>JAGSMU010000006.1:5317500-11112634 GCA_029286865.1 Teinopalpus imperialis
AAATAAATAAAATAATAAATATACATCCCTTACCTTCCCGGGACAGTAAAAAAACGTGGTTATTAAAGTTAGATTATGAACTTTCTGAAAGGCTATTAGAGGAACGGTCTGTATAGTAGGATTTTATAATTCTGCAATTATATATACACACACAAACGCATATACACTCATACGCATACACATAACCTCATACTCACCCTTACTCACACACTCACACATAAGTTCTGGTATTATTTATTATATTTTATTTACATATATACATCATGCGTAATCTTTAATGGGAGAAGACACTGACCTCTGTAACAGAGGTTTAGAACCTAACTCAGAAGTAAGGGACTTCATTAAGATTGTTTCAAAATAATTATGTCAATAAATATATTTTTATTTTATTTTTATTATTATTTCTGTGGACGTGGTCGATGAGTCAGTAATACCTCGACAAGATCTATAACGGCATGAGCCTAGCAAAGTCCCGGGATGAACATCGCTATGCATGCGCAGCCATAGAAGCCAAAAAAAAAGCCGTACCTTCAAGACTCCCGAGGCATGGTGAACAGATATCACCTCTGACGTATATACACAATCCAATCCACGGCACAAACGAGTTTTCTAATTTGTACCCCGGATAGGAGAAGTATAGATGGTATATATATAGATATCTGCATCTCGGTGAGAAAAAGAGAGGCCGGCTTCACCATCTCAAGATGGTCGTGGACGGCGTTAAGGTTGGAATGAAGTTCTCTGATATTACAGAAATCCACGGTGAGCGTAGCACGGTAGCACGTGCCGAAACCTTTTTGCTCCGTTTGTCCCTTGCAGGATGGCTGTAGAGCGGAATTTTATCTACCTTCCAGAATACGTGGAACAGATATTGAGCCCCACAAAGGATCTATACTCCCGCAGAACATTTTTTTATACTTCTGTGTATGCACTTTATGCAGTTGGTAAATGGTAGTATATGCTAATATGTATGTTATACTTACGTATGGTATGTATGGTGATGTTGTGAAGATCACTTTTTATAATATAATGTACCTAATATTAACTATATTGCCCATAACAAATTCTGATATAACAGTAAAAAATCTCATAAAGAAATTCTAGAACCTATTTGATAAATGGATTTTGCAGCTCATTTATCCAGTATGAATACATAGATTTTTAATAATAGATTCGTCCCACAAACGCCAACACAATATCATGAAACATTATGTTGAGAAAATAAGTAAAATAGACAAGCCGTGCTGTGTCAACGTCGGTAAATTATCTTATTTTTATCACAAAGTAAGCAGCATAACTTTGGCGAGATATATCTGGATGTTGTCTTGTATTATCCCCAAGAAGTATAACGAAGTTTATATTTTTTTAATTTGTATTACGTACTATATATTACAGAGCATCACTTCGGCATTACTACGCGGCCTTACCAACTTGGTTTCAAATTAGGTCATTCTTTATACACTAATCTAACATCTTATATATAAGGCTTGTCAACAAATTTGGATACCATATGGTCTAAATAGACACGTATTTTGTGGAAGACTCGTTTTGATTTTTATCTCTATTTACGTTTTAACTCGGTTTTTAATTTGTCGTTGACTTTTAATTTGATTCCCATTTAATTTGACTTTAATTGTTAGTTCGATTTTGACTTTATTTCATTTATTTTTATTTATTTTATTATTATTTACCATGTTATTTTATTTTGATAGTTAAATCTGTTTATTTTTACTTTGTAACACGATATTCATATGTAACAATTGATGTGTTCATTTTTAATTGCTGCATCCATCAGATTTAATTTTATGGATTTGTAGATTTAGATTGTTTTTCGGTATACGCTGTAGATGTCCCAAATTAAATAAATAAAATAAAATGAGAACCTTAATGTTTAGAGGCTTATTCTTTTACATTCATTAAAATTATTATTAAATCAATATTAAGCAAAAATATCGTATAGTAGCAATAAATCGCATTTATTTATATCATTGTATCAACTTAATGAAGACATGTTATACCTAAATTCGATTTAAGATCCTATTATTGCATAACAAGCACCTTTCACATCGGAACATATACAATATAAATTTCGACATTAAAGTAAGCCTTAATTTCATTTACACATTGCTGATATTAATTTGCGTATATAACGCGCACTTTAGAGCCAAATAGCCCAGCAAGCTGTGGTTGTTTTGTTAACAAACATTTCATTTGTTTTGCAAAATATTCGCATTGATGTTGTTTGTAATTCAAACATTAACCTGCAATTCAAACTTTATACAGAGCAGATGCCGACTGCGTATAATAACGCGTAGTCTAAACTGTGTAATGGAAATCTATTTTTATGTGAATATAGGTTACATATAAAAGTTTTGTTTGTGAAATCAAAAAAAAATTGTATCGTTGTCGCATATGATGTATCGCATCCACTCATGTTCACTGTCTTAAATGTATTGTTAAGATTGACTATAATTCAAAAAGCTCTTCATAATAAAATCGGATAAATATGCTTAATCTTAACATTAGAACCAGTTTGAAAAAGTATCTTATCTAGTTCAGTACTGCTGCAGTACACTACCAAGTATTGTAATTAGCCATTTTACTTTAAGGACGCTTGTGTCTAGAAGTTGACATTATGGATTATACATTTAATCAAATTAGACCAGCGTTTTTTATCCATTATAACCAAATGAAATTCACTGCGTAAGATGCTATAGTACTGTTGGGAGCCGCGAAAAAAGTGACAGCTTACAAAGTTAATTACAAACAATGCATTAATTTTATTGAAGGTATCTATTTATCTCAATTTTTTTGTTATTATTACAAAATACACTGTGTGCATGCCAAGTTTACCACCCAGATGATTTATCATCGATACTAAGAATATGCCGGCGTTATAATGTATCTTAAACATTTTATGAAGGATCATCAATATAAATGATATAGCATTAGGACGAGCAGGTTCTGTACAATTTATGGCGTGTCATCAGCATGTTGACGCACGGGACGCCCGAATTGTATGATGTCGCCGAGAATGTGGCTCGTTATTGCTCATTGCTTGAAATTATCGGTTCAAATATTCACATGTTGTTTTTGCATTTTTCAGATTATTCACAATTATTTTTTACGTAGAAAGTAGTACCCGAGGATGTATCTTGCAGTTTCAGCCATTGAATTGGATCAGGGGCTAAGATTTGGAGTGCATCATGATTTGTAGGAAGCCACGGCTAACCGGAGGGCCAACTCAAGCTTTGTCAACCGGACAACAACGAACAAAAACTCCTACCTGATTAATTGAAAGACAGATCTCAATGTATGTTCAAAGATTACGTAATGGCTAAAAATATTGATGTATTACTAGCAACGCCGAGCACTATTGACATTCTTGCTTACTTCAGACAGTTCACAGTCACTAGCTAAGAGTGTATTAATATTATAAAAGCAAACAAGCTTGGATCTAAATTATTCAATCACTGCTCTCCACTATAAAAGGTTGAGCTTTTCTACACATTGTGCTTCTACTTCTTGTTACCGACTACAATAAGAACAGGAGAAATAAAGGAATGGTAGTAGAACAATTCGTCGAAATGAACTGAATACCAAGAAGTTGTATATGATTTATAATAACTTTTATCTTTTCACTGGTTTCAAATTTCCAGTGTCTTCCTTGATGTATTTTTTACCATATCGCCTTACATATATCGTGATAACATAGTATGAAACACTTAAGTTTATGTATTCGAATTTTAATTTAATATTATTAAAAGTAACTTTGATTATTCTATTATATTATTAAACTTGCTTAGGTTTACATAGAGGATGCAACGGTGTTTTAAATTTAAAAACTAAATGTTACGAAGCCCTGACGGCCCTTAATAAAATAAAACAAATAATATGAAAAATACTTTTTTTTAATTTATAACGAAAAGTGCGATCGCGAAGTTCTCTATTCTAACGAAGTAATTTTGAAATTAGATTAGAGACTTAATAAGCGAGCTTTTATTATCTCATTACGGCGACAATAAAGCACACAGTTCAAATCATGGTTGGTGATTTTGGGTCGTGACGACTCAAAATCAAGATGTAAATAAGTTTTAACAAATTTTTGAGAACTAAGATTGATGGCTAGTTTTTTTTATTTTGTTAAGAGTTACTGGTTGCCATAATATACCAACAAGATGTTGCTATTTTAAGCTTACATTTTGTGAAATGTCTTTCCGCCTTAAAGTCGAGCCATTCATAGTACACTCAATTTCTACCTGCAGCGTAGGGCTATAAAGTTATATTCTCACTTTATAGTTCTTCAAATATTAACACATCAAATCTATGTGTGATTATACCCTGAATTTAATTTATATCTTTATTACAATATAATTTGTCATATAGAGTATAAACGTAGTTAATTGTCCGCAGCCAGTTTCCCACCGCAGCGTAATTTACAGCTGTCGTTTATTACAAAGAAACGATAAATAATTTTTGTACAACAAAATACTATACCGTTTTACAGCTAATTTTGCCTTTATTAAATAGTAGGCTAGACTTAATGATGTTAATGATTAAAAAAAAATTAAGTATCTTTTTATAACGATACATTCCATATTCCTTTTAGTCCTACTTTATTTTCAATGTTTTTATTCTTCTGGTATAATGAACTTAATGTAAATAAAATGTTTTTAGATATCATTTAGTTTATACTAGATAACGTCTTCATCGAAATTTTGGAACAATGTTTGAATCATTGTATGATGTGCTTCGTTGCATTGCTCCGTTGTGTTGCATGTTTTATGTATGTGTCAGTCTGTCAATAATAGAGAACACAACAATATGAATGTTTGGTTAGAAAAGTTATGTTGGTAGGTAGCTATATTCAAAATAAAGTTAAAAAAATATGTTGTGCCATTCACTTACTTTACTATGCTTTTACTTTTCCCTTTACGTCTGAAACCATATGGGACCCAAACTTACCTTTGCTTACCAAGTTTTTACTTGATCTTATTATATAACTTTTTACAACTAAAAAACATCATTATGTATTATAATGTCTTATATTCAAGGAATAATAAAAAAAGGAAAAAGGTTTTTATGATATTTTAGATTTAAATGTTTTTATATTTCCGATATTTTGAGTGGTTTCCTAACGGTTTAGTTTACATGGACTACCTTTAGCTTTTATGCATTATTTAGCGTGAATTTTGGCTTTTCAAAGTGGTACAATCTGTACGAATCAGTAATCATGACCCTATTTCTAATATCGATAAAACGTAATATAATGTCTAGCTTGTATGTAATTTAGTGCTCAACCCAAAAACATAAAGATATCTTTTACAACTGTTATTTATTGTTATGGTTGTGTTTCTTCAGCTTTTGCACTATGAGACTACGCAATGAAACATTACATAAAACTAGGATTGGAATATATATTAAACATGTTGCCACTACGAAAAAAGTTTTGATCGCAAACTTTTAGTACAACCTTATAAGCTCCATAGTGGTGTATTGGGGCTTTGAAGTTTATTATATATCTTCGAAGCTACTAAGAAATGTATCGTACGGGCTACTTTTAGTTAGGATTTCTAGATATTAACATTATTTTGAAATCTACATGAGATAAATAAAATAGTTTTTGGACTTATCAAGTCAGTTAGGATTATGGACCACGACTTAAATTATTATTAATGGACACGAATAAATAAGAAACTTTCCGTGTCGTAGTAGAATAATATAATTCCGGCTAAAAAAGGAGAAGTGTTCGAAAAAGAGGCTAGGTTAAAGTTTAAGAGGTTTAAGCCCAACCCAATACGTAAGGAATAGATCGGGTATATTAAAATAAAACACGCGAGAGTAACTGTAAGACCTTCCTGTTTAATTGTTTTATGGGAGGTGAATGTAAATTTAAGAATCTGGGATGTACGATACCAGACTAATGGCCCATAACTAGAAATTGTGAACAAAGTAAAGACCTCTATTTCGCAGCACCGTTAGCCAATAGTTTTTCATAAAATACTTATGTTCAAGCTTTTGAATAGTATAATAATGACCTGAATTTTCAAATGTCCTAATATAATTTATCTCTTTATAGTTGCGAAACAAGAGAGAATATAGAAATACAAATTGGCATTTCCCAAACAGAGGACGGGTACCGGGACCACGAAGGGCTGAATAAATAGCATCTGAAACTGATAGTTTAGGTAAAACAACCATTCCACTTAATCGGCTTGGATAAAAGGAATAGAAAATGTGCAGTCAAACAGACGTGTTTTGAGCCTACCGACCATACTCTTATTGAACACATTACTTGGTGGTCAGTCCTAACCTTTTTATGGTGCATATCTAAAATCTGTCGAAGCCCGGTATCTTTGGTTATGCATAGAATACATTTATTATATCATACATAGGTAGGAACTAGAATACTAGGACTTATTTCTCATATATTAAACGACCAGGGTCAATAATTTATGATCGCGTGTGTACATATCGAGATGTAATTTATGTATAGAGTACATATATAATATTTAACTCATTTGTATAGTCTGTAGTATTGCAAAAATATAGTTAACATATAAGATATAGCCGAAAGCTATACTCGAACAAGAATGATGCAGAGGCGTGTTGATCCCCGAGGATACTTCGAGTGTATTGGGAATGCGACAAATTTTATTCGCCATACGAAACTCAGGAACACCAGATTTGTTACGTTAGAATGCTGTGATGGCGTGGTCTAATCGTTAAGTTACTACTAGAGACTAGAGTTAACTTAATTAGTATGACTCACTACAGCAGTCCACGATTTGCATGTTTTCGAACAAAGCGCCTCCTAGGAAAGTCTAAGAAGGACGCGATGTGGTCAAAAATAAATCTTGGTTGAGACGAATCAATCACTGCCCAATGGACTAAAAAGAAAACTAAATTCACATCAAAATCACTATGATTTTGATGTGAATTGAGACTTAAGTTTAGTTTTTTGGTTAAAAGTAATAAGGCCTTGTTATCATCATAAAATTAATTAAACTAAATGTTTAAAAAATGAAGTTTTTCGTTATTTTAGAGTGACGTGAAAACGGTAGAGACACTTTATTTAGAAACTTATTATTAAAGTTAAAGAATAATTCATTACCCGATATTCATCAAATAAAATTAAGAAAATACGATCTGCCATTACACGTGAAGGTGCGTCATTTAGAAATCATTGCACAGCAATCATGCAAAGGTTACACTTTCCTTTCAGCAACATAGCGCTTGCTGTTGCATCTAGATATGTAAATATATAACTATAAAGGGACCAAATGCATATTTGTCATATTGAAAAAGTATTAAATCGATTATTATGAGGTAAGTACACTCATATGGAGACTGGACGCAAAATAATTATTATTTTTATAAATTTATCCGTTTAACTTGAAACTGCTATAAAATGATATATTTTTTAAAACTGTAGGTTCCAATTAAAACAAAGATGACTCACATCGTTATATACAGAAAATAACAAGTGCTGAGGCTAACGAAGCGATAGTTAAAAGTAGTTTCGCTCTAAAATAAAGTACTCTCAGAAGTTGCAAAATTGTATAAACGACCTGCGAGTTAGGTTTCTTATCGGTATGCAAATACCTTTACAACAAAGAATGTACCAACTCCTTTCCTGGAACAGTGTACAAGTCAGACATAATAACTAACGACATCTAATCTATTGCTCTGATAATCGTATATTTTAAAAGTATACAACACGTAATATGTCCATATCTATGTACTTATTTTCCCGTCTATCTTACACAAAAACCAGAGGTTAAATACTTCCTAGGCTGCGTTTATGACCGACTTAACAAACATAAGTACTCACTAAGACAAAACTACCAAATCATGCACAGTTTATGCATCAGCTAACTTTTCTCATTCTGAAGATGTGAAGATAATGAAAGGATATATAGGTGGAAAAATGCACTAAAGGTCCAAAATACCCTGAATTCTAGAATGGTAAATAACTACAACTGGAAATAGCATTAAATCACTTCTGAGTTTCATGAATTAGGTAGGACAGATTTATGACCTGGAGAGGAGTGATCATCCTTCAGTATAAGTGTTTACTTGTTTGATGTTTTGGTTACTCTTCACTTACAGATTCACTTACACCAAAACAAAATAATTACACTTTTTAATTATTAATATTTTTTTTTCTCACATACCGTCAATTTCATATACCTAGAAAAACAATTATCAGACAATTAATTAATAGGTAACAAAACAATTAATAGGTATAATATGTCCAAAGTCCTGAAGTACCGCATGTACTGTGGACATTCGTATCGTCAATGTCTAAAGGCAAATTACCGTATATTCGATAAATGGTCTACATCAAGGACCGTTTGGGTTCCTAGTGAGATTAATAGTCGAAACACGCTGTTACAAGTTATATAACGTTATTATTATTAGATACTTATTAACGATCGTTGCTTGACAAGGGATAACGACCTACCTTGGTACTGAGCGTAGATAATGTTTGATTCAGGATTGATATATGTACCTAACATATAAAAAAAAACCTACCCTAGTTCACCCCCAGCAACAAAGATGCTGCATAAACAATAGCAACAGAACCGAGAGGACCCTAAGAAGGGGATAAACAAAACATAGAATATTTGTTTATGACGAATATTTTTTTCATCGTATCGAACGAGCACAGTTCACCTGATTGTAAAGAATTCTTACGGTCACCCTCATTAATTCTCAAAAAGGAATCATAAAACAGATGCATTGTCGCCTCATAGGACTAAGATGGAATGCCTCGTAACCAGTTATACAGATCTCGGGATCTCTACGCTCACTAAACATATCTGTATTATTTATTTTACGCTGGTTTTCTATGAGGGCGTGGCTTACTAGATGTCTTGTAGAGGTATTTCGTTCAAATTAAATAAGAAACATAAAATTATTTGTCATCTTATACAAAATACTCGTATATATACCAATAAATACCGATAAATACCTCCCTTTATATAGTGATCCGAGTCGAGGTTTCGTACCTCCTTATGAGGGGCCCTCGGATCGTATTATCGCCCCCCTCTATTGTCGTCGACGTTCTTCGTCCACAAGGGTCGAAGTGCAGTGGTGGTGCAGCAGAAATCATCGCGCCAGCTTCGCAGCATCGTTGTTGTCTTCCTACTCAGCGGGCCTCCCGCTCCCGAGTCTAATTAGATAAAGCTGTAGAGATCTCTCGACCAACAGCACTACTCACACAAAAAAAAAACGATAAATAATTAATAATGAGACGATAACGTTTTTTCAACGTTCTAATATTCAGTGTTCTTTAATCGCTTAGGGCAAAAAAAGGGGAAAACAAGTTAGCATCATTGTGTTTACTACTAACAAGTCCACCCCTCGATATCCTCGATATTAGGATACTTCTAGTGGTAAGACATATTTCCGTTAATTATGGCCACAAATGTGTAATCAACTTTTATATTTTCATGAGACTGGCCAAACGGTGGGGTTTTCGCATGGCTTGTTTTGAGTACATGCTCCTTCTGTTTCCTCTACAAACAATTGAGGTCAACAGGGCAGATCTTTCCAACAAAATGTAACATGTCAAATTTCCTCGCTGTAAGGTCTCGGAAGATGATGCTATGATGATGATAAATATTTGTACCACATTAAGATCTGTTTTGCTCGACATATTCATTTTACAACTATATTATTTATATATATATATATATATATATATATATGTATATATGTATATATAATGTATATATACATATATATATATATATATGTATATGTATATATACATTGTCATATGTAACTTGAATTTCGTAATGTTTAATACATGCATTGCGTTGGCTGAAATGTATTTGTTATTATTATATTATTGTTTGCTGTTTCGTATGGTGAGTGTTCGGGGACCGAATTACAGAAAATGCCAGTCCAACCCAGTCCTCTAAGATGATAGATAGCACATATTCACATCGAAGCTTTTTTTACAGTGTTAATGTCACGCTCGTATGTGGTTGACAACTATTATAAAAAGAAACTAAGCACTGATCTTATCACATTGCATATGAGTAAGGAATCAGACGGGAAGTGGCATGTTAATGCCTCTATGTTTACGCGAATAACATGGGTCGTACAACTATATGCTGCGCGGATAACACCTGTTCGCCGAGGTTCGAGAATAGGCGAGACTTCTTCATCGAATACAAATCAGAAATCACTTCCAGAGACCGTTTATTATAAAATAGGTTTAACATAGATATTTTACTTAAATCTGCATTCAACTTAAAATATATATATATATTTATGTATAATATGTAAAATGCTACATATGTATAAACTAGTAAATAAGTGGTTTTTACGTTTGGTTAAGACAAAAAGCTATTAAATTCATTGTATTTTTTTTGTTAGTTCTTTCAACAGTTACTGCAATACTCTACTCCACTACTGAAGTGAAGAAATTTTAATAAAATTAACTTCGTATATTTGTTTTGTTTTTATTAGTCTTGGCTCAACCCTTACGTAATTGCAATCTCGGATCTAAATCGGAAAGGTTTATAGCACATGTGGCGTAATAACTACAATTAGACTTCAAACTTAATATCATCAATCGTACATATGAGTATATGATACAATATTAATAAAAAAATTATTACATTAGGTTTATTAGATCAGTGTAAAATTTAAAGGATTGATTGGACATGGTAGGGAAAAAGTTGGTTTTTTATGCATGTATACTCAGTGTAAGTATGAATATTGAAGTGAATAATTATAATGATATTGTATAGTAATCTATATATAACCGGTCTGGCCTATAAATACTTTTACATAAAACCTTGATTTTTTCAATTTTTTAATTATTTTGAATTTGGAATTTCTTTCGATTTTGCGCCATTTCACATATTCTTCACTATCAAAATTACATTATGGAATGGGGTGTTAAAGAAAATAGAATTGCTGCGATCGCCTTGCACAAAGTGGGTATGGTGGCGTCGGTCATATACCAGACACTTCAAAGGCCTTATATTCGAAGACCAGAAAAGATCGGGGCGGCCGCGTGCTGTTAGAACTACAAAGGCTGTTAATGCTGTTAAAGCCAGAGTTTTTCGAGACTCCATTTTGAAGTAAAAAATCTTATCGCGCGAAATGAAGATTCCCGCTAGGACTCTGTCGGGTATTAAAAATAAAAATTAAAAAATAAATTATATATACGATACAAATTTATGATAATATCTTCTATGGTTGATGAATATCATGCTGATATTAGATACCATAAAAGTTTATAGAGAACTCTAGAGCCGTGATACCTTTTGATGTAATGGAAAAGTTGAAAAAAGGTTATCACGGCAATGCCAACTGGGAAATGTAGAGATAGGAAGGAGGCTAGCCTTAAGTACATTAAATTCCCATCGGGATAGTGTGTCGTTTTGCGCAGAGCTAAACGAGGATTCGTGTAAAATTGTATTTTATACCTAACAAATAGGAAATACGAGTATCGGAACAAATTTGTAATGGGAATGTAGATTTTATTTAGCAAAGTCTCGCATACAGTTCGACTAAACCTACTCAAAATTTACCCAGGGAAGCCACATGTTTGCACGTTTAGCACTAATAAAAACACTATGTTACATTTCTTTATTTCGAGAATATTCCCTTTGTTACCTCAACTAGTAGCTATCATATTTGGCGTTGATATATCGAGCAATATTAAGTGCGGCGTTTACTTGAAGGGGAGGGCAAATTATACCCTGAAAATATAATGTTTAGTTGAGTGACGGTTATGCAGACCTATCGAGGATGTGATGAATGAGTGGTGGTGATGACTTACTATAGTATGAGGTATTTCATCATTTGCCACCTTTACGAAAAAAGATGATACTTGGGCGCCTTGATCTCCCGTATTAAGGTCTGTCAACAAAATCATGGTCAAAATCTTAATTTGGTTGAGCCTATACAAGCACAAGGTCTAAAAAAATCATCGTCGAGACTCGCCAAAGTGCTGGCTAGAACAGAATCACCGTAGAACCCCAGACCGCGAGCATGTTGTTGTCTGGGTTTTCCCGGATACGATGGTAACCGTAGCTAGTGTTCTTGTTGCCTCCCTTCAAGACAAGAGTTGACCTGTTCGAGTCAATGCTAATGTGTAATGTAACGTGAATATATTCTTCTGATATGCTTGATCAAGACACACCTGCATCAAAATACAAAAGCTATTACGTTAGTCGAGATCTGCACAAGACTCTTATCGAACCGAACAACACGAACAAACGTAATTTGATTGGAGGAATATTAAAATAATGAAGGACATATTGGTATTAAGTAAGCGAGGTGCACTCGAGCGTCATGCAACGATGTTTTTTAACAGCGTTTTGCACCAATGAAATTTCTCTTTGACAAATGCTAATGTTGAGACCTTTTTTTATTACATCGAGAGTAACAAACCAGCACACAGTTCACCCGATGTATGTAATGCCTGTGGCTCAAAACATCTACATTCATTCTTGACAAGGAATCATAATGCAGATGTGTTGTCACCCTTGAGGACTGACATGGACCGCCTCGTTACCGGTAATAAAGGTCTCCAGATCCCTACCCTCACCAGACGAAACACAGCAGCATTATGCTGCTTTTTTATATTTTTGGTATTCTGTGAGGGCCTGGTCCTACCCGGGTTGAGCTGACCCATTCATTCTGTAACTAGAAACAATTTGCAGTCTAGCTCTACCACCTGTAGTTATATGCTTTTGATATGCAACTTAAGAAATATTGACTCAGAAATCTCAAGTCAAACATTGGTTCATGACGGTATTTATAGGCTTAAGGGCCGACATACTATGATATTAATTAATATGAAAATATGCCACCGTTATTGCGTGAAAATGCAAGATAAGATAAGAAACAATTTTTAAAAGAAATTATATTTTCATCTCAAGGAGAATATAATTAATACTGTAATGAAAGGAAACGATCACTGTAATGTTTATGTTTAAGTCAAGTCCGTGCTATTAAAATGTAAAATGCACGTTTGCTTGGCCACATTCCAAACCAATAGTGATATAATTGGCGCTTCTATTGCTACTGGTTCCACGGTAAGTGCAAAATGAAATTCATATCTGTCCTTTTTCAGCCTCTATATTGCTCTTAATACCGTATAAAGTATCTGATAGTACTAGCTGATTAGTAATCTAGGTACATTAAGAGCTGGTAGTTAATAAAACTTAACTTTGATATATGAAATTTTTAAACTGTAAGGTTTAACTTATTTACTTATATTGTACAGGTACAAGCTAATAATCTATCTCAATTTGATATTGGTGAAAGGAATAATTTCACTTGTAATTTCAAAATACTTCTATATCAATAGAGAAACCAGCACTTTGATAATTGACGATTATTTTTACATCAATTGAACTTCGAATACTTTTACGGATCTTCTGCGGATGTTAAATACTTAAAACAAATTACTTTGGAAAGTGTTATAGTGTTGTGCAAATCAAGTAGGCTACATCAGAACGTTTTTAGATTGTATCACATATGACAGGGCGCGAAGTATAAGAAGGATATAGTATGGCTTTAGGAATTGTGTTATCTTGTTATAAAAACATTTTTATGGAACTGTGTGTAAATATATACATATATGTGTGTCATAATACACAGGTCATCTGAAGGTCAGTGATGATTGCCGCCTATAAATCATAAATACATATTCAACGATTCATGTCATTATCACCTGTGAAGGTTTAGATCGAATACCTCGTCACACTTACCGTTCGTCAAAACACACCGTCACGCTGCTATTTTACGTTGGTATTCAGTGCGGGTGTGGCCCTTCTCCGGTATATTCAACTAATTTATGTTGCAGCTCGAAAATGGTACTTCCACAATTTTTTAAAATGGATAAATTTCAGTCTCGTTTAAAGATAACTCGCAATTTCTGTATTCCGTACACTGGACGAGGCTCAGTTATCTAAGTGACATTTGGACCAGTGCCAACGCTAAAGAAGCACACAGGATGCCTTAACAAATTATATTTATTTATATTGTTTCCCTTAATTAAATTATAAAGTAAAGTATAAGTATAGAAAGTATATCAACAACCAATATAATTATCAAATACAGTATACTTTCGTTGAGAATTTGTATTGTTGTTTCAAAAGTCCTGCCTTCAAAATGGAAGTAACGTCAATACTATATCCCATAATTTAAAACATGTAATTAAAATTTATTGATATGATTTATTAAATATATTGTATTAAAATTAAATTGATTTATATTACAAAATATAATGAGTATTATAACAACTGAATCAAAAGGTAGCTAATATAATAAGAATTTTTAATAACGAAATATGATAATGCAGTTATATATAAGCTATTCATAATATATACGGTAAATGTGTAATATTTGTACAGGGAACCATAGTTATGAGAGTAAACAATCTATATATTGTTTTATCTAATATAAAAGATTATGTTTGGGATATCAACAACCTCCTACAGTAATGTTACTAGAAAAGGTAGTAAGTATATTATACATACGTATGTGCAACAAAAACAAAATTAACAGAAGCTATAAACATGTACAAAGTAGAATTATAAAAAGCATGTTTTATGCCATAGTAACTTTAAAATTAGAAGAGGTAGAAATAGTCAAATATTATTAATATACATTACATTTTCTAATTTGATAAAGGTAGTGATTACTGACCTCTGAATGGTAGATGGTGAGTACAGGCTTGCCCCTTTCAAAAGACAGCCACGTGGCGTAGTGAGTACCTGGCCGCTGTATCACAGGTTCGATTGGTTCAATATAAGGATGTTTATCAATGTTTTTGGGTCTGCGTGTGCCTATCCTTGAGACTGCATCTGAACCATTTCTAGCACATGCATTACATCGTACTAGGGACGAAGACGACGAGTTCCGAGTGAGAAGTGCTTTTGGATTTGCGTAAATGCTTTTACGGCACTATAATATGTACCGTGCACTTGACTTGATCCGAAGATATCGCCGTCATCGGAGGTAGTAAAACAGTGCTTCTCTCGCTTCTCTCCAACACAAATATGTTCGATTTAAAAGGTGCAAGTACATTAGTTTTTTGTGTACTTACTGGCATACATAATCATTAAATCGGTCAGTGCATCTTAAAGCTTTGTTGAAAAATTGGACCGTAATCATTTACTATTAGGTGAGATGTGTGCTCGTTTGTCAATACTATAAAAAGTTAATCAATCGTCCAATGGTTTGCTTAAACTACAAAGTTTTCTTCATGTGGTTCACAGTAAGTTAATAATTTTCTGGCTGAGCTTTACGTTTTCTAGTTTGAGTTGAGGTACTAGGGGATGCAAAACACTCCTTCTAAAACTATCTTCAAATTAATAGAATAATTAAAACTTAAAAAAACTAAACAATAACAATGAAAACAACGAACATTCCGTACTCCCTACGGCATTTCACGCCTTTCTCAGCCGTATTTGCCTTGGAAATCTAACTATTTAGCTAAAATAATGCCGTTTTTGAAACAAAATTCGACGTTCAGAGCCTATTAATCATCCTAACAGTTCATTTTTGACTATGGGTGGACTTTGCCGTTTTTGATATTATACGACCCTTTTATTTAAATATGTGTTGAATTAGCTGGTGACAATATATGTTATCTTATAAATATCGGTGTGTTACTACATATCTAAAACAACATCCTGGCATTAGCATTTTATTTGATTTAGCTAAACTTAGCTAAAAAGCAAAAGTTCACATACATAATAATCTATTCACCGATTTTAATACGGCACGTATTCAAAAAATTAACCCACTATCTAACCTATTTAATTAAAATCGTTTACCTTTACTCAAGTTAAAGCCGTGCGATATTTATCATGATCAAGTCGGCAACAACGGTATTCTACATGAAATTCAAGATGGGCAAGGGTGAAAGAAAAATGCCGGCAATTAAGACGCAGAAAAGTATTGCACGTTGTGTTTGAAATTTTGGCAAAATACTCGGTATGCATTGTATTTACATAATTTGCTTTGAACCAATAAAGCATGTTAGTCCTTGATGATTGTATCAATGATGCATAGACCGCGACAATCATTAAATTTTGTGCCTTGTCTTCAAATAGTACATTGTAACATAATGAATTAAATTCATTCATTGGGTCGAACCTCAATTCTCATTCAATACTTGCTTGCTAATAATTTTAGTAAGAAAAAAGGCTTGCTACTGCAGCACTGTTCGTGTAATTAATTCTAATTGTATTCTAGATAACAAATTCGTTGAAATTAATCTAAGTGTATTTTAAAAAATGGTTTCTAATAAATATAAAGTAAATGGCAGCTGGTGGCAACTGTTGCCATTTATAACTATTTTTGCTTCATAATTTTTAAGGGAAATTTTCGAATTCAGGTATTACTGCACTCCTCTTACACAGAAGATCCATCTAGCACTAGTATTATTTTCAAGAATAATATAACCGATAACCAGAACCAAGCCTTTAGTTCAATAACTATTTTAAGGGTGCAGTTTACTTTCAAAACGTAATAAGAAATATACATGGTGTCCCAGAACTCAACGTCAAGCCGGTGTGACAGGGTTGATAGTAACTTTTTGTTGATAGTTAATTTTACGGCATAATGAAAGAACTTGTGTGAATCAAAAACATTTTAACTGATTAAAATGGGTTAGCAAATTTCTAGGTTTTTCTTAAAATGCCCATAATTGTATGGGTTAGATTTTTTTCTGATTTTTCTCATGATGGTTACGTTCAATCCTGTCACCTCGTTTCGGCTTGACGTTGAATTCTGGGACACCCTATATAAATAACGAGCGATCAACCGATCGGTCTAATTGCTCGTTCGTCACTTATTTTATAAAACAGTATTGAGCAAGTGTGCGACATTTGCTTCAAACCTTTGTCGTAATACACTAACACTTAATAAACAGAGGAATCTGGGATTGAATTTTTTATAGAACAGGTTGCAAACGACCATGCAGCTCACCTGTTGTGTGTGATTACCACCGCCCATGGACACCCGCAACAACAGAGGAGCCGCAGATGCGTTGCGGAAAGAGAACAACAAATAAGAAAACATCAAAATATACAACATCAATTTGTATATTCATCATTAATTTTCATATCGTGTTCGTTTCAGTCTGGTAGTTCCAATGGAGGAAGAGTTTCATATATAACAAAAAGAGCCGAATTATATTTTATTTGATCGATTGTTAGGTTATATCTTATGTTAGGATAAATCAGTTAAGAAACATGAAAAATAAATTAGTATCATAATTATTATATGTTATCTTATTACATAATATTACTATCAGTAAAAGTTGAAAAGTATTAAACAGACAAAACTGAGATATTTTATATTTTTTATATTAAATTCCATTAATAAGTAGCTAAATGTGTTATCATAGTCGTTAATAATTAAATTTATTTGTTTAATTACTTTAAAATGAATATATTCTTTAGAATAATATTGTTATTTTACTAGGTAATTAATTTTATTTTAAAATTCATATCTATATTCGTTTAAAACTGTGAAAAAGCACAATTTGTAAATACCCATGGTAAGTGATGACTACTGCCCACTACATACACATCCATCCTAAACAAAGTTTCAGGGTGGTGGGTGCACTTGTGTTATCCTCCCGACGTCAAAGATGGAATCCCTGTTCACCTCCAATAAGGGTAACTGGAACCCTATACTCACCAGAAGAAACTCAGCAACGTTATCCGATTCTTTTGCGCCGATGTTATGTACGGTGACGCCCGTATCCTTCTCGATCAAGCCAGTCCATTCATATTTTTTTAAATAGTTATTAAACCAATAATAGTTCTTTATTGACAATTACCATTTTATTCTGTGTCATGGATACCATTTCCAGTTAATTATTGATTTTAAATATCAACAAAGCATAGCGTAGCTACTTAAGTAGTAATCGCATTACTAGTCACTAGTTGTTGAATAGCTTAAAATAACATAGTAGCAATGTGGTTTTGTTCTTCTTGCGCTTATAAATGATAGTCGACTATTCTTCAATATGACTCAGCTAATTCAGCAATTTGGGTACCCTCCAAAGGACTGTATTAAGATGTGATCCTTAAATAAGTAACATTAAAATTTTCTCTAACTTTTCAAAGTTAATCCTTTTCTTAGTTAAGTAAATATTTATATTTTCAGAAGTTATCAAATATATACTTTAATTTTACTTCTTCAGTATAAGACTTATGTAAAAATAGAATTCAGAAATAACTTTATTTCTTATAGTTAAGGTTCGTAATTAACATGTTAAGTTTTTATTCTGAAAACATCTGCTAATGTTATAGAATAACGACATAAAGTGGATTTTGATCCAAAAGTAATATTAATACTTTAGCGACTGGCGGTTAAATGCGCGGTTAGCGCGCAGACTTAACTAGTAGTGTAGGACGGGTTCAAACTTTCGATAAATTCGTATGTTACTATATGACTTAAGTACATTATTAATATCTTTGTTATTTCTGGAGAAAATTGAAAGTAAAACATTTTAATAGGACTATTCTTGATGCTATTTTATTATCCTCTATATTCGATGAAAGAACTGGGACGAGTACAAATTTGCTACCTAACTAATTGTGTGATAGGTATTAAAATGACCATCTCCAATATAGGGCTACGATGCTTACAATAATCGGCAATACGTTAGGTTGATTTGTGAAATGAAGGACAAAGCAAGCGAAAATATTAAAGATAACTAATCGATGGAAGTTAGACATTTAATAGGCATTTGAAGATAGCAGATGCTTTGGCAGGATAGTCGATTTGTCATCCTATACCTATCCTATACTCGCCTTTTCTAATCTTTTAGGTCAACACACTTAGTTTTCATGTAAATACTTCATAATCTTTAACAGACACGCGAATGGAAATCACTTTAAAAACGTAAAAGTGGAAACACCTAGTCATACAATTAAAGATTGGGACTATTAAAAAAAAGAGTCCCGTCGTGATGGCGTCTCCTCGAAAATGTGGTGGGAATTGAGCATTGGGTTTTATGGAGTTATTTAGTTTATGGTTAAAGATATTAGATTAAATTATAATTGGAAAATAGGTTGCAGAAAAAATTTAAATGTTTGACTCGTGCCAAAACATGGTATGTTTTTTTTTAATACGTTGATATTCCTTTGAATTTTCAAAATAAAAGAGATAAATAACGTACTGCTTGTGCCTTCGTACAATAAACTACCGTCGCTTTGATGTCATTCCTGTAGTCGAAGCTGAAACTAAGCTAGTCCCTCTACATAATTAAGTCTGTTGCCGTTATATAATTTGCGCAGTTTGAATGTTATAAACAAAATTATATGTGTTCCTCTTTTAGGATGAAGTGTGTTTTAGGAGTATTTATATTTATAAAATATATAATATAACTTAACTATTTGTATCATTTTGAGAGCAATTTGAATAATTAATAATTATAATATGATTGAATATTTAATAAGTACATATTTAACATAGCTGTAATATTTCAATAATGAAAAATACAAAAGATAAATTGAAAAACCTGTTCAATTTATAAAAAATCATTGGTACTCTTAGGATTTTATACAAAGAATGAGTACGCATTGAATTTAGATTTTCTTGGTTCAGAAGCTATTATGTGTGAGTTTGCAGCGATTATTCTACATGACCATAGAATTTGAACGTATTATAAGAGTATAAACAAAAATTAAAAAATGAAAAGAATTTGCAGCTTAAGCGAGTAATTCGATTAAAGCGCTCGTTATTCTTATAGTCTGGTGGAAGATACAGAACTTATGAAATGCTATTTACGTTTAAATAGCACTGTAGCAAGCAAGATTACAAAGTGTATCACAGGGTCTGTGACGTTAGCGATTCATAGCTCGTTTAAGAGCATCCCATGCGTGCTCGATCTGTTTTAAATCCGAGCGAGACGGCCGGCCAATCTAATCGTGAGATGTTGTACTCTCGGAGAGCGGTGTTCACCTCGATGTGCAGGCGCATTATGACACACATTATAACCGCGGTTTTGTACAAAACTGTATGCATTGATCCTTTGTATGGAATCAACGGCTTTCTAGCTAGCTTCAATCAATATTCCAGTCTAAAACAACACTGATTTGCCGCCTAGATGAACGGTTCCAGTAGCAGTTATTTGTCTTTCCGAATCTCTTGACTTTCTATAGACATGGATGCATCGATTATCTTGGAGAGTACTAATCCGGGTTTCGTGAACAAAAAGACAATTCTCTCAGATGTCTTCCTCCTCATCTTTGTCACTTTGACGCTACCCCGCCCATTGTCATCTGTCTTGTCATCTTTACTGTGTGTTCAGTGTTGCTCTCGAGGACACCTCATTGCTCGTTATTCAAACAGATATAAGCAATTCCGAATGGTATGAGTTCACGTCCAATGGTGGCTTACAATTATTATCTGATTTAAGTGGTGTCGACTGTTGGATCTTGAGCACTCAGCAGACTGATGTAACACTTTCGAACTCCATTAGTAACTCTTGGGCGGCCACTACTAGGTCAATTGACAAAGTTGCCGTACCTGTGCAACGACTCTGGTACTCTGCTTACTTTACCTTTGAGCAACAGAGGTACTATTTCTCTAGTAGATTAACCTTCTTCACTCAAAGTTATTATTCTTACTCGCAATTTTCTGATAATTCCCGAGGCATTTTAAAAATAAACGCAATAACAACGTTACAGTTACATATACCGACTAAAATATCTTGCTGGCTGAAACAAGAATATTTTTTTTTATGGCTGATGGCCGCTGTTAGCCGCAGGGCTTTTACAGTTTCACCGGGTTGAGTGGTGATCGAGCGATTATGGCTCTCAGTCGAGACCTCTATATATGGGTAACTAGCGCAAGGGCTCCCTGTTTCGCGAGAGCGTCTGACTCAAGGGTGCCCGAGAGGGCCGAACCTCGGCTCGGTCAGTTGCTTCTGACAGAGGATTATCTTAATTAATATCACTATTATTATTAACTACCTGTACCACCACTTCAGAGTGCGTGGGCGCTGGAGAAACAAGAATAATCCTCAAAAAGTATTGACTTAACTTTTACATGAACTAACAAGAGAAGTTCTATGATTTTTGTGTTAATGACATATTTATACAAAGAACAAATGCTCAAAAATAAAATTAAAACATTAAAATTAAAGCGCAAGAAATATAATCTCAGTATATTGATCAGATATATGAATGATTATTTGGTAATAAATGAATGGAAAAATATAATATATCAAAGTTTTAAAAAATTACTAATATCTTACTTACAAAAAGTCTATGATTGCAATAAACTATTACAAAAATAATGTGAGAAGCATTTTATGCAAGCAACGAACATTACTAATAAATCAAAGTCAACATGAATCCTTGAAGGGACAACCCTATTGTGCCAAATATGTAGGTCATACGAAATGTTAGTTGGGAACGTGTATATATTCAATGCTAACTTTTATGAACAAGTTCATTAAGGTTACTATATAAATATCAAAATTAATATGTCTAGCTTTAGTGAAGTAAGCATAGCATTTATTAGCACTGTAAACCTACAATAAAATTACGTAATGTTATTTTTGCGATTTAATCTAGAAATTGTGATAAGGATCACACATGAAACTAAGGATTATAAACAAGTAGAAACAATATCTACCTACATACATCCGTCATACCCGTGAAGAATATATATATATATATATATATATATATATATATATATATATATATAGGTAAGGCAAGTATGGATGAATATTCGAATAGTTTTATTCAAATATCAACATCGGCTCCGTGTTTTGCACCCCGTTGACATTCATCCAAACAATTGCAAAAACTTCTTTAAAACCTAATTAATTGCGTCTTCTGCTTCCCTTACTCATTAAGTGTAAAGAAAAAGCAATAGATAGATCGATATGTTATTGCTTCTTCAAACACACGTTCTTCTTACAAACGTTGCTGGGTTCATATGGAAGCAAGCAAAATTTCTTCTCTGGCACATCCATTCTTACTACAAAAAAGTCAAATCAACCACGCAATAGCATTATAATTCGTACATAGATCATAAATAATAAAATTACTACCGACTACTAGATCTTCCGAATATTCACGATGGGTGAACTATTTATTTCCTCGGGTAACATTTACATAAAACCAATATTGGTCAAATCCCGCAAATCCTAGTTTGGCCTCCAGTTGCGGAAACTGCTATGCCATACGAAATATTTATAGTACAAATAACTGTAGTACACGTTAGAAGTAAATTTTTTGTAAAAGGAGTGTGTAGTTTATTATAATCAATGAATTATATAGTTCCCTTAGGAATTGTAATTATAGATAGAGTACTCCTATGGGATTTCTAATCAGCTAATGTTCCTAATTTTCATCTTTCAACGTAACCGGATTATAAGAAAACAATTCTGAGTATTAAATAGAATGTTATACTTTGTAATAACGTAATCTTTAAGCCTTCCGATTTCACAGTTGTAACACGAGTGATAGAAACTGGACAACATTTTGAACTGTTTTTGTAATGGAATGATTTTAACGCCTCGATACAGAGGACGGCTTATCGTGAAACAAAAACAATAAGTAATAATATGTTTTTATGTCAAATATTAGTAGTAGTTTTAAAGATATTTCCTATAAGGTAATAGTAAATTAACGTTAAGCAGTAGGCTATGCATGCAAACCTACTACGGCCATGCGGCGTTTGCGGTATACGCGGTACAGGCGTAGGTAATACGTAAGGCTGTAGAATTACGACTCACTGACTGCTATTGATCAATAAGGGCTGTCAAAACAATTTGCATATTTTTTCAAATTAATTTGCATTGAAAATAATGTTTATATTAACAGTTCTCTACATCACGAATCTACCTGTGATGATGAATGCTTTCTTCGGTAACAGCCTGTATCACATAAAAAGAAAATAGTGTTGAGCAATATTCCATAACTTTTAAAAAAAGTGCCTTTTTAGTATTTAAGCCACTAAACATTATTTTTACATAATAATTGTTTGTATTAAAAATTTAAACACGTTACATTTAATAAAATACATAAGTTAGTTTATGAGCATGGGCTGACGAAAATTGAATCAGAACAAGGGAAATTCAATTATGTTTTACAGCAATACTTATTTAATTTAAGTCAAAATGAGTGTATTATTAGTATTTTTTATCATTGACGCAAGTAAATTTTTACTTAATTTTAGGTATTGATTGACTATAGTCCTATCATCCGAATTAAAGGCGATGTGGTTATGTGTTAAAATATGTATGTATATATATACATATGCGCTCTTGCATATGGATAAAACATTTCGTGTTAGTGTAATCTGATCTAATCACTTCTTGAATAATAATATTATTCAAATAAAACAAAAAGTGACTTACTTCATTGAAGCCGACGCATGTACATTTCAATTTCTATTTAGAAATGACGGACTTTATGGACTAATAGCAAACCAAGTTTAAATGTCTTTTGTAAATATATTCACGAGCTTAGGAATTAATATCGTTAGGAGTTTTCCGTTGGACCTTTTTGAATATTCAAACGTCTACATTTAGCAAGTTGAGTCTCCTTTCCTTTTCATTTCTGTAGTACTTTTCAAACAATTAAATTCAATTAGCTGTTTAATAAAATATAAAAAGCGACTCTACGTTAAGTATACAAAATGCGTTTCTTCATTCCAAGTTAAAATAAATTAAAATCTAAATATACGAGTACTTCTGTAAGAATGTATTTTACTCTCGTATTCGGTGTCAAAGTCCTTCTCAAGTCAAATCACTGCTATTATTTAAAAGTTTTACCTCAATATAACATATTTATTTGAAATTTATTATAGACACATACGCGGTAGTTATTAATTAGGATAATCCGTATGCATCAGAGTAAAGTTGTTATCTTATTGGATTTACATAACTCTCTTTGGCACTAATGGTACTGCGTGATGTTACGTTAAGTGAGTTGAATAACACAATAAACGTTTTTATATATAATTTTGTCGGTATTATTTACTAGTTTTATATGTTAACCATATCTCAATACATGTGATAGTACTTGTGGATTAAAAATTGCTACTTATTGGGTCTGGATGGTTCTTATACTCTTACATGTATGTACATATATCTTATGCATGTCTCATAGCTGTGGCGTCAGCCTTTTTCTACCTCACCTTCTTTCAATCTTATTGCACATTCATGAAATCGAAACAGAATAACGAGTAAATCTGTATTTCTTCAACTACTGTTCCTTCCAGTGTCCCTCCTAATTCTTTTTCCACTTTTCTCATAGCTAAATTGCTCTTTAGCGCTATTCGGCACTTTATACATACAGGCTCGTAGTTTCGATTGTAACATTTATTATAGACACATTTAAGATAGACAACTCAATATTTACAAAATTTTCCAGCCTTCATAAATATTGCCAAGAGTTCGATATAATTTTAAATACGTACTACGATTTATTGACCGGAATATACCAGAAAAAAATCACGCTATTCATTTTATCAGAAAAATCCCGCGAAGTCGTCCTTTTCACTAGTTATGTAATTATTTATAAAAATAATATTTTAAAAGCAAATTTGATATTAAATACAAATTTATTTATACCGCTAACCGACTACTGTTCTTTATGTTAAACATAAGAAAATTAATGCCAATAACTGTCTCCGAAGTAATTTGCTATGATGTTCTGTCGTCAATAACGTAGTAAACTTTTAAATAAAAGCTGCAAGTTTTATAAAGTTTTATAATGTGTAAAATTGCTTAAGCTCTCTCGTCATCTCTGGTGTTAGATTGATTTAGTAAGACTGTGTTAGTGTTAAAATTTAGTGGTAGAAACTTATCAAAACCTAAATTATAAAGCTGTGCCCTAAGGATATGTCATTGAGCAGAACCCTATATTAAAGTAGTAAAGTGAAACCTTCTAGCACCTGCCAACCTACTTTAAAACCGTTCTGGTTGTCACGGTATTAGAACGTACCCGGCGCCAAATGCGGTACTGTGAAACACTTAAGCAGTTTCATGACGCATATGAAAGAGGTATAAAAATTCAAATATCCGAACACGCATGATGATTGAAAATCATAGAAAAGACAAATTAGTTTTCAAATATTTGTAGAGAAATATATTGATTGCAACGAAAATGTAAGTACTTCATGAACGTATCAAGCACACAAGAAATCCTTAACTAATGTGAGAAAAAGGATGAATTTATTGATGAAAAGCATGATTTTAACTACATATTATATGTAATTAGTGAGTATTGACAGAGATAAAGAACGTCATTTTAATTAAAATGAGACGTGCTCCCTTTCCGCTCGAAGTATTTGTAAGTCACCTTTGATCGATCTTGGTGTTTCTATACGTTACGGAAAACCATATATTGTTGTTACCGTTAATCATAAACTGATCTTAATATGTAAAATTTCTAAATAATTTTAAATAGTCAGAAAAGGGAACAGTATACCGTAATTTAATTTTACAAAGTACGGACGGGTATATTAAAAGAATAACCATTAAGAATTTAAACAATAAACTACACATATCACTTTAAAAATATATATGAAGTTTCGTGGCGGAAACAATAAATTGTTCTAAAGAACTTTCTCAAACAGAACAATGGGTCCAAAATACACTTACGCCTTGATTTCTTTTGTTCGAAATATTTTATTTATGTCAAGTGTTTGTTGAATGAAATTTGATTTATTACTTTGATAATATTATTCTTAAAGTATTAAACTTTAATTCTAATTTTATTATATCTGTTAACTTAACAATACAATGGTATTTTAGAGACTATGCTAAAGTAATTTTTTTTATTCACACAGTTTACTTGATACTATGGCTCATGTAATTTTGCTCCTTACATCCATCCTCAATAAAGATTAAAGATGCACATGCGTTGCAACCCAGCGTGTATTTTCATTTTGGACCATGTACCGATTCACGTTTCATCTAGAATACAAATGGCTCTACCACGGTAAGAACATTGTAGTGGTAGAGCTACACCACAGTTTGTTTCTTGCTCCAGAATGATTGGGTTAGCTCGACTGGTGCAGGACCATGCCCTCACAGAGAACCAGTGTGAAATAACAGCATGATGGTGCTGTTTTTCGTCTGTTGAGTGTAGGGATCCGTAGACCTTTATTACCCGTGACGAGGCATACCATCTCAGTCCTCGAGGGTGACAACGCATCTGAATTATGATTCCTTGTCAAGGATGAATGTAGTAGATATCATGACCCGGAGGAATCATTTCCTATCAGGTGAAATGTGTGTTTGTTACTCTTAATGTAATAAATAAAAAAAACCATTACATGAAAGTAGAATTTTCTCATAATTTGTTTTATGATGTTAAATTTTGATAAACACAAAATGTATAAATATATCGCAATAAGGAATAAAGTTACAGAATCCCCCATCCATGAGGCAAAACGGACCAAGAAAGCAAGCTCTCGAAAGCACCATCCTACTAGGTAGGAGGCGCCTCCGCAGCCATGTGATTAGTGTGGCACCACTTGACACTCCACAACATCGCCTCCCCTAACATCTCACAGAGTTAACCTGTAGTGGCAACCTCCAGCAGACCAAACGCCATGCCAGCTATTTGCGAGAAACTTTTCGTTTTACTGTGGTTAACTATGGCGCTGCTAATATGATAAACAAGGAATCCCGTTGGGGGTGCTGTAACTTTTCTCGGAAACAATATAATGCAGGGCATTATGTTGTTTCCGAGAAAGTAGTAATATCATAACCATATAGAATTTTCAACTGGATTGCGATGAAGTGTCATGGATATCTTAAAACTGTCTCATAACACAAAACTTATCTTACTGTAAGATCCCCTCGTTGAATAAGAATTACCTAGATTGTTTCACATTATTTTTTCGAAAAATAGTTTTTATTGGATTTATTCTGATTATTTTTAAATGACATCTTCAGTAAAACGTAAAAAGTTAACGAAGAAAAAATCAGAATTTTAACTTTACTGCCTCGTTTTAAACTAATTCCATCATTCCATTTTATCCTGTAGGTAATGAAAGGATGAAAATTTCGTAGTTTTCAGAAGGTTACGTATAATATCGAGTATGTATTTACATACACATGTAACTAATGATTGTGTGGACTAATGATTTTAATTATGTATAATCGTACTAATGAATAAAGCTAAGTCATTTCGGTATATTGGCTATTTTATAAACTTAAACTGGTATCAAATATTTTTCAGTTAAAGCACTTAAATTGTCGTTACGATTTACTAAATTTTAGGAAAGCTAAAGTAAAAGATTAGTCATTACAACTAAAATTGACCTCAGAACCAGCAGAGCAGTTGGCTGATTGGTTATAAAAACAATTTCATTAAAAGGCATAAATCAGGTTTTTCATTGTTATTCATCGATATTATAATATAAATGGATAAGGAGAATCTGTTTTATTGCAACTTATGGACTTTGTTTTAAATCTTTAAATTATTCTTATAAAATAATCAATTTGTAAACTGCATTTCCTTATATTCGTTATTAAAATATAGTTTAATTTGCAAGATCTATTACAGTATGTAAAACATTAACAGATTTAACGTAAACGTATTGTTTACGTTAAATCTATTTAATTTAATTATTGGTGAACAAATATTGGGTAAGTGGAATAACTTGCAACGTATTAGACTTTTAGATGTCTTTTATCACATAGTCCAACAACTATTAAGTATTAAAATATTATATTATAAAATATTCCTAATCTAATTCTTAAAGTATTGAGATTCTGAATGTCTTTTTCTAAGTTCTTCCATCGAGAGTATTGTTTAATATAGGGTGACTCACCGTGACATCTGTGGGCTGGGTTAATGTTCATTTATCTTCTCCTTTTTATTATTCTATTACTGAAGTGGTCGACCTTAGTCCTGAAATTATGACAGCGCCTTGTAACGAATAAAGAAGTTAATGGTCGCGATCAGGACGCTAAAATTAGGTCAAATAGATTTTTAATGTTTAACCTGTTTCACTAAAAGAAAATTAAAGGAAATGGAGATGATATTCCAAGGAATTTGAATATTCAGAGGCGCTCAAGTAAAATCTCATTTGCATTGTTAACACTTATGTTGAAACCTTAACTGACTGAAGTGCAAAGATAAGAGTGATGCCCTCAAGGGAAGAACAGGAAAAAATTCTAATACATTAGTATTTGGCAGTCGTAGATCTACGCTGCAGTTTGTTTCTAGCTGCAGAATTAATGATTCAGCTTGACCGGGTTAGGAACACTCCATCACAGAATACCAGTGTAAAATAACATAATAATGCTGTTGTGTTTCGTCTGGTGATCCAGAGAACTTTATGACTGTATGACTTATAGACCTGTATGACTGGTGATGAGGCATTCCATCTCAGTCTTCAAGCGTGACAACGAATCTGCATTATGATTCCTTATCAAGGATGAATGTAGATGTCATAGATGGCTGGAATCACTTATTATCAGGTGAACTGTGAGACTAACAAACGAGGTTAGTCTCAATATAATTAAAAAAAAAATACAGAACTGTAGTACAGTATTATCTTTAGTCATAATTAATGGTTACTGATTATAAATAAGGTATCAGGCGTATGTTCGTATATCGTACTAACAACAGTTACAACAACATTTCCTATGTCAAAGACCAGAAAATATAGGGCCAGCCGCATGCTGTTAGAACTAAAAATGCTGTTAAAGCCAAAATTCGTCGAAACCCCATTAGGAAGCAAAAAATCTTATCGCGAGAAATGAAGATTCCCGCTAGGACTCTGTCGCGTATTATAAAACAAGACCTGAAGGTTGGTGCTTATCGTCGATATACAGGACATGGCCTAAATCAATCTTTACAACTAAAGAGAGTGAATCGATCAAAACGCCTTCTGTCGCGATACGCACGTGAAAGGCACAGAAATATCCTCTTAACCGATGAAAAAAACTTCATGATTGAAGAACACTACAATAAGCAAAATGATAAAGTGTTCGCTCACAGTTCTAAAAAAGCTGTTCGTCGGAAAGGTACAACTTGGTCATCATCCTGCGTTATCGTTTGGTGGGCCGTGTCTTTTCAAGTAGTCACAAAACTTAATTTTTGTGAAAAAGGAGTGAAAACTTCACCGAAAGTGTATCAAAATACAGTCTTGGATCATGTTGTGAAACCTCTCAGCAGCAGATTCGTGGCCAAACAGATTAAAGGCCTGTATAAAAGCCACAGGTTCGGCCATTGCGAATAGTGTATTTTTTTTTTTGCTGAGATTAATAAATATGTAAGTATAAATTTTAATAATATTACATTACTTCATTAAAAAAAATGCATTTTCATTTGTAACAGAACTTAGACTACAGACTAGGTATATATTTATATATACATATCAATATTGTTAAACTGGCGAATTTACGAATAGGCGGACATATAAATATATGAGAGTGGCTTACTTCTTTCCTGGTCCTTATTTGTTTGGAGATTGTTATCGAGATTTACAAAACTCATGACTTGAATTGGGGTAATTGCCTAGCAGTGGAATTTTTTTTTTATAGAATAGGTGACACCCCAGCAAGTAGCATCACCTGATTGTAAGAGATTACCGCTGCCCATGGACATTTGCAACACCAGAGGAGGCGCAGACGCGCTGCTGGCCTTAAATCCATCCTATTTCCATCCTAAGAAACTTGCATCTTTAAGATAGATGATGAAGATTTTAAACAAATCTAAGAAATCTGAAATTCCCCTTAAAGTTCTCTATTTATCCACAAAAAAGTGTACGTGTAGGCTAATCATCCATTACGGAAACGTTCAGTGTATAGTGACCACGCATGAAACAGATATATATATATAGATACAGATCTATATATATCCAATGTTTCACTTTTTTATAGCAAATAAATCTGTAACCTTAATTGCTAACATTTTTTATTTTATTTAATCTTACTGGGATCACTCAGGCCAATTATATTTATATATTTTCATACCACTCTCAACCACACTTAAATAATCTTCAAGCAAAGAAACATAACCTTGATACAAAAGTTTTTAGAACGTAAGGTTCTAATAAACCAAATAAGAATCTATTTGCGTATATATTGATTCAAATAAGCCTCATTTCTGTGCTACGTCGATCACTCCAAGATTAGGGAATAGATTCAATTTTTATCGTATCCTTAAGAGCATTTTCTTCAGCTCCCTTAAAAGAATTTCCTTTAGCTTTATATTTAAACTTTGCTCGAATAATTCAGTTTAAGAATTTGTTAAAACTTAGTTTAATAAATTTTATTTATCTGTAGTTAAAGTAATATTTCTATATATAACATATAATTATATAATGTGTTGCTAAAAGTAAAATTAATTGGGACCATTTATTAAGATAAATTTAAAATTTAAATTCCACTTTAATGTTTTAACTTTATATGTTTAATATTATACTACGGTTGGTAAAATTATATTAAACACGTCAAAATTCAAAACATAAATCGAGTAATTAGAACCTAAAAAGTATAATAATTGCACATAGTTTCTTTTCATACAAATATCTAAGGAAGTGCTAGTTTCACAGCACATAATATACGCTGATATTTCAAAACCGTATTTAACATAATTTGGTAGCTGATATGACATTTTCATTTTGATTTTTCGATCTTATTTCCACTGCCTTCATATTTATTTTATAACTAAAACTACTTAAGAACAAAATGTACCGTTGTAATCTATTTGCAGACATTCATGGTAGAACCCGAAAATTAATGGTAAAAGTATAGCAGTGGTTTGTGATCCGTTTGCGAAATTAACTATTCGTTTCTGCCGTACAAATATCGGTGAACTCTCAGAACGCCATTCATAATAGCAGTTATTTCTTTTAGTATCTGAGCTTAATGCTTCTCTTCAGGATTTGAAGTACATGACCTAAACCATATGGTCCTTTCAACCCCGTCCAACCAAACCTGTGAGAAAAATGTCAACTTCCTTGGGAAGACTTCTATTGTTTATAAAAATACATTATGTAAAAACCTGTTCCAATGTGATCAATTTTGATGTTTCAAACCGCCTTATCAACTTGACTACAGTTCTATTCACTGGCGTTATGAAGTAATTGACACAACGGACAATAATAGGAAATTAACCATAGAATCGACTATAATATTTTGAGTATTCTTAGAAACGATGATTTAATTTAGTTTTTATTTTTTACGGTTATTTCGGTAACCATTCGTTTGTGGTAACATAACCCATATACTTTATTCAGAAAGAAGTTACACTATTTGTAACGTCATTCCCGCTTCCTGTAAGTGCTTCAAGACAACGTGCAGTTGTTCTAGGTATTCTTCAATACCTTTCCACTCACTAAATGTCATCCAACATGCCCAATGCCACGTCTAAACCAGATCCCACATACTAGATTTCATGCTGAAAAATAGATGGCCGACAACAAGACACGTGAATCGAATAAATTCTCGGCTTGCTTTTATGGTCGTAAGGTTTTTTGACTAGTCATCAAAAACAAATTGGTTATATGCTGTAGATAAATCGAGTTTACTAAATTGTTGGCACTCGTGGTTCATACAATATAACTAAATTTAATTCAATGTTATAAAATAAAATATTTTCAGAAAAGTTGTTATTTAAACTTTCTTTTTATAAATAATCTGTATATAATCTGGGACCAACCTATCTCTTCTTAAAATCAGAATAATTTTTCTCCGATCTACCGATTTGTAAAAAATCTTTCGTTATTTAGTCCGCCGTTTAGTATAATTTTTGATAAACTTCTAAATAAATAAATTTCTTTGTTAAACTTAATTCGTAATGAAATTCTATATAAGCATGCCTTAATAAATCCAGCTTCTCACTGTATTTCAACAAAAAAATAGTAGGACAACCAACGTGGGTGACCTCTTAACTGTCTTTGTTTGACTGATTTATAATACATAGATTTATAATTTTTATTATTTATTATAATTTTAATTTGTTATATATTTGGTAAGTGAGCTTTCAGGCTTAATATGCGAAAACATTTAAATTGTGTTAAGATTTATACCTAAATTAGTAAATAAGAAATATATCACTGTATTTTTTCCGAAAAGAATAAAATAAAAATAACATAAATAAAATATTGACTCAGAATCATTTTTTTTGTGTATGTGTATTGCTGTTGGTCCAGAGACCTTTAGAGAGCTTAATCTAATTAGACTCCCGAGTGGGGGGTCCCCTGAGTAGGGGACTCAGAATCGTCTTTTGTGGCAATCTATGGGGTTGGCTATATTCGGCAGTGGACTATGGAAAAACTGTGATGGTGTTCTTGGTGTCTATGGAGAAATCTTTAACAGATACCCTGGTTCACGGGGGCAAGATTATGTAGGATTTTTACTTACTAAAACTAAATAATAGGAGTTTGATTCTATCTCTCAATATATGTTTGAGGCATATGATTAATATGCTATGATCCGGTTCCCCATCGCTCTTCAAACACGTAGTTTCTCTTTAGTCACCTTATATGACACCATGCCTGTCGTATCAGTTGACTAAAAAATACCTTAACCCAATACTATAAGCCTACAGGGATATATATACAATAAAGGGATGTTTTTGCGGTTGGTTGCGTATCTTTCATCGAGTCTTATGTTTTTTTATACAAACCCTCTGTGTCGCGGGTGTGCCTAATAGATCTATCTATTTCACTCGACTAATTATTAGTTATTAAGTAGAACTCGCGTAGCTACGCTTTAAAATCACACTTTATCATGATAACAGATAAGATGTAAGAAGTCCGTGTACTAGCTAGAGCTTTCTTAACCCGAAAGTCGTGCCTGTAAATTTTCGTATGAAATTAAGAATGTAGCTATAAAATGTAAACTCATATTTTACATTTAATTTCATGTTTGTTTTAATATTTGTCCTTTTCCTTATTAACTGTTAAAAGTTATGTTCTGTAATGTTGATTCGCGGTAATGTTAATTAAAAACGAAAATATAGAATTGGCGTCTTTCCCACTTTGTCAATGCTATTTATATATTATATATCCTAGAGCTTATTCTGACCTATCCTAGAGTTAAAAAGATATAATATGACCAAACGAAAGAAGCCTCTATCATCTTAGATTTTAATAAGTAATTTAAATTGTTTGTTCAACAAATAACTTTAAACATAATTCAAATCTAAGGTTAAAATCATTGCAGTAGTGGGGGATAACCTCCCGCCTGCCAGCCCTCATTAAGTCTATTGGCGTAAGGGAGAGGTCATGGAACGCCGGTGTACTTTGTCAAACAAGTAATGTCGCAGAAAGAGGCTGTGGAAAGGGAGACAGAGTGATCGATTGATGATGATGATGATGAGCCGGGCGTTGGAGGAGAGCATACCTCTTTCAACTCCTCTATGCGAGATATAGGTGCGGAATGGAAAATTAGCCGTCGTCATGAAAACAAGGCCTTGAGACGGCACACGCTCATACATTTAGGGCGGAGAGGGGTCGAGAGCTTCAACGCTGTTGGGACTGCGGTAGTGTGTAAAAGCGTTCCCGTAGTCCCGACCCAGGGCGACGAAAGAAACACTGTGGAATTTATCCGGTAGGAATCCGGCATAACGCATCCATCGCTCTCGTGCTGAAGTGGTATCCATGAGGATTTTCCCACGTATAACAAAAAAAAATACGAGTATAACAAAAAGTTGTTTTGTAGTCAGAGTACAACCTGGTTAACCTTACATCTACAGTCATATTTACTTAACTACTATATCGAGATAATATGAAAAATACAGAAAGAGCAGTTATGAAGATGAAATATCAAAGTAAAGGTAATACTTGCGAGAATTTTACGTTAAGAAATGACAAGATTATAAATGTATGTGGATGACTTAGAGTGTAATTGGCCGTAGGAATCACTCACACACATACACACACTATCAGGTAGAGTGTGTGCGCGTTTGTCATCCTCAGTACAATTAATATATTTCTTTTTTAGTCTTACACAGTGTAATCATCCATTTATTTCATACCATAAAAGGTCATGAAATTAAACATAATTATTCGAACATATATTTTCTCCATTTAGAACTAAAACCTTAAACCGATAATAAATCGCCATATATCTAAACAATAAAGATATATTATAAATAAAAGCGTTGTGAAATAGCTTGGAAAAATTACTACAAAGAAAATAAGACGAAGTATTACTCCATTTATTAAATTGCGGTAAGGCAATAATATTATACGGGTTCCCTCTAGATTACTTAAATAAAATACAATTTTGATTTTCATAATATTATAATAAATTGTAGGTAACAAGTTATCACTGTAATATGTATTTTATTATATTATAATAAATACTATATGTAAAGTACGTAATTCAATACTATTTATTTAGCCTTTGTAAAATATTTAAATGGACTTCGTCTAAGTAAGATTGGGCACAAACATTTATGCAAAGCTAAAATAATTTCTTTTTGCTTATGTTTTTATGTATATTTTTCACAAAATAATATCCCGTGATCTTGTATATATGATATAAATGCCGTCAGATCCTAAAAAATATACGTGCTGGCCAAAAGTTTAAGACCGCACATAAACAACATAATTATCCATCAATTGTAATAAAATCCCATAGGATAAATAAAAGAAATGCACATCTGCATATTCTGTTGTTAGTATCGAATATTTAAAAAGTCATTCTTTTGTTTACTTTCAAGTTATTGGACAATAAACATCTATTGTTTTCAAACACCGATGAATGCTGCGCTAGAGCCGGGTGGTAGGGTCGTAATAATATTTTTATAATATCTTCATTACTAATTACTTTGCTTTTGTTACGTATTGGTCAATAATTTGGATTATTTAGCTCCTGAAAACACGTGTTTCTGACTTATTATTACCCGAGTTTACTTGGGTTTGTGCACAAACCATCTCAATTAGTCTAAACTTGTGGTTTCTACAGTGAAGACGTCATAAATTGCGAAAAGATCGAGAAATTAGCAGTGAAGGGCGTTCTGCCATCGTTGTTTTACATAATGAAGGAAAATCCGAACGTGACATTGCTTCACAACAGAAGTTATAGAAGACTTGTGTTCATGGCACAATAACTCGATACAGGGCACAATAACTCGATAAAACTGAAAGAATTTTGAAAAAGGAACAGTACATAAACATTTTAGAACAAAATGCCGTTTCTTCCGGGTTGCGATTAATTGATGGATTCATTTTCTAACAAGATAATGATCCAAAGCATAGCTTAAAATGATGTAGAGAATATTTAGAAGAGAAAGAGGCACAAGGGGTGTTTAAAAACATGGTTCGACCTCCTCAGAGCCTGGATCTCAATCCCATTGAACTTTTGTGGGAAGAGCTTGATAGGGACGTCCGTAAACGTGGCTCATCCTCGCTAGAAGAAATGTGGAATGCTTATGCGAAATTTGGAACAATATATCACAAGACACCATTAACAAAATGATTGCCCGTATGCCGAGGCTTGTGAAAAAAGTCATAAAATGTAAAAGAGGATTTTTTGATGAAAAATCAGTTTAACTGACTATAACCTTTTTTGCATGAACTGTTAATATTTCTTTACGCTTATATATATTGTTTGTCAATCAATGTTCTATTAGATGATTAAACAGGATAATTAAACATTTGGAGTTTTACTTTATTTTCCTACTTTAATTAAGGTGTTCTTAAACTTTTGGCCTGCAGTATGTCACTGTAGTTGCTTAATATTTACGCTACTCCAATATATTCTGCGCAATTTGTAGCTCACTCCTTTTGTTGTTATCATTATTAAGGAACTTGGTAGCGAGACCTAGAAACTGGTAAAAATGCATTCCATTCCAATCTTTGTCGAGGATAGATATACTCGATATATATGGCCAATAGACATCAATTACCATGGGGTGAACTGTGTAACTATCTACTAAGAAAAATTGCGATGTTGAGAATACGTATAGTATTTTTTTATATACATATAATAGAATGACGTAATAATACCGATCGAGTGAACAACGATTTAATTACCAAAAAAGTCCTAGTGGAAACTAAATGAAAAGGCCGAATCCAGCAAATTACTGAAATAATTTGCATACATTTGTGTTTCTAACGATGAGAGTATAGTTACAAATCTATGTATGTTACATGGTGCAGTTTGGTTAAACTGACAATCACAACTAAATAGGCAAATAATAACATAAATGGAGAAGAAAAAATTAGATTAGATATATCATGAATATCTTAATAGTTTTTGTCTGCTACCCTTCTATCATTTAGTGGTTTAAATGTCAAACTCATCAAATCAAGGTCACGGGTATAAACGTTACTAGCTTGTACAAATGTATTTCATTTACCGCTGGTTCGTTTCAAACGAATCTAAAAAAACTTACGTATATTATCGTTATATCCGTTAATTTTTTATAATTTCTAATTAATTTGCCATTCATATCCAAAGTTTTATATACATATAAAAATAACCAAGTAAAAAAAGAGCCACAAAATAAAAGCATACAGAAATGTACTAAATTTATTTTGATACGTGCTCTCTCTTTTAGTATTCATCTGAACGGAATCATTAAAAGTTTTCTCGTAAAAGAGAAGCATGTTTTCAATAAAGTTAATTTATTACGCTATGAGTGTAGTAGTTACCCTGCGTTGCCGATTCATTTAGTTTAGATTTTTGAAAACGAAACTTTTGCTGCACCGATTAAAAATCGTCGTTGCCTTCTCGTCTTTATTAGTTTGTTTCTTTTTTCTACGAATGAAATTGTGTTGCTATTATTTCATTACAATATTATTTTTTTAATACTGTGCAACCTGGTGTGTCAATTTAATTTCGTATTTAAATTACCAAAAGACACAAAGAGCAAATATAGATGTAATAAAAACAAGTGGTTTATAGTATATTCCATAATTTCCTTTTAATATTTAATAAGCTATTTCAGACCAGTAAAAATTTCATATTAATCATTCTGATGTTATCTTTTCAAACGTTGTCACAAATCAAGAACATAACATCTATACAGATCTAAGCGGAGAAGAGGTTGTGCATATTATGAACGAAAAAGATAATAAGACATAAACTATTTCCATTTATATCACGCAAATCAAATGCTTGGAATAAATAGAAATAGAAAACAATTGGTAAAGATGTTGATGATGACTTGGAGATGAGTGAAATTGATACAAATGTACATTTAATTTGACTGATTTAAAAAAAACTGCTCTGAAACTTTCGCTCACTATTAAAAATGATTTTTGTAAACCAGTTCATTTTTGGATAGGCAATGTTCAGTCATTGGTTGACCATGAAGTCTCCTAAAACCCTGAAAGCCGAAGGTGATGCAATCAAAAAAACCTAATTATTTTCTTTTACTTTAAATTCGCGTAAATAATTTAAAGGCCACTGTATATTAATTTAAATTGGGATTCTTTTTTAAGATTTGTAACCTGCTTTATTTTTATAAATCTTTTGTGAAAAAATCGTATTTCGGATCTCTGAGTGTAAGGAGTTTCTCTGAGTTCACGCTGCATAGTATGCTACAAAGTCTCATCTCATCACGTGTGCTCATTGATGGAATTGCTAACTTTCTTGCAATTTCTGGAAATGCTGGAAATAGATATGTGGCATTTTATATTTAAATCATTAAAAAACAAAATAAAACTTGTTGTTTTGTACATATTAAAATTTTCGATTCAGATTAATTAATAGGTTTCATATATGCACTTGATGCCATATATGCATACTATATACATTTTTAAGAAGAAAGATCCTAGATTAAATCCGTCAGAACATCACCTTCACCCATCTCGCATACTCCACTTCGCATTGATGGAGTCCATAACTATTTTTTTAACACAACTTAATCAACATAATTTCTCAGACACAGATCGGGTTTCCTCGCGGTGTTTTCCTTTACCGCCGAGCATGTGGGATTTTTTTTATAATATGAGAGTGAAGTTGGCGTTAAGTGATGAATCCGGCACTTACGCCAACAATAATTTTAAACAAAGATTCAAGATGCACACACATTTTCACTACTAAGGACTAAGATGTAATGCCTCATAGTCTGTAACTGCACTCACCATACGAAACACAACACCTTATGTAGTGGTAAATCAGCCCTGAAGATTGCAATTAACAATTTAATTGGTGCAGGTCTCTCTCTGGTGGTCAGGACCAACTCTGGTTGCTCGCTTAATGTGAAATTATAAGCAAGCATCCAGACACAGTGATATCGTTGATTGCACATTAAATAATCTTCAATGGGTAATTATTTGTACCCTGTTAAGTTATTTGCGTGATAAGAGTGTTATGTGCTCAGCTCTGCTATTTTTAACAAGCTGTAGTGATCTGAATCAAACCGTTATAGCCTCATCAGTTATATTCCATTTCGTAAAAATATAGTTTTAGACAAAAGTCGAACTGTCACATCTAGTGGCACCTGTCCGTTAGCTATCGCCCTACGCAATCATATTGAAGGGAATAATTTCTTCAACATGAATGCGAAGCAACCCGCTCAAGATCTCACTTCAAAAATCAACAACAACTGTAACATAAGATAATCCTAGAATGAAGATTTAATCAAATCCTTAGTAACAGCGTGCATTAAGTGGTAACGCGAGTTTCAATTCCTTACGAGATGTGGAGTAACTTAATTTTATATGTAACATATGACCAAAATACGATATAAGGGCTGTGAGTACTACAGTATGGATACTTTGACTGAATAACCTGTAGTCTCAAGAAAACAACTGTGAGAGTCAACCTGATGTTGAAATTTTCATTTCAGATATTGAATGATAAGTGACTGGCATCGTATAAGATGGATAATAGAGAACCTGCTATGAAGAAATCTATTTGACCTGCGAACAAAAGGGGAGTCAATGCGGTCATTAAAGATGAAACAAATAACATTATTGAGAAGTCAGTGTAACACACATCTGGACTATCTAGTAAAGGAAAAAAATTAACATGAGTAAAATTTGAAGTGTGTCAATGTCCCAATTGTACCATTTCAATGACTCGATTAGATGGAGCCTGGATCTTTTTTTTATAGAATAGGTGGCAAACGAGCAAGCAGCTCACCCGAAGGTAAGTAGTTACCAGCGCCCATGAACATTTGCAACACCAGAGGAGTCGTATGCGTTGACAGTCTTTAAGAAAGGTGTAGGCTCTCTTCTTGAAGGTCCCTAAGTAGTATTGGTTCGAAAATATCACTGGTGTCAGTTTATTTCACAGAGTAGTTGTGCGTGGCAAGAAATTTCTCATAAAGCGCATAGTGATGGATTGCCAACCAACGAGATGATGAGGATGAGATTTTGAATTCTATCGCGATGTACGATGTTTAAACTCAGCAAACTGCAACTGCGATTCTTGTAACTACCTTTATTACCTCTGGGTTTGGGACTATGCCTACCTTGGCTCCTATGAGCCCCGCTAAGGTGTGATCCTAACTATTCACGAACAATGCTGCGACATTACATATAGTTAGTGTAGGTATTACGGGGACCCAATTACTGATAACGAGGTATTCCACCTCAAGTGCAAGTTTGTCAAATCAAACCTTGATGGTAGATGGAGGTCGCAGTTGTAACTTACAATCACTAGTGAAACACTAACACTACTACCAAATATATTTTTTAATGATTGCGGATTGGCGGACTTTATACGTCCTAATATATTTTTCTGTTTATTTTTAAGACATGCATGTTTCCTCACGATGCTTTCCTTCGCCACCGAGCATATGAACGGAACTGAAAGTTGCAATTAATAATTTTATTGGAGCCAGCACCGGGAATCGAACTTGGTTTGCTCGTGAAGATAAAAGTGAGCACTTATACCGAGCTACCACACGGTTCTCTCAATTGTCATCCGAATTTCATTAAGCGAAATGTAATAATGGAATAATATTCCGTTGTTTGGTTTCCGCATATTGTTCTGATATTATGGTTTTATATCATGACGATACGAGATTTTTTGAACGATAGACACGTAAGTAGATCGCATTCCTTACACGGCTGGCACGGCTGGGATGTCATATGCTAATGACAGGTCGTTTGAGACAGAGCCTTCATTAATATTTATTTCATTCATTCATGATAGCGTACTTTGGCCTTTAAAGTCGTGTTTTATATATTTAAATTGTGGTAAGAATAAATTTGAATCAAATACTATTTTGTTCATCTAATTTTATATATAATAACCATATTCTCACAACTTGAAAACTTCACCGTTCTCAGCCAAGACATTTTTTTTAAAATAGCTTCATATTCTTTACCCGCTTGTTTACACAATTATTTCTAAACAAGGTTTTGCTACATATTACAGATCACCAAGCGTGGTGGTTTCTTTATTTATTAGTCGTTTTCTTTATATAAAATATTTTTATATAAAGATATTTTTTTTAATGGTAATTGTTACTCATACATTGTGATGATATGAGATGTGCACGTTGTCTGCTTGATTTTTCATCAAATTTAAAATAAACAACAACAATGTGCAATTTCTCAATTTTACTGTCCAGATGTTATGTAACTCCTTTCAAAATATGTAATTCAATATACATTTAGTTAATTTGTGGGAATAGTATGCCCTAATACAATTTTTCCCTGTATTTGAACGGTACTATTTGATAATATGTTATTTTTATTATTGTAGTAATATCGGTCGGGGAATAAGTTTAATTTATTTACTCTTTATTGCATTCACCTTAACAAAGTTCAAAGTTCACAAAGGGCGGACTTAATGCTAAAGGCATTCTCTACCAGTCAACCCAAGGTGTGGTGATTTTTGTGGTGACCAAGATTTTTCACAGAACTATTAAATGGTATTAAAATATTATTATATTAGACAGGCCGTAAATTCGAAATGTTTATCTTACCTAGCATCTTGGGGCTACCTACGAGCATAGCTTGACATTTCAAAGGATTGACGGTGACTCCAAAGCGAGATGACCAATCCTGAATAGCATTTAAGTTACAATTTACTTTGTTAATCCCATTATGGATGTCAGTGTGAGATTGTACATATGTCTGCAGATCATCATCATCATCATCATCAGCGTACAGATGGTACGCGCAATCAATGTTGGAAGTGATCAGATTGATAAAAATTGAAAAAAATAAAGGAGAAAGTATACCGCCTTGCGGCACGCCAGTATCAACGTCAGCCAAAGTTGAGTAATTTTGCGCTACATTGACTGACTGCTGGCGATCGCGAAGATATGAAGAAAATCATTCCAAGGCGGTAGGAGCTAAGTTGTAAAGGGAGAGGATAGCAAGAAGGATATCATGGTCCACTGTGTTAAATGCATTCGAAAAATCAATCAACACCACCACTGTCTTTTTCTCATCCATACCCTGTCTAATGTCATCAGTGACCTTCATAAGAGCAGTGGTAGTGCTGTAACCGGAGCGAAAACCTGACCTGACTGATAGGGACTCAGCAGGATTCCAGAATTTTGGACAGAAAAGACAGAACAGATATCGGTCGAAAATGTTTAGGTAAAACAAGATTTGGATTTTTCGTATTTTATAAGTAAAAAGTTGTAGTAAAATCTCTTTCGTTGTACTGTTTGTATCTTGCTCGCTTTGTTAACATTTAAAAAAAAATCTAAAGCAGAAAAATTAAAAGTAAAATTATTTAACGAATTTTTATTACAAAAAAAGGAAAAATGCGATACAAACCGCAAAAATAGTTTATGTACTTAACGCATTATCAGTAAAAATAGCACAAAAATGGTTCAAGCGTTTTCATTCCGGGAATTTTGATGACAAAATGAAGCTTGCTCTGGTCACCTTGCCTTTTACAGAAAAAGTCGACGCCATTTTTGAAAAAGTGTAGTAATATCGACATAGACATAGTTACGACATAGTTGAAGAGCTAGGTGTTGACCACAAAACAGTTTTGACCCATTTGAAAAAGTCTGTATATACAAAAAAGTTCGATATTTGGACACGAACTCCCTATTGAAACGTAATGAAGCTGAACCATTTTTGAAAAGATTGATTTTCTGAGATTGATTGACTGGTGATGAACATGGATTATCTACGACAAAAAGTGCAAAAAAGATCATAGTCAAAGGGCAGTCAAGCACCACAGACTATAGCGAAATCTAGATTAACTAGCAAGAAGGTAATGCTGTGTATATGGTGGGATGTGTGGGGTGGGATGAATCTTTCATTACGAGCTAATGGATTCACGACGAAACCAATATACAGTCACCATAAATTCGGATCTCTACTGCCAGCAGCTGATGGGACTCAAGCAAGAAATAGAGAAAAAAACGCCTGAAAAAAAGATAAGGGGTGTGGTTTTTCATCCTGATAACAATTTTTAGCCACTCAGAAAATATTTAAAGAGCTTGGTTGGGAAGTGTTAATGTATCCACTATGTAGCCCTGACCTTAATTTTCCACCCACCATCATATCTTTATGTTTTGATCTCTTCGTAATTCTTTAGTTATGTTAATATAAAAAGAGGAGTGCCAAAACTACTTGTCGCAGGTTTTTGATCAGCAGACCCAAAATATCTACAGCAATGGAATTATGTCACTACCTCCAAAATGTTAACAAGTTATCGAAAAAAATGACACATTTACATTATAATCAAATGTAAATAAACTATGATAAAAAATACCTTGAATTTCTATATGAAATACGAATTTATATAAAATATTGAAAAACTTAGTTAAGTTACCAATTATATGCAGTACGATTAATTGGTGATCTAGTTCATTTATTTCAGTTCATATTAATCTTTTAAGGTTCTATAAAACTGATGACAAAACAGAATCCATATAAGATCAACGATCAATGTCCCATCTGCCTATCAGTCTATCCGTCTGTAGCATCTTAATTGAGAATGTTATACGTTTCATTCTGATATTATGTCAGTAGAGACAATCAGTTATTTTTTATTAATCTTGTTGTCTTACGTGTAACTTGATAGCTTAATTTTGTATAAATATATTAGTTTTTAAAATGAAATTGTATATCTTACATACGTAACAGATTTCCAATATATGTATAAATTGTAAAAATACTCTATCAATGCTATTTGCGCAAAGTCACAAGAACAAGAACTGGCATAAAAAAACAAAGTCAATGTACTTTATCTTATTTCTTTTGTAAGCGCCACATCTCATCATGAAAGGCATCTTTAATTTGCCGCTTTTCTTTGTCTGGAAAAGTTTTAATGAAATTTCCTTTTAGAAAAATAAGTCATTTAATTCTTCAAATAGACGACATGACAGTATCTAAAACTCATTAAAACAGGTAACAAGAAAAAGCATAAACATTTGAGCGATATCGACATAATTTGTCGCCGAAATTGTTCCTTTTCTAATTCCCGTTATCCTTATTCGAGCTGAAAGAAGACAATTTGTTTAATTTAATTTTGAGTCACGTTAGTGAATGGGGTTTCAGGTTTTTATTTGTAGATATTTTTAATAATTCTCATTTTTGTTCCAAAATATTGAATAACAGATTTTAATCGACAACCGTAACAAACGTTTGTAAAATAAGTGTTGGGCCTTTGAATAAAGTGTTGCAAGCTTATTCGTGTGTGAACCATATTCTTTGTTAGGAGTACATCTTTGTGTACGTAATAATTTAGTACATCGTAGCACCAGAACGAGTAATGACTGACTATTGTATTATTATGTATTGTATATTATGACTTTTATATTGCCAAATAATAAGTAATAATTTCATTTAATTATTCGCTATCTATTACGATTTATTAAATACTAATGAGAACAAACAAGCACACAGTTCACCAGATGATAAGTTAAGAGAAGATTATCGTCCACATCCATCTTCAAAAGCATGAATGTTGGAATTCCTCAATACCTGCAATTGGGTCTACGGATAGGGAGCCGGAGACGAATACGAAACTATTTCACGTAGGTATTATATAAGGATGCGTTCTTTCCCCGTCGAGCCAACCTGTTCATATTACACTTAGAAACTAGCCGTAGTTGGATTCACTAATGCAAGAATTTCTGTATAATATATCCTGCACAGTTTATTTTATCATTATTATCATCATCAAGTTACGAATAATTTAATCGAGCAGTACTTATTTCATTATTCAGACCTTAATTCCTGCACTATATGATTACTAGTGTAGCTTCGTTTGAAATTGTAATTAGAGTTTGCAAGTCGTGAACGTAGCCTACTTTTGTTTCCAGAAAATTCAGTGTGATGTGTCAGTTTGTATTAAATAGGTGAATTTTCATTTCCTTGGACCAAAAAGACGTACTGATTCAAAGGCACGGGTATAGTTTAGAAATGGAATACTTGGCGTTTAAAAAATGAATTATTAAACTAATGTTAATCATTTAATGTTCACTTTACATATAATTGTCCCTGTTTGTCTTCATTAATATTTTACATGGGATAATAAGTTTGATATTTTCTCCTTCTTCATTTTAAATGAGTTAAACCTAAATTAGCCTTAAACCTTCGTCATGATTGTCTAAATCAGTTAACTTAGATGGTGGTTCACGTTTTAATGGTAATTTTACTTTATAAATAAAATTCTAAATCTTTATTTTATTCAATAACAAGTGAATGTCCTCTACCTCATTTTAAATGTGTTAATCCTAAATTAGCCTTAAACCTTCGTCATGGTTGTCTAAATAAGTTAATTTAGATAGTGGTTCACGTTTTTATGCTATTTTTAATTTAGAAATAAAATTCTAAACCTTTATTTTTATCAATAACAAGTGAAAGTCCTAAATAAAATGTATTTGAACTAAGAGGCTTTGCCTTGTCTGGCCATAAATTTATACCAGTGCAAAAGAGTTTTGTCATTTTGAAAGTGACTTTTAGTTTGCATAAAATGATCCTATTACCAAAATACAATTCTTTTTACATCATATAGTATATTTCTATATTAATATCCTATATTTTTGGAGAACCTCATTGCTGTAAAAAAAAGGGACTTTACTTGCTACGTTACGTGTTGCATGCATGTCATATATGTTGAATATGGATCTGAATTCGATCTCATTGCACATACACAACAAAGCCAACAAGTCCGACTTGAGAAGGGGACGAAGAGAAAGAACCTGCATATACCAGGTGCCAAATAACTGCGTAAAACAGCTGTTAAAATGGTTTGATGCCATCTGGCAATAACCGGAAGATATCGCCGAAATTGATATCGACCAGAAGGATATTATCATTTTTTATATTATTTTTTTAATAATATTCATATTTGTATCTTATAAAATCTAAATTAAGCAATCATGTGACAGATAACAATTTTAGCTGCAACATTTGGTGCATGTTCCCGACCGGGCGGCGCCCAGTAACGAATAATATTACATAACTTTATTTTTACTACTTTCCAAAACGTACCCCGTAATTACATTTTGTGTAGGACTGAGGACTAATTTTTATTTCTTAATGCAAACCCAGATGCCTACGTATTGTCACTTTACAGATTAGTATATATATATATATATATATATATATATATGTATATATATATCTACACCTATATTCCTAGATAATCAGATTAATTCAATTGAATTAAATCATTTATTTCTAATGATATAACGAACTTCCTCATGCCACCTTGGCAAGAAATTTGATGTAAGTATAAAATTTGCCTTTATCAATTTGGATGATGAATTCAATAGATTTTAGGAACAATTTGTAAAAAAAATGTGATTGAAAAGAAATAAAAATCTCAAAAAATGTTCAGTTCAACTTCAATTAATTCTTAAAATAAAGAGATTAAACTAAATAATGAAATAAATTTAAGTCAAATAAATATATAATAAAATACTACGAAGAAAATAAACCAAGCCACGTACACGTACCTAGTCTGATTGTTTTGTAACGGCGAGGCTGTCGCAAACAAGGTTATTCGCGATACAGCCATGTCACAGGTCGGTTTTCTCCAGTCAATACAGATAGAAGCATCGCTGGAGTTTCTTGCGCCACTTCTTCTCCAGCGCCCACGCATTCCGAAGTGGTGGTACAGATAGCGAATAATAATAATAGAGATATTAATGTAGATAATTCTAAGTCAGAAGTAACTGACCGAGCCGAGGTTAGGCCCTCTCGGGCACCCTCGAGTCAGACGCTCTCGAGGAACAGGATAACGGTCCAAGCCAAGGCTCCCTCTCGGGAGCCCTTGTGCTGGTTTCGCACTAATAGAGGTCCCGATAAGTGCTCGGTCACCTCCCAACCCGGTGAAACTTCATAAATTTTTATCCTTTAATTTTATTACCTGCCTATACAAAAATAGTTTAAAAGAATATTAAAAATAGAAGATTTTATATAAAAGATATATTATGTCTAGTCAAGAAAATATAAGAAAAATATTTTTTCTAATGATTCGTTATAAACTATATTATATAGCGAATTAACAACGATGTTAGTGGCATCACACGTACGTGAACATACGACATGGTTGTCCATAGGTAAAACAACCTTTACTTAAATCAATGACGGCTTTTCTTAAAGTTTTGGTTTCGGGATTTATTTATCGTTATTGCAAAACTAATATTATTACGTAATTACAATCTCTTAAATTGGAACGGGTAATTAGATGGAATTATGGGTACCCTAGGTATAAATAAATACTGTTCTAAATTTTTTTAATTTCTACATAGGAACCCTGAATATTTAAAGAGATAAATAGTAGTTTAGAATAATCTCAAGAAATTCCTTTACGTGATAATGAAAGTCATGTGAAAATCATTTCAGCTATTTAAGATTAGTCCGTACAAACAAACAGACAGATAATAAATTTAAAAAATGCATTTTTTTTGTTTTGGTAATATATAGCGAATAATATAAACTTGAATGAAAAATGGATTTATTTTGAAATCACAGATAAACAGTTTATTTTTATTCATATGTATAGTTTTAGAGACTTGTTTCTTAATTCGTTATTAATACTGGAGAATGTTGATTGATGTTCACATGAACACATCTCAACTCAAGTTAAGTGAAAACTGTATAAATACGTGGGGAAATCTGAAAGTTTCTGGAACAGGCGACTTACAATAAAAAATAAAAAAGCAAATACGGAATTCGAAAATAGAGTTCTCTGGGAATACATTCAGTCAAAAAGTTTTGGGAATGGATGTTTTGTTTATTGTTCCAAAATTCAATTTTATGTTTTTTTGTTGTTGTTAGATTGACATAACAGCTTTCTATTTTGACGCGGAGTTTAAGATGCATCTGATATTTAGATTAAATACAGTGCTGTTTTTATTTATATCATATCTAGTGTGTATTGTGAATTTCATAATGGAGAAAACATCAAACAAAGAGTTTGTCTTAAATTTTGCATCGCCAATGGAATTTGGCATTGCAATTCATTGCATCGAAAGTTAAAAAAAGTTGCAGCAATGAAATGTTTCCTTCTTTTTTCGGCAGGACATTCCAATACAGTAACTTGAGTACCAAAGGACAGTCACTATATATTGGTAAATAAATAATTACTTGCCTATAATGTTAGAAAAAGTTCACGAAAATAGTCCTTGCAGCAATGTCGTCCTTCACCACGACAATGCATCCACAAAATCTGCTAGATAACGAATATGTATTTGAAGAACTAAAAATGTAGAACTGATAATGCATCGGCCATTCAGCCTGGAACTCACACCTTCGAAAAATTAATGATAAGCTTAGTGGTTTACGATTTACAAGCCCATAAGCGACGGTGAATGCCTTCCACGATGCTTTTGAAGAGCTCACTTCTGAAGATTGGATCCACTGCTTCACATAATGGTTCCAATGAATGCCGAAATGTGTGTGCAAACTGTGTATATATTTCGAAATACAATAAATATATCATAAATATAATATCTGGTCTTATTCATTAAAATCCAGAAAATTTTAGAATGACACTAGTACTATACATAATAAAAAAATATAATGGAGAAACAATTTTCAGTTAGCACATATTATTTTCATATTACGGTCACGTGGAGATCACATCCCTTACATGACTGGGATGTCATATGCTAATGACAAGTCGTTTGAGACAGAGCTTCTATTAATATTTATGTAATTCCTTCACGACAGCGTGCTTTTAATCGCATGTTTTATGTTTTAAATTATGTTCAGAGAGAAATACGGATCAACTTAATACGAACGGATCAAATTATTATTTGATGCAGTTATTAATCGATAACAGCGACCTGGTCTCTAGAGAGAGTCTCGGCTTCATTGTGGATTGGTGAACTTTATTTGTATTTGAAATATTTTATTCATACAACATTCCTAACTTCACTTGTCGTTGATGATTCATGTGTTTGTCTATAGGTCACATTTATCTGATAATAGACGGTAAAACATGTGATCACCAGTCACCCTAATGTGCATAATAAAATTGGGCTGCACAAAACTAGTACATTTTTATATTTATCACAGAATCATGTTTCTAAGTATATTCTGATAAAATAAAGATATAGATAGTTTTATATTTCGTTATATTTTAATATTTCTTTATTCTATAACACAGTCAAGTATCAAGGATTTAGCGATGACATCGAATTGGCCGCTCGGGAAAACTGACAATATGTATAGTTAAGTGATAACATCCACATGCATCCTCAAAGGCCTCATCATCAGTCTTAATAACGATCTTCGAAGTAACTCACCATTCGAAACACAGCAGCGTTATGCTTAATTCACACCGGTATTCTGGGAAGATGTGATCTTTTGCAGGTCAAACTGCAGCAAAAACTAAAAGGAGCGTGCCTCTGCACATGAAATTAAAAATATCTATATACATATTTTTATATCGGTTCCAGAGCTATGTAACTATAAATATTCTTCGATTGTCTAGTTTTAGTAAATTAACTCAACTTTTTATTTTAGTATAGCTTTTCCAAATTTCTAGCAACAATTTTTATCGCTAAAGTAGCATGCGCTCTGAGGTTATTTATCCAATCTGCGCATTCGAACTCTATGACTGACTGAATATTCAAGTAATGTTTCAATATGATACACAGATGGATCTTGCGCCAATGGTTGTTCGCCTGTCTCATCGTAAAGCTATTGTTAAAATATACGTAATACATATATGCAAAATATAGCATGTTGAAAAATTATTCAGTCACACAACATAACATTTCAATAAAGTTGAAACTCTTAACCTAAAAGAGAATTAAGCAGAAAACTTTTGTATCCGAAAATTATGTATCATCAAAAATATAATCTTATATATGTACCTATGTCTTATTTGACACATGACTAAGATTTAATTAACTAAATATTATACTAAACATTAAAAAAAACACGATCATCACAATCGAAATCAAAGGGTGAAGATAAATAAGATAAAAGATAATAATGTAGATGATTCGAAGGTTCATAATTCTTATGAAGAATATTGAACAAAAAGGTGTGACGTACACTGTAGCGTTATTAATTGTATTCGTGTTTCATGTGATTTGAAGGTGTAATAACATAAATTAAGTCACTTAAATTTATGAAGGGAACAAATGTAATTTTAATTACGTTATTGACATTTACGAGTATATCGTTCGTTCACGCTTATGTCTTTAAAATTGTTTATGAAATATGAGTACTGTTGTTATGAGCTCTTGATTAAGGTTATAATATTAATAATGTTCAGAATTATTTATTTACCAGCTCGTTATATTATGATATATTTTTCATTGAATACTTACATTTTTGTAAAAATAATGTATAATAATAATTTAAAATCGAATTTCTGAAGTAAATTATACAAATTTATACATTTTTACGTCATTGTACGATAAACATCTACCGGCATGCCTAACCCTGTGGCGATCCGGTCATTAGAAATCTAACGAAATGGAATTATAAAGTACTTTAATACTTACCGACACCCATACCAAATTAATATATATAATATGCGTAAAACATATAATGGATATTTGATACCAATTTTAGGAAAGCTTCTTTTCTTGGGCGCAGGAGAAGAAGAGGCTCAAGAAATTTCAGTGATGCTTCTATCTATGGACTGGAGAGAACCGGCCAGTGATATAGCGGTGTCGCGAATATATTTTTTGCGACGCCCTCACCGTCGCGGGGGTGGTACGATGGTGCAATGTACGTGTGTAGTGTTTTATGAAGGGCTTGGGCCCTGGTGGTCGCGTCGTTGGGGTCGTCGAGGGCGTCCCTCGGTCTCCTTCGGACGCAGGTGAATCTGTGATATATAATAAGATAAATAAGTGGCGACACTTACAATCAAGGGGTAAAGTATGTGACGGCAGAGTCGAAATATCAGCGGGAAGCCTGCTTCAGGTAAGCTATGGTCGTCAGCTCAAGATCAATGTGTAGATTTTCGTAACGAAATAACCACGACACACCGGTAGCCTTGCGCATGAAAGAATATGGTATAGAGTGTGTATAAAATGGGACCTAGGACAGAGCCTTGTGGTACTCTGGCACAAATGGGGTGAACCGTGAACCACGTTTCCTCGACGCAGTAACGAAAGGTGCGATTGTGGAGAAAAGTCTCGTACGATTAGTATGAGTCGATTTGGCACACCGAGCTCATATAGTTTTTTACATGAACCCGTTATGTCAGACCTTGTCGAAAGCTTTTGCCACGTCGAGGAAAAGTGCCCCACTTTGGTAGCCCCGAAGGAGATTACTGAGAATGTGCTCTGTGATGCGGTGCGCTTGATATATGCATGAGTGTTGTGTGCGAAACCCGAACTGCTCATTGATTGGTAGCCCTCGGGACAGTATGAAGTCCTAGAGGCGGGCGAGGATGAGCCTTTCATATATCTTACCCAAGAGTTTGAGTAGGCTTATGGGTCGATGGTGATGCCATCAAGCCAGGAGCCTTGCGTGGTTGCAAGTTTTTAATGGACTCAACTTCGGTGTATGTTCGTTCACAGTTTACCTTCACCCTTTCTTTATGCTACTTAATATAGAATAAGATAAACAAAAATCACCTAGTCGTAATACGCAGTATATTTTCTGAAAGTAATTGCATGTTCACATGTCCTATGGGACCGCATTGGATAACCATAAATATTGAAAAGCATCCGAGCTATAATTCCGAGCGTTTTCCATCTTTATGATACTACAGATATGCCAATTTAGTGAAGTGGTTTTGCAGTATTTTACTCCCAATAAGCTGTGTGATTTGCATATGAGCAATTTCTTGTGAGTGTTTTTAGGAAAGAATAATGTGTTGACATTACGAAAAACAATTGATAATAAACGTATAGAAATTTAAAATTTGTGTAATATGTATGAACCGGCAAATGTGTATGTGTTGCAATAAACATATTGTATGCAATATAAAACGGTATGCATTGTATAGTGAATGAATGATAATGCATTATATATTATTATTTATAGGTGACGCGCCTTTTCAATCGTCAATGGAGATAAAAAGGTTTCAAAATTTATAATCATTTACCATTTAAGATGTGTTGTTTTGGCAACGAATGCTTGGAACATTGTCTTTAGAAATTTGAAGCGTCAATAACCAATGCTTTAGGATACGGTCTGCGAAACCTAAGGCTCAAAGGCGTTCGTTCAAATCCACCATTTGACTATTGTTGTAATGTTAGTAGTATTGCTATAAAAAGTAGCCAAGAACCATGCTTTCATAGATTATAACAGGTTTCAGGATTCAGTTTACAACAGGTCTTGAATGATGAGTTAGAGAACTATAAACAGAATGTTTAATATAAATATTGTATTCTAGTTCTTGTTATTGTTGCACTGATATAGACCAATTAAAAATAATAATGAAATTTATTTGTAAATTGCCTCATCTACTCAATTGTTGTATAATGATATGAATGATACCACATGAACATACAAAAACATTTTCATATATAATATCAAATACCACACAACATATATGTATATATATATATATATATATATATATACATATGTTATTTACTTTACATATATTTTAACTTTATTATGTATGTGCCTATATATAATCGTTACCCTTAGTTCCATATATATGTATAGTTATATAGAACAACGCATTTACGTATTGATTCTTTAATTACCGGTAATAACAATAATAATTATGGATAAAAACCAGAAAAATTTGTTATTTTTCTACGTCATAAAAGTATTACTGAAATATAATATTTCAATATATACAATATAATACGTAATTATCGTTACTTGTTATTAACTTTTTTAAGGAAGGACATAGATGTCAGGGGCTCTAGTCATCACTTTCGATCATGAAAACTATGGGCTCGTTTGTCATCCCTAGTATTATATAAAAAATCTGTTTAGGGCGTAGTCTGCGAAATTTATCGCAATTTCATGAACCATTTCCTAGCACGAGCATTTTAAACTTCGTTGGAATGGTTAACGGGAATGTTTGTAATATTATTACCATAGCTAACTTTCTATAAAAGGATATAATAATTTAGAAATTTTTTATTACACATTTGTTAAGATATCTTTTTCATTGGTTATAGAAAAAACTTTCCACCTCATGTAACGTCATACAATTGTTCCTTGTTAAACTTACTGATATGATAACGACTAGGAACCTGTCGACGTGTAGTGTAGGAAGATCTTAATAAATATTTAAACAACATTGAGATGTTGCGATATTATAAATGACATAAAAATATCAGAATATGATCTGAATAAAAGGAAAGTTGCAACATTGTCCTTACATTAAATTAAATTATATTTTCTTATAGAGCGATATTTTTTTGCTAGCATATAGTCTGATTTTTGTATTTAATTTGATTGCTTGGTGTATTTAAAATTTATGTTCCAATATCAAGAAATAATGAAGAGATCATAGAATCTAGATAAAATAAGACGTCAATTTTGTACATTTACAATATTCACTCTATGTGTGTATGGCAAGTGACTACTGACACTGGAAAAATTAGCAGTAGACATCGACTAAGCGGCATATATAAATGGCGCTAGAAGTGGGTCTTGACTGAGAGAAACTAATAAGCATATTTTAATCAACGTAGAGTAATAAAAAAGAGTAGACCAAAACATAAAACAGATGTAAAGAAACTTACTAAGCTTAACGGCTAAAACGGGAAAATCCACCAGTCCAGATATTCACATACTTTTATGTGCTTCTTATACTTAAATTTATTGAGGAAGAAAAATATGACGTACTTGTAATATTTTTGATTACAATTTTTACCAGAATTTATAATTATTGGCCAGAATTGTATACAATTTGTGTACAATTCTGGTCATATATCAAAAGATTGGCTGACATCAACTTTCATTACACTTCTCAAGAAAGCTCATGCGAAAAAGTGAGAAGTATTTCGGACAATTAGTCTTATGAGTCAAATACTAAAATTATTATCAAAAATTATTGACGACCGCATAAAATCTAAGTGTGTCAAGCATATCGCAATTAGCAAATTCGGTTTTCGAACAGGAGTGGACACACGAGAGACTCTTTTTGCGATACAAATTCTGGTGCAAAAGTAACATTTAGCAAGATGTTTTCCTATGTTTTATAGATTATGAAAAGGCTTTTGATCGACTACTGCATGACCGCCTATTTAAAATATTACTTGATATCGGCTTACATCAATTAGCTCAAAATGAATAAAAAACTGCACAATTAAGGTCGCTTTGCGAATTATTATGATACATCTGGCTCACAATTCTTATTAACATGTGAGACATGAACTATTAAAGAAGATCACGTACGAAGAAGTAAATATATAAAAGATTTTAAGATGTGGGCATATGGACGTATTGTGGCAATTAGGTGAACTCACAAATATTTAAACCGAGAAGTACTGCGACGTGTAAATCAGGAACGGGATCTGTTGCATGTGGGTAAGATGAGAAAAGTCGGTTTTATTTGCCAGGTCTTTTACTGTTTAGACAACACTACTCTGAAACCTGGACTGATTATATCAAAATTAACTAACAAGGACATTTTAAGAATCAACGAATGATCAAGAGTTCTATGATTACTTAATGTAATATTTTGTAGCTTATATCAGTCGGATACATTTTATTTTACAAATTTATTTATGTAAGAATATTCTTGTTAGGTATATTTATAAACTCATATAATATAATATGCATTTTTATTATCGTTCCCACTTTGTCACTTATTTCTAATTCCTGCACTTTTTAAATTATCTGACATCATGGGGATGGGCTTGGCTAATAGAGTACCTCAATATGTATGGAATTAGTTTATCACATGATAAGTATCTTATCAGTTTCCTGCCCTTTGTATCTTTAAGTTAGTGGTAAATGTAATAAAGAATAAATAATACAACAAAATAAATCAAGTCAAGATAATAATACCTTATTAAAATTAAATAACTATTTGTGTTTTTAGTTGGGGCGTCATACGCTGAATACAGTCGTGAAATAGCAGGACAATGTTGTTGTGTTTCGTATTGTAAGTGAAGGACTCGAGACTCGATTAGACTTAGACGAAACGCCTCGTTTCCTATCAGTCCTCAGGTGAAACAACGCATGTAAATGTGCACCTTGAAATATTGTTGAGGATAGATCCAAGATTTTATATTATGATTGATTAGGAGAACTGTGTGCTCATTTGAATCCTTTAGTACTTAAAAAATAGCTGTTTTATTATGTAACTTATTTGAAATACAGATTATTACGTATGAAAATAAACCAGGTAGATACAATCCGCCACATCCATAGCAACAAACAAAAATAATGTATTTCACACGTAAATTCAATTGGTTTTTATTCATGTTTACTTTTTACCAGCAAATACTGTTCAAAAGGTTTCAATCAAAGTTGAGTGTAAATACAGGAAGAAAATTTCACACAGTCCCGTATTTTTGCCGTAACCGGATATTACGAGTAAAGTTGACATCATTCTAAGGAACTTTGCATTGGAAAGGTTTTGCGAAATTGTTACTTGTCTATATTTGAATCTTTGACTTTGTTTACTATTTTGATGGCTTAAAATAACAAAAATAGTAACTACATATATCTGACAATGTACATATCCTGTCCTATTTAAGTTTATAATTTTTATGTAGCCTCAGTTAATATTTGTATTTTTTTAATATGGTCATATATTCCTAGAGCAATGTCTGGCCATCTTAAAGTCAATTTTCTAAACGTTTTTAACAGCCGAGTCTTACCTTGAACCCAGCGGTAGTTGAAAAAAATGGAGGTTATATTTGAACTATCAATAGCCTAATGGCTTAGTGTACCGTCTGTGAAGCTTAAGGTTCTAGGTCCGTACCTGCCATTCCACTATTGTCGTGAACTATCTAACGTAAGCATATTGAGCTTAGTTAGAGTGGTTAAACGGAATGTTAGTATTTATAATAGCACTGCAACCATACTTTAAGAAAATTATTTAAAATATATATATATATATATATCTCGTTATCGACAGTCATTTCGAATCATCTAGCTTCCAGACTTGACGACTTCCTGCTTCCCGAAAAGCCGGCTAAATAGTTTAGAGTATCATAGACTATATATATCATAGTACATTATTTTATTATATTAGCAAGCTGAAGTGGCAATGGGGTAGCCATATAAGTCATAGAAACGATTTACACTTACATTATAACTATACTTATAATGTAGTTATATTAAATCTAGTTTGAAAGCCTTATACTCTCAAGTACTTGGGTCGTCAGTTCGTAACCCACATGAATTATGTTTTTGCACGTTTGATGATTTATTTTAAGAACTATTATATTATCAGATCTATTTAACAAAAGTTGAATTTGCGAGTCATTAAAGGTGCAAGAGCGCATGATACACAGATGTACTTTACTTGAGTGTTCCATTAAGTATGAAATGTCAATTTTATTTTATATACAGTAATTATATATAAATTGTCTCCAATTACTTTCAGCTTTAGGAGTCCCTTGTTTAAGCTAGACATTAACCTTTCGTGAAGCTAGCCGTTGTTAAAGGTTTAGGCTGACTCCAGCATAAAACTCTATTGGCAATCTTCAACATTTCATTTTAGTAAGGTTAAGGACTAGCTTTAGTTTGGTTTCTTAGTAAATGTATGTATATATACCTGCCGGCCAAGAGTTTAAAACCGCACATAAACAACATAATTACCCATCAATTGTAATAAAATCCCATAGGATAAATAAAAGAAATGCATATCTGCATATTCTATTGTTAGTATCAAATATTTAAAGAAGTCATTCTTTTGTTTACTTTCAAGTTATTGGACAATAAACATCTATTGTTTTCAAATACCGACAAACGCTGCTAAGCTAGAGCCAGGTGGTAGAGTCGTAATAATATTTTTATAATGTCCTCATTACTAATTACTTTGCTTTTGATACGTATTGGTCATAAAATGGGAAAAGTTCGAGAAATTAGCAGTAAAGTGCGTTCTGCCATCGTTACATAATGAAGGCAAATCTGAACATGTGATTGCTTCACGACTGAAGTTATCGAAGACTTGTGTTCATGGCACAATAACTCGATACAGGAGACGGGAAGTTTTCAAGATCGTCCACTCTCGGGAAGGCCCAGAGCTACCACGTCTAGTGAAGATAATTTTATTTTAAAGTTACCAGCAAGCGAAATAGACGCTTAACAGCAACAAAAAACGCGTTGAAGTAAACAAAACCGGAGTTAAACCTTTATCATTGCCTACAGTAAAACGGCGACTGAGAGATGCGAAGTTGAATGGTCACATTGCCATTGGAAAACCTCTGCTAAGGCCGCATAACAAGAAAAAACGGAGGCAGTGGGCTCTTGCCCGTCGAGATTGGACTGAAGAAGATTTTAAAAAAGTACTTTAGACCGATGAAACCAAGTTTGAACTATTCGGTTTAAAACGAAGAATTTACGTTCGACGCAGTGCCCAAGAAAAGATGGTCAGATTATGTAGTCCCAGCAATCAAGCATGATGGTAGCTCAATTATGTACGTAATCATAATCATATATATAATAATCATTATAATGTAAGTCTGGGGTTGCTTCTACAGCCAAGGAACGAGCGATTTGAATAAAATTGAAGGAATTTTGAAAAAGGAACAGTACATAAACATTTTAGAAAAAAATGCCGTTTCTACGGGGTTGAGATTAATTGGAAATGGATTAATTTTCAGATAATGATCGCAAGCATACCTCAAAATGATGTAGAAGATATTTAGAAGAGAAAGAGGTACTAGGGACTTTTGTGGGAAGAGCTTGATAGGAACGCCCGTAATCGTGGCCCATCCTAGCGAGAAGAAATGTGGAATGCTTTATGCGAAATTTGGATCAATATATCACAAGAAACCAGTAACAAATTGATTGCCCGTATGCCGAGACTTGTGAAAAAAATCAATGTAAAGGAGGATTTTTGGATGAAAAATCAGTTTAGCTAACTATAGCCTTTTTTGCATGGACTGTTAATATTTCTTTACGCTTTTAATGTATATTGTTTGTCAATCAAAGTTCTATTAGATGATTAAATAGGTTAATTAAACATTTAATATTTTATTGGAGTTTTACCTTATTTAAAGACGTCTTAAATTTTTGGCCTGCAGTAGATTAATTCTGCTTATTCCATAATAAGGAGTTTTATTCATGAAAATCCGTAACATCATGATGATATGGGGCAGATTCTAAAGTAGTACAGTCTAAACTGAAGGAGATGCGAGATTATTAGAAATAGAAAAAAAACAGAATTAACTCGATCGATATTGTGCTATATGATAATATTTACGTAAACCAAAAATGTAGTTAATGCAATTATTATAAAGAGGACAATTAAAAGATCTTAGATTGTGGGACAAAGGACATACATCTCTATAATCAAAAAGTATAAGTATACCGGTATAAACCAACATAACCTTGGTTTTGACAGACAGGGAATGATTATATAAAAAATTAAAATAATGATGATAATAAAAAAATTATGAAATATAAGTCTACATAAGAAATTAAAGGTCATGCGACAGCACTAAGCCCCATGACGTGGATATTCTAGTGTAGAGATTTATCAATATTTATAATAAATAAATAATCATATAAATACTGTGAAATTAAACGATTTAAAATACCACCGTTATCCTATAGCATATAATGATATTGGTTAATAAATCATATCGTAATAACACATTGATAATGAGCCTAATTAAATAAATATAATAAACTCTTCTGAATCTTAAGAATATAATTACTTAAAAACTGACAAAAATATAAATAAAAGTGCATCTGGAAACTTTATATCACAAGTAGTCAACAGAAGTTTTCTTACAGCAGTAAAAAAGGTAGTTTTAACAAGATGCTAGTGAATTTCACGCTTGTATTTTGCTTTAGAAAGCAAACATTACCTAACAAAGAAATAGGTACAACTGTTGGAAAATTTTCCCAATAACAGCTATAAAAGTGTTTGCTCCTTGCTAACAGCTCAGATGTTTTAGCAATTTTGAATTGCATTTTAGGAAGATAATTTTTGTTAAATATGATATTGAGATTATTTTTATGTATGCGGAATTATTCGGTTGTAATAGTTTGATTAGCGAATAGATACTTATATAACAGTAGTTACTTTGTTTTATTTAAGAATAAAAATAATGTTATGCTTCTAAAAAAAAATCCTTGTAAAATATTTATTAATAGTGAAATATAATTATAACAAAATAAAAAATATACAAGTATAAATAACCGACTTCAGTTGAATAGGAAAAATTAGATGAATATAATTAATATATATAATGAAGTATATATTACTGTGATCTTTTTTATATTATTTTATTGAGGATGATAGACGAGCACACAGTTACTTCTGATTTTAGTGATTCCTGTACCCCATTACACCCACATTCTGTGATGCTTCCCCGGTCGAGGCGACGCATTCATGCTACAGCTAGAAATAAACTGCATCGTGGCTCTACCGATAAAATCTATCTTTATGATTAAATAATAACTTATTCCATAATGATAGTATAGTGTTGTAATAGTTGGTAATACATAGTTATTTCCGACTCATTGAAATAATAGGTAAATTTAAAATGCAAGTTTATAGGCTCAAGATATTTGTAATACAATTTATAAAGCAGGCGCTTCAGATAAATCGACATGACAAAGTTTTTAAGTTATACAAAGTCCACCTTATATCATATTCGACTTGCAAAGAACCAGGAAACTTTCTTGAACGTTCCAGACTTACTTTCAAAATATACTAATTCTACTTAGTTTTTAGTTCCATTGTATTCGTGTTAATATACTTAGGATTTATCTTAACATTATAGTTTAAAAAAATCAAAACATTTAATAACTTACATAACTTTAACCGTATACCAAATAACTTTTACTGGAGATATCAAATATGTAATTAAACGTGAAAATAATGTAGACATATCTAAAAGAAAATCATAGTAGTTTCAACTACCGTGTTGCACATTGTCTGGGCTACACCTCTACTGGATCTATGTAAACCGAGCTCCTAAAGCAACAATTCTCGCATAACAGCCAAATTGTCATCAGCGAGCTTAAATCCAAAAACTCAGAGGTATTTTTGCTTATATCACATAATATCTCTCTATAGAGATAATGAAAGCTTATGACAAGAAAATAAAATATCATGAAGCATTGAACCCAACACAAACAAGAATCCCTAGATTATTTTCACACTATTATCTAGTAATAAATATAATAATATAATAAATATATAGTAGTAATATATATATATACAAGTGGCATATATCCACTTTCTAAAGAGAGTAATGAAGCATAGATCGAGTTCCATCCATCCACGGCGCGATTTTACATGTCTTAAAATATTATTTTTAAACGTGCATATTTCCTCACGATGTTTTCTCATGGTAATTCAGCACATAAAATTGCAATTAACAATTTCATTGATGCCGACACCGGCGATCGAAGTCGGTTTGCTCGCGTACCGTAAAATTAAAAGCGAGTGCTTAGACACTGAGCTAAAACGGCGCTTAAACTGCTTCTTACTTAGACATAAATTAGGTAACTCACCCCTCAGAAACATTTTTAACTCATTTCATCAATCTTAACTTTTTTCTAAATTACAAAGTGATACAAAATTAAAATACAAATAAATAAAAATTAAAACAGACATTCTTTTGACAACTATTCATAAGTGAAAGGGTAATAGCAATCATAATTTTTACTATAAAAAATGTATATGAAACATCATGTAAGTAACGTTATTTACATGATTTTTTTTAAACTCCTGATTTATTTTTAAACTAGCGCCCATAATGAGCAATTATACCTCATTCCAAGTATAATTTAACGTATTTGCCACCTTCAAAATTACAACTTTATGTAAATTTCTGTGAATTCGAATTGATGCTTCTTTGAGTAAATATTACACAATTATGAATTAATATTTAATAAAGTACTATACTCTACTATACTATACTATACAATACTGTATTTAAAGTTTTTCAATCACTGCTAAATTTGCTGTAATTTAGTTTTATACGAGGAGAAATAAATTGAATTATTAGGTAAAATGGTTGTAGTTATATATATATATATATATATATATATATATATATATATATATATATATATATATATATATATATATATATATATATATATATATATGTATATATATGTAATTACATATACTGCAGACCAAAAGTTTAAGAATACATAAAATAAAGTAAAACTCCAACAAAATACTAAATGTTTAATAAACCTGTTTAATCATCTAATAGAACATTGATTGATAAACAATATACTTATAAAGCGTAAAGAAATATTAACAGTCCATGCAAAAACTGATTTTTCATCAAAAAATTGTTAATGGTTTTGTTGTGATATATTGTTCCAAATTTCGCATAAATCATTCCACGTTTCTTCTCGCGAGGATGGGCCACGATTACGGACCCTCCTATCAAGCTCTGCACACAAAAGTTCAATAGGATTGAGATCCGGGCTATAGAGAAGCCAAACCATTTTTTAACAGCCCTTTCTCTTCTAAATATCCTCTACATAATTTTGGGGTATGCTTTGGATCATTATCTTATTGGAAAATGAATCCATCTCCAATTAATCGCAACCCGGAAGAAACGGCATTTTGTTCCAAAATGTTTTTGTACTGTTCCTTTTTCAAAATTCCTTCAACTTTAATCAATTCGCCAGTTCCTTGGCTTGAGAAGCAATCCCAGACCATAAGAGCTTCTCACCACCATGCTCGATTGTTGGGACTACACAATCTGATATCATCTTTTCTTGGGCACTGCGTCGAACGTAAATTCTACGTTTTGAACCGAATAGTTCAAACTTGGTTTCATCGGTCTAAAGCACTTTTTAAAATCTTCTTCAGTCCAATCTCGATGGGCAAGAGTCCACTGCATCCGTTTTCTTGTTATGTTGATTTCGAACGACAACGTGACCATTCAACTTTGCATCTCTCAGTCGCCGTCTTACTGTAGCCAATGATAAAGGTTTAACTCAGTTTTGTTTACTTCAACGCGGCTTTTGGTGCTGTTAAGCGTCTATTTCGCTTGCGCGTAACAACAATGAAATTTCATCTTCAATAGACGTAGCTCTGGGCCTTCCCGAGAGTGGACGATCTTGAAAACTTCCCGTCTCCCTGTATCGAGTTATTGTGCCATGAACACAAGTCTTCGATGATTTCAATTGTGAAGCAATCCCATGTTCAGATTTGTCTTCATAAGTGAAACAACGATGGCAGAACGCACTTCACTGCTAATTTCTCGAGCTTTTCCCATTTTATGACTAATACGTAACAAAAGCAAAGTAATTAGTAATGAGGACATTATAAAAATATTATTACGACTCTACCACCTGGCTCTGGCGCAGCCTTTTGTCAGTGTTTGATAACAATAGATGTTTATTGTCCGATAACTTGAAAGTTAACAAAAGAATGGCTTCTTTAAATATTCGATACTAACAATAGAATATGCAGATGTGCATTTATTTTATTTATCCTGTGGAATTTTATTACAATTGATGGATATTTATATTGTTTATGTGCGGCCTTAAACTTTTGGCCGGCAGGGCATATATCTTTAAACCTTCAAAGAACATATTTTTTCATTCTTTCATACTTAGGTTGTAACAGAAAACCAAACATCTTAGGTTATAACAGAAAAGCAAAATCTTCGGCCGGACGCACAATCTGGTAGTCGGTAGTTTGAATCTCAGCAAATTTGTAGAAAAATGTTTGCGCTGAATTTGCCTACAGGTTCATCTCTAGTCACAATTAGGACTGAATAAACTCAATAGATTCCTGAAAGATAAATTGAGTGCACCCGACCCCTAAAACAGGCGATCACTCAGATCCATCCAACAACCCAACATATCTTTTTCTTGAAAATAATGTAGTCCATTATGAACTATCAGCTCATTAGGAGCCTAATGAAGCGCCAGTAGATTAGTTATCCCGTAGGGCTTCCTTCAGTATTCTAGTCTACTTGGCTCATCGATGGACGCAGAAAGTTGAGACTAAGGGAGACGCCTTGTTAGTTAATCTGGAAGTAGTGAAGGGCTTTAATCGAGTTTGACAAAAAGCCCATATGAACGTTTCATATGAGCTACTCAAGAATTTATACTGGTGGTTCACCAGCTCTCTCACGGCCCGTAGCATCAAGGTTCCAACTCCAAACAAGTGTTCCCCAACGATGTGTTATCCATATATATCTCTTACCCGGTTTCCTTTGCAAATCGATGACATGTATATTTGTAATATTCGTTGCTAAGCAGGGATGTTTTGTACACAAAGACTGCCACAAAAATCTTTTGTCTGAAGTCGTTAATGTTAAATAAAGTCTTTGATGGGGATAACTAAATTTACTCTCAATTAACCCTAATTGTCGTATCTACACATTTTGAGAGCAATACCGTAATAACCTTGGATAATATTCTTGGTATTGATAAACGGTCCTTAATTTAAATTTTAATCCTTAACTTCCAGGTGGGAAGGTAAGGATGAATTGGCCTCTGAAAAGCTGCGGGAGTGGGCAGTATTTCGTGTCAGCAAACAGCTTGCAACTTTACTAGGCACAATTTCAGCCACACTGCAATTCTGTTCTCATCTCTGGGCTAACGCATCAGCTCCTACCAATTCATAGCACATAACGAAGTGCACCTTTCTTATGAGTGGAGTCGTTAAATACCCGAGGAGGTGTAAATGATGGGCGATAGGGATCAATTCCCATGAAATGAACTGTTTCCCCGTATGCCACCTCATGTATGAAACAAATTATTCAAGTTGAATATGGATATTTCTAGAGCTCATTTTTTTGATATAAAACGTTCTGTATTTTTCACCAAAATAACTTTTCGCCAAAATAAAAAAAACACATTGTTTAATTTAGGCTACATTTAAGGAAGTCGCATTTCCGCAATTGCTCACTTAATTACTTCTTTGTTTACTACTGCGAGAGAGCGCAATTAAATATCTTGTTAAATGGCAACCCTTGCTCGAGAGTAACTTAAGTCAAATTTATCTACATTCCTTGTACAATTTCAGTCCATTAAGTATCATACGTAAAACGGGGATAATAATGAACTTTTAATATTTTGCACAATATTTAATAATGACGGAACAATTACTTTTCTATTTGCCTGTTTGTTCTGTTGTTGAGTATAACTCTGAGATTACTGCAGTTCCATGTCTAACCTTAACTAACAGTTGCATTTTATAGTCTAACCCAATAAGGACAAAATATTCAACACAAATTTTCAACATGTCGGGTTTTAAGGAAGCATTAACATGAAAAAAGCACTAAAAAAGATATACACACATACATATATATGTATATATATATATATATATATATATATATTTATATTAAATTTATTTTCAAGATATTAAGAAACAGCGATTTCAGGTTTAGTTAAAATTATCGCAAATAGTCACCCCTATCACCTCCTACCTGGAATACGTTGAATAACAAGTTATTTGTTATTCAACGTAATGTACATATGTACGACGGGACTCCACTGCGAATGGGTGGACATAACATTTCTTAAGTCAAATATCAGTGGGAGTAGACTTAACGTTAGAATATTATATTGCAAATAGATTAATTAAATATAAAGATAGAGAACGATAACAACGGAGTGGTAAACGTAGTGTATCTATATATATAATAGATTAACGATTTAGTGGTCAAGCCACTTGAGTACGAAGCCATAATGGCTTGTGGGAATGTGTTACCATTCATTGAACTCTACAATAAAAACTACTTGCTGACATTTGTACTCGGTGTATAGCAATATCATCAACCGCAATCACGTTTGACGTGCCAATTCTTTTTGAAAATTAAAACGCAAATAAGATTTCTTAATTTAATCTTTTAGGAGGTAAAATAATAATAAAAGTAAATTAAAGTAACAGCACGTGTATGTACACACATAAACATAAAGATCACACTGACAGTTTCTTAAGATTATATTTTCCTTTCATCGATTAATCAACTTGTAAAACTGCAATCAACAATTTCATTAGTGCCGGCACCGAGGATCAAACTCCGTTTGTCCGCGTACCGTGAAATTAAAAACGAGCACCGGACACTGGTATGGACGCTCCATTTACGATTGTTCCATTTACGTTCAAGACGGTTGGTCCTTGGGATCCTTGTGCAATATAGACTTGTGAGCAAAAAAATCAACTCAAGCGTCATGCGAGGTTAAAGGTCGTTAAAACAGTAATTGAGTTGAATTATTAAAGCTGTATGTATTGGCTTCTAAATAATGTTAACAAATGTTATCTTTTCCAAAAATACGACCCAAAGGCATGTTGTTATTGCTATTCACCCTTTTTGCAATAGTTTACAATAGCGCTAATTAAGGGTTGTAATGATTATATAAAAGATTATTTACCTGACACCCTTATCAGTTAGTCGCCAAACGTCAACCGGTACAACTTATCCCTTATACACAAACATTGCGTAAAACACATGGACACATCTATTGAAGAAGTGGCTCAAACGGGTGCTCTATCGGGAAAAGGCCAGAGTCAGTGAAATGCTTGAGCCAGTATACAATGTACAGAGCTTATTGCTGATACCAAGAGACTGGTAGCTTTAACTGAAGGGCTTTATAGGTTGTAGAGCCGAGCATTAGCTTTTGTTGTTGCTCAAATGGGCCGGCTCAACCGAGGAAGAAGACCTCACAGAACACCGGCGTAAATTATATGTGTATATACTTCTGCGTTTCGTCCGAGTGAGTGAGGTAGCCGGAGGCCCACCTCCTCCCCCTCTCTAAGCAATATGGCGGCGGTAATTTCTAAAAACCTACCCTAGTTAGGTCGGTTTTTAGAACCTTCAGTTTTGGGTAATCGCTCACTGGGCGTCCACATTCAGGCTACGCTATGCAACCTGAGCGTGTATGCTCAGACTACCCCTCATATTCTGTAGGGGGGGGGGGAAGATCCACTCTATAGCTATTCTGCCATTAGAAAACGGAGTATAAAGGCTACGGTAGACCCTGCCATGCTCGCCGTGGATTTCTGCAATATCAGGGGACTTCATTCCAACCATAACGCCGTCCACTACTATCTCGAGACGGTGAAACTGGTCTTACTTTTTCTCACCGAGGCGGAGATATCTTCTCCGACTGACACCTCATACGGAGAGGTATGGTACCCAGGGTACAAATTGAAACACGGACTGGCACTGACCTAGCATGTTGCGATTTCCGTTGCTAGCCTTTAAGAGAGATGTAGGCTCATTTCTTGAAGGTCCCTAAGTCGTATCGGTTTGAAAAGGCAGCTGGAGAAGACTAAAGACGGCTTACTAAAAAGGCCAGCTACTGGCCCTAATTTGACCCCAGCTCATCGAGCTGCCCGATTACTTTTCGCAAAAGAACATGGGAACTGGGAACAGTTGACCTCTTTTCTTCTTATCTCAGATGAAAGTAGAATATGTCTCGATCGACAGAAGAACTGGAGAGCGATTCGTCCAGTGCTGCATAAGTGAAGATGTTTCATTTGGAGGAGGTTCATGGGTGGTGTGAGTGAGCTCAATGGAGGCAAAAACCGAGTTGGTTTTCATCGACCGATATATTGAAGAGATATTATGTCATGTGATACCTGCTGGAGGTCGAAATTGAGTACATAAAGTGGCCAGCACGACTTAAATCCTATTGAGCATTTATGGGACGAGCTTAAAAGAAATCCTGCGCCAGTTACGAGATCGGAACTTTAAGACGCACTCTTTGAGGAATGCGATGGTGTTCCACAAGAAACAGTGAATATCTTATTCGGTCTATAAAGAACCGATAAGAAGCTGTAATTAGAGCCAGGGGGTAACACTAGTAGGGTAGTAATGTTTGCATTAATGTATTTTTAATATTTTGCACGCGATATTAAAGTGATATATGATTAACGGTACTTAATTGAATCAAAATGCATAAGAATACCCAATTATCGTACAAATTATTAAAAAATTAACAATATAAAATAAGGAGCAGTTAATTATGGAAACAGGGACTGTAATGAAGGGTAGATTGTGTATTGTAGACAAAAAATTGTCATTACAACCTTATACAGCTCAACCGATTGTTTAAAACATTGTAAATTATGGCGTCTACTGGATTTAACAGTATATGACGCACATGTAACATAGTTCTTTTGTTAAAAAAAATGACCTAATAACATTTTGCACTCCTAGTCGGTACAAATTAGTCCAACACATGCTTTTTGTTCCACGGCCTCATTAGAGAGGCATGACATCTATTGTCTGTGCACGTAGAAAGTATTTTTCCTGTGTTTTCACTTAGAAATCCAGCATATATACTAATAATTTATGTATATTAATATAACTTTTTATAATCATTATAAAATATATTATCATGGAAATATTTTTATTCTATATACCAATAACAACGGTTTTTAAGTATGTTTAAAGAAAACCTAATAATAAAATATGATATCTATAGTACATTTCTAGGTCACTGTTTATTAATTCATAGTTTTCATATCTACTTTAATTTATACATACCTTTATATTATTACTATACTCAAGTATAAACTTCTTGATATGACACTTGACATTAATGAAACATGATATGGAACCAATTATAAATGGTGCGCCGAATGAACAACTATTATTATTTATTTTTATAATTTGATTTTATGTTTACTTCTTGGCCGTGTATTACATAATCTTATGTTGATTTAAGAGGATAAAATTTTTAAATATTATATCTGTTACAGAAAAAGCTTCGATGCCGGTCACTTCACTTAGAATCCGTAATCATTAAAATTTTATTTTGAACTTTTTAACGCCACCTTTCAACATTGAAATTTATCTACATACAAGTTGTAAATATGTCTTTTAATCTCTGCACTACATCAAATTTCTTCTTATTACCTGAATCTTGCAGCGTACAGTATAATGCTGTTGTGTTTTTGTGTTAGTGAATGCGATCTGAATACTACTAATATTTTTTAATTTTTCTATCGTTTTATTATAATATACTTCAGAAGGGACATTTTTATTGTATTATCTATATAATAAGGGTGTTTTATTTCTGAAAGATATCGGGAAACCAAATTATGAACCAAATTGTACTTAAATATTTGTATAATTAAAGAAAGATCTAAGTGATTAAAAACCTTCAGTAGTTACAAATGCTGAACTATCTCTAATCCGCATTACTGGAGTACACAAGTAACATGTATATATAAAAGTATAAGTTAATACAGCCGTCTCTCAATTGGCGGTTGATTGCGTTTGATTCATAGATATAGAGCTATTTGAATTCGATTCCTGAGTTTCCGGCAGCATTGAATTATCCTCCTCACACATTTATTTTTTGCTCCATTCGTATTGTAAAATCTCTTCATATATCATTATTATACTTCCTATAATCATATCATATTAATATACTTCCATTGTCATATTACTATCCAAAATCTGAGAAGAATTTCTTTAAAGATTTTCTTAAAGAGTTTCTTTCTTCATTGTATATATCAGAAATTATTTAAAGTTAAAAATTGTTAAAATTTATTTCAGCCCATTGTTTAAATGTATCAAATATATCAAATGTATGGTTAAACTGCCATAGCTTACTTACTACAGCCATGTCATTTATGTTAAAATTATGATCAAACGATTACGATTCATAGCTATATGGATAAAGATAAAAACGTAGTCCACCTTTACACTATTCTTATTTTATAATCAGTTCTCATTTGCAGTCCAATATTGGCTTGACTATTTTATATATTATTTTTTTAAGACAGCTTTGTTTAACTTATATGAACTCAAACAAAGCTGTCCTAAAGCGACAATTTTTTAAGCGCATATTACATAAATTTTACGGTGGCCGGTCTCTGGCCTCTGGCGCAATTTATATAATGTATGGGCTCGGCTTTCCTGGCTAATGTTGCTTTAAGCGGACTATACAGTTTACTAAATGCCTTCATTCGTGTGAAATTAAGATATATTTTTTCAGATGTTTTACGCAGGTTTGCAAGATATATGTTAATAGTTACTAAATCATCGTTTTTATGGATGATGATGTAGTTATTACCAGATTACGTATACTGCGCATAATATATTACAGTGTCCTAAGCATTCGTGGAAACACAGAGGCTCTTAATTGTCGTTCCCTTTCCTAGTCCGATGTGATGCTTGTCCAATAATATTAAACGAGAGATCAGATTCAGGTGGACACGAGACATGCACATAACACAGTCATACCCGAAATTTAAGAATTTGTAATAAACTAAATGTACTTCACAGCAAACACTATACCCACTACACCGCGCAACCATTTAGTTCATTAATGACATAATATGTACAAAGAGTATTATATACACATGATGCAGTATGACAAAATAAAAATATATGCAAATAAAAATATGTCATAACAAGAACTTGCTTGAATCATAGTGAACAGTTGTTACAATTTTACAATAGATGTGTTCAAAGAGATAAGTTTAGTGGGCTACTCAATGTAGTGTAAAACTATAACGTGTTCGTGCTTTATCAATTCTAATGGCGTCGATATTTCATCTGTCCTTCAGAGACCGGTATTTGTCAACACCTCCCAGAGGTTTGTCGATAAATCGTTTGGTATTTGATGGATATTAGGCGAAGTAGAAACATTGCCTTCCAATTTTTTTATTGCCTCTAAAGGGGCTTTAGCTATTTATTTTGCCTTATAATATTTTGACATATTTCGTAATATTTTTAATCATCGTTTTATAATATTTTGAAATTTTGTGCAGTGTTTTTATTACTTATAATAATGTTAAAGTTTCAAATATCAATATTGATATGCTTAAATTACCCCCAAAATATTTTTATGCTTTACATTCCAACTTGTCAATTGACGTGGATCTGAAAAATGATTAATACAACAAATGCAAAAAAAAAAAAAGACTAGGGAATCGGCACCACTCGTATCGTCTCACGCCAAACCATATGGCTCCGTGAGTCCACTCCTGACTACGTCTTATAAGATGTAACTTTCTAGGGTTGTAATTATATTTTATAATCAGGTGAACTGTGTGCCCATTTGTCACACCTAATCATGCAATAGAAAGCCAAGTTCCAATCCAACCACCAACACGTCAATCTATCCTAAATATAATATGTAGAATGAAGAAAGGTGGAAAAGTATTTCACGTAGCACGTATACAGTTTATTTCACTCAGCATCCGAAGTTACATAAAATCTGCACAGATGACAATATTTATATAAATATTAAAAGTAGTTAAAACTACATGGGTGTTTCAGTGTGCTGCCACCTTGATAAAAATTTCTTGTGCCTGTATTTAAGGCATAGCAACGCTCTGTTAAGTTTACTTACACATTTTGCTTAACCTTTGATACAATGACGAATTTAATATCTCACGCTCTTATATATAGACATGAAAAAATACTAAAACTTTTAAAACCTTAAGAAACAAAATTATATTAATATTTATTGCTTTGCGTTCGGTTCCAATTCATGTAATGCGAGCATACAGTTTAATTCTGGTAGTATTGTAATTGAGAACTATAATTGTAAGTACTGATATACCATGTACTTGGGGGTAAAAGAAAACAACCCGTAGAAATAATAAAAATAATATTTCGAAGACATGGTAAGTCCTCCAATACGCAATGGAGCTTCTTGGCGAACTATTTTAAGAGATAGATCTAAACATATTAAGGGCAGTTGCAGCAATCTTCACGGCATCGCATTTTGCGGTTGATTTTATATAACTGCTACTCTTATGATAACCAAACACCAAATTTGTCCATTCACGACTGCCAAATAAGTTAATTTAAATATTAATGTTTTCCATAATATAGTATAATATACAACAAATACAATATATATAAAACATGGAAATATTAAAGCAATGTATTACAATGTACTTTATTTAAATAATCAATTAAATTAGTAAACAAAAAATTATCAAAGCCCAGAGAGAAATTATTTAACCTAAAATTAATCTCTAGTTTTGTTCTTCTTTTGTTTCAAAAGGGTTAAACCAATCCAACCGTATCGTGTTGTTGTCCTTAAGTATCCATTTTCATTTGTTTTCTGGCTTTATTATAATTGTAGGGAGGTAATATTGTGCTGTAATTAATTTTCATACAATTTGTTTTCAGTTTAAATACAATTGTAAAAGATTTCCCTACTGCAGATAATTCACCTTTCGTGCTCTGCCGAAAATAATAAATTATATCATACAAAAAAATAAATCAAATTTATCTGGGTGAAACTCTGGAACTTTTAATTTTATGTACATAAATAAAGCTCTCATACTTGTACATTTTATCTCAAACATTAGCGAAGCAAGAACTATTCATATTTCATCTCTGCGAGAGATTATAACGCCACGAACCTGCAAGAGACTATCACATCATTTTGTACGTAGAAATCCAAAGAACAAACTTATTTTGTTGATGTAATAAGATTTGCTCCAGGACAGCTTTGACTTATAGGTGACCTGTCCTATACCAGTGAGTTTCACAAGTCACATAACAGCAATTCTTAGTTGATAATACGGGACTTCTTCACTTAGGGAGAGTCAGAGAGTTCAGTCGGCAGGTCCTGAATTTGGACGGTCAAAGAGCTTTATAGAGACATTTCATCAATGTATCGTTGAGGTGATAAAACGACAGTCGACTTGGCATCATTGCAATGAGTCAAGATCAGACCAGGTTTTAATAGTGTCAACAGCTTTCCCATAGACCACAAAGGCTAGACATAGGGGCCTCTTGTGCTTTTAGTATAATGCCGCATAGTGTAGATTTGCTCTACGGTGCTGTAGCCATTTCGAAACGCGGCCTGTTCTGGTGGTTGAAACTCGTCGAGCCTTCACGCAAGACGGTTCCTAATGACCCTTGAAACCAGCTTCTATACATGGCTCAGAAACAATATGGCCGATAGTCTTCCAAAAGGGTCCTATCACCCTTCTTGAAAAACAAAATTGCTATGCCTCTGCTCCACGCGTGTGGAGTTCTAACAGTGAAGAGGTCATCATTAAAGCACCTTCAGTATGGGGGCACCTCCTGCCTTCAGAAGCTCAGTCGTGATGCTGTCCTCAAAAAAAGCAAGGGTCCTAAGGTTGGCTTTAGCATCTTCTTTAAGATATTCGGATCTAGATGCGTGTGAGGCACATGGCTGGCTGTAGAAGTCTCTAACCTCCGAGAGAATCTCTGAGTTAGAGGTGACCACTGTGCCTATTGGTGTGGTCATCCTTGTCAGGTGGCTTCTCCCCAGTGACTTTACGAACACTTTCGATACCTGGTTCCGCTCAATTGCTTTTCCAATGTCAAACCATCTGGGCTTCTCCATATCTTGTCATGTCCACCATTTTCTGGGTTTATTTTTTGAAGAACGAATTACAGAGCATAAACAGCACCTATCTTTCGGAAAGTTGACAAGCACTTGCCCCCTATCATTCCTGCTTCCATATCCATAAGGTCCCACTGATGTTTCTCTCCTAATATGTATCAAATCTGCATTAAATCAACGTTGTAGTGGGTCCATGTGGTATTATAGGGCGCATCATGGAATATTTCTACGACTTCATCCGAGTGTGCCGAAGTTGGTGCGTAAACCTGCACAACCTGTGTGCCTCAGTCAGCTTAATTATTACGTAAGCTACCCTTGTTAACACATTGGAAATTTTTACAACGTTGTTAGCAAAAGCTAGATGGACCAGAAACCCGATGCCACCTTGGGAAAGGTCTCCCTCTCTGAAGTATAAAAGAGGGCCCGATTCTAGGGTTATAGCGTGCTCTTCGGACTTTACATAAACACAGAATATGCCACTTTATGCACTTCAGGACCTCTTCTAATTGCAGAAGGTGGTCATCCAGTCACAACTTGTGTCCGTTATAATTAGCCTGGTTCAGTACTTTTTTATGAGGTTATCCGCTTATCGTAACCCGAGTGATTCTTAACACCCTTTGCCTCGCTGGAACCATGAACACTGTCGTGGTCAAGAATAGCGGCGCGAGCGGGAACTGGATACCGTGGTGTATTATGGCTTGCCGAAATTAGTTTTGTCCCTAATCACTACGGTGGGCATGTGTGTTGGCGATCACAGATAACTCTTCGCACTGGTGACGCTACTACCCGTCACTAGTACGTTTATTTAGCTACACCATTTTTGAATGGATATACCGCCATTTGTTGAATGCTAGAGCCTCGTTCGGCGGTCAGCAGGATGCACTACGAGTGGGAGAGCTAGATTTGGGGTGCGTAGCACCTACCATGGTGCAGGTATAATTGAAACAAAAAGAGATTGCGAAGCTCAGTACACAAGACAGAAGTCAAACTTAAAGCGAGATGTTTGTCCTCATGTCGATTTGGAAATATAGTAAGTATTAAAAATTAGGAAAAGGTAACTTGGAGACAACAGAGAAAAGAGAAAACAGGGGAACAAAAAAGAGTTCAATAACATTATTGAAAGCATAGCTTTTCCGCCATCCTCTTCGGGTCCGCAACTTTTCATTGTTCAATGACCGTTTCCATAAATGGAAAGTTTGCCTTCAAATTTGATCTTGAAATATTGCTCTCATCACACTCAAAAAGTTTAACTTGAAAAAGACAGTTAAATATATATAAATATTATTTATATTAATTAACCTTAACATTTTCATCAAAAAATATTACATTTTATTAATCATATATAATTAAGATGTTTATCATTTAGATTTTATAGTAATTAATTTAGCACTGTCTGCAACTCTAATATAAATTATTAATATACTTACAAAGAGGCAGAGAATAATATATGTAATTATTCTCTTTAATATAACAGAAGCAATAAATAGGGAAATAGATAAAGTAGCCAGATATCGTTTTTATAATCATAGTAGTAATGATTTCAAGACAGATTAACATAAAAATAATTTATTTGTTTTGTTCATTTTCTCTAACCTACATGTACAAAATTTAAAAGCAAAAGTTACAGTTGAAGTATGCATTGCTAGCTCATGAAAGCCTTGGGGAACCAAGCTGTTATGCAAAAGCACTTCCCGGAATAGACTTTTTCTCTAAGTAAAATACATCTGGAGGTTACTCCTTATTAAATAGACATTTTTCATTAATTTTGAGATTTAAGCTTAGTCGCAATTTTTTACAATAAGATTAGATTATTGGTGACAAGAGAAAAAAAGTGAAAGAAAATGTACAAACACATGATTCGGATTCAGTTTGTTGTCTTCTTAGTTATTCGTGAAAGGTTTGTTCAGCTTTTTCACCAAGGAATAGACCGATTGGTAATAATAGTTTATTTAATGGGATGGGGTATGTTTATTTATAGTTTTATGTGTACTGTAAACTGGTGGAATTCGGGCTGAACAGTCGGTAGACCATGAACACAAAACGTCAAAATTTCTAGATTTATTATGTGTTACAAACTAGTAGCTAGTACTAATGTTGCAAGAATCACCAGAGCTAAGCACTACCTTGTTTAAAGTACTAACAAACGCTAACCGTAATAATCATATTATAACACAAACCGTTACAAGGAGTCTTCTTAGGTAAACATTACTATTAAAACAGTCCGCTAATAAATCCGGCGTACTCTACTTAATCTGTCAAGAGCTTTTAACAAATTAAACGCTGAGATGTGTGCCCTTGTGACGAAACCCTGACGTTGTCACTTTTGTGAGCTGATGAGTCCACCATGAATTGTTAAGGTTGGTGCCTCAATTGCAACTCCTATGATAACAGACATTAAAACATCTTTATTTTGCTCTTATAATTCATATTCGGGTATGGTAATACATAAAGTACAAATTACCTTGGTCTTTTAACGTTAAGATTTAAACATGGTCAGTAGTTCTGTATTGTTAAAGTAACCTTTAAAAGAAACTTACGAGTCAAGTAAGTTTCAACAAAAAAAATTTTGACTGCAATTAACTTAAAATTATATTTATATATTTAGTTCCTTTCCATTTATTAAGGCATAATATATAAACATAAAATTTTTAATGTACGGAGCAATTGTAAAAAAATGTGATGGTAAAATTCTAATAAAATTTGTTAGTTATACGAGGGGCATAATAAACGTTCCTGGAACTAGCCACTGAATTCGAAAATGCAACTCTCTGAGAACATGTCACTTTAAATTAGCGAGACTGTCATTTGTTTTTTCATTGTGGTGTTCTTTATATTTCTACGATTTTCACTCCGGCCTAAGTCAACAAAAAAGTTGCCGGACACTTCAATTGGCATTTGATGATGAAGCTATAAGTCACAGCTCTGTGTATTCATGGTACGGAGACTTTAGACGTGGGCGTGATCATCTCAATGACAATATACGTGATGATGTAACGGAAGATCAGAAACGACTGTGTGCCGTAAAACGATAAAAATGTTTAACGGTTGCTTTAAAGCTCATTGGCTGTCTATAATGTCATGACAGGTGAAGAAACCTGGATGTACTGCTTCGAATCGGACAGAAAAAGCCAGTTGGCAGAATTAGTTTCTCACTCTGCAGTCTTGCCAATGAATGTTAAGAAAAGTGAATAAGAAGTACCGCTAAGAATTTGTAAAAATTCTATAAAGATTTATCTAAAAATTTGTATAAAGTTTGCTTCTTTATTCGGCAAATCGGATAATACATAAAGTGTTGTTTAAATTCCAAAGAACAGTGACTGCAGATTGATACATAAACAATTGCTTGCACAGTGTTAGAAAAGTTCGCGAAAAGTGTCCTAACAGCAATGTCGTCCTTCACCACGATAACGTGTCCGCATAATCCGTTAAGATATGAATTCGTATTTGAAGGCCTCAAATATGGAACTGTGGACGCATCCGTCACACAGGTAGGGCATTTATTTCGAAAAACTGTAAATATTTCGTAAACATGTTACTGTGTTACTTATCTAAATCCATATATAGTGGTACAGCTACGCTGCAGTTTGTTTCTAGCTGCAGAATGAATAGGTCATCTCGACCGGGATAGGATCACGCCCCCACAGAACACCAGCGTAAAATAGCGGCATAATGCTGCTGTGTTTCGTCTGGTGAGCGTGGGATTCGGAGACCTTTATTACTGGCGACGAGGTATTCCATCTCAGTTCTCAAGGATGACATCCCATCTGTATTATGATACCTTGTCAAGGATTAATGTAGGTCATGGGCCGCAGGAATCATTTACCATCAAGTGAACCGTGTGCTTCTTCGTTAATCCCAATTTAATTTAAAAAAAAATCAGTGATAACAATTATATTTTTCTAGACACGATCTGCCTGTTACGTCGTGGTTAGGTATTCGACGGGCCGTCATATGACAAACTAACTAATTGAAAGCTTTGTTAAAGTATATCGTTGTTGGCATACCATTAAAAACGTTTCATACAATAATAATTTATTACATATTTAAACGATGATTAACTTTATCCATTTAGTGTCACAATACGGTTGATACAATAGCCTTTTTCTATTCACTTTACCATTCAGTACTACTCGATTTCCACTCATGATTAATAGTCATTATTCTGCATATGGAGCAACGTGAGTGACAATGAGAAATGTTTCAAGCAAAATGGCTATTTCCGTAAATGATGACCGGCATGCTACTTGTCATTGAACAAATGGATGTGAAAGTGGACTAACAAGGATTATGAATGATCGATGTCGTTGAATATAAAAGAAAAGTATGAAAATTGAATTTTGAATATTTCTAATTTACTGAATATTGTTTGGTAACAAAATACATAATACATAAATACTTATGTATACGCAATACTTTGGCGTGGCCTACATAAAGACTAGGTCCTGAACACGGTCCTCGTAGACCAGTTCAAGCACTGGCAATGATTTTAGCATCTAGACAAGGTATTTCCATTGAGAAGCAGTGCAGAGGTATCTTGTAATTTTCTTCAAGTACAGCGTTCACCTGATCCAATGAAAATATGTGTCTCAAATTAAGATTAAAATCAATGTCGGGAAGAAAAATAGTAACTTTAGGATCTTTCACGTCCGAGAGTACTGCCATCTAGTTATATTTTTTACATTGTTAAACACAAATTTTATAGGGTTATTTTACCGGCCAGTATGCTAGTTCCTAGGAGGTGTACAAAATAAATCTCTTCAGAATAAATAGTAATTTGATTTGTGATGATCGTGATTTTATTATTGAAACGTGATAGATATTCATTTGAAGAGTACAATAACAACGCGCAGAATAAATAAAAGAAAAGCTTTTATTTCTAATTAAAACTGAATCTCTTGAAACGAGCTACTTTGCCTCGTTTTTCATAACAAGTGTTGATGTTAACCACATTTAGAAATATGAGCTTTATTTTTCTATCAGTATTTAATTATTAAAGAATTGCTATCTTAGCTATATTTGGTAAAACATTGTTGGAAAGTTACAAAACAAATTATAAAACTATATTAAAAATATTTGTCATTTTTAACTCTAACTACAACTAAAAGACACGAGATAATAACAGAAACAACAACACAATGTTCAATAATAAGTTTATCATATAGACTAGTTTGATATATACACATATATATATATATATATATATATATATATATAAATATATGTCTTCAGTTTACACATAATGTGATCCATGTAAATAAATAAAAAAGCAATGTCTTATTAACATTAATTATATAGATTTTATATTAATTTTATGATAATTAGATATTAGTTCCACATTCAGATTTCATAAAATCCCACACAACACTTATTTACTAAATTTAAATAAAGATATTACAAAATATATCGTAATAATTTTAATACACCCCTATGTACATATTGTGTCGTATTCCATACCAAGCAATTACAAGGCGCCAATAATAACACAAAGTCCTTTCGACTTTTTGTGATCGTTGCGCGATATACCCTTTTGTTTTAATATTGAAGGCATGTATGCTTTATCCAAGGATTTTTCTACATTACGTATTTATATTAGGAACACAAATATATTAATAGATTTTGCCTTATTAAAATAGAGTTCTTAAGTTTATTACTCTAATATTTTTTTAACAAATTCAAAGATAAACTTTTAAAATCAGAAAGTTTTAAATAAATATTATTAAGTTAACGGCCGCGGGGGCTTTTAGTTGTAGTACCCGTCTCGGAAAATTGTGATCCATATTAGTACAAGAAAGATATCGATATTATCGCCTTACGGTATGCTATGTACCACGTCGTTATATTAATTACATAGGAAAAAAGAAAGGGTTAACGAATGAGCGGTAGAGCTACACTGCAGTTTGTTTCTAGCTGCATAATGAATGGGTCAGCTCGACCGGGTTAGGACCACGCCCTCACAATATACCAGCGTAAAATAGTATCATAATGCTACTGTGTTACTGTTAATGCAAGGATCTGGAGACCTTTATTACTGGTAACAAGGCATTCCATCTCAGTCCTCAAGGGTAACAACGCATCTGCATTATGATACTATTTTACGCAGATGTCACGGGTCGTAGAAAAAAGCTTTTTTGCGTGATTTTGTTACTTTTGTTACTCTCAATGTTATATAAAAAAAGAAAAAAACAATGATAGCCTATGTGTTGATCAAATGCGGCACTATAATATAATCAGCGTTTGCTGAGCTTTGATCAGCTGCATTAACATTCAGTACCTACATGTATATACTGCATAATATAACAATAAAATATGAATTGTGGAAGATGGTTAGTGTGTTTTTAACAAAAATAATACACGTCTGTTCGGTATTAGTTTTTATAAGGGACTAATGCTTAAGTCCTAAAACCTTTAACACAGAAATAAATTTCTTTTGTCAGAATTTCTAATAAAGTCTGTCTAAATTTCAAAATATAAGTACAAGTAAGTAAAAATACTTGTTTTTTTTACTCTTAATGCATGGTAGTAATGTTAGGCTGAAGCAATTTATTAGGAATTATTTGAATGGGTAGACTTGACTGAGTAAGTACAAAGCCCTCACAGAATACCAACGTGAAACAGCATCACTGTGCTTACGTATTACGTAGGATGAGTTTGTAATCCAGGAACCTAATAACAGGTAACGAGGCATTCTCTCTTTTCAATCCTCAGAGGTGATAACGCATGTTCATCTTAAATATTTTTTGATCTCATCATCAGGTGAAGTGTGTGCTCTTTTATCTTTATACATAATTCATACGCAATAGGCGGTTTAACGCATTTATTTATTTTTCTAACGTTGAAGGCTTTGCCTATAAGTCCTTTTCACAATCGTTTTCATTCAAATAAAATGAAAATATTATTAAGCTCTCACCTCTTTTTATTGAGATCGGCGATAGGTAGTTGGTAATTGTTATTCACGTTTAATCTCCAGCTTTTTTAATCCAAACGTCTCAGATTGAGTGTGCGTGAAATTGTTAAATGATTTTTGAACGTAACATATTGTTAAACAAAAAAGTAATAAGCAAGTTACCCGTACGTTACTGTAACTAGACTACGCTAACACAGATCAAAAAGGTTTAATTATCTGTATTTTTAAATAAAAAACAACTTTTTCAGATTTACACCAAACAATAAGCTTCCAATATGTACCATAAATTACGGTCAATAACTCATTTGTGAAAAACAAGAAAAAAAAATTCTAACGAATATTTTAAGTAGAAAGTAAACGCCCCAGTTACACTTTTTGATATCAAAATGTTTGCTTGTGTTTTAAAATATGAATATGCTGGATGAAAAAGGTGTATTATTAAGTAACAACTTATTATTGAGAATGTAGTGATAAACATCTTCCTGTTTTATCGTTTATTGAAAGACTATAGAAGAACATTAATGATACAGTTTCCAAACAATACTTAGTCACTACCATGTAATAGTTTTTCACATTTAAATTGGTATAATTCTGAATGTTTAATTCATTAAAAAAAAAATTTGTAATTTTCGTGACTTCGGGTTTTTCTAATGAATACTTCTCCGGTGACTAAAGACGCAATGACCCAAGACTACTGCGCATACTCGCTGTACACCCGAAACTAACTTGAGATCGTTTGATTCGAGCGCAAAAAACCTACAGGAAACAGGGAGCGAGCGGGGAACATAGAGAAACACTGAAGCGTGCCGACCGCTCTCATGTAGTTTCTCGAACTCGGCCATTTTTACATAATGTTAGATTTTAGATCCCATCACCGTTTAATGAAAAATATATTTATTGCTAAAATTTTAAATTAGTAATCATCACTGTTGTAATTCTACCATACTACCATCTGCACCGAAAAGTTCTTTAGAAGATTAACAAATGTGCGTTTTAATTATTACTTACCACGGTGACGTACTATCACCATATAAGTAATATTTAAACATAAATTAAGATCGAACATTATTGATTCTAATAAAATACAACGAGTCAAAATACTACTATAATACATTCCCTACGGTAAAAATTTCAATCCCATATTATCCGCATCCATGTAGGCTTCGAAGAAACCTTTTAGATGCCTAAAAATATATATAACATGCCTAACAGTCTAACCTTGAAATGGAATATATTCTCTAAAAAAATACTAGAAAACAAATATTACCTAATTTTTTCTGTTTCGTATACTTCCTGTATTAAACAGAAGTAATGAGAAATATTGCGTAATAAAAACAAGTTTTCTTATTCCCCGCCTGCAATACCTTATGACATTCAAGTTGTATTTATATGATAATGTATTTTATTATTTGTTTAAGCAGGTATTAAATACGAATAATTACGTGATGAACTATAAATGATTATAACAAAAAAAAGTATTACAGAATTTTTATATATCGTTTTTAAACATAAGTTCGATTGAGTTTAATGAAAAACATATTTAAATTATACAAACAATCGATTTCATTGAAATTTAAACATAAAGTATTTTCAATTTCTAGGGCAACGAATTTAACTTAGTCATATTCTATTTACATCCCTAGTTCAAACAAATATTGATTATATTCAAGCAATCAGAGTCCATAGTCTCCAAAAGTTACTGCTCCGCTGCTAACAGTCCAAGGTTTTCGACTTGTGGATCGGTTTTAATAAATAGTTCCTCTACTATTAGTATGACTAATTAATGTTAGTCCGTATATGTAACGACACTAAAACTACTAGAACAAGAATGAATACGAATTCATATTTGAAGTATTTGCGCAATACGTGGACAAACAGAAATACACAAAATTCTTACATCGTAAATTGTACATAATATATACAAAAATTAAACATTTAACAACAACACATTCAAACACATGAGAAACTCCATTTTCAATTCGTAATTACTTGTAAAATAAAAGTCCCGTATTTTAACTTGTAACTAAGCAACGTGTATTTGATCAGCCCAGTCAAACAAACTCTCACAACGATAAAAAACTTTACATTGTGTCAATCACCCAGGATTAACGGCGAAAGTGTAATTTATGGAGTATTTGGTTGGTTGGTATATTATAATGATTTAATAATAAAATAACAATTTTGTTTTTTTTTTTTGTTTACAATTAATAGCTTTTTATTAAAATCGGCTTACTCCAAGATTAACAAGTTGTAGTGTTACTCTATGACTGTTTTATATCTTTGTTATGGTTTTTCATTACCATTGAAATGCATTTTCATTAACATAATTTATCTGCCATAATTTAATATAAATAATATTCATAAGCTAAAATTTCTCTAGCATAAATAATTTACGGAATTTCATTGATTTACCAAATCAAAATCTGTTGCGACAAGAGTAACCCGCACAGCGTTTTGGTTCAATGAATAACATTGGTGCGGCGCTATAATTAGCACATCATTCTTTACAATTCAGTGAATTTAAACGGAGCTTAATACAGCGGAAGTGCCATGATCCCAGAAACACTTAACATTTATTTTTGTTTTATCATAAGGCATTTCTGTTTATTTTATAATTCGTTGACTTGATATTTTTATGAAAGTATAGAAAACATGACAACGAGCACACAGTTCGCCTCGTGATAAGTGATGACGGCAACTTATGTAAACTTGATCCATCCTCAATAGATATTCAAAATGAATATGCCATGAAAGCCCTGTGGATTGCGATGGATGCCTTTCTATACGTAACACTCGCTGAACGAAACAGTAGTGTTAGGCTGCTATTGCACGCTGGCATTCTATGATGATGTATTTTACCACCGTTTGGTGAATATATTCACGCTGTAAATTAAAAAAGTTAAAGTCTGAATAGTGCTTCGATGCTATCAGGGGGTGGGCTATATTGAGCAGTAAGTTAATAAAGGGCTAAGCTGATTATGATGGTGATGATTTATTTATTTATTTAAGCTCAAAACACACACGACGATGTCATTTGCCAATGTAACTTAAATCTAAATTATTTAAAAGTAAACAAACATTCGCTATAAAAAATAATAAAATTGTCTCGACTAATTCGATTATATAATATATTCGAATAAATATTATATATCAGAACACCCATTCCCAAGAAATACTAAAAAAGAAAGTATTGCAGTTGGTACTATGTTATGATGAGATTGGACAGAATACTATTATAATAAGATAGAAAAAGGTATAATAGTATATTCCATGTAATCAGCACATATAATATACTGACGAACAAAATAGTTTCTGGAAGAATATCTCGCGATAGCAAGGTTATGAATGGCAGCTACTTCACAATTGGGAAACTGCAATAATGGTATATTGCTCCCTTCACGTCCGTTATGCTCGCCAAATATTTTAATTGCTAAAAGACCATTGTATTGTATATATAATGTCTGTGACGATATTTGTTGGCGAGTGGAATTGCAGTAACTTTTTGAATTTCCTTATCCAGCCATTATAAAGAAGTTAAGAGCGAGAGAGAAGGAAACGACAGTATAAAGAGAGCTTTCCCATGTAGTTAATTGAAAATCTAAATGATCAAATTAGGAACAAAGCCCTAAAGTAAAAGTTGCCGACATAGTAAAAGTATTGGTAAGTTAAAGTAGTGGGTACAAGCAAGTGAATATGACTTTCAAACCACTTATAGCTCTTAGAATAGTCGAAACACTAGGAACTTTTTCCACAAAGTATATCATATTATCAGCCCTAGTGTAACAATATTAACTGGTAAATGCGGGACAAGTTGAAGGTTTCTTCAGCTTTTCATGATGTTGCGGTTTATGAGTATCAATCTATGAAGAGTGTTCATATTGTTACGGAGACGGGTTGAAAGAGATTTTTTTTATTTTCCGTCACTTACAGACGTTTTGTAGCAGATATGATGAAACATGTTTTCAGGTCGTGTCAGATGAAGAACTAACACAACCAGTAAATCAGAAATTACTCAAGTTCACTAATAATTACTTGGCACTATTTCCTGAAAAGCCATATTCAGGCCTAGTTATCACCCCACCTATTTACGGAACACTCCAGAAGGTACGTAAAAAGGATAGACTATGTGTGGAAAGAGAGATACGAGTATATTCGGACATGTCTTTAGAAAAAATTCCACTTAGTTCCAGGGCTACGTATACTACGATAGCAACGCGAGGTGTCAAGTCGAGAATCTTTCTTTCCCATTCTACGATTCTATATGGGTTGCCCATTGTCACTTCCAGTTACCGACCGTTGGAGCTATTTAAGCACCTTTTTTCTTAAGTGCACGCCGAGTAACTGTACTAACTCAAACTTCCAGCAATAAAAGATCACGTTCCAACTGGAAACGCGCAGTGATTAATGGTCTTAGCCTTTAAACGCTGAGAAATATTTCACTTGGTGATAAACTGATGAGTATAAATGATTAAAATATAATCTAAATATAAATAAAATAGAATCATTTCACATTAAAAAAAATCTTTACCCTTTGGTTAAGAAAAATTCGATGTTTGTAGACAAAGGTATTATTTACTCTGTCGCTAACATTATCAAAGTCGAGCAGCAGCTATATGAGAAAAGAATTATTGCCTTTGCTATCTATTATAAGATGCTATTTATTTACTTGTTGTTACAAGTTATTCCGTAATATACAGCGCAGTCGTATGGTAACGAGTTAAGTATAAACATGCTATTGGCAATGTTATTACATCGACAAGTGCTTTTTTTTGCTCAACTTTTGTTTTGTGAATTTTTTTTTGTCTGGTATTGTGTATTATATTTTCTTCAATATTTGTACCAGAGATTTTTATTTATTTATTTATTGTAGACACACCAACAATGTACATATTCACACATTCATAATATTTAATAAAGTTGTATAGCATTAGAAACTAATATGTACACCAATAACAGGTATGCACAGCATTAACCAAATTGTGACATTGATATATATATTTAGACATTTTGAGATACAGTATAAAATATGGACATTTATTGAGAAAATATTAACAATATACAAAAAAGCAAAATCCGTATATTACACCAAAAAAAATCGACTTAATTACAAACACTTAAATTAAAAAAAAAAAGAGACAACCTAATAGAATTATTTTAGTAATTTCGTTTTAAATGTATGTATAGTATCGTTAAATAAATCAATGTTATCAACTCGGGCATTAAGTGCATTAAACTCATTACATATTCTAACAAAAGAATATATAAGACATATTTAAATCGATTTATTTAAACAAATCTTGAGAGAATCATTAAAAATATGTTAATAATAAAGTATTATTTGAAACACAAGGAATAAATAATTTATTGTTTTTGCGAGCATATATCGTTTTGGTTACTTCGTGGCAACAGTGTTTTTATTTAAATAGAACCCTACGTGTGTTTTTCAATTTAAATATGAAGAAGTAAAAGCCTATACGTAAGCTATGTCTTGTTGTATGTTTGCCGCTATGTTAGAAATAATGCTGGAGCAGTAGTGTGCCATGTGGTTTAACAAAGAATTGGCGGACATTTTTGAAATATTTTTAAGATACAATCTTGCTCTTGGTTTATTCCTTCACCTGGTAAACCATCATTTAAAGTTACAATTCATTTTTTTTACTGCTGATTACGAAAATCTTATTCAGTTTGCTCGCGTACTAAACGAAGCTTAACCGAGAAAAGCGAAGTTTTAACCGAGCATCAGAACATTGAACTTCCGCGGTTATTTGATCTCAATAACAAATAAAGACAAAATCTACAATTATTAATCCATATTATCACGTTACTATTTCATACATTAACTTATGTTTAATATTTTACTCATGCTTACTATTATAACTAATCATTAACGTGCGACAGTCTATTTTTGAATTTAGATGTGAGCCTCTCCAAAACCTAAAGTCTTCAAGTAAAGGCACACATGAGAACATGAAATAGCCCCTCTGGACTATCATCAATGTCCAAGCAAATAACATTGAATTAATATAACTAATACCATTTATTTGTCAATATTCCAATTTATTTGGTCGATTCTGAAAAACAAATAAAACGAATAGATTAAAAGGAATCTTAAATTCGATGCTATTAAACATTTTACATAAAAAGTTAGTGTTCATTTCAACCAATCGACCTTGAACTGGTAAAATATAAACTCAATTTAGGGTAGCAGTATACAGAGCACATTAAAATATGAAAATATAAATATGCTCAAGGACAAATCATTAATAAGTTTAGAATAATGAAATACGATTAATATATTTATACCACATTAATAGGGAAAGATTCAAAGGTGGCTTAGTAATCTACTGATATAATTTTTATTGACAGGTCACTTTTAAAATGAAATAATATTGCTTGTACTTATAAAAATTGTACAATCTTTTGTCTTTATTTATCGCTTTATTAAATTATATTTTATTTCTTAACTCTGTGTGTAACTAGCCTAATAATGACTCTGCGGAAACGAAAACATCGTAATTTAACACCGCAGTAGGATGACTAGTCATTTGAAATGTATACCTAAGATTTTTTGATTTGAAATTAAATTTATATTGAAATAAATGGGAAATAATATATTTTATATATTTATTTCAGTAGCGGTGCGGTGGTGCGGTTAACTGCACAGTCTAGGGTTAGGTATCTCAGCTGGCATCTCCCACTTAAGACCGATACTGTTTCTGGTTTCTTACGTACCACAGATCGCTAGGTAATATTCTTCATAAGCTCTGGGTGGTTTGGGGTTAAGGTAGCTAGACAGTAAAATTTTATATAAGGTCTTATTTAAATGACAGCTCATTCCCATTAGTTATTATTTTAGATTTGGTTCAATAATTGCTTGATTACAAATTAAGGGTGGCAAGGTTTTCACTGCTGTAATTTATATAATACTAGCATTATGACTCTTTTTAGTAGTTGTAGAGTAAGTTGTTAATCAATAAAGTCGTTAGTACAATAAAAATATTATTTTTCAATAAAGAAACAAATTAACTTGATTAAAGTCTATTATTTAAAATTAATTAAATCAAAAAAAAAAATATTTTCTAACTTTCTTTTGCCTTTGACGCTGTATACACTACACGATGTTGCGAGGTGTCATTGTAGAACGACAAGGTGAGAAGCGGATGGGATTTTTATTTTTGTCTACCTCAAATGACAAAGACAATATAAAAAAGTAGGTAACTATTTTCCCTTACTTGGGGATCCCCAAGTAAGGGAAAATAAAATACATAAATAACACAACCTAACCGTAAAACAACTGTATTTCAATTGGAAAAATGAAGATAGCAAAGTATTGATCAATTTACTGTTTCATTAAGAGAACATTAACATTATTACGAAAAACAAGATTGCAAGTCACCTCCCTCTCGTGTTGGGAGCGGAGAAAAATTTGTGTTTCCGACCAGTCATTATTAGGTTAATGTTACACATTTCTTGGAGATGTATTTCTTTTTAATAATTAATAAAATAATCATTTCCCATATCCAATGCTGTAGTTATTGATAAAGGGCACATATTTGGAAAAAGAGGAAAAGTGATAAATATTTGACCCTCAACAAACAAATATTCAAGTTTTATTTGTGTATATGTGATGCTGTTGGTCCAGAGACCTTTACAGCTTTATCTGAGTGGACTCGCAAGCGGTAGGCCCGCTGAGTAGGGAGACAACGACGACGCTGGTAATGCTGGCACAAGGACTGCAACTGCACCACCACTGTGCTTCAACCCCTGTCGACGAAGAATATCGACGACAACAGAGGGGATCCGTGGGCCCCTCATAAGAAGGTACGAACCTCGGCTCGAACCGCTATTTAATAGTGAAGAAAAAAGATTCAAGTGTTACCCATCAGTACTGAGATTGAATAACCCGTTTCTTGTAATCGATTATTTGGTCGAAGTATTTGGCACGATTCTTTCCCGATCACGTCGGCCTAATCTTGTCGCAGTTAAAATATACCAGCATGCAGAATGTAGTGTTAGGCTTTGGTTCTTTTGCATCAGATACTTGTGTATGTAAAATTGGCGTAAGTTTATATTTATGACCAGAATCAAAATAAGAAAAATAATACTATTATTTCTATAAATGTTGACTATAAAATTAAAATAGAAAAATATGCATTAACTACGAATAATACTTTAAATTAGTGCTCTTAGTGTATCTACATCCCAAATGTGGGCGGTATTGTAATCAGTTCGAAGTCAATCAGTGTAACTGGAGCGCTAACTTTTTACCCAAATTGTTTGTTTGTTAATTTCTTTTCATCCTCATGTTTTCTATTAAAATAGACCGCTTTGATGCAAAAATATTTTATTGACTATTTGTATATTCAATATTTGAGTAACAATAATATTTTCATAACATTCATTTTACGCAATTACGGAGTTTCGGATTCTGCACGTATAACTTCGAATTTGGATCTAAATACGTCTTCGTTTGTTCTAAACTTAACTTATTTTGTAATATATTTTTATCTTCCTTACAGTAATGTTGATATGTGCACTTCATTAAATGAATCTTGTTAAAAGTTTTAATACTGCTATATTTTTTCAACGAATGTCTTAAGTTATGAAATCTCTTACTGTACCCTATCCTTTTTAATTAATTTATCAAATATTATCTATAATATAATATTCAATATTAACTACTATGTTTACGGACAATATAATACAAATACAAACAGGCAACAAAATAATAATGTACTGAATTGATATTTTCCTAAAGCTGGAGCGTAAATAAGGAATGTTCTAATCTTATTAACTCGAAGATACAAAAAGATTTTCTATTTTATCCACGATTTAGGTTGTCCTTTTATTTACTCAAATTAATAATGTCATTATTGAAGCTTCTAAGCCTTATATTAGCGATTTAGAGTGCGATCTGCGAAACTTAACTTAATAACATCGAATCCACTATTCGACTAATGTGATGAACCATCTCCTACCACAAGCATTTAAACATGGTTGGAGTAGTTAATTTAGTATTTTATATTAATATGTTTTAAGATGTCATGTTTTGTTTACAGTGTTAATATTAAAATGTTTTGCAGGCACATTGCACGCTGTATGATGAATAACTATTGCAGCGCATCGGGTCCATCTGGGAAAGGCTGAGGTTTCACACACTATCATAGCGAAATAACTGTAATATTAAAGTCTTTATGACACTTATGACACCCCCGGTAAAAAAGTGATGCTGATTTTTATCAGAATAAAAATATATCTTATTTGTCCCTTTCATTGTATATATATATATTTATATATATATATATATATATATACATATATATAGTTATGTTCGTTATATAATGATATTTAGTCGCATAAATTAAGTATAAGAGTTTGTTTTATATCGAGATTTAATGTAAACCCAGTGTATTATTGGGTTGTTATACAGAATTTAAAAATGTTTAACGTTTAAAAGTAATGTTCAACGATGCCTAATGCTCGATTGAAACTTATGTATGTATTTACCTACCACGAAATGTTTTTCATAAATATTAATAATTAATATGTCTGGATAGGTCGACCCATTCATGTTGTATAAACAATCTTTTGTGTACCACTGTTTAAACGTGGGTAACGTGTTAAACCAGAAACAACACAATGATTATAAGTCATATAATCTTCATCCATACCGTACTATGAATTACTCAAATGGGACTTCCATTTGAGTAATTCATATCGTATGGTAAATGAAATAAAAAGATTTATTGAATCATTAAATTAGTGCATACAGTAATTATTTTAATAATCCCTAAGTTTTACAAGTAATCAGTCAGCAGTTTACGAAATGTTTTGTTAACTGAGAATTTTTGGTGTTATTATCACTATTTGTGACACTAACGGTATCAATCGATCTCGGTGTTTCAATAATTATTATGTAAATAAAGCACTTTATAAGATCATTACGACTTGGCTGGCATATTCGACCATGACCTGGCTAGCAAATAGCTAATTATTATTACTAAACGTGACACACGAGCGTACTGTTTACCTGATGTGATGAAAGTGATGACTGCGGCCCATAAACACGTTTATTCCCATCAACCTCAACGAAGATTCAAGTTGAACATACGTCGTCTCCCTTGGAGAATATGTACAGTATAGAATAGCTATAAGCTAGAATTCTCCAGTCGAGCCGTTCACACTTATATAATTAAAACTATAGTCAACGCATTATGAACTGAGGCTACGGGTCATAAATCATATTTATCTGTCTGTCTCGCTCGCACTTACAGGTCTTATGGAGAGGTGTAGTGATGTGCGTAAGAATTGTAGATGTGCATATCGATAATGGGAAAGGTACGATCGATATGCTAAATTATGTTTAGTATTAATAGGAGTAATTTTTCGCTATCTGAAAATAAAAGTTTTTAATTTGTAAGATAAAATGTTTGTTTCGACGTAATCATAGAGAAACTGTATAGATCGTAATCGTAAAACTTAGTATAATATAATATAAAGTATCGATAACGGGTTGCATTGCGTGCACATTCCTACTGACAGTAACATTTCTTGCCCGACGACTCAGTTTAAAATGCGTAGACTATAGCTGTAAAAAAAGCTCCATGACCTGCGATATCAAAAAACTGTTTACACCAGACTAATTTTGACGAGACCATTATTGTTTTACGTTTATTTTGCTATTTTATTTAAGCAGGGATGAACCGAATGAATGATTTCTCTAACATATTTATTATGAAAACTATTGAACTGGTACTTAGAATTATATGTTATATTTAGTCTTCCTGAATGTTTGATTTTCATTTTTCTTAAGATTTTATATAAACAAGGTTTATTTATTTATCTGGTACAGGAAATAGGACTTCGAGAGAAAACGTTTCTATTAAACGATTACTCAAAGAAAATGCACTGATCATAACCTGATTGTATTTAAAACTAAATATTATGTTGGCATCTATGAAATTACTAGCACAATGTAAGAGATTTTACTTAAAACTCAAAGTTCATCACCATACAAAGTGAAAACAAAAAACATCAAATCTATTAAAGTCAAAAGAGCACAGGCTAGCCTCTCGGTCTTTCATTTTACATTTTGTAACATGTAATATAATAATGTGATATTTTGGAGTTTTTTCAAATTGTACAATTTATTGTAGGTACGGCGGGTTAACAACGTTATGTTATTGAAATTTCGTTTATAAAAACAAAGCAATTTGCTACATCCTCGCAGAAACGTACTTTGCGTGCAACTGTAGTTATGTTGGAATATGTTGAGAGTAATCAAGGCGGTGATCTAAAGCAACATCGCCTACAATCATCATGTGATGAGCCCTAAACAGTTCACACAAACCTAAACAATTCTAGGCATTATGTGCTTGTATTAGACTTCTTAATAAAATATTTGGGATATACATTTGAATAAATTACTAAGGCCCTTTTAAATCAGATAGTTGTGTAAGGATCGCATTTTATTTACCTTGGTACTCACCAATGATGTCCAATATATTATTCAGACCAACGTTTACGTTAACGCTTCTATCATGGGTTTGAAGATCTATTGTAGCAAATTCTTTTGTAATATTTCTTTACTTTTGAGATTCCAAATACCTATGTTAAAAATATTTGAATTAACAGATGTTATATAGAATATTTACAATGTATGTGCTTTTCTAGGAATTTTATACAAACGTATATTAAACGTAAATTATATAGAAATACAAACACCTTTTCAAAACAAATTCTCCTAAATTAAAAAAGACTTCTGTGCAGCAGTGGAGAGTTCACGATGATTATGTTTTTCTGATCGATGTCTATCACTGCCATATATTTTCTTGTATACACTATACATTTTACTATTAAGTATAAAAGATAAACTATTATTGCTAAATAAATTTTGACTTCATCTGGGAATTGAAGCCAAGACCTGTGGCCTCTAGACATGCGGTTCTCGACATGTCACGTTGTTGTGTGATAAGTGGCTTTGGATTGTTGATTTATGGATGTCTATGAACTCGTGGAGGTATTGAAAGTGAGTCTTCAAAATAAATAAAATGGTATTTAAGAATAAGAAAGTTGATCTGCCGCTAAGAGTACTTTCCATACGGTCAGTGCTTTCTTCTTTAGTAGTTATCGTCAAGGTGAGGGTTTATGATAACCTTCGATCTGGGTAGGACCACGCCCTCACAGAATATCAGCGTGAAATTAATGAAGCAGCATATGTCATCTCAGTCCTCAAAGGTGTGTGCTCGTTTCTTACTCTCAATATAATAATAAAAAAAGCTTACTAATACTTTGAGCAATGGCGGTCACCATCGTGCTACTGTAGCGTAATCTATCAGGCAGAGGAATATCAAGCACATCCCGCTCCATGGCTTACTGAGTGACTGAACTTTTTCATAGCAGGGAAGAACTACAACATAGAGGGTCGTTGAATGAAACTCATATATTTACCTTATTATATAAATGACTATTTTTTTAAATAAGTCCCCAGTTTCTTTAACTATACATCGTTGAAGTTTATCCCGAACGTTTATCTGCATCACGATACCCCTTGCATCTGTAAGGTTTTCGAGCTCTTTAATATACCATAATATTGTGTCGAAAGCATCTCTTCGTGCATGCTCTCATGTTAGGGTCAATTACAAGTTTTTGTGATACTTGTGCAAGCTATTCGATAAAAACTTGACGAGGGCTTAAATTAAGCAGTTGAGTGACAATCATTTGAGCAAGAAACACCGAAAGATCTGCGGGAATTGTGCACAGAATGCATCATTGAACCATTCGTCATGCCACTGTAAGTTTTAATTTGTAACCTGAATTTCGGAGAGATAAATAACATGCTTTGGTTGATCGTAAGATGATAATTTCGAATCATTTGATTAAGAAGAAACTTATCGTAACGATATATCTTATATCGGTATATTTTTTGAAGAATAAATAGCACAAAGAAGAAACTCATACCTGGGTCATTTTATTTACGTTTAGAGAATTACTAATCATCAAATGTTAGTAAATTTAAACATGCTGATGTTTACGAATCAAAATAAAATTTCTGTCGTTAGAAACTAAAGATAACCAATTTCTTTCTTTTTATTTAAAAAAATCATCAATTATATGAACACATGCCTATTACCATAATATGAATCTGTCGTCAACACGACAGTACCCTTGCCATCACATACAAAGTCTAATTTTTAAATATTCTGAAAGCTTTTCAAGAATTTATAATTTTCTGTTTTATGTTATGCTAATAAGGTGGACTGAGGATGACATATTTAATATCAACAGACTGAAGCTTGCGAGGCGCTTTTAAATTTTATTTTATACTTTGTAGCTTCTTGTATATAATGTATGTATTTATTATAAATATGTAGTAATTTAATACACCAAAAAGAAGTTATTTCTTTTTTCTTCAAGACTATTTTTTACAAAAAACAATAAAGTTTTATTGTGATGAGAACTATACGGACTAAAGTGGACTCACATCCTCAATATGAGATTTACGACTGCGATATAAAATTTACGTCGTAAGTTTGAAATTGCCGGATAAGGGAAGTAATTTGACTCAGTATTTTGTTCACTTTAAGGCTAGGCTACAGGTGGAACATGGAACTACACAAAGACATAAAGAGTAAAAATTAATTGAAAATAAACCAGCGGACTATCCCTTGGTTTCAAGATTTGCGTAATTATAACAGGATGTATTCCATTCTCCACTCCTATCTCAGTGCAAAGGAGGCGGAATTTCATTCCATATTTTTGTAGCTGCCTATTTAAAACTAGTCTTAAAAGCCGCAGTCTTATTTATGGAAGACCAAGAGAGTTTCTCATATAAATATTGAGGGTTGCAAATTTTCACTAGTCCAAAGAAAACAGGAGCTATCCATACCCAAAAACCAAGGTATTGTAAAAATATATTTTTAATGAAATTAGTTACCTATTAAAAATATTTGACGCAAACGAGCACACAGTATACCATATTAAGATAATAACTGCAGCATATTAATTCTCCAAATACGGATAAATGATATCCAATAAAATAATATGTAGATAAATTTTCATCCCTGAAGGTGTAATGTCTCGTTATCAGCAGCACTGTCTCCGGTTTGTTTAACTCATCAGACAAAACTAGCAACGTATGTATGGTATGGGTCACTAATATCCACACTACAATATAGATCACATTAGGTTATAGTATGGAAGGCTAAGACAAAGGGTTTTGGTTTTTTTAATTAGCTGTAATGTGTAGTATAAATATCATAACCGGGTAGCCTAAAAATCAAAAGTATCCTGGTAGAAATTACAACTACCCGTAGAAATGATAAAATGTCTGTAACTATTCCTAGTATAGCCGTTAATATGCAACATTCACATCTCCAAGGAATAAAACTAAGAACAATGCTTCAAGTTGCACATTATTACCTCAATAAAAGTCGTTCTACATTTTAGCCTGTCAAGAGGGATTTGCTTGTTATCTTAATTAAATACCAGTGTTATTTGATGAATATATATATTTGATGATGATGATATTAATTTATCCCTAATGGGAAAGGCAAAAGACTTTAGTCCATACCGCTAGGTCTTGTTCGTATGATGGTTGGTCTGAAACTGATGAACATGAAAAATAAAAAAATGTTCGAGTTTGAAGAAGTATGTAAGTAAATGTTGTACAATTAAGTTATTATTATAACGGACATAATTTGTTCTTCATAAATTAATAGGCCGTAACATGTTTATATTTTTTGCTTATTAAACCTATCATGGTAGACACGAATATCTAGGTATCTAGGATAAAAAATTAAATGAAATCAATTTTATTTTAAAACCAATACCCATCTCATGTTAACAACAACTACTCCGTAAAAATTATAAACTAGTCCTATATTGACCAAGTCCATTTTAACTAAGAAGTCTTATTCAGATTTTAATCAGAATTAATTGAAGAAATCAGCTGCGTTTATTGTATTAAGATGATCGCGCAAACACAGAATACGCCATAATAGACACGGAGATTGTGGTCACAATCAGTGAAATGTTTCTGTGAAAAAGTATGATGTAATGAATTCAACGGCAATTATGCAATCAGTGAATTGATTGGTATCAAGATTTTAGCACCCGTTAAAATTGAACTCTTGGAACATGATATTCACACCTTAGCTTTATACTGTAAATACTATAATATATTAGAATTTACAGTTGTACGAATCTTGTTCTACTTTTAGGATATTAATTAAAATAAAGTTTTTTAAACTGTTGGTAAACCTGTGGTCACTTAGCTCGTTTTATATTGTTACAGTTCACTGATAAATTGTTTATTATAATAAAAAGGATGTTGCGTCTTTTATGTTTTCAAGGCATCCAGTGAACGCATTCAATTTCACGCCTAAGCAGTCCGTCATTGTTCAGTCACATATTTTTTTATCCCCTAAGTAACTTATTGAAGTTTAAATCGGGGCTTTATTTTGTTATAAAAATAACAACAAAGTTTTTTTGAGCAAATATTTTGTGCGTCAACTAATTACTGAAAATAAAATACATTATTCATAAAAGTAATGTTATATATAGTTCAATTTACCCAGATGTTGTTACCTCCTCATGTCCAATAATTTGAAAACCATTGGGTTTAAAATATTTGCCGCAATTAAACTCCTTTCACCCCTTTTTATGTGCATAAGCGATAAGATCGATAAAAGGTTTGGGTGTAATGCCGTCGATTTGCAGTTACAATCACTTGATGAACTCACCATTAAAGGTTAAAAAGTGATCTCAACGCGCTTATTTTACATTTGAAACACATTTATTTGTTACAAAAAATTCAAAACTTTTTTATTCATAAAATGGCAAAAAAGTGGAATTTTCTTTCAACGAATCAATAACCAAAAATATCTAACTATTTGAATTTTAACTAAACCGGATTGTGGTCTCATACAGGTATGTGATGCAATAATCCATCCGCCTAACATAGGCCTCTTACAAGGACTGTTACAAGGATTCTAAATCATAGTCTACCGTCGAAATAAGTATATTTTATCCCTTAATATAAAGTTTAGTACCACGAGTTAAATCAGTATTTGTTACCAGTATATCAGCAAGTTGTTACCACGAAGTAAACCAGCATTGCTTAAGCAAGGAGATTTCTATTGGTGACTGCAGAGGGAAGTAAACTCAAGTTGTTCGGACACGTCTACCATGTTTCTGTAATATAAGCACTTATTAATTTAAGGATATTTCTTTTATTGGTCAGATATTGATATATGACTAGTAAAATAATATAAAAAAGAATCCTTATAAAGGAGTATTTATCCATAACTAAATTTAACTCGAAAATCGATGCGCGTGTTATGTTATTTGTATTTTATATAAATCCAATGGACGTATTCAATTTCACGCTCAAATAGCTCTTCATTGTGCACACGGCCATTTTCTTGTCACTCAAGTGACTTATTGGAACCATATGGGATTTGAGTTATTGTGACGTTCAATTTATGGCGTATCGTATTGATTATGTAGTTAAACAATGTATAATATAATGATTTCTTACATTTACGCGAATATAACACATTGAATAAAACTATGCGGTGTATATATATAGACAATATCACTTTTATGTAAACTTTTTTTTTATTTCCTGATGTTTCGAGTGCTTTACATCGCTTATTGTAACGGGGAGACGGATGACTTGACGTCATGACGTCATAGTTAGCCCGAACAATGGTCAGCTTTATTATTTTCTCCAAACATCCAATCTTCCAATCCAATCTTTTCAATTAAAATTAGGATGCTTTTTTATTTTTAATTTCGATAGCCCGATCACTGATTACTATGAAAAATGATCTGTGAGGGTAATTATTAAAAAAAGTTAAAATATCATCTAATTATTGATTGAGAATATGGCTGGGTGTTACCATTGACTTGGGATCCTGTGATTTTTATAATCCCCAGCCAGACCTCAGATATTGAACTGAACAGACCCGAAGATACTGTGCGCTCCTGCTTCCTTCTAAAAATAGATAATTAAATGCGGTAGTTAAGGTTAACTAAATGATGTACGAATGCGTGAAATAATAGCGATAATATCAATAGTATTAGTTTTATTTAATATTATACTGTATTTATAAATTTAAGTGAAATGTACCCGTACGTATCACTACTGGACACGAGTTGCTTCTATGGTTCGGGTATAATCCATATTAATTCATAGCCAGCCATACTTTTACATTTCAGTCTAGCAAACTTCTTATTACGAACGCTACATACCTCATAAATTCGTACTGGAAACCCAAGTTCGATCTTTGGTGCCGACATCAAAGAAAATGTTAATCGTAATTTTAAATTCGCATTCGTCCATGTGGCTTCGCGAAAACTGTTAAAAAATCGAATTAATATTTTAAAATAACATTATTTATAGACAATAGACAGTTTTAATATAAAAAGATTTTTTATAGATATTTGATAACGATCTTAAATTTACTTTTCGATCCTTATCGAACTTATGTATGAGATCTATGTTATATAATACGTAAGCAAAAAATATGCTTGTAAAATAATTTTACACGTTCGCTACTAAAGAACCATAGACAACAGATATTTAATTTTTCACAGTGGTAGCGCATCAGCAAATATTCCACCTCCAAAATGAATTTTTAGGTCGTCTGGGCAAGGACCACACCCTGACAGGAAATCGAGCTGAAATAGTACCATAAAGATTTTCTTTCATAAGGTGAATGTAGACATCTGGTGACCCAATTACGGCGACGAGAGACTTTATCTCAGTCTTCCGGTGTGACATGCTTGTTGAATGATTCTAGAGGATGTAGGACATAGGAGTAGGAGGAACATATAGACGTCATCGTCAGATTCAACATTTACCATGAGGTAACCTGTGTGCTCGTTTGTCAGGCAGACAGTTTGGGCAGACAATGTCAGTTTACAACATCATGTATTCTATATCTTCAACTTCACAGTCCAACACTTTATGGGTTTATATATCATTAGTCTATAGTAATCATAATTCAATTTACTGATAGACTAAATTATTTTGTTTCAATTTTGATCTCTCATATGGAAAAGTAATAAAACGAAATTTGAAAAGGTCTCAAAATCAGTAATAAAAAAATTGGTTCTATAAATACACTGCAGTAAATTAATCTCAATATGTCCACTTTGAATACAAAGCCATCAGTAATAAATGAAGGAGCAATACAATTTATATCAATTTTGTAGTGTCCACAGGAATCGGTCCAAAGTAAATACGTTTGGTTCATGCAGAATACAAAGTTTTCTTTAAAGAATAAGCGAACGTGATTAATGTAAGAAAATATTTTAATCTAGCATCTATATTAAATAGTGAGCTAAAGAAAGTTTTTGTGATAAAACTAGATAAAAGCTAAATTTGAAAAAGTTCCAAAATTAGTAAAAAGAAAATTGGTTCTATAAATACACTGCAGTAAATTAATCTCAATAGGTTCACTTTGAATCCAAAGCAATCAGTAATAAATGAAGGAGCAATGCAATTTATATCAATTTTACAGTGTCCACAGGAATCGGTCCAAAGTAAATACGTTAGCTTCATGCAGAATACCAAGTTTTCTTTAAATAATAAGCGAACGTGATTAATGTAAGAAAATATTTTAATTTTGCATCTATATTAAATAGTGAGCGAAAGAAAGTTTTTGTGATAAAACTAGATAATCGTATTCTGATTTTATTAAGAACGAAATAAATTATGTTGATTTGCTACTACAACACAGAGAATTAGATAAAATAATACTAACACAGAAACATGACAAAATAGTAAAATATTAAAAAAAATAGAAACATTAGGATAACATAATAGTTTAGTATTGATGCAATGGTAATATTTGCGTATTCTATGGCTGTGTGGGGTAGTGATTAACGTACTTGGCTGTCGCCTCAAAGCCCCTGGGCTTAGTTCTGGTGGGAGGAACACCTGTCCTGCTGGAGAATCTGCGCTGAAATAAATGTTTGCATAATGAAGTACGCAGAGCAATGGGTGAACTGTAAGGAATGAATTACAAGTCATACTGCGATTACTCATTTACCTGATAGAATTACTAGAACTACATACCATTATAATGCAAGGTCAACATAACATAAATATCTCTCTCACACTACATGCAGACAGCAATAAGGGGAATCAATCTTGAATTCAACGTCACTAAATTAAATTTCCGTCTTAATGTAACATGGGTTTCTACAAGGTAAGAGTCTTTACCATAATGAAAAAAAAGTACCAAGATTTTTGGATAGGAGCTAGAATGGGCAAGCCTTCCAACACCATTCTAAATAAGCAGGCTATCTCACCCAGTGCCAATCTTCTTGTTAATGATATTACTTCGCATAGAATACTAGTTTATTAAAAAAAAACAATGTAATGTAGTAATGCTATTAACATTTCTAATATTCCTGTGATATTGGTGATGATAATTTTAACATCTGAGTTATTATGACGCTACTATTAAAGTTCAAGTAGCTTTAATATATAGTAAAAAAATCTAATGTCTTTCTATTTTTATAGTAAGTTACTCAGTATAAATTAATATCGACATTTAAACATGAAGAATGATGCATGATAACGAATTATTATTTATTCGTAATATTTATCACATATAGCGGTTACTCAGTAACCGGAAGAGTAATTAAGCTTATCAAATACTGAATTAACATATTTTGATTCAGTGACATATGGTTGTGATAACATTGCTAGGCGTACGTATTAATACATACCCCAATAATCAATTATATTCGGTAATTAATTTTATGCTGGTAATTTGTGAGAGCGTGATTACTACTCAAGTCAATCTATTCATGCTGCATGGGGCAACGTAGATTTACTTCTATTCATTTGATAATGGATATAGGTAAACCTAGAAAACAAACAGAATTTCTTCCGTTATTGTTCCAATTCATACACAAGCTTGAAACGGGATCCGTCTTCCGCTAAGAATTTTAATTGTATATAACTTAATAATAATAATATTTATGACATTTGAACTTTTTATGTCGGTTTATAATGTTGTTATTATATAAAAATAGTTATAGTTTGCGTTTGATTTTTCATTATAAATCTTCTAATTCTTGGTAATGAGGAATTTGAAAAGAATGCTTGTATAAATATATATTTCTATTGTTTTTTAAACTGGTCAGTTTTACACAAAATATTTTGCAGAAGTATTAAAAACAAAGGGTAAAGTAAAGTAAGTTAAAATAAATGGATTTATATGAAACGTCTTTATTTGTACTTGTCGATGTTAATACAATTTAATTATATGCATAAATAAAAATATGTATTACATAGTGTAACGCGCACCTCGATTATAATATATTATGTCACAAAGTACACTTTAATATATCAACGCTACCGTCGTCCTGAAACCGAAATAATTTAGTAGTTGAGAATCCACTTGTACTTTATGCTTCAGATAGTAGTACACTATTTCCTTTTAGATTTGAATGCGCAAAGAATGTGTCACAATGTAGCCCACATGCGACTTTATTTAAAATATGTGTTTACTTCTTCTTTAATTTCACAAAAAAGAATATATATAATTCTTGCTCGCATCTAAACATATTCCTCGGTTGTGGACCCGTCTCACATTTCAGATATTGGCTTTTTAGGTTCGGCTTCGTAGGCCCTAGTTATAGTTTATTCGTTTTTTTTTTAAATCAGTTATAATGTTTTTAATAGCTTTGATGTGAACTTCTGTTAGACTTATATCATATCATAACATAAGGCGCTTCATTTTATAAAACTTACGTAATCTTGGAAGTTTATATAGTAGCAGAGACTCGGAAGTTGAGCTCCAATAAGTTTGTTCACTAAGTCTTCTGTATAGTGAACTGCTTAAATGTTCCTTCAATGTTCAATAAATGTAAGTTTGAAAACTTGGTTGATATTTTACGACTTAAATTATATGCTATAAAATTACCAGTTTTTTTTTAATTGTAAGTAAGGTTAAGACTTCGATATCATGACCATCATCTTATTTATTGACAACCAAAAACGAACAATGACCGATTACTTCATATTCAATTAATATTTGAAAGTCACTTGTATATATAATTTATTTTTGTAAGTTTATCATTTTTCCAGTTAAGCTAATAACCCATCCAAAAATTTGCTTAATATAATAGCAACAATTCTTAAGCGTCATATATAGCTCATTTTAAACTACATTAAAACTCTAACCCGACCCCATATATAACGTTCACAGAGGCTGAGGCCGGGGTCAGGATACCGTTAGGATTTATGTAATGTCGCATTAAAATATCGTCGCCTTACGGCTACTTAGTTTCTTTTACTTGTGACCATTTATTTTCTTTGGCGAAAGTGAAATAAAAGGTAGTTTTTTTATTATTACAAAATGATAGAATTTTTCTCCACGTTTACTTATAGTTTCTCCTTTTTATTTACTGACGTTTTTTACATTGAAAATTTAGCTACTGGTTATACCTATTTTACACCAATCGCTGAGATAAGAACTAATAGCTTTGTTATTTAGGAAATGGTTTGCGAAACATAACATTGTAGGGTCGAATCCATCATTTGAGTATTGTCCTGAACTATCTCACCGCAAAAGCAATTTAGCTAAGTTGGAGGTTAACATGAATGTGTATATACGCTATTGCTAGGATTCATATTTAAAAAAAAAGAGTTTTTTTTTTCGTTTTCAACGTCTGCCAAGTCTACGACGTTCGCTCCTTGGTTTTTCCGATTATGATGAGTTGCAGTAATTTAATGCGCGTAATGATCTGAACGATGCAAGGGTGTCAATACGGGAAAATTACAATACCTTTTTTGTGAGTCAAGTTCCAACTGGGATTTAAACTTAAGGTTTATGGTTGATAACTACTGTGGCAGTTGACCATGAGTCCCGGGTTCGACAACTTACCGAAGAATGATATTTGTGCATCACAAAATATTGGTCTTTGTATAAATATTTCATATCCCATATTACTACCTCTGAACCTTCCTCGTATATTATTGCACATGAAATCGTACATCGGATTATAGAATAGGATGGCTAGAGAGACGACACTATGTGACGTGACTGATGTCATTTGAAAATACGACAAAAGACAGAAAATTTCACCTTAGTCAAAATAAAACTGGAGACTCAATTTGGCACTATTGAAAAGTATTTCATCATGAAAATATTATACGCTAACAAAATGCTGTCACTGCTGTGGTCACGTAGACTTAATTTTGATTAAAAATAATTCTTAACATGTGTGTAACGAAGAAAAATGGTTGCACAGTCTAACAATTTTTTAACTTTCGTTTTATATCAAACAGACATAGAGATATATGTTTTATAAAGCAAAAAAAAAGCAAATTAATCATATTTCAATTCCCACGTTATCCTAAATTAATTTAACTTGACGGACCGTAACTAGTAATGAACCTTCATTGAACTTTGATATGAATATAAATAAATAGAAGTTATAATAAATATAAATTTCATTTACAATGTATGCGTCTTATATAGGTACATCATTATCACAGCCTAACTCGACATAGGCCTTTAGATTGTTACAAAGCACAATCCTGAGCATCCTGCGTCCATCGATTTCAATAAACTTGCAAAGGTCGTCGCACCATTTAGGGGTCGTACTACAAGGTGACTTTCAGTTCGAGGTTGCTACTCAAGAACCTTTCTTTCCCATCGCTTATTGATTCGGGTGATATGGAATCAGACGGTTGAAATCAAATGCTACGGAATATATACAATTTATTACAACGCTTACGAAAAAAAAGAATTGCCTATAATCGCCAATGCAGTGCTGATTTATAACTAAATTAAAATTAAAAGTATATATAGTTTATTGTTTTGGTTAATTTATTTGGAATACATTTTTTATTTGATTTCAATTATTTTGTAATTAATTTATGTAGAAACTTATCGTAGTGTACTTATCACACTGTCGAAATAAAATTATTTAATATTGCCCAATCAGATATTACTCGTATGTTGAGTTATATTCCCAAAATTGTGTCTGTACAAAGCCCTTAATAAGATTCCAATGTGGTTGTAATAACTGTAGCCCATATTTTAAGAGTGTTATAGAAAATATAAAATATGGGAGTTTCAAGTTGTTGGTTTATTTAAGAGTTTATTTGAGAATGTAAAACTAAGACCAGACTAAGTCTAGATTGATCTGGAGAAAAATAGAAAAGGTTATTCAGAGTTAACAGCCAACCTTCAATAATGGGGAGTTACTGTTAAAAGAAGACGTCATAATAACCTGATGATGCTCTCATGGATTATTTCGGCCCCAAGCACAGCTTTTAGTTATTGCAACATGCGCAGGATTTATTATAAAGGTTTATTTTATTTTATAATAATTTAATCTATAATCATTTGAGGATGTTATATTCGGTAAGATTAGATGACAGTTTGGTTACAATATCGATGATTCGGGACATTTTATTAAATCACTCGGACCAAGAAGTAATAATAATAGATAAAGTAAGAAACAAAACACGTCGTTATGCTTCCTTAAGTGATGAAACATTAAGACCCTGGCCTTGCTGGTCAGTAATTAAGCAGTCTATAATGGTCTTTAATATTTTCTTTTAAAAAAACATAGATAGAATACCAGCAATGGCACATTAATCACTACAACAAAGCCTAAATGGTAAAGCTAGAATTGGTTCATAGCAGTAGTTGAATGGTGTATTCGAACTTACGACATTAAGAAATAATTTAATTCATAAATTTATATAATAGGATACGAAACGTTCTTACGAAAAGTATATAACTGATTGATCGTAACTACCAATTTTGTATTTTTTTTTATTTTTTTCTGATTATATTTTTCTTACTAAGTACCACTCGAACTGACACAGGAAATGCTCTAAATTTATATCATGAGAGGTATGTATACTCGTATCTTTCTTAATATTGCATTCGAGAAAGACTAGGTAGCTATTAAATTTCACATTGAAACAACGCTACTGCACAAAGTGGAAAGTGCATTTGCGCAATAGTAGTATAAATAGGTTAAGTATACAAAGCGATACCAATACAGTGTCACGACACGACATACTAATTCTACTACGGAATTGGTTGTGCGCCCCAACTAAAAAAGTGGCCTAGAACAATTGTTACTTGGTAAATATTTAAATACACATATATATATATATATATATATATATATATATCATTATCTTTTTTCAAAGACTATTCTATTGAATTTCTACTAAAGGTATAATCCTTGCCATATTTCATTGATTTCATTCTCATTATCCGGGAATTGGACTCAGCAGGCTTCTACTCCCTCGGGAATTGGGTACCACAGCAATGAAATGTGTAGAAGTGTTGTTTGCATGTAGAGTGTACATTATTAAACGAAGCAAATCATTGCTATTGGAAACTTTGCCAAAATCCGTAGCCAAAAACGCAAATGAAATTATGTAGCTTAATTCCACATTACACAAGCTTAGGTGTGTCAGTAAAGAATGAGGAAATATTAAATTTATTGTATTATAAAAAAAATAATGTTAAAGCATTTTCGGATACAAATACAATTACGTAAACAGACAAAGATTATTTCATCATGAAATTAGCACTATGAACAACAAAAAGCCTCGCTTATATAATAAACACGACTTGAAAGAGAAGCCATTACTACTAATTTCTAGTCAAATACTAATTTCTCTTATGGTTAAGCATAGTAGTAACAGCACCACTGCCACTCGTGGACCCTCGAACAAAGCCCCCGTCTCCTTCATAGAATATATCAGAGATAAATAGCAACATAATGTGCTACTGAAAGGAATGGTTAGTAAAGGAAACCGATGACTAAAAAACGACAAATAACGTTCTAACGTTCGTCGTCTTTGCTATAGTCAATATACCAATAAATAATTATCATAATACAAGACATGCATATAAAGTAAATAGTATAAAATAATCTTGTACTATTACTGTTACGTCAAACACATAATCCAGCTAAAAGCTCTGACAATCTACGGTGCTGTAATTTCTTATAGTAATATCTCATACTGAGAAATATAAACCCCCGCTAACGGTTGGCGACGTACCCTTGTTTGTAGGAAAACGTTTGATCAAATTACAGCGCTACAGAGAGAATAATTAAACAATGAAATCGGATGGCCAATGTTCGTCGTAAAAGCAAACAATGTTATGTTGTCGGTTTTGCCGATGTCAAAGCCCACTTTTAGTAGGGGAAAGGTTACAGACATAATACAGATCGTGACGATAAGAGGTAAGCGAGTTAAATCATCACATGCGATAGTTTTAAGGTTTTTGTTATAAGTGTGAGCTTGCTGTAGTCGTTGTTTTGACATTCATCTGCATATGTAGACAATACCTAGCTACAAACATATTCGACATGACACATGACACATGACTTAATTGCTACATACTCTTAAGTGTTTACCCATAAACAGAGGCACTCCCTTGCATTACATTTGTTTAATTAGATATGAGGCAAGTTTGTTGAAATTAGAAAAAATCTGATGCAGTTTCATCGGCCTGGGACATTTTATAAATACTATTTATAATATAATTATTTGTATTATGTATAATTTGTTACTATCAAACAAATTTGATAGTTAAGATATTCCTTAAATAATATAAACGAAACTATAATAAAACTAAATAAATAAAACTTCATGAAATATCAAAAGGCGTAGTGATCAAGTAAAGTCAAGTTTTACCGAGAAAGTTTTACCGAGTTGCATGCCTCGGATTGATCCATCCGACAAAATGTTGTATACAAAAACTTTTATGTTCTTCACGTAAATTTTCGATTGACGCGAATACGCGCTACTGGTGCACTCACATAAGACTTAATTTATTTTATGATTTCGAAATAACATATTCTACTGAGTGATTAAACAGAATGACCTTTATCATCATATGTCATTAACATGGATGGATTCTTGTAGCGTAGTGTATCTACACAAGTGTATTTACGCTACCCTATCAACCTTACCCTAATTTTATATACAAAAAATGAGTTACGTTGCATATAAGGATAGGAATTTATTAATCGGGAAAGGAAAATAATTTATTCAATAGTTTTTCTAAAATAAATAAGTGTCTCTTTGAGATACAAACTTAATAAACTTCAATAAGTGTGTACACAGCAACACAGGAAAAGGTATTTTCTCATGATATACTGCTCTGAATTTTTACACTGAAACTTCTCTCTTAATACCGCACAATAGATATTAAATCACAAGGGCGGATCTAATAAATCACTCACCAGCTGTTTTATAACGTTTACTACGAAGTTCTGGTAATAAAGTATCTTTAATAAATAATTTTGTTGGACTATCTATTATTTGATATTACATGAAATAAAATATTACAATATTAGACACATAATTTTTTATTTATCATCTCTTGAAATATGCATATGCATAGTGTTACAGTTACTGGGATTGCGTAGTTACTGTTGCATTTAAGAAATGACAAAAATTCGCGATTTTGCTGTCTAAGATTTCTACAACGTGTTACACAAAAGGAGAATAATCTAAAGCTAATCCCAAATTGTAAAGAAATGATGTATTTAAGATTTTAAGACTGGTTCCTATATATATTTTATTTATATTATGTAAGTACCTAAAATCGTGGTCCGGTTGTAGATTAAAAAAAAATTACTATAATATTATAACAAACATATTATGTCTTAACCTTGCACTTAATATTTTTGCAATGGTAAATATTTTGATGTAATGACACAAATAATATTTTACCAATGATATGACATTCCAAATACATGATATTGTGTTATGAGAAAGTTTTCCGTACTCTCAAGGAACTTTTTTGTGATAAAATATAACAGGAAAATTGTCTTTCCGCTAAAATTTTAGAGCAAAAATTGAAGCTTTGATTCATGTATGTAAATTTTTAGTCTTAACGATCAAAGCAGTTTACATAAAGCTTAGGGTTGTCACTTGGGGTAGTCTTCGGTTCCCTAAATTCAGTATAGGAAACACGGTAGGGTTGTGCTGATATTTTACGCTAATATCATGTGAGAGCCTTTTTCTCCATTTAAACCGACCAATTCATGGTAGAAAATATTTAAGTGCAAAAATATGTTGTAAATACAAGAAATTTAAATGTCTTGCCTGGTAAGTTTCATGTACATTATTATTCACCTGTACTTTACTTTACGTTTTTTCTATTTTATGCGGAATTTCACAATATTATTGTATTTATTTTAGGTTATGGATTTCCACAATTATTCTGATGATTGATTGTCTGATTATATTATTTTTTCATTGTTTTATTCATAAATTGAACTGGGGTCTAACCTACACCTACACCTAAGATTGTTAAACGAGCTTAGAGATCCAGAATTCATTATATTTCAACTTTTTAACTCATTAATCTGTTTAACTTTCACACCGAAGCTTAAACGGGTTATGTGATAGGTAAAGACGAAGTACAAAAGATCCAAAAGGATTAAAAACCCTTTGAGGGTTATTTGATTACATTATCGATCTTGATTATATTGAGCCTTTAATATCAATCGTATCTTATAACAAAAGTGTCGTATCGCACTCGATAAATAACATCCGTTAGATAATAGGTATCTTTGTATCACACGAAATTTTATTCAAGCGTGAAATTTAATACGTAAACATAAACTCAACTGCAAAAAAAATTAATACAAAATGAAATTTCATTTCCAACAGCTTTGTTATAGTAGTTACGGCAACACTTCTACAAATAGTTGTAAAATGACTTCTAGTATTATTATACATTTTATTACACGTTTTATAAGTTTATCTCTAATCTGAATATATTTTCGAAATATTTAATACTCGCTAACTCTTCGAGCATCATTTGAATTTAGAATTTGAATATCAGACGCCAGTTACCGGCGGGGCATCTATCCGCCGCTCTCACATTTATTATTTCGTACGCTCAGTAAAATAAGACTGTATGGAATCTTCTTTGTCAGCTTTAATCATGAACACTAATTTAATAAAATCAACACTTCTTACATAAAAAATCTGGTTCAGTTCAGCTTCACGTGAAGAGGATTTTGTACCATACCGTTTCCCGCGCGAACTTTAAGACTCAAGGTTTTTATTTAGATTTTCCTGCTTCCTGTAAGCTGTGAGTGACGGCCTGACTATATTCCATATTTTTCAAAACATGAGACTCAGTAAGTACGGAGATAAATAAACGGATTCTTAATTTTAGTACATTTTATTTAAAATCTTTTAAACTATGCATAATACTTGTCATAACGAGGCCTTTCATTTAATATATCAGATAATTCACATAAAAATAGTTTATAATTTTCTATTAGTAATTGGGTTCATCAACAAGACGATTTAGCAAATTCAGAACCCTAAAAAGGTTCACAACTATCAAAAGGATTTAATCCTTATATAGTTATAAGTCTTAGGGGGTCACAAATAAGCACACAATTCACCTGGTATCACCGTCTATTATATCTACATACCTATATAATCAAAAAGAATCATGAGTCACATGCGTTGTTTCCGCTAATGATAGATGATAGATGGAATGCCTCGTTATTTATAATAAGGTTTTGATCACAACACACACCATAAAATAAACAGCAGGGTTATATATTCGAAGTACCATTATTTAACGTAGGTATTCTGTGAGGGCGTAATCCTTTTCTGCTAGAGCCGAACCATGCATATTGAATCTAGACACTAGCTTCGGCGTGGCTCTACTACTGTTTTGTATTATGGTTAACTCCGTAACATACCTTGCGCAGTTGGTATTTGGTATATATAATACGAGGATATCACCGAGGTCGAAATCAACTAGGAAATCTTTACCTAGACATGATAATCAACAATTTGTGTGTTCATAAATTTTGACACTATCTGAGACTTAGATACTTGAACCATTAGGTCAGTAAACAGTTGTCAGCATTACTAATTATACTTAGCTAGGTGGATTATTATTATTATCTAGTACGGGGGGTAAATTTACCTCTTTTGCAATGCAAATTGTAATTTATGCTAAATATGTCGTGGAAAACTATAATATGAAAATACTATAGTTTTTTAGTTTTTATAGTTTTACATATTTACTTACTTACTACAAACAAATTTATTTACGATTCAAATTATTTTAAGTTTAATCTAAATTTATTAGTGAAAATTTTTAGGGAACCGAAGTTAGGCACGTTTAGTTATTTTTATCCATTTATAATTATATATTTACTTAATTAAAAATAAGTAAATAATTAAAGTAATAAAATAAACTATCTTACGTTTGAAATAACATTAGAGACGCGATTACTTTTGTCAGGCATTTGTATTTAATAATATTAACGTTAAATGTGTCAACGTTAAATGTTGTAACGTTAAAAACTATGGATGGAAAATGAGAACACAATTCATTTAATGGTGATTCTATGATCTAATGGTGAATTTTGAACATCCTATTTGATAAATATATTTACGCTTATTTATAAAACAATGGATGGCAAATGGGAACACAATTCATCTAACGGTGATTCTATGATCTAATGGTGAATTTTGAACATCCTATTTGATAAATATATTTACGCTTATTTATAAAACAATGGATGGCAAATGGGAACACAATTCATCTAACGGTGATTCTAGGATCTATTGCTGAATTTTGAACATCCTATTTGATAAATATATTTACGCTTATTTATAAAACAATGGATGGCAAATGAGAACACAATTCATCTAACGGTGATTCTATGATCTAATGGTGAATTTTGAACATCCTATTTGATAAATATATTTACGCTTATTTATAAAACAATGGATGGCAAATGAGAACACAATTCATCTAACGGTGATTCTATGATCTAATGGTGAATTTTGAACATCCTATTTGATAAATATATTTACGCTTATTTATAAAACAATGGATGGCAAATGAGAACACAATTCATCTAACGGTGATTCTAGGATCTATTGCTGAATTTTGTACGTCCTATTTGATAAATATATTTACATTTATTCATAAAACCATGAATGGCAAATGTAAAGAACACAATTCATCTGATAGTATGATTGCAGCCCTTAAACATTGAAGATTCATGTTTCAAATTACATGCTAAAATTTTGCTTCGATATTATGTCCTTCCCAGTTTCTGTTATGAAATAATAGAAAAGAACCATTTTCGATTTTACCTTGGTGGAAAATCTATATACTATAAATATATACTTCTACCATCACAAAACTCCTGCATTTGGAGTAGGTTTTCTTAAAGACTAACTAAAGAAAAACACTAAAAAAGTATTAAAAATAAAATAAAGACAAAACTGCTTATAAAACATATATTTGGTATCTACCAAAGTCTTTCTAGACTATTTATACAACTACATAATAATCAAATTACATGGCTTGTGGAAATATTTTTTTTATTGCATTGTTTTGAACCCGTGCAAAAGCTCCTTCTTTCTTACTTAGTAATTACATTTCTTCAGATCTAAAGCTGATTGGACACATTCTGACGATATATTTTTGTTTAATAAAGTATATAAATTGACTTTAACATATATTGTTACAATAGTACGAGTATAAACGACATCAGTGCTATATGACAGTGTTGTGTTGCTTTAATTACTTTATGAAAAGATAATATCTTATATTCACGTTTTCTGGACGGTCATAGATCTTTATAAGAATAAGTTAAGATGGAATTTCATGCTAAACCAAAGGTTAACTGACTGAATAATAACAATCAATATTTAATGATGGTTCTTAAACATAAATGTGTATAACATAATATAGTATAGTTATTATTGTGAATCTACTTCTTATTTTTCCATTTCTATATAAAGTCAGAGTAAATAAGATCGTTTATCTTTCAACGCTAATTTCTTTGAGATGTTTTTATTAAAAAACCAAAATCAATTGCTCTATATAATAAAGTAAAATACTTTAAAAAGTAAAATTAGCCAGCCATTCCTCTTTTATCATATCACAAGCTTTTTCAGCAATCATTATGGTTGGCGCATTTGTGTTACCCCTAACAATTTTTGGCATAATGGATGCGTCTATAACTCGTAATTTGTCAATTCCATAAACTTTAAGCCTAGGATTAACAACCGCATCACGGTCCCACACGGGCCCATCTTACAAGTACCTACAGGGTGATATATTGTTGAAGTATATAGCATTAGAATACACGCAAAATAATGATCTGAACCCCAGGAATAACTTTCACATCCTTTTATAGGAATTTTGATAAATCTTGCACCACTTTGTTTAAAAGCGTTGGTATTTTCTAAGTTTATTGCATAGCGCATCCCAGATATTAAAACTTCCAAATCCTCCTTAACCGTAAAAAATCTAGAATAAATTAATGGTTGACCAAATATAGGGTCACTTTGATTAAGTAAGATGTAACCTCTACTTTTTGGTGTAAGTAATAAAGGTCTGGCAGCCAAACCATTATAGAAAGACAAAGGATATATTTTTGAAGCTAAATAATTTGTAGGATCTGAATATAAGTCTTCTATGCTAATCCCATCAAAATGAAACTGTATATCCGGAGCATTTTCTGCAGCATATTCTGTTTTTAAAAAAGCAGTTCCACTCAAAGTACCTGTAGCAGACATAGGTCCAAATTTTGTAGGATATTGATGGTAATATTTGGATACTTCGTCTATTAATTGTTCACCACTTACTTGCGTAGAAGTTTTATTAGAAAGTTGTATAACTAAAACATCTGTTGTTACATGATCTTGAAGATTATTGCCTACTTGAAGATCAACTAAAACTGGTATTTTTAAACTTTGTAGGTGATATTTTGGACCAATTCCAGACAACATTAAGAGTTTTGGAGAGTTTATTGCTCCAGCACTAACAATTACTTCTTTTCTACAGTTCACGATATAGGTCACTCCATTTTTTTCGTATTGTACACCGAATGCTGTTTTTAGTGTTGGTTCAATTAATATTTTTGTTACAAACGCTTCATTTATAATTTCCAAATTGGTACGTTTTCCTCTAATAGGCCTTATATAGGCGGAATTTGAAGACATTCTACGTCCATCTTTAGATGTTGATTGGGCTAAATCAGTGCCAAGCTGATTTGCACCATTAAAATCAGTTATACGTATTCCCATTTCTTTAAAAGCTTGTACTAACATGAGTGCATTTAGGTCTGTATAAGGAAATCTCTCAACATTCAAGGGTCCTTTACCAGAATGGTAGTAACTGTTATGAACTTCTATGTCTTGATTATTTTCTGCTTTTTTAAAATACGGCAACACCTGAAAGAAGTAGTATAAAGAAAAATATAAGTTGGTAAAAAAAAAATATGAACAATCATATTTTAATTATATTCTATAATACAAATTATAGAAAAGTTTTTATGCATGATGTATCAAGTATAAAATATTTTTTTATCTATTTTTTAAACAAACAGCAATTGTTTAAGTATTAGCTCCGATGTCATTCCTTAAGAATTTGCTACAACGCATAGCCGACGTAGAATTTCCACTTATTTGTCTATTACGATATAGGATTGAAAGAAGGTAAAGGTGTAATTTCTCATACTACCAGTACCAGGCAGTAGAACGATGGAGTTCGTCTAAACACTTATAAAAATATATAAATAAGTCCTATTTAAAAAAATCATGTTTTATAAATAATAGATAGAGGAAAAAACCTTTTTTATGAGCAAAAAGTTGCAGTAAAATCTATTAATATCTGACTGGCTTTGATACTATTAAATCGATCGTATTTTAAAAATAAAATAAAAACAGTTTTCACAAATTCGTTCTGTCTTCAAAAATGAGTTAATCTAACGAAAAAATTCAATACATTTTGAAGCTTTCTTTCAAAAAAGGGAAAAATGCGACGTTTATGTACCTGAAGAGGTAGGGGTTGCACACAAAACAGTTTTGACCCATTTGAAAAAGTCTGGATTCACAAAACAGCTCGATATTTGGGTGCACGCGAGCTCACTGAAGGAAACCCAATGAACCATGTACTCATCTTCTCTATTAAAACATACCGAACCATTTTAGATAAGATTGATCACTCGTAATGAAAAGTGCGTAGACTTTCGACAAGAACGTACGAAAAAATCATGGTCATAGGGGAGTCAAGCTCCACAGACTATAGCAAAACCAGGATTAACTCTAAAAATATATATCACAATAATAATAATAATATCAAATTACTCCTTGGCACACATAAACAACATATAGCAAATTAATGTACAATGAAAAAGAATTTAAAAAAAAAAAAGAAAAAAACTCTTTTAATTACTCAAAAAAAGAAGAAAAATAGTGAATAAATGAAAAATAGGTGAAACCTGCTCCAAATAAAGAAAAGGTGCTCCACTCAATTAGGAGTGAAGACCATCCCGTCTTCTGTGGAGCTTACGCAAGAGTAGTGGTGGTCCCTCATATTATAAATAATAATAAAATATAACAAAATAATAAAACAAGGTAATAAAAAATAACCTCTATTCATACAGAAAGAAATGATAATCTGAAAGTTGACAAGATAAAGTTAACTTTAAGGTGATGTTGTGTTTATGGTGGAATTGCGAAAGGTCGTTTGAAAATCGTTCATTATAAGGGCAAAATCAATTGTTGAGAACCTTGATTATTGCTTGCAAGAAATAGAGAAAAACTGTCGAAATCGATCACCAGGAAGGATGTGGTTTTTCATCATGATAACGCCAAACCACACATATCTTTAGCCACTCAGCAAATATTGAAAGCTTATAGGCTAGATCTTGTACCCTCAGATTTTCGCCTGTTTCGATCTCTTCAGAATTCTTTAGGTAGTGTTTGGTTAACATCAAGAGAGGACTGTCAAAACTACTTGTCGCAGTTTTTGATCAGAAGCCCCAAAATTTCTACAGCAGTGGGATTATGTCAAACCTACAAAATGGCAAGTAGTTTTCGAACAAAATGGCACATACACATATATTATAATCAAATGTAAACGAATTATGATAAAAATATTGTAAATTTGTATATAAAGTACGAGAAAACTGTTTCCCCGCCCATTATATCCTAAACTCAACTTGCAACTTTGACTCGCTTTTTGTGATAAGGCATATATTGCAGTAAGGCTGAAAGGGTTAAAGATACCATTTTTTAATAAAATAATAAATTATTTATAATGATAAATTTATTATTATTTGTCGTTTCAGTAAAATAGACGCAACACAGCCTAATGTAGCGTAATTTCTTCTGTATTATTATGTTATATATTAAATTATGTATTGAATATTGAATTGTTAACATGTACCTATGTATGAAATCTATTATAATTGAAATAAGCCTTTTTATATTTAATTTAATTTAAAAATACAATATAAGTTCTATTACAGACTAAAATTTTGGTGTAGTGAATATTCGTAAATGTACCTATATTAAAAGAACTCATTTCATTCTTACTTTAAAAGTAAAACGGTCTGGATCAGTCTACATAGAACACTAATAGGTTTTTATGGTACATAAAATTGTTTAAGTAAAATAAAAAAACTGATTTGGTTTAAATCCAAGAGTACAGTACACGTTAAAAATTTAATTGCAGCATGAGTTGGTCGGCGTGACTGGGGAAGGGATACGCATTCATAGAGTACTAGCGTGAAATAGCAGCATAATGCTTTGTTTCGTATATTGAGTGTAGACATCCGCTGATCCATTAACTATGCCATTCCATTTTAGTCCTCAGGGAAGTCAACACACGTGCATCTTAAGTTTTCGTAAAGAAGGGTTCTATTTATAGATGTCATAGGACGCGGTTGTCCCTTACCGTATACTATAAAAAATACTTATTACGTCGACTTGAATAAAACTGTTTTTATTTATTGTGTCTGTATTTTGGAAAACTTTGTGAGACTAATTCAAAAGTTTACTAAAATAAAAATAAATATAGTGCTATTCAATCCTAAAACAATAGAGAGCCCAGTATATAGAAATTTACGCATATAGCCTGGGAATCTATTCCTTTTTCAAGTGGGTTAAGTGGATCAGAACTTCTTACTTAGAAACAGAGCTTTCTGTAGATAAAAATTGTTTTAACTGCCTTACCTCCTGGTAACTCCATCCATAATTTTCCATTTCCGCCCATGAATCGTAATCTCTTTTGTTACCTCTCATATATATTAGATAATTAATAGCACTTGATCCTCCCATGGTTTTACCTCTGAAATATATGACATCGATGTTATTGAAGATTGGATCGTGAAATTTTATATACAAAAGACTACAGCTATTAAAGAATAAATTAGGTTCTACATCACTAAGAATACTTTACAAATACAAAATGTTATATTTCCTTATAACGTATACATTTAATATTTCTACAATTTTCAAACTGCACCTAAATGATGATTTTTGAACTTACAAAAAATATTTAATATTAAAATAATGTGATACTCATACAATTATTGAATTTAAGAAATTATTTTTTTTCTTATTATATAATCATTTAGGATCGTTTTCTGTGTATTAGTAAAAGTTAAAAATAAAATTTACAAGCTAAATACATCTATATAACGTGAAACAAGGTACGAATGCTAAATAAAAGGTGCAAAGGTTGTACGTAACTCACTAATTATATTGCAACTTTATGCATTTTTGTGAATAAAATTTACCATATATACTTTTACTCACCATATAACTATTTAATGGGTCACCAATGTAACCATTGAAAGGCGGTTTCGTTAAATGAAATAACTAAAATAATCAATATTATATAATTTATTTAGACATTAACATTTTTAGAGAATTTACAATTTTTTTTTTAATAATAAATCTAAATCTAAAACTTCCATTTTTCTTTTATCATATCTGATACCTTTTCAGCAATCATAATAACAGGAGCATTTGTATTACCTCGTACTATATTTGGCATTATAGATGCATCAGCAACCCTTAAATTACTAATTCCATACACTCTTAATTTTTCGTCAACAACGGCATGTTTATCCTGTTTTGGGCCCATTTTACAAGTTCCTGATGGATGAAATATCGTTGCCGTATATCTAGTTAGTAAGCAAAATAGATAGTCATAGGTACCCCACTTATAGTTCTTGCAAGCTTTCACCGGAATCTTAATAAACTCAATTTGATTTTCTCTAAACGCTTTTGTATTTTCTAGTGTTATTGCATATCTAAGCGCTGCTACTAAAGTGTCGACGTCTCTTTTATTAGTAAAAAAATTGGGATATATCAGGGGTTGACCAAAAACCGGGTCGGTTTTATTTAAAGTTAGGTAGCCTCTACTTTTTGGTGATAAGAGAATAGGTCTTACATTAATACTGTCATAAAAGGCTAGTGGGAGAATGTTTGAAGCTAAGTAAGTTGTTGGATTGGAATAAAAATCTTGCATGTTACGCCCATCGAAGTGAAATTGAATATCAGGGACAGTTTCATCATTTTCAGAAAATTTTGTCCTAATAAAAGCGGTAATCTGTAATGGCCCAGTTGCGGCTAATAGTCCATCTCTAGAGCGATAATATTTTGAAATTTCCATTAACATTTTTTCATTAGGGATCAACGTTGACGTTTTGTTTGAAAGTTTCATTAAAAATGCATCAGTAGTGGCATGATCTTGTAAGTTATATCCCACGTACAAATCCTTATAAACACGAATTCCAAGTTGTTTTAAATGCTCTTTGGGTCCAATTCCTGAGAGTAGTAATATTTTAGGAGAATTTAAAGCTCCAGCACTGATAATTATTTCTTTCCTTGCTAAAGCTGTTCTTATAATTCCATTCCTTACATATTTAACCCCATAAGCTCTAAAATTATTTGGTTTAATTTTAATCTTGAATACTTGAGCATCTGTTATGACCTGTAAATTTTTTCGTTTCTCCCTAACTGGCCGTACAAATGCCTTATTTGTAGACATTCTTACTCCATCTCGTGAAGTAGTTTGAGTCGTCATGGTACCTATCTGTTGGGCACCATTAAAATCTACAAGAGGTAACCCAGATTCATTGAATCCCGCAATTAATATTGGTATATTTTTATCAATGTTGGAAAATCTTTCAACGGTTAATGGGCCATCAACACCGTGAAACCTTCTATCTTTAGCTTCTATATCACGATTATTTTCAGATTTTATAAAATATGGCAGAACCTGTAAAATCAAAATTGACATGTAAATATGGTAAATGTTAAAATAGATACTACGAAAAAAAAATCATACATCCTTATAGCTCCACCCTTCGTTTCCTAAGGCTGCCCAATCATCATAGTCTTTCTTATTACCTCTCATATATACCAAGTAATTTATTGAACTAGAACCACCCATTACTCGTCCACTGAAACAGTAATTATTTTATATCGCTTTAATTTAAACAAACAAAAAGTTGTTCGATAGAAAAACGTAAGCAAAAGTTTCAGAAATATGTATATTTATTGAAAGGTAAGAGAAATTTATTTAAGCAAGCTTATATTAGAAAATCTTGATAGGAATACTTAACTTTTTTTTATAATAATTAAAAATAAATTACTTACATATCTCCCTTCAATTTTAAGGCTATTCTTCGACGACCTTGTGAAAGGAATTATAAAACACTACATATTTTATTAAATTTTAAGAAATCATATCTTCAATTACCTTAACCAAGCGCAGGTTTGCCCTCTTTGCGCTCGACATGTTAATTCTTCCGGCTGTGTTCTGTACATCCAGTCAATACTTGATCGGCCCAAAGTTGGCGCTAAACTCGGTACACTCGTGACATCTGGTTCTTCAGGTCCAGCTTCTAATAATAATATCTAAATACACGTAACCAATATAATTATTATTGAGGTATCTTGGAACTTATTATAGCAATATGCGAGGCCACATATAGGTTATTAAACAACATATTACTAGTGATGTTAGAGAACACACACACGCGCCTTGACAATGTAAATGTCTAGAAAGATAATCACTTAATACAATACGTTTGTACTTTAGATCAGTAGGACAGATTATGCAAAGCAAAATTTTATAGCTGATACTAAACCTTGCCATGAAAAATAATAATTTCCCTAGGCCTAACCAATAATTAGCATTAGATATTTGAAAATAATCGAGGCAAATCTAGTTTGAAATTGTTGAGCATGATGATGTCTGATCTTGAATTCATTAGATATCTCAGAATCTCTTATATTAGTTTTAACGCGATCCCTCCCTAGAGTGGATTCGCAAGGTTCAGATCTGGTTCCGACAAAAGCAAAAAATTGATAAACAAGTAATAAAGGTAGATAATGTGCAACAATATTTAAATATTTCATTTAATTTACTAGAAAGGAACATGCTAAGTTTTTTTTGTCTTATAATCGGGAGGGTTCGGAAAATATCGGGAATCTATGCTCTAAACAAAATCTGTAATTTTCTACAGTGGGGTTGTTAATTGAAGCCGTAGGTATTGTATTGTGAAACAAACACTGCGGTTCTGTGGTTTTTATTTACTTATTATTTTGTCTTATCAATATTTCCCACGGATAATTAGGTATAATATACACGGACCGTACAGAATTCTTAAAATGATTGCTTATATTTACGTGAAAAGTAACACTGAATAAGATTCAATTTTAACGGTTTTTATGGTGTTCATTTTGACTTTTTTATTCATATGTTCCGAGTGCATTTACAGTGTATTTTGGTAATACAGTAGTATGTCTGATTCGGGAGATAATTTTATTAATTACATAATTCCAAGTCAATGGTAGTATCCATCTATTTTTCTATGGAAATCAGGATGATTTTTTAATTTTAATTGACGCACGAATCATCCTTGTGGGTATTTGTAGTTTACTACAATTGATGCAAAGGCGGTATGTTCGCAGACTGCAGACTTCCTAGAGTATCAATGTTTCAAGTCAGCTATATATTATTTTTCGTAAGTAATACTGTAAGCTTCATTTACATAAATCGGATCAAAAATAAATTGTTAAAAACCGATTGGAGTTTCGGCTCGCTTGTGTGTAAAGCACTCGTAAAGTCAGGATGAAAAAGTTAAGAATAAATTGTTTTATACAGAAACATTCATATCATTATTCTCATTATATATGTACGTGAAACTGACTCGTAATTTATTTGTTTTGGTGCTATATTATGTAATAAAATACTTTTACGGAATAATAAAGTATAGCGACACATAACAAAGGAAAATATTTTCCCATAATACCAGCTAGCTGCTACCATTGTGCTAACAACATAATCTAGAAAATGAAATGCATGTTCCCAAGAATATTAAAGTTAGCAGTTTTCACACGGCTATAAAAAACAATAGAATAGCTTTATTGTGTACGAACAATCACGTCAGAATTATTTTCTAATCGATCGCCAAGTGAAAATATACTATTTACTTGAGTATAATATATTGGACATAATTGGACTATTTACAGTGTAAATAATTTTAGTATAGTATAACACATTTTGTTTGAGTTAGTTTATTATTTAAAAAATAAAGTGATCACCGAAATTTCATTGCAGGACCTTTTTGGTACGTCTTTTCAAGATATTGATATGATTTGCTAATTGTAATATTGTTATCTTTAATTTTGATATCTTCAACGTCAGATACACTTTACTTCGTATTGTTAATTCTAAATTAAAATTTCAAATATGTACATTGAAAGAGTAAATTCATAACCCAGTATAGCGTTAAGTCACGCCATTTACGTGACAAATATATATTTTAATCTGACGCAAGTACTGCAAACAACAGTGTAATAGTGTCAATTACAACACCTTGCATGGCAATCGATACGAGGTTCTATGTCTTTATGGTGAAATTTCTTAAATTAATTTCATTTTAATTACAGTTTATAGCAAAATAGGTTTTTTTGTCAATAATTCGTGTTAATATTCTTAATTTTTTCTTTTAATGTATTTAAAAATTAATGTTGGTACCGACTGTATCATTTTTAAATTTCTTTTCAATATACATATCTTATATATGTGTATAAAACATATATGTATATTATAAGAATACCCTTTACACTGGATGTTGCCGCTCAGGCGATATTATAAGGTAAATAATTGACTCCGTTGTATTTTCGAATGCTTTTTATGTTATTGTACAACATATTTTTTGGAAATCTTTTATTTTGTGTTCTGTGCATTATTTTAAAGAAATTAAAAAAAATTACACACTTTATAATAAAAATATTTATAAAATTATAAAATTTTAATAGGAGAAGCTGTTTGTAAAAAATTGTCGGAAGTTGTTGGTAAACCATATTAGAACTTCTCTTAGTGCAAAGAGTTAAATATTTATTCCCTGAACATTTTTTTTTGTAACATGGGATCTGTTTTATTTAAATAAATGATACGTTAAGACTTGTTTCATGCTTGTGACTATATCTATCTGAGTAATTATTGAAACTAACTGTTACATCAAGTATTTGCTTATAGCAATATTAATGAAGAAATGTAAAAAAGACAACGGATATAGAGGGCTAAAGAATAAGATTCATGGTAATCGGTAACAAAAAATCTACATTCATCAGCGGACATAAATATATAATGAGTGTGAGATTTTTAGATTGAGAGTAAATTGAAATTTAGTTGGAAATATCTAATTCTAGGATTCTATTATTACCGAAGTATCCATTAACGAAGTCTCTATTAGGCGTAATGACCGCGTTATATCAAATGTGTTGTTGTTATTAATATATTACTATCATAAAAATATATTTCAACGCCAAAAATAAAGTTCGTTTTCTTTATGAATATCAGTCAAAAGTAATTGTCTACTACGTTTATGAGTATATTACCTTATCAAAAAAAAGTATTAATATGTAATATATACTCCCACGTGAAATACCCATAACGTTACTAGCCGCAGCACAAAAAGGTCAACTTAACCCGGCAAGGATCCCAGTTACGTGGAAAACCAATTTTAAATAGTCGCCCAGTAAACCCTTTTTGCAGTGAAATAAATTAACCGGAGACCTCAGGGATGAACATGCATTTGCATTTTGATTTCTTATCAAAGATGAATGTTGGTGGCATAAAACACTGGAATCAGTTACTTACTGGTTAAAATAACATAAGCGATAAACCGTAATGTTTCTTTGTGGTTCTGCCAATACTAATACCATATTATATTTTTTTGATGAGTAAAATTGTGATTTTTAATATTTATATTTCTTAGATATATTCTATTTAAAACTAAATAATTGATATTTCAATTTCTCTGATATGTGCTATCACTAAACGAACACAACAATAATTACGAAAAATATCTATTCATGTTTCAAAATAACCTTAAACTTTAAATATGTTAAATTTGAATTAAATATTATGTAGAGTTATGTACTTGCAATAGGCAACTGTAACCACCAATAACCACGTATTTGTTCTTATATCTTTGAGAATAAAAGTTTTCAAATGGACAAATAAATTACACTTTAGCAAATGTAACCATATTTTATAACCAAAATAAATTTCTTATTATACTGGAAGACACTTACAAGCTAGTGATGTAGTAAATGAAGAAAAAATAATGTTACCTTCCATTTCTTAACTTCAGATAATCGATTAGCAATCACACATCCGGCGGATCCTGCACCCACAATAATAAAGTCGTACTCGTCCACTGTTTCTCTTTTGTTTCTGTGTTTTTTATTCTTTTTACTTTCCTTAAGTCTTACAGCGACCTTCTCAGAATCTGATGCTTCGCTGTCCACGTAGCTTCTTCGTTCACTGTATCCACGAATACTTCTGCCGTAATATTTTTCAAATGGGTTTGAAAACATTTCAGAATCAAATTCAAAATCAGGCCCTGTATAAAAATCTGCTTCGGTGTAACTACCCGGAAACCGATGTTCAACTTTATTATTTTCAAACTTTTCTGCATGTAAACTTTGTTCTAAGACTGGCCCGAGAATACTTCCTATTTCTGTTTCAGTTCCGTGGTAAGTTGTGTCAGCCCCAAGTGGGACTGGTATGTTTGGCACAGAAACGGGGCTTTTAGATTTTCCTGATTTACCGTAAACATTGATTATGTCACTTGAAGCTTCGGGTCTATGGTGAGGCGAAAAAGGATTAAATTTTGATATGGAAGTTTGTTTGTCCACTGATCCGCCAAACAATCGAGCGACTAATGCTAAAAACATAAATCCTGATTGTGAACATTGTGCTAAAGGTCCAACAGAATCGGCACAAATACTTGATATGTCAGGTGGAATCCAATTCAAATTTGCCATTTTACAATACTCAGCTCACGTTAAAACATTGCATATCATGCATCAAGTAACTGTCTAAACGGCACAAGCACTCGCGTAAGAATGGTGCGCTATAACTTTTTACAGTCCAACTCGATTGGGATTTCAGTTCAGCAAGTGTTACTAGGCAGTTAGCGTCACTTTAAATATAATTTATTTACTTCATCGTAATACGCGATTTGCGAAAATCAATATGGGTAATATTATATATTCTGAGCATTTGTTTAGAACAATTGCTATAGATATTAAACATCAGTAAAATTTCATTATTTCTTTATTAAAAATAAACTTTATTTTATTTCCCTAAACAAAACTAAAAATGACGTTAAAACGCCATTAAAGCAAACTTTCATCAAAACATTATTCACCCATCAAATCTCTTCCTGATCTGCAAATTCTTTTTGGTTCAACATCTAATTAGCGACTTCAAAGAAACAAACAAATACAAACACTGAGTCCTAATTTTCTTGCTTTACAAGAAAAGTTATTTGACACTAGTAATAAGGATATTTAATTAAAATTATGATAAAATTAATCAAACATTAAAAAAAGAGAGATAAACGGCAATTGGAAATAATTACGCATAATAAAAAAGTTTATTATAAAATCTTTTAAATTACTTCGAATAAATTAGTTCTCGGTAGACCAGTTATGAATTTGGTCAGATTTTAATTTCAACCTTTTCAGGGTGATTTTTGCACAGAATACATGTTACTGCTTAATCTATTCATCATGTTTTTCATCCTTCTATTATTTTAACACTTAAATAGTTACCGTAATTCTCCAACTTTTGTTAAATAACTTATTTATCAAACGACCGTATCCGATTAGGTCAATCGTTTTTTTATAAAGCGTGAAAACAAATAAGCAATCTGACACCTTGAACTACACTAGCTTAGCTGCAATGTTTATGCTTCGGTTGTTCAAATATTAATACAAATTAGCGCAAGGCCCAGTTCGGACACTTTCTAGCGTCGTGATTACTGGGTTCGATTCTCTGTTGATCTGAGTCTTATGCAACAGGTTTTAAAAGTGGTCGAGCCACACTCTATTTAGTGAGTATGAGTCAACTAACTGGGAAAGGACTATACCCTCACATAATACCAGCGTGAAATAGTAAAAAATAAAGGTGCTGTGTTTCGCATTATGAGTGTTGGGATCCGGAGGACCAGTTACAGGTTATAGGCATTCTCATCTCAATTTTTAGAAGTACAACTTGAATCAATGTTGAGTACGGTTAGTAGCAGCTAGAGTGGGATGACGACGCTGGTCTAAAGGCACAAAAAGCATAGGTCGGGCATATCTTACTCTCCTTACTCTCCATTCCAGTAGGAAGGAGACAGAAAATCAGTATGAAAAGGAAAGAAAACTAAGACTATCCTAAGAATATACTAAGGTGAGTGTTAAGCTAGTATGTGGGATGTCGCGAGAAGGATTAAAGGAAGCCTCCCTTGGTTATACTTTTGCCGTAGGAAGTAAGCAGATGCTGTATAAGTAGTGATAGGCCGTACACCGTATCTTAGAAAGGAGTAGGTGTGGTCCGTTATTTTCACGATAAAATAATCGTCGCATTAGTTGGACCACAAACTCAGCAATGGACTCAATTGGTTCGAGATCGAGGTTGGTCGCAATGACGTCATCCCTGACGTAGCGACCAGCCCCCAATTTCACTCTCAGGGCCAAATTATGTTGCGCCCGCATAAGCTTGTGCTGTTTATTAAGCATTAGTGCGCCAGGCGGGAGTTCGTAAGCGTATCAGTCGTGAGCGTATATATGTCTTAACATCTCTTGGCACGGAACGGCAACTTGGATGAAAGACTTGTGCTTTTACTCTTGCGGCTCTACCATATCAAACTACGTGGTTGACCTGGGGGACCATGTGCAACAAAAGATCTATCTGGCATCCTAGATGATGGTAGTTTTCCAATCAACATCCCGATCTTGCAGTTGGCCTATATCTCACCGACATTTACATTTATGCGCCAATTGCCACTGTATTATAGGCTGCCGCACAGCAGGGAATGAACTCTCTCGTGACTCGTGCATTCAAGTAGGTGGGTCCGAACTCAGTGTACCGCGGCCTCACTCTGGACAATCGGGAGATCTGTAGCCTCCTTCTGCGAGACCGTAATGGTCGGAAAAGAGGCTGCCAAGCACGATCGAGAGAGGCTATTCTGGGGGTACTGATCTTCACGCACGACCCCGGGATAAGCTATCCCAGAAACGTGAGGAGGTGATTGGTTTCTTACCATAAGAGTGCATGAACTCTGGGGGTACCGTGGGGTTTTAGTCAGTGCGAATCCGAATTACCCGGTTGCCCTGTGTGGTAGACGGGTATCCATTAGGATTTCCGTACTCTAAAAACCATTTCCACCTAGGTGTGCTCACTAGTTCGCTATTGCACTGTACGAGACCCATTTTTGAAAAAGATACAAGTTGTTCCGAGTTTGAGTGTTTATATATTTTCCACATTTCATTGATTATTGTGCAACTAATCCTTCCTCTAAACTTATCGTGTATTTCTGACAGTGGCTGAAAATTACGACCAGTGTGTTATAGATTTAAACTGGTAATTGCTTTCTTTAAAATATAAGCGGTTACACTTACTAATTAACGGAATACTAAAGACATCTCCACTCTAGTTGCTTTCAAGTCTACTATCAACGAGAAGATTTTCATACACGGTAAACATATTGATTTACTACACAAATTATGTAAATAAACAATTACATTTCTTTCTAGGCTATTCGTATGTAGAAAACGTGGTAAACATTATCATTTATGTTTCATATATTTTTAAAATCAAAAGCATTTCTCATTTTTATTTGTTCCCAGAAAATGTATTATTTATAACCCGCAAGTGTACTCGGACTAATGTTAACACGAAAATAACGCAATGCAGTCGCATGACCACATGGTCCCGCATAATACCCGGTGATATATCATTTTTACGAGCCCCTTCAGTACTTAGTGGGTGTTAGCGTATCCTTGTTAGTATTAACTCCATAATTACATTTGTATTCTAATGCCGTACATTTGTATCTTACTAAGATTCTGCAAACATGTTAGTCGAAAATTTATATTATGTATTACCACATGGTGAGGTATCTATCTAATCCCCAAAGAAGTTAGTTAAAGGAAGTAAGCGACATATTTCAAAGGATCTTTTAAATTAAGTTAAAATTGGTTTGCACATTATTAACATCTAACTATTGGGTTCATGCTTTGATGAAATCAGTAAAAGTAACCTAGAATTAGCAGTGAACAAAAATAAGATAAGAAGATGATGATGAAATGTATCTTAATAAATATCTTTGTAAAATAATAGCAAAATGCTGCTATGTTCTGTTTGGTGCGTGTAGAATTTCAGGGATCTACTCGTATAGTGGATGTAACTGTTTATGGGCTGCAGCCATCACTTACCATTAGAGAACTGTGTGTTAGTTTGTCACCCTTAGTTTTATAAAAGAAATCTTACGTGGAAGAGCTATCCCGCAGTTAGAAACTACTTATAACATGTGTAAGCTCGCTCATCCAGGGAAAGACCGCTCATTTATGGAATGCCAGAATAAAATATATACTTAAAATTGCCCTGATTTGAGAGAAAATTACTGGATAATAACTAACTATAGGTCATCTTAAAAAGTGGTGACAACGCAGAATGACCCTCTATCGAAGACGAATACGGTTCTTGATACCGCTGATTTTAGCTTCAGACTGGCTATAAAAATAATTTTATTTTACCTAATATTGATATGTTCTCAATCTATGATCTATAACTAAAAATATAATACCCATTTACTGTACACATTCGCACGAATGTTATATTAGTGGTCTATAAGGCGACTTTTTAATACTATGAAACATAATATTTGGCCTTTAGGGCGTGAGATAATTGATTATGTGAGAACGGATATTATAAAATCTTTAGCTTGTTCTATATAAACGCGTACGGTATTCATACTAAATTTTATAAGGAATCGATAACAATAGTTATAGATATACCGCTCAGATCTAAAAAGATTTATTTTGTGCTCTACAAAATGTTTGATTTCCACATAGAGTTATCTTATGTATCGGCATGCTATATAAAGTTTGTGTGTGTGCGGGGACCCAATTAATGTTAACTAGCCCTACCATCCTACTCTTCAATGTGACATAACATATGCATCTTTAAACTATATTGACGATTGAGCTAGATGTCATGGACCACAGTCAACACTTACTGAAAGTAATTGAACATTCATCAGGTGGACCGTGTGCTCGTTTTACTAAAATAACTAAAAAAATATGATCATAAAATCACGAGTTTCAAACCTCATCATATCTAAAACAACTACAAAATTTTCATCTTAAAATAAGATTTGTGAGAAACAGAAATTATTAGTCTTCTGGGTTTAAGTATTTGGATTGTTCAGTACATGTACTTGGTTTACCACCGTGTAATTCCACGCGTTAAACTCCGAGCGTATAACATATTGGTCGCACCCAACACTGTTTAATCAATTTAGAATCAGTTTTATAGAATATTTAAAGTTTAAATATAGTTTTGCTTCTATGATATACAATTGGATCGGACGTCCGACTCAAACATTAGTGTTTGTAAATTCAAATCTCATTGGGCATCAAGTATTGTTTTTAGATTTTAAAAGTGTCTCGACATATCAGTTTATATAACCCTTCGTATAGATGGTTATAAAGTTACTCTTAGGAGGAATATTCGAACACAATCAATCACCCTGCATCACTGCAGACTTTCCAACCTTTTATTTCACATAATATGTTTCTTAAGACCAATGTTTTTTTTCATCGTTATGCACTTTTTAAACATGCACTTGATATTTATAATAATTTTGTTGATGTTGGCAGCAGGTGTCTAACTTAAGTTGATACTGGTAGATACTACGTTTGTATTTTGAGCCACCATAACCCACATGTTAGTAATAACAATACAATGCAAGCAATAACAAGCTGTCACGTTTAACTATGCTATTTAAAATCTTCTATTGTAATATAACATAAAATGAATGCGGAAAAGTTTTAATGAAGTGTGTTTATCTACTCAATTATGTTATTCGTATAAACCATAAAGTGTAATTGTATGCGGCTATATGCATCTTTATTTACATCTCTAATTCTGTTTAGTAGAAACAATGCATCCTTTTTGTAATTATTTCTATTTATGATAAATATGAAAAATACTCGTGTATAGTGTATACACGTTACTTTGCTATTTCGTTACAAATTCAGATATTTCCTTGCAGGTTAAGTTGGTAACGACTCGAATTAAGATGACTATGCAACGAAAGTCTGTAATGTAATGCGTTTGCTGTCTTATAGGCAACAATGTCATAAATATTGCCTCGATTTCCTTTACTGGTTTTATAAGTAGTAAAGCCACGCTGCAGGATGAATGAGTCGGTTCATTCGGAGAAGTGCCACTTTCTGACAGACAACTAAAATTGATGTATAAATCTGCTGTATTTCATTTGTCCAACCGGCTGGTGTTACACACCCTTTAGCATGAAATCCGATCACGCATAGCCCAGTACAGAAACGACCGGTAGAATAACTACTCTCCACTATCGAACCTTCTCATCTTGACTTCTAGCGACTTCCTAAATCATTAAAGAGAGATACAACCCGAACAATAACTAATACATATCGCAACCAAACAAACCTTCTCAGATGAAGAGAAAGCCAAATGTCTGGCTGACAATCGCGAGCTCCAATACTCATCGAGCACCCTACCGATCGGCGCCACCGACCTGGTAATGTTTGACAGAGAGGTCGATCGGAGGACTAAGGAACCACCTCGCGATTCCATTACTCATGCATTACGAAGTGGTGTACAGATAGTTAATAATAATACAGATATTAAATTAGATATTCCATAGTCAGCAGCAACTGACCTGGCCGTTGGTCCTCTCAGTTTCGGCCCTCCTCTCAAGTTCGGCCCTCTCGGGCACCCACGAGTCAGTCGCTCTGACGCAACAGGGAATCGGTCCAAGCTGAGGCTCCCTCTTGGGAGCCCTTGTGCTGGTTACCCACAAATAAAAAGTCTTGGCTGTGTGCCATAAAGGCTCAGTCACCTTAAAACCCGGTGAAACTGTAAAAGCCCAAGGGCCAACAGCGGCCATAAGGCCCGAATTTTTGTTGACGATATCGAATGTCAGTCATTCATTACAGTTATAACTCACCATTAGATGAAGAACTGTGTGCTCATTTGTCACATTCAATGTTCGCCTCAACTGACATAAAATATATATGTAAAACAATTTGTTTTTATTATAACGTAATTAATAATTAGTATCTTTATGTTTGAGTATATTTGGTAATTTTATTTTGTGTTGTATGCAAGAGCTTTTTTTTGTACAATTATCTTATCGCGAGGAATCAGTAAAGTAGACAATATAAATCACTGAATCATCTTTGGATAAATAACAAAAGTTGTCATCTCTACTGGAAATTGATCCAGGATCCATTTTAATAGGCTTGCCTCTTAGCTTAATTTTTTTAAGATCGAGACATAGAATTGAATCTAATGGAAGTATAATAATTAAACTTAATAAAATAAAATATAACTGCTGCATAATACCTATTGAAAGAAGATGATTGCGATATTTGCTAATAATTCAGGAGTTCCACTAAAACATTCGATAAACAAGCCATGGTCAAAAGATAGCAGCATATTTAAATTAATCAAACAAAATAACCTGCGTCGTTCCATACGATTGACGCTACTTTTAAACTTACTTTACTTCTTATGCCTTACGTCAAACTATGAAAAGGGGAAAATAAACCTTAATCGAAAATATTTACAGTAATGTAATTTATCCTCTAAAGGTGCATGTGAAAAAGTCCACCATAGGGACGACGTCATCGTACCCGCATCCGTCTTTAATAATTTTGAATTTGCACCCTACTTCCGAAATGTTGTCACAGCTAAGGACTGAATTGGAAAGCCACTTTACCAGTAATTCATTTACTTAAGCCAGTTTCTTTCACGTAGCTTACGAAACAGAAACGTTAACCTGCTTTTGTAATGGGAATTTTTGTCATCCCCTATCTATTAAATCCATTCATGCACATTGGCTGTAGTATTTAATTTGCTACTCGCTATACCTCGTACAAAATATTGAAATCACTTTTCAAAAGTTTTATCCAAAAAATTAGGAAAATATGCTTTCAATAGTTCCAACTTTTAAAATTATCACTTTAAACCTTCCTCTGGTATCTGAGTATTAATTAATCACACGTAGCCTTGGGATTTTGTTTTACCCAATGTAGTAAAGATTGAAAAGAAATCAATAAAAGAATAAATTGATTAGAGAGCAATTTAAATTTCAAGGGAATAAATGTAGCGCTACAGAAAAAAAAAGATACAAGGCCGGCATAGAAAACTACGTGTCACGTGGTTATTGTAATGTTCTGATCGGACTGTATTTAAAATAGTATCTCTTTATTATTTTTAATACATTCGTATTTTATTTTGTTTATTTGATTAAACACACATTTAAACATTAGCATATTGTGTAGTTATATACAACTTACATAAAATAATTGAAATTATTTAATTTAAGCACCGTAACCATGATTGATTGACTGCAAATAATTACTTTCTTTCTTGAGGGACGTTTATAAGCCGTAAAATTGTTTGGAACTTTTATCTTGGTTTTTAACCCCAGTATGCGAAATTTTAAATCCAATTAGGGATATACAATGATAACTTAAATTTTAAATAACGTAAGCCATATTCACAGAACCACAATACATCTCGTACAATTGGCAACACTTTTTATCTTGCAATTGTTAAGCAACATTAAATAACTGTCATTGGTAACAAAAAGTATTTCAATGCAAAATTTTGCAAGTTGGGTAATTTGAAATGTACTCGTATAACAACAACCTTTATCTATTTCTTACGAAGAAAAAAGCAAGTTGCGTAAAAGTTCTCTATAAATGACTTTTTGCCTGAAATGGTGTCTTAAGATTGGCTTTCATGTATTGAAACATTACACCACGTACATAGTTGGGTTAAAGATTTTTTCTTTTTCTATTTTTTTTGTTTTCGTTCCATTCTGACTGTTAATATTGAGTTTAGATTTTACTTAACCGACTACAGTGAAGGAAAAGGCCACTTTATTCTATATTTTTTTTTAAAAGAGATAATGATTTATTTATAAGGATGAAATAATCTTTGTTAAGTAGACTATTTTATAACAACGAGTTTCCTTTAATTTTATCGTCAGTTAAAAAAAAGGCATACATATACAATATTGACCCCTGATTGTATCCAGGGATCCCTTAAGCGTAATTTTATTTATTTGTGAGCCCAAGCACCATTATTTATATAATTATGGTGAAAACATTTATAGGGAAAATGTTATCGTAATTATTTTGTGAAATTAGGAAGCACAACTTCCACATTTTATTGTTTGGTTAATTTATATTGTTAAACTGATCGAAGCACCCTGGCTGCTGCTTTTTAGGTTCAGGCTTCGATTTCCAGCTAAGTAACAAATTTGTGCACACATGCATTATATCGGAATATAGCGTGGGACAAGTGAGAGCTTATGTGTTGGCATACTCGCTATATACTAGTATTTGGAATTTACATGTGTTTAAGATATACGAATTAAATTGTAAAAATTAATGATAATAAAAATTTAATTTTAAATTTGAAAGATGATAATGATTAAAAGCATGTTAACAATCTTTTAAATTTCAAAGTTGTTAATATTTCGTTAATTCGTTTCGTATAAGCACTTTTGTATAATTTTTTACTTTTATTTAAAATTACAAAGCTACAGAAACCATCTCTTCAGACAACGGAACGGCATTGGAGCATAAAATCGGAAGTACTGTTATTAAATCGATTCACTCTTCATACCACACATCGATTGCGGTAAGGTTTCGCCTCCATTTTATAACCTAAAGCGGAAAACTTCTATTATAATTATTTATAGGTAATGTATGCAGGTGACTCAGTAAATGGATTGTGCAAATCTATTGGATTGAACAAAATTCAGCAGTGGACAAACAATGAGGTGATTAAAAATTAATAGATTCCAGACAAGTAGAGTTCTATGACTTCGATTTTACTACTACACTCTGTACGTTGTATTTTAAAATAATTTTCTCTTTTGTTACAGGTTCAGGTTTCTAAAATTAATTTAACGCTTGCAACTTTAACATTGTACCTGAGGATATACGCTCCGGTCTGTTCACTTTTCCATTCAATGCCTCAGTTGCGTAATCGACGTGCTCTCCATTGAATTGGATTCTACTTTTCGAATTGTTTGAAGTATGAGATAAATATTGCTTTGCTTGGAAACAATACAAAATCAAAAAAAAATATGTGTGATTAAATGTGTTATACTCATGCATATAGGACGCACGTGAAAGGCATATTTTTTTGTGTCAATAAGTTTGTATTTAAAATTTAATAATGGATCCCTGTTCACTTCTACGTGTCTTACTGAGTTAAGGTTTTATTATGAGTATCAACATCATATTCCTACCATTAGTCCAAAAGAGAAAGATAAAGGCTTACGCCCCATAAATCCCACTTATATAAAATTAGATTTGTTCACACCGCTTATTGTTTTCCACGTCGTAGAAAGGATAGAATAATTGTCCGTTCTCAAATCAATGAAACGAAAAAAAGGATAAGCACCCAGTTATTAAAATTTTTCTGTTTATATATCATCGTAATATTAATATATCTGTTTTAATTAATTAAACATGTGCAGTAAGATTAATACGTTACTTTTCTGTTAAAATGTTTTTTTTCATGTATTCAGGGTGACAATTATCCATCTGATGGTAAGTTATTCCTCCGGTCCATGATACCCCTCAATTCTTCCTCGATATATAATGCTGCATTGTGACTTCTTAGGGCTGAGGTGGAATGTCTCGTAACTATTAATAATGGGTTCCCTACAAACACTGTACAAAATAATGCTGCTATTTCACTACTACCATTTTTTTACAGAGTACGTAGCAACCGAGCAAGCAGATCACTGATGGTAAGTGATCACCACTGCCCGTGAACGTTCGCAACACCAGAGGTGTCGCAGATGCGCTGCCGGCTTTAAGAAAGGTGTTGGCTCTTTTTTCGAAAGGACCCTTAGACGTATCAGTTCGGAAATACCGCTCGCGATAGCTGATTCCGCAGATTAGTAGTGTGTTGCAGAAAATTTCACGAAAAGCGCCCAGTGGTGGATTGTTAACCGTCGTAAGATATAATTTTGAATTCTGTCTTTGAGTTATACTACGATGTTTAAACTCAGCGGAATGAATTAATCCGAACAATTCCTCAGAACACTCCCAATGGTAGATTCCGTAAAAAATGCATAGAGAGGCAAACAAGCGGTAAACTAAACGTGGACTAAACGGAAAGGTAGCTTAACATTTGTTAAAAGAATTTGTGATATTATTGAATATTTGGTAGTACTTAAAAATACTTTTCGTTTTTTTAAGTTTCATTACCGTCAAATTTAAAGTACAGTGTAATATCAGTTTATAGTTTATAATATAATATGATAAAAATCTGTTAACCGTTACCAGTAAAGTATTCTTACCCGTTCAAAATCTTCAAATACTAAAAAAAATATATATAAATAAAAAAACACACGACACGAGACAAAGAGCGAAAAATTTCATGCCTCGATTTTAATAAAGTAAAAAAGTTATCAATTTGGTAAGTTAATCAAATAGGAATGATATATGTATTAGCTTTGTATTTTGTATGTGATAACATTAAAAAAGATTACAAATTTAAATATTATAATATTTATTATAATTTAGAAATGTTAAGAAAAAACGTTCAGAGGTGCTCTTTTCGATCAAAATTGGTCCGCATTGCGGTAAAGTGGCTAAGAGTAATAAAACGTTTACACTTTGAAGGTTTGATTGTTAAATATTTTATAAGTTAAGGGGATTTAGGCTTGGCAAGGAAAAAATGACGGTAAAATCTTAGCATATTTCGAATTCTGTTTGTAACAATTCCAGAGGCACTTTTTTGTCGATTCTGAAGTTAACTAACGGTAACCTTTGTTTTAGGACCTTTGAAAATCACTCATCGTCAGTTCCCTGTTAAAAATAAATCAAACTTACAGATTTCCACAAAGCACAGTCCTGAACCTGCATTCACTTAGGTCAGTGCTGAATGTAATGAAGGATTGTTCGCCATATGCGAAGAGTTTGCTACTCGAAAACCTTTCTTCTCAATTGTCTAACATGATTATACAATTAACCAAATAATAGAAACTGTGTTGAAAATAGTTTCATTTCATTCCACTGTAAATATATATTACATTTCACATAATTGTCACATTATTGGAAATAAACAAACATAAACCTAACCGAATTGGAGGAAGATGGCATTTTTGTTTTAATTTTAAAAACTGGCCTTACCATTTAAGATGAGAAAAAACCTACTAATACGTAATATTATTTTCATAAAAGTATGCAAATAAGAAATTTTTTATTACATTATATAAAAATCATTCAGTTAGATCCTTTCAGTGAGGATTGTTAGTACGATTCTGATGTCCATTAGCACCTAAGGGCGATGATCTATCCCATACCAACTCTAATTTATCACGGGTGTAAATTTCTATACTATTTATGTGATAAAATAGCGTCAAATTACCATGCAAATATGTCAGGAAAAAAATAGTAACAATGTACTGTGCAATATACGGCAATATATCCGAATGCAATCGAAATACTTTTATGAAATTAATATACATTTAATATTTTCTTTTTATTCTGAAGTGCATTATCATATTATTTAAAAAATGAACTAAATTCGACATGAGCTAGGCCCTTATTTGCTTCAAAAACTAAATACACAACCATTAGACATGCTAACATCTGTCATAGAGAAAGGACCACACGCTGAGAGATAAATTGCTTTTAAACGACACATTGCATTATAGTACACGAAAACTTTCTTACGATATTCGTTGGTATAACATTCTTCAGAAAAACTATAGTATAACATAAATTTTATATTACTGTGAAGTAGATATTGTCTGGTATAATATAACTAAAAGCTTATAGCTAAGAAAATTAAAAAGATAATAACTATTAAGTTCTATTAGGAGTATTAATTATATTTTCTTATGCCAGAATGTTAATTTAAGTCTTATTATAATTTAATCATGATGACACAATAGTCAATTTATATTCTCATAAATAAAGAATAATAATAATACCATTACAGAAGGACTTAATTCAATTTGTAAAATTAGATAATTCTTAGAAAAACTGCGGTAGCTCAATATCCAAGCGCTCAGTTTTAATTAACTGCACGCAAACAAAACCGACTTCAATCCTTGGTGCTGGCACTAATGAAATTGTTAATTGCAAACATCGTGAAACAACAATTTGGATAATAAACTACAAATAAAACACCTTGAGGAAACTGAAATGTTTAAAAAATAATAATTCTGTAGGGAGAAGACTTATGCCCAACAATGGGATTTATATATATATATATATATATAGGCCCTGACTTTAATTGATATCAGCGGTAGAGCTACACTGCAGTCTGTTTCTATCTGAAGAATAGATGAGTCAGCTCGACCGGGGTAGGACCAAGCCCTCACAGAAACGCAGCATAAAATAGCAGCATAATGCTGATATGTTTCGTCTGGTGAGTGCAAGGATCTGGAGACTTTTATTACTGAAGACCCTCGTCTTCCATCTCAGTCCTTAAGGGTGCCAACGTATCTGCATTTTGATTCCTTGTCAAGGATGAATGTAGATGTCATGGACCGCAGGAATCACTTGCCATCAGGTGAACTGTGAGCTCGCTTTGTTACTCTCAATGTAATCAAAAAGAAAACCGTTAATAATTATTAATTAGTTCTATAAAAAATAATCGATACATTAGGAAGGAAAAGGTATTTTGATCTCATTATTGAGATACTTTTAGACGCGCTATATATATATAGTGACTGAATTTTTCTTTACTTCAAGAACTGCACGTTGTAGAGAAGTCGTATTCAATTCCAAGGATTTACACCAGGCGTTCAATTATTAAAAATGAAATAAATTGCTTGAATACTTACTACTTTACTAAAATTTGTTCCAAACAATATAAATATTTCGCCAAATTAAATATCATGTAATTGTTTTGCCTTCGGCTGAAAGAAGGGTTTAAATGATAAAAAAGCTTAAGTATTTCAAACACCTTTTAGTAATTAAAACATCTTTTATAGGTCAGACATTTTTGTTACTATAAATAATCCAGTGGCTCACTAATAAATAATCCAAACACTAGCTAGTTAAATGATTGTTCACTTTTCCCTTGAAAACACTCATGGGCGCATAAACATACTCAAGCACAATACTCTAATCATTTCCTGTATTATTTAATGACGACGCATACCACTTAGTCTGAATTTGTAACTGTCCATAACGAAACAATGCAAACCGAGCATATTAATACAAGAAGACGGTAGGGATGCGGGATATAAATGAGTTTCTCCACACTCTATATTCAAAAACCATATTTCCTTTTATTTTTATTCACTATCATCTTTAAGTGATTCTCTTCTATCTTCTACGACAATATAGATGCTTATTCTTATATATTATTATTATTATTAACCATGTCTGAATCACACACAGATATTGTAAATTACGGAACTACTCTGTTGGACATATATTTTATTAGATTAATTCGTAAATGACAATAGCCTCAGTTTGCAAATGATAAAATATAAGGCATAGAACAATAAAAAATCTTTATACTATTCCCCCTTTGTTGCCAAAAATTAAAACTACTGTACGATACGTGGTAGATCACATAAATATATATAATAATATAAATATATATTTGTATATATATGAATATATATATGTATATATATATATATACCTATATATATATATGTATACGCCTAAAACTTTCGTAATAATATATGAAAACCGCTTAATCCCCTTCTCTAGAAAGTGTTATTTCATAGTGCGCCTGGGGTGTAGGTGTGAGTGATACATTGTTTGTCAAGACGAAGCGATGCGCAGCTACCATTTTGCTTCTGAAATAAATGTTTATTTTGCGAATTTCATGTTCTCACTGGTACATTTACGCTGCATAAGTGGTAAAGTTAAATATCTTGGTGAAGTTTTCGTAGCTGAACTTTTCAGGTAAAACATTCGTAGCAAAAATTACAAAATACTGCGCTTCGAAGAAGCTTGAGAAGACTATAGGTAACTGGCAAACAAGTCCATTCTTTCTATTTTATGACAATAACGCACTTATATGAATAGGTACTCGATATATGCTCATCCCCACTACATTTCTGGTAAAAACAAGAAAGATGTGCTTCATGATATCAGCTAGAAATAAGCTCATTTGTTACTTTAGGTCTAAAATAACTAAATAAACTATTACCAGACATTTTGTCAAAAAAAATGCTTTTATGAACTCAGTAAGCAGCAGAAGCTTTCAGAATATCATAAAGTTTCGTCAGTATCGTATAACATAATATATTTATAATTATCAATATTCTTAACAATAACTTTGAGACGTTTTATATAATGTCATAAATGTAATGCTAGTTTTTCCGACAAAGTTCTTGTAAAAAAATCGTTATTCAATTTCGCCTTTCTACAATATATCGGAGCGCAAAATCTAGCAAATTAACCATCAAGACAATTGAAATGAAGACCTTCCCTTAAATAAATTCCCTTTTAAATTAGTTCAGCTATTAAGTACGAAAGGAATTAATATTTTTTCTAGATTTCTTATCATTCCTTTCGTATCTTATGTGTTACCCGTGTTAGCGATCATTGTACGCAGTCCAAATGTGATATGTGATAAAATTGAAATCATATTATTTTCTATTATTACGGCCTCGTGGCGTAGCGGTTAGAGTTTCTGCGAGTACTGAGTTTGATTCCTAGTGAAAGGAAAACATTTGGGTATCACAAACGTATGTACGTTCATTCCTCATCTGAACCTTCCTTCAATCTTATGCCTATCATACTAGGGTAATAGTTAAATCATGAGTGAGACGACTATCCTCCTTAAATTATCTCATCTGATAATAACAACCTAAAGATATCATCGTGGCTGAAATCGAACAGGAGGACTTCATTATTTTCTGTGTTTTGATTTTATAAATATTGCAGCCTCTATATAGGATCACAGAGTTATTACTATATTTCGTCCAAGGTGACTGATAAATTGTAAAGAAACTTAGGAGACTTAGGAGACCATTTTTTAATTTTTTTTTGAGGAAATTTTAAAGGAAATGTTAATTTATCTTACCCAATTATTACCATACAATCGTGAATGTAAATAAATTATATTGAACGAATTTTCAAAGTTAAGCGCGTGTCAATTCCCCCAATCACCAATGGATCAATTGACATGCGAATGAACAAAGTATATAATGTTTAAAGTACGATGTTTAAAACACTACAACAATGTAAATACAAGTACATAAACCTACAAAACACAATATATTAATAAAGGGTAATCGTATTAATATACCCGACGTACAATTAGTTTATTACTTTAAAGTTTATACTTCTCCTACTATATATGAAATTTTAGTCATAACGTTAGTTTTTAAAAATCTATTAAATTAAGTCAATTTAATAGAACTTTCCATTCTGTGGTAATTAAGATAATTAAACGGTTTTCCGTGAAAAAAAAGTTAATAAAACTTTTAATATCCAACAGATGCCGTATTAACCATCTCGGATAAAAATAAGACTAAGAGTTTTATGAAGGAGTAACCGACACAGGTTGCATTCAAAGGTAGCAATTAAGGAAAATTTAAACAAGAAAATCCATCTTCAATTAATTGGGGCAAGGTTACACAAGCAAAACAGATTTAATTTAAATGTATTGTAAATAATGTAATCTGATTAATTTCATATATCAACTCAGTATTTAATGAAGCCTCTTACATGATTGCTTAATTCATTCTTTTTAGCCAAGGTAATTGATTAACAACTTGCTTATAATTGAGGAAAATGCTAAAAATTTCGCTTTCAGTCGCGGTATCTGTATGGCCTTGGTGGGTCAGTGCCCGTGTGCTCGCTTTTAATTTTGTGGGCAAACCGAGTCAATCTCCGGAACAAATTGTTAATTGCAATAATTTTTAACCAATAACATAAACCACGTGTTTGGCAAAGAATAAAATCTTATGAAATCTACATTTCTCTCTTAGAAATTATTACTTAATCACCATCATCAGTAGTGTTAAGTACAGACCTCCCCCATTTTATCATGTGGATATGAGGATATATATGTCGTCATTACAGCTAGTTCGGGGTCATCTTACACTGCGTTTGCGGCTCCAATTATCCTTTCAGTACTTTACTTCCTTATTAGTTTTAATCTACCCTGGTCCATTGCTACTTTTCTAAGAAATATGTAAAATAAGTCCATTTCTAAAGACATGTGATTTGGAGTATTTCCTTTTATTTTGAAATAATTTCTATTCTACGTTATCTTAAGGTTTTTACTTTTATTGTGTTTATTGATATAATTTTTTTTATTTATATAGTTCTTATGCAAATTACTATATTCCCTTTGTATATTTTGTAGTTATATGTATAAATTTGTTTTTTACCTTACGTTACTACAATATGTTTTATATATTTTCTATCTGTTACTATACGAGTACTATATTTTTATTTCTTGATATTATAGCGTAAATATACGTTTTATTTTCTACCCATACATGCCGTCGCCTATAAATATCGCAACAATAAGTATCTTCTATTTTAACAATGTTATTTGTACGCCATGTTAGTGATCCTAACAATGACTCCGTCAGTACGCGATGGGAAAGCGTATACAAAGAATGCTAGTTTAAGCATTTGCGCAAAACCAAGGATTCTTACTTTTCGTCCCCTTCTCTTATTCAATATTTAGTGGTAGAGCTACACTGCAGTTTGTTTCTAGTTGTAGAATGAATGGGTTCAGCTCGACTGGTGTAGGACCACGCCCTCACAGAATACCAGCGTAAAATAGCAGCATAATGCTACTATGTTTCGTCTGGTGAGTTCAGGGATCCGGAGACCTTTATTACTGGTGACGAGGCATTCCAACTCAGTCCTCAAGGGTGACAATGCATCTGCATAATGATTCCTTGTCAAGGATGAATGTAGACGTCATGGGCAGCAGGAATCACTTGTCATCAGGTGAACTGTGTGCTCGTTTGTTACTCTCAATGTAAATAAAAAAGCACGGTTAGTAAAATCGGAGAAAGTTTTTATATAAAAGATAAAAATATGTTAGATTTTTAAAGTTTGATACAGTTATATTTTCGTCGCGTGACGCTATTGATCATTTAAATCTATTTTGCGTGCTGACAGAAATATTTGGTTGCAGCTTATTCTACACAGAATCCTATTTAAATTGAATTTAAAAAAAAAATCGGCTAAACACCTTAAACACTTAAAACCTTACAATTTAAATTTCGTAGAAAATAAAACAATTTCTATATCTTGCCACGGAATTCCCTCAGGCATCCAATTACCGAATTAAAATGGGCAAGAATAAATCGCTAGTCCATTTTAATAAAATTAGTTTTAAATAAATTAAATATTTTGTAAAATAGAAATTCATTTTACTGCTTTGCATTAAATTAAAAGACAAAAAATTTAAATGATGATAATATTTAAGTAACTTGTTGGTTAAGAGATGGTTCTGTACCATTTTTCTGTAACCATAATAAATATGAAGATATATCCCGTATATATATCTATCTATCGAATAAAATATATTCTAATATTGTATATGAAAAATGTAAAAAAAATAATAGTCTGACTAGAACGACAGAAAATTTTAGGAGCTCTCACAGAAATGCAAAAGTTCGTGGATATGTCCAGAGTGTATGTCGATCCGGGGTAATGTTATAATGGATAAGACAATGGTGGCAGTGTTAATTTAAGTTTCTATAATTGATAATGCAAGCAGGTTGCTGGAGAATCTTCATGACTTTTGATTGGAAATGAATTCTGATAAAACAAAATAAAAAATGGAAAAATTAAAAATTGAATAAGTCTGTAGAAATATTTTACCAGAACACGCTTCGTACACAAGTGTATAACACAAATATAGAATATACTTTCGGTATGTTTACTTTTATGATGATACTAAGCAAAAAGCAAAATAAATCTCAATAGAATATTCATTTGAATAAATGATAATATCGTATGAACTTTATATTTTATAACAAGAGATTAAGGTTTCTTTGTTATTATTTATTTTAGAGCATAATATTATGTGCTTTTAAAATTATTTCGTCTCATCTCACAGCCAGTAATCAAATCTCGTAATAATATATGAAAACCGCTTAATCCTCTTCTCTTGTGAGTGTTATTTCATAGCGCGCCTGGGGTATTTTTGAGGGTGAGATATTGTCTGCCACGCCAAAATAATTCGCAGCTACGATTTGCTTATAAAATAAATTTATAACTTGTGAATAATACGTTTTTATAGTCAATTTACTTATTTGATATTAGCCACGCTGCAGCTAGTTGAATTCTAGCAGCAACATGGATAAACTGTGGAACGACTACATCCTCACCTAATATCAGTATTATGCATCTGTTTCGTTTTCATGACGCGAGTATAAGAATCCAAGAATCCAATTACAGGTAACAAGGCATTTAATTTCTTTACGCATCTTGAAATTTTGTTGGGAATTAATGTAGATGTGCCGTTAAAATCTGATGACCTGTTTTCTCTTTTGTCATGCCTTGAATAAATAAAAGTAAGTCTTGGTGTTTTCTTGGAAAGGTAAATTAAATACTAGAAACTTTTTTTCTTTGTCGGTATCACTCTTGACAGAGTGGTCGTGATCATCCCCTCATGTGTTGGTGGCAAGCTTCACAACACGCCGCCACTCTTCTCTGATGGCCGCCTTCTTCGTGCATTCATGTAGTGATGATGAGCCATTTACTGCCGCTTTTATCTGGCCAGTCCACATCATAGGCGATCTTCCTCGTGGGCTGGTACGCTCAACCTTTCCATAGACCATAAGTCGCTCAATAGCCACCTCCCCTCAGCGGCATACGTGACCAAAAAAGGTGAGGTTACCAGACTGTACCAAAGAAGATAAACGCTGCTTGACGCCAAGTTCTTGAAGTATAGACTCGTTGGTACGGAATTCAGTCCAGGATACTCCGAGCATTCTCCTCCAGCATCACATCTCTAGGGCGTCTATCTTCTTCTTCTCTACTTCCCGCAGGGTCCATGTTCTGAGGCGTACAAGAATATGGGGAATACAAGTGCCCGAAATAACCGGATTTTTGTGGCTCTTAATATGTTGCGATTCCTCCATATTTTCCTCAATTTGCAGTCCTAGAAATTACCATACGCTTAACTTCGTCGATACATCCACTGTTGTTCGTAATTAAGGCTCCCAGATAAATGTATGATTACACCACATCATAAATTGCTTGTATAGTTTCTGGAGAATTGTTATTCACGCGGTCGACAATCATCATTTTTGTTTTATTCCCGTTTATTAAGTCCGAACTCAAGGCTAATGCGTTCCATCTTGCCGAGAAGTTCTTCCATGTGCTGGGTACTAGTAGCGAACAAAGTGGTATCGCCTGCATATCGCAGGTTGGAGATATTCAGGCCACAGATCGAGATGCCATCTGTCCAGTCTTCAAGTATAATCTTACTTCCTTCCATTATATCCATCCTTATGAGCTCTGTGTACACATTGAACAGTAGTGGTGAAATAATACATGCCTGACGGACTCTGGCGCTGGGGTGGAAGTGATTGGATTGAACGTCATTTGCACGTTCTGAGGCTTTGCCATCCAAATACAGTCTTCGCAGGAGGTGTACCAGGTGTTTTGGAATACCCATCGCCCGTCAGCGTTTCCCAGAGTTTGGGCCACTTGACAGAGTCGAACGCCTTAGAGAAGTCCACAAAGCATATGTAGGTGGGCTTGTTGAACTAAAATCTACTTAACAACTACTCGTAAAAACATGGAAACGGACAGCAACGCTCAAAATGTGGTTTGACGGGTACTGCGATATCAATCCCGTATAGCGACGATAAAGGCAGATTTAGATCCCAAATGAGGTACCATTAATATTGAATATCATCTTTTTATTATTCATAGAGCTAATCCATTCTAAAACTGTAAAAGTCATATATAATCGATTCAAATGAAATATGTTTAAAGTTGGACAACTTTATTAGCTTTAACGAGAAAAATTTTCACAGGTTGAATGGCTAAATTCAATTTAAATGCAGTCGGAAACTCCGTAGAGTATAATAAAGGAAAGTTATATACGATGTTAAATTAATTTATTACCTTATTGGATTGTACGTATACTATACCATTTATGAAATTTCTATCATTGAATTTATGGTTTGTGGAAAATCTCCGTAATAGCCTATGGCATGTGTTGGTAAATTGAATCAACCATATTTCTTAGTCTATTCGTGGGTGTGATAAAGAATAGCTGATTTACAATCACAACTCCTTCCTTGGCCTTCGTTTCGCATTGTCACCTCACATTTTCATCACTCTTCTAGTACATGCCCTCATGACATGTCCAAACCTGTGGCGTGTTTACCTGTCACAAGTGCAATTTCCACTTATTTATTAAATCTGTATCTTGTTCATTTTAGTAAGCCCACACCTTCTGCTCGATTTTCTCTATCAATAATTCACCTAATAACACATATTTGAACTTAAAAGAGCAGTGATCACTACTAATAATACTAGTAATACTAATACCTCGTTTTCAATATACACGGAAAACCTCAGTTCAATTTCTTCCAAATCTATAGAATTAATTACAATAGAAAACTACTTGGTACTCGATAACAAAAGAAAACATTTAAGACCCGCGCCGTAAGTCCGTAAATTCACGGGTAAGTTTAGGCAAGTAAATTATATTCAGCTGATTCTGTTTAATTAAAAATAGTACCATTATCTAAATTGCCGCTTGAATGAAACCTGTGAACGATATTTGTTGATGACTTTAGTGGAAATCACAATAACACAATCCACTTCATGATGTCAATCAATGTCTTTTAAATTGATATATCCATCGTCAGAACAGATGTTATTTAAATAACGTGTACTGATTAATGCTACAATCTCAAGCCTGATGTTCGTACATCAAATCAGTATCAAATTGAATGATCTACTCAACATGATTGCTTATACTGTTCTTGTTACTCAAAGTAATTAATAGCGAACGTTCATGTCAGCAAACAATTAAGTACAATGCTATAAAGTCAGTTTGTATCTTGTAAAGTGATAATAACCTAAATTACACAAAGCGATCATGCTATTGCAATCATGCTATATTACTAATATCCTTCCCGCTAACGTAAGCAAATTTTATTCACAGGCAATTTTAAATAGATTATTACTATCAAATTAAGTACACACGACCATCCAAAAGGGATTTTTTCGGTCGTAGTACATATATATTTAGAACAGGTATATCAACCAATGATAACAGTATCATCGGTAGTTTTTCCCAAGACGTCATCTAAGAGGAAGATGGGAATAAAAAATGTTATGGCATTTTCCTTGATATAAAAAGCCTTTGATACTGTTTCAATTGCCATACTCTCGTTAAAGATGGAACAGCATGATTCGAAATTTTAAAGATTAACAATATTTAAAGATTATCTAACAGGTTAAGATTGACCCCTTGTTAAGTGAAGAGGAAACCTTATACCGTCTACATCGATGAGGGGATGGGTTGACACTCTCAAGTAGTCTCTCATCGAAACAACGTGTCAGACGGCTCATCTGCATATTTAAAACAAATCGTCGTACAGCTAACATCAATATTATAAAACTGGTATTATTCCTTGTGTCAATCCATCCTTTCGTACTGCATCCCAATCTGGGGCTTGCATTGTAAGATTTTTCTCTGGAATCAGAAAGACCTCAGAGAACTGTGCCAAAAGTCATGACCCGCAGACACCACTCATATAATATTTCAGTTATATATAGATGTAGGGGTTTTGACAGTCAGGCAAATTTTTGTGGCAGAACCCTTGCTTCGAAAGCATTTACAACATTCCCTTAAACTAGACAATACAATTATAGCTAGGCGGGCCGGAGCTCAAGTGTGTTATTTAGATAAGTGATAAACTGTTTTCTTGATACAAAACCAACACATTGATACAGAAAATCGCATGATGCAACCACTGCAATTTTAAATGTTCCTTCTAATTGTGCTCCGCTACAAATTTGTGCTCTACATTTGTTTGTATATAATTATGTATTTTATTGATAGCACATAGTTAAATACTTTAACTTTATATTGCATTTTATGTGACAAATAATCAAGGAATCACTGTCACTGACAGGTAATCTGAACCTAATTTCAGAGACAGGGATCTAAAACAGTTAATACTGCACAAAGCTATAACCACCTCTATTTTGAAAGACAATAATATTTCCAGTAATTAAGTTTTAACTTAAGCAACCATATACTGTTAAAGGGTTATTGAATTGTTAAATATTATTGTTATAATATTTCCTAAGAAAATCTCTCTCGACATCCAATCATGGAGGCCGTCGCATAACAAAGGTCGACGAACTTCATTCGATTTTTAAATAATTGTGCGTCGATTACAATGAAATCGGTTCTTTTGTTATATTCAAACAATGTTTTTGATCCAAATAAAAAATACATTTTATAATAAATGTTAATAAATATACGAGTACATAAAACAAACATACAAGTAGCTGTCAATTCCGTATTTTATGTCGCGAATTTTGCAAACATTGTGAAGGCTCTTTATCATCTTTGTTTCCTTTCAAAGGACAATTATGAAAGACCCCGTACCGATTATAGGCAATATATCTATTTAATGGTTGTTATTGTGGGTAAACGCGTTCGCTTCCATGAGCCTTAATAGCCCTAAATTCAGTGGTATTTCTTTTTGTCGAGATATCTTAATAAATTGATACAGGTGTGTGAGCGTTAGAATTTGTTATTACTATTTTAAATTTCAAAGAGATATTATTACGATATACTATATTTATGGAATTCATTAAGACTCGCATCTAGCTGTTCATTTTATTTTCAGATAACTACGGTGTTGATTTAGGTTTTGTTAGTGTTGGTTATTTTTTAATTATAAAATTCTAAATGTAAAGACAACTCTCTCTTTTTTTTACAGCTGGTTGATTCTGTTATCCCGCTCGCGTATACAACTACACCGAATGTAAAGGTGGCCGCTTGTGGTGCTCAGCGGAGACCTATAGGATAACTATCACAAGGGTTCCCGAGAGGGAGCCTCGTCTTGAACCGTTACCTGGATCGCGCAAGTTAGCTGATTCGAGGGTCAGACCACGGTCCAATCAGCTACCTCTAGTGGAATAATCTTTATAGTATTAAGTGTATGTTCTACCACCGCTTCAGAATACGTTATCGCCGAACAAGAAATGGCGCAAGAAACTCCAGCAAAGCGCTTTATGTGGCTGTATGAAATATATTCCGAATTTGTATATAGAATGCGTCGGTATTGTTCTAAGCCTTAAAATTAATAATGGCCAAAACTATATGTTTGTACAGGAATAGTGGTAGCAATTCTTTCCTCAGGCTTGCCATTAGTATCCCTTAGCGCCGGGGCTGGTGCGGTCACATCGATGCCGTTAAAGGCAGCGGAGAAGCGGCACACCATTCCCAAGCCAATTTCGCTTTCCGTTTGACTGGAAGGGGCGCGCTCAACTGGAGAAGTCTGTTGAATGTACGAACAGTGCTGACTCTGGGCTCTACCCAAGTGCAATTGGTTACCGACTCCTTCTCTTTGTTGCGTATCTCAGAAGGGAAACCGCGGGCGTAGGAAACTCATAGATCTTAAACCATAAGTAGTTTATCTACTTATGTGCATATATCTTACGAATGGTAAAGCTGAGCTAGTTTCTAGCTGGATTAATAAACATGAATGGGTCAGATTGATCAGGTCATGAGTAAGCTCTCACAAAATACCAGTACGAAATAGGTGAATGGTGCTATGATCCGTACAATGAGTGTACGGAACCACCGACCTTACTAACACAACGAGGCGTTCATCACGTCATCACGTTCATCCTAAGAGAAGATATCGCACGTGCTTCTTAAATCTTTGTTGAAGATACTATTATGGGACGCGGCTACCACAACTTACAAGTGAACTGAGTACTTTTGTAGAAGTATAAATTGTCATAAATATTACGCTTAATATTGCAGTGTAAAAACTTAAATTATAATATTCCATTATTAAACACTAAATATTTTAATTTTTGTAGTTATAATATATATAAATGTTAAATGGTATAACATTGAACGATATACAAGTATTACGTAGTGGCAAACATCACTAGATGTGACGAAGAGTTATCCAAGTTTGGGGTTTGTGATGCAGTTTTGTCAGCCTCGTGATTCTTATTATCCATTGGATGAGCCAGGCAGTTTGAATAAAAGTTAAAAAGTCTTCCTCTGCACGGCGTATACAAAATTAAACAGTAATGAGGTGATATTTTGCTATGCTCTGAACTTTAATTCTAAGATACAGTCCAGTAGATAAAAGTTAAAGTGAAAGAGGCAAACAAAGTAAATGAATAAAAAATTCTTGATTATATTAATTTTCTATACTGTATAGGTAAATATTCAAGTTGATTTTTTAAGTAAGATTCACAAGTACGCGCGCATTTTTCTTAGCTATTGTCATTTTAATACCTAGTGCGATTGATGTATCCGGGATTATTAATTATGAAATCTATTCAAACCAACCAATCAAAAGCGTGATTTAATAAAATTTAGGTTATTAAATGTTCTAGGTAAGTCTTTTGTTGAAGACTTTATTAATTATCGTTTCTCAGTAAAAGTAACCCTTTACAAATCAAAGAAATAACTGGGAACTAAACTAATTTTATCCTGCTATTTCGTATTTCCCTACAGGGTTTACGTTTTAGAGTAATTATTTAATTCTGTCATTTATTTTTTCTGTTAATACATATAATGAATTTATATATATATTTTAAAATCCAGTTACCATTTCATTGCTATATTAATAATAACAATAACACAATAAATGTAGCAAGAATGTTTTAAGAATAGTAGATGTACTATATAAGAAATACTATGTTATATATAATGATGATGTTTTTCTAGTCAATTTCTACTCTGAAATCTTCTGATTCATCAAAATACTGTATAAGTATCTTAAGCATTTGCGTAAACATAAAAACATTATTTCCTTATACCCTTCTGATCCGATATAAGATCGGAGAAAGATTCAGTTGCAATAACAGGATTACTCAAGTACACAACACACCTAGACCCGAAAATGAACAAATTGCAACGCACAAATACTGTTCCTCGCCTGAGAATCGAACCTAGAACGCACGATGCAGCAGTTAGATAACCTAACCATTACAAGCTTATCAATTAATATAATATAACAATTGTAAAACATGAGATATATATATTTATACAGTTCAACAATATCATTATCTACTATTTGTAAGATTTGACATAACGTCTTACATAAAGCTAATATAAAGTCAATTTAAACTTCGGAAATCTTAGCTAACACAGAAATAGAACATATAAATTACAATTATAACTTCGTCCAGCTGCACTCTCGTAGCACTCCTGCAATAGATTATGCCAATTGTGGTAAACTCGTTGACACATACTGCGGAGGATTGGGGCTCAGTCTCCTTTGGGATGTTTTGTTATCATTGTAGTTAGTATATTAATGTAAACCCAACATACAAAAAGTCGGCAGAATTAAGATGTACGAAGGGGACTACGTACATGTAGAGGTACGTAGGGGAGCCTGGTGCCCGGTGGCCGGGGAATGTTTCTCCTGCGAGAAAAAAAATAGGTCATCGGTATATTTATATGCTATATGGAGTTAGCATATTCATTTATATGCTAATGTAACTATATGCTATGCTCCGTCTTGATTCATCCAGTGAAATTTATATTATTTTACAGTAGTATGTAACATCCTATAAATTTCACTGCCCAATTATTAACAATATAACTTAGGTAAAATAGAAAAATGGACCTTGTCCGTAAACAATACGTTGAAGTCAAAGCCATCAAACGCAGACTTCCACGTATTGTCCTTATTTCTCCGTGAACGTGACCGCCATTAGTTTTTTCTTAAACCAAACTTCTCAATTTACAAAACTTTAACACTAACTTACATATTATGTATTTCGCATTCAATCCAAAACAGCTGCCGTACAGTTACGTTTGTACGTGAAATTGTTATTACATCTTTTATGAAATACATGTCTCAAAATTTTCTTACAGAAACATTTCATTTCTTTTTATAATGTGGAGAAAAAGAAAAAGAAAGTTTTCAACATTATGACAGATTGTTGTATTTTTCTATTAAAATAATTAATACCAGAACCCGTCAGAAAAAAGAATAAAGTAATTTTATGAAACAGGGAAAATTACTTTATTTTAACCCGGTTTAGGATTAGCTATTGTATAAAATATTAATTACAAATAATTTAAGAAGTACTCTCATGACGCTACTATTGTATGATGTTTACATTTGAAATGAAATATTTACAACGAGACTAAGAAATAATAATAAAAATGAAACAAACCGTGGATATTGCGCGAAAATTGCAATGTATAATGTCTGAGAACCAAGAAAATTCAATGATAAATCTATGGAAACTTGAAATTAATTCTGGTCTTTTATGTAGTTTGTTTTATGATTTACTAATAACACAAACAGCACGTAATTAAAATTGATTATTTCATTTTAAATGTAAAATATATTGAAAATATCTTTTCTAATTTAAACATCAGGTATGTGGTATACGTGTATTCATAGTAATTACATATTAAACCTAACCAACATTATTGTGATAATAATCATTATACCTAAATAATAGCCTAAAACAAAATTAAATATCGAGATCAAAACGGTTTCATTTAAAGAATATTTTTAAATGAACGTATACATGCGAGGGTGCATCGTACGTTTCCAGAAAAGTATTTACCTAAACTTGCACTACCCAATTTTGTGAAACGGGCTTTCATAAAATATTCGTCAAAACAAGAGGTTGTATATTGGGGCATGCAAGTTGCTTTATCAATTTTATTTACTGTACATTTTTTGTACCTATAAAATTGTGTACATAATGCCCTAAACTTTTTATAAGGAACGATACACGTAATCAAAATGTAGTCCTTTATTGCTTATTGTATAAGTAAAGTCAAAACGAGCAGTCTGTTATTTTTATGCTGCGAGATAGATTACGAAAAAATTAACTACATAGATTACCATAAGAAAATCTTGTATTACGTAGTACCGTAAGTGCAAACATAAAGGTATTCACTTCTTTATCATTGTATCATGTATTCATGTCATTATATTTGTGCTCAGGCAAGAGCCTTACCTGAATTGATTTGATGCCAATACTATAAGGATAAAAGGAAGTCGAGGGCGCAGGACTAAGAAAACAGTCGAGAACTAACAATTTGTCCGTTCTACAAATATTTGCTTTTATCAACAATCGAACCCAAAAGTCGCTACCTAACCGAATATTCAGAGAATCATTTTACACACACACGGTTATTTTTTTAAGTAACATTGCATGGAATCTTATGAACTTTAATATTAAGAAAATCATTTAGATTCAATTAAAATTTATCGTACAAGCACTATTTAGGTATAATAATAACATAAGAGTTCAGTAAGTCAGTTTTTTTCTTAATTTTGTTCGTAGGACGATGTTGTTCCGCCATCCAGAACCAATGCTTCGTATTTTTTGTTTTCTCATTCCACCTCGTTGTCACATAACACCGTTCCTTAACAGTAATAATATGTTGAATATGAAGAATCGTAGGAAACTCCATCTTGCGTGTCTCCTTTATGGTATAATTAACTACCACGTACCACGATATCTTGTAGACAAATTAGAATGGGTTGGTGAGGGAAGGTGAGTTGAAAGAAGGCAGCGTATTCAACAGCTTGCAACACAAAAACACAGGACGGCAGTGTTTAGAGGTAGCTTCCGGTACGCAGCAGCGAAATTCTGGAGTAATATTCCGCCGTCCATAAGATCTTTGAGTGTCAAAAATATGTTAAGGAATAAAGTGAGAGGATTATTTTTTAATATACAAAAAGTACTTTGAAAGTTGCTGCCAGAATGTAAAATTAATAATGCAATATATTGTAACTTCAAATAATAATGGAATGTTTAGAGTACAATTTGGTTTATGTATTATTTTTGGAAAAACTATAAACTATAAAAAAGGTGAAAGTGCATGCGTCTTATAGTTATTTACAACATAGGGAAGTAGTCAGGTACCAGCAGAATACCAGTGTTGGCCTAGATCAACAAAATGCTGAGCTGGAACCTTATTGATCCAGCATCGTCGTTATAGTTTTTTTGGTACGTTATGCATCTAATACATGAATATTTTTTTTACACTTATGTAATTTAAAAATAACATATTTAATTTTGTTTTCTTTGTGTGTACATTTCTTTAATGATTTGTTTTCCATGTTTGTGTTTATTGTTTAATTCTTCTTTTTTTAATTTTTGTATTATTGGTGCTGGATCGATTAAATGAGTTATTATTATTATTATTTGTATTTGAGCTCTTTTTATATATATAACGTTGTGCACGGATACGTGTTGTTTCAAATTTACGCATCTCAGTCGGTGTATAATTGAGATTGTCCATGAAACGACAGTAACCGGTAACAAAATTTTACGGCCGATATTTTATAAACTACTTAAGCAATACTCGAAGAATTTTTTAGCTTTTTTTTTAAAAGCACTAAAATGATTATGATATAATTGGTTGTCAATCAGATTTGCGATTTCGGAGCAATAGGTGGACAAAGATAATAAATACATACATGCATATGCATATACAAGCAAACAAATTTAGTACATCTTTGTTTAGTTTACCGCTAATAAAAATTTTATGCATAATTGCATTAACATTAACTTGAATCTCATATGCTGGTTACCTTCAGAACCACCTGTTTTGTTTTTCATTTCATACATCTGAGGAGTAAAGTACGAGTAATGTACACGATCCATGTTTTGGATTTAGTTTTAGTTTAGGTTTTTTTTATTTTCACGTATAATAAACGAATAACATTCGGATGAATTTATTTTAAGAAACATATATTGAAACATATCTTTTAAATAATTAAATATGTTTATTAGAAAAGGAAATTAATCCGATAAACATAGTGACTCGTGAGTATGTGGTTGTATTTTTTGTTATACAATAAAAAATAAAATATAAATAATTATGTGTTAAATTTTGTATTAACAACTCATGATGGTGGTTGAAAGGATATTGACGTCTAGGTACATTTATTTCTTTCCTAATCAATATTTTATTCATAAATATTAATAAAACAGGTATGAAAAACCTTGTTTTAAATTGTGTACATAAAATATTTAAAATTCGTTTTTGATATTTAGCTTTGATAGCTGAGATTACGCGAGTAGCATTAATTACAGCGACGATATGATTTTTTTAATTACGGGTAGCATTTTCACTCTCTTTATATAAATAGACGAAATAAAAATTTCTCTGAATATACACATATTTTTATTTTATTACAGTAGTAGGACACGCCATTCAGTATAGTGTGACGACTCATATTTAATTATCAAAAATATAATGAAAATACCCATAAAATTATCTTACGACTTTGTAGAAATCACTAAATACTTTAAAAGAAACATCAGATTAAATTAAAAACAGACTTATTATAAACCCAATTAATAATTAGGGTTGCGGTATATTACGGTCTGAAAATAATTAATGTAAAGATCAGTGTTCGCTATCTATTGGTGTTTGCTTATCTCGTAACGGGAGTTGGTGTATTGAATTAATTCTAAATGCGGCAACTACTTTCTCTCTAGATAAGGCATTGGAGCATACTCTACCTTCTTATCCGTAAAGTAATAATATAATTAGTTATGTTTTATATTGTAAAATGTTAAAAGTGCGTAAAAGCTTTATTGAATTTAAGTCAAAGTTAGTAAAACTTGCATTGTCTTTTGATCCATGTTGTGTCCCAACTATAGAATGCCTACACTTTAAATAGCAAGAGCTTTTAATTTAATTAACTTTCAATATATTTTTGCACAGAAACGAAAATATTGGGATGATTCAAAAATTCCTCTACAAGGCAAATGAAAAATACAAAAGTAAGTGCTATTTTGCACCATATTCTACACTTGTTATTGTCACTTGACGAACTCTTATTCATTCAAACGCACGTGATGCACATTTCAAGTTGGGAATGTAATAATTAATGCACGTCCATGTTTAACACTGTTCATGTAGTTATTATTACAAACTTAATAACAATCTCAAGATGTTATTATATGAGTTAAATAACACATGTAACAGTTTAATACTAAGTCATTAATACCATGATGCAAGAATAGAAAATGATTGCTAGTAATGATTGATAGAAAATCTACGACCAAATTCGCAATAACTAGTATAAGAAAACGAGTTATGAAATGCGTTAACACAAAGCAAAAACGATTGTTAGTTGTGGCGTTGTGAATTCTGCGTTTAACTTCTAGCCCAGGAATTTTTTTTTAACCATTATTTGTCATACACACAATTTGTAGGTTTTCGCGTGGGGATATACAACATATGTATGCCCTGTGTTTTGGGTTTTAAGGGGATGAAAAATGACATTCACTACGTTTGGACCAATGTTTACCGCACTATAATGTATACTGATGACGTTAAATGGTAAAAACTAAAAGATAACGTCGTAACGATTTTGACAATCGACCAGAAGAACATCGACACTAAGTTTTTAAGCCAGCACTGTACAGTTATATTTTGTTACCTCGGTTTTAAGATAAAAAAAATCCTTTTTATTTCTCTAAGAAAGTTCTATAAGCCAGTTCATAATATTCATTACCCATGGGTAGAGGCCGGCAGCCCAGTTTTGAATGTTTATGAACGGCGATAATCATTTACAATCAGGTGAGCTGCTTCCTCAATTGCCACCTGTTCAAAAAAGCCTTTGAAAAAAAGTTAAAATCAAATCCTTTTATATCTTTGAATTGGTTAACAACAATAAAGATATATAACGCAGTTCAGTTCAATTCAGTTCAATTTTGTATACGTAGAGAAGTATTATATATGAAATAACTTATCCATAGTAATATGTGGTCATGCATGATACTGCTAAACATGTTCTAAGCCACAATTCATCTGAATTTCTACTCACGTCTCTAATATCAAAGGTATTGAGTCTAGGTCCATTGCAGAGAATTTAGTTTTGCACTTATACCTTTGACAGAATATAATAATACTCCATTTAATGGACAAGCCATGAATTTATTTGGCGGGTATACACGGGTCATGTCACATCGAATGACATTTTTTTTTATTACATTGAGAATACAACAAGCACACAGTTCACCTGAGGGGAAGTGATTCCTGTAGACCATGACATCTAAATTCACCCTTGACAAGGAATCATAATGCAGATGCGTTGTTACCCTTGAGGACTGCGATGGAATGCCTCGTCATCAGTAATAAAGGTCTCCGGATCCCTACACTCACCATACGAAACACGGCAGCGTTATGCTGGTATTCTGTGGGGACGTGGTCCTACCCCGGTCGAGCTAAACCATCCATTCTTCATCTAGAAACAAACTGTAGTGTAGCTCTACCACTGTTAAACACTGAGTACATCATTAAGTAATGGTCGAACGGTGCATAATTTAATTATCTTACCTAAGAGCACTACTAACTATGCGATCACATTGATATTATTTAATGCGTCCGCGTAAAATTCCGAGACAGTCAATTGTGAATAGTTCAAGATGCACATTTATCATATTGTCTCAAATAACCATTTTTAGTTATTAGACATCGAAGATGCTAATTATGAACGAGCTTCACTATCTATCTATCTAACGATGTTAAATGAGTTTATGGAAAAAGAAACATTTTCGTATAAGAGGTTACTTAGGTTCGATATGTTCAAATTAGTGATCACATCATCATATTCAGATCATTAGTGAAAACGTCTAAATAGCTTTTATACCATTACGTTCCTGCACTCTCGTCATTCCATCTGCAATTACTTGTTCCCACTATATACAAAGATCTACGTTACATGCCAGGTGAGTTTATTTTATGTATATTTTCTTAAAACTTAAACATATTGTTTGGAGTACGAACCGGTACTCTATGGGAATAATGCTAAGTAACACTCAATCTGTAATATACTATATATTTTTATCTGCTTATTCCGCCCTTAAACTTTGACTTGCACCAGTATGAATTTGTTTTTTATCTGGTCATTACCTTAAATTACTTTTTGCGAACCGTGACAGTAATTTGTAACGTAATTAGCAAGATTTGTGTCTTATCGATAACGTTTCAGGTGCTCCAGGCTATCAACCGTTAATTTTTTACTTTAACGAGGACTTCTTTATAAAATCTGTAATGATAATATTAACATACAATACAATTAAATAGGAACAGACGTCGCAGTTAAACTAGCCTCCGAACTATTCTCAAATATCATACTAGGCGAGAAACAGTTTGTTGTACTGTGTGGTGGTAGTGTTAGTAATTATTTATTGCAATTTTAAATTCTGATATACCACGTTTGTATGTTTGAAATCTGTGGTGTTAAAAAATAAACAAAAACTAAAAAGATAAATACTGAAGGCCCTTGCATGGCAGAGTGAAACAAATGTATTAATAATTATAATGATGATTGCGCCGTTCAATGTTTAGTCTTATTGGAAAAGAAAACCATATTAATAATAATCTGAAATACGATGGATTGCTCTATTATAATTACGTAATGGAAGCCGTGCTCGTCATAATCTACTGGGACCGGAAAAACGTCACTGACAGGATTACATTTACTAAAAATCCTGATATCGTTGTGATAGACGGGGCAGAATCGAGAATTTTTAAGTCGGGATCACAGTCTCATATGACGAGAAACTTATGAAAACCGAAACATAAAAAAAATATGTATATGGATCCAGATCCATATATAAATCGTAAGTGACCGACATTATCCTCACAGGCGGGTCTGAAAACAGGCTTATCCTAATCAGTCTCTAGAGTCGTCTTGAGTTAGGACAACGTGAGTGTATACATTCCAAATTCGATCCGGGTCCAATGCTCAAGGCAGTTTTTTTCTGTTTCTTGACTATTCGTATCATCCTCCAGTTTCTTTTCCATTCTCGCTAATCTTTGACCGTCTGCTTTAACCTGTCTCGTTTCTCCTAAGGACTGTCATATAGCAACTCTTTTTTTATTTATTTCAATTTGTTTAATTATATTGTATGAATATAGTATTATTTGTTTTATATACCTAATTTAAGTGTTTTATGTTATATTTTTTCTTTTTGTTTTATCGCAGACAAGAATAACTCTAAATAACCCTCAAAGAATAATCAAATCTATATTTTATTGTATATGGTCCATATATTGTGTGTGCCATAATTAATTGATTTTTTTTATTGTAGAAACATTTATTTTTATCTTTGCCTGATTGGAGAATAAAATATAATAAAATCAGTATTACTTTAATTAGTATTCATTTTTACTTTAATTTTAATTATATATTTTATTATTTAATTTATATAATCTTCAATTATAAGCACCTTGTTGCCTATTAATGCCTATTTGTATTCTCTTTCAGCCAACCTTTGAGATAAAGAAACATTGACTGTGACATTAATTATACGATCAATGAAAGAATACCAAATTTATAACAGCAATTTGTAATCATGCGATAAATAAATCATTATAAATGAAATATAATAAACAATAAATGTTATAAATTACACAATAAGTAAATAAATAATGTTTTCCCTTGAGTAATATTATCGAAGTATTATTAAAGTTATGTGTATTCAAAGCCCGTTTATTATGATCGGAGAGTGTTACACTAGATGTCCAGGGCTGAATACCCAGAACAGTAAAAGAAAAGAAAGTAACCAGTACTATATTACAGAACACCGATCTTGAGCCGGTTAATAGAACGAGGTTATGAGTAGAATAAATATGAAAGGTTAATAGATAAGATAAGGTAGACGGTGAACTGGATTTGTTTAAAGTGAAGTATGGGGAAACTTTATAAACTAGCATGATAGATATTAATATACTACATACATACATATAATCTGAAAATAAATATAATAAACTAATTGATAAGGCGTACTTAATAAGGCCATGAGACATATAGACAATAAACATCAGCATAAATAATGATAGATAGAATGAAGTAATAAACGAGCATATGCGTAATAGTATTTAGGGATAAAAATCTTTCAGATCATAGGAGTTGGATATTCATGAACATTGTGCTAGTTAAAAAAATAAATCATAGTCTAGCAAACCTAGCAGATGAGTATTTACACCCTGCTGCTTAGTATCAATATAGTTCCAGAATTTCAAGTACCAAAATATAGAGAGAATATTTGCACCATAAATTGATAAAACTATATTTCCTGTGCCTACCATAAAACGTAAGAATAAGGAGGGAAATTTGTTAATTTTATTATTATAGTCTCTAAGTACAGACCCCTACTATTTGTTTCATAATTAGTGACTGAAGTAAGGCAAACATCAATTTGTCGTATTTATCTCCTGAACTTAACACGAATTACATTGATTGCAACACCTCTGCGGTGTTTCCAATTAGGCCTTTTCCGTCAAGCTTCGGAATAAAAACAAATAAAACTACAGTTCTAGTAGGAAAGACTGAAAGCGTACTAGTTAGAAACAAAGTAATATATCCACATCACTAAATAGTATACGGTATAACAGTGTAATAATACAAAGCGCTGCTTGAATCTTCAAGTGAAAACCGGAACATACGAGTATCTGGTTTCATTTATAATTTTTAATTTAGTGTGTTAACGTTTATGGCACTATAATATATTTTGGGTAGTGAATACCATCAGATAATAACCATAAGATATCGCATAAGACGAATTCGATCAGGAAGACATTATCAAGGCATATTGAAAAAAAATTTCTTCTGCACAACACAGACCTGAGTTAAGATTTTGGAGAGGTTTATGGAATCTAAATATTTTATTGATTTTTTAAGTGCTGATAATATTTAAACTTGGCAGGGAAGGGCATTTCTAATGTATTGTTATAATAATGGTCGAATAAGCTGGATGCTGAATTAATAAAGCAATTAATATGTAAAATTAGTAAATGTACTTGCCTGAGCTATATTAAAAATATACATGATATAAATTATATAATATAAGCACCCCTAGATTTCTACAATCACTGCTACAAGGAACTTTGTAGCTAAAAATGGAGATTTCTTATCTCCTGGGCCACCTGAACCAATCCATCTTTCGTAAACCTGCGCATATATTTCAATATTTTGAATAATCTGTCTGAGGATAAGTCATACGGCATAGTCTACGGGCAGCATGTAATACACCTTTTTTTTACATTGAGAATAACAAACGAGCACACAGTTCACCTGATGGCAAGTGACTCCTGCGCCCCATGACATCTTCATTCATCCTTGACAAGGAATAATACTGCAGATGCCTTGTCACCCTTGAGGACTGAGATTGAATGCCTCGTCACCAGTAATACAGGTTTCCGGATCCCTATACTCACCAGACGAAACACAGCAACATTACCCTGCTATTTTACTCCGGTATTCTGTGCGGGTGTAATCCTACCTCGATCGAGGTGATCCATCCATTCTGCAGCTGGAAACAAACTGCAGTGTAGCTCTCAGATAATGTTTTAATCATATTATGTTTTTAGTATTGACCATAAACCACTAACATTTATTCTTCTAGCAAATAATTAAAACCCTGATAAATAAAATGGAATGTCCCAATCCCATTAATTATCGTAGAGTGTAGAGAAGTTTATTAGCACCGCTACACTTCTTAGTCATCTGTCATTAGGATTATCCGATCCTTCCTTTGATCATTAAGAATTATCCCCATATCGGCACCGGGTTAATTTCTACTAAAACTTCTTGTCTGTTAGATAAAGTTTTCCTAAATAAAATAGTTTTATCATGTCCTGTGCTAAACAACATTGTTTAAATTCTTATATATTGTATGTACTCTGTTATAAAATTAAGTTTTTATATCAAAGTATTTAATTAAGTTTTAGCTTATACTTTATAAGGTATATTATGCAGATATTGCGTACCTTTCTTTTTTTTATAAGGCATCTCTGTTTTACGCAACTTCGCTGAGTAATCAGAATATTTCTCAAGTATTAGTTACCTTTATATGAATACTAAGTAATACACCTTATTATATAATTGTGAAAATAAGTTGATGGTGCGAATATTTCAATCTTTTATAGATATATGATAGATATATATTTAACAAATAGGAAATAGGGCACCAATATCTGTTTTCTAATAATCAGAAGAAGGAAGAAAGGATTTCATATAAATGGTAATGTGCATGCCCTCGATGAAATGGAATGTATCTCACGTTAACGTCTTCATATATGCCGAGATGGTTATTTAATTTTTTCACATGTAAAATATTCAAAGTTTTTAAACTATAAGCTTTTACGTCGGATATATTAATAATACTATACATAATACACACAGGAGGGGCCATAAAATCCACCTTGATTTTAATAAATATATTATTATATTTATTATATAACATATTTTAATAATAGTAAAGCAAAAAAATATATACAATATATAAATTGGCACATTAAAAACAAAGGAAAATTACTTTTTGAAAATTACATCATCCAGATGTAATCTTGTCATCTTGTCACTCTTCGAATATTGTCTTTTACTTTGACAAAACCTCGGTGGTACAGTGCCCGTTGAATAGAGACCATTTCATCCCGGATATTAACTACATCCCACTTACATCCCACAACATCCCTTTAACTAGGCAATAGTGGTTGTGGTAAGTTTAGGTATCCTCACATATAGAAATCTAATGGGGTCAGGTCTGGACTTTTGGGAGGCCATAGAATATCCCCTATGCGCGATATGACTTTTTCGGCAAACATCTCGTTGATGACAGCTAGTAAGCCATTAAAAGTATGGCATGTGGTGCCATCTTATTGAAACCACATCTCACGGCTATAAACTTGCTTCTTGTGTTCTTATTAACCTTGGGCGTCCCGCAGGTTTTGGATTTAGCGTAGAATCGGTAGCTTCAAACTTCCTGATCCACGATATAATGACACTCTCACTGAACTCTTTGCGAAATAAACGCCGAGTCACATAGCAGTAACCACATTTTTTGTAATATTTTTATGCAGAACTACCTTCCGTGAACCTAGCTGAACAATCCCACCCCCCACACTCCCCTTCCGCTTACCGATCCAAGTCCATTTTTACAATCGTACGTTTTTCTGACTCCTCCTGTATATAGATAGCAAATTCCTTTCACCTAACATTGGCACAGCCTCGCTACTGTTTGTATTGCCCTTCAGCATGATGTTCCTGTGTTTAGCACATTTACACTAGATACCTTTAGTGGGTCTTACTGGTGATCATAGTTCTCAAGGAGTGATAACGTATGTTGTATCTTTGATTTGGACATGTTTACGGGCAGCACTCATCATACACCATTAAGTGAATTGTGAGCTAGATTGTCCATAGTTGCGTTTAAGAATAATATATTTAAACTATTCTAGTCAGTTTTAATCAGTTTAATGGTTCTATTAAAATACAACGAGGGAACCTTTTTTCTAGCATAAACCCACGAAATCATACATTATAAGAAAAATTTATACGCCTTTTATCATAATTGCTCAACCGCCATCCAGGAAGTTGAAAATTAGCGAGTTTTATTTTTGTACATAAGAGCTAACTCTTACGCAAGTTATCACTACTTGCTCTCATAAAGTAAGCTTTCATAAAGTTATCACTACTTGCTCTCCCAGAATAGTACAAAAACCGTTATTATTATTTTTGGGACTGATGGCAATACTAAAAGCACTAGATGACAAACGAGCACAGTTCATCTGATATTAACTGATGACGGCAGCCCATGAACGCCTAGATCCATTTGCAATAAGGATTCAAGATCCAAGGTGTTATCACCCCATATACATGATAAAAACATATACCCAACAAATGAAATACGTAAAGTTGCAGATATCTCAAAAATCTCTGCAATATTCCATGGTTTGTAAATAAAACTTGTAATAATGGAAATGTCCTTCAATGAAAAAACTAACTTCCTTGGCTCACGTGCATTCAACTCACGGAACTTACATAGCTTATACAGTTAAATAAAATAAAGTAAAGGATGACAAATGAATAATGGGTTGATGTAATAGTTTTTCTTGTGCTATTAGGGATGACGAATGGGATTCACCTGATGGTAAGTAATATTTGTAGCCCACGACATCTATATTCATCTTCAAAGAATCTAGGCGCACATATGTGAGGATTATACGAAATGCTTCGTTATCAGCGTTTGCTGCAGCCACTCTACCACTGACAACGATTAGTGGTAAATATATATATATATATATATATTCTTCTTCTTAGTCGTACACTCCAGGTGAAGTGGTCGTGGTCATGGATAGTCTTGGTACGTTGGTTGCGGCTTTTGCAATAGTTCTACATTTCTCATTATTCATAGCACTTCGTGTACATTCAATAATAACTAAATAAGGGAACTCATCGTAGACGATTTAATAAGGTCTGTCCATCTTGTGGGTGATCGGCTTCGAGAACGTCGACCTTCTACTCTTCTTTGTACCACTTATCGTTGTCAAAGAGACTTTCGTTGCGGATAATATGACCAAATATCTTGAAGATTCGCATTTGTACAATCGACGAAAGCCCTTGATGTTAAACTCTTTCAGGATGGAATCGTTAGTACGGTGAGCAGTCCTTTTTATCCTCAGCAAGTGCCTCCAGCACCACATCTCAAGGGTGACATTCTTACGATCTCTTGGATGTTGTTTGATAGATATATATATATATATATATATATATACATATATATATACATATATATATATATATATATATACATATATATCTTAATTATAAATTACAATTTACCGAGCACGAATGATTAGAATAGATATAAAAAAGAATCAATTTCGATAGTACACGTTTTCAGTTTAAATTTGCTAACGTGCCATAATTATCATAAATCAAATCAGCAGAATGAAGCCTAGTAAAACCATATGCTACGCGCGAAAAGCTAATATTCTATTTGATAATTAATGATTCTACCGCCTGACGCTGCGGGTGATTGCCACGAGAAAAGTTTTAATATCAAAATTAAAGGTAATTACGTCTAACAAGCCGTTACGGTAATTAAGTTTGCTTATTTAGGAGTAGAAAAATAATTAAGTTAGATATCAAACATCAAACAATAATCTGATCTAAATATGAATTCAACGTTGATTATGTAGCTAGTTGCTATTTTTGGAATATGATTCTTTTCCATGAAGTTTTTTCTATAAGAATGATTATTTGTGTTAGTATTTTTGTTGTATATGTATACAGGTATACAATCGTGTTTTCTCGCAGAATAGGATTATACCCATTTTAATATTAAATATCAAAAAATTGTTTATATTTAACACAGTACTGTTTTGACGACCTATGAAGTTCCCGAGGTCATTCGTCGACTTCAAATAATACGGTTCTGTTTCATTTTAGCAGTTTGTTTATTTTTCTTATTATATAATAAAAATATATTATTGAGTTATCTGTGTAAATATAACGTAAACAAAGAACGAGTGCACCAATCGCGGAAGATTTGCTGTTGACTTTGATGTTGTTACTATGTCAAATACAATACAATAGCGCGTTATTAGTTTTTAGGTTTTACTTTACCCGTACTTTTACAAAATGTTTAAGCAAATACATGACTTTTATATTATTATTATAAAACTTCATTATGATGATAAGCAGAGAGTAAATTAAACGTTAATTTAAGTAAAATCAGTTAACATAAGGTAACTTATATAATATAGTCATACTTTGTTATAATTACCGACACGAATCTACAATTTAAAAACTAAGAAAGGTTTGAGCTATAAATGCTTATGGCAAAATCACAAAAATATTTCAGTCTTTGACGCAGAATACAGAAAGATTTATGATTACAATGTACGACTGTTTTAAACTAATACAACAAGCAGCGCGACGTCTCACTCATGTAATCATTTAAGCGAATATGTGACTATATAAGAGTAAATGAATCTGCCACTTATTTTTTCCCTGAATACATGTAAAAAATTACCAATAACAACAGAACATCAGCTGTTTCTTGACAGAGAGAGGGAACGTCTGCAAGGCGTTAAGGGCCGTTTGGTACGGGACTTATGCTAGGGTCGGGGGTATTCCCCCACTACCCGGAAATACACTTGAAGAATTTGGCTGTATATGGAATAGAGCCTTACTGAAGCTATTGAGCTATGATGTAGTACAAGTAAACTAATTTTATATATTACAAAATAATATAAAGGACAGTAAAAAAAGAGTTTTGAGTTAGGAATATTTTAAATACATGTTTTATATTTTCGCCCTTAATAATGTATAACATTAAGGAAATTGAACATCCGTCTAAAGTCAGGACAGTGAAAAAGGATGACCTCGTATAAATGTTAATGTGGCTAAAATGTCTCAGATAAGAAAAAGTATGACCAGTGTTAACATACATCTTTATGTATAAGGCTATTCGGATGTTAACCTTTTTTGTAAGTGTCATGCATAGGGTAAGGTCCTATACAGTCTTATAGAGGTAAAAGATATATTTCCATTCCCTAGAAAATTATCAGTTTTTAAATAATTGTAGCAATATATCCTAAGTACCCTAAAGTAACTAATAGATTTTTATTAGTACATGGGGTAGTCATTTCACTACCCTATCCACTAAATGTAAAATATAATGATGGCGTTCTTATAGCCGATGTCAATTACGTTATTACACAGTTATTTCTTTTCGTTACTAAACAGTGTCATCGGCACAGGACAGTGTCGTCGTATAGCCAAACACAAAGGCTGCTCATCATATGTGAGTAAGTATGGTAGGAGACGAAGGGGATTTAGAAAGTTACTATTGGTTCATTCCAAATGTATGGATTTTTAATTAATTTAAAAGTTAATACTTTCGACCAGGGATTTCCAAAATTGTCGGTATCGGTTTCCCAGGAGTCGACATAAATGAAAACTGATTTTCGGAGTCCACGAGGTCTATAAATCGACCCCTTTCATTTAAGACAAGTCTTATTTGAAACTTTCAAGATAGTGTATAAGTTGTTTTACGTGTACCAACTTGTTATAAGAATGACTTATATTTTAGTAGAGAGTATTTTCATTTCATTGTTGTATTTTAAACAAACACAACAAGTTGATAAGAAAGCAAAAGATCGTACAAGATGAAAAACAGTCAATAATTGTCGACAAGTTCGTGCAAGATAATGCGTTCGAGTATACAAGTCTTTCAAAACACGTTTTGTTTTGCTATATATTTGACGCATATACACGATTTAACACGAACGAAATCATAATCAAGTTCAAGTCCAAACACGCTCCTGATATTTTGCTATATAACAAGTTGCACTTAGGTTGAGGTATTATTTTTACAACATACACGCAACATCCTTTTTGAATATAAGGTACAGTTTTTAATACACGCACAGAATTTTTTTTTTTTTTTATTGCATTGAGAGTTCACAGACAAGACAAACGAGCACACAGTTCACCTGATGTTAAGTGACTCCTGCGGCCCATGACATCTATATTCATCCTTGACAAGGAGTCATAATGCAGATGCGTCGTCACCCTTGAGGACTGAGATGGAATGCCTCGTCACCAGTAATAAAGGTATCCGGATCCCTTCACTCACCAGACGAAACAGCAGCGTTATGCTGCTATTTCACGACGGTATTCTGTGAAGCCGTAGTCCTACCCCGGTCGAGCTGACCCATTCATTCTGAAGTTAGAAACAAACTACATTGTAGCACTAACACTGTATACTTTTACTGAATACTTTTATTCGCTGTACTATATATATCTCATAGATTATATGCGAATAAGCGAATAGCGAAGTATAATGTGTGATAAATGTTTTCTTTCCCACATGATTTGTTAAACCATCATTTTGTTACAATATTAGTTTGTTACTATATACTTAGGCAAAGAACTGAGGTCTGAAATATAGATATACCTATATTTTATTGAGTGCAGATCCAGATATCTTAAATTTAATATAGCATAAATATAGATCAGGTATATAATACTAAGATATGTATTTATTTTTATATTATTAAATGGTATGAAGTAAATCATTATGATTATATTGGCACACGCATTTTCAGGTTAGTTGTTGCAAAAAAAAATTTACTTGCAAATTTTTTGTTAAAAATAAAAGCACTCAAATTTTGTAAATTAATGCTTTAGCTTCGTCATTCGTGCCTTTACTGTGCAAATCTTTGCCGATAGAAAATCCACACAACGATGTCTTTTGGGTTGATCTCGACCAAGGGTTACGGTTTGCCAGATGACCCAATTGTCATCTCCTTAACTAATGCAATGCAAGTGCGTGCAACATTGAAGGACGGTTCAAATGCGTTGTCATTGCACAGGATATAAATATAACACAATCAAACGAACATAACACATGTAAAACACAAATATTATTCCTCGAATTTTTATTTTTATATATTATAGATGAAATACGTGTAGTATCTTCTTCTTTATTTATTCTTCGTATCATAAATACAGAGATTACTTTCACCTGAAAATACTACCAGGGTCGAATTCGTCTATAATATCGGCATTGTCAAAACTCATACCATATCCAGATACATTTTTGCAGTTTTCTATTTATTTTATGGGCTGCCATTTTTATGCAATACCAGTATTCTGATATCAATCATAAAGTATCGTAATACTTTCATAGTCTATATTTCTACAGTTTGCGTAATGTTTTATTAATAAACGAATATTTTAAGATATGATATATAATACATGTGATACTTAGTACCTAGGATTAGTTATATGTGCCAGCTTTCCACATTTTCCAGTATTGGAAGGGATTTCTGATATCGCTTTGGTGAAACAATTCCCATGATTTCCCACGAGAGCCGTATTTCTCGTTGTGATAACTATTGGAATCACGGGCTTTTGGAAAATTATGACTTCTACAAATACTATCAAAAACACTTTGTTATCTGTGATAGAATAATAACAATATAGTTGTAATTCGAGAATTTAAGTATATAAACTCTGCCATTTAATTTTTTTATTTTAAATTACCACAACTTTGTTTTATACAAATCCCTAGAAAAAAGAAGACAAATTGTTTCAAACTTACGTAATCATTAGGCTACCTAGGTTTGATTCCAGCTATTAAGTATTACGTTTATTAGTATTGGCTGCTATAACGTAAATTTAAAAGCGTTAAATTACGACTTTGATTTATTACGGCGATAAAAACGAGAAAACTTGCCTATATAACAAAGAATAAAAATACATTTGAATTCCCTCTTTGTACATTGATAGGCCCTGTATTTTTTTTAATTTGCTACTAGAAATATAATATTATAAGACGTACAAAGTTTTATATAGTATCCAGTAATGACATTCAAATATTACATATTTTTCAAATAATGGCAGTTCATTCAATATTAAATTATATTAATTAACTCATCTATAAGCATCATTTTGGTAAATAATTGATTATACGACAATAAATTGTATGCAATGTTAAGAACGTTTAATTCAAGTAAATAAAAATAATAATAATATGTTCATAGTGTTAAATTAATTACATATATCTTTAAAAGTAAAACGTATTAGACGCGAAAATTTAATATTATTAATTATTGATAGTTGAACACGTCCAACTTATTATATAATGTATAATTAGTCACTCAAAATTCATAGACAAAATATAACACTTATAGATTAAAAATTTTAATAATAATTGGTTCGTTTCCGATAATTATCCACGTAGGCTTTTAGTATTTGTACTATAGCACTGCGTGAAAAGAAAGATTTCAAATAATCTTTAAAGCTATTCAATTCGTGTTTACAACACGAATGGGGCCGTATGTCCGCGAAAGGACCACGCCGAAAGAAACAGAAATATAATGCTACTGTGTTTCTAAGGTGAATACAGGAATCTGGGGACCCAATTACAGATAAATAGGCATTCCATTTCAGACCTCACAATCTTGAAACTTTACTGATAATGAATATAGATGTAATTGGCCGCAGTTATCACTTACAATCAGGTGTGTGCTTATCTGTAACTAATTAAAATTTAAAATACATCATCTGAAGCGCATAATTTACCTTGTTAATACATCACAGTATTACAGACTTACTCTTTTTATTACCTTAACCAGGTGTAATACAATAAATCGCACGTAATTCGATTTGACAAGCCCAATTTTCGAATGCTCTATTTTCCCCAGACAGAGATAATAAAGTCGTGTTTCATTAAACTGGCCCCAGTGATCACTACGCTTATAAAACTACGCCACTTTGGTGTGAGTTGTTAAAACAAACAGAAATTATTTATTTAATCAATGATATTAATAGTAATATGTAAATATGTAACAATTTTTTTTATTGTATCGAGAGACATCATCTCATGGTAAGGGATTCCTTCAGCCCATGGTACCCACATTCATACCCAACAAGGAATATATATTTCTACACTCATCAAAAAAACACAGCAGAATAATTATGCTATTTCAGGCTTGTATTTTGCGAGGGCGTGATCCATCCCCAGCCAAGTGATGGCACAAAGTAACAACGGCTGCCCTTTATGCAGCATTAAGTTTAATCGTTTATGAATGTCATCGCGAATTTGTTATTCAAGTCGATAACTGATCCATTTTTATTTTTTCCCAGCCAGTTTTTAAGCTCGTCATTCAGTTTCATTAGATCCACTATTTATTTGTTTGGAAACTGCCTCTAATACCATTCCGCTAATATATTTGGATTAGATTGAAAAAAATTAATAAAAACCAAAATAAATATGATCTCTACGTTTAACTTTGACGATAGTTTATGTGGAGTGCATAAAACTAGTAGAAGGTCGAATTTCTCCTATATCAGTATTGTAATCAGTGTTGCAAGTAACACCCCATCTAATATTGGTTGGTACACGACTATGTTCTCTACGCACATAATATAAAACAATTGGGGTACAATTTTATACTCATAGTAAACAAAAAGACTGGTTGTAATTGATAATAATCCTTAATCGAACAATTGAAAAATGCAAAATTTATAAAAAATTAACTACCTAACCTCAACAACAGGCAGATGGAGTGTCAAAAGTGATGATTTTTTCACTTTACTAATTTATGCATGTTTCCTTCGACTTTAAACTTTAAACTTGAAATTAAAACCAAAAATTTCAGGGGTACCGGTACCCAAAATTAAATTCTGCTGTACTGTGAAAATAAAGGGTAGCACTCAGACAGTGATCTAACCCTTGAATTACTGGTACTATTATATTATATATATTAAATGCTAGTGTACTTATAGAAATATTCCATATTGTATAAAAAATAGGCGTCCATTAGAATTTAGATCTATAAAGTTTAAAATTTAGGAATTCAATTTTATTTAATCCCGTCTTATAAAATGTAATAAAACATTCCTTTAAAGATTAGCTTTCCAAATTCAATCACAAACGGAGAGCAGAAGAGTGCTATAAATTCCAACAAGTGACAGAAAACAGCACCGCCTATGCAACTTTTATCAGATTTTTTCAATATCATCCGGGAAATTGCATTTCATTCGATCTGTTGGGATCTTAGATAGGGGTTAATTCTATATATAAAGTTTTTTAATGTGACTTTCTATTTTACCTCTATAGGTAAAGAACAAATTTAAAGTTTAAACTATTCGTAGCTAATATTAAAATAATTGACTTACCAGTTTAAAAAGTATATAACAAATTGTTTCCGGTACTTTATTCACCGAACCGTCATATACTTTTTGCCTTGGACTGAATCTTACGGAAGGCTTGTATGTATAAGCTTACAAAAGTACCAGGGTTAATATCAAATTTGTCAAAAGAATAAAATAGTTCTTTACCAAATTAATAATTCAAGTATATACGGTAAAAAATACTCAAATTAAGGATAACTATTAAGGTTATTTTTATTACATAGTGAAAATACTACTATTTTCCAAAAAGGATTTTAAATATAATATAAGTCTAGGATAAAATATAGATATATTATTTATATATAATTTTTAATGGTGTTAATTTGTTGTAAAGGTGTCCTACAATTGTTGTTTATTTAAAAAAAAAAGTACAGTTTCAAAACAATTACTGTTATCGTAACACATACATACATGTCCATGACACCATACAAGTTGTGTTTTTAGGACCAGAAAAAATTGTCACTGTCCTATTATGAACGTTTTTTATGCAAAGGAATATCACTAAACACCAACACTCGTGAGCAAAAATCGAGTCAAAAAAAAACTGGGCCCTGAATTTTAATTTTCTTTTTGAAATATTCAATCTGTATGTTTTAGCTTCTAAATAATGTAATCAAATGTTATCTTTACCAAGATTACGACCCAAAATATGTTGTTATTGCTAATTACTATTTTTGCACCTGTTTACAAAACGCTAATTAGGAATTGTCATGCCCTATAAAAGGTCATTTACCAGACCTACCCTTATCAGTTAACATTGCATCAAACGTCAACCAGTACACTTATACCTAACTGTTACATACAAACATTGCCTAAAACTAGACACATCTATAGAATAAGTGGCTCAAGTGGTTGCCCTATCGGAACTAGGAAAACCAGAGTTTACCGGCGATACCAGGAGACTGAAAGTTTTGACTGAAGAAATGAGGTGTTTCAAGTAGGTTTCTGGATCATGTGGGCGGGCTTTTCGATGACTTGGTTTTCATTCAAACTAGCGGCAGATGCAGATTTGGAGGTTAGAGGGCGAACCGACGATAGAACGATATAAGGGGATCATAGTAGTCATACCTTACGCAGGTTTTATCGGTGAAAGCTTTGTGCTCATGCCCGTCCACATACTGCAGACGAAATTAAAAGGAAAGTTCAGTACAGAAATTCTACGAGATCGGAGCTTCAAAACGCACATGTTCAGGAATGAGATGGAGTTTCTCAAGAAACAGTGTAAAATGTTATCCGGTCTATGAAAAACTAATTGGTTTTTTTCTTTTTTTTTTCTTCGGGCTGAAGGCCACTGTTAGCCCGAGGGCTTTTACAGTTTCACCGGGTTGAGAGGTGACCGAGCGCTAATGGCACTCAGTCGAGACCTCTATATATAGGTAACCAGCACAAGGGCTCCCGAGAGGAGCCTCGGCTTGACCGTTACCTTGTTTCGCGAGAGCGTCTGACTCGAGGGTGCCTGAGAGGGCTGAACCTCGGCTCGGTCAGTTGCTTCTGACAGAGGATTCTTTAAATTCGCTATGATTATTAGCTATCTGTACCACCACTTCGGAATGCGTGGGCGCTGGAGAAGAAGTGGCGCAAGAAACTCCAGCGACGCTTCTATCTGTATGGACTGGAGAGAACCGACCAGTGACATGGCGGTATCGCGAATATCCTTGTTTGTGACGCCCTCGCCGTCGGCGGGGCGATGTGAGGGTGCAATGTACGTGTGTTGTGTTTTATGAAGGGCTTGGGCCCTGGTAGTCACGTCGTCGGGGTCATCGAGAGCGTGCCTCGGTCTCCTTCGGACGCGGGTGACTCTGTGATTCGCGATGGGATTGTAAGTGGCGGCACTTACAATCAAGGGGTTAGAGGTGTGACGGCAGAGTCGAAATATCGGCGGGAAGCCTGCTTCAGGTACTGAGCTATGGTCGGCAGCTCAAGATCTATGTGTAGATTTTCATTACGCAAGAACCACGGTGCACCGGTGGCCTTGCGCATGAAACGATTTTGTATTACCTGAAGTCGGTGAATGTGACGCGGGGAAGCATGCGCAAAGACGGGGCTTGCGTATGTCATTATGGGTCGGATGCATGCTTTGTATAGTGTAATTTTATTACGCAGGGACATTTTGCTATTTTATTGAGTAACGGGTGCAAACGACCTAGGACGAACGCTGCTCGATTCCGTACGCGGTTGACATGCGGACCGAAGGTGAGTCTTTCATCTAAAGTAACGCCTAAGTATTTGACTGTCTGTTCCCAGGGATTGGACGATCAAATAACTCTATAGTTGGGAGATGCGGCGTTTTGTTGCGCCGAGAGAAGTACATGGCTGCACTTTTGGTAGGGTTAACCTCGATCCTCCATTTCCGAAACCATTTCCCTAAGGTGTTGGCTGCAGATTGGAGGCGTCTACAAATAGCGTCTGGTTTGAACCCAGACACATAGAGGCCGGTGTCATCGGCGAAAAGGGCTAGCTCTACACCGCGAGTGCGCGGTATGTCGTTGGTGTAGAGTGTGTACAAAATAGGACCTAGGACGGAGCCTTGTGGTACTCCGGCACAAATAGGGTGAACCTTGGAGCGCATTCCTCGACGCGGTAACGAAAGGTTCGATTTCGGAGAAAGTCTCGTATGATAAGTACGAGTCGATTCTACCACCGAGCTCATATAGTTTGTATATGAGCCCGTTGTGCCAGACCTTGTCGAAAGCTTTCGCCACGTCGAGGAAAAGTGCCCCAGTTTGGTAGCCCTGAAGAAATTTACTGAGGATGTGCTCCGTGATGCGGTGCACTTGATGTGTGCATGAGTGTTGGGTGCGAAACCCGAACTGCTCATTGATTGGTAGCCCTCGGGACAGCATGAAGTCCTTGAGGCGGGCGAGGATGAGCCTTTCATATACCTTACCCAAGACTTTGAGTAGGCTTATGGGTCGATAGGCTGATGGATCGGTTGGATGTTTTGAGGGCTTGAGAATCCCTATGACGTCGGCTTCCTTCCAGGTGTTCGGGAAGGTGCCTTTGGATATGGCCGCGTTGTAGATTATTACCAGTAGGTGTAAGATGGACATGGTAGGAGTTTCATCACCTTGTTGGTGATGCCGTCGGGGCCGGGAGCCTTGCGTGGTTGCAGGTTTTAATTATGGATTCAACTTCGGTGCATGTGACTTGGGTAACGGAATCGCGAGGTGGTTCCTTACTCCTCCGATCGACCTCGCTCTCAACCATTGCAAGGTGAGCGGCGTCGATCGGTAGTGTGCTCGGTGAGCATTGAGCTCCAGATTGTCAGCCAGACATTCGGCTTTCTCTTCGTTTAAGAAGGCGGGTGGTTTATTAGGACGCGCTAAGGGAGGCATTGTTTGGGCGTTGCCCCTTTAGGATTTGGGAAGTCGCCAGAAGGCGAGGTGGGAAGGTTCGATATTGAGAGGTGATTATCCCACCGATCGTTCCTGTACTGGGCTATGCGTGACCGGACTTCACGCTGAAGGGTACGTAGCACCAGCCGGTTACTTTCAGTGGGATATAAGTCGTGGGCACGAGTCGCCGCATTCTTGCGCCTCATTAGGTCCTTTATGTCGCTTGGCAGGGTCCATCGGTGGTCTTCCACTGAGGGAACTCCGCCTCGAACAATCCTCGACGACTGTCTGGATGTGCCTAGTGAGGGCATGAACTGCGAGGTTCGTGTCGTGGACTGAAGATATGTTCCTAGGAATAGCATCTAGGTGTGGTGATGTGGCTTCCTTCAGGTCGTTCCTGAGTCGGTGCCAGTCTACTATGGTTTTGGTGGAGGGTGAGGTTGGGGCGGAGGGCCCTAACCGAAGAAGAACGGGCGATGATCGGAAGCGAGCTCGTGGATTACGTCTATCCTTGGAAGGCGAGGTTGATGTTCTTACAGATGGCAATATCAAGCACATCCGGTGCGTGACCCAATATATATGGAAAATGGGTAGGCGTAGTAGGCGCTACGACGTCGAAGTCGAGAGCGTCGCTTAGCGAGTCTAAAGCCAACCCCCGGGGGTTGATTTTAATTCCACCGAGTGTGCTTGCTATTGAAATCTCCTGCCAAAATGACTGAATTTCCAAGGGAAAGGAGTGCCACGAAGTCGCTTCGTAATACTTGTGCATCACGTCTGCAAGGCAGGTAGACGGACGCGATTGTGATGGGGGCATGGCCGGTCATGGCTAGCTGACAGACTGAGGCTTCTAGGAAAGTGAGGGTTGGCGTGTCGACGGGCACGCAGTGCAAGGACTTTTTGTAGTAAATGAGAGTTCCGCCATTAGCGGCAGAAGTTCTATCATTCCTAATGATGTTATAATTCGCAATGTTGGGATTGCGAGTGTGCGGTTTGAGGAATGTCTCCTGCACTAGGAGCACGTCGACTTGGTGATCGCGAACGAAATTGAAGATTTCGTCGCGTTGATTGTTAATACCGTTCGCGTTAAAAAATGCGACGTTAAGGGAACGCGGTTTTACTCTGCCGTTGTAAAGGCCCTCTATGCTTGAAAGTTGACGATCGCTGACACTACATGTTGGTAGCGCATTGTGGCGGCAATCCTGACTTCGGGCTTGCCATTAGAATCCCTTAAGGCTTTTGCTAGGGCTGAGACGTCGGCGCCGTTGAAGACGGCGGCGAAGCGACACACTAAGTCGAGGTCGCTTTCGATAACCGGCCGTCCGGCTGATGGAGGAGGCTGCTCAACCGGTTGAGCAACGGTCGCTACGCCGATCGGCGTATGCCATGTGGGGCGTAGAGGTCGGACAGTAGCGAAAATTGGCGCGGGGGCGGCGGTCGGGGTAGTGACCTTGGGCGCGATTTTTAGTGCCGGACGTTTCGGCTTGGGGGCTTTTGGGCAGCCAAGGTAATTGGCTGTGTGTCCCTCTGTGTTGCATAGGACACATGCGGGGGGACCGAAAGTGGCCAGAAGGGCCTTGTCCTTGGGTCTCGGACATTCGGTGGTGCCATGGTCACCCAGGCACTTGACGCATCTGGGTTTGCCGAAGCAATTGCGTGCTGAGTGGCCATATAATTGGCATTTGTGACACTGGCCTGGTGGGCCGTTTTATGTGGGCGCTCTATAGTCAGCCCAGAGAGGTGGCAGCAGGTTTTCAGGTTAAATACCTGCTTCCCGGCCTCGGATCTTTCGAGGGCCACAATCACCATGTTGAATGGCTTTTATTATGGCCACTGTACATCCTATGCACAGACAGGACTGGGAGATTCTGGGCCTGAAGGTCCTCTTTGATCAGATCGGCTGGGATTTCCCGCGGAGGTTTTTAATTACTACCCTGAGTTGGCGCTCTTCTGCCAAGGTGTAGGTGTGAAAGAAAACACCTTTGTCTTGCAAGAAGCGAGTTACCGCTCTATGGTCGTCCGTGGTTTCTAGCTGCAGTTTAATACCTACAGCGGTGGGGATCGCTTGATATTTGTAGCGATTGGATAGGGCCGATGCGACAATCGGCCACTTGTCTTGTGCCTGAATGAAGACAGGCGGCGGGCGTTTCGATGGCTGTGAGACAGCCGAAGGTTTTTTTGAGCCAGCTAGGGCGCGCTCAGGAGCGGCGGGGCTTGCTGTGGGGCAGCTGTGAGGGGCCCTGGGGCAGGGCCGACGTAGATGGCTGGGGAGAGGGGGCCTTCATTTCCCGTTTTTTCGCCTTAGGAGGCGGCGTCGGGGCGGGTGAAGCCCGCTTTTTTCTTTTTTTTTCAACCAGCGTGAAATCGCTGGTGTCTTCGGCTTGGGGATACTCAGTGGACGCTGCGTTATCCAGCTCCATTTCGGAGACTGCGGATGAAGTGCAGGATATGGAGGAGGCCCTTGAGGAGGGTCTATCCGGGAGCGGTCTTTCTTTGATTATGTCCTGGAAGACATCGGGGTATTTATTTTTAGTATGCTGATGAAGTGCAGCAACGACTCTGAGGAAGAGTCCTCCATTGTGCACCCGTTCACTTTAATTTTTCCTACTTTATTTGTGGGAAGTGTGCCCGCCGGTGGGATGCCGGGGTGTATAGCCTACTTCCCTCCCTGCCGGGTATAGGCAGGGAGGATGTGTGCCTAGTTGTGTAGCCCTAGTGCGTCCAAGTGCCAGTCTTATTGTGCACTTGGGTGTGTGCTTAGAGCTAACTAAAACTACGCGTGGACTATTATAAGTCCAGCGGGTTGGTCAACCTTGGCTAGGGCACTACCCAAGGCCAAGTTTTGCGTCGACTCCTTCCGGTTTCGCGTTTCCCAGAAGGGGAACCACGGGCGTACGGGGCTAGCCCTACACTAGCTAAGTTAACACCGCAAGGTATCCACTAGTGTAACCACCCAGGTGGCTTTGCAATAATCTTTCTCGGAAACTAATTTCCGATTACAATAGCACCCGCAATAAAAATTGCTCGGTGTATTGTTCTCGGAACAATGGGTGCGCAGGTGGCTCGCTCGGGGGCAGGTAGCCCGGGACGATCGTGGCGGGGAGCCGGGCGACCGTTCTCGGCGACTGCTGAGCGTCGAATAAACTAATTGGGATATGTAATTAGAGCCAAGGGGTTAACACTAAATATTGAATTGTTTTTTATAATTTATTTTATGATAGTTTTGTCTTTTTGTTTGTATTTTTTTAGAGTGAATGTTTCCTTCTTTTATTGTAAAAACGAATTTTTGTATAATTATTTTTGAACTCAATAATAGCCTAATTTAATTTGTCATAGTACTTTAATCACCTTAAACATGTTTTTATATGGCATAATTTCATGCGTGAATATTTTTTTTCAAAACAATATTTTTCCGACAAACTCATTTCAAAGTTTTATAGCTATTTACTGTGATTAATTACGGGACTAGCCAACGAGCTTAAACCAAAGTAAACAGTAATAAAGGTAGGCCACGTCGGCTAGAAAAACAAAGACAAACTGCAATAAATCAAGCTCTAAAGAGTTTGATAAGTTTACTTCGTCTCTTTTCTGTTGTCTGAGGCAATGGTTCTATATGCATATAATAAAGTCTTGAACATACATTTTGTCTGTACGTTTGTGCAAGCTAATCTCAACAATGGCTAAATTAAATTGGATGTACTCTTCGGTGATGTATTGACATGGACTTGGACTAATATTTAGCGTTTGTGCCATTTTTTTATTTAAGCACTAAGATTGCATTTATAATTACCATACTTACCAAAATTTTATTATATTTATTTGCGATATCAAGGAATGGCACAGTGCATAACCTATTGTTACTGATTGCTCAGTCTTATGATATCTATGAATGTGGGTCGTTAAATAGAGTTGAGAAGTAAGATAGACTTCTAATTTTTCATTAGTAGAGCCGTTGCTAGTGACAGCAGCAGAGTCCTTGTTTCTATGCAAAGTAGCTAGCGAAATGGGTTCGCTTGAGTGGGGAAGGACTACACCTTCACAGGATACCTGCATGAAATGGCAGAATAGCGCTGTTGTGTTTCGTATGGTGAATGTAGGTTTCCAGAGACCCTGTTACTGATAGTCTACCTTTTCTGGGAACTGTGTGCTCGTTTGTCAGCGTAAGCTTCATAAATGCCTCGTAATCACTATAAAGGTCTTCGATATAAAGCACTCAATAAAGAAAACACAGCAGCACTCTTTACTATTTTACACCAGTATCCTGCAAGAACATGATCCTTCCCTATCTGAGCGATTTGTAGTTTATTGCAGCGTGAATCTGTTAATGTTTACTTAAGTAAATTTATTAATAAAACAGTTAGTAACGTTTAGTAGGTAGTAGGTAGTAGGTATATTGCAACAAAATTTTACAGTTAATCGCTGAAACTACTGTGAAACTACATATAGTAACTATAACGATGAGCATTAGCTATATTAAAAGAGTTATTTAAGTGATACGATCGGAAACAGATTACCTAGGTGCTACCGCACTAACACTGGTTTCCGCTTTGTCGCGTGAGCGCTTTGTGTCGTGGTTTTGGCACCTAAGGAAAAACAACGAGATACTCCACACGTGACCGGAGATGGTCGCTCCACGTGAGCACTTTCTATGAGCGATGGTGAGGGTGGGAGTAACAGTGCGAGGGTCAATTTTCGCTACCTCTATAACTGACGAGAATTTATGAAGGCAGCGAAATGTTGGTATCACGTTATGCCTCTATCTCTACTCTCCACGAATCAAGCACTGCTGCGCCGCTAATGTGACTGCAGTGGGGTCACTGGGGAAGAGAAGTATCGGTATTACATTGCACTGCTCTCCCTTACTTCCACTTCCGATTTATGATGAGCGGTAGGGCCAAGGACCAGATCCGGCGTAATAAATTACATTTAACGAAACACAACTTTTATAATATTAGTAAGGATTTTTTAAAACGGTATATTGTCTTGTAAAACTTAATATTATATCTACATTAACAGACAATTATGAATGCGACTAGATTGCTGCTAGTTTGAGTAAGTAGAGGTAAAACATTATATGGTAAATTATATAAAATACGTATGTATAGCTAGTCTATAGCTAAAATAAAAAAAAAATACTTTCAAAGATTAAAAATAATATGTAGATAACTTTTAAATTTCTCAAGTATAAACACATATATATATATATATATATATATATATATATATATATATATATACTTACTATACTTCACATTTTTACATAAACATTATAAAATTAAACTCATAGGATTAATTATTATGTAATCTACACTCTTATGATACTATTTCAAGAACGACGTTCAAATAACGAAAATAATAAGTTTTATTACTCAGTGCCTACACATCTGCGACAAAGAAATTGAGTTTTCCCTTTATTTTCGCGTCGCAAATTTAAATTAGAATCTCGAATCTGGCAACCGCAATGAGAGATGTGACTTTTTTTTTTAAATACGAGCGATCTGCTAAAAATAAAGATGGTCCATTTGTTAGTAAGACGAGAACACTTATAGACACTGTCTGTGGATAAAGATTTATTATAACACTAAGGGCAATATTAATAGTGATTTCACCATGAAAGTAGTTAATAATTTGTCTGTAGATACCCTTATCACTAGATAGATGAAGGTTTATTTTATACAAGGTGACACGATCAGAGGTACACACAGATTCATATCAGATTCTTATTTTTGAAAAATATGTTTTTTTCACTTGAATAATATAGTCATTAAAAGATAAAAAAGAAACAGGATAAAAATTTCGAAAGTATCCTTTTCAAAAAAACCCTGGGGCAAACAGCGGCCACTAGTCCGAAAAAAAAAATAAGGTAACGCATTCGCGACTCCTCTGGTGTTCATGGGCGGCGGGCCGCCCAGTCTATAAGAATAAATAAAAATTAGATATGCTTTTGTTAGCTAACGTCAGTTGTATGACACTTAGGTAATAAAACGACCCACGCATACTGCAGTTCACAGTTAATAAGCGGGTAAAAGTAGTACCAGTCAGGCTCATCGAAATGTCTTACGCCACATAGTTTCATGTTATGGATAAGAATCTTATTCCTTTTACTCGAAAAGTAATTTTCATATCAATTCATGATTGCATTATTAAAAAAATGTTGCCAAGTAGAAAACTGTTATGCTGGTATCTGGAACATGTAGGGGTGGGGGTTTTGGGAAATTATATCTCACAAGAAATATTTAAATCACAAGACAATAAAATAGTTTAATAAACAAAACTATAATACATATCTTACAAAATATTTGATTTAACTACATTAAGATATTAACTACCAAATAATAAAATAAAATACTTATGGAAACAGTAGCCAATAACTTAAACTATTTACTAATTTAATGCATCAAAATATTGGTAAACTAAATGAAAATAAATATTAAGAAAAGTTAAAACATTTAAAATATTACCAATAACAAATAAAAATACAAAATTTACTTGAGTAAATATTTTTTTTAATAAAATAAAAATACACAAAAGAGTTCTTCCCACACTAAGAATCGAAACATGTACTTGAAAGATGAATTGTATTTTCTACTTATGCCTATTGGCCATCTCACACTTAGTTCAGACTGTCGTAATAACGCCTTATAAGTAACTACAAAGAACTTTTTGAATGATGTGAGTCATTACTCTTTAGAATTATAAGGAGAACGCGATGTTACCACAAATTGAAAACAATTTAATTGTCTTATTTTAATTGACATAATTGCTAATATTTTATAATTGGATTAATATGTTTAAAACCGATTGAAGCACTCACCTCGTGTCACCTAACACAGAACTCAAAGCTCAGATTTGAGTTCTGTGTACAGGTCTGTGTCGATCTAAGTAATCGCAAGATTACCTAGATCGATATTTCACTCCTCAAATCGAAAGGTAACTTAAAGGCTAGTTTGTAACCCCTCAAAGTTAATTTAACTCACGTATCGGCTGTCATTTTGTTTCTTTTCTTATTTTCGATTTAGCCGCCTATTATTTGTTTTTTCGTTCATAAACATAACCCGTCTCAAATTTTATTTTAAAATTTAATCATTACAAAAAGTTATTTTAAGAAATTGAGAATGTCATTTTTTTTTTAAATTATAGTGATAAACACCTCGAAGTTCTCTGGAGTGATTTTTTTTATTACATTGAGAGTAACAAACGAGTACACAGTTTACCTGATGGTAAGTGAAACCTCATGACATCCACATTCATCCTTTATAAGGAATCATAATACAGATGCGCTGTCGCCCTTGAGAACTGAGATGGAATACCGCGTCACTAGTAATAAAGGTTCTGCAGCTAGATACAAATGTAGTGTAGTTCTACCGCTATCTGTTTGCTACCCATATTCATCCTTAATAAGGAATCGTAATGAGGGTACGTTGCCACCCCTAAGGAATGAGATGGAGTGGCAACTGGTGGAATAAGGGTCTCCAGAGATGTGCGTCGAATTACACTGAATCCCAAACTGGTTCCTTATTCAAAGGACCCGTACTGGTTGTTTACACATTGCGACAATAATGACATACATACTGGCGGTGCATATTCAATTATTGTGTACAAGACTGTTATTGTCGATTAACGTCACCCGGTAGCAGTTCCCTATCCAAAGTACCCGTCACTTGTTGTTTCCACATTGCAACAATAATGACATACATATTGGCGGTGCATACTCAATTATCTTGTACAAGACTGTTACTATCGACCAACATGACCCGGTAACGGTTCCTTCAAAGTACCCGTCACTGGTTAATTCCACATTGCAACAATAATGCCATACATATTGGCAGTGCATACTCAACTATTGTGTACAAGACTGTTATTGTCGATTAACGTCACCCGGTGACGGTTCCTTATCCAAAGTAACGGGTACTTAAAACGAATTAAACGTTGCTCGCATATAGGCTGGGAATCGAACCCAATACCCTCAAATCAGCAAAAACGCTATCTCAGAAATATTGAAGTCTCGAGCAGACCTTTGTATTAAAAGATCTCACTTAAAAAGATTGCTTTAATATATAAAGTGCCAAGGGCTATAGACTAGGACCAAAATTAACAGAATCGCTTGACCCCTTTTGATAAAATGAATATCTATTTGAGATAAATGCGGTTTTGTAATATTACCCAACCTTTTTCATCCAAAATCGTATCTTGCCATTTAATATTAATTGGAATAGCCCTTTAAGAACCCTATAATTTTCAAAGGCAGCGAATAACTACTAACTACTCTAACACATATTGGAGACCCAGACGACAGCCAGAAAATGGTTATAGCCCAAGATGGAAGACCGGGCTAAACTAAAATTACGAAAATACATTGGTGTTATATATCATAAGGAAATTGTGTATGGGCACTAAAGCCCCTATGTGTTATTTAAATAAGCATAAATATAAGTTTTTATCCGTTGACTTCAGCGAAATTTCGATAATCCAAGCGGTGTACCTATGCTCTGTTAACACTTTGATCTTTTTTATCGATCTGCTCCTATTTTTCAATGATATTTAGCTCAGCCATGAGCTCATGAGTCTTGAACATCTAGCAGCAATTTAGGGTAGATTAACCTAATCACACACAACATCTACTTAATAACTCTTCTCTCGCTACTGAAAAGTTGTACTCATCCTTCTGATAGACCAGACCATACATTAAAATGGTCTAATTATGGTTTTGTATATTCAGATTTCTACAAAGAAGCTGTAATCAGGATTACGTTAGGTCTTAAGGTGTAAGATATTTTAGATACATCGTTTAATTTAACTAAAATGCATCCTCTCTATACTATGGTGTTCGCGCAACTCACATATTTATTATCTCCAAAATATTTAACTGTAAAATAATAGTTTTCCAACAAACATTTCATTTATGACCAAAGATGTCATGATCTACGTCTTGCTTAACCACTTTCAATTATTATAAACGTCAAAATTTTAATGTTTCGGGTATTGTTGTAACATATTTGTGTATTGGTCAGAATTAACAATTACATATTGATATGGGTAATTTTCAATGAAATAGGGGACAATCATTTATGCACTTTTTGAGATGCCGCACATATTTATGATATTTGATGAAATATGACACTAAATACATGCTGCACACTCGTCAAGCGCTCCATCGCTACTAAATTTCAGAGAACCAAGCCACTCGTACATACCCCACGGCCTGCACTCCACTCTACCTTACCGTTAGAATGAAATGGCGATTTTAAAACCGTGAAAACTTTTACCCCATCTATTAAATTTTGCTATTTAATTTTGTTTATTTCCTCAGCTATACCACTCCTAAGATAATCGGATTTCCAACAATATCACTGACGATTGCAATTCTATACGCTCCATCATCATTATCATTATAGCCTATCAATAGCCCATTGCCAAAATTAGGCCTATAATAACGAGCCAAGCAAGTAGACAAGCTTAATATTTTGTATTAAAATATACATCAAACAATCAAATTATAGCCCTTAGTATGTCCACTTTAGCTTTGCGTTTAATGTTGTCGTTGTATATTTTATCAGACTACTGAACAACGTAGTAAAGACATATATTTTATACAATATATAGCATTAATTATCACAATACCAAAAATATTTTAGACAAATCGGATATTCAGTAGTTTCAATGTAGATTTAGTGAAAAACCCATCTTTCCAACCTCCTTTTTACGACAAAAGAGTCGAATAATTTTAGAATCTTCAAAGTTACAGATGAATCTCAGAATAGATATTAAGGTGACAGTTGAAAAGCAAAATTTGCAAGGGAGAAAATTAGCATGTCAAACATTTTGCAAGAATTTTTCGTGCGGAAAATTTTTACGAAAGTTTAAATTGGTACTTTTCATTTGTCTACTGTAACGAGTCACCATACAAGAACATAAAAGAAACATCTAGATTAGTAGGTTTTAAATAGATACAAAATAACTGTGCTATCAAAAAGTTTTTTGCTTGACGTAATATTTTAAAAGTAGTTTTTATATTATCATAAATGTTATGACGATGTTAACTTGTGTTATGACTTTTTCATCATGGTTGTTTCATATAGTATCTACGCGTTCAAGTGTAGGATATTCATGCAGTATTCTTACTGTATAATAGATGCAAAAGTCTACGAAAAATTATAACAAAATAAAAATGAGATTTTACCCGTTTTCTAGAAACTTGCTCACTTTTTTCACTTTATCTTATCTTTAGTAATTACATACAAGATATTAAACAAAGTCAAGGCAAGCGCAGATAATCTTAGTTGATCGTTTAAAGTTAAATGCAACAAATTTGGAAAACTCTCTTAATCGAATATTAACCTACATAAATATGACCCTAAAAGGAAAGAAAAGTAATAAATTATAAATTTGATTTCTGATTAAATCTGTTACGCTCCAAAATTAGAAACCATAAAAGCTTTCTAAATGAATTCTCATTGCTTGAAGCGATCAAAACTTTATTTAATATTTGAACGGAAAAACGGTCTTTTGCAATATCAAAGTATTATTTTCCCATTAATTATTTCTCCAAAACCGTCGTAATGTGAATTTTTTAATCATACAGGGAGATAAAATTAAAATGTTATGCTTTCTTCCTTCAGTTTTCACCATATGAAAAACCTTTTAAAAAGGCCTTTTTGTCAGGAATGTCGTATCAAATCACAAATAAGAGCCCTTTGCTGAATTTGTGGCCGAAACGGCACGGCGAATTTTAGACTGCGTTAACAATGGATTAAATCCTTAACTATACAACCTTTACAATTCTTACCTGCATGCAGTGGTATTTTAAAGTATGACGTAGGGTGTGTAAATAAATGTATGTATTCCTATCTCAATCGCAGTTGCAATGTCACCCAAGTAGGTGTCCGGGTATTTGGGAAGTGTCCCCGAGGCCCGAGGCGTTATCTGTAGGCCTTAAGTAGTAGTATCATATGAGTTGCAAGTAAATATTTAACAAAGAAGTAGGCTCTTTTCTTTTCATAATGGCTCGGTAATTCCTGAGTAATAACGGTTCAGAAATATCGATGACGAAAACATATTACACAGAAAAGTGCCAAAGAAGCAAAAACTCCCCCAAACCCAATCAAAACTTTAGTCAAGATGGCACACCCACACTCGACATTAATTTACATGACTATGTATAGTACACATTCTTAGGACTAGTTCCAACACATTGCTGGGAAAGAAGGGATGAAAATATCGATAAAAGGGATCAAGACGTTTAGTATTGGGGAAAACGACTTAAGGATGAGGAAATTATAGTCATAATGGACATAAAATACGTAGTTGCATAAGGAATGCTTAATATTGCTGATGGTTTTAAATTCTTATCGGAACACTATTTGTAGGTACATTGCGTATTTTCTTTAGTTACTAGATTCCTTATAAAGAGGAAATACTTCTAATATGAAAAGTAGATACCAGTCAGGATAATAATAAAACGACAAATCAAAAAATAAAGAAAATATAAGCATTTTATATATTTGCTTATTTGTCATAACATTTTTAAATAGGTGCTAAATAAAATGCTTTTTGTATTCCCTTATTTACAAGTGCCCCTATTTGAAATTCTCTTTACACAATTCTTTATTATGTATAGAAATATTTAAGCTCTGTTGAGTGTCTGGTTTTATTTTACTTAAAATAAAACTAACAAATACGGGTAGCTCCAGGTTCGAGTCGGTATGTAGAAATATTCCTCGGCGACATTCCATTAAGGGGTTCAATGCGAGAAATAATCCTCGAAGTTTCAATCCAAGTTGAAGCCCTATTATTTCATAACTTGTCTACCATTGGAGAAGAATAAATTAACTCTAATAGTAAAATTATAATATATAATTCTTAAACCAGTTTCAGTACCAACAAGTGGGTACAACCTGGCAGGTACGGAGGTACCATACTTTTATTTAGGGAGTAATGCGTTTCGTATCTTTTTCTTAAGAATTGGTGAAGGAAAAGCAGGTGCGTTGCTGACCTTTAAGAAGTTAGTAGACAGTAGCAGTAGGATATATACAGGTGCAACAAAATTTGTTTTTAGATCTCATGGCAGCTGTGTTCAGGGACATATATACGACCCTTCGAACTTTCGTAACTACATTTACTAACAATAAACAGCTGGATATCGATTTAATATTTAATTAGGATTATCCTAATACAACTTCAATTAAATCAAAAAATATAAAATATTTCAATAATAATGGGATACGAAGAGACTTTTTACCGTGGCGGTGACGAGACATTCCAACTTAGTACTCAGGGTGACCTATGACTCCTTATCGCGGATTAATACAAGAGTCGTGGACCTTAGGCAACACTTACCGACTGGTAAACTGTGTGTTCAAACGAGCAATGTTACCCTCATTATTCATTTTAACTCCTAATGTTTGTTGTGTCTTGTAATGTTTAGTTATTTTTACTTAATTCAAATATGATTATTCTAATCGAGCTGTGTACCCTAACAAAGATTTTGATTAAACTCTTTAAAAACTGTATCAAGTAATATGATTTCGATTACTTTGAGATATACCAGTTCTCCAATTAATCACTTTATATCATCTATTCTATTATTTAATATATAATAATATTTATTTACAGGCTGAGGAGTTAGGTAAATTACATTGATGTTAGGAAATACCTAATATAAATAAGTTGGTAATGAAAAGAAACTACAAAAAATTACAAACTAATTTTAACTTTTCTTACTTTTTCCATTGTAAGTTCAGCACGCAACCCAGGGATTACGTTGCAATTTTCTCTTAGCGCAATATCCATGGCACGTTCCGTTTGTTTTTCGTAATTCCTACTTTGTTTCTTAATGTATTTTTTACAATACAAGAATGGAATAATAATAGTGGAACAGCCAAGTAAAACATATAATTATTTAAATTTTTACATCGGAAATTATCAATAACATAAATTTGCCTCTTGATAACTTTTACGAGATTTAAAGGAGATTTAAATTTAAGATTAAGATTTAAAAGATTCCTATACCAGGTAATATGTAACATGGGATGAGAATCGATACAATATAAACATAATGATAACGGAAATAATGAAAACAGAATAATGGGCGTACAATTTCACAAACCAATTTCTGTGAATATTTTTGTGTTCTGTGTGATTTAATTTGATTTTTTTTTATTAATTGATTTGATTTGTTATTCATTAAACGTTACATAGGGTGCTGACTGTGACTGTGAATCGAGCGGATTTTATAACTAGTTACAGTAAAATCTCTTTGGTTGTACTGTTTGTATCTGGCTAGTTTGATTACAAATGGCTAATTTGTGAATCTAGCGAAGAAATTCGATACATTTTGAAGGTTTATTCTAAAAAATTAAACACAAGTCGCGACAAATGAAATTAACGCAGTGTCAGTAAGAGTAGCACAAAATTGTTTTAAGCATTTTCATTCCGGGAATTTTGATGCCTAAGATGAATCTCGCTCTGATCGAAGTTAAAGATAAAGCCCATTATTGAAAAAATGGAACAACAAATCAAAAAAGGTATATCAATTGTTATGACATAAGCTGAAGAGCTGTGGGTTGATCACAAAACACTTTTGAACCATTTAAAAAAGTCTAGATATACAATAAAACTCGATATATGGGTAGGACGCGACCTCACTGTAAGATACCCAAGGAATCGTGTACGTATGCGATTGTCTATTGAAACATAAAGAACCAGAAATGTTTCAAAAAAATTATCACTGGTGATGAAAAGTACATTAGTTACCTAGGACAAGAACGTGCGTAAAGATTATGGTCAAAGGGCAGTCAAGCTCTACAGACTAAAGCGTAACCTGGAGTAATTGGGAATAAGGTAATGTGGTGAGATTGCAAGGGCGTCGTTCAATATAAGCTTTCACTGCCTGGTAAAACATGACTCAGATCTTTACTGCTAGCAACTGATGAAACTTAAATAGAGAAAAAACGACCGGAATCGATCAACAGAAAGGGAATTGGCCAAACCATAAACATCTTTAGCCACCCAACATGTATTGAGAGAGCTTGGTAAGGAAGTGTTAATGCATCCACTATTATTTCCTGACCTTTCTCACCCTCAGATTTTCATCTGTTTCGGTCTCTTCAGAATTATTTAGGTATTAGGTTAACATCAAAAGAGGACTGTCAAAAATACTTTTCGCAGTTTTTTAAACAGTAGCAGTAGTAGTTTACCTACAAAATGAAAACAAGTTATTAAACAAAATGGAACATTTATATTTTAATCAAATGCAAAATAAAGTACGTTAAAAAATATCTCGACTTTGTATGTAAAATATAAAAAAACTTTTCCCCAACTCATTATAAAATATATAATTTAAAGTGGTGACACGCTCGACGTAAATACATAGAAACTATTAAAGAAAGTCAATAGACCTTATTAGACCTCTAGTGAAATTAACATAAAATAACGTAACATATTTAACAAGCAATTTCTCTTCATAATTTTTTTTCATTTTTCGTGAAAACTTAACGATATAGATTTCAGATTTTGCTATTAACTCTGAGATAACACTTAATTGTAATGTAATGGGGTAAATAAGACAGGCATACCCCAGAGTGATCCTATAGCACTTGTAAGCATCCGTTATTGCATCAGATGTACTAAAATCTAAAAAATATTGAATTTTATAAGCAAAAAAAATTTTCCTGACCTTATATCATATCATGTATAATATTTTGAGTTAGTTAAATAGTTATTTAAATATGAAATGAATTAAAAAAGGAAATAAACCTTTATTTCCTTTTTATTAAATTATTTAAGTATTTAAAGCATCATCTTCATCTTTATAAACTTTCAATCTCTAGTTTAATACGCTTAATCTTTAAAACTATTGAGATAAAAAGTGCTGTTAGTTTTAATTATATTAGGTCCTTACATATGAAATTGGCATATTGTCGAACTGGCCACTTATATCTCAAATAATTTAACTTTTGGTTAGGAATTACAAATTCAAATATGTCATATATTTTTTTTTCTTTGACATCCTTTTGTAATCAAAATGGAAAACTTGAAATATCGTGTTATTTACGCACATGAGTTCCACCGTGGCACTAACGCTGCAGAAACAGCTCAAAGGATTAATGATGTATAAGCGGAAGCTACTGTAAAAGAAAGCACGGTATATTTTTGTTTCCAACGTTTTCGTTCTGAAGATTTAGACCTCCAAAACAAACCCCACGTACGGCTGGAGACACAAGTTGACAATGAAGAATTAAGGGTGATCATGGAAGCGGATTCATCGCAAACAACGTCAGAGTTAGCGGCAGGCTTCAGTGTGAGTGACAAAACAATTTTAATTTACTTGAAACAAATTGGAAAAGCGAAAAACCTCGAGAAATGGGTACCGCATGATTTGAGTGAAGCACTGCAACAAACAAGCATTGACTGCTGGTACATACAATAACGAGAATTTTAATTCGTACCGTTACTTGTGATGAAAAATGAATACAGTACGACAATCGGAAACGCTCACCATAGTGGTTGAACCCAAGAGAACCGACTAAATCCTGTCCCAAGCGAAAGTTGACGTAGAAAAAGTACTGGTGAGTGTTTGTTGGACCAGTGCTGGTATCATACACTATAGTTTCCTACTATCTGGCCAGACGATTATGGTAGATCTCTATAGTCAACAGTTGCAAACCATGAAGGAAAAGCTATCCGTTAAACAACCGAGACTGGTCATTTGCTCTAGCCCATTGCTGCTTCATGACAACGCTAGATCCCATACTTCACGAAAGACGGTCGCTAATTAGAGGAGATGCGGTTGGAATATATCTGACACCCAAGATACTCCTCGGTCCTTGCTCCAACCGATTACCAAGAACCGAGATTTTATATGATTCTCGCTTCCAAAAATTATTCAGCAATGGAATCAATGAACTTTAAATAAAAGGGCGAAAGTGCGTAGATAACAATGATTCATACTTCGATTATTAAATTCATTTAATATATAATTTCATAATAACAAAAGTTTATGTAATTTTACGATAAAATTAACTATAAATTTTTGGTTTTGATACGAGAAGAAGAGATGAGATAGAATTTTCTTTATTTACATGCAGTTAAATGTGTTTTTTCGGGCTAATGGACGCTTTTCTTCCAAGGGCTTTTACAGCTTCACTGGATTGAGAGTTGACTGAGCGCAATGGCGCTCAGCCGAGACCTCTATTAGTGGGTAACTAGGACAAGGGCTCCCGAGAGGGAGCCTCGGCTTGGATCGTTACCCTGTTGCGCGAGAGCAACTTACTTGAGGGTGCCAGATAAGGCCGGTAAGCTGCTTCTATATGGGTTATCTAAATTAATATCACTATCATTATTGACTATCTGTATCACCTACGCTTCTCTAGCGTCCGAAGCGTCTGCGAGAAGTGGCACAAGAAACTCCAGCCTGTGACATGGCGGTATCTTGAATAGTTTTGTTGTTTGCAGCGCTGTCGGATGGAGTGGTATAAAGGCACAGTGTATGAGCTTAGTGTATCATGAAGGGTTTGAGATCTCGAGGGCGTGCCTCGGTCTGTTTCAGAAGTGTGATTAGTACTAGTGGATAATGGTGGCACTTACAATCAGCGGGTTTGGGTATGTGACGACAGAGTTTAAGTATCGACAGGAAGCCTGCTTCAGGTACTGGACCTATGGTCGGGAGTTCTAAGATCTATATGTAGATTTTCATTAAACAAGAACCACAGCGCACCGGTGGCCTTGCGCCTGAAAGGATTTTGAATTACCAGAAGTCGGTGGATGAGATGCGGGGAGGCATAAGCAAAGACGGGGATTGCGTATGTCATTATGGGTCGGATGCACGCTTTGTATTGTGTAATTTTATTGTGTAGGGACATTTTGCTGTATTTATTAAGTAACGGGTGCAAACGACCTAGGGTAAACGCTGCTCAATTCTGTTGATATGAGGACTGCAAGTGAGCCTTTTGTCAAGTATACGCCTATATAATAGTTTGATTTTAAAAATTCGAAGACTATGAGAGTCACGCTCTATCTCACTAGAAGAGATATTGTGCAGGAACAAGGCTTCAGGATTTGACATCTCATTTTGTTTAAAACTTCCTATGGCCCTTTTTCCCATGTTATATATGCTAGCGCCTAATATATATAATATACAATAATATAGTCACAAGAGCCACGCTGAACTAAAAACATTGGGGTTGTTAAATGAATTGGTTGACTCTACCGGAAAAAGATAAAATAAATTTAGTGGTAAATCTTATAAGTCTCTTTTGTTGGCCTGCAACTGCGAGTACTTCTTACTATTTGTGAGATATAACATTTTTAAAAAAGTTATTTCTGTTATTTACATCAAGTTCTGAAATATAATCATGAATGTTTCTGTTCACGCCCCAACTAGGTTGGGGTATCCATTTAAATAACATACATATGTAGGTAGCTAGAACTAAGATTTGAATTATATCGTGAATGGTTAGGTGGTTCACAAACACACATATACATATAAATCTTCTATATGAAACTAGCGATTGTAATATTCTTTTACTTTTATGTAAATATTACACACTTATGCACACTTTTTGAAATTTGTTTTTAGTCAATAGCTATTGAAAGTTTCTCCAAATCGTGTTGGTATTGGCACAGGATTGTTATTCAAGCATCTTTCTTAACTATTATATTGTTTTTATGTTATTGTAGTTTTGCACAAAAATAGACGTACTTACTAGACGTCATCTTACCTAATCTGACGTAGATCATGCAAGGAAAGTTAGAAAGATATGTCAGCGATACAGAACATCCACAAACATGAATCAAAAACTTAACAATTTCTTTTACGGAATTATTGGTCAGGCTTGGAATTCCAGGACCCGTGGCCGCCATATTTAATATAATATTCGAATAGTTTCATCGTGACATGAAACTTCTATAGATGGGCTAAACTGACAACCAGCGCAAATTCCTGTCACGTCGTTAATACGAAAGGTATTGAGTCTAGGTCCCTTATACAAAATTGACTTTCGCACTTTCTGCCTTATATTAGTATTTTTTATATTCGCTATTTCAGGGACAAGCAACAAATTTGCCTCTATGTTGTCTACGTATGTTCTATGTATGTTGGATTATTTTTGTTTAATATTTGTTAAGTTTTAAATTATATATATAGTAACGAAGTAACGAATTTAAATATTGAAGTAAAAATATGTTTTTCTTTAACTTGTTCCAGGATCTGGGTTATGGTTTAGGCTATTAGTGTAATGAAATTGGCAATTTCATTCCATTCGTACTGTAACCTGAAACTATCAAGGTGTCTCGACTGCTGTTTCATACGGGGTTTATTTTAATTATCTATTTGCTACATGGTGGCTCCACATAAAAATAGAGATATAAAATGGGGAACGACAAATAACATCAGTTAATGAGAAACATTTACTTGATGAAACACCTGAGCGTATAGCATTGATTGTAAATTCAGCGGTGATTCCAATCAGACCTTGTCAACCAGCGTTTGAAGTAAAAACAAATGTTTCACTTCGCGTAAAAAGGATAAATCAGGATTGCTTTTATTTTAAAAGTTTCTTTTCTGAATTTAACAGTTGTAAAGGATAATTTTGTTTAGTTCAAAAAAAACAAAATAGTCCTTGTACCTAAATTAATTTGGATGTACTAAATTTATTAAATTTGGTGGAAGTGAGCTCGAACTTAATGACATTTAGTGGCGCGATAGTACGAAAAGGGATAATTAATTCCTACAACGCCGCTACATAAAGAAAATGATATGTAAAGAGTAAATGGATCATGTAATGTGTTTGCTACGACAGCCACAGAAAAACAACTATTATTTCCATGATATTAATGGTTACAAAAGAGCACAATCTGTGATAACTGCGACATAAACACACTATACTATATACATATACTCAACAAACATTCCAGATGCACATACCTAGTCACTAGTGGGGTAGACTTAGTTACCGTAACTAAGTCTCCGGTTCACTCAACACCTGAAACAGCATGAATTTAACATAAATAATAGGTCGGAAAAAAGAATTTTCGTATTTTATATACAAGTTCAAGATATTTTTTATCATTGCTTATTTACATTTGTCTATAATATATATGTGCGATTTGTAGGTAGTAACTTTTGCCTTAGAAATGAAGTTTAGCCATGATCTTTTTCACACGTTCTTGTCGTAGGTAATCAACTTTCACTTGAAAATGGTTCGGTTTCATAAAATTTCAATAGAGAATGGCAAATGAGTACACGATTCATCAGGTTTCTTTCAGTGAGCTCGTGTAGCACCCAAACATCGAGGTTTGTTTGTATATCCAGACTTTTTCAAATGAGTCGAAACTGTTTTGTGGTCAACCCTACGCCCTCTTCAGCTACTTTGTAACTACTAATATGTCGATCTGGGTCCACTTTTTCAAAATGGCATCTTTGTCTGTTACAGGTCGCCAAGAGTGATGATTCCCTGACTGAAAAAGTTTGAACCAATTTTGTGCTACTTTTGTTGACATTGCATTAAGTCCATAAACGTCGCAATTTTATCCGTGGATTGTTTCCCATTTTAACCTTTATGTAGTAAAATTTCAATATGTATCGAATTTCTTCGTTATATTCACTCATTTTGGATCAAATGAGGGAAACTGCTTTACTTTTTGTTTTTCTGTTTTTAAAATTTCATCTATTTAATTTTACAAAACCAGCCAGATACAAACAGTACAACCAAAATTTTTTTCTGTAACTTTTTACTTATGAAATACGAAAAAAATTCCCCGACCCATTATTTTATAAATGTAATACTTATATCATAGATTAAATATTTAAGATATAATCACTTTCAAAAAAAATATGCCTAATATCAATCATCTCTTTTTACTAGTGCGTGTGGACGATGACTTGTAGTTAGATCCCTGGAACCCTTCACTCGACATGTGAAACACAGCAACTTTCTGCTGCAATTTTATGGTGGTATTCACTGACGCCATGCTTCCCCGTCAAACCGACCCATTCAAGTTGCAAAAAAAAAATTGATTACTGTAAGTAGCTGAACTATAGCAAAATTGAATTTGCTATTTAACACCTGAACTTAAAGCAAATAACATTGATTGCGAAACTTTACGGGGTTTACGTAATTAGGTCTATTCCGTCTAGTTCCAAAATAAAAGCAAATAGAATCCGTTGCCTCGATTAAGGGCGAGGGATTCAATATTAGTTGCCTATGTCAAAAATGTGTAAAAAAATTAAAATAAATTTAAAGATAGACAAGAAGGGCTTACATATTTTAACTTTTATCGTGTGTAACATTCCGAAAAATGGGAACTAATTCAACGATCCGAGGTACTCGGAACCACGACATTGTGATTGTGAATACAACTAATTCACTTTATTATTTAACAGGTTGATCTCCCTCCATGCGAATTTTAAGGGAATCCTCTTCGGCTATGCAAGCGAACTGTTAACACATTAAAATTAACTCAATACATATGTGTGATTATAATAGGGACATTTTATTTTAACGCAATCAACGATAGTACCATGATTTAAATCTTCACATTTTACACTTTAAGAGCAATACGAAATACGATAACAAAAAATGAGAAAATGTGACAAATTGTAAATTGTTTTATTTTATAGTATGTAAGTGGCCTGTTCCAGAATTATTCATCATGCCCCACGTAAAATGAATCATTGCGTTTTTATGTGACCGAGACGGAGCGTGTAACAATATAATAAATATATTAATATCAATGATTACAGGTAGTTCGTAATTCGGAGAATTTACTTTATTGCAAATCCGATCGGGATCAATATAAGTTTTTATATCATCTAAACCACTTAATAATTTTAAGAAATTTTAGAAATCTTTTGAAATGAGTATAATTTTAAGTATAATATGTTTTTGTTGGAATACGAATGGATAACTAACATTAACCCTTAACTGGTGTTGGGAGGTCCAAATTAATCCAAGCCTATATTTTCTGTTGCCAATTCTATATTTTGACGTACATGTTTACGCGTTTATGTAATCTCCACACGTACTATGGCTCATACCAGACGTAATGCCCTTAATTTTGTCTACTAGTGTAGCTATTTATCTTTTTTAATTTATTTAATTTGGGGTCAAAAAATCCACGATAGCAAGGACATTTTATTTATTTATTTGAAAAAGGTTTAAAAGTTTCTAGATGTTATGGGGATAGTTATAGCCTACTCGTACCTTCAGGTGAAGTATGCATCTATTTCCAGCCGCCAATATCATAAAAAATACAGTAATGGCTGTAGTCAATATTTTCAATTAGACATATGTATATATTTAGAAAATTATATATTTTTTGTATTCTCTAATATAATATTCTGTTTCTACTGTCGAGATTATTTCTACGATTTATGATTCTTAATTTACTAAAGTTAAGTTAATAAGTAAAAGCTTAGCGCGAGGAATTCTTTTAGGATATTTTGCTAGTAAAATTGAAATAAAATGGCTAGAAATAAGTTCCTAACTCGACACCTCTTACAAATTATGTAGTGTTAAAAAAGGGTATAGGTTTTAATTTAAAAATTATTAACTTACTTTAATATCTTTCACTTCTGTTTCATTAAAAATTTTATAGCGCTTTACTTTGTGACAACTATAATTTGAATAATATTTAAAAAACTTATTTACTCTATTACTACCTATCCGCATCTGTTTTAGACGATACAGATACGAACAGGATTAGAAGATAGAAACCGTGCCTATAAGAAGGAATTGAATATGGAGACGTTTACTGAGATGGATGAATGGAAGAAATACACATGCAACATTAACCACAAATAATTGGGATAAAGTAATAAAAATACGAGGATATTTTACATATATTAATAAGTACTCAGTACAAAAATAAGATCAGACGATAAACATCGAAGCACTCAACGGCGTACATGCCCCCCAAGCCATCCGAAAGGAGGATCAAGATAATCGGAGACAAGCTCATTCCGACAAAAAAGGAGAGAGTAACATTAACAAAACATCCAAGACCAGAAGCCGGATCGTTTGGCACATCAAATATTATTTGCTACGGTGAATTTTGAAATTTAGCGGTGTATTGAAATTAAGGAGATAAGCTACGTTAACTAGAATGTAATTTTTATTTTAGTGTATAATTAATGTATATCAATGAATCCTTCACTTATTAAATGTAAATCATTGACGTAAAACGAAAGTTTGTCTAGTGATCCTCAGTATGGAAAGATCTCATTTCATAATGTCCCCATAATGCCAACTATTCTGTCAGTTAAAATACCTCCGTTTGAACATTTTTACTGACAATTACACAAACATCAAAAATATCTTGGCTTTACAGACAAAATATTTTTTTTTTTAAGCACAATAACATTCTCGCATGAGAAACGTAACTCCGTTTTATGTCTGTGTTGCTTGAGACGATTAGCTACTTTGCTATTTTATTCTTTCAGGCTCCTCATTTCGTAATTAAGTAATTATAATATAATAACAAGAATCCAAAGATAATTTAAGTCAATTCCTAGACACGATGCATAAACATTGGACATGATGGCGTGGGGACTGATTTATTTTGAATTCTGATATGTGATGAATATAAATTTTTGGTTTGATCTACAAAGTAAAATCTTCAATGTTTTGAGGTCTTGCAATTGTAAAAAAAATCTACAGAAAGAGAAATAGAATATATATCAGAATATCTTAGTTATTTTATTTTCTTACTATGGATCCCCCGAAGTCAGACATCTAGAGGCGCATCTAGAAACGGCCATCCTGGACACACATCCGACTCCCGTGCCGACATCCGGCCGACGGTAGCTCTTTGCTTCTTCATAGGTGTCGAAGCTACTGCTATTTATGGCCACTTAATAAAATTTAATAACTGTTACAAGTATTAAATATATTATCGTAATAAGGGTAATTTAATTTAACACATTAATATAACACATCATATTCACAATTCCAAATTAATTAAAATATAGTAGTCTCTATTTTGACAGAGATAATAAATTTTCATTTTGGCTAACATGTTAAAGTAAATAACTAACCGATGATAAGACATTTCACCATGCAACATAATTAGTGTAACATTCGACATGTTTTCCGCATTACTGACTGCGCGGCCATTCTACGATATTGAATGGCCTTACAAACCTGTTGACAGTGTTAATTTTCGTCCACCAAATATCTTCATGGATGTCAATGCCTGCATTATTTTTATAAAATTAATAACTATCTGTATATAAATAAGCACACATTAAGTTATTTCAAATATTTTTTGTAAAGCTGAACATGACAAACGAGCGTGTATTGCATGAACTATATTCAACTAATGGTAAATTATGTCAGCAGCTAATAAACACTTCCATCAATTGTCAAAAAAGATTTGTGTGCTGTCAGATACGGAGTTTCAGACCAACCATCATACGAACAAGACCTGGCTGTATGGACTAAAGTCCTTTGCCTTTCCCATTGGGGATAAATTAATATCATCATCATTGTGTGCTATCACCCCTGTGGGCTGTGATGGAATATCTGAATCGATGAAAACCTTGTCTATATATTCTAATAATAACTAATATTCTAATAACAAGGTATTTTAATACACATAACATCTATTTCGTTATTGTCAAAATATAGTAGCATCATTAACTATTTATAAAATACTTTTGAAAGTTTTTGGGATTATAAAAAATGCCAGCGTTGTCTTTTATTTGGCAATTGTAAGAATACGGAGACCCTCATACGTATGCTGACGAGGCATTCTATCTTAGTTCTCCGGGGTTGCGATTCCTTCTCGAGGATGAACATAGATTTAATGGGCCGCACTCACAATCAGGTGAACTTTGTATTTGTTAATCACCCTCAATACGATAAAAAAATCAACCATAAGGCGACGAACTTAAGATTTTTGTTTGTTACCCACACATGTAGATATTTTTTTCCATGATGTTTTTCTCCACCTTCGAAGTCAATTTCTGTATGTGTACCGTGAAACTTAAAAATATACACCGAGCTCCTAAGGCATTATCCATTACCAAGGTCTTTCCCTTAACCTTATTTTTGTTCTAGTAATTACCAACAAAATAGAAAAAAATAGTATATTTTCCAAACATATTAAAAGTATTTTTACTTTTAAAACTATTGAACTGTCATTACTAATGAAAACACTGTTTTCAATCTTATTATATTTTACAAGATTTTATTTTATTACAATCTCATTTATGAAATAAATTTACCACTAGTAACAAAATATAATAGAGCATTCCTTTAAAGATCGCATTCTCAAATTCAATCACAAATGGAGTGCAGAAAAGCGCAATAAATCCAGCAACGGTGGCAGAATACATCCCGCCTATGCGCTTTTATCTGAATTTTTCAATGTCATCCGTGAAATTGCATTCCATTCGATCCGATGTATTTTTTGTACTAAATTATTTAAAAAGGATTCATGGAGTACTTTCACAATAGAGTTAGAAATAACATGGTCACCAAAATACTAGACACTATCATTTATGAAAATAAAATAAATAGAAGAATGGACTCATATGTACAATAGATTTATATAAAAACTTCAATAAAAGGGCTGTTTCTAGGATAGATTTTTTCGTTTATTTTTTAAATATAGAATAGGTGGCAAAGGAACAAGCAGCCACCTGATGCCAAATGATTACCGCCACCCATGAACATCTGCACATCTTACTTGATATATAATGCAATAGATATTTTTTTCAGTGTTATTTAAAGACTAATATCAATGTCTCTTGTTATTATAATTTATTTATTTATTTCACCAACAAAAAACACATTGAAACATGTTAGAGAATACATAAGTAACTATATCTTAAACTAAATGGTATCTTAATTATTGGTGAAACGACATGCAAAAGTTTTTTTGTATCGAGAACAGCTTAGTTAAAGAACAAATTAAATACATCTTTCAATATAAGTATTCTAAAAATAAATTTAATGCTATCATAAGAGACCTATGTAGATTTGTAACAAGTATAACGTATGTTTATATATTGAACACCAAAACAAAAATTACATTATTTTTACGTATATATATATATTTGTATTTGACGAAAATTGTAAAGACGAAAAGGTTACCGCTATTTAAACAAAAAACTATTAATGGTCAGATTTATCTGAAATTCGTCTACACTATCATTAAAAATTTCTTTAGTATTAACATGCTAAAGAGCCTATTACATGCTTTTAATACACTATTGAGCGATTAGTTATTGCCAAGATTCGTTTTAGACTGATGAATGTCAATTTTTTTTTGACTTTAATTCGTATTGATCTTGAGGGCGTATTTAAATTATAATATATATTATAATATATAATATATGTTAAAAGATCAGGACAATCCAATATACCATTGATTAATTTATCTAAGAACAGGTTGTCTAATATACTTCTTCGCTCGACAAGTGTTTTCATTTTAAAACTATTTTATCTTTCACATATTACTCGATTTTAGTGTGATTTAGTGGTATTATTTTATTTTAGTATCAAATAATAAATACCATCATATCTCTCGATTTCATGGTTTTCATGTTTGACTGTGTTGTTGTGTTCTGCGTAGTCCATAATGCATCTGAACATTACTCTGATCTTATTGCAGATGTGTTACATCAGACGATGGATAGGTGTGTTTGCATCCATGCTTCATGTACTATAGTACCGTGTATGATAGCACCAATACAAAGCATATATACCATAGATTTGTATTTTTTTGAGCAAATACAAAATTAACCAGCAATACAATCCGAGTTATCGTCACTGTTCCTAAATCACAGCTGGAGTTAATTCCTATGCAACAATAGTGTTTGTACATATATAAGGTAATGTTGACGTTAAAGTTGAATTATCCTCACATGCACATGCCAATTAACATAATGATATTAAACAATTTAATTGTACATACAATTAAAAACGAATCTGGATGATATAGATTAAAATCGTGAAATTTAAATCGTGATCTGTATCTAAGCGCTTAAGATTTACGTACTTCATGACAAATGACCTTGTAAGTTATAAAACTTGTACAAAAATATCTGAATTATAGGTGAGTTGTATTCGTTTAACAGAGAGAAGAACACGCATAAAAGAATTCCGAGGGTTATTACGTTTCTATTCAATAAGTTCGAATATCGCTCAAAACGTGACGTGATTCAAATAAGACCCTTGATATGAAATCTAGATTATGAACCTCGAATACAGCACTCTGGGTAAAACCAACTTATTATAAATCAATATTAAATCCAAAAAATATATATTAAAACGGTTTGATTGATCTTTCAATTTATCATTTCTACATTTTCTTACTATCAGGGCTATATATTTATATGTACATAATAAAATATACATTTTAGTAGTAGGACGGACTACGATAACGATAACGAGGAGGAGGAGAACAAGGAGAGCAAGAATAAGAACACCAAGAAACAGGAGAAGACAAGAAATAGTAGTAGTCCTACTCTCTGTTTTTATTCTTATTAATCGGTGCCTTAAAGATGTTCTTTAAGATTGTTCTTTTCCTTACTAGAAATTTAGCCTAAGTAAATAAAATTTTGCCAGCATATGCTGAAAGCGATCCATAAGAAATAAAATTTTTTTTTGTAAGCTATTAAATTAATAAGTATTAAAAAGGTTTTGTAACCTTAAATAAAAAAAATAACTTAGCATATTCGTTTACTTAGTTTTTTATTTAATTAAGGTTGAATGTGGCACCCACCCTAGTTATTTATAGCCAGTATAAACTGAGTTTTAGGACCAATTTCGGACAATTAGCGTTTATAAACGTTTTTTTCCGAACAGTTTCATTTTTCACTTTTCATTAATAGTTTTATTATAGTTTCACTATAACAACCGCTAAGATTAATTGACATATATAACTTAGTAGTTATCTTGGCATACGACACCCGGGGGATATAAAGTTTCGAAGTAATGTCATCATAGCTCTTCATTAATTAGTTCCTTCTAACCACAAATATGTACATAAATTATGACATGCTTGTAAGTGATATAAAAAAATTGTGTGATTTATTACAAAATATGCTTCAAAATTGGTAACACCCCTTAACATTAAGAGGACGTTGCCTGATCAAAATTGTCGATGAGGAAAACATTAAGCGGCATTTGTACAACAAAGGTGACAACGTTGGTCATGTCAAAAAAGTAGAAGATTTGTAAGAATTACCGTCAACTTTTTAGTAAATCCGTCTGAAAATAAATGGATTACTCCTGATATGTCCATATTTTCTTGTTTATTAATTTCTTTAAAAGCTAGAAAATACTCGTACTCGTAAACAAGAACTACAAATATGTCACACTGTATTGCCCCATGCATGTTATCGCATTGATTGGTATGGATTTCAGGTCAGTTACGATAGAAGAGTGGAGAAGGAATTCCTCTCCCACTATTGGGTTTTTGATAGTTGGTTAGCGCCGCTGGAGTTGCAGGTGTTTGCGAAAACGTTTACGCGGACATTTTTTGTTTTCGGGCTTATGGCCGCTGTTAGCCCGAAGGCTTTTACAGTTTCACCGGGTTAAAAGGTGACCGAGCGCTTATGTTACACAGTCGAGACCTTTATGTATGGGTAACCAGCACAAGGGCTCCCGAGAGGTAGCCTCGGCTTGGACCGTTACCCTGTTTCGCGAGAGTGACTCGAGGATGCCCGGGAGGGCCGAACCTCGGCTCGGTCAGTTGCTTCTGGACAATGAATTATCTAAATTAATATAGCTATTATTATTAGGTATCTGTACCACCACTTCGGAATCCGTGGGCGCTGGAGAAGAAGTAAATTACGCGGCAACATGAAGCCGAAAATCGTGGGGTTTTAGTCAATGCGAATCCAATGTAATCCGAACATGCGGGTAGAGGGTGGTTATGCACAAGACATTTCGCCTGGTAAAAAAAGGGTCAGGTATTAGCGTTCTCGTTCATTGATTTTGTATTCGATCCTGTAACTGCTATATTATATTCGATTCTATCGATTATAATGCAAAAGAGAAGGTGCAAATGATGCTTTAGTGTTAACGCATTTACTGGACGCGCTATGGCAAAATTTTTCTGATGAATCAGAAAATGTCGCCGAAATCCACCAAGAAGATAAAATAAATGAATATTTAATTTTTCTTTTACTGAAGCTAATATTCATGCTCTAATTTTAACTCTCCAAGTATAAGGAAATCTAAAACTCAATTTATTACTCTTACGAGTAGATGTCGACAATGAGTGAAAAATGTTATTATTTTCATTATTCAAACACTCACTCTGGCGAAAGCTTACGAATTCGGTTGGCATGAAATTTAATGGACTTTTTTACTTCGTTTTACATTTTAGTTTTATTAAATGACTAACTGATGAAAGGCTAAACCAGCAAAACTTTGTAGCCCTAAATTTAGGCAGTAGAGTAAATATCATATTTTTATATACAAACAAGCACACAGACAGTAAGTTATGACTGTGGCACATGAGATCTACATCCATTACCAGGATATCCTAGATGGGAATGGATGGAATGATTCTGTCTAAAACAGACACGCTGGTAAGGAGGTGGCACCTCTCCGATAGCGCAGATTGATTCATATTGCAGCTAGTTGTTAGCTAGTACTGACACAGCATATAGCTACAGCGTGACTCTAGTACTGACAATATTTTATAAGAGAATATAGATGACTGAATTAGTAGTTACTAAGAAGACTTAAATGCGATTGAAATTAATATGATGTTATAAATAATGCACAACCTACATAGTAATACACATTGCTAAAGTTTACTCTGGACAAGATACTCCGGGGCTTAGAGTTTCCTAAGATCTTGGTCGACTTAATTAATTAATTTGCCGTTCTACAATACCGCTGTTATATATATATAAAATATTCACAAACCAGGTTACATAAACATGTAAAAATGCAATACTTAAACTTATATTGTTCCTGAAATTAAAATATTTTGTTAGTTAGTTTAGTTTTTGCGGTAGTGAAAAAAGGAAACTACAGCCTTTTGAATTCAAATCAGGGTATGTGGAGGTTATAGTGAGTCATAGTTTGATAGAAGTTAAATATTTATGAAGAAGATCCCTGACGTGAAAAAAACAACTCAAATCGGTCCAGAAACTTCCTAGAAATCGGGGTATATAGAAAAAAATTAGACATTTAGTAGAGAATAAAATGCGATATGCATTGGAAAATAAGTCTGAGAAGTGCTCTCATTTCATATCGCAGCAAATATATTTTTTTTCATAACTTCTAATTGCTTTAAGTTTAATAACTGGAGAATGGCGATAGGCTATTCATTTCAATTAAATATTTTTTCTTGTTAAACTTAAAAAAAATGTTTAGAATTTTCAGTCGTATATTGTATGACAACTTAACTCAGGTATGCCTGTTGTTTTGAATAAATAATTCGTAAACTTTGCTGTTCAAATATTACGTAACAACACAAGATTATAATTCAACTTTTCCAGAAGAGCTAAGTTATTTAAAAAATTTGAAATTTGAGATGTTGATGATATTTTGAAAGTCTCTACAATCACAAACTAATTTTATTGATCTGGAATTGTTCACACGATGCGCTTAAGTATATTGTACAGATCGATCTTTAACGTACACTAGGTTAAAAGACTAATCGTAAAACAACTCATCGTTCGCTACATTTTCAAATGACTAATAAGCCAATTGGTAAATTTGAGTTCGTTCAAGGACTCCTTACTTTTTATCGATCATTATGTCACTTAGTCAGCCTTAGATTAGTTAGTCTAATTAGTCTGAGTTGAACATTAATCTATTGAATAAAGGAATATAAGTAATATCCTTTTTAGTACTATGTATTTTATATATATTTTCGATGTAAAATATTTAATCTTAAAAAAAATATCAAAACTAATTACAAACTAAATAATATTATGTGTAGTAACGGAAACAAAAAATAGTAATTACGTATAAACTTTTAGTTACCCTTTTCACGTATAGTATAAAATCGAATGAATATTAATAGAAACTTGTAGCTACTCCTCAAACGACACAACAATGTTCAAATGCATTTGCTTTATGCATTTTATAAATGAGTGGTAGGAAAACATATATGAGTAAAATTGTAGGAAAGATGTAATGAGAGAATAAAAAAACTTAAAATTTAATTAAAGACTTTTCAATTTATTTTATATTACACAGTTTACCTGATGTGAGTAAGTCAGTACTGTGGCATTCATCCTCAACAAATAGTTAAGATCAAGTACATGTAGATCAATTATTATACCTGAGGACTGAGATGGAATGAGGGATATCCGGATTTCTAGATTCATCATACGAAACACAACACCGTTATGCTGCTATTTCACATTGGTATTTCGCGAATGCGTGGGCCTCCCCATTTGAGCTGATCTATATATGCTGTAGTGTAGCTCTAGCACTATTAGAAATTATTGGAATGTAATTATAATTAAACAAATATAACATCAGATTAGACCAGAGCCATTAGATTATATGGTTGGTATAATGAAAAGTCAGTGACAAAGAATTATAATTATAAAATGTCTTTGGATTTGGATGGAAAAAAATAAGCAGGTGGCCAAGCATTTTCTCCATTTAATTTAGATCTTCACTTATACCATTAGTATACTACTTGCAAAACTTAATTAAACTCCGTACTCTAAAGATCTAGACAGGATCAAGCAAAACCCACATCTTAAAACAATGAAATAACCTACCTGCTATTAAATAGAGTTTACATCTACTAAGTACTTGCAAAAAATGTGAAATTTTGCGTAATTCATTCAAGCCAGGTGTTTAGTTAATTTCTATGGCAAATACTTATATATTTTTGCCGTTTGTAACTTTACAACTACTTGACACAGACATTATTTTCTTAGTTACAGATTACTTAGTCAAATGATACTCATAAAACATTCATAACATTAGGCTACTTTTTTGATAGGTTAATTGAGCTTTATCTTCAATTTTATAAATTAAAATTCAAATATTATTAATTTTAGAGAGGCTTATTAATCAAAAGTAGAATAATTGTGTTGTTGAGAAATTAGTAGAAGTATTCTGATGTATTGTTATCAGTTTTACAAAAAAACTACCTGTACACTTAATTACTGATCGGACACAATTCAATGAAGCAATTCATAGAATAAGAATTCTTGGATAAAAACAAAATACTGAAGCACCAACTTTCTCTATACCGGAGAAAACTCAAATGACTAATCATGAAATTCAAAATTGAGAGGAACGTATTAAAACTTTTACGTAGAACCTATAGGTTTTTAATTAAACTTTTTTATAAAAAAATGGATACACCTAACATAGAAGAATATATAATAAGTTTGTAAAGCTTATATTAATTATGATGCTGTAAATGAAGACACTGGGTTACAGTGGTTAAGGTTAGATTTATAATACCATCAGTATGGTATTGTGAATCTTGAGTTTGACTATTGGCACCTATCATCATATTTATACGTGATTTTTTCTACTAAACAATAACAGAAACTAATAAGAACAACATCTTGTCAACACTATATTATCACTCCTACATAGATACGATTATAAAGATAAAACATATGTTAACGAAATTGGTAACTTATAATTGAAACTTATAATTGACCCATAAAGACTATACCCATAAAGACTAATAACTAAATACTCAACAACGTTTTATCCCCATTTTATGAAGTTCATTAAAATGCGCATATTAGTTATACGCCAGTAGCAAAGCTTATGCATAATATATACTGTCCTAGAGTTACGGAACAATACACTTATTAATTAAGAGCAATGGTGGTGTTTAGATGCAAGTTCCGAGTCCCGAGGAGTCGTAACTTGTAAATAGTTTTGTGACCTTTACCTCTACTATAATTATCCCCGAACATTTTTAGTTTGTAAAGCATAGTTTTAAATGAAAATGCTATATATCTAAGCGAGTAGTATGAATTTATATCTGTGGTCCGTAAGTGTGACCAAGTGCCTATGACGCTCAGTCGAGACCTCTATTAGTGGGTAACCAGCGCAAGTAACCTCGGCACGGTTAGTTGCTTCTGACTAAGAATTGTCATTGAGTATCTGTAAGTAAGTGGTGGACTTCAGAATGCGTGGGCGTGAAATGAAGTGGTGCAAGAAACTCTAGCGACGCTTCTATCTGTATTGGCGTTAAGAAAACCGGCCTGTGGCGCACCTTGCGCATGAAACGATTTTGTATTACCTGAAGTCGGCGGGGAGGCATGCGCAAAGACGGGGCTTGTGTATGTCATTATGAGTCGGATGCACGCTTTTTTTTATTTAATTATCTTTTGTTTATCTCCACACATTTGTACTATTTCTTCTTAAGGGGTCGAATAGCATCCAAATCCTGGAACCTAGCCAACGTGTTATATATTTATGGCTACAGCATGGGTCGGCTCGACCGGGGAAGAATTAGGCTTTAACGAAATACCAAACAGCAATCGTTTTAGGAGATAGCATTGCTTTTCAGTCGTAGATAGTAACAATACATAAGAATCATGAATCTTTGGTAAGGATGGATGTATGTAGTATGTCTATGTAGGTCGTAGTCTCCACTCACGACCAGGTAATGATGATGTCTACCTTATTGATATCCACGAGGGCATCTGGTTATTACCGCATGATATCAAATGCGCACAGTGTATTGTAATGCCTAAGCATTTGCGCAAATAAAGCTATCACTTGTCGTCGTCTTCACTATTCCAACGTAATGCACGCGCAATAAGATCAGATAAAGATTCAGATGCAGTATCATACTTGAAAATCAATAATTTGTGTGCGATAAATGATAAAAAACTACACAAACAAACAAACGACAGAACACCCATACCGGTTGCATAAAGATGTACATATATTATCACTGGTCATACTAGTGCTTTTTCTGTTCAAAGACATTTAGGCACATTAACATTTTCACAAGGTCGTTCTTTTTCACAGCGTTGAATGAAATGTCCTTTTTTTTGCTTGCTTAAATATCCATTCGAACGTTGGTATTCGCGTGAAATACAAATTCGGTTTTCGGAGAGTTTTATGCCGCAGTTTTATAAGAACATCTATTTTTTTTTTATAAATGTTGCTCTTAATTATTTTTCCTTGCTACGTAATAAAACTACCATAGATAAACTGATTAGGTAGTTATTTGTTTTGCTTTGTATAAAAACTATCTTATAAACATACCTAAAGATTAATACGGAAACAATGCCCTTGAGTCATCTGTAAATTGTTAACTTACAATGTATTTTAAAAAAATATCACTTGTACGTTTCTTGTTTTATTTTATTCATGGAATCCAAGGTAATATATTTTATATTTTAATTTTAGAAGCCAGTGTCTTATAACTTATTCGGGTAAATGATACCAAGGACTACCTATATTTCACCAAAACCTCTCAAATCCTAAATACGTAAGATAGTGTGTAATTTTTTCAAGGTTTTATTCCTAAACAGGGGAATGAATCGGTACAAGTTAAATACATTTTGTATATCGTTACACCGACGTCCTGGCTGGTCACAGGCAGGTATTCATTTCATTTATTATATTATCCTAATTTTCAAGATTGTATTTCTTGCTTTATAAAAAGTAGAATATATATATATATATATATATATATATATATAGTGCACTTCCATTTATAAGAGATCCTCTCCTTATTCTGCTGATCTTTGATATGATAGGATAGATATTTGTGTTTATTTTCGTGTAGATTAATGAAATCGAAAGGTACAAAGACTTTATTCATATAATGCATCATCATATCAATAAGGTAAGGTAAACCTTTCGATTTTCTTTCAACATCTAAATATGGCGATATTAATTCTTTATCGTTTTCTTACTTGATTTACACTATCTTCTTGTACTGCCGTATACTATCTGCGTAGTATTTTTATAATGTTGATAAAAATATATATTATAATTATATCTATATTACGACAATATGTACGCGCATAGTTTACATAACATAATGTTATTCTCGTATTGTTTAGTACTACAAAACTGAATCATTTAGTTCTATTATTATATTAATTTAATGGTTTAGAAGATAAATATATATCTTTATACAAGAGAATAGCGTTATTTTCATATATGTAGTTGGGTTCTGTGATTAAAAATATATCGACTCCATAATATACATTATTAATTGTTCCCTTGAACTTAATGCTAAAATTGAATAGAATTCTTTGGAGATAAAAAAGTGGCTGTGTATATATTTCATATTATAACATTATAAACCGGTATTATTAAACTAAAGTAAGACGACTATTTTTAATAATAATAAGATGTTTATTTGTCTAAATTTAAGTATAGAACATATACAGAAAAGAACATAAGCTTAACAAATATTGACAAAATTAAATGTAAATATTTTATCTAATAATAAGGGTCCAGAACTCAGCTTGATGATTCTCTAAGTACCCCCGGTTATATTTTGCTCTGGTCCACTACAGCTTAACATATAGAAACACCCTATCAAACTGAAAAGAAAAGATTTTTTTTCATAATCATGGCAAAATTGAAGACTAAATTTTGAAAAGAGGTTGCATATTTATGCATTTTTATAGAATTTGCCATGGGGAGTGTACTGAGTAGTTGTTCGGATTACTTCCACCCGCTGACTTTAAACATCGTACATCACGACAGAATTCAAAATTTCATCCTCATCATCTCGATGGTTGGAAATCCACCACCACTGTGCGCTTTACGCTATATTTTCTGCCACGGACAACTAATATGTGGAATCAGCTGTCACCAACGGTATTTCTGGACCGATACGACTTAGGGACCTTCGAGAAAAGAGCCTACACCCCTCACATAGATCAGACAGCGCATCTGCGATTACTCTAGTATTGCAGATATTTATGGGCGTCGGTAATCACAGTGGCTTATTCGTTTATTTATTTACTTATAACTTTATTGGGAGAACGACAGCATGTTTTACATTAGATTTAAAGTTTATATACACATGATGATAAAAACCAATTATAGTTTTCCTCTAACTCTTAACTATACTTCTGAAGTAACACTCTTAATAATCAATTGACAAAGTTGTAACCTTTAAAAAATTAAAATTTAAAATTAAACCACCGCGTTTACCACCTACTCTATAAAAATTATTTCGCCATGACTTTTTCATTATTATTAAAAACATTACGTTAATCTTTATAATAATAGGAGGAAGCTTGTATTTTAGTTCTTTTCGCCCGTTAACATGCTTTCAGGCATAGAAACCACAGAACCTTGATAGTATCCTCGATACTCTTATGAGTGCAACATGGTAAGGCACTAGCTGCTAGCTGCAGCTAGCTGTGAATTAATGATCAATAGATCGTGTATCTGCCAACCTACCTACTTGGCATAATAATAATGTATACATAAAAAAATCGCATGAATGTTTTAATGAAAACTCTTTTATACATAATTTCTTACTCCTATGGCGCAGCGACCCCGGATATTCCCTTTGTTATAAATACATACTCAATAGGCCATAAGTCAGATAATTTCTCTATTAGCTTTACGATTTATAATCAGTTTAGGCTCACGTCACGTCAGTGTCGTTTAGAGATAAAATGACAGCGATAAGAAATGCTTTTTAGTGCTTCTACTTTTCTCATATGATTCTTTCTATTGATACTTAAATTTCGTTCTTAATCTTTTTCAAATTCACACTGGACGCACGGTTGTTTATGGAAAAAGGTCGACACAAAAATTTATATTTATTTATGATATAATACTATATATTAGGATATTGTTACTGTAATGGGTGGTAGAATGAGAAATGATACATTTGTCGTTTTTTTTGCTAAATTGCATTAAAATAATGACATCCTTAAGTTGTTGTGTAATGTATGTATGTATGTTAATAACGTAAAATATTCCTTACTTTCAATATGTTTACATATTGTTGTATATATTGTGTTTAAATGTTTGTGTGAACTTGTGAATTGTCTTCGACCCTCATAAAGAGGCATCAGAGAAATAGAGAAATAAACGCATGGTTCCTCCAAGACATCTAAATCATTTTTTTTATTTGTTATTTCTCAATTACAATTAAAATACAAGAGAGTGAAATATAACTCGACTCTTTAACTAAGCTCCCCAAAATGTTATTAAGAGTTGAAATTCAATTAATGTAGGTGCAAGTCTTAGTATTTGCTTTTAGGCATAGATTTTTTTATATTACGTAACTTTATCCCAATTTTTTGTCCAGATTCCAGATGGACTTCATGGTGATCTATTTAACTATCATACACTTTTACTAACGGACTAGATAAAGACTTTACATTGTATCCATTCAATGCCTTAACCAAATAGTAATGGAAGCCTGTACCACTAGCGCCAAACTAAGGGCTGCTGGCAAGTGTTATGAGAATAGTGTGATAGTGGAAATAAAAAAGAAATAGAGATTTAAGTTCTCGATATAATGCACGTCTAAGTATACAAGATTTTTGATTTTTATATTTATGGCCGCGTTGAAAACATCTTTATTTTTCGCCACCAATATTGCTCTTTTGCTCAGATAAATATGGTCTTTGAAATGTTGTATATCTATGATAATAATGTAATATCCCGAAAAACACACTGAATGAGTTCCTGGTTAGATTTTGACAACTGACAGAATCCTGTAGGTAATATAATAATTCCAGTCAAGGCGTCAACTGTGACGTATCCATCACCAATATATAACTTCGAAAACACATCTACACTTTGATCTTGTTGCAAAAACACTCGCATGTTAGTCAATAGTATCAATCGGAATATCTTCACTTGCAGAAATTTGATGTTTTAAAATTTATACTAACTGCTTCGACTAATGTTTCGGCGTCGTATTGTTGTTCTTGTTATAACTCGTGGTGAAATGAGTCATGAATTGGACAATTTGGTCATATCATGGCCAATTACCACAGCAGTTTATTCGCCATCAATTGACACATGTCTTCTATCATGATTAATATCTCATTGTAAATTTATGCAGTCATTTGTCATTTTTTTTTCAGTGATGAAGGTATGGCAAAATCCTTGAGCATATCATCCAAATGTGAATCGTTCTGGAGCAACTGTAAAAGTTGAAACGCCTCACTATAGGTCGCACACAGATGACCATTAACAGTTGTCATTCGTTGAAACGACGTCGGACTACGAACATTCACCAACATATAACTAACGATGATCTAAAATAAAAACTTTCGCCGTTATTTAGATGCACAGTGTAAATCCGATGCAGAACGTCTGCATAAATTACTTTTGGATGTTATTTAACTGGTGTTCCTTGTTTCCGACGCTGCAACAATTTTGATGATGCATTCCATGTATAGTAGCGTGGCATTTCAGCATATAGCAAAGTGCGAGCGAAATCATCTGTGTGACAAACTGAAATAAGCGTGTTAAAGTTGTGATAGGTAGTCGTGCCGCTCTGTCCACCGCGTTCGATTGAAATACACCATTCCAGATGTATTGCCAAATGGACTACTGCAGCGTATCTTTCGTGGATCGCAAATAAAAGATTTGCCAAATCGCATCGTTGCTGCTGACATAGTGACCCATCTGATACTGAGATACTTCTTCATTTGCATTTGTAATAGCATATCGCTGTCTTTCTTCACATATTTAAATATGTACCTGATCGACTAGATGGTGTTACAGTATTACACATTTAAGTGAGCCTCAAAAAAATTTAAGTATCTAGTATGGTACAATTCAATGATTATCCCCATGAAAGTTTTGTCCTTTGGGAACTACAAATCACCTATTATCCGCAACTGATCGCCGATGATACAATGGGTATCCGTCATTGTGTATGATGGTGTCTATGGATATCAGGTCACTCCGGTACCGCTTGGAACACTTATCGTCGATCATAAAGGGTAAGTGTCGTTTTTGAAAACTCCGCAAGGATTCTTATTCACCACTGCAGTTAATTTCGGATCAACAGTTTCAGGCGTGATTGTACCCAATCTGCAGATAGAAACAAACTGCAACGTACCCGTATATACCACTGTAAAATTTTATTATTTTAAAATTTTACGTAAAATGTAAAATTTATCCTGTAAGGAGCGAGATTTAAAAGTTAAAATTAAACGAAAATAAAAAATCCATAGGATTAATTTAATTTCACGTAAAGGTACAATTTTTAGGTGCACTTTCTGTCTTATTGGATTTACATCATAATAAAATAAAAACATTTAAGAATAAAAAGAACTTAACAGAACCAGAACTCATACTGAGGAATAAACAGGTTCTGTTTTAAATGTTTGGCATTAAGCAATTTATGACAAAGGGACTTGTGAATTCCGAAACCCGTACAAAAATGTCTGAATTGCAGATGACTGATAATCGTTCTACGAAGAGAAGAACTCGCATAAACGAATTCCGAGGATTATTATGCTTCTATTCAATAGAATCGGATATCGCTCAATACGTGATACGATTTAAATATTAAGGCCCTTGATATGAATTATTCCAGATATATAAAATTATAATAATCCCTTTGAATAAATCTTAATAAAAATAAATCTTATATATATTTTTATTAAAAAAAAATAGCAAAATCAAAAGCATTTATTAATTAAACATGTAGTAAAAAAAATTAAGCAAACATTTATAAAATTGACCGTCTCTAATCGAAACTGAGCCTTGGTTTCTGCTGCGATTTTCAAACCTGAAGCTGTCGTAACAGTCATATCCGTCAGCACTATTATGCTTTATAAGTTGAAATATAGATTTTAGTTCGAACTAATTAAATCGTGGTAGCCCATCAACCCTACCTTGTAGATTCGCAATGCGGTTTCGTAAGCCATTTACATTCATCAATGAATAACGAAACCGTGGAAGAAGCCTTATACTTCACGTCTTTACCAATCTCTGTATTTAACAAAAAATATTTAAATTCAGTCCAAAGTTAATAGAAATGCTTAAAATAATTTTACAATTCCTTTTATATAATTCTTTCGCAATGTTTATAATATATCGGAATAGGGATATTTTTCTATAAGTTTACATATGAAGAGAGTTATCAGATATTAAAAAGTATTTAAAATCTAAACTGTCTTTAACTAATGCATATGCGATAGCGGAACTTGCATTCATAAGATATTTCACCTTTCACTCTATCGATTTTATGCAAAGAGAATATTCTTCAACGTAAATTCAGACCTTACTAACATTTTATTACATTTACATGCATGTAACAGTGTAAAAAGAGCATATTATATGGCTAGCAATAAATAACGTGAATAAATTGCATTTAAAGTCATTGCCACATAGATGCCTACATCAATCTTCTATGAAGAAGCAAGATGGAACCAGTTTTTCATTCCTGAGTTAGGTATATTCTCCTAAAAATATCTTTGTTCCAATGTGGTCGTAGGGTTTCTTAATTATTTCCAAATATACGGCCGTCAGTCCAGCAATGTAAATATACTTGTTTACAATACTACCTGCCTAACTAATCAATTACGTCGTTAAATTATAGTCAGTAACCAATTAATTCATTAGTAATTATTTTATGTGTAAGTGAGCAAATTAAAAGTTGGTGTGATATGTTAATAATAAAATATCGCTGTAGTCAAAATGAAACCTTTTTCATTTCACTTCTCATTCATCATAATTTTATAGATAAATTTAATGAAACAAACTTTCAGTGTAAACGCTTTTACTTACATAAAATGTTTCAGTAATAAAATGAAAAAGTAAAGAATAATTTAAAAGTAATTAAATACATATATTTTACATACCATACGAGATCATAATAATTTATTTTTTACACGGCTACAAATAAAAATTCTGTATATTCTTCCGGACAAGTATTTTCTTCTTATTATTTCATATAGATTTAATAGAAAAATACGAATTGAAGCGGCGATAGCCTAATGCCTACGGCATCGGAGTTACAAGCTTTGAACTCCAATGGGCTTTAAGTCTTAAATTAATTTCCATTTTACGGATTCTTACATACGAAATCATTTGCCAACATTAGTATTGCAATAGGTTATCGCGATGAAAGGTAAAACAACGAGTTAAATAGGGCTTGACAGGATGAAAGTGCGCCTTTCATGTTACATAAATAACGTGGAACTTAGTATATCACGCCACATGGCTGTTTTCGTTCTCTCGTATGCAGTATTCAAGACACAATGCAATAAGAAGTTATAACGATCAAAAAGTGAATCAGTTTGCGCTCAAGGTCACGCAAGCAAATCCTAGATCAGCGATTCATTGTATACAAGTATCAGTATTTAGGTGTCAGATATTTAGATATACAGATAGAGTTTTTTAAGAAAATCATAGGAAAATTTAGAAGAATTTTCAAAATCTTCTCATATGTTTATTTATTTTTGTTACATTCGTGATTTCGTTTTTGATTACATATAAATCAATTTTCACATTTCAGTTCGTCTGTTTTTAGATGCTTAAAAATTTACAACTGTAGATTTTTCCATCGAAGATATATATTTGTCGTATTTATATAGATTATTCATAGAATCGGTGGTGATTTACATATAATAGCAATGTGTGCACATCTCATAAATATATTTCCAACTTTTTCTTAGATATTCTATATTTTCACATAAAGAACTTGAATAAATCTTCGTAGTGCTAAAATTTATGTAGTATGTCGCTAAATCAGTGACGCTGAAGCCGAAAACCACTACAGTATGAAGAATTAGTATGGTCATTGAATTGTTATTCACTTACCTAATCTTACAAGGATATTTCCTGTGAAACCCGAATGTCATCCTTCAATGTGATATTTAAATGCAAAGGGGCTGTTCTGCACAGGCTAACCATAGTTGTCAATCATTTGAAACAGCTGTTGTCTCTCGTCTCACTAATCATCCCAACCACTCATAATCCACGATCAACAAAAAATTCCCGGTGCCGATTCTTGCCAAACGTTTCCAAGGGTTTCCGATTATCACCATTTTACAGGCCAGTTTGTTAAATGTTAGAGCGTATACCACGGTCACTCGCACTCACAGCTCCATGATGTCCAGCGCTCCTATCCGAATATTATTTACAAATGATTATATACAAAATTGGAATGAATTACTATATTTATTTTATCCCTGTATTATTTACAAATAAAAAACAAAGCCTTTTAATTAAAAAATTATATCTTAAAACGTAATTATTTCAGTAGAACAAATGAAGAAGAATGAGAAATGGAGAAGAAATGAACTTATGAGTTTTAGCCATTAAAACATCAAGTACTTTTATTAATTGAATAAACGACTATTAACTTATAATAATATTATTATTAAATTACTAATTCATATTGCTTGCAAAAAAGCCTCCATGTCATTAAGTATTATGCAAATGCTTAATGCATAAAAATACTTTGTTATTTATAGTACTATAATAAACGGCAACTCGTGCGCTATTTAATTGTTTGAATGAGGTATTTACTATCTTACTTAAGAGCGCAAGCGTGATAAAACCGGGAATTTTTGCGCTTGACGTGCACGTCCTTACGCACAACGTAACATACAGCCTGGTTGCAGCGTATTAATTCATTGTATTTTATTTAATTCATTAAAATTATATACAGCTCTTATTAAGGCGGCTTACTTATGCGGATATACTGTGTGATTAATTTCTCCATAGCATACAAGCTTGAATTCTTTTAATTTTCAGTGATCAGATATTCATAACTTTATAGTTTTGTGTATTTTAGCTCACTGCTAGATGTAATGTTGTATAAAATATGGCAAATCGCTTCTTGAACAACGATATAGTTTACAGCGACGCTATCCGTTATTTTACCGCTATTTATTACCTCCTTCATTACTAATATATAAAAACTTGCCACGCTCTCCACTTCATGCACTGTTTTCACATCTACTGTATCCGGAAATTCCTTATTAATCGATTTTTTTGGGGGTCTTTTTTTTTCTTTCCAAGACTCGTGGCGTTCTGTTGTGGTGTCTCTGTAGTTAATTTTTGTCATTTGGGGAATTTATGGCTGATCACCACTGTTAGCCCGAAGTATTTTACAGCTTCAGGTTAAAAGGTAGCTGAAAGCTTAGGGCTCTCAGTCGAGATCTTTATTTTTTGGTTCGCACAAGGTTTCCCCACCTCGGCTAGTACTGTTATCCTGCTCGTTAAAGCGACTAACTCGAGGGTCCACTGACAAGTTGGAAGCCTGTTTGCCAGCCGCGGAGCACTTTAGTGCCACAATCACCATGTTTATTGGTTTTTATTTCGGCCTTGATACCATTCAGGGATAGTACGGATAGTACTTTGTGCCAATAGATCCTCGTTTATGAGGTCGGCAGGGATTTCACGTGGGAAGTTTTTAATGGACACACGAAACTGCTGGTCTTCTGAAAGAAGGTATAAAAAACACACCCTTTTTGTAGGGAACGGGCTACTGCTAGGTGGCCAGCTGAAGACTACAGCTGGAGTTTGATTCCAGCCTGGAGATGGCAGTGAATATGTACCTGTTTGATGCAGATACAACGAAGAGTCACTTGTCCTGCACCTGGATTAAAACAGGCCTGGAAAGCTGTGAAGTAGCTGAGGTTTGGTGTGAAGCAGCTGAGGTTTTCTGTGAGACAGCGGGGTTCGGTTTTGAAACAGTACAGCGCATACAGCATAACTGAGAAGTGGTGGGGCGTGATTGGGTGTGTGCGTGCGATGGTGCTTTTAGCGCTCGGGAAGGTGGGTGCTGAAACCCTCTTTTAGCGCTTGTTTCACCAGCTGAAATTTTCGAGCATCGCAAGGATCCTCAAGTGAGTGGGGAGAATCGAACTTCATGAGTGAGCCCGAGGATGAGGATGAGGCCTTGGAGGAGGGCTAGGAAGTGACTTGGCCTTCGACGGTGCTAGCTCTGTTAGGGCCAGGAGTGCCGGAAGAATCGCCGGGTGTCCTTGGGGGAATTGCTCGCACTCGAGCTTTCTGGTTCCTTATTTTCTTGTTCTATCCGGGGAAGTGGTCGTTAGTCGGATACCTGGACGTATTTCCTCCTTCCCTCCCCGCTGGGTAGGGAGGATGATTGCTTGTGTATGTAGCCCTAGTGCGCCCAAATGTAAATGTAAACGCCCAACTTTATCGTCTACGAGTGAGTTGGTACTGGATAGGGTACTTGGCCAAGGCCAGTTGGTTACCAACTCTTTCCTTACGTATGGGTTTCACCCTTTTTTTACATGGGTAAATGCCTTCACATACCTACCCCTAAGAGGGCATGGATTGGTTGTGTTGGACTCATACCGACTAAAACCCCATGATGTTCCTCCATCATCACGTATGGCGGGCACGCATTCGCATAAATTCATGACACGCCTCGACGGGCACCCAGGCAGCCCCACCTCAGGGTGGAGGACATCTCCCCTCCATCCCTCCAGGCAAGGTACACCAAGACATGAGTGCGCTTTCCTGTTCGGCCTCTGATGGAAGTGGATCCCGGCGAATCCACCTCCCAGAGGATATTTGGCCGAGAAAGCTAAACAATCCCAACCCGCGCGTCGGATCTGGTCTAAGGCTCTACCACCAATCAGGTTTCGGCCGTGGAGGACAGGGAAAGCGACAGCGCAACGCCGACACTCCTCTCTCTCCGCTACTCCGCCACGGCTGAGGACGCGGAAGACGGTCCCTCGGTCTATCTCAGAGTGCCTTAGGCCGGCCGTTTGGATTCCTCTTAGCTTCATCATGGGTGACTAAGACACGGTTACTAAGCCCCGCCAATGCAAATACATTGCGTGATACATTCTGTGCCTAAACCACTACTTGCAACTAAAAGTATACTTTGAGAAGCATACATCTTCATTCAAATACAGACATTAGCATTTAATCATTTTCTAATTCACATAATAAATAAAACTAATAACAAATATTTGTCATGAAAATTTTGTAATGATATAAATTCAAATTTGATTGTACAATAAAGAGCTATTAAATAAGTGTAGTTAGGAACTCATAAGCCTAGGAAGGTGATTCAGCGAGATTGTTCACGCCGTTAATTTAATGGCAGGCGCTCATTGCGTCATTTGGAAGGATTCTATACTTATAACTTGGCAATTGAACCGTCAAATGTTAGGCAATTTTTAAAACATTTTCATTAAACTAGGGCTAAACAAATATTATTTTTTTAACTAAAATACAAGCTTCCGGGTCTCACGTCTTAATTATACTAAACAAAGATATCTGTTATCGGTGACATATGAGCAAAAATATAATAAGCCAGCTAAGGCATCTACCACAACAAGAAAATAGATATTGGATATAGCCTAGTAATCACAACAACAATATATTATACCAAAGACAATAGAACACATGTATCATAGCACAGAAGCATTAAGTCATGAGCTAGAGTATGACTAAAACACGGAAATGGCAATAAATACACCGTGCCCATGTCGAAACATAACTGGCGTGTCATAGTGTAATACCCTACGACCCTATTAACCATCGGCAGGTATGGAAGGTACGTTTATCACCCTTTTATATAATTAAAGTCAATTTTATTATATTACATTACATTACTTCACAGATATTACAATTATATTGTCTTAGTATGAAACTTTCATATAGTACAACATTACTTTGGTGTGCGGTATTTACCGTTTCCCAGACCTATAGATGAACAACTGCGCGTTCATATCCCCATTAGATACAATTCGATACGCTTTCACCTTACCAATTTATATCTAGTATGTCATTAAATTTTCTATCAATTTTGTATGATTAATTTTGTAACTCTCTCATAGTATTTAGCCTTAAATAAGAGATGAATATTTTAGAACTTGATGTTGATTAAAAAAAATACGTCTGTTTAAAATATTTTTATAATAATTAAATACGAATCGCTATTGTGTGATAAAGGGACTACTCGGAAGTTCAGACTACAACTGAGTAAACAAAGAAAAATACATTATAATATATAAAATCATAAATATACAAACATTTATAAGCGTAAAAAGAGCAAAATGAGCATACAGAGCAAGACAGAAGACTTCTTCGAATTCGTTAGATGTCTATTAGATAGACAAGAATTACGCTTTCAAAGAATACCAGTTTAAATTAGTATCATGCTGTTTTTATGGCTGAAATAAATCGTCGACGGATTCAATGGAAGCTTTTCATCTAACTTTCCAGGGTTGAAAACGTATATACAATTTGTTTACTTAAATCACGTCGCTAAGGCGATGGTATAATGATCAGCAGTAGGTATGTTCGGTTATAATGATGGTTGAATGTAAAAATCATGGTCAGTAACGATCACTTAACTATCAGCTTAACTGTCCGTTTGTCATCTTCACTACATAAAGAAAAATTGTGTTCCGTGCTAATAGTAACTGGGATATTTTTTTCTTTCCCTTTCCATTCGTACTAGTTAGTACAAATGGTCAGGAAATATTCCCGCCGATCTTCGCGACAGCGCTCCCGTTGCCCCGAATCTGTTGGGTTGTAATTAGTGTCTATCCAACATGGCCCAGCCTTGCCCTTGTAGGAGTATGCATATGCATATGTAATTATAACTGCATATATGCACCACCCTCTTATACAATCTTACCTAAAAACATTAAAAGAAATTATTATGTTAAATATATACCATCAATAAATTACTTATTGCCAGATATTAAAAATAATCCAATTGAAAACAAAACACAATTTATGTTATCAATTAGCTAAAGTATGCCACGAACTGCAACCAACTTAAAGTAAAAGTAGTGTTCAATCAATAGTGTTTAAAAATGTTTTTTTTCACGTCTAATATGTTCCCTCTAGTATAATATTTATTTTAAAAACCTAAGTATAACAAGTAGTCAATTTAGACACAAAATACACTTGTTTACATTTTTTAACAATTTTTTTAACATGAATCATTTATCTTGTGCCTATATAGTAAAGGCTAGAACGGTGGCCTAGCGCCTCAGCGTCCGTCTGGATCTCCGTTTTTTCCTATACCACTTCAGATTACTTCGCTACTGTAATTAATTAACCAGTACTAAATAATTAAAATATTAAACAATTAAATATGTTAAATCCTTTTATTTTTAATAAACGAAGCACAATCAAAAACGTCGAAAATACGTATTCTTTAATTGGTACATTTAGATTGATGTACCAAGTGGTATGAGATTTTTTGTTTTCTAAAGTAAGAAGTATAAATTTTTTGAAGATTTTTACGTGCAGCAAGTGATCCAATATTTCATTGGAGGATGGACGAAGAACGTCGATCATAGGTGAATATGTTCTTTCATATTGGGTATTAAAAGTAATCACTTTATTTTATTTTTACTCCACATAATCTTGAATTTAAGATGGGACTTATAATAAAAGGAGTAGACCCGGAAAAGAGCAGCCCAAATTTACCATATTTATTTAGTGAGTGATTGAAGGACCCTTTCCATCCTCTTTCTATAAAACTACGGGTGACGAACACAAAGCTTACCTACCATGGTAAATTATCTGTTCGTTTGTATGTATTGATGACTACAGCTCATAAATATCTTAACCAACCTCAGCAAATATTCAATAAGCACATACGTAGTTATTCACGGCGACTCAGATATATGACTCACTATCAATAACGCGGTCTCTCGATCCCTATACTTGCACCATACACCATACGGCTTGGGTCCTACTCCGGTTCAGCCGAGCCATTCATGCTGCAGCTTGTATCTAGACAAGCAGGTGTAAGCCTAAGCTTACAACACATATATACCTTAATTCCTTATCATGTAATACGAAGATTCAATCTTCAACTAAGTAGTATGTATGTATATCACAAAATCCATTGTTCAATAATACGATTCCGAAGGATTTGATTATTTCTGAATGGAACATTTTTGAATTTAGCTAATTAATATCGGTGTCGTAACTGTATTATGGATACTGAGATAATATGGTGAGACTTAATAATTACATATAAAAATATAGCCAGAGGTCGCTATGTAAGCGATATACGATGATTTGACCGCGGATCCTATAGTCATCCACTTGAGTGTTTTACTAAGAGGGGAACTAGATGATTGGCACTGGTTTTACGATTTAGAATATGTCAAGTTAAGAATTTTGGTGAGGACGGCAGTGTCAAAGGAGCATAATCCAGTTGAGTGTTTTACTAAGAGGGGAACTAGATGATTCGCACTGGTTTTACGATTTCGAATATGTCAAGTTAAGAATTTTGGTGAGGACGGCAGTGTCAAAGGAGCATAGATAGATAAAATATACAATAACTAGTTGTCAAGGGTGCATCCTTGATAATTGAGCAATTTTCAAATCTTACAAGATAATCGGATATGATTAATAATTATGATCGATATCAGATCGGTTTCTACGAATTAACAGATATTTGGTCGATGACCAGCATTGATATGTTTATTGGTTAGATACGATGATCGCTTTACTACCTCTTCATTCACTCTTTCTTCAGAGTAAATCTTTTTAGAGTTGAATCGTTAAAGTAATGTAGGTAACTATCAATCTTCTTGTTTTTGAAATAGGATATTAGAATTCTTATACATTTATAAAAAAATGATATATCATTATTTAAAAAAAATATTTTCAGTAATATACAAAGCTTTAACCTGTGATTATTAGTGTCCACAATGTTTCCCGTAGGTAGCATGGCCAATTTAAGGGAAACATAGGTTGATGGGTCACCTACCAAAGAAAAAAAAATACTTTAGTAAAAAAGTCACCATTTTTAAGATATAGTGATTTTATATTATAAGTGATATTAGATATTATATAATAGGTATTCATGTGTAGTGTTGCATAGTGTAGTAGAAGTCTAATTATTATTAAAATGCATTGCATGACAATAACCATTAAATCAATTATTTGATCTTTAAATCTTTTTATCACTAAGTGTTTTTCTTTTACTTAAGTGTTTTTAGGTTTAATGTGTATTATACTGACATGTCAGACATTTGTCAATTAGCATGTATGTGTATATATACATATATATATGTCTAATTTTTGCATTAATCCCACTTTTTACAAACTATCGGCTATACTAAACTATTATTTATTATGCCCCATCTATCGTAATCTGTAATTATGCATAATTATTATACATTTATACATTTAGAGATGAAGTTATAATTCTATATATTACGATTTTCCCTGTTAACGGTAAATTTACATTAGACAGTTTCAAATGGTTAGCAGTATAGAACACAACATGTCAAAGCAATTGATTGATTACGGCGTTTCCTAAAGTTGGAAGCAGACTTCCAGTAAACGCCAGAATTAATTAATTCACTGTAAGGTAATAATTTACGTCTTCATTTATCGTGTGTTTCTTCGTATTTAAATAGATATATTTAATTTCTCGGAATGATTTCTAGTTTGATTTTCAAGTAATTTTTTTTATAGGTATATTTCTATAATTAGCGTTTTTTTTTCAAATGTGGGATAGAATACGAATTGAATAAGATTTATGCACTAGTAACTGAAATATTTATGAAAAACTATTTATAAATGTTTTTTTTATTATTATGAAACAAACAATGACAAATGGGATCACAGTGCTATGACGTGTCCTTTTCCAGTTGGTTATGAAAATTTATCTATAGAATGAATGCACCAATTCTATTTGAAAATGACTATGATTTCATATCTTACATACGAAAGAGATACCATATTCCATATGGTGAGAAACACACACAGAATTTAATCATAAAGAGCGATATAATGAACTACAAAGGAACATTAGAAAGAAAACAACTACATTAAAATAAAAAAAAAACATCCTAATTTCGTATTAGGATATGACGATTCATTTTGATCTTAAATTATGGAAATTTAAATCCAAACCAAACATACCACTACTTAAAGTGTATGAGCTCCTTCTACGTAGACCGGATAAAAGATAAATAATTAAAAAGCTGATGCTTAACTATGTTAAATCGAATCGTCTTCACCTAAGTTCTCCACGTGACTGTAATAAAAAAGTTTAAAATAAAACGCGATAAAATTCATAAGCCTAGTTTTATTCAAATAGCAGTATTCGCCTAAATATAATATATCATTACATAAAGAAGAATAAAAAGAAGATTAAGAAAAAAAACTTATGAACATTGCAAAGCGGAGAAGAAGCAGATTGAAATTATGACATGAATCATCGCGTTGTGAATTATCCAACATTACGAACAAGTTTAAATAAAAATATATTCTTTTGAAATTTCTCAGAAAATATATGATTTTTGTTATTTACAACGAACCAATTTAAGGGTTCGCGAACTGATAGAATGGTCAGCCCTTAAATGAAGAATCTTACTATGTCATTTCTAGGAAGTAATTGAGGAAATGGTAAATTTATTGCAATAATTTAACACCGGGTTTTTTATTCCAAAACATTAAGGTATTTGAGTAAGCATGTTCAAGTTTTTAAGTATATGAAAATTTTATAAAAGTTTATAAAAGGCTTGTTCTTATGAAATTAGATTATTATTTAAAAAGTTTATAAATTAGACTATTTTGATATAAACAAAAACTTAGTTTTATATTATTTTGTATTATCTCTCAGATATTTTAAAATTGGTCCAGAAATAAATTTGAGAAAAATTGCGAGAAATTTATGCAATAATTCGGTGTCTGTATTTTTTTCAATAAAATAAAGCAGTTAAATAAAGGCTTGAAACCACTTTCATTAGAGTCGACGCATGAAATCATTTTCTATTTGCTATCGGAAAAATAATTTACTAAGAACAAGTAATAAAGTCCAGAATGCTTATTAATTTATGCTTGAGGCTTTAAAAATCAAGTCAACTCTACAAATTTATTATTAGTATACATTTAATGTAAGTGTATTAATTCATTATTTTATTTAAATACGCTTAAGTAATACACATGCCTACATTAAAAATCAAATTGGATATATGGAAATGCAATTGAATTGATGAGAATAAATGTCGATACCTTTAATTTGACTGTTAATAAAAAAATCCAAACATATAATTTCTTTTGCAAGTGTAACTCACTTTGTTATTCAAATGCGAAGTGAACTTTCCAATTCCGTGAAATAGTTGCAGTAGTAATTTTTGTAATATACGTGCAGTGTGGATACTAAGTTTTTATTTATATTGCTAATAGGCTTATATATTTCAGCATAACGTACATTTTATTGAACTGAAAATATTTTATGCTTTTACGATATTTACATTATGAGATACTTAAATTTAGTATATAAGTTTATTATAAAACTTTACAAATAAAAAAAAACTTTTTACTGCACTGTAGAATAAGACTTAAATTATTTATCTAATATTACTCATTGTACAAAGTGACAGTTATTTTGTGAGAATGGTATGAATTTAATATTTACCTACCTGAACCTTATTTATTAGAATATTTTAATAAATTTGTGATGTCCAGTCAGGTCTAAAAAAATAAAAAATCATTGACACACTGATATGACCAATATTTTTTAGTTAACTTTTCATTATGTTTCACATCGTCTCCAGATCAGGACAATCCATCAAATGAAACTCTTATAGAATCAATCTCAAAGAACAAATGTTAAGGGATGAGTTAGAAAACCTGTGTAAAAAGTTATTCACAATAGATTTCTTTCTCATTACTATTCAAATTAAAGGTCAAAAAACCTGGAACCAATGGAAAACAAACAATGCTGGAGAATATTAAAGTAGTTCATTAAATTATTTTTATAACGTAACGGTACGGTGTAAATTTAACTAACTATAAGAAAAATAACGTCATTACAGCCATTACTTTTAATTTATCGGTATCGATTTAGCGTTCTATCTCACGAATTCTTCAGTTATGCAAATATTTAATACATTTTTTCTATTTGACAAGTAGACATTGGATATTTGAATAGTGGTTTTGTATATTGAGTTCAACATACATATTGAATATTTACTCGAAATAGCGAGGAAATATGATAGTAACATGTGTTACTTAATATTTTATGACAGTAATCTGTGACAATGTAGGTAGTTCTTCCTTCTTACTCTAGCTGCAGCAAAATTCTATCGTTAATTAAAACCTAGAAGGAAAAGCCTTATACTTAACAGTGAAAATATTAAGAATATTCGGCACGGATCTTTTTTTAAATCATGTCGTTTAGTACTCGTTTGTATGGGTAAGTATAGTCAAATTATATTTTAAGTGAAACGATTTGTTTAGTAAATATATAATTTAGCGCATTTTGTTATAAATGGCCTTAGTCAAGATTTAATAATGAATTAGCAATTCAAATGAAATGGGGATCTGACTCTTCTATTCCTTCCCTGAAACGTTTGAATGTACTCGTATGTATGAACACAGAGACAAAATATATAAAATCTATGCTAAATTACGTAAAATATTTAAGGGCACGCAATATAAAATATTCGACTATACTAACTTGTAAAGTTCTTGTTCAAAATATATCGAACGATCATTATAACGTAACGTATTTTACTTACTTTTAACGTTGAGTCACGACAAAGTATTGAAAATTTAAAACATATATTAAGATTTTTTATTAATAATTCCATTGTAACTGACAACAACACCACAATTGGAAGAATCGGAGGATAACCATGGGAGGAAATTTTATTATATATGTTTAATTACCTTTATGCACGTCACCGAACTACCCCTCTCTAATGACATCAGTGAGTTCAATTTGATTACGAATTATCTCGTCTCGAACTACAGCTAAGTTAAATAAAGTTAGTTACTATTAGAAAACGATTCAGCTGACGTTCTCGCAAGGCGAGGCTCAGTGGAAGTTAGTCCTGTTCCAATACTTCCGTATTTGTTTACCCAGGTTGAGAGTGCGTGAAAGTGCCGATTAATATACAACATAATTCGCGATGTAATAATAACATCAGTTGTAGACTGTCTTATATCTGAATATTTTGCCTCCATAAACTTGTATATATTTCAAATCGTAATTGTGGTCTATATAGTATCATAAAATCAATAAGTGCATTCCCACGAGTATCTGAAGCATGCTCTGTGATCATAAATACACAAAGAACTAAAGCCATATTCAGCGTCTCGCATATACGAGAAGACCCTTTTAATATTACTGTCCTTAGAGAAAGAACAAATTAAGGCGCTCAAAAATATATTTAGTCCAATGAAGGGTTGCAGGTTAGGATCAATGGACATAGTCCCTTGATCCCTTATCTTTATTCAATAGATTAATACGGATCGTTAAGATCACAAAACTATTTACAACTTGATAAATCCTAATGGTCCGGGTATCCCGTCACATATCATTCGACTATTCAACATTCAACCTTCAAAGGAGTTTTCTAATGAAGCATGAATCTTACATCATGTAATACGTGCGTCCACTATCCGCACTATCCTCGTGACACAATGGCTAACGTATCCCTGGTTTTAACTCTCACTCTTAACTTGACGTGACACTAACATGTTTTTACTATTTCATTTTCTATGGCACACAGGTAACTTTCGACATCTAGACTTTAAATTAACCAAACCAAAAAAAGTACATAGCAATTAAGCTGGGTAAGCTAAGCAGACTCGGCACAGGACTGTTCTCATCATTTCAGAGTACATCCAAAAATTGTACTCCTTTACACAATAATTAGTACAAATTTGATGCGAATGCTGAAAAATTACAATGACACATTTACTAGTTTTCAAATACAACTGAACTAATACTAAATAATAATAAATAATAATAATACTAATACTAGATGTTGATACCATATCATATTCATGTCAAGTGGCTAGAGAAAGTAGGAATCGCTAAATAGCATAAATTACGTGCTTTAGGCTACGTAATCGGGAGATATGCATGGGTCATCTCTTTGCACTATCTACCTGCACCTCATTATTGATTACCGCCCCCGCGGACATACGCAAAACCAAAAGAGTCGCAGATACGCTGCCGGCCTTTAGCAAATGTGCAAGCTCTATTCTTGAAGTCCCCAAGTTGTATCGGTCCGGAAATACCGCTGGCGTAAGCTGATTCCACTAAGTAGCTGTATGTGGCAGAAAATTTCGCATAAAGCACTGAATGGAGGATTGCCAACCATAGAGACAAGAAGAAATTTTAATTCCCTCGTGATATACGATGTTTTAACTCAGCGGCTGGAATTAATTCCAACAACTCCTCAGAACACTCCATGGTAAATTCGGTAAACAATGCAAAGAGATGCAACATCTCTTCAATGCCAGTGAATCAAGCCGATTGGAAAGTACGTGATCATCAACGATTTGAGCGGCTTTTTATTGAATGCCGTCAAATTATTCCCAGCATCTTCAAACCAAACTTGCGCTTTGTAAACTTGCAAACGGTAGTCCGACAAGAATGCTATCTTGTTCTATTAAGCATTCCTAGTTTTTTAGAGGCCAATTTGGCCCTACTATGCAAGTGAGGGCGGCGCTGAAGATCACTAGATATGTCAAGGCCAAGGAATCCAATACTAGCTGAAGAAGCAAGGGGAATGTTTTAAAAATTAGAAGATGCCACAAAGGGATCCGTTTGAGCGCTAGAACCGCTAGCTTGTGTCTTCGTGGGGTTAAATTGGACTAGATTTTGTCGGCCCCAATCTGAGACTGTTTGAAAAAATCTCTTATTATATTGCTGAAGTAATAAAGATTTGTATTAAAAGTGAACTCGCACTATTCGAAAAAGAATGTGCTAATCTTGCAGTGCATTAGATTTATTTATTATTAACTATACCAAACGGTGTAAAAATATTTTTGTATTTAATTATATTATAAAAAAGATAGTTAAAATGCATGCAAAACATCCAGGTACCTTAAATTAGTTTTTGATTTTTTAATTAGATATATTTTAATGAGTTACGGACACACTTTCACTAGTTAAATAAAATATTTTAAAAAAGTAAAATGTTCTGTGATTTTCAATTTAGCTTAATGAAAAAAAAAACAGATTTCCTTTTTTATATAACAAAGGAGTTGAGTAATTTTGGCTTCCATGAAATTTAGAGACGAATCTCTGAATAGCTGTTACGGTGACAGTTGAAAAGCAAAATTGTCAAGGAAGAAAATAGCGTGTCAAACATTTTAAGAGGAAATTTTCTTGGAGAATAATTTTACAAAAGTTATAATGGTGAATATTGATTGGTATACTTTAAAAAGTAGATAAATAGTTACGATTAAACTCCTAGATTTTAGTTGTAATTAAAATATGTTTTGACTTAATGAAATATAAAAAAAAGTTGCCAATACTTTTATTGTTTTACGAAGTAGTCTCTGTTCCTCTCTATACATCTTCTCATTATCTTCTATGGCATTTTCGAACGCACATACTGCTCGTACATCGAATACCTCGAAGTTTATCTTTGGTTCGGTGGGAATAAATGAAAGTTGCAGGGTGCCAGGTGAGTACTATATGGCGGATGACTCTTTATCTCGACACCTGTAGTTAAATATTCCAATGTTCGTTTTGCGGAGAAGCGTTGTGGTTCTGAAGGCGCTGCTGTCGAACATTTTCAAAGACAACGGGCAAACAACAATCAACAAAACTAGCAGTCGGTAAACAATGGTGCGAGATGGGTCTTCATAATTAAATGCCAATCGAAGCCTATCATTGCTTTGTTGTTGATTAAGACCCCAATGTAAGTCGTAATAAATCATAGACTGAAAATATTCTCACCTTAAATTAATTATGAGGTGTACCAACAATTTGGGAATTGTCAAAACAAAAATTCACAAAAACAAATGTCAAATGAATGCAATATGTCACATTAGGTAACCAAAGAGTTCTATAATCGAAATTTAAAGGGAGTTTTCATTGCCAATATTTCTAACAGACCGGTTCTAAAAACTTTCAGTGCCACTTACCTATATCCTTCTTTGTCAATATATTACTGAATAGTAAGCTGGAGCCGTCTATTTAGAGGAACCGCTTGAATATCAACGTTTCAACGGCAACAACCAACCTAATTCCAAGTACTTGTACAGAAGTCTGTAATCTGCACTCTGTACAGAAGTGTAATTATCAATTTCTTTTATGCGAACTATTGTTTCTAACTTATTGTTATTTTAATGTTGCGGTTCCTTTATTAAAAATGTTACATAATAAACTACGTTTTATTAGAGCAGCATCATCCGCTGGTAATGATTTAAGCGCAGGTGTCTCATCAATCGATATTACTGCAAAAAATTTAAAATTTTGTACCTTTTTTACTTCTAAAATAATTATTAATATCTTGTAAATCAAATGGCTCAAATAGTGTCAAATTTTAAATCTTCAGTTTTACTTATAACTACGTACCTATTAATCTTAAATGAAATATCGTTTGTAATATATATGGACTTACGGAGAACAAATACTTTTTAATTATGTTGACACGATTAAAAACATTGGATCGTGATTAAATTGCTTCATATCATATTGTATAAATAATCTCTACTGTATAAATTATAGTTGCCGTAACTAAACTTAGTTTTTTTTTTTTGACGGTATTATTACATACGTAGATTACCAACCTTGGACGCCCCTTTACAAGAAAAATATGTAACGCTTCTTCCGTAATAGATATATATGAGATACATTTTTTTTTCTTTGGTCCCCCCTTGGAAGATTAGTCATTTAGAGTTAATCATTTTATAAAATTCCTAATCATAAATATCTTAATATAAATTATTAATTGAGTAATATAATTTAACATAACATTATTCTTGAAACTATTTTTTCTGTTGATATTATTTTGGGTTTCTTAGTTTTAGGAAAGTGCAATAAAGTAGTTACGTGATGAAAATACATCGAACGCTAAAAATTGTGCTGTACAAATATTGTTCACCGGCTGGCAATCAAACCAAGACATGTGTTTGTGGTTGTCATTTTAAGTTTTATATTTAAAATACTTCAATAATTATTTTAAATATAAAAACTTAAAATGTTTTTAATATAAAATATTAACTGTTATTACAGCCTATATTGCTAAGAATCGTCGAAATGTTTCAAGTTTGAGCCAAAAGTATAAAAGCAATTAAGTTAAAAGTATGTTATAAAAAAAACTAATCTGTATTTCAAAGGTAATTGCGATTCCTTTTACTGTAGATTACTAATTTATGATTTAATTTTCAATTATAACTCATAAACTACGACCCACAGACGTCACTGCACAAGAGGCTCTGAAAGAAATTAAAAGAAAACAATAGTTAATTTGATAATTTAACTTTAATAAATAGTAATGATAACTTAAAAGTTTCCTATAATAATATTACAAACTGCTGTAATATCCTCCTACTCTGATGTCCATATAACGTAGTAACGTTGGCTAACGCGTGGACATTGTCTCATATAAAAGCGGAACTGTAATCCTCGTAGTCCAGCCAAAGCGCTGGCAAAGAGTGTGGAATGCAAACTCAGAGGTATCACCACAGGGTGCACAACCACAAGGATATTCTCCATCTTCCTCGGGAGGCTGATTAACCAGTAGAGTAAAAAACACTTAAATTCTCTAAACTAGGATTTAAATCAATATGGAAAATCAACGTAAATTCGGCCCCATCTTTCACGTCAGAAAGAATTTGGTATTTGTTTGCATCTTTCAAATATTATATATATATTTTATTATTCATATTACAAATGTATACGGATGATGAGTTACTATGCCGAATTTAAAATGAATTACTTATGTGCGTCTCATCTTAACAAGTAAACATGCTTATCTCACTCTACACAATTTTTGTTAAAGAACGTAATGATACAATTATTGTTGCTAACATATATTTTAACTAAACCAACTAAACTATAATGCTCATTCTAAGAAATGAATAATGCCAACCTTTGGAAGAGCGGATATAGCCCATAATCCACACCCTATTTTCACTTAGTTTAAGCAAAAATGATGACGTCATCATTTTTGCCACCCGAAATGTAACTTAACGCAATGTTGTTAGAAATAATACTATTGTATAAATGATATTAACGTTAAATTTTCATACAAATTTACATTAAATTGTAAAATTGTATCAGATTAACATCAAATATTAGAACAAAATCGATCAAAATAGTACATTAACTAGTTATAATTCTGCTAAAGCTGAAAGAAATAAAGATCAAGAGGTGAACTTACCTGATCCTCTACCTAACGAACCCGTTAACTTAAAGCGTTCCATTTGTTAACGTCAACCAAGCATTTATATCTTCAACGTCAAGCGCTTTTCCGACTATCTTGTCATCTGTTACTGTTTCACGCAATTTGTTACTACATATTTCATTAACGCATAGATAAATGTTATAAGTTTTTTTGTCGTTATATTTAGTTCTTATAGTAATCTATATACTATTCCATATTATTATTAAATAAATAAGTATATATGTGAAAACTAATTTTCACTATTAACTCTATCTATAGAGATTGAAAGGGGGAAAAAAATTATAATAACTATGACGGGTATAAAATGAGTGAGATTTTCTTCAAATGCCAAACTCAGTAACACGCGGTGCACCTCTACTAACATAAGGAACTATTGAGACCGGTTGATTGTGGAAAATATTTCCGAAAATACCAAACATTACGAGGATGAGTAGTAATTTCTTCTATGAAGTATTAATTATTCACACTTAAATTTAAACTCTGTTTTAAACTAACAGTGTCCAATGGTGAAATTTAAAAGACTGAAGAAGAAGATAGATAAATATAAAAAAGATTAAATTTATTCTGTATTTGATATCACATGATTGAAACTATTTGGTTTCAACATATCAATTCTGACAGCGCAATGCAATTTCACATTCTGAACCGATAGCTACAGATTAGAGGGTGTTAACACAGGAAGTAATCAAGCTCTGTCTGCTGATGCGAACGGTCCGAGAACAGCGAGACGGGTGCTTTGACCTGATAATTGAATACTGAGACGTTTTGACAACATTGAATGACAACTTGATTTTAACGTAATTAATTTTAAAGAATTATCAATTTTTATATATTCGTAAAATTTAAGGTAACATTATGCGAATCCAAAATTCTGGTATCAAATAATCATTAAATCGATATCCATCTCCTTTTTTGAAGTCGGGTATAAAATAGTGGTTTTTCATCACCTAAAGTTTTCGACTACTAAAAAAGTAAGAAATATTAAATGGTTTAATTATTATTTTCTTTGAGATTTCAATGGCATGTAACAACTATAATGCGATTTCACAAGCACCATTTAATACTTTAGTATATCGTTATACTCACTATACCAAGATGGCATGTGTCTGGCTTAAAGGTCATCGCCGGTCGTTGACGATACTCAACCTTTAGTGTACACTTAAAATACTGTACGCTTAGTGTTTTCAACCATCAGAAGGTTTAATCTCCTGTTTACTGTGTTTAGAAATTTTATTAATACATATACTTTAAACCAAGTACTACTATATGTCTTATTATTGAAATAAAATATAAAAGTACTAAATCTACTTAAAAAAAGTTATTTAAAATAAATGATAATTATTTTGCAAAATTTTATTTTATGTTAAAAATTATTATGGTTGTCACTATACAATAAGTATAAAATATATATATATGTATACATCATGTAATTACAGTGATACAGTCACACTAGAACTATATGCGACATGAATTGATTGGCTCGATCAGATCACACCCTCCCAGAATATCAGAGTGAAATTGCAACGTAGCTGTTTTATGTTTCGTATGATGTAGGGTGTAGGGATCCGGGAACCCAATTACAGGTAATGATGTATTCTATCTCAGTACTAAGGTGGTTGAGGATGGATATGAATGTTACAGGCCGCAGTCCACCAGATGAGATGAGCTGTGTGCTCATTTATCACCCTAGACATTATTTTTGTGTTCGCCTCTGTACTAAACTTCGTTTGGTAGGAAATTAAAATAACGTATTTTTTTATTTAAACTTTACCGCCAAGTGGTAGTATTAATTCGAGGGATACTGGAGACCAAACTAGGCTATTACCTGTACTACAGATCTCCAGGCCCCACCCACCGAAGCTGAAGCGTACCACTACCAGTATTTTTACACTAAAATAACAATACTGTGGGGTGGTTACACAATTAATCTCATTATTTTTTGCTTTAATTGTTTGTGTGTGTGTGTACGGTGTGCAAGTCTATTATTGTGTATTATATGGTGTAATTTCATTTATATAAATCAACAACTATGTCTAAGATATTCAATAATTATAACAGACAAAAAAAAGTTAACATTTATCAATAATGTTTCATTTCTTTTTCAGATAGCAAACATTTCCACAATTTAATATATATTTTGGTGACTATTAAATATTAATCGCTCTTAATGAACTCGAAATAGATCATTTTATTTTGACCTCTTAATTGGTCTAATCACTTGGAAAATTTCTTTTGAAGAAGTTTGAATTGAGGTAAATTGATAAATGTCAAACGGATCAACTAAAGTTATTTAATTTCATTAAATGGGAGGTAATATGTTGCTATCAATGAAGTTCATTAATTCTACACAAAGAGCAGTAAGAAAATACATAGCTGCTTCTGATATTATTAAAATATATGGAAAATAAATAAAAAAATAAAATAACAGACTATAAAAGTCGATACCATCGTCGAAGCAGACGCGTCAATATTTTTAATTTCATTTATTTTTAGTTTGCTGTCATAATCGATATAGGTTTGATGCGATAAAACGCATCATATCTCGAACAATATGACTATTACGAGTACGAACCGAAAATTTCATACTCGTATATTCTTAGCATTAAATATAGAACATTCGCTTTTTGCAAAGCAAATGTTCTATATTTAATGCGTATGTTTTGTTATCTCTAATGTTTTTTATTCAGTTGGAGAAGCTTCTAAATGGGTGAAAAAATTTTATTTAACTTATGTTAAGAATTTTTCCACTAAAAATACATATTGTAACTAAAAAAATATAAATAAATTGTTTGAATAAAATAAAAACCCTACTTATTTGAAGTGAGCCCAATTAAATTTATTTTATATCTGAATGTCCATGCGTCGACTTTGATGAAGCCGACTTTTCGAATTAAACATTTAATTGATTAGAAAATTTTAATTATTATAAAAGATTTTACAAACTCGTACTTGTTTCAATGATTATTAAAAGTAAATGAAATTACATTTTCTATTTATAATTATGGAGCAAACAAGTTTGCAGATGAAATTTATGATATGTAATCATTACCGCACAGTACTACAACAGTAATTAGAATACACTAATTCTTTTACCTTTAAAGAATTAACAAGTTCTTTTCCTGAAATTGGTAGATAACCGGTTAACCGGAATATTAGTAAAGTTAATAGATTTTATAGCATTGCTAGTTTTCTCTTTTTTTAAAATAAAATAATGGATACATTTAGCAAAAGAGCAAGCAGTGAAACTATTTTGATTCAACAAACTATGATTTGTAAAATTTTGCATTCGCTTAAATTTATAGCAGTTATTAATAATATAAAACTTCCAACTGGAGACTATAGACTACAGACAGTGATAAAAAATTTACGCGCGTCACAGCGCCAAACTCGTAAAATAGGTGAGGTTTACACCTCAGGGGTCATAATTCTGTAGCTTCGTATACATATACATATGTAGTATAAACATATAAACATACAAACATAGCAGCATTGCATTTATTATTTAGATATGCAAGTTTCCTCATGATGTTTTCAATACGATAGCGTGGTATATCATAATTTAAAATTGCAATTAACAATTTCACCGAAGCGTACAAACGTAAGCGCTTAGACACAACTACCACGGCTCTATGTATAAATAAAAACATACCAATATGATATATGAAATGGGATGGCTTATGTCTTGGTGCCTAGACTATGAAACACAGCAGCCTTATTCTATTTTTTAGTGTTTATATGTAGATACGTTGTCATTAACCTACGAGCCAACGCATTCACGCTACTTTCTAGTTACAGCGAGGGTCTACCTTTGTGTGTATCGACTCTAATTACAACATTTCTTACGTGTACATAAATTTCAACAGTAAAGCATTTGTACTGACAGGAATGTTTTTGTATCTCCAATGAAACAAACAATTTATTTATAATAAGGTAATAGGATATGAACTAACATTATTAATTGGGTTGCATACTACATCGGAAACCAGTGGACGTCATTATTGTAATCAGATTTAATGGATTTTCTAAGGATTGTGGTAAAGTATATTACAAGTACATTGGTGACTCCACATTTTTCTTTAAAAAGCTATAAATACAATTATACTTGGTAAATTACTGATATGTTTACGATTTTTACGAACGGGGAACTCTGGAATTTATTGATAATATATTTTTTTTATATTTGGTGTATAAACAATAATTAAATAACACTTAATGTTACAAATAAAAATGCATTTTTTTTTAATGAAGTAATGTAATACTATTAAAATTTATACCTACATATTTATTAGTCTCAGCAAAACAAAAAATAATGTTCTATTCGAAAGGTGGCCCCTTTGGCTTTTATACAGGCCTTTAATCTGTTCGGCCACGAATCTATGGGTTTACGCACTGTTTCCAAGGGAAATTTCGCCACTGCTTGCTCCAAAGATTTTTTAAGAGACTCAATATCGCCGTGTCCTCTAAATCTGACCATAATTTGAAGTCTAAAGGGTTGAGGTCTGGGCTAGATCAGGGCCAGTCTTCAGCTCTTATAAAGTCCGGAACGTTGGTTTCAAGCCAGGCTTGGGCAGTTCGAGTCTCGTTACCAGGTGCAGAGTCCTACTGGAAAGTCCACGGTATATTTTTAAAAAGTGTATTGCTGAGAGGTTTCACAACATGATCCAAGACTGTATCTTGATACACTTTGGCTAAAGCTTTCACTCCTTTTTCACAAAAATTTAGACTCCTTGATAAGACACGCCCCACCAAACCATCACTGACGCAGGATGATGTCCTTTCCGACCAGTTGATCAGCTTAATCTTCAATCGTGAAAATATTTTCATCGGTAAAGAGGATATTTCTGTGCCTTTCACCTGCGTATCGCGACAGAAGGCGTTTTGATCGATCCACTCTCTTTAATTGTAAAGATTGATTTAGGGCATGTCCTATATATTGACAATAAGCACTGAGCTTTAGGTCTTGTTTTATAATATGCGACAGAGTCCTAGCGGGAATCTTCATTTCTCGCGATAAGATTTTTTGCTTCCTAATGGGGTTTCGACGAATTCTGGCTTTAACAGCATTAACAACCTTTGTAGTTCTAATAGCACGCGGCCGCCCCGATCTTTTCTGGTCTTCGACAGAGGAAGTGTTGTTGTATCTGTTGATAGTACGATATACGAACATACGACTGATACCAAGCTTTTGAAGTGTCTGGAATATAACCGACGGCTCCATACCCTTTGTGCAAGGCGATCACTGCAATCCTATTTTCTTTAACACCCCATTCCATATTGTAATTTGATAATGAACACGAAAAAATATGTGAAGTGGCGCAAAAATGAAAAAAGTTTTTAAAATATACGAGTTCCAAATACAAAATAATTAAAAAGTTGAAAAAAAACTTTTTTTGTAACAGTATTTATGGCCAGACTAGTTATATTGAAGATACCAGATTGGGTGATGCATGCATCTCTCTTACCTTACTTCGGGTAAGGTAAGAGAGATGATGATTATCACTTTAGTACCTATCTTCATCTTTCCTGTAGAAAATTCTGTGAGTCTAAAAGAGCCTGTACTTACAATATATTAAGGAGAACTGTTGCTATTTTAAAAATTTGTGAAGGATCGCTACTTATCTTTGTCCAGTTGAATGTATTATGAAATATTATGTTAGCTTTATTTTATGGTATAATATATTTATTATTAATGTTTACATTTTATATTATATGTATTATTATTTATGTATTTATATGCATGTGTTTGGAAATAAATATAATCCCATACTTTTTTTGTATTTACACTATTTCTTTTTTCCGATATGTCGAATACCATGCCTGCTGGAAGAGATTTTTGAAATAAGCTGCACATACATACTTTTATTATCTTAGTTTCCTTACATAACTGTTTGTGGACATAAAAGTTATATGAATGTATACACCTTGAACAAAATTGAAAAATGTTTGTTTAAATTTCATAAAGAACACCATTGTTTTATTTCAGTGACGTAACTTTATCACGATACATTTGTCACTCATACATTGTATTATATTCTTAATGGAATTTAATCACGATATATTAAAACTATTACGCATTAACGGGCACTCCTTTAAATGCTTTTATAATCAGAACTGTGTTTACACTAAATTAATGAAAAATATTTTGAATAGGGAGCGTGCGAAAGTCACATTACAGCCAATTTGTTATTAGTGAATCTAACTAACAACAATATTTATGAAAGATTAACACGCACTTATATTCAAAGGTACGTATTTGACAATTTAAGTAATAAGTACCTTCCTAGTTTTGTTAAATTGATTACGTCTTAGAAGACACCATCGTTAATTAGCTGAATATTACTACTTTGATCATATTGAAGCGTCTAAACAACTGGTAATGAAGCATTCTCTTAACATATGATGGTAAAGATAGATTGGTCGAAAAATAGATCTATTTTGGCTTATACTTTTATAAAAAATACTGTCAGATTAGATTTATAATTCATTATTTGCTACGTGATATATATCACGTAGCACTTATGAATTAACTTTAAACAAAAAATTTCCATCTTTCTTTACGTGCCTTTATGAATTTAACCACAAATGAATTTAGTGGGGTACAGAAATAACTTACCACCAAAAAAATATTTCTTGTTCTGTAAAAGAAATACTTCTTCCAGTTTTGTAGGAAAAGGTAAAAGCAAAAAGGAAATTTAAGTAACTACAATTTTCAGTTGATCACCACATATTACCACTATCAAAAAAGACATGTTCGGAAAGTCACTGTTTCATTGACTACTGACTTAAAATTTTCCTCCCAACTTAAGGCTGATTTAAAATTTTGTATATACAATTTATTTATATTCCGAAATCCCATCACAAAATTCCTTCTAGCATAATGCATTTGAAGTTCACTCAACTTTGTTGTCACTACGCACTGCGCATCTCACATCTTATATTAATTAAAAGATAGACTATCTTAGATCCGAGATTAGAAAATAGTGTTACATCCAGTTATGAAATAAATAATAAAAAAATCAAAAATAAAAAGTAAAAATACCTCAATTGGATTTTCAACGACAATTTAAATGAACAATAATAATTTTGTGTATACACGCCTTTGACTCGTTTGGGAGGAGCTTCAATCCCTTCAGAATACCAAATTGGCTGTCGGTAAATTGAAGTGCTGGGGTGTTTGTACTACAAGGCTACGATATCTGTCCTAGTACGGTCCAGCAGTAAGGAGCCTATGCAACTGCAGAACGGTGTTAACAAAACATTTCACCGCTGGAATGAAAGAAATTTTGAAAAATACAGGACTGGAAAGGATACAGTGTAAACGGCAATGGCAAAAACATCACACTCCTTCGATTTTCCGAGGATATAGTCATCATGGCAAAATTGGGATCCGAGCACAATGATCTCAATACTGACTGATAGGTTAAGATGAACACGAACATGACACGAATTTGACTTGGGAAAAAGACTTTGCCAAAGTCAATGCCAAAATTCACTCATCTAAGAGTGAAGACATTGGACAGCATTGCAGCTTATGATTTAAAACCAAGTAAATTACTTAGGAAACCACATGATAAGGCGTTATGAGACATGGAAGGATTAAGTCAATAGTTTAAAATTGGCCAGGCCCTACTTTTATTATTGTTCAAAGAACGTAGAATACCAGTTAGGATACCAATTTTAAGATGACGCTTGTAATTATTTAGGGGTCTCTACATTTTGTTTATTGATTTTAATAATAGACTGAAATCTATAATCTGTGTATCTGTTCTCTCTTATTTATGCTCTGTATACTACAGTTTAAAGTACTAATAGAAAGCACTTTAAAAATATCGCACTAAAATTAAAAAATATGTTTTATGTACAGCAGTATTAACGAGCACAAATCTGTTCCGTAAATGTAACGAAATTAATTGCAATCAACAGTAACACGTTTCCTTTATTAGGTAAGCTGCTGAAAGCTGCGTTGTGTTTGCGATAATTACACGCCCACGTTAATAAGTAGAGGTTATCACGCTATGCTATTTTTCCCTAATATTAAAATTAAACAATTTTAACACAGTTAAAAGTAATTAATATTAAATTAAAAACTATTGTCTAATACTAGCTATGTATTATTAGAACATTTATTTCTTAGGAAGAGTAGTTAGGAACGCAATCTTTGTGTGCAGTATAAACTCTACATTGCCGACATAAAAGAATAATTTTATTTTATTTCACAAGAGAGAATTAACAGGATGTTCCTGTACTCAAATAAAGAACGGTTTATGATATATTTTTTTAAACATTATACATAAAAATTCTTATTTAAGTTAAACAAGTACAACGAGGATAGCATTTATATGGTTTTATTTTCAATAAATTGTGTAGAAAATACTTTAACTAAGTAGCAACCATACGAAACTTAAATATATTTTAAACGAAAATTGATCCACTTGTGTTAAACAATACCTATTGAGGTCGTGAGAGACCTGTCGAAGCTTTTAAGAGAGCAGATTGCTTTCATTTTCTTACGTTATAAGTTATAAGATTATGACTATAAAAATATAATAAAATTTCTAATAACAATTTTGAATGTTCATATATTTAAAACTTACAACTTTTGCAATTACTTCTTGAGCTGAATATGTTTCAAGTTATTAAAGTATCAAGTTAATTCTGTAGAAATAGAAACATGCTATTAGCTAGTTTCTAGATGGAAAAGGGTGGTCGGGGAAGGAACACACCCTCAAAAAAAATCAGCGTATAATAGCAGTATAACGCTGACTTGTTTTGTTTAGTGCAGGGATCTAGGGACCCAATTATCATTCCATTCCATTTCAATCGTCAAGGGTGACAAAGCATATGTGTTTACTGAGGAATGGATGAGAAAGTCAAGAGCTGCAGTCATCAATTACCATCAGGTGATCGGGGACCTGATAAAAAAAATGACGCAAACAGGCTTGAAGTAAGTATATTTATTACATTCGCGGTCGAGACGATGGATCTGTGGGCTCCTCGGGCTATAAAGGTTTTATAAGAACTAAAGCCATAACTTTTTATTGCCGCCAAGACAAGAGAGTTAGTTCTTTTCTCGGTCTAAGGTTGAGTGTTACAATTCATTGAGGAATTCAATTCAATTCAAAAGAAAACAAAAAGAATTCAATGAGCCACCGTTCTTGTTACCTCACCACTGGGAACAGAGCTTTACGATAATTTTACTTTTAAGGTTATTGTAACTGTACATATTATTTTGTTGTTTAATAAACAGTTGTTAAAGGTTAAATGTATTTATGGACTTTTATATAATACAATGTAAGATTACCAACAATACCAATTTACTAATACACCAATTTTATAATATAGTAATGCACTGTGCTTTAAGTAAGTATTAAGTAATATGTAAGTGAAATAAAAAAATCGTAATTATTGAAAAACGTAAAACAAAAAACAACTCTTACGACATTTTTTGTATTTAAAATAGAAACCATAGTCTAAGATTTATCTATATTTTTCCAAATAAACCTGTATAAGTTCAGCGATGGGTGGAATTAAGGTGTTTCGTAAAAAAATTGTTATTAATTATCGGTATGGAGGTAAAATGAATCTTAGTTCTTGATGGTGGCAAATCATCGAAATTTTGATTCACTATCGAGGATGGCTGCAGGTGGCGCGATCACTTCCAATAACTCTAACAGCGACAAAGCTATGCTGCAGTTTGTTTCTAACGGCAGAATTAATGGTCAGCTCTAGCGGGGTAGGTCCACGCCTTCACAGAATACCAGAGTGAAATAGCAGCACACTGCTGCTGTGTTTAATCTGGTGAGTGAAGGGTTTCACCTATATTACTGGGTACGAGGCACTCTTAGTCCTCAAGCGTGACAACGCATCAACACGGTATCACTTACCATCAGGTGAACTGCATGCTCATTTGTCACTCTTTATTCATAAAAATATTAAGAAACTAGTGGTAATTATTTTTACCTTATATCGCCTGCATTAATTTTAGTATTTCCAAATGTTGACTGCTTATTTTACTTGAATGTCATCATGTATCAAATAATTTTTAAATCAAATAGTGAAAAATTATAATAATGGTCCAAAAAACGATCGCTTGTCATTGAGAGTATTGACAGGGATTTTTCTCAAAACCTGCGAGAGGTTTTTGTCTCGATACCACTCGATGTTTGGTAACGATTCGGATAAGGTAGTTCGGCCAAGTAGGTATTTTCAAATACCTGACTTAAAGAGAAAAACCAACATGTGCTCTACAGTGGGACATATTGTAATAAGGCGATCATTTAAGTTTACCATAATATATTCTTAACTTCGTTGTTTTTACTGGTTGTCAAGAAAAAAGAAAAAATACGATCGTTTCGGATAGGATTTTTCCGTATAGCAAGTGATACATAATAAATCTCTACGTGAAAATTCCCTCGAAAACAAGATATATGCTAATTTAAAGTTATTTTTTATTTAAATTATTTACTTCTATAGAGTTGTAAAATGAATATTAGTATTTTGAATAGTGTAACAATATGTTTTATACTTACTGCTCGTCCCGTGCTACGTACGTACTTGTATATCTTTTACACAGTTTAAATAAAGTAGATAACAATTTTCACACATATTGTGTATGGCTGTTACAATTATAAAAGTATACACGTTTCGTTTTCCCGGCGATACCATAGACGCACACATTCACAATGCGAGGTATTTGGCGACTAACACATTCGTATACTTGGGGCAACAGGATGGCGCAGAATCGTCCGAAATCACTGACACAAGCAGCTGAAATCACTCACACAATAACGAAACAGTTGTGTAGACGACTTACACGGATAGGGGTGTTACACGCGGACACGTGCAAATTCATCCCTGGCAATGCTGTGAACGTTAGTTGCTTATGGGCGGTCGCTGTGACTGGACGTGTTTTCGTCATTTTAATCGAGTGAAAGTATCGCGTATACATTATAAGTAAATCGGAGTGAATATTTCTTTTATATTAGTTTTGTGTACCATGTGATTCTTTTAGTTACTTTATGTATTGTGACTATTATAATTGTGAAAAACGTAAAGATAAGTTTATTCTTTAAGTGACTAACTCTGATATATTAAGTTGTGAAGTGAAAGTGTTAGGTTAATATACTTTGATCCCGTGAATAATAACTGCGTATACTCTAAGAAAATATTGAATCTATCGCCAGGTGAGTGCTAAAAATATACTAATACGAGTATTAAATATTTAATTATGACAAAAACCAACTCATTTGTTTTAAACAAAATGCTTTTAAACATAAATACAGTTATGTTTGGATCAAAATATGTACATTGCAACAATATTATACCCCAATTAAATATAATAATAATATAATTATATATTTTTAAAGAGTATTTAACTTAATAATAAGCTTTTGGTAAATTATAATTTACAAAATTGGTCATTGTTATATGTAGTTAGAACATAATTATATATATTCTTCAGTTAAAAATTATTTGAAATATAATTAGGTGTAAAAATTATTACTTCAAAGACTTATTTTTTATGTTCTTCTTTAGCAAAGATTTGTCTAATTAATTAAAATAATAATTTCGTTATTCTTATTATTATATAAGATTTTCATACCATATTTTGTATAAGGTATATATACCATGTCTTTTCATTGATGTGTCGTGGGATCGGAACCTATCTCTAGACATAATCACTATAAAGTCCTATAAAAACCCCGATATTGATTTAGAGGTTTCCTTTATAATATTTGCAAATTAACATGTTCATTTCCATCTTTCCACATGTAAATCTAAGTAATGGCTGAATGTTCTATACTCAGCCATCACTTTTATTTTATCAGTAATATTCAATAGTGCGTAGGAAAAGGTGGCAACGCCTCTACGATTATACGAATGTTTAATGGTACTATGAAAAACTACTCAACACAGATTACAAGATCTGGTATAGACAAGTCTTGCTATTGAAGTTGGCCAAGAAGACGGTGTCATCATTAACCAACATCGCATTTTCAAATCGTTACCGTTTCAAAACCCCGTCACGTAACGTAAAGATTAATCAATTCTACCGAGTACGGTAATCCACATCAATCAAATGGTCGAATAAATTACGTAATAAAAAAACGCGTAAGGATTTAGCTTACGTTCAACATAAATATCTTTGGTTCAAGATAATCTAATTATGCTATCAATGGCATCGTGACACAGCGACCGGACTGCCGTTTAATAAGTGAGAAATTAAATTAAAAAAAAAAATTAAAGAGCCAACTTCTGGCAACTAGATTTTTTACAAAAGTCCATGTCCAAGCCCGGTATACATATAGATATATCCCAGTATACATATAGGTTTTATCGCACTACGGATTGTTGTCTGAGATATACTAGAGATATATTAATTTATGTACATTTTATGCCACATTTGTGCAAAAATAAGTAACTGAAAATGTGTTACCAACCGTAAGCATATTCAGTCCACTGAGTCGTACGTATACATTATATACGTACACTTTTCCTTCATATTTATTAGGCGTCACGTCGACGCCCTTAAATTTTGTTTGTTCTATTTAAATTAAATAACAAATTACTAAATTTAAGCGCAATTTTTTTTCTATACTTTGCTGAAAACCACATCAAAATTAGTTCCTTTGTGGAGATTAGCGTGAAGCACAGAAAAACAGACAAAAGTAGTCTCATATGTATTGATATTTTCTTAATAAGTGCTAAGTATTACATTAAAGTAAAGTTAAAAGGTTTTGCATTACACGCATTACTATAATTACGTTGGTTGATAATACTATTAAATCTAAGATCTGAGTTGTGGCACTATATGTATGTCTATATATATATATATATATATATATATATATATATATATATATATATATACATATAGTGCCACTACTCAATATAACTTTTGCTTAAATGCTAAAATGCTTTATATCCTTAAAAGTTACAGTGTCATATATCAAGAAATATGACACTGTAACTTTTAAGGAGTACTGGTTTAATTTTTTACTCTTTTCGGGGAGTTATATATTTATTACGCTAATCAGCTTGAATTAGAGGAACTATTTAAGCTGAATAGAAGTAGCAAAATCTGAATCGTATTAATTATAATATAAATATTCGTAAGTCTTTGTTGATGTAGTTGTTGAAGGGCTGTCATCACCTAACATTAGGTGACCTGTGTGTGCGGTGGTCACCATTAGTTTCATATAAAATAATGGTGTTTATTCCTAACAAACCATTAACTAATAACATCTATTTTTTCTCAAATGGAATTTAATGTTTAAGTATATAACAAATATATTTGTCTTGGTTCTTTGTAAGAGCATGTATAGGATAATATTTGTTTATAACCATTGACATATAACATTGAAATACAGACACCTATATTAAATATCGTTTTAGACACAATTTTGAAGAACTTGAGACTACCTTAGTCTGGATTACTTACCTATGGATACCTAATGCTACTTATTAGTGAACTACTTGGTGTAATGGTGTATCAACCCAGTGAAACTGTGAAAGCCCTCGGGCTAACAGCGGCCATCAGCCCCAAAAAATCGTAATGGGTTGTCAGCCTATCGCACATGTGATATACTCGTACAAAAACCCCCGGCTTACGTTACAGACTTGCGGCGGGAAGGTGAACCAGTTCTCATTCCAAGTGTCTCTTTCCCTCCCAATCGAACAGGGAAAGTAAGGGAGATATATTTATAATTGTGTTCAATTATTTTGGTCAAATATTCAATCCACTAAATATTATGGATAAACGTAACAAAAACTATGAGACAAATATAATAAAAATAGCGTAAACATCATTTATCACTCATTCCACTGCCTCAAGTAAAAGGCTAATTCAATATTATTCGAAGCCAAAATATGTACCTTACGTTGTATTTCATTAATACTATTACGGCTTTGTCCCGTGACATGAGCTTATTCAGTGTAAATGGAACAAAAACGGCCGAGTTCCGTAATTGAATGGAGGGATCTGGAATTTGGATGTCAATAGCTTCTCGAAAAAAGAATTACTTGTTATTTTCTTTAGCAGTTTAATATATAGGTGGAATATATTAGAAAATATTTTGTAGTAATTCTTTAAAATAATTTTCACAAGTAGAGTTTCGTAATTTAAACTTGTATTACATTATCATTCCGAGAACATTGGGTATTCGTTTTGTGTCACATTAAAATAATATTTTATTCGTAAATTGTTTGCTTGATGTTAAAAATCTCCCACCTGTAAAAGCCCTTAAGCGTAACGCGTTGATGGATCTATCAACCCTTGTCCATTCATTCATCATTCTGTTCTCTAAAAGGGTACTTACAATTTACGCCGTGTACGATTCTAATTAATTTTGCATAATGCTTTGTCAACTTGTGAAACATAACAGAACCTGTTGGCATAAAAACTAATTTGTATGTTGTTCACAACTTCAAGAGAAGCAAATAATAACGATAATCATATAATAAAACATACATTTATTAAATGTAAATGCTTATTGGCACAGCTGGCGAAACGTACTGAATTTTATTTGGCTACAACACAATATTTTGAATTTCCCTATAACATAAAACTGCATTTATAAATTAACTTTAGCACGAATACTTAAGATCGACCATGGTGAAATAATACATGTTTGTGCTACTGTGTTCTTTCGTCTTGTGAAAGAAAGATGACAGAAACCTTGTTTTCAGTAACCATTCCATTTGATATAGAAAATAATAAATAAGTTAATTCTGCCTGTTGTCATTACCAGACCACTGAATAATATTAGCAAGTAATATTTTCTTCGTAAAAATATTATAATGTAAAGTAATTGATACAAACCATTGAGGTTTGAAACTGCTTCAGCTAAACTGTTAGTCTGACAACATAGCCAAGTTTAATTATTTACTACTATTTTTTTAATTAAAAATATCATGTCTTAACATATTATATTCTGTAGCATATAACGCCATTTGGTGACCTCCAGGCTGAGGGCTGAGTCTCTGGGTTTATATGGCAGCTTTGCTTAAGCTAATAGTTAGCGATTTGCTGATCATCATTTGTTCCATATATACTCTGCATAAATTAAATACGTCAGAGAAAAATAGAATACCTTAAAGCATCATTTGTAAGCAGTGATAAATTACATCAAAATGAGAAAGACGATAAATTTCTCTTTCACAAAAAGACACAAATAATCAAATCTAATTTAGTATAGAATGGTGTCGTAAGGAAATGGAAATGAATTTAGCTTTTCCTCATTATTTTTAAATGAAAATTATTGCATCTCTCTATTGTATCTTATTATAAAGAATAACGAAACTAATCATCATGTTAAGCATTTTTTAATTGCGCAGTCAAAGGCATTTACACATGAATCTTTCAAAATATTGAAACAGATTATACATCTCAGGTTATTTGAAGAAGTTAGTGTCGCTAGATGCCAAAATTAAGTTACCATGGAATTTATATAATAAATATATATAAGGAATGTTATAATTACATATATTTATTAAGTTTTTATTAAGCTTCTATTTCATACTTAATCTTTCCCTTCAATGTTTACGAAGAAAATATATTAATACCATTTTTATCTTATCCTTGTTATGTTTATATATTAAATTAATCTCATAATTATTAAACTTTAAAAATTCCATTTACGTCTGATGTATCCTTACTATTATTAATCGCTAATACCATTATTCTTCAAATGGTGACCCCACCTACTTGTTGTATTGTTGTATTGTATGCGTTACAATTTTGATGGACGAGATTATGGCATACGGTATTGTGGAAAATCTATTCAAATAAACTGAATCGAAATCTGACAAGTTTGTAATAGGAAGTAGTATCATTACGTCGTGTAATTTGTGGAACTCATGTCATAGTTTTAACGACAGGATTTTGCACCAAAAGCGGGATCCGTATGATCTAAACTTTTTACCACCACTATTTAATTCCAATTGTCGATTTTACCTACCTATCTACAAACAAGTTTTTAGGGATTAGGAAGGGTACACTGTAGAGAGACATTTTTTTAAATATAAAGCACAAAGTTTTTATATATATATAAATTTAATTATTAGATGCGCGATTCTAGTAATATTCGTACACCAACTACGACATTCTAAGCTACTAAAATTTTTCTTCAGATAGATCATATCAAACGATAATTAAAAGAATCATCTATCTGATACCAGAATTGCTGATATCCTTAACTAAATTGAAAGTTTTTCATTAGACATTCCAGTCATTTATTCATATAATAGACATATGATTCTTCAATTTCATCATATGGATTAATAATTCATTAAGGCATTACCATAGACAAACTATCCTCTAACTTGTTGTTAAAAATTATGTGATGAATTTCTAAAAATTGAACGTAGGCTGATTTTTTCTGTAACAAATAAGGAAAACTGGGATAATTTGTGCCATCTAATGTTCAGCATCATGAGGTTGATTCTGACCAAAAAAAAACTGCTCGATGCAGGTATTTTTAATTACTAAATGTAGTGCGTTGTAACTGTTGTTCAATAAGCAATCTGATTAAACTCATTATTAGTATTTTAAGGACCTCAAAAAATTAAACAAAACTTGTAAAATATATTTGACAACCTGTTAAGTATATTTCAGTATGGAGTAATGGATTAAGGCTCTAGTCATATTCAACTCGTTGTTCCAAATTTGTTAACTTTCTTATCTTTTGGTTGTTACTAGACGACAACATCTGCGCACTCACTGACCAATTTGATGAAAAATTATGATGACTTGAAATAAAGTTGTGGATATATCGAGATAGCAGTGGAAATTATATTAAAAATATATGAACGAAAATTTCCGCTTCCAAATTATTCGCTGTATTAGACATCGAACAAAAATGAAGTTTTCTATTCTAGGGTATATCATTATTTTTATCATGTAACAATGCCCATAAAAAGTTACGTTATACCTTCAAAATTTACTGAGGAACATAAAACAATCATAGTAATATATATTTAAATATATCCTTCTATTAGTTCTCCCGAATCTAGGAAATAAATTGTTACTGTAAATTTCAGTCATCCATGCAAAATTATTTTTCTTATGTTATTTCAGTTTTTGTTGTTTGTCTAATATTTAATTTTATTTTATCGATGATTTATCTTTGTTATAATTATTTAAGGCAAAACAAAATTCTCTTAAATTTTCGTACTTACAATAAATTGATTGTTTCCTATCCGTTTTAATGAATCATGAATAAAAATAATCATTGGATAAGATCTCCATTATTTTCATCATTTAGCAGCTTAATCTTTTCTATTTTAATTATTTTTCCGAAACACATACAAACAAACACAAACAGAAGATAATAGTGCTTAATTTTGACAAATCTAGTATTTCATTATATCTCTAAAATTTGTCTTCGATCCCCTTGGTTCTTTTTTATAGAATTTATAAAAAATATTTATGGTTAATAGTTTAAGTATTATTATTTTATATATAACAGCACTTTCACGTATAATGTCTCGTTGAACAAAGCTACCATTTCATGCTGGTTCTGTGAAAGCATGGTCTTTACCTGGTAAAGCCGACTTATTTGTTTTACAACCAGTGTATAGCTGCCTCAAGGCTCTACCAGGTGAAAAATCTAGTTGACAAATAGGGTATCTGTGTCTATTGGAGATTATTATTTGTTTTACAACCAGTGCATAGCTGCCTCAAGGCTCTACCAGGTGAAAAATCTAGTTGACAAATAGGGCATCTGTGTCTATTGGAGATAATTATTTGTTTTACAACCAGTGTATAGCTGCCTCAAGGTTCTACCAGGTGAAAAATCTAGTTGACAAATAGGGCATCTGTGTCTATTGGAGATAATTATTTGTTTTACAACCAGTGTATAGCTGCCTCAAGGTTCTACCAGGTGAAAAATCTAGTTGACAAATAGGGCATCTGTGTCTATTGGAGATAATTATTTGTTTTACAACCAGTGTATAGCTGCCTCAAGGTTCTACCAGGTGAAAAATCTAGTTGACAAATAGGGTATCTGTGTCTATTGGAGATTATTATTTCTTTTTCTAAATCTTCACTGTAATGGGCCAAGAAATATCTGAGCACACGTTGAAATATACTCCGAAAACGTACTATTCTCCGATATTATTCGAAAATAATAAATTCCGCGCGTACATTTCCCCACATCAGTATTTGAGTGAGATAAAGATCGACATAAACTCAGTTTTATTTGCTGAAATAAAATGATGAATCTGCCTAAAACGGTATTCGACCTGCCTTTGTAATAAAAGTAAGGCAAATACAACATAAAGACGTAGGTACGACTGTTTCGTATCTTCTCTCTTTATGATCGCCTTTAACTAGATTATGGTTAAATGTTTCATGTATATTTACATTTTATTTATTAATATGTTAGGTCATGAAGCACTAGAATATAATAAAATAAATATATATACGCTTTAATAATTCTTTCCCAGATTATTGTGACGCATTATGATTTCTTATATAAGGCGTTAACCACTAAATATAAGCCAATATGATTATTTATGATTTCTTTCAACCTTATGAATAAGTACATTATGTCATTAAAATATTAGTATTATTAAGAGTAAAGGTATATAATAGGAATTGTATAGATTGTTTCTGCCCGCTTTAGATGCAAAACAAGCTCTCAGTAAAATTGTTTAGGTGTTTATTAGGATTCGATCTTGGTTTAACTCAAGTTATACAAAAGTAGTACCTAGTAATGAACAAATAAAAACCAGTGCGTTAACACTGGATCTTAGCGCGATTTTATAAATTTCGTTTCACAGACAATCACTATCCAACGTAAGCTTATACTGTAAGTTATTTTTCTTTTATATAAAAAATAGCTTATCTAATCAAATTTAGTTAATTATAAATGTGCAATAGCGATAATCTACTAAATATTTGTACAGCATTTCATACGCGACAGAGTCCTAGCGGGAATCTTCATTTCTCGCAATAAGATTTTTTGCTTCCTAATGGGGTTTCGACGAATTCTGGCATTAACAGCCTTTGTAGTTCTAAAAGCACGCATTCGCCCCGATCTTTTCTGATCTTCGACAGAGGAAGTGTTGTTGTATCTGTTGATAGTACAATTTACTAACATACGGCTGATAAAAAGCTTTTGAAGTGTCTGGAATTTGACCGACCCCCATACCCAGTTTGTGCAAGGTGATCACTGCAATCCTATTTTTTTAACACATTCCATATTGTAATTTGATAATGAACACGAAAAAATATGTGAAATGGTGCAAAAATGAAAGAACACGTATATTTTTAAAATAATATATGTATATAGGCATCGGGGATTTTGATATTACATAACTTTTATAGTTCATTCTTTGACACTCCATTGTCAATTGTTAAAGTAATATTAGCCGAGATTATTGTATTCTGTATCTTCCTTATAATCACAATGCGAATGTTAAGCTTTTAAATGTTTTTTTTCTGAAAGTTTTTTAAACACGATACTATCCGTATACTAACCGTAGCAACATCAATGAAATGCTGTACAAATATGTAGTAGATTATTGCTATTGCACATTTGTAACTTTGATGAGCTAAATTATTTTTTAAAACACAGTAATATAGCGCTTGCAATTGCGACTAACAATTTCATAGGTGCTGACACCAAGGATTGAAGTGAGTTTGCACACATTCCGTGAGCCCCCGGACTTAGCTGTAATGACTTTTTAAGTATTAATACAATAAATATTGCTAAATGTGAATAGCCTGATCATTAGTTCGATGTCGTGCACTTCCTCATACAAACTTATATTACAGTTGGAATAGTTAACGGGATTGTTGTCAATTATATTATCATTGCTATTAATCTTTTTTAAATATACCAATAAGCACCTACGGTCTTATCGTGTGCTCACACCATATGTGACGACCGTAGACCAATTCGAGTCTGTCGATGATATATCGCCTGCACATCGACCTGAACGAATGCACACCATCTAACGATTAGATTGGCTCGAGCAGATCAGCATCACCAGCCACTCCCATAGACCCAGACAGAGAAACCTCCATTAAAGAATGGGACGGACTACCGTAAGAGTTACTGAATAACTTGATCTTCAGCATATCCAGCAGGATTTCCTCATGTGTTCGAGATAGAAGAGGAGTTATTTATATTCATTTGAAAGAAAAATAACTTTTAAATATTAATAAATTGATTTATTTTAGTCAAATCATCACTTTTCTTTGTATGATTACTTTGATTCTTTGATTTAATTTTATTTAAAATATTAAATAATATAAGTTTATTTTGTCGCTGAAATAATACGTAATTAAACAAAATAGCATTATTAACAAGCTTTTTTTTATTTTATAGTAACCATAAAAAATCTTAAGTTTTCTAAGTGAATGCAAATTTTTTGATATGTGTAAGCATCTGTACTGCTTCTGAACCTCAGGTTTTATTGCATGTGTAACATATGAAAAGGGAAGGGAATACAGAGAGTGCCTGTAAAAATTCATTAAGTACTATAACATATCCTGCGGAATTGATATCACCCGGTAAAAACCAAAAAATATTGCCGTGGTCATGATCGGCTAGAAGGAGACGAGTCACACGGGTCACAAATGATCAGGCAAAATATCATTGGTACAGTTATAAATTGAACCAACGATTAATAGATCATAGGTTCCGGGCTATTACCGTTTTTATACCTTTGTAATTATATTGTAAAATAAAGGAATAATGTTTAATTTCTGTGAAAGATAGGTCATTTTAAATTTAAATACGACCAGTTTGGTTAGTAATTAAGTAATACAAAAGGTTTTCTGCATTAATTATAAAAGTATATTAAAGATAAATCGTACCCCTTTAGCAAAAGTTATCTAATACGTCATACCACGTTCCAGTTAAAAGAAAAGGTTTAAACAAAATTTACAATATATTAAGAATCTATTATCTTGTAAATTACAAATTTAATAAAATTGGTAAGTAGCAGAAATTTGAAAAATCTGAAATTAATTTAAAAACAAAGAATTATAGGATAACCGAAAACCCAAAAACTGACACCAACCCTCTATGAGGTTTGGTTCTTGCTTTGATCACTATATACGATCATCGTTCATTTCTTTTTATAAGTTTATTTATATATTTTACACTAAAAATAGAATCAAGACTAAGTAATAAGCACCCAGTTATATGTACTAAGTGATTCCTACGGCTTGCGATACCCACATTAAGCCTCGATAAGGAATCATTATGCACTGTCCTGTATCTTTGAAGACTAAGAGAGAATGCGGACACGAACTCAATATAATTAATTTAAATAATAATTTATTTCAAGCTCAAGGCTCATATTTTGTTTATAAATATACACTTAATATCTAATGTTAGTAGTAATTGAATTTTAGTTATTGTACGTTACATGAACCCAAGTGCAGTAGTTCGTTCAAATTGAATTCAATGCTTATTTGCTATCCATCTATGGCATGAATTTTATTGGAGCTAGCCCGTATTCTGCGCACCAGAGACGCACACCTCTTTCACATTGTCGCGTATCGCATCGTAGAATGCCTAAACTCACCAGACGTAAACAACGTTATGCTTCTACTTTACTCTGGTTTTCAGTGAGGCCCTGGTCCTTCCCCGGTCGAACAAAACCCATTCATGTCGGAGATAGAAACAAGCAGGATCGTCGCTCTGACCACTGTTAAAATTTCAGTATATATATTTTTAACAGTTCAGTATATATTTATTTTTATTTATAACTATATATTTATATATTTTCATCTAACTTAATTTTGTTACAAATTCTAGGTTTTAATTCTCTTCTCGTTCTTTTATCGTAGTTATTTAGAACATTGGGTTCCCCATACTGATAACGGGTTTTTTTTCTGTGATTATAATTTATTAAAATTTTGAGAATTAATTTGATTACACACTATTATTTATTTAATATTATTTTTCTTGGATAAGCAATATGTGTTATTTTTTTTAAAGCTGTTATAGTTTGATCAGAAGTTATTTTACTTTTCGAAAATATCTAAGTTATGAAAGAACAATATTCAATGTTATTTTCGCAGCCAGAAAACTATAGTTCAACATCATCACGATTAAAGATGAATGAAGACAGTGTTCCAAGTAGTTATTGCTATACTTTCACCGTAGACACTCGTCTGTGAGACTAAAATAGGTCGCCAATTTAAGTATGTTTCCACGAATCACAATAGGCGAGCGTTTTATGTAACCAGTATAATCGGTTATAGGACCACTTTTTTATTGCAATTCTTAAATATAGTAATAATATTGTCCAAGTATATAACCAGTATTAATCGTTTGAAATATTAATGTGACCGTTAGTAGTGGAGTATTTTTTTTTTATTACTTTTAGATTAACAAACGAGTACTCAGTTCACCTGATGACAATTGATTCCTGCGGCCCATGACATCTACATTCATCCTCAACAAGGAATCATAATGCAGACGCATTGTCATCCTTGAGGACTGAACTGTAATACCTTGTCACGAGTAATAAAGGATCCCTACACTCAACAAACGTAACATAGGAATATTATGCTGCTATTTTCCGCTGGGCGTGGTCTTGCCCCGGTCGAACTGACCCATTCATTCTGCAGTTAGAAACAAACAGCAGCTTAGCTCTTCCACGTTTTCAAGTAGATAATTATAAATGTAAATGAAAAGTGTCTTACATAAATTACTTTCAAACAAAAAATATTCTAGCTCAATGATGAGGGGACCATTCTGTACTAATTTTTCCCACTAATGGACTTTTCTACTTTATATGTTTGTTCAGTATCATACAAAATGTATTAAACTGATTTCATTGAATTATATATCTTGTTTATAACAATAGTTAAATTCGTATTCAATTGCAAGTAAGAAATTGTTTTTTTAACTTTTCGAAATCGAGTAACATTTCTCGGAAAACAGTAGTAGTAAAAAAGAATAATTTAGCAATACCAACCAATTAAACCAATTTTAGGATAATTCAAATTAATAACACTTTATGTATTTTAATACATACGTTATCACGTTATTGTATAACTTTATTGTTACCGAGGATTATACAGAGTAGTAGTATGTCGAATACCTTAAGGCATATATCGTTTTTATATAACAACGTCCATCTTCAATTGTATAAGAAAATTTAAATTTAAATTGATGATCATCATCCAAAATAATAGTTAATAAATAAATCGAAAATAATACTAATAAATTGAAATAACAAAACATATCGAAATAATTGTTTTTGTTAAAAAATTAAATATAGTGGTAGCAAATAAAAATGAAGAGAATGTATCCGTCCTACTGCATGTCAGAGGGTATTGGAGCGTAGAACACCACACGGCTTCACTATAAATTGGACGATTTCACGGCTTCGAAATATTTTTTCATCATACTTTCAGACAATGTGTTTTCCTTATGATATTTTTCTTTACTCCTGAGTGAGTTTCAAATTAGCACTTAAAATTAGAATTAATCATTTAACGTCAAGTCGATGGTACACTAAAATTGTAATTTATAACTAATAGCTTCTTCGTCGGCGTTACAAGTAATTAAATTCGTTATATATTTCCTAAGTAGATCTTGTTCTTTGGGTTTAAACAAAAGTCCGTTGCCTACACTTCCCCGGTCTACGGGGATGGTGGTTTTCTGTCCATGGTTCTCAATGGCCCGGCCGAGATAAAGGCCTTAGCACATGACATTGGACGCGTGGCTTCTGGGTTTGATTTTCAGCCGAACTTAAAATCATTGCAAACATAATATCATCAACATTAAATATGTTGTTTCTGGACGCATAAATGACCTAAATCCCTTTTGTAACGCAAATAGCTGTTGTAAATACGCCCTTAAGACATAGCCCTTAAAAGGAAGGCGTGGATGAGTGATTGCTTTCCCTGTTACAACGAATAGTTACAACCACGTAATACGAGTATCTTGACAAGTTAACATTATCTTGTTACAATTAAAGATATCATCTTATTAAACTGGGCCAAAAATATGTCAGAAGAACATCAAGAACGACAAGAAAATATAAGTAATTTAATAGAAATTCGATAAACAACATTTGTTGATTTAAAATGATTTAAAACAAGTCATATAGATTAAGACAAGTTCTGGGCTAAATTTTATTAAGTTTTTTTAATGGGTAAAAGTGAAAACGTCACATAAGCTTGGCAAATCTCATGTTCAATAATTTCGCAAGTATTTATCCAAATTGGAGTAGATAGTCAGTTGAAGTGAATACCTTTAGTTATTTTTTTTAACTTATTTAATTTTGAAGTAAATATTATTAATTTTATTTGTTAAATAATTTTTACTTACTTAATTTTTATTTAAATTAAGTTAACTTAACTACACAGTTTGAATAATTTCCTTCTTTTACGACCAAGCTTATGCTTGTTCAGACACTGATATTAGCTATTATAGATGTGTGATACCCGAATTTAAACATAGTTTCTCTTAACAAGCTAGAGTACCTTTACAACAATTGCATCAGGTATATTTTCGTACTTCGTAAATATGATCACATCTCTCAATATCGTTCGTGGCTTACCATTCAGTAGAGGCTTAACTCTAGAACTTTACTTGTTCTTTTCTCAATTTTGAACGATCCAGTAATCCTTCTTATCTTAAAGATAACTTTCAAAGTTTAGTAGTGGTAGAGCTACACTGCAGTTTATTAGCACTGGCTGCAGAATGAATGGATATACTTGACCGGGGTGAGACCACGACCTGACACAATAACAGCGTGTAATATTACCATGATGCTGTTGTGCTTCGTCGGGTGAGTATAGGGAGACCTTTATAACCAAACGGGCGACGAGGCATTTCATCTCAGTCCTAAAATGTGACAATGCATCTGCATTGTGATCAAAGGATGAATGTAGATGTTATGGTCTACATGAATCACTTATCAACCTCCCATCGATCTTATTGCACATGCATTACTTCGGAATGGGGAATGGCATGACGACTTAGTTTGCGCAAATGTTTACGGCACTATAAAATATTCAACGCAGTTGACGTCATCTGACAATAACCAGAAGAAATTGCTGTGGTCGAATTCGGCCAGGATCATCATCATCATTATGGGTACTTACTGTTAATGTTTATATGCTGCATATCATTAATAAACAGGCTTTTGCAAATTGTGGTGTTATTGTAATTCCATAGTATTATGATTTCTTTTAAATGTTTGCTGAAAAGAAGAGTTTATTGTCTATGGGATGTTCCCATTAATTTATTTTATTGCGATTCAAGAGCCTATCGACTAGCTGCAGATTAAATTGGTTATGTGACGAGTAACAGGTTTATTGGTCTATAAATTTGGACGGTCTTGAGGCAAAATTTTATTAGGAGCGCAAATAAAAAAGTATGATAGCCGAATGACCTCCTTGCTCGTAAATACAAATTGGTTCGTAGGGTTAATTTTTAATTAAATCAGTTTTCAAACACAAACCCGGGGATCAAGTAGGCGTGTCAAAGACTTTGTCATATTTGTGTAATAATATGTGGCAATATATAAAATGATATACTATATCGTAAAACTGTATTCAAATTTATCAGCATCTTTTTACATCTTTGTAATAAAAAATAAATAACTTTGAAGCGTATTACAGATAAAAGCAACTTAACTATTTTTTTTCTAAACTATTACCTAATACAAATATAAAGTAACTGAAAGAATTTACTAATTTTATATTTTTAGCTATACCTTTACTATTCATTAAAAAGCTGTTAACTGTTAATAAATTCTGCTGAATGTTGTAAAATTGTGTATGTTTGATAGTTATGATCCAGTTTAGACTTTATTTATATATGTTCATCCACGCTGTCCTTTACAGCAAGACAAGTTTGAATTTATATTACTTTCCAAATTCACTACATTATGTTTTTTCATAGAGCTACCGGTTTTTAAACCAAGAATATGGGTCACTCATATTATATTCTAAAAGTGTTCCTGACATACTTTTTCAATCAATGCAAATATAATTACATAAGTTACATTTACAACTTCGTATTATGAAATAGTTTTCTTAGACCTTCATTTTACAACTTTTTGAAATTATATATCTTTTGAATCATTATGAAAAGATGATATAAACAGATTGATATATTATACCAGTTATGTAGAGCAATCTTATATTGCCAAGTTATTCGATTTAACGACATCACAGCATTCGTGACAAGATGGGAGAGCAGGGAGGAGAGGTTTGCTTAAGGTATTGATTGTATTACTTAGAAGCACCTTATGGCTTAATAGTCGATACATATAATACGACGTATTTGATTATATTTCTATGCAATGCATAATTTAGAAGCATTACGTTATTTATATTAAACTAAACTAAATTTGATTTAGTATTATTATGCAATATTATCCACTGCCCCACTCTATATTCTTAAAATTTGTACATAATTCTATGCAAAGTATAATATGGAAGCATTACGTTATTTATATTAAACTAAACTAAATTTGATTAGGTATTATTATGCAAAATTATCCACTACCTCCCTCTATTTTATTAAAATTTTGATGTCAATTTCAAACAGAGAACAAAGGATAATTTTTAGTTGCGTCATGAATAGGTTGGCTCAACTGGGGAAGGATCACGGCCGGACAGAAAACAAGCCTTAAACAGAATTATAATGTTTATATGTATGTAATTTTGTATAGTGAGTATACGGACTTACACCAATTACAGGTTACGTGGCATTCCATCTCGGTCCTCAAGAGTGATAAAGTATATGCATTTTGTATCTGTGAATGAAGAAGAAGAGATGTGAATATTATTGGCCTCTGTCACTACTTACTACCACGTAAATTACAAGCTCGTTTGTCTAAATCTAAATTGAGTATTGAGGTACACAAAATAGAAATTAACATTATAAAATAACTTCGCAGTTCTCTGAATGTTGTTTGCTGATTTTTTATTTCGCTGTATTGAAGATATTTATTCCATCGTTGTATAAGTCGTAGGTTAGCGCTTAATATTATAATTAAAAAGAAGTTTGAGCTTCCATGGCTCCAAATAGTTACGATAAATGTTAGGAAAACCTGGAGCTTGTTACTAAACGGTTGAATTACCATCTTCAATTTGTCAGACCGAAAGTATGGCAACCGGTGTTTGGTCCACCATATCAAACTTGGCACGTACGTAAAGTAAATTCTTACAATATCTGAGAGAAAGCATTAAATGTTAATAGATAGGTGGATCTGTTTATCAATTAGAATTGAGTAGTGAGCAACTGTTATAATAAAGTATAGAAACAAACTGATATATTTTACCGTGTTTATCCCAAAAAAACATTCTTAATTAAGTATCAAAATTTTAAAATTCTGTTCTCGTTTTTTATTTCACCAACCAAAAAACAATATTACAAGGAAGCTCACAAGAATTACCCATATTGTAATACTAATTTTATTATGTAATTGCAATGAATATTCAAATACATAATATACTAAAAATACTTTACATTATAAATATACAATTCAGCGCTTAAAAGTCTCGGCAAAAGCTTGTTACTTTATGAAATTACACATTCGTATGTCGCCTTTTTTTTCCACATTTGTTTCAATGGCTACGGCCTACGGAATGCACTGTGACAACCATTCATCAAGCATTGTACTGTAATGTATTGTAAGCATTTCAAAGAGAGCACTATCGTTTCACATCACTAGTCTATTCATTGCTAATTTCTATTATTCGTACGGAGAAAACGGATAATTGACATTGTTCTTTCCTTAAGTCATTCTGTCGCTGTTACCGAATAGAGTTTGTTCATTGTTCAAATCATATTTGATGAGTAATGTAATTATTCTATTAGTATTTGTCAATTAAAGTACGACGATATTTTTTCTATTGGCTTTGGCTAGGTGTCGAATATCATTGTAAGTAGGGACTTCGAAAACTAGACGTGGTCGTCTTCCAACAGGTTCAATCGATTGTTCTAAATATGGCTTGTTAAAGCACTGGAACATTTCATTTAGGTCAATGGGCCAAAAACATATACCGAAAGTATGTTTTATTTATATGCTAAGAACGTCACATTTTTAAAAATTTAATGAAATTACATTAAATAACTATTTTGTTATGTGGTAGAGTCACGCTGTATTATGTTCGTGGCGCGAATGGGTTGGCCCGGTGACAGCTGGACTACGATCTCACATAATATGACCGTAGAAATATTACAGCTGTGTTTGGCCATTGGTCATTGAGAGATGCGTTTAGCCCATCTCTCAATGACCAATGGCCAAACACAACTTATAAATCATCCTCCCGTTTTTGTCCTCAGAGTTAAAAACTCACTTCACTCACTCCAGAGTCTTTGTATATCACATTTACACTTTAGAAACAATTCAGAAAATAAAAAGTTCTAGAAATAAACCGCAGCATTAAAAATATTATTTTGATTTAATTATTCCTAATTTAAGTAATCAGCGGTAAAGTAAACCATAAGAATAGAGCCGGAATGTCAAAAGTATGTTTTTGAATAAACGTGAAGTCCGCCAATCCAATGTGGGATTTATATATATGTATATAACTGATAATAAAGTATACAATACAGGTATTCCGACCACACATTTGTCTTGTGTCAAATATTAAAAATTTTAGTAAAATGTAGTTTACTAAAATTTTTATATATATTTTTGCATGATTACTAATTAAACATTTACATTTTATCTATAGAAATATAGAAATTATATGCGTCAATGTCAGCTTAATTTCGACTTGACCGCAAAAGTGTTACGACCACGGTAAGCGCTAATCTCTTCAAAAAGTTATCTTTAAAACGACTTTGCGGTACTTAATTAATTTAAAGAGAGAATTTATAATTTTCTACACAAAATTTACCTATGTTTATTTTATAAGTATGGCTTATAACAATTTCAAAGATCATTCGAATACTTTTGTCATTACAAACCGTGGTAGGCCGAATAGCAAGGAAAGAGCCATGCTGCTGCATTTTTTTTATATATATAGAAAAGGTGGAAAACGAGCCAGCAGCTCATCTGACGATAAGTGATTGCCACCCATGAACATTCATAACACCAGAGGAGTCGCAGATGCTATGCCGGCCTTTAAGAAAGATGAACGCTGTTTTCTGGTTCCTAAGTCGTATCGGTTCGGAAATACCGCTGGCGATAGTTGTGCGAGGCAGAAAATTTCACCTAAAGCGTATGGTGGTTGATTGCCGTCCATCGAGATGATGTGGATGTAATTTTGAATTCTTTCTTGATGTACATTGTTTAAACTCAACGGATTCGAATTTATCCAAACAACTTCTCAGAACACTTCCCACACGTTTGATGTTTCTATATCAATTATTCTCCATTTTCTTCAACCTATATTTTGTAATCTACCCGATTGTTATAATGGTGATAATAAGGTGTATATTATATTATATAGTAGTAGGATTTATAACATATAATATCGTATGCATTTACGGGAATTCGTAAAGCCGAACTCAACAGTTGTGTTAAATTCACTGTAATAGCGACACAATTTTCTGAAGGACACAGGACAAAAAACAAATGATGTATCATGTTCCCAGAGAGTTCCGAATTCCGTAATTTCTTTTTATAACAAGTGGCTAGTTCCAGAAACTTTCAGTATGTACGCCACATAACCGTTGTTCGTTTGTTATATCAGTTTAAGTCAGGTATAATTAGCTATATAATAAATAAAATATTTAATATACATTTATGTTCAATCAGAATTCCACAGTTATAATTATTCAAGAAGTGAGGCTGTTTCATCCTTACATTATGCGTCACAATCGCTAATAGGTTATTATGGCTGACGCGTCTTCGCCGCCGCGAAAGTATTCAAATAATTTTTTTTCTCATAGGTTATAAGCAAAAAATAAAGAGTATAATAATATAGCATGTTATTCAATTAACCGTTTAATATAATAAACCTACTTAATTCTCCGCAATTCTTTATCAAACAAAGAATCAAATTCAATTGTAGATGAAAAAATACGATAGTCTTTTTTCACCTTATATTGTATTCCTAAAGGATTTTCGGAGCCATAGGTTAATTTCCTGACCCATTTTATTTGTTCGGGCGCGTGTCTGTGATCAAAAGATAATAGACTGTCCATGTAATCAATTGATTGAATTACTGACATGTTTTTTATGTCTTGTCCAATAACATATAAGTTTTACGAAAATAATGCGCACTTATGGTAAGCAGTCCTTATGGTATACAACCATCCTAGACCAGGACTCATCATGCTGTTTCATTGACACTCCTGAGAGATAAGATTCGTAGCTTAAGTAACAGTTATAAAGTCTCCAGTTTATTTTACTCACCGTAGAACACCGAAATGCTGCGTTGCTATCTTACGTGAGTGTTCTGTGAATGAGATTTCGCGAAGCCTAACATTCATGCTAGAACTAATCATTAACAGTAGTGAAGCTTTATTAAGTAAATCTATAAAACGCGTAAATACCTAAAACGTAAAACGGTATGTCTTTTGCAAAATTACATGTTTAGGAGCTAGGTTTTCATGGAGTTTTTAGTTCAGAAAACGAATATATTTATACTCTTAAACATACGATTTCCTACATAAATATCAAATTCTAGTACATTTAAACACATTTAATGAACTACTTATTTTAACGGATATATCTACAACGCTTGTAAATACGGATATCAATAAACAGTTAACGTGTACGTAAATATAATTGTAAATTCGGTCTGTAAAGTGTAAACACTTCCTGTTATCAAGGACAATATAGTATTTTGTATAAACGGAACTCTAAATTTTAAAAATAATCGTAGTTTATTTATAAAAGCTGACTAATCAGAGATACGATATTTCGACCAATGAGCGACGATGCTTACAAAGCACCCTCTCTTTTACCCTCAGTAAAGTAATGTAAGACAATAACAGTATATTAAAAGAGATTGCCCCTACACTGACTTTACATTCAGCGTAGACAAAGTAAGGTAGAACAATAACTTATATTTAATGCGAATGCCCGACTAAATTGACTTGAAGTGTCATAAATGATTATTGTAGCTGGCATCTGAGTCGCGGGTCCGGTGTTTGTCCTGTGTACGAGTACTGAGACTTTATGTAAATATTTGGTCTCCAAATCTGTACGTCATTGATGTCCCTGATACTGCAACTCAATCTTTTACCGATTATTTTGCATCATACCATACATGAGATCAGGGAAAGACAGAACTGAACGCTCATGTTATTAGTATTAATGCTTCTTGCATTATCATATACATTGCGTAGTTAATGCCATTTTTCTATTAAAAATTTAATTAAAGCCCTAATGACTGTTATAAATTTGTTAAACATACCAAAATTTTGCAACTATATGCAATGAACTGTGTTTTGGGGGTTCGGATTTGGAGTTTGTCTTACGTGTATAAAAGGTTACTTGAATTATGATATTGTACACGTGTCCTATGGATAGTGCGAAATAAGCAATAACTCAACGGTTAAGCCCTTATATTACCAACAAGGGACCTATTTTTGTGTGTTGGAATTATATTTTATGAATCCGTATGGAGAATGGATCTAAATAGTGTTGCGATATATTGTGCCTTTTGCTATCGTGAATATTTTTCATGGGACATTAGTTTTGACTGTATCGGTTGCTTAGGTTAGTAGGAAAGAGGGGTCCTAATTAAGAGATTTCTCTAGCCATCTGTGTTTAGTAGGCTAACTGAGTATTTTCTCAGGAGTACTTAATCGTAGCATTTTGGGACCGATCAATAGTACCCGATGGCAGTCTCTGGGGAGATACGGGTGTACTCGGAGTCTCCAGATTAAGGCCCATTATTGTAGCAACTCCAGCCCAGTCTCATCGAGACCATAGCACAGATAAACGTAAGTTTAAAGCCAATCTATTCAATCTAGTGCATATGCATAGGGTGACCAAACTTACGGTATTCTTGAGGATACTTTTTGGAATGTGTGTTGCAATTACGCGATTTAATTCCTTCATCTCCTATATAATACAACATGACCAAACGTTCTGCGCAACTTTATCAGAAGCATCTAGAATGATTTGCTTCGTCCTTCGAAATGCGTACAGCAAGAAATTGGGATAGTTTGCTTGCATGTGACTTTCCTTCAAAAATAATTTCGGTTTCTTCAAGGATTACCTTACTATTAAGTAAGCTTATTACACTAAGCTGGTGGGTTTACCATCTAGAGCTGCATCCCCATTTACCATAAATTGGGACAGTAGTCTGATATAAGACAGATCTAAAGTTAAAAAATGAACACATACTAACTAATAAACTTATACTATGATATAAATCACAAAAGTTTAAATAGAATTAAAATACCGTTAGCATTTTTAAATTATATGTCACAGTGTATTTTTTCACCACAAAGATTTTTTGTGAGTGAAAGTAATCAACAAGAAAAACAAAAACTTTTCTCGTTTAATTTAAGACTTAGCTATGAAAATCTTATTCCTTTTATTCGAAATGACCAAAAAGCTCTCTATAGAGGATTTTTTTTATATAATTGACGAATGTATGTTTCTGCATCTATTGCCTAATGTTTCTAGATAATTGAAGATAACATAGTCTTTTTTTAGTAATAATATAATGTAATTATTAGCTGCATTATATTATTACTAAAACATATATTAATACACCGCAGGTTGCCATGATCCTCAATATTGAGCAACTTCCAGCGATCGATTCCGCAAACCTGGATCACTCAACCCAGTTCAGCAATAGACTGATATGGTCTGTAATGATATTGTCCGATATTTACGAGTAGTTTACGATTTAAGAAAAATTTTCAACATATCAAACAGCCAAAAACGAGTATGTAAATATTATTTTGTCTCGCCATCCTTAGTTAGTTAATTTAACATCTATACTGTCCAGTTTTCTGAAGCAAGCACTTCCGGTACTAGAATATTTTTGTATATATTAAGTTTTATGCCAATGCACTCTATTTCAAGTAGCCTACATTAGTCCATTGTTTCACGTCATGATCTATTTTCCTAATGTATTGGAATAATAATTAGAGATATTTGAAGTCGAAGCAAACTGGGACACTGAAGTTATTGAAAGTTATACGTCGCAGGAGATGAGCTGGAATTATAGAATCTGCAGCCGATCTTAGCTGAGTTGATTTTAAACGAAATATTTTAACTCCGTGGTTACTCAAATTCAGTGTGCTTTAGTAGCACCTTGATTTTCTTCTCGAGCAGCACAATACCATCAACTAAGAGCATCTACCAGGGTGCCTCCTCCTGCAAGGGTGATGTCAGTACGAGCATTATCAGTAGTAACAAATATAGTCTCAGTGCTGGTGTTTTGCAACCGTTACTGAGCTTTTATAGTGGTATTTTGTACACGGTATGGAGAAAATGCAGGTCAGTCCTTTCATTTTCCTAACTGGCGAATAACAAACGGACGTCATGGTTTCAATGCCGTGGCACTAAACAAAGTCGCCTTAATTTGGCTGATATGTTGAAGAAAATTTACGATTGTATAAGTTTCGCAATTATATGTCACTACCGAATTATCGCATATATATTTACATCGTCGTATTATCGAATTACTTTAATCATACATTTTTGTATCCGTACTAGGTTAATATAATTATTTTATTTAGCTACGATGTAAATTTATATAAAGATTATTAGGTGCATCACATATTTTAATTTCAGTTACTTAATACACCAACATGTCATTATACCTTTTATATAACATTACAAGTCATATCAGTATAATTCGTATAAATTATAACAGTTAATAGAGGACAGGGATTTTGAACCCATATCAAACCCGCATTAATAACAACCTACCTTTGGCGAACTATAAATTGATTCCATGATATTAATACTACAACTGTAAGTTTTAATGGCTTTACTTACGTATGGTCTTTTCTATTTTTATTATCTTACATATTTTCTCTGCTTATTATTTGTTAGTGCTAACAAATATTATATTCAATCGAGTTCGCAAAATATTGTTAAAATTTCAATTTGAAATAACGACGATTTAAGTCCTCGTTTTAAATATTAATATGTGATCATAATTATTAATAATATAATCTGTATATTTAAACCCATGAAACTCTTTAGAATTTTTAAAAACAAATCTAGTACAATTATTTCAAAAAATGAATTGCCTGTTTAGTGAAATTTTACAAATTATATATAAATAAAACTATGTTTTAAGCATTTTGTCCAGTTTACATTTTATCCCAACGTTTTGAGTACTTTACATCACTCACATGTCACGAAGAAGACTGAGGTGTTTGATGATTAGGACATCATTATAATTATCTATATATCACTATAACTACATTATAATTAATTATGACATCCTTATGTCATAATTAATCTGAACTACCTTAAGGTTTTATTTATTTATTTTGGTTTGATCTACGCAAATGAGCTCACTGTATTTATTGAATTCTTGCAATGGTATGTCTGGTTATAAAATACTGATAACACAAAGTACGCCTCTAGCTTCTATAAACTTTGTATATAAATAACTACTTTGGAGATGTGGGTAGGACAAATACACAAAAAATTGTTTTGAAAATAGGTAAAACCTCGACTGATTTTGTAGTTTTCAATAGTTACTGTGTCCCTCTTAATTAGCTTATGTTGATAACCACTGATGAGGATGAAATAAAGTATATTATAAGATTTTGAAAACTATTTCAACCTCAGGTTGGGATTATATACCACATTTTTTTTATAAGAATGGGTGTTGAATATCTTGCTAGTCCAGTGTCATATATATGTAACGATTGCTTCACATCTGAAAATTTCCCAATTAATAAAATTGTCTAATAAAGCTTGCCTTCAAGGTCAAAAGTTGAGATAGTGCCAACTATACCCCAATTTCACTTTTGCCAACTCTCACCAAAATAATAGATAAAACATTAGCGATAGACTGATTAGATTTTTGGATAATAATAAATTATTTTTACCTAATCAATATGGTTTCAGGGAATAAATGTTAACTGTAGATGCTATTGAAGACTTATCATATTGCGCAGAAATGAGGTGTGAAAAATAGATCTGTGACAATACTTCTGGACTTGGCAATGGCCTTTCTATACTTATCTGAATTCGTAAGCGGGAATGTGCAAGTTTAGATGGAATCGCCCTTATAACTATTTTAGCTATACCTTAGCGGAAGAATCCAATCAGTTAATATTAATGGCATACAATGTGAACAGATTTACATTTATTTTGGTATTTCGCACACATAGTTTTTGGCCCAACTTTATTCTTGACTTACTGGTTCCAAATTAGCTTAATAATAATTTTCTTACCTTTAATATCACTTATGTAGTACTACTAATGGCATACAAAGTGATCATATTCATATTGATTTTGATATTTCGCAGACACAGTTATTGGCCCAACTTTATCTTGGCTTACTGGTTTCAAATAAGCGTTTAAATAATTTTCTAATGCTTAATGTCACTTATGTACTACTACTATATACCTATGAAAATAATCAACCAAATAATTTCTGCATAAAATTGCATACTTTTTATCACTGTTCTTTGTGTAATTGTTATTTCCATCTGTTACGTTTATAACTATTACACATAACTACTTTATATACATTATGTATGTCTTTCATAAATGTTATTTTTGTAATTACGTGGGCTCCAGCTACAGATTACAAAATAAGGAATTTTATATTATATTACAATTCAATTCTTACTATGTTTATTTTATATTACAATGCTTATTATGTTTACACACTTAAATTACTTTCGTCAAATAAGTACCAACTAAATTTTATTATAGTTTCATCTTATTTTATGCATGTAGTATGCATACTACTAGCATACAATTTTACTAAACAACACTGAATTTTCATATAACGATACGATACAGGTTACTAATCTGCTGCAACATAGTTCTTACAAGCGCGGAGGGTAGTTGTCATTTATTTCTGTTCTTACCATTTAAAGTATGTTCTAAACTTACTCTTTCATAAAGAATCATAACTTTGTAATGTGCACTATGCCCGAATACGGCCCTCTCGGGCACCCTCGAAGTTGTATTCAGAGCTTTCACGCGTAGGTAGCGGTCCAAGCCGCGGCTCCCTCTCGGGAACCCACCCGAGCCCGCCACCCGTTACCCACAAGAAAAGGTCTCGGCTGAGTACCCTAAGAGCTCGGCCACCTTTCAACATACCATGTAACATACCAATGTCTCCATGCAAATAAATAATTGTTATTTTGCTGTTATGTTTATAAATTAATATAGAAATAAACTTAAGTTTGAAAATAAAAAGTAGTCATTTTATTTTAAAACCTTAACCGCGTTCACTATGAAATCACTGTATTGCACATAGTACAAAGTAATTCGAAAATTACTTGCAAATAGTAGAATTTTCCATATATATTTATTTATTTATTTATAAACTTTTGTACAACTAACATATGCACAAAGGCGGACTTAATGCCTAACGCATTATTTACCAGTCAACCTTGGAAGGGTTCAGAGAAATCAAGGTAGGGACAGATGAATAATAATAAAGAAAATAAGAAACATACAGTACATCTAAATACTTATACAATTATATATACATTATTAAAATAACAGTAAATTTAACGTCTAAATTAATGTAGCTGTATTAAATATTCAGGGTTATATAGATCAGGTTATATAAATTTAAATTTAATATACTATTCAAATGTATTGTTTGTTTAAACCATTTAAAAAAAACAAGAATTATCATGAATATTATATTTTTGACTTATATTCGCTATTAATAGGTGTTTCGTACTATTATTAATTTACGTTTCAAAGCGATGCTGCATCTATAAAGTAGATCTGCTACGTGAATGTACGGTTACAGTTACTGTTCGGCCGGTACAACCGATATATTTCGCACATTGAAAGTAACCGGAAAACAAAGTACTAGCAATATTTTGGCAGACAATAAAGTTAAATATAGTTATTATCATATTAGAGAATTATAATGCAGTGAGCACAGTTTTTAAACTAATCAATAAGGATAACTTAATGTCAGTTAACAAGTTTTTTTTTATCATTAAGAGTAATATAAAATAATAAAGTAAACGAGCACACAGTCCACCTGATGGTAAGTGATGCCCATGATATCTACATTCATCCTGGACAAGAAATCATAATGCAGATGCGTTGTCCCTCTTAAAGACTGAGATTAAATGCCTTGTCGCCAGTAATAAAGGTCTCCGGATCCCTGCACTAACCAGACGAAAAACAACAACATATGCTGCTATTTTACGCTGGTATTCTGTGAGGTCGTGGTTCTTCCCTGGTCGAGCTGACCCATTCGTTCTGCAGCTAGAAAGAAACTGCAGTGTAGCTCTACCACTGTTGTTTTGTTAGTTTGACTATTAAAATGTTATCGTGCAAACTATTATAAAGCTTCAGGATAATATTTTAAATAATAATAAATAATACTTATCATAATTTAAAATAATATTATAAAATGTCTAAAGTGTAAAGAACTGATTCCTTTCTGACACATTCCTCAGGAATGAAAAGTTTCGAAAGTAAGTTAGAAATCTTATTTATTTGATTGTTATGTAATTTTTTATTATATAATGGTAAAAGAGCACTCAGCTCACCGGATGGTAAGTGATGACTGCTGTTGGTTATATTATGTATTTATAGTGATAGAGCTACGCAGCAGCTAGTTTCTAGTCACAACATGAATGGGAAATGACCATGTCTTTACAGTTTACCAGTGTGAAATACCAACATAACGCTGCTGTGTTTCGTTTGGTGAGTGCATGGATCCAAAGATCCATTTACTAGGTGTTACTACTTGGGTGTTACTCGCATTCCATCTCGGACCTCGGGGTGGCATCGCATACGTATTTTCATTAATGAGAGTGTCAACATAAATATGAACTTAGTAGTAACATTTAAAATTTCACCTATTTTAAATCATTGGACTATGAAGTAATTAATATGTTTTACGAGATGAATTGTGATTGAATTAACGTCTTCGTGTTTTTATCAATATTATAGTTTTTTCACTTTTCCACGTGAATGTGTGGTTTTATAAATAAATATTTTATATATATAATAATGGTATAAATGTATAAAATCATATATATGGATAATGTTGTTATAACACATTTTAAGACCGTACTCACTTTTCTTTTCCTTTTAGAGCTCAGTCATTTTCGTTTTAAAGGTGCGATACGATATGTTTGCACATTACACGCATACCTTGCGGTCGCCCGGAGAAGGACAGAATACCACCATGATATAGTAACATAATGGTAGAGAAATCGTTCTTGGGCTATAAATTAAATAAAATTTCACAAATAATAATCGACTTGTCATTAAACACATTTAAAATTCTAATTGAAAAACAACTTAGATTTAAGTTTAGAGCTCTGGGTGCAATACTTGACAACTTTTTTTATTAAAAAAGTGCAACTGTTTTTGTTTCTACACGTTTATTCTCGCTTGTCCTATTAGCTTGGTTAAGTTATCTTGATGATGTAAAAGTGTTTTGTATAAACTTTTTTCAATTAGGCTTCTTTGGATTTTTTGTTTTGTTTTTTTTTTGCTGCTCTTTCGTGTAGTAGTTTTCGTGTTTCTTTCGTGTGGGAATTCGGAGACCCTATTACAGGTGACGAGGCATTCCATCTCAATCCTCAGGGATGACAACGGTTGTCCGTTCATCTTGATTTTTTGTTGAGGATGAATGTAAATACCATGGATTGCACTCATTACTTACCATCAAGTGAAGTGAATGACACAATTTTTTTTATTGGATATGACAAAAGTCATTTTTCACATCCAATAATAAAAAAATAACAGTATTTTGTATCATTAAACAAGTTGACATATTTTAGCTATCAAACTTTGTTGTCCTACTTGGCAACGTAAACCGGAGCCAGTTTCTTTTGTGCTCCTATCTCAAAGTTAAAATTGCCTTGCGTTGAACTTCAATAGACTCTTAACAGTCCACTAAACCCAAATATTATCTTCAATGGGATTTTAAGCAACTATAAATACATATATATAAGCATACTATATAGACTATATACGAGATTATACTATGTTACTTAATTTTAGTGAACCTAATTAAGATGTATCAAATATATCTATGATTTTGACAAGCTGAAATTGTAGTTACCTTCATCAAATAAAATGACGAGATGTCAAAGTTTACTGGCAGTCTATAAATTTTGGTAGGCTTAGCAGCTATATGTTTCAAAAGATTTAGGCAATTATTTGTTGGTCAATATTAACATGTATAATGTTATATTATGTAAGTACATATTTCATAACTTCAGGTAGCGTAAGTAATATCAACATATATACAAAACTTTTCAAGTAGTCGAAACGTGACTTTATGACAGGATCTCCTATAAACTGTTTTTCGATTTTCAATACTCTCCTTGTAAGTCAAAGTTAGCAATAGTATATACCACTGCTAATATAAGACTATACTTTAGAGATTATATATTGTAAAGATGTACAATGTATAGTCTATACAGTACTACTTAGTTTATATATCGGACAATGGATGACAATGGGAGTACCGATGGCAATGAAAAACTTGACCCAAAATTTAAAATATATCGCACTGTACAAAACTGGAGCTTATTCAAATTGCTACGAAATCGATGCAATCAGATGCTAAATGTATAATGCCAAGGTAACTAGTCTGGCCATAAATACTGTTACATTAAAAATTTTTTTTTTCAACTTTTTAATTATTTTGAATTTGGAACACGTATATTATTCTTTCGATTTTCCGCCATTCATTATCAAATTACAATATGGAATGGGGTATTAAAGAAAATAGGATTGCAGTGATCGTCCTGCACAATGTGGGTATGGAGCAGTCAGTCATATTCCAGACATTTCAAAAGCTTGGTATCAGTCGTATGTTCGAATATCGTACTATCAACAGATACAACAACACTTCCTCTGTCGAAAACCAAAAAGATCTGGGGGCTGCGTGATGTTAGAAATACAAAGGCTGTAATTGCTGTTAAAACCAGAATTCGTCGAAACCCCATTAGGAATCAAAACATCTTATCGCGTGAAACGAAGATTCCCGCTAGGACTCTGTCGCCTATTATAAAACAAGACCTCAAGCTCGATGCTTATCGTCGATATACAGGACATGCCCTAAATCAATCTTCACAATTAAAGAGAGTGGATCTATCAAAACGCCTTCAGTCGCGATACGCAGGTGAAAGGCACAGAGATATCACGATTGAAGAGCACTACACTAAGCAAAATGATAAAGTGTACGCTCACAGTTCTAAAGAAGCTGCTCAAGTGGTTGGAAAGGTATAACGTGGTAATCATCCTGCGTCAGGCCATGGCCTGCTCTAAACGACATGGCGACATTGAGTTTCTGAATAAATCTTTGGAGCAAGTAGTGGCAAAATTTCCCTTGGAAACAGTGCGTAAATCCATAGATTCGTGGCCAAACGATAAATATTTTTTTTTTATTGCTGACTTACTAATAAATATGTAAGTATAAATTTTAATAATATTACATTACTTCATTAAAAAAAAGTATTTTCATTCGTAACAGAACTTATGGCCGGACTAGGTATTCACGATAACATACTTAACTATTCGACCGTTGATGTGTGGAAATTTCTCAAAACCTAGATATCAATATTTCGCTGTTATCCGATAATATCTCACCTACGTTGAATGACTTAAATAGTCACTTTATTTCTACACCTACGTTGTACTTGTAACTTGTTTTATGTTATTGACGATACTAATAAAAAGCTCAATAAGATTGTTCTTGATTGGTAGCTCAGAACGGACAGATATGATGTATCTGTTAATCCTTTCAAATATAAAGTCATGATTGGCGGCAGTACAAGGATGCTGGCTAAGATAGATTTTGGTAACCTCTCTCCTATATTTTACACTGGTATTTTAATTCCCTTTAGTAAATCCATATAAAATTGGGGTTTGCAGTTCCATGAATTGGGAAATTCATGTTGCTGAAACTAACTGAAAAGTTAATGCCATGAATTTGTTATTTAATTATCTATATCAATTTGTTCCTCAAGGGTGACAACGCATCTGCATTATGATTCCTTGTCAAGGATGAATGTCATGGGCCGCAGAATTCACTTAACATCAGATGAACTGTATGCTCGTTTACAACTCTCAATGTAATAAAGAAAAGTTTAAATTTAATATGGAATTTATGTATTTATTATGTAAATTATTATATTTGTTGTTCAATATATTTTATTTATTATTATTATATTGTTATTGGCACATATAATGAATGTTTCTGTTGAGAACGCCGTAATGACATTAAGTTCACCTATTGTGTCCTTGTTTTTTTAATACAATTGTGGACTAAATTAAAAAATAAATATGTAAAGATACATTTTACTACTTAGAATTAACATGAATTATTTTTACTAGTGATAGAGTTGCTGGATTTTGTTTCTTTCTAGACAAACGTCTAGAAAATGATTGATAACTTAAGCTACTATTTATACACTGTTATTATTGAGATATTTTTAGCTACATCTTGGTACTATCATTTGAAAATGCAATAAAAATGCAATTACAACGTGAGATAGTAAAATTGGATCTTTATATATATAACCAAAAACCAAATTTATTGAAAACAAAGTTAGTAATGCCGAGGATGATTATAATTGCCAACTATTTCGATTTGAAGTTTCTGACATAAATTTCAACAGATGGAGCGAACATGATGCATCACTTAGTGTAACCCTATTTACGATCCTTGTTATCATTACCGTTAACATTAATCCTGACAAAGTTATTGTCTTGCCATATCTCAAAACGCAAGCACTCCCTAATTTTGTACATTGTAGGCTGAACACAAACTTGTGTAAATGGACAACTTTACTAAAAGTCTTATTACTGTTCCCAAACTCGGATAACTTTATCTTCTTTTAATGCCACAGAAAAGTTTCATTAAAAACCTTAATTATATTCAATTTATAGTTTTCCAGTTGTGTTTTACGAAAATTAAGAAAGAATTATAAAAAAAGCTTATTTTACAAGTATATAGCTATTACTCATAGAATAACATTGATATGGTAGTGGTACTTTTTACCCGGCTTTCCAAGAAAGAAGGTAATGTTTTGCGAGTGTATTTGTGTTTATGTCTGTATATCTATTTCTTTGGCACGATCGGTAGCCATAACGGCTTGATGTATTTTAACACATGTGGTATGAACAAATCTGACGACAATTTGCTTAACTGTGGTAAAGATAATGTGTTAGAGACAATAGGGTACTAAAAAATAAATAACGGCTTTTGTTGGCGCGGATTTCAAGAAGAAAGAGCGATGGAATTAAAAATATTATATTTTGTTATAATAATAAATATATTAAAACTTGTTTAATACAAAATTTAACACATTAATAATGTAATGACCAGACAACTTGTGAACTGAGTTTTGGGCTATAATTTTAAAATCATTCCTTTTAAGTATAACATCACACAGTTTTTTCTGATATGTAACCAGGCTTGTTAAATAAAAAAAAATTGTTAACATTTATGTCGCGGCTAGAAACTGTCTGCTGTTTGATCTCTACCACTATAAAACATGCATTAGTTAAAGTCCTTACTATTCTGACAGCAATTTGTTCTAGGGTAACTTTTTCATGTTCGTCTTATAACCTACACGAGACTTGAAAATTACTTACAATAAATAATAGCGATAAATTGTTTCGATGATAATACCACATGTGTTGTGTCCTGTAATCTCCGTCCATGTCTAAAATTATCTGCGAATGGATAACATTACGTAGTGATAAATTTAATCAGGTAGACGTCATTACCTTGCCATAGAAACATTTAAAGACTTCCGTTTACTGACAATCAATTTGAAAAGAAACTTCATATGCATTCCCTGAAACATAAACATTCACAATGACGCCTAGATTTGAAATTCACCACTTTGCATATATATATGTACACACAGTTATTGGTTCCGGCGATAATCCAAACCGAGGTCATGCGGCCGTCTATATTATACTGACATGGAAAAATACGGAAAGAAGTCAGGAACAATTTGCCTACATAACAGCTGTAACTTCATAAATTATTCGTGTAAGACTGTCACGGCAAAAGTGGTTTTGTTAACGAATCCTTTTGAAGGCAAATCCTTCAATGCCGCGGTTAAGTGCCAACAATATTTCACCGTCCTCATCATTAACTACACCCGAATACGGATCGCAGATAAATTACTTGTTGTAGCAAAACAAACACATTGAATTAATGATCTTCGACATAACAAACAAGGAAATTTGTGATGAAGACAACATTTCTTTTGCGTACCTAACTTATTACATTATTAGTGGAATTTATTAATATCTGATTAAAAAGAAAAAATATTTGACAAACACGTGTATATTTTATCGGAGAAGGGTTCAGTACGAAAAGGAAATTGACACAAAGTACCCTTGGGAATGGAGCCATTACCGTTTGTCAATATTGACGGCCGTTATGATCAGCTGTTCGCGTTCGCGTGTGTAACCAGGGGCCTTGGTATCGATTTCACGGGTCAAGTATAAGATAAACAAGAAAATACGCATGTAAAGGATATTAATACCACAGTTTGATTGACCTGATATTTGAAGCAATTACATGGTTTATTAAGTTAATAAAATATTTCTGTTTAGTAGAATCCGGTTAGACCCCATTACACTGCAATAACTTGCTACGAAATTTTTGTTACGCTTAAATTGTAATTAATATATGTATTAAGACATAAGATCAAGCGATGTTCACATCTTATTCGTTTTTAACGAATTTATAACCAATTTCTTTTCTTGGACTCTTATCTATAAATGGAATAAAATATTAGTGTAACGATACGTGTTTTACTTTTATTATTATAATTAACAATATTCAATTAAATTTTCACAATATTTTCAAGTACGTTATTTTTTCTGGTAATTTGATTTAACTGAATACGATATTTACTCAGTCGAATGCAAATAGTATGTGCCCAAAGTTACACCACAAAGTGCACACTAGTTTATATAAAAATTATACTGTTTGTTAATATTTTCTGTTCATCGAATGTGATATTTATTCAGTTTAATATATTTTCAGTGGTTTGTCTATGTACTCAAAATTACATCATAAATGTCGAGGATATGAATAAAAACAAACTCGTCAGACTTTAATTTATTGAAGAACACTTCGTAGATACAAGTTAAACTTTATATTCTTGAGGAGGAGGTCGACTGCAATCCTTGGCTGCTTACACTGATGGATTTTGATCTGTTTATTCTTCAGATCTTTACACATTGACTCATATCTTCACTGTATTCATCACGTAGCATATATTTCTGTTTTCTTAAGGAGCACGTTAGTGTTTACAATATTATGTCTTATTTAAAGACCTAATCTCTTTATTACTTGTTTTATACAATATCATTGTCTTAACATCTTGTAGTTCCGTATCTTTAATCTCTTTATATTTAATTTAATTTAATTATTTCTAAATATATACATGATTAAATGCATTTACTTTATGCTTACATCTGGCTAGCGCATATTGACATAATTTAATTGTTCTAATACTTTTATAATTAAATAGAATATCTTCTTACATTATACCATAGTAAATTCTTACAAAATAAAACGTATAACAACGTATTCTTTTTGGTCTAAGTTTATCTTTAATTACATCACTACACACACATAATTATAATTTCTTCTTTAGTCTTTTCCCATAACCTACGTTCTTAGCACATAGTAATATATATCTAAAGCAAATAACATATCTTACAAGAGGTTATTCTTAGAACATGGCTTAGGTATATGGCGCATAGTATATCTTTTACATGATATACAGCGTCAGTTGAAGCGTATGGCACATAGCACATAGCTTCTGACTTAAGATTCTTATTTAGATATTTAATTCTTATATTGGCTGGCGGCTTGTGGATTGCCAACAATAAATTTCACACTATCCCATGAAAGTTCATACGTAAGAACTTAATGTCGACGTGGGTTCTAATGACGTGGATAAAAGAGAAAGTTCCTTACAATTTTCTTATATAAGGCAACAATAGTCGATTACATATTCAAACAAACGTATATTTATTTTTCTTGCCTGGCCATATTTATGGTACCGTCAAATAAAAACAATACTTGATATCGCATATATTGCCCTCCATCATTTCAATTATAAGTCCTCTCAACGTCCACAACAAAAGCTCGATCGCCTAAATGAGGATCTGCTTCACATATCACTTGATACGTTATTTTTTAGATCTATTTGATATTTTCTCATGTTTATAAACCAATAGTGCACTGCTGAAGATAGGTATCATAGATCTCCACAAAGCACGAACCTGAACTACTTGCTTCTATCGACCTCCAGAGAACTTGCATAGGGTCTAGTTCCGTTAAGTGGGGTCTTTCTACACTATATACTAACCCGCCAAGTTGCAGGCAAATAATTAAGACAATATTGTTAACAGTTTAATTATTTTAAAAAGATGTGCATTTGCTGCATATATGTATAGGTTATGTTTTATGTAAGACCACCACTCTCTATACATTCACACGTCTAGACTTATTAACTCTTCTTATCCAATAAAAATAGTATTACATTTCAATCTCTTTATGATGAACGATATTATGCACATAAATATAAACAAGATGAAAAACTTGTCACCATCATTCGCAAATAACATTTCAAAATCTCGCCTCTATGAAATATAAGAATTCTGACATTCCATTACGCTTGCAATGCAATGTTTACACTGAGCGGATTGAGTATATGCTTTTTGAAAAAAAACTTTTAAAGGAATTTACTTTCTTTGCTGAAATAAAATAAATTAATAATCAAACCAATGAATTGGTGATATATCAATGTCAACTTGAAGGTATTTAAATAGTTTCTTTCACGCCGTTATAATAACAGTATATTGAGATTCAATTATTGGTTTCTTTAAGAAAACATCTTTCTGTTTTAAATTAATCTTTTTTGCTTACACAATCTGTCAGTAGACTCGAAAGTCACTGGGACACTATTCTACAATATCTCTCTAGGGAGGGGTGTTTAATCAACAGCGTAACGTTTACAAATACTTCCTTTTTTATGTCACAGCAATTTAAGCAGCGTGCTTATTAAGATAAGATATTTATACCACTAAATAAGATGAGCTTCCAAAGTACAAGTGACAGCTTAAAAGCTCTTAAGGATATTATAATAAGAAAATATTAGGCTGTCGCTACGAAAAGCAATGTCATCCTTATTTTTGAGTCGAAGAAAAATGGAAGAGAGCCAACTAGATCGGTGAATGACCCGCCAAATATATACGTTAATATGGTAATTTTGAAATCGTACGATGTGTAAAGTATTTTCTGCTGAAATTTTCTTGGTATAAAATATTAGATAATTAATGTGCAATCTCATAACAAATTTGTATATACATACATAGTCGTAGCTGGTCGTGTGAGGAAGCTCAAAGCAACTCTGCGAGCTATGATGTGGACTATGCTCCATGTTTCTCTGTGTGATCAGATAGTAGTTTATACTATTTACGACATTTACATGATCATTCAATATTCTGATATTAATTTACAACTTTTTTGATAATAATACAACTTATAGCCACATAAGCCTTCGGTGATGAATCAAGTCAAAATTAGATTGGACTCTTCTCTAGGGTAAAGATGACTGATATTTTGGAGTGTTTATACTCTAGTGTAACAAGGTTTTACATATTTCATAGATAAATAAAACGTACAAAACAAAGAGAATAATAAAGTTTATTTATTAATAACGATTAATTTAAAATGTGGTACAAATAAAACAAGTTAAGTTCAAAGAATAAGGATCAAGTTAAGATCTCAGGGTAGTAGGTTGGTTATATTTTGATCCCTACAACTGCATAGCCACTCTTTTATTATCACTCTCCTGCACTCTTTTGTGGCGGTGGGTGATTTACTATTATGCACGCACGTGGACGAGGATCGGTACCACGGCGGCTCAGTAATAGACTAAGGAGTCTTTCGTGTTCGAGTCCAGGGGCGCCGTTACTTTACAATCCGTGGTATATATGGTATCTTCAGTGCTATTGAGGGAACTCTTCGGGCTCACTCAACTTGTGGATCCACGGAGCGAAGTACTTTGTACACCGAGGACTGCTAAAATTGGACATTCAGCATGGACCTCCCACACCACGATACTTTTAGTGGTGATTTCTACCTGCCACCAAGAGTCGAGTCGAATGCAAAAAGAATAGATTAGCTTTCTCCTTTGTAACAGAAATTCCCACAATTTTGATGAGAGAATTAGAATGGCGTTACCCGTTGCCTAGTCAGTTTTTAGAGAAGTTGCCAATCTGCACCGGCTTTATCACATTCCTTTGAAGACTATACAGTCAGAGTTGTACTTTTTTCTGAAAATATTAAATTAATATTTTACATTTTCATAAAAAATTGGCAAAAGAAACAATGTGGCGATTCCATCTCCTGGCACTTCAGGGGATGGAATTGCCATATTCTTTTTGCGACATTGGCGACCCAATTGACAATGTTGCTGGGATCATCCGGTGAACAAAAAATCTGTGATAGCCTGTAAATTGTAGTAGGCAAGTAAGAGGTCAGCAAGTAGTCCAACAGGAAATGTGTGTGATTGCCAGGTAGGCCAAGTAACTAGTTATTTCAGATCAAATGACAAGGAAAAATCGTAAACCGGCAGACTTGCCCGTACTATCAGTTGTACGCAATTCAAGCTATTATATATATATTATAGTTGTAAGCGTTAAAGTCGCCGAGTACCATGATCTTTGCGGCAAGGATATATTGAAGCACGGAATCTGTAGCTATTTGGAAGTGAGCGGTTAGTTGGTCAGTGTTGGTATTACCTAGAGGTAGGAGAGGTGGGATGAAAGCACGCATAGACGCGGGAATGGTTCTTGCTATCTCTAAGCAGCTAAATGTCTAATAGTCAGGTCTGTCTTGACTTGAAAAACGTAAACTTCCTTCTGGTTTAGTCCATTAATAGCGTTTTAGACCTCAACAAATCTAATATCCAAAGTTTAAATCAATATCTCAATTTCTTTTCTAGGTTCAAAGTGTTTGCATTAGGTGCATTAGATGAACAGCTAACTCATTTAAAATTTAATTCAAAAACATACCTTATGGCGCCTCATTCGATCGGCAGAATAAATTTGTTTAGCTATTATTTTTTCCAAGAGTCTTCAAAAATATCTGCAAAATAATCTAATTATTTATTACGTAATTTATAAAATATAACCCAAAAATTGGATAGAGAATTTGGATCATTACTGTTGCAGAAATCATGTAATAGGATATTTGTTCTTAACAAGTGACTGCTTCTGTATTAAACCAAGACCTTACGAAGCTATAATTCTTTTAAAACCTTTTTCTCTTAACTATTATGATATGACTGTATTGTACAAATGATTCCCATTTTTATGTTATTACACATTTATTAATAGTATAAATTAATATTTAGCATGTATATACACAAATTAGCATCATAAAGACAAAGATTTCAATGAGAATCATTTTTTTTCATAGAATAGATGACAAATTAACAAGCACCTCACTTGATGGTAAGCAATCAGCACCGCCTATGACCATCCCCAACTCCTACCAACAGTGTGCTACCAACCTTTAAGCTCCTTTTCTAAGTCCTCAGGTGGGAATCCCAAATCGGTTCGTAAATACTGCTGGCGATATAAATAGCTTATCTAAGCGATCAACCTTGTGTCGCCAACAATCGACACGATGAGAACGAAATTTTGAATTATGTCATGATATACGATGCTTAAACTCAGAACACTTTGCACCGTAAATGCGGTAAAAAAAAGGGAAAAGTCGTCGTGAAACCAGAGAATTAAGCCGTTTGGAAAGTACCTGGTCATCAACAATTCGATCCACTCTACTTTGAATGCGGACAACTGGAAGGAGCTGGTACTGAGGTGCCCCAGCCCGGAAATGCACTGTCTATTTGCCACTGTACTGACCTACTCTATTAAGCACACCTAGCTTTTAAGAGGCTAATTTGGCCTTACCTTCCAAGTGAATGTAGAACTGAACGTCACTCAGTACGCCAAGGATTCCAATACTAGTTGAGATGACAAGGGGGTGTTCTTAAAATAAAACATAGACTGGACACATTCACAATCCAATAACATTGTGTTGTTTGGATACAAGGCTGTTGCGATGAACTAATGATATAATAATGTTGAAAAAGGTAATGGTGTTGAATGCAAATGATGATAATGGTGTCCTCCTGTTTGATTTTGACCACGGCGATTCGTTATGATTATTACTAGTAATAATCATAACAAATCGCCGTCTCGGGCCCATAACAATCGTAGTCATCTAGATGACATGATCGTTCACTTCTCTAAACTGATATAAGGCATGTACAATATGGCCACATATCCAAAATAGAAAAAAAACAATTTAAAATACGAAATCTTAAAAACACGAAGCAATAGACAGGTAATGTGCTATGCCGCGCGGTCAGTACAAATGTATCCTCAATAAATATCATCATCACTAGTCCTAGGGTGTTAAGTGCACCAATCGGCCTATTTGGCTTGGAGTGCCAATCAAATCTATCCGTATGGTATTGAGGGTTATACTATCTAGGGCTGACAAGCACTAGATTAAGAGCCGGCCACCATTAAGGGCATGAGCTAATAATTTTAATTATGTTTCTTATTTATTTAAATAAGTTATTTAATTTAACAAAATCTACAAATTTTTGCAACTCATTATTGTAGTTTTTTGTGTTCATATTAACCATTCAATTTTTCAATTATCATTACCCCCAATTACAATACAAGAAGCAACATTATTTGAAATGGAAAAACGCAAAAATCCAAACGTTTCTTTCAATCTTCTTATTCCAATTTCCTTTATAAGTCGTTTTCGCTCCTCTTCGTTTGTAGGTCTTTATTTAATATGAAATCTTAGGTTAATCTCGCCTTTAAAAAAAAGAAATAAAGAATCGTATTTTATTATATATATAACGATTCCATATAGGTTGTGGTAATACTATTATTTATTCATTTACTTATTACCTACAGAACACGCTCAGAACCAATTAGTTAGCTATATAAAGGTATTTCTCTAAATAATACAAAGTTCAACGTCAGCTAAAAAATGAGTTATGCTGTTACAAGTGATAAGTGGGGGTGAGTTTGTAACTGTGAGAGTAGAAAGAGCCGAAACTTGGTCACACCAACAGCTAGATGCTGAGCCGCGGAGGATTTTTGATTGTTGATTTCTCGCTCACTTCCTTCAAATTCAAAACATTGATTGGAATACTCCAAAGTAGACAAATTCATTGATAAATTCTAACTCCAAGAGACCCCCAGTCCTAGAGTTCTGACCACTTCTATTGATGAGCATTACATTTGATTACTTGAGAAATTATTGGTAGTAAGCCCAACTCGCCACACTCTCCCCTGCAGATCAGTTTAGCTTAGTTCTGTCTCTATTGATGCATGGTTCGCGTATCTCAGGTTACTAATTCATACACCACCGTCAGAGATGCCTCCCTACCATTCCTCTAAGGCTTTTCTCACTATGTATTCACTGTATAGTTGAAGAGAATAGTAGACAGCATACATCCCTGCCACTTTTACTGGCTTAACAGGTCCTGAAATGTGTCATTAAGTCTTTCCATATAAAAGGTCGTCTTGATAAAGATTCGCGATCAGTGTTATAAGATATGTATGTACACCCATTTCTTGGAGTAGTCTCATCTAACACAATCAATGTCAGACTCGTGTGGTTTTGTAACTATGAGCTTCCGTTTTTAATGTTAATATTATATTTTTAATACGTATATTAAATTCTTCAGTTTTTGGATTTCAATTCTTGCAAAAGATTTTAAATAATTTAAAAGGTGATTTAAATTTTACAAGTAGATTCCAAACAATGTTCAACATGTACAAAATATTCTGTATAAAATTTGTTTAATAACTGACCCTCCGAGGGGGTTGAATTCAGCTAAACGTAATGGGTTAATCAGGAAAGTAAATGACGAAGGCTGGTGTTTCATTTGTCTCGTTTAATAAATTGACGCAAATTTCAAAAGTACTTTTGCCGAATCCGAATAACTCTTATTTATTTACATTTAAATTAAACTTTGCTTCATTTGTTTCATAATTCTAATGATCTAATTTATTACTACTTCGAATATATATAATAATTAAATGCTTTTTTTTAATTAAAAGTATTTATTTTCATTTTCCTTTAATTCATATTGTTTTTTACTGGGGGACTTAATGGGATCTAAGCTTATAACTAAGATTATCTAAATGCCAGTCTCATCTGTCTACGGTTCATTTTACAGGTAAACAGATTAACTCCTGGTAACATGATACGGCGACATTAGTGTCAAGACTCCGGCACTGTTCTCACATACTATCATGTAAACCGTGCTGAATTATTTTTAAAAGCGTAAGTCTTGTACCACTTTCTTGGAAAAGCGCGAGTCCTCTAAAAGAACAAGAAACAATTCATCACAAAACATAAAACACATTTCACAACCGTGTTGTAAAAAGTGAAACGGAATTCCTAAAAATAAAATGATATAAGATCTATAAATTAACACAACTTTTATTTCTGCACATAAAAACATTATGATGTGGCTAGATTTGAGCTAAGACATGAATGGGTCACCAGACCCTTATCTAGTAACCACGATGAATAACGCTGTAGTATAGGGTAGGTAGTGAGTGTAGGGTAACGATTACAAGGATCCAGGTAGTACATATCCTCAGGGGTTATGTAGGGAGTTGTTGATAGTGATATGTGTGCTCGTTTGTCAATTTTTATTTTCACTTAAATTTCTTTCCATTTTGATAAAGATAGATTATACTTAGCATAAACAGCATGGACAAAGCCGTAGGTAAAAGTTAGTTTATGAATAATAATATCCTTTTTTAATATTTCTTTATTAATAAGGATCTTACCCACGTTATGCAAGCCTCATAGAAGCGGCCCTATTGTTGTTACATTTCCATACATTAAAATTAGTGTTACAAGCAAGGTATTATATTTTTAATTCAGACGAAAATATTCCCAACAAAGGCCAATATCGTCACACGTGCCAACGTCAGGAATATCAAGAGCTGGAATATATTTTCGTACATCCTAGTACTCCATTCCATTCCATCAAAATATACTGAACAAAATTATTAGTAGAATGTGTCCAGTACTGCTATTAAATTTTATTAAAATGTGTAAATTAATTACTGGAATTATTACTATAACGTATAACTGATACTGTAATTATTATTATATTGACTGCTGATTTTTTCGTCTATGAACCAAAATATAGAAAAAAGGACTCGTATGTTTTTATACCATATACCTAAACTTAGTGATATTAGGTCGAAATATTTCTTTCTATATAAAATATAGGTATGAAATAGTTTCAGACCTATATTTTACCAAGTACAACAAATCGACATAATAAGGGTTAAAATGGTACGTTTCATTTTCGATACCTGCTTCTATAGCGAAATTATCAACAATTAAATGTCCAGTGATGCCAGCGTGAGACGGGACTCATTGTAGATCAACTATTTTGTCTGTTGTTGGTGATTTCCCGTAAGCTTATCAATTATTATAGTATAACATATGCAATAGGTCCGTCCCTAGTAGGAGTGATGCACCGTGCATTTGACACGATGTTTGATTGAAGGGCGTTTTTTTTTCAAAGTACGTGCTTTATATACTGTAATGTGTTAATATAGGTTAAGATATTGTAATAAACTAAATAATGTATGCATTATAGATATTGTGGTTGTAATTTTCGCCCGTGCTAATTGTCCTTTCGAAGCGTCAAAAGACATCCTTTAAAATCCATGATGTTTCAGTATTATTTATTACAAATCATATAAACAGTTCATATATCAAAATTTCTTTTCACCGTTTAAACAGAGGGAATAAACGCTCTTAGCAATTTTGATAAATTAAAATTGGTTATCTGGGTTTTTAAAGAAAAAAAAAAGTTTTTTGCTACTACGCATAGGGTATCATAAATATTCATGAATAACCACTATCAACACAATAATAATTAAATAATTAAAATAAATTAACAATTTTTACGTCCTCAAAAAGTTTTGATAATTTATCGTTAGTTGTTCTGGTAAATAAATAGAATTATCAATAGTTAAAAATTTTATTTTTAATAATATATATAATATAGAGCTACGCCGCAGTTTCTAGCCGCAAAATGAATGGGTCGGCTCGACCGGGCAGCTTAATACTGCTGTTTTTCGTAGTAAGTCTACGAAAGTTCCAAATGTAGATCTATATCTAAAAGATGTAATATGCACATATTGTAGGTGATATCGAGGTCCACAAGACTAATTCAGTTATATTATTTAGGCTGGATCCATTTTTCCTAATCCTATCTATTCTATGGTTTATGTGCTGGTTTGGACATGACGTTATAATATTGCCCATAGTCGCCACACACAAAATCTACATGATCAGTTAGGATTGAGTCATTGTTCCTGATAGTAAGTGATGTTCGTGGTCCATAAGCACCTTTGATTTAAGTAGGCGCCAATAAACGTATCTCGTTTCTTGTAATTTGGTCTCCTGTTCCCTATACTTATTATACCAAACAGCAGAAATATTTTAGGCTGGTATTTGAGTGTGAGTGTGATGATGCATTCATAGCGTAGCTAGCATCTAGCTGCAGCGCAATGTTGTTTTCCTGTGTTATTCATTAACAAGATTAAATAAAGATTCAAGATAACTTCTCATTGGTTTATTATTTACAAAAGAAGGGTCAATAATAAAAAAAATATCATAAGCTTGTTTTTTTAAACAATACGTTTAAGATGTTAAGAGCACATTAGAATATATTTTGTTACATTAGATGAAAACAATCCAGCACCAAACTAAACAACCAAAGTAATTTAATTTTGATATTACAAATAAATAAAAATCAACATAGAGTGCAAGATTTTATTTTCCCGTGTTTTCACACAAATATTACCCAATGATGTTAAAGAGTGTTAAGAATAATCGTAATTTTCGAAATTTCAATTTGAGACGCAAAAGCACAAGCACTACAGTATTAAGCAGACGTTGAAAAATTACTAAACATTTGATTGATGGGGTCTGCCGCGTTTAAAAAACGATTCTTGGCCTTAATTTTTCTGTCGTCAGTTGACGATACAGCCAGTGTGTGATGGATCGAGTTTTGTGAAAATAAGGTTTCACGTTAGAATCTGTTAACATGTTTATACACAATTCGTATTTGTGCGGGTCGACATGATTTTTTAAGGAAGTAAAATGTAATCTAAATTGCATGATGTTTTTTTATTGGATTAGGATTCCGTATCCCTTTTATCCAATATCGTCATGATCAGCTCACGGAAGTGCCCAGTTGGACATAGGCCTATCCCAAGGGACGTCACTAAGGCCAATCATTGGTTTTAAGCATCCAGTTATTGCCAGCCGTCGCTCCATCTAGCCAGGCGCGTGTATATTACGTGTGTCTAAATGTAATCAAAACTCTAAGATACCATAATATATACCACCTTTTCTACCTTATCTAATAATACCATCAACGATAATTTGTATTTAATATTTGTCGTTAACAATGCTGTTCTTCTTTTATTATTATCATTATTGAAGAAAGGTAGAAAATGTAATAATATGTTATTATTACAAAGGAAGCCATATTGGCTTCTTGGCGTGAATATGAATGCTTACAAAGTTTCAAAATATACTTATATTTGTATGCTTTTTAAGCCTTTAAAATATAGTAATTAATATAATTAGTACTTCTTGGTTTTCTTTATAAATCAACTTAGCTGATATATATTTTTTAAATTAAGGTATGGTAGGACTGTAATGCCTATAGTTCGTAAAAATCTTTTATAAATAAAAAAAAATGCTCTCAAATATTAAAGTAATCAGTTGACCTTTTTTTTTCGTATCGATCATAGACGACATCTTTCACGTTACGTTTACAACCGTGTATCTACGGATTTTGTAGATTAATGAGTTCAATCTGTTTGAAAACTACTAGTACTGGCAACTCCACTGGCTGGTACTAACAATGTGAAAGAAATTTTGTAAATTTCTAAATAAATTATGCATGCCACGAGATCATTGCAAACGCCAAACTCACGTAACATCAAAAGGATACATAACGCTATCCAAACGCTTTTTATCCCGTGTCCATCAACCGAGGAAAAAATATTTCACCAAGCCTTTGTCTGAACTCATCATGAATAAATTTCCTCCGAAAGGCTTAAGTAAAGTCCTTTCCAATATCGTTTTTGCACAGAATCTGATAAGTGCCAACGATACAGAAAAATTGTGAACAAAATAAAACTCGAAACTATAAAATGAATGATAACTGAATTTAATTCTTGTAACGAATTCGAAATAAACTTAGTTTTTATTTATATTATACAAGAGAAATATAACGATGATAAAATTTTATTTCTTTTTAATTAACATGATTGAGTGATCTTAATAATTAATATTTTATAATGTTGTTATAATGATTCAACTTCATTTTATTTCATTACATAGATTTACTACGGGAGACGTTCTAATAGGGTACACACTAATAGGAGACGTCCTACATTGCATTTAAACTGTATCAAATCTCCACTAGAGAAGCTTTATTTCCCTTAAGTTTTATATTGCGTGTATATTACATACCAATATAAAATCGCAGCCGATGCCAATCAAATATTTCTTCTTAAAGCCTTGACTAATATTTCTTAGTTATTTATAACATAATACGTAATTCCTACTAAAATATTTAGTTCGTGAGTGGTACAACAATTTTTACTTAGACGTTGATTTAATATTGGCTCTTAAGCTTTTTAAGCGGAAGTTTATGTTTTATTTTTATTTGGGATTGGCAACAGTTTTATATTAAATTATATTAATTTATTAAGTACTAAAAGTCAGAATTGAATAAGTTACAACAAAAATTGTTGTGTTGTGCATAGTGCGGTAAGCATTTACATACAAGCAGTTGCATACTTAATGACATCCGGTAATATTCATAGTTTCAACTCTGTGTAAAAGTTGCGCTCAAAATTTCAAAAAGCGCAACTTTTACATTCAAAACAACTGACTGACCTACAAAAGGCTATTACTATTTATCCTGTTTAGTCATACTCCATTACGAACACTCAATTACATTATGTTTTGAGATTAAGCTGAACAAAACACAATACGCTCATATTAATATGATTTTGCGATGGGTATAGTGATTCATTAAGAAGCAAGTATTCCGTTTATTTATAATTATGCAAATTAAAATTTTTCCAGATATTTTAATTTTCTTTTTTTAGTAGCTTATACGGAAAAACTTTACAATTAGAGAGTTTACCGCTTACAAAGAAAGTTACCAAAGTTCCCCGAGGCCATTAAAGCGTCTTTTAGAATCACTGGAGTTGGCAACGTGCAAGTTTTAATGTCTTCCGAGAGAAAATTCTCTTTGTTGCGGTCACGGTTGGTTGAGCAAAAAAAACATGGATTGATGTATGCCGCTGCTGTGTACCAAAATTTTCAATCTTGGTTATTTTTATGTTAAACTATTGTTTAGAGAATAGCATGTAATGTATCTCTTTCCTTATTTATCTTAGATTTTTATAAAATATTTACTAATCTGTGAATAATAATAAAAATTATGTAAATTCATTATTTTTTATAATGTTGATTACATTTCTCTTGCCTTGTGTTTCCAAACATAGCCTGAAATAGTGTACGAATTAGTGCGCACTATTAATATCGGCTGACCTATGATACGTTTGTGAATTTTTGTTCTACAACTAAAAATCCGCCAACTACGAGCTAGATCTCGTTGAAATCTCGGAGAGAATTCTGAACTATGCCGTTTTGTGCGAGATCTTTAGGGCTTTTTTCAAATTCTCGGTCAACCGTAAATATTAGGAAAAAATAAAAAACGTTTCGAAAAGTAACACGTACATATAAAACGTAAAGAGGATGTAAGGCCCTTGACGCTTTGATAATAGAATATACTAGGTACTTTATAAAACTGTGGATTAGTGCCCAAAAGAGTCAATCTGATTATTCTTGATACGGTATGGTATGGTATAGCGACTTTGATTGGCGAATGACCTAGTGATTCCAAAAGTTGGCTACTGACTGTATCGCCAATTGTTGGGTATATGTTCAGTCATAGAACAATAATTGTTAGTTTTTGAGTCTGGATAAGTTACGTGTTTGCTCTGCATCTCTGATACTTCATCTGTATCCTCGGAACTTATGATGATAGACATGCGTTACATCGGACGGGGAGGGGACGACAAGTGAATACCTCTGTGTTAACAGTTGTTGCATCTGATAATTATCAAAAGATAAAACTTGGACACTTGAAGTAAACCACCATCATGGAGGTTAAAAAATATCATTTATTAAAAATAAAACCTGTCTATAACATTTTAATTGATCTATTTGTTTCAGATAATGTACCAAATGAATCATAAGCAACCAGGAATAGACATAAAATTGTATAACGAATGGATGAGGCAGGGCTGAGAGGTGCTAGAACTAGTTATGTGGAAAATAGAAATGCAGACGACCTACTTTCTCAGTTATCGACTAAAAATTGGACTTATAGTGATTTTCATAATGGTGCACGGATTGTTTAATGGAAGTCAAGGTAAGTTAATGTCTTCATGTCACAAATAATTAAATAAAATCTATAATTAAATAAAGCAGTGTTCGTTTAGATTGAAATAGTTAGAATTCACATTTCACCTTGAGCCTATTAAGCCCCAAACATAACAGTCAGTACATCGGATAAAAATTCTAGCTAACGCTGTTATATACGTAAAACGAGTGCATGGTTTTGTATTGAATAAAATTCATCGGTAAACTTAAGTATTAATAGCTTAATGGTTGAGGGTATGATCAGTGATACTTCTCGTAGGTTTGAATCCGTCGAAAATAATATTTTGAGCTTACTTAGCACTGCTAGCATTCTTTAGTTTTTAAACTTACTATCAGGGATTTGAACATACGATATTATTCAGAATCGGACGTTTTAAACAAAACCGTTACCTTTATCTGCATAATTTTCATTACACTTTTGGAACATTTTTTTATTTACATTCTTTAAATTAAAGGAAAAAGCTTGTTCGTTAATTAATAATTTTCCTTTATCACTTAACTACAACTATTTAATCATGATCGAAGTAGTAAACTCTTCTACACAAATACAGAGTGGGCATTTGGAAAATTTGTTTGCATGTTCAAATGCTACAAATATTTGTTCAACTAATGTGATTGTTATACACAAATAGATTTAATGCGGCTTAGTGTGCAAATATTGGTATATGTAATAATCGAAATGTTTACATGTCACTCAGAAATCTGATTATTTTCATTTTTGTGCATCGGTGTCTAAAACGAGTCTTTATCTTTTTACTTTTTTATATATATATCTATAATTTATCATACATAATTTATAAATTAGATTATCTCAGTTTCATGTTTATTGTTGTACTTTAATTAATGAATAAATATAATATCATAATGAATCGTTAATAACCAAATGGTTTTGGGTATGGCATGCGAAACTTAAGAACACCATAGATCACTTTATATAACCATCTCCTAGCACAAGAATTTAAGTTTAGTTGGAGTGGTTAACCGGAATCTTCGTAACGACAATATCACTGCTAAGGTTATCTTTAAATACATACAAAATAAATGTTATTATTTGTAACAATCGTTAAGCGAATACGCAGTTAATTTTTGCCTACAACATGAAAGGGTGACTAGGGTACCCGACTGGGAAAGGAACACGCTCTCATGGAATACCAATGTGAATTAGCCGAATAACGGTGTCTTGCTTATAGGCATTCGATCTCCATTCTAAGAGGTCAACGCATATGTCTCTTGAATCTTTATTGAGGATATATGCAAATGTCATGGGCAATAGTCATTACTTACGATTAGGTGAACTGTATCTCTGGTTTGTCATTCTTATTATCATAATAATACTAATCCCATTTAGCGTGTTGCTATCCATTTTAGGCTCAAGTTTTCTATTATATTAATAGCAGTGACAAACGAGCTTAAAATTCACAATGCACTGTGATTCCTGCATCTCATAAAACTTATATTAATTCGCGATATGCAATTATAATGCAGATACGTTGTAACCCCGGAGGGCCAATGTGTCTCGTATGGGACCTGCGGTTTCTTTCTTTCATCAAACGAAATAAAGTGACTTTAAAATACCATTGAACGCTGGTCTTCCCTGCAAGTGACATTAAACAGCGGTAAAGCTACCCTGCAGTCCGTTTTTACCTGCAGAACGAATAGGTCAGCTCGAAGCTAAGATCACGCCATCACAGAATACGAGCGGGATATAGCAGCATAATACATTTGCGCAAATTAAGGCGCACTCACTCGTCATGCCGTTCCCTATTCCGAAGATGCATTGTTTTTCCGATGCATGTGCAATAAGATCGATGGGAAGTTGGGATGACAGTGTCAGAGATACACTGCTATTTATTTCTAGCTGGACAGTGAATGGGCCATCTCAACAGGGACAGAACCACGCCCTCACAGAATACCAGCGTCAAATAGCAGCATATTGCTGCTGTCGTTCGTCTGGTATGTATGAATGTAGGGATCCGGAGACCTTTATTATTGGTGACGAGGCATTCCATCTCTATTCTAAATGGTGACAACACATCTACATTATGATTCCTTGACAAAGATGAATCTAGATGTCACTTGCCATCGGATGAACAGTGTGCTCGTTTGTTCAATGTAAAAAACAAAAGTGAAGTTTTACTCCAGCCTAAAATGACCAATGAATGGAGATTATCATCATCATCAGCGTACAACTGTGATTTTACTCAACTACGTTTTCAATACTAAGTGAGAGACAATAAATTATTTAAAATTATATATTATTTTTCAAAAAAGTTTCCGTTATATTTTTTATATAGTATACATGTAATTATGTATATAGGTACAGTTAAAAATCTCACTACGGAATTATAATCCAGTCACAAGCGAACTTATAAGCTTTGTCATTACGAAATTGTCACATGAAAGTTATAGTGTTGGCAGATGAGATTTATGTATTTCATTTCAAAATGCTCACGTGCAAAATAGAAAAATATTTCCGGCTCGTTGCCGTTGCCAATCGGATTTAGTGATTTTTTCCCGAAATCTATCTACTTATGTCTTCACTGTTGAGATTAGTTTTGAATCATAAGAGTACATTTTCACTACAGTAAAATTATAACCGCATTTATAAGGTTTTCTTGTTCTTGGTGGTGGATTATTTTATTATTTTATATAATTAAGGTAGGAGGAAAGCACAACAAGTGCAGATTTTTTCTAGAACTATATTTCATTATAAAACAATTTTTATTTAATTTAGTTTTAAAAATAAAGAGTGGGCTAAGTAAAACTATCAATATCAGAGAAATCGTGTAATAATGATATGGTCCTGGTCTATTTTGGCTACGGTGACTCCTTGGTTGTTAAAAGACGATGTCATATGCGCCGTAAATATGGGGCCATTAATTGCAAGAGCACTTGTCATTATCATTCTTAGTCCGATGTAAGGCATGTGATGTAAGACTTTTTTAGAAACTGACGGTGACAAAAAATCACACAGATCACGATTCAGATGGTAAGTAGCGACTGCAGTCCATATACACTTACATCCGTCCTCAACAAAGATTCAAGATGCGCATGCATTTCACCCCTGATGGAATACCTCGCTGATAGTAACTAAGTCTCCAGATTTCTATACCCACCAAACAAAGTACATCAATTTGCCGCTGGTATTCTAAAAAGGGTTGTTCCTTTACCGTTAGCACCGACTCATTCATACTGCAGACAGAAACAAGCAGTAGCATGGCTCTTCCCTGTCCAAAGTCAGAGAATGTTTCTTTACCAGTATTGACAACATGTAGCACTTATATTTACACTCAATTCAAATAATTACAAATTTGTGTTACATAAATACTATTTTAAGTAATTATAATAATAAAAAAATAATTTTAATAGTAAACTTAAAAGAGCAGATTTACCACCTCGAATTCGTCGTGTCGAGTCGTGGTGTGTTGGAAAAAGCATAGTATTTTATCTCGCGTGTGTTGGGAAGAAATCATTTCAGGTTTTTTTGCACTGAAAAGGTTTTCGAAACAACTTTTTATATTAAATCGTGATAATGCAGTATTTTATATTATACAGTACGAATTCTATCCTCAAAATCTCAATGAAACTGTTTAATCCACGTGCTCTCTAATGCAGGGAACATCGTGAAGCACTTCAGAAATATGGAGAACGGCACTCTAGATTTCTCATAAGCCACTGCTAAGGATAATACTTTTACCACATAAAAGCCAAAATAGTTGACAACAGGAAATTGCAAACCTGGGTAGTTATTATTTAATTTTATAACTATCAGACAGACTGAATGATTGTAAGATAGAAATATAATCTTGCTACAGGACGGTCATACTCATAAACGCTGGTCGTGGGGCGTAGTGTTTAAAGTAACTGAATTACTATTCAAGTGTTATTACTAAGTACACAGATAGACTAGATTGCTTAAACCAAGTTTAAATAAGAGGATCTTGAGTATTTGTAGTCTTCGTATTTGATCTTTTATACAATATTCATTTTATAAAAAAAGGATTTCCATGAAAAAAGCTCAATTTACATTCCTATGTAACATCAGGCATTTGTCGTGCAAAGTAGATCGTGTAAAAGCGTACCTCATTCAATATTCTACCTGAGGACGGACATTTTTCTACGAGTATAGGAATAATATGGTATAACTTTTACTGTTTTAAAGCTATACTATGGAACAATGTGAATCGAAATATTTTTAGGCAATTCTGTCTTATGTGTATATAATCACTTTATAGGACGTTTAGTATATGTTACTTTAGATGTTGAATCTTTTACGTTTAATTTGACAGTGATATTATAATAAGCACAGTTTTTGAGTTCAAGATTGCACGTCGATTCGTTATTAATGTAACTGGCTTAACGAAGGAAACCTCACACGTACCGGCCACTTGACCTAACAGCCTCATACTAAGCCTCTTAAAGTTTTAAAATGAAAGTGTTATTCGTTGCGAAAACTTGGCGGGCTTGCGAGGGAATTTAAAACGACTCCTTTGACTGCAGCTTAGATTATGCTAAATCCATGCTGCCGTCAAATGAAAGCTAACACCGTTAATTTTAAGCTTGTATACGTAAAAGTGCAGCAATTTTTTTTTTCAAAAAAATTAAAGCTCATTCAAGTAAAGCGTATTAACGTTTAAAAAACTTTTTTTTGCTAGTGAACATTAGTTTTATGAGTTATGACATCGTTTATCAAAAGAGTTGATACTCGATTTTAGCTTGTTATGCTGTCGACGAAATGAGTTGATGAAAAAAGAAAAAGTCATGTACCAATCTACAGTAGAGACGCCGCTATAACCTATACACCAATACTCTCTACTAACACTACTCTACTTTAGACTTTAATTCTTATAATCACAATATATAAATATAGAGTTCAAATTTATTCACATAAATTGCACCAAAAATTTTAAACCTATCATTCTATATTTTTTATTGATAATTCATAAAAACAAATTAAGAAAAATATCGTGTTACAAATCCTATCGCATGTTAGTAACTTTTTTTAATCATATTTCTTGCAAATTATATTAAAACATAGATTATTCTACTGTAATAGACATTAACAGTAGAAGTGTGTGGTGGAACACTTAAAATTCTACACCGCATCATAATTTCAAGTAAAAACACGAGTATATGAACTAACAGAGTGTAATATGTGAAGCGGTAATAATAGTTACAGCGATTTTGACGTGGAGCTGACAAACGAGCGGCCGTTACTACAAATCCCAATTACGTTTCATCAATGAACAACATTTTACCCAGTACACGGCTACTACATTCGTCACACGTAACGTGGTAAAAATTAGTAACTCGTAGAACGTAGTATACTTAAATATTGCCTGGAATGAATTTAATGTAATAAATAACAAATATCTAAAAGATAAAGATACTTACTATATATATATATATATATATATATGTATATATATATATATATATATATATAGACACATATACTTGCTATACTACTGTCATGGTATTATTGATATACTCGTATGGTATACCTTGCTACTTTACCTGTGTACGTACCTGTGTTTGGGTCTTAATTACTTTCACTTTTCATTAGCTTCAGAAATAAAAATACGATATAAACACCACATTAGTTTGCACTTTACAAAATTGTACTGTTAATCTACTAGATTGAGAGAAATATAATGGTTGAACTTAACTATAGTGAATGTACTTGTAACCCGCATAATTTAAGTCTAGTAATTAGTTTAGCTGACAGTGGCTTCACTGCAAAAAGTTAGCAAATTTACGCAAAATTAACTTTTATCTGTGTAGATGAGCATTCGTACAAATATAACTATATTATTTAATTTTAAGAAATAGCTCTTGGCTCTGGATTCGCTTATGTAAATAATACTTTCTACGTATTGCTTAAAATTTTGTCTTCTCTCTCACAAAAAAAGAAATTTCCTTTTTTTGGATTAATTTTTTACATGTTTAATTAAGATTCGTTACAATAAATATTTTAATATAATACATTATAGTTCGAATTGTGTTTTATTTTAATATTTTATTGAATTCAAAGCATTATATTTTAAATGTTATAATAATTTACAAGAACTTCTTCACTCGTTAATCATATCACCAATAAAAAAAGGTATTACACGAAAAGTGAATAGCATTAACCGAACCGTAATCTGTCGCATCTAAACTTTTTGCTATTTTAACTTTATCATAAAAAGGGGTCGTGCAAGCTCCAAAATTAAGGACATTCACCTGCCACGTACCCACATTAGAGCTCGGTTGTTGTCGCAGGGTAGAATAATTTCTTAATCAACCTGCCTTTGTTTACGTTAATTGTGTCATTTGCTATTCCATTTGGAACTTTGCAACAAACAGAATATGATAAAAATACTTATTCTTTAATGAGGTCACGGCACGTATGTAATGTTAAATTACTTTTAAATTATGCTTATTGTCGTCAAAAAAAAGGTGTTCAACGATATTTGCTTACTTACTAAAATAAATATATATAAAAAAAGCTATATTCTGTTGTTGGGTGTCTTATTCTCGAATACACCCCGTGCGTTTAACGCCTATCCAATAATTTCTCTATTGTTCAGATCGTTCCCCTTTAATTTTTTTTAATTTCTATTTATTGTAGTTAGATAGTTAGTTATTTAAGTATGGATATTGAAATTTGTCGAAACTTTCGATTACCTATCGTATCCGTACGATTGATAAAGCTTTCATGTTGCCTTTTTTTCATTACTTTCTCAGTTATATAGGGTTATGTAGTAAACCATACACTTATATTTGAGCATCGAGCGTCGTCCAGCACCGAATTGAGATTGACTTAACACTGGGCTGACGCCTCAAATATGTCACTCCCTTGTTGATTGAACTATATCTTCTACCGTATCACAAAACTTTAGCAACATTTTAAGATAGCATAGAACTGTAGCAATATAGAATTTAAAATAGCTTTGTAGTTACGTTGCTTAGAGTTTAACAACGTTTAATAACTTGCAAAAGTTACGTGCGTACTACACGTATTTATATTTTATAATTAATTCCAACAATGATAGAGGTGTTTCTGTATACACGAGTGGGCTCGACCGGGTAGAACAACGCTCAGAAAAAATAATTGTTGAGAATGAATATAGATATAACATCTATATATATATCATTTATGTACCACTATTATCACATACCATCAGGTGACCTATATGCTCGCTTGTTACCACTAATATTACAATATAAAAAAATAGTGGCAGTTCAATTTGTAATACATAAAAATCATAGTGATCAAGGAAAATATGTCCAACATCCATTGAATTACAGGCACAGCGCATTATGGAGAGGATAGTGTTGGATCATTCCCATACTTCGAATATAACGTACCACGTAACGTAACCACCGTAGTTGGTCAGACTGCGTTTCTACATTGTAGAGTCGAACAGCTTGGGGACAAAGCGGTAAGTACAACGACCTATTTTTATACTATAACAGTTTAATTACTTAGCAAAAAAAATGTATTGAATAAGGTCATCGAAGCACTTATTTTTTTTGTTTTTTCATTTTATAGAATAAGTGGCAAACGAGCAAGCAGCTCATCTGATGGCAAGTGATTACCATCTCCAAAGGACATCCGCAACACCAGACGAGTCACAGATGCACTGTCGGCCATAAAGAAAGTCGTAGGTTCTTTTCTTGTAGGTTCCTAAGCCATATCAGTTGAGAAATATAACTGGCGACAGTTGATCCCACAGAGAACTACTCTATGGAATCAGCTGTCGCTGCGAGAAAATTTTGCGTGAAGCGCATAGTGGACGAATGCCAATCATCGAGACGATGAGGATGAAATTTTGAATTCTATCGTGATGTATGTTCAAACTCAGTGGCTGGAATTAATTCCAACAACTCCTCAGAACACCCACCATGGTAAATTTGGTAAAAAGCGTAAATATGCAACATCTCTTCGCAATACCAATGAATCAAGTCGATTGGAAAGTACCTTATCATCAGCGATTCGAGCCACTTTTCATTTGATACGGTCAAATAGAAGAAGCTGGTACAAGGGTGCCCCAGCCCAGAGATGAGAACAGTTTTCCATGTGAGGTCAAATTTGAGCTTTGTAAAATCGCTCACCGTGACTGTCGGATGAAAAAATGTCTTGCTCTATTAAACACGCCCAATTTTTTAGAGGCCAAGTTGGCATTATCCTTATAATGACCGCGGAACTGTACGTCACCCAATATGTTAACGCGAATCTTATATAAATACCAAAAAACAGTTTCTGTTAGCTTTAGTACTACTATAAATTATAGTATCTCTAAATATATTACAAAACATTTCTATATGCCATAGTCGTATGTGGCTAACCATATACGACTATGGTACATCGATCATTTTAATAAAAGCAATTCTGGAGTTCCAAACATACCTCATAACATGATTATTAAATTTGCGCCCCATAATCTTACCAACGACGAAGTAAATTAAATTTGACCGAACCTTAAAAGGGTCTGCGTAATATCCAAAATTTTACGCAAGGTAAAGGTAAGACAATTACAAATCTTTTGATAAGGTAGCGACTTGGAGGATAATATTGACGTACAGTCGCGTTGATCGTGGCTAATGATACCAAAATAGTATTGGTTTTATAAAACTTTTAGTATGTAAATTTACATTTAGTAATATACGATGGATAACTACTGCAACTAAAAAGCTAAATTTAGATATTTATCGCTCGCTGGTTATATGGGGACATATTAGATATAATTTATCACGAGGTTTAATTGCACAATTGCAGCAAATTTTTGATTACATTCATTAAAATAAACCACTAGTGTGGATATTACTACCAAATTTGTGCATTTAATTTTCATATTTCATATCTACCGGAGACAAGAAGCAAATATTAAGATTCAAGGTATTCTAGGTTTACTTCAACATATACGCCACTGCATAGAATTAATTATAATTCAAATATTTTTTAGGTGTCATGGATACGTAAAAGGGATCTGCATATATTAACTGCAGGGATTTTGACTTATACATCTGATCAGAGATTTCAAGTAAGTAAACTATATGAACGCAATAATCTAGTTCGATTCGATCATGATATGTATGTTTGTACGATTACCATATATAGTCGCACTTAATGATGTTTAATTTTGTAACAAAATGATTGATTTCATCAATAGCGATGTAACATTTGTAATGACATAAAATGTTTGATGTAGTTTCGTGGAAAACGTGCAACTCGCAGATCTAATAATTTATGATCTTGATTTTTGACAGGTAATTAGACCAGATAAATCAGAAAACTGGACACTCCAAATCAAGTTTCCACAGGAAAGAGATGCAGGGATTTATGAATGCCAAGTGAACACAGAACCAAAGATGTCACTAGCATTCCAGTTAAATGTTGTCGGTAAGTTTTTAAATAGAAAGGAGATGAAAATACCAGTACTTTTAATACAAAGATTGAAGAAGAAGATTAATTACAAACATGGAAGAGGAATATTGAGGTATCAGAACACCTGAGTAGACACCATATTAAATAGACTGTAGTAGACCATAAAATTATTGGCTCCTCTTTGTTCTCATATTTCACATATAGGGCCCAAGTTTTGCACCGTATATTTGATCAAAATTTATTATTTTAAAATGAAACTAACAGGGTTAACTATAACGTAAGAAGTCAAACGCATATGGTCTGTGACCATATGCGTTAAAATAAATCATAAAATATAAAGCACGCATAACTCTCGGAATTTCGAAGTTCTAAATTACCACGATAAAATCCGTAAACTTTGTATCATAACATGTGCTGTAAAAATATTAATAATTATATAAAATATTTTAATATTAAATTTTAAAATATTTTTACATAATGCTCAAAAATTTATGTTTCGGACCAAAAGAATATATGGAAAACAATAAACCTATATAATAATGCATGTAAAAAATAGAATAAAGGTAAAAAAATTCTTATTAATAAATGCAATATTAAAATAAAATAAGGAAATGCTCGAAGAGGCACAAGACAGATTAAATTGCTCGCCTACAATATAAAATAAAGGTCATGATAAAAGTTACTTTCGCTCGTGAGATTAAATCTTGGTTCTAAAATTTGTTTTCTTCAGACAATGCTACGTTTTATCTTGCTTATGTACGTCCTTACAACCTAAATTAAAGCATTTCATAGATTTTTTTCTCTTTAATATCAAAGCAAACATCGCTTTATGAGGACGAAAGAAAAAAGCAAAAACAAGGCAATCTTCCTTGTAATTTTCTTTAGGTGTTTCATCTTACAAATTTATGAACAGGCTGAAAAGAACTTTGTTCTCTCGACAAATTTTACTGTTTTGAATTTCATAACCACTTTTGACATACCATAATAATAACTTTGTAAATCAAATAAAAGAAACATTTCTTAAAGTTTTAATTAAGAATGTGTTTTTACTTCACTTAATTTAACATATGGAAATCCACGTGGATAAGTTGATACTAATAAAATTATTATTTTAAAATATATCTGCGTTGTTTATAAGTATCAAAGCCATAAAAACCGCATTATGTTTTGTTCGCCAGTAGAAAACAAAAGACAAAATCATTAACAACACGAACCGTTGCCAGTGATGACTTTTGTACTGAGAAGTGGTCCTTTACTGCTGGCCGTATGAGAAATCTCAGACATGCGAACTCGTCGAGCTATAGTAGAGGGCGAAAGAATAGGTGGCAAACGAGCAAGCAGATCACCTGATGGTAAATGAATATCGCCACCCATGAACATGCAACACCAGAGGATTGATACTCTTCTTGCTAAATTTCGTTCAATAAGCAATCTTTATGTGTTTTGTTTACATATTAAATCACATTTGTTCTCAACAGAAGCAAAGGCTCATATTCTGGGGCCAGCTGACTTGTACGTCAAAACTGGTAGTGCACTTGCGCTCTCATGTATACTCAGCCAAGGTCCACATGATCTCGGCACTATATTTTGGTATAAGGGTAAGTAATTTTAAAATACATCGCTCTTATTTGTGAATCTAGTAATAATAATTTTAGTAAAATTAAATTATTAATAAGCAACGTTAACTTTTGATCATTAAAACAAATTCTACTTAGAATATGGTAGCAATACTCATGGCTAATGTAAAATATTTTGTAACGCAGAGTCAGTCAGCAGCGATCTAAATATGTTCTTATAATAGTAGTGATATTCTTTTACACAATATAGAGGTTTAGTCTGTACTGGAGAAAATTAGTAGGTATGCTATCTCTACTACTAGATAGGACTATTCATTGATAAATCACATTTGCTTAATGGATTTCAGGATCAAATATAATAGAGTATAAGGAAGTAGAAGGAAATGAGCTGGCAATGGAGCCGAGAATCCGACTTAAGACGGAATGGACGGAGCAGCTGACGTCTCGACTTACAATTGAAAAATTAATGCCGAGCGACAGCGCCAATTACAGCTGCGTACCGACGATGGCTGAAGCGGCCTCTGTGAACGTTCACGTTATTAATGGTAAGTGTCTACTTATCTATGGCTTAAATTAATAATCTGATGAACTTATCTTAGAAGTCTCCAAAACTACAATACTGCAGCGTGTTAATAAACGATTTCTTCCAGGAATACCTTTTTAAAATCAACAAAGGCTTGTTTTAAAATAAACACATTTCGTAGATTATTAATTCTGAGAAGATGTGCTTATATGCTTACAAATGTTCTCTTCTCTTTTAAGGAGAACATCCAGCGGCGATGCAACATGGGAATGCTAACACAGCATCACCGTGTGCTCTGTCGGTTAATCTACTCATCTCGCTCTACTGCACGTTAGCTACTCTTTACACTAGTACCGTTGATGGCTTTAGATGAAAATGACAAAAAACTGCCTTAATTAGCACATGAGGCAATTGTATGGTTTAATAAAATTTCGAAAAGTGATTCTCTTGTTTTGCACTATTGCTAAATTTAGTTTCGTACAGTGTCGCTTTACAGTCTACGTTGATTTCTTCAGACACAAGAAACTGCCTATTTTCCTACAAAATTTGTTAATTAATAGTATTTTACATCATGCATACCTATACAAAATGATAAATCTATAATTCATTTTAGTCAAGTTTAGATTACGAATATTAGAATGATTATTCTTGAATTTAAGATTTTTGATACTCAAATGTTGTTTTTGACACTTCACATTGACAAATGTAAAAACAATACGTTCCACTAATATATTCATATTATGTATTACTAAATAATCAACATATTAATAAATTTAAATATTTCCACATAAATTTTAAAAAAAATTGCAATCTCAAACTTATTGTATTAAATTGACCGGTTCTATTGGCATTGACTGGCTCTTTTAAATTTATTTATGTGCAAAAGGCGGCAAAAGATGGCGATAAAGAATTTACGACCAGTGTACAAAATTACGGTGCATAGCGCAGTTTTCAAAGACTTTCATTTAAGTTTTTTTTTTAATTTACTTAATGAATTTATAGATTCTAGATAGAAAATATATAAATATGTAGCAGTAGCAAGTAAAAATATTGCATGTAAAAACTAACAAAAAATTGATAATGTTTTAAAATCATAAGGCTAAACCACTTCCGCGACGAACTCTATATATTTTTTTTAAATTATTATAAATTTTACAGCTTAAAAAGATAACTAGTGTTCTTAATTAACGTTGAGAAATTTTAATGGTTATAATTCTAGTATTTCGCAAGAATTTGTTTAATTAAAAAAATATATTAAAAATTAGAAAATATTTTGTTCTTAATATTAAAATACGCTTTTTATATTTAAAGTTTAATAAAAAAGCAGTCAGCTTTCTTGGCTCTCTTGAATTTTAATTAATAATCATAATTATTCGGTTCTTATGACTTACTCCAAATATATTATTTTACTATTTTAATATTAAATAAAGATTGTTAAAAGTTGCAACCGTGATAATGTTTGGACGCTTTTATATGTACTGTCACATCAATAAAATAGTTAGTTGCATATTTAAGTGCTGATCTATCACGTGCTTGTGAAAGAAAATATCGTTAGTAGTAAGTAAATTAAAAAAAATATTGACGATAAAACGACAAAAATTTGCTCAGTACGTTTTTACAAAGCTTTTTATTGATTTTTTAATGTTTTTGAAATCTTGAACAACTGAATCGGTTAAAATAACCACATAGTACAGAGGACAACCAATGGTTTTTAGCTAAAAGCCAAGTACTTATGTTTTTTTGGGGTAATTTGAGTTCTTGTGTTGTCTCGAAGAAATATTGCTTCTACAAGTTACGAGAGGAGGTCAGTCCAGTAATGATCCGGTAGAAATCCCTTAACTTCTTTCCCGCTAATTACATACTCGAGGTAGAGACAGATCAGCCTCCACTATCACTCGCAATTCTTCGATATTGATATAAATGGTTGGTTTACCCGTGGTCTTTTTCTCCCAGTCCAGCAAGAAACATTTCCTTTTACTTATGATATACTTCTTAAATGAAGCTCTAAGAAAAAAAAAATACTTGCTACTGCTCAAAACACAGAGTCTTAACTCTAGTCTTAGTGTTTTTTTTATCGAAAATGTGTATGCGTGTGCGTGTATGTATTACAAAAAAATCATTCGATTCGCAAAAGAGGTAATATATCAAATATAATAATAAAAGAATAATATCACGGAAACCTTTTACCGGTTTCATAACATTCGAGTTTATTAGGAAATAGTAGCAGTTATTGTTTTATTTACTTTTTAACTTTAAGAGCAACACCCAAGTTTTTCAAGTATAGTAATTGTAATTATTAAAAACGATTCATATAAATTATCTGTACACCAATTATTATTTACACGCCAACACGTAAAAAGCCGGTATCTCTTTTTGTAAGTATGCAAAATAGCACCAGTCACTTTTCTTGCCCTTTGTAGATGTTTTAGAGTTTGTAAGAATATACTTATTTATGTAATAATGTTATAATTTATAAATATGTAAAAGAATGAATGTATATAATACTTTGTCAATAACGTATTTGAATCTTAGATATAATTTTACATTGTATTTATTTTATATTTAATTTTAATAATAAATAAAAGTGTAGAAATAATTAAAAAAAAATGTACCATACTCATAAGGAAAACTTTGACAAATAAAGATAGTAATTATTAAATCCTCAATTTCTTTCTCAAAGTTTATTAATTGTGAGAAAAGAAATAATAGTGAATTATTATTTTAATGTAGGTATCTTCTGCTACTCGAAATAAAAAAGACAGAGGAGATGAATAATAAAATATAGTATATTTATTATTTCCTACTAATATTTAGTACCAAAAGTCTTCTGATGTAACATCGATCGTAAGCAGTGGTATCTTGGTATGTAGTTCGTGGGACCAAACTCCATGATATTACTATGTGTGATAGGTTGGGAGACCATATAGTCTATGTGATGAGGTCGCTTCGCCCACGACACAAGGGTTGGCGACTAGATCGTTACTCAGTTATCAGTTTAATTGTTTTCAATCTGGTCTACAAGAGATGCTTACGCCCATTTCTGTGACAGAAACCACGTGATTTATAGAACACCGAAAAGTAAAGAGGGTACGGTACTCTATTGGTACGGTATTGGTATCTTTAATTTTTATATGTCCATCCTGATTTTTTGCCGAGGATTGGATTTTAGAGGTCGCAGTAGTCAATCAGGTGAACTATATCCAGTACACCTGATGTATTGCCTGACATTATAGCAAAACATATATTGTAAGATTTTGACTAACATTGGATGGTTAAGATGAGAAAATGCTCGAATATGACTTTGATAGCTACATCAAAATACTGTTTCTGTTGCAATATGAAATATAATATAGAAGATGACGTTCATACAGAAATAAACCAATGTTATATTAGAACATATTTTTTAAATTAATTTTGCCCGAGGACGCAAACAGAAGCTCTACAAAAATGTTGTGTATATCAAATGGCAACACAGCTAGGCACATAATTGCTATGCCAACCCACGATTTAACTATTTGTAAGGCCTCCAGACAGAACTAGCAAGTGACAACAGTGCGTGACCAATAATATGATTACAGATTTAATTTGCAGGATTACTATTCTTACTTACTGTTTCAATTAATAGTATCAGTACTCGTTGTGATTTAATGTTTACATAATCGTTGCAGTTAGAGTATCTCTCTACTTGTTCTTGCTTTCTAAGATCAATTCTCAACCGAAGAACAATATAATTGCAACAAAAATATTTGTGTTTTGGGTACGGTGGGGCAAAACTCCATTAAAAAGGAAATTAGTTGTTATTTTTCAATAATTGAGGATACAATCTACAAAACTTAATAAAGAGCTACGCTGCAGTTTGTTTCTACCTGCAGAATGAATAGGTCAGCTCGAACGAGGAAGGACCACGTCTTCACAGAATAACAGCTTGAAATAGCAGTATAATACAGCCGTGTTTCGTCCGGTAAGTGTAGGGATCCATGACCTTTATTACTGGCGACGAGGCGTTCCATCTCAGTCTTCAAAGGTGACAACGCATCTTCGTTATGATTCATTGTCAAAGATGAGTGTAGATGTCATGGGGCGCAGGAGTCACTTACCATCAGGAGAAATGTGTGCCATTTTGTTACTCTTAATGTAATAAAAAAAAATATTAAAAAATAAAAAAGGCAAATTTTGTAGAAAATTAAATTTTAAATATATTATTATATGAAATAACTAATAAGTACATTGATAGGTATTGTGTTTAAGTACAAGTAATATAACTTTAAGTTCGGGTATATTTTATGGTGCGTAAAGTATAAAGTGGTTGTTTATGACTTACCGTACTATTTCGATAAAGTTTGATCGTTATATCATTTATAAAGTTATTTTAGGTCATAATCCTTCTTTATAGTTGCAATGTATTATACAAGGCGATAAAAGTTAAAAGCAATACCTTGCTACGAAAAATATTTTATGACTTATTTATGTACTGCCACAAAAATAACATAACACCTTATAAAAGGGGTATTTACGTTGATTTATAGGTAGTAAAATGCACATTATTCAAGATTTGGTTATTTTTTAGTTTCTTTGAATTAAAAATACCTTTGTCTTGGTATGGTAATCACAAGCATCAAATATATTTTAACGCTATTATAGTATGATTATTATAATTTTAAGGGTAAAAACGAACGGAAACTAACAAACAGCTCACCTGATGGTAAGCGTTGTTTAGGGTAAATATCATCTACTTTTACCCTCAACAAAGCTCCACTTCATACTCGCCCACCCGACGGGCTGCCACCCCTCGAGGGGGAAAGGGAAAAAAAGTTTGAGTCAATAGCAACCAACATTAGCTCGTGACGACAAGTGTTTTAATCCCATCTGGATTTTTATGTCACGTGATCACCGTAACATATGCACTTCTAAATGAACCATTAGTTGTTGCACTAAATCCCGACCGGTCGCAATCCTTACAATGTATATCCGGGTAATGGGGGAATATCCTCAAGATACGATACCTGCGGCTTTCTTAAGGCAACGTAGACGTTTACGCACATCTCAATAAAGATTCAGTTTGCACTTGTGTTGTTACCGCTGAGGATTAAGGTTAAGATAGAATACCTTGTTAGTTATACATTAAGTAAATAAAGTATCGGGAATGGATGATTTGTTCATGGTTCCTAATTATTTTTTTGGTTTTTGATGTTGTTAGATTGGCACAACTGTTTTCCATTTGGCGCAGAGTTTGATATTCATCTGTTATTTAGATTAAATACAGTGCTGCTAGTGTATTTTATCTAAATAACAGATGCTATCTAGTGTGCATTGCGAATTTCATAATGGACAAAACATCGAACAGAGTTTGTCTTAAATTTTGCATTGCCTTATTTTATCATTGCTAGAATTTCGTGTTTGGGTTCACTGAAAATGTTACAGAAGGCTTACGGTGAATTGACTTTATCAAAAACTTATGCTTATGAGTACAAGGCGTTCAATACCGGTTGAAATGTGATGGAAGATTTTCCTCGCTCTGGTAGGCCATCAACGTCTACAACTGAAGTTAACATCGCAAAAGTGACTGAAAATCCACATTCAAGTTTGAGAGAAATAGCTGCCGAACTTTCTGTGTCTCACGAGTCAATCCGTACAATTTTAAATAATCACTTGGATAAGAAACATGTTGCCACTCGGCTAGTTCCAAAAGACATGAATTTTCTCCAAAAACTCAATCGCATAAGAATCGCCGAGGACGTGCTAGAACGATTCAATTCCGACCTTACTTTCATAAAAGGCATTGTTACTGGTGACGAGACGTGGCTTTACAAGAGACATGCAAACAAAATTCGGGGTGGCTCCTTCCAACCAAAACCGAAAAAACCAAAATAGATCAAAAGTCAAAGTCATGTTGACTGTTTCCTTTGTCTATCACGGTGTTGTGGACTCGGAATTCTTGCCGGAAGGTCAAACAGTAAAAAATAATATTATTTGAGCGTTATGCGGTGTTTACGAGAGCAAATTCGAAGTTAAAGGCCAGATTGGTGGAAAAAAACTTCTTGGATTTTACACCATGATACTGCGCTTTCATACAAGGCCATTATTGTGGACGAATTTTTAACCAAAAACTCAACAAATACCATCGAGAAACCACGTTATTCATCAAATATGGCTCCAGTCGACTTCTTTCTTTTTCCTAATTTAAATTACCACTTCGAGTTATCCGTTTTCATTCGGTAGAAGACATAAAGGAGAATTTGCGACGCGAATTGAATTCCGGAAAAAGCCTTGAAAAAAAATGTTTCGATGATTGGATTATTCGTTGTGTAAGTGTATAATTTGTAAACGAGCATACTTTGAAGTTAATAAAATAAATTTGGATGAATAACTAACATTTTGTTTATTATTGATCTTTTCCCGGTACTTTCTTGACAAGATACTATATCGGTCGGGGAAAAGAAACGTGCTGGTTCTGTGATAACGTATTCTCTCCCCGATCGTGCTGACCTATTTATCCCGCAATTAGAAACCAGTTTTGGGTGGCCGTTGACTTGTCACATTTTCCAACAAGCACTCTGCCTTAAAAGTAGCACTTTTCAAGATATATTGGTTATTTCAGTGGCAGTCTTATTCTTGTTCTTGAAAAGGAAGATAGTTCTTGCAATAGGCGCCTTCTACGCCTGATCCTCGTCTTTTTAGGCCCAAAAAATTCGGCTATTGTCTGAAAAAGATATGATGAAATGAAAAGATTTTGGAGAACTTGAATAAAATAATGATAAATAAATCTCTTCAATGCTTATAAATATAGCCCCCTAGAAAAACTATCCGAAACAGGTGAAAATTTGAGTTCGGTTTCATTATTTTTCAATAGAGAATCGCAAATGAGTACACGGTTCATTAAGTTTCTTTCAGTGAGCTCGTATGGCACCCAAATATCCAGACTTTTTCAAAAATGGCATCAACTTTATTTGTCGAGCAGAGCGTGTCTCGTCTTTGACATGAAAATTCCCGAACTGAAAACTCTTGAACCAATTTTGTGCCACTCTCACTGACACTGAGCTAAGACACAAACGTCACAAATTTTTTCGCAGCTTGTGTTGCATTTTTCTATTTTTTTGTAACATTTCAAAATGTATCGAAATTATTCCTAATAAACAGAAAAATGGCAGGAAATTGGTTTTTGTTCGCTGTCTTTTAATCGTTGTTTAGTTTTCTGTTTTTGAAATATGTATTTAATGTTATTAAAACGAGCCAGATACAAACAGCACAACCAAAGAGATATTACTGCAACTTTCTATCCGACCCATTATACATTGGAATTTCTATAACTCGAACCTCGTTAAGTCATAATCCTCCATAAGTCGAAAAAAAATGCCATTCCCTTGCATTGAACCCCTACATATGCCGTATCTCAATTTATTTAGTCTTTATAAATCGGATAAAATGTTATTTCCCTGCGAAGTGTTGTTAAGACAAATTTATACTTTATAATTCGTATTTCCAAAAGAAGACACCGTAAGGCGTAGTTAGGAAAATATAATGACGTCTTCTTATCTTACGTGTAAAAAACGAATAATTTTCAAAATCACTGGTAGACAAATTTTCGTGCCAGCAATGGTTGGTTGGTGAATTTTAAGAAGCGTCATAAACTCGTGTTTAGGAAAGTTTGCGGTGAAAGTGTGTTCATGACGAGATATGTGCTGAATGGATAGTTGAGTTGCAGAGTTTATGAACCAAAATAAATCCTTAATGCCGACGAGACTGGCTACTTTTCGAAGTGCTTACATTTTTAAAACTTATATTCAAAAATTAAAAATGTCATCGAGGTTAGCACAGTAACGAGCGATTAACAATATCGCTAGCAATAAACATGACAGGCTCTGTAAAACTTAAACCATTAGTCATAGGAAAGGCTAAAAAGCTTCGTTCTGGTTGTCAATCTCTACCACTAGACTACGATGCTAATAAACGAAATATTCAAAAGATGGCTCATTAAAGTCGACAAGAAAATGATTAAGGATAAACGATAAATATTGCTTTTCATTGACAACTATACAGCCCTCAACACAATTCCGCCATTAAAATCAGTGAAAGTTAATTTTTTTCCACCCAATACAACATTTAAGCTATAGCCCATAGATCAAGGAATACTTAAAAGCTTCAATTTCCTCTTACAGAAAGGAAGTTGTTTGGAAACTTGATAACTGATACGTAACAACAGTCTGCTTCATCTATTAATGTATTGCATGCAATTAGGATGACAGGCAAGGTTAGGATAAGTGTATCTGAAACTGCAATATCAAATTGCTTCAAAAGCTGTGATTTTCGATGCCACAAGAAGCTTTCGAAGAATCTCTTGAACCAAACATGAGTTTAGAGGCTTACTGGAATAAACTTCAGAACATAGAAGTTAAATTTGAAGATTATGTGGTATAATATGAAGCTACTGGAACACTAACTGACGCTGAAATCATTAACTGTTAACTAGAATATAGATGATGACAATGTTAATGAAAATTAAGCGTAGTGTTCTCAGGAGATCGGGACAGTATTACATGTCGACCCACCCACACAATACAGGGCACCACGCAGGCTCAGCCTCATTTGGAATATTGTTCTCTTATCTGTGGTCAGCGGAACCCCCGTAGGAGCTTTCTTTATTTGATCCGAAATGACAATGAATAAGTTCCTTTCAATCGACAAAATGCATTGGTCTTGCAAATAAATATTGCATCTCTTTGCGACTACTAATGAGTGTTCTAAGAAATTGTTTGCATTCATTATAATTTGATTTATTAATCATAAAACATTGCAACAGCATTTAATATATATTATCGATGCACCACTGTGTTTTATATAATTTAGAGCATTCAAGAAAAAAGCCTACTCCTTGCTACTGCTCTGTCATTGCGGATGATAATGGGCGGCGGTTATCATTTGATATGTTACCAATTCTTTTGCTTCTTCTCCTATGCAATATATACTAAAACGACACGAAAGCCATAGAACACAGCGTACAATGATCTTTGATAAATTTAGCGATATGACTATTTGATTACGGAAAAAGGTTGAAGATTTGCAACGTTTAACGTAGAACGTGCATATCTCTCAACATATTCTTTAAATATAACTCAAATAAATATTATAACACGTGGGTTAATTTCAGTAGACTTGTCTCTCCATGGGCTAATAGAGATTCCGCATGAGGTATCATAATTCCTATCTTCAAACAGTTCGTGCGATTTAATTGCTCAGGTAGGGACTAACAGCCATATTTTCTTCGATTTATGTTAGGATAGCATGAAATTCGGTACCTAAACTCGCCGCGCATTCGTAGTTTTAAATCTAAACTACTTTTCGAACCATATCACGAACGGTGTACAGTATCACCTTCAACATTTAATGCGTTAGGAGTCTTTCGCACGCAGTTTATCAATACGCATTTTAGTGGTAAGTGAAAATAAATACTCATCAATTTATAATTTTGCCGTACGACCTTTGTCGTAAGTCATTGATCGTGTATTTTGTTGATATGATTCCATAAATTACTGAAAACACGACCCAAACATTTTTTTTTTCAATCGTCACTATACTTAGTTTTCTGTACACCCTTAAAATTATTTTAAGCTCGATTATGTGGGTATAGTATATGGTTATGGAAATAGTATAATTACATGGATTTCAATGATTTCCAAGAGTCTTCTCTAAACAAGACTCTCGAAGGAGGTTTATCGAAGAAGTCCATTGACTGAATATTATAAGACATGATTCTCAAATAAAATATGAGATTAAAAGTGGTTGAAATAATAATAATCACAGTTTAATTACAGACACAAATATGTGTATAACGAAATGCTCATATTTCCTACTACTACAGCTTACCTACTCAAATCTCGAACAATTTTATTTATAAGCTAACCTCTGACCTATAAACTGGGAAATTAAAACATTAATAGTTTAAAGTCAGAGAAGTTCGAGACTAAATATGTTTGCTCAAATGAATAAATTTCAGACTTAATTTCCATTAATCAATATCTACTAATCTAAACAGTATGATGTTAGAGTATTGAAGCCAATTTTATATATCGGTTATCATTAGTAATTGTTACCATAGAAAGACAAATTATCTTTAAATAAGGAATACAGTGACACATTTCTAATAAAATAAATTATATATTAGTTTTACATATAACAGCTTGAGTTTTATATACCAATATATATATTTATTTATTAAATGGATTACCAACACAAGATACAGCATTTATATTTTATTCTATACAAGAATAAGGTATTCTATGTGACTGTTCAAACAATTATAGGTAACCACAACATGCTTAAAATGAATATAAACTTAAAAAATAATTAACAAGATAAAAAAAAATATATGAAATTGTTAACATTAATAAAAATCACATATACGTAATATATATATATATATATTCGACAATTTAATGCAAGGATACAATGTGTTGAAGCATTGTGTCAGTACAATTAAAAATCGGATATTAGCTGATTTAAATTCGAAATATGATTTATTCTTGTTTAAAATAAAGGTTCTACCAAAAGGATCCAATATATAGCACATGCTAATCTATTATTGTAAGTCGTTTATTTTTTAGGTATTGACATTTTATGAAATATCGGATGTCACTGACATTGCATTAGAACCTCCCTTCAATTATTGAGATTGAGATCGACTGAGTGCCTTTGTTTTTGTGCGAATACTTATGAAGCTCATCAAGAGCAAATTAGCTCTATTACTTTGAATATTTACCTAAATTGATTAGTAGATTGCGATTTTTTAAAGTATAGCGTATAGCAAATTTTTTTTGTATTTACAATATAGCACACATGTGTCAAGTGAATAGCTGACGAGCCACTTTATGGTCCGCTTTTGATACAAACGACTTGAAATGGTGAAAAATTAAAAGTAAAAACGTTTGTATTTATCGACGCTCCCAAAGATATTGTCATACTTTGGTCATGCCAGTTGGCAAGCGAGATGTAACAACTTCGTAAAAACTTTTGTCTTTAATCACCAATTACCATATTGTTATATTCAAATAAAAGCTGTTTTACTCAAACCAACAACAATACAAAGAAAACTGACCTGTAATAATAATTCATAATTCAATGAATAATAATTTATTTTATAAATTTTCATTTGAAATAATTATATATAATATGTTAAGTAAACTGTCATAAAAACATATTATACTTAGTGTCTTGACCCTCTGAACTGTTGACTATTGAGTTTTACTTGAGGTTTACTTGAGGTTTACTGAAAACTCAATTGTCAACTCTGACACACACTGACGCAGTTGTTCACCGGTTGTCTCCGTAATCTGTCCGTTAGGGTCTGAAAATAGGTTGGTTTCCTTTAAGTAGACAGGCAGAGTTATGGATTCTCCTTCTTCATATCGTTACATATACTTGTTGAAAGAGATTGGCAAGCTATACAAGAGAATACTTGACGATCGTCTCTACCAGCGTCTATACTTCATGTGTCGCCGAAAACCAGTTTGGTTTATGATCAGATTGTTCCATCATAGACGCGATAAAGTGTGGTAATATTATGCCCTAGGACCAGTTTAGGGGGAATTTATACACCATGGTGTACACCTTGGCCCCGAGACGCGCTATCACCACCAAGCTATAGAGGACTGGCTCTTTCGTTCCAAATGCAAAATGCAACCCCCGTGGGATTTTAAATGGTAGAAGTCCGATATAACCCAATTTCCTTCAAAACGGCAATGTATCCATCAGGATTTCTCACACAAATAAAAAAAGCAATTGTGTGTTTCTCTACAGAACAGGTTCACGCGTTGTCGTGGCGAGAGAGCTTAGTAAAGGTAACTTGGTCAGCCAACGTGAAGCAAAGAGGAGGTATTTATTGTCCGGCTTAACTAAAATCACTGGCCAGTTATTGAATTAAAACGTTAGCTCTACCCTGCATATCGCATTAAGTACCTTTTACGTTACTAATGTATTCGTCTTACGATCGCAGCTTTAATAATAATAATAATTACTTTATTGTATAAAATAAGCCTTTACAAAATTGTTAGCATGGTACTACGACAAAAACAATTACCAACAAAACTAAACTCTTAATACATTTTTTTATAGAATAGGTGCAGCTCACCCACACACTAGGTAAGGGGTTACCGCTGCGCATGAACATCCGCAACACCAAAGGAGTCGCAAATGCGTTGTCTGCTTTTAAGAAAGGTGCTCTTTTCTTGTAAGTCCCTAAGTCGTATCGGTATTATTTCATTTCGGAGATTCACTCCTAATTCCCCTGAATTATGGGATATAGGTCTATGGTATATCACGATAAAATAATAAAAATGGTGATTTGTTTGGTGTACAGTTTAATAATGTAATCTGCTTTAGGAAGAGTAAAACTTTTAAAATTTGATATCTATGTCAAGAAGATCATAATCTGCTGCAGACGCGTGCTTAAGTCTTGCATGCGGAAATGTGAGGCCAAGTTTTTGCAAAACCGATCATGTACAAACAAGCTGCTATGTACACGGACCGCTTTGTGCCAATATTAACATTTATGTAATCAAGTGTAAGTAGGTAAGGACTCTATTTAAACCAAGATTTGATGCATAATTATGAACCTTAGCAATATATACTGGGTAAATTATTCATTTATATAAAAGAGAATATGAGAAATTAATGTAGTATCATATTTAGACTAAATAAATATTTAGGATTTTTTACACAAGTAGTGTTTCGAAAAATTATTTACCAAAATTAAAAAAAATTAAATCTTTATTCATTCAAAGAACATGATAGAAAGAATGTTTTACCTTTTTACCCTATCAAGATAATTACACTGTTTAAAATGGAACAAATGTACGAAAATTTACATACTAAAAGATATTTTCTTCGCTACTAGTAATACTATCAAATTTTAAATTAAACATAAAGAAATAAAAAAAGAGGATGTTAGAACCACAACTGTCTTCATATTTCATCAATTTAATACTTATTCAGTTTTTCCCTCACAGGAAAGCTTTGAAAAAACACTTCGATAGAATCTTTTGGGGTTTTTTAACTGATATTTTATTTTTATTTGAAAGAAATAAAAAGAAAATCATAAATTTTATATCATTTGTATTTAAAATTATTCTTAGGAAAAAAATGTTTTGTTTTTGGCAGCATTTATTTACAACTATGTATATATCTATTTTTATGTTCAGTCAATTTTATTATAACCAGTGAACATGAATGGCATGCTGGGTACCATATAGTGTCTATATATATTTTATATTTTTATAATTTAACCAACGCAGTGTTTGGTAATAATGTCTAAATTAATAGATATGACCTTTACTCTTAAAAAATCTGTGTAAAAGTGAAGCATTTAATTATTCATTTAAAATAAATTGATGTACCTAAAACAGATCAGTATAATATTTATTAGAGTTATAATATTTTTTGGATGGAATATGTAGGTTCAGACAACTTTTTAAAGAAAATAATAAAAGGAAGAAAGGTACGATGTTAGAAAAATATTTCAAAACTATATTTTAAAGCTCGCAGTAAAGTGAGTGTGGAACGTCCTACTTTTGCAAACAATCGCCTGTGGGTATAATTTCTGAGCTAACAAGCGACAACAGTATATTTCTACTTTCTCTAGTCACAGTAAAATTTTTTCATTTACTCCGAAAGCTTCTTGTTCGCTTTTAATAAGTTAATACTAAAGTATAAGAAAATTTTTAATGTCACATTCTATTTTAACTTCTGTGACAGCCATTTCTGCAATAGCAATAATGTTGAGCTTTCATTCTCGGTACGAAAACAGTACTATGGACGTTACATCTATATTCAGGTTAACCACTACAAGCTTAAAATGCTTACGCCTGTACACGATTATAGTCGAACCTAATACCTTAAGTTTCACAAACTAAACTATTAGGCTATTGACGATTCAGTAAGGCCCAGGAATACGTACCTAACCTAGATGTAGACATTCTCAACAATACATTATCTAGGATGACTATGGACTTATTAGTCGATAGTCATCCCATAGAATGCATCGTACCAGTGCTTTGTAAGATATCCGGTTTCTTTTATTCACTCGAAGACACTGAGTAGGGCTGAACTAAAAATTAGTTACTATTTTACGCTGGAATATAAGCAACACAGAATAATACGTGAAAACGTGTGCTCGACAGTGAAGGTAAACATCATGAAACGTTCTTATTTGGGAAATTAAAAAAAAATATGAGCCTTGCTGCTCAATCACTTTTTGATGTAAAAGCCTCGATAAAAATATGATTGCGGCGATATAATATATTTTACACTGAAATAAACTTGTAGAGCTTCAAAAAAGTTTTGTGATAATGGGTTAAAGAAGGGATCATTTTCTATGGGATCTATCTGAGAAATCTAAAATAATAACTTGTAACTAAACAAAACTAAAAAACTTTCGTCAGCGACTTCGTTTGGAAGTGGACTAGTGAAAGGTATGGTCTATTTAAATTTACAGTTACAAAGTGATTCACTTATAATACATATTATCATATTATGATTTATTACTCGATTCCCTGTGTTATTGAGATTATAATATCCAATTCTGTATAGAAGTTTTTGAGTCATAAGGTAACCAAGAGTACTTTTTTATAGAAATATATACAAAGAACAAAATTTATGACGATAAGAAATAATAATAATTTCTTATAGTGTTTTCACAATATTCAAGTAAGAATTACAAATATATCACCTGACCGTAATACAGTTTTTTGATGAAAAAAACATTGTTTTTACTTTTCTTAGCATTAATTAATTTTTCAATGGTAACATAATATAATTTATTTTAAAAATAAAATATTAGTATTGCCCACATCAGTAACATGGAAACATTAAAATATATTATATTTCTGCAGAATATCAACTTAATAATCAGTTTCTCAACTCCCAAGTCCCTCGTTCCTGCACGACGTGACTTCGCCGATCAGCGATTTAGATGCGTATACCTCCTACCTTTCCTTTATCAATGGATTTGTTTGAAACATTCCCACGACCCTTTGACAGATAATCTTAGAAATAGATTTTACAAAAAACAGTTGTTAATGTATTTTTTTTCTTAACACGCTTTTTTAAAACGTGTTAAAATGTACATGTTTTAAATAAGATCAACAAGTGATAGAAAATGCAAAATTAATAAGTGACATCGAATGAAACTATATATAAGCTGAATAAGTTTGTAAAGGTGACGACCATGCTATATACGAGTATGTAGTAAACTGTGCTATAAATTGACCATGCTCTATGTACAGGATGACCTATAAGTCCATAGACATGTGAATTATTAATAAATAAAAAACTAATTAGAATAAGAAAAATATTTTTATTTCGTTATAAACTACATAAAATGTTACATAATCCAAATGTAACTTGTTATGATCACGGAACTCCTATAAGTTAAGTCTAAAACTATCGCTGTCTGTGCGTCAAGTGAGTTTTATTCCACTTCTCTTCAAATATTTTCATTTGATTCGATTTTGATTGTTCGGATGAACCTCGATGAATTTTTTTTTATGGGGTTATCTCAAAAGTAAGATTTACTGCACTATCCCGCAGTCAATTAATGCCCGAAAAGAAAGTCAGAAGCTACAGAATTCCCTACTGAGCTACGTCGGTAATAGATGAAGATACTTTTGAAAATTAAAGCTATTTCATAGAATATCTTCCATGAAACGGTAAACATTTCGGTAAAGATTCGCAATTCCTCAATTTTTTATTTTGATTTTAAACATAATTAAATAAAAATTATGAATGATTGTATGATATTGATGATTTGATATGTACGGGAACAAAAAGACATGAAGATCCAAAAAACAATATTTCAGGTTAATCATTTTCATCAAATTTAACGCCATGATTTTAACGGCATAATTTTGGATATTATACTTGGTAAAATGACTAACAATTGTCAAAATTAACACAGTAAACTACCTACGGAGGGAAAGGGAGATATAACAAGATAGTTATTAACTTTATACATATATATATATATATATATATATATATATATAAATACACAACTGTTATTACCAAGAATAATCCGCAGATATACTAATAACTTTAAATAGTAATTAAATTATGTTACAAAAATAAATGTAAATTGCATTACGATAAATAAAGTTTTACAAAAGAATTTCAGACGTCCTGTCGTTTACGTCTGTATTATCTATCTGTGTTCTATTCGGCTTGTGTACATTCTCCCTTATACGGGCGTACGTGAAGTTATTTCCCTCGTGGGAAGGGCGGTCGATTCTCGGTACTCTAACTTTCGCTCGCATCACATTCCTTTACACATTGGATTGTGTCGCTTATCGCACGTTCTAAATACTGGCAGCAGATACAATTCGAATTCTAATGAAAGCCAAGGCCAGGACAGAAATGGACGGGGACATGTAAGAACTCTAATTTATGTCTATTGACACGCAAATTTGGGATTTTATGTCTATTCTCTTAAGTATTTCCAAAATATTTTAATATTTTATAGCTGCCAAAAATCAACGTTATATTTATTTTTTATATAGTGAGTCGTAAAAAGTAGAAAGGAGAGATGTATTAAATTGTGAATGTGAACTCTCTTGTTTGACACCAGGATTCATCAACACTAACAGCAATAATAATTGAAACATATACATTTGTACTACCCAAGATCATATGTAACAAGATCACCAAGAAAGGTTCGATGTAAGTACTAAATATCTTGTCTACTCGTAAATGTTTTAATTTTCCTTAACGAAAAGAGAAAATATACAAGGTATAAAATATACTATTGATTTACTACCTATTTGTTTTGATGTTGAAATATACCGTTAAGTTGGGCAAGTCTTGAGTACAAATTTTATTAATATATCTATCGACAGCACCAATGACCGATCCGAGAAAGAACATGGTGATTGGTAATTGACAAACGTACGGTGATTTTCATCTCTAAGATTTATTCAAATTAGATTTTTAACTAATCCGAAACACAATATAGAGGTATTTTACAGTTTATAGTTCACATTACTACTATAGGTAACAAATAAAGAATTCAATAAGTTAATAATTAAATTTCTTTATCAAACTGAACAAAAGTAAATCACCTTTAGTTATTTTACGTACTCGATTATTGGATCCTCCCTGCCTATACCCGGCAGGGAGGGAAGTAGGCTATTCACCCCGGCATCCCACCGGTGGCCACACTTCCCACGAATAAAGTAGGAAAAAATAAAAGTTAACAGAGTGCACAATGGACTCTTCCTCAGAGTCATTGCTGCACTTCATCAGCATATTAAAAAATAAATACCCCGCTGTCTTCCAGGACATCATTAAAGAAAGACCGCTCCCAGATAGACCCTCCTCAAGGGCCTCCTCCATATCCTGCACTTCATCTGCAGTCTCCGAAATGGAGCTGGATAACGCCGCTTCCCCTGTGGATCCCCAAGCCGAAGACAACATCGATTTCACGCTGGTTGAAAAAAAAAGAAAAAAGCGGGCTTCGCCCGCCCCGAGGCCGCCTCCTAAGGCGAAAAAACGGGAAATAAAGGCCCCCTCTCCCCAGCCATCTACGTCGGCCCTACCCAAGGGCCCCCTCACAGCTGCCCCACAGCAAGCTCCCGCCGCTCCTGAGCGCGCCCTAGCTGGCTCAAAGATACCTTCGGCTGTCTCACAGCCATCGAAACGCCCGCCGCCTGTCTTCATTCAGGCACAAGGCAAGTGGCCGATTGTCGCATCGGCCCTATCCAATCGCTACAAATATCAAGCGATCCCCACCGCTGTAGGTATTAAACTGCAGCTAGAAACCACGGACGACCATAGAGCGGTAACTCGCTTCTTGCAAGACAAAGGTGTTTTCTTTCACACCTACACCTTGGCGGAAGAGCGCCAACTCAGAGTAGTAATTAAAAACCTCCCGCGGGAGATCCCAGCTGATCTAATCAAAGAGGACCTTCAGGCCCAGAATCTCCCCGTCCTATCTGTGCATAGGATGTACAGTGGCCATAATAAAAAGCCATTCAACATGGTGATTGTGGCCCTCGAAAGATCCAAGGCCAGAAAGCAGGTATTTAACCTGAAAACCTGCTGCCACCTCTCTGGGCTGACTATAGAGCGCCCACATAAAAACGGCCCACCAGTACCCACACATACCAATTATATGGCCACTCAGCTCGCAATTGCTTCGGCAAACCCAAATGCGTCAAGTGCCTGGGTGACCATGGCACCACCGACTGTCGGAGACCCAAGGACAAGGCCCTTCTGGCCACTTTCGGGCCTCCCGCATGTGTCCTGTGCATTACAGAGGGACACACAGCCAATTACCTTGGCTGCCCAAAAGCCCCCAAGCCGAAACGTCCGGCACTAAAAATCGCGCCCAAGGTCGCTACCCCGACCGCCGCCCCCGCGCCAATTCTCGCTCTTGTCCGACCTCTACGCCCCGCATGGCATACGCCGATCGGCGTAGTGACCGTTGCTCAACCAGTTGAGCAGCCCTCCATCAGCCAGACGGCCGGTTAGCGAAAGCGACCTAGACTTAGTGTTTCACTTCGCCGCCGTCTTCAACGGCGCCGACGTCTCAGCCCTAGCAAAAGCCTTAAGGGATTCCAATGGCAAGCCCGAAGTCAGGGTTGCCGCCACAATGCGCTACCAACATTTAATGTCAGCCATCGTCAACTTTCAAACATAGAGGGCCTTTACAACGGCAAAGTAAAACCGCGTTCCCTTAACGTCGCATTTTTTAACGCGAACGGTATTAATAATAAACGCGACGAAATCTTCAATTTTGTTCGCGATCACCAAGTCGACGTGCTCCTAGTGCAAGAGACATTCCTCAAACCGCACAACCGCAATCCCAACATTGCGAATTATAACATCATTAGGAATGATGGAACTTCCGCCGCTAATGGCGGAACTCTCATCTACTATAAAAAGTCCTTGCACTGCGTGCCCGTCGATACGCCAACCCTAACCTTCCTAGAAGCCTCGGTCTGTCAGCTAGCCATGACCAGCCACGTCCCCATCACAATCATGTCCGTCTACCTGCCTTGCAGACGTGACGCACAAGTATTACGAAGCGACTTCGTGGCGCTCCTTTCCCTTGGAAACTCAGTCTTTTTGGCAGGAGATTTCAATAGCAAGCACACTCGGTGGAATGCAACTAAAATCAACCCCCGGGGGGTTGGCTTTAGACTCGCTAAGCGACGCACTCGACTTCGACGTCGTAGCGCCTACTACGCCTACCCACTTTCCATACATATTGGGTCACGCACCGGATGTGCTTGATATTGCCATCTGTAAGAACATCAATCTCGCCTTCCAAGGCATAGAGGTAATCCATGAGCTCGCTTCCGATCATCACCCAGTTCTTCTTTGGTTAGGGCCCTCCGCCCCAACCTCAACCTCCACCAAAACCATAGTAGACTGGCACCGACTTAGAACGACCTGAAGGAAGCCACATGGATGCTATTCCTAGGAACATATCTTCAGTCCACGACACGAACCTCGCAGTTCATGCCCTCACTAGGCACATCCAGACAGTCGTCGAGGATTGCTCGAGGCGGGTTCCCTCGGTGTAAGACCACCGATGAACCCTGCCAAGCGACATCAAGGACCTAATGAAGCGCAAGAATGCGGCGACTAGTGCCCACGACTTATATCCCACTGAAAGTAACCGGCTGGTGATACGTACCCTTCAGCGTGAAGTCCGGTCACGCATAGCCCAGTACAGAAACGAACGGTCGGATAATCACCTCTCCAGTATCGAACCTTCCCATCTCGCCTTCTGGCGACTTCCCAAATCCCTAAAAGGGGGCATCGCCCAAACAATGCCTCCCTTAGCGCGTCCTAATAAACCACCCGTCTTCTTAGACGAAGAGAAAGCCGAATGACTGGCTGACAATCTGGAGCTCCAATGCTCACCGAGCACCCTACCGATCGACGCCGCTCACCTTGCAATGGTTGACAGCGAGGTCGACCGGAGGAGTAAGGAATCACCTCGCGATACCGTTACCCAAGTCACATGCACTGAAGTTGAGTCCGTAATTAAAAACCTGCGACCACGCAAGGCTCCCGGCCCCGACGGCATCACCAACAAGGTGATGAAACTCTTACCCATGCCCATTTTACACCTACTGGTGATAATCTACAACGCGGCCATATCCAAAGGCACCTTCCCGAACACCTGGAAGGAAGCCGACGTCATAGGGATTCTCAAGCCCTCAAAACATCCAACCGATCCATCAGCCTATCGACCCATAAGCCTACTCAAAGTCTTGGGTAAGGGATATGAAAGGCTCATCCTCGCCCGCCTCAAGGACTTCATGCTGTCCCGAGGGCTACCAATCAATGAGCAGTTCGGGTTTCGCACCCAACACTCATGCACACATCAAGTGCACCGCATCACGGAGCACATCCTCAGTAAATTTCTTCAGGGCTACCAAATTGGGGCACTTTTTCTCGATGTGGCGAAAGCTTTCGACAAGGTCTGGCACAACGGGCTCATATACAAACTATATGAGCTCGGTGTGCCAGATCGACTCGTACTTATCATACGAGACTTTCTCCGAAATCGAACCTTTCGTTACCGCGTCGAGGGAACGCGCTCCGAGGTTCACCCTATTTGTGCCGGAGTACCACAAGGCTCTGTCCTAGGTCCTACTTTATACACACTCTACACCAACGGCATACCGCGCACTCGCGGTGTAGAGCTAGCCCTTTTCGCCGATGACACCGGCCTCTATTTGTCTGGGTTCAAACCAGACGCTATTTGTAGACGCCTCCAATCTGCAGCCAACACCTTAGGGAAATGGTTTCGGAAATGGAGGATCGAGGTTAACCCCACCAAAAGTGCAGCCATGTACTTCTCTCGGCGCAACAAAACGCCGCATCTTCCAACTATAGAGTTATTTGATCGTCCAATCCCCTGGGAACAGACAGTCAAATACTTAGGCGTCACATTAGATGAAAGACTCACCTTCGGTCCGCATGTCAACCTCGTACGGAATCGAGCAGCGTTCGTCCTAGGTCGTTTGAACCCGTTACTCAATAAAAATAGCAAAATGTCCCTGCGTAATAAGATTACACTATACAAAGCGTGCATCCGACCCATAATGACATACGCAAGCCCCGTCTTTGCGCATGCTTCCCCGCGTCACATTCACCGACTTCAGGCAATACAAAATCGTTTCATGCGCAAGACCACCGGTGCACCGTGGTTCTTGCGTAATGAAAATCTACACATAGATCTTGAGCTGCCGACCATAGCTCAGTACCTGAAGCAGGCTTCCCGCCTATATTTCGACTCTGCCGTCACACACTCTAACCCCTTGATTGTAAGTGCCGCCACTTACAATCCCATCGCGAATCACAGATTCACCCGCGTCCGAAGGAGACCGAGGCATGCCCTCGATGACCCCGACGACGTGACCACCAGGGCCCAAGCCCTTCATAAAACACAACACACGTACATTGCACCCTCACATCGCCCCCGCCGACGGCGAGGGCGTCACAAACAAGGATATTCGCGATACCGCCATGTCACTGGTCGGTTCTCTCCAGTCCATACAGATAGAAGCGTCGCTGGAGTTTCTTGCGCCTCTTTTTCTCCAGCGCCCACGCATTCCAAAGTGGTGGTACAGATAGCTAATAATCATAGCAAATTTAAAGAATCCGCTGTCAGAAGCAACTGACCGAGCCGAGGTTCGGCCCTCTCGGGCACCCTCGAGTCAGACGCTCTCGCGAAACAAGGTAACGGTCCAAGCCGAGGCTCCTTCTCGGGAGCCCTTGTGCTGGTTACATTTATATAGAGGTCTCGACTGAGTGCCATTAGCACTCGGTCACCTCTTAACCCGGTGAAACTGTAAAAGCCCTCGGGTTAGTCCAGACTTAAATTCTGGGCTAGATATCCCGCGGCAGCTACGAGGGTCACAAGCTTCACTCACTGAAGAATGGGACAGGGTTTCTAAATAAACAATGAAAAATCTTATCCGGTCTCTGAAGGACCGATTAGGAACTGTCATTAGAGCCACAGAGGGTAACATTAAATGTTGAATTATTTTTTAATATTTAATTAATGATCGTTTTGTCTTCTTATCTGTATTTTCTTTAGAGTGAATATTTTCTTATTTTAGACTCAGATTTTTTAATTTTTTGTAAATATTTTTTTATTTACAAAAGAGAATTTATCAATATTATCTCATTTCAAAAAATAAATCTGACCAATAGATTTTTTATAACAATATTTTGACCGCAAGGTTAGGGCGTGAGTTGATATTTCTCAACTTTAAATAGTTTAGATATATTAATTATATAATAATTATTAATTATTAACTTTATATATGAGGAAAAACAACTTTATACAAGTTTCTTTAAAGCTTATTAGATGGTCGATAGAAAATGAAAACATCTGAAATAATTTGCATACATCACGAATGGTTTTTAATTTTTTTTTTAAATTAAACCTTATTATATAATGGCATTTGTCAAAGTTAAATAGTAATATTAATTATTAACTTTATATATTAGATAAAATAACTTTGTACAAGTTTAATTGAAGCTTAGTGGATATGGACGAAGGTAAATGAAAACATCTGAAGTCCTAAACTAACATGAAGTTTAACGCTGATAATTATTTTAACATGCCTACAAATTTAATATCAATATACTTAGTAACTTAAACATAATAATTTACAATAATTTTTATCCATGATGTATTTTATACATACAATATATGAACGTACTTGTTACTAAATGCTTAAGGACCAATCGAACGATGATATCCTCCTGGTCGATTTTGATGGAATCTTATTGTTATAAGATGTTTCTACTGCTTTTGATATATTTGTTTCAATTGAGCATTAAGACCGTAGCCCAGGCAATTACTGGTAATGAGGTCATTACCAGTCATTTAGGTCTCCGCAGAAAAGTAATCATAAAAGTGTTATGAATTTTCAAAAAAGCCAAGAAAAATCGATTACTTGAGGTAACAATTTAGTGTGTAATTTATGTAAACTGTATACTCAACGCTAACACCAAGACAGTAATATGCACAAAGGCTACAATTTCATATTCAGTAGGTACGCATATATTTACTGCGTAAATAAATAAGCTCTCCGCTACTCCACGAAACAGTAAAGAAACAGAAAAAAAACACGCGAATTTTATTGCAGAAATATCATTAACATAATGTTATACTACAATGCGTATTCTTTTCATTCATTTGTCCAGCTATTATGAGCAGAATGCACATATCTCCTGGAAAAACAAAAGAATGGTAGTACTTCCTTATTCACGGCTAAAAGCTTACGTAAGTTCACGTTGCCATTGTTTTCTTAATGGATACACGGCATGTTGTGTTGTACTTATTTTCTATTTACGTATGAACCCGTCTAAAATTTCTCACTTAACAATGCACTTGACAGTGCAATTTTAAACGAATTTAAATAATTTCAAAATATAAATTAATTATAAACAATATTATAATTAATAATAATCAATTATGAATAAATTCAATTAACAAATTAATATGCGAGGTTTCGCTCGCGTTGTAATAAGAAGAAATAACTTTTTTGTATATTTCATTCGTTATTATAGACAATTTAATAAATATTACAATAATAAAAGCTATTTGGCACTTAAATGTGGATAATTTGTCGAACATGCATGGTTCAACGTTAATTTTCTCATAAGCATTACCAGAAGTCCTTATTTTAATAGGGAACTCTATAGGATTTCTAGTGCTTTATATGTATCCAAGTTTACATCATCGGACAAATACTCCGTTATTTTGTTCTTGACTCCCTTAAAAAATGTCAAAATATTTTTATTTATGATGTGCGATTTTCAATTCTCCATTTTAAACTTTAATTCTCCAATTTTAATAGCATCTTGGTATAATGTTCCAAAGTTGTAGCGGCATGTCAACTCGGGACAAGCCTTAATTTCATCTGCTTATATGTTCTAGAATAGACTGATAAGTGAAATTTCAAGAAAATAATCATAGCCCTTTTGTCCCTTGCTAAAACCAATTATTATATAATAAATTGCAAGGTATCGTAAAACCCACAAGTTTCGACTACCATGCCTGAAAGAAATTTGTCTATTGCAATTGTCGGTTCTCCATCTATCTCTTCAAAAATCAAAGGTTTTACCGTCAAAGGGAAAATAAATGGTTAAAATAATGGTTTTCATGCCTATAATATTAAATCAATTAACATAAAGAATTTTTCGCCTATGCTTCCAAAGATAATTTAATTCTAAGATAAAAGATTTTTGAATGGTTTATATATGAATAATATATCCCCTATATAAAGTACGGCTATTTAGATGACTTTCCTTTTAAATGACACGTTGAGAAACATCTTTGAATATAAAGATTGAGGAGAAAGAAGAGTATAAAGGTTTAAATTTATGTCCAATTTTTTTATAGTAACAAATTGATTGATTTATTTTAACACCCATTTTCTTTTATCAATTACATCAAATTGACCAAATTTTATTTAAAAATTTAAAAATAATATTAATTTGTTTTGTAGCTCAAATGGTATATTTAAATACGCGAATTTAAAAGCTTCCATAATTATCATTATTCAAAAGCTTTTTCAAAATTAATTAGTAATTAAACTAAATTATACGAGTGCGAGTAAATAATGTTATAGGCTGAATGTATGTATGAAATAAAGTTAACGTATGTTACCTTCAAACCAACGGTTGGATAACATTTTTAATAAAACCATTACCCGACGGTAACTCACGCATTACTCATCGCTATAATGATAAATGATGTACTGAGCGCATCTCTTTTGTATCCATTGTTGATTTTTACAAATACTTTCATGCATGCATTTTGTACGTCGCTGACACAATGCCGATGTCTTCAGTGACCTAGTATAAGTGAATATCAACACAAACTTAGTTTTTATTTCTTTTAAACAGTAACAGTACTGGTTACATATTAAACTTGTTAATGAATTATGCGATTAATAAAAAACTACGGGTAAAAATAATGTAGTCACCAATAGTACCAAATTAAATGACATAGGTTTGCGATATTTGTGTAGCGGACTGTCTTTAATTCTACCAGTCGTAGAACTACAGTTTGTTTCTAGCTGCAGAATGAATGGGTCATCTCGACCGGGTAGGACTACGTTCTCACAGAATACCAGCTGAAAATAGCAGCATAAAGCTGCTGTGTTTCGTCTGGTGGGTGTAGGGATCTGGAGACCTTTATTACCGGTGACAAGGCATTCCTACTCAGTCCTCAAGGGAGTCAACGTATCTGCATTATTCTGATTTTATTGTTAAATGTACACGTAGATGTCATGGGCCGCAGATATCACTTGGCATCAGGTGAACAGTGTGCGCGTATGTTAACTTTTTTGTTAATTGTAAATAAAAATAAAATAATAATATAATGAAAATTACTAAATTTATTCAAAAAGTACTTTGAATTAATTTAGTCTTTTTCCTAAATCTTATCCGTTACCCTCTATTTCTTTTAGTTTTCACTTTAGTATATTATTAACCTTATAAATTGAGGATTCGTAGTAGGACCATCATAACTTAGTTTTTTTGATTTTCACGTCGTGGAAATATGGTTAGAAATGGTAATGGAAAGATATACTATAACAATTTGAGAAGGCCCAGAATATATAGACGTAAAAACATTAAATGTATACTACTGTGTATAAGTGAAAATTCACATGTTAGCAAGTGATAATGTTACGTCAATTGAAAATTTAAATATAACACTTTCCACGGTATGTGTGGGTTGAATGTGCGTCAGGGTTTCTCGGCCTAATTTCATCCAATCAATATTCCTCGTTCGTTCACTATTTGCACCCGTAAATATCCTATCTGATTGTCGGAATCAAGCTTGATGAGAGACTCATTTTTATAAAAACGTATGGTAACCAAGTTCAAAACGATAAAAACTATGCAATAAATTTTGTATTTCGTTTATCGAGTGTTCGTTTTCCACGTTTTCTATAAAAAAATATAATTTTCCTATAAAATTGATTACCCTAACTTACACAGTAATCCAATTCTATAAATGATATTAGGATATTGTGTTCGGTGATTTTGGAATAGCGTGTAGTTATACGCCAAAGGACGGCCACTGGAGAAAAAAACTGGATGGATATCTTATAGAACTCCCACGAGGAACGGCGCTTATTTGAGAAGAGTTCAAAATTAAATTAAATTATACGTATGGACGGTCCACAGGTATAACTTAATAATTATATATAGTATGTATCACAAAAATGTATGGATGACTGTATGTATGTACTATATATAATTCACCTTGCTAGGAAAGTTATATTTCAAGTGAAATTGAATAGAATTATCAAATACTTTGTGTCAAGTTTCACATAATTAAGTAAATTATTAACTACAGCACTGATATTTTAATAAATAACACATTACAATGGTTGTCACGCATCACTTAGTTTAAAGCTGGAAACTGGAACACTGGAAAAGGACTACGCCCTTATGGAGTAACAGCGTGTGAGAGCAGCATATCTCTGCTACATTTAGAGGGGACCGGGGATCCAATTACAGGTTACGTCGTAATTCATCTCAGTCGTCAGATACGTACTCTCCATCTTCAGTTTTTGTTGAGGATGGAAGTAAAGGTCGCAATCACTTACCAAGTGAACAACGCTGATTAGGTAAACTATACGCTAGTGTTTTAATACTAAAATTATAATAAATACTCAAGATTGAACGTTTGTCGCTGTGTGTGGTGTTGTGGTTCGAAATTCAGTTGTCACCTTAAAGATTTAATTTTATTTTCCATACTTTCCAAAGAACAAGTCACTAACATTTCTGCCCACCGTACAGTGATACGTTTACTGTCACGTTACTTGTTGACTTGATAATTCCAAGGTGAGATGTTGGTAGCTATTGCTATCTCTGCCTGGTCTGATTAGGATAAGATGTGTTACAGACCTCATGTTTTAAATATTTTTTTTAAATACTATTTATTGATAATAACTTACGTATATCTTATACTAAGTTACACGTAATCAAATGTCTCTAACCACATTACACCAACGACAAGATTAATGACATCATTACTTCAAGAGTATTCATTGGAACGGCAAGCTAACATTTGACATGAAATCTGTCTAAGTGATAACAATTAATTATATGTACCGCCATTAATCTTAGAGACAGAGACTTTTTACAAACTAATCACGTGTTGGTGTAAATCGCTGGATTATATTATGAATATTTCAGTGTTCAGTTTTTAGTGAAAATTTTAAATTCCCTTGTTTATACTGTCGTAAATGAAGAGTTTTATATCGAAGTAGATCTAGTCTTGCTATGAAATAAAATACCACCTTTGAAGACTTTTTTTTTTTATCTCTACATCGTACGTCGATTGGAATTAAATCTGCATTATATTACATACAAATAATTTTATTATGCATACACTTGTTAGAGACAGTATTTATTTTTTTACGTTACGAGTATATTTATTATCTGAATAACATATAATAATAATAATTTTTATTTCCTTAACAAGTTGCAATTTTTTGTTTGTAATGATTGGAGCCTCCCTTTAAGCATATAATTCTAGTGCCAGGAGAACTTTTCTATAACTAAATCTCTTACATAACTAAAGAACAGGAAATTTTTAAAATTACCTTATACCTTAATTAATTAATTAAAATATAGTTGATAAAAGAAAAGAAAAAGATAAATTAAGTAAAAGAAAAAAATCATATTTAAAACATTTTGTTTGTAATTATGTGCCTGTGTATGTACATATATATATTCGTTTTCAACTGGTTTCATGTTATTTTATCTTATATTGTGCATAAGGTTTTCTGTTTCCTCGCATGTAAGGTAAGGGTACTTATCCTTTTTATTAATTTGATATATATAAACTATATATATATATATATATGTATATATATATATACCTATTTCCTTGTTTATTTTATTATAAATACAAACGTTTATTATATTGTATGGGGTCAAACATAGTTTTAGTGGTAGGGATACGTTGTTTATTCTTGTTTTATTTATTATATTTTAATTAAAAGACAGGCAATATATTATGTTCTGATATTAGATTACTAGACTAGTTGATTAAATAATTCATTCAATATATAAGATGAAAGATACTAAGCCCATAACAATATATGATGATGAATACGATATTTTTTATAGCAATTACCCTTGTAGTTTTTAGCAATACATGAAAATATATAGGTATATATGTTATATACATAGAAATAGAATGAAAATTTTATATATTTGTTTACATCTATTAGTTTTATCATAGGCAATGGAGTTCCAGGATGCTGCGTCTAATCGTCCTATTTGATGAAAAATATTATAAATTTTTGCCAGTGTATATGTAGTTTAGGTTTGTCCTGTATTCCTGACATACTATTTGCGCCTTTGTCCGACCTTATTGCATATGCATTAAATCGGACAAGGGAAGAGGGTGACGAGTGAGTGCCTTTTAAACACAGATGTACGCATATGCTTACGGTACTCTATCAATCTACGCAGTTCATGTCATCTAGTAAAAACGAAAAGATATTACTGTGGACCAAGCCATTGAGGCCATTCTTATATATTTTAACATATTCTTCGAAATATTATTATACGCGAATTTATTGCTTGAACTTACAACTTCAGCACCTTTTAGTGAAATCGATTTATGAAGTAAAAACAAAATCTTACCACATAAAATATATTGCAAAGTTAATCCTGATTTAGTTCACTCTCTCAAACACATTCGCACCACGTACATACATATGCATACTATAGTACATATATATGTAGTGTACGTGTATGTTATGGGTATGTGTGTGGAGGTGAATGGAACTGGCTGCTACATCGCGGGTATTGGGTTCTATTCCCAGCCGAACACCATTATTTGCTCTAAGTGTATATATAACCTCATACTAATCTAAACCATCCTCCTAGTTTATTGAAAATGGATTACATAGCTACAGGGAAATGTACAATGCCTTTGTTATATCATATCCAGCGCATTTGACGTCATCTGGTATTAACGCCGTATATCCCCGAGCCCGAAATTAACCAGGAAGATATTATCGTCATCTTGTGTGTAGTCACGTCACATCACAAAACAGACATAAACATAAGTCGCATCATAAATCTGTACCTATATTAAAAATGTATAGGAGATTCAATTATATGCACAATCTATACTTAACATGATCTGGCATATAGTATAAGCCTTGTGTAGGGATTTCTAGCAAATTGTGAGCTATACAATTACTTAGATATATATTGCGCTGTCGGACTGTCTGTAAGACTGTCGAATAATAAAACGAATTGAAATTTTAGAAGTAAGAATTCTTTACTAAATCAACTATGCCTATGATAGTACGGACACACCATAGTTTCTAAAGTTATCGTTATTAACCACTTACACTTATTAGAGAAAAATAAAACCATGTTAGAATTACATTATAGTAAATTGAAAAAATGGTAATAAAGTAGGTTAAAAAACATCACAGTTGATTTTAAATGTTGTGACTACGATCCGTGAAGTGCAACGTGTACACACCATGAGCATCTACCTTCCTTGTCATAAAATAATTTTAGCTATTCGATTATATTTCGAGCTGTTTTTTTCTGGTAATTTCCTGCCATTTAAGTGTGTTTTCTTTTACCATTTTCTACTGATTCAAGTAGTAATTTTTATAACTTCCTATTCAATTTTTTTTATAATGATATTTCAAAACGGCTTCGACCTATGTCATTAGTCTTGTATTGTCGTAAAACAAAGAGTTTTAAATTTTTTATATAGACATATTTTCTTCTTTCCCTTTAAATATTTAAGATACTTTTTAACGACGTTTGTTTTTCGTTTGAGAAACGTACAAAACACAAGTGAAAGGTAGAATTCAAAGACATTCTTCATTTCTATTAGATAATTGTATATTATACGTAAATTCAATATATGTTTTATGTCTGTGTCTGAATTTTTAAAGATAAATTCATGTGCCATATCTGTAATTGATTGGTATATACATATATTTAAGATTTACTCAATCATGTTAGTCACAATTTTTGTTTTTAGGATATTTATTTCTAATCTAAGTAACTACTACTAAAATTGTCACACTCGTGCTGTTCATCAACTACGAAAGCTGTTCGTATTGGAATCTTGGAGATGTCTTAATTAGATGCTGATTTTAAATACTCGGATTATTTAAAGTACCTTGGATACTGTCACGCGCTATGTGAAAGTTACCAACACATCGTGACAATAGTTTGTGTACTATGGCATACTAAATGAAAACTATCGGCGCATCGTGACGTATTAATAAATGTAAAATTGGAAGGTTGTTTAGTTAAATAATAATAACGAGCAGTATCTGACAAGTAATTGCTCAAACGCCACGAAGTGAAATTAATTATAAGCTTTATAATATAATTAATAATGCTTATATTTATAAGCTGTCTGAAATAAAAATCAACTGTCGAGCAACAAGCTTTTGGCGAGTCTCAATGGAAAATAGTCCATAGTGTCTAAATAAGTTATTATATAATTTTTTTAGTATACAGTTTAATTATAAATTGTTGTACTTAATAACTAGTATTACTCTAATTGTTAGTGTTTTATTATGCCTGTTATAATTAATATAAATGCAAAAGTATTGATATAAATTATAATTCTGGAAACCAAACAACTTTTTTTTCCATCTCTTCCATCTCTGCACAAAGAAGACGACACGATGACCCATGACGCTAAGGAGAAAGCCGATTTCTTAGGTTCTCTTTTTGCGTCTACCGACCATCCTGCGGTGTGAGAGCTCCATGACAGATATCCAATTTCAGCAGTGACATATCCAGAAGTCAAGTGGGCCTGATGGAATTCCTCCAATTGTGCAAAGGACGTGTGCTCAAGAGTTGGCACCGGTTCTTACGCTTCTTTTTCCGCACCGCAGCAAGCTCCTAGTAGACGATGTATTGTCCAACTCAAAACCAGTGAATGCTGGTGTTTCTCAAGGCTGTGTGCTATACCGTACTTTATTTTTTCTTCATATCAATGACATGCAATTTTACATGAATTTCATTAATAACATTAATTGCTATGCGGGCAACAACACTGTCGATGCGTTATTCACTGGCCGTGCCGAGAACACATTAATGACTGCCGGAACAAAAATATTTTTAAACAAAGTATAGATTGGGGCTGACAAACTTTTTTAGTTTTAGTCCAATTTAACCTTACGAAGAGACATGTTTGCGCGTTTACTGCTAAAAATAATCCTTTTCGTCGCATCTCCTAATTTTGAAAACACTTCCTTTGCTACTTCAACAAGTATTGAAATCCTTGAAGTTGACATATCAATCGACGTTAAGTTCCACGATCCACAAAATAACAAAATAATAAATATTATGTTTATTGAAAATATGTTACTTTACAATATAAATGTTTATGATCCTATAAAAATAATTGTTTAATCTAAGGGAATAAGCGGACAATAGCATAAGGATTATTGTGACCCATTTCTGTTTTACCTCATTCTTATGAGCGTACTTGTGTCTTGTAGTGCCTCGTCTCGTCGTGTAGCAACTTCGCTTTTTGTGATGCTAAAGTTCTCTGCATTTTCTTTTTACTTCATGGTTTTCAATACTTTGTTATTCTTATTTTCAAAAATAGTAAATCAAATTAATACAAAATAAATGAGAAAGGAGAAAATTTTAACAACATTGATAAATTTTGCATTCGTTGTGTGTGTACGTGTTGTGTACTTATAAAGCCAATGGATTTGACTTTTGAGATGGATGAATGTGTCAAAGATTTTTTGTTAGCTTTGCAGAATTCAACAACAAATAATTAGAGTGAATATTTTATAGGCTTAGGAATTAATGCGTAAAAGCCTTAATTTCGTCCAAAGTAATGATGTGATAAAGCATGGTACTTCGCATATGATCTGACTTACATACTTCAGGGGATGGAACTCTTCATTCCATCCTCAATGGTCCCAATCGTGGGAAAATCTGAACCTTGATTTGGTTGCTCTTGTAAAATACCTTCACGCTATAACCAGGCCTGAGCAGATGCATCAGCGTCACGTGATGCAAAATCCGTCTGGTTTAAAAATAACTACAACTTTGCCTCCAGGACCTTCAAAAGAGTTATTGCAGAAGCAAAGTATGTAAACAATGGCAAAATTGGCGAGAGACTAGTTCGTCTCCCTTCGGGAACCCGTGCATTTTGGTCTCTCACCGAAGCTGTCCAAGGGAATTTCTGCCAGCCATCTTTTCCATCTCTGCACATTGGAGACACTCTGGCCCATGAGGCAAAGGAGAAAGCTGATTTCTCAGGCTCCCTTTTTTTGGGTCTAACTCAACTATTAACGACAGAGGGTACTCACCACCGACCATCTTACGGTGTGAGAGCTCCATACCAGGTGTCCTATTTCTGCAGACAGCTAAAAAAGTTCCCTTTGCCGCATCTGCTTATTTTGAAAATACTCCCCTTGCTACCTCAGCTGGTATCGGAATCATTGGCGTTGACATATCGAGCAACGTTCGATTCCACGCTCACTTGGAGGGTCTGGTCTTGGGGGCCTAAGTGGCCTCTGAAATACTGGGTGTCCTTAATAGAGCGAGAGATGCTTAACATGTCGGCCCACTGTTTGCAACTTTAGAAAAGCAAGGGTGGCCTCACATGGAATACTGTTCTCATATCTGGGCCGGGGCACCGCAGTACCAGTTTCTTCCGTTTGACCGCATTCAACGGAGAGCGGCTCGAATCGTTGATGACTAGGTGCTTTCCGATCGGCTTCATTCACTGGCGTTGCGAAGAGATGTGGCATCTCCTTGCATTTTTTACCGAATTTACCATAGGAGTTTTCTGAGGAGTTGTTCGAATTAATTCCACCGCTGAGTTTAGAATTTAAAATTTTATCCTCATCATCTTGATGAATGACAATACACCACTGTGTGCTTCATGAAAAATTTTCTACCACGCACAACTACTCTGTGTAATCAGCTGTCACCAGCGCTGATTCAAAGCCGATACGACTTGGGAACCTTCAGGAAAAGAGTCTACATCTTCCTTAAAGGTCGTCAATGCATTTGCGCAGCGGTGATCACTTACCATCGGGTGGGCTGCATGCTGGTTTGCATATATATCGCACATATTGCACATATTCTATAAAAAATAAAAAATGACGTGTGAGAGTTACGCTGGAGTTTTCAACTACCTGAAACACCAATAGGTTGACTCATGTGAGAAAGGACAATGCTTTCATAGAATACTATCGGAAAGTAGTAGCTAATTGCTGCTGGGTTACGTCAGGCGAATAAAAGAAACCAGAGACTTTATTACTAGTGACATCACACAACTCCATCTGAGTCCGCCAGAGTGACAGTTCATCTATTATGACTTTTCGTCAAAGATTTCTTCTTGCATCTCTTCGTACTAAAAAATGTACTATACTTAATTGTCCTTTATAGAGATGCATTACGATTTTACATTAGCATCATACCTTGTTTCTCGGAAGATGTGGATATGATTTTTTGTAGAGAATGCTAGCAATGCAATTTTTTTTTAATAATATTTCCTAGTATTCCCGCTAACTACCTTGACTAAGCTTAATTACTGTGCTAGGAGATTTTCAATACAGCCAATTTTTTAGAGTACGACGTAGTGGCATATTTTAATTTATTTTATTTTTTGCTTATTAAAATATTATAAAGGATAGGTCTAATTAAAATTAATTAATTTATTACCAAACGCATGCCTTTTACTATGTTATTGCAATTTTTTTTAATTTACTTATTAAACTGCTATTGTAGTAAGAATATTTAACTTTTGAATAATTAAAACCGTAATATTTCTGACCTGTGGGTAAACGGTAGAATATTTATAAACTGATTACAATGACGAATACAAGAAAGTACCACAATATTCTGGTCATAATATTTTAATAAATATTTTACATGTCATAACATGTAAAATATTTATTATGTGTACATTTTTTCCTTGTAGTCACACGAACATTACTAACACTAACCACCAACCACTCCGATTTAGCTTAAAATGCTTGATCATTCAACATAATAAGTCAAATGGCAGATTCCTATGACCTTAAGTTTCAGAGTTCTTACCCTAAGCCATTGGGCTTTTAAATAATTAAATTTTAAATAACGATAGAAATGTAATAAATTAAATCAATAAACAATTATTGAATACAGCAATAACAAATCCGCAACTCTTGTGATAGCTCTGTAATATAGAAGTCCACAATATGTTTTTATTTTCCTTAAGCATGAAACCACTTAAAATTTGAAGAGTCTGTAAACATCAGTATGAACCTAAAGATGAAACGAAGGAAACGTCTAGAGAAAAAAATCTCTATTTTTTATTCTCACCACGCCACAGCCTTAATATTTCCGTTGCTCACTGTGTAGTTTTTTCTTGTTACCGACTACAATGCTTGTACGCGACTTTTTCTTTTTGCTAAAGCAGAGTTTTCAAGAAGTGTAATGCTAAAGCATGACTGTCAAGTGAAAAATGGAATAAAGCTAATTGATAAGTGTTGGTTTTAAAATAAAACTAAGCTTTAAATGTCTAGTAGTATTTGGTAATTAGATAACGCTTGCAATATTTTGACAGCCTTAAGACTAAAACGTTTTATCCGATTGATCTAGCGGTTATATTTTCAAATCTAACCTGACCCCAGATATAAAAGAAAAATCCAAGTATCAGGACATGTAAAATACTTATCTCCATACTACAAGTAACTACGGAAAAAACTCCAAACAACCTACGAATAAAAATCACTCCGTAATCGTGCCGAGTAGACTTCGAAAAGTCTCCCTCCACGTTCAAGATTTATAACCTAAGAGTGAAATATTGAGGAGATAGCACTTGCTATCTTTGTCAACCCTGTTGTGAAAATAAAACGTGACTCTTGGTCACGATTCACTGTCCTTAAATTTAAATAATATAATTTCAAACGGTTTAGCTCTTACGACATCTTCAGGTTAAAGTAATAGGGAACGTGTACAAGGGTCATCGTGGCTGCAAGAATGGACTTTCACCACCAGACTGCAATAAAATAAATAGCTGTAGTATTAATTATATAGTGGTAAAATCTTATTTATTTATATTTATTTGACGATTACAAAATATGAAACCAGACTAAATGTCGGAGTAAAGTTTTGATTAGGCATGTCCTCTACTAGTGGACATTATTTGTAGTACAACAGGTACATATCAGGGCTGAACAAGGGCTAATCTGGGGCTCTTACGAAACCAGAAATACTGTCTTCAATCTAAGTTTGAGTAGAACGTGCCATGTTATGAGTATCAGTCGTTCTGGAATGTCCACGATACGTTTTTGAATAGTAACCACTGAGTGCACTCGAGAGAAGCTGCGTAACTAGAAGAATACACCTCACCAAACCATACAGGATCATTACGCTATTTAACTTTTCCAGTAAGTACTAAGCTTCAATAGAGGCATGACCATACAAGATGTATGCTCACAACTCTAAAATCATGGAATATGATTTCTGAGTTTTACTAATATTTTGGGGAAAAAGAAGAAATAACAATACAAAAAGGGCAATTTCACCACTGTTTGCTCCAAAGATTTTTTAAGATACTCAATGCCACCGTGTCGTCTAGAGCAGGCCATATTCTGTAAAACTGACCATAATTTGAAGTCTAAACGATTGAGGTCTGAGCTACATGAGGGTCAGTTTTCAGCGCTTATAAAGTCCGGGACGTTGGTTTCAAGCCAGACTTGGGTTCTTCTAGCGTTGTGACCAGGTGCAGAGTCTTGCTGGAAATTCCACGGTATATTTTTAAAAGTATATTGCTGAGAGGTTGCACAACATGATCCAAGACTGTTTCTTGTTACACTTTGGCTGAAGTTTTCACTCTTTTTTCACAAAAATGTAGTTTTGTGACTTGATAAGAGAGGCCCTACCATACCATCACTGACGCAGGATGATGACCACGTTGTACCTTTCCGACCACTTAAGCACCTTCTTTACAACTGTGAGCATACACTTTATCATTTTGCTTATGGTAGTGTTCTTCAATCGTGAAATATTTTTTCATCGGTAAAGAGGATATATCTATACCTTTCACCTGCGTATCGCGACAGAAGGCGTTTTGATCGATCCACTCTCTTTAATTGTAAAGATTGATTTAGGGCGTGTCCTGTTTATCTACGATAAGCCTACCGAGCTTCAGGTCTTGTTTTGTAATACGCGACAGAGTCCTAGCGGGAAACTTCATTTCTCGCGATAAGATTTTTTGCTTCCTAATGGAGTTTCGACGAATTTTGCCTTTAACAGCATTAACAGCCTTTGTAGTTCTAACAGCACGCGGCCGCCCCAAAATTTAAAGTAAAGCTTGCAGCTCAAAATTTGACCGATGATTGGTCAGCCCTTCACACCTTCATGTCCTACTCTACTCAATTTTAACTACGTGCTTAAACAAATAATATCAAGATAAAGTATTAACAAATATTGTTCTTATGCTTGATTCCTGAGTATTATCCCTTAGTATTCTAACCACTACGCCAATCAGCTGTCAAATGAAGTATTTAGATATGTTAGTAAACTATATCGGTAGAATGTATGGATATTTTAAAAAATACGTTCATGTTAGAAAGGAACAATCGAAAATATAATTGATATGGAGAACATCATCATCATTATCTTTATTCCTGTTTTATATACTGACGATTAAGTCTCAATCTGAAACCGCATCTAACTTTTATCTGGTAAAGAAATCTGAGCCACAATTTAAAGCAGAAAGATTTAATTTAAAAGTTTGCCATGGCTAACAGCAAGCAAGTAAGCATGCAACAGAAATGCATTTCTCGAAGGTTGTTATGTATCAGGTATGTTTGCAGGACTGCAAATAGAAACAAATTAACAGTTTCCTGGTAACAATGAAGTTCCATTAACTTTTACAAGAATGCATGTATATGCAAACAATAAAATAAAATTAGTTTCTTTAATAAATTCCAATAGAAACATGGTTGACATACTCTTAATATTTATATTCTAATGCTATTGGTCCTCTTACACATATAAAATAATATAATTATGGCGTTATACATTTGAAAAAATGAAAAAAATACATCAAATCCGTTTCTTAATATATTTATGATCTAGCGATAATTCTTTTCGGGTAAGTATTTCTTCCAAAATTGTTTTAGATGACTACGAATATAACTTTTTCAATCACTCATTAGGTGTATAATCTTGTTTTATAATTGCCGCAGTCTATAGGGGTGGCGGTTTTCAAATTTTAAAATATACCTACATGGGGATTTCAAGGTTCCCATGTTGCTTTCATATAATATCAAAATTGATAGATTCTCGAGTTCTCATCCAATTTAACGAATTGTATGCTGTAACCTATATACTTCACGAAGCATCACTAATAAACATACCATCAGTTTTGCATGTCCCTAAAAGCAATCATACAATAATATTACCCACTTCTTCTTGTCGATATCACCAGTAAGCAGTGATCGAGTAATTTTGAATTTATCTATAACATAATCTAGACAATACAAATCAAAAACAAAATCCAATGCGTGAGGTTATAAATTTAATGTTTATTTGTAGTATAGGTCGATACATGATACTCTCAATCACTGAAAAATTTAATTAACTCACCAATTCAGTGTTTCGTATTGGAAAAGGGCCTTATAATGGACAGTTCCAAGGGTTCCAAGTAATTACAAATCTTGTCATCTACGAGTATAAGATCTTGTGAGACTTTGCTTTTAAAGATATAATCTTTAGATTTTAATATATAGAAAATATATTTAAAACCATAGCCTAACCTTATATTTAACCTATACTACTACTATACAATGGTTTTATTTCTTGAGTATTAATAATAAAACTAATAATACTTAAGAAATAAAACTATTATATTACTAGTTTATATGTAGGTCTTGTCTGTTAGCTACAAGGAAAAACTACTTGCATTGTTTTAATGCATGGGATGACTACTAACTTACAGTCGTCAACGAAAACATCAACTCGCACCGTACGCTTTCTGTATAAAAATATTCTCGTAAAAAAATTGTTGGTCAGAATAATTTATTGACTATAGTAGATTAAACGTGAAGATTTAAGCTTTAAAATGAGATGACGTTCATAATAAATTCTTTTTTATGGGAAAATTTCGACTTCCTGCAGATACCACCAGAAATAGAAGCCGCGGTATGTGGAAGGGTATTGTCTTATATTAGCACATAGTTTTCACCGATAAAGCCAGCGTTAGGAATGACATGATCCCCTGATGTCTCTTCAATTGCGGCGTCAAACCTCAAAATCTGCCGCTAGTTTCGATGAAAACCAACTGGGTTCATTCAAAAACCTTCGCCAATTGCCACATTTTCTCTTATGCAGCGCTGGTAAAATCACTCTCCAGGTCTTCTGTTCTTCATTGTCGTCTATTGCTGCCATTGAGACACACTCTGAGATCTGAGAAGAGAACAGAGCTCCGCTGTTCATTCGTCCAGTTCACGTATTATCCTGCGAGACTTAGTCTGGCTGCTCAATGAGCTGTTAACTTAGGGCCAGTAGCTGGCCTTTTTGAAATCAGGTTAGCCACCTATAGTCTTCCTATGACTGTCCAGCCGCTTAAAGCCACCCCTTGCGTTTCTGTTTGACTTAAACGCCAGAAAAGGTGCCACTTTCGGAGCGAATTACTGACTGTGAATCGGTTATCTCTCTCTGATGTGCACTTTCTTCTACTACATCTGCGTCTTCGGTTGGTCTAACACTCGCCATTTCTTTAATAATAAGCGATTATTGTACCGGTTGCATTTGACTATTAACTTACAGGGGAGGCCAGGTAAATGGCATGATAACCACTAATTTAACAAAACAAAAATTGTGATTATCAATAATAACATGTTTTGGGTCATATTCTTGGAAGACACAACATTTATTTACATTATTTAGAAGCCAAAACATTTAATGACATTCAACCTCGTGCATAACGCTTGAGTCTTTTCTTTGCTCATGAGTGTATTTGAGCTATTTGAGCTTGGATATCTTATAACTCATAAATATTTTTAATTTTGATTGATTATATTGTTATACTGCACTAATTGTAGAAATTTATAAATTTTTAATTATGGTTTAAGTAGAATAGTTTTTCTTATTTCGAATTTTTATCGACAGTATTAAATTTTATTCTATAGTAAACGTAAACACGTAACTAGTTAGTACAAGGATTGTCAAAAATGCTTATCAAAAAATCGCTTGTAAATGCAGAGACAATTTTGAAAGCTATCGCATTACTTTTGACGGAAATATAATTATATTTCAATCGAAAAGTTCTAAATCAAGTGATATCACACTTGTCATTGGTGTTCTTATCAATTTAAAGTTGTGACGAAACCTTGATGAGAAAAAAGTGCCGATGATTCGCTCCAATTGGGGTATATAATTTTGCGACCGCACCATTCTTTATTTTTGAGTTGTTCGTTTTTACGTTACTTGAAATATTAATATTAACAAATTGTACCCAACAAACGAGTGAATTTGCAATAAAATTATCGTGATTATAAATTAGACTAAGATAAGTATTTAGTAATTTTAATAAAATTTAAACATGTTTTGACCACCTCTTATATTCGGATTAAATAGCTGAATGTGAATAAATATTATTATTATCTTCAAAAAAATTTAAAAAATTATTCCAATGAATATTTCCTAAATGTTATTTTTTAATTTTGATAATGTACAGAACACTTATAATCGACATTTTAAGAAAAGTACTTAATACTTTCTCTATTCAGAATCTCTTTTTTAAACATAATAATAGGAAGGAAGGTTCCACAATGTCTGCTGTTGTCGGTCAACAGCCAAATAAACATGCAAACTGGCTACATTGACAACAGAATTTACTATAATGGTTTTCGAGAACTTTGAGACGTAAAACGATGTAAGAATTTTCTTTTGGAATAAATGATGAGATATCAATCTACAGTTAACAGATCTTGTGACCTGGACCATAAAAATTTTGTGGATAACTAGACTACCAGTAAAATAATGGTACATGGTTAGCAACGAATTTGTTATATACCTTAAGCACTTCAACATACCTACCAATCAAAGTCATTGGTTTTATTTAATTGAAAAAAGCATCCATCTTCCTACAATGTTTTCTTCAAATAGAATATTTTGTAGAGAGTTCCAACTAGGCATCGTAAATATTCGGAATCCGTTTCAAGAAAATTCTTTTGCCGTCAACGTATATCTCCCCCGGGTTAACCCGCAAACCGCTGTTATGAATTATTCCTAAACAAATAGCTCAGAGTGCGTGACACCGTTTGAGTTATTCAACCCATTTGATATCATTGTTTTATAAGATTTACGTTGCTTTTTATTCTTTGAGTAGAATGAATATTTTCTACTAAAATTTCTTAATATTACACAATCTATTTCACAATCGTTAAACTTATAATTAAGCACTAGTTCTCATGAAGTCGATAAATTTAAGTGACTAAAGAGGGTTATGCATTACAATTTGTAGCCTATACCAGTGGATAATATAATGGATTAATAATAAATAATAATAAAACTCTAAATAAAAAAATAAAGGGATAAATTGAAAATAAAAAATTAGATGACAGTATTTTATAATTATTGAAAAAGAAACATGACGTTTATTTTTAAATCATTTATTTTGTTATTTAGAGCGCTTAGTGAAATTATGGCGGTTAAATTTGTGAATTGTGTACATACTAGGCCAAAATAACCATAGTTTTATGTTTACAAAAGTTTGAGTAAATCTGATTTAAAACGTGTTTAAACAAATCACCAAAAGCAGCGATGACAATCCAATCACGTATTGACACCATTTTCACTTATTATAATCTTTCCATCAGATCAAAATAAACACTTAACTTCACTTCAACTTTATAATCAATTCTGTGCAAGTAAATGCAAGCGCCCAAGTAGGATACTAGGAGTTTACGAATAGGATAATAGGAGTATTCTGTTAGAAATCTTTATCGTACTCCATACACATACATTAAACACATGTGTTTGCAAAGGGGTTAAAGGCATTTATTTTACAATACCGTTCGACAGCGCATAGCATTTAGCATTTCATTTACTTATCTTCATTCATCTCAACTAAAAGAAATATACATATAGTTAGTTCTAATTTAACGAAGTTAATTTGATTATACTGCATTGAGACAAATACTAATATTATACTGACTATAGATGAATAGCATTTCATCCAAAGTCGAGAGAGAGACAGATATAACGTTCATTGGTACAAACCAAATGGGACAAGAAAATTATAAATAAATTTGCTTTCTGCCAATAATTGTCAATATTTCAGATTCTTATCTCAAAGAAGAAAAAGCTATGATCGATACTAGACACCATCCTGTTACTTTTAAAACAAAATGTGCTCTGGGTTCTTATTTGCGATTCCAATTTATAGCACTAGATATAATATATCATGCGCAGTTGATATAATTTGGTACCTAAAAATAATTATTGTCGTAGTCGAAATCGATGAGAAGATATAATCTGAAGAAATGGACCATAAGGTACTGTCATACAGCTACATTATATAGTTGTAGAGTTTAAAAAGTCTATTTGTAATAGAAAAACGTGGAAACAAGTGGGTGAAAATTTATCGTCAGAATACCACTTAGTCAAACACAATAGAGTGTAATCACATCTATAAGCCCCAATAAAAAAAATAAAGTCTCACCTCTATCGCTCATAATATGGACTGGGTAAAAGTTTAATAGCTAATAGAGAGCTAGTGAATTCTCCTATATTTATGACTGCTTGTCAAAGTTTAATATGGAAATAATTTATAGCTCCACCATCTTAAAGTATTTGTACATATTCCTTGAGGTCTTATTTAATTGTCCAAGATCTGTATTATTCCTTAGTACTGAAATATTCCATAAATTATTTTTCATTGTAATATTTAACTCGTATACGAAGAATATGTGGAACGTGGTCTTTCTTCTTAAGTTTTCTGCATCTGTTTGTCGCCTGACATCTTTTTCACGTAATGCGGGTTAGAACATATGTTAAATCAGACAGACAGTTAGCCTTCTCATGGTTAATAATTGTAAGCTGGGAAAAATGATAGATCCCCATTATGTTAGCTGCAACTTTGCTCTACTCTCTAATCTCCACGTCTGTAGCAGGCAATCAATCAAAGTAAATATATAGCGATATTTATTAATCTACTCAATTAATTGTGACTGGCCATTAATTTAGCTAGAAAATGCATTATGATCGTAAGAAAAACTCATTGCAATCGAGCTTACAAGCGAAAAGCCTTCATTAACTCAACATCTGCGACGATAATCGCTATCGAAATGCTGTAACACTTCCACAAACACAAATGGCAAGAAAAATATTTCAAGTTTCTATACTTTTATGAAGAATATGCTAAGGATTTCCGTCAGCGATGGAATCAGAAACTATCTCTTTAGTTATATTATTTTAAAATTATATTATATTATTTATAACAGAAATAGAGGAAAGATAAGAAACATATCCCAATTAAATGTTATGCAGAAGTGGCAAGGAGACGATTGCAAGGCGAACAGCTAATGATATTTTCAGATAAAACAAATGGCGACGAAGCGTTTATATAAGATTACATTAAATTTAAATTCAGAATATTTTGACATAGATCATTTTGAATCCATTAATAGCAATAGCATTATCATAGTAGTAAATAAAAGTATACATTTAATTCTTATTTTACTTTTAAAAATAAGGGAACTAAGTAAGAAACGTTTTGAATCAGATCACACGTTTTTAGTTACCCATGTAGTATATACAGTAATCTCGAAGAGAATATATGAGTATATTCTATTACATAAATATATATTCGCCGACCTTAGTTTTGTAATAACAAATCGTTTCCGAAGAGCTTTATTGACCGCAAAACCTTCAAGGGTTGACCGTAAAAAAGACTAATAGTTTAATAAAATTGATCTATTGTTTCTTATAAAATAGAATATCATGAAAACAATTAATCAGAATTAAATTTATTTACTTCCTAATGCCTAATTTTGGATATAGAGCTATACAGATGGAAAGATGACAAAACATGTGAATAGTTTTATTGATTTAAACATAAAATAAGTAAACATAATCATCAAATAAACAATGAAGAAAGTTACATAACTATTGATTTTTTATTGTATGTTATACTAGTGTTCATAAACACTTGTGGCTGACTTTCTTATAAGTTTTAAAAGCTTAATAAAATTATATTATTTTATATATTTTTTTAAATTATATTTTATGTATTTATATTTTATCTTTAACAATATATATATGAAGGGACTTCGTCCCTATTGGAGTGACTTTCCATTTTACTATGTGGGTTTTACTGATTTTTTACACTATGGCGTGGGTTATCGGGCGAGGAGAGGATAGTTCTAATAAAATATGGCCGGTTTATGATTACATTGCTATAATAACTAACTTTGACAATATTACAATTAAAATAAAGATTGCAATATACAAGATTAATGAAATAATTTCTGACAGATATTATGACGTCCGCCGAACACGTGTTTGACTTTTCCGTCGTTGTGTAAATTGAACTATCTTTATGAAGTCTGGTTTAATTTATAATAGTCGACAACGGATAACGACCCCACATACTAGGTACACAATAATCTAGCCAGTAATAATGTTAAGTTTATTTTGTAAATATAATTTGCTAAATACAAAGGAGCACGCATCCTGGCACAAGTAATTATTTTCTAAAAAGGATGTCGAAATAATGGATAAATTTATGTACAAGTTTTTAATGCAAAAATACTATTTCTACTTCTATCGTTCAATTTCAGCTCAAGCCCTATCTCTCCTTAGTCCTTAACATACGCTTTTCTAAAAGATAAACTCTGTTAATTTAGAATATAAATCATGTTTTTTTTTAATATTTCCGACAAACATTATCGAAATTGATTTAATATATAAGCAAATAGCCTGATGGTAAGTTCCATCAAATTATACGCCGTTTCCCGTTTCAGATCGAAGCTAGATCGAATAATATCCTGTCCCAAGACGAGTATCTCCATTTAAGGTAAATGCCTCCTGATATTTTATGACAAGTCCACGACACATATTCTCTTATAATAATAATAATAATAATAATATCATTTATTTCAGACTCATCCTAGGATTACATCCATATTAGTTAGTACAGAAGCAAGCTTACAAGATAGTGTTAGTAATATTAATATTAGTTAAATATAATATGGCAAGTCCGGTAGGACTCACAGATGATGGTGGAAACTTACTGTACGACTGCATGCAGTCGTATCCATCGGGCCAGCATCGGAGAGTCCCACCGATCCGCCAACGCGCGCAGGATGCTGTTGGGGCTGCCACGCATGCGATGCATGATAGAAGCGCATCGTTTGCGCATGATCGCTGCAAAGCCGTCAGTATCAGCATCCGCGAACATAGCGAAAGCGCTGCAGTGGCGCGGCAGCCCCATAAGGACCCGGAACGCGTTATTGTATTGAACACACAGATCGCTGTATGCCCGCTGCGTATAGTCAACCCACAGGCTGCAAGTGTAAAAGGACTGACAGTACGCTTTAAAAAGCACAACCTTGACAGTCCTTGCACACCTCGAAAACCTGCGAGCCAACATATTGCATTGGACAGACAGCGCTCTGCGCTCCCTTTCCACATCGACATTGTCTTTAAGGTCTTCGGTGACCCAGTGGCCCAAATACTTAAATTGCTCGACTTTGTTTAGAGCAGTACCACATAAAGTGAAATTCGGAACGAAAGTGTATCGCTTATTATCCGGCCTGAAGATCATTAATTCACTTTTCACGTTATATTTTAGCCCATGAGCCACCGCGTGGGACTCACAAATTCTCAGGAGCCTTCGTAAAGCACCGATCGAAGGGCTCAGCAGCACCATATCGTCTGCGTAACTGATGTTATTAACGCACACTCCATCTATATGACACCCAACGCTGGTGCTGCTGAGCTCATCAATCAGTCGGTTAACGTACAGGTTGAAGAGCGTAGGAGAGGTAAGTCCCCTTGCCTCACCCGCAATCCAGCCCGTACTCCTCGAAAGAGAGCCAGCCCACCTTACAAAGTTCTTTTGGTTCTTATACCAATGCATAAATAATAGAACAATCTCTAGGTAGACAAGTTTCATTGCTTAATTTACCCCAAAGAATATCGTACGAAACCAAATCGAAGGCTCTAGATAAATCAAGGTAGATTGCATAAACTGGTGTCTTTCTTCTCGTGTAATACTGCACAGTCCGCTTGAGGCACAAGATAGCACTCTCTGTGGAAAGACCGCGCCTGAAGCCGAACTGCGCGTCATTTAGCGCGATGTGTTTATCCAGGCTGACCCAGCAGACTGTCGAGCACTTTAGCGACCACTGTGGCTAGAGAGATCGGTCTATAGTTGTTTATATCTGATGCATCACCAGTTTTATTTTTGATGATCGGTATATACACGATGAACATAGAAAGCACTCTGGGTAGGTGTACACCAGCATGCTGCAGATGCTCGATGCTAAGACTGTCGTGGCCCGGGGATTTACCCCTTACCATGCGTTTTATCACTGCAAACACTTCCTTCGTAGTAAAATGAACTCTACTCTCACCACCTTCCTCCGCATCGGATACCTGCCGCAATGGCCCCAGAGAAGAGTCCACCCTGAAATGGTGGGAGAACATAGTGGCTATCTCGCTAGGTTCGTGCACTCCCGCCACGCTGACAGGGAGGCCCGGCTTATGATTCATTTTATTGGTGTTTTTCCAGAATTGACAAAATTTTTGTTTGAGTGAAGTTCAGCTATTATATTCAGTTTTATCTGTTGTTGATTGTTTTGACACCACTTTAGTTTTGATTTAAAACGCGCCTACTTTCATTAATTTCATTAAAGAGACGACCAGCCCCAGGCTTACCCCATACAACCACGCCTGATAACATAGCCGAGCCCTCCCATGAGCATCACGGACATGCTTGTTCCACCCGGTAATGTATTTCCCTCTTCGCTTTTCGGTAGTATTATAACTACGTATAGCAGCCTCTGAGAGTATACAAATAATCTCGTCATACATGTTATCTAACAGAATTTTATGATTTTTGTTACAACACAAATAGCCTGAGCAGTTTCTTAGGTCTACAGGAAAATCAATTTCACGAAGTCTAGAGTGACAAGCATTTTTATATTTCGCTATCTGAGTCGAGTCACGTTCACCCCAAACTATTCTATTAATACAAACTGTAGGTACACATAACGTTGGTTTAAGTAAATTAAAATTACACAGAACAGATACAGGGTAATGATCGTATCTATGTATTGTATAACACAGCCACCGCGGATACAGAATACCGCGCGGCACTAATGACAAGACAGTGGTCGAGCCAGCGCCGACAGCCGTGCGCATCACTGACAAACGTATGGCTGTCCGGCGGCGTCAGTTCAAAGTCTACACAGGACCACGATTAATCCGCGCAAAAAGATAAGAGTTCAGTAGCAAATGACTCACCGGGATGCGCATTATAGTCCCTAACATAAATACCGACTCCACATTTTGACTGTCAATTATGGCTGTCATTTCACTCAGACACTGTGTGAATTCCACTAAATTTTCATTGGATTCGGTAGGCATATACACGGAATATATCAATATGGCACGATCACTGAGCTCGATTTTTATTGCGGCGAGACGTACGCTATCGCACTTCACTACGGTTACCGACGGAAACGCAACCTTCTACAATAGAGCAACTCCGAGTGCGTGACACCGTTTGAGTTATTCAACCCATTTGATATCATTGTTTTATAAGATTTACGTTGCTTTTTATTCTTTGAGTAGAATGAATATTTTATACTAAAATTTCTTAATAATACACAATCTATTACACAATCGTTAAACTTATAATTAAGCACTAGTTCTCGTCAAGTCGATAAATTTAAGTGACTAAAGAGCGTTCTGCATTACAAATTACAGAAAAAGAAACATGACATTTACTTTTAAATCATTTATTTTGTTATTTAGAGCGCTTAGTGAAATTATGGCGGTTAAATTTGTGCATTGTGTACATACTAGGCCAAAATAACCATAGTTTTATGTTTACAAAAGTTTGAGTGAATCTGATTTAAAACGTGTTTAAACAAATAACCAAAAGCAGCGATGACAAGCTTGAATTGGAGCAAGTTTGGATAAACGCCCAATCACGTTTTGACACAATTTTCTCTTATTATAATCTTTCCATCAGATCAAAATAAACACTTAACTTCACTTCAACTTTATAATCAATTCTGTGCAAGTAAATGCAAGCGCCCAAGTAAGATACTAGGAGTTTACGAATAGGATAATAGGAGTATTCTGTTAGAAATCTTTAACGTACTCCATACACATACCTTAAACACATGTGTTTGCTAAGTGGTTAAAGGTATTTATTTTACAATACCGTTCGACAGCGCATAGCATTTAGCATTTCATTAACTTATCTTCATTCATCTCAACTAAAAGAAATATACATATAGTTAGTACTAATTTAACGAAGTTAATTTGATTATACTACATTGAGACAAATACTAATATTATACTGAATATAGATGAATAGCATTTCATCCAAAGTCGAGAGAGAGACAGAGTCCATAAATTCACGAATAAGGGGTCAAGTTATAACGTTCATTGGTACAAACCAAATGGGACAAGAAAATTATAAATAAATTTGCTTTCTGCCAATAACTGTCAATTTTTCAGATTCTTATCTCAAAGAAGAAAAAGCTATGCTCGATACTATACACCATCCTGTGTACTTTTAAAACTAAATGTGCTCTGGGTTCTTATTTGCCATTCCAATTTATAGCACTAGATATAATATATCATGCGCAGTTGATATAATTTGGTACCTAAAAATAATTATTGTCGTAGTCGAAATCGATGAGAAGATATAAACTGAAGAAATGGACCATAAGGTACTGTCATACAGCTACATTATATAGTTGTAGAGTTTAAAAAGTCTATTTGTAATAGAAAAACGTGTAAACAAGTGGGTGAAAATTTATCGTCAGAATACCACTTAGTCAAACACAATAGAGTGTAATCACATCTATAAGCCCCAATAAAAAAAATAAAGTCTCACCTCTATCGCTCATAATATGGACTGGGTAAAAGCTTAATAGCTAATAGAGAGCTAGTGAATTCTCCTATATTTATGACTGCTTGTCAAAATTTAATATGGAAATAACTTATAGCTCCACCATCTTAAAGTATTTGTACATATTCCTTGAGGTCTTATTTAATTGTCCAAGATCTGTATTATTCCTTAGTACTGAAATATTCTATAAATTATTTGTCATTGTAATATTTAACTCGTATACGAAGAATATGTGGAACGTGGTCTTTCTTCTTAGGTTTTCTGCCTCTGTTTGTCGCCTGACATCTTTTTCACGTAATGCGGGTTAGAACATATGTTAAATCAGACAGACAGTTAGCCTTCTCATGGTTAATAATTGTAAGCTGGGAAAAATGATAGATCCCCATTATGTTAGCTGCAACTTTGCTCTACTCTCTAATCTCCACGTCTGTAGCAGGCAATCAAACAAAGTACATATATAGCGATAGTTATTAATCTACTCAATTAATTGTGACTGGCCATTAATTTAGCTAGAAAATGCATTATGATCGTAAGAAAAACTCATTGCAATCGAGCTTACAAGCGAAAAGCCTTCATTAACTCAACATCTGCGACGATAATCGCTATCGAAATGCTGTAACACTTCCACAAACACAAATGGCAAGAAAAATATTTCAAGTTTCTATACTTTTATGAAGAATATGCTAAGGATTTCCGTCAGCGATGGAATCAGAAACTATCTCTTTAGTTATATATAGTGATGTCAATCTTAGACTGTCACATTTCCAAAATCAACGTAAAGCATATGCAATAAGATCAACAAAAGGTGTAAGGGACACGAAGGGTATAAACCCAAAACCAACAATTTTCGATACTACGAAATCTGAATTCTCAGCTGGTAATCGAATATATTTTCCGCAGAAGCTGCAGCCAGACATTATATATGGTGTTAATTATACCGTGGTAAATCAGCACTTAAAATTGTAATTAACAATTTCTATGGTGATAGCACTATGAATCGAACACAACTGGCGTATCTTTAATTTAAAAGCGATCGCGTTGAATATCTTCACATCATCGCGTCTTCGGCGGATGAAATTCCAACCAAAATGAATAAAACTGTTTATTTCATCAACTTTTCATTTCAGGGGTTGAATTTATTTTTAAGAAAAACTTTACTTGCACATTATAGAGACCCAGGTCCATAAAATATCTTCACGACGTTTTCCTTCGGCTTTGATTCGGATCTGTAATTTTAGCGCGTAAAATCACAATTGGCAATTTTTTCGTGCCGGTACTGGGGATAGATCTCGTTTGCTCGATATCGTCTGTAAAAACCAGCGACATTAAACTTCCACAGCTCTATATACGATAGTATACACATAAAAATTAAATTAATTTATATGATTAAAGTATAAATAATCTTAATAAGTATTCGTGGGATTTATGCAAGGTCTTCTTTATACAAATAGTCTGATTTAAGATAAAGCACCAGTTTTCGTGCAGAACAGAACTTTTTAATTTAAAGAAGCACAATTGTTTATTGTAAATTTAATTGTTTTAGGTTTTTAACATATCCAAAGGGTGGGTTTATTAGGTTAATCATCCTATGACGTATTTCACATTTTAAAATTATATTATATTATTTATAACAGAAATAGAGGAAAGATAAGAAACATATCCCAATTAAATGTTATGCAGAAGTGGCAAGGGAGACGATTGCAAGGCGAACAGCTAATGATATTTTCAGATAAAACAAATGGCGACGAAGCGTTTATATAAGATTACATTAAATTTAAATTCAGAATATTTTGACATAGATCATTTTGAATCCATTAATAGCAATAGCATTATCATAGTAGTAAATAAAAGTATACATTTAATTCTTATTTTACTATTAAAAATAAGGGAACAAAGTAAGAAACGTTTTGAATCAGATCACACATTATTAGTTACCCATTTAGTATATACAGTAATCTCGAAGAGAATATATGAGTATATTCTATTACGTAAATATATATTCGCCGACCTTAGTTTTGTAATAACAAATCGTTTCCGAAGAGCTTTATTGACCGCAAAACCTTCAAGGGTTGACCGTAAAAAAGACTAATAGTTTAATAAAATTGATCTATTGTTTCTTATAAAATAGAATATCATGAAACAATTAATCAGAATTAAATTTATTTACTTCCTAATGCCTAATTTTGATATAGAGCTATACAGATGGAAAGATGACAAAACATGAGAATAGTTTTATTGATTTAAACATAAAATAAGTAAACATAATCATCAAATAAACAATGAAGAAAGTTACATAACTATTGATTTTTATTGTATGTTATACTAGTGTTCATAAACACTTGTGGCTGACTTTCTTATAAGTTTTAAAAGCTTAATAAAATTATATTATTTTAAAATTAATTGTTTTAGGTTTTTAACATATCCAAAGGGTGGGTTTATTAGGTTAATCATCCTATGACGTATTTCACATTTTAAAATTATATTATATTATTTATAACAGAAATAGAGGAAAGATAAGAAACATATCCCAATTAAATGTTATGCAGAAGTGGCAAGGAGACGATTGCAAGGCGAACAGCTAATGATATTTTCAGATAAAACAAATGGCGACGAAGCGTTTATATAAGATTACATTAAATTTAAATTCAGAATATTTTGACATAGATCATTTTGAATCCATTAATAGCAATAGCATTATCATAGTAGTAAATAAAAGTATACATTTAATTCTTATTTTACTATTAAAAATAAGGGAACAAAGTAAGAAACGTTTTGAATCAGATCACACATTATTAGTTACCCATTTAGTATATACAGTAATCTCGAAGAGAATATATGAGTATATTCTATTACGTAAATATATATTCGCCGACCTTAGTTTTGTAATAACAAATCGTTTCCGAAGAGCTTTATTGACCGCAAAACCTTCAAGGGTTGACCGTAAAAAAGACTAATAGTTTAATAAAATTGATCTATTGTTTCTTATAAAATAGAATATCATGAAAACAATTAATCAGAATTAAATTTATTTACTTCCTAATGCCTAATTTTGGATATAGAGCTATACAGATGGAAAGATGACAAAACATGAGAATAGTTTTATTGATTTAAACATAAAATAAGTAAACATAATCATCAAATAAACAATGAAGAAAGTTACATAACTATTGATTTTTATTGTATGTTATACTAGTGTTCATAAACACTTGTGGCTGACTTTCTTATAAGTTTTAAAAGCTTAATAAAATTATATTATTTTATATATTTTTTAAAATTATATTTATGTATTTATATTTTATCTTTAACAATATATATATGAAGGGACTTCGTCCCTATTGGAGTGACTTTCCATTTTACTATGTGGGTTTTACTGATTTTTTACACTATGGCGTGGGTTATCGGGCGAGGAGAGGATAGTTCTAATAAAATATGGCCGGTTTATGATTACATTGCTATAATAATTAACTTTGACAATATTACAATTAAAATAAAGATTGCAATATACAAGATTAATGAAATAATTTCTGACAGATATTATGACGTCCGCCGAACACGTGGATGCGTGCGCGCTCACTCGTCAACTGACTAATTTTTCTACGTTCACCAAAATGGCCGCCCCTCCAGAGTTCGGCGTTACGTCAGAGTGACAACTCTGTTCCGTTTAGAAATTACAAATTATGAGAATCAATTAAAACCCGATTTTTGTCAAGACAATTTCCAATGCACCGACATATATTATTTATATTAACCACAAATATTTTTTTATTAATATATTTATTTTAATTTTTGGAAACACTACCCACGCATAGTAACTAAACATAGTACCTAACGCAGTCCTAACTACCGTGCGCCTGCTCAGATGTTTTTAACCGCCGTACCAGTCATTTGAAGGTCGCTGTTCGCGAAGTCCGTTCCGTGTTCCGTGTCGCCTGGCCTGACGATCATCGTTTGTCTCTCCCGGCATGATAATTTAAATCCTCTCATATATTATTCTTATTGTTCTCTTATACTTTTTGGGAGTGTTTGACTTTTCCGTCGTTGTGTAAATTGAACTATCTTTATGAAGTCTGGTTTAATTTATAATAGTCGACAACGGATAACGACCCCACATACTAGGTACACAATAATCTAGCCAGTAATATTGTTAAGTTTATTTTGTAAATATAATTTGCTAAATACAAAGGAGCACGGCACAAGTAATTATTTTCTAAAAAGGATGTCGAAATAATGGATAAATTTATGTACAAGTTTTTAATGCAAAAATACTATTTCTACTTCTATCGTTCAATTTCAGCTCAAGCCCTATCTCTCCTTAGTCCTTAACATACGCTTTTCTAAAAGATAAACTCTGTTAATTTAGAATATAAATCATGTTTTTTTTTAATATTTCCGACAAACATTATCGAAATTGATTTAATATATAAGCAAATAGTCTGATGGTAAGTTCCATCAAATTATACGCCGTTTCCCGTTTCAGATCGAAGTTAGATCGAATAATATCCTGTCCCAAGACGAGAATCTCCATTTAAGGTAAATGCCTCCTGATATTTTATCACAAGTCCACGACACATATTCTCTTAACATGGCGCATTTCTGTGGAGAATGCCATATCCAACATTGGATTGAGTACAACAAAATATGTAACTGGTATTCTAATTTCACCAATACACCGCGACCCCACCAGCGTCGCCCGCAAATTAACAACCCATCCTCGGGAGAGGTATTCCACCTCCTGTCTTCCCCAGGCAAGACACTGCGAGACGAGGCGCGCCTTTTTCATGGCCATGTTCCATGAAAAAGGCGTACAAATCTATCTATTTGTCTACCCAATAAAATATGTATACTAATAACCTATGTAAATATAAAATACATTAAAATTACAGTATGTGTTTTATTATAGATAAATGACTCTTTAGTTATATATAGTGATGTCAATCTTAGACTGTCACATTTCCAAATCCAACGTAAAGCATATACAATAAGATCAACAAAAGGTGTAAGGGACATAAGAAGGGTATAAACCCAAAAACCAACAATTTTTGGTATACAAATATAATTCCTCAGCTGGTAATCGAATATATTTTCCGCGAAGCTGCAGCCAGACATTATATATGGTGTTAATTATACCGTGGTAAATCAGCACTTAAAATTGTAATTAACAATTTCTATGGTGATAGCACTATGAATCGAACACAACTGGCGTATCGCGAATTTAAAAGCGATCGCGTTGAATATGGCTACATCATCGCGTCTTCGGCGGATGAAATTCCCAACCAAAATGAATAAAACTGTTTATTTCATCAACTTTTCATTTCAGGGGTTGAATTTATTTTTAAGAAAAACTTTACTTGCACATTATAGAGACCCAGGTCCATAAAATATCTTCATGCCGTTTTCCTTCAGCTTTGATTCGGATCTGTAATTTAGCGCGTAAAATCACAATTGGCAATTTTTTTCGTGCCGGTACTGGGGATAGATCTCGTTTGCTCCGATATCGTCACCTTAAAAGCCAGCGACATTAAACTTCCACAGCTCTATATACGACAAAATATGCTACACATAAAATTAAATTAATTTATATGATTAAAGTATAAATAATCTTAATAAGTATTCATTGTAAGGATTTATGCAAGGTCTTCTTTATACAAATAAGTCTGATTTAAGATAAAGCACCAGTTTTCATTTTGCAAATTGCATTTTTAATTTAAAGCACAATTAATTTTATTGTAAATTTAATTATTTTTATGTTTTTAACATATCAAAAATTGAGTTTATTAGGTTAATCATCCTATGACGTATTTCACATTATAAAATTATTATTATATTATTGATTTTTCATATTCATTCGAAATCACTCTCACTGATGAAATATAACAGAACTGAACGTAGTACAAAATACTGCATCAGCAGGGTTAAAAGGAGAAATCAAAAATGTATCTAATGATATTTTATGAAATCGCATTTCTTTTATGAAATTAAGATGACACCTCTCCTAACGGTAAGTGATTATTGCAACCCATAAACTTCCAATATCAAAAAGATGATCCACAGGATTATCACCTACTCCAGGACCTAGAACGGACAATAGCCCAAACGGCCTGTACGACTTTAGGTGCCAAGAGTCGTCTTTCCCCGGTTTCCTCAACACCACCACTGCAGCCTTCTTCCACCTAATAGATGAACTCTACTCACCCACCTTCCTCCGCATTTCCATTACCCGCCGCAATGGCCCCAGAGAAGAGTCCACCCTGAAATGGTGGGAGAACATAGTGGCTATCTCGCTAGGTTCGCACTCCGCCACGCTGACAGGGAGGCCCGGCTTATGATTCATTTTATTGGTGTTTTCCAGAATTGACAAAATTTTGTTTGAGCAGTTCAGCTATTATATTCAGTTTTATCTGTTGTTGATTGTTTTGACACCACTTTAGTTTTGATTTAAAACGCGCCTACTTTCATTAATTTCATTAAAGAGACGACCAGCCCAGGCTTACCCCATACAACCACGCCTGATAACATAGCCGAGCCCTCCCATGAGCATCACGGACATGCTTGTTCCACCCGGTAATGTATTTCCCTCTTCGCTTTTCGCCAGAAAATATAACTACGTATAGCAGCCTCTGAGAGTATACAAATAATCTCGTCATACATGTTATCTAACAGAATTTTATGATTTTTGTTACAACACAAATAGCCTGAGCAGTTTCTTAGGTCTACAGGAAAATCAATTTCACGAAGTCTAGAGTGACAAGCATTTTTATATTTCGCTATCTGAGTCGAGTCACGTTCACCCCAAACTATTCTATTAATACAAACCAGGGTACACATAACGTTGGTTTAAGCAATTAAAAATTGCCACAGAACAGGATACAGGGTAATGATCAGACCAATATGTATTGTATAACACAGCCACCGCGGATACAGACTGCCTCGCGGCACTAGTCACAAGACAGTGGTCGAGCCAGCGCCGACAGCCGTGCGCATCACTGACAAACGTATACAGTCCGGCGGCATCAGTTCAAAGTCTACACAGGACCACGATTGATCCGCGCAAAGATAAGAGTTCAGTAGCAAATGACTCACCGGGATGCGCATTATAGTCCTAACATAAATACCGACTCCACATTTTGACTGTCAATTATGGCTGTCATTTCACTCAGACACTGTGTGAATTCCACTAAATTTTCATTGGATTCGGTAGGCATATACACGGAAAATATCAATATGGCACGATCACTGAGCTCGATTTTATTGGTGGCGAGACGTACGCTATCGCACTTCACTACGGTTACCGACGGAAACGCAACCTTTCTCCACAACAGAGCAACTCCGCCATACGGCCTGCCGCGCAAGACCCCCGTCGCAGTATCCACTGCCGAGGTACCCGTGCAGGCAAAGTCGTCGTCTATCGTGGCCAGGTATCCGCGTCATGCGGCAACAGCCACGTCTCCTGCAAAGCCACAACATCCGCCGATCGACAAAGCTCCTGCACACATCCCACCGATCTCATCACGTTTTGCAGTTAAAACTTATCATGTTCATGTTATTCATAAATTAGGACTGCAAATAACATCTTCACTAGACACACGGACCTCTCCTTATCACGTCTGATGACGCTAATAAAACGACGATAGGCTACCCCTCTCGGCCAGAAAGTCACTTAAAAATTCCTTAGCGAGGGTTTTAGGTACGAATATTTTGTATGATTCGTAATCCTTCTCTAGTTTCATGTTATTTTTCAATTTTAACTGTAATGTTAGTCTTATTCATTATGTAGGTACTGATGTCGCACATGGACACGCCCTTCGCCACATTATAAATGTAAATAGGAATCTTATTTTCCGCTGCCATAAAATTACTTCGGGCTCGGGAATCGCTTTCCTCGCTTCCCAATGAAACGGTTTCGTGATCTTTTGTTTTGGATACGAATCCACTGATCACTCGGGGCTTGTGTCTTCCATTTCCCTTCTCGTACAATTTCCGCCATCGATTTCTGTTTAGGTACGATAGTTTCGGATACATTTTTATCGACTGTGTGTCCCACGTCTGCTGATGGTGTTGTAGCGGTACGCTACACGCGGCTGGTTAGATTGCTGCGCGGAGTCGGCCGCGGTGAGGCGGGGGGTGGCGGCAGCGGAGCATCGACACCACCGCATCGCCGGCAGCGGCGCGATCTCGCACCCGACATTATTTTCCAGCGCTGTTCCACTACTACCCTCCGATATTTGATGTTGACACCGGTGCCAGGGTAGACCGTTATCAGACTCATAACTTGAGAGTCTTGCAACGTATGCACCTCTTCTACGATTTACATTGTCCCTTTCTGATGCGAGATACTGCACCTCACTTCTCAACTGTTCCATCTGCTTAACTGTCGCACAGTCCTCTTTCATCATGTCGAGATCTTGCCGTAGCTTAACAATGTCTTTTAATAGCCTCGTCACATCTACATGGTCGAACAGAACCGGAGGTAACTTTTCAAGGTCGCGGGCCACGAAAACTGGGATGTCCTCGGGGTCGGTACCACGAATTAGGTAGATGATGTCGTCTATGTCTCGAACATTTTTACCAGCCTTCCTACGCTTTATCCTAAGTTTTGTTGTCGGCAATGATTCGAACAACAAGTTCTTCGCCTTAACAATTTCACTTTCAGAGAATGCACTCGCACAGATTCTGCTTATGCTTTCATCGTCCATCACCGATATTTTATTATGGACGAATGCCAACACTTCATTAATCACAATGTTGCAATTAGTACATTTAACCACTGTGGACATTTTAAAATGCCCAATACACTACGTCACGAACAAATAAATCCAACCGTTCGCATGCGCGCGCAATGACGGAATGACGGCTCTTAACATGGCGCATTTCTGTGGAGAACGCCATATCCAACATTGGATTGAGTACAACAAAATATGTAACTGGTATTCTAATTTTACCAATACACCGCGACCCCACCAGCGTCGCCCGCAAATTAACAACCCATCCTCGGGAGAGGTATTCCACCTCCTGTCTTCCCCAGGCAAGACACTGCGAGACGAGGCGCGCCTTTTTCATGGCCATGTTCATGAAAAAGGCGTACAAATCTATCTATTTGTCTACCCAATAAAGTATGTATACTAATAACCTATGTAAATATAAAATACATTAAAATTACAGTATGTGTTTTATTATAGATAAATGACTCTTTAGTTATATATAGTGATGTCAATCTTAGACTGTCACATTTCCAAATCCAACGTAAAGCATATGCAATAAGATCAACAAAAGGTGTAAGGGACACGAAGGGTATAAACCCAAAAACCAACAATTTTCGATATACAAATATAATTCCTCAGCTGGTAATCGAATATATTTTCCGCGAAGCTGCAGCCAGACATTATATATGGTGTTAATTATACCGTGGTAAATCAGCACTTAAAATTGTAATTAACAATTTCTATGGTGATAGCACTATGAATCGAACACAACTGGCGTATCGCGAATTTAAAAGCGATCGCGTTGAATATGGCTACATCATCGCGTCTTCGGCGGATGAAATTCCCAACCAAAATGAATAAAACTGTTTATTTCATCAACTTTTCATTTCAGGGGTTGAATTTATTTTTAAGAAAAACTTTACTTGCACATTATAGAGACCCAGGTCCATAAAATATCTTCACGACGTTTTCCTTCAGCTTTGATTCGGATCTGTAATTTAGCGCGTAAAATCACAATTGGCAATTTTTTTCGTGCCGGTACTGGGGATAGATCTCGTTTGCTCCGATATCGTCACCTTAAAAGCCAGCGACATTAAACTTCCACAGCTCTATATACGACAAAATATGCTACACATAAAATTAAATTAATTTATATGATTAAAGTATAAATAATCTTAATAAGTATTCATTGTAAGGATTTATGCAAGGTCTTCTTTATACAAATAAGTCTGATTTAAGATAAAGCACCAGTTTTCATTTTGCAAATTTCATTTTTAATTTAAAGCACAATTAATTTTATTGTAAATTTAATTATTTTTAAGTTTTTAACATATCAAAAATTGAGTTTATTAGGTTAATCATCCTATGACGTATTTCACATTTTAAAATTATTATTATATTATTGATTTTTCATATTCATTCGAAATCACTCTCACTGATGAAATATAACAGAACTGAACGTAGTACAAAATACTGCATCAGCAGGGTTAAAAAGAGAAATCAAAAATGTATCTAATGATATTTTATGAAATCGCATTTCTTTTATGAAATTAAGATGACACCTCTCCTAACGGTAAGTGATTATTGCAACCCATAAACTTCCAATATCAAAAAGATGATCCACAGGATTATCACCTACTCCAGGACCTAGAACGGACAATAGCCCAAACGGCCTGTACGACTTTAGGTGCCAAGAGTCGTCTTTCCCCGGTTTCCTCAACACCACCACTGCAGCCTTCTTCCACCTAATAGAGAAGTGTGCGAGCCTTAGACATTTATTTACTAAGGCCAGAAACAGCTTCAGATCCATGGCGATTGCCGTTTAGCAGATATCTGCTGTGAAACCGTCGACACCTGGTCTTTTTCGGGTTGCAACTTGACATGGCTCACTTTTTACATTTGGTCATCCTAATTTTTCATTACACTTGTTCTAGATTTTCATGATAGATTTAGTTATCTAGTATACTATCAAATTCATGCTCAGGGTAAATGTTTTATTATTTATTATAATTCATTTTTATATAAGACATTGGAGATTAGGACCATTTTTTAGTGCTTGTTATTTTCGTTATGCACCTTTTAATTCTTTTGATGTTAACTTATTATTTTTAAGTTTTTATACCCAATATGTTTTATTATTTTTGTATTTTACTTATTTGAATAATGGAATATATCTTAAATAGCTATAATATATCGATTTCTTGGATCATGTGAAACCTCTCAGCAATATACTTTTTAAAAATATACCGTGGACTTCTCTTAAAAAGCAAGCAGTGGCAAAATTACCTTTGGAAACAGTTTTTTTTTTTTTCGGGCTGAAGGCCACTGTTAGCCCGAGGGCTTTACGCTTCACTGGCTGAGAGGTGACCGAGCACTAATGGCACTCAGTCGAGACCTCTATATATAGGTAACCAGCACAAGGGCTCCCGAGAGGGAGCCTCGGCTTGGACCGTTACCTTGTTTCGCGAGCGTCTGACTCGAGGGTGCCCGAGAGGCTGAACCGGCTCGGTCAGTTGCTTCTGACAGAGGATTCTTTAAATTCGCTATGATTATTAGCTATCTGTACCACCACTTCGGAATGCGTGGGCGCTGGAGAAGAAGTGGCGCAAGAAACTCCAGCGACGCTTCTATCTGTATGGACTGGAGAGAACCGACCAGTGACATGGCGGTATCGCGAATATCCTTACTTAGACGCCCCGCCGTCGGCGGGGCGATGCGGAGGGTGCAATGTACGTGTGTTGTGTTTTATGAAGGGCTTGGGCCCTGGTAGTCACGTCGTCGGGGTCATCGAGAGCGTGCCTCGGTCTCCTTCGGACGCGGGTGACTCTGTGATTCGCGATGGGATTGTAAGTGGCGGCACTTACAATCAAGGGGTTAGAGTGCGTGACGGCAGAGTCGAAATATCGGCGGGAAGCCTGCTTCAGGTACTGAGCTATGGTCGGCAGCTCAAGATCTATGTGTAGATTTTCATTACGCAAGAACCACGGCGGTATGCACCGGTGGCCTTGCGCATGAAACGATTTTGTATTACCTGAAGTCGGTGAATGTGACGCGGGAAGCATGCGCAAAGACAGGGCTTGCGTATGTCATTATGGGTCGGATGCACGCTTTGTATAGTGTAATTTTATTACGCAGGGACATTTTGCTATTTTTATTAAGTAACGGGTGCAAACGACCTAGGACGAACGCTGCTCGATTCCGTACGCGGTTGACATGCGGACCGAAGGTGAGTCTTTCATCTAAAGTAACGCCTAAGTATTTGACTGTCTGTTCCCAGGGATTGGACGATCAAATAACTCTATAGTTGGGAGATGCGGCGTTTTGTTGCGCCGAGAGAAGTACATGGCTGCACTTTTGGTAGGGTTAACCTCGATCCTCCATTTCCGAAACCATTTCCTAAGGTGTTGGCTGCAGATTGGAGGCGTCTACAAATAGCGTCTGGTTTGAACCCGACATAGAGTCGGTGTCATCGGCGAAAGGGCTAGCTCTACACCGCGAGTGCGCGGTATGTCGTTGGTGTAGAGTGTGTACAAAAATAGATTCCAGGACGGAGCCTTGTGGTACTCCGGCACAAATAGGGTGAACTCGGAGCCCCTCGACGCGGTAACGAAAGGTTCGATTTCGGAGAAAGTCTCGTATGATAAGTACGCCGATTCATAACACCGAGCTCATATAGTTTGTATATGAGCCCGTTAGCCAGACCTGTCGAAAGCTTCGCCACGTCGAGGAAAAAGTGCCCCAGTTTGGTAGCCCTGAAGAAATTTACTGAGGATGTTCAGATGCGGTGCACTTGATGTGTGCATGAGTGTTGGGTGCGAAACCCGAACTGCTCATTGATTGGTAGCCCTCGGGACAGCATGAAGTCCTTGAGGCGGGCGAGGATGAGCCTTTCATATACCTTACCCAAGACTTTGAGTAGGCTTATGGGTCGATAGGCTGATGGATCGGTTGGATGTTTTGAGGGCTTGAGAATCCCTATGACGTCGGCTTCCTTCCAGGTGTTCGGGAAGGTGCCTTTGGATATGGCCGCGTTGTAGATTATTACCAGTAGGTGTAAAATGGACATGGGTAGGAGTTTCATCACCTTGTTGGTGATGCCGTCGGGGCTTGGAAACAGTGCGTAAATCCATATGTATTGGGCTTTCCTCCTTTCCACAGACACACGTTGTAGTTGTACTTGAAGCAGTGTAGGTACGCTGAGAACGCCATTCCTCGTCACCGTTTTACATCCACGTATTTATTTCTCTTGTACTTGAGAATGCTTCTATGATGTCGGGGAAACCATTTTATTAAGGAGGCTGTTTCACTTTTTGTTATAGCATCTGTTCAATTCATCAAGCGTGTCCAAACGAATTTGGCGCTTGATAAATGATGTTTAAACAATGTCCGGCTTTTTCTTCTTGTGTTGATTTGCGCTGTGTTATTTTCTTTTCGGTTCTAATTTCTTACTCGGTATCCCATCTTTCAAACTACCCATCAACCTAATTACCTACGTGTTGTGCTAAGAACCACTTTTATAAAAACTTCCGCAACCAGGTATACCTTATCAGTTGCTTGTCGCTAGTTGATCTGTACATACCTCCACAATGAGCATTCATTGTTTTGACGATACTATGAATAATGAACACCTGCAGAAGCTGCTTAAGTTGTTGGCCTGTTGCAACAAGGACGTAGTCAGTGAGCAGTTGCTGCCCAGTTCCATTTGAGCTAGTCTCCTATACCACGGTTATACAGAAGTTAGCAGGAAACTGGCGCCTTTAATAGGAAACCGATGTGTTGATGTGCAGCAGGCTGAGATGTATTTGAGGGTTAGCTATTGGGGGGCTGAAAGTGACAACTGTTCACGTGGTCCCATACCAGTTTATCAGCGATTCAATGAGGACCAAGAGTCTATAAATATATAGTCGCTATAAATGTTAAATTCCTCTTCTTTACTCTTCAGGATTAGTTCTATGACTTCAAAGACATTTCTGCTTGAAAAATTTGTACAAAACGTTGTTCAATATTTTTAATGCTCCTGCTTTTCATTCCTACAAGATCCTTCTTTTCCCTCTTCCCTAAAGCTCCTACTTTCCCCTCAATTTAACTGTCGTCTGTAAATATCTTAATTATTTTCTGTTCCTTTAGCTTTTATCGACTTTCTGAAAGCATATCACGATCTGCTATGCAGGGTGAGGGGTTTGCAGGCAACAATCTCTCCGTTCTAGCTCCATGTCTCCGATCATTTCGTCTTGAGACTCCCCTCATTCGACTTTAAAGGGATGTCGCCTTGAACGCGAATTTCCAATGGCAGGATTACCACTGCTTTTAAGGATACGTTCGATAAGATTTATAAATCTTTTGAGTGAATCTATTTTGTCAAGGTATTAACTTATTTCTGGATGGTAAGTTTATCACTAGCCGAAGCCCACACACTGGATGCTGCTTCGTATATCGTTCTGATTTTCATTATTTTAATTGCACTTCTTACTATTTTAATTTCAGGGTCATCCATGTGTATGATAGGATTTTAATATTTTAGTTTCCGTTTTATTATCACGGTGTTTGTTTTATGCGGTGCAAATTTTAATTTGTATAGTTCCGCAATCATGCACATGGGAGAGAATTTGATCAGTTTGTTATTATCATTATTTGACCAAAGAACACCGATAACAGCTGCAAAAGCGTGATTGTATAGTCTCATCCGATCTAAAACGTCAAACTCACCCGGCACGGTGTTCGATTGACGTTTACGGCGTTTTAGCTTTAAAATGAAATGACGTTCATATAATTAAAATATTTATACAAAATTCATCTTAACTCTAAAATAAGGAAACATTAACTCTAAACTAAATAGAGACAAAAAGACAAAACAATCATAAATTAAATAATAAAAATAATTCAATATTAAGTGTTACCCTTACATATTAAGAGAACAGAGCTCCACCGTTCATTCATCCACTTTGTGTGTTCTGTTGCGAAACGTTGTCGGGATACTCGATGAGCCAGTAGCTGGTATTTTTGGAATCAGGCTAGTCGCATTTAGTCTTCTCCTGATTGTCCAGCTGCTAACAGCCACTCCTCGCATTTCCGAGCTCCCGTTCGACATGAACGCCAGGGAGGGCCCGAATTCTGCGAAGCGAAGCCGAGCGAATTACTGATGATGAATCGGTCTCTGATATACACCTTATTCTGCTGGATCCGCTTTTTCGGTTGATCTGGACACAGAAGGATGGCTCGTGTTTAACACACGCTAGTTTTCGCTGATATTCTGGTCTTGTTCCGATAGGGTTGCCCTATTGCCACGTCTGCAATAAATGAGTCCATTTTAGGCAATATTTGTGTTAAATAATAAGTGTAACGATTGATGTTTGATGACTAACTGATAACAGTTAGTCGTCAAACGTTCGGGTAGGTAAAGTAAATCACCTATGGCATGACAACCCCTAATTTGCACTATTGGAAACAGGTGCAAAAATTGTGAGTAACAATAACAACATTGAATATGTAACAGGGTCGTATTCTTGGAAAATATAAAATTTGTTTATATTATTTAGAATCCAAAACATACACCTAGAATAATTCAAAAAGAAAATTATAATTTGGGGCTCAGGTATTTTTTAAATACATTCAACCTCATGCAAAAAGATTGAGTGGATTTTTTGGCTCACTGTGAATTATAGGAAACAGTTTATTTAAATTATTAAAGTAATAAACAATATATGAAACTTTTACACCTAAGTTATGATAATTACTAAATTTAATATTTTCGATTTTGTAATTGTAATAAATTAAGGTTAATTTTTAAAATTACCTGTTATCACTATTTGTTACATTTGTTACACTTGAATTCAATTGCAGAATAAACACAGGCATAAATATTATCTTCACAAAAGGATAACAATATTACGTCAGTGAATTATAACAATTCCGACCAGACCGCCCTGACATATACTTACTTATCTGTGATTTAATTTACTGCAGCCATTGTTCTCCCTGCTGAAAGGTCTCGGATGAAGGCTTTAACTACAACATAACTACTCTAATATTGTAAAGAGATAACGTAAATTTGTAAGATATTGTATATTATTTTCCTATTAAAAAGATCATTCTAAGAATATAGTTTCATATTTTAGTTTTTTTTTTATAATTACATTTAGGGTAACAAACGAGCATACAGTTCACTAATGATAAGTGATTCCTGTGACCCATGACAATCATCCTTGACAAGGAATCATAATGCAGATACGTTGTTACCTTGTGGACTGAGATAGAATGCCTCGTCACTAGTAATAAGGTCTCCGGACCCGTACGCTCACTAGAAGAAGCACAGCAGTATTATGCCGCTATTTTACGCTGGTATTCTGTGAGGGCTAGGTCCTAGCCCGGTTGAGCTGACACATTCATTCTGCCGCTATAAACAAACTGCAGTGTTAAGAAAACAAAAACTGACCGACTGAAAGTTTAAAATCTAAAACTTTAAATTCTTTATTAGAAAACGATGAACTTCATAAGTCAATTTGTTAATTACTACTTTTTTATTTTGTTACTATTACAATTTAATATTAAAAAAAAATAAAGCAATTGAAGATTTGATGATAATTTATATTTTATTTATTATAAACTTTGTTACTCACGAAACATTTGTAAAAAGGTGCTAAAATATAACTCTCTAGTTAGAATTCAGAATTTTTCTTTCTAGGATAATAGTAGAAAGGAAGGCGCCAGAATGTCTGCAGTTGTGGGTCAACAGCTAGGTAAACATGCAAACTGGTTTGTTTGTGAACAAAATTTAGTTTGATGGTATTCGAAAACAAGACCTTGAATAAGAAATTAAAACATTTCGTGTTAAGTAGGATTGATTTAGAATAATAATATATAAATATATAGAAATGAGTAAACCTTTAAAACCTGCAAATCTTGTTTTATACTTGAATGCATTTTTTACATAAAATGATAAAATATAAAATTCTGCTCGTTACTTTATAAACATTTTATATGGGACTATATATATATATATATATATATATATATATATATATATATATATATATATATATATATATATATATATATATATATATATATATATATATATATATATATATATATATATATATATATATATATATATATATATATATATATATATATATATATATATATATATATATATATATATATATATATATATATATATATATATATATATATATATATATATATATATATATATATATATATATATATATATATATATATATATATATATATATATATATATATATATATATATATATATATATATATATATATATATATATATATATATATATATATATATATATATATATATATATATATATATATATATATATATATATATATATATATATATATATATATATATATATATATATATATATATATATATATATATATATATATATATATATATATATATATATATATATATATATATATATATATATATATATATATATATATATATATATATATATATATATATATATATATATATATATATATATATATATATATATATATATATATATATATATATATATATATATATATATATATATATATATATATATATATATATATATATATATATATATATATATATATATATATATATATATATATATATATATATATATATATATATATATATATATATATATATATATATATATATATATATATATATATATATATATATATATATATATATATATATATATATATATATATATATATATATATATATATATATATATATATATATATATATATATATATATATATATATATATATATATATATATATATATATATATATATATATATATATATATATATATATATATATATATATATATATATATATATATATATATATATATATATATATATATATATATATATATATATATATATATATATATATATATATATATATATATATATATATATATATATATATATATATATATATATATATATATATATATATATATATATATATATATATATATATATATATATATATATATATATATATATATATATATATATATATATATATATATATATATATATATATATATATATATATATATATATATATATATATATATATATATATATATATATATATATATATATATATATATATATATATATATATATATATATATATATATATATATATATATATATATATATATATATATATATATATATATATATATATATATATATATATATATATATATATATATATATATATATATATATATATATATATATATATATATATATATATATATATATATATATATATATATATATATATATATATATATATATATATATATATATATATATATATATATATATATATATATATATATATATATATATATATATATATATATATATATATATATATATATATATATATATATATATATATATATATATATATATATATATATATATATATATATATATATATATATATATATATATATATATATATATATATATATATATATATATATATATATATATATATATATATATATATATATATATATATATATATATATATATATATATATATATATATATATATATATATATATATATATATATATATATATATATATATATATATATATATATATATATATATATATATATATATATATATATATATATATATATATATATATATATATATATATATATATATATATATATATATATATATATATATATATATATATATATATATATATATATATATATATATATATATATATATATATATATATATATATATATATATATATATATATATATATATATATATATATATATATATATATATATATATATATATATATATATATATATATATATATATATAAGACTGGTGGGTTTTCTGTGTAATTATAATGTAACCGATTTTTACAAAGTTCTTACGAACAAATCTCTGATTTCTCGTAACATCAGCGAATCGACGTGGGTCTACGAGGCATTGTGTTTGTGTAGAAAGAAGTCAAGTTTTAAGACACTTATTATTTTAATATAGAGGATTCATACACAGTGCAGGAGCAGAAGCCTAACAAAGATGTACCATAAACTATATCACCAATCTAGTTAACATTATACGTCACATGGCAGATGTTGCTATACTAAAAAGGGAAAGAAAAATAAATAACTTTTAGCGAAGAATCATTCTAAAAATAACTTTCTACGACTGCTCGTAGTAACAGTGGTTGACGAGATAAGAGAGTCAATGTAATTATGGAAATTGGATTGATAGAAGCGGATAAACAAAATACAGTTAAAGACGAAAGTGCAGAAAAACTTAACGTTGATAAAAATTTCATATATAATTGAAAACATATTGTACATATAAGAAGTTGAATAAATATGACATCTTCAATTTACCTTCCCGTTTTATGTACGAAAAGGAAAACAGTTTCCGAGGGCCTTACAAAATAATGTAGGTAACTTAACAGATGGAAGACCACGTGCGATAAACATTTCACCAACCGCGAAAAATTTTCACTCACTGAATTTCACCCGAAATTTGTGTCCATTAACAGAGAAACTGTTTCGTAAAAGGGATCGGGTAAGTACCTCTAAGCTCTTTAGTTATGTAACATTTGGCAACAGACATTCCAGTAAAACAAATAAGGTTACCATATTATTGCTATTGTCTGTTTCATTTTATGTTAAGGATGTGTCCATTTTCAAATATTTTTTTATTCTTTATCGGTATTCGATATAATAATAATAAAAAACTAAAATATTGGTATGACACGTTCTTACTTTTTAAGATCATTGTATAATCTTACGCTTCTTTCTCGAGTAGTAGAAACAATAAAAATCTCATTTTGCTAATAGACTCATATTTCATACTTTTACATTTACGTAATACTTAACTACGACAAATCCGTTCAGATATAACTATACCTTTAATTTTTGATTTTTATAATTTTATGCCCTAATTTACGACGTAGTCCTGAGGATTGAAATATGTATCGTTAAAGAAACAAACGACCACTGCGTTATGTAAGTGTTAACCGCAGCCCTTATTTGTGACAGAAATAAAACTATCCTCTTCGATTAATCAAGACAAATTATTCATTGCCATTGTAATTGAAAGTATTGGTGTGTGGAAATTGGTACTCACTTCTACGTTCAGCAGTCGGTAGAACTGACAGATTTATTTCACACCAATTTGTATTTACACCGTGGCAATAGTTAGTACTACATCTGTGATAAGTGTGTTAAATGCACATGATATTTATATTCTTATGATTGAATGACCCTTTACTCATCATCCGAAACACAGAAGTGTTATGATATGGTAAGGACGTAGTTTTCGTTCAAACTTTTCCGGTGAAACTGTAAAAGTCCTCGGGCTAACAGGGGCCATCAGCTCGAAAAAAAAACTTGGTTTTCGTTGACTAATGTGCTGACCATTATACAACCAAAGGGGACATCTTATGTATGTTATATATACGTCCATTTTAATCCTAAGTGTAAACAAGGTAACTGCATCTTTGAATAGATATTGGTTATACGGATTTTCAGTTAGATAAAGATCCCACATTTCATCTAATGTTTATTAATACCTACAATTTAAATACCCACATACGTTACCCGTTATTATGCTTAAAAAATAGTTTTTGTGCTATATTGTATTTATTTTAGCATGGTACGTTCCATAAAACGCTATAAATATTGGAGTAACTACTTGGGAATTTCATGCGGGTATTTCCTGTGACTCAAACGTTTAATATGTAATTGATCGATATCTTTGTGGAATTGTCGTTTGTTGAAGAAAAGGCTGGTCTATCTTTTTCAACAAAGTGTCATGTGTAAAGCTCTACTTTAAGCAAAGGTAATACAGTGCAAAGACTGATAGAATCTACAAGATTACAAAATCCGTATGATACTTTTACCTATAATTTTTAGTATAAAAATATTATACAATATATATATATATATATATATATATATATATATATATGTATATATCATATAAAACTAACTAAATACTAACTAACTTATATAACCAAAACTTAATAGTGAACATATAAAAACATAAATTAACAACTCTCTTTCTTAAATCCTCATGAGACTCTGATTGCGATTAATACACTTATATATTTCTGCTCTATCCGTCATTTTAAAGTTAGCACATTATGATTGATAATCTCTGCTTCTTTTTTCCCCATTTGTCTATTTTGACTTTGTTTTAGATAGTATTTGTTAAAATTATAAGATAAACATAGTTCCATAACGCAATGCTACAGGCATCCAAAATCCTTCATGAGTACTTTTTATTACTGATTTATTTTATGAGCATATAAAAGCAAATAAGTAGAACAAATATTTACAGAATATATATAATATATATAGAATACAATAGCTGTACATTTGGACATTGGGACATTAAAGTTGTGTTTCCAAGAGAAGAGTGAATGGACATTTGCTGAGCTATTGTCCATTCACTCCAACATATAGGTACGTCTATATCACTACTCAACACCAGGTGAAATTTTAAACAAGCATTGGTTTGAACACAGTTAAAAAAAAAGTTGTACGGTGTTGTCATGCTTAATGTATGTCAGAACAAGGCCTGTGCTTATGATATCTGTTGGAGTTCGTTTGTTTGAAAACGTGGTTGGAGAATTAAAAATTCTTGCCTTGTTAACTTTTGTATTAATTATAAACAACAATTTCTTATCATTTTTTCCGTATTCAGTTTCTGCATTCCAAGAAATAATAATAATTATAACTTGTATAAAGTAATTGTTATGGATCATAGTTTGTTACAGATTTAACTTAAATGCTTAACTTTCTCTTCAGATTTTTTATTTAATATAAACATTATATGCTTAATGTAGTAACAACTACTGCACATTCGTCCTGCATTCATATTATCGGAAAGGACACATTCAATTCTATAATGATTTTTTATATTTTTTTTACATTTTAGTAATGTTAAGAGCTTAAGTTTGGAATTTATTATTTAATTGTATTGTCAAATGAATGCAATCGCAGGTTTTCAAGTTTTCTTGAGTATCGATATATTATATTTTATATTTCTTTTTTTCTTTCAGCTCATATTAGTTGATAACTTCATATATAATAAGTTTACCTAATGTGAATGAAAAAAAGCAGCACAAGTTTAGTTAATCGGTTGCTCTCATGTTTATAAATTAGAATTACCTGATCAGATTATTTTTTTCTCTGGATTTCTCAAGTACAAACGGTAATATTTGTTATAACTTTCGTCTTAACTGTACCCGTTGTTTATGAACAAAAGAAAGGTATTAATGATGTTTATAATGCCACTTATTATTGCAATATTAATTTATTATTTATGAACATAGAACGGTTTTCAAAATTTTATAATATTAAATATATATATATATAATATATACATATATATATATATATAATATATATATATATATATATATATATATATATATATATATATATAAAATAATTCATCATCATCACAAGTGTGTAAACACTGTTAAATTATTGATAGTGACGTCCGTCACTATCAATAATTTAACAGTGTTTACACACTCGTACCATGAAAATAAAAATATAACGATATATGGTAAACAGTCTTATGATGTCCATAAGCATCTTCTTTAGTATTATTATGAAGCACAATTCAAACCATTTTAAGAGTATCGCAAATTTTAACAAATTTTATTTTACTTATTTTAATATTCTCGTCTTTTAAAAAAGCCTTTTGAAAACAGTTATTTGCTGAACAGAAGCTTAGTTGCTAATTAACCTTTAGTAATTAAACTAAAGTTATTCAATGAAAGTAAGACTTTGAAATTCAATACACCAGATGAGAAGTCTGGGAATGGTCTACAATTTTCTTACGATTTAGTTTAGGTTAGGGATTAAGGACATTTCTCTCTATAAATAATTTTAAATAATAACTTAGCAATTAGTCTTTGTGATGTGAGGTAATATGAAATCTAAAATGTTACAGATAGAAGTTCATGATGATTTCCCTCGTCATCGCATTTTATTTTGTTATATTTTAAGAAGAATTAATATTATAAAATCATGTCTGTGCAACTTGAAGCTTAAATTAATAGTCACCTCACTGTACCTGTATATTATTAATCAATTGCTGAACATCCTCACAGATTGTTACGTAATACCATTATAAATTATTCTCATCCATTGAATTTTCTACATTTGACAACAGCACAGCGAATAACAACTCACATTAAAGTTAATCAATAGCTGTCCGAGTCAACCTTGTAACCTCTTAAAGATGGGCCGTCGGGTCACTACTTGCTCCATGTAGTTACGGCATGTAGTGATGCGAGCCAAATTTTTAGGGGTTTACTTATCTTCTTTTACTAATAAGAACCTGAGTGTTGAATCAAATTTTTGTCGTAATCGTGTCACCACGATCGTCGTACCCTACTCGTGGACTCTATAAGCAAGTCAATGCCGGTTAACATATAAACGCCTTTAGGGCCAAAGCACAGGCAATTTATCTACAATACACATATTTTAATGGATATATTTTAATAAAAACATATTCATTACTATTATTCTGTTTGTATGCTCCCGTAAATTTAATTAATTGATTCAGTTCAACTAAGCACACATAACTGTTTGCGCATGGTTACCGGGATGCACACAGTTCCGTCCTTGCTCGCTTGCGGTTAAACTAAGTGAATTTGCAAATTGATCCAATTAGAAAACGCTTCTTTAATTTAATTGTTTTTTTATTCCACATTTGTTTAATTTATAAGGCATATTATTGTTCATGATGTCCGATTGCAACTGGCTTCATCGTTCTAGCGTACAATCGCAAATTTTTTCACCTGGTAGCAAAGCATTCCTTCTCAGTCCGCAAAGGTAAGTATTGACGTGCGCATTCTATAATTTCTATAATCATTGTTTACCAAAGTAGGGCTATGCGACCATAGTCATTACTTACCATGAGATAAACTGTGCGCTTACAATGTAAATAAGTATTACTTATATCAATTATTTTTGTTGATCTATAAAACATTGCATGCAGCGAATCATTATTGTTACACTTAAAAATATGGATACTTAGTGAAATATGATATATTTTGAACTAAGCAAGCTCTTGTTTCTTACAATAAAGTTAGTCGCTTTAAGAATTTTAATTAGGTAAATGTTGAGACACTATAAGTAATCTAGTTACAATTTAGTTGAATTTGTTTTAAATTATTCTTAAATAACGAGTTTTGCCTTGTATTTTTATATTAAAATGCTATATTTTCTAGAGGCTTTATAAAATTATTGTTACGTACACTTCGAAATTAAGAAATGTTTATTTCCAAAAAAGTTATATTTTTTTTTTCAGAAATTCATGAAACTCTTGCAAATAAATCCCAGTAGCTTCAGTCCAATGATCTTTAGTTAGTTGTTGTTTTTCATTCGATAATTCAATACCAAAATCATGAGCAGTGTTTCGTAACGAGCGTAGCGTAAAGGTGCATTCAATTTTAAATTTAAGGCCACAAAAATTAGGCCACGCAAGGGGAATCAAGAAATTCTGTTAATAATGTCCTCGAGCGAAGCATAAAGTCAGTGAAATGGAATGATTTCATTCTTCGAGGTTAAAAATTTAACAGTCCTTTGATAATTTACTATTTAATTTTTACTTAACTTTACTAAACGAATAAGAAATGGTGAAAGAAAGTATCTAATTATTAAGTATAAAAATTTTTGACATTCTATAAATTTTATAATTAATCAAGAAGCATAATTTGTTAAGAAAATCGTAACGTACACTTAACTGATTCTTGGAAACTATAAGATTTCATAACATTACCTTGTCAACAATAATTCCTAATATGACGATGCTCGAATGGAGTCTTGACGTTTCTTCTTAGCTTTTGGATGTATGGCTAGTCAATTAATAACCTATGCAGTTAAACTAAAACCGTACTATCTAACATTAAGCTTCTTGATTCTTGTAGTTTGTAAAATAGAACAAAAAAAAACAAAACGCTCTCGTAAGTTTAATTAAGTTTTCTTAACAACGTGAATACTTGCAATTCTGTTTGGAATGCATGCTATTGCACTGGTGCTAGTCTGCAGTTAGCGAAACGCAAATGAAAGTGCTGCTACGTGCAGCTTAAATTATTAACTTTTATTATCAAACTGTTTCTGGTGTGAGTAGGGTTATCATTTTATGATGAAACAACTTTTATAAACTACGAATTATTAACCAAAATTTAATTTCAGATAATTTTGTAAGTAATAAACGAAGTAGTTAGAGTAAGTGAATTTTGATGAAATTTGGTAGACAATACATTTTCCACCATTAGATTTTACTATGCCAGTCTAGTACATGCAGCTTATTTGCAGCTTAAATTATTAACGTTTAATATCAAACCGTTGCTGGTGTATGTAAGGTTATCATTTTATGATGAAACAACTTTCACAAAAGAAATATTTCCTATTCATATTGCAAACTACGAATTATAAACCAAAATGTATTTTCAGATAATCCCCACAAATTACAGAGGGCAACATGATTATACACCCCGGCTACCTTGTGTGCCCAGTGCACCGGCGTTAGAGATTATGTTTGGCGCGGCTGCACCTGCGTCTACAACGTCGCCCGAACTGGTGGTCTTCCACGCTACTAAGAGGGTACTATACAAACGTCTCTTCAGATGGCACTGGTGGATTTTACCGAAAAGGACCCCCAGGGTGTAGTCGGGAGGGCCACTATATCTTACGCCACACTTGCGGAGGACGAACCCACCACCTCCTCGACACCTGTACTACTGATTACCTAAGCAGTGACGGTAAAAACACCGGCAGTGCCATGCCGCAGTCCCCATCACCATTCTACATCATGACAGCGAAGACAGTCGAGACATTTGATGACCGAAAATATCCGCCCATCGTATTCGAGATCTTGTCCGATAGAACGTGACACCGGACATAAAAGCAAATGCCAGGACATGCCCCCAATGCATGACTATTCGGAGAGAGGTCCGAATTCAACGTTAAATAGCAAAGACGCTGCGCGAAGTGGGTTTCTCGGCCATTTATGTAAAGTTCATACTACCGCTTCGGTAGTATGAACTTTGATAGACGTTGTTAGTTGTTTTTTTTTCGCGCAACTAACACTTTTGGCAGCAACTATACGGCATCTAAGAGCTACTCTACATGCCGGGCCTCTCCATCGTCACTTGGCTAGGTAGAGAGGGGCTTTCTGCTCCACAGGTGCCAAGGAACACTCATCGCTGAGATGTATTTGGCCCTGTAGGTGTGTCCGCTGCGGGAGTCAATATCCGCTTCCGTACTTTCCTGAGATCATCAGCCGTAGTGTGCCAACTGCGGTGCACGTCGACATGGATGGTGGTGCGCGGTAATACACCGTATTGCGAGACAGCAGTAGGTAAGATTAAGCAGCCAAAGTCTAGCCAGTGCCCCGCACGTCTACTGTTGCAAGTACCTATGACACTACAACATTTTACGTTAAAAAACCTGGCTTAAATTCTCCAACAAAGTCTTTAATCAAATTTTGAACTGAAGCGGTATTTAGGATAGCACGTGAAAACAATTGAAATGCTGTACAGTGAACATGAGTAAAGAAACGATTTTGTTTACTATTGAAATCATAAAACTGCTTAATCATTTTTTTGTTAACGTTTTAAGTATCACAATACTTTAATATATGGTCATTATATTTCAACAATATTTTGATATGAAGATAACACCTGATAGTAAATTGTTTTAACTCAATGTTTAGTCTAGTAGGGTATTTTTAATATTTCCGTTCATGAACACATTTCTACAATGGCGGGGTTATGTGAGACTCAATTCAATTATATTCAAGTTCTTAACAAGTGTTTATTATCGAATTAAGCATTATAGTTTTTTAGGTAAAACTCTTATTACGGAATTTAATAAATATTTTATTGAGTTATTATTATTACAACTATTGGGAATATCATTTTTATCTCCGTCTGGTTTGTGAAAAAATTAAATAAATGAAATGTAATAAAATATATATTAGGGAATTTATATATAAAATATTTATAATAAAGATACTGTTATATTTTGCAAATCGGTTGAAAAATAAAAACATTTTGTTTCATGTATTTGCATTATGACGTGTGTTTACTATAATTTGTGTCCGGTGTGAGCAACAAAATTTACGTGATATATTTTTACATAACAGTTGAGAATTGCTGTGTTTACATAGCATAATTAAAACTCTAATAAAAATATGATTAGGGGGTTTTTACTAATCGATTGTCTTTTTTTTATTTGGCTTAATTTTTACCACAAGATTTCCAAAAAAGCATCATTATTATTTAAAGAAAATTTCTGTACTGGTGATATTTTATTATACACTTACCAAAACTGTTAACGTTGAGAAACCTTGAAGTTTCTTCTTGACTTTTGAAATCTTTATAATTTGCACATGTTGTGGAAAGGCTTGACAGGAAGGAACAGCACCCTCGGAGAGTATCAGCATATAAAAGCAGTATAACACTTCCGTGTTTAGTTTATTATGAGTGTTTGAAACGTGAGGCCCAAAATGCTGATAAACCTTCAAATCTCAGTCTTGACGGATGACAACGCATATTATATATATATATATATATATGTATATATATATATTTTCATAAATTATATATTTTAGTTTGTCACATTATTATTTGGACAGTAAGTACAATAAAAAACGTTTATGCAATTGAGATAGATAAAGCTTAATTAGTGTGGGGTACCTCCTCGCTATATGAAGCGCCGAGCAGCGCAATGCGGCTAATAGCAACTAGACGATTGAAATCGAACATCGGGCTAAGGTGTTTATTAGGAGAGGTCTATATCCGCCAGTGGCCTGCCGTAAGCTAATAATGACTAGAAGGTAGAAGTTCAAGTTGGATATATATATATTGAATATTACATCTTTTTCCAAGATAGAGAGATATGGAGGTTTTTGTGAGTCGCAGTTATGATTTGGAGGAGTGGTCATTTGCGAATATTTTTTTTACCACAAAACGTAACAAATATAAACGGTAAACCTTTTAATGAATATGTAGCAGTACTGGTTGAACCTCCACTAGACGTAATGTCGACCAATTAAAATTTGTCGAAAGTTGAAGCACGCAGGCCGCTCATGTGATTTTATATTTATATTCCTTTAATAGTTTTACCATTGCTAATATTCAAAAATGGACGATGAGATAACGATGAATATTGAAAAGATTTTGTAATTACCCTATTAACTGGCCAAAATCAAATCAAAGTAGACGTATATATATATATATATATATATATATATATATATATATATAATTATATATATATAAATATATATGTATATACATAGCATATAGACCTCTCCGAATAACCACCTTAGCCCAATGTTCGATTTCAATCGTCTAGTTGCTATCGGCCGCATTACGCTGCTCGGCGCTTCATATAGCGAGTAGGCGCCCCACACTAATTAAGCTTTATCTATCTCAATTGCATAAACCTTTTGTTATTGTAGTTACCGTCCAAATAATAATGTGACAAACCAAATTATATAATTTATGAATATATATATATATATATATATATATATATATGTATATATATATATATATATATATTTATTTATTTATTTGTATATATATATTAGATATATTTATATAATATAAGGATCATCAAATTCCCAAAAAAGCTTATTGGACAAGCTTTTATTATTTATTTTGTTGTAATTTCGTGCATTCAGACCGCAAAAACACGAAAACATTGTTTTCCTCAACCTATTTGTGTGGAGATGGAAAAAAGGTATAAAGCTGACAAAGGAACATTAGGAGCCGAGCGACAATTTATTTCTTGGCAATTTTGGACACAGATCGACAAGGCTTTTGTGAATTTAAAGTCTTTAATTAAGCGCAATAGTCTGAAGTAAAAAGTACTTTTAATGCTGTTCCACGAAATTAAAGCTTATAGAACGGTCCAGTTTTACAAGTCATTTTTGGCCTCGCAAAACAGCTTTATTCACGTTATTCCTTTTACTTACAAAAATCTTATGTAACACAACGTGATACGATCATTTTCTCTTTCATTTCTCATCGATCAAAAGTTAAAAGTCTAATATGAATAATTTAAGTCATAATTTTCCGCTTTGGTTATAGACAAATTATCTGTTAATGTAGGAATAACCCACTTTTTTACGAGTCCTTTAGTAAAACCGATTGTACAGGAGATGACTAAAAAAGTAAAATAATCTATTTAAACCAAAATGTAAAACAACATGACAAATACGATTGTACACGCGTGAAGTAAAATACGATTTTCATACATTTTAATGATAACCTGGCGCTATAAATTGATATAGCTATCTTAAGTTAAGTTTCTGTGACAGGCGGTAATATAGGAAACAATTTCCCTGAACTTAAGCCTTGAACATAAAGCTTATCTCAATTTGCGGCATAAATAATATACGAGTATTTTGATACCTAAGTTATTCATAATATTTTTTAGTTATTTATTTATTTTAATTATGCTACTGTTACGATTCGATCGATATCGAATAGTCGATTGCTTTTTCATTGCCGTAAACTAGTGGAACTCTCGTATATAATATGTTTGGTTGCATCTAATACTATATCTTATTACTATTTTGTGTTATTATTATGATTAATAAATATTAAGATGTTTCTTTAGAATATAGTTTTAATATTGTAATAAGGAATAAAGTTGTTTTGTATATCTTTCAAAGGGGCTACGTCGATGTTTTATCATTAAAATTTATAAATATTGAAAAAAAATTAGCTTTTCTTCACTTAATTATTGAGGATCTTTTTTTAACTTGATTGTCTATATAAATTCATAAATATCTAAACTAACTCCGTAAAGCGCATTACTTATATGTTACATTAATATATTTACACTGTCTGATGGTGAAATAAAAAAAAAACAGAATAAATTAGATAACATCCCCCAAGGTATAAACAAAACAGAAATTGAATGGTTGTTGATAATTTATCTTAATATACAGTAGCAGTAGCAGTAATAAAAGTAAGCATATTAGAGTTAATGAATCAACCGAAATTTCTATGAACGCAAAATGTACTAAAGGATAAAAACAACTTAAAAATAAATTATAAAAGAACACGTAGTCAAATACATCATTTATATTTTTAATGTAGAATAAAGTTGTACCAACCTGTAGGAAACTTTTATTAAGAAACTTGTTTATCCATGGGATGCAGTAGAGACTAACTTTGATTAATCTCAAAGTTAACCAGTGTGTTCTGCTTAAACAACAGGTACATTACTAAACTTGGAATTAGTTCTTACGTACATAGATTTTTGTGGGGTTGCTATGAAATAACTATATTCTGCATTCATTTTTAATCGTTTATTCCTCACGAATCACCTCACACTGCATGCAAAGAAGTCATAAATTTCCTTATATTCACCTCTTTAATGCCTGTGCCCCTTTAATTTAATTTTATTAATTCCTTCTTATTTTATCGATTTTTTTTTCATACCTCTCTGAACACTCTTACTTATTGATCACTTATGTCAATTACATAGATGCATACTAATATAACGTGTCTATTTTTGGTATGTCTTTAGGTTTTGCGCAACCCATCCCTAGAAGATCCAACATTTTTCTTGTGTGGGCGTTACAGTCAAATTCCTTTTATATCCTTTTCACAGTATCTACATGGTGAAACTGACTGCCGCATACTTTCTAAATGTTTGTTCTGTACCGGTTGGAAAAACCAAAACTCTTTTTCATACGGTAGAGGCAGGGATTATAGGGATAGACCACGATTTAACAGAATACCTTCACTAAATAGCCACACATGATTTTTATCTTATGTCAAAACACTGCCGTTCCTAAAGCAATTACCAATACCTACACTATATTATGGTTGTTTTTAAGAAAGAACACTGTTTATAGTTTCATTTATCATTTTATATATATATATATAGATGTAATTCATATTATTACTCATATCAATTAATCCTAAATTAGCCATCATTCCAGCCTAAAGCTTGCGTATTTTTAATCATAATTAAACATGAGTAGTTGCACTGTATTTGCGCGAATATCAACACTGGAAACATCTTAATGAACTTATTTTATTCAATAGCGAAATGAGATAAACGACCTTTATCTAAAAGTTTCAACTCAGTCAGTCAATGAAACATATCTGAAATTTAATATCAAGTATCTTAAATTTTGAGAAAGAACTTTAACAAAGAAACTTAATATCTTAGACACAATTATACCAGAAGCTTGTGTTGTATCGAGGGAAAATTGAATAATTAATCTTTAAGTACGAACTTATGAAATATACATAATTAAGTTTAATGAGAAAGTAACTACTATTTTAAAAAATAATTTTTTGATGGAAAACGTCTTAAAGATTTTCATGGTTCTATATGGCTTTAAATAAGTTTCAACTTATAAAAATATTAAAACGGGTTCGCACAGTTAGTGATCTTGTAGTCTAATGACTTGTTTTAATTACTCAGTAGTATCTTTGTTTTGACGTAAGGAAGGCTTGCTATCAAGTTTGGTATAAATTCGTTCGAAGATGGGATCCTATGGGAATCCCAAGATATCATACAAGTGGGCCTGTTTTCTTACGAACCTCAAGGTCATACTCATACAACCTCAGGTTGAATATTCAACGATGAATGCTCCCATTACAAACCAGTAAATGCTGATGTTAACCAAGGCTATGTGTTATTAGTTATTAGAAATTAAAAATAATAAACAAAATATTCCCAAAACTTTCGAAAGAAATCATTGAAATCATATTATATAAGAATGTGATATAATAATGTTGTTAAAGACAAAATTGACGTTTTTTAATGTCGGTAACTGTTTATACTCGAAGCAATAATAAATCAAACAACTGTTGTTATAATAATAACGTATAATTGAACCGAAAATAGTCGATGACGTTATACGCTTTCTCAAACCATAGCGTGTTCTAGACGGACGATAAAACGCCATCTAGTATGGTTGAAGAAAATACTAAATAGTTGACACAATTGTCGGGTTTTATATTCTTTTTACTTTAATGACAAGCCTAAACATCGCTATAACATATCAATAACTAGTATCCTTCTTGAACTATGAAAATAATCTTATGATAAAAATTGCACTTAACGATAGACTGACTGCTTTGATCTGAACTTGTCCCGAATTGTAACAATCTCTTGATGATCACTTGTCACTTATTGCAACAGACTACAAGCAAGATTAGTTTAATAATTAGCATAGTTTACTAAACATATTGAAATATTCATTCTAAAATAACATTTAAACAAGAAGTATATGTATAAGTGTTCATTATTGTTTTTTACGTTCTTAGTTTTAAGTTTTTTATTTGTTTGATTTCCAAATATTTTTTGATTTTCTCATTTTATTGTTTTATAATTAATACTGTTATATTTAAGTACGTGCAATTGTAAGTGCTGTGTACCTTAAATTTGTTTTTGTTATTTAATTTGTTTAATTATTAGTAAATATTTGTTAAATTGTTTTTGTTATATAATTTAATAAATTGTAATTGGTACACACTTTGGACCGATACCTATACGCAATCTTTATAAATATATATTCTATGTGTGTACTGTTGGAGCACCTTTTATAAATAAATAAATAAGTCTTCGATAGTCTACTCTCCATCTTAACATCGTTATATAACATATTATGCCGTAGATCAGCCTGCTTTGTCAGACCAACCATCAGAGTATCATTAAATTAATGAATAATAAATAAATAAATGGAAAAAAAAAACTTTCTGTACTTGTCTCATTTATCCTACCTACTCCAGAATTACTTCGGTGTATTTATTTTGTAACTCCAATGCTTTAAATCTTCTATAAGCTGTAGCACGTAAATTTCCTGACTTACAAATAAGTTCTTTGTCTCAAAACGGTAACTAGACCCTGTATCTGCCGATATAATCTTGATTAGTAGTCGCTCTATCAAACTCTTCACACAACTTCCCTTCTGATGTTAGTTATTTCTTTGAACTAATGTGCTCTTCAACTTCCCAAAACTTCCTTAATATGTAATCTTTTTTCACGTGTACATGCATTCTGTAACATTATTTGGTCTCTCACCACTTACAGAATTATTAGCACGGGCCTGCCCAGTGCCCGCCCTAAGGTAGTGTTTTGTGTAAAGCCATAACAGATTCTATATGTATACATTACTGACGGAACAACCTCTGCAAAATACAATTATTAAGATATTTTTTATTACCGTATCGTTTTTCTAATTGGGTTAGTTTGCCAACACCGTCTATAGTTAGCATCAGTTAGTGATATACTTTGTCTTAACAACTGTCAGGCCTCTCCCGTAAGAGGAATTTTTAAATAATGCAATTTTTGGCTCTTTACACCTATATAATATTGTGATTTTCCTGTTGTTGACATCATCTAGTATGTCAAGACGTTGTTATGGAGCAATATGCCGGTTCTTCAAAATTCTTTATGATTGCTTTTCTGTCATATCTAATTACTAACTAGACTGCAGACCATTATCATTATCAAATGACACAAGCAATGTTCGTATGATTAAGAACCCACGATGTTCATCGCTTATAGCATGGCCTCGGGAACGCACGAGAAAACCCTATCTTCTATCTCTCTTAGGGCACGCCGGAACAGAGTCTCTCTCTGTACATGGGAAACGTATCTCCCGAGTCTACCACCATTAGGCCATGGGGCCAGGGGAAACAGAGCGAGGGGCAGCGTTACACAGACTTTCCACCCCGTCCGCAACTCTACCTCGGCTATGGAGGGCAGGGAAAACGCTTCCTCAAACCGTTACTCCCCCGTCGAGACCCGTTTGGAGGGGACCTTAAATACACACACCACAGACACATGGACCTATCCAAGATACAGTCCTGACCAAAATTGGCTGAAACGAGAAGGCTCTTTTCTTGAAGAACACTAAATCGTAACGGTTCGGAAATACCGCTGGCAACAGCTGTTTCCACAGAGTAAATGAAATGAACAGAAATAATCGTACGGGGCAATTCCCTACTGTCCTAATTCGCTACATATTGTCTTAAATATCTTAGTGGCAACTTAATTATAATAAGTATTTAACATTGCTAGAGCCAAATTGCAGTTTGTTTGTGGCTGAAGCCTGAATAGTCCGGCTTAATAGTAGGAATTACGTCCTCACATTACGCACTCACATACGTACATTTGTGAATTAGCAGCTTAACGCTGTTGTGTTGCGTGCCCTGAGTGTTGGGATCTGCCCGTAGCCTGTCTGTCTATCTGGTCTATTCTACCCATAGAAGTACATGCGATAGAGCCAGCTAAAGGAATAAAATTTATTGATGAATAAACGAAAAGAAATTTCGAGATAAAAAAAATTCGCCAGAAAACGTATTTACTGCTAACAGGTAATCTTTAAAGGAAATAGTCTTTATTATATAGATAACAATGATGGGTATAGGCTCTCTAGAGAGGAGTTTTAGAGCATTGTTCGCCATGCAGTTCCACTGTGAATTAGTGGAGATCAGATGTCTCCTATTTTTTTTGTCTTAAATATACATCCCTGCATTTTCTCATGATGTTTTCCTTTACCACCGAGAACATGGTAAATCAGCATTGATATACCATTGATAATAATTGATATAAAAAATATATATAAATAATTGATATACCAATATAAAATATAAAAAAAATGTATCATAAAATACTTGTTTTAGCATCTTTAAAAGCTTTCAGTTATTGGTTATCAGAATACACCTTTAAGTAAACATAAATTTATTATTTGGCTAAAATGAGCAGCTATGCTTGTACTTGCTGATTCCATAACAAGTGTTGCAATTCCGTCGTATCCGATTATCGAAATCGATATTTCTAATATATGATTATCCATAATAGATAAATACTCTGGATGTGTTGGGTGTATAAATCTTGCTAATAATACTTTTTTTAATAGGTTTTTAATTTATGTTTAATATTATTGTATCGTTTTCTAAACATAATGGAATTACTTTTACCTTGTTCTATTAGCAATCTGTCGACTTAATACTGCCACCACCATCTAAATTGAAAACTGTATACAGGTATTATAAGCGGCAACAAAATAACCAATCAATATAATACTATGACAAAAAAATTATTAACCCAAAAATAACTCTAAGGCCAAAATCCATATGTAAATACTACTTAAGATTTCTTTAAATAGATGTAAATTTAGATTTTCTTACATTTCTAGTTTATTGTACAAGTTTGATCCGAGGTGCGTACAATTTTATGTGCTTTACCCATCTTAAATTCATTGTGTGAGTTTTTTTGTTATGGTTTTGTATTAGCAAGTACATTTTTATTCGTTCTAGTGCGCAAATGTATGTAAGTTTCAGTAATAATATTCAATTTTGTTTTTTTTATAAATTGATTGTATTTGTGTCTTAATGAAATAACATTCTTGTATACCATAATATTTTAATAGATAATATTTGTTTTTGAAGCAGTGTAACGTAATGTATATTGATATGATTAGTGCATTATAGATTATATGCCATACGGGAAGCAGTAAGCAACTCTGATGTTCCAGTGAGTGATATTAATTATGTTTTGATTTTGTGAATTTGTGAAACCAACGTCATCTAGAAGATGAGCCTTAAATTCTCGTGTTTAGATTTTAAAGTGCTTATATATTATATTAATACTCTATGTCTGAATGCGTGGATTATTTACAAAAGCAACATCTACTACCACGTTGCAATAATAAAATAAACGGTTTACCCCTAAAGATATAATCTAATCTAGTGAGATTGAAATTTACTGTTGGTCCATTATGTGACGGGTGACATTTAGTGGTATATATTAAGTTAGTATTTTACTCCCAAGTATAGTCATTCATCTAAATTTCAACAGGTGTTATAATGGACATGATAAATGACAAGGGTTACTGGGTATTTTACTTAACAAAAAGATAAAGTCGATATCGATGTTTCTATTTTTGTTATTAGCCACACACACAGATGCACCAATGCAGAAACAAAATATATTATAACAATATATATAATATTTTTTTATACTTGTAAATAAGGGTAGTTGTATGATTGACTTCAATTTTCGTAGTGAGTTAGTGTAAGGGAAATAGTACCTCGTTAGTTGAGGATTGTGTGGCGTAAATTTATTTAATTTTTAGTAAGAACTATGCAATGTTAGTTATATAGTATTCAAACGCAATATTTTAAGAAACTTCCGCAAGTTTCCTCAACGACGAGGCTCTCTTCATAATCAATCTATTCATGAAAGTAATTTATTATAAAAATTGGGAATGTGTATTCATAACTATGACTTTGTTTTTGTACTAAATAATCTATAACTTTTGATGATACAACATACTGATAGTTTTATTCACCTACAGTATTTTCTGCATCAAAACAATCTCCGTTGAAATCTGTGATTTGTATTGCACGAAAGGTTTAATAAACTGCAATTAAGTTTCAAATTTAATCGGCTTTTTGTTGAAATGAGGCGAATAGCTTCAGGTTTGCCGTAATTGCATCGACGTTCTGGTTCGGATTCTTTTTTATTTGTTTTTTATTTGGTCGCTGAAAAGATATAATATGAGTAATTTTAATAGAAGTGAGTGAGATAGGTGGGGACTTATTGTTTGTTGCGCCCAAATGAATAATTGAACTATTATAAAAATGTTACAAAAGACAGTTTTCGCAATCACATTGAATTCAGAGTCTGCGTGTCGTGCCGGCTTATAGTAGTATAGTTTAGATGCCCACAAAAAATAAGTGAACACGAGAGCTTAGAGATTTTACTTTCCAGTTTGGGGGATGGAAGAAATACTAGAGATGGAATATAGGAGAGAGCGCTGCAGCTTCAGGCATACTATAAATGTAAAAATGACACGAGTTTTATATATTGTAGGCTTAAGATAATATTGTACTTATTTTAACCCACTTAATATAGTCAACCACCTTTTTTTAATGTAATACAAATGACGTTTATTCGCCTATTCCAGTTCGGTTTGTATATTCGAATCAACTTCATTATGATGTCAATTATTTGTCAACTGTATCTTCACCTAAAGATTCAAAATGACCTTAAATCATATATTAGATAACAATCATTATTATTGTGAATAAAGTGATAAATTGTACAATCTATATTTAAACATTAGTGTAAATGCACACTCTGAAAAAGTGTGCTTTAACACTTTACACGCAGCATTTACCAAATATAAATACCATAAAAAAAAAAAAGAATTGTTTACCGCAACACCGTTAACGCGAAAATTGCATTTCGATACACGGAAATATGTAGTCAGTTGCAGAAGAAAAACATAAACCACTTCGATCAAGTTGATCGAAGACAAACCATTCAATATAAATTGGAATGTCAGTATTGTAGTTACAGTACACATGCGTTGTACGTTACTGAAAACTTGCAAATCGGTTGTTTAAGTAAACGACAGTCGTCATGATATTTTGATGTATAGTAGAAGTGTTAGATACTCGTAATTATTTTCTTATATCTCACTATAATATTAATATTTTATTAAATGTATGCACACTATTTTAAATCGATTTGAATTTTGTTTTTATTATATCGAGCTCACACTTCACCTGCTGTTGAGACATCTACATTCACCCTCAACAAGGAAACATAATGCAGGTGCGTTGTCACCTTTGAGAACCGAGATGGAATGCCTTGCCTACAGTTATAAATGTCTCCGGGTCCCTACACTCCTCACCAAACGAAACACAGCAGCATTAGGCTGCTATTTCTCGCTGGTATTCTGTGAGGGCGTGGTGGAGCTGACCCATACATTCTATAGTTAGAAACAAACTGTAGTGTTGCTCTAGCACAATAAATTCTGAGAGACATTACCGGCTTCCATACCGAGTAATTTTATCAATAATTTTTATCAAATAAATAAGCGTATAAAATTAACCTAATACTACGAGTAAGTAATAGAAAGGCGGATCTACTAAACCTACGATGTTGCGTTTATAGAAAGGATGTTAGTCCGAAGGGTTTTACAAGGTTAATTATTTTTATGTATCACAATTTTGGGCTATATCCGTTTTATGATGAATCTCCGTAGACTAGCGATATATTTTTACATTCCTTGTAAGATTTTACAGGGTATTTTATAGAATGTGCAATACTCCACGTGCGCTTTTTTTTCTGTATGTCTATGTAGAATTGGCTGTCACATCAAGTACGAATCGAAGAATGCTGTGCTTTTATAAAATGTAGTTATTGTGATATATCCCGTGTCATGTGGAAATCGTGTAATGTAATTGTAGTACATAAATTGTACCTGTTCATAAAAGTGAAAGTCGCTGGAATCAAGTTGGTTCTGGCTTAATAGTATTAAAGCCAGTGCAGTACGCCTTGTTTCGAACAGTAAGTGGTGTAGTGTAGAGAACCGGAAACCCAATTACTGGTAACGAGGTATTGCATCTCGGTCCTTAGGGGTGACAACGCATGTGCGAACACATTGAATCTTTACTGTCTTACACTTTCATTTATTTCCTATAGTTTCAATAAAAAATCATAGAGATGCAGATATATAATACACATTATATAATAAGACTCTGTTTAGTTTTTAACTATGTTAAGCCATTACGTTTATTGTAATGTATGCTAAGTTAAATTAAATATTATATTTAGTATGCCTCTTATTATGTCCATGCAATCAAAGGTAAAAAAATAAGGACAACAGACAAACTAATAGACTAAGACTGAAAATAACAATATATAATCTATATATATATATATATATATATATATATATATATATTTCCCACATCTTTCTTGTTTGTGTAAGTAGATTTATCATAATGATTATAAATAAAGTCTTATTGTTAAATTGTTGTAAATATACTTATAATAATAAATTAAACTTCACTTAGTTTTGAAAATTTTATAGTACTCGTATAGAAGAAGTAATAGTAATGGTAACGGTGATCATAATTGTAACAGCAACGGTAGCTATAACGGTAACGCCAACAGCAACAGTAACTGCAACAGCAATTTTTGTGTTTTATTGATAAGTGTAATAAAGATGTGTATAAAAATAAATGTAAACAACGCGTCCAGTATAAATATATCACTTATATGATGTTTATTTTTATCATTCTAAAAATGTATGGTACAATGTAATTCATCAAAATACTTATCATCATCTTCCTACGCTGGAACTAGATTAGCCTTTTGTAAAAGTAAGCTAATTGTGGGGAAGGTAGTTCAATTTTTTTGAATAATACACAATAGTAATTTTTCTGTGGTGTGTATATTATATTGCTTCTGATATAATCGTTCAGATGTAATGGATATAAAAATATTATCTGGGGAGCAGGAATGAGCCGATTTAGCCCTGGGTTTCACAATTTTAAGTGATAAATTTACAGAACCGGGGCTCAAGAAAAGTGATCAAAACGTATATAAATCAGATCACCATTTTTACAAGATTTTCATTAGGTATATACTAAATCATACTGACTATTTATGCAATATTTAAATCGATTCCTAGATGTATAAAAATAATTTATTTCCGAGAGCTGGATTGACTAGAAAAATAATAAGAAAAGTAGATGTTAGGAAAAATATAAATAAATATGTCACTACTATGATAATTTATTCATGGCAGATATCGTGTATACATCCTTTCGTTAGTTGATTGTATAATCAAATAATAAAATTGAATTATCAGTTACCAAGTATTAAAAATTATCAGATATACAGTTATCAAGTATTTTTTATATTGTCGTCAATTACTAACCACTGTAGGAAGTTTAATAACAGAATATCAAGAACGAAAATTCAAAATAATTTTGTCACCGAGGATCAAATTATCCTACGCTCGCGAACCGTGAAACTAGAACAAAACAGAAAGAACAAATTCTTCAATACTGTTTAAGATTCTTCAAAAATGTTTAAATACCTAGAACAAAAAACAAATAGATGCAAATCGATGCTTAAACAGATGAATATTTTTAAATTACTCTATGCTACTGTGTTTGGGTAATGTTTCAACAAATCACCAAAAACACGCATCATATTTCCTTCATTTTTCCTTTAGTCAGTTGAAATTACTAACTGATAAGGTAAGAAAATAATGTAACCTGTTCACAATTTACTGTAAATATTTAATATTCCGTAAAGTTGTTTTATGTCTGTTCAAATATTCAAGAACAGCGAAACTGTTTTGTACAGAGGACAAAAATACTTTTTAATCCTTGTTGGAACGCACCCTTGGCAAAAGCAAATTACAGGAAAACAAGTTCACAAAACGTTATAAGATAATTTTTGGTACTCAAGTGTTTTAATTTTCACTCTTGTTCAGTAAATTGTGAAACTTTACTTCTTTAACCTTAAGCAATAAAAATTACAGTTCGTGGCTCATAATCATCGTTTATGTTTAACAATAAAAGTCTTTGGATCCCTGATGGACTCACCAGACGAAATACTTTAGCATTACGCTGCTATTTGTATTGTGTGATTTATGTTCTTTCCCCGGTCGAGCCTAACCATTCATGCTGTTATTAGAGACATTTTGTCAATATTTTAGTGAGATTTATTTAAAATCGTGTTATTTAACCGTATGTTAAACATCCGTTACAAACCTATAGCCAGCACAAAATTTCAATTTCTAATTACCACACTACTCCGTTTACTGAAATTGTTTCCCCTGTGGAATTGTGTACGATTATTAGGCGATTGAGGAATAATAAGTGTAATTTTTAGACCAATCATCCAAACATAAAAGTACTGAATTTCATAAACGGCTGATACCTATAATAGGAGAATTTTTTTTAAGACTAGTTGACAATTGAAACGATATATTATGATTATTATTATCTTTTATTAAAAAACTAAATAGTTATTTCTTACTGTATTATATTTAATTTTTTTTTAATTCATTTTTTTTTATTTTACAATGTATGCAACTACACATACCAACATTTCTCGCCATGCCACGGGTTGACTGGTAGGGTAGGTCTTAAGGTATCAATTCCCCCTTAGTACCCTTTTTTATAGGTGTTGCCAATAAAGTTTATATAAATAAATATATTCACTTAAAAAAGAGCAAAGTTAATTTCAAGAGTAATGGTCATGAAAGCATTCATCACTTATACAAACAAACCCATAAAATTTTTAATGAAAATATATAAAAGTCACTTCTAATCAAATTCGGGACGTAAAAACTTTTAGTCAATTTGAGGTATATTCATACCAATACTCTATAATATAAATAAATTATCAAATAGATTCATCATAATTACTAACGTGATGCACGGGACTTAAGAGCTAATGTGTGAGGCATTTTGTTCAATTGAAATTTTAGATAGGCTCTAGCAAACGACCAATGATCATCAATGAATATAGACCTTAATCCCAATATGGAACTTAATCCTAATGCTAGAGCTTTAACCCTTCCAGGGTCTTAAACTTACAGTGAACTAAAATAGGATGATTGAAGGCGGGCCTAATTTAAGTCACTATTGTAAGGACGTTTCACACATTGCTGCTCATCAGGTGTTCATCGTCAGTATTTTAGATCTGATATATCCATCATGATTGATCAGCACAAGCCGTACCTTTCATGAGGTTTTTATTGTATTTATGGTATATACAAAATAAAATGGAATTGATTCTAATGCCATTGCGACGCTGTATATATTATATGGACATAATGGTTTCACTATGATACAATCAAACGTTTAATTCGTGTTACATTTGTTTTAAAAATTTATAGTTATAAATTTCCTTTCGCCGCAATAGTACTAGTATATAGGCTATATTGGAATTTTCATTTGTTTATATAAGTAACGATTCAGGAGGTAATAATATAATATTTAGAGACAGCGTTTTTCATCTATAGATACAAGTATTAGTCGCATTATCTTCTGAACTTTTATCTAAACAATACGGGAATACTGTAATATAGTATGTTTATTTTTCTCTGTCGCTAAATATATATGATAATCACTTCATATTTAAAAAAGTTCCCTGAAACAACACTTATATTAACAAGGTTTCTTTTCAGTAACATCCTCGGTTGTTCAGGAAAAAACTGAAAGTGTACCTAATTAAAATATCTATGTCATCGCGAAAAATATTGTTTCCTTCCTTAAATATAAGGCAAAATAAACAATTATAAAATTGCTCAGTTATATTTGACAGCCTGGCGATACATAAATACGCAGATTCATCTCATCAATCGGTCGGTGTGCAGCGGTGGTGCAGCAGCCGTCTCCACGCCAGCTTCGCAGCATCGTCGTTGTATCCCTACTCAGCGGATTTCCCGCTCGCGAGTCCAATCAGACGAACCTGTAAAGGTCTCTGGACCCACTATAGCAACACTCACACACAAAAAAAAACATCTACAATAAAGAAACAAAATATAAGTGCGATGTCACTTCTCAGAGTGTCATATTATCTTTCCTTCACTGGCTTTATGAGCATCATTAGCACAACAGCGTTACGCTAGTATTATACTGTTTTATTCTAAAGCCAGGTAAAACTGGGCCGTACATTGAGTACGTAAATGATTAAATATAGATTTACACGGATTCCTAAACGAGATAGCCTTAAGGAGCACACAGAAATTACAGTTATAAATTAACGCTATCCTAACAAACTAGTTATAAATATATTTATAATAAGTACTAATATAAATATAGTTATAAATCTTGGAAAAGCATGTTTGTGTCAATATTATAAACCCTTAGTGTATTATATTTTGAGTCATTTTCAAACATAAAGGGATTTTTTTAATTATTAATATTTTAAGCCGTTTGCGATGTGAAAATAGGAAACGTTTTCAACACAGTTTGTCTCAGGTTTCTGTCTTCATTTGTAAAAATCTTTTCAGAGAAACCTAAAAGAACTCTACACATAGTAAATAATGTTTCTAGCTAAGTTTTATTTAGAACCAAAATTTGACATTTGATTATTCAGTACACCAACCAACGTTTTATTTTATAATAGAAATGGAGCAGTGAGTACCTGTACCAATTAATACTTTTGCTAAAAATATTGATAAAAAAACTACACAACCATATCCTACTATATTGTTCTTAAATGAAAAAATGGTAATTTAATAATAATAATAGTATTCTCCATTAAAAAAATATACTAATGCCAAAATGGAATTTTAATTCCCAGTCTCTGCTGTAACTACCAATAGCTTTATAATGAACATTTGAAACCTTTGTGCCGAGCTTAATTTCCGTTGATATCAAACACTTTATACGAAGCGTTGGGCGAATCGGAACGACTGAGTCGAGGCCAGCCAACTTCCGAGCAGCTTCAAGATATAAGTATCGAACTAAGTTCTTACAATATAAACATAAAAAACAATTCGTTTTTACTCCTTAATCTAACACATGCGAGTAAGAAACCCTATTGTGATTGTTTGAAATTACCCCTATTTTCAGTATAAAACTTTATTTAATACTATCGAGGAAATAAAATACAAACATTACAACAATATACAACAAGCAACGATTTATGTAAGAATATTTATATTTATGAAATTTCATTACGATAATAATTTATCAGAAATTAGATCAGTTTCCGCGATTTACTTATCGGAACATTAACGTAAACGTAAAATATATTTATATATATAAAGATGTATTTAAATGGCTCTAAATGTATACTCATACGGCCAGCAATCAAGGACCTGGCCTCTGTATCGTAAGTCATCACAGGCCCTACGCACTAGTTAATGGCTTTTGTTTTTAGACATTGAGGGATTAATCTATCAATATAAAAACTGACTTATTGTAAGTGGACTAGTGGACTGGTTAGCGGCACTTAAAGGTTAAAATTTCATATGACTGACGCCAATACAGGCAGCGGAACTTAATACGTTTCAAAACGAATAATTTAAAAAATGATTAACTAATAGGATAAAGGTAGTCTTTCAATACCTTCAGGTAAACTGAGTTCTGGTTTGTTAAATCAATTTAATTCACAACTTATCTCTTTATTTATCAATTATTACTATAAAATTAAATCAAGTTCAAACACAAACGAAATTTAGGAAAAAATATAACGATGTACAATAGTACAACTTTATTTCTTAATTAAGCAGTCAAAAGTTATAAGCAAAATGTATTCGTGTAATAATTTTCTTGCGTGAAAGTTGAAACTCGAATTTATTTCGTATAGAACGCTCAAGAGAATATTATTTTGAATAATGTCTGTACCATGCTTTTAAAGTGGTCGCAGGTTTCGAAGTTGATAAACTAACAGTTTCTTAAAACCCATAATGTGAATAAAATCTCAGCAAGGATGATCTATGTAAATTTTAATGCTTATCAGAAGTTATTTTTAATGGTAAAGTATAAACTATATTTACAAGAAAATAGCTATTACTGTGATGCTTTTTTCTGTCTTCATCGTTAGATTAACATCGTCATGCTGTGATCATTAGATAACCTGATAAATGGTTTATAAAATATATAAAAACTATGATTCGTAGTACGGAGTTGAAATTTTGCAATGTATTTTATATTATAATTTAATTACAAACAACATATATATGATAAACCCAAGTATTTATTTATGTGGTAAATGTCAAATTTAATTAAGCATTATAGAAAATCCACTACAATGATATTCAAGATAAGATACTTCTTGTAATCCGTTATATTGTTACGTTTCATTAAACGATTATAATATCATCAGATAATATAACCGTTTGATAACGCCAATTAAATAATTATTAATTGGATTAAGGAGCAAGATTTTCATTTGATAAGAAATACATCTAATGTGCAAAAGCATGTTTCAACTATTTACAGTTTTAATACACATCATACACAACCATCAAACATATTTAGAAGATCGACAACTGCATTAAACTAGGCGATGAATTTAATACTTTAAAAAAACGTAATAATAAATTCGTTACATCGTGTCAAAGCAGAGAAGCAGCTATGGAAATAGGCGGCAGCAAGTCTGCAACTGTGCGGTCGATACGATTACAGATTAAATGCTTATGTGCGACTAGAGCGTAAACATCTGATCCTGCTTTATGTAACAATTATATATAATTTTATAATTATTACACATACAGTGAACAGTGTAATGATTGTTATAAAAGGTAAGGAGAAATTAAACAAAGAATTAAAAACGCTTTTACCACCTTTCTCCTAATTGAAAAAAAACAGTGAAAGCATATGGTAAACGACTCGACGACGATTGAGAAAAAAGACCAATAATGACGTTTTCATACCGAGACATGTTACATCTTTATTTATGTATGGAGAATATAAACTTGAAGATAGTTTCAGATCCTTTGTGCGAAGCTTAATTATTATTTTATTCAACACTTTATATAAAGCGTAGGTAGAATGTGAGACTGTTGACGCCAATCAACTTCCGTACTTCAATAAGTAAGAACCAAACTTGGTTCTTATGATATACACCTACTTATTTATTATAATATGTAGAACATAATAAAGAGGCTATTCTTTACTACCTAAGATGGAAAACGCTATTATATATACTTAAAAAACCTGTATCATATATATTTATATAATTTTTATTTTATTCAACACTTTATATAAAGCGTAGGTAGAATGTGAGACTGTTGACGCCGATCAACTTCCGTACTTCAATAAGTAAGAACCAAACTTGGTTCTTATGATATACACCTACTTATTTATTATAATATGTAGAACATGATAAAGAGGTTATTCTTTACTACCTAAGATGGAAAACGCTATTATAAATACTTAAAAAACCTGTATCATATATATTTGTATAATTTTTTATAATACTTGTGTAATCAATAAGACACAAAATGTGTAAAGAAGCAGTATATCTGATAGGATCGTGAAGATTGGCAACAATGACGAACTACTTGACACGTTCTGTTATGAAGAGTTAAGCACATAATATACACTCGTGAGCAAAACAATCGACTCAAGCGAGATTGATTGTCTTTAAAAAAATAACTGCCTTGAATTATAAATTGAATGATTGAAGCTGTGTTATGTTTTGGCTTCTAAGTAATGGAAGGAAATGTTATCTTTTCCAAAAACATGATCCAAAACCATTTTGTTATTGATAATCACCACGATATTACTCTTACTGTTACTGTTTACGGTTACGATAGTACTACATCGTAACAGGTGCTAAAAACATACTAATTAGGGATTTTCATGCCCTATAAAAGTTATTTTACCTGGCCAACCCTTATCAGTTAGTCGTCAACCAGTACAATTATCCCATATTAGTTATTAAACACAAACATTGCCTAAAAATGGACACATCTATTGAAGAAGTGGCTCAAGTGGTGGCCCTATCGGTACAAGGCCAGAGTCAGCGAGAAGCGGGGTGCTTTACCGATGATACCAGGAAACTAGTAGCTTTAACTGAGGAAGCTGATCCGGTAGAAGAATGGTGCACATCAGAGAGGGATGACGGATTCATCGTCAGTACTTCGCTCAGAAATTAGGCGCTCTCCAACGTTCAAGTCCAACAAGAGCTCAGAGAAACGTGAGAAGTGGCTGTTAGTGGCAGACAAAAGAAAATTAAAGGATGGCATCGACCCTAAGTTGACTCCAGCTTATTGAGCAGCCCGACTACGTTTCGCGTGAGAGAACAAGTGAACTGGGTGGACGAACCATGGAGCTCTGTTCTCTTCTTAGATGAAAGCAGACTGATGAATGTCATCTTATTTTAAAGCTAAAACCTTTACCTTTTAATCTACTTTAGTCAAAAAATAAGAGCAACAGTTTTTTTCCGAGAATATTTCGACCGCAAGCGTCTAGATTCTGTTGATGTTTATGCTGTTAGCCTATGCGGCTCTTACAGCTTCATCGGACACAGGGCTCACGGAGCTGAGGGGTCCGTGAGCTGGTTGTAAGCCGTGTTGCCTACTGTGGCTCTCTTATTTACACAAAGCGCTCATAAACTGAGCGTGTCGCTCTACTCTTAGGTCTCACACCTATCTGATGATGCCACCCAAGTTGCCAGTTCCCTAGCTATAGAATGATTCTCCCGAGTGGAGAATGGATGGTGATGACTAATGACCGTCCGAGGTTTCGGTGTGCGAACCTAGCCTCTGACGGACGCCACCTGTTTTCATATCAATCAATCGGAAGCTGTGATCAGTGTGAGTGTGTTGTTAATCCCGTCGGGACCGGGAGCTGACCTCTTTTTGAGGTTTTTTATGATGTTTGTGACCTCGTCGGTGGTCACGGGCTCTAACGGTTCGCCCGCTGGTGGTAACGACGCTCTAAGTGCCACGTCGGCGTTCACCTTTCGGAGGTGGTCTTGGTCCACGGGAGAGTTCGACGGGGAGCATTGGCTCTCTAGACTGTCCGCGAGATATTCGGCTTTCTCCGTGTCATCGAATGCGAGTGTAGCGTTATCCGATAAAATTAGAGGGGGCATTGGTGAGATGGTGTCTGCTTTGAGACCTCGCGCCACACGCCAGTAAGCGGTATTCGAAGGCTCGAGGTCTGCTAGCAGGTCGCCCCATTTTTCGTTATTATATGATTTTATGCGCTCTTTGACCTCCCTTTGTAGGTGGCGCAGTCTAACGTGATTAACGTCTGTCGGGTATCAATCGTAAAGCTTTGCCGCGCGATTTTTTGATCTTATCAGTCGACGGAGACTCGAGGGAAGGACCCCGAATTGATCGGTCGACGCGGGGACCGTCCTTTTCAAGTCTTCGACGGCCGAGCTACTACGACGAACTACTGCTGGGTGGTCGTGGCTCTGAGTTTACCTTCGAGAGCACGCCAGTTGACGATGGTTTTGGTCTGAGGGACCTCGCCTGCCGATTGGCCCAGCTTGAGGAGCACCGGCCTATGATCCGATGATAATTCGTGTAGCGGTTCTATGGAGTCGACCGCTAGGGTGATATTTCTAATTAACGCAATATCTAAAACGTCGGGTGTTTGACGTGTAAAGTTTAGAGCGTAACGTGTCGGGGAGTCGGGGGCATTGCCCAGGCTGATTTTGCAGGGGCCTTAGGGGCTTGCAACGGGGCAGTGGGTTTGGGGGCTGGAGCTGGAGCTGCAGCTGGAGTGGGGGCGGGCCTGGGAGCAGGCGCGGCCCTTACGGGGATGGCTGGGGTTGGTGTCACTTTCCTTGACTTGGCTTTTTTGCCATTGTGATCAATCCCGCCGCGTTGCCTCTGCGGCGCTTTGGGACACCCGCGGTAACACGCTGGGTGGCCTACTGCCTTGCATAGGCAGCATGCTGGGGACTCTGTCACTCCGGAGGGGCGCGAACAGTCTGGAGTGCCATGGTCGCCATTGCATTTGACGCATCTGGGCCTGGCGAAGCAGTTTCTGGCCGAGTGGCCGTAGTATTGACAGCGGTGGCACTGTCCTACGAGTCCGCGTTTGAGGGGGGCCTCCACGGATATGCAGGAGAGGCCGCAGAGGGTTTTGAGGTTGAATATGGCCTTGCCTTCCGGAGTCAGGTCCAGGGTGGCCAGAATAAGGGGCATGGGTTTTTTGGTGCGTGGATCTGTCATCCTGTCATCGCTTCTATGATGGGGAGGTCTTGATCCTTAAGGGATCTGATGACTTCCTCTAACTCTGTCTCAAATGGAAGACCGCGAATTACGACGCGGAGTTTCCGTTCCTCCGGGAGGGCGTAGGTGTGGAACCCTACGTTTTTTTCGCGCAGCAATTTCGTGGCCGCGCGGAAGTCACCTACTGTCTGTAGGTTGAGACGAATGCCTTGTGGCGTGTTTTGGGCCTTCGGGCACGATATTTTATAGGTGGTGAACCACCTGGACACATCAGTCCATTTGGACTTTTCCTGCAATATAATTGGAGGCGGGGGCTTTATTTTGCGCTCCGCAGGGGGCGCTTGGCGAGCCTGAGGGGCTGCCTTTTTTGCCGGTGTGGCGGTCGGAGAGACCGAACCTGGCCTGGAGAAAGTGGCCGTGTTAATGACGGCCGGTTGAGCGGGGCCCTTCCGCTTGTTCGTGACTAGGGTGAAGCCTTCGTCAGTTTGGCTTGGTCCTACCTCCATTTCCGATTCGGAGGACGCCCGTGATCGGGGAGAGGCGGAGGTGGAAGGGCGCGCGGAAGGCGCAACGGATTCGGTTGTTGAAGGGTTAATGGGATCCGGTGACTGCGGGCTGTCGCTGAAGGCGATCCGCGGAGATTCTAGTTCGCAGATGTAATCATCCCATACGTCGGGACACTTCGCGCGGATGAACGCCATGAAGCGGTTGGCGTCCATATTTAATCGTTTTTTTAGGGCTTACGGCCCGTCCGTACTAAAGGTCCTATTGTCCCCGCCTTGCGGCGGGGGTGTAACAGACCTATAAAACTATACAGAAATCCTAGCGTCTTGGGTACGCTAGGATGAGTACCTGTCGGTCGCTAATGAGACAGAACAATGGAATACAATAGCTGCCTCTGAGGCGAGCGGGTGTGGCAGGGTCGCTGGATCCGGTGGGCGCGCAGGTAGGCGCGCGCAGGTGTGCTTGCAGGTGTGCGCGGTGACGCACTCACTTCACAGGGCGGTAGTCCGCCCGCACTTTTTCACTACACACATCCACTGGTCGGATTTTTCTGGCACTTGTATGGTACTACTACCACTACTACTACTGATAATGATACCACCAACACACTGTAAGTATTAGTAGAATCTTCGTCTGGCTGGAGGCGCGTGGAAAGTACTTCCGGGACGACTCAAAAAAAAAAAAAAAAACGCGACCGCAAGCGTCGTCGTGATTAGATTTTTATGCTCACGGGTATATATTATAAGATAATATATGATAGTTCAAAGATATTTACTGATTCAAAAAGAAAATGTTCGCTAATAGTAATAAGATTAAATATATAAATATATTAATTACAATATATATAGCTAATAGTTTTCAATATTGTCATGCTAATACACACATGCATTCAAATGAAAATGTAAATTATACGAGTCAATACCTCATTCGAATCGAAAGCAGATCCCATTGGATAAATTATTATATAGTATGAAACATTACAAACAGCTGTAGTTCTGATGTACTATTTTAGTACTCTTACAATAATATTCTAGAAAGAAAGGCTACGAAAACACAATACTACTTTTGTGTCGTATAGTACTTGCTTTTTACACACGGTTTATAAATTACTAAACGGTAATATATCATATCACCCTCAATATACTTATTTTTCATCTATTTATTTTATCCATTTAATAAGTTAATAGAATAAATAATAATAAATAAAACTTATAATATATACCTTAGTATCTTAAAACGATAACATTAATTATAAACAACTATCTAGTATTAAACGAAAGTATCGTAAACACACCTGCATTTATTCTCTCCTGGGTCCTGGAAAGCGTTGTGGTATAGCGGCTCATTATTAAAGCAAAACAATTCTCTTACAATTTTCTTTAATCTTGCGGTTCTTCTGTATCGTCTATGGATTTATTTGGAAGATTAAAGCATATTTAAGCTTTCAAATAAAAAAAATATTTAATAATAAATAAAAGTATATTTTTTCTACTTACAAAAATAAATCAAATATGGATATTTGTGATGGTCATCCACGGTCGTGTGCACCCACTAATCATTAAAAATAGCAAAAGGTCACTGCTCAACAAAACCGCACTATATATGGGTCATACCTAAACATTTCCGGATTTTAATAAATAAGACCAGATATTATATTTATGATACATTTATTGTTTTCGAAGTATATGTCCTCGCAATTTACACATTTTTGCGTTCGTTGGAACTATTGTGTGGAATCAGTTTTCAGTAGGTGCTCATTGGCTTCTTGGAACGCGTTCAGCACCGCTTTACATGCATTCCCATCTCAATTTCCCTTTACGGGGGAGCCCGTTGGTTAGTTGGCCTTTACCACGTAAGGCGGTGGTTTGTTTATATGGGGCCGTGTGCATCATATACTATAGAACTATATTCTCCTCCTAACGCAGAAAAAAAAATCGTTGTTATTATTGTCAATCATAATTATTTAAGAACAAGAGCAATTATAGTGACTAGACTCAATTAATTATTCGTTGTCACACGCATAAATAACCTATAGAAATTGTTTTTTAAAGTTAAGGGTGACAAATGAGCACAACACAATCGAATCCAATTGGTATTTATGTACTATGAACTATACCGGTATGTAAAAAAATATTAATTAAAATTATGAAATATATATTAGTTGATGTTGCACAAATTTTGAGCACGTATTTTATTGCAATTCATGTGAACACATAAAGCTATAGCTACAATATCACTTTGATCTTAATAAGTATCTTTCACTTTTATTTTATTCAGCCCTAAACGTGACACTTTGTTCACTGATAAAATCCTTCTTTGATTCGGATTGAAGACTAGTATTCGTAAATTTTGAGTTTAAGCTGCTTTAAATGATACAAAATAAACGTCATCATAGTTAAAATTTAAAGTATTCAAATTACCGTTGTAGATTATATAATTCCGAAGAATTAAATTTAGCGCAATAAAGCGAGGAGAGGGTCTCTAGAAGATATAATTTGTGAGTTAACTCGGGCATACCACATGTGATGTCAATACTATACATATATAAACTAAATATATAATGCATAGCGTATTAATATATTGAATAATCTAATCTATGTCTCTTCGTCAGCGAGTAAGGAATATAGGGTAATATTACGTTAGTAACGATGATAACAAATTTTAATAGTCTTCCTTATATTTATTACGACACAAAAGTTTTCTTTTATCTAGTAATGTTATTGAACAATTATTTTTTAACTTTTAATGTCTAATGCATAGGCGTATATCAACAAGTGTCAATGGTAAATACCACTATTTCAAGTGTTTGCTTATGTTTTGCTTGGTCAGCTCAAACAAATCGTAGGTTGATCCTATGTCATGTTTGAGATTTAATAACAGTAGAAACGTGTATGGCAATAACTACTTCAGATAATACATTTCTGGATGGGACTTACAAAGTTATTTATATATATTGTATGTCAGATGATCACTATTCAGTAAACTAAACTTACTAAACGTAAAATAATAAGAATCAATTGATTAATGCTATTGTTGAACTTAGTGTAAATCCTAATTAAACTGTTTAATTAATTTATAGGAACATTTTTGTCAAAGTTAAGATAACTTTGTTAACTTAATAAAGTGTTTTAACTCACTTTAAATGATATTGTTTACGTTTTATAAAGCTTAGCGTACTATCTTAGTTGAAAAAGTTAAAGTAGAAAGGGTCATATAGATAAATGAATTAATAAATAACATATCAAGAATTTTTTAAATAATCCTCCTTTAACTAAAGCTACAAATCTTTTATTTATATTTTAAGGTTTTATATATTAGCCATTAGTCTAGAGCATTTAAAATGAGTCCGACCTTCAGTATTTGAACAGATAATATTTAACAAACGATACTTTTTAAAATTTCAATACCCTTATAAGGTGTAGTTGATAGCATGCCGTAAAATGTTGACTTTATAGTTCTGGTGCTAATACAAGTTCCCCATGTACATTTTGATATGAAGTCAAAGAAGCGTTTGAATGTCATGGCATGACAACTGACTATGTGAAATGAGCACGTGACACTTATATTATTTGAAACTGTAGACTTCTCTCTTTATTTGTATTCACTTTAAAAGTTTACTTACGTTCTAAAAACTCAGTGAGAGAAAAGAACTCTCCAAAAATACAGTTACAAACGTTGTTAGTTCGAACTGTTGTCAGATCAAAAATATTTTTCATATATATATGCATATGTATAAGTACGTTTCTTCATAATTACTTAGTTTTAACTTTTAATTATTTTTACACCCTGATTTGTTAAGTTCGTAACGTTTTTTTTTAAATTTCTTGACATTAAGCGACTCTACATAAATGTGTAATTTAAAATAAATGATGTTTATAATATTCATCTCCATTTATCTCCTAATTTTATTTATATTTTACAATATATGTATATATATATATATATATATATATATATATATATATATATATATATATATATATATATATATATATATATACTTCATATGTAGTCAATTGTACATACATCATATGTAGAAAAAAAGGTCACATTCTAATGTTTGTCAAATAAAGGTTTAACTTTGTTCCTTTATGTACATAGGTATACCGTACATAAATTCATTAATTCGTTTTAATCTCACCGATTTAATCTCATTTTACTGTTGTGCTTAATTATTATAAGAAAAATTTTAACACAATTTATTAGAGGGTCTAGGTCTATTTTGTGATGCTAAGTTAAATATGACGTGAGCATATCTGTTAATGAAATGGCCTCGCTGCAGCTGCCGCACAAATGGATCGGCTCGATGAAACTCTTCGAAAAAACTTCAGTGTAATATATACACCGAAATTGCACGTATAACATATCCGAAGCTCAAAATATGGTTTAATAAATTTCTTTAGACATTAAAAATCAATGATTTTTTAATTTTATAATTTAACCTTCAACTACGCGGGAATTAAAATGTTACTACAAACAACACCGCAAGCGTAATTTTACACAAAATAAAGCAAAAATGTTTAGCTTCTATCCTAATTAAAATTTTAAGTACATCTAAACAATAGTAACATTGAGGGAGACTTAAATTATGTCGCTAAATCCTGTAAGTCTATATAAGGTACTCCGCGAACGCATTAGGCATGTTAAGACGAAAATCTCAATCTAGCCATCAAAACAAATCTTTTTGATCTTTTACCAAAGCGGTCAAAGTGAACTTCTAGTGGTCGCTCCAGCATTCACCGGTTAGACCTGACAGAATACAAGCACATGTGGATGAAAGCGGACATATTTTGAAATCTCTTTGAGAGGAATAACCACGTAGACTCTGGCAACAGTTCTGCATCATATTTATGTCACTGTTTTTCCTATATTTCGTGTCGACCTGAGACTACACAGGTAATGTGTATATCTAACACATTATCTACAAATTAATGTTTATTACTTAATTAGTAAAATTTAAATATCTGTTATGACACGAATTGTATATTGAACGTTAACGGAATAATTAATTTTATTTTATAGTTAAATCAGTAATATCAGCTCAATTCCTTTTGTGCCAGAGTACAAATTACTGAAATAATAATAGTACAAATATTCACGTACCAAACTGAATGGTAATATACCTTGATCAGAGCTTCATTCTATATAATATAGACTCTAATAATTTTATATGAGGATAAATGTCTTATGCCTTGGCCAGCGAGGCGAAGTTTGCATAAAGGCATTAAACAAAACAGACGGCATCAGTAATCAAATAGCATGAAACATTAGGAAATATTGTTAAACTGCACATTTCTACCAACGTAGAACGTAAAAGTAGATTTAACTACGTGTAAGGTATACCTAGAGACAACGTTGTTCGAGTACGTGACAGACTGAACGAAATGTCCGAAAATAATTGGATTGGACAATTTGGTCCCCTGTAAGAACCTCTAGGTCACCTGATCTAATTCGCTACATTTTTTCTATGGATGGCGTTGACTTTACTTTGCAATTTTGCTTATCCCGATAAGTCATAATGATATTATTCATTAAAATAACGATTAGTTTGAATATGCAAATATTAAAATAAACATTATTAATAATAACAATGAAAAGAGAAATTTCAAGTTTAGTACCGTATTTTATAAATTTAAAATAACTAAGTACTCTCCAAACAATCATACCGTCATTTTAATTAACTTATGGTATAGAGATTCAGGGGTAATTGTTTAGGCCTAGATAAAATTATAAAGAAAAGTTAGAATCTTGGCAAATATTGACTCTTGGAGACCGAATTATGATCGTCATTCTATGTATCAACAGTATTTCTTACTTTGTTATTTATTGTAGCTCAGTTTCTGTTCGAAAGCACAGAAGTCTTCTAAGAAATTTACAGGAACCTGTATAAAAGGTACTATATTCTTTATGAGTATTCAAATGTTTATGTAACACATGCGAATAAGCGAAATAAATAAAGAAGAAACTCAAAGTTACCATAAAAGGAAGAAATAAAACGTTCGGATACGCCTAATTTACTTTATTAAAAAGGGAATGTAAATTTGGTGAATCGGGAAAGAATTGAAAGAATAATGAATCGGCGTATGTTCAACCTTTACAAAGGAATAAAAATGTTCTAACGAAAAAAAGAAACGAAAGTTTCAATGTAACGGAAGCACGATTAGTTTTGAAAAGAAAATGTCGTAGTTTTTTTGCTTTCTATGACGCAATTGATATAACAATTTAAAAGAGAATTAATCTAGTACGTTGTTTACATGTGAACATTTAAATATTTTTGTGACGAATAGTTTTACATGATACTAATATGAAATTTTTGTATGTGGTAAAAACTATTTATTTGCTTAGCCACACATTTTTATTCCTTTGTAAAGGCTGAAATAACGCCGATTCATAATTAAATTCAATATAAATAAAAAAAAAGTCTTTTCTTTTGTTTGTTAGCATAAATATTGTATTGAACATTCTTGTGTGATCTACGATGAGTGATCTACAGGTGTATTTATTTTATGAAAGAACATGTTTAACTTTTGAAGTGAGTGTGGCAAGCAGTAACAATGGTGAGTGAGTGGTTTTACTTTATTTATTTATTTTCATATTACTCGTACTACTTATGCTTCATCATATAAAATAATAAAAGCAGCTATAAGAGACTGTCATTGGCGCTGTGTACGATTTGATCAAGTCTTAAGCTCGTTGCCATGGCTGTACTACGGGGACGGTACTAACTATGCCCTCGTGGGCCTGGTCAATATATGGGCCTAATTATCGTCTACACATTTATTTAAAAAGAATCGTCAATTAGAAAAATGTACATGTACATTTCCCGTGCGAACTGTGTACACGGGAAGTGATTTCTGCGACCTATGATATTCGCATTCGTCCTCGATAAGGAATCATTATGTAGATGCGTTGTCATCCCTGAAAACTACGATGGAATGCCTCGTTACCACTAAGAAGCGTCTAAGAGCCATGATATTTATGAGTAGTATTTTAAATACTACTCATAAATGTCATATCACTTTATTTGTTTTTAATTCGAGCTTTTATACTTGTGTTTAACTAAAGTAAATTAATAAATAAATAAATAAAAACTGATATGACAAATATGACAAAATCTTTTTTAGTACGTAAGGGTCTGAACGAACTCAAACTTTTTTATGTATTCTTTAGCAGAAACCGAACCACGACAATTCCTACGAGTCGGACAACCTCGGTAGTGGTACACAGACAATGTGACTAACACCACCTCAGGAGGACTACGAACTTATATACTAGCTAATAGCAGCATAACCCTGATATGTTTCCTTAAGGGATAGTAGTGAACCACCCACATGGAACGAGATATTCCACCCCAGTCCTAAGTAGTGTCAATGCATATGCACCCTGAAACTTTGTTAAAGATGCATGCATGTAGATGTTTGGTCGTTTATTATTCCTAATATTATATCAAAAAAGTTATTTAATCGCTGGATTTTTCAACGCAGTTTGTTTCAGCTGCAGTATTAATGGGTCAGCTCGACAGGCGTAGGACCACGCCATCACAAAACACCAGCGTAAAATAGCTGCATCATTCTGCTGTGTTACGTCTGGTGAGTGTAGGGATCCAGAGACCTTTATTACTGGTGACGAGGCATTCCATCTCAGCCCTCAAGGATGGCACCGCATCTGCACATGATTCCTTGTCTAGGATGAATGTTGATGTCATGGGCCGCAGGAATCACTTAACACCAGATGAATTGTGTTCTCGTTAGTTACTCTCAATGTAAATAATAAAAAAAAACTTAATCACTGGAAAATAGAGACCCAGTTATTATTAACATGTACTCGTACAACTACCACAGCAAACTCAAATCAAAAAATCATGTGGGCACATAATATTATATTTTCTTTTTCTTTTTTTTTCCTATTGTTTCAGTTTTTTTTCGTTAGTATCCTGTTTAATACTCAATAACTTTGTCTGGTCAACTTTCATATTACCACTTTTTACTGTATGAATTTTTTATAATTTTTTGGTTCTGTTATTTTTTATTACATAATTATTTTTTATCATACTTGATATAACGAGGACAGATACTTCTCTTGTTCTTCACGGCCTCACGGAAGATCAGGGTTGTGACCCTCCCCTACCTCTTGTTTATTTGGCGCACAGCAGGTTTAATTTGTATTTAATTAATTTATTATTTTATGTTTTTCTGTATTTTTCTTTATTTATTAGGTACGTGTTTTTCTTGTTTGTTTTTAATTGTTCTAAAAATTTGGTACAGGAACCTAATTTTGCATAGTATTGCTTATGTGTGCCAAAAAGGAATAAATGAATATTATTATTATTATTGCAAACATAATGTTTGTATTCTATTACTTCCCTTCAAATTTCTCATCAAACTTTAATGGTATTTATATACCATGATGTACATGATGTACCATTTTGTATATGCATATAGTTATTAAAGCACATATTAAATAAATTAAACAAATAAACTACACGGTAATATATCGACTTAATGTGACGTCAATAGATTTCAACATGTTTCTATATGATATTCTCTTAAGTGTTAATGTCTACCTTTCAAAAGGTGTTATAACAGAGATGACACCTGACAAGGGTAGCAACACAATTTAATTAACAAAAATGTAAGTCCGATGTTCTTTTGTATCATTTCTAATGTAAGGTAAAGTTACAGTATCACATCGCATTGCACGTGCCATCACTAATGAGATTGCATTGACGGATAATCTTTAAGGCGGCCCCTATAAAGATTGGGAGATTCTTCATAATATCTTCGAAATATGTTTCATTTAATAGCACCTCGATGGAAGTTCGCCGAGTTGATAATAATAATTGTAATCATTTTGGGTCATAAATTTAAAATAAAATAACAAGAAACTTACATTTAAATAAAATAAATGGGTATAGTAGGATAATTTTGATTAAGAGTGACTTTTGTGGCTCAGTAAAAATATGTTAAGAAAAAGTATTTCCTGCAAATTATTGTATCATAAATTAAACAAAATTATTTTTACAACATTTTAGACCTAAATTGTTAGCCGATTCAAAGGAAAACTTTAAAAATGAAATAAGCTTAACTTGGTATCACAGTGCAGTCAAAGTTTTGTACGTCCGACGTGTGATGAGGAACTTCTTGATGTTATTCTTTCCAATTGTTATATATGAGTAGTTCTTTGGAATGTGTATTATGATGTTATGTGTATTAGATAATATTTTAACATGACATTTATAACGAATGAGCACACAATTTACCTTACTTATTTAATTAATTTTGCAACCCATGAATCTACGTCCTTGTATGGATATATATATGAAAAAATATACATAAAAAACATAATAAAAAACTGATACCTGGTCTTTCTCAAAACTAAAATGTCTAAATTATCTTGGAAGTTGGTACTGTTTTATTTTCACTGGATATTAAAGTTTCTTAAGCCTAATTTCTGGTGTTATAGGTTTTTGCACCTATGCAATTGTTATTTACAAAAGTAGATTACAATCAATTACATTCTCGATAGTTTCTATCTTGTCAGTATATAAGATACAATAATCACCACTGGAACCCTATGATCCACGGAAATACCGTTTTTGTAATAAAGCCATTTTATTTTAATTGCGCTAAAAAACAGATGTTTATATCTTCCACCTTTAAAGTAATTTCAATATTAAATAAGTGGTTTGGACTTTACTCTTCTTATAATAGATGCTGATGACTCAGTAGAACGAAAGAGAGAAAGAGAGAAAAATATTTGCGTATGTTCTTGTTTAAATTTTTATGACGATGGAACAAAATGCCCTGCCTTCAATATAGCATGCTTTGTGACTCTTGAAATTAATCATTGGTAGAATAAATATATCATTTTAAGTCTATTGCGTACATGAAATGGATGATTACTATTTTTTTTAGTTAATTATTACTTTGGGGATATGTGAGGTTTGTGGATTTTCTTCCTAATTTTAAAAGACCTTATAAACCTTTCGCCATGAACCTTCTAGAGCTTTAGTAGCGCTATTTTCTGATAAACTAATATAAAATCAAATAAGTTCTTAAGTCTGTTATTTACTGAGATAGTGCTAAACACTTTCCACTTTGCCTGTGTTCTTGCATTTTTCCTTGTGCCTCAATAGGGCCAAAAGAATAACAATTTGTCTATTATTGAACGCTTTGCACAACGTAGTAGGGCCACATGAATCACTTACTATAAATACTTTTTACTCGTCGGAGAAAAAAACGAAAAATTATCTAAAGTCTAAAGACGAGAGTTTTCTTTTTATTTCTTTCTTTCTTTTGAATTCTTATGAATCTTTGCTAAGCGTTTAAGTGGCACTTATCAAAGTGCATTGATGCATTGATGGCAGTGTATTTAGAATCACCTTGATTTTTAGTAGCGACTTTAAAGTATTCTTGTGATGAAAGGCTATATTTACAATTTTCTTATAGTATGTTTCCATCTAAACAAAAACTAAAAAATAAAGAGTATAAACTGACAATAGCATATGCATTAGTATGACCCATTTTTGTCTTACCTTGTTCTTATGAGGACGCTTGTATCTTGTGTTACCTACAACTTTGAATTTTGTGAGGCGAAAATATGCCTGGGTTTTCTTTTTTTATACTGTTTTATTAAATTTTTTTTGCGTTCTTTGATATATTTCTTTTGTCTAGTAGTCATTTATAGAACATTGTATTATAGACATTGCAGTAGTATAAATCTAAGCAACTTATATATTTTCTGGAGAACAATATTACATTGCATTTGTTTATATTTTCTAAAATAACTAACTTTATCTTTAAAATAAATATTGATTATGTTTTTGAACGTACGTCGTCGCAGTTCTCCGCTTTTTCACTGGAAGTCACTATTTCCCGTCATGTTACCTCACATGGCCTCTCACCAATATTCTGTTAGCTAACTAAAATGCCCAAAGAGCAAGCCATCTGCTATTGTATTTCTCGTAATAATATTAAGATTTGTTAAAACAATAGTTAGAAGTCACTCAGAAACAAACAGGGAGGTAAAATTATCACTAATATAACGAATGATCTCTTGCCGATATAAAAAAAAAACAAAACGATGTGATCATAAAAGTTTATTGTACAAACAATAAAAAAACTTTTAGACAATAATACTACCTTCCTTTAAACCAAGGGAACCTCTTTTAAACAACGCTTCTATTCATATCAAGCACCGCTCAGCCCAGAAAACATATTCTCTAAAATAAATTGAAGTGCTGCACTATAGCCGATACCGAAAACAAACGATCTGTAAAAGGTACAAAACATCAGAGCCAATTCCAACTTCTTTTTTCCATCATTTTACATGTTACATGTCCGAGATGGAAAAAAGAAACACTTCTGAAATCATCTTGGTTTTAGCCAGTCTTTTAATTTTATTTTATTGCATATTTGCCGTAAATAATTAGATTTATGTAGAATGTATAATAATATAATAGATATGGAATAGATACTAGTATAAAACGAAACGTTATAACGAAAATTTTGACTACAATTAAAAAGTATGTCTTTTCAAGGTGCGAGGGGGGAAAGCTTTTGCACAGTAAATATTAAACATTTAGTAACAGGTTATTCTAAGTTACCTTTTGAAACTTATAAAAAAGGCTAGGAAGTTCCCTCTTACATAATTATATACAATACACAATATAAATATAATATCCTATAAGTGTAGTCAAACTCCGCAAACTATAGCGAAACTCGCAATAAGATGATGTTGTGTATATGGTGGGATTGCAAGGGTATTGTTCATTATGAGTTTTAACCACTGGGCAAAACCATCGATTAGAATCTCTACTGCCAACAGCTGATGGCACTCAAGCAAGAAATAATAGAGGAAAAACGGCCGCAATTGATCAACAGAAAGGGTTTGGTTTTTCATCACGATAACGCCAGACAAGACTCATCTTTAGCCAATCCAAATAATAATGCTATATATATGTTTATATATCTACATGCTATAATCAACAAGCCTATATTATTGTTTATAGTTCTGATATGTTTTCCATGTCTAATCTGCCATTTGTCAGGGTTGACAAAATTGTCATCTCATTTACAATTACAATATCTATCGATTGAAACAAGTTTTACATTCACTTGAGTTTTCTTATCATTTTTAGGTAAAAGTTGCAGTTATCTTCTTTTTTTCTCTGTTCATTTGAATAAATATGGTTATCTTTATCACTCATCTCTACTTCGTAATAAAACAAAGCCACTCGTGTTACGCCGATGCTCATAAAGCCGTTTTATACAATAATACAAATAACGAAATGGTTGCTTGTCAAGAAAAATTTGGATATATTATTACTAAAAATAAGTTGAATGCATCCTTATTAATAAAAATGTGTGTGTATATTACAATTTTTTTCTATATCAAATCTGTGTGCTTGTCATTTTTGTTTAAAAATCTCTGGATCGAAATCGATTTTATATTTCTTTTATGGACCTGATTAACTGTACTGTGCTGAAATTATTAGCAGTAAAACCGCCCATTATTACCTTCTATTTTAAGTCACCTTTAAAATTATTTAATTTTTTATCTATTCGGTGTATAAATGTCTATATTATTCTACTTTGTTTTATATTTGTAACGGAACTGTCATGAGATTTCTCAGAAAATATCTATTACTTGAAAGTTATATTGAGCGAAAAGCGTAGCACTGTTTAAAGTTTAGCCAATTAACAAAGTTATCTTACCTAAAATTTAGCTTAAGAGATATTTATTTAACAATTTACTTGAGTTATTGCACTATTCATTATTTTTAACTAAGTTTTCGTTTAAAACTGACTATTTTTGTTTCTATTAATCTTATTCTCTATCTTTGAAATGCCTGTGAAGTCAACTAACCCACAATGAAGGCGGCTTCGCTCTTTAGAGAGGCTTTCAAATGTATCATAAAGCGACGTAGTAAATCTCGATGGCACAAGCCACGACCACTACAATGCTAGTCCGATATCCAGGCCTAGGCTACTTCAGACTAGGTTATCACCGCATAAATGAAGTAAAACAACTGATCCCAATATTTTGCATTCGAAAAATGCTAATAAGCTAAATAGAAGTTTCAAATAAGCGGGCAGGCAATATTAAATAGTAGACTTGGTAATGAAAACCGGGTTATTAATTTGGATGTCGCTAGGGAAGAAGACCACTGCACTTCCTAATCTAGCAAATTAATAATGTAATAAACAAATCTTTCATTATTGTATTTCAAAATCAAATGGTCGTAATTCAGTATAACATTCAGTGTAACTAAAAGAACGCGTGCTTAGTACTCGAAGTATTTTCAGATAATGCACAAATATCTATCTTACTTTAATCTTGTATACCGAGATAGGCTTGCCCTCCATTACGTTTGGGAATCTGGGATAAAGAGGAGAACTTTATCTTTTATTTCACTGTGGCTTCTTCAGAAATAATCTAGAGAATTCTTAGAGAATCTTAAAGAGAAGCCGAAGAAGAAATTAAGAAGGCTTTATAGCTCAATTTAACACATAAGACTCTGAAAGCGGTCGCTATGAAGATAATTCTACCAAAACACACTAAATTGTTACGTTTGTTACGTTTTTATCTTATCTTAACATATTTGTATTTTAAATTAATATGAAATATTTTTTTATTATAATTTTCAAGTTTTGTTAAGGATACTACTGCTTTTTTATTTCAAACAACATGCGAGTTTATATGAAACAACATTCGAAAGCAAACAGAAAACCGTATTAATGCTTAAAAAATTGTGACAATCCCGTTTCGTTCATATATTTTATTTTAATTTATATATATTATATATATATATATATAAATTATATATATATATAATTTTTCGAAGTCAATATATATAATAATATATGTATTGGCTTTAAAAAATGATAGACTAGAAAGAAGTGCTAAATTATTCTATAAGCCATCTTTTTTTAATATTACATTAAATTTAAGCTAAGTAGTAAAAATTAAAGTTAGTTAAATTAAATCTAAGGTTTCATATTCGTCTAATTATATAAGTCAAGCGATATACAAATTTGCTTTTAGAATTAGTATGTACAAAATAGCCGGATGCAACGCCGTATGGACGAAAAAATAAAATAGTTACGTTACGAACACGGCTACAGGTTTGAGGATAGTTTTAAATAAATGTTTCGTTAGCAATATTGCTATATTATTTGTCTTAATTGGAATGCACAAGGAGGTTTCGTGTTAAATAACATAATTCCATTAATATCATGTAACAAAATTTTGCTGTGACGATTTCAATCCGTAACCACAAACTTGTACAACCATACACAGTTTATTTTATCAAAGTATCCCTTAATTAAAATCTGAGTATTAAATACTATTAATAACATTTGTATAGATACTTTCAATAAGTGATTTGACATGTAGATAGTAATAAAATTGCGCATTGATTGCAGAACTTGAAATACGTTATTAAATATTTTCCAAAAGATAAATATTATTAAAAACAAAATGAAAATAGATTATTTTCTTGTTCTAATGATATAACCATTATTTATAATAAGAGAAAGAACATAGGCGACGGAGTCAGTAGAATCATGAGCCCTTTTCCTCAAGGCTTTCCTATGTCGTATATATTCGATGAAACACACGGTGGATTTAGTTCGATAATTTCATTAGGAAGAAAGTAGACCGCCAACTATCAAACATGGCTTTGATGAAGTTTGGAGATGAAGCGCCTGGTACGATGTTGAAACTCAGTGGCTGGTATCATTAAACTCTTAGGATGGACCATCAAAATTGTAAAAAATATAGCTAGTAGCGCAGAACAGATGTTTTAATTTGTGTTATTTATGGTAGGAATATTCTTTTACATTCTATAAAAGAAAAAATAAAAAGAAAAACATAAGCACCTTAAAGAAATAAGTAAGAAACAAGCTTTTAAAGTAAGAATAAAATAAAACTTCACAAAAATCAGGAAATAATAGTTATTGTTATTTTCAGTTTGGTAGAATTTAACCTGTTCTGTAAATTACAACCGGAAAGTTTCAAACTCCCAGTGAATTTTAGTTGCGAACCAATAATCAATGTTTGGAAAATTAGACAGAAATTTTGCAGCAGAAATAGTAATGGAATTTAGTTTATCGGTCACTCGTGTAAAATGTAGTCCATTTACATTATAGGTATGTAGCGATAATTACCTCAAATTATGTTATTTTATTTTAATAGCATTCCATTTTTTTGTATCGTTACTCTAAGAGAGCATATTTTTTCCGTAGGTAGCGGAAGCTAATAAACTCATGAAATTATTATGTAATTAAATATTATATATATTTTATATACATTTTATAATATCACTGAATTCTGCCATACATTTATGACTGGCCCGTTACCATTTACGCTTACTGATTGAATATAATCCCTAAAAAGAACGCCTGATTCTGTTAATAATCTACCAAGGACCAGTTTTCTCCATAGGTAACGGAGTGGCTCTAAGAATCGCTCAACCATTTTCAGCGTTGATATTTATTTTGGTTCGGTGTGTCATTTCTGGTATAACGCATTGTCTAAAGATAATTGTACGGGACTTGCAGGGATAATTGTATTTGAAGTGACATTAATTTTAATTTAATGGTAATAAATAAAGATCTCATAAATTTTAAAGCTAACTTTATCTCTTTTCGATCTCATAACTTTTATAGTTAAGACTAATAAAATTCGAATTCAAAGTCAACTAGTCGTATGTTACATGTTCACAAACGGATATTTAGACCACGAATTATCCGTTGTTAAATGTAAAAATTGACAGATAAATGTTTGAGTAAAAAAAGCCGTTGACTGTTATTACCAAATTGTCGTGGACTACCACCACGTTGCAGTTAGTTTCAAATTGCATAAATTAATAGATAGACTTCATAGACGACTAGTGTTGAACATCAGCATAACGCTGCTGAGTTTCGTATGGTGAGTGGAGGGCATCCATATTATAGGTGACGAGAAATTCCATCTCAGTCTTCAACATCCATGTGAATCTTAAATTTTTGTTAAGAATAGATATTGGTGTTTATGGACTATAGGTATTAATTACCATAAGGTAAATAGTTTTCATGTGTCAATGTTAATTTCATCAATAATAAAATTTTATCCATGTAAAAATTTTTACGGCACCATAATATATTATCATCACGTAAACTTTATCAATTCAAATCGGCATGGGATCGATATCGAAATCCATTTAAACATTATTTATAATCCATTAATACAACTCTCTTAGTCTATATCTCTTAGTTATACCTACAGTATTTTTTTAATTTTAAACTATGTAAGTTTACAATAATCTCATGACTTTTTACATAAAGGTAGTTCGCATATCAAAAAAATCTTTTGAATTAAATTTTAAACCGAAATACCCAACCAAAATCCCTGGATTAAATTTTCGAACAAAGCTTCCATTCAAATATTCAACTGCAGCAATTTTAGAATAGCTCGTGGAATAAAAAGCTGCAGTGTGTAAGGTTGAGTAAAGAAAGCTTTCAGAATAGTTTAAAATATTTGAGCTCTGTGAGGAGGATATAGTATACTTATATATTTTCAATAATGTTGATAATAAGTAACTGAATCCTATAAATAAATATTTTATACTTATATATAAATTTTAAATTAAAGGAGAACTGATTAAAGCTGAACCTAGAAAAATATGTAAGTTCACGTAATTTTTTTTATTAATTGTTGTGTAAAATATAATTAATTAATACTAACGTTTACTTTGATTAGATGATATAAAGCTTTTTATCTTATTTTTGTATTTTCCTGAATAATATGATACGCTATTTCTACGCCAATATATAAAATATTTTAAAAGGATTATGTTCTAAATATCTGTTTACGCGTAGGTCATGAAAAAAATGAGGAGGAATTTAGGAATTATAATACACTGAAATTTCAAACTTAAATTATTTTGATTCATTATACATTTATGACAAGATATATTTATGTGGATATATTATTTTAATGATTATTTTTTTTACAATTAAGACCGAATGTTACTCATACCACAACCTTACAAATAACTGTGGATACACCAAACACCGCATACATAAACAAATAAAACAACCCCTCAAATGTATCGTACCCCGTGAAAGACTTAATGACAAAAAAACATCGAAAAGTCATTCGATGTTTTGCTCTCTAAATGGGGCATACATATAGCAATTCATATATATTCCAAAAAAAGCTAAGGTAATCCTAGTTGCAATTTAACTTGATGGATTGTTATATTGGTATCCTAATAGGTCATTAAATAGCTTTTATTTAAGAGAATTTTGAGTTTCTTAAACCTGATTTGTGGAATAATTATGGTAAATAATAAGTACTGTAAAGAAATGCTTATGTGCGTGCGTGTGTGTATGGAATTGCGTACGCGTGACATAACTTATCACGTGCGTTCATGTATGTTTTATTAATTCTGTATGCGGAGTCTTATGATACTTAAGAGCTATCTAACGTTAAGAATTTTTTATTACCGAGTAGTCGGAAAGAAAAATGGTTCTTTATAGCTCTTTGAGAAACCTCGAGTGGTCTTATATTGGATTTTGTAGCCCCACCCCAGCAAGAGATAAAATTATTTAGGATACTCGTACATCGGCAAAGTGCATATATATTACCAACCGAAAAGATATTTACAGCATATTTAAGAGTATATTCCAATAAACTTCAGTATGCACATATAAAACATACAAATACGATTATGCATAACGATAGTCAAAAATCAAATTTTATGATTATAAAATAAGGTAACCATTAATACCTTTATCAAAAAGTGAGTTCTGAGAGGGTGATAAGTAAACAGTTTACAAGGTACCAGCTAAAGTGTGAATCAAATCAAACTGAGTTGTGATGACAAATGGAGATATACACTTGTGAACGAACATCATAAATGAATCATTTAAGCTAAATCATTCATCAATCAACAATCACAAATTACAAAAACTCATCATCATTCAACAATCACAATTAATCTAGACCTATGGAACCTTCAGCCCTCACATATTCATACATATGTGTACTGAGCAAACCTTTGTATTCATGCAGACCAAAATTGAAGCCTTTGAGTGCAATATTCTCGCGTTATTTTTCAAGTGCTAAAGGAAAACTCAAACCGGTATGAGATTAAAGTGTACAGTATTTCTCCCGATCTAATACAAAGGCTATTAAATGTTTAAAAAATTAACACCAATGAAGGCGTTCATTGATGCTAATTTTACTAACTTCATTCAAAAATATCAGCAGCAGTGTGGGTTTATTTTAAATAAAAACTGTTGATTACATTTGCTCCTTCTTGGTACGTTCAAAGAGGCGCTCGTATTTAACTTCAATGTCTGAAAAACGAAAAAAAAATCAAAGATATGTGTAGTTCACCTATCCGTGTGGCTAGATGTGGCAGACTATGTTCCAATCCCTCTAGAAAGGAAGCCTATACCTTTGCACCCGTCGGGAAAAGATCACTATTCGAAAGCAGTCGCCATAGACATCGTACAGCGTATTGACAGTTACCAACCCAAATACACTTTACCCACTTCACTGTAATGAATCCATAACGATATCATTTTGGGGCAATTCAATGAAGCTTCTAACTCAAGTCATCTTATTTTATTTATATGTTCTAAGTTTTCTCAAATAACAACAGCTGCGCAGAATATGTTATCCTGCTGTAAGCATTCAAGCTAATTTTAGTGACACACTACGGCATATATACGCACTCATGTGTCCGTATGTATGCTGTATGCCGTATGTCAATACATGTGCAATAAGATTGGATGTAGATTCAAATGTAAGGTCAAAGAGAAAAAACCTAACAAGCAACAATCTTGTTATGCACAACTAATGTTGACAACTTGTCGTTAATGTTGTCACAACTAATGAACAAGAAAATTCTTGTCAGCAATCAATTTATTTATATACATATCGCCTCGATTCTCCTTTTAATAAATTGAAGATAATAGCTAAGGACAGTTAACAAAACACCTTACACATATAAACGTTTCTACTAATATTGGTATTGCGTGTAGGCCACTTTTATATCACACTACATTAAATTAAGCACCATAATAAATACAAAAAAAGCATTGAATTGAATCATTCTTTTTTATTTCAATTAGTGCACTAATAATTATATCACATACTTAGTAATCATAGGAATGATTTTTTATAGAAACTATTGAATTTTTTAAAATAGTTTATGATACTGTAGGCCGTGGGCAAAGAAAAGATCAGTATTCTTTGAATAATATCGAAGAGCCGTTTTGAAGTCAATGAATATATACGATATCCCATAAAATAATTTAATAATTATTCTTCTACGGTAGAATTTTTTAATGGAATGTAGAAATTCTTAACAGTTGAACCCACATTTAGTACATAATCATGCCTTCACACAAATACAATCCGTATAGTAAATTTTAAGTAATTACTGGGAAATTTATAAATTCTGCTTACATTTCAACTGAAATTGAATGGTTTACGTTTTTATTATTTCTCTTCTTTCTACATAGTTCTGTGGATTGCTTTACACCCTGTAAAATATGTATTATACGGGCTAATTTATTTTTATTTCATTTCATCCAATAGTAATAATCACTCATCGAGCTATGAAGCGGTCTATGCTCCATGTTTCTCAGCGTGATAGAATACACAACGTAGACATCTGTAGTAGAACCAGGGTGACCAACATATATGGCTCAAAAGGTTAGAAAGAAATGGGCTCGCCATATAACTCATAGAACCAATAACCGACGGTAAGATTTTTGGGTAGCAACTACGGATTGGCAGTAGCAACCTAGGACGAACCGCCAGGGTATGGCGACCTATGCAAGTTTTCAACTATCAAAATCAAAGTTCCAATAAAACTTTTAATTAGAGATACTAAATTACTTTCCAACTACCGTGTTGGTTAAAACGACTTTTGGTTTTTAAATGAATTTATTGATGAACTTAAACATAACTTTGCAGAATAGCAAATTGACCGCTTTTTGATAAGTAGAGGTGGTGTGATGGCCCGTGTCTCTGAAGCCGTGAATTCTGTAGGAAGTCGATAGATTTATGTTGCTCAGGATCGTGTGACAATCTATAAGGCAGGTATAATAAGGTATGTTCGACAGAGGACTACGTATAGGCTAAGATGATAATGATATTGATGAGTGACATTAATAGATTATCAAGTTCTCCTTAGTTTTTCTATCATAGAATATTAAGACGCGGTCCTTAATATTCTAAATACAATCTGCATTTGATTTGGGTCGGACGATTTTCCCAATTTAATGAAAAGGACCAACGTTCACGATTCAGAAAATTTAATAATGTATTATATTTATATTTACATGTTTAATGGTAATATATATATATATATATATACAAAAAAAACCGTTTTTATCACATCGACTTTCATTTTAACAAACGCCCTGTACGTAACAATTATAAGTAAAAATAAAAGAAGAAGCAAGAAACGTCTTATATTATCACCATTAAACATGTAAACATAAATATAATACATTATTAAATTTTCTGAATCGTGAACGTTTGTGTTGTCGAGTTTTGATTACGAGCAATGAGATGTTGGAGAGCACCGCTGCGCAATAGGGTGAGGCAGTGGCATTAAAGATTTGGACAGGCTACCGTAAGATATACTGGATAACTTGGTTTTCAGCATACCCAAGAGGATTTCAGCTTATGTTCAAGTTAGAGGAGGAGATTTTATATTAATTTGAAAAAAAAAATATATTTTTAAAAATTAATTAATTTATTTACTTTACTTAAATCATCCTTTTTCTTTTTATTATTGTTTCATAGGAGTGATCAACTTTATTTTATTTAAAAATACAAAAAATGATATTAGTTTATTTTGTAGCTCAAATGATACGTATTTAAACAAGAGAGTATTACGAAAAATCTTTTTATATTATATATTTCATCATAAGCAAAGAAGTTTTTGATATGTGTATATATTCGTTTATCACTCAAAGTTGGCTATACGTAGATAATATAACTCTTAGAAGAGAATGATGCTTCCACAAAACTTTTGATGTCTTATTTCTCTGTGTTTTGTCGAGTGTTTGGCACAAATTCACTGTGTAACATTAATACTAAAGCTGGTGCTTACATTTTTACGACTTGTCCGCGTATTTCAAATCAGTAGAAATAATTTTATATTTTTATTCACTATATGAAATTATATTTACTTATAACGTTCAGGTACGTCACGTTAATGTTACGAATGTTCAGTTTCTATTTAGTAAAAAATGATATGTCTTTTATGTCCACATTTGGATCCTGTGCTAATAAACTTCTTGTTAAATATAATAAAAAACACAGATAGTGCGAAAATTTTAAGTAGATTCGGTTGAAGGCAGATTCTATGGGACATCGCTTATAGGGCAGAAGAGACTGTGCAGAAGGTTCGCCCAGGCATGAGTAAAATCTGCTATACTGCCACTCTTGTTACGGCCCTATGGGACACCAAGACGGCGGCTGTTATTTATTTGGAGCAGTGTATGCTGTAAGAATGCCCATCTTGAGTTAAGCAACGCAGAGACTTTGATACAAATGGAGAGGATGATTTCACTCCCATCCTTGAGATTGTGACCGAAAATAAGACTTCATATGGGGTTGTCGCTTTCTGTGAGGTAGAGAAAAAGGCTAATTGATCTTCCATAAGCAGGCAGAGAACCCGAATTGGGGCACCGAGAGTGGGATATATCATATCTTAACCCAATCCCTATAAACGAGAACTAGACAGTGGACACTTAGGTGGTCTTTTGACAAGTATTAAAGGTCTTGAGTTGAAGGATTCCTAGGCATATCAATCATAAATAACCAACATAACCAATGTCTGACCGATTCAAGAGCGTTTAGTTCTCCTCTAGTGTACCAGACTGTAATATTATGGCAGGAATGAATTCCTTGATATGTCATTTATACGTAGTTAATTATTAATGCTAGAAAGTTCTGAGAACTTAATTGAACTAAATAACTTTTGTTTCATAATTGTCTAAACTTGAGAATTGAGAATATATATATATATATAAATATATTTATATTTATTTATATATATATAAATATATATATATATATATATATATATATATATATATATATATATATATATATATATATATATATATATATATATATAATGTACGGCTCATTTTCAGTATATTAGGTAACCTGTAGTTTGTAACGTAACCAAAATCAGTAGTTTTCGCTATACAAATATTACTTATGGTGCGATGTAAAACTCTGATTTATCGATATAGGAGTCGGTAGGGTCCGTTGTTGCCCTCACATTTGCGATATATATCACACATGTGTATATGTAAGAAAAACGTACGTTATTACGTTTTTCTTGTTATTCCAATATCGGGCCGACTAAAACTATAACGAAAACGAAAATACTTTTTATTATTATTCAAATCATGAATGTATTGACGTTTGCGAGAATATGCACTTAATATATATATATATATTAATACTGTACGGCATTTTCAGTTTATTTAGTAACCCGTAGTGACGTAACCAAAATCTGTAGTTCGTGCGATATTGATTTTGCTCATAGTCTCATAATTATAAAAAGATCAAAAATCATTTTCGAGTGCTAAAATAGGATCATACCATTCTAATAACAATTGCATTAAAATAAATGCATAATATGATGCGTACGACCTACGTACTACAACTTTCTTGAATTTTTGGAGTTATTATATATAAAAATAAATATGATAAATATGTTGAAATTAAATTAGAAAAAATACAACAAAAATAAGAAAGTGCTTCTATACTAATTACAGGATTTTTAAATATTTGAAATAGAATTCCACATGAATATTTAATTAAGCATTTAATTTCACTAATTATGTAGTTTACTGTTTACCCGACTTCCCCGGAAAAGGGATAATGATTTTTAGTGTGTGTACGTATGTATGTTTAGTTCGTTGGCACGCTCTTTTGTTTAAATGGATGGTTAGATTTTAACATACAAGGTGTCTTACATCTTAATTGTGGGAATGACAACGTTTAAATAAAATGTCTGTGGATTTAAAAAGAAACGAAAATTTTGTTAATATAATATGGTTGTTATAAGGTATAATTTATTACTTAATAATAATAATAAAGTCCAGATTTCGGACATTGTTTCTGACCTATACTGCTTATGACAGCTGGAACTCTAAGCTGGTATTGTAACATCACGCAATTTTTCCTGAGATTAGACGGGTTTTGCTGAGTGCAGATAATCACTTCCCTCACTTCATATTGCCAACTGAATAGTATGTTACGTTCAGTTGTTTTAATTAAGCAAGCTTCTTCTTCCGTTCATAGAGCGGCAATATTTTTTTTGAATTCGGGTCTTCTGTTAATTAATATAGTAAGCAAGGAATTTCATCAGCTACATATTCCATTTAAAATCTTATTCTACCACTTTAAAAAATTGATAAATAAAATAACAGTGGTAGGGCAGCATGAATTGTCCAGTTTGATTTCGGAAGATCAGACATTCACGGAATAGCACAATAGATTTCGTTGCGTATACCTTCAGGTGTAATATGTGCAAATTGTGAAAATAAATAGCTCTTTATATAAAAGGCGTTAAAGAGTACTTCTTATATCAAGATCGAGAAAATGAACGAGATTTAACTTTTACGTATCAGAAAAGGAAACTTAATAAGTATAATTTATTACATTTTCAGAGAAAGTGCTCATTCGATTCTTGACAAAATGAATACTTCACTGATTTCGCGTTAAAGAGATTAACACGCTATATGTCTAAATTATTGTGCAGATATGATGTTAACTCTAAGTTCCTTTACAATAATTATGAATTCAATTGCTATTACAAAAATCTCATATCTCACATCTTTTGACTACATTTCTAAGTAACATATACTGTTTGTAGCGTAAAATTGCGCAGTCCTTATGTATAATATTGGATTATTTATAATTGTCTGCTAACTGTTCTTCGCAGTTTTCTATATAATTACCAGCAGACTGGGATACATGAAAAAAAAATACATGTTGAACGAAAAAAATCCTCATGTAAAATCGGTCAAAAAGCGTCAAATAAATTTGTATTGGTCCTATTCTTCCTTTATATTAAATCTTAATTAAAAAGCAATTAAATACTTTTTCAAGACATACTATGTAGGTATTACTGTTATGTCTCGAACATAGCAATATTCTTGAAAAAAAAATTAGACGTAAGCTACGAGATACTTAGATTTCCCCAAGCTAAATCTAAATCAAGTATCAAAATTGATTTCTTGCTCTTGTCTATCAGCATATTAAACAAAATCATTATGCAATAATCAATAATTATGTGTCTTGATATTACATCTAATTTTAAATATAGTAAAAAAATACACAAAAATAATTAAGGATATCAATATCGTATTTGTATGTTATATATTATTGTATGTTTACTGAATTAGTGTAAGTTACGAAATATGCCATTGCGTTCAAAATAGAATACTGACTGAAACGCTTTAATTAATTTTGGATTCCGAATGTTTACCGGATACTAGTTTTTTGTTTTGTGCTCTAATAAGGCTTTAAAAATCTAAGACATCAAAGGCAATTTAATATGGATCCAGATTCTGTTCGCATTATTTTTTAATTATATCGATACTATGTTTGTGTACTTACCGTAGTTTTTTCAGTGGTATAGCAACACTAGTTTCAAGTTTCAACATGAATGAGTCAGCTTGGCCGTCTTTACATAATACCTATGTAAAATAGCAGAATAACGCTGTTGTGTCAAAGAATATTAAAAAAAATATCACGAGCGTTATCGAAACAGTTTACAACTAATCAAACTTTTGAAAACGAAATATTTATCGCAAATTAATTATATCCAAAAACTAGCATATAAAAAACTTGAGGACATTCGAGAATCGAAGCTCAAGCCATTCCATGAGAATGGACAAGACTAGTTGATAATTCACAATTACAAATGCAAGTATCGGTTGAGAACACTCGTACATAAATAAAGTTAAGACATGCAGATTAATGTCTGAGAAATAAATTGATTATATATATATATTGAAGACATCGTAATTGCGCCAATCTGCAGAAACCGCGTGGTTTACTATCCTTTAACACTCTCTACTTTGTAGGCTATGCCCAACAATGGAATTTATATTTATTTTAGTAAGTATTACTAGTTCTATTTTCCTTTAACAAAATTTCTTACTTATTAAGGTCTTAATAAATTAGCACTTTAATTGCACTTAGCTAATTACGTCGGTCACCAGTTTTCTCACGGTTCATAGCATCATAGTTCACGGTGCAAGCTCCAACTTCAAACTAGTGAATGCTGGTATTTCCGAAGGTTGTGTGCTATCCCCTTCCTTGTTTCTACCGCAAAAGAATGACATGTTGCAAATTAATAACCTTCATTGCAATAGGGGCGACAGCACGTTCCGGCACTCGTTGTCGTGTTCCCGAGAAATACTGGCGTGGCAAATGTATAATGCCTTATACATTTGCAACGCTAATATTTCTCAGGAACACGAACATGTTTGAGGTCGAGACTTTGTTAAACAAAATATCAGTTAGGGCTGACAAAATCTAGTCCAATTTTCTTCTTCTTTCTATTTGTGTTGATATACCGCTTGCAACTTTCCAAGACTCAAGTTAGGTCTCACATGAAATATTTTCATATGTGGGCCGAGGCATTTCAATACCAGCTCCAGCCATTTGACCGTCGTCAACGAAGAGCGGTTCGTTAATGTTCAGGTACTTTTCTGATAGGCTTAATCCACTGGTATTGCCAAGAGATGTTGCATCTCTATATATTTTTTACCGAAGTTACCTTGGGAGTGTTCTGAGGCGTTACTCAGATTAACTTCAGCCACTGAGTTTAAACATCGTCATTCTATATAGAATTCAAAATTTCATCCTCATCATCTCAATGGTGTTGCGGATGTTCACGGAAAAATATGATCACTTTCCATCAAGTGAGCGAGTTGTCTGTTTGTCACCTATTGTATAAAAATACTATAACCTTTGATAGTAGGAATATTACACAGATTGACACACCATTAAAAAAAATTAACGATTAATTTTGATAATAATTAATGTAGCAAGAGGTGCACTACTTAGGTTTATACTAAAGTTCCTAATTATCTTTGCTAACTTTTATAGTGTGCCCGACAAGAGAAGCACATCTTATATTTGGTTATTTCTCTTAGTGCATCAACGAAGAAGTTACATAGCATACATGCGCGTTTAGTTATATTTAAATGAAAATATAATATTAACATAAAAGATCAATGATAGCCTATTTATATCATTTTGTGTGCAAAATCTGTTATAACAGATAAAAAGGATAATTGCTGTGTAAATCTCAAAAGACTTATTCGCATAACAGCGCTTGTACTATAAATTTTATCGCCTCTTCCCTTCTACACGAAAAGTTATACGTTTCACGTCTATACGCGTAGGTATATAATTGCATTAGCTTTAATTTCTGACTTCATATTGTTTATGCACAATTATTTTAAAATAAGACTTATTAGTGGCTTGCCATTATCATAAGAAGTATATTTTTACAATTAAAACATTATGCAGCACTGTTAACCGGTCGTAGGCTTAGCGATCGACTTACTTATTGACCGAAAGTCAGCTGCCGACTTTCGGTTATCAACCACCAGACGAAGCTTTGCAGTGAATAATTTATATAGCATTCCTCCAAGTCCACCAGAGAAGGACCACACCCTCACAGAATACTAGCGTAAAATAGCAGAAAGTTCATGTCATGGGTCGCAGGAATTACTTACCATCAGGTTTACCGTTTTTCGTTTGTCAATCTCAATACACCTGCAACCATCAACTGGAGCTGGGCTGAGATGATGATGACGAGTTTGTAAATTTACGCACCATAAATCTTCATAATCTTGAAGACAACCATAGCCTGGCAAAAGATAATGAGACCCCCGTGGTCTCTTGTGGCAATTTCATAAGTCCGAATTGGCATTTATTTCACTTCCTTATTTCTAACCTTCAATAATAGAATATTTGATTGTAATTTTTCGAACTTATTTTATAGGATCTCTATACAAAATATATTTTTAATATTTCTTTTGTTGAACACATAATTTACAGATCGTTTTAACTTAGAAAGAGACAAAAGTTCCTAAAGAACCTTTTAACACATTATCAAATAAACTCTATATGTAATAAATATGATGACCTACTTTATGAAATTTACGAACTAACTTTGCTAAGGAAATATAAAATTGATGCTTACCTGCAAGATGTATTAGTAATTACCTCGGGAAATATAGTGAGGCGGTCAAAGATTAACACTGTCGTCTACAATTGACTATATTGTTGAACGATGAAGTTTTCGATTCATCACAAGTGTTTGAAATTGTAAATTAATTTAAGATACGTTGAACCTTATAAAAAGGTTCAATGTATCTCAAATTAATTTACAATATTTATATAAATTTTAACTAATTGTTCCATTTAACTACCATTGCTGTAATAAATTTACAGCAATGGAAGTTTTATCCATGACTTTTTAGATAATTTGATTTAGGGAGGAATTCATTCATTCCCGCCCTTGGACGAAACAAAAGCACCCAGTAAGGCTATAATAAAAAATACTTTTGAATAAATAACAAGTATAATTAAACCAATACCAAGAAACCATATTGGGGAGAACAGGAATGGAATGTTGTTGGGCACTAAGTGCGTCCACTTTCTTATTTTCTACCTTTTTTATTCGTGTCAAAAGGCATAAAATTATTACAATGTTATTGTAGTATTGTAAGCAGGCAAAAGTAGCCGAGAATATTATTTACTCAAGCAGTAGCTTAAGGATCTAACGCTTGTTACAAAACGGCCAAATCATTCAAAAAAGAGATAGAGCCAAGCTGCTTCTAGGTGCTAGTTGTTTCTAGGTGCGGCATGAATGGATCAACGAATCGATTGTGAATCTTCTCCGGTCGAGTAAACATCGTAAAATAACAGCATAACGTTTCATTTGCTGAATGTAGCAAACCAAAAACAGCACAGGTTAGCCATAAAAATGATGACACTCAAGAATCGCGTATTTGTCGTTGATATTCGTATACCGAGACCCTGATTACTAGTCATTATAGGATTTATAGATTAATAAGAGGCGCTGGTCCGTATAAATACGTACCTCGTTCCACCACCCCACCCCTCCTTTGCCACCCCCGCAACGCATTTGCATTATAATACCATATCGAGGATGAATGTTTGTGTCAAGAGCCGTGTGCTCGGTTGTCACCCTCAATACAAAAGAAAACACACACAAAAATTATAATTAAAAGAAACGTTCTAATCAAATAACATATTAAACATGCTCATATATATATTTTTTAACTATATTTAATAGTTTTAGTACTTCATCAATACATTAGGAGCTGATAAGGTTGAGGTGAGACTACACGGAAATTTGGGAAATTAATACTCTATTTATTTTTTAAATCTTTACCATATCATATAATTTGTATTGAACAACACTACATGTACCCTTTTAATAATGATATCACCTAAATCTATTTAGCAACCAAACATCAAAGGTAAAATCAAACATTTTACGAGCAAATTTTTGATTTTATACGATGATTCCTGCCTGCTTATAACGGCATCTTAATTATCTAAAAGAAAATAATATGTAGGTATATTGTTAACCCTGCCGAATAAGATTGTTGTTGTTAATTGAGGTCTTAAATTCCTTCAAATCATATGTTAGCAAGCATGTGACCTATAAGCTGTTATGCCTTCAAGTTATATTTTTTTATGGATGCTAATCATACAGCTTCTGAAAAACTGTAAACATGTAATGTACATTTATCGAATATTTAAGGTGGAAATTTTTAATAACTTAATTCATCGGAAGCCGAGCTCTTACTCTCGATGGATAAAAAAACACGCAGCTTATTCAGTTGTACACATTTTAACTATATTTTTGCAACACTTATATGTTAAAAAAGTTCACTATTATCAAGACTAGATTATATTTAATAATTCTGATATAATTTAAAGTGATTTCATTTAGATTATTATTAATTACTATTCATTTGATTTTTTACATTGAAAATTTTGGAGGATAGAATCCTATTGTACCTCACTACTGTAGCTATTATTTTTTGTTTATAATTACCCATACTCTGTAAGATTATGGAGCTTGTTTTAAATAATCGTCTTCTTGGATATCTGGAAGACAACGACCTCCTCAGCGACTGTCAATTCGGGTTTCGTCGAGGCCGTTCTACAGGAGATCTTCTTGTGTATACTCACCTCTGAAGCGAAGCCATTGAGAAACACGGTCAGGCTCTTGCCGTGTCTCTTGATATATCGACAAGGTTTGGCACGCAGGTCTCATTGGCAAGCTTCCGGCATACGGTATTGCTCCCGGGATTTACACCTGGATCGACGATTTCCTGAGGAACAGATTGATTCGGTGTTGTCGTTAATGGCGCCTCGTCCAATCTCCTTGGTATTAATGCCGGTGGCACTCAGGGTTCTGTGCTCTCCGCGTCCCTTTTTTTGCTGCACAACAACAACCTGCTGGTAACACCCGTTATCTTTGGGTATGCACATGACCACACAGTCTCGGTGAGATACTTATCCGATGCGAAGTCTGGGTCAAAATTCCAAACTTTCAGGGAGTCGAAAATCGAGGGGGTGAACTCGACTTTAGAGACTGTTTCCCAATGGGGTGATGCCAATTTGACTCACTGTCGAATTTGTCGAGTTCAACCCCTCTAAAACATAGGATTGTCTTTTTTCAGCGAAACGGAGACCATTTCAAGTGACTTCGACTTTCCGGAATGCCCCAATTCCGATTAACGACCGTCTTGAGCTCTTAGGTCTAGATCTCTATTCCAATCTAAATTTCGGTCGCTACATCGAGTTCATAGCAAACACTGCTGCCAAAAAACTTGGTATCATCTCTAGGGTGAGACGTTACTTCTCCTCGGAGCAGCTCTTAAATTTTTACAGAGCTCAAGTTCGCTCTTGCATGGAATACTGTTCCCATCTCTGGGATGGGTCTGCTAAATATCCGATGGATACTATGGACTCATGAAAGATGAACATGATCATAGGCAGTGACTCACTCGTGAAGGCAAATCTTCTGAGCCTCGAATACCTTAGACGAGTGGCCTGCCTCTCGGTTTTTAATCGGTTACATTTCGGTGAGTGTCCGGAGGTTTTACATAACCCCATTCCCCTTTCCATCACCGAATGACTAGGTGCGGCGAGCAGTTTCACCCTTATGTTGTAGACATTCCTCCATTACGCACGAAGCGGTTTGCCTCTTCTTTCATTATGGGGATGTCTAAGAAGTGGAACTCTCTGCCAAGGTCAGTTTTTCCGGAACAAACACCTTCTAAGCAAATATGTACCATCACAGGCCTCATCTTCGCCTTCCATCAAGCGAGACTTAAGTCAAACGTAACCCTAATTTATATAAAAAAAATTAAGGAATTTATATCACTGAAAATGTATATGTATCATTTTCTTTTTTAAGAAATACAAAAGAAATCTACAATAATTAAAGCAAACTGTTTGTTTACGAAAGAATATTTTTCACGGCTAAAAATAAAAAGAAAGTTTGTAAAATTGTTCAAACCATACCATTGCGATGAGCTTTGACGGTCGTTATGAAAGACACGTGTAAGTCAAAGAACTTTCCTTGTTCGTACAATGTATTCTGTTGTAATAAACACAATATAAAGGAATAATTGCTACTTTTTAATTTATCTCTTATAACCTTAACAAAAGCGATGTTATAAAACACGCAAGAGCCGTAATAAACGATAAATGGGGGTGCTTAAACACAGAATAATTTTGAAGAATTAAGCTCTTTAAGTGTCAAATAAAGTCGTCTTGGTCGTCGCTATCTCATGCATCAGTAATAACAAGAGAAAACTCATCCTTTCTCATTATTTAAAACATAATGAGTTGTATCTGCAAAGTCGTTATTCTTACTTCAGTTTTACTTTTAATATGTGTGTATACCCTTTTTTATACGTGGAGACATACCTCAAGCATACTCGCTTTTACGAGGGCTCGTGTCAAATTTCTTAATTAAAGCCTCATGTTGATTGATCTTCAACGCATAACGATAGGGCTACAGGAGTGATTTCAGACTCGTTTGTAACCGTACCGGGGTCAGGTATACAAGCGCTGGTAAGCGATCGGCACGCAAGGGGCCCATACAATCCTTCCATCACCAAGTGAGTATTTTCGGAACTTGGAAGCATCTGCCCTCCCGGCCCCCATTGACAACAATCATATGAAGTCGCATCTTATATTACATGTATCGTAGATGATGGATTTTATTTTTATGGCGAGACAATCATTAGATCATTTTTTGGTGTAGGTTTATTGTTATGTCATTAAATTAAAGCCTAGATATTACCACATGGTTATCACATGCGGTATTAATGAAAACAAATTAATAAATATTATTGGCATTAATATCCCATATAAAAAAAAAAAAATTCTCTATATAAATTAGTAATGATAGATTATTCTATTTACCATTTAGGCTTCCAAGCTTGTTTAATTAATTATTAAGAAAAATACATAATAACTTATTTTAAAAGATGTATTTTATTTGACACCATCATTGGTCTTGTGACGTGTAATGTCAGAATTTCTTCTTTAGGGACATTTTCCTGTTCATGTATATGAGCGGGCAGTGTTTACCCGTTATGAAGGCACCCTTGTTTCTCGCATTTTAATGGAGAGGCGAAAGTGAGTTTATGGTCAATAGTAAATGACTGATAATTGATTGATACCTAGGTAATTTACCGACTTAACAACGAAACAAAATAAAAGAAAAATGCTGTTTAGACTTTCCAGGCTTCTAATAAAATAGAAGGAGTTTAAGTTAATTGTATTAACAATTACAGTAGGTGACGTTATCTACCTAAGAAGAAATTGGTCCTGATGAGTCAAGATATGTAAAAAACAAGTCTTTAACATAAACTTTACTCTATTAATAATAAAGACCACTCTCTGATAAGATTAATTAAATTTTCTTAATAGCCCCGACAGTTTCAATTCTCTATGGAATGTAATGAATTGTTGCACTTCTGATTACTGGAGTGAGTGAATCGTTAATGGAAATGATATCATTTAGAATAGCTTAACTTATTATATATATATATATATATATATATATATATATATATATATATATATATATATATATATATATTCATATATACATATCTAGATAGCAAATTGATATCAAAGCTATTAACCACGATATAAATTAATCATATATCATCATCATCTACGAGGCCTGTAACTACACTACTGGATCTTTTCCATATTACAAAAGTCATTTTTTATATTACACATTGAATTTTGCATATATATTTATGAAAATTCAAGTATTCAAATCGTTTATTGAGTCTTATTTTGGAAAGAAAAGCGATGAATTATAACTAATCTTGGACTCCTTGTTATTAAAAATTAATGGAATCATAAACGTATATTTCGATGGCACATCTAGCTTATCTAACAACGTACTTACTGGGTTAGGTCATAATTTTGATATTCACAAGTGTAAAACGGAAATCTATGTAAAATGGGAATATATTGGAAAACCACGGTGCATACTTATATATTTAATAACTTATATATAAATTTACGCAATTTAGCATCTGAAAGTCTTAAATCACAGATAATATACTTTATAAATGATAACCTAATTTTGTAACAATTTGAAACAAAAAAAGGAACAAAAGCCGACTTAAATGAATAAATTTTACAGTGTTTCGATTTTCATATAATTCTTCGTTCTTCACTTGCGAATTAAGTCAATGCGGTTAGTTAAATAGCTGTTGAAATATTTAAAGTATAAAGATGTTGAAATAATTATATTTCCCTAGCGATAAATGCTAAAAAATAATAAACAATCAAAATTAAAGCTTAAAATGTCTAGAACGCATATAACGTAAAAAGAATTACATAAACAAGTAAACAAGACTTTCAAATCTCAAAAATATTGAAATATTTTTAAGATTCAAAAAGAGTTTTGAAAGCCGCAATAATTTTAATTATTGATTAGCCTTAGCAAGACTAAAATAAATAAAAATAGTGTTAAGAAACGAAAGAAGATAGATGTAGGTGTCTCGTAAAGATCACGCGTTATTCACGCGAAATTGAGTATACATGCTTAAAATTTTATTCTAATGTCATACTATGTTAATATATATTTCCGCTATTGTGATAAATTCCGGACGCTACAAGATAATATGAAATGCGTAGGATATTATTATTACTGTGACACATTATTAATATAAAAATATTTTATTAAAAAATTAAATTAATGTTATATTAAGGTGCAAATAAAATATGATTAAAACATCAAATAACTTTCCCAAAATAAAAGAAAACATTTTAATGAACAATTTAATAAACGTCTTTAATTTAAATTTACGCTGTCTAAATTAATTTGGTCCCTACGGAGCCTGACATTTTTACTTCTAATTTATTATCTTTCTTAACTTGTCTTATTAAAATTGTGATTTTCTTGTGAAATAATAAAAGAATTATTGAGTATCAACATATTTATTTCATGAGGGTTACAAACGAGCACAAAGTTCGTCTAATGTTAAGTGATGAACGCATCTCATAAAAAATACATCTATTCATAGAAATATAATATTCATAGAAACACTGTTATTAAACAAATATCTTTTAAAGATTTAGAATCGAAAACAAACATAAATTTGAAACGAGATACTAGGCCGAAATGTTTAAAGTTAGAAAACGTTGAGACGATTTAAGACCAAGTTAATTAAGCGAAAAAGTATACGTTTGCGTGCATATTGCAGTTTTTCAGTAATTTACTGTCGTACTGTTCGCCTTTTGGAAAATAAAACCTAGAAGACAAAATTGTAACAAGAATTTATAAGTATTTTTGTTAACATAAATAAAAGACACGAGGCCACTAAAGTCTGTATACCTACGACTATACATCTGCAAAATCTGTCAGTGTTCAATAAACAATGTACACGGTCGTCGTCGCTGCTGCGAGACAAAGCTCGCTTTGTCAGCGTCTTGTTTTTTCCCACCTCCTTCAATAAGTAGAAAGTTCTCGATTCAATCCATCTTTTCTTGTGTATATATTTCTCTGATATCTCGAATACTGAAAATGGTACTATTTTAATACTTCGTAGCATTAAAAAAAATCTTGATAAGAGATCGAGTAAAGAATGAATGGCACAGGTGGCAAATTTCTGAGAAATCTGTGACATGTTCACTGGGAGAAAAGTCATGCCTCAATAAATCTTCAAAAATGATTGAAGTATTATCTGTATCGTATTATTAGTAATATTTATGGATATTCTTAAAAATTATGTTCTCTTTCAAATTAAATTAAAGTTTTTAAGTAATTTTATATGTGTAGATGTGATTGAGATGTTGATGTAAAAAAATTATAAAAGACTTATTTTAGTAATAAAGTTTCTTCTGATCAATTAAGTATTAAAGAGATGCCATGCTTTCATTTCATCTATCAATAAAATAATTCTCCTTGTAAATAATACAATAGTTACCGCCTCAACTCCTCAACACCAAAGTAGTTGTCTAAGGCGGCTTAACGAGCAAACTTTGAAGGGTCACTTCTGTTCATTTAGCAATTTAGAATTGTTAAGTGGACTACTCCACTCACATTAATGAGCATTGTACGTTTTACCATATATTTAAGTACACGTATGTTAAAAGTCTGAAATAAAAATATTTATGACTTTTAACTTACGTGTGTGTGTTACGTGTTATTGTTCGAGTCTTACGAAAAAAGAAAGGAACATATATAATATTACTGTTTAATCAGGGTTTTATTTTTGTTGCTCTAACATTTGGTTCAATTCAATTATTGAAAGTTGTTAAACAAAAAGAAATGTGAATCTGATGTGTCTATGACAATATGTAGAAATCTTAATTAATTCACTTAAATTCTTATTAAAAGCAAAAATGTCAGAAATTATTGTGTCGTAAAAATTGTGAATAAGTGTTCTGATATTCTACGGATGAAGTGAGGACTTTACGATGAAGAAAACAGTATGATATGTAGTTTTCTGTCTGAAAAATAATCTATTCATTATACTATATCGGGAACAGTTCGACTAGACGATCTATTTGAACTTGAGCCCGGCAAGGATTATCCATCATGAAGACGGATCTATCAGTAGCTTAGTGACAAACAAGTGATAACTCAAGCCGTTTATTGTAAACTGATTGGTGTAAATTTGGTATTTTTTTATTCAAAAGTAAGGTTAATAAACGAGCACACAGTTAAGCGATAAGTTACTGCAATTCAATCTAAATCCTCGTACATAGATTCTAGATGCACATACGTTGTCATTTAGACTTAGATGAATTCCTTACTATCAGCAACTCACCTACTACCACCACAAAATTCCTACCCACCAAACAAAACAGAGCAGCGTTATGGTACTATTTCACTTTGGTATTCTGTGTGAGGATAGGACCACCTTTTCCTAATCTAGCCGACCCTATATCCAAACTATAACATAACTCTTTCACTCTAATTAAATCATCATGTCTTTACTATTAGTTGTGTAATATAACTGTACCAACTATAGACGACCATCGTTTAAAATATAGGAATTAAATTTATTATTTTTGTAAGAATGAGTAATTTAGAATAAGTTCGAAATACGTTCTATAAATACAATCCAAAATAAAAAAACTGCGTATCGATGAATACCGCTTTTGAATTAATTTTAATAATTTATTATATAAGTTTATGTATTCTTTTCGATAATGAAAACATTGAGCTCAGTAATAAACAAGTTTTGGTATTCAAATAGACACGTTGAAGATTAATTTTTTCTAACTTATGCTCTTCAAGACTTCAAAATATGCACATGGGCTACCTTTTAAAAGGGGCGCGAAGATTTCGACAATCTAAACGAACTCATTTTTTTTCCTAATTAACACTATTCGTTTAAATATGTAAATATAACAGTTCACTATTCAGTGCAGTAGCATGGATGAGTTTTGTAATTTCAAATGTGAGATCGGCCTTAAATTTATACACGTGCATAAGCAGGTATAGGAACAGCAATTTAAGCCTCTGACACATCATGCACAATTGCGTGTAGTCTGGCAGCGCTATCATATCGCGAACAACTATCAATCAGCGACTGCGATTCTTCATTCACAAGACAATATATTCATATATTCGTTCCTTCTTTTTGATGTCTGTGGGAAATATTCAAAATTAACCCTGTCCTGGGGGGAAGACAGAGTTATATGAGATTTGTACCCACTAAAACCTCAACCAACCTCAGTGTATTTGAAGGAGCTCCGAGATCTCCTACGGAACCCACCGATGCCCCATTGCACTATCTTGCGGTAGCTAATCACGTCCTACGAGAGACCTCGCCTCCTCTATCCTCGCTGTGCTACGAGAACCTGGCACCAGTCCGTGCTCCTGTCCTCCAAGGAATGATGATTAATTGTTTGGGGCTTAGGGGATGACGAACCGGTTGCCATCACCTCCACTTCTCCGTCTCCGAAAATCAGCCCGCTCGGTAATCTCCTTATGTACCGTGACGGCATAACACCAGCCTGCTTTCTTAAATCTTTCTTGAGGATGAACGTAGCATGGCTAATTATACGTTCATCCATCACTTACCATCAGATGAACTGTATCACCCTTACCATCAGTACTAAATATGTAATATGCTCATTAGTCATAAAAATGGGTATCTCTCAGTAATATCTCATAAAAGTGAGAGATAACTTCTAGGTTAGATTAACACTTACTATCTTCAAGTATTATATATTGTCTCCATTTATATAGGTTTTATATATTATGATATATATTCGGATCCATATATATAGGATGTTAATTTACTATTTTATTATCTACTGTGTTCCAAACGAACACCTGGATGTATTCTTTGATTCTTAATTCGCCTACAAATTCAGATAACAGCTAGCTGCACCAGCTTGCAATAGAAGCATAAAGTTGCTGTATTTCGTATGATTATTGTTAGGATCTGGCGACCTAAATACAGGTAACAAGGGATTCTATTTCAGTCCTAAGGAGTAATAATGTATGTATACCTAGTTATATATTCATCTTAAATCTTTGTTGAGGGTCGATGTAGATATCTTGGGCCGCAGTCTACACTTCAATCTGGTGAAATGTGTGCTCGTTGTATCTCCTAATATTATAAAATAGTACCTAGTACACTATGAAGTAAATCTCTTTTTCAGTTGAACAATCGGAGCTTATACAGATTCACGTTACGTGGTTCAGTTCCTGTTCTGATATTTCTTAATTTTCATCTTTCATCTTTCATCACGATTGCCTTGCTTTACTCTGGTGACTCCTCACTAACGCCGTTTTGATTTGTCTTGTCTTTAATGCAAACTTGACAATATTCGTGTCGATTTCATAAAACAAATAAACAAAAAAAACGGAATAATGAGTGTTTTCACAATTGGAATATCTCTTAAGTATTAAGGCACTTAAGTGTCAGTGGAAAATCATCTCCGTGCTATGTTCCAGTCCTTTAACTATAGCAATACTTTTTTTTTGATGAATGCAGTCTTGGATAGATTTAAATCGTCTTAAATCTCGTTTCTACAAAATAAATTTAACTTCAAAGCACGTTATACCTTTTTGCTAAAACAACATGCGATATCTAATGATCATAATCGTATCATGATTATATTTGTATCAATTACAAAAATTACGGAAACAAATTAATAATATAAATAATATAATATGATAAAATTATCTTTGGATTTCAAAATTTATACCATTGTATTTTTAATTGAATATAATTGTAATAAGATTTTTGTTTGTTGTTCACATCCTTAGTAATTAAACAATATGGCTTATTAAAAATAAATAATCAATATAGTTTTTTCGATGTTGAATCCAATAATATGGTAATGTTTTTGTTATGGAATAGCATAAACTTACAGAAGTATAAATTTTACTCAAATAAAACGTGAAATTCTTCTCAAATATAATGATGATGATGATGTTCTACTAGTCGATTTGGACCAAGGTCTATCTTTACATCAATTAATCGTAAGCATTCGCGTAAATATAGCGTACTCAGTCGTCTGCTTTCCTAGTGTGATGTAATGCAAAAGAAAACATTTACGATAAGATCGTAAAAAGTTTCAAAGCACATACTTAAACTTTGCAGTGGTAGAGGTACACTGCATTTTGTTTTTAGCTGCAGAATGAATGGGTCAGCTCGACCGGGGTAGGACCACGCCCTCAGTGAATACCAGCGTAAAATAGCAGCTTAATGCTCCTGTATTTCGTCTGGTGAGTGCACGGATCTGGAGACCTTTATTACTGGAGATGAGGCATTCCATTTCAGTCCTCAAGAGTGACAACCCATCTGCATTATGATTCCTTGTCAAGGATGAATGTAGATGTTATGGGCCACAGGAATCACAACATCAGGTGAACTGTGTGCTCGTTTGTTACTCTTAATGTAAAAAAAAAACGTAAGACATTCTGACATGAAAATGTTCCTCAGGATTCGAATCCAGCACCTATGACACAATAATTAAGCACTCTAGCCGCTACGCTACACGACCGTCTTAATTAAAGATATTAAATTTACAAAAGCCTTAACAATCTAACCAAAATTCTAGGAAATAAATTGTCACTTGGTACCTAATGCTTTCCCTTTGTACGCAATACCTTTGTTTCCTCTTCCCCTAAATACAAGAAAATAAAGTTTAGGTGTTTTCTAAGGTTTGTCCGGAGAACGTTTTATCTCCTGGACAAATTTTATTTGGTTTTATGTTGTTTTTTTTTCACTTTTGCGATTTTTTCTTACCCAGAAGTCTTTACAAAAGTGATACTGTACAAATAATATAATAATGGATAATAGATCCACACGACAGTTTGTTTATAGGTGCATCATATATGAGCTGGCTCGACCGTGGAAGGAGTTCGTGACCATAGAATACCAGTTTAAAGTAATAGTATAACGCTGCTGTGCTTTTCCTGGCGAATTTTGGAATTAGAATACCCATATTAATGGTAACGAGACATTTCAATAATCTCAATCCTTGAGGGACATATACCCGAGGGAGTGAAGGTATCTCATTATATCCAGCAATTATCCAAAAACATAAATAGGACACTTTGTTACTACGGTGTTACGTAGCGTTGTAATTCTCACTGTGTACTTTTCAAATTCCAACAAGAGTTTTTTCAAAGGAACGAGATACTTGGATAAATAATTGGTAATTCACATTCAAAATTGCTTTGAATTAAACGAAGGAAAAACAATTTTTTTTATGATAAGGTGTGACAAAAGAGCCTTTCACGTGACAACACGTGATTCCTCCGGCCCAAAACACTAAGACAGATAGGTCGATAAGAGATAATATGTCTCTTAATCTTACATTTATAGTATCGGTTATTATTTTAATTACAAGTATGTTCCATAAGCTAAGAGTTTTTTTATAAAATGCCATTCAAAGATTTAAGGTAAAATGTTATTTTTCAACCATTTCTGATTGTTTGTTGATGAACCATTGCTCATGGTCAATTGAAAAGTTATACTGGCCGCATATATACCTAAAACTATCTTAAATAAATAGATAAATACAATAACATTGATTGAAGTATGTGAGTATGATGAGAATGGAATTAAATTATAATTGATTGCTATATCTATCATCAATTCCCAATCTTGTTTCACACGACATTGGTATATTCTCGATACGTCGGTTGTAACAGATGCAAGATTGAATTCGTAATAAGTAGCGATATCGGCTAAAACAAAGATGCATATTTGTTTTAATATGCTTGAAGTGTACATATTGAATATTGATGATAGCATACGCTTTAATTTTTATCTTACTGTTGAAGTTCTCATTTTATAAAATCTCTATAAGATAATATAAAGATGTTGGATATAAGAAGTCTTTTTAATAATTAAAAACAATTTCATTTATTTGTGTCATACTAATAGTTTCTATATTTTGATAAATAACATATTGTATTTATAATGCATTTTTTTTTCGAATTAGTTGTTTCTGGTCTCCCGTTAAGTCATGTGGTATCCATCGAGTGCAAAGCATCCGAACCCTCAGATGTACACATGCAAAATTATTGCAGTTGGCTCATTCCAATGACTATTATTTTACTTAGTATTATAAATTCCTAAGAAAATATATAATGATATGTATATATAATTGTATAAGCATTTAGATGTACTGTATTATACTTTTTTCTTTATTATTGTTCTTCTGTCCCTACCTTGATTTCTCTGAACCCTCCCAAGGTTGACTGGTAGATAATGCCTTAGGCATTAAGTCCGCCTTTGTGCATATGTTAGTTGTACAAAAGTTTATAAATAAAATAATACAGTATGAATTTTCTAACAAGTATATTTTTTGTCAATTGCAATCAGTTGTCGTACGGTATCAATATTGGATGCTGTAACCGCAGTCACCGGCGGACCTTCACGTATATCGTCATGGTGATGATCAGGTCCAAATTTAAATTCCGAACCATAAATACACAGACTGGGGCTTCATCGCATAACTCTAATCGAAGTCTTAAGAATAGTGCAAAAATATGTATGTATATGAAATATCATATGATCAAATAGAAAATATCAAATTCAAATTAAAATGTAGAGGTAATTTAGTGATAAGGCCCTTATTGTGTCTTTTTTTCTTTAAATATTACGAATATGTAATTAATAATTATATATTTACATTGCAACAACAAGATATTGTTTGAACTTTGACCAAATGGTGGTGTCAGGCTACCATTTTTACTATCTGTTACGGTGACGACAGGGTAGTAATTGGTGAATATCCTTTGTCACCTGGAATAAGAATAATTTACGATACCTTTATAATCAGCTAATTGGGCTCTGAGGAAAAATAATTAAATAATTTTTTTTACGCGCTTATGGCCGCTGTTAGCCCTAGGGCTTTTACAGTTTTACCGGGTTGAGAGGTAAGCGAGCGCTTATGGCGCTCAGTCAAGACCTCTATAAATAAATACTATATCTGTAGATAAGTGAAACATAGCTCTTCATGGTGCTCAGATAAAAAAGAAACAGAAAGACATATGGAGCGAAAAAAATCATTTTCAGCGAATAAAAATATTAACCAGCAGAAGAAAGTATTACGTAAAAGTAGTCCAATTTACTTATTTATACAATGCCTCAATGTCATTATTTTACAGAATACCCTACTTAGATAAAAAAAATGTTTCTAAACACATTAAGCCTTGGTATATGATTTCTAAAGATGATTATTTTATTGTTTCAGACTATATCGCAAACCCTTAAATTTTTTGTCACCTTGCTAAACGATATAATGAGATCTTTTCAAAGCTTAAAGAAAAAGGGGTAATATTGTGGATTAAGTCACGCTTGACTTCCCTTGTTCTGCTTCATTTAATGTTATATTTAAGATGTAGGAATAGTATTCAATTATTGTAATAAATTGTCTTTGGAGTGTGATTATTCTATTATTCTATTATCTATTATCTCTAATAATGCATCAAGGTATCGAAGAAAGAACCCGCGCCGAACTGACTTTAGAATCGTTTACCTTATTTGAAATTGTTCTGACCTTTTAAATATCGTACCCGAAATACTACGAAATGCTTTCAAATTTCAACACCATTTCAATGTTTGGCGGTCCCCCACGTTACGTTTTAAGCATCTTATTGCAGTGGAGTTCCCTTTCTGCTATAATGCTGGGTATTTCAGGAAACGAGCTAACAACGAGCAACGTGTTAACAACACCCTTTGTGCTGCTTGATGTGTATATATATATATATATATATATATATACATATATATATATATATATATATATATATATATATATATATATATATATATATATATAAATATATATATATATATCTATAAATATAATAGAATACATTTAAATGTATAATTATCATGTTGATATTACTGTTGTCTTTTCTGGTAAATAATCTTCAGTTAGTAAGTGAAATTGTTCATTTTCATGTTTAGTTTTTGCACATCACAATAGCAATTCTGTCAAATGAAATGTACAAATCGAAAACCGAATAAAAATTGTGTATCGCCATAGATTTCGCTATGAATGCATTGGAATGTATTGAACTGTAAATCGCTTTATCAAAAAAACCTATATTTTATTATTATTTTCTCTGTTTTATGAAACTAGCTGTGACAAACGAGTAAACAGTTTACCTGATGGTAAGTGATGACTATAGCCAATTAACACAGCAAACACACATGCATTGTCAGCCCTGAGGACTGAGATGGAATCACTAACAGTAATGGGGTCTACACATACCAAATTAAACACAGTGGCTATTCAATTCTACTTCGTGTTTAGTCGGTACTCTGTGAGGTTGTGGTCCTAATATGGTTGAACCGACCTATTCGTGATACAACTGAAACATAACTCTACCACTTCTATTTAGAAAGCTGTTGTATATAAATGCTCTTTTAAAAAAGTTTTTATAATAATTTTAGATAGTATTTATTAAAAATTACATTTGTCATGATATATTAAATGGCAAAATGCTAAATATCTTGAAAGCTTACATATATAGAACAAAAAAAATTTTGCTTATTGTTTTGGTTATTTAGAGTCTGGTTGCTTAAGATCTCTGCTTCACAGTATGGGTTAAATTGTGGAAAAAATCTTGCAAACACTGAGGACTCTCATTACTTGATTGTTATTTCTTTTCGTTTTCTTTTTGTAGATAGAGAAATGCATTGAATAAAATACCACGATATTCCATCTTCATCGCTTATAGCACTGCTACGCTCTAACTCTATCTCCACATCCACGGCCCTACCAATCGACATCCACGTTTTAGGAAACCCGCTCCTGCTGTAACGGGTACCGATGCGCATTCCTAGATGACAACACAAGTACGAATGGGCAACAAACTACCCTACGGTGGGTCAGGTCTATGACTCCATCACCGACGCGCAAGCCATAATCTTTAAAAGTGAACTCAGAGAGCCCATCTGGAGTGGCTATGACAACCGGCCCACCACTACAGGCCGGTAGTGTGCGTTCCTCTTAGCTACACTTTGGTTGAACATGGCACGGCCTTATTATACTAAGTCCTCCCAGCAGGACAATGAGAGAACGCGTTCGGTCGTTATCTCATAGGCATACGGAAAGTTTGGTGGTAATTCGAAAAGAGTATCAATCAGAATTGGTTATAATTATATATTTGAACTTGATAAATACAACAAAATAGACTGATCTTCTTGTATTATATAAATTTAAGTTAACATTATGGCAAAATGATAAGAATTTCTGTACTAAGCGAATTAATCTTATCATAAGAATGAATACTTAACTTACAAGAATTTGATCTTAGTCCAAGAAGCTTACCGTAAATTTTTGTTACCGTAAATTGCTTTTTTACGTTTAGTATGAGGGAAAATTTGTGATTGAAATGTACTATTTTCAGTATGATACCTAATTAAAAATTTTCCCATGAGAATGTGTTTTGAAGACAAAATATAGATAGCTTAGTATGTAATAAAACAATACCATGCCAGTGCTTTTCCAATTAATGCTACTGGTCTGCAAAATGCTATTAACGTGCACTATTTATAAGGTAGACCATAGTGCCCAGCCTTATGAGACTATGTATATTGTCTAGCTTGGCATTTAAGCAGTAGGCGTTGGGTACTACAAGCTTAATGCTCTGTTCAGTGCAAAAATTGGCAACTCAAATCACTAGAGTTAGCAATATGTGAAGTAATTGCTTGAATTGATCACTAACTAAGTTGATCAAATGATTCGCTAAAGATGTTTTGTGTTGAGTGTCTTAACATTGTTGTATTAAACGCACAACACCACTTCACCACGAATACTCCTTTGTGACCTTATTTCTATTGTAAGTTTTGGTAATTGTTTTATTAAATTATATATTCATAGCCGCCAAAGTGGAAATGATTCATTCACGTTGGCGATACTTAGGTGAAGAAGTAGGAATATTTCCCCCTATCTTCTGAGTTACGCACAGCCTCGACGCAATCTGTTTCCTGACCTAGAAGTGACCACATCGTATAATTTATGTATAGAGCAGTGTGATAGTGTGGTGAACAGCAACTACAAGTTTTGTAAATGTTTCTTATTTATTGTGACATTGTATTTTTGACAATTGATGTTTTGTAAGTAATTTTGTCGGTATTAATAATAATAATATAAAGAATATTTGGGGTACTCAAAAAGCCCGTATGAGGTAGATTCGCACATACAAAATGTCTTCTGCGCCAAATCTGCGAAAATAAAAATGTCATCGAGTGGCCATGACGAAAGAGCTCATGGCACTCGACTTAGCTTAGATAAGATAGGCATAATATTTTTTATTTTTTTAAGAATGTAATTGTTATTGGTCTGCAGTTGGGCGGATTTTAGAGATGGCTGTTTTTTACAGCCTTATGATTCGTAAGTTCATCCACTACTTTTGTCGTGAACCATCTCTTAGCATCAGTTGGAGTGGTTAGCCGGAATGTTAGTAATATGAAAAGCACTGGTAGCATTCAACGGAAATGCATTAAAATTTCAAAGCCAAGTCATCGTCATACAATTGAATAAGCGTGTATAAAAACTTTTATATGCTTTCAGCCTATAACCTTATAAATATAAATTAAAGCAAAACAATTATAGAGACAAACATATAACACACATAGGATTTTTTTTAATGATATTAGGGATCACAGACGAGGATATAGTTCACCTCATGGTAAATAATTAATGCTGCCATGGCATCCATAATCCATCAATAATGGCTTAAGATGCACATACGTTGTTGCCCTGCTAAATACCGTAGTGTTATGCTATTTCGCACTAGTATACCTTGAGGAAGCGATCCTTCCCCAGTCTAGTCTACCTCCCATTCCTGTTCCAGCTAAAAATAAACTACAGCGTGACTCTCCACTATTTATAAGTATATGTATTGTATTTTATGTTTATTCTCATGTATATTTATGTACACGTGATGGTTATTAAAAGAACAAAAGATAAATCTTGAATTTCACTTCACGTAAGCTATAGCGAATTTGCCTTTCAAACGACCATGACAAACAAATGATATATTATTACTGCGTCATTAATTTTATTGTTAAAAATACAAATTAATAACGAAAAATAAAATTCGTCGTTAAAATAAGCCGCTGCTCTCGCAACTGTGTCAAGTAGTAATGCAGTTTGCCATAGAGGCGTACTTAAATGCATGTGACGGATAATCGTTGCGTGCTTTTGCTATAACGTACTGTATGCACCATCAATGTACTGTGCTATATATATTTATGTATTTATATATATATATATATATACATATCTATATCTAACCTTATTTAACTTTATTAGGTTTCGTTAACTTTGTGGTTTGTACTGGAACTTTTAGAAAAGTGTTTTCCAATTATTTACATGATTTTAATTCATAATGGTAAATCTTTATTCATTTGGTGTAGCTGATTCTAGTAAGATACTTGTATTTATGAATCAACGCAATAGGAGAAAGAAAGCCTTCAAGTACTCCCATAAAAAGTTTTTAATTAAATAAATTAATAACAAAACAAAATGTTTACTTAATATTTTTATCATATAGCATGCATTCTAATTATAATTAAAATATGATAAGTTACATTCTAAAACTGACTGAAATGATTTTTCGCTCTACGGTTTTATATTTGCGGAGAAGCTGTGCTTATAAATAATTTATGTTATGGACGAACTGATGCACACGATTGTGTCGGTCCGTGGTTTATGAGGGATTTTGGCTGCTACGTGTAAAGTCTACTAAATATTAAAAGGTTGAGTGCGATTTTATCCATAGTAATGCATCCACCCTTTTTTTTACCTAATATTATACGATATAATATAATAATAAATAAATCGGATGAGATATTCATTATTATATTACAATTATGTCGATCTTATAATCACATTCTTATAAAACTGTATCTAATGTTGTATTCACTTTATCGCATAATCAGCAATCTCAATCAAGCAATAAATGATTGATTGAGAATGTGCAGAGGAGTTACATAACTTGATTCTCCTCTCCTATCCCCTTTTGATCGTCGAACATCAAGTTTCCATCCTTTCATTCTGGTATTCGACGCATTCGGATGAAGCGATATGCTTTGTCGCTTTTAATGCGAATAGCGACGGATTGAAATAATGCCTGCGGAAATCTTCCGTCCGAGTAATGTGGGGAATAGGTATTTGTTGAGGTATGTTCTTCCATCATCGTCTATATCGCCACTTAACACCAGGTGTAAGTAAGTTAAGTATATCCCTTTTGGACTGGATTAGGCTTTGCCCTTACCAATTTTATTGACAAACAAAACTATAACAAAGATAAACTTAACAAATAAATAAACAATGAATTATATCGAAGCGAAAACAATTAATAAAAAGTCGTTCGTGGATAGCAACGATAACGTTGTAACATTGTAACGATTTAAGACCATAAGTCTCGTACGCTCCACCGACCTGACCGCTGTAACTGCAGACTCAATGAAGGTGCAACATTTGTTAACACCACAAAATACAAAGTCGCCGCAGGTTTCACAGCTAAATAACATGTTACGACTCCACTGACTCGTGACTAGTAATGTCTGTAGTGAGTGTAGGGATGGTATGCCATTGCTACCGCCGCCTTGAGAACCACCCGCAAACTACAATCTCGCTAAGAACGACGTATACATTCGACCAACCATAGTATAGCCATGGTTGTGATAATATTAGCCTTCAGGTAAGGTGTAACCCCGTTAAGTATCGTGTTGTTTTCATCTTGTTTGTATCGCCATAGTTAATCAATAGTAGGAAATAAATTAAACTAAGCTACTAGAGCCAGTTGACGGGATTGACAAGCGCTACCAATATTTCAATTGAAATCTAAACATGACACTTTTATTTCTTTTTTATTACACGTGGCGAAACACCTTTGCATACCTGCCAATACAGGAACAAGGATACCCCGTGCCTCTCGTATGGACCTCTATATATTACAACATAACTATGCTTATAGGAGAGGTCAATGATCTCTTGTCCAGTATAATATATTTACGAAGGAACAGTAGAAATATCTGTTCAAATATTAAACCGATCCAGTACTATCCCAGATCAAACGAATGAAAAGTAATAAGCTCACTCCATTTTATTTGTCTAGGAGCTATATGATATGTACCAACTTTGCTGTTAGTTCAATAATGTTCCCATATCGAATTTCTTTACGTTTTAATATGTTCGAAAAATTTCAATGTACTTACTATTTCAATATACTTTTGTGATACGTATATATAAACATAAAATTTATTTGTTCCTTAAACTTATGTACCTATCAAATAAATTAAACACTTGGTTAATACCGTTTATTTGAACATATTTTATACGTACGTATATACTATAAAACATTTAATTAATACATTGTTCTTTAAATAAAAGACGAAATAAAATAAATTGGGACATGTACGAAACTTGTGTGCTTTAGGATAAGCTATTTTCTTTTCTCGTAGTAGAAGATAATATTTTATTTCTAATCGTTCTTAAAGGAAATTCTTTTTTGGCGAATTTTCTTTTGTGGACCTTTTTGTAAATAAAATACAATTGTTTTAATATATTTCTACAACTTTAATACATGTATACTAATGTAGAAAGATATGCGTGTGTTTGCTTTTTATAATTTTTAAAAATAATAAACGGAAATTAAATAAGCACAAGTATTTAAGCTTCGTTGGAGTGTCTAATGGGATTGTTAGTAATAAAAAATACCATAAAGCTTAATTAAAATATTGTATATTTTGTTGATTGGTCATATAATTTATTACACTATATATATGCCAAACACAAATAATTGGTTTACAGCTGAGACCATATTTTGATTGAACCGTGCCTCTGATATATCCACAGTTTCATCCAATCTGATCGCATAAGCCTAACATATAATGATTGTCCTCCACGACAGGTACACAGCATTAGAAACGCCAAATCTGAGTGATTGGCACGGTTTACGAAATAATTTGAGATAATTGTATGTAATCAGTAGGTTAACACCTTCTGTCTGGTAACGAAATCATATCGAAGTGAATGAAATGTGTGAAGTACTTTTGTATAATGTTTGTGTTAATGTTTTTTTTTAAATTATTATAATTTAAAAATTTTGTAAGCTGAACAGAAATTTATAATACTTTTATCATTAATGAATATAAATTACAGAGTATCATAATTTTGTCACAGTTGCTGCTATGATGACAATCTCTACTATTGACCCTTAGTGTCAGCTCATGACGATAATTCGTGGTGCTTAATAGGGTAAGACTGAGTCCGACCCTGTTGACCTAATATTAATTCCCTGCAGCGGTTTTCCTCCTTAAAATGCCAATGATGAAAAATTTTGAGCAATTTCATACTCTTTTACTACTTAAGTATTGAAATGTTCAATCATTACAAATGATTGATCAAAGTCTCTATAAATTGTGCTGTTCGTTTTAAAATCCAATTGTGCTATTGTTTCTTTTTAGTGCCTTTATTGTTATCTATACAGTTTGTTTACATTGTTTAAATAAGAGAGGTGATGTATTTTAACTTTTTTTTTGGGATAAATATATAATAATGTTTCATTTAAGATTAAACTTTATAAAAATTTACATAAATATTGATATTTTTCAACCTAATTAATTTTAAAAATTAATAAATAACGGCAGTTTATACGTTAGGCATACTGAAAGTTTCCGGAACTGGCTACTCACAAACAAAAAAAGCAATTATGGAATTCCACAGTACAACTCTCTAGGAATAAGTTACTTTTTAATTTGAGAAACGTTTTTAGGATTGTGAAAATATGTAACACCGCGTGTTGTCAATCATTGATATCTCAAATATACAAATATAGTAATGAAAAGCAATTCAATTTTTGAATTTCGTTTGGACCAAAAACTTTTCACACGCATTATCTAGAGCCGTGGACAGTGATTGATGTTTCCTTTTGTCGTAGAACTCGTACTAATGGTAAGAAAGGTGAATGATAAATGACATTAATGCTTATAAAATAGGTTTACACCTGAAAATAGGCATCGGTTAATCAGTAAAAGCTTAGGATTATAGACACTGCTTTCAGAAATATTTGTTCAATTAACTAGTATTACACTAAAACCAATACTTAATAAATATAAATACAGTTGTTATAAGATTAAAGTTAATAGGTCTACGAGGATGATGAAGTCATATTTTTTTATGATTAGTAACTTTGGAAGAAAAACAACACAATAAAAACATAAATGTAAATAATGTACTAAATCTATTTTATTTCTTCTTGGCACAATAACCATGGTCATATCTGACTATACATATGTGTATCCTAATATATTTATGTAAAGTATTAGATAAAAAACATGAAATTTTGGATAAAATTGTGTAATGTATAATTTAATTTTATCCAAAAATATGTGATACGTAAAATATCGGTGTGAACTTCTATGCAAATTCATATCCAGTCACTATGAATATATATTTATAATAATTCCAAATGTGTAAACATTCGTTTTTTTTTTGAAGAAAAGAGCCTACACCTTTCTTAAAGGCTGGCAACGCCTTTGCGAGGCCTCTGGTGTTGCGGATGTTTATGGGCGGTGGTAATCACTTACCATCGGGTGAGCTGTTTGCTCTCCACCTATTCTATACAAAAAAATGTCAAATTTTAGGTAGCCTATGCTCACATAAATTTTAATTTTTTTGTACCAAAAAACAATAACACCGACCAGCATCCAAGTGAATAATTACCAAAGGGGCCATAGATCAAAAATACTACAGCCTTGCTACTATATACTCACCCAATTGATACAATGTGAATCCATACTAACCCATAACCAGTGTGTACATGCTGACGCACGCGTACACGATCCAATGTTGTTAAAATAACTACATTAAATTTGACAATTTGATGAGTAATATTTACAGTTAGTAGGTAGTTTGTTTATTATTTTCAATTTAATCTTTAATTAAAATATTGTATATTTTGTTGATTGGTCATATAATTTATTACACTATATATATATGCCAAACACAAATAATTGGTTTACAGCTGAGACCATATTTTGATTGAACCGTGCCTCTGATATATCCACAGTTTCATCCAATCTGATCGCATAAGCCTAACATATAATGATTGTCCTCCACGACAGGTACACAGCATTAGAAACGCCAAATCTGAGTGATTGGCACGGTTTACGAAATAGTTTGAGATAATTGTAGTTGACAGTAGGTTAACACCTTCTGTCTGGTAACGAAATCATATCGAAGTGAATGAAATGTGTGAAGTACTTTTGTATAATGTTTGTGTTAATGTTTTTTTTTAAATTATTATAATTTAAAAATTTTGTAAGCTGAACAGAAATTTATAATACTTTTATCATTAATGAATATAAATTACAGAGTATCATAATTTTGTCACAGTTGCTGCTATGATGACAATCTCTACTATTGACCCTTAGTGTCAGCTCATGACGATAATTCGTGGTGCTTAATAGGGTAAGACTGAGTCCGACCCTGTTGACCTAATATTAATTCCTGCAGCGGTTTTCCTCCTTAAAATAGGCATCGGTTAATCAGTAAAAGCTTAGGATTATAGACACTGCTTTCAGAAATATTTGTTCAATTAACTAGTATTACACTAAAACCAATACTTAATAAATATAAATACAGTTGTTATAAGATTAAAGTTAATAGATCCACGAGGATGATGAAGTCATATTTTTTTATGATTAGTAACTTTGGAAGAAAAACAACACAATAAAAACATAAATGTAAATAATGTACTAAATCTATTTTATTTCTTCTTGGCACAATAACCATGGTCATATCTGACTATACATATGTGTATCCTAATATATTTATGTAAAGTATTAGATAAAAAACATGAAATGTTGGATAAAATTGTGTAATGTATAATTTAATTTTATCCAAAAAATATGTGATACTTAAAATATCGGTGTGAACTTCTATGCAAATTCATATCCAGTCACTATGAATATATATTTATAATAATTCCAAATGTGTAAACATTCGTTTTTTTTTTGAAGAAAAGAGCCTACACCTTTCTTAAAGGCTGGCAACGCATTTGCGAGGCCTCTGGTGTTGCGGATGTTTATGGGCGGTGGTTATCTTACTATCGGGTGAGCTGCTTGCTCATTCGCCACCTATTCTATACAAAAAAAAATCTCAAATTTTAGGCTCACGTAAATTTTCATTTTTTATAACATAAAACAATAACACCGACAAGCATCCAAGTGAATAATTATCAAAGGGGCAATAGATCAGAAATTTCTACTCACCCAATTATTACAATGTGAATCCGTATATAATACGTACCCACGCGTACATGCCGTGTGACGCACGCGTACACGAACCAATGTTGTTAAAAATAACTATATTATATTTGACAATTTGATGAGTAATATTTACAGTTAGTAGTTTGTTTATTATTTACACACTTGACGTATTTTCACATAGACCGATGACTTTGGTTAAATACTGGTCGCACAACTTAATTAGTTAAATAAATAAAATAAAGTCATCTAATGTAAGAACGGTAACGCAAATTTTAATTAACCACTTCAACTAATCTTTATCGCTTGTGCTAGAAGATGGTGCTCGACAATAGTCGAATGGCGGATACGAATCTACGACCTTAAGTTTTGCAGACCGTATCTTTATGCCATTAAGCTATTGACGCTTGAAGTTTTTCAAGTTTATTAGTACAGAATCATTACTAACATACAATCAATTGTCTTACTTTACTTAAATGCCGGTAACGCCAGCAACTCCTCTGCTGTTGCAGATGTTCATGAGCGGCAGTCATCACTTAACACAAGACGTGCTTGTTTGTTTGCCAGTAGACAGATAATAATACTAAAAGAACTGTTTCGAAGAGCTGGTGCTAGTACAAATTCTTTTAGACAGGTAGCCACACCCTTGAATCGGGTGCTAAGTTTACTCGTGGCGTGTCTAAACTCGTACTACGTGTTGATTAGAATTTCGTCATCTTAATTCGAACTTTATCTTTGCAAATAACTTTTATTATCGGATCATTTAACATTAATTGAAATGTTAGAAATTACGAGGGGAAGCGACGAGACGGTTAAATTAGAGTCTTGATGATTATTACTTAAGAATTTCACGAGTTCGGTATACTGCTTTTAATACTGATGGCACGCTCTGTAATATTTTTTTTATTCTATCCATTTTAATATACTTAATTGTATTACCCCATCTCATACGATAAGATAAGTAGAAAATCTTCATTATGTTAATAATAATAATTTATTTATATACAAGCTATTAATTACGATACTATAAATTTCAAATTATGCAATCATTTAATACATTCATACACAACATGCAAATTAAAAATAATACATTACATCATTAGAATGATTAAATATCAGATATGTGAAAGTTCTTTGTAGTCACACTATTATTAGTTATTTTTAAACACATTGATCAATGAGCATTATCAAAAAGGCCATATAATAATAATAATAATATCATATATTTCGGACTCATCCTAGGATTACATCCCGATTTGTTAGTACAAATGCAAGCTTACGAGATAGTGTTAGTAATAATAATAATAGTTAAATGTAATATGGCAAGTCCGGTAGGACTCACAGATGATGGTGGAAAATCACTGTGCGACTGCATGCAGTCGTATCCATCGAGCCAGCATCGGAGAGTACCACCGGTCCGCCAACGCGCGCAGGATGCTGTTGGGACTGTCACGCGTGCGACGCATGATAGAAGCGCATCGTTTGCGCATGATCGCCGCAAAGCCGTCAGTATCAGCATCCGCAAACATATATATATTATATATTTTTTAAAAAAATATTTTTTTGCAAATTATATTTCATTTGACATATATTAAATTAAAATTAAATATATGTCATATGAAATATATGCAACTGGTTAACGCTATTTTATACTGATGTTTTTTTTTTGACATTCGCAGTATGTAGCATATTTTTGTAAGGGAAGTTTTTTTAAAAAAGGAATGTTATTCATATCTTAGGAATTCTACAACGGTGCAATTTAATTTTTACAGTTATTTTTTTTAGGGAATTAATAAATATTTGTATTTTATTAAAAATCTTTATGCACATTACAATGCAGTCACAATTAATGATCAGTTACTGAGACCCACAAGATATTTAGAGTTCCTAGATATTTAAAGTTCCTCTCCATCCATTTTTTTAATTTGTGTTATGCTGTTGATCCTGGCTTACAGGAGATACAGAGGCGATTGTGGTGGGTTAATTTTTAACATCTCTATTTTAAGTTACAATCTAGCATAACTTAAAAACACCCAAAGAGATAGTCAGGATGACTTGTATAGTGCAAAGAAGCACTTGTATAATGAGATAAAAAACTTTCGCATTATAATGTTTTTCTTACCTGTCAGAACTACAAAGCTTTGACATAGATTGAAAACCAAGTTAGGCACGAATTACTTTAGTTTTCTTTACATTGTGTTTTCACATTAAATCTTGAATGTTGCATAATTTAATTGATGTGGTAATATAATTACGGCACGAGTTAACGATTAATACAAATAAAGGCTTGTGCTTGAAACACTAAAGTAAAAACACCTAGATATGTCAAATACAATCATATTTTAAAAACGTATTTTGATACTGGCTAAAAGTTACTGTATTATTAAAATAACTCAAACTATTGACTTTTTCCTTGATAAGTCATTTTTAAAGTTTTAGACAGCGAGAAATTGATATATTTTTTTGAAAACTAATAGCGCTTAGGCCCTTGGAAGCGTTTCAGATCGTTCCCCATTTCCTTCAAAATATTTTATACTTAAGGAAAGAATGAATTAAACACGATTCATTTGACTTTTCCGAATTTTTTCCGATCTACCAAATTAATGTACGTTTTTAATAAAGTAAATTCGTGCATCCGATTTATGAGTTTCCGATTTTTATACTTGTGGAGGCATAACATTTATTTTCGTTTATTTTGTTTTTTTTTACCGCCTTCATTAGACACTTGCTATCTTTATTTATCCTTAAAAGAATATAAATACATCACGATAAGCACATCTTATTAATAGGTCTTTACCTATGAAATTACCGTTTTGTATGAAATAAGTTGAAGTATTTTTTTTTCAAACTTTTTTATTTCTGTTATTCAAAGTAATCAGCCATGTAATCAATGCATCTTTGCCAACGCAGAACGGGAGGCAACAAACTCTGCTAAGAAACTTTGGACGGCCTCTCGGGAATTGAATTTTTTTCCCGCTAAAAAGTTGTCCAAATTTTGGAAAAAAATAATAGTCGGTGGGTGTAAGGTCTGGTGAGTACGGTGGATGAGGGCGATCTTCCAACCCCAACTCTTGCAGCTTGGCTACTGTCTGTTGTGCAGTATGGGGTCGCGCGTTGTCGTGTAGGAGCAGCGGAGACAACCGATTGACCAAAGCTGGTTGCAAATGTGCGAGCTTCTCATTGTCTTCAGTTCTTCACAGTGCATATCTGCAGTAATAAACATGCCGTTTGGTAAAAAACTGTGATGAATCACACCGGCACTACACCACCAAACAGTGACCATCAACTTTCTAGAGGTCATTTTTCGTTTAGGGCATTGCTTTGGTGCTGAACCACGATCGAATTTGCTGAGCGCTTTCAATTGTCGAACATAATCCACTTTTTATCGCACGCAACAATTTGGTTCAAAATTCTTTCATTTCTGTGCGCTGGCGATCGTTAAGTTCGTGGGGCACCCATCTATCAAGCTTTTTTACCTTGCCAATTTGTCGCAAATGAACCAATATTGTTTTGATCTTAACATCAAAAGCTGCTACTAGCTCGGCTGTAGATTGAGTGTTATCACCTTCCACAATCGCCTTTAATTCGTCATTGTTGACCAAAGTATCTGGACGACCACGAGGTTCATTTTTCAAATCAAAATTTCCAGAATGGAACCGGGCAAACCAGTAACGTGTTGTGCGTTCGCTTGTAAAGTTCTCTCCGTAAACGTTGGATATGTTACGTGCCGTTTGTGCCGCGTTGATGCCACCACGAAACTCATATTCTATAATTACACGAATTTTTAAAGTATCCAATGTGACGAAAAATTCTCAAACGTAATGAAAATACAAAGCTAATCAATAAACAAAAACTGACTTTGTTAAAAGAATGTCATATTTTTAAACCAAAATTAATTTGAATTTAGAATTCACAGTCAATCAAAACTTTTTTTTGGTTTGAAATGGCCAATACTGAAGAATGGCAATTTCATAGGTAAAGACCTAATACTACTGCTATGTAATCTGTAGGTATATTGAAATAATTATCAGGATTGAGCTTTATGTTAGCTTAGGACCCTGGTCATTGAACTTTCATGTGTTTTTTATTATAATGAATACAAGCCAGTGCTTGTCCACAATTGAATCTATGAAGTGATGTCGACGTTGATGGTGGTCCAGACCGCTATCTCAGCAAATGACTATACTAATCTTCTTCTTCTTCTTTTAGTCTTCTTACATTATACTTCTTATATCTTCCAGTATTTTACAAAAAAATTCAACCGTACCTTATTGATTTTCTCTATTGGAACTATTATTGTTAGTTTATAATTAATAAAAGAAGTGAACTTTTCACTAAAAATATCAATTATATATCATTTTCTTTTCCTTTTTTTATAAGAATTATGCAGCCCACTGATTATCCATCTATTTTATATCGGAATTAAGGTTATCGGAATTAAGAAGCAAAGCTAATTTTTTTAGGTTAGGTGACGAAACTTATAATCTAGGTTCGACTTTGCCATTTGACTATCGGCGTGAATCATCTAGAAAACGCATTTTAAGCTTAGTTGGAACTTTAGTTTAAAGTTGGTTAACTTTAATTTTGGCAATGTTAGCAGCACTGATAGGTACCTTTTTTTTTAAAAAAAAGATAAAGATAAAATGCTTAGACACCTGTTACTGTGTACCGAGACGGTTTTAAAAAAACTACTCAACGAAAATTATAAAAATATTTCTGGAAAATAATTAAAAATACGTTCTCACCTACCGAAAACTTTCGAAAAAAACAGTATAATAACATAATAAAGAAGCAACGAATGGAGAATCTACTCCTTTTTTTAAATTGGGTAAAAATTACTGTAACTGAAAAATTGCCCGCTTTAATTACGAACACGTGAGCGCACCGAAAATAATACTATTATAACCAGAATGTAATAATATAGAAATGAAATCGCTTTGTATGTATTTTAAGCGATCGTAAAACAACTTCCATCATTCACAAACATTTATATTTCACTCACGTCCGCCGCAGGGGAGCAAGTACAAGGCAGAATGCATTTCGTACAAGATTGCTAGTTTCAGGAGTGTGATGGGTATTAAATTTATGATTAAATTTCACTTGTGCTTGGTTTTCAGATATATTTTTAACTATACTCATTTATTCAATTCAAAAAAAAAGTTCTAACTCCGTCTGATGCCAAAGTAAGTATTGAAAGTATATGGATGATTATTCTTGTTCATGTTTTTCGTTGTCTTTAGAGGGCACACAGTTCACCTTATTCACCTCAATTGACATCGTAGAGCTACTTTACAGTTTGTTTTTAGCAGAATGAATGGATCAGCTCGATCGGTGTCACCCCCTCAAGGAATATCAGCGTAAAAGTGCAGCATAATGCTGTATATCGTCTAGTGAGTGTAGATACCTACATTACTGGTGACGCGGCATTCCACTTTAGTCCTCAAGGGCAACAATATGTAAATGTCACGGCCCGCAGGAATCACGTGCTCGTTTGTTACTCTCAATGTTATAATAAAAAAAGGGAACTGATTCCTACGGTTTATGTCACCATTCGTTAAGGAATGATAGTGCTGACGCGTTGTCACCCCTGAAGGCTGCGAAGAAATGCCGTGTCACTAATAATAAGGGTTCCCGATTCCCTACACTCACCAAAACTACATCGCATGAATAGCCTATTGGTTTGGGGTACGGTCTGCGAAACTTAAGGTCGTAAGTTCGAATCCGCCATTCGACTAATGTCATGAACCATCTCCTAACACAGCAATTTCAGCTTAGTTTGAGTGGTTAACCGGAATATTAGTAATTTTAATAGCATTGCTAATATAATTTAAAAAACAAATGAAAAAGGTGGTATTCTGTGAGGGCGTGGTCCTTCCCCGGATGTGGTGAAAATACAACTCCAAGCTTAGATAGGAGCTTTATCCTGCAGTACTAAAGAAGATGGTGGTGATGTTAAACTTGTTATCGTTTTATCCAAAAAAAATATAAATAAATATCTTTAAGATTGCGGCATAGGCAGAGATTAAAAAATGGTAAAATAAATATTTAGAAAATTAACCGTCCAAAAACTAGTATACCTACCTAGATTATACGTAATGATGAATAAATTCTATAAAAAGTAAAAAAATATAACTTTAAAATTATTATAGACTTATTACGACATACACAATTACGAATAGGACGCAAGGCGTGTTAGTCAGAGTAACTTCGATTACTACCGAAGAACAATATAAGTAATTATTTTCGAGTCTGCTTGTTTGTTCCCGTGTCTTGGAAACTCAATCTATGCTCTCGCCTAGTCTTAGTCCTAGTCTAGGCAATATATAGATATACTGCTTGTGCTTTAAGACTAGAATAGGATGACGAATTATTATCTGTGTGTAGTATTATCATTACGGTGCCTCTTCAATGCTGAAAGTTGGCCGCCAACTTTGTTAATTTGTCCCAGACCAGAGCGAGACGAAACAATGCTTCGGCTGTCTTAATCTCAGTCCATTCTCTGATTCGTATCCATGACTATTTCCTGCGTCAAGCGCGTCTTTTATCTTCGATCTTGCCCATCATTATCAGTTGCAGCAATTTGTACGAGATATTCTACTTTGCGCTTTTTGACAGTCTGCATGAGTTTACGGATCATACCGACGCGCTGGAGCACCGTTTCATTTCATACCTTCTGCGTCCAACTAATCCGAAGCATGCGACGATAGCTTCACATCTCAAATACCTTGAGGCGTGTTTTAGTGTGCTCTTTCATTTTCTATGCTTCGCTGCCGTAGATGACGATTGGCCAGATGTAACAAAGCAATATTCTTCATAGCTGATGCCATTTAGTGATTCACAAAAGATACAGTCAAAATGGACACGGGGGACATCATACTTACTACGAACCAAGAGCAATACGTACAGTGAAAATTTTGACCTAATTGTAATTTTATTATTGTCCTAAAAAGGGAAAGTACTTATTTTAAGTATTTTTTTCAGTGTTTATTATATAATAAAAATAAAAGCTTTATATCAACTTTAATTAATGGTTTGTAAAGTCTGTCGTGGTTAAGATGACGTTGAATCGTTTGCGCCAAACAAAGCTCGCTCTTTTGGCTACCTTTGCTTTTACCTTTTTATTAAAAATAGTTAGTGCTTAAGGATATTTTAAACAATTTATTAGCTCCATAAGTAAATAATTTGGCATGCACGTTTAGCACGTTGTTAAAGATATTATTTCCATTAATTTTAATTAGGTTCTACTAACTAAAACGTCTACTAAGAAACTGCAATCCATTACAATTTTTTATCCACAATAAAAAAAGGAATTTTTATATTATTAATTTAAAAAAATAGAATTTAAAAGCACAGCCCTAAAAATTATCAATAAATAGAAATATTAAGTAAAAATACAATAAAATATCGTAAATAAAATAATCTGGCAACCCTAAGGCTATCTACGATATCGTTTGCTCACCCTCTCATTTACTACGTTAAGTGAAAACAGAATATCACTTTGACTCTCCTATGAGTTTATTAGTCTGATTTGATAGGTTATTATTATATCCATTCTTGTGGGGTTACAACTAAAATAGCGTAAGTTATCTATAAAGTTTTGGAAGATAAATTAACTATGAGACAAGTGATCACTAAGTGACGCTGGACTTAGGACAGCTGGTAGAGCGCATCAAGCCGATGATAAATAAGAACTCAAATTTTATATGCGTTGTCACCGCAGAAAGCTAGGATGATATATTTTAATTTGCTATCTCTTTCATATTTTTACAATCATAAATTTAATTAAATTTTGTCCTTTGCGATATAACTAATCACTTTCATTAGATGTGCGCATCGTCATTTTTTTGCCCTTAATGAACCTTCTTGTTATTAATATATATCTTAATTATTTTATTTTTCTTTTCCTAATTTATATATGATTATAATATAATATCGACAGGTGGGAACGACATATTAAATCGAAGAATACAATACAAAGAGGCGTAGAAATATTCTATATTAATATTATTAATATTTTATATTAATGATACAACAATTGTAGAGCCACGCTATAGATAGAATGCTGCTACAGCACGAATACTGCTGCATGAATAGTTCAGCTGGTTGGAAGGACAACGTCATCACATAATACCAAGTTCAAGATGCACATGATGATAACGCATGGTACATCTTGAATATTTGTTGATTTTGGATGTGATTTATATTTTTTTTAGAAAACTTACAGTGACAAACGAGTACACAGTTCAGCTATTTTCAGTCCAAAACTACGGACATCTTTCCTCAAAAAACTTCACGTTAATATAAAAAATGAAAATACCTATCATTTTTTAATACAGAATTAAATGCCTAATGGCTTATGTTACGGTCTGCGAAACTTAAGGTCCTAGTTTCGAATCCACCTTTCGACTATACTCGTGAACCATCTTCTAGCACAAGTGGAATATAAGTTTTTTTTTAATTAGACTTATTACACTATCAATTAATACTTAAATAATAATTACAGGATTACATCTGGTTGTGTTGGTTATATTTTTAATTTACTTTCCTTTTTTATACTCTTACACTATATACTCTATATTTATATATTTTTAATCTTATTTGCTCTCTGATATTATGACATTATTATCTAATCCTAATAAAATTTAATTTTTTTTTCGCGCTAGAGTTAGACTAATATAATGAAACTATAATATTTTTATTATAATCAAAATTTGCTTACTCATACACATACATCTTACTCATATACATCAGACAAAACACAGCAACATTATACTGCTATTTTACGATGGTATTCTGTGAGGCCGTGATGCACTCTGCAGCTAGAAACAAACTACAGTGTTACATACGACCACTGTTAAAATTATACATTTTCTTGCAAATAAATGGATTTATTGATTACTTGAAAACAATCAGAATCCACATGCATTGTCACTCCTGAGGACAGAGATTGAATGTTTCGTTATCTCAGCCAGGTCTCCGAATTACTACACTCACTAAACGAGTCTATATAAAGGTATATGAAATTGCATATGAGCCGATGTGTACTGTCGGGAAACCTATGAACACAATTAGTTCCTTTACTTGTATTAAAGAACTAATTTTTTAAATAATAATCCAATTCAGAAGATTACCGTATTCAGTTTTTGACAATATTGCCATTTTAAGAACAATGTTAAAATTACAAAATCTATCTTGCACTGATGATTTTTCTAGTTGATATTGTTTCAGTCCCAGATTGCAAATTAATCATAGAAATAAAAATCAATTCTAATTTCTTCACGTTTACTAAGATGCGAACAAAAACTTGTTAATTACTAACTGTGGTAGATTTTTAAATCTTCTTATTTCAAGATATTACCAACTCAAATTCAATAACATTTAATCATCTGTACGAGTAATCCTTGCTATTGGACAGAACATTAGTAAAACAGTGAATCAGATATAAAATAGAAAGGTGTGCGTACAGATAGGATGTGAACATAGTAAAATCACAATACATCTAGACCGAATCATCTAGATTTCTTATGATTTTCCTATTCTGAAATTGCGTTTTTGCAGGATATTCGACTTCAGCTGGGAGATGACATTAAGTAAACTCGAAAAAGACACAGTAGAAAATTACCAAATATACACTGCGAACTTAATTAGGAAAAGCTTCCATTTAAAAAAAAATGGAATAATAATCTATTATATAATTCTTATTTTTTTTTTTTTCGGGCTGATGGCCGCTGTTAGTCCGAGGGCTTTGACATTTTCACCTGGTTGAGAGATGACCGAGCGTTTATGGTGCTCAGTCGAGACCTCTATAAGTGAGTAACTAGCACAAGAGCTCACAAGAGGGAGCCTCGATGTGGACCGTTACCCTGTACCGTGAGAGCGTCCGACTCGAGGTTGCCCGAGAGGGCCGAACCTCAGCCCGGTCAGTTGCTTCTGACTAAGAATTATCTACATTAATATCACTATTATTATTATTGGCTATCCGAACCACAACTTTGGAATGCGTGGGCGCTGGAGAAGAAGTGGCGCAAGAAACTCTAGCAATGCTTCTATCTGTATTGACTGGAGAGAACCAGCCTGTGACATGGCGGTATCGCGAATAACCTTGATTGCATCGCGGTCGCCGTCGGGGGATCGATATGAGTGTGTAGTGTACGTGTGTAGCGTTTATTAAGAGCTTGGGCTGTGGTGGTCACGTCGTCGGGGTCGTTGAGGCCGTGCTTCGGTCTCCTTCGGACGCGGGTGAATCTATGATTCGCGATAGGATTGTAAGTGGCGGCACTTACAATCAAGGGGTTAGGGTGTGTGACGGCAGAGTCGAAATATCGGCCGGTAGCCTGCTTCAGGTACTGAGCTATGGTTGGCAGCTCAAGATCTATGTGTAGATTTTCATTACGCAAGTACCATGGCGCACCGGTGGCCTTGCACATGAAACCGAATCTGTATTACTACTACATAATGTATTAACTGAAATCAGTGAATGTGACGTGCTTTTTTAAAACTGCTTTAAATATTTTTATTTATTTTCGTAATCAATCTTAATTTGGTATATATATTTATAAGCGATCAATTATATTATAATTAATTAATACAGTATATAGGAATAATGGCAAAATATATATCTACATCATAAATCAATACCAGTAGGACAGATTTCAAGTCGTGTGGTTCACGGTCCGAATGAATGTTCTTTGTACTAATGATGTCATAAATTTTGTGTTGACATATTTTGATGAAGCGTACCATTCTCGTTTTGTTTTAGTGACAGTTAGTTTCATTATGATTAAATTCTATAAAAGTAATAAATGTAACGTAGCTGAATTATAAATATGTAATGAACATACAATATATTATACTCTTGCTTTAACATTCAATTTCATATAGAAAAATTATTTTATCACGCATAAACGCCATATTTACAGTTCATTTGTCTTGAATTTATGTAAACAACCTTCAAAATGTAATTAAAAAAATGCCCTGAAAAAGAAAGACTTCTTAATCTACCGTCGTTAACGACATGGTTTACCAATTACTAAATCTAACAAATGTCTAATTAATTATCAATCATGTAGAATGAATAAGAAAAACATAAAGACTTATTTTTTCCTCTATTTATTTCTTAGCCATGAAGGTTTCTGAAATATGTTTTCCTTAACCATTCACTATGTGGTAAATAAGAACTTAAAATTGTCGTTAACTATATCATTCGGCGCATTGCGATCGAGCTCGGCTTGCTTAGTTACCGTGAAATTAAAAGCGTACGTCCCGACACTGGGCTACCAAGGCTCTCAACTGTAAATGTTTTATAATTTACATTTTACACTTCACAAAATATTTGAAAGCCATAAATACTGATAAATAGGCAATTCACGAAATATTCTAAAATAATTACCTTTCAATATACACTTCAATAGTCGTGATTTGAAAATTTACAAAATAAATTAAGTTCCTCTTCTACAGTTTACGTTGATTTTTATTTAATTTACAAATTATAAAAATCTTATTAGTTTCGGCAATAAGTTATTGGAATCTATAATACGCAGGTGGTTTGAATGTCAACAGCATTGCCAACTATAGAATAAAGTAAGGAATTCTATGTACTGTGCAAATATTTGAAATATTTTTATGCATATGACGGAGTAGTCCAACATCTCCTACGTGTCTACTTAGGTAGTGAGTTTTTGATTACTTCTGCTGAGATACTGTTTCAAATTTAAGTATAGGTATACGGTTATTTGTATCCTGGGAGTTTTGCTTCGATGATATGTTTTGGTTATATAATATAATATATATAGTATGTAATATATGGTGATATACTTATGTTGCCAATCGGTTCGACCATGGCGATATCCTCTTTTTCATTATTGCCAGATGATCGCGCTGATGTTGTCGTAAGTATGATATCGGCGACGTAAAGTATGCATTACTTCGTAAGTAAACAGACGCCCTCTTCCGCCGTCCTCAAACGGCGGATAAGGACCGAGGGGGTCATTACCCCCTAAAGAGGATGCCCGGGTAAATGGAACAGCCCCGTTACCTGCAGCACTTCAGGCTTGCGGATGCCCTAGCACGCCAAATGACATCAACTGCGAAGAATATTTCATAGTGCCATCAGCAGTGGCGTGAATACAAAGATCGTCTTCCTTCCTGTTCCGATGTATTACAAATTCAGTAAGATCGGTTAAAGGTTTAAATGCAATGGCAGTTATATGGAACACATGTGCAATTTACCTAGACCAAACAAACAATAAGTAATGCTCATGTAGATCATCATGCTCATGTATCAGAAGTCGGTCACTCTAACCTCAACACCATCAGGCTAGTAAATGAATTATTGGTTGGTTTATTGCCGTGAATCTAAAAGATTAATTATTTTCTTATTATTAAATATATTGTAAAAATAAGCTCTGCCTTTGTACATATTTTTCTTATTTTAGTTTCCATGTATAAATGCTTTGTAGACAAAAGTTGAATAAAGAAATATATAAGCGAAACATGCCTGGGTTCGCGTACTCTTTATCTATAATAATAAGCCCTTGCTTTAATTATGAATACTTAAGTATATTTTGGCATGATTTATTTATTTTCGTTTCACCTATGTTTATAACTGCAGAATATATTGGGTCACCTCGATCGGGGTAAGCTCTCATGCTCGCCAGAATACCAGCTTAAAATAGCAGCATAATTCGGCTGTTTCGTCTGGCTTTAGGGATCTGGAGACCTTTATAACTGGTGATGAGGCATTCCATCTCAGTCCTCAAGGGTAACAACGTATCTGATTATTATTCCTTGACAAGGATAGGTGTAGATGTAATGGGAGACAGGAATAACTTGGAATCAGGTGAACATTGCTCAATGTATTAAAAAAAAAGATAAATATTATCATGTTTTTTAATTTTTTAAAATTAAAAATCTTGGAATGTTTAAAATTGAAAAATTTTAAACATTTGGAATTCAGGTTTCTAAATATTCAAAAGATCACTACAATTAACACAATACTAAAAATATATAGGAATCTAAAGATTGTTATATTTATAATGTTACATTCCTATGCGGCTTGGGCTATGAGCAGAACATCAAAAACTTAAAATTATTGTTAATAGCAAAATTTTCAAAAGTATAAATAGTCAGCTTACAGAGAACTGCTGGTCTTTTGAACTATAATACCCTAATAGTGTAAGTTGAATTTGAATTAAATATTTTTTAAAACAAAAAAATATGGTAAAACTTAAGTTAAGTTTATAGTAAACTTTTGCTTGAATGTAAGAAGCATTAAGTCAATATGAAAACCAATAATAGAAAGGACCTCGTGCGGAACGTTCAACAGCATTTCATGCTATTACTAGCATGAAATGATCTGTAAACGAATAGTATGAAAACCCATGCAATATTTGTAAACACAAAACTGACGATGCCTTAGATTGTTTTATTGGTTTGTGAATATCAATTAATGTATTTTGTGAAATAGTTTAACTTATTATAATGTACTCGTACATCAAATATTCGACAAGATTCTCTTTGTTGGATGTATCTTAAATATTTGTGTATCTGCTTCTTGTAGGAGGAATTTTGAATCGAAAATTAAGTGAAATAATTATGAATAGAATCGCTAGAATCTTTTCATGGAAGTTTTTGTTTCTGAAATTAAGTTTTAGAAAAAACTTTTACGAAGAATCGCTTGCTAATGGGTAGTGGATGTGGCAGTTTATGGTGAAATGTATTAGCCTATTACTAAAAGAAGATACCTTGAGAAGTAACTCATCTAATATTCAAAGCAAACGACAACGCAGTTAATATATTTTAATCTCTTACAGTAGAACCTAAAACGTCTGAGCATAACGCCTAATTCGAATGCCAGGAATAAGTAGAAGAAATAGAAAACGGCCTCTAGTCCCATGGTGGAAACGAGATGAGGTGAATAAATAATATAACTCACTTAGCACGTTCATTAAAATAAAATTTATAAAACAACGTGCGGCAGATCAGCTTTCACCTGATTAATTTTAGCTTTTTTCGGTTCGCTAATCATTCGATAAACACATTACACCTATAGTAAAATTAATGTAAGATGAAAAATATGATTTGAAACAAAACTAAAGATACTCAACGTTTTTGTTAAGCAGCTGAATCGGTCACTTGCATTTTAATGAAGGAAGTATTTAAGCTCCGGACTTGTAAGAAACTTTCATTAAGTACCTAACTTGTTTACCCTTAGCAAGTTTATATTTAGTAGCTACAAACATAAATTAATCGCTAAGTTAACCAAAGCGGCATGTTTTATAAGCCACGATCAAAACCATGGTATTAAGCAAAATTCATACATTTCTATATTTATTTGAATCGATGACACTTCCAATACTATCTGTATCAATACTATCAGCTTATCGAGTAAAGTATTTCATTGTATCCATTTTTTATACATATGTTGCTAGAATTTACTGCACAAATAGCAAATAGACAAGCAAACGGACTTTGTTCTAATTTATCATATCCTCAGCTGCAAAAAATAATAAAAGTAAAAAGAGATATAGTAACATACACACACATATATACATATCTATATATATATGTATAATAAATTTCATGAAATGTGTTCCCACTTCCAGTGATTCTAGATTCACTGCAGGTGTAACAAAATATTTCTCACTATTGCTAAGATATTTTTCCTAATACGGACAATTAGCAAAAGAGCTATTCACCAGGTGAACTGCATATATGAACAATTGTTTTTAGAAAATCATATAGATTTTATCATCATCATAACAGCCTATTCACAGTCCACTGTTGAACATAGGCATCTCTCTCAGCTTGCCGAGCACGATCGGTTTTCATATTGTCATCTTCGCATTGAAAGATGTTTTAAGCTACTCGACGAGTAAATAATAAGCCATAATACAAAAGCTATACTTCACAAGATCAATAGTGTCTTCTTATTAGTTAAACGAACTTAGTCATAAACAAACCAAAGATCATGTCTAAAGTCCACGTCCCAACTGTTCATACTTGTGTAATTAATGAGCGAAGGTTTGGACGAACACGTACTTGGACAAATTGTTCGGCTGCTTAAGTCCAACTATAACGAAGAGTTGTTTCCTTCAGTGGAGGCATTACAAAGTATTTATTTAGATTTCAGATATCTTATATCCACTATCTTGTATTGACGTCTTCCGTGAAGGACTTTTAAACGAGAGGTAGTCTTATATTAACTATGATTATAATTTAAAAACTTTAAAACTTTATTAAAAAATCACGGAGATATTGTTTTTCAACAGCACTTGATATTAGTGGAATCATTACAACAATCAATTAAAAATAAATCAGCTATAATAATTTACTGCCAATTAGAATAAACGATTTAACAATGAATAATAAGACCTGATTACTAAACGTTTGTGTTATAATAATAATGGGTCAGGGAAAAATTTGTACGTATTTAATAAGTAAAAAGTTACAGAATTATCTCTTTGGTTGTACTATTAATATCTGTCTGGTGTTGAAACCATTAAATCGATGACATTTTAAAATCAGAAAAATTAAAAAAACGGTTTCCCGCCATTTTTCTATTGCTGTCCGCCAAACAGTAAATCTAACGAGAAATTTGGAACATTTGAAACGTTTATGGACCTAACGCAGTGTCAGTAAGAGTAGCACAAAATTGGTTCAAGTAATTTTGATGTCAATGATGGAGCTGGCTCTGGTCAACCTGTTACAGATAAAGTCCATGAAATTTTTGAAAAAGTAGAGCAAGATCGGCTAGTTACGACAAAACAATTTTGACCCATTTAAAAAGTCTGGATATACCAAACACGATGTTTGAGTGCCACACGTACTAATTATACACATTTGCGATTCTCTATTGAAACGTAATGAAACCGAACCATTATTGAAAAAGGTTGATCATTGATGATGAAAAGTTGATAAGGTTTACTCACGACAAGAACGTGCGTAAAAGATCATAATCAAACAGCAGTCAAGATCCACATACTACAGCGAAACCTAGATTATCTCGCAATAAGGTGATAATGGGTGAAGGTGGGATTGGAAGGACGTCATTCATTATGGGATTTTATCGCTGGGCAAAACCATCGATTCGGATCTATACTGCCAACAACTGATGAGACTCAAGCAAGAAATAGAGAAAATACGGCCGGAATTGATAACAGAAAATGTATGGTTTTATATCATGATAACGCAGGACCACACACATTTTTAGACACCCAGAAATCATTGAGAGAGCTTAGTTGGTTAGTTGTAATGAATGCATATAGCCTCGACACCCTGACCCAGAGATTTTCACCTGTTTCGGTATCTTTAGAATTCTTTAGGTAGTGTTAGATTCACATCAAGAGGGGACTATCAAAACTTGTCAAAGTTTTTGATCAGAAGTCCCAGAATTTCTATAGCAATGGGATTATGTTAAGTTATCGAACAAAAAGTGGCACATATATATTATAATCAAATATAAGTAAACTGTAATAAAAAAAGTATCTTGAATTTGTATATAAAATATGAAAAATCTTTTTCCCCGACCCATTATTAATGTTGATCGTGGATTGTTACAAACAAAGGGTCCACGATGACAACGTGATCTACTACCAGCCTAAACTAACTACGGTTAACAGGTTATATGTAGTTATTTAAGGCTGGTTTTTGTTATATACAGAATAATTAGCTGAATGTTTAAGAGTGACAAATAAATATATTAGCATTTTTCGCCTAATGGTAAGTGATGGCCTCAATCCACCTATATCCACCCTTAACAAAGATGCATATCCATTGACATCTCCGATGAGCGAGGCATTCCATTTATCTTGTGGCGGATGGGAACCGACACAAAGGCATGCGATTCTGCAGTTAGACACTGATATTTTTTCCATACGGCAGTCAGTACTCAGATTGTTTTTTGAATAACTAAGAATTGAATTATTAATATATTAATTTAATGTTAATATAATAATACTAGAGCTGATGTAGTTCATTATGCATGCAAAAAGCGGATCCTGTCAATGCCCTTAAATTGATTATGTTGATAAACACACGTATCTGGGAATAGCTATTGATAATAAGTTTAACTGGTTACATCAAATCACTAATGTATGTCAAAAACTTAGAGCTTTCCTAAGCGTACTATATATTATTAAATATAGAATACCCTTTAAGGTTAGACTTATGTTATATAACGCTCTCGTTGACTCCGTTATTGGATACGGTATAACCAGTTATGGTAGAACTTCCAAAACATATCTCAACTCTATACTTAACTTGCAAATTAGAATTTTAAAAATGATTGTCCCACCTAAAGTAAAAGAACAATTTGTACATAACGATGAGTCGGCATTATTCAGATATTGTAAGGTATTTCCTGTTCACACAAAAGCCACCTACAGTATCATAAAAGAACAATTCTTTAATAAGAGTATACAAAACAAAATAACCCATCATTTCCAAACACGGCACAAAACTAAAGGAAAATTGGTCACTATCGCAGCAACTAATATTAATGGTGAAAGAACCACTCCGTATCTCAAACCAGGCATTTTTAATGATATGGATGCATCTTTCATTCAATGCATCACAGTTAAAAACATAGAGTAAAATTAAAATCTCATTTCTTGAACAACCTGTACATGCATTGAATACATACCGATGTATTTAATGCATGTACAGGTTGTTCCGGCTCTTTCTACCCACCTTTACTTCTGTGTGTGTAAATTAAGATCTTCAGTGTATTATATTTTTAGTTATTAATGTAAGCACTTGCATGTATTGCTCAACATTTTTATTGTAAATATTATTGTAATTAAAGTGTTATGTACTCTTACTATAAATAAATAAAAAAATAATCTAAACGATCGTTTGATTTCGTAATGAAATATTTTTTTTTTAGAATAGGTCACAAACGAATAGCTCAGTTAACTTTTAGAGATTAGTGCCGCCTATGAACATCCGCAACATTATAGAAGTCGCAGATGCGTTGTCAACCTTTTAGAAAGGTGTAGGCACTTTTCGTGATAGTCCCTAAGTCGTATCGGTTCGGAAATACCACCGTTGACAGCTGATTCCACAAAGTAGTTTTGCGTTGTAGAAAATTTTATGTATAGCACGCAATGGTAGACTTCCAACCATTGAGAGGACAGGATGAAATTTTGAATACTGTTGTAATGTACGATGTTCAAACTCAGCGCCTGAACTTCTTCAACTTCAAGTGCTGATTTACCACGTGTTCTACGACAAGAAGACAGGGAAGGTTACCTCGATTACACGCATGATTCACGATGTTGTTTTACTGAGCATTCACACGGTCGTGATTGTAAGTGATTACCAAATCACTATTAAAATATCGAAGATAACATCAAGGGTCGAATGCACAGTAAATCGTGTACCGAGTGTAATTCATGCTCAATCACCACGATGCCATATTTATGTGAATATTGCACAATAAATATATGACTCTCTCAGTAAAATAACCATCGTTTACGTTTTCTATTTCTAAAATGGAAAGCAAAAAAATAAATATTTTCTGTTATTTCGTCTTGCGATAACTGGGAAAGAACTGGCTTGGAATGGCCTCTTAAATTAATGGCTCGGAAAGCCAGTCCACAATTATAATAGTTTTGTTATGATGTCGCAAGCACTAGTTATTAAATAGTTTTTTTTTATATTCTAAATAACAATTATTATTGATAATAATTGGTTAAAAAAATAAAAAGAAACTGCAGGGGTCTTAATTTTTCGAAATGCTCGTAATTATTAGAATAAATTAATAATTATTTCAGTTTCATTTTCACCGTAAAGGACTTTTCTATTATTATTACAAATAGAGTTTACCAGATGGTAAGTGATATACATTCATCCCTGACAAGGAATCATAATGCAGATGCGTGGTCACCCTTGAAGATTCAGATAGAATGCCTCATCACCAGTAATAAAGGTCTCCGGTTCCCTGCAATTACCAGAACTTGAGTATCTTGAGTAAAATGTGTAAGAATTTTCACCTTTGTTATAATCTCAAATTATATCGTTATTTTAAATCGTTTCCATGGTTTATAAAGTTAGTGCTTTATTTTTATATCATGGATCTCAGTCATCACTTTTCATCAGGTGAACTGTGTTGTCACCCGTAATACTATAAAAAACTTCATTTCTTATATTTATTCTTATTTAATTTTAATTTTTATTGAGAATGAAAAAGCACAAATTCTATGATATTCAATTATATTTTTTGTTATTATATACTCTTATTTTAAAAAAAGAATTTCTCTCAGTGCTATAATTCGTAAAAAAAACCTCCTATAAACCTTAAGCTTGGCTGACCGTACCCTAAACCATTAGGCTTTTGACGCTTAATACTTTATGTAAGTTAATACTTATGTACATATATCATTAGTGATTTTACGTTGCGTTCAAAATATACTTGATTCTTTCTAGGGTTTTTCTACAAATATTTTTTATTACAGCCATATTGCAAGTGTCGTAAAACGATCGTATTAAAAAATGCACCTTACACAATTCCGCCTGTGATTGCCTTGTTTTGGAACAAACTAAGTGAGAGAACCTATTAATAAGAAATATAGTTCGCTGGTAGATTTAAATGGTAAATAGATATTATTTTGATAGCGCGAAAGCTTACAACACTGTTTAAAATAGATTTTCCAGATTTCCTCTTTTTATCGTATACTTATGCTTAAATAATTGAAATAATTATTTGGTCAGAAGTTTAAAATGTAGTTTATATGATAAATAGTCTCGTTTCAAATAATAGCGATTATCACCACATCAAAGTAAACCAACCCACTTTCGTCCTCACCTGTATAAAGGCCTTTTAGATAAAAGACAAATCTTAGATATTGTCTAACCTCTTGGGGAAGAAATACAAATTTTGCAGTTGAGCACAAATTTTAGCGGATGTTAAGTAATGACTGCAACCGATAAATACTTGTATTTTATCCTCAGCGAAGATACTAGTAATAAGGTATATAATAGGTATTTACCTATAAAATTGCCGTTTTTTATGAAATAAGTTTAAGTATTTTGTTTTTCAATCTTTATTCAACTTATTTCTGTTATTCAAAGTAATCACCCAAGTAATCAATGCATCTTTGCCAACGTAGTGGTAGTTTATTGATGCCCTTCTTGTAAAAATCAGCTGGACTGGAGGCAACAAACTCTTCAAAGGCATTTTGGATTTGAATTTTTTTCCAGCTAAAAAGTTGTCCAAATTTTGGAAAAAGTAATAGTCGGTGGGTGCAAGGTCTGGCGAGTACGGTGGATGAGGGAGAGCTTCCAACCCCAACTCTTACAGCTGTCTGTTGTGCAGTATAGGGTCGCGCGTTGTCGTATAGGTGCAGTGGGGACGACCGATTGACCAAAGCTGGTTGCAGATGTGCGAGCTTCTCCATAATTGTCTTCAGTTCTTCACAGTACATATCTGCAGTAATGTTTTTCTAGAGGTTATTTTTCGTTTAGGGCATTGCTTTGGTGCTGAACCACGATCTAAACAACTTGCTGAGCGCTTTCGATTTTCAAACAGAATTCACTTTTCGTCACACGTAACAATTATATTCGAAATTTTTCATTTCGGTGCCTGTTGAACAGCGTGAGGCAGGTCTCAACGCGTACGTTGCGCTGGCGATCGTTAAGTTCGTGGGGGACCCATGTATCAAGATTTTTTAACTTGCCAATTTGTCGCAAATGGACCAATATTGTTTTGATGTTAATCATCATCTCAAACATACATCAAAAGCTCGGCTGTAGATTGAGTATCATCAGCTTCCACAAACGCCTTTAATTCATCATTGTTGACCAAAGTGTCCGGAGGACCACGAGGTTCATTTTTCAAATCAAAATTTCCAGAACGGAACCGGGCAAACCAGTAACGGGTTGTGCGTTCGCTTGTAAAGTTCTCTCCGGGAACGTTGTATATGTTTCGTGCCGTTTGTGACGCGTTGATGCCATGACGGAACTCATATTCCATAATTACACGAATTTTTAAAGTATCCATTATGACCAAAAATTTTCAAACGTAATGAAAATATAAAGCTAATCAATAAACAATAGACTGGTTTATAAAAAGAATGTCATATATTTAAAACAAAATTAATTTGAATTTAGAATTCACAGCCAATCAAAACATTTTTTTGTTTTGAAATGGCCAATACTCATAGGCGGCAATTTCATAGGTCAAAGACCTAATATGTTTTTTTCATAACATTGTGAGTAATATTACCTGGTGGCAATTGATATTCTGTGAGGACGTGGGCCTTCCCCGGTTGAGCTGACCCATTCATTCTTCAGCTAGAAACAAACTGCGTTGCTATACCCCGGTTAATGTATATGAACTCAACAACAAAATATTAATTAATACTATTCTGCTTGTATTTCATACTGTAAGGGCGTGGTCCGTCTCCGCTCAGGATGACTTCTTTACTGCAGTTATCTTCACCAACAGATAGTTTGCAGCATGGCGTTACTAATTAATAATGGTTAATTGATCAAGAGTTCTTTACTTGGTAGTTGATTGTGTACTGACTTAATAAAGTCAATTAAGCATTAATTGTGTACTGACTTAATAAAGTCAATTAATTTAGTTGAAACTTATGAAATTAGAAATTTCTGAGCTTGAGTGTTTAAGTTTGTGTAGCATTCGATAAAATATATTACTTATACCTTCGTCTAAATTTTAAAAAGTATGTTGTTCGTTCCATGTTTCTTACATTATTCACTTAAACGATCTGTGTTTTAAAAGGCATGTTAAATTGTTGACCTCGACCCTCTTGGCCGCGGTATCCATTAAACGTTGCTGGAGGCCTAATGGATGATTTGAAAACGAGTGGTCGCTCAGAATACGAGTTTTGTTTTCACTTAAAATTTGTTAATTTGTTTTTTTTTAATATGAATAAAATTAAACCGGTGTCTATTAATATGCATGCATGCAAAAACATAATGGCATATTACTTATCACTATTTAAATATATTTATTGAAATTCTAATTAGTATTGAACAAAATATTTTTGATTTCAGTTTTCATTTTCGTCTTAACTAGTAGGTAATAATGTAGATATTTTTAGTCTACAGTTTTTAAAAAAATTGTGAGCAGTGCTGTTAATTTTACTAACATTCGCGTTTACTACCTTACCAACTAAGCTCTAATGCTTATCATTAGAGACGCTTGTAAACAATAATCGAATGCCAGATTCGAATCTGCGGTGTTAAGTACGGTCTAAAAAATTTAAAAGTGTCTAAAAAACTTAATCGTAACTATTGGGTTTTTCACGCTTTATTATTAGAAATATTTTATTGTAAGACAATATCAAAAAAATCACCATTGGACAAATACAGATTTAAATAAAAAAACGTTATCCAATGGACGACGTCATATCAAAAGTCACAGATCTTAGTAAATAAATAAGAAAGGCGGTGTATATCAAAATAGTGTAAAAAAAAACAAAACAATAAATTATGCTATTACCAGGGATCACGCCCAATGAAAGATAAAATGCATACGTGTATCAGGAAATCCACCTCAGAGTAGTACTGGAAATGCTAGATGTGCTACTGATGTTACCCTCAGGTTTATCCCGGACAGCACAGTCGTATGTATTGCAACGAGGAATCAAACACAGAAGAGCAGTGTTTAATGTATTAAATCGTAGAATACTTATTTCTTTTTTTTATTTCACTAAGTGTAACAACGAGCTCATAGTTCACCTGATAGAAAGTGATTCCTGCAGACCGTGACATCTACATTTATTCTTGACATAGAATCATAATGCATTATGCGTTACCCTTGAGCACTGAGATGGAATGCTTCATCACCAGTAATAAAGTTCTCCGGATCCCTACCAGACAAAACACAAAACAGCAGCACTATGCTGCTAAAATAGCAGCCAGGTCTGTGAGGGCGTATTCTTTCCCGGGTTGAACCTTGCCCTGCCCACATAGTGCTGCACAAGGACACATCGTGACGATATTGACCGGCCTCAGTACGGCTTTGCCAGGACTCTTCATCACCTTACACCCTTGTTCTTCAGTTCCTTCGAGTGGGGCCGGTGGTAGAGGACGGGACTTAGCTTCCGTCTCATGGACCTACTTCGCGGGCTCAACTCGCTATCCCTTTTTGCGCTTCTGGGCCACGGCATCCCTAGTGACAGCCGATTTATCACTAGGCGCCTTAACAGGTGGCTTTGTGTCAAATGTGCCTGGGAAGACGAAGGGCTGGACTAGAGAACCAGCACTGCTTCCAGTTTAAAAGAAATCCGAATTGGATTTCGAATAATTTGTAGCATTATTTTCTATTGTGTAGTTAATTTTAGCCCACTTTTGATGAGTAACTCAAAACCTCTCGAGTATACTGCTACAAGAACTAACTGACGACACAATATATTACAATAACAACTCCCCATCCCCACATGACTACACTGTTAAAAATAAATGCTAAAAAATCTCCCCATAGTCAAATTGATAGACAATTTCCAGTGTTGTTCTGTTACTTTTCTCGGTTTAATTCACACAACTCGACTCGACTATTGAAATTTTTATGTTTCATAATCTTTAAAAGATCTGGGTCGACGACATTTGGGTTAATGCTACTTTACATCTCATAAACGGCGGTATTCTCATACAATTTGTGACGAAAGGACACAATAGAAGATATTCTAAAGCATTTCATTCAAAAAATTCGCTTTTTGCGAATATTGCTTAGGGATTTCATTTATTATTATTTAAATTTTTGAAGATTTTCTTATTAAATTAAATATGTATATATAATTGGTTTGGATATAGCTTACGAATCTAAAGTGAACACTTGGAGGATGATTAAACTACCAGTAATAATCGAAACATATAGTCCTATAATTAGTGACGTATTAAGTAAAGGTAACCCTTATCCATAAACAAAATCGATATATTTTGGAAGCTGAAAGGACTGCTCACGAACAATATTATTTGATTTTCGGGACTGAGTGCACTACGTCCCGTGTCCACATCTAATCTTTACTCCGATCTTATTACACATTAAATCAGTCTATGGTAGAGGCCGACGAGTACATTTGTTTTTGCGTAAATGCATACGCCACTATATAACATCCCGTTTTCTTTTTTTTTTATTTACAGCAAACTTGGTTATTTCTGAGTTATTCAAGATTTAAGAACTTTAAATAAAAATACCAGTTTTCATATTAAAATGTACCCTAATAGTTAATTATACGGGATTTCGTTTATTATTTTGATATTTTCTTATAGGCAAAAGGCCAAACACTCATTCAAAACCAAAATAAGCTAGAAAACACGTTGTGCGAAAAATTATCACATTTTAAGTAACAGACAAAAACTCACAAAAAAAAAAAATAATGTGTACAAATGCCTGAATTAACTTCCTTTGTTCATTAGCTATTAAAAAAGTTAAAGTTGTTATCAAAAAACGACCAGGCTGATTTACAATCCTGTCAAAAAAGCAGGCCACACGTTTCTAGGTAATGCTCTACATTGGCATACTGCGCACGAGTAAAGATAACCTATGTATAATACTTTTTTCTTACCAAAACTGTGTAAGGCCAATTGCTTGATTCAAAGCATTACAACATCATTATGTTCCGTTACCATTCCAAGCACGTTCCTTTAGTTTACTATGAATTGCTTTTGTTTTGCTAAATCGATTTCAGACTGCTAATAAAATAGTCCCTTACGTTGTTCTTGTTGTATTTTTCAACATGTTGTTCATAATCATCGGCACCATTATTGTTAAAGACTGTGTTTATTTTAAGAGTTATTATATATCTAAGTGATAATACACTAATATACTAAGTATCGAAGGAATATTATATAAGGGAACTTCCATGTTAAAGGTATATAAAAAAAGTTTCAGATAATTTAACAACGGTAGTAGAGCCATGCTACAAAAAGAAATTATCGACACGATCAGGGAAGGCCCTTACAAAATCCCAGCTTGAATTATCTACAAAACGCTGACGTGTTTCTTATGATGCGATCCAGTTATCCAATAATAGTTAAAGAAGCCTCCAATCTCAGAGGTGACATTGTAGATTAAGGATCATAGGAAAAGGATTGAATGGGCAGTCAGCGCTCTGTACCAAATCAAATTTCATTACAAAAAGTTTTATATCTTTACTGCCAGTAACATGTTGGCTTATTGCTAAAGAACCTACACTTTCAGAAGCTTTGCATCTTTACTTACATTATATAATTAACAAATTTATTTGTACTATCTGTGTAAATCGGATGAAAAATAATCATTGAAAGACCCTTAATAAACTTAAAGAGTAGCCCGGGTAAACTAACACCGTGAAGTCAAACAGTCGAGTCAAGTTAAAATTCAGCGTAATAAAATTCCTAAAGTAGGTTTATAAAATCTATAGTATCCATGTATACAAGAAATCATTGTTTAGTAGAATTAAAAAAAAAAATTCACCACATAACATGTTTTATTTATTTCGAATATAAATTTAAAAAAGTTCAAATAAATTTGATTCATTTCAGTTATATAAAGAGTACTTACGATTTTTAGTAGAACGTCCTATATCATTAAAAAGTTTAAAGAAAAATTTTAATAACGTCATATAGTGAATACAAAATTACTTCTTTAAGCTTTTTAGTTGAATACAAAATGTATTTCAAAAGCGTTGATTATATCATTATTCATAGTATATTTATTTTCTTAAACTTTATTGTTCACAGCTTACAAAAGTGTGTATACAGGGACTCAATGATTTAAGGTATTTTCTACTAGTCAATCCGTGGCGTGCAGATAAATTATGGTAGGTGCGGTGCGCCACACATTTAAATATAAAAATTATATAACAATCAGAATATGTACAAAAGAAAAAAAATACACTATTATATACTTGAAACGTTTCAATTATAAAAGTACCTAACATGAAAAATTTAATCAATAAAACTAAAGAGAGTTTCATTTAATTGGATTTTCGAGTTCCCTTAGTTTTACCGCAAGCGAGCGAGAATGAAACAGTCACAAACAGAATGCATGCCACAAGCAGTTACCTGGATTTGAACGATTTAAGAATAAATTAAAATGTACAAAAGCGTTCACACGGATCAAATTGAATTATTACATTGCCTGGGTAAGTGGAGTCAATGTTGTGTTTCTAAGCCTTTATTGTTTTAGTAGTTTTTAAAGTTTTATGTTGGATAGACTTTCAATGAAAACTAATAGAAATATAAAAAAACTTTTGTATTTTCATAAAACTTTTGGGTCACTCCCCGGTGGCATAATTCTTAAAGATAATTTTACTATACAAAAAAAAGTATACAACACTTTTTGTTACAAGTGGGTTGTGAAATAAATTTTGAAAGCATTAAAAAATAAAATACAGAAACATTTACTGAAGTTCAAAATGTGTTGGGGTCCTATTAAATATCGCTGCTGTGCTTCATGTTCATCTCTCTGAACTCTCTGGCAAAGATGTCTTCTGTCGTACTTTTCCGGCATAATGGGGTATCTAAAACTTCGATCGAAAAATCGACATTCGGGACGGATAAAGCCTTAATAGGACACAGTAATAATTTAACATCATTGTCATAGAATTTTGGGCCTATTTGTTATCCTTTAAAATAAACGCAATAAAGTCTGTATAAATAGATTTATTAAATCATTTTCTTTTTTAAAAAAAAGTCTAAAACGTCTGTTACCGATAAAATAAAGCAAAAAAATGAGAACCGACTTAAATTTACGAGAATATCTATTAAAAGTGATTGTCTCATGATCAGTTAAATTATATTTTCTTTTCGGAATATATGAGCGCCATTCAATATATGAATCGCCGGAGAGCACACCGAGCACCCTCGAGACAGTCGCTCTCGCGCAACAGGGTAACGATCCAAGCCAAAGCTCCCTCCTCGGGAGCCCTTGTGCTGGTTACCCATTAATAGACGTATCGGCTGAATGCCATAAAACGCTCGATCACCTATCAACCCGGTGAAACTGTAAAATCACGAGGACTAACAGCTGCCTTCTGGTCGAAAAAAAAATTAAAAAAAAAACAGTTGGAGAAAATCTTAGCAAGAGAATCTTTTTGTACTAAATAATTTCTAAAACGGACAATCATTGGAAAAATCTAGCTGTGATATTAACCCACGGCTGCTAAATTGTGGTTTTAATCTAGCTTAACGTATCCCTGTCATTTAAAATAAATTTTACATCTATTACTATGTAGTTACATCCGCAACTGGTTGTTGCTGCTGGTGACAAAAGACAAAGTTCTTTTGTTGCCCATAAGTGAAGCATAACAATTCAGCGTATACGACGGTATACTTAAAGACTAGGGTTAACATTTATTTATAGCACTTTGTTTTTAAATGTTTTACTATTAATAGTTAAAATTAAAATGCTATTGATGGATTATTTATGCAAAGTAGATTTATGAAAACTATAATTTTGATCAACCGCAGGAAGCAATTAATGTAAAAATCTCATAATACAATGAGTAGTAATTTTTTAAAGACAATGGTAAAAAATAAGAACAAAAGTGAAGTGCAGCGTCTACAAACTTTGCGAAAAGGATAAATACTTAGATGTTACTGCATCAACTTAAAAATTAAGACGAGATGACATTTCCCTCTTCCCCTTGCATAATATAGCACTGGCTTTTCCACTAAGCTACAACATTGTTGAGTAGAAACCTCGCGTAGAGCCTAAGTTTTTATATATATTTTTATGTACCTAGTATAAATTCTGTCTGTTACAATTTGATATGCATATGTTTTTTAAGGAAACAGTGTAATATTACTAAAACTTATTCATATTACGTGTTCATATTACACAGTACATAAGGCTTTAAATTAGGACTTAAAATATGTTTTTTCATGTGTCCGCGTTTAGCTTTGTCCTATTTGTAGGCCCTTAGTCTTTTTTCCTCCGAACCTATGGAGCTCCGACATATCTCCATGCGATTAAGACCCTGCTGACTCTAAAGAATTCTTGTCGTGGCACATTGTAAAAAAAAATGAAGTTTTGTAATCTAACGGGTTCAGTTCTGGACGGGGCCTTTCTTTTTACTTATAAATGTTACTTATGAAGTCCTGGATATTGGTGACTCGTTAAACAAAATTACTTCCAATTTAACTGCCTTTTTATAACCAACGCCAAAAAAAGGTGTAAAACTGACCCTACTACTTACTAGGTTTAATAGGAAATTGAAAGATAAAAAGTTTTGTGACAGACGCGTGTTAGAGTTTCGATGTCTAGAGATACCCAATTATCAATAATTAGTTATCCATTCCAATTTAATCCCGAAGGGTGACAACATATAACACTACATTACACATTTTTAACACACACAAGTAGAATTACTTATCATCAGATGAAATAAATGTTCACCCCACACTGTCATGTATTAAAAAAAATAATGAGCAATGAAATTTCTTCGATTCCATCACAAAGGTTCCTAATTGAAAAAGATCCTATTACATCATTATTACATTGGAAAAAAAAGACGTAACTAATTGAATCTTTTTATAACAACGCTAATATTACCACATTATTATAAAATATTCTACATTCTTTTCGTCTCCTGGTAGCTACCAGAAGATTAAAATAAGCTAGGATATTTCAGTGATCTGAAATTTACTAACATCATGAGTTAAGTAAGTCAGCTTAGTCAGCATTCGTTTTAAGTTCACAGTGCGCGAGCGAACCAAGTTCGATCCCGAGTGATGGAAAAAATCGACAGGAATCGGAAGTCTGTATGTTTAATAAGTAATATAAGAAAAAATCAAAAATACTTTGAAGACGTGACGTCTACTATGCCCAGAGTCATAGTTTATACTCAAAGTAAGAATGTGGATGTGTGAAAATAAGGTGAAGACTGCCTGCGAAATACTAACTACTAATAACTATGTAATAAAACCAATTATATAATTATAAGTACACCTAAAATTTATTTACAAGAAAAAAAAAATATGCACAATTACAATAACCTAAATACTAAGATATCCCTGTTTCTCATGTATACATTTCTTCGCAGAATTTTGATACGCAACTTTTGAACTTGTTTATTTTAACAACAGCTTTATTTTGTCTATTGCTAAAAATTGGGAACGGCGTAGCATTGGCATGGTCACACTTGTAGCTTAGAAAATCCTTTCTTAGCTTTTTATATGAGCATATGATTAAGATGACAGAGCAAAGTCCAAGCATTTTGCCTGAACTTTTTAAAATCAATTACCAGAAAATGTTTTTACACTCATCTATTTTATAAATAACGTTAAACATTTTCATTGATCGATCCATCAGATAACCCACCATATTTGGAAAATTTTATTTTAGACATAAATGATATTAAAAATATTTATCTTCTTTGTTTCGTTATGATGATTATCAGATTGAATGCATATTATTTTGCAAAATATTACCAAAAAGCATACAAATTTTCCAACGTTAATATTCTTTCTGAGTTTCAGCCTCCCAAAACAAACAGCTTTCGAAAAGATTATAGTATAGAACATACACAGTATTATTCGACAGATTACACAGAGATGAGGAGTATTTCTCTGGCACTATTCATTTCATATATTGGTCACTAATATTTTCTGCGGTGGCAAATTGACGGATCGTATGTAAACGCTGAATTGTTTGTATAGCAATGATTTCTATCCGAAGTAGATCAGAAGCACAAATCCAATTCAACTACAGAACTAGTACTAGCCAAACTGATGTCTAATCCCTAAAATTCTTCCCCGGTGCATTGGACAGGATGTTAAGCCGGTGGGCTGGGAAGGATAAGGAATTAGCAGTAATGGAGAATCGTTGAGAGACCTTAGCAATATCCATAATGACTTCAACAGTGTCTGCACCTACACCGATTACTTTTAGGAACACTACGCTCGTATGTTGGGTATGTTAAAGATTATATATATGCACTGAAGGCAAATGGATAATAGATAAATAGATAATTTCAATTTCAACCCAGTCCCAGGTCTAAAGACGAATCTAACTCAGATGGGCAGCATTCGAAAAACTAGGACATAACATCACGTCCAATATCCCTCAGTGCTTAGGGACAAAAGCCTTTAATAAGTGTGAGTTGCTAGTGATTACTAATGGTTCATAAGAATAGTCTAGCATTATTCGCCGTATGCAAAGGCACTCAGAGAGGTAGGGAGAGGGCTATATTCGGTGTTTCTCCTTGTGATAAGATACACAACATATACATCTGACCTAGAACGAAGATGATCGATATAATACAAAGGAACATAAAGTGAAAGAGTCAATGGCAACTCCATATAGTTCTATACGAGCTGATAACAAATGGGGAAAAAAGATTCTGGAGTGGCAATCTCGGACTGGCAGTAGCAGTACCGTTCAGTATACGGAGCCTATGCAAATTTTCTGGAATAAGTTGTAGACAGTAGACTATTCATACACTTTGATGATGATGATGATACGAGTATCGGTGGATAATTAATTCAAATCAAGCTCTGAAAAGTTTTAGGTAGAAATTAATAAAATGGTGTTTCTTAACTTATGAAATCGAGATAACTATATAAAACCATATTTAGAAATTAAGGAAAAGAAAGCAAGTGCAGCGTGAATTTTGAAATTACGTATATAATATATAAAAGCATCGTGACGAGTAAAGTGTGGAAACATGGTATCTAGAGCATGTCAGATTACACTCCTGTTCAGACGTCCTCTTATATCACTTAAGAGCCCTGTGTAGAATACATAATGTTAAAGTTTTTAAAAATCGTAGAGAATTTAATTCCACATTTTTTATAATTATTCTTGAAAAATATTATTATTTAGCTCTAAGTGTAATCAGATCAGGACAAACAATTTTAAAGAAAACGTTAGAATGCTTTATAAAAATGAAGTTGAATTAAAAAGAAAGGATCTAGAATTCCGTACAAAGAGCAAATCGCCAATAGTAATTTGATTGCAAAATCGTTTACGTACGAACTTATTTACTTAAGTTGATTCGATAACGAATAAGAAGAGTAAATGTTTATTTATTTACGTTAATTAACTGTGGATCCGCAATGTTGTTCGCTATTCGAATGGGGTTTGCCTTTTGCTTTAATAAAGAAAGACAAGGGTAATTTAATTAGTAGCTGGATGGTGTCCGTATTATTGTCCAATGTAATATAACCCGGTACAGTAAAAAATAATGTAGTAGGAGTAACAAACGGGATGTAGAAATCAGGTGATCGATTCGAAAATATAATTATCATCATAAGCTCATTATTATTCCACTTTCTAACTTTAGCTTCCCTATAGACTGCCACGAGGTATAATTCTAAATCACGATATGGAGTGGTTCTTAGGTAAAAGGCGTGTTTTAGAAAAACTGCGTAAGCCATAAACTATGCTTGCTGATTTTATAAGGTTATCGTATGACAACGATAATTAAGAATATAGACGTTACGGTATGAGTTAATTTTTTTTTAAAAAAAAGGAGACTATTATATTATTATTAATGAAATATTATAAAATTTAAGTTTTATTATGAAATTTAAAGACGAGAGCCGTGGTAGCTCAATGCTTAAGCACGGTACGCTAGTATGGTACGAATTAAATTCAAATGTGACGTCAGAAATCAGTATTTTAAATGAAATGTTAAGTTCCAATTTATCCGATGCTCGGCGGTGATGCAAAGCAATTTGTCTATGAAATGATAATAGTAATATTTTTTAAACGTGAAGTCCTCCAATTCGCAGTGGAACATTCTATTGAAATCAGGCCTATGCCCAGCAGTGGCGTTTATTTATAAATAAGCTGTTTTTTTACTTTTTTTATAAGCCAATTGTTTTAAAATTACCGCTCTATTGAATTTTATTTTGAGGGAGAAATGTACTCACGTATTTTGATTTCAATCTCCTGCAATAATTCATCGATTAAAACATAAAATTAATTAATTCCCGGTGACGGATTGCTATTACTTAAAATACACCAAAATCTTCAGCTATGATTATTTATTTTGCTATAATTTGGTTAGTAAACCTTCCACATGAAAAAAAAAAAAGATTTTTAGACTTCTATGAATGGTCCTTTCTCTATAGTGCATGTCCTCACCTTAACGAAAAAAACAAACTTTTGCGCCCCAAATTTCATCTATACATATTTAAATTGCAATTTCATCATTATCAAGTAAAATTGTTTATATTTCACAATATAGTTTAAATTATAAGGCTTAGGTAAACGTATCTACCGTTTACTGCTTTTTATTATTTGTTAAACTATACTACTCGTATTTTCATTAATATCCTACTTAATACTTCTAAAATACTTCAGGAACAAAAATGACTGCCTTTCTTAAAGGCCGACAGCGCATTTGCGACTCCTTTAGTGTTGCGGATGTTCATGGGGGTGGTAAACTACTTCCATCAAGTGAGCTGCTTTCTCGTTTGCCACCTCAAAAAAAAAGCTTATACAGATAACTTTGTATGTGTTACAAGTAATTTTTTCAGTCCTTCTTTTTATTTATACGCAGGACATACGGTTCATCTAGTAGGAGTAGGAGCTAGTAAAATACAATGTAAAGTCTTTGTTTAAAAAAAATGTTTAAAATCAAATTGGTCAAACAGCTATTATTAAAACTCTACTAAAGACTAGAAAAAACTAATAGAAAAGAGAAAAATATTTCTTGACATGTTTGATTATTATAAGTCTCTAATAAATACTTACAATGACTTAAGTTTTATTGTATAACTTTAATCAGGTAATGATTTGATCTATGTTCTATTTAGTCGCAACAAAACATAGTTCATCATATTCATTAAGACGTTGAAATAAGAATAATTATGCATTTACGTAATATAAAAATTTACTAAAGTGATAATTATATAACATACCAAAGATTATAATAGAAATAAACGTTAAGGTACAAAAGGTGTTTAATGTGTTCGCGACCAAAGAAGAACAAGCGGACAATATCTATGGCGCAAGTGCCCTTGAAGCTCGCATAAGTCATTCACAATTTACTCAGTAATTATTCGTTTTTATCTGTTCTATCAGATTAAGACTTTAAATAGGTAAAAATAATTTTAAAGTAAATAAGGCGAATATAAATTCAAGCTGGAATTTAATGTACATATCATGTTACCTATTTGTGTCCAGAGATAAACTCTGTTCACTCCTAAATTTCTTAGTATAAGGTACAACAATCTAAAGTATGTTTATAGCTTTATTGTGTACATAGAAATCCCCTATGATCGATCCTAAATTTGTTACAAAGTATGGTAGAGGTACGCTGCAAAAATGTTTCTAGATGTGTTTCGTATGAGTCGGCTAAACGGGGAAGGACCATGCCTTCACAGAATACCAGCGTATAATAGCAGTATACCGCTGTTGTGTTTCCTCTGGTGAGTGTAGGGATGAGGTATTCGATCAGCGTGAATGCAATTTTTTACTTTTTGTATTCAATGTTTTTAGGATTTAATCTTTCTTTATGAAGGAGTTATTGAAATGAAAAATTGAACACATACTGGTACAGTGTATCTAAAAAAGCATAACGAATATGAAGATCTGATGTTCTCATTTATAATAATTGTTGTTAAGTAAATACTGAAATTATTTTTTTTAATGTTAATAAATTAGTATACAACTTTATTTAAAATACTTAACAACGGCAAACTTTAAATAAAAACTATATTTAAGGTTAATAATACTATCAGTTTTTCTTTAAAATAAATAATATTTAGCTGACTGTAGGGTGTATGAAAAAGCTCAGTGAATATGAAAGTGAAACATTTTGCAATTGAATTAACTCAGAGGCATTTCCACATTGGCTCTACCTCCGATACTATACTATGTAATATTGCATTATATTTTAGTCCTAGCAAGAGATATATTCAAGTCATTAATCAATACTTAGAGATTTTTTTACAAAAGTTAAAATTTGTTATTTCAAAAGTTGTTATTTTAATTCGACATCAACTATTAACGAGTATATTTGCTCGAAAACAGCTAAAACGGTTTTTAATGAAATTTGATTAAATCAAACTTTTCTGTGTAAAAAGTTAGTCCAGTTAACATTTTTCAAATATTATTTTTCCTAAAGTTTCTTTCTTCTGTATTGTTTTAAATTATTTGATTACTTATAACAAATTATGCTGTCCACCTGATGGATTTAGACATAGGTCTATCTAATTATTAGCATTTGACAAGTCTATGAAAGATATACTAGTAGTACCTCAGATGACCCAGCATACGTTATAGAGCCATAGGCATCCGCGCAACTCGATCACACTATCCCTAGTACTTCAGGGACTCGGGACATACATACAACATATTCAGACTGAAAAGCCCACAATTTGTATTGGATAAATATTGTTCATTTCTGGACTGGCTGGACATTTTGGATCCTGAGTAATTGACCATGAAATGTTAAGGCCAATCACTGCACCGTCAAAAGTCGTGGCCTACTCAATAAAGCACAAATTTTCTCTGTTCGTTGGATTCTTGCCGATAGTTTAAATCTACACTCTTTCTTATATTTAAAGCTACACTTCCAATTCAGTATATGAAGCTAATTAAACATCGGATTACGAACACAAATATTAATTATATTAATAAACTTCAAGGGACTTCGTCCCTATTGGAGTGACTTTCCATTTTACTATGTGGGTTTTACTGATTTTTACACTATGGCGTGGGTTATCGGGCGAGGAGAGGATAGTTCTAATAAAATATGGCCGCTTTATGATTACATTGCTATAATAATTAACTTTGACAATATTACAATTAAAATAAAGATTACAATATACAAGATTAATGAAACAATTTGTGACAGACATTAAGACGTCCGCCGAACACGTGGATGCGTGCGCGCTCACTCGTCAACTGCCAAACGTCCACCCCTTAATTTCTCACGCTCCCCAAAATGGCTGCCTCTCCAGAGTTCGGCGTTACGTCAGAGTGACAACTCTGTTCCGTATAGAAATTACAAATTATGAGAATCAATTAAAACCCGATTAAGACAATTTCCAATGCACCGACGAACTTGATGGTGTATGTTATTATTTTGAGTAAAAAATGTTTTAAGGTATGAAAAATAACTACTCGACCAAAGTTAAGAAAATTTTTGTGGGACAAAATCGATTCCACTGCTCGCCAACTGTGTACTTCAAAATACACATTAAATCTACAATCTTCTGGGTTAAAAATTAGACAGAAGTCCTAAAACTTCGCTTTAGCAACTAAATATAATATTCAAGTAGTTTAAATATAACTTATGATTATTTTTAAATTAAAATAACAAGTAGATAAAAAGCGAGCTATGTTCGGCAGAACGACTCAACAGCGACGTCGTAAGTACTGTTTACTGAACACTGACAGGCTTTTCAAACCATTAATTTGAGAGGGCAATTCAGACTTGTTCTTTTGTATTATGCATTCAAAATAAAAGACAATACTTAAAACCTCTTCATCCTTTTTTTTTCTCCTTTTGATGAGGAATTAAACGAAAATCAGAAATTTAAAAACAGAATCGTACAAATTTAGTTCTACTAATACTTCTATATTTTATTCATTTTGCATATAATGTATAAATTAACAATAAAGTGTGTCAGTGGTTTACGTGTGGGAAACACATACACGCATATGCACACGGCATATGCGTGTGTGTGTGTTTGTGTGTAATAATAATAAAATAAATGAAAACAATATATTATAGTTGTCTGTGCAGAAGTTGAAATGCATATGCAAATAGGAAATTACTGCTTTTACAAGTTACAGCGCACATTTATAAATTATTTAGTTGCAGGTAATTAATTAATAAAAAATTCTTGTTATATATGTCTATAAAATATAAATGACTGATAAAGACGATCTAAGAATGATAATAAATTAGAAGTCAAAGCGAACAACATCCTTGTAGGGTAAATTAAATTTGACGGGGCAAATTTAATTTGCAAACGATCATTAAATTGTTAACTTGATTATTTTTAGGGACAATTATTTTAAGTATGTTTTGATGTAATTTTATTTTTATTAATAAATGAATGGGACTTGATATCAATTTAGTTAGGTCTACGGATTTAGTCAATTGGTTTTTTTTTCCATAATTATTATCTAATTAGTACCATAATTATATGTTTATGTTGAGCAAGGGTAGACAAGGTCCTAGGTTTGTTCCTCATCAAAGAAAAAAAGTTATACTCCATATATTGTGGGTTTTGTATTTCAGATGTGTTATGTAATCTATATAATCGATAAATGTTTAATAATTACCAAATGATTGAGGAATAACTCATCTTATAACAATATTATCTTTATATAGTCGTTATGATAAATTTATTTTACTCACAATATTTTAACAGGAGAATAAATCGAATTGTTTGTAATAAATTCACTCACTTATTTGTTGTTTGAAAGTAAATTATGTTGAAAGATTATTGAATCTTAATTAATTATATTCGTTTATTGATGGCTCTTACTTTTTATTAGTTCCATTGTTTTATTATATTTGTTTAGTATAAGACATCAGCAGTACATGCGTTTAACATTCTATACTATGTGTTGGAGATAATATCTGGGGGCACCGATCATACATCTAACGGGGTAACACTATAGTAACAATAAAAAGGATTACAACATTAGTAAAAATAATAAAAAAAAGTAAAAAAATGAAATGGTAAATAATATAAATTATTGGGTTTCATCTTTTGATAATACTTTCTTGATAATTCTACTGATGTAATATTTTAACCCGTGTATTCGTAACCTAACATTTTACAATGCCGCACCCTCCGTCAGTGTTAGAATGCAGGTGCAAATTTACAAAAATGACTAGCACGCGCGTTGTAGAAATTTAGCGATTCATATTTATCAACTATACACAATATAATAGGATATATCTTATTTTATAATACTTTATTTATTAAAACATATACATTATTTAATATTATGTTCAAAATGTTTTTATTTAGGAAAAATTCTATGATTGTTGAAAAAAAAGCTAGGCCGGGGAAGGAACGCGCCCTCACATAATATCAGCGTATAATAACAGCATAATGCTACTGTGTTTCGTCTGGTGAATGTAAGGATCTGGAAACCCTTGTTACCGGTGACGAGATATCTTAATCCTCAGGGGAGACAACGCATCTGCATTATGAGTCCTTATCGAGGATAAATGAGGGTGACATGGCCCGCAGGAAAAACTTATCAGTTGAACTCTTTTGCGTTTAGCGTTTGTCACACTTCATACAACAAAAAAAATTGTTTCTTTTGATGTTTATTCTTTTTTTGTTTCATATTTTAAACTACCAGATTTTTATATTGTGCAAAGAAAAAACATAAATAATATTAAAGCCCAGTAGATATCCTTTACTCGTAATTTTTATTTCAATTTCGAAATGACTAAATTATATTTTCTATAACATTTTATTGGAATATTTTTGTTGTCTTCTATGTTCTAAGTTTATTGATAATAATTATTACTTTACTCAACAATTGTAGATTATATTAAAAATAAACTACATCTTATTTAGTTGTCCGCCTCTTTTAGGAAAACTTTCTGTAATCATCAGCCTGTCAAGCGGACGTGTAATCACTCCTATGACATCCTAAATACCTACTACAAAATTAGTACCTTAGTTAATATAGCCACTTGTTTGTTTGAGTATGCTACAAATTCAAGTTATCAGTTTGTTATTAGTTAATATATTTAACATTTAATATTATATTGACATAATAACGATTAACTTTATAACACAATTCAGAAAGATATTCTTAATCAAATTGTACACAAAAGTATTTTCAAATGCGCATCATTTGCCATTGGCTGAATCCACGAAATGAATTGATAACAAGGTAAATCATTTAAAATTCTTTAACATATTTTTCACGACATAGTAGTACCCATTCTTTAATTGTGCGCGTAGCCTCTTGAACGCGGCAGTTTCATAGTATAGTTTTTAACAATATTACATAATATAAAATAATGGAATGTTAGAAATAAGACAGTTTCTGTACAACTAACATGGTCTAAACCTAAGCATGCTATGATAATCAGAACGTTTCTGAATGCTTTCGTGAATTAGAATAAGAAAACCTTTTACTATAAATAATAATAATATATTTATTTGATAAGTACTATTTACAGGTTATTTAAGGTCCTTATAACCAAGTAGATGTAATACAGTGTGTTGCCATTTACACTATGAATCACTCATAAAGTAGTTCGCTTTCTCGATATATAAGTTAGGTTGGATAACGAGTCATTATAAAAGCATTGTTTTAAGTACTGCTCTTTGGGCTCTCTCCAGTTGAATCATTGAATTAGCGGACACTGCCACGAGTCGCTAATAACTTTAATTAAGTTTTCATAACAGCGGGAACGACTGCAATTCCGTTTGATATATATTCTAATATGCTTTTAGAAATAACAGTGAATAAAACACAAATAAAACTTTTAAGTTTGGATAGAATTTAAGAATTGCTTTATCACGTAATTATATTCATGTATTTCATTAACAATATAAGGTCACTTTTTCTTAAGTTAATTACATCGCTTCTGAAATTATGTAGTATTATGACATTGTATCCTTTATAGGTTATATTCACCTTTCTTAAAGGAGGACATTGCATTTGCGGCTCCCCTGGTGTTGCGGATGTCCATGGCGGTGGTAATCAAATTCGATCGGGGAAGCTGCGTGCTCGTTTGTCAAGTATTCAATAAAAAAAATATAGTTTTAATATGTTGTTCGAAAAATGTTTTATCTTTATATTACATACACATTTTTTGTTTCAGATCTCCCTTTTAGTGAGTCTTTATACATCTAATACCCAGTGATAGCTGCCATAAAAGCTATGACTAGATAAGTCTCTTAATATCTTGTCGGTTGCATATCATAGTACGCACGAAAACCGAGAAACACGAGAACCAAACCTCAATGCTGGCACACCAAAATTTATTAATTGAAAATATTTTGTGTGGATTTACCACGAAGTCGGCAGTGAAGAAATACACAGTGACAAAATCTGCACGTCTATGAAAAAAATTAAAAAATATGTATCGTAGACATTACGACGTCCGTCTAGACAACCTTTAGCCAGTACCGTGCATACCAGCTTACTTTAAGTCACAACTATAATATCAAGGGGTTCATCGAAATGTACGTATGTACATATACCTATTTACAGTGGTAGGGCTTCATTATAGTTTGTTTCTAGCTGCATAATGAATAGGTCAGTTCACCGGGGTAGGAAAACGCCCTCAAGGAATACCAGCGTAAAATAGTGTGTTTCGTCTCGTGAGTGTAGGGATCCGGAGACCCTTGTAACTGGTGACGAGGCATTCCATCTCAGTCCTCGAGTGTGACAACACATCTGCAATATAATTCTTTGTCAAGGGTGAATGTAGATGTCATGGGCCGCAGGAATTCATCAATCATTTGGCATCAGGTGAACTGTGTTCTCGTTTGTTACTCACAATGTAATAAAAAGAAACGTATATACCTAGTTACTAGTATTTTCGTTGAGGATAGAAATATAGGTATTTATCGGTTGCAGTCATTACTTTTAATCAGCTGAAATTTGTGCTCAACTGCAAAATTTGTTTTTCATCCCCAAGAAGATAGACAATCATTTTAGAGGCGATATTTAAGATTTGTATAATTAAGTTTCAAACAATGAAAAATTTTGTGATTCTGTAAAAAATCTCGATACCATTATTTTAAGGAAAATTTTGATGAAACGACTGATTCGATTCGGATTGGATTTTACGAATATATAACACATTCAGTTGATTTTCAATATATATAAAATAAAATATATTATTAATAATATATTTATTTTATTAATATTATATTTATATTATTAATATGTAAAATAAAAAAATAAAACTATTTGTGAAATTTACAACGTTAGAGGCATCTTTTGTTAAGAAGACACAAAACAATTTAAGTAAATTTAAAAGTTAATCAAATCTTAAATCTTAGGTTAATTCATTTGCAGAAAGATGGTGGATGTCGATGGTTGTATCAACAGCGTATGTACGTATACTATACAGTGCTACTGTTAGGCACTGACTACAACTATGGACATTATTAGGGTACAATTACTTTGACCTACGCTGCATTTGCTATTACGCCGTTGCCACTTCAGAACCTTTCTTGTCAACGGGTACAGTTCTGTCCTTGTTTATAATGTATAGAATAATCGTTCCAAAGATTATTAATTTTAGTAAACTATCTGCTAAAATCTAAGTGCCTAAATCTGCTCCCAAACCTCTAATTTATTGAAAACATATGCTATAAGAAAAAAGCCAATAAATACAGGGTATCAGAAGACCGCTTCCGAAAACCAAGACAAACGATAGTACTAATGACACTTTGGATGGTGGGAACAAAAACGGAAAAAAATTAATCCTGAATAAAGAAAAATCATATTTTTAAAACGTTTTATTGTGTTATTAGCATTATTTACGCGCTATCATGTTAGTACAGCTAAATGAAACGATAGTTTCATAAAAAATACATTACTTTACTAAAAAAAGAAACCACCAGTGAAACACAAAATCAAAAACCGCTGATGCTCGGATCAACGAACGCACGGGCGAAACTGTCTCAAAAACTAAAAATACTAAACATAATAATCAATCCCGCCAAAACAAACCGCTCCTTTTGCGGTGGGCCGCGGCCGCCGTTGACGGCACTTTCATCATTTCCACGGTATAGGCGCCGCGCCGCCGCCGCGCCCGGGACTTACGCTGTGCATGACTAGGGTTCGCCGCACTAAGCACTCCCGATCAATAGCCAGTTTCAAATTTGGAATATTTTGAATGATTTATGCGCTGTCATGATACACTGTGTACACATAAGATGCAACATTAAGTAAAATATTGGTATTTTCTCCTTACAACGTTGTATTCACCATTGTGTTTTTTTGAAGTGGGGCTGCTTAATGCAAATTCCGAATGGGCACGTACCTCACAAATATCGTCAAAAAGTGAACGGAGCATAAATATATGCAGCGCCTCAGAACAATATAAGATCCTATTTCTTATTGTTCTGTGGACAGCGCGTTTTATTGCCCATGTAATGCCATTATCAGCTCCTTTTTATTAACAGATAATATCAACTATATATTATTAGTGCCATAAGTATCGGTGCGAATATAGAGACACTCGTCCTTCCCTTCCCTAGTTCGATAAACTAACATCAAAGGAAGGCTTAGATATTGTATAAGGGACATTGAAACATATAAAATATACAAAAATCAACAACTCGTAAGTCAGAAATTTTGTTCATCGGATGGATTCAAACACGAGACCCTCGAAGCCACAGTAAAGTATCTTTACTACTGCATGACTTGGTTGCATAAAGTAATTATATATAAGATACTGGGTAATTCATCAATCGTTCATTCAAATTTTTAAAAAGTTGCCAATACCTAGTAATGTACATCATACAAAAGAGTGAAATGGTATTTTTACCGTAATTGAAACAATGAACTCTTATTTATATAAATAGAAAATAACGATGATTTTGTGTTCATTCTTAGTAGAATATTATTTTATTGGTACATAGTAACCGGATTTACTACTGTTTTACCAATTGCAGCATTTTATACATTATTTATAGTATATTACTCATTTCAGTACGCCATTGATATAAAAATAACACTCGATCTATTTAACTTTAATGATCTAATAATTTATACAATACTTATGTGATAGTATTTTGTGATTAATTGGCGTAGTAGGTATGCGCTTTTGTTCTATATTTGTTTATTCTATATTTGTTTAGGTTTTATAGGATTGTATATATTTATATATATTTATAGAGTAACCCCATTCCGAATGGGGTTACTCTTTAAATATCTTCTTGGTTACAGTGTTTGAAATGTCTATTTTGTTGTAATATTGATTTTAAAATTTGAATACGGCTGCGTTTAGGAACTAAATTTTTTAAGTTAGTTAAGTAGCGATTGCGTTCCAACTAATTCAGATTAGAGATATTTTACATTGTGCATTTATTGTTCATAAGTCATTGGACAGTACATATTAGGAATGAAGCTAATACCCAAAATTAAAAAAAAAACTCTAAATAAGTTTTTAATTTTAGTTAGCTATTAGTTATTTGTTTTCAATTTGTTTCGATGTTATAGTGCTACGTTCGTCTAACTTATCAATATATCTTTTGCCATACAATTCGATAGTTTTAATGGTTTTAACACGTTAAATTAAGTATACATATAGGGAATAAGTACATATTTTCACTTGGTCATTCTCCATTAATTCTGTAGCTAAAACCAAACGGGTGCTACGTTGCAGTTTGTTTTTAGCTGCAGAATGAATGGGTCACCTCGACTGGGGTGGGACCACGCCCCCACAGAATACCAGCGTAAAATAGCAGAAAAATGTTGCTGTGTTTCGTCTGGTAAGTGTAAGGATCCGGAGACCTTTATTACTGGTGGTGAGGCATTCCGTGTCAGTCCTCAAGGATGACAACGCATTTGGATTATGATTCCTTATCAAGGATGAAAGTAGATATCATAGGCAGCAGCAATCACTTTCCATCAGGTAAACTGTGTGCTCGTTTGTCACTCCTAATAAAAAATAAATAAAAATATATAATAAAGGCATACATAATTCGATTGCTCGAATGTTGAAAGTAAGAAGGTAAAGAGTGGCTTCTTGTTTTAATGGCTTATTGTTTTAATAACTCAAGATGGTTTTCTGCTTTTCTATAGTTAGCAAAATTTATTTTTATAGTTAATCGTTATATTGGAGACAAGCTTTACTTAAATCATACAATCTTTCCAATACAATTATTTCGTATTCCGTAGTATTTACTCTTTTGTATAAAGTGTAGAATTTTGCTTAGCTTTGTTAGATTTTGGAACGAACGCTACATTTCTCTGTGTTTTGAGGCATGAATTTTGCAGAAACAATCCCAAAATAAACAATGGGATTCCTTGGAAGCAATCAATGTTGAAAATACTTTGTCTAACCCATAAAAACTATAATTATGAAATAACGTTTTACTTTAAATTATCTTTAGAATATGACTGACGTTCAATTATATGTATATACTTAAAGATTTCCCATTTCTCATATAAATGAAGATACATATTTTAACATGTTTTACGGGTAATGTTTCACAACCTAGTACTTGTATATTTAATTGTATTTGGTACTTGGCGAATTGTCGTCAGGAATTTCGCAGCAATAATTTAGAATTTTTAGACATTACAATGAACAATCTATCAATATTTAATTATGAATAACATTTCATAAGACCATACTCATATTCGTATTAAGACTAGGAAAAATAAAATTTGTGAGGACGTATCTATCCTAAATAACTGGCTTGTATTGTTATAATACCAATGGATAGATATAAATGTGAATACGATATTTTTTACAATACTACGATTGACAATCAATCTCACAATTCATCCTATAATAAGTAATGACTAAACCTGTAATGTAGGCTGGCTTAAAGGCAACCTTAATAAAGATTCAACACATACCAATATATATATACGTTGTCACCTGACGATTAAGATGAAATCCTTCCAATAATGAGTCACTACCAGTAATTGAGACTATACACACCATGTAGTCCCAATCACTGGCAGTGACATCCCATTAATTTTCTTATTTCATTTGAAACAAAGCAACATTATGCTCTGCTTATTCAAGCTTCTTTATTCGCATATATATATAACGTATTCTTTCAGAGCGCAGTTCTTTCCCGGCTGATCTATTATTCCTGCAGCTAAAAACAGCGTGGTTCTACAATTGAAAAAATGTAGATATTGTTTTGAATACATAACAGCAGTTTTCAGTCTTGTCATAAGCAAACACAGTTCCAAGTTTGTCCATAAAAATTAAAGATCGTCAGATGAAATTCAAAATTGACGGTTTTATCCTAGTTTATACCCCAAATATTATATTAATATTTTGTGTAATATTTTGTGAAAGGATCCTTTCCTCATTTAGCCGATTCATTTTTGCCTGTTTCTAGTCTCGTGGTTTTCTCGTGTATAAATCTACAAAAATATAATAGTTCTTTAATCGCTAACTTTACACTTATTGTTGTGTTATATAAACTTTTAAAACATAAAAAAGCTATCCTGAGAGGTACATAAAACAACTTGCTTTAAGCTTTATCTTATAATCATAAATTTACGAGATGTTATATTTAAGCATTGATTTGAATAAATTTTATTATTTAAACATATTATGAAATATAAAATATATGATATTCACTAGGGGATAATGTCCTCGTTAAATAATTTAGAAACCACTATTATCTTCGGTTATATGTTGACATGCCATATGCAGAGATATTTCCCTTAATAATATATAAGTATAACGTGTAACGTGAAAACACGTTTTCCAGCCAGAACTGTGTTAAACAATGTAAAATCAGAAGCGAAACTATAATCTATTATTACATTCTCTCGTGATTAATAAATAAATAAAATAACATATATAATATGCAATTGGAAAAAGTGGTTCATTTTGTTTATATATTAATATCGATGCTGATTAACAATATCAATCGAAATATAACTTTTACAAGACCTTGAAATTTTGGAATTTTAAAACACCAATCACTTTTATGTAAATAGTTAATATAATAACACTTTGTGTCCCTCTTTACTTTTACTCATCTAATTTTTTCTTGGTTACTATTTTTAAACATGACCAAAACATTATTTTCCTACAAATTGTGCATTAGAAACAACAAATGATTGCTTAAACCACCGTCAAATTAAAGATTAGGTAGAATTCATACATTTGTACTCGGTAAGTGAAGCTATCAACAAAATTGTTCGTCTAATAGAAAATCATTTATTAAGAACAGAACAGCCGCACACGAAACATAAAAGATTGCTTAACCATTTAATTAGTTATATCACATTAAGATCTGCGACTGGCTGAAAGAAAATAACTATACTTAGATTTATTTTCATAGCGTAACATTCACAGCTACTGTGAATAATGATAAATAAAAATTTTGTAAACTTACATATAATATTATTTGACTTACTTCATAAAACATAAAAAAAAAAATTTGGTGGTATTGGGGGACCGACATAGATCAAAAGATCAGTACATTGAAGTAGTAATAGACCAGCCCTTGCAGAACCGATAACTAATAGGAAATAAAGTTTCTCAAGTGGCCACATTGTATTCACTATCGTAATTTGGATACCCCCCACTTGATAAAATGACATCGTATGCAAATTGATGGATAGTCGATAGTTGCACGTGGCTCAGAGTAAAGCTTCAGATCAATCTGTGGGGGACGTTCAATTGTAAACTAATGATGGGCTGAGACAGTTTGATACCGATATAATCTGTAACACTGGACGGTATCAGGTTAAAGATTTATGTAGATAGGAGCAAAAAAAAATGTAATTGATGTAAAAATTAATGACGGACAAGTTCGAGCCACGATCATTTTATACGTTGCAGTTGAAAAAAATATTAGTTTAGCTAATAATTGTGTAATAGCTAATAAATAAGTGTGAATATTCAGGGTTTAACCTATGTACATTTGTGAACAGACTATCCCATAACTATATACATAATATCGCATATTCATAAACACTGTAAGGAATATTCGTTTATATCAAATAAATATTTTTTAAAAAATAATTATGAATAAAATTTTTTTTTACTTTTTAAGTACACTTTTAAGGCTAAATTTATTAAAAATCAATACTCTAAGGATAATTAGTTTAGTTTGATTTATTTAAATAATTATTTTTCTCTTAATCTTAAATTATTATAAAACTAGTTTTAATTAGCATTATGTACTAACTACCTGTAAATGGAATTATGAGTATTTAGCATCCTACGGCCATTTTTTTATATCTCATAATATGTTTAATAATAAAATGTATTCAAATCAATGCTCGAATAAAACAGAGCACATTAATTGCATTTAACGTGTCAATGTACTACATGTTATAGCTGCAATAATGGTTATACCGTAATAATTGTCCCGGTTCGAACTCGTTTTATCTTGTAAATTTATGATTATAAGAAAAGTTTAAAACAAATTGTTTAACGTATGTTTGTTTTATGTTTTAAAAGCTAAATAACACAAAAAAGAGAGTAAAGTTAACGGTTAAAGACCTATTATTATTTTATAGAGATAAGAAATTAAATCATCCTAAAATATAATATATACACCTGGGTCGAGGTTCTACACTAATTTCTAGAACTTTGGCTGGTCTACAAGAACGGTGGTTCGCGACCTCGATTAATATGGGCACGTCCTAGTTATACGGATAATGTTGAGACCAATGTCATTATAATTATAATTATTTCTTCATATATTAATAAAATTTGGTATACATGTTTGGATGCCTACATAGGCCAGCTTATACTCGAATATAACAAAACAAAGTATTTTTTTAAAATAATATCACATTACGAGACGAGACCAATCATTTGTTTTCAAATCATTTATTAACTCTCCGACATTGTTTTATGACCCGCGCAGCCTACAAGGTAGAGATTCGTTACTTAACATGCTATGTGAAGTACAGACCGTTTATGAGAATAATGTATGAAAAGTAAATTCAGAGCGCACCCCGTATTTACATAATATAGATCAGAGTAAGAGATAAATCACCGAGTCATATAAGAGCTTTCGTATAAATATAAAAGCTAAAGCGATAAAAATGAACTATCTAATAAGGTCTTCAGGTGATGGTTCAATTAACGGTGTACTCTTTAGTATGGCAGTCTGGCGCAGTCTATAGAGTCGCTGCTTCGTAACTTTACCCTGGACTCGGGCCCTGTTCCCAGACGAAGAAATATTTACATCAAAAATTGTTTAATTTATGAAATATTATACTTTAATATTTGCTGATATGTTGGCATTTAAAAACAACGGAACATGGCCAAATCAACTCTAAAATTCTCAACTGTAAAATTGTGATATTATATTAGGATATTGGCGTGTTCTAAATTAACCACGAGGGTATCAAATGTAAATACTATCTATATATAAAAAAAAATATATATTTAAATTGGCCAACGCATGGTTACACCTCGGCTGGACTCATATAAGCCGAGGTCCTGAAGCACCAAGGATCATCATGGTAACAACTAGATTGCATTCCACCATCCCATAAGGATGATATCGTATGTCTATCTTTAGCCTTTGTTGAATATTGACAATTACGATTTACTTTCTGGTGAACTCGGTATATTGTTACACATAATTTATAAGAAATTTAATTTTCTTGTTTGTTTAAATTAAACAAAATGTATAAAGGGCGCTTTTTTCTAGCAAAAATGCAAGCAAATAATCAATTTGTAACACGTTACGAAGGGGAAGGAAGGAAGAAGAAGCGTCAACAAAATTAATGACTCAAGAGTCTATGTAAAATACACAGAAGCCGTTTGAGATTTAAGCGGCAATTTCTCTTTTTATTTTCCCTTTTGAGGTCAGAACGTTGTAATGAAATTCAAAAAGTCGTAATGAAAAGGTGCCTACATATTACTACTTATACTTCCTTAGACAAGGGATTTAATTAAGTTTTGTCCATTTGTAATTAGCGATTTTGTTTCTCTTGCTGGCACCGGTGGAAATAATCCATAGTATCATTAAAACAAAAAGCAAGATTTAACAATATACACTTATGATAATAGCACTGCTAGAATTCTTTTAAAATAAGTATTAACGCATAATATTACACGTATACAATTATAATCATCGATAGCCTATATATAACCTTAGAAGCACAAGTGAACCTTAAAAATAACGACGTCTAAGAGTCCTAAAAGAGCCTAAGAGAGTCTTAACGGTTTAAAACAAGTTAAAATAATAGAAATAAAAAACGAGGTATTCTTGTGAGAAATTGTGCATATATGTGAAAATATTCGACTAATCATCACAAAGAGGATGAGTATTCTTATCATGTCTAACATTGATATAATTGTTGAAATTTAATTGTAATTTCTTGGTTTTTAGATTGGGTTGGGTTCATTACAGATAAGCACTATCGCCTAACAATGTTTAGATTATCATGAAAATTAAATTCATAAGGAACTATGGATAAAAGTACGAGTAGTTCGATTGGAATAATAGCAACATGTCGAATACCCAACTAAAAGAACTCAAGTATATTATTTGCATTTAAAAATCAAAGACATTTATATTACTAACACTGAAAGACATTCACAATAGTAGATCATAATTTATTATTATGCCTACTGAATCATAAGTTGTACCATCAAGATTGGATCATGAATCTTATTGCCTGACAAACATAAAATATTTATTTAATTATCAATGAGTGCTTGTTGCATGTGAATCCCACTCGACAGACACTCAACGTTCAACATTCGTCCCGATCGGTTGCCTGGCGCAGAGCCACTTGTAGCCGCATAAACCTAGTCACACATCCCTGCCTACTCCTGTCAGGTAGGGAGGTTAAACAATACACGCCATCCACGTGTACTTAAAGGAAAATAATGGCAAAGACCGAGACTAGCATGAAACCCTTTGATAATTTATATATATATATATATATATACATATATATATATATATATATACATATATATATATATATATATATATATATATATATATATATATATACATATATATATATATATATATATATATATATATGTAGATTACGTAGATGAATGGCTCGAAAATGAAATGGCCTCTTAGCACTTGTACAGGGCTATTCTAGCTCTACCTGAGCAATCCTCCCGCGTCGCAGGCGAATTTCAGTGGGTGAAAAAAGAGCGCAAAAAGAGGGCTTCGCCACCAGTCATCCCATCTTCCAAAACCCCCAAAAATTACGACCTAGTGAGATCACAGTCCTTCAAACTCTGGACACTACCAACACCAACAACCTCACTGCCATGCCCCGCTGTTTCACAGACACGCCCTGCTGCATTACAGCAATCCCCCGCTACCTCGCATCAAACCTCAGCTGCCTCAAATCCAAAGTCAACTATCTCACAGCACCCCAAAACGCCTGCCGCCTATATTGGTTCATGGACAGCACAAGTGGCCTTTCATTGTATCTGATCAAACAGATACAAATTCGTATCGCTTCGGCTTCAGCAAAGCTAGGTGCGTCCAGTAGCTTGGTGACCATGGCATGCCACTCCTTCTACAGCGCCAACGCATTCCGAAGTGGTGGTAAATATCGTTAATAGTAATGATATTATTAATTTAGTAAATCCGTCAGAAGCAACTGACCGAGCCGAAGCTCCCTCTCGAGAACCCTTTTGCGGCTAACCCACAAATAAAGGTGAAGTTGTAAAAGCCCTCGGGCTAACAGTGGCCATCGATCATACAAAAAATGAAATAAAGTAATAAGTAACAGCTTGTATAAAAATCCCACTATTGAGCATAGGCCTCTCTAACCCCCTCTGGTGAGGCCATAGTCACACATACATAGACAGTATTATGATGCGTTATAAATTTCAATATAAGTAAATATAGATAGACATGAAATTGTAAGTAATTTTTCTCTTAATGAATGATCTAAAATTATCTCAATGTTTTGACTTCCTAATAATCTTTTCAATTCATCATCAACAAAGATTTCTACGAAAATACTTTTTCTATGTCTATTATATTTACTATTCACGTTATATTTATATATGGTATATTTGCAAAAATTCTTAAAAAGTTTTCTACAAAAACACTCGCGAAATATTTTTGAAATTTTAACCAAACGTGAGAGTAATAACTAACAGGATATAATGAATACGTGAGAACTTTATTACAACCATTCATATATACCCAAAAAAATATCTCTGCTCTACGGTCTCATCTATATTCCTAACGGTATGGTCGTAAAATCCAGTATCATTTCACACTTACCCATAGCTTAATATTCCAGCAGCAACGGCACAATTCCGTTCAAAATACTATTTCCTTTTTAAATTAGTGTCATTAATGTGTAATTGATATAAAAGCTAGACATTTAAACGTGATGATGGCAGAGAATTCGTACCTTGTGAGTCTAGGGGTGGTGGAACATTAATTTTCCTATATGTTAGTGCCTGGAACTGGTTGTGTTTATAAAATGAAGAAACTAATAAAATGATAATTTATACAACGACCTAATATTAGCTGGTATATTTTATCTGTGGGTACTACTTAATGTCGTTAATCCACATAGGAAATCGTTCTTAATAATATGATTTCCTCTTGGTTTTACCAGATGTTTTCAACAGCGCAGGATACATTATGCCTTCAGCATTTACAGAGGTACTCACTCCTCATTCACACCAATGTAATGTACGAATAATAAGACCTGAGGATGGTTTGAATGCAGTGTGTGGACTCGACGATACATAAATACAACACACCCATACCCGAAAATTAACAATTTGTGATACCCAAATATTGTTCCTCGACCATGATCTACAACGAAGTAGCTAGGTCTATATAAACATCGCAAATATAAAAGTGATTTTATATTATGTTATCCTGCAAAGTTTATTATTTAAAATAATCGCCTGTCAGTGTAATTTATGAAATAATATATTCTACTGATTTAGGACTACACTCACTTCTGAACTAACTTAATGTATTTGTAATATGATTATTAGTATTATTATAAATTATATTATTATAAAAATTCTGTCGCAGTCTTTTAATATTGATCAATGCACAAGACGTTTTTGTCATGTCGCTTCGACATATGCCTAGTCTACAGTTTGCAAAAAGTGGGGGAAACAATCCTGTATTTTGTATATATCTTGATAGCCATTAAATGTATAGTAGTTTTGAGCTCTTTGCCCTCTATAAAAAGTTTTAATTAAACTTGATATACTCTGCAAATATAAACGAAGTGTTCATTACTGTCTACTAGAAGCCACCTAAAGGAATATTCAAAAAAGAAAACCTTAAAGAACTGATCTGAACGTAAATAATGATCCTAACTAAGCTGCAATCACGCTCAACTAATAAATTTAAACTTAGGACCGGCCGTTATTAGAAAGATCGTAAGTAAATGGATAATAAATATTTATTAATATCCACTTCTGTGATCACATATAAATCGAATTTCATATGTCTATACACCAAACGTTTTATTATCGTTTTATACATAAGCTCCCAGGGAGATACGAGTACACAATGTTGTGTTATTATTAATACTTTATTTGCACAGGTAAAACAGACTGTAGTAACGCAGAGAATAATAATAATGTTTATTTTCTCTCACAAATTATATATTATAAATAAATATATAAATAAAACAATCCAAATAAATGAAAAGGTATGTGTAGTGTGAGCGACAACAGAATACCAATGTGAAATATCAACAATAATGCTGCTGTGTTTCATCTGGTGAGTGCAGGGATCCGGTGATCTTTATAACTGGTGATGAGGCGTTCCATCTCAGTACTCAAGGGTGACAACGCATCTGCATTATGATTCCTTGTCAAGGATGAATGTAGGCATGGGCTCACCTGATGACTTGCCATCAGGTGAACTGTGTGCTCGTTTGTTACACTCAACGTAACAAAAAAAAAAGGAAATCATAAATACAGCAAATATATATTAAATATGACGCCATCAATCAGTGGCTAGATAACTAAGTGGTGTTACATATAGTTATAAAGCAGTGTTATAACGCTGGTACTATAATAGTGAGTGAAGGAAATTGAAAGCCGCCACTCACCTGTAACTCCATCTTACTTCACAGCTGTCCCTAAGCATTTTTATTTTTATTCTCTCGAGCATTTACCTATCTATGGGCTGCTTTGATCACTTATCGACAAGTGAACCGTTTCTCGCCCTAATTCTATTAAAAAGGTAAATTTAAAATTTTTATTAATTTGTTCGGTTGAATAAAACTTACATTCGTACTAGATGATAATGATTATCTAGTTATAACTGGACCTGGCGATAACCTATGAACTTAAAGTTTTATACTGTACCCCGCGTACTTTAAACTTATTGGCTATTAACGTTTTTGATTTATTAATTTTTCCTTTCCAAACATTTATTTAAAGCTTCACATTAGTTTTCAGTCATGTAAGATGTCCTGGAAGAAAAGAATTGGAGAGAATTCAACCAGAAACATATTGATTTTTTTTGTGGCAGGGCTGGAAATGACATCGGATTGTTATCTCACTGATATGTGGCCACAACTGTGCTTCACAATTGAAGTCCTATAAACGTAATACGGAAACGTAACGTATCCGTAACGTACAACGTAACACTTACATATCCTTGCCAAAACGTAATTCAATTTATAATGAGGACCGTAAATGGGTTTCATAAATTAAATATAATTAGAATAATAATCTAAACAATACATCCGTAAGCGGTATCCGCAGCCATGTTTTAATTTATTAACTTTTGGTTAGCCTTTTCTTTGTAAAAAAATCTTATACTCGATATTATAGTGCGACTTTTGTTATGTTTCATAACGGGCCATATATCAACGATCCGATAGGTTATGAGTAGCTGCAAACAGTGATTCAACAAAGAATATTGACTGGAGAATACGATACGAAGACTAGAAAGCCACAAGAAGAATACCACTTACCAGGAAAGAAACGTATTTGAATCTTAAATTGACATCACTTTGTCACGTTCTCAACAAAGATCATTTTTCATAATTTAAGTAAATGCTGCAAAAGAAAGTTACTAACTCACATATTTTTAAGGTTAGGCTATTTTATGACGAAGACCTTAGAAAGTTGAGTAGCAAGCAGATGTCGCGACATCTTGTTGTCGTAAATTGTTACTGATAATAATGATATAAAATTAGTTAATCCGTCCGAAGCAACTGACCGAGCCGAGGTTCGGTCCTCTCGGGAACCCTCGAGTTAGTCGCTTTTGCGCACAGGGTAACGGTCCAAGCCGAGTCTCTCTCGGCAATCCTTTTGCTGGTAACCCTATAAAGGTTTCGGCCGAGTGCCCCAAACGTCAGTCACCTTTCAACCCGATGAAGTTGTAAAAGACCTCGGGCTAACTGTCAAAAGCCATAAAAAAACGACGAGATATTTCTCCAAAGTTAGTTGTGAGAATTTTCGAAACATATTTTTTGCTGTGAATTTTCAACCTTTTACTATAAAAAATGTACTAGTGATCGGAATAATTGAAAATCTTTGAAGCTTTTTGAGATAAAAATCTATAAAAAAAAATATCTCATTTATGATTCAACCAATTATTAAAAACAATAAAAACGTTTTCTAAAAAAGAGTTTTTACAAAAAAATCCCAGAATATACGGCTATTAGAATGAGTTTAAAGTTAGTTATTATTAATTCAAATTGGTTGAATTTCGTATTTGAAAATTTTAAAACTATTTCGGAATGAAATCGGAATTCGCTTGCGTTTTTCTACTCTCAGCATTTTTCCTGTACAATAAAATGGGAGAACTTTTATAAATAGATTAAAATTTTTAATACTTTTATTTACCACAAACAATACACTGTGCAATTTATGTGTTTCATTTAGAACATAAATATGAGAATTTCCTAGAATCATCATCAATTTCATAAAATTACTCACCACTTACTGCAACCGAAATTTAGTTTTAAGCAGTATTTAAAATTACAAGTAAAATTCATAAGGACTAAGACACATTTGAATGGTTTCTTGATTCTTTTTTTATAATAATGGTGGCAAACAAGCATACAGTTCTCCTGACGGTAAGTGATGATTGCGGTCCAAGACATCTCCATCGATCTTCAGTTTCAGGATGTCATTGACGTTCTCACCTCTGACTTAGGTAGAGGAGGGTCTCAGATACATTACTTCATTACCTATAATTGGATCTTCCGATCCCTTAAGTCACCGTACGAAAGGAGTCCTAATTTTCGGTAAGGAGGCATTCCGTCTCATGGATGATTTCATGATGATGAAGATGTGCATGCTGAATTTTTATTTATAATAATTTAGTAAACTAAATGTTCGTTTTTCATCCTTAGTTAAATAAAAACTGTGAATAGCTCCACTCCATTAAAAATATCTTTTTAAAAATTAAAAACTTACAAACATTCATTAGACCAAGCCCGACGAAGCGGCATGGCTGGTACTCTCCTGATCCCATAGCCTTAAGCATAACGCTGAGCCCGCTACCCACGTAGATATAAGGGACCGAGTAAGAAGATATACCCAGTGTTCCGACGTGGCACATTTAGAGAAGTGTAAGGGCTGGGCGGTACTTAACAGACCTACGAATGTTGCCAAAATGGGTCACAGAAATCACATACCATCAAGTGAACCCTTAATTTTATATATTAACGACAATTTATGTTTAAATCGTACATTACCAACATTTCTGCAAGTAACTGTTAATTAATCGCCGAGGCAAAACGAGGTTAAGTAGCGGCAATTAATTGCGGAACCACCTCTAAGGTTGTAACGTGCAGTTTCATGTTGCCATGCTTTCTGCATTTAATTATGTATGTTTTCATCTTGGTTTTGACTTATATGTTATTTAATATTTGCTGCAAGCAATGTGCGGTATGTCTATGATCTAAAAAGATTGATCTCATAAGATACCTGACATTCATCGTTACAGTATTAAAAATCTGTCACATCAATGTAAGAGCAGTGAGATAATAAAATTATCAAATATTGTTACAACATTAATATCAGTGTAGTAACTTTAGCCAAGCACCATATAGGGATTGTACTATATCAATAGCGTCAACGTATGGTGAAAAAGAAACTTCAGAAAAATATGTATAGTCTTTATAAACATCGGAAGTATAATTTATGTACCATTTTACACAACAAGGCAATGTCAGTATTTATTAGAATTCGTTTCAGATCAACCTTCAGTAACCTCTCTTAAAACATATTTAAAACAAATATCATGCAGTCGTTTTCTAAAACTTATTATGTCAGAGGAGCGAGATCAGAGATTTTAAAAAAAACTTAAGTAACATAAGCTAGTAATGAATTTTAACCTGGTTCTAACGCAAAAATTACGAACGTATTTGATACATATACCAAACCGATTGATCAGAACGTCCGCTTGACATCGTGGTCGAAGTAGCAGCAGCTGCTCTAGTTTCGATTACCTAGAGCAGCTGCTGGTTCTGCTCTGCCGCTGTCCTTGTTTCGATTACCAATCAAAACAGAGATACAAAATTTCTCCACTACAAATGGGTTTTCAGGTCTGTTCAACCTTGGTCTCATCTCACTTTAGGGATATTACTTCAGACTGGTCAAAAGGTCAATTTAAAATTTAATTTCATGGATGAAATAAATACTAATGCCATGTTATTAATCGTAGTTGATAAAAGACCCAATGTACATATCACATTGTTATATTTAAATTTTTACTGTACCATAATTGGGTCTACCCTGGGGATTTTTTTTTCTTCCTGTATCAATTAATTATTAAAAAATATTGCTATTATACTATGAAACAATACCGGGTGCTAGGCATTTCCTTGTCATGCGTAAATTCGATGCTGGCACACATTGCAGATTCCATGACCAATTTTCATGGACGTTTTTAGCCATAAATGAATTTAGTATATCTAGGTTATTTTATATATCTGTATATGAAGAGCTTTAAATAAAGCGTCATGTAAGGAATAGTAATATGAATAATGATCTGCTCAAAGGTTTACAGAGTTCGTTATAACGTTACTGATAGTTAAAGTTATAACGAACTCTGTAAACCTTTTGAAAATACAAAACTTTATGTAACATTCTTGTATCTTATCAAATAACTGATTATATTTAATGGTGTGTCTAAACATGTCATGATTGTACATAAATTATTAATGTAAACTAAACAGAAAGCAAGTAGTGACTTTAATAATCATGTAGCTGTATATATATTTTCATATAAAACTCTTCAGTGATTGAAAGGCTTATAAATAATACTATTAAATCTTCTATTCCAGTGATTTGTAATACTGTTATGTTTTCTATGAGCAATAAATAAAAATATGTAGCTATATATATATATATATATAATAGTTATACGATAGTTAATCTCTTTTCAAACGTGTGAACCGGGCCACTCCGCAGTGGATCCGGGTGTTGTTGCTCTTTCACCATCTCTAGAGAGGAGGCGTATGCCCAGTAGTAGGTTTTATATGTTAGGTTGTTTCTTTACTTTATTTATTACATTTTTAAGCTTGTATAAAAATATTTTATAATTAAAAAAATATAATACGAAACATATCTTTGAATAAATTATTTTTATTATAACAAACATTTCTTTTGGCAGTAACGATTCAGTAATTTGGAGATTAAGAAGGGCATTTTAATTTTATAGTAATGCAAGAACGGGTAGTATGTAGTTTGTCGCATTGTCATAGCTCTGGCAAATATCCATTGGAACATCAACAGAATGATGATAATATTTATTTAGATTTTATTGTATCACCCTACAGACGGTTTAAATGCCATTTCGCATCCTCTTCCAGTCCACCCAGGGCTCGAACCATTGTGGCAGGTACTTCAAAGATATAGATAATAATACTATTATTTAAATTAAACAAAATAAAAATTACACAAATTAAATTACAGGAAAATAAAACATCAATAATACACACAATATGTCTTTAGGACCAAATATACATAATAATTTATAAAATTTTAATAATAATTATTACATTCAATATAAAGTATTGAATTAAAAATTATTATTAAAAATAAGTATGGTTGTGTTGTTACTTTTATTCACTATATATGAATATAAAAGTTAGGTGTTAATTTAAATGAAGTAATTAAATAATGCTGTTCTGAAATAAGGGTCTGCAGCAACTCGTATAAACCATTAGATTTACCTTCGTTCCAGTCCGCTTAAATGTAATAAACGATGTTAGTTTGCTCTTAATCAAAGTTTGAAATAACAAACTTACTATTCCATTAATTAATATAAGTGAATTTACCTAGCGTAAGTACCTATCATTATGTATCAATTGGCATAGACTTTTTTTTTGCAGAACAAAGTGGTTTTTAAGATGTGTTAATTTTAAAAATTAGCAGTGTCTTTCTAGTTTTTCTAGTGCTAGAGTAATACTGCAACTGAAGCAACTGTAATGAATAAGCTCGACCGTTAAAGAACTTCGCTGTAATACAATACCAACGTCAAGTTGAAGATTGTGTTGCTGTGTTAAGTGTGGTGGTTGAAAGAAAATGAAAATCCAAATCATCTGTAATGAGTCCGATCTATGAATGTCACCACAAATCATAAACACCTCGATATTATCCAGGGCCTCAGGAATCACTTACTGTCACGAGTTGTCGTATTCGCATTGAAAAAGCTTAACTGCTTAAAGAATTGTGATTATATATGTACTCTTATAATGTACGTTTCTTATTTCTTGAACGAACATTCTTATGTGAGTACTGATGCATAGCTCCGAGACGACTTCCTTTGACACTTAAGCGCTTAATTCTTCAATGTTATTCTCGGTATTTAAGCTCTCGGCTTTTTGCGTATATGACTATTCTTGTGTGTTTTATGATTTCATTTGCGTTTTATTATTAGATTATAATTGAATAACACAAAATGAAATCGTTTCTTACAATATAATATAATAGGAAACAACAACACTGTTTACGGGAACATTTACGGTACTCTAATACATTCTGTAAAATTGATGTCATCTAGTAACAACTAGATGATGGTGCTTTTAATTTGAGCAGAAGGACGTCATCATTCTCAGGTTTCTCCTAGCTTAATTTCGAAATTTATATAATAATTTATGTTTAACGAGTATTTAAAAAAATATATATACTTGCTTTTTATTGCTGTCCTTTGTACTTGGTAACCGTGTCTTGTATAACGGCAAAATGTCCCGTTTTATTGATAAGCTGGCTGTTAAATATTAATGTTGACAAAACTGAAAACTGAATAAAAACATTTTTTTAAATTCATTGAAATGTTTTGAAATTGATATAGAAATTTAATTAAGAAACCTTAAAATGTTTACTGACGATTACGAAACTTACGATTAATTTATGTTTAATTTTTAAGTTGAATATTCTATAATTTAGTCGCAGAAAGTTGTAAAATCTATAGGTTCATCTTAAAAAGTGGCTATACACAATTTTTATTATCCATTTATGAACTTAAATCCAAGTTCACCCATGAGTAAGAAAGTGGTATCTTTTATCGAAATACAATTGATATTGGAATTGAATTGAAATCGGATAACGTTACATATACGAATATAAGTTAGAAGATTTCAGGTAGTCATTTTAGCATAATCTATTATAACTTTTATTCAATCAATTTGTAATTCAACATATAAAAGCTTACGCTAGTACCAACTATTTTATAAGATTTCTTATATGAATATATCAAATTCATTAAACTGAATGTAAAAAATCTGGGATCTTACTTCCTTCTAAACAATGAAGCATTTAAATTTGTAAGCTCTAGCATATTAAATACCAGTTTACAATGAGGTCCTCATATATCTTGCCTTGTAGGGAAGCTCAACTCTGTTAGAAAAGTGAGACAATTTACCGACGTAGTATGTCACATACGACGTATGGTACATACATATATAAAGCTCGCTAGTCTAGTTTCTTTATCATTATAGTGTCTAATATATTCTGCTATAAGATAAAGTTCTGTTGCAATATATTTTTAATGTTTCGTAAATTAAAAATATATATAATTTTGCAGAAACCAGCTGATCACGTCAATATTTTTTGAGGAGAGTATTTTTGGCAAAAATATAGCAAATGAATACATACTTATTTATTTATTTACTTTATTAGAAAACTTCACAGCATACAAGAAACATTAAAGATAAATACAATTAACAAGGATATTTAGCCATCAAAGAAGTTACAACTATATACATTTTTTTTAAAAGTATGTGCAACAGGAGTAACATACATTTTAATCTGTAGTGTAGTGTGTGTGTGTGTGTGTATGTGCGTGCGTGTGTGCGTATGCATCTTATTAAGGCGAATTCAGGAGTGCTTCAGAAACATTGTTAAGAAACTGATTTCTTTTAAGATGGAATAGGTCAATATTTCCAAACATATCATTATAGACCTGCATACATCTATATAAGACTGAGCTCTGGGCATATTTCGTTTTTGTAAGAGGGACATAAAATAAATTTGTACTTCGTAGGCGGCGTGTTGGGATACGAAGACGCAATTTTTTTATCAAGGTAGGACAGTCTACGTGGCCATTTAATACATTATATAATAACCGCATATTGGAAATAATTCGTCTATTAGATAAAGACTGAAGTTTATATTCCGTTAGCGAGATATAGTCACGCGTGGATTTTTTGGTAAAATGATTTAAAAACTTTAGAAATTTTACTTGGATGTTTTCAATGTTACGAGTGTGGGTTATGTAGGATGGGGACCAAACGGGTGAAGCGTACTCAAGTGTACTTCGGACATAAGCGAAATATAGAGGTAGTAGGGGACTTGAACTCCGGAATACTTTTGAAAGTCTCTTGATAAAACCAAGCATTCTAAAAGCCTTATGACAGATATAATTGTAGTGTTCTGAAAATATTAGCTTTGAATCTAACAAAACACCTAGATCCCTTACTTTCATAACACGACTTACCACACAATTATTTAATATGTACTTATATTGCAATGGATGTACTTGACGACTGAATGTAATTATGTGACATTAAGATTGAGTAAATTTTTTGTGCAATAGCTTGAAAATCTGTCAAGATCATCCTGCAATTTACGACAGTCCTCGACATCACGGATCGGATAAAAAATTTTAGTGTCATCAGCGTACATGAGAAAACGAGAGTGATGAAAGCAATTTGAAATGTCATATAGATAAATGTTAAAGAGCAGGCGACCTAATAAAGAGCCTTGAGGAACCCCCGATGGAATTGAAGCTTTGTCCGAACAGTAACCACCGATTTTGACCCACTGTGACCTATTTCTTAAGTAAGAGTTAAGCCACCTCAGCAAATCTCCATGTATCCCTAAATTTTCGAACTTTGAAACTAGTAAGCTGTGATCAATTCTGTCGAAACATTTGGAAAAATCTGTATATACTACATCTATGAGAACGCGAGTATCCATTTTGCAGGAGATGAAATCCGTTAAGGTGCATAGATTTGTCTCCGTAGATCTTTAACGCATAAAGCCATGTTGTTCACTAGGAATAAATGAAGATACGTGAGTATAAATGGTTCCATAGACGAGACTTTCAAAAAGTTTGCCAAAGGTGGACAGAATTGAGACAGGACTATAATTTTCTGCCAACTGCCTTGATCCACTTTTGTAGATTGGTATTATGTAAGCATCTTTCCATTTCTAAGGAAAACGCCCTCATTTACAGATTTATTATATATTAAAGACAGAGGAAAGCTAGTGTTTTGGCACATTTTTTTACAAATAAAGGTGGTATATTATCGCTACCGGCGCCCTTGTTGGTATTTATTCGAAGAATTTAAAACAACCTCAGGAGTTATATGGACAGATGAAAGGGTATGCGAATTCGGTTTATTAGTGATGGCAAACAAATGTGCTGAGTTACATGAGTTATAAACTGATTGAAAATATTCAAGGAATGTATCGCATATACCTTTTCCACTAATAATTAAATCTTGGTCTTTTAGAATTTGATTGGGAATGCTACTTCGCATCTTAAGATTTTGGGCAAAATTGCACATAATTTTAGGATTAATCTTTATAAACTTTTCACATTTGCTTATATATTTATCCCAGCACTACTTGTTCTATTTTTTGGCTACGCCGCAGCAATGAAAATGTATCATAGTCTAATTGATTTTTATAATTCTTCCATCTTCTGTGAAACTTCTTTTTCTCTTTAATTATTTTTATAAGACTTTTAGAAAACCATCGAGGATATCTAGTTGGTATACTATAGAAGTAAGGTATGGAGGTTTCAATAATATTGTAAAGAATAATATAAAATTGATCCACGGAAGCATCCACATTATCGCGAAGTAGGGCCTCTTCCCAGTCTACTTGTGACAATTGATTTTGTATTTTGTCATAGTCAGCTTTCTTAAAACTGAAAATTTTCTTTGGTGGATCTTTAAGTGGAGTAAAACGAACGTCGCATAAAGAGAGTTCTAAGGCTGGATGATGAGGCATGTCCTCTCGAGTAAGTGGGTTAGACGAACGTTTAACACCTATATGGTTAGATGCTTAGACGAGATCTAACAGACGACCATTGTCATTTGAAACATTATTATATTGATTTAGACCAGCTGATACGACATAATCCAAAAAATTCTGTCTAATAGAATTAGTGTTAAAAGATGGTAGGTGATGTTCATGCTTATCATCCAAAGCCCATTTCACATTGTCCATATTAAAATCCCCCACAACAAGAAACCGTTCATTCTGGTGCCGACTTATTTTACTACTAATTTTTACTTTAAGTAGATTTGTGAAATGTTCTAAGATGAAGTTATGCCTTCCGTTTGTACTAGGCAGATATACACATATGATGTTAAGAAGTCCACCAATTCTAACTGTTACATGAAGAACTTCATATGGGCAAGGAGGTAACGTTTTCTGGAAACCATGAAGACATTTTTTTGTAAGCAAAAGGACACCGCCTCCACGAGTATGCCCTGAACCCACGGAATCTCTATCACATCTGTACACGTCATATCTATTGTCAGAAATTTCTGAATCACTCACTTGTGGATTAAGCCAACTCTCCACTACACTTACTATGTCGTAATCGTAGAGGAGCAAATTGTACGAGAATTCAAATGTTTTTCCTCTTAAACTACAAGAGTTTTGAAAATATATTTTTAAGTTATTCTTCTCGAATTTTGAGTACAAATATTTCATGATTCAATTTATAAGAAATCATACAAAAATGTTGGTAAGTATATAAAAAAGCTTTTAAAGACTGGTTAACGCATAATAATATGTTAATGTTTAGCAAGTGAGTGTGTTGGTGTGTAGTGTTATTAGAGTCTAAATGTATACAACTGAGTTTATGAAGGATATGGTGATAATGTCATAGATGTCATTTACTGAACATTTATAGATTTTGCTTCTGTATTCAGCTTCTCCAACTGCTTCATATTTCGTATATTTATTGCAGCGCAATTGTTGTTTTTGCGAATAAATATTTTTCCATTTCTTGTCCAGACATATTGAAACCCCAAGGATTTACATTTTACTCGTGTGTTTTTCAAGAGCAATTTGTTTTGAGGAGTGAGGTGCTCATTAACATATATGGATCGAGTGTTGCCATCAAAACCCATTTCTGCTGATGTAAGACCTTTTTTTCTGCGTATGGAGCTAAGAATTTTATTTTTTAGATCCTGTTTTAAAAATTTGACTACAATGGGTTTTGGTAGATTAGAATCTTTCAAGCGAGTCGTAATCCTAGTTACAAACTCAATATCTCCATTATCGATGAGAACATTAAGAGAATTAGCCAGTTTACCGATAATATTTATTAAATTTTCGGAGCGGCGTTCAGGTATACCAAAAATTTCTAAGTTGTTCATTCGTGTTTTCTGTTGTTCCTTACTAAATTTTTCCTCCAAATCCTGGTTATATATCTTTATCCGTCGAAGCTCACTCTCTATGTCACTAATTTTTTTCCCATACTCAGCAATTACAAAATCCACAGTAGTTAATTTACCTTGAAAATCATCGTAGGCCTTGGATACGAAATCGCAGCCAGATCCAAGCTGAGAGACCCTGTTATTAATTTCATTGTACTGCGATGTAAGCCTATCAACCTTTGTTAAGCACACATCTAATTTGGTATTAAAATCGTTTTTCAACTCATCAATCTTTCGCTCAATATGGCCAAGTAAAGTTTTTTGTTCCTGACTGATTGCTTCTATAGCCGAAAAAATATAATTTGAGGTATGTACTGTTGCGGAAGAAGTGGTCGCTAGTCGAGTTTGTCCCCCCGGCGACTTACTTATTGCCCCCGTTGTTGTGTTACGAGTCGAAGTGGTGCGAACGGGTGTATCGTTATTATTACCCTTAGGTTTTATTGCCAGGCATCCAGGATATAACCAATTGGGATCAATTCTTGTGCGTGGTAAGCGGCTCACTGAAATGTATCTTACGCATTCCAGGTGGTAATCTAAGTCACATTTTGGGCATCTTAATCGGTCAACTGATTTGACCTCATTATCACACGCAGAGCATCGGTAAGCCATAACGTAGTCATATAAAAGATAAGTATTAATTATAAGTTGGAATCGAACTCACGCACTCGAAGTTTATAATATTTGCAGTTTAGAGGGTAAGGCGACAAATCACTGCTGCAGGTAATCGCTGTGCGACAACTCCATGTACTGCATTAAATAGCAAAGCTGAGTATGCGGCAAAAAGGTCTTAAGCGCCGTGCATATCGCGTTGCTTACGCGTTTTCGTCGGCACGTTCACTCAATTAACTGATAACCACAATTTTTAAAAATTTCAATGTTTTATTTGTATTTTACGATAACTTTTGGACGAAAGAAATAATCACAATAATAATAATAGTTGTTTGCGACTATGTTAACTGAATTTATTCACAAATAACACAACATAAGACCTTTAAATACATTAAAATTCGCACAGGTTGAATAACACAGTACACTACTGCCCGTTGCAAAGTTAGCGTAAAACAAATTATGAAATATAGAGTTAGTTCTTATGTTCTTGTGTATTAGATTATAATCCAACCGAGCAAGAGCGGTTGAACAAGAAGAGGTGGCTAAATTTATTTCATATATCTTCTGGCATATCTCTATTGTCACATTGCAGAAAGAAATATTCATGGAAACATTCCTCCTGTTGAAGACATTTACAAGACATTACAAAATACTAGAGATAACAAGCATGCAAATCACCTGATGGTAAATGATTCCTGCAGCACTAAATTCAGAATAATAGCAATTGTTTTGTTTTATTTTTAAATGTGTACAAGCCAGTGCCTTTCTACAAACCCACCCGGAGTTAAGTAGTGATGTAGACGTAGATAGTAGAGCGCGTATTCACTCTTCTCTTGAAGAGACGCACATCATACTCGGACTGCCGTATTCATATTATTTCAACCCTTCGCTGTTCGCGAATTTAAACGACGACTAAGCATAGGAGCAAAGGAATGGAAGCCCACCGTGTCTTGTCTTGTCATCTTGTTGTTCGATGATGAAATGGGAAAGAAGCATCGTGTTATGTAACTCTTTTGCACACTCAAATTTCTGCTGTAAAACAATGAGAGTCTGGTAGTTCAAGTCTTATCAGGGCAATTTTAACCAAATTTGGTTCACGAATTAACCTTTTGGCACGCTTCGCCACTGAGTCCAAACTTGCAAATTGATTTTTTGAAGCTCCTGCCCAAATGTGACCACAGTACTCCACATACAACCGAATCAGGGTTTTTAAAGAATCATGAGTTGTTACGTTGTGAAGTACCACCACACCTTTGCAAGTACTCTCAGATTCCTAGCAATAGTTTTTGCCTCAGACTCAATGAACCGCCCAAAGGTTTGACGAGATATCAACTCCTAATAACTAAAGGTAATCAGTGTAATCCATATATACATTATTCAAAGTACCATGATGACTGGGCTCCTTTTACCAGTGAATAGATTCATCTGGGAAACATTAAAACTCTCAAAATGTGCAATGCCTCAGTTGGAAACTGCCTGTAATGTGAGATTATTACGCTCACTTTCAGACTGTCTTCTCAACTAGCCCAAACAGCCGCTAGTTACCATTCGTAGAAACTGATCCCTCACAAAGTCTTGTATACAGGTGTGCCGTATGCTGGATTCTACCTTATAAGGCTGGCATGCACTGTAAAAGGCCTTCGAGACATCTAGCAGTAGCAAATGCTTCACCATTATTCTCTTATCGTAAGGTTAAAGTCGAAACGCGATGATTTGCAAAATAGTCGAAGTCATCGACACAGCCTATGGTTTATCATTCTGAAGTGGTAATGGGCCGCCCATATTAATCGCACTTAGGTAAAAAAGTCCTTGAGTGGAAGATTGGAAAGTCAAACGTAGTGTGAAATGCCTTCAGATGATCTTAGCAAAGTGGCTGTCTTCAGTTGTATGAGTGACACGCATTGGGTGACGCCCATCTACAGCATTGGACTTGTATAAGAATTCTAGGAGTGAATATCTTCGCTACACAATTGATACAGCTATTACTTGAAACGTTGAAAGTTTAATTAAGGGAACATCGTGGCAGTGGTTAAAGTTTAGACATTTAACAAAATTATTTTAACTTTGTCTAAACATTTGTCCAAATACAAAGATCTCACCAATTTACTTAGGATTCAATTTACAATTCAGTGTATCGTCCTAAATTTATTTAGGGTTTGACTTTTATAAATAATTAAATATTTTATGCAAATCTCAAGCAATGAACTTTATTCATAACTACTAAACATATAAGTGATTTAACATGTTGTAGCTAGTTTTTAGCTGTAACGTAAGTGGTTCGACATGTTCGAAAAAGGAGCCCGCTGTCACAAAATACCATCGTGAAATAACACCATATTGCTGCTGTGTATCGTGTGGGGAGTATAAGAAGCCAGGAATAAACATCATCAACACATTTCATCTCAGTTCTGACATGAGCATTTTCAGTTTTTGTTGACGACGTTGATGTCATTATTATTTAGAAGAACTTATTTTAGACGAACGGTATGCTCGCCCTTTTTTATCCCTGTACAAACGTCTGTAACAGTTCTTTTTACTCTGTGTTAACAGAAATAGTTTTCGAGATTTATTTTCTAGTTAGCTTTTGTGTTTTCCCATCCGACACTATATCGTATTTAACATCAACTATAATTGCGTGACTATTTACTACGCCAGACATTAAATAATAAGAAAATTAAAAAATGGAATTTTATCCACCAATATTTTTTGGTAAACTTGTTCTTTGTCTGTTTCTCATAATATATAAAGCTACTGGGTAGATCTTTGTGACTTTCATTTTACTAATCTAGAGGTTCTAAAGGTTTAGTAATATTCGGTATACGACAAAGAGAACTGGAATGTTATCACAGAATACGTTACCTTAAAAATAATCTATTTACGATTTGTAATTACATGTTAAAAGATACATCTCTTTGGAACGCTTAACGGGTCTTAGTCGGGGCTTAAATCAACATACCGTAGTCCAATTCCGAGATTAAAGCTATATGTACAAAAAGGATTAATGAATGTTTGTAGGCTAAATTTAATTCATTATTTTTTTATTGCAAAATATTTATTTAATGAACCATAATATATCGTCGTAGTTAGTCTTCTGTTAGAATTAAAAAAACACCACACTGGTCAAAATGAACTTGGAGAATGTCAATATCAAATGTTATTTATATGACCGAAGGTGGTTATTTAACCCAGGATTCTAAATAGAAAGCAAAACCCCAACACACATCACATCATGCAAACAATCAGCGGTAAAAAAATGCCTTCAACTGTATGTATTCAACAAACATAATATCAACAATACTATCAAAGTCGCGGCTAACTAAGAAAAAGATCTATAGATCGATAGTACTTGTTTAATAATATTCCACAATTAAGACAGTGATAGGTTAGTTATAGTATCAAACAAGGTAAAAAAATATATATTTGCACAAATTTTTAGGTTTCGAATCTGTATGCAAGTCCTGTGTCCCTGATAATATATCTAAACCTTTATTCTATCTTTGCGTTTAAATCAGTATATTTGTGTTTCGTTAATGTTACAAATACACTATAACATATCCACTTGATATCATCTCGTAATAACCAGAAAGATATCGCTGTCAAAATTAAATAAGACTATAGATCTATGCTGTGGTGAAACCACACAAATCTACATTGATTTATTTTAACATTCAAGAAATGTGTTGAATAGTTGCTGCTCAAATTGAAAAGTTTGATACGTTTGGACGAAGAAACGTTTTCTAGATGAATAAAGTTTCATTCTGTTTTTACCAATCGAGAATGTAGCCAAACTACAAGCAGAGATCCACAAACGATTAACTATACTTGAACTTTTAATCATTTGTCATCAATCATTAACCTTAACAGGTCCCATTTTTAACTGGAGTCTGGACAGTTCTTCAATTTATCTAGTTCTTTCGTAAATAGATCCAGTCCCTCTAATTTAATATCATGTTTTGCTTCACTTTTCTTAGCTCTTGCTGTTACATTGGATCCCTTTACAATTAACTACAATTATATTTATCACTATGGTAGTAATAAACCTTTCATTCCTCCTCATCACATGTTCAAACCATCATAGCCATCTGTCATCTCGCCTAACACAAATCCTTACGTAGCACTAATTGTCAATTCTCGAACAATGGGTTTCTAAAAAGGAAGTCTTATCGTAAGCGACCAAAACTTACGTAAAAAAAGACTATTTTAACTAGTCCTGCCAAATTATGCTGAATTCCAATGTACTCTGTTTAAAACTAGTAGCTCCACACGTCGATCTCAACATTCACATCTAATCCGAGTAAAAGCGTTTTTTATTCGACCATTGATGCCAAGCATTCTGCGCTGTATATCGTTACCGGTTGATTTACGCTTTTATAAATGTTACCCTTGAGTTTTACAGGAACAGGGTTGCAAATAGTACCTGTCTTCACTTCAGCCATTGACTCGTTGCTTTACAGCACGATCTATTTCAACATCATACTGAACTAACGATATTTCAACTTCGCAGTGATGACGTCCAGACGGTCCAGAGTTATTTACGTAACATTTAAATTATGGCAAAAATAAAATGAATGATATGAAGAATTATAATGTTAAAATATATTTTTTGCAACTTATATAATTGCAGTTGAGACATTCATTTTATCCTATGAAATAAAATATGAAAAAGGCTAGATAGTATAGTATAATATTTTTTTTTAAATATTTGCACGCCAAAAGTGGGCAAATGTGATTTGGATAATTATAAGTTGTAACATCTGTTGTAACATAACAACGAGCACACATATCGAGGAGCACCACATATTACAGCATTTGAGTGAATTTAAGTTGAATTTTAATAAAATTATAATTATTTTTGTCTTTAGTGCTAAATTATGTTTAACTACATAACCTAATATATATAACTATTAACTAATAAATTTGGTGGTTAAATGTAGCATGTTCTTAAATATTATAGTAGATATTCTGTCTTACGGTGCTGGTTGTACAATTATTTTATAAGATTTAGCTCAGGAACGATGAAGTAGTCGAGAGTTATTGACGCAGCACTAACATTATAGAGAAAATAAAAACTAAATTTACATATAATGAATACCATAAATACTATTTATCATTTAGATATTTTAATGATATGATGTTAAAATAATAATTTTTTATATAATTATTGTACTGTTTGTAGTGTTGTTTTTTTTTAGGTTTTTTCTAGGTGTTAGAGTTACTTTATTATACAATTTTTTAAAGTGCTAGATATAAATTTAAAATATTAAAGGGATAGAAATATTAACGGCCAATAAACTAAATTGATCCTTGTTTCAATACTTCAAAGAGTTATATCTAATTTCTCGATTTAGTTACTCGTAGGTTCCAGTTCGCACCTATAACTTAGATCTTGAAATTAATAATTATATTCATTTATATTTTAGTTTAATCAAATACAAAGTATTACCAATATATTAGTGACAAGGAAAGAAATGTACGAAAATTGCAAGTTAAAACATTAAAAAGCTGTTACTGCATCAACGTAAATCTTAATACGAGCATCTGTGAGGATTATCCTTCGCTATCACAATCATTCCTTTACTTAAGCTAAAGTTAAATTTTAAAGAAACTTCGCCTAGAGCTTGAGGTGAATAATATGCAATTTTTATTCTTAAATGAAGTAATATCTTATAAATTAATATCAAATTTTTATAATTAATAGAAAAGCGGTCTCTGCCCAGCTCCATTGGAACCAGTCTGCTACATCAAGTGTCAACATAATATATCAGAAGACCGGCGCCTTTTATCGGAAACCGAGAACTAGAGAGACGCCGTTTTGTCTCAACTTCGCTGCGGAATCAACACCTGAGGGGTGTTGATGTGCAGGAGGAGCTGCGACGTATAAGAGGGTTATGTCAACAAGTGCGCAGTTAGAAGATGGTTAGGAGAAGCCAATCTCACTTCCAAACCTGAAAATTGACTATAGAGCACCGACAAGCGCGTCTTCAATTGGCTTTAGAGCATCTTAATTGGAGCATCGAGAAATGGGAGTTGTTCACTGAACTTGTTAATGTATAATAATGCCCGGTATCACACGTCGCGTTTCACTCGTCAATTTCTAGAGGAAGTTGAAATACGGACTTATCTGCACTCAGCTCAGACATGAATTCCATTGAACACATATGGGGCTAGCTAAAGAGAATGGTCAAGAAGCCATCCAAGTCAGGAATCCAGCTGCTACATCCATAAACGAATTCAAGGCGGCTTTGTTAGAGGAGTAGGATTATATTTCACAAGACGCCATATAAAGAAATGAGGAACCGACTGCGATCTGTGATTAATTATCTTTTTTAACAAATTTTATTTTATTTTAAAATATCCAACCATAACTTATTTTCCTAAATTTTCATTTTCCTTACATTTCGATCTAGTTAGCATTATTTTATATAGTACTGAATAAATATTGCCAATAATGGTACCAATTTAAATCTGACATTTGAAGTATTTAAGTCATAAATAATTTTTACACTTATACATATGTATTTTTATGTATACGTCCTTATAAATTAATTGATTGTCCATTTGGTTGCTCCCAAGTGTATGTTCCCGGCGGATTCAGGAATATAACACACGTATAGTATATTTATTTTCTTCTCAATTCATTGTTTCATCTGGTTCTTCTTTTCTATCTATGATTAGAATTATACTTTGAATATACTTTTATATGGTACTAATGTTATTATCATTAATTATTTAATGAGATGATAACTGACTAACTCAGATAAGTGACTCCTATAGTCCTTAGACTAACACATGTGTCGTCGATAATTAGGAAAAGTGAAACCTCGTTATTTGGGCACGGATTTCATGTGCGGACCTGATTATATGAAACACCGTTGAGTGAAACTCAACAGCGGTAGTCACGCTATAGTTTCATATTAGCTGCAGCAAGAAGGAACACGCCCTCATGGAATGCTATCCTAAAACAGCATAACGCTATTCTATCATCTGATGAGTATAGCGATCCGAAGACCTTATAACTAGTAAACAGGCATTCCACCTCAGTCCACAAGGGTGACATGGCATCTGCATTATCATATCGTATCAAGGATCAATGTGAGTGACATGAGATGCCGAAAAAAATAATCTATGGAGTTTTGCGAAAGGCTAATCTTGACCCTGTTGTGCTGATCCATTATGGTGGCAACTATTTTTTACATGCTACACACGTAACGTATTTGAGAGATACGTTCATTTAAAAATTTATTCGACATTTGTTTAAATAAATCATCTGAATATTAAATAGTGGGTTCCGGGTTCAAATTACATCGATGTAATGATTTGGAATACACATATTAAAATTTTGTAGTTCTAAGTAATGTGTTCATTTTGTGTTGCTGACCCTAATTCCAAAGCTTTCTTCCATTGTTCATTTAGGTGTTCCATTTGATATGAAAAGAAGTCAGTGTGTTGAATGACAATATAATATATCTAGCGCATTTTGACCAGAATATATGCCTGACTGTGAGACTGTCTTCTTCGCGCAAATACTTTTCAAGGCCATAGTGTTAAAAAAATCCGTTTTAAAACTTTCCCTGCAGCTCGGCTGTGTTTCACGTTTACTCTTCAGATCGACTATCGTATACAATAAATTTATACAAGTCATCTAACAACATTTATTAATGTACCCATAAATTGTAGAATCATAGGACATTTGATATTGTAATGTGTAATAATAAAAATCTTAATCTGTTCATGGCGTCTCACTGAAGAATATATACCTGTTTTGGAGACTGCTCTACCATAGCGTAGCATTAAATAGTGTATATAAGAATTGAACTATGGAGCCCAATTACATGTGTACAATATGATAAAATTGCTAATAGCTTTTACAATTCTTATATGTAGTGAAAGAATAATCAATTTTTCCCGTCGACGGCAAGGGCGTCGTAAACAAGGTTATTCGCGATACCGCCATGTCACAGGCCGGTTCTCTCCAGTCAATATAGATAGAAGGGTCGCTAGAGTTTCTTGCACCGCTTCTTCTCCAGCTTCCACGCATTCTGAAGTGGTGGTACAGATAGCCAATAATAATAATAGAGATATTAATGTAGATAATTCTTAGTCAGAAGCAACTGACAGAGCCCGCCCTCTCGGGCACCCTCGAGTTAGACACTCTCGCGGAACAGGGTAATGATACAAGCGGAGGCTCCCTCTTGGAAGCCCTTGTGTTGGTTACCCACTAATAGAGGTCTTGACTGAGCCCCATATGCGTTCGGTCACCTCTCAACAGCGGCCATCAACCCGGTAAAAAAAAGAAAAATCAGTTTTCTCTAGTGAAGCTCGGAAAGAGAATTTACAACGTTTATACAACGCAATAATACGTATCACGCGTTTTTGATTGTTTAACCCATACTAAGAATTCGACTCAAAGTTTGGTTTTAAGGACGCTAGCAATGGCTTTGCAGAAAAAGAATAAAAGAATAAAGATATTGCTTTGCTAATACTATTTCTTTATAACATAAAATATCTGGGATTAAAGTTAGGTTTCGAATATCAATTCGTAGATAAGGAATCAATTTGTTACTGTCAGACGCAGACCTCTAAATCTATCGTCACTAATTAGATGGTTTACCAATCGCTAATGAATGTAGCTTCGATTGCTTGGCTGTGCGTGATTAATGACGTCTTTTTTTTAATTTCCTTCTAATATAGCATTTTATTAAACACACAGGCAAGAAATCAGATTTTACACATATTGAAATAATAAATCAATTCCTAGACTAATTGAAATGAAAAAAAGTAGAATCATGAAATAGATCCTATCAATCGCCAGGCGCATTAATGAAAAAATCCGGTTAAATTTATTTCATTAAATTATACTAGGTTAGTAAGCCGGTTGAATTCAACCAACTATAAATTGCAATATATCACTCTATTATATCGCTTGGTGAGGTAGAGAATCTGAAGACTAAATTTATAGTTAAGATTAAATATTAAATATTAGGATAAATTAGTAACATTTTATCAAATATGATGTAATATACTATTTAAGTTAAGAATATAAATACTAATTAAATTTTATTGTACATTTGCAATTGTTGTTAGTTTTTTTTTAAGTTAGACGAAATTGATTAAGAATCTGTATTATCAGAAGGCAAAATTCCCATTCCAGTTTCAAAAGAATTCCTCCAATGCAACTGTACAACAGTCGTCAGCTAACCAAAATGGAGGAAGAGTCAAGAAAACAGATGTGTCTCAGAGATAAATAAACGAAAATAGATCATTATAGATTAAATAATGAGTTACAAATAATAATAATAATGAATATCGATTAAAAAATAAGTTTGTGGTTTTAATTTTTCAAAATAAAAGATTTTATGTGTATTGTTTGACGTCCGAAGTCCATTATGAGTGAGAGAGTCTTTTATCCTCACGTAGAGTAGCGCACGTCATTAGGTGTTTTTAAAAGTTTTTATTTTAGTTTTAACTTTCGAGATTAAAGTAGAAAGTTATAAAATTTTAAGTTGTGTTTTTAATGGTCGTTTTTGTAACCGCGCCCAAGGGCAATAATGCCCCGGGTGTGTTTATTGAAGGTGAATGAACACGAATATTAGCAAGCAAAAACACGGGTGTGCCTCATGAGGCCCACGCACCGCCTAGTTCAGGAAATTCAACGCCAGATGCAAGTTTGAGTGAGGAGTCTTGGTAAAAGACATGCTGGTGTCGCAGTCAACGAAACTTGTGGAGAAATGGACCGCGGGTCATTCACCAAAGGTGGTAAGTCAATTTTATTATATTTTTATGCAAATTATGCCGATACGCAGGAGCAGGGTGGTGAACACTAGACATAGACGTGCTTGTCATGAAGAATGCCCACGTTGTAACGGATTATGATACACTATAATTAATCTACACGAACACTTGGTTCAGGACGCATTCAGCAGATATTGGCTTTCCTCCACCAGTTCTGCTGCCAGTTTATAATGGAGCAAATTGGAGCAAACCATTTTGGCGATCATATCTGAAAAGGCCGCGCCCTGGCACCTCATGTGAAGATATGAAATCTGAAATACAAATACATTACTGGACACAGTAACAATTCAACCACCACCTCAAATCCAAAACCTACGGCTGGAAGTATGCCTTATTTCGGCTGGGACTCTTTAACATAAAATTGATCTAGTGAATTTATAGTGACTTCTTGTGCATAAATCTGTTATTGCAACGGTGTGTAAAACATTATCCGATATAAAAATATCGTCAAATTATTTAGTTAAACATATACTAAAAGCTGTCTTTAGATAAACTAGTGTCTGAAAAACTACCGATTTTTTCGATCGATTGTAGCATACAATTTTAATTAAATTAAAAAAAATCAAAACCTAATTTCTTGAGTTTATTTGAAGTTTCTACATTTTCTACGTACGGCTACAACTCTTTTATTTTGGCATCTGAGCGTATAATACATGACTTGACTCTCTTACATTGTGATTCGCATCCTGTTTGGTTCCAAAACTGATTCAGCATCATATTGTACGTTATAAGCCGCGCCCGATAAATTCTCTATTTTGGCTAATGACAAACTTATCAAAAAATACTATCTTTAACAAACTTGTTTATTACAACAAAGAAAGTTGTTAAACCAGCTACTACCACCATAATAGGTGGCTGGATAAGGTGAACTCTTTCTGAAACCGGTACAACTTCAACTTTAGTTCAGCAGTTTCGTCTACTTAGAAAAGTATCCTATTAATGATATTCTTGCTAGAGCAAATTGGCGTCAGTAAAATACCTTCAAAAACATTAGTATAGAGGTATAAACAATTGTAGAATCGACAATTTTAAATCTTGCCGTAATACATACAAACCACATTGAAAGTATACTTATATAGATGTTGCTTAGAATTACATATCAGTTACAAAATCAAAATAAAATTGCAAACATCTATACAATTGAATACGTTGGAGCTGGAGGTGTAAATTTTGTTCTTAATAAATTTAGTGTACTTTAGGGTTAATTATTTAGATATTGTATTCATTACTTTTGAACAAAATATTTATTTGATACGATAGTAGGCGAGTTGATAAGATTTTAGTATTTCCTTTTATAACTACTACTTCTATGACTGTTCACTTGGGACCACGATTCACCGCATGCAGATGAGAGAGGGTATGAATTATATAAATAACCAAACGGTAAATATAAATGCTTAAAAGAATGAAAGCATGCGATTTGTTGCCAAAAGTATAGACAGTGGTAGTTTGTTTCTAACTATATAATGAATGGGTCAGCTCAACCGGGGTAGGACTACGCCCTCACAGAATACCAGCGTGAAATAACAGCCTAATGCTGCTATGTTCTTGTAAGTGTGTGTATGTTATTGTAAGTGAGGATTGCAGCATAAAGCACCTCTGCAGAGACAAAATGCACATAATTTGTTAATAATCATTTCAAGTTTAATGTGAAAAACTTAATTAGTTCATTTAATTAATTATATTAATATATAAATATAAGTTGTCTGCATTATGGAGGACAAATATAGGCTGATAGATAATTTAGTTTCAGTATGAAATAAAACATGTATTCATTTGCGATCCACCTGTCGCTAGTGACTAAAGATCAAACATATGACTGTTGGCTACCGAATTATGGATAAACTCAAATGCATAGGTTAACATATCGAGGATAAATTTGACATGACATCGAAATTGCCGCACGGATAAGCGACCATTTTTACACCAATAACATATTTTTTATCTTGTTTTAAATACTATTAATTTTTGTTAGTAATGAACAGATGTTTTTTTTATATTTTTTAGTTTACTTTATAAATAATCTGTTTTATATTATTAAATTTTGATAGAAATATTATGAATTTAGTACAAAATTCTGTATCTTATATTTACCATTCATTTTATTTATTAGTTATTTAATACAACAGCTCTTAATTTTAATATTGAACAGCTTACAATCCCAGCCAGTGTAGAAATTGTTATTGGAAACCATTTTAAAAAACTGACTTTATTCAAGTTACTCGTAGTATGAGGCAACGATATGAACAGACTTTAAATATTGTTTTTATATATCTTCATCGTTGTTTTATCTAAATCCAATCAATAGGAAGTCTAAAATATCTTCTAGGATTTAATTATAAATGTAAACTTAAAACCACAAATATATTTTGCACACTTATTCAAATAAAATGTTGAGTACACAAAGGCAGACTTTATTTTTATATTAATATACGGTAGTAGCTGGTACTTTATTCTACCTCATAAATATTCTCGGGTCCTGACCGTAAATTCACTAAATGTCTCTTTTCATTTGATACAAAAACAGTATCAATGTCCAAAGATTTGATTCTATGAAAATAACTGGAGTGAACTAGTTTAACTGTCTCTAATCCTAACTGTAAAATCAACATAATTAAACCTATTGCCGTTATATTTAAGCTGCTATATTTCTAGGTGGAGTGCGCAAATTTGCGTACTTATTTTAAACGGTGAGTAAACCGTAAACCATTTTTGAAATAACACTGTTTACATCATCATAATTTTGTCTATGTAAACTTATAAGTGACATGCCTTAATAAGTGGCAAATATTTAACCTGCATAACCATAGGATCACTGGAAGGCCGTGAGCCTCCTTACATGTCTTCCATGTCCACGTGAGCATGGACCCCCTCGAGTCCACCACCAACAAGAAAACGAGCACCAGCTCCAAATATCAATTGATCTCTAGTATTGAAATACTACTCCAGCCCCGCCGTCTCGGCACTTAATCCTTCTGCGACTCTACTAATAGGTTTACGGTCCAGCCTAAGTCACGAAAAGTAGAGAGACTGGCGAAACTCAATGTCATCACTCCTATCCTCCGCGGTTCCACATCTGCTGCAGAGAGCACAGAAAAAAAGGTTCATCATAATAAGGGGGTATTTGGAGCCTCCCCACTCCAGTCTGTGAGCGCGTATCCATTGCTGGCACAGTGGGCTCACCCGGAGCACGGCCTGACTTGCTATCCGCCCGCTTGTGTTGTCACGGCTTTCATGCGTGCAGTGTAATCGTTTTGGTGTAACGACTGAATTCATGCAACGCTTAAATTATAATATAGCAAAGCGATCTTATTGATAAATACTACACTTCGTGTAAAACAGTTACAAAATCTCATTTAGTAGACAAAATTAATATTTCAATTATTTGAAATATATTATATTTATATATATATATATATATATATATATATATATATATATATGTATATACATTGTTTTGTACAAGACGATAAATTACTTAGATTAAAATAAGAAGTAATTACTATTTCATTATAATTCCAAGTGAGTGAATGGTTGAATGTATTTCTTCTGATCGTCGCGGTTGTCAACAGTCAGTCAATGTAAGACAATAAATGCTATTCTGGATTGGTCAACTCGTTTTGGAGTCACCGTCGATCCTTTGAAATGTCAAGCAATGCTCGTACGATGCTAGCTAAGACTAAATTTACCGCCAATCTATTATAATAATAATTTAATACCATTAAATAGTTCTGTGAAAAATCTTGGTCTACATATTGAGAACACTTAAATGGGTTTAACTGAAGATCACTTAACTCACACAGCCTTTGAACCAAACTAAGATAAGCTGTTCTTATAATTGTGTTAAGAGAATAACAACTACACTTTTGCGCAAATAGGGCAAATTCAAACTTTAGACGGGGTAAACAGATGAATAATAATAAAGAAAAAAAGAAACATACAGTACATTTAAATACTTATACAAATATATATACATATCATTATATATTATCTTTGGAATTTATAATACTAAATAAAATAATAGATATTTATTCATTCATTTACATAAACTATAAAACAAAAATATATACATATTAAAAGTACAAACATATCTAAAAGTAAATATAAATATAATGTATTAGTTATTTTTAGTCTTTTGTTTTTATTATTTATTTTAGTGCTTATCAAAATATGTCAACACACCTTGGGCTGACTTGTAGAAAATGCCTATGGTATAATGTGGGCCCTTTATGAACCTTTAACTTTGTTAAGGTTGATACAATAAAGAGTAAATAAATCAAAAAAATATATATATCTGCAACATAGATTGTTGTTTTTCGTGTTGGTATATCGTGTATGTCCTGTGTACTACATATAAACATTCTTCCGATGTATATGAACTTGTGTTAATGTCCAGGGCACGACGAGACTTGCTGTAGTAGTAGTCCTACGCAATTGGCTGTTATTTATCCATATTTGTACTTATATTTAAGAACATGTTCATTTGGTATAATATATATATATAACTGTTTTATAAAAAGGATTCGTTAATGGCGACTCCGTTTAGACCTTACTTTTTCTTTTCATGATGTTGATCACCTAAACGAAGACAGATCTGATAAGATGAGGCCTCTGATACAGATTCATCCTGGATAAGGCATCATAATGCAAATGCGTTATCACCAGTACTTAGGTCTCCAGGTATTGTAAATGGAAGACGTAGTTCTACTACGGTCAAGTCAACCTATTCGACCTACAGCTAGTACTTTTTTGCCTTGTGACTCTAGCACAAGACCGTATTGCAAAATACTTAAGTAGTGAGTTGGCTTATTTCGTACTCAACTAATGCTATGGAGTAGGGAAGCCTCACAAAATTCTCACTTCCCACAAGACTTCAATTACTCTAGCTCAACTGATTTAAATGTCATCCACGTCCTTGCAGTGAAAGTTAAAGTTTTATCGTAAAAACAATTACGTTTGTAGTAGCAATCTAAACTTTATGTTTACCGTCCAAAATTACCTTTGCACGTTTTCATAAGAATCAAAATTATCTCTATTATTTTTGATAGATATTAATAAATATTAATATAAATATTATTAAAATAACACATCATCATCATAATTTCAGCCACGAAGCCGAATTCTCATAAGAATCCTGGGCAACATGCATCTATTGACTTTCCGCGGACTTGCAAAGGTGATCACTTCTCTTAATGGGCATTTGTCCTACATTGCGATGGCCAATACGAGGTTGCCACTCCAAAACCACCCTTAAACCGTTATACGAGCTATCACGCAGAGAAACATCGAGCATAGCTCTCTACGTAGCCTGCTGAGTGACTGCGTTTTCTCATACGGCCAGTAGCAATGGACCATGTCTCAAACCCGTAGGTTATCACTGGTAACACGCACTGATTACACATTACGAAAACATATAAAGATTAATGGTAGCAAAACTGCTACGAGAGTCCTTGCTTTAATTTCTAGCCTATAAATAATTCAGCAACGCATAATTTGTTTGATCACCTTACTGATCTTTTACTCGAAATATAAATTGAATTTGGGAAAATTAAGACAAATGTAGACAAAAACATCTTGACACTCAATGATTCGGCCTCCGACTTTCTTTGCCATTTGATACACTTTCTCTTACTCTTAAATTTACTAAATACTCTAATATATTGTTTGGAAATTTAAAATATTGTTATTTTAAATTTTTTTCCTCGTGTTATTTAATATTATTTATTAAACTTAAGATTGCAATATTTTAAAACAAATGTAGTATGTAATATTTTATCCCATTCTAATTTCTTGCAATAAGTATTTAGAAAAGCATATAAGATCGTATTTACTTAAAGTTATTATCTAGTTGAAAATTAATTAAAAATAAATATATCGTTAAATATTCTGTAATCAATAATTAAATAAATTAAATAAAAATTATATATAAGCGGCTTAGTGTATAAACTTAGTGATAAAAAAATAAAAACCAATAATGAAAATGGTCCCCATGCGGAGTGTTCAATAAAATTACTGGCTTGAAATGGCCTTTAAAACGAATAATCCGGAAAGCCCATTCAAACTTTTGTAAACACAAAACTGACGTTACCGTAGACCGGTTTTTATTCCCTTAGGAATTGTCCAAAGATTATGTTTTATTACTTTTTATTCAACTTTTTTGATTACATAAAACATTATAAAAGAACAAAGTTGACTTTTTGATATAGCGTGATACATGTGCGTATTACAATTTCAAATCTTATTATGTTGTCTTCTTCAAACCATAACGTCGGAATATAACTACTATTTTAAATATATCTTGTATTAATAGACGGTGATAATAACCAGTAGGATGTTATCATCAAATTGTCAATTTTAAATACCGCAAAATATCGCGAACGTTGTCACCCACTAATCACTTTATATAGAAAACAATGTGAAGGTTCCAATGTAACACACATGAGAATTAGATTAAGCTATAACTTAATAATAAACCATTTATATGTTTTTATGCATAATTCGAGGCATTGGTATATTGGCACGGCTTCTTCTATCTTTGAGAACTTTTTTCATGATAGAAAATACCAAGTAAAAATTAATAAATTGTATAATACTGAAGAAATCATAACTTTTGAGAACCCAAGGAAGTATTCTGGGCCTGGTACCGTTTGTTTAGTTTAGATTTAAGGTATTTAAACCTCTACTACTTAGACTAGACATTTCAGCTAGCTCTTCCATGTAATAAAATGCTAAAAAAATTACAGGAATATTTCAATTTCAGAAAGTTAACTGAAACCTATGTCGGTCAACTTTCGAATGTTCATTCAGGATGTTGACTATCTGACTATTTCTTGAATGTTGAATGTTCTGAATAATTATGTTATAAGAATAAACTATTATAAATAAACCATATTAATAAAAATCACACTATTACACCTCTATTTGTTGGAAAGTATGCATATACTTCGGGAAAATCAGGCAGACGGGGCAGTCCCCAGTAATTTTTTAAACCACCGTAATGTGTTAAGTCGCAGAATTATTCCTCTAAATAACTCATTATAAACAGACGACAGACAAAAAATAGATTAAAAAAATTATTTCATCAATAATTTTCTTTTTTATATTGCCAATTATTATATTAAATAATTGGCAAATTCAAGTGGAAGTAATATATAATAGTTATAAAATTAAAATAAACTAATCGCATAAATGTTTCCTTAATATGATAAGGGCTAAGAAAAATAAAGATCTTCAAAATCGAGGGCTATTATCACAAAATCACGTTATTTCAAGCTTTGTCTCCACATAATATTTATTATTAATAAATAGTTAAATAAGTTCTAAATAAAGAAATACGTTATCCGAATAATTGATAATGAAAACAACCCACATAAATGAATCGGCTTCTACTGCGCTATTAATCAAGTCACAACTCAATTCGAGTAAACGCTGCTAAAGTTCAAAGCATTCGGTCGTCGTTAAGGGTCTTTGCACACTTGTTCCTAATAGTTTCCACGTGAAAATGTGATTCACGGATGGTTAGGCACCTATGAGTCCGAGAAGTCGTAAATCAGAAATCGTAGGTTCATCTTGCACCGGCTATTTTTCAAATTTCGTTCCGTTTTTCAAATAGGGCTGAAAATTTTATTTTAAATAACATTTTTTTTTGTATGAAAATATAATTATTATTAATTGGAGTAAATTGTTATTACAATATGTTTTTAAAACGGGCATCATATCCTAGTATAATGTCTTAGAAATTAATGTAAAATAATATATCTATATAATAAATAAAATGGTATACAGATTTATTCACATTGTGCGTGACTGTGTGTACTTTCCACAAGAACTGAACCAATTTGGTTGTTTTTTTTACAATTATGTTTTAAGATAAGATTCACCTTTCACATTTGACCAAAAGCTTAGCTTCCGCCCGCATATCATAAATGCGAGAAACAATGCCGCGTTCGTCATGAGCCGGCTTCACCAGCTCATCTGCGCCAAGAGCAAAATGTCCCTAAGACATAAACTCCTGCTATACAAGTCCTGCGTAAGACCAATTTTGGCCTACGCCAGCGTCGTCTTCGCCCACGTAGCCGAGAATAAATTAAAACTTTTACAAACGGTTCAAAACCGTTTCACCAGTTTAGGTACTGGAGCAGAACCATATCAGCTTAACATTGATCTGCACAGTGACTTACATCTCGTCACCATTCCGGAATATTTCCAATCTATCTCGCAGCGCTTATTCGCGAAAGCGCTTTTGCACTCCAACCGGCTAATGGTAAACGCCGCAACCTACGATCCGGTACCGAACCCGGATACTAGGAACCGTCGACCCCGTCACGTCCTCGACGACCCCGATTTCATGGGGGAGCTGATCTCCAGTCCGTCCTCAACGGACCCCGGACCCACACACAGCTTAAACATCTCGTCGCATGCATCGCCCTCGCCTCGGAGCGCGACGCAACCTTCGCGACACCGCGTACACTCGTTATACCCGCGTGTCAGGGCGGTTCTCACCGCCCACAGCTTCCGATTGACAGAAAACAGGTGGCATCCGTCAGAGGCTAGGTCCGCACACCAAAACCTCGGACGGTCAATAGTCATCACCATCCATTCTCCTCTCGGGAGAATCTCTCGATAGCTAGGGAACTGGTAAGTTGGGTGGCATTATCAGATAGGAACGAGACCAGAGTAGAGCGGCACGCTCAGTTTATGAGCGCTTTGTGTAAATAAGGGAATCACAAACAGGGAACACAAATCAACCAGTTCACGGACCCCTCAGTTCCGTGAGCCCTGTGTCCGATGAAGCTGTAAGAGCCGCATAGCCTATGCGTATAGCAGCATCAACATCAACAGAATCTAGATAAGATTAGGCTAACATTAGGTGTTTGTTTCATTTAAAATTGAATTACAATATAAAATGCAAACAAATACAAAATCAATTTCAAGTGCACCTACAAGCACAGATTATGCTTATGTTTGCGCTTATAAAATCGCAAACACAACTCGTAAATCTAAATAAATTAAACTTGTACTGTTATTAAATAACTGACACAAAAGGCATTTTGAGATCATAGAATGCTTGAAATTATTTTTTGCAGCTTTCGTACTTTAATATCTGTGTTTTTTTATTTTTATATTCATGACAAGGTCCATATACTCCAGATTGTGGAATCTTTTATTTTCATAACCTTAGTACTACTGATATTCTTGTTGTCGGTTCTATCATACAGAGCTATAACGTAGAACTATAAAGTAACTATGAATTAGCTCACAACGGCAACAGTGAAGGACGACGTGAGTTAAATTGTAACGAAAATATAAAAATGCCATTAAGTGTTGAATGTATTTCTTTTCGTTTTCTTTAAGTCGGCGTAGCTCTCTAACCAACGGTAACGTAAGAGTAAGTTAAAACTTGAAATATTATATATAAAGCAATAAATGTTGATTAAAAATCAAATGTACAAATGTTACAAAATAACAAAAAAAATAGAAAAAATATTTTGAAGTCTTTGTTAGCATCAATTGAGATATTTTATTTAAAGAAAATATTTGAATTAGCTACATATCACCGATTTGTACTTAAAACTTTATATTGGTCCAATAGGTTTGATATAAATGGGACATTGTAGTGCCTGGATTAGCTTATCATTTATAAATATAAACCGAAATGTCTTTATGTCTCTTTTATAGATATTGTAGTAATTAATTTTCGAAATATCGTTACATTACAGTACATTACAATTTATGAAATTTACTAATTTTTATTTTTGTTAATTTATTTATTATTAATCGTAATTTTGTTTCTTATAGTTATATACATATAAAGAAATAGTTATTATAGAATATTTCTTTAATTTGAATTTAGCCGTGACTCACTCCGTTGGTAAAGAAGTGTGGAGTCGGGCTCGGTCGACAGATGGCGGTATAAGAGATCTACTACGTTGGTAAAGCGGGGCTGTCATTGACTGAGAGGTTTGAAAGATATAAGAGTGTAATTTATTATTGTGTTCAAATGTTAAAAAATATTGAAGAAAAGATTGAGATTGTGAATAATAAACGTTAAATGTCCTTTCTTTGTCTACAGAGCAACACATGGTTTTATTCACCGACAATAATAGAAGGAAACATTATATACATATATATAGTTCGTTTTATAATAATAATATTTTATTATATTAAATCAATAGACTATTGCTGGTTATATCAAACTTATAAGCTTGGTTATAACTCGGAAAGTCTCGGAAGTTGGACCGAGACCCTGCGGTTCAGATGTTTCCGACGCTTTACATTTATAGAGCTTTTGATATAAACGGAAATTAAGCTCGGCTCGAAGGTTTAAATGTTAAATATAAAATTATAGTAATGAAGCAAAGGTACTGAATAATAAATTTCAGAAATTACTTTTTATTTTACCTCTTGCACTTGCTCAATGCGTCTTCATACCTCTTGGAAAATATAAATAAATCTTAATAAGAAATTATTATTAATTTAAGAGTGATATTCTATTTCAAAAATTTTTTCATTGATAAATGTTTATTACTGAAATTCACTATGAATATAAATCAATTCCTTATATAAAATTAAACGTAAATTTTGAAAGAAGTTGCCTAAGGACATACTACGGAATATTTTATGTGAAACTATGGTGTCATGTTACCGAGACCAAAGATTTAAAATTTAAATATTTTTTAAGATTTAAATTGATTGAAATGAAGATGTAACTTTTTGAAGAATATTTATATTAGCCCCACGGTGAGATGGATATTAAACTATTGTATAAAAAACTTCAAAGTAACAGTATTAAAAATAAACATGTACAGCATTCTAGCCTTCTTCGAACAAAATAGATAGATGCATTATAATTCATTACGTTTAGTACAACATTAATAATTTTCCTAACCTCTTTCTTCCGGCATATTCTAATAATCATGCAACACAAATTATAGATATATAAAAGAAAAAAAAATAATGATTAAAGAACAAAACTGAAATTACAATTAAATCACGCTTATGAAAATCCTCAGAGCACGTCTTCTTCATGATGAAGTAATAAAACCAAGCGCTTTCATTTCTAAGAATTTATCTCTCCAGAGACACATGAAGTCGTTCCGGATCTTTGTTACGATAACTTTGTTCAATTCTTCCTTAATGAATGCCGTGTTATTGAGATTGTTAAATTGTTTTAGAACCGGTCGGTGTAATGGTGAAAAAGTTAATGTTGCATCGCTGGCCCTGAGTTCGATTTTCAGGAAGGACAATATTTGTGTATCACAACTTGAGACTGACAGGGCGTGCCATGGCTTTGAGACTGCATCTGAAACTTCCTCCGATCTAACTGCTAACGCGTTACATCGAGCGACGAGTGATTGTCTCTGTGTTTACGTGAATGCATGCGGCATTATGATATACCTGAATAAAATAAATAAAAGCAGTTACATAGCTCACTCTATTTTTGATATTTTCATCTATTATTTATAATGAGTTCTCCTCCTTGTCGAACCACGACAATATTTCTCTGGTTATCCAGAAAGGGTGTTCAAATATTGAGAGAGCTTGGTCGGAAAGTGTTAATGAATCCACTACTACTATATATAGCCCTTACCTTGCACCCTTAGATTTTCACCTCTTTCGGTCTCTTCAGAATTATTTGAACAGTATTCGGTTTTCGTCAAAACTATTTGACGCAGCTTTTGGATCAGAAATTCTAAAAATTTTACAGCAATAAGATTATATATACTATCTACAAAATGGAAACATGTTATCGAAAAAAATGGCACATATATATTATAATCAAATCTAAATAAACTATGAGAAAAAACATCTTGAATATGTATATAATATTGTTTCAGTGAGCTCGTGTGGGATCCAAATATCCAGTTCCGTTTATGTTCCAACTTTTTAAAATGGATCTAAACCGTTTTGTGGTCAACTCCCAGCTCTTCAGATATGTCGTGACTACGAATATGCCGATCCTGCTCCGGTTTTTAAAAAATGACCTCGAGTTTATCCGTAATAGAGCTTCATCTTTGATATCTAAATTCCCGGACTCAAAACGCTTGAACCAATTTTGCTACTCTTACTGACACTGCGTTAAGTCCATAAACGTCACAATTTTTTTTCTCGAATTGTGTGGAATTTCTCCCGTTTTTCTATTTCACTTTTAGCCCGAGGGCTTTTATAGCTTCACCGAGAAAGGTTGAAAAAGGTGACGGAGCGTTTAGGGCGCTCAGCTGAGACTTTTATTGGTGGATAACCACCACATGGGTTCCCGAGTGGGAGCCTCAGCTTGGACCGTTACCCTATTGCGCGAGAGCGACTTATTTGAGGGTGCTCGAAAGGGCTGAGCCCTGCGCTGCCTGCCTCAGGGCTGCGCCTCGGCTCTGTCAGTTGCTTCTGACGGATTATCTAAATTAATGTCAATTATATTATTAACGATCTGTACCACTACTTCAGAATGCCTTGGCGCTGGAAAAAAAGTGGCTCAAGAAACTCCAGCGACGCTCCTATCTGTGGTAATTGGAGAATACCGGCCTAACAGCGGTATCGTAAAAAATTTTGTTGTTGCTCTCGCCGTCGGCTTAGGCGGATGGTTGGTATAGTGATGGAGTGTAGTGTGTTGATCAAGGCTTGGGCCCTGGTGGTTCGTCGTCGGGGCGGCGGGGTGGTGGGTAGAGGGCGAGCCTCGGTCTCCTTCAGACGCGGTGGACAGACGGATGCGGGAGATAGACGGACGCGGGGGATTACCTTTTCCCTAATAAAATTTCAAAATGTATCGAATTTTTTCGTTAGATTCATTCATTTAAGTGGACAGAAAAACAATGAAAAAAAAGTGGGAAACCGTTTTTACTTTTTATTTTACTCTTTTTAAAATTTCATCTATTTAACGGTAATGGTAAATGGTAAAAAGCAGCCAGATACAAACAGTACAACCAAAGAGATTATGCTATAACTTTTTAGTTGTAAAATACGAAAAATTTATCTTTTATCCGCTTCATTGCTATTAATTGCAAACTAGTATCGCATGAAATGAGAAATATATCTCTCTTTCTATTCCTTAAGATTACATTTTTGGCAACTACAATAGAAAATACGTATACAATGAGGAACAGATACAATAGAAAATGAAAAAAATGAAGGTGTTCAAATTAAGAGAGGAACTCGACAGGGCTATGTCCTACGTTATTTAATTTACTCCTATTACTGTTATTTAATGTACTCAAAAACAATAATAGTGGAAACAGTCGAAACCTATACTGTGGAGTCAAAATAAATGGCCGGTTTATCAATAATTTAAGATATGCCAACGTCTTATCGTAACATCGTCTACCGAAAATATACAAAGAACCATTGCCCGAGACAATATACTGTTTAGCGAAAGGAAATATCGAAGACGAAGTCTATGATCATATTTAGATACGTGATATAATAAAACCTGTGATTAGGAGATACAAATCAAACTAGAACCTCGAAACAAAATAGATCCTTTTACAATTCGAAAAAGTATTCTGCTACCGCAGACTTGAGATCTCTTTACTCATTTGAATCCTGTGCTATCACATCTGCTCCATACTTGTATATGCATAAGAGGCGTGGGTTTTTGAAATGTGAACATGTAGATATTGTTGATCATTAGCTGGACTCACAAAATTTCAAACTAGGAAGTGCTTCGACGTGTCAATTACGAAAGGGAACTTTTGTATACTGTCGAGAAAAGTTGGATATCTTCTGTGCCTACGCAACTCATTACGATAGGAAAAGTTACCGGAAATCAAAACGAGGAATAAGGAGGAATATACAAAAGTCAGAAAGGGTCAGAATAAGACAATGGATAAAAAAATATCTATTCAATTGTACAATTTGCCTTGGAAGTAAAAATTAATGATACATTCTGTTTTTTTTTGTTTCAGCTCGATTTTAATTAACCTTAACTTACAAAACTGAACATCTGAATATTGCAGTGGATTTTAGCAGCGATATAATGAACGTTCAGAAATTTAAGAAGAAATTTCGTAGTGGAAATTGTATCGGAATTTAGTTAAATTTCAATTTCATAGTAACCTACTTTCACGTGTTGTTGTTTTAGTTACTATACAGAATTATAAAATATAGTATGCAGACAAAAGAAGATGTATTTAGTCAGCGTTTAAGTTTATATTGACGAGCAATCAGTAATTATTCCTTAGGACCTATGTCAGCGATCTCTTATCAATTATTACTAAGCTAAGTTACTGTTACTACTAAAAATTTGTAACTAGCAGTCAATGAAGTTCCAAATAATATTACATGGTAATCATTGTAATTATAGAATTAATGAAAAAAATTACATAAAATAAAGAACCTTCTTAATTGTAGTATTTTTATTTCTTTATTAATTTAAGGGAGATATATTTTTATTTTTACTGAAACTACTGTTACATAGATATTATTATATTAAACAGTGTCACATACCCCTATAGTTATAGATATGCAAAATAATGTTCATTCTAGAAATTATTGTATAGACAATAGACTAATAATAATAATACTTGCCTTAAATAAGCAATGATATTTTAAAAAGAATTTGATGGAAATAATAGTAATTAAATAATATAATCTTAAACTTTTAATAAATAATAAAAAAAATATATAGCAAGCCACAGGCATAAATACGTTGTGAATGTCTTAAGTTAACAACTACGTTTAAAACGATTTTTGCAAGCCTTTATGCTACTAGAGCATATTATTTTTATTATTCAGCATATAGCATTTATATTCTATATCTAACAGTAGACAGTAATCAACAAATAAGTCTTAAGCCTAGAGATTTCTTTTCTATATTTAATGTTTCATATTAATTTTATATAGTTAGAAAGTAAAAAGTAAAAATTTTACACTTCATGGACTCATGTTTTGGAATTAGTATTGAAATTCATATCTCTTGCTCACTTATAAATCTCTCGGTTAATAATATTATTTAATTCTTTTTAATAATTCATATTCAAAAATAGTATTCCCCAAAATTAATACATTTATTAATCTAATTACGTAAAAAATTAATTGTGTAATAACTGTTTGCTAGTATTCCCATTTTGCTTTGTTCTAATTACGAAATTAATCTTTAAAACCTGCATACAGAGAGACGCATTAATGTCACGCCAGCCCAGATTGCAAATTAATCATGGAATATGCAATAATTATGATTTCATCACATCAAACGAAGCCGTTAAATTCATGTAAAGTAATAACTATGATAAATATATTATCTAATTCTTTATTCTTGGTAAAGGTAAATAAAATAACTTTTACCTACAATAACCTAAACCTAAACCCGGTTAATATGCCACGAACGTTAAGCCAAAACGAGCTTTTCGTAATAAAATATTTGGAGCATGTCATGTCATTGATACATATAGGACAATCACAAAACACAAAGATCCGAAATACCTGGCCTACTAAGCACAACGCCAAAGAGTAAGCAGATGCCACTACATTAAAAAACGGAAATTGTTATAAATTAATTAAATATAAAAGGCATATTAAGACATCAAAATTGTTTTTGCAAAAAGTATTAATACTTTTTTTTACTACTTTTTCTTAAGTATGTGGCTCTTTTATTATTTACCAAAATATTGTTACTTAAAAATTGTAATAAATTACTTTAGCTGCAGCCGCAGGACTTAAAAAAAACAGTTTTAAAATATAAATTTAATAAAAGAAAATTAATTACAATAAATCTATTTCTAAAGTTAAATAGTTATCTTGGACGAAGTGTGACCTAAGAATGATGAAATTTATCGTTAACTTCAACAGGCGTCGGTTGTCGCCGCTTGATGTCGAAATCTGATGCTGACTTCCACGGGCGTCGGGTTGTCGGCGCCTGCTGACTAAGATTCTTATATCACGCAGCTTTGCCGTGTGTCTCTACCTAGGTTTTACGTAGTTGGCGATTTCTATATAATTTCACTACGTGATTAATATATAAACTTCCAAATTGATGTTTTGAAAAATCTACAATAAATATAATAATCATTTTCTTCATTAATGTAACCGTGTTTTGGTAACCCTAAGAAAATTAAAGCAGAGAATAGATACATAAACCTGTAATGTTATTTTAGCACTTGCCTTGTAGGCGAACGTTGTTCAGTGAATTGTATTAAGAAGGATTAGATTAAGGTATGTTAAGATAATAGTAATTAGTGATATGATTTACAATATTTAAATGAGAAACAGCTTTTATGATAATTTAATATCAAATAATTAACTTTTTCTTCAAATATATGTACATATATGTTAAATTCAATACCTTGTAACATTGGTAGAGCTACGCTGAAGTTTGTTTCTAGCTGCAGAATGAATGCGTCAGTTCAATCGGGGAGGACCACGCCCTCACAAGCCACTGCCAAAATACCATCGTGAAATAGCAGCATAACGCTGCTGTATTTCGTCTGGTGAGTGTAGAGACCCGGAGACCTTTATTACTGATGACGAGGCACTCCATCTCTGTCTTCAAGGGTGATAACGCTTCTGCATTATGATTCCTTGTCAAGTATGAATGTAGATGTCATGGGCCGCCGGAATCACTTACCATCAGATGAACTGTGTGCGCGTTTGTTATTCTCAATGTGATAATAAACAAAATTGCTCACACTGCCAGCTCATCCTCGATTATCTGGCACCCAGCTAATGGCAGTAAATCCATTCAAGCTTGCTGAACTTGAATCTCAGTGGATAGAGAAACTACGCTCTGTGCTTATCGATACCGGCCTGGTGAGAGTGAGGTGGTATCTTAGTATGGGAATTCTTTCAAAATTGTCTTTTGTTGATACTCTCATGAAAAGACGTTAATACTCTAAATTATTTTAAATGCCACAAAAGAACAAAATTAAGGCATTTATGGTTTAAATATTGTTTTTAATATAAACATGAAAAAACAATAATAAATATCTAACAACTCTAATAAGACATATCGACTAACATCTATTAAAAATTACATTTTAACTGCAAAAAGATAGTGAAATATATGTACGATTTCTTAATAAGATACAATATTCTATCGTTAAAACGCTGACGTTCATTAATAGATGCACTTACTCTTGACGTAAAATGCGAGGCACTATTGTCCCAGATAAACTTTCGAATTGTGTCTAAGACAACCCGATCAAAAAACTTATTTCATGTATCTACCACCAGAACTAACAGCGATCAACGCGCACCTCTTTATAGAATGTGTACCCTCCAATAATATGCTCAACAGTGTAGATATGTTCTCATGCTCTCGCTTCACTTATAAATCCCGTGTCAAAATGTTGCTCCACAATTTATAGTCTTCGATTAAAATTTGTAATTTTTAATTTTTGTCTTTTATTGCTTTCTGTAAACTCAAATACCCATGATTGCTTTATTTTTACTACTTCTGTTGTTATCAATATTTTAAGAACTCAATAGGTCGCTGCAATTACTTTACATGTCAATTAAATTCATGCGAAAGATTATATGATACCAAATATGTTCACACATTTTAAAGGGAATAATTGTAAATAGTTTTATATTATATATATGTTGTATTTTTTATTTTATCTTTTGTTTCTGTTTGTCTCGAAGTTAAATAAATAAATAAATATATAATATTAATAGTATATAATTTTTCTCTTAACGATTAACGTATATTTAGCTTGAAGTTGGGTTTAACTATTACATTAAAAATATAACTTATTCAAGTGTGTAAAAGCAAAAGCTATCAAAGTACACATAAGTTTAAGAAGAATATAACTTCTGAAATAAATGACTCGCATTATCCATATTGGGATAAATCCTGTGTTTAAAGAATTAAGATCCAGTATATTATGCGCTGAGATACACATACTTTAAAGGAGTTGTGTTATACATCTTAATAAAAACGTGTATTTTATAAATTTATAGTACTTAAATTCCCTACTACTTTCATGTTATATTTCACACAATCCTTCCACATTCATATCCTTACTCTCTGTTGATAAATATAAATACAAAGCTATAGCGATAGATTTTCAATAAAGATATTAAAATACAACACAAAAACTCCCCTTATATCCTTGACTCACTTCAACTTCAGGAACAGAAGTGTTCTCCAAACTTTACTTGTTAAATTGCCTCCAATAACTACTTCAGTACCGATGGGATTGCCAACTGCTGGAATGTTCACAATGAGACCTATTGTGCTAAGAAACAAGTTTATAATCTGAATAGTAATAACGAAATCCTTACATAGTTAAGTCTATCAAGGTATTTTAAGATCGCAAGAGATATATCATTAAATCCTTGAAAAGATATGTAATACAATTTGATTTGTTATATCCTATATATATATACTAGATACTTCTTTATATTAAAGTAGATTTACTGGCAAATTATTCAAAAATATTCATCTATTATTTAAGTGATAAAATAATTACATTTATTATAGTAACTGCATACTTTTTGCATAGAAAGAAACTTCTCTGGAATTACGTGGACTATGTCTACCCTATGTGTTAGAGCATAGACCTTGATCTACTGAGGTTTGGTGGACTTCATGTGTTACAAAATTTGTTTTTCTTAATACATAAAACAATAAATTTTCATAATGATACATGGAGGTTTACTCACTTTAACAATAAATGGCAATTAATATTTTCATTGATGTCAGCGCGAGGGACCGAACTCGATTTACTTACGTACGGCCTATTTTAAAGCGCGCGCTCGTATATTGTCCCTATAGCTTATTGGAACTAAAAGGTTTTGTGTGCAGACTGATAAAACAGTTAGTGTAACAAATAATGACGTTAAAATACAAAAACATGAAAGAAATTTTTAGTGTATTATTTTCCAATTGAAGGGGTAAAGAATAACTTTGTAATATATCTTCTTTCATATTTTGATTGCAACGTTTTTGATAACATAAATTACTTACGTTGCAGCCGGAGGATCGAAAAAAAACCAAAATGATTTATAAAAAGTATATTAAAAAGGATATTACAATTTAATATTTCTTATAATTAACTAAACCTATTGGATCGAAGTGTGACCCGAGAATGTCGATATTGAATACCGTTGGCACGAGGCTGACGCTCCTGCGTCAGCATTAACTTGAGTCCAATGTAATGCAACGGAAATGCAATGTCGGGGATCTTCATATGGTAGGCATATGTAATTCATACTTTCTTTCGGCCATTAATTTTACTTTTTATCTATTTCTTGCCTGTTTATATAATATTCACACTTGGGTGAGAAACGTTTATAAGTTTATATTAACTATATATGTATGTTTGTTTTTTATGCAAGTGTATGAAGTATGATAAAGGAAGTCAAGAAAAGAATGCTTTTTGCCTGTAAGCACGTCACACGTATATGTATGCGTAGAAAATTCATATATGATGTGAGTTGCCTGTAATTGAGTTTGGAGCCCTTATCATCTCTTGTAACAGTGTTTTATTATATATTGGTATTCTTTGAGAGTATACTCCGTCCACGATGGAGTTATTTATTCATTCTATACATTTTTTTTCTGTGGTGCGATTCATTCCGAAACTGAATACGAGTAAGCTAATACCGTAACTTATACTTTATAATAAAGATGTAATACTGGTCGACATACGTGTACACGCGACGATATTTACGTACTCTGATTGAAGGTAATTTGTATATTTATAACCAATATATAACTTACCTCTGTTGCAAGAGGTTTGATTGCTAAGTACAAATAAAGATTCTTAACAAGAAAACTTAATTCATTTCATTAGCAAATGATATTAGACTGACGATGTTTATTAATGCAATATAATAATGATACAATGCGCATGCTATTTTCATTGAATTATTTGATTGATTAAAAAATATGTTATATAATATATTTATTTATCACAAAGCCGACGCTAAAGTAAACCGTCACGATCCAACCAGTTTATTTAAGAATTTAATAAATATGAAAAAGCTAGAATAAATATTCTAATATATAATATCGTATGAAGTCTGCTTACATCGCAGTTAGAAACTAGGTGCAACGTAGCTTTTTGTACAGTATATATATATATATATATATATATATATATATACGTCGGCGCATTGGAAATTGTCTTAACAAAAATCGGGTTTTAATTGATTCTCATAATTTGTAATTTCTAAACGGAATAGAGTTGTCACTCTGACGTAACGCCGAACTCTGGAGAGGTGGCCATCTGGTGAGCGTGAGGGAATTAATTAGTCTAGGAGAGAGCGCGCACGCATCCACCTGTTTGGTGGACGTCATAATATCTGTCAGAAATTGTTTAATTAATCTTATATAATCTTTATTTTAATTGTAATATTGTCAAAGTTAATTATTATAGCAGTGTAAACATAAAGCGGCCATATTTTATTAGAACTATCCTCTCCTCGACCGATAACCCACGCCATAGTGTAAAATCGGTCACTCATACAGTAAAATGGAAAGTCACTCTAATAGGGGCGACGTCCCTTTATATATATATATATATATATATATATATATATATATATATGTAATAATGCGTAAATGGTTACTTTAATTAAATAGCAATAAAATACAAATCTCTTATTATTCTAGCTATTTATATTTATTAATTTCTTAAACGACGGTTTCCTTAACCTTGTGATAAATAAATATATTATATAATATATTTTTTTTATCAAATAAATAATTCAATGATATATATATATATATATATAGAATAGCTTTCGCATTGTAATACAGGCTAAGGTATTCTTTATATTTTGTTATGTTAATAAACACTGTCAGTCTAATATTACTTGTTAATGGAATAAAATAAGTTTTCTTGTGAACAACTCAGTTAGCAATCCAACCTCTTCCAAACACCAAAGTAGTTGTCCGACGAAGCTTAACGAGTAAACTTTGAAAAGTCACTTCTCATTGGATCATTCATGGGATATTAATAACTTATTAAATATTAAAAAAATCTCACCCACAGAAGGACAGTACAACAGAGTAAAGTAAGGTAAGTAAGTATCTGTTGCTTAAAATGTAGAGTATATTCATTAATATTATTCATACTATTTCATTAATAAATATTTTCAATAGTATATGATAGTCATAATCATTTTTCCTTCATGGTCTACAAATTTTAATAACACATGAGCCCCGTGAAGGCATGGCAATATATAAGTTAAGGCCGCCAACGCATTTGCGACTCCTCTGGTGTTACGGAAGTTCATGGGCGGCGGTGACCACTTACCATCAGGTGGGCTGCATACTTGTTTGCCACTTATTCTATATATAAAACAATAATGCATATTATTGTTTTTAATAATGAATAATTAGGCTCTCAGTGGTAGAGCTACACCAAGGTTTTTCTAACTGCAGAATGAATGTCACCTTGACCGGGGTAGAACCGCACCCTCACAGAATACCAGAGTGAAATAGCAGCATATTGATGATATGTTTCGTCTGGTGAGTGTAGGGATCCGGAGACCTTTATTACTGGTAACGAGACATTCCACCAGTCATTTCAGTACTCAAGGGTGACAACGCATCTGCATTATGATTCCTTGTCAAGGATGATTAAGTATTGCCATCAGGTGTACTGTGTGCTCGTTTGTTACTCTCAATATAATACAAAAAAAGGTTCAAACTTAAATTAATTATTCAAGTGTTAACCCATCCCAAGAAACTCTTGTACGCATATATCAGAGTGACTGGGAAACAAAAAAGTTTTTTAATTTCAGTAAAACTCTCATTCTTTATTCACATATGTATCACCAAGGTGTGTTTTAATGTTATTTATAGACAGATTGTACGTAACTGTGTTATTTAGTTTGATGATTTTTAAGATACTATGATTGTTTGGTTATGCATGAAAAGCATATATATATTTATTATAAAAATAATGTTGTTTGCTCTTTGATATTTCATAACAGTTTCTCTTGAAATTTATGAAGAACAATGAGATTTTAAAAGATATTCGTTTTCACAATTTTTTCTTTCCACATGCGAGACAAACTGGGAATACAAAATACAAAAATGACAACAAGGGTCAAGGTTCTGTACATTAAATTGAACCCCTAAATCGAATTAAGTTTAAAGTTACCCCAAATTGAGATTCAGCATGTAAGAAACGAAATTTAACTAACAACTTTACGGTTCAAAGTTCCAAGTAGGAATGGTAAATATTTACAAATCCCTTCAAGAAAGTTCTTTTCATCTATATGTGTCTCCCTCGGGTTAACCCTTACATACCATACCAACCGCGTAGTTATCCAGTATTCACAAACAAATACCTCGATGTGCTTGATACTTTATGACTTATTCAAGTCTGGTGCTATTATGTTAATATGATGTGATAAACTGATCGATTACTTTTGGTTAATAGAATGAGGAATTATTTAGAAAGAAATATAACTGTGTTATATGTTGCTAAAATTGGGTATTTTTAAAAAATACCTTCCGCATGGTATGTATAGTACATACCTTATATTTTTTGTAAAAATAATTGTTTAGTAATTGATAGTAGTTAGGCTTCATTTTTTTTGTAATGGCTGTACTAGTTTACATCTTTATTTGCGCAACTACAGAGGCACGCATTCATCATCTCTATTCCTTATATAAGGGTATCACGACGCAACACCTAGGCAATATAACAACTACACCATGCGGGCGCCATCTTGGGTGAACGTTACCTCCGTTACAGATTGCCAAGAAGAACTGAGCCACGTTTTTTTTTTTATTACATTGACAGTAACAAACAAGCACAAAGTTCACCTGATGGTAAGTGTCATCCTGCAGCCCATGACACCTACATTTAACCTTGACAAGGAATCATAACACAGATGTGTTGTCACCCTTGAGGACTGAGATGGATACCTCGTCACTAATAATAAAGGTCTCCGAATCCATCCACCATCTTGCCGCTTACTTACAAAGGTCGATACTGGCATACTCGTCTATTAGGGGCTTATTTAACACTTCCATTGCCATTATGAATTAGTAATTCATTATCGACAGGATTCTTTCCCATCGGTTTTTGAGTTACAACCTTGTTTTATATTTTAGCACATTTTTTTTGCCTTAGTCAATTGTGCTAAGGATAACAGATTAGGGTTATAGAGGGAAGTAGATTTTCAATGGAATTTTTAATATGAACAAAAATATATCTATTTATTTTCTTTATTTATTAAAACTTTTTGCACAAACAGTGTTCACAGGCGGACTGAGCACCTAAGGCATATCTCTCAGTCAAACCTTTGGGTACAGAAAGATTGAGTAGGTGCATTTATACATTTTCAATAAAACAGCATAGGTATACATAAGAACTACATTTATTCTAAGTATATATAAATATAATACGGTACATAAATACATATTTATATATACATCAAATATATACATACATAAATACATATATATTAATGACGAAATTAATTTGCTGATGATTTTTAAACAGGTATTCGCGAGCTTACTTATTGAATTACTTATTGAACTTGAATACAAAATGACTTTTGGCCATCCTAATTTCAAGGGGTAGCGAATTCCATAAAAGAACAGACTGAATAAAGAATGAAGAACGCATAAAGTCAAAACGGTGAAGAGGAAAATGAAGGAGACGATTGTGGAGCGCAGAGTTTTGTTGCTGACTTCACAAATATATTTAAAATGAGGAGATATATAGGCTGGGGTAATGGGAGCATCTAGAAAAGAATAAAGAGGTATTTATGTCAGAAAAGCACTCACAAATAACGTTTGATAAAAAATTCCATACCCAACACATTTCTAATACAAGCCATTTTGTTCGGAATGCATTCTACTTCGTACTCGCTCCCATGCGGTGAACGTGAGCGTAAAAAGTATATGGTTGATTGCTTTGAAAAGAGTTGTTTCCAGGCCATGTTTTGTTTGGTCTTATAAATTTTTATTACGTTACCTAACGTCCCTTGATGATTTTTTTGATTGATTTCCACTTGTGAATTATCGTTTTAAACTATTAACCGTGCAAAAAAATATGTATATAATATGTATTAAAAATTAAAAGTCTTCTCGTGTGTTTGCTGTTAGCTAAACCTATGTGTTGTTAATATGTTGAACGTACGCGTAAGACGACGATTATCGATCGAATAGGAGGACAGATGTTATCAACTTCGCAATGGTTCTCACTCGTCGTGTGTTTTATTAGTTGTATTTTGTAAATTAATAATATTTATTTTACAATTTTTTTTGTATCTTTACTAAAGGATATGTAAGTTAAAACTAATTTAATTTCACTCACCTGCACGTTGTATTTTTCATTACAAGGCATATATGATAATTACCAAAAATAAAATTACATCTGAGATTGTTGGAGGAAATCATCTTGAATATAAAAAAATATATACAATATACGCCCGCCGCGTATTACGAACGTCGCCTTCTGAATATTTAGAACTTGCACGCAGAGAACGACTTACTTTGCCACTGCGCATTACTATAAATGAGTTTATCCCCACTCATTAATAGTACATACTTACCCAAATTATGCCAAATTGCCCAAATTATGAGGTAACAATGTGGGCAAAGAAGAATATATAAAGACGGACTTAATGTACAGAAATGTAAAATTATAAATAAAGCATTTATAAACTATGGAAATGCCTACTTACAGAGTAATAGGAAGCTGTTACTGCAACAACTTAAAACTTAAAACGAGTTGCGACGATAATCCTTTCACTATTACAAAACAGAAACGTCTTTTTCTTTAAACTGCGGCGTAGTTGTAAAGAAACTTTTCTGAAAGCTTAAGTTATTTATTTCCTTTCACAAATGTTAACAAATAATTCCTTTCAGCTTTTCTTAAGTTATTTATACGGAAAAATGCGTATTACTTTTGTGAAGCTAATTTATAGGGTTTTTAATACACGGACATATTTTTAAAATCCATTGCATTATAGGTTATCCCGAAATTTTCAATTTTCCGCCTTTAAGATCATTCTTATTAAAACTATTTAGTTGAGTTAACTCAAGAATAAATTAGTCAATATGATTTAGTTGTTCTAACTTAGAAAAAATAAAATTACATGGTGTACAGTCAGTACAGTCTTTATTTCCCTTAAATAATGTTAACATATAAATATTGTACAATTTTATAACGCATGCAATTAATTTTATTTTCTATATGTTCCTGGTTTTAACCTCCACGGAACAACTTGAACAACGCAATTAAGCTACGCATGGAATATGTTAGTCAATTACATTAATATCAAAATGTAGTTCAAATAATTATTTTAAAGCGTGAGTGTGGATATGTGTGGAGTTACTAATTATGGACAATAAAATAGATCGGGTTCAATTGTCTCCTCTTGACTCCTGTGGTCCATGGCACCGAAATTTGTCCTCGATTAAGAAGAATAACGCAGATATATAATCACCCTCAGGATTTATGCCTCCATATCAATATAAGGTCACAGATTTCTTTCTTTCTTCAAGCGAAACACGAAAGCTCTCGTTATACAAGCGAAACACATTAGCTCTTACCTGTTACTATATATTTAATTTATTGCTACCATTTAAAACCGCCACCAGAAATACCAAACGTATATACCACCATACCCATATAAGATAACACATAACAGAAAGTCACAATACATATTTCACCTCTAAATGAGGCACAATCTAAGAAAGCCAACCGCTAAGTGTGCTGAAGGTCACATGTTTATATCATCCGGAGCAGCCATCAAAGTATTTGGGTTACAAGTATTTCACTAAGTGGGACAGGGATACATTAGTAATCAGTTATTTTTTAGTATAATAGTGAAGACCTAACCTTTTTCCGTCAATTAAAAGATGCATCTTTTTTATAATTTATATTTGTTCCAACATACAAAGCCTAAGTAATAGTTATAGGTTAAAATGTGTTGCGTACAAAAGCCTAAATTGAAAATATGTAATCGGGATTATAAACCTTGTACGTGATAAAGTATTCATTGTATTCTGTGTTGAATAGAGTAGTACACAATAGTATAATACGAGTGGTATAACGACAATGTATATCTCAACGTACGATTTAACTGGGCGAATTTAAAATATCTGTGGCAGTCATTATCTTTGGCGAAGATTTTGGATACTTACTTTGAATTTCGGTACTATTATAATTTGTTTTGGGTAAACGTCACTGCTATCGAATAATAGGTTTTTTCTAATATCATTTAGCTGTTTCAAGCCTTCGAAAACATTTAAGCTAATTTTATTATAAACTATTTTAAAAAATATACAAAAATTAAGATAAAATAACGCGTACGTCGCAATGTCCGACATTGTGAAGTGTAATGTATGTAACATCGTCATTGATGAACTGTTAGCATATATATAGAATAAGATTTCTGTAGTGGACGAAGAGACCATTGTGAACATATGTACAGGAAATTGAAAATTCGAAATCGTTGCTTTATAGTGCTCTGCCTGCCAATAAACGTAAAATACAACGGAAGAGAAAAGGGAAGGATAACCGTGATGTGGATGATATTATCAGCCTATTTAAATCAACGGAATGGTATTTGTTGCCAAACAATTAGAAAAGTTGCCACCCATAACTTTCTGATCATCTAGACTGTACTAGTTTACTTAAGGACTTAATCCAACTATACACCGAAATTGAAAGTATTAAAACTACCTACTCTACAAATATACAGTTAGACGAAACTTAAAATTGAATTAAATAATTTAAAATATGCATCTATACCGACTACCCCCCTTGGTAAAATCAATGCACAGCGAACTGCGTGAAATATGGTCCTATGGGGCTAAGCATTGTCTTGATTCTATTGAACGAGTATCGGATAATAGTAGAGAGCTGTCACCTACTAACGGTAACAAAAATAACAATCCTCTTAAGTACCGAAATATAATTTCGGAAATACACGTAAGTGAAAAACAATCACAAACTATAAACAGAAAAAATAGTACGGTACAAAACGATAAATTAAACACCGATGACTCATACGCTTGTTACTGACTATACACTCATCGCGTCGGGTGTCGACCAGCTGAGTAACGAAGTTAGTAAACAACCCATGATCGAAAGTTGAAAAAAAATGCCGCAAAATGAAATTAAAAGAAAACAGATGAAAACGATTGGCAAGTAGTACAGAAGTGTAATTTTAAAACAAAATATCGCTTTGCGGCTAAAATGGGTGTAGCGAAAGACGCCGAGGGAATATTTAAAGCGGCTGTTAGAATGATACCTATGTTTATTTCAAATAATCATAATGACACAATAGAAGGTGATATAATAAATCATATTAAAATAAAAACAAACGAAACTGTAACGCTAGAGAAAATTGACATTAAAAACACGATAGTTATCGTCTATATATCCATATTATATATATTCATAGCTATATTAGTCACGCCAGTAATTTCTCAATCGTGTGTCCACCCCCTACGTGATCAGATGGTCGATCCGGACGTGTGGTTGGGTTTTAGGGTGCTTATTATTATTATTGTAATCGATTCCAGTTTCAAACATTTCACCATTTTTGGCATAAGACCATAATTATGATCAATTTTAGTGTAATTTAGTTTTAATAATATCAAAAATCTGGAGCAAAATGATGAATGATAACTAATTACTAAGGAAAAGTAGAAAACAAAGATTATTAATCACAATGTGCTATCAAAAGGAGCGCAGTAACATTTTGGCACATTAATCTCACTCGGACTTCCGCAGTAAATTTAGTATCTGTTACAGTTACGTTAACTTCCAATTCATCAATATTGTATACCCATTTAAAAACGATAAGATATTGATTTCAAGAGAGAGATTCAATAAATAATATGAATGACAATTTAAAAAGGCGTTTTAACTTACTTGATTTGTATTATTTTTGCTATGCTAATATTTTTCCCTATTTTCCTAGTGCTTAAGAACCTAGACACGGAATTGCAAATTCTGTTTGATATCCACAGTTTGAATACACAAATTGTATGGTTTTGGGTGACAAATGACAAAAAAATTCCAAATTGCAATTTAGACACATTTATTTCATAGTTTTTTGTTGATAAATTAATATATCATTAAGTCCGAGTGACCTAGATATCAGAAAACCAAGCTGCTGAGTTGAGTATCCTGCATCCGATTTCTAACACAAATAGTTTGTTTTGGGCTCTGATGTTAGTTACTAGGTTATCACACAGTTTTGCCCGGGTAATTTCTTTTTCGTATCATTTCATGATTTTATGTGATATGACGTCATTTCGAATAATATCTATCAATTGAGTTATCTTGGAAAAAGATTGTTTATGACATTAAAATAAAAAATACCGTAAAACTTCTCTTGTTTTTACATATTACAATAGATATAATATTTTTTGATGCTTACCCTTGTTTTACCAATAAGATATTTTATTCGGTGTATGTAATTGAAGCGTTATTTTTATTTTAAAGAACAAGTAGAAACAAGCAGGCAGCTAACCTGATGGTAAGAGATTACCGCCGACCGTGGACTTCCGCAACACCAGAGTAGACGCAGATGCACTGCCGGCTTTTAGAAAGGTCTAGAGTAAAACATCTCTTGATAGATCTCAATAGATTGGCCAGCTAGCTTGCCTGACTAATACCCGATCATGCACGCATGGAATGCTCTTAAGCGAACAGTTTGGAATCATCAGCCACCCCCATAGACTCCAGATTTCAGAAAAGTTGTCATTAAAGAATGGGACAGGCTATCGCAAGAATTACTCGGTAACTTGATTTTCATTATACCTATGACGATTTCCGCTAGGAGTTATTTTGTATTAATTTGTGAAGAAATTACTTCTAAAAGTGAATAAATTGATTAATTTTAGTTAAATAACCCTTATTCTTTTATCATTACTTCATTTGTTTAAAAATACAAAACAATATTGATTTATTTTATAGCAAAAATGTTACGTATTTAAACAAGATAGCATTATTAAAAATCTTTTAAAAATATAAATTTTGTCATAACCATTAATTATTTTAAGTTTTTCAAGTGAACACAAACTTTTTTTGTTATGTGTCGTGTCTTGAACATTGCATATGAACCCTCATCTGATCTTATTACGCATGCGCTATGCATCAGACTAGGGAAGGGTATGGCTGGTGAATACTTTTATATTTGCAAAACGCTATAATATATCAGTAGTGTATTACGAGGGAATAGTAGAGTAGTTAATGAATGGCTGACTGACCTATAAATTATACTAGAAATTTTTATATTATGAAAATAAATATACAATAAAATTAAAAAATATGGGTTACTCTGATTTACTCTGATTAGTTATTTTAACTATTCAGTGGACACATCTTGTAAAGAAAAGCTATTTAATATTTAGATAAAATTTTAAGCAAGTATGTTTCTCGTGCGTTATGAGCAACTGTCGACGATGACTGATGTCTCCTTTTGTCGGCACAGCTCGCACAATTTGCAGTAACTGTAAGAAAGGATGAATGATAAATTACATTCGTGTTTCCAAAAAGATAAAATCATTAAGTTTTGATAAATCATGATCAATGATGGTTTAAATATTGCTAAACAATATATTTGGATAAATTACCTTCTTTTATACTACTAAATTATGACGTGTACATATGTGCAGCTTATAAAGCTAAAGTAGAAAGAAAAGAAAAAAGTAGAAATTTTGATCTACATGGGGTAGATCAAGATTTTTTTCTTATTATAAATAAAGGTGTAAACGTAGTGTTATAACTCAAATTTAATCATTTAAAATTAATAATACAAATATACAATAAAACATTTTCAGGACTTTATAGAGACCATACAAAAAGAAACAAGTCCAATAATGAAGATAACGTTATACAATATTAATTTTGTATATAAGGCTGAATACTATAAAAGAAAAACAAAATGTCCTTAGCAGTTACAACAACTCAATACAATATATAAAGAGTCTTTAAATATTGTATTAGAAACCAAATGAATTATGCAATTTTATTACTTGAGATTTGTGAACATGAGAACAACAAGCAAGACAGTTTACCATTAAAATTTCCAATTTCCCTCAAAGAAATGCCGAGAACCGGGTTACTTTATAAGAAACAGTTGAAAAGATAGTGAACTGCACTATTATGCAGAGAGATATAGTTTCTCTCCACAGAGTACCTCACGCAAACAAAGAGAGTAAGAACCCGTAGCAAATTGTCGCAAAACTTACCTCACGTAGTACACTTCGTGACAATACCTTGAGTGCATGCCGTTTACACAGAGGATTAACCTCAAAACAGTTGGGAATACAGGGGTCTTCTCATATTATTTATCTAAATGAGAAACTTACATTAAGAAATAATGATAGCTTTATGAAAGCTTTTTCGTGAAACCAGAGAATTTTGTCAAAAAAATCACTTAAATTACGTCTGGATACACTGGAAACTGGAAACACTAGACAATTCTTGTTCACGAATCTGACAACTCAGCAGTGCTCGCTATTCACACCTCAGATGATCTCAAGAAGATTAAATCAAAAGTGGGCTCTTCATCTTCTTCAAATGGCACATAACATAGAGTCAATGAGTTAAAATAGAGACGTTGACCGTAAATATCCAATATCAATTTTGTTATATCATTATCTTATTAGGAAATTATTATAAAAAACAATTATAATTATTATTAAGTCTTAAAATTTCTATTTGCTATATTTTATGGAATATTACTTTACTGAAACTTCTTGCTGTAAAGCTTTTATTGCTTAAATATTTTAAAAATTTTTTTTTTTTTAATTTAGGGCTACAATTTGCGTTCAATCTATTTTTTATCCGGTAATCATTCGATTTAGTGTTAGTAGTAGTTTCAGAATTTAAATGCAGGGTACTTTTAATTAATTCATTAGTAATAACGTTTACTTTTTTTGTCATTTCTATATTTCTAATAAAATCTTTATCGTCTACGTACAAAATTACACACGCTTCATATGACTGTTCTTAGTAACTGTTACGATATCATAATTTTAACAGAAACCTGGCTTATTCCTAAACTATTTGACATCGAATGTATACATACGTTATGTAGTATTTTGTTGCGATCGTGATTGAACATTAGGAAATAAAGTTTATAATATATCAATATAGTTGTATTAATAGCAGTTCAGAAAAACCTGAACTCAACTATTTTCTCTTTATCGCATCAAACGAATATATCTAAATACTTAGAACATGTACTTGTTAGCTTTTCTAGTTTATATCAAGGAAATATGCATGTTATTAGAGTTGCTTATTTATCACTTAACCGCAATTATGAAATATATGAATTGCATCTAGAAATGCTGCGAGGTCTAGTGACACAATCTTGCACTGATAATTTTATATAGTCGGAGATTACAACTTAACTGATCTTAATTGGATCATTTTTAAATGTCTCAAAGTTTAATACTTTTAAAATTTTTAAAGACAGAATTCTGGATATATGTCAAATAAAGATTGCGTAATATCATACCCACTTAATGTGTGACCTATAGATAACTATCCACCTTTTTACGCAGTAATCTCAATGGAATCTCATACTTACTTTAGGAAAAGACACCCTAATCCAAAATATAATATTTAATAAGGAAAAATATGATTTTTTTTAATATATTTTATAAGGTTAAATATTATAAGAGTATGGAACAGACTGATTGGCTATAAAATCTTTCACCATTTTCTGTAGAGTAGGCAACAAATAATTTCATGAAATCATAGACGGCATAATCAAAAAACACTCACCACTATCAATATTAAGATTATCGAAGTATCCAAAATGGTTTTCACCATCGAAAACCATATTTTAAAAGTAAAAACAAAATATGGGTGAAGTGGAAAAATACAATAACATTTCAGATTTCGAAATATATAGAGGCATCTATATAGATCGATGAGTAAAGGAATAATCTAAATATATGAAGTCCCTAAAGAACACCATTCCTGACAACACTAAACTTTTTTGGAGATTAGTTTCTGATATAAGGGGTAAGAAAGGTGTATGGTACACCAATATGTTCTTAAATAGTTAGTCCTCCAGTTATCCTTATGATATGTAATGTTGTAATGTTTTCTACTTCTTTTCAATCAGTGTATGAAACGTCTAAATACATGAATATATATATATGTCTAAAGAAATGTATTTGTACATGTATTTACAACATGGATTTTATTTACAACATGATTTTATTAGTAATAGTGTGGTTCACTCAAAGCAAAGATTGTATAAAATTAAAATGGCTTTTACGTGCTTAGATTCCACCAAAGGTCTCCTGGATAGCCTACCTGCAATTTTCTTTTCTCGAACTAAAGAAATTATTTGTAAGCCACAACATATTGTGGGACTTGATTTGTGCTTTGTGAGGGACTTGTACATCACGAAATATACCCGATTCTTTATAATACTATTATTTCAGAGCAACGCGGCAATGTGAAATGAAGGTCTGAAATTACTAATTTATCATTTTTTATGGGAGAACTATTTTATAATATGGATAATTGAGTACAAATAGATACTTTCTACACAGATTTCAAGAACACTTTTGACAAAGTAGGTCATGAACCAGAAAACTCTCAGGAAAATTGCCATTAATGGAATGAGAGGTAACTTATTGAAGTGGGTTTCATCTTACATTACTAATAGTACTCAAAGAGTAGTTTTAAATTGATTCTGTTTAAATATAATAACCGTTACATCTGCCTTAACTCTTTCTTCATTTCATCAATGACATCAGCGAATGTTTTAGGCACTCAACATTTTTACTTTATGCTGACGACATGAAAGCCTTCAAATCAATTTATTTTAGTACTTTTCCATGATCTTAATAACCTAAATCATAACTGTCAGAAAAATAATAATTAAAACTTAAACTTAGTATTTCAAAATTTACAATTTTAAGTTATACAAAAAGTAAAAAAATATATAATTACGACAAACTCTTTGAAACGAACCGCTTCAAAAAGTTCATAGATTTGAGATCTTGGTGTGTTGAATTTTAGATCAAAATACAAGATAAATAAATATTATTACAGAAAAACGAAAACTAAAGTATTTTTGTTTAATTGCGATCTTTACTTTCTTTGAATGAAAATATAATATAATGTAAATAATAATCTAAATAACTGTTTAAGTGAAACCGGAGGCATATGAAGAAGAACCATTTCATATAAGTCTTCCAAGGTGAAAACATATCTGTATTATGATATTTCATTACGGATAAAAGTTGCACATGCCTCAAGAATAATCACTTACATCGTCTGAACTTTGTGATTTTTTTCGGGGTAATGTAGTTGTAACTGTTAGCCCAAGAGCTTTTACAGTTTCACCGGGTTGAGAGGCAACCGAGCACTTATGGTTCAGTCGAGACCTCTATTAGTGGGTAACCAGTACAAGGGCTCCCGAGAGGGAGCCTCGACTTGTACCGCTACCCTGTTCCGCGAGAGCGTCGGACTCGAGGGTGCCCGAGAGGGATTCAAGATGTCACAAACTAGCTCAGATGTGTTGTAATCTTGATGTTGGCAAGTAAAAATATGTTCCTTGTTTTTGTATATATAATTATATGGTTTTTATTACCACTTTCTCTTTTCTAAATCTGTAAGAGGAAGAAAAAGATTAATTGCCGTTCAAATCTCAAATGGCTTCAGCGTATTGTACACGGACTCTTGAGTCGTTAATTTTATTTGTGCCTCTTCTTTTCATCGTAACGTATTACCGCTTGATTTAAACTTTGCAATTTTTTAATAAAAAGTTTTACAATTTGTATATTTTGCTTGCTGTATAACCTTAAGTTAACCCTGAAATAATTTTCTAAACCTATTATTATTGAACTGCAACTAATTTATGGTTAAGTGGTCAATAACTCAATGTTAATAAACACCAAGATTTATAATAATTATCATATTTTACTAATAGTTGTAACATTACAAAAATAATAAATATAATATTACTTACTCTAACTATATAAATATAGAGAAGTATTAGAGCTACATTGCAGTTTGTTTCTTGCTGCAGAATTAATGGGTCAGCTCGACCGGGCAGGACCACGCCCTTAGAGAATACTAGCATGAAATAGCAGCATAATGAGTTTCGTTTGGTTCGTGTAGTGATCCGGAGACCTTTATTACTGGTGTCGAGGCATTTCATCTCAGTCCTCAAGGCTGACAACGCATCTGCATCGTGATTCCTTGTCAAGGATGCATGTAGATGTCATGGGCCGCAGGAATCACTTGCCATCGGATGAACTGGTGCTCGTTTTTTACTCTCAATGAAATATATATATATATATATATATATATATATATATACATATATATATATATATATATATATATATATATATATATATATATACATATATATATATATATATATATATATATATATATATATATATATATATATATATATATATATATATATATATATATATATCTGTACTACTAATGGTTTAGTATACTATATTTATTATATATACTCAACATGGTTAGTGTTAGGTTATTATTTCTTTTTACTAATTTTATCTCATAAATAATAAGTTTTTATGACTTTGAAAGTTGTTTCTGTTACGTAAAAGTTGGTCTATATTTTAACAAATTATGATACGCTCTAAGTTCACTTCTCTTACATCATTCTCTTTAACGCTTCAAAATGCATGTTAAGTTCTTGACTTCGACCCTTTTGGCTGCGGGAATCAATACGCAACGCCGGAGGCCTAATAGATGATGTGAAAATAAGACATTGGTCAGAATTAAAAGTTAAATGTTACTTAACATTTTCATGATTTTAAAGTTCTAAAAGTATTTAAATTAATCTATGATTTATTTATAAAATGATTACGAATATTACATAATACTAAATACGATAATACTAAATTATCAGATTTATATTGTGCATCTGATAATATTTTCATCGTAAGAAGAACGGCATCTTGCGCCGGATCAATGGTCTGACGTTAACTATGTTTTCGTTTCGCAGAAAATGACTTTTTCGTGAACTTACAGTGTTAGTTAAATCTTTGTAGGAAAAATCAAAGCATTACAGCAAAGTTGTAGTCATTACAGCAACACGATTTATTTTTAATAATATTCTATTAGCCTATTTTATCAATGTCGACATTGCACTGAGAGTTAAGTGCAATGTCGACATCATTTTTTAATAAGAGCCTAATTGTTGTGAGAACGTTTTAGCTAAAAAAATCTGATAAAATAGGCTAATAGAATATTATTAAAAATAAATCGTGTTGCTGCAATGAGGAGAGTTAAGTATCGTGGAAATGTGCAGTAAGTTTTTTATAATATTAGGTTTGACAAGCGAGCATAAAATGCGTAGTACTTATTTTTATATTTGCGTAACTTTAACTGTCTTCAACATTTCTTGTGTTAGTATATTTCTGAGCTTTTTATTAATATATATCATCTTTCTCGTTGTATGTAGATAGAAGCTTGAACTGTATACTCCATGGTAAGATATCGTGGAGGTACGTTTTCGTTTAAATTTTTAAAACTATTCTGTTTATTTTAGCCAATTGACAGAGAGAGTTTAGATTTTTTAATGTTTGTGTTAGTAGATTTTTATTTAAACACAAGTATATCTGGTGGAGTTCTTTTGGAGTTCAATTGAACATACTTTAATCCTACTTTAAAACATGAGTGTAGTGACATCATAATAATGGATTGGAGAATAAGTTTTTTAGTATTTTATAACTAAAAAGTTGTAGTAAAATCTCTATTTGTATTTAGCTGGTTTTCATATAATTAAATAGATGACATTTTTAAAATAGAAAATTAAAAAGTAAGAACAGTGTCCCGCCATTTTTCTATTGTTTTTCTGTTTGCCTAAATGAGCGAATCAAACATCGACATTAAATAGAAAAATGCGACACAAGCCGCGAATAACATTGGGGCGTTTATGGATTTGTCAGTAAGAGTAGCACAAAATTGGTTCAAACGTTTTCAGTTCGGGAATTTAGTGAACTGAAAGAAACCTAATGAATTGTGTACTCATTTGCGATTCTCATTTAAAACGTAATGTTTTTACTGTTTTTGAAAAGATCGCAGGCAATTAAAAGTGCGAAAAAGATCATGGTCTAAGGGCCGACAAGCTTCACAGACTATAGAGAAATGGATGGATTAACCCGCAATAAGTTGAAACTGTGTGCAAGGTGTGAAAGGCCTCGTTCATTATGTGATTTTATAGCCAGGAAAAACCATCGATTCAGATCTCTACCACCAACAACTGATGAGTACCTAGCAAGAAATAGAGAAAAAACTGCCGGAATTGATCAACAGAAAGGGTGCGACTATTCATCATGACAACGCCAAATCACACACATCTTTAGCCACTCAGTAAATATTTAGGGTGCTTGGTTGGGAAGTGTTGATGCATCCACCATATAAGCCCTGACCTTTTACCCTCAGACTTTCATCTATTTCGGTCTCTTAAGAATTCTTTAGGTAGTGTTGGGTTAACATCAATAGAGAACAAAAAACACACTGCTGCCAAAAAACTTGGAATCCTCTCCAGGGTGAGACAGTACTTTACCTCGGAGCAGCTCTTAAATCTTTACAGAGCTTCAAGTTCGCTCTTGCATTGAATACTGTTCCCATCTCTTTGATGGGTCTACTTGATATCAGCTGGATGCTTTGGACTCGTTGGAGCGCCGAGCAAAGTGGATCATAGGCAATGCAATCACTCGTGGAGGCAAATCTTTTGATCCTCGAACACCGTAGACGAATGGCCTGCTTCTCGGTTTTTTATCGGTTACATTTCGTTGACTGTGCGGAGGTTTTGCATTACCCCATACCCCTTCCCTTTTCCATCACCAAATGGCTAGGCGCGGCGAGCAGTTTCACCCTTATGTTGTAGACATTACTTCATTACGCACGAAGCGGTTTGCCTCTTCTTTCATTATGCGGATGGCTAAGGAGTGGAACTCTGCCGAGGTCAGTTTTTCTGGAACGCTACAATCTGGACACCTTTAAGGCCAAAGTGAACAGACACCTTCCAGGCAAACGTGCACCGTACCATCTTAGACCTCATCTTCTCCTTCCAACGAGCGAGATTGAAATGAAACGTAAGCCTAATTTACTTTAAAAAAAATTATAATAAGGACTGTCAAAACTACTTGTCGCATTTTTTTGATCAGAAGTCTTACAATTTCTACAGCAATGGGATTATTATTTATTATAATTACTTAACAAGTGGCAACAAGTTATCGAAAGAAATGGCACATATCTATTATAATCAAATGTAAATGAACTATGATAAAAATAAAAAATTGTATATAAAATATGAAACAGCTTTTCCCCGACTCAATATGATAATATTTTGTCATTAGTTTCTATATACTGGCAACATTAAAAATTAAATAAAGACTGGGCTGAATTACACCACAGTACATTGATTATTAATATATATATATATATTCTCACTTCTCTTACATCATTCTCTTTAACGCTTCAAAATGCATGTTAAGTTCTTGACCTCGACCCTTTTGGCTGCGGGAATCAATACGCAACGCCGGAGGCCTAATAGATGATGTGAAAATAAGACATTGGTCAGAATTAAAAGTTAAATGTTACTTAACATTTTCATGATTTTAAAGTTCTAAAAGTATTTATATTAATCTATGATTTATTTATAAAATGATTACGAATATTACATAATACTAAATACGATAATACTAAATTATCAGATTTATATTGTGCATCTGATAATATTTTCATCGTAAGAAGAACGGCATCTTGCGCCGGATCAATGGTCTGACGTTAACTATGTTTTCGTTTCGCAGAAAATGACTTTTTCGTGAACTTACAGTGTTAGTTAAATCTTTGTAGGAAAAATCAAAGCATTACAGCAAAGGTGTAGTCATTACAGCAACACGATTTATTTTTAATAATATTCTATTAGCCTATTTTATCAATGTCGACATTGCACTGAGAGTTAAGTGCAATGTCGACATCATTTTTTAATAAGAGCCTAATTGTTGTGAGAACGTTTTAGCTAAAAAAATCTGATAAAATAGGCTAATAGAATATTATTAAAATAAATCGTGTTGCTGCAATGAGGAGAGTTAAGTATCGTGGAAATGTGCAGTAAGTTTTTATAATATTAGGTTTGACAAGCGAGCATAAAATGCGTAGTACTTATTTTATATTTGCGTAACTTTAACTGTCTTCAACATTTCTTGTGTTAGTATATTTCTGAGCTTTTATTAATATATATCATCTTTCTCGTTGTATGTAGATAGAAGCTTGAACTGTATACTCCATGGTAAGATATCGTGGAGGTACGTTTTCGTTTAAATTTTAAAACTATTCTGTTTATTTTAGCCAATTGACAGAGAGAGTTTAGATTTTTAATGTTTGTGTTAGTAGATTTTATTTAAACACAAGTATATCTGGTGGAGTTCTTTTGGAGTTCAATTGAACATACTTTAATCCTACTTTAAAACATGAGTGTAGTGACATCATAATAATGGATTGGAGAATAAGTTTTTTAGTATTTTATAACTAAAAAGTTGTAGTAAAATCTCTATTTGTATTTAGCTGGTTTTCATATAATTAAATAGATGACATTTTTAAAAATAGAAAATTAAAAAGTAAGAACAGTGTCCCGCCATTTTTCTATTGTTTTTCTGTTTGCCTAAATGAGCGAATCAAACATCGACATTAAATAGAAAAATGCGACACAAGCCGCGAATAACATTGGGGCGTTTATGGATTTGTCAGTAAGAGTAGCACAAAATTGGTTCAAACGTTTTCAGTTCGGGAATTTAGTGAACTGAAAGAAACCTAATGAATTGTGTACTCATTTGCGATTCTCATTTAAAACGTAATGTTTTTACTGTTTTTGAAAAGATCGCAGGCAATTAAAAGTGCGAAAAAGATCATGGTCTAAGGGCCGACAAGCTTCACAGACTATAGAGAAATGGATGGATTAACCCGCAATAAGTTGAAACTGTGTGCAAGGTGTGAAAGGCCTCGTTCATTATGTGATTTTATAGCCAGGAAAAACCATCGATTCAGATCTCTACCACCAACAACTGACGAGTACCTAGCAAGAAATAGAGAAAAAACTGCCGGAATTGATCAACAGAAAGGGTGCGACTATTCATCATGACAACGCCAAATCACACACATCTTTTAGTAAATATTTAGGGTGCTTGGTTGGGAAGTGTTGATGCATCCACCATATAAGCCCTGACCTTTTACCCTCAGACTTTCATCTATTTCGGTCTCTTAAGAATTCTTTAGGTAGTGTTGGGTTAACATCAATAGAGAACAAAAAACACACTGCTGCCAAAAAACTTGGAATCCTCTCCAGGGTGAGACAGTACTTTACCTCGGAGCAGCTCTTAAATCTTTACAGAGCTTCATTTTCGCTTTTGCATTGAATACTGTTCCCATCTCTTTGATGGGTCTACTTGATATCAGCTGGATGCTTTGGACTCGTTGGAGCGCCGAGTAAAGTGGATCATAGGCAATGCAATCACTCGTGGAGGCAAATCTTTTGATCCTCGAACACCGTAGACGAATGGCCTGCTTCTCGGTTTTTTATCGGTTACATTTCGTTGACTGTGCGGAGGTTTTGCATTACCCCATACCCCTTCCCTTTTCCATCACCAAATGGCTAGGCGCGGCGAGCAGTTTCACCCTTATGTTGTAGACATTACTTCATTACGCACGAAGCGGTTTGCCTCTTCTTTCATTATGCGGATGGCTAAGGAGTGGAACTCTGCCGAGGTCAGTTTTTCTGGAACGCTACAATCTGGACACCTTTAAGGCCAAAGTGAACAGACACCTTCCAGGCAAACGTGCACCGTACCATCTTACACCTCATCTTCTCCTTCCAACGAGCGAGATTGAAATGAAACGTAAGCCTAATTTACTTTAAAAAAAATTATAATAAGGACTGTCAAAACTACTTGTCGCATTTTTTTGATCAGAAGTCTTACAATTTCTACAGCAATGGGATTATTATTTATTATAATTACTTAACAAGTGGCAACAAGTTATCGAAAGAAATGGCACATATCTATTATAATCAAATGTAAATGAACTATGATAAAAAATAAAAAAATTGTATATAAAATATGAAACAGCTTTTTCCCCGACTCAATATGATAATATTTTGTCATTAGTTTCTATATACTGGCAACATTAAAAAAATTAAATAAAGACTGGGCTGAATTACACCACAGTACATTGATTATTAATATATATATATATATTCTCACTTCTCTTACATCATTCTCTTTAACGCTTCAAAATGCATGTTAAGTTCTTGACCTCGACCCTTTTGGCTGCGGGAATCAATACGCAACGCCGGAGGCCTAATAGATGATGTGAAAATAAGACATTGGTCAGAATTAAAAGTTAAATGTTACTTAACATTTTCATGATTTTAAAGTTCTAAAAGTATTTATATTAATCTATGATTTATTTATAAAATGATTACGAATATTACATAATAGTGGCATTTTTAACCAATTACAAAAAGTAGGTTCTGAATTGATTGATGAAAAATTGACAGAAATATTTCACATTATGTCATTTTGTATTCACATTTTTAGCATTTGAACAAATGTAAAAAAAACATTTTCATTATAATATCCCTTTCTTTGTTTTATCTATACAACTTCATACCATTTTACCCTTGAATTTGTTTTAAAATGTTTAAATTTATTAACAAAACAAATTAAACAAATTATTTTTTTGTTAATAAATTTCTATATATAGCTCCTACTACTATAAAATGATAAAACTACTCCAAATTATTCCCATTTAAAATTAATTACTATTAAATAAAAACTGACTTACAAATTGTATAATCCTTTCGACCGGATAAAATACAGCGGTAAAGTATTATTGCTATACCCGTGAAAAGTGTTCATTCAGTGGAAAATAAATTTTGAAAGACCCTCTGCAAAATTTATAAACTAAAAACTCGCCGATCTGAAAACTTAAAAATAATAACCCATAACATAAGATACATTTATTGTACTTGACCATTTTTCATTTTTCCTTTTTTAGCATTAACGCTGTGATTGTTCTATAATAGTCTGCATGGAATATATTATCTGAAAATAAACTTTCTTGATTTTAACTTGTATTTTATCTACTGATTACAAAATAATAACATTCTGTGAAATTACCAACTTTCTGTGATGGCAACGATTTACTTATAACCTCAGATATTGCCTTTATATGTATGTATAAGTTACCGTGCAACAATAATCAATGTACTGTGGTGTAATTCAGCCCAGTCTTTATTTAATTTTTTTAATGTTGCCAGTATATAGAAACTAATGACAAAATATTATCATATTGAGTCGGGGAAAAAGCTGTTTCACATTTTATATACAATTTTTTTATTTTTTATCATAGTTCATTTACATTTGATTATAATAGATATGTGCCATTTCTTTCGATAACTTGTTGCCACTTGTTAAGTAATTATAATAAATAATAATCCCATTGCTGTAGAAATTGTAAGACTTCTGATCAAAAAAATGCGACAAGTAGTTTTGACAGTCCTTATTATAATTTTTTTTAAAGTAAATTAGGCTTACGTTTCATTTCAATCTCGCTCGTTGGAAGGAGAAGATGAGGTCTAAGATGGTACGGTGCACGTTTGCCTGGAAGGTGTCTGTTCACTTTGGCCTTAAAGGTGTCCAGATTGTAGCGTTCCAGAAAAACTGACCTCGGCAGAGTTCCACTCCTTAGCCATCAAACCGCTTCGTGCGTAATGAAGTAATGTCTACAACATAAGGGTGAAACTGCTCGCCGCGCCTAGCCATTTGGTGATGGAAAAGGGAAGGGGTATGGGGTAATGCAAAACCTCCGCACAGTCAACGAAATGTAACCGATAAAAAACCGAGAAGCAGGCCATTCGTCTACGGTGTTCGAGGATCAAAAGATTTGCCTCCACGAGTGATTGCATTGCCTATGATCCACTTTACTCGGCGCTCCAACGAGTCCAAAGCATCCAGCTGATATCAAGTAGACCCATCAAAGAGATGGGAACAGTATTCAATGCAAGAGCGAAAATGAAGCTCTGTAAAGATTTAAGAGCTGCTCCGAGGTAAAGTACTGTCTCACCCTGGAGAGGATTCCAAGTTTTTTGGCAGCAGTGTGCTTTTTGTTCTCTATTGATGTTAACCCAACACTACCTAAAGAATTCTTAAGAGACCGAAATAGATGAAAGTCTGAGGGTAAAAAGTCAGGGCTTATATGGTGGATGCATCAACACTTCCCAACCAAGCACCCTAAATATTTACTGAGTGGCTAAAAATGTGTGTGATTTGGCGTTATCATGATGAATAGTCGCACCCTTTCTGTTGATCAATTCCGGCAGTTTTTTCTCTATTTCTTGCTAGGTACTCATCAGTTGTTGGTGGTAGAGATCTGAATCGATGGTTTTTCCTGGCTATAAAATCACATAATGAACGAGGCCTTTCACACCTTGCACACAGTTTCAACTTATTGCTGGTTAATCCATCCATTTCTCTATAGTCTGTGAAGCTTGTCGGCCCTTAGACCATGATCTTTTTCGCACTTTTAATTGCCTGCGATCTTTTCAAAAACAGTAAAAACATTACGTTTTAAATGAGAATCGCAAATGAGTACACAATTCATTAGGTTTCTTTCAGTTCACTAAATTCCCGAACTGAAAACGTTTGAATCAATTTTGTGCTACTCTTACTGACAAATCCATAAACGCCCCAATGTTATTCGCGGCTTGTGTCGCATTTTTCTATTTAATGTCGATGTTTGATTCGCTCATTTAGGCAAACAGAAAAACAATAGAAAAATGGCGGGACACTGTTCTTACTTTTTAATTTTCTATTTTTAAAAATGTCATCTATTTAATTATATGAAAACCAGCTAAATACAAATAGAGATTTTACTACAACTTTTTACTTATAAAATACTAAAAAACTTATTCTCCAATCCATTATTATGATGTCACTACACTCATGTTTTAAAGTAGGATTAAAGTATGTTCAATTGAACTCCAAAAGAACTCCACCAGATATACTTGTGTTTAAATAAAAATCTACTAACACAAACATTAAAAAATCTAAACTCTCTCTGTCAATTGGCTAAAATAAACAGAATAGTTTTAAAAATTTAAACGAAAACGTACCTCCACGATATCTTACCATGGAGTATACAGTTCAAGCTTCTATCTACATACAACGAGAAAGATGATATATATTAATAAAAAGCTCAGAAATATACTAACACAAGAAATGTTGAAGACAGTTAAAGTTACGCAAATATAAAAATAAGTACTACGCATTTTATGCTCGCTTGTCAAACCTAATATTATAAAAAACTTACTGCACATTTCCACGATACTTAACTCTCCTCATTGCAGCAACACGATTTATTTTTAATAATATTCTATTAGCCCATTTTATCAGATTTTTTTACCTAAAACGTTCTCACAACAATTAGGCTCTTATTAAAAAATGATGTCGACATTGCACTTAACTCTCAGTGCAATGTCGACATTGAAAAAATAGGCTAATAGAATATTATTAAAAATAAATCGTGTTGCTGCAATGAGCACACCTTTGCTGTAATGCTTTGATTTTTCCTACAAAGATTTAACTTACACTGTAAGTTCACGAAAAAGTCATTTTCTGCGAAACGAAAACAGAGTTAACGTCAGACCATTTGATCCGGCGCAAGATGCTTCTTACGATGAAAATTTTATGAGAGGCACAATATAAATCTGATAATTTAGTATTATCGTAGCGATAGGATTATCTTCTCAGTGAAAACGTTATAAGTATTTTATTATTTAACAGATTAATTATGAAAACGCCTTCAAGGCATGTCCTTTTAGGAAGGCATTTCCAGATTTTTATTAACCAAAAAAGTGGCTTTTGAAAATTTAATGTAACGAAAATTTACTGTAGCGAATCAACAAGATACCCACTACTGCTCTATCGACTATCTATACGCAACGCCCTAAACATTAATATAGTAATACCTTTTAAATTATTTTTATGTAAAAATAATTTATATTATGTTATCTATAAATTACTTTAATACCCTTTAATCACAGTACTCTTCCCTATTAAACCATGAACTAAAAATGACTTGTTGTATGATTTAAATCGTCTAACCTCATCAAACCCAGGATTAGGCGGTAGACACGGGACTGTTGTGTCGCCTCGTTAAGGAGCTGAAGCGGTTAGCTGCATTAGCATGTGACAAAGGAGTGGAGACCATGGGCATCGTGATCGGGTATCATGGCCTTTTGGCCACGAGTTAATTTTTCTGCAAATAAAAAAATTCGGTGGGAATAACATGTTAGAGTTGTAACACCGTGTCAAAGTAAAATTTCACAATGGTTGATGTAATCACTCATGATATTAGTTGAATGTTTTCTGATTTCTTCTTTCTCCACAGAAGATTATTTAGGGAATGCTTTCCATTTTTTATTTTCATTTTATGAAGCGCTGAATTTATTTCATCACTGTATCAGCTGTTAAAGAGGGCTACTAGGATGCCGGACGTTGATGGTGGGACAGCCAATTACCTACACCTTCTGCTGACGTACGATGTACGTGAAATCTGTATCAACGCATCCCGTCCAAATTATGATTGGGAATTATAATTGGGAGAGTCATGAAATCGGGATGTGATTCGTCATTTATTTGCATCCCTGGTGGCAGGTCTGATTTTTTTCTGGATATCCATCGATTTATGCCATCCATCTGATGCATAAAGGCATGGAATGTTTCCTTCCTTATATTTATCGATCCATCTGTGGCTAATCTCGCTCATGGTTGAACGCTCATCGTAAGCTTATCGTACGTATGTAAATCTCAGAATACAGCCCAAGTGAAATATTAGTATTAACTAACTAAAATGAGTAAGCAATTCACATAGATATATTATATTAAAATAAAATATTACACCGTTCGAAACAGACAACATTATGTAAATTGATACTAGTTCTAGTACTTTACTTAATAAAAGCAGGCGATAAGCGCTTCAGTACGTGTTGTATATTTTCGTTTGTATGTTTGTTTGGTTTTGTATATAGAAATTACTTTATCTAGGTCACTAACTTAGTGCAGTGAAAGCCTTAGTTTTAGAAGCAAGTTAAAAAAGCACATAATACCCTGACACTGACGTAGTAAATTGTCAGTTCTACATTCGATATCCGGCCTAAGCAAATATTTGTGTACAACCGGTTTGAGATCGTTGTCAAAGTCAAATACTTCATCCAAACGTCTTCCGATCAAAGAATCTTCGATTCCTAGAAGTCAATAGACAAGAAAAAGCTAGGACGGGTGCTTGAAATAGAAAGGATAGTAAACAGTGGGTCAACTCAACTGGAGTAGGACCTCGCCCTGAATACCAACGTAAAATAGCGGTTTAATATTGATGTGTTTCGTCTGGAGAGTGCAGGGATCTGGAGACCTTTATTACTGGTGACGAGGCATTCTAGCTCAGTCCTCAAGAGTAACAACGCATCCGCATTATGATTCCTTGTCAAAGATGAATTCAGATCTCATGGGCCGCAGGAGTTATCATCAGGTGAACTATGCGCTCGTTTGTTACCCACAATGTAATAATAAAAATAGAACTATGAACACATCACATGATCAAATGCTAGGAAAATATGGAAGATCGATACATGAAAGAATCGCATAATCTTTCCATGTGTTTGTTGCTAAAGTCACCGTGGTCTATCAGGATAAGGTAATAGTTGCAATTATTTCTAAATACTATACTTAGTAAATAATATATCCCAGACAATCTTCATCTTTTTATACACGACATAAAAAAACGATTTTCATGATTGAAATTTCTCTTTTTTGCGCAAATTGTAGAGTTTCGCTTAGCTTTGTTACAAGAACATTTTGGAACGTACGAACGCTTCGGTTTCTGTGTGTTTTGAGGCGTGAATTTTATAGGGCAGTCCTAACATATACAATGCAATGAATACCTTGCATGCAATAAATATATAAAAAACTTTTTCTAACTTATATAAACAACAAATGGAAAGACTTGTTTTAAATAACTTGTTTCTTTTATTTTCATTATATACAGCATTTCACCACTTTTCCGTTTTAAGCTACTTAATCAACTCTCAATGATGAGTTTGAGTACACTGCTTACCTTGAACTTACAGAGTATTTATATTTAAAAAAAAAATTAAAGATAACTAATTTTTCATGTAGCCTTCACGGTAAAACGGTCCACCAGTAAAGTATTGAATAAAAATCAAACTAGGAAATGGGTATAATAGTTTCTCTATAATATCCAAATAATGACCAAAATATTTTGAAAAATGTACTTGCTTGAGTCAGAAGTTCTGCATTTTTGTTACAGATGTTACATACTTATCCTAAATTAACTTTTAATAATTTTAGTATTATAATACTGTGAAAGTCTATTTGATGACGATTTGATGATTCTACTGATTTTTTTGTCAGAATTTAGTTTTTCAATGCCTTTAATATTCTTTTCCAATTGTAAAATTTGTCATATATAAATGTTGTTATTATGTCTATTCAGGCCTAGTCGTTTCAACGATCTACATTACTATTTTTTTTATTTTATCTTTTAGAGATCATTGGTTGTATAGGGATCATAATGCTTCGTCACCGGTAATACAGGTCTCCGGATCCTTGCACTAACGAGACGAAATAGCAATATTATACTGCTATTTTTCCGCTGGTTATTGTGAGGGCGTGGTCCTACCCCGGTCGAGCAGACCCATTCATTGTGAAGCTAGTGTAGCTCTACCACTGTTAAAATGGTTTTCAAAGGTCTCTCAAAGGTTATGCTAGAAGGCCATTGATAGAAAATTGTTTGATATATTTTATTCCGATTTGAAATCATAGCCAAAACTGGTTCTATCTCTACTAAATCTAGATGATGCTTTGATTGTTTTTATATTTAATTTTTCCTCCACTAGAAGCACAAGGTAATTTTTCAAGACCTGTCCGCATAAGCGTCTAATTTAAATCGTCATTGCTTGACCAGCGAGCAGCAACTCCTCAACCTATACATATGTTACCTTACGGGAAGCACTTTATTATGTTTTTCTTTTTTTTTCAGATATATATATGTCTATGTCTATATGACAGTAATTAAAGCAAAAGGTAACCTGTATCTTCCCTTACACTCTAAAATTTGTTATACAACAATGGATTATGTATAATGTAAAAACTCTCCGTCCTATATCTGTTTCTAGCCACGTGGTTTTATCGCATTTTTCTCTAAAAATATTTTCAGCGTTTTCATATATTATTGTAGATCACAAAGTAAGTTAAACATTCTGTATTAAACTTTATGTTATAATCATAAATCTCCGAGGCATAATTGAGGTTAAGTAGCGAAAATGATTGCGTTATAACCACTTGGACAGCTGTAACATGTGTATACCACACGCGGCCACATTATCTACAATTAATGTACTCTGATTTATAGAAGCTTTAACTTAACAAGTTAATATTAAATATATATAACGTATATTAAAAACGAATAATAAATAATGTCCCATCGGTTCTTAATTTATATAAATGGACATAACACAATATAAAAGTCAAAACTTGCACCAGTTAGAATACCTATCGTTATGGGATTGGTAATCAAACACTTGGCGGATGTTTCAGAATACATTGTTTTTGGATACCTCACGCTATCACTGTGTGTGTCACTGTCTTTGCATGTTACTTAGTATTAGTATTCTTAGTGTAAAGCAAAGATTAGCAAGACGAAGTGGCAATGAGCTTGTAGAACCGAGAACCGGTAAGGGAGAATTCTTAGTGGCGGCAACCTCGGACTGGCAGTCGGAGTGTATATGAAGCGACGGCTTATACGAGGTTGCAGAAAGTTGTCAGATTGGACAGAAACACTCCCCATTAATTTTTTTTATTACATTAAGCGTAACAATCGAGCACACAGTTCACCTGATGGTTAGTGATTCCTGCAGCCCATAACATCTACATTCATCCTTGACAAGGAGTTTTTTTAACATTGTCACCCTTGAGCACCGAGATGAATACCTCGTCACAAGTAACAAAGATCTCCGGATACCTGCACTCACCAGACGAAACTCAGCATCATTATGCTGCTATTTTACTCTGTTATTAGTTATTATTATAGTATTTAGTGAGGGGGTGGTCCTACCCCGGTCGAGCTGACCCATTCATTTTGCATCTACGAAACGAACTGCAGTATAACACTATTACTGTTAAATAGACATATATTGTGGGAAAACTGTCAAAAATTTCCTGTGCAATAAAAACTATGCAAAATATTTGATTATAATAACATCATTTAGTCTATTAGATATGCCAAAATATTATAGGTGTGAATTATTATTATTAAAAGTAAAACATTAATGCTGATTGGTGCTTAAATGGTGCTAGTTATTATTATAGTATTTAGTGAGGGGGTGGTCCTACCCCGGTCAAGCTGACCCATTCATTTTGCATCTACGAAACGAACTGCAGTATAGCACTATTACTGTTAAATAGACATATATTGTGGGAAAACTGTCAAAAATTTCCTGTGCAATAAAAACTATGCAAAATATTTGATTATAATAACATAATTTAGTCTATTAGATATGCCAAAATATTACAGGTGTGAATTATTATTATTAAAAGTAAAACATTAATGCTGATTGGTGCTTAAAAACTAGTTATCTTTTTTAAAGTAGGAAGTTCGAACATCCAACTATCATAATATCACTTAATCTTTAAATTGTATCGATTGCACACGTTGCAGATTGCCCGATATATTTTTATTAAAGTACTCCGTCTACCCTGGCTAGAAAACCTTTAGAGCTAATATATTTTTTTAAAGTCCAAGTACTGGGACTTTTTTTTATACAAGTTCAAAATATCGAAAGCTTTTTAAAAAAACAGTTAGTTAAAAATGAATGTGATGAAGAAAATAATGAACAGCACAATTAATTCAAAGAAATATTTTGTTCCAGATCTATTTTTAAAATAAATTTAGCAACAGGCCACTTATGCTCAAAGGCTTGTTGCCTCTACGCATTCTTCTCGATAATTGAATTTATTTAGTTACTTTTATTTAATATAGATTTTTATATTATCGTCACAGGTTTTACGAAAGTAAAATGAAAACAATCCCATAAAACACACAGTAATTTAATGACTGCATTACAAGAATTTCTTGAGCATTTTATCAATCTTCGTCATATTTACGGTTCTCCACAATATCTGCGTATATAACAATTTATAATTATATAATATAATATTGCATGTGAAAGAGAAGTTAATTCACAGAGTTACAAAACAAGTCATATCTTGTTTTATTATCTAAAACGAATTTAGTGAGTTGTTTGCGCAATAAGGAAAAATATCGGCAAATCAATGATTTCGTTAGAGTTATCGTCTCTATTATAACATTTGTCCAAACAAAGAGAAAAACTGAGAGCTATTGAATAAAATACTGAGAATGTAATCCACGCTGATATTTTACTTTTAATTAAACACGCAATTAAATTAAAAGTATGACCTTACTTATAGAGTTTAAGACATGCTTTTGAGCCTAAGTATTATTATAATTAGCTCGGACCACCGCCAACTATGTTTTACGTTTAAATCGATTTAATAATAGTGGTAAATGTAAATAAATTATTAAAGTGCAAATTACCTATGATAACTTTTTTTCATTTAATATTTATGGAAAAAATAAAAGCACATCTCTTATATCTAATCATCTATATACTTTTATTTTGCTAACTTGAAACAGCATAAAAAATTGAGCATAACTTAAATACAACGAAAGAGAGATATTTCAAATAATTAATAAATAAAGTCCGTGTAAAATACCAATAAGTCGTTCGAGTTTATGGAATAGTTTATTTCTTCTTGTTGATTACAATGTAACAAGTACATAAAGATATTACAGTTTTCCATATTTAACTTACGATTCAATTTTAGCTAGTACCATCTTACCTCAATTATTTATATATGATATTTATATTTTAGGTGCTTTTCTTTCTCTTACATGGTCTTTGTTTATTTATTACATTAAGAGTTACAAACGAGCACACAGTTCCCCTGACGTTAAGTGATTCCTGCGGCCCATGACATCTACATTCATCCTTGCCAAGGAATCATAATGCAGATCCGTTGTCACCCTTGAGGACTGAGATGGAATGCCTCGACACCAGTAATAAAGGTCTCCGGATCCCTTCACTCACCAGATGAAACACAGTAGCGTTATGTTGCTATTTCACGTTGGTATTCTGTGAGGGCGTGGTCCTACCCCAGCTGAGCTGACCTATTCATTCTGCAGTTAGAAACAAAGTGCAAAATATTCTATTACATTCTATAGCCATATATATTTTTTCATTGTATGCATTTATTTCATATACTTTTTATTATTTCATTTCTACATAAAAACACAATGAACTAAAAAAAAATATTAATGGTCGTTAGAGGAATCAGCTGTGGCTAGCGGTATTTCCGAACTGGGGACCTTCAAGAAAAGTGCCTACACATTTCTTTAAGGGCGCTACATCTGCGACTCCTCTGCTGTTGCGATTTTCATGGGCAGCGGTGATCACTTACGATCAGGTAAAGTGTTCTCGTTTGTTATTTTTATAGAATAGGTGGTAATCGAGCAAGCAACTTACCTGATATTGTATATAATTAATATTTAGATCCATCCTCCATGGAGATATGTGTCGTCACTCTTGCGGACTTAGATGAATTTCCCACTGCTATTTTGTAAAGGCGTTGTCTAGATCGCGCCAATCGATTTATGTTTCAGGTATAAACTCGCTGCAGTGGTAGCTCTATAAACTCTCTCAATAAACTAATATCTGGTTACAGTAATAATAAATCAATTTATTAACCATCAAATTTTAATGAAAATATTTGCAACTTTGTTCGAAGTCTATGAATGTCAAACTCATTTCATTGTAAATTGTGCTTTATCGGAGTAGCGGACAGGGAGCTTTGTTCAGAAATGAACTACTGGTAGTATAGGCTATGAAGATGTGATGAACTGATAATACAGAAAGTAGGTTAAAAATAGAAGACAAGTTAGCTATTCTTGCCATGTGTACATGTTATTTAAGTATATGTATGTGCTTTTAGTTATAGTAAACAGCATGGAAAGCAAAGGTCAATTAGGAGTTCTTGTCATTTCTGTATGAGCCAATTATATTTATTTATAATTTATACAGCTTAAGTTTTATTCAATATAATATAAGTAGTCCTTTGTGTCATTTGATTGTGCAAAGTACAATTTAATATACATTAATACAATAAGATCATGTTCCGATCGTTGCTCCACAACTGTAAATTGGTCTTCATTATAATTCTCAGGCATTTTGTATAATAGAAATGATTTATAGTACAACGTGTATTTGTCATTTGATGAGTAAATAGTGGAAAACACTTTTTATCGAATGTTGAATAAATAGTGGAGTCCAATAAGTTTACATGTTTCGCCCATTTATTAACATAAAACTAATCGGTTGTTCAGTTTACGTCAACATCATTTGAAGTTAAAAAAAGACCGGTTAATAATCACAAAACGCTTACTATAGATATTGGGATAGTCGTAAATTCTTATTTTCTCATTACTTCAGATGAAAAATATTTCGAAAGAGTGTCAGTTGTAACTTACACAGTAAATTATCTAAAGAAGCATTTTGTAGCAGCGGGATTCAATTCCGAGGCTTATCGCAACAAAGCGAGTATGCAGCAGAAATACTTTTCGCAAAGAATCGCCAGTACCAATAATATAAAAGGAATAATATCAAATTATTTTCGCATTTGTTTGGCAAATCCTTTAAGTTCAGTAAGGAATTGCTATATATCTATACAGTGTATATCTGTTTCTGTAATAATATCGTAAGAGTCGTTATATTAATAATAAATAAATATTATCCGAAGGCGTTGTTAATGTATCGTCCGTGTCATACCTCGGCAGGACCATATGGATCCTATCATGAGTTCATATAACTATCGTCGATTTTTACCAGACAAAGTACTGACAACGATCGTCGAGATATAATCTGCAGATTCTAGCGGAGACAGACTGATATTTGTGAAAAAATCTATCTTTAACCTGACTAAGGTTATTAGTTACTATTAGATAGTGACATGTAATATGAACGCTGAGTATATATAAAAGTTAGTAAATTAACAGTCTATATTGTATATAAATATTTCCACAGCTTAACATATAGCTGATCTAGAAGATGTTGGAGCTCCAATGAGTATTAAAGAACTTCACATATCTTGAAAAACAATTTTTGGGTCCCAGTTTAACACCTCAAGTACAAGTTGTCATGCAGGATTGAAATGCGTATCACATACTAACTGCTTTTGTATTTTTATTTAAAAAAAGAAGAAAAATATATTTTTCTTGTATAACCCTCCTAAGAATATGAAAAGCCTGTTCAAAATGAAACTTATATGGAGATGAACCGGTAAGAACCTTCGAATAATATTTTATATATTTAATATGACACTTACATGCTCATGTATCATTGTAAATGTAATTATTCATATCATATACATTTAATACTATTAATACCAATTTCCTCTCGAATCAGCCCAGTCAGATATGGGTTTCGTTGACCCAAGGACGAGGAGGACGTGAGCTCCCCGCCCATATTGAGCTATATTTTAGAATTAAATCTGACAATTCTCTTCGATAGTCTTCATTGAAATATAAAAAATAGAAAAAGAAAATAAAAAAATCCCCAATGATGAGGGTTTTCAAATTCGAACATAAAACAGTAGCAATGGAACATACGATAAATTTATTTATCAGTTTAGGAGTCTGTCTATTAATATAATTCATAAACTTAAAAAACGTTGTGTATATGTCTATATCTTCAAACCTATCTTTTTTTCATAAAATGTCCTTTTTTTTTTTTTGACAAAAGAAATTTAAGCAAATTTTGTTTGTTAATTTAAATTTTGATAAGCAACGTTGTTAACGTATTAACGAAAATATCTTTTCTCGATCCATCAAAACCTATTTTCAGGTATTACTTAAAACAATCTAATGTCATTTATCATTCACCTTTCTTACCATTAGTATGAGTTGTGGAACAAAAGGAAACATCAATCAATGTCCACGGTTTCTTATAATACGTGTGATTTTTTTTTGCTTTAAATGTTAACAATAAATATTTATTTTAACTAAATGTGTTCACACTATACTTAAATTTCTAATGTTTAATAAGTGATGTGTATGTTTTTATTTTACTGTCAATTATTTTTTGAAAACACAAAAAACAAATTTAACATCATCCAGCGACATAATAATAATACACTTTTATCGGGCGTGCATAAGGCGCGTGCGTATAACGGTTGGGTCATGCCTGTTCTTTACCTTTGGTATACACAAGTGAACTCAAACCGAATTAGAAGCCCTGGACAGGAAAGTCCACACAACTATGACGTCCCACAGGATGCATCACACGAGATCGTCGGTAATGAGGCTGTACTTACCGTGAAAGCATAGAGGCCGTGGCCTTTTAAGCGCCGTAACCATGCACAACCGCGAAATTTGCAGCCTCCGTAACTTCTTTCTTATGAGATCGAGTGGAGCCTTCCATGCGGACATTATAGCATGTGACAAAGGGCTTACCCTACTGTCCTTAGCCAACGAGCAATGGCAGGACCGGGTGGCCGTATGGAAAGAGAAGGAGCTCCATGGGAGGTAACACAATGCTCTACACGAGCCGTTTGTAGACACCTCCCTTCACTGGCTACACTTCGGTGACCTTTTTGGGGAAACCGAGGGTTTTTTCTGTGCAATACAAGATCAAGTTATTAAGACCAGCAACTATTGGAGACACATCCTGAAGGAAGGGACCGTCGACATGTGTCGAGCTTGCCATCACCCTGGTGAGTCCGTCAGGCATGTTATCTCCGGTTTTTCGGCACTTTCTAACTCTGAGTATCTGCACAGGCACAACCTAACAGCCAGGATCCTCCATCTGGAGCTCACTCTGAAGTATGGTCTTGTGGATCGGAGATCGCCTTATTATAAATACTCGCCGGCTGCCGTGCTCGAAATTAACCGCGCTAGGCCCTACTGGGACCGGCCCATCATCACAGACAGGACTATTCGTTTGAATAAGCCTGATATCATGTTGATGGCCCGGTAACAGTCAGAATGTTTTTCGTTGACATCACGATCTCATATGACGAGAACTTCGTGAAATCCGACACAGACACGAAACAGTTAATAAGACAAAATATCTGGACCTGGCACACTAGGTGACCGACATGTGGGGTGGTATGCCGACCGAAATTATTCCTATAGCCGTATCTGCAAACAGGTTAATTCCAACCAGCCTCTCAAATCACCTGTGGCAGTTGGGACTCCAGGACTAGCAGCTACGGGCTCAAATGCAGAAGGCGGTGCTCCTTGACACCGCTCGTATAGTTCGCAGGTGTCTTTCCCTTTTGCCCTAACCCTCGACCGTTTGGTCTCCCCTGTCGAGGGATTCCGGTCTGGTTGGTCTTTATATATATATATTATATTATATATTATATATTTGTTTCTTTCTCTTCTTCTGGTCGGTCAATAGATTGGAGATGGAAAATAAAATATCCCCTAAATTATAATAATATTCATTAATTCCTTTTTGGCACACATAAATAATATCAAATCAACAACATATTCGTATCATAAGTATTTTTAGGAATGGCGCGGCCACACTTTACTTATACTCGCTTGAAATACTGGAATGCTTCGTTTGCTGACTTTAGGGATCCAAAGGGCTTATCACCGTTGAAGAGGCATTCCATCAGTCGTTAGGGATGACAACGTATCCACATTGTGAAACCCTCGGTGATGAATATGTGTGGGCCGCAAAAGTTACTTGAAATCTGTGCTTGTTTTCCACCCAAAATATTACAATATACATATATAACTCATTAGTCACTTCAGGTATCCGTCCATGATCAACCAATTATCGTGATAATATTGACGTTAGTGTTATATTTGAATTCTTGGTACACTAAAATTGCATAATTATATTACTAAATTTAGTTTCAGCTTTTTAATAAAAACATTGACTGCTTACCGGTTCTAATACCTGAAAGCAGTCATTATGGAATATTATAATAATGCGCTTTTTTATAATATTAGGAGTGGCAAACGAGCACATAGTTCACCTAATGGTGAGTGATGACGGTGGCCCATGACATCTACATCTATCCCCAACAAAGAATCAATATGCACTGAGGACTGAAATAATATGTCTAGTTACATATTATTTGGTCCCTGAATTTCCACACTCACCATGCGAAATACCATTGAGTTTCACAAGATGTGTTTTTTGAGCCTAATGCTGCTCGCTTACCCTGATGATCTGTAAAAAACCCCCGTGAGTCGATGCAATCATGTTTAAAAAGACAAAGACTATAGTCACCAGTGAGAAAAAAAATTGTTTTATACATATTTTTTTATTAACTTGATGATGTCTTAATTGTGATGTTAACAAAAAAATTGTTTGTTTTAAATTACAATAACACTTGATTACCAAATATGTCCGTTGTTTACTTTGCTAGAAAATATTTTATTTGATTGCGCATTTTGTATGGAATTTGTCGCTAAATTACTAGTGTTGTTATGTTCACATAACGCAGCAAAAATGTTAACAACATTCTATTATGATCGTAAACTACGCTCAAAATTTTGAATACAGACGTACAAGCTAAAATTAACCCGCTAACCCAAAATGTTTCCGTACAATTTCGAATTTCTAATAATAATGAGTCGGGGAAAAAGTTTTTTCGTATTTTATTGCTGTAAAAGTTTTGGAACTTCTAATCCAAAAACTGAGACAAGTAGTTTTGACAGTCCTCTCTTGATGTTAACTTAACAACACCTAAAGAATTCTGAAGAGACCAAAACAGGTGAATATCTGAGGGTGACCTTGGCGGTCAGGGCTCTTACGAATAAGAGATTAAAAAATATCGTAAAAAGTGTCTCAAAATATCTTTCCCGAATTTGTTTACTTTTTGCGTTTCTCACGGTTTGCATTGTTTTTATTGTGTTATGCATCTCCGTGGCAAAGCTTCTAACGTGATGCTATCTGTTACAAAAAAATTAATGGTAAATAAATATACACTAGGTTCGAAATTTCTCTGAAGGAGAAATCAAGAAAATTGCTGAAAGGTCATAAATATACTTTATTTATCGGCATCTAAATTTTTTTTAATAACTCATATGTGTGTTTTATTTTCAGAGGATTTTTATTTACATTATCAGAGGAAAAAGTATATCTTTAATAGTTTACCACTAAGAGTAATTACTATAAATCGGCGATTCCTAATTTTCATTTAAGGAAGATGCAAATTTCAATTGTAAGCTTAAAAATGCAATAATTATAAAGTTCAAGAAAAGTAAAAGATTCTCGAACGGAAGCCTCATATAACACAACCCATTAAATATGTACGAGATAGGCATTAAATCCATAATTTTTGTAATGGAGAAGAGGCGGTACGATGGCCGAAAAAATCTAAACAGCACATGGATGAAGAAAGAGGAAGCGTGGAAGAGGCGGAGAGAGGTGCTCTATGAAAATCCTGAAGATTGGCATAAAACTCATGGTTTTCTTTGTCTCTAGAAGAGCAATAAGAATCTAAAATAAGACTCGAAGGCAAGACGAAAGAAACAAGATGTACAAAATCAACGAGTGTTTGAAGGTATATAATATACCTTGGGCAATTCCAGGTAATCTAGTATTTTCTAACAATAAAATTATGTATCTTTATAAATCATTGGCAGTAATTATAAGTATATATATGTTCTATTGTATTACGTTATACTAACTTTGACAAATCTTAATAGTTGAACAACTCTCAAGATCATGAAGTCTCCAATGTTAACACGGTATGTGGTTTGCTTCGAGTTTAAACTATCACTGTTAGGGAACAACAACAGCAATAAACTGAACACAATGTTGCTCATTGTGGATTACAAATTCAAAATTTTCAGTAAATTTACGGTGCCAGTAAAGCTTTATAGCTTCTAGACCTGTGAATAAACTATATCCACGGTTTAGTTCTCACTCATTTCATATTACGATCAAAACAAAATGCAAACATATCATATATTTATTTATTCATACTTCATTTACACAGCAATGTATGATAAATTGTACCAAAAGGTTTTGCGCAATTGATGTCAAAGCATTTCCTGGACTATCTTTGGGTTGAGCGAAGAATATGTTACTAGGGCAAAAAACAAATAAAAGCAGGCGTCGCCGTTTGTTTTATTAACTTATATAGAAGACTCGTCTGCCGCACTCTGTCGAAACTTTTCATACGATAGTAGCGAAATTAGGCGATAGCTTTTCGAAAAGCACTTGTCGTTGCCGGATTTGGGCAGTAAGATAATATTCCCCTTCTTCCATTTTCCAGGAAAATAGCATGTGCCATACCATTTAGCAGGCATGCTATCGCTACTATGCATCTATGGGGGAGCGCCTTGAGTGCCTTATGTGTATTCCATCATGTCCCGGCGTCTTATGCGTAGGCAATCTTTTCATTGCCCTACTTGTGGCAAACGATATATTTAAAAAGTTATTTTCCTACATATATTTTTTATTTAAATAGATATATGTACAATTTTTAATATATTTTTGCTTGGTTTTTTAAAACATTGTGGCCCACTCTGTATTATGTACGGGCGATGTGATCCGCTGGTCGAGCCGATCCTTTCGCGTTTTCGTCCTGAACCAAGATGGAAAATCTTGTTACTGGTAATAAGGTCTTCAGTTTGCTTTACATTCTAGTATATATATTATATGAAAACGCCATCCTTTACCTTGACTGGTACTTTGTCTAGTTTAAAGCTTCGCGTATTTATGATAGTAATATTTATTTACTCACGTTCTTAATAAAAACATGAAACTATTATATTTACTATACTGCGCTTACTTACAATTTTTCAGTCACCAAATTGAAACAATTCATTATGAATATTCGAATGTTGTATTTTCGTTCCAAGATATTGGATAAACAAAAATATAACAGTGAAACAATTCTACATTTTAATTAATGTTTATATACAAATTTATGATAATACGAAAATATATTGGATACCAGTGACAGAACTAGAATATAATCTGTAATAAATATGAGGAATATACCTCGGAAAATGGATCGAAGAGAAATATCCTCTAAAGTGTTATCATGAACGAATTTCAATACGAGTAGGTTTTACACCGATAAAGATGAATTGTATGTAAAAAACTACAGAGAATTTTATAGCCAACTATACGCATTACAATTACCTGTGATACGATATAACAACTACGAAATAAGTATCTAGTCACATCTGTCATACATCACAACGTGAAGTGAACATGAAGATTTACAGTGGTACGCTGCAGTTTGTTTATGGCTGCAGAATGAATGGGTCACCTCATTCCATCTGAGTCCTCAAGGTTAACAACGCATCTGCATTATGATTCCTTGTCATGGATAAATGTAGATGTCACGAGGCGCAGGAATTACTTGCCATCAGTTGAAATGTGTGCTCGTTTGTTACTCTCAATAAAAAAAAAGTTTTTACAAACCGTTTACTTTATTTGCCAATACATTAATATTTCCTACATAGACACATCTATACCTTTGTCTTGTAAGCACTTCTTTACCATGAAAGATGTACCCGACGGAAATAACAAATGGCCCTTTCGAAGGCCGAGCGAAAAATCCGTAGCATAACTCAAACTCAAACGTAGCGTATTACGTACGGTAACTGCCTGTCATATATCAAACCATTGCGCTTGGGACCAACATAAGTTCCAAGCCTTTTTTTTATAGATGCTTACCTCCTCTGAATTCATTATTCATTAAAGAACTTTTTGAGTTTATTTTTATAATTGTTTACTTGATACCCGAATAATCTTATTGCGGGAAAAACCAGTATATTTGTACGAATTTATAGTTTTTATAAATTTTGATGATTATGAGATTGGTATTCAAATACGCTATATCTGTGTATAGCTTGCACATATTTTTCGTTCACATAGTTGACATTATTTTGGCAAATAGAATAAGTTTTTGGCAAATACCACTAAGTCCTGAAATTAATATTACGGAATAACCACCACACTATTTTCTCGTATATTGTTATAATACCGTAACCATTTACACAAACACTACATGCACGTAACAAAACTGACTCATCTTCTCTTCCTATATTCAATGTAATCATTGTACGATATTATAGAGAGAAGGTTCATATGTAGTGTCAAGAATACGAGACATATATACATTACATGTGTTCATGTAACAAAAACCAGTTATTTTTGCTGCACAAAGATTACTCAGAAGTTGGAAATCAAAGCCAGTACCCGAAACTTAGGCTAATCTGATCATTATAAGGGATCGGCGTCAGTACCTATTAAAAGAACTATTGTTTTTGAAAGCCCTTTTGAGCTGCTTGATATCTGTCTGTTTCATTTACATTAATTTGTTTATGCTCTCATTCATCATATTTACAACACAAATTCAGAGAAACTCACTTAATAGTAAAAAATGCTTACAATTTTTTTTTATGTTAACCAATCTTTTAACAATTTAGGTCGAGCATATTTGCGTCAATGCCACTTTACATCTCAAAAATAACAGAATACACATTAAAATTGTGTCAGAATGACACAATGGGAGATTCAAAAAAATTCATTCCATTCAAAACCTTCGCATTTTGTCGAAGTTTTGCACGTTTCGTATATTACTATTTACTTTATTTTCTAACATTTTGGAAGAAATATTTGTAGGATAGTATTTTTCTGCTAATATAAAACACATCTGTACAAAATGTTTGGTTAAAAAGTGAACCGGTGTAGATTTCACTCAAAGTTGAACGCATTTGCACATATTGAATTGTAGCTGTAGGTAAATTATATTGACAATTTTATAGACCTATTTTTACAGAATATGTTGCAAACGAGCAAGCAGCTCACCCCATGGTAAGTAATTACCGCCACCCATGGATATCCAAAACCAACACCATAGGAGTCACAGAGTGCTCAGATAAAAGGTGTAGACTATTTTCTTGAAAGTATAGGTACTTTCAAGAAAAGAGTCTACATCTTTTAATTAGTCTTATCGGTTCGGAAATACCGCTGGAAAAACAGAGTAGTTGTGAAAAATGAAATTCTATGGTGATGTACAATGTTTAAACTCACCAGCTGAAATGATCAGAACAACCCCTCAGAACACTCCCCATGGTAAATTCGATAAAAATTGCATATAGATGCAGCATCTCTTTACAATGCCAGGGAATCAAACCGATCGGAAAGCACCTGATTCAATCAACGATTCGAGCCGCTTTTAGTTGAATGCGCTCAAATCGAAGGAGCTGGTAGTGGGGTACCCCATATCCGGAGATGAGAACAGTGTTCCATGTAAGGATGAACTTCCGCTTTGTAAAGTTGCACACAATGGGTCGACATTTTATTTTTATTTATTTATTTTATTTTAATTTACTTTAACAATTTTACATATACACTATTAAATACAATTTCATGCAATGTTAACCTACAATTTTACAATTACATTACATTACATTATTGTTCAAAGAAATATTTTTAATTTTTTTTTATTTTTTTTTGATAGATTCAAATCCCTATGATCAGTTCTCAGCCATTTAAAATGGTTACATAGTTTTGGTACAAAATTTTTAGTGCATATCTCCCCGTAGCAATTAGTTGCCGATGCCGTTACGTTTTGCCCCTCTCTGACCCGTTTAGTGCTGTAAGTATTGCTTACTTTAGTCTTATATTCTTCCCTGAAATTGTTATCTAATATTTTTTCTGTAGTTTGATTTTATTTTCTAAAGGCAAAATTTTACACATTCTTAACAATTCGTTGTAGTCTTTTTTACACGTTTCTAATATATTCTTGTTAACTATTTTTTTAATTATTTTAATTTGCAAATTTTCAATATTTAATAAGTATGTCTTGAAAGTCCTACCATAAATACCAACACCATAATTTATAATGGAATCTACCAGTGCATAATATATCATACATAAGGTTTTTCTATCTACTATGTGTCTTAAATAATAAAATTTTCCCAAGAGTATTTACAGCTTCCTACCAACCTCATCTATTTGATCATTTCCAATTAAAGTGTTCATCTACAATCACACCTAGATATCTTTAATTTGGTACATATTCCAGTTACGGACACTTATAAGCTGCTTTTGACATGTGGAGGCATTCATAGGAGTGACCTACAATACCTATGTCGATGTTCTTAACGCTTCTTGCACTTCTATTATATGGAGAATATATGCCTATGCAATTTTTTTTGCCCATTTCGTTGTGCTGTCAAAATCCGCTTGTATAATTTTTTGTTTTTGTGTTACATCTTTGTCGCCATATAGGAGAAACATATCATGAGCGTATATATACAGACAGGAGCGTTTAATTAATATTAAAACGTTAAATTATTAACTATTGACAAACATATTAAAACCAGTAGGGCCGAAGACGGACCCAGTAGGGACATCTAAGCTTACACTGGCCTCCTCCCCTTTAACATTGTCGACAACAACCTGTAGTGTTCTTTGTTTTAAATAATTGCTAAAAAAAATATTTGTAACATTATTTTATAATCTAATGTTTCATATGATATGAAATACTGACTTGCTCAGCACGCCCAGATTTTCAGATTCCAATTTGGCCTTACCCTCTAAGTGACGACGGCACTGAACATTGCTCGATATGTCAGTACCAAATTTCAACATTAATTTTCCAAATTAGGAAATGTGAGAAAGGGATTCTTTTTAACTTGTGTCTTCGTACAGTGAAATTGGACTAGACTATTTAATTTTCCCGATAAATATTGCCAGTGTATTACGTATCCCCTGTGCTGTCATCCACAAAATTATCATATTCCATCATTGCTCCATTTAAAACTGTCATAATGAATTTAAATTGATAAATATCTAGTAACAAAATATAAAATTAAATTCACTTGTATTCGCTTTTCTTCCTAAGATCAGAGGATGTCAACGATTTGGAGACAGTCAAAATATATTCAGAATGAGAGTTGTTAGGTATATAGATGAAAAGCTGATCATCTGTCTTTACAATCCAATAAAGTTCGCCTTTTGATTCTGATCTTAAAATTGTGGCGTGGTTTTGGATAGTTTGAAATTCACTCCTTTATTCAAAATCATTCAAATCTTTTTTAATATACTACATGTATAAAATAAACCTAAATATACAAGGCTATCGGAAAACTGAAGCAATAGTAGTTTAATATATAATACTCCTTTTACTTTGTTCATAAGTTTAACTTTTCATGTTCAATCACAAAAGATTTTCAAAGTTGAAATTCTATCGTGCACTAGATTCCCGGTTCCCAAAATAAGATAAAATATAACGGCAAAATAATTTCACAACGTTTCTTATCATTAGTGATTCGAAGAATCCGGAAATGTTATAACCCCAATCACAATTAGCCTTCAGAAGTGGCGGGCTGGGAAAATATATTAACTTTTAAATTAAAATGAAATATTAAACTTAATACACGAATAACTCAAACATACTCCGAGATTAAAACATACAACTTTAATAGCAGGTAACGAGGTAACACGAAATTACACATTACAGCCGTAGTAGTGGTACCGCAAGTTACCGCCACTTAACCTCGTTTTGCCTCGGTGATTAATTAACATTTTCTTGTTAGTATTATGATAATCTACGAGTTTTATGGAAATGTAGAACAAATTTGTACTCACAAATGTATTAGTACAAATATATACGTAGCAATTTGGATAGGAATATTACATTTAGATTATAATGCTTATCGCGATAGCCTATCCGTTCTAAGACACGCAAGACATATAAGATGATTCATACCTAATGGAGAAAATGGATGATAACTTTGAACAAGAAAGAAAAAAAAATCATTTATGAAGCGGACCTAGAATAACAAAATAAAAATAAATTTGAATAAAATTAAAATAGAAAAATAATGTGAAGAAAGAAAGACATTGTATACGTATTAAATTGTTAAAAATAATCTATGGAATTTATTCCTTAGTTTATTTTATTAAATGTAAACAAATTATAAAACAATAAAACAAATTCAAAATAGAATCAATCAACGAAGCACGACGCTCTGAGAGGATACCGGCGTATAGTGTTTCGCATAGAATCAGAAATTCGAAACCGAGTTCTTGTTAAGAATAAATATACCATTTACGTTAAGTTTCTAGGGTCTCTCTCAGTACAACTGATGAATATCTGAATCTTTATAATACCTGTTTTGTCAATCAGTCTATCTATGTGTCACAGCTTATTTTCTCCGAATTAAAATTTGGCACATATACTGTCACATATTGTTAGATGATCAAACCACGGACTCATAGCGTAAAAAACCAATTTTGGGGGTAAATAACAAAATTCAATTCTTTTATAGTGCATAATGTTTTTTTTTTTTTATAGCATTAAGAGTAACAAACGAGCACACAGTTCACCTGATGGTAAGTGATTCCTGCGGCCCATGACATCTACATTCATACTTGACAAGAAATCATAATGCAGATGCGTTGTCACCCTTGAGGACTGAGATGGAATGCCTCGTCTCCAGTAATAAAGGTCTCCGGATCCCTGCACTCACCAGACGGAACACAGCAGCGATAAGCTGCTATTTTACGCTGGTATTCTGTCAGGGCGTGGTCCTACCCCGGTCGAGCTGACCCATTCATTCTGCAGCTAGAAACAAACTGCAGTGTAGCTCTACCACTGATGACATATTTATAAGAGAAACATATTTTTTCATTATTTTGAAATATGCCTGCACGCCTACTATTTAAAAAATAAGGGTCTCACTCCAAATTAAAATGAAAAGCTAAAGCTTTCCTTTAGATTTTCACTACGTCTTAAAGTTCTCAAGGGAAACGGAATGGTACGGACACCTCTCGGCGCAAGTTAGGCTCGTACTCGGATTTTATAGCAATATACATAGTATTCAGTTGCATCCACCTTAATTATTATTTACAAAACTAATAAGAACAATTGTCAGATGACAGTATAATTAATGGCATGTAATATCATTTACTAATAAATAAGTTTTAAATATTAAAATACTGCCGTCATCGTATACTATTAATTGAATAGCAAGTTATAATAACAGCTTAAAACCTTATTTTTAGAAGTGAAATGGTATTGGAGGAAAATTATGACTAATCTTGGCGTGAACAATAACATTATTAAATAAATACAAGGCTTATACCCAAATTGGCTCAAAAAACGTTCATCTCATAGTAAAATAGCCTGCAAATGCAAATATTTAGGAAGCAAGGATTATCAGTTAATATTAACTTAGAAGCTTCAGATAGATGCCTACTTAAAACATTATACTATAATAGAAAGCTGTTACTGTATCAACTTAAAACTTAAGACGAGACGCTATGAGGATAATCTTTACGCTAGAACACCACAGACTCTTTAAGCTGAGAGGTAGTCGTAAAGAAACTTCGCTAAGGGCTTAAATTTATAAAGTATTCCTTTTGTATTTTTAAATATTCAACGGACAATTTATATCGTTATCAGCTGTCTTTAATATCGACAAAAGGAAAATACTAATTACAAAGGTATTAATAGAAGATAATTGATGATGATTTATTTAAGATAAATGGATGAACTAAAAGAAAAAAAACAATCAGGTGAGGTGTTTACGTCTGAACCTACTCTATAAAACAAAGAACTAAGCTATAAAAAAAACTGTATAATTATTAACAATAAAATGTTAAAAGTTAAATGACATTGACCATTCTAAATCAAGTGGTGCAGTAGAAATAAGTATCACTGTTATTAAGATATATTGTGCCTTGACAAAACGATGTTACAAGAAAAAGACATTAAATTAGTGTATTCCGCAATGTCCAAAGTATATTCTGCATTATATTTTATAATGCCGTAAATATTCGCACAAAGACATGGACAATGGACAATTTTCCGTCATTCCCTACCCTCTTCCAATATATTGCATGTATAATAAGATTGGAGAAAGGTACATATGCAGTGTCAAAGATATGTACATACCAGACCCAAAACAAATAACTTGTAATTTAAAAATATTGTTCCTCAGCTGGGAATCGAATCTTCGACTCATTAGCCTGGTACTACACACGCAGTAGATAAACCACAGATATATGAGTAACGTGTGTACCGACGAAAATTTTTGACAGCCGTGTGTCTTTTGTCACGGACACGTGAGAGAGAACTCCGACCTTTAAGCCACGCGACCGTCATTCTTAATTTATTTAGACTTTCAGAAGTATCCAATATACAAGATATATTTTTGTAAGTCAAGAAACAAATGCTTCTTTCGTTTTAGTGCTTGTTAGCAATACAGATTGAAAGATACTATGAAAAAAATATATATATTTTAATCAAATTTTTAAAAATCTGAAAATAAACAACGTAATGCTATATTTCAAGTTGTTTTAAAAAAAAGAAGGAAAGTGAAAAGAATTGTAACGAAAACCTTTGACGCAATGGGATAAGCCTTTTATATTCTTTGTAGATGTAAGATAGCGCCTCCGATTTGTTCTTGTTCTTTGTTAGAAAAGAATTCTTTTATAAAGATTTTCTACACACGATATAATGAAACGAACACAAGGCTTAGATAGGGAAAATTTTAGGAATAATATCAATTTGACTTACAAAACTTAATGTTGATATTATATTATAATATATATTTATATTTATATATTATATATATATATATATATATATATAAATATATATATATGTATATTTAAATACTGTTTAAGTTATTTCTTTCTTTTTTCTGAATTAATATTAGGAATAGGTTTCAGGTTGTATGAAACTTCAACACTTACTGCTATAATTATTATTTAGGGGATACTTTTCTTTCCATCACCGCCTGATTGGTCAATAGAATAAATAATTAAAAAACTGTAAACATATAAAGAATCAAATATATACTATATAATATAATACATATAGGTATAAAGACCAACCAGACTGGAATCCCTCGACAGGGGAGACCAAACGGTCGAGGTTTAGGGCGAAAGGGAAAGAAACCTGCGGACTATACGAGCGGTGTCAAGGAGCACCGCCTTCTGCATTTGAGCCCGGAGTCCCAACCTCCTCAGGTGATTCGAGAGGCTTGTTGGGATTAACCCGTTTGCAGATACGACTATTGAAATAATTTCGAATATTATTATTATATATAAATCTAAACCGTGGTTGTAAAATTACATAATGAAGTAGGGCATAAAAGAAAACATAATTACAATGATTGCCTTGCACATTGTGGTTATGGAGAAATAAAGAATTTTGAGGACGCTACAAAAGCTAGAAGTTTATGCATCAGTCGTATGTTTATTTATTTAAGCTTCATACCCAATATCTATAAAGGCGGACTTAATGCCTTAGGCATTCTATACCAGTCAACCTTAGGGCAATGCAGAAATGAAATGAGGTAGGTGTATGCTTAAAGAGCTTGTCGTAAAATACTATATATCACGCCATCAATTGCTCTGTCAAAAACTACAATAGATCGGGCCTGTTGTTAGAACCTGATGAACCCCATAAGGAAACAATAATAACATCACGAATTATTAAACAAGACCTTAACTTACCATCGATACCACAGGACATACCTTAAACCAGCAATGGGAGAGTCTAGTAAAACGACCACTTTAGATATGAAATACAATTTACGATATAGTTTCTGGAGAAATGTTTAGAGCTAGCAGTTGCTAAATTCCACATGAAGCTCGTTAATCCATACGTTCGTGGCCAAAGAGATATCAAAGCTAAAGCTTTGAATAAAATTGTTTTTAATGAATCAATTAAGAGAGTTCGATAAATATGTAAGTACATATAATATGACATACATTTTATACTATTCTTACATTATTATTAAATTTTTTATAAAAACAAATTTGCATTTTAATGTGTTACATAACTTATGACCATACATAGATAAAGGAAGTTGCTTGTGGTATAAACATTTTTAATTAATAGTTCCTTTAAAAGCGATTAGACCCAATTAAAATAACGAGCGGTATTGATAAAGGTGCTTATTAGAACATAGGTACGACCATCGCGCAAACTCTCTGGATCTTCTCAATGATAAAGGAGTATTTACTGTGTTATGGATTCCAAATTACAGCATCGAATTTGAGTTTGATACCACCATACGCAATTTCAACCGCAAAGGCTTTTGATAATTTAACATAATAGAAACTTTAACCGATAGAACTGGCTACTGTTTCACAAATGACTTGCGAAGAAAGCCAGCGTTTTAACTAGAATTTTATACTTCCTATACTTCAATATCTCTTTAAAATCTATTCTTTAAATTATATTATTATTATTATATACTTCGCATTACGACACTAAAACGAAATTAAAATCTCTTCTTTAAATTATATTATTATTATTATATACTTCGCATTACGACCATTAGCTTAAACAATTTATATCTATCATAATTTACATACAAAAGTGTATAACGAAACACTAGTAGGGGCTAACCTTGGTTTTATTATGTAAAGTAAGCACTCGAGCTTTTATCGATTTACATAATGTTATTTATTTTTAACGATAAAATAATTCGTTACAATTATTTGATTATATAAGCACATTAATTTAAGTAGCTTTCAAGAAAATTAATAAAATATATGAATCTATTTCGTAATCAAATTTAAATTTCATATAAAAAATATACGTTGTAACCTAAGTATACAACGTATATTTTTTATATAAAATTTGAATACAACAAAAATGAAGAAGCTCTATACGAATATAGAACACGTGTTCTCATTCCAGATATGTTAGATGATATAACTCGTAACCAGCAAGTGGGTCCTGAGCTACCTGTGCTATTAACTATTACTGATATTGTGCTTTGTTATCTACATGTTTTCTTAAACGATACAATTTATAATTTTATGCATTGTGAAATTAATTTAATCTTGTATATATTTTAATATTATATTTTCACATCTTGTTAATAATATAATTAATATTCAATTAAGTTCTTATATCGCAAAATGATTTAAATAATTTTCAGTATATTTTAATGATTATAACCATGTAATATAAGAATTTAATTATATTACTAATACTGTGTTTCTTTTATGTTCTAATTACGATCTGTCTTGCATCTGTTACAATCTGCATACAGAAAACGTATTAATATCGTATCGTGTCGTCAGATTGTGAATCAATGGAAATAGCAATTAGTGATTTCGTATTGTAGGTAAAGCTGTCGGAAAATTTTAATTGTTAACTAGATTTTTTTTTTTATGTCAATCGCAACTGCTTTGAAATAACTTTGATATGCAATTACCAATTACCTGAAGAAATTATTAAAATTATAATACGACACGAATATATCCAAGACCTGTAATATACGACCGCGTAATGTGGTGATTACAGTCAGCACGTCGCACGTCCTGGGTTCGACTCCCAGCCGAAGAACAATCTGTACATCATGTTTGTCGGTATTCAGTATGGGCGAACTGTGTCCTGGATCTTGGTCAACGTATAAGCCTCCTTCTTCTTATTGTACATACATTACATTGGAGTAGTTAAGGGGACGATAGGTACATCTGTGTTCGCACGAATGTTTACAAAACTTTAAAATATTGTATATTTAAATATTAACAGAACATATCACACATTGAAATTGACCAGGAGGGTATCATCATCTTGTAGTTAAGGGAGAAACACGATAAAGCTGGACACCAAATGTAATCATTGATATTTAGAAATAGTATCTAAGACTGGATAAACAGGTACTACTGAAATATTTGGATTTACTTCAACAAAACGCAAAAATTTTCAAAAGACTTCAATTAAAAATTAAAAGAAATATATTTATTTATTTCCATATATTCCAAATTCTCAACTAATAATATTTAATTAAAGCTAAGAGTAATTTATTAAATGAATGTTCATAATTTATTTTTATCTCGAGAAATGTAATAATCGAAGTCCATTCATCTAATTGGTACGATTTTCTATACGGGTTGAAGAGTTTGATTGCTTCTATGTTATCTTAAGTATTTTAGCGCTAGCTATTTTCTGTCCTGAAGAGTTTTGTTAAACTGTTTGCCTACAATTGCAAGAAAGAATCAAAAACATACAATAAATGAAATATTCATATTTTGTTAATTACAAATAAATTCAATGTAATAAAAAACAATCTCTTATAACGTTCCTAAATGAGTACAATGGATACAGCTTCCTTTTATTTCAAAAATTAACTTATGGAAATATAATTTCTAAGAACAACTTTTTTTAAATTCTTATTTTAGAGTTTATTAGTTATTTGGGGAAAATTGTTTGTCTCAAGAATATATTAAAAGAAATATCAAAAGTGGTATCATAAATCAAAATTAAGATATTCAGTAACTTCATAATGAACATTCGAAACTTTTGAACGGAGCTTAATTTCCGTTTATATCAGACGGTCTATATAAAGCGTCGAAAACGTCAGAAGGACAGGGTCGAGGTCAGACAGCTTTAGTAAGTCTTCACTCGTAGCAGTGAACTTAGTTCTTAGCTTATTAAACAGAAATTGAACAAGCATAGGTTGACATACATACATTCGATACAACTAAAATGCCCATCAAAATAGGTTATTTCCTACAGAATTTCAGTTGGAATGTCAGAGGGTCACGTTAGTAAAAACGTAAATGCTTATACACCCCGGGCATTGACTTATTCTGTATCCGTTCCAAGGATATCGCGAGTCACTGTATCAAAATTGTCCAGACGAATATTTTAATTATCATTGTATTTTCATATAATATACATATATGTATAAAACTATTATAAAAATATAAATGTACTTCCAAAAAATTTAAAAACTATTTTTTCTGTATTACGTTATATGACCATAAATATATCCAAAAAATAGGACAACAATAAAAATTGTTGCAACTTGCGTCTACCAACAGCAGTGGAAAAAAATAAATAGTGTGTATACGATACACATTATTTATTTTTCCTCCTGATCTGCAGTAATAATACAAAATATTATGTGCTCACAGGATCTATATAGAAAGAGGATGGTTGCTTCAACCGTGCCTTAATGTGGAATCTGCGTGAGTCGTGTTAAAAAATTCTTCTAGTAAACCACGAAAACCACAAACCACTATTTCTCGTATTTGTTATAAATAAAAGGTTTGATTTATTTACATATTTATATGTATTATATATTCATTATTTATATATTAATTTTTTTAGTAGAATTTCAGTATAAATGTAAAGAGAAATGCTATATTGCACATAAATAAGGAACTTGTTTACGCAATTTAATAAATAGATAAGGCAAAATTATCCGCAAACCAGCCAAGTTATTACAATTAATACCTTCACTTCGTCCAATAGCTAATTGCAATGCAATGGTCAGTTCGTGATTGCCACTCGAATGAGGACCTTGCTTCTGCATCGGTTATCGGTTCTATGAGATATATGGCCGGTTCATAGCCACTATACCTTACTGATCCTTTGAGGAAACAAATATATACAAATTTTTAGAATCGATTACTATATAAACGATTAACATAAACGAACTATTAGGACCTTGCATCTGCATCGGTTATCGGTTCTATGAGATATATGGCCGGTTCATAGCCACTATACCTTACTGATCCTTTGAGGAAACAAATATATACAAATTTTTAGAATCGATTACTATATAAACGATTAACATAAACGAACTATTAGGACCTTGCATCTGCATCGGTTATCGGTTCTATGAGATATATGGCCGGTTCATAGCCACTATACCTTACTGATCCTTTGAGTAAACAAATATATACAAATTTTTAGAATCGATTACTATATAAACGATTAACATAAACGAACTATTAGGACCTTGCATCTGCATCGGTTATCGGTTCTATGAGATATATGGCCGGTTCATAGCCACTATACCTTACTGATCCTTTGAGGAAACAAATATATACAAATTTTTAGAATCGATTACTATATAAACGATTAACATAAACGAACTATTAGGACCTTGCATCTGCATCGGTTATCGGTTCTATGAGATATATGGCCGGTTCATAGCCACTATACCTTACTGATCCTTTGAGGAAACAAATATTTACAAATTTTTAGAATCGATTACTATATAAACGATTAACATAAACGAACAATTAGACCTTGCATCTGCATCGGTTATCGGTTCTATGAGATATATGGCCAGTTCATAGCCACTATACCTTACTGATCCTTTGAGTAAACAAATATATACAAATTTTTAGAATCGATTACTATATAAACGATTAACATAAACGAACTATTAGGACCTTGCATCTGCATCGGTTATCGGTTCTATGAGATATATGGCCGGTTCATAGCCACTATACCTTACTGATCCTTTGAGGAAACAAATATATACAAATTTTTAGAATCGATTACTATATAAACGATTAACATAAACGAACTATTAGGACCTTGCATCTGCATCGGTTATCGGTTCTATGAGATATATGGCCGGTTCATAGCCACTATACCTTACTGATCCTTTGAGGAAACAAATATTTACAAATTTTTAGAATCGATTACTATATAAACGATTAACATAAACGAACTATTTTTCTATTCTAACTGAACGTGAGAGTAATAACTAATAGAAAATAAAGTACGCGTGAACTTTATAGCCATCATTCGCGTGTATCCAAAAAAAGCGTCCTCCGCTTTACGACCTAATCTATATTCCTGACGGTAAACGTAGAAAATCTCGTATAATTTAACACTAACTCATCGCTTAACATTCCTGTAGAAACAAAACAATTTAGTTTAATGCTGTTCACTGATTTTTAACGTCAACACTTCTATAAGATTATCATGATCCAATTACGAATCAATACGTTTACTTGTAAAACATAACAGTTTTTGCTGAATATGGACCACTACATTAATTTACTAAGTTAAGAGACAATCGTACCACCAGATATTCACTACCTAATTATTTTAATGAATGGTAGCCTTTGTGGTAATCAAATATAAAAGTGTACAGATAGATATGATATAACAGAAGCATTATGTATGTACACATATTTCACGGCGTTGACAGCAACAATATTTTTAATTGAAATTTTAAGTGCTTACAAAGAAATAAATAAATTAAAAAAATCGGTGATTAGTCCGCCACTTTAAATGACCTGTCTAGGCTTATTCCCAATAGTAGGGTTAGACTGTTCATTTACTTCTTTCATACATAGTACCTTAAAGTACCGCCATACGACTTGAACGGCAGGATCATGATATTGAGATGCGGATACTTATCAGCTTTATACTTTTTAAAAATAATTTAATTTAAATCAAAACTTTATAGAAATTACTGAATAATACACATGTATAATTGTTACTTTATTGTACTTATATGCCCTAAATCCGACATACAATTCTCTGGGCTATAACTACATCCTTTAAATGTAGTTGTAACTTGGTTACTATAGTTTGAAAATCTCAACCTTATTAAGCAAATTGGAAATTTGAAAGCAATATAATACAAAAATTCCTCGCAACGCTGTTAACTGTACTAACAATCCAGATAAGCACTCCAACTATGCTTAATGCGTGTGCTAGGATGGTTCACGACAATTATTGTCAAATACCGGATTAATTGAATATAAAAAAATATTAAAGCTACTCGCAGATATGGATGACAATGCAACAACGAATACAGCTTGCAATGGTCCCCAATTTAATTTTTATTTCTTTAAGTAGGAAATATTTATTAGCGAATTAAATCTACGTTTCGTTTCTTTACATTATATCAAACGGAACCAATTTAAATAATAAAAAATGATTTAAGAATTTCTTAAAGGTTCTGAGTAAAGTTATCACATATCTTGGGTAATCAAGATTAACGAAGATTTATATCACAAAGAAACCATATTTGAAAAAACCTAATATTATATTTAACACCAAAATCGTTAACCATAGCTTAAATGACAATTGATAACAGTTTTAAACTCAGAAGTTTATTTTTTTCTATCTTATGTATATAAAAAAACAAAAAATGTAGCAATAAGGACATTAAACTTATTTATATATATGTAGAAATATAGAGTCCACGACAAAAAACAATACAATTTAAAAGCCTTATTTATATTCGTAAGTCTTTTCATTGTAATCATAGTCAAGACATAATTTTCAATCTAAGCTAACTACAAGATCTCTTATGAAATTAATATTTTCTCGACATTTATCATCCAGGCTGTAAAAAACTTGCCCATGCTTTTATCGTTGTGTGTTCGTCGTGTGAAAATAATAGGTTTACATTTGTCTGTACTAAGACAAATTTTATTTATAAGGCAGAAATTTAAAAAACATTTGTATGTTTTTTTTTCAACATCTGCATACAGTAGAATGTCACAAAACTTGAAGCAATTATAATATAGGTTATTGACGTATAAAATTTTATTTTTGCGTTCAGCTAGTTGTGTGACTAAAACAACGCCACAAATCACCGTGAACAGCGTTGTGAGTTTTTCATGTTATATTTCATGATCCCAGTCAAAAGCTTTCGAAAGTCTATTTAAATACAGACTATTAATCAGTTTGTTGAATTGGATTGTTCTTTTACAGAGCTGTTGTTATAGTATGATAATATCATGTACAGAAGGATAAATAATAACCTTTCGAAGGGCTTCGAAAGGGTGGCTAAAATAGGTGATCAGGCGAATAGGAATAGGAGTTGAACTTAGAACGAATTCGGAATTTTATCAACTCCACGACGTTCAGACTTGTCTAATAGGCGTAGCTCCCCCAGTAAAGCTTCTTTTGTAACATCTAATTTGTGGATAATAATTTATATTTTCATTTTAATTTCTATTTCATTTACAAAAAAATTGTAAATAAAAGTACAGTTGTTGGTTTATAGTTTATAGTTGGAATCTAGATACATAATAAAATGTTCACCAGTGAACTTGTTGACTGAAATGATGATTATGATGATGAAAATATGAAAATCGAATAAGCAAAAGACAATAATAAGATTTATTTTATATTGTCAACATACGCGATCATACTTTTAATTGGATGCGATTCATAAGATAACTCTTAATTTTTAGACTTACTAAGATATTTTTTCATCATTAATTATTTAAAACAATGAACCATATCCCTTGAGATCCAAAACGATTATTAAAAATACTTAATTACCTTAATAGGTAACCACTTGATTTCTTCTTCATAGAATGCGGACTCATAGATGTTTCAGCACTATTATCTTAGTAATCTTGATATTATCGTAATTGGCTTGGAACTTAAATTTTATTCCAGGTTTAGAAGCAATCGATAGAAAACTTTTATTATTAATTGGTAGTAAAAGAAAGATAGCAGGATGATTTTCGTCAAGTAATTAATAAAAGTATCGGTGTGACGGATGTCGTGTTGTTAATAATATCAGTAATAAAGAAATCTAATATACGATTTTAATACTTTAGTTTTATTAGTTTGAAACAATTAATAGCGGACATACAATGTATGTTTTTAAGATCATTACTTATTACTGATGACGAGGCATTACATCTCAGTCCTCAAGGGAGACAACGGATCTGCATTATGATTCCTTATCAAGGATGAATGTTGATGTCATGGGCCGCAGGAATCACTTAACATTAGGTGAAGTGTGTGCTCGTTTAACTAAATGAATATAAAAAAAAAATTGTTGCTGCGAACAATGGGTTCTAAATATGTCCCACAGTCGTATTAGTACATACAATGGATAATTTATTAATACTCGTAGAATAAATTATCAGAAATAATAAGTTAAAGTGTTATGTGCTATGTGGGAATTTAGGTTTACTATATAACATAGCAGTAGTTACGCGCTCATTCTTCGATGAAAATATGAACTGCAATTAGAGAGCACGCGGGATATATTTAAATTGAAAACTGAAGAATTTTTCATACCATGACTGGTTTCTTGACGCAATATGTAACAAAATTATGACGTCACTTTATATCTTGCGAGTATACGTAAATATTGGATGCTAGTTTGATCCACATATTGACAACATTACTTAATACATATATAAATATATGTATTAATTAATGCTTTTGTAGCACAATTTGCATATTTGTTATTTTTTATATAGTTCTCTAGAACATTTATATTAACTAATTTGTAAGGAAACTAAATAAACTTTCCGACTGAAGTATGTGCAAAAGTTGGTAATTTTATTTGAGAAATTTTAAGCAAGAAATATATAATCTAGAATATTAGAAACCTTGATTAAAACGAAGAGTAAAGTTTTCATGCCAAAACAGGAGCAATATATTCGTTCTCTTTATTTTTCGTTTTGCATTTTAAATTTATTTCTCTATTTTATAAGTGACTAACTAAACTCTATTCATAAAACATCCTTTCGATTGATTGAACAACTATAATCTAAAAACAAACATAACAAGATTAACCCAACCACGCAATGTGTGTTAACAATGTGTTCATGCCACTAATTTTGTTGAATATTTCGCACAAACTTCATTTCCATTCCATTCCTATCCATACCATTTTATTATTCATTTTTAAATTCTCTAATTCGATTACTATACCTTACCTTTTAAGTTACGTTAATTTTTACAATGCGATATCTTTTTTTTGATTCAATTAAAAGTTTATGACTTTAAGAAGTTATTATATTTTTTTATTTTCCTTCCGTAAATTTGATGATGTTTGAAATATCTTGTATATTTGCTGATAATCAAGTAATGGAAAATTTAAAGTTTATTTATTATCTACTGTGCTACTTATATATTTACATTTGTACTATGTTTGTTTCTTGCTGCAGAATGTATGGGTCAGCTCAACCAGGGTAGGACCACGCCCTCACAGAATACAAGGGTATAGCTATAAACAGCAGCATAATGCTGCTGTGTTTCACCTGGTGAGTGTAGGGAGCCGGAGACCTTTATTACTGACTGGTGACGAGGCACTCCATCTCAGACCTTAAGGGTGACAAATGACGCGTCTTCGTTATGATTCCTTGTCAAGGATAAATGTAGATGTCATGGTCCGCAGGAATCACTTGCCATCAGGTGAACTGTGTGCTCGTTCGGTACTCCGAATAATAAAAAAGTTGTGGAAATTGTGGCCAAGAACTAAAAAAGTATTCTAGATATTATGTTTTCTTCGTAGTAAAAATATTTCTCGTTCTCTGTAATATGTATAGGAAATTGCGTTCTTGATATTATCTCGAATACCTATTTTACTATTGCAATAAAACTCATTTTCATATTACCATTAATTTTATTGTTAAATAAATAAATAATTCACTTTGATGTAATAATAATGATGATTAATATATATTCGAGTTCGCGCGAAGGTTAGTGTTCACAATTATAACTTACGGATGTTCTGGTACCGATTTAATTTAAATTAAACTTGTACCGATAACGCGAGAGAACAAAACCCGATAACTTGGCAAGATTGCGTCATACATATATATTGTATATATATATATACTATCCTTTAATTAATTATACTTAAATTATAATTACTTAAAGTATATCTCCTACGTATCCAGTCGGATTGTATATTCATAAACAATAATATTACGTGTCATAAATAATAAAACATTGTATATATGTTTTTGTAAAAATATTACAAATGTACAATATCAATATTTTGTAAACATCTCTTTCAAATACTCATATAAAGCTTGGCATATGTTGAAGTATTACTTGAGAAACATAACTTGAACATACTTGCACCAAGTGCAGTTGTTGGGAATGTAACAAGAAATGTAAATAAAATTAAAATCATACAAAAATGGTGGACACGGGTGATTATTTTACTTCAACATACACCTATAGATTTAAGTTTAATATATATGAATATTGAAAAAACATGGATTGGCACTTTAATTACTCATTTCAAAAAACGATCGCATTTTGCTTCGAAAACAAATTTCACTTAAAGTAATTATAACTTCTTGTCAACAACATTTTGGAGACCGTGTGTAAATAATTTAATTGTCCCAGCCCCTTTTCGTCATCAGAATTTCAGAGACACGGCGGATAACCATACTCTTTTCGATATAGACATTCCTTACATTCTGACAATGTTGTGCTTTATTGTGTTTAATGCGTACGACAAGAGATTGTAACAATTTGCCTATGTCAGTCTTTTTGACAGTATTCAATATGGAAAGAGTGAATAGTCACTTTTACCGAATTGACCATGGGGAGTGTTTTGAGGAGTACTTCGGATTAATTCCAGCTGCTGAGTTTTACTATCGTACATCAAGACAGAATTCAAATTTCATCCTCATCTTCTCGACGGTTGGCAATCCACCACTGTGCACTTTACTCCCCACATACATCTACTCGATTTCAGTATGTGCAGCGCGAGGGCATAGCATAAAACCACTTCTGTATTATATGAACAAGTCTGCCGGTATGAAGTTATTGAACCAAGAAGATATAGCATCTCATCAAAATAAATATATTTTATTCAATGTTATTAAATATACTTGACCATAAATAATATACTTCCCTTACCAGATAATTGCATTACAGAGAATAATTTAAATGAACTCATACACTTAAAGCACGTAATTCATCTGATGGTAATCGAACCTGCGGCCACTGACACATACATTATTTAATCGGTCTGAGAAATACCTTATTACCTTAGACACTAATAAAACGATGACCGATTTCTATGACTTAACTAACATAACAGCTATTTATACCGATATTCAATGAAAAAGTTATCCGTACCGGTTAAGTTAAACCTGACGCATTTGGCGTATTCCAAAATAGCTGTTACACTATTTTGGAATACGGCAAATCAAAATATTTGTGAATAGCAAAGGTATCTGTGATATTATCACGGTCATACCATTGTCATATATCGCCGCACCACCAAACCGGAAAAAGCTAAAAGCATACCTCAGCACTGCAGCTTAAAGATAATTAGAGTATTTTTTTAAATTAAACATAAAATTAACTATTTTCAAGTTATACATACAGTAAAAATTAAGAAAAAATATTGTTTCAACTTTATTTGCTTAACTATGGTTGACAAATGAGATGCATATGCATTGTCACTCTGAGGATTGAGATGGCTATAATTGGGTGTCCGGTTCTCTACTCTCACCATAGGAAATACAACACCTTTATACTGTAATTTCAGGCTGGTATTTTGCAAGAACGTGGGCCTTACCTGATCGAGCCGAGCACTCCACGCCGCAGCATACCACTAAAAATATTAACATATAAATAAAATATATGTTGCCATCTTGGCGCGAGCAGAAGATAACGGCATTCAGGAGTACATTAGATAAGTATATTTACAAAAAAAGAGTAAATTATTGAAATTACTACACGTAGATCGAGAGAGTTTTGTTGATTTTTTTATATTAATACAAGCCAGTGTTTGTCTACAATCCCATTTAGTGCTAAGTGGTGAGGTAAACAGTACTGGTAGTGGGCACTAACTCAGTAAATGTCTATTTACTCTTCTTTTAATGACACACTTGCACGGAGAAACTGTCACAGGCAAATTATTCCAATCCATCACTGATCACAGTAAAAACGCTATCAGCATTTCGCTTCATCCAAATGAGAGTATTATGAAAATGTATCCTACAAAACACTAAGAGGATGGCAAGATTGCGCCTGTATTCAAGGCTATACAAATCAGGGTCACCAATCACCTGTTTGGCACGCGCCTCCACACTACGCTTGAGAACAAAAAGTATGTAAAAATAGTTGTTGTAAATTAGCTCTGAGTTTCTTATTGGCGCCTCTCGGCAGATATCTATATTCCCATCACCGAAGTAACTTTGTGGAATAAAAATTGATATTAAAAACTATTCCATGACAAAACTACATTTAAAATATATATTTGAGATAAGTAATGTTAATTATCAGTTATAGCAGCATCATCTAATGCTAATACAGGCACTGTACCTTCCTGCATACCTGCCAGCGTGACGATGATAGAATAATATTTCCAGAAAACGCCATATCTGCCATTGAATTATATATAACCTTGAAATTTATTAAAATCATCCCCATAACTCAAAGAACCCAGGGTACAAACATTGAATACCGGCGCACCTCGGTATCAGCTCCTTCCTTTGGACCGCATTCAACGAAGAGCGTTGATGATCAGGTACTTTCCGATCACCTTGATTCATCGGCGTTGCGAAGGGATTTTGCATATTTTGCATATCTAAGCATTTTTTACGGAATTTACCATGTTCTGAGGAATTGTTTGAATTAATCGAAGCCACTGAGTTTAAACTATGCACGATGTTTTAACTCAGCGGTTGGGTTGCATTGCATCACGACAGAACTAGAGTTTTTGGGACATTTCATCCTCATCATCTCAATGGTGGGCAAACCCCCACTGTGCGCTTTACGCGCAATGGTTTTGGCAAAATTGCCATGCACAACTACTATGTGGAATCAGCCACCACCAGCGGTATTTCCAAACTGATACTACTAAGGTAACTTCATGGAAAGAGCCTACACATTTACTAAAGACCTGCAGCGCATCTGCAACTCCTATGATTTAGGGGATGTTTATGGATGGCGTTAATCAATATAAATCATCAATATTTACCGGTAAGGAACTGCTTGCTCATTAGCCATCTACTGTATAAAAAAAATTACATAACTTAATTTTCAGAATAAATGAGTACACATTTTACACCAGATGGTACGTGAACCCGGAGCTAGGTATATAAACATCCAAATTTCTTGATATTTTTTCTTATTCTCGATAATATTTAAAACATAGATTAGGCATAGAAACATAAATATCCTACGGTATCATAAATAGTACAGTATCGTAAGCAAGTGTGCAAACAGGTAGGCACTCAATCGTTGCTCTCATCCTTGTTGAGATGCAGTGTCAAAGACACATGAATCGAAACCCAATCATTTTGGAAAAATATTCTTAGTCGGTTCAGAATAGATCCAAGTCTGTCAGGAAAATATGAAATAATCGAGATATGCAAAGAAACCATGATCACAATAAATAGGTTCTAACCTATTTATTGTGATCATGGTTTCTTTGCATATCTCGATTATTTCATATTTTTCAAGTGATTCAAACTAGAAAATCTACAGCATAAAATAAACTTAACATATTATTTTATAATTCGTTACAAACATTATTGTATAAAATTTGTATTTATAAATTCAGTTCATAATAGATTATACCCTGTTACAAAGTCTACAGTAAAATTTAACACAACAAAGAAATGAGTCGCATGACCCATTTTGAACCATATTGTATTGAAATCCTTTGTTTTTCAAACACCAATAGAAATCCGAACACGTCACGCACGAGACTGGAAAATAGAGTCGAAAAACTGAATGACGTTTCCACATGCTGCTTGCAAAGGAAATAATACTACCAAAAGTAAAATGAAAGTGGTTCTATCTTTCTTCGTTTTATACAGGTCTCCTAAAAGTACCACTACGAGCTTTGCTTTTTACATAGTATTCTTAAAACTTATTTTAAAAAAAACCATGTAACTTTCCTGTATATATAAAACCTAGTTTTTCTTTTGAATTTAAGTGTAACAATTGGGCACACAGTTCATTTCATGGTAAATGGTACAGTATCCCATGACATCTAACTGCATACATCCTCAACAAAGATTCAAGATACAATTGCAATTTAAAAAAAAATATAATAATATAATAATTGCGCCCATACCCCTGAGGACTGAGATGAAATGATTCCGTACATACAAATAAGTCCCGTCCTTACACTGGCCATAAACAGCATAACATTTTTTTTAAATATTGTAACTGGTAATGTTTTATTTGTTAATTTATAATTTGTAAATCACTTTAACGTAGTTCCCATTTCCTTTTTGCAGTTACTAAAGTAGGGTTAGTCAAATTAGAAATCAAAAATCCAAAATCGACACGAAAAATACAGATTATTTTGTAAAAGAATCTCTATGTGTCTTTAAAATAGAAGCCATTTAGTGCGAATACATAGAGACAAAGGCTTGGAAAAAAAAATCTACAATTTTCCGCACTCGTTTGAAAGATATTTTATCCCAATCTCGTGTGACTTTGAGATAGACGATAAACTGTAATCCCAAGGATTAAAGATCAGTTTCAGATCAGGTGAGTACGGTGGGTATTCTTCGAAGCTGTGTGAACCCACGAAATATGTCCGAAATCAAAATGTACGTTTTCCAGAATTTATAAGGTATCAATTGTAGATCATCAATGATATGATATGATGTAGAGTATAAAGTATTGGAAAACCCGTGATAGTTTCTTACCTTATTCTGTGAACTACCGACTAATCTTTGTTTGATTATTTGTCGGTTCCTAGAAGTTCTTACAGTCCTCTTACGTCCTTTCTCAGACTGGTTTTCGATATTGCCATGAGCTGGATACAGCGTTTAAATGTCGAAGAAACTAACGTGACTAACTAAACACTAATGTCCACTATTACACACTGTCATTTTCCAAGAGTGTGCAATAAAATCATGGCTTCACGTTGCTCAATACATAGAGGAATATAGTTTTTAAACTTTTTAACTCACTAACAGCAGATGTCTAAAACAAAATTTTAAAACAAAAGGGAACGCAAACATTCCTTTAATTTTGTTAACGTTATTTTGGGCTACTGTACAACTCCAAAAAATACAATTACATGTTACCCATTCCACAAAACAATAACACGATTTTCGAACCGTCTTATATCTTATTAGTAGTATTCAATGGATCCAAATATTAAATCTATATAAAAACTAAACTATAAAACGAATCTTAAACTTATCATTTCAATGTAAAGGAACATACACACGCTAGCTTGTAGAACGCACGCACACACGCTTTATATTCGCCGGACATTGAGTGATGAGTTCGCCGAAGGTGATAAACACATTAGCTTAATATGTCTCGTTCGCTTTTTGAAAATCCCTATATCATATCGGAAAAATATAGACACTAGTGGTAGAACTGCTATGCTACTATGCTCATTATGATTGACTATTAATATATTAGAGTAATAAGCAGAAGTATAAATTAGTTTTTTAATCATTAAAAGATATTTTGTGACCTAAAATAAACTTTACGCCACACACCAATTACTTAATCGTATTTTGAAGAAAAGAGCATAAAAATACAAAGAATCATATTCTAAAAGACGTTAGGAATTTCAATACCATAAATAAAGAAAAGCTAAATTTTATAAATGTTGTTATTGTTGAAGAAATAAAACTCACTAACGCAACTAATGCAGCAATTTCTGCAAAATATATTAGATAATAGGGGTGATCCTGAGAAGGGTTTCGATCATAATAAGGTGGGATAAAAACATCCTTATGCGTATATAACAATATTTTTTTTTTTTTACATCAAGTGAAACGAGTACAAAAGTATGGATCAGATTCAATATCAAAGACACGGGACGTTCCACCTCACACCGAAATTCGAAAAGTCATTTTTTTTATACACAAATATTATTCTTTAGCTAGGAATCGATCCAGGGCCTGCAACGCTCTAACCACTACTTAACACGACCATCAAATATGCATAGTTTATTTAGTATGCGGCAGATTTTTAACGCAAAAAAATTGCAACGTAAAATTTCGATATATATTTATTAGTATTATTGATAATATTAGTCTAATTTTTGGATATGTGATTATTAAGTTAGCTATAAAAATATACGAATATGCAATATGATATACGTGCAAATATGCGCATAAACACACAGAAACGAAGTGATAACGAGACATTACTTACGACTTGCTCAGGTATTCATTATTTGTATACTCATTTCCGTACCTTATTTAAATACAAGCCCCTAGTGTTAAGTTAAATATATTCAAACTTATTAATGGCCTTCCTCAAAGCTAACTTCATGAACAGAAGTCTTCTTCAAACTTGTTAAGTTGCCTCCAAGAACAACTTTGGTACAGACTGTATTGCCGACTGTTAGAATGTGCACGAGACCTATTGTACTAGAATCTAATTTATAATTTGAATAATAATAACTAGATCCTTACATACTTAATTTGTACACACCCACCAACGTTTGCCATTAATATAATGGATTACGGACGCATGGCGTTGTGGTTAAAGTGTCTGAATGCTCTGTCACGAGTTCTAGGTTCGTTTTCCAGACAAGTGTAATCGTATATGTGTATCACAAATTCTTGGTTTAGGGTGTAGGTGTATTGCCTGTATGTTCCGTATCCTTGAAATTGCATCTGAAACTTCTTTCCTATTGCATTTTGTCTAATTAGTGAAGGGGACAATGAGTAAGTGCATTTATGTTTGTGCAAATGCTTAAGGTACTATAATAATCCTACACACTTTCTTGATTTTTTCTGGTAAAAACAATAAAAAAAAAACTACACCGTGGTCGAAGTCGACCAATAGATGGACAGACAACTAAATATTGTTTTAAGCAAAATTCAAAATACAAAATGCAAAATCTTCTAATATATGTATATGACAAAATAACAAGTCTGTTATTGACAGACTTGAAGTTTCCAAACAAGCAGCACTACGTAAGGTGTATTTTGTACCACATTAACCAACACCCACTTATAGGTGGAATGGCTTAGCACGGCTATTGAAGTAAATGTATGTTGACTTGGCAGAGATTTATGTCAAGCGATGTGTTATTTAAAGGCAAGGCAAGACATAATGAATACAAAAAAATATAAGATGGCATATATTGTTATAGCTAATATTTGTGTACCAAACAATTTGTTTGACTTTACTAGCGATGAAAGAGTAATGAGGGGGATTTAATTTAAAAATTTCCACCATTTCGAATACTTTGCCGAAATGTTCGATGAACGCTCGCCTGGGACGTCCCTTGTCTAATCTTCCATTCACTCTCTTACAAAAGATTTATTTTATCTCTAATGCCGGCGTTTTTCACCATTTTTTTGAATTTAGTGAAATTGGAAACGTATAATAAAAGAAAATGTATATGATCTTTGTAATAGAAGGTAGTTATGTAAACGTGCATACCCCGGACGCTCCTATTGAAAAGTCCCAGTGCTGGAGGGTATATATTAGTTCTCTAGAGAAGATATTAGAGGGTATACATTTATATATCTTAAAAATAAAAGAAGAAAAAAAAAAGACACTTAATTCCTAAAGTTAACAAATGAATAGGTAATATCATTAATTGTTCAGAAAACTAAATCGAACGACCGTACACTATTATATCTTATTACAGATAATCGCGAAAAACCCTTTATTTTTGACGCAGAAATGATATTTTATGAGAGTTTTGAGACATCTTTTAGAATGCCAAAATGAAAGTTTATACAAAAATGTAACTTAGTATTGCAAGTTTGACCCCTTTTTATGCTTAAGTAACTGGACTACACTGCTTCCACAGCTGACAAGATCGATCGGCATTCAATTACCGGATCACATTTGTAAAATATAAATGATACCTCTCTGCCTACCTGACTGACTTACCCTATCAAGGAAACTATGTCCATAAAAAGTATTTTAAACTACGCTTATAATTCATATAGAATATTTTTTATCAAATTTTTAAAACTATGTACGCCTTTTCAAGGAAACGCCTATAAAGCTGACACTATTTGGATTGGTGAGTGCTACGACGTCGGTGCCATCGTAGTATTGATGTTTTTCCGCTATAACACGGTCCGAGTAGTTTTACTCGATATTTAATAGTGTTTTGAGTGCTCTATATGCAAGAGGGGTTGAGAGAAAAATTTAAATGTATTCCCTCTTACGCTCTTCCTCATCTCTGTAACATTTATTTTTAATATATTTACAACAATTTTATATGATTTATCATAATCACACAAATATAATTTAATAAAACAATAAATCTAATACTAAACTTAGCAGTTTCTTTTTATTTAATATCTAATATCTACCACATTCCTGTTCTATCCCAAAATCCTGAAAACAACTCGATACGTAAAGCCGAAGATCGAACTGCTTAAGCAATTTATTATTCCCGCAGACTGATGATACTGTAGTAAGATTGTTTTGTATTGCGATTGCATACGAAAATACAGATAACATAATAGTAATGGATTCTTGAAGCCCATGACACCTACTTCAAAAAATACTCACTCAGGATACCCCTGAGGACTAAAATGAAATACTTCATCACCAATAATAAGGATCTCCGGACCCCTACACTCACCAAACTAAAAACTGTTACTTTATGGTGGTATTCTGCGTAGGCGTGGATCTTTTCCGATCGAGCCGACGTTAAAATACTGCAATTAAAAACTATCTGCAATATAGCTCAGGAATTGTAATAAATACGTTATTATATATAGAGCCACACTATAGCTGGTTTCCGACTGCATTATGAATAAGTTGGCTCGATTAGGGAACGACGTCGCCCTCATAAAATACCAGCTGTAGCTGTAGGAATACATGTAATGAAACTACTGCTACTACTAACTTGTAAGAGACAAATACTATTTACAAACATTCCATCTCAGTCTACACGAGTGGCACATGATGTACATCTTGAATTCAAAATGAAAGTAGGTGGTATTTCGTAGCTGTCATCACTTATAGAGTGTGAACCATGTGCTCGTTTATCAGCCTAAATTTCAGTAAATGTTTCTGTCAAATGGATGCTATATTATCAGCTGATTTTCGTGTATGGATAGAGTACATAGCTGATGCGTCGAGGGTCCTGGATTTGATTCCCAGATGAGGAGTAGTATTTGTGTATCACAAATTGTTAGTTTTCGGATTTGGGTGTATTTTGTGCACGTCCGATAATAATCCCGAACCTTCCTCCGATCTTATTACGCCATTACTTCGGAATAGGAAGGGAAGGACAAGTGAGTGCCTTCGTGTTTGTGCAAATGTTTACGGTACTATAAAATATTCTGCTCAGTTGATGTTATTTGGTATTAAACAGAAGACATCACTCTGCTCGATATTGACCAAGAGAATATGAAAGGAAAATATCAATCGCATACGCGCAGCGACTACAGTAACTTTTCCAAGATTAGGAATAACAGTATTTCTGACAACGCAGTATTTTTGAATTTAGCAACCTATTTTCTAAAAATGAAAAAAATATAGTTCCATTTACGTTACAGATATAGAAAGCATTGCAACGCATTGTAACTATTCAAATAGAAATTTACGCTGATGCAATTTTTATTGTGGCAAAATTCGATTCGTAAAATTTTATTTAACAGAAAAATGTTGATGTGGGCAAATATTTATACGTTTGATAACAAATGGCGTTTACTTTTAAAATATGTTTTTATTTTTATCTTAAATTTTAGATCCCGATTTTCGTTGTTGTAGATATGATAAAGTTTGATTCCCAATCTAAGCCAATATGTGTGTAATCCAAATTATTAGATTCTGGTACAAACTACCAGAAAATATAACCACATTAATTACCAATTCAGCTAGGATATATATATAGCCTCTTATTTTTTTTGACATTAGGATGACAGACAACTTTCTCACTGGGTACCACAAAACATGATCCTAAACCGTCTGTGTCCATTTATAACCTGCAAACAAACAAACGATGACCTATACCACTCCATCCAGTGGGAATCTATCCTACAGTACTGTATTTATCCATAAGAGGTTACCTCTAGACGTATTCTCATCGATTCTATGATCTACGTAGGTTGGTCACTTCAATTTGCGCAACTTAATATTAGTTATGGTAACCTTGGTTTATAAAGAACTGTCACAAATAATGTATAGTAACAGCGATAAATCTACACTGTAGCTAGTGTAAAGCTAAAGATTGAATAGGTCGGCACGAACGGTGATAAATACCGGCATTAAAATAGCTTACTTTCGTATAATTACCGTAGGGAGACTCGATTACTCATAATGAGGCATTAAATCTCAATTCTCAGGATAATAAACATTCATGTACATATTGAATTTTTTTATGAGCCGCTTTCCTTTATTTTGATCAGCTGAACTGTATGTGCGTTTGCCACTCCAAGTACAAAATAATAATTGCATAACTGAACATGGATTAAGGCTGTCCTTAAAATTTATGTGGCAATATGACTTGCACAAATATAAATTTGAATTTTTATTTTTTTAGGCCGTTCCATTAGCTATTGACACTTCAAAAATATATATTATAAAAATTATATGATTGCATAACATGAACATTAGTAAATTATTATTTCTAAGATAACAGTGATTGACGGAAAAATTATATTGAAAAATCATCTAAAGCAAAGAGTAACAAGACTTATTCTAAGCACAATACATAATATGCGCCTATTTCTTTAGATGACGCCGAATAATTAATCATTTTTGTAAGTACATTAATTTATAGGTTATTAGCACATACAATCTGCTACACAAAAACGTAACTCGCCAAAAATATAAAAGAGAATTGATAGGTCGGTAATATAAATTGTACAATTCATTTCAGAAACGTTGCGTAACACTGAATAAATAAAATTGTTATTTTAGCAGGATAATTTTAGGTAGGACCTAATGTTTACATTGCATTTCATAGTAATCAATTATTATAGGTCTGATTTGAAGGGATGAACATTCTTAAAAAGGCAAGAAGTCTTAAGGTTAATAGTGTTTAATGCATTTCCCAACGCCACATTTTCTGATATTTCAAAATATTTATAATTTAAATCCCTTCAACTTTGTAAAGGAATCAAAATATGTTATATAGGGCTTACTATACAAAAATCAGTAAGTGATATTACATTGTTTGTATTATATATATATATATATATATATATATATATATATATATATATATATATATATATATATATATATATATATATATATATAACTAGTCTAGCCATAAATACTGTTACATAAAAACTTTTCTTTTTTTCAACTTTTTAATGATTTAGAATTTGGAACATGTATATTATTTTAAAAACTTTTTTCGATTTTGCGCCATTTCACATATTTTTTCGTGTTCATTATCAAATTACAATATGGAATGGGGTGTTAAAGAAAATAGGATTGTAGTAATCACCTTGCAAAAAGTGGGTATGGAGCTGTCGGTCATATTTCAAACATTTTTCAGACATTTCAAAAGCTTGGTATCAGCCGTATGTTCGTATATCATACGAATTCTGTCGCGGTACGCAGGTGAAAGGCACAGAAATATCCTCTTTACCGATGAAAAAATTTTCACGATTGAAGAACACTACAATAAGTAAAATGATAAAGTGTACGCTCACAGTTCTAAAGAAGCTGCTCAAGTGGTCGGAAAGGTACAACGTGGTCATCATCCTGCGTTAGTGATGGTTTGGTGGGGCGTATCTTATCAAGGAGTCACAAAACTACATTTTTGTGAAAAAGGATAGAAAACTTCAGCCAAAGTGTATCAAGATACAGTCTTGGATTACATCATTTATCTAAGTGCTGGACTAAAACCATGTTTGTATTTTATCTAGTATGTGGCCTTATATATTGAGAAATTAAAATGTTACAATTTATTTTACAGTTTTTATTTAAATACTTAAAAGCACAATAATGAATATGATATAATATAATTTCTATACTGGCCTAACTTACATCGTTTCAACTTTAGTCGTTTCGAGTTAGTCAATCAATTTTTTGACACTATTGCTCAAATGTACATGTATATGTCAATTGTTTCGATTTATGTGTCGTTGGCTGAATTACCTAGATCAACGTTTGCGGTGGTTTTCATTTATTTAATTGCTTACTTACAATAATAAAGGATATTTTTACGAACTTAATTAAGTTTTATTATACTTAAGTCCTAACAAAACCTAACCCAAAAATGAATTGACGTCGTTTAAGTTTTCTTGGAGTAATTCTATAACCCAATATGCCGTAATTATGAGGACTGTCTTTTTTATTATTATTAAATAAATATTTGATTTAATTAAATACTCGTAAAAATTTGAACCATTGGTTAATCTGCCATCTGTATTTCTTATAATAGTCGTTTATCGTATTTTCATGTTAATGCAGCTGAATGTTCCTTATAATAAGAACCCTGTCGCACAATTAGTAAATAGCGCCATCTACACATTCCTTAAAAACAATTTTCAAACTCGAGAATCCAGCAGAAAATTGAGACAACTAGGAAGATTAGTCAACTTTGTATTTCAAGCCCTCTACAATAGAGGGCTTTGCTGACTTATCAAAAAAACCACCGGTAGCAAAAATTCGATGCCTCGCATTTAGTCAGACCAACAGGCTACGTTTGGCGTAGTAAGCTTTCACATATTTAGTGTTGCATTTTTTTTTTTTTTATAGCATTAAGAGTAACAAACGAGCACACAGTTCACGTGATGGTAAGTGATTCCTGCGGCCCATGACATCTACATTCATCCTTGACAAGAAATCATAATGCAGATGCGTTGTCACCCTTGAGGACTGAGATGGAATGCCTCGTCTCCAGTAATAGGTCTCCGGATCCCTGCACTCACCAGATGAAACACAGCAGCGTTAAGCTGCTATTTTACGCTGGTATTCTGTGAGGGCGTGGTCCTACCCCGGTCAAGCTGACCCATTCATTCTGCAGCTAGAAACAAACTGCAGTGTAGCTCTACCACTGCTAATAATCTTTTAGGTTTAATGTTATTTTAAGTTCATCGTAACTAAATCATACAGGACTAAATTACGAACAATTCTGATACAATTTGGATCTGTTTTTCCAGCTTTTCATATTTCTAACCTAATTCTGTATCGTTACTTGATTCAAGTCATTACCAAAGTCAACATATTATTTTCTTAATGAAATAATTTTTAACGTAAACATCACTTCTGAAAGTTTGTTTCGATTGAGAAGAAATAGCGCTAGAAAAATGATATGGCTCAAGTTTCTAGCTGCAGAATGAATAGATCGGGTTAGGCCCACGCCCTCGCAGAATACCAGAGTGAAATAGCAGCATAACATAAGTTTCGTCTGGTCTGTGCAGGGATCCGGAGCCCTTTATTACTAGTGACGAGGAATTCCAAATCAGTCCTCAAGGGTGACAACGCATCTTCATTATAATTCCTTGTCAACGATGAATGTAGACGTCATGGGCCGCAGGAATCACATACCATCAGATGAATTGTTTACTCGTTTGTTACTCTCAATATAATAAAAAAAATTCTACAGTACGTGTTTAGTCAGCGAAACATATTATTTTAATCGGGAGTCAACTAATTACTACTAATAGTACGTCTTCGCGAGCATCACGTTTTTTTTTTTAATTTCAATAAGTAGTGCTTAACGTTATTTATATTTGTTCAACTTTATTACCCTTTTCATATAATGTTAGTAACAACATAGAAGAATGAAAATAATAAAAGAAACAACACTGAAAATAATTTGTGCCCATACATCAAAAAACCCAATACATGCATAAAAGTAATAATGCTTTTAGATCATCAAATAAGAGGGTTTATTTATATCTGTTAATCTGAAATTAAGAATAAATACTATAGTGTATATATGGTTTACTTATTATCAGAAATCATTCTATATTGTACAGTTAAATATATTTCACTTATTAGAGAGAGAAAAAACTCAAAATCAATAATGTTAGCCCTTTTATTAATGCTTAATAATATTTGTAGGTACACTGATCTATAACATTTATCAAAAATATTCACTTATTTCATATAAAGTACATACTCATTTTAAAATTAAATATATACATATAAAGACACGTACATTTCACGTTTTTTTTAAATTAAATAGGTGGCAACAAGCAAGCATCTCACCTGATGGTAAGTGATTACCATAGTTATAATTTATGTCCATTTTTTTTCAAACTACAACAAAAAAATAGGCACCCAACAGCAAAACAGCAATCCTTAAAGGGGCTGCCAACACCACAAGCTCAAAAACATCTCGAAGATTATAATAATAAATAATCAATTATGATGCAACTGGTTAAAGATGATAAGTAAAATACATGAATTATTACTCACGTAGCGGTAGTTCTTTTAAAGTATGTAATGTTATTAACAATATCCTACCTATTAATCATTAAAGAAAAGAACCGTTTATGTCATGCGTTGCATTTGAAGATTTTAATCAAATCGTTAATATCAATTTGTAACAAGTTACGGGGAAGTTTTAAAGGGCATGTTATTTAAATGTTTTTATGTAGATACAGTTTAATTAATTTAAAAAAGTTGGTAAAATAATACGTAGTGAGTAAAATATTTTTTCTAAACCAACCAACAAGAATTTTTTATTAAAGGTAATAATTAGAGTCAAACAATAATACTAATAACAACTTGCTTACTAATTAAAAACTTACCTATACAAAATAGGCTGTCTAGTAAACGTCTTCTATCTGATGGTTTAGCCATTTGAAGTGATGCAGTTTATCTGAATAATTTAGCTTTTATTCCATCATGTAACATTTCCACTTTTTCGGACTTAATACGAAAAAGAAAAAAAAAGATAATTCCAATTATTTACCATGTTTTAAATCACTTCGCAGTTTAGAATTGTTAGAAAATTGTTTGCGCTAACTGTTGTTCATTCGTTATAATATCTTCACACACCATCACTCTATTCTCACTTACTCAATATAGGTTTTCGATAACTCTTTATTCATTACTGGTTATAGGTAAACTTGCTTAATCCACATACCTTTGAAGAAACTCAAAGTACATCGCTGCAACGGCAAATATACTCTCAAACCCAGTTATGGAATTTCTGCATGAAGATGTTCTTATTATATTGCAGATTGTAGAAATATATCAAATTACCAACGGAATTCTCAAGATACTATGCAAGACAAGACACAGGTGAACAGGCATGCGCTAGCACTGTTCAGGTGTGCTGGCAATTTACCCGATAGTTAAGGTGGGATCACTCTTCTGGAGTCGAACAGAATTTGAAAACAATTTCAAAAGGGTAATGCTTTCAAAATTACCACAAGAAAACATGTCCCTTATCATGCTGTTGAAACACTCAGACATACGGATCATTGGTGAGATTTAGTGGGAACAATGCTGCTAAAAATGGCTGGGAGCATACAATAGCTGGTTAACTCTCTGCCAATATTCTGTCGTTGTGCTTTACGGCCAAGTTACGGTTAACGGTAAATTTAAAAACATGAAAACCAACAAACAAATAATTGTACAAAAAATTCAACAATTTCATCTTCATCACTTGATTTCAAAGGTTACCAAACTAGCAAAGATTTTTGGTTCCTGGAACGGGAGTTGACACATGTGCAACAGTAGAAGATGCTTCCGGTACTTTACATCTCAAAATTAACTTCCTATTTATTTTCAGTAAACAGCCTGGTGTGATAAAATAATGTAACAAAGCATATACTTAATATGCTTTGTTACCTTATATTCCCAGCGTGTTGCAACAACCCTACGTAGACCAGATTTCATAGTCTCAGGACATATAGCAGCTGTTTCAAATTAAAATAATTTATATAAGATTGATGTTCAGTGCCAAGCAAATTACACTAATGCTAATAAACAAATTGCGTTACATAGCACCGACGTCTTGGATATATATCATATCAAATCCTCAAAGTTTCTGAAAACAAAAAACTAGGCATGGAGTTTAAAATAAAAAAATAAAAATAAAATAAAAATAGCCTTTATTTACTTACTACTAACTTACTTTAACAATACTAACTTAATTAAATCCTATCTATAAATCTAGAAAATATGTGATTATAGTAATATTAATTGACGTATGCTGGTAGTAGTCGCCTCTGCGGCGTAGGCCTCTCCTAAACCTTTCCAAGTATCTCTTTCCCGAGCCATTTGCATCCAGTTATTACCACACCTGCGGCTGAAAGTATCTCTCCATTGTTTGCCTGGTCTCCCTTTTCTCCTTTTGTTGTCCGGCGATACTTTTGCATTGAAATCGCCGAGCAATATAATATTTTTTGTGTGTGAAGAGTCCAGGGCCAATTGTACTGTTTGATAAAAGAGATCTATATCTTCATTTGCACAAGCCTCTGTGCGAGCGTATATTTGAACAAACGTCCAAGTAGAATTGTCATTCATCCGCATTTCCAGTGCTGCCACTCGGTCCGAGAAGCTTTTTAAGCTCATTATATTATTTTTCAGTTGTTTTTTTATTAAATATCCAACTCCATTTCTTCCATTTGATCCTGACGTGTGGTAAAAGATGAACTCAGGATATTCCTCTATTACTTCTTTTCCTCTTCTAATTTCACATAATCCAACTATGTCCCATTTTATGTCCTTTATGGCGTATTTTAATTCTTCCATTCTGCTATCTGATAATAAAGTTCTTACGTTGACACTTGCTATATGTAGGTTTAGCGATTTTTGTCTTTTGTTTTTTGTTGTACTACTGTCCTTGTTTGTTTGTTGTTTAAGGTTTATTTGTTGTTTAAGGTTTAGGAGGTAATGGTCTGACTCTTCCACGGTGACCGGCCGGCTTGGAGGAGGAAGAAAGGTAGAAGAGGTACTAATTAGTTTTTTTGAGTATCTTCGTTCAACGATGATCGGTTGTTAAGGTTCAGCTGCGAAGAGCGTAAAAAGTTTGTCATGACTTTTGATTTGGTTTTTTTTTGAATGGAGTTTACAGGTATACAATTTGCAAGAAAACTTTATACCGTGCTTACAGAATAATCTAGCAAAGACACTGTTTTCGAATTCTATCGGTAGGTCGAGTGTATTGTTACAATTACTGTCCACTCTTATTTTTCCGAACCTATAACTCATTTTAGTGCAATAACCTATATTCACTAATGTATACAGACGAATTTAGTTAAAAAACTTTTGGTATTCTTTAGAAACCGAGTACCGACTTATTTTTAAAAATTTGAGTAAACTTATGGTAAAAAAACAAGTTCTACGCACAGGTGTTGCCATGAAGTGCGAAGCATACCATAGATATCTTACGATAAGCGATATTGGGCATCAAACCACAGGCCCGTATACTCCTCAATATGAGGTCTGAGTAAGTCAAACATAGCCAATAAACGAAAAAGCGAGATCTATGCTTTGAAAATTTGGGGTTACCGTAAGTATATTATGTCATATTCAACCCAAGTATGAACGGTAAATACTGCTATATAACATAAGAACTATTCACCTACGCAAGCCTCGAATAATACGATTCCTAAAAAAACTAAACTGGACTAAACTTATATCAACCTATCACATCTAAGAGTCTTTGATTGCTAAGTCTATATTGATGTTCCTTACAAAAATTACAAAGATCGACTCAAAACGTCAAGCTTGCTCTGCTGTAGGTTTTAGAAAGTAAACGCAAAAAAAAGGTATTGAAATAAAGGTGGGACTGTGTTACAAACGCACGTCATAAAACTCTATATTAATGACGTCAGTAAATGATTTGTCATCTATGCACGTCGACAAGTCATTATGTAGGTTATAGTAAATCTATCACTGACAAAACCAACCGTTTGAATGATGATTAGTAGAGTGCTTGACATGCCAAGATATTTGAAAAGCTTATATTTCCAAAACAATTTCAAATATTTAAATGTTGTTAGATTAGATATTGGACTGTAATTTTTTAAGCAGTTATGAATCCTATCTTTTAAGAGTGAAGTTATTAGCGCTTCTTTCCATATAGATGTGCCAGTGGCGGACAATATATTGTAAGCACATATTTTTAAACAAAAACCGATAGAATACGGTCACTGCTAGCTGATGCATAATAATGAAATCTTTTAAATGCTAAAATCTTTAATTTCAAAAGGAATGATAGAAACATGTATATTAGCAGTTTGGAACTCGCTGTGCTTGGAATCCATTAATAGTATTTGTATTAATTTTTTAAAAGTATTTTCATGTTTTATCTATTATGTTTCGTCATAGTATCATGTTTTATCAGATCTGTATTGTTAACAATACAGATTGGCCATAATCGTCTGGCCAGATCGTAGGAAGCTGTAATGTATGACGCCAGCACTGAAGCACCAAACACACCAGTATCTTTCGCTTGGGGCTAGATTTGTCCGGTTCTCCTGGGTTCTACCACTGTGATGAGCGTTTCGGATTGTATCGTACAGTATCCATTTTTCATTATTCGCTTCAATTGAATTAAAATAAAAAAGCATTAAAATTTTGTCACTCACACCAAAGTCTGTCGCTAACTCTGACGTGGTTTGCGATGGATCCACTTCCACGATCACCTTTAATTCTTCATTGTAAACTTGGGTCTTCTTGCCAAAATCTCCAGAACGAAAATTTTGAAACCTAAAACGTAGCGTGTTTTCTTTAACAATAGCTTCCTCATACATTTAATAATCGATATTTCAATTTTCCATTTTATTAACAGAAGGATGTCAAAGAAAAACAAATGAATCACTAAATTCGAAACACAAATACACAAGCTTAAATTTGAAATACATTCCAAATTTGGAAGAATTCCTACACAAACACCAGATTAATTGAGATCAAAGTTTCCAGTTTGACATAACGCCAATTTCATATGTAATAACTTAATATTTACTACCATTTTTTGTCATCTAATAACAATTGCAATGCATAATATATTTCTTCGTTTCTTTCATAAAAGACAGCTAAACTTTATAGCCAATAATACTTTATCAATACTTTTTATCCAAAGACGTCACGTTTTCACGTTTTGGTAAGAGAATAGAAATCTATTGCTATAAAAATAAGATATACAATTTTTATCATTATTAATATTATTTAATCCAAATTTCGTAAAATATCAGTATTATGGGCATAAACATAATTTTCGGCCCTAGATTTCTTTACCCAAATAAATAGTTTAACTAAAAAGTAGTTTTTTTTATATATACCTAAGTGTTTTTACGTGGCGAAAAACGCTATGAGCATGAATCATAATTTACTGCCATTAGCGTTTTTTTAGCGAGATGTGCAGCATAATGAACATCTTCAATCATTTATAGAATACTACAATAAATCTCAAGTTTCCTTTTTTGAGAAAAAAAATAAGTTTTTCGAGATTTCTTGAAGAGGTGTAAGTAAAAATAATATTTATTAATAGCCACATTCGCAGTGTACAGTCATACTTCTGACGAAGGTATTCCCCTAGGCCGCAAATACTTTTACTCAATATATTAAAATTGTTATTGGTAAATTGTCTATATAAAAAATGATTAAAATATTTGAATTGTTTGTAAATTATTTTTTGTTCACTTTTACTTCACAGACAATAGTAAATTATTATCGTAATTTACAGTGGAATATGATCAACACGTAACGTAATTGAGAATCAATACTCGATAAAGATTCGTATTACACGATAAGTATATTAAATTTAAACTGACTAAGCATTAGGTGCGTTTTAAAATCCGTGACCCATCGCGATGTGATCATTACATATGATTAAATATTCGAATACTAACTACTAGCTTTCAACTTATATTCCATTCCAAATGAATTATGAAAATATTGTATGGGGAAAAAAAATATATTTTCAAGTTAATACTTCATTTAACTGATAAAACAATAACAGTGATAAATTCAAAAATGAATTTATCTACTCATTACTTATCAATGCACTTTCCTAAAAAACGACCTACATCCTAATCCTAACTAATACTATGAATGCGAAAGAGTATGTTTGTTTCATTCCGCAACGAAACAACGAATCTATTGAAATTTTTGCACTGCGATCGTCAAAAGCCTCCTTTTAATCATTGAAAGATATCCAATTCAATGGGAAAATTAAAAAAAAACGTCAGATGGCAAATCATTCTTTTTTTCGAACTATGTATCAAAGAATCAACATATTTTTGGAATTGCAACAGTGACACAAGCTACTTATCCAGTTGAAAATCATTGAGTGCTACGAGATTATCAGGGAATAATGGAACATTATAAACAATTTAAAAGAAATAGATACAATTCATTATTACAAGATGTTGGTTTTTGAACAAAAAAAAGTGTTAATTTCCTGGGAAAAGTTAAAAAATAGAAAGTTTACGTAAATTGAAAAATGTTCATGCTCCACATACATATATGAATTTTGCAATGCCCAGCCCCACAACGCTCTGAAGAAACGTCAAACGTGAACTTAACTATCAGCAGCAAAAACCATACTGCAGAACGGGAAAAACAGCAAATAGAATCTGAAAACAGTGCTATTTTGTTCGTTGATGTTCCAGAAGGAACAGGTAATCGTTTTTACTACTTTTTTTCCATAATTCTTGTTGGCTCAAGTATAGCAATATATTGCGTTGGCCACTTTCGAAATAACTGCCACTCTTCTTAGCGGTAGTTGTGCTGTGCATTGATTGTACCATTAAATCATGCACAGGAAGACACACCGACTTGTAATTTCAGTAAAATAGCACTCACCGTATAATACTCCAGTATTGTAAGGTTGTTAGTTTAGAGTGCACAAATAGGCCATAGAATCTAATATACGTTTACAGGACATTAGAAAGATAATATGGACATATGTCCATATACATATATATGTATATATAGCTTGTAGGTAATGCTCAGATTCTAAATTAGCATATTTTATAATTATTATGATACTTTTTTTTTGCAAGGAAAATCTTATTAATAGATTCTGAATAGTAATCTAGTAAAGCCGCGAGCAATAACTAGTATAGTAGATAAAAAGTTCTTATAATCAAGATTATTAGGAAAAAATATCAGACGCTTTTAATCTAAGATTGAAATAACAACATTTTTCAATAAATTACCAGATAATCACACCTATAAATATTATAACAAAGCTATAGTTTAAAAATATATTGACTATTGAAGTGCGTATAATAGGATGCAGTTAAGCTTTGTATTATCTTTACTAGCAGTTGCAGTTTTAGCTCGAGATGAACTGCCACTCGCAAAAGAGTGTGACGAAAAGGCATGCCAATTACCAAATTGCAAATGCTCGTCTACGGCTATACCGGGAGGTTTGACATCAAGAAACACTCCGCAGGTTTGTAATATAAATCTGTTATTTCTTTATTATTATTAATTACCATAATGTTATTTTCAAAAGGAAAACAGAAATGTATTGCTGAAAGCATTCCAAGCAATTACTTAATTAATAATTTCCATTTCCGAGGCATTACTCTAACAATTAATGAAAAAATTCGAAAGCGATCAATATTCCTAGTTGTTATCAAAGCACTAAGTAACGTAGTACTCGAAGGCATGTGTTCCATATAAAATAATCACTCATTACAAATTTTTATCATACATCGTCAGAATAAAAAGATCAGGAAAAATATTCCACATCTTTTGGATTATTATTGTGAAAATAAATCAAACCCACAGTCCATCTCCTATTATATAGAGTGATAACATAAAATAATACAATTTTTGGCCGGAATACCTATGATAATAATATAATATCTATTATACTCCTATATAGACGGTCTTTAACGTCACGAACATTCAGCATATTACACCTGCCGCTCATCTCCCTTTACGTTTAACGTGCTGATATATACCGAGCTTCCAAATGACAGTACAGTAAAGGTCCTACGAAAATCCATCAGTTTGTTTTCAAGGAATACGTATTCACGTTACTAATATACAATTCGACAACGTTTTCAAAAATTGTTGTTTTGGCTTCTATGTGATAATATGTAATAGTGAACTACATTTCTTTTTCATATATTCCATGTACAGATATTACAATTTTACTACAACAGTTTTATACGTAGAATAAAGATATACATATCATTTCAAAATTTCTAAACAGAAGTCATAAATTTAAATATATTACCCAAAAAACGTATGCTTAGATACATAAATTTTTATGCAACTATCAATCATTATATATTTTTGTATGTGGTGTTAGTTATCTTGAACAAATTCTTATTTATATATGTTAAATATTATTATATACTTTGTTTTGTAATTTTCAGTTCGTCTCCGTAACATTCGATGATGCAGTCAATATTATTAACATTGAGACGTATAGGGAGATCGTTTATAATCGTAAAAACTCAAACGGTTGTCCAGCTAGTGTTACATTTTTCGTGAGCCACGAATACACTAACTATCCGTTAGTCAATGAATTATATAATAATGGCTTCGAAATTGCGTTGCATTCAATGACCCATCAAACACCACAAACGTATTGGGCTCAGGCAACTTACGACGATATGGTCAAGGAGTTTGGAGATCAAAGGGCTCAGATGTCACATTTCGCACACGTTCCTATAGAAGAAATAAAGGGTTTGTAATGATAATTCTCATTTTAATTTTAAACAAAAAAATTCAGAAAATTAGAACTAAGTATACTGTTAACTTAACTTAACTTGTGTGTCTTGTGGAATGACTTTTTATTCAGACAGTGTTGTGCAAGGAATGAGGTACTTGTACAAGAAATACGACCACAATAGCGCGTCCTCGCCCGCTTTATAAAAAATTAATTAGAAGTCAGATTACATACTAATAAAGTTAAATTATTGTTAACTTCGCCAAATTAACATGATGATCAATATTGATTTTTTTATTAATTTCATTACTAATGATGAATTTTAGATATAATAAGGTAAATCACTAAAATATCATTGGGAGTATTTGTTGTACGTCACAACCGCTGGGCGCCTATTTAACTTAACTTAAGTTGCTAGTAAACAATACATATTCTTTTGAAAATTTTACTCCAATGTGCGGTGCTAAATACTCGTAAAGGTCTCATCCACCAACTCCCAGGAAGCATGATTCTGAAGCAATTGCATTCATTTGCATGCATTCATCGACTTTCCGAATTGCCTAAAGCAGACTTATGTTCAATATTTATTGACCACGTGCTCTATAGGTCAAAGTTCCAGGGCGCTGAGTCATTGGACCTGAGATAGATTCCTATATGAAGTCAATATTTATGTAGTCCAAATTGTTGGCATACAATTATGAAATGATACTAATGAATATGTATTTATTTCCCCTTATCCCATAAGTGCATTCTATCCTCATTTGGATATTGGATATTATAGGATATTATTCGTAAATCGTAATCATATACTCGCATGGCATCATCTGACATCAAACAAAATCTATCGTCATGGTGATATTGAATTGGAAAGCCTAAATTATTTTATCATTAAAAATGCTTTTTATTTAAAATTTCAGGAGTCCGCTTGCCTTTTCTTCAAATGAACGGCAACGCAAGCTTTGAAATGATGGCCAATACTGGTTTAGTATACGATAATTCCTGGCCCACTGTCAGATTTTTAGACCCTGGTCTCTGGCCATATACCCTTGACTACGCTTCTGAACATGACTGTATTGTGCCACCTTGCCCAACAGCATCAGTCCCTGGAGTTTGGGTAATACCAATGATTAGTTGGTCAGACTTAAATGGAAGTCCTTGTTCAATGGTAGATGGCTGTTTCTTCACGTAAGAATCAAATGTTTATTAACTCATAGTAAATTTATTTGAAATAAAAATTGGAAAGTTTAATCCCTAAATCATAAATATGCTCAAAATTTGCCAAAATCTAACTTTTGTTTAAAAATAGTCTGGATTGGGAAAACAAAATAAAGATGGTCTTGAGTCCCTAATACGATTCCCAGTTATTTTAAAGTTAATGTTAGTTATAATTTGACTACATACTTTCCATTAAAATTACAAAAATCTACTTAAATTTTATCGCATAGATAAAATATATTATTAGATGCCAATATGATATTAATTAAATGGATAATAGATAAATAAGTATATATTACTGGAACTCTTAGACACTTACAATAATCCTGGATGACGTGTTACTATTGTAGTAATACTACTAAGGTTGAATGTCTAGAATTAGTAATTGTTTTTCCGATATTTCTCGTATCGTTCGAGATATTTTACCGTGCTCTACATTGCATAATAAAATAAATCATTATCCATATGCATGTAACCTTAGAGAACCCTAGTGGAATGTTTCATTACCAGTTTTTAGTCTCTGGTTTCATTCATACGCCGATATTCTTTGAAATTGTCGATGAAGGCTATTTCCCGATTAAGCTGACCCATTCATACATAATTTGATCTTCAAGTGTAACATGGCCCTACCAGATAGACCATGTTTAAAAGTATTTTCTAAAATTATTTTCTATATTTCTAAATTATAAAACTACAGTTATTACGTATCATCTGCTTATTGTTTACAAGTAACTTAATAATTACTGGTAGACTAAAGTAACTAGACGAGTAGGACTATTTAGTATAATTATTTTTTTGGAATTTTAGCCCTCCACACGATGATGAAAATGGTTGGTACAATTTAATATTAAGAAACTTCGAAAGGCACTATCTTGGTAACCGCGCTCCATTTGGTTTCTACATTCACGAGTGGTACTTAGCCACTCATCCAGCTGTGAAGAGGGCACTTGTCAGATTTATGAATCTTGTTAACAATTTGAATGATGCATTCATGGTAAGTAGCTGTTTGGTTAAAAGATAATTCATAAACCTAACAATGTATTATTATTCAAAGTTTCTACTCTGCTATAGGCATCTGGCCTCAGCCAAAAATGAGAGAATAATAATAACAGTAATTACTATTCATTTGCTACAATAATTAGTGACATTAGAACCAGAAAGTGTCAATGTAATGGAAAACCGCCAAAACGATAATACTAAGATAATCTAATTATATATTATAAGTTTTTCACTTTCTAAAACTTTTATTTGGATGTTGAATTGAAGACTACCTCCTACAAGTTTTGGTTTTCTTGATATGTTATATATAATTTTGTTGTACTCCAAATATTTTTAGGTAAACGCGAATGAAATTATTGAGTGGGTTCAAGATCCTATACCTGTTTCGGAATATATAAGGAAACCATGCAAACGATTTATGTCAACTCCCTGTCGCCCAAATAGTTGCGGGCCACTTAGAGCCGAACACAATGGGGTAATTTTTTTTACATACATTTTATCAATTAGGAAAGTAGACAATAGATAAAATAGATAACCAGTAAAGTAAGCTAAAGTAAGGTTATGTTCCCCGTGGACATAACAAGTGAATAGACTAATATAATTTATTATCAGGACAAAGATAAAGATAGTATCAGGTCAACTGTGTGATTAAGTTTACCTGATGCTAAATTATCAATATGGTAGATATAATATATTAGCAATAAGGTGAGCAAAGGTAAGGTTATATTCTTCATGGACGTAGAGTGACCAAACTAATATAATTCATTATCAGGGCAAAGGTAATACAGTATCAGATCAACTGTGTGATTAAGTTTACCTGATACTAAATTATCAATATGGTCCGAAATTCATCTGAGGAATATCATTGTAATACCAGTAGACTAACTGTGACTTTATTTTGATTTTCCATCTGAAATGCAATAAAGAAATTTCGAACTGGTATTCTGTGTGTTTGAGATCTTTCATCACGTAGGTCACATTAGGCTAAAATCAGTACAGCGATAGAGATATGTGTCTTGCCCTTATTTCATCGTATCTAAACGTAGAAGAGGAAAGAGTTTGGCTGGTGTTTGTGAATTAAAAAAGGCCATTAACATACAACTATAAAGGATCAGCAAGGTGACGTTGCAATGTGCCGACTACATCGTATTCGTAGAACCAATAAACATACGGAATTAGCAAACACTGTGATGGATTTGGCCTCACTAGATAGATTGATGAAATTCGATAGTCTAGGATCGTGCTTCGTGATCATTTGTGAGAGAATCCTGGTCTTTGAGGATGAAACAAAAATCTAAGCATATTTATTTATAGTACGATCCTTATTTTATCTTTTTTCAGTTGGATTACTGGATGCAGGTTTGCGACACGTGTCCACGTGTCTACCCTTGGCTTGGAAACGCTCTTGGAAATTAACAAGATTATATATAAAAATATTTTGTAACAAATAACGACAAACGTGTTCGAACAATATGAATACATACGAAGACCTAAGACAAAAAAATATATTTTTGTTTACAGTGTATATTTTTTTATTCCAAATTACTCATTTAAATTTAAAAATGGTGTCGTGTTTGACAAATGAAACTTCTTTGCAAGTGAAAATCCCTATCTAATAGCAGATATTTTTTGTAGAGCAACCTTTCATTGAGAATAAAACCTTGGCGAAAGATCTTAACACTTAGATTTAAAATACAATAGATGGTAAATGTACGATTACAAACCAAACATGCCTACATTCACTTTCATTAAAGAGTTAGGATTCACTTGAATTATTAATCCTCCTAGGTATTTGCCTCGTTACCAATAAGTAATTACCGGTTTTCATCACGCACACTACAGCAGACAGAAAAAGCAAGTAGTAATAATTTAATCTCAGGCGAGGTGAAACATTCGTTGTGAAGCTGGTTTTCAACGGCAACTTATCTCCGGCACGTATTATTTGTACTTTAATAGAACCCTCGTAAAATGAAATACAATATTCATTATCGAAATCCATTATACGATTACTTCATATCGCATATAACTTATAAAGATTAAGTAAAAAAAAATGTACTGGTGTATAATTCAGCACCAGTCACCGCTAATTAGTCTTCATTTCATGCGATTATACAGGGTAAAAAATTTCTGTGAATATGCATGTGACTAAATGGTTATATAAACGTGACTCTAATATTTATCTGTATCTAATTAGTCAATTAAATGTATTTACAATTGCATATATCTGTCTGAGCTGCAACTTAAATGAGTTTGCTTCAACGGGATTCCCTTACAGAATACCGATATGTAATAGTAACATAATATTGCTATTTTCGTATTTTATTTAAATATTATATTATATTTAAATAGTTCAGTAACACAAATTTTGTTCCCCGGCTAGGAATCGAACACGACCTTTCGATACGCTCGTATCACGGACAGTACAAAGACAAGCAATCGCTATCCGCCCACACCGCTGCATCGGAATAGTAGTACAATGACGTTGGTGACACAATAACGGTGAAGCAGTGTATTGTTAACTCGGGTAATTGAATAGGGTTTTAAATAAAAGGATATTTAAAACCCTATATATTGGCTAAAAGTCGCTTAGAGTTTAAACGAAAAATTCGAAAGCATTTGTTGGAAGTAGTGTCAGCAGATTCACTACATCGATAATAATTATGTATATATTTATATATATATATTCACTTTTAGATATGTTTGTATTTATAATATGTATATATAATTGTATAAGCATTTAGATGTACTGTATGTCTCTTTTTTCTTTATTATTATTCTTCTGTCCTTACCTTGATTTCTCTGAACCCCCCCAAGGTTGACTGGTAGATAATGCCTTAGGCATTAAGTCCGCCTTTGTGCATATGTTAGTTGTACAAAAGTTTATAAATAAATAAAAATATTTATTTGAGACACGTATATTACGACACTTTATAATAGTACATTTACAATAGTACACGTGGTTTGGATTATCTTTAGACAACCGCTCTGCTTCGAGGATGAAACTAGACCAACTGACATTAGAATGAATGTTGGAGTTAGAGTTAGGGTATTGCTTACGGCGCTGAGAAGGATGCAGGGTCTGCATTAACACTTGCAGAGCTCGGGTGTAACAGCTGCAAAATGAATGGTTCAACTCAACCGCGGTAGGACTACGCTCTCACAGAACACCAGCGTAAAATATCAACATAATGCTGCTGTGTTTCGTCTGGTGAGTATAGGGATCCGGAGAGACCTTTATTGCTGGTGTCGAAGCATTTCATCTCAGTGCCCTAGGGTAATATAACAACGCATCTGCATTATGATTCCTTGTCCAGGATGAATATAAATTTGATGAGCCACTGGAATAACTCACAATCAGGTTTGTTATTCTCAATGTTATAAAAAAAAGAAACGAATAGAAGACTTAGTACTTAAGGAGGTCTGAAACCCAGATCTGACGAATGTTGATTTCGCATGACTTATTAAGTACGGCACGGCATCTCATACATTTTTCATAACATTACTTTATCCTCCCTTTAGATAGCGGTCCGAGTCGAGGTTTCGTACCTCCTCATGAGGGGCCCTTGGATCGTATTATAGCCCCCCTCTGTTGTCGTCGACGTTCTTCGTCCACAGGGTTCGGAGTGCAGCGGTGGTGCAGCAGCAGTCTCCGCTCTCTTGCAGCCCATGCTCTTAGTGTCAAATGAAAAGTAAGGAATAAATACACCTGTTAATTCGAGGCATATAATTAAAGTTCGCTCAGGTAGGTTATTATTTAAACGTTCGCTTTACATTTCCTGATAACTAAAGCAGCAACGTGAGTTGGATTACCAGTACCGGAACCAATAAAATTGTTAATTGTATTTTAATATAATAAATATTAACTGTAATTATTTAACTTGTACATTTTGAATGCAGATTTAACACATATGTGATATAAAGGATATGTACCTGCAGGCCAAAAGTTTAAGACCGCCTTAATTAAAGTAGGAAAATAAAGTAAAACTCCAATAAAATATTAAATGTTTAATTTATCTTTTTAAACATCTGATAGAGCGTTGATTAACAAACAATATACTAAAAGCATAAATAAATATTAACAGTCCATGCAAAAAAGGCTATAGTCAGCTAAACTGATTTTTCATCAAAAAATCCTCCTTTACATTATATGACTTTGAAGTCTCGGCACACGGGGAATCAATTTGTTAATGGTGTCTTGTGATATATTGTTCCAAATTTCGCATAAAGCATTCCACATTTCTTCTCGCAAGGATCAAGGAGTTCAATGGGATTGAGATCCGGGCTCTGAGGAAACCAAATGCTTTTTAACACCCTTTGTGCCTCTTTCTCTTCTAAATATCCTCATACTTTTGAGCTCTGCTTTGGATCATTATCTTGTTGGAAAATGAATCCATCTCCAATTAATCGCAACCCGGAAGTAACCGCATTTTGTTCTAAAATGTTTTTGTACTGTTCCTTTTTCAAAATTCAATTTTAATCAAATCGCCAGTTCCTTGTCTAGCGAAGCAACGCCAGACCATAATTGAGCCACAACCATGCTTGATTGTTGGGACTACACAATCTGACATCAACTTTGCATTTCTTTTATTTACACTATGGGATTTTATTACAATTGATGGATAATTACTATGTTTATGTGCGGTCTTAAACTTTTGGCTGACAGGGTATGTTATTTTTGTTGCTTTGGGTCGTAGCCTGATTCAATGTTTGTGTGTTTAGGGAACTACCTATTCGTGTCGAATATAAGAAGTTGAACCACGCTGCTGCCTCCTAATAGTTGACGACTGCATGGCCCTGTAGAGGAAGCATTTAGATATTTGCTTTTTGGAATCCTTACGATCACTATTTTCTGTCACTATCACTACCAAACTAGCATATAGCATTAATTTGGATTAGTTATCATGCTTTTACTTAATTTAATCGATGTTTAATACATTTATAGTTTTAGCATAAAAAACCTTTTATTGCACGCTTTAGCACAAATTAATTCAATTTTATGACCTTATGTACACTTAACGCAGAGACAAACAAACATTTATTTTTCGTATAGCGAAAATGATTAATTATCATTTACATGGTCCCCAATAGATGGTAGTACAAATATCTCGATTATATCATGATATCCAAGTGGATTTTCATCACGGCGATGTCGTCTGGTTACTACCAAATGAAATCAACTGCGCAAGATATAGCACCGTTAACTTTGGTGGAATGACAAAGGCATTAACTCGATCCATTGCCTAGTCCAACCTAATATGTATACATGTACAATGAGATTGGGGGTTTTGGATACAGTGTCAAGTAAAGGAGACATAATTATTCCCTGGCTGGTAATAGAATCCAAGAGCTGTGATGCAGCAGTCTGGTTTAGTACCAGGTATTTTACAATCGACTTGATTCACTCGCTTTACGAAGAGATGTTGCCTCTTTTTTAATTTTTCTTGTATTTACCCCAGGGAGTATTCTGTGAAGTTTAAACATCCTACATTATAACATAATTCAAAATTACATAGCATTTAACACAAAGTTTTCTAACTCGCACAAGTCTTACAACAAGTCTTACGAACCAAAATGTCTTCGGGACCTTCATGTAAACAGCCTATATCTTTCTTAAAGACCGTCAACGTGCCTACAACTCCCCTTGCGTATAGCGAACGTCCATGAGCAGCGGTGATCACACTTACTTTCAGGTGTACAGCTTGTTCATTTGCCACCAGTTCTATAAAATAAAAATTTTAGTTGTTTTTTATTGTTTACCATATTAAACAGGAAGTAAGGCGGACACAGCTAATTAGTATTTAACAACAAAAAAAATAGATAGATTAGAACAAATTGATAAGAGACCATAAATATATACTGAGGGATAAAACGTTTCATAACAAAACCACGAGTCTTAAAAATCAAGTAATTGAGAATATAATCAAAATCTCAATTATTTGTCCACGCAAGACTGCATTGTCCAACTTGGATAATCTAGGTACTATAATACAATGGTCAACAGGACAAATCTACCGGGCAGCCCCTGCATGGGTGATGTTTGTTTTTTCGTGTAAATATTCTAACCTGTTCTCGATATTTAATAAAATATATAAATGTAATAATAAAATATATATAAACGTAATTACAAAATGTAATTTCACTTATCTCATTAGTTGTGACTAATTTCAATGTGATTTTTTACCTAATAATTTAGCTAATCTCTTTGAAATATATTGCTAGCTTTTTTATATTATATTAGGTTTGCATTTCAATCATTACTATTGTTATAGATGCAGATAATCAAAGTGCAAGTGGACGCTCCATTTAATAAACGATATTGTTTTTTTTTTTCATTTATTTTTCAAGTTATATAAACAAATTTTTTTTACAATTTTTATATACAGTACCACGAAATCTTTTTTGTTTATCCCAGTACAGAAATCGTAAAGCAAAGCAGCTTAACTTAAAATCTAGATATCTAGTCCTATAACTATTATATTATATATTATATTTTCCTATATTTATTCCTTATATTTATTTGGATATTTGTACATTACAAGAAATTCTTCTAGAGCTGTTAAGGAATTATGGTAAAAAATATTTTATGATTCTTGATCCATATAACATATATATTTAGAAATAGGAAGGAAATATTTATTTCTTGGTTCCTGATTATTTTATTTTAATTACCTATTCAGGTTTATTACTTTCCGTTGACATAGAAAATTGAAAAACACCAAAATGCTTATAAAATTTATGTAACGAAAGATAACAAGAAAGTGTTTCTTTGCTTTTATTATAAATTTACCGTGTATTAAATTAAACGTTCGTTCTTTTTTAATTATAAGCCCACGTGATAATAAATATCAGTGGTTTCAGTTAAGGTAAGGTTTCAGTCATATTATGGAATTTTGTAAGACACTATCTCGATAACCGCACACTTTTTGGTTTCTAATATTCAAGAATGGTATTTGTCCACATACCAAGCGATATAACGAGCGTCCTACGTATACTATATTATATACTGCACAATAACCTGGTCGAAATTAGCCAAGAGGACCTACGATGATTATGTGCAAGTAAATTGACGTTTCCTTCGTCTAATTATATTGTGATTTTTATAGATAATATTTTTTAATGTAAAATCTGATATAATAATATAATTCATATATGGGGTTTGTGTATCCAATCTAATTGATTTGCGGAAAATTCAAACTTCACCGTACGAATTAAGATTTTTATCCCGTATCGTTCGTACGCCTGGGAATTGAACCCAGGAATACGAAGCCGTAGTCATATATACTAACTCCTTATACATAAAAATAAGTTATGGTTGCGATCCAATACCAACATAGTTTATTACTATATAAAATAACTTCTAAATAATAATTATCCTTTGTTTCCTGCAATAATAAATACAACCACGCTAGCTACAATGGAGGAGTCGCAAACACTTTACCAAGCGAATGGAAGAATGCTACGGCCTAGAAATTGAAGGTTACGACCTTACATCGTACTTGAATTTATAAATTAAAGCGTGGTATCTATAATTGAGTGTTAAGGGTGAGAACTTTTGCGCATTCGTTAAAAAAATTTATTCATTTTCTTATGCACAGTTCGATTATTGAACGCAAATCTGCAATACATGCCCGGGTTTATCCCTAATATATATATATCATTGTACATATATTATAATTATAATAATAAAATATATATAATTTAAGAGAACATAACCTACCATACGAGTAGTTCACCTAACTGATTCCTTAACAATTATCGTCCTCCTGTTCGGTGTTGACTACAGCAGTACCTTTTGATTGTTTCCAGATGATATCAACTCCACAGGATATATTACACCATCACTAGACTGGGAAGGAAGCCTGGTTTTATGGAGTTTATGCAATAAAATAGGAGAAAGATTCAGTTTTTTTTTTCATGGACATGAACACCCATACAATAAATATAATGTCTTAAACGAAGACCTTCAATTCAGAACCTAAATAATACTACAAGTCGTCACGTTTCCCCGTATTTGGTTTTTTATATCCGCACTATAGCTTCCTAATCTTTTATCTATTACTACTTTTTTCTATTTTATTTAAATCTACGTTACATTACAAGTTTTTACTAATGCGATTGTGCAATAATTAATACTTTTTAAAATTAAAACTTATTAATAACATAAAACAAACAAAGTATCCTGTTGAAATTCTCTCAAACCATAGTTAAAACTGTAAATCCTTTATTATGGTGCAGTAGAACTAATTTCGGATTTTATCATGTAAAGAAACACTGACTACAATTACTAAAATAGAGTATTAACAAAAATAAACTATAAAACAGCTACTGCCTGCTAATGGAAAAATTATCTATACGGAAAAAAAAATTATTCGTCCAATGATAATAGAAAATTACCACGAATTGTAACGGAAACTACGAAAATATTAAACAATTTCACAGAGTGCCGATAATAATAATCACATGAAATCGTTGATATCAAAATCTGTGATCGTAATAGATTTAACGATTAAAATAAATGGATTGATAAATAAAATCAATATATAAAGATTGCAAAAAGGATGCCTTCGAAGCAGTTCTCTTACACGAAAGTATCGAAAAGATGAAGTGGACTGCGATACTATTCTCGGTTGTTTTAATGGCTCTGGTGGCAGCCGAGGAAAGAGAGGAACAGCTTTTAGCTAAAGCATGCGATGAAGAACTTTGCAAGCTGCCAAACTGCCGTTGCTCCTCTACTAATATTCCTGGGAACCTTAAACCTAGGGATACTCCACAGGTACTTAATAAATAATTTAAAATTGTACTTTAAAAATTTTATATAAAATTTGTGTTTCAATTTTCTTTTTGCTGTTTAACTTATTTCTTTTTTCGTATATGAATATAATTATAACATTGTTTAATATTTTTCGGTAGTTCATTGTTCATACATACGACGATGCTGCCAACGCGCGGAACATAGAAACCTACCGTAAAGTTTTATATAACCGTTCAAACAAGAACAATTGCTCATCAGGAGCAACCTTCTTCGTAAACCACGAGTACACCAACTATCAGATAGTTAACGAACTCTACAATCGTGGTTTTGAGATTTCACTCCACTCTATTACTCATCAAACTCCTCAAACCTATTGGGCAGAAGGAACTTACGATGACATGATGAAGGAGTTCGGAGATCAGAAAATTCAGATGTCTCACTTTGCGAATATTCCCGTAGATGCAATACAAGGTATTCTCAAAATATTGATGATTAGCAATTTAGATTATTTTTTTGGAATAACTTTTCATAGAAAAGTATAAATCTATTTCTACCTTCGCTATTGATGACCTCTTAGGTTTTAGCAGGCTTTAGAGCAGAGTCTGTCACGATTTCTCTTCCGCATACTGAAGTTATCGTGTATTCAAATATTACTTAAAGTTATATGTGTACGAAATATTTTGTTTAATTTATTTCTCAGGTTACCTCACAAGTATAAAATTATCATATCTGAGAAACATGATAAATCAAAATTATTCAACGTCGCCGTCGTGGTAAATTAGCTCATAAAATTGCTATGAACCATTTTATTCGTATTTTTATATAACTTTAGAAGTGTCAAACGATCCCAGGACACCTACATCCATCCTCAACAAAGTTTCAAGAGGCACATATGCTGTCACCCTTGAGGACTGAGATGGAAAACCAATTATCTGCAATTGAGTCCCTTACCATAGGAAACACACCCACGTTATGCCGCTATTCTGTAAGGGCGAGGTCTTGCAAAACCGTTAATATTGTAGCTAGCAAATAGCTGCAGTGTTGTTCCACTACTTTAATAATGATGGTTGCTTTCAGGCGTTCCATAAATTTAAAGAGAGCATGATTGGCAGCCACGAGATACATTTTACACTTCTAGTTAATACAAACATTTAGAAGATAAAAAACTTTAATTAATGATTTAACTCTACAGGAATTCGTATTCCCTTCCTCCAAATGACCGGTAATGCTAGTTTCCAAGTCATGGCCTCGGTCGGTCTCAAATACGACTCCTCATGGCCAACCACTAGCTTTGTGGACCCTGGTCTTTGGCCTTACACTCTTGACTACGCCTCAACTCAAGATTGCATTATTCCTCCTTGTCCAACTGCCTCTATTCCTGGCGTTTGGGTACTACCTATGGTTACCTGGACCGATTTAAATGGATTCCCATGCTCGATGGTTGATGCTTGTGTATTTGTGTAAGTATTTTCTCAATTTAAATTGGTAAAAGTAAAATGTGTATATTGTAAAATCTAAAAGGTTACATTTATTATTTGATTTGATGGTATGAGTAAGGCTAATGATAAATCCTTTTTTGATTTCAATATTTCATTTACAAAGTTTTGTTATTACATTTGTTGATTTGAGATAATTATGAAAATTATATTGATTGCCATTAATGAAATCACAAATTTTCAGCCCACCACTTGACGATGAAGAACAATGGTTCAAATTCATCCTCACTAACTTCGAAAGGCATTACCTTGGTAACCGAGCTCCTTTCGGTTTCTACGTTCACGAATGGTACATCGATACTTACCCAGCTGTGCAGAGGGCTCTCATCAGATTCTTAGATTTGGTTAACAATCTTAATGATGCTTTCATGGTGAGTAAATTAACACGTGGGCATAAATATCTCTCTCTACATCGATTAAGATTAAATGTGATACTGCTTATTATAAGATTATTTAAACTGTTAGTACCCTCAACTGCAGATGCTATATACAATAATTATTATTTTCTAAATACAACATTAATTGTATAATAACATTTCAGGTGAGCGCTGGTGAAGTTATTGATTGGGTACAAAACCCTATACCTATCAATGAGTATATTAAAAAGGATTGCAGAACATTCGTTCCTAGCATTTGCAGGCCAACAAATTGCGGACCGTTAAGTGCTCAACATACTGAGGTAAATCATATTTTTTATAAGAATACATTTTTTTCACACGATACGTGATGATTGTATAGTTATAAGCAGTTGTTGCATTGATAATTTCCATTATTTCTTATGTAATATAATTAAAATTATATACTTAAGCTTGCATCGAAGTCAAACTTATTATTTTAATCTATAACTTATCTTATTACATTAATTTAAATAAACTAGTACTAAAATTACCATCGAAATTATCGTTACAGATGCAATACTGGATGCAGATTTGCAACTCATGCCCAAGGGTTTATCCTTGGTTGGGAAATCCGCTCGGACTTTAAATTAACATCTCCCAAATTATTACTTATAATTTCTTTTCAATAAAACCGTCGAAAATATTTTCTCTGTTTCATTGAACAAACCAATTTGAGAACCAATGTTTTTAGAAATGTTTACAAAACTGGGCTAATTTATTACGAACCTTGATTTTGTTGTATACTGTGCGAACTTAATGTCATTTGATATTTTTTACAATTCAAACACCTACTATTAATATATAATAAATTTTCCTTTATATAGAAAAAACAACGAAATAAAATTTTATTTTATTGATGAACATGAAATTACTGCTGACTGTATTTTGGAGAATTTCAGTATTAGGAGTTAAGGACAGTTTTTATGATCGGCAAATTAAATACAGCAATACAAATTGTAATATGATATAGTAAAAAATATAGCGATGGTTGGCAATCCACCACTGCACGGTTCCTGCCACCACAACTACTCTGTGGAATCAGCTGTCACCAGCGGTGTATCCGTACTGATACCACTTAGGAACCAACGTGTCAAACGAGAACAGCTTTCACCAGTTGGGAAGGAATGATTGAGACATATTTATTACATCAATCAGCTATCAAACATCAATCAAGATGCCCTGATGCCTCTGACTTGGCTCTGATGGAATGGTTAATTACCCGTAATCACGTTGCTGGATCATACGACAGGGCTCGATAGTTTTCGAGCCTTACTGACATCACTATCGTTTGCTTTTAACATATCCTGTTATTCATTTATTAAACCAATAAATCACAAAGCTTTCTACTAAAGCTACTAATTTATTCCACTACTGGATCGATGATGATAATGTTTCCTGATGTATTTCGACCACGTCGATATCTTCAGGTTATCACCAGATGGCAACAACTGGATAGGATTTCTTTACCACAGGCAATTAGTCCAATTTAATTCATGTGTAATATGATCGCAGGAAGGTTTAGAAATTGTTTGACTTGATATAAACATACAACACAATGTGTGGTACAAAAATGTTCTTAATCGGATTCTCTCCTTTTATAATATTTCTTATTATTATTTAAGCTTCTTATACAGTATGTATAAAGGCAGACTTAATGCCTTAAGCATTCTCTACCAGTCAACCTTAGAGCAATGTATAGATGAAATGAGGTAGGTGTATGCTTAGAAAACCTGTAAAATACTATTATATTATATAAATAAACAATATATGCGTAATTATAAAATACATATATAACAAATACAAATATATATATATATATATACATATATATATATATATATATATATATATATTATATGTATATATATATTTGTATTATATATGATAAATATATAAATAGATAATTATTTAATATTGAGATGATTTTGCTCCCGAACCTTTACCTTTAACGCGTAACGATTTGTAGCCGCCCTGACTTCAAGAGGGAGAGCATTCAAGAGAAGAACAGATTGAACCAAGAAGTGGATAAAGTCGGAGTTATGAGAAGGACATAGAAGCAGAAGGTGAATCAATTTTACCTTTGGGAAAAATATAAATAAAATGGAGAAAACATTCCAAATATTAGATGATCTTTTATCTACCATACTTATAATTATATGGTAATAACTCATGTTTTAATGGTTTTGATATACAAATTTATATTCATAACATAAAAGAATTATTTTTGAGTGCCAAATCATTCAATATATTTCATTAAAAAAAATAGTGACTTTAAGGTAAGTATATTAACGTAAGTTCGATAAGCTGCAAACCCTAAATAACGTTGTTACTATATAACTTTATTTATTTAATTAATTTTTTTTTTTTTATTTAGGTTTTATTTGCTAAGAAATCTGAAAATATGCAGGTACGTAAATTAAGAGGGATAAAAATAATACATAATCAAAATGAAATGTACGCGCTTTCTAACACATTTATTTTATTCAATGTACATCGAATAGTAACTATTTCATATTTAAAGATAATTACCCTAAAAAGTCTTTTCTTTGACTCTAACGTAACAATATTCTGCTAGAATTCACAAAATCGTCCATTTTATAATATATGTTTAAAAAGATAAAATAAAGTTTTAAAAACGTGAATAAGCGAGCAATATTCGACTAACTTTGATATTACAATCGAGGGGACAGGTAATAATGATTTTAAAATTAGCATTAAATATAAAATTGAATGTTTAAAATTTACAATACTTATTTTATTAAAACGTTCGAGTCAAAGCAATGCAGTTTCTTAAACACTATTACAAACATTTGAATTTCGAATACTTTCACAATGCTTGAAAAATTTACGAATCTTGGCAAGATTATATAGGCCTAAACATTACAAAAAGTTATATCAATAATACAATGAGAGTATATTTACAATAGGAGACACTGATCTTAGTACTAAAGATTTGGAAAAAATTTATTCACGAACAACTACATTGTCATAGGATACGATATTGTTATAGGGTAAAAATCTATCACAATCTAATACAATAAGTTACTATGGTAAGCATATGTAATACATATTTACAAAATATATTAAGAATCAAAACAAAATTTTAAAACAAAGAAGCATTTAAATCCACTGATCGTCTAAGAGATAATACGAATAACCGAAACAAGATTGCTTCTGAGGTAGAATATAAAATAAATTCTATTAAGTACAAACCAGATCCAATTATATTTACAACTGTTGAAAATTATTAAGTATATGCTTAGTTAGCAGATCTCTTAAAGTTGAAATTTTGGAATATTTCATAAAATAAGTAGTTTTACTTAAATCTAATATTAACAAAATTACTTAATATTTACAGATTTGTACATGGTAAAACATAAAATAAGTTAATATAATACTGTAAATAATTTTAAAGCTTATTATCAGAAAATACATAAAGAAATTGATTCTTATTATTTAAAAATAATCAGTCCACTGCATTAAGTGCTGTTAAAAATTTAAAAATTTATTAAAGAAAGACTTTAAATATTGAAAATAATAATTTCAAACACAATTTTAATATTTTGTCTGTGCTTTTTCAAGTGTGTTTTCAATATCGTTTCACTTGTAGACAAAAAGGAAGAAACTTTTTTGTTTTTGAACACAAAAAAATCACTTTGTCTCCACTTACAAACTAAACTAAAAGCCGATATAATTTTGATAAAATTGTCTTAAATGAATTTTAAAAGATTACAATGAAAACATGTAGTTTTGCAAATTTTATATCAGTATTCTATTGCCACCGATTACGATTTTTAAGGTTAATACTATCTTAATGTGTAGTGCAGAATACTTTATTGAACCAAAAATTAAATATGATAATGAAAGCGACATACGTACTCACATATTTGATTGAGTACGGTAGATTAAAATTGTATATGTTAATCAAAGAACAGTTCAATTTTAAGAACAACTCATTAAAAGGCAGGCACGGACATATTATAATAAGGAGTGTAATAAGTAAATATCGTAAATATAGTTATTAAATACATGTATTCCATTGTATGCGTGTTAATAATTAAAACAAATTTCCAGAAAGATTTAGCTAAAAGTTAGAATAGAATTAAACAGAGCGTCGTTACATATTCTGATCCTGAACATTAGTCTTGATTTATTGAGATTCAAATCATACCACACAACTGTTACAAAACACGGTTATTCATTTTCAATCATTACATTCACATTACACATCGACTTTTAATTTCTAATTGCAAACATGGTGGTCTCGTTTATACCGACAAATTTCACAATGTACTCGACAACACCAAACGAATCGACAGTGGCATTTCTCTTCGTGGTCGCGGACTCGGGTCTGGTAACCTCGACCGCAGCACAGCAGACGGCAACCATCGAGACCAGCTGAAGTTCTATTGCAGGTTCGGCCACGAGTACCAAGAATCCCCAGTCTGTGGAATAAGATTAAAAGGTATGAAAGTAAGCCAATAGCTGCATATTTGTAGATACAGATATTACCGTTCCGCCGATATTTCGACTTTGCGCTCGTGTGAGCGTTGGGTGTGTACCCAAGCCCCTTGATTGTGAGTACTGCCACTTACAATCCCACCGCGAATCATAAATTCATCCGCGTCCAAAGGAGACCAAGGCACGCTCTCGAAGACCCCGACAATGCGACCACCTGGGTCCAAGCCCCTCGTAAAACACTACACACGTACATTGCACCCTCTATACTGCCCTGTGGCGAGGGTGTCGCAAACAAGGTTATTCGCAATACCACCATGTCACAGGCTGGTCCTCTACAGTCAATACAGATAAAAGCATCGCCGGAGTTTCTTGTGCCACTTCTTCTCCAGCGCCCACGCATTCCAAAGTGGTAGTACAGATAACCAATAATAATAATAGTGGTATTAATGTAGATAATTCTTAGCAAGAAGCAACTGACCGGTTCGGCCCTCTCGGGCACCCTCGGGTCAGACGCTCTCGCGGATAAGAGTAACGGATCAAGCTCAGGCTCCCGATAGGGAGCCCTTGTGCTGGTTACCCACTAATAGAGGTCTCGACTGAGCGCCATAAGCGCTCAGTCACCACTCAACTCGGAGAAACTGTAAAAGCCCTCGGCTATCAGTGGCCACCTATATACCACCTGCGTATCGCGACAGAAGGGGTTTTGATCGAAGGCACAGAAAAATCCTCTTTATCGATGAAAAAAAATTCACGTTTAAAGAACACTACAATAAGCAAAATGATAAAGTGTACGGTCACAGTTCTAAATAAGCTGCTCAATTGGTCGGAAAGGTACAACGTGGTCATCATCCTGCGTCAGTGATGGTTTAGTGGGGCGTGTCTTATCAAGGAGTCACAAAATTACATTTTTGTGAAAAAGGAGTGAAATTTTCAGCCAAAGTGTATCAAGATACAGTCTTGGATCATGTTGTCAAACCTCTCAGCAATACTCTTTTTAAAAATATACCGTGGACTTTCCAGCAGGACTCTGCACCTGTTCACAAGGCATGAACTACCCAAGCCTGGCTTGAAACCAACGTTCGGGACTTTATACGAGATGAAGACTGGCCCTCATCCCTTTAAACTTCAAATGATGATCAGTTTTAGAGGAAATGGCCTGCTCTAAACGACGCGGCGACATTGAGTCTCTTAAAAAGTCTTTGGAGCAAGCAGTGGCGAAATTTCTCTTGGAAACACTGCGTACATCCATAGATTTGTGGCCAAACAGATTAAAGGCCTGTATAAAAGCCAAAGGTGGCCATTTTGAATAGAATATTTTTTTATTTTTCTGCTGACTGCCTATTAAATATGTAGGTATAAATTTTAATAATATTAAATTACTTCTTTAAAAAAAATGCATTTTCATTTGTAATAGAACTTATGGCCGGACTAGGTATATTTTCTCTTGACTTTGCTTTTTCTAATGGAACGTACAAGATTCAATTTAAAGTACATTCTATTGCCTTTTTCACGTTTAGTTTTTTTATTTAAAAGTTCCCTATTTTTATTTGTTATGGAAATAGTTTTTTTGTAAGTTTACTAGTGTACATATAATATTAAATTACTTCTTTAAAAAATGCATTTTCATTTGTAATAGAACTTATGGCCGGACTAGGTATATTTTCTCTTGACTTTGCTTTTTCTAATGGAACGTACAAGATTCAATTTAAAGTACATTCTTTTGCCTTTTTCACGTTTAGTTTTTTTATTTAAAAGTTCCCTATTTTTATTTGTTATGGAAATAGTTTTTTTTTTGTAAGTTTACTAGTGTACATATAATATTAAATACAATTTAATTAATAATATTAATCAGAAATAAAATATCATCTTATTAAAAGTATGAAAATAATTACGTATAAGAGTTTATGGGACACACTCTTCACTTATTAGGGGAACATTTAGCACGTTTGCCATCCTTATTTTAATTTAAAATAACATTTTAGCTTGAATATCGTTGCGCGGAATAACTTTCTACACGATTGTTTTACGATGATTTGTTAATTAATAAATAAATCCTTGCATAATATATTAATATATAATTGGAAAGCTATTTATCTCCTATGAATTAATTAATCATTGAAAGAATTACACCCTTATGTCCAGTTCACGCGGGCTTGGTCACTGATGCTTGTCACACAGCGTTTAACAACACAGCGAACTTATTAAAATATTAGCTGACAAAACTACAATCAGAATAATTATATCAATTATATATATCATATATACAATTGATATAATATCAATGAAACAATTACTTCTTTAACGTGATTGAACTAAACTCACTCATCATTTGGTTCGCAGTAGTCAGGAGATTCCTCCAGATAAACCAAGTCTGTTTTATTTGGTTTCTTCATATCAGCATGTAAAGGTCTCAGCTTTCTAATATTCTTTCCACGTTTACGCTCCACGACCTGTAAATTTAAAGGAAAATTGAAATAATAGCAATTCTAAGATAAGACTTCCAGCCATAAGTTATAACTAAAAAAAAAACCTTCTGGACTTTCACAATTTATTTATTTTTTTAATATATATAATTATATAATATTTGTATTAAAAACGATGTATCAAAATTTACTGCGTGATTAAGTCTTTCGAAGAAAAGGTTAATTAAATTTTATGGGAAATATGCTCATGGGAAGAAAATAGTTAAGCAATAAATACAGGATTTATTGCACTTATATATATTAAATTTAAATATTTTCAGATTATTTTACCACCATCAGTCATCACCATGCGTAGGTAAATGTCACGGTGGCAGACCGTCCAAAGGTGTGATTGTTGGTGGTTGAGAGACAAAGTAGTTATAGTTTACCCATTACAACCCTCTTAATATGGCCATCAATTTTATGCAATATTTTATCGCGCCTTCAATTATTGTTTTCTTCATCATCGTCATCATCTCACTCTTTCATATGTTTACAACAAGGTCATAGATTTCCACCAGAAATAACCAAAAACATTCAACTTTTAACAAATTAAATATAATAACACTGGGGGAACTTTGTACAAAATTGCTATAAAAAATATTTTAACTGTGTACTTCTTTTTTTTGTTTCTGCTGAATCTTTTCTTGTATAATAAGATTCCGGCAAGAACGTACTGTCGAAATAACCTTAACATGCGAAGCGCCCTCGTATCTAGTGGTGAGCGCGTCTCCAACCAATCGCAGCTGCGGTAGACGTCGCCAGCATACACGCACAGAACACGAGCCCGACATCCCATGACACTTGCACACGCGCTGCATACGACTGCGTACCGCCTAAAACAACCAACAGACAAAGTGTTATGTTTTTTTCTATGGTGAAAAGTATCTATGATATACTTCATAACACACAGTCCACGTGATTTTCAAAAACCACTGCGGCCCATTCGGTATCCATTTCAGATAAGTTATTGAGATGCAGGTGTCTTGTGATCCCTGTGGTCTAAGACTCGGTACCAGCAATAAAAAGACAAAAAAAACAACAAAAAAAAAAGATCATCCAGTATGCTAAAATGAATTTCTCGACTAAAAATTAGATTGTGTGTTTCACAGAAGTGTACCTGCTAAATATTATTTTAATACTAAGCTGATATATCAAAAATGTCCATTAATTTTTGTTTGGTTATGTACTCAAATAGATTTAAATATACTGATGAAGAAATGTCCACGATAGCCCCGTAATGAATTTCAAAAGATTTAATATTTTAATTTTTTTTTATTACATTGCATGTAATAAAAGAGCACACAGTTCACCTGATGGTAAGTAATTCCTGCAGCCCATGACATCTACATTCATCCTTGATAAGGCATCATAATCCAGATGCGTTGCCAACCTTGAGGACTGAGATGGAATGGAATAAAGGTTTCCGCATCCCTACACTCACCAGACGAAACACAGCAGCGTTATACTGCTATTTTACGCTGCTATTCTGTCAGGGTGTGGTCCTATCCCGGTCGAGCTGACCCATTCATTCTGCAGCTAGGAACAAACTGCAGTGTAGCTCTACCACTATTAAAGTTATTTATACAAATAAAGACTTCATGAAAATCATGGACATTTTTGTATATTTAATGGTTCGGGGAAAATGTTTTTCGTATTTTATATACTAATTCAAGATATTTTTCAACATAGTTTATTTACGTTTTATTATAATATACATAATCCCATTGATGGAAAAATTTTGAGATGTCAAAAAACTGGGAGAATTAGTTTTGACAGATTAAGAGAGGCTTAATGCTAACCTAACACTACAAGAATTCTGAAGAGTAGCAGTATATACAGAATTCTCTCTCAATATTTACTGAGTGCCTAAAGATGTGTGTGGTCTGGCGTTATCGTAATAAAAAAGACACTCTTTCTGCTGATCTCAATTCCAGCCATTTTTCTTTATTTCTTGCTTAAGTCTCATGAGCTGTTGGCAGAATCCAAATATTGAGCTTTTTTGTATGTCCAGACGTTTTTTTTTCTTATAGGTCATAACTGTTTCGTTGTCAACCCCTAACTCTTCAGCTATGTCGTAACTGCTAATATGTCAATCTTGCTCCACTTTTTCATACATGGCATAGACTTTATCTATCTATAACAGATCGATCAGAGTGAGCTTCATCTTTGACATTAAAATTCTCGGACTGAAAACACTTGAACCAATTTTGTGCTACTCTTACTCTACTCTGTGTTAAGTCCATAAACGTCGCAATTATTTTCGAAGCTTGTGTTACATTTTGCCCTTTTTTGTAACAAAACTTCAAAATGTATTGAATTTCTTCGTTAGATTCACTCATTTTGTTAGACAGAAAAACCATAGAAAAATGGCGGGAAACCTTCTTTTACTTTTTATTTTTATATTTTTAAAATATCATCCAATTAATGGTTTCAAAACCAGCCAGATACAAACAGTACAACCAAAGAGCTTTTGCTGCAACTATTTACTTATAAATTACGAAAAAACTTTTTCTCCGTTACCCACTATTTAACCACAAAAAGGTGTTTTTACAATATTAGTAAATTTAATATGCATTTGTTTTTATGTTGACAATTTTATAAAATATACGATATGAATATGAGATTTTAGGTTAGAGGACGGACAGAGCCAAACACTCAGAGAGTTGAAGGACATATAGATATAGTCCAAAAGGGTTAAACCATTTAGAAGCTTATAATGAATCTGACTCTGTTTTCAATTACCCTTCGCCCCGCTTCATTGTTGTGCAGATTCATCAGTCCAACGTCAGAATCTTTGTCTTCTTTGGCATCCACGAAATCTCGACTGAACATCTCACCGTATCTTATGTCCTGAAAATAAAATAATACAAAACCATATTTTTTGAATCGCAATAATATGATAACAAGAGAAAAAAAGAGCGCGTACTCAGTGTAGAAGTGAAACTTCTTTGCTAATTTAAACCTGGATTTGTATGTAAATATAAAGAAAGAGTAAAGGTTGAAACGGCAAAGAGAAAGGGAGAGAATAGGGAAAGAACCGAATCAAAACAATCCCAGCAACGTACACAATATAGTTCTTTCTTTTTCTTTCTCTGGCTAAACACACTGGGTTTGTTATTTTTAAACATTTTGGGTTTTATGTCAGTAACGCTTCATCTTGAAAAATAACATTGTAAAGTTTAACTCACGGGATGAGAATCAAAAGAGAAAGGTTTAGTTGAAAAATTCACATAATTCTTAAAAAATAATCATAATTTGATTTTTTTTATAAGGGTGGCAAACGGGCAGGTAGATCCCATGACGGAAAGTGATGACTGCGGTCTATTTAATCTACATCTATACTCAACAAAGATTAAAAATTCATATGCAATATGAATCTTAAGCCCACGCCATACACATTGAGGACCATGATAGAACGTCCTGTTAGTGTTAATCAGGTACCCCGACCTCTAAACCTCACCATGCGAAATACAGCACCCGTTATACTGCTATTTCAAGACTGTAGTATGTGCTTTCGGCCGGCAGTAAACCGTTTTATTTTACTCAAATGTCTTTGTATTTCCTATTTTTCTTTTACATGTAAATATAGTGTTAACTAGTGCACCGTGTTCACGTCCTCCCTAGTTACTTTTGTGTATTGTTTGTCTTTACGTAGAATTTTTGCAAAGGTAATTTTGTGCAACACAAAAAATATGTTTTCTTATATTGTTTCTACATTGTGTGGCAGTCCCCATATTTTTCCTTTGATCAATAAATTTTTCATTTTGCTAAATAAGTTAGTAACAATTCTTTTACGTCAGAAAAATAATTTGTGTACTTCAGAACAACCGCCCCACTGCCAATGTCGAGGCGTCCGTTTCCTAACTCTGGCGTCGCAGGAACATTCGTTGAGTTCGCCGCGGCTACAGGCGCGTGCAACTGCATGTGCCAATGCCGCTGACGATAACGCATGGACGAAAGCCGATTCCCGAGATTCTGAAAAATATAATTTATCATATTATTTGTTATGCGATATAAAAAATAAACAAAACATTATCTCTGAGTTATCAGCGTCCTGATCCGATTATGTCTGATTCCGATCACAGTGCTATCTTTTAGAGATAACTATAGAGGACACCGTCAATGAGTCATATTTTATAGTCCCGTAAGCATTTAAGCTAATACCTTTCATTCAGTTCAGAGTATACACAGTTCATTTATTTCCCTATTCAGATGTAATGTAGGTACAATAACACCACGCAATCTTAATGTGCGTATGGTCTGCTCTGAATCTGAAACTTTTTAAAATTTAAAAACATATACGTATTATAGAAATACAGAAATTCAATACATGGGACATACATTCAAAACTAGAACCAAAAATTAACAGATATTTATGTATCAATCTCAATCAGATACACAGTTCAACATACAACAATACAGAAATAAACAGTTGAACATAGGCCTTACCTAAGTTAGAGAATTTACAAAATTTACCATGCAGAGGTAAATTAATAAACGCATATATATTTAGAAAAAGTTGCTAAGTTTTTATTTAAATTAGGACTAATTAATAAAAGACTTGAAATGTAAACACTGTCAGTCTTTTTAGACAACCGTACATAAGTTCAGCGACCTACGGTATTGCAACAAACCAGTGACCATGACCTCGGCATCACTACGGGATAATCCCAATATATAACTAACTATAAGAGTTCATTTTACAATGGTTATTTTATTAGTGGCATACGTTAAACAAACTGAGCAGCTCCGTCAACAAGTCCACACGTGATCTCAGTAATCGACATTCGAAAATAAACAAAATCCATGAACAGAAGAAATTCCTTGAAAACTCGGAATGGACTGGGCATTGAAGCGATACTAAACATGAATTAGATATAACATTTACTAAACAATTTATGGAAGCATCATACGAAACTGTATGGAATATATCAAAGTTCTTGACAACCAAGTTTCCTTCAGAGTAATTTACTTTATCTAAATAAACGCTATAATCTGGCATTGAAGCTAAAATATTGATATAAATCAATAACAATTTTACGTCAATACTGCTAATTCTTCTGAATTATATCTCAATCAATAATAAATCTAAACTATTTACTTGCGTTAAATCATTTAAATTCTAGGGAAACATGTCAAATTATATTATATATAATTATAATTGACACAATCATTGACAGTAAAAGAAAACATCTATGTATACTGTTACTTCAAAGGTTTAAACTAAATTATAGAATTCTGATTTATCTTTAGGTCTATGAAGTATAATGGAGAAAAAAATCTATTTAACTTATTAGTTATATACCCAGGTTGAAACATTATAACGTTTCTTCTCACTAGGGTTTGAAGTCCTTGCCGACAAAAAAAATTGTCATACCTATAAAATTAATAAGATCAGCTCAATTCCATTCTTAATTCCAAGTCTCGTTGCTTGTCGTACTCCACACTCAGGTTGTAATATAAACAGTCGCGACGACTGACTTGCCTGTTCAAAGTAACGCATTCACAGACTGGACATCAAAGAACATGTGGTGAGAACTAAATTTAAAAAAGCATTTAACATTAACTTTATTTAGCTTGAATTATATTTTAATAAGTATTTTAGATAACATAAACTAAAAAATATGTCAATAGAAGGGTATATGGCAAACGATGGTCGAATAGTCCTAGAGGTAGGCATATAATACAATATTAGAACATTTAAAGACTAACGTTAGTAAGTAAACTAAAATATTAATAAACCTGCTTGAGTATAAACTCATAGCAGGTTAATTTTTATTACTGTAAATTAACTACTTTAGTTACGTTTATTGTATCGAAAATATTGTAGTTTAACATAACGCATATACAAAATAAGTGTTTAATATAGTTTATTTAATTTATTTATAAACTTTTTGTACAACATATGCACAAAGGCGGACTTAATGCCTTAGGCATTATCTACCAGCCAACCCTGGGAGGGTTCAGAGAAATCAAAGGACAAAAGAATAATAATAAAGAAAAAAATAAACATATAGTACATCTAAATACTTATACAAACATATATACATATCATTACATGTTATCTTTGGAATTTATAATACTAAAGAAAATAAAAGATATTTATATAAATTTACATTAACTATAAAACAAAAATTAACACATATTATAAATACAAACATATGTAAAAACAAATATATATATATAAAAATAGTTCGCATTTCTTTTCTCTCAATAACTTGATAAAGTTAGATTTTATCTGTGCCTTGTTGTTTCGTAGATAACATCGGTACTACGAACTTTTTCCAATCTGTAACGGCGATTTAGTTAAAGCTAATCTCTGTGACATCTAAAATGATTTTACATCTAAAATGATTTTGGAACTGATAAAAATATAGCACGGCTATTAAAAACATATCTACGATATCAATATATCAGAAAACATTGTCGCCATAGATCTTTATATTGAATGTTATGAGTAATAAAATGTATTACTTATATCTTGAGTTTATCGTGAAATATTTTTAAGTCTTTTACTAAACTTGCAATAAGATATTACTTATACTGTTCGTTTCTATCCTCCAAAGGGTACTATTTGGTATACACTATTTCAATAATTATTACTTCTTCTTCAACTTTCTATGTATAGAACGTTTTATGAATTCGATCATTCCAATTCAAAATTGACTTACATCAAAAAATCTGAAAATATTTGATTATTTAACATTAAGAAACAAAACATGTTTAGATATATAACACGATAAGAAATTAACTTACTAAATTTAAGTACTCCCCCAAAAATGTCAGTGGAATTTGAAACAGTACTACAATTCCATCGGCTGTGACGAAATTGGTGTTGGCACTCCTCAACAGCTTGGCTGGCTCCCGCCTGCAACACCTGAAAATAAAAAATAATATGAAATATTGTGTAATGAAAAAGTCACTTACAGTTAAAATTATTTCTTTCATATTTCCAACGAATTCTACACGTCATTAAAATTTAATCTTTGGTCACCGACATACAATATACCACCGATCGAAACTGAAAAAAGTATGTGTTCTTCATGCTTTCATTTATTTTGTATAACAATGTATTTGTTAACTATATTACGTTTATAAAATCAAAGTCAAAAAGTAAATTCTGTTAAAATAACATTGCATTAACTGTGATCTGAGTGTGGTAGGTACAAGTGTACAGTTATTTTTGTCTACAAACATTTTTGTCCAATACTTTTTTCTATGATATTTGTGTACCCACATTAAGCAGTGAAAAATTTGTTTTAGTTTGTATATAAATTATTTAATTTTCCACCGTCCAACGCTGCCCCTTTAATTGACACTATCGTTAACTTACCAAATTATATTAATAATCGACAAGCAAGCCAAAGCTCTACAGTGGATTTGTAGAAGTGCTTCGTCTAAGAAAAGTGATATTATTTATCTTATAAATAAATATAAACCTTTTATCTTTGCTCTACAGGAGACTTAGCTAAGACCAGGTGCTCCTTTTAGGTACTATGGATATACCTGTCTCCGTGTTATTTCTTATTGTAAATAATATACAATTATAAGTACATATATATACAAATAGTATTCTATATGATATATTTTAATAATTACTGTTCCTTTCCATAATGTTGTATTTTGTATTAGATATAGTTTTATAACCTGCTGATCCTATCCTTTATCCGATGTAAAATTCTTTTCTTTTACTAATCCGTTTCCTTACCTTTGTCTGTGGCAATACGCACTGCGTGAAACCATTTGAAAAAAATAAAGTTATTTAATTTAATAAAGTCCACCCTTTTATACATTGTTTGTTTTATTTGTGCAAATAATTATTGTTGTTAATTTCCTAATAACCGTAAGTTTAAAAATAAATAGAGGAACGATACTACATCACAAATTGTTCGTTTTAGAATTTCGCATGCACGTTCCGTATCCCTGTCACTGTATCTGAGCATACATATAAACGAGTGAGAGCCTGTGTATTTGCGTAAATGCTTACGGCACTATAATATATCTGTCAGCTTATGTCATCTCGTAATAGTTCGAATATATTGCCGTGGTCCAAATCGATTAGTAAGTCTTCAATCAAACAAACACATTCATACTGTGTTAGGTGGATCTTGTCACTGTCACTGTATCTGAGCATACATATAAACGAGTGAGAGCCTGTGTATTTGCGTAAATGCTTACGGCACTATAAAATGTCTGTCAGCTTATGTCATCTCGTAATAGTTCGAATATATTGCCGTGGTCCAAATCGATTAGTAAGTCTTCAATCAAACAAACACATTCATACTGTGTTAGGTGGATCTTGTCACTGTCACTGTATCTGAGCATACATATAAACGAGTGAGAGCCTGTGTATTTGCGTAAATGCTTACGGCACTATAATATATCTGTCAGCTTATGTCATCTCGTAATAGTTCGAATATATTGCCGTGGTCCAAATCGATTAGTAAGTCTTCAATCAAACAAACACAATCATACTGTGTGAAGTGGATCTTGTCGTAGCATATATAACACTGCTATGTTTCGTCTGATGATGTAGGGATCCGGAGACCTTTATTACTGGTTACGTGGCATTCCATCTTAGCCCTCAAGGGTGACAAAGCATCTGTATTATGATTCCTTGTCAAGGATGTATGTAGATGCCATGGGTCGCAAAAATCAGTTGCCATTAGGTGAGCTGTGTGATCATTTGTTACTTACAATGTAATAAAAAGGAAAACTGGACGACAATTCGAGAGACTCGGGGGTGACACTCCACATGGACACTCACATGTTCGAAATATTTTTTCATTAATTTCGTCACGATGATTTCCGTGACCCATCTATTAGTGCAGCTACGAGCCGTTTTATCTTCTGCTAGTATAATCAGATCACATCAACGGTGCTGGATATATTGTAATATTCTAAAAACTTACTCTTACTTAGGTTACAGTAAATGGGCACAAATATCGAGTTTGATAAACGAATTGCTTATATTCAAACCAGCAGGAATCATCCCAGAACGATGAGTCCCTCGTGCTAGCCACTAAGTTATCTTCGCTTATTGCAAAATTTCATCAGTAAATATTTATTTAAAATGATTTATACTTTCTACTGTAATGTACATAAGTTATATGTAAACTTCAAGGAACATAAAAAGGTACATCCTATTTATGTCCCTTGAAGTTTACTTTAAAACAACTAAAAAAGCCTATGAGTATAATTTGGCAGTTAGCTAAAAACTGTCTTTATAATGTCCTAATTTTATAATTTCTATAACTAAACTACAAGTGCTACATTTCTGGAATTGTGCCAACTGCGCGAGAACTTTCAGGCGTAAGTAAATACATATGTCTATTATCCGTATGTCAATAACAATGAAACACTTAGAATTTAATCTTAAAACAACCGTTGCAATAGATTGAAATTAAACACGGCAATGGAATCCCTGACAATTTACATACAAAATTATACCGTGGTAACGCTGTGTTCGAGAGCTCACTATTAATTTCGCGGTATATTAGCAAACAGAGTTCATTCCCTGATGCCGGTAATAATGAAATATGTAATTGCAATTTTAAGTGCGAATTTACATCGTACTCTGCAGAAAAGAATAGCACCGTGAGGAAATCTGCATGTCTAAAAAATTATTCAATCACTCAGACAAAGAATCTAAATGTATCTAGACAAAATAAATTGATGCATAAAACCCGCAGTGTATCGCGATGATTTCTCCGGCTGTGCTCCGATAATTACTCCAAAGTTATAATATTTTTATATGCAGAATGGATTCCCTATAGGTAACACCTGAGATGAACTACTCTTTTATAAATGCATAAATAAGTTGTCTGAAACTGCCGACTGATTACTACAAATCAAGTATTAAGTTGATATAAATTCACCTGTGTGTAATAAAACGCACCTACAGGTGAAAACCATTTTTGATTCTTCATTGAGGATCTACCTGGATGTACAATTGGCCGTGAAGGTCACTGATAATAAGTACTACTACTAACTGTCTCTTCACACTTTTGACTTTTTTCCTAAGCCACGCGGACCAGGTATTTAATAGTGTGACGGTTGCTGAGCGCAGGGCGTTTATTAAGTTAACTACACTGGAAACATGAAACGTTCATGTCCAGCCGGACTCATCAAATGAATTGAGGCAAAATGAGTCGAAGTGACAAAATAAAAAAACTATATTATATATTCGTTATTTTTTTAAAAGCATTAATTTAAATTGAATAATGTCCTTGGATATTTATAGTCTGTATAGACTATTATTTAATTAGGAAACACTTTATATGAAAGAATAATTAAGTAATAAATTTATTATTCCATAACTTATTTCTTTTCAATCGCCAAAACATCTACCAAGCCAACCAGAGGAAAAAAAAGTAAGTAGGGCCATGAAAATTCGTACTGCCATAGAAATACTCACTCGTCGTCCCTGTACATTTTCCAATGCATTTGTACATTTGCAGTAAGAATATAGTATATGACAAGGAATATAAAAGGAAGGAAAAGTTTTGCTGGCATTGCGAAGAGATGGTGCATCTCTATACATTTTTACTGAATTTACCATGCGAGGTGTTATGAGGAGTGGATCCGATTAATTCTACCCGCTGAGTTTAAATATCGTACATCAAGACAGAATTCAAAATTTCATCCTCATCATATCAATGGTTGGCAATCCACCACCGTACGCTTCATGTGATATTTCATACCACGCACAACTACTCTGTGGAATCCACAAAAAATCAGCTGTCGCCAGCGGTATTTCGAAACCGATACGATAACCTTCAAGAAATTCGCCTTTCTTTGGGGCCGGCAGGCCCATTTACGACTCCTCTGGTATTGCGAATGATCATGGGCGGTGGTGATCAATTACCTTCTGGTGAGATGCTTACTCGTTTGCAACCAATATAGAAAAAAAAAGAACCTTCATATGTGAAACTTCAGTGCCATGAGACACGGGATATACTCGTACATATAACATAACACACTCGGAGAACTAGCAATTTCCTATACAAATATTGTTCCTCAGCTTCGAATCGAACCTCGAACCTGCCATGCATGAGCTAAATACTCTCACTATGTTATGTATGTAAAAAAAACTCGTTTCAGGGAAATAGTGAAAAGTCGATCCCGATTTAAATGTTACAATAAGCTACTTTGTTGTTATAAAGTAATAATGTTCTATTAATAATTGTATTACCTGCAGTACTCTATCGGAGAGTAAACACAGCTGTTTCTGCCGCTCGACAAGGTACTCTAGCCTGTGACAGCTCTCTTTCTGAAGCGTCGTGAAGGTCTCGAGTGACGTGTTACCCGTTTGACTAGGCGCTCTTGGAACGGCCAAGTTCCTGTAAAGAAATATTTGATAATTATTTCATTATGAAAAACGTAAATGTAACCTTACATACAACCGATCACTGATTACAGGGATATTGTCCAAATATACCATAATTCACCTCGCGGTTTTATTGTGAGAATTACTTCGAAATAGGTTTTCATCCTTCAAATCTTAATTTACAATTTAAGTGGTATTTTTTTTTCGTTAATTTTACTTTACATATTTGTTCATTCAGAGTTTAAAGATATATTGTAATGTAAGTCGTAAAGGAAGGATCAAAATAGAGACGAAAATATTTTATTTACTTAATTAAACAAAACCCCTTACAAGTTAAGCTCTAATCAACATATTAATGAAAGCTTAGTTAGAACAAATATTTACATTTCTACCACCCTCTGCTAATTAGCAAAACTTAATTGATCTAAGTTGTTATTTGAATCATAAAACACATCAAACTCAACACGGACGCGCTCGTACTTATGCCATATGAAAACAAACAACAGTCAACTGCGCGGTTCCTGGCAAATATTGTAGAGAAAGGATGATTGTTAGAGTGAAATAAACATAGCTAATTTGCTTGTTTTACAATATCTCCTCGACTCGAGAACTAGGGAACTGGCTCTGTGCAATAAATAACAATGTTAAACATCATCGTCTGACAAATGAAATGAAGTGTCAACTTAGTACAAGTGCACTCGTGCGAAACAATACAAACCGCTAAAGTAATTAAAGCTGAAGACGTCCGCTCCCCGCGATCTCCTGCACTCAAATCAAAAACGCCACTCGTTGGAAACAAAACGCGCTATTACCTACCCTCTTTTGTTATTTTTCAAAAACTGCTCTCTATTCAAACCGGCCAATGCGGAGCAGGCGAAACAGAGTACGTTGATTGGCCGACGACCTCTGTTGAGTGCAAGTGGAAATAAAAAGTGCTTGGGTAAATGAGGCATGTCGTCCTCTTCTCTCTCGTTACAATTGCATTGTCGCGTTTCGCTCGGTTTTTCGTTTTAATTGCAAGCATGAGAGGATGTGTAAAGGGTTGTGAGACCTTGAGTGGTGCACGTGTAGGAAGGAGGCTGCGGGGAAGCGCATTCAACTTGTTTAAATGAAGGGAAGGGGCTCTTGTTTATGTCATCCATGTTGTCAGATGGGGGTTACAGCGTAATATTCTTATGGAGCACGTCTGACGAGTGCTTTGGTAGGGATTATAAGGATTCATCATGTGGGTCACTTTTAGTTGCAATCGAGATTGTCGTTTATATTTATTTATCAAAAAAATTGCTTATCTAAAATTTATTTGATTTAAATGAATCTTATCAAATTAATAACAAAACTTATATGGCTATTTTATTTAGACATCTTGATAAAATTTAAACGCTTGAGACTTGGGTGCCTTCTAGCAAAGAGTAAAAAGTTTATGCACTAAGCTTAAGATAAGTTATTCCATCTGAGATTACATCACAACTTATAATCAGTTATAATTAGGCATTTTTACAATTTTCGGAAGACTTATGGGTAATACTTAACGAAACCAATAACATAATTACTACAGAAGGCCAATTGCAAGCATACACAAATAGTAAGAAAAAAAAAAAACAAAAAGGGAGTAAATAGATAAAGAAGTAATGAAACGGCCAAATTAAAGGTAATTCGCAACACTTTTAAGTATTATGTATAGTGGGTATTTAATACCAATTAAATACTATATATTTTGGGTTTGAATCATTAGTCACCATTTCTTAGTGACTAATAATTCAAACCCACGATGCTGGCAACATTATTGGAAGTACAGTATCGTTTATTACTTCGGTATTCTTTTGATATACAGTAACAAAGTACTTGTTGTACTTAAAAATAACATTCACTAAGTAAGGGTTTCGTAAATACATAAATTAAAAATAAACCAAAAACATTGTATGTTCAAATGTTGCAGTATATTTGCACAGCTGTATGATTTTAAGCTAAAGATTTTATTCTTTCAGTTACAAAAGATGTACGGGTACTTGATTGTTTGATTTTAATATTTAGTAAGCCTAACGAGGTACACACATTTAACATATATTTTATAGTTTTTAGATATAATAAAACGGAAAGTTGTAATTATTGAAATTTGATCACCATGAAAGATAAAATTATTCATAAACTCGTTATACAGTAAATTAAATAATAAGAAAAATGTAGTACAACTTTCATGTTATTAAAAAGCATAAAATAGGATAACAAAAAAGAATGTCAAATATAGTAACAGATGCTCAGAGTACATCGAATATAATTTTCCATGAGAATGCACCAATGCTAAGTTAGTTCCTTAAGATTAATTATGAGAGTCAATAGCCTAACAGGACCATCTCCTAGCAGGATTTTCATCTTATTTGGAGTGGTTAACCGGAATGCTAGTAATGTTACTAGCATTACTAGCATTCTATATAAAAAAGAGAATTAAAGACAAAATCAGTTATTAACGAAGAAGGTATATGTATCAGTTATGTTACTATATATCATTAGTAATGTTACTAGCATTACTAGCATTCTATATAAAAAAGAGAATTAAAGACAAAATCAGTTATTAACGAAGAAGGTATATGTATCAGTTATGTTACTAAATATCACTAGTAATGTTACTAGCATTACTAGCAATCTATATAAAAAAGAGAATTAAAGACAAAATCATTTATTAACGAAGAAGGTATATGTATTAGTTATGTTACTAAATATCACTAGTAATGTTACTAGCATTACTAGCATTCTATATAAAAAAGAGAATTAAAGACAAAATCATTTATTAATGAAGAAGGGATTAAAAATAACAATATTGTTATACTTTTAAAATGTACATATATGTATATCTATGGATAAGATTGATTTTAGTTATAGATAATAATGATTATCATAATGCGATTATAATCAGCAACGTAAATATGAATAATATTCATATTATCATCCAAAGACAGTCACTCTAAATAAATATAAAAGAATGATAGTCATTTTCATAATAAAATATTAGCATGTATAATTTGTAATTTGAATAAAGATAGATATTAGTTGGATAGAAAAATGCGTATATTATTATTATAAGTACACCATAAGGGCTAGGCTAGTGATATCATAAGGCTTTAATTCTACATGGATGTGAACCTAATAAGAATGGGCCGATAAGTAAAATTTTTCGTGAGCTATGATAACTTATGACAACGAGACACAGACTATAGCACAGTATGATTTTTTTTTCAATCGATTTTTTTTAAATAGATTAGATTTTTTTTTTAATTTAATGTTCGAATTGAATTAAAAGTTTTTTAATATCATCAGTTGATATTATTAATGTCTTCTTGACATGAAGGTATGCTTACTTTCTTATCCTATATGTGAAATATAAATATAATAAAAATATTTAAGAAAAACGTGTTTTTAATTATGTGAAAATAAAGCACAGCCAAAGCATGCAAAAAATTTTTACTACTATAATTTAATAAACACTCATAAACGTTATCCCATCAATCTACATAGCGCACACAATAAAAATTAATCTGTTGCGTGCTACGAAACACTCATGTTGGCAACATAATGCATTAGCAAACTAATGATTTTCTATTTACCACCAAACAATCTACGTTTTAGGGATTTTTATTACGTAAAATACGTACCTCTAATATTGAAACTAAAACAAAACTTATAAAGAATTTCATAATTTTTCACACTTCATATCCTTATAAAACAATCCTATATTATTTCACAAGTAGGAAGTAATGTAAACAAAAGAAAATAGTAAATCAAATTTAAATTACTTTTTGCTTATAGAGTCATTGTGTTTATACGATCGTTTTTTTATTAAACCAAATAAGATATTAAATTAGCGCAAATATTATTTTTAAACATAATTTATAAAAAATATTACTAAGAATTATAGTGAGTAGAGAATCATAGTTATATATTTCGAACATGTGAAATCAGCAAATATCAATAGTGTCTCGTGGTGGAAGATCCTTTTATAACTGTTCTATGCAGAATTCTGCTAAGAACATCCCACAATCCATTAAGAACATTATTAAACTGTTTTACGGTTAAATTATTGTAATTTTTTTATGCAAATTAAATATAATATTGAAAATTATAATTCAATCTAGTTAAAGATCTATTAAAACTATAATTTTCAATTCTACATAGAAATACTTTTTGCACAGATAGAAATAACATCACGGTAAAAAAATAAAAGCCTCAAAGCTCTTTAAATATCACGATTCTTAAGAATCCGTTAGGCTATATAATAAAGCGTTATAACCATTCACACGCTAACGGACTGTTTAAGGTAAGGCAATTACTAAAAAATCTGTCGTGTCAATATTGAAGTTAACGCGTGAAGGGCCGGCTTTCTGCTGACATAATGGAAACAGGTTCCCGATGGACAGGCGATGATTCAATTTTCCTCGAACCTCGAATTGGTAAGAGACCACGTGCAATGTTCTGATTTTAACAAAGACGTTAACGGGCTATATATTCACAGTAATGTAATCCTCGTCTGATTATTGCATGATCTTTTTGAATTATTATGATTTTGATTATTAACTGCTCGTGGAATCGGTCTACGGGGATATTTTCGATTACTAGAACGCCCCTTTCGTCGCCCTCTCTCACCCTTACAAAAACTTAACAAAATTGCTGCAATGGACACAGTCGTCAATTACCATCAGATAAACTGTAATCGTTTGTCACCCTACCTCACGCATAAAAAGTAATTTTTGCATAATAAGCGAATTTAATTGCGAGACAATGTTCATGCTTCGGTTTATATGTATAACTAAACAACTAAAACTCCTCTTACTTCTTAATCTGTTACTAAAAACACAATGAAATGTACATAATAAAACTTGCCTACAACACTTCACTCAACATAAATTAACGAAATATCCTGTATATATTGAAAATACTATAGTTCGAACTTGTGGCACAAAGTAATAAGTTTTAGTACAAGTTACAACTAAACAATAATGTTGAAAAATTGCGCCATATGGTATTGTATGACAACCAAAATATAACATTTTGTGTGACAAAGATAACAGGTGAAAAAGTTTTAATAAAAAACAACTGCACATAAAATAAACCAAACTTTAAAAAAACACTTCCTATCTTTTTTATGAAACTAGACCCCATTTACTAGTTCACCATAAGTAATGATAATATATATGCGTTATCGCACCAGATTAAATTAGGATGAGGTTAGAAATTATTATTAGATAGAAATATCAAAAGCAATGGATAGTCAGATATCTAAAAGGAATCATATTATTTTATTATTAACAAGAACTATTATTACTTCACTTAAATTTTGTTTGAGAATAAGTTCTTTTTTAAATTGAATTAAAGTTATAACTACAAACCCATATTCAGTTTAATATAAAATGTATTAAAAACGACTCCATGACAGCGTAACATAAATTAAATCAGGCATATTGTTAATTTTATTCATAATAATCACAAATTCCTTGTATTTTTATAATAGCAAAATACAAATTGACTTGGCAGCATACGAATTGACATAATTTTTAAAAATTAAAAAGATATGACAGTAAAAAAAACAACTATTCAGTGGATTACTTGTTATATGCTAACCTCTTTATTAATTAGCGCGTCAACAAGCCACTTCATCCTGCGCAGAATGTAAATTAGCTATAGACGAGTATACTTACGAGTGCTTTGAGTACTCGGCTACGTTGAAAAGTTGTGTGGATGATAATCTTCCCTAGTTCTTGTTTTATTTTATTTTTTATTTCATAATAGCAACCCTAGCACGACGGCTTACTGAACTACTTGATTTTTTATGCTCTTAGAAGATTTACTTAAGCAAAATTTAATTTTTTTGAAAATAGATTTCATATTTATATTGTATTTGCTTGGTTATTCAGCACTTTAAATTGATAGAGTTTTAGAGTATAGAAGAAATGCTCGTAATAGACAATTTTTAATAGATATGCTAGCAATAAGATGGGTCACCATTACTAGAATTAATTAAAAGGGGGCTCCCCCCCGTATTGCGGAAGGCAACTTAGTAATCCTTATTTGGATGTGACCGTGGACATAATAACTATTTAAATATTCTAACACCAGAACTATGCAATTTCCTTAAGGATCAAAAAGTCTTGTCTTGATAAGAAAATTTCCTGTTTTACTCATTTGTATATGAAGTGAAGCTTCTTAACACACTCCCGGGACAGAGATTACGCACTAAACTCGAAAAAAGTGAAACTAACAGAAAGATACGACAACCTCATTGACTGTACATCGATCGATGTCGATCGATGTCAGTATCGGTGACCGAGACAGACAGACTGCAAAGAGCGAAAATATAGAGTCTCATAGCAGAGCATTTCTTTGTCAATAATTATTTATTTTTTTAATTAAAAATACAATGATTTGAATACTTTAATAAAAAAACCTTTTACGTGTAGTATTCCCATGAATAAATGAAATCATTGTTTGTATACATAACCAATAAAAAATAAAATTAAAAAAAAAAAAAATTTTGCCATTTCGTGTAAAAATTTTAATCAGTGTTTATTAAAAATGAAAGAACAGACGTTAAAATTTATACAACATTAAAATATTTAAAAATAATATTTGAATCGCCTGTGTTTAGTTACAAAGCCCGCAAGATCTTTTAAGATGCGATGCGTTAAATTGCTTTTACCGCATGTTAGTGATTATTAAATTAGTGTGGCTATTCCCAGTAAAGGGAGATTTGAACAATTCCTTCCAACTTAACATTGTATTTTATTAGGACTGCAACCGCATACAGTAGCCCTGCTATATAATGAGTACCATTTCTTATTGACTTTTATATTATTTATTAATTATTATAGATTGCATATTCTACCAAAGTAAAAAGAAATAAAAGTAAAGTAACATAATATTTTTTTTTTTATAAATCACTTTTTTCCAATTTTATTAGAAAACTTGTCATCATTTATTACACGAGGGATTATTTATTTTAGTTTATTTATATTATGTATTTTTATTGTATATTTAGTGTATTTATGATATTTATTGACTAGTATTTTATTATTATTATTTTAGGGTCGACTGGTAAAGAATTCCAAAAGACATTAAATCTGCCCATTGTGACATATTTGTAAATAGCGTATTTATAATTTAAGATTAAATGATAAAAAAAAAATACAAACAAATAACGGAAACATAACAATTTCTTTTCCGTGAAATATAATAATATTGGGCACACTTTATGCAGATGGAATTTCCACCATCGGTCTGTTTTGAGTCTCAACTCTTACCGGAATGCATGAAATACCTAGCTTTTGTAGAAAAAAGATAGAGAATACTAGATTTGATATATCTAGTATTCTCCTTCACATCCCAAGGAAACATTTGGTTTTTTATTTTAGTTAATACCTAAGTATGTTATTATTCATTGGTAACAAGTCAATTACTTGTGAAGTTATTTATCATTGTGTTGATTATATTGAAATCAACAAAGCACATTTTTGTTACAATGAGCAATAAGTATTATAAAGTAAAGGTGGTATGTTGTATCTATTAATTGAAAGCAAATATTCTATCTATATCTTATCTGTAACATATATATATATATATATATCTAGATCATAGAATTATAAGTACATTTGCTCAGCATTAATATATTATATTGGTATAATCGCTAAAAAAACCTCTTTCGTTTGGTCATATCAGGATAACTACATGCAAAATATTACTGTTGTATTGAATACTAATCAGATTATGATAACTTTTATATTTTAACATTTGGCGATTATACCTATATTAACAAGTCCTACTGAGCCAAAAATGTACTTAACATTTTTTTTTCACCTCAACTATATACATAGAATAAAAATTTGACATAATAGAAACACGTTCTCCTTAATAAAAAAAACATTAATAAATAGTGGTGGCTAACTGATGCCTGCAGTAGGTATAAAAAAACCTTTAAAGAACATTGCAAAATTTGATGTCAACTCTATCGACAGTATCATATTTACATTTAAGGTCAAATTTAGGAACTGTGTACACGTGTACTACTATGTGACACTGTATACTATGATTATATATTGTATACTATTTATGATTCACGATTCCGAGAAGATATAAAATAGAAATGTGTGATACCTATTTTTCAAATTTCGCTTTTCAAATAGGGCTGACAAATTATTTTCAAATAACATTTTTTTTTATCTTCGTAGTAAAATAGAAATAAACGTTTCCCAAGGCCATAACATTTTTTTTCTAAAAAAGGAATTAGTGATACTATAGATTGATTGCCGTCACTAATTTTATAACCTTTCCTAAGGACATTGTATATTAGTCCCACCGGAGGGCATAGGCTTTCTTTCTAGAGAGGACATTGGAGCATAATTCATGCGCTCCACTGTGAATCGTTACACTTCATGTCTTGGAAATATTATTTGATTCATATCTTGGACATTATCCTTGACCGTGGAGGAAGAGATAAATCAGCACCTTAGGCGGCATGCTATGAAAATAAACGTCCGGTTCCAGAAATGTAGTGACATGTACTTAACGGGCTGCTTTTGGTGGTTTCTAGGAGTTTTCTGAGAATAGCGTTACAACCCCGGGTTTTCACTCTCTCTTTTCGTTTATACTATTCATTTACTTTTAATATTGTGTGTATCCGGCGTCAGTCGGGTCGAACTCTCCTAATTGTTTCTTAAACTAATAATAATAGAAAAATAATAATATTAATAATTTATTTGCACATTAATCAGGATGGTATAAATAATGCAATAGTTTGCTCTTGCATAGCCATCTGTACATAACATGAAAATTAAAAAATAATGCGCGACGTCGATAGAATATATACAATAGACTTATTAATGACTCCTTTATAGTAATTAAAATATAATTTGGTATTTAAATATAAAATGATTATTGTCAAAAAGGTAATGCTTTATATTTGTTTTTTAAATCTTATATCTTCTTATTAACAATTCAATATATGTCAAATAAAATATATATTTATAAATGTTGTAACACTCGCGTGATAGATCTTTTTGCAAAGGAAGTATTAAAATGAAAAAAGAAGGCAACAAACGAGCTAGCGGTACTTGAGAGTAAATAAAAACTGGGGCTTATAAACAGAAACATTCATCCTCTACAGAGGTACAAGATACATATGCTCTACTGAGCATTGAGATGGAAAGCTTCATCATCAATAATTGGGTGTCTGTCTTCCTTACTCACCATACAGAGAGACACACAGCGATCAAGTTTTATTTACGACGCGAGTCTACCACGTAAAATTTAAACAAAAACATTGTAAAAATCTATATATAACATGTTTCTAATCAGTTAAAGTCAGCTACTTAAGAGATAATTAGCCTAAATACCGTTATCATAACAGGAAGGCAATGTGTTCACATGGGAGCGATGACGAAACGCTAATGAACACAAAGCATCGACAATTTAGTTTCGCTCTTTACGCAAGCCTCTTAGATTTTTAATAAGAAATAATATTAAAACAAACGGCGAACTATTGTGCTGTTGGGGTTATGAACGAATGGAATGGTAACAATTAAATATACAGGCAAAATAATTATCTCTTATAAGGAAATATTTCCATATAAGAGATAATTATAAAATGTATTAAACTTATGCAAACAGATTTATAACAATAAATAGAGAGATTTATAAAATAAAAAATGAAGTGTTAAGCGTCAATTCATATAGGACATAATCCAATTATTATCCCGAAGAACAAATTTGACAGAAAAAGTAAATAATATTAGCCTTAATGGCATTCGTCTTTGCGTTGAGAAATCTGCTAAAGTTACTACAAAGTAATTTTTAATCATTAAAGACAGTTGCGTTTCATAACTATGTTTGATTTATATATTAATACATTTAAACAAAATTATAAAAGTGTTGTTTTTTTATATGAACGATGACTAACGTACTGTTCGTCCTGATAATAATTATTTCTACCTTACAGAATACCATGCCATGCCTTACAAAATACCAACGAGTAGTAGGAAACCTAACACAGGAGTTTCTTTCGAATCTTTGTTAAGGAATAATAAGTATTTATAGGCCGTAGTCATTACTTGCGATCAGTGTTTGGTTCCTGCAACCCATAACGGTCCAGCCACATTTATCCTTCATAACGAATCATAATTCAGATACTCTCACCCCTGACGACTTAGACGGAATATTTGACACCAGAAATAAAACCTTAGGTTTCTTGTTTTTCGGAAAGCCATAACCTACCCCGGTCGAGCAGATTACATTCTGACCTATTATAGCTTATAGCTAGTTCATAAGAGTGATTCCATTAAAATCAGTCTTCATTATTTCGTGGAATCCAATGTACTATAACGGATCGTCATGATTATAAATTGGTCAACGCATTTTTCCATTCCCCTTCGTTAAATGTGTTTTAGCATTCGTCATACGCTCATGACTCACCAAATCCGTGTTTGCCCCTGACGAATATGTGATTGCATTTTAAGCTCCAATAATAATATTTACCACCTGATTTCTCTTTTAAAGACACTCGACAAGTATACAAGAGGATCGAAAATACAAAATCGATATTGAAAATCTGGAACGTCGGGGTTGTGTGTTGTGTTTATTCACTACAAAATATCAAACAAGTCTCCACTAATTTAATAAATAACATCAAAAAAGATTCACTATTATGAATCTATTCAAGAACAACAACTCTGTTTATTTCATTTCGAGTTTTATAAATAAAGCTTATTGTTTCTTATTTTTGCGGACGTCAATTGTCTTTGTACGTAAATACGATACATCTAGAAATAATCAATAACTTTTTTATTATAGGGAGAATTTATTTCGCTATTGAAACTGTTATTGTTTGTTAATAACTGAACTGATCACTGACAGAACTTTTTCCTCGATGCAGAAAAGTAAATTAACACAATATACGATTTACATTTACATTAAACATTAGTATTAAATACGTTGTATATATGTATCTTTGGATTTTCCAACGTTTTCCATTCTTTTTAATGTATTTGTAAGCAAAATCGAAATTATTGTAATTATTGTATGACAATAATATCTTACATAGTTTCAGAACTTTCTTAAAATTATTTGATATTGAAAACCATTGTGAGAAATCAACCTTTACATAAATTAAACTTCAAATGTCCTTAGATCCAAATCTATCGTAACAACCGAGCATTTTAAATACTTCATCATTCGACTGTAAGTAATATACACCTTGATAGTCTGTTTGTTTAATATAATATTTGTAAGAGTCCATAAAAACTTCGATGACACTTATCATGCTCATTTTCAAAACCATATAATTTATCACATGAAGTTTACGCGATGCTACATTACTAAATTTTATTACATACTCAAACATAGTGCAATACTGTGCGTAAATAAAAATGTGCCATCTTGGTGGTGATAAAATAAAAGACCAATAAACACTTTATTGTTAAAAGTAAAACCTCGCGAAAGCATTTTTATGGTTTCATAAAAAGGGCCTTCGTGAGTTTACACATGTTTGTTATCTCCACTGGCCAAGAGATGGCGTTAGTTACTTATAAAGTTATTTATGTGTCGACGATAATTTCAGCCAGTTGTGAAGATAATGAGGAAATTTTTTCATAGCCCTCAGGAGTAACAAAGCTTGTGCATCTTGGATCTTTGAAGGAATTTAAAGAAAGTGACGAGACATCCCATCTCAGTCCTAAAGGGTGACAAGCATTATGATTCCTTGTCTAGGATTACTTCAGATGTTGTGGGTGAGTATTGACTGAAAGCGATGAATGTGGCACCTACATCTTTCTTCATTAAAGATTAAAAGTGAACACGCGTTCTCACCCCAGGAGACTGAGACAGTATTTTTTTTAAAGCTATGTTAGTAATTCTAGTAACATAACGAACATTCCTTATAACCACGCCAACTATGCTGAAAATGCTTGTGCTAGGAGATGATTGACGGTAACAGACGAATGGCGGGTTGGATCCTCCAACCCTAAGTTTCGCAGGGCTATTGACGCCTAGCTGACCGTAACTGAATCTCCAGATCATCAAAGACCAAACGAATCAATGTTTGCTATGCTGCAATTTCATGTTGGTACTACAGCGCCTGTTCCTTTTCTATTTTAGCTGACCTCGCTACTAATAACTGAGTTTTCAGATCATCAAACACCAAGGGAAACAATATTGTTACTCTGTGAGGGCCTGGTCTTTCCCTATTCGAGCTGATTTTATCTTACAGCAGATACAAACGTGACATTTTAAAATATTATAAATAAATAATGTATAAAAGTAAATAAAATAAATATTCAAAATAAGGTAACACAAAAGAAAAAATGTCTCTTTTTTTTGATAATTTTTAAATATAATCTTTTTTTCCTCTTAAACTAAACGTAACAAACAAGCGCATAGTTCAAATCATAGTAAGTATCTTCTGGAACCAGATGACCCCAACTACTGTTCTGAGTTATTGATAGCGCCGTAAACATTTGCGCAAACACGGAGGGATCCACTCGTCGTCACTTTCCCCATTTATGATGCTATGCATTTACATTAAGATCGAAGAAAGGTTCAAATGCAGTTTTAAAGACACGGGCATTGTGTTTACAGGTACTAGATGTACCGAAAATAAACAATTTGTGATGTACAAATATTGTTCCTCGGCTGGGAATAAAAACCAGTACTTACTTACCACGCGATTTACAAAAGAAATAATGTAGCAAACTTCAGATATTTCTAATTTCTTTTAATTACTGATAACAACATTTTAATTAAACTCTCTCTTCCTGTGACTCTCTTAGCCAACAGTTTTCTTACTTAAGCACGAATGATTATTAATAATTATAATAGTAATAAAGTAATTTAAACAACCATAACTTAAGTTTATTACCTGATCAACTTATGCGTAGGATTAAGAACCTCGCAACGCAATAGAATAAAGCTGATTACACAATGTTTACTGAATTCGTACCTCTAAATTGGACGCAAGATGCATCATTATATATTTATGCTGCAAAAGGAAAGTTAAGAACCTATTTATAACATCAAGTACATCGTCGACAGTTATTGACAATGTCTAAAGGGTCAAAACTTTGTATAGAAAAGACTTGACTCTTGATTCACTGGCTTTATGAAGAGATGTTGTATCTCTTTGCATGTTCACTGTATCTACCACGAGTGTTGCTACGAGAGTTGTTTAATTAATCAGAATTCCAGCTGGTGATTTTAAACTTCGTATATCCTAACAGAATTTAAATTACTTTAAATTTACTGTAGAATCAGATATTAAATGCGGTATTTCCGAACAGATACGACTTAGACCTTCAAGAAAAAACCGTCCGTACGTCATATCGGTTCGGAAACACCGCTGGCGACAGCTGATTCCAGTTGAGTAGTTGTGTGTGTTAAGAAATTTTGTGTGAAGCGCACAGTGGTAAATAGCCAACCATCGAGATGATGAAGATGAAATTTTGAATTCTGTCGTGATGTAGTTTGTAATAATTCACCAATATATCCTTGAAAATTTCTAAGAGACGGCTAAATTCCAAACCACCGAACTGAAAATTTTGTTGTTTACTTTAAAACAATAGAAATTACTTAATTACGACTTTATTTCATTTGAGTAATGTAGTCATGTCAATTTTTAAACGTATGTATTAAAAGGCAAATTATGATGGTACGATTGAATTTTGTGCTATCATCATATAGTCTACAAAAACCTAGAAATGAACTTAGAATCATGAAAGTTATTTGAAACTAAATGTTTATATAATAATGTAGAAATACGTCAAATATTACACTAAGATTGGAATCGCAAAACTGCTCATGTGTAATGGCCATTACAATAACACGTATACAACATTATTTATCGACTCTGTTCGAATGTTCAGTCTGTAACTTCAACACGAAAGATGTTCTTGACATTAAAATAAATTATTTTATGACTCGCAAATCAAATGCAATATCTCTCATATTTATATGATTTAAACTTAATAATATTAATAAAACTTAAATGGAGAATTGATAATGTTCGGTTATTGTTGAAATATAGTATAAATATTGGACTGATCTGACTCCGACTGATTTTTTACTTATTTGCTTAATATTTTAATGACAAAACAAACGAAAATTAACGCAAATAGTTACTTTTTGGATGCAATATGCAATATACAAGCTAATCTATCCTGGACGCAGTGCACCCTCCTAGCAAACGGACGAGTCTTAGGCGATCATACCAACCTTTCTAAGACGGCAATATTACAACAAAAAGTGCACCAGCATGCATTCTAATATTTTCATGGTACGGTCTATGTCTAGCAGAGAATTTCAGCAGACGATGAATAAACAAATCTCAATGTGTTTACGTAGCGGTAGCTCAAGTTCGAGGCGTTCGCTTTAAGATTACGCGAGTTGCGCGAGCAAACTGTTCTACCCTCGGTTCCTGAAACTATTAATTAATTATAATTTTAAGTGCTAGGATACCACGTTCATTTTAATAAATACAAGCCATTGCTTATCTACAATCCCTCTTGGTGTTAAATGGTGATATAGACGTTAATAGTAGACCGCACTAGCTCCACTAATTTCCGATATTGAAAAGCGAATGGGAAATGTAAGTTATGTGTTTGTCATTAAAGGAAACATCGTAATGAAACCTGTATGTCTAACAAATAATTTTTTTTTTTCCAAAATGTTTGAAATCTGATGATAATGAACTGAATAGTTCTCGAACGAGTTTTCTCCGTGTTCACCCACAGTGAAGCTAACAGGAACCCACCAACAGCCAACCCGGGATAACCATCCTAGGCTCGTTGAGAACATCACACCACATAAGAAGTGAAGATGGAACATCGTGGGCCGATTTAATATCCGACGTAACCTGACCTGAGTATGCATAAGGCATTTCCCAAGTATAAAAAAGGGACTGAATGGTCACGCTAAAAAGACACTGAAAAGTTTTTTCATTCTTCTAGATTCGTTATTCAAATCAAATCAAAATCATTTATTTGTTGACATAGGTATTACTGAGTTTTATCATAGATATAATTCAGAAGTAATTTGTCCAGCTATGTCCTACCCTGCGGGCATACAAATTTAGTCATAAGAAAGAATTACACTAATAATTTTAACTATATTTATTCTAATTGCAAAAAAACACCAGTGGCATTAATTTTTTTTAAAAAAAAAATTGTTATTGAAGAATTCTTCTAAAGAATAGTAAGCTTTTCTCAGCCTTTTTAATTCGGACTTAAATAATTTTAAATTCTCTATTACTTTTAAATCTTTGGGAATTTTGTTGTAAATCTTTGCCGCCATAAAAAGAATACTTTTTTTCGCCAGTGATGTTCTTGGTGCTATTGCCGTGAGCTTATCATTATGGCGACTGCTTACGTAGTACAGGTATAGGTTGTTTTTGGCAAAATCACATACCTATCTCTAATATGTAGACGAAATTTGAACTTTTTAATTTAATGAAATGAGGTCCACATGTGTCTCTATGTAAAGTAGAAAGTAGTAAAGTTGTGTTATCTTTTAAGAAATGTTGAAAACAAGTACGATGAATTACTCAGAATAAGGCATCCAATTGTTTAGGCCTAGATCCATTCAGATAGACCTGTATAAATACATCTTGATTCCATATTATGCTTAAGGTGGGCTGTTTACTTGTCACCATTAATTGCATTAAAAATTGGTCAGCCCTTGGTGATGGTATTAAGTAAATAAAATTCTAACAATTTTTCAATACATTATAAAAGCCAATCTCTGTGAGATAATCACGAAATATAAGATCCAACTAAAGGCACTAAATCACTTTTGTGCCGACGACTAAAGCTGTAATTTGGTTGTTCCCACCGAAATTGATATTTATGACGGGATGTATGCGAAAATTACTAGTTTCTTTAGCTGTTATAAACGAAGATGACCTGACGGCAATTTTTGTATGGCTCGAGAATGTATCTACTTACCTCGCACTCTGTATATAAATATATACATATAAAGATATATACACATATATAGAAGTGAATGTACGTATCTATAGATTATTGTCTATGACATATATATATGTCATATATGTATATATAGGTATGATTTATATTCCTATTCAAATGTATCAAGGTTGTAAACGCATCTGCTTTATAATTCCTTGTCAAGGATGAATATAGATGTCATGGTCCGTAGGAATCACTTGTCATCAGGTGAACTGCGTGCTCATTTTTTATTGTCAATATAAAAAAGAAAAGAGCGTCAAGATGCGTTGTTATCCCTGACGGCTAACATGGAATTCCTCGTCATCTGTAATTAGTTCCCTACACTCACCATACGAAACACAGCAGCGTTATGCTAATTTTTCCAGCTAATATTCTTTGAGGGTGTGGTTCTCTCCGGTCGAGCCGACCGAGCGTGAAGTAACCGTAGCGTGGCGGTACCTCTGTTAAACGAATTTGACATTTATTTTGTTTTCAAGTAACTTTTAATTGAGACTTGTCATTACTGTTCTGACTTTCATGGCAGTATTTATAGAAAAAGTAAGATTGATCATCCATAATTAAAACCAAATAAACCCTTGAATTTTTTAATCGTAAATTTATTGGGTCTTCTTGGCACTATCCATACAAAAGGCATTCGGAACTTTCCCATCTGTCAAAAATTTGATGGATCGCTCTTTATGCCAGGATCGGATTTCATAATTTGTTTAGCATCCATTCAAATAAAGTCCCCGATTGTATTTCTCGATTAAATAGTTCACATTCTTAAACAAATGCATGGGATTTTAGTTGTTCAAAGTTTGTTTTCTTTTTAATTTAAAAATTTATTCCGCGCCTTTTAAGTTTTTATAGCAACGAAAACGTGTTTGTAGAATTTCCGGGATTGTATTTATTATTGAAGTTGAATTTGGTGTCTATCGTATATGTATTGATATCGTTTAATGTTCAAAAAGATAAAAATTTAAGAGAATTCATTTTTTTTAATAATATTAGCAATGCTATTACCATAAATAATAATCAGGCTAACCACTCCAACTAAGCTGAAAACGCTTGTGCTGAGGAGATGGTTCACGACAATAGTGGAATGGTGGATTCGAACCTACGACATTAAGTTTCACAGACCGTAGCCTAAACCATTAGACTATCGACACCTATATATCGTATAATCATACAATATTATGCATAGGAAAATTGTTAATATATAGACAAATATTGAATATTTAGTAATACGAATTTTCCACAATATTTTAAATTTTGTAGAAAAATGGTATACAGTTCTATTAAGTAATCTCCGAGACTCAAGGTTCTTGGCATCTATCCTAGTTAAGGAACAAGATGAGAATGAATCCCTCGGGCTACCAGCGACCATCAGCCCGAAAATTACAAGAATTACTTGGTATTCTGTGACTATTTTTATATCTCCGGTTAAGCAAACTTAATCATGATGATTCCTGTTGTAGTCAGTAAAATATATTACTTTTGAGATCATTCATCTATCATTACTTCACGACATACTAATGTCTTCTACCCGAAATCCAAAAGACTATTTCTCGCTTTCTTTCCATTACAATATCAGTAAATTATGATAACTGATTGGCAAAATAATTACTCCTAGATATGGATTTAACATTATGATATAGTGCGAAAATTATCACTGAAACAATTCCCATCGTTAATGGTCAAGTTACATATAATCGCTTTAAGACTCTCATAAATGTAACAGCGCATTATTGGAGCTCGTGAAGTCATACTTTATGACAATGTTGATTGCGTCCTGAAGTAATGTTATATTGTTATTTTTGATAGCCAACCAAGGTAATAACTGACACAATTAACGGACGCACTTATTTTTATGTGTTCTATATCATATAATCGATCGTAAGATGAAGTATTTATGTAGGAAAATATAAAAAAAAACCCACGGTTCAGTCGGTGCTATGAAGACACATGCTAAGCAGATCTGAGGATAATATTTATAGGCTTACTTGGATTTGCCTCAAGTTTCTTGATTAGATTAGGTTAGGTTAGGAAAAATTTGAAGTAAGCAGCGGTAAACATGGTCAAACAACAAATGCATTTTATGTACTAAAACTTTTTCTGGTATGCATAAATGAAAAAAAAGTTGTGTTCTATATATTTTCACTGTGATAATAATAAATTTATGTATATTTATTGGTGAGTATATTTATTAGAGTCTTAAGAGATTAATTAAAAACAATATTATCCAAATATCCGCCTACGGCTTTGTTACCTTTATTCTCTCTGGCTAAGAATCTATGGATTATACCCACTGTCTTCATGGAGAATTTCCATTTCTTACTCTAAAATTTCTTGCGAGACTCGAAGTTAGAGTAACATTTTGAGCATGCCATGTCCTCTAGCATTGGATCATACTTTCTAGTCAAACGCTTTATTTGTTTATGCCTTGTAACCAGGAGCAGATACTTTCTGTCCAGTTTTATTATTAAGTCCACTGTTAATTATTAATAAGTTTATTATCACTTAAATGTTTTATTACACAATCCAAGATAATCTCTTTATAAACTTCGGCCAAAGTGCTTAAGTCTTTTTTACAAAACGTTAGCTTCATGACTCCCTGGTGGGATACCAAATCATGATTGATTTAGGATATTGAGACGTTAATCTTTACCAACAAGTTGTGAGACTTGTTTAAAGCTGTAAGCACACACTGCCATTTTGCTTTTTGTAGTGCTCTTCAATCGTAAAAGTCTTTACATGTGTAAAAAGCCCCTTTTCTTTATCTTTACCATCTTGAATTGATGAAACGCTGTTCTGTTTATAGGTGTAAGCATCAAAGCAAATTCTATGTTAGGTCGTGTTTAACAGTTCACGATAGTTGCCAGCTGGCATATCAGGCGCTAATCTGATATTTTTTCCTTATATTCCATTCAATATTTCGTAGAATTCTGGTTTTAGCTTCACGGCACATCCGATCCTAACACTCCAATCTTTTATGTTTTTCGATATAGAAAATTTTTGATAGTGTTGTGATGTTTCACTACACAAACATAGGGCCCATAGATGCGCATATTTTGAAGCGTCTTGAAAATCACTGACGGGTGCATGTGATTCATCCATATCATGCAAAGCAATCATAGCATTTTTTTATTCCTTAACAACGAATTAACACTATATAATTTAATTTATCAATCACTGTGAAAAACTAAGATATGAAATAGTGTCAAACGCATCGAAGATTTTAGCTATAAGTATATTTTAATTAAATAAAAATTATAGATAATTCCAATTTTAAATCAATAATATTATTCTAAATCAATAATAAAAAAAAGGAACGCTTTAAATTGTAACACTTCCAGAACAGAATTCTCGTTTATTGATTTTATACAAATATGGAGCCGTAATTCCCAATGATACAGTTTGCAAAACATGTTTATGAATACGGTAATTAAAAAACTAAAATCAACAACATTCCTTTGGACGTACGTTTAAGGTACTATAGGTTTTAATCGTATCGTGGTAGGCCATTATAAACATTGGCGCATTTACAGAACTTTTCGAGTCTTCCTCGGATATTTTATTCACACTAAAATTAATTTAACTTCTTATTGCGTCGTTTCGTTATGGGTCACATGTTTAGCTAGTTAAGGTTAAGCTCAAGCTAATTCAGAATTTGGGCCCTGTTTCCTATTATATAGAAGATTCCTGAGTGTCGCTGAGTAACAAAGTGGTCTTTGGCGAGAGTTTTGCATCGGCACATATATACATTAAAACAATACCTACTTTAATCACTTCATGCAAATTAATCCAAAGTTGCAAAATGTACATTGCAAAGTTGTAAACAATAATCTTAATACAAAAAAATTATAATACATTCAAAAGTACAAAGTAAACAGGTTTAAAATATACATAACTACAAAAAAGGAAACTTGAGCGTATAGACCATCAACTTAATTCGTTTAAAAAAACAAAAGTTTAAAAAATGTTATTTACAAGCAGAAATTTATTAAAACCTTTAATGTTTTTCTAAATCAGAAGTATGTAATTACATATTTTTGATTTATAAAGGCAAGAGAAAGTTAAGAAATTGTTAAGAATGAACTGTTGAATCCTAAATATAATCAGCATTTTCACTGTACTATTTATTTTTCATTGCAGTTGCATTCCTTGCATTTGCCACTTTCTTGTTTATGTTACGGTGTCACGAATGGATTACTCATAAAATATTATTCAGTGAAATAAAAATACTAAACACGAGCATATCATTTACGATGCTGCGACCATAAGCCGCTTAGCTCATCGCAAATGCTCGGTAAATACGTTAAAAATGATAAGATAAATTTTACTTAAAAAACCGTTTTAATACACGCCATAATGTTGTGCCATTTTGAATATCCTATACTAAAAATAGGTACAAAAACTGAATAAGACTTTAGCCTGTTACCTACATATATTTTTTAAAATAAGCATTTATTATTTAAAGCTAGTGGGTATAAATCACAAGTCTGTTATAAGGTAACGTTCGGTACTCATAATATTTATCAAAATAAAAATCGTACCAGAACTACTCACAATAAATTTTACACCTATTTTTCCAAAAAATACGAAATCGACACTACATGAACTTCAATAAAAGTTTACATTTAAGAAAGGCTGTTACTGATTTAAATTGTTTTATGGAGACTTATTTATTACTTTGAAGACGAGATGCCACTTAAACATGGTGTATAATTAGAGACTAGCAGGCTGTCGTATTGAGTATTCGAAAAAGGGCCTATAGTCTTGAATCGTAAAATGTAACTCCTCTATCACGGGGGCGTTGGTTTCCAATTTATTTTTTCCCCATCGTTGCAGAGCCGCTGCAGTAAACTTGAAATCGTAAAGTTACGATGTCTGGCCCTTGCGACACCCCTACTATGTGTTTTTATTTACGCACAACACAATTTTTCTAACAATCTTTACAAATAAGTTCTTATTTAGTCAAGGATTGCTCAATATTTATTTGTTGTTAAAATACTAAAATGGTAATGGTCTTAATAAAAACAAAAATCTTGACGTTTAGTCAATGCTATAAAAGCCACGTTTTACACACTTTAACGATTTCCACAATTAAAGTGACCCGCAACATCGAAATCAATCCACGAATAGTACTAATAAGTTATTTATAACGAGTATTTTAAAACAAAACTAAAGAAAGTTATTTATACGGTCCAAAAGATATCAGAGATAGGCAAATAAGAAAAAAATACATGAGATAAGAAATAGTAAGAATGTACTTTAAACTTCATTCCTTCAAGTTTATAAATCCAAAAGTTCATAAGAAAATAACGTCACTTAATAAAATTAGCAATATCATACTAAAATCAAGACAAAATAATTTTTCGTCTAATAAGAACAAAACTAATATTTAAAAGACATTGAATCAACTGTCTTGTACTAAATATATCATACATTTCTATATACCTACAATTAGAAAATACAACTGTGTGAAAAGAGAGAGAATATCATGGTACGGGGTTATCCTACAATAATTTAGTAAGGATAATAAAGGTTCATTTTTCACTAGTTCAAATTGGACACGGTGGCTGGGTAGGTGGTTTTTTGCTGCATTTCTGTCTTTCAATGAGGGGCGCGCTCACACAAATTATACCTTGGGAAATATAAAAGATATCAAGCCCTCCCTTGATGAGATGTTATAAAATCGTGAAATGGAAGTAGTGGGGTTCGTGGTCATAGACAGCAATATTTCTTTTTTCATTTAAAATTGATCATGTAAAAGATTGTTTGTTTATTAATCATTTATTAAGATAAAATTATTAAACTATTTATATACGACTTGTTGGTTGGATAGATAATGTCATAAATATTTTTTAAACCTTGCAATATAGATCTATCCATCTTCAACATAGGTTCAAGATGCACATGCGTTGCCACTCCCGAGGACTTAGGTGCCTCGTTACCTGTAATTGGGATGCTGGATCCTTGAATGTGTCGAAAACTTGCGACTCCTCTGGTGTTGCGGATGTTCATATAAGGCTGTTATCAAATACCATCGGGTGAGCTGCTTAATTGTTTCAAACCAAATTTTATCGTAATAACATTTCTAATTTAAAGCAAAAATATATTTGGAAAAAAAATATCAAAACCTCCATTAGTCCCTTATAAAGTTTTACAAGCACGTCTCATATGAAGATCACAACCACAACAAGTTTGACCATCGCCCCCCTCGCATGTAATATTCGAACTGTAAAACAAAATTGATCGTAAAACAACCCCTAGACATAGCTTTACCCCCAAACAGTGGGACTCGTGTCTGAATAGTATGCTTTGCCCATCAATGCTTTATTAGCTGGGGAGGCTGGTATTGCAAGCGATAAATAAAGTGACGACGCTGCGTGCAAGATCTATACTTATATTGAAGCACCAGAATGTGTCTCGGACCGGGAAAAGAATATAAAAGAAAAATTCAGGCATTTGTTTGAACTGCCACTTATAACAGTATCTTCTATTATGATAACAAACCTCCAAACAGTAATCTCCCCATGTCTCGGCATGTCTTAAGTTACAGGAATTTACTGAAATAATCAGATATAAATCTAAGAGGTGAACAAACTAGCAGCAATCGAAACTATTATTCAATTTTAATTCATTTTTTTTTTATAATTGTAAGGGAGATAATCAAGCACAAAGTTTACCTGATGATAACTGCGGCTCTGACAAAGCTGATTGCCATAGTGACTACGGGATGAAATAAAAAATACTATAAAAAACTATAAAGTATATCTACACAATATCTATATCAATAAATCTGACCTAAATTCGCACACACTTTTTGACGCATTCATTAAATTTACATGATTCAGATGTTTTATTTCACTTTGAATTACCATTTTTTTTTCTTGTTACCATTCCAAATAAGCTCGAGGCTTGTGCTTGGATATGGTTTGAAATTGTATTGGTGAAGTGCCTATTTAGGTTAACCGATGCATTTAATCAATTGCAATTTCCTAGTTAATTTGTAATTACCTATGTACATTATAATAAATACACACATATTCATACAAAAATATTATCTATAATATATGATCTACAAGATCTACATTCAATATGTCTTTAGTACTATGACTGAAATTAAAGTTATCTACTAAATTTAATATTAAATGCATTGAAATTGGATAGAATAATATTCGGAAACAATAAATTCTATAGAAAATTAAGTAATTTTGCAAATAAGCTTCCCTCCTAAAATATTTAGAAATCCCTATCTGTGCATTTCTTCTAGAAGTCTCATTAATAATTACATTGTTTGAATTAAGTATCGCATTCACCCGGCAATTACGGTTAACTGGCAGGTGTAAGTTTTGTTTTCTTTTCTGTACTACATTTTAAGTATAATTGAGTTTAATGGAATACGATTCTGGGTAGTGTTGTATCATTATCCGTACGGAGCAATAATTACCCTGACTTATCCGGTACAGAAATCGTTTAAGATGTAAAGAATGATAACCATTTTTGGAATAAAATGCAATGTTTATTTTGGTCGTATTAAGATAATTAAGTTAAGAATGGAGTTACGTTAATGAGCTGAACGACTTTGTTTCTGACATTGACACATAACAGGTAATCTCTTCTAAGGAATTGTTTGTTTTTCTAGAATAGGTGGCAAACGAGCAAGCAGCTCACCCGATGGTAAATACCGTCGCCCATGAACAACCGCAATACCGGAGGAGTCGCAAATACGTTGCCGACCTTTAAAACAATGTAATCGTGAAAGAATATTCGTCCTACAATTACATAAAAGCGCACGGGGATTGTAAATAGTGTGGTTATAATCATGCGGTATTTTTATGTTTATTCCCAAAATAACTCGAACTAGAAGGAACATTTCCGATTCAGTCACCGGTCAGAAGAATGAAAATAATGAAATAGAACATATTTATCATGCCCCTTAGCCAATCTGGTAAACATAACAATTAAAAAAAATGTGAATTTACTGGAATACACGTCAAGTTATAAAGACACTCAAGTATATTTATCTAATAACGCAAAATGTTACGTTACATAAACTTAAAAGGAGACAATGCTAAGCCCATTGGCAACCGGTCGGAAGATGATCGGATGGACTTTCAGACCTTTTAACGGGATCCGTTTAAAGGGGCTACCCATTAAGGGTCGGATTTAGTTATGCCTTTTCTGATTTTCTGTGAATATTTTATATTCACAATTTAGTGTTTTATTTATTTGGAGAGTAAGGTATGTTTTTATTTATATTTCTTGACGTATTCGTGTATTTTTTATTACTTTTGTTTTGTTTCTAGAAATCAAAGAGAACTCTAACGGCTACTAAAGTCTTTTATTATAAACTAACGTTAATTATTAGGAGTATTATTTACGAAAAACTTGCAATGAAAGACAACCAGCTTAATAGTCTGAATAACTTAGTACTAAGCTCCGGCTAAGGTTTCTATTCCAAACCGAAGACAAATATGAAAAAATATAAAGTATACATTTTAGAGATATGATCAATTTTCTGATTGTGATTTGACCTCACCAAACGTGCCCCAATACGCAGTACGCATGATATATGGCCTGGATGTCAACCTGAGTTCTTTATTTTCTCTAAATTGTCATGGATCGAGAAGAACTTAAAACGAAAAGAAAACTAAAACTTCGATATGGTGTATATATTATAGATTTACATCTTTGTACTGTGACTAAATATTATAAACTATATATACGTATTGCATATATTATACTTGCATAAGTATAAGAAAGAAAACCCGTTTTTTTTTATACTTGTGTGATGTCTAAGCGAAATGGTCATAATATTTTCATATGTTCCGCGTGCATGTTAGTAGTCATACGTTAGCTATATGACTGTAGTGGAGCCATGCTGCAGCTTGTTTCTAGCTTGTGACTCGTTTAGTGAGTGTGCATCTTGAATTCAAAAAGGTATTTCAAGGTGCAACCATCAGCTAACATCAGTGAACTGTATGAAGAGAAAAGTTCATAATACAGCAGAGAGTTACCCTAAATTAAATTATACTTACGAAAGACATGGGTTTGGTTTTATGAAATTTTATTCAAAATATGATTTTGATGGTGACATATTATCGTCTATGTTTTGTGTGATATACCTTCAAGTAAAAAGTAAATTTGTGTATTTATATATTCCACCTAATTAATGTTACTCTAGCAATTAATACGTTCGAATGATATATGACTAATACGGAGAATATTAATAGAAATCGATTGACTAATAGACGTGAAGGAGTATGAACATAACTCATAATCAACATTGGACCGGATAACGACATAGGTGCTAAAGCAATTTACATGTAAAATGTTTCTAAAATATTGAATTAACAAACATGTTATATGTTATGTATTATAATTATGTATATATTTGTAGTATAATTGTTATAATTTACCTATATATTATGATTAATATCGTTATATATGTACATATATGATATTTATATATTATATATAGCGAAGTCTAATGTCAGATTACTGAAGTGGTAACAAATGTGTTACGGATATTATTTTTCGTTTCTTGATCTATTTCATCGACTTGAAAACTCTTTAAAATAAATATAGAACTTTATTAACTGACGTCAAAAAATGTAGGAGAAATTAGTTTTTGTTTTGAAACTTAGTTTTTATATTTTTATGTACGTATCTATATCGAGGTCTATGAAATTTCAATTTTATTAATTTTGATTTGAATTGTTGTAATTGTTTTATCCAGTATGAGCATCTTTCAAATTGAGCCCGAAAAAGATTAACTTTGAAATTTTTAATGCGTTTTTTTCAACAATGTTTGTCGTAAAGATCATCGTTTGGGAATCGCAGATAGGAACCACTACGCGAAATCCAGGTACTGTACCAATACCACCAATATTTAATGCATATACATAATATATATATATAAATATATATATATACCTATATTTTATTACATCGAGAGTAACAAGCGAGCACATTACATCTACGTACATCCTTGATAAGGAATCATAATGCAGATGCCTTGTCATCCTTGAGGACTGAGATGGAATGCCACGTCACCAGTAATAAAGGTCTCCGGATTCCTGCAAACCCCATCCCTCGCCAGACGATATACAGCAACATTATGCTGCTATTTTACGCTGGCAGTCTGTGGCATGGTCCTAACCCAATCGAGCTAACCCATTCTATCTGCAGCTAGAAACAAACTGCAGTGTAGCTCTACCACTGCGCAAAATCTGTTCTTTTCAACATTATTATAAACAGTAACTTACTTCTCAACCTAAAGACCAAGGTCGGTTATAAACATCTCCTGCTTAAGAACAAAGATGTTGGTATTAAATAATTGCTCCGCAGCCTTCTATCTAAGGACGGGATTGAACAAATGTTAAAGAATAAAGTGATTAGACTCAAATAATTTTACCCTTCTTGGAGGGCAGTATCTGTTATTAAAGTATCTGTTCTTTTTAACAAAATAAAAAAGGTAAAGTTAAAGAAACAAAATTGCTTAGACGTATTGTAAGATGCGCCGATTAAGGAAACATATCATAATACGGTAATGGAGTTGTGAAGCTGTTTGTATTAAATCGTTTAATGCAGATACCTCAAACTTGTACTTATTGGTAATCCTATCCTATCCTACATTTACGTGTATTGATTCATCTTCATTACGTCTATGGACCTCCCTTTTGATGATTTGAATCATGAAAAGTAATCGAAATGATCATGGGTTATTACATTGCTTGAATACTTTCCACAAAATATAATAATAATGACACGTCGGCTCCGGTTACATCATACGAGTATTACTGAATAATACGATGAAACATAATTAGCGAAAATTTTAAATTGGAACTATTTTGTTAAACAAAAAAATCACTACACTCCAACCGAAAATTAGTTACACCTAACTTCACAGTAAGCTATTTATAAAATTAGGGTATGATAAATAAGCATAAAACTAACTTTATAGTATGATGATTCCTGCAGCCTATTTGTGCCTAACACTCATTTGCACTCATTAACACTCGTTAACACATTGTGAGTAACACTCATCCTGGATAAGGAATATTTAAATACTTCTGATAACTACGACGGAAAGCAACACCGCCAGCTACAAGTTTGTTTTCATTCTCCAGTTAAACATAGCATTGTGTTACATTTTACCATTTGTATTCCACAAACGTTAAATTCAAAGGGCACAGCAGTAAGGTATTTTTTTTTATAGAGAAAAGGGAGCAAACGAGCGGCGAGAACACAGAAGTGCTCATCGACGCCCATGGACAACCATGCCCATGGGCAACACCAGAGGAACTGCAGATGCGTTGCCGGCCTTTAAGATAGGATTAGGCTCGCTTCTTGAAGGACCCTAAGTCGTACTGATTTGGAAAACCGCCGAGGCCGAGGAGACCGTTCCAAAAGGCAGCTGTATGCGGCAGAAAATTCCGTGAGAGCGCACAATAGAGGAATGCCAGCCATCCACGCGGTGAAGATGGAATCCAAGTGGTGGTCTGTCGTGTCGTCCGATGACGGAACTCGGCGGCAGGAATCGTTCCAAACAGCTCTTCGGAGCACTCTCAATTAAAGTAAATGAAATTAACGCATACTTAAATTAAGTATAATAAGATAATTTTTACGATACTGGTTAAAAATTACAGTTCACCGTTATTCGTGCTGAAATGTTTAGGTTTTTAATTAACTTCTATTTGAATAAAACATAAGTAAAATATACTTTGGTAACCAGACACATAAATAAAAAAATGTTGCCTAATCATAACAAGATGTTATTTTATAATTATGATAAAATCGACACATCAGTCAATATTATCAATCAATAAATATAAGAATGTTGAGACCGGTTTAAAATCCAATTAGTGGATATTCAAAACTCAATAATTATACGGACCGATTACAACTTGTCGCAATCGATATAATTTATGTGTCCTTAATATCGGTAGTAGTGCATTAAAATATAACCTAAATTATCGAATCTGGTTTCGCATAAAAAATATCAGATCACGATGCAACAATAAATGTTTACAGGCGACTTGAACACATTAAGCAATCAACGTATTTACGTGCAATACAAAGCTGTATTTACAGCCAAACTCTGTTACTCTATTCGAAACTTATATTGAAACAATTAAGAAACGTCAATACGGGTTTGTTAGGTAAAGATTTTATAGTCTTTAAAATATCTAAAATTAAAGATATAAAATATGATATTAGTATAAACCATAATACGGAACGGTTTATGGTTAGATAGAGGTTGTGTCAGATAGCTGGCAGAAGATGATGTGACAAGCAAAGAACAGATTAAAGTGCCTTTCTTGGGACTGAAACAGGCTGATGATAGTTCTTTGATATTCGATTTTGCAATACTTACCTTTATTAATTTCCAATACATATAGAGCCTATATGTATTGGAATCAAACCTAACATATATAAATATCGTACTTCTTCCTACTTTTCAGCAACTTAACCTAAATATACGTACACGATAAATAATGAGTGGAATTATTTTTACCGCAAGTTACCATTCCACAAAACCATTTTGAATATTGCACTACCATCGGATCTCGAATCTGGACAACGTTGTAAAATCGTGAAATAATGCTAGATAAGTGAAAACGAATTCGCTGTCAGCCGTTAATTTATTTCTGTTCCAACTATACAACTGCAATTTATTTAAACTCTGATTCGATAGCAAATTGATTCTATCGATACAGCAACGTGGTGAATGGCGTGCGATGTTGGTGTTAAATTAGAACTATGCAAATTTGTATTAATTATCCTTAGTATAATTTGACGTGTAATAAGTTTCGTAAATTTAACTTCCATGTTAAACTTCGCTATGTTAATTAAAACATAGAATATGTCAGTTGTTTTTTTTTAATTACATAGTTAAGTATTGTAAGTAGACTATATAAGCAATGTCCTTAGTATGTGAAAGACACCTTCTCTGATACTTAGACCAATCCTAGAGGGGCTAGAACGTTCACACCTTGTATAAGTATGTAATATGATATTAATTACTTTTGATTTTAACAGTGGCCGAGCCACGCTGTTGTTTCTAGCTAAAGTTTGAATGTGTCGGCTCCACTCACAAATGATAGAATACCAGCGTAAAACAGAAGTATAGAAATTCGGCACATGACCCTTATTGCAGATGACGAGACATTTTATCTCATTTCTCGGGGATGTCAACGCACCTGCATTATGATTACTTATCTAGAATAAATGTGTGTGTGATAAATAACTGTCTTAGGCCGCAGGAATCACTTACTAACAGGTGAACTATAGGTATGCTCTTTTGTTACGCTCAATTGTATAAAGAAAATTGTGAGTTAAACGAAATGATTTAAGCTATTTTGGGTGATTGACTCACAGCCTGCTAGTATAATCCAATATAGTATATCTCTAAATCCTATAAACGTAATAGCTAGTACTGTAGTACTGCAGCAGCGTTAAATAAAAAATAAAAGTTTTGTTATTTTCCATGTGTAATAGATGAATTATAAAATCCCTAGTTTAGAGAATATATACAAATGTATATGTCGGTAGATGTATATGGTGATACTTAAGATGAAATCAACATACACAGACAGACAGGTTAGTAATAAAAACAGTTTTAAAAGTTTGGTTCGTGATCACTTACTTAAGTTATCAGAAGTCAGATAAATTTATCATCCACATATGAAATTTATTGGTAACTACCGCTATTGTATACTATTGTGTATGCATGTGTAGAGATATATATATTTGGATATATATATATATATATATATATATATATATATATATATATATATATATTGTGTATTTATACATGTATTATGTATTTTTTATCTATATGTGTATGTATTATTATTTGCTTGTATTAGTTATTTTTCTTCTTTTATTAATTAGTTTATTGCTACACCTATCATACACATATCTCACACTCTATCCACACCTAGGGTTGACTGGTAGAGAATGCCTTTGGCCTATTAAGTCCGCCCTTTGTGAACTTTGAACTTTGTTAAGGTTATGCCCTAAAGAGTAAATAAATAAATAAATATATCTTTTAGAAGAATATATATAAAATTGAATTGTCATCAATATAGGTCTAACAATGAATATTTCCTTAACAATTATTGAGTGTACTGATATATATCGTGTTCTCTATTTAGTGTGTTAGGCTATATAGCGTGTATACGTATTAAATTTATGACATTTGATGTCAATGGTATATCGATTTTATTATTCTTATAATATGTATCAAGTGTAGATCGCGCCCTCACTAGATGTAGAGACGGTCTGTGCAATAGAGAACTATGTATAGCTGTGGACTAAAGGTTTAAAGAGGTGAGAGGGGAGAGTGAGAGATGGCCGAACGCATTTCACTACTAATTTCTCGAGCTTTTCAATTTTATGATGTCTTCACTATAGAAACCACAAATTTAGACTAATTGAGATTGTTTGTGAACAAACCCAAGTAAACTCGGTTAATAGTAAGTCAGAAACACGTGTTTACAGGAGCTAAATAATCCTAATTATTGACCAATACGTAACAAAAGCAAAGTAATTAGTAATGAGAACATTACAAAAATATTGTTACGATTCTACCTCCTGGCTCTAGGGCAGCGTTTGTCGGTGTTTGAAAACTATAGATGTTTATTGTCCAATAACTTTAAAGTGAACAAAATAATTACTTCTTTAAATATTCGATACTAACAATAGAATATGCAGATGTGCATTTATTTTATTTATCGTATGGGATTTATTTACAATTGATGGATAGTTATGTTGTTTATATGCGGTCATAAACTTTTGACCTGCAGTGTAATATATATATACAAATAGACATCTCTGATCTCTATTTTCCATAACAGAGAACATTTACTAATATACTCAGACCCGAAAACCCGAATTATACCAATATTGCCCTCAGCCTGGAATCGGACTTATCAAATGCAACTCAATAACTAACTAACTCCGTTGCCATCAGTTGAAATTAAGAACGTCACGATAAGATGAATAATTAGACGAATAATTAGATTAGACGTACAGAACTATCACATTATTTATAAATATTATATGATATATATATAATATGATATTTATTTAAATGGTTCTATAAATTTCGCACTACCCGATGCCACAAAAGATAACATCCAGTATGATATATCGTACAATACATACCCATAACTGCAAGTTAATCGCCAACACAACACTTCTCAGACCTTTATTGTGACATAAATATCTTATACGACATGTTAATTGGTCCATGCTCCTGTGTGATGTGGCCCTTACCGCGGTCCATTTGCACCTTTTTCTGTGCCGTAAAAGTCTTCGAGATATATTATCGTTACTTAACATCTCCAGAAAATTCAATTTAGTTTAAACGTAAATCTTGGACTTAAAAAAAAAAGGATTTTTGATGCTTTAATTCTTTTACCCACACATATTTTCTGTCATGGTATCGTTCTTGATAGAAGATTCTGAATAATATATTTCACCGAGGCGAAAAGATCTGGTTAGCTAAGTCCAACTTCGTTAACCGACGTATTCAACATCTGGGAAACTGAAACATATCTTCTAGTCCAATATTCTTCAGTGCTTAAAAACAAGACTCGCTTCATTTAATAAAGACGTAAAGGTGCTATCAAAGTAGGGTAGTTAAATGAATAGAATTACTTTTCTTTTTTTTTACGGTATATTTTATTCTTTTTTTAATTATTCACCTGATGTCAAGTGATTCCTGCGGCCCATGACATCTACATTCATCCTTGACAAGGAATCATAATGCTACCATTGCATTGTTACCCTTGAGGACTGAGATGCCTCGTCACTAGTAATAAAAGTCTCCGGATTCCTACACTCAACAGACGGAACACAACACAGTTATGCTGCTATTTTACGCTGATACTCTGCGAGAGCGTGATTCTTCTCTGGTCGAGCTTCTCTATATATTCTGCAACTAGAAAAAAAAACTGCAGTTTACCTCTACCACTGTTAAACAGTTTCAATTCTCTAAATATACACAAATTTATAACTTATTATTATAATATTTATTTCGTCAATTTCATAATAATCATTAAGAAATTCTATTATTTATACTGAATTAAATTTAAAATTGAGATAGCAAATAAGTCTATTATGAATAAGTTTATATTTAGTTTAATTTTAACTTAATTCTCAATTCTAATACTACGGTAAATCTTGATTGAGTTGCACCCTGTAACCTTTCTCAGCAAGACAGTTAATAACACCTTATGACGTGTAACCTTTAACTTAATTTGTAATGAAAACGCTATAAATTAAAACTTCTAATTTGATTAGAATTATATATATATACATATATGTACCATTATATACAACGCTTATGGTAATTATAATTTAATGGCATAAAGATGGTTTTTATATAACAAACAAGCTAAGCTTTAAAAGTGGGAGAGCCATGCTGCGGCTACTTTGTAACTGCAACATAAATAGGTTGGCTAGAGCTGGAAAGGACAGACACCCTCATAGAATACAAACATGAAATAGCAACATAACCCCCCTACCATATGTTTCCTATGGTACCGGGGTAGTTTAGAGAACCGGAGACCCCATTACAGATGACAAGGTATTCAATCTCGTGGTTAGCGATGACAACTCATTTGCATCTTGAGGATCTGTATTATCTGTTGAGAAAGATGTTGGCGTTTGTTTCGTAGTTGGTACTTACAATCAACTGTGTGCTAATACATCACCCTTATTATTATTATTAAAATTAAATCACTAGGATGTCGGACCCCTGTTCTAACCGTGGTGAATGCCTATAAGGTTATATTTGGAAGGCTGTCGCAAACGAGGTGAAAAACACCAGAACATATTTTTTACTTTTATCACATGTGGATAGTGCTCAGCTTTAAGTAACCTGATGGTAATTAAAGTTTGGGGAGTATCAAAATATTTCTAAGCATCACCATTATCCACCATTTTAAGTCTAATTATTTACCATAAAGCACGTTTCATAAGCTATCTGTATGCACTATCTAGATGCTTTTGATGTTGACGCTATTAGCCTATGCGGCTCTTACAGCTTCATCGGACACAAGGCTCACGGAACTGAGGGATCCGTGAGCTGGATATGCACGGTTTTTCACAAATAATGGTTTTACTCAGGATTTTCCTAATCTATCACTATCACGATAGTAAAACAAATCACCCATTTATAGTATATTTGCTAAGTTTGTACGGTACACTAAAAAGGGAAGAACCACATATTCATAGAATACTTACGTAAAGTCTTTACATCGGTACTGCTGTATTTCGTAAAGTGAGTATGAGATCTTCGACATAAATAACTTGTATTTATTATAATAGACTTATCTTTATTTTAATCCCATAACTAAAGTGAATATTGAATTACGTCCGTAGTGATCGCCTACTAATATTTAATTTTTTTCTTACTTCCATATAAAAACACAACAAATCCAACAAACGTTTTTCAAAGTTGCACTTGTTCGGATACATTGAGTATAAAATTATTTCCCAAGTAGTGCCACGCTACAGTTCATTTCTTAAACTGGTAGAGCCACGCTACAGTTCGTTTCTAACACTGGTAGATACTACAGTTTGTTACTAACGCTGGTAGAGCCACGATACAGTTCGTTTCTAACATTGATAAAGCTACGCCACAGTTCGTTTATAGCACTGGTAGAGCTATGGTACAGTTCGTTTCTAAGCCTGGTAGAGCCGTTCTACAGTTTGTTTTAACACTGATAGAGCCACTCTTCAGTTTGTTTCTAAACATTGGTAAAGCCACGCTACAGTTTATATCTACAGCGGAAGAGATATGAGACAGTGTTTAGCTGTATCATGAATGATGGGGGTTAGACCAGGAAGAAACCCGTCATCACAGAATATCTCCGTGAAGTAAGAGCATACCGCTGCTGTGTTCCGTCTGATGAATGCAGGTGTACGAAGACCCCTATTGTGACTAGGCATTCCATCTTAGTCCTCAGGGGCGACAACGCATCTGCATTATGATTCCTTATCGCGAATGATGTAAATGTAAATATCATGGACCGCAGGAATCACATACCATCAAGCAAAGTGTGCGCTTGTGTCACTCTTAAGGCTATTCCAAAAATAATAACACTTTCCATGCCGGAAAAAAATACTAAGTCGGCTATCAAATACATATCATAGTCTTATATTGCCTTCTTTTATCGATAAACGTGTGTGTTAAACTGCTTCAATAATATGCTTAACAAAAGCATGTATCAAAAATACTAACTAAACATTTCATGACATGTTAATATCTAAAAACTTGAGATTTTTCGTGGTCATGCGGGAATACAAAAGGTGTGTGTTAAAATTTTAAGTAAATATAAAACATTATAATAGCTTATTAACTACATATTTCATTTGCTTCATTAAACGCTGAAACCAAAACAATTACGTGTACAAAAGCACAGTTCCTTTTCGTTCCTCATTTATTACTTAAATAAAAAAATAATTAACATAATCATAAAGTCTTTTATAAAGTCTTTTGTAAACAGCATTTTAACTCCCCGTTGGTTATGACGAATATACTTTAACGCCTGGTCATCTCTATTGTGTATCGTTTAGCGAGAACATTCCTCGCCTCGGTTTCATTACATAAGCGTTAGCGTTTGCAAATTTTATATAAAATCGAACATATCTTATATATAAAGAATATATATCTTATATATATATATATATATAAAGAAGTAACTTGTAAATCTCTGACTATTTAAATCCATATTATAATATTATCATCGTTGTCATTATTCAGAGGAACGTTGTCCTCCTGGCAGATTACTACCAAGGCTTATGATCTCTTCTGAATATCTTCTGGTTTTTAACAGTTGATAACTGCACAGCGTATGTTATAGTGGGGTAAGCATTCGCGCAAACATAGGGGCTCCCATTTTTATTATTCCAAAATAACGTGTTAAATAAGATCGGAGGAAGGTTCACATGTCAGTGACACGAATCACATAGCTAGTTGGGTCATAAGTTTTATCGCAAACACTATTAAATAAATTGTACGATTTGATTTGATTTTGATGTTTCTCTAAAATATATACTCGTATATGATGTCAAAGGTTATATGAAAAAAGGTGATATTAAAATCAAAATTATACTAAATATATATATTAAAAGTCCCTGATCTTGAATACAGGGCCAGTCGTCAATTACACACATAATGTTCATGTTTCTATCAGCCAATGCTTTGATAGACCCAAATTCTGGTGAGGTTTTGTTTTCTCCTCCAAATGTTGCCATATTTTGTAATCCAACGGGTTTTAGTCTCGGCTGGAGGAGGGCCGTTCGTCGTGCCTGATGAAGTCGATTCTATGGGCGAACAGCCAGTTTTGCGTGCGTGACGCCCGATAGGTAGGCGCTGAGTCTTGTTGGAATACGTGTGTATTGAGTTTCAAACATTCTTTGAAAAAGAGTTTGTAAGAATATTCAGATTTGAGTATAGAACTATAAGCCAAACCATGAATAATGATAGATAAAGTCCTCTCTGTATCCTCGGAATACGCTTACTCGCTTCGCGGGCATCTTCTTCATGGTTTTTTTTGTAACTTTCTTCAACGTTAATAATTCGTCTGCAATGGTTTCTGATATTTTTTTTCTCGCGTACGGCCTTGAAAAAGCCCGAGATCTCTCGATCTTAAGATTTTTCAGACACTCATTAGGAAAATGTTCTGTTTTTCACTGATAACCTTGGAGTTCCAGGTTTTTATCCTACTCTCTTTTAACGGTAATTCTGCTCAACTCCTACTAAGGGGCTAACATTTTGTAAGCGCCCGCACCTTTCGCAGTCTTCGTAGCTCGAATCTTTACTAAATCGTTTAATAGTACTATAAATAAAGTCCAGACTATTTTTTTTTTAATTTGCAAAAGTTTATTATTCTCGGTTGGCGAAAAACCAAATCTGTAAAGAGCAATTACCGCGACTCTGTCTCCATTTTGAGTCCACTCCATTCTTTTAATGGAACAATATCAATTTATATGTTATTATAAAAAAATGGTGGCGCAAAAGTTCCCTAATAAAAATTTATCTAAACATCGGTACAATAGTGCACGACACGACTCTTCTAAGGACTAGCGGACTACATTACTATGTATCTTGGAATTAATGATTTTTAAGTTTTAACTCAGGACCTGTATGATATTAACCTGCACTAACGTGAACGTGGTACTGCTTGATGCCGGTATTGGAATCGAATGTTCGCATACATTGAAGTATCATACACTTAATTACCACGATAAATATGTAATTAAACAAACGTAAATTATTACACTAAGAAAACTATAACGCTTCCGCCTTATTGGTGTAATCAAGCCCTATGAGCGGTTCGTAATATTGACCTCAACACGTACATTTCGAAATCGTATTGCGGCCCTGTACTTAACGCCGCCACGATAACTTCACTCGTTAATTAATTTGTTTGCTGAACTATGTTCCTCAAGTCTGGGCTGTCCGTTGTGACAGATATGGTTTTGTAAGAGAAGAGTAACCGAAGAGTTATGTATTAGTCGTTTCGTAGGCAGTGACAACTTTCGCTTGCTTTTTCTAATACCTCTTCTTTACTCTAAAACCTTCGACGTGATCTAACGCCTATTCGGCTTTTTAAAAACAACATTTGGCTCCTGTATTAACAATACAAAATTCTGCTATTTTACACTAGAATTCTGTGAGGGCGTAGACATGGTGTTCAGGATAAACTAAATGTACATTATCATAATTTATTATCTGTATTCACCAACTATTCATGTCTATTTTGGAATGCATTTAATACAGTTTTAAGATGCAGCGATAACCCAAAGACAAATTCAGTCATTTCGGTCAGTATTTTGTCTTTGGTTTTGCTTAGCCTATATATAATTTTCTAACTGTACCCGTATACTACGAATACAGTTAGAGAATTAGTAGTTTCTTTTTATTATAACTTTATTTAACTAACGAAGATATTTTTAAATAACAAAAAACTTCTTTTTACCACGGATCAACGTCGAACATATTACGCTAAACGACTTAACGTTAATCTAAACAAAGGTAACCTGACTATTGTCACTATATGGGATGACATGTACTTAATTCTCATGGATGGTTCTCACAAAATATTGGTTTTCGGATTCGGGTTTGCATATGTATATTTCGTATACCTACCACTGGTTCTGGAACTATTTGCGCAAATCCGGCATACGGCACTTGTAAACTGCGCAAAACATTTTGTGCAGTTGACCAGGAGAACATCATCATCATTAAATCAAGATTTCCAATACAACTGCGTCTTGAGTCTGACTGATAGAGGATGAATGTAGATTTTAAAGATAACTTATCATCAGACGAATTTCTAACTAACAACACTGTATTTGATAGCTTTTTTTTTCAAGTCTGAATAGTTATTTATTAAAATAGTGCTTACCAAAATAACACTAACATACTATGAGTAAGCATATTATGCCAGGTTAGTCCCATTGTATCATCACCACTCACTAATCAAAGTATACGGAGTGCTTAAATCCGGGCATTAAGAGAAGAATTTGTTCCCTTGCTCTTACTGCATTATTTTATATTTCTATCGTGCAAACATAATATTTAGTGATTCAAACTTGATATGTTTCTAACAGTCGTGACTGAAATCAATTGAAAGTTACCATAAGCAAAAATATTTTTAAATTTACCTATATCATATTATGACTGTAGAATGCTGCGGCATACTGTGACGGAAGTAAATTGATACTACTAATAAATACTTATAAATAAAGCGGCCTAGAGATACGTAATAAACATAATACACGAAACATACATAATACACGAATAAGTAAAGTATAAACCAGTGAAGTAAAAAAAAGATTCTGTAAATCACGACAACGATAACAGAAAGGGAAAGAAAACTTACTCGGGAAAAAAAAGAGGAGACAAAATATTTTGAGATCGTGTAATTGTGCATTTCGTCAACCTGTAGACTTGAAGACGTGTGTATGCTCGAATACTTTCTCCCCAAAGGTGACCAACAGTAGTACAGTAGGTATAAAGACAAGTGACTACTTCAAATTGCTATATTTCCATATAACAATACAAGTGCATTGCCACAAGAAAAGTTTCTGCATAAAACGTCCGGACACGCAGTTTATATCCAGAAGTTAAACTACAGAAGACAAAGTAAGCACTTAACTTTTAAATAATATTTATATTTTTAAAATATTACAATAATAATTTAAAAACACATAAGCACCAAAACGTATAACTCCAAATATAAGAAGTGGTCATTGCGTTCGACCGTCAACGTGAACAAAAAGCGGGACAAAACGCACCGACAAAGTGGCAAAATCGTGCTTTCAAGTCGGACCCCTTACACCATTGTTGCACGGGACCGCGATTAACAACTAATAACTGTTTTGTTAAACTTAGAGAAATTTATGTTACTGACGCTATTTCGCTTTTTGTTATATTTGCCGCCGCGTCCCGCTGCGTATTATAATTGCATTTCGAAGTAAGTGTACCGATTATAATTCGCTAACTTAAATAGCAATGCCATATATAAATTAATAATACAAAGAATGCAATGTCAAGCATTATTATCTCTGTAGTTGGTTATACGTTAAAGCTGGTCGAAAAATTTATTGTTCTTATATCTATAAAAAATCAGTAAAGGCCAAGATAAAAACTCTCGTGGATTTTGTATCTTTCTTTTAATTCCAAAATATTTAATATTTCGAAAAATAATTCTTTTAATAACATAAAATTAATTCTAAATTTACTTAGCTAAGCTTATGAACCACATATGCAGAAAATTCGTATAATTCCAATGCTTTTTAAACCGTTATTATATATGCATAATCCTTTAACACCGCCGTTAATTGCGAAAAATTATCTGTGTAGATAGAAATTCTAGGAGGAAGGTAATAAAATTTTGTTTTAAATAATTGTTTATTGTTTATGTTAATCAATATTACTTTGTCCACACTATTGTATGGTCAATAATGGCAGCGAACCATTAAAGACTACATCGATCCTCCACGAAGATTCAACTATGTAATACGTACTATGTATTGTCAACTCTGAAGACTGAGAAAAAATTCCTCGTTTACCGTTATTGGAAATCCGGTCCTTCCCCAATCGGGTCGACCCTTTCAGGTTATAGTCAGAAACGAGCTGCAGAGTAACTCTGCCGCTGTTAATATGTAACGATTCAACATTATTTGAACGAGTCACCCTAAAACAAAACATTTTACATAAATTATATTAATTAAATTATTATTGTTCATGTTCGCTTTTAAGAAACTCCAAAGAAAGCGCAGTAAACGTATGAAAGCTTGGCAGGAAGCGCATTTATGACAAAGCTATAAAGTTTAAGGCCAGCATTAGAGATTATATTTACGTATCATTTTACTTTTGAATATCAATACAGAATATTTACTTTGCAAAGATTTTTACATATTTTTCTTCAAGATTTTTTCCCTTTTTTATGGCCTACGGCCACTGTTAGCCCGAGGGCTTTAATAGCTTCACCCGGTGGAAATCTTAAATACATTAATGTAAATACAACAAAAAAAATACAAAATTTTATGCGACATTTGTGTTATCATAACACAACAATAACATAGTGGTTATCTAAAGGTACGTGCACAGTATCTTTTTTAGAGAAAATTTAATAATTAGTTTTTTGTTTTGTTATAAATAGTATATTAAGATCTTATACAATTATACATATATTCATATATAGTCTGTATTTTTATTAAAATTTGTTTATTAACTTATGTAAGTAATATTCATACAAGTTAATAACTACACTTCAATATTGTGTTGTAAGTCCTAGTTTTAATAAGGTTATTATTAATTAGAAATCATTCACTATATCAAATATTTTCGTTATTCAGCCCAGTTAAAATAAATCTAAAAATGTTTTTCAGAATTTGTTTGTGTTGTTGGGTATAATTTTTAAATAGGAAGTTTAATAAATATTAACCCATTACAAGGAGCGCTTTAATACCTCTGATTAGTAGTTAAGTACAATCGAAGACACAATTATCATCTGTATGATCGTATAACTGTCTGAAGTCGTTTTCCAAATATCAAAGAAAACAAATATCATTCGGAGATATATGTAGTTTGAAAAAAATTTTACTTTATAAACTTTTTATTTTTGATGAGAGCCCTAAGCCATCTATTTATAGTATTATCATTCTTAGCAGTACCATCAGAAGTCCATCTGTGAAAAAGAACTAAGTAAAACAACAAGATAACATAGAAAACTATTAAGGACGTTGAAGCGCCTTTGTGCATTGTATTTTGTAATGTAAAATAAAAGACTCTAATCGTCGTAATGGAAGCTAAAACCCCCTAACTTCCAAAATCAGCTGCGTTATATATTAAAAATTCTAAAACAACCGAACACTAAGCAATAGATGTATTTTCTTTTATAAACAAAACTGTTATGTATATTATTATAAATTACGTAAACTCCAGTTGTGAAATATTGCTTTTAATGTCTTGCTTGTACGTAGAAGCGTTGTGTTTATGAAGATAACATGGCTGCCCAAAAACCAGCACACACCAAGTAGTTACGTGATAATTTATTAATATTCTCATTTTATAAAATTAAATTTTGCTGCCATTATTGCAATTGATTTCAAAGAAAATTTACTACGTTACACATTGTTATGAATTGTGAGACACGAATATCATATTGTTTAATACTTTTAAAATTAGGTATATTATTTTCTATGTAATTAGGTTTAATTTTTAGTTTAGATACAATGATATTTGTACAATATTTCGAATAACATAGAAACTCACTCTTAAAGTAATCGTAGCACGATAGTATAAATGATGTTAGTCATCACGAGGACATCAAGTTTTCAGCATTTAAGTTTGGATATATTTAGTAATAAAATACGATTTTTACAAAATGTGGAGATTTTAGTAATCATTACTGTTTTTTTTCTTTTCTAATATATTATATATTTTATATTTGATAAGATCTTATAAAATAAATATTTACTAACAAAATACAAATATTTACAGACTACAATAGTCGTGAATGTAATTTGGAAGCAAAATATGCATATTTTTTAGGTTCTGTCTATTTCAAAATTATATTTAAAATGAATTTACTTATTTTAAATATTTTTTAATTAAATGAGCAAAAGTATTTGTACAAAATATATAACGTAAGAATTTCTCTATTGATTTTGGTTCCGTTGACAATTTTTTTAAAGCTCCTCTATTGCATTATTCATTTTCTTTCAAGAAACCCTCTCTTATTTATTTTTATGTGTTTATATAATATTATTTATATATATTTTAGGAAACACATGGTGGCACTTCCGAACATTGTATTAAAGATTCACAGACGCTCTAAGCGGGTATCTCTGATATCCACCTGGATATAACATGGGGTCAGAGTCCCCTTAATATCAGAGGCGAGGTCGTAGAACGATGATGGTAATGCACAATTTCACGGCCCACCCTTGCGGTGTGGTCTAATTTATAAGCGGAAGTAAGTATCCACAAGGTTACCTATGGACTGTAGACTGAGTACTCGCATTGAAATTGTAAAATATTAGACACCACCAACTGGAATGGCAGATACCCCAATAGAAAGAGACCTAACAAGATCTGGATATAAATATATATATAATCTCAAATAATTTACCTGATTATAACCAAAGGTTAATCCAAAAGTTGTCTGAAGTTTTTCACTTTTAGAAATTCTTTTGAATATCAATAAAATGTATATATAATAAACATCTGTAAAAATAAAGATGTATTTTTACTACTTAAACTTAATCAAACCTGTCAAAATAAGTATAGTTGGCATTCAGATATATGATAGCTTAATTATCTTTAATGAAAATCGCTTAATATTTTAACAACGTTCTGTTTTTCGAGGAATGTACACAATTTATAATTTTATTAAAATATATTTTTTTTTTCTTTTTTATAAACTTTCTTTCTCAAACATACAATAAAGTGTAGCAAATCATGTTCGAGAGGTAGGAAAGCAGCTAAGCGCGTCTAGGTTTCGAATGATGAGGAAAACCTATTACTGTCATTCGAGGCAGTCCATTTTGCCCCTTAGTTCCTCAGTCAAGGAACCATCCTAATAAATAAAGCATAAAGATGTCATGAACCGGAGATATTTACAATCATGTGAACTGTGCGTGAACATGTGAATTAATTTCTTACTTACATAAAAATATATATATTTTTTTTTTTTTTATAAACTTTCTTTCTCAAACATACAATAAAGTGTAGCAGATCATGTTCGACTTTCGATAACTGACAAAACTCGATAGCTACATAAAATGTTTGAAATTATTTTCGGCGGAGTACTCATACCGCGTCTAAAAACGATTCGATGGAGAGAGATAGGAAAGCAGCTAAGCGCGTCTCAGTTTCGAATGATGAGGAAAACCTATTACTGTCATTCGAGGCAGTCCATTTTGCCCCTTAGTTCCTCAGTCAAGGAACCATCCTAATAAATAAAGCATAAAGGTGTCATGAACCGGAGATATTTACAATCATGTGAACTGTGCGTGAACATGTGAATTAATTTCTTACTTACATAAAAATATATGAAGCTTGTAACTTAGACCACAGTCCAACGTATGCATAGTCACGACCCACCCGCTACCTCCAGCTAGAGTGTGTGTTTTAAATAGCCCTAACGAAACTATGTTGTGTCGCGAACCCTGGCGACATGGACACGCGCCCACGTCTTGTAAATCGCGATACACGACACTTTGCCGTAATTGCTGCACGCCATTATCCCTATAAATTGATGAAAAATTATTTTGTTTTCGAAATGGTTTTGTCGTTGAATTTAGTTTAAGTAGCACAATAGTTTGTGGTTTCATACTTTTTTTTTAATTAATAGAATATATTTATATAATATAATCTACTAATATTAAAAAAATATGATAATAGTTATAAAATAATTAATAATTATAAAATAAAAATATTTATATTGGCATCTAACCTGATGATAAGCTATGTCTGCGGCCCATAACATCTGAATCCACCCTCAATAGAAGCATTTGAGTTGTAAACCTAGCAGCCATATATAGAAGGCTTACCGCCTACCGCGATCAAATAATCTTCGGATATCTAAAATCACCATACAAAACACAGCAGCATTATCCAAGTATTCTGACGCTACGTTGATCATTCCTCAGACTAGCTGACCCATGACCACGTGAAGCGTGACTCTGCAGTCTCATTTGTAGTATTTTAATTGTTATTCACAAATGTACTTTCAATTTGTGAATAACACACATTGTCTTATTTAGGAGTCAAATAAATATTTATCCCACGAGTAATTGGTTAAAATTTTTAGTTAAATCGTAAGTTATTATTTATATCAAACACAATAATTTATAATTCTATCCTCAAGGCGTCCGTAATTTTGCATTTAAAATCGTCAAAAGTATTTCTTAGTCTACTTTATAGATATGGAAAGACTGTTAAATGTCAAGTTTTAGATACTTTAATAATACTTGCCACTTAACAAATTCAACGTGAATGGCAGCTTAGGGTATTGCAAAAAAATATTAGCAGTGTCATAATCATTAGATTTTCAAGCGGCACGTCAAAATTTTTTAAATTTAGTGATTTTAAGTATATAATTATGCCAAGCCACCACTGGATATTTTTTACTCTTTAATCGTTTCATTAAAGTGCATCTTTGGTTTATACGCAATCATTTTACATGTTAAAATTAACAAGTACTGTAAAATGAATAAGTTGGTTTGACCAAAGTAAGACCACGTTTTACGGAATACATGTGTAAAATAGTAGTTTAGCGCTACTGTCTTTTATCTGGTGAATTAAAGAAACCGGAACTATTATTACTGATGAGGCATTCCATCTATGCCTTCAACAGTGACAGTACATCTGCTTTATGATTCCTTATCGAGGATCAATGTGAATGACATGGGCTTCACAATAACTATCACGTAACTGTATGCTTGATGTTCATCGTAATAACATAAAAAAAAATACATCCGGATTCCTTGCACAAATAATCATTACGCCGTGTGAGAAGTTATTTCACATTTAGAAGTACTAAGTTTTAGTATTAGTAAACTTTGCACTTCTACACCGGTACCGCCCAATACTTGTTGGTTGTTACTTTTGTGATAGATATTCGGCTCATTGCCATTTCTGCTACCAAATTCAGAACGCACTCTCTTTAACAAAAAAAGCAGACAAAAATCAAATTAGTTTCATAATTCTCAGTCGTTGGACTTTGACGCTTTCAACGTAAAATGAATTCGGTATATAATTTAAACATTTTAATTTTATAATCTGTCATGTATAGAAATAAGAACTAGTTTTGGCAGAAGCACTTAAGCATCGGTTTATTGCAGTTAACAAATATAATATCATCGAAGCAGTGAAAGCCCGCCACTGCATCGTGCGGTCCGTGTTTATGTTTGTCCGTATGTACGTCGAGTGACGTTTGAATGCATTCGTTGATTGTTTTGCCTACTTGATCTTCTTGCGACATATTTATGGGCAAAGCGCTACTGAAGATTTTAAGTCGTCTCTCTTCTTCTAAACATTCACTCCATTGATTAAAACATGTGCGAATTTTAGTCATTTTATAATCATCATGCTAAAGTTTTTTTAAGATGTTCTTAGGTTTTAGTTCGACATGTCTAGTTGAAAAGTATTTAAAGATTTATATATTATAAAGATTATAATTTTAAGTAAAAATTTGTAATTGAATAAAACGCGCGTTGCATACCAAAGATCATGAACCTTTAAAATATCTATAGACTTGTGAGGTAACATCAAAGAAAAAAATATATGTACATCTGAAGCACAGATAATATCACACCTGTAGATAAGTTAACAAAATAAAAAAAGTGTACAATAAATATTACGATATTCATTTATGAATATATTATCTCATTTTATAAGACTTTTATAATAAATAAGCACTTCTAAATCAATTCGTTACCAAAGCACAATCTAATCTTTAGAGGTTTGGAAACCCATCCTCATGATTTACTTTCACTCAACGCTATTCTATCTGTTTACACATTAGTCCTTCAAATGATAAAATACACAATACATTGAAATGTCAAACGTGAGCTGAATCGAAAAGTAGTGAAAAATATATGGTGCAGGAGGTCTTTCTAAATTGGCTCATTTCAAAACGTCGACACCTTTTACAAATACATCAAACGAAGACCTGCTTGATGTGTTGGGACAATATGTAAGACCATTGGTTACGTCGATTGTTGAGGGATAATGCACTTTAAAACAAGCGATTCAAATATTATTTTGTAAAGTGCATTTGATATTTAAGTATAAAGATAAACAGGCGTTTAAAAAGCGACAAAATATAATCCACTTTGAAAGGAATGTCTATCCTTATAATCAATATTTTTAACGGAAAGCGATCAATTGCTCAACCGTTTGGTTAATCTTAAAGCATTTTTTATTAAGAACAGATAATTAATTATAGCTTTTTTGGAACCAGGTAACTTTAAGTGTTTGAAAAGATGCATGTGTGGCCTTTTAAACAAGTTTCATTTTATCCGTTCCTTGATTTTTAGTTCATATCATAGATGGAATATCCTCTTTCAATGAAAGCATGAGTGAGCAGTATGGTTAATTTTTATGGTTTCATACATTTCTTTTGTTAATTTTTTATATATAGAATTCTTAACGAACCACATATTCATTCAGTCATAGTACACCACCTAACGTTAAGAGACCTAAATATAGTAAACGATGTAGCGTTCAACTATTTATAATATTTTACGCTGATATTCAATAAAGTGTGGTCCCCTCGGTTGAGCTGAACTATACGCGGTAGTTTGAAGCCGCAGCAAGACTTTACTACGTAAAAGTTACATATGCGTATACAGTTCATGTAATTTCTGGAGATTTCATTGATTTCTGGAGTCAACCATTGAAATTGAATACCTAAAAAGGAGTCTAAATATATACGTATCGTCGTCACCTTACTTAGTCCAAATGGGTGACCACGCACCTTGACGGACTGTCTCGTTTCGTTCCAGTTTCTGACTGTAAACCAAATTACACTGGACTTTACGCCCATTTAATTATATATTTTTCTGCAGATGAATAATCAGATGTAACCAGAGCTACAATTTTAAAACTTACTTTCCCAACGTATCAATCACCTTTCAACTAATATCATCACAATGTTGGTAATAAGTTCTAATATAAATTCCGACATGATTCTAATCGCTTTGCTTTAATGAGGTCGGTAATTACTCTCGTAATGTCTGCAGGGCTTAGGCAGAGTGAACAAATAAAACCTTTAATGATTTACATACACGTGCTGTCTATCCGTTGTTCGCTAACGGCATATTAATAGCATATTGAAATGAGATAAGAAAGGTATTTTGACATATGATAATTGGTATTTCTGCATTGATTGAAACGTTCTTCTATATTAATCTTGGATGGTCTGACGTGTCCTGGAAAGAGTACATTCAGCAGTGGAATGCAGTTTATTAATGATGAATTTGTTTTATCTTTTAAATTAAATTACGGGTCGGGTTAATCCTGTGGCCCTTATAACCCACTTTAATTTTACATGCGGAATCATAATGCAGATCTCTTATCAGGGTTGAAGTCTAAAAAGTAATGTCTCTTCACTAGTAATAAAGTATCTAGTTTTTATTTATTTCAACAAACAAAACAGCAGCACTACACTAAGATCTTATAAGGCACAGTTGCACCCCAGTCGAACCGTAATATAGGCGCCATATCGAGTTAGAAAAGGAGAAACATGTCGTTGTTATCGCAAACACTTCCGCCTCTATTATACATCTTAGGTAAGTGCCATCATCCGGTAATATAATCTGAAGATATCGCTGTGTTTTAAATGAAAGGGTAACAACGCTTATTATTAAGATTAGCCTCCATATAACAGTAGTAAAGTCATACTACAGTTAATTACCACCAGTAACACGAAGTAATCAACTCAACTCGAAGAACCACGCTCTCACAGAATTCCAGCATTAAATGATAGTATATCATTCCTTTTCGTATAGTTATTGTACACCTAATTACTGGAAACGAAGTATTCCACCTCAATGTTCTATGGAAATAACACAATATCGTCTTCAATCTTAGTCAAACATTAAGGTGTTTATTAATCATAGTCACCACGTAGCATCAAGTGAACTGTGAGCGTTTGTAATCCTTAATTTCATAAAAAAAAGTTAAATAACCTGCACTTAGACTTAATTCACTTAACAAGCCGTTCTTTCTTGGCTACAAACTCGTAGAGATCCTACGAGTTTGTAAGCAATGGTAAGAAGATCTAGTGATAAACTATAATATATTAACAGACGAACGTACTAACTACGCCCTACTTACCCAATTAGCTTCTAACACTTAACAAAAATATATAAAAATATTCAAAAGATACTTTCGGTTGCTAATCTAATTGTGTGAACCTGTAGTATTACTGTACATTAGACATGGGTTTCCTCTGGGACATTCTCCTCTGGGACTTGCTTAGACTTTATGCAGGGGCACCCATGCTTTTCATAAGAGATCAAACCGCTTCTAACACACTGAGGATGGCCACCGTGGGGTTTCTAGTGGGTACAAAATCATCATATTTCCCTGGAGGCAGGATGCTTTTCAAAGATTCATATCAAAAAAAGTTAGGTATTCTGGCTCTAGTCGTCCCCATATTTTTCCAGAATTTATTGTTATAAAATTAAAATAATTAATAAATATTTAAAAATATTGTAATCATTTTTTAAATTTATAACAATAAATTCTGGAAAAATTTAATTTAAAATGCTGATTTTTAAAGGAAAAATATATATTTAATCAATTTTTAAAAAGTATATGTAATTACCTATTTTAGTTATTAAATAACCTCTTTTAATATTTATATATTAATGTACTATCAAGTATACGAATTGCTACAATACACAAATTGCAACCCTTCAATACTTTCATTTCATACTTACCATTAAAGAAACAACCGCCAGTATGGAACGTTTTTTAATGTAATATGTCTTCCATTTTAAAAAGTTATTGGTAATTACATTTTTTAATCTGCCCGTAGTATTTATTATGCTTAAAGACGCAAGCTACAAAGAAATTAAAAATAAATCAATCGACGCTACATTTGCATCCGATAAGTTAGCGCTTTAAATAAGACGTTGAATCGAAGACGCAATTCATCAGTCGGCGCGATTGGCGAGTGGTCAGCTATAACTCAAGCGCTTTAGCGCTGGCAGCATTGACCCGGAGTCTTTTCTCGTAAATCAGTCTGGCTGGAACATCGATCACACTCCTTTAAATCACTATGCGCTTATGGTAAGTGAATTATAGCTTTAAACAACAAAAAATGTGGTGAAAGATCACTAATAATTTTATCATTTAAATAAAATTTAAGCAAAACATAATTTAAAGGTTTGTAAATATTGATTTTACGGCACCTTGTAATTAAGTATTTTTAAATACCACAGTTTTTATTACAAGAAAAAAATAAAAATAAATAAAACAAGAATGAGCGTTAAGACAAAATACAAACGCCTTATTTTTATTTCTTCTTATGCAGTATCCACAAATATTCGCCAAACAACATGGGCTGTAATAAAAAATATTTAAACATCAGCCACAAAAAGCCACATACGGAGTGTATGTGACTTTTTGATTTGATCTTATGAGCGAAATCGAATGAAGAAAGAGTTTGTATAGTAAGGTATATACAAAAAATATTTTCTTATCTCCAATCATTTTTTCATACCGACTCGTTTGTACTCGCCCGTTACGCATAGTATAATAGTATACTATATAAACAAAAAATCGAACACGTATAATATGTCCCATAACATATATAATATACTTATTTATTATTATTATTATTGTATATACTTTGAAGTACACCACAAAATAAAATAAAAAAAAACAGAAAAAATAAAAAATATTACTGGTACAAGGCGGTCTTATCGCTAAAGTGCGATCTCTTATATTAATTTTAATATTTAATATTATATTATTTATTTTTTTGTTAATAAATAATATATTATTTTTAAAATATATTGAAAATAACAAATGTACTATATAATAATATTTTATATGTACCATAGTTAAAAAAACAAATTTCTACCAAAAACTGTTACACAATTTACTAATTTAAAATCAAATTTCATTTCTCTAAACCTCAAAAATAAATCACTCCACAGACCGTATAGTTAAGATACGAACTTGTTTCATTACGGTGGTCAAGTTACACATATGGGGTTAGTTACATCGATAAAACATCCGTAACAACCCAGAAAACAATATACAGAAGTATCTAACATTACTAGAATTTATTATTTATTTTAATAATGGTGTCTGCTATGTTCGCACTAGAACATATCCTATATCGTTCCCCGGTTCTTTTAAGACGTCTTCTGTTCCAAGCTCCTCACTTGGAAGTGGCTTTTATTCAAAAACTAAATATCAACGGGTTATGTATTGTTCATGTACATAAATAATCCTTGGATACTTCCATTCATACGCTATGAAGAACTTCAACTCTATAATTCAAAAGTGTTTTGCATAAACCTACATGAATAAAGCTTCTTTTGATTTGAGTTAATTTGATTTGAACCTAGCTTACGAATTACAATAATAGTGAATATTATTAAAACCTATAGAATTATCATATACTAAGAGTACCGTACCTAGATAACACGTTGAATTTCATCGCTGAATTACAATTAACCTCTGAGCAAGAAACTAATATATGTATTTGGTAAAATTTTCATCTTTTTACAAAGCTCTTATGAACATCAATAACACTACAGTAAAAGAAAGAATTTTATTTAGCTTCACAACTAGAAAGAACCGAAGTCCTTAATAGTTGTGAAGCAAAATAAAAAATAACTTACCATCGGGTGAACCGTGTGTTCATTTCCCATTAGTATTTTCGAACTGATACGACATAGAGACCTTCAAGAAAATCTCCTTTAATAAGGCCCGACGCGCCTGCGACTCCTCTGATATTGCAGCTGATCTTGAGCGTTGGTGATCACTTACTACCGGGTGAACTGCTTGCTGGTTAGTCACCTATTTGTTCGATAAAAAATAAATGAGAAATTAACTTACAAATAAATCGAACCATATCCATTTTATATTAACTGGTGTCTACCAATCCTTTATTTGCCATTGGTTCTAGTCATATCTTTTTGTTTTTTTTTATTACATTACGAGTAACAAACGAACCCACAGTTCACCTGATAGTAAGTGATCCCTTAGGCCCATGACATCTACATTCATCCTTGACATGGAATCATAATGAATATGCTTTGTCACTCTTGAGGACTGAGATGAAATACCTCGTAACCAGTAATAAAGGTCTCCGGATCCCTACTATCACCAGACGAAACGCAGAAGCATTACGCTGCTATTTCACACATGGTATTCTGTGAGGGCGTGTGGTCCTACCCCGTAGAGCAGACCCATTAATTCTGCAGCTAGAAACCTACTGCAGTGTAGCTCTACCACTGTTAAAATACAAATATGTACCAATACCTTACTTGCCACAACAATTTTTCAATCATTTATGACCGAAAACTCAACTACCTCCAACTCTCCGCTGGTCATTCAGATCGTGAATGGGTAATACAAGCAAGAATTTAAAACATCAGCATCTCCAGGCACAACGAAGTTTTATCTACATTTTCACGATTCGTAGAAGTGAATAGTTCCTGCTTAGTGAATAACAAGGCCCTCTAAATGATCCCTACAATGGAAACATACTTTACACAATACTGCTATTTCGTTCCACCTATTCTGTCTGTTTAAAACTGTGAAATGTATGTTTCCGAACAAAGCTATTTTACTATTATGTTGTTTCGAAAACTTTTTCACAATTTTGATTTAAGTAACTTTAAGTAACCGAGTTTCCTAAAAGTATTCAAAATTTGACCTTAAAAGTATTTGAACTACTTAAAAAATCATTTAAAAGAAAAAGTTTTAAAATAAAGACCAAATAAATATTGTATATTATTTGTGACCATAATGGGCACACGGTTCACTGTAGTCCCGGCAGCTACATTTAACTTTGAAAAAGAATCAGATTTTCAGTATTTTTCATCAAGTATTTCCAGTTGCCATTTCTGAGGAAGAAGATGGAATTTTTCGTAATTTGTGGTAAGAGCTCACTCCGGTTTGTTTCACCACCACGATGAGACACGGTAATGATATGATACTTTACCTGTTGAACTGCACCAAGACGGTCAGTCAGCTAATTTATAGATATGAATCTTGATACATTTTTTTTTGACATACACAAAAAAAAGACATATCTTTTATTATATTTAACATACACCTTTACTGAATCTTTATTGTTATGATGATATCTTCCTGTTTGATTCTCCCTCGAGGACTGAGATGGAATGCCTCGTATCCGGTAATAAAGGTCTCCGGATGCCTGCACTCACCAGATGAAACACAGCAGCATTGAGCTGCTATTGTATTGTATTCTGTGAGGGCGTGCTCCTGCCCGGTCAAGCTGACCCATTTGTTCTGCAGCTAGAAACAAACTGCAGTGTAGCACTATCACTTTTAAATTCACTCAAAACACAAACCGATCACGGCTTTTGGTTCTCATTAATTAATATCAACTGTGCAGAATATATAGTGCCTTTTTGTAAGCATTTGCGCAAACAAGAAAGTAAGTCTTAAAGCGAGCCCTAATGAAAGTGCAATGATGCAAATTATCAGAGGAAGTTTCCGATGTAGCATTAAGCACGTGGGCACACACTACACATCCAGACGTGGAAATCAACAAATTGTAACATATTGTTTCTCGACTGAGAATCACACCTAGAATCTGCGACGCAACAGCCAGGTGCTCTAACTATTAAGCCACGCGACCATAATTATTATATTATACCTTTATATTGTATTGGTCAATATTATCATTTTGACTTGTCATCAATTTCCTAACGCAAGTGGCCAAATAAAGTTCAACGACCTATACTATTCTAATATCGCCGAGTTGGCAATAAAAGAGTGTATTCATTGCTTACAATGCGACTGTCGATATAACGACTTTCACGCAGATGCAACAGTAACATAATACGTTGAGTTACGGCTAAATTTACGACGTGTAAGCTCATTGATAAAATCATGCGCAGACGCAGTAAGATTTAACGGGGTTAGGTGTTGATGTTGTTTTTACATTATTATATCTATTGCAGGTTTATGTCTTTTTGGTTCCATAATGGTGTAAGCATACATAAAGTGGACAACCTTTACATCAATAATATGGTAAAATTCCTAAATTAGGAGAGGTCTATATCCAGTTGTAGTCAACCCACGGGTTGATAGATGATCAGAATTTTTAGGCGGCATTCACTTATCTGTAACGTAAAGGTGACAATTGACCACAAACTTCATCTGATGTAAGAAACGAATTTACAAATGTGTTGACACACCTAAGAACTCGGATTGGCCTATGATTGAACTTTGTTATCGCATAATATACGAACCAGAAAAGAAACAGAACCTTTAATGTGCTGCTTCTCTATGTTGTCTCTATTGAAAGGTAAAAAAATAGGAGAAAGAAAACGGCTGTAAATAAATTAGTTATAGAAGATTATATAACCTGATTGCTTAAGAGCAAGACAATTACGACCGTGGGAGAGAGGCCACCGCAGCTACCTTGTGCGCGCTAATTTTAATAATTACTAAAGAGATTTTGTTCCTTTTTTTACAATTGACATAGTTCTAGAAGGATTTTTGTTTATTCAAAATGCTAATTTGCTAATAAACTTGATGCATATGTATACATTATATACCGAAAATTAAAACCAACAAATAATAAACTAATTATAATATTCCAACTCTAACTATTTCATCTAACACTGATTTTACTCATCTCTATTTTAAAATAGAGATTTTACCATTGCATGTAAATAATAATGTAGACGAATTAGTGAATGGATGTTACATGAAAATAATAAATTATATTATAGTTTCAAATAAGATATTGCTTCTATTCTTATAACGTTTTATTCTATGAAGGTAACATTATAAAGTATATCATATATACTTTTCGTACTGCAAGGCCAGTTACCACTAATTACATGTAATTTAACAAGATTTCGATCTCCATCCGCTATGGAGCAATTTACCTTCTTTTTTCTTCCAATTGCAGAGCATATCTCTGCCGCTAGATAATATAACAAATTGCAAAAAAATAGTTTTTTAATATAGGATAAATAATTGGCTTAAATGTACTATAACTTAAAATCAAAACCATAAAAATATACAAAGTACCCCAAGAAACCCCAAGAGAAAAGAATACCCCAGAGAATTAAAAATGGCAACACCGCACACTAATTGTGATCACAGCCTCCCCATAATCACTCACCTGTCATTTTATAAAAAAAATAAAAGAAAGAGACGGCTGATCGACAACGAACATTTTAACGTGTCATCTCATGAGAAAATCTCGCATCTCGCTTGCGCAGAGGCGGGGCTGCGTAAGCATTTAATCACCACACTCTGTTTATTATAATTATGGGGTATACATAGGCCTGCCATAATTTTCCAACGCTAATCCCGGACTCGGATAAAAAAAGAACATTTTTTATGATAAATCTGCGGCACAATAGGTCTAATTATGTTTTAAAATTACAGTAACATATTCAGAGTACAGATACATACAGATACAGATGGCATATTATCCACCACAGTTATAATTATAATATTTAAATTTATTTTGGTTTCAAGTAATCAAGATTTAAATTCATTTCAGGTCCAAATTTTCAGTCCAGAATTTCTAAGATATTTATGTAATGTGTAATATCCTCAAAATTCTGACGCCTTATACAGGCTTCTATCTATACTTCTTTTCACAGTAGTAATAATTAGTTATGTTTCCACTTTTTAACAAATCAAAAGATAACAGAAAATTAGCAAGATAAGATAAAAAAATTGTATAAAATATATATAAAATTTTATTCAAAACTTATATATCGAAAGCCGCGTAGACTAGTATGGTAACTAAGTCTTCATGGTCATCATCCGGTAATAACTAGAAAATGCGTAGTAATAATTAGCTATGTTTCCATTTTTAACTAATCAAAAGATAACAGAAAATTAGCAAGATAAGATAAAAAAAATTGTATAAAATATATGTATAATTTTATTCAAAACTTATATATTGAAAACCGCGTAGACTAGTATGGTAACTAAGTCCTCGTGGTCATCATCTGGTAATAACTAGAAAATACCAAACTAATAATTATAGTTTATTTTGAAACTCACAGTGGCCTTAAGGAAGGCCACTTCTACCCCATAAGGATAAACGGTCGTGACTCTATATATGTACATAACTTATTTTCTAACTTTCAATAAAATAGCGGCCGTCAATATTAAATCTCGATCGTGTGGTTAACGTAAGCAATCAGTACAAAGGGATGGCTGAATACTGGCAAGTAATTAACGTCTTGTATATGAGGCCCTATTACGTTCCAAGATCGAACAATGATGTTTAAATTACTGAGTAATTTTCAATTGCGATTTCCGAGGCTTCGAGGTAATATAGATAAGATCGCATCAGTATACAGACTGGTTTAAAAGCTTAATGTTACGAGTATAAGATAAGGATCATTAACATTCTGCTTTATTCGTTTGTTTTATCTTTCTATCATTTACACTATTATAATTATGCCCTTCTTATCAATTCAATTGCGTAAGCTTAGCATTGTAATAATATAAATTTACTGTAATTTTATATTCACCTGGAGCGAAACCATTCCTACATTCCGTGATACCTACATCCATCTTCAATAAGTACTCGTAACGTGGACGGTGGTTGCTGTAGGTAAAATGAAGTTATGCCTCATCACTAGTAATAAAGTGAAAAAGGTCTTTTTCTACTCACCAGACGAAACGTAGCATAGTTAAGGTGCTATTTCATGTTGGTATTAACAGTATTAACTTTCCCGTAATTGTCTAACGCTTTATGTGTTACAGATAGTTCATAGGCCCTACAACATAAAAAAGAAAACCCTCTTTCTTACATACATTTCAATGAATCATTCAATGAAACTTCTATGCAATAATACTTAATATATTAATAATAAAAAAAAACATTTCAGTTATTATATGTTTATAGTATTTTAATGGTTTATTTAGGCGGAGATAGAAAAAATAATACTAATAATAAATAACTTTATTTTCCTATAAATGTTTGATTTGCTTCCTTATTAATTACATAACCAGGAAAGTAAGCATCCGTTGCCGAACTAGGTTAAAAACCGTATTTCAGCCTTCAGCGCTCTACCAGAAAAATTATTTTATTGGTTACAAAAAAAATAGTACACAGAAAAAATAATGCAAAATTGTTAACATAAGAAAAATAATATAAAACGAGAAAACAAATAAACTTTTTCAGTTGAAAGAAATAATATGCTTTGAACTCGTACTGTATTATAAGTGATAAGATGACAAGTTGAAGACATGTAGGCCAAAAAATTACTATGGGTTTAACAAAAAAATAGCATACATTGTTATTTAGACCAAAAGTCCGCGATTTATGCGTCAATTTTCGGTTAATTTAAATTAAATCTGCGTATGCAGTTAAATATCCTTAATTCCTTATAGCCACCTGGATAAATAATTGACATCTATGCGCCATGCCTTGTCTTTTGGCTTTTTTAATTAACTAGAAACATTCTACTATGTAGATCGGTAAGGTGTTTAAATAAAAGCTTGTTTTAGTAAAAAATCATTTTAAGAAATGGAAATATTATGGTAAGCAACAAAAAATAATTTTTGTTGCTTACCATAATATACCTGTATATTTTTTACTTTTAAGTACACTCTTAATAAGATATAACACTACATTAATAATGTATATAAAAAACAATATTTTACATTTTTTATTGTATCATATATGCAATAACAATATAAATATAATGTGACCGTTAGTGAGTAAATAATATATTTTGACACATTGAAAGAGAAGAAGCCAAACTGATGGGAAATATAAGTTGGTCAGACTCTCGTTTGTATTCCAGGTCATCTGTATTTAAAGGGTGTGTTAAGGCGGAACCTTGACAATGAGCGTTTAAAATAACCGTTTTAGCCGTACCGAGGTCGGAATGCGAATGCGCAAATTCAATTCCTTCCAAAGCCCACCGATTAAGATTAACGTTCCCGTTTAAACATAGAACACCATTTAAATTACAGCTGTTAACTGACGTGTACATGGACTTGCACTTATTGCCCGATTTAATTTTTTTAATGCTTCTTTTCTTGAAACGCTTAAGCGCTTCGGTTTGAACACCTGGCTGCTAAGATTATATTTTGAAATATATAATACCATAACCTACTACCAAACTACTATATTTTTACATTATAAGAAAGTCAAATGGGTGAGTTCCACAGATGGTAAGTATGCCCTATAACTCAAATTTAACCTTGATCGAGAAATAAAGATACTGATGAGATACCTCCTTACAAATAACTTAAAACACCATGCTACCATATATATTTTTTTTTAATAGAATAGTTGGCAAACGAGCATGCAGCCCACCCGATGATTCTAAATCTCAGATTTTTATTTTATTTCTATTGCAAGCTGTTATTACTCGTAAAGAATAAAATCATGTCAAAATGTTGATGTTTATGATCCGCACTTAAATGGTATATCATATATCTTTAATATGGTAAATCACTCTTGTCATTGTTTGTAATATGTTTATTATGTATTGCTATTTATATGTGAATATATGTAAGTATATATATATATATATGTATATATATTCTTATCTACAATGTATGTACTATACCTACCACAATGTTTCTCCATGGTAGAGAATGCCTTACGGCATTAAGTTCGTCCTTTGTTTCCCTTTTTGTACGGTGTGCAATTAAGTTTATAAATAAATAAATAAAAATATATTTAGGTTACAGGGAAGACTTACCATTTGTGGAACTCACCTGAACTTACCCCGGAATTAATATAAAATTAGGTTTCTCGAGGCACAGACCATCAGCTGTGCTGTGAACTCACTTCTTATCCTAATCGTAAAGCCCGAGGTGGGATGTGTCTGGTATTTCAATTGTAACCGACGTGTATAGCTTAACGATTACGGCAAAACCTCCCAACACGAAATAGGTGCAGTGATGTAATTCTATTCACGATGTCGTGCTGATAATGGCGAAATCAAAAGTTTTAAATGTTATTTATTCACAATTAAGTAATTTTCTTTATTTATTTGTTGTTTTTTATCCACTATAAATAGTCAAAAAGGCAACTAACTTAGTACAATAATATAAACTATGTAAATAAACTATTCTTTAATTTTTTTCTTCACAGCCGAACTTAATTTTCACTTCTTTGAAGACTCTCCTACACTCATCACACTAAACATGCATGTTGGTGAAACGCCAGGTCTCTCACGTTATCAATGCTGTTGGCATAGATAGGCACTTAAATAAGTTTCCAGTATTTTCTCATGGATTATCCGTCAAGAGTTCAGTACTTGTCAGAGGCTCATAGCTTCCTCGGTATGATGCACCACGTATTTGCCATTAGGACACAACAAAGTACACTTACACTCTAAATAAAATGTATAAATACATATATTTAACCTTAAAACAATATTTCCTTTCAACTGATAAACAAGACATATATTCATCAAGACATATAGTCATTATATAACCATTGAAAACTTCGCAATTCGAATGAAACATTAATTAATTTATATCTCATGCAAATATCAAATGGTTCACGTAAATCGAATTCCGAGTGTTCGTGAGGTATCGATATCGAAACTGCTCATTAATTTGAACAATGTTAAATTGAGACTTAAATTTAATGTTTCGTTTTAACTGAGATTATACTGGCAAGCAGCAGGGAGAAGATTATAATATGAATATTATTACCATTAATAAGACGGAGTTAAATATTGATACAGTGGTAGAGCTACACTGCAGTTCGTTTCTAGCTGCAGAATGAATGGGTCAGCTCGACCGGGGTAGGACCATCCCCTCACAGAATACCAGCGTAAAATAGCAGCATAATACTACTGTTTCGTCTGGAGAGTGCAGGGATCTAGAGACCTTTATTACTGGTGACGAGGCATTCCATCTCGGTCCTCAAGGGTGCCAACGCATTATAATTCCTTGTCAAGGATGAATTCAGATTTTTTGGGCCGCAGGAATCACTTACCATCAGGCTAACTGTATGCTCGTGTTACTCTGTTTTGTTACTCTCAATGTAATAAAATTTAAACAAAAAATGTATTTAAAGTATCGCTGTTTTTTAATTGATTATAAAAAAAGAATCAATGTAAAGTAAAGGTATAGCCATAATGGTTTTTGAAGTATTTCCTGCCAGCTCCAGCGTCCATGTCTTTTATTTTTGTAGTGGCCATCACGATGTTTCATCGCCGAGCAAGCGATAAATCAGCTCTTAAAATATAATTTAACTATCGAAATCAGGTTACTCACATTTTATGAAATTTATACTCTCGGATTCTTTTGACCTTTATAAGCAGTATTAATTTAATCATATTTTTTTTTAATATACTAGCAATGGGATTACCATTACAAATATTCCCGTCAGTCACTCCAACAGAGCCTAAATGCTTGTGCTTTCAACTATGGTACAGCCACGTTTCAGCTTGTACCTAATGTCAGAATGGTTGGCGTTTTGCTGGAGAATACCAACACGCACCCTCGGGAAATACCACCGTTAAATAGCTGTTGTGTTTCGTATGGTGAGTGTTGAAATTCGTAGACCAATTTAGGTATTCCATCACCGTCCATGTGCATCTTGACTAGTATATATAAATATATAATAATATATGTAATCAGTCACAATCATAACTTATCATCAGGTGAACTGTTTGCCCTTTACTAGGAGGTATATGAGGTATCAGTCTCTTTACTCGTGCAGCCTGTGGGTCAGGTACACGCAAAGGACTTTCAATGCCCTTCGCATCCAGTATAACAATGCCTTCAGGATGGTAGTGGGGCTTCCGCGGTTCTGTAGTGCAACTGGTATGTTTGCCCGGAACGTTACTGATGGTTTTAACACTGTTATATGCAAAATAGCAGCATCCCTGATGCACAGAATTCTTGGAAGTGCTAATTTTGCAGATTATATCGGACAAGCCCGATTGCCCCATTTTACATCACTGGGTGCAAACACATATATGTGTCCCAAATGTTAATGCCGCAAGATGGTGTAAATAGTAAAGTATTATTTTTATTTTTATTTAGTTTATTATTTTGAATAATGTTATTTATTGTTTCTTGTACCTGTCTATGGATTATGGTCCGAAATAAAGACTTATTATTATTATTATAATAAAAAAAATCAACATAGCAGTAGAGTTAAGTTAGTTGCATCGTGACTCTACCTAATAAAAGTCCGTATAAAAACAGATAACAGGTAACATCTTCGTGGTCGTCGTATATGATGCTATTATGACACGTTTACACTTACGTTTACGTTTACGTCTGGATTAAACAGTCTCACCTAAGCTAGATTTGTGAAAGTTATTTAATTTAAAATTGTAAGCGTTGTCATTTTCGTTTACCAACGCTCAATACAGGAGTGGAGCGTCGCCCGGTCTGCAGCCGAGCGATAACGCTCTTCCACTCATACTGCACTATTCTTACCCCTAGGGCTGTTACTTGTTGAATTATAGACATTAAATTTTAAAAAAACATTTTATGTTCGAAATGAAGTAAGTACCTTCGAAAATCGGCAAATCGTCGATACTTTGATTGCCAATTGTACTAATATTGGTCTATGTCAGCATTTTTTTTTGTCAATCATTGGTATATGTATACTGCCACAATTTCGAAATGTCTGTGAAAAATCTCCTTACGAAGAAGAAAATAAAAGGACCATATGTATTATCTAGTCAGTTTTGCAACATTTATTATTAATATTTAACCACCAGAGCATTTTAATAAAAAATACGAACAAATAGATGTTTTATTTCCCAAATAGGTTGGTTTTTAGGGATGTTTGTCTTAAATTCGCAACCGAGAAACATTTTATGTACAACATCCGTTGTTAATTTACGAATCTGAGTGTTTTATGTGTATATCTTATAAACTTCCCTTAATATTAGATCGCATGCGTTACATTTGACTCTGGAAAGGAATGATATATGAAAGGAAAATCAGTGCCTCTAAATTTGAGCGAATGTCTAGAGAACTATAACATATCCTAATTCTAATGTAACAATATATGTATAATGCATTAGCCGTGGTGATCGTGATTAATCATTAATTATAATCACAAACACACACACAGACAGTAGTAACTACTCTTAGATAAAAAGGTTTGCTTATCAAAGATTATTGACATGTCTACTGTTTTGTTAGAGGTACTAATAAACTAGATAAGATATTACTATGTTAGACATAACATTATAAGAAGTAACACTTTGAAAACAAAATGTAATTATTAAAATACAAATACATATATCGTTTTAATTGTACGTGTCAACCCTACGTTATGAATACCTAAAAGTTCAAACTCCTGCACGCGTCTTAATAATAATCACTCGGTGAATTAGATTTTAAACATTTACCTTATAATTAACAGTTCCTCGTCAAAATCCATAACAATAAACATTGTTAGTAATAAATATAAATAGCGCAGGCGTCGTGGATACGGATCGCAACTACTTTTACCTATGAGTATTCAAAAGTAAAAAAAAAATAAAGTTAGAAGCCGTAAAGCTTCTTACATACAAAAGAAATCACTCGCTAACAATTTAATCTAATGTACGGTTATAGATTCACCTCCTGTCATATTCCATATATATCTCTGTTTAAAAGTTCACAACACCCGGCTTCATTATCCATTCAGAACTGTGAGTATATACAGATGTGGGAATAGATTGAGTGGGGTAAAATGCTTGAATCTTTGTAGAAATTGTTGTCAATGAAAATCTTGAATGGATGTAGTTGTTTGCGGGCAGTCAGACGGAACGCAGTACGAATGAAAAAGTACAAAACTACTTTTAAACGATTCACAGCAAACGACGATGACAGGCCGCGTCATGACCCAATCGCGTAATAACGCCGCCACAACCTAAATCCGACCCGAGATCGGTTCCGATAAATACATACCAGAAAGAAACACACTTATAAATTCTACTACTTCAGTACTAAATGTCTGTTATTTCTTAGTAAGTGCTAAGACTGTCATTAAATATTGACCGCAGCATTTATTTGACGTTTAATGAATACGAATCTTCACGTACACAATTAGAATAAAATCTTAGATAACATTTTTGCTTTGGTTGTATAGGATATTGGACATAATCATACAAGACAAGACTAGAAAGAGAGACTACACCCAACAGTGAGACCTATTTACTTCTAGAATATATAATAAAAAATAAAAAAACTAAACTAACTAACTAAAATAGACATTATATATAAATATGTATAATGGGGTGGAACGTCAAGTAGTTATTTGTTAAGTACAACTTGCTGGTATACAACTGGTTGAAATAGCATACTTTTTTGATAAGCATTTATAAATTAATATTTTCATTTCCCGACAAACGCACCAATTATTTTTATATCGATATTATCAGCAAATAGGCTTCGAATAAATAAGTATAATAATAACCAAATATACATAGCTTAACTAAATAAATATACCTTCTTATAAAATTAATAATTAAGAAATTTTACCTTCTTTTTATGGTAAAAATTGAGAAGTCACTTTAAAGAAGACAAGTTTATATGATTACTTAACGCAGAATCTACACTGGTTGGGATAAAGGATGCTAAATATAAAAAAATATAAATTAATAAGTTCTCCAAATTTAATTACGGTACCAGATTTTTAACGTTACCCAATATCTCGTCTCAATGGTCCTCCAATCTATCAATAAGTCTTCAGTTTTTAATTGCTAGCAAACTCTAATCTCTCTCACACTAAATACAGTTTAGGGAATTGGCACAGTACGTTAATGTATATGTATATATATATGCTACGTTATTTAAAAATAGAAAGCCATTTCTAGTGGCAACATGAAATGGCTTTTGAACAATGAATGAGTCGGCGGGGAAGGACCATCCCTTCACAGAATATTAATCTAAAATACATCGTAATCGTATCATAATGCCGCTGGTGAAGCTTTCGTATTGTGAGTGGAGTATAAACTGGAGACTTTATTACAGGTAAAGAGACATTCCGTCTCAGTCCTTCAGGGGACAAGACATGAAAATCTTTATTGGGGATAATTATAATAATAATTATTCTACATTCCATTAAATAAGTCTTTACAAAAAAGGTAAGCATGCTAGAACAAGAAATAATACAATAAACAATCAACCGTATATATATATATATATCATGGGTCATATTTATAATTTACTATCAAGTACTCTGTGCTATTCGTTTCCCCTTTTTTTTATAATATTGAGAATAACAAACGAACACACAGTTCACCTGATGGCAAGTGATTCCTGCGGCCCATGACATTTACATTCATCATTGACAAGGAATCATAATGCAGATACGTTGTCACTCTTGAGAACTGAGATGGAATGCCTCATCACCAGTAATAAAGGTCTCCAGATCCCTACACTCACCAGACGAAACACGGCAGTAATATGCTGCTATTTCACGCTGGTATTCTGTGAGGATGTAGTTCCCAGTCGAGCTGACCAATTCATTTTGCAGCGAGAAAACAACTGCAATGTAGCTCTACCACTGTTAAATCCTAATTATGCAAAACCTATGGATACGAATAGAAAATATTGAAAAACTAATATACAACTCTGAAACTTTAGTCATGTATTGTCACAGCAAAATAATAATCTGCTCCGAGTCGATAACGACCACGGCGATATCTTCTGGTTATTGACGGCGCAGTATATTTTATAGTGCTGTAGAGAGTTGCGCAAATGCAAAGGCTCTCAAACTCAAACTCCTCGACGTTGGCGTCCCTTATTCCGACGTAGTGCTATGTATACCATTATAAGGTAGAAAGAATGTTCAACAGTGTCAGGGACTCAGAACATATATACAACACACACAGACCCGAAAACCAACAAATTGTGACACACAAATATTGTTCCTCCACTGGGAATCGAATCCAGAATCCGCAACGTAGCAGCTAGGTACTCTTACCACTACACCACACGGTGCCACAGCAAAATACAGGTATAATAACATAAGTATGCATCGACCCTTATCCTATATACCGTCATAAACTTTCATTTTAAGTGCATCGATGCCTTAATGACAGACGTAAACCCTGCATAGTTACGGTTTCGTGTTACAAGCTTTGGCCCGAACAGTAGCGAATAAGTGTTCGCTTACATATGCGCTGTATGATCCCTAACGACCAATATTAACCGACGTTATAAAGACCACACTATAAGCTCGAATTGAAGATGGTAATTTATTTTTAGTACTTAGCAATTACAAACCATTAAATGTTACAATGCCATGACGATAAAATCGACCGATGGGTTTTGACTACGGAAATATATTCTGATTCTTACCAGAAAACAATAATGACTCATATGATTTAAATATTTGGTACTTTCTGATAGTCTTATTCTCTCATCTGATCTGCATTAGATCAGTGTCAGTGTGCAGTGGAATCATGAAATGATCAGATTCTGTATCAGGGGATTTTTTATCACCCATATGCGGTCGCTAAGTCCTTTGGTCAATCCGTTATCCGTATTGGTCCAATAAAATCTAATATTTTAGGACAGATTTTTTTTTTCCATTGAGAGTAATAAACGAGCATACAGTACACCTGATGCAAGTGATTCCTGCGGCCCATGACATCCACATTCATCCTTGACGAGGAATCATAATGCAAATGCTTAAGCAGATGCGTTGCCACCCTTGAGGACCGAGATGGAATGCCTCGTCTACAGGAATAAAGGTCTTTGGATCCCTACACTCAACAGACAAAACACATCAGCATTATATTGCTATTTTACACTGATATTCTGTCTAGGTGTGGTTCTGCCGAACGGTCGATTCAATCTGCAATTAGAAACTAATTGCAGCGTTGCGTAGTATTAGATTTCGAGTGTAATGTAAAATTTTTGTACTTCGGGCCTTACGTCTGAACTCTTACACCATCCTTTATCTTAAGTTAAACGTTTTTATTTAGTTAACTTTGTGTATTACAGTTACTAAAAATATTCAGAAATTTTCATTTTCAAATTCAGCCATTTCAAAGTAAAGACATTTTCTGTCTCTGTCCATCCCATTTGTGATAAAGGACATGAGAGATTAGATTAAATAGAGTATTTAGATAGAATAGATAAGATAGAGCTATAATATTAAATTATTAATACATTACCCATTTAATTATTATATACTAAAATATTTGTTTTATTTAATGCATTTTATATATCAATTGTTATCTATACATATCATCTTAATATGCACGACGATATACAAATGATAGCTTAATTATTTTAATACAATTAATATGGCCTATATTTGGCCGGAGGATTAGATAATACACAAAACATTTATGAATTATTAATTTAAACCCTACTTAAGACTCGTGCTATTTATACCAACAATTTATGTAAAATAAAACAAAATTTATCGTACATATAGACAGAAGAGACATGGTACAATACAGAACGAGAAAAATAGTAATAAAGCGATATTATTTTATGTTTTTCAAACACTATGTACTAGATAAAAGAAAGCAAATATTACCTAGTTCCATTTATGAGTTGTGCTAAACTGCAAACTCCTTAGAGGTAGGAGTAAAATGAAATATTAAAATTCACAAGGAGGCTGCGTTAATAGAGGATGTAGTATAAATTGTGGCGACCGATGCTATCAGCTTAATAACTTCTTTGGTAGCCTCGTCCCATCGAAAAACGATACAAAAACTTAATAGAAGCGAGCACGGCGAAGTTTAAGTCGCTCCGCACCTTTTTTATGAGGAAAAAGATAAAAGACGATTATATCGTAAATTTACAATTATCTACGTTGATGGCTTTTAAAAAAGAAAATAATAAATAATTGTAAATATAAATGTTTTGATATTATGCTTAAATACATGTTATGTGTATAATCAATTAGCGTTTTAACATTATCTTAATACATGTTTTGTGTATCAATAAGTGTTTTACAATTATCTAAATACATGTTATGTGTATCAATAAGTGTTTTTATCAATATAACATTATCAGCCCGTACATAAAGATGGATAGATGCCCCAATTTTTCTATGACTAGATTTTAATAGGAGCTTTAAAAAACTTAAATAACACTCTTAGTCATGTAATTATTGGATTCTCATCGGTTCTTAATACTGATTTTCTTATTAGAGAATTTCTTACATTCTCAGATTATTCATACGTCCGGAAGTGAGTGAAAAATGAATTATAAAATTCCATTATATTATTTCACATACTAACAGCTATTAAAAGACTAAAAATTTTTTTTAACTCTTTTAATAGCTTGGCCTGTATCAAGCTATAAAAAGAGTAAAAAATTTTTTTTACATTTATATGATTCTTGAAATAAGACTGAACATTGATGCTCAAAGTGTATACTTAATAGTTGTTATTACTAACTTATTTAAAGCGTCAATCGCCTAACGGTTTAGGATGCGATCTGCAAAACTATGGGTCGTATCTTCGAATCCGCCATTAGTCTATTATCGTAAATCATCTCCCAACACAAGTATTTAATCTAAGTTGCAGTGGTTAATCGGACTGTTAATAATGACGGCACGGCAAGCATTCCTTTAAAAAAACTCCAGAGCTACCATAGTACCATAGAAGCTCATTGTCCGAATGCTTTTAATACCACGATAAAGTCGCAAATGAGGTTCCATCCAGGGATCGATGAAATGTTTACTATATGTCCTTTTTCCCGCACCGATGTTGCACGAAATTGTTGATTAAAATTATTAGTGCCGGAGTATCATGTGTTCGGCAGCGAAGGTAAACTTCATTACGATAGCCTATGCGGCTCTAAAAGCATCATCGGACACAGAAAAAAAAAACGACCAATACGCAGTAGTATTTGCCGGGTGGCTCACTATACTCCAATACGCTCTCTATAGAGCGGACATACGGACAGCAGTGGGACTTTATGTATATAAATAGGCTGTTACTGTTATGATATATCGAACAAACAAATGATACTAATTCTAGTACATAATATGTAAGTTCTTTTTAAAAAAACATGTTTTTAATAATATTATATGATTTATACATTTATTCTCGTGTTTACTTGAAGCGAATCCACTTTCTAGAGATGATTGTTCTCCATATAATTATCATGAGAAATAATAGCCCACAGTTTAATAACTTTTGCACAACACATTACAAGCTGTTATATCAAGTTATGACAGATTTAACCCATCTTTCGGGACTTTATCATACATACCATACCCATAGGCTCAATGTTACAAATGTTGTATTATTTGTAAACGAAATCGACGAACGAGTCAATCAGAGATATGAACTACATTATATTTATATTATTTAAAATATAAAAAGTTCATAATTCTATCTATAAAATGCCAATTCATAGCCTTTTACATTTCAAATTAAACTTAAAACTATGATATGTTTTGATCAAAAAATACTTATTAAAATTATGGCAAATAGGACTTACCTTCTCAAATAAAGTTTATTTCATTCCAGCCTCAGTATAAGAAATTAAACCGATTCTATTGTTTGGTGTCCCACTTATCAATTATTACCATGGCAATATCAACCGATTATTATCAGATGATGATGCAGGACACCTCCCCTTCCAATGTAATGCATATGCAATAGGATGGGAGGAATGCCCAGATGCAATGTCAAATACACGGAACATACATGCAATGCACTCAGGCCCGTAAATAAACAATTTGTGTATCACAAATACTGTTTCCCACTCGGGGAATCTCAAGAACCGCGGCGCAAGAGCCATGTTTCGATTATACTACCAGCCTTCTTATATTATTTCGTATATTTGAAACATCTAACGAAGTGTTATACAGGTAAATCAAAACATAAATTTTAATAATAAAATGATACACATATTACGAACATTCAACAGAACGACCAAATAACCCGAAATATAAATCCCTGACAAATACAAACAAAAAAATGGACACGCAGTCGAAAACTGTTGACAAGCCCTGACACCGTTTAATATTAATAGCGGTCGTCCATTATCCAGCTACCAGAGTCAGAGGTGGTCCACCCTTTTACACGATTTCGTATACAAAATAACAATAAAAAAACTAATGCCGTCATGATACGTCCTTTAAATATTTTACCGTGTGAAATATGTCAGTAATTAAAACGTTGAATACCTACGAATATTCTGACCTGTGATTCTTTTATAACGAGATGTTCTTTGCGGGGTTTTAGTGTGATTAAAATTACTGGGACGCTTCACGTGTTTACAATCTGCGATGGCCGGGGGAGTGTTTTGTTAAAACGTTCTCTCTTAAATTTGTTTAGAAGTTTGAAATATTCTCGTCGGATAAAAATTTAATTATAAGTGTTACAATATTTGATATCATGATGTTTTTACAGTTTATATATTTAGAAATATAGTTATGTAACTCGCAACATCTTAAGTGCTATAAAAACTATTACAGTACATACCTTAATTTCAATCTTAATCTTACCTCTGTCCTTCAATGTAAAAATTATAATTGATGTACTAGCTGGGTTTGCTACATGGGTTTAAATTTTAGTGCCTTGTATGAATGCGATTACGTGTTTCACATTTTTATATAAATTTCACTTACCAATTTGTGTCAGTGACCAGTGTACGGTGAATTGCTCGTTTTTGTCACGTTTGGAACATTCATACACCATCCACAGGCATTTGAAACAGCTCCGGGTGAGATGAAGATACCACGTTCTATCTCTGTCCCTCTCAATTAGGATAATAAAGCTAACGTTTACTCAAAATTACGTATTGTTTAAGACCAGAACGGGAAATTTCATTTCAATTTTTCCATTGGCCATTAACACTTTGTCGTTTACGATTTATCGGAGCAGCGAGAGCATTATTGGTAAGGTTTGATTGATGATGAAGATTTCAACTAAAGGCACAGTACCATCAAATCTGAGCTTCATTGATTATAAAACAAAATCAATAAACTAAAACAAACGTATTGCCGTCCATTGATAGGCTAGAATAATGCGAGGAAATGAGCGGCAAACCAGTCACGTGAGGCAGGCATTTTATTTGTTTACCTAATTATATAACACATTTTTGATTTTATCGGGACCATTCCAAAGACAGTAGACGTGGCACCGAAATTTCACATTTATGTATCCCATACACCACCACGATAAGAGTTGGTGATTGGAAAAAGGGTAAAGGACACACCAACTCCTTCAGTAATGTATGGAAAGAAAGGAATTCACCATATAATAAATAAAACAAATTGCAACTTTATAACTACATAATCAACAGCTAAACAATCCAACTCAACAAATTGGACATGGAGTTCCAAGCCACATAATCACAGCGGTATATTCAAAGTTTCATTGACGTTCCACCGCAGCGTTTCCAAGGTTCGATTCCTTTACGTTTAGCGGTTCGTTTGTTAATACCGCAACATATTGGTGTTATTATACGCAAATAACTTTCGTAATATGAAACTGAAAGTGTTATTTAGAGTCGTAGTTTATGGTTAATACGAAAGACGCAGTTTTAACTTCCTTGTTTTTGACGTCATCGCAATTTATAACGTTAATTGATCATGTAATGGAAGCATGCACCTGATTGTCGGGAAGTCGAGGTTCATAAGATCGATTCTAATAAACTAAAATATCATTAGTCCAAATTTTAATTGATATACTGAATTAAACGAAATGATTAAATAAAATTAATATTCTGTATTATGCCGAGTGCCACCCATCAAGGATCATCTTTAGATGACATTTACTCTGATACTAATGTAATTAAAACAAAGATGTAAATGAACGAGGAAACTCAAATAATTAGACAGCTGCAGTTATAAATTAGCTTTAGCATAATCTGCAGGTGACCTCTATCAAAAGGACCACACTTTTCGAAGACCGGAGTTAAATAGAAAAATGAAACCTTACTGTTATTTGTGTTTGTGTGAGGATATTATGTCCTATTGGAGCGGGAGGCCCACTTAGTAGAGAAGAAACCTTACTACCGGTGACGAGGCACTCTATCTTAGTTCTAGGACAATGTACCTGCGTTGTTATTACTTCTCGAAGATTAATGTAAGTGCTATGGGGTGAACCTGCCATCATGTTAACCATGCGCGTTTATCGTTTCTTAATATCGTTAAAAATAGCAGTAACAGAAACAAATCAGTGTGTTTTATCGGTGAGTAAAAGAGACGCGAAGACTTTTTAGTGACAAGAGACATTCCAGCTTTTTTTATTACATTTAGAGTAACAAACGAGCACGCCTGATTGTAAGTTTTTCGGCGGCCCATGACATCTACATTCATCCTTGACAAGGAAACATAATACAGATGCGTTGTCACAATTGAGGACTGAGATCGAATGCCTCGTCACCAGAGCAGCATGATGCTGCTATTTTACGCTGGTATTCTGTGAGGGTGTGGCCCTACCCCAGTCGAGCTGACCCATTGATTCTGCAGCTAGAAACAAACTGTAGCGTAGCTCTACCACTGTTAAGTTACCATAACCATCATAGTTCATCCATTTATTAATCTAGTTGTAAATATCCAATTTTCATGAAATATTTTCACAAAAAGCTAGAAGAAACTTTTTGAACTTGAAAGTATATATATGAATAATTGTTCATTGGAAATTTCCGCATTAGTGTACCTTCTATTTATATGATTGCACTATACGCTATATAGGCTAACCCTTTTGACTAAAACCATTAAAAATGTGCGTGAATGTCTTTATTGTAAATCCAAGTGTTAACCTTAACCCATCGTTAATAGACTTCCAGATGTCCTATTATTATATATAAGATTCTTGTACTCTGTGAAGTGAGAAATAAGAACCTAAGATTCCGTACACAAAGAACATAAGACCATACTACTTAACCGATTGATTAACATCGATGAAATTTGCCTATTTTTCAAGATAGATATTTAAGATTATCTTAATTCAATAGTCTCAGCAATACGTAGTCTATCGACATATATTTATATGTTTGTCCATTACATATATTCAATTCGACTAGATAAGAGAGTGTGTGCGTGTGCAGAAGTGGATAAGGCACTGCGCAATTTGTCTTGCATTAATCGGAGATATCACCGTGATCGAAATCGAGTAGAACGACAACTGCATACACACAAAGTATATATTAAATAAATCCTAAATTAATATTGTTATAAATCTACTATATCAAGCGCTATGTTAACAATACTATATAACTATATATATACTAACCCAAATAAGAAACATAAAGTGGTGACTTCTGAAATGACTACATATTACCGATATACTTTTTAGCCACTGACCGCTCCATATATAACCATAACTATATTAGCAATCCACCTGACGGTTCGGGCAGCAAAAAGAGATGTTGCTACGTTGATGACATTTTAATTGGATTTTTTACGTTATAGTCGTTACTAAATTATATATAGGGTTCCGTCTGAGAATATTAGGTAAGGCCAACTTATAGAGATACCGAATTAAATAATACTACATTTAAATAAAATTCAATGAACTATCGATAAGTTAATATAATTATAATCATGGTGTTACCGTAGAATATGATAATGCTAAATGTGGTTTTAGTTGAATAAATATAAAATATACACCACTGAAAGACGATGCGTAAATCTCAGGCCTTTTGTAATGTACCAACACTATTTCAAAGGTAAATCAAAATTATTCGCTTCACTTTTGTTATTATAATAGATGTCATTATGAGCCTAACAATAATATACGAAATGTTGAAAATAATTATTATTATACAATATACAGTCCAGAAGCCGTGATATCTCTGTATCCGGACATTCTCTCATATTTCGTGGCACGATTGAAATTGTTAATTGCAATTTTAAATGCTAATTTACAATATGTTCGGTCGAGAAGGAAACATAGGGTCTCGCGTGGTAGTCTATGCTTCAACACTCCCACTAGAGGGGTTATGTCCAAGTGTGAGAGCTATATTTTTAATTTATATACATACACGCACACATATATTAATACATATATATTTACGGGGTGTCCCGTAAGTGGCACGACAAACTAGAGGGACAAAACACACAAAAAATACATTAATTAAAGTGACACTATTTTCGAGATAACGAAATTTTATTTTTTTTCTAAAATACCCACAAAAAAATAATGCGTTACCAGCAGATCAGTGCATTTCACAACCGAAGGTATAGTTAGTTATAGAAATTAAATAAGATAATTTTAGATTTTTTAAAAAAAATATTTTATGTCTCTCGTCGTTTCGCAACGAATTTGATCAAAATAATATTTGAATATGAAAAAGTAATTATTCGAGAGTAAGGTAAAAAAAAAAAAAATTATCTGCACACTTATACACACAAAAAACAGGTCGAAGTGGTGTAAGTACGACGAACAGGTATAAAAAAAATACTCCCTTATTTTAGTAAAAAAAAATATCTCGAAAATAAAGACACAAACTAACGTAATAGTGACCTGTCAACCTATCTTCCCCTTAATTTTGTCGTACTACTTACTTATATATATAATATACAATTTACAATTATTAGTGTCTTTATAGTGTTTATCTGGTCGAGCCGAACCATTAATCTTGCAGCTAAACTCACTTTATTTAACATCAAACCAATAGCGCAATAGAAACCTCCCATTATTCCCGGACTTTTCAAGTGTTTTTTGGTATGCACATAATTTACTAAACTTCCGAAAAACATCGTGAGAACGGAACCCAAACTTAGACTCACGGTTTGTATTACCGAAAATAGTACATTAATGTGAAACAAATGAATGTAAATTCCGTTACATCGCCCCACGTGAACTGAACAGCACGTAGAGTAATGTGTACTATATTATAGTAAAACTAAGCGACTGGCTAAAGTATTTTTTAATATATAAGACGATGGCATAAAAACACGCATTTTGTATTACCGAAAATAGGTGTTAAATTATTAGTTTTAAATTGCTTTAAAGGTATTGTAACCTTCCTCCAATATTATCCCTACTCAGCGGGCCTCCCACTCGCGAGTCGAATTAGATAAAGCTGTAAAGGTCTCTGGACCAACAGCAGTACTCACACAAAAAAAAACTTCCAATATTATTGAATAAACGCCTTGCAACAAGTTAGGGAAAGCAACAATGAAAGAGTTACTTTTATGTTTTTACATACATTTATGGCATTATCGTCCTCTGCTTAAATGACCCAAAATCATCGTCGTCAGCAAAAATTATAATATATAAAATATAATGTACTTTGTTGGCAATGTACTTTTAAATTCATATTGTAACATTTTATTCCCATAATTCAATTTAAGTTTTGTAATGGCACAAATGCGTCACCCAAATGACACAATAACCAATGAGCGATCATGACGACTAAATCACGATATCGAAGTTTTTAAATAAATCTTAAAATATTGCACAATTCTTACTCGCCTTAAATAAACTTATATATTATTTAAATAACCCGAAGGAATACTGTTTATTGCAGCACAACGAAATATTACTGACGGGTGAGATATTACCGTATTCATTTCTCAGTATTTGAAAGGTTACGCCAATTACTGAAATATTGAGTTCAAATTAAGTTCTAGGAAATAATAGCATATGTCAGTTAGAAATTTGTTTTGATATAAGCAGAAACGAAGAAATTATTCTATATAATTTGAAATTTAAAACCCATTATTTTTCTAAAAATATGCATACGGTGCAGTACAGTCACGCCGTGGTTATGTATTGCGAATAGGTCTGACCGGGGTAGGACCATACTCACGGGTAATTGGCGTAAAACAGTGTAGTAGAACTATCTTTTTCGTGACAAAGATACTGAAGACCGTAAGTTATACAGGTGACGGGGTATCGAAGACAATGATCCTACACCTTTCATCACTTTTATCCTCGATCACAATGCAGATGTTGCCTCCTAAGGACAAAGATGGAATACCCCGTCACCTGTATATCTTTCGGTCTTCGGTGTTTTTACCACAGCAATAAACCATTACAAAGAAAGACCCAATATATTTTAAAGTGTCCACTCCGAACAGAGTTATCCCGATACTGTATCGCGGGTCTGAAATCGATTCGCAACTAACAAATATTTATAAAATATAAAAATATATTTTTGTTTACACGATTGCTTACAGAATTATAACACATTCTGTGCAGTTGATCGTGTTTATTAACAACCGAAAGATATTTTCCTGGTCGAAATCATCCAGAAGAATATTAATATCATATATTTTTTTAATCACACGCTGAATATTCTGAATTATACTTCCTTTCTAGCACTAATAAACTAATTTAAAAGAGAAAATTTCAAAAAGTTTACGCCGACACGTTTACGAATTAATCAAAGATGTGTAAATCGCTTAAATATTGACATCGATTTAGTTGCAAACTCAGAACCTGCTACTTTTTTGTCGTGTACTCGTACCATTTAATAGTGAACAATTCGAATACCATTATAGCGCCGATAACTGCAAAGCTATCAACGGGTGACCATAACATTTAGAGGCAACAATTAACTGAAAAGTCGGAACGCTATCGAAAGGTAATAAAAAGTGGTATCCTTCCCTCTTAACGGCCAAACCATAATATAGACAGCTGGTAACAAAAAAAACTAATTTCAAGACCATCCAACGAATGTTAACCCTCGGGTTAATTTGAGAACATTAAATTGGAATAGGAATAAAAGGCTAATAGACACTGAATTTTATTTTAAATCGATATCCAATTTTCTTATTTACACATCACCAAATTGGTTAATTGAATATGTAAATCAAACTAAAAAAGCAAAGTATTTTTTAAACTAGATTTTAAGAAGATAGCTCTTCGATAGATAAATTGAAATAAAATCATTAATATTTCTTATATCTTGTCCTTTTAGGGTTATTTATCGTAAAAAAGTAAAAAAAAACCCTACAATTAATATTTTAGTATATAATACAAAGGTATCTATAGGTAAATAAGTTTCACATGAAGAACAGTAAGTAGTACGCGTTGAAACGGGAATAGCCGAGTCTAATCAATGACCTTATGACGCAACAACCATTAATGAATCACCAAAAGCCTAATAGCTTAGGGTACGATATGCGAAACGCTCCAGTCAATACAGATAGAAGCGTCACTGGAGTTTCTTGCGCCATTTTTCTTTAGCACCTACGCATTCCGAAGTTGTAGTACAGACAGCCAATAATAATAATAGAGATATTAATGTAGATATTTCTTAGTCAGAAGCAACTGACCGAGCCGAGGTTCAGCCCTTTCGGGCACCCTCGAGTCAGACGCTCTCGCGGAACAGGGTAGCGGTCCGAGCCGAGGCTGCCTCTTGGGAGCCCTTGTGCTACCCACTAATAGAGGTCTCAACTGAGCGGCATAAACGCTCGGTCACCTCTCAACCCGGCGAAACTGTAAAAGCCCTACTACACGACTAACAGCGGCCATCAGCCTGAAAAAAAATCTGCGAAACGTTCGTTCGGATCCGTCATTCGACTATTAACGTGAATGTCTCTGGATCCCTACACTGACCAGACAAAACACAGCAGCATTTCGCTACTATTTTACGCTGATATCCTGTGATGATGCGGTGTAAACTCTGTCGAGCTGACCCATTCATTCTGCAGCTAGAAACAGCAGTGTAGCTCTACCACTGTTATTTTTTTTAATTTTAATTATGATTGAATAAAATATACAATACTATTTATTTAGTTTATACGAGTTTTTATATATACGAGTTATATATACGAGTAGTAATTTCGTATGGCGAGTGACAAACCGGCAAACCCGAAAACCCTAACCTATAAAACATAAATTCTTTTTTTTAACTGTACCCGCTGTATCCGTAAAGAAATTAATCAACACCCCACAAGAAATTAAAAATAACATTCGTTTTTTATTTTATCTCAAGAGCCACAGATGTTGAAAAAAGAAACAATAATCATTTCGAGCTTATTTATCAGTAGACACTGATGCATGTTCTATGCAATGCAACCCCAACGATTTCGACAACATGGGTAACGTATGCAAATTCAACCCGGGGCTATGAAATATACGACCAATAAATAAACAACACGCCGAAAGGGGTGAAATTAAATATTCATATAGACAGTGATGTGCCGATAAATTTATATGTGGATTATCGATACAAAAAAATCACATCTTTTTTTCGTAAAGAAGCTTTGTTCAGGTAAGATAGGATATTAAGAAACTACCTAAAGTTACTTGGAGACTTCCTTTAACTTATTGTTTTTTAATATCATTATGTATTTTATTTGTATGTGATTGCTTTGTGAATTTGTGGAAATTGTCCATCGTTCGAACCGTAAGTTATGGTCTTGAGTTTCTACAAAAATCCCAGAGAAAAAACAAATTTTAGTTTTACCGGAATTTGAAAATTTTACAAGCAACCCCTTTAATTTTTCTTCTCATTAAACCCTAATTCGGACTATTACAAACATCAAAAAAAACAATAACCGAATCAGTACAGCCGTTCTCAAGTGATGCGCTTAACACCGAACAGTATTTATTATATATATTTATAGATAGAAAACTCTATATCGATAAAAAAAATTATACAGCTTTACAAGAGTCCAATAATGTAATAGGCAGAGTAAAGAGTGAAGCGACTTGTATAACATCACCAAATTAGACAGGCGATGTGCACTAGCCCTTTCGCTATTATAGGGTTGACACATTTCATCGTTACAATTTGCCTTTATTAATTAAAACGCTTTTCTATTTTATTGTGTAGACTTATAAATATTAAACCCCGTTAACGTATAATATTCCTTGATTCATTTATCAATACAATGCTGACGAATCAATCATGAAACTGGTGCGGGCGTTTGCCTCAGTTATTCCGTTATACAGTTACAATATTTTTTTCTTACCATCCTAAAACTCCTAGAAAGGTGTGTATTATGAAAATAAAAATCAACATACAATATTTAGATTATTTGTTAGTATATTTGTTACGTAAGAACTTAGATACATTTTATGGCATAGTAACTTCGGAACGAAATACTCGTATTTACATAAATGTGCATGCTACGCAGGTATTTGTCCAAAACTAAGGTAAATTAAAAATCGGATTATACGAGTGCACTCGTAAGTAAATACTTACTATAGGCAGATGTATATTCATTTAATAAAAAAAACAGAAAAGGTTTCCTTAAGATGCTTCAAGGTGCTCCCATAAAACATTTAAAATATTGCTACTGAGGAAAAATGCCGTAATTATAGCTTTAGTATGAATAGGTCGATTCATCGGGGGAGGTTGCTACCATGCTTTTCAGAATATCATTATAAAAAAGTATTTTAGCGCTATATATCGTTCGGATAATGAAAGGATGCAATCGAATATTTCTTATAAAAAGTGATGATCAACTTTATGCTAGTCCTTAAAGGTGAAATCGTATCTCAGATCGATGTCTTATGGATGAATACGAGGGCTATAAGACCCAGGAATCACCATTTCCTGACATCACCCCTAATATCAAAAAAAAGTCTCATAATGTGTACTCTGAATAATAATGAGAAAACGGACAGAAAACCCTACAAGTATTATCTTACATATTTTTTTTTTAATGAATCTTGTTTTAGAAATTCATAGTAGACTTTAAACTAAATACTTATAACATATTATAACGATACCAGATAAAATATTTAAAACCATGGTGACATCCCTAAAAACTTCAAAATGTTATATAACGCCTACATTAATGATTTTGTCCTAAGTTTAGTATAAAATATTACATTAGAAAATTGAATTGGACGCAATTTGGCCGAAAGCAACCCAACATGTAATGTTTGTATTCCCTAACACGATTCTGGCCCGAAGGGGAATATTCAAACCCCATTTAGTCTTTTACACGTGTTAAATCAAAGCTTCTTGGTAGGTAGAGATGGACGAATACTTACATATTTATAAAGATGAAATATATATATATATTTATATATATATATATATACATATATATATTATATAATATATATAAAGATAGAATTATTTTCAGCAATGAATTATTGAAAGACTGGGAGACCAGTATATACTACACATTCCATCTGTCAAATTCTGTGAGCAAACTGCCTCATAATGATTTCTTTCGTTTAGGTAAGGGTTTAAAACTATAAATCTGTCTGACCCTGACTGTCGTTTAATTCTAATTTTTATTTATTAAAATATATTTTTAAGCTTATTTCTACTGGACTGCTGGTTGAAACTTATCCTCATCATGATCGACATTACTCTTCGACCTTTATCGCTTTCCTATTAGTGAAATGACGATGACGATATAAGCTTGTAAAAAGTCAAAGATAATGATAGGAATGTATAAGTCCAATTTTATTAAAAATATATATAAAAAATGAAGATAGACATTACTTAACTTAAAATACTCTTTTTTGATAAAAATCTTACTTTCCCGGATGCGTTCTAGACTTTAAATATGCAACCTGTTCACTATCAAACGATTAAATGAATGGTCAATGATTCGCTGAGAACACTTCATTAAGATTAAGTACGAGATGTTGAGATATGTTTTCCGTTTCCTCTTATAGATACTATACTTTGTAATTTAATGATATTAGCCTTCAAGATATTATGGGTTGTGATAGCTACGGTCCATAAGAATCAATTACCCCATATCGTCTCCCTGTCGTAATGGGCAGCTGTGGGAATTACAAAGATAGTTTGGGAACCGTATTCGCAACAAATTAAAATAGCATTTATCAGTGCAACTAGGCTATATGCCAATAAATAGTGTAGACGAAACAAAAGTTAGCCACGATAACGAAAAACTTAAAACTGTTAACACAATCTCTGATTAAGCCATCAGAGTCTGACACTAGCATACATTTTTGAATTCAGTTCGCAAGCAATTGACAGACGAAGAAGTATTGGTTGAATATAGACCATTGTTCTGCAGAATTTCATACAGATTACGAAGATTTTTGCAAAGTAAATTAATGTTTTTTTTCCTTTCTGTATCTGTCCGAATTCTGACATTGATTGTAACCAAACAACCCATCACATTCTACGAGAATACGAACTGTGGCAGCAAGAGTTCAGTATTATATTAAATTTCATGCAAACGACATCGGCTATGTTATATTATCCTGAACCCGTGTTGACAAGGCCTAATTTCAATTTATTTAGGACTTTTTGCAATTCATATTATTTGAAACTATGATAACAATTTACTTAGGTCCCCTTAAATACTTCTTGAGAGTCCCAAGTCATTTATAGTTCTGTCTCACGCTATATTGGACCTCACTGTACTTTGTTTCAATTTGTCTGCTGATGCTGACTACGATTGTGTGTATTTTTACATCATCTCGTATCGAAAATAAACTGTTATTGCATGTCTTCTATCTAAGTGGCCAAATCTGCCGATAACGCCATATCATTTCGACTCGGAACACTCCTATCTATAAGTGTTAAGTATTTAAAGTCTGATGACTACTTGCGATAACTATTCAAAATGTTGGCAACCGTTTTGAGCTATACTTAGTATCATTTAGTTTAGTAACATTGCTGGTAAATTTAACGTATGTAATACTCATTCAATGTTCGATATCATTACGCTATGAAATTAACCCTAACCAAATATTCTATGAAGGAAATATCTAATTTATTTCCTAATGAGTCAGTAAACTTACTTTTTTTACAATTAATATTTGAAATAAACCTTGACATTATTCCTACATAATGTTTTCAATTTCGTACATTGTTAATTCTTTATTAGACATTCGATTTTGTTATGACTACCGTGACAGCTCAGTCTAGGCTTATTTTTAATTACACGGCATTCGAGAAAACCAAGCTTGATCCGCGGTGCTGGCATCTAAGAATTTGTTAATAGCGATTTACTACTTTTGATTTAGCTATGCTCTGGCAGACTATACACTAATATCTAGGGATGTTACGCAGTAGTAGGATGAATATATAAAGTGTCACTTCACTATCATCCATTTAACGTAAGTCTGTGACAGTTGAAGACACTAATGCCTCCTTATTAATCTAAATTCGTACAGTATCATTTATCAAATCCGTTTTTTAGAGTCAGTTTATTTTAAACGTACAGGTAGCCAAAAGCTATATTCTTAACAAATATGTCCGTTCAACGGGTGATCTCTCACAAAATACAACTTTCTAGTTTTTACATAACACTTTCTCATATATTATATAACACATAACAGGAAAATGGAAAATATGATTAATAGAAATTAGGCATTTCAATCTTGTTGTCAGGGATGAAAATGAATATGCATTTTGGTCGCGATTAAAAGGTGTCTTTATGTCACAATGATACATTACCATCAGGATAACGTGTACAATTTTTCCATCCCTACATTAAAAACTATAAATGCACTCAAAGATCGGTATCAACATACATAAACAAGATAAATAAACACGTTTGGCAACTGCAGTATTATCATCCTAAAAATACTAAAAAATATCTTATCAAGATCAAGAACATTAGCATAATCATTATAGTATAACGCATGTGAAACAATCATGGGAATGGTGCCACTAGCATTCGAAATAAGGTGACAAACAAACACATAATTTAACCTAACCTAAGCTAACCATTATGTTGATAGATATCTACGAGTACATCCCTCCCAAATTACAAAATATATGCGATATCGACGTTTAAGACTAAAACCCTCCATACTATGTGAAACATAATATAAATTGCTACAATAACTTTTTTTTAAATCAAAAAATATATTTATCTAAAAACCATATCGAATTAAAAAACCACACACACCAAAAAAATATAATCGTGTCGCCAACCCTCCCGTCACTACACAAGTAATGATTCTGTACGTAGAGAATTAAAACCCGCGTTACACCCTACTTAGCGTCAAATGTAAACTGCAACAGCAATAGTTTATTATTGGGGGAATTCACCTCTGCTTGGTCGCGATATGGCGACACAGACAAATAGAAGTTACCTTATTTGCACACACTACAATTAGGGGGAGATGGATGCAAACATTGTACGCAATAAATATTTGTTACGGAGCTTAAAAAGAGCTTAATGTAATTTAAAAAAAAATACAGTATTTTTGCATGCTTCATTTTTAATTGATTTATATAAAATACTAGCAACAAGTTAATATTATTATTGTTTAATACTTTTAAATGTTTTTTTTTAAACGGGTTATTTGCTGCCGTATTGTTACAGCGGTATAACTTCGTTTTATATTTATATGACATCGTTTAATCTCCTTTGTCTATGAAATTAAAGGGTGTCAAATAAGCATACAGTTCAACTGATTGTAAGTTCATCATTAAAGGAAGGGTTTTATCAAAACTAATTTTATTAAAGATCCAAGAAAAGATTACAATCCGGATTATAATAATCACACAAACTGCACGGAAGTTTCTTTATAAAAACATTAATACTAATTTCGTACTACATAAAAGTATCCATACAGTAACATACATTTAGAACAATAAATAAGTAACAGTAACCTAATTATCACAACAACCTTAACTTCTAAATGGTAATTTAGATCAATATCGCCATGTGTGCGTTTCAATTAGCCGTTAACCTTTTAATCTATTTTAGAATACAATACCTCTTAATGTAATTAGAGTGTTGGACGTGATAGATCACTTCCTGCTTCTTCAGCTCTGTCTAATTGTTTAGAAAATTTTAGGGTGCTACTACATTATAGTGAAACAAACAACACAAACATTCGACTCATGTATGCAGTTCTAACTATTTTTGTTCGTATATAATCATAAGAACTAAGTTACAGTTGTACTAATATTTAGAAATGGGTAATTATTCTGTGCATCTTAATATCGTATCCAACGATCCATGATCTTCAGGTTAAAATATGTTGCTGATCAAAGGTTCGATACCCCGTGTTCCCCACAATATTCGTGAATTATAAAATGCTGAATTTTGCACTCAATCTGCAGTTGCATTATCTGGTAAAAACCAGAAGATATCACCGTGGTTACAATTGACTAGGTTCACATCAGATACTGGATTGACATCACCATCGTCAATCCAGTATCTGGCTGCTCATTGCCAATACTCTAATCTTTTATTTTATTTATTCCATTTGCAACATTTTTTTTATTTCACAGTAGTATTTAATAAATGTTCCAGTGCTTTTGACTATTATTATATTATTACTTAGAATAACTTTTGAGGGAACCATTTCAGACGTTAGTAAGAGTGATTTCAAAGCACGAGATATAAATGAAAGATTAGATTTAAGATAAACAATTTTAAAAAATCATATTATATTTAGAACTCTATAACAGGGTGTGGAGCAGCCTTTTTATAAAAGCTACATGAAATTGGTGGCTTTTATCTAAGACTTAGTTGGTAATGTGTGATAATAAATAGGTTCTAACATATTTTTTATGCACTATATATGGTCATTGTAGAAAATAACTGCTGCTTTAAAATAACAAAAAAATAACAAATAATAATATTCCAGTTTTAAATGACAGCATAACGTTGCTGTGTTTCATATGGTGAGCGTAAGGATCCGGTGACTCAATTCTAGGTCTTGCTTATTTTTTATTGTAATTTTTTTTATAAGAAATGTTATATATATACTTTATTATTCCTGGCATGTTATAAAAAATCAGTAGAAAATCTTTATTCAAAATCACATTAATGCAATATAATCAACATATCGATAAAGGCACATCCCTGATACCTTCATGCCGTGTAGAACGTTAATCTAATGCTGAATTCAATAGAAGTTCGAATATATGAATGAAACCGATATACCTTAAGCACAAAAACTGTATTGAAATTCTTAGTAAAATGATTTGTTCCGCTCCGTTTGGAGGGAACCAAGCGTTAATATTAACATCTGCCTACATTTGTCCCGTAACCGTAAAATATGGTTCTTTGAACTATTATTAGATCCTATATTCTCTTGTACTTTACGCGGAGGAAGTTGTGCAATGAAATCTTAGTATAATTGGCTACAATTTATTATTATGTTGGCAACAAAATAAGATACGTGTGCCCGTGTTTTTTTTTAATTTGACACCTCTGGTTATTTAGCGTCCCTTTCAAGTTTCCAACCGTAATCATAGTTACTTATTTCTTTATTTGTTTGTACATTTATTTTTAATATAATATGTAATGTTGTTTGTTGTAATGTAGACCTGTTTTACTTTAAAAAGATATTTGTTGAATTACTACATAAAATGAAACTAAACTTTAACAACACACAAATTAAACGAAAAAATCTATATAACTATCTTAAATTTAAATGTATATTTAAATATTTTGTTTGTTAATAAAAACGAGCCTCCATTTGTCAAAGTAAAAGTTGAGTATGAGAAGACATTCAGGAAATTAATTTCTTGTTTTATAAAATTAAAGAAGATAGTTAACCTAAGCTTGTGATAATTGTGGCCTTTGACATCTACATTGATACTAAACAAATGTTCAAGATACATATGCATTTTCACCCCTGAAAACTGAGAATTAATGACTTGTTACCTGTAATTGGATTATCCCCATGATCCCCACAATCACTACACGAAATTAAGCAGTAATAAGCTAAAATAGCACGTTGGTATATTGTGAGGGCATGGTCGTTTCTCAGAAACTAGGTGCTAAGGAAGGTGTAAGCTCTATTCTTGAAGGTTCCTAATTGGTATCGGTTCGGAAACACTGCTGGCGTCAGCTGATTCCGCATATTAGTTGTGCGTGGCAGGAAATTTCGCGTGAAGCGCACTGTGGTATAATGCCAAGTGGTACTTCTTACCTAGAAAATATACATCAATTAGCGAGTGTCCGTTCGAACAGTCGGTTGTCAAAGCCTCATTCGTTAGCTCATAAAATACAACCTGTGCAGCTACGATTGACATTTGAAGGAAAAGTTTTTTTTTTATAAACGTCAATAATATATATATAAATATATATATATATATATATATATTTATATATAGTATATATATATTTATATATAGTATATATATAAATTATCACTTAGATAATTATGCTAGGCTATAGGTATACTAAACCTTTGAACTCCTAGTCTACGTCTAGTAAGTAGACCCAAGGTCAACCTGGTCATTAACTATTATATGATTATATGGTGGTAAGTGATTCTTGCCAGCTGATGACCAGCTGATGATTCCAGCCCATGACATCTACATTCATCCTCGACATCATATGCATACCTTGGAATCATAATGCAAATGCGTTGTCACCCTTGAGAGCTGAGATGGAATGCCTCGTCACCAATAATAAAGGTCTCCGGATCCCTACACTCACCTGACGAAACAGCAATGTAATGCTGGTATATTACTAGTACTTTATTTTACTTTTATTTTCGACCGAGGCGTTGGTTGTGGGTTTGAATCTGTTCTGGATCCTATTATTATACCAAATCATATTATTGTTTTTTATATTGTATCATAATTGTATTTATGTTTTTAATGTTGTATCTATCATATCTCTTTGGATTCTTTTTCTTCTTAGGTGTTTTAATCCGCCAGAAATAACTGACCGAGCCGAGATTCGGCCCTCCAGGGCACCCTCGGGTCAGTTGCTTTCGCGCCCAAGGTAACGGTCCAAGCCGAGGCTCCATCTGAATAAAGGTCTCGGCTGAGTGCCCTAAGCGGTCGAACACCTTTCAATCCGATGAAGCTGTAAAAGCCCTCGCGCTAACCTTGGCCATCAGCCCTAACAAAGAATTGCAGGCATTATGTCGTTGTTGTGAAGCGGTAAAAAAAGTGTCTACATTCTCGTTAAAGTTCGCGGGTTGTAGGTTCAATTCCTAGCCGAGGAATAACATTTATACATCGCATGACAAATTGATAGTATTAGAATCAGGATGCGTTGTGTATGTTCCGTCACTCTGTCATACCATCTGAACCCTCCTCCAAGCGTATTGCACATAACTAAGAAGCCGGAAATCGGGCTAAGGAAACGGACGACGAGGGAGTGCCTCTGTATAAATGTAAATAGCACAATCATATATGTAGTATATGTATATATATATATATCATATATGTACGATATACTATAGTATATCGTTCGCAATTCAACTGGTAAAAACCAGAAGATATATTTTTATTTGATTTTATTAAAAACTTAATAATATTTTTTTATTATACTAATTTAGTAAATAATTTATTAAAAGTGATAAAGTATAACTATCACATAAACCAGTGATCTAGGGTTGTCTTCTACTGACTTTGACCAAATTTGCAACATTTATTATCCATCTCTCTGCTCCGATTCCAAACTAAAATAACTAAAAAAAAATCGAATAAAAGAATACTATAGTTTCGATTAAGATTTCAGCACGTTTTCACCGGCCTCGTGGTATCATGATTAGTTTTACGTCTTTTTTTTTTTATATAGAATAGGTGGCACATAACTCACCCGATGCCAAGTGATTACCGTCGCCCATGAATTTCATAATTCTTACGTATTTATTTAAAAAAAAACATCAATCATTATAACGATGTACTAGTGGCGATATTTACAAAATAACCGTCAGCACAATCTCCTGTCACAGTTTGCTCTCGAATGTAAATATTATGATGACAGTCTAATCGCCCGCATGTTCTGAGTCATCATGCCTAACTATCCTCTTTAATTTATCCATTGCGTCGATTTTAAAGGGCTATGGGCAGAAATTTAATTCGACATCCACTGGTAATATAAATAAATATGTCAACAATGAACTATAAATATCTCGCGTGACCTAAAAACTAAAGCTTTTCATTGATCATAACTTGTTTTGTTTTATTAATCGACAGCAACATCACTTTCGTATCCTCGTGAAAAGTTCATTAATATAAAACCCTTAATGAGCATGAACGTAATTAAAAGCAATTTCGGCACAAATAAACGTATAAATCGCTAACTTTTGCTCACGACTTCACCTATAAAAAGCTGTATATAAAAAAGCTCACTTTTATAGACGGTAATAAAAACCTATAACTAACCATCACAGTTTCAAATCTCCTTTACGAGCAATAAAATATATTTCACTTTTTAATTTAGACCTTAATAACTAAACTAGATTTTGATCCAATAACCCCTAAATACTCAATGCGTGCAATTTTTTTTCAAAATGATGCATTTTTTCTGAAAAACTTCAATGTAATAAACAACCCACTATTTTTTTGTGAAACTAAAGGTAACAAAGAGGAGCACGGTTCACTTTACATTAAGTGACGACTGACTAGACTAACCAAACAAAACACCACAGTAATCAATAGAACCTATTTCTATAGTATTATTATTTATTTATTTATAGTTTATTTTAACCTTTTTTAACTTGTATTATTAAAATCTTATTGTATTTTAATGTTGCAAATAGATATGGTTTTAACTAGAAGTAGAAATAGTGATAAATATATTGGGATATTAGAATTAAGAAATGTTTGTAAAGTTTAAGATTTTTTATCAATAAAGAGCGGGTGTTTCTTCCCAGGTCCCTGACCCAAAAACATGTTAGGGGGAACGAGAGGACGGCATAAAGACGCCCAATTATAAAAAAAAACGAAACACAGCTATCGCTATGCTGGTATTTCAAACTGACATACTGTGAGGATACATACCTATTCATGTTGCAGCTACAAACAAACTACAGGACGCTCTAACACTGTTAATCTGTTACACGATAGTATTTAGATATAGACATTTTGGGGTATTTTTCCTCTCTGTTCTTTTTTTTATAATAGATGGCAAACGAGCAAGCAGCTCACAGAAGGTTGAAATGATAAGCGCCCATGAACATCCGCAACACCAGAGGAGTACACTGCCTGGACTTTAAGGCTTTATAAGTCTAGTAATAAAATAAATTGGAGTTTAATAATTGAACACCATCAGAAACTACATAATAACTGACGGGAATCAAGCTCGGACTTGAAAACATCAATACCTTCTGAAATACTTGCACAGTTTAAAAATAACTTACGCAGTTTAGCTACTTTGTTTTTAACAAAACCTAGCTACAAGTTTAATAGTACCAAATATTTACATTTGGAGCTCATTAAATAAATGATGTAAGGAAGTTTAATGTAGTTTTTATGCAGCTGCGAACGTACGTACATGTTTACAAAATAGTCAAGCAAAAGGCGGTGAAAGTTATTCCATACTCTAACCGGGCGGGGTATAAATAATTTTAACTGCCACAAGAGCGACTTGGCGCGGAAATCGCGGGCTCAGGCCGACAACATCAAAGGTTAGTTGACAAACATTGGATGAACGTTTGTTGCAACACACACACACAAACATCGATGTTTATATGTATATGCTTAGTCATTTGTTTTAGGACATGTTTAGATATTGTATTCTATAACAGAAATGTGTAGATATCCTTAAATATGCGTTTTTTTGCATTACCTTAAATTTATCTTATGAAATATATTTAAAGTAAATAGTGACAAAAACTTTGTGACCTAATTCTCACTCTATGCACTCGGGTCAATAATAATCTATATTTAATCTCAATTAAAAGATAAATTAGTGCCTTAAGACCACGAAGAATGAGATGCCTTTGTTTTTTCAACTAATCCAATCTCCGGATTTAATACTATAAATAACTATAAATGCTGCTCATTTAATCTAGGCAGAGGAACATCTAAAATCAAGTTGAAACCTTCATTCTACAGCCAATTTCAAATGGCAATGTTGTGTTAGGTTATTCGTTAATGATTCATTCTCATACTTATCATTACCACCATATCTTTTCCATACCATCATCCTCTACCGTAAATGGAGGAGAATTGTTGTATCTATCTGCGTATCGTTTCAATTATGCTCACCTTTACTCGATAGCATTGTTGGTATGGAATTTTGAGGACATTGTAGCCATGTTCTCCTTGATGCAATTGATTTGTCAAAAGCAATTCTAAAATAAAGATATTTTAAATTATTCCGATTTAAGGAGCGAATGCAAATTACACGATAATTGAAAATCCAAACCTAAACCTGTCGTTGAGAAAATAACGTAATGAAAAAAGTATAAATTTAGCAATGATATAATATTTACCGATTCAGATCAATAAGTGATCACAGCAGTTCATCTATAGCTGCATCTATTTTAAATAAAATAGAAGAGAGGATAGTGAATTGTCAGACGTTTAGAGAAACGTCCATATTATTCATTGTAAAAAAAGTTAAATAAATAAATATCTATACGTTGATTTATAGAGCCTACTACTGGGCAAAGGTCGTCTCCCTAGAGAGAGTTCTGGTGCATAGTCCTACACGCGGTTTGGTCATATTCACATGTGATGGAAATATTTTTTTTATATTTCTCAGTCGTGTAGGTTTCGTCACGATGTTTTCCTTCACCGAATTATTACATTGGTCGGTACTAGAACCGGAGATTGAACTTGGTTTACTTGCGTACTGTGTATTATATAGTATATTCTATAAAAGCGAGGGCACGGACATCGAGGTACGACTCATATAAACAATATGTTCGTATAAATAATATGTAATTATCATATAATATTCCAGTGTACATATGTAGTATGTAACATTACATTTTAAAGTAAACAAGATATAAAGCGGAATGTTACTTACGTGTTAGTATGGACCTATTAAATGATAAATAACACCGACAAGCATTAATACACCCTATTTACACGATTGTCTAATTATTTAACCTATATATTAATTCATTGTAGCTTTTTTTTGTCATGAGAGATGTAATTAGTACACAGCTCAACTGATGATATTTAAAATTGTGTGGTGACAAACTAGTATATATTTCTCTCGATAGTAAGTAATAATTACAATCTATAAGGACCCAGATCTATTTTCAGCAGTCTCAAGATGCATTGTCATTTTCAAGTCGAGCCCTATCCCGTTCATATATGAAGTAGAAACATGCTGTGATTGACATTCTTAATTTCTTAACAAAAACGTAACAAGATTCCACTTAAGTTGGATATAGTAGGTATCGTGAGCACCAGCAATCACTTTCCGTTCGTAAACATATTAATTCATTTATAAGTAACAGATATAAATAGAATTCGGAAATATACTCTGAATTATCCCGATAAGTTATTACATTTAATGTCTTTATAAAATAATAATTTATACACTGACGAAAAACTTACGATCGCGTATTTTTATTATTAATACTTAAATTAATTAATTATTATTGTTTAAATTAAAAATTTAAATATAACATTTTAAAATTTTTCATTGAATGAATGTTTCTTATACCATATAGATATCGAATTTATATAAAGTTTTCTACTACCTATTGAAAGCTAGCCACTTCTCACGACCCTGTACGCAACGGGATCTTCCTCATTAATCACTCGTGGCTCAGTAATACTTTGCTTTAGTCGCGTGCTAGACTACACAGGTCAGATAATGAACCTTATTAATGAACGTATAAGGTTTACAGATTCATGTCAGTGGAGGCGACCGTAAAGACAGACGAGGATCGCGTTTCATGTATGTGAATTTGCGGGATGGGTAAGAATGTTTAGTGCGTCATGTTATAAGAAATCACAAAGCACCTGCGCATTAAAATCGTATAGCGTATACTATATGAACAAGTTTTAATTTTTACCATAAATAAGTTTTATCATTCTTTTGAAGGCATTTGTAGGCATATTGCTGGTATCATTTGCGTAAAGTTTAAGTACATAAACACTCAAGACTATATTACCTTGTGGGGTAAGCAGTTTTTTTTCTTACATTCAGAGTAACAAACGAGCCTGACAGTAGGCGATTCCTGCGGCCCATTACATCTTCATTCATCCCCGACAAGGAATCATAATGCAGATGCTTTGTCACCCTTGAGGACTGGGATAAAATGTTTCATCACCAGTAACTAAGGTCTCCGGATCCCTACACTCACCAGACGAAACGCAACAGCATTATGTTGCTATTTCGCTATGCTACCAGATGACCCATTCATTCTGCAGAAACAAACTGCAGCGTAGCTCTACCTCGCAAAAAATCAGAGGCTTAGAAACTTGACGACGCTCTTAATAGTGGTTAGAAGCACAAGCTTCTATTAGTTTGTAGTGCCCTTTTGAACTAAAGCCTATGTGGTGTGTAACTAAAGATATGAGTACATCGATGACCGCTTGTCTTAGTGGAAAAAATACCTGACTGCTATACTGCTGGTTCTAGTTCGATACCCAGTCGGGAAACAACAATTTGTGCGTCACAATTGTTAATTTTTACCTATTTGATATGGTATGTCTCATGTTCGTGACAATACATCTGAAACTTCTTCAATCTTGTAGCACATGTCTTACATCGGATTGAATAGGTAATTGTGTTTGCATGAATATTAACATCCCTATAACATATCTTGCACAGTTAATGTTATGTAATAGAAAAATCTGAAGCGTCAATAGTCTAATGGTATAGGGCACGGTCTACTGTCGAGTCTACTATTCTAATATCGCCGTGAAACATCTCCTAGCACCAATAATTTTCAGCTTAGTTGGAGTGGTTAACTGGAATATTAGTATTTAATTATTGCTAATGTATTTGTAAAGAAAGCCGGAAGAATATCATCACCTTAGTCGAAATCGGCCAGGAGGACGTGATCATCATAATATAAGAAATTGATAAACGTCACATACGATGTATTTACTCTATTTTTTTTATTTCTTTGCACTATTTTTGCATCGTTGTAAAATAAACAAACTTTATACGAGATTCATTGTTGCTTCTCATGAAACCAAGAGGGTGTATTTCTGGTTTTCTGTATTTTTGTTTTTTTTTTTAACCCTCAGTACCTCGTACCTTCTAGGACTCTGCTTACAGCGTACTTATTACACGGTGAAATATACGTGTTTGCATATCTCTTCAGCATCCATCACACTGAGTAACAAATGTATGCACACACAACAAACAATGAATCCAAACAATGCTTACCGTTGGAAGGTAATTTAACTAAACATATTTGTTAAGACTGCAAACATAATGTTGATAGAAATAACTAACGCTCAAATGTAGTATATTCAAATAGATAGTATAGAGATGATTGTTTTCTTACAAGTAGTGTTTCCATATAACGTAGGCCTCGGTATCCATCCTTAAGACGCAAATGCATAACACTTTAACAATGGTAGAAGTCTGGGTCGACTTCACCGAGGAAAGACCGTGCCCACGTTAACCATCTACAAATAGGATCATACGCTTATGGCTACGATACGATATGATGTTTCGTGAATTTTATTGTTTCATTTATTTTCATGTTCATTTAGATTTAAATATCTCATTTTAATTCTGTATGATAATTAATATTTTAAGTCACTAAGCGAAATTTTATGAAAATTTAAGAAAAAAATATTCGTAAATTTGTCGATATCTTCTAAAGGCGTCATCATAATCACTTCAGATGATTCCTTGATAAGATCTTTAGCTTTATTGATAATAACGATAGTGACGGTAAGTATTAATTTTACTTTAATTACTATTTATTTATTACATTAAAATAAATAATTATTAAAATGTATATAAAACAATAAGCACGTCTATTTAGCAATAGTTGAGACGTTAGTCGTTTATTAAATAAATCATAAATTATTTTTAATACGTTTACGGCTGGCCAACTAATAAAAGGGTATGGTACGGTGATAGAGAATTGTTTAATTTATGCAGCAAAAGCTGATAAAATAGCACACAATTCACCAAACGATAAGTGATGACTACACCCCGGTAAACGTTTACATCAATCCTCTAATGCAAATGTGGCCAGTGACTAGGTGTTTGGATAGCTTCATTCACCATACGAAACATAGCAGTATTATAAGACTATTTCACGCAGATGTTTTTGTGAGGGCCTGTCTCCTTTCGATGGAGCCGACCCATTCATGTTGCGACTAGAACCAAGCTGCAGCATATCTCTATCACTTTTTAAACAATGCACATCTGTAGACTTGTTGAGGATGAGTGTAATCGTATGTACATAGGTGTTACCTACTATCGTCAACTTTGTGCCAATTTGTCACCATTAGTACCATAAAAAGTAATTAAAATACTGCGTTCCTTATATATGTTTAAGTGGTATTTACTGCAGCTAACTGCAATACTTATAACCCGGCTTGGGGAAGTAGTACTATCTCATAGAAAACTTGGTATGGTATGGTAAAAGATCTTATTACTGGTTACATTCACAATATTTTCTGTAAATGTATAGATATTAAAAGGAGATGAATATTAAATCTTTAAGATTTATTAGTTTTTAAAGTTATATCCGAATTACTGTACAGTACCGGTGTCGTGTAACGTATCACCGCGAACACATAAATTATCTATTGTGATCGACACTAAGTCTGCAGTTTCCCGCTAAGTTATTACTACAAATACAGACCTAACAGTTGTCAAGGCTTCACTGCTTCACTTTGACTTAAATGAAACAGCTCATTTGTTATTTTATACGTAAACGTATAAAACGTATGTGTTTTATGAAGACGATATCGAATTGAGATAGGTACATTTTATCATTAATGTTTTCACAAAACTATAAATAATACTTAAAATAGACCCAATCATCGAGGGTAAGTATAGCATAGCTTTCAAGAGACCTTAATCGAGAAGTGTTGTATGAAACAAAATTTTAAATACAAAAATTCGCCTCGTCCTCCGTCGCCTATATTTCCATACCAACTTATCTCGGAAATTACTGTACAGATTTTCTTTAGGTTTTTAGCAATATAAACAGTTTTTTAATGTATGTATAATGTATGATGTAATATGTAAAAAAAAAACTCGGGGCGACGACAGACCAAGTTTCTTGCAAAACAATATATCAAAATTTTACTTAACTATTAACTACTTTAATAGACTGTGTACGCTGTTTTTCTCTCATTTTAGTGAATAGATTATATTTGAGACAATGTGTGTAATAAATTTGCATCAGTTGTTTCAAACCAAATCAACTATGTCAATACCAGCCGTCATATGATGGGGAAACAGGTTGTTTTTAATACTGCAAAGTTACAGAAGATGGCACTGTTCTACATTGTCTATAATGCTTTGACAGAGCTAATAAATATTATAAACATTTCAGTGCTTACAGATTTTTTTTCCCACTTTATTTACACCTTAGATTCCTAAAGTGGTTTTAATCATATTAGAGTGGATGGGTAAACTTAAACAATTTGCAGTAGTAAGATATAAAACAATATACACAATTGATAAAATTCAATATTATGGAAGTGAAAAATCACAGTTTTTTTTAGATAAAATTTTTATATTATTTAATTTTATAGTATAGGTGGTAAACGAGCTAGCAGCATTCACCCGATGGTAAGTGATTACCTCCGCCTATGAACATCCGCAATACCAAATGAGTCGCAAATGCGTTGCCGGCCTTAAAGAAGGATGTAGGCGCAGTTTGGAAATCATTGCGTTATACTGTAATTTTTAATCTAAATTGAATGAACGTAACCTAATTAAACAAGTCTTTAGTCATCTTTCACGATGGCTACAAGAAGGAGCAATCAATTAACAAACCTTATAGCGCCATCATAGAGTTTTATTTTAGTACGTAAATATATATTTATTCATACTTTAAAGATTTTACTGTTATTATTATTTATATACAAACACCGTTTTTTTTTATTTTATTTTATATATATTCCAAATAACAAAATTTACCATTGTAATATATAACTTTTTTTTTCACCACTTGGTTGATTCTGTTCATTCAGAATTGAGGCTCTATGTTGCGCTTAATTTGCATAATTTTTAGGACTTTAATATCACAGCGCAGTAAACCGTATTGTTTTTTTTTAAATGGTGACATAAAAAACGCATCAATTCCACAAAGTTTACCCGGACGATCACACAAAAAAAATTATGAACTGGGATTTGATTTCCGTGACCTAAACTAAGGTTAGAAGAGTTTTTTTTATAATAATAATAATAATCTTATTCGCCTTTGAACTAGTGTTACATAAGGTGGTGTACAAAATTTTTGGGCTCCAAGTTCAGCCATTTGAAATGGCATGCAAATATTTCGTTTATATAAATATTCTTACAATAATTATTTTTGTTATAGAATACATTATACGTAGTTGAATTACACTGCAAATATAAGTCGGATCTGCCATCTCGACCGTATTCGGACCACACTTTCCAGAATACCAATGTAACAATAGTTTAGCGCTCCTACGCTTCGTCTATCAAAAGAAGGAACCGGAGAACTTATTTCTGGGGACGAAGCATTCCATGTTAACCTTTAGGGGTAACAACGCAACTGCATTATGTCTTATCAAGGATGAATTTGGCTGTCATGAGATGCAGGAATCACTTAACATCAGGTGTTTGTGTTTGTGTGTGAGTTCTCCTGATTGATGTTTCATATCGTCAACGTACAGGCACGATAGGTTCTATTTTAAGTCCATATAGATAAGATGTATGTCGTAATAATAAATAAGCACTTGTAAAGATTATTTTGTAAGCAACGTTTTTTAATGCTCTGATAAATTAATTTGATGTGGCTTCCTACAATAGAAATCGATTTCACGATCACCTACGTCTAACGGTATTAAAGGCCCTCGACATTACCTAGTTTACTCCATGGATGATAAGAACTAATAAACGCATATAATGTATATTATATTTATTATGATATTAGTAGCTAGTGGCTACTTTTATTACTGGTGACGAGGCATTCCATCTCAGTCCTCAAGGATAACAACGGATCTGCATTATGATCCCTTGTCAAGGATGAAAGTATGTATGTAGATGTTCCCCACTCCCCCCCCACACACGATTCCACACACATACACAACCCAACTAAGTTATTTTAATTAACTAACACTTGTTTTCATATAATCAAATGTTTCTTTTTTTATTTTATTTTATTAAATTTTCTCCAAGAGAGATCTCTATTGTTTAACTGAACAATTTTTTTTTTATATTATGTATTATAATTGTCTAGCATATGATAGGGTGGAGGCCTGATGACCCAACAATACTAGCCCAGAGCTTAGTTTAGCGCATCAGTCTCCCGCAACATACGTGTCAACCAACATATGTAAATATTATTGTTTTAACTTAATTTAATTAACATGTATTGTGGAGAGAAATAAAGAAGTTATTATTATTATTATTCTATGAAAGTATGTTTATGTGTAATGTAATTTTTTCAGCAATAAAGTGCTTGTTATAAAGTAAATGACAAAATATTTTTTACTACCCTACGATAAAAATAAAAAATATCTACATTTAAGGCTTTTTTAAACATTCCTACTATAATACACGAAAATAGAAATAAGTGTCTATAGTTCCTCTAATCAGAATAATTGAACACTTAATATTTATAAACAAATTATGAAATATAATATTCCCAATCGGTACATATGAATTAAAAAAAATATTCAAGAGACGGCGTTATTGTATAAGTTAAAAAACTAAAACGTAAGTTCCATTTTCGAAAGGAAACTACACTCTCAATGAAAAAGCGGAAAAAATAAAAAAAAGAACGTCATAAAATTCTCGTAACTAATTAGCTGCAAAACTTGTGGAAGGACTCGACATGCCGCCGAGTGTAGACAATCTCGAGCTAAGTGCAATCCTAGCATAGTTTTTGCTTAACGCAAATGTTGCCATATGAAGTTATGAAGAGAAAATGTAAATTGATTAGAGTTTATAAAAAAAATTAACTTAAACTTTTTCAAAAATACATAAGATAGCTTCTTCAATCTTTAATTCTGCATTTCAAGGAATAAGTTAAAGAAAGTAAACTAAGTGAAAAGTAAATTAGTAGTAGTAGAGTAACACTGCAGTTTGTTTCTAGCTGCAGAATAATTCATTCTGCAATTCAATCTGGTCATCCGACCGGGGTAGGACCACACCCTCACAGAATACCAGCGTAAAATACCAGCATAATGCTGTTGTGTATCGTCGTGAGTGTAGGGATCCGGAGACCTTTATTACTGGTGACGAGGCATTCCATCTCAACCCTCAAGGGTGACAACGCATCTGTATTCCGATTCCCTGTCAAAAATGAATGTAGATGTCGTGGGCCGCAGGAGTCACTTGCCGTTAGGTTAATTGTGTGTTCTTTTGTTACCCTGAATGTAATCAAAAAAAGTGAATAGATTTTTATCTTTACACCGTCTTGAAATTAAATTATTTCTACTAATAGAGAAAAAACATTATTTGGTACTAGGGGGAAATCTTCAAAAGATACCATTCCTCTTGTGTGGAAGTGAACGGGATTTTTACCACCTAAAATCCACTCGGTGACTAACGTTAATGCAGTGGTAAGGGCTCTGGGATTTCCTACGGAAGGCTTCGGTGCGCCTATGCACTGAGGCTTAGCACGTCCGAGGAGAGGCAATGCCTCACCTTGCTATCACTCCTCACTTTGCTACACACGGACACCGCGGAACCACTGCGTGTTACCATCCTCCAGAGGCTCATCCTGGTGGACGATCAGAACCCCTATCCCGCCTGCGAACATTAAAGTTTATAAAAAATAAAAAAGATATAAACCATATTATAAGACCGTGACTACAGTGCTGGAGAAAAGAGACTTATCCACGTTTGCACATATCGATAATAATTTACGAGATTTTACCGAAGCCTGCGAAATTGCCCTCTGATCTAAGAACACCACGAAACTTTACTAATAAGAAGACTTTTGTAAATACATTTTAACAAGCGTGCAAAATAAACGTACGAATACAAAAATATATATAATTATTAGATATACATATATGACCTTATAATTTTCTCTTGTGTGTAACACTGATTCTAATTCTGTGGAAACTCGCCGAATCGATGACTCATAAACACTGATATTTTTAAGAAGTAGATTAGCTAGTTCTTGCACGCACGGATTTATTAAGTTGAGTACCTAAAGACCGTTTAGAAATAAAATTAATAATTTGATTTACTTCAATCATATTACACGGTTTGACATTACCACTATGATATATTTAAAACTTTATTTAAATTCAAATATAATTTTGACGCTGGTGAAATTTCAAATAAACGAAAATTCTGTCGATTTTTTTCGATTCAACTTGAAAATGGAATGGTCAGGCTTTTATGAAATGGCAGCGTAAAATAAGCCTTGCGCCAACTACTGTTGTGTTTCGTCTGTTGAGTGAAATAACCTGAGAGTTCTTTACTAGTTACGAGGCATTCAATCACAGTCGTAGATATAATTCCTCAATGATGATGAGATGCATGTGGGTGTAATGGGGCTTATGGGCCGCAGGAATTACATACCAGCAGATGAAACGTGTGCAGTGTGCTCGTTTCTCACCACCGTAATACATACAAAAAGTTACATACATATAAAACTACATAAAATACATAAACAGTATACAATGACAATTTGAATCAGAATTACTATCACACTACGAGATTTAAGAATTTTTCATCATATTGCGCTGCATAATTCGTGTTATTGTTATTGTTAGTGCTTATTGTTTTGCCATTAAGTGGACCAACTATGATATAAATATGGTTATTAAGATTGCGGTAATATATTTAAACAAGCAACCTCAATCTCGTTACATTATTTTTATTCATTTAATAAATATTCTCGAAAACTACTTTCATATTTTTTTCATTGTTAGTAAGAGTTTGTATTTATAATTTATATATACTACTCATTTATTATAATTACTCAAATACTTACCTTACCTGGAACATTACATGAAAATTATTTGAGTTCAAATAATTATATATAATTACAAAACAAGAAGTATTTTTTGATTTCTTTTCAGCTTGATCTTGTTATAATATATTATTTTTTAATTTACTTCACAAAGTATGTAATCTGTAAGTCACTGGTATTGTTTCTCAATTAACTTAGATCATGAATATTCTAGGGATCAAGAAAAGGTACGTTACGAATCGTGAGAATACTTTATAAAATTCATAGAATGCCTCAGTAGCAGTAACTATATCTCAGATTTACATGATATGTTCAATGTATTAGAGTAATGTCCGGTTGGTATTCTCTCAGAGCGTGATATTTACCCTGTCGAACCGACAAAATAATACACTAACATATCTGTACCTCGTGATATACCGTATATCCTGTAACTTTTGCTCCATTTAAACTGATGTCTCATAGTGTATTTATAGTATAGGAAATAATTTTTCATAACAAATGATGACAAAAAGTCAAATTATTTCTTAGATATAGTAATTACACCGTTCTAGAAATTCGAGAATAATGCTATGATTTAATATCAAAAATAAAATAATGTATTACCGTAGGGAAATTTTTGATTTTAGTCGAGATTAACAGTTAGAGAAAGTTTACAATGTTTTTGTTACTATACATGTTATACGGGACTAATCTAGAGATCAAGCCAATCTCTAAGTAAACTTACCGAAACTAAATTTATAATATATAAATTCACTAAATATTTGAGTGTAAAGATTGAAGCATTCATGGATAGGACAGATCTGTCGCTTCGCGCGATACTCCGATATTCCGGGAGGATACTTTAGATGGTGCCTAAATTTAAAACAAATATGTATTATATATATTTAAAGTATTGATAATACAAAAAGAAGAATTAAAAAACGAAAGTAAGTACCCATCTCCAGCCAGTCTCTTTTATTCTACCATTCCTTTTATACTCTGAAAGATAGAACTGACTAGCTATGTTTTAAAAAAAATATTTTTTTAAATTAGCAATGCAATGCAACCCATGTTTCTTTCAATTTAAAACCATTTGTTTTGTTTGTTATTTCTGGACGAGTGATAAACACGTAATAATATCTTAAAAATTAAAAAAAAAATTAAAAGCCCAACCGCAAAAAGATTTTATTGTAATACTTGCCGCGCTTCTTCTGATCTTAAGGGAACAGGTAAAATTCGTTAATACCCGTAACATTATTATACTTATTTGAGTAACAATATTGTTTTCACCATGTTTTTTTTAGTGTTTTTCTTTTATTTATCTTTATAAATAAATATAATTAAAATAGCGCACCTTTTTAAAAATCATTGCTGCAACTTCGTAAACCGTACCTTGTTTTTAGACCACGTGTCAGTCAACAATGTAGAGAACAAAGCTAAACATAAACAATTTTATATTTATGTTAGGGAAAAGCTATTTTTAAATAACTAAAAAGTTGACGGTAAATTTTCGAGTACTGACAAAAATAGGTAACCGTACTTACGTAGTAACTTTCAATGTTTTAATATTTTTTTTTATTTTTTAAAAAGTTAAGTGAAAAAAATATGACAAATATTATTTTAAATTGTCAAAAATAATAAAACAATACAATAATTTATTATATAGAATTAGAAACTCATTACTTACCACCAATTACCCGTGACGGTTTGGATTAACAGAATAAAAGAACACAAAACTTTCCAAAAAAGCTTCATGTTGCTCCAAAGTTTACCAAAAATAACACTTTAAATATTCTTTTTACAACTTAAATCACTTATTAAGTTACTCACTTCACAAAACCAGCAAATATCAAAACAACAACAAAATAAATATTTGCATCTCTTTACCAACAGAATATTAATAAACGAAACAATAATGAACAATAGCCACAAAACAATAACATAACATTTTAACCACAAACCAATTTTTTAAAATTGCAAACCGAAAAATATCTAAACTAAAAACTTTTCAAAAACTTTCGAAAAAGTTCATGCCATTTAAAAATCCCGAAAAAAAAAAAACGACAGACAACCCAAAATTCAATGGCAGGATTTATTAAAAATAAAACGAAAAGCTAAAAGTATTCCTTTTTCAAATTCGAAAAAGACTTTGAAACGGTTATGTTTAGACGAGCGACGCGCCTGCGATCCGTGCGCATGGAAATACAAAACCAGACTGGCTTGCTTTTATGTCGTTTGTAAGTATTCCATAGGATTCGCGTAAGGGGAAGGGTCGCATTGGAGGGCGCGTAAATGCAATACAGGCACGAGTTCATCCTTTAAAGCCCTTACCACGAGTTACACCAACTGTACTGCACTTCGAAATGTCACGGCAAGAATTCGTACCATACACTTTCCATATAAATACACGCTGATTCTCGAGCTTAGAATCGCTACTAAAAGCTTAAATATATTCCAGATATCATTAATTCTGGGTTTACATTGACATAAGTAGGTAATACGACGAAATATTATCACTTATATTCAAATTGATTACTTGATCGACTTGGATTTAAGAGCTGTTGTCAACTTACTAGATCTGATCGTTCATTCTAATTAAGCTTAAGTAAACTAGAAACTGATTGTAAAGTTATCACGGCAAGATTATCTAAAGAAAGATTTACATAAAGTAGATAAGATTGAGTCTGTCATATTTCCTCTTACAACTAGCTCTGAGTAGTTTGTTGATTAGATATATGCCTCAGAGTATCACGAGATGGAATTTCTAGTAGGCAACCTTATAATTTGAAATGCTACGCACTGTGTACAACTGATTATAGTTTAACTCTGAGATTGCTTAAAGTCTATCAAAACGATTTCGAATGGGTAAAATCTAATACGGTAATACGATATTTATTTATTGTAACATTAAATGAATATCGTTAAATAAATGTAGTACTTAATCACTTGGATAGCTTAAAAGACATTCTAAAACAGTCCCTTAGTAACCAATATTACATGTGAAAATAATCCGTTGTCAAGTTAACAAGAGGTTATTTAAAACTGGGGATTAAAAAAAACTGCGGTCAACAATAGGGCTTACCTGTCGACCATTTGTTACCCCATTTTTACGGCCGCACTAAACTGTAATTGCATCCGATCAAGCGAACCGATAAACTACGGTACCAACTGTTTATATAAATTAATAATATTTATAGCCTTGGTCTAAATATGTTGTGATATGAAGTGTAAATGTAAAATAAAAAGAAAATAGAAATGGCTAAAAGAAAAAAAAACTAGTTTATTCTTATTAAAGGCAAATCATTTTAAATATAAAGTAAGTCCTATATATGTTGCAACCACTTCTGGTGATATGTCTCCTCTGAACAGTGTTAAAGTATATTCAATCACACTGCTCCACTACGTGACTTCACATGTCTTCGATATATTCAAGGAGACTATTCATTAAAGAATCTTCAAGAAATACTATCATATGACATCTTTTTCATCGCTCAATGATCCATCAAGGAAAGTCTTCCTAGTTGGACAGTAAATTTTAAATTGGTTAATAAATATTTACTTTATAAACATTCCGGTAAAAAAAGCTCTCGCCAAAAGAAGCACCGTCACTCTTCTGATGTAACACCGAAATGATAAAAGATGAGAATGCAGTCAGGACAGATGGTGCCTCTATTATACATACTAATATTATCTTAATGAAATTAAGGATTATTTTCGACGCAGTTGATCAGACGGTAAGTGGTACAGTCAACAAACACCTATCAGCATCAACAAAGAATCAAGAAGAACGCATGAGGCGTTGTCGCCCGTATGAAAATGGATTGCTTTGCTACCAGTAACCCTCATGATTAGTGACATCAAAAAAATAATTATCTAATGGGCACTTCATGGCATAGGGAATGAAGATAGACCCCCACGAATATCATAAAACACCTGATGAAATATGGATAGCGCTTACTATCTCTATATTTTTTTCTTAATTTTAAAAAAAGATTTTTATAAAATTAAGAATTTACACTAAGCAATTTCGTTTTTATTACATTTAAAGTAACAAACGAGCACATAATTCACCCGATGGTAAATGGTTCCTGCGCCGAATGACATCTACATTCATCCCAGACAAGGAAATTATAATGCAGATGCGTTATCACCCTCCGGATACCTACACTCACCAAACGAAACACAGCAATATTATGCTGCTATTTTACGCTGGTATTCCGCGAGGGCGTATTCCTACCCCGGTCGAGCTTACCTATTCATTCTATAGCTAGAAATAAAATGCAGTGTACCACTCTACCACTGACAAAATTGTTCATTTTATCAGATACTAACCAATTCCTATGGCCCCTGACATTCACGTTCATTCTTAATAAGGCATCATAATGCTTTGTTATACAATATTATAAAGTAAATAATTCATTACTTATTAAATTATTATAGAACTTAACTGTATTACATAATTTAAAGTGCTTTAACGCGTTTAAAAGACTGTAAAATTAATACCAAACACATGTACATACTCGTATCGTATGTAATACAAATGGAATCGCCATTTTAACATGTAAGCTAGAAGCCGTAGAGTTATTGATACCGCGAGATTATCAATGCAAGTTCCCGTATTACTGATGTATCCAATCCGTTTAAGCTCTTGTCGATGCCCTTTAATTTATATGCTAAAACGAAATTTAGCAAATATTCTTGTTAAATGTTGTAGCGTAATTGTGTTCCTCTAATAAGTTCTAGAAAAAAAAATTAAATGGATATTGTAAGAAGATAAAATGGCATATTAAATGTAGGTAGTAGTGGAATGAATTGTTAGAAAAAAACCTGATATGCTGCTACTTCTGCTGCTGTTCAAGTTGATATTCTGTGGTGGTGGGTTTTTTTGTTGTGTTCCCCAGATTGAACCAACCCATTCTTAACAACGCTAGAAGTAGCTGCTGTGTGGTTCTATCAGTGTACTAACTATTTTACTTTATTGTCGTCTAAAGGCATGTCCCGATTCATGTCACATTTAGTTTTTTTATAGTGGAGCAAATGCATATGTGCAGAATTAAATTGAAATCACTTTGGTATCGTGATGATTGGAAGGTTGCAACTGGTCTATTTCAATCCATTGACGTCAAATATTCTGAAGATGTGAGTTTGTGTGAATTGTTTTAAATAACTCACCTGGTATCAATCAATTCTAAAATTCTATGAATTCAGCTCAAACATTTCCACATGCCATAGTTATACTCGTATACTTAATAGCTATAAACACTATTTCATAAAATATATAATAGATGAATGAGTGCGTGACCAATCTATTACAGTACCTGGCATCTGGATCTGATTCTTAAAGCATTTCATTGGGTTAGGGAAAGGGACGCGTGTTCTTTTAGTTTTTTAGTTATGCCGTCTATTTTTGATACTGCATTTGAAACTTCCGCCGATCTGATTGTTAATGCATTTCATCGGATCAGGCAAAAGGACGCGTGTCCTTTTAATTTTTTAGTTATGCTGTCTATTTCTCATACTGCATTTGATATATCCTCCGATCTGATTGTTAATTCATTTCTGATACTGCATTTGAAACTTCCTCCAATCTGGTTATTAATGCATTTCATCGGGTTAGGGAAAAGGACGCGTGTCCTTTAATTTTTTTAGTTATGCTGTCTATTTCTGATACTGCATTTTATATATCTTCCGATCTGATTATTAATGCATTTCATCGAGTTAGGGGAAAAGGACGCGTGTCCTTTAATTTTTTTAGTTATGCCGTCTATTTCTGATACTGCATTTGAAACTTCCTCCTATCTGATTGTTAATGCATTTCATAGGGTTAGGCAAAGGGACACGTGTCCTTTTAGTATTCAGTTATGCCGTCTATTTCTGGTACTGCATTTAAAACTTCCTCCGATCTGATTGTTAATGCATGTCTTAGGATTAGGGAAAGAGACGCGTGTCCTTTTACAGATGCTTAATTCTTACGGCACTATAGTTATGTATAGTATCATCAGTATTCAAATGGGTGACGGAGGCCATCTGGTGACAAGAATGTTTTTTTATATGTAACATTGAGGATGTCAAACGAGCACATGGTTCTAATAGTAAGTGACGACTGCAGCCCATAAACACTTACCATCAACAAACATTCAAGAAGCGCATGGAGAGTCAACCTTAAGGACTGTAATACCTCTCTACCTTTAGTTGAGGCTCTGGATAACTACACGCACCATACAAAACACAGCAGCGTAATGCTGTGGTAAGTGATTACCAACGCCCATGGTCATCTGCAACACCAGAGGAGTCGCAAATGGGCTACCGGCCTTCAAGAAATGTGTTGGCTTCTGTTTGGTAATAGTTCCAGATATGGAAAACACTATTTTAATGGAAGCAATTGTGACAATTGTGGATCTGTGATTTGACGACGATGAAAATAATAATTTATGATGTACAAATATTTTTATCCACTAGGAATTGAAACAGGAACTCACTAGCAAGATCCTCTAACTGAACGCAACCTTTATACAGATCTAACGTGAGTTTAAACTAAGGTTCAAACGTTATCGACTATTACACTGAGGTTAATAGATCCCTCAATTGTAGCTATTGCGGCCAATGTACGTTAAACGCTAAAATGGCGATTTTCAATTGTTTTGCACATTATTTCATTAAGACGTCTCCAGGCACGATGCGCAGGAATGCCGCTTTACGTAATGCTTGACATAAGATTGACACTGATGCTCGACAATTGATCTTTAAATATACGCTTTATAGCTTTTAATGTACGTTTAAATTGAGAAATTAACGTTTAAGAAAGACACGAGAATGGCGTGTCTTTATTAAACGTTAATTTCTAAAGATATTTTAATTTTAAAATTATATGACTACGCATTTATAGACTATCAGACTTAACAGCTAAGGAGAAACCACGTTTCATTTTTACAACGCCAACTAACTTGCCACTGTTGTGTTTCGTCATAAACATCTTCTCAGGGGTGAAAAGTATTCTGCTTTATGATTCTATATCGAGGACAAATGTGAGTATCATGGCTGTAGGAATCACATACAATTAGAAAAACTATTTTTATCATTTTCAAACGACTTCAAAAAAAGGGCACGTAGTTGAGTCCAACTATCGCGCATAAAATACAAGAGTTATTGTAATAATATTTATATAATCTTTCAGCTTAAACAATAGTAGAAATGTTGTTTGTATGAAGTCACACTGTCGATTTACGGGTAGAAAATTACTCAATGTACAATTTAATGCACAAAATTATAAATAAATAGATAAGTACATCAGAAGATATAGATTGTTTACCCGTATGTTATGTTTTGGGTTAGCGTAATCTGACCTTACTGCATTTTGATAAAAGTTTTTCTCCCAAATGGCTTAATTTATACGCTGATTTTAATAAGTCAGTATTTTTAAGTAATATAAACATATTTATTATAGTGGTTACCACTTTCAACCTAGAGAAGTATCACGCCCTCGCGAAGCACCAGCATAAAAAGTTGTATAATTCTGTTGTATTTCATACGTCAGGCGTATGGTGAGTGTAGGCACTCGGAGGACGTATAATACGGAGGACGGATAACGAGGCTTTTCATCTCGATCCTCAGGGATGATAATGAATGTTTATCTTGAAACTTTGTTTAGATTGATCTAAGTGTTGATGAGCCGGAGTCATAACCTGTCAACACGTGAACTGTGTGCTTGTTTAGCACTTAGTTTTATAAAAAATAACAACCTATTATGTTAATAAGACCGAAGTCGTAATATCAGTTCATATTTGATTATGATCAATAATTAACAACAATGCCTCCCTTAGCACGTCCCAATAAACCGCCCGCCTTCTCAGACGAAGAGAAAGCTGAATGTCTGGCTGACAATCTCGAGCTCCAATGCTCACCGAGCACCCTACCGATCGACGCCGCTCACCTTGCAATGGTTGACAGCGAGGTCGACCGGAGGACTAAGGAACCACCTCGCGATTCCGTTTCACAAGTTACATGCACCGAAGTTGAGTCTATAATTAAAAACCTGCGACCACGCAAGGCTTCAGGCCCCGACGGTATCACCAACAAGGTGATAAAATTTCTAGCCATGCCCATTTTACACCTGCTGGTGATAATCTACAACACAGCTTTATCCAAAGGCACCTTCCCGAACGCCTGGCAGGAAGCCGACGTCATAGGGATTCTCAAGCCCTCGAAACATCCAACCGATCCATCAGCCTATCGACCCATAAGCCTACTCAAAGTCTTGGGTAAGGTATTGAAAGGCTCATCCTTGCCCGTCTAAAGGATTTAATGCTGTCCCGAGGGCTACCAATCAATGAGCAGTTCGGGTTTCGAACCCAACACTCATGCACACATCAAGTGCACCGCATCACGGAGCACATTCTCAATAAAATTTTTCAGGGCTACCAAACTGGGGCACTTTTCCTCGACGTGCCGAAAGCTTTCGACAAGGTCTGGCACAACGGGCTCATATACAAACTATATGAGCTTGGTGTGCCAGATCGACTCGTACTTATCATACGAGATTTTCTCCGAAATCGAACCTTTCGTTACCGCGTCGAGGGAACGCGTTCTCAGGTTCACCCCATTTGTGCCGGAGTACCACAAGGCTCCGTCCTAGGTCCTATTTCATACACACTCTACACCAACGATATACCGCGCACTCGCGGTGTAGAGCTAGCCCTTTTCGCCGATGACACCGGCCTCTACGTGTCTGGATTCAAACCAGACGCTATTTGTAAACGCCTCCAATCTGCAGCCAACACCTTAGGGAAATGGTTTCGGAAATGGAGGATCGAGGTTAACCCCACCAAAAGTGCAGCCATGTACTTCTCTCGGCGCAACAAAACGCCACATCTCCCAACTATAGAGTTATTTGATCGTCCAATCCCCTGGGAAAAGACAGTTAAATACTTAGGCGTCACATTAGATGAAAGACTCACCTTCGTTCCGCATATCAACCGCGTACGGAATCGAGCAGCGTTCGTCCTAGGTCGTTTGCACCCGTTACTTAATAAAAATAGTAAAATGTCCCTGCGTAATAAAATAACACTATACAAAGCGTGCATTCGACCCATAATGACATATGCAAGCCCCGTTTTTGCGCATGCCTCCCCGCGTCATATTCACCGGCTTCAGGTTATACAAAATCGTTTCATGCGCAAGGCCACCGGTGCGCCGTGGTTCTTGCGTAATGAAAATCTACACATAGATCTTGAGCTGCCGACCATAGCTCAGTACCTGAAGCAGGTATCTCGCCTATATTTCGACTCTGCCGTCACACACCCAAACCCGTTGATTGTAAGTGCCGCCACTTACAATCCCATCGCGCATCATAGATTCACCCGCGTCCGAAGGAGACCGAGGCACGCCCTCGACGACCCCGACGACGTGACCACCAGGGCCCAAGCTCTTCATAAAACACTACACACGTACATTGCACCCCCATACTACCCGCAAACAAGGTTATTCGCGATACCGCCATGTCACAGGCCGGTTCCCACCAGTCAATACAGTTAGAAGCGTCGCTGGAGTTTCTTGCGTCACTTCTTCTCCAGCGCCCACGCATTCTGAAGTGGTAGTACATTTAGCCAATAATAATAATAGAGATATTAATGTAGATAATTCATAGTCAGAAGCAACTGACCGAGCCGGTTCGGCCCTCTCGGGCACCCTCGAGTCAGACGCTCTCGCGGAACAGGGTAACGGTCCAAGCCGAGGCTCCCTCTCGGGAGCCCTTGTGCTGGTTACCCACTGATAGAGGTATTGACTGAGCGGCATAAGCGCTCGGTCACCTCTCAACCCGGCGAAACTGTAAAAGCCCTCGGGATAACAGCGGCCATCAGCCAGAAAAAAAAAAATCAATGATTAAGGTATCGGAGATAAATATATGCAACAAATACATGAATGTTTTCTGGATTAGAAGTGTCAACAAAACATAATAGACGGTGTAAGTGCAAAGATCTTATATTAAGATCTTAAAATAGTAATGCATACATAGAAACTAAGTCCTCGCTATGTTATTTATATATATCTACGATATCGGAAATATCTTCACGCAGCTGATGTATAAACGAATTTTAACGTACCACAAAAAGAGGAAGTAAATTTTTATAGTTATACGAGTGTACCAGATAACTAGGCCGATTAGCGTAATTCTTTCATTATTCTGTCTGAATTGCCCCAAAAACACTTCATTAACTTAGATTTAGTAGTTTTTTATTTCAGTGTGCGCTTCTTTATATTTACTAAAAAAATATAATTAATACTGGTTATTTATTCAAGTCTGAGTTTATATAATTATTTATAATATAAATATGGCTGGCCCCAGTGTAACTAATTCTAGCTGAAGTATGAATAAAAAAAATGGATGTGGATGGATGCGGATGTCATTAGGCGCAGTCATCGCTGACCTTTGCCACCCCAAATATTATATTAAAAACTACAAATGTCCCGGTGATCGAGTGTCGACTTAAATTGAGTCGATTTTTGTATTTTTATGGTTATGCTATTGCACCTGATAGTAAGAGACCTTCTATGTGATTTTTCGAGGTCCGGTCTTATCGTATATACTGCACCACAAAATTAGCAATGTCATACATATTTCATTCACGACTCAATTTCTTTGAAAAATATAAGTATTTGCCACACCGGACACAAATTTAACCTGTGAGAAAATCATAACATTTCAAAACCGTTTTTATTACCGTCGTAAATTAAAGCATGTTAATAGAGATAAACAAATTAATATGCAGTAAAAATGTACAATATAGATGTTCAAGTTTACACTGGGCTTTATAAAGACGTATGGTTCTGGTTTTTAGCGTTGAGTGATCTGAAAACACCGTGATGATTGACTGCTGATACAAACCAGTATTTTGATAAATAAATAAAGTGAAAAGGGATGTTACGTAGAGTCTTATCGATATCGATATATGACGTTTAATCTTTTAACGTTGTACATATTAAAGTGTCATTCATGTACATTAATAATATGCGTTAATCATAATTTAGATTATATAAATTAAAGTTTGATAACCACGTGCATTTTACCACGTGCTCTGCAGTGAAGGAAAATAACGTATGTACGTAACATGTATGTCTAAGAAACGTGTAATAAGATTTTTACTTTTCTTAAATCTAAATACTAATCTTAAATCTTAAAGTGATTTTTCTGATATATAAATAAATAATCGATACTTTATAATAATATTAAATATGATAGCTTATGTATTGTTGAATAATATTTTTGATTTAAATAAGTACGTTGCCTAAATCAATAGAATAGTTGTACCGTTATTATTCTTAAACATGCAACAGAATAATCAATGACGAACAATAAATATGCATGTTTTAATATACAAGTACGCTTTAAACGTGTACTTTTTATTTATCTAGGCAATGCATATATAATATGTGTATAAGGGCACAAATGTCGATAAAAACAACTTCCCTATCCCTATCTTAAAAAATCAGTTTAGTGTAAACGAGACGCGTTTACCTAACCGCGATGTTTTAACTCGAGCGGGCTCGACGGGCGATGACGTCTACACCAGGCCACCGCCAACTGATCAATTTAAAAAGTATAAAACGCACTAATGGCGCCGTTTCCGCCGACCGCGTTCTTTTTTCGAAAGTTTGACGTTTTTGACATTTATCGATTTCGGCTGAGATTTGTTTTTTTTAGAAACCGAAGGCGCAAATTCCTAATACTTTGTACCAGTTTATTTTACCCTACTTTATGCGACCGTTATATACAACCAAAAATAAGTTAAATTAAAATAGAAACAAAGCTATATTAATATTTATATAAATTAATTCTTTGATTAAATGTTAGAGCCAAGTTGCAGTAATAAATCAAAATAGCAAAATAATCAATGGGACAATGCTTTCACTGAATACCAGAGCGAAATAGCAGCATAACGCTGGAGTTTTGGAGATCTGGGGTCACAATTATAGGAAGAAGCATTCCATTTAAGTCCTAAGGGGTAGACAATTACGTGAATGTACGAGTACATCTTGAATTTTTGGTAATGATGGATCTTGATATCATAGGTCGCACATCATCAAGTGGACTGTGTGCTCGTGTATCACCCGTTATGTTGAAAAGAAATAGGAACACATTGTTACAAAGTATCAGCGTAAAATAGAAAAAATATGTTTGTATTTTGTGTACGAGACACGTATTACTGGCAAAGGAACCAAACACCCCAATTAAGAATTAGTCTGACTTAAGGGACTTCGTCAAGGGATGCTGTCAGCCTTTACGGACCGATATTATTCTAATGTTTAAGTGGAGACCTAGTAGACAAGACGTCAGAATCACGTTCCAATGGCCCCATATTTGGATTTCGATTTGGAAATTGCCGCTAGCGTGTACCATTATTGTCTATTATTCAATTCTTACGTTAATATATCACTCAGAAACATTTGTATCAGTTGACAGTGGTAGAGCTACACTGTACTTTGTTTCTAGCTGCAGAATGAATGGGTCCAATAGTCAGGGTAGGACCGCGCCCTCACAGAATACCAGAGTAAAATAGTAGCATAATGCCGCTATGTTTCATCTGTGAGCGAGTGTAGGGATCCGGAGAACTTTATTACTGGTGACGGGGCATTCCATCTCAGTCCTCAAGGGTCTATTCAAACAACGCATAGATGCGTATTTCTTTCCTTGTCAAGGATGAATGTAAATGTCATGGACGGCAGGAATCACTTGCCATCAGGTGAACTGTGTGCCCGTTTATTACTCTCAACTTATACAAAAAAAAAATTATTGCTCTCGGTTTACCGCGGTAGTGCCAGTCCCTGCTACGCGTGGGGACTATTAATTTCAAGGTGAAAAGTGGATAGCGATTGCTAACTCTGTATATAACCGATTGAAAAAGACGTGAGAGCTTAAATAAATTAATAATGTGTTATAGCGTTGTGATAATAATAAGATGTAAGATAACGTAACTGCGGAATAACAGTATCGTAAAACGAAGCTTGACTTTATTTTTATATGTTTTAAATACCCCCATGTTTAAACCCCGCAATTATGAATAATTGGTAACACGATTAGGTCGGCTCGACCGGAGTAGGCAATACTAGAAGAATACAATATCCGAAGAGCTTGGTACACATGGTACATCCCTCGCATGTTGCCTAGATTCTTGTTGATTTTAGCGCTATAAGCGTATGCGGTTCTTACAGCTTCATCGAACTTTTTTTTGTTTAGCTTTCAATATAATATTATATTTATTATACTTACCTGTTAATAGAAACAAACATATACCAAAAACATATTTCCCAAAAACGAAGAACCTGTCATAAAATATTAGCTGAAAATTTTGGATAAAAATCAGGCTATGTAGATCTTTCTTCGACCTTCAATATAGAACGAAGTCACAGTCAGCGTCATTTGGTACGAAAACAATAACACGTTGCAGGTATAAATGATTCTGCGCTGTTTGGGTTCTGTACATTTTTTTATATTGTAATTACTTTATAAAAAAAAATATCACTACACATATGTGTATGTCATACTTTACTGCGAACACCTTACAAAAATTTTTACAAAGGGCAAACTAATTGCTTTTAGGTATTCCCCACCGGTCAATAAAAACGATAAGAAGCATGAAAAAAATGATGGACGGTGCAAATATTAAAAAACTAAAAATAAACTGAGAACGCTAATCTTTTGTCATCGGGAATCTTTACATATGCAGATATAGATGATAAAATATTATAGACCCTAATAGTTTGAAAGATACGTGTAATATGAATGAACAAAATGATATATTATAACTAGAAGGGCAGAAAAACTTCGAACAAAATTAGTATTTTATACGAAGTGTATATTGTGGAAATAACGTTCAAGTATTTAAATTTTTCATAGTTGCCGATTTAGGACTGTTTTCCATTAATATATGTGTGAAAGGGACAAATTTTAAGTCTGATTCTTTGTGACTGTTTTCCGCTAACTATAGCTATTGCAAAAAAAAAGACACATTCCTCATAAGGTTATTATTTTTTATTGCTGTTGAATTGCGGCCTCCTGTTACAAAGACCACTTTATGGATATTTCTTTTACTTTTTTTTTATAGAATCAGAAAGAAAAAAACAACCAAAAATGTATGAAAAATTGTAAATCGGACATAAACTATAATATTACATCTTATACAATAAAGATATAGCTTAATTATGGATTTACATTACAATGATAATTTTAATCAGTTTTTTCCTATTCAATTTTAAATTTTTTCCAAGATATTAAACTCCGTCATATACAAGTCAAGGTAAGATATGCAGAAACACGACCACTTCAGGGATGCTTAGTAAACTTTAATAACCGACAATGTTACTACAGCTTGACACGGTAAAGCATAAGTTACCTTTACTAACACACTAGCTTAAACATTTTGTTCTTTTTAGTCAAACATAACGTTAAATGGTTAATTTAAATCTAATAAATAAGTTTGGAAAGTAACTTTATATTAAACACATTTCTTATATTTTAGAAGCAGTTTATTTTATGCCAACCATCTGTGTCTGTCTGTATAAACGCATGTATCAACAGCGCGCGTTAGTCGCGCATAGATGTATATATCTATAGGTATACTTGAGTATATTTATATATATACTTATATAGTAACCGAATTAAATTAATAAAACACTTCATGTCAGCTGTAAGCATCACTGAAAACCACAAGCAAGTTGGTTCCGCAATTATATTATTAGACAGACGAACAGACAGAAAAATCTGTTTATGTTTTATTATATGTATAGATAAACAATAATTAATCATGAACTAGACAGTTACACATCGTAAAATACCACACCTCAGATAGGTTACATACGAACAATATTCATCACACAAATGTATTGTATGTATTTTTATATGTATGACCAAATGAACTATAAAAGAAACAGCAAAACCGAAAAACAATAAATATATGAGAGAGAGAGAGAGAACATTTAAGGAATCTACGAAATTATCAATTTTAAAGAAATAAATCAAATCAAAAGGGAAAACCGGAAATAAAAATAACTACGAAGAGCTCTATAAGGTAAGTTGCCGCTAAAAAACTGGCTATAGAAGAAAGGAGTTAATTTGATCCGAGAAGGAACAAGCACCCACGAGATATTTGCAAATCGCATGATGGTTGAAAGAAACTTCCAATTTAAGATAAAAAAAATCTAAGTAAAAAAAAAAAAAAGTTTCAACGGTAACATCTTTTATCTTGTATTCGTTATTAAAAAAAATAGCGCTAATTCTAAAATAAAGTTACATATGTGATAAAGTCACGCCACAGTTATGAACCTGCAGAAATAATGTTGGACCAAGCTTTCCGAAATACGTGCATAATGTAGAAGAAGTAAACGAGAACCTTATGGGTTGGGTTATGATGCATTCCTATAACTCCAAAGGGAAAGCATTATGATATCAAGAATGAATAGTGGGTATCATAGACCACAACAAACACTTAACTGATTAGTAATATGATAAATAACATAACATGTACAACTTGACTATATATGATTTAAAACATAATCAAACTTAAATATTTTGTGAACGAAATTAGTAAATGTTATGTTATATTTTAATTACTAAATAGAACGGATGAAATATTTTTATGGTACCTTTTCTTTTCCTTGCGTACATTATGAATTACTGAAAGTGTATATTAAGTACTTTATACATCAATATGGAAAGAAGTCATAATTGTAAATAATCTATTATTCGCCTTACTTTTTTTACCAGGAGATCTACCTATCCAAAGGATCCCTAATAAGCGGAATTTATGACCGTCGCACAGTAGCGGCATCTAGCCGTGCGATGGAGTAAACAAAAGAATAAAGATTCGCGCTCTATGAATAAAATAAAAATAGCGTGAGATGATATCAGCGGAACGAGCTGAGTATGGAATATGCCGACTTATTATACGCCTAATAACCAGATCGTATTAACTCTGTTCATAGATGAAATAATTTTTAGACACGGCACATCGCTAAAGGCTAAACTTTGTTACAGTTTAACCTTTAAAAGCTATAGTATATTAGTAATTAATATTTTTATAATATCTATTCTTCGTTCTTTGCTTTTTTAACTTTTGCCCTCTTGCACCCCAGTCTATCAATCTGTTTCTGTTTGTATCGCTGGACTACTGGTGAAGGGATAAACTCATACATACACAATAAACTAAGTGTTAATGTCGTGCATGAAGTTTTAATAATAAGGCTGTAAATTTAAAAGATAATGATAACTTGTCTAGATTCTGTTGATGTTGACGCTGTTAGCCTTTGCGGCTCTTACAGCTTCGTTGGACACAGGGCTCACGGAACCGAGGGGTCCGTGAGCTGTATATATATGGATCACAACTAGAGTGCTGAGTATTTTGAGTACCTCTTTTTGCCGAATGTGTACCTCTGACATTGAAGAGTCACAACGAGGTAGCAAAGGTGAGCAGTTACCAGCAGCATCTAGTTGTGAATTCTTAGCAAATAGAGAGGCTAACATGTCTGCTTTTTCTTTGGCGGTGGGAGCTAATGAGCCATACTATTTCTACAATTGCGGTAAAGAAGACCGGTAGAAATTAGCTTCGACCAATTTAGCAAGAGACCAGAAAGCTTTACTCCCAGATGGGAAAGACGCTAGTCTGGCTCCAATACGGCTAATATGGTGGAAGCGGGCCTTGCGAAGGGCACGTTTGTAGCACTATTAAAGGCTCTTTTCGGTTTCTGCACATGCGGCGCTTTGCGGACCTGAGCATCCGCCCACTCCTGGGAGGCTAAGTGCTTAAGTGCTTCGGCACTATCACACTCAGAGTTGAAACAAGGGTGGGCTTTCACATGGAGTGAGATATCAGAAAAAATATTTCATATATCACTTCAGAACAGCATCTGCGCAGCACGCCGGGTTGTCTGAAGAGAAGCATAAGCGCTGTTAAGGGTAAGACGCAAAGAAATGCCGCATCTCATTCCAATCAGCTGACTTGTATCGCCACACACGTCTAGACCTCACGCCCTTGGGTTCAGTTGCCGAGTAGACAGACACAGATTTCAATAGACAGTGGTAGGAGCTACCTAACAGAGAGGATACTGCATCTTGTGTGGGTGTTGAAGTCCCCCAGAACAACTAGCTGCGCTGATGGGTACCTAAGTTGAACTGTTCAGCCGAGTCAGTTAGATACTGAAAGAACCTGGTTGTCTCCATGTTATAGGTATACGACCGATAAACACTGGCATAAAGTATCTGCTCCAAGCCAGCGTTCACCAGAACCCACAATACGGAGAAACTGGAATGCTCTAGGTTTCAGAGACGTCGACAGGAGATGTCATCGCGAGCATACACGCAGGTGCCAGCGTGAGATTTGAAATTGTGCTCCAGGGTGTAACTTGGGTAGTGCAAAGTATATAACCCAGGTAACATATGAATATAATTAAAAAAATGCACCAGAAGAAGAAAAATACCTAAATAATATCATCGTCATCGTCATCATGAAGTGAATCTATTATTTTAGTGCTGGACATAAAACATAAGCCGTTACAAATATTCACAGATCTCAAGAGATCCACTAGCAACCATCCAGTTCCCGAAGATCTTAGGTAGATCGATTCTACCTGTCACCCACAGGTAGAACTGATCGTACTAAAAATTTAAACAATAAAAATATATCACAAATTCCTCATGAGCATAGTGCGATTGGTTTATTAAATGAACAATGAATATATCAATTTATAATTTTTTAAAGTATACGTGCCTTGCTATCTTATAAAGGCATAATAGAAAGAAACTGAGACAAAAAATAATGACCGATGAATACGAGCTAGGGATGTGGTGTAGTTACGAGTATGTGAATACGAAGCAAAATGCACCTTCCTCGTACATCTTACTTGCTCCGTTACACTCCTTAGCTTTGATGTAGTAGCTTAGCCTTGCCCTCGCTTATCGCATAGCTTAGCATATTCTTACAAAACATAAAAGCACCCGAATGCTGTTAAGTTTTGTAAGAATTTTAAAAATCGGAGACCCAATTACTGTTGAAGAACTATCCTATCATATCTGCATCTTGATATCATATTGAGGATAAATGTGATGTCAGAGCTACATAAAAGACATTTCATGTAAAGACATGATATGTCTAGTGCCATCGTTCGTCACTCAGATTGCATAAAACACCCAAATTATAGATATTGCTTATTAAATTATCCAATAATTTGAATAATTAACATTTGTACTGTGTAACTTATAAATGTAGAAGTTAAAAAGTGAATGATAAACTTGCAGGTATAATATGTTTATGAAAAAAAATATTTTTGACCTCTCTGTACTGTTTCTAACTCATTTTATCAATGTCTTTAAGGCATTTATAGATTATTCATTTGTATCTCGCAATATCGATTCTTTTATGTTATTGTTTGGCATTCGTTTTGTCTAGTCCTCCCATATAAAACGTAATTGGCAGTCAATCTATTACAAACTGATATTTACAACTTACAAAAAACTATTACTTTGATTGTAAGATCCAAATTGCTTTACGTAAGATGAAAAATTAGTTATGGATGTATCACTAATTTACTTTGTACAGGCTGAATATAAAGTTTATGTTTATATATTTTTAGAATCCCATTATTTGTAGTTGTGATGTAGATGTGAAGTAGAAACGCTTATCAAAAATAATGTGTACAATGACTCAATGGTTTTAAAGTATAAAACTGTAACTTATAATATTGATTTTGGATGAAATAAAACTAACCTTACAGATTTTACCGCATTTAAATTTCGTTGAATAAATCCTTTTTTGGCCAAGCCAATTGTTGTTAATCCTAGATCTTTACGAACAATTGTAAAAATAGACAGTGCGGTCGTCTTAAATACCCTACACTATCCGCCAGCACTGTTTAAAGACTACTTTATTTTTAAAAGTAATTTAAGAGCCTCGTCCTAAAACGCCAAGGAACAAACACATCAAGAGCAAACCATTATCTCTGAATAGGCAATTTATATATATATTTTTCTAGACATGTGAAATACATCTCTTACTGGAATACCGTTGTTAGTGAAAGCTACACTAAGTTTGGAATATACAAATTCTGTTTTTATCCTTCAACAAGAGGCAGAACTGATATTTATTGCTATACTCTCGATTAGCAAAACCACACACAGAGTGGTCTTCTTACTTCCAAAAGTTAGTTCGAAAAAGCAGTCATCAGTTTGTCTCGTTAGTGAAATAGCTGGCTAACTCTAATAATAAGTGAGACAACTCAACTCGCTGTAGCTCTTAAATAGGTCGACCAGGAAAACACCGTCCCAAAAGCGTGAAATCGAAACACGTCTTGTCTATATTCGAAAGTGAAGATATAATTATTGAGTTCGAGATATTATATTTAAATACTTATGCACATCACTATATTTATTATCTTGGTTTTTTCTTGGGGCCTTTAATTGTTCTGTGTGTAACAAAAATGTGTTACAGTCCTTTTAGGCCCATTTGTGTACCACAAGGGTTAAAATATAGTTTAAATAAAGAAAAAGCAAGGCAATTAATTATGGCTGCTACTGTGATTATGAACCTGTAAAGTGTTAAAAAATATTTTCTGCAAATACGCAAAGTAAGTTTATTTCAAGTAATAATGTAAGTAAGGACATTTTACATAGAAATTCAAAGTAGATGATGATTATAAACGTTAAATAAATACATTCATATTTTTGGTTACAAATATCACTTGATATCAATATCAACCAAGCATAATTATCTTTCTATAATTGGATGGCGCCAATAGAGTCAAATTCGAAACCATTACAATTAAATTTACCGCTCCGAATACGAGACTTTGCAAACAATAACCAACAGGCAGCCATCTTGTTTCCGATGACGTTTAGACGCCATATTGCGTCGGGTTGCGTTCCGAAACCCGTGCATAGAACAAAGGGGTTCCAGTTTCAATACAATGGGTAGTAAATGGATATTGAAGATTATATTGATTGCTGCGATGCACAATATGCTAATTTGTGTTTAATGTCAACAGCTAACAGCAAATAAGGGGATCGATTATCAGATCACCCGTCACTGAAGTAAACTATTGTTTTGAATAATGATACCATTAAAAGTTTACTAATTTGTTAAAAAAATAACATATAGTAAAGGGTACACGAATAAAAAATAAATGTCATTAAAAAATTCGAGACATTTTCTCATAATGTTACTGACCAAAAAGTAATACGAAAATATATAATCATTGTTATAATTTTATTTAATTGTTGTAATCCATAACTAATAAAATATTATTTGTTATAAACAAATAAACAATATTTATAAGAAATAATATACCATTCAAGGAAAAAGTTAATATATAGTATATAAAGAAAATATAATATTACGTCTGGACCACCGTTGTTTTCTGCCCCTGCAAAAGAACTTATTGAATGCATTTCTATTTGTTTTTCCTGATATCTGAAAGCTTAAGTTGAAAGTACCGCAGACAACATCGTGGCACTAAATTTCATAGAATATTACAAATTAAATGTTCCCAGTGAACCCTGGTACGTTACGTGTCTAGTCGGATTCTATCTCCAGCGACATGCACTCAAAATTACAATTTCCGTAGCTTTTACCTGCGAACTTCACTTTAAATGATGACTAAAAGTATTAAAATACTTTTTTATAATATTTTAAAAACAGATACTTAAATATTGATATTTATTTATCTTATTAAAGATGTAAGTTAAATACGCTAATAAAAAGTAGTCCTGATTTATACCCCTGGTGGGACTCGAACCCACAATCCCCGGCTTAGGAGGCCGATGTCTTATCCATTAGGCCACAGGGGCTATAGACATTAGGATTAAATTAATATTTATTTAAGATGAACAAATAACGTACTTATACTTGGTTTTTTATATATTAAAAAAACATTGAAGTGTAAATAGCTTAAATGATGAAATAGACGATAAGATTCTAGCTAAAAACCATTAAAATTCATTTACTCTTAGAATATAATTTTGGGTCAAATGCGTATATTTAATTATATTACATGAAATCGATCCGTACATGACGGATACAATTACTGGGAAAGCGTAATTCGTGGTATTCTTCAGCAGGGATGCCAATATATAAACAAAATATATAACAAAACTGTCAGTTACACAAAAAACATGACACTTTTTACCGTAGCTAAAGTCTATTTTCTCATCAACCCTACGATATCAGAGAGCTAAAAGATATTTCATCATTTACAGGGCAATAAATATATATTTTAACTTCGTCATAATATCTAAAAATATCTGGAACATGTGAGTGATGATATTAAGAAGATAATGAGGAAGGTGCTTTTTTGCAGTCTCAATCTGTTATTAATATTATCAGGCAGTTGTTTATAAAAACACGTAACAAATTAGAGTGCTTGCCGTTGTATAGTGCAGGGGTAAGCAATCCGATTTGACGCTACTTCCAACGGAGCGGTGCGGTTGCCTCTGTAATAAGAAGTCAATATTAGTGTACTGGGCGGGCGGATTTTAGCCGCTGTTAAGTATGGAGAAGACTTTATAAATTATCTATTAATTAACATACAGCTAAAAACTAATTGAAGAAAGTGCTGATTGGTTTAATTGATTAGGTCAAAGAATAATGAAGACGCATTCGTTTATAAAAAATTAAAATGTGGGCAGGTATTAGTGCTCCAAATCGGATTATTTTGAACGAACAGAAATGAAGAGAATTTTAAATTCTTATTATCCATTAATTTCAAAAAGATTTTCCAAAACCTAAAGTTGGTGGGTTTTATTATTCAGTTTCATAATTATGTTAATTATTTAACGCGCTGCATACTTCAAACACAGGCAAATAACCACTATCTTTGTTATTCGTTATGTTAGAGATCCGTTGGTCGGTACGATGAAAAATTTTACCCGTGGTGTGATAGGTACAGTACTATGATGCTATACAGTACTATTGTAGGGTTCAATTTCCCGCCCAGGAACAATATTAGTACATAGCAAACTGTTGATTTTTTTTTTCTTTTTGTGTATGTGTGGTGCTGTTCGTCCTGAGACCTTTACAGCTTTATCTACAGAGACACGCGAGCGCGGGAGGACTGTTGAGTAGGAAGGCAACGACGATGCAGGCAATGCTGGCACGAGGACAGCTACTGCACCATCGCTGCCCTGTGACCCCTGTGGACGAAGAACGTCGACGACAACAAACGGGGCGATATTACGATTCGAGGGCCCGTCATAAGGAGGGTCGAAACTTTGCTCGGATCGCTATCTAATAGCGATGCATCTGGGTTTTTTATATGTACATTTAGTGTCCCTAATACTATATCTGAACCTTCCTCTAGGACCATGGTTACATAACAATCATAAATTCTACTTACCTTCATTATATACAGATTACAATAATATCTTAAACGTAACTATTAACTTTTAAAATAAAACACCGACTATTAGTTGACTATTGAGTTTACGAGCACCTCTCAGCATTGCCTCGTAGCACGATTCTAGGTTAACTAAATACTTTGACTTATTGCAAACTTGCGGTAATCAATGTTGTTCTATTCTATCCTTAACGTCTTTTTGTTTTATAGTTATATATATAGTTATATATATATATATATATATATATATATATATATATATATATATATATATAGTTGACTGTATTAAAAAGTAAAAATAAATAAATAAAAGCTTATTCCTTGTTTAGAGAGCCTGCAACCGCTCCAGGCAGTCCGATAACAGGGCAAGTTTACACAGGGCCAATTAGAGCATGCCCGCGGCGCCGCCGGTACAACGCAGTGTTTTCACATGCTAATTGTATCCGTGTATCCTCCGCCCTAACTCGGATAGTTGGAGAGATAGTTGCACTATCTCTATCACATTAGAAGCTTTAGACGACTTGTGCATAATTTTACTATATTGCTTTTGTCTGCGACGAAATGGTAAGGTAACTTTACATATTATGTTATGATACAGATAAGATGTACCTTTTATAAGTTCTGCAACATTTTCGTTACAAAATTTTCCTCCTAGCAAAGCCATACTAGTTAAAGAGATACTATTCATGGTAATGAGACTGAATGTTCGTGAAGAATAAACATTGGATGATCACTTGCCATCATTTTGCCATCAACTCGAGTGTTTGTCACTTTTGCCTTAATTTAAAAAATAATGTTATTTGCACGACACATTTTATATATGTAGTATAGATATAGATATAGGGGAGACGGGGGTAAATGGAAAATAAAATTATCATGAAGGTTCATATAATTTGCCACTTCAAGGACGTTGGACGTCAGAACCTATTTTATTACCAATATAGTAGGTAGAGTCCTCACTTTGGTCCCACGGCCAGGTGCACTGATTGGCGCGGCCTAAGTCGGTACAACAGCACCGATCTCTTTCTTAGCCAGATCTTGCTGTAAATGAACACCTCATTGACAGTAGTTTATCTTTGTTGAATAAAATAAAGTCACAATCAAGCGTTTACTCGAAAACGTTCTAATTGGCCACCCGTTCCAGCACCTACAACCACATCTTCGCTTAACATAAAGTGAGGCTGAGGCCAAAAGTTGACCTATCATAAATAAAAAATTAATTAGTACACTGATGGCATTAAATGCAAATATAGTTAAAACCGGATTATATTCTGGTCGGAAAGGTACGACGTAGTCATCATCCTGCGTCAGTGATGGTTTGATGGGGCGTGTCTTATCAAGGAGTCACAAAACTATTTTTGTGAAAAAGGAGTGAAAACTTCAGCCAAAGTGTATCAAGATACAGTCTTGGATCATGTTGTGAAACATCTCAGCAATACACTTTTAAAAATATACTGTGGACTTTCCATCAGGACTCTGCACCTGGTCACAAGGCACGAACTACCCAAGCCTGGCTTGAAAGAGCTTATAAGAGCTGAAGACTGGACCTCACCTAGCCTAGACCTCAACCCTTTAGACTTCAAATTATGGTCAGTTTTAGAGGACATGGCCTGCTCTAAACGACACGGCGACATTGAGTCTCTTAAAAAATCTTTGGAGCAAGTTGTGGCTAAATTTTCTTTGGAAACAGTGCGTAAATCCATAGATTCGTGATCAAACAGATTAATGCCAAAGGTGGCCATTTCGAATAGATTTTTTTTTTTTTGCTGAGACTAATGAAATATTGTGGGTATAAATTTTATTAATATTACATTACTTCATTAAAGAAAATCTATTTTCATTTGTAACAGAACTTATGGCCGGACTAGGTATATATACTTAGTATAAAAGAAACGACACGTCGTAGATTAATTTATTCCTAGTCATAGTATGATATAAAATTATTAATGATCGTTTTGATATAGTTATTATTTAAACATTAATTAGTACACGTGTATAAAATAGTTACAACCAAGAAACAAGGATTCATCAAACAAATAGGACTAACAAAAAAAGTAAGCAGCCTAGAATTGATTTGTCGAGACTGGCGAGATTCATGTGTAGAAGAATTAAGAATTGTGAAAATTCCATTCAAGTACATTAGTGATCTTTATTTTATATATTTTATTAACTTTAGTAAAACACCAATTTTAAGAACTCGAAATCCTATGAAAAATAAGTTAAAAAAAAATAATATTACTAATGCTATTAACTTTACTAATAATCCGGTTTGTGCTAGGAGATAGTTCACGACGATAGTCTAATGGTGGGTTCGAACCTACGATCTTGTTACTGTTATGCATTACTGTATTTTACAGTTATGTTTTCAGATCGTACCAGAGGGAGGCCTAGCACATACTGATAAATCAGAAATAATTCCATGTTATCTTAATTACAGGCTGACACATGTTTTCATGCCATCAAATTCGGGAGTCAAACAATTACTTGTAACTGCTTCCTTTTTAGTTTTATTTGGAACATTCCGAAAGGTACGTGAAAAGGACAGCCTATAAGTGTGAAAGGAAGGGACGACTTTATTCGATCATGTCTCTAGAAACATCCAGGAAAGATTTAAGTTGGATGGCTTTATGCGTGAAAGAAGGAGAGCATTGCAGAGAAGAACGGATTGAACAAAGAAGGAGGAGTGGATAAAGTCGGAGTTATGAGAAGGACACAGAAGTAGAAGATTTTTAGTCGAGTTAAGGTTTTTATCATGGTTAAAGACAAGGTATTGAAAATAGGAAGTTTGATAGGTAGGAGGAATGGGAGACATCAGGATAGAATAAAGGGTAGTGAGAGCAGATTTCGACGCAGGCGAATGGTAAGCCAAACTTTCGAACATTATAGATGAATCGAATGCAGTTATTTAGAAGACGATCAAGTTTGTTAAGGAGATTACCAGTGTTACCATATCCTTGTTGTCCTCCTAACTGTTCATGGATATTATTCATTTTATTTCGGTTGCAGATGTACGAGCTTCGCTATCATTGTCTTCAGTTCTTCACAGTACGCATCTACAGTAATGTTCATGCCGTTCGGTAAAAAACTATGATGAGGCAATAGACCACCAAACAGTGACCATCAACTTTCTAGTGGTCATTTTTCATTTAAGGCATTGCTTTGGTGCTGAACCAGGGTCCAACTTACCAACTTGCTGAGCGCTTTCGATTGTCGAATAGAATCCACTTTTCGTCGCACGGAACAATTCGGTTCAAAATTCTTTCATTTAAGTGCCTGTAGAGCAGCGCGAGGCAGGTCTCAACGCGTACGTTGCGCTGGCGATAATTAAATTCGTGGGGCACCCATCTATCAAGCTTTTTTACCTTTCCAATTTGTCGCAAATGGACCAATATTGTTATGATGTTAACGTCAAAAGCTGCTGCTTGCTCGGCTGTAGTATCATCAGCTTTCACAATCGCCTTTAATTCATCATTGATTACCAAAGCGTCCGGATGACCACGAGGTTAATTTTACAAATCAATATTTCCAGAACGGAATCGGGCAAACCAATAACGGGTTGTGCGTTCGTCAGTGAATTTCTCTCCGCAAACGTTGTTGATGTTACGTGCCGTTTGTGCCGCGGTAATGCTACGACAGAACTCATATTACATAATTACACGAATTTTTAAAGCATCCATTATGACGAAAAATGATCAAACGTAATGAAAATACAAAGCTAATCAATAAACAAAAGACTGACTTTGTAAAAATAATGTCATGTTTTTAAAACCAAATTAATTTGAATTTAGAATTTACAGCCAATCAAAACTTTTTTCGTTTTAAATCGAACAATACTGTAGAACGGCAATTTCATAGGTAAAGACCTAATATTTCAACTACAAAAAGTTTATTCGCAGCCTGCCACGAATTACTTATACCTACATCTTCACAATTTATAAGGTCCTAGTTTTTTCACTTACCAGACAAAACACTATAGCGCTACACTACAAAGCTCTCTGAATGACACACTGGTACTCTGTGGAAGCGCGGTTCATCCCGAATCGAACTAATCTTCGTGCTACAGATTAAGTCCACGTAAACATGACCTTAAACCATTAGGTTATTGCCACATGAGTTCTGCTGAAGTCAAAACATGGATATTTCCTTCCTTTTATTACGTAGAAAATGAAGTTATTATTGAAAAGACGTTCGTAGTTTTTCCTGTAATCGTCTTAGTTCGAAAAAGCAGGATTTGAACATTGTATAATAACGGTATCTCTTCAACTAACCAAACAGTATTTTCTAAGCCGCGATGTCTCGACAGACGCATGCACTGATAGAGTCACCATCCTTTTGCATTTTCCAAGACTTTGATGATAAATTAAATATTACTAAAGAAAAATATAGCTATAATATAATATTGATTCCTATTCAAGGATGAATGCGGGTATTATCATTGGCTGCAAGAATCACTTATCATCAGGTTGACTTTGTGACCATTAGGCATCATTTTATTAATATCCCGGAAAGTATATATAAGTAAGGTAACGGAAGAACACTAGGCAATAGCTATTTTTTGAGACCTGAGCATTGATAACAGCACTGTCATATAGCTTAAGCAACCAAAGTATTCTATTTACCCAAATGGTTATAACCTCATTTAAACTCTGTCATAAATTATATTATATTGTTATATCCGTACGTGGGAGAATTTTAACATCACCATCTAATCACCATCTACTGCATCACTAACATAACTAAGACAAACCGTTTCCTCCTAATTTTTAACTAGGTTATATTCCCGTAATGTGATCATATGTGAATGTGTGTATACCGTGTGGGCGTGTGTAATCTTTACCGCCTATGTAAAATGTACATTATAAGTGAATAGTACCTATATTTTAAAGTTATCCATGTTCTACGTGTTAAATCAATTCATAGTCACCCTACAGAATTCATGCGTCGAGCGGCGACGTCGTTGCATTATTTGTCGTGCCTTAGTACCTTCGTCGGTGCTTTTACACGTTATCGCTGGAACAATATTTACCCGCCCGCTTGTTTGTGCGTCCGGCGGGCGGGAAATTATTTTTTATTTTTAATCTTTCCGATCGCGGAAATAATAAGAGATTTCTAGTATTTTTTTAATAAATTTGACTTAATCGAAGCTTGTTTTTACAGAGCAATAGCCTAGGTTGCTAGGTACACATGTTTCTACTAAATGGAAAAAACAGAATGGAACAAAAAAAGCGCGATTGGAGTTATGAGAAAGATAAAAAAAAAATAGAGAAAAATGAACCAAATTTAAAAACATAAAAACTAACATTGAAATGGAGAGGTATATGTTAAGAGTAAACAAAAGAAAATAGACCAAATTAACAGCACAGTATCCAAGAGATATAAAAAGAAACCGACGAAAATATTTTAAAATATGGGAAGCTCAAGAAAGTCGCCTTTCCTTTATAGATACGAAGTGCGAAAGAAAGGGAAACACGGAAAACTTTAAAGAAGGCCTTTGTTGAAAGACGAGCTTTTATGGAAATGAATAGTGATTAACCATTAGTCGATGAATATTTATTTTAACAGCAATAATAGATTATTTATTTATTTAAAGTACAGTAAGTACTATTGGGGCCTTAAGTATTTGACGATGTCGAAACTATTAATTCTTAACTTTTCTAAGATCGTTTAATTATTAACTTTTTATAAAAAAAACCTAAAAGAATAATTATATTAATCCTGCGTGTGCAATCTCACGTAACGGAAGTCACCGTGGAGAAAAACATCATATTCCTAAAATGAACAGCACATTATTTTCTATACAAGCAATGTACAATAATTGACAAAGGCGGTACATGCGGTATAGTTTGATAATTTGATTCCTATTATAAATGGCAAAACATCCTCAACGTGAAAGTGCAATATTTATATAATTATTCTACATAAGATGCCAATACTATTCAGAGTTAAGTTATAAAGCAATTTCCTATAACCGAAAAGACTACAACATTACACACATACATATATATATATATATATATACATATTTTTTACTTTTAAAATCTTAAAGCATTTTCGTATACTTAAATTTTTACTACCTTAGTTTAAATGTATGTTTCATGTTACCTTAAGTGAATCTCAAGACACGTGAGGCAGGAAATGTTAATTGTCAAACATTATCATTACACTTACCTTAAAACATTCAGAATTTAGGTAAACTTGACGACAAAATTAGTATCACTTTCAATTAAGTTTTTGAGGCAAATCTAAAGTTGAAACGGTAATAAATCAGAACATAGCTAAATATATGATAATAAGTAAAATCACTATGAATCGATGTTTTATGATTTTACCGACAAACGAGAACTCAGCCGAGTCCTATGTTGTGATAATTGTAGCCTATCCTTGTCGAGGAATAATCACAGTATACATACATAACATGACGATAGCCACCGCTTTTGGGCCTTTTTCGCTATGCTGCATTCAAATTTTGGAATAATTTGCTGCCTCCGTCAAGAAACATGCAACATATTCATAGGTTTAGACCTAAATTAAAACAAAAACACCAAAAGAGTGAGAAAATAAAAGAATGACACGCGTGTTATATGTCTGATATTATTATTATTATTCCCGCTGTAACTTAGTATGATTTGAATGTATGTATGTATGTACAATATGGAATCAATTAGCGTCATCGCTGAAAACACCTAATTTGTATTACTATTAATTGTAGGCAAGTCGGAATAAAAATAAATTGCGAGTCGATAATTTTGTATACATATATGCAATTTCTTGTTAGAGTTATATCGTGACGTCACTAAAGGGCCCAACGGAAGACCAGCGCTGGGTGGTCGTAGCCAGCATATGCTGAGTTGGGACCGATTCCTGATAACTAGCATTTAATTTTATTTACTGTTTTACATCTAATTGTATGCAATAATGTTATGTTTTATTATAAATAAACAAATTCTCTCTTTCTTTCTTTCGATAAGGAATTATAATGCAAAGGATTCAGTTTGAATACCTCATAATCAGTAATATCTGGTTACTTTCAGTCACCAAAGGAAACACTACAGCGTCAAGCTATTATTTTGCACTGGTATTTTAGCAGACCTCCACCGGTCATGCCGACATATGTATTCATGCGTGTGTATGCTACTACAGTGACTTTACTCCGTAGCTCTGACCAGCATAATTTATGTACGCTCAAAACATATAGTAGTTGCTTTACTTCGTACGCAGAGGGAATTCTCAAATGTAGATATCACTTTAAAATTAGCATCAATTATTTTTTTTATAGAATAGGTAGCAATAAAACAGGACACCTGATGGTATGTGATTACCGCCGCCCATGGACATCCGCAACACCAATATTTTAAAATCAAATTTCACACATTTCGTAATAAACGGTTCATCGTAAGTTTTAGTTTAAAATTTTTGAATAAATTTCATCCTGCGACATGTTAAGTCTCACATTAATTATCTTTTATTAATTATATAAACTTATTGGCTCTATAAGACTGTATATAACATTACTTTGTAATGTTTCAAAAATAAATTTTAAAAAAACTTTTACATAAACGTGGACACTGTTGGACTTGTGATACGTGTTAGACCAATGCAGTAATTTGTTCTAGCTTCAGCATTAATGGGTTCGACCGGAGGGACCACACCCTCACAGAATAACAGCGTGAAATAGCAGCATAACGCTGCTGTGGCAAGTACGCGGGACTTAAAACTGATAACAAAACATTCCATCTATCCTCACGGTCACAACGCATACGGAATTTGTTGGGGATGGATGTGTTTCATCTGCTGCTGTCATCGCTTACGAATAGGTGAACTGTGGGCTCGTTTGTCATCTTTCTTTTAAAAAAAAAGAAAATCATAAAAAAGACGTATATTTTTTTTATTACATTGAGACTAATAAACGAGCACACAGTTTATCTGACGGCAAATGATTCAGACGGCCCATGTTAGCTACATTGCCCCTGAGGACTGCGATGGAATGCCGCGTCACCGAAACACAGTAGCATGCGGCTATTTTACGCTGGTATTCACTGAGGACGTGGTGCTTCCCCATTCTCCCCATTCTGTAGCTAGAAACAAGCTGCTGCGTAGCTCTACCACTATAAGTGAACGACATTGAACAGATTCTGAGTCAGGCTATCCATCTCGTTTTTTATTAAAATATATATATATATATATATATATATATATATATATATATAATATTATAATAAAAAATTATTCTAGTAATGTATTGCCCTCGTTCTACCAACTATTTTGTCTTTTTTGGAACAGATCTCGATAAAATTTGCTCTTAGTACATACATTGCTTAATCATGGGTAATTTCATCTGATCTATTAAAAAGTTTTTCGCGCTCTAAAAAGCTTCAAGACATCGTTGAGTCGGCTAATCTACACATTCCCATATTGGGATTATACCTTATTATAACAGCATCTCCTGACAATATTGTCAAACATGAACAGGTACTCGCTTCTGGCTTCTCTAGGCATGACCTTATATACGCTTCGTATAAGCTTAAACCTTCCAAGCACTGTCCAACCATTCTGCGCTTACACTTATAATCTTCTCTCTTCTATTAATAATGTTAAATTTACAAATGACTGCTTCCAACATTGATGATAAACTTTCCATTCTCTACACAAAAGTTCTAATCTTATATGACTCTAATTTCTCAATTCACACTGTTGGATTGAAGCGTCCTCCTGCTCCCTGGATCACTGAGGGCGTACGGTTGGCTATGGCGAGGCGGAATACGGCGTTTGTCTATTTTAATGAACGCACTAATGAGCATTGGTTACTATTTAAGAGGGCTAGAAATTGATGTAATCAGATGGTACGTGTCGCTAAACGCCTATATGTCTTTGATAGTATTAATAAATCTTCTACTGCTGAAGTATGGAAATTTCTTAAATTTTTTCTCTGTTGGCACTATAAAAATTATCACTGTGGATTGTGGTCTTTCACTATCTTTATACGATATCAATCGCCATTTTACCTCCACTTCTAGATTGAACCCTACAATCCGTTCTCAAACCATTGCTTCTATTACATCTATGCAACCGGCACCTATTCCTGCTTTTAACTTTTCTCCTATTGGTCGGGATGAATTTAAAAAAGCAGTTTTAGCCATAAAGTGCAAGGCAGTGGGTTGTGATGACATAAGTAGGTTTATAGTTGTTGATATTTTATAGCACCTTCTCTTGACAATAACCCATATCATTATTTTTCTCTTGATTCTTGTCAATATCCTTCAGTTTGGAAGAAAACTTTCGTTCACTCTCTACCCAAAGTCCTAAATCCTGTTTTACCCAAACATTTTCGGCCTATATCTATTCTGCCTTTTCTGTCCAAAATTCAGGAATCCTGTGTACAAGCAAATTTCCTCATTTATATCTAAACATAACCTTCAGAGCCCCTAACAGTCGGATTTTCGCACCGGTCACAGAACTACCACTGCTCTTATCAAGGTCACTGATGACATTAGACAGGGTATGGATGAGAAAAAAATTACAGTGGTGGTGTTGGTTGATTTTTCGAATGCATTTACGGTACATGCACGGTGGATTTTGATATCCTTCTTTCTATCCCACAACACACAACTTTGCTCCTACTGCCTTGGAATGGTTTTCTTCTTATCTTCGCGGTCGCAGTCAGCAGTCAGTCAATGTCGGGCAAAATTACTCAACTTTAGCCGACGTGGATACTGGGGCACCACAAGGCGGTATACTTTCTCCTTTATTTTTTTCATTTTTATCAATTTTGATCACTTCCAATATTGTTTGCGCGTACCATCCGTACGCTGATGATCTGCAGCTATATGTACAATATCACATCGAGGACCTCCATAATAAAGTAAATCGTAACATAAATTCTATTCAGGATTGGTCATCTCGTTTTGGAGTCACCGTCAATCCTCTGAAATGTCAAGCAATGCTCGTAGGTAGGTAGGTAGGGTAAAAGAGCATCTTTGGGATACCTACCAGCATAACACTAACATATAAAATTTATCGCCCATTTTAATACCATTTTATAGTTCTGTGAAAAAACTTGGTCTACATATTGACAGCACTTTTAAATGGCGAATACAAGACACAAAAATTTGACGCAAAGTCACTGCCACCTTATTCTTTTTATCGTCTAAAGGATTTCCTTCACATAAAAGCAAGTCATGCTTATCCATACATCAATATTGCCTATGATTGATTGTGCAGATGTGTCACCTAGACCTCTCCCATGATCTTAACAAGTTGGAGCGCCTGTTGAACAACTGCATTCGATTAATTTTTAGGTTGCATAAATATAACAATATCTCTCGATATCGATCTCGGCTTAGCTGGCTTTCCATACAACAAAGGCGTAATTCCAGTATGTAGCTTGTTCTCTTCTCCATTTTATATATGATCCGTCATCATCTTCTCATCTTAAAGATAAATTCCAATATATCTTTTATCTCATAATGTCATTAAATAACAAAGCCGGTATTCCAGCTCACTTTAAACGTTTTCTTAATTTGCTGTTCGAGCTACACTACTCTGGAATTCCGATTACATCAAATTATTCTAACATTAAATTGTCTATTATCTATTATTTAACATTAAATTGTCCGATAACATCAGGTAGGTCAGTAATACAATCCTTTTTTAAAAATTTGGTTCGTGACTACTTACTATATATAGACGAATAAATGTATGTCATAATATTGGGAATGAGCATTTTATGCACGTTGTCACAGGAAAAACAAACAATACAAATTTCACTTTTTTTTTTATCACGATAACAATTCACAACTCAAAAATATTTTACAACTATTTGCCGACATATATACATCATTCATTGTTTCTTTAACGCGCGTAACACGACGAGTAAATTGCGACATTAAATTTGTTTTTAAAGTTACTTGGTCCTTACGTTTTAAAATATCCATAAATATATATGACTACAATTTTGCTACTTAGAAACAGTTCAAAGTCGTTCTCTTATTCAAAAAGTTACCGAGTTCATTTAGGCGCAGATCATTCAATATAATATATACACTTTATATTCTTAAAGCTTAAAATTAGCTTTGCGCCTACAAATGAGATTATTTTTTATCTGTGGAATAAAATTTTTATATCAAACTTTTAAAAATGTTGAAAGATTTCGTATTTTGACCTTTCGTAGGAAAATAAGAGTTGACCTAAAGGTTGTAAATACAAGGTCATAAAATCCCAAAAAAAAAAAAATTGACTTTCGTATGTAAAAATGTCCATATAAAAGCCATAAGGAAAAATCGTTGGCATTTTTTAATTTTAAATTAAAAAAGTATAGTGCTAGTAAACTAGTAAAAGTACTTTATTCCTTAGCTAATATTACTTTTTATGCAACTTTTTAATTATCGAAGAAACTAAGACGCATTGTATTAATTGTAACAGTAATTTTAACGATTTTAAACAATCGTTGACAACAATTAACAATTCTATAAACAACGTAAAAGAAAAGGCAAACAACGTTCTCATTTCTAATTGTACATTTTCAGTATGACAAGTTTATTTTTATATTCAAAACATAACCAAAAAATTTCGTTTATAATTTGATTTTAAGCTGTTACAAAATTATACAAATATTCCACAGCTCCTAATGTTCTTACCATTGCTTACAAGAAAAGTTTAATTAGTCTTTTATATTGTTAAAATGATGAATGAATAAATATGAAAAAAAGAGCAAGAGCAGAAAAGGCATTAAAACATGAAATTACAATAATTTAATGGTATGGTAACATAAGAAGAAATAAGAAATGGCTAATAAAAGATTCAATGTTATTAAGAAACACAAAAAATATTACGATTTCATAATAAAACATATCATTGTTCTTCAATTGACCTGTTACCTTTTTAAAAACAATTTATCATTATCATCATTTCAGCCCATTACTAGTCCAGATTGCCACAGAGTTCGATTTTAAGCAAACTGCATCCGCAGACCTAGATAAATCAATAATAGAAACAAACACAAAAAATAATACCTTCTCTTCAATAAACATAGATATTTACTGTTGTTTACCTAAATTCAACCTTTTTGTAAACTGGACAAATTATACACATTAATACAACTGAAATTTTAAGAAACTTAATGAGTTTTAAATAAGCAGCTTTAAAGTATCCAAGTCTTAAATTTTTTTGGCACCTCATGAATATATCACCAAATTTTATAACAATTTGCCGACCAAACCCAACCAATTATATTAATCAAGACACACTTCAACATCCTAAAAGACAAATATCTAATTTTAGTAAATCCCGTTCAGTGTTATGTCAGTGGCATACAACAATCATAATATACAAGGTCTTGAAGCCAATGAAAAGTTCCAAACTGATAATCTGTCTTGGCAGGTATTCTATACCACTACACCACATGACAAAAAATAACAGACTAACATTTGTTTGACAACATTATGTTTATGATAAAAGTATAGATACTTGTAGTAGTGGATTATTTACAGATAATACTTTTCTTTATTTATCAACAGAATTGCTATATTAACCATAGGATACAAAAAATTCAAGACAAATTCACAGACTCCAAAACCACCCACAAAACCGCACACATATGTAAATTGTACTTTGTAAATTGTGTGCTCTTGTGGTAACATTTTTATTGTATTGTATTCATTTGTATTGTTTATAATACTTTAAACATACAAAGTTGAATTTATATTCCTTTGATTTAGAAAAATGAACATTTATACATTTTGTTTTGGGTATTGTGGAGTCCGCATTTTATTCCTCATGAAATTTATAGCAATCTTAACACATCAATTTTACAATGCAATATGAATACACAATGCAAATAAATATTTTATCGTGTTCTAATCAAGTACAATAAAAGTTTTTGAAGCATCCGGGAGTTCACTTTGTCAACTGGCATGATAAAGGCCAGCCATAGCATCTTGTAAAGCACGGAGACATGGCAATGTTGAAGAATAACCACCAGCTTTCTCTGTTTCGTTTTCTGCTCTGTGGAATGTAAAATAAATTAAACAATAAAACTTATATTTTTGGTTGTGCTGGATGGTTAAGTGTCAGAGTACTCTATCATAACAAGTTATACTAATATCAATATATACAACCAATTTGAGGCTATTCCTAACTGCCGACACAAATATTGGATATAGCTCCTCCAGTATCCTCCAGGATATAGCTATCTCTAACTAGTCCAGATGGAAGCAACACACTATCCACTTTTCACTTGAATCTTAAATATGAAGCATAACAGAACATAAGGTCACTGGCAACCATGGTAGGAAGTAACATTTTTATGTTTACTGTTAATTTTTTTTGAATTCTCTAACATGGAAACTAATTAGTATAAGTCACCTGGAATTATATATAGGACTAGTTGATAAAGACTTGTTGGAATAAATTGTTAGCATAGATAACTCTTTATGCAGATCTTTATGCAGGCAGAAAAAGGATCTTGAAACAATAAAACAAATACTATGTGACTCCAACACCTTGTTAGGAATGTTAGATCTAGGACAGGCTGCCCCAGACTAGAAAAGGCATTACCAAGAGGATGAATCTACATGCTGCTGCAATAGACATTGGCAATCATTAAGTAATTAGAAGATCTGCGGTGTTCAAAGTGGCCCCCATGAACAAGAAAAAAATAAAGATAAACTTGTCTTGTTCATGGGGGCTTAAAACTTACCTAACATGATGCAGATAGCCACAATTAACAATATTCTGTATTGACGGTGGATCAGGACCACATCTATCTGGTGCAATTGGTGCTTCATATTTATATAATGGGCCTTCCTCTAACACTGGCACATTTTGCTGACTGCCTGACCCTCGTGTGAATTTGACGCCCGATGAGAATTGTGTAACCTGTGGAACAAACATTTATTCAATTAAACCTGACATTTCATCGAACATGATATTCTATCAGTTGATATTGTCCATGGGGACTCATTCTATTTTTCATGAAATGCCATCAATTTATGTGGTTAATTTTAAATTGATTAAGAATCAAACCCAGAGTGTACATAGGGGTGACTGATAAGGCAAACAATCTTAATTTTTCCATCTACAGATAAGCCGTCACATTGACATCTATCTATTAACCACCAGAAAATGTAGCCAGTTTTCTGGTAAATGAATTCCAATCTTCATTATGATTCTGTAGAATATAATCCTGCCATTATTTATGTATCCTTCAAATTATTGCTTTTTCTACCATACCTTCATCTTTTCTTATAGCATTTAAAGTTTCAGATGAGGAAAGACTACTTCTGATAACAATCACAAAATATCATGCATGCCTTAATAATACTGAATTTACCTTGGACAATATTGGAACTACTTCAGTCTCTTCTTTTTTGGCAATATTTTGAGCAAATGTATTTAATATATCCTTAGCATCGCCTTCAGCAAACATCAATTCATCGATAAGTGCTTCCTTCTCCCTAATCTTCTTCTTTTTAGCTTCCTGATCAACACGTGATATTTCTGCTCTTCGAAGCTCTTCCATTTGTTTTTCTATTTCTATTATTTCTTCCAATTCTAATTCTTCTCTACCTGTAATTACAAAATTGACAAATTTAAAATTCTGACAAAATAGAAGGCCAACACAATTTTTCATCATTCCCCGCAAGCATCTTCGTAGAAGTTTTAAAATATTAGTAATTAATAAAAATGAGCACTGAAAACTCTTATCGAAAAAAGTGTCTACTTTTTTAAAACTTTTAAATAATGGAATACACAGAAAAAAAAATTAAGTTTTGAATGTCAACAATGTAGCCTGGCGACAATAGAAGTTTCTCTCACTTATAATTTTTCCTAAGTAGCGCTAACCACAAAGGGTAAACAGTGGTAGAGTCACATTGCAGCTTAGTAGATATGCAATGAGATATGAATAATATAAGAAATAAAAGTGGTATGGACAAGTACTACAAGGGCTTGATAACAAATAATAGGACCAAATTTCATTAACCCACCTATTTTAACCTTGTTCTTCATAATTAACTCTTTATTATCCTTTTTGTACTGTTCTATCCTCTTATTAGTACCTACAACATCTATATTATTACATAAATTATACACAATTGTTTCTATTTCTTCTAAGTAATCATTATAGTCTCTTAAAGTAGCAAAATCTTCCTCTTTTTTATTGTAATCTTTAAGAACCCTCTTCCTTATGTCTATTTCTTTTTCTACCATAGAATCTTCAAAAAGTTGTACCCTGAAGTTGCTCCGACGTAAGGGGACATTACAATCGGGACAGGATCCAGATCCTAAAATATGTAGAGAGAAATCAAACTTTTAGAAATATACTAACAAAACTTTAATGCAAAAATAATAAGCAAATAAAAATGACGTATGGAAAAAAATGCAGAATTGAAAAAAAGGTCCTTTCAAATTTGAAATAAGAGTAAAATTTACCTTTTAAAAATAGTAAATCTACACAATTTTCGCATAAAGCGTGGCCACATACGTTTACCATCAACTTCAGCGATGGATTTCTATATTTTGTAGTTTTACAACGAGGGCATGCTTGGTCATCCATTCTTCCAATGTTTTTAATAGTTCTTAAATAACTATTTTCACCAACTGTGTACTAGTACCTACTGTTTAATTTGTACTAAAACAATTCAATTTATTAATCTATATTTTCAAAGTTTTGACAGAAAAAGGAATGACAGATTATTTAAGTTGACACTTGATACAATTGACATGAAGGTTTAAAATGTTAGATTATTATATAAAAAGAAAATTATTATAGAAAAAATTTATAACTTCAATAAATTATCACAATAGGGCTAATATACACTGCAGGCCAAAAGTTTAAGGCCACCTAAATTAAAGTAGGAATATAAAGTAAAACTCCAATATAATATTAAATGTTTAATTAACCTGTTTAATCATCTAATAGAAAATTGATTGACAAACAATATACTTTAAAATTGTAAAGAAATATTAACAATCCATGTTCATATTTCGCCGTTTTACTGTGGTCATTCATAAAGGTTTAACTCTGGTTTTGTTTACTTCAACGCGGAGTTCTGGTGCTGTTAAGCGTCTATTTGGCTTGCTAGTAACAACAATGAAATTATATTCACTAGACGTGGTAGCTTTCGGCCTTCCCGAGCGTGGACCGATCTTGAAAACTACCTGTCTTCCTGTATCGAGTTATTGTGCTATGAACACAAGCCTTCGATAACTTCAGTTGCGAAGCAATCTCACGTTCGGATTTGCCTTCATTATGTAAAACAATTATGGCAGAACGCACTTCACTGCTAATTTCTCGAGCTTCACTGTAGAAACCACAAGTTAAAATTAATTGAGATTGTTTGTGAAAAAACCCAAGTACGAAACAAAAGCAAAGTAATTAGTAATAACATGAGGATAGTAATAACTGGACATTGTAAAAATATTATTATGACTCTACCACCTGGCGCAGCGTTAGTAAGTATTTGAAAACAATAGATGTTTATTGTCCAATAACTTGAAAGTAAAAAAAAAATTACTTCATTAAATCGATACTAACAATAGAATATGCAGATGTGCATTTCTTTTATTTATCGTATGACATTTTATTACAATTGATGGATAATTTTGTTGTTTATGTTGGGGGGTGAATTTGCTTGCGTCCGTTGGAAATACTTGAATTATGATTCCCTACACGTGCCCCCTGGGTAGTGCTAAACAAGCGACAAATCCCAGTGATAGGCTACGGCTGCAGGCTTTCGGTTACCACCCATCGGACAAAACCATACCGCCAAGTGACTAATGTCGCGTTCCGGTATGATCCGGTGGCCCTATGAAGCCTATAGAGGATGGGTCTGAACAGTAGCGTTGCGATTAATAACCAAGTACCGTGTTTGATAGATACGTACTGGAAGCTTGTTTATTGAGGGTAGCGGGATCCGAAGCACGGTTCTCCGCTGGCCGACCGCAGATAGCTGCGAAAAATCCCAGGGTGGTTCCATCGTCCCGGTTGACGACCGGATGGCAATCCCTGAGGGGGGTTCGGGCGTTCCCGCAGTCTCCAGATCAAGCCTTTACCCTACTTGTGCAGATTCTATCGTCTGTATAATCGCGTCGTTGGGTTCACATCGCAATGCCTCAGTCAACTACTATCCTTAATTCTATTCACTCTCTCACTACATGAAACGTTCCAACAATAAAAGTAAGGTTCAACAGCGGTTGCACTTCCTCTCACTCAAAGTGCACCTTACCAACATCCGATGTTTGCACTGTAATCTCAATGCAGTCCACCACCACTTCGAGACTGAAAAGCCGCACTTACTTTTCCTGACGGAGACGCAGATTCGTTGTCCTCTTGATACGGCGTACCTCAACTATCCTGGATACTCATTGGGCCATACCTTCCGCCCTCGAGCCCGAGTCTGTGTGTACGTCGTACGTACGTACGTAATGACATATGCTGCCTGCGTCTTCATCATCTTGAAGACCCCACCTTTTCTACATTATGGGTAATGGTAGACACAGGCACCGATAAGATCCTTTACTCTTGTGTCTACCATTCGCACACCGGTGACCCAGAGACTACTCGGTTGTTTGAACATCTAAGTGAGGCCGCTGATGCGGCCCATCTTCGGTATCCTTCTGCCCAGTTAGTCCTCCTGGGGGACATCAATGCCTGCCATCAGTTGTTCCCATACTAGAAGACCGATCATTCTGGGAGAGAGGCGTGGAACTTGTCCCTAACGCATAACTTCTCTCAGCTGGTAATGCAAGCCACTAGGGTGCCGGATGTGGATGGCCACACAACCAATTGTCTGGACCTTCTGTTAACCTCTGATCCAGATAGAAACGTGTGTCAAAGTCTCCTCACCATTGGGAACTTCTGATCACTGTGTAGTGAAATCTGAATCGTCCCATTCTCCCCGGATATGTTCATGGTATCCGCCGAATGTGGCGTTACAAGTTAGCGGATTGGGACGAGATGCGGCACTTCTTTGCATCTTATCCATGGCACCAGGTTTGCTTTTCTTCCAATGACACGTCGAGATGTAAGCTATAACCGATGTGGTGAGTTAAGCCATGGAATTTTTTATTCCTCACGCTGACGTACCCATTGGTGGCAAAGCTGACCCTTGCTAAACGCTGAGTGCATCCAAGCTGAAAAGCTGAAGCATTTGGCATATTTATCCTGGGTTGATGCTCGAAACCGCAAATCACCGGATGTCAAAACGAAGTAGAAAGCCTTTAACCGAGCCACCAAGTTCTTTAAAAAGGAATTAAAGAAAGCTCACCTTGATCGCATCAAACATATTGGTACAAAATTTTCTGCCCAGCCAACTGGTAGCAGGGCGTTTTGGTCTCTTGCCAATGCGATTGAGGCAAACTTCTATCGATCCTCACTGCCCCCGCTGGTTAAGCCTGACGGCTCTCTGGCCCACACAGAAAAAGAGAAAGCAGACTTGTTTGCATATCTCTTTGCCCAAAGCTCTAGTCTGGACCCCGGCGGTAGTATTCAACCTACCTTACCTCATAGTAATACTTCTATGCCAGAGGTACACATTACTAACAAAGAGGTACTCAAGAGGCTGCGCTGTCTAGACGTAAGCAAAGCCAATGGGCCTGACCGTATTCCAGCGATAGTTCTCAAGTCTTGTGCTCCCGAGTTGTCTCCTGTTTTAACACGCCTGTCTCTCCTTAAAGACCGGAATTGTGCCTAAGTCCTGGAAGCGATTGCGAATGTGCAACCCGTGCCCAAGAAGGTAGCCGCGCCGATCCTGTCAATTATTGACCAATTTCGATTACCTCGATTAATTGTAAGATAATGGAGCATATATTGACTGCACGCCTTGTGGCATACCTAGAAAATAATGACATCCTTAGCGATCGACAGTACGGGTTTCGTTGAAACCGGTCAACTGGCGATCTTCTAGTACACGCCATTCATCTCTTTGGTGAGGCTCTCGAGAACAACGGTGAAGAACTATCTGTCACACTTGATGTTTTGAAGGCCTACAACAGTGTTTGGCACGATAGCCTTATCAGCAAGCTTCCAGCGTATAGCATTTATCCTGGCTTGATCATCTGGACAGTTGACTTCCTGAAGGAGCGGTCTCTGAGAGTAGTCATAGATGGCTGCTCGTCTGAGACAATGGCTATAAACGCTGGAGTTCCTGAAGGGTCTGTTCTCTGCCTCTCTGTTTCTGCTGCATATTAATGATCTGCTGAAACCCGGTATCTTTGGGTATGCATACGACAGCACAGTTGTAGAGAGTTACCAGTTAGGTGTTAATGCCACCAAGGATCAAGTACAGTCCCAAAGAAGAGCCATGGTAGAGCGAATGAGTCTCACATTACAGGAGGTTTCTAGTTGGGGCAACACCAATCTTGTGAGATTCAATGCCACCAAAACACAGGCGTGTCTTTTTTCAGCCAAAAGGAGCCAGTACACCTTGGCTCCTACCTTCCAAGATCTATCTGTGGAACTCACTGGTCGCTTTCCGTTATTGGGAATCAAAATTTCATCGACCCTTAACTATGGACGATACATCGAGTCCAAGGCGAAGATAGCTGAAAAAACGTGGGAACCTGGTCAAAGTGCAGCGGTATTTCTCTACGGGGCAGCTTTTAACGCTCTATTAAGCTCAAGTTCGGTCGTGTGTAGAATACTAAATGCCATCTCGCAGCTTTGGACTCGGGTGTTTTCAAGACTAGAGTGAATAGGCATTTACTGAGCTAGTGCACCTTACCATACAGGACTGCATTTCCGCTTAACATCAGGTGGAATCATGGTAAAGCACTTGCTTTGAAAATATTAAAAACAAAGAGAGAAAAAATGTGCGATCTTAAACTTTTGGCCGGGTACCTGAGTTTTCTTACATGTTTTGTGCTCAACGTTTGAGGTGACTAAAATTGAAATGATACCATAATTTTCCAAATTGGAATCGTTTAAATTGCAACTGATTATCAGTGTGTCGTACTGATAATCAGTTCCAATTTATATCAGACAGTTCTTAATTGTTTTCATTGACACTTGTCAAGTTGTAAGAATTATTTTAATATCAACATATAGGAACAGTAATAATTTTGACATTTACGTTTATCCGACCAATAAGAATATGTAATTTTTTGACAACTTTAAGAATTTAAAAACAAATGTTTTTGTTAGTATTTTTAAATTAGTATAAAATTATTACTTATACAGCGTTCACTTTTAGTGTAAAAAGTTTAATTATTTCCAGACATAATCACAAAATATGAATTTAGCATTTAGACAAGTTCTAAGTACACGGACTTTTAGGTTATGTGAAAGACTTTCACCAAAGACTTTCCAGATCCCCGTAACCTCGACATGCCCTGTTATACAACGACGGAATTACTGCGAAGATCGTATGGAGTCACGGAAATTGCCCCAATTGATGGAATTTCCGCCTGTGGTCTGGCCATCTTTTATAAAATACCTGAAAAACTGGATGTTTGCTAACTTCATCATTAGACCTTATTTTGATCAAGAATTTAGTCTTAACGAGTTTATAGAGGCTTCTAAACACGCAGTTCAGGTTTGTTTTTGCTTATTTTCATCAAAATGTACTAATTAACTTTCATGATACAAATTTGAATCATCATTTACAGTGTCATATAAGCAAGATATTTTGTAAAGTTGTGATAAATTCATGGTGAGAAAAATAATACCACAAAAGAGGTTAAAACTGATAAAAAAACTTATAAAATAACAGCATAACCCAGTTGTTTTATTGCAGCGATTAAAAAGAACTTGTGATTTGATTACTGGCAAAAGTACATTTAAATTTAGTCCCGGAACTGACACTTACCTTTAGGTTAATTGTGTTAACTTATTTTTCCTTTACTTTATTACCCTTTCATTACGAAAAACTCACACAAAAGATTAGATAGAGAGAACCTCACTCATAAATTGTATAAACCATGATCCTGAGCCATCATTTCTTGTGGGATTCCATGCAAAGGTCATACCATCTGGTGGGGGTTTCTCATATACACCAGTCTGAGCACTAAAAGATGGAAGTTAGTGTTACTTAGTGGCCCTTTAATGAACAGATGGCAACACTGTGATTGACTACTTGAAAATGTTTGTCTATGAGAACTCCAATTTATTATAACACATTAGTATATAATATAAAAAAGTTCATGAATCTGACTGTACATAATGAAAACTAATAAACATATTTTGTTCAGATATTCACCAATGGACATATTGATTCTTGAGAATGGTTTGTCTTTTATTTATTAATATGTTTCATAAATAAGATTCCGTGCAAAACCAGGCCAAGTTGCCAGTTCACAATATCACCATTATATAGACCTCACATTTTTACACCCTTAAAATGTTTATATTATGAAATAAAGATACTAAAATCCTTTCACTATTGTTATTATGGTATTATTCTGAATTGAAATTTAGACATATACAATTCACTATAAACTATATGTTACATCTCATCACCAAGACAATAATCAACAAACATCTCTATAGAATTAACTAATTCATTGTCCACTAAAATCTTGTATTAGGTTGTTTCAGAATGCCTACAAAATAGTGACTTCAAAACATTGGAAGGGCTAGTAGAGAAGGATGCTATTGCTGCACTCAGAAATGCTGTATCAAAGCTGTCAGTAACACAAAGGCAATTATTAACTATTGATAAAGAAGATATTTTTTATGCTTTTCCTTATCAGGTGATTTTATAATATATTTTTGGTGTAATTTTAAAACTCATACAAATGATAAATTGGCATTAGAGTTGGCCCCTTTCTCTATAGCGATCCGAACCGAGGTTTGAACTTCCTGAGGGCCCACAGACCGCAATCGCCCCCACCCCCCCTCAGTATTCGTCGACGATCTTCGTTGCAGGGGTCGGAGCTCAGCAGTGGTGCAGATGCTCTTCATGTCAGCATCGCCGTTGTCTCTCACACTCTAGTCAGTGGGCCCCCACTCGCTAGTCTGTTTAGTTAAAGCTGTAGAGGTCTTAAGACCAACAGCGTCACAAAAAACAAAAAAAAATTGGAGTGGAACATCCAACTCTACATTCTTATAGTCGTGGTTTTGAATTCGAATCAATGTGAGAATAGCTAGTATTAGACTTATGGTTTACCGATCAAGGACAAACCATCTCATGTTTGAACATTCAAAACTCCCAAGTGAATAATTGATAGTGGTTGCTATGCTATCTGTGCAATTAAAATTATACATATTAAAGCAAGTTTTCAAAACTAATCTTATCTTTTTAAGAGGTTATTGCATATTTTTACTTCTGTCTTACCACACAAATTCATTTTAAACCTTCCCAATAGGTAAAATAAATCAAAATTAAGTGAAGTGTAAAATGTGAAATGAATGAGCCAATCAAATAATGAACAATGATTTATTAATTTGGTTTAATTGTAATTGGGCAGCACAGTTTTTTTATTACATTGCAAGTAACAAAAGAGTTCACCTGATGTCAAGTGATTCCTGCAGCCCATGGCATCTACATTCATCCTTGACAAGGAATCATAATGTAGATGCTTTGTCACCCTTGAGGACTCGGATGGAATGCCTTATCACCAGTTATAAAGGTATAAGTATAAGTTTTAATAATTGCTCGTCGCCAGTAACAACGTCTCAGTTTCATTTTGCTTCATCAGAAAAAACAGCGGAACCCTAAACTACAAATTATTCTGGAAAGCGTGGTCGTACCCCAGTCGAGCCGACCTAGCTCTGCCTACAGTGGTTCTGTGCCGTATTTTTTCGACGTATATAATATATTATATCTTTTATCGGTGTGGGTTAGGCGGATTAAGCCGAAAGAACAAACTTACCTAACAAAGCTTCAGCACTAAGTGCAGTTACAAGTTCCAAATTAAAGGCCCTAATGAATTGGTAATCGATCACACGATCGATCATACGTCTTGAGCGACCTCGAATTGCGAAAGGATGATAACCTTATTTACGTAATGCCGTTAGAATTCAAACAAATTGCCTGTAACAGTAAGACGGGACCAAAAGGAAAAAGGTATTCCCACTACACGGCTGCAAATCCCTATCTTGGGGCTGATGTAACTAATTTCAGTGGTTAAGTCTCCCGAGCCCCATTACTGCTATTACGATAAGAGATTGAAATTAAGAAACATAAAAGATTCAATCGAGTAGACGAATATAAATTACCAATATCTAGGAATCAAGTTAATAAATCTAATCGTAACCGTAGGGTAGATACCAGGTAAAGGCTTCATTAGTGTAGTGTAGTGCCCCGAAATACCGGTTATCATTTAAAAATGTCGGAATATCGCCTAAAATGAAGTTATCGTCAATATCGACAGTTTTAAAAAAAGTAAATCTTTATCGAGAAATCAGTGAAAACCGCATTAAATCTGTTCAGTCGGTCACGATCAGTGCCAGTCACGCAGACAGACATCGCGTGTTGGGAGGTTTTTATTTTACATTGAGAGTAACAAACTAGCATAACATCGACATTCATCCTCGACAAAGAATCATGATGCAGATACGTTGTCACCCTGAATGACTGAGATGGAATGCTTCGTCACCAGTAACAAAGGTCTCCTCCTACACTCACCAGCAAAAACAGCAGCAATATGTTGCTATTTAAGGCTGGTATTCTGTGTGGGCGTAGTCCAACCTCGGTCGAGCTGATCCCTTCATTCTGCGGACATAAACTGCAGCGTAGCTATACTACTGTACAAAAGGTTTTTGTAAAGTTCCCATTGTATGTACTAAATATTGATATTTAACCCTAATTTTCAGGTAGGTGTAATGTTTGATGAGTCAGATAAGCGTTGGGTGGAGATAACAATGTGCTATCATGTTCTCAAGGGACTGAAACAGATGCAGGAGAGTGGTGACCTTCCCCCCGTTTCATTAGGGTGAGTTTATTTGTAATTTATACATTACATTTTTTGAATAACAGTTCCATTAGAATATCTACAAATGTATATTTATTTATTCAATTCAGAGTACAACCGGAGTATCAAGACAAGATATTCATACTTAACTACAGATTTATAAGAGAGTTCACTAAAGGTGTAGAAGACAGTTGGTGGGTTAACATCGTGAATCATTTCCAGCCGCAGTCTATTGCCAAGAAGTCATTTTAGCTTGCTAAGGTTATAAAGTTTTAATATGCTTAGAATTGAAAAGAGTAAAGTGTTACACGTGCAAAATAAAATATGGTTGAATTGTTATATATTTATTTTTAATCAAGTTTTACAGTACAGAACATTTTAGTGAGGTGTAGTTCGTAGTTATAGAAATAGTAGTAGGATTTAACAGTTTATTTTATGCTTTACAATAAGTTCGGTACAAACACAATGAGAAGAACAGACAAGAAGGTACTATAGACGTACACTTACTAAGAAACAGAAGGATGGACAGTAGAAAAAGCGCAAACTTCAATAAGAATAACAGCGAGAAAGTACTATTAATATAACTAGGCGTACGTGCGATCAACTGGTATAGTCGACGCATTATGAACTGAGGCTTCGGGTCATAAATCATATTTCTGTTTCGCTCGCACTTACATGTAAGACATGTAAGTGCGAGCGAGTGGAAAAGTGTAGTGATGTGCGTATGAATTGGAGAGGTGCATATCGATAACGGGATAGGTACAATCGATATGCTAAATTATGATAAGTATTAATAGGAATAATTTTTCACTATCTGAAAATAAAAGCATTTAATTTGTAAGATAAAATGTTTGTGTCGACGTAATCATAGAGAAATGGTATAGATCATAATGTGGCCCTGAAAAGGTCCGTTTTAATCTTTTCTAGGGATGCCGCATCGTCCCCGCGTGCGCAGATAGCTAAGTATCGATAACGCGTTGCATTGAGTGCACATTCCTACTGTCAGTGACATTTACTGCCCAACGACTCAGTTTAAAATGCGTCGACTATAGCTTACAACTAACTTATTGTAATATTTTTACAGGCTTATATATCAATTATAGTTTAAACAAATTTAGGGTTGGAATGCTAATCTACAAAGATTCTCAAATTCTTGTTAGCACTTCAATCAGCAAGTAAATATGAAAGGGTATAAATTGCCCAGTTTTAAGTGTGAAACCACATGGTGAAACACTTAAACTACTTAAAAGTAATTTATGAGGACGCTGTTATGGCAAAAAATATTTATATTTAATTCTAACAAGCATCTTGTGGGTAATAACCATAATGTTAAAATGTTAAACGAAATCAGGAAATATATTTTATTCATACAAACAGCGGATCATGAATCAATGATTGAGTATAGTAATTCGACAACCGGGTCCTTGTTATTGATGTTTAGGAATTATTATCCTATATTGATAGTCGATTAAAACTTCGATATAAATCGAGTTACTATCGGACAACTGTACAGGACATATAGAGGCGTTAATATTCGTGCAAAATCAGAGACTCTCACCCGCCCCCTTCCCTAGCACGACGTAATGCATGTCCAGTCATAACGAAGGAATGTTCATATGCTGCAGACATAAATGAAAGACTCAAATAAATTCAGACCTGAAAACTATTTGTTTTTTATAGAATTAAGGATGACAAACGAATACACAGTTCACCTGATGGCAAATAGCGATTGCTGTCACCCCTGTCCGCTGATATGGAATACATTACTACCTGTTATTGAAACTCTGGTACCCCAAACAATTAACGCAACATAACATTATCTTATATTGCTATTTCACTCCAATATTCTCTGACAGGGTCTAACCACAAAGACAATAGTGAGGAACAAACTTCTTTTTTATATTATCAACCTTATTAACATTACAATCCAGTTGACAACTCCAAATTTAATTTAAAAAAAAAAAAGATTCGCAGGCCCCAAGCCGTTTGGCTATTGACACTTCTAACCACTGACATAGTGGTTAGAAGTGTCAATAGCCAAACGCTGCCCTCAAACCGTATATTAATGAGTATGAAATTATAAATCTAATATGTTTTTAATTCAACAACAGTTACTTAATTATTGTACAAATAAAAAGATCCAAATGAAGAAGTAATATGTCCATACGAACATAAGCACCTCATTCTGTGCGACAGTCACAATCTTTTTGACAATGAAGAAAATCTGCCTAGCGTGCATTACATAAAAAATAGTACAGCTCGACTTAATACATACGACTGAATAAATAAAACACTTTAATATTCAAAAATAAATATATTAGAGTTATGTCTATAAGATTTTTTTGTATATAAAGTCAAATTTTTCACTTAAATCTAAAATACGGCACAGTTTTCTTTATATTCCTTTAAAACTTTTTTTAAAGTATTTAATATTATCTCCGCATCTCCTAAAAAATAAAATAACTACTTAGATTATTTTACGTTCTTTTTGTAATAAATATATTTTGTAATAATAAGCAAACACACAGTTTACGTGATGGCAAATAATGACTGCATCCAATTCACGTTTAAATCCATACTTCACAAAGGTTCCACATGCACATGATTGTCACCCTTAAGGACTGAAATGGAATGCCACACTACCAGTGATTGAGACTCCGGTTTATACACACTCAAATGCACTCACTACAAATCACAGTAGCATTATATTGCTATTTCATGCTGACTCTGTATGTTGGGGCTTAGTCCTCATAAATATATATTTTTTAATAACATTGAGAGTAACAAACGAGCACACAGTTCACCTGATGGAATGTGATTCCTGCGACCCTTGACATCTTCATTGATCCTTGAAAGGAATCAAAATGCAGATGCGTTGTCACCCTTAAGGACTGAGATGCAATGCGACGTCACCAGTAATAAAGGTCTCCGGATCCCTACACTCATCAGACGAAACACAGAAGCATTATGATGTTATTTTATGCTGGTATTCTGCATGGGTCAGCTCAACCGAGCTCCTACCCCAAACCTGACCCATTTATTCTGCAGCTAGATGCAAACTGCAGTGTAGCTCTACCACTGTTAAACGACGCCTTTGTTGTGATGTTGCGTTATCTACCAATGGTAATCATCTAATTTCGTGATTTCTAGCAGCAAATTCGGAAGTCATTAATGGATTAAATTACTACACATGCAAAGTACAATTTTTTTTAAATTATATTAATAACATATATGCATTGAGGTCATACCTTTAACAGGGTCAAATAGTGATCTCTTTGAGACACCGCATTGTACTTTAATTGGTCTTTGCCTCTTTATACCACATTCGACATCTGAAATATAAATATATTACAATTTTATAAACATAATAACATGAAAAATGAAGTTACTATGACCAATTTCTTTTTTTTAATTATTCAAAAGCACAGTGATAATAAATAGGGAGATAAGTGAAATAAAACATAATTTATATATAGATCCCACTGCAAGTGTAGACACTGCTTGCAATGGGATCTATAGCCCTGTCACCTTTAATTAAGTTGAGAAAAAAAAGAATTAATAAAAAAGTTTTTGGGTACAGAATTTATCAACCTGCATGTCTAGGTGATGAGTATGGGCAAATCAAATCTTAATAAATAAATCTACAGCATTTTAATGGAAGTAATAAGAGTACTCTTTAATAAGAGTATACAAAACAAAATAACCCATCATTTCCAAACACGGCACAAAACTAAAGGAAAATTGGTCACTATCGCAGCAACTAATATTTATGGAGAAAGAACCACTTCGTATCTCATACCACGCATTCTTAATGATAAGATGTGTGCTGTGATGCATCTTTCATTCAACGCATCACAGTTTAAAACATAAAGCAAAAATTAAAATCGCATTTCTTGAACAACCTGTACATGCATTGAATGCATCGGTGCTCTTTCTACCCACCTTTACTTCTATGTGTGTAAATTAAGATTTTCAGTGTATTACATTTTTAGTTATTAATGTAGGTACTTGCATGTATTGCTCAACATTTTTATTGAAAATATTATTGTCAAGTAACATTCTCGACAACCCTCTGTGGTTTACTGAATGTTATTTTTTGTAATTAAAATGTTATGTGCACTCATTAAAAATAAATGAAAAAAAAGTAACATGAGCTACACTATGAAAATCAAACAATGCTACTTGTGTATATCACATACTATCCTCGCACATCCCTGGTGGAAAGGCTAATGTCATTTATTTAGGCACTTACTTGCTTCCCTAACTATAACTGCTTAAATATTGATAATTCAATATTACACAAATTGCTTAGTACTGGTGATGAGTCATTCCATTAATAAAATTGATAGATCAAGAATGAATGGTATGTGCCATATGCCACAATGACTCCATGAAAGATAATTTGTAACATGTATGTGCAATACTTACCACCATGTATTTTATCCAAGAGAGTACTGACATCCAAATTCTCCACTAATCTTGTACAGAGGGCATTCACATACAAGCTAGCCCCAGGAATAATTCTTTCTGTATCTCCAGTTTTAACTTCATATGTACCATCAATGGTTGTGGAACATTCTATTTGTAATAGCTCATAAGCAGCTTCAGAGGACTGAGTTGAATAGCTTATTAGTAGATTACCATGGATTGTGTAATCTTCTATTGTAGATAATGCCGCATAGATCTTAGGGTTCATAGTCCTGAAACATGTTTTTATGATTCTATATACAGCAATAAAGCCTCAGAAGCGAATGGGGAAGACATGCTGACCCATGACAAAAAGGAGAAAGCCGATTTCTTTGGTTTTCTTTTTGCATTATATGATGCCATTAATATGGTCCGCTAGTTCACGCAATCACCCCATTACACCCAGCAGCACTAAGCTAATACAGTCATTCTTTAAAGCAGTCTTTCCCCAATCAACATAACCCACTTATGCTTCAGCCAGTTTTCAGCTGATTGCTTTTCATTAAATTTCTTACCTATCCAAATAATGTCTGCACATATCCAAAATCAAGACACACAACTCAGGCTTGCAAGAAGCCACCTCTTTGAGTAGCCAATTCTCTGTTACACAGTCATCAATAGTTATATCCTCTGTAGGACAATCTATATTAAGCATACATCTTGTATTGCATAGTTCACAGCCATGTCCTGCGTAAAAAATAAAACCTGAAATTATAGTCAAGTTTAATAATAATAAAATTAATTATATGCTTTTGCTTTGTACTAATAATTAAACAAATAGATCCAGGAGAATATATTTTCATTGCAGACCCGTGATAGCTCAGTTTCTGAGCACACACTGAAAATTTTATGTAAGGTATACAACAACTGATGTTAAACTCCTGGTGAAGCCTCCAATGAAATTTTGGATTACAATTTTAAGTACTGTTTTACCACATCCTTGGCGGTGAAGAATAGTTCATAACATGCTTCAATACACTCTCTAGAGAGAATGTAGTGGTGTCTAATAATATAATCTGATATAGAGTATCAGATTATATTAGACACAAACACATTTCAGAATTTATAATGTATAATAAATAATAATTATATGTTTTATCATATTTTATTGACCATCCATGAGAAGATATATAATAAATATCAAAATAATGAAAATATATGTTTGTTCAATACTTTCTTAGGAACAAAAAACTGATAAATTGTTCTAAAAATAAAATTGAGGTAATTTAATAATCTAATTAGAAATCAGTTAATATCATACCTATATAAATAACAGTTATTCATCTTTGGTAAGATGAATGGACCACTAAAGGTCATAATAGAAATTATTTTAATTGTAAAATTAATATATTTTATGTTTATATTACCTATATGTAAAGTTTTACTCACAATAGGAATCTTCTGGTATAACACCAAATATTCTTGATAAATTAGATTTTAAGTCACTAGAAGTCAAGTTCTTTAATGTAATTATGATAAAACCTAATCCTTTCAAATTTGACGCTAAAGAGTCACAATCAATTGATGGTGTAACCAGTTTAGATAAATACTTATATTTATCATTTCCTATAAGTATAGCCACTTTACTTTGTGGCTTGTAATATGTTAAAATAGTTTTCGTATTCAGTGCTGTTGTTAATAATTGTCTATATTGTTCTACGGAGTAGCCACGACGATCTAGATTCTTCATTAATGTTTCTCCAGGTTTCTTACTTTCATTGAAACTTACTCTAGAAATAATTGAATGTTGGCATTATTTTTAATTGCTCATCAAGTCCCGAGAGGTGATAATGCACATGCACATCTTTGTTAAAGATGGATATGATAATGTGATATGATATGATATTAGTTAATAATAATCATTGCAACATGTTCTAGTTATAACCAGATGACATCTTCTGCACAGCAGCACTCACATGTCATTAACTTCCCTAATCCAATGTCCAATAATATTGAAGGAATTTATTTAGACAGTGGTAGAGCTACACACTGCGGTTCATTTTAGCTGCATTATCAATGGGTCAGCTTGACCTCACTCTCACAGTAGGAGCATAATGTTGCTGTTTCATCTGGTGTGTCCCAAGACCAATATTATTGGTGACAAGGCATTCCATGTCAGTCCTCAATGGTGACAATGCATCTGCATGATGATTCCTTGTCAAGGATGAATGTAGATGTCATGGGCCGCAGGAATCACTTACAATCAGCTGAAATGTGTGCTCATTTGTTACTCTACATGTAATAAAAAAAAGGAATATTCAGATGAGTGTCAAAGACACTAAACATATATACAACAAACCTAGAATAAATTGTTGGTTTTCAACAATTTATTATACACAAATACTCTGCACAGCTGATAATAGAACTGCATGCCTGCAACATAGCATCTAGGTACTCTAACTGCTTAGTAATTGTATGTAATGTAGGTTTTTTTGGATAACAGTCAACACTTACCATACTGGTGAAACTGAAGGTGAATTTTATGCTTGTTTATCAACCTTTTCAAAAGTTAACAAATAAAAATATAGCATTTCCAATATATCTTAGCATATAAAACTTTTTTTACAATATAAGGTGATTAACAAGCACACATTTCATCTGATAGTAAGTGATACTTATGCCATTATATCATCAAGTCCTAAGTCTTTTGGCAGCAAACTAAAGTTAGAGACATAGCTCAACAAATTAGCAAGCTGAAGTGGCAGTCTATGTCTAGCAGTGGACTGATACAGGCTCATGATGTGATGTGATTATTATCATAATTGTTTAAAATTAAATATCTTGAGCTGTCTTAGCTCAACTTAAGTTGTACCTTGATTTATGGTATTAAAGGAAGCAGAAAGTATTTAGTTATTTTAAACAGTACAAAGGAATAATTCAATAATTTACAGCAACAATCATCTGACTAAGAACTTGCAATATATGACAACTGTTTTACAAATTTAAGTTTATATACTCCTTATTTTAATGTTTATGATTATTGAATAAAAATAAGTTCATGGATTTTATCGTTTATCCGTTCGTTCGTCGCGTTTATTTTAATAAACACTTGCTAAGACTATTAGGGATAAACAATAATGCTTGAAATAAATTTTGTAACATACTTTAAATTAGCCAATTTTAAAATAACCTCACATGTTTCAATATTTAGAGTTAAAGCTTTCTGATATTCATTGTAAGACAATTTTTGTAATAGCGACATTTTATAAATAATTAAAAGTCAAAATGTAAATATGCTTTGTTTAGAAACATAACCTAAAACTTTGGAAACCGTCACAGATTATTTTTTCTCTAATGTAAGGCTAAAAAACTGGAAACCAATTCTTTGCGTTCCTTGATTTTTATTTAAAGCCTAAGCCAAGTCTTCAAAGAAATAAAAAGTCTACCATTCTTTTGTATTAAATTTTAACTTCATAATTTATTTTAAAATTGAAATTATTCGTCTTTCTATCTTTTCTTGATTTTTATTTTATTTGATTATTGCGAAAAACAATTTTCACGTCTTAGGTAAAGTTGTAGCCACTACTAAGATTTGAGAATGTTTTGCAAAATGAAATCTGTTCTTAACAGTGGTAGAGCTTCGCTGCAGTTTGTTTCTAGCTGCAGATTCTGCAGTGGCGATTGAATGGGTCAGTTAATATTGTAAGTTATAGTTTATCATTTTGGTCTCTTTCATCTTTTCATGCGGTATACTTTGTTTAGGAACACATGTGTTGCGGTTTTTAAATAATGTTACGCAAAGTCGATTCCTTCTTGCCTTAAAAGTTTCATAGAGTCTTAGAAAACTTGAAAACTGGTGGCATTTATACCAAAGAAAATGTAAATATATATTATAGATGTTATATATAAATAAGCAAGGCTCTGTGGTTTGGTACGTTAGCCTTTCATAGACAAAATAAATTAAACAAAAAAATGTGATGGTAATGTTTTAGAACTGTCAGAAATCGTGTAAATTAATAATCACAGACAATATAGATCTGCATAAAAATGGCCATTGGCGTTGATAGTTCAAAGTGGAAACCTAGGAAATTAAAAGGAACTCCAGCTGCTAAAGTCAGTAATATACTCGGGATTAGCATACTTACTGTAGGTGTTATATGCGGTGCCTTATACCAGTAAATATTGTTTCTTTTCTTACTATTCAAAATATCTAAAGAGGTTAAGTTTTTATTGCTTGTATCGTATTGCAGATTTTCAAGTATTACACGAAATGTTCGGAAAAATGTAGAGGTACTATATGAGGACCCTGAGGAAGAAATAGAAAGAAAATTGATGATATCAAGTGGGCTACGCAACAGATCAGGGAATATGATACGAAAACTTATTAAAGAGGAAGAGAGACCCGATTTGCCGTTTAAGTAGCCCAGAATTTGTTTAAAATGTATGTAGACTAACGCTTAATAAATAATGTAGAATTCTAGTTTGTTTCTATTTACCGCAATATTAATGGTAAAACAAATTGTAATAAGTAAGTACTTTCAAAAGCCTGCTATGGATGAGAGCCTTTCACACTTTCAAGAGAAGAAAAAGATTTGCACAGGTCCTAAAATAAATCAAAAGGTTAATACTAAAGCTAGATCTAAGAAACGTGTCCAAGGTCAAAAAGATATAAGAACCTTAATAAAATCAAAGAAAAATGAACTTATAACTTTTACCAAAGATTTCAATGATGTATGCATGCAAAGTGGCATTGATATTGACTCGCAACAATTACAACTAGCTATCGCTTTGTCAAAATCTCTACAACCAGATCAGACTGGAGCTGAAAGTTTGCAAAGCAAAAAGCTTTTATCGTCTCAAGAAAGGACAAATAGAGTTCGGAGAACTTTGCAAGAATATGGATTTAAAGTACCAGAAACTAAGATCAAAATAGATACTACTAAAAGAGTAAAAAAGCATAGAAAATCTTATAAACTGCTATTGATATCAGAAGAAGAAAGAAGGCAGAAGATTTACGACAGATATTCCCAGGTATTATTTGAGAATACTAATGAGTCAATTCTAAAAGATTATATTGATTGTAACCTAATTGATAAAGGGCTTTATTATCTAGCCACCAATATAACTTATGAATTTATGAGAGATAACAAAATATTTTATACATCTGATATTTTGCAAGAAATTTCATATACTAAAGGTAATTTGTTACGAGACTGGTCAGATATACCTGGTAGACCATCAAGCCCTAAAGTTGAGGAGAAATTTCTGGTTTCAATATCAGATATACAATGTACACAAAGTGATCTTGATACCATATTAAGTGGGTCTCTAAAAGCGACCAAAGATATTTTAAAATTAATAAATATTGGTAAAAAGTTTCACATAGAGCAATCTGAAAAACAGAGTAAACATCCTGTGGTTGATATTGGATGTTCTCAAAACACTTCAGAAGTAACAGAAATTCCTAAGCAATCTAATAAAAGTGATAATTGCATAAGAGAAAATTTTAAAATTGACCAAAGTGAGTCCACTATGCTGTCTTTACCGCACCAAAAAAGGAGTCTATCCCCAGATATTTTTGATGATGATGATCCAACATCACTAATAAGCAATTCTATTATAGATATTGATCAAGGTGTTAAAAATGCTAGTGTAACAAAAACTGTTACAGATAATGTTTTAGATTTAACAGGAGAAGTAGAAGTAATTAATATAAGAAATATAAATAAACCATGCTCTCAGTTGTCTCAAAATAGAACTGAAAGAAGATCAAATAATTTTATGGATTTAACTGATTGTGTGCCCACATTTTCACAAAAAATTAAAAGTAAAGTTTTATCTCAATCAAAAACAATAGCTGAAGTTGAAGTAATACATAATGAGTGTATGGAAATCACTGAATGTGTAAATTCAACTTCTCTAAAATGTTATGATGATGCCGTTAAAACTAATCTCACTCAGAATATTGAGAATCATGAAGAAATAAGTAAACCCAGTTATTCTGAACAGACTAAAGAAAATATGCCACCGTTAGATCTTACACAATCATCAAACTCTGATGAAGATTTACCAATAGTAAAGATTTGTGATACACAAAAAGATTCCTTAGATGACACAATTATCATACATTATGATAATTGCAATAATGGAATCTCAACTCCAACTACAAGTAATAGAACTATAAAAAAAAAATCGCAGTTATATAAATCAAATGAACTAGAATTCAATAATGATGAAGAAAAAAATATTAATATTGCAGTGAATGTACTGAATATTTCTGAAGATCAATCACTTTCTTATAATAATGACAATATACAGGATGTAATAAATAATGCAAATATTTCTCAGAATAAATCTGAATTAAAATATGCCAATCATATCTCTTATGATGATGAAAATAGTGATATTGATTTAACACAATCTTCTGATTCTTCTATAGAAATATGTCAAGTAAGTCTTAATACTAATAACACATCTACAGATTCTGTTTATAGAGATAATACACAAGGCAGGTCAAATACAGTTTATAAGTCTCAAGATAAAATTAAATCAAAAGATTCTAATCAAGAACCAAATGGAGATGAATCTGGTGATATTGACTTAACTCAGTCTTCTGATTCAACAGTAGAATTATATCACTTGAGTTCTAATAGTTGTAAAATATCTCAAAATTCACAGTCCATTGATTATGGCAATCTTGGTAAGAAAGATAATGTATCTATAGACTATGATGAAGTTTGTTTAGATATAGCAGCAAATGCTTGTTCACTTGATGAGCACTTTGATAATATTCAGTCTAAGTATGCAAATGCTGAGTTGTCAAAAAATTACCTTGTGGCCAATTGCAGTAATGTATCAGAACCATTTGTAATATCTGATAAGGAATTTGACTATTCAATAAGTAAATCAAGAGTGGAAAATTTTGATTTAGGGGGCATTGTGGATGACATTTCCAATGTAGATAAGTCGAAAAATAATATCAGTTTTAAGGATAATACTGTAAACAAATCTTTGGAAGAAAGTTATCTCCCAACTGTTAGCTTTAAAGATAATAAGGCTACACATTCTAATAAACAAACTGAAGGATTTATAAAACTGGGTGAATCCACATACTCAACTCCAATTAAAGCAGTTAAGGATGACATGCTTTCACTAAAAACTCCTACAAATAGTGAATATGTTGTTAAAATAGGAGAAATTACACCTATGTTAGATTATGCAGCGATGTCCAGTCCTGAAAGAAATAAGGAATTAGAAAAATATGGTTTGAAACCTTTCAAACGGAAAAGAGGTGAGTTTATTATTCTACAAAACTTGTAACTGACTATGGTTATTTACTTTGGGTTGGAATTCTTATCAATTAGGTTTCATCAAATTCATTTACTATTTGGATTTCATTTACTAAAGGATTGATTTGGTAGTTTAGAAAAAAATGCTCAATTAAGGCTTTTTTTCTTAAAATATGGCAACTATTGTTTTGATAATACTGCCAGTGTCATCAGAATGAGGCAGACATATAAACATCATAGTATAAAAACTTGTATAAACTTTTAACTTAAGGTTGGATCATGTTAAGTAGCATTTTCTATTTTTTCTCTTTCCTTTTGTTTTTAATACAAAATTTTGTTTTTGTGAAGATTTTTATAGTTTTGCATTACAATCTTTCGTTTCTTTAAATGCCGTATAAAGTTGATGAATTGAAATTTGAAAAAAAAATTAAAAAATGACAATGCCATCATTTTCAATTTGGTCATTCTCGCCACCGATTTCAATAGCAAAAACATCCGGTGGAAAACATCAAGTTTCTAGGGCCAATCGCCGGGGATTGGCCCTAGAAACGCTAGTGGACCTACTTGACATCAACGTTTTAGCGTCTACAACTCCAACCTATTATTCCTACATCCGGGACACGCCTCGGATGTGCTTGATTGTCTTCTGCAAAAACATCGCTCTCAGAGGTATAGACTTAAGTCATGAATCGTGTCGGATCACCGACCGGTCTTGCTACCAGCTAGGACCTTCTGCACAAGCTCCACCTCAGACTAAAACCACAGTCTACTGGGACAAGCTCAGTAGTAGCCTGAAGCAGCCCACTTCACCGCACCTCATCGCGATTCCCACAATCATATCTTTAGTCAACGACACTAACCTTGCGGCTCATGCCCTCACTAGGCTCCTCCAAACAACCTTCGAAGGCTGCTCGAGACAGGTACCAGTGGTGAATTATGACTACTGGGCCCTGCCTAGTGACATCAAGGACCTATTGAGGCGCAAGAACGCAGCAACCCGTTCTAATGACTTGTATCCCGCCGAAAGTACTACCCGCAAGAGATAACTTGAGGCTTCACTCGGATGATGTAAGATCGAGGTGCTAACAAAAAATATCGTCTATTTGTCGATTTTTTTAATGTTATTTGTATTGGTCTTATAATAGTATTGTGTATAATAAATTATAGTAACATAATTAATTATACACCACAATTATACATGCAGAAACTTTTAAAGTTTTTTTACATACTTAAACTATTTACTGTTTATCTATAGATTGTATTCCAGATAATTCGCAGTCGATGTCACTGCCTGTACAGTAGCTGTCATGAATGATTAGTTCTTGTTCGTGTGTTTCTTGGATTCGATCTTTTACCCAATATTCTCTGCGTAATATATCTACGTGATTGACCTCCTTTTTCCAGTCATCAGGTGTACTACTAAAACTACCAAACTGATACAATGAGGTAAAACAAACAAAACCAAACGCACGAACGTTAATTGTGGGATTGCTAACGGTTCTGACGCGTCGATGGCGAGAGCGGTAAGAAGGCGGGGGTCGGGATGGGAGCGCGCATTCCGCTCAGGTCTCAAGTTAACTCTTGCGGGTTATAATTGGATAACTCTACGTGCCCTGCAGCGTGAAGTCAAAACACGTATAGAGGAATCTAGAAACGATCGGTGGGATAATCATCTCGGTAGTATCAAACTGGCGACTTCCCAATGCTTTCAAAGGAGGCTGAGCCCGAACAATCCCCCTGTTAGAACGCCCAAACCATCCGCCAGCTTTTCTGGATGCAGAAAAAGCAGAATATCTAGCTGACAGTCTCCAGTTTTAATGCAACTTGCCAGTCGACATCGAACCAAAAAATTGCGACCACGCAATTCCCCTGGATCTGATGGAATCACAAATAAGGTAGTCAAGCTCCTACCAGACACCATCATAAACCTCTAAGTCCTCACATCTTCATCTACAACACGGCAATCACAATAGGCATTTTTCCGAACACTTGGAGATATGCAGACGTCATAGGAATCCTCAAGCCGTCGAAACACCCTTCCGATCCAACCTCATATCGGTCTTTCAGACTCCTAAAGACACTGGAATAATTTATGAACGCATTCTTCTCGCCCGCTTAAGGAACTATGCAATCGCAAGGGCCATACCCGAAAAGTTTGGTTTTCGCACCCAGCAATCATGCGCCCATCAAGTGCACCGTACAGACTACATCCATAACATAACGGATTTCTTCGATGTGACGAAAGCGTTCAACAAGGTGTGGACAACGGACTCATATAGAAACTTTATAAGCTCGGGATGCCAGATCGTCTTTGACTAACCATACGAGACTTTCTCCGCTACCGAACTTTTGATATCGCGTCGAAGGAACGTGATCCGAAACCCACCCCGTTTGTGCTGGAGTACCACAAGGATCAGTCCTAGGCTCCGTCCTCTACACACTCAATAGCAACGACATTCCACGCGCTCGCGGTGTAGAGTTAGCACTCTTCGCCGACGCCACTGGCTTCTACGCTACTGGATTCAAACAGGGAAATAGTTTCGGAAATGGAGGATTGAAGTTAAACCCACCAAAAGTGCAGTCATGTACTTCTTTCGGCGCAACAAAACGCCACGTCACCAAACCATAGAACTATTTGATCGTCCAATCCCCTGGGAAAAGACAGTCAAATGCTTGGGTGTTACATTAGATGAAAAACTCATTCACCCATATCAACCGCGTACGAAATCGGACAGCCTTTGTTCTCGGTCGTTTGCACCCGTCATTTAATGAAAATTGCAAAATGTCTCTACGTAATAAAATTACACTTTACAAAGCGCGCATCCGACCCATAATGACATACGCAAGCACTGTCTTGTCTTGCACTTCACCGTCCAAAATCGCTTCATACGCATCGCTACCGTTACGCCGTCTTTCTTTCGTAATGAAAATCTACACATAGATCTTGAGCTGCCGCCGATATTTTGACTCTTTCGTCACACATCCAAACCAGCTCATTGTGAGTGCCGTCTCTTACAATCCCATTTCGAACTACAAATTCACCAGAGTCTGAAGGAGACCGAGGCACGCCCTCGATGACGCTGACGACGCGATCACTAGGGCACAAGCTTCTCGAAACACAACACGCTAACTTTGCACCCACCTACCACACGCGACGGTGGCGAAGGCGTTGCAAACGAATTAATCGCGTTACCGCCATATTTAAGGCTGGCTTTCACCAATTAGTATGGATAGGAGCTCTAAAACATTCTTGCACTGGAGTTTATCCACGTTGCCTACAATTTGTCTAACAGGTCCGGCACCATGCCCAGAAAAACACACCCAAAATTTTAATATTCCCTTCTCCATGTTTAGTCTTAATCTATTCTATGGATAGATATTATATTAAAATTATTATAACATATACTATACAATAATATTTTGTCAAGAACGCGATTTGAATGTTACCATTTTATATTTGAAACGCAGCAGTGAATATGACAGGTCGGTATGGTGGCATCTGTAATGATAAGAATGCAGAAATTTTCTTTGAAATGCCTCAAGCTGATTAACATATGTATCATAATATGGGTTCCAGATACAACTTAGATACTCTAGTTAAGATGTAATTAGTGACATAAATTAGCTCAAATAGGTTCTCATGTTTTTGAAATCTTTGTATGTTCTCTAAACAAAATTGAACTATTGATAAGTATCAATAGAATAATAACTTTAGTGACTATTCTATTGATATGTTACTTAAAGTGTAATTCCCACAATCGAAATCGAGCAGTAAGACATAATTTATTTCATTTCAGCAATACAGCTCTTAACACATTTGTACAACCAAACACATCCAGTAATAGAGTATTGCTCAGAAGAGTCCATACCGTCGAAGAAGTTTAAGCTTGATTCTCTTAAAAAGCTTAAATCACCGAGGCAAAACAAAAGTCCAGTATATAATAGTAAATTAGATAAAAATATACATGAAGTAACAACAGATATTCCTGATATAAGAGATATTGAATGTGATACTGACAATTGGATATTTCAGAAGCGAGAAAAAGCTAAGGTAACCTTTTTAACCTTTTACTTATCTTTTAAATTAGAATTGTTATAGAATAAGTCAAAAATACTTAAATAAAATAATATTCGAGCTATCATTTAGATACTTGCCAACCAACATATCGCCTAATTTATGTAGCAAACAAGTTGATTTCTATTGTATTGAAGTTGACAAACAAACACACAGCACATAAGGTAAGTAATTCCTGATGCACATTACACCTACAGCCATCCTCAATAAGGAATAATAATGCAGAAGTATCCCTAAGGACTAAGATAGAATGCCTCGTCCCCGGTAAAAAGCCCCAGGAACCCTAGACTCACCAGACGAAACAACAATGTTACCCTGGTATTCTGCGAGGGCGTGGTCCGTCCCCGGGCATGCCGACCCATTGATATCGCAAATACAAAAAAAACTGAGAAAGTGAAAACAGTTTTAATTTACTACATCTAAACCTATTTATAACAAACAAACACAATTAATCAGATGGTAAGTGATTCCAATAGTTCAAGGCCGATTCCTAAAGACTTAAGATGGAATGCTCCATCACCAGGTTTTTTTTCATCAGACGAAACACGGTGCTTTAATTACGGAGTAATAATTATAATAATCTTATAATTACAAAAGACAAAAGTACTTTTTAAAAGAATTTATTGGTCGGTAGGCCAAACAAAGATATTTAAGAACTAGGTAACAATGAATTTGTCAGAAAGAGACTGGGCAGAGCTTCCGAACTCTGTAACAACTGAAGCTAAGTGACCAATAGGTCGTCGTCTTATATAGGCAGCCACTGGGTTGCCAGTGCTATAAGTCATCAGTTTCCTAACACGGCCTCTCCTGACGGGGCTGCGTCCTCGAAGCCCTCAGCAGGAACCCGTGAAGTGCCAGCGACATGAAAGTTCGGCGACAATTAGGTGTCTTGGTCCTCATCGCAACCTTTGAACATGTACTATGTACTAAAGAAATTGTGTTGTAAGATACACACGAACAGTACTGTCGCACAATATTATCTCAGGATACAAGTAAATAAAACAAGGATCTATGCATCAAACAACCAAAACCTCATCACTACATATTAGCGATTTGTAACTCAATAGGCTTTACACAGGTCTGTTCCAACTCACCGGAATACCATTTAACATGTGCGCACATACGGGATTTACATCATTCTGTTGTTGGTCAACCCAGATACCTATAGTCGCGGGCAGACTTTACACAGGCCTGTTGCCGGCGTGGGCCTTTATTTATTTCCAAAAATGAAGAAACAGCTGCAAAAAAAATAAACGACAATGAAGAAGTCAAGTCGGCAATTTCGGCTTATTTTGACACCAAAGACAAATATTTTTTTTTGACGGTATAAATAATATATTATTTGCGAGTTCCATAAAATGTATTAGGTTTAAGGGAGAATATATTGAGAAGGATAAATAGTTTGGAGTGTAATCTCAACTTCCTTCCCTCTCATTCCGCGAACTTTTTGACCGACTTGTAACATATTATGGCACATATACTATTTGTTTTGAAATCGTCATCCTATCCCGTTCGAACAGACTTATTTTATAACAGCGACGTCTCTACCACATATAAACATGTTATAGCGTATGCTTTACGTCGAGTTGGTGAAGAGGGGAAAGGGTGGGTAGATGTTTGGGCAAATATTTATGAGACAGCATCTTATTCAGTTTTGGTATCATCCGGTAATAATCAGATGGATTTTATATACATATTTACCATAGTGAATGTTTTTTTTTCTGTTTGTCGTTGTATTCAGATCCATTCCTGTCGCATACCGCTGCATATAGCATTTCACAACTACGTTTCGTGCCGTCGCCTATTAAGAGAAGCTATACTACGGTACGAACCCATTAATATTGATGTCATACACAAAGATCTCGTTTCATATGGCCACCGATACAATCCTAAGGTATTACTACTGTCAAATTTTTCCCAAACTAGACATTTGTTGTCTATTAAAAACTTATTACCGATTATTGCAATTTAACAAAATGAAAACTGATATGTTTATATATCCTGTAATATTGTATTCTTGTAGAACGTCTACTCTTTATAACGATAAAAAATTATCGATCCCTTGAGTTTCGTTATAAAGAGTTTAGACTATTATGAAATTGTGTTTTGTAAGGTACGGTAAATCTTCAGAAAGGAGAAAGGAATTTTAAAGTGCATTTGTTTCAGGATCTCCTCAAATTCTTGGATAAAAAATGCATAACAGTGAAAACTGCAGACAACAATGGTAGAAACAATAAAAAATAATGTTAGTTTTGTTACATCATGACAAAAGTTATTCAGTGTAAATAAATATTTTTAATTGTAATATTTGTTCGTTCTGGTTTGTATTTAATAGATATAAATTTTAGATATACACTTAAGAGTAGTTTTATTTAACCCATTTTAAAGTATTAATATGTACAGTGTATAATATAGAGCTGAGATATATATAGAGCACCGTACGAAAGCAAGCGAAAACCTAGGTAACGCAAACGAATCAATGTGAAATATTAGCTCTTTACCTATGAAATTGCCTTTCTTCAGTATTGGCCATTTCAAACCAAAAAAAAGTTTTGATTGGCTGTGAATTCTAAATTAAAATTAATTTTGTTTTAAAAACATGACATTCTTATTACAAAGTCAGTCTTTTGTTTATTGATTGCTTTGTATTTTCATTAGGTTTGAACATTTTTCGACATAATGGCTACTTTAAAAATTCGTGTAATTATGGAATATGAGTTCCGTCGTGGCATCAACGCGGCACAAACGGCACGAACATCAACAACGTTTACGGAGAGAACTTTACAAACGAACGCACAACCCGTTATTGGTTTGCCTGGTTCAGTACTGGAAATTTTGATTTGAAAAATAAGCTCGTGGTCGTCCGGGACACTTTGGTCAACAATGATGAATTAAAGGCGATTGTGGAAGCTGATGATACTCAATCTACAGCCGAGATAGCAGCAGCTTTTGATGTTAGCATCACAACAATATTGGTCTTGCGACAAATTGGCAAGGTAAAAAAGCTTGATAGATGGGTGCCCCACGAACTTAACGATCGCTAGCGCAGTATACGCGTTGGAACCTGCCTCGCGCTGCTCAACTGGCGCAGAAATGAAAGAATTTTGAACCGAATTGTTACGTACGACAAAGAGTGGATTCTGTTCGACAATCAAAAGCATGTTAGTTAGATCCTGGTTCAGCACCAAAGCAATGCCCTAAACGAAAAATAACCTCTAGAAAGTTGATGGTCTAGTGCCGGTGTGATTCATAAAAGTTTTTTTACCGAATGGCATGAGCATTACTGCAGATGTGTACTGTGAAGAACTCAAGACAATGATGGAGAAGCTCGCACATCTGCAACCAGCTTTGGTCAATCGGTCGTTCCCGCTGCTCCTACACTACAACGCGCGACCCCCATACTGCACAACAGACAGTCTCCAAGCTGCAAGAGTTGGGGTTGGAAGCTCTCCCTTATCCACCGTACTCACCAGACCTTGCACCTATTACTTTTTCCAAAATTTGGATAACTTTTTACCTGGAATTAATTAAATTCCTGAGAGGCAGTACAAAATGCCATTGAAGAGTTTGTCGCCTCCCGTCCACCTGATTTTTACAGGAAGGGCATCAATGAACTACCACTGGGTTGGCAAATATGCATCGATTACATGGGTGATAACATTGAATAACAAAAATAAAAAAGTTTGAAAAAAAAATACTTTAACTTATTTCATACGAAACGGCAATTTCATAGTTAAAGACCTATTACTTAACGAAAGCGAACGAGGGCAAGCGAAGACCTTCGTTTTTGTTCGGCGTGCTGTACATCGACGTGTATTCCTTTGATGTACCGACAAGAGGCGAGCGAGTGATTATACGCGGTGTGTTCTAGCAAGGGAATGATCACTTAATGATTTTTTTTTTCGGGCTGATGGCCGCTGTTAGCCCGAGGGCTTTTACAGTTTTACCGGGTTGAGAGGTGACCGAGCGCTTATGGCATTCAGTCGAGACTTCTTTCTATGGGTAACGAGCACAAGAGCTACCAAGAAGTTTCGCAAGAAACTCCAGCGCCGCTTCTATCTGTAAGGACTGGAGAGAACCGGCTAGTGACATGGCGGTATCGCGAATAACCTTGTTCGGGACTCCCTCGCCGTCGGCGGAGCCGATATGAGGGTGCAATGTACGTGTGTTGTTTTTTATGGAGGGCTTGGGCTCTGGTGGTCGTGTTGTCGGGGTCGTCTAGGGCGTGCCTCGGTCTCCTTCGGACGCGGGTGAATCTGTGATTCGCGATTGGATTGTAAGAGGCGGTACTTAAAATATAGTAATGTTAATATATATTTTTTTTAAAATACCAGTTTCATTGGTGCCAGCATCGAGCTTGAAATCGGATTGCTCGCGTACCGATAAGTACCGCTTAGACATTGTGCTACCACGGCTATGTTAAAAAATAAAAGTACCCTTAAAATCATATATTTTTTTATTTAAGTTATTTTATTACGTTCAAACAACAATTTGCCGATTTATATGAGAAGGCAATGTTTTCGCATCGTTTCATGCGTGTCATCAAAACTAGTGATTATCATAATTTATGGATATTATTTTAATGTTTTATACGCTACGGTATGTAGAGACTAGTATACATTCAAAAAACTGTTATATATCTATCTAAATAGATATTAGTTATATAATATATATATATATAATAGATATATAAATAGTATTTACTTCGATTCGATCGATATTCCTAGCTCCACTAATTATAGGCAAAGTATCAAAATAATATTATTTAGGTCATAATAATTTTGCTATAGGATCTGGCCCACTGTTGAGCAACACTGAGAATATTCAGTTCAAATTTCAGTATATAACATGACTGGGTATATCATCTTCTGAATGTTTGGATTAATTCTTAGAAATTAAGTCATACCACTTCATCACACAAATCGTTGGAAACTTGGCCGGTTGTTTGGAAAAACCTAGATGTTGATAGAATGTTAAATATTCCCGAGATGATTTACTTTTCCTTACATTATTATCCTAGAAGCTAACTTCTGTGGTTAGTATTAAAAATGATTATTCGATTATTCTCCAGGCAATATATAAAAAAAAATCTTTTAGATTAACCTTTTTCTTGTTCTCTATATGTGCTTTATAATATGTTCTCGTTTAAAGGCAGCATTGGACTCATATAGGATTTCCTTTTGTCTGTTGCTGGCAATGCTTTGTTATGTTATGCTAAGTTTCCCTGCAATTTTTCACAGGATTGTTTCAAAGGAGGAGGTTCTCAAATAAAGCATCCATCCGTAACTTTCCGCATCACATTGGCGTAAGTGAAACACCGCCAGTATCCGATCCGCAACATCTAATAAACTGTGTTAAATGATCATTTCTAATTTATGTACTCGATTTCGCCATGAAAATGAATTTGCGAAAGGCGTGTTTATCATCAATAGTCCCATTGCATTGAGGAAAGGTCCATCTTTCTTTAGATATGTCTACTAATTGTATCCGTTAGTTATTCATTGAAGTCATCTGAAATTATAAAAAAATATTAATGACATTATACACGATTAAATATGTAATGTGTTAATATGTTATGGGATGAATAGATGAACGAAATGTTGATGTAAACATCTGTCAGGACAGAGCAGACAGACAAAAAATGAATATCAGAATAATAATAAACAGTTTATTGCCACATAATGAAAAAAAAACAACTTAACATATACAATAATAAGAACTGAAAAAGGAGGTGATTCGCTATTGCTGTAAATTCTCACGTAGCTTCTCATTCAGCCACTTCTATCTCCCTTAGTTGGTATTCGTCAAGAGTTGAGGGATCTCCAATAACCATCCAATATTCCAGTTTTACAATTGTGTATAAAGTAAAAGAATCGACATATCAGAATTAATTACACAAAAAAATACAATTGTCGAGTTTCATAAAAAAAAACAAATAATATTAATCAAAGGGCAGAAGATGTACATCTCATTTTGCAAGAGACGGTTAATAAAAGGAAACAACAGAGTTTGGAGAACATATGCTATTCAAACTTCGCCAATATGACGTGAATATCGTAAGTAAACTAGAAAATGTAGTAAAATATCTCTTTCATTATCACTAACTTGTTCCTAATTGTATTTATTACTTACTTTGATATATTTCTTCAATACTATGTTAGTAGCTGAGCAGACTTCGGCGACGATATACGAAATAACTTGTTTAGAAACTTTAAATCTAAATCTCAAATCTCACTTCAACCGAAATTGCACCTCGGTAATTCGGATTCAATAACTGGTTCAATGTAACAACCTCATGAATTCTTTAGGCGACTTGTTCGTAATTGACAAACATAAACTTCTAACTCCTGTTGCAAGTCTTTTGAGAGATCAGTTCCATCATAAAGTACTCTCGTTTTTTAATAAAGACGTCATCAATTCCGGGATTTCTTCTGCCAATAATTATCGTTCAGTAGAATGAACACAGCACTTGTACTAATAAGATCATCGTAGTCCATTATACAAAATCATTGACAGCCAACAAAAATATTTCTTAGCCCTAATGTATAAGGCGGTTCGCGTTCGCTCACTGTTTGGACACGTCAGAGAAGACGAGCGTAAAATGTTACACATCGATAATTACCGTTCGCTAGCATTCACTTACTCTCGTTCTGATACACAATTATAACAATTTAATACAAACACTTATATTTAATTATATTAAACAGTACAATTTTGTAATATAACCTAATAATATCACAAGTATCAAGTACGTATATTATATACATATACCGTATAATTACGAAATATAATAAACATATATTTCATTAAAATAATCTAATAACCGACCGATAAATCATATGCATTTTAAGTTAACGTCATTTCTTCAAAAGACCAGCCTGCTGTATAACTTGTCTCGTTGCATTGTTAATATGTCGAAATCTGTCTGGGCCCAATTGTATTCCTCCATACCTGCAAAAAAGAATATATATATATATATCTGAAAAACACGTTAGTCCACAGAAACATTATGTATGCATTTTTGATATATACGAGTATCTAGAATATAAATAAAATTTTCAACAATGGTGGAGACCACACATCGGCTTCTTTCTACCTGCAGGCATGAATAAGTCGTCACGGCGATAGGATGGATGGACGTCTTCAAGCGATGATGACAATCATTTACCATCAGTTCAAGACAATTCAGAGGACAATTTTTTGTACCTCGCATGCGAATCGAAACCAGGTCCTGCGGCGTAGCAGCCATAGCCATAAACCCTGCTGGCCAAAAGTTTAAGACACGCACATAAACAACATAATTATCCACCAATTGTAATAAAATCCCATACGATAAATAAAATCATTACCCTACGGTCCACTCATTACCACATGGCCGCACTCAATGGAGACAGATAGTTCGTGGTCGCGATCCCGATCAGTGAGGGAACGAGAAGATGAAAGCTACGCTACATATGAATGGTTCAAGGCCTCGCAGAATACTAACGCGTAATAGCAGCTTAATGCTTCTTTATTTAAATCATCTCAGCCCTATGGGGATAACTTACTTATGTAGTATTATGTATGTCAATACTAACCAAAAAATTGCGTGTTCTTTTATCACACCTAATTTTTTAAATAAATCTTTATACCCGTGTTGAAAATTAACAGTGGTAGTGTTTACTAGTGCTACACTGCTGTTTGTTTCTAGCTGCAGAATGAATGGGTCAGCTCGACCGGGGTTGGACCACGCCCTCACTGAATACCAGCATAATGAACTTTACTACTGGTGACAAGACATTCTACCTGTGTCTTCAAGGGTGATAACGCATCTGTATTATGATTCCTTGTCAGATGTCATGGAGCGCAGGAATCACTTACCATCAGGTGAACTGTGTGTTCGTTTGTTACTCTAAATGTAATAAAAAAAAGAAACATAATGCTAACCTTTATGTAGCAAATCATTTACAATCATCTCAATATAAAAATTCCTAAAAGATTTTCGTCTTTATGTGTTTCAAATCACTGCGTGATAACCTCGCGATCATGTCCTTACGTCATCGAAACCGTTGTGTAAATATATTAAATCTCTTTATCGTGTGCGGTGTGCGATAATTATTAACTATTTTTTTTTCGGGCTGGTGGCCGCTGTTAGCCAGAGGGCTTTTACAGTTTCGCCGGGTTGAGAGGTGACCGAGGTCTTATGGCGCTCAATCGAGATCTCTATTAGTGGGTAACCAGCACAAGGGCTTCCAAGAGGGAGGACTCCTCGGCTTGGACCGTCACCCTGTTCCGCGAGAGCGTCTGACTCGAGGGTGCCCGAGAGGGCCGAACCTCGGCTCGGTCAGTTGCTTCTAACTAAGAATTATCTACATTAATATCTCTATTATTATTATTGACTGTCTGTACCACCACTTCGAAATGCGTGGGCGGGGCGTTGGAGAAGAAGTGGAGCAATAAAATCCTGCGACGCTTCTATTTGTATTGACTGGAGAGAACCGGCCTGTGACATGGCGGTATCGCCAATAACCTTGTTTGCGACGCCCTCGCCGTCGGCGGGGGCGATATGAGGATTCAATATACGTGTGTAGTGTTTTATGAAGGGCTTGGGCCCAGGCGGACGCGTCGTGGGGGTCATCGATGGCGTGACTCGGTCTCCTTCGGACGCGAGTGAATCTATGATTCGCGAAGGGATTGTAAGTGGCGACACTTACAATCAAGGGTGTGTGATGGCAGAGTCGAAATATAGGCGGGAAGCCTGCTTCATGTACCGAGCCATGATCGGCAGTTCAAGATCTATGTGTAGATTTTGATTACGCAAGAACCATGGCGCACCGGTGGCCTTGCGCATGAAACGATTTTGTATTACCTGAAGTCGGTGAATATGACGCGGGGAGGCATGCGCAAAGAAGGGACATGCGTATGTCATTATAGGTAGTGAATAGGTATATTTGTCTATCACTATGACTGATTATTTTGCTTTTTAAGCTGACCATTTTTTGCCGTATTTACATTTTTTTATAACAGCGCGGGCAAACAAGCACACAGTTCACCTGATGGCAAGTGCTGACAGCGGAAATCCGCATCCATCCTTACCTAAGATTCAACATGGACAGGCGTTGTTACTCGTGAGGCTTGTGATGGATAACTCTTAACCTATAATTGGGTCCTCGGTATACCAATATTTAATCACCATTTCATTAATTGCTTGCTTGTTTTAAGCTTTTTTATTTTTTTTTATTAAACCTTAGAGTTTTGTTGGTAATTTAATCTTTCACATGAAGCATGCAAGCAGCATTTAATGGAATACAACTTTTTCATCTGATGGTAAAATTCCTGTGGATGGACCACCACATTCAGCTTTTATAAGAAATGCAGATGCATTTTTAGTTACTATTTTACCCTAGGGATACCTCCCTGGTCATGTCGTCTAAGATATCTCAACTTAGGACGAGGATATTTATATATGTAGTTGATGATCTGAGTAAGGACCCATGCATTCACAGAAAACACTATAAAAGCACCTTATCAATGTGGTAACATAATGAGTAAAGAAAATCAGATAAGCAGTCCCTGATAATGAGGACTCTACTCCTGTCAATTTAGACCACAGGGATGAAAATGCATCTACAGTTTGATTCCTTCTATTGATATAGGGTTGGAGAAGGCAGCTTGAGAAATAACTGCTTATTCACATTGGAAAACGGAGATACATTCCGAGAGTGATATCTTCATATTGAACTAATGTTGGAAGAAGCCTATTTCAGTACCTCTTCATTTAGGATCCATCCATGTATGTATTTTATATTTTCTATAAATTTTTGGCCATTGTAACTTTATATTCTTTTCAAGATACTATATATAGTAGTTTGGAAGTAACTGCTGACTACAAAGTATTATATTCTCGGCCAACATGCAGTTGCGCCATAGGTGATTATGAGATCTTATCAATGGCGTGTATCGGAGCGTAATTTTCAGTGGTAGGTCCAAGTTTTTGTCTATGAACCTTCTATGCAACGTTTTATGGCAATGTGAAGTTAAATTAAGTCTCTAAAATCGAAGGTTATTAAAATTACGTTTTTGGTAAACAAAATAAACTCTTTTTATGCAGGATTGACTGTGAGGTCATGTTTATGCACTTAAGAATGTCCAGTTTGGTGATCTTAAGAATATTCCTAGACAAGAGGACCCCCCCCTTAAGACGACCCCTTTCCACTATTATATAAATATGAATATAAAAATATGGATTATTACTAGTCATAATACTTATTTTATTTATTGTTACAAAACATGCAACCGAATATTTCTTGTTAAATTAATATTATTAAAAAATATCTTAAATATTATAATTATGATTGGAAATATCCTTACCACCTAGAAACCACAACTAAGGTATTCTTTTGATCCAATATCTGCAATAAATGCAGCATTCTTCCACCGGCATGAGTTTCTCCATCATCATCACAATCTTGAAGCATGGAGGTTCCTTTGTCTGTTTTTCTTTCAATGCGATATGCATACATGTTATGTGTCGCATTTGAGATTTTCTTGTTTTGTTTTAGCTTCACAAGTACTGCACTGTAATTTTCTTTTACTACATTATTTATTTAAATGACAATAAATTGTTTTTGAGGTCAACTGTATGTTAAAATATTGACCTAACTATTTGCGAAAGAAAAGAAATGGTTTACATTTTATATTGCTCTCTCAGATGTTCTTGTAATAAGATCTGTGGTGTCATAAGAATCTTAATAATATATAAATAGCAAGTGTAGTTATACATCATTAGAACAAGTTCTAATAATCAAGAGCTAAATCAGATGTTGTGGAATGCTATTGTTTGCCATAAGAAAATCCTTACCGTTTTGGAAAACCTACATCTATAAATATGGGATTTGGTTAGCAGTTTTGTTTATAAGTAGAACGCTTATATTAAAAAATGATTTTTTTTTTGAAAATTAAACCCTTAGTATGATTTAAGAGGCCCTGTAGGTTTAATGAAGAAAAATTATAAACTATAAAAATGGTTTAAATAAATGGATACTCACTTAACATCATTAATACTGTGTACTTCAGCTGCATGCCCTTGGAATGAACTCTTTCTATCCATAATTACCAAACCATGTGTTATTTCCGGACAATTGATTCCCAACTGCAAAAAAATAAAATAACAACCTATATAAATACATATATATATATATATATATATATATATAAATGTTCAATTCCACTGCTGGGCATTAACATTTTAATTTACTTATTTGATATACAATATTTTCTATTACCGCTCAGGATGTTATAAATCATGTAAAATAATCATCACATAAAATTAGAATAAACAATAATAACACAGGAATAACAAATAACTGGTAATGACAAACAGATCAGTGCATTTTATATCTAGTATTTTAGAAATATTTCGATTAATTTCTTTATGCCTGTACCACATTGCACTAGAACTATTGCATAACTAGAATTTTGGGTCAGCTCGACCCGGGTAGGACAATGCCCTCACAGAATACCAGCATAATGCTGCTGTGTTTACTGGTAATGAGGCTTTCCATCTCAGTATACATTATGATTCCTTGTCCAGGATGAATATAGATGTCATAGACACAGGAATCACTTGCCATCAGGAGAACTGTGTGCTTGTATGTTGCTCTCAATGTATTAAAAAAAATAATTACCTGTGTCAGATCGAATAATACCTCTACTGGTACATTATCAGTTGGTTTTTACTGCTTCAGGCTTGATTTTGAGTACAACATCTCTAATTTTCTCCACCCATTGGTATATTACTGTCTCACCAACATTTTCTCTAGAAAATGAAGAAAATATTTCTTCAGACATTGGATATGAAAGATCTTCCTTTGTATGGAATGTAAAAATTTCAAGGTTTTCTGCCAAAATCTATTTCTTTTTAATTCAGCATGTTTGTTGTACCAAACTCAGATTAAAGCTCTGTGGCAACCTGTGAGAGGCCTATGTTCTATCTATAGTTTAAAGTTGATCTGAGATTATTTTATTCTTATTTTCTTGGGTGATAATATTGGTCAAATTGTTTATTAATATTTATAATATTTGTCTTCAGTGTAACCTTTGAAAAAATATTGCTCCTAGTGTAGGCTATATTATAAAATACAATTTTTGTTTTGTTAAATAACACAATTATATTTGTTCCACAATGAGTATTGTAATACATATTAATATTATTATTCTGTTCTCAGAAAGAAACAGATGTAACAGAACAACAAACAAGACTTCTTAATAAGTTATTAAATGTCTCATGATTGTATGTGGTAAAACCTTTTATTTTATTATAATAAAGAGAAAATACTTACAAATAAACTTCATCTAGTGTATTATGCAGCTTTTCTTTTTCCTTCCTGTCCATCCATGGAGCAGATAATTCAAATTTAGGTGCCGCTTGTCCAGGGTATTCATGAGGCATAGTTACATATAATATTACTTCATGATCATTTTCTTTTATTATGATTTTGTAGGACCTGTTTGCTTCACTTTCCGTAGTCCAATCTTCACCATAGATCGAGCTTAAAGCCTCCACTTCTTCTATCTGAGTATAACTAACAATTAGTCTACAAGCACGTACACAAATTTACTTCCAAAAATATTAAAAATTAAAGTAGTGTACACACACAGATACATACTTGCTTGGTTAAATTGTCAGTATCCATTACTTAATTCTGCTTTAATGATTATTTTCACCACAATATTCCCTTATAATTTTGTCAAAAACATGTACTAAGTTTTACAAATGGAAATACAGGTAATATATTATCTATATATGTAATATTGGTATATCAATAATTACTCTCAGAGCCTAACTTCAAACTAGTTTTTAGAGTTTTTACCCTTGTCACTGTTCACCAATATGTCACTGTCATTCCAGAAGGAGCTGCCAGTACGAAAAAATATAAATACGGCTTGTTTGACGTCAATGCATTCCCCTCTGTTAAAGTAGAAATCTACTTGACATAGACGAAAAAAAGCTGCATCCTATCTTTTCCTCAAATTAATATATTATAAGTTCATCTCTACATTTTCTATTTATAATTTCTATGTTTTAATCACCGTCTTCAAACTCAGTGAAATATTTCACGTTTTTTTTATTAATTTCTAAACTGGAAATTCATATGAAGCAGATCAGTCGCAAATATTATTATTATTCTATATCTTGGTTAATACCCATCTTCGATTATGCAGAAGTGTGCTTACTCGAATCTAAACTAAAGTCGCTTAAATAATTCGACTCAACTCTATAATAATGCACTAGGTTTATGTAAATATGATTCTATAACACAATGTCGCTTAAAACTTAAATGACTCACAATCAATCACAAACATAGTTAAAAAATGTTTTTTACTGTATTCTTTTGACCCTACTTTTCCATTATACCTAAAGAAAACAATATAATATCTCTATTTTAACCCATAATGGAGCAATTCTATCCGCTTCTATCAAAATAGTCTATATTCTGACGCATCATTCCGCACAAATCTTTTTCAATTAAGGCTATACTAATACTACTAACGTTGGAATGGAATTTTGAAAATTGTTGTTAGAAATTTTGCATATGTTCAATTTAGTGTTGAACTTGTATCGTGACTTCACCAAATGGGCGCTCGTTTTATAACCTGTATATGTTGCGCTGGGACCGATACGTGATAACTAGCATTTAATTTTGTTTCTATTAATCATCTTATTGTATGCCTTAATTATTTTTCTTACCTATAAACAAATTCTTTTTTTCTTTATTTATTTGGCCCCATCACTTTTTAATCATCAACTTAAACAAATTATTCAATAAACGATTTAATTTATATAGATACGTTTATTTTAAGTTTACTTATAGCATCTAAATCTCATTATAAATTTAGATTGTATACAAGTTAATGATAAGAATCTTAAAATCTCGTGGAGGAGATGCTGAATAGAAAAAATCCTTTGAGCAATAGCTCTGTCCAAAGACGAATTGTTGAAATGGCTGAAAACATTGTAAGGTCATTGTGCAATCATCTGAAGACTAGCAAATTTTCAATTCAGTTGGATGAGTCCACTTTACCAACTAATGAAGCATTGTTGTTGTCTTACGTGAGATTTATTAAAGATGAAAAAATATATCAAGAACTTTTATTAGCTAGAAATTTAGAGACAGACACGAAAGGCGAAACCGTATTTAAAACACTGGAAAAGTTTTGTGATGAAAAAGGAATTCCGTTGAAGAATATTATATCAGCTGCTACACATGGTGCTCCAGCTATGATGGGGTGTCAAAAAGGCTTCATATAGTACTTAAAAAACAAAATTCCTGATGTGCTTGCTGTACATTGCGTTATACATCGACAGCATTTAGTTGATAGAAATTTAAGGGAACGACTATTTCAATCATTGCAACATGTCATCAGAGCAGTCAATAAAATCCGAAACAACTATTTAAATGACAGATTATTTAATCAGCTTTGTGTTGATGATGATGATGATGATTTCAACAGATTGATCTTTCACACAGAAGTGCGTTGGCTATCTCATCAATAATATAATATAGATTTCATCAAGTAGATATCGCAGTAATCAACAAGAACGCACAGTCAACAGGAATAAAATGGTTCGCCCTACACCTAGATTCTGTTGATGTTTATGCTGTTAGCCTATGCGGCTCTTACAGCTTTATCGGACACAGGGCTCACGGAACTGAGGGGTCCGTGAGCTGGTTAATCCGTGAGCTGGTTAGCTTCGCCCTACACTGCGGCATAGTTTAAGGTCACTTCGGAAACTTTTTTCCATCGGTTATAGGTTCTACGATCTATGTTTCCGGCCCATCTGTCAAGACGAGAAGCATCACTTTTAGTTACTGGAAATAATTAATTAAAATCAAAAGAATATAGAAAAAGTGTAAGACTTGATAAGATTTATTTTTTAGAGTTATGAAAACTTATTGTGTTGAAATTTACCTCCTTCAATTTAAATTCTAATGAGTTAAAAGTCTCTGCTAAAGTTACAATAGCATGTTAAAAACAAACTAAATTGCAGTTTTGCTTCTTATAAATTCATTAGTCGCACCAAAGGGAAAGGTGTTATTAGATAAGCCACAAAAGCCATTAAAAATGCCACGTCAAATAATGACACCTATACGAATGCATTAGGTTCGATTAAGCGGTACGTAATTGCTAGAACAGTATGCAAATACAAATTGTAATAGACGTATTATGGAAATACGCTATAGACCGGAAACTTTGTGTGATTTCATGCAAAGTTTTGATTCAGGTTATGTGTCACACGACCTCCTGAGACTTATAAAGTTAATAAAATAAATTTTATATCCTTAATAGGGGTATAAGAACATATTTTATTGACATATCAGCACATCGGAATTATTTATGATGTTATTAATAATTTCTTAATAACATATTTTCGACTTGATCTCTAAATTACCAAAGTCTAAATAGTAGGGAAATACGTACAAGTAAAACTTGTCCCTTCTTAAAAAAATCGATTATCAAATATATTCTTTAATATTTTTTGTGTTTTATAAACTGTGCAACTTAAAGTAATATCTTAGGTTCGTATTTCTCAATTCATTCGCCCTTTCATTTAATGTTAAATGCTTGAATCGAATAAATTTAAGACAATTCGATTATTTTATTAACTGAACACGATCCTGATTGGGTGGGTTATCCAGTAGATTCGGAGAAAATAAGCTGTGGTGCATGGAAAGATAGACGTGACAGACATGAAATATTCTTCCCGTATTCGTTTTGGATATTTATTTAATATGCATTACGCACTAAAAGGAAAATAAAAAGCTATGTTCCCAATATTTGGTTTATTGTGCTGTAATAAACAACTAATTGTGTATTTCCGACATCTGCATTGTTCCATCTATGTTACAACTATTCTAGGTTACAATACAATTATTAATGGATCCTTTTTACATTTCACTATAATCTATATGGTTATTAATCTTTTACACAGATCGAAGCAATTCTTAAAATGGCCATCTAGTAACAAATTATTCTAAATATACTTATTTTATGTAATTGTATACAGTATCACAGAGTCACAATACAAAATCCATTCATAGAGTTGATGTTTTTTTCACTGTTGCACTAACTTTTCGAGATATGTATTTCTACCTAGACTTACAATCGTTTACACTTAAGACAAAAAAAAATCATAAATAAATTAAAATATTTATAATGCTTTATAGTTTTCGTCAAATATTTCTATATTTACTATCATTTATGTATAATTATTTAAAAATGAGAAATAAAAGTAAATTATTTTTATGTACATACACGTTATAATTAAAATATATCTACGAATTTTCTTTTATTAATAGCTGTCTAGAAAATATCTTTAGCTATAATATTTTAATTTTTAATATTTAGTTAAAAATTTATTGTTCCAAGAAAATTAACTCATTGAATGAACTTTGTACCCATTATTACTACTTTTCTCCTAGAGCAAAACATCACTAAATAATACTATTTACATATAATTAAAATTTTGTACGTCTTACAATTTCGACATGAATCAAACTTAATACTTGTATCATTATCAAATTAAGAATATTTGATTGCCTACTTAGGTAGTGTAATAATAGTGTTTAATTAATAAATATTGTAATAGCTACATAAACTACAATGCGTTAATTACATTAGGGACTACATTCAAAAATAATAGTAGATTCATTGTTTTGTGCGCTAAAGTTGAGTCAAAAATATAGGTACACAGATCGAAACATATCAAGAGACCGATGACAGATTATTTAAATTTTATTTAGTATTGAAAAATAATTTAAATAATTTTTGACAAAATGTCAATAATTACTACTACAGAACCGATTTCTAAATCTTTGCGTAAGATTGAACCAAGGAAACTAGGAATAATGATTTTAATCTAAAATGACAGATATGTTTTATATGAGGATTGAAAGATCGGTCCTCCATTAAAAATCGATTTAAAATTAGAAAAAAAGTCAATTACCCGCCTTTATTTCTGAACTAGCAGTTTCATTAAAACAATCATTCGAAACCCCACTTTGCACAGAGCAATAACTTGCTGGCGAACTTCTTTCACTGGAATTTTTTTCTTGGCTGTGATATTCGACCATACTGCCACTTGGTTGGCGAAGTATATTTTGGAATGCAACTGGATATGGGTTATTAATTTTATCTGGTTTTTTCAAAAGTTCTTCGATTGAATAAGGGTTCTTCTTTTTTTCTTTTTCTTTTGTTTTATGGTCTTGTTCATCATCGGGCCTATCAGTGCTGTCATCGCTAGCTTCGACGGATATATGTTCTGAATTTTCTGATTTCACTTCATCCGGATTAATTCTGTTAAGGAGATCGTTATGTAGACTAAGAGCATATGGCGTAAAGTTCTTAGAGTCTGTATGGTATGGCATCATGATTCTCTGCCAAGGGGTGATTGGATATGGTTTTAACAATCCTTGAGCTTGCACTTGATTGGCTAGGAGCCATGATGTAGCCAGTCTTCTATCGTAGATATGAGAAGGGTCTGTAGGCTGCGATGGATGGATCGGACGGCTGAATGCACAAAATATGGTGAGCTCTGTTGATGCGGTATAGGTGTTGGTGCCAACGATGTTTTTAAAGACATGTAGTCCATAACATTGGGAGATAACTCAGGTTGGGGGTACGGCTCTGAAAAAAAAAGAAAGGTAAATAAAACAAATTGTGGTGTTACCGAACCGATACGACTTAGGTACCTAGAAAAGAGCCTACAACTTCCTTAAAGGCCGGTAAGGCATTTGCGACTCCTCTGGTGTTTCAGATTTTCATGGGAGGCGGTGATGACTAATAATCAGGTGGGCTGCATGCTCGTTTGCCGCCTATACTATAAATGTAACGATTTTGTATGCTAGAACCCAAAGTACGGAAAGTCCTTGTTTCAAGCTAGCGTGATTCAACTCCACGATTGTTTATTTGAGTAATATTAACTCTTGATAACTTTTAAAGAATGAAACTGGCCACTATAGAGATATAGATATTTTAACAACAGATACTCTTGCTAAGTGAAAAAGAGTGGAGTAGATTACATATGTATACATTGAAGCATGCTTGTTTTATCCAATCGACAAATTATATGGAAGAGCCATACGACGGCAATAACCAACCTATACCACGAATAGCTTTGCTCAAATGGAGAATAATCATAGTTTCATATAATACCTAAGGAATAATGGAACTTGCGTTTCGTTAGGCAAATGAAAGTAACTGAAGACCTATAACACCAGATTACTGGTGATAAGGTATACCATATTAATTGTCATAGGTGTAACCGCATGTATGTTTTGCTTCTTTAAAGTGCCTTATACGATGGTGAACGCTTTACAAAAAAGCATATTATATATATTTTAAATAATATTTTAAAATAAATATTTAAAAATATTGATTTTGAGCGGGTCCACTGTGTTACATATGATGAGTTTAAGGATCCGAAGATCTTTATTACTGGTGACGAGGCATTCTTAGTCCCCAGAGGAGAAAACGCTAAGTGTTATGATTTCTTATCTAGAATAAATGTGGGCCGCAGTCATCTCTTATCATCAGGGAAAGTATGTGCTCGTTTTTTACTCTCAATGTAATAAAAAAAGCAATGCAACATATCTTCCTATTATTCAAGTCAAAACGTAAACTATCGGTCACCTGTGATGAGATGTACTTTTAGATGATGTTCAGATTTGAAGTACAAACTACTATTATTATATTAGTAGCCGTGGTGTCCTGCGTCTTAATTTCGATCCTAAGTCAAGGCAAATATTTATGTAGTAATGGTTTTGTTTGTGTGTACTAATTGCCAGAGTTTCTGTCATCTAATTGCCTCCGATTTTGTTGCTGATGTTGTTATGACGTGTACGTGGGTCTGTGAAGCATTGTAAAAATACCTGGATGCTTGCATTTGTTCTGGATACGATTCCCATCCTAGACACAATATTAAGCCATCAAAAATTGTTGGCCTCCGCATTGGGGTTTGGTAGATGTATGTACCTTGTCCCTAATACAGCCTGCACCTTCCACCGTTTCTATCGCATACGCTTTAAAAAAGAATAGGTAGGGGACGAAAAGTGGAAGCCTATCAATATATCGTATATTTTCTCGCAAGAAAACATACGATACATTAATAGACCCTACCCAGTTGATATAACTTGGTAATAACCAGGAGACAAAAGACAAAGTGATTCCTAAGGCCCATGAACTACATTCATCCTCGATATGATATCAAAATGCAGATGCGATCCCTGAGGACTACGATGGAATTCCAAATTTCCGGATCCATACACTGACCATACTAAACACAGCAACACTAAGCTGCTATTTTAGTTCTAGTAGTTTATTGCGGTCGAGCCGACTGTTATGAATGTTAAATTAAACAAACATATGTAAAATTATGCAAATTTACAGAGAAAGTCATTAATTCTATACGACCATGCGGAAACGGTGCACATTCCTGTATCGTCGGGTCCGGGTCAGCCCGAACAGCATCCTGAGGGTATTAGCAGACCGTTATGACTGTCAGTACTTGAACCATTGTGCCATGGTTCACTTACTGACTAATAAATACATAAAAAATTAATAATAATAACCTCATAGGTAAATAAATATAATGATAGAAGTCACAATTAATGCTTTAAGTCGACATTTTAAGTATATTTAACATTTAAATAATTTTATAATCTTAGTGGAGCAGACCTAATTGTTATTCTTTGTTTGTTTTATTTTCTCTGTTTATTTTATGTTTTTGTCTATGTGTGTTGTGTATTAATTGTAATTTATTTAAATGTTTAAAATGTATTAATGGATCACTGTTATCCGATAATAAATGAATTGAATTTAATTGAATTAATTTACGATACATAATGGAATAATAAATAATATAACTCACGATATATACACTAGAAATAAGACGACGTAAGTCGTAAGTAATAAATAAAGCAACAAATACTATTATGTTGTACTGTTGTTGTAATGAAAAAAATCTATTAAGTTTATGACAATTTTCTATATAAGTAAAAATAACAATTGGAATACATTTCACTTGACGCCTAAACATAGTATTGAATATAGAACAGACAAGTAATAATAACTCTAAGAGTAAAATAAATGCAATTACTCATAGCGTGCTACGAGCAAAAGAGCACAGATAACATTTTTTGTTGTCTGAGTTTGTGACTTTTATCCAGGCACCAAATTTGGAATTTACTTATGTCAAATAGTGCTGGGTAAATGGTTTTTATTCGGCCTTTTTATACCATACGTTGAATTTGTATTTTGGCTACCTAACTTATCTTCGAATGTCGAATCTATTTAATACTTTATTCAAGACATGATGGTGTTATTACCACAGAGTAGCCGTAACGTATTGCATTGTCACCCACGAGTAGGATGGCCCGTTAATTTTTGTAAGTTTGAAATAAAACCAGTAAATACCACCTGTCATATGACGGTACAACAGTAATTTTTATAAAACGTCAAACGTTACACTAGCTTAACTCGGTAAAACTTTTCAGGGAAACTGTTTTGTTTAGTACTGAAATGTTACAATTGATGACGCATTACTCGTTTCGTCTAATGTTTTGTTCATGCACATCACAAACACATCTAAATAATATTATAGGCCAATATACTTCACCTTGCAATTAACAATTTCATTGCCCGGTCCCAGGGATTAAGTTTAATGGCGATACTAACGTTAAATTAAAAGAAAACCCCCCAAATTCGGATAGCCTAATAATTTTTATAGATTATGTATACTAGACCTTTGAAAGATAGTTGAAGTAATATATTACATATAGCAGAAAAAAGAAAATAATTATTTTATGTCAAATGTATTATAACAAGCGACAATTATTTTTGTAATTTGTCTCTTTTGCATATGCGGTAACTGACAATTTACTCAAAACTAGTTATGTACACACGTCGTATAATAATCTTTCATCAATTACTTTTGTAAAACATCTACCTACCTATACAACTACTATTTCTAATTTATAATTCCTAAGGTTAATATTAGGTACAGCATGGAAATCCTTTTAGACGGAGACACGATACTTTTTTGAGCCTTTCCTTCTGGTCGTGAGTGGGGTAACAGTGTGCCTTCCTATTTTATTTTTATTGTATAGGTTTTTTCCTTGTTAAGTAACTGTGGTCAAACGATATTCGTATAATATTTAGAAAGGCTTTTATGACTAACACAGATAACGAATAATTTATTAACTGCCTATTTTGTTAGTGATGTATTTTAAAAGATTACAATTATAATTATATTTAGAAAGTCACTTTCATGTCGTATCGTTTACAGAACTTAAATAATTAATTGCATATAAATTACATTATCAGAGAAACTAAGCAACGATAAAAATGTTGGCAATGATAATTGTTATAAGAAATTACAATATAATCAGCATAATTTATCGTTGTTTGCGCAAGTAAATAATTGTTTTAACAAGAAACTTCCTGCTTTAAATATGAACGTATCGTATAAAATTGTATAAAAATCCAATTCCTTGGTGAGAATAATTTTGTTAACTTTAATTAACAAACGTTTAGATAATAAATTATCAAGAGCTATTCAGCCCGCGCTCGATGTTTAGTAGTTTACATGTCTTTAATGCGTGATTATCTTATTTCGGATTAATTAAATAAGAAACTATAAATTGTCGTGTTTATTTTGACTTCCTTGCACCTGTCTAAAACATTAGATTTCCCCATTTCGAATGTTATTTAAACTTCGTTTACTTTAATAATTAAGTTTTGAATGAAAAATAAAATAGTGTTCGTCAAAGGAAAGTGTCTAAAATTAAAATTTATGAGGCAGTGTGCGCATTGTGCGACCTCTTTTTGTCTATTAAAAGACTTTTAAAACTTTAACATTATTTTTCGTACTTGTTTAGAACGAGTGGTTGACCAACATATATTAATATTTTTTCTGATTTTAATTAAATTATATTCTGTCTGTTATGCAAGTGTTTTAGTAGAAGCTAGTATTAGTTACTAGAAGATAGGTGACAATGTATTATCATTTTTTATCCGGTATGATGCGTCACAGGAATCATTCACCATCGGATGAACTGTGTGCTTGTATGTTACACTAATATCATTAAAAGTATTATTTCTTTATAATAACCCTAAAATCAGAAGCTTAGTCGCAGTTAACGTAATTATGATGAGGATGGTTTTTACTCACCGTGGCCAGCCCTTGGTTCTTCATCACTCCACGCCAGACCGCTGTTCCTCAGGATCCTATTCACTGAGGACACTGAAGGTATAGAGTGGGGCTCGCATACTCTTGCGCTGAGTAGTCTTTCCCTGATCTCCCAGGCGAACATGCCCGGGTTTTCCTGCTTCAGCCGTAGTATCTTCTTCACGACAGTTGGTGTTGCGACTTGCTGAAAAGAAATTCAAGTATTTTTTTAATCACAAGTTATATTCAAATATGTACTGTTAAAAAGTAAATATTTTAATGAAGATATTAAAATAAAAAAGAAAATTATTAATAACCCGAAGCACCTTCAAATCACAGTTAATGCTCCCAAAATACAAATTGTACATTAAATAGACTTTTAAATATATTTATAAACCCAAAAGTTCTTAAAAATTACCAATAAATTTTCGTAATGAAATAGATATGAAAAAATTTAAATAAAACGTATTGCTTTAATTTATAAAGCAATATTTTTAGGAATTACTAAAAAAATATTATGTCCATAAAAAAATACAATCATAACCAAAAAAATTATAATATTTGGCAACGATGTTGAACAAACTGCGAATCTATCGATAAACGTCCCTTGTTCGAAAAGTTGTTTCAATATAGAACTCTTCTGTAACATCTTAAGTTTTTTAAAGAATATGTAATACACACTGTCAAAATACTAGATGTTATTATCTACCTATTGTCAATTAATATTTAATACTGAATATATTACGCGAATCGTAATGCATATATAAATTTAATTTGGTTTTGGGTGCACCGATAATGTTTATTGTACATTTATATTTTTGGGTTAATAATAATTTAAAAAATCTATTCATCTATAAAACATAAATTTGCCACACATGATTGCCAAATATTTCCCCCTGGTTCGTTTTTCACACGGAAATTATTATTTTAATAGTGGTAGAGCTACATTGCAGTTTGTTTCTAGTTGCAGAATGAATGGGTCAGCTGGACCGGTGTAGGGCCACGCCCTCACAGAATATATACCAGCATAATGTTGCTGTGTTTCGTCTGGCGAGTGCAGAGAGCCGGAAACCTTTATTACAGATGACGAGGCATTCCATCTCAGTCCTCAAGGGTAACAACGCATCTGCATTATAATTCCTAGTTAAGCATGAATGTAGATGTCATGGGCCGCAGGAATCTCTTGCCATCAGGTGAACTGTGTGCTCGTGTTACTCTAAATGTAAATAAAAAACAAATATATCTCTTGGTTAATACCAGATGGTTCAACTTGTGTGTGGATTAGTGCTGTAAGTTCACTCACTCACTCCTGTTCAGGTTCGATGTAATGCATATGCTAAGAAAATGCATGCATACAAAATATTGGCCGTAGGTTCAAATGCAACGTAAGGGACACGGAACAAACGAGTATAGGGGTTTATAGGCTGCATTGATCACTTGATTTTGTACTTCGTTTGTCGTATTTTCTGGATTCTAATGGTCTGCTGGTCTGATTGTAGTAAATATGCAACTAAAGTTGACATCGTTCACCGATAACTGATTCACTGTAGGTAAATGAAGTCTTGTATTTTGTCGATCGATTATTACTTATTAATTCTTCTGTGTTACGCTAAAAAAGCTAATGATAAGTCGTAAATATGCACCGGTAATAACACGAAATTACCGGGTTAATCGCACATGTCATGAGACAGCGATGAGCGGTGCGTACGCGTTAATGTCTGTTTAATAATGGCGCTCACTCGTGATGTTTGTATTTACTGGGAAACGTGTCATTTACCGCCTCGAAAGTGTGAAAGTCATTCATTTTCCTTTAATGAGAAATACGAATCGTTGAACCTATGGTAGGGGTCGAACGACACCGTAGAGCATTGTATTCCTTTTTTAAAATTTATTATATTTTTAAACTAAAAATAGGTAGTGCAATGTTTAGTTTTAATATCATTTTGTTTTATATTGCATATAATGTGTTGAATCTTTTTTTTTTTTTTTTAATATTTGATATTAAATTTGTATTTTTTAGGCTTTTTTTTTAATTTGGCCATTTTTTAATAGGCCATATAAAGAAAATAATGCCAAGAAAACAGCACTTTTCTCTCTTAAGGAATTTAAGGTCCTTTTTTATAGTTTAAGTTATGTAAAAAAAAATAGTAGCGTATAGTATGAAAAGACCTAAAAGTAATTAAAAGTATAATTTAAGCTCTTCAAATGACCCTTGTTTAAAAATGGTAGAGCAAGACAATAGCTGTATGTAGCATGTTATCGTCGACTCGGCCGGGGAAGAACCACGTCCTCACAGAATAGCACTGGGAATTGGGAGCCTATTGCTGCTGGGAAGCCCATGATGTGTGCAGGAAACTGGAGGCGCAATTATTGGTAACGTGGCATTGCATCCAGTCCAGCTTTATCATCAGGTGAACAGTATGCTCGTTTGTTAACTCTAATATTATAAAAAATATCATTCATACATTTATCACATTGATTTTAGATAATCAGAGTAAAGGAGTTCTGAATATGATTCTGGCTCAATATAAAAATTGTTTGCCAAACGAATTGTGGTTTATCAGGTCTAATTGTGATGTATATATCCCGTGATTCTGACACTGCTATTGAACCTTCAATCAATCTTAATGTAAGTAATAGGTTGGCAACTAAGTAAGAATGGAAAGTAGTAGGAAAAGTGGCGGCGAATGGCTCATTATTCCTCAAAAAGTCAATTATATTTCAAAATAAAATTAAGTTTTAAAACTAATTATTTCTATTATATGTTATCGCAGTGGTAGTTATGTCGGGTACCCCCTTAATATTATTCATTTTTTTTATTTATCACTTAATTTTAACCATTGACACATCACAGATTACGCAAAAAACTTTAATGACCTTTATGTGAATACATTATTTTTTGATGCTCCCTACTAATAGGTACCTATTAAGTAGGGAGCAGTTGCCTTGATCGACACCAGACCCTTCACACCTCTAAGATGTTTCCGCTTTTATACAAGAAGGATGTTTCGCAATGTGGCGCTATCATAAAAACAGATATTAAATATAACTTATTTTTATAAATAAAATGATGTTGTATCTTGTCTTCCGTCTATCTCATCGTCTATCCTCGTTATTTTATGACTATTAGGATTATTTTATTTATTCATAATTTAATGCACTAAATTGAGCATATATAAAATATCAAGGAGAAAAGAAAAATTAAAAAATTAAATGTGAATGATATGTCTTTAGACTCATGATATAACTATGAATACGACTCTGAGAAAAAAAATAGAAGTAGAAGGAATCAACTATACCCTTAAGTAATATATTCAATCCGCACATTTCAAAATTTTTAATTAGATGAGACAGAACTGTAAAAGTAATCACTGATTGCGAATAAGAAATTATCATAATAATTTTTTTGATAATTTAAACTCATATTTTCGCATTATGTCCAATACTCAGGGGGCGTCAATTGTTCCGCAATGATGATTTTTTGGAAAACATAAAGTTAAGTGATTCTAGTGGTTTATGATATCCACATTAATTTTTGATAAGAAATCATCATACAAACGCGTAATTATCTTTGAAGACTATGTGTAACATTCCATTGTTTTATCACCATTAATAAGTTTTCCGGTTTCTATCGTTCGTCAAATAAAACACAGCTGTACTAAACTATTTTACGATAGTATTCTGTAAACGCATGGTTCTTCTCCAGTCGAGACGATCTATTGATCTAGTAGTGAAGATAGTATATATTTGTAGCCGTGTGTAAGAACATAGGTATAGAAAGTAACTGATGAAGTTTTTTTATTACACAACTAAAGCACATAAAAAGAAATAAAAAGCAGTGTAAAAGCATGGTTCTTCTCCAGTCGAGACGATCTATTGATCTAGTAGTGAAGATAGTATATATTTGTAGCCGTGTGTAAGAACATAGGTATAGAAAGTAACTATTGAAGTTTTTTTATTACACAACTAAAGCACATAAAAAGAAATAAAAGCAGTGTAAAAGCATGGTTCTTCTCCAGTCGAGACGATCTATTGATCTAGTAGTGAAGATAGTATATATTTGTAGCCGTATGTAAGAACATAGGTATAGAAAGTAACTATTAAAGTTTTTTTATTACACAACTAAAGCACATAAAAAGAAATAAAAAGCAGTGTAAATTTTATGTTAATATTATCTTAAATATCGAAAGAGTTTACATTCAGATCGACCTAAAGTCCGAAAAAAAATTGGACTTGTACTATATCTTGATATAGGCCCCCAGTGGTCGTGTCCAATCTGATATATCGATAGAGGCCCACTCTAACGCCAACTAATGAGCAAAGCCGTCGCTCTAAGCCAAGTTATTATTGTAAGCAGATGTCTATTCACACGGACTTTCATTTCACTGCCAATATTACCTTTAGTCATGAAGTGTACTAAAGATATAGAGTAATGAAAATTCCTGTACTAATAAACTCGCGACTAAATTGTTTACTTAAATATTCGTTTTATCGTGAATTGCTCCTTGTTTATTTTGGGGGTGAGACTTTTGTCGTGAACAACGTGGTATTTACATTTACCTGTGTTACACGACTCGACGACAATAGTTATTTTTACATTTATTTTTTAAATGTAAGGGTAACCTTCATAATCAGATGAAATGCGTTTGCTATCTATATTTATATTCCAAGGAATAAAAGCGCATATATATTTTTATTCTGTATTTTATCATGAAAACATTAATATGGTTACGGCAATTGAAACTTGAAATTTCCTACAATTTTTAATTGGAGACTATTATTTTAGATGTGTTATTATGTTATGCAATATGTTGAATTTAACTTGAGAAATATCAAATGAATTCAAAATCACTTATTCATACCGTAAAACATCCAAAATATTGTGACAGCACCTTTTGTGAACGGTTGAAAATAATTACAGAGTGGCAGCCTGCGCGCCCTTCGATTAGAGAAAGAAAAGGAAAAAAACATGGCGCTAAAATTGAGCGTTCAATAGGATATCGATTGAACATCTAATAGCGTAATGACTAGTTTCCTACCAAAATTAACGCCTTGCATCCGCAGTGGGCTCTTCGCCACACCTTACTCCGAAGGCTACTATTTAAACATTATCTTTGACAGGCTCCTTAAAAGTCGTATAATTATTTTTTTAAAGCGCATGCGTGTATGGCATGCGTTTTCGTAGCAAGAAATAGGATATGTTTAATGGATTTCTGACTTTGAATTTCTATAATTGCCTTGCTACTTTTGAATTAGACAATTTTTTTTAGACATGACACGCATTTCCTGGAAATATAACTGATATATAAAACCTATTATGAGAGTAGACGTCGAATACTAATAACAGTTTGCGAGTAACGTTGACCGTTTTTGCAATTATTGGATTAATTATTAAGCGGAAACCTAATGTTAAATATTTATATACACCCGAGGGATATGAAGTCATCCTGTTCATCTACCATGGCGATTTCTTCTATTTGTTACCAGGTGATAATAATTGGGTTGAACTATAGTAATAACCATTCTCTTAAATACAGAAACACTAACTCATCATTCATGATCCTTTTTTTCGTTCTGATGTAATGCATGTGCAATAAGAAAGATGGAACTTTCCAATAAAGTGTTAAGCCCGCGAAGCATACATACATACAAACACCGAAAAAAAAAACCATAATTTTTTCTTTGTAATAGAACTCTTTACTCGCGAGGCGGAATAGACGACAATTTTTATCTATATGCATCATTAAGGTTTATTTATTAAATAAAAATCATTAAAATTTCCATGAACAATATAACATTTTTAGAAGAGGTTATTGAATCCATATACACGTTTAATACTTGAATAGGGGTGTATCTGTGCGTGTACTTCAAGAATTTTTTTTATATATCAGCATAGTCTAGTTAGCAACTTCATAAATTTTTCCGCCTCTAAATAGGTAAGTCTCAAATTTATTAATTTAGTGGTACGTTTTCAATGCGAGTTAGATATTCAGAAGAGGAATACCATTTGTGTATTACAAATTATAGTGCAGTACAAATTATTGGTATTTAATGTACGCGTTGTGGCCTTTACCACTTCGTCTGTCGTCGTATGCATGGTAGGTATATAAATGGTAGAAGCTCCAAGTAAGCAATTTTATTTTTTTAAACAGAATATCTGATATTACATATGAATCTTCTTTCGATTATAATGCTCATACATTGCATCGTACAAGGATAAGGGTTTCTTGACTTTCTGTTCCTACTAATTTAGGACATTATAATTTTAGGCATCAATTCTTGAATGTCATGTTCATTGGTTTAACTAATCATTATGTCAATATTTCAAATAGTGTTTTAGGTATGCGTAGGAGTGCGTATAGATCATATCGTAACGGTATAATATATGTAATGTCCCCTCGTAGCTCATTAGAAAGGATATACGAAATAGTTGGCATAATATTATGATAGTGTTAGGTTGGTAATATTAAATTTAAAAATAATACGATATGTACAACAGTTTATCAAAATGTCACAACAAACAACTACACGATATTGATAAATTCCAATTAAGTAGTCAGCTTTTAGTTAGTGGTGGCGAAATATTGATATTTATTTTACACAATATAATATATATATATATATATAGTATTTACGTATAATATAGTGCCATCTGTGAAAAAAATACTAAAAGTATATTTTGCACAGATGGCACTCCCTGTTATAGGTCGTATTATTATATAACTATGGCGGCACTCTAGCACTGAACCTAGTGTAAAGGATTTTTACTCAATCATCTGTGTTATAGAGTAAATATATAGTTATAGGACAAATAACGGGTGATTTAGAACGGTACGAATATTTCATTCCATCAAAATTAAAAAATATTGTAATTATTATTTATTGGAATATGATCCCATTTTTATTCTGGCAACAACCTACACACTGATCATAGATTGGCGGGCTAATACAAGATAATCTGTTGTATATTTTATTTATTTATTTATTTACTTTAAATTTAGCACATATTAAACACACAACACATTTACAAATATTAAAAAAAATAGAGCAGCTGTTATAGTGAGGCAAAACGAAAGAGACAAGTCTTTGTATTGGCGCGAAACCTTAGGGCATTATAAAATATCCTAAGCAGTTGACGTCATCTAGTAATAACCAAAAGGTATCTCCTCGATTGAAACCAACTCGGAGGGCATAATCATCATTATAATTTACTATACTCTACTGCCGTATGGTTTTTATTTATTGATGATATATTGGACCATTGATACTACTACAAATTGATTTAAACTCAAGACCCTACCAGGTAAATACTTTGTTCTTGCCACACTATATTATACCTAATTATGGTCATAAGCACGTTTATTGATATTCCAGTGATAAATATCCACGTTAACAATATCTTTGTTAATTCAAACATAAAAAAATGACAATACTAGTCAACGACAGACTGTTTTTTTTAGTCTTTAATGCTTAACTCACGGCGAAGAAGACAAGGCGACAATGAATAAAGCGTTATGATGGTTTTTTTGATATCCCCGGACACTTGGGGAAAAAGCCGGAGTATGTCGGACTTTCACTGACTAAAATTACTTGTTTTCATCAGCGTTGATTAGGGGTCATAGGAAGCTTTCATAACGGAATCTCATCGGTTTGCTGTTCCCGTCATTAAGACTTGCATAATGTTTGTTACTAGTACGCTCTTACATACATTGAACAAAGCCCCTAATCTGAATCTCTCTCTTTCATTTGAAATGAAGAGTGGGTGAAACATAAAAGGACAATGTCATCACCTCAATCACCATCAATTTAACTAAACTTGATAAATATCTTTTAAACGAGTTCTTATTTTTAACGCATATGCATAATAGATACGGAACGGAAGACTAGGCGATCATGAATAACGCGTATCGCGGTAGCGGTCCGTGTGTCATGGCGGCATTCCCGCGTCACGGAGCGTCCCGTTGCCCGCGCGACGCTTTTTGCCGCGCGCGCGCATCAATCATACTCTGACACATCCAATATCGGTTTTTGCGCTGCCCGCTACGCGAGACGCAGCAAAATGGCGCTGGTAACTGTCCACAAACGCGTGGACGATTAGTGTTTCTTATTACCGATTTCTATTAGACTTTCCACCTTCCTGATGGGGTGAAAGATAATTTGCCGGGGCGTGAGACCGTTGCTTTAATGACGGATTGATTCGATATTAATTCGAGGGAGGAAGATGTGACGTTTCTCCGTTAATATTCGCTTAATGCGGTATTGCAGGTGCTTGCCGGCTAGTTATCTAGGAGCCGGAGAGTTTTTATGCACCTCAAAAAAGTACCGTTCCTCTAAAGGCCTTAATTAAGGCTTTAGTTATGACCAATTTAGGTCTATTACAAACTTAAGTAGTTTTTGGGGTAATATGTTCTTGTATTGCATACATCATGTTATGGGAAATGGGTACTACGAAGGTAATTTAAATTTGTCAGTTGTGTGATGAAATATTGAGTAGCATAAATTTGTTCTCATTATACATTCATTTATTTCTTTATTGCTTTGGCAGTACTTATAAGAAACCTTAATCAACACGCCTTCAGAATATGTACCTACACATAAGGTACACGAGATATCTACTTATATTAAATATGAAGTGGTGGTACAGATAGCTAATAATAATAGCGATATTAATTTAGATAATTCATTGTCCAGAAGCAACTGACTGAGCTGAGGTTTGGCCCTCTCGGGTACCCTCGAGTCAGACGCTCTCACGAAACAGGGTAACGGTCCAAGCCGAGGCTCCCTATTGGGAGCCCTTGTGCTGGTTACCCACTAATAGAGGTCTCGACTGTGCGCCATAAGCGCTCGGTCACCTCTCAACCCGGTGAAACTGTAAAAGCCCTCGGGCTAACAGCGGCCATCAGCCCGAATAAAAAAAAAGGATTCTAGATAGACTATATAGTTTTGTCGAATTGGAAACTATCCTAGAATGACTTGTTGTTTCGGTAAGTAATTTGTTAGCTTTATTTATTTAACTTGAGACATAGATAGAATAAGTCCTATTTTGGAAAAGAATTTATAAAGTAAATTTGGGACTGTGCTATGACACTTTCTTCCTATTTTAAATGTGTAAACACTATAAAATAGTTATTTAACAACATGTGATATGTTGTTAAATAACTGGCACAACTTGGCATAACTATCACATACGGAATATTAGGATTTCCCTTGTATTTAATTTTGTAAATATGTAGTCTATGCGGAAAATGAAATAAGAATAAAATTCAACAGTTAATTTTTGTTTTATTTTGCATACATAACATTTTTGTTTCATAATTTTTTTAATTGTTCATAGGAAATTATAAAAACTTAAAAAACGCCAGTCAACTAACAAAATTTAATAAGATATAAAATAATAATTATATTAAATAGGGCATTGTATAGTAATAAACTTGAACCATGTAATATACAGAATAAAAATATTTATCTTTAAATAAAATTATTATTGATGTGTAAATGTTTAAATAGTACTTTTTACAAATGAAAAATTACTCTATTAAATCTGTGAATCTGTCAACTGTATTAACTGTGTAAAGATTATTTTAATAGTTAATATGTAATATATCTGTCGTTAGTTAGTCTTTTTATTTATATTAACAGCAATACAATATATTTATTTATTTTGACTTACTGGAAGTAAGATATCTTATCCTCTTTTAATTTTATAAAATCCTAGATTAACATTATTAATCATTTTTATTCCACACGTTTTTAAGTGATGCAACATTGTTTCAAAGCTGTTGCTACGCTTTCAATTTATCAAGTGACTTCATAGCCCGCAGGAGTCACTCACCATCAGATAAACTCTATCGTGTTCTAGTGCTCTATTGTCACCCTCAATTTACGATCATATGCGGATGTCAAATCGATATGTTACTTTATTTAAGATTACTTCTCTGGCGGTACATATATCTTATAATTCACGATAATGTATTGCTGGTGTATTTCAAGCATAGCGATATGTTCTTGTTCTAGACGATATTAACTGCGCAGAATATATTATGGTGACGTAAATATTTGTATAAACACAGAAGCACTCATTCGTTCTCCCTGTCCTAGTCTAATATAATGCTTGACTAACATATGTCTATAATGATATGTTTGGAAATACCAAATTCCATCTTAAGCGAAATCAGTTTCTAAACAATGTTTCTGAAGCACTCCTGAATTCGCCTTAATAAGATACATGAGCTAAAACACCGCATGCATACGCACACACGCACGCACATACACTCACACACACACACCACACACAAGCTTAAAATGTATGTTAATCCTGTTCCACATACTTTGCATAAAAAAAATGTATATAGTTGTAACTTCTTTGATGGCTAAATATCTATAATTTTATTTATGTTTAATGTTTTTTGTATGCTGTGAAGTTTCCTAATAAAGTAAATGAATAAATAAAATAAGATCGGAAAAAGGTCCACGAGCACTGTCATGGAATATATAGCGCATCAGGCCTTAAAAACCAACAATCTGTGACACACATATGTTTTTCGGCAGAATCTGCGCCACACGGCCGAATCTTATAAGTATACTTAGATCAAACAGGCAGTTAGAGTGGATTTACCGCGCCTTGTGAGTAAAGGAAAGCAGAAACCTTTTTATTGGTAACTAGGCATTTCAATTAAGATCTCGATGGTGACATCGTATCAAGACAAACAATCACTGTATCTTGAATTCTTACAGGGGTTGGATGCAGATCTATGCTGCAGGGATCAATATAATCACGTAAACTGTATTTCATTTGTCAGAGGCAAAGCTTACACTGCAGTTTGTTTCTAGCTGCAGAATAAATGGGTCGGTTCGACTGGGGTGGGACCACGCCCTCACAGAATACCAGCGTTAAATAGCAGCATTATGCTGCTGTGTTTCATCTAGTGAGTGTAGGGATCCGGTGACCTTTATTACTGGTGACGAGGCATTACATCTCAGTACTCAAGGGTGACAACGCATCTGCATTATGATTCCTTGTCAAGGATGAATGTAGATATCATCGTCTTTAGAAACACATTTCCATCAGGTGAACTGTGTACTCGTTTGTTACGCTCGTGTGTTGTAAATGTAATAATAAAAGACAAACAACGCGTGTGGGGAGTTCTTTGTGGAAGTAAAAACGTGAGTAAATTTAGTGGATTGGAGGAAAATAGATAAAAATAAGAATGTTTTAGTAAACATTTGTTTTCAAATTCACTTCTAGACAACCTTAGTTATAGTCTTTTGACGTTGCTGACTTCACCGTTGTTTCCGTGTAACGGCGTGTGCGTGCACGTTTCAATAGTATTCCAACCTTTTTTTATAGTATAGGTGTAAAAGAGAGTCCACAGATGAGTGACGCAAGTGATCACCGCCGCCCATGAACATCTGCAACACTAGAGGAGTCGCAAACGAGTTGCCAGACTTTAAGAAAGGTGTAGGCTCCTTTCTTGAAGGTCCCTTAGTCGTGTCGGTCCCGAAACACAGCTGGCGACAGTTGATTCAACAGCTTTCAGTAGTTTTTTAGTAATTGCGAGGGAAACGAAAGAAGTATAACTCTAAAAAGCTGTCTAACAAGATTGGGTTCCAGGAATTTAATATGGGTCACTATTTTTTTTTATATGACTTGCATATTCATTTATATTTACTTAGTTTGACCAAATTAGAACACTTTACCTTGTCTGTGTCCATCTTAGACGAAATGGACTGGCATCGCTTCCAAATCAATAGAAAAAAATTATGCTGATTTAAATATTGTTCCTCATTTACATATCTAATTATAACTTAGATTGTGCGAAACTGAGATAGCTGTGTAAAAATAATTTGAAATTAATAAGAATAAAAGTAAAAAAATATAGATAATAATTAAGAAATGGTTATCCCCAGTTAATATTGTTTATTAATTTTATATAATTAGTACAGATTATATTCGATTGGTTTTTAAACATGTTGAAGTTATTGTGTGAAAATGAAGGAAGATATCTTACGATAATAAACATGGATATTCCACAAAAGTGGTAATTTCCATGGACAGTGGTTGTATAGGAAAATATTTCCAATATGTTTTATGAAGCAGCTTTACGGTATTAAGAGGCGCGTAATAATATTGACAGCGTAATCCCGCCGGAGGACCATAAAGGGGTTATTATCGTTGCAAATCCGGCTTTGCATGGGCTAATCCAAAACGGCTTCGATACCGAACGTGGTATTGGATAACGTTGTTGATTCTGTCGGTTTGGTAGTCGGCATGAAGTCTATAAAATATATTATCATTAATAATAAAAAAAAACAATCAATGATATATCACTCAATACTTTAAACTATAAGGCTAATCCCACTGGGTATAAGCCTCCTTTCTAGAGACGGTATTGGAGTTATAGTTTTGTCACTCACTCTACTGCGGATTGGCGGACTTCACACGTCTTCTTTTATTCACAATGTTTTCCTTCTGCTTAGCACAGCTGGAATAAGGCACTTAAAATTGCAATTAACAATTTCAATCATAGAAATCGATTTGTTTTCTTATAATATATTTTTTATAATTAAAAGCAAGCGCTTAAAATCTGAACTACTTTGGCTCGCTGAACAACACTAAGGTCAATTCTTCAACTTTGTTCTTTATTCAATTCAGTCTAAGCTTACATCAAGCTTTTATGTTTACCATCATTAATCATATCTACCACAAATCGGTTCGAAAAATTATAGCTCTTAGAGAAGAACTTGCAATAGGCTGGGGTTATTTCTTTCTTATGTTACTAATATGTATTTAAAGTTACGCCGTAGTTATGGACTAGGTGTTGCAATAAGATAAAAAAAAGTCTTGAATTTAATGTCTCTCTTATTGATATTAAAAACTTTCAGTTCAAAAATACAATGGCATCAAAGAAATAAAAAGGCAAATACTTCGTCATGTCCAAACTCTACACCTGAGGCATCCCTACTTTTGTTCGTACGCGTGTGTTATTAAGGTTTCAACAGCTATCTGTGGTTGACAGCCGACAGGTGCCCACCGCTCCCATGACCCGAGCGCTTGACCAATCGACTCATTACTGTTACAAATTGCCACCCGATTCGACCCGCGATTGTGACATCGAAAAACATCTAATTGCTCGATTTTTTTAAAACGGTGCATTTGTTTGCACCCTCTTATTTAAAAAAATTCGAATGCGACCTTAAAATGTCAACGAATTTACAATTTTTGATAAATAAAATTTCCTGCCTTCTTAATTTTTAAGTAAATAAATAAATCGTTTTATGACTAAAAACTGCAAGGTTATAGGTATTTTGTGAATTACTGAAAATATAGGTTTAATACAATGCGATTGTTTGCAACCTCTTATTTAAGTAACTTGTATGCGACTTTAAAATGTTTACTAGGTTATAAATTTTAAAACAATTTTTCCCGCCTTCTTAACTTTTAAATAAATAAACATAAGTTTATGATTAAAAAACGTATGGTATTTTGTGAAAGACCTTCACTTTGTCAGGAAATTAATATAATCGACGTTGTATACGGCAATTATAGATCAATATACAGCTAATTTGTTTCCATCTATCCAGACACATTCATACCATAATGGAGTTTTATTAACCTATACAATGAAGTTCAAACATATAGGGATTAATTAATATCGTGTTCGAATGCTGTTTAACTATTTTTATTATCTTGTTTTAAAGAAAGCAGTATATTATTTATCTATATACAAGAATGTTCCTTTTGTCGATCTCGAATAAAGCGATATGTTGTAGTTATTACCCGATGACACCAATTGCCTAGGATATTTTAAAGTCCCGTAACTGTTTGTGCCAATTCAGAACACTTTAGGGAAGGAGATGATGAATTTCGATATAATAGATGTGCCATCAGATCAGAGGAAAGTATCTCAAACCTCAGTCAGTTATACATATAATAATACATCCAAACCCGGAAACTAGCAATTTATGCTGCGCAAATCTTATTTCTAGGCTGGGTATCGAACCCAAGATCCGCAACGCAATAGCAAGACACTGTTTCCACTATACTGCGCAACCATTAATATTGAAATATTTTATGTATATATAAAATACCTATTTCAAAGTACTGTACGTATATATAAAATAACTAACACGTAGCCATTTACAAAAATATACAATTCAACACCTATGAATATTTTTAAGCGATTCCAAGCAAACACACGCGTGTGTTGCCAGCGTAGAATAAACGTCTATTATCATTTTTAATTCGTGCAACATACGAGTTGATTTTGAAATAAATAATGCCCGCGCTTCGGTGTTGCTTGCGCGATTAAACACAACCGGTAACGTGTTGCCAGTGGTGAATATTTGATATCCACGTTATATTGTTTGACAGAGCTGTTAATGTACGTTTGGCATGTTATTGCATTTGTAGTGATCCTATCGCACTTTTCAATATTATAGGAAAATGTTGGGTTATTTATATTCATGGGATATCTATTTGTCATCAGTGCGAGGTTATAAAATTTAATTAATGTCGCTTTATACAAATATAAGATATTCATGATATGTATATCGACGTGTAAAATTGATTCATATCGAAGTAAATATTTTAATTATTGTCATTTATTTAATTATCGTCACCTTAACTTCTTGATAAACGGACGATTATTATCTCACTTCTTTAAGTTTTTGAAAAATGATAGTAGAACGTTTTTTTTTATAGAATAGGTATCAAACGAGCAAGTCACCCAATCGGGTGAGTGATCACCGCCGCCCATGACCAGCCGCAACGCCAGAGGAGTCGCAAATGCGTTGTCGGCCTCTAAGAAAGGTGAATCGTTAGCGTCCTGCAAAAATACCTTTTGTGTATCTGTTGAATAAATGAAATAAAATTGCGTATTATGATATTGTAAATGGACTGAATTTTGCTGACCGATAGATTGTATAATATAATTCAAATTTTAATACAAACACTGTTTTAGCAAGAACACCATCGAAGATGTCAGTATAACTTTTTCCTTTTATTAGAACCTCTGTTTTTGCGTATATTTTTATCTTGGATCTTTTTATATTAGGGGTGACAAACTAGCACTAAGTTCTAGTTTGTCTGATTATTTTAGATCTGATGTTCAGTGATGACTGCGTCCCATGAAATCTATATACATTCCAAACAAAAAAGGATCCATCTATACACGCCATACAAAACATAACAATATTATGTTGCTATTTCTGGTTGGTATTCTGTTAGGGCATGGTCCAGCCCTAGTCGAGCCACATACCACTACCAGTAAGAAGCTGTCGCTTGGTTTTAATGCTGTTTTAATAATCCTTAGGACTCTGTAATATTTGACTAACAAAATTGGGGTATCACAGTTCATTTAAGAGTAAGTTATTACTGTGGCTGGTTATATCTTCGATATCACAGATGAATCTTTATTCATCTGTAATATAGAATTTTTTCAAAGCATAACTACACTAATAAAGATATAATTTTTATTTTGTGACGTAGGTAGGATTCATAAAGACACTAGAACCGACTATCAGTAATGGTTTGACAGTCTGGACAGACAACTGACAGATATGAATTACTTTGGTTGTTAAAGATAGGTTGCCAGCCTCTATAATACATGGACAAAACATCCTCAACTCCCTTAATTAACTTTCACAATATGCCTGGGAACAGAAGCAGCTGGGAACAGTCGATGTTTTTGCCTATTACTCAAAGACAACTTGCTATTTCAAATGTCAAATTCCTTTGTCTGTGTCGTGAAAAAACCAAAAAAAAACACCAGATCGTAATTAAATCACAGATAAGATCGTTAACCCGGTTGTGACATTCGTATTAACACGTTCAGATATATTACATCTCATCTCCATGTCCGGAAATTCGGGCGATTACAGGAACATGTATTGATGACGTTAAATTACGCGGGAAACGAAAAGGGTTGCTATTATTTGTTTTACAAATCTGGTAACACGTATTTCCTAATCAGGTATTCAGGATTTTCGATTCTATTTTTATGTTAAAAGAGGTTAAACTGCAACTGAATTCATATTGCCTTGAAACATGAAAAAAGGAAAATATCAATAGATTTGGTAAAATCTTGATGGAAAGAAAATATAGAGAAAACAATTCGATTAAAAGGATATATAAATTTATAAAATGAGTATGTAATATCACATAATATATGATATAATTATGAAACGATGGCTTAGAAAATACTTATTTATGATATGAAATGACGTGATGATACTTAATCTAAATGTGTTCTCTGATGATACAGAATATGTAAAGGACATCTGCATCATATCTTTGAAAGCCTACTGTGAAAATTAGGCTATTTCAAGGTTTGTCTAATTAAATTTCTATGGCTTGGTGGACGGCGAGGGAAGTGCTCCACGCATTTAATGCTTCTTTCAATTATAAGTTTTAATGTTTGTGCTTAACAAATTATGATAGAGACTGCCAAATGGAGGGTTCTGAATAACATATCCGATCAATCGACCATTGTATATCATGCTAACAAGGCATGTGCGTCTCAAATTTTTATTGAGGATTTTTGACGTTTGTTACCCTTAGTTCCACAAGTAGAAACTGATATAATCAATACCAACAATCCTACTATTGGTAAAGCCGATTAGTAGTGACGAGCCTGGCAGCTGGCAGGCATGCGCGAGACTTTGAAATATAGATTATTCAATGACAACCATTGCCTGTCAATGCTAATAAAGTCTTGCAAAGACCAATTTGTATCACTCTTAAAACTAAGAACCTTCTTAGTCTGTTAAATAAAACCAAACCTTGTTGCAAACTTAGTATAATGTAAGCAAGTGGACCTCTCGGGAACGCTCTCGCGAAACAGGGTAACTGTCCAAGTCGAGGCTACCTCTCGTGAGGCCTTGTGCTGGATACCAGCTAATAGAGGTCTCGACTGTGCGCCATAAGCGCTCGGTCACCTCTCAAGCCGGTGAAACTATAAAAGCCCTCTGGCTAACAGCGGCCAGCGGCCCAAAAAAGTGTAACAAGCGACTACGTTTCAATTCATATCTATGGCATATTTGAAATCTATCATAGATTTATAAGGAAAATGCTTTTTTATCCTAATGCTACACTAATTTAAAATAATAAATCATCGCCGTATGATGAGTCTGCATCCAATTCATACTACCATTGTCCACGTAGATTACTTCCGCGATGCTAAAATTCACTATACAATTTTTGTTACCCGTGTCTAACCTCAAGCAAATGTCACCGGTTAATGAAGTTCGCAATGGTGCGCGAAGTTCCTAATTGGTCGTAACGTACCGCATTTATTGTCTGGAAAATGTACGTAGAGAAAACACTTAAACGTTATACTGTTAAAGATTGTTGCTAGTTAGGTGTTACATAATATGATGGTAAACATGCAAATAATATTTTGGTTTTTCTATATCCAATCACCTACACCTTCAAGTATTTCCTGGGCCGATATTTTTTTTTCTTCAGGCTGATGGCCGCTGTTAGCCCGAGGGCTTTTACAGTTTCACCGAATTGAAAGGTGACCGAGCGCTTCTGGCGCTAAGTCGAGACCTCTATTAGTGGGTAACCAGCACAAGGTATAACTAATAGAGATCTCGACTGAGCGCTATAAGCGCTCGGTCACCTCTCAACCCGTACAACAAACTGTAAAAGCCATCAACCATAAGCCCGAAAAAAAAAGAAATAAATTTGGCCCAAGTAATACTTACGCAAATGACGATGAAGGTGTATGTGATAGAATATAGAAGAACCTTAATATTATTTGAACATATTAGGCCCAACCTAATCTCTATTTTATCTTAGTAGGCATTGTGGTAAAACATTGGTCCTATTTTATTAAAAACAATATAACCTATGATTATTATAATTTTGAGGCTATTGTTATTGTAAATATTTTTTTACTGTTCAATAACCTCCAATTAAATTTTTCAGCAAATTCTTACGTCACTATATTTTATCCCGCACGTTATCATATGAAATTCATATGAGTAAGCTTAAGCGAGGCTAAGAGTGGCTAAGAGGTGGCTCTGTGTTTTATTACTTGATGAAATCCTACATAAATATGTAAAGTTACACACACACACGAGAGTTATGGTGAAAGCTCAAAGGAAACTGAAGTGGAAACATTCCTTTTATGGAATCAGATGAACTAAGATGAATAACGTGCACGCAGTCTTTATTGCTTCAATTATTTCTATTTGTGCCGCATCTAGTGCTTATCTGCATTGTAGAATTAGTTTAGTGTGTTCAAATTTGTAAATATCTAGACTTCACTAGGAACACTAATACCTCTTCCATTGTATGCTGCTGTTGAAAAAAACTTGGTCCTACCCGGTAGAGTCTACTCATTCATTCTATAGCTAGCTTTTTTTTGTTAGGAGTAAGAATGAATTACAAAGTGGAAAGAAGTTTCCTATTACCTCCTTTTAATAATGGCATTTCAACGTTCTCATACTATTAAATAACGACAACAAACAGCATTTATTCTTTATATCAATTATTATGATGGCGTCATATTAATCTAAACTAAGAATATGTTCAATAATTATTTCAATTTGTTCTAATTTAATTTATAATATATTGCTAAATAATAATATTATCTATATACTTTTTGTTCTAGCTTGGCATCGGAATGATAATAGTTTGGACAAAAGTATGAATCTCTTTAAGTTCAAGTTTTCCTACTTTCTTTAAGGTCGATAACCGATTACACAATGTAAGTGTTGGTAAATGATAACATCGATGATATTTTTTTTAAGGAATATTATCTGGATGTATGCGCATTCTGCAAGCACGCTGGCCTGCGCGTGCTTCTAGCTGGCTAGGAAACGTGCACGGCAAGGGTAAGCGGCGTGCTCTCGCATCGGACCCTTAGGTCCACTCACAGCGTTTTTACTTGTTTTATAGAACTAATAATGCCCGATAAGTATACGGGTCCCCCCTTTTGGATAGGACACTGAACTTTAAATACAACTTGTTGGAAAAGTTCAAGGTGGTCCTCTTCTTGCATCATTCATAATTTGGTAGGATTCACGAAACATAACTTTTGTAAATAAGGAGTAAAGACTTCGGCCAAAGTTTATCAAGAGACTCTTAGATCGTGTAGGTTCTTTACCGATAATCCACTATTCTATTGAATGGTACATAACTACATTACACGATACATTATAATGTACTGTGGACCAGAAAGTCTGCTCTCGATTACAAGGAATGAGCAACTGAAACCTGGCACGAAAACAATGTTTTGGGATGTTGTAATAGATGAAGACTGACCCTCGTCTTGTGTGTAAATCCACAGATTCGTGTTTCATGTCCAGAGTGATTAAAGACTTGAATCAAAGTCTAATTTTTAAATAACGTTGTTTTTTTTTAATTAATCACTCTAATTACAATACAAACTCTATTAATATTACACTGTTTCTTTAAAAAACATATACATTTTAAAGTGCAAAAGAACACCATACTGGGTATACCATTATCAGTAATTGTGAAAAAAGTTTCATATGAATCTTTGCCATTATATTCAAACTATAATTAGTCGACTATTGACAAAAAGCACCATGTCGAACTAGCCTGTGTTGAATTCGTATAAATCTGACCCTTTTGTCGTTCGTAACGTACCAAAACTTCTATCACATACTCATAAATCTTTCCGCCTCTAAAATCTAATAAATTTCATCTCACAAATTTAATAAATGTATATATATATTATATAACAATATTTCAAGACTATCGAATTAAAATAATCGAATCAACCAATCAACATTTACAGCTAATTCCAATCTGTGCATTCGCTTTTAAAAGACGGCGTGAAAGTGGTCAATGAACAACCGCCCTAGACCATAAAGCGCATTGAAGCGGTGTCGGCTCCACTAATTATGGTCATTTGGCCATAAACATGTGGCCATCGATCATAAATACCATAACTTAAAGTCGTAAAGCCGGGGTAGGACCACGTGAACATTTGTAGGCTCTACCGTGCAAAATATAGCACGTTTGCTTAAATCTTTAAAGATAACTGTGAACGTAGGATTTTCGAGTTTTATTCCTTTATTTTTAATGGTTAAATGCAAATATGAATTTGAAATATTCATCCGTAAAGATGTTTATTATAATGCATATGAATTCTATAAATTAATTGCTTAGGATAATAATCGACCTTATATACACGTAGAACCTTAGATTAAGTTCAAAATGTGGAAGGGTCTATTTCAGGACAAGCGGCAATACTTAGTAATTTTTGTGTGTAATATTACCTATGGACAAATGAGCACACGGTTCACCTAATTATAAGTTATTCCTGCGACACCACAGCCTGTCTATAGTTTACAGCCTGTCTATAGTCCACTGCTAAACATAAACCACCCCCATATTTATTTTTTATTGTTGACTGACGCAAAACACGATTTTGAGCCACTTGCATCTATTGGTTTCCGGCTAACTTGCATAGGTCGTCGCTTCATTTAGAAGAGGAGTGGGGGGTGGGGGCTTGTATATTACACTGTTACAGCTGGTTCGAATTTGCCACTCAATACTCGAACAATATGGCCAGTCCGTTGCCACTTCACCTTGCTAATATTTTGAGGAAATATTATATATAAGGATCATGTCTCTGTCCATTTAGTCATCCTGCGACATATGAATCACAATGCCGATGCGGTTATACTCCAATAAACTATGATTTCCTCATCATCATTAATCAGGTCATCGTTATTCACCAAATGAAACACTGTTGCTCTAAGTTACTATTTTACGCTGGTATTCTGTGTGAGGGTGGTTCTATCCGAGTCGAGTCGATCTATTCTTGTCACAGTTAATTTATAATTTAGGTGTGATTTTGAATAGTTTGCAAATTCAATACAATAATAAGCAATTGATTGTTGTTCTTTTCTTTCGTCACATACAAATATTATAAAGCATTCGTAGCATTAAACTACTATCTATTATTAGTTACGAGTAGTGCTATTCTGTGGAAGAGTGCTGATAATGCATCTTCTGTCTTCCTGGTCGATCTCGAGTACGGTCATCTTTACTCTTCTGGTTATTAACATCAATTGCACAGAATATATTATTGTGTCCTAGTCAATTGTGCATACGAACGTGTTCGCTCGTAATACATATGTAATAAGATCGGAAGAAATATTTAGATGCAGTTTTTAGGAAATACACGGAATATACATACAACATATCCAGACGAAAACCAATAATTTGTCAAGCAAAAATATTGTTTCTCGCTTAAATCAAACGCAATACTCGCGACGATACAGATACTCTTATGATGATGAGCAGAGTTGATGATGATGAGAAAAAAAAAGTCTTATAATTTTTCGTGAATATTTCACAAAATAAAAAGTATAAAATAAAGTTTATTCCTAAGGCGTTTGTTTTTAAATTTATTTATTTGCGACATTACAATACATTTGGACGATTAAGATTCCGTAGTCAATCATGCGTGAATTAGACGGTGATTTTCTCAGGATTGTATCACAACCGTATTTTGACAGCTATCAATACCAAAAACTATAAGTCGCCTCGTGACTATTTCAGCATTTTTTTTAGTCTGTTTAAATTCAGGAAATGTTCTGATGATTCAAGTTCAATTGATTTTTGCCTAATTGTGAAAATATCATTGACAGTCTAAAAAATGCAGAAATTGATTTTATTTAGATATATTCTCTCCAAAATAGAAGGAACTAGAACTAAAGTACTTTTAGCTTGTGTTTTAATCCAAGAATTTAATCTTTCCGTATTTTAGAGAACCACCTCATTCTAATTACTTATTTGTACTAATAGGAGAGATATCTGCGTGATCAGATCCGACCAGTTGCAGGAATGGTTTACCAAAGTGTGGTCGTCTATTATTCTCTAATATAATAACAAATTTATTTTGAGCAGTATGGTGACGGTTTGGCTCCAGCGTCTTAGAAAAATACTACTTGCCTCTGGTCATAGTTTTTTGACTATAACTATAAGAAAACCAATTACTATTACTTAAAATCAACTCGATTAAAACGCTAAGGTTTTATTGTATAATATTTTAGACAATACTTGGTGGAAAACTTTCTTTTTTGTCATTATCATATCATGCCAGTTTTTTTAAACGAAAAATTCTTCTAATCGGAATTGTAACGCTGCGTAAATTTTATTTAAAACAAAACGAAGAGTTCTCAAATGAAATAACGACTAGAACCATAATTATCGAATGTTGTTTTCATTCAATACTAATCGACCGTGCTCGGATAATCGTATAGATCTCGTGTAAAATGGCAGTTAACTTAGATACTGGATCGTTATTCCCAAGATCAATTATAACAAATGGAAGCCAAATTGACTGACACAGTTAGACAGATTAATGCTTCTGTAGCAGACCACAGATAATATAGAAAAAACCGTAGCGCATCGTTATGTTAAAAACGCTAATCACGCGCTTTTCGCTGTTCGTAACAGATGTTAACAACGGTAAATATTTAAAAAGAAAAAAAATGTTTTGTTCGCGTGTTTTCCCACACTAGTTATTAAACGCGATCTTGTTAAGTTTTCACGTGTAATTTTATTATGTAAGATATAACAAACTGAAATTTTTATTTATATTAAGATTTGTTAGGGCTCACGCAGTCTTATATTGGCTATATTAAGCAGCAAACATTACTCGTAGTTAAATAATAAATATTTATAAAAAGTAAAGAGAGGTAAGAGAACACTAGTTTAGACACTGATTTTAATAATAAACTTAAGAACGGAACATAAATCTGGATACATAACAATCGAATTAATGCACCTTTACTAATTCACTGACCTTAAATATAAGTATGAAGGTCCTGCAATTTGTCCAATTAAATATTTATTTACAGACATTGTTTCTTTTATTTAATTTAAAAATTAAACACAAAGAAAATTCATAATTCTCATAATATTACCCGCAAAGTCCATAAAATTTTATTTTACTTTGAAAAAATAAAAAACTGTTTCAAGTTTGAATTTTTCAAGTTTTTTAGTGTATATAGTCTTTCTGATCCATCTACCTCTACCTTCTTCATCGATAATAATTGCAATGAGTTAGGATTTTAACTCAATGCCACTCTTGGAGACTACGTGGAAATCGAGATAAAAAATCCTCACCATTACGTTTCCGTTTATTTTCACAAACCATATGAAATCTAGTACGCCAACTGCCTAGACATGCTAGGTTGTTATTGAAGGCTGGTATTATACGACACTACACAAACACCGCGCCAATTAAAAATGGAATGACTGGCCGAAATAAAATAAAATATATGTGGCATATTTTATGTCATAGTCTTACACAAGTGGAATAATTGTCCTGAATGTAATACCTTATATGCTACAGAATCGAAATTTTTAGTTAAGTTAAATGTTTAAAAAACAAAAACATCAAAGCATTCGTCAGATTGCTAAAAAAAATTGACGGCCAATGACTAAAATGTTTAATTTCAAACTCAAATTTAAGATTCGCAACGTATGCTATTGTTTTTTTTATAATTATTTCTCTTGCTTTAGTGACGGTCAGATATCGACAAATTTTTGAGCGTAAGATATAATTAGTTCCGTATACCGATGAGATCACTGTCAAACTGTGGTAATTATTCACGAGGCTATCTCGATTTACATTCGACACAATCGCCGAGCAATCTGGATGAGTTCCGAGGTGCTTTGATTAGTCAATTACGTATTCCCATAACAGCGCCAATAAAAGTATTCGGTGATTTCGATGTATTTTGTTGTAATCAATTTCTGACGTCGGCGTTCGTTTGTGGAACAACAAAATGGAAGTTTTATTAGCGTACCGAATTCGGTGAGGTCGGTATGGTATCGACGAGTTCAGTGTGCTGGTACATCTCTGTGGGTGTAGCTCGCTATTTCAAATGGATATGTTAACATTTTTAGAGATCTTTTACAGAACTGAAATGAAATTTTTAATGTTTTTTTTATTGAAGTTTACAAATATTTTGCATAATTTGGAGCAGATTAGTAAAGTTTTGGTTAAATTTTGATTTCAAAATCGATGCGCGAATATTTTTTTCACTTACGTTAGGTTTATGCACACTTCTAAATATGTTAATTCATATCGCGTAGATGTTTAAAAGATATGCATACAATGAGATTGAGTTCGTATTTCTGCGACAATCTAAAATCGGCAGGCAGAATCTTTAATAACATATAACAATTATAAGTTACAGTTATTAGGAGTTTGATGGCAAAGGTATTTTTGACTATCAGCCTTGTTCAAAAGAGCGACTATAATACTTACTATCATTGTGTATTAATGTTTTTATAGCTTCCGTATTTTTTTTTAAATAATGTAATAAAATATTATTTATTTATTTCTACTAATGCTATTGTTGTTAGTGAAGAAAAATATTTGTTGAAAAAATCTGTAACGTTATAATAAAAACTGTTAAAAAATACCTACGGATCTCTTGTTTTAATGGCGCTCGTCCGCATTCGGTGCGTATCGAAAGGCCAGTGCAAGAAGCCGAAAGCCAGGTCATTTTATAGTTTATAATTACGACTGATTGCCGGCGTGACCCGACCGATTCGCTCCCACTAAGTTTTATTGAAGTGCTCACCCGCCGACTGATCTTCCGTTCGGTTGCAATGTTGATTTTGTTTTATTTCTTGAATTATTTTGATTTGACGCGAATAGTATGTTTTTATGTTTTTTTCCAATATTTATCATCTTTTCTTTCAGTCTGAATAATAAGTTTCTGAGATTTTACGATGAAATTCTTCATACAGATTATACATGGCAACTTTATTTGAAATTATGAGAATACAATAGTTTTATCTGGAGATATTATATATAATATTAAAAATAAATGTGCGTTTCCATAATTTTTAAGCAATGATTCTACATTGTTTAAAAAATCTAGAATATTGTAGCAATGTCTAGAATATTATAGTACATTGAATAATAGAATACAAGCAAGACCTATTGTCTACATCTCGTGTTATTTAAAAGACATTAAACACTAACCTTAGTTTTACTTCCGCCGATAGATCCCGGTCTAATAGACCCAGTTTCATAAAACCTGGTTAGGATCTTAGACACGCAGCCATGGGAGACAAGGAGTTGCCTGCTTATATCACAGGGCCTCACACCCAAGATAGCCAGTTCCACTATCTTCTTTCTAACTACATCAGGAAGGGGGCGTCCGTTAACGAACACGCCCCCCAATTGGTTCACGCCCGCTTGCCCTGGAAAAGAAACAATGTTTTAGTTTTTTTGTTATTGTCTAGTCTTATTCAAACTGTTTACGAAATATAAACGATTTATTAAGTAGTTGATGCACGTCGCTATAAGCTGGCTGCAATACGAATAGAAAATTCTAGACCAGGGCAGGACCACCCTTTCATGAAATACTATACGTTACGGTATTTGCTAGTAATGGTAGCTAAACGCTCATGTGATACGTCTGGTGAATGAAAGAAATTGATGGCGCATATTATAATTTCTTATCGAATATTCTATATGAATGTGGATGACATAGGCCGCTAAAATCATCTACTACCAAAATAAGAATAAAATATGTTTTTTTGTAATAACAATACTAAAAAATATAGAACATAGAGACACATGTACACCTCATTTCATTGAATTAAAAATTTTAACTTTCATCTCACTTTACATATTAGAGATATGTGCTTTTGTCAAAAACAACCTGTACCTGTATGGACGCTACCTAAGCAGTCGCCATAATGATAAGCTCACGGCAATAGCTCCAAGAACATCACTGGCGAAAAAAAGTATTATTTTTATGGCGACAAAGATTTACAACAAAGTTCCCAAAGATTTAAAAGTAACAGAGAATTCAGAGTTATTTAAGTACGAATTAAAAAGACTCTTGCTAAGAAAAGCTTACTATTCTTTAGAAGAATTCTTCAATGACAATTTTTAAAAAAAATCAATGCCACTAGTGTTTTTATGCAATTGGGATAAATATTATTAGTTTTTATTATTAGTGTAATTCTTTCTTTTGACTAATTTTGTATGCCCGCAGGGTAGTACATAGCTGGACAAATTACTTGTGAATTATATATCCAATACCTATGGTCCACAAATAAATGTTTTTGATTTGATTTGATTTGATTTAAAAGTAAATGTGTACAATGAAGTGATTTAAAAAAAAACGAAAATGCTACTTGTCTTGAATGTCAGCAAATGATCTTTGGTCTTATTTGAACCACTTAATTATTAATAAAAATGTATTTCATTCAGTAGCTATCATTTTTACGTCACAAAATATGGGTTCCTTCTCATCTCGTGGTTGGAGTAATTAGCGGCTGTGAGAATTGCTAGAAAGTATGGATTAAGAGTAAAATAAAGCTTATGTGTACACATACACATTGCTGGGTAAACATCTCCTATCTAGACCAGACAGTATAGTATCATAACTCCGCACGCGGCTACACCGCGGATTGGCTGACTGGACGGGACTTGATCTTTGAAATATTTTTTCATTCCTTTGCTTATCTTATCTTATGAGTGTGTGTGAAAGTGGTAAATCCGGATTCTTGACAACAATTAAAGATTTCTTCGGTTTCTGCACGCACTACGAAAGTAATATTCAATCTATCAAATGGGGGAAATTATTGTAAATTTAAGAAGGTAACACTCACATTGGCGAAGAATATAAAATCGCAATATCTTAGACGCCAAGAGGAGGTGAATGTGTACATACTGTCCCAGTGTGACTAATACTGATGCCTGTTCAAGGAAGTAAGGGCTTTAAATTTTTTTTCTTTTTTTCGGGCTGATGGCCGCTGTTAGCCCGAGGGCTTTTACAATTTCACCGGGTTGAAATGTGACCGAGCGCTTATGGCGCTCAGTCGAGACCTCTATTAATAGGTAACCAACACAAAGGCTCCCGAAAGGGAGCCTCGCCTTGGACCGTTACCCTATTTCGCGAGAGCGTCTGACTCGAGGGTGCCCGAGAGGGTCGAACCTCGGCTCGGTCAGTTGCTTCTGACTAAGGATTATGCAGTAAGTGGGATGTACTAAATATTTAAGGCACTTAAACTGGCAAATTACGAAGTTTCGACAGCCTGATGGTATCGAGTACGTTCTACTAAACTTAAGGTCGTACGTTTGGATCCATCATACGTCTGTTGTCTTGAGCCAGCTCCTAGCACTAGCAACTAGTATATTTTAAAAATAAACAATACACAATGGCATGGTTCAAAGAAAGTTACACTCTGTAGTCTGTATCTTCTCGAATCGATGTTATCACCGGAATGGTGATAACATGAGACGCTGATTTTTCAGAACGAGCGTCGGATCGAAGGAACATTGAATAATTTCTTATTTCTTTTTATCTAAATTTGTATAGTTATTAGAATCAAATAATAATTCGCAGAAACCCAAATTTAGTAGCTGAAAATATTTTGATTATTTCGCATAAAATAGAAAAGTTGCGGTCTCTCATAACCATCAATCGTAAGCACTACACTACTACTCCCAACATACGTGTTATCTCGTAATACTATTACAAAAATGCGATAAGTGTTTCGTTTAAACTTCAAATGTATGTGTGCAACTTATTAATGTTTGTATTTATTTATATTCGTAAATTGATGTCATTTATTTATAAATAACTTTTTTCCGCCTATCAACATATTCTCACACTCACCCAGGGTTGAATGGCAGAGAATGCATTAAGCGCAGTAGCATTCTCTGACCTTGTAAACCTTTTTTAAGGGACAAAAACATAATAGATAAATAAAAGTACAACGACGGACATAATTTTATTTACTTTTTTAAACAATTTGTTTGTTAAAAGCCTGAGGGCTTTTACAGCTTCATCGGGTTGAAAGGTGACTAAGTGCTTAGGGCGCTCAGACGAGACCTTTATTAACTTTGATAACTAGCACAAGGGCTCCCGAGTGGGAGCCTCGGTTTGGACGGTCACCCTGTTAACTCCACCGCACTCGGACCACTGTGGACTAAGAAAGACAACGGTGACAGAAAGGGGCGAACAGCGATCCGAGGGCCCCTCTAAAGGAGGTACGGCTCAGATCGCTATCGAAAAAGGAGGATACGCCATTGCATCTTAAATCTTTGTAGGCGATGGGTGTATGCGTTTATGGGCCGCAATTTTTATTATATGGGCACACAGTTCGTATGTCACCAATATCATATAAAAATATTCTAATTGCTTGTGATCCAAACCTTTTGTTCAGATTGTATATTATACATATATACTATGTATATTAAAATAATTTGTCTTAATATATTTCTAAATCATCATAGTTTATGTGACAACGGAAACTATGTAGATCCTTATCGAATTATAAATAGTATATCTAATGACCGTAATAGTCATATTAAGATAATCTGATGCCTATATAAAGAATATAAAATAAAACTGAAGGTAAAAAACAATAATTTTATTTCATCAAAGATATTTTTTTCCTTTCAACGGAACAAAAATTATTTCGCATTAACGGTCTTCATACACCTGTTCCATTTAGGCCTAATATTTATTTGATTGCTAAATCCACAGGGTGAACTTCCCCTTAGGAAATCGCCAATTATAACAAAAAGCTACATTTTAAGATCAGATAAGTCAATGGTTGACCGCCACGAATTTATGTGTTAATATGAAATAATAATGAAGGTTGTATTAAGTTATTTATGAAACTTTTATGACAACTTAATGTTTAATTACGTAAGAATATACAATACTTAGGCTACAGTCATTTTGTGTTTAATTTATAGTTGTCTATCAATTACGTATTCTTAATAGACATTTTGTTTTATAATTAAAATTTTGATATAATATATTAATAAAAATTGGAGTACTATAAATTTTTTGTAATGAATGCAATCTATACTATTTTTTCTACATCAGGTGAACTGTGTGGTCATTTTTCACAAATATGCCGAAATCACGAAATTGGAATTACTAATGCATGGTACTTGTACTTGAAATCTTTGTATTTTTTTGTCTTTGCAAACTTACATGTTACTATGTTAGCATACAATATTTTAATTGTAATTGGTAAATAGGATCAAGGACAGAAGTTCACTCTTTAGCAGTTAATACCGTTTTTGTCCTAAGAGGTGACGATTTTTTATCACTAACGGGTGAACTGTGTGCTTATTTGCCATACCTATTATTGTAAAAAAGTCCTAAGGACTCTCAGTACTCTTAGGACTTTTTTATACTATACTCATCTGTATAATGATATTTAAACAATATGTAATGTTTAACATTTACTAGAAGATGAGCTAGAAAATCTGAATGAAATAATAAACTAAGTAAGTATCTATGCTGTCGAATAATATAAATAAACCTTGCATTATATAAAATTATAGTGTATCTTATATTTTTTTAGTTTAGTTTATAAGGTGCAGTTTTCGCTAATAAACTGTTTTGGCAGTTTGACGAAACTATTATTTAGTTTTTAAATTAAGTTTAATGTATTTTAATAAATAAATTAAATAATATAAAAAAGTAATTGACGACTAATATTGTGATTACACTAGATTATGTTAATACAATATTAAATTGTTTTTAAATTTAAATTCATTATAATATTTGCACGCCATACGTGGGAGAATATGATTGTAACATAATCTGGCAAATAAACTATTGATTTCATTTGAATATCCAGGATAAATGTGTGTGTCGTGCTGACCTCTTATATGGTAAAAAAATATTTCTGTTAAAGAATTGTAAGTTATTTAACGTTTTAATTCTGTATGATAAATAATAATTATTATTATTTAATATTTCACGTGTTTAACGTTTAATATTTGTCCCCAACAAAGATAATATAGATTACAAAAATGTCAAAAATATGTCAGTAGTGGAATTGTCAGTGATATTGTTTAAAAAGTTTATTAAAAAATGGTATTAAAAAAAGTAATAACAATTCAATAGTAAAAAGGAGTTGAAAAGGGTTACTTAATTAACTATTTTTTTTTAATTTATTCAATTAAGTGTATAATTCGAAGTATATATCATCATTACAGCGTATTAATAGTCCAACGGTGAATATAGACCTCTCCCATAGATTGCCATAAAGCACGAGCCTGATCACATGCATGCATCGACTACCCACAAATTTGTATAGGCCATCTACACTGCGACTGACAGTCCCATTTGATGGAGTGACGCCCTATCTAAGATTGCGGGAAACCAATGGATCCAGTGGTTCAGGACCATTCTTCATTTTTATGTATGGGGAGTCCCTATGTTTAGCAGTGGGCTAGGGTTAAAAGCAAGTGAAAGAGTCAAGGAATATCGGGACGAGTTAACTATGATTATTTTGACTTCATCAGGTGAACTGCGTGCACTACCCATCAAGCCATGACTGCGGCTCAAAAGCCTCTACATCCCAGCTTCCAAGATTCGCAGGTGTTGCCCCCCTTATGACTGCAATGGAATACCTAGTTAACATTACCTGGATTTTCAGATTCCTACATTCAACATGACAAACATAGCAGTACTACGCTGCTACTTCACGCTAGTATTCTGCGAGGGGTAGGTGATTACTGGGTCGAGTCAACCTATTCATGTTGCAGCTAGTAATCCACTTAATAATCTTATATCAGCTTAGTAATATATATTTATTTATTTACAAGTGGTATTGTATTTTTATTATTATTCGAAACAAATTTCATAGCATTCATAGTTTGGCTTACTTAATTCCACCTTGACACTAATAGTTGTAGCATACGAAAAACAGCAACATTATTTGCTATTTGACGCTGGTAGGCTAGGTATTTGATACTGAGAGGGTGTGGTTTTATCCCGGTCGAGACGATTTATTCGGAGACGGTACTTAGGTCAGGTTCGAATACTACCGACTTGTGTATTGTGCAAATGTTTCTGTTATGTGTTCTTCGAGTCATTCAAGAATGGAACAGTTTAAATATATAATCACTTTATTACGTCACTTGGTTACTTACCAACTTAATTAACAATACTCGCGAACATTGGCCTTCATAGTAACGTGCCACACAGTAGGGTGGTGCCACTCGAATCATTCAAACATTAAATTTAAGACTTTTGAGACTACTCTCAGGCTTCGATTATTCGATGAACTAGATCTCTAGAATCTAGAACTAGAACTAGACTCATTCTCTAACATTTAATATGAACATTAAACTTTTAGTCTTCTTAAAAGCACGAAAATAAATTGGTAACACTTCGGTGTCATTCTAGAATTAAAAACTTATTTAAGATCTTGGTATGTACCCTTTAAGGCTACTGTTAACGTAGCCCATTATAAAGTAATAAATAAATTGGCATACGCCTAGCAATTTATTACCTTAATGCAATAAAATTAACGTTCTAATTTGTTCGTGAGCAATTTGCGTTTATTGCGATTTTCTTTAAAGCCGACACCGCTTCTGGCACTGCGCCATTTCACGGCTATTGTCGCTTGAAAACCTCCTGCCGATTCCGAATGATGCAAATTGCTTTTGCTTTACGCTTAGTGATGTGACGGCGAAGACCGTAACATTAATAAAATTTAATATTTGTGGTTTTAAAAATAAAATATTATTCATAAATATAATGGATCTTTGAATTGTATCGTAAGTTTTATAAATTCAATTAGTAATTATTCTATATATAAAATTTTCAAAGACTGATTTAATAGTCATTATGTATAAATGATTTAGACTTCCGATTACATTGCGCGGAATCAATGATGGCCACGACGCGAGCCTGATTTGATTCAGTGCTGTCAAAATAAAAGCCACATAAAGAGAACAGCGTGTTTGAAACAAATATATTTTATGAAGTTTTAATTCATTCTACTCACAAAGGAAATACGATAATTCACCTAACGATAGGTAATTATAGCGCCATATTTGAAAAGGAACCGATATGCTTTGTTATTACATAGGAAAAGATGGAATTCTAAAATGTATATGATGCTTCGAATTCCAACTAAACTGTACAAAACATCACCATGACCCTCATTAATCTTATTGGTGTATATATCTTGTTATATTGCACGAGCCTCCGATCCATCTAGTGGGGGTCTTTTAACAAAACTGCGTTCATCCGAGAGCCTTTTAACATTCAAAACGTAGTAGCAACTTAAAGCCATTGTTATAAAAGAGCTTTTGACCCAAGACCAAAATAAGTACATCACTATTTGACTTTACGATTCTTCTTCCAGATAGAGCTCAATAATGACAGGGATGCTGCCAAATGAAATTGAACTGTCAAATCAATTACTTCGAGTTGAATTCCGCTTTAAGAGTTTATTTTTAAAACCTAACATAAGAAGGCTTGAACATGAGTCTATCTCCGTTGTATTTTTATAGTTCTCTACAAATGTCTTTTGTACAAGAACTGAAAGTTTAATTCAAGGAATTAATGCGGTTATTCGTCGCCATTTAAAAGCGAAAATGTCTTGTTTGCCCTTATTCGTATATATTTAATTACGTGACTACGATATTAATTTGTTCTTTATCGCCAATTATGTGTTGCTGCACAGAAAAACCATAAACTATTTATATTGTGTGGATGAATGTGTTGTTGTAATGTACAAAAATGTAATAAGATTATACTTTTTCGTGCTGCATAATTATATTTAGGTATTTATCTCCAATGAACTTGACAAGTATTTAACCAGTGTGCGTTGTCTGCGGTAACTTACGGAATTGTGAATTCTTCACTGCATGCCATGTGAGTAAATTCGGAGTGTTTCAGAGTACTATGGAGAGGACTGAGCTCGGTGTTCCTTTGAATTAAAGAATCCGTAAAGGATATATACTCAGTTGTTCGACGATGTGAACGTACACAATTTAAGAGATTAGTAAGATTATGAGGTAACGGGCTAGCCCCATAACTTGCAGAATCGATTACGAAGCAACAAAGAGGGATGAAAACACGGCGCCGGAAGTTGTGTGGCAATCTCGGATTGGCAACTAGAATGTAGGTTGATCCTCCGTTAGATGAAGTGACGACAGACGCAGGTTTAAGATCAAGGTTCACAATAATTTTTAGACGAAACTTATGTGTGTTAAATAGCCACGGTGCATCTTTAATATGGAATTAGTATGAATTGATCGGCCTTCTCATATGGTATCCGAAGTCCTGGTAAGTAATAATAATAAAAATCTTATTCTAGTGTCGATAATTGCCACATTATAGTGTATTGATATTTTATTTATCATATTAGAGGTGAATAAAATATCATTGAAATTTTTCAAAAATTCAAATCTCTTGATGCTAAGCGACTTCTGTAGACCATGATACTCAAATTGATTCACGATATAAGAGCTAAGATTAGAAGATGCCTAGTTACCGGTAATAAGGTCTACGAGTTTTTTATCACCAGAGGAAAAAACAGTAGCACTTAACTACTATTTAAAGTTGGGATTTCAGAAAACGTGGCATTGGTCAAGTAATGGTGATAGGTCAAAACTTACAAACAGAATTTCATTGCGCTATATAAAATAAGTTAAAAAAATAGACAGTCTGAATATGAGCGTGTATCGATATTTCTTTATTAATGCATCCAGATTTTTAGGTTTTTTTATATAATCCTTGTTTGGTCGGGTCGTCTGATACTTTTAGCAATAAGATTTTACATATTCCATTGCATACCTTGACGTAATTTACAATGTATATTTTATATGTACTAACCTGTGATCTTTAGTTTCCTCTCTATCTCTCTCAATGTAGCTTCTTTTGTTTATGGGATAATATATGCCGGATTTATCCGTACACAAACATAACTTGAGCTTAAGCTTAACTTCGCCACTATCACGGTTATAACATGTCTCGTAAATACTACGTATGAAATGTAATTCGCACAGAGCTATTAAAATAAGTTGATAGTAAAATAAGATTCGAGTTTACTTAATACTCTTGAACTTCCTAGTTTAAATTCTTTAGGATTACGATTTTTTTTACTTTATTGAGAAAATCAACGGAAGATTAATTTTTAAAAAAATGTAACACAGTTACTATTATTTAAACACCTAAAAAAACTACAAAATATGTGTCTGACCCGAAGGTTAGGGGAGCAGGGGGTTAAATTTATTATTATTTATAATTATCATATAAATATATGATCTGATGATTGATTGACACTCCACTGTAGTTATCGATTTAAAACATATTTTATTTATATGATCTATCCCGGGAATTATTTGACCGTGTGATACGCGGAATGTTGAAATTTCGAGCGTTATTTGTGAGGTAGCTGGTGATATACATAAAATAGCCCTGGACCTTCTAACTGGAGTATATTGTAGTTTTATGATTATAATTATGGGTAAACAATTTATACTAAAGTGGAATAGTAGCTTAGAATTAGTATCTATTCTTATTATTGAAGATAAGGCCGAATGCCCCCGCTATAGTCCACAGAGGTGGCACTCGTCAGCATTGTCACCCACATTCATCCTTATCAAGGATAAATGTGGGTGTTTTTAGCTGCTTTATTAACCATCAAGTGAGGTAACAAACTTCTCAACCCTAAATATATAAAAAGATATTTCTGTTTAAAGTTAGTTCCTCTCGACCCAGTCATGCTGCATTTAGAAACAAGCGGGGCAACACTAACAATTAAAACAATGTATTAAAAAAAATAACATGTAAACTCTACGATGAACAATTGTGGTATCAAGTAATACTTGATTATGACACGTAACACATGTTTCTATAGTGTGTTATCTAGCATTGGTTATTTTGGTGTTCATTGCTGAAGCCCACAAGCAGAAAGTGGTTCTTGATTAGTGCTGTAAAACGTACATAATTATTTCGATTTTATGCGGTTTAAGCAGGTAATCTTATTTATTTTTCTATTTATAAATTTTCATATAGTGTTGCTTGATCTTATTAATCTTATGATTTAATACATACTGAAGAGAGGAGAGGAGATGTACGGATAACTGTAGGACCTATATAGGTAGCTTTTCTTTTTGTATATGGGAAACACGTTGGCAAAGCCTCGGGTATAAGTAAGCTATTTATTAAACTTATACTGAAGAAAACGCTGGTCGTATTGACCAGATCGTCGCGAAAGATGTAAATGTTTACATTTTATGATGTAACTTTCGTGGAATCGCTCTAAAAATACGATTTGCACGCGCCCGAAGATTGCTGTATCGCTAATATGCTCCCAGTTTTACAATCGGCCGGCTATAAAAGGTTGTTTAGTGTTTTTTCGTTGTTGGCGAATATAGCCCGTATATCGCGCAAGTTATTGCACAGTTTATGACTTGTGACTGATTTTATAACGCCGCCAATTGACGTGGTCATAGGCTGCCATTGGACATTTTAGGATATCCCTTCGCAATATGAGGCCGTGTATGAGTATTACAGAATAATAGATTATTTTGCGGTAGTGCTATTTTCATGAGAATGTCAACTAATTGTTAAAATAAATAGACATTAAATGCGAAGGTTATTTATTTTTAATTTTTTTCAAAAAAAATAATATTAGGAAATGTTACTTATATTCCGGTTAACCACTCCAACTAAGCTAGAAGATACTAGGAGAATGAATGAAATGTACTAGGAGATAGTTTACAACAATAGTCGAATGGTGGATTCGAACCTACGATCTTAAGTTTTGCAGACCGTACCCTAAACCATATAAGGCAATTAGGATCAAATTTAGATATATTTTATAAAATAAATATTAAATATTTTTAATTTATGTAATATTTATTACACATTTTTTATTTGTAAACACAATACAGCCCTCGCGCTAGATGGAGTGCCTAAGTGATATTGCTATTATATCGTAATAATCATTATATCTTTCTGCCCAATTTTGAACATGGGAAAATCTTTCGAGTAATAACCAGATGACATCAATTGCGTAGGATATATTACAGTACCCTAAGCATTCGTGCAAATATAGAGATACTCTCCACCCACTTCCCCTAGGCCGATGGAATACATAACCTGAGGAATGTTCTAATGCAGCAGGCAGTGACAGAGGACATACAATATACACCGACATGAACCAACAATTTGTGATGCACAAATTTTTGATCCTCGGCTGGCATTCGGACCAAGACATGTGGCGCAGTATTCGCGCGAGCCTATGAACCTAAGTTATAAAGGGATCATGTTTTATGGCATTTGCATATTGGTTATATTGTCGGTATTAAGCAGGCAAATGATTATAGAATTAAATATATATGTATATATATATTAAAAAAAATCTCTCTGTTGTGTGTAAGAGAAGCTATTCAATTATTCGTATTTGTATAGTTTTTATAAAATATTCATATCATACCAGTTTTTGCCATACAAGACTCATGCCATGCCAAACTGAAGACCCTAGATTCGAAACCGCCATTCAACAATTGTCGTGAACCGACCCTAGCACAAACATTTAATTTAGTTGGAGCGGTGAACCGGAACATAAGTAATATTCATAGCACTAGTAAAAATATACATCGTGAAGCGTTGTCTAAGCAATAAAGATATGATATGATGTAGAAAAGATTAAGGTAAAATCTCTCCGATATCAAGACACCGATGAGCTTACTGTGATTCCGTGTAATACCATACCAGTAATATATTTAAGTAGCGGTAATAATTTTATGCGATTTCGAAGAGATTTAGTGCAGTTTTACTGCGAATGCAGTATAATTGAAGACAGTTATAGGTTTCCGTATGTTGTCTGCTTATTAAATACATCCTTATGCACGATTAGGTGGTTTTTCAATTTTAGTATCATATACTACGTAACGAAAATGAACACGAAGTTAACAGAGATAACTTTGTTGGAAGCGAGTACGTCATTATCTCGATTTGGCGGTGGTTGTCAAAGTCTTGGTGAATATCAAAGACAATACCTATACAGGCGATAAAGATTTAGTTTTTATTAATATTTTAATTTTGAAAATAAACATAATTATATCTACGATATGATAATATATTCCCTGTTTAACCCAAAGGTAGACTGGAAGAGAATGTCTTTTGTGTTTAATCACATCCGACTTTTTGTACAATTTTTTTATAGAATGGGGATCAAACGGGTTGTCAGCCGCTTCATATCACCGCGCGCGGTCACCGCTGCCCATAAACAACCTTGTCTATGTGATTGCCTAAGTTGCCAGTTAGCTCTAGCTATCTGAATATTCTCCAGAGTGGAGAATGGAGTCCAATTACCGCCATAGTAAAGGAGTAGGCTCTTTTCTTGAAGGCACTTATGTCGTATTGGTTCGGAAATACCTTTGACGGCACCTGATTCCACACAAATAGTCGTAAGTGGTAATGATCAAGATGATGAGGATGAAACTTTACATTGAGATGCGATGAACTTAAAAGAATGCAAATTCCTCAGAGTAAAATTAATAATCCCCGAAAGAGTATAATAAATAATTAAATAATAATCCTCCTCCATTAAGTTTTAATGCATGCCAAAAATATATTGTACACATCTACTCGTATAGGTATGTATATCATTATTACACTCGCTATCTTATCTAAAAACAGATTTTAGTCCCTTTCTTTATTGATACTCCAAGTATCCGTATATAGGCTGTGGAATTTACTTTGCTTCTTTTTAATTGTCAGCCTCAGTGTCACAAAAAATTTTCGTATTTGACATGTAGATTTGTCAGTCGATTTAGGTGTTTATAATAACAAATGTTTTGAATTTGAATTTAATATTTTTTAAAAAAACACAGTTTCAATGGACAGGTGTAGATGCGAGGACTACGCGGCGGCGGTGTCTAAGTTGAAATTTTACACAGTGGGGACACTAAGGCCAGATATTATCGACAATTATGATAGTGAGTTTAATTTGAATGAATGCTTACGAACATGTTAGTTGTGTCAAAATATAAAATATATGTAAATATGTACATATAACATTTGTCAACAACACAACGTTCGAATTCATTTTAAATACTTATAAGTCTGACAGTAAATTAGCTGGCTTGTAGATAATTTATTATATTGTCTTCTTTGTTACCCGTATTACAGGCAGGTCGTTATTTCGGGCCCGTATTCTGATGAGACGTTCCCCTTTCCCGAGCGAGGTCTACCAGCCACGTTATAGCTGTAACATGTCTTTAGTAGGAATAAAGATGTCAAACAGTGTAGGAAAGTTCTATTTGTAGCATAGCTCTAGCATGAATAAAGGTGTCAATCAGTGTAGGAAAGTTTTACCTGTAGCATGGCTCTAGCATGAATAAAGATGTCAACCAATACAGGAGAGTTTTATCTGTAGCATGGCTCTAGCATGAATAAAGGTGTTAATTAGTGTAGGAAAGTTTTACCTGTAGCATGGCTCTAGCATGAATAAAGATGTCAACCAATACAGGAGAGTTTTATCTGTAGCATGGCTCTAGCATGAATAAAGGAGTTAATTAGTGTAGGAAAGTTTTACCTGTAGCATGGCTCTAGCATGAATAAAGATGTCAACCAATACAGGAGAGTTTTATCTGTAGCAAGGCTCTAGTATGAATGAAAGTGTGAACTAGTGTAGGAAAATTTTATCTATAGCATCGCTCTCGCATGAACGCATTCATAGTAACTCTTGAGGATTAAGATAACAAGCCTCGTAACCAACCTCGTAACCGTAATTGGGTTTCCGGTTCCCTACACCCACAATGCAAAATACATCAAAATATGTTACTACATCATGGAAATTTCGTGAGGACGTGGTCCTTCATCTATATTCACAATATAATTTACGGTGGTAGATCTACACTGCAGTTTATTTCCAGCCGCAGAATAAATGGGTTTGGTTAGTCGGGGTAGGACCACACCCTCATAGAATACCAGCGTAAAATAGCAGTATAATGCTGCTGTGTTTCGTCTGGTGAGTGCAGGGATTCGCAGACCTTTATTACTGGTGACGAGGCATTCCATCTCAGTCCTCAAGGCAGTGACAACGCATCTGAGTTATGATACCTTGTCAAGGATGAATGTAGATGTCATGGGTGGCAGTAATCACTTACTATTGGGTGCACTGTGTGCTCGTTTGTTACCTTTAATGTAATAGATAATAATATATAAAGTCCAACCAGATGAGAATCTCTCGACAGGGTAATCCATACTGCTGAGGGTTAGGGCGAGAATCCTGCGGACTATACAAGTGGTGGCCCGTCCGGGAGCCCCAACCACCTCAGGTGATTCGAGGGTCTGATTGGGATTAAACCGTTACTGCAACGAAATATTTTTTTTTGTTAATTAAGATTTCAGTTCAGAAACGTGTGCAGTTATTTTATTTTATTTCAAACACGCAAAGCACATACCGCAGATTTGTATTAAAAACTTAAAGAAATATTTAACAAATATAAAAATGTTTTCTATGATTATGCATTAATAATATAATAATTATTTAAATTGTATCTTAAGAAATATTATATACGAACATCTAATACCCTTTTTCGTAACTTAAGTAATTGTATATATAATACCTTATCACATTAATAGCTAACGTTATTACAAAAACTTGGCTTAAATTACTCTTTTTTTAGTTTAATGATGAACAATGTATAAATAGTTCATCTTATGTTGTAGTGCAACTAGTTTTAATTTGCATGATGCATGATTGGGGACGTAACTACGTGTAAGTGGAATTATATGAATTTAGCCATCTATGGTCATTTATTTGATAAATCAACTAACATGTTACAATACAATTCTGTTGTATGGATCTATTTAAATAAAATAAATAAACAGAAGATATAGGATCATAGAAGACAAACGCGGTGATAAGGTGTCTTGTGTTTAAAATTTTCGGTATATACAAGGTTAAAAAATGCGTTGTCGATGTTGAAGATGTGGAACATACGTAATTGGCATATGAGTAAATTATGAATAATACTACCAAACGGTTTACTAGACAAGTGATTATTAACTCTTAGAGTTAACTAAATTTCTCTTCAGAGTGTGATATATAATTAATTTTGCAAAAAAAAAAAAAAAAGAATTTATGATGGCGGGAACTTTAACAGTGGAGGTGTTCTTAACGTTTGAATTCCACATCCGTGTTCCCGTATAAATCAACAAACAATTTAAAACTAATATCTCTTTAAGATCGATGTGACTTGATGCCCATTTAACTCTTGCATTCGTTCATAACATATATTCAAGATACACTTGCGTTGTGATATGAAACATAGCACCGTTATGGGGCTGTTTGAAGTTCCTCTATGAGGAAATTCAATTTCCTCTGTCGATTTCAATTGCATATTGCACACATTTTGTACAGTGATAGAGCTAAGCTGCAGTAAGTTTCTAGTTGCAGAATGAATGGATTAGCTCGACCGGGGTAGGGCCACGCCCACAGAACACTGGCATAAAATAGCAGTATAACGATGCCGTGTTTCGTCAGGTGAGTGAAGGGATCCGGAGACTTTTATTTACTGATAACAAGGCATTCCATCTCAGTTCTCAAGGGTGACAGCTCATCTGCATTATGATTCCTTGTCAAGGATGAATTTAGATGTCATGGGCCACAGGAATCACTTACCATTAGGTGAACTGAGTGCTTGTAACTATTAATATAATTAAAAAAACGCTCTAGCGGGCTAACAGCCCTACCATAGGGGGGTTTAGAAAAGGTAAAATGTAAGAACGTGTCCCGAAAGTCCATATTGTTTCAGGATCTGGATACGAAGTAAAGTGGATAAGACATGGCGTAGATGTAGATGATCTTAAATTCATGAAACCCAAACCATTTAATGTTTCGGAACAGAATCAAATTTCTGAAAATCTACAGTCACCTGAGCAGCGCAAGATCGAGCAGATGTGGTGTCCTTATATGAAAAACGTTAGGAAATTTTAAGATCTTAAATCTTTGCCATTTATTATTTTATTACTATAATATAATAATTATATAACTGTTTTCCATTATTTCTATTTTCAATTTTGTAAGTAGCAGTCTGTAATAGCCAGATTTTTTTATACATTGGGAGTACATACAAACGAGTATACAATTACCCGATGGTAAGTGACTCCTGCGGCCCATGACATCTATATTCATCCTTGACAAGGAATAATAATGCAAATGCGTTGTCACCGTTAAGGACTGAGATGGAATGCAAGATCCAGATCCCTATACTCGCCAGAAGAAACAGAAGCATGCTGCTATTTTGTGGTGGTATTCTGTGAGGGCGTGCTCCTACCCCGGTCTAGCTGACCCATTCGTTCTGCAGCTAGAAATAAACTGCAGTGTACCTATGCCACTGTAAAATATAAGATGCTGTATATGATGCTGGTGTATGTACAGTGCAATAAATACCAATGTTGCAACGTATAAGGTCTGCCTATAAAAGTTTGCCGGAAGGAATAAATAGGTGGATTAGGGTTGTATGTCGTGACACTCTGTCACGTCGCAGATTGTAAACAAGCTGCAGTATGAATAGGTCAGCTCGACTGGGGAAGGACATATTGAATTTATGTTGAGGATTGATTGTTTAAGAGCCGCGGTCATTACTTACTATCATGTAAACTTCGCGCTCGTTTGTTATCCTTATGTTCATAATAAAATATATATATATATATATATATATATATATATATATATAACCATAAATCTGTGAGGAAGGTCACATCGTAAACACCTTCGAATGCATCCAGAATAACCGTTGCGATTATTACAATATATAAGTTCACCTACAGTAATTCTATTAGTTATTATTTCAGAAGACGCATTCTTATCTTATATTTAAAACCTCCTCCAAAGTGCCACATGCAGCGCATACCTATAGATCTTCCACTGACTAAGACCCCATGGTTTTAGTCAGTGAATGTCCGTCTTAAGCCATTCCTGCTCCGCGAATGCGTTTATGTCCCGTATGGATATATTCCTGTACACAGAACATCCAATTCCTACAACTTTATCGTGTTACAATCAAATAAGGAAGCAAATAGTAAGTGAGAGAGTATTTAGTTGAATGTTTTCGACACTATTGTATATTAATTGTACCTGATATCCTCTGGTAAAAGTCAGAATATATCGCGGTCGAAATCATTCAAGAGGGATCATATTGTCTGTGGGTTCATATATAAAGGAAAGCAAGTGTGTGCTTCTAAATTTGCGTGAATAAAAATTATTAAAACTGAAACAAATCGTGAGTTGTCTTTGGTAACATAAACAGTTGACGCCACGTTTATATCCCACTATCGACATCATCTTCTAATTTATTTTAATTTGAATATCTGTAGCAATGTTGGAAATTTGTTTGGAGAAATTTCCATGTGTGGCATGAGACGCCGTATCTCTCCATCCCATGATATTGATAAACAGCATAGATTACATCCGAAGTTGGTTCTCTGAGCTAGTTTCTTTTAGATTGAGCTGATAACATCTCGATACCGTCGCCTAAACTCTATTGATTGCTGTTTTATTCAAGTTCTTGTTGTTTTTTTTTTGAAAGTGTTAACGTGATTACAATCGCGTAAAAAAAAACTGGAAAGAATGTCGTTGAGCCATAATATCCAGTCCAGACAAAACTTAGCACGTCCTATGGTTTTTTCGGTAAAAATATGCGGACAGTATCAGTTCGTTAAAGACATTTTAAACATAGTTTATATATATATATATATAGTGCACATGTTTTATGAAATTAGAGCGTGAAATAACTATAAACATACCGGCAGAATTATATTCTGTTAAAAGCATTGAAGATGTTAAAACCAATTAGGGAGGTACAAGGCATCCATTTTCGTCTTTAGGAGTCTCGTAATACATCTTAATTACTATTATAGATGACACTTAGTGTTAGAGTTACAACTATGATACAGTTACACTACAGTTTGTTTCTAGCTGCAGAATGAATGGGTCAGCTCGACCGGAAAGGACCACCCCCCCACAGAATACCAGCGAAAAATAGGCGCATAATGTTGCTGTATTTCGTCTCAACAGTGAAAAAGCATGTGCATTATGATTCCTTATCAAGGATGAATGTTGATGTGTTGGGCCTCAGGGATCACTTGCCATCAGGTGAACTGTGTGGTTGTTTGTTACTCTCCAATGTAATAATAATGAAAAAAGGGCCACATGAATCCCACGTGAATACCATGAACTGTGCTCATTTGTAACTCTTAATATTTTACTATGGTTTTGCTACGATATTAATCCTTACATATATTTATGATTTGACTTGCAAAAACTTTCGTGCATCGAATTCAACAGAAACTGAGAACAGAATACAGTACCCATAAATATTATGTATTATTACTAATTGCTATAACGGTCAAACTTTAAACTAATTAAGGCCTTATCAAATTCCTGTTAAATAAAATGGTGCGCAGAGATAATGGTACAAAATTGAATTTACTTAATAAACATTGCAATGATTGTATATAGATATATATTGACAAGCTAAATTACATCCAACCAAGAAACTAAGTATCGACTAAGAACAACAGAGAGACGCAATGTTACTCGATACGCGATACGAAAGAGAGGCCCGAAAGAGTAATGCGTCTCATTCTAAAAGGAAGACCATGCTTTATCTAGCGTAATTTAAATTATTATAGTTAAAATATTTTGAAAACAACAAAATGATATGATGTACCTAGGTAGATTTATGAAACATTCTTATTTGAAGTGCTCTAAATCGAGTTGAAAAGTTTTCAGTTTAGACGATAAATGATTTCTGAGGCTCATTGAAACCTACACTCATCCTCTATAAAGAATTATAAGTAACAACGTAATTGTTGTTACTTATAAGGACTAAGATGGAATGCCTCATCATAGTTTTATCAGCAGAACTTGGATAAATTTGAATCTGTATAAGTGTCGATCTTCCACACTATATTTTCGTCCTTGGTTAATAACGCAGCGTAGATCTTATATCCTTTTAGATAGGGCCGCATGTGTTGTCTTTATTGTATAGCATTAGTAATAAAATACATATTGATTTTCAGCATGGTTGAGACTGGGAAAATATTGATAGGTACAACGCGTATCTTAGTGCTGCCATGTCTTGTCCGGTGAGTGAAAGAGACGGGTGACTTTATTTATTTTAAGTAGCATCCCACTCTAGTCTCCTAGTGTGACAACACGTATTAATGAAGCGAAGTGTGGTTTTATGGGTCACAAGATTTAATATAAATAAAATTAAAAAAAAGTGTTATTTCTATATTCACATTTGACGCGACGAGTTGTGATAACCACGCGCTGCTCTGACTATATATACGAAAACAGATAAAACGGGATGAAATATAATCGCTCGATTTAATTTTTACAACGTACTCAACCTCCTTTTATGTTTCGCTTCACAAAGCTTCATGTTGCTTTTTAAGAACTCATCAATTCAATGCCGTGCACCAGGCCCGTACTGGCCATACGAGCAAATATATTTGTATATGTGTATTGTCTGTATTCGCGAATGCTGCTATTTATTGGTCAGGGCCATTATATATTTATTCACTATTAAAAAACACTAAGTTAGTATGGTAGGCTGTATATAGAATGGTAATGAAAGGTTGATCATTTAAGATATTTTTTTAGTTGGAGTTACACCAGATAATTCTGCTGTTTCCTTTTCACCTTCGGGGGATCTAAACGCATGATGTATTATCATATTTTTATTGAGGATATTCCACGAATTGGATTGAAGTTTCTAATGCTTATAGCAAAGGATTGGAATAATTTACTTGCGGCATTTTTCCATCCAAAAACAACATCGATGTTTTGAAAAGAGGGCATAGCTATTTAGCTTTGTGCTAATGTGCTTTATCATCGACGTCTACATGACCACAACACTAAGTGAGTTGCAGTCAAGTACTAGCTTACATGTATGTGACCCTTTGTCACTAAAAAGTTCATAAGTTAAGGTGTCAAAATTAATATTGAAATATACGTTTGAAAAATGATTACAATCGCTGTTTTTTTTTTGAAGTAAGTTATTAGGCGTGAAGTGAGTAAAATTTAAAGGTCGAATTACAAGTGATAATTACGAGTGTAATTTTTCTATATAAAACATTTTGAAATGAACTATTTCTAACGAAAGGACAAAAGCTAGGTACAGGTACATGGCCACCGAAAACAAAATAGAGAACTATGCTTTAGTCTTTTTCTCTCTTACGTTACCTTACCTTACTACATATTTACAAAAATCATTTAGTTACAAACTTCTTTTCCTTTTTTAAGGATAACATACCCAGATATTAATATAATAACGAGAATCGGCATAGTCCCTAGTGCGACCCTGTTGTACAATTTTGTGAGGCATGAAAAAGTTTTACGTAAGTTTCGTTACCGTATTCGGTTTTTATTGCTTAGTCTTAATTAAAAACTGAACTGTCTTTATAAAGCTTTAATTAGTTCGAATTATTACGGCTCCAGCAATGAAAGAGCACGTTAGCTTAGGTACAGTAAGCCACATTCATTTAATATATATTTATTAATTCATTACCTAGCCTTTCGCCTACAGAACTTTTTTCTGCAAATGTACACATACGTATTTCAGGAACAAATGCAGTGTTTATAGTTATTTCAAAGTTTAAGCTAAATAACAGATGATTGGAATACATAGGTTTGCGAGTAGTCACGGACTGTTGTCCCAATACGGCATTGCTACTCAATTCAACCTTACGTCAAAACTCTCCAGAGATATAGTTTACGCGCCCAGGGTAACGATCCAAGCCGAGACTCCCTCTTAGGAGCCCTTGTGCTGGTTACCCATTAATAAAGGTCTCAGTTGAGTGCCATAGGCGCTTGGCCACCTTTCAAACCGGTGAAGCTGTAAAAGCCCTTGGACTAACAGTGGCCATTAGCCATAAAAAATAAAAAGTAAATAAATACTATTACAGTACCATTAATATGAATTTGAAATTGTCTAAAAATTTAGTATTTCTATGTAGTAATGATATTAACAAATTAACGTTATGTTTTACGCCGTCACTATTTATTGTTCTGCATTGAGAATTGTCTTATAATCTCGAAAGATTTATCTTCGAAGAATTATCTTATTGGTTTAGGCTGTTAATAATAATAATTAAATTTTACTATAAACTAGGATCAGCGGGTTTTAATAAATAGTTACCTGTGCAATTATTATTAAAATGAATAAACAATGTCAGTAATATTAAAAATTCGAAGCTAAATTTCACCATACATATTTATTAAGAAATATTGTTTCCAATCACAAAACAACGTAACACATTTGTAAACAGCAGATTGATGTTTATTACACTATATCATAATAAATAAAATCGATGATTAAAAATGTGATATAACTTGTTATATTTAGGTATCATGAATATTGCGCCTCTGGTCGGTCGATCTGTCTCCACAATCGATCTCGAAGTCTGGCTTCTTTTCCAATTCAATTAATTAACAATAAAATATAAAAGTTTACGACGTTAAATTGTAACACAGTTGTAAACAACGAAGTAGAAAATCGAATGTGATGTTTTAGATTCGTTTGATACAGAATGGTATCGTAACTGTGTTAGTAATGTTAATATGGATGCGACTAACTGTGATGGATATCATTATACCATAGAGCCATGCTACATCTACAGATTAACTGGGAAACTGATTTATCTGCTAATCCCTATGGATGCCCATGTTTTATTTTTTGTGTTTAAAAAGATGATAAAATAAAAGTCTAAGGTCACCTTAGACGAGCTATCTATATATATATATATATATATATATACATATATCTATATTCTGATAAAGATATCAGTCTCTGTTTATCATGCATAAACTCATCACTATTAAGTAGATTACATTGATTTATCGAATTTTAAAAATTACAAACGACACAAAATATATGCCTCCCAAACCTGTTCTGTTTTGGGAGAAACGATGCCTGTCACATCCATGTTATTCGAACAAGCTCTGATGGAATTGCGGCCGCCCAGAAAACTCGATAAGTTAATTTGGCGTCAAAAGCTCGCCCGTCGGCGACGCGTCATGACGCCGATAAAAACGTTTACAAACCGGACGAACGCGTTCAGTCCACCGAGTTAGATCCATAGCATTGATAGCGTAGGTGACGCCAGCGGACTCATGAATTTATATAGACACAATAATCATTAATATCATTTTTGACACTATATCTATGTGTTGGGATCGATGTGGATCAGTAGTAAGAATACGATAATATATATGTAAAAACAAGTTAAATATACGACTTATATTAATTATATGTAGTCCCTGTTATTGTGATATTGAATATTTACTTTATTTTATGTTACACGCGGTAGTAGCAGGTTACAAGCTATTAGGAACATTGGGTACAATCGACTAGGTCACACGTGGACGGCAAATAACACAGGACAAGGTTTGTCCATCGGAATGGGATCGACTTGAAATTAATACTGAAATAACATGATTGTTTTATATACGGCAATTGTTCTATGGAAATAAGGAATACAAACCAAACCAGAATCGTATCTTTATTATATGGATAACGGTTATTGTAATAAATAATATAATTAATACGGACTACCGTACTGTTCCTCAATCAGATTATCAGTCCCAAGGCTGGCGGCTGATAGATATGCCCAAGATTTCGAATTATAGATTTTGAAATTACGAAAACACCTTTGAATTAAAGATGTTTTAATGGTGGACATTAAAATATTGTAATGAAGTTCTTGATCTGGTTAATAACAGCATACCTCGTTACAACTAGCTGGACCACGAAAACATGTACACGATGTTTTCGTGAGGAGGGAACACGTTGAATCACAGAATACTTGCACAGAATAGTAATATAGTGCTATTGTGTTTAAAAATGTAATAAACCACTACACTATTGGTTACGAGACGTTTCATCATTATTGCTAAGGGCCGAGGTAAAATGTGTCTTCCAAACTAGGCCTAAACCTGCGATTTAGTATCTAGGATATTGAAGAAATTATCAAAGCAAAATCGACCATGCTTAGGATGTTTTTTATCGCGGATGGCGTGTTTAATTCGTATTTAAAATGACTTTACAATTTAATTAAAGTCAGGAATCGAATAAAGGTTGTGAGTACTATAAAATTTTGATCGACCTTGTTAAAAGTTTTACGATGAAATACGTATGGAAATGAACTCGTTCTGCTCTTGTAATCAGATGACCTATTGGATAACATCTTTTTATTACTTATTCTAATGTTATGATTTGCTATCGCACGCCTCGCGATGAGGCAGCGTGTGGGTTGGTTCTACTCTTGTCGCACTGTTTTATCACAATTATCCAACTTAAAATCATTCTTATAGTCTATGTTATAGATTAAATTTATATTAACAGGGACGATTTAATAATAAGAACTACAAAGATGCAGGATAAGTGTATTATTAGATTCATTTACTTTAGTGTATATAACAAAAATTTAAATAAAAATTATTTGTAGTGTCTGGGTTTATCACCACGATTGACATAATTATCATTATACGTAATGGATTAAACTTATCTTGTCTAATAACTTTGAATTGATTCTTCGAATGCACCCTATTGATTTACGCCATTGAACCCATCACCGTTAGAAATATATTAATCAAAGTCTATGGATTTTCTAAGATTTTTCCTTAAGATTTGTCTTCAATATATTTCCCCGTCTTTTTTGTCATATACATATTTGGTTGGATTTTTTTCTTTTGCTATAAACAGTACATATTTGTTTTTTTTATTAATATTTAATTTTACAATACTTAATGAATTTACTATTAAAAATAAAAAAATAAGTTTACGACGCATGCACTACTGGACAAATATCTATATACCGAATATTATATACCATGCGGAAATTCATAACCAAATAAAATGTGTTTGTTAATTCCGCATGAAGTATATGAAATACTTAGAGTATATTAATTAGCAAACATCCCTCTGCCTCCTATTTGATAAATCCCTCTCTACCTGATCGAAATCATATTCTAGCAAGAGAACTGCAACTTTACGACTGCTTCTGACAATAATAGAATCTAAATAGCTAGACAATGATTCGTGTAGGCGCACACGTCTCGCATTGTAGAGTGGGTATATAGTATTGAGTTTATAGTGATCACCGGAAACTGCATGACAAAACAAATGAGAGACAATGTTTACACTTGCACTGATGGAAAATTATTCACTTATGCTGATTATATATGATGTCTGGGACTGTGTATAATACGATGCTCAAAGAGGCCTTTGTTTATGGCTAAGGGCATATTTCCTTACCCTTAATTAGCCATATCCTGATATCTAGAGTTCACCTTAGCTAAAACGACTGAAACGAATGATCTCAGAGTTCATTCATGTAATTCTCCTAAAAATACAAACTGTTAATGTTTTGCAATTACTAAACCCACACACGTCAAATACTTAGGTGTAATACTTGATAACAAGTTGAGTTCCTTGTAATCTCCCGTAGAAGAAAACCTATATGGGTCTTTAAAACATTCAGATTCACGTCGGGCCATAAGTTCTGTTACAAATGAAAATGCATTTTTTTTAATGAAGTAATGTAATATTATTAAAATTTATACCTACATATTTATTTGTCTCAGCTAAAAATAAAAAAAATATTCTATTCGAAAGGTTTGTTCCTTTAATCTGTTTGGCCACGAATTACGCACTGTTTCTAAAGGAAATTTCGCCACTGCTTACTCCTAAGATTTTTTAAGAGACTCAATGTCACCGTATCGTTTAGAGCCACTGCCATGTCCTCTAAAACTGACCAATTTGAAGTCTAAAGGATTGAGGTCTGGGCTAGATGGAGCCAGTCTTCAACTCTTATATAGTCCGGAACGTTGGTTTCAAGCCAGGCTTGGGTAGTTCGTGCCTTGTGACCAGGTGATATTTTTAAAAAGTGTATTGCTGAGAGGTTTCACAACATGATCCAAGACTGTATCTTGATACACTTGGCTGAAATTTTCGCTCCTTTTTCACAAAAATGTAGTTTTACTACACCTTGATAAGACACGTCCCAACAAACCATCACTGACGCAGGATGATGACCACGTTGTACCTTTCCGACCACTTGAGCAGCTTCTTTAGAACTGTGAGTACACTTCATCATTTTGCTTATTGTAGTGTTCTTCAATCGTGAAAATTTTTTCATCGGTAAAGAGGATACTTCTGTGCTTTTCACCTGCGTGTCGCGACAGAAGGCTTTTGATCGATCCACTCTCTTTAATTGTAAAGATTGATTTAGGGCATGTCCTGTATATTGACGATTAGCACCGAGCTTCAGGTCTTGTTTTATAATACGCGACAGAATCCTAGCGGAATCTTCATTTCTCGCGATAAGATTTTTTTCCTAATGGGTTTTCGACGAATTCTGGCTTTAACAGCATTAACAGCCTTTGTAGTTCTAACAGCACGCGGCCGACCTGATCTTTTCTGGTCTTCCACATACGGGTGATACCAAGCTTTTAGCTTTTAGTCTAGAATATGATAGACGGCTCCATACTCACTTTGTGCAAGGCGATCACTGCAATACTATTTTCTTTAACACCCCATTCCATATTGTAATTTGATAATGAACACGAAAGAATATGTCAAATGGCGCAAAATCGAAAGAATAATATACGTGTTCCAAATTCAAAATAATTAAAAAGTTGAAATAAAGAAAAGTTTTTATGTAACAGTATTTATGGCAAGACTAGTTATTGCGGATTTGACATTACTCCTTAAATATATAATGTACTTGCCCAATCTATTTTACGGTACTGCGTTGGATTCTGGGGTGGGGCTTGTAAAACCTTAACGATTTGGTTAGAAAGAGCTCAGAGATCCATACTAAAACAGATAACCTAAAGTCGAGTCAGATTTCCCACTAAGACGCTTTATGAAAATTGTCAAGTACTTAATATTATGATATTACTTAATATTATAATATTAAATAATATATTATTATATAATTATTGAAACGAAACAGCAGCATTATGCTGCTATTTCGCACTGGTGTTCTGTGGGGTCGTGGTCCTACCCCGGTCGAGCTGTACCATTCATTCTGCAGTTAGAAACAAACTGCAGCGCAGTTCTACTTCTTTTGAACACTATGGCCATATCTTCTGATTATTACCAGATGACATCATGCGCACAGGATATTTTAAGGTATCTTTAGAATTTATGTAAACACAGTGGCACTTACTCATCGTAACCTACCCTAGTCCTATGTAATCCATTTGCAATAAGATTGGGGGATGCTCAGATACAGTGTCAAAGACATGGGACGCTCAGCCGTCTAGTGCTAGTATTTTTTTTTAAACATATTCTTTGTAATTAGAATGATAAAAAGAATGAAGCAACGGTATTTAATATTTCTAACATTCCGTTAACTCATTCCAGCTAAGCTAGCGCTTTTAGTGTTGACAGTATCCTCCTGTTCAGTTTTCTTGTAATGTGTTACACTATTTTCCACTATAGAATATCATCGTGAAATAGTAACCGCTACTGCTTTACGTAGGGTGGAAGAGGATAACCTGAGACATTCGAACAATAGACAATAGTGACAAGGGTGACAACGAATCTGCATTATAATTTCTTATCTAAAAACTAGAAACTAAAAACTTTAAGTTAAAACTTTTTAACTTTTTTTTCTTTAGGTTTAACTTAATTTTTCCTATGCTATGCTATGCTATTCATCAGGTGAACTGCATGCTGGTTTGTCACCCTTAACATCGTTAAAAAAGGACAATAGTTGAATGGTGCATTCGATCCTATGATCTTTAGTTTGACAGATCGTGTCACCCAAACTATAGGGTTTTTGGCGATATTCTATCTGGCATCGGTTGTATGTATATCGTATCGCGATGCTGATAACGCAGAGTGCACAAAAATACTTTTCTTTTTAATTATTGAAAAATCAAGTATTTATACAACGTCATATACTCGCGAAAGTATTAAGATTGATGGCCAGTATATGTAATAAGGAATCTAAAAATATGTAAGCAAATATTACCTGACCACTAAGCAAAAAAATTAAAAAAAAAATCTAAATAAATATTTAAGTTCACATTTTATGCAGTGGAAATTTCGAAAACGGCAGCGAGGCAAAAGTCAAATAATATTCATCTACGAACAGTTCAGTGGAAATTATAATGTCGATAATTAAATTTTTGTTATTTAGATGCCATTTAACAGTCGGCATTAGACACCTCAGGAATATAGAAGTATAATTATGTGCATACACAATCGATGGAAATTCGTTAAAAAAAAATAGTGTAGCTTGCGTCGAGTCGATATCATTCACCCTATCGATAAAAAGATCGATAAGGTGACCAACGAAACTCCGCATCCGAGTCCCAGCACGCTCATTAAGATTATTAGGTAGCGCGATAGAGACAAGAAAATTCAAGAGGCGTCTCAAAAAATCCGGAAACGACGTGTGTGATCCGTAAAAAACTTTAACATTCGGTGCCGTATCAAAGAGATTGAATATCTGTATGTTCTGATACCATCAAGTTTATGACTAGAATATGAGATATTAGTATTACCATAAAAATGATATTTTATTGGCAATAATCACATCATCAATGTTTTACGGGTTTTATATAGAGATGAAATGGCGACAAAGGACATTTAAGAGAAGAGACCGAGCAAGATTTTAAGCGATTCGATGTCATCGGTCAGTAAGAGGCTAAAGCAAGTTTAAGCATGTATAATGAATTAGAGAACGAGTTGCTCATGCCCGGGTGGGCTGCATTTCGATACGGATCCGATATTATCTCGATACGAGATTCGGCTCTCGATTGCCTTAATTACCGTTAATGGTCCGGAGGCAGTGGTCAGGGTTCTTTGAAACGCTTATGATTCAAACGCGCGAGGTAAATTCCTTAGGGAGCCTTATCAGCGAGGAGTTTTGTCGGCGCGCGCTTTAAATGTGGACCGTTTACTTTAATTAAGATTTGAGTATATTCTATTTTTAAAGCTTCGGTTTCTTGAAATAATTGTAGCACTTAGTTTCGGCTGGCAAATGTAAGCACGCATTGGTTTTAAATGGCGTACAATTAAGTATACAGATAATGTAATTACGTCTGAACGATTTTCGTTGTTATGAACTTAATGTTATCGAGTATGGAATAAAGTTGTCATGACCACACTTGCCAAGTTGCATTGGCGACGAAGCTTTTGATATCTTTTGCTCAGATCAGAGACCATTTTTTCTTTGGTCATATGAAAATTTTATATTCCATTTTGAAGGACTAATGTTCGTAAGTAAGCTCCTCTTACGAGTATGCGTACATACTATAATGACTTGAACAAAAATAGCAATATTGATATTTTTAATGACGTAGAGAGTAAGTTTAAGAAAAAAAATATAGCATTAGATGTCTAGTTTAAGTTTCTATTATTCACTTTTTCTAACTTGTTGCAATGTTTTTTTTTATTTTAATCTTTTATTTACAATTTTAACTAAAATATTAATTTAATGGGTAAAATGTTGCTTAGATACGTAGATTTTAAGATACTAATTTTGCATACACCATTGGCAAGTCATTAAAATTTCGTAAAAACTATAAGTGTAAAATGTAAAATGATATTGTTGATGGTGTATCTTTCTCAATAAATAAATAAAGCAAAAAAGTTTACTTTTGTCATAATATCAGAGAAACAATTATTTTACAATGATAATTAAATTAATAAAATAATTACTTGACGCTGGGAATCTAATGCCCATGATAATCGTTTGATAATTATTATTTAGATTCTGCACTCAATATTATATTTTATTTATTTTCACAGCATGGTGTAGTGGACACGCTGTCCTGGTACTGAACTGGGTGCTGTGTCGGCAACGATTTTCAACGGAGATACAATATTTTAGTATCAGAAATTGATGGATTTCTGTATGGATATGTCGTGCACATATCGGACTACTGAAGGGGACAAGTGAATATAAATATAAAATAGTGGTAACAAATTGCATTAAATATATATTGCATATAATAATTTTTTAATTAATAATAACAAAAAACATTTTTTTTTATAAAATTATAATAAACTACCTTTTCGACAACGATAATTGTGTACGTAATTAACGAATTTTTTGTTAAGAATTAATATTGTAATGATTTTAAGGGATTTGATATTGAAATTTAATATTTTTTTGATGTAATTCATTATCATTAACTTGCATGCTACGTGTAGATGTAACCTATACAATAGAAACCATTGCATAATTTGAAATATATACCATCCTAAATAATACCTTGTATAATGTCAGATAAATTATTATTATTAATTATTATTATTAATAATAATAATAATTTTTATTATTAATATATTTGGCCGAATGATTACTGTATTTTAATAAGTTCTGCGCAGTTGATGTCATCTGATAATAGCCAGACTTGATCGCGGTGATTGAAATTGACCTAGAGTACGTCATCATAATGAAGTGATGTTAAACATCGAACTTGCGGTTATGTGGCCTACATCCCGTAGCTTTCAATTCTACTGGGCATTCAACACATTTAGATCCGTAAACCAATATTTATCATTCAAAAATATTATTAATTACCGTAAATAATTAATTATTTATAAGCACAATTTATAATCCTGTATTTATAAATACGGGTACTTACTATATAAACCTGTAAAATATTAGAGAATATTAACAACGTACCTGTATGCGGCATGTCTGAAATTAACCTGAAAAAAAAAAACAAAATAAATTAATGCCATCTAATTATGGATGGAAAAGCATAACATCGGCACTGGCACTGGCATAACAAAAGTACATTATAAAACCGGTAGCGCGAATAACTTAAAATACTACCTTAAAATTTATTGGATCAGTAAAAAGTTTCTTTTCTCTCGTAAAAAGGCAATCTGGCACCGCGATCGGCGCCCGGGACCGAAATTATTAAAACGCGTGACATCTTTATCGGCCATTTTGTTAGTTTCCCGCCAACGCTGCGACCGCCACGACATCTCTCGTGCGTAATGTAAATCCTTCATAGTGATGGAAGTAAATTCAATATTGTTTAAATTATATTCTTAAAGCGTAAGGAAATACTAATAATATTACATAATTTTTTTTACAACTAATGAAAGACTACTGGTACTGGAGAAAGGGTTACAAAAGGAAAAATTACCTATTATATAGTATGATTATATTACTTTCTCTCTCTAGATATTTTACTAACTTTTTAATATTATAAGTAAATTTTTCAATTTTTTTTCCCATATATAATGTATTGAAGTTTCATTTCGAGTCTATATTCCAATTATAATATCCAGTATATTATATTAACTTTAAAATAATCCTACTTTTTATGGCTTCATTACTATTCCCATCACTAAACCCAACTGTGACGTTATGGCATGAAAGCAGCACGGTTATGATTAAACCTCCCATAACGCACCGATAACACCCTTAAATAATAATTTATTCAAATTAAAAATACTTATCAGAATGTGATGCGGTACTAAGTCAGGAATTAAGTGACCCAGTGCGTGCTTGCCGTGGAAATGAGCGCTATCAGAGTTCCCGATCACCGTGAAAATCACAAAAAAATATGAATAAGGCAAAGCGTAAGCGTAACACGCGAATATCAGTTTAAAAAGCGCGCGAGTTTTCCGGATCTCTAGTGTTGGGCGCTACGTTTTTAGAGTTGTACTTTTACGGGTGTCGATATTTGTGTTGACGGCTACGAGATTAGAGTACTAGGCTACTCCGTTGCGGCCGAGGGTTTGATTCCCAGCAAAAGTATATATACACACAGTATTGCCCGTGTCCCTAACGCTAAATCTTTCTGCAATATTTTGCACATCATTGAATTAGGGAATATGTATCCGAGCGAGTGCCTCTGTGATAACGCAAGTGTTTGAGGTGACCCTCTCTGGAGAGTTTATTGGAGACACAGTTTACCACGCAATTTCACTGCAGCTTGGCGGATTGCTTTCCGTTCTCCGCCGAGGATAATAACAATTTTATTGGTGCTGGCACGGGGGATCGAAGCCAGGTTTTTCGTTCGCGTACCGTAAAATATATAGTCCAGGGATACAGAGCTAAACCGGTTTTTGTAACGTCGTCTAATTCGCAGTTCTAGATTCTGTGATCTAATGCTGTTGACCTATGCGGCTCTTACTGCTTCATCGGTTTCAGGGCTCACGGAACACGCTACTGACCGTAGGGGGAGCTAGCTCATTTTGGTTCTCTTACTTACTATGAAGTGGTCGTTTTCCGAACGTGTCTCTCTGAGCTGTTCTCTCTTTTTGCCACTGAAGTTGGTAACAAGAAAACTAATGTTCTCCAGAGTGGAGAAATGGTAATTCGCAGTGTAACCGCGTGGTAGACTGTACTCCAATAACCTCGAGATAGGAGGCCGGCACCCGAGAGTGGGATCGATACGTAAAGGCTATTATTTCCTTTACAACTTTATACTTTATAATATCGATAAAATTGATTATGCTATAAAATATACATAACCTTAGATTTTAATAATTAAAACTGAAATCAGATTTAATGTCTATCTGATCGGAACATACTAATTAATTTTATGGTTTTATAAACACATTATAAATGGCGGCCGCATGACGCATTGGTTAGAATACATGGCTGCTTCGAAAGAAAATTTGTGTATTACAATTCTGGTCTGGTTATGACGTATGTACAGTATCCCGTGTCTTTGATATGGAACCTACCTGAGTAATTGGAGTACAAGTGAGAGCGTTTATGTTTGTGTAATTAATATATCCTGCGCTTGTGATTTGTGATGAATAACCAAGATATATCACCAAGGTTGATATCGAGGCATTGATTGATATCTTAATGGATGTGATAATTTATGCATTAATTAAATTTATATAATATTATTAATTTAAATAATAATTCACAATACGTGAGCAAACCGAGTACGATTCCATAAAATTTTAATTACAATTTTATGTGCTAATTAATGTGAAAGAAAATATCACGAGGAATGCATGTAAAAGAAATAAATTAATAAATAATTTTTAAGACATTAAAGACCGCCAATCAGCAGTGGAGACTGATTATGCTCAAACATACACTCTAAGAAGAAGGCTGTAGAAACTAACGTACACTGCCTTCATAATTTCCAAATTATAAATTTTTTAATACTTTATCAAACATTTCATCCTGGACTTTCGATGACCATTAGGACTAAAATGTCAAAATGTAATTACTGTTTATATAGATTTAATACCAGCATTCGTTATGTACTGCCTTGTTTCTTCTATTTTCTTTAATATAAACGTATTAAATATATGACAACGTTCTTGTACTATTACCTGATTAAAAATATTGGCCAGTTAACGTGAAAAGAAAACATTTTTATGCTCCAATTGCCGCGACGTAAAAGGGTAAGCGCGTATCGAAAATATTGCGAAGACTTATTAGCATAATGTTAGATGACAAAACGCTGTATTACCTGGGGCGTGTAAGACGGAACACGCCAACCAGCCCCTCGTCACAGCAACAAAGAAAGAAGCTTAAATTTTTTGTTCAAATGTTTCGTTTGCCATTGTTTTCAGAAATAATGTAGTAAGTACTAAGTTGATTAAAATTCTTATTTATATATTATAGAAATATTAAGAAAATGGATACATGAAAAAATATTTAATGCAAATTTCATATTTCAATTAAGCTCACTAAACTCACAGTCAGTAAAACAAATATTTCCGTTTATTTTTTACTTTAGACCAAACGATGTTAATGACTTTTCTACCTATTTAGAATCATAGGAGAATTATTTAATATTTCGGAAAGTCCCTATGGCGGTAAATCAATTTTTTGATTTAGATTCTTGATCACAATATAAAAATCACTTTTAAAACTCAGCACCGTTCCTTTATGAATATTATGATTCAGTTACAGCGAATTATTAAAAATAAATTAGAATTAAAAGAAGAAAATTTATTATTATTATTAAATTAAATGACATATTTTTTTTATATTTTATATCTAGTTTTAGTATAGGATAATATTCAGTTAAAACCAATAAAAAAAGCTTTTCATAAGTGTTTTTCTCATACAATTAAAGCGATAAAAACTTAAGTAAAAACACTGGCTGTTTATAATCCTAAAAAATAAATAAATATAATTTATCATTTTAAAAAAGTTCTAATTTCAAACACGTACTTAATAAACCTAATCGATAAAATCTAAGGGTAGGGCAAGTTTAGTCGGTTCCAAAACTAGCCCTTGTTTCGCGTGGAAACTCTGCGTGATTGTAATAATTTGTGCGTATCTAACACTAAGAACTTTATGGGAGCTTTGTAAAGGCGTTTAGGGCGTTCAATTTAACGATTATTATGAATGTACCGCTCACCGCGGAGTCAAGGTTCGCGGGTTCCGTGTCAGGGTCGTGGTAGCGTATAATTTGGACAATCTAGTTAAATTTTATGTGTTAGGGTTAATGTTTCGGTTCCGTTGCTTGGTTTTTCCGCTTTTTCTTCTAACTTACTTCCTTTTATAACTGTTATTTGTGTATTGTTTTCTGAAAACTTATTAAGTAAATATAAATAAGTTATAAAATACAGTGTAGATTTTTACAATAAAATACAATTCGGTGAATGAATCTACAAACGCGAAGTAGATCTAGTGGTGAGTACGTCCTTTGGTTTTACACAGTTTTTTTTTTCAAGTTGGTTTTCAACTAATTTGCAGTTTGGATGTGTGGACTTGGGATCACCATATATATTTGTTATTAGATGATATAAAAATATTTATGCTTATTTAATAACGTGAAATGTTTATCTAGTGTATTGTTAATCGTAAGTTCTTTTTTATTACATTAAGAGTAACAAACGAGCACACAGTTCACCTGATGGTAAGTGATTACTGCGGCCCATGACATCTACATTCATCCTTGACAAGGGATCATAATGCAGATACGGTGACACCTTTGAGGTCTGAGATGGCATGCCTCATTACCAGTAGTAAAGGTCTCCGGATCCCTACACTACAAACACATACACATATACAAATATATATATCCATACACATACATACACACATACATATATATATATATATACATATATATAATATATATGTAGAATTGACGGGAAACAAGTTGAATGTGCGAAGTACCGAATCCAGTTAATAATGGGACTTGATAAGGTAAATGATGATAGATAACACTAGTATATTTAAAAGATGAGCAGAAAGATAAGGTATGCGAAACATGGTCGTAGGTTCGAATCTGCCATTCGACTTGTCGTAAGCCATCTCACCTAGCACAGGCATTTAAACTTGCGAGAATAATTAATGACTAATGCTTATATTTGGAAAAACTATATTTTGGCAGCCTATCACGTACTATTTAACAAACCCTCGTTTTCTACTATAATAAAATATAAATACTACTATAATAAAAGAACACATAGTTTATATGATGGTGAGAAATTCCTGCGATCCGTGGCAACCACATTTATTCTCGATAAAAAAATAATAGATTAATTTCACTCTGTTATTTTTCCTATCGCTATAAAACGCCAAGTTACTATTTTACAATATTTATGAATGACATTTTGATCATTTCTCGATTCATTCCTATCACTTCAACAACGTGCTGATTGTATAAAATCTTGCATTACATAAAATTATTGTAAATTACTATCAAACACTAGGTTTATTTTTAACATTCAGCAAAGATTATCGTATCTTATGAAACGACCGCAAATATTTAACATGTTCGTGTTAGGCATGCGTGAAATTTATCAAGTGGCTTAGCGTGCACGCAACTTAAACGTGTTCGAAGACTGTTTCCAACTGCTGAATCAAAACAAAATAATATTTACTAGCAAGTTGGTAAACTTACACCTCCTATATTTTCATGCACGCCTAGTACCGAGAAATTTTCAGTGATTTATTTATTGTAAGTATTCTTAATGGAATCTTAAATTGTTAATATGTTAAACAAGCTCCTATAGCTTAAAATATTGAGGATGATAAAATTATATTTTATTTATAAAACCTTATTTATAAATTACCTTATTTAGAATTATATAGTTGAAACATTTTCAATCTTCGGCATTCATAATAAAGTATTTATTATATTTGTTCCCTTTTTAATAACTATTAGAAACAATGGAACTTTTAAGAAAATCAGATGTAAAGTTATGGTTTTCTTCCATGAATAATACTATAATAGGTAAATAAATAGGATCTCTCACTATTAACCCTCCACCTTAAACTTAAACTATCACCATAATTTTAGAGAAATTCACTTCTCTATTATCTCATTAACTTTGAATAGTAAAGCAAAAATACTGATCATTTTATGCCTACATCATATAGTATGTATATGTAATATTGGAATCAAAATCAATTTAACTTTCCTGTCATGAACGCAAAGTACAAAGTCCTTGTACTTTTATGTGCACCTAGTAAGTGGTATGTAAATGAATTAATTAAGCTTTTCACGATTCTAACCGCGCATGACATGACATTGAATTGAAGTGGCGATTAGAAATTAGTATAATGAGTCATTGTTTTATTTTCATAAACGATACTTGTCCTGATCGATTACGTCAAAGGTGATTTTTTTCCTGATGATATCAGTTGCGCAGGATTTATTAGCCCAAACAAAGAGCCACTCACGTGTCGTCTCCTTGCGTAGACCGATGCAATGCATGTGCAATAAGATCGGAGGAAGGTTTAGATGCAGTGTCGGGGACACGGGACATACATATAACATACCTAGACCACAAAACCGGCCCCTTTTTTTTATATATATAAATTGCAGACATATATTTGCCACGATGTATGAAGAAAGTCAGACCAGAGGCCAGTCTAGAGGCTCAGACGGATAAGGCACCTAAAGTGCTTTTCTTTAATAATATAATCATATTAAAATAATTGGTTCCCTGGCACCAATGCAATCGTATTTGCGATTTTAAATTCTGATTTAAAACGTGCTCTCAGCGTTGTAGGAAAACATGCTAAGGAAGCCTGAATATCTAGGAATAAACAAAATTTTGAATACACGATCAGTCCTAAGCTAATCCGCAGTGAAGCTTCGTGGTCGACTAGGCTTTAACAGTGGGATTTATGTATAAGTATATATAGGCTGTTCATAAAAGGATCGTGTAACTTTTTACTATTAAAATAATTGTATTAAAAATAATAAACTTTTCAGCATTAGAACCAATTCCGCTTGAGCGTAGCGTGAACTCATCGGGCATTTTCCCCATGACTAAACCTGTCCTAGTTATATACACATAATGTTATTTTGCCGCGTGCATTTTAGTATATTATATATGTGACTTATTTATTTCTCAGAACTTCTCATCGGACCCTGACAGATATATCTTAACTGAACCGGGACAGAGTTAAATTATACGCTTGCTTTTATAAGATATCCACATAAAGAATACAATTAATTAGTAGGGTTCTGTACGGGAATAATAAATTAAATACGTATGGTGACGAAACCGTACTTTAAAAACTATTATATGTTATATATGTTACGTGTGTTTATTTCACGAATTTAGTGTTTACTTATTACTCCTTATTTTTTTATTTAGGTAAATAATATATATATGCAGTCGTTAGAAATATTTTTTTTTAATTTATAGCATACTTTTTCTTATTACTTGTCAGTACTGCATAGTTTTATCGGCCCGCATTTCCCACCGTTTAGTGACGTAAATGAAACGAAAATATTTCGTACATTTAACCGATTACATTTCCAAATCACGTCTTATCATGTCGGGCGTGTTTTCGTTCGCAAGTGCAATAAAAAATCTCACATAAACCCCGAACAATTCCGACAACTGGAATCGGGTGAATTCCCGTGTACATAATTCCGTCGTTTCTCCGCGCGGAACCCATATAAAAACCCCGTGGCTCGATTCCGGTGGCGATTGCGGATAAAAAACAAACTAGTGGTGAATTGATTAGCATAAGCGACGCCTCAGGGACCCCCCACGGGTCAATTCTCAATTAAGCCACTTGTCTTTTCGCGCTAGCGCTGTGTGCGTCCGACTTTATCTCGATCGCGTGGGTAACTTTATTTTCTGCTGAATTTTATACTAGACGCCTTTAGGTTTCCGTTTAAATTCTCGTGTGCTGATTATAGATTTAGCGATTTATTTTGCTGTATTGTGAAATTTAAACGCTTTAAAGTTTGCGCTAGTAATGATGGAGTAACTGATTAATTTCAATTTAATAACCATGCTCATGATTTATCACTTTTGGTATTATTATTAAATTAGGCGATCTTAATCGCAAACGAGAGATTCACGACGTTGATGATATGTAATATATTAAAATTTGCGTAGCATTAAAATTTTACACAATAAAAAATAGATATAGAATACGTTTATTTTTCCTTGAACATTATGAAGAACATAAAATTTATAGAAGGATGTATCGTAGTCGGACCTTCCAACCAGTATCGTGTTCGGGCTTCTGAAGCTGACGATTACGTACCGATTTGTTTTGATTACCACTTTCAATACTCAAATTCTCTTCTTCCTCGTTCCCTCTCTGCCGAGGATCGCGACCACAAACAGTCTGTTTCCACTGAGTGCAGTCGCGGAGTGGACCACACGGTACATGTTACCCACCCACCACCTTCATTATTATGTCAGACCATCCTGTAGGCGCCCTTCCCTCAGCACGTCTGCCGTTCTTTTTGAAGACAGTGCTGTGAGGACCGCACGATGAGTCCATAGAAGTGGAGTGCTTCTTGTCAGCAGATTGTGCAGAGCCGTGTGGTGATTTCAAGGTCTTTTAGTATGGACTCATTGGTCCTCATGACGGTCCAAGGAATACGGAGTAACCTACGCCAACACGAAAACATTTATCTTATTCCTATCACGGCCTCTCACAGTACAAGTCCAATTACTGATTTAGCATACATATTTAGTTTACAAAATCAGCCCAGTCATTATCAGACAAAATTTTCAATCGATAATAGGACTGCCAGCTAGATCGGCTTGGAACGAATCGCACATCGCATACTCGTGAAATCTTTTAAAGTAAAATAAATCTAGTGAAGTGGTGGGAAGTCTAATTTTGTATTAGTTCGATAGAAAAAAAGTTAAGTCCATATGACAGGACTCTGTTTTATACTGAAATATGAATTGCTTAGTATTTTTTTTGTAAAGATGCTTGTGCTAGGAGACGGACAATAGTCGAATGGCGGATTCGGACCTACGACTTTAAGTTTCACAGACCGTACCCCAAATCATTAGGCTACTCACTCTTTTCGCTATTGGAAGACCCCTAAAGGTTTAGTGACTTCTATACAAGTTTTCGGGAACTTGATGGATGCAGATGGACTGGCTCATCGTCGTACTTCACTCTTTAGAATAGGAATTTTATATTTATATATATCTTTAGATTAGGAATAAAATAGTTCAACATATATGTTGTAACATACGAGAAGGTAAAATTAAAAACTTTTAAATCTATTTGGTACCAACTATATATTCGAGAAATCGGACATACTGGTGAGATAAGTCGCCGTAAAAAATAGAAAAAACAAACAATTAAAAACTCTATGCAAATTATGTATCGTTTTTTTTTACGTTTTACATCTTTTAAGCCAGTTTCAAAGGAGGTTGTTTAAATAAAATTTATGTTTTTCATTCAGAAGGCGGATCTTTAGGGTTGGCAAGTGATCGGAACCGCCCATCCATTTATTCGACCCTGATCGTTCGGGGATAAAAGATGGGATATATTTAAAATATTTACTCTCGGTCATTAACTATCCTGTTCTACATTTTGCATACGTTATTTCTTTTTAATAGAGATTTTTATATTATTATATTTGAACAGTACTGTGGGATAAAATTAAATGTGACGTGGTAAAGTTAAATGATATCGACCTTTTCAGAGTTAATAAACTTAATTTTAAATTTGTCATAAACTCATTATTAGATGGATTTCGACACATGTACATTGTCAAAATCCATCCCATCTGGGTCTTAATTTAGAAAAACTGTTTTTGCGCAGTTATAAACTATATTTAGCACGAATAGTTCGGCACGACCGGTGTAGCGCCACGCTCTACGGAGTACTCGCGTATACGGTTTAGTACTCCCTATGTTTCATCATCATGTGTTTCATGGTTAAAGAAAGAAAGAAAGCTTATTACAGGACGTACCTTTAGTTACTATATTATCTTAAAAAATATATATTCATAGTATATTCATTTTTAGGAACTTGCTTAAAGCTAGTTGGTAAGAAATAAAAATATACATCCTTAATATTATTCAATTGAGTGCCATAAGCGCTCGGTCACCTTTCAACTCAGTGAAACTGTAAAAGTCCTCGGGCTAACTAATGGCGATCAGGCCGAAAAAAAAAGAAAAATAAAAAAAGCGTAGCGATCGAGTTCGTTCGTAGCACTTTGGGTCACCCACTTGTGCGTGTTTGTGTGCAATTGTGCTTCGTTACGTGTCGCACCTAAAATTTAATTGATTTTTTAAATAAAAATACCGAGTTAATTGAAGCCGACAATTTAACCGATTTTATTTATGATTGTTTATAATAATATACTTGGACCTAATAACTATTGAACAACAACTTTATGCCTAAGCAAATCAAATGTCTAACTCAATTAGCGGATCACTGTAAGCAGAAGTTTGAAGTTTTGTTATCAATGAAGATTATTAATGAAGTTAAAAGTTTCAAGAAACGCAGAAAACTTTTCTTAGGCTGGGATTTCACTGGTTTGATTCTAGATCAAGGATGGATACAGATTCCATTGGGCATCTGTATCCATCTATATTGAATTCATTCGAAGTTATTTATTAACTTAGATATTTCTGAAGAACTTCGCAATATCTGGTTACTATTTTCTCTCTGTACTATACTTATCTGTATATTTTTATTATCTGTGCGTTTGTATATGAATTCATAATTAAATAAATAGGGTCTTCGAAACATAACGTCGTAGGACCGAATCCACCATTTTACTGTTGTCGTGAACCACCTCCTAACACAAGTATTTTCTGCTTAGTTGGAGTGGTTAACCGGAATATTAGAATTGTTAATAGCATTGGTAATATTCTTAAAAAAAAACACTTGAACCACTTCATAAATTGTTACCCTCAACGTGTCCAAACACTTTAAAAAATCTACCGTAATACGTTATTTTTACGAGCAAAACGGCGTATCTTTCCTAGGTTTATAAATTGCAATGAGTTTTGTTAACATCGCTATCGAGGCGCGTATCTTAGGATTAATTAATACGCAGCGGCCTTTGTCAGCAGGCCCGTAACAAGAGCGCCATTTGAACACATTAACGGGTAAATATATCTTCATTACCCGCGTACTGGTTCGCAGCGAGAAGTTGCCGCTGTACGGGTGCCCGTTATACCGTAGTGTAACGTTTATTACATTGATAGTTTGGTTAAATTTTATAAAATATTTTGTTGTGTACCAATGTAAATATAATTTGTGAAGCTATCTTTATGTAATACCAATTGAACATTTCAAAGATTTTTTTAATTTAAAATTAGAAACTAACAGTGACTAACCATCTCTGTTTTAAAGTAATATGTATGTTTATTTATATATATGTTTTATAGGTCTGATTAAAATATATTATATATATTTTATGTGTACATAAAGATCTCAGTATGCACTATGTTAAATAAATATTTAAAATGATGATTATTTACTTACTTTTCTTACGCTTGCAATCATATAAAAGTTTTGTAAAGCGATTAGTGCTATTTATTTCTGTGCTTTAATTAAATAAAAGCATAAAATTGCGATGACTATTAGAGTATTATTAGATAGAAATTGCAAAATAATCAATATGTTGAATCTTACAAATATTACACAAGTTACACGTAATTATTTACAAGTTAAATATTAACATTATTAATTTAAGACAAAGAAAATAAATATAAAAAATAAAAGTTTAGTACCAGTACTGGTTGAATAAACGAACAAACTCATTAACACACTACATAACAATCAGATAAGTAAATTGCACCGAATTCAAATTACAGTTTGCAAGCCCGTAATCTCGTTACGCGACTGTGTGATACGATGACCAAAGGGGCTCGAATGTTCGCCGCGCGCCCAGATAAAGATAGCGACACCGACGAATGCGCATTTGCATTTAATATGCCACACAACGCGAGACCACCCTATGTATCCATACGTATTCTGTGACTTATTAACTGTAAGGCCAAGATCGGATGTACGGCACTTGTGATAGCACCTGACGTATGTCGGCGTGGGCCATAGGTTTAAACTAAGTTCCAATTTCAATTTTAGTAAATGTTCTCTTGGTCTATGTGGACCACAGCGACATCTTCCGGTTATTAGCGAATGACATCAACTGCGGTAGATATATTACAGTGCCGTTGTGTTATTTGTGAAAACACAAAGGCACTTTACTCGCCCCTGACTTGTGTAAAAAAAATTGTATTGTTTATCTACTTATTCACTTTCGCCTGATTCCCCGCAGTTATTACAAACAATTATACCCAAAAATTTATGTAACCGCGCGTTTTATTTATTAACACGCCTACCTTATTAAGTTCGAGCGCGTTGCGAGACATTCCAGTAAAAAGTAACTCATTACTTAGCCTGACATCGGGAAAAAATGGCAGAACAGTGGAGAATTTGCATTTCCGTGTCGCATGAAACACGCTGATAGCATGTATAATGCTCAAAAATTTTAATGAACCTCACATAATTTACAAGTTGGTGGTTGTTTATACTTGTGGAAAAATCACGTGAGCAAAACTTGTACAGATAAATGGTTCATAATTGTAAAAAAAAATAGTAGAAGTTGTTTTGTGTCTCGGACACTACAATTGAACTGAAAATATTTATTTCAATTTTTTTTAAAGAGATTATTAGCAATGTTTTTAACATTACTAATATTCCGGTTAACCACTCCAACTAAGCTGAAAATTCTTGTGCTGGGAGATGATTCACGACAAAAGACGAATGGTGGATTCGAACCTACGACCTTAAGTTTCGCAGACCGCACCCTAAACCATTAGGCTATTGACGCTTCGAGATTATCGTACATACATTGCAACGAACTAAGGAAGGGGACGAGTGCCTCTGTACTTGTGTGAGTGTTTGCGCCACAAATATATATGCTGCGCGATTGATGCCATCTGTTGTATCTAACACCGTGGTCAAAATCGACCTCGACATCTAGACTACTCGCAACAGCTAAAAAAATATTTTTGACATTCAAACTCGATCTCGCTCACTATTATAATAATGGTATCATACAAAAATAGATTTCTTAGCTATTCCCATTTTCCTAACTAAATCCCTTTTTGCAATCATCCGTCCAGATATTGGACCACTTGGAAACGCTAGTCTGTTTCTTATAAGTCTTCATCAAATTCTACAATACCATTGGACATCGAACTGGCCTCATTGGACCGACGTTGGATATTTATCTCCGGGCGTGAGAAGCAGCGAAGGATATGGACTCGCTATAGCGTAAACCCAGCAAACCGCTATGCGTACACAAATTGAAGAAAAATGACAAACTAATTAGTGCCAGAGAAAGGTGTAGGAATTAAACACTCAACTACTACTGGCATTATCTTAGATTCAAACATGAATACTTAAGTGCCGGGATAAACTATATACTCAAAATCAAAATGCGAATCACTGACAAAGATGAATCCTAATTTACGACCATATAATTTTATGGACGGTTCCACTGATCACGTGACTTCTGTCCCACCAAAGCGGCTCATTACCAATTATTCCAACAAGACTCTTTCCCATACCATATCCAATCATGAACGCCTCTGGGAAAAAAACCGCATCTTCAATTTTAATCCTTAACCCTTTGGGACAACGTTAAAAATCGTGTAACTAATGAGTATATTTACTCGGATGATGTTGTAAGTACATTAGTTTTGGTAACAATAAAAGGTAGCTCGATTTTTGACTTAAAAAGCAAATTATATTAAATTGGTAATTGGAGTCAAATATTTTCTGCATCAGTTTATAATGTTATAATGAATTTTAGTGGTACCTCTTTGATGCTTTGGGAGAAAGCTGTTTCTGTTTTTGTATGATATTGACTTCCCGGAAGATTTTCCTTTTTTGATTAAATAAAGGCATCACTACCACATGATAATCGCTGACATGCGCTACGATATGGCACGATAAGAAGAAGAAGATTCAATAAACTCTCATCTCTAATAAACTTTCATATTAGCATTTTTTCTATTTACCCGTACGGGTTTCAGTGAATTAATATACATTTTGCCTATGGCTTTCCATAGTAACGCCATTGACGCCATTTACACTATATCTATTTACTAACAAAGTTGTATACCATTTGAAACCATTGAAATTGTGTGGGTGATCAGAATGTGGCTTCAAAAATCATTTCCAAAAATATTCGTTTCAGATTGAAACCCCAACTCAGCATCTAAATAGTGTGATCACTAAGCTATATATCGCAGTAAATCATTCGTTTAAACTTCGTTCCCTAGAAAGAGCCTTGGGTGAGGTCAGAGGTGTCAAACGCGTGGTAAACCCGCGTAAATCGTTGTCGAATTCATCAGGCCAAAAGCGCCGCTAATTTAATTACTTCCGGCATTAAATATCATCATTCGGGATAGACCTCCAATATCTCTGAGATACACGTGTATTTTTTTATGAAACTAAGTATATTTATTGCGCATACCTAATGCTAAATGATGAATGCTGGTCCAAAACATCAACATACATACTCAACAAAAATAAAAGATATATGTACATATATGAAACTATGTATAACTATTGCGCATACCTAATGCTAAATGATGAATGCTGGTCGAAAACATCAACATACATACTCAACAAAAATAAAAGATATATGTACATATATGAAACTATGTATAACTATTGCGCATACCTAATGCCAAATGATGAATGCTGGTCGAAAACATCTACATATATAATCAACAAAAATAAAAGATATATGTACATATATGAAACTATGTATAACTATTGTGCATACCTAATGCTAAATGATGAATGCTGGTCGAAAACATACATACTCAACAAAAATAAAAGATATATGTACATATATGAAACTATGTATAACTATTGCGCATACCTAATGCTAAATGATGAATGCGGGCCGAAAACATCTACATACATACTCAACAAAAATAAAAGATATATGTACATATATGAAACTATGTATAACTATTGTGCATACCTAATGCTAAATGATGAATGCTGGTCGAAAACATCTACATACATACTCAACAAAAATAAAAGATATATGTACATATATGAAACTATGTATAACTATTGTGCATACCTAATGCTAAATGATGAATGCTGGTCGAAAACATCTACATACATACTCAACAAAAATAAAAGATATATGTACATATATGAAACTATGTATAACTATTGCGCATACCTAATGCTAAATGATGAATTCTGGTCGAAAACATCAACATACATACTCAACAAAAATAAAAGCTATATGTACATATATGCGTTATCATCCGTTCTACTAGACCACAGCTTAAATATTTGGACACACGGAATATAGTAACATTTTATAAAGAATGACAACATTGCTATTACTAACATAAATGTTAAAAATCGTCGAATAGCGGATTAACACTTAGTTTTTGATGGAATAATAAGGATTTATTAAACATTAATATACACTACAAAATGGATACGTTATGCTAGCGCTTACGTCAGGGTAAGAAGTGAACGGTCCATAGACTATACAGTACTAGTGCATTATACGCACAGATAATAAATTTTGTTATTGCGTACACTCTTTCAACAGTTTTTATGTTTCGAGAGCACATAACGTATACATTCGCAGAATGCCACTGGAAAATAATAGCTTAGTATCTGTGTTTTGTCTGAAGAATAGAAGAAACAAACAAAGCAGGATTATGATTCCTCGTGGACAAATTTTGTGTGTCATTAACAGGGTAGTCAATAAAATGCAATTGAACTGCACCACAAGGAAACAAACTCAGTTAGCTTGCTTACGTTACGCTGACACTTAAAGCTAATCCCTGGACACTGAGCTGTCGCCTCTCTTGACTGAAGGACGAGGAAAAAGCACTCAATTAATTATGTTATAATGAGTGATCATTATGTCTATAGAAAGCTACGTTTATCATCAAAGAGTCAAAACGATGGTACGATTAATCGGTACATGGTGCCCTGATTGAAACGGCGTTCGCGGACGTCATGAAATATTCAAGCAACAGGCTTATGAGATCGATTAGCGATTACTTCACTTTTTCGGCGAGTCGTTTTTTAAAAGAACTTTCATGCTCCCTTCGTGCCGTGAATTCTGTATCACGTTCATGAATAATATTGAGGATTATAACATCATTCTCATCAGGTAACGCGCGGTTTAAGCTTTAAAATTGCATCCATATATCCTCGCTCTTACATCCCTCTGCAATGTAAGTAGTAACAATTATATCCTAACTATAGAACTAAAATTAGCAAAAAAGAATTATACAATTAGTACAAATATATCTATATATATATAATTGACTTCCGTTTTTACCTCATAGTTTGTAATCACATGTACATGTGTTAATCATAATTTGTTGTTAATCTTAAAATGATACTTATTAATAAGAGGAATAAATTTAAGTTCAACAATTTTTTTAGGCTGAACTATTTTTGTACTATTATAGCTGTCGTTGTACGTTAAGTTGTAGTTTTAAGCCTGCCAATATGTAAAGATTACAGAAATGGGATCATACTAAACACGGTCCATGAGTATAGTAAGCATAAATGTAAAAATTATAATTTTATAGGCATAATATTACAGTTACTTTTCAAAAATATCCGAAGGTATCTAGATAAGATATCTCCCATGTAGATCTGAAATGAAGGTCTCGGAACTTTTTATTGCACAAATGTGTGGATCGGCTCGTCCGGAGAAGCACAAGCTTTCGTAGGATTTCTACATAAAATTGTCGCTAAGTTTTACCGTGTTTTTTATGGTAAATAAAATAAACCAGAGACCCTCTGGTAAAAAAACATCTTCATTCCTCACTGATAGAGGAGATTGATGTTACCGCCGATTAGGATCAATTTTCAGATTTTTTTGTAATCATGTCCTGTGAGTTTAGTGAGCCAAATTCATTCTAAATTATTTAAAAATCACTATTTTTCTATTAATTAAATGGAAATTGTCATTTGGTTTATTATGATTATATATGAAAGAATGAACATAAATAATAAAACAAAGAGTTCGTGAATTTATTATGTGAAACAATCTGCCTAAATCAAATATTGGGGTCCGTCTACTTTGGCTAGTCAAGGTTTTAAAATGTGAAACAGAGATATATTTCGACAAGACCGGAAAATATAATGATGTTGATTATATAACATTTATCCGTGTTTTTTTAGCATCAGCTGTCCCATACATCTTTCCAATCATTAATTCCTGGTATTCTCCGTCACCCACGGCTAATCGGACAGGAGTTAAGTAGCCACTTTAGCACCTATTCAGTCAAATTAGCAAGTTGACATGGAACCGGTGGCCAGCTGATGCTCGGAGCGGCGTCCTGGTACACTATACAACTGTGTACAGTTTAATATTTAAGTAACCAGTCGATCTAAACACATATTCTTTTACGGCACAAAATCATACAGTAAATTAAAATCATACCAGCAAATGAGCTTGGTAAATTTTTCACGACAATTTTCGGGTAGTTTCACCTCTCGTTCACACTTCAAGTTCCTTGCCAACTGTAAGCGGGATAGTGGGTATTAATAACGTCACTTACACTGGTAATAAAGGGCCACTAACCGAGCCGAATTACAGTGTGGCGGTGTGAAGGTGCGAAAATTGGGTGTAAAAATGTGCAACCCTCATCAGTAGCTCATTATACAGTTATTACGAAGTCCCGACAGCACGCGATCGGCTCCAATGTGTACTTCGACTTCACACCAATGCCTACCATTAACTTATTGGTAACTGTTTAATTATTTCTCCAAAAGTGAAATCAATGTTTCTTGGAGACGGCAATTTGATCGAGTTATTTTGTTCTCAAAGTCCAGGACGTGCTTGTAAGCCTTCATTTATAATTGCTAAAGAGAAACACTGAGTTACCGTTAGTGGGAAATACTATTTTTAAATAAATAATTCTTTTACCCATGACTTACATTTTGGCAATTTAAAATGTGACCACACACTACTCGAACATACACGAACATAAGGTTTAAAATTTTGTTTTTCCATCGATTAGAGAATTCTCTTTTGTAACATTTGATCGTTACAAAATACATAAACAATTACAAACCACGAATGAAATGTTCGCCTAGATTAAGATCGTTCTAAACTGAGACATCTGAATTCACTCATAGATTGCAAATTACAATTTCATATTGATTAATGGTATTTAATACGCATCTCAATTATCAAAATTGATTTTAGTACTCAATTTCACAAACGAACTTTAACGAGTCAGCTTTAACATTATTTGTTATATAATTCCTTACTTAAGTTTAGGTTTGTATATTTGAGTGTTGTACAACTTTTTTGACTCATATCATAAAACTAGAGAGTCAGTAGTTCACTGTTAAGCCTGTCCAAAAAGGAAGAAAGGATATTTTGACTTAATTGCTATATTCAATTGGTAAAGCCATACACGCCTTAACTTACCATAGATGTTGTGTATAACACTCTAAGCGATATATCTTTGGTCTATGGCTTTTCATGTTCGAGATGATTACTCCGCCGTCTATTTAAGACCATACGGTTATTTCGGATATGGGATGATATGTTGGTATGGCCATGTGTAGACCAAAAGCGTTAAACTTAAGTGTGCCAAACGTTATCAACTACAAGTTTCTTTAAAACCGTCATCAAATAATAAGAAATAATATTTAAAATTTTACGCGTTATTGTATCAGTGACTTAATAAAAGAAAGTGTCCAACTCAATTATGTTTTTCGCTGATTTTTGGATCACGGTGTACACCGTACGCCCCTATAGTATATGCTGGAGATTGGTAGTACATTATTTTAATAGTTTTCTCGTCTCCTTACTTGATATATTGACAAAACATTTAATCATATTGTTTCTGTGGTTACAGTCTACGAAATCACCCGTATAGAACTGTTACTATAAATTCTAGCCAGAACCAATTCGTAGATATTTTTATTATGTTTTTTTTCTTTTTTTATTACATTGAGAGTAATAAACAAGCACACAGTTCAACTGATGGTTAGTGATTTATGCAGCCCATCATGACATCTACATTCATCCTTGACGAGGAATCATAATGCAGATGCGTTGTCACCGTTATGGACTGAGATGGAATGCCCTTCACCGGTAAGTAATAAAGACCTCCAGATCCCTATACTCACTAGACGAAACACAGCAATATTATACTGCTTTTTTACGCTGGTATTCTCTGATGGCATGGCCCCGGTCGAGTTGACCCATTAATTCTGCAGCTAAAACAAACTGCAGCGTAGCTCTACCACTGTTAAAGTTTTATTTGACCTACCATTACTAAGTGTGAGCATGTAAGCATGTAAGGGAGCAATATAAGAGAGGAAGCGAAACAAGTATGAAGAATGCCAATAACGTTTGGCATCCGTCTGTACTCCTTATTGGACGGCTGTGGCATCGAGCAATTAGAACATGAAATACCTTCTTACACTTAACTACAGGCCGATCGTATTGATTTGTGATATCAATACGCAATAATTATCAATTTCAAAATAAAGGGTAATATTTAAATAATAAGTGCGAAACAGATTTATAGTTTAAATAAACTTAATAAAGAGTATTTAAAATATTTAAGAAAAGTTTAGTAAATAATGTTATGTTCTTTTGTTGAGTTGGCAGCTTTCATCGCTAAAGCACTCTGAGTGTTCGTTTATGCGTCGTGCAAGTTTAGACGTCAGGTAGGAATGGTCGGATCTTGAAGCCACTCGAAGTCAAACAGTTGTGTCAAAAAAAAAGCCTACTTTCGTCATGTTGGATTCTCATGCCATGAATGCTATGCGCACAGTTTCCGTCTCCTCGTTAAATTTTACCCACAATGCGTTTAAAGAAACACAACATCAATACATCTTATATATGTCCATACACATTTATAAATATAAATAAATATCTGAAACATACTTTTATATGGAACACAACCAAATATATGAAACATACTTTACTGTACCATTTTTTTATATTATTCTCCGTAGTTTTGATTTTGAAAAATCATATTTAGTGAAACAGCCATTCAGATTCGGATATTCTGAAATATCTGTGTTTGTTAGTACGAAGTTACATATGATTATTTTACTTGATAAAAGAGACTGAGGTTTACCCAGAATCCTATCTGTGCAAAGTAGAGATTAGGTCCAGGGCGGTAAATATTAGGATAATTACAACCATAGACCATATCTCCATCTATATGTATATAGTTTCTATGTCATAAGCAAAATTTTTTCTGATTTATATATATATATATATATATATATATATATATATATGTATAATACAAACATACATTTAAATTATCTGTTAGCTTTTTAAATTTGCCAACAATTTATGTCTTTAAAAAGCACCTTGCAGCAGTAAGTGTCATAATATTTAACAAAAGCTCTATTAGAATAAATTATAAGGTTTTAAAAAAATTATATTATGTATAATTTTCACATCAATTACGTATATGTATGTAAATATTATACATTTGAAGGTGAATATTCATTTTGTAATGAATAACGAAAGTGAACACACCTCATAATTAGTTACGTTTTGTTCTATTAATATGAACAAAAGTACATAAATATCATCATTAACAAGTGATTACAATATGTAATTAAATCCTTTTTTAGCTGCTCATTCCGACACTGAGTCAAGACATATTTTTTGTATAAAAAATACTATCAACACTTTTATCATTACCAACGCTGCTTACGTAAAGCGTTTGCATAATGATGTCGGTTTTATTGCTGATTCACCGGGTTGAACGCTGTGGGCACTCATTCGAGATCTTTATTAATGGTAACCAGCACAAGGGCTGGTACCGTTAGCTTGGGCGCGAAAGCAACTGATTCGAGTCTCCCCGAGATTACTGAACCTCGGCACGGTCAGTCACTTCTGACAGATTAAAATGTTGGGTTCGATTAGATGAGTATAGGATATTGGAGACAGAACTACAGGCACAAGCTATTCCATGTCAGTCCTCGTCGCATGTCCATCTTAAAGGTATGTCGTGGATGTAGTGTATGTTATTATTATTATATGGGGATTTTTTTGGGTTGGTCAATAAAGTAAATAAATAATCATATAATAAAACAAATATATAAAATAAAATAAAATAATATATAAGAACCAACCTGACCGGTTTTATTATTATTATTTAATATTTATATTGGAGCTGATAGATATTCCATATACTCCACAAACGCGGTTTTTTTTCCGGGCGGATGGCAGCCGTAAACCCGAGGGCTTTTATAGTTTCACTAGGTTGAGAGGTGACTGAGTGCTTATGAGGTTTAGCCGAGAACTCTATTAGTGGGTAATCAGCACAAGGGTCCCCGAGGGGAACCCTAGGCTTGCACCGTTACCCTTGCGCGAGAGCGGCTGTCTCGAGGGCGCCGAACCTCGGTTCGATCAGTTGCTTCTGACTATGGATTATCTAAATTCGTATCGCTATTATTATTGATTAACTGTACCGCCACTTCGGAATGCGTAGGCGCTGGAGAAGACGCTTCTATCGATGTTGACTGATGGCCCATTTGTTTGCCAAGATATCTAGTTTTGTATTACTGATTTTCAAAAATCTTTTCTTAGTTTAAATTAGAGCTTAGTGTCATTAAGAAGCGTCGCTAGATCAACTTACATCTGTTTATTTCTTTAAGACTTGTTACTATATCTTCTGGAACTAGCTTTAGTAATGTCCGTATAAGATTGAGCTGTCATTAATTATCCTTGTTTATTTCTTTTAAGTATTGAGGGTAGTGTTGAACGAGCACACAGTTCACCTAACGAGAGTGACGATCACAGCTCATGATACCCCATACTCATCCTCGATAGCAAATGCATTTTAACCCTGAGGACTTAAGATAAAATGCCTTATCACCGTAATAAGGGTCTCGTGTAGTGTGGAAGGTTTTATGTCACATTTAAAAAAAAAACTAGAACTTTAGGCATCCATTTATCTTTTCAAATAAATAAAGCACCGGTTTGTTTTTTATTACATTAAGAGTACCAAACGAGAAGTTCACAGCAGCATTATGCTGCTATTTTACGCTCGTATTATGAGAGGGCGTGGTCCTATCCCGGTCGAGTTGACTCATTCATTTGCAGCTAGAGACAAACTGCAGCGTAGCTCTACCACTGAAGGATCTGATATACGAATCAAATATAAAAGCTTTTATTCTATAATCTTGTAAAAATAAATATTTTTTTTTACGTGAATGGTGAGATGTGTACTGTTACCAAAAAATTATAAAAGTAATAAAATTTAATGTTTTAATTTCATGTTTCTTAAAACTCGTATTACTTAAAGTTTTCAATGTATAATAGTTACTTAGGTAATGTTTTACTAAGCCGCAGCCATAAATTACCTGTAACAAGAATGTCATTCCGATTCGAGAAGCACTACGCCCTCACAGAAAAACCAGGGTAAAATATTATTACATCTGTTGTGATTCTCAAGGTGAGTTAGCACCAAATATAAAAAAATAACAACAAAATGTTACTAGTAGAAATTAACGTCAAAACATTCATCAAAACAAAATCACATTTTAACTCTTTTTTTAAATAATTAATTTTGACTTTTATATTTGAAGCAAATGCAGTCTCTAAATTTGATTGGTTAAGATTGACGATACGAAGGAGAAAAATTTCATGCCGGGTTCGATTTTGTTCACGGGCAAAAAATCTCGTTGCAATAGTCTGATATTATGGGTAGACACAGTTTGCAAAGAGAAACTGTAATTCGAAATTTAGCTGTATCCAGTTACCAGCATTGGGACCATTAAATTGAGTCGCTATTGATAATATTTTGTTTATATTTTTTATTCTAAAATAATTTTACCAATATTAATAACATAACTTAAGTTATCGTTGACCATTCCAACTAAACTTAAACGCTTGCACTAGGAGATGATTCGCAAGTTGATGTAACGAGCTTACGATTTGACACTTCGAAATATATTATTCGACTATCCTTTTAACTCGACCTTGTTCAGATAAACAAACCTTGCCATGCCTTGTCATTTAATAACGACAAGAAGCCGACGGAACACTGCATGCATTTACTTATAAAACAAAAATAATATAATTCAGTAATTTTTTGCATTACGCTAAAATATCTAAATAAGGGTGAATAAGTTTTTCTTTCTGTATACTCTTTACACTCATTTCCTTTTATATAATCTTACTATCAAAACATGCATTAATCGTTGAGTCCATTTTTTAATCGTGCCGCTTTTAATGTGTACTGAATTCATGCAATTATCTATATATCAGTTAACTTATACTCGTTGTTTTAAGCTATCTCCGTATGATAAGAGCCAAAATGAAAATTAAGTAGTGGACAATAGGTTTTAAGGTACCAAGCATCTTGGTATTTTTATCATCGATCCTCATGCTATTGCTCCATTGGGTAATATGCTACAAAGAGCATGGACCTCTTATTCATATTACAAAAATGTATTTAGTAATAATTTATCTCGATTATTTTCACTGCACTGCAATCCTAGACACGTGTAGCTATCAAGGTATGTTATCATCTTGATGGTTAAGTCGGAAACCCGTTTAAACGCATATTGGGAGGTGTTAAGATCCTCTCAATTCAACATAGTGAATGAAGATGGAATGCCTCGTTAAAAAAAATTAAGTTTCCAGTTTCTTTCACTAATCGGACTGCAGAACTATGCTACTCTTATATACCAAATAACTTATTAAAAAATCAAATTTCTTTAATTTAATATAATTATTATATTTAATACTATAACTTATTATTCTAATTCATTATCACTAATCTCCAGAAAACCCTAATACTTATACGCATATTTAATGAATATTAAAAGTTACAGGATTTTAAAATATCAAAAAAAAAATATTGTAATTTTTTTTAACTACAATTTTATATTAGTTCAATAGAAAAAAGCTAAATCAATATGACAGTTTTATACTGAAATATGAATTGCTCAGTATTTTTATTTTATGAAGTATATTAGTCATGCAATCAACATTACTGACATTCCCGTAAACTACTTCAACTAACTTTAAATGCATAAGCTAGGAGATGGTTCATTACAATACTCGAATGGCGGATTCGAACCTACGACCCTAAGTTTGCCAGACCGTACCCTAAACCATTATTGTATTGACGCTTCAAATTGTCTATAAGAACATCATATGGGCACCTTATAATTAGATTCTTTGCAAATTATATTTTATTTCATATTTGCCATGTTACATAGGGGTTAATTTATTTAATTACACCCGCATTTTAAATATCACACCTTCTCGCAAGTAAATGGCCAATCTTTTATGGATAATTGTTTATTACAGTGGACGTGTAAATGGTCTGGTTCAGCCGGGGAACGATCACGCCAACACAAAATACAAGCATGAATAGTAGTATAACACTGTTGTGTTACGTATGGTGTGTGTAGGAAACAGTAGGTCCAATATCAGGAAACAAAGCATTTCATCTAAGTACTCAGGGGCGACAGTTTAAATTTGAATTAAATCTTTGCAGAGTATGGATGTACAGCAGATATCACTTATCATCAGGTGAATAAACAGGCAAAAAAATCGCATTTAGATTAGATTAATTTTTATAAAATATATTTTACTTAATCGGTATCTATCGCAGATAAAAAACATATTTAATGGTTATAGATAATTATTGCAATCTGATATTGAAAAATCTACCAAGTACGTTTATAAAATTAAAATATTAGTGGAATTATTTAAAAAAAAACATTAAATAAGAATCCGTTGACGTTTAAAAATACTTAGTAAAGAAAAATACTGCGATACCGTCGGAACGGATGCTCATAATTGGCCATTAAATTAATTTTTTAAAACTGTGATATAGTTATCAAAAACTTTTTTAAAAGATTACTTAATGTTATTAAAAACTGGTGTCGCGTTGATGTCTTTTCTTCCCAAATAAATAATGTAAAGCAAAGATAACTTTATAAGGTACATATTTTTTTTCTGATCTGTTGTTATCTATACGTGATATTTAGAAGTATAAAAATAAAAAAATGTGTCTCAAAAGAATTTTATAAGAGTGTACATAAGAGGTAAATTATAATGAACTAAATTTTATTTATTTATATGGCTAAAAAACTAACTGCTCGTCTGGTTAAGTGTATAAAGTTTTCATATAAAATTGTTTTGATTTCGTCTATATTTTCCTGGTGGCTTAAATTAATAATTTTATATTTATTGGTGAAAAATTATAATTACGACATTACTTAGCGGAGAAACAGAAAATAGAATAAAAATACAGTAATAAATGAAATGAATCTTTTGAAATAAGATCGCTAAAAGTAATTTTCTTATTAAAATATTTATTATTTAAGTAATTTAGCAATTTTAAATCACTATTTCGGTATTTGTCTTGTCTTTATAAAGATTTTATTAAATTAATACTTACTATTGTTTACATTGTTAGCAAAATCTTTGTTATTTAATAAATATTGAGAGGTATTAAAGTTTAGTTTGAGGTTAAATGGATAAATATAATAAATGGATCAATATAAAAATTCAAAATAATTTTTGAGTTACTTCAGTAAACTTAATAAGAGTATATGTTAATCTTACCTTTTCTGACAATATCAGCAAATAAATTTTGACAGCAGCATTAATAGCTTAAAAAGTCCATTACTTAAACCGCCAACACAGTTACAAATTCAATCTGTCATTAGAAAAACACATTAAAATTCACTGGCAACTAACACTATTTTATAAAAAGTAATAACCGTGCGGCGTTTAATAAACGTCCGTTGGGCGTTCGCGAGCGCGTTCCGAACGCGTAAGCTCACCCCGAAGCGTGGCAGGTTTGTAACGGTGCGAGTACGGCGACCGTGTCGTCGCCTCTCGGCCCCGCCTCTTTCAACGGAACGGTGGGGACGTTACACCTCTTAGCTTCTTCACACTTGCCTGTACCTACTAGAGTGGCCATCCAGCAAGACCCACCACACCCTCTGTGTTGCAAGATGAGATCAAACAGCGCAGGGACGTTTCTATTCTAAACTAAGGTCTTCTTACACTGGTCTTTGAGATAAATATTGTTCACATTCGGTTAAGCTAATTTAGATTCTACATCTTTGGAATAAAGGGGTTGAAGACGCAATGATAAATATGTAAGTTTGTTTAGAGCATCTGGGCGGGAAGATAAACGGCTGAGTAAATTAATACCGGTAGGTAGGTACGTGGCACATAAACATTTTCTATTAGTGAGTTCAAGTGTTTAGTGAAATTAAAGTGCTGAAGTTTTTGTGATTTATTTATAAGATCGATTCGATTTGAAAAATGTTCTCAATTGTTCATATTATTTTACTTTAATTTATAAAATAGTTAACCAGACAAGTTTATATTATACTTAATAATAATGTTATATTAAATAAAAGTTTAAATCATATTTTAGAAATGTGCTTGAATTAATTTTCTTCTAACAAATAGTTAAAAGGAGAAGAAAAATATAGAATAAAGAATAAGGTGAAGAAACTAAACTCTGGTAGAAAATTTTACATTAATCCATGATAGAACTTAATTAGTAATTATATCAAACAGTTCTATTAGGAATAACATTTCTTTTTAAAGACCATTTTCTAGTTATGGACTAAATATAGTCCATAACTAGAAAATGTTAATTTCTTTATTTTAACAAAACTTCATGGTGCTGTTTTAAACAAACAGGATTTGCATTAATTAAATTTAACAAATAAAAATGATCAAATAAAATATATAAATATATATGGCAGAGTCACGCTGCAAATTCTAGGTGTGATATGAATTGGTTGGCTTAACCGTGGACGGACTAACCGCACACGGAATAACAGTATGAAACAGTAGCATAATGGAACTGTGTTTCGTATTGTGAGTGTGGGGATCCTGGTACAATTGCAGCTGATAAGTATTTAGTCTCAGTCCCCAAGGGTAAAATATATACATGGATACTATACGTACGTGCGTCTTGAATATTTAATAAAGATGAACATTACGAGGCGTTCCTTGACATATACATATATATGATATTTCTTCATCACATATATTCATATATATCTCTTCAAAATAGATTCAACATGAGATGCATTCAGAATCATTTTAGTGTTGACACCGCCGAGGTGATGGAAATGCCGCGTTACCTATAATTGGATCTCATTTTCACCGATTTACCCATTCAACGAATATACAAAACACAACAAGCTTTATACAGCTATTTCACGTTGGTATTCTCTGAAGACGTGGTCCTTCCCCAGTCGAGGGCAGCTAGAAATTAGTGCAGCGACGTGGCTCTACTATTGTTAAAACTTCATGTATCTTTTGTTTTACTAAATAAACTGTTTATTTTAAAACATTGAGAGAAACAAACGAGCATACAGTTCACCTGATGGTAAGTGGTTCCGGTAGGCCTATACAATCTACTTTCACCTTGACAAGGAATCACAATGCAGATGCGTTGTCACCTTTGAGGACTGAGGTGGAATGCGTCGACACAGTAATAAAGATCTACGAATTGCTACCCTCACCAGACGATACACAGCAGCATTATGCTGCTATTCAACGCTGTTATTCTGTGAGGGTGTGGCCCTACCCCGGTCGAGCTCACCCATTCATTCTGCAGCTATAAAAAACTGCAGCGTAGCTCTACCACAGTTAAAACCGTATTAATACCGTAGTTTTAGGGGGTGAACAAAAGTCAATGATTTTTTCACTATATAAAGAATTGCGTACATCCAATAAATAAATCATTCATAGAAAAATAATACATGTTGAATTGAAAACATTCTACTTGTTTTAAAATCAGCTAAAACAGTTAATAAGTTACAAGACGAGAGATATTTAAAACTAGTTTGTCGGGATATCTCTAGTCAATAAGATTTAGAATTATCCTACTTAATTTTTAAATCAAAGATACCTAAAGACGATGTGACGAACTGATACGAACAGATGGAAAAACTATGCATTTCTTAATTTTTTAACTATAGAATTATAATTAAAATTGATACAATAGGGTAAAACAAAATTTAAATTCCCGTAAATATTTAACTATTCTTTACGCTTATTAGTTGATTTTAAGTTAAAACCTCGGAACTTTAATTCAACTAAAATATTTTACTTATGCAAAATGCGATACCTGTCTGAATTATCTTAAAAACGATAGAAAGAAAAGGATTAAATGTCATGCCCATAATTTAATTAATATAATAGAAGTTTTATCTGGCACATAATAAAATTAGGCTAGGGTAAGAATTAAAAAAAAGAAAAATAAACGAGGAAACATTTACATATAAGCAATAAATTAAAAAAAAACAATAACACAAGCGCCAGTGTTACCTGTATCATCACATTTAGGTTTTACTAAATTATTTATTTCGTATGATAACTTATCACGGTATATTTTATACTTATAATATGTACACATTTGAACCTATATATGCAGCAATTCGCTTTCCAGTATACACGCGTGAAATAACAGCTTAGTCTTACTGCGTTTCTCTTAAGAGTTAAATAATAGTTAATTACGATCAGATGAACGGTATGCCCCTTTAACATTGCTTTAAAGATCTCTTACTTAATAAAAATATCATTTTACGGATTTTTTTAGAAGACCTAATATCTCAAATATTACCTCCAAACTAAATTGACCAAATAAGGCTTTTCTGACATAAGGGCTGACATGACGAATGTAAATCTAATTTACGTATTTTAAATGATAATTACTGAAGCATATAAATCGCTATCGCTTATGCTTTAAACGTTATAACTAGCGACAAAGTCACGGTAATTACATAGCTATTTCTCGCATAGAAGTGATTACCGTAGCGCCTGCATGTACTGTTGTTATACGAGTGATATTATCAACGACTGATATGACAATCTAATAGAATACTAAATAATGTAGCACAAAAATAAGCAAATATGGTTTCAATTTGTGCTTCAACTTTTGACTTTTCCACCACTCGGTTAGCATGGCTATTCGTGACAAAGATATAATTTATGATATTAGAGGCGTTATTTTCTTATGAACCGATACGACTAAGGGACCTTCAAGAAAAGAGCCTACACCTTCCTAAAAGGCCGCCAACGCACTTGCTAATCCTGCGGTGTTGTGGATGTCTATTGGCGGTGGTGATCACTTACCATCACCAGTCAGAATGTCAACGTTTTTTTTACATGCCAAACTAAACACAGTAGCGTTAAGATTTATAAACAATTGACGAACATATGATTCACTACCTATATTTCGACTATTTAACCGAAATCTCTTGTCTTTGTCTTTTTAGAGTTAACTAAATTAAAATCTTCATTTGTGTGCACAAAGACTTTTATGGTGATAAAAGTATATTGACGGCTTTGAGATCTATGGGTATATATAGGAAAATCGGATAAGAATAGGGAAAAGCGGAAACGGCGCATAAGAAATAGTATAACTATAAACCTATGCAGAGTAGGATAGGTAGCCTAGGAACAATCCACCTGTTAGTACATCGGGTAGATTGATCTAGGCTCAGGAGTTACAACTGGACTATTAGTTCACAATCAGGGCAGACACTATACAAATTGATAGTTTCCAATAATTAATCATATTTAGATTAACCTCAAAAAAGTCTGTCAAATAAGCAATGAAATCATGAAATTACTACATTAAATTATTAATTAAATATATAATAAGACCAATTCAGAGTGTGTATATCGTCATACAAATAGTTAATAATATTATATAAATGTTTATATTTTGAAATGACAGCACCTCGGTCGGAATTTACATACATTCGTAATTTAAACGTATAAACCTTTTTGCTAAACAGGCTATCCAATATTCTAAACGTAAATTAAATTTATAAATCTTTTCTCATATTATAATGTAGGGGATATTTTTTTTATCTATCTCCGCTTATAATAAATAAATAAAAAACTATTAACATAAAAACAAACATGTGCAATATAATATAATTTATATATAAAGACCAATCAGACGGGAATCCCCTAACAAGGGAGATCAAACGGTCCAGTATTAATATATAATATTTATTTTTATTGCACTAACTATATTATCTACCATGAACCTATTTTTCAAATATTTGTTCATTTTTCCGTGGCGTTAAAACATTACATTAATTTTATATAGTCTAATTATTTGAATCTGTAATCATGGCATAGTATAAAAATATAAGTCTCATTTTCGTATTTATATAAAACTTCAAAACGTTTGTCCGTTCGTTGTGCGACTCTATCTCAGTTACAATCTGCGTTTGCACCCGAATGAGCACCCTCGAATTACAGGGGAACTGGCCGTTGTGGGGTCGCCACTAAAACTGAGGTATTTCCACAATACGTCCAGTATTTCAATCTGTTGGTAATACCATGGTTTCTTTTGTATATTTAACATATTTCAAGTTATAAAAAGTACATAATAAGAAACGAAAAGTATATTATAAGTTAGCACAATTAGCGATATACAAGTGTTCATCTAATTTAAAATTTATATTGACAATTCAAAAATATTATACCAATTTTTTTTTATTTTCTTATCACATTTGAGAGTAACAAACGAGCACACAGTTCACCTGATGGCAAGTGATTCCTGCAGCCCATGACATCTACTTTCATCCTTGACAAGGAATCATATTGCAGTTGCGTTGTCACCCTTGAGGACTGAGATGGAATGTCTCTCACCAGTCTCGTCACCAGTAATAAAGGTCTGCGAATCCCTACGCTCACCAGATGAAACACAGCAGTATTATGCTGCTATATTACGCTGGTATTCTGTGAGGGCGTGGTCCTACCCCGGTCGAGCTGATCCCTTCATTCTGCAGCTAGAAACAAACTGTAGTGGAGCTCGACCACTAGTAGTAGTAGAAGTTTACTTACGAAATAAGTAATAAAACGTTGATTTAACAGATGGCGCTGCAGAGATTAACATCACGGTATCGAAAGACTTGTCTGAGAAATGCAGGTGGGCGAAGAAATAATTGTTCTATATGTCGTCTCTAATACCAACGAGTTTATCTTTAATTTTTGGTAGGTGGTATCAACCGATTCCGCTAATTTAATGGTGAAAATAAGCACAATAATATAGCATAACAATTATATAATGCAAATGAAAGTGATATACATATATAGTTAGTATAAAAAGTATAGGCAGGTTTTAAATATAAAATGGATTATTTGTGTTTTGTTTCGTAGTTTGTATTTTCCAAAATACAATTTGTTTAAACAATTTTCATTTACAATTAATAATGTGTGTTATAAATAAAATTAGCGAATATAATATAAAATATATCAGCTTGAATTTAAAACCTAAATATAGCAAGTGCATATTATGCATATAGCACTTTTGTATAGTGAATTCAAGATTTAATCTTTTTTGCCCTGTGCCTAATTTTGAATTATAACTTTGATATCGAGAATAGTTAAATACAATATAATTAAATACCAACCATCGTAAATAAATAAAAGAAAACAACTCTCTATGGACAGGAAATAAAGCTTATGTAACGAGCGCAAAGTATGTTTTTTTTTTAAGTTTTTTTAAATATAAAATCGAAAAGCAGCAATAAGTAGTAATTATCTTATACCTATCTATATATCATCATCATTATAATCTATTATATCAACGATTTTTGCAATATTTTTTCTTTTATGAATCGCATTTGTCTCAAGTTCATTGTTAACGTACCTACACTAAACTTGAGCTAAATTTTAAAAAAGTCACACGCATCTGCCGGCACGCGGCAATTACATCGGTGAGTAACAATAATATGACAACTTTAACAACTTTCCTTTTCTTCGTGCTAACTAGCGTCCAAAAAATAATTATTAGTCAGTATTCTAAAACCTCACTTTATGCCCGAATATAGACGCACCAAGAAATGGACGTATTTATGAACTAATCTTATCGATTTAAGCTGTATCATAAATTTTTCAGCGTGATTTTATGTGTAGAGCATAAAAACAAATAAAATATTGATCATATAAAATCAAAGATTAAATTTAAAAGGAAATGATTGAACCAAATTAAAACTATATAAAACAAAATGAAGAACGGTTCAAGATTTTAGTCCTGTGTCAAACAATATTTGGAGAACGTATTTTAATAACATTTTAAATATACAATAATATAATTAAGTGTTCATAAAGACTATAGAATATCCATAAATATTTTAATGAGTTGTATATTCCAACCTTTATTCAACGGTCGGTCTAGAAAAGAATAGAACATATGTAGCGATCTTTGATAGAAAGAGTAAGCGTACATCGGTCAACTCCGTCTTCAGTTAGGGCGTGGACAAATAGATAACTTCGTGGCGTTTTCAATTCGCATCCCATTAGGTTTTTATTTTATCTGTTCAATAGGAAAAAAGGTTAGTAATTGGAATCCGGATTCCCTTCAATTAATTGAGTTATTATTACTCTAGGGTTTGCGGTATCGTTGTACTTAATGGGTACGGATTTTTTAATGAAACGTTAAGGTATCATCCGTAATAAAGTTATTTGTAATTGATTTGCAATCGACTAAACGCTTTTATCCCATTTACTTGAGTGTAGTCCTTTGTTGATATAATATCTAAGAGTGCTAAAGTCACGCAACAGTTTATATCTAGCTCCGACATGAATTGGTCATCTAGACTCGGGATGATCAACGAATTCCGCCAGTGTCAAATTAGTTTGATATATTTTTTGGAAACTTATTTATTTTAATTGTTTCACAATATCTCTTACATGCAATACATATGATTCTACATAGCCACATACAATGGATCAGCACAATTAATAAATTGCTTAAAATAGGAACTCCTGAGCTGTAAGCACCAACATCCTTCCAACGATGTAGTAATTTTTATTATTAAGGCGTAATAATATATATATATATATATATATATATATATATATATTAGACAGTACAAGTAACAACTAAATATAGTACGTTTTTAACAAAGACAAGATATTGTTATACTAAGATATAGCTTAAGTATCTAACAGATAAGTTAGTATAGAACTCGCGGTCATCAAATTTAAATGGAAAATATGTCAAACTTTTGTAACAAAAACTTTTTGAATGATGATAATAATGAAATAACATTTTAAACTTTAAAATTACGTAAAAAATATATATCAAGACTCAAGTAAGGGGTAGTTGTTAATAAAACTATAAATAAGAACATTTAAAAATATTGTTTAGTATTGAATAGAGTTAATGATGTTTACTAAACTAGACAAATACATATAGTATATGACTAATTTGGTAAATTTATAATAAAATAAACTCATCTCGTATCTGTCGCAAGAGGCGCTAGAAATATCAGAAAACATGGTGGAGAAAAAGATTAAACAACAAAAGGTATTATAATATCTGTCGCAGACTAGTGTTAGGAAAAACCATTTGCTCACAATGCAATTTACAAATTGTTGTTGGTGTGTGTGTATAATAATTGACCTATAAGCTTAATTTACCATTCCTTCTATTTCTTCCACAGTTTACATGGGTTTAGGAACAAATGAGAGAGGTATTGTATCGATCTTTTCTTTACCAAATTAATGGTAAGGGCATCATTTAATAGTTTGAGACAACTTTTTGCCATCTGCGAGAATTATGCGGATACTCATGACTTCGGGAATAATATGAATGGCATAATAATGGCAATAGATGTGAGGTTATGATATTTAAGCTACACAATAAATCAATATGTCCTACATCGCTAGTTACCTTAAGAGGTAAACTGTTAATTCAGCAACTAATTTCAAATATCCTGGTAGTATGATCACTGTGTTAATAGCGCGATTTAATAATATGGTTCATAGGTTTGAACAATGTAGCTAAAGAGCAGAAATACATCTTTTCAGAGCTTCTTTCTACTCGTGCAGCGTATGGATTGGGTATTTTTTAGAGGGCTTAAGAAATTATGCGCGTGCAACAATAATACAACATAAATATAACATGTTTAGAATGTTATTGCATTTACCTCAACACTGTATACGTATTAGGTATGTTAAAGGTACGCTAAAGCAAGAGTTGATGGAGAAGCGATATGTCTATATGATACAACGGCTTCAAGGTGGATCCAATGGTATTCTGATCACGTTTACTGATAAAATGGATGGTCCGTTTATTACACCCCGGGCAGAACTACGCGTATGTAGGTCTGCATTATACTGATTAAATATTATGTAATCATTGTTAGTATATTGTTTTCTTTTTTCACATAGATCCAGGGCCTTTAATAAAAACGTATGATTATTAATATTATTTACACCCATAGGTGACTTCTATGGTAACTAAGTGTTAAGTCCGCCTTTTGCTCTCATATCTGATTGCGTTAAGAGGGAAGTGGACGTGTTAATTAGTACCACTGTTTGAGCGATTTTATGAAGGTAAAATATATACAGCGAATTAGATATAATTTCGCGAAAACCAGAATATATTACAATCTTATCAATCAATCAAGTCTTAAATTTAAATTAGAAATAAAGAAAGTACACGACATAACAGCACCAGCACTATTAAACTCAATGATCATACTGAACATATATTTGTATAATGAAAATAACACAAATTTATAGAGTTGCCGAACATAATGAGATCATTATCTAAATACCTGTTCCGTCTCGAAACTATGCCATTTTGACTACCATTAGTAGACTCTACTCGTAAATATTTTTTAATCTATCCGATAGGACATTTTTTTTATGAGACCCACGTGCTCGATGACATGGCAGGAAAAAATTACATTAAGAACGGGGGACACCTTTCGTTACCGGGTGCTCCTTAATTGAATATAAATTGCATGCTTTTGTTGAACTGAGATATGTTATTTGTTTTTAAAAAAAATATTTTAAGTTCGGTTATTGATGTGATAGCTTGTGTAATTTTATGTTAGGTGCATAAAATCTTATTTAACTTCAGTTCAGTCATAATACTTTTTATGACTTAAACACCATGGTTATTGTACAAAAAACATCATTAAAAGTACATGCAAAATGGAGTTATACTATGTAATAAAAAAATGTTGTTTTTGTTAGAGTTTCGTGATCAAATTTTGATTAAACGTCTTGTGGCGAATTGGGCACGGTGTCGAATTTTGAATTACTATATTGTACTAAATTATATCGTATTTTCAATTATATGATACCCTTACGCGTAAGACATAAATGGCACATTTTCCTAAAATGAAAAGAACATATTTGAACCATCTTAGTTAAATATCTCATTACTTCTTCGTCAACTATCCTGACTTTCATTGAAACTATATTTCCTAAGGATAATCACGCCAAAAAAATAACAGATCGACTTATTTCCAGCGCATAAGAGTTACAATGTGCGCGTTAAATATTAAACCGAACTACAAGATCGGCTTATAGTGGACAATAATTAAATACCTATAGAAAACTAACTCCCTATAACAAAAACATCATAGCTGGAAATCATCTGTTACTGAGGTATCAGCTGTCGTAAAGGAATGCCCGCCATTTTGATTCCACAATATAAACACAATACACACTCACTGAGTAATGTTGCTATTAACTAATAATTAAACGTCATTGATACCGAGCTAATAAAAAATAAAAATAACTAGTAAAGTACCGAAAAATATGTCAATTGTAATATCATAAATTAAGTAAAAGTATATGTTTCTTAATTAAAATAAGAATATAAGAATACATGCTTCACTATTGAGAAAGTTTAAGATAAACTAAATGATGAACACAAATGACTGATTAAGAGTACGTAAACCGGTTCGTAGGCCGCTTATATGTGTTTAAGGCCCAATTAGGTCTTTAATATTACAATATATTACTGTAAAACATAAAATTTTATGATGTCGTTTTGTAATCATTCCAAGCATAGCGCACTGTGTTCATTACTGCATCCCAAAGAGACAAGATATACCGATCAAAGGTTTGTTTCGTATCTTTAATATCAAAAATACTTACTAATTGTCACTTGAAGTAAATAATTATATTCTTTAAACAACTTCAACTTATTCTTTTGTAAATGTTTTATTACTATTGACTTGTTATAACTAAAACGGTCCAAATTTATATAGCTTATCTTAATTATAATGGTGGTTATTTAAATAGAAACGAGAAAATTTATAAAGTATTTATTTATTACTAATAGCACCTTTGGGTGGTATTATGTACTAAAATATTCTTCTAATTACAAATTCACCTGGATGGATTGCAGCCTGCTGACAACAGAAACAAGGCTCTACCAATTAAATAATGGTGGAGCAACTTTGGTTGTAGGCAAAATAGTAAAGTAGAAAAGGGCGATCTCCCACTAGGTGGTTATACTAAGGAGCGACAAATACTCGGTTAGTAACAGATCTCAGTATATACGAGTACATTGCATTGTTCAGAAACTATAATATGATGATTCGCGAGTAACGGTCGCTGATTGGTCGTTGTTATGCAACACCAACGCCACAAATCCGTTCAAAGTTGTCAACTCCAAATATCGCTGGTTAGTGATCGGGTATTTAATAATTAAATCTGCATTTGTACAGTACGTCTGCGGCGTACTGTGCAAACGCTAGTAAAATGTTGTCATTTTTAATACAAAGAAGACTAAAAATGACATTATAACATTACAATTAGGACAAGTCGATGTGTAAAGGGTCCACAATTCGAGCGTCAATCAATTTTGTAATAAAACGGTAATTAGGACGCTTTGCTAATTGACCATCATTTTTATTATGACCATGTCATTACAACGATTAGACACTCGAGATTCTTTAACCGTGTTCTTGGTGTAACATCTGTCTTACATACTTCAAAATTCTTCCATATACATACATGATACACATCTACTTTAATATAGAGTATTATATATTACTTAGTATAATAATATATTAGTTTTATATAGAACAAATGTCACAGCGAAAAACGAACTATAATGGTAATGCAACCGGCTTTACAATAAAGGATTTTACTTTCAAAAACCAGCGCAAAACAGCAGGTTAGCGCTACCGTGTTTAGTAAAGTAAAAGAAACCGAACGCCCTCTTAGTGATAACGAGTCAATCAATATTAGTCCTGGAACAGAGGCTCCTAAACTTTTATGCTCGTAGACCCCATACTTCATGTTTTGCGTAAAAAATTATATGTCTTTTACCTCTTATATCTTGGTATCTAAATCGGGACCTTAGGATCGATATAGACACCTAATGAATCTATGTGCAAGATTGTTACTGTAATCTTTTCTTGTCAAACTTACATAAAAGTGGACGGTAGTAGTCTTGGAGGTGGTACTCTTGGTCCAAAGATTAGATGTTCTAATTACAACTGGCTTCTACTAATAAATCTGTTTTTCCGATTATAATATTAAAAAAATCTTTTGCACACCGTGTACTAAGATCACCTGCGTCAAGACTGGGACTCGAACAGCTTTAAGTGAATTACAGTAGTTGTAAAAGACGTGAGAGGTTAATTTATTTTATTAGGTTAAGGATATTTTCAGGTATTTTTGATCGGGGCGTATTGTGTATATGCCTAGTCAAGTTGCAACTAACCCTGTCTTAATTTAATACGATGGTTAGATGCAACAAAGATTGAGTGGAAGTGGCGGATTCCCCGCAAGAGTACTGTAATATACACATTCGTCATCCAATACAAAAATACTGAAAACACGATCCTTTCTCTGTTATCGTTATCATCATCCGTAAAGCTCCATAAAAAAAAAACAAAAACTAATCTATTTAAAAAAAACCTCCTGTTCCACCCCGTCATAATGAATCATAATACTTAACCCGTCCGGCGCAATATAACCCACGCACTAAATTTGAAACTTTTCAAGACTATACTTGCACTTGAAATTACAAGTTGCTTCGCATCGGAGATTCCAAGGCACCCATTTCCGAGCAGATGTTTGTAAGGGCACAATTGGCCATAAAGCAAGCGACGTTGCACCACCGTCTCCGAAACATGACATTTTATTTGTAATAATGTCCATCACTTCAACTGTACGCGTGCCGCCCTGGGCATTCGTTCGACTAATGTGGACCTAACTTTTATAAGATTTTTTTATTGAAATATTTCACAATAAGACAATGTAACTTTTATATAATTACATATAATCAAACATAAAATAATAAGATAAAGACGATATTTTTTAGATATTAGGGATGACAGAAGACTTTCAACTGAAAGTAGTTCCTGTGATCTTATTAGGACCATGAAGAATACCAGTGTATGTTTGTTTGTTTGATTTGTTTTATTACATGTAGAGTAACAAACGAGCACGCAGGTCACCTGATGGCAAGTGATTCTGCTATTTGCTGCTATTTTACGCTGGTATACTCGTGCGTCCTGCTTCGATCGAGCTGACCCATTCATACTGCAGCTAGTAACAAACTGCAGTGTAGCTCATCCGCTGTAATATAAACTGTATTATAATATCTTAGCACTTCTGTTTCGTTTGATGAGTAAGCAAAAAACTTTACTAGTGGTGTCGAGGCATATCATCTTAGAGAGGATGTGCATTATTATTCTTTATCGAAGTTAATTGTGGGTATCATTGTCGACAAGAATCACTAGCCATCGGGTGAACTGTGGGCTCGTTTGTCACTCTTAATGCTATAAGATAATATACCTCCATAATTAAAAACTTCTATCTGATAGAAGATTAATATTTTAACCAAGAAAATACACGTAATATCCACTTCATAACAACGTATTATTGTTCACCTGATAAGAATTTACGAAGCAGCATTACGTCAAATTATAGAATTTGGGCGACGGAGCGATTATCCGAACAAATTAGTGGCGAAATTTATTATATCATTGCGAATCGAGCGTCATTGCGTTGGGCCTTCTGCTAATAAGCGGAAGTATATGAAAACCTGTCATTACATTTAGGCTTCTTCAGGTGGAGATAAGAAACTTATTCGGAGGGTGCCGTGTACATTTTTAAATACAGGACTGAATTAGGCAATGCTTGTAATGGTTTTGGGGCGCGGTACTTTCGTGTAGCAATATAACATAAAATATCTTATGTTTATGTTATAGAATTTCAGCATAAAATAATAGCTCGGCTCGTTTGAGTATCGTTCTGAAGAGCTAAGAAGGTTACACGACATTTTATCTTAGTCTTTAGGGCAACATATTTTAGGATTAAAATTTTATTTCACAGAAGAATATGTATATATAAATGTATGTGTGTATAGATGTATGTTTTCTCCATGGTACCATGGTCCACAGGAATCATATATGTAGGTCATGTAGCGAATAACCAGTTGTGGTAGTCTAGCTCACCAAGAAGAGTCAAATCAAGTTACAGCGTGATCTTTATATTCTTATATCTTTAAGTAAATAGTAACGACCGATATTAGGGAAGGGGTAAAATTATTGGTTAGAAATAATGAAACGTGCTACTATCCGAAAATTCGGAAAAAGTAATTTTTCCAGTTTAATTACATATACTTTTATTTAATTAACGGTTTTCGGGCTATATAAAATCGAACTATGATGTCAAAGAGTCGCCCCGCTTCCTAAACTATTCTATAGCTTAAATGGGCCGACTCAACTAAGAAAGGTCAGAAGCGTCGCTGGAGTTTCTTCCGCCAGTTCTTCTCTAGCGCCCACGCGTTCCGAAGTGTAGTCAGAAGCAACTGAGCGAGCCGAGGTTCGGCCCTCTCGGGTACCCTCTAGTCAGACGCACTCCCGGAACAGGAGAACGGCCCAAGCCGACGCTCACTCTCGGGAGCCTTAATGTTGTCTATCCACTAATAGAGGTCACGACTGAGTGCCATAAGCGCTCGGTCTCCTCTCAACCCAGTGAAACTGTAAAAGCCCTTAGGCTAACAGCGGCCATCAGCCCGGAAAAATCAAAACTAAGAAATTCGCGGGATACATCTTAAAAAGGGCATCAATCGCCGTTGATCGGTACAAGGAGCACGAAATAGAGAAAATACTAATTACTGGTAGTAATGCATTTACTCTTAATCTTCATATTTTGGAAAATACAGATTGATATGAGGATTGACGTGGTTGTAATGATCTGAAGGAATCATCGTCACATACATCTTCGATAAGGATTAGTTGCGTTTTCACTCCTAAGAAATATGATAAAATGTTATAAATAGTAAATAGTTCTCTAGTCAGACTTAACATAGCAGCATATTGCCAATTTTAATACCAGACGCACTAAAACGAACGTTACAATCGTGTTGTTCTGCACTGATCTGATATTCGAGGCATCATCGATTTATCTATTATTAATTTTTTACTTAACAAATATTGTTTCCAAATTACCAAAAGATGCCTGCGATTTTAATAGAGGATGGTTTTTTCGTTCTTGTTTAATTAATTTTATGCACGCATTTCCAACGAGTTGATTTTAAAACGCATTCGGTAACTGAATGCGACCCATGTCAATACGTGTAATCAATCTCCATAAACATAGCCGTTTAAAGCGAAGCGCTTTGCTTAATCACATTATGATGAAATACAAATTGTACCCGTGGCTTTCTTCACGTGCTTTTTAGGACCAATGTAATACATTATTATTAATAACTGTAGTTCGACTAGATTGAATCGACCTGGGATGACTCACTGATTTCACAGAATTCATGGAACGGGATCTTGTGCTGTGTTTTCTCTGGGTAGGTTAAGAACAGGTGTAGAGCCACGCTGCAGCACACAAGTAGCTGCAACATAAAAATGTAGTCTCGACCACGATAGGGGCACACCCTCAGAGAATACCACCCTGAAATTACTGCACAAAGCTGCTGTATTTCGTTTGGTGAGTTTAAGGATTCGGGGCTGCAATTAGGTGTAAAGAGAAATTCAATCGCAGTTATTGGGAGTTAATAAGCATTGAATCTTTTTGATAGACATAGATGGACCGTCGTTTTCATTCATCATCAGGTGACATTTGGCGTTCTCTGGAATAGCATCGCATCTGAATTATGATTCCTTATCGCTGAGGAATGTGGGTGTCATGAGCGACAGGAATCTTTTTTAGCAGGTACCCCTTCTACATAGCCCCTTTGTTGAAATCGACTATAAGGATATCCTTAACATCTCATGCCAGATGTGAGTTATGGAAACTTAATGTTCATAGATTGAACCTCTATTCAAAATATATTCGTTGCTACAGATAGGCCGAGAGTATTTAACTTGATATCCTGCTAGTCGACGTTGATCATGGCGGTATCTTCTAGCTGAGAATTAGTATCTAGATGACATTAATTGCATATATAATAATAGTAAGCATTTAGATACACAGAGTCACATATTGGTCATGGCCAGAAGCAACTGATCGTGCTGAGGTTCGGCCCTCTCGGGCACCCTCGAGTCAATTGCTTTCACGCGCAGTGTAACGGTCCAAGCCGAGGCTCTCCCTCGAGAACCCTTGTACTGGTTACCCATAAATAAAGATCTGCTCGACTGAGTGCTCTAAGCGCTCGGCCAGCCACCTTTCAACCCGGTGATCTGTTACGTTACATATGCAATAAGTACGGAGAAGTTCGGAGGAAGCTGAATGCTATACGAAATACACATTTATCTGAAAAATAATACGTTGTAATCTATAAATAGAGTTTCTCGGCTTGGCCGCCAAAATTCATGACGCAATAGCCAGATATTCCAACCACAACGCCACGTGGCCAATCTTCTATCTTAACTACATTTTAGAAGTGCAAGCGAAGAGCGAATATAAGATCAAAGAAGTAAGTATTTAAAATATCACAGACAGACAATATACACTGTTGTATTAATGTATTAATTCAACTGTGTAAAGTCAGCTGCTGTAAATATTTACAAAATTAGATGAAGCCCTTCGTTAAACCCGTTCCCTGTATCATCAGTCAATTATAGGAGAGACTAAAGAGCACACACATAAATATATATGTATGTATCATAGTAAGTTTTGGTAAAATGGTTTTATTATATCGTTAAATATATTTTTGTCTCACTTTAAGTTACTACATAAGGTATTGTGTAACTTTGATTCTGTTGGTTGATTTTTTAGGATACTTTTAAGTTCCATAACTAATTTTCAGATCAACAAATATGAACGAAAATGAAAAAACAACTATTTCGCTACACGAAAACTATATTTAAAGTTAAGTTAAGTAAATTACTTTTCCCTTGCTTGGAAAGACCGATGGTAATTAAAGATTATCGTGTTTACCGCAAGTATGGCACCTAATTTGTGTTGTTTAAACTCCTATAATTCCTTACAAACTACCCCATGCGTGGTATGGTTAACTAGGAGCGTTATTTCATAATAAATAAAATAAATACGATTACCCTGATTGTTACAATGTTTCAATGAGTGTTTGGTCTAGCGAGCAGAGTATTTATTTAAACAAGAAAACCAAAATATATCGTCGTGTCCGAAATTTAAGAGCAGTATCATCACCATCATAATTAAAGTCAAGTAAGATATCCGTCTTACTTACTCATATTGACTTCTAAAGTTAAATAAAATAAAGTACAAGAGGAAGATACAATTCGCAATTGAATTATTCCAAAACAAAAATTTATTTGAACTATAATGACTACTTTTCTTATTATGAAAATAAACGTGAATAAGTGATGATATAATAAAATGAGTTCTATATAGAAATGTTTAAGTTACATTATCCCTTTCAGCTCAAGAATATAATGAATTATTAGTTTTCTAACATTAAAGGTATTTTATTTTCTTTTTGTGATATCCTATATCAGGGGTGGCCAACTTTTCTGTATATAAGATCTACTTGTTATCTTAAAAGTGTTTCGCGATCTACTTGTTGGCCACCCCAATTCCACCCCAAACATTGCGAGCGATCGATAGGCCGATCTCGGACTTATTGGCCACCCCTGTCCTAGGTTCTTAGTCTTCTTTTAATCATAAAATGTCTAGAAATGAGACATAGATTTACTTTTGATTACTGCCCATTATAAACCATTTTTGAACCATGATCCATTTGTAAATTAGGTTAGAACAGATGCTATTTATATTGCAATATGTTTTTACTTAAAAATATTGGTACATTTTGAACCTCAGATCCAAAAGGTTTTAATATAATAAGATTCGTAAACATACAATAAAATTGACTAATATAATAGAATAATCTCTAATCGCTAAATCTTTCAAAACACACTCCCACGAGAAAAGCAAAAGTAAGCTGAGATAAAAATATACAACAAAATAATACGGATACACCCTTTTGAAGTCAGTGAACTCGATAAAGGCGTGTTCAGCCTCTCAGTTATAAAATCCGGGATGTTCACACGACACGGGATGGCACTATCATAATGGGGACGCTAAAAATCTTGTAATAAGTAATACGATTAACATCTGATAAATCATGGATAAAATAATTCGCATTATCCGCTTGTGTGGTTACATTCAGCGAGTTGCGCGTTGACACCCTAATAAACTAATATATAGGACACATTACATCGCATACTTGTTCTAGTTAACTATTAATTTATTTATTTGACAACGATGACTTGAACAATCTTTCCTTTTTGCTTTTATCTGCATGAATAGTTCATCCGGGAAGAACCACGCCCTCACAGAATAACAACGTAAAGTAGCAGCATAATACTTCTGTGTTTCGTCTGGTGAGCGCACAGATCTGAAATTCTTATTACTAGTAAGGCAATCCATCTTAGTCCTCAAGGTTGGACGCATCTGCATGATGAATGTGGGTGTTGCGAGTCCTAGGAATAACTTACCACAAGTTAAACTGGGTGTTCGATGAATACAGAAAAAACTAATGGCTCGAACGTTTTAGCTTACTTGGAATATATAATAAATAATTTTAAATCTCACAAATAACATAATAACTAACTACAACTAAATACATAGAATAAAAAATTTACATAATAGAACAGTTTCTTCTTAATAAAAAAACATTAGTACATAGTCGTGGCTAACTGATGCCTGCAGTAGGTATTAAAAACCTGTAAATCACAGGACACCAGGTCACCACTCCGCAGAACTTACGATTATACAAAGAGTTTGCCAAATATACCATGAAAATTAAATTAAAAAGTAATAAAAACATGCATTTAACGTTAGGAAGCAATAACTAGTTATAAGACTTATGATAAATATGCTTATATAATTACCTTATTAAAATATGTGAAAATTTTTAATAAATCTAAAATATACATGATTAAAATATATTAAATAATTAACTATCTAATTAACTTTATTTTAAGAAGTGCAACCCAAACACATGTTGTGTTGTGAAATACGCGCGCACATATTGAAATGTACATATGCGTTTGTGTGTGTAATTGTGCCTCATGTTTGTGATATAATATATACTTTAACATAAAATTATTAAAAACTCATTCATAATTTTTAATTTAATTTTTATATATCGATTTTTTTTAATAATGATATTGCGGATGCTTATGGCCGGTGTAGTTGGGCTGCATGCACGTTTGCCGCCTATACTATAAAAAAAATTACATGTGATGTACACTATGTGTAGGGATTGCAAGAAATCTTACGCTCTAATAACCACTAATAATATGATATTGGGTCTTCGTGATTACTAGACGCCATCGACTGGCAGACATACTAGTAATATAGCAAAGTATGCCATTGAATGAACAAAATAGGCACTCAATCCTCGTTCTCCTTTCCTATGTATTGCATATGTAAGACTGAAGGAAAATTCAGATACAGTCCCAAAATCCACGGGACAGGACGAGACCGCCAATGTATTTCGGATTTCAATGCGTGACAATATCCACGATTGACATCGTATAGGAGGGAATTATCACAAGTAATTTTTTTATTAGATTACTTGGTCAGATTCTTAAAGAATAAATGATTAATTAACTGCTTTCATGTTGCTTAAATCGAATTACTGGTATTATTTTAAGACTGTTGACTGCATATGTATATGCGGGCAGCTATTCACGGGATGACGATGATGGAGGGATGGCTTTTAAAGAATATATTATTAAAATAATTTCAAAGAATATTAATAAGGGATCCAATAAAAGTGAAAAATGGGTGAAATTAATAATTCTCACTTCCCATCACCTGGTCCGTCAAATTAATCGATAATTTATGAAGACATGTGAAATATTAATGCAAAATCGATTCGCGACGCCGCCTTATCTAATACGTATACTTATTTCATGGTCGCCGTGTGCAAGCTCAATATGTGCAATAAATAACTTATAACTACGTCCTGATTTGAAATCCCACCTGAAATTATTTCTTGTGTAACAAATAATATGTTCATAGATAACTCTAATTTATGTATTTTATTTAATCATTCATAAAATTTTGTGGTCAATCGACGGATCCAACTCTGTCCTGTCTGTCTGCCCATCTACCAAAACTGAACCCTTCGGAAAACTACGACACATGGTCTCATCTAGTATACTATATATACGGTATACCGCAATACTTAAAGGTAAAAGTATTAGCGTGTTGCAAGTGATGACAAGGGGTACTCAGACATAGTCCTTCATTGGTATGAAGGACTATGTCTGAGTGGTGGAATACTCAGTTACTCAGCGTGCTAAAGAGAGGCACTGTAAAACCCTGCTCCATAGAATACGCAACGTAGAAATCCCCAGTAGAACGAAGGCGACTGTTGATAGCCTGTGATGATGATGATGAAAATTTAGTAAAAAACCGAATCCGATGGAGAAGAAAGGTTCTTGAGTGATAGGTCGCATTTAGGACGACCGCCCACTAGTAGGAGAGACGACCTTAGCAAGTTTGCGAGAAGTAGATGGTCTCAGGTAGCTCAGGATCGTTCTTTATGGCAACCTATGGGTGAGCCAGTGCAGCAGTGGACTGTTGATAGCCTGTGATAATGAAAGTTTAGTGCAGAGACGTGTCAGTTCATTGTTAATTATCATTATTTTGTTAGATACACCAGGCGTTATTGTATTGAGCTTTTGTCTAATTTCTTCATCTTGATACAGTATAAGAAGCATACCAAGATTGAATCGATTAATTTTAATTTATTTTCCTAAATTACAAGCTAATGCCAATTTATATTGGCAATTATTCATAATATTAAATGACGTTATACATACATATATAGAATAACATAAAAAACAAAATTAATAATGTATAAACCTTTGGGGAAGTTTGAAAATACCCGTGACGGACAAGTTGAGAACAGGCTGTCGTGGCTTGGACGTGTAATGAAGAGTTCTATACAACGCCAACAAGATGTTTACACACATTTAACATTAGGATGTATCGCCTCTTCCGTGAGACTGACATTACCGAACATCACGTAAGAGTGAAAAGGTCAACTAAAAAAAAATCTCATTTGGGCATATGAACATAGCCCTTATACCTATATACTGAGATCAAAGAGATACCGTATATCGACAGGGTTCCAGCCTGAACAATAAGATAAGTTTTTTATTATTTCATTCAGAGTAACAAACGAGCACACAGTTCATCTGATGGTAAGTGATTCCTGCGGCCCATGTCATCTACATTCATTCTTGACAAGGAATCATAATGCAGTTGCATTGAGGCAAACCCTTGGGGACTGAGATGGAATACCTCGTCACCATTAATCTAAGTAAGTAAGCATCTTAAACTAATCTTTATGGTTTTGACACCACCGCACGGTTTATCAAGTAGAACATAACATTTATAGAGCTTCTCTAACATATAGTATGTTCCACCTTATAACATGGACCCCACCTAGGTCCAAAAACCTAAAATTCTATTTCTTATTGATATTGTTTCACATTTGGGAATCGAACACATAAACTGTGACATACCGAGACAGACAGACGGATAATTAAATTATTGTTCTAACATAATCTTACCAATTAAAACTTCACTCTCAACGCAGGTAATAGATAGTGTAACTTTAACAAATTTTACACTTTATACTACTTTAGCACTTTATTAATCTCGAAGTTTTCGGCTCGTATTTCCGTCACGTTCATGCCAAATTACCGAAATCATTGATGGCTTGTTCTAAACAAAAACCTCTTATTGCCTCTAAACCGGTTATGTCACTCGCTGAATATTTTAAGGGAAAGAAACAAATTTGCTCTGAATTAAGTCTGAGCCTGCATTATACGGTTTGAAGCCGTGTGCTGCCTTCGGAACCGAGTAATTTATATTTTTAATGTAACATGGGGCAAAACGCAATAAAACAGGAGTTAGAGCGCGTTCACACGCAATATAATTTAAATGAGTCGAGAAGTTTATGTCAAATGTTGGTATTTTGGATAATTATCCAAAGTACCAAAAGTCCATTCTAGTAAATATATTTGTTGTAATAATAGCTATGCGACAAATCAGTGTCGTTTTGGGGTGGAATAATGATTGGAATGAGAACGCCATTGATTTCATACCAACACTCAATGATGGCTAATTTGTACAAAACAGCAAATTGTAGGACAGTTTAGGACAAATTACGGATACCTTTTCATGTTAGTCGATATTAATGCAAATCGAGCTGAATGAGTACAACATCTCACGGAGTGGTCGGCATGCTCGCGTGACTTTAATCCAATCGAGCACACATGGGTTGGTCTTAAACTAGCTGTTTGGAATCTCCAGCCACCCTCACAAACCCTGTCAGAGATCAGTAAAGCCACCGTTACTGAAGAGTTACTGGATAACTTGATCTTCAGCATAATTTTTGTTGTTGTTGTTGATGTTGTTTGACTTAATTTTAATTAAAAATACAATATATTTAATATTAATTTATTTTATAGCTCAAATGGTACGTGTTTAGATTACTATATATAATAGATGTAATATATAAAAAAGAGCTTGTGTATATGTTTTATCAAACTATAAAATATTAAAGTTTTCAAAGATTTTTTTTTCGGGCTGATGGTCGTTGTTAGCCCGAGGGCTTTTATAATTTCACCAGGTTGAGAGGTGACCGAGCGCTTATCGCACCCAGCCGAGACCTCTACTAGTGGGTAACCAGCACAAGGGCTCCTGAGAAGGAGCCTCGGCTTGGACCGTTACCGTGTTGCGTGACAGCGACTGACTCGAATCAGTTGCTTTTGACTACGGATTATCTAAATTAATATCACTATTATTATCTGTACCACCACTTTGGAATGCGCAGGCGCTGGAGAAGAAGTGGCGCAAGAAACTCCAGCGACACTTCTATCTTTGTTGACTAGTGAGATCCGGCCTGTGATATGGCGGTACCGCAAATAATTTTGAGGTACACGGTGCCCTCGCCACCGGCGGGTGCGGTATGTGTGTGTGTTGTATTTTATATTGTAGGATTTTATGGGGGGCTTGAGCCCTGGTCGTCGTCTGGGTCGTCGAGGGCCTGTATGTTAGCGTTTTTGATCGCTGCAAGCAACATACCACGCAACTAGAATAATTACATCCAGATAGCAGCACCTTACATTTAAGGACACTATTATACTAATCAAATATTATATTACATATGTGCACAGACTAGATCAGCTGAATCCTTAACTTGAAGATCAACAGTTAGTACTTATATTTATGTATCTCTTGGTTCTGGGCTTTAATCTCATTGTCAGCACTTTGGATGCTCTACGACGATAGTGGTTCAGGATCTTGGCTTACAATTTGTGCACTACAAATTATTGGTTTTTAGGCCTACGGGTATTTTACATATGTTCTGTGTCCACATTGCACATGAAATATATCGTCATAGGAAACGGTGCGACGGGTGAGGGCTGCTGTATTTTCGATTTACGACAATGTAATGTTGATTTCATCTAGTGTCGTGATGGAAATTCGCCAGGAAGGAATTATTCTAATAATGAAGTGCGTGTTCTTAATTTTTATTTTTATTACATTGAGTATAAACGAGCACACAGTTCACCTGATGGTAAGTGATTCCTGCGGCCCATGACTACTACATTCATCCTTGACAAAGAATCATAATTCAGATGCGTTGTCACCCTTGTGGAATGAGATGAAGTGCCTAAGTAATAAAGGTCTCCGGATCCCTACACTCACCAGACGAAACACAGCAGCATCATTCTGCTATTTGACGCTGGTATTCATTCTGCAGCTAGAAACAAATTGCAGCGTAGCTTTACCACTGTTAATTTATATATTTTTTTACTATACGTATTAGCTTTATGTTTTTTTAGTAGAAAACGTTAAATGTGCGTTATATATGTATATTGTACCGCAAGCATTCTTTCTAACTCAGAAACACTCACTGGCCGTCCCCTTGATTACTTCGATAATTCATGTACTCTAAGCTTCAGATCCATTCTAAGCAATATGATGAAGTCTCATAAAACATGGCTTTAAGCAAATACAAGTAAAGTAAAACAAATATTTCGCAATTTAGTTTGGTATCATGGGGTTGGCGACCCGCGAGGGAAATATCAATGGTGCACAATTCTTCACATCGAAGGGCGTTGAATGTCAAACTAACAAATTGTCTAATGATTCATTACTCTTATTCAATATTGGTCCCCATAGATAACGCTGTTTATTATTATTATTGTAAATAAATTTACGTAATTTAGTATAGTGGTTAAAATAACTGGCACCCGCGTTGCTGGGCCTGGATTCGAATGAGGATTTGGGTGTAATGTGTACGTCTTGTGTTTTTGATACTGCATCTGAACCTTCTTCCGATCTCATTGTACATACATTAGGAATAGGGAACGGGATGGGGGTGCGTGATTCTGTGTCTACGCGAATGCTTACGGTACTATAAAATATTCTGCGTAGTTGGTGTGATCTGGTAATAACCAGAAGTTGTCACAGCTCGATATCTGCCAGGTGGACATCATCGCTCTTGTTTCTCTACTCCCTCGTTGTCTAGTTTACGATGTTTCTTACCGTGGGGAGTTTTCTGAGTAGTTGTTCGAATTAATTCCTGCCGCTGAATTTAATCATCGTACATCACGACAGAACTCAAAAAATCATTCTCATCATCTCTATGGTTGGCAATCCACCACTGTGCGCTTCGATGGAAATTTCCTGCCACGCTCAACTACTATCTGGAATCAGTTGTCGCCAGCGGTGTTTTCGAACCGATACGACCTAGAGACCTTCAAGAAAAGAACCTGCACTTTTCTTAAAGGCCGGCAGTGCATTTGCGACTCCTCTGGTGTTGCCGATGTACGTGGGCGGCGGTGATCACTTACTATCGTGTGAGGTGCTCGTTTGCCACCTATTCTATTTTAAAAAAAATATTATTTAGATCGAGATTACGATCTTTAATGACATGGGAATTTACTACCTCAATTTACAGTAAAGACAAAGATTTATTATTGTTGTTTAAGCTGTAATACAACACACGATCTCCTGGTCTCTAATGTATTTAATTGAAAAACTATTTAGAATTCTAAAACTCAGAAAGTATTCGAAAATATTATTATACTTTAGTTCGCCGGTAATAACCTATAAGGACTGAGATGGAATTCGTTGTCACCTTTCGTGTCCGGTTTCCTTTTATGTTTCTATCTCACATACGACACAGCAGCCGCCAACTGCTATTTTGAGCTGATTCTGTGTTGGATATTCAAGATTTTCCTCCGATCCAACTGGCTTATTTGGCTAGTTCGCAGCTACGGTGTGAGTCTACCACTTAGAAAAACAAGTAAGGTAAACGACTCATTATCTAGAAGAGTCAGTTAATAATATAATTAAATAAAAGCGCATAAAATCTCTTTTTAAATTAAAACTCAAAATATATTTTATACAAATAGGCTTTTGCAGGACTTCTGAGTAATCATGAATCTAATGACGATACCAAATATTTAGGCTCTCCTGAGAACAATTAGGCCTAACAAGAAAGTCAGGAGCATTCTTCTCAATTATAATTAAAACATGTTTGATTCCTTTTGACATGTGGCAAATTTCCATTGATATTTGTCCCAAATATAGTTATTAACGGAAAACTAGGATTTATCAGAATACCTCCAATATAACTTATAAATCTGAATAGGGACAGATCCATAACGTTTTCGATATTATAACTATTTATATATATATATATCTATAAAAGTTTATTGAGCTTGGGGTGCTTAAGTAAGTGTTACATTTTAAGCAAATATTAAGTATTTATTGCTATAAGCATTTTTAACAATTATCAATAAAAATTATCAGCATCAGTGAGAGTAGACCTTAAGGGTCCATACATCGTTTTCGAGATGACTCATTATGTCGAAGGACCCGACATAACATGTTAGGTGTATCGCTTGACGCATCTCTCGGGGAAGCTGTTTGCTTTGCTGATTGATTTAAATTTGAAATTTATACCACACGCTTTAGATATGTTATTTCTTTTTCAGCAGCCGATTCTGTATTAACAACAATGCTCGGGCATGTATTGGCGTTAATAGCTTGTAATTTTTTATATAAGCCACTTATCAACTACCTTATTTGAGGTAGTGTCTTATTCTCACCTTTGGTTTACTGCGAGAAGAAAGCAAAAACAAAAACATTGAATATATAATCTGTTTGTTTCGGTAATCTGTGAAAATTAACAAGTAAAATTAGTAAATATCGAAGGGTTTTTTTTACAATACATACATAGACTGAAAAAATATTTGATGTTCTTTTAGACGATTTTGACCGCGGTGATATCTTCTGGTTTTGAGCAGATAAACTCAACAGTGCAGGCATTTGCGTAAAATCCCTGTGATTCACCCGGAGACTCAATTACTTATAGAGGTCTCGACTGAGCACCATAAGCGCTCGGTCACCTCTCAACCCGGTGAAACTGTAAAATCTCTGAGTTTATACTTGTTGATAACAGCGGCCATCAGCCCAAAAAAAAAGAATTAATTACTAGTGATAAAGCATTCCATCTCAGGGGAGACAACACAGCTATAACGCCTTATTGCGATAAAAAAAAGGTACCGAATTCAGGATCCGTGACGCAACAGCCATTAAACCACTTAGTCATCAAAATTTTAATATAATTCAATTTAATTCAATTCATTTCATTTATGAACGGATAACAGTGATCCATCAATTTATTTTATTTTTTTTGATTTACAATTACAATTTCAACCATTTATTTTCTTCTCTTTAGCAACCGTGCTAGGTCTTAGACCTGTGTTACAGCTGCTAAGCCCCTCCTCCGGATGAAGTTTAATTTAAATAAAACTTAGAATTACTGTTACATTAAAACTATAGATTAATTAAAGAAAAAAGAAAGAATATCCCAATAAGGGAGGTAGTACTAAATTATCTTAGTTTAAAATCGAATAATATATATAAATAAATTAATACATTTAAATAAATTACAATTAATACACAACACCCATAGACAAAAACATAAAATAAACAGAGAAAATAAAACAAACAAAGAATAACAATAAACAATTAGGTCTGCTCCACTAAGATTATAAAATTATTAAATGTCAAATATAGTTAAAATGTCAACTTAAAGCATTAATTGCGACTTCTATCATTATATTTATCTACCTAATTAATGAGCCTAATCGATAATATATAAAAGAATAGTATTGACAACGCGTGCGTAAGAAAGCCATACTGTGCTATATCCGCAGTAAACAAAACAGGAAAATGATATTTTTTAACTGTCCCTAGCCTAGCTATGCGTTCGGAGTTATGTAAATTTTGATCAAGGATCAATGTATATTATGTACACTACTATACTTGATTTTTCATTTCAGGAGTATAGGAGATCGAGTTCACTGTCAATTTTCTCAAAACATTTATATCTGAACCACTCGGACTATAGGAGAAGTCCTTGACTATCCGTGTTACAGTTGAATGATTCAATGGACTGATAGGGACGTCACCGTCTTTCTCCTACTCGATGTAACCGCGCAGTCTGATCACCAATTCACGCGATTGATTATTGTAAACAAATCTTGTTTTGGACATTTTTCATACCACTAACAAAAACAACAAATTAACGAGCAAAAAGATATACAAACAACGGTAGAAAAACTGATAACTGGAGCTAACACAAAGTTCACAAAGTGCACAAGTAACGGGAGTTAAAAGAAAAATTCAAACAATGATTTTTTCTAAGTTTATAATGTTATTAAAACAAAAATTGAGATTTTTTTTCTTTTTTTCGGGCTGATAGCCGCTGTTAGCCCGAGGGATTTTACAGTTTCGCTGGGTGATGGTGATGACAGATGACCGAGCGCTTATGGCGCTCAGTCGAGACCTCTATTAGTGGGTAACCAGCTCAAGGGCTCCCAAGAGGGAGCCTCGGCTTATAGGGGGTGACAATCGAGCAAAAGAGCTTAGTGATGTCTACGATCCATGACAGCCACGGGTTTTTACGCAGACAAGTCTAGAGTAAAAGTAAGTGCGAAACGGCCTATAGATGAGTATATAAATCCCACTACGGAGCAAACGCCATCTATCTGGAGAGGGTTTTAGAGCCAATGCACACTAGCTAACTATCTATTACGCGGCTCTACTTGTCGGACTTCACAATTTTTTTTTTATAGAATAGTTGTCAAACAAGCATGCAGCCCACCCGATTTTTTTAAAAATGTTTTTATGTTTTTGAAATATGCTTTTAATTCCTTGGACATGCAGATTCCTTCACCGTCGACCACGCAGTAAATTAACATTGAAATTTGCAATTAACTTCAAGGGATTTAACCTGGCTTGCTCGCGTAATTAAAAGCGACCGCTTCGACGCGAGCGTATCACGGCTCTCGGAATAAAAGTATATTTTTTATATTTTATATATTCGTGCCAAACGAGCACACAATTCACCGATTGGTAAATTGTACTAGTTCTTTTCACGTCTCGTACAAAATACAAAAATATTATTCTCCTATTTCATGCAAGTGTTGTTGCTGTCGAAATAAAAAAGATATCCTCTTGTAAACTCGTTCATATTTTTAATTATCATAATTATGAGGAGCTTGTATACAATGCAGATTCAAGATTCGGAAACTTTAATAGCGCGACCTAGGCTATCTTAGTTGCTGTAGACGATGCACATATATCATGTCAGTCAGTCCCGTAAGTTAATCAGTAGTCAGTGACTTATAAGCGATTTTATTCAAACGACTAAAAATTATTACAAAAACGAGAAACTAAATTGAAATCGAAGACGTAAGAATAATTACCAACAAGTATTTAAGCGCTAAGGTATTCTAAAGGAGCAATTAAGTTATGAAATAGCAGTTCGGGTGGCCGCCATATGTGATTAGCTGATAATTTCGGCGAGTTGGTAGCAATGGGTGCCCGCGGCGTACCTGCTGCGCACGCGACTGGCGTGCGCACAATTATAAGCATGCGATTGGTGGAATGAACAAGGCTTTTGCCTTAATTCATATCCTTACGACATGTGACGCTGTGGCGTTGTTTTCGAATTGCTTGACCAAGTCGCAGGTACAGAATTCAATCCAAAACGCAATTTAAACTTTACTTGCTTAATTAATAAAATAACTCTACGACGGTCGCATGTCTATTTGTCAGATAGCTACTGACTTTCTGGTTCCAGTTTCAGTTTTCAGAACAATTCAGGTGTGATAGACAAGAAAAAATCATTGGGATTGGTACATGGCAATCAGTCTCGGTAAATTGTGACAGACAGTCTCTTGAGAAATGCATTGGTACCTAACGACATCTTCCCGGTCTATTTGGAGAACGAAATCTTTATCATCATATTAACATTAACTATGCAGCATATATAAAATAAAGTTACATAAACAATCCCGCAAAATCCGTTTCTCTCACTAGTCGCGTTCTACTCTAATGTAATGCATGTGCAGTAAGTTTGGGAGAAAGGCTTATATACAATATTAGGAACATATAAACAATATACCCAGACCGAAAGGATAGGACGGATGCAATAACAAGGTACTGTAACCTCTCCGTCACGGGGCTGCCACGAATCGAGAAGACTAACACGCGATAGAGGCAGAGAGAGAAGAAGGTATTAGTGTCAATCTATTGACATCTTTTCTTATTGATGAAGGAAACCTGGGAACTAAATATTAATAAGAAGACAGTACATCTTATTTCTGAAAGATGAAAAAGCATATGTATTTCGATTTCTTTTCGGGGACGTAGGTAGAGTACACCTACGAGTATATAACTATGAGCCGGAATGATCCTCGGGATCAGGACTGGAGGAACTGTTGTCGAGATGGGGTCGATAGAAAAAAGATCCTTAATAAGGGATCATAACCTAGAAGTGTCCTCAGCCCTGAGAACTAAGATGGAAAGCCTCATAGCCATTAGTTGTTTCTTCTCTCGTCTACTCTTTCTTTCTTATTTCTCTTCCATTCAAAAATGACGATTTACAAATAATGTAATTATACAGTATTTTTAGCTTTATATATTATGTATTTTAGTAGTATGTGGTTGCTTTGGTGCAACGTCTAAGTATTATTTGATAAAGTCAAAGATAATCCTTTATTTAGTTAAGCTAACTAGAAATTACTACACCTTCATCGAATTATAATTCCGGCTGTTAGATTGGATTTTGTAGATGCAGGCATTGGTAAGGGTTGTAAAATAAAATAAAAGGACAAAATGTGACTTTTAGTCACGCGATGCAGCTTAGAGCAATTTATATTTTTTAATCTGTGGTCGCCCACAAACTGACAAGTTTTGACACGTGCCCGGAATATGATTTGACCCTGAATTTTTATGAAAGATAATTCATTCTATTTTTACGTTTAAACTAAATATCAGAATGGATATGGTGTGTGTTCAAGAGAATTATCTAATTGTTTTATTTTAATAATTTTATATAAAGAGATAACTTTTCTTTCATGAAACTTTAGATGACAAACAAACCTGTAAATGATGACTACAAGGAAAACATCTTTATTCTTTCTCGTACGTGAGTGGCTAGTAAAATGGTCTCCAGTTCTATACTTTCACCGCATAAATCACACGGGCGTTATGCCGTTATTTCACGCTGGTATTCTGTGAGAGCTTAGTCCTTCCACGATCAAGCTAAACCATTCAAGCTGCAATTAAATGCAAATGAATTATCTCTTCTCTCCCTTCTCTTCATTTTGTATAAATTACTTTTTTATAAATGTCTACCTTAGAATACATTATCGTTCGATATTTAAAATTTTATGAATTATTTTCATTATGTCTAACGGCCGAGATGTAGAATGCATGCAAAGTATATTTATTTTTATTTTTGCCATTGTCCGTTCAGTTATCATAACTGAATTTGCCGTTTATAAAACATTTGAAATATTATAACTACAATAATCCATTAGGAACCTTTACACGATCCGTTTTTCTTACATCGTTCTATAACAGCGTAATTTGACATTTCGTCTTATGATAGGTCTAAATAGCTCGTTGTTTGCAATACCCTCGATTAATATTTAGTAAAAGAATCGAGAACCCAGTATTTTAACACATATGATATCGGAAACTTCTCGTATCCACCGTGTAATTTTGTTAGCCACTTGGTAAAACATCCAAGCAATCTCTACATATTCTTTGGCACTACAATCATACTTGTAAAATAAAAATATATTCTATACTATTCATTACTCTTGCAGTTCGTAAACGGATATTTCATATTTAAACCAAACATAGATCATAATCGTAGCTGTTGAAGACATTTTGCATTTTGAACTGGAAACTAATAAATTTGTTACAGAACACTAACAGAAGGGCCACGTTCGAGCTAGTTTTTAAATACAGCATGAATGGGTACCCTCCGGGGAAAGGCACGCCATCACAAAATACTAGAATGCAACTGCAGCTTTAAGCGTATAGTGTATATCCCGTGTAATAAATAATAATGTCCCAGAAGTCATGTGGTAGAGTTACATTGCAGTTTAGTTTTCACGGTGGAGAGCTACACTGCGGTTTGTTTCTAGCTTCAGAATGAATGGGTCGGCTCGATCGGGGTAGGACCACGCCCTCACAGAATACGAAACACAGCATTATGCTGCTGTGTTTCGTTTGGTGTATTTATTACTAGTGACGAGCTATTTCAGCCCTCGAGGGTGTCAACGCATCTGCATTATGATTCCTCAGATGTCATGAGTCGCAGGAATCACCTTCCATAAGGTGAACACTTTCTCTTTGGTACTCTGTGGGTAAAAATGCGCTGAGGATTGAGGTATATTACCTCACTGCGACAGTAAATGTGACACAGGTTCCCTACAATCGTTAAACAAAACACAGCATCGTTACGCTTGTATGAAGTGAGGATGTGACGCCACGATCCGTTCATTCAACAGCTAGATAGTAAATACATTCTGGCGCTACAACCGTGATGTGAAGTAGTACTTGTTTTATTCTTTCACTAAGACAAAATATTAATATTAATTAGAGTTATAGTTATATCTTAATTATTATGCCACCAATTCCATAAAAAAATTTTAGAGTAGAAAATTTTATATTTATTAAAGCTTTATTTATTCGTTTATTTAAATTTTAACTCGGTCCTTACATTGTGAATCTTCTTATACTTATAAACCACCATACTTTACCCATATCACCGGTGATGTAAAACAGCCTATATAAATCTCCCGAACCACTTGGTACTGGGCGCGTTCAATCGTACATCGCTCAAGCTTTTTGTTGAGCAATCTCGCTTCCAGTATTCAGTTACAGTAAAAACGGACGAATCAAAATTCTCCAATCGCCCCATCTTTTATTTATGCGCACCGTTTCGACTAACAGGCGTAATTTTTTCCGCTAAACAATCAGTTTTGTCCGAAAAATGCGAGACGGGAAGAAGACATAAAAAGGTCAGTCCAGTTCGGGACGCTGTTTTTGCACTTATGTTCAATTAGGGCTATCGACTTCAATAAAGTATTCGGTTATTCGCCGGATAAGGGAATCGAAATGTTCAATGCGCTCGCATTAATATCTTTGTGATACATATGTAGGTTTGTTGAAAGTCGGGATTCAGAGCAGAGAAAATTTGATAACAGACCCGTTTTTATTTTTGTTTAATGAACCAACTACACCAAATTTCGATCTCAGATCAGATGCAGTTAAACCTGCTAGGTAAGACATAAGGCTGTAGTAATCACTACTACAATTACAAGTCAATCGACTGAAAGTAGAAAAACGTCGTATTATGTTAGCACATATTTTAAAATTTCTTAATCAATGAACACTTTTTATTGGCTCAGAGTTAACTGTATTATTCTTACTCTTAATAGATTTTAGCTGTCAGTTTCCTAGGTCATAATAAATGGAATTTGTTTTATAAAAATATTGGATTAAATATTTAGTATAGTGATAACCCTGTGTGCGATCGAACCGCGTTATGATTGGCGAGCGGCGTGGACAGTGGAATGACCGACGGCCACGCTCCTGACATATTCCGCTCATTGCGGATTCTAGAAAAACTCAATTGCGAGCGCCTATTGTTCGACTTTAGGGTTGTCGTTGTTGACGCCGTAATTAGGAAGTAGGCTTAATAATAGAACTAAAGGTAATGATACATATTTTGCGTGTAAACAGTTTAATTTTAAAAATAGTTTAACAATTCGTCTAAATACTCGTATATATTTGCGTCCTAATATTGTAATATCTTTCGCTACCGAGTAGCATATTACTTCTTTATGCGCGTTTTGAGTATAATTTTAAAAGGCAACGGAAGTTGCGCGATGCAGTATTCTACGAAAATCCAATAGCATGAAATTAGCCACAATGAGAAATGAACTTTCGATTGGCTAACTACTCGTTCCGTTCATTCTGGTCTAATATCCGATTCAAGTGGCACGTAAATGACGTCAGATCGCAGAGACATAATAATAAAAATGTCTTAAACTATACTAAAATATAACCACAGTAAATTTACCAGTAATCTAAGTAAGTAATTGAAAAAGTTAAAAGTAAAGTTAAAATTCAATTAAAATTTTATTTGCTATTACAATTAAATTATCTTATTCTCTTATTCTACTAAGTTTTTGTTTAGCTATAGATATATTCTTTAGCGTATGTAAATTCACCAACAGCACAAACTATAAAGATTGCCAGTGGGTACTGAAATAGCGAGGTCGTCGTAAACAGAATTATTCGCCTTACCGCCATATTTCAGACTGGTTGTCACTAATTAGTATAGATACTAAGCGTCAGGAGCGCCGCTGGAGTTTCTTACGCCACTTCTCCTCCAGAGCCAACTCAATCCGTAGTGGTGCTAAGTGTCGTTAATAATAATAGGGTTATTAATTTAGTTAATTCGTCACAAGTAACTGACCGAGCCGGGCTGAGGTTTGGCTCTCTCGGACATCCTCGAGTTGCTTTCGCGCCCAAGGTAACAATCCAAGCTGAGGCTTCCTCTCGGGAACCCTTTTTACCCATTAATAAAAGTCTCATGTGAGTGCCCTAATCGCTCGGCCACCTTTCAACCCGGTGAAGCTGTAAAGGCCCACGGGCTAACAGTGGCCATGAGCCATAAAAATAAAACTGAACTTGTAGCAACGAGAGACAAAAAGCACAGCGTCTTCTCACCCAAATTACATCTGCGGGACGCGTGGTAAGTAATATTCCTCCCACATCGATTCACACCCATAGTAACAGTTGTAAAGTTATAGCAAAAATCATGGACAATATAAGATCTTATATCTTGTGATGTACGTGTGTTTACATATGCCATATAGAATAACATTCAATGTATAGGAATGGCAGCCCTACGTTGGTTGCGCTTTAAATCGAGTATAGAATTAGGCTCATCATACAGATCTTCGCACATTTTTTTTTATTTCCACCGCCAGGGCCACCTGATTGCATCACGTACCAACCAAAAAGGTTGATCCCTGTAACATATTCAACGTTTCAGATTCTTAAGGACACGTTATACCGTACAAGTTCTTTTAACGCTTAAGAGATTATTTTTTCCATCTCGAATGTATTAACCTTTTCTTCAAAAGCCAAACTGCACTAGCTCCGTGATCGATTTGACTACGGCGATGTCTTCTTCATATCATATCATATAAAATCAGATAAAATCAACTGCCCACTATGGTACTGTAAGTATTCAAACGAACGCAGAGGCACGCATTATTTGTTCACTTCGCTCCAGGGTAACGGTCCAAGCCGAGGCTCCCTCTCGGTAGCCTTTTGGCTCGTTACCCATATATAGAGTGCCATAAGCGCTGGGTCACCTTTCAACCCGGTGAAACTGTAAAAGCCCTCGGGCTAACAGCGGCCATCAGCCCAAAAAAAAGAATCGCTCCGATATTATTTACTATGTGCAATAAGATCGGAGGAAACTTCTGTTCCGTGTGAGACTGGAATTCTCCGAGTCAGAATCGAACAAAGAACTGACGACACAGAAGTCAGGTCTGTCCAATATGACACGCGATGTATTAACGAGGTACTGGTGGCTAATGTCAGAAATATAATAAATTTTTCCAAAGATTATTCTCACAGATAGCAAATAATATTATTAAAATAACAATAAGTTAACAAGATTACTGTAAGTAAATAATTAGATTTTTTTTATAGTAACATTGAGAGTAACAAACGAGCACAGAGATCACCTGATGGCAAGTAATTCCTGCAGCCCATGGCCCATTCATCCTCATAATGCAGATGCGTTGTCACCCTTGAGGGCTGAGATGGAATGCCTCGTCACCAGTAATGCCTACACTCACCAGACGAAACACAACAGCATTTTGCTGCTATTTCACGCTGGTATATTCGAGGGCGAGCCGATCCATTCATTCTGTAGCTAGAAACAAATGGCAGTGTACTCTACCACTGTTAAGTTGGGAATCTATGAACTCGCGCAATTTCTTCATGAGGTCCTTACTTAATCTCACATCTAATGTCATACGTATCACAATAATTAACCAACAATATTAAAGCTTCATCCTTTAGTAATAACGTAAAGAAAGGCTATAAAAAAATATCTTGCGACAAAGTCAATAGTTATCCCTCTAATAAGCAACTTTCCATTACGAGGCGCAATAAAATTGCTAGGATCTCATCAAAATACCGAACATAGGATCATATTACAATGGACATCTGTTACGGAGACTCGTTGGAAATGACTTCGCAATGACAACGATCAGCAATAATTCCTCGATATTACAGCATCCAATGCAAGGAATAATGCTCTGAATTCGTGAGATAATAAGAACTGTAACAGCATGGAAATATATTGAGACAGTGTCAAAACAAATGTCGCCGCGCGTATGCACCGGTTTATCGGCAAGAAGTAGCGTGGAATATTGCCGTGTGCGCTAATGACGTGCGTTTCTGCGCTTTAATTGCGATCAAACAGACAAACAATCTTATTTAATACTCCTCTAAAAATCTTTATATCTTTCATATAAAGTTTAGTTTCGGTCGATTTAGCTATATCAGTCATTTGTAAAGGAGTCTTGTCTCATCCGCTACATGAAAAATGGATGAAGTCTCATCTCGAAGAGTAAGTAAAAAGGTCTCGTATCGGCGACGGTTTTGATTGGTGTTCGGATCGAAAGGGAATTATATTACACCTCGAAGCAACGCGACGACGATTACTGTACATGCCATAGTTCAGTCATTATCTATATCTACTAGGTTCAATGATTTTTTATAGAAATTTGATTGATATAAACAAATATGCAGTTCAAATCACGATAACTCTATAATTAGTGACATTCACTTTACAGCCATGACATACTTCATGCAGTATTAGGCCGACTCGATTGGGAAAGGACCAGTCTTTTTCTTTTCGGGCTGACTTTTGTAGTTTCACCGGGTTGAAAGGTGACCGATACCTTTATCAGTGGGTAACCTTAACAAGGGCTCCCGAGTGCGAGCCTCAGCTTGAACCGTTACCCTGTTACGCGAGAGCGACTAACTCGAGGGTGCCCGAGAGGGCCGAACCTCGGCTCGGTCGATTGCTTCTGAGGACGGCTTGGACACTGGTGGTCGCGTCGTCGGAGTCGTCGAGGACGTGCCTCCGTCTCCCTCGGACGTGGGTAAAGCTGTCATTCGTGATGGGATTGTAAGTGATGGCACTTACTATCAATAACTTTGGGTATGTGACGGCAGAGTGAAAGAATCGCCGGGAAGCCTGCTATGGTCGGCAGCTCAAGATCTATATATAGATTTTCATTACGCAAGAACAACGGCGCACCGGTGCCCTTGCGCATCAAGCGATTATGGATTACCTGAAGTAGGTGAATGAGACGCGAGGAGGCATGCGCAAAGACCGGGCTTGCGTATGTCATTATGGGTCGGATGCTCGTTTTGTAAAGTATAATTTTATTACGTATGGACATTTTGCTATTTTTATTAAGAAACGGTTAATGTGCCGATCGAAGGTGTGTCTTTCATTTAATGTGACGCCTAAATATTTGACTGTCTTTTCCCAGTTACGATCAAATAGCACTATGGTTGGGAGATGCGGCGTTTTATTTCTACGAGAGAACTACCAGTAAGCTGTACTTTTGGTGGGGTTAACCTCGATCCTCCATTTCCGAAACCATTTCCCTAAGGTGTTGGCTGCGGATTGGAGGCGTTTATAGCTGTCGTCTGGTTTGAATCCAGTATGTCGTTGATGTAGAATATGTAGAGAATGGGACCTACAACGGAGCTTTGTCTCAGAGGCTCGAATGGGGTGAACCTCGGAATGCGTTATTTTAGTGTTGCAGTCTTGCATCTCGTGAGTAGAATATACCTTATAACTTATTACTGATTACAAGTCATTCCATCTTTAGTTTCTAAAGGTCACAATATTCCTGAATTCTATCAATTAACAATTTCATTGCTACCTGTATCGGGGCTCGAACACGGTTTGCTCGTGTATCATAAATTAAAGAGGAGCGTAAATATTAAGCTACCATGTCTCTAGCTACCGTGTCAAAAATATATTCTAGACCTAATAACATATGATATAACATTGTAACTGATTCCAGGGCGACTTCACTAAAACAATGTCACTAATACCTGTATTTTTTCGAATTAATAAGACCCTTCGGGTTGACGTTCCTTATTATAAGGCAGGGGGCCCCTCATTATTGGGCTCTTTAATTTAGCAAGCCGTGTTTATGGAACCGGTGTTTGGTAACTAATTGTATGGAGTTACGCGCCCATAGGCTTAAAGAGATACTGGTTCCCAATGATTAATGCCGCGCATTTTGTCGGCTTGTAATACAGTTTGGAAGCGGATGTACAATGAAGTTCAGGTTATCCTTGATTTGTGGGTATTAGAAGATTTTTAAACAGAGTACGCCTGTGTACCTGCGCCAAAAACGACAAGGGCAATATTAAGAATATTTCTGAGTAAATGAAGACTCAATATGACAATGTATTAGAATAATAATTCTGGAGAATGTACTTACTATACATTATATACTCAAGCGTCAACGGTCTGCGAAAGTTAAGGTCGTAGGTTCGAATCCACCATTATACTATTATCGTGAACTATCTCTTAGCACAAGCGTTACTCAGCGGGCCTCCCGCTCGCGGGTCTATTTAGATAAAGCTGTAGAGGGCACAAACGTTTTCAGCTTAGTTGAAGCGGTTAACCGGAATATCAGTAATGTTGATATCATTGGTAATAATCTTTAAAGAAAAAAAAAATCGTCCAGAATTATTCAGAAAAAGTGTCCCTGAAACTGAGTGGCTAGACTCGCGTAGGACAGAGCCCCTTCAGAATACCCTTAGCTTGTAATAGTAGTACAACATTGCTGTTTTTCATATGGTGAGTATTTGGATCCCGAGGATCACTCACGCAGGGGAGGTAACATCTTGAATCTTCTTGAAGATGGCTGTAGATATCGTGTACCATCGTTTGTCACTCCTAATAGTATAACAGAAAGTAATATATATACACAAATCGCTAGCAAACATAACTAGCATACATTTCTTCTGATTCTAAGTAATAGATTACTTACAATATTTTATAATACATATATATATATATATATATATATATATATATATATAATAATAATAATTTTAGAAGGCGTACTGTGAGACCCACATTCGTCCTCCATTAAAAATTAGAATTTAAAGTTATTGTTCCCGAAGAAAATAATGAAATACCCGTATATATAAATATTATTGTATACTATTATTATAATTTATATATATATATATATATATATACATATATGTGTGTGTGTATATATTATTCTATGCTTGTATTAATTATTTTTAGTTATTCGTTTTCTTTTTTTCTTCTTTTATTCATTAGTTTACTGCTACACCTATCATACACATATCTCACCACACCTTGGATTGACTGGTAGAGAATGCCTTTGGCATTAAGTCCGCCCTTTGTGAATTTTTAACTTTGTTAAGGTTAATGCAATAAAGAGTAAATAAATAAATAAATAAATATCTTGTTAGCAATTATAAAGGTTATAAGGTAGCATAAGGCAACTACTTTAAGTTATCATGCGTGTCCCGAATTTATAGTCGATATTGAAAAACTCTTACCCATTCACCCTTGTATTCGTCGCGCTAATAGTGATAGACGTTGGAACAGCGTATAACGTTCTTCAACACCTGGTTTCATCAAAACCCACCAAATTTGAACGAATTTATATCATGAGACATCATTAATTGGAACTAAATCTGGGAAGCGATTAGTAGATTTTAGTAAGCTCTATGTTTTTACGTAGTTAGGCAAGTGCGACTACTAATGACGCTTCTTGGAATAACTCTTATAAACTTAAATACTATTAGAGTATTATCATTGGTGGTACAGATACGATATTAATTTAGATAAAACTTAGAAGCAACTGACCGAGCCGAGATTCGGTCCTCTCTGGCACCCTCGATCAGACGCTCTCGCGAAACGGGGCAGCGGTCCAAGCCGAGGCTCCCTCTGGGGAGCCCTTGTGCTGGTTACCTACTAATAGAGGCCTTGACTGATCGCCGTAAGCGCTCGGTCACCTCTCAACCCGGTGAAACTGTAAAAGCATCACCGAAAAATAAGAAATAGAGTTTCCAACTATGATTAAATTGATGGTTGCTTTGAAAGCAAGAGGACTATTCAATGGGGCAAAATCATCTCTACATAAGGGGCTGAATGATGGGCGTGTTGCGTATAAGAAAAGAAAAAATTATGATGGTGCGTACACAGTAGACATATCTTTAAAAAGTTGCCAATTCGTTCGGTTCACGAAAAAAATAACCGGAGAATAATGGAATAACGTGGTGTTTATCGACGAGTGATCAAAGTGACGAAATATCACCATCAACAATACAATTTTACATTTACAGTTCATATTAAGTATATCTTAATGATTTGCCTTTACAGGTGTAAACTAAATTATTATCTCCAAATCTACGTATCTAAGCAACATTAATTAAATTAAAATTTTAATAAAGAATTGTAATTAAAAGTTAAAAATAAAAATAGACTAATTACAAAATACATTCCTATATACGAGTATTTTGTAAAATTGAATATAATACACGGAAAACTAAGCATTTTGCGGCAACATCGGGTTGGTATGCTAATTTAGTACATAATGTTGGACAAGGGTGCGGCACGGTAATAAAAGGCATTGGACAGGCATCTCCCACTCATCAATTAAACCTCGCCAGCCGAAACTACGCTTGACGAATTGCACGTCATTAACATACCTTGTATCTCGTACGCAGTATATATACTTTAACGGCCAAGAGCCAGATTACGAACGCGATGATATTCTTAGTTTAGCAGGATTTATTACAGTAGATGACGAATAAAATCTATGACAAGATATTCACGAAAATACTCTTTATATCTTTGGTTAATAATATCATTTATAAATCTTTTTTTATTCATAATATTTATGAGAGTTTGAACATTTAATAGTGGTACGTCTACGCTGCAGTTTGTTTCTACCTGCAGAATGAATGGGTCTGCTCGACCGTGGTAGGACATAATGTTGCTGTGTTCCGTCTAATGAGTATAGGGATCCAGAGACCTTTATTACTGGTGACGAGGCATTCCATCTCAGTCCTCAAGGGTGATAACGCATCTGCATTATTTGTCTATTCATATCCCTTGGCACGGATGAATTAAAATTTCATGGGCATCATGAATTAAATAACGGGTACACAGTTTACCTAACATGAACTGTGTGCTCGTTTGTTACTCTCAATGTAATAAAAAAATATATATGCAATTGACCTCTAGAAACAGTATAACGAAATGAAACATGTAGATATCATTTTTTATAAACATGTTCACCTAGACAGTGTTAAAGCTACGATGCAGGTAGTTCGAGCTTCGGCATAAACTCGACCCGGATGGACCGTGCCGTCACAGATAAATGGCGAGTGATAACGCAAGTGCATCTTTAACACTTGTTGCGGTAAACTGTCGATGTTTATGGGCAACAGATAACACTAACTAACTATCAGGTGCACTGTGCTTAGTTATCCTTAGTCACATAAAAATGGAATAGAATACCTAGATATAGATTAGATAGATTCTTTTATGAGTTTCATTACTCTACCTTAGAATTTATATTAAAAGATACAACGTTTCTTGAAAAAACAAACTAAATGTCAATTTTCGATGGTGGCTGTAATAGAGATGTTATAGGTATGAACGACCATATTCTCTAGAAGGTTCATCGTTTTGTACATCTTAGTCGTAAGTGTAGCCACAACCTTATTTAAACATTCAGGCAGTGGTCTAATGTTCATTAAGACACCTGTTTCTCGCTGTATTAGCTATAACTACGACAAGATTTATTGCATTCCCAAATTCCAGCAATGAAGTAAATGTTAAAGCAATAAACACTCGTCTATCTCAATAGCTCTCGAATACAAGCACGACGCACTCAACCTGTCGCTGCCGTGATGGGGAGCAACCCCCGGTTGTTGGCCCCATAGGGTTGCTCCTGGCAGTGACGTCACTCAACACGTGAAAAAATATGATATTTATTAAAAAATTATAAGATTTATAGAGACGTATATAAGTTTTATAAATTACACAAAGAATATGTTTTCAATCTTAGAAAATATCAGTAATTACCAACTTAACCAAAATAAGGCATCATAATTCCATTCAATGAAAAAACAATTGACTTGATTAAACGTGTAAATAAACAAAGTTTTAAAAACTATTCCCCCAAAGAATCCTGCAATTAAAAATACATTGAACTCGACTTATCTGTTTGAGAGGTAAATGGTACACAGACAATCACCGGTGCTTAAAATTCTTAAAATCTATTTGTAATTCCTAACTAGATCGTAAGTAAACATAACTATCATTATAACTGAAATACTCTTCTTTCGTTGCCAACCCTACAACTACCCCTAAACGGCGACCACCCGTGGGACATTATCTAATCCGAATTAACTATTATAAAAACGTACCCTCGTGCCGACTGCACCGTTAGATAGCCAACTATCGAGGATAGGGATTACATAAAGTTAATTTGGTCGCGTGGCCACCAAACCCCATTTCGCCAAAAAAAACTTCTGTCAATCGGAGCTTAGCGCAGCGGAAGATTATGTTTAAATGGGCTTTAGTTATTTGGAGTGGCAAGCTTTTGAACAGATATTTGTGATAAGCTTTTGAGTATTACAGGTCAGTTTTCATAGGATTATGGATAAACCAAAAGTAAAATTTTAGAGATATATAGATTTTTATAGATTTAATTTCTATATTTCTAAGGAAGAAACATCCAAAAAAGGGAACTCTTTGATGCAACTCACTTGCTTTTTGGATTACAACTTTATTGTTTTTTTTTTTTAATTCGGATCTAACATCGCTTTCGCTTGCTGCTGCAGCTTGTGTGTTGCAGCGACATGAATGAATATCGACTGGGAAAGGACCAAGTCCTCACGTACCAACGTTAAATAGCATAACAATGTTGTGGTGAGTGTAGCCGGATCTACACCAACCAAGGTAGCGAGCCATTCTATTTTTTCTATATCAGAGATCCATTTCATCCCCATTTAGTCTTCAGAAAAACCAAGGCAATATCTTAAATCTGTCTTCAAGATATCTGTAGACTTCAAGGTTCGCAGCCACGACTTACCATTAAATGAACTGTGTGCTACTTTGTCATCCTTAATATTATAAAACAACCCCCTAGACTTTTTTTTATATAGCATAGGGGGTAAACGAGCTCACCCGATGATAATTGGTTTTCGCCGCCCATTAACATCTGCAACACCAGAGGAGTCGCAAATGCATTACCGGCCTTTAAGGAAGGTAGGCTCTTTTCTTGAAGCTTCCTAAGTTATAAAGGTTCGGAAATATCGCTGGCGATAGCTGATTCCATAGAGTGGTTGTGCGTGGCAGGGATAAAAAGGAAAAATAAATAATGTATATATATATATATACGATTTTTAATGTCCAAAAAATATAAATACGAGATATATTGTAAGGTACGTGAAGTCTGACAATCCGCTGTGGAATTCCATGGAGGACTTTACTCCCATACCCTCTAGAGGGCCCAATACCCTCACTACGAGTCAGATATGAACATACACAGCCTGTTTACTAATACATTGATTTTTCCGAAATTTTTAGGCTAATTTAAGTGTTCTACACCTCCAACCTCGCCCTCACAGAATACCAATTTAAAATAGCAGCATAATGTTGCTGTGTTTCGTCTGATGCGTATAGGGATCCGGAAACCTTTATTACTGTTGACGAGGCATTCCATCTCAATCCTTAAGGGTAACAATGCATCTGCATTATATTTTCATGTCAAGGATGAATTTTGATGTCATAGGCAGGAGGAATCACTTGCGATCAGGTGAACTGTGTGTTCGTTTGTTACTCTCAATGTGATAAAAAAAATTATCTAGTATTATTAGCATTAACGATATCTGAGTAGTTATGTTAAGCTTCAATAGTAGAAAAATACTAATTGATACTGAAAATTATAAAAAGAATTACCTACTCATTTTCATGTTGATATAAGATGATAGAATTAAAAAAATTCATCCACACCTTAAATATATATATATAACAATATAATACGCTTTATGCGTCTTTAATTAACACGCAAAATTACTTCTTGCTTTCTAAGACTGCTGACTACGATTTTCCTCCCCTTTCGTTCGAAAAAAGTGTCTGCGCCTTCCTCAAAGTACAGCGACTCTCTTGCAACTCCTCTGGTGTTGCGGACGTTTATTGCTGTCAGTATATACTTACAATCTAGCGAGCCTAACTCGTTTGCCTTCTCTTCTATGTAAAAAACTTTTTGTTTCGAAACATCTGTGTAATCGTGCATCGGCATCAATGACGTCGCTTGTGTATTCTTATATTTTTTATTTAGATTTTTTGTCAATGAATCCTATTGTAACCTCATTTAATGCACATTTGTGCATCTCATAAAGAAGACAATCATCATGAAAATTCTACACAACGCTACGTTAACCTGTCAACACATCTGCTTACCGAGGCTGTTAAACAAAACCAACGTAACCAGAACCGCCCTAACTCTTCCACAGTTTAAAAACTCGGTGCACGCTAAAGTAACAAGGGGATCTCGTTAACTGGGTATTAAACAAGTGTTAAGAATATACAGCACGGTTAAATGACGTGTCACACATAAATAATCACATAATTGGGAAGCTCGGGTCACAACATTGCGGTTTCGTTTGACCCTCATCGTGGTTACGAGGGGTGGAAAAAAATTGTAGGATGGACATACCTTTATTTCTATTTTTATATATTCAGTTATCGCTCCAATTAAATATTAAAATTAAATTAATTTGCAACGATATCAAGATTAATAGATAACTGAATTCAATTTTGTTTTAATAGAAGCACTCAGAGTTTATATAATCATTTGTATAATATCCTCTAATCTTTTCTATTTAACGACCAGTAGTTCTGTCAATATACATGTTCTGTTATTACACAATTTTTGTTATGTATAAGTTAATATAAATTTGTATCGTGATTTACAATTCAAATATAATATATTGTATTATATTTTAAATAATAAAGTTACCTTTTACTAGGTTCATAAAAAGTATTTTCTTATACATGTCGTGAAAACACATGTCGTATCTACATTATTCTAGCGTGTAGCATAATTGACAGATTGTAATGTTTGATAATATAATGTACCTAAAATAATCGAATGTGTTTGGAACATTATGCGGTACAGGGGTGGCATACTGGCCCCAAACAATCTTCACACGTAATGATTATTTTATGATGTTCCCCTTTGTTAAAATTAAATTATTGCTTCAGTGTTATATGGATAACATAATTGACCATCTAACGAGAGATTTAAAAAAAACTACTCTGCTTCACAGGGCCTAAATAATAAACCTTCCGTTAGTCTTATAAGTGGTTAAAATGGCCTTCATTACATTTTTTCTTGAAACTATGGTGACAAACAAACGGACAATTTATTTATATAGTAATAATTCGGTTCATGTAAACTAACTTCCATCCATAATAAGGCATCAAAATATAACTAACATCCCTCAAGGCTAACAGTGCAAGAGTCACCTGAGTTTGTTGCTGCGATATGAATTGGTCGGCTGGACCGAGCAACAACCACCCTCCCATAGAATACCAGCATAACGGTGTGTTTCGTATTGTGAGTGTAAGGAATAGGAGAACCAATTAAAGGTAACGAGACATTCCTGATTAAATTCCTCAGTATTAACAACGCATGTCCAACTTGATTCCTTGTTGGGAATAGATGTAGCTGTTATGATAGTTATCGTATACCATCGGATGAACTTTGTTGGAGTTAGGTACACATAGTAGAGTAAAATATAAAATAAAATAACACAAAATGCTTTTGCCGGCAATGCATTTGCGACTCCTTTGGTGTTGTTGCTCATGGACGGCGGTGATCACTTACCATCGGGTGGGCTCGTTTGCCACCTATTCTATGAAAAAAATGATTAATTTACATACCTAATAATAATAGTAACGTCGGCCGGTTTACTTTACTCTCCATAAGCCGTTTCAGGACACTCCTGTAGAGCGAATATATAAAATTCTTTTTATATTTATTTTATTGTATTGAATTGTTGATTGTATCACTTTGTAATGATTTCAAATTAAAAGAATATTTAAGAATGTTTCTGAGTGAAATAGGTGGATATCTCGAAAAAAAAAGGAATGACAGCCGAGGCCGAGGTTATATTAAAAGTATTAAAGTTTATATTTATAAAAAGTGTGAAAAAGTGAAAAGCTAATTGTAGTTTTTGGATATTTTAATTTTATTAATATCTTCCATAAGTTTCATATTTCCATTTATAAGTGTTAAATAAAAATCATATAAACAGTTTTAACTTTTACTTGAAATTATTTTCATTTTACATTGCAAATATTTTGATTTATTGTAAGTAAATAATCTAATTTAGTTTTTGTTTTAGTCTCCATAATTATTTCGTTTTATTATTTTTCTTAGTTAGCATCTTAGTGTAGTCAAGTTACATATTCTTTTTATTAAATTCTTTATAAAAGCATTTCATTATAAAAGCATGACAACTTATTTTACTATTTCATTTATTTTGTTGCGGATAAAAATTGAATATCCCAAATAATAATAATACTTTTTTTTTATAGAATACGTGTACTCTCGGTTATTATATTATATTATATTATATTATACGGTTAGTGATTACCGCCGCCCATGAATAACACCAGAGGAGTCGCAGATGCGCACCAGCCTTTAAGAAAGATGTAGGCTCTTATCTTGAAGGTTCCTAAGTCGTATCGGTATATAATATAATTTAATTTAAGGTAAATATAGTTTAATTTTATTATTATTATTAAATGCCGCTGGCGACAACTGATTAGTTGTGCGTAGCAGAAAATTGTGATGCAATATTTATATTCGAAATACATTATGTCAGTTCTGACAAACAATTGAAAATTACAATTCTGTATTATTCATTCTAAAAAAATATATATACTCATAAATAAATAGAGTTTTCTTTAGTTAACATAAATACATATGTTTCGCACAATACGGTATATAATTGCAAACCTCTAATAAATTATAAGATTACATCACTAAGATAATAAAAAATGAAGCCAATAAATTAATTCGAAGGAACCGTATAACTAAATTACTTACCTGACGACATCTTTAAAAAAATATTATCTCCCCAGTAGCGCCCCCTGTGGCGAACTCCTGCACTAAAACCAACACGATCGCCATAAAAAACTTACAAGACAAAAACAGGATCAAATATAGATCTGACAAGGTAATTGTAATACTGAGCGTAAGCAATGCAATTACGCAAAAGAGACATATTTTACTGTTTGAATATGCGATTTTTCTACCTATTTTATATAGTATTCAATAATGAAAGCAAACTTCTAATTTGTTTATCGATCGTCTTTTAAATATAAAAGAGATATATTTAGCCATTTTAAATTTAGCTGGCGTAATAAGTCGTTAAAATATAACGTGCTATGACGTAATAAAATCCCTTATGGTTATATATGGATGTCAAATCTATTCAATACTTTCTAAAAGGTGAATTCGAAATACTGACATTTCGCTCAAATTCCACGCGTGTGTCCCGCAGGATTCTATTTTAGGTTATCTACAGCCAGTTGAGTTTTTTATTGTGTGGAACAAATCGAGAATTTTAACGAATTGACTTCATCAAAAAATCTTTTAGGTACGTTTAAGAATTATGCGATGTAAAGTAAGTAGCGTGAAGTTAGCCGTAAAAAAGAAATAACGAAAAAGAATATCTAGTACATATACTATAAATAATATAATTTAGCATATCGATCGTACCTATCCCGTTATCGATATGCACCTCTACAATTCTTACGCACATCACTACACATCACCATAAGACCTGTAAGTGCGAGCGAGACAGACAGATAAATATGATTTATGACCCGAAGCCACAATTCATAATGCGTCTACTATAGTATCGAGGTAAACTGTGATAGTTGAGAAAAATTGAAAGGGCGTTTGTAGATGATGAACGATCTATAAACATTTTATATTTACCATGAGCAATGTTTTGGGGAGTTGTTTGGATTAATGGCACCCGCTGAGTTTAAACACGACAAAATATCAAAATTACTCTGTGGAATCAGCTGTCGCCAGCGGTGTTTCCATACCGACACGACTTAGGGACCTTCAAGACATGAGCCTACACCGTAAAGACCGGCAACGCATTTGCAACTCCTCTGGTGATGCGGATGTAATGGGCGGCGGTGATCACCGGTTGGGCTGCATGCTCGTTTGCCAGCAATTTTATTAAAAAAAATATATGATAATGTATCGATACCTCCACTTTTATTTAAAGTTAGGACTCATTATAACATACCGACTAATTTCTATATGGACATACCAAGATTACATATTAACTACAAAAGTATTACATTCATCATAATATACATTCGAAACTTTTTAACAGTGGTGGAGCTACGCTGCAGTTGCCCTGCACTGCGAACTGAACTGCTGTTACTCTTAATGTAATAAAAAAAAACAATGCAACAGATCTTGACTTTTATGTCTGAATTTTCTAGTGTAATTTCATTATGTTATTTATTTATTGTATTTACTAAAGGTCACAAACGCGCACACAATACATCTGATGGTAAGTGATTCCCGCGATTCATGACACACAATAATCCTCGATAAAAAATCATAATACAGAATAAGTTACCAGTAATATCTGTAAGCCTACACTGATCAGACGTAGAGAACAACGGTATACAACCTGTGAGGACGAGGTCCTTCCCCGGTAGACGTGATCTATTCATGCTGCACCTAATCGAATTATATCGTGGCTCTATCAGTCTTAAATAAAGATCTCCGGTTTCTTTCATTTACCAGTTCACTTAACAGCGCTTCAACCACGTGTCAGCCTGTTACTCATTCCTCACAACCCTGTTACCGGTCACGAGGCATTCCATCTTATTCGCAAGTCGTACAATTCATGTGTGATAAATTCTGCAAAATCGGAGACCTTCCTCCGGTCTTACTACACTTTGTTTTACGGTGAGTCACACCGTAAAACAAAATAAAGTAATAAGTTAAAATTAGTTAAACATATTGAAGTACCATTTCAAAGAAATAATAACCAACGAAGCTAACGACCAATCACAGTGAGCCGTATTGCGTCACGAAATTCCCTCACACGCCAGCACGACTGCTGAGCAGGTATACCAGCACTGACCACCCCGTGTGCTCTCAACGTTGTAGCCTGAATGGACCAGCTAAAAAACTAAAGTTATGTCGACCCCCAAGTTGAGACTGACATGGCTGCATGCGAATCGGAATTGTAGGGCTACTACACACGAAAGGTTATTAGCAACCACTCGGCAATTTGTAGTTCCTGATTGCAACGTCGATTTAATTAGACTCTGGAGGCCCGCTGAGTAGGGATAACAAAATTATTCGTTACCGGTTCTGTATTGTATAGACAGTGAATCCAGTGTTCCTGGATTTTGTTTCACATTCATTACACCAGAGTACGACGATGATGAGTGCCTTTGTGTTTGCGCACACGCTTAGGGCACTATACCATTTTCTGCACAGTTGATATTATTTAGTTTCAGAAGAAGCTATGGTCGAATATGGGACATCGAATTAAGATATCTCATGAAAACTGTAGGTGTAGGATGGATGTAACCAAACGGGATCAAAATGCAGATGTGTTACCATCCCCGAAGATAAATATAGACACCAGCAAAAGGGTCACCGTGCTATAAGAGATACTGCCTTATCTTAGTTGTGGTGACTAGGACTCTGTTGGTACCCAATAACACTTCAATATGTATAGATCCTTTGTGCATACTTTTACGCTATTATTCTGTGATGGTGTAGTTCTACCTTAATCAAGCTTTTTTTTCGGGCTGATGGCCGCTGTCAGCCCAGGGGTTTTTACAGTTTCACCAGGTTGAGACGTGACTAAGCGCTTATGGCGCTCAGTCGATACCTCTATTAGTGGGTAACCAGCGCAAGGGCTCCCGAGTGGGAGTTTCGGCTTGGACCGTTACCCTGTTTCGCGAGAGCGTCTGACTCGAGGGTGCCCGAGAGGGCCGAACCTGGGCTCGGTCATTTGCTTCTGACTACAGATTATCTAAATTAACATCGGTATTATTATTAGCTATCTGTATCACCCACTCGTGCTTACCAATTCATTCTGCAGCTAGAAACAAATTGCAATGTAGCTCTCTGTAAAAATTCTCCAGTACGCGCCTAGTCTGATAGCGAATAGTAGTCTCTAGTGAGATCATGTATCCTAATGATAAGTGGTTGTATTGTCTGTTATTTTGGGAAGGCCATTCCCAAAAACCTAGGGGTGGGGGGACTTTACAGGAGGAGCATCATTATTTCATACGTTGTAACCTCAGCTTAGACCGAACCTGTTCGCGGTCAGTTGCTTCTGACTAAAGGTTATCTCCATTAATATCGATATTATTATAAGCTATCTGCACCACCACTTCGGAATTAGTGGGCACTGGAGAAAATATCATGTGATGCTATTAGATTACTCTTCAATTTGGCCGCATGGCCGGAGTAGCCCACTGCTGCATTCTAGGTCCTAGGTTTGATTCGTAGTTGAGAACCAATATTCGTGCATTAAAAAAAAATGATTTGAGTTTGACCGTGTTATATATAAATATATATAAATACACATATACAATGACAGCATGTGGGATTAAGCACCATTGTTTTTCTTGTTTTAATTGTCGCATATTAATATACTTTGTGAAATTAATGTTTGGTCTGCATCGTCCGTGGGAGTCCTTAAAAGGTTGTAGATAATAAAAAACCCATTCTCTCGGCATGGTTTATCAGTGGGGGGCGTGTCGTAAACATTTAGAGCTATCGTCACGTCTTTGTTATGGTAATACTGATTCGGCTACGTATTGTTTATTTTTTCTTAATGGATAATTAATTTACCAACCGTTGTACGCCATATTGTCAATCAAGAGGCATCAATTGTTTTTCTTATGACAGGATGTGGTGACCGAAATATTTTTTGTGAAGAATCGTGTCATTATAATGAGTCCGTTATAGTCCACTATTAATAGCGACGTGGTAGCGCAATGTATGAGCGGGTTGCCTTAATTATTTTATGTAATTATAATGTGACAAAAAAGCACACAATCTAAGGAGTTTTAATTCAGTTGCGTTTTAATATGAAGACTACCTACTAAGGTTTTCGGTATTTTCAAATTACCTGATAAAACACAGCAAGGTTAAAACCAGTCGAGCTAGTTTAAAGCTGCTTCGAAGCTTACTTTCTTCAAAGGAATATTAGCAATATTATAGCTTTTTCTAGGAGAATAACGTTCGACGTCCATAGCATTAAGCATTAAGCTTTAACAGAGGTAAAGCCACGCTGCAGTTTGTCTCCAGCTACGGTATGAGTGGATCGGACCGCTCGGGAAAGAACCATGCCTTCACAGAATACAGGCGTAAAATAGCAGCATAACGCTGTGTTTTGTCTGGTGGATTGCCAACCATCGATATGATGAGGATAAAATTATGAATTCTGTAGAGATGTACGATGTTTAAACTCAACGGATGGAATTAATCCGAGCATCTCCTGAGAACACTCCCCATGGTAAATTCGGTAAATATGCATAGAGCTACATCTCTTCTCCGTGCCAGTGAATCAAACCGATCAAAAAGTACCTAATCATCAACGATTCGAGCCGCTCTTCGTTGAATGCGGTCAAAGGGCAGGAGCTGGTAGTCGGGGGGCCAGAGATGAGAACAGTATTCAATGTGAGGCCTGAATTGCGCATCGTTAATTTGCACATGAAATACTGTCTTGCTCTATTAAGCACACCCCAATTTTTTCAGAGGTCACTTCTGGTTTTTAAAAATACAGGGCTTCACTTCCCTTGTCCAATTTAATACAGGCGCAATTATATATAATACCGGAGGGATGCAGTGTCAGACCCGATAACTAAAAACTTGTTACACTAATATTTAGTTAGTCAATAATAATGGAGATATTAATTAGATACACCATAGTCGGAAGCAACTGATCGAGCCGGCCCGGCCTCGGCCCTCTCGGGCACCCTCGAGTCAGTCGCTCTCCTACAACAGGGCAACGGTCCAAGCCGAGACTCCCGCTCGGGAACCCTTATGCTGGTTACCCACTAGTAGAGGTCTCAGCTTTACGCCATAAGCGCTCGGTCACCTCTTAATCCCGTGAAACTGTAAAAGGCTTCGGGCTAAAATATATATAATAGCGACCATCAGCTAAAAAAAAAAAGCACTAATATTATTCCTCAGTTCAATCGAACCCAAGACCTCCTACTAAGCAGACAAATGGCCATAGGCTGCATGGCCTAATGGTCAAAGTAACTAAACCGAACATGTGATAATATAACCGTACAATCGTATCATCTTGAGTTCCATTTTAAAAACCTCACAAAAAAGTTTGTCGCAAAACTTATCTACGAGGAAATCGATAGGAGCAAATTAAAAGGCGCCGACGGATATAACTGTCAATCCGTATCACTGGCAACATTCACAAAGCCTTTAGGGTAAAAAAAAACAAATTAAGATATTTGTCGGTTCTTAGTAGATAAAAAGATGGCACTGGTTACTATTTAGATGGAATGGCTTTGTATGCTTATTTCATAGCCTTGTAGCGTATTCTCCAAAGTATTACTTCTAGGATATTTGGGTTTGATTTAAAGCCGAGAAAGTAAAAAATAGTAATTTGTTTGTTTAAGTGATCACCGCCGCTCATGCTTTCTAGCACACATTCTCTTTTCTTGAAGGCCCCCCTGATGGGAGTTGGCTCCACAATTTCACCGTAATAGGCGAGAAATAGTCTCGAGAAGGTGCAGATTGAATGCGCATGTACTGCTGTACGATGGTAGAAACGAAAACAAAAAAGTCACGGTACATATAAATTGACACCTGTAAGGCACTCTGCCTTTAAAAATAGAAAGCAATCGATAATATATCGTTTATCTACTACTGTCTTCAAAAATGTACTTATGAAATACGGGCATCAATAACATATATACAACTGCTAATCTGAGAGAATAAAAGTAATTTTTGCGGCATATGATTTTTTTTTATTACATTGAGAGTAACAAACGAGCACACATTTCACCTGATGGCATGTGATTCCTGCGGCCCAGGACATCTGCATTCATCCTTGACAAGGAATCATAATCTCGCAATGACTCGTCACCAGTAATAAAGGTCGCCGGAACCCTTCACTCCTAGACGAAACAAAGCAATATTATGCTACTATTTTACGGTACTGGTACTGTGAGGGGCGGGTTATTGCCCCGCTCGAGTTGACCCATTCATTCTGCAGCTAGAAAAAAATGCAGTGTAGGTCTACAACTGTCAAGTCTACCTCATATTTCATTTTTGAGTGTGATTGTATACTGGAAAAGGAAAAATAATAAAGATCGATTGTCCTGAGCAGTAGACTAGGATAGAATGTTTCGTCACCAGTTATACGGTCTCTGTTAGAACTGTCGAAAAACGTTATATTTTTTGCGGGGTTTATTCGAGATTCCTTAGATTCTTCATGACATCACAAGACGCCATTTATATCCATAAAAAAATTATACCCAATAAATCTTGTGAAACGGTTCATCACTAACTCCAAAATAAAAATATATACATGCAAAAATATAATTATTTATAGCAAAATCGATTATTTTGTTATTTTATTAATATCTTGGTTATTACAAAGTTCCCACACGTATGTAAAGGCACGGTATGTAAATAGAATACTCCAATTTTGGACCCATATCTGTCACTGTTACGAATCTTTAACCCTTATCTACAATCTCGGAAGCTAATATAGCATTAAGAAATGTCGTTTCAAGGGTTAAAAGGCATTCTTTGAATATTCCGGTCAGGTTTAATATGTTTTGATTGGTGACAGATACAATCACACATGGTGTTTTTAAATGTTCAGTTTTTTTTATTCTGCTGTGAGTTTCTGGATGATTTATTTTTTTCAACCGCTTAAATATATTTAGCCTATAACCTATATGGTATCCTAAAAGTTAGAATATCATAAAGATAACATTTTGTTTTATTATTAGAAAATTTGAATTATTGAAAAGTTTTGTTACAAAAAGAGCATAATAATAGTTTCAATTTCTTATTTGTGACATATTGCTATTATAAATATACTAGGCACTTGTACAGTCGTGCAAGTACCAGAAAAAGATTTTTTTAATGTTCTGTTTATTTATTTTTCTCTATTACAATTTAGTTGAGTTTTGTTGATAATTATACCAAATAAGCACGACTTTTTTTTGACAGATATGTTTTAGTGTTTGGTGTATAGCACATTAGACGCCAAGGTTTTGGTCTATAACCGGTCAAAAAAACATGATTTATTCGTCCTTAATCATCCTCACTAACTTTATACAATACTAATATTATAAAAAAGTATCATCATAACAAAATTCTATATAAAAATTATGATATATTTATTAATAAAAGTAACTATCAGATTTTTTTAACTAAAATGTTTATTGAATTATATTGTTTTCTTTTTTTATTTACATTTATCTATTTTTATTAAATGGTATTATTAGGTCAACTATAGAAACATTTCTATTAATCCGCTCTACTCTCTCTCTAACTCTAGCTTATAAAAAAGTAAGGGTAATTGCAATTTATTCTTGTCGTCAATAAATATATAATTATACCCAAAACAACGAAATATATACTGTTGAGTTCGTTCTTCATAGAGCTTTCAATTGATAATAATATATATATATATATATATATATATATATATATATATATATATAATTCATATATTTGACTCGTAACAGAATTTTTGTAACAAGAACACAATAAAAATAATAACTATTATTAAGAATTTAGTGATCATTCGGAATAAGGTGATTTTTATCTTGTTACAATTTCGTCTAATATGGTCGAAAATATACGAGAATGTGACCGACATTTAGAAGGGTCATTGTAGACTTAACAATGCATAGAGACGTCCCTTCTACTTTATTTTCAATAGACTTTTGACAAAAAAAAACTAACTTCTTCTCTAAGACGATAAACAATTCGGAGACATAAATAACTTACGATGTACAGACACAGAAGTAATATTTAACACCATTGTGCATAATGCAAAATAAATACTATTATACATAAATGTTCTTAGAAGACTAGTTCACATTCGGGTGTCTTTTATGTTCTTTAATTTGCGTGAACATAGGATTTAAATTTGCGCCTACTCAATTTATTAGAGCAAATTATCATAGTAGCTAAATAATAGGAAATTTATATGAATTCTTATAAGACTCATAATTAGCTATATAAGTGTGTAAAGATCAAATTAATTTAATATCGCTATAGAAACATATAAATTATGCCCCCGAAAAGGCCGATGATAGAGAAAGTAATTCTCATAAGGTCATTAAACACGCATTTTTAAATACATTTTGCCACTTCTATTCTAATTGTCGCCACTGTCGGCATCAACAGGTGCTCGTTATCGCACACATCGCTCTTGATAACTTGGTAATTGGATCAACGACACATCAACAATATTTTACTCCCGCTACAAATTTCTAAATTGGGAGATACTAATTTGCGTATTTTTATTTTAATCAATTTACGAAAACCCTTATTAGCTCAATGCCCGAGCACTCGCATTTCATGTCACGGTACGCAACATAAACGAATCGAACCGAATCGAAAACCTAATAATCCGTAGTGCCAGCCAATGAAACTGTAAATTTGAATTTATAATGCTAACTGAAAGGCAAAAGAAAACAGCAAGGTCATCCTTGCTTATTGGGTTTCCTTTGTATGTACCTATGTTTTCTTTTGCCGCCGACCTAGTCGAAGTAGATGAAGAAATAAAATATATAATGTTTTTTTTAATTTAGCTAAATTCATATGTTTAACCAGAAAGTGGTTGTTACTAGAAAAATCAACTGCGGGGATCGGTTATAGGGTATTTGCACAAACAAAGATGCACGATGACAATAAAAGGGTGCTCTTCAGTAGTCCGATATAATCCAAGTGCAATAAGAACACATGCAAATATTTTTCCTCGACTGGGAATCCAACTCAAGAACACCACGACGTGCAAAAATGGTAAATGTCAGATGAATTTTTGTGTTCGTATAATATAGTACAGAAAGAAAGAAAGAAAATCATTTAAATAAAAATTTTAAACAACAATTAATAGCATGAACATTTGCAAGACATACTCTTATATAGAGCCCAGCGTAGCCGATAGCGCCTTAAGTAGCTACAGCACTGATTTTAGCCTATTTTCAAAAAATAAAAAAGATTATTTATTAATCTCGAGATTTCCTTACTATTAATTATATTTCATATGTTATATAATATTAAAATGAAGGTATTTATGATTAATCTACTTCTGGAATTGACTGAGATAAAGTTTGCCCGAGTGATATCAAATGGTTATGTCTATTCGCAATAGTCAACAAACAGCGGTTAATGTGAAGTGTGCTTAGGATCGCTGGCGACCACGATAGGCCGATGTAATATTGTAATCATTCCATATACTCCACTTCAAATAACGACAGCGTTGAAGTATGCTTAAGAATATTAGCGAGAATGCCGTTTAGAATAATGTTAGGATGATAAATAGAAGCTCTTTCCATTTATGTAATTTACCGAGTCTCTAGAACTAAATTCTATTGGCTACTCTAATATTCAAAAATCATCGACATCCTGTTTTAATTCCATCATCAGGCGCTTGTACGTAAGTCTATCCATTAATTGTATGGTACATACATCGACAAGCATGAGCAATTTGATGCTTGATTAATTAATAATCTTTTTATTTTTTGAAAATAGGCTGAAATCAGTGCTGTAGCTACTTAAGGTGGTATCGGCTACGCTGGGCTCTATATAAGAGTATATCTTGCAAATGTACATGCTATTAATTGTTGTTTAGATTTTTTATTTAAATGATTTTCGTTCTTTCTTTATGTACTATATTATACGAACACAAAAATTCATCTGACATTTACCATTTTTGAACGTCGTGGTGTTCTTGAGTTGGATTCCCAGCCGAGGAAAAATATTTGCATGTGTTCTTATTGCACTTGGATTATATCGGACAAAGCGTACGACGGTATGAGATACTTACTCCATTCGAGATCTCCCCCAATTTCCTTAACCGACAGATTACCAGAACCCAATTACCTAGTTAGTAAAGTAGGCAATATACCATGTTTTACGTAATAACATTAATACTACCTAAATACTCGTATTATAGGATACATAAATAAAGTAAATCATACTAGTCATAGAATATATTTTAGACTGAAAAAGAGATAAGCGGTATCAAGACTTTTATTGACTAAAATACAATTAACACAATTTAAACTTGTGGGCCTCCTGATTGCAATTCGTAGTAATATTGGATTAGAACCCAAAATCTGTGGAAGTTGAAATAATTTTAACTTAGGTACTGTCAGACAAAACTATAAGAGGTCAAAATTATAAGGTATCAAAATCTAATTATATTGCTATTTTTTTACATTTAAGCTAAATAATTTACGGAATAACTTATTTCTACGGAGAAAGATCGGACATATTTTAAAATCATGTACAAATATCCAAGTGCATTCATTTATTCTATGACGATAATCGTGTTGCATAAACAAATTACCTTCGTAACCAATAAATTTATTTAAAAAGGTATCATTACAATATCATCTACTAATAAATCTTTTAACCAAACAATCATTTAATTGACAAACCACAGGTGAAAGATCGAATCCGCAGAACATTTTAAGTACGATAAAAACAATCTATCGTTTTATTTCACTAAAACGACCCTTTAAGTTTCCGCCCTTAAATGGCCATTCCACCCCAATTCACCCCAATGAAGCAATCTAATCGGTCTGATTAATACAAACGATAAGCACAGCAACGACAAACCACGGAGTGAAATGTTTTATTTGGCCGATTGTTACGAGATAATGTTTCAATGATTAACCGCATTTAAATTTACCTAGATTCAATGAGACCCTTTACAAACAATTTCATTTATTAGGAGACAAAGTACTAAAGCAATTGAAGCTATGTGCAAAGACAAAAATTCATGAAAAAACCCTATTAATAGCCTAGAAACACAAACATTATAAAACTTATTCTTTATTACAGGTAATTTTACCTTAGACACGCACACACTTTACTATTCGTCTAAACCACTAGTAAACCAATGATAAACAACCATTCGGAGATAACTGCGGTTTGATCCTTCGTTGGATTCGTCATCTCATCTTCGCATCGCCATACCTTCGACGGTCGCTTTGTTTCAGGATCATAATATATAACATAAACACATAACCATGTTCCGTAATCAGTTTGTATATATTTTGTTTGTAGGATGGCTGGCAACGAGCAAACAACTCACTTAATGGTAAGTGATTCATCAGACCATGAACATCTGCCACAAAAGAGGAGTCGTGTGTCGTCGGAATTTTTTCTTCAAAACTCTCTTCTTGAAAGTCCCTTAGTCGTATCGGTTTGGAAATACTGCTGGCGATTCCACAGAATAATTGTGAGTTGTGGATTGCCAATCATTAAGATGATGAGGATGAAATTTTGAATTCTGTATATACGATATTTAAACTCAACGGCTGGAATTAATCCAATCAACTAAGAACACCCTCGATGCTAAATTCTGTACAAAATGCAAAGAGATGCAACATCTCTTCGCAATGCCAGTGAATCAAGTGAATCGGAATGTTATAAACGATTCGAACCTCCGTTCGCTCTCCGTTGAATGCGGTTTAACGGAAGAAGCTGGGGTGGCTCGGCCCAGAGATAAGAACAGTAGTCTATGTGAGGCCGAGCTTGCGCTTTGTAAAGCTGCAAATAGTGGGCTGTTTTTTTTGCGGCCAATTTGGCCGTACCCTCTAAGAACTACGCCCGCACATAATACCAGCGTGAAATAGCAGCATAAAGTTGCTGGGTTTCCTGAGGAATCCTGAGAACTTAATTACTGGTGACGAGGCATTCCATCTCAGGCCTCAAGGATAACAACGCATCTGCATTATGATTCCTTCCCAAGGATGAATGTAGATGTCATGGCCCGCAGGCATCACTTGCCATTAGGTGAAATGTGGTGTGCTGTGGTCATTTGTTACTCTCAATGTAATAAAAAAAAATGACTGCGGAACTGATCTGATGCAGAAAGGGATTCCTTTTAAGCGGTATTCGCACAAACTTGTATCTTCGTGAAGTTCAATTGAACTAGATTTTGTCGGCCCCAATCTCAGACTTTTTAAACAAAATCTAGACCTGAGACAAGTTTTTTCCGGCACTCATTGACATTTTCTAAACAAATATTGGCGCATAAAGTATATAACGCATCCCCTGTGTTGTAATCCGCATAGTAGAACACCAGCATTTGTTTGGAGTCGGAGTATGCACCGTCGATTACGATGTGTGATGTGACCCACTTGTATAATTTTTCGGGAAGCCCAAAGGAAGGAAGCTTGGAACTAACTGCAAATGCTTCTTGGTTTCGACCGCCTGTGCCCATCGATGAGTCAAGTAGACCAGAAGGTCACCAGCTGAGCGACTCTGAAGGAAGCCATACATACTGACCGTGGCGGTCACTAATCAGCTCGGGTTTCCCTAGATGATAAGTTTACAACGGATTCCTTAATTTTCGAGAAGACGGATCTGAGCGATCACCTCTTTTAGGTTTCGAGTGAAAAAAGAGAGAGAAATGCTTAGCGCACTGACCTATACTGAACTCTCATACAGGAAGATAGTTGGCGGTTAGTTCCCCCGTCAAGAGTCAAGTTCGAGGCAAAAAGAGAGCCTAAGAAATCGGCTTTCTCCTTTATGTCATGCGCCAGCGTCTTGTTTTCTTTGTGCAGAGATGAAAGAGATGGCGACAGAAATTCCCTTGGACAACTTTGGCGAGAGATCAAAATGCACGGGTTCCCCTAGAGACAGGATAGACTAGTCTCTCGCCAATTTTTGATGTAAACTATTAAAGTAACTTTACTTCTGAAACAACTCTTTTTAAGGGCCTGGAGGCAGAGTAATACTTTTTTAAAAAAAAATTGATAGATTTTGCATCCAGTGTCACCGCCGCAGTCGGTACAATCGTCGAATTTATCTATTATAAATGGGCACCAATCCACATGACTTACTTTCTATCTATCATTAAGTAATGCGGAATCCATCTCGAACAACGCTTACGGAGGGCCATTTGGTCATGAATTATAGATTGCAATACTGTTGAGCTGTATATATATATATATACCTATATATATATATATATATATACAAATCGTCGGTTTTCATGAATAATGTTTTTCGACAGTTTAATCATTTTCTTGAATAACCGCGGTCGGTTGCCGATCTGTCTTCGCCTCAACTACAAGGTATCTCCGTCCTTTGTGATTAAGATCTTTATTTCTCATAAAAAACGCAAAGTTTCGCTTACAATGAGAATTATTTAAAAACAATAAATGGGCTTGCGAGTAAATACGTAATGTTGCCTACATAATTAATATAGATATAAACAAACCCTAGCATAACATAAGAATCTAAATTGACAGGAGTTAAATTAAACATAGTTGAAGTTAATATAATTTAGAAGCAGTTGTTATATTTTGGCATTAATATGTGATTTGAGTTTGTTTTTGAAAATATTCATATTGTTACAATTCTTGATCTCGTCCGGCAGTGTGATGAACATTTGAACGCCTTCAAATAAAATAGTTTTATTTCCATAGTTCGCGGAGTAATTGTTTTTAATTTGTGTATGTTACGTTAGTAAGTTATGTTTGTTATCCCTTTTTTCGAATTTAATGTTCGATTTAATATTGTTGTTTTATATTCATTATAAGAGTACAAGTTCTAAATTTAAATGTTTGAGCGAGATTAAATAATTTTGTTTTGTCTTAAGTTAAGTCTGAAAACCAACTATAAACTGTTGTTCGTGGATAAAGCGGACTCATCAAAAGTTGCCATTAAAGTCGTTCCTAACTTTTTTCTTGTTTTTATGGTCGCTATAAATCATAACGCGAAAATTCAACTCAAATTCCCGCCCATTTAAATAAGCGATTCATTTTCATATTTGTATTTAATAACATATCTAACGCTATACAATTGTACTTATGCCTGTAACCAGTCTTTTCAATGGTCTTCAACTTATTGTATTAAACAAATGAGCAAGTAGTATCTAATTTATTTTGTTATAAACCTCCCGTTAATTGTTTGTCAATTGTTGAAAATTGAAAATAGATTTTGAAACGAATTTGAATGTATTCGTCTTTTTCTACGAACTAGGTGAAATTGCCTATTTAAAAAGGCTAGTGTTCTGACTAGCTCAGATTTCTAACAATACACTTAACGATAATTCGCATATAGCCGGTTCATTATCTAACCAATTTGATCCTAAAATCAATAATTTGTATATATATTAATGCATTATCAATTATATAATAAATTAGTTAAGGAATATAATAAAGGCCCTTCTATTACTTGTATTTCTAGAAAACTTATAAAGGATTTGTAATGATGATAATAAGCTTATTTCCAACTAAAAGTTTGTTGTATGTAGAAGCATTCAACTATCGTAACACATGTCGATCCTGCTTGTATTACAGCCTTATGGCACCAAGCTTAATGACTGTAATCACGGTTACTAGAAAAATATACAGGTGAATGAAATCGACAAAAACACCATTACATTTTAAGATTAAACAGACGCTTTTGATTAAAAAAGATATTAAAATTGAAGAGTTAACGTTAACAAATCCAGTCCAAACTTCGTCTCATAATTGAATTCAAGATAAATAAGCTTATATTTATAGCGAACTGACCAGAGACAAATCGACACTCGATATGCAACAGACAACAAATCTACGGAACAAATTTAACCTTAGATAACAACGACACAGACTACATTATTATATGACCTGTTTTTTTTGACTCCATACCCGTGATACGTGGTTTATCGAATGTTGTTTTTTTTTGTAAAACGTATTTAATAACAATTAATCTGAAATAATTACAAAAAACCATGACCGATATTCTTGCTTGGCTTGTCTGTTTTTAATTTATTATATAAATTCTCACGTTTCACAGTAACGTCCGCAGATTAATACTTTTGCATAAATGTACCTTCCGTTAATTGTTTCTTTTCATCCCCCATAACATATAATAAAAATATATATATTTGTCGTTTTGAAGTTTCAAAACAGCATGTATTTTTTTTAATAAAACTGTAACCGATTTGTTTGAACTTAACGCTAAGAAACAGCAGTTTTAAACTATTATTTCACGCTGGTATTCTGAGGGCATATTTTTTCTCCGGTTGACCCATTCATATTGCCTATAAACAAATGTAGTATATATATATTGGCTTATAGTGAAATTTTATCTGCCTATAGTCCAAAATATATCAAAATCCTCGATTCTCTTTTTTTTTTCGTTTTCAAATCTTGTATGGAAGTACAACACTGTTTTTATAATTTCTACTAACGCAAGAATGCCTTAGATTCACATTGAACACACGATGTATCAAGAAAGGTAACAAAAACCATTAATGTCCTGTTTCGCTGGAATCGGTGAAAGGATTTCATTTTTGACTCACAAAACTTAAGTTCTATTTTATTTAAATTATTCAAATTTATCTCCACACTACCATTACCCAATCGATAATCAATCATAAATCTAGTATTTTAGGATCTATTTTTGCTTGTGGTTTCATTTAATATTACATCCGTGTGTAAATGTACGCACGTGAAAAAAAAGTTTAATTGTTAAGAAAGAGTAACTGCCGAAATTAGTTACAGAAACACTTGATGTATGGATACTATGCAATCACTTTCTAACCACCATGTTAGTTAAAGCAATCTTTGTTGTTCTTTAGTCAACATAAAAATCATAGCATAAATATAATTTCACACAATACCAACTTGACCGCTTTTTGATTTTCATCCAGTAGTGAAGGTATACGAGGATCGTGCTTCGTGGCAGTATATGGGGGTGGTGTATGCCCAACTGTGGACCAGCGTTGGACTGGATGACGATAAGCTGCTACTATTATTTTTAAGATGTTATCAATCATAGTGTTCGTAACAGTAAGTATACGTCTTTTATTTAACATTGGGTAAGGTTACATTAATTTTAAAATATCATAACTAATGATATAACAATAACCTCAGAACAAAAACAGCGTAAAATAGCAACCTAGGCACTTATATGTTTTGTATGTTATTTGTATTTATTAGAAGTAATAATACATAAACATCTTATACGGCAGAGGTGACATCTTAATTATATTTTTTGAGAGATAAATATGGGATATCTACTAGTAAAATACCTGGACTGCACCCAACATTCATAAGCAGTCGAGAGCGTGTTGGTCTCTTCGTACTATTTGAACTAATAGGGTGCTATAAGCGATCTTTTCCAGGCCCCTACAGGGTTGCCTGGATAAGATCGCTTATAGAAATAAGGCCACCAGTGGCCACATTTAGGTTATAAGTTTAGTTTTAGTCAATTGACTGTACCTACTTGAATGTTAGCTATAAAGTTATATATCTAATTTCCTTATATGTATTGGAGAAACTTTATTTTGTTTCTATAGAACAGCGGCAAACAAGCAAGTAGCTAACTGATGATACACTTCTCCGATCATTGATCAATAGCACCGCCGCCCCAAACATCCGCAAGACCAGAGCAGTCGCAGGTGCGTGATCTGCTTTTTAGAAAGGTGTAGGCTCTTTTATTGAAAACCTTATAACTTGTTATATAAGAATATTAAATATATAACATTATGATTTCTTATTGAAGATGAATCGCCGTTTACTTTAAGTGAATTATGTACTTAATTTTCATTGTTAATGTCATAAAAATACCATAATTTCTATTGATATCTTGCCCGCTAAGGCTAGCCTATATTAGATTCATTTTCTATTAGCGTTTCCGTAACATAACTTTTTGTCTTACTCGTGTATAAAGCATAATATTTCATATCGTTTATTTTTCTCTTGTTTCAGTTGTTTTCGTTTGGCACGTTTTCATATATTTACATTTTTTTATATATATATATATATATATATATATATATATATATATACATATAAATATATATATATATGTATATATATGTATATATATTACAATACCCGAAAGAGCTTTTCTACGTTATTACAGGAATTCTGTAAAAACGTGCCCCTAACACGTACAAGATCGCTTATAGCCAATCGCAGCTTAAATTTGTACCATGTAATATTCTTCATTCATAATAATATCTTGTAAGTTTTCTCACAAATAAATATCGTACTCATGGAAGGCGAAGAGGGGATGTAGTATCGGAAAAAATAGGGGTTGAAGTACTTAAATTATTACCACCAACTTTCTGTTGCGCTTCTATGGTAAAAGTGTACAATAAAGGTAAGGATACATTGAACTAAAATATTCTAATAATAATAAATAATTATATATCAATTTGTTTAGTCTATTATTACACATAACTTTTTTTCTTAGGCCTACTGCCCAGGGAATCATTGTCCAAGCACTGAAGATTCGTGGACACATCTTTCACATTTTTTCATCTACCAAAACAATGTATTGATCAATTATTCATTCGAATCTCTATAGTTTATAGTTCGATGCCAGCTTAGTATTCACATAGACTAACACCAACACTGTTTAATATTCCGAACGATTAGGTATATGGATTTGCAGTAGAGGTACTAATAACTTTCTTTTTAGTGTTCCGTATTTAAGTTAAATACGGAACTTTTAGAACACCAAGGGTATTTGTTGCAAAGATAGGCATTTCGTAATAGACTTTTATATGTAGATAAATAAATTTTGGCATAGATGTAATAAACAAGTACTGAAACACAGACATGAAGTCAAAAGGTAAATTGTAGACATAGACTTTAATTAGTTTTGGTGAGGCAAAATTTTGATTGCCAAAAAATTATCTGAATTGCAACATTTTCTAGGGTAAAATAATATACTAAATCTGAGTACGGAACCCTTATTGTGCATGGACAACTTGCGCTATTTTAGATTTACGTCAAACAGAAACTGTATTTTCTGTTAACTAAGTATTTTTACGGTAAAAGTGAAATCTAATTCCTTTGAATGATATAAAATTGAATGACGAATTTGAAATGAGATTTATTACAAACTAAAATGGAACAAGTCCAAGCTTATCTCAATGCATACTAAAAACTATATCCGAACTGGCTAAGTAATTATACAAACAAACAGACAAAATGTTTGTTTACGACTTTAATTCAAACAAAACAAAAAAAAATTCTTGTTCTAATTTCTATTAGCGCGATGGCGACAACTATCTATTGTTTTAATTGTTTAGAATGAAGCAGAATTAATACTATTTTTGTTTGTCCGGAACCTTTGTTAAGGATAAGTAAATCGATGTGCAGTTCAACAGGAGAGTGATGATTAACATCACTCTCCTGTTGAACTGAACTCTGTGCTCGTTTATTGTTAGTTACACCGAAAAACATCTGACCAGACATGGGGGCAAGTATTAATATAGTATACTAATGATGGTCTGAGATAGTGATGAAAGAGTAGCAATATAAACTATATACAATGTTATACCCAATAAAGTTATTTCGACGCTTTCATAACAAAAAGACTCTAACTCAATGTCTTATTTAAACAGGTCGAATTAAGATACAATATAGTATTTAAATAAAAAAAACAAGTTGACCGTATGGAAGCGAGTTGCACAACTTTCGCGTAATACGTGGAAGTAGACGTTGCTGCCGTCCGGCAGTATCGTATCGATAAAACTGGCTATTCATTCTATTATATATTTCGTTTAAAATTATTAATTTAAGGAACAATGAAATTAGAATTTTCTTCAAGTAAGAGTAACAACTTGTTATCTTGGACCAAAATTAACTCCTGATGACTAAGATATAAAGTGAAGTCATTCAATTTCTCTCACTCGTCATGTCCTTTACGTGTTCTATGAGAGAGAGTTGTTGGACTAAAAATGTATACTCGTAACAGGCGAGCATGGCAGTACAGAAGCACCATATTGTAGTAATTAACAATATTTCTTGCCATAATCGTCACTCGGCAGTTTCAAGTTCTTCAGCATACAGCAGAATATACCTAATGACAAATGGTCGACGGCCAATAGACACCTAAATTTATATTCGACACAGAATTTAGGTCATTAGATACGTGAACGACAACATGATGCTAGTAATCTTGTCGCAAACTAGTTTGCAATGTGCAATGAAATAACTACAGCGTGGCTCTCTGACTCTGAAAACATCGTAAAAACTCTGTATATTTTCTTAAATGCTTATATGAACCAATAATAATATAATAATATAAAATTTATTCCTTCTTAGCACACATAAACAGTACATAGAACTCAGGTACATTAAAAAACAATTAAATAACAAAAATAAAAGGAAAAGACTTATACTTCATAAAAAAAAACAAAGAAAAAGAAAGAAAGGCAAAACACAATTAATAAATGAAAAACAAGTGAGACCTGCTATGTGTCAAATATGGAAAAGGATCTACACTCAGGTGCTGTTGTGACTTAGGGCAACCCTGATCTTCCGCGAAGCCTACACAAGAGAAGTGACGGTCCTCATTTATTTATTTTTATATTTTTATTTAATTTTATTTTTTATATTATAAATAATAAATTAAGTTATAATAAAAAATAACAAAATAATACAACAAAGTATTAAAAAATAACAATTATTCGTCCAGAAAAAAAATTAAAAAAAGATAATATGAAAGTAACACGAAATAAAATAACAGAAACATAATGGAAAAAAAGATTACCAACATTAGAACATATCATCTTTAACAATATTATGTACAAACAGGTCAACTTCAGAACCTCCTTTTTATAGTTAATAAATTTAGTATGTATTGAGTAATAGTATGAATAGTAAGCTTTATCCACGCCGGTCATCTTGCTATCTAGCCCGCTAGAGCTCTTCCTATTATTAATACTTAGTAATATTGAACTTATGTCACAGATTAATTACTTTTTTATAGTTCCAACACTTAACCTGTATAGATAATAATCGTAGACGACTTTGGATTACACGAGTTGGTAGGGTAGATAATGTTTTTTTTAAACCTTACCTTTTATTTGTTGTATTAACTTTTAATAATTTATTTATTTATTTTTATTTTATCAGTTATATATTCATTCTAAAGCACTCCAAATAAGCTTAAATGCTTACGAGATCATTTACGACTATAATCGAAAGGCGGATTCTATCTCACAACGTTGAGTTTCCGTCGCATTCCGTCTGGCTATCATATATATAACGCTTCAATAATAAAATAGTAGATTCATAATTTTTTTCATTCTTTGTTTATTAATAATTGAACATAGATTTTAAATAATATTATGAGTCTAGGAAAAAGTTTTTAGTATTTTATATGTAAAAGTTGGAATAAAATCTTTTTGGTTGAACTGGTTTTGATACCATTAAAAAGATGACATTTTAAAACAGATAAATGAAAAGTAAAAACGGTTTACCTCCATTTTTTACTGTTTTTCTGTCCGCCAAAGTTTTAGTACAAAAAAGGGAAAAATGCGACATGAGAAAATAATTTGTGGACTCAACGCAGTGTTAGTAAAAGTAGGTCAAAATTGGTTCAAGCGTTTGCAGTCCGGGAATTTAGATGATGAAAGGTGAAGCTCACTCTAACCGACAGATAACAGATTAAGTCGATGTCATCTTTGAAAAAGTGGAGCAAAATCGCCATATTAGTAGTAAAGACATAGCTAAAGAGCGAGGGGTTGACCACAAAACAATTTGGACCCATTTGAATAAGTCTGAATATACAAAAAATCATGATATTAAGGTGCCACACGAGATCACTTAAAGAAACCCAATAATGAAATGTGTACTCATTTGCGATTCTCGTTTGAAACGTCATGAACCCGAATCGTGTTTGACAATATTGGTCACTGGTGATGAAAAATACGTTACCTAAGACAATATTGTGCGAAATAGGTCATGGTTAAAGGGTAGTCAAACTGCACAGACTATAGCGACACCTGGATTAATTCGCAATAAGGTGGTGCTGTGTGTGTGGTGGGATTGTAAGGGGATCGTTCATTATGAACTTATGCCGCTGGGCAAAACCATCAATTGGGATATCTACTGTTAACAGCTGATGAGAATAGAGCAAGAAATAGAGAAAAAACGGCTGGATTTGATCAACAAAAAGAGTGTGGTTTTTCATCATGATAACGCCAGATCAAACACACTTTAAGTCACTCAGCAAATATTAAGAGAACTTGATTGGGCAGTGTTAATGCATCCACCATATAGCCCTAACCTTGTACCCTCAAATTTTTACCTGTTTCGGTCTCTTTAGAATTCTTGAGGTAGTTTAAGGGAATTGGCGTGGAGTGTCGAGCCTTCTTCTGCGAGACCGTAATGGTCTGAAAGGAGGCTGCCGAGCGGGATAGAGAGAGGACCGATCTTGCTCGGATACTTGAAAGTCGGATCGCGGTATAGAGTACACGCGCGGTCTTTGTGTCTATTTATTTGTGTAGAGCTACACTGCTTTATTTCTAGCTGCACATTGAATAGGTCAACTCAACTAGGTTAGGACCACGCCCTCACAGAATACCAGCGTAAAATAGCAGCATAACGATGCTGTGTTTCGTCTGGTGAGTGCAGGGACCCGGAGACCTTTATTAATGGTGACGAAGCATAAGTAAACTTGGTTGCCCCAACCCCAACTCGTAAAACAATATATTATTAATGATTGGCATAGAGCAAAATATACCGATTTAATCATATTTGAATCTGTGTAGTGAACCATATGGTAAGTAGGAGGATAAGGTAATGCAATGATGTAATATTCGATTCAGATTCACGTTGCACAAGCTATAAATTGAACAAACCGAACGGAATGGAAATAACTTTTTATAGAGTACTTAAATTAAAATAACAGCTTTGAATTTTTGAGTTTTCTATTACGAATGAAATAGTATATAATAAAGTTCTTAACAGACTCAAAGAAATTAAAGACTGTACGTACTGTTTTCACAGGCTTCATGAACCATTTACCATAAGGTGTACTGAGCGCACGTTTATCGTAGTATTAAGTGAATATTTAGTGTATTGATAGGCCGAACACACATACTACATTACTACAATTTTATTTGATCGTTCGACAATTTTAAATAATATATCAATAATATTCCTTGACTTTATATTTCCAATATACTTGAATGTATAAAAGTTTGTAACTTAGCGAAGTGAATGGATAGTAAACTGCAAGGACAAACAGGTATTTGCCCTTCACTCGCCAGTAAAAGTAAGTTCTACTATATTTAGTTAGTTTATAGCAGCATTATAGTCATGCTTAGAAAAAGGAAGCTTAAATATACAACAAGATTTGATACATTGCGTGTGACGTCGTAAATTGTGACGACACAACAAATAATTCCTTGAAATATATACTAAGTTAAATGAATTTAAAACTACTTTAATCCAATAATTGCCTGTATTTTTTATAAGAACATTCCTTTTAATTATTTATTTATTATTATTTAATTTCACAAATAAACAAACATTGTATAAAAAGGCGTTGGGTTGAGCAGAGAATATACAGAGAATAATATACTGGGTAACAGTAATAATAATACTGGGTAATCCCGTAAGTAGCACGACAAACTTATGGCGAAGGTAGATTGACGGGTCACCTACCAGACAAATGACTAAAAAATTACCTTAGTAAAAGTGTCAACATTGTTTGAGATATTGAGATTTCATTTTTTTTAAAACTACCTCCGCCAACCTGTCTTTTATTACTGTGAGTACTAATATGCAGATAATCATAAACTGAACTTGCTATTTGTGCTAAAAACAATTAGTTACGGAACCAGCGTTATTTATTTTTTATTAGTTAAATTATTTCTAATTCATTATTATAATATATATATTTTTTTAGTTATAATTTATTTTTTCTTAGTTTTTACACCTACCACAATGTGTCTCTACACCACGGGTTGACTGGTAGAGAATGCTTCGAGGCATTAATTCCGCCCTTTGTTTCCCATTCTGTAAGGTGTTGCCCATAAAGTGTAAATATAAATAACATTCCCTGACTAGTTGCTTAAATTAAACTTTACTAGTAGCTGCATGTATATTTGAGGATAGAGCATTCCAAAGTCTGATGGTCTGATGGCAAAGGAGTTATATAAGAATCCAGTTTTACAAAAAGAAACGTGAAGTGCAAAAGCGTACATCTGAGTGATCTAGTAAAGTTTAAATTTAAGTTTGTAAAAGCAATGTATCAAATATCTAGACTATAGGAAGTATTTTATGGAATATAATAATGGAATATAGTAATAAAGTGGCATATAAAGAGAAGAAGCAGTAACTGTTCTAGATAACTCGATTTAAGAATAATCGATTGATTGCCATGACTGAATGAACTATGATGATATAAAATATGCATAAAACCTCACTGACGCAAGGCCTGGTAACCCGACTCGAGTTGAACGGTGGATTGAGTTAAGTTACTACTTGATGGTAAGTTGAGATGGTAAGAAAGTGTCATTGCTGGTTGATGACTGATATTAAAAATAAAGAAGAATCCCACATGTCATAATGTATACAAACATCAACCATGATATATAGTCCCATCCCTATAGCTATTAGCTGAACAGCAAGGTGAGGCTTGGATGCATTGTCAGTGACCCACTCAGAAGTTAAGAAAGTTAAAAAATCACTTAAGTAACCAATATTCCTGGAAAAAAAGGAATCTTAATGTGATAAAACCACGATAAATCGAAAAGAGAGAGCAAGACAAGAATATATCTATCTTGACTTGGAAGTTAGAGTAATTAACGACATGTTACAATCACATGACGCTTTGCCAATCCCTAGAATACCTAGGTTAGTGAAATGTGCAGTTTAACTAGTTTTAATAACTAGAAATAATTACACACTTAAAATGTAGAAACACACGTCAGCTTCTCAACTCTTAATACGTTAATTTTGCTGTGTTAATTTCTTTTTTATTGGAAGTATTTATTTGTTTTTTTTTAATAAGTTCATTTTTATTTATTTTATTAAGCTTTTGGGATATCTCTCGCTCTTGGATGCTCTATTTCTTACTAAACGTATTCTATAATTATTATTATTATTATAGTGGAAACGCACTAGTTATATCTGCCGTAATCATTACTTAATCCGACGTAACGCCAGAGAATCAGGTCGGATTCAAATAAATGAAAAAACGCATTCACAATCTGACTCAAGTATCAACATTTTGTATTTTACTCAAACAGTGAGTAACGACTACGTCCTACATACAAAACGGTACTGCCACTGCGCGTCATATCTCATCAGCGCGTGATATATGATAGTCAACGTTAGACAATCAATGTTAATGTAAAACCGCATATTTTTCGTTGTAAGGGATTATTAAAAGGGGAGAGATGAAAAGTTCATAAAAGCACTTTACCGAAATGAGCACCTAACTCAACATAAGTTAAACGAGCAGAAAGATACACCTCATTGACTAGATTCTGTTGATGTTGATCCTGTTATCCTATGCGGCTCTTACAGCTTCATCGGACACAGGGCTCACGTAACTGAGCGGTCCGTGAGCTGGCTATTTTTGTTCCCTATTTGTGGTTCTCTTACTTACACAAAGCGCTCATAAACTGAGCGTGTCGGTCTGCTCTGATCTCATATCTATCCGATGATTCCACCCAAGTTGCCAGCTCTCTAGCTATCGAAAGATTCCTCCCAGTGGAGAATGGATGGTGATGACTATTGACCGTCTGAGGTTTTGGTGTGTGGACCTAGCCTCTGACGGACGCAACCTGTTTTCTATCAATCGGAATCCTCATTGACTGAGCAGCGAGCTGTCTATGTGCGTGATCGAGAGAGTACAAGAAGGTTTGTAGACTATAATTAATGTTTGTACTTAATCTATATTAAATTATATTAATTAAAAAAATACATTATTTTTAAATGTTTTCCTTTCATATGTTTTATAGCTTAATCAATTTGACATACAACGTAAATGAATTTTAAATAAATAATAATAATGAGTTTCAAAAATTTGAAATTTAACGTACAACGCATAAGAAGCTTCGCTTCTGTCGAGTGTCCTATTTTTTTTATCATCCTGACAAAAAATTTTACGCTACGTTTTCTTTTCGAACTGATAGCAGCTGTTAGCCAACGGGCTTTTATAGTTTCGCCGGGTTGAGGGGTGACCGAGCGCTTATGGCGCTTTGTCCAGACCTCTATTAGTGAGTAACCAGCGCAAGGGCTCCCGAGAGGGTGCCTTGGCTTGGACCGTTACCCTGTTCTGCGAGAGCGTCTGACTTGAAGATGCCCGAGGGGGCCGAACATCGGCTTTTTATGTTACACTCGGCATAAAGTGGCAGGGAGTTAAGAAGTAAGCGAGTGCAATTTTGTACCTAAGAAATTAAAATTCATAGTTGTAGTTAGTAACCAGTTAGTACTCAAACTTTCAACGTTCCAATAGTATTCCTCTAGTAATTTTTTTTAATATAATAATATCAATCAAATCAATAATCTATCGCTTGGAAATTACTTCTTTGTCTTTTACGATTTATATAACAAAAACACTACCGCGTCTAAGTTTCATCGATACTTAAACAGTTTATAGTTATGTGATTAAACAACCTTAGCTGTCATTGAAGTTACTATAGCTAGCTATATACGTACGTCCATTAAACTTCAAGTCATACAGTTACACATTATAATATTGTGACCAAACATTATACGCAGTCCAGGTCTTTTATTATTATATTTTTTTAGTAAAGTTAAGAGATTAATAATTATATTAAGTAAAGCGAACTCAAATTTCACCTAACTATAAGGTCATCTGGTGATTATTTTCAAAGCCATATAACTCACATTCCTCGATAAGGAATCGAAAAAACTTCTAATTGAGCTGAGAATGAAATATTATTTATTATTATTTTATTACAATGTAAATTTGATACGTTGTTTCCCCTGATTGCTAAGATAGTAAGATAGATAGGAAAGTCTCGAAACCAATAATAAGATCTCTAGTTACCTCTACTCTCCAGTTGAAACACCGTAGCATTAAACTACTATTTTATATAATATTCATAGAAACGTGGTCTTTTCCGTCGAAACTTTAATGTGAAACTTTTAGCGGGCTTATTGATTATCTCGTGGCTCAATCGTCTAAAATTCAATTTTCAATTTGAGTGAACAAAACGAAAGTAGGTGGAGGAAAGCATAAATATTATTTGCATCAACAAATATTTACCATTCGGCTAAATTAGTTTTAGATGAAACTTTAAGCGGTATTAAAGTGTCATCTTGACGTTGACGTTCAATAAAAAAGATAATTAATGGCATATCAATGGAGAACGGTGATTTTATTACGAGAAGGCTACCAATAACATCGAACACATTATTTTACAAAGCAGGCAAAGGGCGATAGTTTTAATTTTTTTTTTTATTATACTTATAATATTAGGGAAATAGTTTTATTAAGTGGGATATAAGTATTCAATATATTATCCCAATATTATCTTTAAAATAATGGTCCCACTATTCATGCAACAGCGTCGCGAGAAATATACTTACACTCCACAAAATCAGTGTCGGCATGTACGGCGGTTTACGTAACTGTGTTTACAATTCTGCGCTATTCTCTATTAGAAACTAGGTCAAATTATGCTTCATACAATCTTAACATACTAAGCATTTTCACCTCTTGCAAGTATATTTAGGTAAGCCTCAAACCGATGTCAGCATGGGCAAATGTTCAAGCGCTAACGTTAGAAAGAAAGAAAAAAAACATTTGACGTCTGACAGATGGGTGTTTTCCTTAGTTCATGAGCCAGTAAATCAACAATTTGTCTAAATAATTAGGTGAAATACAGTTTTATTTTATTTTTTGTTTGTTCAGTATAACAAAATAAAAGACTAAATATAAAAAACAACAAATAAAAGTAAATCCCGTAAATAGTAAAAAGCACAAAACAGAGTTCGAAAATTAACAAACGAAAAAATTTAACAATTCATATTAACATTTCGATCCACTTTTTTTATGAAGCAATGTACTACAAAGGATGCTCAATGTAGTAAATTGTTAATTTTCGAACTCTAAATCGTGTTTTTACTATTTTTGGGATTTTCTTTAGCACCTAGTATTTGATACCTTTGTAGAGGCATACCTACCTGCCCCTGGGATCGCTCCCGAAGATTTCTCTTTTATTGTTTCAAAATCTAAGCTTAAAATAAGCTAAGCTTGCTGTAACTTTATAAAAGATCTATCCCGCCAGTGAGCTTAAGGAAAAAAATAAACATTCTTGTGTTAGACATGCGCTACTTGATATTTGATATAAACACCTCTCTAACAAGGGATAAATCAATCAAATAGCCATGATTCGATTTGGCAACTTTTTAAGTGTCAAACGAGACAGCCTATACCTGTAAACCCGATACCAAAGAAGTTAAATATTTAGTTGTGATATAAAAACCCAAATTTGAATTTACTTAGAATAGATAGCGATCAGTCTACATCTTTTTATCTTTATTACGTGACGTAATTGAATGAAATGTAAATTACGTGAATAACGTCAAAACCGCACAGTTTTACTGTTTAGTGTGCATTAAGCATTTACCACAGTAAAACAGTGGTAAATGCATAATGCGCGAATAATGTGTGAATTGTATGTTTTATTTGCAAAATTTTGTGCAACCAAAATCATGATTTGCAGTTTTGGCAGTTATTTAAAATTATTTGTTTTGGAAATTTTATAACCGAACTGTTGGTTTTCATATTGAAATTTGAAAGTCTAATTTGCGAAGACAAAGTTATTTTTTTTTTTTTGGAATGTTCTAATTTCAGTTCATATAAATTTGATAATGCCGAAAAGATAGAGATCGATTAACAAAGAGAAACTTTTTAAGGTCTACACATATAATATATAGTATATCTTGATACTTGAGGAAAGATATATGTAGGTATGTAGGTGTTTATTGACCATAGGCACTTACTATTATGTGAACTGTCTGTTCGTTGGTCATCCAATACGGATTGGATTAAAAAATATTTCCCAGTAGTGATGAACTTTTCGAGGGGTCTTTTGGATGCCTATTAGGTCCTTCCATATGAAATCGGCGTTAAGTCGAACTGGACACTTTGATCTCAAATAATCTAGCATGTGGATATATATTCCAAATTCAAATGTATGATAAATTTATTATTTTATCTGTGTTTCGAATTTAGTGATTCATTTGTTTTCGTCCCATTTGTTTATCCTTCTGTTAAGAAAACGGAAAATTTGTGCTAGCTATAAAACAATTTTAATTCACTTCATTTCATATGTAAGGACCTATTATTATACTTATACAAAGAAGAAGTTTCTAGTTGCACCGTAAAAATTAACCACTGCTCATTTTTTTTTATAAAAAAGGTGGCAAACGCAGCAGGCAACTCATCTGTGTCAACAGTGATTACCGCCGCCCATTAACATACACCAGAGGAGTTGCAGATGCGCTGCGGCTTTTAAGAAAGGTGTAGGCTCTTTTCTTGAAGATCCCTACGTCGTATCGGTTCGGAAATACCGCTGGTGATAGCAGATTTCACCGAGTAGTGCGTGGCAGAAAATTTCGCATAAAGCGCGTCCAAATTGCGAACCATCGATATGAGGAGGATGAAATTTTGAATTCTGTCGAGATATACGATGTTTAAACTGAGCAGATGAAATGAATCCGAACAACTCCTAAGAACACTATGGTAAATTCGGGTTAAATATTATAAAGTTTTAACTAAGGGATCGTATGAATCTAAACAGTACATCATAGCCGTAACACGTTGCCTTGAATATTGTTGCACTCAAGAAGCACCAGTGCAGAAACTAGCTCCCGTATCAGATCATGTTCTGCACCAATTATATTTAAAACAGCTATTGTTAGTAACATTAAGCATTAAGCAATCACTATTAAATGTATTGGCGCGAGATTTTCATGACTTAACGGTAATTTGCGATAGGATGTAGGTCGATTATTACATTTTATTACTGTCTTTTGTTTAAGAGCAATAACAAGAACGAAATTGTTGTTGATGAAATGTCTAATGTCGTAATAAGCAAATTGTTTTGTTACTTTTTGGCCTCGGGCAGACTTTTACTTTCATAACACGTGCTAGTATTATTTCAACTTATATTAGTGTTGTTCGATTAGTAACTAAAATGCGTTTAGTTACTAAGCCTTACTCAGTAAGCTCTTAAGTAAAATAAATCTAGTAAGTCTCAGGTCTTGAGTTCACTCACTATCGTCACTATCATCTCTACTTAGCTTATCAGTATTAAACAAAGGCCACCTTCACTGATTATAGCGAACAAGAATCCTGAGTCTCCTACTCCATCAATTTGTAAACATGCACATGTCGTCACTTTATATCGTGTTCTTAAATACTTTGAAGTACCAATAAAGAATCACATTCTCCCGGAAACTAATCGTTTAACTAAATACACATTATGTGTACCATGAGGATAACATGAATACCAATGTGGCATTTAACCTGATTTATAGAGAATTTATTCACATACCTAATACTTACTCCGCAATAAAATTTTGGGAAAACTAAAGCCAAGACTAAAGCCATCGCGTTTGGAGAAAAGGGGGCTGGATCTTTTCTTAACCATAAGTTAAAGATAAGTTAGTTCTTGGTACTTTACCACGAGGATCAGGGCCAGACGAAAATTTTAGTTTTTATATTTATACAACTGTAATTACTATTTTTTTGTGTAATAAAGATTACATATTCAAAAAAGCTGGTTATGCAAAATAACGGTAGACGGGAAAAGGAGAGACAAGTAAACATTTCAATACATTTATTTATCAGCCTCAACTTGAGTATTGGTCATAGACCTACTCTACAAATACAATTCAAACAAAGCATATAAAAAGCTAAACAAGTAACAACAGATCGTTCAAAACACTCTCTTAGAAACAAGTCGGTTACAATCACAACCATTCCAACGTGAGCGAGCACCAAGATCTTAACAATGATATATATACACTAGAAACTCTAAACGATCACAATTTCAACCTACACTATAAGGTACTGGGTGAGATGTTAAAGGAGAACAATTTAGTGCCAGCCATGATGACCTTGGTGTTCCTCCTCCTGCCAGCCGTGGTGACCGTGGTGTTCCACCTCCTTTTTAAAATAAATGGGCACATGCACCTTAACAGGGTAAGGTACCTCCTTGACTAAATGAACTGGCACTTCTTTGTACACGGGGTAAGGTTTGTCAATAGGTACCTTGACTTCATAAGGAACCTTCTTTTCCACAGTATAAGGGATCTTCTTGTAAACATCGTAAGGCTTAGGCACTGGTACCTTAACATGGACTGGATAAGGCTTTTCTACTTCAACCTTGTAAGGCCTGTCGACTGGAACCTTAACTTCATAAGGTACAGGTTTGTGGACGGTGACTGGGTAAGGTTTCTCTACTGGTACTGGGTAAGGCTTGGGCACGTACACGTTGTAAGGCTTGTCAACGGGAACTTTCACTTCATAAGGCACCTTCTTGATAACTTCGTAAGGTTGGGGTACTTTAACTTCGTATTTTACTGGGACAGGTACCTTCTTCTCAACAGTGTAGGGCTGAGGAACGGGTACTTTTACTTCATAGGGCACTTTCTTCTCAACGGTGTAGGGAGTGGGCACTTTCACTTTGACTTCATAGGGCTTGTCGACTGGGACCTTCACTTCATATGGGACCTTCTTCTCAACAGTGTAAGGTTCAGGCACATAGACAGGATATTTGACATACTCTTTTACTGTGAATGGTACTTTCTTTTCAACGGTGTAGGGTTGGGGTACAGGTACTTTGACTTCATATGGGACTTTCTTTTCTACAGTGTAAGGGACGTGCTTTTCTACAGTGTAGGGGACAGGCACTTTTTTAATAACCTCTACAGTTTTAACGTGCTCATGATGGCCATGACCCTCGTCGGAGATTGGCTTCCATGAGTCGCCGGATACACCACCGAATTCTCCGCTACCGTGACCTCCGAAGCTCAGACCTTCATGACCTCCGAAATCGTGTCCGCCTTCTTGTCCACCGAAGCTGTATCCCTCGTGTCCGCCGTAACTCTGGCCCTCGCCGCTGTTGCCGTAGCCACCATGACCACCATCGCTATAGCCGCCATAAGAACCAGTTTCGTAGATTCCTCTCTTCTCCTGCTTCTTATTTTCGACTGCTGCTTGTTTGCCCTTATCCTCGCTGGCAGAGGCCACTATGGCCAATGAGGCTACTAGAACAACCTGTGGACAATAAGGGAAACTTAATAATAATAATATTAATAATAGAGAAAAGTTAAAAAAAAACATTTAAACTATTTGAAAACAAGTATTAGTTTATTATAATTACTTAGTTGGGTTATTTGTATGTGTGTGTGTTTGTGTGTGGATGCATGTATGTGGGGGAGGGGCTTCCATTTATACGGGAACGTATATCAATTGTTTAGTGGCATTATAATTAAGTCTCTGTAACCATTCGATTAATTCATTTTTGCATTTACTTTTGGTAAAGGTGAAAATATACGATGTGAAAGAATATTTACAGTCACATCGTATAATTTTGCATTTTTTTATTATCTTCTTGGTGAACTCTTATGCCTGATGGTAAATAATAACTGCTACCCATGACATCCATCTTCAAAGAAAATTCTAAATGTAAATATACGATATATATATCTAAATGTAAATATTCTAAATGTAAATATAAAATATATGTATGGTCACTGCTGAGGACTGAGAAATGCTTCGATTTCCGTAATTAGGTCCGTTGATCCCTACACTGGCCTTTCAAAATACACAAGTGTTATAGTATATACTATAACACGTGTGTATATATATTAATATTTTGAAAGTATAGTCCGTGGGCTTCACCTACTACTATCTTAATTGCTCCTCTAACACCAAGTGTGTTGAGCAGTAACAAACACTCCTTACCACTAACACCCCTTATAATCCTCGTATGCAAAGCGAAAGGTTTTGGAGTAAAGTTAACCACTCGGCTTCAAAGCGGATTTTCGTACTTCAATTTTTATTTACTTCCATTAGCCATGCATGTTTTCCTTTACCACTGAGCTAATGGTAAATTAGCACTTAAAATTGCAATTAACAATTGTTTAGGTCTTTATTATATTAGGCCGATACCGGGGATTGAACTCGGTTTGCTTGCGCATCAAATAAATAAAAGCTTCCACGGATATATCTTATCGTTTATTACATTTTATTAAGATATATCGCAGATTAAATAAGGTGACGAGTGAGTGACCTGATTGAAATACTTAAACCACTATTACATATCCTATCATAGGAGAACACAAAGAATCACTGTCACAATATGGTCTGATGAACTTTATGCACTTCGCTACTGCATTATGGGTTCGGAAATTTATTTCCAACGAAGAAACAATATTTCCACATGTGTTGTATGTATGTCTTGTATCCCGGACAATACCTTTCTCCGATCTCATTGCATATATATTCATTCATAAGAAGGGACTAAAGAGGCACTTACTTTGAAGGCTTGTCTTCCAAGTAAGTGCCCCCGTTCTTCCGCAAAAACTAACGGTACTATAATATATAATGCGCAGTTGATATCATCTGGTAACAACCAGAAGATATCATCTTGATTTTGTATTTACTACACATAAAATACTTAAAAATAACAACTTTCTAACACCAACTGTTATGCTCAATATAAATAAATAGAAACCTCTATCACTAGAATATGCTTTATTCATCATGATAATGACTCGCCGTTATCCACTGTGTAATCGTTATATTGCACAACACGTTCCCCACTTCCTTATAATATTTGTTTGTTGCAGAAATAAAAACGAAACTGGTAACAATTATATAAAAAAAAACAGGTGAGAAAGCCGCTAATGGTTGTACTTTTGAACGAAGAAAACGTTTAAAAATGTTGTATTTATTACTATTTTTATAAAAAAAATATTTTAGGTATCTACAAATAAAATATTTCCTCTTTTCTCTATATATGAACTGTGATCAGGACATATTTAAAGACATGCCAAAAACCGCGATAAATCTAAATCAATCAAATAGCATCATTGAATACACAAAGATTTTTTTTTCTAAACTCTTAGAACAAAATGTATCCTATAAAATCCGAATTCTGGAAGTTTACAATAGTCTTTAATAGACCTATTTCGCAATTAAGCTTTTCGTCTATGCTTAATTACTCTGGGAAATGATATGATGAATAGATTAACTATGAGAAATAACACATAATACTTTATAACCAAAGTAGCTCAAGTTGATGTTATTATTTTTTCTGTTTTATTGTCAGCAAATTTAAAAAGTTGCTTCTTAAAGTTACATATAGAACTTATTGGTAATAAAAAAAAATTCTATAGCTGCAATGTAATACTCTTAGTGCTTTATATACAAATAAACTTCTAAATGTCTGTTAGTGATACTGTAGTAGGAATGCTATATTCAGCAAATGGTGATAAGTTTATATGGTAATAATTAGTTTTAATGTTATAATATTACAAACTATCACAATTGCGACCCACTTTTGAGATGAGATATATGAGAATTATTTAAGCTTTTTCTTTTTAGTTGTGTACTAAACATTTCAGAACTATATAATTTTCAAAGTGGTTTAAGCATTTACAATAGTCCTTTACATTCATACAACGTACTTACACTTTAACGCACGTCCGGAAAATGTATTACTTTAGTGGAAGTGAAATTTATACTAGATCTAAGCCACGTTTCCAATCCTTCACGTAGGTAGATTGATTAGTGACATACGGCTTATTGAGATTACACACGATAATAATAAATCACAAAATATACAGAAAAGGAATTTGTGGCTTTCTAATTGATTTCGGACATTGATATTATTGTATTGATGTTTTGTAACATCAATAGTAATAAAATACTAACATATTATACAGCAGCCATATATTTAAATACACAGATATGTCACAATCTATTGAACTGTGCAGTTATGTAAATTTCGTTGCACACTATTGCAATATCTACTGGAGAATGTAGGTGATAAATTGCTTAAGATAATCTTTGAACGATATTCTTTATACGTTATTTAGTATCTATTATTATCATATATATTTTAAAAAACAATTTTTGTGTACTACCGTCCGCACGAATTTATTGTTAGAAGACAGACTATTATTAAAATAATCATATTGTAGGCATTAAGTCTGTTTTCTAATTCTAAGCTCTTGCAGATATCCGTAATATAAAATATACATTTCTAAAACATTACATTTATTTATTTTACATTTATACATTATATCATATCTTTACTTAAAGATTCACCCATGGCTTGAAAGACCTTTGATGAAAAGTCTTCCCCAAAAGCATAGGGTTTGTAACATAAAGGTTAGTGTTCAATTAACTCTTATCGAACGTATTATTACCGAAGCATTAACATTACGATACATCGAATACCCGCCAAAAAAATGTTATTAACCTGTGGCAATCATCTGATGGAACGGGCCGCCCGTATGCACGTAACGCCATTACGCATCACGTTCGTTACACATTAATCAACGTTTTGTCCGCTCAGGTGTTTCTAATTTGCATGTGCGATTGTTTATTCTAAACACGATAAAGAGTTAGATAGCGTTTACGCAAAAACGGATTGCATTTTAATTTGTTTGATACTAGTACCGTAAATCATAGTCTAACATTTTAAATCCTTATCTCTCTTTGTCAATGACAAAAATTTTTTTTTTGGAAAAATGACATTGGGCCCAAAAACTGAAAATTATAAAGGCATAAATAGCCATCCTTTTATAGAAAAAACTTAAGTCTATTAATGATCAGTAAGAAGTTTGTAATCTTTCAGTTTCATTCAAAACGCTTTTAATTATTTAACTGATGAATATTATAAAATCAATTGAATATTATTCAATCACGAATATTACAATAAATATTTACAACTGTTAATTTTTGCATGAGAATTCAAAATTATTTAATGCCGTTTGATGGTTACAAGAGTAGAAAGTTTTCGAGAAGTTAACCGAAAGTACATTTAGAATCATGTGAACGAAATTGATAATTATAAAAAGTAAAATTTAATTGAATATATTCTTGCTTTCGAGATTTTTACTATAATGGTTATCATCAAAAACAGCTATAAGTAAAAAGTTCATATAAAATGGTCGTAAAACTTTAATTTTGCTTTCTTAAAATATAGTTATAATTTACTGCAATATTGCTAAAAAAAATTAATATAAAATAAAAAAAACGTATGATGAAATTTATATAGCTTTTTTAATAAATTTTGTATTTTGCTTTCCATAACCAACAGATTATAATAGAACAGATATAAAAGGAATAGAATATCTTAAACTAAAAATATCTTTTCACGTTACTGTAAAAACTATACTTGTAGACTGTAATATCTACTAATTCAATAGCTCTTTTTACACTTTTCGAATAGTTTACATGTAAAGATTAGATTCTACATACGGTATAATAATAAAATAGGATATCTTTACAGTAGCGAACCATTTATTACCATAATAAGTATACGAATCATGTTTTAATTTGAGTTCTAGTCGGAAGATAGAAAGTGAAAAGAAAATTACTCACATTACCGAACTCGTAACGCGGGAAGAAAATAATTTAAGTGTTGATTATTGCGGAAACTGTGCCTGTATCCAAAGCACAGTTTCCGTCTGTTTCATATATGTTTATTTTATAAAATATTTTACCTACAGAAATAGGATAAAATAGAAATATTAAAATTGATTAATGTAAACTCTCAATCACAAACATTAAAGACTCTGAGAGAGATCTTTATAAATTATAATATATTATAAATAATCTTTAAACGTTGTGGTAAATAATAAAAAATATAAAATTAGAATAAATAATGAAACATGACGTGAGACTTTATAAAATACGTAATTAAAACAAACATATTTTTTAACTTTCGGAGTTATTCAGCGTTGGCAGAAAATACCGACGCGTTGTGCGATTTAGAAACATAGATTTTTTTTACTATTTCCCACACTTGTATCACTACACTTGCACAGCACGTGTGTTAAAACTCACCGTGAGCTTCATGTTGCTGTGTGTCTTCGTTCGACGCCGAAGACTGGTTGTGTCCAGACATTCTAAGCATCAGGCTTTATACTGTCCCTCCCACTTTCAAAACAGCTGAGATACGGGCGAAGAAGGGTGAACGCTTGGGCCCGATAATTTTACGCGTTAATTGTACACATACATTCAATTTTAATATAGATCGATCTTCGCCTCATTTGATGCTTTCGTCTTGCATGGATGCAGGATCTGATTATTTAAATTGCTCTATACTTTACATTAAGGAAGGTATTACGTTCAGTCAGATCATATTACAGTTTTAAATACCGCGTGTGTTGATGACAGGTATCTATTGCGTCTCAGGTTCTGAGTTCGACTCCTAAGGACCAATACTGGTGCATCGCAAATTGTTGATGAATCTAGGTGAATGTATATACGCCCCGTATCCCTTAGATACCTGTAGACTCTGATATACTATTGTATATGCACCACATCAGAGAAGGGAGCGATGAGTGAATGCCTCTGTAGTGTGCGAGAAGGCTTAGACTATAACATATCCTGGAGAGTTAAAGTTTTGATATAGTTGAAATTTATTAAAATTCAAGATCATGAAGCCCTCGCTTGAGTTCTGTGTATGGGTTAGATATTCGAAGATATCTAGAATTTAATATCAAAAGTGGCAATATCCCTGTTTTATAAATCCGTAATTTTCGAAAGTTTTTTGTGAGAATCTGATTTATATGTTTGTTGTAATTGTTTGACAGTTAGAAATTTTATTTGTTCACGGCATATTAAACGCATAAAACTAATGGCACGTTTCAAATTAGTCAAATTACATATTACATACATTTCATATTAAATACAATGAATTAAATACAACACAATGAATTAAATTAAATTATTATATAAGTCATATACACCACATATCAAATCGTATACTTTAATAAAGTACACTAATATATAAACGTATAATACTCATATATAAATATGAGTATGAATTGTACTACACAAAAAAATACACATTAAATAATTAACATATAATCGTAGCAAACAATGACAACAATAGTTTACCATATTTAATGAACTGGCAACAGACAACAGAATCTTTTGAATAATGCTGCCGTACCAGCATTTTGGAAGCGATTTTATTAGGAAGTTCTAATTTGTTCAGGTAATCAATTACAGAGATGAGCGAATAAAGAAAAAAGTAATGTGAAGTTCTAACGATACTTTTATAATAATTTTCAACAAGAGATACATAAAATCAATGATTTCTGAAACAGTCTTTATTGTTCATATTTCATTTCGATCATGTTATCTAGAGCTTTTAAGTTTGAAGCTGGCTATCGCAATAATGTCATCTATAGACAAAATGAATTTACACTTGCACATCGGTTCTCACTATCTCACGTCAAAATATGTAAACACAATACGTCACAAACAAACTATATAGCTGATTAAAATACTGCACAAAAATGTACGAAATACGCAAAACTCACTTAGAGATAATCCGTATTTAGTGCAAAGCTATTTCACATTTCATCTAATGCTAAGTGATTCTTGCGCTTTATTTTAATTTTTTTACCGGGTTGTAAGGTGGAAAAGGCACTAAGGGCACTCAGCCGAGACCTTTATTAATGGGTAACCAGCACAAGGGTTCGCGAGACTTCCGACTTGGACCGTTATCTTGGGCGCGAAAACAACTGACTCGTTGCGCTTTAATAAGGAATCATAATGCATAAGCGTTTTCACCTATGATGACTAATATTGTATGATTTGTGACCAGTAATGAGTGATGACTTCCAATTTCTTTGATTAAGCTGCTATTTTAAGCATAGTCTTTCTATGATTGACCCACGTATTCAAGCTACATCTAATCTAAAGCTACATTGAGGCACTGCCATGTTTATAACGTTTTTGTTCCAGTGACTTCAATATTTTATTGATCTGTATATCTGTATACATGTCTATTCTTTTTTATTACTTCAATCATTTAATTCGTTAAAATGGAAGTAAAACTATCTTCGTTTACATATAAACATTCAACAATCGTCAAACAAACATCGTCTGTTTACTATAAAACATTAAAATTATTAAATAATTAATAATTATCTCTATCCCTATCGTTTGAGTTTTGTGCATAATATCTGAATATATAAATTAAACGACCACGTTCTCTATGCAGTTCCTAGACATTATATTATTCCAGACACTATTTTTTCTATAAATTCCTGTCGATTGAACTCTGAATTACGGTGCTTTATTCGACGTGTGCTTTTAAAGCTTAGAATAATAAAAAAAAACTGCATGCTATAAATTTAAATTTAAACACCAAATAGAACCAAAGTAAATGCTAAGATAATGAATAGGTAAGGTAATATGTCTGCGAGCTTTTTATAATTTACCAATGAAATATTTATAATACATGATATATTTACTTTACTTGTTATGTATAATTTAATTTTATATTGTAATTTTATATTAATGATATTAAAATGATAAAAAAATATTTGTTAAATATATGGATAATGAAGAGGGCTTCTTTTTATTATTACATTGAGAGTAACAAACGAGAACACAGTTCACCTGATCGTAATACTTGGGGCCCATGGCATCTACATTCATCCTTGACTAGTAGTCATGGCAGACGTGTTGTCACCCTTAAGGACTGAGATGGAATGCCTCGTCACCAGTAATAAAGGTCTCCGAATCCCTACACTCACCAGACAAAATAGCAGCATTGCGCTATTTTACGCCGGTATTCTAAGAGGGCGTGGTCTTACTCCGGTCGAACTGACCCATTCAAGCTAGAAACAAAATGCAGTATATATCTACCACTATTCAAATCTAACATCGTGACTTTCGGTATGCAGCTAATTTACCAGTTAATTTATTTTTAATACTGCTATAGGTGCACTTGTTCATAATTCTATAAAAAAATATATAATAATTTAAGTTCAGCTACTGGCTAGGTCGTCAAACTTACGTTATATAAGCTAACCGTACACATCATTTACGATATAGCGATCGTAGATTCATAGCACAGCCAACTTTTACTAGGTTACAATTATACAATATTACGTAAAAATACACATATAGATCTCAATCTCGGGAATTTCCGGGAAGCTCAATGCACAATGTGAGTAGTAGCTACAACCAAGCTATATTGATATATATTAGGATGTGAATAGTTATTAATACTAGTCATTTTCACAAAATACCGTGTTACGTAACGAGCTAGAATAACTGAAATTATTAATGGTTAGGAGATATTCCATTTTCATCATTCATCATCAGGACTGATAACGCATTTGTTTTTGTTTACTTCATGTGAACGGTACGCTCATGTGTCGCCAGATAATATAAATAAAATAAAGAATATAAATATAATATAAATAAAGCTAATGAAATTTTTAATTGAAATTATAGTAATTAATTATCTACAATACATTATATTAGTTAAACTATATATTAGTTGCTTAGTAATACTACTTTAAATTTTGACTCATTACGACTAAATAAAAGATAGCAATCTCAACGTTATTCACTTTATATTTATCTGTACATTAATTAAAATTTTATAATCTGTTAAGATGTAAGCAAAGCGAAGTGTAACTAGACGGAAATTATGACATATTTAACCGCAATATGATGCTAATTTCGACACGACTCATGAAATCTATTAGTTTTGTAAACAGGTGATTTATTAACGCATAACTTATTTAGTGCAACATTACTGTTTTTATGCAAACAAATCATTAACATGTCTTTTACTTTTTTGTAATATTTTTGTTAAACAACTGTTAAATTTGTTTTATAATAATAAAAACTTTTATGGGGATTGATGTCAACTGCGCAGGATATAGTGAGTGCCGTACGCATTCGCTCAAACAGAGCAGCAGTCACTTGTTTTCCCCTTCCATTGTACGATGTTTGTTCCAATTATGTAACATCAATAAAATCCGAGGAAGATTGAGAAAATCCGAGCAGTCAGGGACACGTTCCAAACAAACAACACATCTCAATAACTAGCTTGTAAGAGAAATTTTGTTTCTCGGATGGAAATCAGAACCACAACGTTGCAGCCAAGTATTTTAACTGCAACGCCACTCAGCCGCCTCGGCTGAAAAACATTTTATCATTATTTCTTACATAGCAGCTACTTTTGATTACGAGAAAAGTCAGCATTGAAAAAAGGCTTGCAAGTTAATCAATAAATATAAATGTATTGCACATTTACTAATGTCTGTACACTAAATATATTTAATAACTAAAAATATAGTATACTAAGTATGAAATTTGTCGGAGGTCACGAAAAATGTAATGTAAGTGGCACGGAATAATAAACACTGCATTCAGATCGTAAAACAAAATGTATGTTATACAAATGTTGATATTAGCTTAAAATCAAAGCAGAAACACGACTGGACAATTGCCAGATATCTACTTAGTCACAAGTCCAGCGCAACTAGGCCACATTGTTGTCATTTAACAAACTTAGAACAAGGGAATGCGTCTGTGTTTGCGCTCATTATACAATATCTTGTAACAGACGTAACTTGAAGCGAAATCTATACCATATCAATTATTATTGCAAATAAACATAGTAAGATATAGGTAGAAAACAGGGTAACCGAACTCCAATATATAAGATAAGATGTTTCTAAACTTTTTCTGTTTATGTTTAATGCGTCGCAGCATAATGCTCCTGTATCTATTATAGTTAGTGGAGGAATCCGAAATCCCGATTACTGATTATACCTATAAGATAGGCATTTCATCTCAGTCCGATGAGCTAACAACATATACATCTGAAATCTTTATTTAGGGTGGAAATAGATGTTAAGGGTACAAAAAAATCTGCAATTACTATATTTATACAGGATAGATAGGAATTAAATCCAGGGCAGATCGTTTATTTCATTAAAACTGTTCTACGTTGTAGGATAGTATAACCTATAGCAGCAATAAGATTTATTTATTAAAACATTAGCGTTCACACCACTCGCATCAACAAACACGACAATTTGATAGCAACATTATGGGACCCGATAACATGTAATCAAATACATCTTACAAAATAAAACAAAATTATAATTTTTAACATTGTAATGTTAAAAAAGTTTAAATAAATCAAACATTGAGCAGAGCTATTAAAACTTTCTATACAAAAGATATTAACGGGAGCTATTCTATAGTCGCTAACAAACGCAAGTCGATTGGAAATTTTTACTTATGGACTCAGGCGCAGATAACTAACGAATTTTGATATAAATAATACGTATATTTCGTGATAATCTGAAAAAGTTTCGAAATACATATATACTCTTTATGAAAATGTATCGTAATATGTTGTTATATTTAAGTTCCAAAGATCAATGAGGCGAAAGGCCAGCCAACCCATTATATAATTCGTAAGGTAAACCAAATTCGAGTGCATCGTACAGTCGAAACAGGTATGTATATGATGAAATTATATCTTATGATGTGTTTATTAAAATTAAACCTGGTGTTCGTTTTAATATACAGCATAGTAAAAGCACTGTATATGATCGTGGAGGACCACGTATTTTTTATGACTAAGTGTGACAAACAAGCACACAGTTTATTTGTCACACTTAGATTTAATTTGGAAATGCATTATTACCCCTGAGGATTGAGATGAAGATTCAGAATTTTTGCATTTCCAGCAATGGATTCTCCAGTTTTCTTTACCATATTTAAAAATATTCGCTATTCCACGTTTGCGTTCTGTCATAGCGTGATTCGTCCTGGTTGAGGTGACCCATTCATGTCGCAGTTAGCTCTAAACTATCTGCAGCACAAAAATTATTTTCGTATCACGTAGGCTTTGGCTGGATCGAGAAAGGACTTCAACGGGAAAAATAGGGTAACAACGAAAAGATAACTGGTGTTTCGTAAAGTTAATGACGAAAACAGCGGGGTACTCATCTATTGAAGGCTTCAAGCATTCTTTATTTCCCGGGGCTAACAACTTATAAGCAGCATGTTTTTACGTCTGTATAGCCTAATAGCCTGGAAACCTGGCTGAATGGGTTGTCAATTCTAGTTTTCAGCTTAGTTTCACGAATTCTTCGTGGGTAACAATTTGTTTTTTTCTATATTAGCGATCACAAACGACCTCATATTTTACCTGACAGTGATTTCTGCAGCCCACGATACCCACCACATTCATCCTTTATTTATTTATAAAAATTTGGAATAACAAACAGTAATTTCACTTCAATTTATAAAAAATTATATACCATATATAAGTGTGTGCATAATCCACTACGTTATCCATAAAATTATATACAAATTGTAGGTAAGATAAGAGGGAAACGCTTGAGCTAAAACAAAGCGCCAAATTTCCTACTAAAATGACAAATAAATATATTAAAAGTAAGCGAAAAATGCAAACTATAAGCTGCCATTAACTTTCATAGTGGAACTCGTGTTTGTGTGTGAACGTTAGTTTGGCTCCAGACCAGACCAGTTAGGAACAAGTGCAACACACACAATATTGTTTGTTGGTAAAACAATGAGTCAAGTTTGTTGTGACACAGTCTATATAATAATATTGCATCAAGTAATGACGACTCTGAATCTTATATTTGACAACATCTTCAATATAATGTTTAGAACAGAGACACTGATATTACACGTTTACAAGATTTCAATATACCTATGGAAAGAATCCCACACTGGACAAGAATACTCGAATAAAAAGAGTACTATACTATTGCAGAGGCAAAGGCAGATCTCAGAAGTCATACGTACGCTGAGCCTTACTAATTAAATTCTACTAGACATTGATACTCTACGTTTTTAAGATTTCAATATACTTATGGAAAGAATCCCACACTGGACAAGAATACTCGAATAAAAAGAGTACTATACTATTGCAGAGGCAAAGGCAGATCTCAGAAGTCATACGTACGCTGAGCCTTACTAATTAAATTCTACTAGACATTGATACTACACGTTTTTAAGATTTCAATATACTTATGGAAAGAATCCCACATTAAACAAGAATACTCGAATCAAAAGCGTACTATTGTAGAGGCAAAGGCAGAACGCAGAAGTCATACATACGCTGAGCCTTACTAATTAAATTCCACTAAAACTAAAGTTATATTCTACTTTATGTAACGGAGAGTTACACACACATAAATAAAAAGCTTTAAAATTTCTTTTTTTAGTACACCGTATAAAGTTACACTTAGGCAATCTGAGATTTAATTTATTTTTATAGCAATACCAGATTATAGTGGTAGAGCCCTGCTGCAGTTTCTAGCTGCAGAATGAATGGGTCAGCTCGACCGGGGAAAGACCACGCCCTCTTTGTGTTTCTTCAGGTGAGTGTAGGGATCCGAAGACCTTTATGATTTTTAACAAGGCATTTCACCGCAATCCTCAAGGGTGGCAATGCATCTCCATTATAATTCCTTGTCAAGGATGAATGTAGACATGGGCCGCAGGAATCACTTACCATCAGGTGAACTGTGTGCTCGTTTGTTACTCTCAATGTAACAAAAAAAAGCAAATCGATTTAAATCTTCTTGTAATAATAATTAATAATATAAACCATTAACAGTTTTAAAAACTTTTAAATCATCGTTTAAAAATATTTCAGAATTTATTTTAGAAAAAAACATTGGCATAATTATCTTTTATTTATCTTTAACATAAACAGTGAAAAGAAAGTGCCCAAGGACAGATCCCTGTGCCTTGGTAAGGAATCATAATTCATATATATATATTCATATCAGCTCTTAAGCCTTAAATGGCCTTGTCATCAACAATAAGATCTCCGGTTTTGTTCTTTCATCAGACCAAACACAATAGTGTCAAATTACCATTTTACACTGGTTTTTCTAAATGTGTAGCCCTACTCTGTCGAGCCACCCAAAATAGAGGAATCTGAATTATATACAACATTTTTATCATTATTTTTAACTGCACAACAAAATAAAATGTCTTAATTGTATGCATATTTTAACATCGAATTAGGAGTTTATGCATACATAAATTATTATAATCTGTGGTCTGACCGCGACTGATTTCTTAACGAAGGATGGTCAGGTTGATGGAGTTATGTCTGACCTTTTGCACTTATAGTGTTGATATTTAATGTTTTGGTACGAGTTGGGTGTTGCGAAATTGTGATAAGCGATTCGTATTTTATTTATTAATAGATATTATAATGTGTATCTTTCTTGTATCGTCCTTATATTATGTATTTGTTTTTAAGAACTTTAACAAAACCAAGTTAGTTTAACACATTTCTGTCTAGATAATACAGACTATTGGAAGAGAGGAAGGTTATTCACGATACCGCCATGTCACAGGCCGGTTCTCACCAGTGAAGCAACACTGATAGAAGCATCGCTGGTATTTCTTGCTCCACTTTTTCTTCAGCGACCACGCATTCCGAAGTGGTGGTACAGATGACCAATAATAATAATAGTGATATTAATGTAGATTATACTTATTCAGAAGCAACTGACCGAATTGGACACCCTCGAGTCAGACGCCCTCACGAAAAAGGGGAAACGGTCCAAGCTGAGACTCCCTCTCGGGTGCCCTCGTGCGGGTTACCCGCTATAAGAGGTCTGACTGAGCGCCATAAGCGCTCGGTTACCTCTATATACACATGTATTATCTTACCTAAAGACTGAGACAGAATGCCTCGTTACCAGTAATTGCTGAATCTCTGCTCGTTTGTCAACCTGAGCACCCGTATTAAATATTTTGTCCGATCATTAAGTGATTTCATAATTTTTATAAACCATTATGTAATTAGATACCTTTCTACCGCTACTAGATGAAATTTGGAATTTAACAAGAAGACAATCATGATAGATGAACGTTGAAGGCAAATTTATTTTTTAGCTTACAAGTGTGTTAGAAAGGATGAAGAAAAAAAACGCTAATACAATTATTTGGATATTTTACTACACTGTTAAATAAACTACATTTAAACAATGGTTTTAAAAAATCCTGTCATTCTATAATTTAGATGTCCCATTGGCTACGGGACTACAATTTCTATTTCTAGTTATAGTCTATACTATACTATACATATCTTTTTCTCATCCGAAAAGAGCCCAGAACCCACGACACTCAATAAATTAATAACATGTTAACAATTCTGGTTTCTTCAATCTTCGTTTACTATTCAGACTATACAGCTTTGTAACGCCCTGCCTGATGACATGAAGCGAGATCCTAACAAAAATAATTTTAAGAGACTGACTTGAGTGTTTTTTTTACAATAGCGATATCATGTGAATTTCCGTTTTTTATTTATGCTAATTTATGTATATTTTTTATTTTTTATATTGCTATTGTGTATGTAATTTATTTATTTTTGTATAATATATTTTATTTAATAATATGTATATTAGGTATGTTAATATTGTTAATATTGGGGATTATTTTGTTGCTGGCACCATCATTCTGTTTCTCTAACTTAAAGATTGATTGAAAGAGTATGCCAAAAGGCATACCGCAATCCGTTCAACTGCCCGCCCTTTTTTCTCGTACGTAAAAATTAACCTAAAAATCTATTACAGGTTACTATAGAAACAGTACAACCACAACTCTTAAAACATCAATACAATTATATATTATATAAAGCATCGCTTGCGGTATAATTCAACAAACGATTTTATTTTAAAAGTACAGACATTAAAATATCGTATTGCTACATAGTTATTTCGGCTAAGACCTTGCTATTAAAAATACGTTTCAAAAACCTTCCTATCCTCGGCTTTAGCTGCTATTGCGGATCGAGCACCAAATTAAACATTACCAGATCACAGAGATTGCGAAACTGCAAATTCATAAAACGGTGTCGAATATCTCGGTGCTTCTCGATTTCGATTATGAAATATAACAAAGTATTATCGAGCGATATGTAACATAATAGCACATATTTACTAATCACGAAAATATTAATAAGTTGAAAAATTTAGGTGTCTAATTTTCATCAACGACTGACTTGGTTTCGAGTAAACATATAATTTACACGAAGGCTGTATGGTCTAATGGTCTAGGTCAACGTGTCCACTGCGTTTTGGGAATTGAGTTCGATTCTTAGGAATAATATTGGCTTTTAGATCGGGATATTTATATGATTTTATGTCCCGTTTTCTGAACACGGCAACTGAACTTTTGTGCGATCTTATTGCATTACACCAGATTAGGGAAAAGGACGATGAGTTCGTGTCTCTGTGTTTACGCGTATACTTAGTATACTCTAATATATCCTGAATAATTTTTGTCATCTGGTAATAATGGTAAGAAGTCACTTTGTTTTGAAATCAAGAAAGAGGAAATGAAACACAATGTGGGTGGGAGACAGAATCGTACAACGTGTGAATATTATTCCGCAGTGAATTAAGGGTAAGACTAAATTGAAGATGAAGATAAAATGTGCCATCAATACATAAAAAGGCAGAATAGATTTTGGCGCCGATGAATATGAGCGAGTTCGGATTTGGGATACTAAAAAGAACTAAAATCCGAGTACAGATTGTAATTATAAGTACACGGTAAAGTATAAAATAAAAAAAAATAAGTATTAAATGTACTTAATTCCAAAATGAAATAGTGTCATAAATTGCAATGATCATTTCTTGAGAGATAAAAATATGACAAAACTCGGGAAACTTCTAAAGGACAATGACGTGAAATGAAGGAAATATGTAAAGTCTAGTTTTAAGTCATTAATTGCAGCCTAAACACAACTTAACTTAACACTATAACTATAAGGTGGAGTACTCCGGCATAATCGATTTACCTATATACTCCAGAAGCTTCTGTGGCAGCCTCTTTGATATTTTTTATTTCTGTCCTAGGATAGTAGATAAAGGAAGCTTTTAATAACGTATCTTTACATCTCACGCTTGCGGTACTCATGAACAGAGTTACCTTTATACTCCAGACAGTTATGACGCCTCTAAAATTCGTATCAATATATCAATTAATCAACACATAAAAGACTAAGTTCCTTAGGTTAATATTACAATAAGAATTAGACCATATTACAAATAAAATTTCCAATCCACTTATGTACTCTATTCTCATATAGAAACGGAATTGCTAAAGCCGCACCCGATATGAATTTTATTATTTTAAATTCATTTAAATCATTTCATGGGTTTACATTATGTATGTATAAATTTAAGGACATAGTATACCTAAAGATCACCAAAAAGCATTTAATAAAATATTTTTATTATTGTTCAGCTAATATCTGACACGGAAGTGGTTGAACCTCACTTAAAACTTTTTAAAAATATAAAAATAGATAATTTGCAAACACAAAAAATTTATCATCAAACTTCATACATACAGACACTGTGTACGTTATACTAAAACAATAAAATACTACTACACGGCTACGGCCTATGAACCGTGAAAAGGTTACATGGAACATCAGACAAGTGCAAAATCATAATACTAACATGGAAACCAATTTGAGTGGTCCACAAATTTTAGTACAAGCCTGGAGCCACTATACTTACGTTCATATATCATTAAGTGATAGTTACCGTTCAGAGAAATGGAATATATTAAGCAATGTTTAACATTTTGCATAATATTATGTACCTATTTGTATCGTATCGTATTATTACGCGGGCAACTCCGTTGGAACTGGTTTTGGTGATGCTACATTTTTTATTTCGATATTGTTTTCTTTTTTAAAATAAACGTAGCAGAAATCCTTTTTTTAAATATTATTAATTCATTGGTCGTGTTTTTTTCATTACTAGATAATATCAACTAAAACTATTATAATAAATAATATTATTTGTACATCATAAATTATTACTTTTAGGGTGTTTATTTGTTACCTGCATGTTAAATGTCCCGGATAGTATATTGCACATGCTTTACGTCGGATTAAGGAAGGGGACAACGATTTAATTGTATCGAGTTAAATGTATAATGCTTACTTATATTTTCACGAATACTACACGATGAATAAAACAAATTTTACGGATTTTATCGTGATAGTTATTGCGGGCTATATCGATTTGTTAAGTAATTTGCAGTCTGCGATCATACCTTGGATCGACCTCAATTACATCAGGTTTCATAATCCATAAATCCTTGCAATAGAACACCTACCAAACATACCAAAGATGATTCGTAAGGCTATTGAAATTTAAAAATATCCCAATTACAATAAAGATGATAGCTGGAGGATTAAACAAATTAATTCCCTTTAAGTAAAGGTGTAGGCTCTTTTCTTGAAGGTCCCTAAGTCGTATCGGTTCGAAAATACCGACAGCTGATTCCACATATTGGTTATGAATTGGCAGAAAATTTATCAAATAGCGCACAATGGTGCATTGCCAACCATCGAGATGATGAGAATGTTATTTTTAATTCTGTCTTGAATGTATGATGTTTAAACTCAGAAGCTAAGTGGTATTGACTAAGTGTTAGGGTTATTAAACCTTCCTTTTTCTTAAAGTCCCAACTTCGCGTGCACTCATTCTGTTAGCCTTAGCAAGCCTTACAAAGAATTAAGGCTCTTCCAGCCAACTTGTGGTGAAAAGTCCATTCAAATACGCTGAACCCAAATCTCCCTATAGATTGATAGATTCCCCGCCAGTAGGTACGCATGTTGATAGACGTAAGATAGCCTGCGTCTATACTAAAGATATACAAGCGCAAATCCTCCTAAAAGTGTCATTTTTGCTGTGTTTCATTAGATAACTTTATTTTTTTACAAAGGACTTAAGTAGGTAGAAAATTTAGAAAAAAGTTAATAAAACGTATTATATATATTTTTAAAATGAATTCTATTAATGATATTAACAATACTAAGTTTGCCATTAACCTTTCCTACTAAAATTAAGTGCTTATGCGAGGAAATAAACGACCAAGGTAAAGATGCTTTGTCGTCATCAAAATCTATACTACATGGAATGCCTCATTTTCAGTTATTGGATCTCTGGTTTCTCTTGTTCTCTATTTCAAATAGCAGTAATTTATGCCTGATACAGTAAGAGTTTAGATGGCCGTTTTGTGCCAAAGCTATTATCTAAATGAAGCTGGGCTATATGAAACTACTTATGTTTTTCCGTCCAACAGATTTTCTAAAAAGTCGAGGAATTTTCAATAAAATAACTTCAGCATTATTACCACGATGTAAATTGGTTTCCATAATATAGAATAATAACAATCCAAAACTATAAATATCTTATATATATTCGTTGGTTACCTTAATTCTATAAATTACCTGAGATTGAAGTGCGCTTAGACTACGTTCAATATAAAAGAGTGTATAATCTAGGCCAATAGAATGGATATTTTGTACTTAAAATTGTACCCATTGATGTAAAAATATGTAATTATTTAATTATGTAACGAGTTTTTCAGTACCTACACGATCGCCTACCGCTAATTTATCTTCACGTAACAGTAACTTCGAGTTATGTACTTAACATTATGTAATTCAACTTATATTAACTTATTTAGATCTTGAAAAATATAATCAGATCAAAATTAGATTTGTAATTTTCAATTTCTAAATATAATTGCAAAATTTTATGATTTTTCCTGTATGGCGCTATTTGAGGTTTCATTATGAAATGTGTTGCATATTATATGACTAGACTGAGTCGGTCATTAGTTACTAAACAATATTATTTTTACCAAACTAAGAATGACAAACAAGTTAGAAGTTTACCTTATGGTAATATTCCTGTAGTTCGGGACATCTTCATCCATTCTTAACGAGGAATCAAAATGCAAATGAATTGTAGCTTTCGTGGACTAAAATAGATACATTAACAGTAAAAAAATTCTACTGCCGAACGTACATATTTCCATTAAGGTATGTAAGAGGTCTTAAATGTATATTTTAAGGGATAAAAGACAAAGGGTATATATATGATTCATAAAAGAAATTTTTATTACATAAAATTTTACAGTGGTAGAGCTACACTGAAGTTTGGTTCTAGCTGCAGAATGAATGGGTCAGCTTGACCGGGGTAGGACCACTCCCTCACAGTATACAAGTGTAGGGATCGGGAGACCTTATAACTGGTGACGAGGCATTCCATCTCAGTCGTCAAGGGTGACAACGCACCTGCATTATGATCCCTTGTCAAGGATGAATATGCACTAACCAGTTCTCTCTGTATATCATTATTCATTCGTAAAGCACACACATACAATTTTGTATATACATATATATATATATATATATCTTTGCTTGCACTCAATTGACTTTATTCTCTTAGCCATGAGTTTCCGTTTTCGATATAATACAAGATAACATTGAAGGAATAAAATATATCTGCATTTATATCTTACAGCTGTGTAACCCACATTTCATAATAAAGCATCGCTTTGCAAGCTATCCTTAACAAAACGGAAATAGATCCATGTACTATCCAATCTATTCAGTACTTTCAATGGAACTGGGAATTGATGAAGGCAAATCACATCAATAGATGGTAAAGGAAACCTACGTAACAATATCAGTATGTGTGAGAAATATAAAGAAAAATATTTCCTAAAACATAAGGTTTTGTAACATGCATGATGTATGTATGTATGTTACAAAATTTTAAACAACAACAGGCTTAATTCTTACAGACCGTTATTTGACGTTGTTTCTTACTAGATCTTTTAATACATTCTTTAATTCTTCTTGATTGATTTAAATCATCTTTATAGGGTTAATGTGCTTAAATTGATTTCAAATACAGATATCTATTTAAGGATTTGGAGGTTATTAATTTAAAACATTGCAAAACCTGATTCCGCGATTACAATCAGCAGAGGTATTTAAAATACCAAAGCGACTTTACGATACAAGAATGAATTTTGTAAAAGAGCTTTTATGATTCTATATGAAATTAAGACCGTTAAATATATTAAATGACCTCATTTAGATGTTAGTTTTTCAAACGTTTTTATTACAAACTTCCGCTTGGTTTGATGTACCGTGTTCCATTCGTTGTCTTGAGTGCGAATAGTACAGTAATTTTATATCAATTATTAATTATTAACTAGCTGTATCACTGATCAGCTAGTCAAGGGAAGACAATGCTATCATCGTACGGTGTGTGGAAGAAACCAGAGATTACTCAGAGATTATCTCAACCCTTAGAGATGACAATGCAATTGGTACATTCTAAGATTCTTCTTCTCACTCGGTCCGACATGAAAGATGAAAGGAAGTAAATGGATATCAATATCGAAATTCTTCTAATTAGATACAATGGCATATTTCGGTTTTTTATTATTTCATTGGTTTGATCAAACGAAAACACAAATAACGTTAGTGATTCCTGCAGCCTATAATACACATATTCGCCTCTATAAGAAGAATCATACTGCTAGTAAGACTCACTACTAAGCGACCGAGGATGGAGTGCCTCGTCACCACTCGAATCAGTAGTATTATGCTGCTATTTTACGGTGGTATTCTATAGTAAACCACATGTACTGTATTCTTGTATGATAGTAGGAGTTTAAGTAACCCCTACCATGCACATTCACCGTCAATAATACTCCATTTTTTGCCTGACAAGGTGAATACGATGTTCTAGTATGACAAACATCACAAGCCCTTAGCCTACAACCTAGATGAGGCTGAGACGACCTTAAATAATTACAGGAAGTCTATGGTTCAGAATTTCCGTTTATGGGGTCATACTGCGCGTCACGTAATTTGTTTTTTAAATTACATTATTTTTACAAGCAATCTGATTGCACCAAATAGTTATAAAACTCATATTGCTTTCACACATTCATAGTACATTGCGTCTCCAATGCAATTAAAGCGACCAAGAAACGTCGCGTATAGTTGCGAGTTCTTTTTTCATTAAACCGTATATTGTATATTAACATCGAAACAACATTAGCATAGTTATTAAAAATGTTTTGTAACAGCAATCGGTACATTTGGAGCGGTAAATTAACGGTGTGTTATGTCTTTAATTCCGGGGTTTTTGTGTTTTTAATAATAACAATTTAATAATTATTAGTTTTGTATATCTTTTGTTTCCGGTGTGCCATATTATACATTAGTTATTACTCTTAAATTCTAAACACCGTAGAAAGTATGTATATTTTTATGAGCACATAGTTTACCATAAGTTTACGATAAGTGATGAAACCGAGATCTAATCTATTCTAGTCGAATATCAGTCCGGCATCTCGAGAACTTACGTTGATTGATAGGGATGAACAATTAAACGATGTTTTTTTGCCTAGTATTCTGTATTTTCTCCGCTTGTCCAGAAAGATTTGTATCTGTCATTTACCTGTTTTAAAAACTATATCAGAAATGTTCTATATACATCTCATCCTTTAATAAGTGTGAATTTCTTTCCAGGTGAGCCTTCATAGGATTTCAGAATCTCTGAACTGAACTGAAAATCTGAAATCTGATCTCTTCAGAAGATTCATTTGACTATTCGAAAGAAACTGTGCAGTAACATTAAAATTAGAAAATCATCTATATTTGACGAAGTTGAAAGTTTCTTTTGAAAATTTTCTCAATGTGAAAAGTCTCTCATAACTTATATGAGGTATATTTAATATGATAGGTTTGTGTCAGAGGCTGTAATAGTGCTAGAACTAGGCTATAGCTGATTTTCAGCCGCAACTTGAATAATCGGGAAACGACCACGCCCTTGCACAATATCAGTGTAGAGATCCGGAGACCCATTTAAAGGTAATGAGGCATTCCATTATAGTTCTCAGGGATGACAACGTGTATACTGAATCTTTGATGAGAATGGATGCCTGAGTATGAATGAGGCCGTCGCCATCACTTACCACCATATTATGAACCACACCTGGTCACCAATTGACTGGTAGAGAATGCCTACAGATATCAAGTCCGCTCTTTGTACCCCTTTTTGTAAGATGTGAACAATAAAGCATAAATAAATAAATAATAGAAACTGTTTGCTCGTTTGTGACCCTAAATATTAAAAAAAGAATAAAGTTGCGTATCAATAGCTTTTCTTTTTTTTATTCTCTGCTACATTAAATGCTAGGTTTTTATTAAAAAGGTCGCATACATTTTTATTATGTTAATTATGACCTTTTTAATAGTACATACGTATATAATCACTGTGTATTGTATCATACTTTTAATCAAAGAACGAAGTGTTGGCTACGTTTTTGTAACATTCGTGAAAACGTGATTTGTTAATAAGCTAAGAAGCACTAAAAACAATAGACAATTTATGAGGTCAATTTTATCAGTTATTTCGTAATACAGATTATGATTATTATATACACAAGAACGTATATGTCTTACATAAATGTTTATTTCCTATTTATATTTGTTGTGCATTTACCGCTATTTATTATTATTATTATATACCATATTTTTTGTCTCTTTGACATTAACTTTTACCCCAGGCATACTAACATTAAAAATATTGTTAAACATGTCTCTCTACTCTACTCCACCCGCCATATTCCCCTGACCCAACTCCTTGTGATTTTAGCCCCCTTGCAAAAATTAAAGGGTCAAATCAGATTGAAAGCAAAGAAGATACCCTTGCAGCTTATAACTTTGTATTCTAAAATGTCTAAGAAAGAGATTAATAGTGTTGAAGGTGAACACTTTGAAAGCATACATAATACCTGTAATAAATAATAATATATTTTAAATAATAAAAATAATAATTTTAAAATCATTTTTAAAAACCTTAATTTTGTTTTGTATGACCCTAGATGCTCGTAATATCTTTTTTTTTAATCAAAGTAACATAGATGTCCTCCTGCGCGATTTTGACCACTGGTTCTGGTTGACACCAGATGACATCACCTAATATATTATATTGATGCACAAGCAAAAACAGAGACACTCATTCAACCTTACCTAGCTCAATGTAATGTACATGCACTAAGATCGAGAAAGGCTAAGATGCAGTGTCAAAGACACGGGAATGACATACATCACCCCAAGACCCGAAAACCAAAAATATACACGAAAATATCTTCTCATCTTCTAGGAATCGAACTCAGGGAACCTGCAATGCAGCAGCAGCTAAGCACATAATGCACAATTGTTACAATTGATAGGAAAAAAGAGATTAAAGAATGAGTGAAGAGATCAAAATATATAAATAAAACTGTTGTCAATCCTTTTGAGTATCTTGCGTTTTTGCTTGCTTTATATTTTCGGTGGTGGAGTACTGACCACAAAAAAGACTTATCTTTATTAGAGGTTTAACTTCATAAACTTTAAACCTTTAAAGTTTTCTCTTTTTTAAATCTTTAATACTATCTTTGAATAAATAATTTCAACTTTAACTTTACTTATATAGTTACATTATAATTAACATATATAAATGAAAAATAAAAAGCAGAAACGTCCCATATTCGACGTCTATGCTTCATATGAAGTCTCTCTAAAATCATTCTATACTATCCGACATAAATAACGATGAACAATTGAGTACAGATAAAAGATAAATATCGTTACGATTCCATAAACATGTAACGCGTTATCGCACTACCTCAATTGCGTCCGATAATAATTTCGTTGTGTACGTAATAAATAATGGCCTGTAGAACTGGGCTACCAGAGTTGATTGATGCATTAGTTACATATTAGTGCTATAAGTAGGCAATGTTACTAATAGAGCTCATTAAAAAAGCATGCACAAACGCAACAAACAATGACAGGTTGTAATGGCGACTTTACCAAAATATTCTTCAATAAAATATTAAAGTTTTTGAAGCAAGCACTCAGTTTACTTAACGGTAAGTGATGAACTACATAGGTACATTCTGAATAAAAAATCAAATTGCATGATTGTCAAGGAATGGGATAGAATGCTTCGTTACCTGTTATCCGAGGCCCGATAACAGGTAACAAAGCATTCTATTACTATATACTTTACCCTTTTTTACAATTGAGATTTCGCATTTTAATCTGTTTTTATTCTGACCAGATTTTCTCTGTAATTGTTTTATTTTATTTTGTAGTGAATTAATTGGAACGGTGTGGCCGTTGAAGTTATTTCTTGGATTTAAATAAAAACACCACAATTTTATTATTCGATATTAATATAATATAATTGAATCCGACTTACACTTGCGTTTGGTATACCATTTCGAAAGCTGGAACTATAATTGTGGTAACAATTCAGCTTGAATAAGATCATTGTCATCATTTAATTGTTAGTATTTAGTAAACATTATTGTGCATCTTCAATCTTTGTTGAGAGACGAGGTAAAAGTCATGGACCAATAACAACTAAGCTACAATACGTGCTTACATATTTTTTCTTTAATTAATTATTCAAACAAGAGAAATTACATTATTTATTTATACAAAACAATAGCATGCACACATTTCAGAGGTTGTTTTTTTTACCGATGCTTTTGCTATTGTCCTGAAGGCTTTTACACCGGATTTGAAAATGGCCAAGCGCTTAGAGTGCTCAGCCGAGACTTTTCTTATAGGATTACTAGCACAAGGGTTCCCGAGAGGGAGCCTCAACTTGGACGAATCAGTTACTTACGTCATCCGGGTCGTTACCCAAGGGTAGGGTGTCCAAGAGGGCCGAACCACAGGTCGATCAGTTTCTTCTAACAGAAGTTTATTAGGTTTTATTCTGATATGTACGTGTGTGTACAGAACTTGCTAATTACGTATTACGTATACTTATAGTTAACAGACATTTAAAGAAAAAAAACAGAAAAAAGAGTATGTCAATCAGTTAAGAGAGGATCAACATTCAAATAAAAAAAATGATACAGTTCTGACATTAACAATAAAATACAATAGTTTACCTTAATTTAAAAAAATAAAATAAAGCAATTTTAACAGCTTAGTAACACGTAAAAAAAATTGTAATATCGATAAAATATTACAAATCTACAATATAATACTAAACATAAACTAATACTAAAACAAATTATATACTAAATAACCTCTCATTATTAGATGGTACCGTAACTCAACGTTACGTTATTGGCACGCGCGTTATAAAACGAAGTGTCAATAACCTAATCGGTTAGAAGTCTATATACGAAAATTAAGGTCATAGGTTCAAATCCGCCATTCAACTATTGTCATGAAACTTATTCACCTTACTTGGAGTGGTTAACTGGAATATTATTAATGTTAATATCACTGCTACCACTACTCTGCATTTTGTTATGTGACTAACGGTGACAAACGAGCACACATTACTGAGGGTGTGTGTTAACTGTGGCTTAACTTCATTCAACCTCAACAATCAGTCAAGATGTATACATGCGATGCGAGTTATTGATTTCTGCTCTGAATGCTTTGTTAACAGTGTGGTGGAAACAGGTATGTCTTATCCTAACTTGACTATTGTAATAAAGGTGGGGATGGGGAAACAACTAAAGTTGTAACCTTTACCATATCGGAATTTTGCTTCCTTAGCCAGGATTTGAACATGAGCCTCACGAACATACCTGCAGTCTTACCAACAGGTGACCTATTTATTTCATCGTGCGACAAATGTGCACACAGTTCGTCTAAGTGATTCATGCGGCCAATGTTACACATTTAGCCACCCTCACGACTGAGAAGGAATGCCTCCTCGCCGTAAGGGTCTCCAGATCCCCCTACCCAAACCAGACACAACGCAGCTGCGTTATGATTCTATTTTACTATGGTATTAGTGGCGGAGTCCTTCCCGGGTTGAGCCGACTGATTTGTGCTGTAACTAGATACCAATTAGAGATTAGAGGTAAGCCCTCTACGACGAATATATGCTCGTTTAGCAACTTCTAGTATCATTAAAAATATATTTGTTTTATCTTATAAATTTAGAAACGGTTAAAGTATATAAGTTTGGTCCTAAAAGTGTTGCTTCCTACATTTTTGAGAAACAATGAATTTAGAAAATAATTTCAATATGAGTAACGTTGTCATGCGAGTGTTTCCAATGAAAATGTAGGCTATTGGTTTTATCATGTATTGCATGAATCTAGAGCTCATAGTCACGAAATATATTACGATTGTTTCGAGCATAGATCAATATCATTTTCTTATGATATTAGGAGATGTGACAAATGGGCACACGGTTTACCTGATGGTAAATCAAGACTGCGGCCAATAACATTATCATCATCAACATCCATCCACAACAAAGATTCAGGATGTACATATTTTTTTTATTACATTGGAATTTACAAACTAGAACACAGTTCACCTGATGGTAAGTGTTTCCTGCGGCCCATGTATACATTCATCCTTGACGGGAAATCATAATGCAGATGGCGTTTTCACCCTTGAGGACTGAGATCTAATGCCTCGATACTTGTAATTTGGTACACGGACCCCTACAGCTCTATAATTTCCCTATACAAATAAAAGTGGAAGTCGAAGACATATTAGATCTTCCGAAAGATGCAGCGCATATATTTTATTTAAAAGAATTTACTATCAATGAACATCATTACTAAAATTACCATTCACCACTCCAACAAGCCTAAAAGTTTCTGCTAGGAGATGGCTCTGGAGAATATGCGATCGTCAGATTTGAACCGTACTCTAAATAATAAGGCTATTAATCCATCAAATTCAATAATCGGATGTAGTAATATTTTATCATTATCATTTGGATTGATTTTTGATTCCCGTTAATTTTTTAATTACAAAAAAGTTGTAAGCGACGTATAATATTTTTTTACTTGAGAAACACTGTTTATAAAAAGTTTGGACAAAAAATATTAAATAAAAAAATCCGCAATAAAACTAAGATAAATATACAAGTAATAAGTAACAAAATATATGAATAATTAAGTCTATGTACTGAAGGTCTTTCCCAGGCCCACGTGGTGTCTGGCGATATGTTCTGATTGCTGCCAGGTTACGACTATGTACAGGTATGTTGGACACTCACTCGTCGCCTCCTTCCCTAAAAGTCAAATATCCGAAGACGCGCGACATATATACGCACACATCCAAACTAAAAACACATACCCATGTATAATTAAACTAAATAACAGATGATGAACTAGGCTTTAATTTTTTTTTAATTTTTTAATAATTTGTAAAAAAACAACAAACAAATAAGTAGTGTCATTGGACTCTTGTAAGTAAAATCGAATTTACCAAAGCTTAAGCTAAGTAAATTATTGACATTTTTATAAAAATATATTTTTATTTTATATATTTAATACAGTCTACAGAGGAAGAGCCACACTGCGGTTTCTTTCTAGCTGCAGAATGAACGGGTCTGCTCGACCGGGAGAGGGCCACGCCCTCAAAGAATACCAGCGTGAAATAGCAGCATAATGCTGCTGTGTGCTTCGTCTGGTGAGTGCAGGGATCCGAAAACCTTTATTACTGATGACGAGGCATTCCATCTCAGTCCTCAAGGGTGACAACGCATCTGCATTATGATTCCTTGTCGAGGATGAATGTAGATGTCATGGGCCGCAGGAATCACATCACACATATCTGGTGAACTGCGTGCGCGTTTGTTACTCTAAATGTAATTAAAAAAAAATAACAATATCGATTTAGTAATAAGCATGCCAACACAAAACAATGAACGTCTCTCCACTTTCACTACTTACGTACTCTGTCTCAGTGAATCAATGGACAATATTAAGCACTGCCCAGCTAATAAAGTTTGTTGTACTTTCATCATTTATTTCTTCATCATCTAAGCACAATCGTGCGTTTTTGCTTCAAGCATCTCTATTTAAATAATGTGTCTCGCATTGAATGTGCCCTGGTTTAGCATCGTAGCAAGAAACTACAACTCATTAGGCAGTTATATTACTGTGCCGTCCAGACGTCAAAGATACAAGCGCCATTACGCAAATAGGTAGTTGCGAAGCAATAATAGTCCATTACGGCATTCGTCACTAATACTTTATTAAACTAGATCGAGACACGTTGCGCCATTTCTCATACGGAAAACATTAATAATATTATATTATGATCACTTAAACAATAGAGAAATTTCACCAATATAAAACTTAACTACGCCAAGAAAACAGGTATCAGGAAAGGTAACACTAATATTAGAAGGGGTGAGTATATTGAGCACCTATGGGTAAAAGATCGCTGCACATGGTACATATTTTTTTGTTATCAATGGGAAAATATTCAAAACCCGTATAACCTGGAAATAGGATGCGGGATTTATATCCAAAACCACGAGGTTTTAATGGAGACACACGGCACTGTGCCCACCCTAAGTACGGAAGGAGGAAGAAGGGATTTTTGAATCTCTACATTCTATTCTGTGCTGCTCTGCTCTGCCCAGTTTTCCTTGCCAGTTCTACTATTAGTACCCCTGATGCTTTGCCTAATAATCCTGCCTGGTATTCATCTAACTTTATATCCAGGATAAAAAGCCTTTACTTAACTTTTTATTTTACAGTAACTATTACTTTATTATATGACTTAGCATCGCATTTTTGAACGTGATCTACGATAATAATTCACCATATTCGTGTTCAGACGTTTTATAACAGCACTATCGACTGCAACATTACAGTACTAAAACAAACCAGTTTATACAAAATTTCTATCCGCGTGTGACTGCGTATTGCTGATGTCGCATCATGTGATGGGGGCATTTATTGGTTCAAATAACTTCTCCTTAGATTAATAACAATAATCTAAGTGAAACTGTATCCAAAACATTTTTCCTTAAATAAATTTACGTATATATTAAATAAATAAAATTGTCCCATAATAATGTAAAACAAGAATGTAAATTCTTGTAATATATGGGTATATACAATACAATCGTGAAGTGTTTTCGTAAGATGTTGTGTAACGGAAGCAGTATAATCGGATTCAACGTTGCCCTGGTCTTACCATCCGGATTTTGCCAAAGATATTTATGAATTAGTAAAATTAAGAACAAAAAAGTATATCTTATTTGATATAAATTTGATAAAATAGAAAAGACGATGTCTCTTACCTAATACGGCCATGCACCGCTCTCCAATTCTATGCCAATTAACTATCTAAACACTTGGTGTTATTTCGTAGGAGAGAAAGAAGAGAAGTGTTTTATAATCACTGAATAATCAATTTATGATTAACCTCTTCAACAAAACGATATATAAACTTGATTCAAATATCCTTTTCCATCCATTCAAATATCTAACAATCCTAATATTTTGAAGTCATATGTCCACAAAACATCTGTGTTCACAATCGTAAGTAAGCAATAAAAAGAAATGCTGAGATTATATTCTGGTCATGCGTTGATCTAGTGAAACTACCCAAAATAAAACCAAAACTTTTACTTACTTTTACCGTATACCGAATTATAGTGCTTAGGTGGCCCGGAACTTACATCATCGAGTTGCATGAGATCTTTAATTAGATTTTTTATATCAAACCTAAATAACAATAATGATCTCCTCGTCGATTTCAACCATGGCGAGATATTCCACTTATCATCGGGCACTCAGACCTGCAAAACCAATAATTAAAGCTGCATAATTATTGTTCGTCGCCAGAGCCACGACTCGGAAGCTAAATGTCAAGTGCTAGATGCCAGATGACAGGTGAAAGTTGTCAGGAACCAGGAGTCCAATGATTGACTAAATAAATGGCAACACATGATGTGTAGTACCTCAGTGCTGCGGTGATATCTTCTGGTTATAAGCCTATCCTATCCTGCGTAGATACTCGTATTATAATAACGCGCTCACCTAATGGTAAGTGATTCTTACGGCCCATGACATCTACATTCATCCTTAATAAGGAATCATAAAGCGGATGCGTTGTCACCATTGAGGACTGAGATAGAATGCCTCGTTACAAGTAATAAAGGTCTCCAGATCCCTACACTCACCAGAAGAGACACAGCAGCATCATGCTGCTATTTTACGCTGGTATTCTGTGAGATTCTCCCTTTCCAAATGCAAGTTTAGGCGTTTGTCTCGCTCACCTTCCATATTACTACTAATAGGTGCAGAACACACATGTTGCACACAGATCCAAAAAAATTGTGTTACTCAAATATTGACGTAGACTTTGAATCTCTTTTTTTAGGCAGCCTATAAACATCTACATTCATCCTCATAGTGATTCAATGTGAACATTCATTGTCACTAAGGACTGAAATGGAATTCCTCATTGCTCTGCAACATAGCAGCCGCGTTTTTACGTTAGTATTCTGTGTAGGGGCTAAACTCTAGCTAAAAACTAGATACACCTTTACCACAATCAAGCTCGCCTCTCGTTGATTAAGACTCGTGATTAATTCTGCAATACTTATATAATGTTGAACATAGGTTCACTTAGTACTCTTACTTCACCACCGTCATTAGCCTATAGTATACATCTAATCGTGAGCAGCAAGATTCAATAACCTAATGGTTTTACATGGTCGGCGAAACCTGACGTTTTAGTTTAAAATACGTTAAACTATTGTCCTGAACCTCACAGCATAAAAATAAAAGTTTAGTTAGTATTTTTTTAACAAAGTTTCTACTGAATTCCTTCTTTGCTTAAACATTATTTTGCCAGGGAAGGGCTTTTCTACCATTCAACCTAGTGCAGCTATAAAAGCCCCAAGTTAACGGTGATAATAAACACCAGGGATCGAACTCGGTTTGCTTGCGTACCGTGAATTAAAAGCAAGAGCTTAAGACACTTAGCTATCATGGCTCGTACCTCATTCATACGGTATATAATGTCATGTAGTATTCTAATGGTGTCCTAAATAAGCAAGCAGCCCACCCGATGGTAGTAAGTGATCACCACCGCCCATGAACATCCGCAACACCAGAGGAGTTGCAAATACATTGCCGGCCTTTAAGGAAAGTGTAGGCTCTTTTCTTGAAGGTCACTAAGTCGTATCGGTGCGGTACCGGTGGCGACAACTGATTCCACAGAGTTGAGCATGGAAGGCAATTTCATGTGAAGCACACAGTCGTGGATTTCCAACAATCGAGATGATGAGGATGAAATTTTGAATCCTGTCATGATATTGATATTGATCTGAAATCCTTAGAACACTCCCCATGGTAAATTCGGTAAAAAATGCAAACAGAACGACAGTGAATCAAGCTGATCGGAAAGTACCTGATCATCAACAATTGAAACCGCTCTCCGTTGAATGCGGTCAATCGGACCAAGCTGGGTGCTCCAGCCCAGAGATGAGTATTGTATTATATTATGAGTAACAGTATTCCATGTGAGATGGTATTTTTGTGTTGTATTAAGGGTGACAATCGAGAACACAGTTCAACAGATGTTATGCTGTGTTCAGTGAAGGCGTGGTCCTTCCACGGTTGAACCGACCTATTGATACTACACATAGACACAAACTGCATCTTTCACCACTGTCAATATGTAATGTGTGATTATGAATTATTTAATACAGAAAAAGATTTAAGCCTTTGCACTTAAATGTCGCCGTTCAAGGGACCCATGTTAAATTGTCCTCGAGTAGCTATTTGTAAAAATTTGTAGGGAGTAGGCCATATTATACAATTTCTCCGAGTGCAAAGAGTTAAAATTTAAAAGGTGTGCATAGTACGTATTTAACACTGTAATACTATAATAACTATATTAACTTTTTACTAATCCTCAAATAAGTTGCAATGATCTAATTGAATAAAACACGCACTTCCGCTGTATCCGCGAACTTACATAATAATTTCCGTTTTTAATTTTACAAAACACAATACAAATTAGACTAATTATCAAAATTGTAGTCGGCGTTCGCTTAATTGAATGGAATTTTGTAATTTTAACGAATTCCACTTCTATGTAATATACTATATGTTTTAATTACTTGCGTAATTTGACGTAACCGTTTCCGTTTTCTTTTTTGATACATGTTACTAGATTTTACTCGTGACCTACTCACCTTGTATTCCCTTAATAAAAAGGTAGAGATTAAGCTTCTTCGATTACTTATTAAAAACATATTATATAGCATAGAATACAAGCGCTATTGTTACCCACGATACTATACCAATTATTTGGTACGTAGGAAACAAGAATCCGATCTACTTTCACTTCACAATCACTGCCACGTCTAACAAAATACCTATATAAAGGCTTTGCTAAGAATAAAATAAGATTTAATTGCCTAGGTCAGAGATTGCAAACCTTTATTGATCTACGTGCCATCAAATAATCTTTGACTTAGTGATAAATGGGAACAAAAAATAAAACTATATACTTTCAAATTGAAAGATTATTAATAATTATATACATTTATAATTTCATTAATCGAGAGATTTGTGATCCACTTCATAGTGCAGTTTAATGAAGATCAGTGGTATGTAGAAAAATAAAATATAGAATATAAAGTGCACACGACTTTACAGCCTTTACTAACCATGCGATATTTCTCAGTCCACTAAATTTGAAATTACTAACCATGCGATATTTCTCATAACTTTACTAACCATGCGATATTTCTCATAACTTTACTAACCATGCGATATTTCTCATAACTTTACTAACCATGCGATATTTCTCATAACTTTACTAACCATGCGATATTTCTCAGTCCACTAAATTTGAAATTACTAACCATGCGATATTTCTCAGTCCACTAAATTTGAAATTACTAACCATGCGATATTTCTCAGTCCACTAAATTTGAAATTACTAACCATGCGATATTTCTCATAACTTTACTAACCATGCGATATTTCTCATAACTTTACTAACCATGCGATATTTCTCAGTCCACTAAATTTGAAATTACTAACCATGCGATATTTCTCAGTCCACTAAATTTGAAATTACTAACCATGCGATATTTCTCATAACTTTACTAACCATGCGATATTTCTCATAACTTTACTAACCATGCGATATTTCTCAGTCCACTAAATTTGAAATTACTAACCATGCGATATTTCTCAGTCCACTAAATTTGAAATTACTAACCATGCGATATTTCTCAGTCCACTAAATTTGAAATTACTAACCATGCGATATTTCTCATAACTTTACTAACCATGCGATATTTCTCAGTCCACTAAATTTGAAATTACTAACCATGCGATATTTCTCAGTCCACTAAATTTGAAATTACTAACCATGCGATATTTCTCATAACTTTACTAACCATGCGATATTTCTCAGTCCACTAAATTTGAAATTACTAACCATGCGATATTTCTCATAACTTTACTAACCATGCGATATTTCTCAGTCCACTAAATTTGAAATTACTAACCATGCGATATTTCTCATAACTTTACTAACCATGCGATATTTCTCAGTCCACTAAATTTGAAATTACTAACCATGCGATATTTCTCAGTCCACTAAATTTGAAATTACTAACCATGCGATATTTCTCAGTCCACTAAATTTGAAATTACTAACCATGCGATATTTCTCATAACTTTACTAACCATGCGATATTTCTCATAACTTTACTAACCATGCGATATTTCTCAGTCCACTAAATTTGAAATTACTAACCATGCGATATTTCTCATAACTTTACTAACCATGCGATATTTCTCATAACTTTACTAACCATGCGATATTTCTCAGTCCACTAAATTTGAAATTACTAACCATGCGATATTTCTCAGTCCACTAAATTTGAAATTACTAACCATGCGATATTTCTCATAACTTTACTAACCATGCGATATTTCTCATAACTTTACTAACCATGCGATATTTCTCATAACTTTACTAACCATGCGATATTTCTCATAACTTTACTAACCATGCGATATTTCTCATAACTTTACTAACCATGCGATATTTCTCATAACTTTACTAACCATGCGATATTTCTCATAACTTTACTAACCATGCGATATTTCTCATAACTTTACTAACCATGCGATATTTCTCATAACTTTACTAACCATGCGATATTTCTCATAACTTTACTAACCATGCGATATTTCTCATAACTTTACTAACCATGCGATATTTCTCATAACTTTACTAACCATGCGATATTTCTCATAACTTTACTAACCATGCGATATTTCTCATAACTTTACTAACCATGCGATATTTCTCATAACTTTACTAACCATGCGATATTTCTCATAACTTTACTAACCATGCGATATTTCTCATAACTTTACTAACCATGCGATATTTCTCATAACTTTACTAACCATGCGATATTTCTCATAACTTTACTAACCATGCGATATTTCTCATAACTTTACTAACCATGCGATATTTCTCATAACTTTACTAACCATGCGATATTTCTCATAACTTTACTAACCATGCGATATTTCTCATAACTTTACTAACCATGCGATATTTCTCATAACTTTACTAACCATGCGATATTTCTCATAACTTTACTAACCATGCGATATTTCTCATAACTTTACTAACCATGCGATATTTCTCATAACTTTACTAACCATGCGATATTTCTCATAACTTTACTAACCATGCGATATTTCTCATAACTTTACTAACCATGCGATATTTCTCATAACTTTACTAACCATGCGATATTTCTCATAACTTTACTAACCATGCGATATTTCTCATAACTTTACTAACCATGCGATATTTCTCATAACTTTACTAACCATGCGATATTTCTCATAACTTTACTAACCATGCGATATTTCTCATAACTTTACTAACCATGCGATATTTCTCATAACTTTACTAACCATGCGATATTTCTCATAACTTTACTAACCATGCGATATTTCTCATAACTTTACTAACCATGCGATATTTCTCATAACTTTACTAACCATGCGATATTTCTCATAACTTTACTAACCATGCGATATTTCTCATAACTTTACTAACCATGCGATATTTCTCATAACTTTACTAACCATGCGATATTTCTCATAACTTTACTAACCATGCGATATTTCTCATAACTTTACTAACCATGCGATATTTCTCATAACTTTACTAACCATGCGATATTTCTCATAACTTTACTAACCATGCGATATTTCTCATAACTTTACTAACCATGCGATATTTCTCATAACTTTACTAACCATGCGATATTTCTCATAACTTTACTAACCATGCGATATTTCTCATAACTTTACTAACCATGCGATATTTCTCATAACTTTACTAACCATGCGATATTTCTCATAACTTTACTAACCATGCGATATTTCTCAGTCCACTAAATTTGAAATTACTAACCATGCGATATTTCTCATAACTTTACTAACCATGCGATATTTCTCATAACTTTACTAACCATGCGATATTTCTCATAACTTTACTAACCATGCGATATTTCTCATAACTTTACTAACCATGCGATATTTCTCATAACTTTACTAACCATGCGATATTTCTCATAACTTTACTAACCATGCGATATTTCTCATAACTTTACTAACCATGCGATATTTCTCATAACTTTACTAACCATGCGATATTTCTCATAACTTTACTAACCATGCGATATTTCTCATAACTTTACTAACCATGCGATATTTCTCATAACTTTACTAACCATGCGATATTTCTCATAACTTTACTAACCATGCGATATTTCTCATAACTTTACTAACCATGCGATATTTCTCATAACTTTACTAACCATGCGATATTTCTCATAACTTTACTAACCATGCGATATTTCTCATAACTTTACTAACCATGCGATATTTCTCATAACTTTACTAACCATGCGATATTTCTCATAACTTTACTAACCATGCGATAATTATGTATCCGATTTATCACACACCAAAAGAAAAATAGCAACTATAAATCTACTATGGAATCCTGTGAAAGCATGGTCCCATCCTTTATAAGCCGACTTATATGGGCTACAGTTAGTTTCCAGCTACGGTACGGCTCTACTATCTAAAATTCAAAATTTAGTATTTCAGTTAAGCAACAATCTGGATCGTTAGGCGTCGTTCACCCGCTAATATGTCTAATATTCCCAGCCACTTTACGTGTACGGTAAAACGGGTTAATACAAGAGTCAACAACATCAATGTTCAATGCTTAACTTTCTGCCATTCTACCAGTTCCCATTTTAACTTGTCATAATGCGGAAGTAACTAAAGTCATGCCTCCACTAGCACTATAATGATATTGATACTAATTTTATTTATTTATTATTTATTTAACTTTTATGTACACAAAGCATTTATACAAGGAAATCTACATATGGTAGAGCTACGCTACCGTTTGTTTTTAGCTACAGAATGAATGAGTTGGCTAGACCGGGCCTACCCCGGTCTAGCCAACTCATTCATTCTGCCTCACACCACACCACCACGGCCTCACAGAATACCGGCGTAAAATAACAATAATTTATGCTGCTGTGTTCCGTTTGATGAGTGTAGAGATCCGGAGACCTTTATTGCTGGTGACGAGGCGTTCCATCTCAATCCTCAAGGGTGACGACGCATCTGCATTATTATTCCTTATCGGAGATCAATGTAGATGTCATGAGTTGCAGGAATCGCTTGCTATCAGGTGAACTGTGGCCTCGTTTGTTACTCTCGATGTAATATAAAAAAAGGAAATTAATAGAGAGAAAAGTATGTACAAAGGCACAGCTAATATTTATTTAATTATTTAATTTCAGTTAGCTAATATGTTTAGGTTGTTAATATGTTTTCAAGATGCGTAATATTACAATCCCTCATCATCATTTTACCCCCATATGACCAATTATGATATACAGTTTTTATGCATGGACACTAACTAAAATACTCTAAAGAATGACTAAAGAGGGAGAACAAACTTTTGGTAACGGAGAGGGCGGTATTTATGAGGATGTTGGCCAGATGAGAATGATGAGAGCAACTGATGAGTCGGAACTCTGCGAGAAAAAGAAATCTTGGCAGAGCCACATATCTGTAGACAAATAAAATCACACCGCCCCCTGTGGCCTGGTCATGGAAACAGCTCACCAATATCGCCGTGGTTTAAATTGACCACTACCATTCACCACGTACCGTGACTTTTTATTTAGTTATGGTAAGTACATACCAGTTACCACGCCTCTATCAAGTGTTCACTAATAATATTATCTCAAATATATAGCGATGGTGTGAACATGCCTTTAAGTGCTAACAAGAAACTCCCGATTTTCAAATACCTTACATTTATTCCTAAACATGCACTGAGTAGCATGAGAAAATTTTACACGATAAATACATTTCGTATTTCCGGAAACTTATGTGCCTCTCATATATGTATTGTATAAGTTATGTATGAAAGAGTGAGCTTAAACTTTGCGGGAAATTGATGAATGAAGATTGTTCAGGATCGTGCTCCATGACAATTCCATAAGGGCGGACTAATATTTTCTCAATGATGAAGCTTAAGGTCTACCTACATATATGGTGCTTGGTAGTTAGAGGAGCACAAAATACTAACCACTAATGTCTAAATTACCATTCCTAGTAAACAGACGAAGGAGTAACAACGTAACTATATTACAGCTAATCTACTGGCTAGGTGGGTGTACTATGTTGAACTTAATAGAGCATAGATGTGTCAGCATGTCCGATGATAAACGGCGCTTTCGTAAAGAACTAACGAAAAATTAGAGCAGTAATGCTGCACTCCGTATTGTTGTTGAAATAAAGTGGAGACATAAACAATATTAACAAATGCCTCGTGCACATCTTAGCCATAAGGAGTCGCAGTACTTTATTGCATTTTAAAAATTAATTTAGTTGTCATAGATGGGTTAATATCAGGAAACCTTTGTATGTTTATGTAAAAAGAAAAGCCGAGTAATGTGTGCTTGGTACTGCTGAGTAGCATGAGAAAATTTTACACGATAAATACATTTCGTATTTCCGGAAACTTATGTGCCTCTCATATATGTATTGTATAAGTTATGTATGAAAGAGTGAGCTTAAACTTTGCGGGAAATTGATGAATGAAGATTGTTCAGGATCGTGCTCCATGACAATTCCATAAGGGCGGACTAATATTTTCTCAATGATGAAGCTTAAGGTCTACCTACATATATGGTGCTTGGTAGTTAGAGGAGCACAAAATACTAACCACTAATGTCTAAATTACCATTCCTAGTAAACAGACGAAGGAGTAACAACGTAACTATATTACAGCTAATCTACTGGCTAGGTGGGTGTACTATGTTGAACTTAATAGAGCATAGATGTGTCAGCATGTCCGATGATAAACGGCGCTTTCGTAAAGAACTAACGAAAAATTAGAGCAGTAATGCTGCACTCCGTATTGTTGTTGAAATAAAGTGGAGACATAAACAATATTAAAAAATGCCTCGTGCACATCTTAGCCATAAGGAGTCGCAGTACTTTATTGCATTTTAAAAATGAATTTAGTTGTCATAGATGGGTTAATATCAGGAAACCTTTGTACGTTTATGTAAAAAGAAAAGCCGAGTAATGTGTGCTTGGTACTGCTGAGTAGCATTAGCTTTAAAAACAAATAATCAACTTTTTTGCACATCGTAATTGAGCCCATAGTAGATAAGCCTACTGATAACACTAATCGATGGACTCAATAGCACAATGTCATCTACATAACTAATATTATTGACACAAACTCTACATCCTATAGACTCGTCATCACAAACTATAAAAAGGAAGAATACACCAATGGTTTTCTTCTAACACAAATTTATGCCGCAAAGGTTAGGCCCTCTGAGGCACCCTCGAGTCAGACGCTCTCGCGGAACAGAATAGCGTTCCAAGCCTCTTGGGAGCCCTTGTCCTGGTTACCCACTAATAGAGGTCTCGACTAAGCACCATAAGCACTCGGTCACCTCCCAACCCGGCGAAACTGTAAAAGCCCTCGGGCTAACAGCGGCCATCAGCCCGAAAAAAGCAAACAAATTTATGTCACTATCAGTATAAAAAATATTTGTACCTTACATACAAAATCATTTTGCCTTAGAACACAAATATAAGGAATGATCTAGCTATTCTCCAATTATATGATAAGCGAAAAACCCAAGAGCCACATCCGGCGTCCTAGTTCGCTACTATGTGTGTGTGGTGGAACTAATTTGGCATGGCGTCAGAACAACCTTGCAGATGTTAATAATAAAGTGACCAGACGTCTGCAGAATGTATCGAGTTTTAATCAGGAATGAAAATAGGGAACATATTCTTAATACGGGTCAACCTAGCTTTAAGATCTGATACAAACAATCCCATGGCACCGCAAATAATTTTTCAAGTGATTTTCACATAGTATTCGGGCACTGGCTTTCAATTTTCAAAATCAAAAAAAAAAACATAGTAACTTGGCGCAAGCTTTAAGTTAAAACTAACTTTACACAAGGGATCAAAGGAATAAACGAGGATGCATCTAAGCGGTGAACGAAAGCAAGGCTAAGCTATTTGTCTTTTCCACCAAAGCTTAGCTAGGTAACCGTAGAGGGTAAGCTGCGCGAGAAAGATGCGCTTTACGAGAGATTTCTACCCAACTCTACTCCGTACTACACGCAGCTACACCACTCGCATCCCTGGTTCGTATCCGTCACTTCAGTGAATACGAGTAAATTTCGCTTTCTTGAATTATTTTCCTCATGGGCTAACTTGAGCCAAGGTAGGAAAACAGATGATCTTTTTGGTGAAGCCATATGCTTCCTCGCATAACCCGATGCACGTGCATCTTGAATCTTTGTTAGTTAGGATATTTGTAGATGTCGTGGGTTGCGGTCATCGTTTAGCATTAGGTGAATTCTTTGGATAATAACAATATAACCTAATATAAAAATACTATCCGAAAAAATCATACATATCTGGTGACACTCGTTGTACTTCTAGCGTAAAAAAACATATTTTGAAATCCAATACTATATTCATAAGGTTTCAAATTGGACGAAATATTTACTAAGTAATGAACATAATAAATGATGCAACACATTCCTCTGACACGCGTGTTGGTTATGGAGCTTGATGTTTATTGTTCTTTTTAATGAGATTTTTACATGGACTGATTTTGATATAACAATGTTAAATTAGAAAGTTTTTTAAAAATATGTTTTAATTAAATAAAAAATGTGAAATATGGATTATAGTGAACTCTACTCAGAAAGCATTGCATGCCGTTTCACTAACGAATGAAATATCATAATTATGCCATCTGTCAGATTACTGAAAATTCTTTTTATATAACCCAAGTAAAGTTTCAATGGGCCGACTGTAAAAGTGACCTGAATTTATTTTTAATTATAACAGAATCATGCAATAATATAAATAATAATAATAATAAATAATAAAAAAAATGGGATCTCGCAACTCACGATAAAAGTAAATACACACTTATTTTACTATAGTAAGCACAATGTGTAAATAAATAAAATAAAATTTACACATCTCTAAAGAATAACAAAAGCGCAAAAAAAATAGATAAATACAAAGGGGTATACAACATTTCAGCTATATCTATACATACCAAGTTATAGTACCAAATATAAGGGAACAAAGTCTTCACCGGGCGCCAATCAGAGCGAGCAACGGGGGGCGGAAACTTTGCGCGATTCAATTAAACTTGAACCCGCCCTTGTCTGATGACTCCGCAGAGGCTGCTACGTAACAAGATCAGCTAGGGTTGACACCTATCTAAATGTGTTTAACCTGCATTTAACACATGATTAACCGTTCTAATAGCACTTGTTTACACTAAGCTTGGTTTTCTGGATACTTGTAATAAAATAAAATATATTCATCTCTCAGCAGCTAAAATGAACCGAAGACATTTTTTCTAGAGTCAAAGAATTTCATCTTAATTGTCAGTAAAGAAAACGAATCTTTAATATGACTTGAAAATGTGAATCTAAATAAACCTTTATTATTAATCGTCCTTATGGGTCGCTACGATCGCTTGAAGTAATTCAAACTATTTTTAAGAATAAGAATCTTGCAACCCAATTAATATTAATGTCTCATTGTATCATCCAGATTCCACATAGTGAAATAATGAAAGTTTAAATGCACCTTTGAAAATGGTATAGCGATTATTTTGATGAAAATGTTGTTCCCTCGGTCGTCTTTCCCCGCGACTTTTACATCTGGCTCACGGCTCACGTCACTCTGATAACGACATCACAGGATTTTATGATATTATGAGAGTAAATTTCGTTACCTAAAATTTAGTGACCAGATAAAACTTAACATCTGGTAAACTATGTGCCCAATCGTTACCTTTACATCCCTGACGTGAACATACTTACGTTATAGTCATGCCAATATTCACGCAAACAGAGGAACTCACTTGTCGCACAGATCCTAGACCGATGCATGTGATGTGCAAAGCAATAAGATCGAAGAAAGAATCAAATATATTTGTTGTGAATGCGAAATACATACAAATACATCAAGTTACAAGAAGCAAAAAATTATTTTGCACAAATATTGTACTTCGGCGGGTAATCAAGTTTAAAACCCGTGACTAAGAAGGCACTATGGCCACTTCCGCACGTCCACATAGCAGAACAGCTCTGAGTAAAGAGCATAAACAAATCTTTATGATCCCTTCATATTGCTTGGCAGGCAACCCTGCATGTTAAACCAGCCCGTCTAAATCCCCATTCCTCTGAAAGCGGAGCGTCAAGCGCGACTCTCGTAACCGCTAAGCCTGACCTGTGACGTTATCTCACCCCACTTAAGGTTCCCGAATGTTCCTCTCATCCTACCACAGCTGCCATAATCTTTCACCCACCGACAAAAGTATGTGTCAAAGTATTTTGAACTCTATGCTAATTACTTAGGAAGTATTGAACGTGGATAATACGTAAAACATATTTGGCGTATAGAGGGATTCGCTGTTATGCAACGATAGACATTGATTCCACTGAAATACTTCCACTTATTATTAATTATTAATAGTAGCGTTATTTAGTTCTTATTTATTTAAGTAACGATATTGTATTTTCGATAAAATGTATGATACCTGTTCTGTAAAATTCTAGACGAAAACACACAGGCACTCATTTGTCATCCCTTTCCCAACAACAAATTGTGATACATAAACTATTTTCGTCGGTTGAGAAAATCTCTAAATCGACCGTGTCATCTCATCTACTAACCAATATACTCGCGGTCTTCAAAGATAACGATATATGATGGTGGTCTTACAGTGCATTTTTTCTTGGGATTATATCCCAACTGGCTGAACATGAAGAAAAACTTTGTAACCCTTTTACGCACATTACGCGAACTGAGGAGGTGTACACACTTTGCGAGAATTTTGGGTACACAAATGTGTTACTTTTACTTATATATCAAATTAAAAAAATGTATGTTTATCAAAAAAAACTAAAATACATTGAGCTCTGACGATAAAACTAAATTTTTATCGTAAATAAATTATGCATATAGAAACTTTAGGTAAAGCAGGGCCGGATTCTAGTTAATAATACATAGTGGATTAAGCAAAGTTATACTCGCACTACGAAGGGAGGAAATCCCAAAGGAGTGGAGTTAGGGTGACGGGGTGACGTTATCAGGAGTGTGCAGATGCGCCGTCTTACCACGGTTAAGCTCGTTTACTGCCTCACAAAGATTACCGGGACCTTCATTTAAATTTCTTCACATTTCACAATCCATATTTCGAAGTAATGCAAGTTTTCCTTAAATAATTAACGATATTTGTATATAGAAAACCTTTGAAAGTCAAATATTAAATGTAAACACATAGTTTAGGCTTCCAAAAACTGAATTAAATTAATTACAAATAAATTTACTTATCTTGTAACATTATCAGGAAAGCAAAAAAACATTTTCTAGCTACTTGACCGGGGAAAGCCCACGCCCTCACTGATTACCAGAGTGAATACCTTTGTTGTTTATGGTCAATGTGGGGTTCCATTACATCTCAGCCCTCCGCTGTGACGACACATATGGATCTTGAATCTTTATTGAGGATGAATGAAGATATGGGACGTAATTATCACTTACCATCAAGTTAACTCCGCGTTCGGTTATTACCAAGTTTAATTTAAATAATATTTACAAAACAACAAATATTTTTTTTAATAAAGTGAGAAGTGATCACTGTAGCCATTGGTCCAGATAATCCATTTTCAACAAAGAGTATCGTTTACCTCGTTGCATTACTCTATAAGATTAAGATACCTCTATATCAGTGGTTAAGACTTCTAATTCTCCCATTCACTATGTAAAATACAGTGACGATACACTCTTGTCACGGTACTTCAGATACTTATTAAACAACTTAATTCAAATACCGCTCATTCATATGAGAAAATGTATTTCCAGGAATTCTAAATTTGGTTGATTGTTGTCTCATCTGCGAGATAGGATGAAAAATCACTATCTCAGACAAGTATTAAAAAAATATTCGTCTCCTTTGCGCAAACCACCACCTCAATAATGATTACCTTGTCAATCTATATTTAATATTCAGTTAAAACCACAACACATCGACAGCAAGGAGGTAAATATTTTAATGAATTCTATTACTGCACAAATATTGTACTTCGGCGGGTAATCAAGTTTAAAACCCGTGACTAAGAAGGCACTATGGCCATATCCGCACGTCCACATAGCAGGACAGCTCTGAGTAAAGAGCATAAACAAATCTTTATGATCCCTTCATATTGCTTGGCAGGCAACCCTGCATCTTAAACCAGCCCGTCTAAATCCCCATTCCTCTGAAAGCGGAGCGTCAAGCGCGACTCTCGGAACCGCTAAGCCTGACCTGTGACGTTATCTCACCCCACTTAAGGTTCCCGAATGTTCCTCTCATCCTACCACAGCTGCCATAATCTTACACCCACCGACAAAAGTATGTGTCAAAGTATTTTGAACTCTATGCTAATTACTTAGGAAGTATTGAACGTGGATAATACGTAAAACATATTTGGCGTATAGAGGGATTCGCTGTTATGCAACGATAGACATTGATTCCACTGAAATACTTCCATTTATTATTAATTATTAATAAATTTACTTATCTTGTAACATTATCAGGAAAGCAAAAAAACATTTTCTAGCTACTTGACCGGGGTAAGCCCACGCCCTCACTGAATACCAGAGTGAATACCTTTGTTGTTTATGGTCAATGTGGGGTTCCATTACATCTCGGCCCTCCGCTGTGACGACACATATGGATCTTGAATCTTTATTGAGGATGAATGAAGATATGGGACGTAATTATCGCTTACCATCAAGTTAACTCCGCGTTCGGTTATTACCAAGTTTAATTTAAATAATATTTACAAAACAACAAATATTTTTTTTAATAAAGTGAGAAGTGATCACTGTAGCCATTGGTCCAGATAATCCATTTTCAACAAAGAGTATCGTTTACCTCGTTGCATTACTCTATAAGATTAAGATACCTCTATATCAGTGGTTAAGACTTCTAATTCTCCCATTCACTATGTAAAATACAGTGACGATACACTCTTGTCACGGTACTTCGGATACTTATTAAACAACTTAATTCAAATACCGCTCATTCATATGAGAAAATGTATTTCCAGGAATTCTAAATTTGGTTGATTGTTGTCTCATCTGCGAGTATTAAAATAAAGTAAAGTAAGTAAAAGTATTAAAAAAATATTCGTCTCCTTTGTGCAAACCACCACCTTAATAATGATTACCTTGTCAATCTATATTTAATATTCAGTTAAAACCACAACACATCGACAGCAAGGAGGTAAATATTTTAATGAATTCTATTACTGCATACCAAATATGCTGCATTAAATTCGAATGGCAGATTCCCCAAAAGAGGATTTCATTTAAAACCGCACTGCTAAGCTATTTCAAGAATATAAATATCTCAAGCGACTGCTAAATTCAATAAAATTTGTTGAAAGTTTAACCTTAAATAGTAGTTATAAGGTTGATATTCGCATGATAGATTTGATGTATTAATACTCTGTGGATTACACAAAAGGTTGGCGGGAAAAATTGGAAAACGTTGACAGCGCTGAGCGGCGTGATAAGGTTGTAAGCGTGGTGGGTGTTGATTAGGGTTAACCCAAATGTGAATATTAAAACATATTTTTATAAAAAACAAAACAAAAGTATTTAAATCAAAGTTTTTATTTTTACAAGCTCATCGCCTCGACCTGAGACCAAATAGTGTTGCAATATACGAAGCCTTACATGAAATGCCTCCGTTCCAAGAACAAAATATTACAGCGATAAACGAATATGTAGTATCCGGTATTCTTTGGTTTTTTGGAGTCCTTCCTCGGTTGGGCTGACATTTTCATGCTACAACTTGCTACAGCCGTGGCTCTTACACACAAAAATGTGTATATAACGTACATGTATTGCACGCAATTACCATTATGTATTGGACAAATATAAGTTGAAATCGCCCGAAAGTAACGTAAAAGATTGTAAAATAAGGCATACTAATCCTGTAATCGGTGTAAGAGGGAATATACTATATCACGTATTGCATTCTGCTAATCAACAGATGAGAGTCTGCCGGCACGTAAATATGCTGAACATTTCAATGAGAGCAGAATTATTAGACGCAAATAATGCTATAGTATAATTATCAGCTTAATTGCAAGGAATGATGAAAATGGGCAAATTAATTTTCAATAATGCTTTCTTGAAAAGGTTTGTTGTCTTTAATTGAGCTCATGACTGATGTTAAAAACCTTCACAATTCAACCTCAGCTCTTTACCTGATTTCCAAAAAAAGTTTTTCGTAGTTTACGTTAGTGAAAACTAGTAAAAACTATAAAGTTTTTTATTCACAGTTTAATTTACGAAATAAATATAACAAAATACTACCTGCGGTATACAGGGCAGCCCTATCATAACTGGAGGCTGTGCCTAGCGCTGTGGTTCAATGGAAAAATTTAATAAAAGTGGAAGCCATATTGGCCCCACAAGTTCAATTAACTCGGGCGACGGGCTTGCGGCCTCGCTTTGTGACAGCATCAATTCAAGCGTATTTATTTTGCTCGTCCTTTTTACACATGAGTTAATCGTTTCATTTTATCGATACATTTGATTAACTATTAAAGTTTTAAGATTTATTTATTCTTTATTGCATTAACCGTTAAAAAATGTAAGGTTAACAAATAACGGACTTAATGCCAAAGGCATTCTCTACCAGTCAATCCAAGTCGTAGTGAGATATTGTGGTTAGTGTATCAATAAACTAATTAATAAACAGAAAAGACTAAGAACAGCGTATATAAAATATACAAATAATGAATGATATATATATATATCAAATACATAATACATATATAAATACAATACAATAGCGGTAACTACTAATAAATTCTATATGTAGAAGATGGAATTATCCGACTACAGGTTTCTTAAGTAAGCAGTCATGAACCAAACTTTTAAAACTGCTTTTTTTACTGACCTTTCTGTATTCGTCTTCGGATAAAGAATTCTAGCGTGGTGCAGCTTGGTTGTAAACGAATTTGCAAAAAAATTGGTTAAGTGAGCTAGAATACAAATTTCGAAACGAAGATCAAAGAAGTCTATCATGTTATAAAGAGAGATATTGGAATGTATCTTTAAGATTAGAAGGTGATGACGGGTAAATCAAAATGAAGAAGAGGACATGCTAAATTCTGGAATTACGTCTTTGTTCTCTGGAAATATAATTAAGCTGAGATCTATATTGGGAGGTATATATTTGAGCAACCTAAAAAGTAATCGAACTCAGTTATTCAACAGGCGCTCCAGCTTATTAAGAGGATCATGAGAGAAGTTCGAGAAACACACATCTCCATAATTAATGATAGGCAATGTTAAAGAAGGAAATTGTTTAAACGATAAAGAGGCTAAGGTGGCAGTGACTTTGCGGTTAATTTCTGTAAATTCATTCACCATTTAAGTGTTGTCGATATGTAGAACAATATTTTTCACAAAAAAGCTACATGGTATTGAAATATTATTTGTTTTATTTTTGGCAAACCCACAATTATGAAAGTAACATTTTAGACTATAAAAAATATGCATCATTCTAATGTTAGGGTAACATGTTCGTGTGAAGATTAAAATTAAAAACAGAAAGGTATATTTTAAAGATTTATTTATTCTTTATTGCATTAACCGTTAAAAAATGTAAGGTTAACAAATAACGGACTTAATGCCGAAGGCATTCTCTACCAGTCAATCCAAGTCGTAGTGAGATATTGTGGTTAGTGTATCAATAAACTAATTAATAAACAGAAAAGACTAAGAACAGCTTATATAAAATATACAAATAATGAATGATATATATATATATATATCAAATACATAATACATATATAAATACAATACAATAGCGGTAACTACTAATAAATTCTATATGTAGAAGATGGAATTATCCGACTACAGGTTTCTTAAGTAAGCAGTCATGAACCAAACTTTTAAAACTGCTTTTTTTACTGACCTTTCTGTATTCGTCTTCGGATAAAGAATTCTAGCGTGGTGCAGCTTGGTTGTAAACGAATTTGCAAAAAAATTGGTTAAGTGAGCTAGAATACAATTTTCGAAACGAAGATCAAAGAAGTCTATCATGTTATAAAGAGAGATATTGGAATCTTTAAGATTAGAAGGTGATGACGGGTAAATCAAAATGAAGAAGAGGACATGCAAAATTCTGGAATTACGTCTTTGTTCTCTGGAAATATAATTAAGCTGAGATCTATATTGGGAGGTATATATTTGAGCAACCTAAAAAGTAATCGAACTCAGTTGTTCAACAGGCGCTCCAGCTTATTAAGAGGATCATGAGAGAAGTTCGAGAAACACACATCTCCATAATTAATGATAGGCAATGTTAAAGAAGGAAATTGTTTAAACGATAAAGAAGCTAAGGTGGCAGTGACTTTGCGGTTAATTTCTGTAAATTCATTCACCATTTAAGTGTTGTCGATATGTAGAACAATATTTTTCACAAAAGTGTTACATGGTATTGAAATATTATTTGTTTTATTTTTGGCAAACCCACAATTATGATGAAAGTACATTTTAGACTATAAAAAAATATGCATCATTCTAATGTTAGGGTAACACAGCCTGTGTGTGAAGATTAAAATTAAAAACAGAAAGGTATATTTTAAAGATTTTTTGACATTTAATGTAATTTTATAAAAATAGTGAGTATGCTAGCTCTCCCAAGGCACGGGTACTGCCCAAGAGCGAAATAGCCGTAGAATTATAATGTACTGCATATTTACTGTATATTAAAAATTACAAACGTCACTGCCCAATTTTTGTTTAATTGAAAAACACCAATCTCGCTATTTCTTACTCATCACAAACTCATCTATGGCACGAAATTTTCTGGTTACTACAAGAACGGTTACCTTCTCGTAGTTACCAGAAAAAACACAGAAGTAGTCTGAAACATTCAGGCTTAGTCCTCAAAGGTGACGACGCATCTACATATCATGGTTCTTTATCGAGTACGAAAGTTGTTATATTGTCCAAAATTTACTTCCCATCAGGCGAACTGTGATCTTTAAAAAAAAACTATCTTAGCCTCAAAAGTCACAGTGTATCTCATATTTTTATAAACAATTACAATGTGTTAGGGTATCTACGAATCCGACGTGAAATATGACTACCGATAACGTAAGAACTGTAACACTGTCTCTCAACACCTGTTTACATTGACATCCCGCAATCTTTGACCTCCACTAGGCAGAGCAAAGTTTGTTAGCAATTAATTACATTCATGCCAATAAGAACGATATCCATTGCAAGCACTAATATATACGGATGATATATAGAAGTTTCTTCTGCAGGATGTATTAGAGGGCCATACATAACGATATATTTTCTACTTTTATTTACTCAAATCGAATCATGGACAATTATAGTGAGTGAACACAAGTTGTAAATCAATAGTGATGCTTAATTATAACTATTTTTAAAGTCGAGTACGACTGCCCATTTATACAACACTCACTATACTTTTTGAACAAGTGACAAACAAACACACAGTTCCAATGATATTAAGTTATTCTTGCGGTTTATGATACCTTATTCATGCTCGATTAGAAAGCATAATGCAGATGCTCTGCCATGAGGAGTAACGTGGAAGTCTCACCACAACTTAAAAAGTCTCTGTTTTTCATTCGCTGGACGAAATGCATCAGTTCCGAGCTACTATTTTACCCTGATTTTCTGTGAACGCGTGGTCTTTACACGGTTACTATTCGTGGTACAGCTAGGCAATAGCTGCAACATAACTCAAGCGCACAAGACTGAGGCTAAACGTAATTAAAAATACCACCATTATGACTTCTAATCGATTTCGACCACGTCGATATCCAAGGTAGGTAATATCAGTAAGCTATCGTCCAAACACTGATAATTATTCGTCGTGCCCTTCCATGGTACTATTAGACCGTGTAAAATAAGATCGAAAGAAGCCTCATATGCAATTTGAAGTGAAGGCGTCCACTAGTCACGTTACAACTATATACTATCGTATCGTATCGCGTTATCGTAGCGTATATCTAAGACCTAATCAATATATCAATCCTCAAGGTTGATGTGCATCTTGAATCTTTATTGAGGGGATGAATATAGTATGTAAAACCATCGGATTAAGTGTGTGCTCGTATTTTACTTCTAGTATGATAAAACTTCATTATGTGCCAGCTTATAAGCTGGTAAAAAAGCTAATAGAGGTAAAATTTATTGTGTTTCGGTGTGGCGTATACGCCATAAAAGGAAAGCAGGACATAATTCACCAAAATCTGATATGAAGAAACTGATACATATAGAATCGAAAGTTATCTTATATATACTTTCAGAGATAGAATTTGTTCCAACCTGTTTTATTTATTTATTTAAGCTTCATATACAGTATGTTTAAAAACCGCGCAGCTAAGGTTTTTTTATCGTGGTTAGTGGCTCTAACTCTAGGTTTTGAAAATATGAAGCTAGATAGGAAGGAGGAGTGGGAGATGTCAGTATAGAATAAAGGGTAGTGAGAGCACGAAGACTTTGCCGCAGAAGATTGGGTAGCCACTTTAATTGAGAAAGATAAGTAGACACGTAGTCATACTTTCGAAGGTTATAGATGAATCGAATGCAGTTATTTAGAAGACGATCAAGTTTGTTAAGGAGATCTGCATTCAGGTCGTAATTCGTTGTGTAAATGTGAATACCGAGGTCTTTAACAGTAGGGCGCATTTCTATAACAGAGCCATTAAAAATAATTGCGGGTAAAGCAATTGTGTTCAGCTTATGTATTGAGTGATGATAACCTACTATTATAAGTTGCGACAAATAAGTCTAGCGCTGACCGTTAATGCGCAGAAGTCGAAACTAATGTATCCTCGGGAAGTCAAGGAGGAGCGGGCGACCATGCGTAAGCGCTTATTGGCTCTCCAGTCGTACTCTGCCCCGCGCACCATTACGACACACCGATCGCTTCAGGTGTACAGTCGCTTTCAAAATTTTATATGATTATTGACTGTTGTTTTCTGTTAAGTTTGAGTTGGTTTTTATTGACTGTTATTGGTTTTTCAATGGGATTGAGATCCGGGCTCTGAGGAGGCCAAACTATGTTTTTTAACACCCATTGTGCCTCTTTCTCATCTAAATATCCTCTACATAAATTTGAGCTATGCTTTGGATTATTATCTTGTTGGAAAATGAATCCATCCCCAATTAATCGCAACCCGGAAGAAACGGCATTTTGTTCTAAAATGTTTTGTACTGTTCCTTTTTCAAAATTCCTTCAATTTTAATCAAATCGCCATTTCTTGGCTAGAGTAGCAACCCCAGACCATAATTGAGCCACCACCATACTTGATTTTTGGGACTACACAATCTGACATCATCTTCTCTTGGGCGCTGCGTCTACTGTAAATTCGGATTCGTAATACCGTGAGTTCGGATTTGCCTTCATTATGTAAAACAACGATGGCAGAACGCACTTGACTGCTAATTTTTCGAGCTTTTCCCATTTTATCACGTCGTCACTGAAGAAACCACAAGTTTAGACTAATTGAGATTGTTTGTGAACAAACGCAAGTAAACTCGGGTAATAATAAGTCGGAAACATGTATTTTCAGGAGCTAAATAATCCTAATTATTGACCAATATGTACAAAAGCAAAGTTTAGTAATGAGGACATTATAAAAATATTATTACGACTCTACCATCTGGCTCTGGCGCAGCGTTTGTCGGTGTTTGAAAACAATAGATATTTATTGTCCAATAACTTGAAAGTAAACAAAAGAATGACTTCTTTAAATATTTGATGCTAATACATTATAATGCAGATGTGCATTTCTTTTATTTATCGTAAGGGATTTTATTACAATTGATGGATAATTATTTTGTTTATGTGCGGTCTTAAACTTTTGGCCGGCAGTGTAAGTCTAGCGGTGACTGAAACGTGAAGGGGATAGCTGCACTGACGAACGCAATTTTCTACAAATTGATTTCGAATAAAGTGTTTTGTTTGTACTTTTTTAAGTCTAAACTAGCTCGTTTAAGCCCAAAATGCAAAATTTGGCACGTAGATTATAGTCTGGAGGGCTACTTTTTTTACGCGAGCGAAGTTGCGGGTTAGTAGATTTTTTTTATTAATTACAAATGTACAGAACTTACAATAAAGTGTAACACTTTCCACAAAAATAAAAGTGTGATAACTTTTATTTAAAAAAGAATTAGTCTGAGTCTGGTAACAGTAGCCTTCTAACGCCTTCCACTAAATTGTCATATACCTAGCCCGTATAAGACCTTTTGCTTGACGAGGGCCCAGGCTCAGGGCTGCTTCGGTCGTCGTTATCATTACACTTTAACATGTTTGGTCACTCTTTGCATATTGTTCTTCAATATCCTTCACCTTCTGAAATGGCGATTGATATCATCCAAACTAACTGTGCCCTGAAACTCAATACGTATTTTTTTTTTCAATATAGGGTCCCAAGGAACTGCCAGTTATCAGCGGGGGAAGAGGAAGTGATATTATTAAAAATGTCTCGGCGTTTGGCATTGCGTAGCACCTGATTACACCGATTCCTTAAAACATTGCCTTAAAACATCCAGTTGTCATTAGATCGATCTAAACTTACGAAAATTTTATTCTTTACATCAGGGGTGAAGTCAACGAGACTATCGCGACGACGGGAATGAGGTCAATTATGGAAAATATCACGAACACATTCGGCAATTGGATTCAAATTCCGAGCTGGGAGTTTATTTAACGATTGACAGATGTAATAACAAAATTTTAATTTGACTCAGGTGCATTAAAACCCGAGCTATATAAATAATATTTACAAAAGTAGGCAAAAAACATTCTCCATTGACAAAATACTAAAAGAAAATTGACACCGTGTGCCGCATTATCAATCAGCTTGAGTGATAATTAAAGACATGTCTCCAAAAACATATTGAACGGAGCGTTAATTACGTTATGGACTTGGTAAAAGAAAAAGATTGACATAGATTTAATGCAGGAATTTATAATCAAAGTTAAAAAAGATTCTGACAGCGTTGATGAATATGATGCTAACTTGCTTAGGGATGAATGATGTGATTTGATCATAATTCGATAATTTTTACTATTATCTATCATTTATATTTGGGTAACACAACGCCCCTAACACAAATAAGTAACTACTTTTTGAAAAAGCCTTATGTATTAGATACCTTGAATTCTTTAAATATATTATTGAATACTATTCTAGTTTTATTATTCTCAAAATTAGTAGACACTTCATTATCATAATATATATAGCAAAACTAGATTTTTGCACTTGATAGAAATTCAAGGCAAACTCGAGGAGCAACTTCACTGAGACACATTTAAGATTTGTCCAGACTGCAACAGTACCACTAGGTCAGTGTTTTTATTTTATTCTATTTCAGACTGTCAGAATTATACTCTAAAAGAAAACGGCGAGTTTTTTTTGCCGACGAACGAGTAAGTAAAGTGTACCACCCAATAAATCAAGATTTACTAAAATCATACTTAATTTGGTATTGTACTTTACTTTCTTTGCCGTTTAATTGTCACAGAAATATTTATTTTTAAGCCGACTTTTCATAAATTAACCTATAAGCGTACCGGTTCGCAAAGAATCACTAATACAGTACGTGTCTGCACGTACGTGTATCCACGCTGATATTTTATTAGTGATAAGATTATCTTTGATATATGATCATAATTTGAACATTTATTACAGATTATTTTTAATATTCTTTTAAAATGAAGGAACCTAATAAAAAAAAACTTAAAAAGAGAGAAAAAGAAAACAAAAACCATTCAAATACCTCATCCTGGGTAAGTTTAAAATATTTTATTTTAAATATATTATTGAATACTATTCTAGTTTTATTTGTCTCAAAATTAGTAGACACTTCATTATCATAATATATATAGCAAAACTAGATTTTTGCACTTGATAGAAATTCAAGGCAAACTCGAGGAGCAACTTCACTGAGACACATTTAAGATTTGTCCAGACTGTAACAGTACCACTAGGTCAGTGTTTTTATTTTATTCTATTTCAGACTGTCAGAATTATACTCTAAAAGAAAACGGCGAGTTTTTTTTGCCGACGAACGAGTAAGTAAAGTGTACCACCCAATAAATCAAGATTTACTAAAATCATACTTAATTTGGTATTGTACTTTACTTTCTTTGCCGTTTAATTGTCACAGAAATATTTATTTTTAAGCCGACTTTTCATAAATTAACCTATAAGCGTACCGGTTCGCAAAGAATCACTAATACAGTACGTGTCTGCACGTACGTGTATCCACGCTGATATTTTATTAGTGATAAGATTATCTTTGATATATGATCATAATTTGAACATTTATTACAGATTATTTTTAATATTCTTTTAAAATGAAGGAACCTAATAAAAAAAAACTTAAAAAGAGAGAAAAAGAAAACAAAAACCAATCAAATACCTCATCCTGGGTAAGTTTAAAATATTTTATTTGTAACAAAAAAGAAAATCTACACCTTGAACTAATTCACAATATTGTATATTTTCAGCGGATTTTTTTAATTTTAGTGGTCCTTGGAGTGTTAACATCTTATTATGTTTACAAAGTTATAACCACAGTGCCTGAGTTGCCAATAGTCGATGATGAATATTGGGGTCCTTACCCTATGGATCTCAAACAGGATTTGTCAATAAGGCCTTTTAAAATAGAATTTTCTGATGTTGTAAGTAATTTTTAATCAAATACAAATATATTTTTTTATTTCATATCATCTTATATTTGATCAACTTAAGTATTTGTTATTATATTGATTATAAAATATTACAGGTTGTTAATGACCTCAGGGAGCGACTACTCCATCGTAGACCATTTACTCCACCTTTAGACAACACTGGATTCACTTATGGCTTCAATACCAACTTCCTTACTAGGGTTCTTGACTATTGGCAAAATAGTTACAATTTCAAAGACAGGGAACAGTTTTTTAATAAGTACAACCATTATAAAACAAATATCCAAGGACTGGACATCCACTTTATGCATATCAAACCAAATGTCTCCTCTAATATACAAGTAAGTTTGTTTTTTTATAATGGTAAACATGACAACCTATGTATCTTATTTACTCGCTTATTATCTAAAGCACTATAATACACTTGTATTTAAAAAGTTTTGTCTTTCACCAATCAAATTAAACCAAATTAGATTTTATACTTCAGTATTTCAATGTAATGAATGCATGCTACCAATTATCCGATCACTAGTTTCCTTCTAATATGACCATGTGGGGGTATTGGTCTGAGTATCATACCATCCAGGGTCCCAGGTTTTATTCCATCCATGTATGAAACAGTATTTGTTCTTAATAAATTATTGGTTTTCGAGTATTGGTGTATTGTATGTGTGTCACTTGTCTCTGTCACTGCATCTGAACTTTACTTTAATCTTAACATACTTGAATGTAATGACAAACGAGAGTCTATGATTATGTGAATATTTATGGCTGTGCTGTTGATTCGTTGCCGACCAGAAGATATCAATGTGGTTAAAATTAACCAGGATATCATTATCAGTCGCACACATATTAAACTGTAACAACAATAGATAGAAGTTGACCATGAGAATCAGTTAACTTTTTACCTTTTTGCTGCATGATGTATCAGCATGGTTGCGCATGAGAATGAAGTGGCTGTCAAGAGACAAAATCTTCATGTTCTGACTCACTCTATCCAGTGTAGAGTTAATATAATGCTTTGCTAAGTCATCATTACAATCACACCACACCAGTCTACTGCTGAACATAGGAACCATCTCTTCCTGCTCATTTCAAAAGATGCAACTATAGAATTTTCTGATGTTGTAAGTAATTTTTAATCAAATACAAATATAATTTTTTATTTCATATCATCTTATATTTGATCAACTTAAGTATTTGTTATTATATTGATTATAAAATATTACAGGTTGTTAATGACCTCAGGGAGCGACTACTCCATCGTAGACCATTTACTCCACCTTTAGACAACACTGGATTCACTTATGGCTTCAATACCAACTTCCTTACTAGGGTTCTTGACTATTGGCAAAATAGTTACAATTTCAAAGACAGGGAACAGTTTTTTAATAAGTACAACCATTATAAAACAAATATCCAAGGACTGGACATCCACTTTATGCATATCAAACCAAATGTCTCCTCTAATATACAAGTAAGTTTGTTTTTTATAATGGTAAACATGACAACCTATGTATCTTATTTACTCGCTTATTATCTAAAGCACTATAATACACTTGTATTTAAAAAGTTTTGTCTTTCACCAATCAAATTAAACCAAATTAGATTTTATACTTCAGTATTTCAATGTAATGAATGCATGCTACCAATTATCCGATCACTAGTTTCCTTCTAATATGAGCATGTGGGGGTATTGGTCTGAGTATCATACCATCCAGGGTCCCAGGTTTTATTCCATCCATGTATGAAACAGTATTTGTTCTTAATAAATTATTGGTTTTCGGGTATTGGTGTATTGTATGTGTGTCACTTGTCTCTGTCACTGCATCTGAACTTTACTTTAATCTTAACATACTTGAATGTAATGACAAACGAGAGTCTATGATTATGTGAATATTTATGGCTGTGCTGTTGATTCGTTGCCGACCAGAAGATATCAATGTGGTTAAAATTAACCAGGATATCATTATCAGTCGCACACATATTAAACTGTAACAACAATAGATAGAAGTTGACCATGAGAATCAGTTAACTTTTTACCTTTTTGCTGCATGATGTATCAGCATGGTTGCGCATGAGAATGAAGTGGCTGTCAAGAGACAAAATCTTCATGTTCTGACTCACTCTATCCAGTGTAGAGTTAATATAATGCTTTGCTAAGTCATCATTACAATCACACCACACCAGTCTACTGCTGAACATAGGAACCATCTCTTCCTGCTCATTTCAAAAGATGCAACTATAGAATTTTTCTATGCTTTTACTATATATATAACAAAGAAAGTAAGGTTTAAAGAAATATAAATTATATATGTACAATTTATAAGAAATATTATTTATAATACATGTTATATTTACAACAGATTACATAATAATATATTTAGAAAAACTTCTAAGTACTGCTACAAAAAGAATTGGCACATTGAAAGAAACTGAAAATCTGACTATTGAGTTAGATCTTCAGTTTCTTTCAGTCCCCACAAACAATATTGTAGCAATACGCTATGTTCCAGATGGTTCTTCAACAAGTTTCTATTTTCAGCATGGTTTTACGGCATAAAAATATATTGTGTAACTTTATTTGGATTGTACAGGTTGTCCCTCTCTTACTATTACATGGCTGGCCAGGCTCTATAAGAGAGTTCTATGAAATAATCCCAAAGTTAACAATCCCAACACCTGAATACAATCTTGTCTTTGAGTTGATAATACCTAGTTTCCCTGGATTTGGATTTTCACAAGTAAGTCAATGTAGCCTCAATATATCCATCATTACTAATTTAAGATGAACATGGTGGGCACCCTTTTCCACATTCTAACTCTCTAATGATCCTTTCTGTTTATTCAAGTTTACACCATGATATTGTTAATATTGAAATCTAACCATATGCAAGTGTCGAGTGATGTTTTATAAAGTGGGGGGGTGGCAAGAAGCATATAGTGCATCTGATGGTAATCAGTTCCCCTGTATATAACACACATCTTCAATAAAGAGCATTATCATTCCTTTAGACTAAGATGGAATGCATCATCACCTCTCATAATATCTCTGGCTAAACTGTACTAAGGTTTTGGTTTCTTTAAAAAATTGTAATATTTCAAAAAATTTACTACCATATTGCCTTTTTTTATAATATTTATTCTCAATGTAATAATCATTTTTTTTGATAAATCAGTTTTATTAAGTATTTCAATGTTGCTGTTTCTAGTCCTGTTGTAAAATAAAACTATTTAATTGTAATGTTGGCTAACTATATGAAAAGTTAAAAAAACAAAAACAAAATGAATCTGCAATTACCTTTTTAGGCAGCTGTTCGGCCAGGCTTAAGTGCATCAAAAATGGCAGTGATAATGGCAAATCTAATGAAAAGAGTTGGCCATGAATACTATTATATACAAGGGGGTGATCTAGGACACAATGTGGGTTCAATTATGGCTACACTGTATCAAGAAAATGTCCTCGGTTTCCATACTAACATGCCAACACTCATGTTTAACTCGCTGGCAAATTTCTTAGTGTTCTTAGGTATGTTTTAAATACTGTTTGATTAAATCAATTATATCAAATTTTTATTACATATATTACATCAAATTACTTCCAAAATTTGACCCTTCTGAAATTACTTTTCAATTTAAAGAATTTTTAATAACTAAAGTTTTGTTTATAGAGTGACACATTAGTTCAAAGTATCAAATTATTATTAATAATTGGGTTAGGAGTTATTTCAAATTGTGAACATTTTGTAATGTCTTGAACCGAAAACCACTGATATGTTAAAATACGGTTATCATTAAAAGTTAGACTTTTATCTGGGAACCGATGTTGCTTAAATTATGCCCAACACCAGTGTAAACCAATCAGTCAACAGAATAGTCATACATAAATGCCTATGATTTATTTTTGTTATTGCCTTTTTCTAATAATATGAGAAATTCTAATAATGAGAGCTTCTTGCTTGTGATGTTACAGACAATAGGCTATATTTATAAAGCAATACAGTAAAGTTATTGAATCTCTGACCTTTCTCATATTTGTAAACAGGTTCATTTTGGCCGAGTTTGATTGTTGAGCCAGAGCTGCAGAGTCGTATGTACCCTTTAAGTGAGCATTTTGCAAGAATACTAGAGGAGTCTGGATATATGCACATACAAGCAACCAAACCTGACACTGTCGGTGAGTATTTTTATGTGTGTGTGTTTATATTCATGTGCCATAGTAGTAAGTGTCTGGCTTCTGCACCATGTAAGCTATTAGCTAATGCTTGTGGTAGGAGATGGTTCACGACCTATAGTCGTGAATGTGGATTCGAACCAACGACCTTAAGTTTCGCAGACCGTACCCTAAGCTATATACGCTTATTTGATTGTTTATTTCCCGTGTAACTGACACTGCACTTGTTTAGGTGCCAACAACCTTAATTCAAAATGTTTACGGGAACGCTCACAGCACTATAACCTGCGTAGTTCATGTAATAACTAGAAGATATTGCATGCTATATCTGCAATTTAAATTGCAGAATTCCAGCATGAAATAGTCCAACATAGTAGTGATTCCTTTGGTGAGTGTAGGAATCAAGAGCTTAAACTGGTAACATATTTGCCGTCAGCTGTATAGTGTGCTTATTTATCACCCCTATTGTAAAAAATAAACTATGGTTTCTTATAGTGAAGTTCAATAACTTGACACTATATGTTGTTACCTACCAAGTATATCTATAAGTTATAAATAGATTTTAGGTAAACTATGAAATAATTTATTAATATTTTTCCTCTGTCATCAAGGTGACAAACAAATATGGTGTTTATGAACTCACCTGATGGTAAATGATTCCTGTAGCTACTATCTTTATTTATTTATTTTTATTTTATTATATCACCAACATGGATACATAAACAATATTAAACCATAGAACTAATTAATATATATATTAGGAAGTACTTGGAATCCTATTAAAAGAGATCACAGCACATCTTATATCACAACCAGATAACAATAAATTAATCTTAAATATAATACAATTTTATAACATGACTGTATTTATATATCTTCTTAGGAAAAACACTTTATAATAGGAGCGAGATAATGCATTTACATGATGATGCATTTACTTGATGATGTAGATACATATTACATACTATCACTCATGAGGACTAATATAGAATAGCTCGCCTCCCGTAATTGTATTCCTCATTGACCATCCAACGCATGCAATAAACTACTTTGTTTGGACTTTAATTGAATAGTTGGCAAACTATCAAACAGCCCACCTGACGGCAACTCTTGAGGTGTCTCTCTTCTAAAGCGTATTGGTTCGGACATAACGCTGACTATAGATGATTCCACAGAGTTGTGCGTGGCAGAAAATTTTGCTTAAATTGTACAGTGGTGGATGATCGCCAATCATCGTGATGATAAATTATGAATTCTGTCGTGACGTACGCTATTTAAAATCACCGGCTGCAATAAGTCCGAACAACCTTAGAACACTCCCCATGGTAAATTTGGTAAAAATACTTAAATTATAAAAATAATGATATGCAACATCTCTTTGGAATACCATTAAATGTACTTCTTAAAAAAAGGTTATACTGGTCCTTCCTCATTCAAACAAAGTATCTGATGTTATAGTCAAGTTACATCTGCAGTATGATCTTACAATATTTTAAAACTTGTTTCCATTTTGATTTACAGGTGCAGCCCTATCTGATTCCCCAGCTGGCCTAGCGGCTTACATTCTGGAGAAATTCTCTACATGGACCAATCCTGATTTCAAAAAAGCAAATGATGGCAATTTACTACAAAAATATTCACTCACACATCTGTTGGACAATATAATGGTATATTGGGTGTCTAACAGCATCACAACTTCCGTTAGAGTGTATGCAGAGACCCTGAACAAACAGGAGCTTGGTTTAAAATATGATGAGTAAGTCAATAAGTTTTTGTACCTTTTTTAATTTGCTTCAGCCGTTTCCGTGGCATACTGGTTAGAGTAGCAATTCCATTCAAGTCATAGGTTTTAGGTTCTATACTCAGATGGTGCTGTATGTATTGTGTTTCTAGAGCATCAGGATCTATGTCCGATATTTTGCACGTGCTTTACATTGGACTAGAGAAAAAAAATGATGCGATAAGTGTTATTTTATGAAATACAATATTTATGAGTTTGAGTTTTGACACACTGATGTCGTAGCTAACCCAAGCTGTCATCTAATTATCTTATCGCATATCTTTTAAATATTTGCGTTTGACTTTATGTTTTACTAATTTGGTTTACAGAATATCAACTTTAGTGCCTACGTGGGGCATAAAATTCAAACACGAACTAGCTTTCCATCCTGATTGCATTTTGAAGATGAAGTATAAGAATTACCTTCAAAGCACGATAGTGGAGGACGGGGGACATTTTGCCGCTTTCGAAAATCCGGATATACTAGCAAAGGATATATTCCAAGCTGTAGATACATTCAGACAATTTCATTACAAGAAGAGGTAGTTCTTAATTTTTTCTATGAAATATTTTTATATGGTTTTATACCACAATTTTTGGGAAATTTTTATTCAATCTTCAACTTCTTTTATTCTTTTCATATTCAGAATTCCTTTTTTTATTACTTGGACTAGATGCAGGACAAACAACCACTTAGTGACAGCTTTGTTAGCCTTAGTTTGTAGTACTCGAGTTGCTGGTCTTGGATCCTATTCTAAACTGCATTCAATATTAAGAAAAAAAGGTTTCAGATCAGATGTATTTGCAATATGCCCCTTGTCCAGCCGACTCTGTATCCAAACCTTCCGCAGAATCTATCTTAGGCAAGGGAAGGAAAAGTGAATACCATTAATGAAAAAACCATACCATTTAATATTATATCATGTAACCTGTTAATATTGTATCCAGTTGATATTTTGTTATAAATATGACTTCTACATAATAACTGAATATGTCTCCATAAGGTCAAAACTATACTAATTCTATAGATAATTAGATAATTTTTTACATTTTGTTTCAATCCCCTTGCAGCACTATTTCAACGGTAACAGGCGACAAACCAAATCATGAAACAGCAAAAACCATATATCAGTTCACAGTAAAAGATATTCATGGAAAAGAAATTAAACTAGATAAATATAAGGGACATGTTCTTATAATAGTGAATGTGGCTTCCGAATGTGGCCTAACAGACATAAACTACAACCAGTTAAATGAATTGTATGAGAAATATTCAAAAACAAAGAACTTAAGGATACTTGCATTCCCATGCAACCAGTTCGGTGGACAAGAGCCGGGGAATGTTAAAGATATTTTAACATTCACTAAAAATAGAGGAGTGCAGTTTGATTTATTTGAAAAGGTTGATGTCAATGGTGAGAACGCGCATCCATTATTCCAGTTCCTTAAAACTGTTCAAAGTGGTACATTTGGCGATTTCATTAAATGGAACTTCAGCAAGTTTATCATTGATAAGAATGGAGTGCCCGTTGAAAGACTCGGGCCAAATTTTAATCCATTAGACATGGAACCTTTGCTGGCTAAATATTGGTGATGTTAAATGTTGTTGTGTATTTTTACATAAATATAAGTAGTATTGTTAAGGCATGCAATATGTTTTCCACACATGACAGTAAAATATACTCTCAAGGCAAATCAAAGTTGTGTATTTTTAGGAGATTCAACTTTCAAATACTGAAAGTTGTGAATGGCTAAGTCCCCGGACGCGTGCCTTTTTTTATAATTATTACAATATTATTCCAAATTCAAATCCCAGTGGTGGCACCAATGAAATTATTATAATATAGGTGGGAGCGGAAATGAAAGTAATCTTGAGTATTCACTGATTTTACTTTCATGAAACTTTTAAAAGTCTTAGCAATGAATCCGACACCTGTGTACACCTCTTTCTAATTTTCGCCATATTTTTATCCGTATCCTTCTCTCGCTCTCTCATGCATCCTATCTCGCTCATATCTTGCGTCACACTCACACGTCTTCTATTTCACATACTCTTTGTCACACACTAACATCTTCACCACATGCATACAACCCACAATGATATATGTTGGAAAACACCATTGTTAGAAAATCTGTCTGAGAAATACATAATATTATTATCTAAGAAGTAAGAATGGAAGCTATATACCCACTCTGTTACTTTGTTTTAATTTAATCATGCTCTCAATTATTTGTTACTATTAAATATCACGACTACTGCGTCTAAATCATCCTCTGAATTTATTGTACTAGAATTATTGCATCAGTCATGCTACGGTAGTGGACGACAAGCGAGTGTCTCTAGTGCTCATCTAATAACTTGGTGTGGTCCAAATCGACTAGTACATGTAAATTAAAAAAAATATATAACTACAACAAACAATAAAGCATTAAAAAATATTGCTGTGCTTTTACATATGTAATTAATATAAAGTCTGTAATTAATATATAAGATTACATTACATAAACGTTTATAACAAGGTGGAGTATGAATAATTATTTGTATATCTATTGGTTGAAATGAAAGTATTTATTTTTTATATTGTTGTAAACTGAGATACTTACACAGCCACTGTGAATATAAATTTATAAAAGGTAAAATGTAAATTAAAAAAATACGTTAAGGTTTTTTTTATAATTTTAATATATTTTCGATAATTAAAAAAAACTTCCTTCACTTAAATCATGGTGAAATTTATAATTTGACTGACTTAGAAACTAGATTTTAAAATTCACCCGATTCATTGGAAGTTTTCTAAAGTACAAAAGATACTTTGTTTGGATTCAAGTAGATTAGTACTTTACTTACTTTGTTGTAGCCAGTATGTTTTTGACCTGACCTTGGGCGCTCAGTCGTTGACTCAGAACCCTAATGATACACTCAGGGCTCTATCACGAAGGTGTGCCTGTTGTATTGACACAATGCAGTACGGTACAAAAAATGTCTAAATGTTTACTTTTAAATAAATCCGCCAATAATGACGTAATCTGCTCTCGTGCCTTTCCCCAATCTGATCCATAAATTAAAGTTGCCGATATGTACATATCTTATATATAAAGTGTATAAATTGCCTAAATGTTTTACGGACGAAATATATATAACCAATATTAAGTCTGGAACTTTTCAATTATTTCGTGTAACAATCTTTAACTTTGTTATGAATTTAATATTTGAAAACGCATTTATAAATATATAGTTAAGTTTTACACTTTTTATTTTTAATAAATTCCGAAATGAATGATTGTTTTTTCTTATAAGATAATGACGATAATTTAAAAGATAATACGGTCATGTTACTTGGAATTGAAGTACTATTTTTTGTGAACTTACAGGTGACCGCGCACAGTTCACCTGATACTAAATGATGCCTGTGCCACATCGACTCGGGAAGCAAATACCAATATATATTTTTTTAATGGTTTATCTACTACGTCGATTTTTAAAATCCAAACTAAAGTGCGACCTTGGAATAACTCATTCTCACCCTTAATATTTTTGCTTCAGTTTGGAAACAGACCACGCAAATTAGATAGATATTGGACACGGCAACAGAATGATATAAGAGATTACGTGGTTTTTGCGATACATTAAATATACTCACAGATAAATAGTAATGATACTTGAATGACTTACTAATTTGTTCTATGAAGAGTCAAAGAAAACCAACTACATGTAAAGAACTTTATTTAATTACAATTTAAATAGTTTGACTTCCGAGTCGCAGTCTCGATAGATCTTGAATAGTGTTTCTTGTATTTGTGTCACTCCATTGAAGCTCTGGTATACCCGTGATTAGCTGTATTAAGTGAAATTGTATGTAAATTAACATAATTAATAAAATAAGGAAGCAGGTGTTTTGTAAAATATTTTACAAACACAAAATAAATTATACAATTCAAAAAGACAGCATGGATGAACTTATAATGTAGTGGACGGATAGTTCAGTATCAGAGATCTAGCTTTTAATTCCATGAATAGCGAGCAAAACAAAATTCTCCGTAGGGCTACAGGCGCTCCATAGTTCGTAAGAAACTCTGAATTACACCGAGACCTGAATATACCCTCAATAAGGATGTACTTTAAAGAAATATCCCTACGATATTTCAATTCGACTGTAAATCACCCTAACCCGTTAGTGGTAGCAGCAGGTGACTACACCATCGTGAGGAACACCCCTCCTAACAAAAGACCTCCTAAATACGCAATTATAACGCCCTTTAGATATTCTGACGGCAAATATTAATTTAGACACAGTCCCGTCCGCGGAGAGCGGCAGGGGCTTAACCGCGGACCGACCAACGTCACCGACGCGCACACACACCAACATTATACACGTCCACTCAATCATAATACAATCCATACACGGTAACTCACGCCACACTGCGCTCCCCGGCGAGCGCGACGCCGTCTTCCTCGCAGTGGCTTACACGCGATTTACTCGTGTCCTCCTAGACCGCTTTTAAAAATCGTCCTGTCCTCCCTTTAGACAGCGATCCGAGTTTCCTACCTCCTTATGAGGGGCCCTTGGATCGCATTATCGTCCCCCTCTGTTCTCGTCGACGTTCTTCGTCCGCAGGGTTCGGAGTGCAGAAGCAGTCTTCGCGCCAGCTTTGCAGCATCGTCGTGGTCTCCCTACTCAGCGGGCTTCCCGCTCACGAGTCTAATTAGATAAAGCTGTAGAGGTCTCTGGACCAACAGCAATACTCAAAATATACAAAAAAAACACCAATATACAAAAAAAAAAGATACTTGAATGACTTACTAATTTGTTCTATGAAGAGTCAAAGAAAACCAACTACATGTAAAGAACTTTATTTAATTACAATTTAAATAGTTTGACTTCCGAGTCGCAGTCTCGACAGATCTTGAATAGTGTTTCTTGTATTTGTGTCACTCCATTGAAGCTCTGGTATACCCGTGATTAGCTGTATTAAGTGAAATTGTATGTAAATTAACATAATTAATAAAATAAGGAAGCAGGTGTTTTGTAAAATATTTTACAAACACAAAATAAATTATACAATTCAAAAAGACAACATGGATGAACTTATAATGTAGTGGACGGATAGTTCAGTTTCAGAGATCTAGCTTTTAATTCCATGAATAGCAAGCAAAACAAATTCGATCCCCTGTGCTAGCACAAATGAAGTTAATTGCAATTTCAACTGCTCATTTGCCACCAGTCATGCCGAGCACGAGCGGTTAAGTGATATAGCAGCACAACGCTTCTGAGTTTCTGTTGGTGAGTGTAGCGAAGACGGTCCAATTACACGAAACTAACGTAGAAAGTCTAGTTACTCGCAACGAAAGTCCAGTTACTCGCAACGGCAGTCCAGTTACTCGCAACGAAAGTCCAGTTACTCGCAACGAAGGTCCAGTTACTCGCAACGAGAATCTAGTTACTAGCAACGAAAGTCCAGTTACTCGCAACGAAGAAAGTAAAGTTACTCGTAACTAAATATTCATTCTGCATCTTTAATTTTTTGATGGGTACGTGATGAATCCGTGAGGTCAATACTTCAGGTCTTGTGTACAGTATCCTAACTTAAGTTTTTACAATTTCCATTATATGGAACTATATGAAAACTAGGGTAGAGCACGAGTTATTGTCCCTGTGTATACGTGTATAATTAAGGCACTGCACTATCTATAACAGGATATCCTGCGCAGTTGAGCAGGATATCCATATATGAGGAATTTATTTTTATATAGAGTATGTGACTAGCAAGCAGCCCATGGACATCGACAACACCAAAGGAGTCGCAGATGTGCTGCCGCCCTTTAAGAAAGGTTTAGGCTCTTTTCTTAAAGGTCCCTAAGTCGTAACGGATAGAAAATACCGTTGGAGACAGCTGATTCCACTGAGTAGTTGTGCGTGGCAGAAAATTTCGCGTAAAGCGTACATTGGTGGATTGCCAACTATCTATATGATGAATTTTTAATTCCGTCATAACGTACGATATTTAAACTCAGTAGCTGGAATGAATCCGAACAACCAATCAGAACTCTCCCTATGGTAAATTCGGTAAATAAATGCAAAGAAATGGAACATTTCTTCGCAATCAGCAGTGAATTAAGCCAATCGGAATTAACCATAAGCAATTCAAGCCGCTCTTTGTTGAATGCGGTTAAATTGAAGGAGCTGATACCGAGACAACCCGGCCCAGAGATGAGAACAGTATTCCATGTGAGGCCGAACTTGTACTTTGTAAAGTTACAATCAGTGGGCCGACATGAAATATGGCTCAATTAAGCACGCCGCGGAACTGAATCAATTGATATTTCAGACTAACCGCCAAGGCCTCTCCATTGGTCTCGACTTCCTGCACCTATTCATGAGTCAAGTAGACCAGAACTTCACCAGCTGAGCGACCCCGACGGAAGCCGTACTGGTGGTTGCTAATTACCTCGTCTTCCTCTATGTACCTCATGAGCTGGCAGATGAGTCCATTATTTTCGAGAAAAAGTTAGTAATGCCAATAGACCTGTACTTGGATATCCATCCAAGTACAATCTCATCGATCACCTTTTAGGCATCGGGTGCACCAAAGCTGTCTTCCCGCAGTTCAGGACTGTGCCTAAAGAGTAGGAGTACCGAAAAAGATGCGTAAGAACTGGTGTCAACTCTGGATCACGCGTGATCCTCAGCACAATTGGAGGGATTCCATCAGACCCACTCAACTTGGATGTCCAGGGAGAGAAGTGCTTTCCGCCGACGTGTGCAGAAATCGGACCTCTGGCATAGAACACTCACAAAGCAAGATGGTTGGCGGTAAGTTCCCTGTCGTCAAGAGTCAAGACGAGTCGGACGCCAAAAGAGGGCCTTAGAAATCGGCTTCCTCTTTTGCGTCATGGATGCCTTTGTGCAGAGATGGAAGAGATATGGCTGGCAGAAATTCCTTTGGGCGGCTTAAACGAGAGACCAAAATGTACTGGCTCCCAAAGAGAGGTGAAATAGACTCTCGCCAAGTTTACCAATATGCACATACTTTGACTCTGCAGTAACTCTTTTGAAAGACCTGGAGGCAGTATGTACCTTTTTAAAAAAGACTTTTCATCCTGTTACGCAGATGCATACAGTAACACTCCAACTTATAACGTGACGCTATTTTTCGGGAGCGACAACAAGGCTAGGATCCGCCTTTGATAGACACCATTGAGGACGGAATGAAGAGTTCCATCCCCTGAAGTACCACATCGGAGACAGAATTGGCAATAGCGTTGGGATCATCCAGCGAGAAGCAAATCCATCCCAATCCGCTGACCTACACACGGCGATAACCTACATACCGCAACGGGCGATATACTCCGGATTAATCAATGGTCCGATGTCTAAAGGGGCATCGACGGAGACTATCTAGTCTGTTCTCCGGATGAGAGACAAGTAGGTCGAACTGGGAAGGTGTATGATGCTCCATGGCTAGACCCGCGTGACCATTCATGGTCAGTTCAGTCAAGCCAGTTCGTGTATCAAAGCAAGTAAGTCGCCAAGTATCACGATTTCCGCGGACACGATCTGATCTGTTAAACGATTTTTTTTTAGTAGCACTAGCTTGGGGAGGGGAAAGGGCTACTCACCGGGCAAAAAGCACATCTACTTTACGCCAGTATTCTATTAGGCAGTAGTATTTCCTCAGTCGAACTGGCTCATTCGTGCAACAACCAAAGCTGTTGCCCAAGCAATAGAGCCAACTCTACCACCACTAACGAGGGGCTTAATAAAAATATGTGTTGGACAGGTGTATCTACTTTCATTTTCTTCAATAAATTATGTCCACCGAGGACACCGGGCCTTTCTATACAACTAGGTTTCCGAAATAAATTGTAAAATACCTAGTTTATACTGTTACGTTTGGTAAAAAAAAAACAAGATACTTTACTACCGGTTACAACGCATTCTAATCCTGCATCTGCATGATGATTCTTTAGCGAGGTTGGGTATCATAAATCACTAATCAGATGAACTGTGTCCACTCTGTCACCCCTATTATAGTAAAAATTGGAATCTGTTGCTTTGGGTGTTGCCATAATCAGATGGACTTTTCGCTATAATTCAATTTAAGCCTTGTTCTTATCTTACTTATCTGGGCTCTTGTAGGTAAGGTTAACTCTCTTCAGTCTCACTTCTATCAAAGAGAAATGCCCCATTATCCCTTTTTTTTAATTAGTCAACTATGAAAGATAGTATAAACACTTAGGATAAGCTATGAAAGTTAAACAAACAACTAGAACTTTACTAATGATTAGAGAAAGCAAAAACAGATGTCTTACTTATGAATGTGGTCTATTCTATATTCTATAATTACAAGCTATAATTAAATAAAAATACAAATTTCTGAATGTTGTTTTTTTTATTAAACATTGAATACTTACTGTAAGATTCTTGACAAAACTGCACCACCAGTAGTATTTGAAAGAAATTGTATTGCTACAAAATGTGTCCAAATATGTTTTTTATACATAGCAACTTAATTGTGTTTTATTCAGTTTAGACTACATTATATAGCTACATTTTAACTATAATAAGTTTAAACTAATGCAATATAAATAGTTTTGCAAAGAAACACAATTTACTTCAAATATTACTCTATTATACTCTAAAAATGTAGGCATGTTCAAGTTTTTTATATAACTTAAGGATGAAAATATTTATATAGATAAAACAAATGACTGAAATAAAAAAAAATAAGAATGATAGTAACACTTATAAAATTATTAAAATTCCAGTGAACCATTCCCTTCATAACCTTCATTATGATATTGACGTTTAATTTATTAATTTAGATTTTTTTAGTCATGTTTTATCTCTGGAGCAAAAAAGTATAAAAAAAACTGTCCATAACCTACATTACAACTACACTGACTCAAGGTATATCTTTAATGACCTCGGCAAGCTGTTCTTGTGTGAACATGTGGAACATTGAACCAGGTGTCATGGTTACCACTTCAACATTATTCTCCGACAGCTTCTCTTCCATCACTTGCTTCAGAATTGTCAAGGCAGATTTGATTGCCTCTTTCAATGTCATCGATTTGTGGTACACTTCCTGAAAAAATATATTTTTTAATTGACTAGTTTATAATTTGACAGGGGATCAGAAAAAATCTCAAGTGACATCCATAGTAGCAAGACCTCTAGATGCAATGACAACCTATTCAGATTTGCAAATAGTTTATGGGTATGGGTTCCTTTGGCTTTGCAGAATGTTAATCATTACTGTTATTCAACAATGATAAGTCGAAGAAAAGGCATCCATTTCTATATGTAAGATTTCCCACACTACATATTTCAATAACTCAAAAACCTTGACTATTGCAACAAAAATCCAACTAGCGTTTGAAAGACTATCTATTATTTACGGGACACCTGTATACAATATCATTTATATTTATATTCATCTTTATTTATTAGTAAAAGGATATTTCCAGATAAATCCTATATAATTTGAATTATGATGCGACAAAGAAAAGATAGACAAAGGAAGAGCTTAATATATTAACATTTGACCCATGACTATCAAATTTATTTGGGTATATTTTATTCAAAATAAGTATTGTGTGAGGTGACATATAGATATATTTTATGTATATGATAGTGTTACTCCATCAGATCAGTCATGTTTCGGTAGTCAATGCAGATAAGGAGGGAAGGTTGGAAGGACACAACTGGATTCACAAATACTTCCTTTCAATGTTTTTAGTGCCAGGGCTGGAACCTGATAGGCATGTTCAAGAATATTGAAAAACGAATTACGATTTGTAAACATATATTAGACATTTTGATATCAAACTTTTGAGGTTTGTAGGTAATCAAAACACCGTTACAATTTTAAAAAAAGTCTAACAAATCTATTGCAATAAAGGACATAATATCTAAATATTGTTTCATAAATTGATGTTGATAATAAGATTACCTTCAAACTCTGTTGTGCACCTTCACTCCCCGAGCCGATAGCTTTTGCATCATATTGCACAAAAGTGCCACTAGGGTCCATGTGAAATAGCTGAGGTCCCTTTTCATCAATACCTAAATAAAATAATCACATTGAATACATTATTTTAGCTACAACTCAATGCCAGGCCTTTTTATTATATAGAATGCTATTAATAGTTTTGGCATTACTTACATTCCCATTAACTACCCCAACTAAACTAAAATACATACAACATACAATGGTTCCTGAAACTAGTCAAAATGTAGATTAAAACCTACAAACTTAAATTTCGCACTACAACATAACCATGGCATTCTATATAACTTTTATACTATCATATAACGATTATATACTGTACAAGTAGAAAACTTTGAGAATCTATTCTAGTCTGAACCCTAAGGTTCATATTGACCCTTTTTTTCAACATTTAATTCTACACTCATGAGCAAAAAAATCGACTCAAGCCGTACACTTGCAATCTGTAGATTGAAATTTATTTTTTGACTATAGTAGCTTAAGGTTGAATGCTTTAAAAAAAGGAAACATTCAGTAATGAAAATACAGACAAAAATACAAAACAATCAAAAATTTTATAATAAAAAACAATTCAATTTTAAATGTTACCCCCCCTTACTCTAATTAAAGATTTTTTTTACTCAAGTGTATGTGTACCAAATTTAAACTTTTTATGTCCAGTGGATTCTGAGAAAATAACCTGTGGCACAGACAAACAGAGCATATAAAGGTTTAATTTTTTCGTTTGATGTACTAAACCTTAAAGAATATGGTGATATTCTTTATTGTTCTTATAAGTGCTAGATCATTTTAGCAGTTATCATTAAAAAAAAATCATTACAGTGTACTTTAATATCTTTTGTGTATGCACCAAAATAGATATTACTTGAGATAAAAAAATAAATTTAGTACAAACCAGCAAACATAACAGCAACACCAAATGGTCTAGACATAGCAGTGCCACTATCATCATCGCTGTCACCAAACTGTATGGCCAGGTTGGAGACAGCCTGAGCACAAGATTCCACACTCATACGCTCATTGTAAACAAACCAGTGGTTCTGACATTCAACCCTGGCACGCTCCACAAGTGTTCTAAAAGTGAAAAAATTAAATTAATATATTAGTCTACATAATTTATATAAATATATATTTCACAACTCCATGGCTCCATATTCACTATGGTCATGAAGTTGTAGGGTCTAATTGCGGTTGTCAACCCAAGTTATTACAACACAAATTAATTGATGACCATTGCAGTTTTTAAATTATATTATAATTTAATTATTGATGAAATTTCATCCTTAACATCCTCTAATATCAACACATACTCATTAAATTGGATTACAGTGATATTTAAATCCAATCTATAATATACCCACCAACATGTAAATTCCTCAAGATCTAATCATATAAGATTTAGATATTTAGCTAAATCATTGGTACCCAGTAAAAGACCAAAGGGGAAGCAATACAAAACATTGGAAAATGTTTACAAAAGATAGCTCTACAGAAATTGAAGAATAAAGCCATGGCCCAAAAGCACATTACTGCCCAAGAGCGAAATAGCCAGAATTATAATGTACTGCATATTTACTGTATATAAAAAAAATTACAAACGTCACTGCCAATGTTGTTTTAATTGAAAACACCAATCTCGCTATATCTTACTCATCACAAGCTCATCTTAGAAATTTTCTGGTGACTACGAGAAGGTTACCTTCTCGTAGTTACTCAGAAAAACTTACAAGTAGTCTGAAGCATTCAGGCTTAGTCCTCAAAGGTGACGACGCATCTACATTATGGTTCTTTATCGAGTACGAAAGTTGTTATATTGTCCAAAAATTACTTACCATCAGGCGAACTGTGATCTTTAAAAAAAAACCATCTTAGCCTCAAAAGTCACAGTGTATCTCATATTTTTATAAACAATTACAATGTGTATGGGTATCTATGAATCCGACGTGAAATATGACTACCGATAACGTAAGAACAGCAACACTGTCTCTCAACACCTGTTTACATTGACTTCCCGCAACCTTCGACCTCCACTAGGCAGAGCAAAGTTTGTTAGCAATTAATTACATTCATGCCAATAAGAACGGTATCCATTGCAAGCACTAATATATACGGATGATATATAGAAGTTTCTTCTGCAGGATGTATTAGAGGGCCATACATAACGATATATTTTTATTTTATTATATCACCAACATGGATACATAAACAATATTAAACCATAGAACTAATTAATATATATATTAGTTGCGCCAATTTATAAAGAAGATTCTAAACGTGATGGAATTTATTTACCGGATAAAAATCAAGTATGGATAGATTTCTTTACGGGAGAAAAATATCAAGGTGGGAAAATTTTTAATAACATAAATACCCCTCTTTGGAAGATTCCTGTATTTATTAAAGATGGTGCTATCATACCTATGACAAAGCCAAATAATAGCCCCAATGAAATAGATAGGGGCAATAGAATTTTTACTTTATACCCGAACAAAGATGCAAAGTTTGATGTTTATGAAGATGATGGGATTTCGACAGATTATTTGAAGGGACATTTTGCCACGACAGAGATTCTTGTTGCCGCACCTCTATCCAATGATCAAGGAGATCTTCACATAATTATTGAAAAAACAAAAGGGTCTTATGAAGGCATGGTTAAAGAAAGGACAACTTTGCTACAGATAATGGCTTCGCAGGACTTTGACCACATAAAAGTAGCCGTAAACGGAGTGCTTCTACAATTATCAAAGGCAAACAGCTTCGACGATTTCGATAAATCTGAAAACTCCTACTTCTTTAACAATGATTTCGAAGTAAACCCTTATTTAAACGCATTTAATAAAGCATTACAAACAGTGATATTGATAAAAATCGGTTTATTAGATGTAACATCTAATCACATACAAATAAAAATCTCCGATTATGCAAACAGAAGTAAAGTATTCGGTGAAAATGTAGACGTTAATAAAAATATTGAAGCGCCGAATGATCTTAAAATTGTTGATGAGTTCACAAAATCCACAACAATAACTCTACAATGGGCATCGAAAAATAATGCAAGATATTACGAAATGGAAAGAGATGGCTTTATATACACTAATATAAAAGACACAGAATTTACTTTTGAAAATTTTGAATACAACACGAAACATTCATTTAGAGTTCGAGCAGTAAACAATGATGATATATCTGAATGGAGCAATTACGTTCAGGGAAACACTATAGAAGAGCCAGAGAGAGATAAAAATGTCGTTAAAAATGTAAAAGTTAAATGTAGCATTCCCTGTCAACCACTTCAAGAGATTTGTAACTTGACGGATGGTAATCTAACCACGTTATGGCATACCCATTGGTATAAACCTGTACAAAAAAGTAATGATGCAAAGGACGTTTTAAAACTGAGTTTCGATTTAAGCTATATATATGCCTTAGAAAAAATCGAATACACACCACGCGATGATGCGTGGAATGGGACATTTTGCCACGACAGAGATTCTTGTTGCCGCACCTCCATCCAATGATCAAGGAGATCTTCACATAATTATTGAAAAAACAAAAGGGTCTTATGAAGGCATGGTTAAAGAAAGGACAACTTTGCTACAGATAATGGCTTCGCAGGACTTTGACCACATAAAAGTAGCCGTAAACGGAGTGCTTCTACAATTATCAAAGGCAAACAGCTTCGACGATTTCGATAAATCTGAAAACTCCTACTTCTTTAACAATGATTTCGAAGTAAACCCTTATTTAAACGCATTTAATAAAACATTACAAACAGTGATATTGATAAAAATCGGTTTATTAGATGTAACATCTAATCACATACAAATAAAAATCTCCGATTATGCAAACAGAAGTAAAGTATTCGGTGAAAATGTAGACGTTAATAAAAATAATGAAGCGCCGAATGATCTTAAAATTGTTGATGAGTTCACAAAATCCACAACAATAACTCTACAATGGGCATCGAAAAATAATGCAAGTTATTACGAAATGGAAAGAGATGGCTTTATATACACTAATATAAAAGACACAGAATTTACTTTTGAAAATTTTGAATACAACACACAACATTCATTTAGAGTTCGAGCAGTAAACAATGATGATATATCTGAATGGAGCAATTACGTTCAGGGAAACACTATAGAAGAGCCAGAGAGAGATAAAAATGTCGTTAAAAATGTAAAAGTTAAATGTAGCATTCCCTGTCAACCACTTCAAGAGATTTGTAACTTGACGGATGGTAATCTAACCACGTTATGGCATACCCATTGGTATAAACCTATACAAAAAAGTAATGATGCAAAGGACGTATTAAAACTGAGTTTCGATTTAGGCTATATATATGCCTTAGAAAAAATCGAATACACACCACGCGATGATGCGTGGAATGGGACATTTTTAAAGATTCAATACAGATTTTCTATTAATGGGAAAGAGTGGAGTTTGTTATCGATACCCATTGAGTTTAAACGAGATGCGTCTATTAAAACTATAAATATGAAAGGTGCGAAAGTAAGGTATTTTGAACTGAATATATTAGACAGTGTCGGAGGTTTCGGATCTGGACGACAAATACGTTTTTATATGATATGAGTACGTATATAACATACTAATATAATTAAATCTATATAAAAACCTTATCAGGACTCCTTTTGTGATAGTTTTTCTGTGAAAAATAAATCAAAAATTGTTCATAAAATTTAATTACTCTTGCATAAATAAATACTTATCCAACATTCCAAGCAAAAACACACACAAGTGACACTATGTCTGCTGTAAATCGTCAGCATTCCTGACGGCTATGATTGTACACAAAGAAGATGTTGAATCAAATACACAACTTATAGATAAATCTTCTAATACACAACTGTATTCATGGTCAGGGTATCTACTTTTCACATAAAGAGACCTTGGGTCTTCGGAGAGAAGACATTCGATATTGCATTTAAAAGATTGAGCTCGTTCTCCAATCAGATCATTTAATCTAACTAGAGCATCTTCTGTGAACCGAACTTCATATGTTTGCGATGGTGGGTTAGAAATCCAAGATGCTACTCTCACGCCATATTGTGGTGGGGTAAATCTTTCTTGACCATCGGGTGCCCCTCTTTCTGTATCTGGTCTCCTTAACGGAGATCTATTCTGGAAGTTTCCGTCTAATACGTCCATACTGGAGTGTGATTCTGGTGATGGTGAGATGGGCGTCGTGATATTACTGCGCCGGTCTGGGGAGATTTCTTCGTCGTAGGGTGAATGAGCAGGGCTTTCTGTTTCAATCCCCACAGGGTTTATTACTCTTGGGCTTAAACTGAAAAAAAAAGTTTAAAATTTTGAAACTATTTTTCTTTTGTAATAATCATTTATAATATTATCAATGATATTTTTAATTATTCATAAAATTTTAATATAATTAATCATTATATTTTCTCTATCAATTGTTGTCGAATATTAAATTTACAGGGATATGTGACAAAATTATATTTGTGTGTAACAAACTCAAGCACATGAGGTTTTCGACAGGTGGTATATTATAATTTTTGCTTAATAATAAATAATCGATTAAACGTTAAATTCTTAAAATATATAATGCATTTTTTTTTTGTATATATAAAAATGTATTTACCCAATAAAAGATCGAAGAAAAATGAAGCATTTGTTTTTTTGCATCATCGATTAAAATGAATAGGTATTTTTTCGTAATGATAAATAATAAACTTTGTATAATATGATATATTGATACATGTTCCTTGTTATTAAAATTGTATCCAAAGTTTTGTCGAATCCTATGCATATATGATTTAAATGGAAGTTAAGGAAGACGAACACAAATTAGTGTCTCCATCTATGCAAATACCAGCGGAACAATTCTGCGCATTTTGAAAAAACAACAGAGAAATATTATATAGGTCCAAATAGACCAGAACATCACCATCATATATGACGACGATAATTACAATCGTAATAATAATTATTATTATTATTTGTTTATAGTATTTTATTTATTAATTTTATTGATCAACCAGACGGAGATAAAAAAAATACCCTAAACAATAATTATGATAAAATAATAATAATATGTTTTATTAATTTATTCTATTGACTAATCAGGCGGATATATAAAAAAAGATATCCCCAAAATAAATAATAAATTTCCTTTATTCGATATACACCAATCAGACAAAAGAATACATAAATAACATTGGTTCCCAAACTAAGCCAGGCCTTGTATCTTGGAAGTCAGAAATGCGTCTTTATATTACAAGTTATAAATAAATAAAAATTCTGATAAGATTACTTTAAGCGGTGGAAAATTAGAAGCTACCAGCATAATAAGTTTAGAAATTAAACTAAATTCTGCTTTTCACCGTTTACAGGCACTAGGCTCATATGTAATAGGCGTGTGTAGAATTCTGTGTGTGTGGTTGTGTGCTGTTTTTGTGTGTACTAGTGCAAATGAGTGTTGTGCTACTGCACTACTAAACTGTGCAAGAGCCCATTGCATCCGTTTTTTCTTATTTTGCGGCCATAGCAGAGGTTTTCGAACGGCAACGCGACCATACAACTTCGCATCTCTCAGTCGCCGTTTAATTGTATTCAATGATAAAGGTTTAACTCGGGTATTGTTTACTTCAACGCAGATTTCTGGTACTGTTAAGCGTCTATTTCGCTTGCTGGTAACAACAATGAAATAAGCTTCACTAGACGTGGAAGCTCTCGGCCTTCCCGAGCGTGGATGATCTTGAAAACTGCCTGTCTCCCTGTATCAAGTTATTGAGCCATGAACACAAAGTTTTCGATAACTTCAGTTGTGAAGCAATCTCACGTTCGGATATACCTTCACTATGTAAGACAACGATGGCAGAACGCACTTCACTGCTAATCTCTCGAGTTATATTGAAAAATAAATCAAAAATTGTTCATAAAATTTAATTACTCTTGCATAAATAAATGCTTATCCAACATTCCAAGCAAAACACACACAAGTGACAAAATTATATTTGTGTGTAACAAACTCAAACACATGAGGTTTTCGACAGGTGGTATATTATAATTTTTGCTTAATAATAAATAATCGATTAAACGTTAAATTCTTAAAATATATAATGCATTTTTTTTTTGTATATATAAAAATGTATTTACCCAATAAAAGATCGAAGAAAATGAAGCATTTGTTTTTTTGCATCATCGATTAAAATGAATAGGTATTTTTTCGTAATGATAAATAATAAACTTTGTATAATATGATATATTGATACATGTTCCTTGGTATTAAAATTGTATCCAAAGTTTTGTCGAATCCTATGCATATATGATTTAAATGGGAGTTAAGGAAGACGAACACAAATTAGTGTCTCCATCTATGCAAATACCAGCGGAACAATTCTGCGCATTTTGAATAAACAACAGAGAAATATTATATAGGTCCAAATAGACCAGAACACCACCATCATATATGACGACGATAATTACAATCGTAATAATAATTATTATTATTATTTGTTTATAGTATTTTATTTATTAATTTTATTGATCAACCAGACGGAGATAAAAAAAATACCCTAAACAATAATTATGATAAAATAATAATAATAATATGTTTTATTAATTTATTCTATTGACTAACCAGGCGGATATATAAAAAAAGATATCCCCAAAATAAATAATAAATTTCCTTTATTCGATATACACCAATCAGACAAAAGAATACATAAATAACATTGGTTCCCAAACTAAGCCAGGCCTTGTATCTTGGAAGTCAGAAATGCGTCTTTATATTACAAGTTATAAATAAATAAAAATTCTGATAAGATTACTTTAAGCGGTGGAAAATTAGAAGCTACCAGCATAATAAGTTTAGAAATTAAACTAAATTCTGCTTTTCACCGTTTACAGGCACTAGGCTCATATGTAATAGGCGTGTGTAGAATTCTGTGTGTGTGGTTGTGTGCTGTTTTTGTGTGTACTAGTGCAAATGAGTGTTGTGCTACTGCACTACTAAACTGTGCAAGAGCCCATTGCATCCGTTTTTTCTTATTTTGCGGCCATAGCAGAGGTTTTCGAACGGCAACGCGACCATACAACTTCGCATCTCTCAGTCGCCGTTTAATTGTATTCAATGATAAAGGTTTAACTCGGGTTTTGTTTACTTCAACGCAGATTTCTGGTACTGTTAAGCGTCTATTTCGCTTGCTGGTAACAACAATGAAATTAGCTTCACTAGACGTGGAAGCTCTCGGCCTTCCCGAGCGTGGATGATCTTGAAAACTGCCTCTCTCCCTCTATCAAGTTATTGAGCCATGAACACAAAGTTTTCGATAACTTCAGTTGTGAAGCAATCTCACGTTCGGATATACCTTCACTATGTAAAACAACGATGGCAGAACGCACTTCACTGCTAATCTCTCGAGTTTTTCCCATTTTATGACGTCTTCACTATAGAAACCATAAGTTTAACTACTAATTGAGATTGTTTGCGAACAAACTAAAGTAAACTCGGGTAATAATAAGTCAGAAACACGTGTTTTCAGGAACTAAATAATCCTAATTATTGACCAATACGTAACAAAAGTAAAGTAATTAGTAATGAGGACATTATAAAAATATTATTACAACTCTACCACCTGGCTCTAGCGCAGCGTTTGTCGGTGTTTGAAAACAATAGATGTTTATTGTCCAATAACTTGAAAGTAAACAAAAGAATGACTTGTTTAAATATTCGATACTAACAATAGAATATGCAGATGTGCATATTCTATTGATCCTATGGGATTTTATTACAATTGATGGATAATTATGTTGTTTATGCGCGGTCTTAAACTTTTGGCCGGCAGATTAAATATAACAGAAAGTTCAAGTTTTTTTATTAATAAATATTAAGAATTTCTATCTCCACCTGTTTGATCAATAAAATAAATAAATAAAATACTATGAATATATAATAAAACAAATATTCACAATACATCAAAATAAACATACATAAGGACCAACCAGACGGGATTATTTTTATATAGCAAAGGACCGCTGTACAGCGTGGGTATGCCACTACAGGCTCGCTATCCTAACAATGTGTAATATTTGTCTAATAATTACCTTCTGTGATCAAAATTATCATCGCCAACTTGTAGCGATGCGAATGTGTCGACTGCATCACTGATGCCCTCTGTCGGCGGACGCACCGAGGACTCTGCTTCATTTGTGAATGGAGCTGGACAGTCGTACTGAGGAATGTAGGGTTTGATGTCCAAAACTGGTGTACCGTTAACCATGTCCACGCCTTCGAAATAGATTTTGTTGCCTGAAATTATTATAATTTTAATATGATTACACTTATAATTTACAATGCGGAGCGGTCTGATGAATTCATCGAGTTAATTCCAACCGCCGAGTTTAAACATCGTATATCACGACAGAATTCAAAATTTCATCCTCATCATCTGGTAGGCAATGAAAAAAATGGAAAGAGAAGAGAGTGCCAATTTCTTGCTCCAAGAAGATGGCACTCTCTTCTCCTCACTCCTCATTCGGTAGCAGACTACTTTCAAACTACCAGTTCAACATACTTTTCTACGTTGCTTGATTGATGACTTTGTAACATTGCTACATGAAATTATGTCATCGCGAATTACATCAATACAAGATGAAAATATAATTTTGACTGGTGACATGTACGCAAACATTTTGCAAGCAATGCGTCGAGTGATTCCATTTCGCCATTGGTAGTAACGAAAACACAATAACTCGTGTCCGATGCGAAAGGCGGGATCGTGAAGCTGGCAGTACCAAAAATGTTAACACCGCAAAAATAAACAGTGTTGCGATAATTTTAAGACTGCGCTCTACAATAAATATATAAAATAGAATTACTACCATATAACAAAAATACTTTTTTTTTTCTGTCCAACACCAACAGTTTACAGGAGGAAACATGTAATTTAAAAATAATAGTGGAGTCAATAAGTAGTCCCATATTTAATAAATGGGCTTATCTTTAAAAAAAATTGAAGTATTAGACGTCAGTGGGTTATTGTTAACGCTGGAGGCGAATATGATTTTTTTTATCAGGGCGCTTCTTAAGTTGAAATTAAAAACAACACAACATCTTCCTAAATATAATTGTCATGGATAAATCCATACAGGACCCAAATATGATCCATAGATGTTTAAAGAATACAAAAAGATATGCTGGTTGAAGGAAAAAATATAGAATTAAAAAACATTTCTCAAAAGCGGAACTCATTAATTAAAAGGCATGAACCGCCACAAAATTATATCATAGACAATACTCTTATGGTTTTAAAGTTTTGATGCTACTAATTGCAATTCAAATACATCTGGCCTTTCATTTAGCATAGGGTGGTAGGCAAAAATGTTCAGCGGGTGGGAAACTAATTTGAAAGATTGAATTTCTACCCACTAAAATAAAAAAATAGTGAAACCATGTCAAGTAGAAGATAATGAATACCGGCAATATGAGATGTTTTAGAATCACGTTAAGAACTTTAATTTTATTATTAGCACAGATAAATCGCATTTTTCATTTAAATAACAGTGGAAAATTTTAAATACCTACATAAATCATTCATATTCTATGTTTATAGTGGCAAATAGAATTACTAGTCAGCGAATGCAAAAAATTTGCTAGATTCCGATTACAACTTTTACTTTCGAGATATTAAACTCATGGTACTTTTAGAAATAAATACTTTTTGAAAAAGTGTTTTGCAATGCTAATCGCTTTATTTTAAGAAGTCACTTTAACGGCGGTAAGTCATTCTTATTCTCATTTTGTTACGGTTAGAGTCACAAGTCATGATTACGATCGTTGAATAATATTGTTTCGTTGACGACTTCGTGGCGCAGATCGCGAGATTTTCAGCCGAGTAACAATATTTAGCGCAGCCTTTGTCGGTATTTGAAAACAATAGATGTTTATTGTCCAATAACTTGAAATTAAACAAAAGAATGACTTCTTTAAATATTCAATACTAACAATAGATTATGCAGATGTGCATTTCTTTTATTTATTCTATGGGATTTTATTACAATTGATGGATAATTATGTTGTTTATGAGCGGTACACGTTAAAATGTATCCTACGAAGTTAATATCATATAGTACAGTAGTAGTAGTAGAAATTGACGAGATTATTACTAATCTACTGCTACTATTTACTACTGCTACTTATTACTAATACTTTTATACTCACACTTTTTCACAACTAAATACATTGAATAAAAATTTTACATAATAGAAGAATAGTTCTCCTTAATAAAAACTAAAAAAAACTTGACTTGACTACATATATTATGGATTAGATTATTTAGTCAAGATTTCAACTATCTTTTGCCTGCCTATCTTAATCTGCTTCGTTTGACCAAATAAATTATAATCGTAAAAACATATATAAAAATTAAATACCTTCAATACGCGATATCTTGACGAGCGACAATCCAATAGGAGACGGTCTGTGGGGTGACCTGGTAGAAAACACACCACATCGCTTGCCGCCTAATCGAGGTGGTGTGACTTTAGCTCGAACGTTCGTGCTCTGTGTCACGTGGAAATGGAATATTATCCTGAAATCAATAAACAGCAACGTTTAAAATCAATATCTATGGTATGTAGAATATATGAGGTATCCACACTCTCTATATATAATATGCATATTATATTTTATGCTGATGAAAATTAGTTACTCACTGCAACACTATATATAAGAACCGTGTATATCTATTTTTATTACCGTAATTTACAAGAAATACGCACGTTTGTACGTTTACAAGACGCAAAGCAAAATTTGCGAACATACCTGGGATGTTACTTATTCCATAAATATATTTTTTAAGTGTATTTTTTGAAGTTATATGTAAGCCTTAAAATTTAAAAATGTAATTGTAATCCAAGTGTAAATTATATTTCAAAAGAGATAGATGTAGATAGAATATATAATAATGTAGATATAGATAACATACTATTTAATAACATAAAATATATTACATTCATATCGTTTCTTTTTTTTTTAGTCAATCTATTATATTGCATGTAAATCTGGATACATTTATATTTTAAGAACGACTTATTTCAAATCAATTTATTATAACTACACAATTTCCACACAAGAAAATATTTCGAAGACATTTCAAATTGATGTCAATGAGCTATGCCCATGTTTGTGAATTTTGTCTTAATAAAAACTCAGTACACTTAACCTGTATAGTTTATAGTCATTAACCAATGATGCATAGCGTTCGATAAGGTCTGGCATAACGGACTCGTATACAAACTTTATAAGCTCGGTGTGCTAGATCGACTTGTACTAATCATACGAGACTTGCGTAATTCAACCTTTGGATACCGCGTCGAGGGAATACTTTTCGAAGCTCACCCCTTTCGAGCCGGAGTTCCACAGGGCTCAGTTTTAGGTCCCGTCCTCTATACATTCTACACCAACGACATCGCGCACTAGCGATGTAGAGCTAGCTCTTTTTGCCGATGGCACCGGTCTCTAAGTGTTCGATCCAAACAAACCAGCCAGAAGTAAGCGCCTCCAATCCGCTGCCAATAAGTTAAGGAATTGGTTTACTACAATTTAAATAATTTTACACCAGTACAAACGCAGGTATGTACTTCTCTCGGCGTTAAACGCCGCATTTTCCTACCTAAAAGTTATTTGATCGTCCAATCCCCTAGAAAAAAACAGTTAAATACTTAGGCGTCATACTAAAAGAAAGACACACTTTCGGTCGGCACATCTACTGCGAACGAAATTGGGTGGCCTTTGTTCTCGGTCGTTTGCACCCATTAATAAATAAAAATAGCAAAATTTCCCTACGTCATCAAACTGTACTATACAAAGCGTGTATTCGACCCATAATGATATACGCAAATCCCGTCATTGCGCATGCCTACCCCCCGCATCTGCTTCGCCGACTTCAGGTAATGTAGAATCGCTTCACGCGGGGGGCCCACGGTGGGGCCGTGGTTCTTCTGAAAATCTCCGTGAAGCTAACAGGCTAACAGTTGCCAGCAGCCATCAATAACAACAAAAGATGTACCTTACATACATACATGTGTCTACCAAGTTGCTAAACCTCGCCTTTAATAGATTTAAGGGGGACGGCGCGCACGCAGTCCCCACTATCAAAAATAACGCGTCCGAGTTATCCACATTAGGGATAATCGCAAGGGTCAACCCAACCGAAGTGCAATGGGAAGGCCTCGCCCTGGGGGAACCGCCTTGTTGATCACGGTATCCCCTACGCCAGGTAAGTATGAATTCTGCTCGGAGAACCGCAGACCTCATTCGCTTTAAAAAATTCTCAACACCGCGATGAACGAAAGGTTATACGCGCCATCTATTGGAACCTAATGAAAACATAATGCATTTGTACTAGCGCCATCTATTGGTACAAATAAATAAATAAAAATTTATGGCATGTCTGACAATAGCATAGATTATTTTTTTGTCTATAATGTAAAACCAATATTTTATTATAAGCTCCTTGGAGTTACTTTAAAAATTACTTACATGTAACAAACAGACAGCAATTTCACTTAAATTATTACCAATATTAAATATATTTTCTTTAATAATTACAATGATGAATAGATAATGGATGTGGATCTGTGTTGATGACAGAAAATCGCTGTTGAGAAAACAACAATCAGGAAAACATTGTTTCCCAGTTTTAGATTCCCAATATTAGATATATTAAATTAAATATTAACACTTAAGAAACCTACCTAAGTTTTAAAAATATTATCAAATGCAAACATATGTGATTTAAATTTTATTCACACAAGAATCACAGGATTTTTTTTTGTGTTATACTACCAGCAGAAATATAATTACAATGTTATCACAGACAAGGACTATTCATAAAGTAGTCAGACATAACATAGTTCACTAATTTTGTTCAAAAGCTAACTTAATGTTTATCATTATTGTTCATATAACACAAGCACCACTATAAAGCACAAATAAATTTAGATTACATGTAAAATATATAAATAAATAGAAAAAAAAAAAAAACTCCTTCATTTTAGAAATTACAATGCTGTGTGTAATTGTCAATGGAATTGAATAATTTTTCAAATTTTAGATAATTTTTTTATTGGTCCTGGTAAATTTCAGACCCATACATAGCTTAACATAGCAAAGAATATGCAGAATGCTCTTACTAATCTTCCCTTTTTCTTTATATAACATTGAAGAAGTTTGAATGCAGTCTAAGGGACATTGGTCATTTGGACATACATCATACCAGCACTCAGAAGAAAGGTGTCATTTTAGTCAAATAAGCAAATCTTATACTATTTATATATATTTATTATATATAACAATGGTAGAGCTAATGCCACAGAACAGCTGCAGAATGAATGGGTCACCTCAACCTCACAGAATACCAGCATAAATATAGCAGCATAATGTTGCTGTTTTGGCTGGTAACAAGGCGTATGCATTATGATTCCCTGTCAAGGGTGCATGTAGATGTCATGGTCCGCAGGAATCACACACATAAACACTAGTATGTTACTCTCAAAAAAAAAAAATTAAATAAATTAGAACAAGAAATGATATAAACATACCACATATGAGAGAATTCTTCCAAACCACTGATAGCATGCTCTGGATTGTTAAAGATATTAGCATCAATAACAACAACACCTCTTGCATTGGATAGCACTGAAGGTTGCCTTGGAACCGCACGCTTGTTCTCAAAAGTGGTTTCAATGTATCCAATAGGCTGAAATGGTATTGAGCTTGTGCTGTCTGATGTTGATGGTTGATCTTCATTATGACTGTTAATAATTGTTGTTGCTGAAATTAAAATGAGATCAATATTAAGATACGAGTATTATTTTGTCTCACAAAACTGTTAAATGTTTAAAATGTTTTGTGTATCAAGATTTACATCATTTTTAGCAATAGAAATAAAAATATTTTCTTTGCACAAAATAATGTACAGTCAAACCTGAGTAAGTGGGAACTGGGTAAGTGAGTAAACTCTTTTAAATAAGAGTAATTGCCCTCTATTTTTAGCCTCTAAAGAGAGATTTTTGGATCCTCAGATATTTGTGTGTGGATTACTATGTCTCCTACTTATCTATAATTATAAGCATTAGTCAAACATGTAAGCACACCTGCAGTTGCTATTTATGTATGTTTATAACACATTGTTAGATTTCTCTGAACTTAACAATGAGTCCATAAATAGCAGCTGTACTACTAAATGAAAACTGTAAATCGGCGATTGTGTTGCCAGTAAATATTGTTATTGACGGATTTTTTTATCAGCACAAATAAACAAGAATTTCTAACAGAAGATAATTAAGTTGAAGCTGGACCTAGCGATGAGGAAAGGACCAAGTTAGTGAGTCATGAATCATCTGATGATGTGTTAACACCAACCTTTAAAGTTGACCTGGCTACTGCTGGAGAATTCACCAATGACAATATCATGCAGAATTTTGTGACAACACATACTTATGGAAATGACAGTAAAGATGAAGCTGATCAATTGCAGACTGGATACAGAAGTAGAGAACATTTCAAGGGAGCAAGCAATATTGTTATTAAAAAGACAATATTAGGTAAATTTTAAGAATTAGAAAAGCATATACAAAATGTAAAAAAGTAATGGATTTTATAAAACAGATGTGTAAGATTAATTGTTTCATTTTTGTGAGTAATATATGTCATATAATTAATACATACATACATTTGATCACTGCATATTTGCTATTTCAGTTATAAAAGTAAATAACATAAGTTATAATATAAGTAATAATATAAGTTGTATTTATACCTCTATGAATGATAATGGCCATTTCTGTACCTCTATAAGCTAGCAACTCAGGTGAAAACTCCAAAACGGTTCAACTAGTTTCTGTTGATATTTATGCTGTTAGCCTATGCGGCTCTTACAGCTACATTGGACTCAGGGCTCACTGAACAGAGATCCGTGAGCTAGTTGGAGATCCAGGTTCAACTGTACATCATTAGTTTTAACCCCTTCAACACCTAAATATTTATTGTCTGAACTTTAGAGATGTAATCAGTATCTTATGGGAAAGGAACCCACTCACTAAATATAAGAACATAACATAACACATTTCACAACATAAGTACACAATACTGCTTAGCCAAAAATTATGATTAAAAAAAATCCAATCACGAGTAATAAGGCATATTTTTCTAATGGACTACTCTTGATTTATTTTAGAGCATAATTACTTATTATTCAAAATCGGGTGAACTATATGAAATCCCTTCGTTATATAGAATATATATACAATTTCAAAATGCAACTCCACCCAATATTGAAAAGTAATTGAAAATTATGTTACCTGTCGCCGCGCAATTAGCACAACGTAGTTCACTCAGTGCGGACTTAATGTTTTTAATTTCTTTTATATGCTCATGTTTCAATGCCGATAGACGTTGTCTAGAAAATAAAAAAGTACAAATTAATGTTCATTTATAAAATTTATGGTTACGATTTATAACATAAGTATACTGACCTTAAATTTTTTAACTCTGCTCTTGCTAAAACTATTTGATTCATATAATATTCTATGTTTTCTGCCATAACCACGTATTATATCGCTAAAGCATAAAATACAGTGGGATTTATGTAAACAAGGACACAAAAGCGAAAGCAAATATCAAAATTAGTGACAGGTGACAGCACAGTTATTAAATTGTAATTAGGCAGTGATAATATATCGAATTCTTATCTGTGGTCCTACCCCGGTCGAGTTGACCCATTCATTCTGCAGCCAAAAACAAACTGCAGTGTAGCTCTGGTGGTAGGTGGTAGTCGCAATAATATTTTTATAATGTCCTCATTAATAATTACTTTGCTTTTGTTACGTATTGGTCAATAATTAGGATTATTTAGCTCCTGAAACACGTGTTTCTGACTTATTATTACCAGAGTTTACTTGGGTTTTGTCCACAAACAATCTCAATTAGTCTAAACTTGTGGTTTCTACAGTGAAGACGTCATAAAATGGGAAAAGCTCGAGAGATTAGCAGTGATGTGCGTTCTGCCATCGTTGTTTTACATCATGAAGGCAAATCCGAACGTGAGATTGCTTCACAACTGAAGTTATCGGGGACTTGTGTTCGTAGCACAATAACTCGATACAGAGAGACAGCAAGTTTTCAAGATCGTCCACGCTCGGGAATGCCGAGAGCTTCCACGTCTAATGAAGCTAATTTCATTGTTGTTACCAGCAAGCGAAATAGACGCTTAACAGGACCACAAATCCGCGTTTAAGTAAACAAAACCCGAGTTAAACCTTTATCATTGACTACAGTAAAACGGCGACTAAGAGATGCGAAGTTGGTTCTTGCCCATCGAGATTGGACTGAAGAAGATGAGAAAAAGTGCTTTGGACCGATGAATCCAAATTTTAACTATTCTGTTCAAAACGTAGAATTTACGTTCGACACAGTGCCCAAGAAAAGATGATGTCAGATTGTGTAGTCCCGGCAATCAAGCATGGTGGTGGCTCAATTATGGTCAGGGGTTGCTTCTCTAGCCAAGGAACTGGTGATTTGATTAAAATTGAAGGAATTTGGAAAAAAGAACAGTACAAAAACATTTTAGAACAAAATACCGTTTCTTTCGGGTTGCGATTAATTGGTGATGGATTCATTTTCCAACAAGACAATGATCCAAAGCATAGCTCAAAATTATGTAGGGGATATTTAGATGGTTTGGCCTCCTCAGAGCCCGGATCTAATTCCCATTGAACTTTTATGGAAAGAGCTTGGAATAGGAACGACCGTTATCGTGGCCCATCCTCGCGAGAAGAAATTTGGAATGCTTTATGCGAAATTTGGAACAATATATCACAAAAAAACCATTAACACATTGATTGCCCGTATGACGAGACGAAAAAATAAAATCATAAAATGTAAAGCAGGATTTTTTGATGAAAATTCAGTTTAGCCAATTATAGCATTTTTGCATGGACTGTTAATATTTCTTACCGCTTTTAAAGTATATTGTTTGTCAATCAGTGTCCTATTAGATGATTAAACAGGTTAATTAAGCATTTAATATTTTATTGGAGTTTTACTCATACATATATAGTCATATATATGCGACCTAAACATGAATCGAATGCAGTTGTTCTACTTGTTAAGATCAGCAGAGAGGTCCGAGTACCACACAGCTGCATAATCAATGATAGGCAATATTAATATTTGGACAAGCATGCCCTTTGTTTTCATGAAAAGGAAATGCCCTAACGATAAAGAGATGTGGCAGTGACTTTGCGGTTAATTTCTGTCACTTGTACTCGCCATTTAAAAGTGTTGTCAATAATATATAGACCAAGATTTTTCACAGTACTATTAAATGGTATTAAAATATTATTATAATTGATAGGTGGTATATTTAAAATGTTAGTGTTAGTTAGCATCTTCGAGCTACCTACGAGCATTGCTTGACATATTCAAAGGATTGACGGTGACTCCGAAACTAAATGACCAATCCTGGATAACATTAAAGTTACAATTTACATTATTAATCCTGTTATGGATGTATAATTTATACTTCGCAGACACCGCAAACTTTTATTTATATATAGAAAGCTGAACTTCCCAGAAAGTAATTCGTTGCTACTTGTTTGATAACTAAAAAATATTTAAATTGTACAAAAGTCTTTTTCCCTTTCTTTAACATGAAAATAGTATGTATAGTTAAAAGAATAAAAAAAAATAATTATCGTATATCCCTGTTTCTTCTGAAAAATCCTAAAGGATTTCTTAGTAATCAGTAACTTCCCATACTTAACTTCAGCTTTTGGTGAGAATTATGTATAATGTCTTCGAATACAATTTTAAGAATTTTCTTATAATTCAGTACAAATAACTATTTTTAAGAATACCACAAGACACGAAAAAGGACGAAAGCATCCAAATTTACTATTGTAGATTGAGAATGACCATGTAGCCCATAGTCCACTAACCACTAGAAAAATAAGGTTCAAATATAATTATACATAATCGCTGAACCAAAAAGTTTTATTTTAAGCGAAAAGAGAATTACTTTGATAATAAAGGATGTATATCTTCAACCTTTAAAAAAAGAATATTCTTCTTTTTGTCAATAATTTAACAGTTATTCAATGAATATTGTATTGATTTTTTTTAAAGTTGTGAAATTTCAAATAATTTCCTTATTGCTCGCGATTGTTAGCCTTATAATTGTAAGTAATTTCTAAATTTAGTAATCTAGAATATTATTCTGATCATCCAATAGTCTCAACTTTATTACAGATGTAATATCGGTAATTTTCACTCGTCTAAATATATCATATAAACGAGTGAAAATCATCGATATGATGTATTGAATAATTTTGTAAAAATTATAACAATATGGAATTTTAGTAAAATTTCTTTGATTTATTTAACATTCTTATTGAGACATTTTCTGTAACCTAACCTACGGGAAGGAATAATAAATCTAAAAATAAAAATAAGTCAATAAACTAATATTATTAGATCCCTTTTGTATTTTTTATTTTATCCCATTAATTCATAGATCAATATACCATATTATTCACAACTCTACTTACTTTTTAAATTGTTTCGAAATAATTATCGATATCCCATAGAAAGCAGAAAAGCGCGCTATCCAATCACTATTGCGTTGTGCCGATTGCCGCACACGTGCTGAGATTTGTGATATTTTTACTCAATAATTCTAAGTTGCTAAACTTGTAGCGGCCCAAAGCGTTGCTTGTTGAGGAATACTGTTTAATAACATCAAATCAGCGGCATCATATTTGTTTAGTGAGTTCATCATTATTTTATTTTGACATACTGGGGTGGGGCAAAATGACTGTAGAAAAAGACCGCCACGTGTCCTCTTTTTTATTTTTACTTTTATTATTATTTTATTAATTTGCTGTAAGTTGTAATATGTGCCCAGTATATATTTTTATTTATTATTATATACCAACCTGTTTTGATCCTTCACATGTTCGATCATTTTAGAACGCCTCTGTTTTTATATTTTTTAACCTAATTTGTCGTTTCCCATTCTGCAAAATCATACAAATAACAAATATTTCGGCAAAAACTTTTTCTAATTGAAAACAAAATTTTTATTTGATTATAATAGGTTGTGAATTTATTTATTGAATTTTATTGTACACTTATCGCTGTTATCTCTGATATATTTGTAATGTATTCAATATAAGACATTACATACTATTCTTAACCTAGAAACATTATTTAAAATTATAGCGAGTATTCTCATATTGCATTTGTAACTACCTTATTTAATAAAAATCACTAAGGTTTGAAAAATCAAAGAATTGCTTATTATAAACATCTATTCATCTTTCTACAATCTTAATTCCCTTTCTTTTGTTTGTTCAACTAATTTTAAAAAGTAAAAATCGAAATACATTCTCCTCATCCGTTTTTTCTTATAGGTTTGTAGGTAGATAGTAATTAAACCTGCATATTAAATGATATTCAGTTTTCTTTTTTAATTCTATAAGATTTTGTAGATTATATTTTAGTAAACATCAAAAACTGTGAATTGGATAAATACTATTAGTAATTTTAAATGTAGAGGCTTTATAATGTCATTTTCTTGATTTTAAACCTACAAATTTAAATGTAGGTATTACTCAACCAAAATGAAATATATGTTAATACCTTCCATTAGGGTTGAACATAATGGTGAGCAAGGCCGGATTGTATAATTGGATATAAAGTGAAAACAAAAGCCCTCATTAAAAAAATACTACAGTATATAAAAGATACTGTATTTACTAGGTATTTACATCATGTATTATTCCATAAGGGGAGTTAAAGAAACTAGGCACTTTATTACAATTAATTGGGCATTCTATTCTATCATACAAAGTTGCCTTCCATCTTAAACAAATATAGACCTGTAGGTGTACTGTGCTCAACTGAATAATACATTTGATGTTGTTAACAAGTGACACCATGGCCTAATTGATCAAACTCAACCTTAATTATATCATTGTGAACTATTAAAGTTATGTTATGAATAAAATTAAGACATTTTGTTGTTACTACTAAAATTAGTACATAATTTTTTTTTCATTTGCCAAATATGCAGTTTTTGAAAGAAAGTGGTGAAGAAATAGTTGGTAATGAAGAAATGATATGATTCAATTGAATAAAGCTTGACCTTTAATTATGTCAATTATAGTTCATAATTGTTATAATTACATATGTACCTTAATTGTTACATATTTATATTATAAAAATAATTATTAAATTTTACCATTTAAAGTTAATTTTTATTGTTAATTGTAAATACCAAGTTTAAGATGAGATTATTCTACAGCATATTTTCTTTTTATTCTTCTAAAATATAAATTATTGTCTAGTTTGTAGTTACTGGGGCATATGGCAATGGTGTTAGAGGCCAAGGTAAATGGTGCGGACATGGAGGCACCCACTGGTGAGCTGCTGCCAGCACTTGCGGAGAAACCAGCTGGTCTGCCACCGGGCAAGTACTCGCTTGTTGGATGGGATATGGATACAACTGGACGGAGGCTTATTGATGAAGTAAGTACAATTATTTCCATAGATTAAATCTTTTTTAGTTTGTAGTATAAAAACTGTGTTCTGTAAATGTTTTTAAAGTAGTGTTAGGTCTAAAACTATTACAAACTATAATAATGTTTTAATGATTCCTCCCTTAGATGATTTTAGTGTGAGGTACAAAATATATTATAAACTATGAAAATTGTTCTTTTATCCCTCATTGGTAATGATAAAAAATTCTTATTTTCCACTCAAATATATTAAAGCATGTTGAAACTCAACTCTCCCTTTGCAATTTTTTTTTTAAATTGAGTGAAGAATCTTTAGTAGTACTCTGCTAAAGTAGTAGGCCAATAACCTATCCTAACAGCTAGAATAGGTTGTGACTTAGCTACAGCTACTATATTAAGTAATTGTTGTGTGTGGATGCATTCACTTCAAATCTTTTTTTTATGCTGAAAGCCTTAAGCCATATTTTTCAATCCAAAAATGTGTTTTATATTCTTATACTATTAACATATTTTAAAGAGAAGTCATGGTGATATTGAATTCCTTTAATATGAGCCATTTAGAGTTATATTACATTTGAAGAATGTGATAATAAGGTCATGTATCATGAATAATGAGTTATCATCAATGTGATAATAAGATATGTTGATGATAACTTACATTAAACAAATCTCATTAATCTTGACTGTTTTGCCAGAGTAGTTTTAATGTAATATGAGACCTATTTTTTTTAATTAATGGGAATATATTCGTAACCAGTATAAGATGGAGCAGTCTCCTTAAATCAATAATAATAATCTCAAAAGCAAATAAGAAACCATTAAGCATGGATCACATGGGTGTGTTAAAGAATTTCTAAGATCGGAAGAAAGTGATGATGGCATGGAACCTACGACTATGTGTTTCTATATAACTAGTCAAAATTTGTATGTCTGACACTGCCTTTGCCGTCTTTGTCTTGAAAGAGATTATAAAATAGTTTAAATAGCACATTGTAGGAAATAAAATTGATATACACCCACTTTTGTCTATCCTCTCCCTTCTACATCCCCTGGCTGTTCTCTTCTAATTCTGCATGTACACTGGTTTTCTTTAACATTGACAGGCCTGCCTCGGCTACAGGTGCCACCACGCCTCCGGCACGCGTCCCTTATCGCGTAAATATTGATGGAGCTTGATATTCCTATAAGGCAGACTACAATATAGCTACAACTACAAGATAATTGGTCACCAATATCAATATTATTTTCAGATATGCCAGATAGCAGCATTTACTCCTAAGCAATCATACTCGCAATATATAATGCCTTATGGGGATTTGAATCCAGGAGCTCGTCGGCGCCACAATGTTCGAGTTGTTACCGTAGGAAGGTATCGAATGCTTAAAGACACCAATACTCATAAGGTAATAAATATTACATTTTTATGTATCTGAAAATCAATAATTTTAGTATATCAATAAAAAAAAAAATATTCTAATAAATTAATAACAATAATTAGTTGTAAACACGACATGTTTGTTCTGAAAATAAGACCTTGGAGAGGTATTTTTTTTGAAGTGATAGTAATATTGACATTCATAAAAGCATAACAAACCCAAATTGAAAAGAATTATTGGACATAAATGTTTAATATTTAAATATTATATTCAATTTATATTAATACACATATGCCTTTGGATTCAAAGAATGTTATTTTTATAGATACTAAAAACAAAATCGGAAATATCGGCGTTATCAGATTTCCTAGACTGGCTGGAGAAAGAGAAAGGTGATGGCAGTGTTATTTTAATCTACCATGAACCACGTCGGCTTAGCCCCACTATGTTGCTTGAAGCACTCACTCGGTGAGCATATTATCTACATTTTTTTTTGCCAAAGACAAGACTTGATATATAAATAATAACTCTTTCTTTCGCTTTTTGTTGCCATGAACTAGAAATGAATAATAATTTATTAACATTACCTAAGCATGGCAAATTGAACAAGCTCAGCCTTTTTGATAGAAATGAGATACAACCTCCAACTAAGCACTGGTTTGCATTCTGCATGTTGATATAAACACAAAATATGTATAACACGCAATATTAAAGGTTTTTCAAATCATCTTCCTTTCATACATCTTCTCTACTGATCTTACCAAACAATAACATGCTGTCAGTAAGGAAATTGTTTATTTATCGATGCCTCTGCATATATTATAGACACATTCTACCATCACATCCACAGTGCAACTAGAAGTTCATGTGAAAGTACAAATCAGAAGATTTCAAGAAACAATAACATATTTGAAAGAAATTGAATGTCCATGTTACTTCTTATTGCTGATCTGGTTTGCAATATGAAGATTGAAGATATATGCAATTAAAACTCATTCATCTAGTTGTTAAAAATTGTTACAGTTACAAGTTACTGGACCGCTTCAAGTCAATTGTGGCGGGTTTTACGGACAGCTATGCTTTGGCGGCAGATAAATGCAAGTCGACAGTCAAGTCGGTTTCTTTACGGGTACTGGCAAGAGTATTACTTGATGCGGACACTCTATCCGTGGATAGTGCACTAGATAGAGCTACCGCGGCTTATCGCATTGTGGAGCATCTCGCACAAGGTAAAACTTCGGTTCTAATTTGGTTTACTTACATTGTGCATTGGTAGAAGCATTTTCGTTTGGTTACGAAAATATTGTTACGATTATATTTATTATTCAGATATTTGTTAGGAGACTACTTTTTTTTTAATTTTTTGCTTTCAGTCTTTTTAATAGCTTTCATCGCCAATTATTCTGTTGTGTGTAATATACTGAGATATCTCTTACTTGTTTACCTTACTCTATTGTAATTTTTTACAAAAAGATGCTTATAGAGGATCGGTAATATTTTATTATAACTCTGGTATTGTAGAAGGGTGAAGATGGAGGGACAATGGGCAGAGGACTACTACCTACCGTCAACTACTACTACTACTTCTCATCTACTTGCCTCCCTTTCTTTCACGAAACAATATTTGTGATTGATCATCTTTCACTTTTTAGGTGAGCAGCAAGAAGTAGGCGCAGGAGGTGAGGGTGCGTCGGCCAGTAAAGATATGGTGGAGACAGCCCGAGCTTGGGCCCGACCAGTGCATACTGAGCTTGAAGCGCTCGCCAATTTAAAGAAATTGCTTGAAAGGTTGGTAACCATTACATTGGTTAAGTAACTGATAATTAGCAACAGTTGTCACTTTAATTGCATTTACTATAATATTTAGTGATAGTTTTATACATTCCAAATTTCTTGATTTTTTAATAGTGTTATAAAATAATAGATAAATGAATAAATATACATATTATAACACTGGTAACTAAATCTGTGAATTAAGGTCTTTTTTACACAGATAGGGCCACACTTCTTCTTCACAATTCTTTCTGCAGTATGAAAGGGTGGGTTCGACCAGAGATGGACTGTGAGTGTGAACTGAATATAGTTTGAATTAAGAACATCACACTGCTATGTTTCATGGCAAGAACCTATGAAGCATTCCACTTCAGTCCCTAGACAATGAATGTACATTTTGAGTGGTTGTTGAGTTGAGTGGTTGTTGATGTTGATATCATGGTAGGCGTAGGCGGATGGGTAGCATGGTAAGAGGTAATTATCTTTTTCTATCTGGTGAACTGTGTGATAATTTGTTACCCCCTAATATTATTAAAAAAAAAGACTCTTCAAAATCTTTTTTCACTCTTGTGACTGAATACTGAAATGTTAATTAAATTTTGAATAGAGCTTAATGTTTGAGACTTATTTTTTTAGCTGCTACATACTTAACTGTTCAAATTTATTGCCTCTAACATTTTCAATAATATATATGCTTCCACTAACACTAGTTAGCCTAGCAAAGACTATAAAATTAATGAAATTATAATCGAGACAGCTTCAATTAGGTAGGTAACAAAAAAGAAGATGTATTCAAATAAAAATATCTACAATGTAAACAACATGTTGATTTTATATGACCACAGCAATAAGTGCTATAGATTGTTGATTTTTAATACAATATATTCGAGAAAAGAATGTAACGATTTTACAATATTACAATAGTTTTTGATGAATCCAGGCAGAACACATTCCGGCCGGTGTTTGCGCCACTACTGCGGTCCGCGAGGCCGGAACGTAAGCGCGTGACTCAACTCCGGCGTCTCCTCGCTGATGCTGGGCTATTGTACGATCAGTTGCGTGACGCTTGGCAAGACCAGAAACTTACAGGCAAGAGGCTTTAAAATCCATAAAATTTCATAAAAACATGTATACTTAAGTATATATATATTTTATAACAATGAGAGTTACAAACGAGCACACAGTTCACCCGATCTTAAGTGATTCCTGCGGCCTGTGACATCTAATGCAGATGCGTTGTCACCCTTGAGGACTGAGATGGAATGCCTCGTCACCTTCAATACATAAAGGTATATAATCACACAAACATATATGGTTAGGTTAAGACATAGGACTCAAGGTCAAAAACATATATCCTTGTTCTAATCACAGCCAACAGTTTTTTGTTATTCATTGCAAAATTCAAAAACATTGTTGATTGCACTCTGTGTAGAGTAAAAGTGTTTGTCAACTTTGCTTCAAGATTGTGATTTCTTTTCGCTATTCCGTGTTGGACCCGATCGAGATAAAGGATGTGCGGGCCTAATATAGTTTTTTTTGTATTTTTTATAACTAACTTAAACCTATCGCCACCAATCTTAAGCACTGACCTTCTTTGAGTAAATTTTACGGTGTTTTGTCTGGTTTCTCGGTCTGAGAGGAGGGGTAAGGCATTGCAGGGCGCGTCATTACGCGATTGGACAATTGTGTGGATGTCATCACTGCTTGTTGTGTGTTCCATTAATAACATGCTTTGAATTCTAAATATGATTACTTCTTGTGATTATTTGGTGTGATCAGCAAATCGCTAATTTCGCATTCATGAAATTTTAATCCAAGATTATACATACCAGCGAAGCGGAAGATTCTTAAATTGCATCCCCAATTCGCAAAGGTCAAATTGAGCGTAATATGGCAACCACCAGCTTCAGGTGAACCCAAACTCACTGCAGTTTATTGGCAGTTGCTAGGCGGTATCTTCTGGACAACTGCGCAATGTGAGACAATAGTGATTAGCGAAATGACTTTGATCGGCTCGGTCCATCTTAAAAACCAAAAAAAAGCATCAAAAGTAATTCAAACAACAGCATGAAACAGAGATTAGTAAAAATAAAAAAATAAATTAACTACGCTTTATTTTTTTAGACCCATGTAGTGTGTTTTGTATTGCATATACAACCCCTAAAATGCATTTTATTGTCATATTTCATTTAGTAATTTTATGACGAAATATAATCAATAATAATTTTCAAGCCTTTATTCGTAAAATCGTGGGTGTGGTGGTTTTTTTTTGTTGAACATTTACGTAATATATTCTTTACGTCATATATTTTTTATAAATAACAAACCTTTATTTGGTTGATTTTAGGTTTAGAGAAACAGTTAGCTTCGCTGTCGGTCACTGCTAAAGAGGAGGACATAAAAGAACTGATAGATATCTTCGACTGTCACTTTGATCCCTCCAAAGAACCAAAAGGACCAAAACCACGAATTAACAACAGAATTAGAGTGAGTATGTAGCCATTGTGTTCAAAATTTATCTAAATATATGTTCAGCCTTGAATCTTGTATTAATTGCCTTAGTAACATTGTATATATCCGGATCTAAGATACTCATATTAGTGAAAGATACCAAGTATAAGGTAAGAGGTTAAGGAACTGTGCCAAATTTTAAATGTATTAAAAAAAAGTCATTTTTTGTATAGATTTATTACGAATAATGATATTTTTCAGGCAACTTCGTCGGCGGGTGAAACAGGCGAGGCGGAGGGCAGCACTAGTGAGTCACAAAAGAGTTCTCTACAGAATTCGCCCAACAAGACCAACAATGGTAAGCATTGTTAAAAATTTAATAGTAATAAGCAATTAAAAATTAGTTTGCAGTATTTCTACAATTTATTAATTCCATTATTTCACCATAAGATTCCTCACAGTGGAGAAGAAACAACCGAAGTAATTTTGCAAACATTGTCTTTTTTTTTAAAAAAAACCTGCAATATTAAATATTAACTTATAATATTAACGAAAATTTAGAGACCATAGTCAAATAAAGCATGCATAGCAAAGCATATAAGATAGTATTATCACAACTATATCATATATATATATGGTGGTACACAAGTAAACCAAGCTCAATTGTAATGATTGAATAAATTGTTCAGTGGTGACACAAAACATTGGGAGGAAACATGCATGAAATATATATATATATATATAAATATACAGTGTCTGTAGTTACATGATTAAGGACACCTATTTAGCTACACACAACTTTATTTAGAGTATGATTTTAAGATTCTTTCTGTTGGCTACTTTATTAAAGACAGTTTAATGTTTCACGTTCTTAATTTAAAAAGAACATGTTGCATTTTTCGGGCATTTTCAAGAAACGCCTAAAGCATAATTTGGCTTATTTTTATATCAATAATTTTCATCAAACTACTATGGGAGAAAGCAAAACTTGCGATTCCTCTACAAAGACTACATTTATTTTTTCTTAGCTACCTCTGAATGTGTCTTTAATTAGTTGCCTGTGGTCAATTCCTACAGCTTGAAATATAGTAAACCCAAATAAAAAATGTAAGATGTCTAATCTTTATTGAAAGTATTTCTAATATTTATCTCATATTGCTTATACAAATTATATCCTATTGTTTTAAAAATAAAAATAAATTATCAAAAATCTTAGTTAACATATCACTTGATTTTTTTTTAAATTGTGTGACCACCCCTGTATGAACCTAGTTTAAAGTCAAACTGAAAATAATTTCTGCAAAATAAGTTAAAATCTTCTAATATCAATGTTTTATTACTTCATGATTTTGTTGATAAGTGGCACTAGAAACTTCATAAGTTATCAACTTTTTTTCCTTCTTTTCCTAAAATTTTCCATTAAAAATGTATAAAAAATATGTATTAGCAAAAGTGAATAACATGAAATGTCCTAACATATCTATGCTAACATAGTTCTTATTTGATATATATCAATTGAATGCACATGAAATAAGAACAAAGTGTGTGTTTAGGCTAGAGTTACGCCCAACTAACTGTAGCACAAGTAAATTGTGTATAACATTTAAAGAATTTAACATGTATGCAAAGTCTAACTGTATTGATCTCTTTCTTTAAAATGTTTGCACGTTTAAAAATCCTTAACCTATAACTATTAAGTTTTTGTTTTCATTTATTTTTGTAGTTTTCATTTTGTTTAATATAACATATTTTCTTTTCTTTGTTACATTTTAATATTGTCGCTCGCTATTTATTAATTGTATGCTGTCTTCACCTTTAATTGCGATGGCACTAACCACGAAACTATTCCAATGTTTTTGTATTTTCTGATTGTAAAAATGTTCATTGTGTTGGTGTTGAATAAATAAATAAATAAACAGAACCACACTTTGTGGAGTATGAGAGTGCTAAACTTAATATTTTAGCGCTACTGCACAAGTACAAATCTTATTACTGTGTATGGGTGATGAGGCAAATAGTATGTCTGCAATATAAGTTGTGAGTAAAGTATGTCTGACTAGGAAATGTTTTCCTATTTACAGATGTAGCAGCAGGAGACACTAGTCAAACTGTGGTGGCCCCCGAAGCGGTTGCAGCCAACTAACGAAAGCTACCCTATTAATTTACACTTTTCTACCACATTATGTCGTTTAGAATTCTAACAGCGCCATAGGGATGTGACAAAACATTTATTCGTATTATACATTTAGGTTAAGTCTTTGGAATTGAAAGATATTTGTTTTGCATACATCGGTGAATGAATTTACATAATAATATATATTTGTTAACCTCCCCCTCCCCCATTGTTCGTTTTGCCTTATGCGTAAAAATTTATATATATATATATATATAATAAATAGGTGATAATTCTAGTTGAGTGCCTTAGCGACTCAGTATAATGAGATATAACTTTTGTATAATCACATTTTTGTGTCAGTTGAACCGTTAATATATAATGTTTTGTATAGAAGTGGGTTATGTCGGTTTTATTATAATCGGCACACTTTCTGATACGTTGAATAGTGTTGAGATGAAATGTTGTGATTTATGGGTGTTGAATTTTAATAACCCAATTTTACATCATTATTGAAGCAATATTTATTATTTTTTTAAAGATTCGGCTTACGAAGATATAGAAGTACAATATAGTACTATATTTTATTTATTTCAAAGATCCTTTTATTTATTTTTGGATGTGTGCAATCACATTGGAACGGATGGACTGATTTTTACATCCGATATTTTTTACATTCTATTTATTTTTTTTATTTCTTCATTCATTGTTACTACACTCGTGCTACCGCATACTTCGCTATACTAATGTGCTTTTGTGGCATATCATTTTATTTTTGCCATAGTTAATCTTTCTAAAGGTTAAGTTTTCTTACCATACTATAAGCTATGTAATGAAAACAGTGTGTACCTATTAACTTACCTCTAATTTAGTTAGTTTTTAACATAGACTGTACATATAATTTAATTTCTTATTTTGTTCAGATCTCTAATAAAAATGTAAGTCTATAATTCTGTCTACTTTATTGTCTTTATGTTGTGACGAATGACAGCTGAACAGATTGAAAAGATGTATGAGACATTTCTTGTTTACTTTTTTTAAATTTGTTTTCACACTTTATGCATCGGCAGCATGAACGAGTCAGCTCGATTGAGGAAGGACAGTGGCCTCACACAATACTTTCCCCACTTCTAGAGCTCGATGGTGGAAATAAACACGCATGATGACGATGGTCTCGTCTTTAATTCAGTGCCCGCTGATCTTTTTCGGGTGTAAACTAATAATTACATTACGCTAAATTTAAAACGTAGTGGATGGACCGAGACCCATTCTTGCTACTAACGACATCTTTCATCAGCTCTTGTTTGGCAGCGGCGACATACCGTAACCTGGTCTAAATCGATTTTGAGGACACCATCATCAAGATAACTTTGTTGTTGATACAACTAGAGCATAACTTTAGGCTGTCAAACATATGCCATTAACTATACAAATATTGACCAACTAATGGAAGATAAAAAATATAACATTATATAAAAATATGTTTATTTCATATCGTTACAACATCTTGCTTTGTCCATCCTTCCTCCAAGTGGTCCCTTACAGCGCGATCTAGAATCACCTGTAAAATAATTAAATGGGGGGTCAAATTAGATAATTTTTTATTATGGCAAATTTTATGTTTCCTATATAATGTAGTTAAAATAAACGCAGTATATTCAAAAATTATGTAGAGTCGTCACTCAGTATGTTACTGATGGATCGTGGACACGGATCAGATATCTGAGCGGAAATGGACTCCACTCTGTTTTAATCTTAAAATAAACGAGTAAATGTTTCGCGTACATTAGATCGGCTTATTTGTAATAGAAACGGCGGACTACGCACCAAAATAGTTTCTAGAGGAGGTTGTGTCTATACTGGGTACTAGGAGACCGCTTCCGAAAACAAAGACAGACGATAGTACTAATGACACCTTTGATGATGGGATGGAAATAAAATCATATTTTTAAAACGTTTTATTAGCATTATTTACGCTCCATCATGTTAGTACAGCTAAATGAAAAGATAGTTTCATAAAAAATACATTACTAAAAAAAACCAGCAATGAAACAATATCAAAAACGGCTGATGTTCGAATCAACGAACGCCCGGTCGCGGCGGCAGAGCGGCGCTGATACCGCGGAAATCATCACAGTCCCGTCAATGGCGGCCGCGACCCACCGCAAAAGAGCGGTTTGTTTTGGCGGGATTGATTATTATGTTTAGTATTTTTAGTTTTTGAGAAAGTTACGCCCGTGCGTTCATTGATCCGAGCATCAACTGTTTTTGATTTTGTGTTACATTGCTGTTTTTTTTTAGTAATGTATTTTTTATGAAACTATCGTTTCATTTAGCTGTAACTAACATGATGGAGCGTAAATAATGCTAATAAAACGTTTTAAAAACATGATTTTTTTTTAATTGGTTCGATTTTTCCGTCCCATCATCAAAGGTGTCATTAGTACTATTGTCTGTCTTCGTTTTCGGAAGCGGTCTCCTAGTACCCTGTATACAGCAATGAGATCTATAAATACTTTTGCTATTTAACCCTAGTAATTAGAACTTCTTTTGCCAGGGCGCCACGAAACCAAAAGGATACGACTGGTAAACAACCCTTGTCAACATCCTTGTTACAGCATGATGAAGATGGACAAATCTTTAAGTCATTTATTGTTAAGCTTATTCCTTAGTATAAGGGACAATACTATAGGTTTTTTTATTATTACATTGAGAGAAATAAACGAGCACACAGTGCACAAGTGGTTCGTGCGTGACCATGACATCGAATTTCATCCTTGGTGCGATTCTGCTTGTCTGCATCAAGCAGATTCTGCTTGAATGCGTTGTCACCCATGAGGATAGATGGTATGCATCGTCACCAGTAATAAAGATGTAAAGATAAGACAGAACACAGCAGCATTATGCTGCTATTTTACGTTTGTGGAGAGCTGCCGAGCCCGCTGTGGTTGGGGCTAAAGTGCTTTAAGTTTACATAAACGCCTATATCCCCATACCATCTAGCAACCACCACCTACCATCAATCGGAAAAATGCTGATTCCCTTGCCTCGATGGACGGTAGGTACTAGTGGCGTCTCCCGTGGTTATCTGTGACGATTGGTATTGGTGGTGAGGGCATGGTCCTATCCCGGTCCTGCTGACCCATTCATTCTGCAGCTAGAAACCAACTGTAGAGCAGCTCTACCGCTGTTAAATTAATATTTAATATTGTTCTGGCAGTCTGTTAATGCATATCAACTAAATGATGGTGATGTAGTTAAATTTATACCGATATATATGGATTGAGCAGACGAGCGACAGTACGCGTAGATATTTGTCTCATACTAATTTGATGGCAAATAAGTATAGAGTACAAATATCCGAACATCTGTGGTCAGGGACATTATATATTTAATCAATCGAAGTATGTATTTATTTATAAACTTTTGTACAACTAACATATGCACAAAGGCGGACTTAATGCCCAAGCCATTATCTACCAGTTAACCTTGGGAGGGTTTAGAGAAATCAAGGTAGGGACCATTATTATCTATGCAATTTCGTCATTTTCTAGGTGAATTCATTGATTCCATACTCTTTGTCAGAACATTTGTCTGACAAACATGCTTGGATGTAAAAGCTTTGAGCTCTGGGTTTTGAGGAGGGATTTTTGGGAGTTTGAGTACTGGACAACTATTGGACATTTTGTAAATTATTATTTAAAAAAAGAGCAATTAGTCGAGTCTCTTGCCATTTCTTCTCACAAGGAGGCTGCTGCCTTCCGAACCGGTGGCCGTTTTAGTTATCTTGACGATTCAAAAGTTTTTCGTATAAACCTAATTTAATAAAGCCTATTTTGTATTTAGATTACTTTTTTTAATTGCAACACAACGTAATCCCAGGATATTTCCTAATAACGCGCATCCTTAAACCTCTTAAGTACTGCTATGATCGTACACCGTGTGCGTTGGGTCCGTGGCAAGTGTAGGCGGACATTTTTTTCCAAACATCGCCGACTTCTGTCCCATGCGAACTAAACTCCCCAGTTCGTCTACACAAGCCCTTCCTCTCAAATCTAACAGAGATTTCTTCAATACTAAGTAGTTATGAAATCCAGTCGGACTCGTATTAAAGCTGATATATTTTAAAATTCCAATGGTACATACCTCAATATCCCTACAGCCTTGCATTGCCCGGCTTAGTACCACGTCGAAATAGTCCATGTGAAGTTTGTGGGAGAGTTCCAGCAAGGCTATGCTACCTAAAAAAAAGTAAGAAACATCGTAGCATCACATGAAATCTAGCACACGTGTAATGGTAAACATAGATGTGCAAAATAGTTTATAGAAAGTGTGAATAGACAGTAAAAGTTTATGGTATCAACATGGCATAACTATCTATCCTATAACACGTGAATGAAAATGTATTCAAGACGGAAAAGTCCCAAGTTTAGGAAATGAGTTACACAGATGCACGTCAAAAGCACCCAAGGCGAAACGGAAGCCCGCCGAGCCTTCAACTAGGACGTTAGATTTTTTCAAGGAAGGTTTTTACAGCTTCAGCAGCTTAAAAGGTAGCTCGAGCTCTTAGGGCACTCTTTTTTTTATTACTTTGAGAGATTTGCAAGTGATTCCTGCCCTGCGGCCCATGACATCTACATTCATCCTTGTCACCCTTGAGGACTGATATGGAATACCTCGTCACCAGTAATAAAGATCTCCGGATCCCTACACTCGCCAGACAAAACACAGCACAGCATTGTGCTGCTATATTACACTGGTGCTACTGAATTGCGTGTTACTTACCTCCTGAAAAACCTTATTAAAAAGTGTTCTATTAGCCTAGACACCGTAACACCCTGGTCAACGAAACACAGCACTTGCGTCCAAAGGAGTCGGAGGCATGTCATCGACAAATCGGACTACGCGATCACCTAGGCCCAAGCCCTTTATTAGACACTCAACACACAGATGCATAATTACATAGTCCCCATTCGTAGCTACACAGAAGTAATGGAACGAGCCGAGGTTCGGCCCTCACGGACGCCCTGCGCACGAAAGTGCTCTTAATGTAATAAAAATAATAATAAGAGTAGTACAACAGCGCCATCTATTATAAATCTTCCGCGCATGCACTGACATATCGAATAAATATTAAATGCACGCCTCGGCCACGTAACCGGTCTTTATCTGAATCGTACTGTAATGCTATTATTTACGCTGGGATACCGTGGGTACATAATTAGTTATCTTTACAACATCAATAACCAAAGAAAAAAAGGCCACCAAGGCATGGGAAACATCAAATATTTCCATGAAGCCTCTAAAACTATTTAAATATTTGTTGTGAGCCAATTAACGGTAACGAGACATTTCACCTTAGTTCTGAGGGTGAGAATGCATGGATTTAGGTATTAACAGCTCGTTTGGTAACTTACTTTGGTACTTTTGTTTCTAAGTTACATATGCCATAATTGATAAAAATATTGTTGTCCCTTTTCTCTACGGTACGGTTGTAGTGTTGAAGACACATGTCATTCGTAATACAATACACCCAGACTAGAAAAAAAAGTTATGTTGCAAAAATATTATTCCTCGGCTGGGAACATACCCAAGACCCGAAGCAGCACCGGTTCCTCTTTTAGTATTCAACACAGTCAAAAGTTAGAAGACACAATTCTAAAGTAATTTCACAATTCTATTTTATTACAATAAACATTACCCATATAACCCGTAGGAATCATTAACTACATCCTCCTGTAAATCAAGATTGGCAACACTGTCATGTCTCGGAATCCCATAGTTATTAAGAAGAATAAAGCTGTCAACACCATGCACCATGGGAAGTTTACTATTTACTGGGACCTAATTGAGTGGTTATTGTTGTTTCCAGTAATATGCACACAATAAATTCCACAATGCATACTAAATAGCCCTTGTTACCATGAGGCCTGGTTTACATATACACCCAATTTCACTTGAAAGGAATTCATAAACATATACAAACCTGTAGAGGGCAGGCTAGATACTGTAAGGCATACCCCGCCAGCAGCTTCCTCCACATGACCAATGTCGACTAAAGGCTCGGGTTCACTTCCCCGCCATGCCATTGACGAGGTACAAGCGCATGCGTAAGCCTTTAGCGGTATACCTGCGTCCACTAGGGCTAGAGTTGCCGCGTTTACTGACGCGCAATATGCTCCACCATCTGCCTGGAAAATAAATTTAAGCAATTAAACAAAAAATCTTACTACTCTGTCAGAATATTTGTCTGACAAATATGCTTGGATTTAAGCTGTGTGCTCTGGGTTCAATACTGGACAACTCTTGCACATTTTGTACATTATTTAAAAAAAACAGTAACTAGTCAAGTTTCTTGCCATTTCTTCTCGCTAGTAGGTATTCCTATAAGCTATCTTGACGAGTCAAAAATGTTTTGTATTAACCTACTTGTTATTCAATTCTTCATGTATGTGTATTCATTCAGATATGACAACATTGATCTCAAGATCCACAGCAACAGAGCTCGTCGTCGAAGAAAGGTCATTCACCATCCTAACCGAGCACAAGACGACGGGGGTCTCGTGTCGTCTAATCCTCCAATATTGCGTTATATTTTATACTTTTCACCAATGAGAGAGTGGCATTTTATAGCAATTGTATAGATTAACGAAATAGAAACTTAAGGAAGTTTCAGATAAGCCCAAAATATAGATGGACAAACTACTTTCATCATTAACTCAGCCTGCCATTGGTCCCATACTAATGATAAGCCTAACCCACATGAATATGTGGCAATACACAAACTAAGATCCTGAGTCACATGTATTAATCCATTTTTCACTAGTAATTTTGATGATTAGATGTTAGGGGTCACCAAAATAAGTACACAGTTCTAATCAACACAAATAATAAAATACACAAATCTAATGGCTAGGGATTCCTACTGTCATTGACCTGAATACCTTTCAACTGAAATATGGTTTCAGCTTTCTTTTTTATAAAAATAATTAATAGACAGTATTGATTACAAACCTGTAAAACTTCTACATAGATATCTATTTGTGAACGAGGATATAGTTCTGTTTTGATGGCGGCTGTTAATGTTTGTCGTAAATGTAATGACATTTCCTGTGATTTACGGTCACCTCTAGGTCGATTCTTCCTTTCACCTATAGAATGTTTATAAATAATGTTAGTGATTCAATGCAGTATTTGGATAGATTTTAAATTCAATTTTCAAAATCTTAAATAATTGTATCACTATATATGTAATATGATCTAAGAACATTGATTGATAAAGCAGCATTTAAAATTACAAATAGTAACTTCATTGGTCTAACTAAAATGGAATTAGTCTAACTCACCATAAATTGGCAAACAAGCAGGCAGCAAGCAGTGAGTGACCATGGACATATGTCTATTTTATTTTCAAATGTCAATCACTTCTGCATGCGTATGAGGCTTGTTTAATGATTAAGGCTGAAATCTTCTGTATTACTAAAGTTAACTACTAAGGGTAAAGACAAGCTTATCAATCTGCCTGGTATATATATGTTTGTGTTAATGTATGTCATGATAGTATGTCAATAAAACTTCAAGAATATGATCATAAATTAGGCCTATGATATTTCTAGTACATTGTTCTGCTATTACCTTTCGACAAGACAAGCTAGACAAGCCCTGTCTTTCGGCATGCCTCCCCGCGTCAAATACACCAACTTCAGGTAATACAAAATTATTTCATGAGCAAGGCTATCGGTGCGCCATGGTTCTTGCGTAATGAAAGTCTACACATAGATCTTGAGCTGCCAACCATAGCTCAGTACCCGAAGCAGGCTACCCGCCTATATTTCGACTCTGCCGTCACACACCCAAACCACTTGATTGTAAGTGCCGCCACTTACAATCCCATCGCTAATCAAAGATTCACCCGCTTCCGAAGGAGACCGAGGTACGCCCTTGACAACCCCGGCGACGCGACCTCCAGGGCCCAAGCCCTTCATAAAACACTACACACATACTTTGCACTTTCATACTGCCCATAAAATAAAAATTACCTGTCGAAAAAGTAGCCATGCTGTATTGACAGTTAACAACAACCCCATCCTTGGAAGTTTTAGATTTACTTGCCTGAATAAAATAAAACACATTTTTTTAAGGAGATTGAATTATGTATTTACAAAAATATGCACTTTTTTTTTTTAGCCGATGGCTATCCTAGTTCCTAGTTACAGATGGCTACCTGCAATGCGTAATATATAATGCGCCGTAGTGGCTCGATTTTAAGTAACCTAGGCAAACCTAATCTCTGCAGTGAATCTGCATAATAGTATCTGTATAATTGGGAGAGTACACTATCTGATAAGCATATCGCCTATCTAGTGTCATAAATTTTTGCCACTGTATATGTTAATTTATTTAATTACCACTAAAAATAACATTTATGATTTCAGTAGTACACCAGAAACAAAGTTCAAGCTGGGCATACACTATGTAATCAGCATGATTCTTGCACACCAAGCTAACACTGGCAATATAATGACCTTTTCTGCATTTACACATACAGTATCAACACATAAATACAGTTCTGGTAGTTGTCAATGCATATTACCATAATAAACTTGATAATGTGGCTAAGCTACATTATCAAGTTATGGAGGCTATCCTGTACCAGGAAATCAGTTATGGAGGCTCGGTTGTGAGATAAAAACTTAATTCTGAAGCCTGAGATACTAATATGTTTTAATAGATTAAGCAGAAGTATTTCATTGATAGCATTATGGCCTACGATCATTCAGTAATATGGTGTCCATCCTACCATACCAAAACCTAAAATACATCAAATTACTTGTGCAGCAATTTAACATGAAAGTGGAACATAATGCAATTGATTGTAGAATAGGTAAACTTTATGGATGAACTGGAGAAGAGTACTCTGTAGTAAAGTATATTGTGCCATGTTGCACTTTTGTTTCTAGCTGTTGCATGAATATGCACCTTGGCCGAGGAAGAACCACACTCTCACAGAATACCAGAGAAAAATAGCAAATAATGCTGCTGTGTTTCTTCTGGTGAGATGAGGCATTTCATCTTAGTGTTATCAAAATAGTTAGTTACCTAGTTACTTTGTCTAAATGATGTCATCTAGGTTAATGTCAACAAAAGCAATATCATCTAATTACCACATGGTTTCATTTGTACAGGATATATTAGAAAATAAATTAGTGTAATATTTTGGCACATACACAAAGACACTTACTCAACACATCTTTCTCTAGTCCAATGTTAATGTGTGTATGAGATAAGGGGAAATATTTAGATACAGTTTCAAAAACATGGGATACATTGAAAGGACTCAAAAAGATTTGTGTGAATTATACTCAATATTAATCCAGTGTATATTTCCAGAGCTACCATGCATAAAATAAAAGAATTCATAGTGTTTTCTTTATTTACATGTATAGAATAGTAATTTAAAGTAGAATGAAATAGTGAGAATAGCCTTTACCTGGTGAGGACCATACACCGCAGCTAATACCTTTGTATTGCCTTGCTCTAAATAAGCACTACCGTCTGGTTGAGTGAACACTCCAAGTTTACATCTTATACGACGAAGTTCATTTGGTCTACGACCATCTAATCTAAGCCCTTGACTCGAAAGTAAATCTGGTCCTGGCATTATAAAAACGAAACAAAAAGTTCTTACAATATAATTTCGTCTAATCAATTATTAAAAGAAATAAATTTGCGTTTAATAATTGATAACCTATAAATTTTTTCATAATAATTTACTTTGAGTATTTGACATTTGTTTTCATAGTGTCTGCACTCTACACCATATCCATGTTTTACTGTATATTCTTATATCGTTTTACGCTGGCTGATATCGATTATTACTAGATTTTTATGGTATCAGAATTGGGTTTGGTGCGGATAAATATGCGTTCTTCATTTTGAGAGGGGTAGGATTGCCAATTTTGAAATGCCTGTGAACTTAAGGACCCTGTCCGAGGCTGATACATACCGATCCCAATCGGGAGCGATTTATCCAAGGATCGGTATGTATCAGCCATCCATTTTTTTGGGCATAAATAAAGTACGTATGACTACGCCGTATTTGGTTGGATCATGCCTGTTCTCATACACTTTAGTTCATATGCCCTCATATATCCTATATACCTTTGGCATACTCAAGTGGACTCAAACCGAACTAAACGCCCTGGATAGAATTGTCAGAACAACTATGACGTCCCACAAGATGCATAATTCGAAATCCTTGGTAATGCCAGCCTCATTACTTCTTACCGGGAAGACATAGAGGCCTTGACCTTTTAAGCGCTATTACCATGCACAACCGCCAAGTGTGCAACCTCTGTAACTACTAACTACTGAAAGATCAGGTGGTGCTTTCCATACAGACGTTATAGCATGTGACAAAGGACTTACCCTCCTGTACTTAGCCAACAAGCAATGGCAGGATCCAGTGTACAGAGCATCTCCGACCGGGAGCCCATTTGGAGAGAGAAGGAGATCCATGGGAGGTACCACAAGGCTCTTCACGAGCCGTTTTTAGGCACAATTGCCGAGGGTTTTGTCTGCGGTACTGGATCAGGTTATTAAGATTAAGGGACGGGACCATAGACATCTGTTGAGCTTGCAATCGCCCTGGTGAGTCCCTCAAAAATGTTATCTCCAGTTGTTGGGCGCTTTCTAACTCTGAGTAACTGCGTATCTGAGTAACCAGGATTCACAACCTAGAGCTTGCTCTGAAATATGATCTTGAGGATCGGAGATAGCCTTATTATAGGTAAACACCGAGGCCGTGATCGAAAAATTCGTCAAGCGAATAAGCCTGATATCGTGTTGATGGACGGGGCACAGTTAAAGATGTTGTTGGTCCACATCACCGTCCCGTATGACGAGAACCTTGTGAAAGCCGAAACAGATAAAAAAAAATATCTGGACTGCCTGCTATATTTATCATAAGCTTCCTTTAAAAATTACTAATTCAAGGTCTATAATAACTTAAATGAATTAAATCGATACCATTACTACAAGTAACCGGACCGAACGGTCACCCTTAATTTAAAAGTGGTAGTGATAGAAATTCATGAGGAAAGCGGCATGTCTAAGAAATAAATGTTAAAAGTTTATTCGATTTCATATCAAATTAGTTAGTTATTTATTGTATAGTAGTTATTTGTGTTCATAGTAACTTAATATGTTCGAGTTTATGTATGAGTACCTTATCCTAAATGCGGCTGTCGGATATTTGCCGTTTATTAACGTTTAATGCAAAAAAAAAAAAATACGAAACAGACATATTAATATATATAGTATATCAACCAAGCCAAAAATGTTTCCACAAATAATTCATTTGTACAATCTGAAATTAAGTTAATATATTATACAAGTACATTTTTGTATTAGATTATATTACGTAATAAAGATAGTGCTCGTTTTTGATGGATTATGAATTACGCCTAACTGTAGTTCGTTGTAGATTTGAACTTCCTAATTTATTAACTTAAACAAAGACATGTGCAAAAATACCATAATCTTATTGTTCATAAATCTTAGAATTATATTTTCACCTATGATAATATCTGTGTCTTTTTTAATCTGTTGTTCTTGAGATGTGTACCGTGCACTGCATTTTTAGACAAGCGATAATTTAGTATAATAATTAAGATAATTTGTTATTCCCTTCATGGTTAAAATAGGTAAATAAAAGAATGCAAGTATTATTTAATAATTGAGTGATACGTTACAGTGACTCTCTTTCGGATTTGTTGTCGATTGATGGCCATTGTCAATTATCTGTCACCCGGCCGTATGTGTAAAATATTCATATATTCCCGAAAAATTGGTTCCCACTGCTACATAATCGTAGGGAATGACTTAAAATAACATAACCAGGTCATTCTCTGCATATAAGTAATAATAAGTAGTAAAATAATCATATGGTGGTTATATAGTTTAGTTGTATTGATTTTAATACGATTGATTGTCTAATTGATTCTCTAATTGTTTGAATACAGTGGACTACAATGGACGTTGACGACTCGGCGGTCGATCTAAGCGTCAGGTAATTTGATCTTGTTATTGCATAGTTCATAATTTTATGTTTATTTTATTACATTTATGTTTATTTCTAATGTTAATAAAATAACATATTACCATATGCTTGTTGTCACCAACCTGTTTTACTTTTTGTTCTTACTTCCTCTCTTTAAAATATGAATTTGATTGCCAATTAAAATTATATGATTGTTAATGATATAATATTATTCCCAGGTCCCATTTCTAAATGGGTTTGGGGCTGTACAGTATTAATTTCCCTCGTTTTCTATGTATTGTACTTCCACTCCAACTATCATATAATTCTCACACAGTTCATCCATATCTTCTTTGGTCTTCCTTTGGTGTTTTATCCCTCCACATTCAACTTATCAATACAAAATGAACTCCATAGTATTATTTGACAATATGTATGTAAAAATACTAATAAATAGTATTTTTATATACATTTATTTACACTGTAGTCTGGAAAGTGAAACAAAAAAAAATGCTGTATACACATTTTTATTGTTAACAGATAAGAGAACAGTAAGAATTTAAAAATTAGATTCAGAAAATATTAAGAAATAAATGAAACTCATCTTAATAAAATATGTACAGATATTTATTTGTAATACAATTAAGTATTGTAATAAGACTAACAGTCCGGCCTTTATTGGACTTATTAGCATCTTTATTTTGTTAATAAATTATATTTATTATAAATACACAACACATTTATAGTCTTATATATAGATTTTTTTTTAAGAAAAACACCACTTTTTGTTATAACTTAAAATAATACCCACAAATAAATACAAAGGGGTTATTTAATACTATGTAGAGATATGTGGCCTAGTGGTTATTGTACAATAGTCCAGTTGAGGCACATTATTTGCGCATTTATGTCTGTATTGTAGTATATGTCTTGTGTTCCTGAAGCTACATATTATTATATTATTGATTATTATTATTGCCGATATTGATTTGGTCATAACCTGAAAACATCAACAACAACTTTCTGTATAAATGATCCTACCAAGCAATTAACCTACATATCCTGAGATTATTATGTATTTCAGTTCATCTTATCTTGTCACTTATCTCTCTTATATATTTATAACAAAAGTAAAAAGGTGTGTGTAGACAAACAAGTAAATGCCTATTCCAACACTACTGTCTAGAGCCTTAGCTCCCAAAGTGGTCCAGGTGGGACCTCTAGGATTCCGCGGGAGACTCGACGGGGGTCTCGTTAGCGTGATAAGAAATAGGAGTTCACAATTTGTTAGTGGGGGTCCACGAAAATTTATTTGCTTTAAATAGTGAAGAACTAAAATGTTCGCTTGAATCCACCTATCAATGGCGGCAGATAATATTTTAAGAAGCTCAGCAACTGTTACTTGTATAAATAAAAACTTGCATATTCCGTATTCAGTAATACCTGACGAGACTTGCAACGTGTGATAACAATAATAATACTAAGTGTAATAATTATACATTTGAATAAATACAACACATAAAAATATACTTTTTTCTTTTTATTTTTTCAAAACGAAATAAGTGAGTATTGATTGGTTCCTTGAGCTGTGAGTAGATTTCAAAAAAATCATGGGGTCCACCATAATCAGCTAAATTTTTGAAAGTGGCCTATGAGAAAAAAATTCTGGGATCCTCTGATCTAGAGCATAATTTCTCTGCTTCTTGGATTAATCATCAAATTCTCGAAGAAGTTTCTTTGAAGCATTCATCTGTGGGACTCAAAAAAAAACCTAGTCCTGTTTTGTTGTTGATTATTAAAAATTGTATAATTAAAGATTCGTCTTAACGAAAATCTCTATTTATGATGACAAAACCAACAGTTGTGGTGTACAACAAATACTCCCAATCATAAAATTTAAGTGATTTACCTATACCTTATTATATCTAAAATTCATAATTAGGAATTTAGTTAATCATCATATTAATTTGGTGTTATAAACAATAATTTAACTTTATTAGTTTGTAATCTGACATCTAATTAATTTTATATAAAGTGGGTGAGGACGCGCTATTGTGGCGGTATTTTTGTACAAGTAATTCCTTGCTCAACGTTACACTGTCTGAATAAAAATCATTCCACAAGACCCACAAGTGTTAAACAAGACTATCGCTGTATTAAAGTTTGTGGTTATTTCATGTGTTGAAATGATTAATGCAGTGACACCATAAAAAATTCATCATCTGAGTTATCATTTAATCTCTGCTATAAATAATCTACTTAAACATTCTTATACACACATACTTCAAGTAGATAAAATGTATCAAATCAGGAAACACATTATTATTTATTTAAACTTTACAATGCAAATTACATAGGCGGACTTAATGCCAAAAGCATTTTCTACCAGTCAACCTGAGGGTGGTATTGAGAAACTAGGGTAGGTGCATGTATAATATAAAAATAGTAAAAATAACAGTTCCTCTGCAAAATATAATATATATTTACTAATAATGTACTAAATATACTTATAAAAATATATATGAATACAATAAATATATAGGATACCTAAATTTATATACTTTATAATATATAATACAATAAATAAATATATTGTTATATATAATACATACTTTATAACATGATGGTGTTATCAATCTTCTGACAGTTTAATCAGGACGTACTATGCACCTTCTTTTTAAACACAAAACGATTCTCAGCCATTCTGACTCCAAGAGGTAGCTCATTCCACAGAAGAATACACAATAAAAGAAGAGTGCATAAACTCTGTACGATGAAGAGGCCATAGAAGAAGAAGATTATGCTATGAGCGAAGGTTCTTATTGTTGACTGTATTAAGATACTGGAAGTGTGGAGACAAATAAATTGGAGAAGGAGAAGGATCATGTTATTTTACATTTTAGAAAGTAAAGGGGGATACATTCACATTGCTAATCCATTAGATAGACATTCTATTGTGTTGCTAATCCATTAATCCAACAGTTGAATAATTCCAAAATGGCAGATTGTTGATGTTTGTCAAGTATTCTTAATATAAATGGTATAGTTGAAAAGATTTTGTTTTCCCATGATACTTTATAGACCATTTTATCGATTATTACAACTACATATGTTTTATGAGATGTGAAATATTATTATGTACCACAACAAAAACAATTTATATACATATGTACAAGTATGATTATAAGCATGCATAATATGTTAAACTTATGTTCCAATATTCTAAAATATAACTATATTATTTTAATGATATTAGAACATGAAAGTGGGACACGCTTCACCAGCTGATTTGCATTTGGTCCACAATACTTGTATTTATTCTCAATATGGAATCATAATGCTAAGTCTAAATCTGTAATCTTGTAAAAAGTGCATTGGGTTTTTATATTTAACAACAAATAAATTATTTATTTATATATTTTTTTTATAATATTCAGACCATTTTCTAATATAAAATTGTGTATATATTGTATAAATAAATTATTTAATATTGCAGATCCTTGCCTCCTGAGTTAAGTGAACTGAGAGCACTTACTGCAAGTGGATTGACAATAACACCAGCTCAACCTCCACCACATGTAAGTGTAAAACATTAATATTAGTTTAAGTTTGATTGTGTCTATGGTAGCAGGATTTCTCTTTGGTTAAGGATTGATAAATATATTTATTAGCTATTTTAATAATTTAGGTATGTAACCAAGCTATAATGGCTTTATATATTTAGATTGTTGTAAATAAACATTTTAAGTTAGAAAACTGTGTACCTAATATTTTTCTGGAGATATCCAGAAAGGCTTAGACATCCTTATATTCTACTCCATGGATATAACTAAGTTGTAAATAAGCTTCTATAAGTTAATAATAATGATAAAATTATCTGTTGCAACTATCACGGAAGATTGAACGAGTGAGTGTAAGTATATTACAAATCTATTTTTATATAAGCTTGTTTAGTATTATTCATTAATTTAAGTTCAATCAACAATATAGTCATAAAATGTACATCCTTACTTAACACTTTACAACCACTACTTACTGGATGCCTGGTTAGGATTTTATTTATTTTTTTATGTCGTAGTGTATTTTATACTATTGTCTCTATTAGCATCCTTTGGCTTTATTAGCATGCCATGTAATGGAGATTAACTTCTTTTATAATCTAGAGGATAGCCTTTTTACTAAAAACATTTTACTTCTTACTAATAATATATGACCCATTGTCACATCTTTTAATGTATATGTCTGTAAAAAATTGTAGATAAATTTTGTGAAGTTGGGTGGTATTTAAAAATATTTATTTACTTATTACGCAGTCTAGGGAGGTAGTGAGGGGTCATCCTCACTATATTCCGTTGCTACTTATGCATATAATAATATAATAATATTTTATTTGGAACATAAAAAGCATAAGAGTAAGAGGGGGGGGGGGGAGTAGGTACGTATTTTCAACATTGTACTTTTAATAAACCTTCAGTAAATTCATAAGAAAGGGTTAGTAGCCATTTAGTAATGAGTGCCTTACATTGTTGTAGTGATAAACAATATATTTGCAATATCTTATTTATTTTATTCTACAAAAAAGCACTAAGGAAGTTAAAGTGACGTCTAGCGAACTTAGTTTTATGGGCTGCCATGGTGCAAATCCTGTCATGTCTTCGCTGTGTTTTAAATAATGCAAGCTCGAACTTAAGTAGTGAATGTTTTCGTAATACTGTGTGTAGAATAAACAGTTGCCGAACAGATAGTAATTTATAAAAGGAATATAGTTCACTGGTTAGATAACGGAGAGGTTTGAATGACATGACTTTTAAAACAGATCTTTGTGCTCTTTCTTTCTTTGTCTTTTAGTAACCTTTAATAAGGTACTAGGAATACTATCCCAACCAACTGCTGTAGATTTAAGACTACTTATAATATTTTCAATCTCGGAATTATTATTTGGAACCTGCTTTAATCATATTCAGATTTAACTTTTTTTAATATATTATTGCAGAAGTTTCTGTCACGTCTAAATATAAGTTTAAGTACTTGGTTTTCGGGATCTTTTAATAATTTTAGACTAAGTTTATCACGATTTCTAATACATCGTAAAAGGCCAGGAGTAATCCATGGCTTAATGATTATTTTCCTGGAAGGGATAGGTGAGTGAATTTGTGCAATTTTTAATAACAGAAGAAAAGGTGCTAATCAATTTTTCTGAACAACTGTCAGCATCATAGGAATCAAATACAAAAGAAAAGTCAGTGTTTAAAATTGCATCAATAGCTCCAGCTATATCTAAACGTTTTACCGTATTTTTAGCTTTACATGACAGTTTTGAATCAAAGTATAAGAGTATAGGAGTGTGATCTGTGAAACATCTATCAACAATTAATGTAACAGATTGACATTTTGTCCTAAGTAGAACGTGGTCTAAACAGTTTTCAGCACGTGTAGGGTAATAATGAGCTGGCAACATCCCATGTGTGGAAATAGTGTTAAGATAGTAATCAACACTGGTATTAATATAAGAGGGTATAATATTTATATTTACATCACCAAGAAGAGCGACAGTCTTATACTGGCTTAGTGATTGCAATAACTCATCGAGGCTGTTTACAAACGGATCTGTATTATGATAAGAGGGTGATCTGTACAGCGCCACTATAGCAAACTCTTTCAAAAATTATAGTACAAGACAGTTTCCTTCTGAAAGGTTTGGTTTTCAATGATGCATACAAGAGTATCAATGACATATAGGACCACACCTTCATTTTGATTATTAAATTTTGATTTAAACGAAATGAAACCTTCTTAGAAGGTAAAATAGGACATTTAGAGAGCCAGCATTCTGATAAGATAATAATATCACATGTAAAGTTCAATCTCTGAGTGAATAATATTAAATTGTTAAAGTTACAGTTAATGCTTCTGATGTTAATATGTAGAATTTTAATAGGATTTTCGAAACTATTTAGATAAGTACTGCATTCCTCAGGCTTACTACAAGAAAATAACCTAGAGACAGAAATATTATCTAATTCCTCTGCAATGTTACTATTTCTAAATTCATCCATTATTCAAAGAGTAAAAGATAAAGAAGGGTGCACATAAATTTAAATAACATAATGGCGACATAAAGAAACCTTCAAAAAATTCCTGCGAAATATACAGATTAAAGACATCTTTAGTAATGTGGAGCTGCGTATTGGATATCGGAAACCGGGATGTATGTGTGGTAGATATTGTGTTAGAGTGTAAGAAAGATTGAGCGTGTGATAGTGTGCCTAACAAACAAAGACTTAGAACTGCAGTAAGTAAAAATATAAATATGCCCATGCACAGTAAACTGAACATAAATTAGCACTACTCATTTAAGACCTTTCATACTGGTCAACTTCTCTTCGTTCTTCACTTGAATAAGAGGAGCACCCTCTTTTTCACGCAGGAAGATTTTTCCATTGGAAACCCAGCAATAAACAAATCCATTAGCTTTAGCGTGCTCACGGGCCAGGAAAAATAGCTGTCTCATCTTGGGTGTCATGTTCTCGGATATAAAGATTGGTTTACAGGGACCAGTGATTTTAAGATGTTCTGTAGAAAATTTGGTGCCTAGCTTATTGAACTTTCGAAACATTTTAACCATCTTTTCTTTTGTTAACACACTTGTAAAATCAACAATAACAGGTTTATAAGAGGGATCTTTAGTGTTAATCCGAAAGATATCCTTAATTTCAAAAGGCTGTAAAGGTACACTTAATACTTTCGCTGTAGATAAAATTGTGGCCAGCAGGTTCTCTTTTGTTTCAGCTTTAACAATTGGGATATTTTTTATTTCTATGGATGCAGATTTAGAGCTGCGCTCCAATTTATCAAATTTGTCTTCTAGCACTTGAATATACTGAGCATTTTGCTTCCGCTCAGACTCCAATGAATTTAGTCGTTCACGCAACGAGTCATAACTCTGAGATAAGAAGTCAAGAGACGAACGTATGTCATTATTTTGGTTTCTAATCTGTTCAACCACAGCAACAATTTCCTCTATTTTCTTATCCTGCTGATTTTTAAAGTCGGCGAACAAGGCCTTCATATCCTTCATAAAAACTGATAGCTGATCATCTACAGAATCAGAGTGCTTTCGTTTATTTCTTAAAGTTAAACGAGATGAATCGTCTTTATTAAGGTTCGGTTCAGAGGAACAGTGTTGTTAGGACAACCCTTGCTCATTTTTTGCCGTTTGAGCCTGCGTAGTTGGTTTGCTGGCACATGACGGCGCAGTATGCGGCGGCGAACGATTTATAGGCATATTTGTGAGCAACTACCAGGATATCAGAGGTCGAGTGAAGCAATGTCGGACGGAGAAACGATGGGTCAACTGGACTGGGCGTATCGCTGTGATTTCATCTACAATCGCTTGCCTTCCAGTCTTAGCAGATCTCTTATGTTTTTTCAATAAGTAAAGAAACACTCACAGTTTAAGACAGTTGCGACCGACTCCTTCGCACAATACACTGCAGCAATCGTTAGTTATGAGCTCCTATTATATGATTATAATTTTTCTTTATAGTTTTAGAATTTAGATAATAAACGATTTACTAAAAATACGTCTGAACATGTCCGATGTCCGGAGAGAAGGGATATGTATGTTTGCGGGAATTGAATGTATACAGTTGGTTTTTTTTCCATAATATTAAGGATGACAAACAACGATACAGTTCACCTAAAGGCAAGTGAAGACGGTCGTATCATCCCTGACAAGCAAACAAATGTACATGCATATTTAACCTTTGAGGACTGAGATGGAATGTCTCTTTACCAATAATTATTCATGTTTCCAAGTACATATACAATTACATGGCATGTTGTCCACATGATGCTATATTTAGTAAAAACATACATTGTCAGTGAAACAAAAATCAACAAAAAATAGCAGTTGTCAGCCAAACATATAGCTTAGAAGATTCTAAGACACAAGATTGTGTAATGGTCTAATGGCAAACAGATTTGCTAGTATACACAATTAGTGTTCAACACGTAACAACATAGTATCTCTTAGAAAACGCATTTTGTCATGTATTGTTTGAATTCTGACCTGAAGGACATGCCCAGTCTTGTATAATTTATGAATACGCAATTTTCCTATATACTATATAGGCTGTGATAACAGTGGTAGGGGTACACTGCAGTTTGTTTGTAGCTGTAGAATGAATGGGTCAGCTTCACCAGGATAGGTCAACGCCCTCACAGAATGCAAGCGTAAAACAGCAGCATAATGCTGCTGTGTTTCGTCTGGTGTGTGCAGGGATCCGGAGACTTTTATTACTGGTGACGAGGCATTTCATCTCAGTCCTCAAGGGTTACAACGCGTCTGCATTATGATTCCTTGTCAAGGATGTATGTAGATGTCATGGGCCGCAAGAATCACTTGCCATCAGGTGAACTGTGTGCTTGTTCATTACTCGCAATGTATTATAATAAAAAAAGGCAATGCTTCACTTTTACTCCTATATAATATTAATAACATAGTAAAGTCAACTTTAATTTCAGTTCACTTTGTTTATTTAGTTTGATCAACTAATTTACCTTGTCATGAGTTGACTTATCTATTAGTTAAATAATTCTATTTGCAATGAACAGTTTATTATTTTGGCCATATATGTTTAGGTTATCACCTTATGAGACGTTATTTATTATCAACAAAGCCATCGTTAATACAAATTGCTTCCCCGTTGTTATGTAAGGTTTACATTATTGCATCATTCCAGTGGACAAGATAACAAGTTATTTGTGCACATTTTAAACTAACTACGATTTTATAAAAAGAAATGTTTTCATTTATAAAATTACACTTAAATAATATAAATATAACTGTAATAAACATTTTAAACTCAAACTTCGCTGTTGTATCAGGAAATTAAAAGTAAGCACCCGAACACTAAACGCTTTTTGAAAGAGATTTTAATCTGTTCATAGTAAATATATAAAAAAAACATATAGGAAGGAAACAGGACAAAATCACAACTACGAAAATCTAAAAGTTCTAAGTCCGATGTCACTAAGCTATTATTGCCCACCCATTTTTTTTAATTTTGTCATATAATATTTATTTTTATAAATTTGATTCAATTACTAATTCAATGTCAAATACACATCATATGTGAAGTAATAAAATATCAGTTATCTCTCGGATCTTGAGCGCTCGACAAAAAACCTCACCTTGGACATGAAATGATCGATCACCTTGGAAATGAAATTATCGCTCGAGGCTCTTTCAAATTGTTAACACACAAAAAAAAATGGATAAAAACTAATTTGTTTTGTTTACCTGTTTTACATAAAAGTAAACAAAAATATATATCTATTTCCTTACCTTACGATTTTTTTTTCGGGCTCTAGGTCGCTGTGAGCCCGAGGGTTTTTACAGTTTCACCGGGTTGAGAGGTGACCGAGCGCTATATCTTAGGTGGCGGCATTGGATTGCGTTGAGTTAACTAACTGTAAACTGGGGTCTCTTATTGCGTAAACTTTATGTTTTGATGATCGACGTTTCGCTCTCAGTTTTTACGGTATCTGAAGCAATAAAACCCCAGTGTTTTATTGTTGCAAATAACGTAAAAAACGTTAACTATAGTCAATAGTAAAGTAATAGTTGTTTTTTTTATTATAATACTAAAATAAGTGCCTGTTTTATTGCATTGAGAATGACAAACGAGCACACAGTTAACCTGATGGTATGTGATTCCTGCGGCCCATGACAACTACATTCATCCTTGACAAGGAATCATAATGCAGATGCGTTGTCTTGAAACACTTGAGGGTGACTGAGATGGAATGCCTCGTCATCAGTAATAAAGGTCTCCGGATCCCTGCACTCACCAGACGAAACACTGCAGCATTATGCTGCTATTTCACGCTGATATTCTGTGAGGGCGTAGTCCTACCCCGAACGAGCTGGCCCATTCATTCTGCAGCATATATAAATTAAAAATATATTTTTATAAAAATGTCAATAATTTACTACTTGGCTTTATCTTTGATAAATACGATTTTACTTACAAGAGTCTAATTACACTACTTATTTGTGTTTTTTTTTTTTACAAAATGTTGAAAATTAAAAAAAAAATGCCCCTGGAATTATTGTTGAGGATCACATCTGTTTATGCAATAGGCCTCGTGTGTGCATTTTAAGGTCTTTTAAGCACGATTTCAAATTGGGACCTTTTATATAAATATTTCCGATTTCTCAGACATCTATCAAGGCTATCTCACAATATCTGCTTTTACCATCGGACGGCTGGTAAATCGAGGCGTAGGGTTCACGAGACTCAGTACTGTTTGCGAGGCACTCCATCCATTTTGGTACAATGCATGTTTTTTTTTTTTTGTTGTTACGTTGCACACAAAAAAAAAAAACAAACGAGCACACATTTCACCCGATGGTAAGTGATTCCTGAAGCGGTCCATGACATCTACATTCATCCTTGTTGAATTAAGATTGTACGTCTCGTCGCCAGTATAATAAAGCTAACCGGATCCCTATACTCAACAGACGAAAAACAACAGCTATATACTTTTTTACGCTGGTTTTCTGTGAGCGCATAGTCCTACCCTGGTCGAGCTGAACCATTTATTCTGCAGCTAGAAGCCAACGGCAGTGTAGCTCTACCACTGTGAAAATGTCAACCTTCCCCCTATGTTATTGCACACACATTGACATCGTTATAAGGTAGGGAACGACATGGGATAGTGAGTGCCGATGTACGAAACACAGAGTTGTTTGTGCAAATGCTTAAGGCACAATGAAATATTTTGCGCAGTTCATCTCATCTAGCAATAACCAGAAGCATCACCGTCGGGGGGGGGGGGGAATCGACCAGGAGGTTATTTTCATCGTCATCAATAAGATAAGATACCACATACCTGTTAGAAACACTTACTAGCACACAATTAAAACATTGCACGTTGCCTTTGAAAAAAAATCTGATGGATCCGCGTTGGTTTTGGTTAGTTAAATACGTAATTAAAGTAGTTTTAATAATTACCATAGACTATTATATACTGATTTGATTGTAATTATCTCTAGGGCGCCAGTGGTAAACGCGTGTTGCGCCCGCGTTCGGAACAGAGAAGTTATGCGGAGAGTCCGGACATTGTTCTGTTGCCGGCCGCTCCTCCCCACCGGAAACCTAATATGCCAGCGCCCGCGCCGTTCACCGGTAAACGCCGTTTATTTGCTTTATATTAACATTAAGTTTCACACTGCATTTAAAACCCTCTAGACTGACTAGAGAATCGGACCACGAGTAGGGTGGCCTATGTGTTTTCTCAAATGCTCACGGCACTATAATATTTCCTGTGCAGTTAATTGTCTAATGATGATTTTTTATTATTTATAGAATATGTGGCAAACGAACAAGCAGCCCACCCGTTGGTAAGTGATCACCGCCGCTCGTGATCATATGTGTTTTCTCAAATGCTCACGGCACTATAATATTTCCTGTGCATTTAATTGTCTAGTGATGATTTTTTATTATTTATAGAATATGTGGCAAACGAACAAGCAGCCCACCCGTTGGTAAGTGATAACCGCCGCTCGTGATCATATGTGTTTTCTCAAATGCTCACGGCACAATAATATTTCCTGTGCAGTTAATTGTCTAATGATGTTTTTTTATTATTTATAGAATATGTGGCAAACGAACAAGCAGCCCACCCGTTGGTATAGGATCACCGCCGCTCGTGATCATATGTGTTTTCTCAAATGCTCACGGCACAATAATATTTCCTGTGCAGTTAATTGTCTACTGATGATTTTTTTTATAGAATAGGTGATAAACGAACACGCAGCCCACCCGTTGGTAAGTGATCACCGCCGCCCATGAACATCCAACACCAGAGTCGCAAATGCGTTGCCGGCCTTTAAGAAAAGTGTAGGCTCTTTTCTTGAAGGTCCCTAAGTCGTAATCGGTTCGGAGACACCGCTGGCGATAGCTAATTCCACTTTACTACTCTAACTACTCTGGTTGTGCGTGGCAGGAAATTACGCGTGAAGAGCTCAGCGGTGCATTGCCAACCATCGAGATGACGAGGATGTAATTTTGAATCGAGTAGAAATAGAATAAAGACGAGAAGTGGCATACGCGCAACAAACAGCTACATCGGGGATCCTCGTTTGTATCACAAATTTGTCGATATTCTGGTCTGGTTGTGTTGTATGACTTTCCTGCGACCGCTGCCTTTAGCTACAGCCTGGCTCTACAATATATAGGATCTGTGTACTTGACATGTGACTTCAAACCAAACAGTATGATATATAATTGGTTTATTAGGACATTATGTATAATAAATAATAATGAAAAAAAAATGTATATCTCTCTTTCAGATGTCAGCAGTAAACTAAACGCTGGTGTGAATGTTTCGATAACGCCAAGTACGTTGCCAGTGGCAGCACCCGAGTCGCCAAGGGAGCCCCGGGAGGACGAGGAATCCGAGGAGGACGAAAATGAACCGCCTCTATCCATCACCGGGCATAGAGTGAGTTTGTATTGTTTTTGTACCTAGTACTATTCAAGTATTTATTTTAAGGCGGTAAAGCCAGGTTAAATTATGTTTCTATGGGTTTTTTTTTATTATTTACACCGAGAGTAACAAACGAGCACACATTACACCTCAAATTCTTGAAGCCATTTCATTCTACATTCTTTTTTACATTCGCGCGGGTGTAATTGATAAATATCATTTTTTTTTATTACAATGATAGTAATAAACAAGCGCACAGTCCACCGGATAACCTTGAGCCGTCAGATCATCCTTAGCGAACTCGGTCTGAAACACCTTTGGCACGCCCCGGATGACCACTCAAAGGCGGCGGTCCGCCACAATGGCGTATGTATTATGATAAGGGATCGAGTCCGCGGACAGCACTTTTGTGTGCGCCCTGTGGTCCTGGACCGAGACGGAGATCTGTATACCCGTCGCCAGATTTCTAGCCTTGTTGACTTTTAAGCCTTATCCTGTAACACTACATGAGAGGCTTTGGTGCTCTTGAAGTTGCCTGACTTAATTTATATATATATATAATAGTTAACGCTTTTGTTCGCGCTTGGGATTGGGGTTGAAGATTCGTTTTCTTTGCCGGGTGGATATCTTTCTGTTGCACCCTTCGAAAAGGGTGATCTCACCCTCACCGTAGGACGAAGAGGTGACCTCAGGGTCAGTGACATAATCATCATCGGATTCCATTTCTGACCATTCCGTCGCGATCGTCGACGCGTTTGATGAAGCGCGGGAAGGCGCGGAACTAGAAGTGCTCGCGACCGCAGCGTCCTCCGCCCGGGTACGCGCCGGCCGCGGCTGCCAATAACCTGCTCACAACCGGCGGGGGGATAAGTCCCGCGTCCATAGGTACGGGCTTGTTTACGGACCTATTAATGAACTCCGCAGGGTCCAACTCCGGGATGGCCACTTGAAACGCAGCATCTATACGCGAGCATTCAATCTTTTCGTTCTATTATATAACCAACTCAAGTCTCCCCACCCTTAGGCAAGGAGGTGTAAAAATGAATTGGGTAGATATAAATGAATGTGTAGTTGTATACCTACTATCTGAATTTCGTGGGTTCCTCCGCGGACACAAAGGAACCGGGTATAAGAACAAAAATCAGCAAAAACTTACTGCGCATCTGGATCTGGAACTCTGCTCACTCGCCCGGCTAAAACGCCGTGACGAACACACAGTATTACCGACTTTAAGAAAGACGCTAAATTCGCGACCTAGCACACGACGGCACGGTCAAAGACCCGCGGTGAAGTCCCTAACGCAAGTACTACTACTACTGCTTACTGTAACTGTACGGCTTGGTTACAGTGCAGCAAAATCATCACCTCCCTCCCGACAAAACGCGGCGGCTTTGCGCGGAATGAAGGCTAAAAAGCCGTGCTAGCGAACAATTTCGGCGACGCAACCATATAGATATATATGTAAAAGCTCCTAACACGTCCGTGCGAAAGGAGAGAAGAAGTCGATCTGGTAGAGAGTCAATTTTCCTCTACGCAATATTATATATATATATGCAAATTGCATAATTAAAAGAGTAATGAATATTTTCAACTTTACTTTGATTAGGTCGACTTGATTGGTCCCGAGTTTATATATATTTTTTTATCACTTCTGATTTTAGCTTTAAATACAATAACTTTGGTTAGTGAGTGTACACCATATAGTACATCGCAGATGTAATTATCTTTCTCAAATCGAATAAGTGTAAATCAAATTATGTAGATCATTCCTTGATAGATTTAGTATGTAGTCTGGCTTAAGGGGTGCAAGAGGACCCAAAGTAATAATAATATATATATATATATATATATATATATATATATATACATAGAAATAAAAAGAAGTAATAACATATGCCATGCGGCAGCTTAAGTATCTAGTACAGTCAACCTCGTGTATGTGAAATAGATAGATTATTAGACTATAAATTTATTTGATTAGACATTATTAGTCCCCTGTTCAACATAGGAATTTCCTGTTATTAGGAAATGTAATCATTATTATTATTTGTTTGTTGTAGGAGTTATCCAGTGCTGAAATTTGGGAGCGTGAGCGAAGACTCAGAGCTCTAAGAGAGAAGTTACGCGCCGAGGAGACTCGACTCGTTCTGTTGAGGAAACTGCGCCAGTCTCAACAGACCACCGGCATACCTCCTGTAAAGGTAACTTTAAGCGATTATATAGATGCCTTTTTTAAATACACAAGTTCTAATAAATTGTGGCCATTATTTGGTAAACCAGTAGTATTGCATCGGAAAAAAAAAATTACATCAGAATTGACTTGAACAGAATATATATTAATAATTTTATATATTAATAAGCAGTTTGTAGCCATTTAAATTTTGAGAAAAACTTGTAAGGAAGACCCTTTTCTAGATGTAATGAACCACCTCACAACCGGCATAAGATATAAAGGAATTATTTGAATACTTTTATAAGTATACAGTGGTTTATAAATTATTATTTTTTTCTCTACAAGTAATAAATAAAAGAAAGTGTTTTAGTCCTGAATGAAACCAGCATACAACACTGCCTTCCCATAATTATTCATAAGTTTTTAATAAAATATGTAAATAAAAATGTTGAACAGAGGACTAATAGGCATCACCAACATTACATAAATGTATAATATTATTTTGTTACTCAAGAGTTTGCTAACGGTACCTGCAATCAAACAGACAAGCGCATGTGTTTATGTATATGTCATTTATATAGTACAAGAGTACACTAAATAATAATAATATATTTATAGGATACAACGACTGGCACTGCATTGGCTGGCAGTGGTTGTGTGGTCCCGCCCGGTGTGACAGTAACTCCAGCCCCACCACCGGCTCACCAGCAGAATAAGGTTAGCGCTCTGTGTTTCATATTGTTAATTTTATTTTGGGATTAGTCATCCGTATTATAAACTAATTGCATGGATGGTGATAGAAATGTTAAGGCTGCTATATACAATGCTGCAAAACGACATAATATCAATGAATGTCACAAAAATCTCTCATGCTAGGGAGTTTCAGACCAACCATCATACGAACAAGACCTGGCTGCATGGACTAAAGTCCTTTGCCTTTCCCATTAGGGATAAATTAATATCATCATCATCATCTCATGCTAGACCCAATTCCTCTGTTAAAATAGGTCTCTAAAAATATTTTGCCTTTTTTATATAAAAATAAAATATGCTGTGGCTTAGTTGTTTGCAAGTGCTGTAATTTCTGTTCCCAGTCGAAGCTAATTTGTGTATTGATTGTCAGATATGTATGATGACAAAAAAATGGAAACAAAATGTGTAGACATTGCATTCCACAACTGTGTTTTTTTTGATTACTTTAAGACTAACAAATTAGCACACAGTTTAATCAAAACAAAACAATGGTAAATGATTCGTGCGGCCCATGTGATCTACATTCATCCTTGACAAGGAATCATGATGCAGATTGTCAACCTTGAGGACTGAGATGGAATGCCTCATTAGCAGTAAATGAAGGTCTTTAGATACCTTCACCAGACGAAACACAACAGCATTATGCAGCTATTTTACACTGGTATTCTGTGAGGGCCTGATCCTTACCCGGTCAAGCTGACCCATTCATTCTTCAGCTAGAATCAAACTGCAGCGTAGCTCTACCATAACAAAAATGTATGATACTTTGCTTACTTTTAAAGTTACTTTATGAAATACATTATATTGCTTACAAACAAAGAGGGACTTGTTCTAAATCCTATGTAAAGTATTTTTTACAATAATATTGGAGGAAGGTTTGAATACAGTGTCAGCTCTGACTACTGTGCTGAAGTGAACAGTGGTAGAGCTATGCTGCAGTTTGTTTCTAGCTGCAGAATGAATGAGACACCTCGACCACGCCCTCATAGAATACATATAGAAAGAACTCATAGAAAGCAGCATAATTATAATATATATAAATAGCTGCCGTGTTACGTCTAGTTAGTGTAGGAATCCGGAGACTTTACTACTGGTGACGAGGCATTCCATCTCAGTCCTGAAGGGCGACAACGCATCTGCATTTTCATTGCATGTCTTGGATGAATGTCTTGCATGTCATGGGCCACAGGAATCACTTGCCATCAGGTGAACTGAATGCTCGTTTGTTATTCTCAATAATAAAAAAATATATATATTTGAATCCAGGACCCACCTTCCTATAGCCAGGTAGTTCTGAATACTAGCTCATCCAATGAAAAGTATTTTTATGTGCTATATATTTTTTTATTTCTTATTATAGCTATTAGTAACTCTACATTATATGTGATTCCCAGCGAACAAATACAACTGGGACCGCGGGCAACAATCTTGCTTCATCTGCTCGTCGACCTTCGAGTCTTCCTGGAGGTGCTACCCTTACTCCGGGACCATATCGCACACAGGTGAGGAGGACACTATGCAATCAATCCATGCTGTGTCCATGAAATTAAGTAATTTTCAATTATATCAGTTAATATAACTAAATACATTTATAAATCTGATTATATTGGAAAAAAGTTACAGTTAACATTACACAATTGATGCGGGGAGATGCAGTGAGAGATTCTATATAATTAATATTATTTAGTTTTCATCTAAAGCTGTGCCCAGTGGAATGTGTTTGAATCAAAACCTTACTGGCAACAAATCTAACATCCAACCCACTAAGACTTATATGAGATGTAAATATGTTTTTTTTTTGCCAGAGTTCAGCGAGTGGTGGCGCCAGTATTACGCCATCGGTGACTATAACTCCAGCGCCACCTCCAACTACTCAACATGCTCAACCTAAGGTATTTACTTTAGAAATCAAACACTTTATTACCATTGAACATGTTTTAGCCATACCATCATTTATTAAAACATTTTTTTTTTCAAGATACATTGATTTCTCTTATGTATTCCATGATTATTATTCATAATAAATCTTTGTGTGCTCATCGCATTGTTATTCAAAATTCCAAAATACATATTCAAAGATTCAAAAATTGTGTAATTTAGCCCTCATTTCAACTAGTGTTGCTATGCTTGTGTCAAAGTATGACCAACTTAATGAGGCTTCTTAATCCAACGCGTAACTATTATATCAATATTTAAAAAGTTAACTAATCTTAAGTTATACTTCATGGACAAATTTCTAAGTGCATGCAACATACAATTAAATATCATGTTTTGTATAATTATAAATGTGTGTATATATATATACACAAACACATATATATATATATATATATACACATATATTTGTAAGGTCACCTCTACGAAGCATTGTTTCTAAGGCATATATTATAAAAGTTTATTTATATTCCGTTTTTTTTTTTATAAAAAAAATTATCAGCTACAATTGGCAAAACATAAATTTGTAAATTTTATTACAAGCCTGCTCAGGACAATTCGTCTGTCACCAGTAGTACGAGTGATGCAGTGAGTATGGAAAAGTGATGTCACTTCTTCTATATCACATTATTACACATTATTCTTATAAACAAGCAGTAACGCCTCTAATTAATTCTTTTCAGCATTTTTGTTCATTGCTCAACCTTCTGAAGATATACATATAGTCATAGTACAAAACCTCAAACCGTTCTCTAATAAAAACATTTTGTAATATGTTAAATTTTTCTCGAGAATAATTGCCATTGGTAAATATTTTAATTCAGTGTTGTCGACAATCATATCACCAGAACTTTTTATTGACATGTTGGCCATTTTTACGTACTAGATAAAACCATATGTATTTTTCCGTTATTAGTTTTGTCAGTATTGCTTGACAGGTAGCTACACCCTGTCAAGCAATACTCACAATTACGTGGTGCTGGCACCAATGAAATTGTAAATTGCAAATTTAAATGCTAATCCAACACTTGCTCGGCGTGAAGGAAATCATATCGCGAGGAATACCTGCATGTTAAAGAGATAAATTATAAAAATATATTTAAAAGATATGTAAGTCCCATGATCTGCACTAAGGAGTGCAATGACAGATTAATGTAAACAGGCTGCTACTTACGCTGCAAGAGAATTAAAGTTGATTTCATATTTGTAACCTATTTTAACAATATGTTTTTGGGTGTAGAAAATCATCAAGCCATTGATGATTCAAGTGATTTGAATATATAAATATGAAATATCTTAGAAATCAAGGTCTCATTTCTAACCAGTGGTTGAGGCAGTTTATTATGTAACTTCCCTTAAATTTTATTTTCCACTTTTATATAATCTTTCTTAAAACTTTTATTTTATTTTTAATGCAATCCAATCACCATTTTGTCTTGCTATATATTATACACATTTGTGTATAAACTAAATTTAAGGATTCTTAGCTTTTTTTAACATTTCAACTCTCAACATGATTTCCAGCATCAGGCAACATTGGACAGGATGTTATCATTGATAACCCCCTCAGCTTAAAAATATTTATTTTTGGTTCGAACTCCTTATTGAACTCAATGTTGAATAATTTTATTTATAGATATTTTAATTTTATAACATTATTGTCGTGACATTAAAATTATTTGTCTCTTAAAAGTAGTAAATATGGGCTTTTGATATATTTGTTTTTCTTTTAATATCTTACTTGGGACAAAGTCATCATTTGGGTTTTTTAACGAGTATTTATTTCCATTAGTGTAATATTTATTTTAACTTTTCATAAAGATTTACTAGATTAAGATTATTGTAATATTTTCAGGCAAGCTCGCGCAGTTCTGATGACACTCAAACACCGGCACAGAGGCAGGCTGCGGCCAAACTGGCCTTGCGTAAGCAATTGGAGAAGACTCTTCTTCAGGTTAGATGTGTTTACGCATTTACTTTGTTGTGTGTGTGTCTTTAGTTTAGTTCGTTTTGAGTAAGTAACTTTAGAGGATACAAATGGCAAATCATTTCCTCCTGGTCGATAATTTATCACTGCTATGTCTTCTGGTTTTCGTGATCGCTTGTTTCCCGTCATAATTAAAAATGTCAGACACACATTCCCATGGTCGGTGGAGTGAAACGGGTGGATAAATGGTGATATTTTACATTGGAACGGGATCACGTGGCTACGGAATAGCACGTCTTCAAATATTGATTACAAACTAGGAAAATAATATGCAGCAACAATTAGTTGTCCAGCTAAACAGTTTTCTGGTCTGGGTGTTGTTGTTTAGAAAACAGAAAGTTTTTCTTTGAGATAGATATGAGTTAAATTTCAAGGTATAGTTTTAGCGTAACGATATATATATCCTATCGATGAAAACGCAACAATTATGACAGTTTTCGAGATAAAATAATTTTTGCAATATCTCCAACTGAACCGTAATTGTGTTTTGTTTTTAAATAAAATACTCTTAGAACTCTTAGTAAACTCAATGGATAGTAGTTAAATACTTGAGAGAATACAATAAGATAAAGAGAGTGAAATAGAGTTGAGTGATGTTCGAAAGCTTTCGACTCCCTCCCTGACTTACGATTACTCTGAACCAAACGGATATTACAGCACATACACCGGAAGCTGCATATTATGCCCATGCGACAGAAAGAGACGATCTAAGATGCATTGCACATCTTGTTTGAGAAGTTGAATGAACGTTACCTAGATCAATAAATTAATAGGTATATATGACTATAATTAAAAATTTTATCTTGCCATATTCAAAGAAAAATTATATCTGTTAACACTTGTGGGTCTTGTGGAATGAATTTTAATTAGACAGCGTAACGTTATGCATGGAATTATTTACACGAAAAATACCACCACAATGGCGCTTTATATAAAATTAATTATAAGTCAGATTACTAACTAATAAAGTTTAATTATTGTTGAAAAAGCCAAATTAATATAATGATCAACTATATTACTAATTATGAATTTTAGATATAATAGGTACAGGTTAATCACTAAAATATCATTGGGAGTATTTCTTGTACGTCACAACCGCCGGGCGCCTATGTGTTGCTAGTTAACATTGTTTAAAGTGATTTTTTCTACAAATTCCTAGCACAAAAAGACAAAGACAAAGTCTATATATAAGAAAAGAATACCAATATTATTAATTGGTATTCTAAGTCCCCGAAATCCCTCGTAGGTCTTTAAAGTTACGCGCGACTGTTGCTTGAAGGTTAACTTTGAACATTGTCAACAGATTCCTCCGCCGAAACCACCGCCGCCGGAAATGAACTTCATCCCCTCACCCAGCAACACGGACTTTGTGTACCTCGTGGGTCTCGAGCATGTTGTCGACTATCTCACTAATGAAGAACGGTGAGTTAGATAATTAAAAGTTGAGACCACGTCTACTGAGTTGTCCTATATTACATACAATATTTATCCGTTTTATCACTTCCGTAGTGTAATAAACTAAACTACCTAAACTAACTAACTGTTGGATCCCTTATACCATGAAACATAGAGGAACATTTATTTACGTAGCAATCGCATGCAAAATAAAGCGTTTTTATAACTTTCATAGTGTAACTAAAACTCCTTTACGAGGATATTAATTTTCTTTTCCTTTCCGATCATAATTCACGTTAATTGTTATCATTTAACTGTCAAACAATATCCCGATGGTTAAAATTGACCAGGAATCCTCACTAATCATTGTGAGTTACTTTATAAGTGAATGATATCCCCGTAAAGGAGTTTTAGTTACACTATGAAAGTTTTATTTATTTATTTATTTACTCTTTATTGCATTAACCTTAACAAAGTTCAAAGTTCACAAAGGTCGGACTTAATGCCAAAGGCATTCTCTACCAGTCAACCCAAGGTGTGTCGAGATATTTGTATGATAGATGTAGACGTAAACTAATTAATAAAAGAAGAAAAAAAAACTAAAAATAACTAATACAAGCAATTAATAATACATACACATGTAGATATTAAATACATAATACATGTATAAATACACAATATATATACATACATACATATATATACATACATATATATATATATATATATATACAAATATATATATCCATATAGTTATGAAAACGCTTTATTTTGCATGCGACAGCTACGGAAATAACTGTTGCTCTGTGTTTCATGGTATAGGGGAGTAAACAGTTTAACAATTTTATATATGTTTGGTAAAGAAAAGTTACCCCAATCCTCATTAATAATGTAAAAATAATTAATGAAGTTGTTACGAACAGTACACTATTTACCATGTTCGCCGTTAGGTGAACTGAGAAGTTTTTCTTGCACTAATTTCAAAACTTGGCAGACAAGACGTAGTTACGTGATAAGTTTATAATTATGCGTATCTGCAACGTGGAAGTTCTATGTCAAATATTAAAAAAAAGCATTTTTTTGACGACAACGGAAGCAAGCGTCAATTGCTTAATCGTTAAAGGTACGGTCTGCAAAACTGAGGGTCGTAGCTTTAAAAGCCGACTATTGCCACAAACCGTTTGGCACTAACCAGTGGGAATGTTATTTTTTTTTAATTGAATAAATGGCAAACGTGTGGTACAAATGGTAAGTGATCACCGCCGCCCATGGACATCCGCAACACCTCTCTGGTGCTAAAGAGCGCAGATGCTCTTCCGGCCTTTAAGAAAGATGTTGGCTTTTTTTTGCCCTTTTTCACATAGTAGTTGTGTGTTGGCAGAATTATTTCAAGTGAAACACAGTGGTGGATTGTCAACAACCATCGAGATTAGAGACTTTATTCCTTTCGCCAGCGTACTCGTAAAAATGGTGCGTCAAATTAATAAAAAAATCTCACCTTTAACTGCTTCGTTATTAGCATGCCCCGTTCGAGCGTGCCGGCGGTGTGCGCGCAATGCGGCTGCGACTTTACGGCCGTGTGGCGCTGGGAGCGCGCGCCGCCGCGCAGACAGGACGCGACGTTCACGTGCGCGCCGGCCGCGAGGAGACTGTGCGAGCTGTGCGTGTCCGGCAACGTGAAACGCGCACTCAAGGTATTATTGTTGTTAAATATATGTTTATACTTATAAATAGTTTTATGACAAAAGTAGAAAGTTTGACAAAGTTTTGATATATTTCGTATAAAATTACAGTTATATAATATAGTAAGATACAATTACAAATGTCATTGCTTAAGTTAAAATTCTTGCCATGATAGGGAAATAGGCTAGATTTGTTTTTATATTCACTGGCAATACCCTGTAACATACAATAATTAAAATTCAGTGTATATATGTATTTACTAACAAAATATACCCAAAAAAATATATAAATAATAATAATTATTATTAAATATGCCAGAATTTTTTTTTTAAATTCTTAAATTACATTGAGAGTAACAAACGCAAAATCGCTGCAGCGTTTACTCACGACTGAAGAAAAAGAGCGTCGTGAAGTTGTTTCAATCGAGTGTTTAGCGATGTTTCGCCCCCTATAAAGCCGAGTTTTTGCGTCGATTCATAACTATGGGTCCACCACGGTACACCTGAGATGAAAGAACGGTCAAAACAATGGACTGAAAGGGGAGAATTGGCTCCAAAGAAGGCGAAGGCAGTTCCATCCGCTGGCAAGGTCAAGGCGTCAGGTTTTTGGAATGCGCATGAGATAATTTTCATCGATTACCATCAAAAAGTAAAAAACAATCAAGGGCAAGTATTATGCGAACTTATTGCAGCGTTTAAGTGATGACATCAAGAAAAAACGGCCGCATTTGGCAATTTCTTTTTTGTTATCAAAACAATGAATTGATCTGGATGACCAAAATAAACGAGAAGTTCGAATTGCTTCCTCACGCACCCTACTGTACGCCAGATTTGGCCCCATCGGAATATTTCCTTTTTCCGAACCTAAAAAAATGGCTCCATGGGAAAAGATTTGCTAACAATGAAGAGATGGAGTCTGCGGTCGAAGGCTATTTTGAGGAGTTTTACGGTTCTCTCTATAAACAGGGTATCGAAGCAATTGAATTTAGTATCGAGCTATATGGAGACTGTGTTGAGAAAATAAGTTAATTTTTTTATTTTTATTTGTTTTTCTCCGTTAGGCAGGTTACTTCTGGGACTACCCCAAATATAGCATAATTAAATTAGATCTGTAAAGAGAGATAAAATATAAGAGTACTATATAACCAATCAGGCATCTACCAATATTTTAGTGTCCACAAAGTATGCTAAGTTTCCTATATACCGTCTAAATAATAGAACCTTTGAAAGACAAAATAGTATTCCAAGTGGCAAACTTATACCAGCAATTACAACATGAGGCAATTCAATGGATGGCAGTGCATTAAAGATGGGTTTAGACGAATAAAATTCTACCAAATTATCGACGTTGTCAACATATATGATAAAATAAACCCTTTTATATTTCCAGGCGGAACATACAGCGCGTCTCAAAACAGCCTTCGTACGCGCTCTCCAACAGGAGCAAGAGATCGAGCGTCGTCTCGCGGCGCCCGCCCCCTCCCCGCCGCCCGCGCCGCCCCCAGCGCACGCGCCGACGCCCGCGCATTCGCATACTACGCACAACTCGCACCCACATCGCTCACAGCAAGTAAGTATACATGCACATTAATTTATAAGTCTGTCTCGTGTGTATATAAATATATGCTACATGTTGCCAGCGCTTTCATATTTCACTTACCGTGTACGTGCATACATACCCTGCCGGCCAAAAGTTTAAGACCGCACATAAACAACATAATTATCCATCAATTGTAATAAAACCCCATAGGATAAATAAAAAAATGCACATCTACATAATCTATTGTTAGTATTGAACATGATCCAAAGCATAGCTCAAAATTATGTAGAAGATATTCAGAAGAGAAAAAGGCACAAGGGGTGTTAAAAAACATGGTTTGGCCTCCTCAGAGCTGGGATCTCAATCCCATTGAACTTTTGTGGGAAGAGCTTGATAGGAACGTCCGTAATCGTGGCCCATCCTCGCGAGAAGATATGTGGAATGCTTTATGCGAAATTTGGTACAATATATCACAAGACGCCATTAACAAATTGATTGTCCGTATGCCAAGACCTGTGAAAAAATCTTAAATGTAAAGGAGGATTTTTTGATGAAAAATCAGTTTAGCTAACTATAGCCTTTTTTTGCATAGACTGTTAATATTTCTTTACGCTTTTAAAGTATATTGTTTGTCAATAAATGTTCTATTAGATGATTAAACAGGTTATTTAAACATTTAATATTTTATTGGAGTTTTACTTTATTTTACATAATTTAATTAAGGTGGTCTTAAACTTTTGGCCTACAGTGTACTTGCATATAGGTAGACAGTCTTGTTATCAGTCATGCCAACATATAATTTCAAACGTAACAGAATAACGCAATTTAAAAGGTTTGATGTTGGAATGAAACAAAATTATTGATCAAAGGCGTTTACTTATACTTGACCCTTGTTTAATTTGAAATGCTGTTGACTGCTTGATACTTTAGCTTCAAAATGTATTAAGAGTCTACGACTTGATGATAGAATGAATTTGAAAACTGGAGAAAGTATTTGCACTCCGACTGTACAAACATACCAAAATATTATTGCAAACAAATACATGTCTCGTTCGGCACACAAACGTTTGTTGGTAAAATCCAGTTTGCTTTAAGCAAAACCAAAAATGCCGTCAGTTGGCTTGAGGTGTAAATTCAGCATTGTTTCCCCCATCATTTCATGGCGCATTAGCGCATTTATTTATGGTTTTTTTTCACTTAAATATATCATCAAATTTATTATCAACAAATTTATTTCCCAATCATCAAGGACATTAAATTCAACTGATTATTTATGCGCGCGAGTTTCTAAGCTTCAATAGCCTAATGGTTTAGGGGGTGCGGTCTGTATTGACGTGAACCATCTCCTGGCACAAGCATTATCAGCTTACTTGGAGTGGTTAGCCGGAATATTAGTAATGTTTATTTCTATTTTAAAAAAAACCATCGAGCTAGCGCGACTCCTATATGCATTATCCATACCAGATCATAATACAGAGATTCGACTAAATTACTATATTAACTAATTGACTAATTTACAGATGTCGGTATCGAGATCGTCGTCTCGAACCCCGGCCCCGTCGACGCCGACAGCGCCTACACCACAACCAACTACGACAAAACCGCCGCAACCGTCTAACAGGTATTTATATCATCTTATCCTATTGATGTAGTTGAAAATAACCTCTTGGTCGATTCCCCACCATGGCGATGCTTCTGGTTATTGCTGCTAGATGACATGAACTGCGCAAAATATTTCATAGTGCCATAACACATCTGTACTCACTCGTCCGTTCCCTACCCTATAACGATGTTGATGTATGTGCAATAACATAGGACGAAGGTTCACATTTTGACAGTGGTAGAGCTACACGGCAGTTTGGTTCTAGCTGCAGAATGAGCAGCTTGACCACGCTCTCACAGAATACCAGCGTGAAATAGCAGCATAATGCTGCTGCGTTTCGTCTGCTGAATGCAGGGATCCGGAGACCTTTATTACTGTTGACGAGGCGTTCCATCTCAGTCCTCAAGGGTGACAATGCATCTGCATTATGATTCCTTGTTATGGTTGAATGTAGTTGTCATGGGCCGCAGGAATCACTTACCATCAGGTGAACTGTGTGCTCGTTTGATACACTCAGTGTAAAACAAATCAATCTTGTATCATCGAGAATATTTTTTTTTTAAATATATCTTACAATATATATTTTTTTAGCATATATGCTACGTCATAGATATGTTACATTAAAATTATTATTAATTAATGATAAAGGAAGGTTCAGACATATAATTCTCCAATGTTTTTGCACTACATATGATCAGGAAAGAAAAAAGCGCAGTGAAAATAGCATCTAGTAATGACCAGACCAGACCAGAGATAATTGAGTTTTATTCTGATATTCAAACAATTTTTACCTCCTTAATATAATGTAGATGATGTTCTTTAGTCATGGATATGTGGACGTCTTCCTAAAAAAAAAATTATTTAGTTCTACAATAACAATATTTTTTATTTGTTGACGTGAGTACGTCTTTTCAGTTCACATTGACAGACGAACATCGCATTCACACAATTGATAATAAAATATAAAACATTTTGCAGCAACCGTTCCCTGGCAGCGGCGGACTCGATCCCCCGTAGCCACCATTCGGAGCGAGCACGTGAGCCGGAAGTGCCCGCCAAGAAAGGTAAAGGTAACGCAGCATGTATCAACATTTATTTACAATTTATCCATTTATTTGCCTTTCGCGTATTTTTATTTCGTTTAATGAGGAATTTAATTTAAGTATTTTTGGAATAGAAAACTATTACGTACGCATTTATTAAGATTAAAACCTCTAAAAATTTGTATTAAAATACGTATTTTAAATATTACTTTGTGTTCCAGCTATATGTAACTACTTCCTTATTATATATCATGTATAAAAAATCGAATCCAGACAAAACTATGCCCTCTCTAATGTATCACCAGCAGCAGTACCTAAATCCGCTTCCGGACCGATTTTTTTTTATTTCAGTCTACCTGAATCTATGATATATTAATGACATATTTTACAACTGTTTTTACATGATATGGTCAATATTTAAATCATCTGTTGAAGGATCCTCGTCGAGCAATGCCAGTCAAGGAAGCAGTTCCAGTAAGCAGCATCAGGTATTTTAATTTTATATATTCGTAACACATACGCAACCCACCCTGGTTTCTACCTAAGTGTTCACGTTTGCATTTTTTTTTGTATAGAATAGGTGGCAAACAAGCATTCAGCTCAGCTGATGGTAAGTGATTACCACCACCCATAGACATCTGCAACACCAGAGGAGTCGCAGACATGCTGTTGGCCTTGAATTTGTATATACATGTTTTTAATAGAATGCTTAGTGCTATTAAAATTACTAAAATTCCGGTTAGGTACTCCAACTAAGCTTAAAATGCGGATTTGAACCTACGACCTTAAGTTTCGCAGACCGTACACTAAACCATTAGGCGTCGAAGATATTATAGATTTTGAAGATACTATTTATTTATTTAATTTTTATGTACACAAAGCATTGATACAAGGTGACTAAGATAATTAGGTATGTATACAGGCTAAGTTTATTTAAGAATAATAACCTCTTCCGGCAGGCCTGGTGTTGGACATACTATCGGAAAAAATGAAACATAATGTACTCACAAAAAAAATAGACAAACAAAAGATATATATTAGTAGTCTGTTCAATTATTATTTGAATTCACGTCCGCATAGAATACGCTAATATAGTCGACGCTTTATTAACTGAGGCTACGGGTCATAAATCATATTTATCTGTCTGTCTCGCTCGCACTTACATATCTTATGGAGAGGTGTAGTGATGTGCGTAAGAATTGTAGAGGTGCATATCGATAACGGGATAGGTACGATCGATATGCTAAATTATGTTAAGTATTAATAGGAATAATTTTTGCTATCTGAAAATATTTTTTTTTAATTTGTAAGATAAAATGTTTGTTTCGACGTAATCATAGAGAAACAGTATAGATCGTAATGTGTGTTTTATAGAAAAACAACAACCCTTACTCGTAACGACCAATCAGGAGTCAGAGTGCTAATGAAGATCACGATGACGCATCGACCCCGCGTGCGCAGGTAGCTAAGTATCGATAACGGGTTGCATTGCGTGCACATTCCCACTGTCAGTGACATTTATTGCCTGACGACTCAGACTAAAATGCGTCGACTGTAGCTTGAAATAACGGTTGTTGTTTCACACAGCGAGTATAGGAAACAATGGGGTTCAATTACTAATATAAAATTATACGAGTCGATGTGTTTCTTAATTCTTTGGAGACGACACGGGCCCCAGTCGACAATCACCATGAGGTGAACTGTATGCTTCTTTGTCACCTAATGTTATATAAGAAAATAGTATTTTTCATATCTATATTATAGTCTTTCTGTCCGCAGCAATTGGCAGCCGCGGCGGCCGCGCAAATGGCATTCGAGCAACATAGTGCCGCCGCCATGCAGGCACTACAACATCAACTGCTAAGAGGTACCATAATGTATATCATTTAACTTGTAAAACTGCATATGAAAAGTGGTTTGATGCGCAAATCTGTCTGCTTGACAAAAATGTTCGTCTAGTTCCCAAAGTGGTTTAGGTCCCCTCAGGGGTCTACGGGAGACTCGACGTAGACCACGTTGGCGTGACAAAAAACTGGAGGGTTCACAATTCTTTAGCGTGGACCTCCACGAAAATTTATTTGCTTTCGATAGTGAAGTACTAAAATGTTGGCTTGACTATCAATGTAGGCAGATTATATTTTAAGAAGCTCGGCGACTGTTGCAAACTTGCACCAATCGATCAATTTTCACTTTTTTCGAAAACTATTAATTCTTGGTTGGAGCTTGCATCAATCAATCAATTAATGAATTAACCAATCAATTCTCACTCTTTTGGAAAACTATTAATTCCTGGTTGGAACATGCATCAATCTATTAATTAATTAACCAATCAATTCTCACTCTTTTCGAAAACTATTAATTCGTGGCTGGAACTCAACCGCAACGCCATCGCAACCATCTAAATTTTGAAAGTGGTTTATACAAAACGTCTGCGCTACGCTGGTATTCTGTGTTAATCTGTCTATTACTCCTTTTAATTTATTTATTGTGTATATTACAATTGTAATATAGCATTTACTCTCTGATAATTGTATTTTACGATAGATGAGTATTGAAAAATTCAGTTTTAATTAGACGGGGAAGAGCGGGCTTAAAATATTGTTAACGATTTTTGTTTTTTTTTTTAATCCAGGTTTAAGCGGCGCAGCTGGAACTGGCGGTATGTCGGCTGCAGCAGCGGCGGCCATGATGCAGTTCTCGCCGCTTCTCTACACGTACCAGCTCGCCATGGCGCAGGCCTCCGCGCTAGGTAAGCGTTGTACGTATTCACCACACATACATTGTTTTGCTTGATTTTTTTTTATTTCTGTGCGTGGGAACGGTGAGGTGTGACAGAGGAATGTTCGGTGCTAACTGACAGGGAACATTGCCTTAAATAAACCCTTTTAGGCCCATAAACAATTGTGTCTATTTACATTTAAAAGATTGGGCACATTGATGGTGCATACAAAAACCTTAGATGCACAATGAATTATATCATATTCTTATAAATTCATAACGTTATAACATATTGGTATAGGTCGCGGCACGTAAGTCTAGCGGTGAACGAAACGTGGAGGGGATAGCTGCGCATGCGTTCTGTCGCGAACGCAATTGTTGATTTATACAAATTGATTACGAATAAAGTGTTTTTCTTTGTACTTTTTTGTCTAAGGTAGTTCGTTTAAGCTAGATATATAATAACATCATCATCATCAGCTCACTAATATCATACATGCGCGGGGCAGAGTACGACTGGAGAGCCAATAAGCGCTTACGCATGGCCGCCCGCGCCCCCTTGACTCCCCGGGGATACATTATTTTCGTCTTCTGCGCATTAACGGTCAACGCTAGTCTTATTTACCGCAACTTATAGATTTTGTTACGAAATGATCATAAATACATCTAAAGCTCAATTCCTATAATCGATACGTCAAGTTATAATCGTTCATGAAAATTCATTTAGTTGCTCTCGAGTTAAGCGCAGTCATAGAGATCACAAACTGAGGACTTTATTTTACTTATATACCTTTACCACGGGGTGTAGTGGTCAGAATATCTTTCAAGTCGCGAATCCGATTCCTAGACGGGGAACAAGAAGCGTGTAACACGAGTTATTGGTTTTTAGGATCGGTTGCGTAAGTTGTTTGAATGTTTTGTCATATCTATATCCAAAATTTACCACACTTTTCTGCATTATAGTATAACTTGCGCAGTTGATGTATTCCGATAGCTAGAAAGTATCGCCGTGGTCGTAATCATATAAAATATAAACGAATTGGTCAACTCTACTTTATTGATATCAACTCACAGTGCTGTGATCTCTGAATCTCCGTAGTAAGATCTAATCTTCACGTTTCTTGTCGAGTTTTGGGAATATGGTAGAAATGTTGCTGCAGGGGCTCCACCGGGACCAGTTAAATTTTGAAAGTGGTATATGAGAAAAAAAGTCTGGGCACCTCTAGCCTAGTCTATGAGACAGATTGACAGTCACATTAATAAGAAGGGACCCAAAATTATTATGTGTATGTATTGTCTTTTTTGACTGACTTTTAGACTGTGTCTGGTGTAAATCCATTTCGCTCACTCAATTTGTATATTGTACCTATCTAAATATACGCATATTTATTCACTTTGCTTATGACAGTTACCCGATTTTCCAACTGTATAAATATATTAATTGCGAAAATTCCATCGAAAATTATATGGCTTAACGAAATTAATAGAAGGTAATCAAGTTCGGGAGCGTCCTACGGACTTTTTAATAATATAAGCCTAAACTTAATTACAAACTAATTTAATTAGCGTGTTGTCATTGTGGGCATGATGCCAACAACGAATGTATAAACCATCATCCAAAACTAAACGTTAAAATGTCTTAATGTAACTTAACCTACGTGGGAACATAACAATGCTCTGTTATGAAAGCACACTGCAAGTGAGCTTTTATGCTGACATACGCGCAATGTGTACGGGCCGTGCTTCCATAACTATAATCTGAGTTTTAATTCGACGTAGTTTTGACATTTCAAAAGTGTTGCCAACGTTGAAACATTCCCACTAAAAACGGAAAGCATTTTAGTACAATAAAAAATTACCTTTTTTGAATTTAACGTTTCAAATAGAAAAACTAAGACTTTAAAATATATTGATAATTCTAAAATGGTAATAAGATTTTTTATTTATCATATTATAGAAGTTACTATAATTATTATGGATTTATTTTTCTATTACAGGAATCCATGTCCATAGATCGCAAACCTTTTTAGGGAAAACTTCTTATTTGTAAAATCATTGCTTCTCGTAAGAGCCAAAATAACAAGATGCCAAACCTAAAATTAAAAAAAGTTACGCCGTGTCATTTTATGTCTGTCATTTTTATTTTTTATATATTACTTATACTTATAGTCCCTAGTTTATCCGTGGAAAAGCAACCGACCGAGTCGTGGTTCGGTCCTCTCGGGCGCCCTCGGATTGGAATGCTTCCGCGTAAAATGTAACCGCCCAAGTCGAGGTTACCCCTCACCGGTGAGACCCTTGTGTCGAGTTACTAAGAGTAGAGACATGTTGTTTTACTCTTATTCCATTAAGACATAAATTTTTTACATTCTACTTAGTATGCATTGAATGCACAGAACAAAGACTATTTATTATATTTAATATTAATAAAAAATCAAAGCAGAAAAGGTTTATATTATCTGAATTGTTAAAGAATGACAGCTGTCATAATTCCGTCTAATTAAAAATCAGACTATAGGTCGTGTTTTATTTTACAAAAACAAATTGTGCATTCTTCTTTGAAGACGTTTTTCGTATCCCTGAATGTGTATCTTGGGTTTTTGTATATAAATTGAGGGGTATAAAGGGTCCCTTAGTGGGATGCATGCATAGATGTATTGATATTACGGAAGAAGATTATGTACAATGCTTATTTTTCATTATAGATAATTAGTCTCATACTTTTGATGCTTTTAATGTGACATAATTTTCAATCATTAATTTTATGTTTAATCAATGCATGAATGTAATTATTGGTGTAGTGTATTGATACCCAAAAATCTATTTTTCTATAGAAATAATTGAAAAATAACTTTATTTTCAAAGAATATCTAAATATATAAAAATATAGAATAAATGAATCTGCTACTATGTGGTTTTTTCTACTCATTATTATATCATTAAAGATTCCCAAATTAAATATCTCGTTTACCAACATATTGAAACTCATTTATACATATAATGATATAAATCTCATTTCATCTATCATACGAACATCATATCTGCTTATGCTAATATATTTTCGCAGCGAGTAAAAGCGGTAACAGTGGAAATACGGCCGCCATGGCGGAAATGCAACGCGTCGCCGAGGCACAGAGGCAATACCTACTGGATATGATCCCCGGACAGCACGGACGTAACCCGTGGACTAAGAACTGATCTAACGATCACTGGGGTAGATTAATTTATATTCTATTCTTTAAGTTTTGAAGGTATTCTTTTTGGATAATTATCTTCCAGGCGATGATATTTTTATATGAAGATATGAAAGTTTTGTTGAAACTCTTTTCATTTGAAGCATTAGCAATCATAACACTGGGGACTGTATACCCCTTATCCATTAAACGGATCCATTCCTTGACTCACCAGTCCTTAAAAAAAACTGTATCACTCTTTTGACTTCTTTTATTTAAATTTAATGTAAAAAAACTCATAATCCAAGCTAGGTGTTTGTTCTTGATTTGGGTGAAAAAGTCAAGTATTTTTTTTATATGAATACTCAATGACTCTATTTCCGTGGTCTTTTTCGAATCAGAATTTCATGACCAGTGTATCATAACAGGTGTTATTATGTATTTAAAGGAGAACTGATTAGCGTCATCTTTCGGCACTGTAAATTACTGATGACCAGTCCTAAGGCGGTAGTTGACACTCTAAGATGGTTTTGATGTCCCTAAATACATACAAAAGACTACAAGTGGCTGTGTCCATATGTTTGCGTAAATACCTTACTTTAATATAATTCGTGCACTTGATATTATTTGGTTATAAATACAAGATCTTGGTCAGAAATAGACGCATACCATAATATATACGTCATCCGCACCATAATAAATTTAAATTTAATTTCATGTAACATTATATACACATATTAATTTCATACTTATGCTATATATATATATATACATAAATAAATAAAAGACTATTTTTTTTACAGATGAGTAAGACGACGAAGCATTTGAAGCAATTAGGTTTAGGTATTTTGAGTTGTAAGTAATTACTAGGCTAGATAGGCATTGAAGATAGTCAATACGTTTTGAACATAAGTTATAAACAGCGTGTTCTAGCAATTGCCTATTTTTGGTTATAATAATACGTTAAATACAATTGCAATATGTGACATAAGTTTGAAGAAAATCTTTTTAATGCGACTTTCTTTGCTTCCACAATTTGACGATTTACATCCTTATACATTCTTTGTATTAATGTAATATATCTTTTACATTACCATTTTTTCTTTCTGAAAAGTGTGAATTTATTAAAATTTATAGCATTTTTACTTATTATCAAATAATTTATTATACCCGATGATATTTAAAATAAAAAAAACAACTTACGCATCGAATATAAGTGCATGACGAAAAGCTACCAGCCATACATTTACGACGACACCGAAGCCGTAACTACAATTTATTATTTTAGTAAATTTACCAAACACTGTGGCACAAAACATTGCATCGTCAAAACGAGGCTATGCCATCAAATTGAAAATATTAATCTTGATAAAAATAAATAAATTTAATAGCAGTTGCTAGAACACTAGGTTTACTGTGTTTAAATAAAAAAATATATATATTGCACAATAAATACGTAAACATTGATAGGGTAAGAGGTAATGTGGCTAGAAATAATTTAAGTGTCGGATAAAATTGTGTGAGAGTTTTACATAATAGTTTAATTTGATCATTTTGTATGTCGATTATAAGGATAATAATAAATTACTATTGAATTACAACTGTGTTTTATTGATTATTAATAAAGAATACGATATAACATTTCACTTAAAGCTAAAATACATTTTCTCGTTACTCTTTTAACATGATAGCAGAACTCGCCACATCCTAAAACAGATAAAAAAGTAGCATATAAATCCTACAGTCAGTGGAAACATGGCTAAATAGGCTTTTTATGACCGCATGGTCTTTGCTTTAAGTCTAGATCTGTCACAATCTGGTTTATCTGCTTCTAAATAAGTTTTGAATTTCACATGGTTTATCGCTGCTGTGTTTCTGATGATAGAAAGGATCCGAGAGACTGTACTGGTGAAGAGGATCTCGGTCCACAGGGTTGAGAAGGCATATGCTTCTGTAATATTTGTGAATGTTGAGGTTTATAAGCCTCATCACTTACTATACGGTGACTACATCACTTACCATAAGGTGAACTGTGTGCTATATTGTCACCCTTAATTTAAAAAAACAAATCTACATACCTCGTGGGCGTACAAGTAATCAAGATCCTTGTCAGCAGCCAATATCTGTACAGCGTCAAGAATTACGTTAACGGCCTTTTTCACATTACGGGCGAACGAAGCCAGTACCTCACGCACTGAAACCTGTGGTTTTTTTTTAATAAATATTAAATAACCTCAATATATTAATGTTAATTATAAATAATCATAGTTATACCCTTTGCACTATTGCAATTTTAATATGTACATTGATAGAGGCACGCTACAGTTTCATTCCAACCTGCGACATGAATGGGTCACCTCGACCGGGAAAGGTCCACTCGCATCACAGATTACCAGCGTAAAATAGCACCATAACGCTGCTGTGTTTGTACCTGGTGAGTGAAGGGATCGGGAGATCCTTATTATTGGTGACAAGGTATTCCATCTTAGTCCTCAGGGGACAATGCATCTGATCCTCGAACAACGATCATGATTCCTTATCGGGGGCGAATGAAACGAGGGTCACAATCTCGAATGCTCGTATTTCACCATCAATACAATAAAAACAATATAATTGTTTTATTAATGCAATACAATATAAAAATAAAAATTACTGAGTTGTGTCAAATCTATGCGGTAACAAACGGTAGATAATTTTCTTTTGCTTCTCTATAGCCCACATTCAGGCTATATCGGATTGCAAATGGTTAGTTTCTTTTTATGGTTATTTAGTTGAGCAGTTTCGCACAGTAATAATTGCTTTGTTGGACTTCGAATGCGTAGGATAAAATAAAAAGGACTAAAACTGTAGCTACAAATAAGTAATAGTAGGTCACCTCAACTAAATGAGAACCGATCCAATAGAATATTTAGGTGTTAAGCGATGGGGATGGAGATAGGAGCCCTGGATAGATTCGAGAGCATTCTTAACGTTACGGTAACACTCAAGGTGTTCTCTGTCGAGAAAGTAGATGACGACCATCGGGCGGCCATCTTGTTTTTTATTGACACCTTTACTCATATTTGAGATGGTAAATTCCACATGTATTTGTCGAATCTTAAATTTGAATATATAATGTGACATGTGTTTTAATAATCTGTGTAAAAATATGTGTGTGAATTTACATATTTTCATATATTTTGTAATAAATTTATTGATGGATATATCTGTAAGATATATTATAATAAATTTATTGCCAGATAGAAGAAAAGAAAAAAAAACAACTGCCTAAACAATATTAAAACATCTGATTAAAGGAGACGACTCAACTTTTGCTGACAGGGGATTACAATCTCACGCATCATTGGTTTTCTGCCTCTATCTCCCTTAGATGTTTTGCAATTGTTTTGTACGCAACAAAGGAAAAGAAAATAAAACAGGCACTAACATATTCTTGCATGAAAATCCGTCAGAAACAACTGACCGGGCGCGCTCTGCAATCTTTCAACTCGGTGAGGCTGTAAAATTCCTCAGGCTAAGTGGCCATAAGCCATAAAAAAAAGACAAGAAAATCTTGCTTGTGTAGGTTTTATATTAGTCTATAATATATATTTTTTTCACGGGGGAGGTATATGATGAATGCAGATGGCTCAGGCATCGTGTTTTGTGGCAATCTGTGGGCGAGGCCTTTGTTTAGCAGTGGACTATAGATAGGCTACGCGATAATGATGAATTAGTTTTTCAACTTACAGATTTCTCTTTCTCACTCCAGCAATCGTAGTCCGTAATTAGTGCAACTGCAGCATAACTTAATCCCGCTTCTTTCGCCAACACAACCTGTGAATTGATTTTGAACTTATAAAGGGTTTTTGTATGAATGAATGATTTTTTTTCTTGTGTGAATAATTATGAAATTAACATGTGTAATATAAATCACTGATTTCTTGATCGATTTTGATTTCACCGGATAGAATCAACTAGAAACGCAGAATATAATATACGGTTGTTAATACAAATACTTAATTTGCGAAATCACTAAAAATATAAATTGAACCTCTGTCGCTGCATTTCTAATACGATCAAAGATAGTTTTGATGCAATATATTGCGCAATTATTGTTTCTAGAAGCCTGCAACATTGTATATTTTATTGTATAAGGAGTGGCAAATTAATTTACGATAAAATTGACATATACAGCCGCAACAAAAATTCAAGAGGCTCACCCGTACATAGCACACGATAAAATAAAGCATAAAACGTAAAGTAGCAACTTATCGCTAATATGTTGCGTATGGCGAGCGAAAGCAAACCGTAGACAAATTGATTTTATACAGACAATCAATTTTAATCGTCGGGGATCAGTAGAAATGTTTACTCGATTACTACATCAATGTGTACAGCAGAAGCAATGTGTTCTCGTTTAGCAATGCGATAATAATTAAAAAAAAATAACCTCAGGAACGGTTGTCATATTGACGAGATGTCCTCCCCACTGGCGGTGCATAAGGCTTTCAGCGCGACTTGAAAACCTGCAAATAATTTAGTTTTTTTTTTATATATTTGTGATACTTGCGAACATTAACCACTATAAACAAAGGTCATATATGCAAAATGAAACCAATTCAATGATTTTCGATTGATTTTTTGTGGCTTATAAATATTCGTAGCACAGATCTTGAACGCTGGTTTTCAATTGCGCATTAATTTTTGTGATTAGTTTAACAAATTGGAACTCCCAATAACTCTGGTGTTGCATACTTTTACGGGCACAAATATCACTTAGCATCTGGTGGGCAGCTTGATCATTCGCCTCCTCTTCAAAATAAAAAAAAATGAGGTGAGGCACTAAGTAGTGTCATCACGGGACTGGTTCATTCAGTACGTAATGATTTTCGTAAAAGTAATATATTATTTTAAGAAAGATACCTACCTAGGCCCCTGTATAACGACAACGGTTCCGTTCTCATGACACCTGTAGTCCCTCGATAGAGCGGCGTCTATAAGCGCCCGACGCGAACGCTCGCAAAACGCAGGGTGCATAGGAAGGTGACATACGCCCTTTGGACCACCCTCCGTTCTATCGTAGAATGTGCATTTTCGTCCCCACGTTCTGGAAAATAAGGCCATTCATTATACGAGCCTGGTCGATTTATATATTTCTTGTTCACACGTAGTCACCATCACCAATAACTGTCACGATACAAGTTTACTGTTTATATAGGATTCCCAACAAAACACGGGACGTCTGTTATTCTTGTGCTATTGACATCTCACTTCCAAAATATCTCAATTCCAATACGAAATTGCTTCTTGAGAACTTTTCTTACCCAACGGTAATCGCATGTACAAGCTATATATATGTACAGGCTATATATATATATATATATATATATATATATATATATATATATACTACTTACTGATCCTTTGAGCAATGATTGTTGCCACGTTAGTTTACAAATCAAATCGTTTTATATACTCATGTGCACACGCAATCGCGCAGGTACACACTATATAAATACCAAGTACTTTAGACTTTGTAGCAATGAAAACGCTAAAATTTCAATAATAAGGATCTGGTTTCTTGGCCTTTAGTCAGGTCATAATGAACAGTGAAGGATACCATGGTTATAGAAAAAAATAGAACTTTAGAGTAACCATAGAGTTTGCCGATATCCATACCTGTCAATAAAGTCGTCCAAAATGACCAGATCTCCTGGTACGTACTCATCGACCAGCGAGCCGGTGGCCGTGGTTGCTAGGACATGTGTACAACCAGCTTCCTTCAGCGCCCAGATGTTGGCGCGGTAGTTGACGTCACTGGTAACGTTTAAAATATACAAATATTGCGCCGAATGCTGATGATGCTGGATAATTAACTCTACAGAAATCATTTATTAGGTAAAGGTACTTTTATATTTTCTTTTGGAAAGACAGTTATACAGGTTTTTTTACCGTAGAAGACAAAGGCATAGTTTTCTATTAAATAAGAAACTGAGTAAAAGGGAGTCGCTGATTAAACAGTCGTAAAACATCATAAAAATTGATTCATCTTTAATAGGTTACAGCCTAATGTTATTTTACAATTAGACAATTTAAATTCATCATTATAGACTTGAATGCTGTTTGAAGAACTCATTACTGGTGTTAAGTGTTTTATGTAAAGGAACAGTGATTAATTTTATGAGCAAGCATGAGCCATGTCTGTATATTATTATTTATTTATAAACTTTTGTACAACTAACATATGCACAAAGGCGGACTTAATGCCTAAGGCATTATCTACCAGTCAACCTTGGGAGGGTTCAGAGAAATCAAGGTAGGGACAGAAGAATAATATATTATTCGAAATTTTAAAAACAAATACTTGGACAAATATTATTCCTAGATTGTTTGATTGAGTTTGAGCTATGACGAGAAAATGACTTTTTCGAATTCGGTTTATTAAATTTAATTGTTATTTTTTTAATATCATTTAAGTAAGTTTATAAACAAAACAAAGTTGTAGTACTTATGCCTATATAGTGTATCTGATAGTAAATCTATGCAGCCTATATATCTATATCTCTGACAAAAAACGTAATTTTTTTGTAGCTTAAATAAAATATGGGTAATCAGTACCGGTAATTGGGTCTTTGATCCGTATGCCTCCGTATGTAACACAGTTGACATTTATGCTGCTGTTTCGTTAGAATGTATCTTCCCAGTTCGAGACGATTCAAATCTTGACCTAATATTCTATTTTACAGCTGCAACTTACTTGAAAAATTAAACGACTCTATTAGCTTTAGTATACTCTAAAAGCTTTTGAATGGCTACCTTGGTTGATACTGATGTTTCCTTCCATGCCTAGCGAGGAGAACGCATGACACGCCTTTGATCTCCCCTTGCAAAAGTACATCCGAAGGTTTCCCGAAAGGTGTAGTCATGTCTAGTTCTATCGGGTTTTCAAACAACGTAGGATCGTCGAAGCCTGACCCACCGATGATACCAATCTGAAAAGTCCATTGTATTTTTTCGTAAGTATAACAAATTAAACTTACATGTTACTGGCTTGTGAGATACCCCTGGATAATCAAGTCACGGACTATTCATGCTTGTAGTGACTTATTACTAAAATATCTTTTGGAATTGTAATTGATATAATAAAACCATAGGTAAAAACCATATAACCATTATAATTTAAAGAAGACAAAATGTTTCAAAACCTTGGGTATTTGCCATTTAGAGTATGCAATGGATGATAAAACCTAGAATATTCGTTTTTTTTTTCTCATCCACTCCTCTAACACACCCCTGAAGATAAAAATCTTTTTTCTGTACCAGATAGTGTAAGAATACAATTTTATAGCAAAAATGATCAAACCATAAAGGGCAATGAACTGAGTAGTATTAATTTTGGCTAGAATTTGAAGTCATGAGCCTTAACTTGATCTAATTGCTACCTAACTACAAAATATTAACCAAAAAACTGATTTCCAAATGTTTCAAAAGAAATTGATTATAAATGCTATGGCCTAACATACTTAGAGGTTAATGATGATGATGATATTAATTTATCCCTAATGGGAAAGGCAAAGGACTTTAGTCCATACAGCCAGGTCTTGTTTGTATGATGGTTGGTCTGAAACTCCTTTGAGGTTAAGTCATGACAGGGGGCAATATTTTTTTAATATAATAGCCGTCGCCTCTAATGGCCTCTACTAGCAGCTGTGGAATAAAGGCACAAACAATAAGTACAACAATGGTGCTCACAAAGTGTTGGTGCTTCTTGCTGATTATTCCAAACACAGTATTATTTGAAAATATTCAATAATATTTGAAAACCATGATGTTTATCAATTTTTAAGACTCCTTGATTAGCTTTTCTCGCAACTATCATGGAGAGGAATAAACAAAAAATGAAAAGTTGTTAATGGCGGAATAAAGAATACTTCCTTTGTTCTGTATTTGTTCAAACAACCCTACCCATCTCAGTTTGGAATAAAATGCAATTATATCATATCTACTTTAGTATTTTATTATAAACTATATATCACATTGGCATGTGTAAATCACTTAAAACTTCAATTAAGAATAAATTTTGTGCCAGCACTGGTAATCGAAACTCTTTTAACACACTTATTTTGAAATTGTCAGCAAGTGCCTGGACAGAATACCTATATGCATATATAGGTCTTTACATTTTATATTGCACTTTAGTCCATCTACCTTGTGGATGCTGAGATATTCATAAATATGCATAATTGATGAAAGGATCGAAATAAGTTCGTAATAAACTTCTTAAATATTTATATTTCTGGATACAACAAAATCTTCAATCTACATTGTAACAACACACTATATTACAAGTTGAATGCCTAAAATGCAGTTTTATAGATAAGTTCATTTTTTATCTTCCAACCCTTGTTGAAATTTGATTTCTTTAGCTGTTTCATGAGCCTTCTTCAAGTCTTGAGCCAGTTCAAAGTATTTCTTTGACTTTTCTAAGTCTTTTTCAACGCCATCACCTTTCTTATACATCAAGCTTACATTTGCACAACCGTATATGTTACCAAGTTCACATGCTTTGTTTGCAAATTGAAATGCTTGTTTAAGGTCTGGCTTTATTAAGTAGTCAATGTTTTTATTTTTCTCCAGATTATGAGGATTGAAATCCGCTATATTTTTTGGTACTCCAGTAAGATACATTCCTGACAAGTAATGACATGCCTTATCATCCCTTGCATCACAGCTTTTCTTCAAATAGTTGTATCCTGAAATTTTTAATCCCATATTTCATTAACTTAAAGAATTAAGATATTATAAATTATAACTTTAAGATAAGCTAGCAGAAGAAGTATAGGGTTGGCATAATAGCTTAAATAACTAATAATAGACGAAGGAGAAACATGCTTGGCTATGTTATAATGGCAGTCACAGTATAGGATAATAAGGAAATATAAATATTTAAGAAGATTAATGGTTTTATTATGAACTTATTTCATTCCTAATATCAATTGTTGTGCACATGGCTAAACTAAAATCTCAGTATCCACAAGGTAAATTGTCTAAAGAATAATGTGTTATGTAAAATGTAAAGGCCTATATATGCAAATAGGCATTCTGTTGAGCGACTTGGTTACAATTTCAAAAATAGTGAGTAAAAAAAATTGGTTACCAGTGCTGGCACAAAATTTATTCTTAATTGGAGTTTCTTGTGTAGATTTACCTAATTAGTGCCAATATACTAAATAATTTATAAAAAAATAGTAAAGTGGATGTGATTTCATTGCATTTTCTTTAAACAATAATCATTATGTAAAAGTTCAGCCAACAACTAAAAGCAACAATGTAAAGTGAGAAAACTTGAGGAATATGTTACCTTTAGGGATATCCCTTTGCACTGTTATTTCAGCCCCGGTTGAAGTCAACATAATGCCAGCATGTAGACATGATACAGGATCGTTCAGTTCGCATCCATTTTCAAAATACTGCAATGCTTCCGTAGTATCAGGCTTATCACGTCCACGCCCAATTAAAGCGTAATTCCCGTACTTCGTACATGATTTGCCATGTTTATAATCTAAACAATTGTTTTTATACACGGTAGCAGCTTTTTTATAGTCCTTTTTTATTGCTTCTAAGTAGTCGCCTAAGAGTTGACATACTTCGGGCTTTTTCTCTTGGTAACAACCAAAGCGATACTCAATACCTAAGTTCTCGATATATTTTTTTACATCTTCTTCTTTTTGTAAGTCATAGGCCATGGTTGTTTACAATGTTTCTTAATTTATCAAAGACGAGGTTAGAATTAGATAACATTGATTGAATATTCAATAAAATGTCAAAACGATAACGCTTATCAATATGTAAACAAGACAATTGAGCAACTTATAACGTAAATTACAACGATACATCTCATATATTTGCTTATATCAAAAAGGTAATATATCTCTAAATGTAATAAACACATTAGCTTATTAATATACTCATTATTCCAATATGTAAGTTATTATAAAATAATTAAATGCAGCATATTACCTTAATTTTCTTAGAGTCGGCCATTGCGTTTGTAGTAAATTTAGAATTATAAATGAAAAGTGAAATCTAAATATTGCTTAGAAAATATTGAATATACTTAAATATAATAACCAATAATTTTATAAAAGAAATATAAACTCCGTCGTCAATCGTAAATTATAATTCCAACTGTCTATTGGTTATTTACTCTGAACTGAATTAGATAGATAAAACATACGGCTGTCTCGCGATAGTTCTAACTTTACTGATTGGTGCGGAAATTTTGTTCTTATAAGGATGCTGTGGGTAACATTATCTAAAATGTGAGAAATTAAACCTATTGTCTTTAACTTTATTTTATTTAATTTGGTACATAGAAATCCATACTACCGTATTTATGCAGTAAGGATTTTTATAATAAACGAGGTGTGCTTGCTTGACATGTACCTCTTTCGCTCCACTGAGAATTGTTGGCATGTTTCATTTAAAACCTTTCTAAGTTTCTGATACAGCGCTTTATATGCGGGTACGGAATTAATCACCTTCAGCTTCGCTTCGCCTACGATATTGTTATCATACCAGAATCGTCCAGGTAGCAAAGTATCATGGTCCATGATCTGAACAGTAGGCCAGCCAATCAGTAGGCCGTTGGCAGATACTGTTCGGGGAAGATGACCGATATAGCTCAAATTTAGAATTGAAAACCGATAAGGACGAAAGGTTTTTGAGTGGTAGCCTAGTGGTAATCGCAGTGTAGTGTAGTACGACTCCTCACTAGATGAAGTGACCTTGATGAAATTGCATATACGCAAGGGGGACGCTCATTTTCAGCTGTGAACTATGGTAGACACGAATATTATTATATGATTGGCGTCTTGCTCGACTTTCTTTTGCGTAATAGGTTCCTTTCCTACCATATATTTTTTTTCTACTATATATTACACTAATAAATATCTAACTTCCAAGGTGGTCTATGAATTGTTGTTGCCACTCGATACTGAAGGAACAACTGACAGTCAGTATTCAGTAACAATGACTAAGTTTTTTCGTTAGTTTAGTGTCGCGCAATGATTTTTAAATACATTTAATTGTATATAACACAATGTCTGAAAATATAGATCTGTTTACCACGCGCATGAGGAAAGCAACACGCAGGATTCATTCAGTAAGCGATGCATTGGTCAATGCAAAATTTGCCATTTGTAAGTAAATTTGGATGTCTTGATTTTAAGACGTAGCACAATGAAATTTTGTTATTTATTCGACAGAGATTTTAAACATTCCTCTTTATTAAGTACTTTATTACTAATTTACAGATTTTATTGTTGGGAATGTAAAGAAGAAGTGGGAACTTAGAGGTTTTTCTAAACTCAGGCACTGAAGAGCTCGTCTCTTTAATTGTTCCCCTCGGTTTTAGATCCTTACGTAATTATTAGGGAATATGGCAAGAGCCTCAATCATATAACTTTGGTCTCTTGAGAAAGAGGCCAAGCCCTTGTGTAGTGATGTAAGATCCATCAAAACATTGGCTACCTCTCATCTTATCCTAAGTATCCTAAGATTAAGACCTAACCGTGTTTAGTATCAGAAGAAACAGGTGAATGGTGCAAATATGAGTTTACAAGTGAAGTGCATTATTTCTGCAGTAAAAATGGTGTATAAAATGTGTGATAAAGTTTTTAAAAGAACTAAATCCATAATTTATTGTTGTCACTGAAGACAAAAGGACTGGTTCTTTTATGTTTAAAGGTTGAGTACAAAACAGTTTCAGTGAGTGCAGCCAGATTTCTATAAAGTACCACATCACCTTGGGGGACAGGGCTTTACAATCATTTTAGTTTTTAGCTGATTTTGATTGTGCATATATAATTTACAATAAGTTATAGTTTCCCAAAGCATAACATGTAATCTTAATTTCAATAATACATTGCATTGAGGTCCAATATCACCCTTGGGAACTTAGATATGTTCCTAGTCACCTGTTTGAAAGTCTTCAGTTTCCTTTTTTTTCAGCATAGTAGTCCTTAATAATACTTACAGCTAGTATTATGGATATTGTAGTTCTACCCAGTTAAGCCAACCTGAGTTATGAAGACATAGCATAAATAGGTTATTTGTGTTACATCTAGGTCATAACTCAAGTGTGACTCTACCACATGTATTATAGTAAAAACTAGTGTTTTAAAATAGCTTTTTTTGTACCTTGGTAATCAGATTATTAATTTTATGTTTCAGCTCTACGAGATGAAACCGTTTGGGGAGGAGGCTTATTTGTGTTTTATCACATTTTTGCTTTCCTTGAAGATGCTAAAGAGAGACTAAATATGATGGATTTCAACAAACTTTTTGTTACCAAGGTTTTATACAGGTAGGTGCAATTTATTAAGGTTCTGGTAAATTAAGTCGATATTTCCATTATTCCTCTATGAACAAAAATAAGTAGAAAATTTACTAAAAAGTAAATGGTTGCAGGATGTATAAAGATTTAACCCTGTGGCAATGTATATTGGAGACTAGTGTATGGCAGTTAACACAGGTGCTGAGATTATGTTGAAAATCTTGTCATTTCTATGTTGTTATACTAGTATTCAAAAATCATTTGAATTATAAATGAGATCACACATCTTGTTTACAAGATGGGAGGCCCAGTAAAATTACCAACATCTTCAAAATTTATTACCAAAGGCATGATTTTTTGTAAAAAAAAATTTGATGACTGGCAATGTATTTTCTGTACTAAATATGTGACTTTAAATTTAATTATCATATACTGTCACTCATTAATAAGATAAATAAATATCAATTCAACTGATTACTAGTTGTATGTGTGGGCATTCACTGCATAGGTAGCACAGGCAGTTGTTTATACAAGTTCGATAATTTGTTTAAACAAGTTTAAAATCCCAAATTTATATTTAAATTTGCTAATTGTTGAAAGCAATCATTAGCTCATCACTAATAAGGGTAATCAGCAGTTGATAAGATATTTTTTGATAATTTCAGGAAAATGGCTTTTGAAGAAGATCTAGCACATTACCTAGGAGACAATTGGCAGTCAACTCCGAAATCACCAGCCCTAGAGAATTACATTGAACACATGCAGAACCTTGAAATGGAACATCCAATGCTGCTGCTGGCTTATGTTTACCACTTGTATTTGGGACTGCTAAGCGGTGGACAAATCCTATCTAAAAAGAGGAAAATGTTTGGTGACAGTGTGTATTTTTCTTAATTAACACTTACACATACTCTCAGTTTTCAAAACAAATATGGCCACTGCTTTCCATTTTCGCTGGTGACAATAGGGTTGATTTTCTTTTGATTCTTCAAACTTTGAGTATAACATTCCACATAGGAAATGCAGCTGGCGTTTCTGACCAACACACCTCTACCCAACAAGAATAAGGGCTACACTTTATTTTTTAAGTTATTGTTACTGTACATATTTATTTGTATTTCTTAATTTAAGGCATTGTTCACACCGTATAGACCAATTGATTGATCACAGTTTCATATGCTTTGATCCTTAGACACTCCTGGATTGGTTACTTACTTTCCCACTTGGCTTCACCTCTGTTACATTGATATACAATACATTGCCTTTTATGTTTATAGTGCTTAATATTGTGATTTAACAATGTAACAAGGAGCACCACAGCTGCACAGAATGCTAGAGTGAAATAGAAGCACTATGCTACTGGGTTTTGTATGTGTGGAGTGTAGGAAACCAGAGCCCCAATTACAGGTAATAAGATATTCCAGCTCAGTCACACACTCACGCAGTTGTCACTTACCATTAGGTGAATAGCGAGTACTATTGCCACCCTTAATTTCATAAGAATCCGTCAACATAGGATAAAATATATCAGAGCTTTTTTTTAGATTATATGAATAATTTTTCTTAAAGTTCTGTGTAAATTTAAGTGTTGTCAAATTTCTGGTAGTATTGTATCTTATGACTTTCAGAGAACCCACCTGAAAATGCATATGTAGATAAAGTAACAGATTTTGGTAAAATCGACATTGATAAGCTGAAGAAAGAATTTCGAAATGCAATGAATGAGATTGCAGAACGAATGACTAAAGAAGAGCAAGATGCGTTTATAGCGGAGAGTAACCAAGTGTTTCTGATGAATAACCTGATAGTAAATTCTGTTGGAGGACAAAATAAGTTCCTATGTAATATGTTCTACAAGGCTTCAGCAATATTGCTGGTTGTTGTTGGAGTCATTTACGCCTACAAGATGCACAAGTAACCTTTAGTATTGTTAGTATTTCTATAAGTAGATTCTTATTTGTCCATTAGTGTTTTTTCTATTCTGCAAGTTTTCAGAAATGTTGAATGTTGTTGTGTGTGTGTTGGTGTGTGTTGTTGAAATGTTGAAACAACAAAGATTAAGCATTTAGGTTTTATTTTGCGGTAGTTATGGCCTTTTATTGAAGCAACATTAAATTAGATTCAGTTTAAGTGATTAAGGTTCAGTCGGATTCAGTAAAATTTTCAGCTTAAATGCAGTTCCCAGACATCTAGTTTCACTTAAATGTTAAATAAAATGTTATTAATAGTTTATTACTGCAAAAGCATATTAAAAGTTTTTATTTAAGATTCAATCATACTTTTGTCCATTTTGTAAATTTATATGTGTAATTTTTTTGTAATCCAATTTCTTTGTTTTATTAAAGATTGAAGAAATAGTCATAATTTTAATTTTTGTATTATCAATGTCTATCAGATCACAAGTAATTATAATTCTATATTGCAACATAGGTATAGTTAAAATCTTGCAATATAGCTTGAAGACACCGGAAGGAACTTCCTATAGATCCTGTAATTATTTAATAATCAAATTATATATTGTTATTACAATAGTGTGTTAGTCTAGTTGTGCAGATTGTTAGATTGTGGATATAATAACCACTTGCAAACAAAACAATTGTTAATAAATTAATTATATTTGTATTTTGTTTCAATTTAGTTAATTATTATAGACAATGTAGATTGTACTGTTTTTATTTAATACCGATTACTTAAATGTAATTTGCAGTATTTACTTTAGTATTTAAAAATAAAAGTGAAGGACTAAAATTGCATTGAGTATCAAAATGTTGGTAAATTCTGGTAAACTTTCTGTCTCATACCTATGTCTACATATATACTAATGTAAGACAATAGTCTATTACATTTATTATTATTATTATTTAAAAGCATAAATGATGTCAGCAGATCATAGCAGATTAATCAAATATTTACACATTTGATTAATCTGCTATAAAAATTTCAAAGAGCTTAAATTATATTTTTAGTCTGGACATTATACTTCAAAACCATCCAAATACTCTGGGATTTTTATTTCTGGAATCTCATAATGCTAAAACGAAAATAATTGAAGGTGATTCATGGAGGATTATTTTTGCCGATTTTTTTGCTTATTGCATAACCATACAGTTCGGGTGAAAATAATCAAACGTCTTTCTTTGATTCCAGTCTATATTACAGATTAATTTCTTAAATGTGAAAATTTTGTTTGTTACTCAATCATACAAAATGGATTTGACTGAAATTTAACCAGATATTTAATAATCCGGTTCAAAACATGTATATTTTTAATCCCGGTAAATGAAAGTTTCTATGTTATTGAATTTTTTTTCATTTCTCTAATTCTATAGTACACATACATTATTATATAAAAGATTATTGGGGGGACGGCGCGTACGCAGTCCCCACTACCAAAAATAACGCGTCCGAGTTATCCACATTAGGGATAATCGCAGGGGTCAACCCAACCGAAGTGCAATGGAAAGGTCTCGCCCTGGGGGAACCGCCTACATGATCACGGTATCCCCTACGCCAGGTAAGTATGAGTTCCGTTTGACGCGATGCGGACCTCATTCCCTTTGAAAAAATCTCAACACCGCGATTTAGATTTATCGTGAATTTGTAAAGCGACATCTATCGCATGTTTTTATATACCTATGAAAGAAAATATCTTTACGGCTGAACTGTTGGCACAGAGATATAGATGGAGTTTTATCATGTAATTGTTTCGTGTAGGGATGCAAAAACTCAATTAAAGGGGGCATTCCATCCTAGTCCTTAGGAGTGACTACGCTGGTCCATTTTGGATCTTGGTTGCGGATGAATGTAGAGTTCACGGGGATCCGTCATCACTTATAAAGAATCTAGTCGGAACTCATACTTACCTGGCGCAGGGGATACCGTGATCATGTAGGCGATTCCCCCAGGGCGAGACCTTACCATTGCATTTCGGTTGGGTTGACCTCTACGATTATCCCTAATGTGGATAACTCGGACGCGTTATTTTTGATAGTGGGAACTGCGTACGCACCGTCCTCTTTATAAATTTCTACTATCGACAAGTAACCTTTACTAATTAGGATAAAACCCTCGGAATAGGCATTCCAGGAAATAAGTAACGGCAAAAATTAATTTCGAGAGCTAGTGGTGATGTGTGATGCCCGATGATTGATTGACTTATATGAAGCATAGTAAATCATTTTTGAGTAGGTTCATTTATTAAAACTAATCTCTCACCAACGGAAATCAAAACATAGATTGTCAGACATAAAATTTTGCGATTATTAACCAAAAACATTTTTCTTCATTCAATTATTCTTTAAATTTCTTAATACTCAAATATCTTTCTATAAATTATCGTGTACTCGACTAATAGTGAAGTAAGTGCTAGGATAATAATACAGTGAAACAAATGCATCTTTAAATAATAGATCTAACGACTTATTATATAAAGATCTTTACCAGCAAATCTTTTGGAATTAACAGTACCAACAGAATCGTGCAACAAGAACAAAAAAAGCGCATGACACCAACTGCTCTCGGAAGACATACATACTGATGGCATTGGTGGCAGCAAGAAGAGGGTCGCCTTGTTATAAAACTCGACTTATCAAGGTCATAGCTTTTTAGATTAGCGGGAAGTCTTGAGAGAAGACAGATAGTGGATGCACTAGATGGACACTGCAACAACAGCGTCAAATGAAAGACTAAAGAAAAGATGAACTGATCGTTTAGTACCTCCGTGTTATTTTTAAACTTACTGACTGGAGGAAAAAGGCGGATCGCTCTGTTTCCTATGCAATAAAATTTTGAAAACGTTGGTAGCGTCGTTGAAGAATTAAAAAGAAATTATATAATACTAACTGTTATGGTGTTACAATACGGAAAATAGCAACAACACAATTTGCTTTTTTACATATTATTATTTTACAGGTTTTTAGCATTGAAATTCGTATAATGTTAAGATATTACGGTAATGAATGACAAATATTGCATTCATATTGAAGTAAAATAATTCCATACATAAAACAGCTAGTAAATAAGACCTCGCACCATTTTTTTTGGGTCAAACTTCAGGAAGTCATTCGATTGTACGTAAGAATCTGACGAATGAATACCCATCAGACAGTTGAATTAACTATATAGCGAATTTGACGCCCAAGGTACTGCAAGATACATTGTTTTTATTTTCTCTAAAATATACAAATAATAAAAAAAACAAAAACGGAAAAAAAACGCCCAACGGCTCGATCCTGTCCTAGTACGTATTAATTATGTTATTAGTTAAATATAGAACAACGCCTATGTTATAATTTTATCGTGGCTGTAGAATAAATCATGATTGACTCGGTTGGTGATCTGTCGATCTAAAAAAAATTAAAAAGTATCTGTATATCAGTTAATTTCGAAGAATCGAGATTAAAATTACAAGGAATTCATATCGTGAAGTTTTTATAAAGCAAAAAGGTGTCTATAAAAATCTTACGTAATGCTCTCTGAATTGGTTTTTATAATAGCATGGGTAAGAACGAGCACACCGATTACCTGCTTATAAGTGATGACGGATCCCCGTGAACTCTACATTCATCCGCAACCAAGATCCAAAATGGACCAGCGTAGTCACTCCTAAGGACTAGGATGGAATGCCCCCTTTAATTGAGTTTTTGCATCCCTACACGAAACAATTATATGATAAAACTCCATCTATATCTCTGTGCCAACAGTTCAGCCGTAAAGATATTTTCTTTCATAGGTATATAAAAACATGCGATAGATGTCGCTTTACAAATTCACGATAAATCTAAATCGCGGTGTTGAGATTTTTTCAAAGGGAATGAGGTCCGCATCGCGTTAAACGGAACTCATACTTACCTGGCGTAGGGGATACCGTGATCATGTAGGCGGTTCCCCCAGGGCGAGACCTTTCCATTGCACTTCGGTTGGGTTGACCCCTGCGATTATCCCTAATGTGGATAACTCGGACGCGTTATTTTTGGTAGTGGGGACTGCGTACGCGCCGTCCCCCCAATAATCTTTTATATAATAATGTACGTGTACTATAGAATTAGAGAAATGAAAAAAAAAATTCAATAACATAGAAAGTTTCATTTACCGGGATTAAAAATATACATTTCAATTTTCAGTCAAATCCATTTTTGTACGATTGGGTAACAAGCACACAAATTTTCACATTTAAGCACCGTTTCACAATTTCTAATTTAGAAAATTGTTGACAGTTTTTCAGCATGCTTCCAGTACATCTCCTATTTAACCCGTTGGTCAATTTATGAAACATATTAGATTTATATATTTAGAACAAACATTTCTCCTGAGCATTCTCTGTTCAATAGTTCGGTAACAAAAATAGGGGGGGTCAACAGTGACAAAATACTGATTCAGAATCTATTTAGTCCCGCACTTTAGCACTGATCTAAGTACAGGTTAATTACTGTTACGTATGGAAAAAGACCTCTGAAGGGAAAGATTGCCGCACAAACATTGATCCCGAGCCCTCCCTCTATAAATAACCACAATAAAATAGAAGTGTCGACTATGAGAACTGCCCGGAGACCTAAACCTAGTATTTGCTTTTACCGCCTATCCCAGAGGTCCTTAACCTCTGACAAAAGTGCCCTCTACTAAAGTTGCTATCCCTTACATTCCTCGACCTGACCCATTTTTCTGGCGCCTTGTTCCGTATAGTCCTTACAGATATGAATCCTACAAAAACATTAGACTATTGATACTTTTGGGTGCATAGAAACAAATACCGTTAAGGAAGTTAATAGAATTTCATTTGGTAAGCGCCGCTTGGTAATGCTAGTCACACTTTCTAACGTTTCGTATTTCTAACGATAACTCGTTTAAGCAGCAGTGTATCCTTATATAATACAAACGTAATAACGAGCAATTACGTCCTTTGTAGCGGCTGACAACTTTCAGTTCGTGTCCCCTTGTTGCTCCTAAATCGATAGCGATCCGAGCCGAAGTTCGAACCTCCTTTTGAGGAGCCGTTGGACCGCAATCACCCCCCTCTGTATTCGTCGACGTTCTTTCGTTACAGGGGTCGGAGATCAGCAGTGGTGTAGCCGCTCTTCGTGCCAGCATCGCGGTTATCTCCCAATTCAGCGGGCCCCCGCTTGCGAGTCCATTTAGTTATAGCTGTAGAGGTCATAAGACCAACAGTAGGAATGAGACGTATATACTGGAACAGGTATAAATATCCAGTATGAGCTTGACAGACCCGGTCCCATACCCGAAAGGTATTCTAGGTATAGCGAGCCTTATAAAGTCGTATGACAGTACAACCCATACGTACCTATACCCGATACGAAACTCATACCCGTTCATTGGTCCTACGTCATACCGGGTCACCATTCGAGACCGCGTCGCATGCCGCCAACGCCACCTCGTCCCCGATACGAAACTCATACCCGTTCATTGGTCCTACGTCATACCGGGTCACCATTCGAGACCGCGTCGCATGCCGCCAACGCCACCTCGTCCCCGATACGAAACTCAAACCAGCTCATACGTTTTTTTTTTCATTATTAAAAATTTAATAATTGTAATTATTATTGACATTTATTTCAGACTTAAAACCCATAGAATGTTAGTAATTTTAAGGTAATGCTTAAAATTACTAAAACTACTACTTAAAAATATAGTAAGTATAATTCACATTAATTTAAAATGTTACAATACAATTAATAATATAACAATAAAAATTAATATTATATGATCTGTAATGTAATAAATAGCATAAATAAAAATAAATAGCACATAAATGGTAAATATATCAATCTGCTTATAAAGCTCTAGGAGAAAGCTAAAACAAAGTCATCAAAATGTTGAATAGATCGCTAAGTCTTCAAAGGACGCCAGTATTACCGGCCTTGAGACCTATATAAAAACTCGGTAACAAAATAGGGGGTCAACAGTGGCAAAATACTGATTCAGAATCTATTTAATCCCGCGCTTTAGCACTGATCTAAGTACAGGTTAATTACTGTTACGTATGGAAAAAGACCTCTGAAGGGAAAGGTTGCCGCATAAACATTGATCCCGAGCCCTCCCTCTATAAATAACGACAATAAAATATACCGCCTATCCCAGAGGTCCTTAACCTCTGACAAAAGTGCCCTCTACTAAAGTTGCTACCCCTTACATTCCTCGACCTGACCCATTTTTCTGGCGTCTTGTTCCTTATAGTCCTTACAGATATGAATCCTACAAAAACATTACACTATTGATACTTTTGGGTACATAGAAACAAATACCGTTAAGGAAGTTAATAGAATTTCATTTGGTAAGCGCCGCTTGGTAATGCTAGTCACACTTTCTAACGTTTCGTATTTCTAACGATAACTCGTTTAAGCAGCAGTGTATCCTTATATAATACAAACGTAATAACGAGCAATTACGTCCTTTGTAGCGGCTGACAACTTTCAGTTCGTGTTCCCTTGTTGCTCCTTAATCGATAGCGATCCGAGCCGAAGTTCGAACCTCCTTTTGAGGAGCCGTTGGACCGCAATCACCCCCCTCCGTATTCGTCGAGGATCTTTCGTTACAGGGGTCGGAGATCAGCAGTGGTGTAGCCGCTCTTCGTGCCAGCATCGCGGTTATCTCCCAATTCAGCGGGCCCCCGCTTGCGAGTCCATTTAGTTATAGCTGTAGAGGTCATAAGATCAACAGTAGGAATGAGACGTATATACTGGAACAGGTATAAATATCCAGTATGAGCTTGACAGACCCGATCCCATACCCGAAAGGTATTGTAGGTATAGCGAGCCTTATAAAGTCGTATGACAGTACAACCCGTACGTACCTATACCCGATACGAAACTCATACCCGTTCATTGGTCATACCCACTCCTACGTCATACCGGGTCACCATTCGACACCGCGTCGCATGCCGCCAACGCCACCTCGTCCCCGATACGAAACTCAAACCAGCTCATACGTTTTTTTTTCATTATTAAAAATTTAATAATTGTAATTATTATTGACATTTATTTCAGACTTAAAACCCATAGAATGTTAGTAATTTTAAGGTAATGCTTAAAATTACTAAAACTACTACTTAAAAATATAGTAAGTATAATTCACATTAATTTAAAATGTTACAATACAATTAATAATATAACAATAAAAATTAATATTATATGATCTGTAATGTAATAAATAGCATAAATAAAAATAAATAGCACATAAATGGTAAATATATCAATCTGCTTATAAAGCTCTAGGAGAAAGATAAAACAAAGTCATCAAAATGTTGAATAGATCGCTAAGTCTTCAAAAGGACGCCAGTATTACCGGCCTTGAGACCTATATAAAAACTCGGTAACAAAATACCTATGGGTATTTCTATACCAGGTATTTGTACCGGGTATGTGGCGATACCCGTACCTTTGAGGCCGGGTATTGAATGTAGTAGGTACTATATCCCATGCCTAACCAACAGCATCACACAAAACACAGAAAAAAACAATCACATTTGATTCATTGGTATGGGTCACACTCAATACATGGTGAGTCAATGCAAACGACAAGAAATGATTTTCCTATTAATACACTAACTCCTCCTCGATCCTGTCGCAGTCAGGTAGAAGTGAGGCGTATTTATCGTAACAGATACAAATGACAGGTATTCGTAGATACTAAGATAACAGTTGTTCCTGTGATATTATATATCTGTTCAAAAATATCATTCACAATTCACAATACTCAATCTGCATCTGCATCTGCACTACACTCTTCACAGAACAAGAACCTATTCCTGTAATCTGTTATTTATTCATCGTAGGTATTAATCTGTTTCGTTCTGACCCGCTTGATTAATTGTTGCTAAAACGAGAAGCACTTAGTATTACTAGTACTAAAAATCTGTCTCGCTCACACTAGCTTGATTGAATCTTGCTAAAACGAGAAGCACTTAGTATTACTAGTGCTAAAAATCTGTCTCGCTCACACTAGCTTGATTGAATCTTGCTAAAACGAGAAGCACCTAGTATTACTAGTGCTAAAAATCTGTCTCGCTCACACTAAGCTTGATTGAATCTTGCTAAAACGAGAAGCACCTAGTATTACTAGTGCTAAAAATCTGTCTCGCTCACACTAGCTTGATTGAATCTTGCTAAAACGAGAAGCACCTAGTATTACTAGTGCTAAAAATCTGTCTCGCTCACACTAGCTTGATTGAATCTTGCTAAAACGAGAAGCACCTAGTATTACTAGTGCTAAAAATCTGTCTCGCTCACACTAGCTGGATTGAATCTTGCTAAAACGAGAAGCACCTAGTATTACTAGTGCTAAAAATCTGTCTCGCTCACACTAGCTTGATTGAATCTTGCTAAAACGAGAAGCACCTAGTATTACTAGTGCTAAAAATCTGTCTCGCTCACACTAGCTGGATTGAATCTTGCTAAAACGAGAAGCACCTAGTATTACTAGTGCTAAAAATCTGTCTCGCTCACACTAGCTTGATTGAATCTTGCTAAAACGAGAAGCACCTAGTATTACTAGTGCTAAAAATCTGTCTCGCTCACACTAGCTTGATTGAATCTTGCTAAAACGAGAAGCACCTAGTATTACTAGTGCTAAAAATCTGTCTCGCTCACACTAGCTGGATTGAATCTTGCTAAAACGAGAAGCACCTAGTATTACTAGTGCTAAAAATCTGTCTCTGCTCACACTAGCTTGATTGAATCTTGCTAAAACGAGGAAGCACCTAGTATTACTAGTGCTAAAAATCTGTCTCGCTCACACTAGCTGGATTGAATCTTGCTAAAACGAGAAGCACCTAGTATTACTAGTGCTAAAAATCTGTCTCGCTCACACTAAGCTTGATTGAATCTTGCTAAAACGAAGCACCTAGTATTACTAGTGCTAAAATCTATCTCGCTCACACTAAGCTTGATTGACTCTTGCTAAAACGAGAAGCACCTAGTATTACTAGTGCTAAAAATCTGTCTCGCTCACACTAGCTTGATTGAATCTTGCTAAAACGAGAAGCACCTAGTATTAGTATATTATTAACCGAAAATTCGAATTTTAGTCTTACAAGACGATCATCATCCTTGAAAAGTGATAACTATTTCTAGTTTCTATTATCTGTTTCTAACTTTCAGTTCGTAAACATTGCAAGAATAATACTAACATTACTGTGTATATAATTTTACAATGTTGAAATATTACTTCCTTTAGTAGGTATGCATAAAATTATCAATATATAAATTCTAAATAATAACATTATTATTTAAATAGGTTTTTGCATTATAGTATAATATCAACAGAAATCACTAGAAACGAAATATTAAAATAATTCGAGCGTTTCCGAAATTTCCGAACCCAACGCCTTTGTTAGCATTGACGGCATTGGACAGATGTTCCATGTAACTACAACTTTAAAATGTAAGTATAAAGGTGATATTGATTTGACATCGCATCGCATCGCTTCGTTTCTTTGTTGTCATTGGTCGTAATTTCTCCGGTTAAATTTCGATAATTGATTTGAACTTGAAGCGCGAAAACAACAAAATTTGTTTTGTGTTTACCAGTGCGAACTGCGACAAAAAATACTTAGTGTTCCTATTCATTCGGTATACATAATAAATTAGACACTTCACATAGGATTTATTTACGATTTAGATACGATTATAATATATATCGTTATTCAGGTTGATGTTCTATATAGTAATTTAGGTTTAATTTGTATAAAAGTTTTTATAATATTAGTTCAGAAAAATGAAAAGAGTGAGTGTTGTGTGGGACCATTTTATAGACGTGGGTGGGCACTACGCAAGCTGCAATATATGTAAAGTTAAATTATTTTTTAGGTCATCCGTTACTAACATAAAAAAGCATATAGATAAAAAGCATCCCACGGTTCGGGTGATTGGCAGAACTGTTAGTTCAAAAGCCCCCATCCCAGATACATACATCCTCCGCGTCACCAGATAATGCACCTGCCCAGACATCATCCGCGCCGCTATCACAATCATGCCCTGATTTACCCTCACAACTGATAACTTCCCAGACGGAATTGCACCTGCCCGCAAGAAGAAAATATGGCCATCAACCCATAATTAATTTTGTATCCAGACGTGGCAATTCAAAATTAGAAATTGAAGATAAAAAATTAGATTATGAATGTGTTCACAATGGACGTTCAGCCGTTTAGAATAGTTGCAGATCGTGGTTTTCGGGAGTTAATGTATGCGTTCTCAAATTATATCATTCCCACCAGAACATTTTTCGCTAACAACCGGCAATTTATGAAAAGCTAAAAGTTGACTTAAAAAATCTTGTATATACACGTCAAGTCCATATATTACGGTGGACATCTGGACATCGCGCGCAAATGACTCCATGCCAGTGACTGGACACTACATCGAGAAGGAAGAGTTTGTGATAAGGTATTACGTTTAGACTGTAATCTCTACTGGAAAGCCATACAGCAAAATTTTAGCTGACGCGATAAGAAAAATATGTGAAGAATAGAATGTGGCGGACAAAATCCTATTGGCCGTATCCGATAATGTAATGTAAGTTAATCCGTAATCGAGCGGGAACTTAGGTAGAAACATTTTCCATGTAATACCCACACCTTAAACTTAGCGGTCAACGACGCTCTAAAAGACGGAGACATTGCCGTTTTAATATTAAAAATAGAAGGAATTGTCCGGCACTTTAAATAAAACAGTCTATCCCACCTTGTATAAAATAGCAGCAACCAAGCTCAATGCGATGGCGTCATCAGTTGCCTGTGGAAGAGTGTTCTCAGTTGCCGGGAATATTCTTAACGAAAGAAGAACACGTTTAGGCGTGAGAAAGGTGCAGCAATTGTTTGTTTTGCACCAAAACATGTAAATATAATTAAACCTGTAAATAGTGATTATGTACATAAAATGAATTAAACACTTTTAAATGTGCCAGTTCGAGAAACGAAATAATATTCTTTTCTTTTTTAAATTCAATGAACTGACAGCCCTAAGCCTGTTTTAAAGCATGAAGGAAAGTGCTTAGTTTGAAATTAATGAATAATACACATCATGGTTCAACACGTCAAACCATAATTGTTAGGATGATATCAAATAATATTACTAGTAATATTTGTACTGTACGTCATTTGTTTACTGACAAACTATGGTTAGAAAAATGACAGGCTGTTATTTAATAACAGATAATGATATATGTTATTATTGCGTAACAGTATTCTTGCTTGACCTGTTAAATATAACCGCAAGACTACTGTCCAGGTACTTATTGTTTATAAGGAATAATGAAGGGGACGGCGCGTACGCAGTCCCCACTACCAAAAATAACGCGTCCGAGTTATCCACATTAGGGATAATCGCAGGGGTCAACCCAACCGAAGTGCAATGGAAAGGTCTCGCCCTGGGGGAACCGCCTACATGATCACGGTATCCCCTACGCCAGGTAAGTATGAGTTCCGATGAGTGCGACGCGCTCTTGATTCACTTTGAAAAAATCTCAACACCGCGATTAAGATTTATCGCGAATTTGTAAAGCGACACCTATCGTTTATTTTTGTATACCTAAGAAATATTAAAATAGCTTTAAAATTGTTCGAATCTGGCATCTATATCTCTAATAGATGGCGGTTTTATTAAATAACTGAAATGAATATCTGTATATTTTCATTTCGGTAATAAACGGGGTGAATATTTTTCACCGGCACAAAAAGGCTTGATGCTGTTTTGCAACAAAAAAAAAATTAAAAATTAACTAACTTTATTGCATCAATAAGCAAACATTTTGGGAAAATATTAGATATGTTGACTAAAAAAACTAAGACTTCTTAGTTTATATGAAGTGTAATTCTAACTCAGGGATTCTACAGCATAACAAGGTACGTAGGTTACCAAGAGGTACCTGTTGTAATGTTTCTGTTGTTGTTTTTACTATTGTATTGCAATGACAAGACGAACAAAATTCGTTTTAAAAATTATGTTGCTCAGATTTATTTCTTGACTATATTAGATTGACGGTGAAGGCTTTAGCTTTAAAATTAGATGACTGATGATTACGGTGAAGGTAAAAAAAAATATATAAAATTCTTCTTAGTCTTAAATCATAAAATAAGGAAACACTCACTCTAAAGAAAAAGACATAACAGTTCATAAATTAAACATTAAAAAAACTCAATATTTAGTGTTACCCCCTCTGTTTCTAATTGCAGCTCGTAGTCAGTTCATAGTATACGCCATCTCTTTCTTCAGCGAGTACGGCTTGAAGCTCCTATCTCGTAGCCGGCGCAGGATTTCTAGCCCGAATTTTTCTTTAAGCTCGTCCCATAAATAATTAATAGCATTAAAGTCCGTACTTAGTACGGCTGGCCACTCCGCCGAACAGAAGCTGCAGTAAATGGACGAGCATAATCCTGCATTAGCACAAAATTTTCACCGATAAAGCTTGCGCCAGGCATTGCTTATCATTATATGATCCCCTTATATATCTTCAATGTATCGCTTCACCGTCAAACCTAGTTTCGACTAGCTACCTACTTTCGAGCTAGTTTCGAAGAAAGCCAACTCGGATTTTGCCCCTATCGAAATGCCCGCCCACACCATCTAGGAACCTCTTCCAAATGTCACATTTTCACTTATGCAGCACTGGCCGAATCGACCTACGGGTCTTCTGTAGACTCGTTAGTAGAGTATAGAGCTCTACTGTTCGCCCGTCCAGTTCAAGTGTTCTCTTGCGAAATTTAGTCGAGATGTTCGATGAGGTGGGGTCAACTAAGGGCCAGTAGCCGACTTTTTGGAGTTAGGTTAGTCGCCTTTTTTCTTCTTCTGACTGTCCAGCAGCCAATAGCCAATCCGCACCTATCTGGGAGCTCCTGTTGGACTTGAATGCCAGAGAGGGTCCGATTTCTACGCGAAGTATTGATGATGAATCGGTCACCCCTCTCTGATGTGCACCAGCTTTGTTAGGTCCACTTTGGTTACAGCTACCAGAGTCATGGTACCTTTGGTAAACTCTGGACACATCAGACTGGCGACACACACGAGCCATTTCTTGCTGACTCTGGTCTTGTTCCGATAAGGCAACTACTTGAGCCGCTTCTTCAATAGATATGTCCATTTTTATGTAACGTTCGTGTTACATATGTGCGTAATAATAAGGGATAAGTGTACCGGTTGACGTTTGACGACTAAATGCCAAGGGTAGATCAGGTTAATGACCTTATATAAGACATGACAGCCCTTAGTTAGCTATTGTAAACAGGTGCAAAAATGGTGATTAGTAATAACAACATGTTTGTGGGTCGCATTATTGGAAAGACAATATTTGTTTACATTATTTAGAATCCAAAACATATAGCTTTAATAATTCAAAATGAAAGTTATAATTAAGTGCTCAGTTATTTTTTTAAATATATTCAACCTCATGCATGACGCTTGAGTCAGATTTTTGCTCACGAGTGTATAATCAATAATAATAATAATAATTTGTTGTTCCTCTTTTTTCCATTACACAGTACAAGGTTGATATATTTATTTAAGTAAATAAATCATAAATATACGTGGCAACAAAACATTTTTTGTGCCGGTGAAAAATATTTAGCCGGTTTATTAGATACAGATGTTATTAATTTCGGTTATTAAATAAAACCGCCATCTATATCTCAGTCCTAAAATAAAGCCATTTTAATATTTCTTAGGTATACAAAAACAAACGCTTTACAAATAAATTTCGATGGTCTCATGTAGGAGTGAATATTTTATTTAAACTAGATTATAAATCGTGAAGTCATAATTCTCGGATCATAGAAACGGCAGTGATATGCGAAAGGGCAAGGGCACTCGTCGCATCTTCAAAACACACAGGGTCTACTATTGCATACATCTAATTAATTGTAATATAGTATGTTTATTCAAGCTAATTATAAATGGAAAGTAGATCTAATCTTTATAGATAGACTGAACCACGGACTAGAGCTACTACTACAAAGACACAAAGATAAATATAGTGATGTATTTAAAATGTATACAGATAAATATGATGTATGTATGTTATTTAATACAAAATATGTACAAGTCATTGTAAAAATACTTTATTTCTACACTGAAAATAAGTAAAATACAAACTAAATATTTACAAAGCATGCTCTTATAGTAACCATTGTATTTTTTAATTAGAATGAAGGCAGGTTCGGAGGATCCATTGCCATATCTATCAACTCGTCGATGTCCTCCGAGTTCCAGAATGATAGCTCCAACTGGAAACAAAAAAAATTGTTTATTAACATGTTTTATTTATACAACAAATATGATCTCTTTTCATTAAATGAGAAGGAGAAATGAGTAAACTGTTCCAACTGATTTTTGTGACTCCTATGGCTCACGACATCTACATGCATCTTTAACAACTGGGTAGTCTTTCTCCCACGCACTAAACGACGCACAGAAACTTTTTTTTTTACGTACTTTTTCATCATGATTACGGGGAGCCCCGGGATAAATATCAGCTTTTAATTATTAGATTTTTGGTCCGATCTTGTCACGGGCGGCAGACATTATCAGGTGTACTGTGTGTTTGTGTGCCACCCCCAATACTATTGCTGCCAAATGCACGAGGAAGAGAGTTGCGAAGAGAATTGGACACCTGAAGCTTTAATCACCATTCATTAAGTGCTCTACTCCCCTGATGAGACTGCCAGATACGGTGTACCCTGGAAACTTGCAGACAAGACGCTATTCCGGTACGCTTTTGAGAAATCTAGCTAAATAGTTAGCGCTCACGGCACACCAACCATGTGTACCATGCACTAGGAGTTCCCCAGTCCGCTACCGTTGGGCGATGAGGTTATTATATTACATTAAGAAGTATGTATGACATGAGTGCAATATATGCTTTATAATATCGTTTTCTTAAAGTAAGTGTGAATCAGGAGCACACAGTTCACCTATCCACAGTAACGGTTCAAGACACCCATGACCTGTCACCCTTAAGGACTAAGATCGAATGCCATTGTTATCTGGAATTGCTTATCCGGTTCCCTATTCTCACCAAACGAAATACAACAGAATATATAAGGCCTTACATATGAAATTAGCATATTATGTGGAAAAAGAAAAAAAACTTTTTTTTTATGAAATTACATGTTTAATCATGTATGTGTCATTATTATCTGTGCACTTTCGAAATTTTATAAGTAGTTCATTGATTCAATTTTGAAAAAATTTGGGAGCAAGAATCAATAAAATCTTTGAAAGCGGTTTGGACTGTCTCATTGGAATTGATTTTTTCCTTGCGAGAAGTTCGTCGCAAATTCCCAAAAAAATTGTCAACCTGTTGGCGCAAGGTCCGGGGGGTATGGTGAGTGTCGGAAATCATCGGCCAATCGCAGCTCATCTAATTTAGAGATCGTCTGTCGTGAAGTATGAGACCAGTCTCGGTTGTTTAACGTTTAGCGTTTCCATCTGGTTTGTAATTGATGACAATACTGATCTGCCGTAATCGTCTGGCCAGATTTTAGGGAGCTGTCGTGTATGACACCAGCACTGGTCCACCAAACACTTAAATTCTCTACTTATTGTGCCGCATTGAGTAATGCGTGTTTGTTGGTGTGCTTCACACAATTTATGCGGTACCCATTTCTCTAGCTTTTTCTTTTCCAATTTAATTCAAGTGGATATTTTTTTTTAGCCCTCACACCTAAGCCTTTCCGCTAACTCTGACGTGGTTTTTTTGTTAACAGAAGGATATCAAAGAAATATAATATGGCGTAAAAACTTGAATTTGAAATACATTTGAATTTGGAATTCCTAACCAAACGCCAGATTATTTGAGATCAAAGTGGCCAGTTCCACAAACACCAATTTCATATGTAAAACCTAATATTATGGTAATATTAAAGTTATGCTGCCATTTCTCCCTAGTATTCTGCGAGGCAATACCGCTAAAATAAAGACATCCTAGATGTGTTTATAAAACTAGTTACATAAAAATAAAGCTAATAATAGCACGTTAAAAATTATATAATTTGTTTGTAATGGTTGTCGATAGTGATCGTGCAGTGGTCGGGTTTTATCTTAGCGGTATAAATATAGATCTGAGAAGGTAAAATAACACACAGTGAGCAAAATGTATATATACGTGACATGCTAAGAGTTGAAGATACGCAGATAATAGTTTTTGTCCATATCAGCTTATGTGATTCATTCTGTTTGAGAGGATGCAATAACCAAATAAATAATCCCTTACTTACTGACGGTTTAACAATTAAGGCACGTTTATTGGAACTAAGCACAGCTGTCTGACACTTCGGTCTCTACTCAGCGGCCCCCCGCTCGCGAGTCTGTTTAGTTAAAGCTATAGAGGTCATCAGGGCAACAGCATCACACAAAACAATAAAAAAAAATATCACACTGTTCGAAGTATTCCGGGGTTTGGAAATAATAGCCTATGGTATAAGAAAAATTGATGATGGTGTTTACCGGGTCCCGGTCGGCTGTGCAGGGTCGACAGTGCAGCCGGGAGGCGCGACACTCGCAGCGCGCGGACGCGCACGCGCGACTCGAGCGCGCCACCCGCGCACCCACGACACTCGCGAACCGCCGCGCCGCACCGCGCTCGCTGGATAACTTCGCTCCCGCCCACACTGTGCCTGTAGATGTAAAAGTGATCCTCTCGATTACTCTATGTTTTAATACTCAGCGGGGCCCCCCGCTCGCGAGTCTACTTGGATAAAGCTGTAGAGGTCTCTGGACCAAAATCGTTACACGTACACAAAAAATAACTCGTGTTTTCTTTTATTTATTTGTCCTTTCCTGACGGCCGCCTGGTATAGTGGTCTGCGTATGATTACCGAGGAACCATATCGTGTAACACTGTAATATATCTTATGCAGTGGATGTTATCTATTAATAATCGATAATAGACTAGGACATCATCATATTGGTGTATTTTTTTTTAATATAAAATAGGTGGCAAACGAGCAAGCCGCTCACACGATACCGTGATAACCGCCGCCCATGAACATCCGCAACAGCAGAGGAGTCGCGAATGCGTTGCCGGCCTTTAAGGAAGGTGTAGGCTCTTTTCTTGAAGGTCCCTATATCGTATCGGTTCGGAGACACCGCTGGCGGACAGCTGGTTCCACAGAGTAGTTGTATTGTATGCAATATTAACAGAATGCTCGACAGAAAGGGAAAAGACGATAAATAAAATTGAACCTTTTGAGTAATAAACATTTAAGACGTCGCCATATATATTAATTTTATCCATTTTACCGTTTGTCTCCATAGCTAGCGAGATGCAAACTCCCAGTTTGTCCTTCGGCAGTTTGACTTGCTTCCGCAGCCCAAAGTCTCCCACTAGTCTTTCGTAGTCCTTATTTGTATACGCTAACGTACTATCCACACCTGTAATATTATAAATATAATATATGTACAAATATGTACCGAATTCTCGTCGAGGGGAGCAAGAATTAAACACAGAAAATTGATACCAATTTAATGTATGTTTACCTCTAACTATCTCCACACAATAAAAACATACAGTCCATCTTAACCATTTCACGGAAGGCAAACGCTTGCGCGATGCAGAAAGGCGCTGCAGACGGTACAGCGCCATCTACCAGCAATTTCGTACAACAAATCCCGTTGTACTATATTTAAAATAACGTAATGTGTGTGTATAATGTAAATATGTTATACGAGCCTAGTTATCAGCTAACTAAAGGACGAATAGGATCGACCCAAGAAGGATCATGCTATTGTGGAAAACTAGTTTAGCGCTACTGCGATTCATATTGTGAAACAAAAATTCGGAGGCTGTTACTGGTGATGAGGCATTCCATCTTAGTCCTCAAGGACTATGCAGTCATGTCAAATCAATGCATTTTTTTCTTGAAGTAACCCATATTGCAGTAGAAAACGTTGAAATATTACAATACAAAATGGTATTAATTCTACCATTCACCTAAAAAGCTTCTATCTGACTTACCAAATAGATATTTAGCAACCCGCTTCTTGGAGAGGGTGAATTCATCGTTCATTAGGATATGCAGGATGACCGAGTTCTCCATCAGATTGTGGTAGATTGTTGAGTAGTCCAGCTATGAAAAGTAAAACTAAAATGTGCATAAATTGCAAATATAATTAATTGTTGTTACATTATGGAGTTTACAGTGGTAGAGCTACACTTCAGTTTATTTCTAGCAGCAGATGGATGGATCGACCCGGGTAGGACCACGCCCTTACGGAATACCAGCGTTAAATTGTAAAACTGCTGTGTTTCGTCTGGTGAGTGTAGAGGGATCCGGAGACCTTTATGGTGACGAGACGCATTCCATTTCAGTCCTCAAGGGTGACAATGCATCTGCATTATGATTCCTTGTCAAGTATGAATGAATGTAGATGTCACGGGACCGCAGGAATCAATTGCTATCAAGTGAACTGTCCGTTCGTTTGTTACTCTCAATATAATAAAAAAAAATACAACCAACCCCCGAGGTTACTTTAAATTCTGTAAGTAAATCGTATTGGTATAGGAATATCGTAATCTATGTAAAAACCTACGCAGGCGAAACCATGCATAGAATTGTCCGGAATATTCTATGAATAATCTAATAAATCGACTAAATTAATTGTTAATGCAGCAATCAATAATTGTTTTTCTGTTTTTACATATTGGATATAATGAGAGTAAAGAAAACAAAATTTACAAGCATGCATAGTAATAAAGCCGCGTGGTAGACCCGGGAAGAGTCACGCCCACATACAAGCATCAAATAGCAACATAACAATTCTGTGTTTCACACGACAAGTGTCAGGGCATCTGGAGACATCATGAATCAACAAATGGGTCGCAGTCATAACTTACTATCAGGTATAAACCATGTGCTATTATTATTTAAAAATATATTTATCGTATATATTTGCGGCCCGTTCATCCTGCAGCCGGAAACTGGCTGTACTGCGACTTTACCACTGAAAAAAAAAAGCTATGAAATTGAACCAACTTACAGCCATAGCGGCAGCATCACAACGTTCACAAGGCAGCAGCACCAGCGCGCGTGGAGCTGCCGCACGGAACGGAAGAGCACTCGCGAACCTCAGCGCCGCGAACGTGTCCGCACGTTGCGATGTTTCGTTACGCACTAAGTCTGCTTTCTCTGTAAAATTAAATACATCCGTGATCGCTTTTGGGGTTTACTATTTTTTTTTCTTTTGTGAGTATTGCTGTTGGTCCAGAGACCTCTACTGCTTTATCTAATTTGATTCGCGAGCGGGAGGCCCGTTGAGTAGAGGGAGACAACGACGATGCTGTGAAGCTGGCGCGGAGACTGCCGCTGCACCACCGCTGCACTCCGACCCCTGTGAACGAAGAACGTCGACGACAACGGAGGAGGACGATAATACGATCCAGGGCCCCTCATAAGGAGGTAGGATACCTCGACTCGGATCGCTATCTAAAGGGAGGACAGGTCGAATTTTAAAAGCGGCCTAGAACAAGAGTAAATCGCGTGTAAGCCGCAGTGTGAGAGTGCGGTGTGACGTGTCTCAGTTTACGTGTATGGATTGTGTTATGTTGGTGTGTGTGTGCGCGTCGGTCGAACAGTTTAGGGTGATTTACTGTCGAATTAAAATATCGTAGAATTATTTCTTTAAAATATTTCCTTATATTAAAAAACTCTTAAGATACCCTCCATCTTAAGGTCTCGGTGTAATACCGAATTTCTTACGAACCATGGCTGGGGTAGAGACAAGAGACTAATTCCTTTTTATAGCAGTGGTCAAGAACAGAGTTGTTTAGTGTAGGAAAGTGTCTTAACTCCTAAGTTTGCAACAAGGAAAATGTCACCGTGAGCTAGGATTGTCCTGTAAACAAATTTCTGAGAATCTCACAGGAATGAGTCACATCTTGAGTCCTGGCAATCCTAGTGGTGTGGATGTTTGAATGAACAAATTAGCGAAAAATGTAACATATATTCACCACTTGGGCAGGTAATCCAATCAGTAAACTTGCCAAGTTATCTCAGAAACGGTGAATTTATTCGATCTTTCTCTTTTTTAATCCTTTGACTCCTGCTTGGACTCTGGGTCATACTAACAAATTACAAGTTTAATTTAACCTTATTACCCGATAACATATTCAAATTATCCTAATTTTTTAATGTGATCTGATGATAATCATCGCACTGCTAAGATTGATGTCCCCACATAGATCAACTTGCATCCATTCATTAATCGATAGAAGTTTGCGTGGGGAATATATTTGTTAGTACGACTGTGCTTATTCCGTAAGCACCGAACGGATTTCAGTACATTTTTCACTGCTATGATATTCAGTTATCAAGGAAAATTTACGCGTATTAAAACTTTTTCTATCAATTAATAATATTGAATGAATAAATATTTTAAAATTATAAGTATCTTAAATCTAACACGCGTGTCCAATACAGGTGAACTTTATTTGACAAATTACAATAGCATCTCTTAAACAGTAAAATAGTTATGGTTTACACAATTAATATGTGTAAATCATTTTTTTTTGTTTTTTTTTTGGGATATTATGTGTCACGCACAGCCTACACAATTTAGTACAATTCGTTTTCATCATGACAGCCCATCAATGCTCCTTATATCCAATGGTCCACTGCTGAATATCTCTCCCTCATTGTACGGTGCAGTTTGTTTCTAGGTGCACGCGCTCACAAAATACTAGCGGAAAATAGCAGCATACTGCTGTCATACGATCAAACATCTCAACCACATCGATCTCATGGCTTTGGATTTACGCCTCACAATGAGGCCAATAAGGAAAATTATTTAACTCTCTCTCTACCAACTTTAACTATTTATCAAGATATGACTTAACCTATCCCAGGCGCAAAGTAATTACTCCCCGTGACTATAGGGGAGTAATAACTTTCGGGGTTTGAATTCTAAAGTAATCCCAAATATTTCGGTGTTTACTTTAGAAATTAAAAGTTTCAGTAACAGTTTATGTATTCGGATCCTTCAGTGTTTCGTCTGTTGAGTGTGATGACGAGGCATCCCATCTCAGTCCTCAATGGTGATAACACGTCTGCATTATGATTCCTTGTCAATAATGAATGTAGATGTCATGGGCCGCACTAATCACTTGCCTTCAGGTAAACTGTGTGCTCGTTGGTTACCCTGAAATAAAAAAAAATCGCTACAAAGCACAATTCTGAGCCACCTGCATTCATCAATTTCCTGCAAGTATGGTAACCGCGATCGCCAACACGTTTGCCAGGCGTGGTGTAACTATGGCAATCATCCGCATCATGAGCAATGCTGTCACAGTTATAGATATATGAAACTAACTCACCAATGTGGAAAGCGTCGAAGTATCTCGGCACATCGACAGCATCAGCAAACACCTGGTTGTCCACGTATATGGCACGTGGCTGGCGGTATACACCACGTCCGCCGTAAACTACCACTGCATATCTGAAGACAGGCATTTAATTTAAACAAATCATTTTTAAATTTAGACGAATGTTCCTAAATACCAGCGTTAAATAGTAGTTTAAAGCTACCTATTATATATATATATATATATATATATATATGGCAATACAAAAATATCTTAGAGCAGCACACAATGACGATCCCTACTCGGATGATCATTTGCCTGTAACCTGGATCTCTCAGCATGACAATGACCCTAAACACACGGCCAATAGCGTAAAATGTTTCCTTTGCGAACAGCGTATATTCGTTTTACACTGGCCAGCAAATAGTCCGGATTTAAACCAGACAGAAAATCTCTGGTTTATTGTTAAAAATCTCAAACAAACGTAACACCAGTCAAACGAACTATATGAAGCATTTGTTGAAGCATGGAATTTAATCACCCTAGAAAAAAAAAAAAAAATCGAAGATATGTGAAGTCCGCCAATCTGCAGATAGTATGTGTGTATATATATAATATGTATAGTGCTTCTTTATATCTCATATATAATACACCAGGTTAATTCATACCAGTCATAAAACATGGACGTACCTATTATCTGAGAACCCGTTGCCCTGCAGTTTGCTGTCGAATGCCTCTATGAATAAGTCGATGTTCTTCACTTTCCGTATGTTCTTATTACAGTACTGCGCTTCTATGACGAACACGACGTCGGTAGAGTTTGGTGGGTGTTGGAGCTGGACGAACGATCCTTCCTCCACTACGTCGCCTTGTGCAGTTGTACATCTGGAAATAGGTTTTTTTTTTGTTATAAAGTTTATTCCCCTAGGATTACTAAAGAGTCATATTCATTTACTTCAAACATTTAATATGGTAGTGATGTCATATTCATTTATTTCAAACATTTTACTATGGTAGAGATGTCATATTCATTTATTTCAAACATTTTACTATGGTAGAGATGACATATTTATTTATTTCATACATTTAACAGTGCTGTGAATTCAGCTGTAGGTCAACCTGTCCGTAGAGGACCACGTTCTCAAAATCAGCATGTGCATAACAAGCAATCAGCAAATGAATAACGCTGCTGTTTTGGGTGTAGAGAACAATGCGACAGGGATTTCTTGACAAATGAAAATAGTTCAAGCTGTCGCCCAACTTCGTGATGCATGAAATGTAGTGGGTACGAGATGAAATAAAATAGACCTAGTTTCTACTGATAGATACTGTACTTTCTTGTATACCTGAAAATATAACATGTATTGGTATTATGTTTAAAGCAATATGTACATTGAAAATAAACACATTAATTATTATTTATATATAATTATATATTTGTATTGTTATATATTTATGTATTATTTGATATTTTTATCTAAATAACCTTTTTTATTTTTATGCCTAGCAACATATTCTTTCATAACCTCCCAGGGTTGACTGGTAGAGAATGCCGCTGGGCATTAAGTCTGCCCTTGTAAACTTGTTCTTTATAGAACATAAAGAATAAATAAATAAATAAAATAAATAATGTTATATATTATGTTACTATTAAACTTACTGCACACAATGGTCCGGTATATGCGTCGGCACATGTTGCTGCGAACACAACTCGAGGTAAGCGTTCGCAAGTGCGCACGCGTCCACGCCGCTAACACACTCGGCGCGGAATGGCCGTGAGTCGATCTGAATTGCAAAACATAAATGTTAATGTATAATTACTTATATAAGTTATAACAGAATGTAGCAGAATGTACCAGCTGTCAGTTAGGTGGTATTGGTTCAATAAAAAACGTGTTTTTTGAACAGGGAGTGCTATACTGTAGTTTGTAGCTGCAGAATGTATGGGACACCTTGACCAGTGTAGGATCACGCCGTCACAGAATGCCAGTGTGAAAAAGTAGCATAATTAACCCGTGTTTCATCTGTCGAGTGTAGGATCCGGAGACCTTTATTACTGGTGACGAGGTATAACATCTCAGTCCTCATGGTTGAGAACGAATCTGCAGTATGATTCCTTGTCAAGGATGAATGTAGATGTCATGAGCCGCAGGAATCACATACCATCAGAACTGTGTGCTCGTTAGTTACTCCCAACGTAAAAAAAAAACCATAATAGCAGTTAACGAATGTCTCTATGTATGATAGTATATTATTTCCCATATCTACTATTACTACAGAAACAATATATAAATGTAATGCACATAATAGTTTGTCAAGAATCGTTAATGCGATATTCGAGTAACGGCACCCAGGGGAACCGTTACTCAAAAAATTCACAGTACAGCCGACGTAGAACGTAGTACCCACCACGGAGAAGCAGGGGTGCAGCGGTGAGACCTTGTTGCTGAAGAACTTGTCGCATTGCGTATCGTTGCTGGCGACGTGCTGAATGAATGTCCCACCGGTGCGTAAACACCAGCCGTGAGACAGCGCTGTGATGTTCGCATGCAGTGAGCCGTTCGGTACCTGTTGTTCGTCGTATTGCTCGTTGTTGTAGGTGCCCAATAGACCACCGAGGCTAGCGTAGTGCCATCCTGCAAAGTGAAAATTTAATCCAGCTGCTGGTGGCGTGGGTTTAGCTTTAATGATTTATCAAGAGATCGATGACACCTTCTCGTAGTGTTCAGAGCATTTGCCTTCTATGTAGGAAGGCCTAGGAAGCGTTTTTTTATAATTTTAGATATACAAACTTCATCTAGAGATTGATTTCATATTGAAAAATATTAAAAATTTAAAATCGACGATGAAGATATTGCAGTAATCGATTTGGTGGTCGTCATCGGATTAGGTACGGTGTGTTCTCCCGTAACGTCTTCAATGAGAAAAACAATATAACTCACCAGATACTTGTAACTTGCAAGTTCTGAACAATATGTTGCAATGTATCTCAAGTCCGCTCTGACCCTCTACAGTTAGTACGTCCGTCTCTCTATCCACCACGAAGTCTTCAATCACTGCGGGCAGACTTAGTGGGGTGTTACGGCCTAAGGATACTTGCTGAAAGGAAAAATAAATAAATTTAAAATATGATATGACCAATATACACCAGTTTTTTGTATGTTGTATTTTTTTCAATCAGTCCCTCACAAGGCATCTGCTTTCTGGCATCACCTTTCTCCGATCTCACTACACATGTATTAAATCAGTATATACATGGGAAAGAAACGGGAAGTCAGTGCCTATGTGTAGACAAATAATGAGGGTACTATAAAATACTTAAAGATATCATATGGCAATCATTAAATCGGTCTAAATCAGAGCTTCCCAGACTTTTTTTCTCAAAGACCACTTGCAAAATTTAGCTGGTTCCAGGACCCCTGCAGCTACATTTCTACCATATTCCCAAAACTCGACAATAAATGTGGAATATACAAGTTATTACAAGTAACAATCGCTGATCTAAAAATATTATCTGCCTACATTGATAGGTGAAATCAAGCCAACATTTTAGTTCTTCACTATCGACAGCAAATTAATTTTTGTGGACCCCCGCCGTACGAATTGTGAATTCCCATTTTTTTGTCACGCCAACTTAGGTCCCTGGGGCTCCACCTGGTCCACTTTGTGAACTAAGGGTCTAAATGAACCTTCTGGTCATTATCAAAATTTCTCATAAATATCTCTCTTTACCATTGAAAAAAATTTCACGATTAAAGAACACTACATTAAGCAAAATGATAAAGTGTACGCCCACAGTTCTAAAGAAGCTGCTCAAGTAGTCGGAAAGGTACAACGTGGTCATCATCCTGCGTCAGTGATGGTTTGATGGGGCGTGTCTTATAGGAGTCTCAAGGAGTCATAAAACAACATTTTTGTGAAATAGCAGTGAAAACTTCAGCCAAAGTGTATCAAGATACAGTCTTGGATCATGTTGTGAAACCTCTCAGCAATACACTTTTCAAAAATATACCGTGGACTTACAGCAGGACTCTGCACCTGGTCACAAAGCACGAACTATTCAAGCCTGCCTTGAAACCAACGTTCCGGACTTTATAAGAGCTGAAGACTGGCCCTCATCTAGCCCAGACCTAAACCCTTTAGACTTCAAATTATGGTCAGTTTTAGAGGACATGACCTGCTGTAAACGACACGGCAACATTGAGTCTCTTAAAAAGTCTTTAGAGCAAGCAGTGGCGAAATTTCCCTTGGAAACAGTGCGTAAATCCATAGATCTCGTGGCCAAACATTAAAGGCCTGTATAAAAGTCAAAGGTGGCCATTTCGAACAGAATATTTTTTTTATACTATATTTTACCTCCTTGTACAGATCAATGTAAATCATGCTTCGTTTAGTCAGAACGACGAGATCGTAATAGCCCCGTTCGTTGCTCTCCATTAGCACACTGAAGTTGTTCTGTCGGTAGTCCTTAGTTAGGAGGAAAGTCCCGCCTTCGGATATCGTGAACACTTGCTTATCAAACGTCACTAAAGTGCCTTGCGCTGTCATCATTGCCATTCCTGAAAAGCGATACAAGATTTTGTATTATCTATTAAGAGATATGGTAGATTACATATATTTTTTTTTATGTAACCAGAGTGACAGACCAGCACACAGTTCACCTGATGGGAAGTGATTCCTGCGGCCCATAACATCTAAATTTATACTTGATAAGGGATTATAATGCAGATACGTTGTCACCCTTGAGGACCGAGACGGAATGTCTCGTCACCAGTGACAAAGATCTCCGGAACCCTGCACTCACCAGATGAAACCCAGCAGCATAATGCTGCTATTTTACGCTGGTATTCCGTAAGGACGTGATCCCGGGTCGAGTCATCCATCTGCTGCTAGAGATTCAAACTCAACTACACTTTTAATAATAAAAGAAAGTAGTACCTGCAAACGGTGGCATTAGATTATTCAAGTCCATATATGGTCTTATCTCGTAATAATACGACCAGATGCTTTTGTTAGAGGTAAGCCAGTCGTCCATGAAGTCCCTCACGGCTCGGTACTCGGAGATCTCCGTGAAGTCCGGGGTACGATTGAACGCGTGCCATGACATTGGTAGCTTCTGCTCTAGACGGATCTCTCCTCGGCGGGGATCGAATATGAAGTTAGTCTTCGGTGTTCGATGCCTGCAAAATTATAAATTATTGTTGTTCATTTTTAAATTTGCTTGGGATACATTTTGGAAAACTGCTGTCTAAATGTGAATAAATAGTTTAAATTAACCTTAACGGTAAAAAATAAACAAGTTAATAATGCGAGTGAATGTTATTTTTGAGATATAAATATCATAAGCAATTTAACAGTGGTAGAGCTACGCTGCAGTTAGTTTCTGGCTGCAGAATTAATGGATCAGCTCGACCGGGGTAGGACCACGTCCTCACAGAAGACCAGCGTCAAATAGCTGTATTACGAACGGTGAGTGTAGAGATCCGCGACCTTTATTACTGGTGACGAGGCATTCCATCTCAGTCTCCAAGAGTGACAACGAGTCTGCATAATGATTCCTTGTCAAGGACGAATATAGATGTCATGGGCCGCAGGAATCAGTTTCCATCAGGTGAACTGTGTGTTCGTTTGTTACTCTCAAAGTCATAATAACACTACTTACAACTCCTCATATTGCAGAGCTGTTTTTGCCATGTCAGTAAACTTCGCGTACAGTATCTCCCACACCTTGTCCAAAGCCTCGCCTATGAAGAAATAGTCGTACCACCATTTAAGACGCTCGTACGCTTCGTTGTACTGAAAGATAATAGTAAAAAAGTTGAGTAACAGCTTCTATATATACATCTCACAGCTAGGCTTTCTTTAAGTCGAGACTCCCTCTCGGGAGCACTTGTGCTAGTTACCCATATATAGAGGTCTCGACTGAGCGCCATAAGCGCTCGGTCACCTCTCAACCCGGTGAAACAGTATAAGCCTAAAAGGGCTAACAGGGGCCACAAAACCGAAAAAAAATAAGCTTCCTTTAGAAGAGTATTGGGATATCCGCCACGCAGCACCACTGCGGATTTCAAAAGTAGATTCTTTTTATATATTACACATAGTTTCCTGCAAGCCGAGCATGCACGAGGTAAATAATTTAATAGTAATTTAGTAATAAACTTTAATAAGTGTTTGTGCAATTTCACTCTCTTGTTCTTTGTCTCGCTCACTCTTATGGGCGGGCATACATAGCCAATGAGATGTAGCATCTTTCTTTCACGAATATGCATTAGGAAGCTTCCTTTGACAAAAATGCTAAATAAATATATGAACGTATGAATTATTTGAATATAGAAATACTAATATAAAAAACTTTTATACCTTTTCTCTAACGTAAACCACTTGTGGTGTCTTCATAAAGTTCTCCCATGCGTTTTTAAACTCGGCGTATAGTTGTTTGAATTCATCTTTAAATGGAATGTATTTCTCCACTTTTTCCCAAACCACATTCCATAGCTTCCTGCTGTACTTCTTTATGTTTGTTATCAGGTCATTATTCACGAGGTCTTTGTATATTCTGAGGATGCATAAAATTTTATTACAACTTTATTTTTTTTAAAAAAAAATACGAGATGGTTCAGGACTATATAATTGACGAATGGAGGATTTGATCCTTCGATCATAAGTTTCGCAGACCGAGCATAAACCAATAGGCTATTTAGGGTTTATTAAATAGTGTTTACTACAATTTTTAACTTTAATGTTCTCATAAGTTAAGGACACGACGACAGAAGATATAGAATTTCGTTGGATATATTGTATCGAATACACGATCATTAAGAGCTTAAAGGATAAGCATGAAAGATCTGTAGGGGTCGAGGACCTGGTTATTAGCTTTAGTTCTAATTTAACGTTAGAGTATTCTACGAGGGCATGGTGTTTCCTGGTCGAGCGGACCCATTTACGCTATAACTAGAAACAAGCTGCATTATTGTTAAATATGTAGTCGTTTAGACGATACATGTGTAATGATATATATATTTTTTAATTATGTTTAAATAAAATTGTTTCAGTTTACCTATCCATTTCATGTCCAAACGTCGACACATAGTTGAAATACGGCGAATCGGTCAACTCCTGGGTCCTATTGTAGAAGAAATCCATAACACCCTTCCAAACAGTGAACACAAATGATTCCGTATAATGCAATATCTTAAAGAACAACGGCTCTATAGATTTAAGCAACTCGTGCCAATACGTAGACAGTTTTGTTGTAGCATTCACCCAAGTATCATCCCAGTATTCCAATAGTCGCATATGCAGATCCCTTACGAAATTATCGTACTGTAATATCATTGTCTCCAATTTATCAGACACTAACTCCATGAGATCAGCTTCTAGAACTTTATTAGCGGACTCTAGAAAGTTCGAATATGCCATCTTAATAGAATCAACTACGTAGGTCAAGCTCTGTTTGATGGACTGACTTGTATTTCCCATCATTCCCCACATGTCGTTAACGAAACCGGGCAGACTTTCCAAATGGTTCCGTATAGCCATTTCGTCTAGTACGTAATACGTAAATTCGACTATATCTTTCACGTAATAGTCGTTATTGTTATACGATTCATTCAGGAATCGTTCGAATTCGTCCAAATCGTCTTTTATCACGTGTAAATCATTCAAATCGTCAAGAAACTCTCTGATTCTCGGTTTTGCGTCTATCCATATGGCTCTTAAAGCAAGATGGGTCTCCATTGGTGCTTCTTTGATAATAATTAGTGTTTCATTAATTTGTGTATACAGAAGCTTCAATGTATAGACAGCTTGGGATTTAACTTCGCTGAATATTTCCGGTCGCCATACCACAGAGCTGGTAAGTAAGCGGGAATGGTTCAACCGTATGTAGGAGGCCAAGTCGACGGTGGTCACATCGTCGAAGTCGCGCCACGCGTTCAGTTTTGCTGATCGTGTGTCTACGATCTTACCGATTAGATGATAGGATATGTCTGTAATTAAATTCCGATATTACTCTTTACTCTTACAGTTCTTTAAAGTCTGCTAGTTTGCAAAATATATATTTCCCACTATTGGGAGAATACGTTTTTTTAAAGAATTAAGCTAGAAATGCTGTTACACCACTCAAGCTAAGCATAACATTTATTTATTTATTAAGTTTACCAACTTGTTTACATTGTTGTACATCACATATGAAATTATACATAATTGACAGAATTCTAGTGTAACAATTACTTATAGGTAAACAAAACATGTAAACACGTATTTATATATTTAGATATGTATTTATAATGTGAGTATATATATTAACAATTATATATTTATATAATTATACTAGTATATGGCTACTCATAGTTATATATTGAATTGAGTATAAACTGAGATATACCAAAAAATTATAATTATAAGATTATTTTTACTACTCTTAACGATATTATAGACGTGCAGGTGTTTAAGGTTTAACAAAACCATAGCGGTACAGGGTCGCCTAGTGCGAAGGCTGCAGTCAACTATAAGTGTGAATAAAAAAGGCGTTGGATTAATGTTTTCTTGTAAATATGTTTTCTTTTCTCTGTGTATCTCTCTAGCGCTCCAATCAAATATTTTTTACTTTTAATTTACTTCTCAACTACAACAACTAAATATACAAATAGGAAAACGGACAATGATATATATATATTTTTTGTTTAAGTTATCATTGGCAAAGGCGAGTATAGATACATATTTTTATAGCATGAGGTGAGTCGAAATGTACATCAATTTCATCGCCAAGGTTGATTATAATTTAAAAATTCTTCCATAAGATGAATTTGCTCCCAAAACTGTTCTTCTGCTTGGTGAACAAGGTGGTGTAATTGGATGCCGCGGCTTTAGATACGGATCCGATTAAACAATTCTAGCTAAACGAGGACAATCAAATTTGTAATTTAAGATTTTATATGTGAATTTTGCGTATTACAAGTAAGTACAATAAATGCTTGTCCTTGAAGATTGTTCATGACTATAGTCTATTGGCAACTTATGACGTTAAATTTCGCAGATCGCACCCAAAGGGAGGGGGTACCTCTGGAGAGTTTGAGAGTATAGTTCGCTACTTCCAAAGCAGATCGGCGGTCTTTAAATATTTTTTTAGTATGTTTTCCTTTACCGCCGAGTGTGTGGCGAATCATAAATTAAAAACGTTTCAATAATTAAATTTAACACACATATTGTTGGTGAAACGGCTACATTTAAGGAGTAAGATATTTTTTTGCAAAACTATCCATTTTAAGAAAACATATTTAAACAGTTGTAGGTAAGATAGGAATTATGCCTAATTTATTATACTAGATGTGAGAAGGACATAGTTCATCTGATAATAAGGTAACTGCAGCCTTTATATACATAGAAGCATCGTCAAATGATTCAAGATGCACACGCATCATTACCCCTTAGGGTTGAGATGGAATGCTTAGCTATAAGTAACTTGATCTCTGGGTTTATAAACATCAAACGAAACTGTTGCTCTGTGAGGGCGTCGTCCTTCCAACGTGACCGTGACCTATTCACGTTGCAGTTGTAAACTTATTTCTTTTCTCTGTCTAACTACAATGCATTATTTGACTCACCATCAGTGCTATTGTAATGTCCAATTAGCGCTCTATCAGCCATGGACAGTTCGGCAAATGCAGTATCGTTTCCGGTCGGATGTAACACAACGCCCCTCAGTTTGTACGACGGATAAACAAGCTCCCAGGACCCGTTCACTTTGTAGAAATACGTTTCGTTTGCCCGCTGTGAAATGTCCGATATATTGAGATGTGAATTAGGATAAAACTATAATCCAATATAAGATTTATTTGTTTATAAGCTAACAAAAACAAAGCGCACTGATCGTCTGATTGTTATTCTGACGGCTCGTGATACCCACATTCATTCTTGTTATGGTATCATAATGCGGATGTGGTATCACCCCTGGAATACCAAGATGAAATGTCTCATCGTCACTGAGACTATATTAGTCTTCTGCTTTTATTTCACCATACGAAACACAGTAGCGCTTAATTACTCTTATATTTCAGTCTAATATTGTAACGCTACTGAACAAAGAGCTTCTCCGCAGATTAGCAAAAAGCTAGACAAGTCGTCGTATTCCAGAAAATGGGTCAGCATGTGGAAGAGTAAGTGAGAAAGAGAAGACTTAGATGGAAGGCCTCATTCTCTGTAATTGGGTCTCCGGATCCCTACACTCGTCATACGAAACATAGCAGCGTTATGTTATTTAGCTGGCGAAGTTGAAATTTTTAAATGAATGCTAGATGTAGAGCTACGCTGCAGTTCCTCTCTAGCTGCAGAATGAATGGGTCAGCTCGACCGGGGAAGGACCACACCCTCACAGAATACCAGCGTGAAGTAGCAGCATAATGCTGCAATTATGCCTAATAAGATAGGAATTATGCCTAATTTATTATACTAGATGTGAGAAGGACATAGTTCATCTGATAATAAGGTAACTGCAGCCTTTATATACATAGAAGCATCGTCAAATGATTCAAGATGCACACGCATCATTACCCCTTAGGGTTGAGATGGAATGCTTTACTATAAGTAACTTGATCTCTGGGTTTATAAACAACAACGAAACTGCTGCTCTGTGAGAGCGTCGTCCTTCCAACGTGACCGTGACCTATTCACGTTGCAGTTGTAAACTTATTTCTTTTCTCCGTTTAACGACAATGCATTATTTGACTCACCATCAGTGCTATTGTAATGTCCAATTAGCGCTCTATCAGCCATGGACAGTTCGGCAAATGCAGTATCGTTTCCGGTCGGATGTAACACAACGCCCCTCAGTTTGTACGACGGATAAACAAGCTCCCAGGACCCGTTCACTTTGTAGAAATACGTTTCGTTTGCCCGCTGTGGAATGTCCGATATATTGAGATGTGAATTAGGATATAACTATAATCCAATATAAGATTTATTTGTTTATAAGCTAACAAAAACAAAGTGCACTGATCGTCTGATTGTTATTCTTACGGCTCGATTGTTATTCTATCATAATGCGGATGTGTCATCACCCCTGGAATACCAAGATGAAATATCTCATCGTCACTGAGACTATATTAGTCTTCTGCTTTTATTTCACCATACGAAACACAGTAGCGCTAAATTACTCTTATATTTAAGTGTAATATTGTAACGCTACTGAACAAAGAGCTTCTCCGCAGATTAGCAAAAAGCTAGACAAGTCGTCGTATTCCAGCAAATGGAAGAGTAAGTGAGAAAGAGAAGACTTAGATGGAAGGCCTCATTCTCTGTAATTGGGTCTCTGGATCCCTACACTCGTCAAACGAAACAGCATCGTTATGTTATTTAACGCTGGTATTCTGTTATGGCGAAGTTGAAATTTAGAATTAAATGAATGCTAGAATAGATGTAGAGCTACGCTGAAGTTCGTTTCTAGCTGCAGAATTAATGGGTCAGCTCGACCGGGGAAGGACCACGCCCTCACAGAATACCAGTGTGAAGTAGCAGCATAATGCTGCTGTGTTTCGTCTGGTAAGTGCAGGGATCCGGAGGCCATTATTACTGGTGAGTGACGAGCCAGTCCATCTCAGTCCTCAAGAGTGACAACGCATCTGCAATATGATTCCTTATCAAAGATGAATGTAGATGTCATGGGCAGCAGGAATCACTTACTAGGGATGTTACGGAGGTTCGATTCCGATTCCGAAAGGTCGGAACTTCCGATTGATACTACACTTCTGATTTCGACTTCGGATACGGTAATATTGAACCGGAGGTTTCAATCGGAGGTCGAAGTATACATAAGGGGCGGCGAAAGCAGACCGTCGGCGTGTTCAAACAGGTTTATAGTATAAACCGGGATTCCCCGTACGACATGTATAAAATTTATACATGTGTTATGTGGAATCCCGGTTGCGGGGAAGATAGTCGTATTATTTTATTTTGAACTGCTCCTAATACATTTCCTTTTTACCTCCGTCATCGTTTCCGATTTTGGTCCTGATTTTAAAAACTCCGATTCCGATAAAACCACCTCCGTAACATCCGTATCACTTACCATCAGGTGAACTGTATGCTCGTTTGGTAATCTTAATGTAATAAAATAATAATAATAATAATAGCCCGTTGGCCACACCAACTGTGGTTCTGATGGTTCACGAGTGAGGGCCTACGACCCTAAGTTTGTCAGACCGTACCCTAAACCATTAGTCTAATGACGCTTCGAACTTTGACTGTTGATGTATTTTTAGAAGATCTGTCCACATATACACAAAGCAGGACAGGCGTCATTGGTGAATCTGACCAGGTGTCATTGGTGACCTTTCCGCCAGAGGATGGCTGCGTTGCGAAATGGTAAATAACTCTCAGCTGAGAAATAATATATGAGCATTACACATTATTGATTTTCGAGGTCCGGGTGTGTACCCTTTAAGCCCGTCTCCACTGACAAATTTAGAACTTCCCCCAATCTCAGTGGATATTTCATAATTTAGATATAATAAGTCTTAAGTCGGGAGAAAATATCGAAGCACTCACCTCCCAGTTAATAGCACTATTATTCAAATCAATCAACATCTTATTACGTCTCATCTTTTCATAGAACAGCGACTTCTGGAATCTGTAGAACGTCTCCAGATAATACCACCTACTGTGTATATTTATATCGGACCTCATGTCCAGTGCCAGGTTGGTGGAGGGGTGCGTGCAAGTTAATGCGAACTTGTAGTCACGGATAGGTCCGTTGGAGTTGTCCATGAGTATGGACTGTAGTTTTAGATATTCCGTTTCGTAGTCCGAGTATTGTAGTTCGATTGAAACGTTAGACATTATAGAGGGCGTAGTTAGATATTGTCCTTTTACGTTTACGTCCTGAAATATTAAATATTTATTTATTTACGAAGAATAATAAGGTATTGCAATTACCTTAACAAAGTTAAAGGTTCACAAAGCGCGGACTTAATGTCAAAGGTATTCGATATTGTGATGGGTATCTCAATAGAACATTGATTGACAAACAATATACTTTAAAAGCGTAAAGAAATATTAACAGTCCATGCAAAAAAAGGCTATAGTTAGCTAAACTGGTTTTCATAAATAAAATCTTCCTTTACATTTTATGACTTTTTTTGGCATACGGGCAATCAATTTGTTAATGGTGTCTTGTGATATATTGTTCCAAATATTTGTTGTTTATGTGCGGTTTTAAACATTTGGCCGGCAGGGTATATAAATATATATATATATATAGAATTATTTTCATATTTCCTTACTCAGCGGGCTTCCAGCTCGCGAGTGTAATTAAATAAAGCTGTAGAGGTCTCTGGACCAACAGCATTACTTATACACAAAAAAATGTTAATTTGTGCATAGAGCATATCTATGTATATTTCTTACCTTCCTAAAGGACGGATGAGATAGAGCAAGATATACATCATGTAGATTCCCCTCAGCTGTCGGTGGGTTCTCCCAGCGTCCTTTAAGCTCTGCGCTCTTATTTTCCTCCCTAACATTCCACACTAGCTTAGCGTCACCGTCCAATAGAGTATCTTGGAGATGGTATAGTGCGGTGAGTGTGAAAGAACGCAATGGATAATTAACGTTCATTACTATTTGCTGGGATTCCGTGTCCTCCTGTGAAGTTGTTTTATGTAAGATTTTTATTAATTCACTCATTGTCTGCTTTTTGATATGGAGTCCGGCAAAAAAGACTATTAGATAAAAGATATAACACTGTTAGGTGATTATATATAAATCATTTTAATATAAATATAGTCCATACTGTTTGTAAGTGTATTTATTTAGCGAATACTTTTGGTGGTGTTTTCTCAATTTTAACCTATCACAGTTTTCAGTGACAGTAATAAAGGAGAACATATTTCATCTGGTGGTAAGTGATTACTGCGTCCCATGACATCTACATTCCCATGACATCCTTGACAATGCAGATGCGTTGTTACCCTTGAGGACTGAGATGGAATGCCTCGTCCCCAGTAATAAAGGTCTCCAGATCCCTGCACTCGTCAGACAAAACATAGCAGCATTATGCTGCTATTTCACGCTGGAGTTCTTTGAGGGTGTGGTCCTACTCCAGCTGAGCTGTCCCATTCATTCTGCTGCTAGAAACAAATTGCAATGTAGCCTTAGTACTGTTAAGAACTTTAAATGTCTCCTTTCTCGGGTATGCTCGGTAGTACTACACTGCAGTTTCTTTCTAGCTGCAGAATGAATGGGTCAGCTCGACCGGGGTAAGACCACGCCCTAACAGAGTACCAGTATAACCTTTATTAATGGTGACGAGGCATTCCACCTCAGTCTCTAAGGGTGACAACGCGTCTGCATTATGCTTCCTTGTCATGGATGAATGTAGACGTCATGGGCCGCAGGAATCACTTGCCATCAGGTGAACTGTATGCTCGTTTGTTATAATTCAAGTAATAAAAAAAGAGATTTCCGTAGAGATAGGAGGTATCCCTGTACTATTCTTTATTTAGATATAGAGAGTAAATATTGAAAATTTGTAATTTGTATTTTTTTTATAAACTTTGTATTAATCTGTATATTTTGCTTGTACTGTTCGAGTAATTACGCACAGTAAACTGGCCGCACTGCCCTGCCGTAATACAGTTTCATACTAGTACGGGGGGTAGCTGACCAATTAAGCAAACTAGCCCCTACAGCCTCGTTTTTGTTCTGTTTAATTTTTTTTCAGTAAGTTATGTATATATAATAAGTTATGTTAATTTAGAATACATTAGGTTAAAATAAAATTGATAAAATTAGGCTATGTTTGTGTAAAAAAAAATCTATGAATAACTTTTTTTTCTATTTTAGATATAACTTTATGTTTTCTCTCTGCGTGTACATTAATAGAGAAATATAAACCTACCACGCTCATGTTAGTGATGTGTATATCGTAGTCTATCCAGACGTCGTCAGCCCATTGCACCTTACTGCCCTGCGTGAGCTGCTTCTCGACAGTTTCATATTTATTGTCAAACCTCCAAGTCCTCTCGCCGTGTATGGCTGTGAGTTTCAATTTCTTGCCTATATCGTAGTTCAGTACGTCCAGTTTTCCGGTCACATTGAATTTTGTCGCGTTCTGAAGGTGGAACACGGTAGCTTGCTTTACGTCCTGCGGAAGGTTAGTTCAACGTGATTAATTGTTTAGTGGTAGATAATTTTTAAAAAAAAGAATGCTATCCGTGCTATGATAACTTACACAACTACAATTAAACTTAAATCGACAATAGTCGAATGGTGGATTCCTAAGTTTAGTAGATAAACCATTGGGCTATTGATATCTTGTTCCTCTTATATGGCTTATGTGAAACTAAATAGTTTCGAGTTGATCGCTTTATTATTAGTATAAAGTATTTAGGATTCATAATTTAGTTGGGTTTTCAGCTTTAAATACCGAGTTGAAATACGAGGCATTTGATGAGGTCGTCAGTTTCTTTCTTAGCAGAGCTTTAATTTTATAATATAGTTGACGCATTTTAAACTGAGTCGTCGGGCAATAAATGTCACTGACAGTGGGAATGTGCACGCAATGCAACCCGTTATCGATACTTAGCTACCTGCGCACGCGGGGTCGATGTGTCATCGTGACCTTCATTAGCACTCTAACTCCTGATTGGTCGTTACGAGCAAAGGTTGTTGTTTTTCTATAAATATAAGATTTTTTGTTATAAAACTCATTACATTCTCTATGATTACGTCGAAACAAACATTTTTCTTACAAATTAAAAACTTTTATTTTTAGATAATGAAAAATTATTCCTATTAATACTTAACATAATTTAGCATATCGATCGTACCTATCCCGTTAACGATATGCACCTTTACAATTCTCACTCACATCACTACACCTCTCCATAAGACCTGTAAGTGCGAGCGAGACAGACAGATAAATATGATTTATGACCTGAAGCCACAGTTCATAATGCGTCGACTATAGCATTCTATTATTGGCAGCTTCCTCTTAAGGTCGAGCTGATCATCAGGTTTCACAACTTACGGCAAACTATTTACAAATTGATGATTATTCTGATTAATTAAGATTATACTTTTTTTATTTTTACAATCACAAGGGTGACAAACGAGCACAAAGTTCGCCATCCATCACATTTAACAAAGATTCAAGATACCAGTAATTGGGTATACTATGTTCTGTGAGTCCATGGTCCTTCTTCGGACTAGCTGAGGCATGAATGGATCAGGTTCGGCGCGTTTAGCGTGAAGCTACCACTGTTAGAATTCTGTTTCTGATAGTAGCGTCTTTAAATATCTATTTTCATGAAAAATTAAAAAAAAAAAACAACCAAATGTATACTTACAATATTTCCACTCCTATCATATTCATGAATATACTTAATACCGACAGGTGTGTGCACATTTTCCACCTCTATATCAGTAGTAGCAAGGTCCAAATTCCTTTCACTCTTACTTAAAACCTGCACAAACGAACCTTTCCCGAATCTTTCATGGTCAAAGTCAATTGTCGCATTTCCATTGCTGGTTTTCTCTCCTTGTATGTAATAATATTCTGTGTTGACTAAATGTTGACTGTTCAATGGAACGGAGAGGGAAATGGTGCCCGTTTGTGTGAAGCCGTTGTCACGTTTCGTGTATATATGAGAGGAGTTGATCGATGCTGTTTTGTTTGGCCAGAATAAATCTACTTTGTTGTCTGATTTCTCTTCAATGTTGTTGATCTTAAAATATACAAAAGTATGGTTATCAAACAATTTGTGTTATTTTTATTTAAGAGATCTTTCTTCTTCACAACCCAAAATAAACATTTTAAATTGTCTAATTTTCTCACGTCATAAACAGGCACCGCATGGAGTTTTTAGCTAATACTAAAAAGATACGAATTCGAGTGGGATAGGATGAACTTTTTTTTCTAAATAAAATTTTGAAAAAACTTTTTTTTTAAATAAAATTGTTGAAATAAAACTGTAGAAGTAAATTTCGGAATTGCCTTCATTTAGGTCGTTGGGATTACAAATTTTAAATAGTAAATCTGCATGGTATGACATTTCAAATGGTAACACCCGATACACAAAACAAAAAAAAAGTGTTTTTAAAGCTGTCAATATTTAATGTTAACTATTAAAAAAGCGTGATACTACCCCGTAAAAACCATAATCAATTCTCTCGTTGTTCATATCCCGATTTGTAAGGGGTTCTTTTTAAGATATGTTGTGATAAAATATCAACTGATGGCAAGTGACAGCTGTGGACATCTACATCCACCCTAAGTCACCAAGCACAAGTGTTGTCAACCTTGAGGATTGAAAGCCCTCGTTAACTGTAATCGGATCCCCAGATCCCATACGAAACACAGCAGTGATATGCTGCTATATCAAGTTATAGAGTGGTAGAGCTACGCTGCAGTTTGTTTGTATGGGTCAGCTCGACCGGAGTAGGACCACGCCCTCACAGAATACCATCATGAAATAGCTGCATATTGCTGCTGGGTTTCGTCTGGTGAGTAAAGGGATCCGGAGACCCTTATTACTGGTGACGAGGCATTTCATATCAGTCCTCAAGGGTGACAACGCATCTGCATTATGATTCCTTGTCAAGGATGAATGAAGATGTCATGGGACGCAGGAATCACTTACCATCAAATGAACTGTGTGCTCGTTTGTTACTTTCTATGAAATAAAAGAAAAGGTATTTTGTGAGGGCGTGGCCTGATTGCGCCGGCCCTTTTATATTGCAGCAAAATTTAAAACAAGCTACATTTTTTTTATTTCATTGAGAGTTACAAACAAACACACAGTTCACCTAAGTGATTCCTGCGGTTCATGACATCTACATTCATCCTTGACAAGGAATCATCATAATGCGGATGCGTTGTAACCCTTGAGGACCAAGCCTCGTTACCAGTAAATCAAGGTCTAAAACACAGCAGCATTATACTGGTATTTTACGCTGGTATTCTATGAGGGCGTGGTCCTACCTCGGTCGGGCTGACCGATTCATTCTGCAGCCAGAAACAAACTGCAGCGTAGCTCAACCACGGTAAAAATTGAAACATGTTCATTTTCCTGTTAACAACGACGCGAGTGAGATATAAAACTTACATCAAATATAGACTTCAACCACGGCAATCTTTGAAAGGGGGTGCTGAAATTGAAGTGACCGTCGGTATGCACGACGCCGCCGTACCTGAGGTCCAGTTCACCAATCTGACTGCTGCCCGGACGATGCATAGTGCCCCTGAGGATATTATAATTATCAATAAATAATACAATGCAAATGAAACACTGAAATCAAAAACACAACAGGGGGATAAGTCAACTGTCGTACACCGGGAATGGCTTAATAAAGTAAATGCTATTTTCTTCAAATACTTCCTAGCTGCAGCAGACTCGGATCGATATTTCATAATATGTTTATTTATAAAACGAACGAACTAGTCAAAAATTTAAAAAATATTTTAACTTACTTCAAAATCTGGTACCCGTGCACCATATCCTGTTGGTACGAGCCCTTGAGGTTAAAGGTCGGTTCCTTCAGATACAGAGGCGTGGTTAGGCTGTAGTCTACGTGCTTAGAACCGTTCACATCCCATTTATAAGATAATTCGTTATCCACGTTCTTGTATTCGGAGCTTGATGTCCAGGTTATCTTCGCGTTGGCATCAACACTTTCTTCTAGGTTAAGTATCTGGAATGATGTATTTGAATGTAATTATTTATTTGCACACCTTATGTAATAGTGGTATGATTTATTTAATATATTTTATATATATTTATTTATACGATCTTTAATTCAAGATGATATACACTGCAGGCCACAAGTTTAAGACCACCTTAATTAAAGTAGGAAAAAAAAGTAAAACTCTGATGAAATACTAAATGTCTCTTTAACCTGTTTAATCATCTAATAGAACATTGATTGACAAATAATATACTTTAAAAGCGTAAAGAAATATTAATAGTCCATGCAAAAAATGGTTATAGTTAGCTAAACTGATTTTTCATCAAACAATCCTCTTTTACATTTTATGAGATTTTTCACAAGTATCGGTATATACGGGCAATCAATTTGTTAATGGTTTCTTGTGATATATTGTTCCAAATTTCGCATAAATCATTCCACATTTCTTCTCAGGAGGATGGGCCACGATTACGGACGTTCTTATCAAGCTCTTCCCACAAAAGTTCAATCGGTTTGAGATCCGGGCTCTGAAGAGGCCAAACTATGTTTTTTAACACTTGTGCCTCTTTCTCTTCTATATCCTCTACATAATTTTGAGCCCTGATTTGGATCATTTTCTTGTTGAAAAATGAATCCATCTCCAATTAATCGCAACCCGGAAGGAACGGCATTTTGTTCTAAAATGTTTTTGTACTGTTCCTTTTTCAAAATTCCTTTAATTTTAATCAAATCGCCAGTTCCTTGGCTAGAGAAGCAACCGCAGACCATAATTGAGCCACCACCATGCTAGATTGGTGGGATTCTGACTTCATCTTTTCTTGGGCACTGCGTCGAAAGTAAATCCTACGTTTTGAACAGAATAGTTCAAACTTGGATTCATCGGTCCAAAGCACTTTTTTAAAATCTTCTTCAGTCCAATCTCGATGGTGTTGCCTATTGCATACGTTTTTTCTTGTTTTGGCCGCCTTAGCAGAGGTTTCCGAAAGGCAATGCGACCATACAACTTCGCATCTCTCAGTCGCCGTTTTACTGTAGTCATTGATAAAGGTTTAGCTCGGGTTTTGTATATTTCAATGAGGAATGAGGACATTATAAAAATATTATTACGACTCTACCACCTGGCTCTAGTGCAGCGTTTTCGGTGTGTGAAAACAATAGATGTTTATTGTCAAATAAATTGAACCTACCCCGGTCGAGCTGATCCATTCATTTATTCTGTAGTTAGAAACAAACTGCAGTGTAGCTCTACCACTGTGCAAATTGAACCATTCTATTTTCCTACTAACAACGTGAGAGCGCAATGGCGCTAATATTGTTACGCCCATGATATATTAAATCGCTTGTCACGTATTGTGTCTAAGTAGACGAAATACAGAAGCTACTGTTTTAATCTGGTATTGTGTGTGTGTAATCTTAATTAATTGCCTTAGCTAATATTAAAATTAAATATATTAAAACATTGTAACAAAATACAAAAGGGCCGCTGGCAAACCATCTATTGACCGAAATCTTGTGGGGCTGGTTTTGAATGGTCGGCCACGGAGCAGTGCCGAAGTGATGCGATAGGTGGAGTGGGGTATTTCGCTTATACAGACAGTCTATCAATAGTCCATTGCAAAATATGGTTTCTACCACAGATTAAATATAAACCCACAAAAACAAATATAATTATAAAATATACTAATTTACCTTTCCTTTAATGCCGGTAATTATCTTAGTGACATCTGTCCTATATTCCACTTCTGCAACTTTCTCCGGCTTCGTATCCGTTCCCATATCACCGTCTAAATACAATGTGTGGACATCCACATTCGGTTTGGGGAGGATTGCATTTATAATCAGGTTGAGGCGTTTGTCCACTATGTAGCCGAATGATGCGTTTGCGCCGATTCTGGAAATTTTTATTTATACAATAGGTGGCAAACGAGCAAGCATCTCACCTGATGGTAAGTGACCACCGCTGCCTATGAACATCCGCAACACCAGAGCAGTCGCAAATGCGTTGCCGGTCTTTAAGGAAGGTGTAGGCTCTTTTCTTGAAGGTCCCTATATCGTAACGGTTCGGTGTAATGTGATAAGATGGATAAATATATTATAGGTTTGACATATTCAAAATATAAAATATTTAGGCTGAGAAAGGAAACGTAACTATATTATAAATAAAAAATATATAGTGATTTGTTAGATAAACTTCTATACACAAAAATAGTGTAATACATACAGTATAAGTAAAATTACGTTAGTTACTTAAAATTGTAGCAAAACTCGGCTGTTTCCTATGTGTAGTGTATATCTAGTGGTGTAGTGAACAGGGGAACCCAATTATGAGTATAAGATTCTGGCCTTAACAGTAAACTTTCGAATTCACCCCACACCCCAAATACAATGAATAACATACTGCCAAACCCGATCTAGATCCATCCTAAAACCGGCATCCGTTTTGACTAAGCCATCAGGCGTTGAACTGTTGCCGAAGAAAATATCCAGATCTACGCTCTTCTTCAGTTGCTTTACCAGTTGATGCCCTATCGCCTGTGGAATGAGAGATATATTTGTATAGTTGCACACTAATTGTTAGCAGATGTTAATAAATAACATAATGACAATCGCATTGGTCTAGTGCGGAGGTCGGCAACTTGGACTCGCGCACGTCATGCGGTCGGCCCTTTATTTATTTCCATACGCAAATATTATTTATTGTATAAAAAAACTTTAAAAATCGTGAATAACCATGTAAAGCCACCGCTCCTATTGAGATTGTTTGCTCAATTGTTTGTTATTGAAGTACAAATTAGTGTTGTAAGTAAATGTTTAATTGCTTTAATTTTTTACTTAAATAATAAGTAATTATATATTAATACCAAATTTTATCTTCTTTGTTGTGAAAAAACATTACTTATATATTCATAAATAAATATTTTTCGTATTAATATTATTAGTTTTTTCAACAATCTTTATTTATGCAAGTCCTATTTATTGTTGGCAAGAGAAATATTTGTGGCTCTTTAAAAACTTTGAAATTATGTTAATTGTAATTTCTGACTCTTCCGTCTCAAAAGGTTGCCGACCCCTGGTCTTGTGCACTAGGTTTTCAAATTCTTATTCCCTATAGACTTGCCGCTTATATCTTAATAATCTGTGATATTCTATTGAATCTTGCAGAATTTAAATGTCTCTTAGCTCAAGTGGCTGAGTGAAATAGCTGACACTGCATTCCATCTTTGATCTTATCAATAGGATTAGAAAGTCGTCGAGTAGTCGATTTAGAAAACACAATTGAGTTGAATATAATTAGGATATGTATTTAGTTACGTAAATGTGGTCCAAGGAAAGAAACCGGAGACACCGTTTACAGATTATTGAGGTACTGCATCTTAGTCCTCAGGGATGACAACGTATTATTATATAGGTGTCACTTATCACCTTTTGAAAATGGTAGAGCTACACTGCATTTTGTTTCTAGCTGCAGAAAGAATGGGTCAGCACGACCGGGATGGGATCACGCCCTCACAGAATACCAGCGGAAAATAGCAGCATAATGTTGCTGTTTTTCGTCTGGTGAGTGTAGGGATCCGGAGATCTTTATTACTGGTGACGAGGCATTCCATCACAGTCCTCAAGGGTGATAACGCATCAGTATTATGATTCCTTATCAAGGATGAATGTAGATGTCATGGGGCACAGGAATCACTTACCATCAATTGCACTGTGTGCTCGTTTGTTACTTAAAGTAATAAAAAAAATGCATTTATTTTCCACTCAAACAGCTTTTTAAGTATAAAACTCTTACTGTTATAAATAAATCTCCTAGCAAGAAACTCCACTCGAGATCGCCATCTCCCTGCATATCGGGCAGGTTGTACTTGCATAGAAGATATCCGGTCTTTGGTCCGAACCTACAACGGATAATAATTTTATTTCAGTATACTATATGTATAGTGGTATCTGTATAATATACATTATCTCACTGTCGTAAGATGTTACTTTAACTTAATTTATACTATTCTATTTCTCTATTTTGTATTTTAATACCTGTTAACTAGCAACACATAGGCGCCCGGCGGTTGTGACGTACAACAAATACTCCTAATGATATTTTAGTGATTAACCTATTAATCTAAGATTCATAATCAGTAATTTAGTTGATCATTACATTAATTTGGCGCTGTAAACAATAATTTCACTTTAATAGTTTGTAATATGACTTTATATAAAGCGGGTGAGGCCATTGTGCCCGCGCCATTGTGCCACGCGCCATTGTGGTGGTATTTCTCGTACAAGTGATTCCTTGCACAACGTTACGCTGTCTGAATAAAGAGTCATTCCACAAGACCCACAAGTGTGAACGTACCCTATATAAACTGGCGATCGTACGTACGTAGCACGATTATTTTTTTCAACACAATGTATTCGCAATTCGCGTTTCAGAAGCCAGATACTTTGAACAAAATCAAATCAAATGAAAATATTCTTTATTATGATATAATCACACTAAAGATATAAAAAAGAAGACTTATTTTATAGTGCTCTTCCAGGCATCCTTGGGGTTGGCTGATCATTTTTGGGGAAATCAGGGGAGGGTTGCACTAAGTAATAGAATAAGTATATACGAAAAACTAAGAGACACTAATAAATATGTTTAGATATACAAATATTTGTCGTCTAACACGATAATGTGCGTTGAGGGTCTACGAAAAGTGTTGGGGGGTTGATTATATAGATGTTGTAATGTCGGTCTTTTAAGAATACAATTCATTTAGTTTCTCTAGCTACTATGTGGAGAGAAAAATGGTTGGTATAAAGAGGCGAAGAAATTTATTAGTACTAAAGTCACATTAAACCATAGTGTATAGCATTGAGAGCCACTTAAAAACTCCAACACTTCTTTCGGAATGGGAGGAAACTTAGTACGTAAGCTACTAAGTTTCCTCCCATTATAGTTACATAATTTGCGAAATTTTATATTTGCGAACACCAAATATAAACTTATATTATATATGTTATGCGGTCAAAGATCACATTAAAATTTATTTAGGTATAGATATATATTATTATTTAAGTGTACATACAAAAAGTCAGCATCTCCCTTCAGGAAGCGCAGCTTCTGCAGCGGAGTGGACGCTTGTACGCTCATAACTTTCCTCAAATTCGGATATGAATCCACGCGTGATTTAAAGAACATCTCTTTGCTCTTTACTTGTGGAACGTCAACCTGGAAATGTTCATGGAATTTAATTTGCATTTATGTAGTGAAGCTACAATATAGATAGAAAACGATGCTTCCCAAGCTGATATGTCCTAGGTCTACTCAACCAGGAAATCAGCACCAATTCACAGCCAGCGTATAAAGCTACTATGTTTAATGAAAAATCAAAGACACTATTATTGATAACGAGAAAGTCCCTTTAGTTTGTCTTTTTTACAAACACTTTTTTTAAAACAAAGAAACTCTTAGAATCTTATTATTATTTCTATTCTTAAAAAAAGATAATGGCAACTGTGCTTAATTGATTTTTTTGTACTTAAGATTTGGCTGTATGGCTTAGTTCCATTGTCTTTCTCTTCCGAGAAAAACTGTACTAATACTACTGAATTTATTGTGTAGTATTTTTAACGGTAGAATTAAAAGTAAGTATCTATTGTTTGCAACCTTATCATATTTCATGTTTAATCCAAAGGTAGGCAACATTTTGTACAATGTATGTTTTTCTTATGCAAATAAATAATAAATCATTGAATAGTATACATACTTTAAAATATATATCCGTGAAGTTGGACTCCAATTCGGCTTTAGCATGTACTGTAGCTTCTACGGGGCCCACTATATGTGCAGACAGGCCGTATACCGTGTGTGTCGTTTCAAACTTCATACGCACGCTGATCTGCTGTCCTTGACCTTTGGGAACGAGTACCAAGGACATCTGGAAATAATATATGGTAAACTATGTTATCGTTTTATCAATATGGTCTAATACGGAATATATCAAGATTCTGTTGATGTTGATGCTGTTAGCCTATGCAGCTCTTACAGCTTCATCGGACACAGGGCTCACGGAACTGAGGGGTCCGTGAGCTGGTTAAGTAGTTTTTGGTTCCCTTACTTACACAAGGCGCTCATATACAGAGCATGTCGGTCTGCTCTAATCACGTTCCTGTCTGATAGTGCCATCTAAGTTGCCAGTTCCCTATCTATCGGAAGATTCTCCAGAGTGGAGAATGGATGGTGATGTCAACTGACCGTCTGATTTTTAGGTATGCGGACCTAGCCTCTGACGGACGCCACCTGTTGTCTGCTCAATAGGAAGCTGTGTGCGGTGAGAACCGTCCTGATACGCGGGTGTGTCTGGTGTACGCGGTGTCGCGCCCGAAGGAGAGGGCGACGCGGCGAGATGTTTGCGGTGTGTGTTGGTCCGGGGTCCGTTGAGGACGGACTGGGGGTTTTAAATAATATTTCAACATATGATTTTATTGCTAGGTATTAGTGAAATGAAGAAAGCAATTTATTTTTTTTAAATTAAAAAAAAATATATGTTGAACCTTTTAGGTTATTATAGATAACGATATGTTTAAAGTAGCAACGGTTCTGTGACACTTGGCTATGTCAATGTATTTCACATATCTTCGTGTTGCTTATAGATCTTGCAAAAAATCCATTTTTTTTTCATTATAGTACTTCTAATCGATTATTTTAATATACAGCAAAAGGAAAAGTATTTTGACAGTAGATATTCGTTAGCTATATAGAGCAAGTATACTCAATTATTTTATAATTGACCACTTTTGTTATTTTAAAAACGACAGTTATCTTACCTTACTACCTTGTATAGCGCGTAGTTACTATGTTGTAGTAACCATTAACCTTATCTATACATTTTTTTAATAATAATTATACGCAAAGAAAAATTAATTAATAAATTTCTTAAATTAATTCCAAAAGAATATGACTAATATCTAATCATTAAAAAAAATATAAGATAACCTCAAGTGGCTGTCTGTTGGTGACTTTTCCACTTATGCTATACTCTGTGGTATCCGTTACGAAAGATCCCCTTATGTCGTCCTTCTCAAATTCTGTTATTATCTTCATCGCTCTGAAAAAAAATGGCAACATTTTTACTAGCACTACGATGGTGTAAGAACCTATAGCATATTACGTCAGTGTTTCATGAGGCGATAAATATAATGCCATACAAATGATAGGGCCTCTATGGAATATAGAATAAAACGATTAAAACAAATCTTTAAGAGAAGCCATGGTGCCGCTTAGCAAGACGAAGATGAGATGGCATCAATTTAGTTATCGTATAGATCAGGGGTGGGCAACTTTTTCTATATATAAGATCTACTTTTTCTTAAAAGTGTGTCGCGAAAGGGATGTGAAATGCATACTATGTTTATACACTGTGTTTCAGTGTATGATGCATTCCAGGGAGGTATGGGTAGATTGACCGGTAGATCGACTTATTGTTGTTGGCGTAGTCTAAGAGGGAAGGACTGTGAAATGCATACTATGTTTATACACTGTGTTTCAGTGTATGATGCATTCCAGGGAGGTATGGGTAGATTGACCGGTAGATCGACTTATTGTTGTTGGCGTAGTCTAAGAGGGAAGGAGTGTGAAATGCATACTATGTTTATACACTGTGTTTCCAGTGTATGATGCATTCAGGGAGGTATGGGTAGATAGACCGGTAGATCGACTTATTGTCATAGGCGTAGTCTAAGAGGGAAGAAGAGGTGTGTAATGCATATTTTGTTTATACAATGTGTTTTAGTATAAGGTGCATTCCAGCGAGGTATGGGTAGATAGACCGGTAGATCGATTTATTGTCATAGGCGTAGTCTAAGAGGGAAGGAGTGTGAAATGCATACTATGTTTATACACTGTGTTTCAGTGTATGATGCATTCCAGGGAGGTATGGGTAGTTTGACCGGTAGATCGACTTATTGTTGTTGGCGTAGTCTAAAAGGGAAGAAGGGGTGTGTAATGCATACTTTATTTATACACTGTGTTTTAGTATAAGGTGCATTCCAGCGAAGCATGGGTAGATAGACCGGTAAATGAATTATTGTTGTTGGCGTAGTCTAAGAGGGAAGGGGTGTGAAATGCATACTATGTTTATACACTGTATTTCAGTATAAGGTGCATTCTAGCGAGGCATGGGTGACCGCTAGATCGACCGGTCGATCGCGATCGACTTGTTGGCCACTCCTTGTATAGATTATAGCAACGACCTTTCGAGAAAGTTGGATATATATATATATAAATTAAGAAGTGAACTGAGAGACCCGCCCAACCGCGCAGTGCACCGTGCAGAACTTGCAACGTTCAACTGAATGAGACTTGACGGATAACCTGATGCACCATCGCCGCGGCTTAAAATACACATAAACGCCAAAGCCATCTAACGGTTGTAGGTTCGAAATTCAAAAAGTTGTACGTACAGTCATCAATTAATATCGCTTTTAGAAATAGGATAATCGCGTATAATTGACCAACATGGGTTTTGAATAGCATCTTCTCCGCCACTCAACGCACTAACAGCTTGGTGGTACTTATTAAGGACAGAAAAGACGCTTTTATCGGCTATAGACGAAAGAATTCTTTCTCAAGTGTTATTTATGGTTGGGTATTGTAGTAATAATGTTATCACTTTTAAACTTTCATATTATATTAATACTATTGTGTATGTATATATATGTATGTGTGTATGTATGTGTATGGATATATATATATACATGTATGTTGTGTAAATATATATTGTGTATTTATACATGTATTATGTATTTAATATCTATGTGTGTATGTATGTGTATGGATATATATATATATATATATATATATATATATATATATATATATATGTATGTGTGTATGTATGTGTATGGATATATATATATATATATATATATATATATATACATGTATGTTGTGTAAATATATATTGTGTATTTATACATGTATTATGTATTTAATATCTATGTGTGTATGTATTATTATTTGCTTGTATTAGTTATTTTTTCTTCTTTTATTAATTAGTTTATTGCTACACCTATCAAACACATATCTCACCACACCTTGGGTTGACTTGTAGAGAATGCCTTTGCCATTAAATCCGCCATTTGTAAACTTTCAACTTTGTTAAGGTTAATACAATAAAGAGTAAATAAATAAATAAATAAATAAATAAATAAATAAATAAATAAATAAATAAATAAATAAATATATAATAGATATTCGGTCAGTCATTACAAGAGGCGAGCATATTTTATCACTCACCTAAAACCCTTATGCGGACTGCTTACAGCAACGCTAAGCGACGCCGGTCGTTGATCTGCTTTTAAAGAGTAGTAATTCTCTTCAGTATTGAAATCAACAGTGAGAGTCCTTTGGGTTTTCTCCTCGCTGTACTGAAGACTTAGGTCCGAAGGTTCTAGTACTGTGACGAGAGCACCGCGTGCTTTGAATCGAATGTGCCGTGAAGGCGGTGGTCGCCATACTGCGTCTGCGAATAGCTGTAAAAAAATGAGTTTTTTTTTAAAATAAACTACTTTCTTCCATTGAAGAATAGAATTTTCTAACTGCATCTCTTCTAACTTATTTTTATTTAACTAGAACAGATGATGTAGACATTAACATTGGCTAAATTACCGACGGAGACAGTGACTCTAACAATCTTTAGAGATTATAAGCTGAGTAACATTTCGAGCAGGCCACATTCTCTAGTACTGGTAACATTTTTTATCCCAAGAGTTCAGATCAGGATGTGGACGGAGCCCAGTGTTTTAATTTAAAAGTCATCAACTAATTTTTGGTGTTGTCAATATGAGCGAAGATTTTATACACTTCAGAAAAAAGAACTTATAGCAAAGAGTGAACTTAGGGTAACGACTTAGAGTCCTTCAAGAAGCGAGCCTATTCCTTTCTTAAAGGCCGGCAACGCATCTGCAGTTCCTCTGGTCTTGCGGTTGTTCATGGGCGTCGATGAGCACCTCGGTGTACCCCCGTTTGCTCTCCTTTTCTTATATAAAAACTACAATCTTACAATTATTTTTTTATAATACTCACATAATTGTTTTGATCGCCCTGTTGTATTTGGATACCACCTCCGACCACACTCTCCACATCAGAGAAATCTTTCTTGAATTCCATTTTTATAAAATAGTCCTCTAAATACACCGACGTAAGATTCAAACTGCCCGAAGTTTCAACGAAAGGATCGTCAAGCTGTAATGTGAAAGATTAGTTTCAATCAATAATTGTTATCTATGTAATCTTAACTACATCTGAATCTAAAGTTTGTGGATATTGGTAATCTCATTGCAGTTGTTCGGAAATATATCTTGCCTTTTTTTTGTTGATGTATGTATGATGCTGTTGGTCCAGAGACCTTTACAGCTTTATCAGAGTAGACTCGCGAGCGGGTGGCACGCCGAGTAGGGAGACAACGACGATGCTGGCAATGCTGACACGAGGACTGTTACTTTACCACCGCCGCGCTCCGAATCTTGTGGACGAAGAACGCCGACGACGACAGAGGGTGATTTACGATCCGAGTGCCTCCTCATTAGAAGGTTCGAACCTCGGCTCGACCGCTATCTAATAGGGAGAATATATCTCGCATAGTCGGTGTACCGCCACTACCAAAGACCTACTTCTAACGCGCATACGTTAGTACACGCACAGGTCTTTTTCTTTATTTAGACCAGTACTATGAGTATTCTAGGTTATAAGTAAGTTATTCTCGCTAAACTTTTATCACCGATTAATTAACAATTTGACTATGGCCAGCACACCGAATAGTCACAGATCATCAGAAATGGACGGAAGTCCCCACAACAATTTTATTTTACATTATTTTATATAAAATATAGTTTGTAATTTACCTCAAGTCTTGCAATAGCGGTCACGGTGAACGACGGCATAGCGATATCGGCAGCCATTTTCCACAAGGAATCCTCAAGTCTGGCAGAAACCCTGGCTTCTAAACCTGGCAACACCGCCAAGGGAGTTGCTATGCCTACGGACGCTAGATAGGATTGGTAGGCGTCGTCTTCACCGCATTCGTACTCGTAGAAGATTTTGTAAGAAATCTGTATAAGGTATTATTGACAGAGTTCAAAAAAAAGGTGATCATCTAAAGTAGCCCAATTAATTAACAGAAGATGCGCAAAATGAAAAATGCATTTTACACTTTTATATACTATAATTCAACTGCTTACTTTTTAAAATATTTTTTATATTACACACGTTTTTTATACTCGGAAACAATTCGAAATATTGAAGCTTTAAATAGTTCACTTTTGGACATTAAGAATTTATTTAATCAACATATTTGGCAATCACAGTGCTACATAAAAATTGAAAATACCTCATGCCAATAAGTTCCATTATAGAGGAGGGCAACACACGTCACATTGAATTTCTCTCCCATCGTAATATCCACTGTGTACACAGACTTCAGTTCCTTGATCGCTTGGAATGGTGTTACCAGGTTTAATGTATTCCGCATTACTGTATATTGCTGCAAAGAGATGTGTGAAGACATGAGAGTGAGAAGACGGTACTTTTCGTGGTTATTATACAGATTGGATGTATCATTGGAATTGCAGCAATTATGTTATTATAAAATTGTTACTCTATAAAAAAAAAGTAATGAGATTCATTTAACAAGTCAACAAATATGTCTTTTCATATTTCTGACATTAGTTGTCAAATGGTTTTTTTTTTGTGTGTGAGTATTGCTGTTGGTCCAGAGACCTTTACAGCTTTATCTAATTAGACTCGCGAGCGGGAGGCCCGCTGAGTAGGGAGACAACGACGATGCTGGCGCGTAGACTGCTGCTTCACCACCGCTGCACTCCGACCCCTGCGGATGAAGAACGTCGACAACAGAGGGGGGCGATAATACGATCCAAGGGCCCCTCATAAGGAGGTACGAGACCTCGACTCGGATCGCTATCTAAAGGGAGTAAAATGGTAATCTGTGCTCTCTTTTATACTATAAAAATAAATGGATTTCATTTTTACAGTATAGTTTTTTTTCTTCTTCATTATTAAAAAAGGTACATTTTAGTTAGGTATAGAATATAAGCGCTGTCCTTATATTAGGTCTTTACCTATGAAATTGCCGTTCTTCAGTATTGGCCATTTCAAACCAAAAAAAAAGATTTCATTGGCTGTGAATTTCAAAAATATTTTTTTTTTATAAGTAGAAAGAATTTTGTATCGAATTGTTAGGTGCGACGAAAAGTGGATTCTGTTCGACAGTCGAAAGCGCTCAGCAAGTTGGTTAGATCCTGGTTCAGCACCAAAGCAATGCCCTAAACGAAAAATGACCTCTACAAAGTTGATGATCACTGTTTGGTGGTCTAGTGCCGGTGTGATTCATCACAGTTTTTTACCAAACGTCACGAGCATTACTGCAGATGTGTACTGTGAAGAACTGAAGACAATGATGGAGAAGCTCGCACATCTGCAACCAGCTTTGGTCAATTGGTCGTCCCCGTTGCTCCTACACGACAACGCGCGACCCCATACTGCACACAGACAGACAGTCTTCAAGCTGCAACAGTTGAGTTTGGAAGCTCTCATCCACCGTACTCACCAGACATTGCACCCACCGACTATTACTTATTCCAAAATTTGGACAACTTTTTAGCGGGAAAAAAATTCAATTCCGAGAGGCAGTACAAAATGCCTTTGAAGAGTTTGTTGCCTCCCGTCCAGCTGATTTTTACAAGAAGGGCATCAATAAACTACCACTACGTTGGCAAAGATGCATCGATTACATGGGTGATTTGGAATAACAAAAATAAAAAAGTTTGAAAAAAGAATACTTTAACTTATTTCATACAAAACGGCAATTTCATAGGTAAAGACCTATTTGTTATGAATATTTTTGAAGGTTTTTGGTGTTTATTAGGTTACTTTGTGCAATAACGTAAAATTTTTCTTTCTTTTTTCTTTCTTCGACAGTGATTCATTATAAAGTAATTTTACTCCCTTTTGATTCGTTCTTCATTCTGGATCAAATAACGTTGTGAATAAAGGATATGACACAATCACAAAAACGTAATTTTGTGATTGTGTCATCTGCCTAATGCACAAATCTAATCTTTACTCTTTCACCGAGCGCTGACAAATATGGCGAATATACTTTTCATCCAAAATTCAAAAGATGTCATGGTTACCTCTAAAATGAATATGTCAGTTAAAACAATCGGTGGTTTGTCAGGCAAATGCAATGTGGCATTAGCTTCCAGGATGTCTTCTCCTTCAGGGCCAACAAACTGAAAGAAAATTATATTGTTTTAGATGGTTCATGTACAGGTTCATAAAACAAAAAGATATCAAATGCAGTGGTGGTCACGTAATTAAAGACACCTTCTATTTAGCTACATTCAACTTTATTGATAGTATTATCAATAGAGAAGATAAATATTAATTCTAATTTTATAACAATTAATCATTACTAACGCCGTCTTATTATTTTTTTTTTTTTATAACAGATAAGAGGCAAACGAGCAAGACGGGTCACCTGATGGTAAGTGATTCACCGCCGCCCACGGTCACCAGCGACGCCAGTGCGTTAAAATAAAGATAAGTATTTAGCAATAGTGGAGACTTTATTCGTTTTTTAAATACATCACAAACTTTTTTAATATGACAGTTCTTACTTTAAAACACCAAACAGGCCTCTTATTTATTCCATTTCCCCAGGCATTTTCAAGAAAGGTGCCTAAAGCAAAAACTAGTTTGTCTCTATATTAATATCAATTCGTCTACATCAGTGATTCCCAAAGTGGTCTATATCGACCCCTAGGGGTCTATGACAACGAAAGAAAAATTTGGGGGTCAATGAAATGAAAATGGGGGTCCACGATAGTGGATCTCAACACATACACTGATAGTACCTATTTACTTACATCATACTATCTTATAATATCAAAACATACATTATTTATAAAAGTACCTATGAAGTAAAAAATTTATTATATATGTTTACAAAATTGTGTAAGTTGTAGGATGTTGGTATTCGCTTTGTGGTCGCAATACATTTTGAACTTGTAAAAACCTGAGAGTCGCAGTCTCAGAACAAGTAGCGAACCTTGCACTGACTTGTTCAATTCGTCACTCTATAAATTCGAATGTGGGACAAATACGTTTATTCGTTTCCTGAATCTTGAAAAGGAAAGTGCTAAGAAAATATTTTACAAATTATAAACAGATAGTATATCACACAAATTATAGTGAGTCAGTGTTATTTTGTTTGAGAGTGCTGGAGAAAAGTAAGTACATTATTTTTTATTAGAATTAAATTTTAGTTTTGTACTCGTAGTTAGCAATAATTTCCTTTCCATCGTCATACCTAGTGGAAAGGGGGTTCAGCGCTGTTATCAATCTCCTAACGAAAAAAAGAAACAGACTGGACATCATTAGCCGAGGAGGTTTAAGATTAACCCTTACAAAATTGACGCCATATGTTGATAATTTATTATTAAAGCATCCTTTTCACTAAAAATACTGACTTATTGCTTATGTTATTTTATTTATAGTTTATTTTATGTTTATTTAATGTTACGTATATTTTACATAACAGATACAAAATTTTATTTTGAGTAGTTTTAATTTAAATTCAATTAATAAATGTATAAATTAACATGTGTTATAAGTTTTTAACACTAACCTTCAATACAGTTAGAAATTTACAGGAAATCAATATCAGGCAAGTAGGGGTCTACCCAACACGGAAAAACATGGCAAAGGGTCTACGACACAAAAAAGTTTGGGGAACTCTGGTCTACATAGATGATCATTCTATATTTTTATTGATATAGGTTGGTCATACAGGTAATGAATGCTATCAAGTATTTCAAGTAGTTTAACGCAACAGAAAACGTACCTAGGAACCGGAGATCTAGAAAATAGAATTTATTTGTTAAAATAAGAAGTCTCAACTCTATTGAAAATATTTCTAATATTTATCTCATAATGGCCACATTTCGTTGATATCGTTGAAGTTCCTATTGTATATTGAAAATAAAAATAAATAATCAAAAATCTCAATTAACATAATATTCCTTGAGAGTCTACAATTATATGACTATGACATGGAATAGGAAGTTATAACTGAAGTAATATTTTGTCGAGTTTATGATTTTATTTTTATATATACATATATTTTCATTGTATTGGAGTCGACCAATGAGCATGAGATAACTTCGGCTCATAACGCCCAGTAGCATCCTCGATAAGGAACCATTTTATAATATATGGCGATACTTTGTTAATATTGCCACACATAAAATGTCGCCGACGTTTTGTACTTGCAATACTGACTATAGGGACGGGTGGTGTGCATTAACAAAGGCATCACACACAGGTGGACAAATTTACAAACTAGGCTTAGAATGATTCGTCAGATCGACGATATGAACAATCGCTTTGTCTGTCTGCCACATGTAGACATGTCCAAGGCTTGTTTAATATAGTCGTGACGGGTGAAGGAAGAACATCAACGTAAAATAGCGGCAGATTTGTATCGTAATGTGTATGTAGAGGCCAATTACTAGTACAGCGGCAGTCCCAGCGTATGTTCAACTTGAATCTAAGTTGAGGGTGATTGTATTTACTTATAAGGCATGACCTATGCCGCTTGTGCTAGTATGTCACATTTAGTTTCCCATAAAAATGAAAACACGAACAATATGGCTGGATGTTTTACATCTCAATGGTTTAACAGCGGTATAGCACACTGCACTTTGGTTCTAGCTGCAGAATGAATGGGTCAGCTCAACCGGGGTAGGACCACGTCCTCACAGAATACCAGCGTGGAATAGCAGCATAAGTGGTATCAGGTGAGTGCAGGGATCCGCAGGGATCCATAGACCTTTAGTGACGAGGCATTCCATCTATACTATGATTCCTTGTCAAGGATGAATGTAGATGTCACGGGCCGCAGGAATCACTTACCATCAGGAGAACTTTGTGCCCGCTAGTTACTTTCAATGTAATAATAAAAAAAATATACTAATTAAATTATTAAAAATAAAAATAATTCCAAAACCTTCATCATACGCGAATGGAAGGTTATAGCAGGGTAGTAGAGTGTATCGAGCACTACGCTGGCTGTAGTGTCGAAGTTTTCTACGAACATGTCCGGGTCGCTAGGCTTGTGCTGAAACCGGTCCTTTAGCACGTCGAGCAATCCTTTACCTTTGTCCACTAGCAAGATTGCTATTCCGAACTGGGAAACACAAGAATTAAATTAAAATATTATAATAATTAAGGCAGCATTAATTAAAAATAAGCATTAGTATTCCGATGATGGCTTTTTAATTTCCCAACTGGTATCGGATCCACGGTGCTGGCAATAAAATAATAAAAAATGTTGATTGCATTTTACACAACACGTACTTGTCACAGATGGTTAACATCACGATAAACCTAAAAAACTATTCGGGACATGTCAACCATGTCATGGTTATCCATCAACATGTTACTTTACTTTAACTTTTTTTTTATCAAAAATAACTCTACCAGTGTTATTAAAGTTCCGTTCAGTGATAGAAACATTCCAACAATAGTCGAATGGCAGATTCAAACCTACAACTTTAAATTTTGCTAACCATACCCTAAGCCATTATACTATTGTCACATTATATTTAAATAAATATTGTAATTAATGTACTTAATACAAGATATGGTGTTACAATAAAATACTGTGGTTTTATTTACAGGTTTTGAAAGTAAAAGTATTTTTAACGATTTTACCCTTTTTAACTTCCTGTTTTGGCTGTGGTTTGATAACTTAATAGTACATATTAGTGACTAAGAAAACTACAGTTTTAATACTAATCTTGATTGTATACGGCGACTTTTAACCACTAGCGGTGCAGGCTTACATACGGACATCATTCATATTTATATAGATAAAACAGATTTAATCAGAGATTATCGTTTCCGAATCGATAGAACTTAGGGACCTTAAAGAAAAGAGCCTTTCTTAAAGGCAGGCAACGCATCTGTGACTCCTCTGGTATTGCGGATGTCCATGGGCGGCGTTAACCACTGACCATCAGATGAGTTGCTTTCTATTTGCCACCTATTCTATTTTTTTTATTACTTTAATAGTAACAAACGAGCACACAGTTGACCTCATGTGATTCCTGCGGCCCATGACAGACGAATTGTCGCCCTCGAGGACTGAGATGGAATGCCTCGTCTCCAGTAATAAAGGTATCCGGATCACTGAATAAATATAAAATCATAGATATTTTTTATGTAAGTACTTGTCCCTGTGACTAATTCACTACCCTGAAAACCTATCATATTGTATTGAATCATCTTGTATCTTATATTTCTATAATAGCACCAAATCATGGAGTTTGTTAGAAAGGATAATAATAATAAATAATAGATAATACCTTATGCTTGGACAGTCGCATGGACAACTCGGTATCAAGTCCTCCACCGAACACATTCTTGAGTACAAGTCCATTCTCCTCAAAGCCATCGAGTGGTGTGTACAGTTTATACACGTAGACAAAGTTGAGAAGAGATTGCCATTGCCAAATACCAGTGAAGCCAAAGTCCATGTCTGCCCATCCCACTCTGAAGTCCAACTGGAAGGGCAACATTGTCATATTAAAGTAAAAGTACTTCAGTTACACTGAAGGAAAGAGTTTGTACTACTATTCTAAATTATAAAATAATTCCTACTTTTTTAGTCGAGCCGACTGTTTGTGCCATAGCTAGTTCATATTGGTAAATTATAAATTGGTTTCTGGTTGTTTAAGTTACTTCCAACACTTATTTGGTTGTGTTGTAAATAAATATTATAAATAGCGAACATTTAATTAGATTTTTATCGGGCTGTGTTGACAATATTGTAAATAAATTAAAAATAAATGACAACCACGAAGCGTAGCGGTTAGGGAACGTCGCGGATCCTATCCCGGTTTGATTCTCAGCCGAGGAACAATATGCCTTTATCACAAATTTGTTTACATACGACATAGATACAAACAAATTTGTGTGTATGTATGTCGTCAAGTATATAAATCTTCCTTTTCCTTAATGTAGATGCCTTATATCGGACTAGGGAAGGTGAGTGGGTGTCTCTGTTTCTAATGGTTATGATACTATAATATACTCAGCTACATATATATATATATATATATATATATATAAAATTTTATATATATATATTTATAATATATATATGTGCACATCCTATGCTATAATATTTGAGTGATGTATCTGGAAATAACCAAAATATATCACCATGGTTGAAACATATCAGGTTGATATAATCAAATAAGTTTCAACTCAATGTACAAATTAATAGTTACTAAGTATAAACTTACTTCTTGTGGTGCCCTTTTGGCGGTTACCATGGCCCTGTTCAAATATTGTATGGGCAGAGCAATGTGGCCAAATATATGGAAGTTTTGCATGGACATCAACTTTAGTAGCATTTCGATACCTAAAAATAGAAAATTAATGGGTAAAAATAATTAAAAAAAAACTATGTAAGTTTTCTTCTACACTGGTACTCCTAATACCCTTTATTTCCTATGTTTCCACTTGTTCCAAGTTCACACTGTTTGGGTTGGCATCAAGTATTCAAATTATTTATTATATAAGGTTACACCACCCCCTACTCATATGTGTTCAAGATAAATCAGTTCTCTGACTGAGTTGTCTGAAATAAATCACTTTCAAAGCAATATTGTTATTCTTATTTTAATTACGTTGAGAGTAACAAACGAGCACACAGTTCACCTGATGGTAAGTGATTGATTATGGATGGAAATGCCTTGTGCATTTCCATCCACCGGTAATAAAGGTCTCCCTGGATAACTACACTAGCCAGACAAAACAAAGCAGCATTATGCTGCTATTTTCTACGCTGGTATTCTGTGAGGGCGTGGTTCTACACCGGTCGAGCTGAACCGTTCATTCAGCAGCTAGAAACAAAACGCAGTGTGCCTCTACTGCTGTTAAAAACATAATATAATCCCATTTACCTATTTTACCTATTTCTAGGCTGTTAATGTATTGGTGTACAATAAAGAATATATTGCTTATTTCATTTCAGTTTCCTTGATGATCTAAATCTAGTTTTTTTTTTGTCACGTTAGCAAATAAGTTAGTGATGGTAAGTAATCTCTGCGGTCCATAGCACCTACATTCATCTAACGTCCAGTTTCTTTCAACAAAATAAGTTATTATTTTAAGCTGGTATTGTGTAAGAGAAGTCTTTCTCAATCTAACTTTTTCACTATCTGCTTTTCTTATTTTCAAATCTAATTACATTAACGCTACAGTTTTTGCTTCAGTGCGGCTATACCATGCAGAACGTTGTTTTATGTACTTGATTCAAGTAACCATGTTACATCTGTGGAACCTGTTATATTAATATTATTATTTTTTAACTTAAATAAAAAAAATGATGGTCACCAGTGGTAGAATTAGGTGTGATCACCATAGCGACAAGGTGACGGTCTTTCTCAACGAAACCGAATCGCGCCGACATGCGAGACAACTCGCCCACCGGACTCGTAACGTTGATCACTAACATGCAGTTTGTTATTCTGCGCATGTGTCCTGAAAATAATAAAAAAATACATTTAAAGTGAGTAGTAGTGTCTTCTATAAAGTTTTGTATATGATATTAAGGGTGGGCCTTGTTACCAAAGTTTATAACTATACATGCTTCTTCTTACGTTATCTTCATTGTTGAAGGTCGTACCTGTCTTGATATGCTTCAACCGATTCGCTGACAAGTCGCTTCCGCTGTGCTCTATCGTCCGCTTGTTTTAGAGCAGTTGGAATAGAGAGTCCTGTTATAGTTTTGATTTGGTGGGACCAACCTCACCACGATCTTATCAATTACAGCCCCAGTTTATCCAGGCTATCTGGTTGTCTTTTTTTTATAATTACATTGAGAGTAACAAACGAGCACACAGTTCACCCGATGGTAAGTGATTCCTGCGGCACATGACATCTACATTCGTCCTTGACAAGGAATTATAATGAAGATGCGTAGTCACCCTTGAGGACCGAAATGGAATGCCTCGCGTCCACGGTAATAAAGGTCTCCGGAACCCTACACTCATCAGACGAAACACATCAGCATTATGCTGGTATTCTGTGAGGGCGTGGTCCTACCCCGGTCGAGCTGACCCATTCATTCCGCAGCTAGAAACAAACTGCAGTGTAGCTCCACTCTGTCTCCGGGCAACGTTACCAAAGGAGCTGGGGACTCGTTGTCAACAGGTAGTTGACAGTCTGGTTTGGTGATCTGGTTGATGACTATATGTTACAAAGTTCATAACTATAAATGATTCTCGCCGTCAATGAGACAAACTTTTCTACACAATAAGAATTCATAATGGAAGTTTGATGAAATTAAGTAATAAAAAATTATTAGTAAATATTAAAATATTAGGTTTTTTTTTCATTGATTCATTCATCAGACAAAACACAGATATGAACGTGTGCCTTTATTTATTAACTACAGTCTACACCCTTAGTTCTCTTCACTTCTTCCTTCTTCCTCAGTGGTCCAGGTGGACCCCCAGTTGTCCGTCCACGGGATACTCGACGCGGGTTCACAATTCATAAGCGGGGGTCCACAAAAATTTATTTGCTTTCGATAGTGAAGAACTAAAATGTTGTTTTGACTTCACCTATCAATGTAGGCAGATAATATTTTAAGAAGCTCAGCGATTGTTACTTGTAAAAACTTGCATATTCCATATTCAGTACAACGTATCGAGACTTGCAAAGCGCGGCTGCCGTTGGATGGAATCACTTTTTTGATTGGCCAACTTTACTTTTTTAACATCCAATCACAGCACAATCAATTAATTAATTAACCAATCAATTCTCACGTTTTTTTTCGAAAACTACTAATTCGTGGTTGGAACTCGACCGCAACGCAATTTCCATAGTAAGATCTAATCTTCACATTTTTTGTCAAGTTTTGAGAATATGGTAAAAATGTAGCTGCAGGGGGTCCATCGGAACCAGCAAAATTTTGAAAGTGGTCTATGAGGAAAAAGTCTGGGAACCTTTAATTTACACTAATGGTTTCAAAAATTCTCTAATTACGAGAATTTAGAAGAATAGAGAAGAGAAGCAAATAGTAATGGCTTATTAGAGACTCAAATCATTAATGTTGTTTTAATGAAAGCTGAAGTGTTTTTAAGCCTCATACTTTATGTGAAATACGTCATTAGCCCATTATTTTAAAGAAATAGCAGGAATATAAAAAATCTCAAGAGAATTAAAAAAAAAACCTTACCGTCAATATATATTTTGACGACTTTCTCCTCCAAGTCTAGGTAAGTAACGCCCTTGATGTCGCGCTTGTGTCCCAAAATAAACTCAGTGCGCAGGAAACCACTTGTGTAGCCCTGCGATATTAAATATATATCAGTAAAACAACGGTAGAGAGCTACGCTGCAGTTTGTTTCTAGCTACAGAATGAATGAGTCAGCTGGGCCGGGGTAGGACCAAGCCCTCACAGATTACCAGTATTAGGCTGATGTGTTTCGTCTGTTGAGTGTAGGGTTCCGGAGACCTGTATTACCGGCGACGAGACATTCCATCTCAGTCCTCAAGGGTGAAAACGCATCTGTACTATGATTCCTTGTCAAAGATGAATGTAGATATCATAGGCCGCAAGAATCAATTACCTGATGGTAAACTGTATGCTTGGTTGTTACTCGCAATGCAATAATAATAAAAAAATACAACATTGGATATGGATCCCGATGTCCTAAATATAATCATCAAGAGAGGTTAGGACTAAATCTCCTAACTACAGGTGATTAAATGAGACCAGCACTACTCAAATCCTAAAGTAATTGTCTTTATGAGTTTATTGTTTATGTTGTTATTTCTACTGTGCTAAACGTTTCTGTAAATACTTATTTAATGCAAAAATAATAATTATTATTAAGGATATATAATTTAAATATTTTTTTTTTATTTTAAATGGTTGACTCAGCACACCTGACACAAGTGCCGACAATGAATCAATAATCCATATGCGAGGAGATTGTAAAAGACTAAAATGGAATACTTCATCACCACTAGTAAGGTCTCCGGTTTGTTTCATTTATCAGACTAAATACAGTAGTGGTAAGTTATTCTGTGAAAATGTGGTTCTTCCCCTGTCGAGCTGACGTAATTGTGTACAGTTAGCTGTAGCGTCGCACCTACCAAACCACGTTATGATAAAACTTTCAAACCAATCTAATAAAAATCAAAGATAACTTAAATATTCTTGCTTCACAAACACACTCAACCATCTAACACTTCGGTTACTTATTTTACAATAAATTATTATATAAAGTAATTTATTGTATATGATGTGATGTGATTGAAATAAATGATGTATATAATCTATTATGAATAGAAATTTTAAAGTAGATAAGGATAAAAAAAGTTAAGAAAAGAGGACGAAGAAATAATTGGTATATATGCCAAAGGAAAACGGAAAGGAGCATGCTTGGAATTAAGCTATCAGACAAAATTCGCAACAGTGACATCAGAAGCAAAACAAAAGTAATAGAGGTAAGAAAAAGAATTAGATTACTCAAATGGCACTGGGCAGGACATGTTTGCTGGATGAATAACAGATGGACGAAACGTCTAATAGAATGGATACCAAGGGACAGCAAAAGGAGAAAAGGGAGACCAGGCAAACGATGGAGAGATACTTTCAGCAGCAGGTGTGGTAATAACTGGATGCAAGGAAAGGTTTAGGAGAGGCCTACGCCGCAGAGGCGACTACTACCAGCATACACCAATAAATATAATTATATACACATATTTTCTAGATTTATAGATAGGATTTAATTAAGTTAGTATTGTTAAAGTAAGTTAGTAGTAAGTAAATAAAGGCTATTTTATTTTATAAAGATAAAAAAACAATGTGCCTGGAAAGAGAATTGTCTTTCCAGTAAGCTTGTCAGTAAATCATCAGGGAGGAGACCAAGGAAATATTAATAAGCTGGCAATCTCTGGCTAAAAGCTAAGATATCTTTAAACATCATTGATGGCAGTATGTATTAAATAATATATTATTACCTGGAAAGGAGTTATAAGCGTAACTACGCCTGTTATGTTATTTTCTTTTTGCCCTCTCTCTAGATTCCACGATGAATTGATCATGAGTTTCCCATCTTCATTGTACTGTAATCAAAAATATATCCATCGGTATTTTTTTTTGTGTATTGTGTGATGCTGTTGGTCTTTTGACCTCTACAGCTTTATGGAAACAGACTCGCGAGCGGGGGGCCCGCTGAGTAGGTTCAGTAATTTCAATGAAGAATATTTGTATTGTTGTTTTGCAAGAATATGCTTATAGTGTGATAGATAGATTATGTAGCGTAAATGCCCTATGATTGTGAAACTTAGGCTGAGATTTATATAGCGTACTTAAACTTTGCTCAGGTTTTGCATCTTAAAATATTACTAGGAGCATGTAAGTATTTGGTAAGTCAAGGATGAAGTGACTTTGGCTATGCTAAGTTTAATCTGAGGATATGAATATAAATTTCATTTCCTATTTAACTAGTAAGCTAAATCGAAGCAAAGTCTCAGTGCGCTTTATAAATTTCAGCCTCAACGTAGCAGTTTTAAATCCGCCATTCTACTATTATCGTGAAACCATCTAAAACAAGTGTTTTAAGCTTGATTAAAAAAATGAATACGTTGATAAACATGTTTATAAATATAAATGTAAAGACATATTTAGGTTTCGTCGCTGTATTGGTTTATGGCGTAGAAATCCATCGCTACCCACATCGTCCGGTGGTTGTTATAAAAAGACCATGGGATATAAAGAAAAACTATATAGGCCTTCTAATGAGACGAATAATGCGGAATACGCTAAACCTTATATACAGATCGGGGATAGACAGTAGCGATTAAGATGATTTAAAATAAATGGTCCATAAAAGAGATTTATGTTTTACGATAACTACGGGGACATATCAACAGCACAAGATATATGACAGGTACGTAAATTACTTCATAAAATCTCTATAAACATTATTGCATATAAAAAACAAATATTAATAATTGTATCAATCAAACCTTTAAACTAACCTGAAAACTTAACAACGTATCAGCACTCTTTTTCCAAACCACTCTGTGCTTGGCTATGGCAGCTGCTCTGGGTAATGTTGGTATCGTGGAGTTGACTATAGCATTGATTTCCCCATAAAACTCGTTGGTTTTGAACAGATAGTCTGCTAGCAAACTGAAAGCTAAGTAGTCCTCTTGCCAGTTCATACTGCCGTTTAATGCTTGTAGGTTATCTTGGTATCGCCACCTGATGATATAAATGGATAAAGGGACATGGGTTTCTTGATAATCAACAACAACAAAATTAATTCATTAGTCAACTTCAAGTAACAGCATGGGTTATACACTGCAGTTTTTTTTTGATGGCTGATGGCCACTGTTAGTTCGAGAGGTTTTACATCTTCATTCAGCCGAGACATTTATTAATGGGTACCCAACACAACGGTCCCGAGAGTGAGCCTCGTCTTGGACCGTTACCGGACGCGAAAGCAACTGTCTCGAGGGTGCCCGAGCGGGCAGAACACATTTACTTCTGACGGACTAACACAATGCAAATTAACAGACATCATCTATAGAAAAATCTGTATGTATTTTTGTCTTAGATACAGATTCCCACAGGATAATTTCCCTTTCTCCCGAGTGAGGAGACCAGCGTTTAAAATTTTTATTAACATTTTTGTGATTGTTCTTACACTGTCAAATTTAATTAAAACATTTCCACAATGATCTCCATATATTATTGCATAAAACCTTTTTTAAAAAAAAACAACAAAAAAGAGAATTTAATAAAGCAAATAGGCCTGCCCAAATTAGGTCTGAATTATCTCTAAGTTACTGCGACTTGGCACACAAATCTCCTTGAGCTTCTACACCTATCGGCTCTAGTTTATTAATTTATTTGGTTATTGTTATATTTAGCCGCGTACCCACAAATCAGTCTATAGTGAGTTTTCTATTATGTTGCCACTATTATTCTCTATAATTGGTTCTAAATACATTCTTAAAATTGATAATTCCATACTAACATTACGTTGAAGCTAGTATCCTTCCAGCCGGCGAAGGGCGTGTCGAGACTGGATAGCAATGCGTACACAGTCTCTTCGTGCGCCTCAGAATACATTTTGACCCGCCATAGAATGGTGGCGTCGTTCGCCCACCCCATACGTACATGCCATTCGCAGAACCAATCTGTAAAATATTAAGATTTTTTTTAAAAAAAATCTTCTATTATATAATTATTGTTATTTATACTTTATTGAACACCACAAAAATAAAATAAATCAAATCATAAAAAGGAAAAAGAAAAACATGTGTACTACCTACCACCTACTTTGGATACAAGGCGGTCTTATCGCTAAATAGTGATCTCGTCCATACAGGCTTTACACTTAAGAATAATTGAGTTATAGGACAGTGGATGATGTGAGTATATAATAAACTAATACCTAAACGAGTAAAACGAAAATATTGTTATGTAATATAATAAGAAAATAATACATTAATATATATTATATACAAAATAAATAAATAAAATGGACACATCCTATTTGTCTAATCATATTTGATTTTATATTTATTATTATATATATTTAATTAATAATTGTTATAGTTGTAGTATTGTGTATTGAGTTTAGGCAATAAGTGGTAGACAGACACAGAGTTAAGGGGTCAGCTTGACTGTGGAAGGGTTACATAAAATTTTTAGCAGTTAGCATTGTTACCTTTGAGCAAAAATTCGAATTCTCCATTAACCACTCTTCCCGGATAGTATAGAGTGAGATGTCCCGCTCTGTGCCAATGGCCCTTATTGTCCAATTGTATGTCGACGCTCAGCTTTTGCGAGGGATCTCGATTCGCATCCCAGTTTATGGATGCGCTTAAACGTTTCTGAAGATCGCTACTCCAACGTTGATAAGATACTTGGACGTCACGTAATCTGGAAATATAGAAATTGATTTTGATTATTAATGAAAACAATATCGGCCTTAATGTAGCGATATGACGCTGCTTTTCAAACTTTGTTAATTACTTAAATAGAAGCCCAGTTTTAGACAGGTAGAAAATAAAATATTAAAACTAATAAATAATTATTTAACTGACAACGAAATACTAAGATATGGGTGTAAAAGCTTTGACCTTTGCCTGGACCAGTCCGTAGTCATATTTCATAAAATAAATAAAATTAAAACCATAAGGTAGAGAACCCCAACGAATGTATGCTTACTAACTAGTTATTACAAATTTAATTAGAAATTATGCTCGATCCGAATGAGGGGCATAGTAGCTGTAACACAGGTATAGGATACAGCACGGTTGCTAAAGAAAGATAAAATTAATTGTAAAGATAAATTTAAAGGTCTTTTAATATCGATTATATAACATTGGTTAAAGTTTTATTTTATTACTTTGAGAGTAACAAAGAACCACACAATTCACCTGATGGCAAGTGATTCCTGCGGCCCATGATATCTACATTCATACTACAGAATCATAATGCAGATGCGTTGTCACCCTTGAGGACTGAGATGGAATGCCTCTTCACCAGTAAATAAAGGTCTCCAGATCCCTACACACACCAGACGACACACAGCAGCATTATGCTGCTATTTCCTGCTGGTATTCTGTTAACAGTATTTTGGTTAAGAAAATATATTATTATTATTACTGATCGAAATGCAGGTGCACGTTGACGTCAGTGTTGTTATTAAGGTCTGCGTTCAGGTTAACGCTATAGGCACGACCGCTGACATCAACCTCCCCGTACGTTGTGAATTTCTGTTCGGCAAGTAGCACATGGCGAACTAATGCACGGTACGTATCCAAGTTGTATTCACCCTGGAAACAAAGAGATAAAAAAAATTTAATACCAACTTAAGATTAGCATAGATTGTATATAGCCAGTGTATGTCGAATCGGGACCCATATGTGACATCTAGCATTTTATTTGCTTTTTTTCAATTATATAATTGTACGTACCGCACTGGTTTAGTTTTTGTCATGTATAAACATTTTTTTCTCTTTTTTAAAATATGTCATGTTGTGCAAACGCAGAGAGGCATTCATGTGTTGTCCTCTTCTCTGGTACATTGTAAGCATGTGCATTAACACTGGCAAGTTCGTAAGTAGTGTCACTACTAGAAAACCAACCAAAAATTTTTGTTGGACAAAAAGTTCCTGGGAGCTTAATATAACCACAACGGCCTACAAAAATATTATTCCTGGGAACTGAATAGGACCACAAAAGCCTACTCAAATATAATTCCTGGGAACACAACAGTCTCCATGTGACCACTACGCTACGCGACCGGCATATGTGTACGATGTAGCATTACGACAAATACCTCTGATTTAAATAATTTCCGTTAATTTCTCTATATGAGCAGATTTCGCATCTGCATTATGGTTCCTTGCTAAGGATGATGATGTAGATGTCATGGGTCGCAGGAGTTACTTATCATCAGGTGAACAGTGTTCTGTGTGTGAGTGTGCTCGTTTGTTACTTTCAAAGTGATATAAAAAATAGCACGCACTTGGCCAATGAAGGTGATCTGTCGATTATCCTGCGTGAACCTCCCGTCGACTAAAATATCTTTAAAATGGCTGCTGTTTAAAATTACTTTGACACGGTGCGACGCTAGATTCGTCTTCGACTGGTCTTGGTATAGTGCGTCCACGTTGAAGTCCACTCCAGTAAACCATATGCCCACTGCGTTAAGCTGTAAAAATATGGGACAGACAACGTAACATTAAAATTTTAGATCAGCAGTACAAGCCCTGGACTATGCATCAAAACCCTCTCTAGTATAAAGGGGAATGGTCCAGTAGTGGGTTTATAAATTTAGATGCTCATTTGATAAGTAACTTTTTTTTAAGCTACATACTAGAGGATAATTAATGAGTCAAATACTCCAGTTTCTACTGCCGATTTTCGGATTATATTCCTTTGCTAATTACATAAGTTCGTATTTGTAGTGAAACTAGAGGTAGTTTACGCGAGACGTTTTTTGTGCAAAAACGTATGTGCAGATATGCTTTTCGGAAAAACAGCGTCAAAAGTAGCTATTGCGCCCGTGTGCTTCGCTTATGTCTGATGGAGGAAATGTGTGGGAGACTTAATAAGACATCCCACCTTAATCCTCAATACTGAAAAGTACTATTATTACATATCAAGGATAATTGTAAGGGTTGCAAGAACCCCTAATATCATAAGATGGTGATAAACTGGCTCAGTCACTCAATGTCATTCCAGTGACCTATGACAGAACAGATCAGTTGTCGTCCTGGACGACTAAGATGGTATAATTTTATTACTTCATCGGTTCTTTCTTTGACCAGATAGAATAACTTCCTACCAGTGGTCTCCAGGTTTATTGCATCCACTATACGAAACATACAAGTTATAAACTTTTACGCTGGTAATCTTTACCGAGTTTACAATGGGGAGTGTTTTAAGGAGGTTTGCGGATTAATTCTAGCACGCTGAGTTTAAACATCGTCCATCACGACAGAATTCAAAATTTCATCCTCGTCATCTCGACGGTTAGGGCAATTCACCACGGTGCGCTTTAATTTATTGAAATGAAATTTTCTGCCACACACCACTTCTCAGAATCAGCTGTCGCTGGCGATATTACCGGACCGATACAACATAGGCACCAAAAGGAGCCTACACCTTTCTTGAAGTCCGGCATCGCATCTGCGACTCCTCTGGTGTTTTGGATGTCAGCTGAGATGCTTGTCCGTTTTCTACCTATCATATAAAAAACTGAAAGCTTGTCCCTCTGTCCTGTCGACCTGTTTATGCAGCCAAATTCTAACTGCAGCATGCCTTTATCACAAATGATATAGACATTAGTTCCGGGATCCTCCACCACAAGGCAAACTTCACAAAACATTAGCTTTAGACTATTTTCAAATGAAAACCGGTTACATACCTGAAACTCATTAGCTTGCTTCTCATGAAGCTTGGCCTTAATCGTGCATGGATGTAAGGTTGGTAAGGTTACATTCAGCTCAGAGTCGACGTACAGCTGTGACCCCGGCGGTGCAAATACGTAGCCTGATAGCATTATTTCGCGAGAGTTCGGGTTGAAATTTAGCCGGGCTAGCGCTGTGTATTTAGGTCCGGTCTGTGAAAGAAAGTAGGGTTGTGTTGTTAAAAGAAATTAATGGTATAATTAACAAATTTGCATATGAAATGTTCGTTACGAATAATTATAGTTATTTATAGGTCGCATACATTATATGCACGCGTGTTACCTTTAGTTTTAAAAATCTATTAGATTAACCAGCATGATGACCCTTTTAGAGGTGGTTATGGTCCTTTTGTGGTCACCCTTTTGGCACGAGTTTAAGATAACTTTGAACATTGTTACCGTACTCACTACTTCCACGCTTCATACATGAAATTGCTCACCTCTTCAAATTGAAGCTTAAATAAAATAGGCTTTGGCGGTCTGGTCATAGCGAGCTCGGTGTTAAGCTTCACTCCGTTAAGTTTGTCGATACGCACGAAGGTGAAAGTGAACGCGGGATCGGACTTCTCACCACGAGAGGCACTGACGTTAAACGAAACATCGGTGTGGCTTTGTGTTTTCTGAAATTTAAAACTGATGCTTATAAAAATGAACGGAGGCAGTCGAGGAACAATATATATTAAATTTATAGTTTCATCTGGTGAGTTAAGGGATCCGGAGACCTTTATTACTGGTGACGAGGCATTCCATTTCAGTCCTCAAGGGTAACACTACATCCTGCATTATGATTCTTTGTCAACTCTCAATTATTTAAAAAAAAAAAGATTCTTTTTAGGTCAGTGTGTTGCATATATGCCTAGTGTCCTTAACGTTGCATATAAATATTACTTAGATCTTATTGTCTTCGCGCTGAACAGAACGCTCATATATATATATATATATTGATGTTTATGTATATATCTTTATTTAACTTTAATCTGTTACTTGACTAGATAATTTTGAAAACTTTTAATATTGAAAATAACCATGTTTTTTATATATTGTCATTATATATTCTTCAGTAATATTAATGTTGCTTAAACATAAAGTAAATGTTTACATGCCATTACGGTGGAATGCGCATGAATGTAGATATTGTATGAATGTCGATACTATGTGTGAGTTTGTTTTTGTGTGTGCGTGTGTGGTCATGCTTACTACTTAGTATACTTTGTACGAGTTTATCACTATTATTCATAAAAACATCTAATTTTTAAATAAATAATAACTATATACATACCACATTTCTTAGCATGGAGAAAAAATTATATTCCGGATAGGCTGTAAAATCCATGGATAACTCTCCATATAAATCATGTCTAAATCCCAAAACTCGTTCACTGTACACCCCCTCGACTTTTATATTTTGTTTTGGGTTCCTATAAAACTGGTAGTCGAGTTGCAATTTTATGCCGTGTGTGGGACCATTTAGGGTGTAATATCCAATGAGTCGACTCGCGAGCTGTTTAGTTTGAAAGTCTGTGCTGATATCCCATTGGGTTACTCCGCCTTTCGTTTTCACTTTTACACTTCCTGGAATATTAATGAATTAGCCTTGCTTGTGATAGTATGCAAACGTCAAATTTAAGCGTAATTTCTTGACTTTATATAGTGAGTTTTAATTATTGAAACAATATTCCCACATAAACATTACACTACGTTGTCCTTCCTACCGCCCGATACAACTTTCTATTCGCGTCCTGACTGCTCCTAAATCGACCTATCCCCCCCCCCCTTTCTAGATAGCGATCCGAGCCGAGGATCGAACCACCTTCTGTGGGGCCCTCGGACCGCAATCGCCCCCCTCTGAATTCGTCGACGTTCTTCGTTACAGGGGTCGGAGCTCAGCAGTGGTGCAGCCGCTCTTCGTGCCAGTGCATCGCCGTTGTCTCCCCACTCAGCGGGCCCCCGCTCCGCGAGTCTATTTGGTTAAAGCTGTAGAGGCCATAAGACCAACAGCACCACACAACGCACAAAAAAAAGGAATCAATATACCATTTTAGTTTTTAGGTTCCGCTTAGTATCAAATACAACATCAATATATTTTCACTTTCTCATTTCAACATACTCAGTGGCCCCCGCTCCGCGAGTCTATTTGGTTAAAGCTGTAGAGGCCATAAGACCAACAAGAACAAAAAAAAAAAGGAAACACTATACCATTTTAGTTTTTAGGTTCCGTTTACTATCAAATGCAACATCAATATATTTTCACTTCCTTATCTCAACATAATAATACAAACTTACCCGACAACTCGGCAATAGTTTCGTTATTAATAACCCAGTAAGCGCGGGGAAGCCACACAAATCCATACTTAATATCATGTCTCTTCAAAGACATCACAGTGTCGAATTGTTTCCTTCCATCTACATCCAGACTGGCCTCTAGCGACTTATCGTATTGCTTTTTCTGATACATTGCTTTCGCCTTTAACGTGCTTCGAGCAGATTGTAAGGTCAACGATGCGGAGGTTGTTGTGTTCGATATTATCATAGACGCCTCTATCATACGCTTTTCCTGAGATAATGAGAAAAATCATCACGTGAGTTGATAAATTACTTTGTCAACAATTTTTGTATTTTATTTTATTTTAATAGAACCACCAACAGAATTACATGTAACTAAATTTTTAGAAAAAATGGCCATAGTTTGCTAAAAACACATAATTCCACTTACAGGTTATATCATGCTTATTAAAATTAGTTGTACGATAAGTTTAGATTAAGAGAAAATAAACTATTTATACAATGTTAAATAAAACAATAATTTAAATAAACTAAACTAACCAATAATGAAGTAACAATAGTGACAGGTTATCCTTGTGCATAACTTCCTGTTCTAATCATTTTAGCTTTAAAAGCTTCTAAATTGTCACTAATTAGGACAATAGACTTACGCTTTATTAAAAGACAAGACTTAAAAAATATTAATTACTGGAGACGAGGCATTCCATCTCAGTCCTCAAGGGTGACAACGCATCTGCATTATGATTTCTTGTCAAGTATGAATGTAGATGTCATGGGCCGCAGGAATCACTTACCATCAGGTGAACTGTGTGCTCGTTTGTTACTCTTAATGCTATAAAAAAATAAAAAAAAAACAATAAAAAAACGAATTGTTCAACTTACTTTACTATTAGGCGTGTCAAAGGAGAATCCTATAACATCAGTAGTGGTATTTCTATCGAATTTATATTGGAAAGCATAGGTCTTAGCAGATGGGTCGGCCTTTTCTAATGACAAAATGTACTTAGCCGGTCCGCTCATGATGAAATATGGTGCGTTATGGAGGTTCGTCATGTTTGGAAACTGAAATGTTGTTCAATAAAACTCATTGATTGTTTTTATTCGCACTATGCTTGAAGAAACTGTTTAAAAATGTATATAAGATTTGTCTATTTCCAAATTAGCGAAGATTCATGTTTATGGTTATATATTTTCACAAAGTAATTCTTGTGTAAAGTGTTTACTATTATCTATAAATAATAATAGTTATCTAATAATTACAATGAATTCCAATAATTACAGTGATACCTCAATTGCTAATAATTGGTTATAGGTTGTAATCAATTACTAAGTGAAAAAGTGTTATTACACTAACTAAAGTAAAAATGTTTTATATTAAGCAAAGAGTATTAAAACTAATATCTATATACTGGATAACCTCTATTAATCAGCAAGAGGCAATATTTGAAACCTATTTAAAATTCCTATACAAAATTTCCAAGGTCTATTTGCCGGTGATGAGGCAATCTTCCTCCATCTTAGTCCACAGATTACTCTAAATATTACTTATCAGCATGTACACTATGTTATCCGTTGGTCACACTAAATGCCACAAAAAGTGTAACACACATAAGCCAAGTTAAAATCTAAAAATATAGCATTTCTTGGTCTTGTCGGGGAAAAAACTAGGCAATACCAATTGCATACATAAACAAAAAAAAATTTTTCATTCTTCTTTATATATTGTTTAGTCCTCCAATTTCATAATAAACAATAATATGCCAGACTGGACTATTAACAAGCTGATGTTAATATTATTTTAAAGTTAAAGTTATTTAAATTAAACTAACCTGCCTAACTAAATAACAGTTCAATTAAATAATTTTCAATAAATATGAAAGTTCACCTGGTAGGCAGCGCACACTTTGATGCCAATAGCTTTATCAAATGTAGTCCAACTGCAAGTGTTATGTTCTATTCTGTTACGATTTAATCCTTGTTGCTGTAGTTCTTGATCGCCGTGGAGTATTATGAGCTCTGACCTGGAAGTTGTACAGTGTATTGACATAAGTAGTGCCATGATGTAGCTGGGAATTAGTGAGAATGGACTAAACTAATTGAGAACTAACTCACTCACTCACAGAAAAACAGGCTAAAGCTGCTATCTTCGTATGGTGAGGATAAGGAGTCGTGACCTAATTACTGGTAACTCACTATCCCAACGGTGTATGTGCATCTTCAATCCTTATTTAGGATGGATTGTAGATGTTTAAGGACCGCGGTTATTGCTTATTGATCACATGGTGAACTGTGTGTTAAGTGTAGTAAGTTTTTTTTTACTAGTGTGTTTTTTACTATAACACATTAATTTGTGTTATTATTAATGTGACTAGGCCGAGAGTATGTTCTCAGATTTGGGAGTAATCACAATGTCCGAGCACATTGATCATTTTAATAATTTACCATAAAAATATATGCTAATCTTTTTAGTATGGGCAGTATCGTCTAAGGTTCTGGCCCTGAGGTGGCCTCCTAAGAATAGGAATATAGTTGGAGGTAGTATTTTTCAGTAATACAGTTCTTTATACGAAGTTTTCCGAGCACTTAAAATTAACGAGTCTTTGATGTAAGGACAGGTGATCAAAGTAAGATCTCTATTAAATTGGGGAATTAAATTAAAAAACCAAAACAACTTCACTATCAATAAGATAAAAGCCATGTTAATGGGGGGTTAAATGCGAGACAACTTAGAAGATGATGTATTGTTAAAAGTAGTGCAGTTGCATTTGCAAATGATGGAAATAATAGAGACAAATGCAAAAATACACACCTCCGACGTATCAGCTATTTAGGACCTGTCAAGCAGGATGTTGACGAAGATAATAAATACATCACTTACTTAGCAGCAAATATCTCCTGTTTATCCCTAGGCAGAGACAGATCCAATCGTACCAGATTCAATCCTCTCATACTTAGTTTAGCTTCCACTTCTGTTGCGGTATACAAGCGAGCGTTCAAACGAACGCCGCTCGAACTAAGAGTGCTGGCCACTACGCCCATAGTTGCTGCTATGTTCACTGCAACACTGGAAATAGGGTATAAGATTATTTTTTAAATAGAATAGGTGGCAAACGAGCATGCAGCCCACCAGTATGATGGTCAGTGATCACCGCCGCCCATGAACATCCGCAACGCCCGAGAAGTCGCAAATGCGTTGCAGGTCTTTAAGGAAGGCTTTTCTTTCTCGAAGGTCCCCAAGTCGTATCGGTTCGGAAACACCGCTGGCGGACAGCTGATACCACATAGTACATGTGCGCGGCAAGCAATTTCGCGTGAAGCGCACAGTGGTGGACTGCCAACCATAGAGATGATGAGGATGAAATTTTGAATTCTGTCGTGATGTACGATGTTTAAACTCACCGGCTGGAATTAATCCGACAACACCTCTTCAGAACACTCCCCATGGTAAATTCGGTAAAAAATGCAAAGACATGTAAAAGTTTCCCTACTCCGCAGACCATGTGGTATATTGGTACTTAAAATTGCAATTACCAATTTCATTGATGCCGGCACGGTGGATCAAAGTCGGATTACTCGCGCTTTGTGAATATTCAAAGCAAGCGTACTATATTTTATTCTATCAATTATACTCTGAGCTATAGGTCGCGGCACGTAAGTCTAGCGGTGAACGAAACGTGGAGGGGATAGCTGCGCATGCGTACTGTCGCGAACGCAATTGTTCATTTCTACAAATTGATTACGAATAAAGTGTTTTTGTTTGTACTTTTTTACGTCTAAGTTAGGTCGTTTAAGTTAATTATATAATAACATCATCATCATCAGCTCACTAATATCATAAATACGAAAGTTTAGATGTTTGTATGGTTGAAATTTAGCACGGAAAGATTATAATCTGGAAGACTACTTTTTTTAAAGTTGCGGGCGGACGATGTTGTTTTTTTTAAAATTACAAATGTCTTTTAAATAGTGTCCCCTGTGACGGCATTCGTAGTTGTATAAGAAAAATAAAAGAAAACCCTTATGTCCACTTACCTGGGTCTGATCATGCCAGCGAAATCCAAATCGCCCGATCGTTCAAATTTATCGACAACGGTTCCCGACATCTTCGTATCCACGTAGCTTGTGCCCATAAGGTGCATGTTAAGTGGGAGACCGCATCCCGTAGGCACTGAGAATGTTGTGTCGAGAAATAGTGACGCTTTGTTGTACTTTATTTCCTAGGGGGGAAGGATATGAATTCTTTTCAATATATTAGAGATGTCGCCGAGGGCAGCGTGCGTCCTGTGATTGATTCCCAGGCGACAAACTATATTTATGTATAACAATTTGTTTTTTTTTTAAATTAAATTGAGAGTAACAAACGAGCACACGGTTCACCTGGTCGTAAGTGATTCTTGCGGCACATGACATCTATCCATGTAAAGGAATCATAATGAAAATGCGTTGTCAGCCTTGAGGACTGAGATGGAATGCCTCGTCATCAGTAATAAAGGTCTCGCGATCCCTAAACTCACCAAATGAAACACTCGCACCAGCATTATGCTGCTGTTTCAAGCTGATATTCTGTGAGGGCGTGGTCGTACCCCCGACGAGCTGATCCATTAATTCTGAAGCTAGAAACAAACTACAGCGTAACTCTATCACTGTTAAATTTGAATTAAAAATAATAAATTCGAGTATGGTTGTGTTCCGTGACTTAGCACTGTATCTAAACCTTATTCAACCTCCAATCTTATATATCATTGCCTCCATGTTTACTCAAATTCTTACGGCACTATAATATTGTTACGGAGACTGGTTAAAGGAGAAGTTACAGAAACATTTCTTAATTTTCCGTCACTTACAGGCCACGTGTCTAGAACGAGGCGATTATATCGAACATGGTTCCGGTATTATCCAGAAATGTGTGAGCAGGCAGGCTACACGAGTGATAGAAAGAGATCATAATCTACAACGATTTGGAATGTTCTCGATTATGCGTAAAAGGGACGACCGGAACATTTCTGAACCTTAAAGAGCTTTATCGCGCCATGTATAAGCGGTCGGTCGCGGCAACGGCGAGTTTCCATTGAGATACGACAGATCGGAGAGAGTTGAAAGAACTATTTAGTGAATTTCTGAAGGATTTTTAAAGTGAACTGTATTACAAGTGATATAATTTTGTTTAATAAACGTTTATGGCTATTTTGCTATCCAACGAACCATACAGCTCGTAACATATATCCTGCGCATGCCGTAATTTGGTAATAAATCAACATGGAGGATATTTATTTATTTATATATTCTTTTAGTTAAATAAAGTTTTACAAGGATCCGCCGTTGCCGTCCGCGTTGTAAGTGACATCACCATTATCATCTCTGGATTGAGAAGTCTTTGAAGTTTATTTATTTTATGCTTTTTCCACATGTGTATTTCCATGATTTTATATGAGGTATTAAATCTATGAGAGATGAGGGCATTCATCGAAGAACCTTTCCTTGCATAGAAATATATGCAATACTAATTATTTATAGGCTAAAAACAATAGCATACCTTTCCTGACAATATTTCCAATACCCTCAGCTTAGGATTCAGCTTCTCCAAAGACTTAACAATTTCATCAGATCCTTCAGCGCTCCAAAACGATATTTCATTTCCAAACACTTTGATGGCCAACTCGGCCATGGGATAACGGTGCTTAAGAGCATTGTTTTTGTATCCAAGATCGTCCATTTTCCCCCGCAGCTCATCGGCCTCGTTCGCAGATCGGAATACTCGTAAATTGTTAATTTTATTGGTTATTTCGCTTTTACTGAATGGTCCATTTTTACCGAAAAACCCTTCGAAGTATTTTTCGAAACCTTCGGCTCGTGCTTTGATCTGGAAACAAGCAAGCATTTGCAAATGTATAATTATTTCTAGTTTTTTTTAAGACCGACATTCGTCTGCATATAATTTAAATAATTGTAAATGGAAAACCATTACAAGTCTAGATATTGTACCTAAAATATTATGAATGGTCAAACTCAAACATAAAACTCTTGGGAATCCAAAAACAATGTTCTCACCTCTAGCAAGTTGATGGATTCTCCGAACATATCGACAGTCAAATTGAGTGATACGGATCTAGGGATGTAAGAATCCGGGGAGAACACTACATTGGCTTCATAATTACCACCTATAATTAAAAAAAAATAAGTATTAATAATTGAATGAACGATAGAGCCATTGGTCTGCCAACGGTCTTCAAATTTAATTCGATCGCCGGTGGAGTGATCAATGAAATTGTTTGAATATTATTTGCTCATTTACTATGTGACAAACATCATGAGGTATCTTTTTTTTTACATTGAGAGTAACAAACTCCTCCATGACCATGATGGCAATTTGTTTCTAGCTACTGAATGAACGGGTCAACTCGACGGGGGTAGTACCACGCCCTCAAAGAATATCAGCTTGAAATAGCAGCACAATTCTGCCTGTGTTTCTTCTGGTGTGTAGGCATCCGGAGACCTTTATTTACTGGTGACGAAGTATTCCATCTCAGTCCTCAAGGGTGACAACGCGTCTGCATTATGATTCCTTGTCAAGGACGAATGTAGATGTCATGGGCCGCAGGAATCACTTACTATCAGGTGAACTGTGTGCTCGTTTGTTACTCTCAATGTAATAAAAAAAAATTAAAAATATGCGTTTTTATTTAAAAGCAGGGCACATATAGGTCTTTCAAACCTATGAAATTGCCGTTTTGTATGAAATAAGTTAAAGTATCCTTTTTTCAAACTTTTTTATTTCTGTTATTCAATGTAATCACCCATGTAATCGATGCATCTTTGCCAACGCAGTGGTAGTTTATTGATGCCCTTCTTGTAAAAATCAGCTGGACGGGAGGCAACAAACTCTTCAAAGGCGTTTTGTACTGCCCCTCGGGAATTGTTTTTTTTTCCCGCTAAAAAGTTGTCCAAATTTTGTAAAAAGTAATAGTCGGTGGGTCCAAGGTCTGGTGAGTACGGTGGATGAGAGAGAGCTTCCAAACCCAACTCTTGCAGCTTGGAGACTGTCTGTTGTGCAGTATGGGGTCGTGTGTTGTACCGTAGGAGCAGCAGGGACGACCGATTGACCAAAGCTGGTTGCAGATGCGCGAGCTTCTCCATCATTGTCTTCAGTTCTTTACAGTACACAACTGCAGTAATGCCGTTTGGTAAAAAACTGTGATGAATCACACCGACACTATACCACCACACAGTGACCATCAACTTTCTAGAGGTCATTTTTCGTTTAGGGCATTGCTTTGGTGCTGAACCAGGATCTAACCAAATTGCTGAGCGCTTTCGATTTTCGAACAGAATCCACTTTTCGTCGCACGTAACAATTCGGTTTAAAATTATTTAATTTCTGTGCCTGTAGAGCAGCGCGTGGCAGGTCTCGACGCGTACGTTGCGCTGGCGATCGTTAAGTTCGTGAGGCACCCATCTATAAAGCTTTTTTCCCTTGCCAATTTGTCGCAAATGGACCAATAATGTTTTGATATTAACATCAAAAGCTGCTGCTATCTCGGCTGTAGATTGACTATCATCAGCTTCCACAATCGCCTTTAATTCATCATTGTTGACCAAAGTGTCCGGACGACCACGAGATTAATTTTTCAAATCAAAATTACGAGAACGGAACCGGGCAAACCAATAACGGGTTGTGCGTTCATTGTAAAGTTCCCTCCGTAAACGTTGTTGATGTTACGTGCCGTTTGTGCCGCATTGATGCCACTGCGTTGGCAAAGATGCATCGATTACATGGGTGATTACTTTGAATAACAGAAATAAAGAAGTTTGAAAAAATATACTTTAACTTATTTCATACAAAACGGCAATTTCATAGGTAAATACCTATTATTATTTTTCAACCGCTCTTTCATGTATCACTTTAAATAATTCTGTATTTTTTAGATGGTTGTCTACTCACCTGCATTATACTGATCGAAGAATATGCCTTGTTCATAATTCCTAGAGAACATCCTAAAATCGGGGCTATCTTCCAGTTGCGGCATGGTGTTGCCAGATAGAAGTCCTTGAATCTCCACTCGTGACGGGAGAGATGATTGGCCGAGATTGTTTAGATGACTCCATACGAATGTCGCCGCTGTTAAACAGAAGATATTGATATTTTTTACTTACAAAACAATAAGAAAAGTATATAATATTTCATAATCTATAACGTTTTATTCTATAAATCCCATCAGTTTAGACTTACAGCATCCTTAGGGTAAAACCAGTGTATAAACATATTTAAAAACAATGCTATCAATGCAATTAACGTAGGAAGAATGTAATAATATTATTTAATAAAATAAAATGTTTAAACCAAAAAAGTTTACCTTGATTGACAGGTTCGTTTTTCAAAGCGTGGAATATCCTTCTAATGATGCTCAAGTCCGGACAACGCATTACTTGTAAATAAGATGCAATGCGTACTTCTATATCTACTAAGTCCTCACGAAATGTTTCTAGGAAATATTCCCTGTAGATAATAAACAATTATTGTAAATTGTCCTTAATTTATTCTTTCACTTTTCACCTCATCGCAAGTGATATGGCTGCGGCCCATAAAAATGAGATCAACCTTAAGATATATTTATAAAGCACACAATAAATAATTGACAAGTTTTGTACACAATCTTTGTAAATGCCGACTTCTGAGCTAGGTCCTAAAATTGTGTTATAGAGCTTAATGTCTTCGTAAAAGGTATATCTTATATATATATACATATATTTATATATATATATATACTCGATTTTGAGTGTATATCTGCTATGTAACCGCTACGTGGATCCTCAAATTTTAGTTGAGTCGTGTTTAACTTGTTTCCTCTATTTTACTTGTTAAACTAGAGAGCGCGTTTCGCTTCGCTTTGATTTTTGGGGATATTTTTTATATCTACCTTAGTCGAACGCAGCCACAATATCCTCGAGGCGTTTAATAAGCTGAATACAATGAGCCACTATTACACGAACGGGAACATTATATTTCGACACAGTTATGCACTCCTAATATGCGTTTTGCGTTAAATTTTAATTTAAATCTTCAAAAATGGGTAGAGACTGAAGGGCGAGAGAAGCGTCTGAACTTGTTAGAGGTCTTGGGGAAGGTAGAGAGAGTTATTGTATGTAACAATCCAAAGACCAACCCAATTAGCACCGGTTCCGAGGCTTAAATGTAGACAGGAAGATCAGTGTCCCCAGGTCACACCTCAGCTAGCTTAGGGACGGTGGTACCGAACTATCAAAATCAAGTTATTAATAATTAATATAATATAAAACTTACCGTGTTTCTGAACATGGCGTTCTTCTGAATGCATCAATAGCTGCCAATCTAATAGGCACGGGTATTAAGGCATCGCCTATTATATTCATAAGGATATCCGCAAACTCTTGTTTGAATCCCCCAATGTTACCCAGGGCTTTGATCGCATGAACAATCTGCAAATAAAAATTTAATAAAAGTAAAGTAAATAAAAGATAAATACACCACAGTGGGGCATAGGCAAAGGCCTCTTCCTCTAAGGATTGTGTTAGTGCACAGTGTAACATGCACCTCCACTGCGGATTATCGGACTTCATTTGCCTTTGAAATATTTTTTTTATTATTTATTTATTAGATATGCAGGTTTCCTAGACGTCTCTCCCTTCACTGCCAAGCATGTGGTCAATATTAAATAATTATGTATTTATATATTTGTATATACATCATATATAAGTATGTATATTTGTATACATATATATATGTCTAGTTATATATATATAATATAATTAATATAACAGTATTTTAATCGCGACAAAGTTTATAAACAAACACCTATTTCTTCATCTCTGTATTACTCTATGGTTGACTAGTAGAGAATGCCTAAAGCTTAAATAAATAAATCAGCACTTATTTTATTCAACTAAGCTTTATATACAGTAATGTTTTTGTAAGTTGTCAAAGCGTGTGTAACGCAACCTTTACGATAATCGAATGCGGTAAATTGATGTGAGTATATTGTTATTTTAGACATAGTGTAACAATATTTTAGATAAAGGTATTCAAAAATCCTGGATGATAAATAAAAATTAAGAAAAATACTATAGTTCAAAAAGTAACATAAACGCAATTGCTTTATCTTAATTAGTTCGCCCCTAATGACCCAATTATTGATAAAGGCCTTTAAATCTTATGAGTGATAACTCATTAGATTAATGGATGAGTGGATGAATGAGCTGTGTGCGTGTTACTGTTATAAAATCATATAAAAAAAATTGTAAAACTCATGATATCTCACAAATGCTCAGTCTGCAAGGTAGCTGAGAAATCGCATCTAGTACCGTTAGTGTTCGCACTAATGTAATGTAATTTTTAATTGTATTATTTTAAGTGCCGATTTAAAGTTGGACTGAATTGGCAAGTGACTTCATTTATGGTGAAAAGTGATCCATTGTGACCTCATTGATATCTTCTGGTACTGTTTGCTTAGGGCATATTGTAGTTATGTAAGTTTTCAGAACTAAGATACGTGCAATAAGTTTTCTGGGATACGGGAAAATACAAATACAAGAAAATCAATAATTTTTCATACATATATATTCTTGCTAGGCTAGGTAATCAAACCCAGGGTCCGCAAAGCAACAGCTAACCTAACCACTACGCCACGTGGCTATCACATATAAGTCATACATTTGCAAATTACAATACATATACAAATTGTAAGTTTTATTTTGTAATATAATAAAATTGAAATTATGTTAACTGTGGAAAGTTAGTTAGTAGTAGGAGTAATTAAGTTATAAAGAATACTAATACCTTGTCTCTATCTTCTCTGGGAGCATTCGAAAGTCCTTTACCGATGACCTCCAGGATAATCTTTTGAAATTCCTCAATGACTTGCATCGGGATTTCTTCTTCACCACATTCACGTACTGCAAATACGAAGTGAAAATTAGCATGAGCTCGGAGCGTTCCTATTGGCTCGAAGTGGATTCGGAGGAACACTTTTCTTTTGGAGTATGATGGATTTTTATTCGGAACGTTTTGACTTTATTGCTAAATGACGTGCAGCTTGTTCAATTATAGTTAGCAAAAAAGGAGCTATTTCAAAGGATTTAATTAATGTGAACTCACTTTAGACAGATATGGGCCATTGTATGTATGTATTGCAGCATCTATCACAATAGGATTGACTGCCAGAGTATGCCTTTGGCATTAAGTCTGCTCTAGTGAAGAAATTTTCAAAGGTAAATGTAATAAATAGTATATATATATATATAACTCTTGCGGCCCACAACATCTACAGATAGTAATAAATCCTCTGACAAATAAAATTGACTGCCCCATTACAAGTAAAAAGATTTCTGATTTTATTCACTCTCCATTCAAATTACAGTAACACCTTGTTACAACTTTACATACATATTCTGCAAAAGCTTGACCATTTCCTGGTCGCACCAACTTATTACAACAAGCTGGGATGAAGATGGGAGCATACAATTGAGTTCACACGTGTGTGTGCTTGATTGTTTGTTACTTTAGTAGAAAATAATATTTTAACTAGTCAATTACTTACAGGATTTTCCGCTATTTCTGCAGTAGGAATGTACCATAGAAGAGACAGTAAAACTGATAACTTTGTCATTCTTTAGCTTCTGAAGAAGTTCCAGCATACTTTTTAGCATTTCTATTTTAGGTCTGCAAATATGAAAAGTGGATGTTTGTATATATAATAAATTATATGTAATATGAAAAAAAATTTGATATGAGAAATGTCGAAAATTACAGGACTTAATTGATTTTCATTATGGCCCACAATACCTACATTCATCCAGAAACATTCAAGTTGCATATGCGTTCGCAATTCTGAGGTCTGAGATACCTTGCATATAGATGCAGTAACTAGGTTTCTGGGTCTCTACAAACACCAAATGAACCACAGCAGTGTTATGCTGCTATTTCACACTGCAAATCTGTTCATATATGAATCTTCATTGGTTGATTTGATCTTTTATGCTGTAACTAGAAACGTGCTGCAGCGTGGCGATACCAGTGTATATGTAATATTATGTTGAATGAGTAATGTTAAAAGTATTTGGTGTATAATGGCCAATAGTCTAAACAAAGCTGATGGTAGAACATCAAGTTCAATATAAAATTTTAAATATCCTAATTCTTGGAGATCTGGATCTTCTATTAGCGAAAACACATTAAATAATAAGATAGTATACCTGGGTATCATAGCCATTGACATGAGCCACTCGTGACGAGTCTCTTTATCCACATCTTCATTTATAACTTTGTCCTTTATCAGTTCTACAGATCCAGTGCTGGCAATGTATGGCAGTGCATCCAGTATGTGTTTTCTGTCATAATGAAATAATTAAAGTTGAGTCAAGTAGCATTGTCAAGTAGTATTGAGCATAGTGATATAATACCTTCAGTTTTCAGAATGTTATTCTGACCTTCATGAAGTTTAGTCAAATTTAAAGTAAGTTGATGGCATTTTTTTAAGAGTAACTTTGTAGCAGAGGCTTCGATATTTAGTAGTAGCTGTTACGATAAATGTTCTGTACCTCTAGCAAGCCTTATAGTAAAAATAAAGGTTTATAGAAATTTACATTGCATTAAATGGACAATATAATGTTTAACTTACGAAGCAGCGGAACATATAGTAGGTGCACGCAAAAGCAGCTGTGCTAATGCTGGATGATGTAGTTTCCGAGCGGATCTTACCAATCTACCCCAAAGTCCCACTATCGAACCGCTGTCCATGTTTTCATCTACACTTGTCTCTTCTCCGTCAGCCGTTTGTTTGACCCTAGAAGGAAAACACAAACAATTTAGGAATGAAAAATATTACTTCATTAATTACACTTAGACATTGGCATGTGCTGTGAATGGTGGTGATGGGAGTGTGACTTGGTGGTTAGTTTAATTTTGTAATTTAGTGATTGTTGGTTTTAGACTCTCTGTAATCTTATAGTTCATTATATTCATTAAGCAGCCGGTTTTGTCAACAATATCAACTAGGTAGTAATATACAATTATTCTGCTAAGCTTGAAAAGGAATTAGTTGCTAAATCATTATTGTAAATAATTTAGTTATGGACCAATCTTGGAAACTATAGAACTATTATTAATATATAAATATTATGTTCAGATTTACATATGTTTTTATTTATGTTAACTGAAAAATCCAGGTAATGGTGGCCTCATTGTGAATAAATTTATAAATTGAAACAATACTCACAAACAAAGCAACTTAAGTACATCTCTTGCAGACTTCAACTCTCCTGTTTCACCTTTGTTATGTGGTGTATGGTGGTGTAGGATATTGGAACGCTTGTGTACAGCTGACCAGGCTGAAAAAATGTTATAAATTAAATAATTAAAAAAAAAGTAAATACTAAAAAAAAAATTCCAAAAATTATTATATTAAAATTATATATTCATATTATTACATATAAATTTAGTTTATTTAGAAACAGATATTTACAGTTTTAACATTGGCAAAACAAACAGTTGTACAACAAACTTATTTTATACTAGAATACATTGATTTTCCTCAATTATTATTATTATTTTAGGGATTGAACAACAAGTTAATCTGATGGCAAGTGATCATCTCATCAAACGAAACACAGTAACATTCCTATTTTGAACTGGTAGTATCTGCTCTTACAACTTGATATGAAAATAGTCAATTATATGCTGTATTACATGACATACATATAAGAAATAATATTGTGACTCTTTTAAGATAGATAACAATAGATAAAAATTTGAACTTAAAGCAACTAACCCTTAGGTTCAGATTCCATAATTTCAATATCGGTTTTATTAAGTTCCCTAACCAATACAAGGTCCTGGATAACAGTTGATATTGCACCAGAGTTCTTTCCAGAAAAAGGTTCAAAGAGATGCCTCTCTCTGCAATTGACAGCTTTGTAGATATTATGGTCCACAGTTATACGGCATTTGCTCTCTGATTTAAGCACCGGCCATGTTTGGAATTTCTGAAAATAAGAAAAACATATCACTTCTTTATTTTACTGTTTCACAAACATATAATATCAAATCATATCTAAAGGGATTTTTTTCTTAATTTAACACTTATGATGACTAAAATATGTAAAAGAATGTAAATATACATAATACTTTAAGTATTTAAAGATAACAGTATTGTTAAAAAAATCTTAGTTTTGTTCTAGGTAACTAAAAACCATAATTATGTAATTTTTTTATCATTACTCCGAAATTTATTCTAGTATTACAGTAATAGGTGTTGGATCAATTAATCTTTAATATAATTTAGTATTAAACTTACACTCTGAAAATTATAACGGACAGTCTGTAGTATAGACATATATTTGTATCGGTCTGTACATAGAGCTAGGTTCCTCTTCTTTACTAGGATTAGGCTAGTGTTTTCTTGACCGCGTATTGTGTATTCCACATTGCATGTGCCATGAATGTCTTGCTAGAAGGAAAATGGCATATTTAAAAATTTATACACAAAAATGGCTTCAGCAAAAGGTAATTAATTTATGTTAGTCTACTTTACATTTTCAAATATAGTAAAAAGATAATGATCATGAAATGTAGATTCACTATTTGCTTCCTTCACTACCAAAAAAATGGTAACATGGTGAAAATAGGAAAACCCTCAAAGAAATTGTATATTTTAAAACATTTGAGACCAGGGCCTCATCACACCATCACAAGCTTTCATTTCTTATTGATGATGAAAGTCATGGGTTATAGGAATCATTAACAGGTGCAGTATGCTTGTTGGTCACCTAATTATATAAAAAAAATATTTCAGCAATGTTTATACCTCAATTCCATTGAAGTTAATGTCAAACCTCTTCATACTATTTTGGAAGAGTGACAATATAGCTCTTTTGAAATTAAGTACCCAATCCTCCTCCATAAGATCGGGACATATTTCTGATATGATGCCATCATGAAATGCAAACCTGAAAGAAAAATTGATATTTTTATTATTTTGTTATTTAATTATATTATGTTGGTTTTTGGGTCTGTTGAGTGTTTTTGAATGTACCCATGCCGTACACACTTATTATATTATTATATCTGAATATTCTCTAATTATATTACATGTTACGGAAAGTTAGGATACCTTTATGTTTGATATGGCATTATGAAACATCCTGCAAAGTTTACATCATAACAAGAACCAATATAAGTTCTGTGGTTGAAATCAAGTTTAATCAGGAGGATGTCCATTATTATAAAAATTTGAATGAAGATAGCTCTTTCATATAAAGAATTATGATTGAATGCAGTACTCCTTAATTTTGATAATATACAAATGAAATAGATACAAATCACAGCTTCATGGTTTACTTGAAGATCATAATTTCATTAAAAGCTTAAAATTGCAAAGCAAAATTTAATTTATAGTAACTATCTTCTATTTTTTTTTTTTTTTTTTTCGGGCTGATGGCCGCTGTTAGCCCGAGGACTTTTACAGTTTCGCCGGGTTGAGAGGTGACCGAGCGCTTATGCCGCTCAGTCGAGACCTCTATTAGTGGGTAACCAGCACAAGGGCTTCCGAGAGGGAGCCTCGGCTTGGACCGTTACCCTGTTCCGCGAGAGCGTCTGACTCGAGGGTACCCGAGGGGGCCGAACCTCGGCTCGGTCAGTTGCTTCTGACTAAGAATTATCTACATTAATATCTCTATTATTATTATTGGCTATATGTACTACCACTTCGGAATGCGTGGGCGCTGGAGAAGAAGTGGCGCAAGAAACTCCAGCGACGCTTCTAACTGTATTGACTGGAGAGAACCGGCCTGTGACATGGCGGTATCGCGAATAACCTTGTTTGCGACACCCTCGCCGTCGGCGGGGGTGGTATGAGGGTGCAATGTACGTGTGTAGTGTTTTATGAAGAGCTTGGGCCCTGGTGGTCACGTCGTCGGGGTCGTCGAGGGCGTGCCTCGGTCTCCTTCGGACGCGGGTGAATCTATAATGTGCGATGGGATTGTAAGTGGCGGCACTTACAATCAACGGGTTTGGGTGTGTGACAGAGTCGAAATATAGGCGAGATACCTGCTTCAGGTACTGAGCTATGGTCGGCAGCTCAAGATCTATGTATAGATTTTCATTACGCAAGAACCACGGCGCACCGGTGGCCTTGCGCTTTTCATTACGCAAGAAAAACGGGGCTTGCATATGTCATTATGGGTCGAATGCACGCTTTGTATAGTGTTATTTTATTACGCAGGGACATTTTACTATTTTTATCGAGTAACGGGTGCAAACGACCTAGGGCGAACGCTGCTCGATTCCGTACGCGGTTGATATGCGGACCGAAGGTGAGTCTTTCATCTAATGTGACGCCTAAGTATTTGACAGTCTTTTCCCAGGTGATTGGACGATCAAATAACTCTATAGTTGGGAGATGTGGCGTTTTGTTGCGCCGAGAGAAGTACATGGCTGCACTTTTGGTGGGGTTAACCTCGATCCTCCATTTCCGAAACCATTTCCCTAAGGTGTTGGCTGCAGATTGGAGGCGTTTACAAATAGCGTCTGGTTTGAATCCAGACACGTAGAGGCAGGTGTCATCGGCGAAAAGGGCTAGCTCTACACCGCGAGTGCGCGATATGTCGTTGGTGTAGAGTGTGTATAAAATAGGACCTAGGACGGAGCCTTGTGTTACTTCGGCACAAATGGGGTGAACCTCAGAACGCGTTCCCTCGACGCGGTAACGAAAGGTTCGATTTCGGAGAAAATCTCGTATGATTACACACCGAACTCATATAGTTTGTATATGAGCCCGTTGTGCCAGACCTTGTCGAAAGCTTTCGCCACGTCGAGGAAAAGTGCCCCAGTTTGGTAGCCCTGAAAAAATTTATTGAGAATGTGCTCCGTGATGCGGTGCACTTGATGTGTGCATGAGTGTTGGGTTCGAAACCCGAACTGCTCATTGATTGGTAGCCCTCGGGACAGCATGAAATCCTTTAGGCGGGCAAGGATGAGCCTTTCATATACCTTACCCAAGACTTTGAGTAGGCTTATGGGTCGATAGGCTGATGGATCGGTTGGATGTTTCGAGGGCTTGAGAATCCCTATGACGTCGGCTTCCTTCCAGTTGTTCGGGAAGGTGCCTTTGGATATGGCTGCGTTGTAGATTATCACCAGTAGGTGTAAAATGGACATAGGTAGGAGTTTCATCACCTTGTTGGTGATGCCGTCGGGGCCTGAAGCCTTGCGTGGTCGCAGGTTTTTAATTATAGACTCAACTTCGGTGCATGTAACTTGTGAAACGAAATCGCGAGGTGGTTCCTTAGTCCTCCGGTCGACCTCGCTGTCAACCAATGCAAGGTGAGCGGCGTCGATCGGTAGGGTGCTCGGTGAGCATTGGAGCTCGAGATTGTCAGCCAGACATTCAGCTTTCTCTTCGTCTAAGAAGGCGGGCGGTTTATTGGGACGTGCTAAGGGAGTTATTGTTTGGTGCCTCCTTTTAGGGACTTGGGAAGTCGCCAGAAGGAGAGATGAGATGGTTCGATTTTGGGCTATCTTCTAGCGATTGTATTACTCCTTAGGTTTTTGCTTATTTAGAACTATATATATATATATATATATATATAGTTAGTAAATAGAAGACTTAAATTTAAGCAATATTTGTCATGATAACTTTGTGAAGACAATATCTGTCTGTGTTTCTAAAAATAATATGTTTCAGAACCCGTCAGACTCATCAGACAATCTATTGGTTGCAGGATGAAAAACTGTCTTGCATGACTTTACATTTTTCAGGTTCATAAACATTTTTCCCTAGTATTTGTGTATGTTATTCCAATCACCATTCATCAGTGATGGGCAGCCCCTTTCATGTTTGAGAAATATTCAAATTTCAAGATGAAATGAAAATTTATTATTTATTTAAAATTTTATTGGTATATAATGTTAGTATAATATATTATATAATTCTTTTTAACCTTTTAATCTGTGATAAAGCATTTTCTAAGGTTATTCACCTCAGAAAAAACACAAAATAATACTCTAAACTAATAAACATAGTGTACTTTTGACTTATTAATCATGATATTATTCATATTGGTTGAATATTTTTGACTCTTACTTATGTCTCAATAAAGTAATTGTGAAAAAACCTGAACTCTAATTATATGACAGTCTGAACAAATTTGTCAGCTCTTAAAGGGTAGTTTTGGCATATAAATAGTTTCCAGTCAACTCTTTTTCACCTTTATAAATAGTTAAATAAACCAGTTACCTGAGGTCAAACTGGGAGATGGCTTGCACAAAGTTCTCAGCTCGTTCCACTGGGTAGTTTTCATCCTGATCTACCAGCTTGATATTTTGCAAGTGCAGTAAGGCTTCGCAGGGGGTAATAAATTGTACTTTTACCTGTAATTATCATTCAACAAAATTAGAGATATGTAGTAAATAAAAATAAATAAACATAGCCAGCACATACATATAGTCAGATTGGTGGCATTGGCCAATCTAGTGAGCCTGTGCAAACTTCAGAATAAAACAGTACAAGGAAAAAACAGGTACTGGTTAAAATTTTATTTTAGATTAATTTTTAAGCTATAAGCTTTTTATTGTATAATCAATACATTTTGTCACTACGATTTGATGAATCCCAACAAAATTAAAGAAAAACAAGTAATATGATATAAATTTTATATTATTTATATCTAAATTGTAATAAAGGTATAATATTATATGAGAATCTTAGAATTTTAACAAATGAAGTGAATTGAATATTATTAAATTTTAATTATAGGCTGAGAATTAAGATAAATAAACAATGAAACAATTTTTTTTAAATTAAAAATAGGAACTTACTTCTGCAGTAACATCTAGTGATGATCGGTTATTGCTGGATCCAGCAAAATATGTTTCTATGTTCACTTTGTACTCATAGTAGTAAATCGTTTGAGACAAATATTTAAATTTCTCCGAAGCTTAAAATAAAGATAACGAAAGTTCAATATTTATTTCAATACTTACAATTAGAACATTTGTTTTATTTTCATGCAAAATTGGTGGGATACGATAATGATATTTATTTTATATTTTTATTTATTTGAGTCAGAATTACAATTTCAACCATTTATTTCTTCTCTATAGCAACCGTGCTAGAGAGAAGAAATAAATATTAATTTATCCCTAATGGGAAAGGCAAAGGACATTAGTCCATACAGCCAGGTCTTGTTCGTATGATGGTTGGTCTGAAACTCTTGGTGGGATACGATAAACAAGACAGGAGTTTCGCTCTTTGGATAGATAGCAAAAAAAAATCGGATACGAGGTTTCACATATATTTTAACCGACAGGCTGGCAACCTAGAAGCTAGAGCTTTAGCTTTAGTTTTATCTTTTGAGTTTTGATCTACTTCGCATTACAATGTCAGTTGGCTTCAGAACTTCGTTCGATCGTAAGGAAATGTATATTATAAATTACCTGCACATGATGGCGGTCCACAAATGTATGGATCTTTTAAGGAATCTGTAAATAAAGTGACATTTAAGTATTTTTCTAAAGTATACATAATTATGTATTTTAAAAATAAATATTACTCTTCCACTACGAACAAGAACAAAATTTATAAATGTAAATAACTTATTGATGGTGCTGCCTAGAGTTGTGTAGTTCCTGAGTAAGTGATATAAAAGAACTATATCACTCACACAGACACAATGTACCACTAGCTCACACAAGTCGCTCCTAGCTCACTAGATACTGAAATATAGAGACTGTTGAAAATAAATCGTTTTAATGATAGAAGCGTTTTCATAGAACGTTATATTTAATATAAAGTCCTAAGTCTGTCAAGTATGTACAATTTCACTTTAATATTCATTTTTTATTCACTCAATTTAATATTCAATTTAATATTCACTTTAATATGTACAATTTGATAATAACTTTAAAAAATATATCTAAAATAAAATATGAATTCCATACTTTATCAAGATAATGTGAAGAATGAGTAATGGAATCATTTTTATCCAAGCGTTTCCATCCTAAGTGAGTGATTTAATAATGTGAGTGACTACTGAGCTAAGTGAGATAAATGAGTAATAAGTATCTTTAGATTGAAAAGATATGTATAACTCTGTTCAGTTCAGTGACACATATCGCACATCACTAGTGCTGCCACCACTTAATCGTTTAAATATCTTTTAAAAACAGATAACATATGCTCATTGCTTTTTGAACTTTTCATATATTTTTCACATCAATAAATAGATAAATTATTAATATTTATTATAAATCTACCTTTACAAACAAGTCCATCATAAAATATTATATCAGGTCTTATATTTTCAGTAATAATTTAAAAACAATGTTTCGTAAACATATACATTCCGTTAACCAGTAGAGAACCCGCGTCTTGTCAGTTTCATTATAAGGAATTTTATAATACTCTAAATGGAAAAAACGGCACAGCCACATTTTGACTCGGCAACGCACGACCTAGCATTGACGGCGCAGGTCTGTATGTCGTTTTTGTTTGAACAAAATGTGTTGATTGCAGATTACAACAAACCTAAAAAGAACTTAAACAATATAAACAAATGAAATATGAGGATATTCAGTATTCATATTATTCTCATATTTCAGTAGCACATCTTTAAAACCAGGAAGTATAAATAAGGGCCAATATGCAAAGTGCTTAAAACGCAATCGAAGATGGCTAGTGGTGGTGTTTAATCGCCTATAAGCACAGAAAAAAAATTATAAATGTATATTTTAAAATGTTAAACTGTTGATCATCTGAATTATTTCGTCCACTGCAATATCTTGTGATTATTACAAGATGACATCAATTGAGCAGGAAGTTGAGTAGACATTTGTGCAAATTCACTTTTTCTCGTTTGTCTAATCATCGTCAATCTTAATTCGATGTGCAGGTACGGGTCCGAAAAGCAACATTAGTAAAATCCAAATATTGTTCCTGGGCTTAGAATCGAACCCAGGACTACGCCAACGCGGTTGTTAAAGTACTTACCAACTGAAAACGATATAAAATATATTTACACATGGTAGATCTATGTTGCAGTCCAAAACTGGCTGTAGCGTATAACATAATAACATAAAATATATCCTAGTTCATAAATTATGATTACCTATCAAAACCGAAACCCCATTAGAAACCCTACCAATAGAGCACACAATATGAAAACCAAACTGGCTTAAATTTTTAGAACACACACAATTTGGATACTTGCTCAGAGAACAATAACAATAGTGGGGTTCAGTTCCTTTTTCAAAAATATTTGTACAACGTAAAGATAAATATTTATTACTCCGTTACAGTTTTATAATAATATAGATTGAAAATGGATTATACTACAACGATGTGTTTATCTATGTTATTATTGCTAAAGTAAAACTATGGTATATTATCTTCTAATTTCTAACACAAATAACAATGGTGTCAAATTAATGTTAGAAATAAAAAAGTGCAAAAACAATTGCAATATTAAGCACATGCTTATAAACAATTATATTCTATTCTTATATTTTAAATTTACTACTATGATGAAAATAATGTGCCGTATGTATTTCTTATATTAGAATAAAATTGCACTCTGACCCCTGTAAAATATGATAAACTTATTATCTTCGTTTGTATTAGAGAAAATAAGCGTGTAGCATGTACCGCACCATTAATTATTGGCAATATGTATCAATATTATTAGTATATTTATTAATGATGAATAAAATAAAAGTAAATAGAATTTGCGAACAATGAACTGTTTTTATAAATTTAAGTTTCCACAATGTTTACATATTGCGCAATAAATGAAAATATGTATTTATATCCAGTAATATTTGCAATCAAAGAATATTAATTATTTATATATTTTAATAATTACCCTCAATTTAGTATTAGCGGTAAATTACGATTTAATAAAATCCAGATTACAAATAAATAATAAATAAAAATAAACATACTTCCTGATCCGTGTACAACATTAAGTATGCACAAGAACACAGAAATCACGCACAAATTCATCGTACCGAACGAAATTTTAGCACACCATTATAGCAACTGGCTGTTTCGCATACCACTAACCAAATGACAAAATTCTCAGATGTACTATCATGGGGTCAAAGTTTGGGGTCAAAGTAAACTGTATTATCGCTTAATTATCTGTGACAGGACGCCGCGGATGCATAGTTGGACGTACTTGGTGTAATTTGTAATAAATAATAAGTCGATGGGCAAACATCGTTAATGCGTTATAATGTGGTTAGCAAGTTAACCAAAAATAATCGGACATGTTGATTAATGTTATAATAATTTTATAATCCTTAGACTAATTTTACATCCTGGATTATAATTAAGTTATTTATTTTAATTATGTCTTTTTATGTTTTTTAACTTCCTCGGAATTAAAATATCCCATTATAAGAATATATCCTATATCTCGAAGATACTTTTAGTAGCTTCGAGACAAAAATAAACGATCTTTAATATATTTTTAAACTCTTAGTATGGATTTATCCATACAAGTATTATACATCTGAAGAGATTGTTTGGTTGAACGCGCTAATCTCGTGAACTACTAGTTCAAATTGAAAAATTATTTTTGTGTTGGATAGTCTAGTGACTAGTGAGTAGTAGAAGGAAGAGTATAGAACATCACGGTATGACCATTAGGTGCGAAGCATCAATGAAAAATGTTGCAAAATTGGGAAAAATATTCTTTTTGAGAGCATCAGTTGCGCGTGCTGCGTAAAACTGCGGTTAAACTTGCGCAAAAATCATGTACGACGGAATTGTTTCCCTATAAAAGATCTAAAAAAAAGCGTTGCTTTACATGAGACATACCAAGCATCCCGTAGTCTATGCGAACGAAGTCGCGGGCACAGCTAGTAAAAATATATTTTAAATAGCGCGTTTTTAGATCTCTCATGTCTACGGTGTTCAGGAATGGAAATATGACCTCTCGAACTGTTGTAACATTTCCTTTAGGAAAAGATTACTACTTTTTTTTATCAAAATCTTAATATTTAAGTTTAAAGATTTTGTTTGCTTAATTTTTTTTAGTTACTAAGTAGCATGCAGTGTTTTAAGTACCTGAAAATGCAATTCTAACAATATATAAACCTCATAATTTCCTAGATCCGTGTCCTAGGACTGTGTGTATAGTGTGGTTCATCTAGTATTTTTTTATGTAGGGTCGTCCAACGACGGGAAGTCAGCGGAAATCGCCGTGTATCTGGTTACGTTCCGAATGTGTCCCACTCGGAACAATCGTATCTGATTAGTGTTATTATTTGCAGATCATTTTACATAAACATTATCAAGGAAAGTTCCAAGAATCGTTTCATTAGCAATCTCAGTTTCACTTCCAGGCCCTGACTAAATCGTTCTAAATAAAATTAAAAGTAAAGTTCGACAGAGGTTCTTGGCTTAATCTGACTGTCTTCGGAATTTTGGAAATTTAAATTCGCATTGACAATCATTGGTACCGGGATTCGAACCAATGTTTTAAACATATAATGTTACAGAGTGTGTTCATAGACTAAACATGTTCGGCTGTCAGGTCGAAGAATGCAGTGTCACGTTTGTGCTTGTAATGAAATCAACAGATGGATATAATATATAATATGGTGTATAATATATAATGGATGGTATATAATATATAATAATAATAACATGACTAAGATCTTCATAAGAAACTAGCATTACACAACATATGAAAATGGCGTTTTGTTCAACTGGGCACTTTTATCTCAAATAATCTGGCGTTTGGTTATGAATTCCAAATTCAAATGTATTTCAAATTTAGGTTTGTGTATTTGTGTGTTCGAATTTAGTGATTCATTTGTTTTTTCTTCGAGATCCGCTTTTAAAGATTTTATCAATTCTATCTCCCAAAATTTTTTCAGCAATTGAATCAATGAACTACCTATAAAATGGCGAAAGTGCATAGATAATAATAGCGCATAATCTATTGATTAAATATATAATTTCATAAAAAAATAGTTTTAGTTAATCTAATTTCATATGTTACTTACATAATAGTCCAACATAGTTGCCGTCCCCTGTAAATGACCAGAAAATAGCTTAGTGCAATTGTGTTGCGTATGACTTTATTATTGATATCAAAGCATTGACTGCAGTTTGTTTCTATCAGCAGAATGAATGGGTCAGCACGACCGGTTTATAGGAACCTAAATTTACATAACAGAATATGATATACGAACAAATTTTAAATATATAATAAGCAATAAAATATTTATTTCTTATATGAAAAATAAATTACATTTATTTGACCAAAAGCATGTAAAAATAATATATACTAATATATATAAAAAGTTATATGTAGGAACTTATAGGCTATATATACATATAGCAAGTTCCACGGCTTGGCATAAGCGGGTGTTGGATTTCACGTCTTCGTGATATACATATTTTTTTAATTTCTTATTGAAGATGTTTTCCTTCACCGCCGAGCACGTGGTAAATCGGCACTAAAAATTGCAATTAACAATTTCATTTATAGGAAATGATTATCGAACTTCGTTTGTTCGCGTAGTAATAGTAAGCGAACGCTTAGATACTGAGTTACCATAGATCTTTCTCTCTCAAAATCATGTGTAAATGTTTTTTTTAATTAATCGAAATTCCGACAAGTATGCACACGTGAGTCTTTTACAGAGATAGAGCCATGGTGTAATTCGAGAAAATTACACTAACACAACATAGACCTTGGACCTACTATGTATATAATTTATACCTGTTTTTGTTATAAAATGCGAGCCCATTATTTACCTGAGATATGAATTAATGCAGTCCATATGCGTAATTGGCATCAGTTACGAGTCGATTATGGGAAATTAAGTATTCTATCATATTTTTTCAGAGCTAAATAAGAATTTACGCCCTGAATTGTAGTCGAGCATAAATGATTGTCATGACCGGCATTTACTACCAGCCTACCTATAATAATTTGTCATATCTTTCTCAGCGTTGCTACTTCTATGGGCACAGGCGTTTCTAAGAAATTACCACAAAACACATGCTGAATAACAAAGTTATATTTTTCCTTTTTGTCGAGGGTGTTAAAAGAAATTATCGTTTAAAACTTTATGTGTTCCAACTATAAAACAATTTATGGAATGTCACCATAATTCAGTTCTTGTCTAAAATATTGATTTAATATCGAGTGTTAACACGTTATGAATTTAACATGAGATAATTTTCGCGTGAATTGGATACGGCGGCGCTCAGCACAGTTGGCAAAAGTCGACCAAAAACTAACATCTGATAACAAACGGTCATCCAAATTCCTTTTTAGGAATATCAATTTAAAAAGGAAAACATAAGTGTATTACTCATTACTTACATTCCTATTAATCACTTCAATTGAATGCTTTTACTAGAAGATGGTTCACCGGACGGCACCTGAATACCCCAAGAGTATATTACAATTTTATGATAATAAAGATGATAAATGAACTCACAATGCACCAAACGGTAAATAATTAACGCTGTTCGTTATGCGTAGGTGTCCGGAATTATTTGTGTAGTTTATTAGATAATGTTTAGTGTAATACTTTCAACAAAGTTGAGATGCTCTACATTTTTATTCACTTTAAAAATATTTCAAGTTGTATGAAATCAAAAAAGGTGAACTAAGAAGAGACCAGAGAAGACTAAAAATTAAGAACTGTAATAATACTTATGTAAATATTTATTAAAAACTTAATTTTAATAAATATATAAAATGAAGTTTATTATAATTAATTGTAGATATTTTTAAAGAAATTATATAAAGTTATCAATATATTGTCGCATGTCTTTTAGCAGCAATATTAGCCCGACTTCGCTTTGGCATTGAAGAGATTAATTTGTTGCTAGTTGATATTCGAATTTGCTCTCATGTTTCTTTTAAAGCCATTTAAAGCGGATGAACATTATTGATACGTTTTGTGGCCATAATATTTTTCATATAGTGTTACAAATTTTCAATAGGGTTGGTGTCGGGATGTATAGGGGCTAATCTATGACCGTTACGGATTGGCTCTGTAGAAAGTCTTTAACGATTGTTGCTGGGTTTAGGATCATTGTGTTATTGGAAAGTCCAAACCATCGGCAAACTTTTCTATGCATAGTTGCCTCTAAAATATTCTTGTAGTGGAATTTATCCATATTGCCTACAATTTAATTAACATGTCTATCACCATGTCCGGAAAAACAGCTCTGCACTTTCGATTCATTTCTTAATTCGGAGGAACTGCAACTTTGTGTTTTCCCCATAGTGACGTTTCGTGAAAATGCCCGGGAAAATGGTAAAACGTAAGTGCTGTTTTTTTTATTTAAATTTGAGAACAGGGAAAAATAAACCCTCCTTAATTAGGTGGCCATTAGCAAGCATATTAAAAAAGTTTGGGATTTATTTTAAAAAGTAATTACGTCTTAATTATTGTTAAATACAAGTTTTTATTGTCTTCATTTTAATTATATGGCATATGTGTAATGATTAATGGTAATTAAATTAGAATCAATACTTATCTTCACTATTGTTAATACTATCAATAAAGTTGTATGTAGCTAAATAGTGTCTTTAATTATTTGACCACCACTGTGTATGTTTAGTGGTGGTCACATAATTAAGGTTTTAAAATTAATAAATACTCGAAGAATATAAGACGTCCTTATCTCCGATCTCTACAGTATTATTACACCAGCGTAACATAGCAGCGATATTGTGCTTTTTTTGTTCTTTTACTAAAGTGGATAAAAAGACCAGATACAATACTGATTCCTTTTTAAGGAATAGATTTGAACAACAGAAATCTAGAAATAAATTTTTAATTATGAATATTCTTTTTACTAACTACGTTATTCAGCATAATAAACATATGCAAATAGAACAGATTTTATCTATAAATATAAGCGTTAATGTTATTTGGAATATCTGAACTTAAAATATGTGTGATTACGATGATATCCTGGTCCACATCGATATCTTTCTGGTTATTGACAGATGATATCAGCGGTGCAGAACACATTCACGCAAACACCGAAGCACATATTCGTCATCCTATCCCTTAATCCGATGTATTATGTGTGAGATAATAAAGAACGCAAGTTCAGCAAGGCTTCTCGGATCGTAATATCATCCCTCTCCGTTGTCATCGACGTTCTTCGTTCACAGGGGTCGGAGTGCAGCAGCATTGCCAGTACCGTCGTTGCCTCCCTACTCAGCGGGTCTCACGCTCGCGATTCTGTTAAGACAAAGCTGTAAAGGTCTCTGGACCAACAGCACCGCACATACACAAAAAAAAAGGTAAGTTCAGATGCAGTATAACGGACACGAGACATACATACAATACACCCGGATCGAATAATTAACCATTTGTATAGTATGTTCAAAATTTGTTTCTCGACTGTGAATCTTACCGAGGCTTCGCGATGCAGCGTATGATGTACGTATTCTGATTACAACACCTGAGATCGTCAGAGTATTGGTGTAAAAGTACCCCCCCTCCCAGCCCTAAAATATATTCTTTACTCAGCAGATATTTAAGTCAACTAAGTCACGAAAAAATATTTACTCTAAAAGAGATAAGATGGCTTCTGATTTTCACAGATACGTGCAACAACTAGGCAACAGCGCATGTCAATAATCATCTGATTGGCTCTAGAATACGGGAACAGATATGTGATCCAACAAACTTTTAATCCGCACATACAAACGAACTTAGGACCTTGTAATAAGGTGTATTTTAACTAAACGAGTCGTATGGTTTGTGTTGTTTGACACTTTAATTGGCCTTCCGTTGGAACGCAAATCAATAAGGGCAGCTACACACAGTCAATTCAGCTCTGTTGACAGGTTGCCCGAAGCTGTGATTACAAGTCCAAGTCAATAAGTTTAACAGGCGCTGGAACAAATTTGTAGAGGTTCTGTTAATTACACGAATGTACCTCTATACACACACACACATATATATATATATATATATATATATATATATATTATATAATATATATATATATATATATATTATATAATATATATATATATATATATATATATATATATATATATATATATAGCCAGTTAGCAACCTCTTCACCTTTGAATTATATGATGAATTCTGACTTATTGTTAAACGTTAGTAACTAAATGCGACGGCATCATTTCTTAAATTCTTTATTAAAGAAATTTTTGAACTTTACTTAACTTGTACAGGACAAAGGCGTTAGGTATCTAAAGATGTTATTGACGAATTTTAGTTACGCTCAATCGAATCTAGGATTCTCAATTTTTCATTCAACCAGTTCCGTAGTTGTCAAAGTTTAAAACGGATTTAGAAGCTTAACATTTTATTTCCAGTTCAATTTGCAAAAGCTTGAAAGCAAAAATATACTTGCCTTAACAAGATCTGTTGCTATTTATTACCGTGTTTATATTTATATTCTATATAAAATCCTTTTATGGACATAGCTGCCTTGCTCCGTATTCACTTTTAAGGCATACATGGCAGTAAAAAAAGCTTTAGGATGAAACAAGAATGACTACATCGTCAAATATAAAAATTCCTAACCAAAAATAGATAGATTTTGTTAAATAAAAAACAGACTTTTAAAAGCATATTTCAAAATAAACACTGAATTATTTATATAAGATATATATTTTAGTTTAAGTTTTAATAATAAATAAAAGATGCTCTTTTATTCATAATATAGATTGTACTCATTCGATGTTTCAAAGCATTAAAATAATTTGTTACATTATTTATTAGCTAGTGCAAGACGAACGATGATGGACCGATCACGCATGCAAGTTTGCGGGAAATCGATGAATGTAGGTCGCTCAGGAACGTGCTTTAGGTTAATCTATGGTTAGCGGTAGAATAGTTATGGTCTAGTGGACTGATGGTGTGATAATGAAGATATTATTAAAAATGACAACGACTGTATAGAGGATTAAATAATACAATTCATAGAGTTTCTATATATTACATGAATAGTTTGGCTTATTATTTTTTTTAATTACATTCAGAGTAACAACATCTACATTACATTATAACGTTGTATAAGAACTGTGGATTGTATTGAATAAAGAAAATAAAATAAATCCAACACAATTGTTCGAAATCCATGCTTATACCAAGGATTTGTCCAAGCTAATCGAATCAACCGCGTTTGTGTTCGAACAGCCTAATTGCAATTGTGACCTGTTATTGTGACTCATAGATATCGCAGTCAAATATTATAGGCTTGGTTGACCACAGTATATGTTTTTCGTGGATGTTTTTACAGAATACAAGAGAAAAAATAAATATTTACAATAACCGTGGTAGAGCTAAGCTGCAGTTTGTTTTTAGCTGCAGCGTAAAATAGCAGTATAATGCTGCTGTGTTTCGTCTGGTGCGTTTAGGGATCCGGAAATCATTATTCCTGGTAACGAGGCATCTCATTTCAGTCCTCAATGGTGATAACGCATCTGCATTATGATTCCTTGTCAAGGATGAAAGTAGACGCCATGGGCCGTATGAATCACTTACCCTCAGGTGTGTTCTCTTTTGTTACTCTCAATAAAATAAAACAAAACAAACTCTGCATCTCTTAACCATTAAAGCATTATGAGAGTGGCGTCAAGTGGTTTCACAGACATTGTCCGCCTCGAAGTACACGATCAGATTTTGTCTGATCTATTGATATGCATTCATCGTCATTTTCTCAGCTCAATACTACTCCTTCAATGAGCATAAGCTTGCCTAATAGATTACGCCGGTTCCCAACTGCCTGGATTCATTGTTTTTCCTTAAATATGTAGCTTCATTACTTATTTAGTCTTTTCTATTACTTACATATTCACTTGACGTTATGAGATTGTCATTTGCGAACCTTTCTTCTCTGCGCATATCATACATATATACTATATTTAATATTAATTTTAAATTGACCACAATATATATCTTTAAAGTTTTTTGGATTTTTATCTGCATTAAACAATGCAGACCATTTGTTCATAAGTTCGTTACTGTGACCATTCCAATGGCAGTCGGCTCAGATATTCTGTACCTGAGGTATAATGGGTATCTAATGACTGGGGATGTTTTATCGATTGATTAGTGTCAGGTGAACTGTGTAATATTGTCACCATTATTATTTCGTCAAATATAAATCTACATTAATTATCATTGATTAGTCTAGATAATCGTTAGTTTGATGCTTGTATTCCTGAAATTCTTGGATAGAGTTTTTGATTAACGCCATGGACAAGCGACAATACCAACAAAAAAAATTCGGGAAGCTGGCAAGTCTCGCAAAAACTCGATCGCTGGTGTCCTTGTCGCCGTTCGTTTTGTTTTCGTCGATTGAATTAGTTATCCGCTTATGCCGGCCATTTTGATAAGTTCTACGTTTATGTATAGCCACAATTTTGTTTGAGCTCCATAATTGATGTGAAATTTCACTGACTGGAAATTCAATTGAGTTCTGTTGGAATTTTAATGTATTATTTATTTGTAATCTTATAAAAAACAATATTTACCCAGAATTCTTATTAAATTTATATATAATTAATGTTAAAGTTGTTATTTATGATAGTTATGAGATTTGGCGGACTTACCGCCAAATCTGATTACTTAATTCAAAATTAAATGAATATATCGTATATTCATTTACTTTTGAATTAAACATTAGAATTACCACTTGGTATGATTAAACTATTTTAGTAAATAATTTGTTATAGATATAGCTAGCAAATGAGGAAGCTGTTTTTTTAAATTACGCCTGTTAATAAAATATAGCAATATTTTAAAATCGTTACATGTTTCATTTTCTCAATAGTATATTTAAAGTTAATTAAATAAAATGACATAGGCCTGTGTCTATGGAGGAGGCCTATGTTTAACAAATTTAAATGGCAGGAAATGATGATGACGAATTGATAGAATGGTGTTAAAATTTATTAGAACATTTTAAAGTCGTTACTATATTTTCTGTAGTTTTTCATTTCAAACGAAGTTTAGCAATAATTGAAAGGTTTTGTTGTGTTGAAATATCAACTTATAAGATTAAATTTTAATTTTATTTTTCAGAGTTATAATTTTGTAATATCTAAAATGGCTCGCAAGAACAACTAGACACTGCCCACTTTCATTTTTATGTTTACTAAAATTTTTATCACTATTATATATTCAGTCCTTAAGGGTAACAAGGCTAGTGCTTTCATCTTGAATCTTACTTGAGGATCTTTGTTTATGCACCGCAATCATCTCTTACCTTCGGTGTGAATTGTGTGCTTGTTTAGTCACCCTTAGTTTCATATAAACAAGTATATATATATATATTTTGTCCATCGCGGAACATATGCCTTTCTGACTAAATGATAACAAAAATTGGCTATCTGGGAAGATTTGCTTGTGCCTCGCTGGGCTGTTAGGAATTTTGCACTTGGTATTTAATCCCCCTTTCACTCTGTAATTTACGCAATTTATTATGCACCATAATTTTCTTATATTTTTAATGTTTATTTTTAGTTATAATCTTAATGTATTTTCTAATTAGAATATCATTATTTAGTTTCAATCACCACCCTCCAGCTTAATTCTAGTTGTAAATTGAATGGGTTGGCTCGACCGGGGAAGGACCACGCATTCACGGAATACCGTCGTGAAACTGTAGCATAATGAACGTAATGTGAGTATAAGAAGCCGGAGGACCCAATTACAGTTAATGATTCCTTACAAATCAGTCCTCAGGGTTGTAAAGTATTTACATCATGAATCTGTGTTGAGGATAAATGTAGAAGTCATGGTTGCACCCTTACTATTATAAAATGAATATGACAGTATTATGTCAGTCCACAGTAACTAACGACTAACTTTAATATAATACTATAATAATGAACTATAATAATGAACCTGTAACTATGTGTACTTGATTTTTCTTGACTTCAACTTAATGTTGCAGAAAGAAATTAGCTGCACGGCACTGACACTGACGTCTCATATATGTAAAAAATTGTTAATATTAAAACATAAATACGTTAGATATCGTAACAAACTAATAATTAATAACTTAAATATTAAGTATTATAAAAGCACCAAAACATGTATAATGCTATTTAAAAATTACAGGCGCTTTATTCAGAACAAAAGAAGTACTACCAACATTACAATCGGAATTTTATTACAGATCCGAGAGTTTAGCAAATCGTATTTACCTACTGTTTATTTTTAGACGGTAATAATACACGATTTTAATCTCAAGCGATTCTCGACGTTAGTGACTTTAGTGACAACTCTTGGCGAAATAGAACATCTAATTAGGGCTCGAGAGCGCGGGCGACGATTTCATTACGAATGTATGAAGAGAGCGTAGGGACGTGGCTTGCAAGCACACGACCTGTACAATGCTCCTTCCTTGGCATAAAATGACCATTTAAACAAGACACCCACTAGTCCTTTTGTTACTCAATTTATTTAACATCTATCCGTATGCTAGGGGAGCGAGGGAGATCATGCTACACTGGACTATATACCCCAGCTCTTTCCTGCACCGTACGACAAAAAGTCGAAACGTGTGGGACTGCAGACGAACCCGTTTCTCCATACAAGGTTCTCCTCGACAAGTCGCTTCCCAACGCAACAGCACACATAATATTGTTAGCTGCCGACGATGGCTTTTTATGTCCGATGCATTATTCGATACTCATTTAAAATTCTAACATGAGCTTATAAAGAGAGCTCGCCATTTTCATGCGGTCCCCTGCTGTCGTCGGTCGTCTTCACGCACGAATCGAAACGCTTTTGAATAAAGCATATTTGTATTAATAGCGAGCGGTTCTATGTTATTTATTGCCTAAATTTATTACGCAAATTTGCTATAGCCCGACCGCGTTGGTTTCGCGCCCACGCGTCAAAAATCGCGGGGGCGAATCCGGAGGCTTCGCGCTCAAACGTGCGCACGCGGCGACTGACACACACGTTTCGATAAAAAAATCTTTCCCTTTTTTTTATTAAAAAGAAATTCGGGACGGTAATAAAACCAGTTTCAGTGCGTTAGTGTTGCCAGTGACACGAATTTTGAATTACCGGGTTTGAATTTCGAATGACATATATCGGTTGTTTTGTTTTATGAATGGAATGGGATAGGAAGTGACATCATGCATAGTGCTGTGCCTGTTGCTCGCTTTGGGCCGATGGGCGCTTGTTTGTCGACAATGAGCAGTCATTAGAGCGGAAGGTAAGTGTAAAGAGTGATTCATTTATTTAGACAACGTAAAATTACGTTCATTCATTATTTCTACGCACCTAGTCGTATATTACTATAATTATCTGATTCTATTACAGTATGAATACATAGTTCTTAGGTCTTGCATAAGTGGGATATGAAAATTTGAATATTTAACTTGTAAAGTATACTTAATTTATAAATTATAAATTAAGTATACTTTAAAAAATAACAAATATAATGAGTTTAAAATAAGCAAACCAACGTTATATATTTACTTAAATTATCAAATATTCCTGAAGCTGATAGGTGACGTTGTTGTATCTGTATCATAAAAGTTGGATATTATATATAACATCTTTGAAAGCATTTACCTCGTATAAAAGTATTCCCCCTAAAACTAGATAACATGTGTGTTGCTTCTGCAAAAAGAAAACTACACTATTATGTTTAGAACAGATGACAAGTTCTGGTAATAGTCACTAGATGTCATTGTATTCATATCGGCTTTAGGTGACATTAAGATAATGTTTTTAAGCACATATATACGTGATGTGACCTCTACTATCTACATAAAAAAGTAAAATAAGATATTATATGCACACGAGTTGCTGCATATGTCTCTTCTCTTTATTATATTTATTATTAATTTAGCAATTTCATTGGGGTTCGCCGGCAATTGATTGATTTGTTGAAGAGTACGTCAAAATGAAGAAGACATGTTGGAGTGAAAATAAAAGCACAAAAGTTTTTAGTTAAAGTCGGGTTAGGCCGACTGCGGTTTATATACATACATACATTTAGATTAAAAATTAACTAATTCAAGTGCTTTCTCTATTTATTTTTATATGCACACATGTCATAAATAAAATAAATATGATAAATTTGATACCATAACAAATGAAATAAGAATCAATACTTATAAAGTAAAGTTCATTAATATGAATGTAAATTGAAAGTACCTTAAATAGTAACCTCGATCCACACCAGTCGTGGGAGATAAGGAATAACTTACGTTTACTTAATACGTAAGTACATAGTAAGTCGTGAGGAGAATGGTTATTGCCCATGTACTCACAAAATTAACGTAATATACATTGTAGCCTTTAGCTTCTATATGGATTAACAGTTAGCCAAGAACCTGTTTGTTATATCTCTATAAGTATTAAAACCCAAAATATGTGTTTTTCTGTCGCTTTACTCAGGTTAAAATAAAAAGTGAATGAGCTTATTCTAAAATCGTTCTCACTAATTAATTATGTCATATCTGTGAACGGATTTAGTTATTATTTGTATCATTACAACAGGTTCAGTTGTATATGGTAAAACCACGTTTTGGTTAATTAGCAATAACTGCAATTAATGAATTATTGGTTGTGGTGGAGTCCTATGCAGTTATAGACTGACTGTAGCTCGAATATGTTGTCTCAATGGGTGTAAGATCATGTTTTTACAGAGTGCTGAATAGTAGAATAACGTTGCTGTTTCGTTTGTTTGTTCGTATGTAAATTTTCGTAGCTCTTGTATTAGATGTACAACTAATTTTATCAGATAATAAGTTGCATATCAATACACTCAAACTCATTAAGGATTGTGTATCTGATGGTTTGGAAGCTATGCACACGAGATATCGTATGAGTTAGCGGAAGTTGAAAAATGGCAGCGTATAGAGCATTGTGTTGAAATTATATGTAACGAAGTACATTTTAATTTTATAATAGTTTACATATGATGTCGTAGCAGGGGACAAAAGTTGAGTGTGTTATGAATGTGAGAGAAAAAGTCAATAAACAAAATATATTCTTCGAGAGATCGATACATTGTAAAATGGTTGCTTTTATTTGGCAACAAGGAATATTACATCACAATTTTGAAATCCGAAGAACTGCAAATTGGTATGTAATTACTTTAAGCCTTTAAAAGTTTGAACAATAAGTAAATAAAAAAATTACTTCTCCACGGCAATGCCTCTGCTCACCCCGCTAAGGTATTAACGATTTTCTTAACATTGTGCTATAATAATTACGCACTCCAATATAGTACAAACCCTGCACCCTGTAATTTCTTTTGGTTTTCCAATATCAATGTTTAATTAAAAGGTTCATGAAATAAATGGCTTTGACTGGACTGCGAAAAGCCATTGACGAAAAAGTTCTAAGGAAAACTGGACGAACTGCATGACCAACTTTGTTTTATTTGGAATGATTTCTGAGAATACAAAAGCGTAAATTGTCAGGGAGAATACTTCGAAAATAAATAAACATAATTCTCGTAGGGGGTTTATCAGAATATAGAAACTTCAACAGCGGTGGAATGACACTGCATGTCCTTTTATATTTTTTTTTATAGAATAAGTTGCAAACGAGCATGCAGCCCATCTGATGGTAAGTGATCACCGCCGTCCATGACAATCCGCAACACCAGAGGAGTCGCAAATGCGTTGCAAATGTTGTAGTTATGCGTGACATTTTTTTTTTGCGTGAACCTACTGTGAACGGTACTGGATTGTCAACCATCGAAATGATGAGGATGAAATTTTGAATTCTGTCGTTATGTACGATTATAGAATATGAAGTGAATGGTCATATTATTGGATGGGTCAGCCCGACGAGGGAAGCTTCACGTCCTTAAAGATTATCAGTGTGTAATAGCATCATAAAGCTGCTATATTTCGTGGGAAACCTATCCGTGTACCCACGTCTGATGAAGAGAAATTGTGTCTCAACCCTCAATGTTGACTAGGCATGAGCATCTTGAATCTTTAAGGGTGCAAGTGTTTACGGGCCGTTGTTATCACTCACCATTATGATATATATTAAATGTTATTGATATATAGGTTTTTATAGTTATTTTATGTATTTAGAAGCGTCAATAGTTTAATGGTTTAGGGTACGATCTGCGAAACTTTTGTCGTAGGTTCGAATCCACCATTATAATATTCCTGTGGACCATCTTCTAGCACAAGCATTTTCAGCTTAGTTGGAGTGGTTAACCGGATTATTAGTAATGTTAATTAATAGAATTACTAATATTCCGAAAAAAAAAAAAAAGGTAATATATAAAGGCGCACATAAAATATATTTTGGCGTTTTACGAGATGAAGATCTCGGATCTCGGATGAAGACGATCGGCTAAAAATAAGTAAGATAAAATATTTTTTTTAAAAAAGCCTTGATTAAAATAATTAATAATTTAATATTGACGAAGCATTCCATCTCAGTCCTCAAGGGTGACAACGTATCTGTATTATGATTCCTTGTCAAGGATGAATGTAGATGTCGTGGGCAGCAGGAATCACTTAACATCAGGTGAACTGTGTGCTCGTTTGCAATTCTCAATGTAAAAAAATCCTCTAATTCATATTAATTTTGTTACTACGAATAAAAAATAAAATACTGTTACAATTATATACATTATATATTATTATATAATATAATTTTATTTTATTTAAATGATAGGACATACTATAACTGAATGTCGCTTGATATATCAACGCCAAGGATTCTGATACTAGCTGAAGAAGACTGGGGAGTATTTTCAAAATTAGGAGATGCAACAAAGGGATTCTTTTTAACGGTAAACGCGCAAACTTGTAGCAAGTGTACTATGCATGTACTGTGCTGTCATCCGCATAGCAATGAATGTTATTAAAACAAGGCATAACAGAAGAAACAAGTAGATAGCACACATCCTTGGGGAACACCACCATTCAGTGGTTTGGAGACTGAGCATGCATCGTTAACTACGACCTTAATGCTACGGTTCGTGAGAAAACTGGTGACCCACTTGAATATGAATTTAACAGAGCTATACTACAGTTTTTTTTTCTAGCTGTAGAATGAATGGGTCAACTCGAACGGGTTAAGACCTCATCCTCACAGAATACCAGCGTAAAAGAGCAGCACAAAGCTGATACGTTTCGTCTGGTGAGTGTAGGGATCCGTAGACCTCTATTACTGGTGACCAGGCATTCCATCTCAGTCCTCAAATGTGACAACGTATCTACATTATGATTCCTTGTCAAGGATGAATGTAGATGTCATGGGCCGCAAAAATCACCTACCATCAGGTGAACTGTGTGCTCGTTTGTTACTCTCAATGTAATAAAAAGGAAATACAAATGTAAGTTATAGAATATCAAACATTAGGAAAGTATATTATGGACATTTAACCGAACAAATTTGAAACTGGTTAAATTACATACAAAACCTCTGAATCCATGCGTGGGTGAATATAATAGGCCGCCACGACATGACGTTACGAAATTCCGTACCCGGTTCTTTAGCGTTTTCTCATGATGTTATAGCATTTATAATAGCAATGTATATTTACATTGTATTTATCTCCTATAACTGAAGAGCTGTCAGTTAGACTGTGATTTATTGATATTCAGGGAGACAAAGGAGCACACGATTCACCTGACGGTAAGTGATTGAAGCAGCCCATCATCTAATACTCCCTATATAAGGAAAAACAAATGAAAAGCAAATGCGTAGTCGCTTTGTTTTATATTTATTTATTTTTAATAAGAGCGATCTTTTTGAACTCTTAAATTATATTAAACGATTACGCTAAGATGGTCTACAGTTAGAAAGTCTCCGGTTTCATTATAACGCTATTTCAAAGACAGTACATGTAATCGTACTGGTTTACAGTGTTACTCCAGAGTGTATATTAGGTGCCATTTAACCCCGATGCAGGCCACCTATTAATGAGTTTATGGCTGCGGCTTGACTACTCAGGAATCGACGTTAAATTTTTAGTATTTTATCACCTCATATATTAGTGATGTTTGATTAGATAGGGTATACTTCCACTGCGTTCTAATATACTTTTTATGACATCTCATTAAATAGACCTGAGAAAGAATTTTTAAAATAGGCTATGAAACTCATCATCGGCTGGACAGAAAAGGACCCGCAATTCGTAACAGCGAATAAAATGTCTTGGTATTCTGATTTCTCTTCAAAATTACAATTGCCTAAGGCATTAAGTCCGCCTTTATGCATACTGATATGAAGCTCAAATAAATAAATAAATTGTTTTAGTGTGGGATATTAATTAGGCGCTATATTAAGACCGCTTTAAAATTATAAAATAAGTTCTTTTATAATTTATTTTATTCACTATTTCTTCGAAAAATTACCGCCCTCCTCCGGTGATACGGTTAAAGCGTCTTTTAAGAAATCACGTAACCATGATTGTCCAGGACAATTAGCACCTGGACGGGATTTTGTTAGATGTAATCCAACCATTATTAAGTATTTACGTATATGATTTTTTAAGACCTAAAATGACATTGAAATGAAAATAATAATCAAAACATAGGTTTAAAATATCAAATGAACCTTGAAGTATTTTATTTTAATGAAAATAACTTCTTTTCTCTAAGTACAAAGAAGTCTGTTTGCTTAATATATTTTTTTTTATATATAATTGTTTGCTAAAATATTCAGGGATATCATTTTAAATCTTTTATTTTCGTTTTCGTTAGATTTAGGGGTATTCATGCTAAGGTAAGCAACTAACTGCAGTGTTTCTACAACTCTTGCCTGTACGGTGTACGAATTGTTTTATTTTTAATTCCGTATTCGAACCCGACAGAACCCAAAGATCGTGAATCCGACGTCTTCGGCTAGCTGTTCAACCTGATTCATAAATTGAACATTAAACTATTTCAAGCGAGAAAGGGCTAATCTCGTATATTCTGTACTAGGTGTGAATGGGTTCAATAGATGGTGACATTTATTGCATACGTGCTTAGGAATCCACAGCTAGTTATATATTAATCTGAGATTAAACCTATCAACACGAGTTATGCTTTAACGTGTTCAATATTGAATATTGCAACGCGGTATTATAAGATTATGTTATTAATTCGTCATCACTGTTCATACTTATAGATTACTTCACGTTCCCATCCGAGGAACAATATTTGTAAATATCAAATCGTTCAAGTCAAGTATTGTCCCACGGCGTGTGTTTGGATGTGGCGTGGGTTGGTACGTGGTGTGTTTTAAAATAAATAATGAACCGTGTCGCTTTTTAAACTTCATCCGGTCGGTTCAAACTCATATAAGAAATGAAAAGACGAGTGAGTGGCTCTTAGTTTGGGCAATTATTTACGAGTACTATAATGTATCCTGCTCAGGACTTGATCTACTAATGATTAATTAAATTTGAGGTATATTATTTTTTTTTATATATAATTGTTTGCTAAAATATTCAGGGATATCATTTTAAATCTTTTATTTTCGTTTTCGTTAGATTTAGGGTATTCATGCTAAGGTAAGCAACTAACTGCAGTGTTTCTACAACTCTTGCCTGTACGGTGTACGAATTGTTTTATTTTTAATTCCGTATTCGAACCCGACAGAACCCAAAGATCGTGAATCCGACGTCTTCGGCTAGCTGTTCAACCTGATTCATAAATTGAACATTAAACTATTTCAAGCAAGAAAGGGCCAATCTCGTATATTCTATACTAGGTGTGAATGGGTTCAATAGATGGTGACATTTATTGCATACGTGGTTAGGAATCCACAGCTAGTTATATATTAATCTGAGATTAAAGCTATCAACACGAGTTATGCTTTAACGTGTTCAATATTGAATATTGCAACGCGGTATTATAAGATTGTTATTAATTCGTCATCACTGTTCATACCAATAGATTACTTCACGTTCCTATCCGAGGAACAATATTTGTTCGTGTCAAGTATTGTCCCACGGCGTGTGTTTGGATGTGGCGTGGGTTGGTACGTGGTGTGTTTTAAAATAAATAATGAACCGTGTCGCTTTTTAAACTTCATCCGGTCGGTTCAAACTCATATAAGAAATGAAAAGACGAGTGAGTGGCTCTTTGTTTGGGCAATTATTTAGTACTATAATGTATCCTGCTCAGGACTTCATCTACTAATGATTGAGGTATATTATTTTTGATAGTCATAGAACCACGATGCTTTTAGTTTCTGAAAACCACTCACAAAATACCAGTGCAAAACAGCACGATAACGTTTCGGAACAAATTATTGGTTTTCATCTCAGTCCGCTGGAGGGACAGCATAAGTAAGTAAGTATGACAAAAGATTGTAAGGGCCGCGGTCATTATTTACCGTCAGACAAACGAGCATGTGCGGCTGTATGTCAATCAGATTAAGTGAAAACAACCCTAACTAAAAAAGCCACCTCAAAACTTAACAAGTATCTCCATATAATTATGTTAACTATATATATTTGATATTGTTATAGTAGATTTACCGGTGGCTTCATGTTAAGAACAATGACATATCTCGACGTACTGAATTTCCTGTTTAATTATAACTTTTAATTGCAGACAAAGTTTATTACCTGTATTTTGTAATTTTATCAAAGTGACAAATATAACAAAGTCACATATATATTCTACAGTGTATAAATGGATAATAAAGTATTTATGATAAGTTTAGTTATAAGTATAATTCGCTTCTTCTTCCTAAAACCCTATAGTGTTCACGACGCCTTTGGTTGAGACTAAAAAGTACGGTACTCGGTACGGCTTTGATCCTTGATAGAGTCTTTCTTATTTATGGAGTCGAACTGGAAAGATAATTTGATCTAACGGAACGGCAAAACAGCAAAATATCTTGATATATTTTAATATAGTAATAAGATTTAGAACTACGGATATGTAACGATTATATGAATGAGTTATGTGTCTTTCCCTTCCCTTGCGTCGATATGTGTCCGATTTTTCCATGCTCCTGCTAGAGTATATATAAGGCATATCATATGTTTATATATATATATATATCACTATATATATTAATTATATATATTAATTATATATATAACAAAGTCACATATATATTCTACAGTGTATAAATGGATAATAAAGTATTTATGATAAGTTTAGTTATAAGTATAATTCGCTTCTTCTTCCTAAAACCCTATAGTGTTCACGACGCCTTTGGTTGAGACTAAAAAGTACGGTACTCGGTACGGCTTTGATCCTTGATAGAGTCTTTCTTATTTATGGAGTCGAACTGGAAAGATAATTTGATCTAACGGAACGGCAAAACAGCAAAATATCTTGATATATTTTAATATAGTAATAAGATTTAGAACTACGGATATGTAACGATTATATGAATGAGTTATGTGTCTTTCCCTTCCCTTGCGTCGATATGTGTCCGATTTAACTCGTCCATGCTCCTGCTAGAGTATGTATAAGGCATATCATATGTATATATATATATATCACTATATATATTAATTATATATATTAATATTTATATATGAACTTTTAAAGAGGAACAATTCCTCCACACTATATAATTTTAGCGTAATTATAACCGTTTACGCAGCACATTCATGGGAAACACACAATAGGAATAGTTTTTCCCGTTTTTGCAACATTTTTCATTGATGCTTTGATCTTATTAGTCGTAGTGTGATGTTCTATAGCCTTGTTTGATGAATGGACTACCTAGCACAAAAATATTTTTTAATCAGAACCAGTAGTTCCTGAGATTAGCGCGTTCAATCAAACAAACTCTTCGACTTTATTATATTAGTTTAGATAATAAAAATAAAACAACAAATACTTAATTAGAACAATAAAAAGTATTTTATTTGTTTGTGGCGCTTTTGTTGTTCTCGTAACGGCACCGGCCATTCTGTGAAGTTCACGAGGCTCAATAGGGATCAAATATCGGCTTCGACCAAGCTTGGATCGATTTGAGCTTTAAGTGAAATTTAAGGTTTGCGATCTCCATTAAATCAAGTAATCGCAATGAATTTGTTTGTATGATAAATTTAAGTAGGCTTTAGGTGGATGGGCAAATAGATCAGCGGCGTTTCAGATAAGTATATCTCATTTTATATTTCATTGTGTAGATAGATACGCTGGCGCCGGTGACGACTAACACGATCAATTGTTATGACGTAATGATGTTTGCTATATTCACAATTTGGAACGACCATATTCGAATTGTGCATCAGTAAGTAGATTGCCCAAGCATAAGTACTGCATGAACTATTATTGGAAAATGATTAACTGGATTAAGAATGTGTAACTATCTCCCAAAATCGATCGCAGCTTAATGGCTTACAATTCGATGGAAGCGCATTTTTAGAATTTTGTTTGTTGTTTCTTCTATCTTGTATGATGTATAATATATGATTAAACCAACTTCGCCTTTTTATCACTAGCATATATATTTCCTTTTTTACCCCTTTGTCCATAATCCTTTTTATATGATGTATATTTGATATCTTTTTATTTAAAATTAATTTCATTAAATACCTATTCGTTTTAATTGCGGCAACTTTAATAATATCTAATTGCATTTTTAGCTTGACTGATAGAGAATGCTAATAGGCATTAAATCTGTTCGTTGTCTCTTCTTTGTTAAATGTAAAAGCGATAAAGAATTGATAGATAAATTATATATTGGCTTATATTAATGGCAATAGTGAAGAAAATGAGGATACCTCACTAATAGAACATCAGTACAGATGAGTAACGGGTTCAGGAAGAACTTAGTGGGAATAGATTTCCTCAACGTACCTCCTGAGTAGCCTTTTTTGCTAGTGGTTACTACGTTCAGGTTGAAATCAATGTTTCTACAGCATACAAATCGATACCGTTCCCGGGGCATACGATGTTATATTAATAATTTATGTAAAACAAATGGCTAATCAAATATATTTTTTTGTTTTCTTGCTGGCTACTTTAGTATAACTAAAGTCCAAAATCTCTTTTATTATACAGAACAGACAATTAACCATCAGTTCGATTAAAAAAAACCTCTTGAGAGAAACTATAGTCGTTTATTTCATTCTAGTGGTGTACTAATTTATATTTATCACATTGGCAATAGGTAGTCCATTTTAAATTCTTGTTTAGAATATTTAATAGCTAAATTAGTATGATGTGCCTTACATTTCATTATTTATAATACATAATTATATCATTGCATTTACAAAAGGTCTTAAAAGTTTGGAACAACAGTAATTTCATAGCAGTAATATTTGACGTATGACAATTTATTAGTAAACGTTTTAATAAAAAGCAGTTTGTTATTATAAATAGCTGAATTGATTATGTATCTATGATAGTATAGAGTGTGATTCACTTTTATTTAAATGAATAATTGATAAAAATATAGTGTAAAAGACACGAAGAGTAAACTTGTACAGAGAGTATTGAATTTGGCGTCACGCCGAGCGACGCCATGAGGGTCCCTCGTGTAGGCGGCGTCTAAATGTCGACAATCGGATTTGGAAGCTGTTCGTATAATACTGGTGAACTTTTACAAGATACTTTAAATTTTAAAAGAATGACTGGAATAACGTATTCTTTACGAGCTATATTATTTTAGTTAAGGGCTTAAGAATGTTAAACTATATTAATATTATTTCTTGGGTTAGGAAGTTATTGAATTTGGCACAGTGGTTAGAAGTTTAAACTTATTTCTAAGTAATTTTTTATCTGTATTTGGTGTCAACGTGTGTCAAAATAGACGATAGAGTATTTGAAAAGAACTCGTTCATGGGAGATGGTGATAACTAACCTTCAATTCTAGCATGTTTATCCCCTATTCCATATAAGAAAATCATATAAAAGGTGTTTTTTAACAGGTTAAAATAGATATTTCGAATTTCAATAATATATGGAACATCAATAACAGTTAACATACATTTGTTGCGGCAAATTAAGAAGTTGTAGGTGACATCCTTATGAGATTGTACGATTATCTCCAACATATAAACTAAGAAATAAAGCAATGCCTGAGTCCACGTTCAGGTTAATTAAACTCTTCAAAACTTTACCTTATCCGAATAAAAAAAGGTAGTATTCATTGAGACTTAACATTAAAGTTACTGTCAAACTTTAAAATGCTTAAAGCCCCCCGAATATTTCACCCAAAACCAAGTTCATTACTCTACAGAAGCTATAACACCAAATAATCAACGCGATTATCCGCGAAAGCTTTTAAGCGTCGAAACCATTATTCCGGAGTAACCCACACATACACATAATAATGCACGTTAACCAAACAAGACCGCTATTAACAACGACATAAACAATAATTTAGCGTTTATCGCGTTTACACGGGCGCTGCATCCAATCAGCTTTGTTCCCGAGGGCGCGAAAATATTATAATAGCAACGAACCGCTATTTAGGTCGCCTCTCTTTTATTTGCAAGAATGGACGTACTACGACTAAGTAGTGGACGGCCCTGTTTCCTCTTTTATGGAAATGTGAGTAACAAAGACGGAGATACCATTCTTGACCGTCAAAATGAAGTTGCGTAGTCATCTCAGTGGACAGGTTTTTTTTTTAATTTTCCACAACATGGAATAAAGCATACAAACTTTATGACAAACATTAATAATAATAAACAAAAAAAAATAATAAAAAAAATTCTTCGTATTTTGATATACGTAGATCCTTATATATGATATATAAGTCCTTAACAATACTAAATTATAAACCAGACCAAGAATAGATAAGTACGCTTCATTCAAAATTAGACCTTTGTAATCTCACGCTAAACAAGTTGAATATTATAACGTTATGCCGCAATTTAATGCATATTATTTCTGAATCTTTCATTCATAATATGCTTTTTTTCTTTTTTTTTTGTGTTTTGTGTGATGCTGTTGGTCTTACGACCTCTGCAACTTTAACTAAATAGGCGATGCTGGCACGAAGAGCGGCTGCACCGCTGCAGAGCTCCGACCCCTATAATCAAAAACGTCAACGTATACAGAGGGGGGCGATTACAGTCCGAGGGCCCCTCAGAAGGAGGTTCGAACCTCGGATTGGATCGCTATCGAGAAAGGGGGGTCATAATGTGCATTAACCAATAAATACTACAATTATAATAATTTTAGATCAATTGTGATGTAATGAGTGTTAATCGGTGGAAGAGGAAGGTACAGATGTACTTTTAGGAACCATAAATATAACACACCCAGTTCAATTAACTAACAGATTGAACCTGTAACGTTGGACCTAGGTATGCTCCATGACTCCATTGGCGAAGACACTAATACAAAAAGGATAAAAAATACTCAATATATACATGGTTTGGTTTGAGTAGTAAAGATTAGAAAGGTATATATTTTTGACGTCATAATATTATCCCTTAAATTCCGTATTGCATCTACAACCAGAGCTTAAGAAGGAAAAGTCCCATGACTCTTAGTGCTATATAAGTAGTTTAAAGGAATAAATTTAAATGTATTTAACCTTTGGCGAAAGCAAAGCATGATCCATGTAATTTTCCGCTACTAAAGCTTTTCAATTTGGATGTAACAATTTTGTAGTTTTAAGAGATTAACTAAAGAAATTCGAATAAATATATTTAAATATAACATTATGATATGTATATAATGTGTTTTTTTAAGTTAATTATTTGGTTAATGATTAGATAGAAACAGTTCATCGAAAAAACGTATAAATAAGAAAACTATGTTACATATATTAAATAGTGCCCCTAAGTTTAATGCCTGGCTCGTCACAGATAAGTCTTTAATCAGCTTTACATTCAATTGACAAGTCAGAGACTGCAATAGTCTTATTGAATAGAAAATATTTTGAGTTTGAGTTGAGTTGAAGTTTGTAATAAAAATAAAAAGTATAGAACATACAAGCACCCAACCCATAGCTGCGACTGTTTTTTAGTTTATATATTTTTTTTATTTTAATTTTAATTGTACCATCACTTTGAGAGAGAGATCACGAAAATCTGTTTGTCAACGTAAATAACATCATAACACTGGTTTGTTTCGTACGGTGGGTATAGAGAATATGAGACCCAATTACTGACTACGAGGTATTCCAGCTCAGTCTCGAAGGCCCTGCTTTCTGCCAGACACATCCTTGAATCTTTATAGAGGGCGAATGATTAACATATAAAAACATAAACTTGATGAATCGTTAGTTCCAAAAAAGAAACAAACTATAAACCGAATGAATAATATTAATTTAAAAGCGTTAATACAATTTGATGTATATTAACGCAATACACTCCCAAAGATAACCACTTCTTGTTTATAGAGTTGAACGAATTCTTTATATTTATTTTAGTACGCGTGTTGAAATCTAGGGGTTGGAAGCCCTCGGGGCGTTCGTTCAATGAGCGCTTTGTGTTTGTGTGTGGATAGATTTCCACTGCTCAGTTTGCTTTTGCAAATTGAAATCACGTTTATAATTAATTGACTTTGTAATTTTCATTTTAATTCGTCGTATATACAAATGTTAAGTTTTATTACGAATTTTAAACTGAGAAGTTAAGTTAAGTTAAGTTAAGAAGACTCTCCTGGAAGCTACTATATATATATATATATTTATATATATATATATATATATATATATATATATATATATATATATATATATATATATATATATATATATATATATAAATATATGAATACAAATACTTACCCAGAAAGATGGAGATAGCCAACACTTCACCGGTCGATATCAAAACCATTGATGAATCTGCCATTTTTCTAATGTATGATTTATACCATTGCCACTACGTTTTTTATTCTTTTCAATCGAATAAAATGTGTGACGAATTGAGGTTTCCATGTTACTGTATAGTAATCCTATATGCTTGTACGAACAAGGGACACGTACACTAACGTACGTAACAAGGGAATTATGGAGAACAATTTAATTTTATTTATTTATTTATTTAAAATTTGTTTGTCACACTTTAAGAAAAGGGTGGCCTTATTGCCGTAAGGCATTCTCTACCAGTCAACCCGAGGCGTGGTTAGACATCGTGGTAGATGCAGTGTAAAAGTCTTCTCTTTCTTTCATCTTTTTTATTTTAAGATAATTTTAGTTTAAAATTATCTAAAAACTTTACTATTTCGGAGCAAAATTGTAATACGCACTCTGTGTTTCATTTGATGCGTATAAGGATTCGAGGACCGAATAACAGCTAACGAGGCATTCCATTTCAGTACTATTTAGGATGACGACACATATGTCTTAGATCTTTTTTGAAGATGGATACATGGATGGATGAACAGTGGGTGGATTGGTCGCAGTTATCACTTACTCGTACCATCATGTGAACCGCGAGCACGTTTAGCGTCTCCTATTTTCATAACAAACAATATGATGCTCTGTTTCATAAGATTTAATATATATTTTTCAATAATAAATTGTATAAATATTTGCAAAGACTCGAACTATATTTACTAAATTAAAATGCAGTGATGCGTAAAAACGAAAACAAACAACGTGTTTCAATATTTTAACAGATTAAAAAAATGTATACAAAAAACAGCTCATTAAAAATAAAACCCATTGATATTTTTAAGAAGTTTTATTATTTCTGGCAAGTTTGTAACACCCGTATCAGTAAGTCGTCAAGAAGAAAATTACCGATACTTTAGTATTTTGACTTTTAAAAGTAAAACAAACATACCGTTAATTATAATATTGCGGTCGTAAATCATTCAAAGTTTATAAACTGTATAAAGAAAGCTAAATATTTACAGAATCCTGTCTTAGAGATAATCAGTTCTCTTGTTTATAGAGTCTAGAGAAGTCGGTATTTGTTTTAGTACGCGTTTAGAAGTCTGGGCCCTAGGGCTGTTTGTTTAAAGAATGCTTTGTATGTAGATAGATGGATGGAATAAGTTCGCTGTTGAGTTTGTTTAAAAAAAACGTTTTATATAATTTAAGATTATAAGTATTGAGAAAATTAAACTTATTTTCTAAATTATACTTTTTAATCTTTTACACTTTTTTTTCAACTTTTTCCACTTGTATATCTAGCTGTATAAGTTTTATTTGTATCTTTATTCTGTGCAATATCTTATCCTCAAATAAATTGAGTTATAAATTGGTAAATGAAAATGTAATTCGATCGGAGTAGGGAATCGAATACGGTTGCCGGGTCAAGGTACTAAATAAATCAGAAAGGCAACAATTTGGTCACAAATAATTTTTCTTATTTAGAAATCAAACCCAGGACTCGCGATGTATTCAAGTACTCTAATCACTCCGCTACGTGGCCATCACATCTTTACGTTATAAATATGAATTAAGGAAATTCGTAACATTTCTTTAATGAAGTATGTGTTATTTGATATTTGTAAATAGAAAAGGTAGCCAGCATTATTCATTGGGTCTCTGTATACAGACGCGTGTGAAACCTTCCAGTATCTCCAACTGTACTGTTACTACCATCTTTATATGTATATATTTACAACTTTACTATTAGCAGGAATGTCCCAGTATAACCTAACGACACGGATACGATCCCATCAAGCGTAAATATTGTAATGGTTTAAGGTACGGTCTGCCAAACTTAGAATTATTTTTTAAGAAAAAAAAAAACAAATCAAAAATAACATCTTACTAAATGTGATGTTATAGTTACTTATATAAGTAATGTTAAATTATGAATAATATTATATATATATATATATATATATATATATATATATATATATATATATATATATATATAAATATATATAGCAGATATCTGCCCAGGACATTTTATTATATTCACCTGCGAAATAAACAAATTGAGATGCATGTAATCAAAATAAAAATCCACAACACAACAACCAGATACTTTGACCACCAGGCAGGGCAAATTAAAAAAAAAGGAGGGAAAAGAGAGGAATCTTTATTATTTTTATCCCTATGGGTGTGTTTACAGGAAGGCTTTTCTTGTATCTCTTTTATTTCAGTTTACTTTTGTTTTTTTATTTATTACTAAACGAGTTCAACAACACCAGAAGAGCTGCTACTCGTTGGAGTGTACCGTAAGTATAGCTTTGCTTTATCGTCTACATTTATATGTTACGATACGACAAAAAGTCGTGTCATATAACTAGATTTATAATATAATATTAAGATTTAGATCTCGGCGAATTCAATTAGGATTATGTGTATTTGTTTATTCTATGACCTGGTTGCTGCTTCGTCATTGTGTTTTTTTTATGCTCATCCTAATTTATTTTTCTAGTATTATTATTACGTTAAGGACAAAACGAACGTGCTGTTCATACAATCAGACCAATAACTTAGCTTAAGTGTCCTATTAAATTTTTTTAAGTAAACGTTTTCGGCAAAGGTGACTGAAATAATTGAAGAATTTAGAGATATTAAAGCTTTAATTTAAATCTCTTGTTTAATAAAGTTGTCAGTGTTTATATAAAAAAAAGCAAAACCAAGCATGGTTTTTTCAGTGATCAAAATATTAAAGAACGTACTGCAAATACTTTGATGTTACTTGCAATTATTGTCATTATTTCAGACCATCATTAAACATAAATCTCCCCCAGATATTATGACATCCAGCCATAGAGTACGATTCTGAGACACCTGCATACTTCGACTTCCCACAAACTTTCACACGTCACTATCTAGTGGGAGGTCAACCTACACTGACATTACGCATAGTATTATAATATAATGAATATATAAATATGAATTATACGAAAATAGAGAAGTACACAACTTTATTTAACTTTATTTTTTTTTTCGCCCATATTTTTTATTTATTATTATTATTTATATTTATTTGTGCAACTTTTGACAGTGGGAGAGCAGATTGTTTCTAGCTGCAGAATGAATGGGTCTTCTTTACCGGGGTAGGACCACGCCCTCACGGAATACCTGTGTAAAATAGCAGCTTAACTTTGCTGTGTTTCGTCTGGTGAGTGTTGGGATCCGGATATCTTTATTACTAGTGACGAGGGATTCCATCTCAGTCCTCAGGAGTGACAACGCATCTGTATTATGATTCTGTAGGATGAATCTAGATATCATGTGACGCAGGAATCACTTGCCATCAGGTGAATTGTGTGCTTGTTTGTTACTCTCAAAGTAATAAAAAAAAACTTAAAACAAATCAATCTTATATACTCGATTAAAAGACCTTTAAATTTATCCTCATACAATCAATTTTATCTTTGTTTAGTAGCCGTGCTCTATTCTATACCTGTGTTACATCTACTAAGCCCCTCAATCGGATCGAGCATAATTTGTAATTAAATTCAGAATTACTTGTTAGTAACGACGCATCTGCAGTTTGATTCCTTGTCAAGGATGAATGTAGATGCGCCAATATGTGCTTACGAAGGACATATAAAAGCGTCTAGCTGTGTAGCACAGTGCTAGTGCTTTTACTATCTAAGGCTATACCGTTATTAACAATAGGTTAAGCTAGTTGTGATAAAAAAAATATTACGTAATTAGTTCCTACGGTCCATAGACACAATGATATACATATATATACATCCATGATAAATAATTAATATGCAGCTGAATTATCATCCCAGTAGACTCAGGTGTAATATCTCGTTGCCTCTAACGGATGAAGATGCAATGAGTAAAATAACAGATACTGTAAACTCTCTAAAGAGGAAATTTGTACATACTACTCGGTACAAATTTTCTCTTTAGATAGTATCTCTCTAAGGAAGGATAAAATAAGGAAATAATATTCCGTGTTATCTCACTAACGGCGAACAGTGTTAGCAAGTGATATGCTTAATTCAGAAAATTCATTAAGAAATGAGCCTATTGATGCCTTGGGGGTAATTTGATATTAGTGGTGTTTTGTTCGTAATAATCCAAAGACAAGGTTGCCACTCCAGAACCTTTCTTATTGGTCGGTTAATATTTCTATGGGCAGAGTCCTTTGGACTTCAGCTTATTGATCAGCAACCTCGGACGGGCAACCGCGGTGTAGGGCGACCCACCGCTACATAATCTATACAAGATGTCGTCCTGACATCGAAAGATGCAGGTGGCTAATGCAGAATGCTTGAGAGAAATCTATGGGGGAGGCTTATGATGAATAATCCTGTTAAATATGATAAACGGAAACTATTTAGTACTTATAAATCAAATCAAATTCTAGAGATAAATGTCTCATCTCTACTACAATATAAAAATGATATGAGTGAAGTACAGAAGTTGTTATTATAAACTTAACTAAATTGAACTTATACAATAACACATCTCTGTAAATACGTCACAAATAATTAACACAAGCCTTAATGTGGATATAACAGCCCATAAATCATTTAAAGGGCCCTAATTCCATATTTAAGTAACCTCGCGCCGATGGTATCGGGTCTGACGACATTGTCGATTTCTCTCCAAGCCTCTCGCAGGTATGAATGATCGATGGTGTTTTTACTGGGTCGGGTCGCCCACGTGCTTAAGCTTGAGTTTAAGGTGCGTTTGCATTAAAATAAAATTGACTTATTTTTTATATATTTAATCTGTTTTTATTTTAGAGTTGCAGTTCAAATTTAGTTTAATTTCTTTTAGATAAATTTAATTTATGTGTTTAATGTAGTTCATATTAAAAATAATAAATCGATTTCAATGTGGGTTTACTTTGCCTGAATGTCCTGCCTGTGATACTATATTTAAACTTTGCCCAACCCTATTGACAAGCGTTATATCGGACTAAGGACGTTGACTCGGCCCTCAATTGACAAAGTGTGTTATATGAACGCTCACGGCACTATAATTTATTTTGTGTAATGGATGATTATCAGATGGGTAATAGCGAAAAAATAGTGTCATGGCCGAAAACGACATCAGGATGTGATTTTTTGTTTGTATTTTTATTCATAAATCGATTATTTACTCGTAATTGGTGCAAAGTTTTGTATACCGAAATTTGTTTTAAGGTCGGTACGTTTTCAGGAAGTTGAGATATCCATATTTAGTTTGTCCTCGTAGCCGTCATATTACAAATAAATTGGTGTCGTAAATTGTTACGGAAAGATTCATACGGAAGGTCTTCAAACAATTGTTGATATAATATATTCGTCCAATTTAAAGCGCAAGGAATTCTTTCTAATATCATTCTGGACACGTATTATTTATGACGACATGAGGAAAGAAATTACGTGTCACGCGGCAGCTGTAAAGTAACTATATAACGTTAAACATTAACTCACTGCTGCAATGTTTCTACTGGTGAATGAAAGAACTCATAGACATTATAACAATAAAGTCTCTGGAGCATTCCAAAACAGTCCTCAAGAGTAAAAACGGATCTGCATTATGATTTTGGAAATACGACGGTGTCATGAGCCTCAGGAATCACATACCATCTGGAGAACCGTTCTAATTTACAAAAGATCTAATTTAATAATTAAGAATATTATATTAATATACTTCATCGTGATCATTGTTCTATATAAGTCTACCAATAAACTGGGAAACGAATGTACCGTTCTATACAGTGAAAAAATACTTTAATTCATCCGTAATTAGTTCGTGTAAACTGGCCTTTCAAACTCCGTTGGAGATATTTAGGTTAAACGATGTACTTTACCCGTATTATATTAATATAAACATAGCTCCTTGTAATTATTTAACGATAAGGTCACGATTCCTATGCAAATGCGCCCATTCTAATTAACGTGAGAAGAAACTTGTTTCGGTGTAGCAAACGTTTCTATTATTAGGGACGAATGTTTTGTTTGATGGCAATAAGGATGGTAATTATATTAGAGTCATGCCGCACTTTTGAATTAGCTGTAGCATGAATAGGTCGTGTCGACGGGATGGGATAGAAGCACGGTTTTTTGAATACCAGCTTAGAATATTAATTTAGTGCAATGTGTTTTGTTTGGTTAAAGAAAGAAACTTGAAACCTTTTCACTGGTGACGTGGCATTCCATTCTCATCATTATATCATAATCAACACGTTACGGCATTGCATTATGATTGCTCTGCACTTTATTCCGGTTGAATGTGTTTGTCACAGTTAATATAGTGAAAAAAGTTTTATTTATAATCTCTTAGTTTCAGTCTAGAGTGCTGATAAAAAGCTTAGGATATATTTTTATATAGGACAAATCGGTATGCAATTGATGCTTTTTTTATTAGATTGAGAGTAACAAACGAGCACACACCTGTTGGTAAGTGATTCTTGCAGCCCACGACATCTAGATTCATCCTTGAAAAGAAATCATAATGCAGATGCGTTGTCACCCTTGAGGACTGAGATGAAATGATGTAATAAAGATCTCTGGATCCCTTCACTCACCAGACGAAACACAGCAGCGTTATGCGGTTATTTTACGCTGGTAATCTGTGGGGGCATGGTCCTACCCGGTTGAGCGGACCCATTCATTCTGCTGCTAGAAACGAACTGCAATGTAGCTCTACCACTTATGTGTGTGACATCGGTTCTTCTGGCTTTTCTTTACCAAATGATCCCCTCATTCGGTAGAGAATGACGCTAGTTCCAAAGAAATCGTTGTATTTTAACCCAAATAAGTACCGTATTAAGGTAATTATAGATTGAAAATCTACTTGAAAAAACGCATGATCGTCTCCTAATTAATGGCGTAGAGAGTTCGATCGATCAAGTGAGTTACAGGAGGAATTACCGCCTTCTTTTGATGGATTGCCGTGGGTAATTATTGTTTGGTATGCGACTTATGTGTGGGTTTCTAGTAGTGATGCGATTGATTTATCGAGTGTTCTCGAACAGCTCTAGTTTTAAAAGTAGCCGTCACCATTTTGGTTTTTGCTTTGGATTCTTAGTAAATAATAGCTATCGGCTGTATGTCTAGTAATTTACATAAATACAGCGGTCGCTTTTGATTGGAATTTGTTTGGGATTTTATCGGGAAGTTTCCGTGTCTTCCCGTTATTGTTATTTATTTAACAAATTCGTATTGAATAATTTCGTGGTTATTCATCCAATATCGTGGTTTTAACGCACTTATGTTTAGTGAATTTGAAATAATATTATGTAACGTACATTTCAAGTTGTTCTATATTCTCCAAAGAGCATTTTAATAAACAGGCCACTACTTGATTAAAATGTGGAGATTGACTTTATACTAAAAGGAATTAATTTAATTAAAAGCAAGAAAAGATAGAAAGAGAATTATTTATATCGACATAATTTATCATTAAAGAGAAATAACAGTATAAAAGAATTGGCTGTATGGCTTGGTACCTTAGCCTTTCCTGAAAAGGATAAATTCATTAATTATCTTATATGATCACCTTGATAGGTATATATTTGATTTACTCGTCGATATCGACCTGACATGACAATACAATACTTAGTGAAAGTGAAATGTTTGATGACGTGTTAAAGGTCAAAAATGTGATACGACTAGTTTTATAACTTATAAATGAGGCAATCTTAAGATATTTATTTATGGTAAATTGTGCCATGTAAGTAAAGGTTATTCTACCATTTTGTACTATGACCACGAATTTGGGTTGGTCATAAGTCATTAGTAACCTATGTTAGGGTAGGCGGACCAACCATCACACGAACAAGACCTGACTGTATGGACTAAAGTCCTTTGCCTTTCCTATTAGGGATAAATTAATATCATCATCATCATCTATGTTAGGTTAGTTGTAATGTAATGTGTGTTTTTTTCTTTACTGCTGTACGTAGATGTCAAATGTATATTTGTTTAAGGTTAATTAATTGTATTTTACTTTTTTATTATAAGAGTCTTCTTTAAACATAAACTTCGCAATTATAATTGATGATTGCACTTTTCGTTATTATTAAATAAGTGATAGAAAATGAGTATAAGAGAGATAAAAGTATAGTTATTATTTTGTTTGCTTTTATTTTTACAGAGAATCATAAAAGTACCTTTTTTATCCACGACGTAGGATTTTTTTGATATAGCAGTGTAATTTATTTATTTAAGATTAGTTAATTTTATTAATTACTGTTACTGGTTACTACGTGTTGTCTAATGATCTCACATCCTATGTATCACACTTGCATATGCATGACATAGACTCGGAACATTTAAGATAATTCATTATTTCTTACTATACTTAAATTAGAAAATATTTATCTTCTGTCCTTTTTTTAAACTTATTGTGTATTGTCATATGCATGATTTCCGATATTAGTTTCAGACAACAATTGTTGTTCGAAGGTAATACCAGTATTTTTATATTGAATTTATATGAAAGTACGTCCTCGTTATATTCTCTATAGCCACACTGTATTCTATCTCCGTCCTAGGGGGGTGATAACGCATGTGCATTTCATGTACTTTGGAATGATAGTGATACTAATGTAACGACCTATTGACTTATGAATGGGATAATGCAGCATGTTTCTTGCTGCAGAATGACGGTCATCTGGACCGGGGTAGGACCTCGCCCCCACAAAATACCAGCGTAAAATAGCAGCATAATGCTACTATGTTTCGTCTGGTGTGTGTAGGGATCCGGAGACCTTTATTATTGGTGACGAGGCGTTCCATCTCAGTCCTCAAGGATGACAATGCGTCTGTATTTTGATTAATTGTCAAGGTTGAATGTAGATGTCATGGGCCGCAGGAATCACTTGCCATCAGGTTGTATTCAGGTCGTTCGTTACTCTCAATGTAATAATAAAAAAAATGAAATTATCATGTTAAATATGGATGGAATCATCTATGAGGTTATAATTTTGCACCCTGTTATCAGCACTCGGGATACGAAATAGTGATATTTTGTGTCCCGAGTTGAGATGAGATGTTAGTCTATGTACACGATAGTTTATTTTATTGGTGATTTAAATATATGTAGATAATATTAACTAAATAGTCTTAGTGAATGAGGTCTCCCATTGTTAGTAGTATGCAAAATAATAGTGCGGGCGTGACCTGTGCAACGTGCTGTGTCGAAACGCACGGAGGCGGGATTGTTCCGCAAACTCATGTTGTGTACGCAATATTCCCATCTCGATAATGCTGTCTATATATTTATCCTTCCTATATATTTATTTATGAAATTTAGACTGACAGACGAGCGTGCCACTCACTTGATGGTAGGGGATGACTGCGGACCATAAATGCACATTATCATACCGAGGTTATAAGTGAAATGGCTCGTTACTTGTGTGTTCAGACAGGAAACACAGCAGCGTTACACCTATTTCCGCTGGCATTCTGTAAGAGCCGTCAATATGTACAGACCTATATATAAGCACAGTCCACCGATAGACATGTGTTCGCTCGTAACATGTACATTTTTCGAACAGGATCATCAATATCTATACAATGGTATATCTATACTGTTTATTCCTATACCTTTTTAACCCCACACGGTGTTAGTCAATAAGAAATTCCTATTTGTCAAATAACATCCGACAATCATCAATAGAATTAAGTTAATAAATAATCGACGAGACGGTTGAAGTTGTATACTTAAGGCTCGATCGGCCACGTCTTCATTTTAATGTCGTCGAGTAGGTATAAAGTTTATACCGCAATCGGTTTTTACGACACGTTGTGGGCTTTATGGGTGTGAAGATATCGCTTCTACACCCACACTTCGGGAACTGCTCGATTTACCGTCGTTATAATCAATTTTCACGTTTACAATGGAGTTCTACATCGATTAGTGTGCCTACGATCTTTCTTATATGATTAATTCACACAGATGTTGAAGTGTTATGACCATAGAAGAGCGCCTGGTCCAGTGGTTTGTATACCGGCTGCTGCATCTCAGGTTTTAGGTTTCATTTTCAGCCATAGTTGTATCTGTGCAGATTATTGGTTTCATGATTACACCTGAACTATCTTCCGATGGTATTGTGTACGTCCTGTATGTGATTTAGAAAATGAACAAGCCTCTAAAATGCCTCTGCTTTTGTCCAATCACTTACGGCAGTCAACTAATGATTCGGCGTTATGATCGTTATAATCTTTTCCTCGCCGATCATGGTGATAGTTTCCTGTTATTACCAGATAACATTTACAGCGTTGAATATATAGTGCCTTATATATAGTGTCTTCAACATTTGCGCACACTGAGGAGATCACTGGTCTTCCGCTTTGCTTAGTCTGTCAATAAAGTCGGTTCACACGCGGTGTCATGGATTTGGGATATACAAACAACACATCCAAGACGACTAAGTTTGTGATATAAAAAATATTGATTTTCGGCAGTGAATCGGACCCATGAGCCGCAACAGCTAGGTACAACTGCGTCACGCGGTCGTCGATAGTCATAATCGGTTAATAAGATGACATCGCCGTAACTAAAATCGAACCGTATAGAGTTTCGACCCATTTACCAAATAATAGCTTAAAGAAATAAATTACAATTTAGGGGATAATTTCTGAAGCAAATTAGCTATTTAAATTTTATTCAATCTATAATATATTCTAAGCCCATCATGTGAGATCCTTCCAAAAAATATTTTTCTATTATATTACATAATAATGCATAGATTACAATATATTAAAGAAAATATACGAAAATCAGCATCCCCTTTATCTGTGTACTACTTTACGTATTTATTATTACTAGGTACTGAGACAAAAATTTAAAACAGTATAATGGTTTTATAGTCCCTACGTCTTTCTTTATAACTATATAAATAAACTTTTACGCCCCTTATCACAATACGTGTAGGTAGAGATAATAAGTGCTATTATCCACAGTTCACTTTAACCTTCTTAAGCTTCATATGTGACAGATGAGTATTATTTTTGTATGCAATTATTACAAAAACAGATGGCAAGACAAAAATTCTTGGAATCGGTATTTCGTGAAAGTTATTTTATAAATCTCATGTCAAAGTTAGTCATTCATTTTGCATATAAGCCGCATATCTAATTCGGAATTATAATAAGAGACACTATCGGTGCTTCGGAAATATTTGTGGACAAGCACATAGAAACTCTGTTGTAGGTGTTATTTTTTCTTTAGTTTCTTTATTTATCTTCACCGGTTTGAAAGGTGGCCGAGCGCTTAAGGAACTCAGCAGAGACAATTATTTATGGGTAACCAGCACAAGGGTTTCCGAGAGGGAGGCTCGGCTTGGACCGTTACCCTGCGCGTGTAAGCTCTCTCAGTTGCTTTTCTTATTTTCTCTTTCATCCAATCTCGCTACTTTTATATCAAATCTTCACATATCCTTCATACCCTCCATCCATTGTTTACATAGTCTTTCTCTCACAATGCAACCAAACACCATCACCATCTTAGTAATATGACTTTAATCCTTCCTCATTCTATGTCCATACTTCCTGTAATGTGTTTTAATTTTTAATCTTTTTCATTCTAGAAACTCCCTCATGCATCCATCTGAACATTCTCATTTCATCCGACACTACTGCTTGCCTTTTTTACTTTCGCGCTGATGGTCAGAAGGCTTTTACAGTTTCGCCGGGTTCTGAGGTGACCGAGCGCTTATGTCGCTCAGCCGAGACCTTTATTGGCACAAGGACCTCCGAGAGGGAGCCTCGGCTTGGACCATTACCCTATTGCGCGAGAGCTACTGAATCGAAGGTGCCCGTGAGGGTCTAACCTCGGCTCGGTCAGTTGCTTCTAACTACGGATTATCTCATTTAATATGAGTATTATTATTAACTATCTGTACCACCACTTCGAAGTGCGTGGGTGCTTGAGAAGAAGTGGCGCATACAACAATATAACTATGATCTCTTTGAATAAGAATGAACTATAACTAAGCAAACCATATTCAATTACATTAGAAATCTATTAACAGTCATTAAGTCATAACACATTAAGAGACGAACAATTCACTAAAGCCAACCCGTGCTACTGTTATAAAATTTACCTGTATTTATTATGATAGTTGGAGTGATAAACACGCATATAGTTGGACTGATAAGTGATGTCTACGATCCATGATAGACGTCCTTAATAAACATTCAAAATGCAATTGTGTCTTTATACCTGGGTGTGGAGATAGAGAGTAGAGTAACGAAGCGTCGTTAATTTTAATTTGGTATCCGGATCTATACACCATACGAAACGTAGCAGCATTATACTGCTGTTTCATGCAGGCATTTTGTAAGAGCATGGTCCTTACCGTATTGAGCCGTTTATGTCGCAGTTAGGATCAAGTTGCAATGTGTCTTTATTATGTATAAAACTTATCCTAAAATTTAATTTTAAAAAAACAAAAAACCCGACATATGTCGTATATAATAATAGTTGTAAGTAACAAAGCTGAGAACACTTAATATCTAATGTATCAGCAAAACCCATATTAGTAACTTGAAGCAGAAATTACCTCGGACCGTAATATCTATCACATCAGAATTTATCTTGAACTTTTGCACCTGTGGGCCCATATCAACGCAAGTAAGTTTCTCAAGTTTCAGCAAGACCTTTCAGCAACCAATTTGCCGGGAACACGGTTTTACGTTATCTACATGACAGAAATTCCTTTATGATAATTTGTAAGGGCTATAATATTACCATAAGTACCTACCATCTGTTTTCTTTTCCGTTATAAGTTTACACGAAATATAAATATGCTCCAATATAAGCTAATTGAAATGGTTATTGGTAATGGTTCGACCATAAAATACAAAAGTCAAAATCGATTGTAATTTATTTATTTCAATAGTTCATACTTCAGAACCTCCTTTCGAAGTCGGTTGATAAAATAAAAACTAGTTGATGTAGTACGTATAAATGCTGCGATAACTCTTCTTATATTGCTTTTAGTCGCTTCTACTTACTTTTAGACTTAAGGATTAGTTAAATTTTGATCAAAATTGACTTAGTAATTTAAACGATATGATTATTAACTGTTATTAATAACTTAGTAATCTTATTATGTCCTTCCAATCCCATAAAATATTTACATCGAATCGAATTAACATCGCATTGCGTTTTAACTATTTATTTATCGTCTGTATCTTTGTACATTCGTGTCAATGAAGATGTTTTTTTGTTTTATATAATGATGGATTAGACGATGCCTTGTATATACGAATAACCTGGATTTCCAATTTGAATAAGAAAGGCAAAGCAAAATGAGCGTTTCTGATTTGTTTTATTTATCTTCACATTTTTTCTATACTCCATACCCTATATAGTTGCATATTAAATCATATTTTGAATAAAGCTTAAGATAAAATATTTTAATTTTATGTGATTACATAGGTATTACTTTCATATGATAATTAATGAGTTGATAAAAAAGTATAGAAATAACCAGTTCCTCAATACCTAAAGGGCGATGAAATAAGTTGTAATTGTCTTAACAGGTTTCTCTTATCGAAATTACCAGATATTTCTTAATTTGTCTACATGTAAATTTGTATCAACCCACACGAGTGAAGTGCATAATTAATTAAGGCTTGATTTGTTAAGATTCTGGTTTTGTTCCGGTGTTGCGTGCAGCAGTGGGTTTATAATGCATTTCAGAAAATGATCTTACTCTTCCATGTAGAGATACATACTTACATCATCCAATCTTAGGCTTTCAAAGGCTGCTCAACATCTTTCGCAAAAACGTCCCTATTTAGAAATATCCCTATTCTGCGTAACTAGGGAACTCTGTAGTCTCATTATTCATTTGGCTAAGTGTCTCCACTCAAGAAAGCAACTGTCACAACTAATTTAATTAGTAACGAGTATTATAAACCGGTCAACAAGCGGAACGAACATGCACCGCTAGGGTTCTGTACCATTCCGTTTTCCAAGTGAACTTTGAGGCGGCACGATATTCGTTTAAGTTTTCCAGAAAACGATATATTCAAAAAATTTGCCTCAGTAGTAATAATAATAATAAATAAAATAAATTAATTATAATAGATTAGTAATGCTATCAGAATGGGGTACGGAACGAATAAACGTGCGGTCCTTCATGTTGAGATGGGTAGGGTAGATGATTCTGGGGGCATGGATACGTCTATGCTATAAACTATATATAACTGTAAACTTAAGGACCCTGGGCAGAGGCTGATAGATACTTGGGTATGTCACAAAATATAGGTATCGATGAGGCGAGCATGAAATAATCGGTTCGCGACGTGATTTGTCGGCGCCTGACAAAGGTGCTTAAAACACTTTTGTCGGGCGTGAATAAGGCGCGTGCGTATAACGGTTGGGTCATGTCCGTCCTCATATATACCTATGGTATACTGGATACAAGTGGACTCAAACTGAATTAGGCATTGGCCTTTTAAACGCCATAACCATGCACAACCGCGAAGTGTGCAGCCTCCGTAACTACTTACTGACGAGATCGGGTGGGGCCTTCCATGCGGACGTTAAAGCATGTGAAAAAGGGCTGACCCCTCTGTCCTTAGCCAACGAGCAATGGCAGGTCTCGGGTGTACAGAGCGTCTCCGACCGGGCGACCGTTTGGAAAGGGAAGGAGCTCCATGGGAGGTACCACAAGGCTTTTCACGAGCCGTTTGTAGATACAGTGGCCCCCCTTCACTGGCTACGCTTCTGTGACTTTTTTCAGGAAACCGAGGGTTTTGTCTGTGCGATACAAGATTAGGTTATTAAGACCAACAAATATCGGAGATACATCCTGAAGAACGGCACCGTCGACATGTGTCGAGCTTGCCATCGCCCTGGTGATTTCCTCAGGCATGTTATCTCCGGTTGTTTGGCGCTTTCTAACTCTGAGTATCTGCACAGGCACAACCTAGTAGCTAGGATTCTCCATCTGGAGCTCATATGTCTGCTCATGGTCTTGTAGATCGGATATCGCCTTATTATAAGTACATGCCGGAAGCCGTACTCGAAAATCACCACGCCAGGCTCTACTCGGACCGGCCCATCATCACGGACAGGACTATTCTTGCGAATAAGCCTGATATCGTGTTGATGGACCGGGCACAGTCAAGGATATTTTTGGTCGATATCACGATTCCATATGACGAGAACCTTGTGAAAGCCGAAACAGACAAAAAGACAAAATATCTGGACCTGGCACACGAGTTGACCGACATGTGGGGTGGTATGCCGACCGAAATTATTCCTATAGTCGTATCTGAAAACTAACTTGTCCTTGAAATTAACCCTCAAATTGTAATTCATTTCTTTAGGCAATTGTTTCGTAAATGGGACCTGGTAGCTCCATATCTAACTAATGTATCAAATTTATACTTTATTCGTCTATCACATTCGGAGAAAATAAGCTGTAACATATGGCCAAACATACAGACATACATAAATACGAAAATGATCCTATAAGGGTTAATTTTTCGTTGGACGTACGGAATCGATACTTAAAATTTTTGAAATAGCCTAACAGGACACGAACTGCAAAACGTAAAGTCGTGGGTTTTAATCCTTCATTAAACTATTGTCGACAATCAACTACCAGAAGCACTAGAGCTTAGTTGTAGAGATTAGAAGGATGGTGAGCAGTGCCAATATCGTTGTTAATTCTTAAAAAAACCCAAGTACAAACAAACAATAATTAATTGAATAAACTTTTTTTGGAAGACGGTTTTATATTTAATGTTTAAACAATTTAATTTATAATTTTTCAAAATTATAGTAAACTAAGTGTTTTGTGTAAACTATATTAATTATAAAGAAATTTTAATTCAACCAATTCGTGAGCTTCCACTTCTATATACCCAAAAAAATTCGTGCAAATATCTTCTTATCGAAACGAGAACCTGCTTTTTGAAGTTAGTTGTAAGGTAATGATATGCGAGATATGCAAGATACAGTATATATACTTCGAGTATATTGGTTTATAATTGATTAATTTTAGAATTTTCATGGCGTATTTCGATACCGTCGATATCTTTTAGCAATAACATCAACTGTGCGAGATATACAGGGTTATTGGTAACTTCCAAAATTTTAAATTGCCGTTAGGAGGTGGTGGTGGTGGAGGTTAATAGGGGTGACTATTTGCGATAATTTAAACCCCCATATGCATTATGCAAAAGTGAACCATTTTTGTGTTATCATGTTTTGTAGCTTTTTCAAAATAAGTAAAAAATGCAACACCAAAAATTTATTAAAAAAAAGTATCAATTTAAATCTCATTACAGCGACTGTGCCTGGTCTAGTGAGTTTAAGAATCCGGTATGACTTTTTATTATGATTTTTTTATAATATTAGGGGTTACGAACGAGCACACAGTTCACCTAATATTAAGCGATGCGGCATATGGCCGAATTTCACGCTAATCAGTTGTCCTGAAAATTAAAAAATTCTATTACATAATTCCATACACACAAATAGAGAATAAAACGTGTTAAAAAGTGAAATTTATAGCTTAAATAAAGAGATTAAAAATCGTTCTATCTAATCATTTACATACATACATTTCCTAACTTCTAATTTGTGTCACACTAAGCGGAACAAATTTGCCATTTTAAAAAAATCTTAAAAATTTCAAATGCCTTTAAAACGGCCAATACTTGGCAGAATTTCAAGCTCTTTAAGTAAGACGATAATGACATTGTACCAAATGCGCCGTCGTAGCCTTAAAACTAAATTAAGAGTGTGTGCCGTGGCCTAATTGGGGCGGGAAAGGTTCGAATCTTAATCGCCAGTAATCTACCGAATCTCTTAATTAAAATCCGTTTACTATCTTTATTACTAACGGGCGGATACAGAGTTTTAAAACATCGTGCTAATGTCCATGTTATTGAGTCGTAATTATAAGATGATTATAAAGCCACCCACGTGAGAAATAACAATAGCGGTTGGCCTACGCGCGCCTGAATGGCCACCGTGCGGATATCTATGGAATTTGTTAAATGTCGTAATATAGTCGTCGTTATAGCGTTTCTCATTTTAGAACACCACCAGACAATGTATACTTCGCAACAGATTATAAATACATTACATTTTCAAGGAATAAAACATTTTTTTTTATAATAGTAGGGGAAACGAACAGAACATAGTCTTTTCAATGTAGTCTACCCAATTTAGAGCATTTAAAAAGCTTTTGCAGGAATGGTTGAGTATAGAAAGATATAGAAGCAACGAACGACGATTTTTAAAATTTTACTTAATCGTCTGGATGAAATGTGCCGCGCCGTTGCAAAAACAGGCAAACATAGTATGCTGCCGCGAGGTTTTTAATCAGATTGTCACTGTAGGTGTAGACTATTGAAACTTTGATTCATGACGATAAGTTTGAATCTAAGCAAGACTCTGTACGGCGCCAAAAAAAGGGAGACAAAAGCACACGGTCCCCCAAGTATCCCAAGTATATCTCAAACCGGAAAACTCATGGTCACTTTTGTTCGTACTCAAAAGGTATCTATTTGAAAAATAAAGTGTTATTATAAAAGAAGAGTACGTTACGCTACAAGAAATGAATGGTTGAAAGACCCTCTAAGTGTCTAGAGAATAAGTGAGGAAAATTGAACATAAGCGTGCTACTGTTGTACGACAATGCCCATGGACTTTGGAACACGCAGATTTACGACTCATATTCAATTATTATTAATTTTCAAAAATGAAAAAAGGTGTTCGAGGGTGTTAGAAAATTCAAGTAACGATAGGTCATGAGTGCGATCATAAATATTTTTATTAATTGATCCGAAAAATGTATAAGGATCTAAATCTAAGAGATATAATATATTGAGTTGGAAAATTATTTTGAGTATCATTTTATATTTCTTGGCGAACTTATTTATCTTTTTTTTAAGGGGTTGTTACCTCAACATTGAGACCTTGAATGGTAAGACATCCAGCACCGAAATATAATAATTAGGAATGTAGAATAGTATTGAGCTAGATACAAATTGCACATTATTCTTACAAACATTTGAATTTTTATTTTCTTTTAAGACAACCTATTAAAGTAGGTTGTATTGTCTCGAATTATATACGGTAAGTACGTAAATTCAATTCCATTTTCATTTGTTTTTAGGAGTTAGCTTTGTCTGCTACTTTAAAAATGCAAAGCTTAATTTTAGTAATAAATTGGCTCGAGCAGACTCACATTTCTTTTAACTTTATTACTCGGTGTTGCATGTGATTCGAATAAGAAAATTTCATCTAGTGCTGTTAGTTAGAAAAAGGAATTCGTCTGACATTAATTTTGACGACTAAACTGTATTATAATATTAGACTGTAAAGTATGTTATCTGTACAATCATATGAGTTTAGAGTGTTTGTATGTATTACATTTTTATAAGCTCTTTAAGCCCAATCGAGGAAGACAAAGATATCAAGTGATAACTATATTTCACGTTGGGCTTAGTAGGTCTTAAACACGACAGAGTTTGATCCAAACACAGAACTCACATCGGACACAAATGTCAGCGAGTGAAGTTTTGAGACTGTTTGCTACCAGCTTTTCTGCTGGGTCTGGGCGTGGAGGCCTGTGCCAAGCAGCATGATAATATATAGGTTGTTATTTTACTAGCTTTGAGAGGGGAAATGTATTTGAATTGATGACTTCGTGCTAACCGGAGGAGCTATTAGTATTTTTTATGAAATTAAGGGATGACAAACTAACATACAGTTCACCAGATGGTAAGCGATTCTCTCTGCCATTACACCCACATTTATTCAAGGTAAATCATCAGTTGCATTTGTGTTGTCACAGATGAGAACATAAATGGAATGTTATGTCACCAGTAATAAGATTACTAGTTTCTTTTGCTTATCAGAGCAGCACTAAGCTTTTATTTTGCATTAGTACTATGGCGAAGATTTTTAGAGTTTTTCACTCGTCACACGAAAAACAGCAATGTTATGGCATTATATGAAGAAGGTATTCTGTAAAAGGTCACAAGTTTCTTTCTCTTGCCGAAACTATGTTATTATTTTACACTAATATTTGGCGTAATGTTTCCAGTTTTTTTAACACGCATAGTTGTGATAAATTTTTATTTTATTATGGCATTTAATGAAAGCTTAGATGAGTTAATTTATTTGTACTTCAGCTAATAGTTTATATTTGAGAGGCTTACGTAAAAATAAGAGTTAAATAAAATATAAAAAAAAGGCAGCCCACGCCGTTCATTCATTTCAATACAAATGAAATAACAACATGACCAGTATACTCCGATTACATTAACATAATTAAGCACCTCTCTATAATGATACCATTAATTACAATTTTATCATCTGTTTATACTTTCGTGTTAATTAATTACATTTTAATTTCCGATTAAAAAGCGTCCAGATTTTAATTTTATATTGTTATATATTTGTAGTTGAATAATGACTATGGAAAAATAATTAATAAAACAGGTTAGAATAATATACAAACACTGGTTAATTTTCTCAAGCTTAGGTCAGGTTAAGTCGGGCTGGACCAGAGTCGACCACGCCCTCTCAGAATGCCTGCGTAAATTGGCAGTATACTGTGCTTCGGATGGGAGCGTGGAGAACTGGATACCCAATTATTGGGTATCCATCGCATCTCAGTCCTTAAGGTTTCCAAAGGTAAACGTTAACTCGTTTATCAACCTTAGTATTATGAAAAAGTAATAGAGTTTTAGGCCGCTATCTCACAATGATTTTCAGTGAGGGCATTCTTTTTCTCAAAACAACGCCCTCTATTTATAAAAAAAATGTTTTTAATCTTTAATTTATTTAATGATAAATATGTTTATATATATATGTACATTGTTTACGTTGCACATAATCGCTAAGTGTCAACACGTAAGAACACCTACGTTTTCAGACACATAGTTATTATATGTTTTATCAACAATTTATCTTATCTATACATAAAAAAAAGAGAACAATGAATATCATCTAAGTCTCGGTCAGTTTATTTAAACTAGTTTATATAAAGTCCACCATCTGTTATATTGGTCTACATCGGACGTTCTAAAAGACGAACTGCGTTGTTTCTAAAGTTTATGAATATTTTCATATACATATATAATTATAGAGACATCAATGCTAAAGTCGAAATAAACTTGTGTTACATTACAAACGTTAGCGAGAAGCGGATACTTTTCCGCTCTATAAATGTGTGTTGTATTGCTAAAAGTCTTATTTCTTTTTAAGAATTTAATATAACAGTTCAGTATTCTTACTGCAACACATCTATTAGATAACGAATTAATGCACATACATTAGCATCCCTGAGCTCGGTCTTCAGCTCTGTTGCGTGTCATGGAAGAGGCCCATCCATCAGCGGATTGATACAGGCTGATGATGATGTTGGCATCCCTGTGAACTGAGATTGATTGCTCGTCACAAGTAATAAGGTATTCAGTTTCTGTGTACGAGTGAAATATAACAAAATTAAGTTAGTAAAAAATATTAACAAATTTTATAGTATAATACTATTTCCGATATGAAAGAGCGAACGGTGTATTAAGCGCTTCATGTGGCGATTGCTTGAATTTGGCCTAATGAAAATGTATTTCCTCCTCCTCGTCCAGAGGAGATAACTTAATAATCTCATTTATTTCTCAATCTGTCGCAGTAGTAAATTATGTGTTCGGTTACGGTGATTTAATAAAAAACATGTTACTTTGGACTTCGAAGAAATTTTAATGGCATCCTGAGTATATTGGCGGAGAATATCGTCAGCCAGCTACAGCGCATTTGCGAGCTGTGAGGTCCTGCACACAAATGGGCTCAGGTGTTGGGGCTATTTTACAAAGTGTCCTTAGCTAATAACTTTGTTTCTTCATGTCTTATATTTCGTACTAACATACTATTTATGAGCGTTTATATCTAATAATACATGAACTTTGTCGGAAATAAAGTTTAATACTATGTGAATATCAAATCGCTATCTGCTTTGCTTATGACTAATCTCAATATCTAACTCGGTAAGCGTACCCGTTCCTCAGTTTCAATGTTTTGTCCACGACTGCTCCCACGCACACCGTGGGCGTGGAATACAGTACGTACCTTTACTTTCCAATTTTAGTGACACATGACTAGTTTGGCATGGATATATGAGCTACACGGATGGTATGTTTCTTTAATAACGTAATGCTTGCCTATAAGAGGATTTAGTGTTCCGTTTAGTGTATCATTTTTAACACAAAATCAATTTTTACCGATTTTAAAAAGGAAGTTTTGCTGTCCTGTCTTTACATATTATTTAATAGTATTAGGTTTTTACTTTATAGCTTTATAATATATATTTTATTATATACATTACGAAGATTTTCAGAGATACAATAAAAACTCTTTAATGTCAATCACTCAAAATAAACTCTAATTATTATATACATTATGAAAATAGAGAGATGAGCTCTAAAATATATGTTTAAGTAAAAAGTAATATATAAAGGTTATATATTTTCGATTGATAAATGTTCAGCATTTTGTGATTTTTTTTTCTTTTTTTTTCGGGCTGATGGCCGCTGTTAGCCCCAGGGCTTTTACAGTTTCACCGGGTTGAGAGGTGACCGAGCGCTTATGGCTCTCAGTCGAGACCTCTATATATGGGTAACCAGCGCAAGGGCTCCCGAGAGGGAGCCTCGGCTTGGACCGTTACCCTGTTTCGCGAGAGCGTCTGACTCAATGGTGAAGGAGTGGCGCAAGAAACTCCAGCAACGCTTCTATCTGTATGGACTGGAGTATGGACTGGAGACATTTTGTGACGTAGAAATTTAAATTCGTTTCTTTTCAAGCCTTTTATTACAACAATAGGCTAAAATAGGGTGTGGTAGGCAAAATAAGTTTTATATGTCTAGAAATAAATGCGCTATGAATCGAATTACGACATGAAACAGGTAATAGAAATGAAAATTTCTCCGTCTAGGCCGTTTCGAAATTAAACAAAATCAGAATATATTACTTTTTAATGTTAACATATCCCAAAGGATCATGAAGTGGTATTATATTGGAGTATATTACTAAAGTCACAGCAAACTAAAATGTGAAAACAGGTTTCACGACATATACAAAGATTGCATGTACTATACAAATTTCACCATGAGGTTATTAGCAAACGAACCTTAGTTTGCCAGATTTATTTTTATAATTTTTTTTTATTATCCGTCCAATGTTGCACAGGCCAACAAACTGTGGCACAATCACGTTCCAGCTCGTTACTGGATGCTACATGAATGGGTCGGCTCAACCGGAGAAGGACAATACCTTCATATAATACTAGCTTATATAGATCGGAACGAAAAAACCAACTTTATCCCAGTTCAACTTTTTTTTTGTTTTGATATTTGTTTAAAATATTTCAATATCATAATCATCTTAGGCCATCACTTTTACGCTACTAGACCTCTATGTAGCTTTCTATGAAACATGATTATATGGTTGTTAAATGAACTAACGTAGGTTTTTTCATGTTTTGAGACAACCTTCAATTACGCCGTGTCGATTTCATTCTTTTGATTAGTTATTGAAAGGCAAAATAATATTTATAAGAAAAACAAAGCCGTTGGGCTAACGCCTACGAGTATTTATTGTTTTGAGGCCTCGTAACTGTATTTTGTTTTTCATTTAATAAATAACCGTTTTCATTGTTTGCAGTTTTATTAGGATTTCATAAAAAATTTTAAACAAAAGCCTGTAAGGTATTTATAAATTCTGTTGCCCATGGAATTATTATGATCTTATTTTGAAATATATATATCTTATAATGCAGATGCGTTGTGTCACCCTTGAGGACTGAGATGGAATGCCTCGTTATCAGTATTAAAGGTACCCGGATCCCTTCGCTCACCAGACGAAACACAGCAGCGTTATACTGCTATTTCACGCGGGTATTCTGTGAGGGCATGGTCCTACCTCGATCGAGCTGACCCATTAATTCTGCAGTTAGAAACAAACTGCAGTGTAGCTTTACCACTGTTGAAAACGAAATTACACAAATTTTATGACATGTTTCTGCGTAATAAACATCAAAAGAAACCTGAGAATCTCGAGTTTTTCTGAAGAAAGTCTGCTATAAACAATTTATGAAGCAAAGTATATTACATGGAATTATTATCGCTACTAAAGATAAGGAAGCAAGAACATAAAATTCGTTGTCTTGTCGTCGTAAAATTGATCAAACAAAAAACAAACCTCTCCATATAATAACAGCACATAAAATAGCAACATAACACTGTGTTTCGTATGTTGTGTGATAAATTACTAGAAATGCAAATACTCATTAAATTTTTAATTATTTTAACGTTGTATTTAATGTAGTTTAGACAACATTCAACAATAACTTCATAGGAAATTACATTTTTAAAGTTTTCTTTTTATAGAATGAGCGGTAAACCAGCAAACAATTCACCTGATGGTAAATGATTACCGCCGCCCATTAACATCCGCAACACCAGAGGTGTCGCAGATGCGTTGCCGGCCTTTAAGAAAGATGTAGGCTCTTTTCTTGAAGGTCCTTAAGTTGTACCGGTTCGGAAATACTGCTGGCGACAGCTGATTCAACAGAATAATTGTGCGTGGCATAAAATATATGCCACTGCGCACAGTACAATATGGTTTAGTGAGTGTATGATTCCGGGGACCCAGACCTGGACGTGACAAGGAATTCCATTTTAATCATTAGAGGTGACAACACATTACAACATACATTGAATCTTTTTTAAGGATGAATGTTGATGTTCAAGGTCGAGTTATCAGGTGAACTGTTCGTGGTGAAAGGGAGCATGTTCGTTTGTTAGTCCTAAAATTATATAAAATATATATTATAGTACATATTATTTACTTAACATGTTATCTTTTCGTGGAACCCTTTGTCTGTGTATCTTAATAAAAAACATTTATAAAAAAAAGATGCCTAGATGAGGGAAAAGACGGATATAAAAATCGCCATAAATAAAATTACTCGCAGAATAATAATGTTATGTAAATATAACGAATCATGCACATTTATCTTACTATACTGGTTTCAATTGCAAAAAAAACACACCTCAGTTGTAACAGAAGCGTTCAAATAACTAAAACATAGTTGCCATACGTTGTGACAATCCCAAACATGCGACCTAGTAGGACAAATCAATAAAAAGGCAGACGAATTACAACGCCAAATTAAATCGAATCCCTGAAGTCTGGCACAAATTAAATAGGACCTTGGTTAGTTTTTTTCATTACATATTGATGCTTTGTTATCTAACACGTGTTAATGCATACCTGTGTAATTGCTTGGAGCAGAAGAGTACAAGGGTATGGAATTTTAGATACGTGGGCGACATTCCTCCCTGTATGGCAAGGGACGACAATACTGATCCGAATGATGCTGGAATACAGAAAAGAGATGCTTTTGTACGTTAGGCTACGTCACGGACCGTAGTGAGATCATAAAGTCGAATATCGCAAACACGCGTTGCCCGTCGCACAATAATTCATTCAAAAGTACGTAAGGCACGCAGGCGATTTTTATTTCAAATTGTCCCGATGTGTGTCGTTAGGTATTCGGGAGGCTTAATCAAATATGCTGTGCGGATGATTTTTGGTTTTTCGGGTAAAATTAAAACGTGTTTGTACTTTATCTGTAATAATTTTAAATGTATTTGCTATTGTAATGCGTTTGCAGCTTGAATCCATTTTCGTCGCACGTAACAATTCGGTTCAAAATTCTTTAATTTCTGTGCCTGTTGAGCAGCGCGAGGCAGGTCTCAACGCGTACGTTGCGCTGGCGATCGTTAAGTTCGTGGGGCACCCATTTATCAAGCTTTTTTACCTTGCCAATTTGTCGCAAATGGACCAATATTGAAAAGCTAAAGCTGCTGCTAGCTCGGCTGTAGATTGAGTATCATCAGCTTCCATAATCGCCTTTAATTTATCATTGTTGACCAAAGTGTCGGCGACGAGGTTAATTTTTCAAATCAAAATTTCAAGGACGGAACCGGGCAAACCAATAACGGGTTGTGCGTTCGTTTGTAAAGTTGTCTCCGTAAACGTTGTTGATGTTACGTGCCGTTTGTGCCCCGTTGATGCCACGGTGGAACTCATATTCCATAATTAAACGAATTTTTAAAGTATCCATTATGACGAAAAATGTTCAAACGTAATGAAAATACAAAGCTAATCAATAAACTTTAAAAAATAACTTTGAATTTAGAATTCACAGACTTTTATTTTGGTTTGAAATGGCCAATACTGAAGAACGGCAATTTCATAGGTAAAGACCTAATATTTTAGATGTTCATAATATTACAATTTTATTTCTGTATATTATATTATACTAAAATGATGTGAGCCTATTTCACTTTATGGTAAATACTTCCTGCGGACTATGACATCCAGATTCGATCTTGATTAGAATTTATAATGCAGATTTATTGCGTCACCTGAGACCTAACATCGCTTTGTCGAGAGTACTAAGATCTCCGGTCTCTTTCCTCAGCAGACGAAACGCAGTAGCGCCAAGCTATTTTACACTTATATTCTGTGAAAGCCTAGTCCTTTATCAGTCGATCAAACCCATTCTTTTTACAGTTAGCTTCGGAATGGTTCTACGACATAAAACACATATGATGCTACTATAATATGCTATATTATGGTCTTACCTACTTTTGAAAAAATGGGCAACCATATACGTTTTATTTGTAAATAATTGAAATAATATTGTTATTATTTATTGAATTAGGATGAAAAAAGGACATCTGTTGGTAAGTGATTTATGCAGTCCATAATGCAGTTGTGTTGTCATCCTTGCGGAATAAGTTGGAATACCTCGTCGACATATCCTGTTTTTTAACGATAGCTAAGACGATCTAGTGTTTGATAGTTCGAGTCCAATTGGTCTGAAAAAAATCACATACTTGACTCGCTATATATATGGAGTCGAAACCTGTCAATTTTTTATAATAAATTCTACGTAAAATGAATAAAGCATTTGCTAACTTCTCGACTTGAGGTAAAAGTTAACCGATATTATATAACTAATTCAAATTATAATAATATGATAAAGAATGTATTTACCGCAACTAATATTAACCAAAGACATATAATATATTTATATAATGACATACTCAAGGTCTAGCTAGCGAGTTGTTTCATTTTATTAAGATAGAAATGGACACACCTAACTACACCCACGTTCAGAATTCGATAGTGGTTTTATAAGACGTGAATCTTAAAATTGTTCACAAAATATTCCACTAAAATTCACATACCCACACACGTGTGACGATTAAAATATGAATACCATAGCATCTGCTATTCGTATGTAGGTACGCACTTTACGTACATTTCTAAACATAGATAATTTTTATTTGTTTTGTTGGCTTGTACAAGTATTTATTTAAATTCTGTAATATAATGTCAGAAGAGTCATTGACAAGATTGGCCATATCTTGAAGTTTGCTTCTTTATGAACCTTTTAGAAGCCAATGAAGAAGATTAGTCAGTTTTGACACCATCTGTCAATTGATTTAACTGCAATGCTGGACTCGTGTCGAATAATATGAAAATTTTTACAAGCACATCGTGCGTTTCCTTATCGGAATACAATATTGAAGAATATTTTTTCAAAGGCCATTCGGGGCTGGTGTACGCGTATCTATTACAGCACATCATTACGTTAATTTCAATTAAATATCGTAATTAATAATGTAATTATTATTATAATAATATTATAAATATCTAATTTTTGCTTCAACCACGTGTTAACGGCGTGTAAGTCTTTTCTTAAATCAATGGTGGGGTGATAAACGGAAAGAATCAGAAAGATCACAGTGCTACACAGAGCTACATTGCAGTTTGTTTCTAGCTGTAGAATGAACGGGTCAGCTCGACCGGGGTAGGACCACATCATCACCACATCCAGAATGCTGCTGTACGGATTCGGAGACCTCTATTACTGGTAACGACATTTCATCCCAGTCCTCAAAGGTGACAAGCAACTGCATTATGATTCCTTGTCAAGGATGAATGTAGATGTCATGGGCCGCAGGAATCACTAGCCATCAGGTAAACTGAGCGATCGTTTGTAACTCTCTATATAATAAAAAAAACTTACGTCCATCCAAACACAATAAAAACTCTAAATATCACCACCAGGAATTGTGGTGGAACGCCTTATTTCGCCTTCATACTAGTAATACTTAGATCTCTAATACTTTTGTTACTATAGAAGCCGTGTTGCTTCCTCTGTACACCTACGTCAACTCACTTATACACCTAGAAAGAATCTGTGACGTGGCCTTACTACTATTATTTGCTGGAAAAAAAATGTTTGTATTAAATCATCATTGACATTTTAACACGGTACTGCTTATTTGATTAAAGAATTCCTAGTTTGAATAATTTTACTACCGTCGTCTTGTTCGGCAAGCGTATTAAGAAGTGCAGAATATTTATAGATTGCAGGTTATAACGCTGATATTGATATATTCTCTAATGTCGCAGTTATATTATAAGTCATACTTGATACAAATTACATTTATAGATTGCAGGTTATAACGCTAATATTTATATATTCTCTAATGTCACAGTTACATTATAAATCATGCTTGATACAAATTACATTTATAGATTGTAGTTTATAACGCTAATATTGATATATTTTCTAATGTCGCAGTTACATTATAAGTCATACTTGATACAAATTACATTTATAGATTGCAGGTTATAACGCTAATATTTATATATTCTCTAATGCCGCAGTTACATTATAAGTCATACTTAATACAAATTACATTTATAGATTGCAGGTTATAACGCTAATATTTATATATTCTCCAATGTCGCAGTTACATTATAAGTCATACTTGATACAAATTACATTTATAGATTGCAGGTTATAACGCTAATATTTATATATTCTCTAATGCCGCAGTTACATTATAAGTCATACTTGATACAAATTACATTTATAGATTGCAGGTTATAACGCTAATATTTATATATTCTCTAATGTCGCAGTTATATTATAAGTCATACTTAATACAAATTACATATAAGCGTCAACAGTCGGTTGGTCAATGGTTATGGAATACGGTCTGCCATACTTAGGGTCATAGGTTTGAAACCGCTATTAGACGATTGTAGTGAACCATCTCACGCATTTCTCATCTACAATTATAGCACTGCGAGCATTCTATTCAAGAACAAATAAAAAGAAAAGAATGTTTATAAGAAATTCTGAGGATGAACGTGTACGTTATCGGCCAGTGAAATCACGATTATCAGGTGAACTGTCTGATGTCACCCTATAGTATGTCAGAAACGAAAGAATTAAGTCCTCAATAATGTATATGTACAATTAATGTAAATAATATCGTTCGGAGAATAGATAAAAATTCCTAAAAACATACCATATGCATACGGGACTATCACGAACCATCGAACATCAATAGGTACGGCGGGCTTCCATGGTCCATCCATTTCGTCCGTATTTCTCGAATACGTATGAAATGCTTCGTCGTTTATAAAATGTGTGTGGTAAAAGATTGGTAAATATTTCCAGTGTTAATCTTTCCAGAGAATAGTGAATTAATAATTACTAAGTTATTACAATTTATCATCAATGACATGACCAATGACACATTTGACTGCCGAGTGGCGTATTGGTTGGAACACAATATTGAGATAGATTAACGCGAGCGCGGGTCCGAGGTGCAATTCCCAGGTACAATATAGAGTGTATCACGAATTGTTAGTTTTTTATTACATTGAGAGAGCACACAGTTAACCTGGACGTTCTCATGCTTTAGTTTATAAATTTGTGAAAAGATCAATTTATATATATATATATATATATATATATATATATATATATATATATATATTTAGTTTTGGGTCAGGATTAACTGGGTTTGTCTCTATCTTTAACATAGTATATATGCTCTTTCTTTTAATTTCTACATTAAATTACAGCATGACATACGAAACCAGGTTGGCGAGTACCTTAAATACAAAATGTGCTGAAGAAGCACATCAAGCGATATACTGTTGATCCGTTTTAATTTTTTTTTGTATTATATTAAGAATAACACAGGCACACATTTAACCTGGTGGTAAGTGATTAGTGCTGCCCATGACATCTATATTCATTCTTGACAAGGAGTGATAATGCAGATGCGTTGTCACACATGAGGATTGAGATGGAATGCCTCGTCACCAGTAATAAAGGTCTCCGGATCCCTGCATTCGCCAGACAAAACACAGCAGCATTATGCTGCTATTTTACGTTGGTATTCGGGCGTGGTCCTACCCTGGTAGAGCTGCCCCATTCATTCTGCAGTTAGAAATAAACCGCAGTGTAGGTCTACCACTGTCTTTCGGGTCTGGCTATAATATATGTACAGTTACCTCGACATTGGATCTGAACCTTCTTCCAATCTTTTGTGCTTTTTATTGAGTTTGCATTTGTAAGAATCCTAAGACTTTAATATATCCTCTATTTGATGTATTTTGGAAATATTCAGAAGATAAAATTGGCTGTCGTAATAGTAATATCGTAAATAGACATCACGTTCCGATAATAATCGGATATTTTTTTTTACTTTAATTCCACATACATAAACGGGTATATAGAACTTTATGCTTCAATTATCAAATTGAATTATCTCTGATGACCCTTTCCTTTCTTGTAGTGCACTGGACGTCCTTCTCAAAGGTATCCGTCGACAAACAAAGAAACCTACCTCGTTAGCGATCCTGGCATCTGCGCTCGGGCATAGCAGGAATCGATTGCAAAAAAAACTGCCTTCGATCGATTCAATGTCAACGACCTGAGGAGACGTGGGAATCCGGCCCTGGATGACATTACCGCTGCATTGTTTGCTTTTTACTGACCACTACCACCAATTTGGTTTGACCCTTAATTTCGCTTTTTATTTAACTTGAAAAACTAAGAGACTGCGTGTCACAATTGACTGGACGTATACACGTATAGATATTACGTACATATATCATATGATATGCTACTACAACTATGTTATTAATAATATATATATATATATATATATATATATATATATACATATAAATATATATATATTATTAATAATTATATATATATATATATATATATATATATAATATTAATACGAACGATAAATCTATGACTTCATTCATAAAGTTATTGGTTATAACTTGTTTGCGTTGAAAAACAATAAAATTGTTTTAATGTCACAGGTTAAAGTGGTCTCTTGAATAAATAATGAACATAAGTACTCGTACAAAATATATTATATTTATATATTATATTTTATAAAACTGGTAGAGATGCTGCGTCCCCTAAAAACATTGTAGCGAATTTTAATGTAATTATTTATTTAATTAAGTCCATAAAACAATATGATATTTAACAAAATAAATATACGTAACATGTAAATACAAGAAGATTTTGTATCTGGTTTTGTCGTCGGCGTTTTTGTACCTTTCGTAACAATCAATGATAATTTGCGTGTATTATCATTGATTGTATACCTTGAGACGTTTTTTTTATAAAATTAAGAGTGACAGACGTATGGATGGACGTTCGAGACGGATGCCACTGACCTGCAGGGAACATTTAACAACAGGAGACAAATGTTTTATATATATCTATATGACACGTACCCACCCAAAATTAACCAAACAACGAAGAAAAAGTAACTGTCTGCTTTTTACTGGTAACCTAACCGTTTCAGTCCTCAGGGGTGGCACCGCATCATGAATCTTTCCTTCGGACAGATGGAGGTTATCACTTGCTATCAGGTGAACTGTGTGTTTGTCAAGCTTAGTGTAATAAAGAATGTACTTTTATATAATCACATGAAACAATTGCCCGGTTCTTAATATGTAGGCTTTCCTGAGAACGTAATTTTTTTGTTATATTTTTTATTCCTATTGATTTGGAGCTGATTCTTCTTCCACTGTTTTTTGTACTTAATATAATCATCAACAACTACACTATTATCAGATAATACAACTTAAAAAAGTTCAGTGGCGTTAAAAATCGGAAATTGCAGGTGGCGGTGGAAAATCTAACTTTGGTCCCTACATTAATTTCTACGGATATGTTTGCCTTTTCATATCAAAAAATATTCAGAAGCTACTGACCGAGCCGTGGTTCAGCCATCTGGGGCACCCTCAAGTCAGACGCTCTTGCGGAACAGGGTAACGGTCCAAGCTGAGGCTCCCTTTTGGGAGCCCTTGTGCTGGTTACTCACTGGTTAGCTCTCGTTCTCCTTTCAACCCGGCGCAACTGTAAAACCCTCGGGCTAACAGCGGCCATCTGCCCGAATATTCTATATCAAAATAACGCTGGTGAAAGTTCTACTCACATTGCGGTTAGAGTAGAGGCATATATCACTGTCGTGTTACAATAGAATACAATAGAAAAAAGTTATAGTAGTGAAGGCGTTTATGCTCCAAAGTGACCCCTTGACTTTAGGGGTACTGTCAACAAACGAAGAATTATTAATATTTTTATTTATACAATATAAAGATAACATGCGTCTTTGTTCATATTTGTTATCAATTTCTCATCCATGCTCACTTCGTGATGTTTTATTTCATTGTAGATGATAGACATCGCAATGAGTGCTTAAAATTTCTCTTGATAATTTTATAGGTTTAATATAGGGGATCAAATTCATATGCTCGAGTATTATATAACATAAACAAATTTATATAATATATCTTTTTTTATTATTTGTTTTACATCGAGAGTAATAAAAGAGCACACAGTTCACTTGATACGGTAAGTGATTCCTGGGGGCCCGTGACATCTGCATTCATCTTTGACAAGGAATCATACTGCAGATGCGTCAGCCCTTTGCATCCCTTTTTTGTAAGGTGTGACGAATAAAGTTTAAATAAATAAATAAATACACGATTTATAATCTTTTTTATCTCTACGGTATATTACAGCATGACAGACGGCGAGGTCGGCGAGTTCCTAAGATACAACATCAAGAGTAATAAACAAGCACAGTCCACCTGATGGTAAGTGATTCCTGCTGTCTTGATGACATCTAGATTCATCCTTGACGAGGAATCATAATGCAGATGCGTTGTCACCCTTGAGCACTGAGATGGAATGCCTCGTCACAAGAAATAAAGGTCTCCGGATCCCTGCACTGACCAGACGAAACACAGCAGTATTATGCTGTTTTTTTACGCTGGCATTCTGTGAGGGCGTGGTCCAACCCTGGTCGGGCTGACCCATTCATTCTGCAGCTAGAAACAAACTGCAGTGCAGCTCTACCACTGTCTATATAGTAGTGCCCACAGTTCATATAGTAGTCTCGCTTCGTACAAAAGGTAGTATCTAAAACATTATTTAATTAAATTATTCCATTTATAGTTTCGATGGAAAATGATTCTAAAAGTTCTTATTTAATATTTTTTATAAAGAATTCGGCCAATCGATTCGACGATGATATCGAGAACGTTTAAAATGTTCCGAGTCGATTATCTCAGCGTGATTATACTTAATAATATCCAATTAGTTCGTTTAGCGAAACCGGCTATTAAGTGCATGGGAAAGTGAGGTCTACGTATTAATTATGTTACAACTGAGTACGAATCTAACTTTGAGTTCTAAGTGTATCGAAAAAAGTACCTTTTCTTAACGCTAGAAACTTGCATTGGTACTTCTTACGATTAAAATGAACACTATCATTGCTTAGCAAAATCATCTGTTAAGTGTACGTAGAGGTGTTTATTTTGCTAAGACCGCCTATGATTCTAATACTGCTCTCTCTTCACGCTCTTATCCTGTGAGGGCGTGCTACCCCGGTCGAGCTGACCCATTCATTCTGTAGCTAGAAATAAACTGCAGTGTAGCTCTATCACTGTGTACTTTCTGATCGTTTATCACCCCACCATGGATGGACCAATGGGAGATGATGGCAAGTCGTGGGTCTTAGCCGAGGAACACAATGAATACTAAGGTGTCTAAGTTTTAAGTTGAATGATAGAAACCAGCAACGCATTAAATCCGCCCATTGTACCTTTTTTTATATAAAATAAGGTGTTTATAATTGAACTTAAAATAAATAAATAAAAAAAAACATCCACACTATGGAAAAGCCACACGGTTTTAGTAGAAAGAAATCTAATTCTAGAAAAGTTGTAGTCGTATATGTTTAATTCCAATACTTAACAGTCAACATTCATGTAATACCGTAGTTCAGTCGCTCGTATTTCTTTTTATAAGTCAAATCCAAATTTGCGGATTTCATCATACGTAGCGCTGCACGAAAATAAAACAGCAAACTAACAGTGCCGCAGTAATATCCGGGGCTTTGAGATTCGTAACGAGACGCGAGTTACAGTCCGTGCGGCTTAAGGGAATAGCTCAAAAGAATTCGCGGATATTCATTTGTAGCTTTACGTATGGAACTGTGGGAGTTTGATGTCCGTGTTATAACAAGTTGATACAATCACTGGCTGGTATATTTTGGACCTGTTTTATGAAGATATGAAAGTTATATTACTGGAAGAGTTATGAGTATCATTGTGTAGGAATGCATTTTTATCAATTAAATTAACTATCCTTTATTATATTTTTGGAATTAATTTAGGTTATGGATTATGTCACAGGCAGCAATTTTTTAAGGAGAGATAAGGTCGTCGCACAATTGGCAGGAAAAGACGTTAATGTCTATATTGAATTATATTATTAAATATTTATAATGATTAAAAAACTCTTCCTCCTAGAGATCTATTCCCATTTACTAAGGGTCGGCCTTCCTTGTTCGTTTTTTCTATGTAGCACGGTTTTGTGCTATATGATGCGTCTTTGAAGTCTTTCTCAAACATCATCAGGCAGGCGGCGGATATTCTTCCACGTGAACGTCATTGGTAAGTATTTTTTTTTATTACATTGAGAGTAATAAACGAGCACATGGTTCACCTGATGGCAAGTGATTCCTGCGGCCCATGACATCTACATGCATCCTTGACAAGGAATCATAATGCAAATGCTTTGTCACCCTTGAGGAGTGTGATGGAATACCTCGTCACCAGTAATAATGGTCTCCGGATCCCTGCACTGACCAGACGAAACACAGCAGTATTATGCTGTTTTTTTACGCTGGCATTCTGTGAGGGCGTGGTCCTACCCTGGTCGGGCTGACCCATTCATTCTGCAGCTAGAAACAAACTGCAGTGCAGCTCTACCACTGTCTATATAGTAGTGCCCACAGTTCATATAGTAGTCTCGCTTCGTACAAAAGGTAGTATCTAAAACATTATTTAATTAAATTATTCCATTTATAGTTTCGATGGAAAATGATTCTAAAAGTTCTTATTTAATATTTTTTATAAAGAATTCGGCCAATCGATTCGACGATGATATCGAGAACGTTTAAAATGTTCCGAGTCGATTATCTCAGCGTGATTATACTTAATAATATCCAATTAGTTCGTTTAGCGAAACCGGCTATTAAGAGCATGGGAAAGTGAGGTCTACGTATTAATTATGTTACAACTGAGTATGAATTTAACTTTGAGTTCTAAGTGTATCGAAAAAGTACCTTTTCTTAACGCTAGAAACTTGCATTGGTACTTCTTACGATTAAAATGAACACTATCATTGCTTAGCAAAATCATCTGTTAAGTGTACGTAGAGGTGTTTATTTTGCTAAGACCGCCTATGATTCTAATACTGCTCTCTCTTCACGCTCTTATCCTGTGAGGGCGTGGTCCTGCCCTTGTCGAGCTGACCCATTCATTCTGTAGCTAGAAATAAACTGCAGTGTAGCTCTATCACTGTGTACTTTCTGATCGTTTATCACCCCACCATGGATGGACCAATGGGAGATGATGGCAAGTCGTGGGTCTTAGCCGAGGAACACAATGAATACTAAGGTGTCTAAGTTTTAAGTTGAATGATAGAAACTAGCAACGCATTAAATCCGCCCATTGTACCTTTTTTTTATAAAATAAGGTGTTTATAATTGAACTTAAAATAAATAAATAAAAAAAAAACATCCACACTATGGAAAAGCCACACGGTTTTAGTAGAAAGAAATCTAATTCTAGAAAAGTTGTAGTCGTATATGTTTAATTCCAATACTTAACAGTCAACATTCATGTAATACCGTAGTTCAGTCGCTCGTATTTCTTTTTATAAGTCAAATCCAAATTTGCGGATTTCATCATACGTAGCGCTGCACGAAAATAAAACAGCAAACTAACAGTGCCGCAGTAATATCCGGGGCTTTGAGATTCGTAACGAGACGCGAGTTACAGTCCGTGCGGCTTAAGGGAATAGCTCAAAAGAATTCGCGGATATTCATTTGTAGCTTTACGTATGGAACTGTGGGAGTTTGATGTCCGTGTTATTACAAGTTGATACAATCACTGGCTGGTATATTTTGGACCTGTTTTATGAAGATATGAAAGTTATATTACTGGAAGAGTTATGAGTATCATTGTGTAGGAATGCATTTTTATCAATTAAATTAAATATCCTTTATTATATTTTTGGAATTAATTTAGGTTATGGATTATGTCACAGGCAGCAATTTTTTAAGGAGAGATAAGGTCGTCGCACAATTGGCAGGAAAAGACGTTAATGTCTATATTGAATTATATTATTAAATATTTATAATGATTAAAAAACTCTTCCTCCTAGAGATCTATTCCCATTTACTAAGGGTCGGCCTTCCTTGTTCGTTTTTTCTATGTAGCACGGTTTTGTGCTATATGATGCGTCTTTGAAGTCTTTCTCAAACATCATCAGGCAGGCGGCGGATATTCTTCCACGTGAACGTCATTGGTAAGTATTTTTTTTTATTACATTGAGAGTAACAAACGAGCACATGGTTCACCTGATGGCAAGTGATTCCTGCGGCCCATGACATCTACATGCATCCTTGACAAGGAATCATAATGCAAATGCTTTGTCACCCTTGAGGAGTGTGATGGAATACCTCGTCACCAGTAATTATGGTCTCCGGATCCCTGCACTCACTAGACGAAAAAAAACATTAAAGCAACATTATACCGCTATTTTACGCTGGTATTCCGTAAGGGCGTGGTCCTGCCCTTGTCGAGCTGACCCATTCCTTTTTTGTAGCTATAATAGAAACAAACTGCAGCTGCTCTACCCCTGTTGTCTTAGGCAAATTTCACCATATGATCATTCGGGTGTCTTAGAACATGGCTGTACCATCGTAAGCGTTTTTCTTTGACATTTTTTGCTATCGGAATTTTAAAACTCCCTTTAAAACTGATGTACTCATTTCCGTTTCCGTTTCATTTTGTCTAATAGTCTGATACTCGCTAGTCAGCTTAGTATGCGTGATAATAGAGATAATAATTTAGATAATCCACTGTCAGAAGCAACTGATGGAGCCGAGGTTTGGCCCTGCCCTGTCGCGCACCCTCGATCTAATCGGATTCAAGGTAACGGTCCAAGCTGAGGCTCAAAGGGAGCTCTTGTGTTGGGAATCCACAAATAGAGGCCATAAGCGCTCGGTCACCTCTCAACCCGGTGAAACTGTAAAAGCCCTCGAGCTAGCAGCAGCCATCGGCCCGAAAAAAAAACAAACATGTATGAATATATATGATCAAATATAACAAAAATATATTTTGTTAGTTGTAATTAAATTTTGTATCGCAATTGTGTTTTATTCACAATGTAACATAACGTATATATGTTACTAAAACAACTTATACTGTCGGTCAATAAAGTAACTTGTCATGGTTAATAGTCTACTCCTAGGGTATGAAACATCGAAAACTAAAGGCCACGTTCCGTCGTAAACATTAAGTTGATTATTAAACATCTACTGGAATACAAGGAGATATATTTTATAAAACACTCTGTTCTTTGTTATTTTTAATCTCACAGACGTCATCACGTTGTGGTGACTTTACTCGGTCTGTGAGGAATAGGTATTTATGTGTATGTATATTATGTATTGATATTAATAAGTACATATGTGTATTTATATATGCTGTTTGTTATAAGTAGAGTTTTTTTAAAAAAATTTTGCACGATAACTACATTCATCTTTGACAAGGAATCATAATGAAGATGCGTTGTCACCCTTGAGGACTGCGACGGAATGTCTCGTCACCAGTAATCAAGGTCTCCGGATCCCTACACTCACCAGACGAAACACAGAGGCATTATGCTTGTATTTCACGCTGGTATTCTTTGAGGGCGTGGTCCTTCCCTAACTACGAAACATAAACTGCAGCGTAGCTCTACCACTGTTAAAACTGCGACGATGATGTCATCTGCTAGAAACCAGTAGCTAGATAGATATTTAAGCTAAGTTGGATTGGTTAACGGTAATGTTGGATAAGAGCATTGCCAGCATTCTAATTAAACAAAAAAATACAGAGACACTATTTATTGTATGTTACTATTGTTATTTTGGTATTTAATATACTTTTTGTTCTATTCTCTTATAAACTGTTAAATTATTAATTACAAGTAAGTGGTAAACTATAACGTTAGGATAATTCTATAATGGTAGTTATGGTGTTGAATTAACTAAATATAGTAATAATTTACTAACAAAAACAATAATCATAAATAAAAGCTGGCGAAAAAGTTACCTTACAATTAGGCATGTTTTTATCTCAGACGTCGGTGTTTTTTTTTTTAAATCGAAAAGTTCTTTTACATCGAATGAACTGAACACGACAGAATCAAGTTAAATTAGATTAGGTTAATCCGTGACTTTGCGGAATAATACGATGACTGCGCAAGAAGTGCGACGGGATAAATTGAGTTGACCTTTTTACGTGAGTGCAGCTTTTGGTTTGTTTAAGGAGCTTTTTTTTATTATTAGTGCGACTATTTATGTAAGTGATTAGTATTATATTATAAGATATGCTAGATAATAAAATAGTTGTAAGTTGATTAAGTTGGGTCGTAATTCAAACGGTAATGCTGTGCGATGCTGAATGCTGGGCAGCAGAAGTGTCGGTCGAATACGCCCTCACTAAGATAAGATGGATGGTGTGTTGAGTAATTGGAATAGACAAGAGCAAGAAAGAATACATAAGAGAAAATTTGAAACTTGCTAACGTGGTTGAGATGGGATGAAAGTCATATTACTGGGCTAATGATAAATATTCATGTGGAGGGATGTCCAACAAATAAAGCGAATAGATTGTGAGAAATATTATATACAATTAGGAGTAGTAGGAGGGAATGTGTGATGAACTGAAAAATAAATTAAATTTTCGGTGTTTGTTGGGAGGTAGAGGGGTAGACGAACAAGTGGATAAGTCTTCCATAAGCGTCAAGTAAAAAACATTATTTACCTTATTTATAAGGAATACATGTGAGACTTAATCCTTTTTCAAACAAAAAACTTAGGATTACTCCATTTTTGATGACGGCACCACATAAAATCATTTATAATTATTTGTATAGCGGCTAAGGATCGGATCTCATGACAAACGCGTAATCGATAGATAAAAAAAAACAATCAACCATCAAAGTAACTCACCTAGTGTGGCATGATAGACTTTTACGTTTTTATACGTTTTTTCATTTGTCTCTTAATAGGTTTTTCTTTTTTTTTAATTTGAATTTTTTTTTTTATAAAAGATGGCAAACGCCCAAGCATTAAGAATATCATGAACATTTATAGCAGAGGAGAAGAGCAAGCAATGAGGTTTTGTGTTGATTTGCTTGGTGAGGATTCATTTACATAAATTATATTTTAGATACGACTGTAAATAATTCTCTTGTTTTACTATTTTCAGGTAAGGATCTCATTTTAATATTATAGCATCTGTGATAAAGGTATGTATATATACGTTTAAAGTAACACTTCTTTACGTCTAAATTAAAGGGTTTAAACTTACCATTGTTAGGAAAAAAAGGAAAGCTTTCCTTCCACTGTTTTTAATGTCTTCTATTTGCTAATTTTGACAATTTTTACCTGGTGTTACTATTTAGGTAGGATATTTAGATTTTAAAGGTTTGTAGATTAGTCCTGGTATATCCTAGATATTCCAATTTTGGGTCAATACTTAATTCCAAAACTTCGCACTTATTATGAGACTAAGAATAACGCCTAATGATACAAAATGAACGTTAATTTTGATACTTTATCTTGTCCCTATGTATGAATAAAAATCACGATTGTAAACTACTATGTCATAGTGAATATTATAATACTATGTCATAAAGGAATAGGTATTTTTTTCATAATATTAAAAGTACATATAATTTCAAAAATCCATTGATGAATGTATTTTTGAAGATTATTTATATTTTTAAAACTTGTATCGATGATTTCTTTATTAATTTGACACTGCTGCTATTATATTTTGTTCCTAATAAATATAATGCAATTTTCAATGAAAACTCAATATACTAAGCAAATACTTATAACCTTTCTACTCATGTGTTCCTTTACTTTTTGAGCAGCAAACAATATTTCAGTCAGTTTAAGTTTTTTGGCAGGCGCTTAAAATTATTATATTAAAAAGTTAATTGAATTTGTTATTAAAGCTTCGATTAAATAATAACATCTTATATACCAAAAATAAAGTAATTCCTAAAAATATTTAAAATACCGTGTTCCTTGTTGACGTGTCATTGTTTCAATAGGCAACAAATCCGGGTTAAGCGTACCCTTAAACCTTCCTTAAGTAAAGTGTAAGCAGGACGAATGAGAGTTTTATTTTCGTTCAAGGGACGTTCGTTGTAGTGTCCTCTACTTTACTAGTATTTTGAATTAGAAATTGAGTTGTTTATATCTGATTGTTAACTTTTGGCGCAAAACTTTAACGATTTTTAATTTTTTTTTATATTGTTAAATATAGTAATATAAATATCAATTACTTCTTTAAGAGCAAATCTGCAGCTGTTCTGTTAGCTGCATCATTACTTCTGGAACACTTAACAGCTGTGAAGTCATGTAGCAGTTACCTTCTAACTGCAGGGTGGATACATTTGCTAGGACCACTATCACACGGAAAAACCAAGATATCGCAAAATAGCATACCGCTTCTGTGTTTTATGTGGTTAGTGTGTGGTAAAGGTTCATTTTCTGGTAACTCAACATTCCCTCTCAGTTCTTTGTGGTGACTATTTTTGTTCATCTTGAATCATTGTCGAAGTTTGACATATATATGTTTATCGTTTATCTCTCTTAGTTTCAATACAATAACTTTAGAAAACTATGCATGACTAACTGGTTGACTGATCCAAATTGGGGATGAAAGTTTGAAAGCAATTATGCCGTCTATGAACTAAACACGAAATTTAATAGTTAGACTTTTAGAGTAAAATGATGAATTACTTGTTCCAGCTTTTTGGGAAATTCTACCCTGTTCGAGTCGACCTATTTTCGCTATACTTAAATTTTAACTGTTTCGTCATTATGTCAACCTGGAGTACAGGAATAACACACCACCAGGTTAACTTTGTGCTCGTTCGTGAATATACAATTTTTTAAAGTTTTTAATAACTGAAATTACAGGCATAGTCATTAATTTATTCATTAAAAATTAAAATTGTAATTTTGTACTGAAACGTTTTTGTATAACTTAACTTAACTTTTTCAAAATTCCTTCAATTTTAATCAAATCCTTGGCTAGAGAAGTAACCCCAGACCATAATTGAGCCACCACCATGCTTGATTGTTGGGCCTACACAATCTGACATCATCTTTTATTGGGCACTGCGTCGAACGTAAATTCTACGTCTTGAATTGAATAGTTCAAACTTGGATTCATCGGTTCAAAGCACTTTTTAAAATCTTCTTCAGTCCAATCTCGATGGGCTAGAGCCCACTGCATCCGTTTTTTCTTGTTTTGCGGCCTTAACAGAGGTTTTCGAACGGTAACGCGACCATACAACTTCACATCTCTTAGTCGCCGTTTACTGTAGTCAATGATAAAGGTTTAACTCGGGTTTTGTTTACTTCAATGCGGATTTCTGGTGATGTTAAGCGTCTATTTCGCTTGCTGGTAACAACAACGAAATTATCTTCACTAGACGTGGTAGTTCTCGGCCTTCCAAAGCGTGGACGATCTTGAAAACTGTCTGTCTCCCTGTATCCAGTCAATGTGCCATGAACACTAGTCACACTTCACTGCTAATTTCTCAAGCTTTTACCATTTTATGACGTCTTCATTGTAGAAACCATAACTTTAGACTAATTGAGATTGTTACCCAAGTAAATATAAGTCGGGTAATAATAAGTCAGAAACACGTTTTCAGGAGCTAAATAATTCTAATTATTGACCAATACGTAAAAAAAGCGTAATAATTAATAATGAGGACATTATAAAAATATTATTAAAACTCTACCACCTGGCTCTAGCGCAGCGTTTGTCGGTGTCTGAAAACAATAGATGTTTACTGTCTAAATACTTGAAAGTAAACAAAAGAATGACTTCCTTAAATATTCGATACTAACAATAGAATATGCAGATGTGCATTTCTTTTATTTATCCTATGGGGTTATTACAATTGATGGATAATTATGTTGTTTATTTCTTAAACTTATGGCCGGCAGAGTATATATGTACACATTTATACATACCGATATTAGTTAATAAGAGCGTGTTAAAAAAGAAGGTTGATTTAATATTTTTCCTGAACGATACTCATATGAACCATGCATAAATGGGTTATTGGCTATTTATGGGTAAAGGTTAATCCAATAAATTGTCAAACGATGAAGTTGTACGTTAGTTTGTCATTTGCTTAATCTCTGTATGCTAATTGAAATCCATATGCATTGTCTGTCTGTAGCGTATTTTGTCGCTACAAAATAACGTTACATCAATTGCTGAATAGAAATTTCAACGTAACTGAGGGCCGATAATTACAATTACAAACTAATCTGATTGTTAAGTTAATTAGTTGATGTAACTTTTTTAACTTCTGATTTACCAGTTTGTTATAATAATATATTATGTACTAGAACGATGTTATAAAATAACCATAGCGATATTAAAGTTCAAAAGTGTTAGAGCTTTGCTAGCTTTGAGCTGTATTATGAATGTATCGGCTTGACCAGGGAAGTGTTATGTTCCTAATCAGCCTGAAAAAGTTCATGACGTTACCAAACGACGCATCGACTAGTAGGTTATAGACTATCAGTGCAACTAAAAATAAACAGCTGGGTTGCTTAGTGGTCGGTGTACTTGGCTGCTGCGACGTGGATCTTGAGATTGATTGCCAGTAATAACTATGCCTTAGTGAACTTTCCTCTGATCTAAATACATATGCATTACATCAAACTAGGAAACGGGAAGACAAGTGTTTTGATCTATACTCGTCTCGTAAGGTGACAGATGGGCACACACTGCACTTGATGGTGAGTAAAGACTTCGGCACATAACATTTAAATCCACCCACAACGAAGATTCAAGATGTAAATGCGTTGCCACCTTTAGCCTGAGATGGAATGCCTCGTAATATTACCATACTTACCATAGGATACAGTTCTAATTCATGGTGGTATACTATGAGGGTGTGGTCATTCCCCGCTAGAACAGTAACCAATTGCGTGGATCTATGACTATTCATCATTAAACACAAGGACAACTTACTGGTAGATGAACTGCTTTAAATAATAATTAACACATTCAGCCATCTATACGATTTTATTTTTATGTAGAAATATGTGTGACAAATAAACAAAGAATTGGTAGGTGGTAATTTCTCATAAACGCTTACATCCATTCTCAATGAAGACTCCAAATGTGTGTTGATACTGACATCACTGAGTTTCAATATCCCGCTTCCAGTTACTGGATCTCCGCATTCCTAAATTGATCAAACGAAACACAGCGTCATTATGCTGCTATATTATAGCATTTGGTGTCATTTTTGACACCAGTAGAATAAAATATGTCCATTACCTCTCGAACATACAAAGTCAAAAGGGAAATCTTAAAATGCCTAAATAATGCCAATATTGTAGTCAACTAACATTTAAGTCTAGCTCAAGCAAAACTGCAAACTAAGTTTGGCATAACTTAGTGTGTTGCTTCTCTCTATGATTAACCAGTGATACTTAGTTTTGGTATCTTCATAAGACATTTACGGTATCGTTGTGTAATGGATAAAGCACCTGCCAGGTGCCAACTGTAGAATAATAATTGTGTATCTTAATTATTTATATTAATTATAAGATATATAGAGTTTAAACGTAAAATTCGAAAGCATTTGTTGGAAGTAGCGTCAGCAGGTTCGCTACATCGATAATAATTATATATATATTTATTTATATATATACTTTTAGATATGTTTGTATTTATAATATGTATATATTTTTGTTTTATGGTTTATGTAAATGTATATAAATATCTATTATTTTATTTAGTATTATATATTCCTAAGATAATATATAATGATATATATATATATACATATATATATATATATATATATATATATATATATATATATATATATATAATTGTATAAGAATTTAGATGTACTGTATGTTTAATTTTTTCTTTATTATTATTCATCTGTCTCTACCTTGATTTCTCTGAACCCTCCCAAGGTTGACTGGTACATTATGCCTTAGGCATTAAGTCCGCCTTTGTGCATATGCTAGTTGTAAAAAAGTTTATAAATAAATAAAAAAATACACTGTTATATCATTGAAATAGGGAATAGGCGAAGAGTGACTGCGTTTGCGCGAATGCTTACTGCACAAATATATTCTGCGCGGTTGATGTGAGCTGGTCATAACCAGAGGATATCGTTGTGGTCGAAATAGGCTATTTCAAATGGGTTTTCTACCAGGCCTTACATTGCATAAAAGAAAAGCTTATCGCACAATTAACTAGAGCGAAAGCTTCAAATAAAGATATTAAACATTTTTTTTACAGCTTTCTTACCTATATGACAAAAAGCTACTGCATTCTGAGATTTTTAATGTTTTATTTCCTGTTAGTAGATATTAAGTAAATAGTGAGCGATTTTACTATGCTTTTGTACACCTTTAAATGATTTTTTTTATTGTAGATTCAAACTACCGACTACTGTATGATGTGTTCTTCATAAAAAAACAAAAACTTGTTTATTGAATTTGTAAAGGAAAAGTTAATTTAACGAACAGTACAACTATTGTCAACCAATATATGTAACGATGCAATTCCTTTTATCACTACGCGGTTGAAATGGTGCGGTGGAACAAAACATTATTGTCGCCATTTTGCTCTATTTTCCACTATACGATAATTACATTGATGTTCACTAAATAGTTATTTTACAATTGAACTGTTTTTATTAAACTAGGGATGAGAAATAACTCTACAGTTGGCCTGATGGTAATTAATTCAAATGAGATATTATAATGCGTATTTCATGAGAACTAAGATGAAATAGTTGTTCGCCGGTCAAGTTCAAGATGAAATACAAAAGTATTAATCTTCTGTTACACGGTATTTCGGCGAAAACGTGGGCCTCTGACCTATAAGTGATATATCTAGTTTGTACGATGCAGTATTACCATCTACAATTGTTTTTCAAAAGGATAAAGTTAATATATAATAGTAGTTATTTTTATATTAGTTTTGTGTAAAATACTAAAGTAAAATCAATTCAGTTATCATGCTCTACGTACTTCCATGATAATTCAATGGTTTCAAACTTAATGAGCCCCGATACTAGATATTTTTATTTATAATATAATAGTTAAGTCCATGCCGTTTCGATGTTGATTGCACGTTCTTCTGTCCTAGAAGATACTTTTTTTGTATTTCTCGAACATGGAGACCTCTTTATGGTATTTTCTTTGACCCGAAGATCGTCGTCAAATCAGCATTTAAAATTGCAATTACAGATTTCGTTAATACCATCACTACAGATAAAACCTAAATTTCTGCAGCAAATTAAAAGCTAGAGCGAACATCTTTGGTGATTTGTCATCTTTGGTGGTGTTGTGATAGTGTGAGGTTTGTGATTCACCATTTAAAAAAATTAACATTAAATTTGATAAATAGCAGCTTAACGCTGCTGTGTTTCTTCTGGTGAGTGCAGGGATCCGGAGACCTATTACTGGAGACGAGGCATTCCATCTCAGTCCTCAAGGGTGACAACGCATCTGTATTATGATTTCTTGTCAAGGATGAATGTAGATGTCATGGGCCGCAGGAATCACTTACCATCACGTGAACTGTATGCTCGTTTGTTACTCTTAATGCTATAAACAAAAAAGATAAGATCCTCGTTTTAATTGATGTCTATTGTGCCAAGTGGCGCTATTATACACGGGTATAATGTGTAACCTTATCTTGAACAACATTATTGTTTGATTGGAAACGAAGTGATAAATTATTTACACCAATTACGTTTGTAATTCGTGTAACCGATCTAATGAGGCATTTTCTTTGTAATACAAAGCTTTGATCATTTCTTTCGAATAGTGGTCTCATTATATTTAATGATAAAGTATATTGCTGAGGGCTAAATTGTATCTCAGCAAAATTATTGAGTTTCTTTAAAAATACCTTTTGTTTTAAAGAATAATCGAGATTTTTTCCCAGTTTTCTTGACTAGTATTGTTTGAGATTTGTTTTAATGTTATTGATTCTTTAGATGATCTATTCTTCTTTTATGAAAATTTAGTAATCATTTAGATTATTTGTTTATATAATCAATACAAATAAATAATAAAATATATATTATTATAATACTTTAATAATAATATATAATTTATTATTTAATAAGTCACAAATACATACGTGTCACGTGTAAGCATCCACTTTTCTTTTATCCATATATTCAAAAATCTGGGGTTAGGTCTGAATCTCCTAAATGCAGGTTAATATTTAATACAAGAAATATAGCATATCTAGGAGACCCATAACCTAACCCATAAAGTAATTGTCTTCATGATTTAATTATTTATAGTGTTAATTTTTGTACTACCGTGCCGTGTAAAGACTTATTTAATGCAAGAATAAAAAATTATTTTATATATGTATTATTTATCAATTGCGGATATTTTTGAAAGCGTAGACGTTATAGGAGTAAAATATTCATTATTTTCTATAATATTGGCTGGCATTCAGAGCTTTATCTTTTGCTGGTGAAAGAGATATATTTTTATGTTATAACCAAAATATGCTGTTAAAAAAAACAATCTCTAAGTGTCTTTTCAGTAAAATTCAACCTTGATCAGATGCTTCTTATTGCGTCCAGATGTTAAAAGCTCAGACTTTAACATCTACATTTTCAATAATTTCCATTTAGGAGATATACAGATTAATTTTTCTTAGTTATCTATTTTATTAAATTAGGTAATACTTCGAAGAAAATACTTTAATCTATCTTTGATATCGAATCAAAGTAAAGGTGCATTATTAATTCTGAAGGTATTTTGTATGAATTCAGAGGATGTCAGCTTGCATTTCATAATTTTTACAGTGTTAGAACCAAGTTGCAGGTTGTTCCTTTTTTTCTTTTTTGTTGCAATATAATTGGGTCGACTCGACTGAGAAAGGATCACGCCATCACAGAATAACAGTGTAAAATAGCAAGATAACTCTTGTATGTTTCGTATGGTGATCGTACTGTTATACCCCGTGCATGCTAGCAGAAGGGCTGATCATACTCTTAAGCTATCATGTCAGCAGTCTCGAGACTTTGAGTCTAACGGAGACAGAAAAGACAGACAGTTAATCATAGACCTCGGTTCGGGTTGGACCTCTTTAATAATCATATTAATTCTAAGTCACTCTGTTTCCAAGTTTGTACTAAGTTCGATTTCCAAATATAACGTTATCTTTTAGCTAGTAAAATATTATTTTTTTTAAAAACCTTAGTGAGGTTTCCCGTATAACATTTTGGTGGCAGCGGTGGGATACGAAAATCCCTACCCAAATACGTCTCTGAAGAACTATGAACACTATATCGTGAATTACTTGATTATAAGTAATACTGTGTTGGTGAACGTACTAAATATAATTAACAATCCTGTGTTCCTGTAAATGTTCAAGAAATAAGTTACGACTCTACTAAAGCAAACCAGTACCAAATCCAGTACCATCATCCTGAAGGCTATTCCAGGTGAACAGGCAAGAGAATGCAGCTTCCTACAATTGTGTTGGCAGTATTTCTGTGAGTGATAGTAAATACATTACAGTTAACTTTTACTACAGTGAAATCAGACTTTGAAGTTGAACTCGGAGCTTTTAATATAAGCCTGCTAATATATTCATTTCTATTACCAGTCATAGGTTAAATTCAATATCTCAAATAAGTTCTAAACTAAACATCAGTATAATCAATATCTAAGTCTTGTAAGTAATCGTAACCTTGTTCCGTGTAGCAACATTGTAACAGTGTTGTGGTTAATCACAGATAAGCCGTCCGTCTTTGTCTGCTAAATTAGTATAGAGGCGACTTTTATATTGCAATAATTATTTAAAATAAGTTCCACCATGTCGAAGTCTGAAACCAAAGACGATACACACAGTGCTTCCAAGTCAGTGTCTGGCCGGAGTGAAATTGAAGAGAAAATAGAGCTCAGTGTGCTTTTAAAATTCATCAGAACCTTCGATGGATCTCGCGAAAAATTGAACCCATTTATTTCAAACTGTCAGAATGCTTACAACCTTGCAACTAAATCCCAGAAGAATATTTTATTTAAATATATCTTGAGCCAACTAGAAAGTAGGGCAGAAACCACCTGCAGTATCAAAGAGTTTGATTCCTTCGAGCAGTTCATAGATTTCTTAAAACAACAATTCGGAGAAAAGAAGCATTATACTCATCTCCTATCAGAATTGCAAGACTCTAAACAAGGGGTATCCGAATCTGTCAATCAATTTGCTCTTAAAATCGAAACATGTCTCGCAAAGCTACTAACAGAAATTAATATCTCCATCCCAACCAAGAAGAAAGCAGAGTTGGCAGGTCGTGTCGCTGCTATGGAGGACCTCGCTCTCCACACATTCATAACAGGGCTTAATCCACGTTTATCACAAATTGTTAGATGTCGCGATCCCGATTCTTTGAACTCAGCAATAACATTTGCCGTGGCCGAGGAAAAGATTTTATCCAGTATCATCAAACGGCCTCAGTATAATAACACCGATAACGTGAGACTCACACCCCGTCGTGACTTTCAACCTCGTCCAAACCAGTTTCCTGGTGGACAACATTACAGACCAAATAACTCTAGATATGTTCAAACGAATGCTATGGTGTGCAGATATTGCAAGAATCTGGGGCACACTATTGAAACTTGTCGGAAAAGACAATATAATAATAATAGAAATCAATACAATGTCCCAACTTTTCAAGGACCTACAAATCCCACTCCCGGCTCGTCTGGAAGGGTTTTCACTACCACGCAAACCGACGAGAACGGAATTGACGAAGTAGATTACAACAATTCTTATTTAAACGAATAAAATTTCCCGATCGATATCGCCCGGGAAATTATCATTGCAATTCCAAAGTCGATATCAGAAATCACACTGTCTCCACTGAATCAATCACACATAGTGCTAACAAACAGGGTATCCAGCCCCAATTTCATAGCTCTAACTCTACTAAACCTACTAAATCTACTATATCTACTAAATCTACTATATCTACTAAATCTAATATACCTACTAAATCTACAAAATTTAACGAATCAAGTATTTCTAAATCAAACCCTGTACTAAATCCACTGTATCATCTCTACCAGTAGAGCCATGTACTCCAACTTCAATCACTGTTACTCAAACTGCCAGAAATCCTAAGTCAAGAAAAGAAAATACTACAATCCTGAAAATAAACAATAATTCTGAAATGAGATTCTTACCTCATGTCATGATTCAAACCTCTGTAGCTCAACGACCATTATCATTTCTAATCGACACTGGTTCTTCAATTAGTTTGGTTAAACTCAGTTCCCTGTCAATGGTCCCAGATCTAAGCGACTCAATAATAACGTTAAAGGGTATTGACCCTGGTGACGAAACAACATCAACTCTTGGTAGTTTCTACATGTGTATTTTCAAAAAATTTAATAACCCATTTGCACATGAATTCCACGTCATAGAACAAATAAACCTACACCACGACGGTATAATCGGAAACGACCTCTTAAAAGAACTAGGATGCCAAATCAACTACTCAAAGGGGATCTTGTTGATAGACAATGACTCTATTCCATTAATGTTCTCTGAACCAGTGTACACAATTCCCCCCTCGCACAGAAACAATAATCGAATGTACAGTTAGTAACCCAGATATCAAAGAAGGCACAATAATTGATCAACACATCTCAGATTCATTGTTAATTGCTAACTGTATTGTCAAAGTGAAAGAAAATAAACGGATCAATATAACAATCGCTAATATTTCTGAAAAAACCTATAACCATTCACCCTAATCTAAACCTAAAATTAGAACTACTCGATTCAACTTCTTGCATGAGCGTTTCAAATTCACTACCTTACTATAACGTATCCAATAGAACTAAAGAAGTCATAAAACAACTTAGAACATCACATCTAAACGATGAAGAGAAGGCAGCCTTGTTAGATATCTGTTCTAATTATTCCGATATATTCTATCTCTTAGGTGATCAACTTTCCTATACTACTGCCATTGAACATACAATCAAAACAAACACTGACATACCCGTTCATACCAAATCCTACAGATTCCCCGAGTGTCATAAGAAAGAAGTAGAAAATCAAATTAATAAAATGTTAGAACAAAATATTATAGTTAGTTCAAACTCTCCTTGGTCATCACCGATTTGGGTTGTTCCAAAAAAATTAGATGCATCCGGACAACGTAAATGGAGAGTAGTCATCGATTACCGAAAACTCAATGACATTACTATAGGCGAAACTTACCCTATCCCACAAATCACCGAAATCTTAGATCAACTAGGTAAGAGTCAATATTTTACAACTTTAGACTTAGCTTCCGGCTTTCACCAAATTCCAATTTCCTCAGAAGACGCCTCTAAGACCGCATTTTCAATCCCTCAAGGTCACTTTCAATTTAATAGGATGCCATTTGGGCTTAAAAACGCTCCGTCAACGTTTCAAAAATTAATGAATACTTGCTTGTCAGGACTTCAAGGATCCCGCTGTTTCGTATATCTCGATGATATAGTTGTGTACTCACCAGATCTTCTATCTCACATCCGTAACCTATCCACAGTTTTGAAAGACTAAGAACCTATAACCTCAAATTGCAGCCAGATAAGTGTGAGTTCTTATGCAAAGAAGTCGCTTATCTTGGTCATCTTATCAATAACGACGGCGTCAAACCGAATCCAGACAAAGTAAAGTCTATCACACAATTCCCAATACCTAAAAGCCAGAAGGATATAAAATCCTTCCTCGGCCTAGTGTCATACTATAGGAGATTTATTCCTGACTTCTCCAAAGTCGCAAAACCACTTACATCTCTCCTGAAAAGATGTGCCTTTCAGCTGGAAAAACGAACATCAACTATCCTTTGAAAACTTACAAAACAAACTCATTACAGCACCAGTTTTAGCATATCCAGACTTCTCTGAACCTTTCATTCTAACATGCGACGCATCTAACTACGCTGTATCAGCCATTCTATCCCAAGGTCCAATCGGCAAAGATCGTCCAATAGCCTATTCCTCTCGGACACTCAATAAAGCAGAGTGTAACTATAGTGTTACCGAGAAAGAATGTCTAGCAATAGTCTTCGGTACTAAAGTCTTCCGCCCGTATCTCTATGGACATCGATTTACAATCGTCACCGACCACAAACCTCTCCAGTGGTTATTTAATTGTAAAGACCCCGGTTCTAGATTAGTTCGCTGGAGACTCAAACTAGAGGAATATGATTACAACATTATCCATAAAAGGGAAAATCAATACCAATGCGGACGCTCTATCTCGGTTTCCAGTGAACCCAATAGAAAAATCTTTACCATCCCTCAGTTTGTTTTACCTGAAATTGACGGGGAAGCAAATAATCCGTTAGAAGATCCTTTACTAGAACTGCCTTTACATATCCCATTTTCCTTTGACAACGACGAATTGATAAATCAAAGTTCGACACTATACCGATTGTCCCACTAGAACCCGTCCTAAACCCATCACCAAACATAGTACCCGGTGATCAAAACGACCTCATAGAGTTAGGGCCATTAGATATGAGCCCTAAATCAATTGATTTAAATCTGGACTTCGAAAACCTTAACATCCCTTCTCCTGCTGAGTTAAACTTGCAACAAAACTCTCCTATTAATAATGATGACTACTCTAAATTTATAAAATTAACCACTAATAAAGAAGTAACTTTCAACACCATATTAAAAGAACACAATGAAAACCTCCTCAAGTCCACATTCAAAACTATACTAATTCCGACCTCTTTAGATCTCGATGAATGTAATCCCTACGTGCATCAAACTCTAGAAAATTTAGAGAACCAAAACGAAGCTTTTAGCTCGGAAAAGAACTACATTCATTCCTAAAGATGAAATATGGAGACAAAACCATTTACTTCATATTCACAAAGTTCACTATTTCGATGAATCAGACTATCCCTCTATTTATGAAACTCTAAAACGAACTAGAGATGTAATACTACAATCTCCAGAAATTACCGATATTGCAATATCCGACTTCAAAATCCATTCGACAAACATTCCTATACCAAAATTTACAATATCCTTACTTACCTTTTCACAATACAAATATTTCTATTCACATCTACCTAAACAAAATATTTTACCCATCTCTAAGTGAAAGAGCCAAAATTCTTCATGAGAACCACGATATTCCAATAGCTGGGCATTTAGGCTCGACTCGCATGTATAGTAGAATTCAGGAACAATTCTACTGGAAAGGGATGAGAAGTGACATAGAGGACTATGTTAAGAAATGTAAGTGTTGTCAAGAAAACAAAGCCTTAAGGAAACTAAACAGAGCACCTATGGAAATAACTTCCACATCCACTGCCCCATTCCAGCGTATAGCATTGGATATCGTCGGACCCCTTCCGGAATCTGGCCCAGCTAAACTAAAATATATACTCACATTACAGGATGATCTCACAAAATATTCAATCGCTTATCCTTTACGCAGTACAACGGCTGAAGAAACTTCAGATTGCCTGATTCATTTTATCTCTCTATTTGGAATCCTAAATCTATTCTTACTGACCAGGGTACAAATTTTACGTCCGATCTGTTTAAGAATACATGCAAATTTCTCAAAATAAAACAATTATGGTCGTCTCCTTACCACCCTCAAACTCAGGGCGCATTAGAACGTAGTCACTCAACACTCAAAGAATATCTAAAATCTTTCACTAACGAAAACCATGATAATTGGCCCACTTACGTGTATACTGCTATACTAACTTACAATACCACGGTACATTCGACGACCAAATTCACCCCATATGAATTAGTATTTGGACACAAACCCCTTATTCCTAATTCTGTCTATGAATCTAACCCTGGAACAACATACTCAGAGTACATACAAATGTTACAACATAAACTTAACTACACGCGAAGGAAAGCCTACGAGCATATTCTAAAATCAAAAGAATCTTCAAAAAAACATATTATGACTCCCATACTAGATCCCCTCCACAATACAAAACGGGTGATTATGTCTATCTCAAAAATCATTTACGGCTCAGGAAAGCCTTATCACCTATATGGAAAGGCCCATATAAGATAATAAAGGTCCACAATAATCACACAGCTACACTACTAATCAACAGACGCCATGTGACACACCATTTTGACCAGTTCAAACTTGCAGAAACAACAAACCGAGTTAGTAAGATAATTAATAGCCGTAAATTATAATAAATAAGTAATATTTATTTCAGCGCCTCAACATATGCGCACCCAGAATTTGTACAACCACTTCCTTCGGAGTCTGGCATCTACCTTGACAATTTGGGTACACTAAAAGTAGTTAAGGGTAAAGTAAATGTAATTAATTATGTAGATATTTCTTATATAAGTTCTCATATTACCAACCTTAATGAGGTCTTTGGAACAGTGCGATTTTTGTGTCAACAAGCGAACAACCGTCAATGTGAAAGTATACTATCTCCACTATCAATTAGATACAATGACATCCAACGTGAATATGAATCCATTGCACATCTTATGTCAACACGCCATAAGCGATCGGCATGGTTTGGCGGGATAGGTACTGTCTTCAAACATATTTTCGGAACTCTTGATGAGGATGACGCAGTAAAATACGAATCCGCCATAGAATCAGTAGAAACTAATGAAAAACACATCGCCCAATTATTGAAAGAAAATATCTTAGTTACAACTTCCACCTCAAACTCACTTAAACAGATTGTAAATAAATTAAAAATTAATGAAGATATTATTAATGTCGAAATTAATAAACTCATAAACAAAACAAATAATCTATTTAATATATCGAATATTTTGATATCCGAAACAAAAGCCCACTCCTTATTTACCAACCTCGAAAGCTCACTACTTACACTGTCGTTTCAATTAGAAGACCTAATCAATGCCGTCCTCATGTGTCATCAAAACATTCTTCATCCTAACATACTCACTCCTACTCAGCTTTATAGAGAACTAGTAAATAATGAACGACACTTACCTGGAGGCACTGGGTTACCAATCCAAATTAGCTTAGAAAATATTCATTTAATTTTAAGTATAAGTAATGTAATATGTTATTATTTTAAGAGTAAAATCATGTTTATACTACAAATACCTCTTGTCGCTAATGATGAGTTTAACTTGTACCATAACTTAGCATTACCTATTCCCCATAGTAATAAGGACCCCAATGTATTTAGCATGATTATACCTACAAGTTCATATACTGCTATTTCGACTGATAAGATACATTTTTGTAATTTAGATAGCCTAGATAAATGTAAGACGATACGCTCCGAGTTCTTTATCTGCGAAATCGATGTGGTGTCAATAATTAGTGGTAAACCCACATGTGAAAGTGAACTATTGACAAAACCCTTGAGTTTTGTCCCAAAACAGTGTAAGACAAAAACAGTCTACAGTGAACTAGACATTTGGCAACCATTACGGAACAATCGGTGGATCTTTATACAATCCCGGCCAAATAAAATATCAATCGACTGCAGTGTAAAAGAAATACGTGAAATAATAGTGTCGGGTAACGGGATATTACATATCCCGGAAGCGTGTTCAGTTTTTACAAAGAACTCTAGACTCATATCATCTAAAAATGTAATAAATATAAGTGTATCCTCTCCTACTATGGATTTTAGTATTATTAATGATTCGTGCTGTACTCTACCTAAGTTCTTAAATAATAACGCGCCTCCTATTTCGCTACAAAACATTAAATTGGATGAATTAACATTGAAGAATGAGAATAATAAAATTCTCACGGATTTAGATAAAATCATTGACGATTCACCTGTTTTGTGAAATATGGGACACACTATTCTATTTTTATTATTTTAATTTCGATAACTGTTATAATACTAATAATGTTGAAATTACGCAACCTGTGTTTTATATTTAAGAAACTATTTTGTAAATCACCTCAGAGACCAACCCTTATCGAAAATGATAATAGTAACACTCAGATTAAAGAATCACCAATACACTTACCACGTCTAAAAGAAATTATCTAATTATCTTCAATTCGGCCTTTAACCCCGAATTTACGTTTTCCGCGGGGGGGTTGTTATACCCCGTGCATGCTAGCAGAAAGGCTGATCATACTCTTAAGCTATCATGTCAGCAGTCTCGAGACTTTGAGTCTAACGGAGACAGAAAAGACAGACAGTTAATCATAGACCTCGGTTCGGGTTGGACCTCTTTAATAATCATATTAATTCTAAGTCACTCTGTTTCCAAGTTTGTACTAAGTTCGATTTCCAAATATAACGTTATCTTTTAGCTAGTAAAATATTATTTTTTTTAAAAACCTTAGTGAGGTTTCCCGTATAACAGTACGTATTTGAGGATCCAATTACAGGGGGCATCTCATAATTCAGGGATGACAACGAATGAATCTTTGTTAAGGGTCACTTTAGATATCATAGGATGCAGTCATCATTTTCCATCTATATGATGTGTTTGTTTGTCACCCCTAAATTATATGTTGGTTTTTTTCCTTATATTGTTTCCGTACCTTGTCACTTTTGAGGACTGATCACGAATCAACGTTATTAGTTATAATTCCTCCGATTTCTGTCACTCACAAGATTAACAAAGGAAAAATTTTATGCTGGTATTCCAAGATTTCCGGGCGAACAGACCAATTTGTGTCACGTCTAGTTTACTAGTGTAGTAGTCAAGTAACTGCGGACTTTTATCCTATATCCGTACGTAATGCTCAGAAAATCTGTTAGTTCTTTCACCTCTTTAACTTTTCTAACAAAAATACAACTTAAACAAAATGTAGTATTTCACGTTCAAAATGTTAGATTTGCTCAGCGAATCTTTTCACATAATTAGTTAAAGTTGAATGTTAAGTGATGATAAATATTCATAGCGGGCAGGCTTGGAGGGCGTGGAGTTAGGCTCCAGGTTTCAGAACTAAGTAAGGAGGGAGATACTTTGTTTTTTATAGGGTTGATAACAGTATGGTTAGAGTATATAAAAGACACGGGTCCGGATTTTTTTTTTTTTTAAAAATTCTGCAGCATAAATTGTTTACTATAGTATACTCTAACAATGAATATGATATAATATAAAAATTATAACGCCATCGCCATATAGAAATGTGTTTAACTTGTCATTGTTTCCACTAAATTCGAATATGCGTGTTTGTGTTTTAATGAATACGTATTTAATGTTTCAATTTAAACATGACCCCATTAACAGAATCCGGTACAAAATAATGTTACTGTTATCGTGATATTTCACCTTAGACCGCGAGTGACAGTAAATTTTTTGTTAAGTTGATTATGCAATGTTTCCAGCTACGTCATGAATAGGTCGGCACGGTGGAGGGACCACCCCATCTGCACAGAGTAACAGAGTAAAACAGCAGCATAGCTCTGCTGTGTTTCATATGATAAGTGTAGGGATCTGTGGGTCTAATTATAAGTGATAACGTATCTGCATCTTCGATCGTTGTTATGAATGAGCCACGGGCGTCATTTTTATTATTTTTATTTTTATTATTATTTTATTATTAAGGGTGCAGTCGTCACTTACCACAGTGTGCTAATTTGTCATCCTTAGTTTAATAAAGGAATGGGTGGTAGAAATAAAAGACATAAGTTAATCTTCATTTATATTTCAGAAATAGAAACGGAGTAAAAATGACATCTTATTAAAACTGTTGAGAAACTAGCAGCGCGACAGGTCCGGCAGGCTCTTCTCCTTGCAGTAGGCGTACGACGAGGGCCAGGCTTTGAATCCCACGCGGTCAAAAATCCTCTTCGCGCACCTCACATCATCATTTAGGTCTTCGTTTAAAAGATCTGAAATTCAACATTGTAATGTGTACGCAAAAGAACATCAAAGTCATGAGTCAGAGGATACATGTATTTGTTTTAGAATACTAATAGTGGTTAATGAGCACACAGCTTGTTTGATAAGCTAAGTGATGACGGCGATCTATTAACACCTACGTTCTTTCTGAACAAAGATTCAAGATGCACGTTATCCCCAGAGACTTGAGATGGAACGTCTCATTGAACCACTAATTTGGACCCCGTGTGAATTGTATTAGTAGAGACTACTTATTCGATAGTGTTTTTATTTCGCTTTTGTATTATTCAGCCGGGAATGTTATCGATAATTAGAATTGACACCTATCAGCCAACAGTCCAATTAATTTAATTTTAGCCAGAGCGACAAAATGCTGACAGTGCAATAATTTAATTAATTTATAACGTGTAGTGTTGTATATAAATTCGTTTCAGTACAAAGCTTATCGATAGTACTTGATACTAGTTTTTTTAAAGAATGCTAATAATACTATAATATTCCTGTTAACCACTTAAGCTTAAATGCTTAAGCTAGGGGTTTATTCACGACAATAGGTTAATGACGGATTTGAACCTATGTCGTTACGTGTCGTGGACCGCTTCCTTAAATACTAGCCTATTGACGCTACATGTGTTTTATTAGATATATATATATATATATTTATTTATATACGACAACTGATTAAAATATTACAGGTGTACTGATAGTTAATGGGTTATCGGTTTCTTTCACATATTTAAAACATAGGGCCATATTATGATATTATTTGAAACATTATTTTGTGAGGGCCTTTCCTGATTGAGAAGACGCAATCGTATTCTTGGTATGGTTTTACTGGATTAACTTTAGGCGGTATTGTTTATAATACTAATAGTGGTTAATGAGCACACAGCTTGTTTGATAAGCTAAGTGATGACGGCGATCTATTAACACCTACGTTCTTTCTGAACAAAGATTCAAGATGCACGTTATCCCCAGAGACTTGAGATGGAACGTCTCGTTGAACCACTAATTTGGACCCCGTGTGAATTGTATTAGTAGAGACTACTTATTCGATAGTGTTTTTATTTCGCTTTTGTATTATTCAGCCGGGAATGTTATCGATAATTAGAATTGACACCTATCAGCCAACAGTCCAATTAATTTAATTTTAGCCAGAGCGACAAAATGCTGACAGTGCAATAATTTAATTAATTTATAACGTGTAGTGTTGTATATAAATTCGTTTCAGTACAAAGCTTATCGATAGTACTTGATACTAGTTTTTTTAAAGAATGCTAATAATACTATAATATTCCTGTTAACCACTTAAGCTTAAATGCTTAAGCTAGGGGTTTATTCACGACAATAGGTTAATGACGGATTTGAACCTATGTCGTTACGTGTCGTGGACCGCTTCCTTAAATACTAGCCTATTGACGCTACATGTATTTTATTAGATATATATATATATATTTATTTATATACGACAACTGATTAAAATATTACAGGTGTACTGATAGTTAATGGGTTATCGGTTTCTTTCACATATTTAAAACATAGGGCCATATTATGATATTATTTGAAACATTATTTTGTGAGGGCCTTTCCCTGATTGAGACGACGCAATCGTATTCTTGGTATGGTTTTACTGGATTAATTTTAGGCGGTATTGTTTATAATACTGGTATTTTTAATAAGTATAAAGAAGACAGCAGTTATGTTTTGAGAACTACAGCATACATACTTCATAAAGAATATTGAAATATTGTTAACGACCACAAGATTGTAGTAATGTTCAGTTGTAGTTACGTGGACACAGAACATATATACTACACATCCAAATCCCAAAGTGAACAATTTGTTATATATAAATATTGTTCCGGAATCGAATTCAGGACTCCCAACGCAACAGCCAAGTATTCGAACAAATACGCTACGCGGCCATATGAAGTATATATGCTTCGACTGAATAAATTTATATTTTATTTATTACACGTCAGCTTGTTCCCACTCGGTATCTGTTTCGTTTACTACATGCCTTATGGTAAAAGCTCAGTACGTTTGCTTAAGCACATGAGCTTTGTATGTTTATAAATAATATATGCGTGCGTAAATTAACCTATATAAATGGTGAGTTTTTCTAATTATAAATAGTAAACTGTGACAACTCTAAATTATATTATTTGGGTCATATTACTTGACGATTGATAAATAGACCGAAAGTAAACTACTCAAAACAAAATATAGCCCACTCTAAGTTAATCTTTGAGTTTCGTCTAAAAAAATAGTGAAGTTAAACATTTCGAAGTATTGTTGACATGTTTATCTAACGTTATCATTGTTTCGAATCAGGAATACAATGGTGGCTAGACAAAAAAAGTGAAGTACTCCAAAAAACGTTTATTACTCAAATTCTCAGTCACATTCTGAATGTTACAGTCGCACGTCTACTTTTTTCATTTTGATTTGATCTCGGTGTTACTCGCGATCATTATGCCTGGTTCTCGGCGTCATGTGGGTGTGGAAACAGCAACAAGAGCAGTGTTTATGCTTCAGAAGGGAGAATCTCAGAGATTAGTGGCAAGACGTCTTGGTGTGTCGCGACGAGCTATTCGAAACGCGTGGGAACGCTTTCTCGAGACAGGTAGTGTCGCGAGGAGATCTGGATCAGGAAGAGCGCGAGCTACAACCATCCAGGAAGCCCGGTATATCAGATTGACTGCACGTCGAGAGCGTACGATTTCCGTCCACGTCTTACAAAATCGACTGGCACACGAATAAGTGATCAAACCATTCGAAATCGGCTCCATGAAGACGGACAACGTTCCAGATCTCGTGTTATTCGTCTAAAATTGACAAGAGCGCATCGTGCAGCACGTTTGAGGTTTGCGCGCGAGCATGCGGAGTGGACAATGGACAACTGGAGAAATGTACTCTTTACGGATGAAAGTAAAGTGAAGTTTTTCAGCGATGATCGTCGAGTGCGCGTGTGGAGAAGAGAAGGAGAACGTATTTCAGAACCTTGCATACATGAAATGGATCGTTTTGGAGGTCCAAATGTTAAGGTGTGGGCTGGAATAAGCTTGCTCGGTAAAACTGAGCTGGTAATTCTGGAAGAAGGCTCCATAACTGCCTCCCGGTATATCGATCGAATAATTCGGCTCCATCTCATCCCATTTTCACAAAGAGTGGGTGAAAACTTTGTCTTTATGCAAGACAATGCTCGCCCACATACAGCGCGAACAACCCAGAGAGCTCTCTCTGAAGCCAATATTACGGTTTTACCGTGGCCGGCCATGAGTTCCGATCTTAACCCCATTGAACATTTATGGGACCAATTGAAAAGAAGCCTCAAATCGAGCTTCAGTAATGTGACTAATCGACAAGGGCTCATAAACGCCTTAAAATTGTGTTGGGAGCGAATACCGTGGAAAACATCACCCACTTGATTGAAAGTGTCCCAGATAGATTCAGAGAGTACATACGGCACAGAGGAGAACCTACTCGAAATTAAGCACCATCAAACTCATTGATTTAGTCAATAATATAAATCAAAATCAAACTTTACTTAAATCAATAATTTCTGTAAACTTTCCTAAAAACTGTAAATTTTGACTAAATTCCATAAAATTGGCAAAACTAACTCTTGTTAATGTTCACACACTTTCAAAAACCTTAATTTATTCATTCCTAATCATAAAAACTGAAAAAAGAAAAAGAATCTGTAAAATTCATTTATAAAACATGGTGGGCCCTATTTTGTTTTGAGTAGTTTATTTTAACGCGCAATGGCTGTCACAAAGCACGAGCCTGAGCCATCCGCAGCCAACGACTTCCGGCAGACATGCACAGGTTGTCTCTCCATCTACCTACTGCGATGTTCGATATAAGCTTGTCAGTCGAGAACCGTTCTTCCCCATCGGTTTCTACTGAAAATCAAGTTGCTCTACAGACCTCAAAGAAGAAAACACTACACTCTATCGTTTTGACTCGGTAGACAATAAATTATCGCCAGGAAAACTGTGTGTACATTTGTCACCCTTAATATTATATTAAAAATAAATGAAATATTTAAATTATAATGAAAAAGCAACTCCGAAAGCTCAACCAATTGGAAAACCATAAACAATTACAAAAAAACATACAAGGTAAGCCCAGCTTAACGCTTCTGTAATCCGAGACGAGCTCAAGATGTTTTCAATCATGTTGTTTAACTTATACAGGATTTCTCGAACGTGTGCCAAAATATGTTGCCTATGAAACGATGTTTTCTAAGCCAACATTATTTACTTTAAGGCGCCCATCTATTGATAAATTTGTTTTCAAAATTTCCAAATGAATTGATTGTGTATTTTTGACCGTTTAGTAAAAGTATTAATAATAAAATTACTAAACTTATTACATCATGAGTGCATGTTTAAGAATCTCCTTTTAAACAAAGGTTTACATATGTTAAGAGTTTCCGCTCATACAAGTTTCTAATTTACAAAGCTTTGATAATATATACTTGTCAAAGGATATTCTAAGAATTAACTTAGGACGGGCGAAAATGTAACCTACTTTTATGAGTATTTAATAATTATGATATATTTGTAGTGTAATTATTTTCATATGTATAACTTAAATCTAAAATTATCGTAATGCCCTCCTCTTTTCGGTCACGGTTTCCGGATGCGACTAGTTTCTGAATAAACGTCGGATTAACCAAGTCCACAGAGGCCCACAAGGAGTACCAGCTTGAAATAGCAGCCAAACGCTTCTGTGTTTTGTATGATGAGTATAGGGTTCCAGGGATAGGGATTCTGGCGACCCAATTACTCAGAGGCGGAAGTGGATTTTGAAGCATTGTTGGGAATGGATGTAGGCCGCATATTCGATGAATTGAGTGTGTTAGTATTTTTTGTTTTCTAAAATACTATAAAAACATCCTTAATAAATATATTTGAATTGTATAAGAGAATTATAGATCTATTTTACATGTCATTTATATGTTTGTTTGTTAGAAATAATAGACATAAAATGTCGTTATTTTTAATAAATAAAGATCTACGAGCATTTGCGCAGTGAAATTTTGCAAATTATTGAAATTAAAAGGGCATTATGGCGAAAGGTTAAACACACACGTGCTGCGAAGCATAGATAATGTTGAAAGCAAATCTCCATTCAGTAACAGATGCGAAACGAAATTGTTAGCATTGTGTTAATTAGATTAGGGGATAATACCTTCGCATTTCATGTTGCAATTGCCGCTTTTCCTGCCTTTTTTACACCACTCCTTGTTGTTTATCTGTAAATAATAAAATCAAATATTGTATTTTTATATTACAGTACGTATACAGTATATATATATATATATATATATATATATATATATATATATATATAGTATCTAGTCCGGCCGTAAGTTCTGTCACAAATGAAAATGCATTTTTTTATGAAGTAATGTAATATTATTAAAATTTATACCTACATATTTATTAGGCAGTCGGCAATAATTAAAAATAATTATATTCGTAATGGCCACCTTTGGCTTTTATACAGTGTTGTGACCAGTTTGTGACCAGGTGCATAGTCCTACTGGAAAGTCCACGGTATACTTTTAAAAAGTGTATTGCTGAGACGTTTCACAACATGACCCAAGGTTGTATCTTGATACACTTTGGCTGAAGTTTTCACACACTTTTCACACAAATGTAGTTTTGTGACTCCTTGATAAGACACGCCCCACCAAACCATCACTGACGCAGGATGATGACCACGTTGTACCTTTCCAACCACTTGATCGCTTTTTTAGAACTGTGAGCGTACACTTTATCATTTTGCTTATTGTAGTGTTCTACAATCGTGAATTTTTTTTGTAAAGAAGATATTTCTGTGCCTTTCTCCTGCGACAAAAGGCGTTTTGATCGATCCACTCTCTTTAATTGTAAAGATTGATTTGGGGCATGTCCTGTGTATCGACGATAAGCACCGAGCTTCATGCCTTGTTTTATAATACCCGACAGAGTCCTAGCGGAAATCTTCATCTCTCGCGAGAAGATTTTTGATTCCTAATGGGTGTTCGACGAATTCTGGCTTTCACAGCATTAACAGTCTTTGTAGTTCTAACAGCACGCGGCCGCCTTTTCTGGTCTTCAACAGAGGAAGTTGTAGTACGATATACGAACATACGGCTGATACCAAGGTTTTGAAGTGTCTGGAATATGACCGACGGCTCCATACCCACTTTGTGCAAGGCGATCACTGCGGTTCTATTCTTTAACACCCCATTCCATATTGTAATTTGATAATGAACACGAAAAAATATGTGAAATGGCGCAAAAGCGAAAGAAATTATATACGTACTCCAAATTTAAAATTTTCCAAATTTAAAAAAAGCAAAAATTTTTTAGTAACAGTATTTATGTCCAGATTAGTTATATACACATAATGTAAACATATATATCATGTAAGTATACAGGAATGAATGTAGACACTGCCGAAATACACACAGAGTTCCACTCTACAAACCTATTTCGCTTCAATATCTGTTTGTATATGTACATAGATCAGTGAAGGAAATTTCGAAAAGAATATTTTTTTATTTTTTGCTATATATTTTAATAATATTACATTACTTCATTAAAAAAAATGCAGTTTCATATAAACATATATATATATATTTATATATATATATATATATATATATATATATATATATTAAAGGAGGCAAATATCACACTTTGCCTCAAATGACGTTAGAACCTGTAGTAGTTTTACAGTAGAATAGATTTAGAGTAGTAAGTAGATCTACACTGCTGTTTATTCCTAGCTGCAGAATGAATGGGTCAGCTCGACCGGGTAGAACCACGCCCTCATAGAATAACAGCGTTAAACAACAGCACATGCTGTGCTTTGCTGTGTTTCGTCTGGTGAGTGCAAGGAACCTTTATTACTGATGACGAGGCATTCCATCTCAGTCCTCAAGAGTGACGAAGCATAGGGGTCATAATGTGGAATTAAGATACCTTGTCAAGAATGAATGTAGATGTCATAGACCGCAGGAATCTCTTACCATCAGTTGAACTGTGTGCTCGGTTTTACTCTCAATGTAATAATAAAAAAACCCATATAAGTATAGTATGACTTATATATATATAAATTATTTTTTATTTATATATATATCAATAAAAAATTATATATATAAATATATAAATTTACAACAACTGTCAAGTTAACTACATCTACATTTCATTTAGCTGTTGGTTAAGCGGTTTTGAGGACAACGCTCTAATAATATTCCGTCTCCAATATTATTCTCGGACTTAAGATTGTCTCTTGGCTCTGATTTGATTAATCACGGAATTCACTTCAAATTCTATTTGAGGACTTAAGCTTAGGACCTTGTGAACTAGTCTCTAAGAATAGAACTACACTTATTTGAGAATTATGATTATTATATCGATTTTATTAATTGCTTTGAACTATTTAAACATTCAGTAGAGGCAAGCTATAGACTAGTACGAATAGATCGGCTTGACTTGCTTGGCTTACACCTTTGCATTATGGTTTTTCATTCATCGAGGATTACTTTTTTTTTTAAAGAAGATTAATAATCATGGATAGGAGAAATACCGTATCATCGGTTAGAAGGTTGTTCGTTTATAAACATATGATATATACATAGACATATAAAAAATAACCATTAACATTAAATATAACATCGCAATCTAATGGATTAATGAACGCGCATTTAATAATTACGATAACTTCTAAAGTTTATCCTTGTTCTTTGTTTGTTCAATTGACACAATCTGCGAAGAATTGTACCAAATTATACCACAATCCAATGACTAAATAATCACATAACGAGATAAAGCGTTAAGTGAAGATAAACAAACCGGATATAATAATTTGTAGGATTTTAATTAAGCCTTAAATACAACAATAAAACGCTCGAATAGTCCCGTAAAATCCCCTGTGAAAATCCCTAGCAACATAACATAAAGCGATATGGATAATATTGCCCGTAGGCATCGTCAATGCGACGTTCAAATAAATAAGCGAATTAATTAAAAACGTGTTTGCTGACAAAATACAAAATGCAGGCGAGCGGGCATGTCGCCTGGAATTTGCATTTTTATCGCGCTCCTAATGGAGAAATGCGTATCGGGCATTTTTAAACGAGCTTTTTTTTTCGGGAATGTCAACGTAATGACTTCACTGCGCGGCTAGAATAAATTCTTCTCTTTAAGTTTCGTTCGATCAACAAATTATTTGCCGTCAGACTATTAAATTTGGTTTGGATGATAAAATTGAATCCCAGATAATGAATATTAAAAAGAGTTTCGTGTCTAGCCTTGTTAGTGAAAGTTCACGTTTAAATTTATGACACAATCATTTTATCAATGCTCGTCTTGTTCCAAGTTCTTTTGAAAGTTAATATAAAAATGTCAGTTTTAAATGTGTCATTGGTGGAGAGCAAGTAGAAAATAAAAAAAAGTATATATTTTGTTTAAATGTTTTCTTTAATACCTGATAAAAGGAGCCGTTAGTTAGGATAGAGGAACCGGTTTGATGGGTCATACGACATTAGACACGCGTCATTTACCTTATCCTCTGAATTCGAGGCGAGTGCTGATAGGAGTGTTGGCACCAATTAAGATGTGCCACTCTCAATGCCCTCCGCGACTCCAATGGGGCTGCACCTTCAATGCAGATGCAATGAGTCCGTGGGGGAGAGGATCGTCGGTAATGCGAAACCGTTCTACCTATGGCCACTCCGTGGCATTAACCTCATGGTTTCCGATTAGTATATTTAAAGTACGTAAAACGAAGGTATATTTAGAGAAAGGTAGGAGGAAGCCACTGCTCGTATTGAGATGAGAAGCCGTGTAGAAAGGTCGCCTAGTGTTGCGATACGTAGGACGCTTGTTTGATGAGGAAGCAGATAGAGATTCCTGAGACCGGGCTGTTGGCGCATATAGGGCCGCGGATTTTATCTCATAATACTGCCGTGAACGGCGCAGATTAGACATTTTATGGTTTGACTCAGACATAAACCGTACTTGCCCTTGTGAGGGAGGGTATGCATAAGAAATTTTCCCATGTATGGTTTATAAGTGTTCTATAATTGCTATTTACGATAAGATGGTTTAATGAAGAAGTTTACAGTTTTCTAATTCTAAGCTTTCTAAGACGCATAATCGTCTTCTCCTACGTCCTTCTCATCGTACTGATTTCATTCACTCGTCATTCTTTCTTCAATCTATTCTCCTGTGGTATGCGCTACCTTTCGAAATCAGAATGGTTAAAAGTCGCTTAGAGTTTAAACGTAAAATTCGAAAGCATTTGTTAGAAGTAGCGTCAGCAGATTCATTACATCGATAATAATTATGTATATATTTATATGTATATTTACTTTTAGATATGTTTGTATTTACAATAATTATATATTTTTGTTTTATAGTTTATATAAATGTATATAAATATCTATTAATTTATTTATTATTATAAATTTCTAAGATAATATATAACGATATATATTATTATTATTCATCTGTCCCTATCTTGATTTCTCTGAACCCCCCCAAGGTTGACTGGTAGATAATGCCTTAGGCATTAAGTCCGCTTTCGTGCATATGTTAGTTATACTAAATTTTATAAATAAATAAAAATAAATAAGCTGCTAATAATCTAAGTTGCTAAAGCTATTTATTATGTTAAGCTTTATTCTTTATTAAATTGGTCTTGGAACTCAATTGCGCTACGAGTTAAATGCTTACTATATTTTACTATTTCATTGGGTTAAAAAACGATATTTGAAGACTGACATGTAATGTTCTTAAACGTTTATTTGATACTGCAATACTGAGAGTTCACTTTTAATGTCCCGGTACGCGGGTAACCGAGTTCGATATACAGTGTCGAAACAGAATTGATTATACATTCGCACCTTTTTCAATTATAAACGTTAGGATCGTGAAATAATGCAATACTCAATGCGGTTAAACGATTAATATCCCGACCGCAAAGCTTAATGAGAGACAATAATTTTTTGTGGAGCCCGAAATGTCCAATGCGACAACGGATTACACCAAAATTCCAACAATTCTCCATATCCCTTGTTAATTTATTAATATTAAATTCAGCGGTAACCGCATAGTGATTATCAGTTATAATTTTAAATTAACATTCACTGATTAATAACTGCTGACTGCAGCATTTGGATAATTAGGGATGGTAAGATTTGTAGCTATAATAATTTAATAAATAAATTAAAAAATAGCAAACGCCTCTGAGGATTCCGCATTTGCATGAATGTTTCTTATTTCTGTTCTAATTTACTTTTTATGTATTTATGACGTCCCTTTGGAGTTGCTGTTATTTTTTATTTGAGATGTTATAATTGAATGTTGCTTCTATGATGCTTATGTAATATTTATTAATATTTCAAAAGTAGGTGATTTATCTTATTTAACTTTAAGAGCAATCTTGGTTATTCACGAGAATTTTAATGTTTGTTAATTGTGTGCAGATTCATCAGGTTGCTTGTTTTTTTGTAGATTTGGTTTTAAATTATATTTATTTTATAAAGGGCTATCAACCTATGAAATCTTCTCTATTGGTCATTTCAAACCAAAAAAAAGTTTGGATCGGCTGTGAATTCTAAATCCAAATTAATTTTGTTTTAAGAACATGTCATTATTTTTACAAAGTCAGTCTTTTGTTTATTGATTAGCTTTGTATTTTCATTACGTTTGAACATTTTTTGTCAAAATGGATACTTTAAAATTTCGTGAAATTATGGAATATTAGTTCCGTCGTGTCATCAGCGCGGCACAAACGGCACGTAACATCAACAACGTTTACGGAGAGAACTTTACAAACGAAACCACAACCCGTTATTGGTTTGCCCGGTTCCGTTCTGGAAATATTGATTTGAAAAATGAACCTCGTGGTCGTCCGGACACTTTGGTCCACAATGATGAAATAAAGGCGATTGTGGAAGCTGATGATACTCAATCTACAGCCGAACTAGCAGCTTTTGATGTTAACATCAAAACAATATTGGACCATTTGCGACCAATTGGCAAGGTAAAAAAGCTTGATAGATGGGTGCCTCACGAACTTAAGGATCACCAGCGCAACGTACGCGTTGAGACCTGCCTCGCGCTGCTCAACAGGCACAGAAATTAAAGAATTTTGAACCGAATTGTTACGTGCGATGAAAAGTGGATTCTTTTCGATAGTCGAAAGCGTTCAGTATGTTGGTTAGGTCCTGGTTCAGCACCAAAGCAACGTCGTAAACATAAAATTACCTCTGGAAAGTTGATGGTCACTGTTTGGTAGTCTAGTGCCAGTGTGATTTATCACAGTTTTTTACCAAACGGCATGAGCATAACTGAAGATGTGTGCTGTAAAGAACTTAATGATGAAGAATGAAACTGATGGAGAAGCTCGCACAAATGCAACCAGCTTTGGTCAACCGGTCGTCCCCGCTGCTCCTACACGACAACGCGCGACCCCATGCTGCACAACAGACATTCTCCGAGCTGCAAGAGTTGGGGTAGGAAGTTCTCCTTCATCCACCGTAAACACCAGACCTTGCACCCACAGACTATTAATTTTTCCAAAATTTATATACAACTTTTTAGTGGGAAAAAAATTCAATTCCCGAGAGGCAGTACAAAATGCCTTTGAAGAATTTATTGCCTCCCGTCCAGCTGATTTTTACAAGAAGGGCATCAATAAACTACCACTGCATCGGCAAAGATGCATCGATTACTTTGAAAAACAGAAATAAAAAAGTTCGAAAAAAAAATACTTTAACTAATTTCATACAAAACACGGCAATTTCATAGGTAAAGACCTATTACTATGTTTTCTAATTGTTCTCATATACTGTCAATTAAGGAATTCCTAGCGATATATTTATATTTGTCACAATCACATCACCATCATTATCATCATCATTAGTCCAAAAATGAACAAGTTTTTTTTTTATGATATTAATTGTGTCATACGAGCATACTTTACACTCGGTAAGTGGTGATAGCGACTCATAAACAAGACATCCACCTTCAACAAAGATTCAAGTTGCAAATGCTATTGCATGTCACATGAATTACCAGCACTAGCGACTTCTTATGCTCACCGTAATGAAACGAAGCAGCGTTATATCGCTTCATTTTAAAGGCTAACAGTGGGGGCACGGGGACGCTTAGAAAATCAAAACTTTTTAGGTGCCCATTATAAGGTCGAAAAAGCACCATCCCTTTTATATATTTAATAATTGCTCGAACGGTATTAAAACGTTTACGTACTTAAAAAAAAAAACACCCTATATATCCCCCATTGGTCATAGGCCACAACTAGAGAGAGAGTTATATCGTACACTTGGCCTAAGTGTAGAAAGGCGGACTTCGTATGTCTTCAAACTATTTTTGTACCTATTTCATTGATATTGAAGTTTCCTCACGTAATTTTTTCATAAACCATATTTACCGCCGAGCCCGTGGTAAATTAACATTTAAAGTTTTATTGTTCAATTTCATTGACGTCGGCGTCGGGGATCGAATCTGTTTGCTCGCGTACCGTTAATTAAAAGCTATTGTTTAGACACTGATCTAGTAAGGTTATTCTTAGTATGTATTTGTAATGAAAATTCCCTCATAGTTTTCACAGGGAACCGTAAAAAATAATAACGCTAACAAGTATCTCTAAAAAGTGAACAATAGAACTGCAATGCGTCGGTTACCCATTACAAGCTAAATGGCACTTAATAAGACGATGTTTTAAAATTCTCACATCGTGAAACTGTAACGATTCACAAAAGAAACATTTAGCCGTTGTTACTACACAAGGAAACTTTAAACGGTCCATTCAATGTACGTTGTGTTTTGTTTTAGATAGTGTTGGGTCATCGGGGAATACAATAGTGTAAGTTTCTAGTATTATTAAATGAGGTTGCTTAAAATTTTGGCACGGTGAAAACAGTTGATGCTGCAAATATCGGAGATGTTGCAACTTCCACGACTTTGATAAAAGAAGACAATTTTAGTAAATTTCTATTTTTATATTAATTTTCTTTCGGTTCTTTCAAATCTTTATTTATTTTTCTTTGATTTAAATATGATTAATTAATATTTTTCAATGATTTGGCAAAAGGAATTTAAAATTATGCGTCATTTTATTAAGTACTAATACTTTGTATTCCAACTGGCCTATGTTATATGTAAATTTAACGATGGTAGAATCACTCTCCAGCTAGAGTCTAGCTGCAACATAAATAGGTTGGCTCGAGGAAGGACTATTCCCTCATTTTTACGCGGCGTGTTGGCCGAATCCAAAGACCGAACTACAGGTAAAGAGGCATTTCATTACATCCTAAGGAACGACACATATGCATTTTGAATATTTGTTGTGGATGGGTGTAGACGTCAAGAGAAACATTCATCACGTTTGTTTGACATCACTATTCAAAAAATAGAAAAATCTTTGAAAAAATGTAAACTATCTTTTAGCTATAAATTGGATTGACGGTCATGCTTAATTATTTATTGATTACTTCATACTTAAAGATAAACTATATGTTTATCTTTAAGCTGTTCGTGTACTGGTAGACACTTAAACTAGTTACTGCAAAATATTTGTTTGCTGTGTCGATCTGGTCTTTGGAGATAAATACGGTCGAAACCGTTCGAATCATTCTACAGTTGTTGTGTACCAACTCAAAGCATTTCAGATTAGTGGGAGCGGTTAACGTGAATATTAGTAATACTAAAACGAAAAACAAAAATGTCGTCCTGGTCCATTTTAACCAAGACGATATCTTCTGGTCGCAATATAACGTAACGCATCAGTCCACCCTGACTGACAAAGGAGATACAACAAACTGATACCCAAAAAAAGTAATTTTTTTTTCAATTCTTTGTTGGGAACTGAACTCAAAATCGACGCATTAATAGCTTACGACACATGGTCGAAATTGAAGAGTTCATGTTATTAAAGTCAAACACTGACGCAGCAATTATTATATTCCTTTACAGTTCGCTTTAAAAAATGGTGCATTTCCTAAGACTGTATGCTCAGATTACCTACGATAATAAAGCGAAAAATAAAATCCTATTTCGAAGTCTTGAAAAGCTGAATGCACTTTTTTGTGTTAAGCTTCAATGCGCGGCTTTAAAGATGACAAGGTAGACGTGGTACACGACACGCAATAAGAAATAGAAGGCCGCCACAAAGCTCAGTTCCGGACGTTCATTCGACACTTGATACTTATTTCCTTCGTCGACCGCACCGCTATCTGCTCGATGTCGCTTCATGAGATAAGTTCAACTGGAATCGTATTTCGGAATGCCTTTCAACGTTTTAAAAGGTAACATAATTTTCAGCGTGAGATTTATTTAACGTTGTAGCAATGGTAGGGCTACACTGTAGTTTTTTTCTAGCTGCAGAATGGGTCAGCTCGACTGGGGTAGGACCACAGAATACCAACGTAAAATAGCAGCATAATGACTGGAGACGAGGTTCTCCATTCCATCTTAGTCCTCAAGGGTGAAAACACGTCTGCATTATGATTCCTTATCAAGAATGAATGTAGATGTCATGGGCTGCTGGAATCACTTGCCATCAGGTGAACTATGTGTTTTCTTGTCACTCTTAATGTAATAAAAAAAGAATTTTTTGTTCACACCTTACAAATTGGTTGCAAAGGAAGGATTTAACGCCTTGAACCATTAAATCCGTCCAGTGAACCCGTGAACCCGTGGCGTGGAGAGAAATTATGATAGTCATTTATTAATAAAAAAATTCTTATCATTAAGTTTCAGATATTTAATACAATAAAATAAATAAAAATATTATTAATAATAACTATCAGATTATATCCAAGAATACTATTATATAAAAATATTTACCTATAACACCAAGAAGAGATGAATGAAAAAATTGAAAAATTGGTTTTATGATTATTTCAGATTTAAGAGCTTTGATAATGTTTAAAAATTTGTAAATATATATAAAGTAATTGTTTTTTATAATCTATAAAATCCATAATAATATCATGTTAAGCTAATTATGACGGTAGAATAAACCTAGATCAGCAGATCTCTCACAGTGGCAATTGGCGGGCACAGTAAAAACAATAAAACTAAAGGCCAATAAAGGTTCTCAAATCACAACGTCCATTGAACAAACGCAGTGAAGGGAAAACTCTCGATAGATGGAGTCAAGACTTATATAAGTGGGAAGTTGTTGGAAGCAGTGCAGAGTGCAGATTCAGGATCATGCGGATATAATTCGGAACATTCAGTTTCTTCAATAGTAATGAAGAAAGGGTCAAGTAGCATCATAACGCTAGTAGGGGAGCATCCCGTTTCAGTCCTTACAGGTGTAAATCAAAATGCTAGTGTTAATAGACTCTGGTTAACATAACGACATGAACCACTAGTTATACCATTAGGAGAACTGTACGTTTGTTTGTTACTTTTAAGAGCGAAAAAAATAAATCATATGGCAGATGCGTTGTTGGCTTTAGAGGAATGAGATAGAATGTCTCATCACCTGTAATGAAGTCTCAAGATTCTTTCACTTAACAGACAAAATTCATAAGCGCTTAGCGACTATACTGGTATTCTATGAAAGGATAATAATAGGAGATATAAAATAGTTGCATTATGGCTCTGAGACAGAGGCCTGATCATATGAAGAACAAATAAAAATATGAAAATTAATAAACAATGTGAAAATCTTAAGTTATGTGCCAGTTGTTTTTTGAACTGCTGTTTCCAAGACAAACTTGAGATGTTTGTCAACAGCATATAGAACTTAAGTTAATGTAACTCGTGTTTGTTAAGTATACGAATATAGAGCGACTTTAATTATTCATCTTCTTGTGGAAGTGAGTGGCTGCGGTAATATTCCGAGCATAACCGCAGAGTAATTATACGCAGAGCACCGACGTTTACCCGACGTACGCGGGAGTATTTGCAAATGATTTAACTATAACAAACATTATACACTGTGGATGTCTTAAATTAGAATTTATAGTTGTATTCATCTACTTAATTAGAACGTATATGACAGATAGTGTACATTTTCCATTAACAGTGTACATTGTACAAATGTGCCAATAATACTTCTTATCGTTGGGCGATAATGAACTGGTGAGGTTAGTTTTATTCGCAGTACTTACAGGTCATCTAAAATGTTATACATTCTTCTAGGACTAATAGAACAATTTATAAGCTTACATGTAGTTACTGTATATATTTATCTACTATTTACATATGATGGAGACAGTATTTGATGTCAACTATGCAGTTATAGTATCATTCTGCTTACATTGAAAGCTTTAATATTTGTAAATTTTCCAGTACATTTGACTTGAAAGACGCTGATTCAGTTCTCTAGGAGCTCGGGGCTTCGTCGCTGCATTGTGCCCGTATTCGTTATGTGGTCCACGTTGGTTCAATTTATTCGTGTGGGGTGAAAGGGTGTGCAGTGGATCATTCTGCTATACTCGTCTAGACTCCGGTTCTAGAGCCAGACGTAGTGGCGGTATCGAAGCTGCCGGTTGATTGTCGAAGTAACAAATTGTATTCTATTTTGCATAGAAATGTTATTTTTTGTAAATAACACATATATTTGGCTATGTACGAACTTGCGACCTTAGTCCCAACGAAATATTTTACATTATACTTTGGGGTGGATTAAAAATAGCAGCAATATATACAAATAATAAATACTAATTTGTAAATATTAAATTAAATTATTAAATATAAATCGTAGAAGCGAGGGCTGGATTTGCGTCTTTAAAACAAATCGACCGTACTAGTTTCACCTGGGGTTAATGTTTACGTAATTATTGTATCAAGTAACAATTAAACATCACATAATTTAAGAGATTAATTCATTAGGCATTCCTGAATGAAGAAAATCAAAATGAAATATTGTAAAATTATTAAGACAACCTTCCTTGAATGTGAACGAAATGAAAAATGAAGAACCCATATGTGAAATTTTGAACAAAATCTGGTCTCGGTCTTGGTCTTTATTGTTCCCAAAAATGAGAGCATAAGATCAGAGCTAGTGGAGAGCTAAGCCTAATATAAGCCAAAAAGCAAGTTCGAGCAATCAGATGATGTCTTAGTACGTAATCTAATCGGATAGTTTGAGATATTATAGATGATGAATCTAAACGCGATAACTTACTGTATGAAAATAAAACAGTAAAAAAAAGTAGGTCTATACTTATATTTCACTTTTTAGAAATAAAATTATTTAAATGACGGCTACTTATTTGACTACTTCTTCAACTTTGAGCGAACTACCCTTGAACTACCCTACTACTATTGAAGATTTTTTTGTAAAGGATATTGAAGAATTAGTCTGCTTTCCTTTAATATCCCTTCTTAAATTTGCCAAATCATGAGAATTGTTACAGTAGACATTGCTCTCAAACGACAATCACCAATCGACATAACGCAAAATTGTAGGGTCTCTTTGAGGCGCCCTATATTATGAAAAGATCTTTAAAATTATCCCATCTTGCGTACAATAAGCTTTATACTATTTACTTGTTTGGTTTGGTGTGCACGATACGACTGAGATTCAGAAATACACATCGTGGTTAGTGCCTTTTATTTCTGTCTACTTTGATTGAAATAAAATAATCTTACATTTTGTTAAAACGTCCGCAAATAAAATCTCTTTCATTTCATACGAAAGTGGACACGAAATCCATTTTACAAAACTGCTGATGCTTAATCTACGTTTCATCCAATACCCGTGCACACCCGTGCACCGAACGAATGATGCAGATCTAGAATAAACTCATCTGATTTAAAATTGCAAGCAATAGTAAACGAGGAACGGTAGGTACGAGCATCGGATTGCGGGGAATAACTTATATAGCAATCGGCACTCGCTCTGTCATTTTAAAAGAAAAATGTAAAAGCGTTTTTGCGGTGACGGGAAATGAAGTTTGCGTCGAGCGTCCCTTTACGGTTTTGGTTTTGCTTATTAAAAATTTTAGATATAAATTCGTTTGTGGCCGTTTAAATAAAGTTTTTATATTTATTTATTCAATCCTGTTATTACTAATTGTATCTCCGATTCCGATCCTATAGTCATCAAACACAAGCTATCAGCGGTGTGCTGCTAATGCTGATAGTTTGTGAGAGCTGGTCCTTCAATTTTTTCTGTAGCTAGAAATTGACGTCTCTGCCTTTATCAAATCCACCTTTGATAAGAAATTGGTCTTTTAAGTTTTATGTACGTAAGAATCCGAAGAAAAAACTCGCTAGCGCAAGTGACAATAGATTCGGTTCATTCGTCGAAAGACCGCTTGAGCCACGGCTATCACTTACACATTCTTATCTTTATAGTTTCTAGTGAATTAATTTATGCAACATTAATAATTCGAAAAAAAAAATGAAAATTTTGACAAAGTATCTTTTGTAGACAAAGTAAATTTTCCGATTATAGAAACCAAATATATATTTCAATTTTAGTGATGTTCGAAATAGTTTGTATATAACGGAATTAAGTGTTATTTTAAATGCTACTTTAGAATATTTTCTATTAATATTAAATTCACCTTAAACGTTAAATATAATTTTAATCATTTATTTAAAATCTTTAAAAGTTAAAAATATAAAAGTAAAACGTACGCTGTATTTCATTATTGAAAATAAATGACTTTATTTTAATTCCAGTGCAGGTAATAATTACAGTGCAGGTTAGCTATTTACAGGATTCTAAATAGTTCATATCCATATACTGCCGTCGCGTTCAAACCGATTGAAATCAGACGGGATCTTCGATAAATAGCGTCTTGCGAGCTAATACTTTCGCCTGAGATTAGCTATCTCGGAAGTGAGTAGCTTCGATGAACGTCTTTAAGTGCTGTCTGTTTGCTAGGGGAACTGATCTCATGTGGTATTGGTAAACTTAAGGTTGTTTAATTATTTTGTTTTGAAATAATCTATATTCACTTTTGTTGAGCACTAGCTAAAATCCTTGAGTTTCGAGTTAATATGGAATTGAATTTGGAATAATTTCGAGAAAGTGGTTCAGAAACTTTATTTTGGTGAATATATTTAGAACGATTAGAAAAACACTAGGTAGTCTAGGTTTAATTCTACCAATTTATTACTGACATGTGAAAAATTGTAGTTAGTTCATGTGGCAAAGGGAATTTTACCATTGTTATTCTTTTCTTCTTAATCATTATTGGTGGTAACTGAATGCATGCGTTGTTTTAGAGTAATCAGTGTATTTTTGTAGCAGACATAATATCCATTTGCATAAGGCTTTAACAGGAGTGCTTTGACAAGAGAGATATGCTTTTAGAGATATTGACACCGTATAATTTCTTGTTAACTGCAAATACTCGACAATAGCTTAGAACTACTTTGTCGTGTACTGTGTACAGAATATGTGGAATACATTGAACTGCAATATTATGTTTTTATAAAAATACCAACATAAAATAAATTCAACATATTTTTTTTATCAAAATATAAAAGTATGTAAACTTTTAACACTACCACAACTTCATTTCAAAGTAAACATTTTCCTATGTTCTTATTTTTTATAAAATAGACAGAGATGAAGTTATTGTTAATTGCAGGAAGAGGAAGTGAAGTTACTAAAAAATAAGCCAATTAGGTATTTTTCATAAATGCCTGCATATAAATTTAACTTTTAAGTTTTAAGTTTACCTTTAAAAAATATAAAAATTATATAACACAGATCACAAAAGCACCATTTCAACTATTTCTAATGTTATTTCAACTATTTCTAATGTTATAGTTGGAAAGAAGAAGCAACATTATATAAGCCCAAGCAACACATTAATTTAATTAAATTTAATCGTCTATAGTTACATATTATAATAAAGAAATTGTTAATTCCATTTATACTGTTACTAGTACAAAACATAAGTGTAAATTTTAAGATTCTGTTTTTCTGAGCATTTATATACGCTAACCTTTACAACGGGTGAATCAATTTTGATGTGATCATTCAAATCATTTTAAAAGTAAAGAAGATATAAACATTTTAAAATGCTTCACCTGCGTAGATATTAGCAAGTAGAAAATAATAGTATTATTGAATAATCATATCAAATGTTGTAAAGTTTCACAAACTACCCTTGAGTGCTCTTGCGATTAATATTATTTTTATGTTATATAATATCTATACAAGTTATATTTAGAAATGTTACAAATAATAAAAATACCTTGGACTTTAAACCAATTGGGGGGACAGTTCAACGACCTGGCCCACTTCTGTTACATTTATCGCAAGTGATCTATTCTAACACTGCGCATCCGCTCACGTAGGGTCAGCAAATTGATCTCTATACAAGGATTTATATTATCCAGTTACGGGCAATTGATACATGATCCATTGCACGAGTCTAATAATGTCATTTGGTGACTGGAAATATACCACAAGGACGTTTTCCATCTACTATCTTCTGTGAACGCTGTTATAATATTATAAAATTGTTACTCATGTATTTTGTGAACATTGACTATACTTTTCTAATAGAATGGGATCCGCTGTGTTTATATGTTAAATATTTGTTTCATTTTAACAAATGAACATTACATATTTTACTACAGCTTTTGAGGATCGATATCTTAGATCTTTAATTTGGTATACATTTATTTGCATTGTGATTAGAGTGCTAGAAATAATGACAGAGATGTGCTAATTTATTAATTATGCTTTGTTGTAAAGATTCTGGTACAACCTGCATACGCAGAATATATTATAGTTCCGTTAGTATTTACACTAATACTGATATTCTTACTTCTAGACCTCTTTTCTATTCCTATGTAATGCCAGACCCGAAAATAGTGTGTGATGAATGAATAACGGTTCTTTGGCTGCGAGTGACACAAAGGTACCGCGACACAGCAGTGATGTTCCGATCGATATCGTCGACCTGCATGTTTGAGTAATAAAAAACATATTTCAAGTGTACAGTTCAGCAACTTGCACTGTCCGGAAATTAAAAGTGATAGATCTACACTACAGCACTATGCTAGCTATTAAAAGAATGGGTCGGCTCGATCGCGGAAGACTCACACCTAGATGTCATGAAACGCAGTCATTACTAAACGTTACGTGTTTTTTGTGCTCAGTAGTGAAACATAGTAGAATTGATACTTATTAAGCTTAACTGTCACGTAAGGTTATTCTTTAGTAGATATCTCTCGGTTGTAATCGATGGGAATAACTTTATAAAGTTATTTATATGAAAAGTTACAATTTCTAAACGTTGCTAGTTACTCTGTGTAATAAATTTTGAATTAAATTACAACCTAATAGTAATACATTTCTTGGCTCCCGTCTCTGCAGATATTTTACGTAGCATTAAGCAAATTGACCAGAAGGAAGTCGACTCAGCTTTCTTTTAGAGAACCACCGTTGTGATTATGTTGGCAATAATGCGATTGCTTACGTCAACTGACATGACATTTACTTAGCTTGCTTTTCCTTTAGTCTCTTTGACGTTTCTTTTTCTTTTTTTGTCGTTTTGTTTATGGTTATGGGATCTTCTATTTTATGTTATAGTCTCATCGATGTCGCTTATTTTTATTAGGTATTCATTGTTATTATTTGTATCAAGCGCGGATAGTGAATTTCGCTATGGTTTGGTTGAATTTTGTGATATTTGAGCTCAGACAACTGTTTACCAGAAAGAAATAAGTAAAGTTTCTCAATACATTTGTTCGATATATGAAATCTCTAATAACGTTTATTGTAAAATATTTTTATGACGGTTTCAAAATTTTTGATCTTATCAGTGGAGCTGGGAAATGTTGATTTTCGCAGCGTTTGATTTTATATCCAAAAAATTATATAACATACAGAAGTAGTTATGAGCTATGACAAATTATATTCGTAATCAGAATCGAGAGTTTTGATTTTGTCATGTTTAGCTGTTTGGTAAATGTACATTAATTTTATTAACAGTTATAATAACCGAGTAAATTTGGTAACAAAATTAACTAACACATGAACACAGTATATTGCTTAGTAGTAACTTAATTATATTATTAAGACTTATGTCGTAAAAGGCTTAATGTAACAATATAGATAATTTTGTAGTTATTGAAACTATATTATAAATAATATTATATTTTTTACTATACGTTAATAAACCGATCCGCACTGTTCAACTGATTATAAGTGGTTTCCCGTAATTTGGTCCCCGTACTCTATTCTGCGGAACACAGCACAATTATGCTACTGGTCAATTCATATGGCCACTAGAAACTAGCTGTAATGTGGTTTTACCACTGTTAAAACATATAAAAGTCGATTGTGAATCGCTTACATTATGCCACACGGTGGCACGCTACCACAAAACATTGTTGCCACCATTTTGCTACTGATTGTGCATTGCGTTAAAGCCCCACTGTAATTACTGCAATGGTCACCTTATGTTTCATTGTGAACACGTAATAGATGTAACATGAAATACATTTTGAATTGTATTTGAACTTAATTTAGTAATGTCTTTAGATGCCATTAAGTAAGAAAGCACACTCTCTTCTTCTTATGTCTCCTAATACAAATAATTTACACTACTGTATACTGCTTGATTTTTTAAAGTATTTAATGTGATAATATAAAAAAAAGGAGGACTCCTGGTCAACATCTACCTCGCAGATATCCTCTAATAATTATCAGATGGTGTCAACTGTACAGGATATATAAAAGCATTCATACAAACAGAGACTCTCCGTCGTTATTACCCAGACTGATGTTTTGCATGTGCAAATAATATTGAAGGAAGCCTCAATGCAGAGTCGTGGATACTAACATACAAAACCCACATCCATATCGGAAACTAAATAATACTATCAGTAAATGTTCTATTCTTTCATAGGAACTAGCGTAAAATGGTAACGGCACTACTAGTGCGGTGTTTTTGCTAGAGAGTGAAAGAAGAAGAAGGAGAAGAAGGTCATGAGGTGTGGCACTGTACCTACTTCTTTATTCGTGGTGAACTGTGTATGTTGCTTTGCCATAAATTTTCCATGTTATTACCCCACCGATTGGAAGTTTTTAGTCTGATGGCCGCTGTTAGCCCGAGGGCTTTTGCAGTTTGAGAGTCGCTCAGTCGAGATCTCTTTTAGTGGGTAAACAGCACAAGGGCTCCTAAGAGGGAGCCTCGGCTTGGACCGTTACCCTGTTCCGCGAGAGTGGAACTCGCGGGTGCCCGTGAGGGCCGAACCTCGGCTCGGTCAGTTGCTTCTGACTAAGAATTATCTACATTAATATCTCTTATATTATTATTGGCTATCTGTACCACCACTTCGGAATGCGTAGTCGCTGGAGAAGAAGTGGCGCAAGATACTCCAACGACGCTTGTATCTGTATTGACTGGAGGGAAGTTCTAATTCAATAATTTACGTACGATGGTTTTCATAATCTATGCAATCACTATTCCTGTATTACATATATACATAAAAGTTGCTCTCCTATATAAAAGACAAAAACGAAATTGGATTCTATATCAGGGATTGGCTTTATACATGCATTTTCTTTAATACATTTTAGTAACAAATGAGTAAATTGATCGATGGTAATTGATTCCCGTGGCCCATGACATCTACATTCACCTTTCACAAGGAATCATAATGCAGATGCGTTGTCACCCTTGAGGACTGAGATGGAATGCCTCGTCACCAGTACTAAAAGTCTCCGTGTCCCTGCACTCATCAGACGAACCACAGCAACATTATGCTGCTATTTTAGGCTGTTATTTAGTGAGGGCGTGGTTTTAACCCAGTCGAGCTGACCCACTTATTCTGTAGCTAGAAACAAACAGCAGTGTAGCTCTACCACTGCAAAATGGAAAATTTGTGATAAAAATGTAATATAATATGAAATAATGTACGTGGAGATTCGTATATTACAGATTTCAATTACAAAATAAGCAAATGAACTAATGCAAAACTGACTATAGCTAAACAATTTGTTTGAGTGTAGTTGGTATAGCAAATTCTACCACACTATCTCATTGATAACGTCGTCATAATTATATGTATTTGTTGACAGCTGCATGGCTTACTGGTTAGAGAACTATGAATTTACGTCATGGATTTCGCCTCGATTTTCTTCCGAAGGAAACTATATTTGTGTATGACTGTTTGTTTTGGGGTCTCGTATATTGTATCTAGGTCCCGGGTTCTTTCGCGAAACAGGGTAACAGTCCAAGCCGACGCTCCCTCTTAGGAGCCCTTGTGTTGGATACCCACTAATCTCGAGGTCTGGACTGTGCGCCATATGCACTAGGTCACCTTTCAACTGAATTCAAATTGTATTTATGTATCGTAGTATGGCATTGAAGATGTCATATAAACAGACGATTTATTGTTTTTCTTATTCCATAACTATTTGATAATGGTGCGAAGAACAAATTATTTTTCATCTAACATTGAATAATTGTTATTTTATTTATTTAATAGTTTTCATGAAATTGCTTTATAATGTAAACTTAATCTACCAGTGAGATGTTTTTACTTTTAATATATATATAGGCAAGAAAATACGGATGCAGTGGGTTCTTGCCCATCGGGATTGGACTGAAGAAGATTTTAAAAAGTGCTTTAGACCGATGAATCCAAGTTTGAACTATTCGGTTCAAAACGTAGAATTTACGTTCGACTCAGTGCCCAAGAAAAGATGATGTCAGATTGTGTAGTCCCAATAATCAAGCATGGTGGTGGCTCAATTATGGTCTGGGGTTACTTCTCTAGCCAAGGATTTGATTAAAATTGAAGGAATTTTGAAAAAGGAACAGTACAAAAACATTTTAGAAAAAAATGCCGTTTCTTCAGGGTTGCGATTAATTGGAGATGAATTCATTTTCCAAGAAGATAATGATCCAAAGCTTAACTGAAAATTATGTAGAGGATATTTAGAAGAGAAAGAAGCACAAGGGGTGTAAAAAACATGGTTCGGATCTCAATCCCATTAAACTTTTGTGGGAAGAGCTTGATAAGGAACGTCCGTAATCGTGGCCCATCCTTGTGAGAAGAAATGTGGAATGCTTTATGCTTATTTATAAATTTGGAACAATATATCACACAACACCATTAACAAATTTATTGCCCGTATGCCGAGACTTAAGAGAAAAGTCGTAAAATGTAAAGGAGCATTTTTTGGTGAAAAATCAGTTTAGCTTACTATAGCCTTAATTTGCATGGACTTTTAATATTTCTTTACGCTCTTAAAGTATATTGTTTTTCAATCAATGTTCTATTAAATGATTAAACAGGTTAATTAAACATTTAATATTTTATTGGAGTTTTACTTTATTTTCCTATTTTAATTAAAATGGTCTTAAATTGTTGGCCTGCAGTGATTTTTATTGTATACGTTACCGTATGTAAGGCAAATCGCAAGACTTTTTTACCTTAGTTTTTTGTTCAAACTATTTTAACCTACTATTTAGACATTTCTTAGTCTCTACTTCACATATAATTAAAGAGGTAGAGATTTTATTGTAAAAATATGCTGTGCCTATGTACATACTTCTTCTATCTAAGATATCTTCCTTGTATGAATGCTTTGTGTATAGAAAAGTTAAATGAACAAATAATTTATAAAAAAATACTTCACCTTAGCAAGTGGCTGCTTCTGTTGAACTGTGTATCAAATATACATTTTATACATTTTGATAACTCTAAACGCCGTCCACATCAGTGGCAGTTATAAAATATTAAATTTACACAAACTTTATTATTTACTTGTACAACTTGGTATAAGTTTCAAAATATTATTTGAGAATTTGTTAAAAAAACCTCACGAATATATCAAAAATTTATAAATAGCTTCATATAGTCGTGATCCATTTAATTTACAGCAACATGAATGGGTCGACTCAAATGGGGAAGGATTGCGCCCTCACAATACCTGAATGAAATAGCATCGCAACGTTGCTCTGTTTCGTATAGAGACTACGGAACGGGGGACCTGATTAAAGGAGACATTCCATCTTAGTTCTCTGGGGTGACAGAATATTATAATTCCTATAAATAAACTTGGGTGTCATTATTCACTTATCCTCAAGTGAAATGTGTGAGTTTGTCATAATTAATATTATTAAAAAGTCATCGCCAGAACCGGCATTGACCAAATAAATACGAATAAAAATCTATGATCAAGAGTTGTCTTGAGATAAATAGGCGATGACTACTATAAATATTATTTTTTAAACGACTGAACATGACACGATGGACTGAAAAAAGAAGCACATCGAATTCACCGGCTACTTCTTATTTAGCTAGTAAAGGCAATCGTGAACAAGCACACGTACACAAGTACACTTGCACTAGAAGCTGGTAAAAACCTATACCTCTGACCCTTTAGCATTATTTTAAGAGGAGTTAAATAATAGTTATCACTATTAAAGTATTGAGAAAGAAATAAGAAAATAAGTAATAAAATATACAAGCAATTATTAATATATATATATATATATATATATATATATATATATATATATATATATATATATATATATATATATAAATATATATATATATATATATATATATATATATATATATATATATAATGGCAGTGTGTGTGCAAGTGTGTGTGTATGAGCTACTTTGTAATATGAGAAAATATAAATGTATGTGTGTGGTAAATACAGAATTTAGACAAGCAGTCAATGTAAATTTCAATCACTTATCATGAATGTATCGTCGTACATCGTTATAGTAATTGCAGTTCTGTTTCAATCTGTTCGATTTGTGATTACGGTTGCCGATCACTATGGATACTGACTAGAATGCCTGCTCTAAACTACTGATTGCTACTAAATAATGAAGTTAAATCGATTATAACCAAATATAATGGGTTTTTATTCGATATACTGAAAAACGGAACAAATTGTAACCATGATATAAAATAAAAATTTGATAATTGTAGCAGCTCAGAAATAAAATATATACGTCTGTAATAATGAATAAGTATAAATAATATAATAATATATAATAAAGGCGTCAATAGCCTAATGGTTTAGGGTACGGTAAAACATAAGGTCATAGGTTCGAAACCGCTATTGTCGTGAATCTCTTAGCACAAGTATTTTCAGTTTAGTTGGACTGATTAACCGGAATATTAGTAATGTTAATATAATTGCTTATATTCCTAAAAAAAAAAGAGAGGCCATTCTCTATATATATACGAAAGCTCCTTTAATATTATTGGGTCTTAAGTATATAAGTAATTGTAAGTATATGCACAAAAACAAACGCAGCTATCATTATATATATCTATTTTAATGATTATACTTAAAAGCTTTTAATTTAAATAACTTTCGGGTATAGTGCCAAGGATATAAGAAATGAAATCAACACTTCAAAGACTGTGTAGCAGGTATCCATCAATTAAATGATGCTTCCATACTTTGTGCCATGTGAACAGTGGACTGATTAAAATAAGATATTACTGTTTTTAAAGATGCATCATTATCTAGTCATTATATAGTGCGTGCCACTGCATAGTCAGAAACTTGGTTAGTCCGCATCTGTAATATATCTAATCGTCTAAGGTAACGTTTCCCAACCTGGGGGTTGCGGTTGATATTAAAGGGTGCTGCAATAAATAAGACCTATATACAAAGGATTCGTTTATTAAAGGTATTAATTTAAATTTAGTTTTATAATATGGGAATATGGGCAACGTGTAAATAAGCTATTAATTAAAATGTTTTTATAGTGAAGAGAATAATGGTTTAAGTACTCATATTGTGTAAACATATAAATAAGTGTTTATTGGAGTTAACTCGAGGTGACTTGTGATTTCGTTTCTTTACTGAAATGAAGAAAATATCTTCGACAAATGTTGTATAAGGTTGACCTCAATTTGTCCAATCGATATTGAAATGTCGTGTAATAAAAGGGTTGTTCGAGCGACGTCACGGTCAACTGCGTTTATTCAAGTTGTACCAGTCGAGTTGACATAATTATCGACCTTAACAGACGCGTCGTTCATTTCACGAACCATTCAACATTATTCAGTGAGAGTATTGGAGAGAGCATTCGATTTTATTCAGCGAGAGAGAGAGAGAGTTCTATTTCAATGTGATATTTATTTGTATATTTTGTAAATTTTGTTTGATTTAGTATGAAAACCGCCTCGCCACATTTAATATCTCCAGCTGCTACTGGTGTTCATTATTTTGACTTGAGGAGCATAAGAATTTATTTGGTCTTTTTAAATTAAAGGCAGAACATGTCGCTGTGGTTTTTTTTAATTAAAAAATCTATGATAAAAATTTCATATGGTAGATCCACGTTATATCTAGGAAATGGCCGAGAATAGAAAAATAGTGTTTGAAGACGGACTCCTCAAAAAGTACCAGCGCGAACATTGTGATATAATGTTGTACAATATCGTATGGCCTGTGATGTCAGTTTAAAAACGATTATGAAAATTGAGAGATTTGTTTAGGCTTTAGCCTTAGGCATCTGCACAAAGAATCCTCTTCGAGAATGAATATCAGTGTTCGGGTTGCATTAGATATATGCGCTTATTAATCCATCAAATGCGCATTAAAACAAAAAAGTTTATAAAATATTATATGCAAAATTAGTAATATATTGTAATAAATAAAACACGTATCTTGAATACTTTAGTAAGCTTCCACCCTCGTGTTTGTATCAAATAATAATAATTTGAAACTGCCCCAGCAAATATATCACGTTCCTACCTCGCTGACTTGAGGAAATAATTAATCCCTTAGAGAGGGGAAAGGGAAGTAGCAGGAACTCACCGTATAAAATAATTAGAATTCTTAAGATACTTAATATAATCAATATGCGATTTTTATTTCATTTTGAATCTCCGGCCTAATATTGTATATACTTAATATAATAGGATAGCGCACTTCGTATTCGTAACAAAGAAAATTGGTATTAACCTTATGTGCCTGCATAAACGCATGTTTGTGTTTACAATAAATATAGATAAAGGACAAAATAGATTGAATAAGTGTCATTTGGAGTAGTATCTGTTACACGTATGCCTTCTTAAAACTTTCTACTTAAAGTAACCATGAAAATCTAGTTGTTAAGCTCTCGTTTAAGTTAACAGGGCGCTTTTCTGTTGAACATTGATTGTCTCATGTAAACAAAGACACAATCAAATGTCGACGCCCCCTTTTCTTACCAAATTTTACATATTTTGTGAACTTAAAGTATTTTTAGAATTAATTTATTTTTGTATTAGATACATATAGTGTTGATTACATTGAGCGGAGTTTTCACTTTGATCATCTAGCTAGACGTTTAATAGGTACGTTCCTGATGACTTCACATAAATTATAGCTAATGTGGTAACTTTATACCGCTTAAGCGTAATTACAAAGTTTCAATATTAATTAGAAATACCTAAACGTGCCATGAAAAGGAATCTATCGCCTATATCGACCTGTAGCTGAGAGATATTAAATATTGATTTATTCTTTGTAAAATCGTCAAACATGCCAATTAATCAAGGGATGAAGATATTAAATTGTGACCTAGTAGTAATGGAATCCAATATCAATTTGGTCTCCTTACTTAATATCATATATAATGTATAAAATGATTATTTGTTCATCTCTAAATTTAAATTGAATTTAATTTTAATGTGGAAAACTCATTCTTCTTCTGTCTACCCTGACGACTGAGATAAAAGACTTAGAAGCATATTAATTTTTTCATCCTCAACTACTCAATATATACCAATAAAAGCTATCTGAAATATACCCGACAAAAATGATATAACCAGAAGTAGAAAAGACAATAAAATAAATATAATTGACGAAAAGGGAAAAGATTTAAGTTCTAATAATTTAAAAGCATTTTCCAACTTGAAAGCAGATTAACAGATTATTCATCAATTAATTAACAATTTGTCTGGCCTTGAATCTTAAGGTACCGAAATGTGGATTAAAATTAAATCTTAATTAAGATCCCAACTTTTTCCTATAGAATAGTATATAATTTCAAATAACTGAAAACGTAAGTCGCGCTCATCGGGAGAGGCGTATGTCTAGGTCTGCTATCGTCTGTTGAAGTTACTTGTTCAATCTACTTTTACCATAATTATATTAATAGTTGACCTATCCATCCATATTTACTTGGACTGACCTCTGTTCATACATCTCTCTTGGTATGACACGCGTCATCTCTCTTCTGATCACTTCGTCATCGTCATCACAGCCTATCAACAGTCCACTGCCGAACGTAGGCCTTCCTGTGTTACTAATTGTTAATTTTTAACAAACTCGCAATGTTCATAATTCAATCAATCATTCTAAATTGAAAAATACTGAAACAATTATATAAAAAGATTGATAACAATCTGTTGATTTGTAGTTTTTGAGAATTTCGAAGGAAAACTCTTACATACAAAATACCATTCATATGCAAAATTTTATAAATTTGTTTAGATATCGATATAGAGTACATTTCTATTTATAATCAACAATGTTACATACGAGTACACATGGGTTACTTTATAAATTCTTTTTAAGTCCGATAAAACTTTGATGGCTTAGTTAAGGATATGAAAACACATTTTACTTGCACATTAAAATTGCTACATTATAATTGGGAAACTGTTATTTTTATAACGCAATGAGTTTGTGGGTTGCGACTGAGTATTGTGAAATTTCGTCATTAATTTGCATTTGTCTCCAAAGCATTATTTATTACTATTACTGTTATCAAATAAGATTTTTCTGTTTATGTTATTAAGCAATGAAAAACGAGCATATAATTCACCTAATGGTGATTCCTGCGGTCCACATCATTCACTCTTATTCTTGATAAGAAAACAAAGAAGATGCGTTGTCATCTCTGAGTAATAAGATAGTAGGACAATAAATTAGCTATTCTTCTATACAATAGAATTAATAAAAACCTTCCCATTTACACCTTTACCAAAAGTAAATGCAAAAGGAATTAATTGAATGGTTACAGAAACTTAATTACAATGCCACTGAACGATTGATATACGTTCCCTAATAATAATCCTAAATAAATGGAAGCCCCCCCCCCCCCCACATACACATCCACACACAAACACACACAACCCAACTAAGTAATATTTATAAACTAATACTTGTTTTCAAATAATTTAAATGTTTTTTTTAACTTTTCTCCAAAAGACATCTCTATTGTTTAAATGAACGGTATTTGTTTTATATTATGTATTATAATTGTCTAGCATATGATAGCGTGGAGGCCTGATGATCCGAAAATACAAGCCCAGAGCTTGGTTTGGCGCATCAGTCTCCCGCAATATACGTGTCAACATATGTAAATATTATTGTTTTAACTTAATTTAATTAACATGTAGTGTGGAGAGAAATAAAGAAATTATTACTATTATTATTATTATTCTCTTTCTTTCACTCACCAGATGAAATCAACTTCAGAGTCGATTTCAACCACAGTGATAAATTTTGGTTATTAGAAAATGCGCAGTACATAAATAGTTTATTCATTCACTCGATGTAATGAAAGAAAACATGTGCATTAAGATCGAAAGAATATCAGATATCTCAGATGCAGTTTTAAGGACAAGGCATGTTTGTACACGTCCACATTTTAAAATCGACAATAGATTGTTCCTTAGCAGCCAATCGAATCTAGGCCCGCGACATAGCTGGAGAGAATAATATTATAACATATCTTAGCCTAACGTTCCTTTTTAGAGTTTTAATGGGATGTTTTGCTATTTATTAGGATAGAAACGAATACATTTACAATACATTTGTGTAAAGAAAGGGTAATTATCTAGACAACACCATTATGCACTAAATAATACTTCAAGTTCATTACGTATTTAACATATAAGCGTAGGAGTATTTTACAGTAAACAAGTAAATTTGTTTAGTTTACCTGTAAGTGATAACTGCGGTCAAATCTCATCATATATTCAAGAAGCACACGTTGTTACCATGATTGTCTGAGATGCAATGCCTGGTTACTAGTAATTGGGTCTTCAGTTTCTAACACACACCACACGTGACACAGCAGTATTATAACGCTCAAGATAGTATTTTTTGAGGCGTAGTACACCGTGGATCGGCTCATATATGTTATTCCAATTCCAATAACAATATATATCTATGATAACTTTGTTAAACTATGCCTTTCTAATTCAGACTGGTAAGTCATGGTCAAATGCTCTCTGGCGTCGTAATACGCCAAAGGTAAATAAACAATCCTTTTTGGTTTCACTTACTGCACTAGTAGAACAACTTAACAATATACGACTAATACGCTATCGCCGAACAAATTAGAGTGACGTTGGCATTATCGCGTTAAATCATGCAAATTCCGCTCAGTGAAGCTAATTGCGGAGCGTTATATGCGCATCACGTTTTAATTCCCGGCGATAGGAGTGAGTTGTGAAGAGACTTTGTACCCGTGACAGTTATGACCGACGTCGTTTATGGACAGTGTTGTGGGTAATTAGGTTGTTTGTTGGATTTTTAGAGAATATTTCTCGTTATAAATAGCCTAATAATACTAGATTTTCATGAAAATATCGAGCATTCTCTATTTATATTAAAAAATGAAAAAATTCAAAAGCAAAATATAGGTAACCTAATATATTGGACGTAAAAGCAAAAGATCAGAGAAAAGCTCGAAAGTCGGTTCAATTGATGAGTACAGATGTCATAAGTGGCTGTTAAATAGTGTGAATTACTTAAGATTCTAAACTATTGGAGTTAACTTTCGAATATCATGAATTAAGTCGTTTGAATAAGATAATAACTTCTCAGTTTGACGCTTAAGATGAGACAAAAGCCTAAAACAAACGCACATTTTTATTGAAAGTTATTTTTTAATTTATAAATTTTATGGAATTAACAGCATTGATCGAAGAGACTGAGTATGATATGTCTCCACCAAAACTTTTAAGATAACGTCATCTTAACTATATTTATTTGCGGGGAAAAATAACCTGCAGGACCGACCTTTAAGATAAAGAAGTTAATTGTATTCTTATTCATATATTAGAATATAATATTAGAAATAAAAAAGAGTATGTATACTTATACTTATATAGTATGTCATGACTGATATATATGTATGTGTTAGATTAACCCACTTGATTTTCTTTAATTTAATTTTGCTCTTTCATTGTGTTAACACTCATTAAATAATAACATTGCTCAGTAAACGCCTAAAGAAGTATCATCGTGATATATACTACACAGTGGTAGAGCTACACTGCAGTTTGTTCCTAGCTGCAGAATGAAATGGTCAGCTCGACCGGGGTAGGACCACGCCCTCACAGAATACCAGCGTATAGCTATAAATAGCAGCGTAATGCTGCTGTGTCTCGTCTGGTGAGTGCAGGATTCCGGAAACATTTATTATTAGTGACGTGGCATTCCATCTCAGTCCTCAAGGGTGACAACGCAACTGCATTATGATTCCTTGTCAAGGATGAATGTAGATGTCATGGGCGGCAGGGATCATTTACCATAAAGTGAACTGTGTGCTCGTTTGTTACTTTCAAAGTAAATATAAAAAAAAAAACTTCAATTAAACATGGTAAAGGTTGTTGAAACTCGTTGCTGTTAAAATCTGCATAAATTAAATGGCACGACCAATTAAATATCTACGTGAAACTCACGGCAGTGGGCGCAGGGGATATTAACATTTTAACGACTGATTAGTACGCTCATCGTACTCTCGATGAACATTCCATCGCCTATCTCTAAATTTTATATCAATCGTTAATTTTATTGCACTATCTGATGATTGAAACGTGTGAAAGTTTTTTTATCATTATTATATTGGGAGAACACACAGTTCACCTGATGACAAGTGATTCCTGCGGCCCGTGACATCTACATTCATCCTTGACAAGGAATCATAATGCAGACGCGTTGTCATCCTTGAGTACTGAGATGGAACGCCTCGTCACTAGTAATGAAGGTCTCCGGATCCCTAGACTCATCAGCCGATATGCAGCAGCAATATGCTGCTATTTTACGCTGGTAATCTGTGAGGTCGTGATCCTACGCCGGTCGAGCTGAACAATTTATTCTGCAGCAAATTCTGAAACAAACTGCAGAGTAGCTCTACCACTATTGTTAAATTAACTAATAACTAATTTAAGTTATTTAGAGAATACAACAAAATATAAAGATTTCACAATTACTCATACTGCCAATGAGATATTTCACATGATATCACTAAAGGAACAATTTAGAATTCTCTAGTCAAATTCATATTGAATCCCAATCCCAATAAATATATGTGCCGTACCCCGGCACTATATTTAAACCTACCTTCAATCCTATTGCGCATATGCGTGGATTAGTGAAAGGGTTTCTTTCTGTCTTTGTACGAATACGATTATATGATAATACATACTTTTCATGTCATCTGGTATAATAACCAGGACATACTACCACCTACACCATTCTTAAAGGCTGGCAACACATTTACGATCTTCTGGTGTTGCGGATGTTCATGGGAGGCAGTAACCACTTACCATAGGGTGAGCTGCTTGCTCGTTTGCACCTATTCTATAAATATATATATATATATATATATATGTATATATATATATATTTATTTTATCTGAAAATATATTAATCATAGCGTTGATATCACACACCATTAATATAACGAGAAAAAAATGTACAACGTAAAACAGCTTAGATATTGTAATAATACAAACAGAATTGTGAGAAAATGTTTTTAAAGACAATTAAAAATTAAATTTCTAGAAATCATTCATAAAATTATGGACATAAATAAACATTATGAAAATACTACGTACTGTTTATTAAGGAAAGCGTATCCGGGCGGCGGGCTGCGCATGGTGGAGGCGGGGACAATGTGGGGTCGGCGGAGGGAGCGACCCTAGACGCGAATCGATTCCGACCGATTAATGAATGAAATCGGAAACAATTTTGAGCGCCGTGTCAATGCAATTCATCAGGGATAATTTTTCAACATCGATATTTTTTGCATAGACGTGTTCAATATCAGTAGCAGATATCGCAATTTTATATTGGGTAATGATAAAATAGTGGGGCATTGATAGGAAGGAACTTGGAAATGTTACTTAATGTAGGTATGTATAATCTGCATATTCTTTCACTTTGTTTAAAAATTAGCACCGTCTTTATCTTAACTATTTCTATCTTAACTATTCAATGTGCTCACTCTGAGCATTGTCCCCGCCTCCACCATGCGCAGCCCGCCGCCCGGATACGCTTTCGTTAATAAACAGTACGTAGTATTTTCGTAATGTTTATTTATGTCCATAATTTTATGAATGATTTCTAGAAATTTAATTTTTAATTGTCTTTAAAAACATTATCTCACAATTCTGTTTGTATTATTACAATATCTAAGCTATTTTACATTGTACGTTTTTTTCTCGTTATATTAATGGTGTGTGATATCAACGCTATGATTTATATATTTTCAGATAAAATAAATGTAGATAAATATATCTATTTTATTATGAATAATGTCTTTGCCACATTGGTACGATGATGATTTGTGCTAAATAGGTAATTCCTTATATTTTACATAAAGTCATCGTAGGTACTGTAACTATACAAATTAATAAAACATTGTTTTAGGCCCGACTGATAGAGGCCGGCTTGAATACGTAATAGCTAATCGCAAATTAGATACAGCGAACCTGCACTTTGTCACGAAACGTTCATAAATTCATGTTTGCTAATTAGTATCCACGTGGATTGTACGTGCCTATCCTTATACCTCTATTACTTTAAGAGTTGCCAGGACGAATTTTGCTCGGTGTTAATATGACATACGGATATGGAGAACAACACAACAGATACAATTGTTTTTTTTATGATATGAAATCTGGGTAACAAATGAGCACCAGATTAACTGATGGTAAAAGATTTCTGTGGTCCTTGACAACCATATTCATGCTCCATTAGGAATCATAAAAGGTCTTTGGTTACTATTTTTTATTACATCGAATGTAACAACCGAGCACGCAGTTCACCTGATGGCAAGTGATTCCTGCGGCTCACTACATCTTCATTCATCTTTGGCAAGGAATCATAATGCATATGCGTTGTCACCTTTGAGGGCTGAGATGGAATGCCTCGTCACCAATAATAAAGGTCTGCCTATATTTACCAGATGTGACACAGCAGCATTATGCTGCTATTACACGCTGGTATTCTGTGAGGCCATGGTTCTACCTTGGTCGAGCTGACCCATTCATTTTGCAGCGAGAAACAAATTGCAGTGTAGCTCTACCACTGTTAAAACTTCATCAGACGATTTGCAATTTTAGCCGATCTTCGTGCTACTGCGTGCTCATAACTGTTTTAAAAACAGACTGAATAACAAGTAAAAATATTTTATTTCTAACATCTTAAACTATAAATTTACAATTTAATATAAATTGTGTTAAAACTATATTAATTTTATTGGAAGTACATCTCGAGGAACTGGAGAAATAATTAATTCCTCAGAGAGGGCTTATTAACAATGAAGGTTGCAATATATTTTAATTAGACGTTTTTAACTTCTCACTATAAATGTCAATTGAAGCTTTTCAAAATTGCCAACTACGGAATTATTTTATCTAGTTGTTTCAAACTGAGTTTTATCGATTAATTCTTAGCGCGGATAAAAACTTTATGTAAGGATGGCTGCCCTTTTCCGTATTTAGACGCAATAGCGGTCCATTGTTACTTCGGAAATAGTTCAATACTCCAGCCAGTCGGGCGCCTCGAATCGAGCCAGAAATGCAGAATGTTCTCAAGATTCAGGAGCAGCCTCGGTTAATATAGGATTGGTGCCCTGTATGCTATACCCTTGTACGCCAAGATTACATTACTCGATGTTGAATAGGTGTTTATTCAGTTACCACTATTTCATAGTGCATCCGACAATAATCCGGAAATCTATACGCTTAAAGCTGAGGATTCTCCAGGTTAACCGAGGTGAGATCTTCGATGTTGCCTTTTTGAATAGTCTAGCAGCTTGTACTATAAGATTTATGGCGTTTATGAATTTGTTGACTAAACGAATTTGGAATTGGAACTGGGCCCACCGGGTGTAGTTTTGCGGGTATGGCAGTCATATATATATATATATATTCTTGCATTATCATAACAGATAGTAATGAATAGAAAGCTTTTATTTTCACTTAGCTTTAATGTTTTGAGACCCACCATTCCTACCATGAACAGTAAAATAAATATGGGTAATATCCGTCCCCTGCGTATCTCTATTATAGACTATGCTATTCTTTACTTTGCTACATATAAAACATGATCGCCGGATCTTCAGGAGAACCTTCCTATTTCTTATTGAATTATTTGTAAATCCAAGCAGATGTTAGAACTCCATAAGATTGGGTCTTGATTAAAAGTTAATATGCTTTTTATATGTTATAGTAGACTTTAAGGCTAATTAAAAACTTTGCGAACTTTTCAATTCCAAGCCAAAGCAGAAATAACCACTATAACACACACGAGTGTAGCATTTTAATATTAAATTAAGCCCATAAAAAACTTCTATTTTTATTGTTATTTTGTTCGATGGATCGGTGGAATATAAAAATCATTAGAGGTAATTTCGTATCCAAATTTCGTATTTCATGATTTTTTAGGGATTTCTATGGAATGGTAAATATTGATAAAAAGTGAGTCACCAGTTCCTAGAATATAGCTCATGATGATAATATTACAACAAACTCATAGCTACTCCGGATATATCGGAAGATTTACGAGTATGTCTATTCTTATGACTTTATCTAAGACATAACGATATCGTTAGTGCTAAACAATTTTGTGGTGCAATTTGTGCGTTTCGTGTTGTGATCAAGTTAAACTGTCATCTCTATATGTCGATTATCTGAGTCATTAGGTAGCAAGTTGTTATTGTATGACTCGAACTCTTGTACTGATCACTTGTCGATACTGAGACGAATAATCAACGAACTAAATTTACAAACAACATGAAAAAGATCAAAATGTTCTGGTTACGAACTACATTAACCTAACTTGATTTCTAGAAAATTTTATGTAATTAATTTAGTAAGGATATTGACCGTAGTGATTTTCTTAAGTGATTTAACTCGATTTTCCAATACGATTTTAATAATTTAATAATATGTTTATGTAGTTCGTGACGTGATCATTGTAGTAAATTTACTAACCTGGAAAAGCCCGTAACTTGTGTAGGCGTTGTTGTGGTTAGTAATTTTGTCGGTAGTGCGTCCGCTAGCGTGCTCGATTAGACATACCCCTGTGAACAAAACAACAAAACACACCATTAAATACATAAAATTTTATTTTATATAGAACTCTTTTTCGTCACTTTATAACGTTTATACCTTCTATCTAAAAAGGTAATTGGAATATTGTCTAAATATTTATAGAAGCAAATTAGAGGAATGTAAATTCTTAAATGGCAAGATCGAAATGTAAGTATTTTGTTCAATTACAGAAAATAAATGAGAAGTCAATTATATAACACTATCTGTTAATAAATGAATTACTTCAAAATTCCTCATAACAAAAATAAAATCAAATGATTTCAATCCTTCAGAATATTTTATAGCTTAGATCTAGATAGTTAGTAAAGCTTTTTACATAATTAAAAAGCTTCACTCACAGTTCGCGGGTTTTAGAAGCCAGTCCATCCTAAGTACAGTCCATTTGTCAAACACGTTTAAAAAGGGAACAATGAATACGATTTTATTTCAAATAAATACTTGAAATGAAACTTCTGACAGCTCTAAGTCCGCGCTAACTAGGAGGTCGTTTACTTTTAAAAAAGAAAATAACGGATATAAAAGCCAGTTGTTTAAGTAAATTAAATTCGTTGACTTCCAAATTCTTAATTCAAATAATAACATTAAGTCGCCCGCGCAAACCAAATGAATTGCTCTCAGCCGACCTTTATAAGCATTCACGCGAAACTCAGAGTCGGGGACAGATCTCCTATTTGCATAAAAAGGGGACATCATTCAGATGACAAAACATTTCGAGATCCCCTTTCATTTAAGTTTAAAATTGTTAACTGGAGTCGCCTTAATTGACACAGTACAAGAACGGAAGCCGCGCCCCCACTCTAATCCGAATTAATTCAAATTAATACAACTGCCTTAAATCAAAAGCGGACATTTGCTGTTTAGATTTGAGGTTTCCGATACTAATACCGAATCCAAATTTTGACGAACGAAGACAATTTTTTTTATTGATTGATAGATATTTTATTAATTGTGTATTTCCGAAACATTAGAATGCTTATGTTTTGAAGATACCTATGTCCCCTAGTGAAGCTTGATGCGGACTACTTCGCTCCAACTTGGAGCGTAGCGTAGAGATAATTGAGGACCTTTGTCAATAAGTGGGATAAACTGTAATTCTACTTTTTTCTTCTTAAATATAATAGTAATATATTTACTGTAACTCAAACGAGTTGGTTTGAACAAGAATGGAGAAATCATCGAACGTATAATATCTTAGTTTTATTGAGTGAAATCCTTAAACTTTAACACTAAACCTTGATTGACAAAATGACTCGTCATTCTATCTTAGTGATCAAGGATGTCATTACGACTGCATCATAATGCCTTACTTAAATCTGGACACGAGAATCACTTACTATAGGAAAATGGGGACTTGTTTCTTACCTCTAATTTAAGAAAAGGTCATATCGGTAATCTATCGTTGTCAACCTTTCGGGTTGGTGATCCGCGTTGGTGATTTTTATAAATTTAGATAAGGAAAAATCATCCTAGTTAAAAGTCATTGGTCCTCGTTACTATATCCTGTTCGTTAACTGGTCAACATATTTTTTTTGAAGGAAACTATTTTAGGATTTTATGAAACTTGGGATGAAAAAAACGACAACTCAACTAATCCAGTGAAAGTAAGTTTTAAACAACTTATATCTAATCTTATTAAGTTAAACAATATATAGCACTATATGGCACTAATTTTGTCTCCTGATTCTAAGCATTCAATAATGGATACGACACAAGAGAATGTCGGGGCGTTACGAGGCGACAGATTGACGACCTATAATGAGATGCGGGGTTCCGGATGTCAAACAGAGCGTAGATGTGAATATAGACACTTGGTTGGTTGGGTTTGCGTCTTGAAATTCTACTGCAAAGTGTATACTATAATAATTTTCAACATAACGTTTCTATAGTCTTTTATTTTTAATCATTCTTTCTTCTTGAGGTGCCATTTTAGCCCAGAGGTCGGCTATCATTAGGGTTATCTGGATTTTTGAGATAGCTGCAGGGATTTTTAGAGATAGCTCTAGACATGTTTTACCTTTTTGCTCAAGTTAAACCATGTCTGGAGATTCTTAAGCCACGAAGTATTCCTTCTTCCGGGTTTTTCCGGGTTTCCCTGGATCTTTCCTTGCATAATTAATTGGAGCAGGTTGTATTTGTCATTACGCATTATATGACCAAAGTACTGTAGCTTGCGCTTTTAAATAGTACACAAGACTTTTACTTTCTTATACAACATCTGCAACACTCTTTCATTTGATATTCTATCTATCCATGATATTTTTTTTGTATACCCAATTCTCGAAGGCTTCCAAGCGGTTGCTCATATTCTGGGTTAAGGTCCATGACTCTATGCCATACAAAAGAACAGAAAACACGTGGCTACGTGCCAAGCGTAACCATAGCCACAACTCAACCATTTAAATCTATCCAGTTTTTCGCAGAATAAGAAATAGTTCATAGATACATAATGCAAAAAACACTATCTTATTTTGGTGTTCGGGTAAAAAGATAAATCTCATGTGAAAATAGACATAGAACAATTATTAATGTTAGAAATTTTACTACGACAGTGTAACTTTTTCGTAATTTGCATTAAACAGTCATTAATGCGGTCAGGCTTGGAGCTAATGACAGTTTTCGACATTTGGCAACTTTTACATTTTAAGAATTCTTAGTCTGTCATCAAGAGCACTTGAAAATTACCCTTTTATTTGAAGTATTGTATAAAGCAGCAATTAAAATTGTATGTACTTATGATACTTAACGAAAATGAACAGGGTGGCACAGTTCAGTAAGTACCACCTAGAGATAGATAATCATTGGGATAGAATAGTAGCTTATTGATGCTGATGGCCAGATATTCCATCTTTGTTTACAAGGGTCTAAAGCTGTACTGAGTATGAACGTCATATGCCGTAGGTCATTAAGCACCTGGTCCAATCTGCGTTCGAAGTTTGTCACTACCGATTCCATTATAAAAATTACAAATTGGCTGGCAATTAAATTTAAAAAGTATATGTATGTATGTATATGTATTTTATTATTTTTGGTTTTTTTTTATTATTAGAATTATTTCTAATTTATTATAATAATATATATATATATATATTTGTGTATGTTTGTTTGTGTGTGTATATATATATATATATATATATTTATATATATATATATATATATATGTATATATATATATATTAAATTTAAAGTTTTAAGATTTTTTTTCTCTTATTTACACTGTAGGCTCTACACCTCCCACAATGTCTCACTACGCCACAGATTGACTGGTAGAGAATGCCTTACGGCATTAAGTCCGCACTTTGTAGTTCTTTTTGTAAGGTTAAAGTCCGATTAAAGTTTAAATAAATAAATAAAAAATATATATATTATCTATGTTAAAAAGGTAGATCTATCTACCAATTTTTTCAATGATTTACCGTTTATAAAATTTTATGTTATGGTGGGGCCGATCTGAGATATGTTCGCAGACTGCAGACTTCATCTTTTTATTCTTAATAGAATAGTTGGTAAACGAGCAACCAGCTCACTTGATCATAAGTGGTTAACGTCCCCCATAGACATCTGCAACACCAGATCAGTCGCAGTTTTGCTGTCGGCCTTTAAGAAATGTGTAAACTCTTTTCTTGTAGGTCTCTAAGTTGTATCGGTCTGGAAATAACACTGGTAACAGTTGATTCTTTAGAGTAGTAGTGGATTGCCAACCATCGAGATCATGAGGACAAAATTTTGAATTCGGTCGTGATGTACGATGTTCAAATTTAGCAGCTGAAAATTTTTCTAACGACTCAGATTACCTCTCTACGCTGCTTTATTTAGATATTTTTGTATGTCTTAGTAATTAGAGAGATCATGTTGACAATCAAAGATTGTTCACTGCTACATCCCTCATTCATAAATAAAATTAAATCTCAGATCGAAATCCCAACAACACAAGACTGCAACTGCGAGCTTATTCTTCTTCGGACCAAAAAGTAATATTTATAATATGAGAATAGCCTAGTTAGCTATTTTTTTTATAAGAATTTTAGCAGTGCTATTAAGCTTACTAACATTCTATTGATTAACCACTCCAACTTAGCTTATGTTTGTGCTATTAGATGGTACACGACAATAGTCGAATTGTGGATTCGAACCCACGACCTTAAGCTATGTAGATCGTACCCTAAATCATTAGCCTATAGACTATGATATCAGGATGTCAAACCCTCATTCACCCAATGAGCGTGAATGCTGCAAAGTACTCGTAACGTCGGGAATTAAAAAAAACATTAAATACAAGTGATAAAATCCGTAAAATTCTTTTTATTAAATTGTACCATTGATATTACATTCGTGCAACATTTGTGCAAAACGGCAAATTATTCATGTTTCGGTATGCTCTAATTATGTCCTCTCTCATATGACATACGTTATTAAATAAATAGAACTCGTAAATTTTCTTCCTCTGTGTCTTTGTTTAATAAGCATAAATTATATAAAAGGCGAGCATTTGATTCGCAGACAATTGAAAACCTTGCATCCGTAGATCCGTTTATAACATATAATAGCAAACGCCGTATGTTCACTTTTGCAGAGAGTAACGCATCAAATAGTGTCGTACAGTAATTTGCAAACCGTTATAATATGCTCTGACAAAGGAAGTAATTATTATTTCAATGTACCAAGCGGCTCCTCTAGAGAAACTAACCGGAGTTGCCAGGTTATGTCACTATGCTTCCTAATGCACCCGTTATATATATATATAGATCCGAGTTTGCTTTTCCTTAATACCTTTGGGATTGGAGGGAGTCTTCATTAGTTTACATTAAACGTAGGTCAGATAAGTGTAGTGGTGTTGCATGAATACCCTTTGAGATTCCAGTGACGTTGTTTAAAATACAATTTATTTACGTTTCTAGTGTTGACATTACATATTTTTGGGGTCGAATATACTAATTTAAAAGTGATTACGTGAATGTTAATATATATATAGAAAAAATGATATAAAGAATAAAAGAGATAGAGAGAATAGAAACGAAAAGAAATAATGTGCAAGCTAAGTTTGATAGTGTTTTTTTTTGTTTTTAAGGCATTTTAGTGGAAAATAATCTCAAAAAATAACGTCTCCCATTTTTAAATTTGGAACGATAATTGTTGTTTTAATATTGATAAATAACCAGTTTTGTAAATCAGTAGAAAATAAAAGGTTCAAATTGATACTTTTTTTGAATAAATATATCTATGTTGCATTTTCGACTTATTTTGAAAAAAGCTAAAAACGTGATAACTCAAAAATGGTTCACTTTTGCATAATTCATATGGGGTTTAAAATTATCGCAAATAGTCACCCCTATCACCTCCTAACGGGAATATATTGAATTACCACTAACACGGTCCAGGAATACACCGCACAGAGATTTCAAATAGCGACTTTGTTTACCATTTGTATATACCTATATATTTATGTATATATATATATATATATATATATGTATATGTAATGTGTTTAACATTTGCCTATGTCTGTTATGCCAACAACAAACATAGGCAAATGATAAACAAAGCCGCTATTTGAAATCTCTGTGCGGCGTATTCCTGCACCACCGCTCTACTTCCGTTCTCCGACTTTCGTTTAATGCAAACTTATCAAGGCTTCCACGAATCCCGGAGGCATTACGGAAAAGCAAACTCACAGCTATATAACATTAGCAAGCATAGCGAGTCAATCTGGCAACACTTTCTCTGGAGGCGACGCATGGTATATTATAATTTTATTACATGCTTTTTACTAGAGCATAGTCGAAATGGTTTATAAATTATTGTACGATAATATTTGATGCATTGCACTCAGCAAGAGTTGCTATTAACGTGCTCTTGTGTTTTGTACAGATTAAGGAAATGCTGTCCTGGTGTGAAGTATCCTCTTCCCTGAGCAAGGTCTACCAGCGTTTATGTGGCAGTTTTCTTGCCCAATGAATAACTAAAGACGGGTATTCAAGTAAAACGTTTTGGAAAGAGACACGTCTACATATTGGGGACATTAAATTCCACAAGATTGATATCGCCCCTTTTGGAGCCTGTATTATGAAATTAATACGCTCAATTCTCCCTTTCAGACTGCATTTATTCCGTTGTTCTCTTCTCGACAGAGTCATACTCGAGGAGCTGTTTCTAACTATGAAATTAGCCGTACATAACGAAAACTTGCTGATTAGGCTTGCATGCCAGACCTTGTCAAAGGCCTTCGAGACATCTAGCGAAACAGAATTAATTCACCGTTATTCTTGATGGCGTCATCTAATAGGTGTGTAGATAAAAGATCCCCATCGCGGGGAAACATGTACTGCCGGTCATGGAGGATGATATTGCCTTCTTATACATGCGTAAGAGTTCAATATTCCCTCCATAATCTTGCAGATAACGGATGTAATAGAAATTGATTATTTATTAGTCATAACTATAGATATTTATTTACTTTACTTACCTACGGTACTTCTTAAACACTACACTTATCCAAAATAACATAACATATACTTATTTTTTAAATAAAGTTTATGTTTATCTCATTTCGTCGAATTCTGGAAGCGTTGGGGTTGCGTTATATTGTTATTGTAATTGTAATTTATATTTAACGTTTCATGTGTTACCACTGCGGCTTGAAATCGACGAGGAATTTACACCATTAGTATATCACAATAGAAGATAATAGAATATTAGTTATGAATAAATAATTTTATAGAGATAATTTGAGAATAAACGTTTAGAATAATACAAAAAAATACTTACAGTTAGCTATATAACTTCTTGGAAAGTTGTATCTTAACAACTCTCGCGACAGTTGACATCTGGTGAAGGTCCGTGCGTGACCCTTTGATTCTTGAACCAGGACTACCAACGTAAGCAGCAATACCAGTTTTGATTGTTTTTCCATTGTTCTTCTCATTATGGAGCCTACGAAAAATCAAAGTCGAGATGATTTATTTTCTTTCAGTAATAAAAAAAGAATATTTTTTATTAATATAAATACGATCTTCTATTCTATTTAGACCACGGTCATATTTTTTGTTGTTAACTGATGTTATCAACTGAGCTAGATATATTACAGGGTCATTATAGGCCATTTTGCGCAAACATTACTACGTTCGTCACAAATATTAATCGCCCTTTCTTTCTAGTATGTTAAAATAATCGGAATAAATAAGTTTAGAAGAGGAACAACAACCTGTCAATGACAGGGAATGTTCTAAAATCAATTCATCCAGTCTTACGGTCAACATTACTAGTGAAGTTTTAGTTAAAACATTAATATTATTCATATTAATTTTATAATTTTACTTAAAGATACTTTTTATTACATCATTTTTATTATTTTACTATATAATTTTGCGCATAAATAACCTAAGTTAATAATAATACCTCAACACAATATATGTGTTAATATTTGTAAGGATGTGATGGTTAACAAAATAAATGAGGTTTAATTGAAATAAAAGAAATCGAACAAAACGCCTCGTGAAGCGAATGGAAATCGCTGTCTTATTATTTGCCGCTCACTGAAATTACCTCTTCCGCTTTCTTCAGGAATAATCATTTCGAAGTCGTTTGAAACTCTATATTGTTGTAGACAGAGACTTTTACAGAGTTACGTCAGAATAAGCGTCTCCTATTTTCAAATTTGCATCCATAATTGCGCGTTTATTGTTCTAAAATAGGATGACCATAAGTAGATTAAGTAAAATCGGAACAAGAACGTTATGTTTTGGATTGTAAAATTTAAATATGTGAAAGGGAATATGTTAAGTAACTATAACACACCGTTCTTATACTTGGAGCTCCCTGTTTCAAAATACACTCTGTGGCGGTTCTCTAATAAGAGAAAATTCAATTTTATTGATCGTAAAATTAACTGGCTGGTTATGAGGAGCTAGTGACTTATACTTAGTATGAATTACTTGCTACTCACACGAAGCGGCGGTAGGGTTATAAATCATAGTATGTAACGTAACCAGTATTTTAATATAAGTCTGTAGATGACTGAAAAAAGAAACAACTCATATCTTGCGATGATTTACGAAAGAAGATGTTTATTTATCTTAGAAATAAGTAAAAGAAAATAAAAGTTTCAAATCATGGTAACCCTCAATCCGACAACCGCTGCGAGCGCAAGCGGGAACGGCACGTTTAATTTCAGTTAAGATATTTTTCACGAGTATAAAATTAGTTAAGTTATACTTAATTGGGATTTCTATATTTACATAACCAATGGAAATTTTAAAATTACAGAATGGTTCAATCCACTTAGCCTCAGGGGTGGAAAAGTACCTAAATATTGGTTCATCGTTGAAAATCGATGGGATGACCCGTAGGAATCATGAGTTCGACTGATATCCCGTTTTGCATTCTTACTCATAATAACAAAGTGATTCTTCAACAAACCATTAGTCTATATAATTTTATTAACTAATCCCAATGTTTTCCTTATCGATCAGAGTGATATTTTGTAATCGTTAATTTATTGATGCGGTTGATGATTACATCAACCACAAAAATAAGCAATCGTCCAAATACAGAGACTCTCATGCTTCCTCCCCACATCCACTCGATGTAAGTAGCAATAAGATGACAAAAATTTATATGCAGTGTCAGGGATACGGAAAAATGTACAATTTGGGTATTGCACAAAGTACGTTTTCTTTTGAATCTAATCGAATCCAGGGCTAGATCCAAGTACACTTGGCCACGCAGCTATCAACTTAAATACAAAAAACTATTGTCTATATCATTATGGGGTAGGAAGACCATCACGTCCTGAATAGTCTTAATACTTCATATAATTAAAGTCACAAGTAGAATTATATAAATTATTTTTAAGGTTTTACAACATGTCTTTTAAATATATCAGAACCCTCAATTTTGTTTACTGATTTCTTTAGTATATACTCCGAAACTAGTTCCCCAGTTTGCACATTCTGTACTTTTCTTTTTTCTAGTTCAACTTTGACTATTTTGTTATCTTATAAAAAGTAGTTTAGTTTTATATTTCTAATATTAAACGAAATTTAATCAACAGTTTTTTGGTTTATTTTATTTAAAATAAAAAAAACTTAGATGTTAGATTTCTATTATTTTCTTAATTTCTTACTCTTAGATTAGCTTGTTTGTGATAAATTAATTGAAGAAATTTAAAGGAAAGTAAGAAAATTTCGAAGGTAATTAAAGAGAATCTTAATCTAAGAAATATTATATCTAAATAATCCTAAACTTTAAAAGTTCTCGATATTTACAGTTTATAAGCAAATATATTACTTTTGAGAAAGATTTTTTTCACAGAATTTCTTAACAAATGTTGTCTAAGTATAACAAAAGATAAATTTTGTGCTCGATATCATTTAACGTCTGTTTAATAAATTGTCTATCGGAAATACCTACAATTATTTTGATTATATTAACTTAAATTATTTTAAAATACCAGTATTGTCTGTTATATTCTATCTAGTCTATCGGAACTACCAATGTAGAAAATGTTCTTATTGCTGTTTGATAAATTGCATGCTTGTTACGTGACAAACAGGAGGCTTGTATTTGCAATTTGATTTAACTGTCATTCTGCGTATTTGACAAATTTGTTCCAGCGTTTCTCTGACAGGTCTTAGTTATTATGGTAGTTTACTTTTTAAAAAGATTGTCCTTCAGAGATTTATATAAAATATATGTTTATCTACTATTTGTCTCAAAAGTTTCATCGAAAAAAATTTTATACAAAGTTTGGAGCTCGGTAACTTACTTCGAAGGTTTCAAATTGAGAAATGTTGTATATCACCTTGACAAAAGAGTGCTGAGGGCATTAATGACAAGCAATATAGGAAGATTTAATTCTCCTTAGAAGAGTGATCCATACTTAGCACGGTGGGTATGTGGGTAAGGGAGCGCAAAGTGGCACGTTAGAGCCAGTAATGTTGATGAAAATAGGGAACAAAGAAAATATGGTTTGACTTTGAAATGTATATGAATAAATTTCAATCAATTATCCATCAAAGGTCCTCCTCAGATTGTTAACCGTGACTTATATATTTTTAATTCCATCTTACAATGGTAACCGCTACTCAATAAATCAAACACCACAGTGAAATCTGCTAATTATGACCTGATAACATCAACTGCGTGGAATATATTATTATCGAAATACCTGATTCGATGTAATGTGCAATAAGGTTGATGGAAGTTTCAGATGTAGAGTTAATGATACGGGGCATCTACACACCACACCCAGATCTCAAAACAATCAAGTTATCATCAGCGTTGCCATCAAAAGTAATAAAGATTGATGGTACAACTAAGTCTTTTCAATTGTTCCCGTTTTCTTTTCATGCAATGTTGGAATAACAATATACATATATATACACATACATATACACACATATATATATATAAAATATAGATATAGTATATGTATATAATTATACATATCTTATAGACATTACTCGGATAGTCCGTCAGCGGCTTCACTGCGTATTTGATATACTATATTTCATAGACTTGCAGCTTCATTCAAAATGGCTAATGGTAATTCAGGTAAGGAAATCTAAGCATTAAATAAATAAATTGGTAGATTTATAAATTTACGATTCGAAAAACTTTCGAATAATTTAACTAGGGTATTTACTAAAATTTCTGATAAATTATTATGCGAATGAGTGAGATGCGTTAACACAAACTGTTTATGCAATTCTCATTGTACGTGAACGCAAAACTTGCTCGACTCGAATCTCACGCCGAGGGCGAGTTTACAAACAAGCACCGCGGATGTTTGTCGGGAAAATTAAAGACAACATTTGTTTGATATATTACGTGTATAAACACAATTATAATTATATGATATAGCTTTTAAATAAGAATTAACTTTCCTCTTTCCAAGACATAATATAAGCACTGTTGGGTTATGACTTAATAATAATAAAATGTACGTCGTAAAATCACATCCGTGCTTTGAAATACCGCGTTCGGACCAACAGTTTAAAATCAAAGTTTAGCGCTACTAGTTTGTCTAGTAATCGAAAGAAACGAGTCATCATGGTGATGAGATGACATATTTAAAAAAATTGGTGTTTGTTACTTATAAGTAACATATACCAATTTTTCACTTATAAGTGCAATCTGTAGATTAACTCGTTAATGTGTATTTTAGGAATCGCTTTTTCTTTGTATAATTTGTAAGACAAGGTTTAAGTAATTCCAGAGGCCCTAAACACCTACGTCATCAATGGAACTAACGACACTACACATTCATAAGCTCACGGGAAGTAAGCCTGCGTAATATGGTAGAAGAACGGTTCGGCGTTACCTGTAAAACTACTACATTCCAACCCCTGGAGGTCAGGACAAGGAAGTGGCGGAAGCGCTTGTAGTAATTCGAGGGTATCTCTTAAGGAGTTTTGACCCTCGGCACGTACAGGAATCCAAAAAATAGCCAAATTTTCAGTAATTGGGCCTCTATATGAGGTGTATGTGAAAAATCGCCAAAAAAAGCCCGTCGTCCAATTTCCATTGCGTTCTGTAATAAATGAAAATGCTAGAAAACTTTTAGTCTTCGTTAGTCCCACAATTTTGCGTCAAATCTCCAAACCCAGTGCTATCTTTTGTGGCGGCGATTTTAGCGTGAAGTTTTTTAAGCGGCGTTAGTTAAAGCTTTTGTGAATGTTCGACGTGAGCGCGATATAAATTGCTCGTCGTGTGAGGCTTTTCGTTAGAGGAGAAATTTTCTTTTGAAAATACTCTTTGCACTTCGATCAAAATAGCTTATCTTTTCTTTTTCAATAATTGCTTTATATTTTCTTTTTTACCTAAATAACACTCTACTACCTTTTTAAATTTTCTTATTACGTTTAAAACTTAGATTTAGAATTTTGGTTTTGTTATATATATATATCTAGTGTGGTGATCACATAATTAAGGACACCTTTTAAGCTACATAACTTTGCTTACCTATACTTTACTTTATATATAGTATATAGGAATAGTTGAGACCTTATTCGTTTTTTAAAATAAATCACATACTTTTTATAAGCTCCCCGCTAGCCACTGTATTACACAGAGTTTAATGTTCCATGTTCTTATATAAAAATTAAAAAAAAAACTGCCCTGTTATCATTTACATTTTCCTGAGCATTTTCAAGAAATGTACCAAAGGTAAAAAATAGCTTATTATTTCAATACTAATATAATTTTGATTAATTTCGACGAGCTACTGAGAACAAACAAAAGTTGCGATTCTTACAAAGAAGATTCTTCTGAATTTTTATGACCATGGTTGGTCATATAGTAAAATTGCGAACCCCTAAAGATATGGTAATGAATGCTATCAAGCATTTTAATGAAGAAGTTTAATGCAACAGAAATTTTACCTAGGAAACCGAGACCTAGTTAAACATCTCAGATAAGAGGTTATTCGTTTGGAAATATTTGGTGCGCGCAGGAGGGTCGAGGGGTGTATTAGCAATAACAATTAGAAGGGAATTATGTGTTCCAACTTTTTTGGATAAATCTCTCGTAAGGTACTACTACTTTTAAGGAAAACAAAATTTTAATATTAGCTAGATTAGAGTTTATAAAAAATATGTGTACATTGGACTAAACGTATGTGGAAAAATGTATATTTCCGGATGAAAAAAAAAATTATATAATTAATTCTGACGGAAAACTATATATGAGACATCCTACGAATAAAAAAATGGATCTGAAGTATATGAAGAAACCTGTCAAACATGGAGGAGGGAATATTATAGTTTGGGTCTGTTTTTCCGGATATGGTGTTGGGCCAGTTAGGCAAAATGTAGCCAATATGGATAGATTCCAGTACTATATACTATATTTTAGAGGCAACTATGTTACCCTGTGCAGAGAATAGTTCGACGTTGGTTTGGACTTTCCAACAAAATAATGATCCAAAACACAGCAACAGTGCTTCAAAATTTTTTACGGAAACAATCGAAAATCGAAAGTTCATCAACATTATATGTAATCAATTTCATATAGTATATTATTGCATTTATTTTTGAGAGTAATGTAAGAATCCAAAAACCGATTGTTAAAGTATTGATTGCTAAAACATGTTGGCTAGGTTTCGAACTTGTAGTCATTAGATCGTAAGCCTGATTTCTAGCTACCGTCTATCAATGTTTTACACCTTCATACTTTTAAAAAAAAAACAATCAAATATAGAGTCTTACGAAACGCAGTAATTTAGTAAAGTTTAAACTTGATAGCTTCGAGTTGGTTAGAAGCATATATTATATTTTTGAACTTGTATTGTTTATTACCTGCTTAGATTTTTTTTCTCATAATGCTATTTATTTATTATCTTAGATTATATATTAGCTTAGATTTCCTGCGAAAGTGTGAGCTTTTCACCGAGCTTTTCGAGACGACCTATATATACATATACCTACATCTTAGGATCTTCTTGGTTCGAAAAAATATTACAATGAATGTCTTTTGTTATGATCAGTATGATATCTATAAATATTGTACTTCAAATTGTTAATTTTCTTTACACTAAGAGTGTGTCTATACAAATAAAATATATTGCTAAAATATTATTATTCAGAATTAGGCCATCTTGAGACTTGAGATTCTACAAAGTTTATATTAGGCTGCTCTGCTGAATTTGTATTGAAAACATCATGATTTATGTTGCGAAGTTTTCTTTAAGCTTGAGTTTCAATAGCGAAGTTGCCCATATACAATTCAATCTATTTACCTTAGGCGTGGAGTGAATACGGAATCAAACTTTCTATTTACTAGTAAATAACGCTAAGGAGAATAATTCAAAGGAAATATTGTCACATATAAGTTTTAGATTTATATATATAATAGATCTTTACCTATGAAATTTCCGTTTTGTATGAAATATGTTAAAGTATTTTTTTTCAAACTTTTTTATTTCTGTTATTCAAAGTAATCATCCAAATAATCGATGCATCTTTGCCAACGCAGTGGTAGTTTATTGATGCCCTTCTTGTGAAAATCAGCTGGACGAGAGGTAACAAACTTTTCATAGACATTTTGTCTGCCTCTCGGGAATTGAATTTTTATCCCGCTAAAAAGTTGTCCAAATTTTAGAAAAAGTAATAGTCGGTGGGTGAGTACGGTGGATGAGGGAAGGCTTCCAACCCCAACTCTTGCAGCTTGGAGACTGTCTGTTGTGCCGTACGGGGTCGCTCGTTGTCGTGTAGGTGCAGCGGGGACGACCGATTGACCAAAGCTGGTTGCGATCTTCTCCAGCATTGTCTTCACTCACTGTCAGTGATGATTTGGAGGGGCGTGTCTTATCAAGGAGTCACAAGACTACATTTTTGTGAAAAAGGAGTGAAAACTTCAGCCAAAGTGTATCAAGCTACAGTCTTGGATCATATTGTGAAACCTCTCAGCAATACAATACACTTTTTAAATATATACCGTGGACTTTCCAGTAGCACCTGGGTCACAAGGCACGAACTGTACAAGTCTGGCTTGAAACCAACGTTCCGGACTTTATAAGTGCTGAAGACTGGCCCTCATCTAGCCCAGACCTCACCACACCACACCCGTTAGACTTCAAGTTATAGTTAGTTTTAGAGGACATGGCCTGCTCTAAACGACACGGCGACATTGAGTCTCTTAAAAAGTCTTTGGAGCAAGCAGTGGCGAAATTTCCCTTGGAAACAGTGCGTTAATCCATAGATTCGTGGCCAAACAGATTAAAGTCCTGTATGAAAGCCAAAGGGCCCACCTTTTGAATAGAATATTTTTTTATTTTTTGCTGAGATTAATAAATATTTAGGTATAAATTTTAATAATATCACATTACTTCATTAACAAAAAATACATTTTCATTTGTAACAGAACTTATAGCCGGACTATATAGGTATATATATATATATATGTATATATATTTTTATATAGTATTTTTGCAAATCAACAATCTAACGTAGGTTTATTATTTAATCGGTTGTGAATTAAGTTTATACTATATCACAGTTCGTCGCTGGTGATAAGGTAGCCGTCTTGTTCATGTATTGAATATAACAATTCAGAGGAATACATATCACCCTTTTCCTCGCCTATTCGCATCTGTACATTTCGTGATTGTCACTGGAAAGGGCTGATAATTTTATTTCTCGAAGGTTGCATGTAGCAATTCTTTGTGGAATATATATTGCCGTTCCTTTTGACTACTAGCATAAGTGACATATGTAAATATCGAAACATAAACATACGAGTATGTTAATGACTAAGATAGGATGTATGTTCGTAAATTATTAAGTCTAGATTATCTTACTACCTTAAACATAAACGGGAAGAAGGGCTGCTCCGCTATTTGATATTTGTATAACTGTGATAACTATGGAATTTTAGTAAAATGGGTCATTTCGGTCGGGACAGGACCTTTATTATTAACGTTAAATGGTGGCGTAGCGCTACTATGGTTCTTACAGAGGGCGAAAGATATAAAAATCCCAATTATCAGAGACGGGGCATTCTATCTTAATCCTCGGGAATAGAAACACATGCATTTTGATTATCTACAACCGTTGGCAGTGGTAGGGGTATACTGCAGTTTGTTCCTAGCTGCAGAATGAATGGGTCAGCTCAACCAGAAAGAACCACGCCCTCACAGAGCACCAGCAAAAATAGTAAAAAGCAGCATAATGCTGCTGTGTTTCGTCTGATGTGTTTAAGGATCCGGATACGTTTACTACTGATGACGACAGGGCATTCCATTTCAGTCGAATCTAACAACGCATCTGCATTATAATTCTTTGTCAAGGATGTGTGTAGATATCATGGGCCGCTGGAATTATTTGCTATTAGGTGAACTGTGTGGTCGTTAATTACTCTCAATGTAATAAAAAAAAAACAATATTATCGACTACCATTTGGATTTTTATGAGACTAAGGGACTAAGAGACACAGTTCACTTGATAATATGACTATAATCCCAACCGTAAACCCATCATATTATATTATAATACAATAAACTTCATGCACAAGCGTCGTATCTCTGAGAACTTGTGAAATACGTCGCCACACGTAACTGGATCTCTCGGTGCTTACACAACTAAACTATGGTCCCGGTGCTTACACACCAGTGTTATGCTATTCCACACTGGCCTATTATTTCTATTTCACTTTGGTATTTTTCTATTGTATGTGTCTACCCAGTTTCTATCAATTACATCCATTCTTACTGTAGTTAAAACAAGCTGCAGTGTGGTTCTGCTATTTTTGATGCATATGGAAATAAAATGTGGTTCGTGAGGTGAATATTCGAAAAAAAAATGAGTCTGTTCATCATCTACAGTTAGTTTCTAGTCGAAGTGCGGCTCTTCATGTTATGCAGATATAAAATATCTATCTACAATATAAAAACAATTGACTCTCATTTACATACAAATGTTTTTCTAACAACTTTGTCTCGGAACATGCAATATGCATACACACAATTTGCATATCAAACCAGACCGAAAACAAAACAATCCAAATCCAACAATATTCCTGTTCGATTTATATAACAGCACATGTTCACGCTATACGTTTACAAAAACATAATCGAACGCAGTTTAATAAACTAAAGGTTTTTACACACAAATGGTCGACATAAACGATAACAATGGCTTGACGTTGGTCTCGAGTCTTAATTGCACAGCCAACGAAGATTAAAAGGCAGTGAATTTGAGATTTTTGGTGGGCTACAACTATTAAAAATTTTGTTTATTTATTCATTTACTTCGTTTCTAATTTTCATAAGTTCTTTACCTCTTTTATTTATCGAACTCAAGATGAAATATGGATCCTTATGACAATCTGACATCAAGAAGTCAATCAGTTTAGTCTCCCGCGTATAGTCGGGATTTAAAAAGTTAAAATTACCGTTAAAAAATACAAGATAGATAAAAAATTGACTAACCCATCTAAATGCCCTTGTTTTCAATAATTAATAATGACGTACGATTATTATCGTATAATCAGGATTATATGTACCTATATACGCCTAAAGGCCCGTGTAAAATTTACAACAATAGTTACTCGTACGTATACGGCAACGGTAACCCTGTGTTGGCCTTGTTTTAAATTATTAATGAATGATATTTAATACAAGGGTATGTGGAGGTTTAATAAGAAATAGTTTTAATTAAATTGCCATTAGAGAACTTTTTGATGTATTAAGAATGTAAGTTTTAGGTGGTAGAGATACTAGAGTATACCTATACTGTATGATTAAACTTGGGTATTGAGATACGGGAATTGAGAAATCCAAAAGCGTTTCACAAGACATCGTGTATATAAAAATCGTTCTTGTCCTCTATACGCCGGAAAGACTAAAGTATTTCAAAATTAAATTTTTGAAACATCGTAGACCCTTAGCAGACTAGCTTAAGTAACATATTTATAGCCTCTGAATTACACAAGAACATATCAGTTCCGCGCAAAAGTGATAAACGAGAAAAAATAAAACTATTCAAATTAAATTGTTGACGCACTAGCTTGGGTAAGTAGTAAGGTACGTATTTACTGCGGCATTGAATGACAACCAAATATAATTCTTTTGTGAAAATTCCGATATCTTCCATAATATCTCTAAGACACTTTTGTAAATAAGTTTAGAATACATTGACTTATGCGTATTTTGTATTTAATTATTATTATTAATATATAATAAATATTATTTATTTATTGTTTACTATCTTTTATATTGATTGATTGGCATTATATACTATTTCTGTACTTGAGTTTATATATTTGCAACTCAGTTTATATTTTTTTCGTCGTGTATACATTTGTTAGGATATTATTTGATGAATTTTGTGTACACCTATTATAATTTGTTAAAAATTGTGTCTTCTTCTCTGTTATCAAGCTAGTATAAAATAAGCTTGATTTAAATGTGTTACTTGGTGATAACGGTTACTTTTTTATCATATTTGTTATATATGTGGTAGAGTAAGACGACAACTAGTCTCTAGCTTCACCACAAATTACTTGGTATAGAATACCAGCTTAACGCTGCTGTTTCGTATGGTGAGTTTAGGGAACCGGAGACCCAAATACTTATCACAAAATAAAAAGAATTGTGGGTTCAATACATAGGAAAGTTATTATTTGTGGAAAAACGTCTATATACACTGTGTACTAGACAACTTATATTGCATTCGCTATGTAAGGCGAGAACAAATGACTATCTCAGTATTTTCACGAACAATTGCAATCCATGGAAACCAGAAAAAATAATAAACCCACAATGTTATCTCTGCTCAACCTTAAGGTGGATGCGAAGGGAATTCCTTTTATGTCTGACTTTTTCAATAATATTTGTTTTACTTGTGCTAATAAAGAATAATCAAAAAATGATGATAATTTCTTTGTCACAGTTAATACAGGATGGTATTTCCAATTAATTTATATATATTTTTTATTATTTGACAGAGAGTCGTTTTTTCCTATATGTATAATTATTAATAATAAATGAAAAAGTAATAAATTTACCCTAAATATGTTTGAACTGCTAGTTGTTTGCGAGCTGTTTCGGTGTCTTGCGTTCAATAAAATTTTATCTTTATCTCAGATAGAATTTTAAGCTTATCATTGAACATTGAAACTTTAGGACAAATATTCTTAAAAACAGGTATGGTACGCAAGGAAACATTTATAATTTTTTTTATAATATCAGTTGAGACAAACGAGTACACAGTTCACTTGAAGGTAAGTGATGATTGTGCCCGTTGAAATTTACCTCCACGCTCAACGAAGATTCAAAATATCTAGAATGGGCTGTTTGCAATGCAATTTATATTATATCTGATATTATATCTGCTACAAAATACATCAGACTTATTTAAGTCAATTAACTACTACCACTGTTATACACGTTTTTAAATTTCTTACGCCACCATCAAGATTTTAATTTTGAAAATATTGTTAAAACTTTGACTGCAATGCAGACAACCGCAAGACGCATGCGTAAAATAAAAACATGCGTAAAATAAACTGATTTTTATCTAAACATTTAATCTTGAAAGATACTAATAGAAATATAAGAATAATTTTAATTTAATATTCCTTTTGTTTTGGTTAAATGAAAATTACGTTTTAATATTCATATATTTTCTCAACAAAATCTTTTACTTCTGTTGTTTAATTTAACAAACATTCGATTACGGACTGTGCTTAGCGATCTGTGAAAAAATCTATCGCATACAGATTTTTAGTGTTCACCAGATGCACAATTTAGTATCGCCTTTATAGATTCTAAACGTTCTGTGTTGCTTTTGTGAGCATTTGCAGTGAACAAACAAAGCGTTGTTAGATAAATTATCTATAAAAATTTCCGGAAATACTTTTTCGTTTGACTCAACTCTAGTTTCTAAAAATACTTTTTGCTAATGAAGTGACAAATCACGAACAACCTGATGAAAAGGGCTCACAGTGTGTCACTCCTATACATCCTTCTTCGATTATTTATAGATAATGGAAAATCTCGCTTTAGGAGCTCATAGACTAAAATCGAAGGCATCGTTTTCGACCAATTAAATACTTAACATTATAAGATGACCTGTCAGTTGCCAGAGAACTTGCTGCAAATTCTCAAGATGAAATTAGATTCTCAGCCAGAGTTAACATTTATAGATCACTAATAGTAAGTTTTCGAATCTTGGCGGAAATTTCCTCCAATTATTGTATATGCCTTAGGATTAGGGACGGGATTAAAAGCACCCATCTCTAAGTTTGGCAAATTATTATGGCTTTACAAGCGAATTATGTAATCTAGTAACAACTATATCGTCATATCCCGCCATAGTTGTAATATTAGGAGGGTATAAGTATAAGCGCTCGAAATAATATAGCCTTATATACGTTCTTGCATCACTACATATATGTATCTATAGGTATTTACGTGATTTCTTCACAGATAGTTGACTTAATTGATGCATAGTCATTCTTGGAGGCTGAAAATGCCCAGCTACGAGTAACTGGGTAAATATAAAAAAGTTTACCTTAGTAATAGTATGATACACTATATTCAGTAAGAGCTTTTCAGGGTTTCAAATATGTATATTTAAAATATAAGAATCTCATTGGTACACGCCTGTGGGATTGGAATATATGCGGTTGTCTAGAGTTATTTTGATTTAAATTTAATAAAAAATATCAATGTAACATTAATACTATAAGGAATTAAAATAATAATAAAAAATCATCAAGAAGTATTTGTAAATGTAAACAAAACTGTAAACCTCTTGCAACTGCCATGTCGAGACTTGAGTTGAACTTTTACGCTTTTCAACTGAATTTTTAGCACAATTGCGAGTAAAACTCAAAACTAGGTCAGTGCAAATAAGAAAGAGAGTGGTGTCAACGCATACAGGGAAGTAAAATTTTATTTATTTTTACAGAAATTCCTTAAGTCATTGCCGTTTGAAGTCTTAACGGGTATTATAATATTAAGGCGACAATTATTTTTATGACAACGGAGCCAACAGTTCATCTGATGGTAAGTGATCACTGCTGTCCATGAACATTCGCCATATCAGAGAGGGAGCCGACGGCCTTTAAGAAAATTTTTGCACTCACCATACGAACCACCATAAACACAGTTACGGTGTTATTTCATGGCGGGATTTTGTGACGGCGTAATCCTTTTCCAGTGAGAGAACAGAGCTGATGCTGTAGTTTGCAACAAGTTTTAGCGTGGTATTAACCAGATGATATCATCGTGGTCGAAATCAAGATTCAGGAGGACATCATTATCACTGATGTGAAATGCGTCTTTACCAGTTCTTCTGTTTAATGTCTCACTTATCATGAGAAGTGCTCTAGTATATTATATGTTAGGGTCATCGTAGACCAATCTCTGTAGTATGTAAAAATTAATTTACGTTGAACAATTGTTGCCAATCCAGCTTCTGCTCGACCGGGGTAGGACCACGCCCTCACAGAATACCAGCGTAAAATAGCAGCATAATGCTGCTGTGTTTCGTCTGTTGAGCGTAGGGATTCGGAGACGTTTATTACTGATGACGAGGAATTCCATCTCAGTCCTCAAGAGTGGCAACGCAACTGCATTATGATTCCGTGAAGGATGATTGTAGACGTCATGTACCGCAGAAACCAGTTACCATCAGGTGAACTGTGTGCTCGTACGGTAATCTTAATGTAATAATAATAATAAAAAAATGTCACATAGCCGCCCGTCGGTTTGCGCTGACTTTTACGAATATTTCGTGAGAGATTGTTCCTTTTACAGAATACACTGAGTATTAGTTTTGTTTTTAAATAATAGTAGTGCTATTAAAATTACTTTAATTCCCGTTAACCGCTAACAAACTAAGCTTAAGGAGATGTTTCCCGAAATTAGTCCTACCTATGACATAAGTTTCGCAGACTGTACTCAGAACTATCAGGCTATTGACGCTATATGTATGTAAATACAAATATATATATATATATATATATATATATATATATATATATATATATATATATCAGATTTCATTATAAGTTATTTATTTTTTAAAATTTTGATTACTAACCGTATTTTAATTTTACGTTGTTATCCCATTGGGTAGGTTCAGTGTTATAAAAGTAAAAAATAATGTGGAATAAAATCAAGATAAGATAAAAACATTACAATATAAACTTCTTACTCACCTAAGACACCAACGAGTGAGGTTGCGTTGCAACTGCACCACGATCGTTTGCTCTACGCAGCGTCTACGTTATTATCCACTTATCTTATTAGCTGCCTTATAAATGCGCTTACGCACTTAAGGGTAAACTGTATTTTACTATAATGATAATATTTATTCTATAATCTCAGGATCTATATAAAATTTGAGCAAAAATCATTTTCCGTTGTTTTGAAACGTTTAATTTTGATTTGATACCAGCATTGCCTCGACAATTAGTATTAGTCTTTAAGTAGTACGTCGTGTTGCTGAAGTTAAATTCAATTCAAGCTTTTTGTTACGTTAGATGCATAATTAAATTTCGATTCTCTTATATCGTTCCAAAGCTATCTTTAATGGCCATTTTTATTGTACTTGTATGTAAATTTCTATGTGAACAAAAATTGTGCTCTATTTAAAGCGATTTTAAATAACAGGCTGATTATATTTTTTGTAAATTGAACATTATTATTGTTAGGATGTATTTGCGACAGATAATATAATATTTAGACTGCCACGTAGCCCAGTCATAAGGTGCTACTTAGCCCTTGCTGCGCGTGTGATTTGTGACCTTGATTCACGAAGGACAATTTTTATGTTAAACAAATTGTTAATTTTCCGGTGACATTGAATCTGAATCCACCGTCAATCTTATTGTATAACGGGATTACGAAGGAGACGAGTGAGTGTTTTTATGTTTGGTCTAATGCTTAGGGCATTATAATATATTTGGCTCTTTTTATTATGACATCGTCGATTAAAAATTGAGCAGGAGAGCTCATGAATATTGTTAACTTTAGGTCATTTTATTAATTATATTTAATTTTATTAGAATATATGTGCTTATGGACTATAAAAAAAGTGCTTTTGGAATAATTTATAAAAGATTGAAGGCACATTCTAATTCCGAGCATAAATTAAAAATCATTAAACGGCATCGAGGGTTTTGATATTCAACAGGCAATAGGGTAACAACCTATCACTACTTATAAGTACAGTTCATGCTATGTTATTTTGACAGTAAAAGAGAGCAACAAAAGTACGTGGAGGCAAGCATTTGTCTGGTAGCAAATAATGTAGATACTATATGTACTACCCTTGGGACGTATAGTATTGCTAAATTTGTTTTGTTTTGAGCACTTTTTCTTGGTGTTTCTAATAACATTTGAAATAATCAATCTCCTTATTGATAACCAGCCTATTGCAGGCTGGTTATCACACTTGCCCTAGGTTCAGACTTGTACTTAAGTCATGTTATAAATGAAGAAAGTTTACTATTATTATTATTTGGAGATACTATTATTTCTATCTCCGCCTGCTTGGTCAATCAATACAACAATAAAAACACTACAAACATATAATAAAACAAATATGTGCAATAAAATATTATATAAAGATCAACCAGACTTGAATCCCTTGACGGTGGAGACCAACGACGAGGGTTAGGGCGAAAGGGAAAGAAACCTACGGATTGTACTATAGAGAAGCAATGTCTTCTACATTTCTTATTATTAATATTTGGACATATTTTATTTTCCCATCACCGTCTGGTTGGTCAATAAACAATAATATTACTATTGACAGTGAAAATATATGTTAATTTGATATAAGTTAATTTAACAAGTCGTATTTGTCCAGTTGTTAAACTAAAATACAAAATAATAGTCTTAGGTTTGAAGGACAGCTGAAGTTCATCCCGTTTATTCATTCCCATTACAAACAGATATCCCACTCATCGGATTATATTATAGTGATATGTAAATATTTATGAAACAAACACTCAATTCTGAACCTTTATATTATAGTATATAAAACAATATAATAAACAAGGTTCCGGTGCAGAGTTTCTGTCATTAATTCATCCACGTAACCTCTGATACGAGTCGCATTAAAAAAATAACATCTTTATTTTTTATTTTTCAACCGATTTAAATGAAACAATCACTAAACGTTAGCCTAAGTCTACTTTAATACATGAATGACCATACTGTAATTGTATGACCCTATGAGCAGATTGGCATTCATAAACGCAAAAACTATTTACGATTTCATTATATGTATAGATGACGATATTTAATTCATATTTGATATATTGTTTTGGTATGCTCATTTATTTTATGTATCATATGTATTTATTTATTTATCATATTAAAATATTGTTGATTATAAATTAACGTGTACTAACTGAAAACCAGCGTTGCGGGTAATCCCGCCACGTTATGCTATGGTCTTATAACTGTGGCCCGACGGCTGGCCGTTCCAGGGGAGTTCACCTGATAGACTGCAAATGGTGAGACTGGCGGTGTGTCACCTTATCCTATCCTCCACATAGACAACAGAGGAGTGTTTGTATTTCCTGGCTAATAACAATAGGAGTAGAGTAGACTCCTATTTTGATTCAAACGGGGCTGTATGTCAGTGATCTATATGGGTATTGGGAGACGCCACTCTCCATTCGGGTTGCGGGTTGTCCGTAGCTTATTTTGGAGATGATATGCCGGTAAGGCAAAAGGCGTACGTAACGAGGACCATTTTATTACCACCTAATGGGGTATTTTTATTATATTATTAATTTGTTTTATTTATTTTGCAGGATTATTTTGTCGATATAAATGAACTTATTCTTTATACTCGTTTTGTAAATGTATTATATATTTAAAATGTACTTGTACTCTGTACAAGTACATTTTTTATTAAAATATGTACTTGTACAGAGACCCATCATTCTCTTAAGAACATTCATTACCCTGACGACCTCCTGTTACTAATTGGGGTCCGGGGTTGTACGCAAAGAGCTTCAATTTATCACTTTTTACGTCAATTGCACATTAACTCCTGCTACATTCATAACACTCTTCACACAATCTATTCTTCTTTTCTTTAATCATACTGGTCATCATTATTCAAGCAATTGGAAGAAGAAGAAAAAACAATACTATCTTTTATATAACAATAAAAACCTCAAAAAATATTACGCCAAACAAAGACAGATCCCACATTTTTTTTAACAACCTTAATAATTTATAATGTGTAAAGAAATGTGCGAAATACGCTATTAAGCATTATTTGCACATAAAACTGTGTATTCTGCGCGCCCCATGTCAAAACCACAAACACTTGATGATATATTGCCACGGTTTTTGAGCTAGTCTTGGAAGATCTTCCTTTCCCTTTTTCTTTCACTGAAAAATGTGTAGGATGCAAACGAATCCAATGTGGATGAGGGTCAGGTTATTCTGGCCAGTTTTACGAAAGCGGCCCCTTAAGAGGCGGTCTATTACAAATATTTTATTAGTTCTTACAGGGGATCCTTTGTTGGCACAGATTGCCCTTTTACGCTTAAGGGGCTTAACAACATTAAGGTGACAATGGGAGAGCTTAGTTTCGTAAACAATTTTAACAATTCATTGTTTGCTTTTCATTTTTGTTGGGAATGTTAATTTTCCGTTGTATTTAAAGTTTTAAAGGATTACGCCTCTTGCGGACATTTCTACGTATAAATTTATTGTATAGAAAAAAGTAGAGCCGAATTATGTATAGTGAAAACTATCTATTCCACAGCGTAGCCTACATTTCGAAATATCTGCTTGCGAAACAAGAGCGCGTGTTCGCGAGCGCTCTTGTTTCGATTCCTAGCCATGATCAATGTTTGACCATCACAAACTATTGGTTTATGGATCTAAGTATAGATGTTCTTAATCAGAGTCGTTGATACTTTTATTTTATTGGATACGTACGTATAACACAAGAAGGTCCACCTGTGCTTACGCAAATAATTACAGAACTATAACTCCAATCCAGCGTTGAAATCCGGACAGAAAATAAAATCAGTGCCTAATATTTTTACGTTGCAGTTTGTTTCTAGCTGCAGAATGAATGGGTCAGCTCGACCGGAGTAGGAGCATGCTCTCACAGAATACAAGCGTAATATAACAGCACAATGCTGCTGTGTTTCGTCTGGTGAGTGTAGGGATCCGGAGACCTTTATTACTGGTGACTAGGCATTCCATCTCAGTTGCCAAGGGTGACAACGCGTCTGCATTATTATTCCTTGTAAGGATGAATTTAGGTGTCATGGGCCGTAGGAATCACTTACCATCAGGTGAACTGTGCGCTCTTTTGTTACTCTGTATGTATCTAATGTAGTAAATAAAATATATATATTGTCTATACTGACTCGTGACTGCACTGAAGTATTCTTTCTGTTAAAAAATTACAAAGGCAATAATTTTAAATTATTTATACTCGCGACTAACCCTACATAATGAATATTTCACTTTGGATATCTTTGTAAAGCCTGATTCTCTCTAAACTGTTTTTTTCAATATTCATGGTTGTTTGTTTTACTATATCAAAAACAGTAATATTATGTAATGTCATAAGGTTAATATTTGCTGCGTTGCGGTTATGTAGTGCAATGCCAACTGGCACGTATTATTTCTATGCGTATTGTCTACTCTTAAAGCATAATCTCTTAAAAAATATTCTTTATTGAATTTCTAAAACATTTCCATTCACTACAATGTTCGTGTTGATTGCATTACAAGTACATGTTGCTTGTGGTCTGGTTTAGAACGTTTATAATTTTTAACTAAGGGCCCTAAACGATAGGCCAACGACCGTCCATCACCCACTGATATCAATAGTCGTGTAATTCGTTCTTATTCTCAGCGTATGATGTTTTTTGGTGTAAGAGAAAAAAAGAAGCGTATTAATATTGTGGCATTGATTTGACATTATCATACCTGTATGGTGTTGTTGTCCTACGGCTATTGTTATAAACGGCATAAGGAGAATTGAAAGTATCACCTTTAATCTTGGATCACCTCCAAGTTTGAATTAATCTTGATGATATTTTGTCGAATAACGTAAGTCGATTTTGGTCATAAGACAAAACTACGGGTATATTCATTGTCTTTTATAATGATAAAAATATAAAAAATCAATTGTCATTATGTAGGCAATGTACTCTTTGTGTGGCCTCAGGATGCATAACCTGCAGGATGTATTCTACAGCAAACCGTTGAATAATAATAAAAGAAAATAATTTCGCTTCCCCCTTTTGACTTGTTCCATGTTAAAACTCCGACGTCCGGTCGTCACTCAGTGGAAATGCCCCATTACGTCGCAACCACACGCATTACTGTAACAATTCTTTTACAAGTACCAAAGGATATGACCGGAATTGCCTTTTGAGATGGTTTCTATTTCATTTCTCGATGTTATTTCCTTTGATTTATACGAGAATATGCTTCGGCGGCTTTGGATTTAGGAGGAGATTTTGCAAAACAAGTCATAATTTTACATCATATGTACCGTTTTTGTTCATATTACAATCGGGAGGAAATAAAAGTATTTATAAAAATACGATAACATTCATGCTTGGCGTTATTTAAATACACTTAGAGCTTTAGATATGAAAAGCGTTTGCTGTCGCTGTCTACTGTAACAAGGAAAAAACTTGAGATGATATAAATCTTGAATGAATCGCTAAGGCCTTCCTTTAAATATGAGCGAAGAAAAAAGGAAGACTAAGAGGAAGTCCAAGAGTAGTGGCTAATATATGTGTCTTGGTCACCATATTTTGTACGTTTTATTCTTTTAATAAGATCCCAAGACATCTAAATCTATTCTCAACAAAGTTTCAAGATGCACATGGGTCTTGAATCTTTGTTGAAAACCCTAGAACTGAGATGTAATGTCTTACTACCAGCAATTAGGTCCCCGAACCTCTTCAACATACAAAATATAGCAACGGTATGATTATGATGATTTTGTTTTAATTTTTTTTCATAATATTGCGTTTTTTACAATTATGTACTTTTCTAGTATATTTATAGGCTGTTATTATATGATATGTCTCTTCCATGAACATTTCATTTACTCATATAACTTGTCAATAACTCATTAGATGTATGACATGTAGCGCAATCTTGCTGATTCTACATCCGAACATTATAAATTAAAAAAAAATCCAGTCGCGGGAAGAAAAGTTGTAACATTGTAGTGTACCAGTCAGAATTAATTGTGTTTTCTTGGCTTGTTGTAATCCAAAAGCTACAGTTTTTGTCCTGTTCGGATTTTGAAATTTCTGTGGCCCAATAGCGGCAATTTTGTTTGTTGTCCAGTTAAGTGAAAATGGGCGTCATCCGGAAAGGGAACATTGTTGAAATTCTGAAAGCGCTCCAACACTATTTCGGCAAAAACGTGTCGTAAATTTTGGTCATTTCGCTTTAAAGCCTGCACACGCAGGATTTTGTACGGATGCAATTTAAAATCTATTTATAAAATACGTCACAAATTTGCGTAATAGTAGGTTCCGATGACGTATAGTCGATATTCCGGGATTACGTCGTATGAACGTCTTTATTTTGTGTGTCGTTCCGTATGTTGATGTCTTGTTGACCCTGGGCGTCCTGTTGGCTTCTGATGGAGAAATACGTACCGTGTTTCTTGGTACTTTTTAACCCATAACTTAATCAACAAATTACCGGGACTCTGTTTGAGATCATACAATCCACATACGAGGCGTTATTTCATTTCAGGCACAAAGTAATATTTTTTACTACACAGAACGCACGCTGCGTACCTATGGTATGCTGCGCCTATCGTGACATATTTTTGAGAACAAACAGAGTTACATATTTCCATCTCTTGCGCCCCGTTTTAGCTTGCTTTTCGAACGTAATGGTGATTTCAAATTCAGAAAACTACCCCACCCTATCACCATATTATAAGAATAACTACTACACTTTCAGTCTCAGAGATGCTTTAATGTGTATAAATTTTATATTTGACATAAAAATTATCGTTTACCTTTGAATACGGGTGTGTGTTCATTTTGTAAGGATAATTAATACTCTTAATATGTTATCAAAATTTTATTTGAATGTAATTGTTAAGTGGTGATAGCTTTGTGGCTTCAATTGTGGATTCAAATGACAAACTGCATCCGATAGATATGTACAAAATCGTTCTAAAACACGTATGCTCATAAATGTGTCAAAACTTCAATCCCCTTAAGTTGCCTTTACTAGTAAACTCTGTTCGATAACGTGAAGTGACAAATGTAGTTGAAATATAATCGATTATTTTCTTGGTTTCAGAATGTTGCTTATGGTTGTGGCGGCAGTGCTCTGCACTTCACACATAGCGACTGCAGAGTGGCGTTGTCCAGAGTTGAGTGCGCGTCCTGCTGCAGAATGCTCCTGTGATCTGCCACACACATTACGTTGCGCAGGGGATCATACTGCTCTGCAGGTAGTCATTCATGTACATTGTTTAGATAAGTCTCTTCACATTCATATATATATATATATATATCCGGCTATAAGTTCCGTTACAAATTAAAATGCATTTTTTTTAAAGAAGTAATGTAATATTATTAAATTTTATACCTACATATTTTTTAGACTCGGCAAAAAATAAAAAAATATTCTATTCGAAAGGTGGCCTCTGTATATTTTTAAAAAGGGTATTGCTGAGAGGTTTCACAACATGATCCAAGACTGTATCTTGATACACTTTAGCTGAAGTTTTCACTCCTTTTTACAATAATTTAGTTTTGTGGCTCATTGATAAGACGCCCCACCAAACCATCACTGACGCAGGATGATGACCACTTTGTACCTTTCCGACCACTTGAGCAGCTTCTTTAGAACTGTGAGCGCACACTTTATTATTTTGCTTATTGTAGTGTTCTTTAATCGTGAAATTTTTTTCATCGGTAAAGAGGATATTTCTGCGCCTTTCACCTGCGTATCGCGACTGAACGCGCTTTCATCGATCCACTCTCTTTAATTGTAAAGATTGATTTAGAGCATGTCCTGTATATCGACGACAAGTACCGAGCTTCAGGTCTTGTTTTATAATACGTGAAGGAGTCCTAGCGGGAATCTTTGGGAATGCTTCCTAATGGGGTTTCGACGAATTCTGGTATTAAGAGCCTTTGTAGTTCTAACAGCACGCGGCCGCCCTGATCTTGATGTTGTTGTATCTGTTGATAGTACTATATACGAACATACGGCTGATACCAAGCTTTTGAAGTGTCTGGAATATGATCGACGGCTCCATACCCACTTTGTGCAAGGCGATCACTGCAATCTTATTTTCTTTAACACCCCATTTCATAGTGTAATTTGATAATGAACACGAAAAAAAAATATGAAATGGCGCAAAATCGAAAGAAGATTTTAAAATAATATTCGTGTTCAAATTCAAAATAATTAAAAAGTTGTAAAAAGTAAAGCTTTAAGCTAACACAGGAATTAAAAGAAAAGAAAATTATTAAACAAAAATTAAGGTGAATGAATGCAGATATGAAACTTTTTATATCGCAAGATTAGTACGTACAGTCGGACAATGTTACATTGAAAATGAAGTGAGAGTGATGGTAAACTATCACATATATCTGTAACTTTCACTATCTAATGATAGTTCATAAGATAGTGATAATGATAGTAATATTCATGTCTGTGACATTCTACTGTGACGTGAAAAGAGCGCACAGCTCACTTGATTGTAATAACTGCGGCCATGACATCATTATAATGAGAATAAATGCAATGTACTCTTTTTGATTTGACCGCTGAGGATTGAAATGGAATGTTTTTTACCCATTGGAACTTTATTACCCGTTATTAGGAATAAATCCCTACATTCACGATACTCAGGCATATGCTATTATACGCTGGTATTCTGTGAGGGGGAATCGTTGTCTGTTCAAGATATTCAAGAAGTAACTAAAGAATAGCTACAGTGTGGCTTTGCACCTGAATACCTATGCGTTCAATTTCAATATCGCCATTCTAATCTGACAAACATCTGGTAAATTTATTAAATGCCTTTTGATATGTTTTAATATTTTAACGGATGAACAAATATATTAGCGAGGAAAATCTCTTATATGATACAAATAAATCTTAAGAGTGTTTACATAGATCGTGGCAAATAGGAAAGCAAAAACGAAACAAAACCAATCTCCAATAACAGAAGCGAAGCGTAAACCAAACAACGTTCAGTAGACGTGAACGTGAATCGATAGATAAATTCCATTTATCCTTAGATTAAGAGGAAACTAAACGATCTATTTATATAAACAGAATGCACGTTTATTATTCTTCGATATATAATAAACGACGTGCGTTCGTTTGTTCTTTTATACTCGGAATTCGGTTAACAGAGCATTATAATTAGAGTCTGTTAATTGTATTAAAAATTATTTATTATACTGAAAATATTAAGTAAATCTTGAAGCGGCAATGTTTTAAGCCCATTACACACCAGAGCTACGGAGTATGTTGATGAGCTGCCGTCAGCCAGCAATAACTTAATATCGTTTGTCAGCCTGATACTAAGAAAATGTTTCATTAGACACTTTATTGTAAAGACTTTAGGGTAAGGTAAGGGAATTTAGGGGCATAATAATGTTTATGATGTAAATTAGACCATTATGAACTAGTAACTTGTCTGTTCAATAATCTGTCACCCATGAAGTGTACGATATGATATTTAGGCCCAACGGCTGATGAGGGTTTATATGGGATACTAATATAATCAGGTAACAAATAAAAATAAGTTTAATGATTATATTTATGCAGTTTCCGGTGGTTAAACTGTTGTAATGTGTTGTAGCTCTAAGTTGCACTGCATATATTATATAACACACTGATAATGATAACTACTCTTCTAATCAAGGGTTAGTATATTTAACCTTAGACCTCATACAAGAGAGCATTTATTGCAAACAATATTTTCATAAATAAGCATTATAGATATAAAAAACATAGGTATACCTTCCTGTGTGTGGGAACAATAACATACATGCAAACACACACACACACACACAATTTTAAATTACTTTTTTAAATCGTTTATGTAATTTTAAAAAGTTATTGTCAATATTAATTATAAAACTGTTGTACTTGAAAGAAAAAACGAGATATGGCACCGATTACTGAGATAGAGGTTTTATTCCTAGTTCAGGAATTAGAGACTACATGCATTTGTTATATTATTATTAAGGGGATATTTTTTTTCTATTTTCGCCTGGTTAGTCAATAAAATACTAAAAACAAATAATAAAACAAATATATAAAATACAATATAATACATATATAAAGACCAACCAGACGGGGATCCCTCGACAAGGGAGTTCAAACGGTCGAGGGTTAGGGCGAAAGACAGAGAAACCTGGGGACTGTACGAGCTGTGTCAAGGAGCACTGCCTTCTGCATTACATTCCGGAACTGCTCGTCCCGCAGTCCCAATCGCCTCAGGTGATTTGATAGGCTGGTTGGGATTAACCCGTTTTCAGATACGGCATACCACATTTCGGTCACCTTGTGAGCCAAATTGTCCAGACATTTTGTCTATTTCACTTTCACGAGGTTTTTGTCATATTGGATCGTGATTTCGACCAAAATATCCTCGACTGTGTCCGGTCCATCAACACGATATCAGGCTTATTCGCAAGAATAGACCTGTCTTTGATGATGGGCCGGTCTCAGCAGAGCCTAGCGTGGTTATTTTCTAGCGGCATCCGGTGTATACTTTTAATAAGGCAATCTCCGATCCACAAGATCATATTTCAGAGCAAGCTCCAGGTGGAGAGTCCTGGCTACTAGGTTGTACCTGTGCAGATACTTACAGTTAGAAAGCGTCGAACAACCGGAGATAACATGCCCGAGGGACTCACCAGGGCGATGGCAAGCTCGACAGATGTCGACGGTGCCATCCTTCAGGATTTTTCTCCGGTAGTCGTTGGTCTTAATAACTTGATCCCGTAACACACAGACAATACCCTCGATTTCCCCAAAAAGGTCACCGAAGCGTAGCCAGTGAAGGGAGGCTGCAAACGGCTCGTGAAGAGTCTTGTAGTGCCTCCCATGGAGCTCCTTCTCTTTCCAACGGCCTCCGGGTTGGAAAGGCTCTGTACACCCGGGTCCTGCTATTGCTCGTTGGCTAAGGACAGAGGGGTAAGCCCTTTATCACATGTTAAAACTTCCGTATTGAAGGCACCATCCGATCTCGTTAGAAACTAGTTACGGAGGATGCACACATCGCGTTTGTGCATAATAATATTATGGTTATTATTATAATATATTTAAATTATTATCTCAATAAGACGTTCTCTTGCAATATAGCATTAAAATAGTCTTAATTAATGTAAAAGCGAATACAATATCGAAAACAACATTGACAAAGTCAGATGATAATTAGTAAATGACAAGGCACGACAGAAGAGAATTAGGTGACGCATTTTCCTTAATTTGATTTGAGCCTTAAGTCACTTGCTCGGTCGATGGATAGGCTTTTATCTTTACCATCCCTCCTTATTTATTAACATTGGATATCGTAATAGAAATTTAATGAAGCCATTACTGGAAATTAATTTCAATTTACAATGGAAATAGAATTAATAAAAATATTATAGTTTGTAGATATATTTACTAGTTAAAAATTTAGGGATCAGATTGTACAGCTTGTTAGTTAGTTTATAGTGATATAAATTTGAGTGTCGACTTTTATATTAAACATAGTTGATGTAAGTACAAAATTATATTTGTTTTCGATACAATCAACAAACAATAGCAACCAAAAATGTATGGTATATAAATATTGTTCTACGGCTGGTAATCAAACGCGTAATTTATTTTAACACATTATCAATTTTCTGGCTTCATCAACATACGTATTTGATCATGTGTCTTATAGGGAAATCCAAAAAAGTCATATGAGCCTAAATGCGATGGATTTATTAGAAGCCTTTGAAGAGTTCAATTCCCAACTTTCCAGATCAGACCCTTGTTAACCATATTTATTCAATAAAATAGGTTCTCGTTTATTTCTTATTCAAAAGAACAACTTGATGTATTTACTAAATACCATTCCAGAGTTCCGTTATCTCTGATATCTGATTATGGTATTATCATTGGAATAAGATATATGTAGGCGCAAAAGTGAATATGACATACATATATTATAAGAAGTGAATAGAAAACTATTTTATTGCAATATATAACGAGTTATGTATGTGTATATATGTGCTTTTAAATGTAGTCATGAATTTACTTGCGCCCACAGCTAAACCTACTTTCATATTTTCATACTTTCATGTTAGCATAAACGAGCACAGTATATCTAATAATAAATGGTACATGACATCCATTGATACCCTACCCATGTCTATTCTCCCTGAAATTAAGACGGTGATGCCATGAAAGGCTAAAATACCATGTCTCAGTACCAGTAATTGAGTCTGTACTTGAAAATGATGTTTAAAACAATTCTATTTACTGAATTTGTGTTTATGTTATTTCATAATATTTTCACATCTATTTTAAACAGAAATGTAATCTATATTGAAAGGGTTTTAAGTGAAAATACAACGACTAGATAAAGCAATAAAAGCCCGTAACTAGTTGACTAACAGGTTGTAACGTTGATTGCCCGTGGCCACTTCACGTCGTCTGTACCCTCTTCAAAGTCATGCTGACTCTCACAGGTGGCAATCAATTGTTTGTTGGGACGTTAGCTGCAGTTAAGTGCGGTCAATTCGCTAACTGTAACTTTTCTATTTCCTACCTCTGCTTGAAACATTTGTAGTCTGACGTTTGATAGAATTGTTTTTGTGTAAGGAAATTCAAACAAATATCTATGTTGATAAATGTATAATGATTTTATTAGAATCTACAATGAAGATATAAGTAGTAGAACAATAACTGGCATAGGATTAGTGAGTTGAAGTGACAATGATCAATCCGGTGAAACTGTAAAAGCCCTCGGGCTAACAGCGGACATCAGCCCAAAAAAAAAGTGACAATGAGTCGATCATATAGTTATTGATCTAAGTAAAACTTGTGAAGAAATGTTCGCGAATAAAACCTCGGTACTTATATATGTACTATGTACTTCGGTATGAAACTTCACTAGAACAACGACATTAAGCATGCGGAAACTAATGGATGTTGTTTTGCCTCCTTGGTCTCCACGGAACACTTATTGACAACAACTACAGATGCTATCTATTTACAAGTGAATTTAAGAAATATCAAATATATATTTTAACTCAAAAAAGGATAATTAAAATTAGTTATAGGTGCTTACTCCTTCGCGAAGGATATTTTCCTGCATTTCCGAAATTCGATATTAATCTTAATGTCCGAGTGGGCTGAATGTGTCACGTTTGTACATATACAAATACACTAACGCACACACGCAAACATAACACGCAACTTCCACAATCACAGCGTTCGATGGCATAAATATTATAGACAGTAAAAAGTGGTGGTCTTGGTCGCTTCAAGATAGACTCACCTTCCCCTAGTCGATCCGAAGCGTGGTTTGAATTTCCACAGTACGGGCCCACGGATCAAGCTCTTCCCTGTTTGACGTTGACGCCTTTTGGCTTACCCCCTGTAAGCTATTGAGTGCAGTGCTGGAGTTGTGGAATTAGTTTTATTCTCGTACTTCTTACTTCTGGTGATCAATTTAAATAATTCATGAGTTAACATTATTAATATCAAAAATAATATAGTGTTAATATTTCAACTATTTACCATAGTAACTATGTCATGGGACGATATTTGTGCAATTTTAAATCAATATGACATTAGCATGAGTTACTCCTTTCATAATATTTTCAAGAACGGCTGTAACTCAAGTTACTCTTAGAAATTACATTGTAATTTACTTTTTATTTATGATCTTATTATATAATTAATAATATAACATTTGTAATTGAGTTGAAGGTCATTGTAATGTAACAAAATGACGTAATAACTTACGAATTATAATTAACGTTTCAGTATAAATATCAATTATAAATTAGAAATATACAGAATGATTTTAGATCATGGTTATTTTAACATTTATTTGTTTTAAGTATTTAGTGGCACTCCTAGCGGTGAACACATTTTGAAGTTCATGCGTATCTTGTCGTAGTGACTTTAGAAAATCGTTAGTTCGTTTCATGGGAAAAATATGCTGATTATGAAAAATGCTTAGGAAATATCAAGACTTCAAACTTATAGACTCCCTTGCTAATGAACCAACCAGCACGCACACAAATATACAACCTCTTCAACATTTTAGAAACACACCCTTACATTCTTTAATATGTTTGCAGTTATTACATTGCTAAAGCATTACAAAGCCATTTGACGTCACTGTTAATGATGACTTAGTTCACGGTTTCGACCATGACATTATTTTCAGGTCCGGAAATAAAACGGGCATATATATAAGACAGAGTAAATAGAAGAATGAACTCATTTTACACAAGTTTTAATGTAGCCACAGCTTCATAAAAATTATTGTCATAAAAGTATTTTGTATATAACCACATAATTGGATTGCAGCAATAAAAAGGCGTTATACTGGGATGACCGCAGGACTGTTATTCGTTGCCTATGAATTTAATAATTTATTTAATATTAGATATTAAAATCATACACAAGCACGACCAGCAAACCGGTACGGATTTCGTTGGTGACCTTATGATCTACTTGACTTATCCATGGGCTCAGGCAGTCGAAATTAATGGAGAAAGAAGCCTTGACGGTTAGTCTTGAAGTAGCGAAGGCCTTCGATCGATTTTTGGCGATAACGTTTCTTTCGAAGCCCTCGTCTTATAGGCTTTCCAACAAATTATGCAAGCGAGTCACCAGTTTTGTCACGAACCGTAGCATTGGTATTTGCGGGTTGATACGACTTAGGGACCTTCAAGAAAAGAGCCGTTTTCAAAGAGTGTTTTATTACAGACCGGCAGTGCATCTGCGACTCTTCAGGTGTTGCGGATGTCCATGGGCGAAGGTAATCAGCGACCATCAGAAGAGCTCCTTGCTCGTTTGCCATCTATTCTATAAAAAAAAAATACTTTAAACAAGAAACTGGCTTATTCAGTGTTTTTATTTTTCTCTTAGTCCTGTAAAATGATAACATATATGTAAGACCAAGATTAAAATTGAAAGAAAATATTTGAAACCCCATCTGTTAAGCATACTGATTATAGAAAAATAGCCATTTTCGGGAGCGTGACTACGTTCTGTTATATTATAGGTATGTTTAGGGGTCGATAATTAATATAAATTTCACATCGTTTGTTGGTATAGGGAAAAAGAAATTATCAGGTTGTTTTCAATACTGGGTAAAGTTTTGTATTTGGGCTTGTTAGGCACGCTTAGTAAGCAATAAGTTAGGGACATCGTTGCCCGTCGTTATATATATATATATATATATATATATGTATATATATATGTATTATTTATTAGTTATTTCTCCATTTTACGGTCTCTTTCTTGTAATTCGACGTCTTTTACAATAGACGGAAAGCAAATAGGTAGGTAGATTTTAAAATTACTTTTGTCATATTTGTTTGTGTCGTTTTTGTTTGGTGATCTTCGTGTGCAAAATCGTAAACCTTTTTAGTAAAAGTTGTTACTAAGCGTCAATAGCCTAATGGTTTTTTTTTATTATTAGTGACCCCCATTTTTGGGAGTCAGGCATGTTTGTTCCCCTGACATGTGAACTCAGGGACTTTATTGCGCTTTTTATAATTATTGTCTATGTACTTAATATTTGCTTTAAAAAATATACGTTGCTTCATTATTGCGGTTTATATTTACAATTACAAATATCCATCTGACCTTAATATCTACGTACTTATCATTCATATATCTATGTCTTATTTCTATAGTTATATTCTAAACTTATATTTTCTATGCATTTTTTTAGCCTAATGGTTTAGATTACAGTCTGCGAAACTGAACGTTGTAGGTTCGAATCGACGATGCTATTATTGTGGTGAACAATCTCCTGGCACATGGGTTCAGTCTTAGTTGGAGTGATTTTTGACTATTAGTCATGTACAGTACTGTTACAAAAATCTCGTGGTCTCCTACAGAGACTGCCAAACATTGGTTTGTCAAGTAGTTGTTCACTTGTATTTTCTATCGTATTAGGGAGTGAAAATGAGAATACAGTTTATCTAATGGTAATAAATACCTATCCTGTATGCTTTATTGCATTGCTACACTATGTTATATTATAGATGATAAATACAAATAACAAACTCTTTAGTTATTCTGTTCTGGCCTTAACTGGCTATAGGCTAATGTAGCTTTATCTAACCCGCAAGAATATATAATAATGATCTAATATAAAAATTATTATAATCAGAAAATATATTTTTGTTTTCAAAAGCTAAAGTGTATCAGTTGGTGGCAGACAGCAAGTGTCATAGTAATTACCCTTATCAAATTCTGCTGGGGCAATCGATTGATGTTTGTTTGAACGCTTACGGTTGAGTGTGGTTCATTTGACGCAAGCCTTTACTGTTTGCTTAAAAGATATTTATGGACTGTTAGAATATTGTATAATATTAGGGATGCTAACCGAGCACACAATTTATCTCATTCATCCTTGTTATGGTATCATACTGCGTTGTCACCGTTGAGCACCAAGATTAAATGCCTTATCATCATTAATTAGGTTTCTTTTTTTTATCAGACGAAACACAGTAGCGCAGTGTTACTACTTATCTTAGCTGATATTTAGGTTCTATCTCGGTCGCAGAAACCTAATCTCGCTACATTTTATTAATTATTAAGGCGTGACTTAGATATAATCTAATGCATTACTAATGAACTAATACTCGATTCTTTTGTTGTTGGCACCTACTGTCAAAGTTTCTTTTCTTTAATTAAGGTGTTTATAATTGAAGATTAAATAAATAAATAATTTTTACTATAAACCATTTAATGTATCATTAATCCGTACCATTGCAATACCTTAAAAATCTCTATACTTCAACGTCGCAGGAAAATTAGTTTGATCATCACAGTAGCTTTTGATTTTAAGTATTTATGTAAAAAAAAACAGGCATTAACTAAGAAACCTTTTATTGTAAGTTATAAAATTGCAAAAATACAGATTAAGTTCTTAATTAATTTATTTAATGACGTAAATTCAATTTAAGATATTGATTATATTGTTGATGAAAATGTAATATGACAATGTGACAAGATCACACTCTCACAGAATATCAGAGTAAAATAGCAGCATTAAAACCTTCTATGTTTTGTATGGTGAGTGTAGCGAATTGAAAATCGAATAATTGGAAACGAGGCTTTCGATAATAATCCTAAGGGGTGATAACGGACGTCCAACCGGACGGATGTTCGTGTGCGCTAGTCCTAACTTAACTGCCTTCATTTGTCATATCGAGTTTTATAGAAATTCAAAAAATAAATAGATCATAAATTAATGTTATTGTAGTCACATTTCAGTGCATTCCTATAATATTTCCGCTTAATAAGCTTGAACACGTCACAATTGCCGTTAAATGGTTTGTACAGTAATGGATTCTGGCAGCGACGTGTCTGCAGTCCCGGAACTAAAATTAATCAGTTAGGTAAATTATTAAAGGGAAATAGAATTATAGTTTCATGTTATGGAAAACGTAGTCGTTATGGTCTTAACTTGTTGCTCGTGTTGAAACATGTTCAGTTTTGAAGTTAAAATAAAAATAAATATTATTATATATGATATGAAGTAGGGATCACAAAAATGAACAAAATAAATTCTCCTTATTTCCAAAAGCACTCAAGGATTATTAAATAATTTATGGAGAGATATATTTAAATTTTGAATTTACTTAATAAATTAATATCATCTGTAATTTTTGGGCTGTATTCAAACCCATTTCGAAGAATCACAATTTCAAGGAACTGGAACAATTCAATGAAATTATGACGAAGGTCGTTACTGTGTTACATGTTTCCTTTGCTCTGATATTTCCCTTTTGCTAATTGGGACGCTTTTACGACACCGTTTTCTCTATTTATATGATGTGGTATTTGAAAGCAACATATTTTGAAAACTAAACTTTACGCGACAGAGAACTTCGTCCATTGGTGTTTGTAAAATATCGTGCGTCGTTGATGCTGTGCTAAAATCTAACCGTTCCGATCTTATTTCTTATACGTACTTGGTGTCGAATCAGTAAGGTAATTTTAATATATAATTTTACTAGTTTTTCAGTCTTTTTTCAGTCTATTTATGTATATTTCTTTAAAATAAAGGTAAAGAATGTGATGTATGTAATATTAGTTACATAAATGTAACAAAAATATAAATGTAAAAATAAAAAAAAAATGATGTCAATCTACTAAAGATTGACATAATTTTTTTTTTAATTTTAACATTTATATTTTTTGTAGAATATTTTTTTTTGTGTTTAGACCGAGTATATATACTGAATAGCAATAGTCGTACTGAATATTATTGATAATACATTTAACACTTGACTAATGGACTTAGTTGGTCCGTACCCTTCTCAAAGTCATGTCGGTTCACACAGGTGTCAATTCATTGATATTTGTCTGAACGCTCACTGGGTGGAATTGATTACATACAGAAATCCACTACTGTTATTGTATTTAAAATTAACTCATCTCGATATTTAAAAAGATGGCAACTTTTTTCAAGGTAATATTTTTTTAAAGGTTCTACTGCTGAGGGTTTAAGGACTCATCTTTAGAGAGGATATTGTAGCATAGCCGAACAAATGCTTCTCTGTAGATTAGTGGATTAGGCATGTCAATGAAATAATGGAACTAATAAATTACGCGGTACGGTAAACGAATTTGAATACTTAGAAATGGTCAAAGAAAAGGAAACATTTTTAGCACCTAATATAACACAATAATTTAACAAAAAGCTATTATAGAAGGTTAAACAGACGGAATAGAGGTTGAATAGAAACAACATACATCAAATTAAAGAAAAAATAAATGTGATGTCGTATCAGTAAGTGAATGGGAAAGCTGGGAAACTTATACATTATACCAACGATACGCTGAGCTTTTAAATTTATATCGCTGATCGTACCTTTGAAAGTTTGATACATTTCATTTGGATATATTATACGTGTGTTTCATCTCAATAAAAATCACCAACACGATTTTGGTGATCGTGTCGATGAGAACGAAAAATATTATAACCTTTTTATCATTGATAGTTACAAACAGTTAGTGCTGATCTGTACACTAGAAGCCTAATAAATTTCAAGGTGAGGCCAAATATTAGTAGGTAATCAAGGTCACTGATTTATTAGTCGAACAGTCTGTCCATTAGCCAATATTACTTGCTAATTTATAATAGTTCCCGTATGAAGCAGTTATTTAGGTAATCTGTGACTATTTTTACAGAAGCGGTTAACTTAATAAAATAAACAAGTCACATATTCATATTCGCAAAAGCAATCTCGACATTTTAAAAGAAACTCTTATCTTTTGGACAGGCGCCAATAGGAAATCACAACACACTGCCTTGAATAATCAAATATATAACGAACGTTGTTTATACATGTGATGTGACCGTCATGAATAAGGAATATTTCTTGTTTTTTTTTAACTTATTGACACAATTTTCGTTGTTCAAATCTTTGTTAACTATTCTATGTCCCCAAGATAGTTTTTGATCATCCTTGCTATGGCCTTAAGTAAATGTAATCGTAAGTTGTACGTAAGCTATGGTTTGTTCATTTTATAATTATTAGATGTATATCTTTTTAGATATGCACGTTTCCTAACAATGATTCCTTCACCACCGAACACGTGGTATCCAAAATTAAAATCAAACTCATTTATTGCACGTGAAGTGAATATTGAAGGTATCTTATCATGTCAAAATTACATCATACAGCCAAATGCCCACTCTTCATCGCTTCTAAGTATTATATCAGAAGAAGCCTTGTAACCAAGTCCGTAGCATTGTGCCTCTGTTTTGTTCATTTAGTACACAATAACAACAAGTTATATAATACAAGGATAATATACATAGTAATAATTCAAAATCTCCGCGATTGTGATAAAATGTAATTACCGGTTTTCTATTTAGTAATCGGAATTGATGTTGAATGTGTGTTATAATTTCAAATCAAGGACGAATGTGGGTCAGAATCATCCACCGTTAGGTGAAATGTGTCCTTGTTCCTTTCCTCCAATATTATTAATAAAAGCCAAATTCGTTGAAGTTAATGGTTATAGCTGTAAAATGACATATTAATGATTTTTCATATGCTATATCTGCCAGCACATTTCATTATATTTGTAGCTTTCAAAGTAATAAAACAATCTGTTGTACGCACTTTTAATCGTTCATCTTTCTTTATTCTATTCATGTATTTGTGTGCAATAAAGAATATAAAAATTGATTGATTGCTTGGTTATTTTATGTTAATTATATGAAATAATGAAACATGAATGTCAAATTTACTCATTCACTCTGAAATTATGTCTGAATATTGATCGTTTGGATAACTGTTCAAAATTAGACATCACAATAATGTTTTTCTAGTTATTCATTTATAATTTTAAATAGTGTACGGTGCACGACAAGATCATTAATTATTAGAGATCATTGACATACTCATGGACATGGGCGTTAAATATTGACCAAGAATCGATTCCCACAAACTTTTTACAGTTACATACATGGATAAAACGGACACTTAGTCTTCTGTATGATACAGTTATATGTCATACATTGTTTTTTTTATTTCATTGCGAGTAACAGGCGAGTACGCAGTTCCCCTGATGGCAAGTGATTACTGCGGCCCAAGACATCTCCTTGTTATCCTAAAGGACTGAGATGGAATGCCTCGACACCGGTAGTAAGGGTCTCCGGGTCCTTTAACTGCACTCACCAGACGAAACATAGCACTATACTGCTATTTTACGCTGGTATTCTGTGAGGGCGTGGTCCTACTCCGGTCGAGCTGACCCATTCATTCTGCAGCTAAAAATAAACTGCAGTGTAGCTCTACCACTGTTAATATACAGGGTTAATCGAATGACGGGCGTGTAGTGTAAATAAACGTATTTCGATGGACACATTAGATAATAAAGTTTTATTATGTACGTCATTTCACGTGTCACACGAATAGCTTATGAAAGCTACACATATTGTTTTTCAACAACCCTTAAAACTTTTAATTGTTAAAGGATATTAAAGAGCATATACAAATAAGCAGAACCCCGTTTACTCCGAATTATTTGGTATAAAATTTTGAAAAAGGTAAGTATTAAGGTTCTCAAGAAAAACAGATTAATAGCTCGCACTTAGCCGGTTTTTTTTATTAACACAGGACTACACTGTAGCTTAATTTATTTAGAACTATAACAATCCTCATAATCAATAAAGATTTAAAATTCCTTAGACGCATAATGTTAAAGTCGGTCTTGGATAAAACGTTTACGTACAAATGATGTGAATTTAATAAAAGTACATTTCGCACGGTTTTAAATTTATCTTTATTTAAACGCGATGAAAATTTAATTAAATTAATAAATGAATGGTAAATTGAATTGAAAAATAAAACATGGTCGAATGAATGAATAAATAATGTAGAAAAAAGTAGTTGAGACTGATAGAAAAAGGCACGGTATTGGAATAAAACTGGAGCGGTTCTGAACAAATACGGATGTCGCTACACCGGCTTTCGGGTCGTTGAGCTTTTGTATAGCCAGCGAATTGTTTTATTTCCATGTCTATTTTCTTTTGTACGTTCCCTGTTGATATATTTGTACTTACAGTAACGTTTGAAAGGAGATCGTGACAAGTTCGCATTTTGCCATGTTTGACGCTTTGTCGTCAATTTCGTTTTCTTATGCATTATATCTGCACCCTTGTGCTGCCAAGAACAATATTCCCCTAGATAATTCTTTAATGTAGTGAAGGTATCAATGACCGTATGAATCGCATACGTTTTAATAACCGTAGAGCCACACACACAGCTTTTAGCAAGATTAATATGTCTGCTTGTACAGGAAAGATAGAAGGGTGAGTTTAGGGGTTCAGAGACCCATAATTTGACTGTAAAAAGAGTGGAAAGCTCATGGATATATGATGATTTCCTAATTTAAAGTTAGTTATCTGTATTGTTTTAATTTGTTTTAGATCATTGGACGTCATCTTCGGGAACAAAAATCTAGAAACAAAAATACAGCGGTATCACTGTTAGATTGTGCTTTACGTGGCGTATCGGCACTACCTTCCGCTTCTATATCAGAACTAGCTGGAGTTGGTCTGCACGGGCTGGTGATATCTTCAGGAGATATTAGAAGAGTTCAACAGGGAGCTTTTAATTCAATTGCCTCTACTTTACTAGCATTAGGTATGATTATCTGTATGGAATTTGTTGCCAGTTCGAGTTTTTTATTCATGTTGCGATAATCTAATCTAATCTTTTGGTAAATATAATTCATCATCAAAATCTTACGGTTACTTTGGTTGAAAATGATCTTAAATATTATCATCATAAAGAAGCAACATATTGCCGTGTTATTTCAGTTGGTTATCCAGGTTGGACGGTGGTTGTAATAATTATATAATATATAATTGTCTATCAGTTTATATAAGCCGTGTGTATTTTTCAAGCCAATTGACAAGCCGAGTTTTTTGCAACTTACGAGTAGAATAATTTCTCGCAACCCTCATGCCCCATACAACATTTAAATAAACTTTTATGAAATTATTTAATAATAAATATTTTCAGGGCTGCCAAACAATCAATTGCCATCTGTGCCTACGGAAGCTTTGACTCATCTCATTCACTTGGATCGGTTAGATATATCTAACAACAAGATACACATAATAGATTCGAATTCATTTAAGGTACTGTCTGGAAATACAAATTATTTTATATCATGTATGTTATAAAAAAATGTACTAATATTTACTAATATTAAACTTTATAGTTTCCAATTGGGACATGAATGGGTCAGCTTACCGACCCGGTAATTACTCATAGCATCTGTCTTCAGAGTCATTTGCCGTATTCATCCCTTACTATCAAGTGCACTGTGTGCTCGTATGCCAATTCCAATAATAATAAAAAAATATTTCTATATCTTTTTCTATAATTCCAGCAATAAATGAGGATAGGCTAGTTGCCTATCGAATTGTTATCGTCAGCTAATTTTCAAGTATTAATATTCTGTCGTAAATTTTCTACCCATTACATTTGTCAGTAGTTGGACCACGCTGCGGCTGGTTTCTATCTACAGCCGGAGTTGATGGGTTTGGAAGGACCAAGCCCTAACAGAGTACTAGCGTGGAATAGCTGTTGTGTTTCATACGGAGACCATATATTCCATCCCAGTCTTAAGGGTTGGGGGGGTTCTTCACCCCTTAAAGATGTATAGTCTGCAGTCATCACTTTTTAAATTAACTAAAGTTTAGATTCAAGTGTCAGGGACATACATATGCCATATCCACAATTGACAATAACTTGGGAATCGATTTTCCTCGATAGGTCGTTATGAGACCGTAATTGGATCATCGTCAACTAAACAAGATCAATTTAATTAGTTATACTTATTGATATATATTTGTATATATATGTATATATATATATATATATATATATAAATATATATTATTTCTAATGTATAGTGTGTTTTTATTGTATGTATTCTAATTATGTCTTTAAATTGTTTTTACAATAACAGCAAACCCGTTAACATTAACGATAGGCTCTCAAAACCGGCATATGAAGTAGATCAGTAGTGGCAATACCCCATCTTTGTTAATTGAATTTTAATTGCTAATTAACAATCTGCACAATAATAACGAAGCATAACAAACTCTCAGTGAAAAAAATCAGCAGTGAGACATATATAGGATGTTATTTGTTATATATATATAGGCCTAAAACTAAATTACTTATTTTATTTCAGGGCATTAAAAACCTCACATATCTAGATATAAGCGACAATCAGCTAACGGATATATCGCCAGACGCATTCAAACCATTATCTAAATTGAGTATTTTAAGGCTGAGAGGAAATCTGCTGAAAGTATCTGCTCTACCATCTTTGAAGGTATTTAAAGAGATAATTTTAAGGTTATATATATGTGAAAGAAAAAATATACTAACTAAATAGTTATTACATTGTTAGAGGCGAATGTTAATCATTGGTTACAAATAGTTAATACCTTGGTAATTTTGAAGACAAAATGCAAAGTTACAAGTGTCTGGTAATGTGATACGAGGGAAGTTAAGTTCGCAAGATAATTTCCCCTTCTCAATATATTCTTCTTAGATCCTCATTGAGTTTCAAAATCACTTAACATGTTTATGGTAAAAAAAAATTGTCTTTCTCATTCAAAGGGCAGAGATAGTGCAGTTGACCTCAATATCACTTGTTAACTCTTTCTTCCGATCTCTTTTTTTCATATGTGGAAATTAATATCAATTGCTAAATTTTGGCTGTAAGGCAGGTGTTCTTCTTACATATTTGTACCTGTTATTGTTTCCACCTGTTTAAGTAACATGAGGTAAACTGTGTGCATACATAGCATATTATTTCATATGCAATATGATACCAATGTTAGATTTCAACACCGGCGATATCTTTGGGTTATTACCAGATGATATCAACTTCGTAGGATATATTATAATTTGCATCTTTGTCTGTACTATTACTTAATTCTATGATGTTGTATTCAATAATAGCGATGCCCTCTTCGTTTATTTCAACCATAGCTATAGCACATTCAGAATGTTATCAGACGACATCAACTGCGGAAGATTTACTGTAGTATCGTAGGCTTACACGCAAATAAAAGTAGATACTTGCTGTCCCATTCATTTTTCCGATGCACATGCTACTAGATCTGAGGAAAGTTTAGATACAGTGTCAAGGATAGGACGTATATAACTCAGATTTAAAAACTAACCGTTCCTCGGCCAGAAATCTCAGAATAGTAAGGAAATAAACACAAAATATACTAGCAAAACAATTAGCGTGTATTACTGTAATCTGTAGATGTTTTATGCGATGGGAGTTTCAATACTTATTGTTGTTTAAATTATTTTATTTTCGAGAATGAAGAGAAAATATCTCGAGTTATTTTGAAAATGTACATTAAAATGTTTTGTTTTCAAATAGGATGCTCATTATTTACGAGAGCTGGATGTTTCGAGTAATGCTCTTGAGGGTCCGCTGGGGCCCACGACAGTACCGCCGCTTAGTTTCCTGAATGTACTCCATCTTTCTGACAATACATTTGCTAGTATACGTCGAGGGGCACTAGCAGGTAAGAAAGTCGTTTATCATTTATTAATATGTTTTATATTCCAAATATAGTTATGTAATATATTTTTGTATAATTAGTCGTTAATCAATTGATTAGCATTGTGGCCACAATATCTAGTAGTTGTTGATTTGAATCCCACCGATTTCTTCCAGTGACTTTGCTAAGTCTTAAAACCTTCGGGTAGAAATCTAATAGAATTCTTTGGTTTCTTTCTATTATATAAAAGAGAGTTTAACGCAAATTCTGCCTAAGATAAAATATCTTATTTGCATATGTACATGTCTTTTCTTTTATATAATTGTATAACGTATTGAAGAAACATGAAGGTCCATAATAATATCAAGAATGCCTTAGAAATATAATAAGATTTATTTTTTCAGGTCTAACAAATCTGACTCATTTGAATCTACATAATAACCAAGTTGATGTATTGGAGGACTACGCATTCAGACATCTTATCAATTTGACACATTTAGATCTGTCTCATAATGAAATAGTAGCAGTTTCTGGTAATATATATATTAAATTTAAAATTAGCAAACAAAATGTTTTATTATTGAAGCCGTAAATATAATACTCCCTAACACGCCATCCGAAGCTTCCTACGATATTTTTGCAGACACATTACATCAGATTAAAAAACAAGATAAAAAGTGAGTGCCTTTGTGTTTGTGCGAAGCAAGTATTATTATAAAATAATTACGATATCTAGTAAAAATCAGAAGATTTCCGTCGTCTCGATCGACAGTGATCAATTTATCTTCGAAACATATTATTTATAATAATATTGTAAGATACAGTTGTAATAAACTATACAAAATAAAAAAAACACATTAGAGATTAGTTTCTTTAAACAGTTTTTAAATTTATGTTTATGTTTATAAGACCTTGAAATAAGCGAAAACTGAATGAAGATTTTTAGAGTTTGTCTTGGCCTTTCAATCAAAGATAGATAAGCATTGAGAGTAACAAACGATCACACAGTTCACCTGATGGCAAGTGATTCATGCGGCCCATGACATCTACATTCATCCTGGACAAGGAACCATAATGCAGATACGTTGTCACCCTTGAGGACTGAGATGGAATGCCTCGTCACCAGTAATAAAGGACTCGGGATCCCTGCACCTCACCACACGTAACACAGCAGCATTATGCTACTATTTTACGCCTGTATTCTGTGAAGGCGACGTACTACCCAGGTCGAGCTGACCCATTCATTCTGCAGCTAGAAAAAAAACTGCAGTATAGCTCTACCAATGTAGAATTGAATATTGACTTTTTACCAATAACTTTATCAGCGTAGAAATGCAGCAAATCATGTTATATTATTTTGTGTATGGCACACTGTGTTTCCCGATGCTTTGATATGTCTCCGATAATAAACTTGGGTTCCCAATTGCTATGTTAATTAAATGATTATATTTTGATTATACTTTTGATTACTTAGCATTAATATGAGTTATACGTGATGGAATCACTCCAGTTATCAACTGTGTAACATGAATAGGTAGAATCCATCGAGGTGGACCTACGCTTTCCGGAATACCACCATAAAATAGTTTACCATTACCGTATTTAGTTTTCAAAAATAAAGAATCCGGAGACCTTATTGCTGGTTACGGCAACACAGCAAGGGATTCGTTGCTCAGGTGTGACAACGCATTTGTACTATGATTCGTTGTCGAGGATAATTGTGGGTAATATAGGCTACAAAAATTTATTGGTACCAGATGAACTGTGTGCTCATTTCTCTCATAACATAAAAACAAATCTCATTTGCTTGTAAATTATATCATATATTATATATTTTAATGAGAAAGGTGTACCGTGACACGTAGAGCTTCCTTTGTGTCAGCGCTAATATCATAAATAAAGTATAAACGGGTTTTATTTACTTATTTTAAAATTAGTACACTAATAGAATATAAACGGTCCGATTTAAATAATAATACGTTTATTTCAACTGGAAAAGACAAAATAACGTTTAAATTCGTTTTATTTCCGATTTTCTGATTTTATCTGTTGAATCAGAATCAGATTGATTCTGATTCATTCGCTAAATTACTATCTCTAAGTGAAGTTAGAATATCAATGTATATATATTAAATTAAACATTCAGCAATGTTAAAAGTAGGAAATATAGTTACAGTAAAACAGCAATCGTATCAATACAATATAAAAATTATAATGATATTATATACTTTACTAAACATTCTACTTATATCTATTATTGACTCATATTTATAAATCAATTTTTTATATATATATATTTATATATTATAACATATTATGAAGTGGTGTGGTGTACTTAATCTATTACGGCTGTATGTTCCGATGGTTACCATATAATGTGAACTTCGCAAAACACAGCAGCACTACAACGGTCGTAAATATTCGGCAAATATAGAGGTAGTCACGTATCGATTTGTCTCATTCGAAAGAACATGTGATAAGAAAGTGATGAAATACAAATACACTCAAACCTATTACGATTACAATTCGCGTTGTTGTTAAATTGAACGCTGAAAACACTATTATTATACCGCCGGATGGCAACTTCTTTTATTTCAATTCATTAACTAAAAATAAATAAAAATGTATACGTTTAATATCCTATTTATTTCATTAACTTAAGTTCGACTTATGGTGTCCAAATAATCTCCAATGTTTATTTTATTACAGGTGCTTCTTTAGCTCAACTAACAAATTTAATCCATTTGGACCTGTCACACAACTTCCTACGTTCACTTTCTGCCGAGCCCTTAAAAACTCTTCGACGACTTACCGATTTACTTCTCCATGATAATGATATTGCTATGATTGACGATGGGGCGTTGGCTCAGCATAAAGACTTGTGTCGGTTTACAATTGAAGGTTATTTTGAATTTAAATTACTTCATATATTAATTAAGGAAACTAAGTGATTAATTACTGTCTATGTAAATACAGATTACAGATGCAGAGTATTCCAAAAGGGACCAGATTTATCTATAAATCTGTAATCTTCATTCGAAAACTTTATTTTTCCAATACATTTGTAGAAATATTTTATTGAAGAAGAAAAAATTTAAATACGTTGTTAAATTTACACATGAATCATATTAAAAGACATCTGTTGCGAAATTTACTGCATTAGGAAGAACTTCAATAATTATATGAAATAATATTCATATACCAATAATGACTAAAATAACTTTTTGGTTTTAATAAAATACTAACAAAAACCCAGCAAGAGTGATAAATTCGGTTTCCATTGCAGATAATCCGCTCAATTGCGACTGTTTAATGGCTGGCTTTGCCAGGTGGTTGCGGGAGGCAAAAAACCTGTCACAGTCTGATAAATCTGCTGCAGTATGTGCCACACCACCCCATTTAGAAGGAGCACTGCTATCAAGATTATCTAGAAACAAACTCTGCGATGATTTTGAACACATTGAATCGAAAAAAGAAATGAACTACGATTATAATAAAATATTTGAAAGTGATATCGGTGCTACACAGGATAAGCTTACTGTTATAGATGAACCATTAGTTGATGGCGACATTTATATCGATAAACCGGAAGGTTTAGATGATGACATTTATGATGAAGAATTGGAAGTACCAGGTGAAGAGGACTTGCCAATATCTAAGACCAAAGTAAGAAACATTATAGACTTTTTATGTATTTTGATTATTCACGTAAAAAATACTTTATATCCGTGAACTTAACGATGTCGTCAACAAATATTTAGAATATCAAGATAGGAACTTTATTGTTTAATAGTGAAGGTACTTCAGCTTAAAATAAAGACATCGTATCCTTTACGGTACGACTGAGATAAGAAACAACTTCCAAGTTTTGTTTCTTCCTTGTCTGTACCGATTTTTACTTAAAATAGATAAATTATGGAATTTGTTTTACAATTGTCATGGTTATTTTTTTTTCACAGGAAATCATTTCTGTTTTTATTTTTAAATAAAAGTAATATCAAGAAGAAGAATTATGTGGGACGCAAATATAAATGGTATGCAGTGGTAATGTTTTTAAGAAACTAAAACTGCAAATTATCTTTGCTCTTGGTGATGTGATGATGGGCTTTCTTGTTAAAAGGTTGATTGAAACAATTCAGCGACGAATGGCAGCCGCCAACCTGGCTGACATTATCGTGTACACCTTAGCAGAATTTTGTAATTATTTTAGCGTTAAGGTTATTGTAACTGTTAATAATTACTTGTTGATAAATAAAGAACATTGCTGATTGCACTGCATTGGTCTGAAATGAATATTTTTAAAATAGATGTAAAAATGTGCCTACCTCTACAGTTTTCCAGTAAATTACATCAAATTTGGTGTCCATTGAAATTTATTTGGCTGGAAATTCAATTGGCCGAAATTCAATACTGTAACTCGATGTTCAAATTTATTTTCCGATGGAATACACCGTGGTTATTGTTCATTAAACTGTTATGTCATATTCTAACATGCTTCTTTAATTCATTTAGGTTATTTTCTAGAAATAAGTTTTTCCATTTAATTTCACAAACACTAATATATTGATAATGATGCCACTATGTATAATTGAGATCTTTATTTACTACATACAGAAATATAATAAACATATATATTTTCTAATCAGGTTAAGTAAAAAAAATATATAATTTGAATATATAATATTAAAGTATATTTACCCGATTAATGGCAACGAATCATTCATTTCGAAGATGGAATAATTCACATCCATTCTGGTAGGCACTGTAATATACATTTTTTTTTTATTAATCCACCATGGACAGTATAAATGTTTTTTTATTCACGAATATAAATTTATAAATGAGCACACTGTTTACATGATTATACAGTTATTAAGGATCACTATCCTTGCGGGTCACAATTACAACTAGATAATAGAAGTGGAATGCATTGTTATATATAATTGAGTCAGCAGATTAACACGGACCATACGATAGCGTTATGATGCTACTTCATCCCTCCGATCGAGCCGATCCATTAATAGTGCAGTAAGAAACTAGCTGCATCTTGGCTATACTATCGTCAAAGCCTTGTGTAGTGAAGATATAAATATTTAAAAAAAAACGGTAACATTATACACAGCCCTGGTCTTCTAGGTGCGACTTGAGGATGCCTGGTATGACAAAGAAGAAGTGCATCTATCCTGGTCCCTCGATCCTCTATCGACACGTCGGTTTCGTTGTACTGGTGTTACAGCCTTAAGGACAGGCAGTCTACCGAAACACGTGGCATGCCATAGAGCTCCACCTGCGAATATCATATTACGAGGGTTTAAAATTGATCCCTCAGAGCATTATACGTAAGTACCACTATTAATGCGTTAATGTGTAAGTAATTATACGTTAGATACCACTATTTTAAGACATTTAACTGTCGGGTTTGATTTTAAGTATCCTATACAGCTACATTGACTCTAGACCTTCCTCGATTTTAAATAATTGCATAGTTTTATTGAAGACATGTGACGTAAGCGAAGTTAAGCTTAGGGCATAAATATTAATGATTTTGCTTTGCTTCTTTTTTTCTGTTCTAAATTGTACATAAGAGAACGAAATACAGAACATTGATTGAAGAAATAACCGATTTGTTTTATTCATTTGCGTGTACTATCCGAATTCCTGATCACAGGTCTAACTACAAACCTAATCTTAGCTAAGACGTTAACTCTTTTTAGTACCAACGTATGCGTAGATGTAAAGGCAATACAATTTTAAAATTCATTAAACTAAATCAATACTTGTTTGCTTTTAGTTGTTGTGTTTTACTATATTAAAGTTTTTATGTCGTAGAGCCACTCTGCAGATTAAAGCTTTCTATAGCACAAATTGGTCGGGAAAAGACTACGCTATCACCAATTTTATATATATATATATATATATATATTAGAAACATAGCGCAGCTAGGTTTAGTATGATAGTTGAACGAAACCAGAGTCGCTATTATTAGAGGCTAAGGTGGAGTGCCAGTGGTGATAAAAAATCTTCATTCTATATATGGAATATGTTTGGGTAGATGTTGGTTTCATAGGCCGCAGGGGTCATTTACATTTAGTAGAATTGTGTGCTCGTTTCTTATCCTTATTCTGGCTCAAAAAGCAAATTCTTTGGAATTGTAATATATTATATTTTTCTATACCTAAAGATGTTTCTTTTGTGAGCATAGTGGAATTTCTTGTTTATATGTCTTTTATATAATGTTTAAATACAGAAAAGAACCAAGAAGCCAAGTGCTAACGAAATAGCATCATTAAGTAAAATTTTAAATAACCAATCAATTAATTTGTACATAAAATACTAAATTTAAAACTCTAATAAGTTTATTTATACGATCATTAAGTTTTCATATCATCGGACTATGTGGACTATCTGAGAACACCACAACCTCCCTCCAACCTTGTCACATATCGTTAACATTTGATTAATGCCAAGATCTGCTGGTAAGAACCAGAGAATTAATTATAGCCAATTGAAATCGATTGGTCAGCATTGTCTTCATTAATAAGAATAAATTAACGATATCTAAGTTTCAAAATTTCTTTACTAGATTTTGCGTCGCCTTGGAAGAAATGGACAACAAAGATATGCCGATGGCTCTTGTTCTGGGTTGCGGCACACCGCAACTTGTGAGGCAAAGGGCTGAGTACATAACTGTAGCGAGCGTTTCTGTCACTACTCCTCCCACAAGGCCTACATTCAGGTTAGATAATAGTTAATAATCTAGCGTTCACATGTTTTGAATCTTACACGGGTGAGATAAGGTTCGGAATTGTTGTATTGTTGAAATAATCGGTAATGTTGGTCAAGCAAAGTATGCCCTTGTGCTGGTTATCGTGAAACTGTAAAAGCCCTCGGGCTAACAACAGCCATCAGCCCGAAAAAAAAGTAAAGTATACATACACCTAAGATTTGTTTTTTAATAATGATTCTTTAATCATAATTGTACACAAGCATCATTGTCAGGCTATCTCTGGCTTCCCGGTTCTAAATTTTGTAGGTAGACAAATCCAGATAATTTATCTGATAAATTTCCTTTAAATAGTAGTGCTTACGACTTCTTTAAAGGTATATTCGCCAAATACGAAACTTACTTAATTGAGTATTAATATGACTTAATTTTAACCGTGACGGTGTAACATTATGAAAATATATATATATTATATGTATTATATAATTGTTTCAGGGTATCAGAAGTACGCTCAAACGTTACAAGCGACGGAGTTCTCACAGTTTTAATATCAGTCATGGGATTATCTCCACCCCGCTCGTCATATGTCTTACCTCGGTCTCAGAGACTTTCTACTCCTGACAATAGATATCTTGCCATAAACAACTGCTACATCATCCTAGCGGTTTTGTCTAAAGGTTCTTTGGTGGCGCAGAAAGACACACCATGCCTATCGACTTTGGAGATATCCATGGATGGTTTTCTAAGAGGACCTTATGAAGTTTGTGCAAAAATTTCGAGGAACAAAATCGATGAAATACGACCAATATGTGTTGTTCCGCAATTGCAGGAACCTCTCGGTTCCATGGAAATTAAATCTGGGATAAAAGGCCTGAATTCAGCGTTAGTGGGTGTGGCTCTAGGCTTAATGGTTATTGTAATAGGTCTAGTTTGGTTTGTTAGAAAGATGTTAAAAAAACCAGCTGAATTCGAACCACACCGATGCTTTAGACCAGAGCCTGCAGCTGAAGATAATGTAAGAGCGAGCTACATCATGCTAACTGCAACTTCTAAAGTTTAGATATATTTGAACATGCCATATTAAATTTATTTCCTAGTCTTTTAAAATTAGAAATGATATTTAAAATTATAATTTTAACTAAGTTTATAAAAAATGCAAAATCATGATAAAAAAAATGTACATGGTGAAAGAAAATTCAATACATCATCTTATGTCACAAGCAAAAACTCCAAAACATTCTGTTTATGAATTAAGAGACAAACAATTATACTAGGGAATAGCTTTGATCTTATGAATTTTACATATGTAGATTAAATAATACTACTTAAATTTTGTCTTGTCACTACTAATGGGATTTCCGGTTTCCGTAACACTTCAGACGAAATACAGTAGAGTTACTACTATTATCCGCTGGTATTTTATGAAATCGTGGTCCGTCCTCGGTTGATCATAGCTCTACTACATAATAATGTTGGAGTCGTTTGGCCTCAAACTTCCGTTTTTTGGAGCAAGCATTAAGATATCAGTTATCTTAGAATAGCGGTTGTTAGGCGGTTCTGTGATTTTGGGTCATTCATCATTAAATATCAATCTTTCAAGAATTTCTGAAGTTAGTTCAGAGTTGACAACATGGATGTATTTACAAGTATTTTAAGAAGATAAGATAATTATACAATTAGAGAAGTTGATAATCTAAAAATAGATTTGCTGAGCATTTTTATTTCTCAGAAAGCCATCAGTAAGATAATTTGCTGTAGATACTGTCTATGTACCCGGCAATTCCAAGAATATAATTTAAAATGATTGTTTATAAACTGTTAGTCTGATAAGAAGGTTAATAAGGTTAATTATTGAAATTATCTTTTTTAAATTTAATGTTTCACTTCCAAGTATTTATTAAAATGTACATAGAATTTTCTAATGACATTTAAGAATTTATTAGTTTCATTTATTTTTACTAAATTAAAAGTTGATAATGTTTATAAGTACTTTTTAATTTTTTTATGAAAGGTTTTTACTTATTTAATAACTTAATTAATTATGTGGGCATTGTCGTTAATTTACAAAAAACCTTGTATTGCCTATTTGACGTTAAGACGTGTCCTTTAAAAAGAACAAAACAATTAAATTCATTTGTCAAAACAAAGATTCAACTTTAAATATACATACAAAATGGAGATAAAGTTCAATGATTAATTTGTATTATGTATTGCTTGTACAATTTTGCTCCGAAAAATAGCTTTGCGTTCATTCGTTTCTCTTTCACGTCAGTGTGAGTTGACTCTTATAAATTTGATTTTTTTGTGTATCGATAGTTGATGAGTCGAAGCGCATGATGGCTGAGTATATAATAAAAAAAAATCTGGGACATTTTATATGATAACAAATATCTTCTGTGAAGATTATTTTTTATACATGTTAGATTATATATTATATATGTATATTATATATATAGATTATATTATTAATATATTAACACGAGGCTGACAAGCAACAGAAGTATATTTTTTGTTAAAATGACCAAGTCATAGCGATTTAGTTACATTAATATAAGTATTGTTTGTGTTACTCTATAATATTAACGGTCGAATATTAAAACGTTATTCAAATTTAACTGAAACTTATCTGTGTTCTTCGTCCAAATAAAAAAGGCCTATACTTATCGATAAGTGTGTCTGTTAAATTTAAGTAGGCTGAAACTTTGAATTACTCACCGCTACGTACATCTAGGAGTTTAACAGTTACTCAAAATGCGAACTTTAAGGAGCTCCAAAAGATCAATTTGTCGTGTGTACTTTGTTTTTGTTTTGACCACGCAGTACCCAAATACCTTATAATCTATATAAAAGGTTACTTACAGTTTTCACTTGGCGTATAAGCGTAAGGAATAGACTTTGAAAAGTGAGTTGCTTTCTTTGGTCTATGCGTATTTTTCGCATAACTATGCTATATAACCAAATTAAAACGTAAGCATACATCTGTTATAGTTAAGCTATGTTTAAAGAATGGTGCTTCCTGGTGTGCATATTACTTCGATAGCTTAAAGTTTATACCTTTTTATAGTAAAAGTAAAAAGACTTTGTTTTCATTTTTTAAGCTGTTTACTGAGTAACGTTTTAGTATTCGGGCATAAACAGTAATTAAGCAAATCATTTAAGGTCTTATTTATGTTAGTTATTTTTCACCGCCACTGTACATGATTCGGAGAACTTTGGTTCTGCTTTAATTAGTACATAAGCGATGTAAATAAATAATTTATGTTTTTGTGAAATAAAAATTAACTCTATAAAGATTTGTTTATATTTATAGAATTAACATCCCCCACACAAAATCGTATTTAACTAACGACTAATGCAAAAATGTCAAAAGAAAGATAGTTATTAGTTTATGATTTACGAGTACCACGCTGGACTTCCGCCCCCCAAATGTTAGAGCATGGTGCCGGATTATTTATATCGACGTGACAAATATTTTTATAAGTTAAGAATCAAAATGAAGCAGAAACATTGTGATTTATAAATTAAGAAAATAAAAAAATTTTTTCGTGTCTTTCAGACCATGGTCACTTTTTCCATGGAGGCTAACACAACGTCATCTGGGAAAAATAGTTATTTATTTATTTATTTATTTATATAATGAAATATAATAGTTATTCGTTCAAATATACAGGTAATTTTGTCGTTTTTGATTTTATTATTTAGCATATTATGTACGATAGTATTTTTTTTATAATGCAATAAACTTAGCCCGATATATGAAACGCGACGCTTCCTTCATTATTCAATGTATCGTGTGAACTTAGTAGGTTGGTAGGTAAGTAACGTTTGCAGTTTTTATGACACGAAGGTTGGCAAAAGAGCATACAATTCTCCTGATAGGAAATGCTGACAGGGACCCATAAATATCTATATTCATTCTCAAGAAAGATATAATAAATATAAGATATACCTATGTTGTCAAACCTAAAAACTGAGATGGAAGGCCTCATTCCCTATACTCACTATACGAAGAGGCGGCAGTATGTTATTATTGCATGAATTTTGGAAACATATGAGGCTACTTCTAGATTTTGTGGATGGTAATGGTGTTAGTCTATGCCGCTTTTATAGCTTCACCTGATATAGGGCTCATGTAGCACGGGTCCGTGAGCTAGCTTATATTAGGTTACTAATCTTCTGAATGGTGTTGCTTCCTCTATAAATTCCCTTTTTTTTTTTTTGAGTATGAGTATTGCTGTTGGTCTAGTGACCTCTACAGCTTTATCTAAATATACACGCGAGTGGGAGGCCTGCTGAGTAAGGAGGCAACGACGATGCTGCGAAGCGAAGCACGAAGACCGCTGCCGCACCACCGCTGCGCTCCGACCCCTGTGGACGAAGAACGTCGACGACCAACAAAGGGGGGCGATAATACAATCCAAGGGCCCCTCATAGTGAGGTAGAAACCTCAACTCGGATCGCTATCTAACGGGAGGACTATAAATTCCTACTAGTGCAAGTTTAGTTCCGAAAATAAAGAATAATTTTATTATTACAATAAAATATATCTTATTATTTACTAAAAGATTGTTTAAATACTCACATTGGTTCAAGTTCACCGGCGATCAAAAATGGTTGCCGTATTAGTCACACTGGCTAGATTTATTGTGCCTGTTTGGAGTAGTCACTGACGTGAGAATTTTAGGTAGAACATATTTAGATGAGGAATCCCCATTCTCGGTGGCCTGATGTCATCATTTACGTTTCTTACATGATGATGACGGCTTCTTATGGCGCATCCATAAGGTAAGGTTTCTATTTGATAGAATAAAGGGATTACACATACGCATGAGATTGCCTTGAGTTTTTATTACTACACGTAATTATGTCATTAATTATGATTGTAATTAAAGAAGATATGTAATATTTATACGCGGTACAATCACGTCTTAAATATAAACCATGCTTTTACAAAGTTCTAGCATAAAAAAATAGCCTCACATTTTTGTCTTGTAAAATAATGAAATTGGAGACCTGTGACATTTTTGAAGAAGTGGCGCAAGATTGGCATGATAATAGTAACGACAGCTGAAGAGGGGTTGACCATAAAACAGTTTTTATCAATTTGAAAAATTCTGGATATACAAAAAAGTTCAACATTTGACGAATCATGTACTCATTTGCGATTCTCCATTGAAACGTAATGAAACCGAACCATCTTTGAAATGATGATCACTGATGATGAAAAGTGCACAAAGGGCTGTCAAGCTTCACAGACTATAGTGATAGATAAAATGAGATTAATTCGCAATAAGGTGATGCTCTGTGTATGGTGGGATAGGAAGGGCATCATTCATTATGAGCTTTTACTGCTGGGCTAAACCATCGATTCGGATCTCTACTGCCAACAGCTGATGAGACTCGAGCAAGAAATAAAGAAAAAAACGGCCGGAATCGATGAATAGAAATGGTGTTTTTGATGTGTCATAATAACGCACATTTTAACCACTCAGCAAATATTGAGAGAATTTGATTGGGAAGTGTTAATGCATCCAACATTTAGCTCTGACTTTGCACCCTCAGATTTTTACCTGTTACGGTCCCTTCAGAATTCTTTAGGTTGTCTATCAAATCAGTAGTCTATCAAACCTACTTGTCGTAGTCTTTTGTTCAGAAGTCCCAAATTTCTACGGCAGTTGGATTATGTCACTACCAATAAAATGGCAGCAAGATATCGAAGAAAATAGCACATATATATATGATAATCAAATGTAAATAATCTATGATAAAACATATCTTGTAATTGTATTTATATAAAAAACAAAAACACATTTTCCCTTATGTTAAGTACTTTTGTATTTTTATTTTAGTTTTTATCTATTTTAGTTAATATTTATATTATTGAATGTTAATACATTTAAGCGAAACATTACCGAAAGGTAATAAAAGATAAGGTGTCTCGTAAAGAGCCTATGTTACGAGCGTTGGGATTTTCCCGAGTGGAGGATGGTGCGCACGCGCCGACACAATAACAGTAATCAGTCCTAAAAACAACGCGATGGCGAGTGGACGTATCGCAGCAATTATAATAATAGCATTATCATTAACAATAGTCGAAAGCAAAGTGTTCACGAGGTGCCAGTTAACCCGTGAACTCCTACGGAATGGTTTCTCAAGGACATTCCTCAGTAATTGTGAGTTTTATACGTTTGATTAACGGCGTGTTGCATAATTAAGTGTATTGTTTGTCCGTCTATTGTATTCTAGGCAATTCCTGTTGTAAATGCCGAATTGTGTGCGTAGGTGATGACTTTACTAAACCGTCGGAGCGTAGCAAGGCTAACCGAATCTGTTTAAATATGTTTTAATCATATTAGTAGTTTGTTATGTTTACGAGTATTTAGTTTATGACATGTGGAAAAATAATAAATATCGATCACATATGTTTACAATAAGGTTTACTAAAGTGATAAACAAGCTTGAAGACACAAGCAGAAAGAAATTTCCTCTGAAGTCAAATTGGGCAAAATTATTACCATATTTAATAAAATTATACCAACGGTAATTTTCAAGACATTGTGATATATGCGCAATTCATTCAACCCTTTATTCTCATCTCCTTTTTTATAATCTGGTGTTACTCTTTCATGAGACACATCCGTCACATCTATACTCGAAAACCAACGATTTGTACTTTTTTTTCTTTATTACATCGAGAGTAAAAAACGAGAACACATTACACCTGATGACAAGTGATTCATGCAGCCCATGATATCTACATTCATCCTTCACAAGGAATCATAAGACAGATGCGTTGTTACCTTTGAGGACAAAAATGGAATGCCTCGTTACCAATAATAAAGTTCTTTGGATACTTACTCACACGAGACGAAACACAGGAGCATTGTGCCGCTATTTTACGCTGGTATTCTGTGAGGGCGTGGTTCTACTTCGGTCGAGCTGACCCATTCGTTCTGTAGCTAGAATAAAACTGCAGTTTAGCTCTAACATCTCAACTATAACTGTACTTTAACTACAATACAAACAAGGAATCAATACAAAAAGGAATCAAACTTTAGACCCTTGACGTAGTAGCCACTACGCAACTCCGCCATCATACATACCTATACGAGTATACGGCTGACCACCTATAACTATAATATATTAAAAATATCTTATAGATTTAGACGATATGTTAAACTCCTTTTTCTAGTGATAACGTAAGGGCTAAGGTACCTCACCTGCCTGTCGTACTAGGCGACAAAAAGGGGACTTCGGGTTCGCGGGTGATCTGTTAGGGGCTCTGACGTGCGTCGTCGTGAGGAGATTTGACCTCCCTGGTACGTGCCTAGGCACTGTGCTGTCTCCCCAAGAGACAGGGGTAGATTAACCCCTCCCCAAACCAAAAAATACAGTTATCGCGGCCTACCGTTAGTTTATAAATATTAACGACCGGTTCAAGAATGAATATTTATGGTTTGAGTGTTGTAGAACACTCGAACTGTCGGGAAATAATGATTTAAAATAAACGCGATAAAATGCGTAAAGTTAGTTTTAATCAAAACATATAATCTAATAAAAAAACCCTTTTGCCTGACTGCAAAGAAGTGCTATGCTTTTCTTCAGTATTTATATATGTAACGGTGGCAGAGTCACTCTGTAGTATGTTTCCAGCTGCAGCATGAGTGCGTCGTACAGACCGAGGATGGATCATTCCCTCACAGAATAGTGTAAAATGGCAGCATAACTTTAGACTAGTGACTGTAGAAATCCGGACATCATATTATAGTAAGTAATACTGGTGACGAGGTATTCCATCTCAGTACTCAAGAGAGACCGTACCGATACGTACCTGCATTATGATTACTTATCGAGGATCAATGTGTGTGATGTGTTGCAATTACACCATCTGGTGATTTGTGTGCTTTTTTGTCACCCTCAATACAACAAAAAAGAAAGTATGTACCTTGCCGTATTTATTATTAGATTCGTCTGATTGATATTAGACCATTAGATTAGTCACTGCAGTCCTGCTGACATTTAGTGTAATATTGCGTTCTTCCGTTTGCACTTCCTTCAACCTTTTACCCTTTTTAATGCAATTGGGGTTATTATGTTTCTTTACTTCCTACAATTTATGTTAAGTATTCGAAACAAATGTCGGATACCATTACAGTCACGAGTACGTGTGACCTCAGTCTAGTGAATGCAAAGATAAAGCGTCAAAAACAAAATGTTGAAGTCAATTAAACCATGCTGGTTCGAGGTATTGATGAATTACGGATTACGAACGTACAGGTTTGATAGTATATCTGACGTTTTATTCCATGTATGCAAATAGACAACGTGTTTTGTCTTCTTTGTCTTTCTTATCGTGTTTTTTTTACAATTAATACTATGTTATTTATTTATCTATAACTTTCCGGTTTTGGATAATATGAAACAATAAGTAAATTGATATAATGTATTTTAGGGGTTTGCTTGATAGAACAGGAAAGTGACAGAAATACGTCAGCGTATCATATGAAAACTCCAAGAAGAAAATATTATGGACTTTTCCAAGTAAGTAAATCTACCCTTATTTTAAGGAATAGGGGATGAAATTGTATTTTTGTTGCAGTGTTTAAACAATACCTGGCCAATATATATCCAAGAAAGCTTATATGATTTCTATGTCTGACGGCCACTTGGAGGAAAGCCAGCAGCATAATGTTACTATCTTAAGCTCTGTGAGCGCGTTCTCTGATTGATTTAATCTATTTGTGCTCCAGTTTATAACTGCGCTGTAGCTCTGCTACGTAAAGAGTCTGCTATCACAGAAATTATAATTAAAAAATAAATAGAAATTTTAGTTTGCAACAAAATAAACAATATATTAAGCGCTCGCTTTTAACTCACGGTATGCGAGCAAACTCTGGAACACTCCAGGTGCCGGTACCAATAAAATTGTTATTTGTAATTTTAAGTACTGATTTATCACGTACACGATGGTGAACGTTAACACCGTGAGAAAACCTGCATATCTAAGAAGTAATAAAATAAAATATTTCGAGGACATGTGAAGTCCACCTGTCCGTAGTGGAGCCGCTTAGTGGATTATACTCCAACACCTTGTATAGGGGCCTATGCCCAGCATCGTAACTTTTTTCAATTAAACAACTTGCATTAAATACAGCCTATGAAATGTCATTTTTGTTTTAGATAGGAAGTGAATACTGCAAGGAAGGTCGCAAAGGTGGCAAATGCGACATTTCGTGTGAAGGTGAGTGTTCAAATGTCAAAGTAGGAATCGAAATCAATAGCTATACAGAAAAAAAAATACAAACATAAATAGAATGGAAATACATATGAATTTTGCAGTTCGTTGTCTTATTGGCCATAACAACAATGACATTGAACTTCGATGATAATAGCATTGCTACTATTTAAAAAGAAATACTTTTGGGTTTAGAAATTTTGTATGTATGTATATATATGTATGTGTGTACGTATATATGTATGTCCCGTGTTCTTAGAACTGCATCTGAACGTTCCTACGTTCGTATTGAACGTGTTACATTCAAATAGGGATGGAGACGCATAAGTGAGATCCTTCGAAGAATACTTCCCGTACTACAATATAAACTTCTCAATTGATGTCATCTGGTGACAAACAGAAGATACCGCCTTGGTGGAAATCGACCAAGAAGACATGTGGTTATAAGTTTGGGCACAGACTTGACTAGAAAGAACAACTTCTTTATACATAATTCTAATTTGTTTATCTTCTTCCCTCATTTTCTCATAAGTTTAATGCTGAACGTACGCTTGATTATTAGACATTATTTTGCTATAGCTGACAATATAACTAAGTTTTTACATTAAAATTATAACGTAAACCAAGACAAAACGATGTTTTACATACATTATTTTGAAATATTGTTTTTGCATAATTGAAGCTAATGCTGATTAAATTGTTTGAAAAAAAATAAAGGATTTCTAGCTTTACTAATATTTCCGTTATCCGTTACAAACTAAGCTTAAATGCTTGTACGGCGGAAAAGAGATAGTTCACGAAAGTATACCAGCGGATTCGAACCTACAACTTTTAGTTTCACCGTAAAACCTAAGACCGTACCCTAAACCATTAGACTATTACCGCTTCACGTTTAGAATAATCTTTTTTCATTCGATAAATTGTTCCTTGCTTAGTTTAGATAAGACGACGACATTATGTTATAATTGCCATTTAATGTAAATTATTACCGTTACGTTGTTTTGCAGCTCTTCTCGATGAAGATATCCGGGATGACGGCGTTTGTGCACTAAAAGTGTTTGAACAGGAGGGATTCAAGTATTGGTCACGCTGGGAGGTCAGGTGTAAAGGACAATTGCTGCCCGATATAGAAAAGTATGTTTAATTTTAAAATTAGTAATAGTGATTAGCAAACACTACTAATGACATTAAGTTTACTCGATTGAGATGAATTCGTGAACAATACTTTATTACCACTTAATATTAGGGAATGTACTCAATTATATTTTCAATTTGGTCAAAAGAAATACGTCGATATACGTCCTATATAAGATAATTGAGTAAAATGAGCTGCGCGACACTCAAGTATCGAACTTTAGTAACCTAAAATTGCAAAGTATAAAAGTGACATAATCTATTAAGGTATTAGGGTTTCTCATTTAAGACTACATCACGACTTAACATCAGGCAAGGATTAAGAAGGTTATATTTAAAAGATATTTTTCAGCGATTTTAACGTAGTCAGTGTAACGCCGCAGTTATGGACTAGCTGTAACATGCGTAAGTCAGCTAGTTTGATTAAAAACAGTTATAAGTTGCCTCGAAGGGTTCTCACTTTGTCGCGGCGGGGGAGCTAAGTAACAGTGGTATAAGGTCAGCCACGTTGAAGCTAAGAGGAACCCAAACGTAAGGCGCTCTAAGGCCGGCCCAAGAAGGCCGCTGCGGGTGAGCTCAAAAGGAGCTCGTTTCGGATGCGTGTCGATGGGATGCGGGGAGCAGAGCAGGGACCATCGTTTGCACCATCCGCAGCTGAGGTGGATTCGGGAGAATAGGGTGGTGGCGCGGGCGACAGCCCTCGCATCATAATCCCCATGCTGCGCATCCCAGGTGGAGTCGCAGAGAGAAGGAAGTGTACTCTTCCTATCCTTCGCGACTTAACTCATTTAATCGATCCAGCATCAATAATACAAAAATTAAAAGAAGAATAATTAAAAAATAAATACAAACATGAAAAAGAAATCTACAAACAAAGAAAACAAAATAAAATATGTTATTCAGTAAAACAAAAAATTTAATGAAATAAGTGTAAAACAAATATTCATGTTTTAGATGCATAAAATACGCGTACCAAAAAACCATTACGACGATGCTTGATCAATTAGGTTCCTGCTCAGCATTTTGTTGACCTAGGCCAACACTGGTATTCTGTTGGTACCTGACTACTTCCCTATGTTCTATAAGTCTTTCATGTGCTAAAAGAAAGAAACTGGTTGTTTCTGGTAATGAGGGATTCTACATACACCCCACTTATAAGATAGTTATAACACAGAAATGTTGTCGCAACGGGAATGGACCACGATTACCCATAACTCTTCTGTTAATGATAATACTATATTAACTGACAATAAAAATACGAAATATATGTATATGTTCTGAGTCTAAAGTTTATTAAAATAACTAGACGATAACTAATATACGTTGTAATAATATGTTTCAATGCATACATTACTTGTCTTTGTCTCACAGAACTTCGAGGTCATAAATAGATAACACATCAAATAATAAAATCACAGCCGTAAGGAACATTAACTATATAAATTTGGACATGGCTTAACGACTTAAAACTGCAGTTAGTCATATAATTATATATTAATAATAAAATATTGAAATAATTTCTTTATAAATTATTTCAAAATTTTATATTTCAAATGTGTCGTAAATAAAACGAACATTAGTGCTTATAATTAAATGATTAAAATCACAAATCGGTACAAACTCAGCATATGAAGACTATAAATGATACAATTTTAAATATTCACACGAACTAAACAAAAAGTTATGAGCTAAGTACTTAAATTCACAAAATGAAACACACAGAGTTATGCTTCTGTTTCACGTTGGTTCTTTGAGGGCATATCATGCTTTTTAATTTTTTCTTTTTTTTTAACTTTATTTCGATTAAATATAAATGAATGTATGTAAAAATGTGACAAACCAATATTTGCACTATTAATAATGTTAAAGAAAACCTCTTAGAACGGCTAAGCATTCGGGTCCGAGTACTAATATCACAAATAGGTGTTATCCAGGAATATTATTTTAGAAAATAAATCGCTCGGATCCGAGTAAGTAGAATCACTATTATAGAACCACTGTTAAATGAGTTAAAATGTATAAGCACCTCTTAACATTGTGGCATTAGTTAGCTTTTATCGGGTAACTGCGATCCTGGGTTAGATTATAACTAAAGCTACTTCCAAGTTGTTTTTTTTTTGGTATATTAATATTTTGTAAAATTAAAAATCATTTGGAAAAGAGTAAATTATGGGTATATTGTTTTCTCATGAAATATAATTAATTGCAATATATCATTAGATAATTGATCTAAGACAAAACACTTCGAAAGACTAATAGCATTTAGGGTAAAACAGTTGTATAATAATCCAGTTTAATAAAGATGAAGAGATAATAGACATGATAGAAGATGTGAAAAGTCAAAATATCTCTAGAGCGGGGATAGTCTTATTTGAGGCATTCGCGCTAATGCTTTACCAATAAACTTCTATGTTAGCTCAAATACTAATAGTTCTTACTCTTAGAATTATTGGTTATATAATAATAGTCAACCTCATGGATGACTATTATCATGATTAAATTGCTGGAAATTCCAAGTTCCCGTGTTTTATTTTTATTATAAAGACATAATTGGTCCATTTAAATGTTTGCCTTATTTTCAGTGATATGTTTTGTTTTTAATTCAGATGTCCGGATTGGCAGTATCCATCTAGCCGTGCATCACCGCCAAGAGATAAGCGTACGTTACGAGGCCGGAGATTTGCATTAAGAAGGAAACGCTTTAGTTTACAGCTGGTGGAAAGTTAAAGTTTAGTATAAAGAAAGCATCGATTATATGTAAAGGTATTATCATTTAATTGAATATTTGAAAACTATTAAAATATTTACATAAATCGGCTGTAATTTCCTTGTTTTGATTGTTAAGCAAACTTGATTACGTTTCTATTTAATACTGTATAGAATATATCGATTTTTTCTTAAACTTACAAGGCTTGTCAGAGCAGCGTCAGAGCCAATTATGCTGAATACATCTACATGCTGAGAGAGAGAGATGAACAAAGGTCCGATAACTGGCATAGGGGAATGTCATCTAAGCCCTTCGAGACGGCATCGTGTTTGTCAATGACGAATGTAAGACTGCATTTAAAAAATTACCAACAAGGGGACTGTGTGATAGTTGATTATCGTATATAAAAGATAATATGAAATCGAAAACTGTTTTTCTGATGATTTCCAAGGAGCGATCCTGCCATTGCCCTAACTTATTTTTGCTTTAAGAACTGTTTTGAGCAGTTTATAAGTTTTTAATCTTATACAGTTTATACAAAGCAAAACTGAAAGAAACACACACGCGCGCATTTATATATATACATATGTATATATATATATATATATATATATATATTATATATATATATATATATATATATATATATATATATATATATATATATATCTGTCATAAAACCTCATCAGAATAAAATAATATTCTTTTTACAATTTCTATTATTCAACTATATACTATAAAGTGAGTAATGAGAGAGTATAAAATGCTTGTCTAAAGTGGGATTTTGCAACGAGCTTAAAGTAAATACCTTTTGTTTAACACAAAAAGTGGAGCGACGACCGCGCTCGTTTAGTTACCAGGTCACAGGTCCCAGATAGTTGTGACCAATATTTTGTAAATTGTACATTTTTTGAGACTATTTATACTATACTATGTGTTCCGGTGCTGATATTATACGCGCATTACATTCGAACATTTCTTATGAGCGTTATATTGGATGGACGATAACATAGCCTATTATTATTTATTTGCTGACTGCTGCGACGCGGGTTCCGGTTTCGAGGTCTACACGCGAAACGATATTTGTCAATTGTTAGTTTTATGGTCTTGGTGCAGTGTACGTATATCTCTTGTCCGTGAAATTTCATTTGTACGATCTGATACCGGATACATTACTATGTAATCGGCGCATTTGTGTAACTATATTACCAGAATATATCGCAGTCATAGTCGATCAAGAGGATATCATTTATGTATATGATAAATGTAGGTGTAATGGAATACTAGACTCCCAGCCAGGTGAACTGTGTGCTCTTATGTCGGCCTCTTTTATCAGAAAACATATAAACTGTGGGAATCAGCTGCCGCCAGCGATGTTTACGAACCGAGCCGATACGAAATAGGGACTTTCAAGAAAAAAAGCCTACACCTTTGTCAAAGGCCGACAACGCATTTGCAACTACTCTGGTGTTGCTGATATTAATGGGCGGCGGTAATTACCATCGGATGGGCTGCTCCCTTGCAACCTATTATATAATAAAAAAATATATGTAGAAAGTTTTGTAACCACATAATGCAAAATAAATGAAATTACTACTGTACTCTTAGCACTATTTAGAAGCACCACATTTACACGGCCAGTTCAAGTAACGAGCGGTTAAGGTATTTGTTATGCAATATGATATTACTGCGGTTTTCCTTAATATAATAATATCATTTAATTGTTTGATATTTTGTTGTGTTTCATATTCTCAGTATTTGATTAGTTGCCTAATTAAGTTAAGAAATTAATTTTTAAAAGAATATTATCAGTGCTTTATTTTATATAATACTTTACGAAATTGCGGTTAACAACTCCAACTAAGCTTAAATGCTTGTGCTAGGATTTGGCTCGTGACAATAGTCGAATGGCAGATTGAAACCTACGACCTTAAGTTTAGCAAACCCTACCCTAAACCATTAGGCTTTTGACGCTTCATTGGGCTTTAAGGTAAATTGCTCAGACATCAACATTGTTATTTATCGTTCTCGTACCTTTCTTAATTTGATCTGTGGATGTTCGCATGGGCGATTTCGACAAGCGTTATTCTATAGTAGTTACCAGATAATATTAATTTAACAGGATATATTATGATAAAGTTACTGGAAAATTACGATAAGCGAATAACGATGCCGAAAGTATTTGTGATTGATTTTATTCGGTATCGTATTTTTCCCTAGTTACATTATATTTATACAATATTATTGTACAGGTTAATATCAACGCAAAATCAAAAATATTTATACATCAATTATAATTATTGTTATAATAGTTTGCCATGGGTCATCGAACTCATTAAAAAATCTGTATCAAAGAAGCCAAGCATAGTGAATAAGTTGATGAAGACAAGAAAGGATATCATTAAAGATGAAAGTAAAGGTTTCCTTATGTTCGCAATGTTGGTTTGCAAAATTATCACATATTCTGTATTGTCCATATGACATCAACTGCAATGACAAAGTAGAGGCACTCCGTTGTCATCCCCTTCCCTAGTTCAATTTAATGTAATATTAGATAAAGTTTCAGATGCAGTGTGAAGAATACGAGACATATTATAACCAACAATTTATTATGCTCAAATATTTTTCCTATGCTTAATATAATATATATCGAAAAGGTATGTCGCAATACAGATTCTCCAAACAACATAGGCTTGTCATATTTGCTAGGCAGAAGTCGTCTTTGGTCTAATTATGGTAAATATTGTAATATGTATATATAGGTATATATATATATAAATATATATATAATTGTTTTTATTAATTTTTATTGCTTTTATAAACCTAAAAATTATAAATTTTAATTTCTTAATAGTACATTGATTTGGTTATAATTATTATGTGCATAAAATTAAATACTTGCCAAACAAAAATTGTGTTCGGCCATTACACTATTATATAAAAGAAAATATCTATTTTATGTAATAATTAGTGTGTGTCTGTGTTTATTTATTTCATGTCAGGTTTGTGTTATAATAATTAGTTTTTTTATTTGTTTGGAAATATAAACCTACAAAGTTTATTTTTCTTAATAGTATGAATATATACTGAATATACGAAGTAAGTCAACAATTAGCCCTGCTGTTTTCTATTTTTTTTTCTTTTTATACATTGAGCTTTACATAAACTTTTAATTTAGGGATAAGTTGAAAATCAGCATTGAGAAGTTTTCTCAAAGTTAGCTGAGCTTATTACCTTTTTGCCGTTATTTGCTGTCTCTACATTTGTTGTTTTTACTTTCAGTTTTTTTTTATTTAATTATTGTTTATTATCCAACACGTTTTTCTTTTGTTTCGATGTTATGTATATTTAAGGCAAATAAAGTTATTTTATTATTATTATAAATCGAACTCGCAACAACGGCCATACACTCAAACGACTACCAATAGTCAGTCGGTCGTGCCACAGTGCTGTGCAATGATGTCCTTTCTGGCCAATTATATATAGGCTAACAGCATCAACATCAACAGAATATAGACTCACATGTATATACCAGATTATGATTTCAACTACGAAAAGTGAATATAGTGCCTGTAATTGTTTGGCCAACCGCAGACACACTCCCTCGTCACGTGAAACCCTACTTCTATGTTAAAAAAATTAAACATAAAGATTCAAGAAGTTCAGAAGGATTGTTAGAAACACGGAACATGTAAACACTTCCGGACATTTTGTTTGCGCAATACAGGAGGAGGTTATTAAGGCCAACAACTATAGGAGACATATCCTGAAGGAAGGCACCATCGGCATCTATCGATCTTGATATCGCCCTGGTGAGTCTCTCAGGCATGTTATCTCCGGTTTTTCAGCGCTTTCTAAACCTGAGTATCAGCACAGGCACAACCTACTAGCCAGGATTCTACACCTGGAGCTCACTCGGAAATATGGTCTTGTGGATTGGAGATTGCGTGTATTCATTGGCTGGTGTATATCGTGTTCACGACCCGGGCACAGTTGAGGATATTTTTGGTCGACATCACAATCCCATATGACGAGAACCTTGAGGAAGCCAAAACAGACAAAAAGACAAACCAACATTCCAAGACGAACATGTGGGGTGGTATGGCGAATTAAATTATCCCTTAAGTCGTATATCTGCAAACGGGTTAATTCCAATCAGCCTCTCGAATCACCTGAGTTGGTTGGGACCAGACGGAGATTGAAATAAATCACTATTAATAATGATTTATTTCAAATAAATTATGTGAAATAAATCATCATCCTAGTATTAAATACCTGATCTATAATCTACATTTATTCCTTAATAAAGATTATGTACTGATTGCCAGTGGGAGAGGGGTATTTTTTATTTTAACATATTTTATTAATTATTTAGATAATATGTGTTAATTAGATATTTAGAAACCCCTAAAATAAAAATTACAATTAAATATATACGCATATAGGTTAAATTTTTATTTAAAACAAAGAAAGAAAGTTCAAAATACAACTCACTTTACGTATATAAATCCGTCTATTTAAATTACTTTTGTATTCATACGCAATATGATGACCTCCCTTATCTACAAGCCTATAAATACAGCGTTATCATAATTTCCACAAATGTTTCCACAGCGATTGCCAGTTTTATTATAAATCCTATTAAGATAATGATTTTATTTATCAATAGTCTAGCCATTATATTTGAAATCAGCTAAATAATATTATTTCATATATCTATTATAAAAAAATTACCAAGACGCCAGGCTTATGAGTTAGTTGTTGCTTGAATCCAAAATATCTTGTATTATTATCAGTATTTGAATATTTAATTACCAATTTTTCACACGCTACTTGACGTGGGTAGCACGTTTCATAATTAACTACACCAAACGAATGAAGGACGCCAGTCATCTTTACACAACTGCCAAGAAGATTTGTGTTCTACGTGCATATGTTTTGTAAGACTTTTATTTCCTCGTAACACCCAAACCAGGTCAGATGAATTTTGATGAGAGAAATCTTTAAATGCGTCGTGACAGAAAGGGTGACATAATTAAAAAGTGAATATAACAAAACACATTAAACCATTTTCTTCAAGCATAGCAACAACATATAATAAAGGGTAATGTGCTCCAAAAAAGGTCTGAATAAAAGTGTACCGGTCCAGTAAAACTCTTGCAACGTCTAGTTCGAGTTGTAATAATCTTACGGTAGACAATAGGTTAAAACCAAACTAGAAATTTTTTGTATACCCAGTTTCTTTTACGGCTCATTTAAGTTATCTTTGGATTCAATTATATTGGATTGTCATTAACATACTGTATGATTTTAATCAAAACATTCTTGTCCATGTATGCTGCTGCTAAATTACAGGTTATACCATTTTATCAGGATGATGTTTATGTGTTGAACAATGAAATTTTTTGGCTAAGATACTTACAACCTAGCGAAACTATTGACAATCGATATTTCGAAACTTAATTACTCACCTTAATTCTTAGCATTTACACGGTGCACAATTTTTTATTCTTCGTCTAAACGGATGGTGTATATTGCACACACTATAGACTGCCATAATCACTTACCAAATCGTGTGTTGACATCTCTTTTGATAAAGGAAAAGTGTTTTGCGTACTAAAGTATTTGTAAATAAAAGATAAATATGCTTCTACTATTATATTATTCTTTGTTTTAATAACTTAAGATTTTAAAACATTATAGCTATCAATGCATAGTTATTAAAAGATGTCGGAAATCAGTTAAATAACTTCGTCTAAATCGATTATATCAAAGTGATGTTGAAGTATACTGCCATTCAGGACATCTGAAATTTATTAAAAATAATCTTCATATGTGCTTACCGGTTAACTAGGTTTGTAGATTAGTATATTGTTTTAGAAAACGATAATAGAGAACTATATATATAGTATATAGAAATACAATAGTTTTTTGTACCCAGATATTTAGGGCTTGATTCTCTGAAAATGTAACAAATATACATAATTCTTCATTATTATTCATATAGTTTTTATTTACATGTTTAAATGCTTGGTAAAACCAAAAGACATGACTGTGTCTAAATCAAGCACAAGATATTCTTAATTTAGTTTGTTTTAAAATCTTATTAAAATCTCCTTCAAATATAACCAATTCTTACTTTTCAACATCAGGTAATGTTTGTCCTTTGCACCTTGCCTCCCAGCGTGTCCAGTATTTGAAGCCGTCTTGTTCAAAAACTTTAAGAGCGCATATACTGTCTTCTTTTATGTCTTCGTCTAAAAGTGCTATGTGCATAAAAATATTTAGTTAACATATATATGTATATATATATTATAATATAGCGAAAATTACAGCATGGTAAAAATTTATATCTACTCATTCCTCCTTGCTTTCATTTCCAGGCACAGAACATAAAACACTGATACAAACTCATATGCTGCCAGAAGAATATAATCAAAACCTTCTTATTCTTAAATAATTTCACTAATAATGAATTTAGGTGACGATGATCGTGATATAAAATCGTCAAATTATATATGCAGTGGGAGGCATAAATTATTTTTAGAAAAAATGCCACAGAAATGTTTTTGGTATCGTGTTTTGAAGAATTTTCAATTGATGCCTCACACCATAAGCTCAGAACATATTTAAACTCATCCAATTTTTTTCCCCAAAACCAACTCCCTAAGTGGACAGTTCGACTTTTGGATATCACGTCTGCACAAGTAAAACAAACGTACAAAAAGGCGCCTTTTTCGAATTGAGCAGAGAATATGTGGAAAAAGAGACCGTGTGCAAGAAAATGCTTATTTTAATTTACTATATGTTGTATAATAAAAACATGTTTATGTGGTCTCGATTTCTTAGCACTTTGACACATTTAAACAATCTATTTATTATATATGAACCACTTACCTTCGCAAGAAATGTCACATTTGCCACCTTTACGTCCTTCTTTGCAATATTCGCTGCCTATCTAAAAACCCAAATCAAGCCAAATTTTATGAGAAATTAATTAATTAATTTTATAATGACGCAAAACATCGTACTTGCAGCTAAAAGTGTCTTTATAGTCATGTTACCTCGTAAATCTATGTGAATTCTTAAGTAAAACTAAAACTTACTTGAAAAATTCCGTAATATTTTCTTCTAGGAGTTTTCGTAACAAATGCTGACGTATTTCGATCACTTTCTTGCTCTATCATGCAGACCCCTAAAATTATACTAAAAAAAGTTAAATATACTTTCTTAAAAATGTAAACGTACGTCATACGTCGTGTCTATAAATCTATATGCAAACTCTGGTACTAAATAATTAATTAGCTAAGAAATTGATGAATGAAATATAATTTAAATAAATGCCATCACAGGCAAAAAGGTTAACATCTAGCTTGCGAAATTTGTATTCAAGGTATATTTTCATATTTTTGAATAAAAGGTGACAATAGACCATACAACAGATTGACTAATGATTGGTTATCTCTACGATCTTTGAAACATCAACTCCATCCTAGATAGGAAAGACTCGGTAAGAGTGTACAGATAAAACATTTTTTTTGTATAAATTCACTCTAAGCTTTCCTTGTAAATTTCAAGATAAAAAGAGGCTACGATACGATCAACTTTTATAAAACAAAAACTTAAATGATGCGGTTCTGCTTGACCTTAAAAATTCAGCATTCTTTTATTTACAAATGAGTACAGTAACACTGATGGGATTGAATGCGCAACTGCTCTCGCAATTTTGGCATAGGTTAGTAAGTTTCCGGGTTGTATATGAATCATATTATAGTTTGATAACATATTTGTAGAATGTGTTGATTGTAAACTTTTATTTTAAATTATTACTTATTAATTACAAACACTTACAGTTGCTAATAAATGTCCTTGGGAAATTGTTTTTCAGTAGTTCCCTTGTCAGTTGACATCTAGTGAACACTTTACTTTGCACTGTTCCAAATAATATGACAAGAGTTAAAATTATCTTAGTACGTTTGTTCGCCATCTTGAAATGTTTCAACTGACCTTTTCCGCATTTTATCGAGACGATAATATGTACTTTTGTATAAAGAGGGGTTTTCCTAGAAACGCAATTATATTTTAATAAAACTACCCACAAACCTTTGGACTTAATTTTTCCTTTGACTATTTTTTGTATATGTTAAATTGTATTACGTTTTTTGTATCAATTGTACAAAAACTTTATCTCTTATAGGTTAAGGCTTAACAATTTTTTTTATTATTAAAAGATAACAAATATTCAGTTGCAATATAATGCAAGTGCGATGTCGCCTCGATCAAGTAAAAAATAAAATAATATTTCTTTATTAAAAAAATATGTATGATGTTTACAACAAGTAAAAGGCACTTTAGCCCTATGTTACCGCGCTTGGCCACACCGTTCCGCCTGAGCCACTAACTTGCGAGCAATGCTCTATCACGTTTTGTACGTCATTACGCACAATTATAGGTAATAGTAATAAAGATAATAAGGTAGATAAATTGTAAATTTTAAATTATAAGAAAAAATGAGACTACGTTATTAGAAATAACGATTAATATTGGTTAATAACTAATATCTAATTAGATTTTATTTCTTCTATCTCCCCTATAAGTAAGCCAGTACAATTTAGATTCAGTCTTAATTAACTATATTCAGCCAGTTTTTCCGCCGGTAATTAATAATTTTAGTGTATAAAATAATTTTATTTTACTTAATTATGAAAGAGACAAATTTGCGATAAGGTATGAGATAAGATATATTTTGAGGGAAAAAATTTGAAAATAAAAGGAAGGGCAGGCTGAGTGTTATCTACATCTTATTTGTTCTTAAAGATTCAAAGAGTGATTAACATTTATTTGAATACCAAATACCTCCAATTTGTGTGGTTTTAAGATCAATCGGAATCGTTCACATTTTTAGGGTGAAGTTTAAAGAGGAGAATTGGTAGGAATGGCTTTAATAAGTTTCTTTTTCCGAATGCCGAAAAACTCAAAGGACTTTTCAATATCACAATCTCTGTGGATCTTTTTAACAAATAATTTAGGGAAACTACTTTAAGCATGGTAAGATTTCATTTGAAATTTGAATTTGAGTACAACGTTTGTATGTTTCCGTAAGTAAAACTCTTCCAAATATTGACATTTTTCATGATTCTCGCAGCAACTATGGGGAAAAAATATTCGAATATCTCGAAGCCACTGTTATTGCGTACCCTTGAAGAATTGGGATATTTATATATATATATATATATATATATATATATATATACATATATATATATTGTGTTCATTCTTGTTTTTTACGTCCTTAGTTTTAAGCTTTATATTTTTTTTATTTGATTTCCAAATATTTTTTGATTTTCTCTTTTTATTGTATTATAATTAAAACTGTTCTATTGTGTTCTAAAGTGCGGGCAATTGTAAGTGCTGTGTACTCCCGTAATTGGTCCACGCATTGGACCGAAACCTATACACAATCTTTATAAATATATATTCTATGTGTGTACTGTTGGAGAACATTTTATAAATAAATAAATATATGTGTTATGAAACGTTTTAATAAGGATGGCAAATAGACCGATGTTCTAGACGTTGCCGGCCTTTTTTGTTCTCCTCTTTTTTCTTTCTCTCTCTTTCTCTTCCGTATTACCATTTACTATAAAATTTTTTGTATTTACTATATACTTTAAAAAAGGGATGTTGACCGCCACAGAAGTTTCGCTCCTGTCTCTTGTGGTATGGTTTTTTTTTCAGACCTGGTAAGGTAATATGAAATATTGCTCTCAATCACTCTCTTTTATGACCATAATCATTGATAAAATAAAAACAAAGCGCCACACCCGTCTTTACTGACTTACTGAATAGATTTTAATGAGATTATCATTTACAGTTCGATTGATTCTTAAGTAAGTACATATATAAACTGTAAATGTATCATTTCTTATCGGGGATTAAAATATGTATTATAGATCTCAGGGATAATTAATCATTTATTGAATCGCGTACTCTATTACTACCATAGTCCAGGAACATGCAGAGTATAACTTGGATTTCGTTATATATTTCACAAGCTGGATGTATGCCTTAACTTTTTTTTATCTGAAACGGCAATAGTTAAAATTTGTTTTTTTTTAATCAACTTTAAAATATTTATTTATTGTGCAGGTTTGCATATTACAATTTTGCCCATTTCAGAAATTATATTTAACGTTTCTTACGACATTTGTAAATATATCCATCGTTTGGGTATAAATATATTTATTTCAAATAGTCAATTAATGAATATAAAATATTTTTGTAATTCTGTCTTTCTGACTTTGTTTGTGACCAACTTACTTGAAGGTGTAGTCGAGAAAAATTACCAGGACATACGTTCAATGTTTTTTTTCCTTTCTTTTATATTATCGACCACAATGTGATTTAGAACATTATTCATTGCACCAGTAGCTAGGTAATTAATTATTCATACATAGAAACACTACCGTTGAAATTGATTAGGCTACGCTTTGACTATTATGTAGGCCATTGTGTTTGCTATATATAAGCTAGAATGTGCAGTAAATTGTTTTATCTTAAGTTATCTCTGCTATAGAGGGATAAGAATTTGATCGCTACGTTATTTCGTCTCTGCAAAGTACGAAAATTTATTTTAAATTTCATTCTTTGTTTTGAAATGAGACGTTTGTTTTTTCGTGTCATATTTATTGGTCTGAAAAAAGAGTCTACTGAAGTCCTTTCGACTTCCCTATCCCAGTAGAGACTTATAACCTAGTAGTTTCTAGAAGAATTTTAATAGTTTCAATAGTATGTAATGTTATTTGAATTTCCTATACATTAATAGTTGGTTTTAGAAATGTATCTTGTCAATTTTTAAATGCAATCAAATTTATAAACCAATGCCAGTTGTTTTCACCATCGAATAAATTAACTATGACTTTTTCTTGGATTACAAAGTACTTGATTGTTAGGTATATTTTAAATAAGCTACATATTTAATAGAAATTACATATAGTTACTCTTCATGTCTTATTGAAATTAGCCCTTTTTTGCTACATATTTTACCATCAAAAACAAAGTTATGATGGATATGTGCATTGTAATATAACACCACGTGACAAGGTAAATTAACTACAACCGGCGGAATAGATGGGATACACTGTAATTAATTTGACAATTGATTTCGAATATATAGTGTTATTGTTGTTGCCAAATGTGGAAGGGAAAATATTTTTTACAGCGGTTTTAACTCTGGGGAAAAAGAGGAAGAGGTAATGTTATTTAAAAATATTTTATCATTAATTAATTTAAAGCTAGTGAATCATTTGTATCTCGACATCATACCATCATATATCTCGACGAAAACAAGAAAGTAAAATCTCCAGGCAACTATACTATAATGAAACTCGAAAATATTTCTATCTTTAAATTATCGAATGCACAAATTATATTACCGGAGTAATACCAGTTCAGTTCACAGATTCTACAAACTTTGGCTAAACTACGAGTATAATCTGTATGCTGGGGTATAATATGAACAATAGCTAAAAGTTATATTTAATTATTTGTGAAGCGTTTACAGCCTAATGGTTTATTGTACGGTCACCGAAACTTAGGGTCATTGGTTCGACTCCGCCTCCTCCTATTGTCGTAAACCATCTCCTTTGCACAAACAAATGCGCAAGCATTTAAAGCTTAGTTGGAGTGATTAACCCTAATCTTAGAAATGTTTACGAAACTGCCAGCATTCTTTAAAAGATTTTGTGTGCTGCGATTTACTTAGTCTATAAAAATTATGTCTTATAAGTAAATTTCACTAGTGGTTGTGGCACACCACAACAGGTAAAATTTGACGCCAAATTACGATGATATTTAGATACAAATAATTGTGGTGTAAACTGGTCGGAGATTGAATGCAGACGCTGTTGTTTAACTATTATTATCTACATGGGCTGAAATATTAATAATTAAATGAGATAAGATTACAACTAAAACCTGGAGATGCTCAATATAACTTTAAAAATTATATTTTATTTATTTATTTATTATCTTGTCATCCTACATATTAAGCATATATATTTGAATAATAAAAGGCCATCCGAATGGTTCTATTTCATGACAAAGAACAAACACCGATATAATTTTTTGTACCAATATAATTAAATTACCAAAAAGTGTAATACACCACTTTTACTCCGAAAGCTACTAAACGAACAGTGCATAGTGGCATACGATATCCCACATACAGACGTAAAGCGTTCGGAGCTGGTGGAAGGAAAGTTCCTGTTAAGATAAACGTTGGGGCGTTCGAATATTATACAATGGCTAAGTTAGGCCATATTCACCCATTCTAAATCAAATATATTAATATCCTCGTTAATTTAGAAACTTGCAGCTCTGTCCAAGTGATCATAGTCGTCCCATATCAGTACCTGCAGGTAATAAATACACTTACTTTATGTATTCACTTCTGTTTCACGTAGTAGGAGGCAGCCTGCACATGCTTTTTGCAGACGATACCCCGCTAGTGGAGAAGGATGACGCGTTCTTATAGAGTCAACTGGAAAAATTAAAAAATAACATAATCTGTTGCAATACATCTTGGTAGAGAAAGAAAAATAATATTAACATTTTAAAGATCTTCGATAGATTAAATCGATAAGCAGAAATATAGAAAGATAGATAATCATTTACTGATTAGCACCTGGCAAACGAGTGAATGATTATTTAAATTTTAAATGAGACCAACGAGTTGTACTTGTTTGTGCTGAAGAAACGACTTTCATTCATAAATAGTCAACTCAAGTAATCAGAAAATTCTCCACGAAGTTGTCTTAGCTATTTGAACAGGCTACTTCGAATAAGACAGTCGAAACTATCTGTAACTTAACAAAGAGAGGATGGCTGAGATAATTTGTGAAGAATAAATACAAACTAGTTAAAAGAAGACGACTTTAACTAGGAAGTCTGGAATATTTTAATAAAATTTTTGTTATACTTAAACTTATAAATCGTGGGATGTTTTTAGAATTAAATATCGTTAATTCAGATATATGCTATATTGAAAATTTAGACATGCGATAATTTGAAGAAGAATTGATTTCGCATCGTATACAGAGATTTAACGTTCACCCATGTTGGTGAATGAACAAACATTTCTCCTATAATATTTCCATTGGTTCGCTGATCCTACATCCCAGTTCAGTTAAGTACCATAATAGATTATTATGACATTCTGCTTCTTACCAAAACTCGTTGTGTGCATAAATGCTGCCTCGGACATCTAGCGCTATTCAGAAGTTGAGAACCTTTCTTCCTTATCGGTTATCGGATCTATGAGCCCCCCATAGATCGCTGAGTGACTTATGAGGAACATACGACTAGGAGGGAAGGACCAAGTCTCAGATCCATAGCTCATCTCTGGTAACACTTGTCTTTTGAAGTATATTCGACGAGAAAATATGCTGCAGCATCCCAAACGCTGCCCATCCGAGTTGAACCCGATTGACCTCTGGGTAATAGTTGGACCTACTGAACCAGACTACTATAGTTACCTTAAAATTACTTTTCAACTCATAGTCTTTCGTTTTGCCTAGTCTTGCATTGATTTTTTCCATTTACACCATGTAGTGAGTTGTACTACCCCCTGTATTGGGAATTCAGGTTCCTATAATATCCCAACGTCGAGGAGGTTGGTAACCGTAGTATTCCAGATTCTTTATATCTATAACTCTGCTGCCTATCTTCGACCTGAGAATTTACAGTTTGGAGTTCAGAAATGGTTAATCCGTCATCTATGCCAATAGTGTTTGTGGCATTTCCCTTAGTTGCCTGATACGATATCCACGGAATGAGATGGGGTGGCTTATTCTAATACCGACACCTCATAGCTTGCAGAGTACCAGCGTTAAATAGCAGCCTAATGGTATTATATTACATATCGTATGGTGAGTGTAGAGTTTACGGGACGCAAGTGCATTTTAAATCTTTGTTCAGATTGCAGATGTCATAGGCCGCTTTTATCACTTACATATTAGGTGAACTATGTGCTCATTGTCATCCCTTATAATGTTAATATTTATACAAAAGTAGAATTTATGAAATGAAAAATAAGTAACAATTAAAAATAATCCAATATCATTTGAGAATTCCGTTGTTGGAGACTAGAACTGTTTGTCAAAGATAAAAGGACAAATTATAGATTCAACAAGCAATATACCGATAATTGGAAAATGGATTCACAAAACCAAAGTTTATCTTTGTATAATAGAAGCTCCAAGAGCGTCTATTGATTTCACTGATTTGATATCAATGAAACTCGTTAAACAATTTTACGAAGGTTCTCTGCAAGAATATAATGTTTTATATACAGCATAAAACGAAATTTGTTAATCGAAAAATAGTGTTGATAAAAAAGTTCTTTCGGGAAAGATTTTTTTTAATTAAGTAGCTTTTAAGTAGTTGTTTTAGCGGATATTAGGATGAAGACGAAATAAAGATTAAATTAGATGAAAAAACATTTTTTATAATTTTTATTTCACATTTCTATTATTGATACTTTGGTACATTTAGTTTGGTACAGAAAAAATGGACTACAGCCCTATTAACATGTTTAGAATTCAACACACACGGAAAAAAATGTACATAATAACTTTTGATGGATGACTGCATCATTAAATATTTTTTGCTATTCAGTTGGACTCTACAAACTATTTGAAGCTTTAGTTCTTGTTAACTTTTCGCGTCGCTCTAAGTCAAGTTTGTGTAGTGTTAAGGAGCTGCCAGTTCAAATAGTTTGGAAAACTGTAGTAAGGATTTGCTGTTCTTGCAATCTATCGCTTACTTATGTAGGTGACATAGGAGAAAATTTCTAGTATACCTATATTTTTCTGATTTTTTTTCCTTTAATCTTTGTATTATTTACCATCAGATAAACTGTGTGCTCGATCGTCCACATTACTTTCATAAGAAAAACTTATTAACGTGTAGTTTTAAAATAAAAAATAAGCTCTCACTTCTTTTATCAATCGTAATTTACAGACAGCAAATGCTGTCCACATCTCACTTTGAGGGCTTAATAGTGACAGTGAATGCCCATTTATATCTAAGTCAGGCACAAATGCTAGCAAATATTTTTTTAGGGAAAAATTCTAAAACCAGATACTCATTTGTACAACTCACTTGAATATCGAACCCAAAATCCCTTGATTGATATTGTCGTTTTTGTGCAAAAAATAAGTAGTCAATTTAATAATTGCTTAAAGTCAATACTCGGAATAATATCATGTCAAAATGGTGATATGTGTCAACAATAACGAAAAATCTTATATTTTACTCACTACAAGATATAGATCTAGATCTGACGCGGATCTCTTGCTGCATAGATCACACACAATTAATATAATTTGGTAGCAACCACGTCAAATTTGACGATTTCGATCGATGCCAATTTACGTTTTAATTATTGATGATGCCTGAACGTAAAGCAGCGAAACGAGACGTAAAGCAATGTCATTATTTCGAAGAGCAGTATCTACTCGTACTATATCCTGTCAGTTATTATCGTGTTATTTTTTCAATAATATACTTGGTCACTGTAACTTTTTTAACGCAGTACATTTTACTTCCTACGAGAATCAAGATGAATTACCATTCCTTATTAATTTTAATTTAACTTAAGACTGTCACATTTGTTACCAATTTGTAATGACTATTTAGAAATAATTATTATAATGTTTATTAAAAGGTAGAGCGGATTTATTCACACTTTAAATTTGTGATACTCCCATATCTATCACGGTGATAGGTCCGTCCAATATCTCTTCCGTTCAATAATCTCAATGCCAAAAAGACTTTATGCGTATGTGTGTGTCACTTTACACCCAAATGGCTCGATACTTCGACACTTCTATGAAATTAGTTTTCTTATTGCGAGCGAGTATGTTATATTTTAGGATATGTTATGTTGAGTTGTGTATTACTTACCTGAAAAAAAATAAGAAAATACTATTGTTATTGGAGCTTTTATAAATTCAGAATACGCAATCAACCTGAGTTCGAATCCTGGTGATATTAATACTACAATTATAAGTGCTACAACTGCAATGTTATTTATCATGTGCTCGGTAAAGAAATACCTCGATATGAATCTCTGTAGAATGATTGTCCATTTTTTTGTATCTCGGTACTTAATTGTGTAAGTGTAAAGGTGATTGACTATTTTTTATTTACTATAGTTTAATTAAGACTTATAAATTTTTTTAAGTTTTATATATAATAGTTATTTAACTGTACCTTAAACAACGCTAGAGCTACGAGCTAGTTGTTAGTTACAACATGAATGGGATGGCTTGACAGAGGAAGAATCGCGCCAGAAATTGTTAAATAGAAACATTTCATATGGTACAGATATCATGTAGTATTCAATTACAGTCCTAAGGGGTGAGAGGGGTCCTCATCTTGAATCTTTGTCTGGAATCAATGCAGGTGATATAGGCCACAGTGGTCACTTATCATCAAATGAAAAAAAAACAGTCTCCTTGCTTTCCTTTGATGTCTTTATTTATGGTAACAAGTGTGATTTTTTATATCGTTTGTATAGAATGTTTTTGTTCTGTGTTTGTCTTGATAATCTCCAATGATTAAAATTAATATAAATAATGTTTGGTAATGAGAAGTACTGTGACAATTAATTTAAAAATGGCGATCATAGAACCAAATCTTCTAGCGTTGGTGCTTTGTTTTGTTTTCCGAATATATCTTCCTGGTCCAATGCGAAATAACTCTGGAAAATAACATCAACTGTGCATCATACGGCAAGCAAATGCGTTAATACAGAAGCACTCTCTAGTCATCCAATTTCCCAGTTTGATATGACATGTGCCATAAGATTGGAGGAAGATTCAGATGCAGTGTATAAGATACGGGACACACGTAGAACACAACTAAACAAGTAAACTGACAAAGTGTGACACATAATTGTTCTTCGGCTGGGAATCGAACCCAAGATCCACGACGAACTGCCAAACACTTTAACTAGTACACCTCGCGTCGGATAGCTATTAATAAGCATCAAAGGTTACACTAAAGGTATATATTAAACTAGAACTTATTAGATTACACAGCTTTCTTTGGCAATGTCTCACATAACTTTTCTTGGGGAATATTATATTGGATTGTCATCAAGATATTTTATGACTTTAATCAAGACATTCCTTTCCTTTCATGCTACTGCGAAATTAGTCTTTTATCTCTAATATATCGCTTAGAAACCTTTTTCTAGGATATATATGCTAATAGTCCACGAAAAATAAAAGCAAAATTATCTTTTATTATTAATAATCTAAATAAAATTATTTTAATTATATCAAAATTGTTAGATAGAATGTCGTCTTGATAATAGTCAAGTTTTTTATTTAATTACTTATTCTATAAGGGTTGTATAAAATTAGTTCAGAAAATTAAAGGTGCATTTATTTATTTATTGTAGACACACCAACAATGTACATGTTCACACATTCATAAAAGTTAATAAAATTGTATAGTTATAAAGCTATACATTAATCGCATATATTTATTGGCTAATAATGGAGCGTATCTTAGATGTATACATATTGCAGCCAGACGAAAATGAAGATTTGATGTACATAACTTGAAAATAGCTGTAATCAACTCAGTCATTGGAGGATGACTGAGCCGATTTAGTCTTATTTCAAACTCTTTAGAAAAATCTTGGAACGATGATCGCCATTTAAAGAAACAATGATATGTTTATCCTTTATATTATTTTATTAAAGATTATAGTGTGCGTACTTCTACACTTCTACAGACTTGTAATCGGAATAAAATTAAAAGAAACGCCATTTTTGAAATTGATTAGGGTATGCTTTGACTATAATCAAGCCCTTGCCATATCAAGGACAGAATGTGTAGTTATTTATTTAATTTCACGTCATCACTGCTATATAAGTGTAGGCGGCGTGGCATATCTAGAAAAAAAAATGTTCATAAATTCTGGGTTTTCAGGTCTTAGTATGTTACATGAATATATTTCTTGTGTCCCTGACACTACATCTAATCCTTCTTCCGATCCTATTGCCCTTGCACCAACATTAATTTTCATTTCCTTTTCATTGCAATCAACATAAAAAAACAACAATATATAGTTCACATAAGCGTCGTTTAAAAAATATGACGCGTACATGTTCCGGAGATAATTTCCTTGATTCATTAGCATTCTCAAAAGTTGCAATTTATTACGAAAACTAATTACTTAAGATCTTACTTAAGTGATGAAGCTGTAATTGACGTAGAGAGCGTCCTAGAGACCAGAAGGAGTCGTTTGGCTTCTAGCGAGCGAGCTCCTGTCATCGCCAGGCAACAGAGCGATGCTCTTGGTAGCTCATTTCTCAGACGAGAATAATAATATTAAAGGTAAATCAAAACATCTAATTAAGGGAATTACACAGATGAGAGAAGAGAGAAAATGACAGAATGTTTAAAGTTATCAATATAAATTTTAATGAAATTTATTATTGATTATAATATTAATTTATATTTGGTTTCACAAATATAATTTTGTAACTGGCTTATTACCCGACGGTCCTAGAAGATGTGATGTGGTATGTACATATATAAGTTACTTGAGGTACGTAAAGTACTAGATATGTATGTAAGTTTAACTCTTTGACATAATCTGTAGCTTGTTATTAGATTTGATTATCCACTTGAATGTTTGAGTGTTAAAGGGTAAATAATTTGAAAATACGGCGATTGAGGAATTAAAAAGAGATTTAAATAAAATAAAAATATATCTTAAAGTATGGTAAAGAATTAATAATTGACATTTATAACTATGGCAATATAGGTTATTGTTGATAGAATGTTTTAATATAATGATACAATAAAATATCATGCATTTCTAATTAATATCTTATTAGGATTAATTTTATGATTTTAATATAAAAGTATATCTATCTTATAATACAAGTGAAGGGATATTCCTTCAATAATAAACTGTATTAACATAGTTATCGTACTCGTTTAAAATACTTCTCAACTGTTTCTCCAAGTGATCAATTATTTCGGAATTTAGTTTCGGAATCAAAGCCGATCGTGTACACTTTGTTAGTCCTGATTTGCGTGTCCTAACACATTGACTATGCATGGAAACTTTACTCCGACACCTCTATACTAAACACAGCAGCCGTTCATGGTGGTATTCTGCGTGGACGTGATTGTTCTCCATTCATAGTGCAGCTAGAAACAAACTGCAGTGTGGCTTTATCATTGTTAAACCACCAATATATCTCGCACACAGGGTACAGCCGACACGACATAAAAGTTCTTCGAGAAAGCGCTTTTGCACTCCAACCCGCCGGTAAGTGGTAAACGCAGCAACCTACGATCCGGTACCGAACCCGGTCACTAGGAACCGTCCACCCCGTCACGTCCTCGACGACCCCCACTACGTTGGAGAGCCGGATGCCAGTCCGTCCTCAACGTACCCCGGACTCTCACACAACTCAAACACCTCGTCGCGACACCGCGTACACTCGCTACACCCGCGTCTCAGGGCGGCTCTCACCGCCCACAGCTTCAGATTGACATGAAAACAGGTGGTGTCTGTCAGAGGCTAGGTTCGCACACCAAAACCTCGGACGGTCATTAGTCATCACCGTCCATTCTCCACTCGTGAGAATCTCTCGATAGCTAGGGAACTGGCAACTTGGGTGGTATCATCAGATAGGTATGAGACCAGAGAGTAGAGCGACACGCTCAGTTATGAGCGCTTTGAGTAACGAAGAGAACCACAATAGGGAACACGTTAAATAACCAGCTCACGGACCCCTCAGTTCTGTGAGCCCTGTGTCCGATGAAGCTGTAAGAGCCGTATAAGCTAACAGCGTCAACACCAGCAGAAGCTAGCAAGACATAAAAGAAAAGAAGAATATTTGTATGTCACGTCATATTCCATAATCCGCAGTGGTCCCACCAGGTGAATTTTGCTTTAACATCCTCTATAGACAGGAGGCCTAAGCCCAGCTGTGGGATTTATATTATTACAGGCGGTTAATATTTTTTTACTTTACATGAAACAGGTCAAAGATGTCAGTCACTTTTTCGAAAATTGTTTGAAATTTATTTGTTTATCATAATATCTTAAATTTTAAATATAAAAAGATAGCACAAAACGTTATTAAATTATTCCAAAAACTTGGAAGTTAACGTCGTTTTCTTTTAACAAGTTTATATTTATTCTTCGCAAATTATCTCAGCCATCAGTTTGTTAAACTTCAGTTAGCTTGTGTTTCTGCCGTATTTGAAGTTGCCTGTTCAAATAGTTAACACAACTCCGCGTACAATTTGCTGATCACTTCGGTTTATTTATTGTCGAAACTCGTTAATGTAGCAGTAACAAGTAAAACAAGTTTAACTCATTTTAAAATTAAATAGTATTTAGATATATTTGTTTATTTTTTATATTTATCCATTAATTGATCGCCTCAGTATAATTAGTAATTTAATAAGTGACGTTGATTTTTAGGGTTCCGAATATGCCATGAAATACGGAACCCAGTTGGATCACTGTCGCGTCTGTTCGTTTGTCACAGCTTATTTTTCCGAATATACTGGATGATAAAAGATGAAATTTGTTACAAATTACTATTTTAGGAGTTCATTTTAGACAGCAAGTTAGAAAATGAAATACGATGTTAACTTGTTCTTGTTGCATACCAAATTGGGCAAAATATGTTTTTAAAAAGTTTATTGCTTAAAACATATTAATTTCAAAGGCGACGGTTTATTCTCGACTTGTATCTGTGGCAGTAAAAAAAAAAGCCTTTATTTCTACTGCGATTACGTAAACGCATATTAAAATTTATTGTTACATTATTTGTTAGAACATTTCTATTAATAAATACATTTATTAATCATTATTCTCATGCACAAATACCGTTTGCTTTTCGTGATTTAAATTTAATTATAATGACAGTGGTAGAGCTACACTGCAGTTTGTTTCTTGCTGCAGAATGAATGGGTCAGCTCCACCGGGGTAGGACCACGCCCTCACAGAATACCAGCGTAAAATAGCAGCATAACGCTGCTGTGTTTCGTCTGGTGAGTGCAGGGATCCGGAGACCTTTATTACTGGAGACCGGGCATTCCATCTCAGTCCTCAAGGGTGACAACGCATCTGCATTATGATTTCTTATCAAGTATGAATGTAGATGTCATGGGCCGCAGGAATCACTTACCATCAGGTGAACTGTGTGCTCGTTTGTTACTCTTAATGCTATAAAAAAAAAAATCAGTTTATTGAATTTAAAAAATATTAACATAATTTCTCTAACTATATTTTAATTTTACGGATATTTTATTTTTATATTTACTATTAATATCCCGCAATAGTCCCCAGCCTCCGCCATTCCTTTATTTCCAGTTATCTCTATTTCTTTGCTCAGCTCTTAGCTTTCCTCATCCACAAGTCTTCAAAACTTAGTCCTGCCATCTTGCCTTTGGTCTTCCAATTATTTAACTTTTTTCCATGGTTCTCTATTCGGTTATTCTTTACGTTCATCTGATGTTATTTAATCTGCACACATGTCCGTTCCATTTACATGTGAGGCTTCGTACTCTTTTTATAATATCCATTACTTTTCTTTTCTTACGAATTATACTGTTCTCATCTTGTCGAATAGTTTATACCCAAGATACTTCCGTAACATCCACGTTTATTAGCCTTAAGCACGGGAGATGTGCTGTCTCGTATAGCTTTTCCGTTTTATTTAATGCTTATATATTTCAATACTACTATTTTATATACTTATTATTTTCCTAAAACTCCAGTACTTCAACTATAGTATCAAAGCATAGAACGTTATAAATCATCACTTGAAATCTTAATTATCATTTTAATGGTGCTTGAGGATCATTAATGACCATTCTAAGTGCAAGGGGCAAAAAAAGGGGCTTAACAGTTTTACTAGCTTGAAAGGTGGCCGAGCTCTTAACGTATTTAGCCAAAGCTTTCTTTATAGATAACTCAAGGGTTCCCGATAGGAATCCTCAGCTAGGACCGCTATCTTATGTGCGAAGTTAACTAACTCACGGGTTCTGTGTACCGAACCAGGGCCCGGTTAGTTAAAAGAAAAAAATAAAATAAGGGTGTAACTAAAATTACTACAGAAATAAATATTAAATATGTAGGTAGGTATAGGATAAGGTATGGGAGATTTTTACTTTTTGGTAGAATATTTGTTTGGTATAATTTATTGATTTGTGTAGACTCACTACTATCCAATTCTGTTTTAAGACTTCTTTAGCTGTGGTTTTTAATTGTTGACATATAAGTATATAATGGGTTGGGGGAAAAGTTTTTTCGGATTTTATAATTAAAAAATTGCAGTAAATGCTCTTTGGTTGTACTGTTTGTATCTGGCTGATTTTAAGTTTACATATTTCTTACTTTAACACCGAAAATTCCGCTCGTTATGAATCATCCAAAAGTAAATGTTAATATACAAGTAATATGAATTCACTGAATCACATGATTCGTTTTACTTGTAAACAAAATACCTTATCTACCATCTATTATTTATGCAAACTTTCACACTAAATAAATATTTGGTAAAAAAAAAACTTAAGCAAACGTCGTTTCTCATAATAAGATAAACGTTTACAACCTGCTTGCTACATCTATGACAAGATTTAATTTATATTTTGTATACTGTATTCGATTTCAACAACCTTGACATGACAAAACAAAGTTTGACTAGCTGTATGCAAATTCAACCTTATATGTGCAAATGCATTGGTGATTTGAATGAATTACACTGATTAGAATGAATTGTGCTTTAGTTCTGGGGACGATATGTTAATTGATGTTTTTTGATCGTGTTAAGCATGTCAATAGTATTTAATTTATACTCTGTGTTTATTAAAAAGTATTGTTTTAATACATATAATAAACGTAGCCGTACATACTAATATCAAATGTTCTGCGGAAATTGTTTTCATTTTGTCTCTCGTCAGTTAGCATCGTGTAAATATGTCAAACGTTAATTTGCACTATTGTAAATCGTATAAGAAGAGTTCAAGTTTATATCATACAAAGACAATAAACATTCGGGGGCAGCATAATACGGATAATATGGCCGTTTTAAAATGTTTTAACTAACCTTTTATCTAAGCGATACAGTATTATTTGAAGAAGATTTTTATTGTAAATGCCATATGTAAGTATATAAATAAAGTGTCAGACAAATATTTCAACTTTAAGCTTATTGTCATTTATTTTGTCTTCGTTTAATTGTTTCTTTTATATTTAGCTTTTAAAACGATGACGGATTCCACGAAAATTAGATTATTTTTTAAATACGAATTTCGACGGGGGATTAATGCGACAGAAACTACTCGTAATGTCATTACTGTGTTTAAAGAGGATACGGCTAACGAAGGTAGTGAAAAGTTTGACTTGAAGAAGGAACCACGAGGACGACCAGCAACTAAGGTAAATAATAATGAAATGAAGGTGATGATGGAAGTCAATCCATATCAAACTACCAAGGAATTAGCGGCATGGTTTAACGCTAGCATACCCACAATATGGTCCCATTTGCGGCAAATCAGTAAATTTAAAATACTTGAAGAAATAGTTGCCTCATGATTGATCTGCAGAAAGCAGCGTGCGTTGAAGCGTTACATTGATAAAACGGTATAGAAATTAAGGGATTTTGGACCGAATTGTGACTTTATTGTGAAAGTGGATTTTTTGCGATAATCGTAAGCGCACAACGCAATGGCCGACCTCAGGCGTTCGCCCTACAACAATGTCCAAAGCGAAGCTTACCCATAGAAAGGTAACTGATTGGTGGCCACTACATGGTGTAATTCAGTATAACTACCTCAGATCTGGTAAAGCAATCAAAACAGCAGACGTTTACTCTACAGAACTCCGAACAAAGATGGCGAAACTCGCAGCAAGACTGCGCAGTGTAACGGTTCAAGACGAGGCTCAGGGAAACCCTTGTACTGGTTACCCATAAATAAAGGTCTCAACTGAGTCTCCTAAGCGCACCTTTCTACTCAGTGGAGCAGTAAAAGACCTTAGGCTAAAAATCTTCATCGGCCATAAAATTAAAATCGCAGCAAGACATGCCCGACTCGTGAATCGACCTTTGCCATTATTGCTCCATGTTAACGCAAGATCTCAAACTGCTCGAGAAACAGCTTCAACACTACAAGATCTGCAGATAGAAACCATCCATTATCCACCATACTCGTTGGACCTCTCCTCAACCGGTAACTATTTTTGCCGTGATTTGGATATTTGTTTGCATGGAAAAAAAATCTTCTAAGGAAGCAGTACAAACTGCCTTCACGCGGTTTGTTCGGTTGAGGTCCCCAGAGTTCTACCGCGAAAGTTTAAATCATTATTCTATTAGATGGCAGAGAAGTATAGACAAGGAGGGTAAATACTTTGATTAAACAAATATATTTAATCCTACAAAATCCTACAAAAAAAAAAAATTCGGTACGCGAATTTAATACCTTAACCCATAATAAAAAATAGAAAACAATTTCCAATAATGCTTTTTATTTTCATTTTTAACTCACTAATAAAGCTCTAAGCTGACCCTTAGAGAATTATACTGTAGATCTATAAAAGAGCTCATTATTTAAAGATTGACTTCGGTTTTGTGGATCCATTTTCAATCATCACTTTATTGTTTCTTGAATCTATAATTTCTGTGTTTACTGCTGTAAAATAAAACCGTTGCGACCGCTGAATGTAAATGTAGAAATATTCTGAGTGGTTTTCTTCTTTTAACTCTCTGTTGTTAAGTCAAACAAAGCCATTTGAATAAAATTACCTTTTAACCAATGCTATAAAGTATTTTAAATTTTTTATGAGGGGAAAAAAATATATATTCTTACAATATCTTTTTATAGCTCATATGGATATATATATATAGCATTGTTAGTAACAAACGAGCACACATTTCACCTGATGGTGATTTATTCCTGCGGCCCATGATATCTACATTCATCCTTGATAAGGAACCATAATAGAGATGCGTTCTCACCCTTGAGGACTGAGATGGAATGTCTCGACAACAGTAATAAGGGTCTCCAGATCCCTACACTCGTCAGACGAAACACAGTAGATCGTTATGCTGTTATTTCACGCGTGTATTCTGTGAGGGCGTGGTCCCACCCCGGTCGAGCTGACCCATTCATTCTGCAGCTGGAAACAAACTGCGTCTTAGCTCTACCACTGTTAATATACAGGGTTAATCGAATGACGGGCGGGTAGTGTAAATAAATGTCTCTGCTCTGATAGATATTATATTAAAGACAATTTTTGTCATATACATCCGTGGGTATTTTTATTTATTTAAATAAGACAATTAATATCTTAAGGTTTTGGTTTTTAAAAATGATTAAAATAAAAAGGTTGTCAATTTCTTAATAATATTAAAGTCATAAAATTTGATATTGATACCCATAGGAATTTATAACTGCCGGAGGGTCAGCTTTTGTATGATTGGTTTTTCCATAATCCCTTTTTTAATTAGTAGTTTAATACTCCCATTGAGTTATCGTTCATCCAAAAACTTATCATAACGTAAATTTTTTGCATCCCGAATTTGGGTTAGTTACTTATTGTAATAGTTGTATCACCGTAAAATATTTATTTCAAAAACTGTTATTTAAAAATTTATACAACCAAATGATTTCAGGAAGTAACTTGTACTTAGGTTGGATTAATACAAAAGCTTCAAGTACAGTTTCTCCGAAACAGTATTAAAGATTAACGCCTCCTCTGGCATTATTGTTGTGTATATTTAAGGTTCCTCTAACGCCCACAATACAAAACGTGTTGCTGGAACTCCATGAAAAAACATAAACATTTCTTTTTCTACTTAAGAACAGCCTTTAGAATTTTACTGTAGCATCATATAGATAGGTATTTTCAATTAACTTACACATTACCTTCCAAGAAAAGTGAAAATATAATGTATTTTTGTGATTAAAATGAATTAAAATTGTTATCTTAGATATCCAAGATAGTTTTGATTGCTGAACTGATACTACTACATCCCAAGACTTGTTCTTAGTTATAGTAAATTAACTTAATTGGTAACGAAAAATTTAATTTTAATCCTTATGGGGTCCTAATTGCATTTTTATGAGGAGGTTGTAATGTAGTGTAGTAGTAGTTATCCACGTACCAATGTATCCACGGTAACAGTACCATCAAATGAAATGTGGCCTCTTTGCCTAAAAACTTATGAATAAAATAATAAAGCTTTTAAAGTCCACATACTGTTGCAGGTTTCTACTTATATCCTAGAGTTTTTAGTTTAAATTTGGTTTTAAAATCAATATCAAGATGCTTTTTAGGAGACCACAATTTTATGTACTGTAATTTGTTTTTGCCTCGTAACAATGTAACTCGTGCCGTTGTGGAAAATCTTGTGCAAAATAAACTATTGGTTTTTCGATCTATGGCATATTCAAAACTGTTACGAGTGAGTGCATCCAAATCTTTTTCCGATTTAAGAGCTTCAAATTAAAAAAGGTCACCTTTTTCAAGCATCTGTGCTTCCCCGAATACTTTCAACGTTAAACTATAATGGTATAATGTATTTTATATCATATCATGCCACGGTATTCAAGGCATTGTCGTCGTCATTTTAAATTATAATTCTACATTTTGAAAGATTGAACACATCAGTTCAATGTTACTTCTCAGTTTTAGTAAGTACTCTCAACACTGGAGGATGTACGAAGTAATTATTGTTTTTTGACATATATTGAACAGAAGACTAAATTCAGCGAAAATAGCTCGGGTTGTGGTAGTTTAATCAGGCTAGTACTCTTGTGTCTTACCAGAGGTGGGTCAGATTAATATAAGTGCTATTGGAAGCAGGACAGCTCTCAAGGATGGTAGTATCTATGGCGGCTGGTCCTAAAAATAACGTCAAAACCCATATGTAATGTAGGTACCGGAAACGGCATACAACCAGTCATTAATGTGACTTGGTTCGTATTTTAACAAAACAAAATAACAAAAATAAATAAAATTATAATAAAATAAAAGAAAATGACATAAATGGTTTAATAAAATAATTACAATATTTTACCTAAACGTCTAAATAGCTTATGGTAACTGTCTAAAATATTTCCGCTGGCGAATTTTCACAACGCTACAAACTGAATTGATATTGAGGAAAGTTTACAAAGAGCAGGCTAGTCGGGTATTTGGGAGAGTTGTATACAAACTAATTGAAAACCAAACTAAAGGTTTTTACGTCAATGAAAAATTGTTTCAGAAATTAAATTATTCTATTGTAGGGTTGTTTATTTATAAACTTAGGATTATATCTTAGATCTTAAAAGCTATCTGTAAAACTATTTTCTATTTTCTATGTACGTATATATAATATTCATCTATATTAATGTTATATATATTCATATCTATATTAATTTCTACAATTTTGCATATGTTTGAAGCTACTTCAGAACTCCCTCATTTGAATTATTTGAATTATTTAGGTTAAACATTGAAAATACCACCCTTATGGAATGAAAAAAAACGTAGAAATAAAGCTTGTACTAAAAAAAATTATAACTTAAAATTATGTTCTGAATGACGATGAAAATAATAATATAATAATAATTATTATTTCCTAACTGATTTTGCCTCTTGTTCCCTCAGCACCCTGCTGGAGGGTTCTGGGAGAGGAATTGAGCTCCGGAAAGGTTTCCCACCTCTTCTTCATGGATGACCTCAAGTTATTCACCCCTAACAACTCTAGTCATTAGAGTTATTAAAAATTACCAGTGATTTTAGTAATGCTATCAAAATGTTATTTGAAACACGGCTTCCGAAAATATCGTATATAATATATAATTAGCCGTGTTCGAAAATATCCGTGCCAGGCTCTACTGGGACCGGCCCATCATTACAAACGGGCTTATTAGCAAGAATTTGTTTTGATAACTAAGGAAAAATTGTGTTTATAAACCGGGCAGTATATATATATATATATATATATATATATATATATATATATATATGTATATATATCTCCAAAATAATAATAATTTATTTCTTAATCAAAAAAAACATTGACTGCAAAGAAGCACCTAGGCCTGTATAACAGCTGCTAAATTGTTATTATATTTTAGAATAATGTCTTTGGTGGACTATTTAGAGATCGTTTAAACCAAATTTTATGTGTTTTTTACTATAGTTTAATTTGACTTCAAATGTAATGTGAAGGGTTTTATTTAGTTTTAAAGGTAGCTTTATTGCGTTATGCGATATTTAGGTGAAAACGACGCGGATTATTATATAGGAAGATATTTTCCTAATAACGGCGTTAGTGTACGTTTTTGTGTAATAGTTTTTAACTCAATAACATACATCACATCTACTAGTCCTATAGTTCTTATTCACCGTCACCTTTACTCATGTAGTGCTTAACATAAGACTTACCTGTTGTCTACAAGTTTAATATTTAATAACCATTATGGTATGATATCTCATAAAGACATAAATAACTTATCGTTACTTATTTTAAGTGTATGAAAATAAAAGTTTAACAAAAATATTGCGTTTCGCTTTGTGAAACGAAATCAAGTTACTAAATTGGAACTATGCATGGTAACAGCTGCTACTGATAGATATTACTACCGAAACATTTTCTTCTCAAAGCTTTGTATAAAAAAGTTGACTAACCAAAATAATACTTTAATGTTTCCTTTTCTATCTGAAAGTATTATAAATAGCCGTGTATCTTTCGTTCTGGTGTCAAGGCAACTTTAGGTTAAATGCAATAAAAAAACTTGATTAAGTTAAAGTTAATACTGTTTTATCTTTTCAGTTAAGTAAATCGAAATCAACAAAGAAACTGGCTTGTAAGTCTAGCCTTTCTATGATTGTCGATGTTCCAAAGGACACTTAACAAAGTATTTCTCGTTAAGCCCTCATAGTCAGTTTTAATATAGGTTTTTGTTAGATTTATAGCTATGTCCGAAAAATCATAATATAATGATAAGTTTTCTGGCTATGATGTAGTCAGTATTAAATTCGTTATGCATGTCATAGGTAGGTTCAAACTTACCAACAGACTATGCTTTATACTCTTTATATGGGTCATTCGTCCATGCATAGCAAAATTATGAAAACTATGGTAGACTGATCTAATTAGACAAGGTAGTTCATTCAAAAGTTTTCGATGTTTTGCTAATAGGTTAAGATTTAGAATATTTATCTGAAATTACATGACATTTTGTTCAGGTTGTGACCAACACTTAATACGCAATCAGTCATTTTGTGTTTAGACTGTGGAGACAGACTCTCTATATTTACTTGTTTCATAGACCTTTCGAAGGTGTTTCATCATTAAGCAGAAATTAAAATATACAGAGAAAAAAAGAAACACAGAAAAAAAATCAAAAGAAACAATACAGATATCAAAAGAAAGCTAATGGTGTCTTCTGTGAGAGATACCAGTAATTCGTAAAATGCTTATTTTCACGCTTTTATCGGTGCTACACTTAAATGACATTTTTAATGGGTAAATTATTATTATTATTATTTGGGGATATTTTTTTCTATCTCCACCTGGTTGGCCAATATAATAAATAAATAAAACACTATAAACATATAAAGACAAACCAGATGGGAATCACTCGAGGGGAGACAAAACGGTCGAGGGTTAGGGCGAAACGGAAAGAAACTTGCGGACTATACGAGCAGTGTCAAGGAGCAACGCCTTCTGCATTTGAGCCCGGAGCTGCCCGTCCAGCAGTCCCAACCCCCTCAGGTGATTCAAGAGGCTTGTTGGGATTAACCCGTTTGCAGATACGACTATAGGAATCATTTCGGTTGGCATACCATCCCACATGTCGGTCTCCATGTGTGCCAGTTGTTATTATTATTATTAATCATCTTTGTCTGCTTACTGGAGCCTCGTCTGTGAGCTAGCAGTAAGTGAGGTATTTATTTTGATAAAAGGTTGGTATGTTTCCCCTTCGCCATCATGTCGATCCAATAATAGTCTTATTTAACGAATATCCGGCTACATAGATCATGGAACCAATTTCCCCATATAAACATAAAAGATCCCCTAGATTTTAATTAAATCGTAAGAATGCTTGAATAACGAATAGCAATTAAGTTAAGACAAGGACGGAATTCTTGTTACTTGTTTGAGTGCTATTGAAATTAGTTTCCTAATATTATTCAAACTATTTAACATAATTTGTTGTGTACTAAAAATGCATTTCACCTACGTAATATTTTATAAATATGTTTAATAAAAGAGAATACAATACAAACATTAATGCCTCAGGGTTATACCTTTGGTGAATAGGTAATAATTGACGGTTCGGTGTTACAATTCTTTCAGGACTGAGGGATAAACTTTATTAGCTTGTAGTGGCAGATTGTTAGTCAACTCAACATACAAACTTACACGAAAGCCAAGTCCTATTACTGACTTACTGCTTCTGTATATGGGACCTCTTAGACTAGTATTAGAATTATTATATTCAATATTTAGGAGGTTATTTAAGTTATATGTATGTATCAGTAATAGATTTTGCCCTCTGTAAAGGAAGAGGGAGTTCCCCCGTCAGCCTAGGTAATCCGCCAAGGAACTCGTCAATGCTCCGATGTTACTTTGTTTTTTTCAGACTTATGTGTTTTGCTATTGGCTTTTAGGAAAACACTGAGTCTCGCCAAAATATACTTCCGACCAGAAAATCTTTGAAGTTGGGTATGAGACGAAGATAAGATATCTGCTGCACTGTGACCTTTGTAGATGAATAAAAGACAACTACATTTCATCGATTTCGTGTGGCCTAGATCACAAGTATATCCTCATGATGGCCGCTTGGACTTGACTTCGGCGTGGTAGTGTGAGATACGGTAACATGCGGGTAAATGCCTCTATTCGCTCGAGGCAAACTGGTTTCACACGTCTAGTATGTTAAACTAAATAGCCGTAAAACTGAACGTAAACTATTTACCTGGACAACGGCCTATGTACAGTTGATACAATGTATATAATCTAATTTACATTCTAATTAACATGATCTAATTTCCCCATCCCCGTTCCACCATCAGACTTCACGACGCACTGCTGGATTTCATCCTTTTGTTGTGAACATCCCTTAAACCCGAACGAAGCGCTTTGCTTCGTCTGTCATTATTCGTACAGCAAAGGACTGGAATAGTTGCCCGCGTCAGTCTTTTCCTCTACAGTGAATAGGCATTTACTGAGCTAGTGCGCCTTACCATCCAGGACTGCATTTCCACTTAACATCAGGTGCGATCGTGGTCAAGCACTTACTTAGAAAGTTTAAAAAAAATGTATAGGAACTGCCCCTATATTTAAATATTTATGAATAAAACTGTTTTTTATAGATTTTAGCGCTACCTAACAAAAATATGACAAAAGATAAATAATTAAAGGCTGATGGTAGTCCTGGTTAACTATGATATCACTACGTCAAATACCTCACATAACGCCGTGTCCGTGAATGCCGTAAAGAATTGGAAACTTTGATATTTAAAAGTTAAAAAATAAAAGTTGTAAACTCCGTAAATGTCAGATTTACACTGAGTATGATAATAGATATATACACGAATCTTTGCTAATCTGATTTAGTCGTAGTAGCTTATTGGTCGCGACAGAGCCACTACAGTAATAATTATGAATTTAGCTATGTTCTACGGTAATTATTACATTATTAATTTATAATTAGAATGTTTTAAAACTACTAACACTAGTTTTTAAAGTGATATCAACTAATGTTTGTTTTAGTTAGATCACGTTATGTGTGCCAACTGTGGTAACTTAACCATGTTTTGGCAGAGAGTACTTATTGCGGTTGCTGTTTAAAGTATTTAAAAATTGAAGTAAAATTAAATTGAATTACGGCCTGAATGAATACCAGCATGAAGTATGGAAACAGAGGCCTAGTTACACAACACAAGGCATTTCCCCTCAGTCCTCGGTTGGGAACGATCCATGTGCATCTATCGCTTTTATTGAGGATAGGTGTTTATGCTAAATGTTATAAATGAAAATTATGTAAGTTTTAAATCAATGTATAGTCTAACTTTTATTTTAGCGGGCGTTCTAAACTACTGGTATAATTTGCGAAGTGCTTCCAATATATTACGGACATTTATCAGGTAGCTTGTGCCAAAATGTACAACCGCGTGTTGGCAACTGTCGTGATGCTTATGGTGGATGCCGTGTTAAATTAAATGAAATCAAATGTTTTTCAATGTATTAATAAAAATAAAAAAAATAAAAGATGAAACAATTAGATAATACCTTTAACTAATAGCTATAGAAGTCGAGGTCCCGACTTTTGTTTGAAACTGAGGGTGAAAAACGAACACGAGTTTGCCAGGAATGACTACGGCGCATAAGCACCTATATCAATCGTTAACAAACATTCATTGTCACAGTGATTAAATTCCGGATTTCTAAATTCACACTGAATACTACACAAGACAACACAACACTACACAATATAACATAGCATGGCATAGCAAAACAGAAAAGCATAGCAAGGCATAAAATAGCTTAGAATAGCATAACATAGCATAACATAGCACAACATAACATAACATAACACATCATAGAATAGCATAGCATAGCATATCATCATAACACAACACAACACAATATAACATAACATAACATAAAAAAAAAAACTAAATACAACCGTGTTAAGCTACTATGTTACACTAGTATTTTCCAGTTGAGCTAACCCGTTGACGATACAATTAAAAACAAAAAACAGTGTGGCTCTACCATAGTTACACTTAGATGATATCTATCTATTTCTCGAGGCAGGGTACTTGTTGTAGATTTTCTCCATAACACAAAAAAGAGTAAGCCAAAGTGACGTTGTCCTTTTAGCACAGAAATTTAAAATTACGAAGCATTTATACCTGTGCCCGACTTGCTATTTGTTACAATATGCAATTCAGCTGACCCCTATTGGGATAAGTGAACGATACTGGCTAGTAAAATACAAAAGATATACAATCAACTTTTTAGAATAATGCCATAGGCTGCGTCCGATGTGTTCTAAAAATTCTAACACACAAAGCTTGCCACTAACCTAAACCATAAGATGAAGAGAAAATGATAGCATAGAACTCTGTAACTCGGGAAAAGACAATTCGTGAATAAATAACAACATTATATTCGAACTATCGAATGACGCTTGTTTGTTTATAAAAATTGAATTCAGCTTAAGAATCGCAATTGTATTGAATCGCATCCATTCGACCGCATCCCCTATTTTCTTTCCAACAACTTTGGTAAATTAAAGTTAAATAGCTAGGAAACTTCTTATTAAGTTATGGTACAATTGTGTTTTAATTAATGTTAATTTTACAACTTCTTAAGAATAACAGTAATGTCCGTTCTTGAGTTGGACATTTTGTGTTTAATTCTATCTGTTTCAAACAGAACAAAAGTCTGCACAAGAAATATTCGGCAAATAAATGTAACATATTTGAAAGACCTGACCATAGAAAGAAATGACCATTCTCCCGATGGGAAGGCGGGTTGGTAAGCACATTATCTGCCTTATTCGCTAGGGATGTACTCGCTCGCATTGTAGCGGTGGATGATATATTATATCTCTAATAAAATACTAAAGATATTGATTTGTATAGTTTTGAGTTGGCAGTAGTTTTCACATAATATTGTTAAATAATAATATTGCCAATAAAATTGTTTTATTAACTTATTAATGTAAATGTATTTATTTATGTGTGTATTATACACAAAAGAAATAGGAGAAGAAAATTGTGAGCCGCGTGAAAACATTTTAATACACTTATATCAAAAAGCAAACAATGGTTACAGAAGTGTTGACGATGAGTGGAGAGCTCTGTACCTATAAATCAGCACTATATTATGTACGTTATCAGATAAGAAACATATGTCGCCATAATAGAACAGGACTAACTTCATCACCCCAACACAACACTGCCTAAGTAGACATCTTTATTCGTTTTAGAAGTCACACTGTTTCTTCACCATCAATGCACTTCAAGTGAAGTAAATAAATTTATTTCATACTTATGGTCTGCCATGTAGGGTGCAAAAAAATAGTCATGTCTTCTCGTAGTTGTGAAATATACAACTGAATTAGAAACGTATAGTTTAAAAAGGTAAAGGCTTTTGAAATATTCAAGCTATAGTAAATATTATTAATGTTACATATTTTCGTATAGTTGAAAATTTGCGATAAAATTAGAATTTTATACTCTCAACTGGCGACGACAGCGGCAATTATTTCTGAGGTTTTCCTACTTCATAGTTAGTTTTTGAGTTAAGCTTAAAAGTTTTGTCACGCGTTAACAATTAGCGGGCACTATGGTTTTTGTTATGAGCTTACTTAACATATGAATTTTTTTGTATTTCCTGTATCATTATAAACAAATTATATGATATACGACGTATAGATTAAGTGTAACGTGTTCAGTTATAAAATATTCTAAAGATCAAATATCAATTACATTTGAAATTACTTAAAGTTTTGCTTATTTTTTACTGATAATCGATTAAAATTAAATTATGTAATGATTCTTCTCATGCATTGATACTATCCTTATACAATTTACTTTAAATTGTAAATTTTCAGTACATGACAACTTATTATCATACAAGTTTGACGCGTGTGTTTTCTTTATAAAACTAAAGGACGACAAACTCACACAGTGTTCTGATTGTACGAATCATTTCGTTCTATAAATACAAACATCCCTAACCCCAAGACAAGATATTATTTCACATACCAATGACACAAATAGAAGGACCTGACTTTATATAGCATACTTCAGTGCCGTGAGTTCTGACTTTATTCGACAGTTGAAGAAATCATCACCTACTATGAATTTTATGGTGAGTGTGTATTCGGAGCTACTGATTCTGAGTTTAATATTATTCTATTAAATTATATTTTTAAACCGTATAGTAATGAGGAGCTATGAAGAAAGATTGTGACATGTGAATTGTTCGATCGCAGTTGCAACTTTCAAATTTTCTCATATGTATAAAGGCTTCGTCTTGTCCATTCTCTTAACACCACACATCCATCTCAATATTCTAATTTAGTAGTAGTAGTCAAGTTTATTATAAGTAATAAAAATGAGAAAATAATCTGCCGACATTGTGACTCTTAAGAGTAACTGAAAAATATTTTATTTTGAACAATATCGTAACCAACATTTGGCAATCCTTTGAATATTTTTATTTTATTTCATTGTGAGTAACAAACGAGCACATAGTTCACCTGATGGTCAGTGATTCCTGCGACCCATGACATCTGAGGTCATCCTTGCCAAGGAATCACAATGCAGATGCGTTACACTCTTGAGGACTGAGATGGAATGCCTCGTCACCAGTAATAAATCGCTACACTCGCCAGACGAAACACAGCAATATTTTATTTTACGCCGGTATTGAGTGAGGGCGTGATCCTACCCCGATGGAGCTGACCCATTCATTCTGCACCTAGAAACAAACTGCAGAGTAGCTCTACCACTGTTAAGATGAAAATGAAAAACTTATTATATATATTTGTATGAGTATAGTGTCATGAATTGTTAAGAATTTCTTAGTGTATCTTTTTTCTTTTTATATTATTGAATTATAAAATAATTTTTATTATTATATTCTCTTTGTATTGAGAATCATTTAGATGTTTTTGATATTATTATGTATTCATTAGCCAAAGTATTTATAAAAGTTTTAATGTTTACTTTTATTATTATTATAGATTTAAATGGACTATTCAAAATCACTTTAGGAAAATTAAATCGTTACAAGCTGCCGGTCAGCTCAGAGATATCTTCTAACAAAAACCTAATAGATCTTATAAAATGAACTGTTTATCACAAAGTAATGAATATTTAGACTGCATGCGATATCCAGTTCTCATTTTTTAAAAAATAATGCTAGCACCTTAGTAACAATATCTTATTAACATTCCAGTTAACCACTCCAACTAAGTTTGAAATGCTTGTGCTGAGAGATGCTTCACGACATTAGTTGAGTAGTGGATTCGAACCCATGACCTTAAGTTTCGCAGACCATAGCCGAAGCCATTAGGCTATTGGTGAAACTTATTGTTGTTCTTGTTATTCGAAGAATAAGATATTTTTTCTTTTTCTACTTTTACAGAGAAAAAATGAACACAGAGGAAACGCAAGGGATGAAGATATTACTGTTATTGTACATTTTATTTCTATATAACCGCTTTATCGTCTAAAACATTTCCTGATGAAAGCAAAGGTCATGCTTGTGTCCAAACATTAATAGTGTCTATAATTGATTATGCTGTGTGTTACCCAGATCTCTCACGCGATCTTCATATTGAGCTTGATCGCCTATTCAACAACTGCATTCGATATATTTTAGGTTGCGTCAATATGAACATATTCTCCATATATCATATGTCGATCTTTATTGGCTATCAATGCAAAAAAAAATATTTGTTCTCTTCTCCATTTTAAGTTTCTTCTTCATCATTACATGACAGACTTTTAGATCTACATTTAATAAACAAGATCTGTATTTAAGCTTACTTTATCGATTTCTTTCCTAATTAATTTACTGTCCGTACACTACTCTGATATTCTGTACCTGATGACATCAGGAAGGTGACTAATAAAAACAGTTTTGAAATTTTGGTTCATGATTACTTACTTAAAATACCTGTAGTCTCTATTCCATCCTCTATGGAATTTATTGGTAGCTACAGCTATTATATTCTATTTCTATGTGTATTATGTATACGATATTTATCTATATACGTATTTATTATTTGTATATTTTATATTACCTATTCATCTAATATTATTAATTAGTTTATTGCTACACCTATCACTCTCTATACCTCACTATAACTCACACCTATATCTCACTGCACCTTGGGATAATTGATAGATAATGCCTTTGGCATTTAGCCCACCCTTTGTGAACCTCTAATGTTGTAAAGGTTAATGCAATCAATAATATATAAATAAAAAATATATGAAAACAAAAATAAATGTCCATAATTAATCTTATAGTGTTGTCTAAACTTCAAATTAAAACGAATTCAAATGAGTTTGATATGCGTAAAAGAACACTGACGTTAACGATCACCTTCTTTTCTGACGACATTTTAAATAGCTGATAGAGACTCTATGCTTGTCAACATTCAATAATAATGAAACTATGAATTAGCTATCCAACGCAATGTTATACCTCAGTGTAGGTGCAGAAATATATTTTATTTTTATATGATGTTAAGTAAAATAAATCACATATTTTTTCATATTGGGACTGATTCAGCATTAATTCCCTGAAATTCCAATAACAACATTATTGCTGCAGAATCTTGAACTTAGTATAAGCGAGATGTTCTATTTTAGGGATATTTATATCTAAATCCTTAATATTTTTTTCTATAATGATATTTCAATCCGTATGCAATATTTTACCACAACGACATAAAAAGCAAACAATCTAAAACAGCGTTTGAAATATCAAAGAATTCATTTCTTATTTCATGGTTACTCTGTTCTAGAAAAATTGCTCAGATTTCCCCAGTCGATTTTCCGACTTGTTCAAATATTGACAAAGAGTATTGAACTGGACTTTAGTACCGAGACAATCGCGCTTCAAGGTTTGACTAAAGTGACTCTATTGGGCTGCTTTTATTTAATGAAAATAGATGTTAGATGATGGTCGATATTAACCAGGACGACATTTTCACATTGTTAATAAATTATTTTCTACTAAAAAGCTTTCGTACATACATAGTTGGTCTATCCCTAGACTGATTATCGATAGAGGTACAGACAGGGACATGAATCATCGTACACAATTATTTTGAAATTATTTGTATTAAAAGTTATATCCTGGCTGAGAATCGAACTGAAGACTCGCGCGTTTAATTTATGTAAAATAATATTTTTAAACAAGAAAAACAGATGTAATTTAAAAAAAAACGCACTAGATTATTGTAAAATTAATATTGCTTTGCAGATAAGGAGTATTGAGGATTATTCGAAAGAATATGTTTGCATTTTAAAATTATTCCTGTTTCTTGAGGATTCTCAAAATTATTAGAAATAATAATAGTATATGCCTTGGCAGAGAATGTTGTTGCGGTGACGACCGATTTTTTTTACTTACACCTCATTTCGGATGACGGTTGACGCCTAGCAACTTTTAAATTCGAAATTACTCCTTTTCAAAGAAATTCTTAATCGTAATTTTACCGAGAATTCCCTTGTAGCTCAGTGTCTAAAATTCACGGTACACGAGCAAACCGAGTGTAACGCCGGTGCCGGCATCAATGAAATTGTTAATTGTAATTTTAAGTACTAATTTTCTACCAGTTTAGCGGTGAAGTCTCTTGTAGCTCAGTGTCTAAGAATTCACGGTACGCGGGCAAATCGAGTGCAACGCCGGTGCCGGCGTCAATTAAATTGTTAATTGTAATTTGAAGTACTGATTTTCTACCAGTTTAGCGAGAAGTCTCTTGTAGCTCAGTGTCTAAGAATTCACGGTACGCGAGCAAATCGAGTGCAACGCCGGTGCCGACGTCAATTAAATTGTTAATTGTAATTTTAAGTACTGATTTTCTACCTGTTTAGTGGAGAATTCCATGGTAGTTGTCTCTAAGAATTCACGGAAATTAAAATTATTTGGACAAATCTAACTATGTATACTAAAAAACAATTCTGTATAAAATTTAAGTCAGTGTAATTAAGTTATGGATTTCATTTATTGATTTATTAATATAGATAATAATTCTAAAAACAAAATTGTGTACAATCGATTTCTCATCTTTGAAAAAGCTCCTTTAGTAGCTAAGTTTGATTGGACGAATACAAGGACAAGCCAACTTTCTCTCAAAGGTAATTGTGATACGATGATACGCTACTGATTTTCTACCAGTTTAGCGAGAAGTCTCTTGTAGCTCAGTGTCTAAGAATTCACGGTACGCGAGCAAATCGAGTGCAACGCCGGTGCCGACGTCAATTAAATTGTTAATTGTAATTTTAAGTACTGATTTTCTACCTGTTTAGTGGAGAATTCCATGGTAGTTGTCTCTAAGAATTCACGGTACGCGAGCAAAGCGAGTGTAATCGCTGGCACGGGCACCAATGTAATTGTTTTTTTTACTACTTTAAACCTTTATTTATCTTGATTTTAAAATCAATTAAATCTTTTACTTAATAAAAAGCTTCTTTTTTATTAAATTGACAATAACAAAGGAGCACACATTTCACCTGATGGCAAGTGATTCCTGCGGCCCATGACATCTATATTCATCCTTGACAAGGAATCATAATGCAGATGCGGTGTCGCCCTTGAGTACTGAGATGGAATGCCTCGTCACCAGTAATAATGGTCTCCGGACCCCTACACTCACCAGACGAAACACGGCAGCATTATAGTGCTATTTTACGCTGGTATTCTGTGAGGACGTGGTCCTACCCCGGTCGAGCTGGCCCATATATTTTACAGCTAGAAACAAACTGCAGTGTAGCTCTACCAGCGTCAAAAAGCTTTTGGACTTATTGGAGCTTACGCCTAGCGTAAATAAACTACGTGACTTTGTGTGCATTAATTTAATGAAAATGGGGCAAAAATATTATTTAAATAAAATCTAATAACAATTAATGATTCAATTGATATATTGCTATTCAGTAAATATCACTTACCCCAATAGAACAGGCGAATAAATATAAATACAATTAATCTAATTTGTATTATATTACATTGTTATTTATGACATGTGTACATATGTACTGCAAAGCTTTATTTGTTCCCTTAATTAATCAGTAGTTTCTTTTCGATGTGAAATATTAAAATTATTTGGACAAATCTAACTATGTATACTAAAAAACAATTCTGTATAAAATTTAAGTCAGTATAATTAAGTTATGGATTTCATTTATTGATTTATTAATATAGATAATAATTCTAAAAACAAAATTGCGTACAATCGATTTCTCATCTTTGAAAAAGCTCCTTTAGTAGCTAAGTTTGATTGGACGAATACAAGGACAAGCCAACTTTCTCTCAAAGGTAATTGTGATACGATGATACGCTATTTTGTCGGGATACACACGGCTCATTAAATGCTAAAACATTTTAAGATGATGATTATAAAAAATATGAAAATAGCTCACATCTTATAATCCAATCGAACAAAGATGAGATAGCTATTTTCTCTGTCTAACACGCCTCAGGAAGTGGGCTTCTCATTTTTGTATATCTTATGAGAAACTGAAAAATAGAATACATATTGGAACAAGTCATCTAGGACCTAGATGGCTTGTACCAGTACAAGTAAAAATACAGAGACCTAGATTCTAGGTCTCTGTTTTTTTAATATATTTATGGAATATTTAAATGAACCTAATACTGTGCTGTAGTTTTTTGTAATAGTCTATTACAATGTTTTTACTACGGGTATAATGCTCTATTAGATATATAGATATTTTTATAGATGAAAGTTAATTCATAAATACTTATAAGGAGTTCTAGATAGTAATGGTAATTTTATGCTACCGGCGGTGGTCCGTTTCTACAGAGACCAACTGGGAAGAAATGGTGTAAATACTTTTTTCAAGGTATTATGCTAATAATCCTCCATTTTTCTATAAACGAATTAAAATTAGGTTGTGCATCCTTTATGATAGTGTGTTACCGCTAGGTATTTCTTAATTCGAAGCACAGTAGAAGTGACCTCGAAACCCCTCTGTTCGGCCATCAATACTCTCCTTTACGAATCGTATTCACAGAGCGTCTATTTGTCAAAGAGTTTTTATGTGAAAGTAATATTATGATGTTATTTGGATTCTGCTTTTATATCCACTTGGTATCCATAATTCAAAACATAGGAATATATTTTGTTACTTTTACTAAAACTCCATGACAGTGAAAGTTAAACGTAAATTTGGTTTTTAGGGCCTTGTCGTCAGCCATTGTAGCTCAGTATCTCGCTGGCTTTTTAATAACGGTAAGAGAGCAAATCAAGTTCGATCCTCGGTGTCGGCACGAAAAATAATTACAATTTCAATTTTATGACATTGATATATATTAGATATATATATATATATATATATATATATATATATATATATATATATATATATAATATACACCATTATTAAAAAATATTTTCATATTTTTTTAATAATGGTGTATATGGTATCAGTAATATCGGTAGATCTTGTGCTAGAATCGTTACTCCCAAAACAATCAATCAGCGACAACTAAAGTGTGTGCTTGTAGTTTCCGAACAAACCAATACATAAAATTCTAAAACTAACATTATGCCTAGGCTGGCCACTTAGTTTACCAATGCCCAATGTAGCCATCAGAAGTTGCTAGAGAAGTCGTAGTCGATTTTCATCTTTGTCTATATCAGACCTGTCAAAATTATATCGTCACTTAAAATTATAAAATACATCACAACAAAAACATTTTACTTGGTCGACGTCTTTAACTTCGTTAATAAGATGACAATGGCTATTATTATTTGAACTTTCGAATGCCGCTTGTCTGTTTAGTAAAATTGTAATCCGTTCAAGAACTGCAATTGTAACGAACCGCCCGCACTCGGCCGCATTCGCAATTTTATTTTCAACAACTACGGTGCACTAGAGTTTTCTGTTTAACTGATAAGCTTCTGGTATTGTACAGTTGATTTTCATAAGCCTTTTATTTAATGCCTTTTGTTGATTTTATTTTTTATATCCTCCAGGAGTGTCGATATTTTGTATTTAACCCTATTGGTTATTATTAATTATAATGATCAGCTAATTTTGTATCCATAACAGGATATAAGCCTTTCTAAAATAGATTTAGCAAAACTAAAACATATTTGAAGAAAATCCCGACTCACGCTTGGCAGGCGAGTTGTTAGATGTGATATTTTTACTCTTCAGCTATTGATGAGTGAATATTTACGTTTACCATATTTGGTTTGATTTTACTGTCTTTAGTCGTTCACCGTCCATTTAAAACCAAGTGGACCATGACCAGTAAAGGTTGTCTTTTAATACATATATAAATATAATGTTATATGTTAACAATTTACACCGACATTTTACCGACTTGTGTTATTGTGAAATAGTTCCATATTAGTTTAGAACCAGGAAAGATAAACGATCAATCTTACACATATCGGGTAAGAGGAACTAAATAATTATTAACATTTTCAGGTGTTGTATGTTGAATAACAATAATTTGTGATTTACTCAGATATAAGTGACCATGTGTGAATACCTCTCGTTTCGCTAATATACAATATCCTACGTAGTTCCTATCGTCTGGTAGGAATGAAAAGATGTCGCTGAAATCAAACAAGATTACTCAACATACATCTTAGCATTGCTTGAGTAAGTATCTATATCAATTCGCATGAGGAACATTAAAATTTATAATAATAATGATTATAATCTTTATTTTCAGTATCACAATACAATAACTAATCTCCTTTTAAATAAAATTCATACTTGTGTCAGGAGAATCTGCTGATGGCTGGTTATGACGTCATCCTGTTTCTTTACCAGCATAATAAGTGGAGAATCGATGTAGAGGTTTATGGGCCAGAGTTATCCCTAACATGAAATATGTTCACACTTAGTCAAGTATGCAATAAAATCTAATTTCCCGTATCATTATTCTGTTACTTTATAAGTATATAAAGTAATAATACTTGCGGGTAAGCGATAAGTTCAGATTTAGATTAGGATCGCCGTGTAGTGCTTTGTGGCAACCTTTTGCGGAAACCTATATACAGTAATGGTCTAATGATAATGGAAAATACAAATAATAGAAACTATCTTAACACCGTAAATTATGTGAAACTATGAACACCTTTCACAGAAAGAAGTGGTTTAGTGGTCCAGTTAGTTCCTGCAGCAGCAGAATAAATAGGTCCCCTTATCCGGGGGAACCACGCCCACATAGAATACCAGCGTAAAATAGCAGCATAATGCTGCCGTGTTTCGTCTGGTGAGTATAGGGATCCGGAGACCTTATTACTGGTGACGCGGCATTCCTTCACAGTCCTCAAGGGTAACAACGCATCTGCATGATTCCTTGTCAAGGATGAAAGTAGATGTCATGGTTCGCAGGAATCATTAGCCATCAGGTGTACTGTGCGCTCGTTTGTTACTTTCAGTATAATAATAAAAAAAGTAAGTAAATTGTTTGTTGCATTTGATGATAACATGTATAATCCCTCTAGTAAATAAATACATCGGCATAATATGAGAGATGTAGAAAATTTTGCCAAACGCCCTGCAGTAAAATTTACGAGTATACATTTCATAACCAAACGTATTTAAAGAGAAGATAAGAAAATTTCTGAAAACCATAAAAACATATTTTTGAAAGTTTAAATACAATTTACTATAAATATTTTATATTATTTTCCTTAGACAGTTAAAAAGCTTATAACAAATACAAATTTTAAATTACTTTAAATTAAATTACTACCCGTATATATGTATTATATTTGGAAGCCACGGCAACGCAGAGACCTCTTAATTTTATAGGGCGAGCAATTTGAGTTTCATTTGCGGCGTCGGTAACAATTTGGTTTGTGCTAATATTGCTAATTGCAATTTTAAGTTGAATTACTACGTGCTTTGCTATGTAGGAAACGTTATTATGATAAGTAAATCTTTGTTTGAATCTATATATATATAATTATTGTGGTATATTATTGGAACGTTGATATTATTTTGACATTGACGTTAAGATTATTTTATAGTGCTATTATTATCTTAAGTGAAATTTAGTTGTAACTTAGGTTCAAATAAGGGTTCAAGTAAGAAGCAATATATTTTACTCCAATAGAAAACTATTTCCTAACGCGGTGTATCCTACAAACATAAGACACTTGTAAGTTCATCAGAATGAGGCTCTCGTGATTGACTGATTAGAAGATCTGGCCAAATATGGCTGGCCTCAATATCTCTGGCTATCGATGGACATCAACATCATGAGTCCAAGGGTATAACTTTATTAATAGTATTCCTTTTTATCATTAATAAATTTAGATAAAGGGTCCTGGCTGAATATACGACATATCATAAAAACCAAAATTTACATGGCACCTAACATATAAATTTTAACCCAAAAAACAAGAATGGACGATATAACTAATACTAATGTTTTAAGAAATCGAAACAAAAAGATATTGATTAAGGAATTTAAAATACACTTATAGCGTAAAATTTTTTATGCTGTAGATAAAAAAATATAATACTCTACCTACTGACATAAAAATATGACCATCGAGTCGCTTTATCTCTCTCATATCTCTATCTCTCTATCATATATTAAAAAGGTGGCTAATTGATATAACGTATTACTACTAAAAAATATTAAATAATGTTATGGATTATTTGTGATAGTTCATTGAAATCTAGGAACTATATTTGTTACTTGATTTGAACATTTTAAAAATTGTAACACATACCTTTGTATAATATATAACATTCAATAAATAAATGAGAGTATGACTCGTATCAAACTGACACAAATTTAGGTACTTAGTAATTTGGGACTTAGATAACTTGGTGCCACGATAGAAGTGCGAGTATTGTTTATAACCTATATATACCTACCTATATAACCAATATATATTGAAAGTATTGAATATAACCGTATTTCAATACGTTGCCAAAATTATGTCGCTGTTCATGGTTGCCTTTTCCGTAATTAGCACAAGGCTCCTAGGAAATTCAGAATAAATCAAAATGCATACACTATAACAGCTTTTAACAAAATATGCAAACAATCTTAAATTGAGTTCAAAATTCTGCATAGCTCATTTTTTATTTAATGGTTACATTGTTCTACAAAGATCGCGCAAATTTCCCTAGTTGATTTTTCTGCTTGCTCAAATATTGATGAAGAGTATTGAACTGGACTCTGGTGCGGAGACAATTGTACTCAAGTGACTCTGCTGTGATGTTTGTGTTGAATAAGAATAAAAGGTATTCAAAGAGGAAATATATTTTGTTTTATGCGGTTTCTAAAAATAAATAAAATGTTACTAGTTGGAAAGCATGTTGATATTCGAAACTTATTCCCACACTCATTCACTCAATCGCTAACTCATTTGCCGAATCCTTCAATCACTCACTATCTCCTTCTATCACTCTCCCCTAGTAGCGTTTCGTTTTACAAATTATTTTTATGCCTTTCGTCAATTATTTAATTAAAGCTTAGTTATTAAAATTTTTTTACGCTTAGTAGGAAATCGGTATGTTATAAAAGAAGAAAATAGGTAAAGGAAGTTATCGAAAGCTTCATAAAGATTATTTATATTATATGCCTCAGTAAATTTTAGGTTTCGTAAGCAAGCTGTGTATCTAGTCATATATATATATATATATATATATATATATATATTAATATTTTTGTATATTGATATGTGACTATAACAATGCCTTCTCGTTAGTTGCTGAACATCATAGAAAATTATTTGTAAAGTTACTGCACGGTTATTCTATTACATTAAGATAAAAATAATATTTAAAATTTATTAAAAATTTCATAAAACAAAGTAAATTTCTAGTGTATTGCGGAAATGTTATCAATATCTGTAAAACTTCTATATCAAGATAGCTTTAGAAAAATATCTAATAATTTTGATTACAAGATAAGCTAATTTCTTTTCCACTTGGTAGACTTAATTTAATCAAGTTGAGTAAAATAGGTAAGAATAAAAATTTTTAAGACTACATTTAAACTAGTATATTTAACTTAAGTATATGATAAAACAATTTATTAAAGTTACCATTCCGTGAAACAAATGATGTGTTCAATATTTTTATTTTTCATATCAAAAATTGTATACCAAAGCTAAGTTTGATTAGATGACGAGGAAAGTCCAAATTTACTCTTTATACAAATTTCCTGTATTAAATTGATAGCGGTATGTTTAAGTTATGGATCGTGATTTTGTGACTCATCAATATAAGTTATTATATCCCATATCTCATATCTGAATAGTCTCCGTTAGTCAATAGCTAATTTTGATTAGACGTCTACAAATAGGCCAATTCTCTGTCAAATTGTGATACGATGATAGCTTTTTTTTATACATACAGGGTTTATTAAAGAAGGAAAATAAGTTTGTTTTATATCCCAATCGAGAAAAAGTGAAAATAGACTTGCTAATTGAATTTCATCTAGTCTACATAAAGTCTAAAACCTCACTCCCTCTGAAGTTTTTGACTGTCGTTGCTATTAATTTTCAAGATAAACCAACATAGACTAGATGATGTGGCATTATCAGGTAAACGCGTTATTTCAAAGGCGCCTAGTCGCTTTTGTGCGTGCAATATAATAATTAAAATTTAATTATAACGGTATAAACTGAATAAAATGGCGTTTTATATGTGTTTAGATGTGATCTCGACATCCCTCGGATAGAGCATTAATGAATTATACAAAATTAAAAATAAGCCTTAAATTAATTATATTCACAGTACTGCTATTGGGCAACGGTATTTCTGTCTGAAAGTTTCATGATGTTATTCGGCCCTAGTCTTTAGCCCAGTCGGTACGAGTATCTTTAATTTTATACATACATTTGGTAATTTTTATTGAAATACCATGAGTCTTTCGGAGCTATATCTTGTTGCAATTTGTTTAGGTTAAAATATTATTTTCTTATTGTGGAAAACAGGGTGGTCTTTCATAAAACAATTAATGTACTATGCAACTCGATACATTACGGGAAATGGTTTCTTTCATGCAGCATGATACAGTATTAGTGGGGACGAGAAAATGTTAATTACATCAATATTAAACTTACTTGGGTTATTTAGGACAGCCTTTCCGAGAATAAACTCGCAATTTAGTACGTTTCGCAAGATTTGCCCAATCTCATATAGTAAAGCGGGCATGAGTGGGTGCAATGGCGATTCCTTAACGCTGATGTTCGCATCTTCAAATATTCCACAATCAATCAATGATACTCTATGGTAATCAACTCCACATAAACAGAATTGAGAAACCGCAAATCGTCGTTAAGGAACACCGAGTCCTACCGAGAATTTTTAGCGAGGGTATTGATTAATTTCTACGGTGAAGGTGACTGGGTACTTTCATCTACTTCGAATCCGATCATTAATTAAATTAAATTCTAATGATATTATGAGGTCTTCTGCATCTAGTCGATCTAAACAAAATAATTAAGTGCCGTCGGTAAACTCTCATACTATGACCCCATGGACTAAGTGCTGTGAATAATTTGAAACATCGGGAATCAAAATAGTTAATATTAGCTAATATAAGAAGTTTAAAAAGAAAATTTCATAACAATCGATATTCTCTGTATGGTCTTAAAGTTATATGAGAAGGTTTCTCTATTTGTTTATATCTTAAAAATATATGAAATTATATAAAAGTTATTTCAGTTAGTTGGTCAACTTTTGTATCTTTGTGACTACAATAACAAGGACATTAAATATTTGAATTTTCGAATGTCGCTTGAACTATATGTTTGACAAAATTGCATACCTTTCATGAATAGTAATTGAACTTATTCAATTGTACTAAATCGCGTCCGGTATTTTCTTTTCAATAACTTTGGTGAAGATGGAAAACTAGTTGGGAAGCTTCTGTTGAATTATAATATAATTGTGTTTTCTTTACGTATTGTTCATCAACGTATAATAATAGTATTTCGTGGATAGTGACGAAATTTTCCAATAAATCCTATATATTTCATTCGTTCGTCTTACTAATTATATGGATTTTATAGAGTTTATATGAACTTTTTATTCTTGTGATTCGAGTGTTGTATAATACCTTTGGTCCATTTAATTACCGTCTAACCTTACTCTGCAGGCTGCTATTAATCATTTACTTTTACTACGATCTGCGCAGAAGGAGCTCAAAGTATCTTGAAGTCTTATAATGGTATGTCTGCTTTGGGATTTGATTTTATGACCACAGGAAAGCAAGCCGATGGTAGCTATTTCATCTGTTGAAATGAGACAGGTTGCGTGAGAGAGGTTTATTTAAAACAGTTGTGTTTATTAACTCTTAAGCCGTCCTGGATGTATTAGTAATAAAGGATCCTAATAAAACTTAAACTCATACTGTATGTACTTTATTAGCTACCGTGGGCATTTTTGAAATTCTGAAAAAAGAGAAGAAGGACAAAAATACCTAGCCGTAGTCAAATAAGCAACAAGTTTTTCGCACTTAACACTAGGAAAGACTTGCATTTGCCCTCAAGCGGAACTATTAGGTTCGATCACTTGGAGAATCAGTGCATTTGATATTGATCAAGTCATTAAAACATAAAGTAATAACTTTTACAATTGTACATATAGTACATAAAAAATATGTTATTTATATAAAAGCTAAGATTTTTAGTGTTTTGGTAAAAAAACTTACTCTAGATTTAAGGTGTAACAAGTTTGTACGAAAACAATGGATGCAGAAGATTTAGGATCGTGCTTTGTTAAAGTTTGTTGATGAGACCAATGGTCATCAATACAATGGTGGTCTGAGATAATGCTTATGAAATAATATAAACTTTGAATTTGAATGACAATTCACCAAAAGAGGTTGGGAAAACATTTCTAAAGAGGTTATCTAGCTCTGGAGTAAGGTCAGCCAATAGACACGTTGCACTGAAGTTTTTTTTTTATACAATATTAGGCTTTATATTTTTTTAATGGTAATAAAATATCAGATTAGATGTTTTTTAGGCCAGATAATGAATGGGAAATTTTAGCTTCTATTGCTAATAAATATGATATCAAGATATTGACATCACACGAATATGTCTTTAAAACCTGTATATTTTATCACTTGTACATAAGTAACTGACGCATTACGAGAATATTCATTTGAACCTATTTTATAATTGATTGATATAATAAGTCAAGCTGTTGGACAGGAATATGACATTTTAAATTAGGTTACATTAAAAGCACACACATCAACAAAATTTATATTCAGTTCATTTTAATTTATTTATTGATTTCTAGTAACACAAAAAACAACCAACTTCTTATGGTCAAATTTCATGTCATCGTATTCTGTATATCCTAACTGACAAAACTCAAATTCGTACTCATTTATATTGTTTGAAGTTATTTTTTGATCAAAGTCAAGAAAAGTAATGTTGTTTTTAATATTCTAAAAATAATGAAAAACAACATCTTTTTGAATCTCTTTTTACCTGTGTACCTTCTTCAGTATCTACATGCGTATATTTGGTTTTTATACGAGTATAACACGTCAAAGCATTCAAGTCGGTTCTGTTTTGTTATTAAATAATGAACACAAAGATAAGTCCGAAACAAAAACACAAAGATACAAATATTGTCGTTAAACGTAATTTAAAGTATCTAAGAGTAAATACCTGTCATAAAAATTGCTTGGCTTATACTGTCAAGGAGTATAACATACGATACAAATATTGCTGGAAAGATATAGTATGCAATATAAAAAAATATTTTGATGTATTTTTTTCGGTTGTTATCAAATACTATATCCAGTAGAAAATAAATGACAGCTGATTTATACCAAATAAATTAAGGTATCGAGGATCGAACTAATGTTATGAAATTTAAGGCGAAGACCCGAAGGCACTGATCTGAACGGCTCCTCGTTTGTATATCTTTTTCATTGGTATAATTCTTAATGCTATATTTTTCAATTTTTCAATAAATGTACACAAATTGAAAAAACAAACCAAGAAATCATTACAAATTCTGTTAACATTCCAACCCTCGGAATAAGTGAAAAACATTATATTTGCTACAAATGTAAGTGTTGTGAATATGAGAACCATCGCAACGTATATTTGCCAATCCCTTGAACATCCTGACAATTGAAATATTATTCATAAAATATTTGTATGTATACAGCGATGGGAATTATTATCAGTCATGTTATTAACCAACAAAATGCTATATATTTTTGTTTTGGTTTTAGTATAAGCCTCTTTAATTATTTTTGAACGTGAGCAGGTATCGGCTAAGTAAGTCTAATTGTTTATCTGAGAATAAAATATTTATATGATAACTTTTTACGAAGGTTCGACGTCTACAGAGAACCAAATGAAGCTAATTAAGCTGTAAAGGAAAGTGAAACAATGTTTGTAAATGTGGTCTGTCAACAACCAAAAAGCAGAAGGTAATTACATGTTCAGATTGCCTAAACACAAGTCCAAGCTTAAACTTTTATTTCAACGAAGTATATTGGTTGAAACTCACAAAAAACTTACCGAAGTGAGCTAGATATTACTATTGTCATTTGGAAGGGGTTTCCAAAGGAGTATGGCCTGTACTCTGAAAGAATAACGAAAGAACCCAGAGCAATGGGTATGGAACACTAATTCTCATTCTATTTAGGGATCGAGGTACACAGTCAAGAGAAGAATGTAGAAATTGGAAGTCATCTTTAAGGTAAGATGGATAATTTGAATCATGTAATATAAAATAGAGAATAAGCAGATTCTAGAGCTACGTTTTTCTCGAATAGAGAGCCACTTGAGTTGTAAACGATGTAAGGCAATGTGATCATACTTACGTAAGTCGAAAATAAGTATTAAGGAATTATTTATAAGCCGCTCCAACTTATTCAGAAGATTTTGCGATGGATCTGGGTAGCACACGTCATCATAATCGATTACAGGAAGAATAAGGGAGTAAACCAGCATAAGCTTGGTTTTGAAAGGGTAATAAGTTTTTAAAACGATAAAGAGAAGGCAAGGTGGCAACAACTTTATGGCTAATTTTATCTGTACATGTCAAGTCATTTTATGGGCCATATGCAAACCAAGGTTAACTACAAAATTACTAAAGGATATCAATGTTATACGTTATAGTATACGAAAGAGAGGCTTGCATAATCAACCATAGCAAGCATGGGACTTCCAACACCAATGACTTTGCATTTCCTTGAATTAACCGCAACCCCATGTCTACATGACCTATCTCTAATAGCTTCCAAGTTATTACTCAATATTTCAATGCTGTTATTGAGATCGTTGACTTTAGACTGAATATAAACCTGAAGATCATCGGAACACAAATGGTACGAGCAATTTAAAACTGAGGTGATAGTATTTATAAATAATGAAAACAAAACAGGAAGTTTTCCAACTTGCGGTACACCAGAACTAACTGCTGGCGACCGCGAAGATAGGATGAAAACCATTCCAAGGCAGAGGTTGAGAACTTTAGGTAAGAAAGGAGAGATAGAAGGGTATCGTGAGCAACTGTGCTAAAAGCGTTTGAAAAGTCAAAATGCTAAAGTGCTAGTGCACTGTTAGATTTTGTTCGTCCATGCCTTTTCGGACGTCATCTGTGACTTTAATCAATGCAGTGGTAGTACTATGACCAGAACGGAAACCTTATTGAAATGCATTCAATAGGCTATGTTTTATAATGAAGGTAGAGATTTGCTTATGTACACAGGCTTCTAGGATTTTTGATAGAAATGGGAGAATTGAGATAGGACGAAGATGATTAGGCGGTTTAGGATTAGGAATCTTAGGCATGGATAGCACAAAAGCCTTTTTCCGAACTTTGGGATATTGAATGGGTCTAGAGAAAAAAATATAATGTGGGCAATAGCTGGAAGCAGGGACTCAAGTATCATTGACACAATGAGTTTGCCAACCTCGTCAGAACTCACAGCCTTGGATTTTATAGCTTGCACAGTTTTCTTCATCTCATCTTAAGTAACAGGAGAGAACTGAAATTGAAGAATTTTGAGAGGTTGCATTAACTCAATCGAAGCTATGGTTTGTAATCGGACAACTGGATCTAAAGATGGAGCAGAGGCAAAATGACGATAAATATCATTTAAATCGAATTCAGGGCTTATCTTGGATGAGCTACGCTTTCCAAAGCCAAGAGATTTTAGAAATTTCCACACATCCGCGGTTGAAGAATTAATAATGTTGTCATGAATATAACGGCATTTAGCATTTCATACCATTTGATTGCATCTGTTTCTCAACAATTTGAAGTGAGATCAATTCTCTTCCTCTGTGCGATCCCTTTTAAATTTATGGAAAGCCTGCAGCGACAACTACTAGCAAGCAATTGCTTACGTATTGAGTTGAGAATATTTTTTGTGTATCAATGGAAACATCTTGATTACAGCTGCCGAAGTGAGCTAGACATTACGATGCTCAATATTCAAGATTAATTATTAATCAGCTATTGAACTCGGCAATCTCAGTAGCAGGTCATCAGATATTACGATCAATAGTTACATAATAAAGTACAATAAATACAATACAGTTTTTATGTAATCAGATTGAGTAAACAGATTACTTCATTGTAATTAATCCATGCTTCGCAGAAGATATATTGTTGTACTATTTATAACACCTTTAAACAATAATTTTAAAAGAAAAAATAACTTAAAGCTACAAAGTAGGTAAACTTCTTTTTTCGTAATCAGCTTAGACGGATTAAGTGTTATCCACATTTTATCTTGAGCTTATTAGATCGTTTCAATGAAGTAAAGATACATACCTTTTCACATTTTGTAAGGTGTTTTACACTAGTAGCCTATGGTGTGATTTTACCCGTTCTGCATATAACGCTCTGCGAATCCAATACAACAACATATTTAGGATTCTATTGGGGCTTCCGCGGCTCTTCAGTGTGCCGAGCATGTTTACAGAGGCGTATACAGATGACTTTCACGCAGTGGTCAGAAAGAAAGTAGCTTCACTCGACATCGTACTAAGGTTGCCTCTAATAGTCTCTTAAGGGTGTTTGCCGATAGGAGCCATAGTTTCCTGATTCGTGGGTTTATAAAGCTGCATGTCTTCAGCGTAACAGTACGCTGATTATAATTAGTTTCTTTGTATTATTTTTGTTTTATGTAATTATGAATGCTTTTGTTTTTATTATTATTTCTAATTTATTGATAAAATTATATGTTTGTAATGGATCTTTGTAATCGAAAACAAATTAATAAAATTAGTATCAGTCAGGACCTAAAACTAGAGATAGAAAGGATCAAGTTCCAGATCAAGAGAAATTTCACGAAAATATAGTCAAAATAGCTCTTCAACGCTTCAAGGTCTACAGTGACTAAAGGTATCTGGAAAACAATTTTTTATCATAGAGGCAGCACTCACAATTGCATTATGCTAGATTACCAACATCAATTTAATTACAATTATTATAGATTTTTTGGAAAACCTATACTAAATTTGGTATTTTTTTAATTTATGATGATTGAATGTTCACATTACAAGGATAACTAAACAAGGACTAACAAAATAACAATCTGAAATATTGATAAAAAAACGTTTTTTTTCTATTGTTATTTTTATTAAGCAGGATTAATTAATCTACTTTTTTGTTGTTAATTTAAAACTTCTGTTATAAAATGATACTTTGTTTGACTGACGCACTAAAAACAATATGTTTGATGTTAATTTTACTGTTTGACAATTGCCTCATGGTTTATTTTGATTACCTTCAAATCTTCTGGTTTATAGAACACAGAAATATTCTTAGTACAACATAATAATGTTGTAGTAAAAAAAAAATAATGAGATTGAAAGAAACAGAAAAAGATCAGCTTGTCTGGTATGAGTTATATATATAAAGAAACTCTGTTCGATCGGGTTCATGAGCGATCTAGCCCCGCCTTGTCCCGGTGAAACTAAAGCAATAAACCTAAATTAACTACACGGATTGGTCCCATTATTCCCTTGGACAGCGGGAACTGTTGCATCACTTCAGAAAAAAGGGCAAGGAAAAGTAATATTCAGTTTTCTATTGGACTTTAAATACATACAATGTGGCATATCACTTGTCTGCGATATCTTGGCATACATCGTCGAGGACATATAAGGATATATATGTATACATACATATATGCCAAGAGAGACATTTAGGTTTGGTATAGGTTAGGTTTAGGTTAGGTTTAGGTTTAGGTTTAGGTTTAGGTTAGGTTTAGGTTAGGTTAAGGTTAGGTTTAGGTTAGGTTTAGGTTAGGTTTAGGTTAGGTTTAGGTTAGGTTTAGGTTGGGTTTAGGTTGGGTTTAGGTTAGGTTTAGGTTAGGTTTAGGTTGGGTTTAGGTTAGGTTTAGGTTGGAGTTTAGGTTAGGTTAGGTTTAGGTTAGGTTTAGGTTAGGCTTAGGTTAGGCTTAGGTTAGGTTTAGGTTAGGTTTAGGTTAGGTTTAGAGTTGGGTTTAGGTTAGGTTTAGGTTGGGTTTAGGTTAGAGTTTAGGTTGGGTTTAGGTTAGGTTAGGTTAGGTTTAGGTTAGGTTTAGGTTAGGTTTAGGTTAGGTTTAGGTTAGGTTAGGTTTAGGTTGAGTTTAGAGTTAGAGTTTAGGTTAGGTTTAGGTTAAGTTTAGGTTAGGTTAGGTTTGGGTTCAGGTTAGGTTTAGGTTAAGGTTAGGTTAAGGTTAGGTTAGGTTAGGTTTAGGTTAGAGTTTAGGTTAGAGTTTAGGTTAGGTTTAGGCTAGGTTTAGGTTAGGTTAGGTTAGGTTTAGGTTAGAGTTTAGAGTTAGGTTTAGGTTGGAGTTTAGGTTAGGTTAGGTTAGAGTTTAGAGTTAGGTTTAGGTTTAGGTTAGAGTTTAGGTTAGGTTAAGGTTAGAGTTTAGGTTAGGTTTAGAGTTTAGGTTAGGTTAAGGTTAGAGTTTAGGTTAGAGTTTAGGTTAGGTTTGGGTTCAGGTTAGGTTTAGGTTAGGTTTAGGTTAGGTTTAGGTTAGGTTAAGGTTAGGTTTAGGTTGGGTTTAGGTTGGAGTTTAGGTTAGGTTTAGGTTAGGTTAAGGTTAGGTTAAGGTTAGGTTTAGAGTTTAGGTTAGGTTTAGGTTAGGTTTAGGTTAGGTTTGGGTTAGGTTTAGGTTAGGTTTAGGTTTAGGTTTAGGTTAGGTTTAGAGTTAGAGTTTAGGTTAGGTTTGGGTTAGGTTTAGGTTGGGTTTAGGTTGGGTTTAGGTTAGGTTTAGGTTGGAGTTTAGGTTAGGTTTAGGTTAGGTTTAGGTTAGGTTTAGGTTAGAGTTTAGGTTAGGTTTAGGTTAGAGTTTAGGTTAGGTTTAGGTTAGGTTGGAGTTAGGTTTAGAGTTAGGTTTAGGTTAGAGTTTAGGTTAGGTTAAGGTTAGGTTAAGGTTAGGTTAGGTTGGAGTTAGGTTTAGGTTAGGTTAGAGTTTAGGTTAGAGTTTAGGTTAGGTTTAGAGTTAGGTTTAGGTTAGGTTTAGAGTTAGGTTTAGGTTTTATTTAGGTTAGGTTTAGGCTAGGCTTAGGTTAGGTTGGAGTTAGGTTTAGGTTAGAGTTTAGGTTAGGTTTAGAGTTAGGTTTAGGTTGAGTTTAGGTTAGGTTAGGTTAGAGTTTAGGTTAGGTTAGGTTAGGTTTAGGTTAAGGTTTAGGTTAGAGTTTAGGTTAGGTTAGGTTAGGTTTAGGTTAGGTTTAGGTTAGGTTTAGGTTAGGTTTAGGTTAGGTTTAGGTTAGGTTTAGGTTAGGTTTAGGTTAGGTTTAGGTTAGGTTTAGGTTAGGTTAAGGTTAAGTTAGGTTTAGGTTAGTTTAAGATTTTTTCGTTATATTTATCTTCCCAAATATTATAATAAAATATGTAGTAAATGTTTAGCATGAAGTAAAAGAAATCTGTCAACGAAATGATTTGAGATAGAGAATGTAATAACGTTGGCACTACATGGCGAGGTATAGAAGAATATTCATATTTAAAAAAAATAATTTGGCGATAAGCTTGTGACGAAGTAATTTTACAGCAATGTACAACTGATAAGTATCTGTAGAATGACTCTCATAGCTGTAGAATAGGTTATATTGGCCTGAGAAGAATCACGTTTTACAGAATACTAGATTTTAATATGTTAACCCTGTTTTGTTCGACGAGTGAAATAAATAAGAATTTAACTATTTTATTAATGTTTTAACACACAAAAATAACTGAACTTGAAAACGAAGGATATGATTACGAAAGTAAAGTCAGTAAAGTAAATTGGGCCTCTTCGTTAGAAAGTATTGGAGCAATAAGCAACTCTACTGCACTTTTTTTTATTGGTAGACATGAGCAAATGGTTAGTCATCAAACTACTTCATTAGACCCGGCATTGGGGATTAAACTCTGTTTCTTCATCGTAGTAACGTGTGACAGACCATATTCCATTCACTGCAGTTCATTTAATTTAACACGATATCCAACATAAGTATCACGTCCGTTGCCAACACGCCATTGCACATTTTGGCAGAAGCTATGATGCCTAATAATTGAACGATATATAATGAAAGTAAGTTGAAAATTAAACTACTATTTTAGAAAGGCTGGTAAAATAACATAGACACATACAAAAACGTACATAATTGTAATTTGTGACTTCCTTTTTTCCTCTTAAGCTCTTCAAAAGTATCTCATGATGTAAAACTAATATGTAGATTGTACTATTATACTTTACTTAAATCAAACTGCTGGGTTCTCTCTAGTCAGATTGTCGGAGCAACACTACCACGCGGCTTTACTGCGGATTGGTAGACTATAGAAGTATAAGAATTGTTTTTTCGTTTATTTCTTAGAGATGTACGTTCCAACAAATCGGAACAAATTGTTGTTATACTTTTAATAGTTATATATGCATAATATTGGGGATAAAACTCGGTTTACTTACGTGTCGTGAACTTACAAGCTAGCATCTGAGCTACCACTGCTCCTGAATTGTATATGTCTTGAGCTGTGATTCAGAATGTAATCTTATGTTGTAATGTTTTTATTTTTATTTATTTATTTATACTTTATTGTTCACATCGACAAGGGTACTCCACACCTTGCACCGCACAAAAGGCGTTCTTAATGCCGTTATTGCATTATAAACTTAAATATTGTCAAACAGAATAGTGTAATATAAAAGTAGACACTATCGATTTTTCTACGAATATTTTAAATTCACATCCACTTATAAATTAAAGAATTTTGAAAACTTGTAACATTATGGACATTTTTCTTTACGAATTTACGAAATAATAGTTGATAATATCATTATTTCCTAAATTCAATATATTTATTCATTAGCGCTTTTAATTGAAACTAATGGTGCAGATGACTTTGAGGTGCAGCATGAAATGGGTGGGATCGAGCCGGAAGAGCCACGCCTTTTTTTGTAAGCATCTGATGGTAAGTGATTACCGACGCCCATGAACATCCTCGACACTAAAGGAGTCGCAGATGCATTGCCGGAAGAGCCTACACCTTTATGAAACCTGTAGGCTCTTTTCTTGAAGGGCCTTTAGTTGTATTGGTTCAGAAATATAAGAAACCAAATAGTCGTGCGTGGTAAAAAATTTCGCACTATGGTGGATTGCCAACCATCGAGATGATGATGATGAAATATTATTTAATATATTATAATTCTGTAGTGATATACGATGCTTAAACTCATCTTATCGAATTAATTCGAACAACACCTCAGAACACACCCAATCTCTTCCCAGTGAATCAAGCTCATCATACCTGAAAGTACCTGATCATCAACAATTCGAGCCATTCTTCATAAAATGCGGTCAAATAGAAAGATCTGATGAGAACAGTATTCTATGTAAGGCTAAACCAGCGCTTTGTAAAGTTGCACACATCGGGTCGACACGAAGTACTTGCTCCATTAAGTACGCCCAGTTTTATTTTGAGCTCAATATGTCCTTAACCTCCAAGTGACCGTGAAAATCGTTCAGTTTAGATGACATGTCAACGCCTAGGAGCAATGGAAGTTTTTTCAAAAGTAGGAGATGCGTCAAAGGGATTATTTTTAACGGTAAATGCATTAACTTATATCTACGTAGGATTTTATTGACTAGACCTTGTTGGCCCCAATCTGAAACATGTGTTTAACAAAATCTCAACCCCAGACACAAGTTTATTTGGCAGTGATTGACGTGTTCCCGGGAAAAATTGACGCGGTCAGTATACAACGCATCCCTTGTGCTGTCATCTGGATAGCATTGAATGTTATTTATTTGCAACATATCATTGATATGCAGAAGAAGCAATTTAGGAACTTAGGGAACACCAGCCTTCACTGATTTCGAGTCGGAGCATGCACCGCCGACTACGACATTGATCCTACAGCAAGGCAGCTGTATTTCGTATTGTGAGTATATGAACCAGGGAGACGGAAAGAGAAAACATGACCATCTTAGTCCTGAGGGATAACTATATTTCATAGAAACAAGAGGCCTGTAATATTGATAGGTTTTTTTACAACAAAAACAGTAAATTATTGTACACAATGTCCTTGCACTGGCGTACACTAGGCATTATAAAAATAATCGATTGGTCTGAACCATTAGACACATTAAAATTCCTTCATGAGTGTGATGATGACTTCATGATTAATATATCCTCATTATTATTATAATTCAACATTAAACATCATTTGAAAATTGCAAACAATTAAGCAATTAAATTAATTTTTTATAAGAAAAATGAATTTAATTTCTTGCTTAATTACAATGCCTACACTAAAAAATTACACATATTCACTAACTGATGTAATACTAGTGTATTGCTACCGAAATTAAGAAACACATACTTTTGAAGTAATACATAACAATATTTATCTAATTATTCTTTGTAAGAGAACTCCAGTTGTTCTGTTTTTAGAATTGTTTATTAGCCATCCTTACAAATATTCTCAATCTTTAATCTTTTGCCTTTAAAAATCATAAAAATCAAATTACTATATAAACAAAATTATTTTTAAAAAATAATGTATGGACAAATAACTTCTTGTTAATAACATAATCTAGATGTGATCATCTCGTTGCAAGCACTTTTTTGCAACCTTAATCCCAACCTTTGCCCCTCTATGGAACATTCCATTGCAATTTAATTTAATTTAATTTATTTTATTGAAAATATTATTGTCAAGTAACATTCTCGACAAACATCTGTGGTTTTCTGAATGTTATTTTTGTAATTAAAATGTGATATACTCTTATTATAAATAAATAAATAAATAAATAAATAAATAAATAAATAAATAAATAAATAAATAAATAAATAAATAAATAAATAAATAACTTTCCATGAACCGAGTTACACAACTCCACCTCCAGCGCGTTCCTCCTGCATTTTTAAAACGTAAATATCTTTCTGGCCCACCCAGTAATACTAGCATGTAATAATCATTTTAAAGTTCTAAAACAAAATCGCAGAATTATCGAATAATTTTATTTTCATCAATTCTTAACGGGTCTACGAAATTTAAGATTGTTCAGATGACCGGAAGTGGATGAAAACTAAATTAATAAATTAAATTAATTTTTATAAGAAAAATGAATTTAATTTCTTGCTTAATTGCAATGCCTACACTAAAAAATTACACATATTCACTAACTGATGTAATACTAGTGTATTGCTACCGAAATTAAGAAACAAACCAAAACCAGTGAACACATACTTTTGAAGTAATACATAACAATATTTATCTAATTATTCTTTGTAAGAGAACTCCAGTTGTTCTTTTTTTAGAATTGTTTATTAGCCATATACACAAAATAATAATCTCAATCTTTAATCTTTTGCCTTTAAAAATCATAAAAATCAAATTACTATATAAACAAAATTATTTTTAAATTAAAAAATAATGTATGGACAAATAACTTCTTGTTAATAACATAATCTAGATGTGATCATCTCGTTGCAAGCACTTTTTTGCAACCTTAATCACAACCTTTGCCCCTCTATGGAACATTCCATTGCAATTTAATTTAATTTAATTTATTTTATTGAAAATATTATTGTCAAGTAACATTCTCGACAAACATCTGTGGTTTTCTGAATGTTATTTTTTGTAATTAAAATGTGATATACTCTTATTATAAATAAATAAATAAATATTTAACTTTCCATGAACCGAGTTACACAACTCCACCTCCAGCGCCTTCCTCCTGCATTTTTAAAAACGTAAATATCTTTCTGGCCCACCCTGTAATACTAGCATATAATAATAATTTTTAAAGTTCCAAAACAAAATCGCAGAATTATCGAATAATTTTATTTTCATCAGTTCTTAACGGGTCTACGAAATTTAAAATTGATCAGATGACCGGAAGTGGATGAAAACTAAATGAATAAATTACATTACATCCGTACATACAGAGCAAGCTAATTTATGCTTGTTTAAAAACCTTGCATTTTCTTCCAGGTGTTTTAAACTAAATTTAAAATTTAGTATTTTATGATATACATGGTAACTAAGTGGTAATTAATCTATGTGGAACGCATATATTTAATTAATTATAGGCTGACGATGAATTCCTTATAAGTCCATTATCAGAAGAGCATTTCATTCTGTTGTGTCTGTGTTCTGTTATGTCTATAGACTAAAACTTAAACCATAAATCTGTTTAACGATGGCCACAAGTTGAATTACACAAAATGAGAAATACAGTTTTTGTTTAATGCTAAGATGAAGCTTTTAAATTTCCAATGGGCTAGTAGCCAAACAGAAAGATAAGAACAAAGAATATCCAACCATTTCTTAGCTATCCTTGGGTTAAGAATTAGTAACGAGTTCTTATTTCAATTATTATTTACAGTAAGCGAACAGAATATACAGTAATGTTTTAATCGTTCTCACAGTTTTATTAAAGGTTTTGTTAGTTCAGTAAAACTTAAATTATTTAATACTATTGAAATTAGGATTATAGAGATTTTTGAACCTAAAACTTACGTCCTCCTAAAAGTACCTATAGGCCATTGAAGCTATCTAACAACAGTTGTATGTCACTCATGCTTCATTCTTATCTCACATTAAGTGTTCACTGCTGTACAGATCTAATCAATGTTTTTTAACACTTACTCTCGTTTTGCCAGCAAGATATAAAGTCTTAAAATCCAAGGCAGTGGGTTGTGATAACATAACCAGTTTTATGGTTGTTTCTATTTTAGATCACCTTTTCTTGACAATAACTCATATCATTAATTTTTCTCTTGATTGTGGTCAATATACCTCAGTTTGGAAGAACGCTTTTATTAACCCTCTACCTAAAATTCCAAATCCTATTTTACCTAAACATTTTAAACCGATATCTGTTCTGCCTTTTCTGTCCAAAATTCTGGAATCCTATGTGCACAAGCAAATTTCCTTATTCATATCTTAACATAACCTACTGAGTCCCCATCAGTTGGACTGCTGTCACAGCTCTACCACTGCTCTTATCATGGTCACTGATGACAATGATCATGCATTATGCATGAGAAAAAGATTACAGTGGTGGTGTTGATTGATTTTTTAAATGCATTTAACACAGTGGATCATGATATCCTTCTTTCTATCCATTATAACTTCGCTCCTACTGTCTTGGAATGGTTTTCTTTAAATCTTCGCGGTCACCAGTAGTCAGTCAATGTAGGGCAAAATTACTCAACTTTGGCCGACGTAGATATTGACGTGCCGCAAGGCGGTATACTCTCTCCTTTAACTTTTTCAATTTCTATCAATCTGATAACTTCAATATTAATTGCGCATATCATCTGTATGTTGATAATCTGCAGCTATATGTACAATCTCATATCGATAACGGGATTAACAAAGTAAATTGCAACTTAAATGTCATTCAGGATTGGTCATTTCGTTTTGAATCACGGTCAATCTTTTGAAATGATAAGCAATTCTTGTAGGTAGCCCGAAGATGCTACTAATTCGAACTATTATAATAATATTTTAATGCCATTTAATAGTGATATGAAAAAACTGTCTATAACAAATTGTAGACACCGATATGTATCTGGCGATGATAATGCCACTACAAATCGTACTGATTGAGTTAACACAGTTCTCTGCAAGTACCATATCTCATTTCTGTTTTCTCTCATTTGGTTGGCCGGCCGGCTCGCCTGATTTAAACTCGATAGAGTACGCATGAGTTGCTCTTAAGCGAGCGGTTTGGACTCCCCAGCCAACCCTACAGATCCTGTCAAAGATCAGAGAAGCCACCATTTTATATATTTTGTATTTATATATTTTGTTATAAACATAATGTCTTAAGTTTTTCAATTGAAAAAAGTTTTTTTAATGTGTGTAGGAGAGACCGCTATAATTTACAGTAGTTATATTTATTATTCATTTATTTATTACTGCTTAGTAATAAAATTCCATGTAAATTGTAATCACTTAATATTTTTGGAGCTGTGGTAGTTCACAGTCCGGATGCTCGCTTTTAATAACAACACAGTTTTAGCAAATAGCTAATTGCGCTTTTAACGTGATACCATTTTTTTCGATAGTGTTGAAGAAAAACATTCCCAAGAAACGTACATGCCTAGGAAATAAATCAAAGTCACGTGATGTCCGCCAATCCACAGAGAAGCCGCCAGACGCACAATTTCAATCCAGTATCCCCTTACCCCACCCTATAACCATTTTAACATATTGTATTCCATGTTAGGGTAGGGCATCTAAAATTAAATTCCTAGAATTAATACGGTCTCATCGATTAGTAATATACGTACTCTATAATGTTTTTATCTAATATAGGTATCTTATAGAAGAATTGTAATCTATTGGTAAGTTTTAGAGTGTTAGAAAATATTATATATTTCATGTAATACTAGAAAAATCTAAAACTGTGTACTTCAACTACTAAAAGGTCTGTTAAAAAACATTTACTCGAATAACCAATCTCAAATATGATTATATTGAGTCATTGTCGCAAATAGTAATATAAATGACACGAACGTCCATACAGTTATACATTTGCACACATACATACAAACAAACACATTCACGCACGTACGCGAACACATGAATAATAGCTTAAGGATCTAGTTTTAAAAATTAATAATAGTAAAAGAAATAATCCTTGTCATGATTTAGTGTTCAAGTGCTACTCATCAGAATGAGGCTACACAACTGCAATTAATTGATTTTATTGATGTACAAATTGGGTCCGAGCTTGTTCCTTATATAAACGTAGCCCTCATCAAGCGGAATTGTCTATCCATGTATCAATTAACTAATGATTGTTAACATAACGCCACATGAGTTGAAGGAGAAAGTCATGTCGAAGTAGTTTTAGTTAGTGTTTAAGGGTAAAACGATAATATATATTAATATCTGGGTGTGTTTATGTCCCGTGTCCATGACATTGCATTTGAAACTTCCTCTGACGTCACTGCATATGCATAATATTTGGACGATTGCCTACCAGCGATTTATGTTTACCGCAAATGCTTATGAAACTTTAATCTATCCCAAGCATTTTTTTTATTACATTGAGCGTTACAAACGAGCACGCAGTACACCTGATGTTAAGTGATTCCTGCGGCCCATGACATCTACATTCATCCTTGACAAGGAATCATAATGCAGAGCCTTGTCACCCTTGAGAACTGAGATGGAATGCCTCGTCCACAGTAATAAAGGTCTCCAGATCGCATCACTCACCAGACGAAACACTTTGTTATGCTGCTATTTCACGCCGGTATTCTATGAGTGCGTGGCCCTACCCCGGTCGAGCTGACCCATTCGTTCTGCAGTTAGAAACAAACTGCAGTGTAGCCCTACCACTGTTTAAATTAATCATAATATAATGTCGTTAAGTGAAAACTAGAAGATTGCTGTGTTAGAAATCGATAAGGTGATCATCACTCTGAAAAGGGGAGAAGGAATTATGTACTCGCAAAGTAAGCTTACACTCATTATGTATAAAAAATAATTATAGGATATGCTGATGGTGGAGTCCTCCTAGCCCATTAAAAGCTGTTACAATCTAGTGTTTGTTAACGAAGGAGGTGACTAGTATTTTAAAGTTTATTTTTGCTTTTCATACTATTCTTAATATTAGACATTATATACAAACTATTACAGTGGTTGCGACAAAAGTAACTTTGTAAGACGATGACTTATTTTATTAATATTCTCAATCTATTGAAACAATGTCTTTCCTAATACTTAATTTTATAGTTACTGTTACGGCCGCGTATTGTGTAGTGACACAACAGTACCTGACGATTACCAGCCGATGAACAATATTCGATCATCACCAATTGTTTTCTTGTCTGGGTGTGTTGTATTTTAGTGTCCTTGACACTGCATTAGAAATGTTATCCGATCCTATCGCAAATGAATTACATCAAAATACGGAAGGGTACGACTAGTGAGTGCCTCTGTATTTGCGCAAATGATGGCAGCACCAAAACAAATTCTGTGTCATTGATTGATTTTCTGGCAATAACCAGAAGATATGACCGTAGTCAAAATCGATCAATCATCGAATCATTAAAATATCATCGTCATGAAATTGTTGCTGTAATTCCATAACAACATACTTAATAACATACTTAAAAATTCTATCTAATATTCCATGTGCAAATCTCAGAACGCACATGGAGAAGATGTTTAGTCAAAATCAATCAACCATCCTACCCTGTTCTCATTGAGGATACGATTCAGGTCTGACATTCCGTCGTCCTCATAACGGTTAATGTGATTAATTTATGTAAAGGCTGAATGATACAAATTGATAAATTTTAATAATTCATTTAATCTAACAAAAAAATATTTTTTCTTCTCATATTTCAAGCTTATTTATATACTTTTTCTATAATTAGGTCAGGTTAATAATTAATAACGCTTATCCAAGATTTTGGAAAACATGTTCATATTTTTCTTCTTAATAAGATAAGTAATTTGACCAAAATAGGGGTAACTGCTACCGCAACAAGCTAATTGAGTTAAGTATTTGATGTTCTTCAATACTGAGATGAAAAATAAATAAAAAAAAAAACATTCATTATTATTCACTGTATATTTAAGTTATGTTTGAGATTATATGCTTCCTAAATATAAGTTATTATACTCGTTCATATCTGAACGGCTCCTTTAGACAATAGTTATGTTTGTATAGACGTCTACGAGTACAAAGGCCAACTCTCTGTCAAAGGTAATTGTGATACGATGATACGCATTTTTCAAGATACACATCGGTGCATAAAATGGTAAACATTTTTAATTTCTGGACACTATAAATATACGGAAATAAGGTAAAGTCTTTTATCTCAATTGGTATAGAACAAGAACGTTATCCAAATTTCACCTACAATTTATTAAGTAAAAATGAGATGAGTCTATCTTCGTGCGCTGGTAAAAAAATATTAAAACGAATATTAGCGAATTATTTTTGTAAAGTAGAGTTTGACAACATAAGCTTACTCTTCCCATAGATATTAAGTTCGATGACATAATTGGCTTGATCAGCTTTTCAATTTCTAAGCAAAGACAAAAATTAGTTTGTTTTTCATCAGTTTATGTATTAAACTTTTACCGACAAATAAAATATATTTTTCTTGGAAGTCTGCTGTGGATTGTTTGCAATTATAGTATTTTGTTTAGGATTCAATGTATTTATAGTTTAGACCATAGATAATATTGTATCCAAAATTCGGGGATAAAAAGAAATCACTCCTCTCCTAATTTAGAATAAAAAGAACCAAATACAATAAAAAGAGATTTCATACCGTTTTGGATCATGTGTCAGTGTTAGGTATTCCTTATGCCGAAGTACAGTAGAAATGACCTCGAAAGCCTCATGTTTGGGTATCAATACGCTCGTGTATAAATTGTATCCGGTGTGTCAATATGGTTTTTATGTGAAAATAATTTAATAATTTCATGTGCCTTTACGTCTACTCAGGGTCTATAATCTAAAACAATAATATTTTTTTTTTTTTTGTTAGAAGTTTAGCAGTTAATAATAATGTATAACATTGTATTTAGAGTCATGGTTTGTGGCAGTATATATATTTGAAGAAGACTCTTGTTATCTTATTTATGGACACATAGTGAAAGTATGATTCATAGAGATTGGTTAGTTATAATATGCAAATTATGTATTGATGCAGAAACAGCCCTTTAAGAATGGCGAAAAATATTTATGATTCTGAAAAATGAATACCCAAAAAATATAATTTAAAGTTAGTTAAAAAGTCCCTTTCCTTAAAGACATTCCGCCTTCCGCGAGGAATATTCTCGAAAGTCATGTTCGCCTACGACGTAGCGTTTGTAAGAAGTATGTGAACTGTCATGGCACAGTTCACGCACTTCTTCAATCTATTCAAGAAATCTCCTCACGGGCATGTACAATTTTTTTCCATGTCAATAATAGCAAAGACTACGATATTAGTGCAAGAAAATCCTCCTTAATGGTTGGCGCATCCTTTTGGAAGGCGTATGCCTCATTATAGTTAATATGTTAAGCTTTTTGGGTTCAACAACTTATGCGGAGATTGTGTGGCCGAGCACAAAAGCTTAGAACATAAGACACTTTGTAAATAAGAACAAGATGATCCTGTGTCAAGTATGCATCATAAACTACTAATTTGATCTGCGTCTGTCTAGCATAAGTGCGGTGCTCAAGTAGCGATGTCTGCGGTAATAGGGATGTATGCACCGTACGGACAGCTCACTTGTTAAGAATGGCAATGTTAGGGGCAGTAGAGCAATAAAGATTTGCCAATAGACCCATGTCTATATAAAACTCATACTCGTATTAGCATTTATGATGTACGTTTTTGGACTTCTAATATTATCAACTTTATAAAATATATTTTAATATAAAAATAATTAATAATATTATTAACTTTATAAAATATATTTTAATATAAACTCGTTTAAAAAATCAGAGTTCAAAAGTAATAACATCATTTGCAAGGAGGTACTTTTTGTATCTTATTATAAATTCATTTTATCGAACAAAGTAACAAAACACTCAAAAGAAAAGTAAGTGACGTCTTTAGTAAATCTATGACTATGCATGAATTCGCAGAGTAATGGATACTATGCATATATTTAGTAACTTTCTATCGATTGAATTGCTATATAAGTTTATTTAGTTAAATATTATTGCTATTTATGTGATATTTGTTATTTTAATGCATTTTATATATTTTAAACTTAAACACAAATCCAAAAGAGCTTATATAATAAAACAATCTTTTGCACAAGCACTCCCATTTTTTCTCTCAGACGGAAATTGAAACGTCACGCGATCTTTCAACGTACACCCTTCTTTATTCGATGGCAGATTTTTTGATATCATCATCATAACTTACCCCGATTTATTTTATTTAAAGAAATCGAAAGGTCTAAAATTATTGCTATTACTAGTTTATCGTTTGTAATATTATGAAATAGATTTTATTTGATGATAGTAGCGGATCCTACGTTTGATTCGCAGTTGAGTAACAATAATTGTGATACAAATTACGTTTCCAAACTCTGGCGGCGCATACGAAGTATTTGTATCTTCGTATGCAGCGCCGGAAATGCCTCTATTTCTGCGAATGATAACATGACAGACTATATTATATACTGCGCTGTCGATCTCATATGGTAAAATTAATAGATGGATCATCAACTTTATCTAAAAAAGTATGTCTAGTCTTTTTAGTGAGAGTAACAAACGCAGATCAGTAAAGACTGCAGCCCATAAACACGTATAGTAAAGTATTATTACTGTAGCTTTTATATTTATTTCAATAAAATAAGAAAAAAAATATTAATAAAACAAATATATATATTATAATACATAATATCTAGACCAAACAGACGGGAATCCCTCGATAGGGACGTCCAAACGGTCGAGGATTAGAGCTCTAGGACGAGAAACATGTGGAATATGCGAGCGATGTCGAAGAGCACTGCCTTCTGTATTTGAGCCCAGTGCTGCCCGTCGTGGTGTCGCAACCGTCTCAGGTGATTCGAGAGGTTGGTTGGGATTAACCCGTTTACAGATACGACTATAGGTTTTTTATTTCTTATTATTAATATTCAATTTATATTTCTAATTAATCAAAATGCTTAAAAGTATTTAATACTATTGTAATGAGCGACGTGTCATGGTTTTTGATTAATATCTAGATTATAACTTTACCCCAAATGATACTTTTAAATGAATAAAACAATAGAAATTTTTGTTATCTTATATTTAGATATAGACATGGATATACAACGTATTTAGACGTAAACGTAGCCGTACATAGCTGGATTAACAAAATAATATACTTTACGTAATCAGGTCCGAAAGGCCGCTTTGATGTTGAAATACGATGCAGGGAGCTTTGCAACGTTGTTATCAGTATGTATACATAAACATATGATGTATATATATATATTCATTCTTATAGTGTGCATATAAAATATATGCATATAAATAATTTGGCATACATTATAAGGTTATGAATCTATATTGAAACTAAAGAACTTAAATAAAGTTCAATTGCACATTTTTTATGAGGAAACACTAAAGCAAATCCTATCCTACCACGAAGCTTATGCAAAACAGGATTACTAGCGCTGCAAACAGCTTTTAGATAACGTTCTGACTTTTTGGGAAACTGTTTTAACTACAAAATTTCATAGCATTCGATAAGATATAAATTCGTTCATAGTAGATGTTTATTCTACTTTTAGATTTATGTTACTTTAATACATTTATAATTCTCTACTTTATAATATTTTAAACTTATTTGCGTCGCCACATTATCTGGTTTGTACAATACTGCGTATACGAAGCTTCTAAAGAACCTCCTCGCCTTACTAAATATTGGTTCTATGGGTTATGTGGCCGAGCCATTGACGCTTCATCTTACTATTGCTGCCAATCATGTTTAACATGTTAAAGTAGTCACCTTCTTCGAAGACAATGAATAAAAATAAAAATAAAAAAAAGGTTGCACCGTCTCCTATATGTCTATCATTGCTTATTCGAATAGCCTAATAGTTGTCTGTAAGATATTATCTTAAGTAAATAAATTATAATAAAAGTTATATATGTAATAATTATTATATTATAATGGATGTATAATATAATTTTCTTTTTGTTTTCTTTTCAACGGTACATAAAATTAATAAAGCAGTATAATGCAATAACTAATATTTTTTTAAAAGAGACTGGTATTTGCACTAGGTATCCCTGTCTAATGAGTTACCTAACCTAGTAGTTAACCTGGCCCTTCTGAATTGCAAGAAAAAAGTACAAAATAAAATAAAAAATGAGAAAGACAAAAGGTTTGTGGATCTATATAGTATGCGGGAGTGCCCGATTTATTTTTATCTATTATAAGTATTTGTTATTAGTAAGTGTTAATTATGATTTTATATATAAAAGACGCAATATGTTCTTATTTGTGTAAATAAAAACTGTATTGCAAACACTGGTAGCACAAATATAAAACCTGCTTTAACTGCATATTTCTACAAAAGACAATTAATTTAGACATAATGACGTCTTTCATGCTATGTAATGGTCTGTATACAATACTATATTTTGCTTAGGTTTGTCGGAAAATTAGTAAAACACTTAAAATCTTATATTGATCACCCATTGAGCACATTGTATACGTATTTGCAATTAATTGATTTATTTATAAATTGGCTGGAGCGTATTGCTTGTATAAACGTAACCCACATCAAACATAATTGTCTGTCCAGGTGTCAATCGATTAACGCTTGTTAACACAACGCCTCGTATGTGGAATGAGAAATTCATGTCGAATTACTTTTGCGTGTCCTTTATAAGATAATGATGTTACATATATCTCGATTCTTTATTTTCGTAGGAAAATACTCGTAATAACTTTAAAACTTATCTTGGACAGATCTTAATATTAAAAAGACATAAAGATTTTTAACTTAATTGATTGTTGATTTGTACTATTATTATATGTAGTATTACCGATTATATTTTTAAAATTCTTTCACAGATCGAAAACTATTCCCGAGTGTTAAAGATTATATTATTTTTTGATAGAAAATATATTTTTTAACTTTATTTGTAAATAACCAGTGAGCTCTGACCCAAAAGTACATACGTAATACATGAACACAATGTTAAAATGAAAAATATTGGACTTGAAATGTCTGTGAAATTGTATATCTAGGTTTTGCATTTAAGACATAATATCGTTTTTATGTTAAAAGTAGAACATTATAATGATGTTTTGGTGTATTTATTACATAGTACAATATATCAATAAAGAAATCGTGAGTCGATTTAATTGCATGTGCACTCAAAATCGCTGAAATAAATTTTTTATATTATAGAGCATGTTTTTTCTTTTCATAAAACATTACTACAGTCAGAGTTTTATGCGTTTTATGCTCTACAGAACAATTTTTCTTTACAGATATTAGTTTACTAAACACCCCAGTGCCTTTCGAGGTATTGTGTTAACAAACATTAATTGATTGACACCTGAACAAGCTATTCTGTTTGACATGGGTCACAGTTACACAAGTAGCACGTACGCCCTGTACATACGTACGTCAGTTAATAACTAAACGTAATTGTGTTATTTTTGGGCTAATAATGTGACGGAGGTTGTTTAAGTATAAACTACAAAAGATTGATTCATGAGATCACTAGAAAAGGTAGAAAAGATTTGTTTCTAGCTGTAGAATGAATGGCTAAATTCAACCGGGGTAGGACCACGCCCTCACAGAATACCAGAGTAAAATCACCGCAAAACCAGAGACGTTTATTAATGGTGACGAGGCATTCCACCTCAGTTCTCAAGGGTGACAATACTACGCATCTGCATTATGATTCCTTGTCAAGAATGAATGTAGATGTCATGGGCCGTAAGAGAACTGTCATCAGGTGAACTGTGCGTTCGTTTGTTACTCTAAATGTAATGATAAAAGTAATAGACAATTATGCAAACTTTAATAATACGGTAGTATAGACAAATAATCAAGCAAATGAAGATATAAATTTTGTTTTCCGCCCGTTTGCTCCTTTTATCTATAAAAACAACACAATTCACATGTGATAAATGACGATTTTGGTCCGTCAAATCCGCATTCATTCTCAAAAAGATTCTTGATGCACATTCGTTATCACCGGTAAAGAATGAAATGGAATGCCTCGATTCATGTATTGGGTACATGGATTACCCTACACTCCCCTTATGAGACACAGCATAGTTAGGGTACTAGCACGTGGGACGGAAGTAACTAGCAGTGTGACTTATTATGAAATCGTAAACCATAGTAACGTAACATGGAATAATGAAATCCAATAATTTTGTAATTTGATTGTAATTGAAAAATTAATAGCTTAACGAATTAATCTTACATATAAGTTCTGAGCTTGATAAATTATTATTTATTACACGTCAGAGTTGGCTATAGCTCGATCCATAGTTGCTTCCATGTTGCATCCGACATAGTATTTATAATACTTAGCAAATGGATCGTGTTGTTAGAGACTGTAATTATTACATGGGCCCTCGGGGCTGGCCGCGTGCCCGTTACTGTCACATATTTTCGGCTAACTAACCGGCGCCTAAGTATTACATTGTCGGATATTAGCTGATATCTGAAATTAATTTGAGTTTTTAAATTCTATTTTTATTAACAATAACTACTCTATCTAGCTTAGCCTAGAAGGATAGAGATCATCAGTCCAGTTGTGCTGCAAATGGTGAACTATATGAATAATCAGTAACGGGTCATATCATCAGTCATCACATATTGTCATCACTAGGTGAACTGTGTACTCTTTTATAAGTCGTGATGTTAAAAAAATATGTACTACAAAAAAAAAGGATTAAGATTCTTGAAAAAAAGCACGAGTGGGCTTACAACTGTCGATTATATCCATTCATACAGCAGTTAGGAACAAGCCTCAACATGGCTCTATCTCTGTAAGACTTTGGTACCTAAATGGATGTACTCGACTGTAGCAGAATCTTGTTTATTTCAGGTATATGTTCGTATATATAAAAATACTCCTTAGATATATATAGACATACATATTTACATCTGTATACGATATCTTGTATAAGATATTTGGCTACTGTATCGCGGGTCCTTGGTTCGATTACTTGGTTCGTGTTACTCTTAATGTAATAATAAAAAAAAGACTGCAAAAAGGTGATGAATACGATATGGGCTAAGTTCATGTTTTATGGCAATCTCAATAGGAATCACTCAATTCACCAGTCGATTAATGTTGGACTGAGGTGAACTTCGCAGAAATGAAATTGAACCATAACTTTTTTTTAGTACAGTGGTATAATTTTACAGGTTTTTTTCTGTTTTATGCACCTATACAAAGGATCATTCACCATTTCTGATCCATTGCACTAGTAATTTCGTAAAATCTTTCTAAAATAACTGAATTTGCTTTTATAAGGACTTCCACAGTATCATTTCTCTGAATCAAGTGCCTTTGAGAAAATTATAAAACATATAACCAAGTTTATTGAGTTTTCCACCAATTTCGATTACTCTATATATTTACTTTAATTATAGTCTATGTTCCTGTTTATATCTGTTATCTTGAGCCCTTACCCTTTACAATACTAGCCCGTTCCGATGCAATTTCCTTCAACAAAAAGACCTTAAGATACGAGATAGTATAGTAGTAGAATTTTCCTATATATAGGAGGCTTTGGATATGAGGTAACTGACCATTTCCGTCGAGTCATTAATATGTAGTCGAATAAAAATTGTGTAATTCTAACCTGTAGGACATACCACCTTCTATATCTTAGTGCACTATATACGATTATTCCGATTCTTGATACTAAATGGAAGGAGGAAGTATAACTTAAAGATGCTAAAAGGTTTTTTAATGTGATTAATAATAATCTCGATTTACTAGAAAATTTAAAAAAAGTTCTATTACTTACTTTCTAAATTCATCATTGGACCCTTACTACCATATGTATTGAACAAGACTAATCATAAAAAAAACAGTTGTGCCTTAACTCGTTTTAATTTTGAAAGGTTTTCATCATAACCTTCTGGATCCATTAACACATCTTTGTCATTTTCTGTATGAGATAGACTTAATGAAATAAATTAAGGCGAAAATAGATGAATTTACTACGATCCATTCCAGAATTCCTTTAGCCGCTTTTCGGTTTCATTATCAGAACAGTACACATGTAACAGCACAATAATATGGGACAACGGTAATATATTATTGGATTATAATCAGAATTACATTTATTTAAAAAAAAATCAATCAATGTTACAATTAGAAGTAGGTATAAATTGATTATCTATATTTAATTACAAATTTGATTTATTAGGAGGCTCAGAATACTGCTACGTAGGAATTTGTGGAGGTGGCCTATACAAGTGTCGAGAGAATACTCGATAGCTTGCAAATATAAATAGGATACATAAAAAATATATTTGCACAAACTTTTACACTTATTGCAAAGCTTCAATAGGAACACGTAAAACTGAAATGATAAGAGAGGATAACTCAATTCGTTGCGTAAAAGTTTCACTTCGTCAAAAGAGGAAAACTGTGAAATATAAAGATTGTATCGAATGGTCATATTTGTAACAAATCAAATATTCTTATTCAAAATATCGATATTTTTTTCTCTAAAGGTGTATATATACGTTAATATATATATATATATATATATATACTTGTATATATATGTATATATATATATATGCTTTCATCGTTATCAGTGATGTTACAAGGCTTTACAAACTGTAGATTCTCTGCCTTCAATTATTTCATTTCTCATTCATTTAAAGGAAAGAGTGCGTTGTTGCCTAGCATGGCCATAGGGCCATAAGCATTTCCATAAACTTCATGGCAGAATTAGATAACCTTTTTGCTCTCGACAGAAAGTACTGCACTTTCGTTTTTATTATTTTAAGTTAGATCTTGTAGATGATTCTGTATTAGTCATGCCATGGTGCAACTCGCTTTTCAATGAAACACAATATTTGTTTCTTTTATTCACTGTCTCATAAGTAAAATATTTTTTCCCATGATAGTTTGGGTGGCCTGGTATAAAGATTTGGTGTATGATCACTGCCATTAAATAATGTATTTCTAATCTTCACTTGATACGTTGTGTTTTGAACGTGAAATAAATTATTAATAATATATTTATTGATATAATAGACTTTAATATCAATAGTACAAACCTACAGATGTCCCACGTGAGTGACTGTGAACACCAAGCGACATTTGAAGCAAAGTAGGATTATTCATTTTATCTTGTCATTACCATTATTTTATTACGACATATGAAAGTTAGCAGTTGAATTTAATAAAATGAATGCTTCCGGCATTAAATTCAAATGATATAATTTTAAATCAATTAATAATACAATTACTATAGTGCCCAACTCCCAAAACAGTAAATAACATAAACCCCTCGGTTACTGTAAACTATTTGAAAAAGACAAAGTTTCTCTGCCCCTCTCTCCCTTTACTGTATCTATGCAATAATATTAGGTCTTTTTGATACGAGTGGTTTCAGCCTTAAAATATACTAGGTCTTGGTTTAGCTTTTTATTGTAAATGGTCCAGAAAATAAAAGTATTTTTTATCTTATTTAATTAGTTATTGTTTATTATTATTTTATATATGATCAGTAAGTATTAAAGTACTTTATGATTTCATTTATAAAGTCCCGACGGCGTACGTAACGGATTCTAGTTTCTGAAAAAAACTGTTTTGACACGCATATAACGGAAAACAAAGTAATTCATTCCATTATCAGTATCCATACCCTTTAAACTATTATTTTAATTAAAATAAATAATTGAAGGGTATAAAATTAAGTTATACTTTCAGTAATGCTCGAGATGTAGAACTGTACAAAGACAACAATTTGACTAGAACTTGAAAATTGTCTTTGGAATATAACCCTTTCTATAACGGACTATATATTATTCCCCGTCTTTATATAGGGTTTAAATTAAGTTATCCTTTTGTATCACTGTACTTTTTCTTATTTTCGTACAATCTTATGAATATATGAATGTAAAAGTAATATTTATTTTTATCTTTTCACTTTTATTTTGAAAGATTTGTTATTAAAATGTTAATTTAGGATATTTTTATATGGAGCCACCGAGTATATAACCATGTAGGAAGGATATGAAATTTTGTTAATGGAATTTTATATAATGCATAATTTAGGTATCATTAATATTATATATGTTCCAATAAATAGGAAGGATGCCTATGCCCAGCCGTGGGATATTATTATTTCTCTTAGGTTACTTTTTATGTATTTAATTATCTATAACTGTTATATCTTAAAAATACCATTATTAGTATTTCCCTTTTTTTCTACGTGTTTATATACTTGGACATCCAGATAATTGTATTCAGGTACCATAAGCATTCGTGGAACAAACAGGTATTCATTCGTTATCCCCTTCTCCAAATAAGATATAATTCGTGTGTAATACTGTCAAAGAAATTTCAATTGCTCTGTCAAGAACACGATATACTCGTATATAAAACACTACCATATCCAAAAAGCAACTAATTTGTCACAAAGAAATATCATTCTCTCCTGAGTATCGAATCCAAGACTCCTTATAAGATCAGGTATTATCTTATCAATATTGAATCATATCAGTCTGTGATGTGGGTCACTATAACAAGTAACACGTACAGAGTTCCTTAATTTAAAACATTATACACATTCAGTCAGTTTTTCAATGTAACTGAGGTATTTTATTACACGGGGTAAATACCAAACCTATGCTATAACTACGTAATGGATCAACAAAGATAATGTATAATATAGATATTGATATTCTATTTGTCCTATTAAAATAGCTATTAACCATTCAGACAATTCAATTGGGAGATTAATAACAAATAAGATTAATTGAATTTACTCGTCTAAAATATTGATAGAGGTTTGCATCATTTACTGTTTTGTCACTTTGAACAATGGAAGTCAATATAGCGATAAATTATTAATTAGCTTTGGATAACACTATTCAATTACATTAAAAAAATGGTTATTAAAAACCTCTTAAAACATCGGTGGCTGTCGGTATGCAAATGTATTACAAATTTAGGCTTGTGTAGAAGCAACTGTAAAAGAAAACACGGTACATTTTGTTTCCAACCTTTTCGTTCTGGAGACATTGATCTGCAAAAAAAGGACGAGGGAATTTTGAAAAGTATCGTTACTTGTGATAGAAAACGGATACTGTACGACATTCGGAAATGCAGGAGAACCAGCCGAATCCTGTTATAGGCGAAAGTTGTCCTTAGATCTGAATGTCTCGGAATGTCTCCCCGGACCTTGCTAAAGCAGATTACCACTTTCTTCTGAATTTTTAAAATGTCTTGCAAGGAAAAAAATTCAATTCCGATGAGGCAGTCCAAACTATTTTCAAATTTTTATAGATTCTTGCTCCCAAAATTGTTGTAGCAATGGAATCAATTAATTTCCTACAAAATGGCGAATGTGCATAGATAATAATGGTACTTACTTCCATTGATTAAATATATAATTTCATAAAAATCATTTTATACCTTTAATAAGCTAATTTTGTATGTAATGACCAAACAGTATGTCCCTAATAAGATAGAGTGCTCCCAAAATGAGAGACAAAGGGATAAGTTTAAGTGATAGACAACTAACTTTATCTTTTTAGTAAGCTGTGTTTTAAATTTAGTGGGTCTCCAACAGAGAATATTTTTAACAAAACGAAGGACGTATGTTTGTGACTGTACTCATTGCAGTGCCTTGTGCCATCATCTTCGTAGCAATGAATATTATTAAGTTGCAACATGTCATTGATCAATATCATTGTTTTTGTAAATCACCCAATTTCTATATATAAATACAAAATAGAAAGGTATATAAAATTCATTTAAGAGTAATGTATATACTGGGTGTCTCGTAAGTAGCACGACAAACTTATAGGGAAAGTAGGTTGACCCTAACAGACAAAACAAATGACCTTAGTCTTTTACATTTTTCAGATATTCATACTTTTAAATTTTTCTTAATACTAAGAAAATTAATCAGTTAGAACGTTCTGAAATATCTATTTAACAGTAAATTTATTTATGCAATATGCAGCAGCAGTACATTTATTTTTCACCGTCGAAGGCAAAAGTTGAATAACACTTACCTAGCAAGGAAAATCTGTTCAAATGATAACGTCAGAGATGTCATCGGTCAACAGGGGCTCTAGCCCTGGAAAACGATGATTTATAAATTGCACAATCTCTACAAGTAAGGCAGGGAATTATGTGAAGACAACCCTCGCGGCGATTGAAGTGATACTTCAGAAATTCTTGATAAAAAAGATTTTTTTTATTGGAAGATGCGCGGCTAAATAAGGAACAACTCTTTTGTTAGGTTAGGTTATCTGATACGACTATTTTCAAAATTGTTCATAAATAAGGTCAGCGCCAGATGGGTGCTGAGAATGCTCACGCCGCTGCAAAAACAAGAGAGCGAGAAATGTTCCCGTGTGTTTATGTATCTTTTTAACGAAGACTCCATGCAGTGGCATAAAAAAGGTTCAAGAGAAAGAAGTATAAGTACAGTTGGTCTTATGGGACTCAGAAGGACCGCTCAGGTTTAAGACCACCTTAATTAAAGTAAAACTCCAATAAAATATTAATTAACTTGTTTAATCATCTAATAGAACATTGATTGACAAACAATATACTTTAAACGCGTAAAGAAATAGCCCTAAAAAGCTATAGTTAGCAAAACTGATTTTCATCAAAAAATCCTCCTTTACATTTTATGACTTTTCTCTTAAGTCTCGGCATACAGGCAATAAATTTGTAAATGGTGTTGTGTGATATATTGTTCCAAATTTCGAATTAAGCATTCCACATTTCTTCTCACAAGGATGGGCCACGATTACGGACGTTCCTATAAAGCTCTTCCCACAATAGTTCAATGGGATTGAGATCCGGGCTCTGAGGAGGCCAAACCATGTTTCTTAACAACCCTTGTGCCTCTTTCTCTTCTAAATATCCTCTACATAATTTTGAGCTATTCTTTCGATTATTATCTTGTTGGAAAATGAATCCATCTCCAATTTATCGCAACCCGGAAGAAACGGCATTTTTTTCTAAAATGTTTTTGAACTGTTCCTTTTTCAAAATTCCTTCAATATTAATCAAATCGCCTGTTCCTTGGCTAGAGAAGCAACCGAAGACCATAATTGAGCCACCACCATGCTTGATTGTTGGGACTAAATAATCTAACAGCATGTTTTCTTGGGCACTGCGTCGAACGTAAATTCTACGTTTTGAACCGAATAGTTCAAACTTGGATTCATCGGTCCAAAACACTTTTTTAAAATCTTCTTCAGTCCAATCTCGATGAGCAAGAGCCTACTGTATCCGTTTGTTCTTGCTTTGCAGCCGTAACGAGGTTTTCAAGCGACAACGCGACCATACAATGCCTGCGCATCTCTGAGTCACCGTTTTACTGTAGTCAATGATAAAGGTTTAACTCGGATTTTGTTTACTTCAGCGGATTTCTGGTGCTGTTAAGCATCTATTTCGCTTGCTGGTAAAAACAATGAAATTATCTTTACTAGACGTGGTAGCTCTCGGCCTTCCCGAGCGTGGACGATCTTGAAAACTACCCGTCTCCCTGTATCGAGTTATTGTGCCATGAACACAAGTCTTCGATAACTTCAGTTGTGAAGCAATCTCACGTTCGGATTTGCCTTCAGTATGTAAAACAACGATGGCAGGATGCACTTCACTGCTAATATCTAGAGCTTTTCTCATTTTATAACGTTTTCACTGTAGAAACCACAAGTTTAGACTAATTGAGATTGTTTGTGAACAAACCCAAGTAAACTCGGCTAAAATTAAGTAAGTAAGTGAGGAGCGAAATAATCCTTATTATTGACCAATACGTAACAAAAGCAAAGTAATTAGTAATGAGGACATTATAAAAAAATATTATTACGACTTTACCACCTAGCTCTAGCGCAGCGTTTGTCGGTGTTTGAAAACAATATATACTTGAAAGTAAACAAAAGAATGACTTCTTTAAATATTCGATACTAACTATGGGATTTTATTACAATTGACGGATAATTATGTTGTTTATGTGCGGTCTTAAACTTTTAGCCGGCAGCATAATTTCTTATTTCGACTGACCGACTGATTTATCAACGCAGAGCCGAATCCGCTGGGGCTACAAACTTGAAATTTCGGCATGCCTTTTATGTTGGAAGCATCCACTAAGGAAGGATTTTTGGAAATTTCACCTTCAAGCGGTAAAATACGGAATAGACGGGTTGTATGAAAGTCCGTCATTTTCGAAGTAAGGAACACGAAATTTCATACACCTGCTTTTGTTTTAAAATAAATGTATACTTATATCGGCGTTTTCAAAAATTTACTCCTAAGGGGATGAATTAGGGATTGCAAGTTTATATGTGCAGTTCATCACTTTAGAAGGAAGAAGCATGAAATCCAATACGAAAACTTCTTATATAAAATATAAGAAAATATAATATAAATAAGTTTACATCTAAGCTCGATAAATGGCGTTGCTAATTGTTTCTTAATCGCTATATATATATATATTGGTTTCATTATGCTACTTTGTATATAATTATATGATGACTTAATTTTTGTTCTAATTTCTATATATTTTTTTTTTCTTTTTTTTCTATTCCCTCTTTCGCCTAAAAAAAATCGTAATCTGTGGTTTAGATTTAGAGGTTATTTTAAAATTTAAAGTGATAGTAAGGCTGTTGAATGTTATAAAATGAATGGCGTTATAACCTCCCACACCAACTATCATTGGTGACCTTTTAGTTTTTTGACAGTTCAAACTTCGAGCCTTATTTTAATATACATTTATTCCCGCGTGCGAAGCTGCGGGGAAACAGATGATCTAACTTAAACAAATCTGATGTATAACATAAATAAGGTGTGCGTACGTATGTAAGGTGAACACCAAGTCTAATACATAAAACTACTTGCTTGAAGGAAACAGTACCATCCTTATCACATAGTATCACGACTTCCATATATGATAAAAAAAGACATTTTTATTTTCGAGTTAAAGTTATTAAAAATATTTTTCTACTACTTTTGCAGGGCTTGCGAGATCACCGTTAATACTCAATTACGATGTTTATGAGAAGTTCTTAAGAATACTAATCCAAATTGCCGAATACTACTAACCGCAGTTTCTCGGAACCGGTACACATATAAATTAAATAAATATACATATCAATATAAAATCCAGCAAGATAGGATTTATCATTTTGGAATAATCCAATACCAGGAATAAACTTAATATGAGAAACGTAAGCGCAGAGCTTTTGCGTCAGACCGAATTTTGTCATAAACAATTTTTCCTCTTAAACTGTTAAGTAATACATACTTATGTTCAAAACACATTTATTTTAGATGAATACATTTTGAATTAATATTTAATATGCACATAGCTTAAATATTAGTATGGTATACATGAAATGGGCCAGCCGTATAGTAAGTACCTCTTCGAACCGATACCTGTAAAGGTTTTCGTGTGGCATCCATCGCAGTGTTGGACGACACCTCACGAGATACAGTAAAAACCTGTACAGATGGCTCCGATTCTGTGGTAGGCTGTGAGGGTCTTTATACAAGTGACATTTCAAAAGATCCGGAGGTCAGTCTCAGATGTTTGGCAGACTCCCTCTATTCTACGAACACAATTTCACACAGCAACAAGAGCAATGTTTATGGTTCAGGACGGAGAATCTCAGAGATCAATGGCAAGACATCTTGGTGCGTCGCGACGAGCTATTCGAAACGCGTGGGAACGCTTTCTAGAGACAGGTAGTGTCGCGAGGAGATCTGGATCAGGAACAGCTCGAGCTACAACCGTACAAGAAGACCGGTATATCAGATTGACTGCACGTCGAGAGCGTACGATTCCCGCCTGCGTCTTACAAAATGGACTGCGGCAATCGACTGGCACACGAAATAGTGATCAAACCATTCAAAATCGGCTCCATAAAGATGGACAACGTTCCAGATCTCGTGTTATTCGTCTAAAATTTTGAAGAGCGCATCGTGCAGCACGTTTGAGGTTTACTCGCGAGCATGCGGAGTGGACAATGGACAACTGGAGAAATGTACTCTTTACGGACGAAAGTAAAGTGAAGTTTTTCAGCGATGATCGTCGAGTGCGCGTGTGGAGAAGAGAAGGAGAACGTTTTTCACAACCTTGGAGACATGAAACGGATCGTTTTGGAGGTCCAAATGTTACGGAGTGGGCTGGAATAAGCTTGCTCGGTATAACTGACCTGGTAATTTTGGAAGAAGGCTCCATAACTGCCTCCCGGTATGTCGTTCGAATGATTCGGCCCCATGTCATCCCATTTTCACAAAGAGTGGGTGAAAACTTCGTCTTTATGCATGACAATGCTCGCCCACATACAGGGCGAACAACCCAGAGAGCTCTCTCTGAAGCCAATATTACGATTTTACCGTGGCCGGCCATGAGTCCCGATCTTAAACCCATTGAACATTTATGGGACCAATTGAAAAGAACCCTCAAATCGAACTTCAGTAATGTGACTAATCGACAAGAACTCATAAACTCCCTAAAATTCTGTTGGGAGCGAATACCCGAGGAAAACATCACCCACTTGATTGAAAGTGTCCCAGATAGATTCAGAGAGTGCATACGGAGCAGAGGAGGACCTACTTGTTATTAAGCACCATCAAACTCATTGATTTAATCAATAATAAAAATCAAAATCAAACTTTACTTAAATCAATAATTTCTGTAAACTTTCCTAAAAACTGTAAATTTTGACCAAATTCCATAAAATTGGCAAAACATAATCTTGTTAATGCTCAAAAACTTTCAAAAACCTTAATTTATTCATTCCTAATCATAAAATCTGAAAAAAGAAAAAGAATCTGTAAAGTTAACTTATAAAACATGGTGGGCCCTATTTTGTTATGATATATATTAAACAAATATATTATATATATTTGTTTAATATATGACAGGTTGCGAAAATACTATCAAAACCGTACAGTGCACGCGGAATTGAAATCAATTGAATTTACACAATGTTGTTACTCCCCTACTCAGGACCCATCAATGTACTCCGTACGCATTTCTAATGTTTATTTTTGCAGATGTTTATGGCATAATAGTATATTCGGCGCGTTTGATATCATCTGGTAATAATTAGAAGATATCGCCGTATTTGATTAGAACAACATCATCATTATTAAAAACCTACATTTCGAGAATCTAAATTATATCAGACTCCCTTTAGTACACAGTAATTTCTAACTTAAACGTTACTAATCAGCAATTGGCACTGAGCCAGCGGCGAGAGCTAATCTAATAAAAACGATTGCTCACAACACCATTTATTAGCTAAGTATTATTAATGCAGTGTCGGATGCAACATCGACATAGTTATTGAGCGAACTATCACCAGCTTCGATGTCTTATAATTTATCACGTTCAGATCAGATTTGTAATATGAATTCATTTGATGATTACGCTAGAACTTTTTACGCAAATATTTGCTTACGATTTTATTTTATTTGTTAAGATTATTTAATTTATTTGCTTAGGAAATATTCTTATGATTTTTAGTATTATAGCCACATTTTATTTATTAATAAATTTATTCATACAATATTTTTTTAAATATTGAAAAAAATATATAATAGATAACTATTATATCTTTTATTTAATAAAAAGCACATTTCTACGGTTTTACAGGATTGCATAATATAGAAACATTATAGAATTCCATTATATATAGCTGATTGTACAGTAAAATATAAATAATATACTGGTAATATACATTATACTTTAAAGACCTCTCAGCGGTAAATACACGCTCTCTAACACACACACACTACATTTAATACATTAAGAAGTGTTAAAAGATAATTTGCAACTTTATTTCTCTCGTCTTACAAGTTTAGCGTTGTTCTAGTATTTCAAGTGGGAAATGTTCTTTATACTACATTGAGTCTTCTAATTATTCAATACTAACGTGTTTAATGTAGTCTAATAGGTCGTGTTTTTCCCACAAATTTTTACCTCAACCTCTTATATCTGCTATGGTGTCGTTCATACGGTTAATTTTAATAATTTTGTTAACAATTCCTAGTTATTTTTTTCATAAGTCGTATATTATTTGTATTTCTTTTTATCCAAAAATATTATATTCTTTTGCCTTGTAATCCTCCAATTGCTGTCCAATTGTTTAAGTCCTTCTACGGGCCCTTGGAGTGCATTCTATATTTAGTTTTTTTTATAATTCATTTATAATGAATATTGTTATGTAATTTAATTGTAGAAAAGTAAAAAAATGCTTAACGATTTTCTTTCTAAGTTCTCTATTGAAAAGGTAACAAATTGTATGTAACATCTGTTATTTTGCTAAAAATAAAGATATGAGAGCGAGTAACAAGTTTTAACTTACTTAGTCTTTGGAATGAGTCAGCACGTGTGGAGCTAGATTTCACGGTTTAATTAGCGTCAGTGTCGGGGCTTAAGTTAACTTTGTTCGCTCTACTTCGGTCAGAACATATTAGTTAAGCTGGAACTAAGTACATAATTTTTAGTAATTTCTAATTTCCTTTGGCATAATGTGTGGCTCACACATAAGGATCGATTGTAGGTTATAAGCATTTTTGATATTCAGTTTTTTACAATTCTTAATATAGTGTTGTTTATATCACTTTATATATATATATATATATATATATATATATATATATATATATATATATATATATATATATATATATATATATATATATATATATATATATATATATATACTTACATTTATAAATGTATATATATATATATATATATATACCATATACCTATATAAATATATTGCTCATAAAATATAATGATAGATATAGGTATAAGTCTAAGAACCATTAACAATATAACCTTACATGTGCTCCTGTAAACTTCAGCTCAGGTTCTGTTAGTGCTAGGATTAACCTGACCGAGTACTAGTAAAGTACATTACACACATCTCGTGCCTAAAATGAATAGGGATTTTTTTCTTTTTATTTATCGTATCTCGCAACGACAACACTGTGCTCGCACGCGCACTTCAAAGTTCACTAACCTTCACATTTGAAGTTCAAATACTTTACACGATTTCCTATCTAATTCCGGGAGTTTTATGTAGATTTCAGCAAGATTAAAATGGATTCTAAAGATACGGGAGGAAATCAATCGTAATCCTGATCCGCACATTCGCGTCAGACAACTTTTTTTTTAAAATTATATTGAGAGTAACAAACGAACATACAGTTCATACCTAATGGCAAGTGATTCCCGTGGCCCATGATATCTACATTCATACTTGACAAGGAATCACAATGCATATGCAGTGATAAGTGCAGCATAAGGAGTGAGATGGAATGCCTCGTCACCAGTAATAAGTCCGGAGATCCTCCGGATCCCTACACTCACCAGACGATAGAGAGCAGTATAATGCTGCTATTTACGCTGGTATTCTGAGGGCGTGGTTCTACCCTGGTGGAGCTGACCCATTCATTCTGCAGCTAGAAAAAAACTGCAGTGTAGCTCTACCATTGTTCTCTAGAGGGAATTCGAGCATAGTCCAGTCCAGCAGACTTGACTTTGCTGTTGACAACCAATTGGTAAATCAATAATTAAAATTGTTATAATTTCATTTATACTGGATCAGGAATAGCACTCAGGTCGGTTATCTATCGTAATATTAAAAGATAATACAGACATAGGAAGATAATTGTATATATCACTATTGGGATAAATTTATGAATAATAATAATAAAGAAATGAATTTCGAAATGTTAAGAAGGTATATATTTTTTTTTGTTTAGCCTCTCAAACTATCAAACAATTCACGTGGTAAATGATTCCGCGGCTTATGACACATATATTCATCCTCGATTAAGAATCGTGATGCAGATGTATTGTCGCCCCTGAGCACAAAGGTGGAATGCCACGTAACCTATATTTTGTGTATGAAGGGATCTGGAGATAAGGATCTCCAGATCCCTTCATACACAAAATACAGCAGCGTTTATGCTACTATTTTATGCTGGTATTCTGTGAGGGGGTTGGTCCTTCCCCGGTTGTGACGACTCATTCATGCCATAGCTACGAAAACCTGTAGCATGGCTGTATTGATGTTGCTATACTTATTATATAACTGTTACGATATATAATTTTTTAATGCGAACAGTGAAGGAATGGCTTAATTTGACTGCGGAACTCTTTCCGTCCAAGTATAATGTGTTTGTCTTCAAGAGAGGAGTGAATAGGGATTGGTGGAGCTAGCGATCTACCTTCAACGTCTTCATCGCCTCTAAATACAAGGTGGGATTGTAGACAAAAATGGGCTTGTGTCAATTAAAAAAAAACCTAAAAACCCGACAGCAAAATTTTGAACATTACTGTCGTACGATGAAAAGTTATGAATATAATCACCGAAATTTTATAAAATATTATTATTACCAAAATCACATAAAACTCTGTCAAAATGTAATTTATTATAACAAAATCTTAGTTTAAATTTTTATTAACACTCAAGGAAAATTTACAAAAATAAATCTGTTGAAATATTAGTAAATTTTCCAAGAAATTCATTAAGAATTAATCGAATACTCGATGGTAATAAATATATTCACTTCAGCCGAAGCGAAACTACTAATCATAAATAATTGGTTTTATATGTTTGAAGTTTATATCTGTATATTCTGACCTTATCCAGTTAACACCAAAATGGAATGACCGATTTCCATCTAGTAAAAAAAATACTAAACTTTTTTTATAAAAACACCCGCTTTTAACTCAATGTTAGTTGGCCCAGTTTCATGGAAATTGGTTTTTCATTTCCGACTTCTAGAAACAAGTCACAAACAGTTGGAATCATAACATATTTAATATCTTATATATAGGTATAAATTCCTAATAATAATAATTATACACATATCATATAAATATACCTTTTGGTTATTACAAAAAAGAACATACTTATTTTTATATATAATCTTGGTATTTGGCTGCTGGCCTATTTGGAATTAAAAAGCTCCGTCTTAGTATAAAAACGGAACTGCAATTCTCGATTTGTTTTAACTTATTGCGGTTGTTATACATATTTATGATGTATGTTTTAGATCAATATAATCATCAATAAGATGCTGCCATAGCTGCTGCAATGCAATCTTGATAAGTATTTTGTAAATATTCCTTGTTAGGCATAAATTATAAACACATTTAAAAAAAAGCTCGCAGCACCACGCAGTAGCCGCCATCTGCAACATTAATGGTATTGTGTATTGTTGTGGGTGTCATGGGATGCAGTCATAACTTACCGTCAGGACAGCTGTGTTTTCATTTGTCACCTCCTAGAAAAAAGTCATATTCTCTTGATCATCGAGGGGACATAAAGAACACCCACTTTCCAAAACAGAGTCTATGGATAAACTGCATTTACTTGTGGCCATTGATTGCCAGCTTATTGCTGACTATTCATATTCTATGTAGTATATGTAGTATTGGGAGATTTATTGACACTGAGACACTTTACCTAGACGTGTGAAAGAAACAACTCAACCTAAAACTTCCCGTATCCATTAACGTTACTAAAAATTTTCAAACAGATTTTACTTTCTACTGGAATGAAAACTTAATTTTACAAATGACTGCCTTTTTTTTAATTTAAGCTTTCATCGAAAAAGGCTTCCCAGAAGAGTAGATACAAAGCATGGTCCAGCTGTCCCGATAGTCATGTCGAATAAATTTGTGTAAATAATGTTTATCATCATAGCGTTGTGATTCACTCTACTACAATTATGAAATTTTAAGACAAAACTTATAATATTTTATTAGGTTCAAAGTCTCTAAGAGTATAAAGAAAGAAGCTTAATAACACTAAAATAATTATTACTTAAAAAATTTATCTACAAATGGTTTCACTGTGGATATTTTTTTTACGTAAACGAATCTACATATATAGTACAAATTCATACTATCCTGGGGAGTAATATTTAATGTCCCATTTCCAGTAATCTATTAGACAGAATTGAAAGAACAACCATTACGTAAAACAGCTGTTTTATCCTGTCATTTCACGTCGGTAACTCTGTGTACGGTTCCACCACAGTTAAGACTTCTCGTCGGTACAATTGGGAGATAAATATCAAATAAGATTAATGGAATGTACTTGCATATTCTATCAATTGTGGTAAGGATATTTACAGTTTTGTCAGATTGTACAAAGAACAGCACTATAGCAATTGAATCGTTAATGGTTTTAATATTGCGGTGTTTAAATGAAATGAAGAGATATATAATTAATTCACCCTGACGTTATTCAATAGTTTCAATTACCTAGTCTTTTATTGTTGTAAGAAATAAGGGAATTTGGACTTTATATGTAATGAAAATATGAAAGATATGAATGTAAATTTGTTATAAATATAAAAATATTTAAGTAATACTTGCCCACTACAGTACTAATAAATCTCGTTTTATATCGGTTCGATGATCAACTTGATTTTATTTGTATCGGGTGTATGGTACTACGCATATTTCTTGTCAGGTTTTACATTTAAAAAGTTCAAGCTATGTATACAAGTGACACTAACCTTGTGTTAAATGTTTATAACATTTCTTGCAATATATTGAAAAATGTAAACAATAAACAAATGAAGCAACAACTTTAAATTTAAGAGAAGATTGATGGCTGTGTAGCTGGCATCAGTGAAAAACTGAAAACTTTGTGGTTACTGCATGTACATTGTGTGCCATGAATTAAATTATTTTGATATATTATTTTAATATAGTATATAAAAATGCTGTTATGTTTTATATGATGAATAAAAGGGTCAGATTACGCAATGCCGTAGCTATTAGAGTGATTATATTATACTTGTAAATATATTTAAATAAAGAAAGAAACTAACTTTATTTGAAGGTACGAGCACAAAAGAATCACTTAAGACAAAGCTTCAAGTACGATCGTCTCGACACTAGAGTCCAGTTCAATAGCTGTTTGCCAATATTTGCGGAAGCCGAAAAATCCAGTGGGAAAATCTGTACGATTTTCCTGTTACACCGTAACCATTAAAGAAGAAATTAATATTTCATTATTTATATGCCCTATTCAGATTGTTTTCGTTATATAATAATCGTTATATAACGAAAACAATCTGAATAGGGCAAAAAAATAATATTTCGTTATATAGTAAATAAGAATCGACAGTGGCAAACAAATTTTAAACGATAGATGGTGAGGTCAAATGTAAGAGGACAGAACTCCAAATGTCTTGAGACTCGCAGATACCTTAAATATTAAGAGGAAACCAGTTTTTCAACTTCTATGATCTACAAAAGGTCATCTAATAATAGATTTTTCTTAATTGTTTCTGTAATATATAAAAATATCATATTCAATATCGCTAGTAATCTTCTTATTGGTACTTAATTTTTAAATATACGTGATTCAGGCCAGCCTTATTTGCTTCTGAAAATAACTTGGGTGGCTTCAAGGCAAGAGTGAATAGACTTTTACTCCGACAGTTTATTCACTCAAAGGCCTAAATCGCCACTTTCCCTCAGTTGGTCAGTCCGCTGGTCTATCAAATCATTATAGTCATTACCTGTAGTATCTTGCGCTGATTATGGGATTATGTTTAATACATTAAACATGAAAATTATAAACTTTGTAATTAATATTTTTGTAAGAATTCAGTTGTGTTTTCTGTTTGTATATTATTTATAGTAGCATCCCTTGTAATTAGCATCCCTATATTATATTGACTTATTTAATTTTATTCACTTTACTACATTTTATTTATCAACTTTTTTAGTTTTAATGTGCTTGTGATGTATGTCCTTGTTAGTGTTAGTGAACCAAAATATAGGATACAATATATATATATATAAATATATATATATATATATATATATATATATATAAAATATAACAGTGCTATGATTTTATTTTGAGCTATTTTACGATGGGTTTAAGTTCATCCCTTTTTGATTCAACCCATTTATTTTGCAGCTAATAACTAGCTACATAGTAGCTCCAGTACTGTCACTACCTTCGCACTAGTGATGATTCCCATCTATTGCACCATATAATTTAGATTATATAGTCGAATATAATTTCCGCAATCATTTGATCTTGACCGCTTACTATGTTTTTCAGCAGGGATTTAAGGCGTGCAACTGTGATTGGCATTTAGAGAAGAAAATTGTATAAGCGAGGTATTTTTTATTCCTGACTATAAATTTGAAAAATAAAATTTGAAACTATTTATTGGTGTACATTCTGTTAGTTGATTGAGACAAAGATATTCGTACACATGTACCATAACATAACGAATATATGTTGATATATTATAGATGACCATAGTGTCTATCACAAAGGTCAACTGATTGATTTATATAGTTAACGACATGTTTATGTTATATATAATATAGTATACTGACACAGTGTTTGATATAAACACAAAACTGTATATATTTTTATTTACGAGTATGTAGTGTAAATATGTTCAGTTTACTTTTGCAGCGTTTTTGTAAAGTAAATGAGTTATATTTTATTGAGTTCACAATGACGATTTTCAAAAACATAGATATACGAGTAGATTATTTTTTACATTACAAGCATTACTATAGCTAATTTTTTCGTAGCTTTAAAACTAACTTATTACTAAAAATTGTACTAAACAATATCGTGAATGTGATCGATGAATTTGTCAAAAATTCAAGGATTAAAGTAATGAAGCTTGCTTTATTTTTTATTTTGATGACATTATAACGTCAAACACATGTGAAGTAAGATAACGCCTGCAGGTCATATGGACTTGGGTGATTTTTGCGTATTTACCCACATATTTGTCATGGATAACTTATCAATTTGCAGTTGCGCAATACCTAAGTCACTTCACCTTAATAAACCATTCATAAGATGATGTTTTTCGACGATTGATTGTGCTATAGCTAATTTAAAGCAATGGTCCGGCTGTATTACATAAAAAAGTTTGTGGAATATCTTTTTTATTATTAGCAAACATTTTATAATTTAATTTTCAATGTGTATTTCTGTCTATGAATCTTTTTAGTTTCTTACTGCCAAACAGTTTTTGCCCGTATCTCCAACTACTGTCCGATTGAGTGAATTACGAGTGGAACAGTTTCAAACTCGGTATTCTCGAATATTTATAATGCTACAAGAGTTTCTAAACTTAAAGTTTTTTGTAATACTATATTATTTAATAATGCATTGGTTATATAACTAGGAATATCAAATATTTTCACAATGTGGATGAAAATTTTCGTGGTGATATTTTTACAAATCTTTGAGCAAAAGTCACATACGGAGTGTGTTATTGTAACCTGTAATTTTTTGTTATTTGTAAGGGCATAATTTAAAAATTATGTTTATGTATTTTTTCAAAGTTCACAAATATATAATTCAACCAGACACCGATTTAATTATAAACGTGTTGCCTCCGCTTAAAGTAGTAATACAGCACCATATTAACAATAACTTCTTCAAGAAAGGGCCTACTTTTTTTAAGGGCTGACAATGCTCCCGCGTTTCCACTTCCTTCAGTCAAAAAAATATAAATATGTCAAATGTTCAACTGGTAAAGAGGGCAAAGCTAAGATATAATCGGATTCCACCGATTGTTCAGTAGCTTTTTCGCGTGCGTTTCGGGTTATGTATAAATAACTGTAGATTGGAAATTATATATTCCGAATAAAGTATTGGATCGTTTAAATTAGTTGGTTTTCTAGTTTTAAATTGAACTCTATTATATTCAGATGGAATTAATTTTAGGCACCCAATTTATAATTGAGCATTTCGACCACAGACACTGGGTGTGGTTGAAATACGTACACAATAATTAAAAAAAAATACCAGTATCCACTGATTTGCGAACCTTTTATATCTTTTGAATTTATTTAAACATTTTATCTCTTTCGAAATTTTTTTGGCGTGATTCAGTCATTTGGTAAGTATTTTCCTAAATTTAATGAAAAGTTTCAGAAGTTTCTCTCCTTTAAACAAGCTCTATCAAATTGGTCATAATTCGATTGTGTTCATCACGATGCGGAAAATACGAAGAAAAAACTTGAGTTTACATACATATATGTAGTTCTCAACAAAAACAAGCGTGAGTGCTCGCTGATTGCCAAACGCGTGACAAAACTTTTAAGTATGACCTAAAAGCTTATCGAGAAGTAAAAAAATACTTAACAAAGAATTGGCTTGTTACTTGTAATATAAAATAACTTTACGTTCTTGTTATATATGTTGATGGATTCACAAACGAGAAAAAGACATTTTAATGTATAATATATAAAAATTATAAGTTAATTATTCCTAAGACGTGACAGTTGCCCGAAGTGTGAGACAAGAGTGACGCTTCCCGCGATGCTTCCGTCGGTGCCGGTGTTCAACACCTTCGTTGCGCAACCGCTTCGTGCCCGTAGGGCTACGGTGAAGGCACGTAGCACTGAACAAGCGATTGCTTGCCGTGAGAATAGAATGATGCAGCTGGGTGGTTGCAGTGTAGGCGATTTCCAGAATGTGTAATTGTGATACAAACTGATAAATATTTGGAATATATTATAAGCACTTAACATTAAGGCACTCGTTATTGATTACTAAAATTAAATTAGAAATATATGTATAAGCTCTCACAATTTATTACCGATACTATTAGATACTCGGTAAAAAAAATTATAACTCTGATGTTAACTCTAATAATTACCTATTTTAATATAGGAGTTATAAGAGTTTTTTCAAGACCTTAAAACACACAAAAGCACCAGAGTAAAACTCAAAGTTGTCTTTTAACATATTAGGAGTAACAAACGAGGATAGATAGTTTACTTGGCTGATTAGGTTTTCTTCCTTTATCTAACGAGAAATTACAGCGCCGAACAAATTTTTGCTAACTGCTTACACTGTAATCCAACATTGGATTAATAGAACATAAGGTTTTAAATCTTAATTAAATATTAAAATCGCTTGCTCGTGATGCAACAAAGAGAATATTAAAGTAATCAGGGTTATGAAAAACATTTGTTCTACAACTTTCTCCAGGTATCAATACTTTAAGAGAACTGTGAAAAGTTTTCATAATAAAATACGTGAAGTCAGCTCTATCTGCTGTTTTTACATTAAAGATATAATTTGAAGTAAGAAAAATAAACGTCAAGTAAGCGCCTCTGTGTTCACGTTTGGAAACAACGAATAAAATCAAACAATAAGTTTTCATCACTATCGTATTTTCCCTAATATATTAAAATAATTCATTGTTATATAAATAGATGAAATGAAACTACATACAAAAACATTATTTTTTCTAAATACGTAATAATCTATATATAAATATCTTTTGTTCGACGTCTTGGAATAAAATTTTAATAAAAACTTTTGATTTGGCTTTGTGCCAAAATTTCATTCTAGATTATATTACTACGGTGCCAAAATAATCAAATTTGAAAACAAGCGATTGATACCACAATCAACTTTAGGCGGTATTTATCAACGGTATTGACAACAATTTTTGGTTATTCCTTGACATGAACAGAAAGATGAGAAGTGCACTATAATATTATTCAAATTATTTGGACGTGAATCGCAAGATATAAATTCATTTTAATCTATTCATATAAACATATTTATTAAAAAATGACACTTTTAATCGTTTGGAGTGTGGACTATTGGTAAAAAGACATTCCATTTCATACTTACGATGATGTAATGAAAATCTGGTCCGTTTAATCCTTACATATTATAAAACGACCTCTCGGGCACCCTCGAGTCAGACGCTCGGGTAACGGTCCAAGCTGAGGCTCCCTTTCGGGAGCCGTTGTGCTGGGTTACCATATATAGAGGTCTAGACTGAGTGCCATAAGCGCTCAGTCACCTCTCAACCCGGTGAAACTGTAAAAGCCCTCGGGCTAACAACGGCCAAGAGCACGAAAAAAAAAACACAATGATTTTTTCCTTTAGTGTGCTTATCACTAGTGAACGACTTATCGAATCAGCATCATTTTTTAATTCATAGATGTATGTATGTATATCCTTTTAAGTTTTTATTGATAGTCAATAACTTATTTTTTCATGGTTTCCATTGAACTTACAGTAAGTTTAGCTCAACAAATATTTTACTTGCATAAAATATTAATTTTATTTCGACGCATCTTTGGTTGACTCGATTTTCGTTTTGAAATATTCATTTGAATTTCATATCTTTTGGCATTACATTCACGTCTGATTGATAGTCGAAACATAGATAAGGCACGAAGTTCGTGCATTAAGAAAAGAAAGCGATAAGTCCCAGTCACTGAATTATAATTTTACTATGCATTATTTTGAAAACACAGTAAGTGCATCTAAAAACAGCACTTTGGATAATAATTTTAGAGTACATAATGTAAATCACTGACAATAGAGTTTGGTGCCATTAAACTTCGACGTTTAAGGAAATCAAGGTTTTTTGAATCATTATTCATTTAGTTTTAGTTATTATGTTTTAGCACTTAAAGGATTGCGGAGCCCGCAGGAGTAATACGGAACACTTCTGAGATACGATATACAAGCACTATCGAATCGTATATTACCATGGTAGTAGGACAGTATTTGCGGGTAAATTTGACGTGTACAGAGTAAGGAGTTACGGTAGAGACAAAAATTTGAAAAAAACGGATACCATAATTACTCAATATTAGACACACCTATTATAAAAGAAGTATTTAAATTATTGTATCTAATGGAAAATACAATAAATAGACCCTGATCACGGTGACAGACCACAGCGATACATGAAATATTTAATGTACCTCTAACAGGATACAGGGACGACAGGTTACAACAGTAAGACGGTAATATGACGGCACAGTACAGAACAAAATGAATGGTCTCTGAGCACGAAGACAGACCACAACGATACAACATGAAATATTCCTTTTTAATGTACTTTAAATAGGATTCAGTGGTGAGAGGATACAACGTCACTGTAACAGGATATGGTGGCACGGTTTGGGACACAATGAATGAACTCTGAGTACGGTGACTACAGTGATACAACATGAAACATTCCCTTATAATGTACTTCAAACAGGATTCAGTGGCGACAGGATACAACGTCACTGTAACAGGATATGGTGGCACGGTATAGGACACAATGAATGAACTCTAAGTACGGTGACTACAGTGATACAACATGAAACATTCCCTTTTAATGTACTTCAAACAGGATTGGGTGCGACAGGATACGACGCTTCAGTGAAGGGATATAGCGGTATAGTACAGGGCACAATGAATGTACTCAGAGCACGGAGAAAAACTACAGAGATACGACATGAAAATTTCCCTTTTAATGTACTTCAAACAGGATTCAATGGCGACAGGATACGACGCTTCAGTGAAGGGATATAGCGGTACGGTACAGGGTACAATGAATGTACTCAGACCACGGAGACAAACCACAGCGATACAACATGAAAATTTCCCTTTTAATGTACTTCAAACAGGAGTCAGTGGCGACAGGATACGACGCTTCAGTGAAGGGATATAGCGGTACGGTACAGGGTACAATGAATGTACTCAGACCACGGAGACAAACCACAGCGATACAACATGAAAATTTCCCTTTTAATGTACTTCAAACAGGAGTCAGTGGCGACAGGATACGACGCTTCAGTGAAGGGATATAGCGGTATGGTACTGGGCATAATGAATATACTCAGAGCACGGAAACAAACCCAGCGATACAACATGAAAATTTCCCTTTTAATGTACTTCTAACAGGATTCAGCGGCTACAGGATACAACGTCACGGTTAAGGGATATGAGATCTCGGTACAGGATATATTGAATAGCTCTACGACACGGCGATAGAACACAACGATACACCACGAAATATTCCGTTATTATAAAAAAATCATAATACCAATAAAACTAATTAACTAATATAGCGCAGAGACTCCAACTGAGTATTGGCTTCCGACAATAAGAGCCGCCACTTCATTCAGCCTAGCGTAACCTCCACTCCACACCAGTCTTCCATCTGGAACTCGAGCAAGTCCTACTTTACTCTCCAGAAATACTTAGGACAGACAACCTGGCATTGAAAAATGGTAACTAATGGTTTTATATTACTTCTACTGTTAATTTTATCCAAACTAAATAGGACAAATAAAAATCTGAAATGCTTTAATTAATAAGTGACAAATACGAGAATTTACGAAGCAAAACGCTTCTAATTTATTTTAACTTTAAATAAAAACACTATCATTAACTATCTATCAAAATAATTTTAGACATCAGTATATTATAGTATATATGATAACTGATGCCTATAAAACTTGACATCTACTTTCGACTACGAGTCAAGATGAGGGGTCATCTCGTTTCATTTCCCTTACCTTTAATACGTCTCTTGTGTTTATTATGCCAACTTCAGAGGATATATTATTATATATATTGTGTATGTAATATTTAAGAAACCGCATGAGCACTTCTCATAATTTTCTTTCATACTAAGCGACAAGATCTGACAAAAGTGACAATTACTGTGTCTACAAAAAAATAAAGAGAAAAGAAATAGGAACTTATACAGCGAATATACTTTTGGTTTCATGGTTATTGTAACATAACGAAGATTCATGTTATATATAATATATTTCATACGTATTTTAATATTTTATTCCACCTAATTACTGAGCATTATGAACTGTAATACTACTTATATAGGTAGGAAATCTAGCATAGGCATTATACGAGTAATGATACTGATGATACGCTCCCGGTCGATATTGACCACACATATTTTCTAGTTTACATAAACTGCATGGGATTTGTTATAGTTCCGTGAGCATACGCGCAAACACGAGATGAGTGCCTCTACTCACTTACCATTCCCTCACCTTGTCCTGAGTAATACAATTAGATGGGAGGAAGGTTCAGATACTGTGTTAGGTACACTGAACATGAATATTATTTCTCGGCTGGGAATCGAAACCAGAACATGGCAAAACAGCAGCCAGATACTCTAACTACTGCACCGTCGACACTGATCGATAATTTTGGCATATAGTCAAAATGTATACAATTTCAAATTAGTTTATTTTCATAAGTAAAATAGATTCATACAATAAAATCTAACCCCCACACTAGGTAATCACATGTCCTATGGCGAAAACATACGATTTCCAGTTACAGTATGGCTAATTAAAAATAATAAAACTAATAAAGCATGGACATATATAAGATAAAATATGATATTATATAAGGTAAATGTAAGTAACAATCTAAGGGAAATTTTAAAATTAATTTACAAGGATACCTATAAAAATAAAAAAGCCTTTATTTACTTACTACTAACTTATTTTAACAAATACTAACTTAATTAAATCCTATCTATAAATCTAAAAAATATGTATATATAATTTTATTTATTGGTGTATGCTGGTAGTTGTCGCCTCTGCGGCGTAGGCCTCTCCTAAACCTTTCCAAGTATCTCTTTGCCGAGCCATTTGCATCCAGTTATTACCACACCTGCGGCTGAAAGTATCTCTTCATCGTTTTCCTGATCTCCCTTTTCTCCTTTTCTTGTCCCTTGGTATCCATTCTATTAGACGTTTTGTCCATCGGTTATTCATCCTGCAAACATATCCTGCCCAGTGCCATTTGAGTAATCGAATTCTTTTTAATACCTCTATTAATTTTGTTTTACTTCTGAGATCACTTTTGCGATTTTGTCTGATACCTTAATACCACCAACACGGATACCTATAGCCATATTAAATCTAATTATGAATATATGAATTAATGGTGCCCACACTTGAATTGAAGACACATCGCAGACTTTAGTGTGTTTGTATGTGCTGTGAGCGAAGTTCTGTAAAATACCATACAGCAAATCAAATAACATATTAGACATTATGTATTCGGTTTCTATACAATTCCAATTTTAAAAAAAATGATGTGGGAGACAATTGAAGTTGCTTAGGCACATATATACAGTTTAAAATCGTTAAAATCTATTAATTAGTAATACGGGGAAAAATATAAAATTTTGTTATTTTTATAATTATTAAACAGGCTCTTAGAAATTTGCATTCATTTTGAAAGAAATATATTTTTAATATAATATTAGGAGTGATAAATACACACACAATTCACCTGAAGGAGAGCGACACCTGCGGCCCATAACATCTGGATTATCCTCAACAAAGATTAAAAGATTAAAGGTATTTCTTGAGGCAATGGTCCAACTTCGTAAGAGCCATTTCATTCATGTTACAGCTAAACTAAACTACATACAGTGTGACTTAAGCATTGTGTCTTTTTTATGTAGAAAAGAGTGCGAACGAGTAAGAACAAATAAATTAACTCTAACCTAATCGAATTACTACTAGATAAAAATACTAAATGCAATTTTTACAACCAGGTTACAAAATATCGGTCTATTACTACTACTACTATTATACGTGTTATGAGTTATGGTTGGTTGGTTTAGGACCACAAAAAATATAATAATGTGCACTAATCAAAGCATAACCGTAATTAATTAAAATTTATTTTCTTTGTTACACATACAGAAGATGTAAAAAGAAAATTAAAATGAATGCCACTGAGTGTCTTCCCACATTTTCATTCTCAAGTTTTCTTTGTCAGTACTAAAGACAGAAATTATAGATTCAACAAACAATGGAGCGATGATTGAAAATGGATCCGCTAAACCAAAGCCAATCTTTGAATAATGAGCTTTCTTAAAGCCCTACAGTTTAATTTCTCTGCGAAGTAGCATAAAGCTTTGAACTTAAGATCTTGACGAGTAATATTAGGAATTGTTGTGTCTATTTTGCATTATTACTCCTTCTTGAGTAAATTTTAAACACTATGTTGTTGCTTTCATTAAATTCAAATTCTTAATTTTAAATACCTGTAATATTTACTATGCCTATTCATGATATTCCAAGTACATTGACGTTGGATGTGATAGGCCTATAGTGACTGTAAAAACTGTATCCCAATACTGTCTTCGATTTGGTTGCTATATATAGGTTTGTAAAATATTGCAAAATGTTAATTTACTACCTGTATATATTTTTAATACATATTTTTCTCCAACCTTCAGTCACCTTCTCGTCACGGGTCTACTGGACTTTTAATTGATTTCCAAAAATCAATTGCAGAAATATTTAAAAAATATATATCGACTAGACATCTACTGACGATTTTCTTAGTATTTCTTCTCATATTAAAAGACCGTTGTGAAACACTAATGAAATAAAACAGTGGTAGTGCTACACTGCAGTTTGTTTCTAGCTGCAAAATGAATGGGTCAGCTCGACCGGGCTAGGATCAGGCCCTCACAGAATACTAGCGTGAAATAGCAGCATAATGCTGCTGTGTTTCGTCTGGTGAGTGTAGGGATCCAGAGACCTTTATTACGGAGCATTACATCTCAGTCCTCAAGGGTGACAACGCATTCACGCATTATGATTCCATGTCAAGGATGAATGTAGATGTCTTGGGCCTTAGGAATCATATGCCATCAAGTGAACTGTGTGCTCGTTTTTTACTCTCAAATTAATAAAAAAGAAACTGGTTAAATTATTATTTGGCACCTAAAAGTGCCCTTGGCGGCATACTTGCAAATAAAATTATTTGATTGTTTATTTAGAACTGATCAAGTCTAGTGCGCTAAGCAAAAGTTTCATTTAGGAATTTTTCCCTTGTTTGAGAGGAATACGAATATTAGTTACTGGTTTGTGATGGAACTAGTCTGGCCATAAATACTGTTTCATAAAAACTTTTCTTTTTTTCAACTTTTTAATTATTTTGAATTTGGAACACGTATATTATTTAAAAAACTTCTTTCGATTTTGATCCATTCCACATATTTTTTCGTGTCGCAGGTGAAAGGCACAAGAATATCCTCTTTACCGATGACAAAATTTTCACGATTGAAGAACACAACATAAGCAAAATGATAAAGTATACGTTCACAGTTCTAAAGAAGCTGCTCAAGTGGTCGGAAAGGTACAACGTGATCATCATCCTGCGTTAGTAATGGTTTGTGGGGCGTGTCTTATCAAGGAGTCACAAAACTAAATTTTTGTGAAAAAGGAGTGAAAATTTCAGCCAAAGTGTATCAAGATACAGTCTTGATCATGTTGTGAAAAATCTCAGCAATACACTTTTTAAAAATATACTGTGGACTTTCCAGCAGGACTCTGCACCTGGTCACAAGGCACGAACTACCCAAACCTGACTTGAAACCAACGTTCCGGACTTTATGAGAGCTGTAGAGTGGCTCTCATCTAGCCCAGACCTCAATCCTTTAGACTTCAAATTATGGTCAGTTTTAGAGGACATGGCCTGCTCTAAATGACACGGCGACATTGAGTCTCTCAAAAAGTCTTTGGAGCAAGCAGTGGCGAAATTTTACTTGGTAACAGTGCGTAAATCCATAGATTCGTGGCCAAACAGATTAAAGGCCTGTATAAAAGCCAAAGGAGAGCCCCATTTCGAATAGATTTTTTTTTGATTTTTTGCTGGGACTAATAAATATGTAGGTATAAATTTTAATGATATTACATTACTTCATTAAAAAAAATGCATTTTCATTTGTAACAGAATTTATGGCTGGACTAGGTATAAAGTAAAGTGTAAAAAAACTACATTTATTATTTTATTACTCGGATTCCATGAATTTTGTTAAGCTTCATGCAATCCGCTATAAATAAATTTTACTAATGATGCATGACAAGTCTGCTGAGACGCTTCACAGTCATTGCTCTCAGAATCAATTATCCTTTATTGTGTCGCATTTATTACACCATATGTAGCTAATTTGCTAGCGTATTACACCACCAGAAACCGCAACTATGGACGATGTATATAGTACGTACCACATGAATAATTTGCAAGAAAATACCGTAGGTGCTTTATGTAAATGATTTTAACAGTCTGTAGTATAAAAATAATATGAATTCAATATCATTAATTTTATTTAACAACGTAGTTATTGTACATATTTCGTTGATTATTACTCAAATGGTTTAGGAATAAATTAATAAAAAAAAATGTATAATTGAGGTTAACGTACCGTAATACGGTTAGTTACACATTTTGAATGATGACATGACTATTTGAACTATGACATTTATAAGGATTATTTCTAATAGTTACGAGAGTTTTTCGTTATAATACTAAATCCTATTGATTCAATATAAATTTATATTTGATATCGTAGCAATGAAACTTATACGATTGTGCTCGGCAAGGTATGCCTCGAATTCGTTAACAAATTTATGAAGCCGTTGTGATTGCAACAGTTTCCAATGCTGGCTCCTTGCCTAATACGTTGCCACATTTTCCGTTTATAGCTTACCGGACTGATGCTATATGGACCCGCTGTAATAATTCCGTGACAACATGGAGACACAACCTTTGGTAACATAATTATTGTATGCATAAACAGCCTATGCAAGTTATGCATGCAAAGCCTATTTTGTGCTGGAAGATATCATTTTTTTTAAGTGCACTTTACACTTCTACAACATATTAATTTTCCACCTTTATGCACTTAATCAGCATTAAAATAATAAATTCTCATAGGAGCCAGTGGTTTTCATTACCAGATAAATTAATAATTAAGAATCCCTTTTATCAATCATATGACTTATATTTAGTATATTCATATCCCAGGTAGCCAATAGTTTTAATATATATGTTATTGCCTCATAAATAATTTTTGTAATCGTCATTTGTATCCGCGACGTAAAATAAAAACTTTGTTTAGAAGAAGGTATACTCGTAAAGAAGAGAAAAAAAAAGAATTGGATAATCGAAACAAGTTTCCTATGCGGGCTTAAAGTAAATAATTGCAAGAGAACCGAATCCTAAGAGAGTTATCTGAACTGGCAACTCCGTAAAACATGACGCAGCTTATCTGGAGACAACAGAAAGTTAACAAAAACCGAAGCTTGAGATAATTTACGTAATACACACAGAATGGTAGCAAATTATTTAATGTCTTTGTATATTTATCAATTTAAAAATAACATATTATACGCACGATACTGCCTCAAAGATAATAGATAATTAAAAAATATATATATTAGATAAAAGATTAGACCGAATACTTAGCGTTTCATATATTATTATTATCTAGTACTAGTATATTGCTACTATGTTTATATTTTCTCCTGGTGTAAGGACAGATGTAAACGATTTTAGAGATAAAAGAACGCTAGAAGATCTTCAAATTCGCTGGTTAATAATAGAGGGGCGCATCGTTAGTCCAAGGCTATGTGAATTACGGTAAACTGGCACGGTGAAAAGATTGATCAAACAGAATTTCCAATAAAGCTGAGGAAACCTGTGGGATTATGTGGGATAGATATACTGATCATTCTTTCGATTCGACAATGACATGGCGTAGTAGTTAGAGTAGCTGGATGGCCGATGCAGGTCCTGCGTTCGATTCCTATCTGAGAAACAATATTTGTGTATAACAAATTGTTGTAAATCGGCTCTAAGTGTAGACATATTAGCCATATGTCCGTGACACTGCTTTTGAACCCTCTCCCGTCTTATTGCACGTGCATTATACCTGTGTTTGTGTAAAAGCTTACGCACTATAGTACATCCTACGCATTTGATGTTATTTGACATCAGAAGAGCATCTTTCAACTGGTTTTTACCACGGTGCCACGGTTTATTTGCCTCTTAAATATAAAGTTTTTCCCACCATGCTTCTGTACACGGAAGCATATATAGTGGATCAGTATTTTAATTGCAATCGACAATTTCTTTGGGATGACAGATAAAATTTAGGCTAAACCAATTGTATATATATTAAAATAATATATTAAACGCGCCACTTTGAGCAATCAAAATTTGGATTCCATGCATACAAGTATATTTAAGCTTCGAATAAACAAGGTCACATACATAATTAAAGAAAATATTAAAAGCAAATATAGTACAAGTTAGCATTTAATACTATACAAGGTCATATTATAAATTGATAATAATGTGATTGGTAGTAATTTGTAATGACGATGTTTTTTCTAAATCCAAATAAGAGTCGCTTCATTGTGTCCCTCACATTTTGTTATAAAATCGTATCATATTTTATATAAAAGGGGGAGGGTGAGAACATCATGAGGCTAATAGTGGAGAGATAACCTCTGCCCATAAGCTTCTGCATAAAGAGTTACAGTTACAGGTACCTTGGCGGCTTTTTCGGAATGGAGTCGGCTCTTTTCTTGGAAGTCCCTTAGTCTTATAGGTTCGAAATACCACTGGTGATTTAATAAAGTAGCCGTGCGTAGCGATACATGAAGAGCTCTATATTGCTAACTATGTAACCTTATAGTCACGGTATTTGATTTTGTTTGATTCCCTTCCGACGTCGCAACCAAAAATATTTATGTAAAGCTGTTAGTTTTCACGTTTAGGTATATTTATCAAGGATAACGTCCTACAAAAACTGCATCACATCTTATCGCAAATTCCTTAAATCAGCTTCGAATGACTGAGTACCTGAGTACTTAGTTTGCCTTAGTATTTACGGCTTAAAAATACGCTTCGCAGTTAATGCATACTATTCAACTGTTATTTTTTAACCGCCCATTGCAGCCCATCAATTCTTCCATACAAGTAAAAGGACGTTGTGTAGTTATTTTTGATAATTAATATGGAATATCTCTTCCTCAGTTATTGGGTGCCCGAACTCTTTGATATAAAATTAACTACGCGATATCGCTGCAATCGTAAAACGCTGTTGTTTGTTGCAGAGATTTCAAGGAAACTGAGATTCCAATTTATTGGTACCCTTCCACTTATTTTCACCATTTCTTCATTCCATTCTAGTAAATGCTATTTCAGATACACAATATGTATAAATTCAGATTCAGATTTATTACTATTTCTTATATTATACTATATTCTATTTGCAAATAGACTGTCATTACCCCTTTTACATGTCCATTCATCAGAACACTTTTGATATAACTTTTAAATCTAGGTCCGAAGCTTTTTTATAAGTGCATATGCTCTTCCTTACAAACAACCTTTGTAGCTTTTTTAAATGAAAATCGTGAAACACCTGTTCATATTTATTCTTAGTATTCACATCCTGGATATCTTTTTCGTTATGATAATATTGCAGGTTCTGACATATATTTAAATTATCTTCACTTTTACTTTTTCTTCTTCTTTTAATATTTCCCTTAAAGAACTTTTCACACTTAGACGATACATTGACTGAATTGCTCTTCCGACATAAACAATTTCTATACCAAAAGTATCAAGTCCAAAATCTTTGCCCCAGACCAAGCTTCTGCAGTAGACGGAACTATGAAAATAACTAAAGTAAACCATTCAATTTGTCTCAACGTCCGAATTTGCCTTACACTGCGCAAAACAGTGTTTCTCTGTGAAAGTTCATGTTTCCATTTGAATTTGACATCTAGAGTTATTCCTGAAACTGTAGATTCAATAAATACTATCCCAATTTCAATTTAACTTATGGGGTTTTCCTGTCTTTCTTGTGTTTGGTGCGCAAAGTTTTTGAGACATTAAGTGATAAGTTATTAGCCTATTAAATATTAAAGTAGGTCAATTATTTTTGTAATAGCATTGAATACGTCTTAAAAACGTACAAATACGGTAATGTCTACAAGGTCCCATACAATCTTATATATACTCAATTTCTTTTTTCCACACATAAAGCCAAACTAATGTGAGTGGATTATAAAAGTTTTATTTACTGAATAAACTTTTTTTTTATTCTTAACGAACATCTATCCCTCTTATAATTAGTTAGGCATAATTATTTTTAAGTTATATATGTCTTAGCAGGTTTGTAAGTTTTTTATTAGTAGACTCATGAAAATTGCATTTGTCAGAAATTTAAGTAGGTATTTAATTAAAATACAGATATGCTAAAGTAAAGAATAGCAATTTTAAAAAGACAGGATAGGGAAAATAAACGCAGTCCTTCTAATTAAATGTTATTAAAATAAAGTTTCACCATTTTATTATTTGAGTAAGGTAAGAAATCCAAATTTGTTAATTTTTCTTGCCTTATATTAGAATAATTTAAAGATTTCTTATATTTACGCAGATTTCGTATGCTACACATTGAATTAAACTAAATATAGGGATTTTATCAACGATCATTTCAGAGAGCTTATGCGATCTGTGAGAAGATACAGAGCTACAAAATGTCAAGCAAGTCTTACATTACAACAAGCTTCGGATTCGCACCTATGCCACAGTAACCGTGTGAAGACAGCCACTGTAGAGTGGTTTCCTTTGTACTACTATATGTCAGAGGTGTCACGGACAAGATCTATATAATACAGCCAAATATCTTGAAGTGGACATTTTATAAGCATACGATGAAGTTAATAATTATGCCATTTGTGATTGAAGTGATGTGATAGTTGAAAGTTCTCTTTTTTTGATGATATATATTATGTATATGGCCTTTCTTACATATTCATATCTATGTACCATACTCTTTTCTCATAATTCTCACATATCTTGCAAATTAAACTACTAATTAGGCATTGGATCGCGGATATATTTCACGTCCATTCTTTATATGATGCACTTAAATTTACTTCAAGCTACAAGAGGTTAGATATTATATTACAAACGTGTCTATCATTTCAACATCTCGTGATACACATAAAGTGATCACTGGTAATATATTATTACTTCAGATTCTTTTATAACTGGAAAGGGGCTATGGCTACTATTAAAACTGAATGGTCAACAAATCACAATTTTCTTGTAACCAAATATTACAGTTTCGATAAAAGATCAGTGTATTTAGTAAATGCATGCTTATGCATATAGTAAATGCATAAATTATGCAGAATATTAATAGTAATATTTATTATGCAGAAGTTCAGATTTTAGACTGTCTCCTATTAAAAAATAGTATTAATCAAAATTCATTAGATATTTACCTGATATTTAAAATGTGATGCTTACTTCTTAGCTTTATAAATAGAGAGCGATGGACCCCTGAGCTAGCATAAAGTACAAGATATAGTAAAATCCGTCTGATAATTTTTAATAATATGTTTTCAAATAAATTACTTTCTAAAAATTATTTTGGTCGATAATATGAAGAGGTGTCAATTAAAAAATAATCATGTTACATAGTAAAAATCATATAAGTGTAAAATAGGGCGGATAAAAGGTTGTAAAACCTTAAGTTTTAAATAAATGGTCTTGGACTTTAATGGATTGTAAAAGTTCCTTCATAAGTCTGGTTTTGGGATTAGAATATTAGAAACATTTTGGAGAAAACTTATCTCTTTCAACTTTACTACTAAATTGTACCTGTTCGCAGTTATGTCGAAGCTTTTCTGTTTAATATTTCAAACGATATTGTTAAAGACAAGATAAGCGTGACTGCTAAAATAAAATTTTAGGGATCAGTAAAACGTATTCAGAAATATTTTTGTGTCATGTTTATATTTTCGTCATTTATATACACCTATGTTAGGTCCTAAAACTACGTGTATGACTTCCCAATGGATACTCGAACATAAGAATCATGAAGATATTCTTATAATGTAAACATTTTGAATCTGATAAGCGGGTACTTGTTTTTGGAGTCGATACCCAATCGATCCCAACGTAAGAACAACACAAATTGTTAGTTTAGGGGATGAGTTAGCTTGTAAGATGATCATATCTTCCTTGTTATCGCATTTAGCTTAAATTGAATTTGGTAGAAAGACTTTGGCGTTTGTGTAAATTTTTATCTTGCTCAGTTGTCATTATAGAATAAAATCCAAAAAATTTCCTGGTGCAATCGCCCAGGAAGACATCATGTCTACTGGTTGCCCCGTAAAGAAACTTAAGGTTAAGATAGGTTAAGGGAGCACGTACCAGACAAAAAAACTACCTTAGTGAAATTGTCACCATTTTCGAGATCTTGAGATTATTAATTTTTTTCTAAAAATATCAAGAAAAAATTAATCAGTGAGACAATATTATAAAGCTTCTATTAAACTGGTAATTTATTTATGTAATATGCAGTAGCAGCTCAGTACAATTTCTTTTTCACCATTGAAGGCAAAAATTAATAAAATATATTTTTTTAAATCCGTTGTTTTCCAACAAAATTAATCAAATGATATTTGAATATGGTAGAACAATTACTCTATTTTTTTTTGTTACTTTGAGAGTAACGAGCACACAGTTTACCTGATTGTGGTAGTGTTGTGTACCTGTAGGTGATTCTTGCAACCAAGGACATTTACATTCATCCTTGATAAGGAATCATAATGCAGATACGTTGTTACCATTAATAAAGGTCAAAAAAAATGATAATAAAATATCTGCATACATACATACAGTAACAAAAGATCGAAAAGGGGTGTTTTTAGAAAAAACAATATCTTAATTACCTGTTTAATAGAGATCTCAGAAAGTTGTAACTCATGTGTTATGACTTCTTTGGTATTTTTAGAAAATTAAAAATTTCAATATCTATGGTTATTTTTGTTTGTTGGTAGGTGATCCTTAAGCCTATTTTTCCAAGTTTGTGGATGTGACACATTGTGTAACAAAGAAATATTATTTCTTACTTATTTAACTTACAAATTACACATATCGCAATTTGAAGTACGAAATACTTTTTAACAAGAGAATAGGTACAAGGATACTCATACTTATAACTTAATTACGGAATGAAAACTATTTTTATAAAAGGTAGAAAAGGAAGATATTAATAAGAACCGTTCAAATATAACATTGTCGAAAGTTTTGTTAAATTTCGTTTGTGATTTTTTTGACTTCTGTTGCAAACTAATATAAATTTAGCTTGTTCAGCTGTTGAATGCGGGAGTTACGAAAATTTATGCATTCACACGGACCATTATTTGTCGTTTGTTTTCTTTGTAAACAGTGACATCAGTGAAACAAACAATAAAGGAAAGCGTAAGTAACCGCAAACTCAAATTGTGTTTTTTATTTTTTGTATGAGTATTGCTGTTGGTGCAAAGACCTCTACAGCTTTATTTAATTAGACTCGCGAGCGGGAGGCCCACTGAGTAAGGAGTCAACGACGATGCTGCGAAGCTGGCACGGATGCTGCTGCACCACCGCTGCACTCCAACCCCTGTGGACGAAGAACGTCGACGACTACAGAGGAGGGCAATAATACGATCTGAGGGCCCCTCATAAGGAGGTACGAAACCTCGACTCGGATCGCTATCTAAAGGGAGGACTCAAACTGTGTATACGCCTTTATCTACTATCATATTAAGTTTATACTAGTATGATTCTATTGAATTATACTAATATAAACTAATAGCCTTTATAATTAGTGAAAATATGATATTTAAAGGTCTCATCGTTGGCGCTGTGCCCGTATAATAATGGCAACAGGATCGATTCCAAATTGCCTAACTAAGGGTATGTATATATATGCATAAACAGTATTATTACTGTTAATGCATTTCTATAAATCATATTCGTTAAGTACTTGCTTTTAAGATTTTTCAATGAAAATTTTGTTCTTCATAAAGTTTATTTTGTTAATATTAATTTCTTTTGAAATTTGGGAAAAACAGCATGGGATATTATCTGTATCACAATTTGTGGGTTTCGCTTCTATATCCTGCCCATACCCATGCCTATGTCAATGTGTCAGAATCTTCTTGCGATCTTATTGCACATACATTTCATTAGAGATAATGATGTCGAGTAATCTGGTTAGAACCAGAAGATATCGTCGTGGTCATTAACGAACAGAATGATGAAACGATTCATTTATGTGGTCGGATGGGGATGGTTTGTGGTATTGATTTTTCTGTATTTCTCATTGCTATTTATGGAATGATTAGTTAAGTTAAATAAATATATATAAAAATAATAACTATACAACAATAAATCCATCAGTATAATTGAAATAAACATCTGAGCATACAACGTTGCCAATATTTACATTGCTTATATTTATTTTAACAACATTTATATATATTTTAACAGCGGGGAAGCCACGCTGCAGGTTGTTTCTAGCTGCGGCATGAATGAGTCGGTGCAACTGGAAAGGACCAAGTCCTCTGGGAATACGACATAAAATATGAGCTTAATGATGTGTTTTGTTTGGTGAGAAGTGGCGAAGCATAATACAATAAAACTATCATCTCGGTAACACATTAACCACTTACATTTAATATTAGGTGAGACTGGCGATACGTTGGGTTCTTGGATGTTTTTCTTTTTCGTTTGGATTGGAATCTTCTTCTCTTCTATCTTATCTTTATATAACACAAAAATCACAATTAAAATTAATTATTGTTTAATTATACAAACACAAATTTTATTTTTTGAAGAAAAAGAAAATAATTTAAAATTCTTCAACTAAATCAATTCACTAGTTTTTTGATTACTCCGTATCTGATAGTTTAATGATTGTTAATTTTTATAATGTTATTAATTGGAGAATAGCTCTTTGATAATTTTAATAAAACTCAAAATAAATATCATTCACCATGTGCAACTTTTTGTTCGAAAGTTTGATATAATAAAGTTTTTTTTAAGGAATGCTAATAATTACTAACCAATCTATTAATATAACTAACATACCCTACCTTTTTTTTTATAACGCGAAAGATGTTGTTTGCTCGTTTAACATTCTCTAAAACAACTTTTTTTTAGATACTTATCTTTATGCCTGTCATTACTTACTATGATGTACTTTATATGATGTCGATCTGGTTAATATACGTCTATCTACAGAGCATAAAATCAGATTAATATATTTCAATTTTTATACTCATAGAAGAAAGAATAAGTAACTTTTAATAAATTTAACTATACCTGGCTTGAGAACTAATTTCCTATTATATTTTAAATTCGTAAAACTAAAGCTTGATTATTACTTAAACAAAAGTAATGAAAATGGGTTTGGTAACAAGAGGTTCCATCGTTGGCGTTATGCCCACTATTCGTATGCTTTCGGAATATTGAACAAGATCCATTGTAAATTGCCTAACTGTAGACGTGTTATTACAGTTTATGCACTCTTATAAATCAAATTTTTGAAGTGCTTCTTGTTGATACATACTTTCTATGTATGTGTTCTTTATATAATAATAAAATTTAATAGTGTTTGTGTTGTGAGAAATTGTTTCTGATTAATTCCAATCGCCGAGTTGTACCATCGTACATTGTACAGAATTCCAAGTTTCATTCTCACCATCTTTATGGTTGGCAATCCATTACGGTGCGATTTCTACGAAGTTTTCTGCCAAGAACAACTACTCTGCGGAATCAACTGTGTCAGTGGTATTTCCTAACCGATAAGACATCGGAATCTTCAAGTAAAAGCATCGCAGCTGCAACTCCTATGACGTTGCAGAGCGACGGTAATTAATTACCATTCGGTTAGCTGCTTGTTCTTATTGAAGAAATATTAATAATATAAAAACATTAAACATTCTTCATTTTTATATTTTGAAATGTTTTACGAGTAGTTAAGAATTTTGTAAATTAATTCTGATCTGAAACCTTAAAATATTTACAAATATTGCTTAAATAAAGTTTCTTTTAAAAATGTAAAAGCTGTATTTTGGATACAATATATTGTGAAGCGATAAAATTGATAAACTTTCAACCACCGTGATACCGTTTGATGGATTGGTCTATGCAACCCAATTCATCTGTGAACCAGTTAGTTAATCACGTGAATTTCGTTATAAAATTCAATGAAATAAATGAATATAAGCATAAGATTTTATTTCTTGTTTCTTTTTATTAATATAATACTCAACCACAGAAATAAATTATAATTGATTAATAAGCAAACTGCTCATGGGCGGCAGAGATCATTTTCTATTAAGTGGTTTGCTTTGTGTCCAACAGTGGGTAGACAACGATAAAGATGATGAGCTACTTGATAATTTGCCACTTAAAAGTGTTGCTATTTAAAAAATCGCCCCTTGTATCCAAAGCGCGACTTCGGCGAGTCATTTTTGAGGACAAGGATATTTTAATTATTTCATATAGGTCCAGGTATCCTTGCCTTGTTTTACTTTATCGACGGTGAACGTGGGTTATAAGGGAGGAGCCCTTTGCATTGGGTTCGGTAGCACTTGAACTCGGTTTACTCGGTTATCATGCAATTAAGAGCGAGTACCTGGAGAATGAACTACCTTCAACACAGGTCACAATGTTCACAATTATTTACGTAAATTTAAGTTAATATAAGCGCTTGTATTAACTAACAACCAATATTCAAATTTATTTAAACTATTGCAATGAATCCTACATGGGATATAGAAAACGAACCAAATTCACGGATTTAATGTAGCTTAATTTAATTTTTAAATCCGGCGTTTTGTGTACTTGTGTTCCATAATACATCTGTAAACTAATTGTCGTATTCATTGATCTATCATTAAGAAAATTAAAAATATCTTTGACTGAAAAGCCTGTTTAAGTACTGAGTATATTTTTATGAATCCAAGACAATCGAGAACACAGTTGACCAAATGATAAGTGATGACTGCAGTATATGTATTTCCAACCCTGAACTCACTTACCATTAGACGAACTGTTTGCTAGTTTTTTTTTTATAGAAAAAAATCACATCGACGCCCATGGACAACTACAACACCAAAGGAACTGCAGATGCGTTGCCGGCCTTTAACAAAGGAATAGGTTCGCTTCTTGAAGGACCCTAAGTCGTACTGGTTTGGAAAAACTGCCGAGGAAGACTGTTCCACAAGGCAGCTGTCAATGTGTATGCCAGCCATCCACGCAGTGAGGATGGAATCTGGTGGTCTGTCGTCCGATGACGGAACTCGGCGGTAGGAATCGTTCCAAACAGCTTTTCAGAGCATTCCCCGTGGTATATAGGACAAAAAATGTAGAGGGAATTGACATCCCCCCGCAGGGCCAGAAAATCCAGCTGATCGGTGAGAGCTCGGTCGTCGGCAATTCGAGTCGCTCTCTGTTGTAGGCGGTTAAACGTGGTGGCCTGGCTGGTAATACTGCTTCGCCCTACTGAGCACGCCCAACTTTTTTGAGGCCAGCTTTGCCTTGTCTTCCAAGTGACCGCGTAACTGAACGTCACTCGATATGTCAACGCCGAGAATACCGATACTGGGTGAGGCAACCAGGAGAGTGTTCTCAAAGTGGAGATTCACGACGAAGGGATTTTTTTTTAGCAGTAAGGGCGCAGACTTGTGTCTTTTTGGGATTGAAATCGACAAAGTTTTGTCGACCCCAATCCGAAACTTCACCCAAAAGAGTCTCCAGTTCAGACACAAATTTGGTCCGGTTCTCATCGGCAGTAGCCCGAGAAACTTTAGCATGGGCCGTATATGATGCATCACCAGTGCTATCGTCTACATAAAAATGAATATTGCTTATTTGCAGCATATCATTGATATGCAGAAGACACAGGGTGGGCGACAGTACACAGCCCTGTAGGACACCAGCATTAATTGGTTTCGGGTCGGAGCATGCACGTCAACAACGACCTTGATGCTCCGACCCTCCAAAAAGCTGGTTATCCAGGCGCATAGATTCTCGGGCAGCCCATAGGAAGGCAACATCGAAAGAAGTGCTTTGCGCCATTTCCCATCGCCTCAGCCACGTCCAAACTAACCGCCAGGGCCTCCCCCTTGCCCTCGATCGTCTCCGACCATCGATGCGTGAGGTACGCAAGAAGGTTACCAGCTGAGGTACCTCATGAGTTGATGGTCGTTTCCATGACTTTCGAGAACAAGGGGATAATGGCAATCGGCCTGTAGTTGGACGGATCCGAGCTATCGCTTTTCTTTGGGATGGGGTGGATAATGGCAGTCTTCTAAGATTTTGGAGAGTACAAAGAACCGGAACAAGCGCTTTAAAACTGGAGCTCATGTCCTAAGTACAATGGGAGGCATTCCGTCAGGCCCACTCGACTGGTTAACGTCTAGAGATTGCAGTGCTTTATACACTGATCTCTGACAAAACTGGACTTCCAGCATAAAGGTGTTTTCGGCGGCGAGCTACCTTTGTCCTCCAGAGTCGAGTTAGACGCGAAAAGAGAGCCAAGAAGATCGCCCTTTTCTTTTACGGTGTGGGCCAACGAGTCATCCCTCCTGCGCAAAGATGGTAGAGACGGCTTACAGAAGTTCCCCTGGACAGCCTTGGTGAGAGAACAAAAAGCACGTGTTCCAGAGGGAAGGTACACTAGTCTCTCACCAATGCTGGCCACGTGTTCCGACTTTGCCTTGTCAATAACTCTGTTGAAGGACCTGGAGGCAGAGTTGTACTTCTTTTTGAGAAGGCTGGTATTTACATCCCTAGCCGCTGACGCCGCACCCACTGCCTGGTAACAATCCCGCTTGTAGCACGCAGCTACCTATGAAAATACCAAACCAGGGCCGAGAACTGCCCCCGTTGGGCACAACAGATGACGGAATAAATCTCGTATGTCACTCTTATTTTAATATATCTTTACCTATGAAATTTCCGTTCTTCAGTATTGGCCATTTCAAACCAAAAAAGTTTTGTTTGGCTGTGAATTCTAAATTCAAATTAATTTTATTTTAAAAAAATTCTTTTTACAAAGTCAGTCGTTTATTTATTGATTAGCTTTGTATTTTCATTACGTTTGAACATTTTTCGACATAATGGATACTTTAAAAATTCGTGTTATTATGGAATATAAGTTCCGTCGTGGCATCAACGCCTCACTAACGGCACGTAACATCAACAACGTTTACGGAGAGACGGAGACAAATGAACGCACAACAAATTGGTTTGTCCGATTCCGTTCTGGAAATTTTGATTTGAAAAATTAACCTCGTGGTCTTCCGGACACTGGTCAACAATGATGAATTAAAGGCGATTGTGGAAGCTGATGATACTCAATCTACAGCTGAGCTAGCAGCAGCATTTGATGTTAATATCAAAACAATATTGGTCCATTTGCGACAAATTGACAAGGTAAAAAAGCTTGATAGTAGCCCACGTACTTAACGTAGGCGCTGAGACCTGCCTCGTGCTGCTCAACAGGCACAAAAATGAAAGAATTTTGAACCAAATTGATACGTGCGACGAATAGTGGATTCTGTTCGACAATCGAAAGCAAGCAAGTTGGTTAGATCCTGGTTCAGCTCCAAAGCAACGCCCTAAACGAAAAATGACCTCTAGAAAGTTGATGGTCACTGTGTGGTGGTCTAGAGCCGGTGTGATTTATCACAGTTTTTTACCAAACGGCATGAGCATTACTGCAGATGTATATTGTGAAGAACTGAAGACAGTGATGGAGAAACTCGCACATCTGCTTTGGTCAATCGGCTGTCCCCGCTGCTCCTACACGACAACGCGCGACCCCATACTACACAACAGACTCCAAGCTGCAAGAGTTGGGGTTGGAAGATATCTCTCATCCACCGTACTCACCAGACCTTGCACCCACTGACTATTCATTTTTGAAATTTGGACAACTTTGTAGCGGGAAAAAAAATTAATTCCCGAGAGGCAGTACTTAGTACAGCCTTCGAAGAGTTTGTTGCCTCCTGGCCAGCTGATTTTTAAAAGAAGGGCATCAAGAAACTGCCACTACGTTGACAAAGATGCATCGATTACATAAGTGATTACTTTGAATAACGCAAAAAAAAGGTTGGAAAAAAATTATTTAATTATTTCATACAAAACGGCAGTTTCATAGGTAAAGACCTATTAAAATATTTTTTTCAAATGTTGATCGGTATAGATTAGATTTATTTGGAAAATTTAAATAAAATTGCAGCAATTGCGTTTAATACTTTAAGTGTGTGAATAATTTAACAGGGGCTAGAGAACAAAAAATTATTTTATGAAAGATAACATTATTTATTTGTAGTTCTATTTTAACATTTAACTTAACGAAATATATTTTACGCTTACTTCATTTTTACAGTTACTTCTTTCATACCTCACAAATTTATAAAAATAAATTTGTGAGGTATGAATGAACTTTATATTCGTCGTAATTAATGTCACGGAAAAGGCGTTTTAATATCCAATATATACACGTAAAGAATTAGGAACAAAGGAAATGGATTTTAATTTATTAAAATATTCTATGGAACTTGCAAAATGAGTAAGATAAGCTCTCATATTTTTATCCCAATTAATGAAATCAGTCATAAAAGTCTTAGAGTAATATCAATCTCCCAAAAATTTATCAAATCACACAATAGGTTTATTTAATGAATTGTAGCTCATGGGTTTGATTTTTACTCCTAGAGATAATATTTATGCCACAAAAACTATAAGGGCTGTTTTTAAATGTTTTGTCGAGGGTAAGTGATGACTGCAGTCCTTAAACATGTACATACATCTATCCTCAAAGACGATTGAAGAGTTGAAAATGAAAAAAGAATGGATCCGACCTTTTAGGACTAATATGCACGCAGCACAGATACTGCAGCGTTGTACTGCTGGTATTATGTAATGTTGGTACTATGAGCGGGCGTACATCCGTATAGGGTATATCACGGGCCAAGGGCAAGGTTAAGGGCAAGTCTTGTACTAGATACCCTATAAGAAAGGTCTAACCTAAGCAAACTATGTTCTCGGCCACCTTTAAATCCAGTGAAGTTGTAACCGCCTTCGGTTAACAGGAATTTTGTCGGTAAAAAAAAGTCTAAGCCAACCCGTTCACGCGACTGCCTGAAACTAGGCACATAGTTGACATTAACTTGTGATAAGATCTGAAGATAAAATTATATGGTATAATGTGACAGTGACTGAGTGACTCTATGTTTGCGTGAAACCTTACGATTTTTAATAATTTAATCGCCTTTATATATTTCTTATATTAAATTGAAAATAAAAATATTTATTGAATATATTATATTTTCCTTTTCTTTTTAGTTTACCGCCACAACCACCATAAGTATCACGTCAATTGCCAACACGCGGTTGCACATTTTGGCACAAGCTATGTTGCCTGATAAATGTTCGCAATATACTGTAAGCGCTTTAAAAATTACGCCGCTTGAATTTAATGTCTGGTAAAATGAAATCAATAAAATATCGATAGTATTACTAATATTATAGAATTAATCTTTTTTACACAACGGGAATAAATACAGATACAAAGTTCTATCCCCTTTACTGAGAAGATAATGGTCACTCACAATATATATACATTACATAATAACAACAGATATAGCACAGAATAACTATAAATAAAGAAACATGTTTTTTTATAAAAAAATAATATTTATGGCCTGGCTGTTCACACTAATTGGTGTTTTGAATTGCACGGTTACGCGATAAAATTGATAGAAAACCCCAATGTAAGCTTAATAAGTAGTAATTTTTGCAGCCTCAGTAATAATTGCATTCACCCTATATACAAAATCAAGATGTAAACGCATTGTAACACCTGAGCAGGATATCCTTAATATATATATATATATATATATATATATATATATATATATATATCTATAAATTAGATAATATCCCGTCGCTAGTAATCGGTTTGTAGGTGTCTTGCACTTACAATACGAAACATAGAACTGAAAGGCTGTAATTTACAAAATATTATGCTAGTATTCCTAAAATATTCCCTAGACGAATCAATCGTTTAATTATATCACCACTACTTCTAGTTGTAACATTACTCTGAGTTCGAAACAATGTAGACCAGACAGCCATTGACAAAAGTCACGCACGTTTATACTCTTGCGGAATAAAAACAGTTATCAGGGCTTAATATATTATAGCCCTCTTAATTTATTTTAACAGTATACCTACTCGTAAGAAACGAAGAAGCTGGCACATTCTGTATTTTTGTTGACCTCCCAGTATAACATGTAAGATCTTTTCTTTATCTATCTATTCATGTATAGTTTGTACTGTATGGTTATTTTATTTGTATTGATAGTTTTATGTTGAAATACTGATTCTATTGAATTTCGAATTTATATTTACATGGTATTTTATTATTTAGTATCAATATTACGTGAGCCCACGCTGCTTTTCGGGATCCATACTTGAACCATCTATTTATCATGAAAATCGTATCCTATATCTATATCTATATCTATATATATATGTATATTTATACGTAACTACATGAATTATTTATGCTCTTTCTAAAACCCTCTCCAATATTATTTAGATTCACACAAAATATTTAATTTTCTGTTCTTCAATTTGCATTTTATGAATATAATAAGCGCTTAAGATACGCATCTACTTCTACTTACCTTTTTTCTCAGATCAGCCACAGTGTTTCCGAAGTATTTCGATGCACGCACACCCATCGGAGAAATGGTTGTAGCGAAACAGTGCAACTGGATACACCTAGATTCTGTTGATGTAGTTACTGTTAGCCTATGCGGCTCTTACGTGCTCGTCGGACACAGGGCTCACGGAACAGAGAGGTCCGTGAGCTGGTTAAATTTTGGTTCTTTTACTTACACCAAAAGCCCTCATTCACTGAGCGTGCCTATATGCTGTGAACTCGTTCCTTGATAGCCACCTAAGTTGCCAGTTCCATAGCTATCTGAAGATTCTCCCGAGTGGAGAATGGATGGTGATGTCTATCGACCGTCCGAGGTTAGGTATGCGGACCACTGACGATCGCCACCCGTTATCTAGTTAATGTCGGAAGCTGTGAGCGGTGAGAACCGCCCTGACACGCGAGACTGGATTCATAGTTCCACTTTGCGTCATTGCGTCTGCGTTGTTAGTATTTTTTAACAACTTTATTACAAGAAGAGTGTAGCTAACTGTTGAAAATTCTACGAGCATAACATATTTTGTTATTGCCATTTCACTTTGAATTAAAAATTTTGTGTTTCTCTAATACTTTAATAATAATATACTTTTAAAATAGAATAGTAAAACATGTCGCTCAAACAGTTTTTCATTTACGTAAAACGCCTTTAGTTTAGTTTTCAATTAGTTTGTATAGAATTCTCTAACAATCTAACAGCCCGCTCTTTGTTATATTTCCTCAATATCCAAACAAGCTGTCATGTTTAAGTGTTAGTGTTTCGCCAGTGGAAATGTTTTCGACAATCACCAGAAACATTCAGATGTTTGAAGTTTTATTGAAATGTGAGTAATAAATGAAAAACCGAAGGAATTGCTATGCCTTTAACGAATAATTGCCTGTAATTTTAATTGAGTTTTCAGATGCATTTCAGTATTAGGAATATTTTATATAATTATATTTAAAAACAAAAGTTTTTAACTTGACGTGATGACAAGATTCTTCCCTGTTGATCGTATTAGAATGTTCAAAATCACTAAGCGAGATGTGGACAATTATAGTCGATGTTTCTCTGCGTGAATTACGCAACGTCAAAGCCCACTCTAGGACTTAGATAACCGACGTAGATTTTTAAACAGTAAAGCTTAAGTGACAATGTGCCGACCAAATTTTCTATCTTCAACAACCTTATCCTGACGAAGCAAAAACTCTTACATACCCATTAAGATCGCTCATACGCTTCGTTTTAAAAAAGAATTTGAAACAAATTTTAATATAGTATGATCAGTTGGAAGGGAGACAGTATTACCTGAAATACAGGCTTAGCTTGGTCAGCAGCCTCCCACATTACCACTACCATAATTCTTATATTAAAACGAAATTGTAATGTTAATGTGGTGAGAAAAATAAATTATATTATTATTTAATAAACAATTTAATACTCTCACTATAGTATTACTATATAAAAAGTGTGTTTTGATCTGAGGCCTTCGCACAATCTTTCTTTTATTACATATCTATTTTTTCATATAACAAAGATTTTGTCCATAAATTGTAATCTTTGTAATTCATAAAAAACGTTATACAAGAATTTGTGCATTATAGTTTACGTTAAATTGCCGTAAAATAATATTGTTTTCATCGATTCCGGAATTTGTTATATCAGTGTACCTTTCATCCAGAGTAATGGAACTGATTGCGTATTCATTAAATGAGCAAGTGCTTAAATATTATAAATGTATATGCAGGAAAAATATATTTATATTTATAAATAGATTTATTTAACAATAAAATTACCATTTTAAAGTATCTTTTTAACGTAAAATTAGTAACTAATTTGAGAGTAACTTAAAATTGTTTCCTTTTTATAATTTCGTAAAAAAGGCACGGCATGTCGTTTCAAATATAAGATTTTAGTTACACAATTCTGATTCGCTGGCTCTGGGCCAAAATTTTGTTCTACTGCATTTTACTTCAATTCCAAACTAATCATATTTGATAGAGCATATGTAAGGTGATTGTGTTAAGTGTTTATCGATGTATTTTAATTTAGATTTCAAATTGATACAAATGTTATACATCCAAAATAATTTCACAGAATTGCTGTTGAAACTGTTGAATTGTTTATGGAGAGAATTTTCTTGGGTTTTAATACAACGGAGCCGAGCTATGAAGCAAAATAAAATATACGGGCTTGTTTTACTTTCACCTTTAATTTATTACCTTAGCGTTTATTATATTAATAGGATTCATCAATGGTCGGCGTTGCTGTGCTGGGAATCGGCGTGGAGGGCCGTAGCCTTCTTCTGCGAGACCGTAATGATTACAAAGGAGGCTGCCGAGCGGGATAGAGAGGACTGACTCTGCTCGGAGACGGGGGACTCATCATGCTGTGCCCATCGGTGTTTCCCTACCGTAATCGGGGCCCTACGGGTCGCTGACGATCGGAGTGGGGGTTTCGACCGTCAAGTATTAGCGACCCCGAGGAGGACCACGGCACGACGTGGTACCGTGTCGTCGTGATAGTTCCGCGAGGATTCTGGAGGTGCGATCTTTACGCACACCCCCGGGACGGACTATCCCAGATCCCGCGACCCCTCAGCAGTGCTGGTGGCGACCACCGTGGGGTTTTAGGCGGTACGAGCCCGACATAGCCCGTCCTCACCCCCGCAGTGGTGGGTATGCGTAGGCATTTCCCGAAGTAAAAAAAAGGAGGGTTAGGATATATATATATATATATATATATGTTTTCTAGATTGCTGTCTTCTTCATAACATGCATTAGTTTGGTAGATGAGGTCAAATTATATAAACTTTTTTTTTCTATCACATAAAGACTGCCAACTACAAATATGGAGCTAAGCGTACTAACTATTCTTATACATAGTACTTTCTGTTTAGGAATGTAAATTGAATGATTTAACTTTCTAAGCGTTAATTATTCTTAGGAGAAGTTATATTCGTTTTAGCAGGCAAGTATGTCAGCCATACTATTTGTTTAAGAAAAGGAGCAACGAGTAATGAATTTCTCAGAAATTTGCGTCTGGCGTTTAATTAAAATATAGGAATGCTGAAGTAATGAATAGCAATTTTGAAAGGACAGAATGGGTAAAGCAGACACAGTCCTCATTTGGAACATAATTAAAATGAAGTTTCTCAATATTTTATTATTCATTTTATTGCCCTGTGCCGTTTTGCTGACTTCTGTGCTGTCTCACTAACCCTTGGTTTTTTAACCCTTGGCTGATCCTGATCCTTCCTTCGGAAATCTCGAAGAAATCGGAAATCAGAATATATGACTCGGGAATTATTGGGCAATGACGGATGAGTGCCTGTGCTTTTGTAATACTACACTAATATGTGTGCTGCGCAGTTGATATCGTCTGGTTACGATCACATGATATAGCCTTGGTCGAAATCATCTGCAGGACATCATAATTCAAGTAGCAATGTTAATTGCAATTCCAGATTTGTTGTGTGAATCAAACTGCCTTTAACATCACATATTTTTTTCTATAACAGAGAGCAAGCAGCACAGCAGTCCATTATTATTTTTTATTTAGATTATGATTGTCCTATTGTTTTGCATTTAAAAATAATTTTCGTGTATGTCACATAGGCTGTATTTAATAAATAATTATTTTAAAATAGTCCAAGTCGTGAATGATGATCCAGAATTACCAATACTTTCTAGATCTACTACATTGATTAAGATAATACAAAAGAAATGGTTAAAATGCCCTTGTTTAAAAAGTCCCAATTAATAAAAGACAACCACAAAAAAAACAATATAAATAAAAGACATCGTAAAGTGACCACTAGCTATAAAATGCACTTCTAATAAAAGACAATCACAGAAAGAAACAATATAAATAAAAGACATCCTCAAGTGACCGCTAGCGATAAAATGCACTTCTAATAAAAGACAATCACAAAAAGAAAACAATATAAATAAAAGACATCGTCAAGTGACCACTAGCGATAAAATGCACTTCTAATAAAAGAAAATCACAAAAAAAAACAATATAAATAAAAGACATCGTAAAGTGACCACTAGCGATAAAATGCACTTCTAATAAAAGACAATGACAAAAAGAAAACAATATAAATAAAAGACATCGTCAAGTGACCACTAGCGATATAATGCACTTCTTATAAAAGAAAATCACAAAAAAACAATATAAATAAAAGACATCGTAAAGTGACCACTAGCGATAAAATGCACTTCTAATAAAAGACAATGACAAAAAGAAAACAATATAAATAAAAGACATCGTCAAGTGACCACTAGCGATATAATGCACTTCTTATAAAAGAAAATCACAAAAATAAAAATAAAAGACATCGTCAAGTGACCGAAGTAGCGGTACTAGTTATAAAATTCACTTCTAATCAAACTACACATCACATGTCATTAAAGTTAAAAAAAAAAGATCAACTTCTGTAATGTCTTTGAAAATGTAAACAATATTATTATTGTAATGAAATTTGTAGCGATTCCGGTGGATTATATTACCAGATTCTTTGGAATCTGAAAACAGAAGTGTACGTTATTTAATTGATGTAGTACCTTACTGCTTTCAATAGATAATAATCGATATTAGATATTATTAGAAACGACCTTCAAACCTTTTTGTTCGGCCGTCAAGCGGCTACCCAACCTATTGTGCAAACCGTTATGCGGCTATCTAATGGGGATACTTTTATGTGAAATGTATGTGAAAGTAATTTTATGATGTTATTTTACTCATATTCTTTTACAAACTCGACAATCATAAATCAGTATAGAAAAGAAGGGATATATTTTGTTACTTTTATTCTCGTGAGAAGAAGTACGGTAAGTATTTTTAATTATTTTTACATCCAAGGTACAATCCAATTACTTGAGTTTTGAGGTTATCTGTTTACTGTATTTTTCTACATTTTTTTTTCATGAACACAAAATGGTAAACGAGCATACTATACAACAGTACAGGGTGGCAACGCATCTGCATTATGATTCCTCGAAGGAATCACTTACCATCAAGTGAACTGTGTGCTCGTTTGTTTATCTCAATGTAATAAAAAAAGAGAGAGTAGTGACCTCTAATGGATCGTCAAAATAAAGCCTTATCAGATGGTTAATTCGCAGAGTACTCCTTGTTTAATTTTTAGTTGGGCAATAAATATAAATGCTTGTAATGGGTGATTTCTGTGTACGCCACGAAGCTGTCGATGAAGCTTTGGAATTGCGTTTTTAGCTTTTTACCGAAAATGCCTAATGGTTTAGGATACGGTCTGCGAAACATAAGGTCGTAGGTTCGTATCCACCATTCGACTATTGTCGAGAACCATCTCCTAGCACAAGCTTTTTCTGCTTAGTTGGAGTGGTCAACCGGAATATCAGTAATGTTATAGCAACATCGATAATATTCTTTGTTTTTTTTTAAAACTACAAATCAAATCCAAGTTATCATAATACTTATAGGTTAATTATATATTTTAATATTAAGTGCTTTAATATTTTTATTACTAGCATAACTACATAATATAAAATCACAGGCCTCCTTCTCTTATTATACGTCTATCCGCCATTAAGAAGAGGAAAACTAAAAAAAAATCATATATAAATTTATGTCTCATATCTATGCCACCAAAAATCACCCTCAAGGTCCTCCTCAAGGGCCTCTGCCTCATCGTCCTCCTCGGTCTCCGAAATGGAGCTAGATAGCCCTTCGTCCCCCGAGGACCTCCCGCAAGACACCAGCAACTTCACGCTGGTGGAAAAGAAGCGAAAAAAGCGAGCTTCACCCGCCCCGACGCCGCCACCCAAGGCGAAAAAACGGGAAAGCGATGTCCCCTCTCCCCGGCTATCGACATCTGTGGCCCAACCCCATGGCACCCCCTCTGCAGCCTCACAGCAAGCCCCCGCCGCTCCTCAGCGCTCCACTACTGGCTCCCCCCAAACTTCGGCTGTCTCACAGCCATCGAAACGCCCGCCGCCTGTCTTCATACAGGCACAAGATAAATGGCCGATTGTCGTATCGGCCCTTTCCAATCGCTACAAATATCAAGCGATCCCCACCGCTGTAGGCATTAAACTGCAGCTAGAAACCACGGATGACCATAGAGCGGTCACCCGCTACTTACAAGACAAAGGTGTATTCTTTCACACCTACACCCTGGCAGAAGAGCGCCAACTTAGAGTGGTTATTAAAAACCTTCCGCGGAAATCCCCGCAGACCTCATCAAAGAGGACCTCCAGGCTCAGAATTTACCCGTCCTATCCGTGCATAGGATGTACAGTGGGCATAACAAAAGCCATTCAACATGGTAATTGTGGCCCTCGAAGGTCCGAGGCAGGGAAGCAGGTATTTAACCTGAAAACGTGCTGCCACCTTTCTGGGCTCACAATAGAGCGCCCTCATAAAATGGCCCTCCGGGCCAGTGCCACAAATGCCAGTTATATGGCCACTCTGCTCGCAACTGCTTCGGGAAACCCAGATGCGTAAAGTGCCTGGGTGACCATGGCACCACCGACTGTCCGAGAACCAAGGACAAGGCCCTTTTGGCTGCTTTCGGGCCCCCCGCATGTGTCCTGTGCAACTCAGAGGGACACACAGCCAATTACCTTGGCTGCCCAAAGGCTCCCAAGCCGAAACGCCCGGCACTTAAAGTCGCACCTAAGGTAGCTACACCGATCGCCGCTCCCGCGCCTATTCTCGCTCCTGTTCGTCCTCTACGTCCCGCATGGAAACCTCCTACTGGCGTAGTGACCGTCGCTCAACCGGTTGAGCAGCCCCCTCCATCAGCCGGACGGCCGGTTAACGAAAGCGACCTCGACCTTGTGTCGCTTCGCCGCCGTTTTCAACGGCGCCGACGTCTCAGCCCTTGCAAAAGCCTAAGGGACTCCAATGGCAAGCCCGAAATTAGGATTGCTGCCACAATGCGCTACCAACATGTAGTGTCAGCCATCGTCAATTTTCAAGCATAGAGGGCCTTTATAACGGCAGAGTAAAACCGCGTTCCCTTAACGTCGCATTTTTTAACGCGAACGATATTAATAATCAACGCGACGAAATCTTCAATTTTGTTCGCGATCACCAAGTCGACGTGCTCCTAGTGCAAGAGACATTCCTCAAACCGCACACTCGCAATCCCAACATCGCGAATTATAACATCATTAGGAATGATAGAACTTCCGCCGCTAATGGCGGAACTCTCATCTACTATAAAAAGTCCTTGCACTGCGTGCCCGTCGATACGCCAACCCTAACCTTCCTAGAAGCCTCGGTCTGTCAGCTAGCCATGACCGGCCACGCCCCCATCACAATCGCGTCCGTCTACCTGCCTTGCAGACGTGACGCACAAGTATTCTGAAGCGACTTCGTGGCGCTCCTTTCCTTGGAAACTCAGTCATTTTGGCAGGAGATTTCAATAGCAAGCACACTCGGTGGAATGCAACTAAAATCAACCCCGGGGTTGGCTTTAGACTCGCTAAGCGACGCACTCGACTTCGACGTCGTAGCGCCTACTACGCCTACCCATTTTCCATACATATTGGGTCACGCACCGGACGTGCTTGATATTGCCATCTGTAAGAACATCAATCTCGCCTTCCAAGGCATAGAGGTAATCCATGAGCTCGCTTCCGATCATCGCCCCGTTCTTCTTCGGTTAGGGCCCTCCGCCCCAACCTCACCCTCCACCAAAACCATTGTAGACTGGCACCGACTCAGGAACGCCCTAAGGGAAGCCACATCACCGCACCTAGATGCTATTCCTAGGAACATATCTTCAGTCAACGACACGAACCTCGCAGTTCATGCCCTCACTAGGCACATCAGACCGTAATCGTGGATTGTTCGAGGCAGGTTCCCTCGGTGGAAGACCACCGATGGACCCTGCCAAACGACATAAAGGACCTAATGAGGCGCAAGAATGCGGCGACTCGTGCCCACGACTTATATCCCACTGAAAGTAACCGGCTGGTGCTACGTACCCTTCAGCGTGAAGTCCGATCACGCATAGCCCAGTATAGGAACGATCGGTGGGATAATCACCTCTCAACATCGAACCTTCCCATCTCGCCTACTGGCGACTTCCCAAATCCTAAAGGGGCACCGCCCAAACAATGCCTCCCTTAGCGCGTCCTAATAAACCACCCGCCTTCTTAGACGAAGCCGAATGTCTGGCTGACAATCTCGAGCTCAATGCTCACCGAGCACCCTACCGATCGACGCCGCTCACCTTGAAATGGTTAACAGCGAGGTCGACCGGAGGTAAGGAACCACCTCGCGATTCCGTCACTCAAGTTACATGCACCGAAGTTGAGTCCATAATTAAAACCTGCGACCACGCAAGGCTCCGGCCCCGACGGTATCACCAACAAGGTGATGAAACTCCTACCCATGTCCATTTTACACCTACTGGTGATAATCTACAACGCGGCCATATCCAAAGGCACCTTCCCGAACACCTGGTAGGAAGCCGATGTCATAGGGATTCTCAAGCCCTCAAAACATCCAACCGATCCATCAGCCTATCGACCCATAAGCCTACTCAAAGTCTTGGGTAAGGTATATGAAAGGCTCATACTCACCCGCCTCAAGGACTTCATGCTGTCGAGGGCTGCCAATCAATGAGCAGTTCGGGTTTCGCACCCAACACTCATGCACACATCAAGTGCACCGCATCACGGAGCACATCCTCAGTAAATTTCTTCAGGGCTACCAAACTGGGGCACTTTTTCTCGACGTGGCGAAAGCTTTCGACAAGGTCTGGCACAACGGGCTCATATACAAACTATATGAGCTCGGTGTGCCAGATCGACTCGTACTTATCATACGAGATTTTCTCCGAAATCGAACCTTTCGTTACCGCGTCGAGGGAACGCGCTCCGAGTTCACCCCATTTGTGCCGGAGTACCACAAGGCTCTGTCCTAGGTCCTACTTTATACACACTCTACACCAACGACATACCGCGCACTCGCGGTGTAGAGCTAACCCTTTTCGCCGATGACACCGGCCTCTACGTGTCTGGATTTAAACCAGACGCTATTTGTAAACGCCTCAATCTGCAGCCAACACCTTAGGGAAATGGTTTCGGAAATGGAGGATCGAGTTAACCCACCAAAAGTGCAGCCATTTACTTGTCTCGGCGCAACAAAACGCCGCATCTCCAAACTATAGAGTTATTTGATCGTCAATCCCTGGGAAAAGACAGTCAAATACTTAGGCGTCACATTAGATGAAAGACTCACCTTCGGTCCGCATGTCAACCGCGTACGGAATCGAGCAGCGTTCGTCCTAGGTCGTTTGCATCCGTTACTTAATAAAAATAGCAAAATGTCCTGCGTAATAAAATTACACTTTACAAAGCGTGCATCCGACCCATAATGACATACGCAAGCCCCGTCTTTGCGCATGCCTCCCCGCGTCACATTCACCGACTTCAGGTAATACAAAATCGTTTCATGCGCAAGGCCACCGGTGCGCCGTGGTTCTTGCGTAACGAAAATCTACACATAGATCATGAGCTGCCGACCATAGCTCAGTACCTGAAGCAGGCTTCTCGCCGATATTTCGACTCTGCCGTCACACACCGAAACCCTTTGATTGTAAGTGCCACCACTTACAATGCCATCGCGAATCACAGATTTACCCGCGTCCGTAGGAGACCGAGGCACGCCCTCAACGACCCTGACGACGCAACCACCAGGGCCCAAGCCCTTCATAAACACAACACACATACATTGCACCCTCATACCGCCCCCGCCGACGGCGGGGCGTCGCAAACAAAGTTATTCGCGATACCGCCATGTCACTGGCCGGTTCTCTCCAGTCCATACAGATAGAAGCGTTGCTGGAGTTTCTTGCGCCACTTCTTCTCCAGCGCCCACGCATTCTGAAGTGGTGGTACAGGTAGTTAATAATAATAGTGATATTAATTAAGATAATCCTCTGTCAGAAGCAACTGACCGAGCCGAGGTTCGGCCCTCTTGGGCACCCTCGAGTCAGACGCTCTCGCGAAACAGGGTAACGGTCAAGCCGAGGCTCCTCTCAGGAGCCCTTGCGCTGGTTACCCATATATAGAGGTCTCGACTGAGAGCCATAAGCGCTTGGTCACCTCTCAACCCGGTGAAACTGTAAAAGCCCTGGGGCTAACAGCGGCCATCAGCCCGAAAAAAAAAAAAAAAAAAATCTATGCCACCACTCTATAAAATGTATTGGAGCATCGTCCACCGCTCTGCTACACTTGTTCGCGGCGGTACAACCACACAAACTTAACAGTGGTGGAGCTAGCTAGAATGAACGGGTCAGCTCGACCGGGGTAGGACCACGCCCTCACAGAATACCAGCGTAAAATAGCACCATAATGTTTCGTCTGTTGAATGTAGGGATCCGGAGACCTTTATGACTGGTGACGAGGCATTCCATCTCAGTCGCGAAGGGTGACAACGCATGTGTATTATGATTCCTTTTTAAGGATGAATATAGATGACATGGGCCGCAGGAATCACTTACCATCAAGTGAACTATAAGCTCGTTTGTTACTCTCAATGTGATAAAAAAACCTATTCATAATATAAGTATTGAGTTTTCGATGTTTTTCTTCAACGCAGAGTAAATTTGCTATTAACAAATTTACTATTGCCGACGCTAGGGATCGAAGTCGATTTGAGCGCAGACACTGAGCTGTAAATTAAATTAGTTCTTGAGAGACTATAATGAAAAGACGGTTAAACTAACACTGATTCTATTCTCAAAATTGCATATATATGTAAGAACTATATGTACAAACCCCTTGCAAGAAAACCAAAACAAATGTTTAAGTATTTGAATAAAAATAACATATTTAATTAAATTATGATCTATTGGTACTACAAAAGTAAAATCATTATAAAATAGGAGTCCATTTTATAAATCTTTAATAGTTAAAAGTCATCAACCGAGATAGGTATTTACTTTGCTATTTAGATGCAACATAGATGAGAACTTATGTAACTTCCCTTGTACACAATGTACGCAAATGCAAATATTGGTTCAACCACTATTTACTACTATACAATCTAAAACACGTTGTAATAATAGCTGCCTATATACGTAAATAAAAATGCCTTGTATTTTGCAGTCCAATGTACTATATGTGGTGTGTATCCAGAAAAACATAAAAGGTTTCCAAAAAAAATTGATATGGTTTTGGTAAAAAGATTTTTGTTCAGTTGAAATTAAAATAATATACTACACAGAATAGTCTTGTTAGATTTTTATTAATAATGTAGATAATTGTGAATGTGGGTGACCGTAACCCAAATTAGCTTTCCCTCCGCTGTGATTTATCTGGTTCCCCCTATTCGATACCTAGTTGTTACAATTTAAGAAGTTATGTTTTACTCATATCTCAATTTTTTTCTATTCATCATAAACAAGCATGTATATAGAAGATAAAAGTTTAAATATTCCATGCAATTCTAGTACCTTATAATGGTATATTTATAAATCCATACGTTTTGATATATAAAATAGTATGCAAATAATAATACATATACAAATACAAATATATACTAATTAAATATATAGACAAGCTTCGTGAATAAATTAAAGTTTCACTAAAAATTCAATAAAATATTTGAAAAACCATAATTTCTTTAAACTAGTCTAGTTTTTTTGGTTAATTTTCTGAGCGACGGTTTTTGTTAAATTCACGTCTACTTGAGTTATTGGCGTATACGGAGTTGCGAGTTAAAATATTAAATATATTAAAATTTTCCGATTCCTTAGATGGACTATTTATTTATAAAACTTACTAGCAACAAGTACAACTTGTTTATCTAATTTTATATTTAAACATCATTTGTCTTTTGACAGTGGTAGAGCTATGCACCTTGTTTCTAACTAGAACACGCTCGATAACTTTAGATCTGCTCGTAGGGAGGATTAAGTTTTACTAAAAATTCAATAAAATATTTGAAAAACCATAATTTCTTTAAACTAGTCTAGTTTTTATGGTTAATTTTCTGAGCGACGGTTTTTGTTAAATTCACGTCTACTTGAGTTATTGGCGTATACGGAGTTGCGAGTTAAAATATTAAATATATTAAAATTTTCCGATTCCTTAGATGGACTATTTATTTATAAAACTTACTAGCAACAAGTACAACTTGTTTATCTAATTTTATATTTAAACATCATTTGTCTTTTGACAGTGGTAGAGCTATGCACCTTGTTTCTAACTAGAACACGCTAGATAACTTTAGATCTGCTCGTAGGGAGGATTAAGTTTTACTAAAAATTCAATAAAATATTTGAAAAACCATAATTTCTTTAAACTAGTCTAGTTTTTGGTTAATTTTCTGAGCGACGGTTTTGTTAAATTCACGTCTACTTGAGTTATTGGCGTATACGGAGTTGCGAGTTAAAATATTAAATAGTTAAAAGTCATCAACCGAGATAGGTATTTACTTTGCTATTTAGATGCAACATAGATGAGAACTTATGTAACTTCCCTTGTACACAATGTACGCAAATGCAAATATTGGTTCAACCACTATTTACTACTATACAATCTAAAACACGTTGTAATAATAGCTGCCTATATACGTAATATATGTATATACGTAAATAAAAATGTCTTGTATTTTGCAGTCCAATGTACTATATGTGGTGTGTATCCAGAAAAACATAAAAGGTTTCCAAAAAAAATTGATATGGTTTTGGTAAAAAGATTTTTGTTCAGTTGAAATTAAAATAATATACTACACAGAATAGTCTTGTTAGATTTTTATTAATAATGTAGATAATTGTGAATGTGGGTGACCGTAACCCAAATTAGCTTTCCCTCCGCTGTGATTTATCTGGTTCCCCCTATTCGATACCTAGTTGTTACAATTTAAGAAGTTATGTTTTACTCATATCTCAATTTTTTTCTATTCATCATAAACAAGCATGTATATAGAAGATAAAAGTTTAAATATTTCATGCAATTCTAGTACCTTATAATGGTATATTTATAAATCCATACGTTTTGATATATAAAATAGTATGCAAATAATAATACATATACAAATACAAATACAAATATATACTAATTAAATATATAGACAAGCTTCGTGAATAAATTAAAGTTTTACTAAAAATTCAATAAAATATTTGAAAAACCATAATTTCTTTAAACTAGTCTAGTTTTTATGGTTAATTTTCTGAGCGACGGTTTTTGTTAAATTCACGTCTACTTGAGTTATTGGCGTATACGGAGTTGCGAGTTAAAATATTAAATATATTAAAATTTTCCGATTCCTTAGATGGACTATTTATTTATAAAACTTACTAGCAACAAGTACAACTTGTTTATCTAATTTTATATTTAAACATCATTTGTCTTTTGACAGTGGTAGAGCTATGCACCTTGTTTCTAACTAGAACACGCTAGATAACTTTAGATCTGCTCGTAGGGAGGATTAAGTTTTACTAAAAATTCAATAAAATATTTCAAGAATCATAATTTCTTTAAACTTTTTTGGTAAATATTCCGAACGTCGGTTTTTGTTAATTTCACGTCGACCTGAGTTATTGGAACTCGGACTTTAGAGTATACGAAGTTGCGAGTTAAAATATTAACATTTTCCGATTACTTCGTGGACTATTTATTTATAAAACTTATTAACAAAAAGGACAACTAGTTTATATAATTTTATATTTAAACATTATTTGGTTTTTGACAGTGTTAGAGCTATGATGCACCTTGTTTCTAACTTGAACACGATCGATAACTTTAGATCTGCTCGTAGGGGGGACATGCCCTCATAGAATAAAGCGTGAAATTGTATTGCGTGGTGAGCGTAGGTAATCCGGGGACCCAATTACAGGTAACGTTAATTCCATCTCAGTCATCACGCATGGTCATTCAACTTTTGTTGAGGATGGATGTAGATATCATGGGCACGAGTCATCATTTACCATCATATGTGTGTCACCTGATGGACTCAATTAGGACCCCAATATTAAAAATTTGGTTCAATAAGAGGTCGCAGAACAATAAAATGTACTTTGTGACCCAACCCTATCACACTGAAATTCGCTATAAACAGCAGTGTGTAGTTGCTATGTTTCGTGAGTTGAATCTGAAAAATAATTCTTTAATATGAGTTCTATATTCCACATATGAGTCACCTACACTCAGTACTCTGATACTTCTGATAGCAATGGGATTTGTTATTAGAAAGTTTAAATTTCAATTCAATATAAATCAGCAAGATTTAAGTTATATCAGCGGAGATTATGTAGATATTAAGGTTTTTGTTTTATATTAGTTATTGCTATTCTGCTGTAGATCTACTGTTTTTGTTATCTTTCTGTTGGTTTGAGTCCAGTTTGTGCCTTGTTCTATGGAGTTGTGAATAGTTTAGATAACTCCACTGAGGATCGGATTATCTGGAAGTGCATACTATCGTGATCTCTGTGCAATGGATACCGGAGAAAAAATATTTGTGAAATACAAATTTGATTTTAATATCCTCCCTCCAATTTTATTGCATATTTCCTTGTTTTTACGCGGGTTTTTTCACATTATTTTATCAAATCAATTGATGTCATCTGACTAATACAAAATTATATCACTATGCTATTAAGCTATCCAAAGTAAGCATTCCAAAGAAATTTATTATATTGTAAAATGAAGTTCTTGGTAGAAGCATTTAATATTGTAGCAATCAATTTCATATAATTGTGCCCTGCAAGATATCCCTCGAGATTTGTAAACAAATTAATGAGACCTTGTAATGGTGTAATGTAACAGTACCCAATCCTAGCACGTTGGCCATATCGTTTTCACGTTTTTGTATATGTCTTACGGTAAAGATTCTATATGATCCCCTTGTAATAATATAATGAAAATTTAGACCATGAAAGATTTTATTGTTGATAGAAATAAAAGACTAACGTAGCAGATGCGTGCTACAGTGAATACATTCCTATGAGTAGCTGGGTCTATTTAGGACTCTGTCATAGAATAACAGGATTCGATACTCATGCGCCAGACACTTCTGTGCCACGTAGCCCTCTATATACTACTATATACTATACTCTCATGATTTTATTACAACGAGACCATACAGCGTAGGTCCAGTAAGCTATGAACCGAAATCGTGCAAACGAATTAGGCAAGGAGCCAGCATTCAGAACTATGGCAATTAGAAATTCTCATAAATTTGTTTACAAATCTTAAGGCTTCTAGAGCTAGAGTATTTTTTTTATTGAAATTGCGTTAGCTTTATTGATACGATATTAAATGCTTCTAATACGACTTTGATATTGAATCTGTAGATTTTATTACAATTTTGGTTTCAACAGCGGTAACATCTCTTAGTTAATATCATTATGTATTTTTGAAGTGTATTATATATTTTAGTAATATAGTTATTATCGCTTAAGCACAGGTAGATTGTAATTGAGAACAACGCGAATTCAATATAAGCAACCACTAGAAAATCATAATATTTCGAGTATTGCAAAGTACTCCTTTGCGTAATACTGTGTTTTAATATATTTTAATTGAGAATAAGCATCCACGTGGCTAAATGTCTTATGAGCAAAGCTACAATTGACAACGAAACTCGCATAATTTGCTACATTGTAAGTTACTTAATATGTCAGACTATTGGTTAGACATTTATATTTTTATAAATATGCTGTAAATACTGTTTATTGTCAAACTAAAGCATCGTATAACTTTTGAATGTTTCTTATACTGTTTTTGTTTAATGAAACTAACGATATTAAAAGAAAACAGTTTGTTACGTGTTGATAAGTGATGACTGCCGTCCATAAACAACTATATCTACACTCTCTCAACAAAAATTCGAGATGTATATGTGTTGTCGCCCTAGAAGCCTGAGATGGAATGCCTTCCTACCAGTCACTGAGTTTCGTGATCTCTTTTTTTTACATGGGGAAATGCCTACGCTTACCCACCCCTGCGGGGGCAAGGATGGGTTATGTTGGATTGGCACCGACTAAAACCCCATGGTGTTCCTCCATCATCACGTATGGCGGGGTCACGGGAGCGCTTTCGCAAACATCCGCACACCCCACCTGCGCCAGCCGACCACCCCTCCAAGCAAGGCGCGCCGGAACACGGACGCGCCTTCCAACTCGGCCTCCTCCGTAGGTGGGAAGCGGACTCCCCTTAGTCCTCCCCCCAGAGGCTTAGGGGGCCAGGAAAGCAGTAAACAATCCCAGCCCCCTGCGGCGGTTCTGGTCTGCGGCTCCGCCGCTGACCCATATTCGGCCGCAACAAGTAGCAACGAAATACCGACACTCCTCTTCCCCCGCGGCCCCACCACAGCCACATCATGCGGTGCGACCCCCACTTGAGTCGTGGAGGATAGGGAGAGCGGCAACGAAAAACCGTCACTCCTCTCTCTCCGCGAATCCACCTCGGCTGCTGAGGGAGGGGAAGACGGCCCCGCTCCGTCACTTCCGCCCCCGACATTCCACAGCGACACGCTTCCGAGGCTAGCTCTTTATGAGCCCATCCGGAGCGGCGCCCTCGGGCCGGCCACAGAGCGCCTCTAAAAAAGTGTGCATGCTTAATAGAACGAGACAGTATTTCATATCGGCCCACTGTTTGCAACTTTACAAAGCGGAAGCTCGGCCTCACATGTAATACTATTCTCATCTCTGGGCCGGGGCACGCTTCTTCCGTTTGACAGAATTTAACGAAAAGCGGCGCAAATCGTATCAACGATTCCTGGTCACTTCATCACCAGGTACTTTCCGATCAGCTTGATTTACTGGTGATGCGAATAGATGTGATGACTCTTTCCAATTTTTACTGAATTTACCATGGGGAGTGTCCTAAGGAGTTGTTTGGCCTGAGTTTAAAAATCGTTAAAAACTTCATCTTCATCATCTCAATCGCAATCCACCACTGTGCGCTTCACGCAAAATTTTCTGTCATGCGCAACTACTCTGTGGTATCAGCTGTAGCCAGCGGTGTTTCCAAACTGACGACGGCGACTTAGAAACCTTCAAGAAAAAAGCCTACACCTTCCTTAAAGGCTGGCAACACATTTGCGACTCCTCTGGGGCTGCGGATGTTCATGGGCGGCGGTGATCACTTACCATCGAGTGGGCTGCTTGCTCGTTTGCCGCGTATATTATAAAAAAAAGTAGCTTCTCTATGCATTTTCTAACGCATATACGGGTATAATGTGTGTTGACATTTATAAAATACATATTATTATACCGATAAATTACCATGTATGTTTCGTCTAGTGGTTTGTGTGCTTTTTTGACCTTGTTATATTAGAAAATTTAATCCATGTACCTTATGCAATTGTACACACTCAAGAAAATAATCATCATCAAAAATAAAGTCGTGCACGTAAAAACACCACATGATAGTTTTTCCCATTTATTGAAGATAGTTTTCAGTACATTCCTTGTATTTGTTTTGAATACGAAGTAAATCCTTTTACTGAAATTAAATGCCTCCAAACTCACAATTTTAATCGACCGCTGTATGCTTTTCCGCAACGATCATCTATTATCTGTAACTGTTCACAGAGATTTTCCGAAAAGATACAACTTATGGTATTTCAGAAGGGAGCATACAACTTTCTCTTGTACTGCGTGTGAGTGAGAAAATTGACAACTTCTGTCAAATCCAATTTATTAATTTTTATTAACGTTAAGATTTTCGGTTTATAATTGAGCGTTAGGTAAGCAGCCAGGCTGTTGATCGTTGAGACATGGGCCTGTTGATGAAATAAAGTTGACAAACAAACCTACAGTGTACAGATGGTAAGTGAACTCTACAAACCTTAGCATCATCAAAAAGGATTCAATCTAAGGCTGACCTCACATTCTTGATACTGAGATGGATATCTCGTTACCGGTTATTGTTTTATTGTATCCCTCTACTCATCGCATACCTCTACTGGCATTAAATTGTTCTTTCACGACGCAGTGGGAATAGTTTCCACATAGGGCAGGGCAATTACAGTCATCGACAAAGAAAACATTTCTTTTGAGTGAAATTTATGTATGATTTGTATAGATACAATTTATTTTAAAATAATACTTGATTATGTTATAATGAAAAAGTAAGGGTTATAACTAAAATTTTATCCAGTAAGCATAAACTGTAATTTAGAGTACACAGGTGCACGCTATTTCATTATATCGTACATGAAACAAATTGTTAAAAATCTTTATTTTAATTGCTTTTAGGTCGTAGTATTATGCCCTTTAATATTATGAAGTATCGTTACAGTTTTATATTACATTTCTCAATGTTTCCCCCTCTTAGCATCCGTAAAACATAAGCGAACGTGTTTGTTGTAATAGAGTCGTACTGCATTATAGTTTATAGCTGCAAATCGAATGGTTCGCCTGGGTCGGGGATGGACCTCACAAGATATTAACGTAAAATACCAACATATTGTCTGATGAATGTAGGAATCCGGTGACCTGATTACTGGCAACAATACATTCCATCACAGTTCTCAAGGGTAACAACGCATCTGCATTATGATTCCTTATCAAGGATGAATGTAGATGTCATGGGCCGCAGGAATCACTTACCACCAGGTGAACTGTGTGCGCGTTTATTATTCTAAAAGTAATATATATATATATATAATCTGCCAATTTATGTCTATAGGAGTAACTCTTATAAGTGAACTACATTCAAAAGTACGACGTGTGTACCTATGTAGCTTTCTATTTACATGAATTTTATTTTAATCAATATTTACGTTTTATTTTAAAAAAACATAGTCATTCATACCAAGAACAAACTAGGGAATGTAAAAGAATTTAATAAAATTTTATGGCAAAAGGGTTACAACGGCAACAAAATGATGGTGCATTGATGGTCAGACATGTCATTAAATAATCAATAACCCTACTCAATGTCGTTTTGGCTTACCCTAGTGTCTACTGGTTGATTGTTATTGCTACGCAAATGGTTTAAAATAAAACGTATTTATCTGATATAAGGTATTTTATTTAGTTTCAAGTTTTATTTTCTGGTATGTTTTTTCAAAGTGAAAAAAAAAACAATTTACGTTTATTTTGTTTCATTTAAAAAAATAATTGGTGGAAACTCCACATATCTCCCACCTTATAGCTGGGAGATATGTGGAGTATCGTGATATATACACACATAACAATACATAACAAAAAGTCTAGTTAATTTTCATTGTCATGGAATATTTTTAATGCTGAAATTATTTAGCACATTAAATAATTATGCAATCTCATTGGATGAATATTCTGTGACATTTTACACTCACACAAGCTTCCTAATATATTTTAATATTTCCCATTTCACTTTCTTTTATCCTTAACGTACAATATCAACGCATGACATGTAAATACAGATATATCATGAGAAGTGTAAAAATGCTATTTATAGTACATATTGTAAATAATAAAAAACCTCCAGTATGGTTCTCCCCAAAAATACCCTAAGAGATTGAACTCTTCTTAACGGCTTCAAATGATCTCAGTTTTGTGGGTATGCTGCAATGTCACACGTTCGCTTATGTCAGCTATCAACCCATACTACTCCATAGAGCACCAAACGTAAACACGAATATATTTTGTGTCGTGCCGCTTTGTAATTGCGCAGCGATCTAATCTTAAATCTCGAATATATTAACACTTAGACAAATAAAATTACAGTTGTATATTTTCTTTGCTACGATGTTTTTAAATAAAATATTTGCCTGCGCATTTTAACACAAAGCGACCTATTCTTTTTTGGTTGAAAATAAAGCAAATTGTAAAATTATAATAAATATTACCTAGTATCTTAATAACATCAATCTTTTAAAGTTATTTTTATAACACGTGCACTTTTACAATCAGCTTAGCTGGCATTGGTTGAAAAAGTTTTCGCACTCTGAGCATATATTTCCGTGTACGCAATGAGTATGTTTACGGAATTGTAGATACATATTATTTATTTTCGCAATCGCTAAAATTTATGCAGTGGTAGAGCTACACTGCAGTTTGTTTCTAGCTGCAGAATGAATGGGTCAACTCAACCGGGGTAGTACATAATACCAGCGTGAAATAGCAGCATAATGCTGCTGTGTCTCGTCTGGTGAGTGAAGGGATCCGAGAGACCTTTATTGCTGGTGACGAGGCATTCCATCTCAGTCCACAAGGGTGACATCGCATCTGCATTATGATTCCTTGTCATTTCAGAGCACAATCTTATTTAGGTATCAGTAACAAATTATGGATAAAAGGTATTAAAAGAGCTTAAAAGTATCACTACGGAGAGAAAATTATCATCTTTATCAAATCGACTCGTTCGTTTAATTGGTTCAGTAAAAATAAATTAATCACAACAACTTTATAATGTAATCAATAAAACAAAATAAAATTGAATCACATCATATTCATAGCTATTTACTTTGTTGGCTAACCACTACACAACAAAGACACAACAAATTGCAAGTTGAAAATTAATTACGGGTCGGTTCTTTAAATAATATAATGAACTGTATCAGATATTTTTCTCAAAATTCATCAGAACTAAATCTATACAAATCTAACGTGCATAAAGTGCAGCTTTCTAATTGACATAACAGGCTGTGGTGGCCACTTAATTGCGAAAAAATCTCTTGAATATGCTAAACGAAAAAAAAGAATATTGTTCAAGTGACACATGTCGACTTCAATTGTCAATTGTCCGAACACACAATATCCTCGAAATACTCGAAACTCCTTGACGAGCAATCAGATCCACGAAAAATTGCACTAAAATACTTTATCATGTTGTGTTTACTGAACTATTATATTTTAAACCGTAGGACATATTATATCTTATTTTCGGTCCCAGTGTGTGCGTCAGAGTTTACAACCAGGGCTATGTTCAAATACAGGCAAATTCAAATTCGCCCAATACAAAGCGTTGTTCATATGAAGGTCGTTATATTTTAACTGTTCAAAACACTAAACACAAATTTCCCTGACTAATGATGGCCCGCAGGATGCTGCTGACCATGTATACGAACTAATATTCCCGCCAATCATCACTAGCGATGTTCCCTTCAGCGCTACTATCATCAAATTGCCCAAATTGTGCGTCTCAGCCTTCTTTAATATAAATGTTTACGGCACTATAACATATTTTGGTGCAGTCGATGTCATCTGGTTAAAAAGAGAATATATCGCCCTAGACACATAAATGAAGTATGAGATGGACGTCATCATAATAAATATTTGTTATATATATGTGGGTAATTCCTCTATTAAATTTTTTTTTTTTTATGAAATTTATTTTTATTTTATTTATTTGAATGTTTAGGGCTTTAACTTTTTTGTACTTTACATTTATATATGAATATATATATGATTTATACATAGAGTATGTATTATATATACTATGTAGGTATTTTTAATTTGCACGTTTCCCTAATACACGTACATTCTAATACAATCTGTTGTAGTCAAGTATTCATTTCGGCTTTGACGAGGGTTTTTTAAGATGACTCGTATTGACCTCGAATCTCATGTTAAACCATGGTGCCATTAATGCCCTTGTCATCTGGTAAAGGACGGGTAGGAAATATCTTACTATGAATATAGTTTTAAATAAAATATTTGCCTGCGCATTTTATTAGCACAAAGCGACCAATTCTTTTTTGGTTGAAAATAAAGCAAATTGTAAAATTATAATAAATATTACCTAGTATCGTAATAACATCAATCTTTTTAAGTTATTTTTATAACACGTGCACTTTTACAATCGGCTTAGCTGGCATTCATTGAAAAAGTTTTCGCACTCTGAGCATGTATTTCCGTGTACGCAATGAGTATGTTTACGGAATTGTTGTTTCTAGCTGCAGAATGAATGGGTCAACTCAACTGGGGTAGTACATAATACCAGCGTGAAATAGCAGCAAAATGCTGCTGTGTCTCGTCTGGTGAGTGTAGGGATCCGAGAGACCTTTATTGCTGGTGACGAGGCATTCCATCTCAGTCCACAAGGGTGACAACGCATCTGCATTATTATGATTCCTTGTCATTTCCGAGCACAATCTTATTTAGGTATCAGTAACAAATTATGGATAAAAGGTATTAAAAGAGCTTAAAAGTATCACTACGGAGAGAAAATTATCATCTTTATCAAATCGACTCGTTCGTTTAATTGGTTCAGTAAAAATAAATTAATCACAACTTTATAATGTAATCAATAAAACAAAATAAAATTGAATCACATCATATTCATAGCTATTTACTTTGTTGGCTAACCACTACACAACAAAGACACAACCAATTGCAAGTTGAAAATTAATTACGGGTCGGTTCTTTAAATAATATAATGAACTGTATCAGATATGTTTCTCAAAATTCATCAGAACTAAATCTATACAAATCTAACGTGCATAAAGTGCAGCTTTCTAATTGACATAACAGGCTGTGGTGGCCACTTAATTGCGAAAAAATCTCTTGAATATGCTAAACGAAAAAAAAGAATATTGTTCAAGTGACACATGTCGACTTCAATTGTCAATTGTCCGAACACACAATATCCCCTCGAAATACTCGAAACTCCTTGACGAGCAATCGAATCCACGAAAAAATTACACTAAAATACTTTATCATGTTGTGTTTACTGAACTATTATATTTTAAACCGTAGGACATATTATATCTTATTTTCGGTCCCAGTGTGTGCGTCAGAGTTTACAACCAGGGCTATGTTCAAATACTGGCAAATTCAAATTCGCCCAATACAAAGCGTTGTTCATATGAAGGTCGTTATATTTTAACTGTTCAAAACACTAAACACAAATTTCCCTGACTAATGATGGCCCGCAGGATGCTGCTGACCATGTATACGATCGTGGTACTAATATTCCCGCCAATCATCACTAGCGATGTTCCCTTCAGCGCTACTATCATCAAATTGCCCAAATTGTGCGTCTCAGCCTTCTTTAATATAAATGTTTACGGCACTATAACATATTTTGCGCAGTCGATGTCATCTGGTTAAAAAGAGAATATATCGCCCTAGACACATAAATGAAGTATGAGATGGACGTCATCATAATAATTATTTGTCTTTATCAAGGATTAACATCGGTGTCATGGACTACAAGAATCATTTATTATTATTTGTTCTATCCCTATCATAAAAAATATCAAAAATAAAAAAGGCTGCTTGCCTTTTATAGAAATATTTAACATTACGAATTCATTGCAATAACTAAGGCTTAATATAATAATACGGAAACCCGGTATCACAATTTCCTCCATTATCTTCTCATTCAATAGGCTATTCATTATACCAACATCCCTAACTGCCTAAATTAAACAATACTTGCAAACTCCCGGGAAATTCACTGTTGATTCTCTAATTTCTTTATTGAAATAGCTATAGAGTTAAGGAGGTTTAACAATTGTTAAGATTTAGTTATAAGATATCCGAATTGATGTTTATGTTGGAAAATGAAATATGTGCGAACTAAACTTATGCACATTTTTAGTTATTTTGCTATCCATAAACTAACAATATAAAAATAAAACAAATGTCTAACCAGTACTCTACTACTGTCTAGTATTGTAAATACCATATTTCTCAGTAATGAAAAATGTAAACGTGTCTTACAATACTAAAATCCAACATACCTGAATTTTATCGATGAATAAATATGTTAAGTAAACTGCTCTTAAATATATTTCTTTTCTACAAATATCAAAAAATCTGTGTTAACCTAAATTAGCTAAATTATTAACAAAAGTATAGGCTAAAACATCCAACACTTTGTGATCAAAACCATTTAACGCTTAATTAACTAATAGTTAACTATGTTATAGGCTTATTCAGAATTAGTGATGTTTATAGAACTAACAAATTTGAAGAGACGGATCAAACCGATTAACGTGTATAAGCCAGCCTTTGTTTAAATTAAAAAAAAGGTTTTATCATAATACTTACAAAAAATGTAGACAAAATTGGAAATTGATTAGTAGTTACCTGAAGATAAATTATTCCCTACACAAGTCGCTGGATTCTTTTTTTGTCCATACAGTGAAGCCTTTATTACCTAACAACATTTATAAAAGTTTGATTTGTCACGTTTTTTTATTTGCATTAATCCGTTTAATTGTGTTAAATTTTAAATTTGTATTCATTTCTTAACCCAACTTTAATACTTTTATCATATTGTTTTCTTTAGTTTCTTATTACTTTTTACTTAAGTTGTGAATAACGATGTTGGCTACGTAATCACACTGTGTCTGCTATATTATATTATTGATGTAATATATATTATGTAGCTGTTGGTTATTCCAAGAAAATTAAAAAAAAAATCCCATTAACCATAAGAATACTTTGAGAGATTTTTTTGAAAATAAATTAAAAATGTAATTTGTTCAAAATATCGATATAAGCAAATTTTTTATATACGAAATATGTGTGCAAATGGAAAAAATAAATTTGTTTTAGTGTTCGTTTACTTTATTTTTTAAACATTTTTTGGCTGGTTTGTAATTTTGGTGGATAATAATATTTTATTAAAAATATATTAAAATGCAACACATTATTAAAAAATATACTATATTGGTCCGTTTTACTGAAGCCGGAATGCTCGTACATTACACTTACAAAATGGAAGAGTGTGAGGAGTTGTTCGGAATAATTCCAGCCGCTGAATTTAAACATCGTACATCACGACATAATTCAAAAATTCATGCTCATCTTCTCGATGGTAGGCAATCTACCACTGTGTGCTTTATGCAAAATTTCCTGCCGCGCACAACAGCTCTGTGGAATCAGCTGTCGTCATCGGTGTTTCCGAATCGATACGACTTAGTGACCATTAAGAAAAGAACCTACACCTTTCTTAAAGGCCAGCAAAGTTGTGGATGTTCAAGGGTGTTCGGTGGTAATCACTTGCCATCAGGTGAGCTGTTCGCTTGTTTGCCAACTATTCCATAAAAGAAAAGAAAATATAAATATTTTTGGCCTTATTGTAGACTTGGTTCGGTCGAGTAATAGTGCTATGTTACGCATGTTTCGTGATGAAATTACTGTTCATGGGGGTACAACATGGGGTGTTAGTTCAACGAAAGTGCATATATTGTTATGACTTAAATAAAGCGTATAATGGAAATCATTGAATGTTAAATATTTAGGTCTGTGTACAAAAGAAATTCAATAGTATTCTTCTCTATGCAGAGCGAACATAGATCATTAATTTAACCTTTCTGAACGAAATTTAACAACAGTAAATATTAAGAAAAAAATGTTAATAAAAAAATAACACTTTATTTATAAAATTAAAAACATTTAGCTAATGAATGAAATTAAAACATGTCAATTAATTTAATTGTTAAAATTTATATATTATTAATTACTGATGACGTGACTCCTACAATCTTTTTCACCTACAATAAACGATACTTTGAATCCTTAATAAACTTAGGAAACTAATTTATTTTCATTTACGAATGCTTTCAAAAGGTAAAGAGTCAAATGAATGATTGTTCTACGTTAGCTTATTGAGAGCGACAGAGAGGCTGCAAAGTAAAGATAAGGAGAAAAAACACGAATCCACTGTAACAATAGAAAATTGAATTGAAAAGCGGTTTCATAACACTTGATAGAAGCCAGATGAAAAATAAAAGAATTATTTTTAGATCAGTCGATGTTAAAAGAACTGACGTTGCTACCTCAAACGTACCTTTACTGAAACCGATACTGAAAAATAAAAAAATGAAAATTAGTTGATCTTTTTTATTCAATTTTCTATTTTAATAAAAACCCCAAATCCCAAAAACTTAAAAAATTTAGACATCTTGCATATGTTATTCGTAGGTTCACAGTTCACCTGATGGCTAGTGACTCCTGCGGCCCATGACACCTACATACATACATCCTTGACAAGGAATATAATGCAGACGCTTTGTCTCCCTTGAGGACTGAGGTGGAATGCCTGAACTGAGTTATTAAGTAATAAGTTAAAATAATTATTAATTGAAATAAATAACATAAGATTACATTCGGTGTAATTTTGTTATCTTAATTAAAAATATAACATCAAACGTGAAGAGGGTTTGCTTTGTCAAGTGACAGTAGGTCGTTTCAATTTCCGTTGTTAAAAGGGGATAAAAACTGTAGCAAAAAACACACGCATCATCGACACTTTCCGTTTATGACACCTTTGTAATTTGCAAATAGCTCTTTTGAGAACAGACTTTTTTAATATCAACTTTTATGAAACGATAGACAAGTTATTACCGTACATTTGTTTCTTTTTTCAATTTTTTTTATGCCGCGTTATATATCCACATATATACACATATACGATGCAAATGCGGTGTCATCCACTCGGACTCGTTACCTGTTATGGGGTCCTTGGATAATTATGATGCTATTTGATATATTTCTTCTTCTTCATCTTTTTTACAATAAATAAAAATATATTTAACGTGTGTAACGAATATTTTCCTATTACTTTCACCCATTTAGAAAGGCATACTTTGAAAGATGAATTGCATTTTGGATATTTCTCTGTATTATTTATACTATCAAGCATCTTAGCATACAAAAGTGTAGCACAAAATTTCAGTTTCACTCATTCACACCGTTACTTACAAAAATTGTTCAAATAAACTAGAATAATTGAATGCTTCTGACAACTCTAAACTATTTCCATCGGTACATTTTCACAAGACTACAAATGCAATTTACATTGAGGAAAGTTAACAAGGAGAAGTCTGTGGATAAGTTGGAGAATTGTATACAATCTAATTAAAACCTAAAGTAACTTAAAGAAAAAATGTTTATGCTTAGACTGTTCATAATATTGCTATATTTGTTTAAATATTTTTTTATATGTTATTATAAGCCCAAAAAGAACTTTGAAACTATATAAAGACACTAGCGTACATGAAAACGTAAGTAACAAAAATTTACTAGGTTTACTAACAAAATTTTTAAATTACCCATACAATTTGGCTGAGACGTAGATGAAAACTACATAACGTAACGAATAGTTATCTAAGATATACATAGATATTTAAATCAATTTATGGTGTAAATTAATAATAAATAAAAAAAATGAATGAGTAAAAGACTCATAATTAAGAAATTTGGTAATAATTCATTATTGTTTTTATTTAACCGCATTTTGTTATTTAAATTGTTAATTTTATTTTATGGTAGAATTCGACCACGGCGACATCATATCATAATTTCCAGATGACTTCAATAGCAAATTATTTTTTTATAGTGCCATAGGCCATAATAATAATAATAATAATTATTAATATTATTATTATTATTATTATTAATATCAAGAGCTTACAAAATTTTACTAAAAACTATTACTTTTAAATGTGTGGTTTATTTTAATTTACTTTATTAATTATTAGGACATTTTTAATTTGACTACATTTTCAAAATTAATGAGTACAAATATTAAATTAAATACTAACAATGTTGGATTTATTTATTACGAACTTCACGTTTTGATTATATGTTTTTGGAGTTTGAGTCACATTTAACAAGTTCTCTTCTTTGTATATTTTAACGATAGAAGATAAAGTACTTTTATTAGCTTGTTTTATGTTCTTCATTTTAAATGCAGTTTAGTTTTACCAGCGGAACACCAAATGTCTACTAGATAAACAAAGCAAGGTTTACTAAAATAGTTATATGAGAAGGTTATAAATACAAAATATGTAATTAAAGATTAATAAAGCAATATTGAATCTATAATTGTGTAAAAGAATAAATCATTAATGGGGCCTTTGTTTTTACCAGAGAATAAATAACAGACAAAAACTATGATTATTATGATTATATAATTGAGCAGAGAATTGGTGATGCTTCTAAGATGAATATATGTCGATCGTTATAGTATTTTCTATAAGGTTGACATTAAGACGTAGGAAAAAAATACATCGTCTTTCATCGTCGTGTAAATAATTCAAGTCTGACTTAATGTACTATACTATAGTATATCTAGATATACACTACCAGTAGTGTATATCTAGTTATACTTTTCCTAAAGGTTCATTCAGGAAAATAATGAGAATTTAAGTGGGGTTTTGTTTCAATAACCACTTTTAACACTCCATCGTCATCGTCAGCGTCACGAGTTAACGGGTTGGCAACACTTTTATTATGGTATTGAGGATTGCAAACGACCAGATAGTTCACCTAATGGTAAGTGCATTTATCCTCAATAAAAAACGTAATACAAATGTAACCACTGATAACAGCTGTTAAAGTCCAGTTCGAGGTGTGAAAATAATAAAATAACTAGTTTCCACAATACTGTAAGTTTGGTGACTTCTGTGTAATTTTACTTCTTAGATCAAAATTCATTAACTGTTATCATAAATTTCGCACGATAAGGGTGTAATTTTAAGAGCTTTCTAGTGTGGTTATTAGGAATCTCCTCTTTGTAATACAAAATACAAGTGCGGTTATTAGATCCCCTTGACTTTTTTTTTTGATTGACCAACTACTGAGTCGGCAGTCAATATATATAGTGCAATATAGTTTTAGTCTTGTGTCTTTGATTAAACAATGTGCTCGGTCATTTATTTTACGGCCAATAATTTTAAACATTTATAACACTGTGATATATTTAGTACACTTTAATATTATAATAATTAGACAAGGAGAACACAAGGTGGAGGTAGGTTTTGAGAAACTATTCAAAGAGTACTAACTGATCGGAATTGCATTTAAACGGTTAGTTTTACAAAACTGTTGCATTTCGCTTTGTGACTCGAGATCAAAATACTGATAGATATTACTGCCGAAATATTTTCTTTCCAACGCCCAATGCATATTGAACAACATTAGAAAAACCTATATTTTATTTGTTTTTTATTATTACATTGTGAATAACAAGCGTTCGCACCGTTGACCTGATGGTAAGTGATTACTGCGGTCCATGTCACATCTACATTACACTCATCATCTCTTGAGGACTGAGTTGGAATGCTTCTTCACCAGTAATAAAGGTTTTCAAATCCCTACACTCACCAGACAAAACACAGCATTATGCTGCTATTTTACGTTAATATTCTGTGAGGGCGTGGTCCTACCTCGGTCGAGATGACTCATTCATTCTGCAGCTAGATCCAAACTGTAGTGTAGATCTACCACTGCAAATATTATATTAAAATTTTGTTTGTTTCAGTTATTTAGGTACAAATATTGATATTTACTAGTTGTTAGGTGTTATATAGTTTTTATTTTAATAGATATATATAGATAGATAACTGTATGATTTGCTGTAATCAATTATTTATAAAATAAATACGTTTTATTTTCATAATGAAGAAAATGAAACCCATTTATTTTACGCCAAGATATATCTTTACACAAACCGTATACGATTTAGTGCCAATAAGGAATATAACTCAATTATGTCGTGGTGGTGGAGATCGAAGAGGACCCGTGGTAGTGGCATGGTTACTCACGGCAACGTGAACAAGAACCCACTAACGACATGGCTTAGGAAATCATGCCAACCCTAGTAGACGTCCGGAGAGCTTGCTGAGTCCACCTTGCAGTGTCAGTGTGCAATGGGCGCGGCAGTGTCCCCTACAGCTAAGTACAGGGGTGCGAGAAGGTGCTATGATACGCAGTTCTTCCTACCCTCTTCCAAACAAAATGTCACCCCGTTGATGCAGAATCGGTAGGACAGTGGGGGTTCCACAGCATTTTCTGTCGTTGCTGTTTCATTTTACTATCTCTAAGGGCATAGTTCCTCCCCGGTCAAGCCAGTCTATTGTGTGAAAAACTGTATCTAAAACATTTTTTATCAACTTGTACTCACAACGAATCGTAAATCTCTTACTTTAATATAAAAGTTATTTAACGGTGTTATTTGTCTCCTATTCTTCAACCAAAACAACAATCATAAATCAACAAATAAAAGATGGAATACTTTCTATTACTCTTCTTCTCATGGTACTGATTATGATGTTGATTGAATGTAAATATGGATGGAAATGTTAATATAATCATTGATAAAGCAAAAGATATCTTATAAGAAATATGGGTTTACGTCTACATATATATCGTATAATTATATTTTCAGCCTTTTATCAATTCTTTCCTTGTTTCGAGATTGAACTTGCCACTTACTTATTGCTACAAATATATATAATAGTTACATTTTAGCTGCAATGTCCGTGGTATTAGAGAATACTCGGCTCCAATGCAGACGGATAGACTTCACAAGCCTTCGATAACATTTCTTTGTAATTTATATTATACTTTTGGACTGATATATTAATATATTAGATTGAGATTATAAATTTAATTTTAGACAGCCCCAAGTATGAAACTCAAATTGCTCGCATATTTATGTATCTTTTATTTATTTATTTGCACAAGTATAAACAAAAATTGTACAAAAACGCGAGCTTAATTCAAAAAGGTATTCTCTACCAAACCACTTTTGGGCTAAGCACAGCACATATATTACGGTTGCAAGAAAAAATACTTACATACTTTGAAATTTAAGTGGATATTTCGGATATGCTACCACAACGTAAGTGTCTATATTTACCTAAAACGTGCAAATCCCAAATATCAATCTGTTGTTGTCAAGTAATTCATTCTGACTTTGACGAGGGTCCTTTAAGATCGCGTATTGACCTCGAATATAATATCACAATATGCTTACATGCTTCTATTATCTGTTATATGACGGATGACGGAAATATTGTAAAATAGTTTAAAAGGGAATGTGTGCGAATATTCTTATTTACCACCTATTATATTACCGATATTTGAATGTAATATGTCGTTTATGGACATGACCGTTACAGTATTTTAATCTGTGCTATGTATATAAACGGTAAAGATTTTTTAAAATAAGAGATAAATACACTGCAATTGCGAAAGAGAAAATGACACGAATGACCTCTGTCAAAGATTATAAGCTAAATTTACCTTAATTTAATGATTAAGCTAAATTTATTTTAATTTAATTGCTAAAGTTTACCTTATATAACTTGTTATAAGCTAATAATAACAAAACATACTAACAATTTCATAATAAAATATAAGACGAAAAAAATACAGTTCGTAGTACTCCCCGTGAGCCAGTAATTATTTTTAACTCTATCAATTTAACTTGTCTGTCTTCAGGGATATCGCTTTGCTTCTGACAGTGACACTAATTCAATGACAATTGTTTTTGTTTCATCCGAAGTAATGATTCAATTAATATGAAATTGAAAAACACCGCTTCATATTTATCCTTAATGGAAATTACAATTGTTTTAAGACTTCGATAAATTTTCATTTGACTGGTTAACTTTCAAGTCAATAACCTCGTTCAGCCGAAACAAATGCACAAAAAGAGAAGGTATCAACAATTATATTGTTTTATTAACCCTGAGATACTCACATTACTTAAAATATGATCAAAAGTCTATCGTATATTTAACAAATTTCTAATTGTATATTTCATTGTAATTCTTTCTGATGTTTAATTGCTAAAGTTTACCTTATATAACTTGTTATAAGCTAATAATAACAAAACATACTAACAATTTCATAATAAAATATAAGACAGAAAAAATACAGTTCGTAGTACTCCCCGTGAGCCAGTAATTATTTTTAACTCTATCAATTTAACTTGTCTGTCTTCAGGGATATCGCTTTGCTTCTGACAGTGACACTAATTCAATGACAATTGTTTTTGTTTCATCCGAAATAATGATTCAATTAATATGAAATTGAAAAACACCGCTTCATATTTATCCTTAATGGAAATTACAATTGTTTTAAGACTTCGATAAATTTTCATTTGACTGGTTAACTTTCAAGTTAATAACCTCGTTGAGCCGAAACAAATGCACAAAAAGAGAAGGTATCAACAATTATATTGTTTTATTAACCCTGAGATACTCACATTACTTAAAATATGATCAAAAGAGCCTCACAAAGTATTTGCAGAATAATGACCAAAAAAAAAAATAAGTGTATCGTATATTTAACAAATTTCTAATTGTATATTTCATTGTAATTCTTTCTGATGTTTAATCGCAAAAAAACGATTCGAAAGGTCTTACTGTGTGTTGTGTTACTAAGAGTTTTATGCCACAGCACGCATTTCGCTGACTGACCGAAGGCAGGGTGAAATGGGAGAACTGTCCCGCCAAATAGTCAAAAACCGATTGGCGATCAGGACAGTGGCCCTGATTACAATCTCTAGGGGAATTCGGGAGACTCCATTGTCTTTGAATCATGACCCTATTGGTGATGCGACTTCGATCGAGTCGTTAATTTACTATCTAAAAATCTATAAAAACTATAAAAAAATCTCCTGATGAGTTTCTTTGTTCTCTGACGTCTATGGCTTTTTCTGAAAGGATAGTAGTAGTATTTCACAATCAATAAGCTTCTATATTGAATACAGATGATGACATAATTTTGTTTGTGCTTGTGGTCTCTCTTAGATAGGGAAAACAAGGAGATCATTTAAAATTAAAGCAAAAGAACATACAGTTATCTTAGAGCATTGAATTTCATTGGTCTGAGAAGTCTATTGGACCATACCTAAGATCCCCGCCATCATTACATCAGATTTAATAAACCACAAATCCTTGAAAAAGAACCTTTCCTTCCAAGAATAATTCGCGAGGCTATTTACATGAAAGAACATCCTAATTTCTTTAGAGAAGAAGGGCTGGGTTCTATCATCGGTTTGAAATCTTGAAATTAAATCTTAAGCCCGACACATTCCTTCTAAACGTCAATATCGATTCTGTGAGTTTCTTCTGCGTAGATAGGACCGAAAATAAATAATTATAAACTGACAATAGTTCAAGTCACCTGGAGCACATCAGGTTAATATGAAGTCAGTCTCCTCCGTAACCATGGGTGCTATAAACCGAACCGTCGAAATAAAAAAGTTATGTATCAGCGTATATATGAGGAAATGGCTTATCCTTATGTTTATTTTATTTGATTTGTCGTGTGATGCTCTGACCAATGTATTAATATTCCTTTTCTATGAACATATCCATTAATGCTCACGTTTAACAGTTTTAATATTTAAAATAGAAATAATGAATTAAACCGATGATTGTTCTACGTGAACTTATTGACAGAGACAAAGGGGCTGCAAAGTATAGATAGAGGGAAAATTATGATTCCACCGGAACAAAAGAATGGATTTTATATATGATTTGAACCAGCTCAAATATAGTAGAAAGATGATTAATAATGGATTTGCTTTAGGGGTGTGATTGATATGTCAATGTTACTTTTAGCTGTTTTCACGTAACATAAATTATGTAGATTTGCATATTAAGATAAATCTTAACTTTACGGTACGTTGTAATAATAATTTATCTTGCCTTGCCTTATCAATTAAGGCTAAACAATTTGGTTTTACTTGCATCAGATGTTAAGGTATATATATAAAATATATATAAAATATAATATATATGTAATATATATATATATATATATATATATATATATATATATATATATATATAGGGAGAGAGAAAGAGAAAATATGGATTCAGAGTAAACTAATAAAAAATTAGTTTCTTAACGTTTGGTGACGGAAAATAAAATCATGTTTTTTTAATTTCCATTACCAAGCGTTAAGACATCAATTAACAGATTGGTTAAGTATGAAAAAACTGACATACTCGTATGTGGCCCGAGAGTACTTTTACTGAAACCGTAATGCAAATTATAAAAATATATTTCCTTTTTTATCCTATTATTTTATTTTTTTACATAAAACACAATCGAAATTATTTATCTGAAGTGTTTCCCTGTACGTCGCTGTTGTAACGTATTTTTTTAATCGGTAACTAAGCTAAGGGTTTCGTTTGCGAATGCTGGTGGTAGCGTTTTGCAACGATTAGTGGTCAAAGTATTATACTAGTAGTAAGTAGTATACCTCTGACTACTGGGACAATTTTGCCATCACATATTATGACGTTATATAGTTGGCATCTTCGAACTTCTATCTTTTAGAATTAATGGTATTTATTAAATATTTATTTTCGTCATCTCTCAGAATACTTACAAAAACGCCTCCTTTAGCACCGACGAATTATTTGCGTTATGTTATTATTTTAAGAGCCCGTAGCCCAAGGTTTAGGATATGGTCTGAGCAACTTGACTACGTAGGTTCAACTATTGTCGTGATAATTCGTACCACCCCATTGTTGATATCTTTTAAAAAATATATGAAGTAAGTAAAACGATAATTATGAATATAACCCAAAAGATCAGTAGAATGTAGAGTAAACCTATACAGTCCAACAAGTCAACTCGTACTTATATGCTATATATATATATATTATGATATACTTTATTGTGTGATTTGGGAGGACATTCGTAGATCCTTATTGTTAGAATCAAACCTCAAGGCATTACATGAGTTTTCAGCACAGACATTATATATTATTCCTCATTTTTTACATATCCGTGATGTGGCAAAGTGGAAAAAAACACTTCGAATCTGAGTGTATTGTTATTTCCTTGTCCCTGACACCGACGTTTGTTTCAATATTTGGACAACTAGTTATTATAATATACTTTTATTAAAAACTATAAAATATCACCGTGTAGGAAATGAACCAGGATGTAATTAATGCCAGTATACACCAGTATTTACGTATAAATATCAACAGTAATTCACAAAATATCCCACATTTCAGTTCAAGAGATTAACCGTAATTTCTATGACTCAAGGCTGATCTTATGACTTGAATCTTATTCGCTTCATGCCTTTTATTGAACGTCGTCCAGCATCATGATGGTTATAATGCCATTTTTTAAATCTTTACCTTATTCGATAGTTGTCATTTTACACAAGACAACATTCTTTTATAAGAATAATATTGTATGAGTATCAAGTAAATAAATAACTATATCTTTTACATAAAGTTTACAATGATTGCGTGAAAAAGATCAGAATTAGATTAGGGTCGATGTTAAACGGTTTCTGAATTAAAAAGATAACACCAAATGTGAAAAGGGTTTGCTTTGTTAAACGACAGCGGGACGATTCAATTTCCGTCGCTAAAGAGGGAAAAATACTGAAGAGAAAAAAAGCACGCGTCATCGACTCATTTTGTCTATGACATCTTTGTAATTAAATTTGCAAATGGCCTATATGAACACTTTTTTTTTAATATTTAGTAGGCGAAATTTTGAATGATATATTTTGACGTTTATTAATTGTACATTATATACAGCATTTACTTGAAAGTTAGTAATAGATAACACAAATGATTACTTCACTGATTTATAAAATATATTATCTGTCAGTTTTTGATATTATGTTATCTGTAATATAAATAAGTTAACAAAAATACAGAAAAAGTTAGTTAAAATGAACTAACTTGAAATAATCATTATAAGCCCTATCTCTCGCGCATAGTTCTTACTGAGAACACTGATTGCATATTATTTTATCTTTTATATAATTTCTACTGCTGGTTGTAATGTCCTGACTAGTTGACCTAAATTTCTTCGTTTTTTTTAAACTAAAATTGCAACTAACAATTTCATTCGTGCCGGTACTAGTAAGGAAATCAGGTTTCATGCGTTAAATTTAAAGTGTGATTAACTAGAGAAAAATCATGCTTTCAGAAATACCAGTATAGAATATAATTTTTGTACTGATGTGCTTCGCCATCTCTTAATTTTTATTTATTCATTAATCAGTGCTCTAGTGACTAGTAATGTAGAATCTCAATCCTCAGGATAAGCTGCAGGATAGACTTTCAGTTATCTTCATTTCTTGATTGAGAATCGATGTGGATGTTATAGCCAGCAATGGTAGTATACTTTATTTAGTTTTATATCATAACAAAATATCAAAGTATTATAAAGAAATATGTAATAGGAAGTATTTAAAGTAGTTATACATATGAACGACTCTATGTTAAAAGTGATAAAGCAAAGGCGAGATATTACAATAGAATTTGTAGTCTGCGATTACATATTGAGTGACATCAAGTAAGTTCATGTGAACCTTATTATTTAAGGTTATTTTGTGATTATAATAAAGAAATAAGTTTTCTAAATTTTGCATTATATAATAGCCAAGAATAAATAATGTCTCACAAAATTTTACATTCAAGTAACGAAGTAAATAAAACAAATGGAAATAATTCTTACGAGTTTTAATGTCACCAACAAGAAGTGATCAAACTCATTTTTGACAATTTGCTGAAAATTTATTCAAAAGGCGAAGTTTTTGGAAAGTTGCGCATAACTTATTTCTTATAACTTTGTCAAACTAATTTCTCTCGTTATGATGCGATAGCCCCTGGTTTTATAAGCTTCAGAACCTTTATCAACTTCGGCAGCCGTTGTTAATAAGACGAAAATAAAAGGAGAAATGTTTTTTTTAAGCAATACTGGTCGATTGGCTTGAATTGTGCAATTGTTTGTTGTTTGTTGCTGTTATATGACCTGTTTATGAAAATAAGATGGGGCACTTTCTTTATATAGCTTTAAACATGAAATAAACAATGTCTGATATTACTGCAGAGTATCGTCATTAGAAATTATTCTTATATATACGCTAGTAAACATTCAAATTCGATTCAATATTTGAATTGTGACGGCGCGGAATATTAATTTATAGTAGGTCCTGCGTTGGTTGTGGGTTTTCTGATCTGAGTGTGTGTTATATAATAAAATGTATCATATAATTTGTTCTGCGTTACTGACACGGATCTCTAACCTTGCTACAATCTTTAATTTTTAGTCGTCTTCGGATAAGACATGTTAGAGATGAAAAAGTCTTTGTCAGACACATTTGCAGCATCTTAGTACGGGCCGCGCCATGGATTTAATATTCTCGCAACTTTCACTATAGAGATATAATGTGACCAAAAATACCTACAATACAGACATTTTTAAAACGTAAGTTCTTTTTTACTTTCAAAAGTAGTTTTAAAGTATATTTTCTTATCATAAAATATAGTTCCAGTTATAGTTAATATTGTATTACAACTAATACACGTAGTAAATATATCCGTTTTCCTAGATGATTGATGTTGATGTTATTATCACAGATTTAGTTATTACCAAACAACAGCAACTGTGCAAGATATAATAAGTCCGCAAGCAATTGTGCAAATATAGAAGCACTCTATAATGCAAAAGGAGGAAGATCGAAGGATAGTTTCCTTCAACCTTCAAGGAGACGAGACGTCCATACAATACACCCAGAACTGAAAACGAACAGTTTGTGATAGAGGAATATTGGAATATACTGGAATTGAATTTGAGATCTGCGACACAGCAGCCAAGTACTAACAACTAAGTCTAACGGGCGTTTTTATTATAAATGCTTAAAACGATATGTTAATTTTACTAACATATAGAAATTACCAATTCGATATAATGTAGGAAATGTTTCGTTTACAACTTTACGTGCCTTTAGATATGTCTACTGCCTAACAGATGAAGAGATAGCGGTCAAACTAATGTCACAAAAATCATTTAACCTAACGATACTAAATGTCTATAGTTATAGATAACTCTGCTACTGCTTTGTCAGTAGTTTGTATCTTTTCAAACTCTTGCAACAGCGTGAAGTTATGGCACGTATGTTTTGATTTCGAGGGGGAAATATTTAAAGCCTTCTGGAGGAAAAACACGGATATGAAGGATGAATATATGGTACACTAAAACCTTCTCGATGGCCATCCCCAGTGAGACTACTAGATCTGCGGAACGCATCGATGGTTTTTCATGATATTAGGGCTGGCAAATGACAACACAGTTCACCTGATTGATAGTGATGGCTTCAGTCCATGACATTTACATCCATCCTCAATATATCTTAAAGATTGTTTTTCACACCTGAGCACTGAGATGGAATGTCTATAATTCGATCCACAGATCTCTACATCACACGAACAGCAGCGGTATGCTGCTTGAGTTTGGTGGAGCTGAACAATTTATGTTGGAGCTATAAACTATCTGTAGACTGGCTATTCCACTGTCACCAGTGTCCATCTACACTGTGCCTGAACACGTCCCAACAAATATCACCCACAGTGCGCTACTACAACCCGGGACCACACCGTGTTGCCGTCCTCTCTGAGTTCACTATAATGGACGGTTGCCTTCGAACCTACTATTTTGATATAACACTAATTAGCTGATTACATAATCATCTTATGTGGACGTTAAATCATTCGGTTCAGAAATTAATCGAATTCCAAAATCAAAACAACCGCAAATTACTGATTAGCACTTCATGTCGGATTAGTGGTTAGCGGCAGTAATATATACTCTAATAGTATAGAGGTACTAACAAAGTTATTAATTATTTTGTCATCTACTTTTTAATAGTTTAATAAAAACTTTACTGTTTACTAAGACCTCCTCCCTAGAGAAGCTTGGTTCGCGTTATGTAAAGATCATTTATTAGAATTTTATGTAATTTGTTTTCATCGATATTTATTAAAACCGATAAGTACCATGAGTGCGCGTAATAATTTAAATGTAACCTAAATAAATGAGTCGTGATTTGACTCCTTCTTAGTCCACTTTATCTTTTTTACTACAAATAAATGTAAACTGTGCCCTCCCCTGTTTTCATGCAGTTGGTAAATAAAATTTTAGGATAAATAAAACTTGTTACCTCTGAAAAAATATGTGATAATAGGTATCTTAAGGAAAGTCGTAATGATATATGTACATACATTCGGGAACAACACGCGAATGATTTAAAATTTGGTAGTACATATTCGTAAAAGCTTTGTCATTAAACGTTACAGACTAAAAATTCTCAAGATGCATTGTTGTGTGGATTTGTAGGTATCACTATTGTTTTTATGTATTAGATTTCTATTATAATTCTAATATAGCCCCACAAAAACTTTTATGGGATTTTTAAACAACATTTAAAAATAGGTCACGAAGACCCGTTATCATCTTTTCATATAAAGGTATATCATCTATTTTTATATCTTGAAGCATCGGAACGAAGTATCTGTCTGCTGATAACTTGGAAAACTTTTAATTAGTTAATGCGGGATTTAACTCCGCATTTAGGGCACTGTCATTAGAGAATTTGGGAAAAACCATATGATGTTATGTATGAAAACGTAGGTAGATTTAATAAATACAAAAGACTAAAAAAGGGAAAAAGGAGAGGTCCAATTATTGCTACTGAATGTATGGAGCAACTAGTCGAGTTTCTTGCCATTTCTTCTCACTACCAGTTGTCTTCCGAAACAGTGGTCCTATTAGCTATCTTGTGGATTCAAAAGTGTTTTGTATAAAACTACTTGAATAAACCTTCTTTTGATTTAACGTTTTTTGATCTCTGACAATTACTGTTGGAGGAATTGTGTCCTCGTTTGTGTTGTGTTTCTTTTCCAATGATTCACAATGAAATAAACAAGTGTACGTCAAGAGGGCGTAATGGACCATACACATCAATTATTTGTCTGTTTGCTGGATTACCAGGAATAATTTACGCATTTTTCGAATGCCTTTGTTTTTTGAATGTTATATTCGATGACGATAGTTTTAAGAAAATATTACTATTTGTTCAAATAAAACACTAAAATAAAATAAAAACGGTTTAAATAAAATAAAAATTAAATTTTGAATTCCGAATTCAAAGTTATCGAAATTCGGATATTCTAGATTTTATATAGGGATGTTTAGTTTATCTTTATTTTTAGCCAGAGAATCTATAGCTATTCAATATTTTTCTCTTTTCTCTATTTTTAAATACGTTTTTACACACCGATTATGCTACATGTTCGATTTAAAAATATATATTTTTGTCCTAAAAATTAGTTTATATCTATCTATTTGTATATATCTATTTTTCTATACATCTTGTGAAATAAATCTTGTTTTTTCCTATGGTTTCCTTGCCTTTTTTTCTCAATTTAATGTGAAAAGAAAATCATAAATATCTTATTTTAATAAACGTATGTCAGAATTCGTAGTAGAACAAATTGACAATAAAATCATTTTCACCTAAAAGCCCTGCCAGGAAATAGCCGTCACAAACATATAACAATACATTGTAGGGTAGGGTAGCACTTTGACGGCTGAACAAAAAGGTATTTGGGTCGTCTTGAACAATATCTGGAAACTAGTTATACCCAATACAGTGTATATATGTTTATTACATTTTAAATTAACAATATTGACATATATATATCTACAATTTTTGTATGTATATCATAAATCTGTAGAAAGGTTGGGTATGTAATTTTATTATGTTTCGGAGAAAACCAGTTCAGGATATATTTAATTGATCAGTTATTTTTATAATTTTTCTCTCTCGGTTTATGGGTTTGAGGTTTCAAGTTACAGTGGTAGAGCTACACTGCAGTTTTTTTGTAGCTGCAGAATGAATGACCAGCATAAAATAGCAGCATAATGCTGCTGTGTTTCGTCTGGTGAGTGTAGGGATCCGGAGACCTTTATTACGGTGACGAGGTATTCCATCTCAGTTTTCAAAGATAACAACGCATCTGCATGATGATTCCTTGTCAAGGATGAATGTAGATGTAACAGGCCGCAGGAATCACTTACCATTAGGTGAACTGGGTGCTCGTTTTGTTACTCTCCATGTTATAAAAAAAATAGAAACTACATTACTGAATTTCCGTGAAATTTAGTACCTAGATTTATGATCCTGAGGGACATACTTTTAATCAAATTTTGGTCCTGCATGTAAATTAATTAATAAATAAATAATTATCCTTCTAATTGAATAGTTACTTTAAATTGTATAAATTGTGTCATCATTTAAAGCTTCCATTATTCAAAATCGGGAACCACAAATTTCGTTTTGCTTACCCCGCGTTTTGTATGTCAGGGAATTAATTAATATTCATTGATAATTATAACGATGACTTACATTAATTAATTTATTTAAAACTACATAATATAAATCTAAAATATAACTTAGCGGAAAACTCAAAGTGCTATACATAGCACTTGCAAAATAAATCGTAGCTCTATCATCTTAAAATTTTGCGAGCCAATAAATGTAACATATTTCGTAAATAAAAATCTGTTTATATGCATATTACAGAAAATGTTACTCCTATTCCACTATTTATCTTGTATTCACTTAGTATGAGACTAAATATTATATTGTATTGGACCCTCGCTTCGTGAGCCTAGTTCCACCGGACCAGTAAGTTAATAATATGTTAGTTAACTTATTTGTTTGAAACTGTTTTATTAAAATTCAGTAAGATCCAAAATAAAAAATTGGTGTTTTTGCTGATTGTAGCTTTAAAGAAAAATTAATTAAAAATATTTTATGAGGATGAAGTCACGGATGCAGCTATTATAATAATATTCAAGTACACGTGTAATTTTAACAAGTTTTAAAATTGACAATATCTGTTGAGGTTCTGGATTATTATAATTTATAAACAGCGTTAAGTAATAGACAGGCTTTTTTTAAAAAAAGAAATAGCAAATTAAAAGGCCATACTCGCCACGGTGAGCAGAATAGTTGGAGCACGCAATGCCGTTTACTTAACGTTAGTGATGGCGTTTTAAATCACTAGCCTGTCAGATTCCGTTCGGTATATTTAGAAGGATACTCCGTCAGGATACGCCCTATGGTAGAGACTCATTTTAAAATAAAGATGAGGAGTCCAATAACAATTTTTAATTTGTTTTCAAAAGTGAGTTGAGTAGTGTTCGTTTGTCAGTCTAGCTTCAATTACTCAATTGACTGCTTCTCATTAACCGGTCGTTAAAATTTTATAAGTATAAACGCTTACCAATATTTAAAAGTGTAAATATATTAAATTATTTTTAATACAAGTTCAACGTAGGTCATAAGTCAATACCAAATATTAATAAAACTTTCTACAAAATGATTTGTAAATTATAACAACAATAACATGTAAAACTCTATCGTTTTACATGTTATCATTGTATATTGATATTACGGGTATGATCCATATTTAGCAAAGTTTTTATTATAATAATTAATGTTAAAGCGTTTATATATTATTGTTTTCTTGTGCTCTACAAAATGGCCTATTGGAGATTGCGCTTCCGAGAAGTGTACGATAAGGTGAATAGTAGTAAGTAAGGGTCCCAACCTTTATAAAAATTATTAAATACCAATAATTAATAGCAAAACAACCCAGGTTTTTGTCATATATCTGAAGGCTCAACTGCTTATAACGAGGCATTCCACTTTGTCCGTCATATGTTACAGAACATGTTCATCTTGTTCAATGGTAGAGCTACACTGCGATTTGTTTCTAGCTGCAGAATAAATAGGGTAGCTCGATCGGGGTAGGACCACGTTCTCACAGAATACCAGAGTAAAAAAGCGTATGTCTTCTGGCGAGTGTAGGGATCCGGAGTACTGTTTCCATCTCAGTCCTCAAGGGTAACAACGAATCTGCGTTATGAATCGTTGTCAAGGATGAATGTAGATGTAATGGGCCGCAAGAATCACTTGACATCAGCTGAACTGTGTGCTCGTTTTGTTACTCTCAATGTTATAAAAAAACATCTTGCCGTAGACATCATTTAGCAGATGAACTGGTGTGATTATCGCCCACAGTACCATATTGATAATAACAGGATGCTCGTTGAACTCTGTCATATAGATATGTATATATATATATATATAAAACAGTATTATAATAAAAAAAGTATAATATAAGTAGATATACGATCAATTTTGTTAAAAACTGAAAATATCCTATCTAATTAGGATTCGCGCCAACCTCAAGCTCATCAAAATAATTTGTTATACTATCCCTCAATTTGAGGAATAAATTACATTTTTTTAAATTTAAATACAATGTATACATGCATTAGTTCTTGCCTAACGGTGAGTGTTTCCTACAGCCCATAGACAAGCATACCTATCTTTTTAAGAAATTAAGACGCAAATGTATTATTACCCGTGAGGACTGAGATAAAATGCCATAATACCAGTAAGGATGTATTTGTTACTATTCTCATAGCTGTAATACTAAAACTTAGCACTTGAAGTTATTTTTTTACAAATTTATTAAAATGTGGAGCTATGTTCATTAAAATAATAAAGGCTTAGGGTGAATTTACCGGGAGTTAGGAAGCATTGTTTAATTGAAGTAGTTAAGATTGTTACAATTATGCGCGCCTATAGAATGTGAGGGTACCGGGCTAACTTATAATTCGTAGTTTTCTTATTATAAGAACCTAAAACAATAACTGTATTTAAATATCTGACTGCTGGGCATTGGTCACCGCTCAAGAGAGCATAGTTTACTCCGCTCCTTCGACTTCGCTCCTGTTGGACGGACTTCACACGTCATCGAAATGTTAATTATATTTATTTATTTAATTCATTTAAACTTTATTGGTCACATCTTACAAAAAGGGATACAAACGGCTGACTTAATGCCGTAAGGCATTCTCTACCAGTCAACCCGTGGCGTCGAGAGACATTGTGGTAGGTGTTGTGCCTACATTGTAAGTAATAAAAATATGTTTATCTTAAAACTTAAAATTAAGTATATTTGTACACACATATATATATATATATATATATATGTATATATATATATGTATATATATATATAAAACAGTATTATAATAATAAAAGTATAATATTCTCAGATATACGATCAATTTTGTTAAAAACTGAAAATATACTATCTAATTAGGATTCGCGCCAACCTCAAGCTCATCAAAATAATTTGTCATACTATCCCTCAATTAGAGGAATAAATTACATTTTTTTAAATTTAAATAGAATGTATACATGTATTAGTTCTTGCCTACAGCCCATAGACAAGCATACCTATCTTTTTAAGAAATTAAGACGCAAATGTGTTATTACCCTTGAGGACTGAGATAAAATGCCATAATACCAGTAAGGATGTATTTGTTACTATTCTCATAGCTGTAATACTAAAACTTAGCACTTGAAGTTATTTTATTACAAATTTATTAAAATGTGGAGCTATGTTCATTAAAATAATAAAGGCTTAGGGTGAATTTACCGGGAGTTAGGAAGCATTGTTTAATTGAAGTAGTTAAGATTGTTACAATTATGCGCGCCTATAGAATGTGAGGGTACCGGGCTAACTTATAATTCGTAGTTTTCTTATAAGAACCTAAAACAATAACTGTATTTAAATATCTGACTGCAGGGCACTGGTCACCGCTCAAGAGAGCATAGTTTACTCCGCTCCTTCGACTTCGCTCCTGTTGGGCGGACTTCACACGTCATCGAAATGTTAATTATATTTATTTATTTAATTCATTTAAACTTTATTGGTCACATCTTACAAAAAGGGATACAAACGGCTGACTTAATGCCGTAAGGCATTCTCTACCAGTCAACCCGTGGCGTCGAGAGACATTGTGGTAGGTGTTGTGCTTACATTGTAAGTAATAAAAATATGTTTATCTTAAAACTTAAAATTAAGTATATTTGTACACACATATATATATATACATATATATATATATATAAAACAGTATTTATGGGTATTATATATATATATATATATAAAACAGTATTATAATAATAAAAGTATAATATTCTCAGATATACGATCAATTTTGTTAAAAACTGAAAATATCCTATCTAATTAGGATTCGCGCCAACCTCAAGCTCATCAAAATAATTTGTTATACTATCCCTCAATTTGAGGAATAAATTACATTTTTAAATTTAAATACAATGTATACATGCATTAGTTCTTGCCTACAGCCCATAGACAAGCATACCTATCTTTTTAAGAAATTAAGACGCAAATGTGTTATTACCCTTGAGGACTGAGATAAAATGCCATAATACCAGTAAGGATGTATTTGTTACTATTCTCATAGCTGTAATACTAAAACTTAGCACTTGAAGTTATTTTATTACAAATTTATTAAAATGTGGAGCTATGTTCATTAAAATAATAAAGGCTTAGGGTGAATTTACCGGGAGTTAGGAAGCATTGTTTAATTGAAGTAGTTAAGATTGTTACAATTATGCGCGCCTATAGAATGTGAGGGTACCGGGCTAACTTATAATTCGTAGTTTTCTTATAAGAACCTAAAACAATAACTGTATTTAAATATCTGACTGCAGGGCACTGGTCACCGCTCAAGAGAGCATAGTTTACTCCGCTCCTTCGACTTCGCTCCTGTTGGGCGGACTTCACACGTCATCGAAATGTTAATTATATTTATTTATTTAATTCATTTAAACTTTATTGGTCACACCTTACAAAAAGGGATACAAAGAGCTGACTTAATGCCGTAAGGCATTCTCTACCAGTCAACCCGTGGCGTCGAGAGACATTGTGGTAGGTGTTGTGCCTACATTGTAAGTAATAAAAAAATATGTTTATCTTAAAACTTAAAATTAAGTATATTTGTACACACATATATATATATATATGTATATATATATATATATATATATATATATATAAACAGTATTTATGGGTATTATATATATATATATAAACAGTATTTATGGGTATTATATATATATATATATATATATATACATATATATATATATATTTTAATAATATTACATTACTTTTAAAAAATGCATTTTCATTTGTAATAGAACTTATGGACGGACTATATACATATAAATATACATATATATATATATATACATATAAATATACATATATATATATATTTTAATAATATTACATTACTTTTAAAAAATGCATTTTCATTTGTAATAGAACTTATGGACGGACTATATACATATAAATATATTTATATATATACATATAAATATACATATATATATATATTTTAATAATATTACATTACTTTTAAAAAATGCATTTTCATTTGTAATAGAACTTATGGACGGACTATATACATATAAATATACATATATATATATAAACAGTATTTATGGGTATTATATATATATATACATATAAATATACATATATATATATACATATAAATATACATATATATATATATTTTAATAATATTACATTACTTTTAAAAAATGCATTTTCATTTGTAATAGAACTTATGGACGGACTATATACATATAAATATACATATATATATATACATATATATATATAAACAGTATTTATGGGTATTATATATATATATTTTAATAATATTACATTACTTTTAAAAAATGCATTTTCATTTGTAATAGAACTTATGGACGGACTATATACATATAAATATACATATATATATATACATATAAATATACATATATATATATATATATATACATATAAATATACATATATATATATATTTTAATAATATTACATTACTTTTAAAAAATGCATTTTCATTTGTAATAGAACTTATGGACGGACTATATACATATAAATATACATATATATATATATTTTAATAATATTACATTACTTTTAAAAAATGCATTTTCATTTGTAATAGAACTTATGGACGGACTATATACATATAAATATACATATATATATATATATATATATATATTTTAATAATATTACATTACTTTTAAAAAATGCATTTTCATTTGTAATAGAACTTATGGACGGACTATATACATATAAATATACATATATATATATATTTTAATAATATTACATTACTTTTAAAAAATGCATTTTCATTTGTAATAGAACTTATGGACGGACTATATACATATAAATATACATATATATATATATACATATATATATATAAACAGTATTATAATAAAAAATATGTTTATCTTAAAACTTAAAATTAAGTATATTTGTACACACATATATATATATATATACATATATATATATATATATATATATATATATATAAACAGTATTTATGGGTATTATATATATATATAATACCCATAAATACTGTTACATAAAAACTTTTTTTTTTCAACTTTTTAATTATTATGAATTTGGAACACGTATATTATAAAAACTTCTTTCGGTTTGGCGCCTTTTCACATATTTTTTCGTGTTCATTATCAAATTTTAATATGGAATGGGATCTTCACTGACACTGACACTTCAATAGCTTGGTATCAGCCGCATGTTCGTATATCGTACTAATCTAAACAGATACAACGACACTTCCTCTGTCGAAGACCAGAAAAGATCGGGGCGGCCGCTTGCTGTTAGAACTACAAAGGCTGTTAATGCTGTTAAAGCCAGAATTCAACGAAACCCCATTAGGAAGTAAAAATCTTATCACGAGAAATGAAGATTCCCGCTAGGACTCTGTCGCGTATTATAAAACAAGACCTGAAGCTCGGTGCTTATCGCTGATTTACAGGACATGCCCTAAATCAATCTTTACAATTAAAGAGAGTGGATCAATCAAAACACATTCTGTCCCGATACGCAGGAGAAAGGCACAGAAATATCCTCTTTACCGATGAAAAAAAATCACGATTGAAGAACACTACAATAAGCAAAATGATAAAGTGTACGCTCACAGTTCTAAAGAACCTGCTCAAGTGGTCAGGAGGTACTACGTGGTCGTCATCCTGCGTCAGTGATGGTTTGGTGGGGCGTGACTTATCAAGGAGTCACAAAACTACATTTTGTGAAAAAGGAGTGAAAACTTCAGCCAAAGTGTATCAAGATACAGTCTTGGATCATGTTGTCAAACCTCTCAGCAATACACTTTTTAAAAATATACCGTGGACTTTCCAGCAAGACTCTGCACCTGGCCACAAGACACGAACTACCCAAGCCTGGCTTGAAACCAACGTTCTGGATTTTATAAGAGTTGAAGACTGGCCCTCATCTGGCCCAGACATGAACCTTTTAGACTTCAAATTATGGTCAGTTTTAGAGGACATGGCCTGCTCTAATCGACACGGCGACATTGAGTCTCTTAAAAAATCTTTGGAGCAAGCAGTGGCGAAAATTCCCTGGAAACAGTGCGTAAATCCATAGATTCGTGGCCAAACAGATTAAAGGCCGGTATAAAAGCCAAAGGTTTGACTAGAATTTTTTTTATTTTTGCTGAGACTAATAAATGTGTATATATATATTTTAATAATATTACATTACTTTAAAAAAATGCATTTTCATTTGTAATAGAACTTATGGACGGACTATATACATATAAATATACATATATATATATATATATATATATATATATATATATACATATAAATATATTTATATATATACACTACCACATAAATATATTAACATATTAATTAGTATCAGACGTCTTTAAATAGTGTTCCTGTACCAGCTTTATATATGATGAGTTTATTCGATGTTCTTCCTATATCTTCGGACAAGGAGTTCCAGAGATGTGTAACCTGAAGAGTGAAGGAGTTGCCAACAAAATCAGTTACGTGATGAGGAGTTCTATTCATTATATTCGAAGAAGAGGAGTAATGTTAATTAAATGTAATTATACATGCAGTTTTCCTCACCAAAATTTCATTCACTATGCAAGTTCTAATTCAGAATATAAAACTGCAATTAACATTACAATAAGTGGCAGCACCCGGATCCGAACAAGCTTCGTACATGAGATTTAATGATATTGCCAAATGAGACTAAGTTCACCTGACCATCTCCAATTCTAGATAAGCATAATTTGTAGAGGATGGAGCTGAAATGCTTAGTTGGGTGCCCAGATCGCTATATTCACAATAAAAAATGTTATCATTCTTTATTACCTGTGAATATTTCTTCTTTTTATGAAATAAGGGAGACTAACGAAGACGGTCCACCTATTGACCCTTGCGGCTCGTTATACCCACGTACATCTAAACCTCCAACCCATATGATTTACACAGCATTTTAAAATTTATAGAGATGCAATGTTATAACTGAGAAATATGATTCAAAGTCTGTGTGCTTAATTACTGCTGTATCACCACTAATAGAGTTCTCGTGTTTCTTCACTATTTCTGTTATTTTAGACGCCATTTACACATCACTTTATTGGCTGTAAATGTTTTGCGGTGGCACTAAAGTTAACAAAGCTACGTGTATGCTATACGTTTGTAATCTAAAATAATTAAAGATTTTTTTTTAATTACGATTAGATTTTTCTCAATAAAGCAGATAGACATTAAAAGACATTCTTTATTTATTTAGTGCGAAACTCCCAAAAGAAATATCTTCCAAAAAAAAATCACCTTAAGATTAATATACCTCGCAACTATTAACTCGGTTCCGGGACCATACACTCACCATACGAAACAGCAGCATCATGCTTCTATTTCACACTGGGATTCTGTAAAGTTATAGAGGTGTACATGCTGTAGCTAATAACAAGAATCAACAAATGCTCCAATGTGGCACTCACACCGTAAGCCGTTTGATAGATTTATTCACTTATCATACAATTGTGAGTTGAATTTTTATTTGGGGCTGGCGGTTTTGTTTTTAAATTTTCTGTGTGTAAATTGTGTTTGGAAATTTGAATTGAATGTAAAATGGAAATATAGTATAAACAAATACTTACTTTCTACAGTAAAAATACAAGTAAAGCTGAAGAGGTGACTCGCAGTCGAAGGTTTTCATTAGCTTAGAATTGTGGGTAATTTCACTCGTAGTCAAAAGCCTTTAATAATTTCCGAACGAAAATAACTTAAGATGTTTCCTCACCGTAATGAATGAACTTAGTTAGAGAGAGTTGTAACATAAATTATTCTTAAATCCTTAAGATCTGTTTTATCTGTAAATTTTAATAGGTTATTTAAAATATGGCAAGATTATTTAACTTTAGAGAAGGGATTTGGGTACAATTTATTAGTAGGCAGCATCATTTAAATTATTTTCATCCAAAATATTTGATACAAAAATTTCATCGTATGGCGTAATCTCGAGCAATTAGTATTGAAAAACTGACTACATATTGAACCGTTTCATAGTAGAGGGTCAGTTCTCTCTGCAACTGTTTCTGACAAACATTAACGATTTGCTCGGTATCTATGAGGGCTTAAAGGATTGCACAGTTGTGGGAGAGGTAGCAATTTAATAACAGGGACAGCAAGAGTGATATCTAGTCTAAAATAGAGGCCAAGGCCACGAAATTTGTAGGATTCAACACCACGATGACGCGTGTATATTGAGCGAATACCACGGCTACTATTTTCCAGAACATGTCCTTTAAAACTACCAACCGCCTTCGGTTATTAAAAATGGATTTCTAACCGCTGATGAAAAGCTTGAGATTGTCGCAAAGATGCGTCGGTGGAGGATTTTTTTTATTCTTAGACATATTTTCATCTGTTATTTGTTTTATTTACTAACGAAATAAAACGTTACCGCCAAGTTGTTCCCTTGGACAACCGGACATACGAAAAAAATATTTCAAAAACGCGGTGCCAAGGAGGGGAACAATCTTCACTAATTAATTATAATTCAAGAATCAATTCAATCACCCTTAAAATAGAATTAAAATGAATATGCGTTTATCGTGCTAGTGTGTTTAACATTTAAGACTCACTTTCTCATTTTATATTCAAATACTAGCAAGAATCCAATTAAAAAAATATCTGTATTGAATCATAATATAGTCATATACGTATCATTTACAGTCCTATTTTTTAAGCTTTTATGGAAAAAAGAAGCAGCCCCCGACGTATATTTTTCTTTTAATAATAATAGTAATTAGTCATATGCCATGATACAAGGTTTATTATGATAGTTTATACAATAGTTCGAATTATACAATAGTTTCAATTACATAGCCATTTACATCCATTCAAATTAAAAAAAATAATTATAATATAATTCATTAATTTAATACAGAATGATAATTGACAAAAAGTAGTATTTTATTATTTTTTAAAAATTCAATTAAAATTTCAAATGTATGCACCGATTGAACTCATTCTTGTTAATACTATTTTACGTTCATTAATGTTTTGTTTTGTACTCGCAGTATTCGATATGTAATATGTATTTTTGTGTAAAAATGATTTTGCAAGGGAAGTATAATGTTATTGTGATTCATAGTAAAGGAATTAGTTAAAAGAGTATTTTTTTTCTTAGCGTAATAATAACATTTTTGGAGTGGTAACTCTTTAACCGATTCAGGTATTATATTAAAAATCTTCATGCACATTGCCATGAAGTTATTTTAAAACAGTTAACTTTTAGGGACTGCGTTAATGACCAGACGCTTTGGATGTTCGATGGTCCAATAACAGAATTTTTACTTGCTGAATATAGATCGACACAAATTTGGCTAGTTCTAATACGTAAAAGCAAGGTAGCGGTAGGATTTTAAGTGCTCGAGTAAATTTTTTTTGTGCTCTGAAAGACTTAACTACTCGTATTTTCGTGCTACTTTCCCAATAATAATGAAAAATCTGAGTATCAACTCAACATACGTGAAATACGCCATGAGTGCAGTTTTAATTAATATGTTATTTCATAATTTTGTCACTGTTGTATATTTTTAATTTCACATGCTCCATGTTTGCGTGAAATTTATTTATTTATTAGAACGATTTATTATATTTATTATAAATTTCTGAAGCTAAACTTTTACAAATCATAAAAATATTAATATATAGTAGTTTTTTTTTCTCTGTATGTGTTGTAACAAAGTTAAGAAATATATAACTTTTTCATTTATGTTTTTCAATTACGTTTCTTCTAACGTGGCAAGAGTACAGTTCATTTCTTTATGTCAATGTTTGGCAAAACCGGAAAATAGGATTACGAAATCAAAGAGAATTTCACATCATGAATAATGTATGAGCTGTGAGTGTAGATCATCATATTTAAATAAAAGAACAAAATATTTCAAAACATATTGATAAAGATTTCGGAATTATCTATTAGTATGTAAAAAAATGGTACTCATAAGAAGAAATTGGAGGTTGATAAATATGACCCTAATAAAGCATTTGCAATTTTAATATCATTTATAATTTTCTTAAGTTTATACAACATTTTATATTTAATATAACATTTGCTGAAACTAATTGCAAAACAATTATTTTTAAATACTTTAATTATTATAGAGAAAGCATCCGCCGATGAACTCTCGAAAGGATCCGTCCCTTCTTCAGAGATAGGCAGTCCGAAGCGTCAGAGTTGTACGGAAGATCCCAGAAACTGTCAAATATTTAAGGTCACATTTAAGTAAATTTAAATGAGAATAACACTCTAAGTTAGTATTCAAGATCAAGCAAGGGATGTGACTACATTAGGGTCAGCACGCGCTCGTCAAGTGTAAGTTCAGGGTTGTCTCGTGACTCCGTCTGGTCTAGGTGTCGTCCCCCGCCTTATACATGATATTGCTATCATGACTTAAACTTTAATGTTACACTATTCTTAGTCTTATATAAAAAACAAGTGGTAAAATTTTCATTCCAAATAACTGATTTACTGTCATAAGATATTAAATAAATATAAAAGTGTATATATAATGCTGTTGAACTGCCTATCATAGCATATATATGGGCTATTAGGCTCGACCGCCACCGTTATAAAACATAATGTAAGCTAATATAAAATAAAAGTTTCTCCCAATACAATCCTCAGTCAGTCAATTTACAATTATAGTAGAATTCTTTGAAATGAACTACGCTTCTATATTCAAGAACACAATTTTATGAAATTTATATCTTTATAAAGAGCTTTCCATTTGGCTTCCGTCGTGGTCACATTATAGTACAAATACAGCATAAATCAAATCAGCGATGATATTGAATACAGTAAGGAGAGTCAAAAGGTAATAGCTGCCCTATGTTGGAGGATTTCTGTAGTGCGTTTAAATGCATGGATAGAAATATCTTGTTGGAGTACTTTAAGAATCATAAAAATATTAATATATAGTAGTTTTTTTCTCTGTATGTGTTGTAACAAAGTTAAGAAATATATAACTTTTTCATTTATGTTTTCAATTACGTTTCTTCTAACGCGGCAAGAGTACAGTTCATTTCTTTATATCAATATTTGGCAAAACCGGAAAATAGGATTACGAAATCAAAGAGAATTTCACATCATGAATAATGTATGAGCTGTGAGTGTAGATCATCATATTTAAATAAAAGAACAAAATATTTCAAAACATATTGATAAAGATTTCGGAATTACCTATTAGTATGTAAAAAATGGTACTCATAAGAAGAAATTGGAGGTTGATAAATATGTTATTTCATAATTTATCACTGTTGTATATTTTTAATTTCACATGCCATGTTTGCGTGAAATTTATTTATTTATTAGAACGATTTATTATATTTATGATAAATTTCTGAAGCTAAACTTTTACAAATCATAAAAATATTAATATATAGTAGTTTTTTTTTCTCTGTATGTGTTGTAACAAAGTTAAGAAATATATAACTTTTTCATTTATGTTTTTCAATTACGTTTCTTCTAACGCGGCAAGAGTACAGTTCATTTCTTTATATCAATATTTGGCAAAACCGGAAAATAGGATTACGAAATCAAAGAGAATTTCACATCATGAATAATGTATGAGCTGTGAGTGTAGATCATCATATTTAAATAAAAGAACAAAATATTTCAAAACATATTGATAAAGATTTCGGAATTACCTATTAGTATGTAAAAAAATGGTACTCATAAGAAGAAATTGGAGGTTGATAAATATGACCCTAATAAAGCATTTGCAATTTTAATATCATTTATAATTTTCTTAAGTTCATATAACATTTTATATATAATATAACATTTGCTGAAACTAATAGCAAAATAATTATTTTTAAATACTTTAATTATTATAGAGAAAGCATCCGCCGATGATCTCTCGAAAGGATCCGTCCCTTCTTCAGAGATAGGCAGTCCGAAGCGTCAGAGTTGTACGGAAGATCCCAGAAACTGTCAAATATTTAAGGTCACGTTTAAGTAAATTTAAATGAGAATAACACTCTAAGTTAGTATTCAAGATCAAGCAAGGGATGTGACTACATTAGGGGCAGCACGCGCTCGTCAAGTGTAAGTTCAGGGTTGTCTCGTGACTCCGTCTGGTCTAGGTGTCATCCCCCGCCGTATACGCCGCAGTTGATAGCCGCAAACACATGATATTGCTATCATGACTTAAACTTTAATGTTACACTATTCTTAGTCTTATATAAAAAACAAGTGGTAAAATTTTCATTCCAAATAACTGATTTACTGTCATAAGATATTAAATAAATATAAAAGTGTATATATAATGCTGTTGAACTGCCTATCATAGCATATATATGGGCTATTAGGCTCGACCGCCACCGTTATAAAACATAATGTAAGCTAATATAAAATAAAAGTTTCTCCCAATACAATCCTCAGTCAGTCAATTTACAATTATAGTAGAATTCTTTGAAATGAACTACGCTTCTATATTCAAGAACACAATTTTATGAAATTTATATCTTTATAAAGAGCTTTCCATTTGGCTTCCGTCGTGGTCACATTATAGTACAAATACAGCATAAATCAAATCAGCGATGATATTGAATACAGTAAGGAGAGTCAAAAGGTAATAGCTGCCCTATGTTGGAGGATTTCTGTAGTGCGTTTAAATGCATGGATAGAAATATCTTGTTGGGTACTTTGAAATCACTTAAAATATATTCGGTTGCAGTTGATTGGTAAACTAATAACTTACACCGTGTTAGATTGCGCATAATCTTTTCATCTATTTTTAAGCTATCATCTCACGTTCAACAATATTTAGTTAATTTTATTTCCTGTTATATTTTTAGTTTTCCTCTGCATAAGTATATGGAATAACTATGAAAACCAAATGATCGCGATCTGAATGAACTCTTGGCTCCCCAAGGATATTTTATTTTACTCCGTAGCGGTTGCTCAATCCGTTTATCTATCTATCCACGACTATACAGACATTAGCTTTCTTCAAATTACCGAAGAGAAGTTTGATAAGCTTACGCTAATTCAAAATATTTGTTATAGATTTGTATTAAGTATCTATTAAGCTATCTAAAATATGTTCACATTTCTGATTTTCTAAACTAAAACTGACTACAGACCCACCTTCGCAGGAATGCTCGAAATTTCTACAACTTTCTGTTTAATTCCTTCACTCCTCATTACTTAAAGTTACCATTTTCATATGATATTTTCATGTTACACGAGCGTTTTATAAAAATATGACTTTTCGAGCTCCCATTTATTACTCTTAAATGTTTCACAGTTTCATTCGCTTATGGAACTACTTATCTCTGCGTATAAGATATAATAATGCCCTTTTTATTGAAATTATTTCGATGTTTATTACTTGGAAATATAATATGCATGTACATACTTACATGCTTTTCCATTACAAAAGTCATATACATATAGTTTAGTACATGTTTTTATAAATGTTATCAAGATTGTTTTTTGTTAATAACCCTTCTTTCAATATTACTATGACATTGGTTTTATATGTATACCCATGCGTCCAATACCTGGAAGAAACTGCTCACAAAACGATGAGATCGCTTGTGGTACACTTATTATTACACTTTTTATAACAGAATAAGAAGAAACTAGTTTCATTTGTAACCGCAACTCCATTTATATTGAAATCTGGAATGATCATAAATTAAATATCATTGCAAAAAAAAAATACTCAGCGCTTTACTGCGGAGAAATAATCACACAGCTTCTAGTCTGGCTGCTGGGTGCTCTTATCGGCCTCAACACATATACAAGAATAATAATATGCAAAACATAAGCTATTTTATAATGTATAAAAATCATAATAAAAGTATTTTTTATATTAAAATGAGAAATAGGATGTTGTTAAATATATAATACATGAATAAATAAATATAACTTTTTTTTTACTTTAATAATTATACAAGATGATTATATACTTGATAGTAAATTTATATTTACTGTTATAACTCTTTTCAATTATTCGTTTGTTATCTAACACATCAATTACAATCATATAATCTTTCACAAGTAGACAGGAAGTTTGTGACCTCTTTATTCATTCCACAAAATTGAACAATAAATAATACTCCAGTAATTTTCAGATATTTAGGGAAACATACATGCATTTTGTTTGACAAAGCAATGAAAATGAAATTTAGAATCTAAAATGTATGGTAAATCTTTAACTTGTGTCTTGTTACCATAATATTCTTAAAGTTACAGTAACAAATGTAAAATTGTTAACGAGATCTGCAAGTGGAAACAATTTTAGTGATTAATGTTTCAAAATATTGTTGACATGGAACATTTTCAAGCAACAGGCATACTATGTTCATATAAGAAGAGTAACGAGAGAATAATGAAAGAAAAATGTAAAATATATTGGGCACTCTGCGTCGCAGATGCTTTGAACGAGAGAGTATTAAAAATTCAAAATACTATTGCTTGCTCAATTTAGAATCTAGAGCTAAGCTAGGTTCTATTAAGAATAACATTTTCTAAAAATATTGTTCTTTTATTAAAAATAAGATGAAAAACAGTTGAACATGGAAAAAATTTAAGGTCTTAAAAATAGTGATTTAGTAATTTCTACTGAATTGAATTAAGATTTAGAAGACTGTGTGAGTGATCCTTGTTAATCCGTATGTATTGTTCCTCCAAATAATGGTTTGAAACCAGAATAATTTTTGATCTCCATATATTTTTTACTCTTTATCAGGAATGCTCACAAATATTTAAAAGCTATCTTTTAAATATTTAAGCCTGTTTGTTCTTTAAATATTTTGCGTTCCGCAACTTATATAAGGAGTCAGTGGAAATACGTAACTTATAATATATTTAATATTTTAAGTTAAAATGGTTGTAATGCGTAACAATAGTTAATAGAGCAAAGATATTTTATTTAGACTTATGTACATACATTATTACAGGATTCATCAGGAGCAATTAACGGCATTAAGTGATTTATGATGCCCAATGTCGTTTATATGCGGTTAGTTGGAAGTTCACGGTCTCTGGTTAATGCTCGATGGTCCCCAATAGTAACATAATTATATTTTGATATCTATAAAAAAGATAATCACACACATATAGGAAGTACATCGTCTTATTTATGTCAGACTTCAAATATTTTGAATATTTTCGAAAATCTATTAACTTTTCCTATATCAAATGATTGAATAATGCAATTTATATTAGATTTATCTAAATGCTTTAAAAATAAGATTTACTTCACTTCTATAGATTTAAAGAATTTTGACGTGGCCGTGAATGGCCGTGGTCGACTGGCGACTGCGGTTACAGAATCCAATATTGATACCGTACGACAACTGATTGAAACTGACAAAAAAACTCATGTCAGCAATTTCGTACTGTATGAATCAAGTTCATTTATAGGTTCGGAAGCTGTGCATGATTTAACGGAAGACCAGAAACAGTTGCGTGTCAAGTGGTGCCGTTATATGGTAAAGAACGTGTAATGGAAGACAGTTATTGACTGTATAATATCGCGACAGTTAATGAAAATAGGCTGTACTGCTTGAAGCGGAAGGAAAAGAAAGCCAGTTGGCAAAATGGGCCTTTCCTTTTGGAGGTTTGCCAACGAAAGGTAAGAAAAGTTCGAGCCCGGAGAAGAAAAGCATTGCTTTATTTGCATACCAGGACATTTCATTACAGTGTCACTCGAAAACTAAATGAGAGTGATTGCAGATTGGTACGTTAACAATTGTTTGCTCAGAATAGATATATAGAGAAATAGATCGCAAAAAGCGTTCTCGCAACAATTTTGTCCTTTACCACGATAACCGTTCCGCACATTCCGCTAAGATATCGAATACGTATTTGAGGGCCTCAAATGTGAAACTGATGACGCATCCGCCATAACGCCCGTGCCTCTCACGTCATGACTACTTTTTATTTCTGAAAAATAAAGATAAGCTTAGAGGTTTACGATTAACAAACCGGAAAACGGCGGATCCACGAATCCGTTGCATAGGTTCCTACTGACAACTGGATATACTGATTCCCACAATGATTCCAATAAATGCAAAAATGTGTAAATAATGAGGGCATATACTTGGAAGGACAATAAATGTTTCTTAAATATAATATCTCATTTATCAACATCCAGAAAGTTTCAGTGGCGGACCTTAGTATTTGCGTCAATTTAATGTAATTTTGTAGAATCATATCTATGTCATAGTTCAAACTGCTGTGGTGTTAATTTTTTCAGAGATGGAGCTAAACTAAAGTTTGTTTCTAGCTGCAGTATGAATGTGTTGATGGTGTCGACTGGGGAAAGACCACACTCTCACAGAATACCAGCAAAAAGTGACATAATGCTGCTGTGTTTCGAATGGTGAATGTAAGAAACTGGAGACTCTCATCTCCTCCGAGGTCACGCATTATAATTCCTTATCGAGAATGATTTATTATGAATTATTGCCATGGGACACAAGAATCTTAGACTTACCTTAATTAGGTGACTCATTTGTGACCGTCAATTAGAAAAAAAAATACCGCGAGTGTACTGGTACAATGCTTTTTCACAACAAAAGCGCACAATTGCAGCTTATCTTATAAAACATCGAGATGGACAAGGCATTTTAACAAATTTTAACCTACTTTTATTTGTAAGGTCCTGCCGGGTCCAGTCGCATGAAAGTCTTAAACGAGGATATGATATGAGGGTACAAATGGAATGAGCCACAGGAGTTTTTTCCTGTCATATTAACTTTGTGGTAATTTATAGTATTAAATCATAAATAGTTATTTCTTATGACTGGGTAAATTACACTTTACTGAATTCTGATTGATTGTCTGAACATAAATATGGGATTTCACGAAAATTTCATTCTCAGAGTCATAAGTCCTGTTTCTGCTGACGGATGAAACAAATGTACGCCCTCCCTCTTTACAGGATATGCTACTATCCTTAATTTTAGGAACGACTATCGTTCCTATATATTAGATATTAATAATATACCATGTATTCACGGTTTGAAAAATTTTAAAACAAAAAAGCTCTTAGGTTTATTTCAAACAGACCAAAGAGATATAAAAAATGTTATCCACTTTTTACCAAAGCTTAATCATAACAAGATCCTTACGCGAAAAAGATTGATTAATTACCATGTTCCGAATCTGAAAAGCGTAAGGCCAACGGATATAGTGCTATAATTCAATCCTACTCAGACTTAAATAAGTGTAATGAAATCTTTAAGTTAAAGATTAATATTCTTTTATGAAATTGAGGACTGTTATTGCTGCAATAGCAATGTTGGAAATAGTAAGATTCTATGTAATTTAATTTGCGTGAAATATTCCTTCATGTTCCTTCTCCCAAAAAGACAACAAATCAACGACTGTAATGTTGCTCTGTCACAATTACATTAATGAAGTCCCTAATATCATCATCGCTTTAGTCAATCATAAATCTACTTATTCACAATTTTTAGGCTATCTTTAAAATAATCATATGTGCCAACTCTCTACTCAGGGTATATTGAAAAAAATATATATAAACGATAGTTTCGGTGTATTGTGTGCTGACAACCACTTTTTATATTTTGAGTAATATTATTATTTAATATATATCTTTTGAACCATGGATTTTGCCCTACCTTGCTCTGCCCGTCTCAAAAGGGAATTTAGTAATATTTTTTAACATTTACATCCGAGAGAACTTTTTATTATTATTATTTGTCCTAAATAACGAGTTACGAATTGATACTATAATAAAACAAAGAAGTCCTTGGATTTTAAACTTTAAATAATCCCTTTAAAAAACATTCGTGGCTAAGGCACCGCGATATTTAAATAGAATATTTTGATGATATGCTAGCAACATTTAGTTCAACACAAAAATATAACATTACATTCGGCAAAATTCTACTGAAATTTATTCCCACAGAAGTTTGTTTGACTAAATATTTTCAGCTGGTTTACGATATTTATGTTTGATGTGTAATTTAAATATTTTCAACAAAATTTGTTATAATAAATAAGTTATTACAAATATATTTAAACAATTCAAGAAAACGAGTGTAATTTTACGCATGTAGAGTCAAACTAGAACGCTACATGTATAGTTCTTTCTCTAAACAAATGTTTATACAAACAGTCTCTCAAACCCAAATAGTACTATAAAATATACTTAATATATAGATTTATTATATTTTAATGATGAGTAATGTTGTTAGTAGAGCCACATTGCAACTAGATTCTAACTGCAACATGAATGAGTTGGCTCGACCGGAGAAGGTCAACATGTCACATCATAAAATAATACGACTATAATAATGTCATAATAATTGAATAATTTTGTAATTAAAAAATCTACTTACAAGCAAAACTTTCATGGAAGCACAGTAGTGCCACGCCAACATATTTGACGTTACATTAAAACTTGTAGCTTTCAAATGCTCGTAAAGCTACTACAGTCGAAGCGAGAATTTAAGAAATCCAACGCAACAGAAACTTTATTGCAGTTAATTAAAACTTTTGCTTTTTATTTCTCGTAACATAAAAAATTTAATCCTAATTAACTTATTTTTATTTTAATCATATTGAGCGCGAAATTCGAGCAAACAGTTTTAAAGCGGATTTTTGCTTTCGTTTTCTGTTGAGTCAGAAACGCTTTACCCTATAGAAATCAATTATTTTTATTTACTAAAAAGCAGACCTGTCTTTTTATAAACTATTTTTATAATTAATTTTAAATCTTGCCAGTCAGAAGTCCCCAGGACAAAAGTGTAAACCCAGTCTGTACCTCGAGGTTTTTTGGAGGAAAAAATACAGTAAAAAATATAACATATTTTTGTGCAACTCTACTACTCTAGACTCTCTTCAGTATCTGATACCGAGCCAGTAATGTTGTATTATAACCTGCTGAGAATAGACACAAACTTCCAATGCCGAAGCTTTTCGCTAGCAGATGAGGCTATAATGATTATTGTAAATCTTTTGTCCAAAGATGCTTCTTAAATCTTATTTTTTAAGTTTAGAATATTAAATTACTTCAATATGAGAATATGAGAAACACAGATTGTTAAAATTGAGTGTGATTATTTATTTTGGTATGCTATATGGAATGTTTTTGCAATTCTCTAATATAATTATGATAAGTTACTACAATACAAAGATAAAAAATATATTAATTTTGTAACTAATTATTTATAAATAAAGAATCCGTAAACAAAATATTTAATCTATTATGTTGGTAATTGGAAGTATGCTGGAAACGCGACAAGGGCTCTAAAAAAGTCACTGGACACTAAAATGTATGTTCGTTTATTCTTTTCACAGCAATGTCAAGTAGTCAGTCGTCGATTAAGTGACTTTGTTAAGTGCATCATCTTCAAAATACCGTAATCGCAAATATTCTTATTGGTGAGTGACATATGACACAAAATCGGCAACAGAAACTTTCTTTTTGGTTTCGGTGCTGTTGAATGGAATAAACTGTAATGTTAATGTAAGGATACAAATGACTGTATCAGTAAAAGGGCAGGCCATATTGCGTATGGTGGAACTGCCATAAATGTAGTGGTTGGTTAACTCATGCATAAATTTGCAACTGTCAGTTTTTATTTTTATAATATAAAGTATGACTCACGAGCATACAATTGTGTGGTTCACTTCTATATCGATCCTTAACAAAGATTCAAGATGTACATGCATACCCCTCCGGAAAGGACCCATAAATGACGTGGAATGTATTATTGCCTAGCCTGTAATTGGTTCTCCGAATCCCTATACTCAACATGCTAAGACAGTAGCATTATGCTGTTATTTCAGTGTAGTATTCCTTGTGAGCATAATCACTCTTCGTTAATTTCACATTGCCTGAGATCGTTGTGTGAACTATGTTAATTTTAAAGTGATATATGTCTAATTTACCAAAGGAAAACCAATCTAATTCATCATAGAATAGAGAGAAAAATAAAATCATATTGGCTTTTTGATATAACTTATGTACTTGTTAATAAAAATGTTCATGATTACAGTTTTCTCGTAGCTAAAACACATGATTGTTTGCACACGGTTTTTAATTTTGTTCTTCACTTACTAAGTTGTAAGGGATTAATTTGCTCGTCCTATGTAAACAAAATAACGTGCAAATTAATGAGAAAAATAAAAGAATGTGGAAAACAGAGTCGGTTATACTATCTCGTTTAGATAGATTAATTAAACCGTTATTTACCTTTTTGTTTCAAGATACCTTATTAATATAATAGAAATTATCATGGAATACAAGTTTGAAACATCACCATAACGCTATTGTCTTTCGTATGGTGAGTGTAGGAACCAAATTACAGGGAGCAAGCATTGCATCAAATTGCATCTCAGCCCTCAGGAGCGGTGAACTACATGCTCGTTTAGCACACCTGATTCCAACATACCATTCGTAAAAGGCGTGAACTGGCCTGGTTGACTTGACTTGGTTGATTATAAACACACCCTATTTAAGCAGCGTGATTTTATGACATGGAACTTACAAACATTAATGCTGTATTCAAATGAGTGTTGATATTTTTATTGGTAAATAAATTACGACGTTGTCTTATAACTTATATTTTAAAATACATTATATAATTACATAATACATACTAATACATAACCTCACTCAAAGTTCATTTGGAATTTTGGTAACGTGAACACATTTAAGTGTTAGCGGCACGTACGGGATTTATCTTGCTTTTCAATGTAGCGCTCTTATCTATTTTGTTGCATTTCTGTGCCAAATACACATCACAATATGTCAGACGTTTGGCAAGCTCCGTTGTTTTTATCTATGCGGTTCGTGAGGTCTTTTCAGTAACAATGATTTACTTTATTTAAAATATGTCAAAATATTTACCTTAAATTACATTTGTATGTATAACTTATAAATAACATGACTAAAAAATTGTTTTAAAAGACTTTCTAAAGGTTTCAACCACTACGATAAAATTGGGCGGGTGCGTTAATTTTCACCGTAGTGGTTATTACCACTACCACAAAAACCAAATGTCTTCGGCTAAACTTAGTTTTTAAACTAGCCGTAATCTCTCAGTTATGTATATATATATATATATATATCACTAGTCTAGCCATAGATACTGTTACATAAAAACTTTTCTTTTATATTATTTTTTTAACTTTTAAATTATTTTGAATTTCGAACACGTACATTATTTTAAAAACTTTCGATTTCGCGCCATTTCACAAATTTTTTCTTTTTCGTGTTCATTATCAAATTACAATATGGAATGGGGTGTTCAAGAAAATAGGATCGCAGCGATCGGCCGTCGGTCATATTCGAGACACTTCAAAAGCTTGGTATTATATATTATGTGCCTCTTTTATTATTACATTAACAAAACAACAAAAGTAATGAACGAGCAAACAGTGGTCAGTGATAACTGCGTCCCGTGATATGACTTAATTTACCCTTAACAACGATGCAAAATGCACATTCATCCTGAGGAATGGTATGGAATACCTCGATTCGTGTAATTTAGTCGCACCTTTTTTCTTTACATGGGGAAATGCCTACGCATACTCACCCGGGGGCATGGATGGGTTATGTCAGACTCGCCGACCGACTAAAACCCCATGGTGTTCCGCTTTCACACACATTCATGACTCCACCTGCACTGGCCGATCAGGAGGTCCCTCCTCTGGTGGGAGGACTTCCCCCTCTCAACCCCTCCAGGCAAGGCGCGCCTTCTTATTCGGCTTCCTCTGTAGGAGGGAAGCGGATCCATGACGAAACAGCAGCGTCGTGCTAAACGCTGGTATTTTTTAAGGGCGTGGTCCTTCACCATTCGAGCCAACCCATTAATGATGTAAACTAGATGTAGCGTGGCTTTACAATTGTATTTGATGCACCATACATGACCAAGACATACTAAAACTGTGACTATGACTACTAAGACCTCTACATAGATGGAACCAGTTTGGGGGGTCCGAAACATCTCTTAGCGAAAATGGTTATAAGTGAAACTTATAAAAACAGTTATCGCAAACTCAAAACCCTCTACACTCAATTACAAGTTATATATTGAAAACAAGAACCAGCGATGTCCAATATTTCAGAGTATTCAGAGTTTCACTGATGAATTGTAAGAGATCTCACAAAGACATATTTGTATTTGATGTGGTTAAACTCATGCCATGTTTCGCTGTAATAACTATTGTTTCCTTTGAAGGGTCGATTTATATATATATATATATATATATATATGTATATATATATATATTATATACCATTTTTCTTTTTTTCTTATTCATAACATGAATATATTCTCATTACGAACCATGTTCTCCTTGTACATCCATTCACTATATGTCGTGGTCAAAATTAACAGTACAAATCGAGGAATTTGGTATTTTCAAGGGTATATCTATCACTTCAAAACAGCACAAATCTCATAATCTTTCTAAGTTCTGACGCTCTACTTTATAAGGTGATTAAGCATGAGTAACTGTACTCGTTGTTGATTTTCAAATAAAAATTTGATATCCCAACTACTTGCTTACACAAATTAACTTTACTTGAACTATGTACAAAATTCTATTTAAACAGAGTACTAACATGAAACAAACATATTTAATTTTAGAGTTAAAATGGAAGGATCCAAATGCTTCTGAGGCCCACTAAAATTACTGAGGAGAGAAATTTCAATACAAATGGAACTTAGTTACGGTTAATTAAAACTTTACCGGTTAATCCCATATGAAGTGTTTCTAGCACAAAAGAGAATAACTTATAATTCAGAAAGTTTACGAAAGCATTAAATTTATTTTACTTTAAGGTGCATGTCATGATTATATTTATGTTGGATATGAAAATTGTAAGTAACTCATCGTCCTTACTTTAAAGTCGTGGATCTACACTGCAGTTTGTTTCTAGCTGCAGAATGAATGGGACAGCTCAACCGGGTTAGGATCATGCCCTCACAGAATCCAGCGTAAGCAGCATAATGCTGCTGTGTTTCGTCTGGTGAGTGCAGGGATCCGGAGACCTTTATTACTGGTGACAAGGCATTCCATCTCAGTCCTCAAGGGTGACAATGCATCTGCATTATGATTCCTAGTCAAGGATGAATGTAAATGTCATGGGCCGCAGGAATTACTTACCATCAGGTGAACTGTGTGTTCCTTCGTTACTCACTAAGTTAAGAAAAAACAGAGAAACAAAATACAGTTATAAAATTTTAGCGATAACACACCATTTACCTAATCCTTGCAGCCCCATAGAGACCTATAGAAGTGTGTAAGAAAGGAATCCAATATAGTAGACACTCAGACTCCTGGTATTCTGTTATCCATCCTGGAAGTAAGTGGACTACAGAAGGGGTAGTTGTGAGATGCCTCCCTCCTTGCCCTGCCTCCCTCTTTCTCCTCTCCCTGCGCTCCTCAGCCAAGGTGGAGACAAGGGGGGGAGGGGGTTGTTATATGGTACGCTTACTATTAGGTACTACCGAGTTATTACAATACGCCAATACCCTAACCTGTATCTTCTGTCTTTCCAAGTATGGTCAGCAACAGAGCTATAGACCAAATCCACCAGGCTAGGCAGTGGGGCTGGTGCTTCTTAGTGCATGCTTTCCTTGCCCCCATGGCCTCCGAGTTTTGGGCTCGAAGGGGTCGATGGCCATGATCCTGTTTTATTGTATTATATACGTTCATTTAAAAGAAGAAGAAGAAGATTATAGAAACGCAAAAAAGAAAGAGTGATAAACATTTAACATAATAGGATGAGAAGTAGCAACACACTGACATTAATCTTCGCAACCACATACATAGTTTCTTCATATATGATTAAGGCTTGAATCATGTTGTACACAAAATTTACTGAAAAGAACTGATTCCCCTAAAAACTAATTAGAAATAGAAACAAAAATTTTAAGAAATAGAAACGAACTACCTAGCTTTGCTTTATGTTATATTTTCGAGAAGAATTCCTTTACCGTAACCTTTTTTCAGAACTGATGCACAGTTGTGACATTGAGTAACGGTTGCTAAATTAGCGAAATAAAAGCGTAATTTATTCAAATTGTTACTGGCTTCCATAAGGAACCTGCAAACTTGCAGAGGTCTTCACTCCATCTGATATGTACTCAGCCTACATTGCATTTGTTTGTACCTAATTAATACGAGATCGAGAGCAAATTTGTTTGTATATTAGCTCTACAAGATGCTATAAGCCCGATACGTTGCCACTTTAGCTTAATTACCTTTTGAGCTATATCGGTAACCATTATTTGCATGTGTATATTTTATAAAACGCCCAGCATACCCCCTCTCGCTTGCCGTGTTAACTCGTCAAAGAGTAAAAAAAAAGAAAACTAATCTTGATTATTCGGCAAGCAGCTGTATATGACCGCTACTCGATATTTCACGTAAACATTTTTGCTAAAAGAACTTTAAATTTGGTATTTTAGAAATATATACATATACTGAGTGAATAAAATGAATAAAAAAAATATTATAATATAATATTCGCATAGGGAAAGTCCTTTATTCTGTTGAATGCAAATTTATCTGTCTACGAAGCCCCATCAAGGATTCCTGTCTCATCGAGTATGTAAATCGCAGGTAATATTGAAAATATCTTTCAAACGTCGACCTATTTTCGAAGCCACCTCTTTTTAGTTTATCTATAGCAGGTTATTTGAAAGCTTCTGATAAAAAGACACTAACTTCCGCCGTGTTAAGGAGGAGTACCTGCTTCGTAAATAAACCCTTACATTTATTTAAATATAATATATACTTACTTGTGTGTTAGTACTGTATTGAAGGATTTAAATTATAGCGACATATCTTGGTTGTTGTTATACGACTTGAACGGCACAAAAGAGAGTACAGTGCTGTTAGTATAAGTGCAAACACAGAGACACCCACTCATATTCGCCTTAATGTTAATCCGATAACATCGCATATGTAAGAAGATCAGAGGGAGAATTTTATTAAGAATATAATTATTATAAGATACAAATATTAATTATAATGATCTCATTCTCATGTATTTGGAAACAACAATAACTTTCTAGTTATTACCAGATAACATCAAGTGTGTCGAATTTATTAATGTCGTAAACATTCGGAGAGAGTACACTTCTTCCCCTACTAGTAATTGTTTCTTGTCATTACCCTAGTAGTAAGTTTATGCAATAAAATTGAGGTAAGGTTTACATTCAGTGTCAAGGACCCGAAAACCAATAATTTAAGTAATAATATAATGCCCACATTTTTTTTTCTAGTCTGGGAATCCAAACCAGAACCATTTTAACACACAGCACGGTGTGACGGCATACCTGGCTTTAATGCGGATCCGTAATTCGATTTCAGTCAAAAAAAAACGGGGAATATATTAAATTCCCTCGTTTCCAATTTACACTAAATATTTTCAAGAAAAATATATCATCAACAAAGCTCTAGTCGACAACTTTACTTTTAAGGCAGTAAAAAACCTTAGTATACACATAATTTATATACGGATATAGTAAAGTATTCAAGGAATTATGAAAATCGGTCAAGAAGTTTCTGATTATATCGAAACCATATTTACGTTTTTGATCCATAGGAACACTTACGGATCAAAAACAGAACCTCCTATGCGAAGTTAGATAAAAGTGAGAGCAATGAAAATATCTTAAAATAATTAAACACTTTCAGATGCCAAACCAACAATTCAATTACACATTTGAAATCGCAATTTCACCGAGATTATTCTCAATTCACTGTAAATTTGCAAACGTTTCGCTTGTTTTGAATACGATTTACATCAAATTTACCGTGACAAGATTTAGTCGTAGATATTGAAATGTACTGTATTCTATTGTTTATCTGTATACGCAAAGTTTAAAGTGGCCAATATAATACAACATAGCTGTTCATTAATAGTTTTGTTAATGCATCTAGTTGCTGAAAAGTTTTGACTGACGCATTGTAAAGCGAAAATACCAATTATTCTTTTAAATGACGAACTCACCTTCATGTAATATAACCATGGTGACTAACGGACGAGATTCTTTAGAGAACAAGATTTATTCGTATATGCCGTTTACGTAATCACTAGTTATTGGCAGGAAGCAGATTAATAATATGACGACACACGGTAACAGAGGGAGAGTCACACTTTCTAACATAGCGGAAAAATAATTAAGGCTCTACAACATACCAAAGTAATATAATAGGATATCACTGCTGTGTTTCGTGTGGGAAACATTCTCGTACGAGGCACTCCATGTGTGATGGGCTGAAATGATGCTGATGATCATGAAGAGGACACCGTGTGACCATGGCACTTACACCCACACACACAAATATGTATATATACACACGCACATACAAAGTTATTTATTTTATGTTGTTATCATAACATATTTAATTTTTTCAACGTTATTTTGTAACAATGCACTAAAATATTCTTCTGAGACAACGTGTACTGAATCTCACGAGACAGACTTATCAAGCGTGGGGACGGCTATATTTTTTCTTTTCCTTTCTTTTGCGTGAATCGTTAATGTGAAATGTTAGAGTGTATCTTAGCATGTGTTAATGATTTAGATCCATAAATAATTTAGATTATTGTAGTGATATCCTATAGTAATAAGTACCACCAGATCAACTGTGAACTTGTTCTCGTACCGACCTTGAATAAAAAGTAAATATATAAAATTTAATATACAAGAAAAAATTACCGTTTTCTTCAACACGAAGAAAAGACAATTTCTCTTCACGCCTGGACCGGATAACGTGTTACATTCAGCTTGTGGTTGGTCAATACATTTAAGATATTAAGACGATATATCAAGAGTGTTCGGAGCAAAAATTGCAAGTAAGATATAGTCGCATTAATAATGATATAGAGTTGGTATAACCCTTAACATCGCAGCAATAGTTTTGTATGAATAAGACCACCGCCCGATATGTGTGTATTATAGTCGATTAACTATCACATCTTAAAACGACAGAGATCCTGTATGCATCACTAACATGACTTTTTTTTATAAGGACCAATACTAACAGGTTGAGGAACAACGTTGATCACAGCTTCAAAAATACAAGAGAATAATAAACGAAAGACTAACTGACACGATAAATGTCATTAGGGACATTAAATCCAAACTTACATTTCCCTTGAGAGTTGCGTTATAATTGAGCCACTCCATCCCAACAGAAATAAATAATTCTACTTTAAGAAAAAAATCTCAAGACATAATACATGTAAACAACTCTTATTATTTCAACATGCATACAAACTATGCTATATGTATTCCATAATATTCAAAGGATTGCCAAATATTCTTTGTTATTGCAATGCTCTTTGTTATATCTATGAATTCGCAACAGGGGGGCAAGACATGCGAGGAAAACAATGCTGTAAAAATGTATTCCGCTTAGAGAAACAAACAATTTTATGTTATTGTTTTTTGTCTTTTTTCCGTAACATTAAATGAGCCACGCGAAGGATCTACCAATAAACGAAATAATGAAGAAATCGGAAATATTTTCTAAGAATATATCGTCATGGTTATCCATTTTCTATGTAACAATCATTATTCATTTGTATGCTACATTAATTTGTGGTTTCGGCGATTGCTTAGCTGATTCGATCCTTTTTTTATAAATAGGATATAGATGCATATATTTTTAGGAAGGCCCTATTAGGTGCTTCGGGCTTGTTGGCGTATAGATAAGAAGATAAGATAGTTTGCAATACTTCCACTTTGTGGAATAACTGTGAACAAAAATAATCTCCTATATTGTCTGCCCTGGGATTCCCAGGAAGACCATGTAGGAGACCATAATAAAAAAAATAGATAAAAGAATTAATTAGTTACATTTATTAGTATTCATCAGCTCGCATGTGTTTGAACGTGTACTTGGCGTGAGGTACTACTGTATGTAATAATAATAATAATAACTCATTTAATCGATCCAGCACCAATTATACAATAGATACAAATATGAAAAACAAATCATAAAAGAAATGTACACACAAAGAAAATAAAATAAAATATGATGAATTAAATAAAATAAGTTTAATAAAAATATTCATGTCAAGTATCAGATGCATAACATACTCGTACCAAAAAACCATAACGACGATGCTGGATCAATAAGGTTCTAGTTCAGTATTTTGTTGACCTAGGCCAACACTGGTATTCTGCTGGTACCTGACTACTTCCCTATGATGTAAAAAACTATAAGACGGATGCTCTTGTACCTTATTTATAGTTCATAGATTTTTCCAAAAGATTAATACATAAACCAAATTGTACTCTAAACATTCCATTATTATTTGAAGTTACAATATATCGCATTATTAATTTTACATTCTGGCAGAAACTTTTAAAGTACTTTTTGTATATTAAATAAAAATTCTCTCACTTTATTCCTAAATATATTTTTGACACTTAAAGATCTTATGGGAGCGGACTATTATTCCAGAATTTCGCTGCTGCTTACCGGAAGCTACCACTTAACACTGCTGTCCTGTGTTTTTGTGTTGCAAGCTGTTGAATACGCTGCCTTCTTTCACTTCGCCTTCCCTCACCAACCCATTCTAATTTGTTTACAAGATATAGTGGTACGTGCTAGTTAATTATATCAAAAAGGAGACACGCAAGGCACGCTAAGGAAGGGCGTTATATGACAACGAGGTGGAATGAGAAAAAAAAAACGTTCGTTCTGCACACGTTGGATGAGCTTTTCCGTCCGTGCATATAGTCGATTACCATAGACCAACTCCGAGAAATTAATTTTGGATAAAACTAATGTTTCGATCAGTTTCATATATATATATATATATATATATATATGTATATATACCTATATCTATTATTTATTATTATTATTATTCTGGAATGGTTATTGAAGCTCATACCTCATGCGAGATGTTAGCTGGTGGGCGAACCCCTTGTATCCAGAAACGGAGAATAGAACTTAACTTCTCCAGCGCCCACGCATTCTGAAGTGGTGGTACAGGTAGTTAATAATAATAGTGATATTAATTAAGATTATCCTCTGTCAGAAGCAACTGACCGAGCCGAGGTTCGGCCCTCTCGGGCACCCTCGAGTCAGACGCTCTCGCGAAACAGGGTAACGGTCCAAGCCGAGGCTCCCTCTCGGGAGCCCTTGCGCTGGTTACCCATATATAGAGGTCTCGACTGAGAGCCATAAGCGCTCGGTCACCTCTCAACCCGGTGAAACTGTAAAAGCCCTGGGGCTAACAGCGGCCATCAGCCCGAAAAAAAAAAAAAAAAAAAAAAAATAGAACTTAACTCAGAGAAGAATGCCGCGTCCTTTTTTTAAGAGGCGTGCTCAAATCTGTTTATATTATCTTATTACGTGTTCCATTCTCGATCGTTTTTGTACGCGAGAATAGCTACTACTAAAATAGTATTAAATCATTATACAAACATTATAACAATAAATATTTCACGTCCGATTGTGTACTGATCAATGCTCGATCTGAATGTCGTTTTTCGTTCAATTGAATAGTTGCAATGATCTCATCGTTGGAAATAAAATATTATATTTATCATTTAAATTATATTATTTGTATTCCGACTTTTTCCCGTGTCTTCACGAACAGGAGCGAAACAGGTCCTAACTTGGAAACATGATAACAATACTTTGAGCTTTTTGTATCTTAATGGATTTTACAAAAGGAATTATTACTATCTTCAATAAAAAAAGCTTAATACGAGATCACTCTTAAAATTAATCGAAGTTGGGAAGATGTTTTCAATTTTACCTCCGATTTACATATTGATGAGACAGATATCCTTGATGGCTCTTCGTAAGCCGATAAATTTACATTAAACAGAATAAAGGTCTTTCCTTGGGTTTGTAAATATGTTGAAGGTAAAGATAAAGCTTTAAAAATAGGATGGAGCTTTAAAAATACTTATGATCTAACTTTATATGCTCGTGTAAGAAAATAAGAATACATTTTAATAGTACATTAAACAACATTTTACGTAGCCGAAAGTATTAAACATTCAATTTTTTATTTACAAAACCAAAATATATACAAACAAATTATGAAAAACCTTAATTAAGTCATATTTCAAAATATGTAGAATTCGACCACTTGCTGTTGCTATTCCTTTGGATCATTTGCCTTCACTTGACAGATTATAATAAATTTATTAATCTTTCTCCAGTTGATGTCCACTTATGCAATCTATGAATTTAAAAGTATTTGGGCGCAACATCATACACCACCATCATAACTTCATTAAATTATGCCCAATTTAATTTTTTTTTAATTCGATTTACATTTACTAAGTAGAATAAATCAACAATAAGGAGTTAAGTGTCTAATTTTTTTTTACTTAGTAGAAGCATACCCCGCATCTACGAACCTGGTCACCATAATCAGGGAAAGACAATAAGACAATCGAGTAGCAGCGTAAAATAATAGTAAGAATTGCTGTTTTTCGTATCGTGAAGGAAATTGCATCCTAATGCACACGAGCTACATATCATCCACATTAAAATTGCTTAGCAAGGATGAATTTGAGTGATATGCGACACAGAAATTGCTCAACTTCATGTGAATCTAAATAAGTGAATATAATATCAACTCTACTAACATAAGGAAATGTATTAAATTTTCCTAATAAAAAATAATATAATAAAAATAGTAGTATGGCAAAAAAAAATCTAATTTCTCGTCTCAAAATTAAAATCGATTTTACTTTACTGTGATGAGAAGGTTGACCTTTTATCTAATTCTAAAAGAAACCGAGCTCTAAGGTCATTGAACACGTCCGCTGTAATTACTTTAATTTTCTACGAGGCAAATTGCAAAATGTAAGATTTTGTTAGATACGAATGTTCCTGTATTTTTACGTTGTACGAAAAAAACCTACTGGATTGTGACTTCTATAACATTTTAACATTAAAACTAATTGTATTAACGATAATTTTCCAATATTTTTTCTGTTAAGATGCAAATAAATGTCCGTGAAACATGGAACTGAAGAAATAAAATAAGTAATGAGTACATTAACCTTTTGAATAAATGCGGGATACGACCGTGAAAATAATACTATTACGTATTAAGTATTATCAGTTTACTTTATCTTTGTTAAATTTTTGTTAACAGATTTTTATCGTTATTCTATTATAATACATCAATTCAGGTCAGGTCGTTTATTGGGTAGTTAAATAATATAAATGTTAACGATAAGAACAGAAATCCTAAGAAACATTATTGTCCATATACAGCTGTACCATACCAGAATACCATTTAACAATCCAACTGTACAGTTCGTAGTATATATATATATATATATATATATATATATATATATATATATATTTATATAAATTCGTATTTATATTTTGTTTATGTAATTATATCATACTAGGTCTATATGAACGTTATAACCAGAAGATATTGTGAGACTTTGATTTGCACTGATTAAGCCCTTGAAGCTCTACGGCACATATGACAGAACCATCGAGCTCTCGCACAAGTCCCTGGCTCCCTATCGGTCCCGTTTTGTGGAGGTTCTCCACCCCCTTCGCTACTTAAAGAAAGGCGCGCCTGAACATAGTCCCTTATCTCTAAATATGCAACAAACCCCCAAGAGCCCGTCACCCAGAAACCACGTAGAACAAGAAAGCAAGCTTTAGTAATGCCAACCTCCTGTAGTAGATCAGGCCCCGCCACCAATCATTATTCGACTACGGAGGACAGAGAGAGTGGCATAACCCAAAATCGACACTTCTCTTTCTTCACATTGAGTGTTAGAAAAACGCCCCTCACATCATCACTTTCGCCTCTCACATCCACTTAAGGGCAACCAAATTGGACTCAACGAGCCCACCGAGCGACTAACATGGGCCAGCTCAACGACAAAGACTAGACGGATTCCTCTTAACTTCCTGGAGGGTGGATTGATCCGCGGCTATTAAGCCGCCCCCATTTCCATCCATTCAGAGGGGGATCATAATCATACAAAGGCTTCAATCGTCCAACCTTTTATAGATCGACTTTCGGCCTACGGCGCCAGTATTGGCAGTACTAATAATTTATTACTTCGCATTAAGCAACCTTTATCGAATTGAGTAATACTTTAGTAATTAATATAGTATCTTTCCTCAAATAAAATTATAGAAATTACAGTATAGCTATTTGCTGTGAATATATGATAAACCATAAGATTGTATCTACTTTTCTTACTATAACACGTCTATGTTCTGAGAAGTACAATGGAAATATGGTCTTAGATTTCCAATTTCCGTATTCAGGCCATTCCCAGCTCGGTTACTATATTCCCATTTGAATACGAAACTAGTCTCTAATAACTACGCACCGAAACGACACACCGCAACATGGGAATCATGTTGAATTCTAAGTACTGTTTTGTGTGTAAACAAAATATCGTAACTATTTATTGATACATTAGGCGTTTAAAAATAGTTCATAGCATAACTATTAATAAATTCTGTAAAAAGAATCCTCAGGAGACTACATTTAGTACATCTGAACCTGGCACAAGAGTTAATCGACATGTTGGTAAGTATGACGACCGAAATTATCCCAATGGACTTGTCTGCCAACGGGTAAAACCCAACCAGCCTCACAAGCCATCTGTGGCACCTGGGATTCAGTGTCGGGTTGCTCCGGGATCAAATAAAGTAGGCAGTGCTTCTCGATACAGTCCGTATTGTATGTCGGTTTTTCTTTTTCTCTTCCTGACCCTCAATCGCTTGGACTCCCCAGTCGTGTATCTTTATTTTATTGACTAACCAGACAAAGTGAATATCCCACAATAATAATAATATATTTATTCGTGTAAACGATAACGATGACACTATCAGTGATCGGACACACATTTTATTTAATCTCAATTTTATTTTTTAGCTATAAGATAGTTTGATTATGGTAATTAATAGGATATAAATAAAGAAAAATAATATTTAAACAGACGTGTAAATTATGATAGTACTTTGCATATTCGGAAAGTTGTTTACGTTGACAGGGTTATTATGATATATTAAATCGACGGTAACTTGTTCATAATATCTCTGGCGCCTCGATGTCAATGTTTCTGATTTATTATGTACGAACATTGATGTGTTTGGTTTGAGTATATTTTGTCCATAATATGTATTTATATTATTGTTGGAAAGAAAATTGTACCGATGGAATTCTGGTAATTTTTAGTTGGTTAAAGCCAGATAATGGCGTTTGCATAAGGCATTTATTATAAAATGTTGATAAAACAAGCATTCGATTTGATTTTATGGGATACCTCCATAGGTATCCCATAGGCAATTCTAATTTATGCATCTTCTATAAAAATTTTGAATAGAAGTTATTTACTTAATAAAATACCTCATTACGTTATTAATTTGCAGATTTACATTTGTTTATTAAACATGTTAATTTAAATAATTAAATGTAATGAATGCATTTATTAAAGTTTGTTTAATTTGATTTAAAACGAACATAGAATTTAACTTTGTAAAGTTGAAATATATAACAATTGACATTCATTTGGTCAATAAAACACTAAATGGTATGTTTAACAGTTATGAACATCAATATTTAAAATCATTTGGAAACCATTGACTGTCTTGCCGTGGAGTGCGAACGTATTTAAGGTATTACAAACAAGGATCCAGCCGATCATTAATATTCGTGCGTGCCTACAGGCATTCGCTTCCAGTTTGCAACCCTGAATTTATAGTGTATTCCCACATAGCGTGCAATTAAAATCATTCATTTATAATTTAAAGTCGATTTAATATTTATCGAGTAATTATATATATATTATGTTCATACAGTTATTAATGATCTTGGAAAAATATGAACGAGTTATTTATGGGTGTTAGCATGGGAATCAGTCATCTTGTTGTGTTTTAAAACCTTTTAGGAAATACCTGCAAATGTTATACATTTTCAACACAGAATCAAGATGCACATACGTTGTCACCCCTGAAGACTAAGATGCAAGATGTAGATGTGATGTAACCTGGGTTTCCGGATCACTATATATCATCTCATTTTGTATGCACACAGTAGCGTTATACCTACGGTTTTGGATATTTTTTGTTTGCTCTATGTCTCTTCCACGTCACTTCAATCGAATTTATATTGTAATGATATAACAATTACGTTTGAACTCAATAATTCAAAACGTACAAATGCAAGCAAAGCAGTTTCTTCCTTGCATTAACAGTTTAAAACAAAAAGACAACAACAATCTGGCTGAGTATGAAACAATCGAGAAAGTTTGTTCAAACATTTTGCTTTTGACTTGTATTTAAAGTTTTTAAAGAATATTCGATAATAAACTTTTAAATTCACATTTCATTCTCGAAAATCAAGATACAAGTTTGATTATATTGACGTTTCAATCACATATGAGAGTGATCCCTGCGCTCCATGATATCGACATAAATTCTCAACAACGTCAAATTCGAAACACAACAGCTCTAGGCCCTGCATAAAAACGTAGTAATTTCCCGAGTCTACTAATTCTTGCTACAGGCGATTTTGTTAGGTTAAAAAAAAAATAGTGTTAGTGATAATTTACCTCTTTTAGTTTTCCTTTTTTATTACTCTTAAAATAAACATAGATTCAAATAAAAGATAATTCGATGTGGTATTAAAGTCAAATAATACTTTTACAAATGTAGGAGAAACTAAAGACAATTATCTCTTTAGATTATGGGACGTGATATATATAGAAATATATGATATAAATAATTATATTGAGAAAGGAAAACGTATATAGAATACAAATATTTCCCATATTTAAAATATAGGAGATTAGTTAAATCATTCGTATATTAAACTGGTTCGATCTTAAATTTTGTCATAGCACAGATAATTAAATATGACTTGTGTCTGTCTTTATATTTATTGGATTTTCACCCAAAAACCTTACTAAGTGCACCTTCTATTATTTATATTTGTTATTCTATTTATCTTGTTTTCTTCTTCTTTGATCAAGGGTAGTATACCACAAAAAAAAGATACATTTTTCACTTAATGAGAGGATACAATATTGAAATTAAAAGAAAAATGAGGAACGAAAGGCAAATAAAAAAAAAGAGGTTAGTAACATACAATTGTATTAGTACCTTTATTTACGAGCTTAATTATTATTATTAATTAAATTAATTATTGATTAGTTGGTTGTTAGTAGGTAGTAAATAAATAATTTCTTAGTTACTGATCGACTCAGGCCGCGGTTGACGAACTAATCGGGTCGGATTTATTAATTTGTATTATTAATATAAAGTCGGATTAGCTTACTTTTAAAAATGATAATATTTCTATATTTTTATTTTTTCCTAAATAAATTAAAATAACAATTTACGGCAAAATTATGTACTGCCTAAATTGCATAACTTTGCTGAATCAGAATGCTTATCGTAATGTTTTTGTACTTTATGCATGTTGTTATCATGACGAAGTGCTGTTTTTTTTTACATTCGATTATTGTAAATTTAAAAAAAAATTAAAATCTTAAATTTTCTTTTATTATACAGGTTATTGGAGAAAAAACCATAATTTTGGGTTCCTGGTACAGTTTGTCTATCGCTGTTAAGAAATCTTAATTTAACAAGTGCTCTAAAGTCCCAAAAGACCTGAATTTTCTCCAAAAACATAATCGCGTCGCTGAGGACATGTAATAGAATTGAAACGAGTCAATTCCGACCCGAAATTCATGAAAAGCATTGTAACTGGTGACGATACGTGGGTTTACAAGTTTGACATGCAAACTAGTCAACAAGCTGCGGAGTGGCGCCTTCCAAACAATCGAGCAACCATCTTATTCACCAGATATGTAGCTCCTACTTTACTTTTTCCTTAACTCAAATTACCACTTCGTGGCACCCGTTTTTATTCGGTAGAATACATAAAGGAGCATTTGCGGCGAGAACAGAACTCAATTCAGGAAAAAGCGTTTAAAAAATGTTTGTATGATTGGATTATTCGTTGGTGTAAGTGTATCGTTTCTGAAGGAGCATACTTTGAAGGTGATAAAATAAATTTGAATGAATAACTAACATTTTGTGTATAGTTGATCTTTTCCCGGTACTTTCTGAACAGATTTATTGGTCATAAATAATGTAATACAATTCTAGATAAGATGAACTTTTTATGGATTATTTATAATTCTAATGAAAAAGTGTAAAGTAAATTGTAGGACATAAACATTTTCATTAAATTATATTATTATTAAAATCAATTTTAAAGTTTTCATTCTAAACGTATAAAACCTATAATTATAGATTACACAAAGCATCATCCATGCATAAAATGTTATACAAAATAATTTTTGTATATAAAGTACCTATAAAGAATTAAATATCAATTAAGTTTTAATAACTTTTAATAACAATTGCAAATTGACTGAGATATTTACATCCATTTCAACAAAGATTTATCAGTGTTAGAGCTACACTGCAGTTTGTTTTTAGCTGCAAAATTAATGGGTCAGCTCGACTGGGCTAGGGCCACGCCCCCATAGAATACCAGCGTAATATGGCATCTTAATGCTGTACATGTCTGGTCAGTGCAGGGATCCGGAGACCTTTATAACTGGAGACGAGGCATTCCATCTCAGGCCTCAAGGGTGACAACGAATCTGCATTATGATTCCTTGTTAAGGATGAATGCAGATGTCATGGTACGCAGGAATCACTTACCATCAGATAAAAAAAAAAAAATATTCGGTGCCACCATAATACCATTCACTTTTAGTATTACAATAAACCCTCCCATGCCTTCAATTCACAAAACAGGGCCATTTAACAAAAATAAAGAATAGTAGACGACGTCTGTCGTTTTTTCAAGTGTCGATCTTCGAGATATTTTCGTTCTGTTACTTGTTTCTGTTCAGCTTTTTTATACTTAATTTTGTAACTATCTACATTATTTTTTAGTTATTATCTAGTTTATTTTCTGCTTAGATTTAAAGACAAAGCAACAAATGCTCTTTTAATTGAATTTATTAAATAATTAGTAAATTTTAACTTTCATTTTTAAAACTTTATTCTCTAAGTAATTGAATAGCATTATTTAGCAATAAAGATGAAAAGTTTTACGAACGATTATATTTGTAATTTTTATTTTATACGTATTAGGACAAAAAAAATCCTGTGTAGTAGTTAATACTATTTGGATGACGCGACGATAATAAATTCAAGTAGTGTGAAAAGAAGTAATGAAATAGCTAACTGTCACATCTGCATCCTTCCGCGCCGCCTGCTCCATTTACAAAATATATAAAATTTTGATTCATTCATATATTTATTAAACATTTCTTATTAGATGTAAACTTAAGAAATACGTTTTTAGGGTAAACCTCGGAAATAATAAAGTAATAATAATTTATAAGACCACATTATTTTAGGGTATATAATCAAATGGAAAACAAACATACAGCAACAAAACACAAATTTAAAACACAATATTAAATGCAAGTTAATTAATTAAATAAGTTAAAACTACGTTATCTTTTTTTGTGGTACCTTCAACTATTTTTTTTTAATTACATTTAGTGTAACAAACGAACACACAGTTGACCGGATGGATGGCAAGTGATTCCTGCGGTCCCATGACATCTAATTCATCCTTGAGAAGGAGTCATAATGCAGATGCGTTGTTACCTTTGAAGACTGAGATGGAATGCCTCGTCACCAGTAATAAAGGTCTCCGGATCCCTGCATCCTCGAGACGAAATGCAGCAGCATTATGGTGCTATTTTACGCTGATATTCTGTGAAGGTGTGGTCCTACTCCGGTCAAGCTGACACATTCTTTCTGCAGCGTCATTGATACTAACTCTACTGGTACATATACTTGAAGCTGCAAAGTGGCCATTGTTAGCAATGTTGTACCCGATGATGAAACTTTTAGGACAGTAAGTCACATGTTACAATACCCATTGTATAAGAATATTAGAATAATTGATCAACCCTGAGATGTTATATGATGCTGTTATATTTGAATTTGCTGTTATAATTTAAAATGAAATCTTTACATTTACAAGAAATTTGGAAAATTCCAAAAAATTAAAAACTGTATAATCTTTAATGACTACATACTCAAATATACTTAAATCAAGTGTTGAAATAAGTTTTTTAGTTATTAGTGGTCTCCCTTTGTTATTTATATCTATTTTTATGTTTCTAAGTACGGCAATTTCGAAATTTATTCCTTAATAAAAATTCGCTAAAACGATGATGAAAATTGAAACCAATACCAATTGAAGGCAATATTAAAGACATGGTTTATATTGATATAAATTATTGCGTATGTATGTATTTTATGCACCGTACGTGAAACAGGAATAAAAATCTTGAACACACCAACATTAACAACATTAAATTATAAACAACTTGCAGCAGACTATTTCTGCGTCTTACGAACAGCTTCGCAAGTCATATAATACATCGACACTACGTTATACCTAATCAGCGGGCCACCCGCTCGCGAGTCTGCTTAGATAAATCTGTAAAGGTCACTGGACTAACAGAATCACACAAACAAAAAAATAAATACGTTAATATTACGGACTCAATGGAGCTTCTACAGATATAATTTTCGCTTTAAAAACATACTTTACAACATATTTTATCTATATGTACTGCCCTCAGGTAAAGAGTAATTTTTAGTATTAGTAAAATTCTGTCGCAGTATTGTTTATTAATGCAGTAAATTCAAGTGCGATATGAGTATTAGCAAATATACTATAAATCATTTCGGCTCTAACAAAGCGTAAATTAACATTAACGCTTCGAAAAGGATGAGTAAAGTAATGACAATACGAATGATTTATGATATTTGTTTTCAAAGATGCGTTTGTATTGAAGACTGTTTTTCTTCCTTTGATTAGCTTGTTCCACTTTTTCATTGCTGAGTACCATTACAGAAAGTCAGATAACAGGAAAACGGTGAAAATCAATTCATAACAAAGTAACAGTGGTAGAATCACACTACAGTTTGTTTGTAGCTGCAGCAGCTGAACCCGTGTGTTATGCTGCTATTTCACGACCAAATTATAGGTAGTGAGGCATTCCATCTCAACCCTTAGGAACACAGTATGTTATTCTTGAATATTTATTGAGAAAGTAACCCCTTTCCCACCCCTACATTATAAAAAAGTCATCTCAATATTTATGAGAATAAATCACAAAAATGCAATTCATGTATAAAAGGTGCTATTTCCGCATCGCAACAAGATAACTTAAAATTAGATTTTATTGTATCTCACACAGATAAAAGATCCGTGCATTAATTTAATTTGACATTGCTATGAAGATTTAAATGCGATGACATCTCTGCCGACTTCGAAGTACTTCATAAGCCCAAACGAGACATAAACTGTCGCATAAGTTTTAATGCACGCACCGTAATCGCATTTGTTACTAAGTCTTGGGTCTCAGGGTGGTTGTCACCAACCGTAAACTCGATAGAAACATCTACATTCATCTTTGACAAGGAATCATAATGCAGATGCTTTGTTACCATTGAGGACTGAGATGGAATGCCTTGTCTCCAGTAATAATGGTCTCCAGATTCCTACACTCACCAGATGAAAAACACAGCAGCATTATACTCCTATTTTACGCTGGTGACACCTAGAAACAAACTGCAGTGATTAAAAATGTAAAGTAAAAGTTTTACACGTACCGTATATAATTATAATTTTCCTTAATTCCTTAATAAAACAAAATTAAAACCGTAACGTAGAAACTCAATAAGTTCGGGCGAACCGAGTCGAGAATCTTAATTGTTATTTCTACCGAGATCAGTTCTCTCTGCTCAAAGTAATTACAATCAGCGAACAGGCACTATTCTCTTCGTACAATTTTATTTCCTATTCGCTTTGTTTAACGTTATTTTTTGCTACCGGAACCACACTGCAACTTTGAGTAACACAGTGAGTGTACACAGCTCTTTATGATACGAGCTTGATTTCCTGATGATTTCTTGTAAAAGAAACTGTACTAAGTTGCCGACGATGTAAAAGCAATGATAATTTTACATAAGTTGAATTAGATGGTATAATTTTCATTTAATTCGTGGAAACTGATTTATAGATTTATATAGATTTATGCGTATTATCAGATATCAAATTTCGTTACATTTATACTACACAAATAAATTTTTCATCACATTTAATCACAGTATGTGCAGCGTATTTGAGAAATTTCCCTTAACCACCAAGCAAGAGGTAAAATATCTTAAAACGGAAAAAAATAACCGATGCCAAGACCGGAAATTGAACTGAAGTTGCTCGCGTACTGTGAAATTAAGGTTGAGCGCACGGAGATATCACGAGCAAAGATAGGTTATTAAGTATGCATAAATAATTTACTATACAAAATTACACAAAATATTTATTTATTTACTTATTCTTACATTAACCTTAACAAAGTTAAAAATTCACAAAGGGCGGACTTAATGCCAAAGGCATTCTTTACCACTCAACCCAAGGTGTGGTGAGATATGTGTATGATAGGTGTAGTAATAAACTAATTAATAAAAGAAAAAAAATAGAAAAATAACTAATACAAGCAAAGAATAATACATACTCATATAGATATTAAATACATAATACATGTATAATTACACAATATATATACATACATACATATATACATATATAAATTATACAGTGAAGTATACGCTGTTGCACGTATGCACGTATGTACGTATGCATTTCTAAAGAAGCTGCTCAAGTGGTCGGAAAGGTAAAACGTGGTCATCATCCTGCGTCAGTGATGGTTTGATGGGGCATGTCTTATCAAGAAGTCACAAAACTACATTTTTGTGAAAAAGGAGTGAAAATTTCAGCCAAAGTGTATCAAGATACAGTCTAGGATCATGTTGTGAAACCTCTCAGCAATACACTTTTTAAAAATATACCGTGGACTTTCCAGCAGGACTCACTGCACTGCGCCTGGTCACAAGGCACGAACTACCCAAGCCTGGCTTGAAACCAACGTTCCGGACTTTATGGGAGCTGAAGACCGGCCTTTGACCTTCAAATTATGGTCAGTTTTAGAGGCCATGGCCTGCTCTAAACGACACAGCGGCATTGAGTCTCCTAAAAATCTTTGGAGCAAGCAGTGGCAAATTTCCCTTAAGAAAGAGAGGGTGAGTAAATCCATAGATTCGTGGCCAAACAGATTAAAGGCCTGTATAAAAGTCAAAGGGGGCGCCTTTTGAATAGAATATTTTTTTATTTTTTGCTGAGAGTAATAAATATGTAGGTATAAATTTTAATAATATTACATTACTTCATTAAAAAAAATGCATGTTCATTTGTAACAGAAATTATGGCCAGACTAGGTATATATATATTTATATATATATTTATATTTATATATATATAGACATATATATGTACACATATATATACATACACCATACACACATGCATACATAATAGTATACAATACAATTCACTCTGATTATCTTCTTCGGCAAGATATTACAATAGTGTGGATGCGGAGGCTACAATAAATCAATTCGTAACGCTGCAAGTGTTAATCTTGGCGCCTAAGGGGAGAGTTGAGTGTAACAATAACAAACGAAATTGATTAATGGTGTTCTTTTGATCTCTGTTAACATTGGGGATGATATGTATGTTTTTATATTTTGCCTAATCTGTCTAAATATTTCAGGATATTATTTATTTAATACATTATTTTTACCTTGTATCTACATTGAATGAAATATGTTAAGCATTTAGAATCGGAGATAGTAGTAGCGTGAAAAGAAAAAAATGCATGTAGTTAGATCGTCCCAATTAGGTCTTTGGATTTATACTTGGTGCAGCTACATTTCAGTTAGTATCTATTTAAACATGAATGAATGGGCTCGACCGAGAAACGGAGAAAAGACCAAGCATTCATAAAATACCATAATAACGCTGCTGTCATTTACATGGTGAGTGTGGTTATCAGGAGCCCGATTGCAAGTAATGTAGCATTCGATCTGAGTCTACAAAGATGATAATGCATGTGCATCTTGACTCTGAGAATCTACGTTGGTGTGTTGAACCGTGGGCATCACTTATCGTAAGATAAATTGTGCGAAAAAAAAGTTATCATTGGTGTCCTTTTACAAATAAAAAAAAAAAAAAAAAAAAATATATATATATATATACATATATATATATATATATATATATATATTAAAATATTTTTATCTGCCATAGCCGGGCAAGACAAGTATTCAGGCAAACGAAGTGCAAAGGAATTGTGGCAATGATCTAGCTACATAGTTGATAGAACTAAAAATACCATAGCGTACGTAGAGAAAGTGAGAAAGAATATCAAGTGGCAACCTCGTAGTAGTTAATGTAGTGAAAGATAACTCGTAATGAAGTGATGACCTATCCATAGTGCAGTGAGCTATGCCTATTTAAAAGTGAACCAATGTTAGGCTAACTATAATCTACAGGGATAAAGTAAGCAAAGCAGGGGCAAATAAATAATTATGACTAAAATATAAATACAAGTACTTTTGCTAGAGCGTATAAATTAAACTTAATCAGTTTTAATTAATCTTATTGCTTTTTCAATAACATTATGCTAATATTTTTAACCGATATCAAATATTAAATCAAACGTTTATCGTTTACTTTTATTCGACACATTTATTCCTAAGAAATAGATGGAAAAATAAATGGGAACGTAAACACCGGAAATATTCGGCAGTATCTGACGTCGCATATGTCGTTTTCGGAGAAATTTATGTCGTTTTTATCAAAACACGGTGTAACAAAGTGTCAGATACTGAATCATAAAATATTTGTTGTCCAATAATGCATTTTTAATAATTTTGTGTAAACTTTATAAAAATATTTAATATATTTTCTTAGTTTATGTTTTATCCTGTTTGTTTTTATTGTTTTTATAATTCTACTAACTAGGCATAACATCAAGTTCATGATCTGGTACGAATTGTAGTCGTTTCCCATACAATTTCCAGTTATCCTATCTATATAGATATACTTATGTGTGCGTTGATATTCGCACAGATAGTCAGATTTTTGACTTAGATTTACTTATTAATTTGTTTATTACAACAATAATCTATTTACCGAACTAAATTATAAAAATCATTTATACAAGATACTAGTTAATTTAGGACTAGTATTATCTGATCATTGACTAAAAAGTTTTGTGTTCGTCTGTTCGGAAAATGTAGCTTTCGTATTCGTATATATACAATTATACGAATACGAAATAAGAATTTTAAAACAATATCACGTGTTAGTATAATTGATTGGAATTCAAGTAGCATAAGTCACCGGATATTACTGATGTTGTAAACGTAAAGATAATAAAGATCGACGAGAAGGCTCGATTTTTAAATAATTTCAATGAGTATCGTAAAGTTTTCTTGCAAGGATAGAGTCACTCGCTCGTCGCCCCTTTTAATTATTTCAACGTAATGCAGGTGCAGCAAGAAACGTAATAATACAATCTAAGGGACGCGGGACAAATATAAAATACACAACACGGACAAATAATGGTGACAAATATCGTTGCAACAAGGAAGCGGTGCAGCATACGCTAGGAGAGTGCCCACTTTGGACTGAACTGCACCGAGACCTTGGCGCAGTTGTGGGCGATGACCTCTCACTCTCAACCATTATTAGGGCTATAGACGATAGCGAGAGGAACTATCAGATTTTGATTTAGACAGATGAGATTTTATACATATTTTGTTACTTAGAAAGTAATAAACGGGCACACAGTTCACTTGTGATGGCTAGTGATTCCTGTGGCCCATGACATCTACATTCATCCTTGGCAAGGAATCATTATGCAGACGCGTTGCTACCCTTGAGGACTGAGATGGAATGCCTCGTCAACTGTTATAAACGTCTCCGGATCCCTACACTCACCAAACGAAAGACAGTATTTTACGCTGATATTCTGGAAGGGCGTGGTCCTACCCCGTTTGAGCTGACCCATTCATTCTGTAGCTAAAAAAAATTTTCAGTGTGTAGCTCTACCACTGTTCAATGTTAATGTCCATGTCATAAAAGGATACTGCAAAGAAGGAAATAAAGAAAATTACTGACCTCCCGATACGCAACCAAAGAACCGAGCACTGGAGGAAGGTGTCATTACAAATAAAAGTTTTTAAATCGATGTACTTATTTTTAATACATTATAATGAAACATAATACACATCTTCACAACTTCATACATTAGATGTACAATATCTATATCTTTTCTCTACAATAAACGATGGAGAGCAAATGAAAAAATATATATTCTAACATTTAAGTATAATTTGCATTGGATACAAATCCGCAGTGGCGTCAAGCGACGTAATACAAAGCTACCAGAGGAGCATTTATACGGGAATTACACTTCTAATTCTCGTCTCTAATATACGAGAAGGGGACCTCGTCAAGCTCGACACACGTTTGCGTGCTACTGAAATCTTTACACAGATATTCCATGTCACTGCTTCCCCTTTAAGGAACATTTACACAGTAACAGTTTGTAAATAGAGTTGATTTTATTATTTTTGTTAACATATTATGTACATTTTGATGTTTCTACATCAAAAATTGAAAGGTGATTTGACTGGGAAAGGAACGCACCCTCACATAATACCAGCATTAAATAACAGCATAATTTTGCTGTGTTTAATTTAATGAGTATAGGAATGCTGTGACCCAGTTATTGATAGTGAAGCATTCGATCTCAGTCCAGAAGGATGACAATACATGAACTTATAAAATCTATATATGTTGATCATCTGTGACCTACAGTCATTGGTTGCCTTCAGGTGACTTGTGTTTTCGTTTGTCTACTTAATTACATAAAAAAGGTTCCATAATCCGGAACCTATGTTGTCTATGTTACTAAGTATCTTCAATGTTACAGTAAATCATTTCATCACGTCGCGAATGTTAACTCTGGCGCCTCATAGGGGAGACGAACAATAACAAAAACCGACTTGATTAATGATTCCTTCCATTTGGTATATTTGTATTGGCGATAATTTAGATGTGTATTATTTCTTCCCATATTATTTCTACTATCCACAGAAAATGTGTGGTAAGAACGTGTACACTCCTTGTCAACTTTGTATAAACGTAAAAATATGTTTTTATCTTCTTCATGAACCTAAATTTATTGATTCATGTATGTTATACGAGTTCTCGGGAAGTTAAGTTTAATGATTTATGTCTATCAATTAAAGAAACTGCTTAGTTACTGTATTTAAAATGTATACTTATATATGTTTACCTTAATGTGGGCTTATATTAAATATATATATATCAAAATAAAATTCTTTCAATATTTTTGACCAATATATATTATATAAAATATATAAACAGACTATCTTAAAGTCGTTTTGAGAATAGCTTATTTGGTATTCGTAGCAAGCAACGAGTTTTTGGTTATTATCCCCATGGATTATCATACGAAGTTAAAAAAAATAGAAAAATAAATCTAGTTGAGATTAAAACAGTATTTTCAGAGTTATACATGCTTATGCTTTACTATTATCTAAGTTTGCTCAAATTAAATGAGACATATATTTTTCCTCATTTTTATTTATTGTCTTTTTTATGCATCTTTGCAAAATATATCAGAATAAAATATGAAAAATCTTTGTCCAATTAAATGTAGAAGTAAGTTTAAACTACTTTTTGTAAGGCGACTTCAATAACATATATATAAGAAATGCACGAAGCGTAAAGAGAAGCACTGAAGCTTTTAACTGTCACATCTGGCTCCTTCCGCGTTTCGAGCATAACGGCTGCATAGCGGAGAATCTATTTCTTGATTGAAAGAAACGGCGATACAAAAATCGTTGGTTGTTTGACTTTTATATGACATTATAGGTGGCAAACGAGACATTATCACAAGTGATGACTGAATTCCATATCATCCTCATCCATCCTCAAAAATGTTTCAGGATGCCCATACGAAACACAGCACCATCCCGGCTATTCCATTTATATTGACGCTAAAAAAAGGCGCTATCATTTTAACTGTGTTTTGTGTTATGTTATGGTAAAAAATTATGGCGGCTTCCATCTCATCCATTCTTTCATTACAATATGTGTGACGTTATTGCGGATTTCACGGATAAAAACGACCGACTGAGAAGCGTGATATAAAATATAGTACGTACTGAGAGCTCTTGAAATATCATTGGCCTCTCCCCACCTACCAGGTAACCTGTGGTTGGAGATCTCTTTTGGAATTACGATTGAAAGAAGAAACAAATATGTCTCACCTGATGTTAAGGTATCACTGTCCCTGCATAAACCATTAACTCCAAGTGTGTCTACACTACTACTAGTATTAGTATATACTATAAGACAATATAAATTATTGCAATCATAATAAAAATGATTACGAAAACAGAAACCATATTTTGTGATTATTATTACCATTTTACGCCAATCAATTTACGTCAATCGATTGCTCGTGAACTTGAACATGGTCGTCGCTTCATTTCGTAAATGTATTTGCCGTTAAAAAACTTTGAGAACAATACTTACTCAGTTAATGGTTGCTAGAGATGGTGAGTAGAGACAGAAGTGTTATATGCAGTAAAGAAAAGAAAACTGCAATTCCTAGGCCAAATAATGAGAAACACAAAATACAAACTGCTGCAGCTCATCGTACAAGGCAAGATCCAAGGAAAGCGAAGTGTAGGCCGAAGAAGGACATCCTGGCTCAAAAATCTACGCCCGTGGTTCGGAAAGAGCACACGTTCACTTTTTAGAGCCGCGGTGTCAAGAGTTCAAGTTGCCCTCATGATCACCGAACTTGAAAGAACTGAAAAGAAGAACAGATGGAGATGCTAATAATTAGCTGCAGATTATTATTATGATCATATTTAGTTTTTTTTTTTCCCAAATATTGAAATTCTATCGTCCGTATTACTTGTTTCGATCTGTGTAAAAAAAATTGTAAATATGCTACTGCCGATATGTTAAAGTAAATAAATAAACAAATAAAGGTTTTTTGATCTCACTATAAGTCATTAATAAAATAAAAAAAGTTTTAAATTATTTAACCGAGAATATTCCGCTGCTATGGTTGTTTGTGCTGACGGAGATACGAAACATACGTATTATGCTGCAAAAAGAAATATTACAATATAATTTGTATTAATTAATATATTATACAATGATATTTAAACTTATATTTAAATGATAAGTAAGATTAATTATTAAACGGTGTCCATAATCTTTTCTTATCTGTCATTTTAATTATTACATCCCATCTTCAAATGTATTAAGCTTTGTTGTCTAAAGCCACCAGTTGATATACTCAAGATTTTGATTTCAGTGAATTAATGTACTTTACTAAGTACTTTTTAGGCTTTTATAAAAACACAACCAAAATTTTATACATTCATTCGGACGCCAAACAGGGCAAGACAAGAATAAGGAATTAAATTGGACGAAGAGAATAGTGCTTGTTCGCCGATTGTAATTACGTGGAGACGAGGGAATTGGTCTTTGCTGGATTAACATTTAAATTCTCTTTTCAAACAGCTTTTAATTATGTGATTCAATAATAACTTACACTTTATAAACTTTTAAAATACGTGTGATGAGAAAATGTGATTCGCAATTAAATTTGTAGGATCACAATAACAACATATACTATTGAATTATGCTTTTATCCTATCAACTACTTAACAACTAAAGATGCTGCAGATGCAAATAGTTGCACGATGAATTGGTTGGATATATCGGGGAAGGATCACGCCTGCCCAGTTCTCAGAGGTGAAAAGGCAAATGAATTTTGAATCTTGTTTTAGTTGTCATTTACCATCAAGTTAAATTGTTTATCACCTTTGGTTTCTTAAAAAAATTACTACCCGTCATTCAGCAATTAGGTTCTCATCTCTCTGCTCTGTGTGCCCGGGCTTAAAGCATAGCGAAGGTATGTAGTTGCATAAGTTGTCATCTCTGGTTGATCAGGTCACCCAATATAGTAAGCCTGGGTAGGATGCGAGTATGGATTGGTCCCGTGTTGTAGCAACACTATGATGTAACGGGAGGTAACGTCTCCCCTGTGACATGTTTAGGCTCAGTCTAATAGGCCACTGGTATATCGGAGCCCTCCCAATGTACTTAGGACAGTCTGAGTGACTGATGACTAAGAGCGAGAAAACCCACATAGCCTGTCTTGCTCCCTGAGACAGATTATATTTTAAAGATATTCTTTTCGAGGGACGGGATAGAGGAGGAACCCAGAAGGGATTTGGGGAAGCCCTCCCCCAACCAAAAAGCAAACAAACCAAAAAGGAACTTAGATCTATAGGTTCTTATATATTATAGGTTTTCTGGTAATACATCGTAAATATAACATACATATTTGTAAATAGATTGTAATCTAACATTTACTTAAAGTAAAATTGATATGAAGAATAAGTTTTTATATAACCCATATTATCTAAAGCTAATTAGAAACTCCACACATACTTTATGAGCTCTAGCAGAACTAACTTAAACTAAACTAGATTTTAATTAAGACCTCTCTCCTCGACTCATTCAAACGATAAAACCTAAAGTAACTCTTTAGAAGCAGGAATTGTGCAAGAAATTCTTGTCATAATTAAAGCGGGATTAATATAAAAAATAGTTTATTTAATATAATAAAGTGATATAATATTTTTTTAATTTGTATTAGCTTACTTGTAGTGATAGGTTATTGACCTATAATGTACCAGAACGTACTGAAAGAACCGTACGTTTTAGTTTACGAAATCACAGAAGGAGCCCAGCTCCTTCTCCTCTTGGCTCTGCATTCAATTTGTTACATTCCCAGTCCAACTTGAGGGAAAAAGCGCAGCAAGGTAAATTAAAATTGATTATTTAATTGACTCCGGAAATATTTCTTTAATATCACCAGTAATGCCACCCATGACGAGATAATACAAATTCGTATTCTAACGCGATATTATTCCCTTTGTGGAAACCGCTTTGGTTTAGTATTGCAATTTGCAGTAGTTAGCGCTGTTTTAAGACGATCACGTAGACACATAGTTAATATTTTTATACATTCCATGTAACAAAAGATCTCACAGTTCACCTGACGGTAAGTGATAATTACGGGCTGTGACATGCACATGCGTTGTCACCCCTGAAGACTGGGATGGAATGCCACATTACTAGCAAATGTACTTTTTTTACATTCCACTCGGATCCCTCGAGTGGAGCAGTCGTCCCGGAAGTGCTCTCCATGCGCCTCCAGCCAGACGAAGATTTAATTAATACATACAGTGTGTTAAGAAGTATCTATATCATTGTCAGTAGTAGTAGTACCAAAAAGTGCCAGAAGAAACCAACGGTGCATGTGTATTGTGACCAAGTGCGGGTGGATTATCGCCCTGTGAAGTGAGTGCCGAGTCACCGCGCACATGCATCGACACCTGCGCCGACCGGATCCAGCGACCCAGTAAGTTGCCACACCTGCTCGCCTCAGAGGCGGCTATTGTATTTCTTTGTTCTGTCGCATTAGGCGACCGACAGGTACTCACCCTAAGCGTACCCAAGACGCTAGGATTCCATTGTATAGTTTTTAGGTTTTACACCCCCGCCGCAAGGCGGGGACAATAAAATCGTTTTTTTCCCGCGATCGGGCATTAAGCCCTACGCAATTAATATGGACGCCAACATCCTTATGGCGTTCATCCAATCGACGTGCCCCGAAGCGTGGGCCAACTACGTCCGTCAAATCGAAACTCCGCGGGTCGCCATCAGCGACAGCCCGCAGTCTCCGGACCCATCACCCGCCGATACCGAACCCGCAGCGCCTTCCGCGCGCCCTGCCACCTCCGCCTCTCCCCGATCACGGTCGACCTCCGACTCAGACTCGGAGTCCTCCGTATCGGATATGGAGGTTGGGCCAACTATACCAGACGAGGGCTTCACCCTAGTCACTAACAAAAGAAAACGCCCCGCTCAGCCGACCGTCTCCAACACGGCCACCTTCTCCAGGCCGGGATCAATCTCGCCGACCGCCACACCGGCTAAAAAGGCAGACCCTCAGGCTCGCCAAGCGCCCCCTTCGGAGCGCAAAACAAAGCCCCCGCCCCCTGTTATCCTACAGGAAAAGTCCAAATGGACAGACGTCTCCAGGTGGTTCGCCACACACAAAATATCGTGCCCTAAGGCCCAAAATACGCCACAAGGCATCCGTCTTAACCTACAAACAGTAGGTGACTTCCGCGTGGCCACGAAACTGCTGCGCGAGAAAAACATAGGTTTCCACACCTATGCCCTCCCGGAAGAACGGAAACTCAGGGTCGTTATTCGCGGTCTCCCTTTCGAGACAGAACTGGAGGAAGTGATCCGATCCCTTAAGGATCAAGACCTCCCAATCCTAGATGCGCGCAGGATGACAGATCCGCGCTCTAAAAAACCTATGCCCCTCATACTGGCCACCCTGGACCTGACTCCAGAAGGCAAGGCCATTTTTAATCTGAAAACGCTGTGCGGCCTCTCCGGCATATCTGTGGATGCCCCCCTCAAACGCGGACTCGTAGGACAGTGTCATCGCTGTCAATTATACGGCCACTCGGCCAGAAACTGCTTCGCCAGGCCCAGATGCGTCAAATGCATCGGGGACCATGGCACCCCGGACTGTTCGCGCCCCTCCGGAGCGACAGAGCCCCCAGCGTGCTGCCTATGCGAGGCAGAAGGCCACCCAGCGAGTTATCGCGGGTGTCCCAAAGCGCCGCAGAGGCAACGCGGCGGAATCAGTCACAACGGCAAAAAAGCCAAAAAAGTGACACCAACCCCAGCCATCCCCGTAAGAGCCGCGCCTGCTCCCAGGCCCGCCCCCACTCCAGCTGCAGCTCCAGCTCCAGCCCCCAAACCCACTGCCCCGTTGCAGGCCCCTGCAAAACCAGCCTGGGCAATGCCTCTTGCTATGGCGCGCAAACAAGTCGCGCCTATCTCTAGGCCAAACCCCTCCCCCGTGCAGCCTGCCACCTCAGCGCAGGCCACACCTCAACCTCTGGGTATGCAAAACCCAATCACCTATTCGCTGAACTTCATCAGCTCCCTCGATTTCAACGCCCTGGAGGACCTCACCAACATGGGGATCCGCCTCCAGCAGGCCAAAACGCCCTTCGAAATGCTGCAGATCACTGCAGAACACATGGGCACCATACGCTCCTTCTGGGCTCTCCAGAATGGTCCCATGCCCAGTAGGTCAACCCCCTAAGTTCTGTCTCAAATGGCTAACACACCATTAGGTAGAGTCAAACCCCGCTCTCTGACTGTCTCGTACTTCAACGCGGACGGACTCAGGTCTCAAAAAGACGAAGTAGCGATCCATTTAAAGAAACACAACGTCGACGTTATGCTAGTGCAAGAAACCTTCTTAAAACCTAGCCACAGCGATCCCAAGATCGCAAATTACAGAGTCATCCGTGGTAACAGGTTGTCCGCCCCCAAAGGCGGCACCCTGATCTACTACAAAAGGTGCTTGCACTGCGTACCGCTCGAGGTTCCGCGATTAACAAACATAGAAGCCACCGCGTGTAGGGTGGCTATGATCGGTCATAGCCCGATAGTTATCGCCTCGGTTTATCTATCACCGACGAAAACAGTTCTAGAATCGGACATCAGGACCCTAATCAACCTAGGGCCGTCGGTCGTCATAGCAGGCGACCTAAACAGTAAACATGCCTCCTGGCATTCAACAAGGGAGAATAAAAACGGCAAGGCGCTTCACGCCCTCATGGGCTCTCATAACTTCGATGTTATAGCCCCCGACTCCCCGACACGCTACGCTCTATACTTTACACGTCAAACACCCGACGTTTTAGATATTGCGTTAATTAAAAATATCACCCTAGCGGTCGACTCCATGGAACCGCTACACGAATTATCATCGGATCATAGGCCGGTGCTCCTCAAGCTAGGCCAATCGACAGGCGAGGTCCCTCAGACCAAAACTATAGTCAACCGGCGTGCTCTCGAAGGTAAACTCAGAGCCACAACCACCCAGCAGCTAGACGTCTCAATTAACGAGATCGACTCACCCGACAAGGCGTTTCGGGCGATCGACTCTTTAACTTCGCACCTTAGTTCGGCCGTCGAAGACTCGAAAAGGACGGTCCTCGCGTCGACTGATCAATTCGGGGTCCTTCCCTCGAGTCTCCGTCGACTGATAAGATCAAAAAATCGCGCGGCGAAGCTTCACGATAGATACCCGACGGATGTTAATCGCGTTAGACTGCGCCACCTCCAAAAGGAGGTCAAAGAGCGCATAAAATCATATAATAATCAAAAATGGGGCGACCTGCTAGCAGACCTCGAGCCTTCGAATACCGCTTACTGGCGTGTGGCGCAGGGTCTCAAAGCAGACACCATCTCGCAAATGCCCCCTCTAATTTTACCGGATAACGCTACTCTCGCATTCGATGATACGGAGAAAGCCGAATATCTCGCGGACAGTCTAGAGAGCCAAGGCTCCCCGTCGAACTCCCCCGCGGACCAAGACCACCTCCGAAAGGTGAACGCCGACGTGGCGCTTAGGGCGTCGTTACCACCAGCGGGCGAACCGTTAGAACCCATGACCACCGACGAGGTCACTAACATTATAAAAAACCTCAAAAAGAGGTCAGTTCCCGGTCCCGACGGGATTAACAATAAAATAATTAAAGCGCTTCCTGCTAATATCATCTGCCTCCTTGTGGCAATATTCAACACGCTCCTCTCCAGCTGCTCCTTCCCGGATGCCTGGAAGGAAGCGGACGTCATCGGGATACCCAAACCGCACAAACCGCGGAACCTCCCCACCAGCTATCGTCAGTCTCCTGAACTCCGTGGGCAAGGTATACGAAAGGATTATTCTTAGGCGACTTAAAGAACACGTCCTAGCTAATAGATTACTTCCCGACGAACAGTTCGGGTTTAGAAATACGCACTCCTGCGTTCAACAGGCCTTCCGCTTAACGGAACACATTCTCGCAGGGCTAACCCTGAAAAACCCCATCGGTACTGGTGCACTATTCTTCGATGTCGCAAAGGCATTCGACAAAGTCTGGCATAACGGTTTAATTTATAAACTTCACTCCATCAACATACCAGACAGGCTTGTGCACATCATACGAGCCTTCTTGTCGAATCGCACTTTTCGATATCGAGTCGACGGCACGCGCTCCTCAAGCCGGCCGCTCCTAGCAGGTGTCCCTCAGGGCTCCGTTCTTTCCCCCCTCTTATTCTCACTTTACACAAGTGATGTCCCGAAAGATCCGCAGGTCAGTCTTGCGCTTTTCGCAGACGATACCGCCCTATACTATTCAAACTTACACAAGGGCCGTATCACCATCCGACTCAAGCCGCAGCCAACCGCCTCGCCGAGTGGTTTCGGTTATGGAGAATCGAAATTAACCCGGATAAAAGTGCAGCAGTCTTCTTCTGGAGAGGCTCATCCGATCCATTCTGCACTGCATCAGTACCTAACCGTAGAAAGCTAGGACGCATCACGATCTTCGACCGTCCCATTCCCTGGGTAGAAACGGTCAAATACCTAGGGGTCACCTTTGACCGTAAACTCAGCTTCCGTCCGCATATTAAAAATGCGAGGAATAAGGCCGCGTTTGTCATGAGCCGGCTTCACCCGCTCATCTGCGCTAAAAGCAAAATGTCCTTAAGACATAAACTCCTTCTATATAAGACCTGCGTAAGGCCTATTATGACCTACGCCAGCGTCGTCTTCGCCCACGTAGCCGAAATCAAAATTAAACAACTCCAAACGGTTCAAAACCGTTTCACTAGAATCGCAACCGGAGCAGAACCGTACCAACGCAACATCGATCTGCACAGTGACTTACACCTCGTCACCATACCTGAATACCTCAAATCTCTCTCGCAGCGCTTCTTCGAGAAAGCGCTTTCGCACTCTAACCCGCTAGTGGTAAACGCCGCAACCTACGATCCGGATCCGAATCCGGTAACTACGAACCGTAGACCCCGTCACGTCCTCGACGACCCCCACTTCATGGGGGAACCCTACGCCAGTCCGTCCTCAACGGACCCCGGACCCACACACAATACCTACACCTCGTCGCGTCGCCCTCGCCTCCGAGCGCGACGCAATCTTCGCGACACCGCGTACACTCGTTACACCCGCGTGTCAGGGCGGTTCTCACCGCCCACAGCTTCCGATTGATATGATTACAGGTGGCGTCCGTCAGAGGCTAGGTTCGCATACCGAAACCTCGGACGGTCATTAGTCATCACCATCCATTCTCCACTCGGGAGAATCACAATATAGCTAGGGAACTGGCAACTTGGGTGGCATCATCAGATAGGTGTGAGATCAAAGAGTAGAGCGACACGCTCAGTTTATGAGCGCTATGTGTAAGTAAGAGAACCACAGTAGGCAACACGGTTAACAAAACCAGCTCATGGACCCCTCAGTTCCGTGAGCCCTGTGTCCGATGAAGCTGTAAGAGCCGCATAGGCTAACAGCATAAACACTAACAGAATATAGATAGCAAATGTATCCACGGATCTCTACACTCACGATACGAAACATAGTAACATTATGCTGCTATTTCAGGCTAATATTCAAGTGTGTGTAGGGATCGTGTGAAGATTCAATTACTGGTAGCGAGGTATGGAGGCTCGGAGGATTGAAGATGGATAGATGTAGGTAATGGCTAAATCCAACAGGTGAATTGTGTGCTCGTTCGACACACTTAAATTAAAAAAAATTGTCACGAAACTGCGTCTAAGTCTCAAAAAAAAGTATGACGATTGTACATAAGCCTTATCTGCCTAGGAGGATGATTATGCTGACTTTAGTAATATCAGGAATAAACTCACATTGAGCTTGTTTAGTTTAGTTTAGTAAAGCTTTATCATGTCATAAAATTGCCGTGGTCGGAGGTTATACTTTTGTAATGCTATCTTTCTTTAATAAATGTAATATTGCCTATTTAAATAAAAGCAATTCGCATTAATATAGCATGTCGTGTCTTCAAGAGAAGCATTTGCTTAGATAGTGCACTCTACCATCTAGATCTACATCACCACTTAACACCAGATGGGATAGTAAACAAGCACTGACGAAAAATGCTTTTACGGTTTTCTTGTTTTCACTGAAATGATAAAGATAATCTGAAATCTAAACGTATAAATTATATAATCTAGTAATAAAAATTCGAATCAATCTTATTATTTAATTGTCTTAATCAAGGTAATACATTTGTGTCATATTAAATTTTGATTTCTTAAATACATGAAACCTCTTATTAATTTAAAACATTTTTTTTATAAAATATGTATAAAAAATGCTGCTATAGTTAAAGGTTGATAGAAGTTAAGAAGTTACAATGGTTTTGCAAGAATGCCAATTACTCCTCCCCTGGGACATGCTTAGGCCGGAACTCCTCCTAAGGCTTTTACTTGGTAGAAATCCCATATAACTGTCTTCCTTCCAGGTGACGGTATCTTATAAAGATTCTAAATACAAAAAAAGGAAAACCAAATCCGACTCAAGTCCGGATTAGGTTAAGAATAAAAAGATTCTTAAAAACTATAATCAGACTACAATCTTGATTTTCAAAATATGACATAAGATGAATATACAAAAAAGCTCCACGCAAGACTTTTATACTTATGTATATAGTTGTTTGAGACAATAGTTTTATTAACTGAAATAACATCAAAACCAAAGTGGAGTTATTTGATATGATCCATAAAAAGTAACGTAAATATTTACATTGGTATATAAACTAATTTCATTATGTTTTATATGCTGAAAGTGTCGTTCACAAAGTTTATTATTGACAATTCTACTTCACTAGCTATAAAGATAAAGTTTATATCTCCGAAATACGTTACTTGCGATTGTATTTTGTCAAATAATATAAAGAATATCAGAACATAGGAAGAATCATAAAAAAGCTTTTTATATCTAGAAAAGAGTGACAAATGAATACAAATCTCATTCAGTGACAGGTGATCCCTGAGTCCTAAATCAATATCTGTCTACACATTCATCCATCCCAGGTAAGGATCATGAATTACTCATTAGTATACTGCTTAAAATTTCTTTCAAAATACGGAATACAGTAGCGGTATACTACAATTTTATTCGGATATTCTTTGTTCCGTTTCCCCACTTGATTCTTTGATGATTTAAATATTTCTGTGATCGGGTGTCCGCAAACGAAACACAATATGCTACTATATCATTCTGATACTCTGTGCCAGAATGGCCAAGCCGGTGTATTTATACCCCAACTAATAAATACTACCAGTGTTAAAAATAAACCAAAAAACAAAATTAAGTAGTGCTCAAAAATATATCCCTAACACTCGAAAAAAAAAAATTACGATTGAACGTTGATTGTAATATTCCCATGTATGTTTTTATCATATACGAGTGGTTTCATACGCTAAGTTTAAGCATAATAACAAGTAATATTCTGCTATTTTATGCGAAGAGAAAAGAGCAATATGGGGCTGTAGTGTCGCTCTCGACGGCACTCAACTTTTTATCTCGCAACTTCACTTCGCTTGAATCTGCTCAAGCGTGATGTAAGAAACTGAAGCCTCTCTTAAACTAGGCCTGTCTATTAGTTATTTTTTGTTCAACATGTTTCATAATACATTTTTAAATATATAATAATACAAACTTTTCTAAAATATAAATTGCTATCACCTAATCCCAATAGGAATTGACAGAGATAAAATGTATTTAAATGTGTAAATGTACTATTTTAATGCAAAATCTAGCTGGATAGAATATCCGTGAACATAAAATGTTTAGTTATATCGCACATGCTCAACTTATATAGGTACACATAATAATAATAATGAAACAATTTATTGACAAATAATAAAAATACATAAACAATATTATACACTTTGGCAAAAAGAGGTGACTCAGCTTTTGCTGAAACAAGATAATATATAATTATATAAAAATATATTGTCCCGTGCAGCGACTCCCATCTCCCTTAGATATAATGCGGGAGTCGTGAGAATTGAGGGCTTCCCGATCACCATATAGAAATATATTTGCATTTAAAATACTGAAATGGATTTTATTCCTACCAATTAACTGAGGTGCCCACAATCGCCATTACTCAATTACGTTACATTCAAAATGTCATTCTACGAAAGATATTATATTGATGCCTTAGACAAAGCATGCGTTTGTACGTCTTTCTAATTTTTTATCTATAACAGTACAAAGAGTAGGATTTAATTTCCAAAGGAATTATTTCTCAGCATACCATTCATTGAGTAGGAATATATGTGTAATGGGTGGAAGAAAAGTTTTTAAAAAAAATCATAAAATTATAATTTTAATTTGCAATATATTTTAATAGATATAATATACACATGTTATGCCAAATATGTGGGTTTCTACGCAGCTAAATGTGCTTGGCTGTTACCAGTAATTTAAATAATAGCATAAGTATAAGTATAAGTATAAATTTAAATAGTAGTATAAAACAAAAGTATTATGTAGCATTAGGAAAGGCATGAATATTTTTTATATAGAAGAAGTAGAACCAATGCGTACCCAGTTCACCCGATGGCAAAATGATAACTGCCGACCAGAGGAGTTTATGTGTGACTGTGGTGTATGGTATGAGATAAATGACTGTGTGTTGATACTTATTTTGTTATAAAGTATCGTTCGGTTTTATAATTATAATTATGAAAGATTATTGTTTCATTGTTATCACGCTCAACCTTCAAAAGGGTGTGACCGTACGAAATACCACGAAATATATCTTATCTGGTGTATCTTTCGACAGCTAATGTAATGGACGACCAATACTAAATTTCCCGGTAATCACGCATACATACATAATAAAAATAATTTTGTCTATTTTTTTCTTTAATGCCAAATGGATAATTAAGTATGTTAATGTTATCGTCAACTAACTTTATTAAAAAAAAAGTATAACGTTTTAAATATATATAATATTTGTCTGCGTAATTTGCAACATAACTTTATATATAACGTTGAATATATATTTTCATTTTCGAAGTAATACAAAAAGAAGATTTTTATAGCAGTGGTAGAGCTACACTGCAGTTTGTTTCTAGCTGCATAATGAATGAAGGTTAGCTCGACCGGGGTAGAACCACGCCCTCACAGATTATCAACGTAAAGTAGCAGGATAATGTTGCTGTGTTTCGTTTGGTGAGTGCAGTGATCCGCAGACCTTTATTATTGGTAACGAGACATTCCATCTCAGTCCTCAAGGGTAACAATGCATCTGCATTATGATTCCTTGTCAAGGATAAATGTAAATGTCATGGGCCGCAGGTATCACTTGCTATCAGGTGAACTATGTGCTCACTTGTTACTCTCAATGTAATAAAAAAGAAGTTAAATAAGTTCTGACACAAAAAAATATTACGTTACATAACACATACATAATAATAAATATTAATTATATATAATAAAAAATAAATTGTTTATATATCTCTTTAAAAAGAAAATTCTCCTGCGCATTTTATTGGTCACGATTATCTCTTAAGTGGCTTGAACGTGCGCTATTGTAGTTTTCCTCGGATCTATCAATACGAAGAGACGTTTCGAGTGTTTCTTATCTTTTAACAGTGTAAATAAGCCACACTAATGGAATATATTTTTAATATAAAATTTGTTATATGAAATGTGTTTATTTACTTTTGCATAAATACATAATATTCTAAAAAAACAATATACATACATATATAAAAGTCATTATTACGTGACACACTGAAAGTTTCTCTAAAGCCAAATTACCTTAAAGATATTAAAAAAAATTATCACTTTTTTAAAAATACTGGTAATAGAATAGTTATATTTTATTTTTTCTAAATGTCAATTGTCAACATTGTATAATCTGTGGCGCCAATGTGTAAATTACTCATGTTTGCATTAAGTTGGATTTCATGGAAATCAGATTGGATGCCATAAAGTAGCCTATGGTTTTCATTAGTAACTTAAGTAAGGAATAGTTATGACACATCTCAAAGCCTTTTAAATCAAATATACATCTCCTTAGTACAGTCCACATTACTATACTGTATTCCCGTATGTGGATGAGCCCTAAAAGAAGATTTTTAAGCGTGGTACGAGCACAACGAGCTTTGATTATTATTATGAAATTTAAGAATAATAAGTTTCCTACTCAAAATCTATACCAAATCAGTAATTTGCTTACGGTTAGAAAACTATACATAACCCAAACAATCATAAGAAAACACAAAACCCTGCCTTTTAACTTAAATATAATAAAGAAAATAAGAAAATACAACGTATCATCGGTCCCTACAACTAAAACGATGTTTGCATCCATACAATATATTAAGCATTCGGTTTGTCTTTGTAATTAAATAAACAATGAAATAGATTTACATATATAACAAAAACTATTTTGAGTGTAAATTTTTTTAATAAAATGAATAAGTGTAGACAGTGGTAACAGTGGTAGCTACACTGCAGTTTTTTTCTAACTGCAGTATGAATGGATCAGCTCGACCGGTAGCACCACGACTTCACAGAATACCGGCGTGAAAAAGCAGCATTTGATCCCGGAGCTGCCCGTCCCGGAGTCCCAACCACCTCAGGTGATTCGAGAGCCTGGTTGGGATTAACCCGTTTGCAGATACGACTATAGGAATAATTTCAGTCGGCATACCACCGCACATGTTGGTCACCTCGTGTACCAGGTTCAGATATTTTGTCTTTTTAACTGTTTCAGCTTTCACGAGGTTCTCGTCATATGGGATGGTGATGTTGACCAAAAATATCCTTGAGTGTGCCCGGTCCATCAACACGATATCAGGCTTATTCGCAAGAATAGTCCTGTCCGTGATGATGGCCCGGTCCCAGTAGAGCCTGGCGCGGTTATTTTCGAGCACGGCTTCCGGCGTGTACTTATAATAAGGTGATCTACAATCCACAAGACCAACTTCAAGTGAGCTCCAGATGGAGAATTCTAGCTACTAGGTTGTGCCTGTGCAGATACTCAGAGTTAGAAAGCTGAACAACCGTAGATAACATGCCTGAGGGACTCACCAGGGCGTTGGCAAACTCGACACATGTCGACGGTGCCGTCCTTCAGGATGTATCTCCGATAGTTGTTGGTCTTAATAACCTGATCTTGTATCGCACAGACAAAACCCTCGGTTTCCCCAAAAAGGTCACCGAAACTTAACCTGCGTAGGGAGGCCAATGTGTCTACAAACGGCTCGTGAACAGCCTTGTGGTACCTCCTATGGAGCTCCTTCTCTTTCAATACGGCCTCCCGGTCGGAGACGCTCTGTACACTCGAGTCTTGACATTGCTCGTTGGGTAAGCCCTTTGTTCCATGCTATAAGGTCCGCATGGAAGACACCACCCGATCTCGTCAGAAAGTAGTTACGGAGGCTGCACACTTCGCGGTTGTGCAATGGTAATTTCAATGAAACACGCAATTGTTACTTTTCTTTCCGTGATTAATTTCATCTGAGATTAAACATTGTATATCAAGACAGCATTTAAAATTTCTTCCTAAGTCTAAAATACGTCTAAAATGGTCTTGATGTTTGGCAATCAATCACTGTACGCCTTACATATTTTTTTGTGCCAAGCAGAACTACTCTGTGGAATCATCTGTCGCCAGCGGTATTTTCGAAACGATACGATTTGGGACTTTCAAGAAAGGAGCCTTTCATAAAGACCGTCAACGCATCTGCTACTCCTCTGGTATTGCGAATGTTCATGGGCTTGTTTGCCACCTATTCTATAAAAAAAATGTTATAGATAATATAATCGTAAGTACTCTATGTTAATCTTAGCATCACGGCATTTATTCAAATGGTAGATAGAGGGACGCCAATGCAACTCTGTGGGAAGGTATATCTACAGACATAATAGTTTAGGATCACGCTTAGTTTCAATCATTGTGGAAGCCTATGTCCAGTTGTAGACTAATGATATGGTGGGGTGAGGTGATAATGCTAGTGTCGTAGTTGGTGTACAAACAAGTTGAATAGACCCTATTTAGTTACCAACTTGGTGGTCCCTGTTTATGTTGTAAATATAACATACACCGGTTTTTATTCATATAATGTTATACTGGTTTTGTCTATCTGGGTTTTTTAAACAATTTATGTAGTCCTATATTGTGTTGTATATACATTTCCGTTCAAGTACTGCTATAATTGGGATAATTATCTATAACAGTTTAAGTATCATTCAACTTAACATAAGTACATCATGTTTGCAACTTGAATTTAACTTTAGTTAGAAGTTTAGTTGAAGTCGGTTCTTTAACTTAAAATATATGGATCGTTGTTAAAAAGATCATAATCTTTATTTGCCGGAATATGGGTTGTACGAAGGTGTTTTAGATTATATAACATAGGGCAAATTCTACCGTAATACCATGTAAATATTACACATTGTTAAAATAATGGAGGTTCACTATATTTCAAGTTATATAAATTAACTGATCTATAAGTAACATTGTCAGTGTTAAATAGTGTCATTTCAGTGAATAGTTATAGAAATGGTCAATATTCAATGTTAAGAATATCAAATTAATTTAAAATGTTTGAAAGAAAATAACAAGAAAACATATCACGTTTGTGTATAGGATATGGGAATTTCCCAGTCTGAAAAATTGTAAATAAATTCGTTTAATGAAAATAAAATAAAATCTACTTCATCACACAATTTTTTTCTTGTACGTTTATCTTACTAAACTCGGACTTACTTGGATTCGTTACTTATACATATTAAGAAAAAGTGCTACATAACCTTTTACAATGTTATTAAACCTTGTAATATTTATTTGTCTTATACTCAAACAGCATTATACAATATGTCAAGGGTATTTTCTAATATATATTATTTATCAAGTTTGAAACAAAAAACACACATTTGAGATTCAAATGTTTTCAAATTCTTAGAGTTTTTTTTACGAAATATATAGAGCAAATTGTTGCAATTACCTCTTAGTATGGGAAATATTAAAAAATATACTAAATCATTCACCCTATTAAGCAAGAATTAAAAACATGTTTTAATTCTTGCTTTGACTATAATTAGCAAATTAATGTGTTAAAAATAATCTGCAACTTTCATTTTGATTATAATGAGACTAATTGTATCGTGTTGTAGGTAATCCACTTAGCCATTTTCTGTTATAACGTCTGTGCCCTTAAATTATTTGAAATTGAATATTTTTGTATCATATCGTATCAGTGTTAACATTTGTTATATCGACAATTTTATCTCCTACTAGATAAATTGTATAATTCTGTATCTATATGATAACTTCAGCCCAATTGCTACAAGCATACTACGATACACAACTTTATCGACGCATAATAATCGTTCAACCAACACGCAATCACATTTATTGTTATGTGACACAATGAAATTATACTCCAGTTTCGTACTGTTAACCTCTTTCATCACTACGATTAATGGGTTAAAGTTTACAAGATGCAGATTAGCAACGACATTACAGAAGACCAAGTTAATCGACAAGACGTTTCTTAGTAATTGTAAGTATGATTTCAAATGTAAATATCTACATATGATATAACGTATTTATCCTTAAATCGAAAAAATTAAATAATCGTTCTTGAAACTATCTCGTCAGTGATTATAATATTAAAACTTGTGTGGTAGGTGATATAAATACTGGGAGAGTTTTGATACGTAAATTGTTTTCACTAATGCAAAGGTGCTTCTCACTTACACCTCTAGTTGATTATAAATTTTAACAGTGCTATAGTTACGCTGGAGCATGAATAGGTTGGCAGGACATGAGATAGACCATGACCTAGAATACATAAAACATAACGTATAAAGTTCACGAAACGCAATTCAATTTTTTAAAGTTTTTTAACTGTGCTTGAGATAAACTGCAGTTTGTTTCTAACTGTAGAATGAATAGGTCAGCTCGACCAGGGTAGGACCACGCCCTCACAGAATAACGTCGTGAAATAGCAGCATAACACTACTGTGTTTCGTCTGGTGAGTGAAGGGATCCGGAGACCTTTATTACTGGTGACGAGGGATTCCATCTCAGTCCTCAAGGGTGACAACGCATCTGCATTATTATTCCTTGTCAAGGATGAATATAGATGTCAAGGGCCGCAGGAATCACTTTACATCAGGTGAAATGTGTGCTCGTTTGCAACTCTCAATGTAATAAAAAAAAAGAAAAGTATTTTACTATCTTTGTTGCTGTTGATTTTTGTTTCAAACCACCGAAAACTATATGTTTAATAAATAGCGATCGCATTATAATTAAGATATTTATAAAACCTTAGTATGACTAACAAGCACACAGTTCACGATGGTAAGTGATGACTGTAGCCCATTAATGTAATGTACACGGATGTAACAAATATTCAAGACACACTTGTGCGTTATCACCTGTGAAATCTGATATGGATACCTCACAACCATAAGGATCTCCAGATTCCTTCACTCACCATACAGATAAGAGCAACGTTAGTCTACTATTCACGCTGGTATTATTTCAGGGCGTGACCCTCCCTGGTCCAGCCAACCTATTCATACTGCTACTCGTACGTGACTGTTTAATAGAATCAACATTGTATTTGATTATTAAAACAAGAGTATTAAGCATTTGCCTTAGCGTAATAAAAAAAAAACGACAGTTTTAAATAGGAAATAATAGAACATTTCAATTAAGAAAAGTTTGCCTCAAATTAAAAGTACTTTTAATAAAAATACTTATTGACCTGAGAGTTAAAACACGAACTATAGTAGAAAAACTGCTCACTTTGATTAGTTTAGTGAATTGAAAATTTCTAGTTAGTGCTTTTTATACCTTAATGCAATCTTTTGTATAAAATAAAAAAAAGACATTTGCAAAATATTCTCAGTTTAGTTATTGTGACACCTGGTTGTTTGTAGCAAACGACAATAGAGGTCGTCGTAGACCTCAGGGGTCAAACGACTAATTTACTAACAATTGAAATCGGTATAGCGAAATAAAATCATACCAGGAGACTCAAAACAATACGATTTTATTGCACTATACCAATTTCAGTCGTATCCTAAAGTAAATGAAATCGAAATTCAATTGTTATCAATCAGTCGCATCGCCGCCATTGCTTTAGTCTGCTCTGACCCTAAGGGACATCTCATACATAATGGAATAAGTATTCTACAATAAGAAGTATTTGTGTTTTCTCCAAAATTATTTGGTGTCAAAATTCTTTGGTTCCAGTTAAATTTCAATCACAGTTTCTGACTGTTACCGGATGACAACAAATGTTTAGAATATATTATGGTGGCGTAAGCATACGGGAGTTACACAATACACACTCAGACCCGAAAACTAGCAATTTGTTTTGAACGCATTATTCCTCTTCTTCTTCCTCTCGGGAATAGATCGTAAAACCCACACACCAGCAGGCCAACGCCATATGACAAAAATGTATATATTATTAAATAAGTAGTGTCTCTTCACGTAGATTTAAGAATTTGTATCATGTAGATAAAACAACTATTTATATATTTATTAGTTGCTAACTGCGCCCCGTGGTTTCACCTGTTTGGAACATTATTCTTTTTCTATATCTCGACTGTGATTGCGTTGTTCACTCGCGTTGAATAATCGCGCAATAATTACTGTAGTGTTTATGTAAACATGTAACCTTGCATTGTAAAACGATCAGATACTATAAATGTGTGATAATAAATCATTAATTTCTCTGTGAATTCATTAAGTTTTTCATTAACTCCTAAACTATACGACTAAACAACATGCAACGGTAAATATTATCGTTATAAAAAAATTCTTTTAAAATATTGATATAACAGCCCACAAGTTCTATTAAAGATCATCTCTGAATAAGAACAGGTCGACTCACCGCAAAAGGACCACTCTCTGACATAATATGAAATCAGCATGAAATAGCAGCATAATCCTGATGTTTCGTGCAGTAAACAGAGGTCCTCGGATCCAATTGCAGGCATTGATGAGTCATTTCATTTTTTCAGGTCTTAGGAGTGCTAACGCATATATATATACATCACTTAACGTGAGGTGAATGTTATTCTTGATTGCTTCTAATATTATATAAAAAGCCAATAATTTTCAATTTATTTTAAACATAAAAAACCTTATTGTTAATTAATTATAAAAGCTAGATATAAAGTAAGTATCGTTGTATCGTTTTAAGATCTACTAATGACCATGACTTTTATAGTATATTTTTTCGCGTTTATCCAACCACAGGACACTGATAAAATAGCCAAGTAGCGCTTTTTATTTCGGCTTAGTTTACCAATAATGAAATTTCGACATCAGAACATTTTTTTATCCATATAAAATATAGCCATATCAATTATGGATAATGCACTTTTTATTAATCAAATATTTTTCAGAATCATTTCAGTAAATTTAGAGACCACCCCTTCGTATTAACGAACAAAATGATAAACAAAATTTTCCTGTTTATAATATTAGTGTCAAAATTATATAATGTTGTCATTCTCACAGGGAGAAGTTGTGTTTAGTAGTAATATAGTATATATTGTTACTATAAAAATGATATAAAATGTGAAAAAATATATGAATATGACAAATCAACTTTTTGGTTACAATAACTGGGTAATACATTTTAGTAGTTTCATCTGTCACTGAATTGATAATTTTACTTATTCATAAAGTATGTTTAAAACATTAATTAGGTTTGCTTTATGGAAGATTTTTATTGATTATTCGTCAAAAAAGTGTCAAAATATTTTATTGTCATTATGAATACTTAAATGAATCAATGCCAAACATATAATATTTAACAAACTTAGCACACAATTCACCTGATGTTAATCGTTATCTGCAAGGCACGACTTCCCAATCATTCTGAATCGTCATGCAGTTACCCTGTAGGGTTTGGTTAAATGCTTCTTCACGAGAAACACACAGACAATGGCGCTAAACTACTATTTTAGCTCATATTCTGAAAATTGTGGTCCTACAACACGCTCTGTCCAAATTAATCGAGTTGCCAATTATTGTCGTACATAACAACATAAATGTATATGCTACATATATAGCATCATTAATAGGCAAAAGTAAACTAGTATGACTTTGACATTGAACTTTAGATACAACCGTCTTACTTAATTAATATATCCGCTGGTCGTCATGCGTATCACACGTGCTCTTGTTATTGTGATTTGTTACTTTTATTCTGCTAACGTTAATGCGAAGAGATTTGAAACGAGATGTAAGCTTGTGCGCGAATTATTGCGAGTGGGTGTGCCAAATGACGTATTTCTCGGCCAATGTAAGTGTAATCAGTAAGTTTATAAATTCATTTTATTTAAAACTATCATGCTTATCTTGGCGCTGCAGAATTAAGTGCGCACTTTGTATTGTAGAAAAAAGTTAAGTAACAACCTACGATATAATCGATAGTAGTAGTATATAATATACATTTATATACATACATATATAAAATTTTCAAATGCACAGTCAGGTGATCGAAAATCAAGAACTGATGATGCACAAATCTTGTTTCTACCTGAATCGGGCTCAAGTATGTAGAAGCTTGGTATAATTCGATTTTGAGATAAATTAAAGCAGAATGGAATCGATTGTTAGAATATATTATGTATATACATAATGTTACATAATCATAAATCTTGACTGGTAATAAAGCACTAACCAAATATCTATATGGTTCAAATTGTATAATTAGAGGTTGTTTTAAATGGTAAATTAAAGAGGGAAATAATATCTTCCGGATGGATAGAAGAATGTTGCTCCAATATTTGGTATCTAAATCGAGTCAATTAGTTATTTCTCATTAATTATGTTTTGAAAGTAAATATTAGCAAATTTAAATTTTAAAAACTTTTCAACACACATTAAAAAACATATATATAATCTTATGTATTAGGAAATTTAATATTGTCTATGTAATGACGGGGCAAATCGATTTATATTTATGTAAAGGTGTGTGTGTTGTGATCAGTTCTGTTCGGCCCCATTTTTAATGCTGATTTGTGAAGGAAAACATCATGGAGAAAACCTGCATGTCTATGAACTAAATAAAAAGAAAACTAAAATACGTAGTAGAACCACATGGTGGACTATGCTCCTATCTTGTGCATAGAGCAGTAACGTGATATACAGGCTTTATTTTGCCTTTTAAAGATAACTTTGTTACTAAACATTATTTCTACACAGCTCTGATTAAAGCGAACCACATTTTCTTTGGAATTTGCATTACAGAATTACTTAGAATAATTGTTTTCATTTTAATAATACATTTAAATGAGCAGTAGACTTCGCCCGCTTACAATAATGTATATTTTAATTTTATTTAAATATTGATGCTTTGAAATACAACCGTTGCGACCGTGTGAATAATTGGCTATTAGGTCCCACGCACGGTACAATTCCCAGACGAGACCATTAACGTATGAACGACTTATTTTATTTCATGTTTCTTCGCAAGCTGCAAAATTAGGTGCGAACCCTAAATATGAACTGGGCTATATCATTTAACGATAGAGTCATGACTATATCAATCATTCCCCGCAATCTTATTTTATTAATTTTATTAAATTCGTAAGGGATTTCCGTCATAATTTTTACCATAGATCATTAATGACCATAACTTATTACATCGTAAGTATGATTAATAATTGCAATCTATCAAAAGAATCATATATATTTCCCGTTATATAAATTCTCATCATAGTCACAGTTAAGAGATACGAGAGAAATGATTATTAATACAGATATTTAGTCATCATTAATTTCAATGAACTTAGTAATTGTTTAAAAGTAGTAGCAATAGTCTAGCGATCAGAACATCAAATACACGTCTTGTGGTATAGTTCGAGTCCGAGTTGGTTTGTACTAATTACTTTCCATTTAACGTAATGAAAAAGCATACTTTCAGAATTTACTGTAAATTCTATATGCCTAAATCTATGCACCTTCCTCGGTGTTTCTTTGCGTGGTAATATATCCTAACATAGCACAAAGGTGCAGCATGTTTAAGAGACAATAGGCCAGCCGCAGCCAGTAGAACAAATATCTGGTGAGAAAGGACAGTTTCGGATTGGGAAACTCGAATGGGCAGTCGAAATGTCTGATGACCATCCACTTGATGAAGTGACAGTTTGAGTGACCTATGTAAGGGTACGGAAAGACAAGGGACACAAGTGGCTCAGGATTGTCTTCATGGCAATCTATGGGGGAAGCTTTCGGCATTGAACTGTTGATACTCGTAGGTTGTGATGATGCAATCTATGTCCGATGAAATATCAATTTGATGGGATCAAAGTTGATGGGTTATCTTGCTATCTATGCTTAGAGAAATAAGATAAAATACTTAATTGCCAATAAATGCACCGACTGCCTGCTGTTGTTGTAAGTCGAGATTCTTAGAGAACTTTGGGCGGTTTATTAAGGATCTAAGAAGGAGATATCCGCAAAGACACTACTCGTCCTTAGGAAAGTGCGGCGGAACTCCACATGGGGACTTCAAATCTTGTATAAAGCACATGTCCGGTCGTAAGTCGAATACTATTGTCGCATGTGGCCTGGCGCTGTGATACGTCATCTAGCATTTGTGACTATGATTTCATTAAAACCGAAACGCGTGGGAAGAAGTGGGCTTTCGGTAATCTTCAGGATTCGTTATGAGCATATTAATTTGCATTGGCATAGTTTGGCTGCGTCAGTATTTCGGTCGGAATATAACTAGGGTGTCTTCAGGGCAAGATTACGCTTTCACTGAGCTAGTGTATTTACCATGTTGGGTAATATAATATATCACGACTGGTTAGAGTTTAACTTCTATTACACGTAACGGTAATTGAAGATATAACCCTAGATGTTAGATGGTAAAAGCATTAACAACCTCTCTTGCCTTGAAGACATAAAACTTGGGAGTTATATTCGGATCGATTCGATCAAACTTATCTATAGAAACACTTATATAACAGCGTATATTAGAAGGAATTATTTCATTAATAAGCTCATAACTATACTATAAATATAAGTTTATTAATATGTTAATAAATAAACATGGGTTAAATGTAATTTTATTTCTTTTCAAATAAATTTCACACGGGAAATTTTATAATGAAATTGTCTCTGCTCTTTTCTATTCTTCTATCTTTTTTGTTATTAAAATTATTTATTATTTATATTTTTTATACGAACGAATATCGTATGTGGTATTTATTTCAAAGCCGGCTTGAAAAAAAATTATTGTGATAAATCAGCAATGAAAAAGAATTGCCAATAATGATGTTAAATAATCCTTAATAAAGTTCCTATTTCTTTTCAGGGGTATGTTTAATTGAAAAAGTAAGCAACAGAGACACTAAAACATTTGTTGTTACTCCAAGTGGAAAGAAATATTATGGTTTATACCAGGTAAATATATTATTACTCACTGTCTAAGAAAAAATATTCAATGACGTCTATTAGTCACTAAAGAATATTAATCGAGGTGACGGACTAAAGTTTAACCAACTGATGAACGTAAATATTAATCTTATAAAATCTTATATCAGAAAAAGTAGTAATGACAAAACATACAAGAAACGCTTCAAACTCAAGCAATTAAGTTTTAAATTTTTATACAAGAACTATTAAAACAGGATGTTCATTGTTCAAACGCTCATAAATAATCGTAAAACTGTTGTTCGTGGAAACCTTCATATTTTTTGTACGTAATGATATATCTTTCCCCAGCGCCCACGCATTCTGAAGTGGTGGTACAGGTAGTTAATAATAATAGTGATATTAATTAAGATAATCCTCTGTCAGAAGCAACTGACCGAGCCGAGGTTCGGCCCTCTCGGGCACCCTCGAGTCAGACGCTCTCGCGAAACAGGGTAACGGTCCAAGCCGAGGCTCCCTTTCGGGAGCCCTTGCGCTGGTTACCCATACATAGAGGTCTCGACTGAGAGCCATAAGCGCTCGGTCACCTCTCAACCCGGTGAAACTGTAAAAGCCCTGGGGCTAACAGCGGCCATCAGCCCGAAAAAAAAAAGAAAAAAAAATGATATATCTATACGTCAAATTATTTAAGTAAACCAACGTTACCCTAACTTAATCACTTTCTCCAAAAGTAAACTTCACAGACTCTCGGACTGTTAACAATTTGTTTACGTAATTGTCATTTTATATTATAATAGTCATACTAATAATATTAATATGTATTTGCTCAAAACGTGAATCTCATCGTGTACTATACACGATGAGATTCCATAAGGATATAGAACACCATCAATTATTGTGTTCTCAATGATGGTTTATTCTAACCCTGAAGATTAAGTGTGTTTGTGAAGTGACACAAGCACACAGACCACTTGATAAGATTTTTTTGTGTTTTTGTGATGCTGTTGGTCCAGAAACTTTTATAGCTTTATCTGTGTAGATTCATGAGCCCGCTGAGTAGAGAGATAACGACGATGCTGGCAATGCTATGTGTTTCCTACGGTCCATGACTCCATTACACCATTCACTTTTATTGGGAATAATAAAGCAGACGCAATGAATTCCCTGAGAACTAAAATTAAATGTTTTCTTCATCAGTAATAAGGTCCTTGGTTTCTTTTCTCCGGAAAAAAACAAAGTAGTCTTTAAAGGCCGGTCGAGACGACCTTGTCCTACAACTTGCTTATCCCTGCGGCATAACTCAACAATGGAAATATATTAATTTAAACAAAATTCTTGTAAAGCTTAATCCATTTCACGTTATTGACTCATTTTTAGATTCCAAGTCGATGGTGTAGAGAAGGCAAAAAAGGAGGGGAATGCAATATAGCTTGTGAATGTAAGTATTTCTTTGTATGTTTACGACCGATATGCGTGTGATGAGTGCCTAATTTTAATCGATATGATATAGTTAAATATTTCAAATCGTGTCAAATATTTTATTTACTAAGAATGTTATAAATTGTATACGTTCAATTATATCGCATATTTAAATAAAATAAAATAGTAAAATCGAATAAATTGACTATGTCTATACGTTACTACAAATTAATATGCAATTACAGTTAGTAATCATTAAAAGTACTTGAAATAATCACTTTCATTAAATATCCAATCATTTAATAATCCAATTTGTTAATACATATTAAAGCCCTGTTTATTTAATAAATTATATATAATATAAATTTTATATTTAGATGTTTATTTTTCAGCATTTTTGGACGACGATATCCGGGATGATACGGCCTGTGCCGTGAACATTTTTCATCTAGAAGGATTTAAATATTGGACACAATGGACAAAACGATGTAAAAACGACAATCTGATCACAAATGAGATTTATAAGTAAGGAGAAAATGAAGTTAAAAAGTAACATTATCCTCTTACGTAAAAACAAGTTAAGAATTAACCGTCAGATGGAAGTACCTAATTGGTATTGTAGAGTTTATTTATTTAAGTTTGTAATAAATAAAAGTTCATAATACACTGGCCCTCATTACATTGAATTTCAATGTAAAATGAACACTGACGATCATTCAGCTTGCCTAATCAATAAATTCGTAGAAGTCATAACACTTACAGTGTACTAAACAAAAGAGTGATTACATGTCAATAAGCGTTAATTACATCGAATCAACTATTTACTCATTTTGATTATTAAATAGTTAAATATTAATATAATCTACTATTAAAATACAACTAAAATTATTATTATTAATATACAAGTCAAACTAAACTGCATGTGCCATTTAACAAACTGTGATATTTATTTTCGTTCTATTTTTTTCTTCAGATGTCCTGATTTGATGAGTAATCGACGCGCATCAGAACGCGCTTTGCGAACAAAGCGTCGGTTGGCCAAAAATAGCGTAAATCAATCTACTCTATCCAGTTATTACGGTTATCTTTTGGTGTAATAAATTTTTTACCACTTTTTATGTGTTCAGTTAATCAGAGTATGGCTACGCTGATATTTACGGAAAAAATACATGGGAAGTGACGGATACTAAAAACATACGCCTTCAAATTGGTAATTAAAAAATATGAGTATCTAAAAAAATTTTGACCAAAAATGTTATTATTTCATAAAACACATGTTTAGAAGAACTATTCACATATTTAGCTCTAAGTACAACGTCAGATAAAACCAGATTTTTTAATAATGCTAATTAAACAAAATTTACGTCAGTTCCATGATTCCACGAAAACAAAAGTAAAAACAATTTAATGCAATAATAGTAATTTAATTGATGTCGCTTATTACGGTGAATATAACATAGAAATTCCAGGACTAAAACATTATTGCGTATTGTTATTCACAAAGAGAACACAAATGTAATGATTCTACAATTATCTGGCTACGAACTCCTAAAACCACATCGATAACTGCTCTTTTTGGAAGCTACATACGAGTGAGAAACAAATAAACGAACTTAACGACATAAAATTTCAATTACATTACACTTTTGGGTTTGGTTCATCATTATCATTCCATTATTATTTATTTGACAGATGTACAGGTATGTAATTTTAGTCAATGTTGAGCTCAATATTAAAGGCCGGTAAAGCAGTTATAGCTAAAAAAACTGAACATATAGAAATGGATCAGTACGACCGAAGAAAGAACATGCAATTGCTTAATTTATTAATTTCATTTAAAATAATAAAAGCAATATTACAGATTTAGCATCCGTATCATAGTCCACCATTCGGCTCCAAAGCGGATTGACGGACTTCACATGAGTTAGATTTTCTTTTATTGTTTTTTAGTCATTTAGATTTCCTCGCAACTTGCTTTCACCACAGAACATATAGTTCATTACCGCCTAAAATACCACCGCACTCTGTTTCCTCGCATAACGTTTTGTAAGCGAGCACTTGGGGGACTTTTTATTTTCACTTTACTTACGTATTTTTCTGTTATTTCTTTAATTTTCTTGCAAAGTTTAAAGCACAACAAAATCCGTGTATCAAGGCGAGGTCCTGATAAGTTGTCCGACAGGGAGAGAAACCTAATACAGTCACCAGTCTCTCATAAAAGTATATTTTATATTGTATTAGGTCTTTACCTATGAAATTGCCGTTCGTTTTACGTTTACGGAGAGAATTTACAAACCAACGCACAACCCGTTATTGATTTGCCCGGTTCCGTTCTAGAAATTTTGATTTGAAAAATGAACCTCGTGGTCGTCCGGACACTTTGGTCAACAATGATAAATTAAAGACGACTGTGGAAGCTGATGATACTCAATACAAGCGAGCAGAAGCAGCTTATTTTTAGCAAGGTAAAAAAGCTTGATAGATGGGTGCCCCACGAACTTAACGATCGCCAGCCTAACGTACGTGTTGATACCTACCTCGCGCTGCTCAACAGGCACAGAAATGGAAGAATTTTGAACCGGATTGTTACGTGCGATGAAAAGTAGATTCTGTGGACAATCGAAACTGCTCAGCATGTTGGTTGGATCCTGGTTCAGAACCAAAGCAATGCCCTAAACGAAAAATGACCTCTAGAAAGTTGATGGTCACTGTTTGGTGGTCTAGTGTCGGCGTGATTCATCACAGTTATTTACCAAACGGCATGAGCATTACTGCAGATGTGTACTGTGAAAAACTGAAGACAATGATGGAAAAACTCGCACATCTGCAACCAGCTTTGGTCAATCGTTCATCCCCGCTGATCCTACATGACAACGCGTACTGAACAACAGACAGTATCCAAGCTGCACGAGTTGGGGTTGGAAGCTCTACCTCATCCACCGTATTTATTATTTATTTTATTTATTTTCACCACAACTAAATACATAGAATAAAAATTTTTATATAATAGAAACATTTTCTCCTAAATAAAAAAACAATAGTACATAGTCGTGGCTGATGCCTGCAGTAGGTATTAAAAACCTGTAAATCACAGGACATCAGGTCACCATTCCGCAGATTTTACGTTATACAAAGAGTTTAGTAGAGTTTGCCAAATATTCCATGAAAATTAAATTAAAAAGTACAATAAACAAGCATTTAACATTAGGAAGCAATAACTAGTTATAAGACTTATAATAAATATGCTTATATATTTACCTTATTAAAATATGTGAAAATATTTAATAAATCTAAAATATACATGATTAAAATATATTAAATAATTAACAATCTAAATAACTTAATTTTAAGAAATACGCCCAAACACTTGTTGTGTTGTGAAATACGCGCTCACGTATTGAAGCGTGAATATGTGTTTGCGAATGTAATAGTGCCTCATGTTTGTGATATAATATATACTTTAACATAAAATTATTAAAAACTATTAAGAGATCACTTCTAGGAATTTCTCAACGTCTATGTAAGTTTGTTTAAGCAGCCATTCGCGAAGAACACGTTTTAAGTTGAACTTGTTTAAAGCATACAATGACAATTTCTTATTAAGTTTGCTGTATTAGTAAGGACCTAAAAATGTAAAGAAACTATGACTAAAACAAGTTCTTAGTTTTACAGTTCTAGCAACAACTTTACTTCGGGTCAATAAGACATTTGAGTAATGTATTAACCTATGCTGATTGAGAATTGTGTCCTCTACAAAAAGCTGCCTGACTGTTAACAAGCGACAGTCTTTATAAAGCGCATCTGTAGGGTAAAGCCGAGGTTTGGAGAAACAAACCTTAAGCAATGCTCTTTGTGCTCTTTCAATTTGTATAAAATTTGTCTGAGCAACTCCACCCCACGTAGATATACAATATTTAAGAATTGATTGGATCAGAGAAAGATAAACCATTTTTAATATGTCAGCATTTGCTGAATAGCGAAGTATTTTAAAAATGTAGATAAGTTTACGCACCTTGTTTGATAAATTTACTATGTGTTTTTTAAAATTAAGATTTCTGTCAATGACAACTCCGTGATAAACCGTAGAAGTGATCGTTTCAATGTGAGGTACATTCTCATTCAAAGCAATTAATGTGTCACTTAAATTTACGTTTAACGGTTTCACGACAATTTGATGGTTGACGTCTATTTGGCTTATTGAGTCACGTATAGCAAAGTTGACGATTTTACTTTTACTAATATTAAGAGTCAATAAATTACCATGCAGCCAACGACAAACCGAATCAAAACCAATTTGAGCATACTGGTAAGTCTCTGACCATGCACGTGAACTAAAAACTATAGCTGTATCGTCAGCATATGAGAATAATGCGCCGTTTTCAAGTTTGAGATCGCCGAGATCATTCATGTACACCAGAAAAAGACTGGGACCCAGCAAACTTCCCTGTGGCACGCCGTAACTAACAGACAACTCAGAACTAGTATACGAATTGATCCTCATACTTTGCGTTGTATCTGTAGGTAGCTATGAAATAGCGATAATTGATTACCTCTTATTTCTATTGCCTCCAATTTTCCCAGTAATATCGGAATAGAAACTGTGTCGAAGGCCTTGGTTAAATCCAGGAACATACCAATGCACTTTTGACTTTGGTCTAGGTTTTGTACAATATGGTCGACTAAGTTGTGTACAGCGTCTTTTGTTGACAAACTCGTCCGGATGCCATACTGGTTACGGGATAATAAATTATGTGTCTCCAAATAGGAAACCAACCTCTTGTTAATAATTTTTTCGAAGATTTTAGACAGGGCTGGTAGTATAGAAATTGGTCTGTAATTTTCTGTACAGCTTCTATCTCCAGATTTAAAAATAGGACATACAAGTGCTTTTTTGAGAACGTTTGGAAACTTGCCTGAAACAATGCTTAAATTATAAATATATGTTATAGGTGGTACAACGACATCTTTGTGCTTTTTAAGAAACTCATTAGAAATGACATCCCATCCAACTGCACAACTGTTTTTAAGCATTATTATTAAGCGTTCAACTTCCGCTTGATCTGTTTCCAATAACACAAAGGAATTTGAATGGATAAGAGGGCATGAATGAAATAAAGGATTTTGGTTGATTTTTTCAGCAAGACTTTTTTCACCAGACCTTGCCCACCGACTATTACTTTTTCCAAAATTAGGGCAACTTTTTAGCGGGAAAAAAAATTCAATTCTGGAGAGGCAGTACAAAATCCCTTTGAAGAGTTTGTTGCCTCCCGTCCAGCTGATTTTTACAAGAAGGGCATCAATAAACTACCATTGCATTGGAAAAGATGCATCGATTACATGGGTATTATTTTGAATAACAGAAATAAAAAAGTTTGAATAAACTTTAGCTTATTTCATACAAAACGGCAATTTCATAGGTAAAGACCTATTAGTACTAATTTTGTGCTGTATTCATTTTGTGTGCCTTTGTGAAAGAGTAAATAAATAAATAATAAACTTAAATAATGAGCTACCATGACTCTTATTGTTCATTTAACAATTACAATGTTATTGTACCCTACTAAGTTTTGTAGTATGGGTTGCTTGCGTACTTCGAAACTTAAGGGCGTAAGGCGACCCGGATACTGAGATACCACGGGTCTTGCTATACAATTATATGTCCTTAGCTCGCGAAAGACCACGCCCTAATAGAATGTCAAAGGGAAATAATAGCATAACGTTGCTGTGTTTCATTTGATCAGGGTAGAGACCCTTAAGCATTTAACCAGCATCTACATTTATAATCTTCTTACTTGCTTGATTTACACGGCGTTGATGTTAAATTTTATTCGTTTCAGTTTATTTTACCGATGTACTATAAAATTATAGATAGTAAAACTTACAATGTTCACAAAGGAAACTATTTCCGTCGGGTACAAACTGTTAGCTAATACGGTTGGTTACACACTTGCTAAGTGACACATAAATATTGGAAACAAATAAACTGCATAGCTCCTAAAATCTTTGCGGTTTGCTGAACATCGTAGATTTACTTTACTCCCATAAAATACTTGGAAAGTGAAGATGTTATAAAAGAACGTTTGCACAATGCGAAAAAAGAATTATATTCAATAACATTTTTGAAGTTTTGACATTATATATGATATAATACATAACACTATGGTAGTAATTACTAATTACTAATCTTCTGTGGAATCAGCTACCTCTTGGAATCAGAATGGTTGAGAATCATTGTGTGTTTAAAAGGAAGGCTCGTGAGTATGTCCTGAATAAATTGATAGGTATTATTTATATAATAAAATATTTATTTACCCCTGGGTACCCCTGTAACCCTGACATATATATATTAGGATATTTTATTTTATTATCATAATTAATATTAATTTTCATTATAAATAAATTTATTAAAATTAAAAACTCAAAGCAACAAAGATGTTTAGAGAAGAGAGTCCTATAACCCCTGCAATAAAAATAGTGAAGTGCCTTAACAAATATTAACGTTGCTGAGCTAGCGTTGGAAATTCGACGGGATCAACCACAAGAATACGAGCGCTTTACTAATTGCACATGCAACGTATACGCGTAATAATATTGCGGATATATAAATATATATATATATAATTATAAAAAATAATAATAATATTGTTTTATTGAAGTGAAATACATACATCGTTGAAGTTGTTGAATGGTTAATAAGCAGTGACAGAGCCACGCTATACCTTGTTTTTGTCGCAGCATAAAGTCTATTTGAAAGAGGAAGAATGACTTTAAGAACTTATTGGGCGATCAACATTCGACTTGTAAGTATATGGAAGGAAATATATAAAAATAGAAACACAGTAAAGCGTAAGTGAGTCCAGATAGTGAGTGAGAGAGAAAGAGGAGAGGGAAAAACGAAAACGAGCCCAGTAACGTATGGCCAAGTACCCATTTTAGATTACTTTTTGAGTGAGAAACGTTTTATTTTGCAACGTTACATAGAGTTGCACTCAAATTCGATCTTGAAGTTACACTATCATCGTGCCTAAGGAAGTATAACTTCAAAATTCCAGACGGGGAACAAACATGCCCTTACAGAATATCACCATAAATAACTGGCGTCAGAATGACAAGTGTAGGGATCCGGAGCACAATTACAGGAAACCAGGCATTTCATCTCAGACCTCAGACGTGACATTGCATGTAATTCTTGACGCTAACGCTATAAAAAAGATCAGATACCATAATTATAGTCTGTAACTTTTACACTATCGTACCTATTATATAAAAAATGAACTATTTCTTTGATAAAGTATACTAAAACTATAACAAAAAGAATTATCAATATCAGATTCGTACTTTATGGCAATGTGTAAACAAACATACAAACAGATTTAAAGAAATTTTTAGACATTTATAACGGTGGAAGAGCCATGGTGGAGTTTAACGTACGTTTAACTACACACAAATGATCAGTTCGACGGAGGAAGGACCACGTTGATATCGAAAACCGGTGGGAATATTTACATTATTGATTTAAGTATATATAACAAATTTTGTTTGCGGTTGATGGACTCATGTTCATTGGATTATTTATATATACATATATTGATTTAAGTAAAATTAAATCATGCGTACAATTTATTATTCTAATATACTTTATCAAAATAATCATATGACGCACATGTATTTAGCGTACGACTTAAATACCTCTGCAAGGTTGAGGCTAAAAGAGAAAACAATGGATTGCGAAATTTTGGTGCTTCTTAGTCGAGTGAATGCTGCGTGTCGACATCACAATTGAAGTCACAATATCCAAATATAGTGGGGATTTTAGAACATGAGGCAAGTAAGTGTAATTTTGTTTTTCGTCTACAATGCAATTTTCATAAACATATATTTATGATAAAAAATATAAGCATATATTAACATTTATATTATATAAAAATATAATATGTGTTGTCTTTCAATTTCGGTAGAAAGATGTATCCAGTGCAATGCAAATTTCTTTCCGAGCTTTCGAGCTTGTTAAATCTCAAATCCGATAGGGTGTAAGCTTATTTCTCTACAAGGGACTCTCTTTGACTTATAAAATGTTGTACTGTTGGTAATATGAGCAAGCTAAGAGTAATTTAGCATTCGATGGAATGAGCTACTCGTATCTTTTCATTACAGGCTCTAATATTTGCATTACAGAGTCCGTAATAGGAACAAGTTGTCTGTCTTCAAAGTTGCAAGAAATCAGTAGTTAGTTAGCCAGCCACATAGCTTGTAAGTCCGAAATAAGACGTTGACGTCACCTTAAAACACTTTGTAAGAACTGTACCAGTACGATATATTCAGTCCATAGTAATAGTGTTTTGGTTTTAATTCCTCGCAAAGCCTTCACTCATTGGAATTGTAGGATTTAGTTAGCGAATGTTATTTCTATATTGTCTTATCTAACGATGCAATTGTTAAGGTAAAACTAGAGCAAGGGGTGGTACTCGGTAAGAAATGTAATCATGTTTATTATATTTTATCATAATCTTAAGAGATTGGTCTAGTTAATGTAAATATTAAATATTTAAAAAAAATTAACGCAACAAACCACGGTTCACTGGAACCAGCAGTAATCCAACTGATGTTGTCCTCTTTGATTAATGTTCTACCATGGCGATATCTTCTGGTCACTACCTACTATAATCTTCGCTTTCAATATTCAAGACAGAGGCATTCACTCGTCCTGGCCTTCTTTACACCGACGTTTTCCATGTGTAACAAGATCGAAGGGAAGTTCAGATGTTGCCTAACAGAGACAGAACACACAAGACCCTCTTAGAACCGAAAAACAATTAGTGATACAAAATATATTGTTTCCCGACTGAGAATTGAATCCAAGACCCAGGATGGAGCCACAGCAGGTAGTGTAACCACATATATGTTTATTTGCCACGTGCTTGGCAGTGAAGGAACACATTCTAAGGAATAAATAACCAAAAATATTTAGAACATATGTGGAGCTCGCCAATCTGAAATGGAGCTATGTTGTGGACTATGTTTTAACGCACTGCTGCAAGAAATAGGCTAAACCATGTCTACAACTAGTAATACTTGTAGAGATGGTTAAACCTATTTCTTATTCCTATTTAATATCAAGCCTATTTCTTATGTAAAACGATGCCTACATAACAGTAATGTTATGTGGGCATCGTTTAACGCTGTTTGTTATACGTAACCTATAATTGGGTATTTGGTTTTTTTCAATTACCATTCAAAACTAATTGGGTTTTTCATATAGTTGCTATTTATACCGATGTTCTGTGAGGGCATCGTAGCTGCCTAAGGTTAGACTTTTAGATGTAGGACAATGTTTATTTCCTTTACGTTTTGCTATTTTTATAAAATAAAACAGACTGATGTAATAAGTAACACATTGAAAGCTTAATACTGTATCAATACTTTTAAAATACGGTTTAAACTCGGCGAGTCAAGCTTACCTACCACTTTGCAGATTTATTGACTTACCCCGTGAATGTGTTTCTGTAACATATTCTTCTATTTTATTTTTAAAGTGAACAGCAAAAATATAAGACAAATAATTTACAATATCGCATTTGACTGACCCTGCAAGTATATAATAGTTAATATCTAAACAAAATTCTCATTGTTTTCACTCAATATGTTTATTTAACATATTAGCTAAAATGCGGTAATACTCCAGTACCTGAGATCTTAGTACCGGAATTTCACAGAATTCTTATTGACTTTTTAGAAATTAGAGTTTCAAACTCACTTTTCTTTTTAAATTCTTGGCTACAAATAATTTATTGTTATTTTTTAAGGATATAATTTGTCAATATATATGCTTTTTTTTTAATGACTGATTACAAAGTTCCACATATAGACAAAAGAGAGATAAATAATCATATAAGCACGTGGTCACTGCTAAGCTAAATATTATAAGCTACATTAGATTTTTTTATACTTTCTAAGCAAGTACTGACCACGATCCTACCTGATCTTATGTGGAAATGCAGTCCTGGATGGTAAGGCGCACTAGGTCAGTAAATGCCTATTCACTCTACTGTTGAAAACACCATCATTGTAATCGGAGGGAAAGACAGACGCGGGCAAACTATTCCAGTCCTTTGCTGTACGAATAATGAAAGACGAAGCAAAGCACTTCGATCGGATTTGAGGGATGCCTCATTACCAGTAATTCATGAATACTTTAAAGGATTGGTGTGAAATCTGGGAAATTTGCGAACGTAGGTCCAAATTCACCACTCGACTATAGTCGAGAACCATCTCTTGGCACGAGCGTTTTAAGCTTAACCGGACTGGTTATCCAAAATGTTAGAAATGTTAAAATTATTTAAAAAAAATAAAAATTTTAAAATATTTGGGTTTTCGGTTTTTCGGTTTCTTTACATTCACCATAGATTATGAATCGTTCATTGTTCACTAAGTTAAAAAGTGCTTAAACTATTACAAAAAGAATAATTGTAATAAGATTCACAGTTTTTAAGACACGTGGACTAAAATACATTCATACTTTCATCGATACATGTGTACAAACAGGCATAAATGCAAACATACATACGTAAATATTATGCACAGATTATATTAAAAGCTGTCATATCCACTGTGAATAATTCATAGCGTTCTTTATAATAAAATATAATAATAAGAAGTTACACGTTTTTGTTAAAAATCTTCATGGAAGAAACTTAAATTCTTCCCGAGACGCTCTTTAAAGTATAGCACTAGTAGATAAAGTTTTGGAAGAAAAGGGTTTTCTGGTAATTTCGAAACGTGCTTAACTTCTTCACCTTCTTAATATGTATACATATAATTTATGTACATAAACAAAAATAAGTTACAAAGTACAGTTTTTAAGTCTACCTATTTTGCTTAGAACACTAATCTCGAAACATCAAAGAGGTGTCAATCAAGCAATTATGGTACAAAAGAACACTTGTATCGTTCTCATCATTTTTGAAATTTGTATTTTTTTGTAGTAAATACATTTGTGATGAGTGGTACACTCACTAGAACATGTGCTTAATGATAATATTATATTTCACTTGGTAGTCCAATAGTTTAATCGGTGCTTAAATTATTACAAAAATGTTATAATTTTGTTTCTCTCTCTCATATAAATAATCGATCATGGTTTATAAACTAAAGTTGTATATTGTATATATTAATACGTTCTTGTGAGAAACAGATAAATATTACTATGTACTTTAATAAAAACCTGAAAATTTACGCTTATTTACAAAATTAGATATTTGAAATAGGTGAACCCTGGTCCGCTCAATGGTTACGATTCTCGTTTTGATTTCAGCTTGGTTCAATTGATATGAAGATTTATATGTAATAGTGGATTAATATTTATAAATTTATTTTTATGAAGAGAAAGCCTCAAACGATTATTCCAGGTGTATAAATTTTTGAGTAGTGACAAATATTGTTAGTCAGAAAACCGTTTTTTTTCTCCTTTAATTCGTCTTTTTGATTTAATTCTGTGCGCAACGAAAGACATTTAGGGTTTTACCACATTGTGTCTATGCCCTCCTATCGATCTTGGTTTATTAGAGATTCAATGGCGGGTATGAGTGAAACGTTCTTCAAACTTAATAAAAAAATGCTTTTCTTTTCAGAAACCGAACGCGGGTGGAAACCATGCAAAAAAAAGTAATGAACTAATGTTACTGCCATTTCTGCCAATTCAAATGTGCATTTCAGATCAAAATGTAATTTTTTTTTTGACGATTGAAAATTTACCTGATGCAAAAAAATGTGATCTATGTTCATATCCTCTTTAGAAAGAAGGCCGAAAGTGGTGTCTATGTCATCTGTTACTACACTTTTACTTCATTAAGCTTGTTATTAACCACCTAAAACAAAAATACTTATAATATTTACGTATAATGTGAAAATAAAAAATACACCATCCAAAAATGTATATAATGTAGTTTTAAAGCATCTATATGCTTATTACAATTGATTACAAACTTAGATCACACTAACTCCATTTTGAATTGAGCTATATATATTACACTCGCTGACTTATAAGAAAGATTAGTATTAATTTAATCTATTATACTAATTATCCTAACGCTTTTCTTCATGACAGTTCCAATTTTTATTTATAAAGAAAAAAAAATCTATAATTTCCTTAAATCACTTTTAAGTAGTCGCCAGTATGGACGAAACTTTTCGAACATTTCATAGGATTTTATGTTTTGCTGGAATTTCTTTTTTCTCCAAAACCAATAAGAATTCTGAACAATGGTTGTTATTTCAGATTTTCAATTTTGTCCTCGGATTTTTGACATTTATATTCACCTCTGGTTTTGTGATTGCTCACTCCAGCAATCTACTTTTATTTATACAAGGCGCTTGTATTTGGACAACCGGAGTTATCATGTTTATTTCATTGGGTGTGTGCTTGGTTTTCAGGAGTAAATTCCAGATATTTTTGAACGAGATGGCATTTAAAGACGGTATGTTAGATATGCCTTTGGTTGGCTATGTTTTAGAAAACGAACACACTGGAAAATTAAAGGATCTAAAAGATTTAATAATAAAGACACAAGAGAGACTGCTGCGATTCACAAGACTATTATTAAAAACATATGTTGTGAGCGTATGGCTGAGTGCAACGCTTTATCTGTGTAATCCAATTTATCAGATGTTAATGTTGAATGATGATACTCTGCGCTTATTAGGTTAGTATTCGTGTTAATTATTCTTCATAAAATTGTATTTCTCTAGTTATTTTCCTCTAAAGTCTTTTGAATAGTTAGTGGAAAAAAGGTACTTGACAAATAGGTATTTTAAAGCGTGAAAATTTATTTATATCTTTACTCATCAAGTCATCTTTCATGGCACGAAGAAAATTATTCTTTATATTACTTCACATGAGGATGTCCACTGTTCTTTTTAAGTTAGGATCACAAACGAGTACAGTACAATTCGTCAGATTATAATTGAGGAACAACTACAATTTCAATGATTCAAAATACACACAATGGCGCGCCTCTGTAATAAAATATAAACAAATGCGTCGTTTACTGTAAATGCAGTAGCTTTAAGCTGCTGTTTCATGCTGGTAATATATGAGGGCATTGTCTTTTCCGTCCTTACGACCAAAACATTTACAGCTAAAATTTATTGAAGTTCGCCACTCAAAATCATATTTTGTGGCACTTTATATCAGGCTTACGCTTACCAGTTCGATAAATCATTATTTCAGATGCTAAATATATCAGGCTTTTCTATGATATTTTATGAAGTGGACATCAGATGTTGTATATAGTCTATAATACAAGTAAACTGTTGTTGCAGCTTTTGATATGTGGTTTCCGTGGAGCTTAGAAAACTTCTACGTGTACTTGGCTTCGTTTATTTTTCATGCTTACGCTGGGTATTTATGCTGTATTGGTAAGTTGAATCATTGGTGACGGATTGAGATATCAGTAGTGAAATAAATTTATAATGAGACCAGTTGTAATTTATTCAAGCATATCCAGGGCTACAGTCCATTATAATCCTCTTAGTTGGTCAAACGGTCCGTCAACTGCGGATTATAACTTTTATTCTTAAAAACTTAACCGAGCTGTCAACACAATTAGTTGGAAACGAGAAAGAAAACTGGCAATACTGCTGTACTGAAATATTTTCTCAATGTGTAAAATATTATATCAAAATAAAAAGGTACTTTTTTTAAATATGATTGATAATTACAAAAATGCTTTATATTTGTATTTCATTAACAAGAATTTTTTCAGATTCACCAATCGCTTAAATCTCATTTGTCAACCTTTCTATTTGGCGTTGATACTAGTAGCAATAATGCTTGTCTGTATGTGTTCAGTAAAAATAGCCGTTGCCGTAAGTTCCTTTAATTTTGTATTTCATTCATGAAAAACCATAGAAACAAAATTTTAAATTATTAACCGAAAATAAAAATTAATTACCTTGTTAAAATTAATTCAATGCAGTGATGTCATAATGTTTTTAATCAATTCATTTTTTAATTCTAGAGCACATTTTCCCCGGATACAATGAAATATTTTGTTCATGGACTGTGTTTCATTCTCGTTGTTTTATTATTTTGTTTATTGGGTCAGCAAGTACAGAACGAGGTAAGTAATGAGAGAGTGGATAATTTCTTAACTCAAAATTATATCAATTATTATCAATAAAAATGATTAAATGTACGAACTGTTAAACATATTACTTCACCATGAATAACATTTTTAACGTGTAGTGGGCGTATCGCTTTCTAAGCCGTCACTCTTTGATGTTTTTCCTGTGGGTTCGTAAGTCCTTAGACTTACGGATATACCAGAACAATTTTAAGTATTCCGATAAATTGATTTCGATTTTCTTTAGCTTTTAACTGGGCGTCAGTCTCGTTTACTCAAGCATTTAAATATCGCAGTGTAGGAGTCGAGGCAAAAAGTGTTGCTTTTTTGTAGGAGAAACGCCTGAAAAAAAAAGAAATAACATGCACTAATAGTACCCGTATCAAAATGATGGGCAAGCTAATAGGTGTCTTCACCGCTTACATTTTGAATATCCCAGACAGATAATATCTTTTAGGTCGCTTTTGACTATATAAACCGATATTCTATGTGGTGGTTCACTAGACTGATGTAAAGTAGATAACATTAGAGAAAGGTTAACACGTTACTGCAGAGACGAGACATAGATAAAATACATCCGATATAACCAACAATTTGTCGTACATTAATATGCTTCTTTGGCACACCCAAAAACCCAAAATATTAAAACCAATGATATTGCGACGCACAATTCACATGTCAAGCGTTGCATTTACGATGATTACATCTGGAAGAAACTCCGCATTAAACTTATTAAGATCCAAATGTAAACTAATGTAGGGTGGTAAAAAAATAATTCTTTATCATTTTAGTGTGAAAAACTGGAATTGGCAGTTACAGAAAAATGGTATCTTTTTGATAGAAGACATCAAATCAATGTGCTAATTTTCAAAATAGCTGTGGACCAGAGAATGCCAATATACATATTTGGATCTATTACACTGTCATTGCCGACATTTACTTGGGTATTTTTTTTTTATTTAATCTCTGACACGCTTTTCAATTGTTTTCAAATGTATTTCCTTTACAGTTTATCAAGTCTGGGATGTCGTTCTTCACATTGGTCATGTCAATATTAGAAAGATAAACAATGGTATCCTACTCAGAACTAGTCGAATATCTTTAATTAATTATTTAAAAATTATGCTTTTTAAGTTCTTTTCAACTTATTATTTATAACTTATTTATTTGCAATAAATTTTCATAACATTATGGGCTTTATTTTTATTATTTAACCTCATGAGCTTGTTTGCTGGAAATTTATTAAAGTCAGAAAATGTATTCAAACCGGCCAAGTAGTTGAATGTTCGAATCGTCTGAAAGCTTCGAATCATTAATGGTAAGTCATTCGAACTCATCAACCAGAATTTCTGAAAGGTCCGGTTTTGTCACGGAATACCCATATCATTGTGTACTAAGAGAGGTAACAAGGTTTACGGAATACCTTTTATAAATGCACTAATTAATAGTACAAGATACCAAAATTCAAGACAATCATACATTAGGTAGGCTGGTAGAGAATGCCCTTTGGCATAAAGTCTGTGGTGTGGTTTTGGTGTTAAGTCTGCAATTGTGTATGTTTTTGTACTATGTAAAACTTGTGCAAATAAGGAATGGACAAATGTGTAATCAATAAAACGGCATATTGTTTTTTCTTGAATCAATAAAATTGGAGATATGTACCATTTTGTACACTGTTAATAATCATTTATAATTATAACGTCCATGGCTAGAAATTGTAGCACTTTGCGGTGGACATTAATTGATTTAGAGCGCTACTTGTCGCATGCACTGCAATAGTAATTAGTTGAGCGGTTTGGTTCTTGTGGTTAAGTCCATTGAATGCAAGATTTGCATAATTATGTTATTATTGGCACAAATGTTACCTTTCTGTAATTATTTAGGTAAAGTTAAAATTATAGCTTATGACACTTTGATTTCTGATGTTTCAATAAGCATTACTTCTAACCACCCACCACCCATCATGTTCTAAGCCAGATCTGATTTGGATAGCCGCCGCATTGAAGTTAAAAAAAGGGTGATTTGATTGGAGAAGGACCATACTCTCTACCTAATACTCGTAATAGTGTCAAATAATAACTTAGTACTCCCTTGTTTCATATGGTAAACAACTTTATTCATGGTGTAAGTATGGCACCATTACGTTATATGACTGCTATAATCGACGTATTTCAAACTGAGTCGTCAGGTAATAAAATTCACTGACGGAGCAGAATCGAAGCATATGATATTATCAATAAATATCTCGTTATTTTTAAAACTGTACGACTAACCGATCTTGCATATAATCTGCTATACACAACGTCAAAGGCCAAAACGACATGAAACTCAAAGCTGTGTTCGTGTTTGGCCTAATTACTTCGACTGGCTAGAACGGAGCTCTTATGTAAAATGTTTGCGTTTCTTGTGCATAGATGTCAACAGACACTTTTGTTTTAGTATATTTATTATTATATTTTCAAAACTAAATATATTTTTTTTGAACGTGGATTTTATACTTATGAATTTTGAAACATTAGAAAAATCCGTTCTGAACTATTAACTAAGCAATCATTATTCTCAACACCTTACCCTATCATTTATCCACAGGGCCTTAGCCATAAATTTACATGATGCATATAGCATACGGAAACGGAAATAATGATGGATATAAGAGTTTATGGGCCGTTGTCATCGCAAACCATCAGGTGGACTGTGTGCTTGTTTACCAGTCATAAAAATGTTGTATCTTCATCTTGAAAATGTCTATATGGTTCTTTTTTGGCAAAGAGCTGATTGCTTTTGATTAGCATCGTAATCACCTCAGTGCATATTTCATGCACTGCCTCCATTGACTCCTGGCAAACTTGCATATGTATTCTCTGGGGGTATGGGATGGGATTGTCCTACAATGAGTTCTACATTGCCAGTACAAGGTTACCACCAGAACTTCCATCGCTTTTATTTAACGGTAACATTATAACGCCGTTGGTAGATTTCGTTTTGAAACGTAAATATTTTTGCAGTGCTCAGTAAAATAACAAAGGTGCTTTTATAAAAGCTTAAAAAGATAGGTAAATAAATTCAGTCTAACTCGGTTCGTTTCGCAAAATCACTTGTTTAATATCCCGTGAAACTGAAGCAACACCTGTGCATTCTGATTTAAACGTAGTATATATTCTAAACAAGTTACAAAATAAAAGCTAACATAATGCTATATTTAGAATAAAAAAAACTTATAATAGCAAGCGCCGATAGTGTAATAACGATCTGGCAATCGTGGATTCCATTAATTTCGTGATGGATGATCTTACCAGATTACTACGTAATGTCCAAAGATCACATTCAAAAATTTGTGTCAAGCTTATGGCATAGACTCAGTTCTTGTCCCGCGAGGGACCCTAACAGCCACGATGCAACTAGTTTCTAGCTGTGGCATAAGTGGGTAAGAACCATGCCCCATAATACCACCGTAAAATAGCATTACGCTGCTGTTTTATTGGTAAGTGTAGGTATTCGGAGATGTAATTAACAGTTGGAAACATTTCTATCTCTTTTTCCAACTGAGTTTCCTCAGGAGTGCGTTATCGCATGTGCATCTTGAATATATGGTGAAGAAGTGTTTATAACCGATACGACTTGGGGACATTCGTCATGTTATATTCTTGCAGTCTACATCATTCTTATAGGTCGGCAGTGCATTAGCGACCATATCAGGTGAGCTGCTTCCTCGTTTGCAACATATACTATATAAAAAAGTGGGTATAGATATATATATATATATGTATATGTATATAAAACTACATTAGTTTATGGTTGTCCTATTTTTTCATCAACATTTACTTCAACATATTTCACTACTACCGATGCGTGCGTTACACTGAATCCGGAAATCTATCATATTGGCTTGAACTTTACATATTTTAGACATCACATATGTCTTTGACATCTAATGTCAAAAATATGTTTGTACGTATAATTTTAAAGAAATGTTTTAATACAATTTTTATCGCACTAAGGACTAATAACAATACATTAAATTCATGACTGCTGGTGTTGTTCTTACACTCTAAAAAATATTTCTTTTGATTATAGTTAGTGTTTATTACTTTATCTTTTTTTATTAGATTAAACTAGTTGATAAAGCACTTTGGTGATGACTCTTATGCCGAATGCAAATTTAAATGCTGTTATTTGTTAAGCCACAGTTTGAGAAATGTACCAATGCCACATCAATACGGACTATCGTGATGTCTTAACAGTTTTAAAGATGCTTAAGAGCCCAAATCATCTAGACAATAACTGTTCTTCTTACGTGACTGAGCCATGATAAAGCCAAGAACCACGTCTTGTATTTCAATTTGTTCAAAATCCATTTCCTGGTAATATAGTAAATTGATAAGTCTAAAGCGGTAGCTACTCTACATCTTTCAATATTCTACCTTTTAAATAAATTTTTTATCGAGCATTAATGAAAATGTACAGGGGTGTGTGCTCGTTTGTTATGTTAATTCCATATAAATATACTTCGTATATATATATTTATCTATAATAATTAGAATAAACACGTACAAGGCCTTGAAGAAAACACGTGCTCTTGTACAAATTTTTATTTCTATATCAAATCACATTCATTATCGTATTGACTTTTTCTATTAATGTGGCAATAGAGATAAAAATTACACAATAATTTTAGGGTAACTTACCAGAGTTATAAAAATCTCGCTCACTAGTTTGATTGGCTCATGTCTGTTATACGAAACGTGTCCTGAAAATGAATATTGTTAATGGACATCAATACGACAAAGGATTTTCCAAACTTAGTTTCTATTGGTATTTCGACGAGTTTCAGTCCTATAATCTAAAAGAAATGTATTTCAATTTAATGCTATATATAGAGTACATTACTTCGCGTTCGCGGAGTCGAATGAATCCCATAATAGGAACGATATTTTTAAATAACATGTTATTGTTTTTCTGGTCTGGGAATGTTGCTGTATGTAGTATGTCGCGTGTCCACGACAATACACATGAACCTTCCTTTCTTATTCCAAATCATTACATCGCCCAAATATTTGCGGCATTATAATATGTTCTGCGTGATTGATGCCACCCAACCAGAAGAAAGCGTGCTGATTGGAATCGACCAGGAGGATTTTACCATCCATAATAATGGCAATCGCTACTTATTTTTTTATTATTACATTAAGAGTAACAAACGAGCACAAAGGAATCATAATGCAGATGCGTTGTCACCCTTGAGGACTAAGATGGAATGCCACGTCTCCAGTAATAAAGGTCTCCGGATCCCTGCACTCACCAGACGAATCAGCAGCATTATGATTTTACGCTGGTATTCTGTGAGGGCGTGGTCCTACCCCGGTCGAGCCATTCGTTATGCAGCTAGAAACAAAGCAGAAAATATGTTGCATATATCCAAACGATGTGTAGCCAAGTTGTTTCAAGTTACCTCATGTCGTAACTGAACTATAGGTAAATATACTTGTCAACAAATTCGGATATTACACCCGCTCCAAACAGTAATATGTGATATAGACGTTTTACATGACCTTCATCTTGCCTATGTTCTTCAAAAGTATATTGTCGACTGATACATATAATTACTAACATTAAGGATATTGTAATAACTAATATTATTTTACGGTGGTATTCTGTGAGGGCGTGGTCCTACCCCGGTCGAGCTGACCCTTTCGTTATGCAGCTAGAAAGAAACCAAAGGATATGTTGCATTTATTCGAACGATGCGTAGCCAAGTTGTGTCATCAAGTTACCTCTGGTCGTAACTGAACTTTAGTTAGTCCTTCCAAAGCTAACAAAAGACCAGTTTGCTATAAGACGAGACCACTACTATAATCAAAGGTTTTTTTGAGCAGCATCCAAAAAATTGATCTACTTAGAGCTGAGTCGCTCTCATCTCCGTTTTTTCGATACCCACTTAAGTTGTTAATTGCAATTTTAAGTGCTGATTGAGAAATAAATAGTACTATTTTAAATTTTATGTTTTGAATATTTTTTTGCAATTTTAAATTATTTTAATTTATATATTTTGTTGCCTTAATATTATAGGCACTAATTTTAAATTCATATTATTTTTTTTAACCGATGTTGGCAACATAATTTCTATCTCGTTTATGTTAATAAATTACACTGATATAGTAAATGAATAGAATGATTACAAATAATAATTATTTCTATCTTAGTCCTAGCTTATTAACACGATCAAAGGAAACTGCCAGCTCATGCTTTACCTAGAAGATTACGAGCTGATTAACGACCACCAGTACGGTTTCCGTCAGGTTCGTTCAGGTGGTCTACTTGACTCATCGATAGGCGTAGGCAGTCGAGTTCAAGGGAGAGGCCTTGGCGGTTAGTCTGGACGTAGCGAAGGCTAGGACTTAGGATTTGGCACAAAGCGCTTCCTCTCGAACCGTAGCATCAAGGTCGTAGTCAACGGTGCATGGTCTGAATCCAAACCAGTGAATGCTGGTGTTCCACAAGGATTTGCGGCTCCTATCCTGTTTCTTCTGCATATCAATGACATGTTGCAAATTAACTTTTATTACTGGGCCGGGCACCCACAAACTTCAACGGAAAGCGGCTCGATTCGTTGATGACCAGGTACTTTCCGATCGGCCTGATTCACTGGTGTTGCGAAAAGAAGTGCACCTCTTTGCTTTTGTCGCATTTACCATGGGGAGTTGTTCGGATTAATTCCAGCCGCTGAGTTTAAACATCGTTCGTAACGACAGAATTAAAAATTTCATCCTCATCATCTGGATGGTTGGCAATCCACCACTGTGCGCTTCATGCATAATTTCCTGCCACGCACAACTACTCTGTGGAATCAACTGTCGCCAGCGGTGTTTCCGAACTTAGGGACCTTTAAGAAAAGAGCCTACGGATGTTCATGGGCGGCGGTGATCACTTACCATCAGGTGGGCTGCATGCTCGTTTGCCGCCTATACTATTAGAAAAAGAATTAAAAAAGGTTTTTTTTTAAACTTTTTAAGCTAGTGCTTGACCACGACCTCACCTAATGTTAAGTGGAAAGCAGTCCTGGATGCTAAGGTGCACTAGCTCAGTAAATGCCTATTCACTCTACTCTTGCAAACACATTGTAATTAGAGGGAAAGACTGACGCGGGCAAACTATTCCAGTCCTTTGCTGTACGAATAATGAAAGACCAAGCAAAGCACTTCGTTTGGGTTTGAGGGATGTTCACAATAATAGGATGAAATCCAGCAGTGCGTCAAGAAGTCCGATGGCGGAACGGGGATGGGGAAATTAGATCAAGTAATTCCTGAACACACTCTCCAAAATGCGTTCTGTAAAACACGCTAGCCACCTAACGCCTGTGCTCAAGACTGAGCAGATTGGTTTCAGCTGCGTCACCAATTAGCCCCTTAGCCCGCCTTTCCACTGAGTCCAAAGCTGCGAGATTGTATTTAGCGGCGCCTGCCCAAATGTGACAACAGTATTCTACACACGACCGGACTTGAACTTTATAGAGCGTTAAAAGCTGCCCCGCAGAGAAATATCGCAGCACTTAGACCAGGATCCTAAGTTTTTTGCAGCTATCTTCGTCTTGGACTCGATGAATCGTCCGTAGTTAAGGTTCAATGAAATTTAGATTCCCATAACTGAAGGCGATCAGTGAGTTCCACAGATAGAGATACTGTATGAATTTGTTATGTTAATATATTTTTTTAATAATTCTGTTTTACCTCCGCCTTATCTAGTATTGTCAAAAGTAATTTGGTTTTATATATCTAACAATTCATCATTTTAATATATTACTAAATTTTTAAACGTCCAGTAAATATATATCTTATATTTAGGTAATAACTTTAGGAAAATCCAATTTCACTGTATATCCTAAAACTTTTTCCCATAAATTTAACTCCGATATGCAGCTAACACGACTCGCCAAAGCCGACTTGAATAAAACTGGGATCAACTCTAGGAAAAAGACGAAGGACTACGTACGTGGATTCTGCACATATTTATACCCATACTAAAATTTTTACGATGAAACCAGGAACATAACAAAGTAAGAATACTTTAGTCAATATTGAATAATTTCTCAAAAATGTACAAAATATTCCCCGTTGATAACGAATACTATTATCCATCTTTTTTAAAAAAAAATTAGAGCTACTTAGAAAACTTCTAGAGATGGTAAAATGAATAAATGAAGTTTTTACTTTTAGTCAGGGAATAAAGCATAGCTTCGACTAAACAATAATATGTCTGTTGATCGAGGTTGACCCCCACTTGATCAAAACTGTGAAGCTAAATGGTGCTAAACCATAATGCCCGTATTGCAGTAACTATTAAGAATCGGGAAAAGTAAGAGCATAAAGGCGTTGTTGTTACTTCTACCATTTGACTAAAATTTTATTGCGTCGGCATTTATTTGGTTGCAATCTTACACAAAAATAGTAACTTAAATGTTAATGCCGACAGTCATAAAACGAGGTGCACAAATTTAACTCCGATATGCAGCTAACACGACTCGCCAAAGCCGACTTGAATAAAACTGGGATCAACTCTAGGAAAAAGACGAAGGACTACGTACGTGGATTCTGCACATATTTATACCCATACTAAAATTTTTACGATGAAACCAGGAACATAACAAAGTAAGAATACTTTAGTCAATATTGAATAATTTCTCAAAAATGTACAAAATATTCCCCGTTGATAACGAATACTATTATCCATCTTTTTTAAAAAAAATTTAGAGCTACTTAGAAAACTTCTATGGATGGTTAAATGAATGAATGAAGTTTTTACTTTTAGTCAGGGAATAAAGCATAGCTTCGACTAAACAATAATATGTCTGTTGATCGAGGTTGACCCCCACTTGATCAAAACTGTGAAGCTAAATGGTGCTAAACCATAATGCCCGTATTGCAGTAACTTAAAAATCGGGAACAGTAAGAGCATAAAGGCGTTGTTGTTACTTCTACCATTTGACTAAAATTTTATTGCGTCTGCATTTATTTGGTTGCAATCTTACACAAAAATAGTAACTTAAATGTTAATGCCGACAGTCATAAAACGAGGTGCACAAATAAATGTGGAAAAAGCTAACGGCTTGTAGGGCTTCCATAAACATTTTTAACTGTTAGTTCATCATTAAGGAGCTTAAAATTTTATTCACCTTTTCACCTGTAAGACACTTTAAATTAAGGATCACTTTTACGCCATCAATATATTTAAACTGACAGCACTTAGTTTATAAATTTAAAACACAGTCACAATTGTCAGTCAGTTTTATCTGACTAACGTTGTTGGATAAGATATTCGGTTGATATAGACTATACATAATTAACAATATTTAATTTCTCCTATTATATTCCACAATATCAAGAAATATTTACAATGTCATAGACACTTGATAATTAATCAAATTGACAATACAACCGGCCCACTAAGCTTAGCTCTTTACACTGAACAAGTTGATTGATCGATAGGCTCTTCGGTAGACATTACCATTGATTATTATATACTTTCGTAAATACTGTTCGGTGGAAGACTATGGATCAGTTATTGTTACGAACTTAAAAGAACAAACTTGCCCACAACTCACTTCATGATAAGCAATCAATGTGGATATACACTGGCACTTTGGTTCTTCATTTCTTACTTAGATATTAATACATCCTTGGAGAAGTATTATGATGCAAATACGACACTACCCCTAATGAATGAAACAAAGCCTCTTTACTTGTATCAGATGAATGGATGGATGCTTAAATTTGTCACTCATCATACGAAACCTAATACCGCTGGATTTTTATGTAATGATGGCATACTGGAAATGTAGTCGCGTAAATGAATGTGTACATAATAACTAGGATTTATTTTCTTCGTCTTTTCCAGCACTTAGTTTGCAGTAGAATATACTAGTGCCAGAGTTCTAATTATCTAAGATATATTTTAGCTAGCTTATAAGAATTTGGCAAATGTATATCCCACCGTTAGCTTTGTCATCAAGCCTCGACAGTTGATCAAATGGGTTCACCACGCGCTAGTTAGTATGGTACTTAGAGAGTTACCATTTTCACTCCACTTCACAATTCATAGTGAGTATATATGTGTTAAAGTAAATATTAATAACGATGTCTTTCTTATAGATTTCAAACTTGTCAATATCTTTTATTTGCTGTCCCATTGGTACCGACACAGTAGAATTGTATTTAACTAAACATTTGACAATGATACAAGTTTAACTGAGATGTTAGATCTATAAAATACATAGTAAGATTTCATTATGCTATGATTTAGTATAAATGAAAATAAACTGTGTCGATAAGGAAAACTTAAGCTTTCAAAGATTATATAACAGACATTGATGATTTCTCATCTGTAGATAATCTTGATTTAAGTCACAACTATTTATTAATCAAATCTTTCTACTTTAAATTAATGGTAAATTTGTTTAATAAACAATAATTTGACAAAAACGTGTTCTCCTAACACTATGCCAAAATATTAGATTTTTTTTTTTCTCCCATAAGTTTTGCGAATAAAATGTACTTATCGTTGTAATTGTAGTTGATTTAGTTAGGTTTTAGATAAGGCGTCCTCTATAAAGCTGCCAAAAAACACAATTATAAACAAACTATCACAATTTAAGGAATAAGTGGTGGATATATGGCGGTAAATGGATCATATCGTGCTCATGAAATCGTTTACTGATAGAGAAAAAATAAAGGTTTCCAAAAGCCAGTCTCGTACTGGCAAAGGTAGTATAATAAAACAACTTTGTTGTATACCGTATGCCTAACACAATAAGCATCTCGCTACAGACGATGTCCAAAGTCTAAATTACTTATATAAGTTTGGAACATGTCTCAGAAACTTTGCTAGTGCTTAACGAACAACTAGAACCACCAATTACTAATTTAATATATCCTAACATAGTCTATTACATCTAAGAAACAATACGAATAATTCGTTTTAGCTCCGTGGTGGTTTTGACTGAAAATCTATTAATACATCTTACATTAATGCCATAAAAGATTACTAAAAAAAGTGTTATTAATATTTGGAGGTCTTTGTTTTTTAAATCAATAAATTTCAACTTCATAAAAATCAAAATCTTTTTAAATTTCAAAAAGAAGGTTCAGTTCATTAAGAATCCATATTTATTATTTATTATACTAGACCCATAAACAGTCCACTGCTAGAAACGGTTGTTTCTGGGGAAAATCAGTAATGCAGCCTGCGTGTCTAAGAATTTAAAATACAAAACTTCCAAGCCATCCGTGAATGCACAGTTATGCCATATGGCCGATTTCACGCAATATTCCATTGAGCAGTTGATACAAATAGATGTTTTTTGTATGAAACGCCTTACATTTAGAAAAGCGTTACCTGTAGTAAATCAATATTTGCGTAACTACAACAGTATCACAGAGTTAAAGTTGCATCTTGATCATTATCTCTCAATTTTTGGGTTGCTATCCACTAAAATAACAAAATATCAAAAATAGTAACTGGAATAAAGATACATCTGAATACTTTCTTATATTGATCTTTTTTTGTGTAGAAGATATTACAAACTAACAAGGTTGACCACCATAGGTGCGTTGGTTAACTTGGAGAAAGGAGTGGGCTCTTAGGTGCATAAATCATATCAGGTTGTATAAGTACTCAAGTGATTCACAAGTTATAGTTGACAAAAAGTTCGTACAAAGAAGATAGTGATGGCTTATCAACATTTTGATGAGGATAAAATTTGAATTTTGTTCGTGAAGTGCGATTGTTAAACTCAGGAGCTGAAATTATTTCTAACAATTCCACATAATTTATTTTACAAAAGTTGGATAGGGATAGAACTGATCCTTAGGCCACGTGGCTGTTATTATCTCTATATAAATCAAAATACTGTAAGTTATACGTATAGTGTTAGTCATGATTGACTGTAGTTCGTCTAATATTTATTAGAGCAGAACGTGATTGACCCCATTAGTAAGGAAGTTTGTTAATATATCCCTATCGAGAACTTCCTTAAGTTTTACGCTAGAGTTAAACTCACCTACCCTTACTTTAAAGATTAATTGTACACGGTATATTGGGGAATAAACATCTTTTGAATTTTGAACATTGATCTTCAAACCTTATGCGTTAAGTTGAATGAGAAATAGTTGTTACCCTTCTTAACTTTCCCATTGATTACAGTGCTATGTTTTAGTTAATACTGGATTCACAGGATATATTATGGTGCTGTACGTTAAATACCGAAGATACACTCACTCATCTTCATTTTATCTTACCTTATATAACATCTATTCAAAGTACCATACGTTCATCCCCAAAAGTCAAAATTATGTTTTACATAATTATCATTAACTTTGCTGGAAAGCGTCAAGACTAATACTCATTTTTTACTTGTATATTAAAATCTCCACCACTAGTATATTTATAATTCAAAGTAATGGTTAGATTTAGAAAGAATTAGGTCTAAGTTTAAAGTTCACAATTTCTTCCTGAATTAAGTTTTTAATTAATTACGTCATAAATAGACAGACGAAAAATGCTTTAAACTATGATAATTCAAAATAACCAGTAAATACTGAAATGAGTTAAAATATTTAAGTAATGGTGAACGTCATATTCTAACAAACCACCTTAACATTTAAATTATGCTGAAAATATTATGCTGTATAATTACCAGCTACTGTACACGAGTTTACTCTTTGGTCTCAGAACATATTGCTTGCCCGCGTGTTTGTTCTTTTATTTCTTAGACAATTTGATGTTTTGTAACTATTAAACATATCAAAGGAAATGATAAAGAGAAGGTTCCTACGCAGTTTCACTTGCTGTATTCTATCGTCAAAAGGAACCTCATAATGTAAATGGCGATATTTGAAAAATAAAACTAAAATTTCTTACGTAGCAAAATAAAAATATTTTTATTAATTTCAAAACATTGGAGTAAAATCGTACCTATATCGTTTACACTACACAAGGCCTGAGTTACGTTTTTCAGGAAATTGACCGTTTTGGATTATATAAAAAAAACTGGCATAATAAATTAGGTTATTCGTATTTCTGTTTTGCTAATCCAAGTAACGGTAACCTTATAATAATTTACAAATGATTCTAATTTAAAAGAGATCTTTTAAATTAGAATCATTTTAAGAGATTCTTATTAAATCACTTTTGTACCTTTTTTCTCCACTTCTTTTTAATTTTTTTATTATTTACTTTTTATACAATTTATGCAAAGGAATTCTATTATGTTTTCCTGATAATCTCCTTACAACGTCTGACACAATACAAAGCTTTAACTAGAGGCATATTCCGATCCGGAAAAGCCTTTTTTTTTCACAATAATAATAAACCTGAAGACGGTTATTTGTGTATTGCATAAATGTTAAATTTATTGTCTAGACTAAGTAGGCATAAGGAAATTAACATCAGTACAATAATAGTATTAGTTGTGGAGAGAAAAAATATAAATATTTTAATGGTAAACATATATATAAATAGGATCTGTCTATTCGTAACTGTCAGGGCAGTGTGCCGATTTTTCATTCATCTCTTTTCCATTCATATGCACATTAATATGTGCACATACACTCTCCCTACTCCTACCTTTCTATTCCTTACAGTTCATACAGTCCATCTATATTTTCTATGGTCTACATCTTGCATTACATCTATCCTCATTCATATTTATCATTTGCATAGTAATAGGAAAGAAAAAAGAAATTGTATAAATTACAAAATAAAGCAAGAAGAATCAGACAAGATATTGCTGAAAAAAAAAACAAAATATACTACTATTTACGCAAATTATAAAACATGCTCCACAAGCTTTACGAACTCAGGTCTAAAAACGTTAAAGTATTACTGTAATAAATTTACTCCTCCTTACGTACATGTCGCAACCGCGCTTTTTAACATGTGTATTTTGCTTCTTTCTTTGTTTCCAAATGAAACTATGAATTACAAAAAGTCTAAAAAGTATTTCTAGTTGAAAAGAGATGCTTAATCTTGGTCTGATATTTTATATTTTTTATAAATCTATTTAACCAACTTAGCGTCCTGTACATCGAGACTCTCTGTGAGGAGACCATTGTTGGTATAGCTGATGCTTTATTTTGTTACATATTGGATAAATATTTGATAGTAAAAGATTGCTACAAAGACAAGACAGGTGCAACTATTTCATACCCTTTCACCTTTTAATATGATAATATTTTAAAATCATGTAAGATTTCTACTTCTGTCTTGTTTTGTTATTTATCGATTGTCGAATTTTGTGCATTAGATTGGTATATCTCAGACCTTTTTCCTAAAGTTATTTGAAATATTGGTCTATAGAGAATGTAAAAAACAAGTCACAGCCACATATAAATCCGTCATTGGTTGTTTACACTCCAACCTGCTGTTAAGGTGCCAATGTTATCCCAAACGCAATTTGCAATTTTCTTCTTATTGAGTGCCTATTTACATTTTCTTTGAAATAAACGCAACTTCATCAGCGATCCGTTACTAATGGTACAGATTTGTTGGTGACGGTAAATGTTCATCAACATAATCATGGTATCCCATTGAATGAATCGTTTAATATAATAACTTTCATCAATTGTTAAAGCATTGCTTTACTCAAGTTTTAACTGTACAAACTTAATAGTGATAATACGATGTCTGTGAGAACCAAGAACAATAAATACAATTACATAGTTAAATGTCGATCATGACGAGCTCTAGGGATTGTTGGATAGAATAGCTTTTCACGTAATAATAAGTTTATTAAACATAAAGGAATTACTTGTAAAACAATTCACTTGAAAAACACTTTAGAAGTTCACTCACTAGTCGCTTCCTGTCCCCAATGTGTATCACGTCGTATCTCAAACGATACTCCCCGTACTCGCGACTCGACCGCTTATAGTATATATGCGTGGTAAACCGTTCCATTATCTTCGGGAATATTCCAGTTGAATATGGCTGTTTCCATAACTTTTTCTCATCACGCATAATCGAGAACATTCTGAATCGTTGTCGAACATGACTATCTCTTTCTAACACGCGTCTAGCCATCCTGCTCACACATTTATGGAATATTCCGGAGCCATATTCGATGTAATTGACTTTCTCTCGTACATATAACAATCCTGCTCACACCTCTTCTGGAATGTTCCAGACACGTGATAAAATATACTGGACTCCTTCTTTCACGCATAAAGCCATCCTACTTAAATCTTTTCTGAAAGTTTCTAGAGACATGATCGAGTATAGTCGTCCCTCCCTTTCACACGTATAGGCTGTCCTTTTCACGCACATTCCGGAATGCTCCAGATATGACTGAAAATGGGTTTTCAGGAATAAGTGACGAGTAATTATTTGGGTCCTGAAACGACCTGAAACATGTATCAGCCTGCTGAAAACGGTGTTAACATGGAATAACTTCTGGTACGACCTGAAAACATAACTGTACAATATAGTAATATATATCAGTAACAATAGCGTCAATAGCCTAATGGTTTAGTTTGCTAAGGTCTGTTACTCTTAAGGTCGTAGGTTCGAATCCTATTGATATACTATTGTCTATTCTCGTGACTAATGTCGTGAACTATCTCCTAGCATAAGCCGGAATATTAGTAATGTTAAAAGTATGTTAATATACTTTTTGTAAATATATATATATATATATATATATATATACATATATTGCTAAACTTATTTTTCTTAAAATAGGTGTTTTACTAAAGGTATAAAAATTTATAAAATAAAGATCACTAATATACTTGAATCGAATTTTCACAACACTTAATTTTTCTGCACGTGAATCTCGCCAGCCTCTACAAATCAATTTTAGCCTGCTAACTTTTTTGTTACTGCTATTCGCTTGATTAATTCTTGTTTCTTGGTTGTAACTGCTTTATACACAAGTACTAATTAATTTTTAAAAAATTACCATATTAAAATGATAATTTATAATTTTACGACTGGGAATAAATTAATCCACGACATGTCCTTACACGATTCCTCCCTTCAATACTAAGTACTGGGTTAGTAACTATTTAAGGTATTTGTTATAAATTCTGACTGAATGACAAGGAGACTAATAAGATACAAAACCCTGCATACAAGTGTCGTTAGATAAAAATCAAAACATCTTAACCGCAGTTTCTAACTTTTACTATCTTAACCACATTCGAAATAAATAAAGGAAAATATATTTTTTTGTTACAACTAAAAGTAATCAAAAACTCACAGGACCTATTTTATGTAATATAATGTTTTCGGTAAAAAGACCTCTACCTTTCAGAAGGAGGGTCACGCAATTAATTGAAGTGCAACATAAATAAAACTGCCTTACTTATGTCTTTTGTGCTAAGCCCTAAAAATGTTACAGTGTTGTGAAATAAGGAAAGAAATAAATTGTCGCCTCCGGAAACATTACTTTCTGCAACACTTAACTTTCACCTCGAGCAAAGTGTACAAAACAAAATTATATATATCAAATTTTTATTTACAGCGCATGTACAATCGTATATACGAGTAAATATATATATATATATATATATATATATGTGTGTAAATTTATATATATGTATATAGTATATAGGTGGTCACACCTTAAAGTTAGCAAAAATGGATCGTGGTTGTTCATAGTCTCTCAGTGAATAACAGCGGTTTTAATCAGTAATATTTCAAGAAAACCATCACATGAACTAAGTGCTTCTTTTTAAATTCATTTTATTATAAAAAGCACTGTTGCAAATGTTATAACGTAAATATAACATATAATATGTGAGCGATTGCATTAAGTTTAAATTAAATTATGAGTAGGTGAAAAGATAAAAGTAAAAAGATGATGTGAAATCTCTTTGATTATACGCTTTGTCTCTGGCTGGTTTTGATACCATCAAATAGATGACATTTTAAGAACAGAAAATAAAAGTCTTAACAGTTTCCCGCCGTCTTTCTGTCTGAATCTAACTAAGAAATTGGATACATTTTGGAGCTTTATTACAAAAATTGAAATGGCGACACGTAACACAAGTTGCAAAAAATTTTGCAGTTTATGGATTCGAGTATCACAAAATAGGTTCGAGCGTTTTCATCCGGAAGTTTTGATCTCAAGAGAAGCTTGCTCTGGTCATCTTGTTACAGATAAAGTTGATGTAATTTTTGAAAAAGTAGAGCCAAACTGGCATATTTGTTGTTACGAAATAGCTGAAGATTTAGGGGCTGACCACAAAACAGTTCTTACCTATTTGGAAAAGTCTAGAGGATATAGAAAGCTGGATATTTGGGTGCCACACGAACTCACTGAAAGAAGCCTAATGAATCGTACTCATTTGCAGTTCTCTATTGAAACATAAGGAAACTAAATCTATTAAGATGATGCTGTATGAATGGTGGGATTGGAAGGGCATCGCTGGTTTTTTCCGCCGGGCAAAACTATCGATTCGGATCTACTGAACTTGGTGCTAGTTCGTCACCCTTATATTTAAAAACATCTAGAGTAATTGAGCGAAATAATTAATAGCCCAAACGTCTTATAATATCTATTGTAAAATTGGAAACAAAAAATAAACTAAAAGCAAAACTGATTGTTGACATCGATGCACAACAAAAGTGTAGTTTTTATATAGAAGCTCCACTCGAGCAAATACAGTCAAAGTAATTAGGCCAGACGCGCACTACGGCTTTGCGTTTTGTTTCGTTTTGGCTTTTGAAGTTGTATATAGTGGATTATAGCAAGATCGACTACTCATATAGTTTTTAAAATACTGAGATATTATATAATTATAGGATGCATATAGTTCACCTAGCGTAAGGTGACCTTTGTGGATCAAGCTGCGGCTAGTTTCGAGCAGTATCACGAGCGATTCGATCGGGGAAGAACACACAGAATTCCGACGTGAAATAGCAGCATAATGCTGCTGTCTTTCGTTTGTTGGGTGCGGGAATCTGAAGATATAATTATAGATGACGAGGCATTCCATCTTAGCCTTCTGGAGTGACAACGTACCCGCATTTTAAAACCTGTTGAGTTTGAGTTAATTTATAGGTCGTAGTTATCACTTAACATCAGGTAAACTGTGTTTGTCACATCTAGTTATTAGTATAGTTTGTCTGAACATTTAAAAAAATAGAAATATTGTAATTAAATCAAGATGTGAAATTGTATCCTCCTCTTGTTATATTTTTTAAGTTTTTTCCAATGTTTTTTATTCTTTTGAGATTGTTGAAAAACTTTGAAAAGTCCAATAGCCGTCTCCTAGTTTAGATTGGTTCTTGACGCATAGGTAGACGCAGGCTCAATATGCCAAGGTACTGAAATCGTGGTCCTTATATACCAGCTAATGTGGTGGCTATATTTATATTCTCTCTTAACTCCGTTAAACCATTAAGTATTATCTAGTTTCATCAAGAACCGTGCAAAAACTTAATATCTTATTGTATAATGCCGGAAAATATTAAGTTATTTTTTTTAAATAGATGATGGAAAATTATAGGCATACACAAAAACTTGTTCACATTATCCTTAAAAAGAAAATAACACATACGACCGAATTCCCCAGAAACTTTTATTATGAAACATGAAGCAGAATAGAGAGAGATGTATAAAAAGAACGAGTTAATCATGAAATAACAACCAGGGTATTGTAAGACAAAACCACATTTATTTTTCTTTTAAACAACAGTGTCAATGTCATAATAAAATAATCACCATAGTTTGACATACTCGTATTCTGAGGCGTATGATCGAAATCCATGAAAATATTTGTGACAAACCATAATAAATGAAGAGATGTACCCAAAACATGTTTGCTTATTCACATAAATTTATAAGTACCTATACATACATCGTTAATGTTTAACGTAATTTTAATAAAATTACCTTTACATTTCCAATTTTGGTGGATAGATATATCCTGTTATCTGTTAGCAAAATCGATTTTTGACTACTACAAAATTGGCTATCGAGTTGAGACTATCAATAAAAGTTCGAATGAATTAGTGGGTGTCAAGTGTGTGATACACTTTTAAAAAGTATTTTGCGCACTTTACTCTCAACAAAAAGATCTTTTATCAAAGTGATCTTGTTTTATCTTGCTTTGTTTAATCCATACAAACTTATTATGTCAAATATATATGAATGCTGCCAAAATACATCACTTTATGTATAATATCTTCTAAACATAAATTACTTTTCATGCTTAGAAGATATTATACATAAAATGATGCGTCCTGCTTGACTTTATGCAAGACTATGTATGTCTTTTGATTATTAGCAGATTATATAAACTAAAGCGCAGCAATGGCTGAATTTTCCCTGGAAAATTATTTATATTCAACCTAAGGTCTACCTTTCAATTTACTTATTGTACCTAAGAATTTTATTCCGTGTGATTTCTTCTTATCCTTAAAAAGGGCCTTCTTATCTCGCACATTTCACAATTTATTATGCGCATTAAATGCCTTTCAAAAAAATATACGAATGAAGTTTCTGCCTTTTGCTCGAGCTTGATTGTTACAAAATAGTGAGCATTTGAGCCGAGTCCATTTTAAACACACCTCTTAAGTTTTAAACGTTAATTATTTAACTTAACTTATAAAACTTAATCGGTTCATCTGAATATAAAAAAGACTAAACTTTCTAAATTTGATATCAATTGAAAACTAATAGAACGTTACATTTATAGAAATTACATAAAAAGTAAAAGTTATTAGAATAGTAAATATTGTGAACTGTATTTTTTTTTTAATTTATATATTTATTTAATATATTAAAAATAAAACGAGTAAGTAGCTCAGTAAGTGATTACCGTCGCCCGTAGTCATCCGCAATACAAGAGGAGTTGTACATGCGCTGCCGGCCCTTAAGAATGTTCTTGCTTTTTGAAGGTCCCTAAAATAAACGAACCAATGTTCGGAAATACCACTGGCGACACTTGATTCTATAGTAGTGCGTGGCAGAAAAATATGCGTATAGCCCACATTGGTGGATTGCCGACCACCGAGATGATGAGGAAGGAGTTTTAAATTCTGTCACGATGCACGATGTTTAAACTCAGCTGCTGGAATTAATCCTAATAACTCGCAATGTCAGCTAATCAAGCCGATCGGAAAGTACCATATCATCGTCGATTCAAACCGCTTTTCGTAGAATGCGGTCAAATAGAAGAAGCTGGTACTGGGATGCCCGACCCAGAGATTAGATAAGTATTCCACGTGAGGCCGAACTAGCATTTTGTAAAGTTGAACACAGTGGGCTGACATGAAATACTGCATACGCGTTGATTCTATAACACCAGTACCTGTGTATCTTATTAAAGTTTTTCGTTGTATGCATTAATGCTTATGAAATTATTAAATTTAAATTGATGTGCTAATTTAATGTGCTCTGTGATATCAAACATTGTCAGGGATATGTGAAATTAACTAATCTGCAAAGTGATCGCGTAATGAACTATGCCCCTTTACAGCGGAGGCTCTACACGTAGATAGGTAGGGTAGGGCTTATATAAGAAAAACAACTTTTAATTTACTATTCCTTGAACTGAATTGTTAAGTAATTTTATTAATCGTTCTTTATTCTTCTATCTTAGTCTAATCAATTCTTAATACGAATCTTTAATGTTGATGAAGCTCAATCAAGGTAGCACCTTTAACGTACAAAAATGTTATATCAACTCTGTTAAAGTATACGTATACGTGAGTATTCGCCACAGGTTAGTTTTCAAAACTAAGTGAGAGTTGCTGAAACCAACTTTAGTTAAACTGTTACAGAACTTTGACAACACGATGAGGGTGAAACTTCCGGAGTGGTATACTGACTATGAAAAATATATATATATTGGGCAAAAAGGAAGTAATAACCAGACAGCTAAGATTACACAAGTATGAGCTCGTCTAATTGCATCTCAGTCGCCTGTTGCATTTCCCATTATTATTACGTATAAAAACGATATAGGGCTCTAGATACTGGGGCTTAAGCTTGAGGCTAAGTATGGATAGCGAATCCTCTCCGTCATTAAATAGTTGAAATAACTGTATTGATGCGATAAACATAATTATTTTCCTGACACTATTACTACATTGACTGCTATAGAACCAAATAATAAAATTAGTATATTGTGTAATGACCATCCATTTCCTTACACAGCATCTGACTTTACACATTCCTTCAATCTTCTTGCACATAAATTACACCGATTCCGGTAAACGGATGACGAATGAGTATCTATTGGCGCTAACGTTTACAGTCCTATAAATCCTGCCAGATCGATGTCCTTTGGTAGCAATCGGAAGATATTTCCGTTACCAAAATTGAATGGTTGGATACCATGAACATTTCTTAACATTTTAACCAGCCGTAATGTATAGTAGATATAAATTATATAGCTAAAAGAACGTATTTTTGCACTCAAAACCATGGCATGTAATTAAATTTTAATGAAAATAGGTATGTGTCCGTTAATCTATTGTCCATTCATCATTTATTCAAGGATTTTTAATATCCCCTGAAGCATAATCTCTCTTCCGTTAACTCAAATACATGAAATGAACTATGCTATTTCTTTTACTACACGCTAAATAAAATGAATAATTTAAATGGTGTACTCGTACTCGTAGAAAGGTGCTCCAATTATTTCGTGCTTAATTAGTGTGGCGTTTATTTAGTATTTTCGTCGACAACGTCTAAATTATACCAGGATTCTGCAAAATTCCGTATTGTCTTTTGTAGTAGCTTTAGCTTTCCACCAGTAGCTTTCCCAAGGATTCTATTTAACATTGTGTATGAATGATGCTAACAATCCTGTATGAAATAAAATTTAAACTACAGATAATTGAAACAGTATTCTATAAACTATAGAAAAACACTAAGCTCTTAATTTGTGTATCCCAGTGAACGAAGATATGAACTAACTACTAACTCACGCTTGGAAGCTTTTAAGTGTTTTGTGGGCTATTATGGGGTAACAAAAGAGCACTCAGTCCTCCTAGTAAGTAGTTTCAGTAGCTCATAACACGAACAATTTGCGTGTAACGAATATTGTTCCTCCACCGAAATATTGACCCAGGACTCGTGACTTGAAGCCGCGTATTCTGACCCAGCGCTCGTTACTCGCCAGTATGCTAAGGTTTTAGGAGCAAATATACTATAATTAAAAGCTGCATTCAAATCAATTCTTTGTCTACTGGACGGTATTTCTTAGTCGGCTGCCGAAAGCCGCATAAAGATACGGAAGGTTTATTTTTCAAGGTGACTGTTTGCTTTCTATCTGGGTTTGCCTCTCCCTGAATCCTTTCAACGGCTGGAGAATTCCGGGAAGGAATTTCAGACAAAAGTGACCCACCTTTTCAATACGAATAACTTCAAGTTATTCACCCCTAATAGCTCTTGTTTGATGGATTCACTAAAAATCACAAGTGTTTTTAGTAATGTTATCAAAATGGGGTTCGGGACGAATAAGTGTGCGGTACTTTATGCTGAGAAGGGTGCTTAATGCATTTTTGTCGGGAGTAAATAAAGCACGCGCGTATAACGGTTGGGTCATCTCTACCCTCATATACATCTTTGACATACTCCAGTGGACCCGAACCGAACTAGAAGCCGTGAAAAAGTGCGCACTTCTATATCTCACTGTATGCGTTATCCTAGATCATCGGTAATGGTAACGGCTGTATTTACGGCGAAGGCATGGAGGCTTAGGCCTATTAAGCAATGTAACTGTAACCATGCGCAATCGCGAAGTGTGCAGCCTCTATAACTGTTTTCTGACTTTCAGGTGGTGCCTTCTATACGGATGATATAGTATGTGACAAAAGGCTTACCCTTTGTCCTTAGACAAAGAGCAATGGCAGGATCCGAGTGTACACAGCGTCTCCGACCGAGGGCCGTGAAAACGAACAAGCTCCACAAGGTACCACGAGGCTTTACACGAAGACTCAGTTGCCTCCCTATACTGGCTACACCTCAGTGATCTTTTTCAAGAAACAACAAAAGGTTCTGTGTGATACAGGATCAGGTTATTAAGACCAACAACTATCAGAGATATGATATGTCCTGAAGGACGGTACCGTGATCATCTGTCGTGTTTTCCATCACCCTGGTGAGTCTCTTAGAAGTTATCTCCGGTTGTTCGGCGCTTTCTAACTCTAAGGTACAACCTAGTTGCCAGGATTCTCCATCTGGAGCTCGCACTGAAATATGGTCTTGTAGATCGGATATATCTTTATTATAAGTAGACACCAGAAGCCGTGCTCAAAAATAACCTCAACCAGCTTTGTTCAATCGGTCGTCCCCGCTGCTACTACACGACAACGCGTGACTCCATACTGCACAACAGACAATCTTCAAGCTGCAAGAGTTGGGGTGGGAAGCTCTCCCTCATCCACCGCACTCACCAAACCTTGCACCCACCGACTATTACTTTTTCCAAAATTTGGACAACTTTTTAGCAGAAAAAAAATTCAATTCCCTAGAGGCAGAACAAAATGCCTTTGAAGAGTTTGTTGCCTCCCGTCCAGCTGATTTTTACAAGAAGGGCATCAATAAACTACCACTGCGTTGGCTAAGATGCATAGATTACATAACAGAAATAAAAAAGTTTGAAATAAAAATGACTTGTTTCATACAAAACGGCAATTTGATAGGTTATTTTATTTATATACTTATTTTACTAACTATCCAGTTGGAGATAGAAATACCCCACAATAATAACAAAACATCAAGCAAATTAATCGATCCTCTCATAACCGGCACAAATTTCATTATCAAATTAGTTTCTAGGCAATGTGTGCGCATGTCCTGATGGGGAGAACGGCTTCGGTTTTTTGTTATAATAGAGCTAGTAAACAAATAATAAAACTGAGAAAGAAATGTATGCTTTGGGACTATCAAATCTGGAAGGAATAACATCTTAAGCGCGGCCCGCGTAAAAGCATCAGATTTCACAACCATAGTAGAACGGCGGACTCGAACTATAACCTTAGGTTTCACAGACCGTACTCTAAACCAATAGCCTATTGCCGCTTCATATGTAAAATATACGATAAACTACAGAAACAGATCTTTTGAATAATATTCTATTTATTCAAAAGATCTGTTGTGTGTGATCATAGAAATCTTCAAATAACGGTACAAAAATCAAAACAATGTTAGGTAGGCGGGATGTCTAACTGACAAGTATAAGCGGGATTACGGTGTACTATTAACAACATCAGTTACGCCGCCGACCAGATGCCTCTGAGTCGCATGATGAGCGCTCTTAGGATACAAAGAGGCATACGACATGGTATAAAGCTGGAAAATCCTCGCTATTGTAGCCGAAATTTTGCTGTTTGCAGAACTTTTACTCACACGAAGCTTTTGAACCTTGCTCACACGGAGGGCTTCCAGGCGATTGTACGTAGGCGGATAGCTTCCAGGATGACGCGAACGTAGGGCAGCACGAATTAACTCCAGAACACTGATGGAAATTTCTTAGATAACATGTATGTAAAACATTACCACATAATATTACTAACACATATAGATATTTTTCTTTGATAAACATTTATTATTATTACACTAGTTACTAGGCTATAAAACTTCCTTCGTGGTATTCCGATTTGTTTATTCAGTGTAAATGATCCGTGTAACTGGATCAAGGCTTGGAAAGGGAGCAACGAATATGTAATGCTTGTGCTTTATATTCCTGCACTGATTCTTATTTTTTTGCCGTGGGTAAGCCACGGTTACTGGCACCCCCGATGCCACACCTTAATAAACCGTTTGGAAATAATTCCAAGGTGTCATGTTATTTGAGACATTATTGACATAATGTCTCGAATAACCCACACAACCCAATGCTACATAACCCATTTCCAGGATAGGGTCAGCGCAAACACTGCTAGAACTTCAATAGCCAAACTGAGCAGTTTTAGTGATATATTTCAGAAAGGGTGAAACTAGCGCGTAAATATATATACGTCACAATGATTAATTAAAACTAAAACGGCTCTTGTATTTTAATCAGCAAAGTAGGGTACTGCAGGCTGGAAGGTGTAAAGTCTTTTTTATGGACGGTAAATACTGTCAACTAGAGCCTTTTGAGTCCATGCTTGCACCGCGAAGTGCCTGAACGTAAATCTACTAGAAATGTGTCTGTAACTCGGTGAGGACGTCTATCAACTGTTGGTACTTAGCCATTGCAGTAACTTAGAGAGGGTAGGTCTACTGTGGGATGCCGGGATGTATTGCCTAAACTCCCTCCATGCCGTAATGGGTGTGTGCTTCAGTTTACCTAAAGACTAATAACTAGTTTCAAGTAAAAACCACACTGGATTTCACTGATATATATATATAGTGATATATATACTGAAATATATAGTGATAATAAAAAAAAACATATTTAAAACTTATATTTTTGTTGCAGTAAATGAAAATAATACAGAATATTGTGTTTCCTAAAACAACTGCTAAGTTGTAATAAACCCATTTAGTAGATGACATTTCACATTCAGACTATCTCGTTGATTAATATATGTAATATTTTGCTACAGAAGTAAATCTGGTCATTACTTTTTATAGACTAATAAATTTTTATTGCTTTTATTGAGAAAAAAATCCTTACAAATAGTAAGAATAAAACTACCGGATATAAATATTTTCTCATAATACATAATATATTATTGTTTTCCAAAAAGATTTTTTTTTTGAGAACAATCTATAAAATTTTTAGTCAAGTTTATTCACGTGTATTATGTTAATTATTAATATATTACTTCTCTTATCGCATTATTATTAGACTTTATATAATTTAATAATTATTAATAGATTTTAAAAAATGTAACCAATTTTTAAAGGAACCTATATATTATATACTACTATATGCTTTTGTTTTTCCAAACCCAAGAGAACCCATAATATTTTTATTTTAAATAGATATAGGATATATATAAATAACAAATTACTATTACAGTGTATTGTTGTCAATATAAAAATACTATTTATTGTTACCAAAAACCCGCCATAGCTAAATGAAATATTAACGAACATATCTTTATTAAAACTAAAATAATTATATAATATTGAGCTGACTAAAACCTAATGAGGTTTGTAAATAATATAGCAACAAAAATGAGTATACAATTTTTGAGTAATTTCTTATTATTATTTTAAAATGTATTTTTTTATTTAAAATATATGGTTTATAAAATATTATTTAGAAACCATATATTTAAAAAAAAAATAATTAGTATAAAAAAATGTCAATCACCTTGCGCTCTTGAGTAGGTAACGAAGTTCTATCTTAATTCTTGTTGTAGTATTGTTGTTCTTGTTGAAGTCAATACCACAACAACAACCATATATTTAGGATTGTTTATGTAATGGGTGTGAAATAAATTATTATTATTATAACTAAACATTTAAAAATACGAAAGTTAAATGATGTTAACGAGAAAGTACATATATCAAAAGATGATAAAAAAGGTTAAAAAAAACTAAACTAAATAAATAGCGACGATTTAAAAAAACCTTGAAAGGTCCACGACCCTGAACAGAACAGTGGCTGATCTGAAAATAGTTAAATAGCCCCATAACTAAAGTTAGCCAGAGAAAAAATGGTATTATAAAGGGACGCGAATAGAATCGATTAGGTGAGTGTGATGTTATTCCACAGACCCGGGCACGGGTAGCCTTCTCTATAAAAGGCACATCCTTTGATAGTAAAGGCTACCCGTACTAAAAATAGGATATAAAATATAATGATTTGCTATTAACATTAATAAAAAATATAAGAATGCTGAATTGAATTTACTGTAAGAGAGGTGAAATCAGTAGATTCAAAACGTTGGTATACAACGGAGGTATGGACGCTTTAGTGTGGGGGTGGATGCAAAATAAAAAATGTATTCTTCAATATTCAATAAGTTGTTGGTCTACGAGATAATTTTACCTTAATAGACAGCCAATTAAATATTATCCAGGTTTATAATAAAATAGCCAAAAATAATTTTTGAAATGAATTTCGTACTATTCTAGAAAGAGTTCAAGCGGATATTATTACATCTTTAAAATTTCTTACAGAAAATTATAGTCATGCACAAACTTACACTTGGTTTAAAGAAAATGGTTTGGCACGCTGAAAATTACCGAATTTATCTGAAAGTTTTGTAGTGAGCCATGGAATAGCGAGAAATGAGCCTGCAAAATATTTGCTTATTTATATATGTGTGTAAGTGGTGTATCATAAAGGTAATAACATTTTGCAATGTCCAAATCTATTTATTTTATGCATCGACCAAATCACTCCGAGGGGAATCTGATCTTTGCTAATTACACCAAACAAGTAGAGAAAAATCGCTAGTACTAATACAGACATCTAATTTTGTGACTTCGACTCTCTGTTGCGACAGCGATTAAAATATTTAATATTCTCAATCTTTTTCAATTATGGTAAATTGGAACCACTTTCTGGTTTTTGGTTACCATGAGTATAATTTATCGGGGCAAGAAAAATATTATTAAAACAACAAAGTGACCTAAAGGTGTTTTTTAATAGGAAAACATAATTATGTCACAATAATACTGTTTTGTGTCAGCAACTATTTCTTGATTTATTATCTAAAAGCATTTTGGCCCATTACGTATCTCCGTATGGTAGCTAGTTGAGACTGGAGCGATAAAAGGGCGATTGAAGTGAATGGGTCGAGTATGTAGCACTCGAAAAAATGTGCCTTTTACGCAGAACAAAAATACAGATCAATATTTTCGTATATATGCTTTGTTTAACCTATACTTCTATAAATACTTATAATACATTATGTTGATGTTGCTAATATATATAATTTTATCGATCGGGTCTGTCTTGACTCTCTAAGAAAATAAAATAATAACAAATATTGTAAGTAAAAATAAAAAGTTGATACAGACGGATTTTACATTTAAAATTGCGTTTGCAAAATGCCTCAATCTCACCTCAATTTGATGCATACTACTCGCATATCTTGTTCACTGGACAATGATTAGCGTAAGGTACCTGAACTCAGTTGATCAACCTATTCCGCGCGATGATAATGAATAATTCTTAAAAATATGGTATTGCATGTATTGACCATTAATACGCCACGCGTGTTAATAGAAGTACCTAGCTGTTACAGCATGTTCCTGGGTTCATTCACAGCAGAGGTACAATACTCGCGCATTACATTTTTTTTATAATAATATGACCAACGAGCACACAGTTCACTTCATGGTAAGTGACATCATTCATCCTCAACAGTGCTTGCACACGTAGTTACCCTTGAGGACTGAGAAGGAATGCTTTGTTACCTATACACTCACCATACGAAACGTAGGAGTGTTATTCTACTCTTTCATGTTATTCTTTGTAGATTCGGCCCTGATCGAAGTACTGGCTGTGTTACGTTTCGCTGATACTACTTTTAATCTACTAATGTACGAAGAATGGCGATGAGTAAAAATATAGATTAGCACTTCAGAGTTTGTTGATTGAAAGAAAAACGTAGAACTTATTACTGCGGTAAGGACATTCTATTGTGGTTTTTAGGGTGACAACGCATCTGTTTTATGATTCTTTATCTAGGGCTGCAGTAATCACTTACAATCAGTTGAACTTTGTGCTCAATTATCACTGAGTGTTTGCATTTGATAAGGAAATATTATAAAAATTTCCTGACCTTTATTTTTTTTCAAAAATAACTTCTTCTGGTATAAATTATCATACATATTCAGATATCGTTATTCCACGACGACACTGTTATAATTTTTTTGTTGTACTTACCAGTTTTATTTTACATTACCTCATTTCACTGCCTGACAATTGCTTAGCTTAGCTCGCTCATCTATTCATTTACTTTATTTTAAATCAAACTATGCTCGCGTCGTGGCAATATACTAGGCTATCTTTCGGCGAGCAAATTGAATTTGATAACCTGTGAAATTATTAATTTCAATTTGAGGTTTTAATGATATTTGACAGTTAACAAAGGCTTGCCACGAAATCTGATATTCTATGTTAAAAATATTTCAGGTACATGTGAGCTAGCGGTAGTCTTTCAAGAAATATTTATTGAAATATAACTTTACGTTAATAAAAAATACTTGTTTTTTCTATATGCTTCTTTACTTATTATCAACATTTCATAAGCAAGGCAACCTTATTTATGCGTATCCTCCGCAGGTCAGTTTTCAATATTAAACCACCAGAGTTGCTGAAACCGACTAAAGTTTAAACTGTTACCTAACCTTGCCAACACTGCAAGGGTGAAACTTCCGAAGTGGTTTACTAACTAACAAACGTTTTAAGTATTAATTATGTGTGAATCAACAGCAATGTTAATGTTTAAGCAAAATGTTATTTCATGGATAAAAACTTAGAGAACGAAATGGTGACAAAAGCATGTTGTTTAGAATCAAATCAATTATGAGTTTGAATTACACTAGGCGGGCCCATTGTGTATGATTTTCCTTTAACGCATTCTTACTCTTTAAAATCAATCTAGGGCAATAACTCAGCACTTACTAAAAGCCTATTCTCTAAAAATTAATTCTCTAAATTTCGAAAGAATGAATAACGAAAGCAAATTTTACTACTATTTTGTTTAACGTAAAAGTAAAGTAGATAACATAAAGAGTCGTTCCAATACGATATATCTAAGACAAAGGGATGTTAATCCGCTGTACGTCAAGATTTACGTTAAACATGTTGGCCTTATAAGATTGGCAGTGCCACGTTTGGAGACTGGTTGTAATGTTGAAATAATATCCTCTACCATGGCCTCTCTTTCGGACTGTTGTTGATCTCGACTTTTCTGAGCACCAGAGAACTATGTCTCCACAACAATTTATATCCAAATACACCGCACTTCAATAGGGTTTTATAATGCATGAATAGATTTTCAGAGGGGAATAACCTCAGGGGGACCCCTAAGGACCTTTATTGCTATGTCAATTACAATGTCTTTGATGATCATAAAACTTTTTCTGATGGAAGCTTATCAAAATATGTGAAAAAGTGTAGTGAAATATTTTTATTTAATATATTGATTTTATGTTTGAAGTCAAGAAAAAGAATACTCTGAAGAAAGCTCTAACATGCATTTGATTTATCTTATTAAGCAGTTAATTAGGCTTTCGTTAAACTTAAAATATATCATTCTAATTGTACAGTATAAGTAAATATTTAAGTGATAATCGAATAAGAATTTTAGTTGTTTTTAATATTAAATCCTAAACATAAAGGCCTCCTTACAACATAGGCAATAAAAAATCAAAAGGCTGTGATTAGCCACACAAAGAAATTTTTTTTATGAAATTGAGACACTTTTTTTTTGTATTTAACAAGAGGGATAAATTCATAAATTCATAAGCTATCATATTAATTGGTTTATTTATCTTAGCGTAGTATATAATTCGTTCGGTTTTCAATAGAAAAGTGCTCTAATTATTTCATGAAAATAAGCGGGAATATACTTAGTTTCGCTGTCACTGTCAAAATTGCACATTTATTCTGCACGTCTGTATTGTCTTTATACAACTTTGGACATATTGTTTTATCTCTTTCGTAGTGATTTTATTGTACACTTTTTAACTTGCATGTTTTAAATTATAATAAAGTATATTTAAATATTTAAAGAAGATAAGTATTTTTCTGACAGTGGTAGAGCTACACTGCGGTTTAGAATTCTGGAGTTGCAGAATGAATGGGTCAGCAGTACCGAGGTAGGACCACGACCTCATAGATTATTAGCGTAAAATAGCAGCATAATGCTGCTGTGTTTCGTTTGGTGAGTGCAGGGATCCTTATTACTGGTGTCGAGGCATTCCATCTCAGTCCTCAAGGAATGACAACGAATCTGTATTATGATTCCTTGTCAAGAATGAATATAGATGTCATACATGAAAATGACCACAGGATTCACTTGCCATTAAGTGAACTGTGTGCTCTCTTGTTACTCTCAATGTCATTAAAAAATATATTTAAAAATATATATTTTATATAGTAAAAGTTTAATATAGAGTTTCAAGTCGCTGTATCCAAAAGTAAAATAATAATAATGATGAAGATTTCCGCCTGTTCGATTTCGACCGCCACGATAGCTTCTGGATATTGTATTCACTTATTGTCCCCTTTCCTAGTCCGATGTAATAAATGTGCCTCGGATTCAGTTAATATCAAAAAAAAATGTTTTTAATGTAAATAGTCCCTTAACCAATGCCAGGATCATTTAATCCAATAAAATATATCAAAAAACTTCTTATATCGTTGAGATACGTCAATTAAGGTCCGATATTTAGATACATTCATTCCTTCAATCGCGAACAATTAAAGAAGCATTGGTTTAACATAGACCACTCTGCACAATTTCTTACAAGTAAGACATTTCAATAGAAAATTGTTTTAATTTAAACTTGTTCCCTCTTTTTTGTACGACTGTTCTAATTCTTACTTTGAATATAAATGAACAGTCCATCATAAGTTCAAGTTCAAGTTTATTTGTTAACAGAATGACAGAAATTGTCTTATTTAAATTTAGCTATTCAAAGTCAGCAAGCGACTATTATACACTCATATTACAAGCAATTTAATCACATATTTATTTATTAATTTACTAAATAAACAATATAGTATTATTAATAAATTGGTAACCAAATAACATTACTAAGAATATTTAATTTATTACACTCAGGTATATATTTACATTCTTATTCTAAGTATTTAATTTTATTATATTTACGGTGTCTAAGAATTACTTGAAAGAATAGAAAAGATGCAGGTGACGTCGATAATATAATCTTAATTTGAATTTTATACTATTGATACTCATGCCCACCCAATAACAGTTATTTTTGTTAAATGCTGCTCGCAGTAGTTTTGCAAAAAGTTTGGTTGACAATCTAAAGTATTATTAATTAAACATATCATATATGTACATAACATATACATAATTTCTGAAAAGAATGAGATTGTTTTACAAATATTGTTATTTCCAATAAGTAGAGACTGGTAACAGAAAGGTACTGGGAAAATTCCCAATACTAAGTACAAAACTCATACATATACATTTCTTTAATCCAAATCAAAATCCAATCCGAAAAATGCATATATATATATGTATACACCTAATGCCTAAAGCCCATTTCTCAATATGTGTTTTTACGGAAGCTTTTTGTGTCCTTATTTTTCATATGTAAATTTATTAATATGATTAAAAACCTTTTAAGTTTGATATTTCCATTCACGTTTATAGTTAATATTTAGTACTGAGAATATCACAATTTTCACCTTATTAAGTTGACCACCATTCATCAGTAGCTCATTGGTTGGTAGCACATATGATGTGAAATTCCTTTTAAGTGACATCGGGTGTAATATGTTCAAACTATTTGTCTCCCGTTTTGCAAGGGAGAGAAGTCAAATAACTGCTTGTCCTACTTCTCCTTTTATTCTACTTAATTATTATATTCAGTATCTGTCTAGATATTCTTCCTAGATATTTGACAGTTCTCTGTCTCACTACATCCAACCTCATCAAGTTATTGTGCAGCTGTATATCCAGATTTACATGAAATACATGAATAGGAGTCATGGGCGCACCCAATAGGCCTTATCCTAGACGCATGCACATATGTAAGTAATGGGCCAAAGTCTAGTTTTTCAAAAGTAGTTACGTCATGGGATTTTTAATTTGACTACCATATAGAATAGGATGCGAATCTATCACCGCTGTGGTGAAATTTCACCATCCGCTTTGATAGGGTCCAATACATGATTTTTTTTTCGAATATTCATTTTCAAATTGACTATGTCGATCCCATGTAGCAATAGTGATAAAAATGCCGTGAAACTTTTTGGGTTAGCTTATTGGAAGTATACATGGCACGCCCAATATATTTTGATTGGTTCATGTCACTTGTTCACAACGTATGTCGAAAAGGAAATACTGTTAATGGGAATTAACAACACTATAACAATAATGGAACAAATAAAACATAACGTAATGACAGACTGTTATGTAATCATGAGTATTAGTTTTTGGATTCTATTTTACACAGATGAAAATTAAATCGACCAATCGACTTGAAAGTATCAAAATCGATCTGGTTGATTTTGATATTTTTTGATTGTTACCAGGTGATACCAGCCGTGTAGGAGATATTATAGTAACGTAAACAGAGGTAGTATGCAAAACGATGCATGTGTAATAAGAGCATATGAAGGTTATTTAGTGTTATGTAGATGCAAAAATAAAAATTTGTTGCGCTATGTACTACTGCCTGTAAGAATATATTTAGTCATATCAATAATTCAATTAGTGATGTGATCGAAAAATCGTCATTTTTTTAATATGAGTATTATATGTCGCTTATAGATAGATAGGAATTCCATTAAATTTTGTACGTAAACCTATCTCCAACATACACGTAAGGCGTTCTATAAATGACTTGATATATAGGTGATTTTCGACAGTTTTTTAATATTCTTGACATAACAATTAACTAATACTAAATTAGTGTGGAACTTCCCGGTCAAGCTGCTTCACGCTGCGGCCAAAAAGTGACTGTACTATGGATCTTCCAAGGATTTTCATGAAAGATTTATGTAGATTAAGTGCACATATCAGCATTAACTATATTTAATAAATTAAAAAGTAATAATAAAGTAAAATAATAATTTTAAACGGCAATCACCAACTATGAGAACTATATAAAATTATTGACATTGATGGATGAAGGAGGATAAACATTTTGAAAGGAACTACATAACAAACAAAAGTTTATTACGTTAATCCTCAATCCCAAGAAATATTGACATTGTCACTCACACTTTCAATAATTAATTAAATTGGCACGACAACAGCTCAGTGGAGCTTAACATTGAACTATTTGATTGATCGATAGGCTTTTCTGAAATTTAATGCTATATTTACAGATTGCTTAAAATTGTCACTAATTTAAAGTTTATCCAAACAAATGAGCCAAATAAAATTAAGTTAACAAATCAAGTTAGTAAGTACGGGGCTAGTGACTTAGAATAGGAAAATCTCCTCACAGTACTTTCCAAGCCTGCCAACGTAATATTTGCTAAATTTAACTACATACTCGTAGTAAGGATTACTGTTATTGGCTGGCTTCTGCAATTTAACCATTATAATAGTTAAAAATTTCTTAACATTAATTTATACTGTGCTATCTTATTACAGAGCAAAAAAACCTATTTTAGATATTAGATTTAGACATTCACAACCGAAAAATAAAAATCTGTAGAATCATTTCCGATAGGTCAAAACAAACAAACGTCTAAAGAAGTACGGTAAATTTAGGATCTGTTAGAATAGTCACAGTAATTTTTCCAAAATTAACATCAATGTACGGAAGTAATTTAGACATTATTTGATGATATGGCTTAGTATATTAGATTAGACTTTTACTCCCTTACCTCTGGATGTCACCTCTAGGGCGACATTGTTAAACATTGTCGCTGACAAGCAATACACTCCGTTATCACTAAGGAGGCGACTTTTTGAAAGTGATTAAAATTTTTGCAATGTTATATTATTCTAAATAATATTTTTTATATTACCTTATTTTTTTTATTAATAAAACGTATTTTTAAAAATATACTTGATTACAAACAAGATTTTCACAGAAGCGCGCTCGCTATAATTTTGCGTAAATTTGGAATCGCATACAAGTCATATTGAAAATTGTTTCGAATACACAATTATTTATAAAAGAGCACGGAAAGAATTTCTGTCTTCATGCAGGCAGCACGTCCATCCCTCCATCACTGATGAGTGATGACATCAGTGAAAATATAAATGGGTGGCCATCCCTGATGACAGTATCTGTGAGCCTCATTTACCATCACATGAACTCATACAAATGTATGAGGTTATAACTAGATAAAATAAATTGCCCAGGATATATTCTAATACCGGAAGCATTTGCGCAAACACAAAGACACTCATCGTTCCCTTACCTAATTTAATGTACTCCATGTGCAATAAATTCGGAGGAAGGTTTAGATGTGTTCCCCGGATGGGAATCGAACTATGTGGCCAATTCATTAAACAATATTGTAATATTTTTTCATAAGTTGAGAAATCCTTAGCTTTTGTTCGAATTTTAGTGTCAACATATGTATATGTTTGAAATTCAAATACGATATACCTTATAGATATAGCTTTGCTTATATGCTTTTCGTAAAAGCTATTGTTAATTTGCTGTGATAATAAAACAAAACGCGGTAACATTTAAGTCATTCAGGAGACACAATAGGGTCTTAAATCTTTACAAGTGTTGGCTATTAAACCGAGAAAGCTTAACCCAAGAAAATACCGATTGCAGATAAATCAGAAAATCTATTGTGAATCTCAAACAGTGGCATATAAATTTTAACCTCGATGTAAGAATAATTTCTTAGGATAGTTTTATTATTCTAGTTCTAAGTTTAGTCAGGTTAGGCATACATTTACTATCCATATTACATCATTTCAGCCCAACACTAGTTTGCTGCTGAACGTACGCCGCCAATACCCTAAAGTATGATCCTGAACGATCATGTATCCATCGACTTCTCGCAAACTTGTAAAGGTCATTCTTCGGTATTTCAACGTTGAAGTTCCTAATCCAAAAAGGTACTACGGTTCGGTTTATGGAATAGTACTACGGAATTGAAGTACGGATTAATACTAGGATGCCATACAACAGGCTAAAATATTAGTAAGTTATTTTGTTTATCATTAAAAGTAGTTATAATGGTAGTCAGTGGTCTCAGTAGGGATTCAAAACCCATAGATTTATCAGGAACACGGTCATCACCACTACTTCTTTCTTCTCTTGGTAATAAAAATATTATTTCCAGACCCAATCCGTGCTAAAGTCATTTTTCTTGAAGTGAGACTGTAATTTACCTGACCGAATGGAAATTAAACAATCTTAATTTGTTTTTCCAAAATATAACCAAAATGTTGACAAAGCTTTTTAACCATTGTTCATAAAACAGAGTTAAAAATAAAAATAGGTACATAGACATAATATCGCTCATATTTAAAGATATAATCAAATTGAAAATTAATTAAAAATATCTGAGATAACATAAAAGTTTTAATTAACTTCAAACTAACATTTTAATATATTTAAATTGATGACTAATTAAATTAATTAAGATCATTTCCAAACATACCCTGAGGTTATACAATTTATCTTACATTTTTAAGGATCCTGTGTATTAATTATGTTTCGTGCCAAAACTTTAGTTATAATGAAGATAAACATTTTTTGTTTTATTTTTGTGGTAATTAAAAAAAATACCTTATAACTTCAGTTATTGTTAGTATAATAAAGAAAATAGCGTAATAGATATAATATTACGTTGTTTTCGTTACTAAATATTAACCATGTGGTTGCTACGCTTACATAAAAAACACACCTATGAGGTTTTAATACTTGTATAGATTTAACGCCAGTAGTCGACTAGATGTCATAAAATATACTAGCACACGATATGTTATAGCACTAGTATATTCTAACGGTGTTCGTGTAGTCAAAGAAGCCACACTCATAGCCACCTTCTCTATTCCGCTGTAATGTGATGGATGTTCAACCATCGTCCATTTCATGCTTTTAGAGATTGAAGGTACAGATGAACATACAACAAACCTAGACCAGCCAGAAACAAACAATCCGTTCAAAGGAAAGTAAATTTTATAGTGGTAGAGCTAAGCAGCAGTTTCTAGCTGCAGAATGAATAGGTCAGCTCGATTAGGATAGAACATCGCCCAAGGAATACCAACGTAAAATAGCAGCATAATGCTGCTGTGATTCATCTAGTAAGTGTAGAGATCCGGAGACCTTTATTACTAGTGACGGGACATTCCATCTCAGTCTTCAAGGGTGACAACGCATCTGCATTATGATTCCTGTCAAGGAAGAATGTAAATGTCATGGGCCGCAGGAATCATTCACCATTAGGTAAACTGTGTGCTCGTTTATTACTCTTAATTAAATAGTAATAAAAAATTATACCTGGCTGGGAATTAAACCCATGGCTTAGAACGCATCAGCGAACTATTACAGTCATTTGTTAATCAGCAGGTTTCATCGCGTTCTAGTGAGGGTTGCGTTTAAGAAACAAACTGGAACAAACTATAAAAGTAAACAGGCATTAATGTAAATATTTATATTCCAATATGTGTACGGTATTCCTTTAATCAAAGAATTTATTAAATTCTAATAAAACTTTGTGAACCCAAAAGGCATAGTAGTAAACCACGTATATTTATTACCTTTTCCAAACTTTCAGTAGTTTGTCCGATCTATACAGAGAGTGCAAACTATACAATTCACTGATACGAGGATACTCAACTTTCTTATTACAAATGTGTTCAACAGACTGAAACGTAACCAGAACTGTATATTTAAAGTAATACGTAATACGTCACTAAAATATTCCGAGAGTGAGACTTGAGAAAGTTTTCTCTTTTATTAAGAAATAGAAATAAGCTGAAGAATATATAAAAAATGCATACCCAACAATTGTAAAGAATAAAAAGGTTTAATACAATACGCTACGGAATTTAGAAAGAGTGTGAGCGGACGTATAGCACATAAAGCGGCATGCCTACTCAACTTCAGTCTTTATCTGTACGCTGAACAGTGAGCACGTACAGCGTTGAGCGAATTTTGCTACGAAAGCGATCAACGATATCTCAACTCCCGTAGCAATTTTGATAATTGACGAATGAACGTGATTCTGTTATTAATTGGATTTTCAGCGATACGTTGTGTTCTCAAATAGAGGGCGTAGATTAATTGCACTTAGTTATCGTCGTAAAATGTAAATTAATGCTGTGTTGTGAATAGAACAGAATTTTCTAAGTGATGTTTCCAACGCTCTTACGTTTTTGTGATTTGTGATATCGGTAAGTTATTATGTACTTGTTCAGCTTCGAGTAAAAATATTATATATTATTATTATTTCAAAAAGATTTAGCTTGGAGGATAATGCAATAATATTTTTATAATTTCTCATTACTTAAATTAGTTATCGTTCATTGCTATTTTAAGATAAAAACAAAATTATGAATAGATAAGTACAGATAAAATGCTAATATTTCCTATATATTCTCGATAAATATGACTTTTATTAAGGGATAGCAGATTCGATAATCATAAATCATCAATCTTACTAACTAGTTAATAATCGTTTTCCATAATTTCAAGGAAAGACTATATCAAATTAGCTTATATATGTTAGCGCTGACACGTATATACGTATAGCGGCCAATATATGTAAGTATTTTAAAATTATTCAAATTGTATTTTGTTTTGTTATATCTAATGTAAATGGCTGCTGTCTCTAGGCATTTATTTATTTATTCTATTATTATTAATTCTCAGTTAAACCTATTGTAGTTCATTGCATTCTTAAAATTCTTTATAGTTTTCTTAATTTTTCATTATTTATTCTTACTTTTTTATTATATTATTAAAACGATACATTTTCAAATACATTTCCTAACACAAATTTTTGTTAGTTTTGTTTAGATTATATTTCTATTTATTAAATTTTACCTGTCGGCAGGTCAAATATCCTGAATATTTTGACCAAATTATATCTAAATAAAACGTGCTTTGAAAATTTACACCAATAACAGGTTCTCATATCACGGTAATGCTATTGCCTATTGGCGCTGTTAATCACTTTATGTCAGGTGTGGCTCTAACCAAGTTGATTGCTGCGCTCAATCATCGGAGTATGTTAAAAATGACAGGTAATTCGTTATGTTTACGATTTTGTTGCGAGAAAATATTATTTTGATTTTTTTAATACACAACTGTTGACCATTCTTTGATGATATGTGTAAACAACGTTGGACACATTATTTAAAAAAATTGTCTTTAACACAATATTAAGATTTTCAACTTCAATTTTTTAACATTATGATTTTGCACAAAGACTTGTGAGTCGCAATAGCTGATAATTTCTTTTGCAGAAAAATTTTTAGCCCTCAATATTAATGAAATATCCCATAACGATTTGGTGATTAAGCTAATTAATTCAAATTTGAAATTAAACCATAACTCAATAAAACTCTGTAAAAAAATGATTCTTGGACAATATACATGTTCAAATTATCATTTAAAACGTGAATTATGTGAAATTATTCTTGTTTGCTTTTCTTGCCTTTGCATTGTTTAAAGGGGAATTTAATTTTATTGAAGGTAAAGCTTCCTCCATCTTTAATTGTTTTTATTTATATAATATTAGGGGTGAAGCACTAGCACACAGCTACTCTGATATAAATTTATGCTTACTGTCCATACAGCCCAACTACCCCTTAAGGTCTGCGATGGAATGCCTCGTTACCCATAACTGGTTACACAGTTCCCATCACTCACCATATGAAACACAGCAACATTATGTTACTATTTCACGCTGGTAGTCTGTGAGGGCGTGGTCCTTCCTCAGCCGAGCTAATCTATTGAAATTGCAACTTTAAAATGGCTGAAGCACTACCAATATAAAAACTTATGAATTATGTCGTTAACAAAATAGTTGTTTAAATAAACGCCGAGAACCAGGCATAATGATCGCGAGTAACACCGAAATCAAGTCAAAATAAAAAAAGTAGACGTGCGACTGTAACATTCAGAATGTGACTGAGGGTACAAGTGACTGAGAATTTGAGTAATAAACGTTTTTTGGAGTACTTCCCTTATTTTTGTCTACCCAACATTGAATTCCTGACTTGAAACATTGATAAATTTAGATATACATGTCAAAAATACTTCGAAATTTTTAACTTCACTATTTATTACCCAACAAATTATTGAAGACGAAATTCGAGATTAACTTAGAGTGGGCCCTATTTTGTTTTGAGTACTTTATATGGTTTTGGAATAAATATATTTTTTATAGAAGGGTAAAAGTAAATTAGAGAAATCAATAACATTGTACGTAATACTTACAACATATATATTAAATAATATGGATTAACTAAAGTAAATGTCATAATTATATATATATATATATATATATATATATCAGTCATAACGCTAATTAAAAAAAAATGTTTTATATGAAATATACTGTTGCCACGTTTTTGTTTCTTTGTTAATTACTACCCAGATCCCAATATCAGCACATGAAAACATCTACCGATTTAAGGAAGTCATGAATAATCACGAAATGGCTATAAATAAAGGTAAGGCCGATTAAAGACAGAAGTAATGCTGACACAATTTAATCGATCTCGGTTGATATCTTGTAATTACTACTGGGGGAATATGTAGACACCAATTCTGCAGCTGAGTTTCGAGTATAAGAATCGAATTCAAGCTACAAACAGTATTTAGAAATCGAAAAAATTATTCTAAGATAGTCTGTCTCTACTCTCCTCATATAATGTTTTGGAACTAATTTTATTAGCAATGTACGTTTGTAATTAAGGGTTGTTTATTTTTGTAAACATAATTTAAACTTGCCAACTATTACACTTTTGTGTAGATACATTCAAGATATTATTTTTTATGGAAATTATAAACTAGGTGTATCAAGAAATAAATCGGAGTGTGTAAGTTAGGACCTCGCTTTCCGGAATTGTATTTAAATCTTTAGGGGTGACATTGCGATTATTTCTCGATTCCTTATGAAAAAATACGTGCTGCAAGAACTGTTTTGCTATTTAAAAAAACTGAAGGAACACTACTCACCTTTATCCAGTTGAATATTAAATGAAATATTATGTCAACTTTATGGTATATAGTATAATATATTAATATTTATTATGGTTGTATACATTATATACTATATATATTATTTATTTATATTATTATTTATATGCGTTTATTTATATATGTTTGTAAATAAATATATTCCTTTATTTAATATTTTTCTATTTTTTTGTGAGTATATATATAATATAATGCATTGTATAAATGCTTTGTGCAAATAAATAAATACAGAAAAAAAATATCACCTGTTTATATTACGTTATATACTCGTACAAAAAAAGGCCAAGCAATAACTAAACATACCAGATAAGCAGTTTGCTTGTGTAACTTATAAAACATAATGTATATTAATAAAACGTTATTATTTTACCGTTATTTTTCTAAATGTGAACTTGGTAATAAAATGGTTATTATTATTCAAGTCGTTAAGACCACCTTTGCATACTTTTAAGACTTTACAAAGGAAAGAATATAATTTTAATAAATTACAGCGAAGTTTCTATAACTCAATGACTTTTTAATATTTTTACGATGCTCATGTACTCGTATACTAAGGTATGAAAAAGGAGCTGAAAAGAGTCCCAAGCTAACTGCAATCTCAGTTTCTCTTTTCGAATGTGTATGATTTTATATAGTTTTAATTGATGATAGTCTACTGGTATAGTGCAAGCGGTTGATATTTCTTATAGCTTGTGACAATGACGTCATTTCACGGATTATGTAAAAAAAATCATTCGATGTCCGCAGATGAACAGACGTAAGTTTACATCTTATTACATTAAGGACTTAACAAGATCTAGAGGAAATATAGATTTCACTTGTTATGTATATTTATACTGACTGGACGATAGGAAAGGTTATTTATTTATTGATATTTTTTTAATGTTGCAGGCATTAGATTTACTTTCCAAGATTTATGTTATACCTAATAGATAAGATCTAGAGGAAATATAGATATTACTTGTTATGTCTATTTATACTGACTGGACGATAGGAAAGTTTATTTATTTATTGATTTTTTTTTCATGTTGCAGGCATGGATATGACTTACCAAGATCTATGTTATACCTAATAGAATTAGGTCATTAGGTCCATAAAGTCAATCACCAGATAATGTCTTGTAAATATCAAAGTTCCGTGCGTGTTGCCTCTATATTGTCGATCTACGCCATCATATGCACAATCGCTGCCAAGAACTATAATGCTATGACGCCAATTGTCTGCCAGTTTTAATACTGTGCTCTACTTGAATCTAAACTGCGATACACGCTGTTAATAAAACGAAGAGTGTGATAATTATATTTCTGTCAGTAAAATGTATTTCAAAAAGCTTACCACAGTGTAATGAACCCTCCATTATTAATTGTGAATAGAATCGTATTTAAAAATTAAATATCAAAAGCAAGTTAATATTAAAGAAAATAAGATATTAAAAGCTAAGTTCTTGGTTACGTTCTTTTGTTTCCATCTTCAACAAGGGTCTTCCCCACAAACTACCATGACGCACGATCCGAATTAATTAATCTGAATTTCACACTATCCAGAATCTTGCATAGATTGTCAATCAAACTCGTGACTACCTGCGTTTATTGCATTTTACCATTCGTCGATACGTTTACTTATGATCTTTTGAACTCGTCGTAGTTTTGTAGTTCTACTGGTAATACCCTTGTTTCGGATTCTGTTACACATATTAACACCGAGCATAGCCTTCCCCACTGCTTCCTAAGAGACTAAGCCTAATATTAAACAAATAGAATATCATTTTGTTTCAATATTTTATATCATTCCAACGGCGAATTTTATTATTCAGTTCTTTCCTTAATATTATCTCTCAATACTTTGTTATCGTTATTAGGAGAAAATTTCATAAAGATGTAATATTCGTATTGTCCTTTGGGTGAAATTTCATCTCAACGACGAGAACAAATTATTTTTGTATTATACAAATTGTTTTTAGGGGTATCTACCGCGACACATGGCAGTGTATTTCCCACCAAACAATTTGTTCCAGAGTTCTAAACCCACGCTCGGACTATATTATGGAACACATTATTATCTTATGTGCCTTTCATTACATTTTTCAATACCTCCGCAGTGATATCTCGTATTGTTGTATTAAAATAAACGATTTCTGGAAATTAAATAAAGGAGGCCGAAGATTAAAATCTTCATGCCTACCCAAATATAGTATAGAGCAGTTATATACTATTTTGTACATAACACAATACCAAGAATAATTTAGCGAATTAGTCTAGTACAAGTTACCAAATTGCAAATGTGTTTGTGTGTAACTGATTAAAATCGTTGCTCCATCTAGTGGAGAGTTGATACACCGCGACCGCCAGTCTGAAGTGAACTCCAAAGCCTTTCTTTCCCCTAGGTCATTGGTTCTATGAGCCGCCCACCCAATGCCGCTTCAGCTAGTCTATGGGTTTCAGTCGTTAATAATGCTTCATGGTGATCTTTGGGGGAAGCACATGTTTAGCACTGAATGGCCGTGACGATGATGTTAAAACAATTGAAATTTTTATTTTATACACAATACAAAATTCTACAAAATATAATCAATATTTTATCGTACAAAAACATCGCTATATTTTGTTTAAGTTTGTGTGAAATTCCTATTAATCCTTTTGTAATAAATGTAAATTCCAAGTAAATATTGTTTTGTTTTCAAATAGCTCCTAATCACCAAACATTTTCCATATTATTATATTTCAAATGCTTATTGAAATGTATTATTTCATGTGTGATGTATAGAAACATGTATGTTAGACTTATTTCCTAGTAATAACTATAATTAATCATGCCTACATCGATTAAGTCGTTTTTAGTTTCCACCATCATTATTTTGAACATTCTGTTTCTCACTGTTTGACAGGCTGTACTTTAAAATCATTCTATAGGTTAACTACACACCTAGACTTGTGGCCTACAGCTAATGGCTACGTGAACTAAAGATTACAGTGGTTGCTAAATCACGGATTCCGAATTCAATTTTCAGCGAAAGCCTATATTTCTACAACACAAACTATTGAATTTCAGCACTATATGTGTTTACATGTCCTAAATATCTGACACTGAATTCGAACCTTCCTTCAATCAAATTGTACATATATTACATCTGATTAGAGAACGGAACGACAAATGGCACTATAAAGATGTAACCTGGGCAGTCGACTTTATCATTTCAGAGCCACAACATATCAGAATGATATCATCACCGTTGCGTTAGTGCCCAATACGCTCGTTTAAGATATTGTAATATTTAGGCGACTTAATACCGTATAATCATATATGGATAATTAAATTGCCGACGAAAGAAGATGATTTGATTTGACGAATATTCATAAAAATGTAGAAAGTAGTGTAGTAGTAAAGGCTTAATCTACTTATTTGCAATATACTCGAAAATACGTGTAAACAGCCATGTTGCTGCAATCGCAAAATTGGATGCACCCAGGCGTAGAATTTCGCAATTATAATTGCTTTTGATGACTTGTTTAACTGACGTACTTTCAACTGTATTATAGGGGTGGCATTTGCACGGATGCTGCCAATGGGCTGTAAGGAGAAAAATATATAAATAAACAAATAATAATATATACAACTGAATTGCGAACATCGATGCTCGAAGAAGTTTAACTATATCTTAAATTGGCCCCACAAACGATCGCAACGGTACTCTGATGCCTACCGAAAATTTGCAATTACAAGATGTGCAAAATGCCCAAAGCACATATAGCATTGCAAGACATCAAGATACGGTGAGCTCCTGCGTAGATAAGACCAAAAATGGGACTATGAACTACGAGACTATAAACTATGAGATCCGAGATTAAAATACCTTAGGCTACTTACATGAGTGCTGTAAAGTACTCAAAACGACAGGATGAAAAAGTATAAATAAACGCGATTTAATCCATATAATTGGTTTTATTAACTAGCGTAAATATAAAAAATAATGAATATGGTTATTTGTCTTAACTTAAATATAAATACACAAGAATTTACACAAGTTGCCCGAAATCAGTTTGGTGATGTAGTGCCATAATCTGCTTATACTCTGACCCAGCCCACTGTAGCTTAATGTATATTGTAGTGCTTAAAGAATTTGCACAAACACAGAGGCACAAACTCATCCGTCCCTTACCCTAACCCAATGGGGTAATAAGATCAGAGTAAGGTTCAGGGGAAATTTTATGGACTCGGGGCATACATACAATACTTACTAATTCACAAACCTTGATATTAGCCTGGGAATTGAGTTCAGAACCCACGACGTGCCAGCGTTTTTCTGACGAATGCGAAAAAATATAATGTATTTAAATAGGAAACCTTACACTATCTTAAAAAGTTACAAACAAAAAAAAGGAAATCCACGCAAAAAGTGTCAATTTAAGCTGCAGCAGTAATTTTTATTGAAGCTGTTGTTTTTTTTTGTTAAAAACTCCGTATTCGATAGAATGGTCGGTGCGACATTAGCATATTAATTAACGTACGTGCTGCTCCCGTAGGTCTCTCGAAACTGACGCTTGTAATTCTTTTAGTATCTACTCTACAAATTCCCATTGGGATTTTTTAAAGTTTGTTCTTTGCATAAAATAATTTTATTATTTAACTACGAGTAGCTGTGTTCAAGATTTAATTGGCGATCGAACATGAATTATTTACGAATCATAGTAATATATACAATTTAATGTAATCTTTAGTCCCTTAGATGTATTATAATATATTACTTATGATAAATTTAGATATGATAAACCCTTTTCATTTTCCAACCGTACATTAATAAAATCAAATCAGAATTGGATTAGCCAGCGTGCACAAATGCACGGACAAACAGACGCAAAATATGTTTACGGTTTTATTATATTATGTATGTATAATGAAAAGTTTCTTTAGGTTTCTTTAGTGTGTAAAATTATAGAAAATATAGTATACCTTATCGTCTAAAACCTCGTCATGTAGCCTTTGCGGAAATTAACATTTTTTTAATAGGGTTGATAAAGATTCACCGGATAAGTGATGACTATAGCTCTAGACAACTTCATCCATTTTCAACAAAGGTTCAAGATCTACATTGACATCCCTGAGGATTGAGATGGATTGCCTCGTTACCGGTAATTTGGTCCTTGGATACCTTCACTCACCATACGAATTACAGCAGCGCTATGCTTTATTTCACTCCCGTATTCCATGAAAGTGTCGTCGTTATTTCCATTGGGTGGAGTAGTCAGACCTAATGAAAATGCAGTCTAACACGCAATTTCTATCTGAGAAAGACCACACACTTATGGAATACCTATACATAGCATTATATCACTCCATTGTTTTGTATCGATTTATATTATACTTTATTAGTAAAATGATGAGAGTAACATAGAACAGTGTACATATAAGTACATTATTATATGTTTTACTACTTTACTAAATTAAACATAATATCTCTGTAATTACCTTTAGTATTTTAAAATTATATGCAAAATATAATTTAATTTAAAAACATATATTTTTTCTAACACTATACATATATCTCATACTGTATAAAATGCACCTAATTGCAGCGGGGCTCTATCGCGGTCTCAAAACCATAATTTTTTTTTAAAAAATACGTTACTTGAGGATGTTTTTCTCTCCTTTTTATGACATTTTTGAATTCTATTGTGAGATTTATGAGTTGCTGTTAGATAATAATGAGCACATACCATCATTTCAATTAAGGTAGACAGGAACAACAAGTCACATCGAACTACGAGAGGGGCGAGGTGCCTCTGTGCTTGCGCTAACTTTAATGACACTACAACATACATATATGTAAATACAACTTTATATAACCGTCAGATGCTATAATTTGAGCAAATTACTGCAATTAATATTATATTGCAGCATTATAAATATTAAAAAAAACTCCGTACTGTCATTGCTTAAACTGAGTTCTATTCGTTATAATAGTTTTTATAGATCTAAGTCTCCAGGGATTACAACGGTTGTGCATCTTGAATCTTTATTGAAGATCGATGTAGGTGTTAATAGGTCGCGGTCATCATCCTACTTCAGTAGAATTGTAAACCAGTTTGCACCGTTAGTTTTATAAAAATAAACATCTTTTACACTACTAAGGCGTAAGTAGCGAAACTCAGTGTTTATTTTTCACTAGGAGATGATCAGAACACAGAGTATAGAAGTACAACAAGCGAAATGTTAGCGAGTGATTTTTTCAAACATAAAAACAATACTAATTAATTAATCATTTTAATACATTATATGGGAAACATGAATATAATATTATTTTTATATGTTTGATATTTACGATACACAAATTAAACTGCTAGTACTTCTGTCAACTAACTTTTGTATCTTGTAATTTAATATAAACATCTGGATATTCTGAAGCGAAAAGTGTTACTATTAATCAAGATGATCCTGCAACAAATGTTTCCAACTTGCTTTAGCAAGCGAGCCCGGTTGTGACAACTCGCAAATTATACCAGCTTACACTGGTTTATACCGGATTTAGGCAGAATTAAGCAGTGTGTAATCGTCGTACTAACCTCGGATTAAAACTTTTATCCTTAGGAGCCGCTAGTATTACTAATGAAGAAAGTTGCTATTAAAGGCTTGTGATTGTTTGAACGAGTGTCAACTACTAAAGACCTTTATTAAGTTTTATTTTAAACTAGTCCTTTTGCGTGGTTTTTCCTTATAAGCGGTCTTATATACCTTTAATATCTTAGTCAAAGCACTATGATATCCTATTTTAATGAAATTATTAAGAGAATATATTGAGTATATATTATAGTTGAAAATTGTGCTACCTCAAAGCCCCGAGCACTGCATCATACGACACATTTAAACCGTTCGGAGAAAATGCCATTAAAACTGGAACAATATACTGTTCCTCTTCATAAACAAAAAGTTGCTTTCTGCCTAGTAAGGTGCTATTACCGCCTTCTGATCGCCTTTCCTCATAATTAGCAGGGCATACCGCATGCATGTCGAACACTTGGATAGATAGTTGGTAAAATCATTTTTTTTTATAACATTCAGAGTAACGAACGAATACACAGTTCACCTGATGGTATGCGATTCCTGTGGCCCATGACATCTGCATTCATCCTGGACAAGGAATCATTATTGCAGATGCATTGTAAGTTCATTCATTACATAACTTTAAAGGTTAAAATAATATAATGAGCTTATTAAATTATAAACCATTTATGATTCTGCTTTTAAAAAGAAAGTTATATATAGTTTTAAGTTATGTATAGTTTTTTGGGCTATATATTGTACAATTTAAGAAATCTAACTTTAAGCTGGAATGAACAGGCTTCCATTAACATACTCAATTATAATTAAAATTTTGCTTATCGAATTTGGTTTGTTGTCAAACTCTGCCCCGATTTTGAAATGAACAAAAGTTATGCGTTTGGCAAAATATAAAATACCTCCTTACATATATCAGGTTTTAATATGAGACTTATATAACTTACAATGGTGAAACGTCTCGCTAACATCGCGTAACGCTTGTTGACTATACCCGCTACGCTCCCATTTTTAACCTGCTTGAAAAATACGAAAAGGTTGATGTTCCATTTCGTTTAGAAAAGGAAGTAAAATGAGTAACAGGTCACCCAGGTAATCTAAAAGAAAACACTACTGATATATTACCGCAATTCCACATTGCTACCATCGCGATATAATGTGATAAAACGAACTAAGGTAGAACACCAACAATCAAAATAATGCTAATAGAATTTGGTTTTAATACGGTTGTTACGATGATGGAATAACTCATCAGATAAGGTATTTAAAAGCTCTTCGGAGCACTCGCCATTGCAGCAAAAGATATAAAGAGAAGCAATTTGCCTAGGTGGTTTAAGTGAATCCAACCTAGACGAAATTCCAGGATATCTGATGATTCCAGCCGCACTGCGATGTACACGCCAACTGGAAGAAGTTGATATCGAAAAGCTCCTTCCTAGCCTGAAGTGACAAGAACTGTATGTATTTCCGAACTTGTGCCTTATAAAGTTGCAGTTAATTCTAGTTTGGTATATAACTTGTCGTTTGTTATAAAACTTAAACTATTCGTAAATAATATTTGTTATATGTTTAAATATATTTGAAAACTCCGATATTTAAAAAGTGTTAAATTATCAATTAAGATTCATTCATCAATGAAGACAGCATTATCTATTTCACTCTGATAATCTTTTTTTATAGGTTTTATGTTTAGACATGAAACTTAGGAAAATAAGGTTTTTTTTATTATTATCTTGAGATATTGTAACAAGCGAGCACATAGTTCACCTCCCTCCCTTGAGAGCTGAGATGGAATGCATCGTTACCAGTAATAAAGGTCGCCGGATCACTGCACTCACCAGACGAAACACAGCAGCATTATACTGCTATTTCACGCTGGTATTCTGTGAGAGCGTAGTCCTTCCCCGATCGAGATGACCCATTCATTCTTCAGCTAGAAACCATCTGCATCTTAGCTCTACCATTGTTAAAAGGGTTGTTAGGTCTGTAATTAATAGCTATAGCGTTATATTCATTTTAATTATTATTACTTTGTTATAAAGAAGCGGTGTTCCCGAAACATAGTATATCTTTATTTATTATATTAGAACAATGGTTAGTTAGTAGGAAAGGTCACGATGAAAAGTTTGTCCTTTTAAATTGTTCATTCTTTTATAAACTTCAAACGGTAAAATAAGTATTTATGAGTTTTGTGACTAACGGTCCTTATTTGAATCTTGACCGTAATTTATAGCTTCAAATTCCATCCGTAAATATAAAAAGGTTAAGCTATAAATTGGAAACAGCTGCGGTACTAACTTTAGCAGGCAATAAGATTCATACCGAGTCGTTCTTTGAACATTAATCTTTAATATAATTTATTCATGCACAACTTATACGAATTAGACGATAAAGTGTACGATAAAAGTGTTGAAAGTAACAATAATAATGTAATTTACGTTTAGGATTTATGTATTATTTATTTATATATTTTACCAAAGAATTTGCTGTTATTGTATAGAATAATTCTATATGTACATGATACTATATGAACACTTTTTATTATAATACTTGATTATTATACATTTTCTGCAATATCATTCATATTTTGTTCCCTGCTTAATCTTCTACTAACAAAGACAGTATCTGAGCCTTCATAGCCTCATACAATTTTGGAATAACAGAATGCAACAAATAAATTCAATGAACAACATTTAATATATAATTTAGTGTTCTCGAGTTTGTAGTGAAAGTGAAAGTTTTGTAGCAACATATTGCTGCTGTGTTTCGTATGATGAGTGTAAGGTCTCACGAATCCAATTACAGATAAGAGGCATTTCATTTTAGTCCTAAGAGGTGACAACACCGCAATCGTATCTTGACGTCTAGTTTACGTTTAAAGAGTACATTCATCTAAAACAGTGTACTTACGAGTAGACCCAACGACGGTATTGATCATCCGTTTTTGTGTTACGGATTACGGAAGTATGTCGTCTGTTATGTGGAGTCATCTAGATCTATCCTAAACAAAAATTCAAGATGCACACACGTTTTCAACGCAGCACTGAAATGGATACCAGTCTCTGGCTAGTGTATGGAAATTGAATCGTTATCGATGAGGTATGTACAAGTAGATGTTTTGAGTGCGCAGTAATGGCTACCATATGTGATGACAAATATGCTTTTTTCAAGAGTAGAGTGAATAGGCATTTACTGAGCTACCATCCAGGACTGCATTTCCGCTTAACATCAGGCGGGATCGTGGTCAAGCACTTGATTTGAAAGTTTAAAAAAAAAAAATTATGCGGCCTATGTATACCTGTATATATCCCTTTACTTCTCCGTAATGTACAACCCTTATATTCAATCATTCAAAATTTGCATAGGTCGTCGTTCCATGGTACTACACCATTATTCAATTTTCCCATTAAAAACAAAGAGATAAAATTTTATTCGAATTCACTCCATGTTATTTCAACCGAATGGGTGAGAATTGTTATTGTACCTGTTCTTTAATTTAAAAAAGACTATGGAGTTTTAAACAGAATTTTCTTATATTCAAAATTCACATCTTTTGTTTTAATTGTTTTTAAATAAAAAAATCAAACTCTTGCCACAAAAGTTCAATGGGATTGAGATCCGGGCTCTGACGAGGCCAAACCATGTTTTTTAAAACCCCTTGTGCCTCTTTCTCTTTTAAATATACTCTACATAATTTTGAGCTATGCTTTGGATCATGATCTTGTTAGAAAATGAATCCATCTCCAATTAATCGCAACCCGGGAATTTTTTCTAAAATATTTCTTTCTTCTTTTTCAAAATTCGTTCAATTTTAATCAAATCGCCAGTTCCTTGACTAGAGAAGCAACCCCAGACCATAATTGAGCCACCACCATGCTTTATTGTTGGGACTACACAATCTGACATCATCTTTTCTTGGGCACTGCGTCCAACGTAAATTCTACGTTTTGAACCGAATAGTTCAAACTTGGATTCATCGGTCCAAAGCACTTTTTTAAAATCTTCTTCAGTCCAATTTCGATGGGCTGGGAAGAGCCCACTGCATTTGTTTTTTCTTGCGGCCTTAGCAGAGGTTTTCGAACGGCAACGCGATCATACAACTTCGTATCTCTCAGTCGCCGTTTTACTGTAGTCAATGATAAAGGTTTAACTCCGGTTTTGTTTACTTCAACGCGGATTTCTGGTGCTGTTAAGCGTCTATTTCACTTGCTGGCAACAACAATGAAATTATCTCCACCAGACTTAGTAGCTCTCGGCCTTCCCGAGCGTGAAAACTCATCGATGATCTTGAAAACTGCCTGTCTCCCTGTATCGAGTTATTGTAAATATGAATGAACACAAGTCTTCGATAGCTTCAATTGTGAAGAAATCTCAAGTTCGGATTTGCCTTCAGTATGTAAAACAACGATGGCAGAACGCACTTCGCTGCTAATTTCTCGAGCTTTTCCCATTTTGTGACGTTTTCACTGTAGAAATCTCAAGTTTAGACTAGTATTTATTATTTGACGGACGGACGTGGTTTAGTGGTCAGAGAGACCTTGCTATTGAGTCGCGGAGTCTCAGTTTCTTTTTTTTTATAGAATCGGTGACAAACGAGCATACAGCTTACCTGCCGCTCGTGAACATCAGCAACACCAGAGGAGTTGCAAATGCGTTGCTGGCCTTTAGGAAAAGTGTAAGCTCTTTTCTTGAAGTTCCCTAACTCGTATCGGTTCGGATACAGCGCTGACGACTGCACAGGGTAGTTGTGCGTAGCAGGAGTTTTATGAAAAAAATGTTGAAAAACAATGATGGATTGCCAACCATCGAGATGATGAGGATGAAAGTTTTAATTCTGTCTTGATGTACCATGTTTAAACTCATCGGCTGAAATTAATCCGAACAACTCCTCAGATTTGTTTCCATCCAAGAACAATATTTATCCATTATAAATATATTAGGTTTCTTTTCTGGTTGTGTTGTATGAATGTCCTAGACACTGAATCTGAATCTATCTCCAACCTTATAGCACATGCACTAAATCGGATTATTATATATATATAATTATTTATTAAGGTGATAAGCAAGTTTCTGGATATTATGAGCAAGAATACTTTAATACAATTACACTACACAGTTTTGTGAGATCAAATAATTAGAGGATATTGCTATAATAATGGAAATTGACTACTAACTACTGTCGGAACTAGATTATGTATATGTCATATAAAAGATGATAGATTTTTTTTACCACAGTCGTATAAAAAATAATAAGAAAAAGGAACGTTTTTTTGTTAATTAATCTAAAACGCTATGCACTTTAAAGAATTTTAAAGCAAATGAATTCACGCGATAGATTCATGTGCTGGCTTGTAAAAGATATTTAAGAAATACCAAGAAGTAAATTAATTTATTTCTTGTTAAAATTGCGATACAAAAAATGCTGTAAATACACTGCAGTAGTTGCTACAAAAAGGGAACCAACAAAGCGATCCTTTCCTGAAGGAAAACGGGGGTGAAATTTTTCTTTCATTCTTCCGGAGAGTCAACGATAAATCTCGCTTGAGCATTAAACGGGGATTCATCTAATACAACACTGTATATTATGATCACGTTTCGTACTAAAGTTTCTGTATTTCACAAACCATGTTCTGTGTATGTTTTTATGACACTCCAATTTAAGCTACTTTTGAAAGTGTGTTGAATGTGTACAAAATTAAATATTGTTTGTTGCAGCCTTTGGTATGGAACCTTCGTTGTTTTATATCTCATTTTCGTGTTAGCTTGGTAACATAATCCATAATATAAATATATCAAGTTATTGTATAAAAAATAAATTAACTTATAAATTTAACTTATTAAAATGGGCCATTTAAGAGTGTTTTGGCTTTTTCTTTTCTGTCACGATTCTACTGTTAACAATGATAACTTTTATCATTGATAATGTATATAGTATTTTAAACTTAAGATGCCCCAGTTGAAGCAAATTGATTATTAAATCATTGTGCTATATATATAATATTAATACTTTAGGCCTGCCAGCAACTAAGCCTCAATTGTAACAACTATCAAATCATGTGAGCTTTCGCCAGTGTACTTTACTACTGTACTGAGCTTTATGTTGCAACTTCCTATGGAGATATTAAATCAGATTTGTATTTTTATAACTGAAGTCATACAATTGTTTTCCATTAAACAACCAGTAATTAAGATAAACAACGAAGTCATTAGAATGTTTAATTTTATTATATTTTAAAAATGTAAATGACATGATCCTTTCTGAATTCAAGACTAAGTCTTGAGCAAAAAAGGTCGAACTATAAATTATCGTGGAATTCGTTTGCGAAACGATTTTCTTGTTTTGCTTACAAAAGCTTTGTTCTTGTACGTAAGATACGGCCTATGAATAAATTGCAAGCTAACATTTATTTTTATGACATAACATCGAATATTCCGTGAACTTGTGTAATAATTACACTATTGTGTAGCCACGCTATAGTATACATCTAACGGGTTGGCTAGACTGGCGCGGAGCACGACCTCATATGCGACTCTCACCAGCGTGAACTATCGTATGGTGATTGTGTGGATTGTGTTAGTTACTAGTGGCAAGAAATTCTATCTTCTCTCATCTCTCAGGGGTGACCATTAATGTGCATCGTGAAATTTTGTTAAGGATATATGTTGGCAACGTTTTCTTTTAATATTATTGAACCAAACTCCAGTAGGCGCGACTTTATTACTGTACAACACAAAATCTAATAATATGTATTTTAGATTTTAAACCAAACGGCCTTATCGCTATAATGCGATCTCTTCCAGGCAACCAAGGGGTCGGGTAAACTTTTTTGAGATATGAGGGGATATATTGGTATAACCTGAAAAATAATAAGAAAAAAAAAATATACCACAGAAATAAAAAAATATTTTTATAGTTTTAGTTAAAATTTTCTATAAATTGTTAATGTCGGATCTTGGTTGGATGAATCTTGCGGTCAAACTCATCCATTCTTGATGTGAGTTGTAAGAAGTCCTTAGCTTCACTTTAGTGTCTGTTCAATTATTAATTAATATATTATGTGATATTTCTTCTTTATAATATAGATAAAATTTATTGTGGTTATTGATTATTAGAAGATCAGAATCAATACGTTTTATAATACTTTTAAAATTCCATAACGGTCTTTTCACTTATGTGGATAGAACTACGGCAGTAACTTCTGGTACCAGATGACATCTACCGCTCAGTCAAGACGCGGGGCATATAAACAACAAAGCCAAACCAGAACCAAAAATCACCAATTCATATCACCAAATACGTACAAAATGTCCTAAGCTCGGACAACGGAATATAAACACAGATTTCTATTTGACATCCACAAAAATCACTGATGATTCTATTTTGTACATTTTTACGCATCCCTCTTATAGCGACATAACTGTATCATTTGACTCTGGTCCATATTAGGGATTTACTGTATAATTGACTTAAACTAGCCCCATTTCAGACTTCAGTGTTAAAGACAGCGACAGCAGACAGAAAATCTATATAATCAATCGGAGTATAAAGCTAATATTATTAACTGAAGAAAATATAATAAAACATAGATTTGAGTTTAGTGAAATCTAGACATCTGAATCTGTTAATACGTACTGTGTATACGAGCACTTATAAATCCCGTGTCAAAATGTTGCTCCACAGTTTATAGTCTTTGATTTAAATTTGTAATTTTTAATTATTGTCCAATTTTGTTTTTCGTTTTTTGAACACACTTTCATTGCTTTCTGTAAACTCAAATACCTATGATTGCTTTGTATTGTTATTACTTCTGTTGTTATTAATATTTTAAAGAACTCAATAGGTCGCTGCAATTACTTTACATATAAATATAAAAACATGCGATAGATTATGAGATACCAAATATGTTCGGAGTGAGTTTATTATAAGTCATTGTAAATAGTTTTATATTATATATATGTTGTATCTTTTATTTCTGTTTGTCTCCAAATTAAATAAATAAATAAATATTTTTTATTACATTGAGAGTTACGAACGAGCACACAGTTCACCTGTTGTTAAGTGATTCCTGCGTCACCAGTAATAAAGGTCTACAGATCCCTTCACTCACCAGATGAAACACAGCAGCGTTATGCCTCTATTTCCGGTATTCTGTGAGGGCGTGGCGTACTCCGATCGAGCTGACACATTCATTCTGTAGTTAGAAGCAAACTGCAGTGTAGCTATACCACTGTATGATAGAAATATACAGTAATTAACAACGTATATATATCTGAATGTGTAAACTGACGTGGGAAAAAAAACCAGAATTGATTAGGTAGAAGTCATCGAACCCAATAATACAATATAAAATATGTACAATATAAAGTAAATCTGCAACTAAATAAACAGCACTCTCGTTAGATTAACTGTCACCACTCATCAAATCAATCAGCTCAATCAAGCAAAACAACTCTATTACTCAAAGGTTAAAATTTTAATTTAAAAGTTCCCCGAGGTTTATATTAAAATTTAGCACTCTTTACTAATTATCTGAAGTGGCTTGTACCAAAGTTTATAGCTATTTGTAAAAAGCTTAAAATTAACTTTTATTTTAAATGCAGCAGCATCCTGGTAGTGGGAACTAATTTTGAAACCTATTATTATTATATAGTAATTATTACACATCGAACTATCTTTGATTGACGATCGCTCAGTGTTCTAGCGTATTCATAGTACGCCAGTAACGTTAATTTTATCCCCAGTTAAGATATTCAGAAATTCAGTTTGAATTACATTTAAATAGCTATAGGACGAATATCTGCTGCTATTTTACTTCTTTTAAATTTTGATTTTACTATGACTAATAGATATTGATATAGAAATAAATTTAGATTTTTTTACGATTTCAATTAAGAGCAACTTTTAATAAGGTAAAATAATAATAATTATTGTTTATTTTCCAAATGAGGTCGAGGAGATTGTTATAGACCTGCTATCTAATAGTATTAAATATACAAAATGTATTATGCTTTTCTATAAAACTAGGGGTCAGAAACGATCACATATTTCACCTAATTTATTTACCTGTTAATAAACTAACCGATGATCGCACAATGATTATCCTGTGTGAAGCTAAACACTATGAGGTTGTATTTGCCTCGTTTAATTATGACAGCAAGCTTTCATGTTGGACGAAGTACTTGTAGTTGTTGGCGGGTACAAAGACGCCATTATGATAATTAGATTTTTAAGCAAGTCTCCCACCATTTAAAATTAGACATCTTTTACATAACCCTTCTGGTAGTTATTAAAGTCTAGTTATGTTTTTTTTAGTTTGTTTTTAACAACCGGCGTGCCGTTATACATATTTCAATAAATTCATAAAGTAGGTATTAATCAATCGTTTTCTTTTCACATATAATTACTTATGATATTTAATATTTAGACGAAATACAATTACATTCGCAATATTCGACAGCAATTTAGGCAACTCACGTTTCACATAACATTTTTTTTTTATACATACGCTCGTAATGTAACGTAAATAATATAATAATTAAATATGTACAAAAAAGACTGAAACGCAGAAAAAAACAACTTTACACAAACAATATTATCCACTTTGGCAAACGGTGGTGACTCAGCTTTTGCTGACGCAGGATCATAGTCCCATACAGCGCTGGTTTTCAGCCACTCGCCATCTCCCTTATATGTAATACGGGCGACGCGAGGATTGAGGGCTTCCCGATCATCAGCTAAAAGTTATATTTTACTAAGTATTTATAAGCAACTAAGGAAATGAATAAATACATCATTTTTATTATTGTTTTATGTACACGTGACAAACGAACACAAAGTACACCATATGATTACAGACGACTGTGGCCCATCTGCATCTACGTTCGTCCTCAACAAAGTATCATGATGCAAATGCTTTGCGTACCTGAGGGCTGAATTAGAATGACTTGTTTCCTGTAATTGAGTCCCCAGATCTCCACACACATCATACAAAACATCAGAGTCATGCTGTTATTTTGTTCTGATATTTATTTGTAATTACAGTAACATACGTATATCAGTTGGACCATTTATTAATATGGCCACATCATGTGCGTAGAATCTCTTTTCGTTCAGGAAACAGATGAGTTCATTTATCACATCTTTCATTAAGAGAATGAGAGGACTTCCTTCATATATACTACTTCATACATAATGTACTACGTTTTTTTATTTTTCTTAAATTGAGAGTAACAAACGAGCACACATTTCATCTGATCTGATGACAAGTGATTCCTGCGGCCGATGACATCTATATTCATCCTTGACAAGGAATCATAATGTAGATGCGTTGTTACCCTTGAGGACTGAGATGGAATGCCTCGACACCAGTAATAAAGATTAGAGGCTGGTATTCTGTGAGGGCGTGGTCCTACCCCGTTTGAGCTGGCCCATAAATTCTCCGGTTAGAAACAAACTGCAGCGTAGCTCTATCACTGTCAAAATTCTAAATTTCTCCTGTTATAATTAACAATACTCAATTAGATGAAAAAACTTAAAAATGTAAAATTAAATATTATAAATGGCAAATTGATATATTTATCAAATATAGTTCAGAGATGGTAAGTAAAACATTTTCATATTACTTAAATGAAATAATAAAACATGTTTTATCTCAAACCTACATAAAATATCATGGCAAAATATTTATCTTTTTAAATTTTATCGGCGCTCAAAACAAAAAGCAGCCCGAACATAAAAATGTAAAAATTCTTTAATCCATACATTACATCATGATAAAGCTCGTAATAATATGTTGTTTTTTTCACAGTCGCAGCTGTTTCATTCCCACAAAATGTGAAGAGATACGGAAGAAATTTACTTCACAAAAAATGGTTCATTTTCTTATTTATCTTACAATGAAATAACCGGTATTGAAAATTCTTTAAAATTCATATTATCGTTCTATTTATTGCCAAACAATTATCTTCGATCCTTATCAAGAATCTATTTCACGTTGTGTTTCTATTTAAAATTACTTTGCAAATTCCAAGAATAAATGTAATTTGTGAAAATCGAATGATAAAAATGTTTTGGTAAATAATGTCATATGAAAAAAGACGGGAGACTTGCATAAAGGGCTAATAAGCATAATGGCGTCTTTGTGACTATTGCCTAATTCTGTCATGGCAGTTATAAGTACAATGTAACAAGAAAGTTTAATCGCAACGAAGCCGATAACAATCTTATAGCATATACTCATATACAGGGTTACTCATTGTGCGATTTAATCATCAGTCAGCTTATTTTTTTTTAATACATTAGAGAGTAACAAACGAGCATACAGTTTACCTGATGGTAAGTGATTCATGCGGCCCATGATATCTACATTCATCTTTGAAAAGGAATAATAATGCAGATGCGTTGTCTGCCTTGAGGACTAAGATGGAATTCCTCGTCACCAGTAATAAAGGTCCCTAAAATATACAGGCCCCTAAAATCCCTAAACTCACCAGAAAAAACACAGCAGCATTATACTGCTATTTTACGCTGGTATTCTGTGAGAGCGTGGTCCTACCCCGGTCGATCTGACCCGTTCATTCTGTAGCTAGTAACAAACTGTAGTTACCACTACCACTCACTAACAAAAAGTTCATCCCTTGTCATAATTTCTTTCTACTTACAATTTAAACTAACTTACTTGATTCTTTCTCCATTTTATATTATAAATATTTAACACTTGATTCCATCTCCATTTTCTGTTATCAACAGGTGTTCTTAAACAACTGTGACATAGGTGTGAAATTCACAATTATATCCTCCACTTTTCCACTGATCTGAACTCGCCGTACTAAAGTTTGTCCTGCGCAGTTGATGGTATCGAAAACTAAACTGTTGATTATGACAGAATGAACTATAACCCAGAAAGGAAACCATAATAGACATCATAAAATTTTGCAATAAACGTCAAGATTATCCACAATTCACCACCATCTACAATTCCTGTGGTGTTGCGGAGCCGCTTGCTAGTTTGCCCCTTCTTCTATAAAAAGATATCATTATCCTTTACCCTAGAACACTTCTTAGTCAAAGGTTTTGAAGCGTCAACAGCCTAATGGTTTAGGTTACGATCTGCGTAGCTTAAGGTTGTAGATTCGAATCCACCATTCGACTATGGTCCCATCTTCTAGCACAAGCATTTTCAATTATTTGCGGAATATTACCAATGTTAATAGTATTGCTGTCAATCAATCATCTGATATCATCTTATCTGATGTCATCAGATAAGGTTAGTTAGTAAGTAGTACAAAAATGCTGTATGTGTTAGAGCAATCACTGATATTTCCTTCGGCTAAGAATAAATGATTAACCCATAATTTGTAACTCAGTAGACTAAATCATAGTTTTAAGTCAGCCGTTTAGAAACTACAGTGGTATTCAAGTAGGACAAGTTGCTTTTTAATAGGCAAAACCAATTTGTTTTATTTATGTATCCCAATTACATACATTATTGTCCAATTTTAGAATTCTGGGATACAAAAAATCTCCCTTTAATTTTTACCCATTATACCGCTCCATAAAATACTGATATCTGATCATCAGAGGAAAATCGTTCGTCGAAAAAAAATATAAACATATATACACATATATAAACATTATGAAAAGTTGGTCTCAAATCACATCATTTCCGTACGATAGCTACTTCCTAAGAAAACGTCATTTCTGATCACTGAGCCAACGGAGTAAGAATGACTCTTGTCACGTTTGGAATCTTAAAACCACAAGTCACTATTTCGATAGCATATCTATCCTAATTAGATTATAAAACCAGAGTATTTTTTTTTCTTAAAGTAAGAAACGAAATTGAAATTAAATGAAAACTTGTTATTACCAATGGAAAAGAAGGGATCTATTGTTCTTTCCAATGTCAAGAAAGTCTTTGCTAATAATATAATAATAATAATATGAAATTGATAAATATTTTACACGAAAATATTTATCAATTTCATAACATTACTTTTGCTATAAAATAGATAAATATCTTTTTGATGTCTTATATTTTTTTTGTATAAGAATAATGTGAATGCCCGCAATATCCATGAACTTGTATGTACGTCTAAAAATTACACGTTTAAAGTATATATAAGTATAAAAAACAAAACAATTTTTTTTTGTGAAAAAAAAATGATACAGAATGTATTGATATCTTGTTTTATCATAATCAACAAAAATTTGTTACCCGAATAAGCCATATGAACAGACAAACATATACAATTTACAACGACAACTTTGATACCTAACCCTAGTTAGAATCACTAAGTAAATAAATATTGGGTCACCATTTTAAAAATTCTGTGTTTTATTTATTTTTTATATCTAATTAAATATTGTAATAATTATAATTTTATTGTATATTCTGTGGAGATTTTACCCTTTCATTTCCCTTGTTAATTTATGCATCATCATTAATTATGATGACTTCATTTTTTCTTAGAATTTAATTAACTTTTACTGCTGGTCCTATCCACATTTTACCTGTTTTATATAATATGAGGATCGGCAAACGAGAACACTTCACTTGGCGGTAAGTGATGCACATGACATCTATGTCCATCCTCTATAAAGATTAACATCGTCACCCCCGAGGGCCTCGAAATGGAAAGCCTCGTCACCTGTAATTGGGTTTCCGGATCCGTGACCTGTGAGGGAGGCTTATGTTCAGAGTAGCGCAGGGCTGAGACTATGTTAATGATGATAATGAATAATCTGCACTCTCCATACGAAATAGAGCAACGTTATATTTCTATATCACACTGGTATTCAGTGAGGGCGTGGCGCTTTCCCAGCTCGAGACGTTTCATTTATACTGGAGCCTGAAACTAGCTGCAGCATGGTTCTGCCACTGTTAATATAAAGGTAAGTAGTTCATCGTTATAGCCACAACTTCTTGGTTCATCACCGTCGTTATTATTTACCGGTCTAGGTGATTATAATTTACCATCAGATAAACAGTTGACTCATCTGTTTAAATTACACTCACAAGAAATCATAATGAATGGGCTCTGTGGGACATAGTGCAGAAAGACATATTCTTTCTAGCAAACAATTTGGTATTCGGCTGAACGCCTCAAATGGGATTACCATATTAATGAACGAACGTGCCGTTTCTGCCTTGCTCTTGAAACTAGCTCTTGTAATTACTTTTATCCTGACCCACCGAATTAAGCCACGCAATTTTAAAGCTTTTTTTATCGGACTACTGCATAACTAAAGGGGGAGATGTTTCTGTAATGTATGCACACGCTAAATATTATTACTTTTGAGTTAAATAACAGAATACGAGTAATAATATAGGTTGTGTAGAGAAGTGTATAGAACCGTATACCAAATCAATGGTGGTTTTAATATACCAGCTTTTTTTTAACAAAGAATGCTAGTAGTGCTAATAATTACTAACATTTCCTATAAACACACCAACTAAGCTTAAATGCTCGCTATTCTAAACCAGAGAGATTGATGGTAGACGAAGTATTTGGATTTTGTTTTTTTTATCGAGGATAGTTATAGGTCTTTAGTGCCAATTAGTATGTAAGTGGTATGGCACCTACCCCACCACGTACTTGTAATATGAAAATGACATACAAAATTAAAATAAATAACATAGTTTTATTAATTAGTTTAATCCTACACCTATCATACAGATATCTCACCACGTCTTAGGTTGACTGGTAGAGAATGCCTTTGGCATGAAGACCGCCCTTTGTGAACTTTTAACTTTGTTAAGGTTAATGCAATAAAGAGTAAATAAATAATTAAACAAATAAAATAGTCTTAATATGAATTGCCTGTCTTGATACTAAATTACGTATCATTACTAAGGATTAAAATTAGGTATCTTGGGTCAAAGGAACCAGGAATCAGGTGAATTGATTCAGCTGCATTTATAACAAATTTTTTTTCTAATAATATGTCACATTCTTTTTTTGTAATCTTTTTTTGTATCGTTTTTTATATACCTAATCCTATTAACATTATTGAAATTCCCGTTAACTACTCTAAGCAAGGTTGAATACTTGTGCTAGATGGGTCACGATAATAGGTGAATGGTGGACACAACCCTTATGCGGAGCCTTTAAACTCTAAACTATTAGGCTATTGCAGCATGTTTGATAAAAAAAATACCTGGTATTTTCCGATTATTATACGTAAATTACGCTTTTTATTTTTGGCACAGGATTACTTTTAAATAAGTATTTACTAAATACAGATAATTATGAATATAATTAAATAAAAAATTGGACTGAGTTGCAAGTCAACACATTCCTCGACCCAGTTGAAGATATTTTTCTTATTACGTTTCACTGTTGTAATAACATAAATTAAAAAATATAAAATGGCAAGGCTCAGTAATATTTAAAAAAATAATAGGTTATAGTATCATATATGCAAAAATTTACTTGAGGACATTATGCACTTTTAAATAATCACCTAAAAGAATTACAGAGATAGACTGTGTGCGCTTAAATAATCATTAATTTCAATATTTACCGATAAACTTTCTGACGTTCTAATCAGAAGAAACTTATTTGTAATGATAAATATATAACCATCATAACGGATACAGAAATTACATAGCTCAGTGTTATTTATTTTATTAGTAATAAAAAAACAATAACACAGGTTATAAAATATTGAGCGGTTAAATTGTTTTATTTAGTGTGTTTACTTAGAAAAACAAATGCCGGGGGATTAATAGTAATGACTCCCTCGTTTACCACAAAATTGTTATAGAGTGGTCGGATCATTCCTGCCAAAGTTGCTATTTGTCTTTGGGATCCGAGCACAAAGTGAAAGGTCAAACAATAAATTGTGGAACTTGCTCCTTTAATGTTTCTATGGTTTTCGCTTACTTTCATATCTCTTAATTACAGATCATAATGTATAAAGATAGTCATCATACGATGACTATCTTATTCTTATTTATTTTTTATTATTCTTACTATCTTATAGATAATTATCTTTTTTAATGAATTATCATACTAATTCATTAAAAAAGATAATATATATATATATATATATATATATTATAACTATGGATGAGTCATATACAAAGTTTAAAGATATCTCTATTCCCATAGAAATATATTCATGTAAAAATAAAATATACGACACAGATTAAGAACATATCGTACACATTTTTGTTTAACTAAAAGATACCAACAATAAATTAAGAATATTACTATGCGATTATTTCAGGTAAATAATTTTTCAAGTAATTTAGATAAAAAAAAAACAAAGATAAAAGATGTAACAATAAAAATAAGGTGGGTTCTGGCAATTTACAACATAATTAGAAAACAATTTTTGTTAGTTTTCAACCTTCTTTGCACGTTTGTTGAAGACATCTATATTTTAATTCAACTTTCTCTTAATTATTTTATATTTCTAGGTATAAATTAAGTGTATTCTTCAAATTTGTCCAAGACCTTAGTTTAAACCAAAAGTAACAGAATCGCGTCTTAGATAACCATATATATAAAAACCTAAACATGCAGACAATACATTCACACATACCTGCTGTAATTTATTTAATGTTACAACCCACGGAGTATCAAAGAGTTATTTTGGTGTAATATAATGGAACGCTTCAGCTACTGTGGATCAGGAGAGTTGTAGTACTTAGGACAGTCGCTCACAAATAATTAGTCCTATATTATACATATTTTATTAGTCCTTTGTGGTATAGACTTTATTCTTTATATATTTTTTTTACTTTTTAATATACAGTCAAATCAAATTCAATAGATTTCATGAGTATCTATTTCTCTACTTATAAAAATAACCTCCAATTCACTTTATTTATATTTAATGTATAGTTGCATTACAGTGATATAGTATTGCTTATTTTCAGTCCAAAGCTATCCAATCTATCTAGACTGATCGTCTATTAGGCGGGCATTTGCAGTGATCGTAACTTACGGGCCTTATTTGGGTTGAAGTATAATTTATTGTCTTCAATTCTACTCGAGACGGCGAAAAGGTTGCGCAATAAATTGAACACAGCTGCATTACAGATGTAGGCGTGGAATTAGGTAGCGAAAGAGGCTATTAGGATTTTTTTGTTGTTTATTCGTATTGAAAGAATTATAAATTGTCTTGATCATTCTCTTTGCAGGCGTTTTTCTCGTCCAACAATTTTTGACGGTATTGTACCCACAACGATACGCGGCCATCTGGGTTTGTGACATTTGGATGAAATTTCTGCCACACTAGTTTTCATTTTCAATTAATATACAACTAAAATAATTTTGACACCGTGTTATTTTCACTGTATTATTTACTGTATAATAACTATGTGCGTCGATTGCGTTCAATAGATAAAAAATATTTCCATGTAAAAGAGCCAAAAGTAAATAAAATTGGTAAAATAGAAAAATCAAGCCCTGAACGAAAACCACCATAAAATAGCACCCAATTACAGTTAATTGTTAATGTGTTGGTGTGTGTGTAATATAGTAATATAGATAACCAAAACAGTCCCTTAAAAATATCTATTTATACTGAAAAAGGTTGATTGTGTCACTTACTTGTCTCCTTGGTAATAGTGTAGAAGTTACAAAACTTAATCGAGATTTATGGTATATTATAGTTAATAATAATTTGTGAGTAATAAAGTTACCTGAACTTTGACTTGCCAACAGCTGTGTAAACTAGCTTTATAAATCTTTGATCCTCTAAATCTCCCACATCATTATTATGTTATTTATTTTCATTGTTATGTTATTGTACAGAAAAGTATCATTTGAATGTATTATTATACAGAAAGTTAAAGTTATATTGCATTGTATTGTGTATATTCCTTTATTATTACCGCCATTAAAATAATGCGCCTCCCCCATTAAAATAATTCAAAGTGTCATCTACCATTAAACAAATGTTAAAAGTTTTCAGTCTAAGCTTGATGTACTTTAAACTTTGTTTTTATTTTTTTTTTCATTTTCATTTTAGAACATATTATCTGTCTTAAGATTATTTCTTGTTGTTGTTAGTACGATTCAATTTGTGCTTTTTTTTTCATCTTTGTTACTATAAACATCTTTTAATATGGTATAATTTTTAATGTGATTTATCTTTTGAATTGCCGCATGATTAACATTGCAACTCCATTTCACTGTTGAATTTTATTTTCTACCCCACAGTATTACTCATATGTAGCAAAACCAATTTTAACGATATGGGTAATCACCTAATTGAATACAGCCATTAATTGCCTACTGGCTCCCAGGTTTAGATTTACCCAAAGCTAATGTTTGTGTAAAATAATAATAATAATTTATTTATTTATTTATTTACTCTTTACTGCATTAACCTTAACAAAGTTAAAAGTTCACAAAGGGTGGACCTAATGCCAAAGGCGTTCTCTACCAGTCAACCCAAGGTGTGGTGAGATATATGTATGATAGGTGTAGCAATAAAATAATTAATAAAAGAAAAAAAAAACTACAAATAACTAATACAAGTAAAGAATAATACATACACATATAGATATTAAAAACATAATACATGTATAAACTAAACACACTTATATATATACATATATAAATATATAAATATATATATATATATATATATATATATATATATATACACAATACAATATAATAGTAAACAATTCTTTTTTTTTTAAATCTTTCTTCCTTCCGATTGTTTGTATAGAAATTATTGGTTTTCAATTCTAGCTGTACGGTAATTCCAATTTAACATAGACAATAGTGTTGTTTGAGTAGCGATATCAAATGGAGGTCTTTTTATTTGTGTGAATATCGTCAACTATACTATATTGTAATTCTAGTACCAGTGAAAAGATGTCAGCGTGGTCGAAATCTGTATATTGTTTTTGTATATTAGTGATTTTTTGAGGCGAGGTTCGTTCCTCTCGGGCACCCTCGAATCAGACGCTCTCGCGAAACAGGGTGGCCGTCCAAGCCGGATTCCCTCTCGAGAGCCCTTGTGCTGGTTACCCACTAATAGGTCCCAACTGAGTGCCATAAGCGCTCGGTCACCTCTCAACTCACTGTAAAAGCCCTCGGGCTAACAGCGGCCATAGCCCCTAAAAAAAAATTTGTTGAGTATATATTTAAAAATTAATACTTATTCAAATTCTAAATCAGAACAATTGGTCATCGTTCAAGTTAGTCCCTAGCTTTTACAGATTATCCGTGTAGAAACGTGATCAGTAAACATAAATATTAGCAAGTTTTTTTGTAAAATATAAGTTTGTATTGTCACTGCAGAGAACTAATATCATATGAAAGACAGCAGCATTATGCTGCTATTCCACGCTGGTATTCGGTGAGATCATGGACGGTCCTTCTTCAGTCGAACCAACCGATTGATATTGCACTTACAAACGAAATACTTGCAAGAAGCATATTACTCACTATGATCACTTATTATGATCTTTTGTTTTTTTTTAAAAAAAAGAATGGCAATGCTGGTTAACCACTCCAACTAAGCTGAAAATGCTTATGCTAGGAGGTGATTCACGACAACAGACGGCGGATTCGAACCTACGACCTGAATTTTCACAGACCATACCCTATACCATTGGGCTGACGCTTAAAATGATGTTGGTTGACAAAAACACATATATAAATATGTGTTTTTTCAACCTACCATGCCACGGCTCTGCCAATTATGGTGTAGCTTAGCTTATCGTGGCTTCGCTCTGTCTATCAATGAATGCCTCTTAAGACTCAAGAAGAGATGAGTGGATTATTTTATCGACACCGCACTCAACGAAATGAAATAAAACTCGTTTTCTCCAATTACTCAAAGACCATAAGATTTCACTAATACCTTTCAATAAAAAGAAAATTGTAAAATGGTTCACGTTTTCTTTTATAGTATATGCAACTATGTATATATTTTTGAAATATCTTGCTATGAATTTTATATTAAGTACAATGAAATTTCTCTTCTCTATTTTGCTCCGAGGATAGGCTACAAAAAGTCCCAGAAGAATTACATGACCCACGAAAAATAGTAATAATAACAATAAAACACAATCGGCAGGTGCACTGGAAAGCGTACAACGTATATCCGACGTTCTAGCTATTAAGCTGTCAATATTATTTCTATAAACGAGTTTAAACTTAAAGTTATATGAGTACGTCTAGTACGGAGGCAGTTTATAGCATAAATCTAAGCGATTAGGGCATTTCCTGTCAATTTACTGGAAGAAGAAGATTATGTCTAGTCAAATTATTAACTGGCTAATAGAATAAAGATGCTCTAAATGCGAAATTTTTAAATTGCGTATTAACGCGTTACAAGGACATATTCTTAGCGCTACAGGTATCCTCGCAAATAAGACGTTGAGTGGCGTCTTGTAGGATATTAGTTTATTAAGGATTGATGAAAAAGCAATGCAAAAGTATATTCATTTTCAAAGTCTACTCCTATAGGGATTGCAGAGGTATTTCTTTTTCCTTGAATTTCGGTAATGACTTACTCTCGATTGCTTAAGACCCTAATGTATTATGTTCGTGCAAACAACCGTTTTCGATCAACTCGTCTATCAGGTATGTGCTTCTAACATTACCAAAGTGCTAGTAAAGAGAACGTTTCGTAGATTTTTTTTAATATCTGAGACGATAAGATATTTAGAAAAAAAAATCTTAAGAAATAGTAAAATATTTAGTAACAATTTAAACAACTTATTTTATTTTTGAATTACAATTTCGCTTACATTTCTGATATTGTTGCGTCTGGATTACATTGTATTATCTTAAAAGGGGTGATGATTTAGTACCTTTATGTTTGTTTAAATATTTTAATGGAGGTGACATCCAGAATATATCACCGTTGTTAAAATCAACCAGGATGGCTAATCATGACACACCTTTAATGAATTCTGGCGTTTTTTTTATATAGTATTTTAACGATAGAAGAAAACAGGTGGTCTCTCTTAATAGCGATAATGAGACACCTATCTTAGTCAATATATTAATGGATCTATCTTATGACAAAGACTATTTTACACCTAATGTGACATTAGGTATTGCCATAAAATAGTGTTACTGACTTGATATACAATGAATTGAATTGAAAAGAAAAAAAACACTATTACAAACTATCGATGTGGAAGGAACATCACTATTATTTTCTCTTTCCATTTGCCCGACTGTGAACATTAGATCCAATTCATTCCATTATCATTCGATACTCGTTACCCGAAACTGTGGGCTTTTAAACTGTTTACCCTGCGAAATTGAAATCGTCGAGGCTTATCCTCCATTACATCTTTCTCAACGTTCCTATCGCGTGATGAACGTGTGTGATACTTCCGTGTTATTGTTTCAAATAAAATTTTCTCTGTGTGTTTCTTTGCAAAACAACATCTAAAAAACACCGAGTTTATTAATGTAAGCATTATTTACCTTTAACAAATAAGCAATATACAGTTGAGTTCTTTATTTGTCTTTTACTCTTGAATTTGAACTTTTTTTCAATTCTTTGAAAAAAAAGTGAGATATTATTTAATTGAGGATACGTGTAATTCCGTGAAGTGACTTACCTTATTATATTAATGAATTTCACCTTTGACAGTGTATCTACGAAGACAATCTGCTTGTTGTACTTGAAAAGATTCTTTTTCGGAGATAAATAATCAAATGATTAATAATAAAGATGGTTCTCTAATTAGGATACTAGTTAGTAACTTGTTAAAGTATTGTAGCTTCTGTCGATAAAAAAATGATGTGATTGGACTGAGAACTTCTTGGGACCAGCACAGAATTAAATTATGAATAAAAGTGGAGGAATAGGAAAAGGTGTCCCGACTTCCTGGTAGACCAGTATCACTGGTAGTGGTTACCGTGACCGAAGCTTATTTTTAGTATTAGTTATTGTTGGTCCCAATAACACGAATTAAAAGAAATCCCAAACACATTTGCCCTTTTCAGTACGAGGTCTGGATAATATACACCGGATGGAATCACATGCCAGGAATTTTCCATAATACTATGTTTTTGTGGCAGCGGAGCTCACACATTCATAGAATGAGATATGATCTGTTGATTTGAAATTGTCAAGAATATTATTACAGAGGTTTATTATATTATTACAGGGGTACTAGCAATGTGGCAGCAAGTGCTATATACAAACTTGAAGTTCTAAGTAGACGATTAGTTTAGATTAGTATGATTAGAGCCCATGATTAGCGCTCGACCGCTTAATTTCAATTAAATTTTCCTTTTTAATTAAATTAATTTATCGACTTTAATGATATAATAAGTTTTGAAAGCTAACTTCAGATTATTTCTCATTTATCATCACAGCAAATCAATATTCCACCGGTGAACATAGTCTTTCTCGTAGATTGCTATCTGTATCCATCGAAATCCCGCAAACCAGCATAGATCATATCTTTTAGTGGGAGACATTTCACACCACGACTGCCAGTCCGAGGTTGCCACTCCATAAACAAAACAAAACAAGATTATTGACAGCTAAAAATTTCTTTCTTTGTTTCAGGAAAAGAAAATCTGAAGCGTAAATCCAGCGTTAGTCTAGTTTTTAGTTTATTAAAATTTTGATAGTGAAAAACCGTGACAAAACCTATCAAATATTAATTACAGTAATTTGTATATATAAATAAATTAATTTTTAAACTAACTCTAATGATTGACCCATGGTTGATTGAATGAAGATATCAAAACAGTGTAAAAAATGTTTGTTTCCCCAAGTAATTGGCTAAAATACGAACATCAAGACACGTGATCAAAATGACATCCATATTGCAAGCAGTCATAACTTGCATCGCATTTCAGTTAATAGGTAAGTTAATGTCTTTTTCATTTTATGTGTAATTTTATTCTACAGGATATCATTTCGGTATGGTTTACCAGTCGATTCATTTCACAGTTAATATAACATGTATATTACATATGATAACATTGGTCTATTATATAGAAAGTTTATAAACGTTACATAACACCGTACTTAAGAATTAAATTATCATATGTAATAGTCTGAACATTATCTGTATTTTCCATTAGTAGTGCATACAGATGAACAGCCACTACAGGGAATCTTTTTTTATCCAACAGCCAAGAAGGGGTGTTGTGGGTATCTTATGGATGTGGATTTAGTTTTTTATAAAATTAAGAGTGGCAATCGTGCAAACATTGCACCTAAGTGCTATATTCGTCATTCTTTTCAAGACATTCTTTAATTTTAGATGAATTAATTTTTTAAGAAATTTTTGACGGAATTTGTCAACATAAAAGATATTCTATTATAGGGAGCATTTGAAATCTTTCATATTTTTTAATGAAACACGTATCACTACATTTTGTATTTTTGTTCATTATTTCTCGAATATGTTAAATTTTAATAATAGAAAAGCAAATTTGTGGATATATGATCACCAATATTCTTTTCGAATATAAATGTCATAAAAAATCTTATTTTTGAAAATGATTGAAAAACATAAAAAAACATAATTTTTGTTTCGAAAATTAGAAACGAGAAATTCATATCTATAAGTTGTAGGTGATAGAAGTAAAAGAACTTCAAAGACACGATACAAGCTCTTCTGATTATAAGTGACCTAAGTAACCAGTGGATTATAGATATATAAATTAATTTAAACGAACACTAGAAGTGCAACCTATATAATGAACAACCTTAACACTTATTGTGGTGCGGCGAGCACATGCTGGGTGGTAAAACTAAATTATAAATAGAAACTGACTGAACTTCAATAATAGCAATGATACACAAACTGTCTACGCTGTTCAGAGAGTCTGGTGTTACCCCTGAGGACTGAGATAGAATCTCTCATTTCCTGCAATCGGTTCTCCAAGGAACGAAACATAAAAGCCAGTGACTTGCTTCTACCATAGATCGTTACTCCATCTACAATTTTCATGTACTTTCTTGATAGTAGAGTAGATAGGAGAAGTAGAAAGTAGATGACCTACAAAGGTCAAACGATCAGGAACGGAAATTGGTCAACTACCATAACCAGTAACCGATAACCAATAGGGTAGGAAAGTTCATAGGCTACAATCTACAGTACATCTATTTATTGTATATTTTTAACTTTATTCAGTAAAACTATTATAACATAATTTCTAAGGGTATCCATATCTCATACACTATTATCTGATATATTGTCTAGGTTGAAATCATTAACTCTCCCTTCGAATCACGTGCCTCGTTATTAAAGAGATGAATTTTTATTTCTCCCTTGTTTACAATTTTCGTTTCGAACATTGGTTTTATTTATGAAGATTTCCCTTGGGCTTCTTTGTATTAAAAGGGAATTGATTACCGAGGATGGTTTTATTATTTTTTCTTCGCTTGAATATATCGAAATTGTATGTCTTTTTGTAAAGACTGCATTTTGACCGATGATAATATGAGAAAAAATCTCCTGTTTTAATATTCTAATAATTGTGATTGAATATTTTATATTGACTAAATAATTATTTTGTTTCTGTTTTTCAATCATCAGATATAGAGAATTTACACTGAAATTTGAAATATTATTAAAAGAGTTTTGGTCTTATAGGGGAGCTCCCTTCAAAATGGGGTTTTGGGACCTGCAATAAGGCCTGGACTGAAATATGAGATTTTTTAGCACTGTGACATCGACGAAGACGGGCCAATTTATGAGAACGTGAAGGGTTTATTTGTAGCATTAGAACTTTAAAAAATAAGAAAATACGAAATAAGTTAGACTATAATCTAGACCCTCAAGCGTGTACGTTGCCAAATTAAATATGAGCAAAGTTTCGGCGCACTGCACTTGTGGGCGAAGGGAATTGGCACAGTTTGGCCAAGTCTGGCAATTTAGAACGATGTAGTTACTCACGCGATACTCCTTCGTGCGTTTGTGGAATAATAATAAAGTACTTTTTTACCCTGAATTAGTTGCTGAAGTAATAGTTTTATTAGCTTAGGCACATTCTCCAACTGTTACGAACTTATGGTTAACTTAATTAAAGGAGCACCTTAACCAAGACATATATCAATTCCTGTGTGAAGAGTGAAATGTAAGTTTTAAAATGGTAGAGTTATGTTACGACATAAACCTGCTGTACCATGAATGAGGTGGCTGGAAGCTGGAAACCAACAAACTAACAATAATATCCATGGTAATTTAACTAAACAATTTTAGTAAGTTTTAACGTATCACGATATAGTTATTATAAAACTCAGTATTGTAATATTACAATACGACTTATATCATCACATTTTGGAAAAAAAACAAAATAATTCATTTATTTTGTATATCTATTGAAAATTTATTAATTTATTTAATTCAACATTAAAATAAATATATTGTAAATTTTCAATAATACCAGCAAAATAAGAATATAATTTTAAATATTTTATGTAATTTAAATAACAAATCTTTTTTTGTAATTTCACCGATAGTCCAGTATCCTAGATCAATGAACAGCATGGGACTGCTGTGTTTGGTATGGTAAATACAATAAACTGAATACTACATTACTAGTAACGAGGCAGTTCATAAAAGTCTTAGAAACAAGGTAACAGTATCTTGGCTTCATTCTTCTAAGGTAGAAATGAGTTTACGTTCCAATTTAAATACTGTATATATACATACAAGATAGCCATAGACACTTAGTGCCTACATCCATCTTCATTAAAGAATTAAATAGATTGATGATGATATGACATAAAATACAATAGTCATCATTGGGTATTCGGTGTCTATTTGCTTACAATATGAAACTAAACTGATTTTTTTATTAGGATACATTTTATCGCTACTTTTAAAGCTAATCTGATAAACATCATCACGAATTTGCATTACTTTACTTTACTTTTGTCCAAACAATGAAAAGTTTTAACGCCTGAAGGAAAGAATATTAAACTTACTTTAGATAATTAATAATAAGATCAAAGATAAAACTCATAACAAAGAGCCATGTTGCTACTAGGTGACAACTGTGGTATGAATGGACCAAGACCAGGATAATATAAGGATAACGCACTCACAGAAAACCTGCGTGCTCCGTATAGAGAACTGGAGACCCAGTTACTGGCAACGAGGCATTCCATCTCAGCCCTCCGAGGTAACACTGCATCTTAAACCGTTGTTGATGGTAGTGTTTGATTGGCGATGGTGAATTTTCGGGTCGAAAGGTGTCCAAGCGCTAAGGTACTCTACAGAAACCTTGATTGATGTGTAACGGACACAAGGGTGCCCTAGAGGGAGCTTTAGCTTGTTACCATGTGCGCGAAAGCGACTTACTCGAGGGTTCCAGAGAGGGTCGCGATGGTGATTTAAATGTATTTAGGCCACGGTCAACACTTACTATGGCATGAACTATGGTTATTTGTCATCCTGAGTTTCATAAAAGTGGTAAACCAATGCTATAGCACGGACCAATCAGCACGACTGGAAAGGACCACACACACACAAATTCAATCGCTACTAGTTGGTGGCAGAAATCTTTAGTTTCATTTATCCGTAAAGAATAGTATTCACGAGTGCTAATAAAACTTCTTGGCCCATATTTGAAGATGGATACGAGTATTCATCTACGTATGAACATCGCTTAATTATTAAATATGTGCTTATAAACTTTTACGTTACACACATAAATTTCAGACCTGCTACCGAGAATTCATGACTACTCCACGCTAGTAACAAAATTGGAAAAGATAAAGCTTAATCAATACCTCGTTTAAGCGTAAAATCGAAGCATAAATCTGTTTATTGTGTATTGCATTTAGGTTGACAACCATACAGCTTGATAGTCAGTTATTCGTGCAGCCCATGACATCCACATTCTTCCTAAATAAGGAATCATAATTCAGATGCGCCGTAAACTATAAGAACTAAGTTGGAATGCTTTGATACCAGTCATAAAGGTCACCGGATGTCACTGTACGGTACACTTACCAGAGTAAACACGGTGGCGTTATTAGTAACTGAAATCTGGATTCGGCTTCCCCTTAATAATGTTTACAAAATTATTTACATACATTTGAAACATTTTTTTATTAAATTAAGAGTAACACACGAGCACACAGTTCTCCTGATGGTAAGTGGTTCCTGCGGCCCATGACAAGAAATCATAATTCAGATGCGTTGTCACTCTTGAGGACTGAGATGTAGTAATAAAGGTATCCGGATCCCTACACTCACCAGACGAAGCACAGAAGCATTATGCTGCTATTTCACCCTTGTTATTCTGTAAGGACACACATTTGTGAAGACACACATTAAACATTATGTAAGCTACGGCCACAATACGTAAAATATGTTTGAAAACCTTCGAATAACAATACAATAAAACAGCGTATAGGGTAAACGGAAAAGAAACTAAGTTTATTAAGTTCGCCGCAAATCGTGTTGTCTCATTAGCGTACAAAAGTATTTGTCGTTGCTCCCCTCTTCTCGTTCGTCCAATTCATTCATTTTATTTATGTAGATGTCCCCTCAGGATTTCCCTAAAGGAAAGTATACGGCTTACAAATTTTATGGTAACGTCTTAGTCTTATTTGATAATGGTACAGATTTTATTTTTGCCGCTGTGTGGAAATTACAATAAAATTAGAAATATTTTTGTGTAAAAGGACAGAAAATAAGGGCACAGTTCAAATTACGGCAGAATACTCAAGATACGATATGTGATATATTAATATTACGAATTTAAAATATGTATTGTTAAAAATAAAATCAATTGTATATTTTAATACTATTTTGTAATAGCTATGATGTTTTAAACATCTGGATTTAATTTCAAATATTTTTTATAGAACACAATTTTGACTCGCCTGTATTTCGGTGAGACGATATAAAAGAAGTGAAATGTCGCGGTAGTTGGTCCACTAACAAGGCAACATTAAGGTACGATATAATTCCGAGTATTAATAATACCTACTGTTATTATTATCGTAGGTGATTTACGATTATGGTTGCTATTATAAATTTGTCAAGGTAATTTAATATATTATCGTCTATAAAAAGAGATTGCTATAGTAATTATCAACCTTAAATAAATATTTGTGTTACATATTTAGTCTTTATTTTAACTTGTTACAAAATAAAACTTAAAACAACTAAACTTAAACAATATATCCTCTTATGGTAAATATATATATATATATGTATATATATATATATATACATATATATTTATATATATATATATACGTATAGTATGTATGAATATTTGAAAAAAAAACTAACACATTCATTGTCACATCTGACATCTGTAAAGGCATTATTCTTTCAGAGTCTAATGCCCTATTCCTATTCGTGATGCGATTTAATCTTTATCCTTAGCATGAGTCACGTACCAAAAATTTAGATATGCACGTTATCGTATCTATTACCGGTTATAATATTCGGTGTATAGCTTGTTTGGTTCGTTTACTACACTCAGGAGCAACCAAATTGACTAAACTTATAACCACGCGTACATTAAAATTACAAAAAAAATACAGATTTTCTTTATCGAAATCATATGTGCATTAAAGTTCTTTTTAGTTTACATAACATTAAAACCATTATCGTTTAAAATATTAGACAATATATTAGGCAATAAAAATAAAAGCAAGTAGCGGACAATTGACTCTACCTTAACTACGAGTTGCGATACGAACCACCCCTATAAAAAAAACCACGCATACAGGTGTACCTTTTCAGTCGCTTATCAGAATTTGACCGGTTGATACCTTCGTAAATTGCGTTCATTGTTGTGACGAAATTATAATATACTACGCGTCCAGAAGCTGTTCGAAGAAGTTTTGCCCTATTTCGTCAGCGAGCAATCGCTGCCCAGCTTCATTTGAGCCAATCTGCTGTTAAGGGTATACCGAAGATATCGAACGACTATAGCCTTTAATCGACAACCGTCTCCAATAGTGCACTTCAGAGTGAAACTGTCTGACTGAATTTTACTGTCTCAACTTGAATGCATGTCTAGTCATCAGGAGCTGAGCATTCTCACTGATACCGATAATACCAAGTCATGATGGAATAATTTTTTTAATTTTTTTTTTATCAGATTTATTTTAGTTTTACCCACCCACAAGTCATATTCATAAATTCCCTTTTCTTTATATTTCGATCCAGGTAGCTGCTTTTATAAAGTATTGAATACATATTGATAATAATGGCACCGAAATGGTAATTTAAAGCTGACATCTGAAGATTTTAAATTATGATTTTTACTCATAGGTTATTTTAAAAAATACGTAAATGCTTGAGTCGATTTGGTTGCGGAGTGTATATTAAAAATATATATGTTTGTACATATTCTATATCTGCAATTTACGAGTAGTTTTAGGCTTTGGTACATATTTAAAATTTCCATCTTGAATACTTTCATTTTTATGTGGTTTTTGTGGCATAGGCTATTTAGGTCTAGAATAAAACTACAATGGTGCTTTGTTAATTCAGAATATTAAAAAAATCTGCAAAAGCACAAACGAAATACCTTCATTTATTTCAAATATTGCAACTCACCGCAATAATAACCGTTCACCAAATATTCTAGTTATTCGAATCAGACAATAACAGACCACAACTAGCATTCAATGGAGCTCAGTCGTAATCATTAAGAGCGAAAGATATTAACGTTGTTTAGTTAGGTACCGTTTTCCATCGCTGTTAGTGAGAGAAATTTATATATACCAATTTCACTGCGGTTCCTTCCCTTCGTAACAAAACACAAGTGCAAATCATTGTAATAAAACCATTACTTTATTAACCTCCTCATATATGTTGTATTGTAAGGTGAAAATAGTAATACATTTAGAAGTTTATTTCTACGTTATTATTTTATGTACTATATTAATCATCATGAACTGGAATTAGCTTAATATTTCACTGTTTGTTATTACAAATATAACATACATGGATAGCTGTATAATGAAGAATTATTTTTAAGTAGTAGACCTCCGTCATAGTTGTAAACTTTAAGTAGCACGGATAGCTTGGCTCAACAGGGGTAAGGCCCTCTACAGATTAATACAATGTCATAACCTACAACTAAGTGTATTTGTGTTCACCTTCGCTCTGCACTCACATATGTTTATATATTTCCGTAAGAATATCCATAATTTCTCCTCAATTCACTTAGATAGCTCTACCAGTGGTAGAGCCATGTACACAACTAGTTTCTGGCTCCAACAATAAATGAGTTGGCTCGACCTGCTATCACTACATCTTCACTTGTTTTAAAGTAATTGAAATCCGCTGGTGAATCTAGTTCTAATTCAAATACAAACACTCATCATCTCTAATATATGACACAATATACGCAACCAATTACATGCTGCACTGACGCATTATGGGAGTTTTGTCGGGGAAATTGGTGCGTAATAGATTTATACTCTCATTTATTTGTTTTCCCCCTCGCATTAAAGTAACAATGGTCGGGCAGGATAATCTCTCTACATATGAGTGTGTGTGTCTGTTTAATTTTATATTTTAATATGATTTTAGTTTTACAGTTGATCCTAATCAATCATAATCATAGGCCTACGGTATTCTACTGCTTGATATAGGCCTACATAAATCCAGTAGCCAACCACTTTGCGAGACCTTTGCTCAATCTAGCCTGGGGCGTCCGATTTTTCTATTGCGGTTAAGCGGTCTCCACTGCAGAACTCTTGAACTTGTGTGACATGATCGTCGAATATGACTTTCGTCTGGTCAAGCCTCAAACCTAGTTCGACACGTTCAAAGAACTTATCTAGATCGTTCAATTTTAATTCATTCTTATTAACACTATATATCCATATGAAATAAAAACCGGAATAGTGTTTGGCTCAAACGTGATTGAGGATGAGCAACTTCTTGCGGATGGGAAATCTAACAATAGAAAATTATGGGTGTAGGCCAGTCTTCAAACTCACGGCTGGTATATTCCGAACCTGCCGTACTAGCTGTCAGTTATCGGGTGAGCCCTCTTGTATTTTCAACAGTAACTCGTTTTCCTGGCGTTAAGTCGCATGTCAATTTTCCGATACAGAACCTTTTAAACTTTTTTGTCCACGTATAAAGTAATTTTGAACGATTTATCGTTTTATTTAATAGTGCGCATTAAAATAAATTTTAAATATATTTAGAAAGTTCTTATTCAAATTTAATACAATTTTAACTTACATTTTTTGTTGACTTTGATATAATATAATAAAACTTTATAAACTTTTCAGATGTTTTCAAACGAAGCTTTTTCACTTTTTATAATTTCTTCGGGTTTTATTAATTCTTCTGTTAAAACCACTGCAATCCAGTACGAATTGACGTCGGTGTACAAGCCGTTAGTATTTAGTAAATTTTCTAGGAGACATTTAATATTTTAGTTTGGAGTTATTATAAAACTGGAAGGCAAGCCAGCAAGAGTTACTCGTAAAAGTGCATTTCATTTGCTAATGGCAATCAATATACCACGGCATTTACAAACGAAAACATTATCGTAATGAGTTTCTAGGGAGCATCTGATTTAAGAAAAGTGCATAAATCATTGAACCACGTAATTAAATTGCAAATGTTAAATGTCAACCTTTTTAACCACAAGCTGCTATGGTGTTAAAATATTTTTTAAACAATATTTTTAATAAAAACAATACTTTCAAAATTAAACTTATAAGAAAATAATGCGAACTTACTCTCAATACTATTCACTCACTGGAATAATTTATTTTTAAAATATTTGTGTATTCCACCTCTGAACTTAGATTCAAACAAGGCACTTTGCTAAACCAATAGGCCTCAATAAATTTGATAAATTCTCAATAGAAAGTTTGAGATGAAAAATGTATTTATCATTAAAAATAATTATTATATATATATATATATATATATATATATATATATATATATATCATCGCCTTATTAGTATTTCATGACATTAATAAAATAACAGTTTATTGCTTTACATATCCGCTAAATAATTGTAACTGCACAGGTTGACTTGTTACATCAAAAGTTCTTAGTTTATATAATATATCTCTCCTAGATCGGGGTTTTTATGATATATTGACTACTAGAAAATATTAAATAGTACATCACTCTCAAAGTAATTATAAAAAAAAATTGTTTTATTTATTTATTTAAGCTTAATATACAGTTAAGTAAAGGCGGACTTAATTTCTTCGGCATTCGACATTCTAGCCGTCAACCTTAGGATATTGCAGAGATGAAATGAGGTAGGTGCATGCTTAAAACTTTGTTGCGATTAAAATACTATTATATTAATTATATTATATAAATAAACAACATAAACGTTATTATAAAATAAATATATAACAAATACAAATATACATATTTATATGGTATATATATATGGTATATATAAAATACACTTAAATACATAATTATTTATTATTGTGTTGGTTCTGACAATCTGTTGAGAAATAGTTTCCGAACTTTCACCTTAAACGCGTTGTAGCCACCCTGACATCGAAAGGAAGAGCATACAAGAACGGAGAACAGAGAAGAACGGGTCTTATATGTAAATAACGATTATCATGATATGTTCCTAGGCCATAACTAGTCCATTGCTATACATAGGATTCCCAACACATTGCTATAATAATTATATAATAATATTATTGCATAATCTGAGCCGCCCATATTAAACAACTTTCCGGAAACATCTACAGAAGGATCATCCTGTGCTGCGTTTTCCAGAACGAGATTTCAACTATAGCTATGCTTGATAATCCCAGTCAATAATCCTAAAAACGTAATCCATGTTACTTACACAGTTCAATTACTTTGTCAATAACGTTTATTCTACTGCAAATACGATAGATAATACACATATATATATAAAGGGACTTCGCCCCTATTAGAGTGACTTACCATTTTACTATGTGGGTAACCGAATTTACACTATGGCGTGGGTTATCGGGCGAGGAGAGGATAGTTCTAATATGGCCGCTTTATGTTTACATTGCTATAATAATTAATTTTGACAATATTACAATTAAAATAAGGATTATACAAGATTAATGAAACAATTTCCGAGAGATATTATGACGTCCGCCAAACACGTGGATCACTCATCGACCAATTTATTCCCTCCCCTCACCAGATGGCCGCATCTCCAGAGTTAGGCGTTACGTCAGAGTGACAACTCTGCCGTTTAGAAATTACAAATTATGAGAATCAATTAAAACCCGATTTTTGTCAAGACAATTTCCAATGCGCCGTCATATATATATAAATAATGAGCTTATAACTGTAGTTGTACTATATACTCATACATATTTAAAAAGAAAACTTGTTGTTTGTTTATGATTTATGTATATATGTCACGGTTACACCTACTTGAAAATCTTCCAAACTTTAGATACAAAGTGCGCAAAAATTAAATACAAACATTTAAAATTACACCTTAATTTTTAATTAGAGTTACCTATACAAACCATATAAGTTGAATTTATATAACCCAGAAACAAACAAATGAAAATTCAAAGTAACAAAATTACCTAGCTAATTTATTCAATATCAGTCACTCAAAGAATTTTCTTTACCATTTTATAATAATAATATTTGAAATGGATCTCTTATGTTACATTTATTGTAACGAAGTAAAGAGCTCGAAGCAATTCTTGAAAACACGAATTATATCAAATTAAAATATGACCTAGGTACCTGCTGTTAGTGCACAGGGCACTCGAGAATGGGTAAAATTGAGTTGAGATGGGAAAAAAGAAAACTTGCTTCTTGATATAATTACGAAGTGAAGACGTATTATTTATATTTCAAATTGTTTTACTTAACTTGAGGCGCTTTGCTAAGTTTATAAAAGATTTCTATTAAAAAAGATTATCTGGATTCATGTAAGACTTAGACGAACGTTTCGTAAAACTAATTTAGCTTTTTTATATAACTGGTTATTACGTTGTAATTGTCTATGTCGTGAATGCTGAAATAAAAGAAAATAAGGGTAGATTCTATGTGAATAAACTTATTTCACCATACCTCAGCATGTTGTTGTTTCGCTACCGAAAATAGGCTTCATTAATACGCATAAAGAGCAATTCGAAGTAAGATGTATCAACAGTCTGCAAACTAATACTTCAGAGTTAAACTAGAAAAACTGTTTGAAGGGATTTTTTTCATCATAAACTTTTTCAGCCCAACATTAAATTGCAACTATAGTTTCTTTATATCAATGTTTGCCCCATATTGTGTATTTTTTTAAAATATGAGGCTTTTAAGAATAAATAAAATAATTTATGTGCTTCATTATTTATAGTTTTGTTAATATATTTTTAATGTTACTTTTTTATGCATTTGAATTAACTGAAAAATAAGCAACGAAGATATAGTTAAATGCAAGAAATAGAAGATAGAAGTTTACGAAAAACACGACCGTTTGATTTTTAAGAAACAATCTGTTCTACTTCTATGTTAGAGTTAAATTTTCCCATCGACATGTAGCAACTTAATTTTTATAACCTTCACAGAATGAACTTCTGAATCAGGCGATACAAACTTATTTGTTTTGCTAGGCGTTCGTAACTTTGTTATAAAGTGAGGACCGGTACAACACAATTTTGTAATTGTTTGTTTATTACACCGCAAAAGGCTTTTAAAGTAATTTCATATACCGAAACATGTTTTGTATATTATTTGAACACATTGCGTATGTCTCGTGCTTAATAAGACAGAATGAATTACATTCCTTAATGCGATTGGATTACATGACTTCAGATTAAAAAAATGTTAAACAATATTAATGTGTTTTTAATACAAATTGTTTAAGATGTAATAAATTATATTACCATCATAAAACCAAGATGCATTTAAATGTAGCTGTAGAACTTAAGGACAGGCTTGACCGGAAGGACAATGTGTTTCGTATAGTGAAAGAAACAAATCCAAAATACTTGTTACATTCTATCTTAGTTCTTAGGGAGAACAGTACAACTGCCATCATATGAACTATGTACTAATTTAAACCCTTAAAAGGATATTTATTTATTATGTAATCATGTGTTTATTTATTATATTATCATTTTTAAAATAAAAATAAAACTAATTCCCTGTTCTCAAACTAAAATACAGTGCAATTTTAACTATTACATTTTACTGTACCAAAAACTATCGGTGCAATGCAAATAATTTTGGAAATATTATAGGTTTGTTACCTTTTTTGCAAACGGATTTAGAAGCTAGCTTCGACATCAACTTAGTACTGACATATTTTGATGATGAAGAAGCGCCGATGAGATGTATATATTGCGATATCAGAGTCTGGAGTTCTTCCCTTAACGTTCATATTCATCACTTTCCTGTTAATATGAGCTTCATTACAGGTCCATGACCATAGCAGCCATTGACTTCCCAATTTTTCAGTCACAGGTGCAACTTTCGTGGGCCAAAGTATGGGTGAAACTACTAGTATGATAAAGAATTGATAGAGACTCGAATCATCATCATACATACATAAATATATATATAATCTATAATGATATACATAAAGAAAACATTTACTTTTCAAATAATTGCACGAATACTTAAGAAACCATTTATTAGATCTAGTTTCGACAGAAATAATGTACGAACAGAATACGAAACAAGCAATAATAATCCAGACAGTCTCCAGCGAGAACTTGCCAAATTAAATATGGTTAAAGTTCCGGCGCTCTACACTTGTGGCGATGAGAATTGGCACAGTTGGACCAAGTTCAGTAATTCGCGATGATGTAATACTTACTCACGCTACGTCCTTTGAAGCTCTACGCTGAAAGGTACAATACGAGGTGACCTTTAAATCCTATCGAGTACCTTATAAAGTAAATTAAAATTAACAACTAAGATTCATTGGTTTTGTAATGAGATAGCCTTACTCTAGCCTTACTTTCTACGGTCTTTAGTTGTCGTTTCAATCGGCCAGGTGGAAATCATCATCATATCGTGTTTTGACTATGGTACATTTACGCATTTTGTAACCAGTTCAGGCCGGAGCGACTACACAACCAGCAATATACTGATCAGAGTGTAGGAAGAAATCATTAATATTCCTTGACTGCAGTCATATTCTCGTCATGACGGAGACTACATGCACATTCGAGACTCCCTTTTAATTTACTAGGGCATTATAGTACATTGTAAACTTACAAATTGTATTATTATACCGAAATACCTAATATTTATTGTTATTCTATTGTTGTATGTATATTCCTTTTAAACTCTTGCCAATGCATAAAGTTTTATTTGATAATGAAAAAAATACTATTAGGGTACATAGTATTTTAATGGTGACATTAATTGATTACGCATATACTATTCAAAGCATAAAAGATGTTTTAAGAAAATATATGTCACTTATATAACACTTGTTTCACTCTTTTGAGTATTCCAATATTCAGATCCACTCGTAGCGGGGCTCTTGAAGAGCATGCCGCTGCGTTAAGTACTGCCAAATTCCGCAGAATCTCTGACTCAACATCCAAGAGAAATTTTGATATGCATAAACCGGTCCTTTACATTAACAGTAAGCTTGGAAAGTGCCGTCGAAAGCTGACACTTTCCATGTGTAGTAAAATGTATATGTTTTGGTGTAAATGTGTAAATAAAAGTGTAAATGTCCAAAAATATAGTCAATAATATATATATATATATATATATATATTGTATTGATTGGTCAATATCATTCTAGCTACTTAGAGTATTTTATATTGCGAAATTAGAGCTGACATACGAGTACAGTAGGTTAGCAGTTAATCATAATGCAGATACGTTGTCATCCTAAAACTAAAATAGAACGCCTGACTGGTGAAGTTGTTAAGGTATTGTGATGTCTTTTTTCATGAGGTGCAGAATTATTATTTTACACTTTTATTCCCTAAAGTGAGTCCTACACTGTTAAAGTAATTGCGTTTCTTTTTATTTTTATTAAGTATTGCTGATAACACAAACTTTCAGCACATCCTGTTTAACAGGTATAAAATGACTTTCTTGTGTCTTTATTTATTTTTCTTAAATTTGATGATAATAAGAAAATACAAAATGAGTAAAACAAACACACAAAGGATAGGATAAAATGATTGTTATATAATATACCGAAACTTATTCTTTTTCTTTTTTATAGAATAGTTGGCATACGAGAAAGAGCCCGCCCAATACTCGTAAGTGATCACCGCTGCCTATGAACACCAGAGGTGTCGCAAATGCGTTGCCGGCCTTTAAGAAAGGTGTATGCTCTATTCTTGAAGGCACCTAAGTCATATCGGAAATAGCGCTAGCGACAGCTGATTCCATAGAGTAGTGTAGAATGTGTGTGGCAGGAAATAGAAATAGTAGCATGAGGTAATAAATTATCACCTGGTGCTTCTGTTGCTTCACTACCAATCCAAGGTTCACCTGATTTATTTTATATAAGCGTGTAGTATTATTTGTAGAGGGTGCTGTATATCGTGCTAAAAAGCTAAAATATTAGTACATGAAACCAAAAAAAGTCTCAATATGAGTAAAATGTAACGTGAGCTTGACGTTTTATAAAGGAACTTTGTTATCCTTGACTGGCGTGACGTGAATGTTATAAACCTTTCACTGGCATGATAACGTTAAAAATCAGGTTATTTTAGAAACGGGTAAAATTAAATCTAAATCTTATTTCCAGAAACATAATCTAGAAAAACCTGAGAAACAAATAAATTATAATATTAAAGTACAATAGTTCTTTTAAATATGTGGAAGTAAGAAATTTTTTATATGCAATAGTAACTATTTATTTTCTAATAACTAATTGAATTCAATACTTTTTTAGGTAGCAGAAGTATGCCTCAGTTTTAAACAAGCAAAAAGATCGACTAAACCAAGCTAGGACGGCACTAACCATGGTTAAATAAAAGTCTAGCTTTATCGTGCTTCGACTGGTGAAAGAAAGAATGAACCGAAACACCTTATTATTGGTGGTTGCAGTCCATTTTATTCCTCGGTGGTGCAACACATCTGCGTAAAAATTCCTAATAGGGAATTAATTTAAGGAATCATGGGATGCGGGAATACCCTACTATCAGCTGAATTGTGTGCTCGTTTGATACCCCTAATAAAAATAGAAAGTACTACAATAGACAGTATGTGCATATTATTTTATTTGTCTATAGTCTATGGTACAATAATTCACAGAATTATTCCCAATGAATGACAAACTGACTGTTTTTAATATTCCTATTTTTATTATATTTATTTTTCACATTATTATTCTTATATTTATATACATATAATACATTTACAAGAGAGAGGCTCTTATTTTGTCTATTAGGTTAATTCCCAATAACAGAGATGATTATTTTTATTTACCAATAAATTAATTCTCTCACCGTATATTCTTATAATGTACAAATCGTAGATAGACAAAATTTAGTAGCCCAACTTTCATAATTACGTCACACTAAGACTAAGTGAACTTTATTTCTTTAAGATTACTGTAATTCGTACTTTGTGCGTTAGGTTAGATCATTTTTCTAATAAATTTAACTTACTTATCTAACTCTACCAGATCCATTAACTACTACACAATATTTTACATCATGTCAAATATCAGTTTAGACCTTCACAAAAATGAACTTGAGTATGGGATCTTGATTCGTACCTACGGACCCAGGAACAATGTAATAGTTTTATAGATCTTCCACTATATCTTATGATTAGTAGGTCCTACTCATCTATTACAAATAAATTAGATTTGGGTCTTCTGACAAACGACAATCTTCATCAACTTGAAATGACATTCAATCAATAATTTCAACGTATGAAAAAAAATATATAAAATGCATTTGTAATATCGTTATCTCTCTTTCATTAAAAAATACACTAAATTACACCTGAACCACGGTTTTTAAATGTTAGCTGACAATGTATTATAAGGTTTAGATTTAATCGCTCTCGGAACTCATTATTAAATCTGAATGAACTTTGTGACCTCTTAGCCTTGACCAAGGGAGTTCGATTATGGCTTAAAGATAACAGAGGCTACAAATAACCGTAATCAGGGTGAGCATCTAGGCTATCGTCGTTGACTCCTTTATTATGGATTCCAGTTATGTTTCCAATACCAATACCAGCACCAAAGAAAATATTGATTGCAATTTAAATGCTGAATTATCACACGTGAAGGTACAGTGTACAGTGGCAATATTTATAACTGGTGACGAAGCATTCCATCTCAGTTCTCAAGGGTGACAACGAATAGGCATTATAATTCCTTGTCGGAGATGAATGAAGATATCATGGCCCCAGGAATCACTTACCATCCAAAGACCAATCCAACATGGGCATCCATGTTGTCTATATTTACTCACGATGAATTAGAGCCACGTGGTGGTCTATACTCCAACATCCTTAGAGCCTATATATCCTACTGCTGGACGCTATCGTATTTGCAGGCTGATACTTTACTTTTTAGTTAAAAATAAATTTATTAGACACACTATGTAATTAAGTAAATTTAAACCATATAAATAATTTCTTATTATATGACAAAAATTAACAGCATATGATTGCGTCCTACGAAGCCATTAGCATATAAATGATAAGGAGAGAAACAGATTATGTTATTCACTGGAACGCAGTTAAATCGTAAATTTTCTAACTTTCGCCGTTTCACGGAGAAATAAAATTTGAAATTACTTTCAACATTCATCAAAGCGTCATGAACAAAGCTTTTGAATAATAGAAATTTTTATTCAAAAGTTTATTCGCTTGTTACTTTAAGAGCAATTTTTGTTCGTTTCTACATTTACTTGTGATATTGTTCGGATACAGATAAAGTTTAACGACCTGAACTCAACTGTCTCGTTTTTAATCTCCTGGCTCATCGTTGAAATTATTCCACGAATAAAAGCCTTTAAACTAAAAATTATTGATTTTCAATAGAATTTAGATTACAAATTATTGGTGAGCTGCAAGCTCGTTACTCACCTGTTCTATAAAAAAAACTTCGGGTACATATCACGTGTAACTGTTTGTGCATTCTTCAGAATAAGCCGGTAGCTATGACTTTGTTAATAGTGAATCTATGATTGATATATACCTATATGATCTAATTAGTGAAAGAAAAAATGTTATTTCAAACTTAATATATAATATTTAGATACCTTTTTACATGTTATTTGGTGAATCGCGTCCCTTACGTCTTATAAACTTTTTCCTTGGTCCAATTTTATTCTTAAAATTTTTAATAATTTTGGGGTTGAAACACTATAATGAGTGCTCTTGTAATATTTTCACGTACATCTTTTAATTACAATAATGCTTGACTCGAATTTTTATGCCTCGTTACCAGTAACTGGAACGATTATCACTAAAATTCGATAACTCTTGTACTCGGTTACTCAGTGTGAGAGCTGCACTGCGGTTTGTTTCTAGCTGAGTCAACTCGACTGGGGTAGGGACCACGCCCTCACAGAATACCGGCGTGAAATAGCAGCATAACTCTGCTGTGTTTCGTCTGGTGAATGAAGGGATCTGTAGACCTTTATTATTCGTGACGAGGCATTCCATCTCAGTCCTCAAAGGTGACGACGCATCTGCATTATGATTCCTTGTCAAGGATGAATGTAGATGTCATGGGGCGCAGGAATCACTGAACATCAGGTGAACTGTGTGCTCGTTTGTAACTCTTAATGTAATACAAAAATATAACATAAACTCTCAGTATGGTCAGGCCATTGTAACTGTGTGTCTTGATTGGACAAAGGTCATCGTCCTTACACTACATTTGCTATTGATATTTTACTGGATTTTTCAATTAAATTTGCCCTTTTTAACAGTTTATTATTATAGTTTTAAACAATTTTGTGGATTATTGTTATAATCCGCCTAGGGAAGTTTTTCTCTATGATGGATAGTATCTATTATCCACCTTATAGTATATATATAGTGAATATACATGATAGTATAATAAGATATTATGTAATAGTTATATGCATTCAATTACACATAATAACATTATATTACTAATTAAGTTTTTCAACAAGTCTGGAAGAAAGAACGTTAGAAGATATAACTTTAAATACAAAATTACAGAATGCTTAAGAGGAAGTTAATTGCAGTCTCTATTGATATGTTGGTGCCTTATTTCTACTCTGTGATTGTATTGTCGCTTTTTATCTGTGTTTCGTGGCCAAATCCACAAAACATATTACATCACTTCGGTTCTTATTTTCCTTTTTAAACTTGTCTCCATCAAATGTAGTATCATGTTTTGTAACAATGGCGTCAATAGATATTTAACAATGCTAATACGAGTTGAATAGAAAAGTTAATTATATATAGATTGTTAGTTAACGGCAGCTATGTACTTAAGTAACACTTCAAGTACATGGCTGCCATGTCGCAAGTGCTGGCGATTCTCATCCAAGTAACAATCATTATATATCACAAATTGTTAGTTTTGGTCTGGATAGATACCTATGTACATACATGTCTCTTTGACCAGTGTCAATCTGAAGCTTCCTCCGATCTCTTTGCGCACTTCTTCGAACCAGGGAACAATAGTTGAGAACCTTTGTGTTTGAACAAGTGCTGACGGAACTATAATATATCCTGCGCAGGTAATACGTGTTTACCACAAGCTTTAGCAAATTCGCTAAGCCGCTCCTCGCGTAGGTGTACTTCAGGTAATATAATCATAAAAATATATATATCGCTATCTACCTTATTTTTATTTTTCTCCGAGCACTTTATAATAAATTACAGTTACGAAATGAGTAAGTATCAGCACAGGTTTGAAAATTGTTTCCTGATGTATAATAAATTTCTAAAACATTGGAATTGAACTTGCGCTGCTCTGTAGCGTACCGTAGCTATTAGTAATACTTTATCAATTCATCAAAGTATGTGGATTCATTAGAGATAGAGGTAGATGTCTATAGACCGATGTAATCATTTAACATCATATGTAACTGCGAACTAGTCTAACATATGTACCTACGTTCAAAATGTATTTATATAATATATGCAGTTAAAATGTAACAATCCTTGTATAGAGTTATTGTTAGTCACAAGTCATTTTACTTATTACCGATTTCTAAAGTCTACACGTTTCGTTCTGCATTATCAAGCTAGTAGACCAAAACTAGGATTTAGTTAAGGGACCTTATAAGATATATTATATATACCTAGATAAGATAGCGGAAAAACGATGCAATATTTTCCTTAAAAATTTAACACTGGTGAAATTCAGGTAAATTGTCTTCAGTCATAGCATATGCTACATGTGCATAATTCAACAGCCGCAATAAAACGATTTATTCCAATTGTATGATGTTTTTTTTATGGAGTAATTTACCTTATGTCGTAATCATCATATTAGGCTGTCTGCTGAATATAGGCTTCACCAACATATCTTTTCGAGCACAAGATCATATTAGCCGTAAAGAATAACCTTATATGTTGAAAATAGCGTGCTATCGCAATCATTAGTATGATTGCATTTTAAGGATATGTATGAATCAGCTCAAATATTCGTTAAATACCTAGTGCTTTGGCATTTTGCCGACAGAGTGTTTTCCTATACTTTGATTGCTAATATGAGGTTTTTATTTACGATTTTTTCTTCTCTATTGATTACACGAGTATATGGGCGTCTGTCACCTTTATTCCCCTGCAAATGTCCTTTATACCTATTCGGTGGTCACCAAGAGAAACATTGAGCAACGGCCTCTCCATAGCTTGTTTAGTTATTCTGACTAGCTCAATCTTCTGAATGCCGTTCAGTGGATTTTCAGAGTTAGATTTAATATTTTAGATGATCAGATTATTACCTACTTTTTATTTATGTAATAATTATTGAAAATCGTTCGTTTAAAAATGTTATATTTCGTTACAATTTTATTCAAAGAACGGCTTTTTCCGAGCATAAAAGAGAATACTTCAAATGTATGAGAAGTTGTGGACTTTAGTAGCTAAAGGTTCAATAACTTAATGGTTTATATATTTTTAAATTGGAATTAAACATGGAACTAAATTAGGTAATAAGATTACATATCAGGTGTTTAGTTAGTCCATTTACCTTTAAAAAGGTAAATCCCTGAATTAGATTAAAACAAGCTGATAAAGGAATAAAAAGAGAGGTATGAGAAGTATAGGTTTTTATTCTATTTCACTTTATTTTTATTGCAAGAAATAAGTATTCATTTACTACAAAAGAGCTCATAAGAGCGAGAGAGTGCGGACCTTAATTGTTACAATTAATGGACAAAGAAAACCTCTAATGCGGGTTTCGGTGTCGTAGACAAAGCTTTCTTTGATTTAGTAGGGAGATACTTGTGTTTGTACCCTTGCCAACAGAACCCATTTAGACACTTCCGTTATAAATAATTCAATCTCATATTTCAATAATTTTTACGTTAGTCTTGGTCAAGTTTTGTCTTATAATTATTACTGAAATACATTATCACCTCGTATATCTACATTGTATCTACCTCTAAATAAACTAAACACAAGATTTCTTCATTCACAAAGTTTCAAAGATGCTGCTACAAATATTTAGGACAAAATTCTAATTGTTAATCATTATGTATAGGTATGTACACCAAGTTAAATTTAAGTTAAATAATAATATTTGACTTGTGAGTAATATTGATTAGTAAAAATGATAATTTTATAAGTTGCGTGATTCTTGTTTGAAATATTTAAAGTAACATTGCATAGTACATTTATTTATTAAGGCGCTATCCTGAGAAAAACACTGTGTTAAACACGACGTTTCTCAACGTCGACATGAGGATTATCTTTATTTTACTTAACCTGACCGAAGTCTTTGTGACATTGCACGTTTCTAAAACATTATAGATATCTTTGGTATATATTTTTAAACATCGACTGAATTAATTGATTTCATGTGTCACATCTAAAGCTGGCATTGTGTTCATTTTAGATATACTAACGCGTGAGCAGTATACTAATATTACAGGTTTAAAATTACCTCTCATCTATCTTTCTCAATTTCTTTTTTTAATTTTACGCATGAATTCTAATTTTTTACTTCGAAAGAAACGGACAATAGTATAGAGCTAACCTACTTCAAAGCATCATTGTCATTTTTAGCCCTAAATGCTTAGAAATTAAAAATAAAAACTGCTCGTTTCAGATTATACGTGAGTAATTGATTCCTTATGTGACGTCATAATTTTGGGATTTTTTAAACTTTGGCCTAACCCATTTTACTTCCTGATCCTATAGTATATTATAATTTCAACGCGGGATAAGCTATGATCCACATCAAACTGCATGTTATGTTCACAATGAGTTAGTGCATAGTAAATGACTTATTGTTTATTATTAATAAGAAATAAATAAAAGAAGCTTTATTTTTATCTCCTTTATGCATATTTTAAAAGCTCCAATATTATTATTCTAAAGGGTTTTGTACAACTACATTATTTAATTGCTGCACCATAAAGGCATTCGACTCGCCGTTATACAGCAGAACTCTTATCAGACTTTCTTGCAGCGATGAATCATATGATATTGCCAATAGAATTTAGAATTTAACTACCACTAGACTAAAACTAGAACTAGAAAAAAAAAGGCAGAAGTACCCCTAAAATACAATTAAATATGAAGAAAAATTTTTTTTACAATTTACTATCTATGCTAAATTTATCATTGAAAATCTAAAATTACAATACTTATTTGTGTGTACAATGATTATTCTGTGACATCTTTGGATACCCACTGCCTCTCAACTTGATATCGTGTGTGTAATATATGCAAGTGGCAATAACGCTGGTGCTGCAATTACAATAACAAAAAAGCAACCAACACAACAACAAAAAGCCATACTTGCGCTCGACACTATTCCTCATGTTGTTCCGATTGTAGCTCGTCATTGCCCCGTTATGGATCAAAATCACTGTATACGCAATGTTTTGAATTAAACGATATTCTGACACGAGATGCTAGGTCACTTAATGTTTAAAAATATTTTGCTTCAATAGCGGCGCGTTTAGTCAGTAGTTCTTTTAGTTTTGCATCAGCTATGATCGATGTTATGAATTTACAAAAACAAAAACAAGTTCACATAAACTTTAAAAAGACATTTACAAAGCATAGATATACGTCGATATTTATTATCATGGTGTACGACAGCAAAAAGACATTCGATTCGTATTCTTTGTTTTATATTGTTATATAAACATTGAATAGCTACTCGAAGATTTAATTGTACACCTAAGGTTCAGGATGCGGCACGATAAGTAAGAGTGTTACAATAAATACCGTACTTTCAATTCCATCCTTATATATCAATCGTATTGGCGTATATTAAATAATAAGTGATTATATTATTACAGTAAGTATATTTATTAAAATAAGTTAAGTTGATTTAGTCAAAACTATTGTTGAAGGATAGAATAAAATGGTAATTATCAATTAAAATATATGGTTTCTGCTTCAACTATATTTCCATAAACTAGAGATATGTTTTTTTATTTTATTCAGGGTGACAATCGAGCACATAGATCGTGTTGTTAAGTGAATCCTATGGCCCATAACAAGAACATTCATACTCGATAAGGAATCAAAATGCAGATGTTCTCCTTAGGAATGCCTCGTTGGCAACGATATTAAAGGTCCCCGGATTCCACTGACCAAATGAAACACAGCAACGGTGTGCTGATATTTCACGTTGAAGTTCAGTGGTGGCATGCTCCTTCCCAGATCGAAACGATCACATCTCATGATCCGATTAGAAACAAACGTGCGGCTCTAGCACTGTTTTATGATAGTATATTTATTTTGGTGACAGATTCATTACTTAAAGGTAATACAAAACTAATAAGGAAATTCTAGATCGATTGAATTAGTAATTGCTAAAAAGTGATAAAAATATTCTGTAATAATTAAATGGATGAAACAAAACAGTATTTAACGGTAGCCGTAAAGGTAACGCCTTGATTTCCTCTGTTTAGGTTATAAAAATAACGGTCATCGTGACATATATAGAATCATATAATTATATTTGTTCCTAAAACATATTTTAAAATAGAAATAAACCAACTTCTCAAGTCTATTGTCATAATCTTGCGTGAAATAAACTTCTAAAACAGCACGCGAAACAATATTAATTGTTACGTCGGGCGCTCGCAACTTTGTTATAAAATGAGGGTTGCTTTAACTCATCTCAATTTTAAAATTGTTTGGTTATTAACCCAAAAAAGGTCTCCGAGACAATTTAAATATAACACAACAATTTGTCACTTCAATCTTTTATATTAAAGTGTACCACTTTTATATATCCAAACAAAAACATTGCAAGCTTTGCATTGCAATTTTATATTTTTTCAAATTACCTTCTCATCAATTCTTGATGAAAAGCGAGATATATATAAAGCGAGGTGCTTTTTGATTCCTGAGCACTAAAATGTATCTTTGGATGTCCAAATCTTTACTCAATATGCATACACAGCAACTATAGTAGACTTCTTCGTGGGTAAACCTGACTCATCCGTGTGGCAGTAGTTTTTAGTTGTAAAGTGTGTATGAAGTAAAATATTTCTATTTAATAGAATTGTACCGTAAGCGTAAAATTTCGCCGTCGATTTACGATAAGAATTTTACACGTTAAGGTATTTATTGCGATAGTGTGCAGAATACCGTAAATATCGCTGAGAGCATTGACGTTCAATCGTACCTACTTTATATACTCTTATGTAGTATGTTAAATAAATTGTGTTTATTGCTTAAATTTATTTCATTCTTTGTTTTATATTGTTATATAAACGTTGAATAGCTACTCGAAGATTTAATTGTACACCTAAGGTTCAGGATGCGGCACGATAAGTAAGAGTGTTAGAATAAATACCGTACTTTCAATTCCATCCTTATATATCAATCGTATTGGCGTATATTAAATAATAAGTGATTATATTATTACAGTAAGTATATTTATTAAAATAAGTTAAGTTGATTTAGTCAAAACTATTGTTGAAGGATAGAATAAAATGGTAATTATCAATTAAAATATATGGTTTCTGCTTCAACTATATTTCCATAAACTAGAGATATGTTTTTTTATTTTATTCAGGGTGACAATCGAGCACATAGATCGTGTTGTTAAGTGAATCCTATGGCCCATAACAAGAACATTCATACTCGATAAGGAATCAAAATGCAGATGTTCTCCTTAGGAATGCCTCGTTGGCAACGATATTAAAGGTCCCCGGATTCCACTGACCAAATGAAACACAGCAACGGTGTGCTGATATTTCACGTTGAAGTACAGTGGTGGCATGCTCCTTCCCAGATCGAAACGATCACATCTCATGATCCGATTAGAAACAAACGTGCGGCTCTAGCACTCTTTTATAATAGTATATTTATTTTGGTGACAGATTCATTACTTAAAGGTAATAAAAAACTAATAAGGAAATTCTAGATCGATTGAATTAGTAATTGCTAAAAAGTGATAAAAATATTCTTTAATAATTAAATGGATAAAACAAAACAGTATTTAACGATAGCCGTAAAGGTAACGCCTTGATTTCCTCTGTTTAGGTTATAAAAATAACGGTCATCGAGACATATATAGAATCATATAATTATATTTGTTCCTAAAACATATTTTAAAATAGAAATAAACCAACTTCTCAAGTCTATTGTCATAATCTTGCGTGAAATAAACTTCTAAAACAGCACGCGAAACAATATTAATTGTTACGTCGGGCGCTCGCAACTTTGTTATAAAATGAGGGTTGCTTTAACTCATCTCAATTTTAAAATTGTTTAGTTATTAACCCAAAAAAGGTCTCGGAGACAATTTAAATATAACACAACAATTTGTCACTTCAATCTTTTATATTAAGGTGTACCACTTTTATATATCCAAACAAAAACATTGCAAGCTTTGCATTGCAATTTTATATTTTTTTAAATTATCTTCTCATCAATTCTTGATGAAAAGCGAGATATATATAAAGCGAGGTGCTTTTTGATTCCTGAGCACTAAAATGTATCTTTGGATGTCCAAATCTTTACTCAATATGCATACACAGCAACTATAGTAGACTTCTTCGTGGGTAAACCTGACTCATCCGTGTGGCAGTAGTTTTTAGTTGTAAAGTGTGTATGAAGTAAAATATTTCTATTTAATAGAATTGTACCGTAAGCGTAAAATTTCGCCGTCGATTTACGATAAGAATTTTACACGTTAAGGTATTTATTGCGATAGTGTGCAGAATACCGTAAATATCGCTGAGAGCATAGACGTTCAATCGTACCTACTTTATATACTCTTATGTAGTATGTTAAATAAATTGTGTTTATTGCTTAAATTTATTTCATTCTTTGACACAGTACTTTCAGGCTATTTACGAATTACCTTCATTTGAATTTAGCATGATAACTTTTTTTTATATCAATAAATATATTAGATTATATATAATATATATCAGATATTCAAAATTTTTCATTTTAGATATTCTAATAAATCTTATTTCAAACCAACAAACCGGTCACCAGCTCAAATTGTATTATTAAGTTTAACAATTACTAACATAGCTGTGCTGGTTAGCAATTATTAGTTTAAATTAACGTCTGAATGGAAAGACAGTGTTGGAGTCCTGCCTTTCGTTAGATGGCACGTGGAAGGGAGACGGGAGATTTGAATCACGTAAATCTACCTCAATATATATAAAAACGATGGAAATGATTATAAAAATCCCGTAAATGAAGTCACGAACATGACTAGTACTCGGATTATAATCAATACGGTAAAGTGATAATAAATAAGAAGTTGATAAATGATAAGAGTGTTGTAGTTTATTATTTTTTTACTTACAATTTATAATTTATATAATAATTTAATGTAACTATTTTTGTCTGTTACCGCAGAAGCTTTTTTCTATCTTGACCTGTCATCAGATGAGCACAATTACTTCACGCGATGGTAAGTAGTAACGGTAAAAGTGCTTTGTGGACATGAAGACTAAGTCGGAATGATTGATGACATTACTCGTTTTCTAAATACTTATTTGTACAGGAATCGAGTACATGTCTTTTTCACTAACCTCCTGGAACAGCAACGAAATGCTGGTATTTTACGTTTAAATATTATGCGTATTTTATCGATCGAGCGAAGCCATTCGTCTAGCAGTCAGTTTGTACTTACGGCATGGCCCCACCACTAAAACTGTATGGTTTTATTATATTTATGTAGAGTCATCCCGATAAACTTGCGTTAGACTTCATAACACACCATCTTTCACAATTTATATTTATCTTTAAAACTTTAAAGTTAAAAGTAAATAATAAAATCATATCGGAACTAGTTGCAATAATATTTATTTTAAAAACTCAGCGTGATCAAACAGAAGACTTAAAAGTTTAATGATGGTAAGCGATGACTTCGTCACATAGCCCTTAGGGCTTAAATGGGATGACTTACCACCAGCTTGTAAATGTTGAATCGCACCATCCATGCTACATCTAGTTTTTTTTACACCATCTAACTTTGCAAACAGATGATACCGTTCATAAAATATTTCCTTACCTTAAAATACTTTCTTATACTTCACCGCGATAAATCTAGAGAGTAATAATTATCATTCCCACCACGTCCCAGAGACCGTCGCATGAATAAGTGCATGATTCTAGATTGCCAGACTTGGTCCAACTGTGCCAATTCTCCTCACCACAAGTGCCGAGTGCCGGAAGTTCGCTCATATTTAATTTTGAAAACGTATTACTTGAATAATGAGTATTTTATAGAGAAATATTTTTCGAATAATTGAAAAAAATCTTTGTTAAATGGTTATTCTTGTATATATATTATGATAAAATATGGCTGTAGCCAACCTACATTCATCGTCAACAAATATTGAAGATGCAAGAGCATAATTCACCATAACGCTGTTCAAAAAATAGTACCATACATATTAACGTAAAGCTAGGCGCACTTATTAATATGACCTAATTCTATGTAAGACCTATAGCCATTACATAGAATTAGGTCATATGAAATGAACGACGAAAATAACATAAAAACAACTGCGACAGAAAACTATCCACTGAAAGCTGATAATCATTTGATGATTGATATCCTGATCATGGATTTCGACCACGGCGATATCATCTGGTTGTAAACATTTTTTTTTTGTTGAAAGAACATTAGCAATCCTATTAACGTTACCAATATTCCGGTTAACGACTCCAACTGAGCTGAAAATGCTTGTTCTTGGAGATGGTTAACAACAATAGTGGAATGGCGGTTTAGGCTATTGACAAATATATCACCTACACATGATGTTACAGTCCAATTTTTAAGTTGGGCCAAAAATTAGAGGCACTCACTCAGCCTCCCTTTCCCTAGTTCGATGTAATACGAATTAAGGAATTTTCTGATGCAGTGGCACTGATATGTGACATACACATAGCACACCATGATACAATAACTAACAATTTGTAATATACAAATATTTTACCTTGACTGGTAATCAAATACAGGACCCGGAACGTAGGAGCGGGTCCTGTATTTGATTACCTTTTACCACTACGCCACGCACAGAATTTTATACTGTATAAATATTAACTTTACTATAGGAACTGGAGCCAGGCCTACTAGACTGGTATAGGTGCTATGACTAAATAGTCCCGTGGAAAAGCATTGATATGATTATTTTCAGACATATTAAATTGTTACGTTCAATATTGCTTATAATATTAAAGTAAATTGTATTAATGAATCATAAGGTACTTTAATGAAATGTTAAATCTCCGTAAAGTGATTACAAAAAGGTTCAGTAAAGATTTTTATACAACAAAATCGTTTTTTCATCTTTTCGTATTAACTACAAAGGTTTTGCGATAACGTAAAACAAATTATATTTTGATCTGTATCGTGGCACAATTAAAGCGAGGCGACAAAAAGACCTTTCACCCAAAAGAGTCCACTTACAAACAATGAAACTGCTGTGTTGCAAATGTTGTGCTCGAAAAATAATGAGACCTGAACCCCACTTGAGGAAAATGCGGGTAACAATTTACGCCCGAGAGTAAAATATGGGCGCAAGGACGAAGGTTTTATATTTTATAAAATATATCACTAACAAATCGGTTTTCCGCGTTTATTCTCTATTCACAATACTAATAGAATACGTTTCGGCCAATATTCTGGTCCACTTTTATTAATATAATCGGAAATTTGTTAAGGTTATATAGACGGAACTATAAAATAATTAGAAATATATTTATACCATAAATTGTTACAATACTTTATTATTATTATTATAATATTCCTCCTATTATATAATCTAGAAAGGTCTTCCACAAACTTATACAGATCATGCCTGAGTCGTTTATTCTTATAGAATAGGTGGCAAACGAGCAAGCAGCAATTAATTACCGCTGACCATGAATATTCGCAACACCAGAGGAGTCGCAAATGCAGACCTTTAAGGACGATGTAGGCTCTTTACTCGAATGACCCTTAGTCTCTGATTGTCTGATTCCACAGAGTAGTTGTGCATGGCAGAATATTTCGCGTAAAGCGCACAGTGGTGGATTGCCAACCATCAAGACGACGATGAAATTTTAAATTTTGTCATAATGTATTTAATCTTAGCGGCACGAACATCTCCTCAGAACTGGAAAGGGGAATGGGAAGTCCATGGTAAATTCGCTAAAAATGCATAGATATGTAATATCTCTCTTAGACGACAGATGAACGTTTTTTGTGACTTGTAATTTTTAAAACCGTTCACACTCACGAATTAATAACTTTCATCATTATTTAACGACTTAAATATTTGGTTGCAATATTTAAATTCAGATTCCTATTAATATATTTGTAATATTATTTATCAATGTTAAGTATCTGAGAGTGGTTAATAAAACATAAACAATAGCATAAATAAATAGAAAAACTAAAAATATTGTCTAAAACTTGGCCCGATGGTACTCAATTTCTCCATTAGAATTGCAGAATGCTGGGAGACTTGTCACATATACCTTAGTAATAACACGGTTAGTTGGATATACAGAATACTTTATACCAAAATTTTCAAGCTATGTATGTAAGGAAAGGACCACGCCCTCATAGAACACCAACGTAAAATAAGTCTACCATGTTTCGTCTCGTGAGTAGGTATCCGGAGGCCTTTATTACTAATGGCGAGCCACCACCTTAGTCCTCAGGCTATAAAAGCATCTGCTTTATGATTCCTTATAGAGATTGAATATGGGTATCAAGGGCCACAGGAATGAAATATCATCAAGTGAAACATGTGGTCGTTGTCGTCCTAAATATGACACAAAATATCAACCAATCCCCTTGTTCGTTAAATGGAATATGAACTATTAATTGTCAGCATTAATAATACCAATATATATTATATATATATATATATATATATATATATATATATATATATATATATATATATATATATATATATATTAAAGAATATAGAAACGTGACTTTTCTTATTATGTTAAAAATTTTCCCCTCATCGTTATTCAAAAAATAGCTACTTAAAAATAAAATTCTTTTGATTTAAACGCTGTAAATCTTTCATTTTCTGCTTGCATATAAATCGCCTCATTAATTCCACGACACGACTCGCCTACCATTACGTTCTTTTCCATACTAAAGCAAGGTAAAAATATCTTGGTCTTATAAAGATATTACTACCTGCGTCTCATTATTAAATTTGAATGAAATTGATTATGTAATAACAATTTCGGGGGCTACGAAATATTAAAAATTATTTCTATTACATGAAAAATTATTATAACTCAAGTTCAGTTAACGTTAAAGTTAATTTAATTCTATAGTGGCTTGTTATACAAGTTACTTTGTTGAATTAAAGAAGAGTTAAGTTGATTTCCTAAGACCTACGTTACTTACAGAAGTATATGTCAAGAAAACCAAAAGACTAACTGAACTGTCTTTTTTTAAATTGTAAGGATATCAAAGAAAAATATATCACCGAATGATAAGTAATCTCTGCACCCAATAAACATATACCATCCATTTTGGATAACGTAGAAACATCCAGAATTAAAAAGAAACCCCTGATGTTAATTGAATACATTTTAATGTTATATATGATAGCAAAAGAGTATACAGTTAACCTATCGTGATAGCTAAGGCCCATAAACACCTTTATATGTCAGCAACAAATATATAAAGATTGAGATGGAAAGCCTCGGCACCGGCAAATAATCTGTATGTGAATCTGTCACTAACCCCACTCTACGAAACACAGCAGCTTTATACTTCTATTTCACGTTGGTATTCTATGATTCACCCTTCAAAATACAGCAGCATTATACTTCTATTTGATATAGGAATTCACTTACTCACCCTATGAAACATAGCAGCTTTATGCTTCTATTTGACGTTGGTATTCTGTGCCTCACTCTACGAAACACAGCAGCTTTATGCTTCTATTTCTCGCTGGTATTTTGTTTGTCTTTTCTGGTAGAGCTGATCCGTTCGGGCTGCTAGAAACTATTATATTGTTATATTATTATACAGTTATTATAACACTGTGGAAATATTTATATTAAGTTACTGTCTAAGATAGTATTTTTAGGAAACATGGTCGTTCTTCGACTAAGCCGTGACATATTTGATCTACAGTAAGTGTTGCTTCGGTGTGTATAATATTAATATATACTCGTATTTCAATTAAATATATATAATGAATGAAATATTTGTTAAATATTTAATCAGAAGGTTGGTACCTTCGTTCACAATTTAAAGAATTTATTTATAAATTCTTAGGATAAATTTATATATTTTTAGGATAAATTCAACTATAAGTACATCAATTTAAGATGACTTTAATAGTAAGTGATTTTTTTAACGAAATTATATATTTTGCACCGTTATTTTAAACATGGTGAACGAGATTTTGTAGAGAGTTTTTTACTTTACTTTTAACAATAAATAATATGTATTTTTGTTTGCCTCGCTTTAGAATGTAGCAAATATTCAAAAGCGACGCATATATTGAAAATATCAATACGTGTAAATCTTTTACAGCGGAGATAAATAACAAGAGGAACATCAAAAGAGATCGCGATCTCGACGCTATCCAATAACAATAAAATCCGTAGTAAAACGTGTATTATTTATTGTCGATAGAAAACTTCGTTCTCAAGTTGAAAGAATAATGGCACCACAAACGATACCCCTAGAGATGATATGACCTGACACTGCTGATTTATCAAACGCTATATAACATTTTTTTATTTTTCTTAGCTTATGTTTGTGTGTGTATCAATTTTTTTTTAAACATTAAGTGGTCACAGTTCTGTTCACAGTTCATTTGTCGGTAACTGATGATTATGGCCCACAACATCTACATACATCCTATGAAGTAAATAAGAAATTATTGGTTTTTGGGTATGATTGGATTGTTAATTCCCAATATCCTCAAAATTATATTTGAATGGTACCGATGTATCTAATGACGTTTTGTCGTAAGAAATGACGTTTATTGCTTTAATGTTTTTTTTTATATTTCAACGCTATGCATGTATGGACTTTTACTCTATAGAAATGGTGGTAACAATCATCCCGTGGTGAAATATTGTACGTACATATAATATGTGTACGTCTGTCGCAGTATACGAGAATATATATTTTTTTATATCAGAGACAAATAAGGAAGAGGGTCACTAAGGTAACCTCCGCCCATGAACACGTACAGTATTAGGGGCGCTGCCAAAAAGTTGCTAGTCTTTAAGGATGTTGCTTTACACACATAACAATTAGGATTTATTGCATTTTACACTTTTATTGTTCCATAAAACTTATGTGGTGAATAGATTTTTAGATTCAATGTAAAAAATTCATGACATTTCTTTCTTAGAGCATATTCTTTAAACAGTTGAAAATATTAATCCCTGTAAAGATTTAAAATGTGCAATAATTCGAGTAATGGAATGAAATTATAAGAGAATAAACATATGGTTTAAACGAGAAAGATCATGATGAATCTGAAATATTTCAATAACAGTTTACCATATGGATAGAAATCAGTGTAGCCCATAGACACCATTAAACCACCTTAAATTGTTTTTAAATGCATGCTGTGCCGCCCGTAAGTGGAATTGAATGGAATATGTAACCTTAAATGTAAAAACATCTAATCCTGTTCGTTGGTCGATATAAATATAATATATATCAAATTGCAATGAATAATAGGATCTACGGTTTCCTTCAATCTTCAAACACAACAGCAGTGCTTTTTATCGTTAGTAATTTTCATCTCTAGGTTCTTGGCGAGTCGCAGTACAACTAATTTATAGCCATATATTATATTAACTAACTAAACTAAACTAACAAATTTAACTAACTAATTAACTAATTTTTTTTTTAGCAATAGTGTAGTGTAGTGTATTGTCTCACTGATAACGATTCTGTGTATCGTAGGGAATCGGAGACCCAATTGCTGGAAACGAGACATTGCATCTTAGTCTTTAAGAGTGTCGATATGGGTCTAGAATCTTTGTTGACGGCCGGTGCTGTTTATGAGGCGCCACCATTCATCATTAAGTGAATTGTGTTCGTCACCTTTAATATTACTATTTAAAAGAAATATAACAGAAGTTAAATTGCTCAGAAGATTCGAGAGTAAAAATCATTTTAATTTCAAAAGCTTTAACAAACATTACCCAATTCAATTAATGGAAGCATATACATTCAGTTGGTCACAAACAGATTCAGCTTGACGATGAGAACATAAGAACTCCCCTTCTTAATTAACGTACATATTGTCTGCTACAGAGGACGGAGTATTAGTGGTTTCACCTCGGACTGCTTTGTTCTATTCACTGCGAATGTTAAAGACCTGTAAATACACGAGAGGCTTATAGAAATTTTTGTTTATTTGACATGTCTGATTGTATTTCAAATTCAATTATTACAAGTCTATTCTACGGCGTACCCTTAAAATATTTATATTTAGGCAATTATTCGTGTATAATTTATAAGATTAATTCCGTGAAAATTCTATACCCAACTATTTTGATTAAAGTATTGATTACAAATATATTGATAATTATTGATATGTGTTTTATATGTACCTATCTCTAACGTTACGTAAGAGTACATCTCAGATGTAAAATTTTATCACTTTTTGCAGTTGAACTCAGATCTGCCCGCTTTATGACACGTAGAGTATTGGCGCACAACAGTGGTCCACTTACATGGCATCTAGGTCGCTATCTAAATACACTTAATACAGTGAATACATTTACTGCGAAAATATAAGAAAAGCCTTATTCGATGAACATTTTTCAATTTTGGATCACTTGTACAGGATCTATATCCTGATGAGCTGTACCTTATCCATAGAAAAGGAAAATGAAGCATAGTCCACGATACTCATTGCTGATCTAGTGCTATATAAGTGTATGTGTATGGATATATATATTGTATATATACATATATATATATATTTATATATGTATATATATATATATTGTGTATATCTATATGTGTATGTATTATTATTTCCTTGTATTAGTTATTTTTAGTTATTTTTCTTCTTTTATTGTTACACCGATCACACACATATGTCACCACACCTTGGTTTGACTGGTAGAGAATGTCTTTGGCATTAAGTACGCCCTTTCTGAACTTTGAACTTTGTTAACGTTTATGCAATAAAAAGTAAATAAAATAAAATTAAAAATAAAATAATCATAACTGCATTGAACAATTTATTTGATACCGATAGCTACATATACAGGTTCCTCTTTTAAAATTATATATGATGAAGGAAAAAATATATTAATATTTTTTCTCTATTCAATTAATGGAAGAACGTCTTCAGTTAAATAATACCGGAGATCTTATAACGCGATCTATGAGTATCTAGTGTATTGTTAAAATTTCGATCAATCAAACACCTAGTCTTTGTTCCATAATTACTTACACGTAGTCTCTGTTAACATTTATTATTGCATAAATAAAAAATATTATAGCCTTATATGAATATTGCTACCTAATCCTTATATGGAAGCGGTGTGAATACGTAAGAATAATACGTAAAAAAGAAATCAAATGAAAATCGAAAGTTATTAAACTGTCGCAAAAATAAATGTTCGCAAGATTTTAATATTATTGTCCATCCGTATTAGCTTCCGTTATATAAAATGATGTCATTGCACACTTCGTTGCGTGAACGTGCTCTGAAAATCTATAATAGATTTTGTCCACGGTCCATGTTTTCTGATAAATTTAAACATGAAATATTGCGAGCGAATTATTTTGTACTCTCTGACATTTATCTGATAATATCCTTTTAACTACTGTATAATAATTGACTGATTATACTTCAGGACTACCCTAGATATAGTTACAAAGCTGTTTTATAGTATGGATGATTCAATAATATACTATTGTTCAATATTTTAATGCACAGCTTACGAAATATATCGTTATCAAAAAAATTGGTTTATTACTATAAGTACTAATTGAATCCTGATTTTCCTAAATTTAGATTAGAGCATATTACCTGTGTAATGTGAGTGTATTTTTTTCTTTGCATTAGGTAACTTTTCATTCGTCATATTTACCTTGTCGAAAATTATATCTTTTACCGTTGCTGCAGAATCTCACGTATCCAAACATTTATGTAATTTTGCCATTTTTTATTATGACTTCCTCTGTACTTAGATCAGACCAGATATTATATTTATGACAGATTTACTGTTTCTCGAAGTATATGCCCTCACTATATACACATTTTCCACCATCGTGTGAAGCAGTGGATCCCGTCTTTAGTAGGAACCTCTTCAATGGCATCGTGGAACGCATTCGCCGCTGGTCTTGTAAATCGTAATCCTCTAAGCTTATCTATAATTTTCAGGAATTGAGTCCTTCAAATACGCATTAGTTCTCTAAGCGGAGCGTGTGTATGCGTTATCTTGTGAAGAGCGACATTGCTGCGAGGTCACTTTTCGCAAATTTTTAATAACTGTCGTTTATTAAACTTTTTTATCATTTTATGGCACCAATCGACACGCAGTCGATTCTGGTCTTCGGTTAAATTATCCGGTATCCACCAAAAGCATAGCAGAATCCTCAGATGCACATTCAAAATGTTTATTCATTTGGATCATTCCAATGTATAATATATACACAGTAAAAAATGCTGTCAAGTAATATTTCTGATGTCAGGAATCAATATTGGATTCAGTTTGAAAATTTTCACAAGTTTAATTCATCATTTTTAAGTAAAATTAAAAAGTAACAAGATTCTAGAGTTGCATTTTCGAATTCCGTAATTGCTTTTATATTTTTTTTCTGTAAGTGGTCAGTTCCACAAACTTTCAGTATGTCCCAAGTAATAATATAATGAATAAACCTAAATGTTACTGTTATGACAGAGTAGTCGATAATTACCATGCAGTCATTTACGTCAATTCATTTCCGGGCGATATCTTTGGGTTATTATCAGCATGGGTTTGTTGGAGGTAGATCAACTGTGTACAATCTAGTCTTATGCAGTGACATTGTTTCGGAGATCATGTCGAAGCCAGCTCAAGTTGATATTATTTATACTGACTATAGTAAAGCTTTCGATAGGATTGACCATATAATCTTGATGCACAAGCTGCAAAACATAGGTATCAGGGGAAACCTATTTCGAAGGTTTTCCTCTTATATCAAAAATAGGTGTCAAACAGTCATCTTAAACGGATTCACGTCATCTCCAATGCCTGTTCTTTCAGGTGTACCTCAGGGGTCTTTATTGGGACCCCTTCTATTCATAATATTTATTAATGAGATATCAGCGTGCTTTCATCAGTTAAAAATAATTATGTATGCTGATGATATGAAAATCATATGTCCCATCTCAGATACAAACCATACAAATGAACTTCAACAGGACTTAAATCGCTTTGAAATTTACTGTAATAGAAACAGGCTGCATTTAAATGTATCTAAATGCTTCATATGTACTTTTACTCGCAAGCCTAACCCTTTAATAAATAACTACACACTAAAAAAATCAGTGATCACTAGAGTTCATTGCATTAATGATTTAGGTATAACTTTTGATTCTAAATTACTGTTTGACAAACATTTAGACTATGTAGTTAGCAAGGCATCGAGAGCACTTGGCTTTGTATTAAGAATGTCAGCAAATTTTAAGGATGTAAAAACCGTGAAAATTTTGTATTGTGCTTTTGTCCGCAGTCACTTAGAGTACGCCTAGTCAAGTATGGAATCCAAATATGATTTATATATAAATAGAATAGAGTCAATTTAAAAACGATTTCTTCGGCATTTGCAATTTTGTTCAAAGATATACTTAACAAACTACTATTTAAGATGTAAAAAAAATCGAAAAAGCGTTGAATAATGGCTGACATAATCTATCTCTCAAAAATTTGTAACAATGTTTTAGATTGCCCTCAACTACTCTCACAAATTAACCTTGGTAACTATGACAAGAAATCAGGAAATTTTACATATTCCGGTAACAAGAAATATCTACTGGCGAACTCATATATACTGCGTGCCAGTAAACTGTTCAATATTAATTCATTAGATAAGAAATCAAGATTTATTCAACACAAATATTATTAAGTTAAAAAGACTCTTAACTGAAAGATTTTTTGAACTATACAATTGTTTGTAATCCTAACATAATTCGTATCTGTAACCAGTATACCATATATTTATGTTATAAGTAAGTTATTAGTGAAAACTTGTAATTGGCCTTAGTGTAGTTTTCTCTTTTTGTAATTTGTATTCTAGATGGAAGTTTTCCGAAAACTGTAAAATAAAATAAAATAAATAAATATATTACGCATTAGAACTACGCAGATTGTATTAGAATACGTTAATAAATATTTGAGTAATTGCTGAGGTACTCACTCATTGTCGTAACTTAATCCGTGAAAGGCATATGCAATAATATCGTAGAAAGGGCTGAATTAAAATACAATTGCACTTATACTCCAACCAATATTGTATGATATACTTGTCCAAATAACAGTTTTCGTAATATCCTGGAGAAGTGATGATGCTGGTAGGAATGACTAGATCACCAAATCACAAAATATGACAAAAAGTTACACGAGTCGATATTGTTAACTTTAAACTTTCAATATTCATAACATTGTTCACTTTAACTGCTACATTAAACGAATAAAATTTAATTATTCTTATGAGATTATGTCATTCATAATTCACGTTATTCCGTAACAATGTCCACGCTGCACCTGAATCATGTTTTGCTTGTTTGTCGAATCCATTAATTAAAATTAATGTAAATTTGCTTGATTTGTTAATATTTTACTAGGTTTTCATTATTTTTCACCACGTTGATTATTGATTTAATTTACAAAAGTGATTAGAATGTTTATTATAAATAAAATATCAAAGCTCAATCTAACCTACAAAGCATTTTTTATTCAATAGAAAACATATAACGACCTTAATATTTTCCGTCTTATAATATTGTTTTTATAACACTGTAAAAATACATTAAGATATTGCCACTTCAAAAAAAAACACATGTAGGTTTAGCTTTTGAAAATACAAGTTCAGTCTTGTGTGGAGCGTGACAGAAGTAGCACCGGTGTGTTGTTTGAGTTATCATTGTTATAATGACAGCTGCATCGTTTCTTAAATACTTATATAAATAAATGATATGCTAACGTTTAATACCACATCACTATTTGACTTACTAGGTCCTGCCAACTTGGGCCGTCTCTTTTTACCGTCAATTGCAGCTCCACTTTGACCACTTTTATATTATTCTCCATATAATCCATCCATCTCTTCTTTGATCTTCTTATGGCATTGTATAATTCTATATTTGTATTCATTACTCCCCTAGTAATACAACTTTCTACCGCATAATTAGACATTCAAGTCTAGCCTAGCTAGCTAATAACTTTTCAACTTATGTTACACACCTGTGACGTCCTCAGTTTACAGTCTTAGTTACAGTCAGTTTAGAATTCTTCAATATCATAAGATCAAGGATCAGCAACGGGCGTGTTTAAATTGGTATATATATTTTATTTATGAAAGTATAAGGAATTTCATTCTTCTCGATCGCTTGGTTTCTGATATACAAATAAGTGATTCATTCCCTCAACTATGTATCAACATCTTATGTTATTAAACTCTTAATTTATCTATGCATGAGTTAAGTTATTTTTGTTTTGTTATTTTAGAGTGAACTGAGTTTAGCAGATTTATTTGTCCTCGATGTTTTAACCGACTTAAAGCTTAGCGGTACGGACACCATAAGTGTTTCGTCAGAAGTCGGTTAAAAGCAAATTACTCTAAGGTAGTTCAAATCCAGTCGATACAAACTAGTTCCTATCAATGTCGTTTTTAACTTCTTTACAAATAATTTATCTATGTGAAAAATATAACAACTAACAAGTTGCAAAGCTATGATGAGTATGTCACATTTTATGATTAATATATTGAGTTCGAAAATTCATAACTTTATCCGATTTTACATACATTTCATTGATTACAAAACTTAAAGTTTTATTTCCTTATATGAGTGGTAACATAAGAGCACACAGTTAAGGAGATGGTACATCACAAAAAAAGAAGCGTGTGTATTTTATCAAAATTTTATGCATATCTGTAAGCATAACATTCTGATATTACTTTAGTAGACCACAGAGAGAAAATCGTTATATATTGTAACTTCGTTGTACGTACTAGTATAAGTAAAACGTTATCGAAAACTTAAAGTGATTAAGTGTTGTTGGAGTGTTGCTTGTAGTTTCACAAGTATACCGCAAGCTGAGCAAATAGTTCACGATCTGAATATAATAACTAGACATGTGCATTAGCTTAACGCTAGAAGCGTCTATATAGTATCGTATGTAAACTCTCGACACGCACACATTGACACCATTTTCAATATATATAGTAATAATGGTTCGGTATAGGTTCATCATCGAAGTTTTCTTATTATTCATTAATTTAAATTTTGTTCAATTAGATTGTGTAACTTAAAACTGTGTAATTTTAAAATCATAACAAAAAAATTATCGAGGAATTCTTATCCGAATCAAAATCCAAGAGCCTCCACAGGATTGTATACATTCATTACCATATCTACATGAGATAGGCCTTTTCAAGCAACATCACTTATCCTAATCTTCGGTTTCAAGAGTCTTCGGAGATTTATTTGTTAAAAAAAAATGCCTGGAATGCTATGTTAACTACTCCAACTAAGGGTAAATGCTTAATAATTGTGCTAGGAGATGGTTACCGACAACTGTCGCATTTCGGATCGAACCTTTTTTATGGTATCGAAGGGTAAATCTTTAAAAGATACTCTACAGCCTGGGGCCAAGACAGTGTTATTTGGGATTTTCATCTACTATAAATGGGTTTTAGTGCATGAATTGAAATGGTCTAGGGCTCTGGGATCTCTTACGGTGCCCCTCTGCACTGAGCCGAAACACGTCTCAGTAGAGCCCTCGCACCCTCACTGTGCTCACGTCAACTCGGGACTACTGCGACTATTCTATAATCCCGGGACTAGCTGGGCGAATTTGAACTTACTATTTTGAGTTTTGCAGAGAGATTTGCCGTACCCTTAGCCGTTGACACTTCAGTTGCTACCAGTAGTTCATTGAATGTATTTAATTTGTCGCTAGAATATATGTCAATAAAGTTAAACATAGTAATAAGAAATATTCTTACACTATAATGAAATTCTAAAGAAATGGTATAGCGAGACAAAACAAGTTCAGGCTAATGTCATCAGTAATACTCTAAATTCTAACCGATTATTTGTATGGTATTAAAGTCGGGGAAAATTATTTTACTTGTTTAAGAACATTGATTTTGTAAGCACATATTAATAGACCAACTTCTTAATTAAGTTTTTTTTATTTCAAATTTCACCATAAACATGAAAAATGCGATTTACTTTTTATACGTCTTATTGAATGGCTTTATTTTTAGCAGATACATTGCCAATAACGAATGCTAACCGCAAAAGTGCATTTCATTTGCTGATAGCAGCCACTGTGGTGGAGCCTTTACAAAAAAGTACTTCTGTAATGGATTTCTAGGCTGCCGGGAATTAAAAAAAAAGATTAAGTCTTTCAACGAATGCACTACATTTATTAAAATCAAACCGCAAAAACAGTTTAGTTTTACCTTTGATTTGAAGTCAGTCCATTTCTTTATTTGTTACATTCTATAACTAAAATAACGCTAAGAAGCGGTGACAGGTGGTTTTTGGGGTCTGTGTTGTACAATTTTGAAGTTCAAAAGGCACTGATTTCATCACTCCACTTTAAATAAACGAGTTTTGAATAGTTTATTATTTAGGTAATAAAATAATTAAGTGTCTCTTGTTACTTTATTACTTCTTACATTTTTTTCCTTAATATAAATTAAAAATATATATTTTGTAAATATTAATCATGCCACATAATTTGTAGGGTTAATATGTGAAATGTATGATATGTGATAAACTGAGATTAATAGAATTATAACATTAACTTGGGAAGGGAAAGACAATTTTTCACTCTGTAAATCTGGTGAAAGAAATAAATCGGTTACCTTATCACTGTTGACGGGGCATTACATTTCACTACGATCCTGCTAACTGGGTATTCTATCGAGGATCAATTTGAGTGTCAGGTACAACAGGTCACAATCACTTACCGTAAGCTGAATTGGATACTCAATCGCCACCGATATAGATTATTTTTACTCGTCACGCTTCCTAGAATCGACAAAAGAAACATCATCAACGTGAAAACATTAAAACAGCTATAAAAGTACCAATGGTTGAGCAAACGGGAAGACGATCCGCTCTATAGTGTATAAGAGCGCAGTACACAACGTGCCTCACTGCCACAAACGTCACCTATTCCTAGTTTTTTTTTTCTTTGGACAAACTTATCTTTGATAAGCAAAAACGCCATTAATTTATGTCTGGATTAAATAACGTTAACTAATTTAAGATTCTGTTAAAGTAAATATATGTATATATTTTATAGTCAATTCGTGAAATGTCACTTTCTTTTAAAGAGGTAAAGATGATACGGCTTCTTTGTAAAGAACTTATTACACCATAGTCCGTCACTGCCCTCGCTTACATTACAATATTTTCCTATTATTGTCACTAAGATTCGAACTCATTATACTCAAAGTGAGCCAAGACCTAGAAACTGACGTACTATGGCCTTGACTTTCAGAGAAATACGTTTTTTAATAACGCTTGCTCCTGACCGATTGGTAACGATGATGTCATGTCATATAGACATTTTAGAGCAGTTTTTTGACACATCAAACTATTACAAGCTACCGCACAGTACGGATTTCAGATATCTGATGAAATAGTGGGCGATAGTATATCTATTACAAATTAGTATGATTTACTAAAGAACTTTTTTAATTTTCTTCTTCTATTGATGTGACAAATGTAAAGGAGTGAATCTTATTATAAAGGCAAATACCTTTTCCCATAAAGGAAAGAAACTTTGTGGACACGAAATCAATATAAATTTATCCTTATTCTTAGAATTTGTTACATAAAGAACAGTGGAAATGTTCTATATACATAAATTAATATTTAGTGAAATATACAAAATATTGAGTAAGTTCTCATACCTATATAGCTCGAATATTTGAAGAATAAATATATATTTTATGGCCACGGCCTTTCCCCATAAATGTATCCCATATGACATGACACTATGGAATTAAATGAAATAGACAAGACGAGTAGCATCAGCATTAGTCCATTATCTGGCTTTCCTAACTGCATAACCAGCCATAATGGGCCTTCCCCCTAGAGATGACGAATGAAATAACAGTTGCATTGGAGTTTCGTATCTAGAGTTATTCGTAAAACACTGTTGAGACAGTGGCATTTTATATTTTGTTATTTATGTACAAACTGAACTTTTGCTTCCTTGATACATTCCAAAGGACGAATTGAATATATTTAGTCTTTTTGACATTTAGTGTCATGTTATTTGTTGCAAAAAATTGAAAAATCTGTAATTATGTACTGTGATGTTATTGCGGAAAATCAAAAAATGTTTTTTATTAGAAAAACAAATGCTAGTAGCACTACTAAGTTCCCGTAATTACCACTCTAACTAAGTTTAATTGGTAGGAGATGGTTAACGACAATTGTCGAATGGTGGATTCGAACCTACGACCCTAACGTCGACGGTAACCTAAACCTATTGGGCTATATTAGGCTATTGAAGCTTTGTTATTATCAAATATTTTACCTAGACTGGGAATTAAACGCAGGATCTGCGATATAGCAAACGTACTTTAATCACTACTTTACGCCGCCGTCAATACGTGGGGAAACTAAAAGAAAATCTGCTCAGTGGGTGTTTCCTTTTAGGTTTTCAGGTTGCTGTTTCCAAGGTATTTGGAAAAACAGTACATGTACATTAACCAGCAACCCTAATGTAACTGTACCAAATTGTATTTCCACTCATTTTGTTATTTAGAACAGTAATAATCGTCTCTCATATTTCGTAAGACATGTATAGATTGCAACCGGAGTAGGTTAAAAGCCAGCATTGAGGTTCTATAAAGGCTGCCTAATGCGTTTCTAAATACCAATATTCTACTATATACAATTCTTGAAATACTAGCGATGGCTTAAATGTTTATGAATGGTTTTCACATTGTTTGTTTCTTTTTAAGAAAAGAACGTAAAAAAAATCTATTGATATTAATAATTTGCGGAGTAATTGGAGCACGGTTTTTGAATAGCTTGTTTTTGGATGAAGCCTGAATGGGTTACCCCGACCGGGGAGAAGGAACATGCTCGCACATAATACCAGCGTGAAATAGAAGCATAACGATGATGTTCGTTTAGTGTTTGCAAGGATCCGAAGATCCGATCCCTGGGAGCGACGCGTTCCATCTCAGTCCACGGGGTGACAAGCTATTTACTTCGTTTTTCTGTGTTGAGGATGGATGTTTACTAAAAACAATGTTCATTATATTAGGAAGCAGCAATCTTAGCATATTGGGGCAATTTTCTAAACAAGTTTTTGAATATTAAACAAACCTATGCAGTTTACGTATCCTTGAAGTCCGTGACCATCACGTATCTGTACTAAAAAGGTTTTATGATTCCTTTGGTTAGCCGTGCGACTATACGTTACGAAATTCAAGAGCAAATGGCAAGACCGTAGTTACCGCGAAGTATCCCTACCACCGCAGAACTCTAGTTAATGAAAATGACATAAAGGTGGACCGCTATTCAAAGTTTTACGTGAATTGCATGCGGTTAAAGATAGCTTGAATTATTTGTTTATTTTGGTCTCCATGTTTTGCATGGTACCAAAATATCAATTACTAGCTATTTATTCATTTCCCCTGACACTACTATTGGTTATATCCCAACACACTTTATAGAGGGATTTGACTAAAGTATTGACTGGGTTGGCTACGTGTTATTATTATTTTTTTCTTAAACGATTTATCTCAACAGTTTGATGAACAAAACAAAGTCGGTTTTTATGTAATACAACGCAAAAGCACTGCCTTTACAATTTCTCATTTAGAATTAAACAGTTATAGTGTTAAATGGCTATATTACTAGATTATTTAATGCCTATACATTTTTATTTGAAAACAACATTGTCATCCGGCCGAAATATTCTAGTTTGTCCTTTGTAGTAAAAATATATGGAAATCACATTGTCAGAATTCAGACAACACCCAAAAGGTGGAAATACTCGCAGCGTCTAGGTATTTATTTTGTTCAGTTTATAATCTTAATATAATTTTCTATGAGACCGAGTCAAAACGATGTTAAACTCTTGCCACTAAAAGCACTGCTATTTATACATAATTGGGTCTCTAGAATCTCTCATTCACGACGCGAAACACTTTTCCTATTACGTTGAGCGTGGTTCTGCCTCGGTTGTTAGTTATTAATTAATCTATACGGCATAAATTGGCTTATACGGCTACGTGTATAATTTATATATATAACTAGCTTTCATTACTCTTTATTAAATAGGAGGAAAACTAGCCGGCGGAACCCTGAAACCTGATGGTTAGTGATCACTGCCGCCCATGAATGTCTATTATATAAAGCTAGAGCAAGTGCCGTACCACCTTTCGATAAAGGATTTTTTTTCCTCCAATCGTATAAGTACAGAAATACCACTGACGACAGCAATCTCCGAACGAAACTTATGGTGGTGGAGCACCGATCATTAAATTTTAAATTATTTCGCAGTGTACGATGGTTAAACTCGGTGAATGAAATTACACTGAATCATTTCTCAGAACAATCTCCGTGGTAAATGCGGTAAAAGGATACAATATCTCTTCCCAAAAGCAGTGAATCGAGCCCATTGGAAAGAAAAAGGTTATTGACTAAACTTAATCGGCAAAAGGGTAGTTTTTTATAAGGACGACAAAGGATTTAGAAGCACTTGATAGGTGATCCCATACCCATAAGATCATAATTATACTAAACTATTCCCCATACCATATCAAGTTAGAAATTCTTTGCCATCGCTGAGGAATACGAGGGATGCAGCATTACTCGTAAATGAGTCCAATCCTTCTCACACAGACCTCTCAGAAATACAAAAGTGTTAAGTTATTCAAGCTAGTATTTTGAGAAAGCATACTAGCGTGCTAATGTATACAAACAATACGTGATTCAAATAATAATTTATGCCGCATAGCTCTGCCACCTATAACTAATACATATCGATTTAAAACAATAAAATTAGTTTAATTGACAAGATGCATTGGAGTGCCTAGCAGAACGCTGAAAGTGCCAAATATCCGCATTAAATATATTTATAATGTATCGATTTCTTTCTTTATCCGTAATTCTTTTTAATTATTAATTTAATTCAGAATTAATATATAAGGCAAGGCTGTTTAAGTGCAATAAAATATATTTATTATATACTTGATAGTCGTACATCTTAATATTATTTCTTTTATAATTTATATGGTGCAATAAATATATAACATTTACGGATGAAGACGATTTTAACCATGGCGACATGTTCTCAAAATATAATTTTTAATCACGCTTAGCAATTTTTATTTCAATACATTTTCGTTCAGTAACGTTATTTTTACTTAGCTAAACAAATATTTTAGAACAAAATAATAGTAACACCAAACCAACACCAAAATAATGGCAACGAACAAATTAATAAATAAAATTAAACCGGACGACAGCCAGGCGTCCCCCGATAGTCAAGTCTAGACGATCGAGGGTTAAGGGTAAAAAAGGAAAAAAACCTGCAGACGGTATGGGCGGTATCGAACCGCAACTCTTTTTGTAATGTTATTTGAATTTAACGCTGCCTATCACGTAATCTAAATCGTCTCAGATGGCCCGGACTGCACTGGTATAATATTCCAATATTATTTACTATATATAAATATATATCGTAGGTCGTCCTCGGGATGTTTACTTCCACCGTAGAGCACGAGATAAATCAAAAGTTAAAATTGCAATGAAGAAATTCACTGGAGATCGAATTCGGCTTGCTTGCGAACCGAGCAGGAATAATTTTAGACACCAACCTATCGCGGCTCTGTGCAAGTACAGGGTAAATCGATGGATACAGGTAGCTTAGGATTTCAAATTGATTCGATAGGACCATAGCTTATGATGCGGTTCTGTGTAAAGAAGCTTGAAGAAGAAATTAAAGTTTTGTATTATTAGGTCTACAAATAGAGACAGGAACATTACTGACGTTGAATGAAAGTATTAATACATATTGAGTAATTTTAGACGGGTTAAAAAACTTCGTTAAAGCTTATTTCTCATATTTTTCACAGTTTCTTCGGGTGCGGTCCACGCCTCATTATCTTCGAGTTCAGCTTTCATAGAACACAACAATTAAAATTTTTATATATATATATATATATATATATATATATATATATATATACATCAAAAGGACTGTTATTATTACCAATTCACCATATACAACAAAAAGTTAGACTTCTAAATTATTTTGTACACTTATTTACTTGAAATTAAATTCATATTGCATTAATTGGCCTTTTAGATATATATTCGACTTTATTGTTGTGGTGGTGTCACACTGTAGCTAGATTTTAGTTACGGTATGAAGGGAAACAGAAAAAAACCACGCCCCTACCGAATGCAACGCATTATGCATTGCATGCTGGTATTGTATCGATGCTGTTTTACTTATTAAGTGAAGAGATCTTGAGCAAGGCAGCTTAAACGAGGCATTTCATGATAGTCCTAAGTGGTTACACACATGGGCATCTTCGATCTTTGAGAATAGATGTTGATGTTTATGGACCAGGACATCATTTACAATCAGGTGATTTTTATGTTAAAAAAAATACGTATCATTAACGGAATAATATGCAGTTATTAATTATTTTCAATGTAGAGTAAATATTTTCATCACAACAGTTACTTTTTAGTTGTACATCCATTTCCCATCTCTTCCTATCGAACCTTTTTATATAATAGCGTGTTTTTTTAAATCATGTAGAATCGAAGAGTATCTAACGTCATCGTTATTATACAACAGCGTGTGTTCAGATCACTTGGATTATCATTTGGGTCTAAAACGCCACAGATATTGATACCTTAAATACAATAAATCATAATGCTGTTGGAATTGCTATTACAGAGACAGACAGACTAGTTTAATATGCCAAAACGCCTGAGTTATAACAGAATTGTCATTAAAGAATAAAATATTATGTAATTTATTTTAAATTTATTTTATGAATTTATACCACTATAACGCATTTTCAAACTGCTATCCAATCTATTTTTATAAAGTGCTCTTTACAGTGCACCGTGCACGGTTTTTTACCTTTAATGCAAGCGTCTACTCTTTGTTATAGTAGAATATTACATATATTTCTCAATGAAGAACCAATTTCTAAGTCATATTTATAAAGGGAAAAAGATTAAATGTTCCACTGAAGAAATTTTCTTTCATTAAATTCTAGATTGTTCTGCTCAAATTATTTACATCTTTCTATGGTAATAAATTACTTTCAAGTAGCAGATTTCATAATCATCAGAACTTAAAGGTAAATTTTCATGATGTTAGTGTGACAAAATACCACACAGATGACCAGATGATAAGTGATCCACATTCATTTTAATTGGCATTTTAATAGAATTTATGATGCAGATGCGTGGTCATCGTTTCATACTAAGATGTTATATCTATTAATCACTAACGAGGTCTACAATGATAAATATACAATTCACTACGAAGCTGAGATAAAATCATTTAATTAAAAAAAGATATAGATTGACATATAGTTGAAGTTTTCGTCAAACGCACAACCCATGATAACCAAAAAAAAATCAGTTTCGGTTCTACGTTATAGCTATCAAAACCGATGTTAGAATCCAGTCATCCTTACTGTTGCTTCAACTTCCAAACCCAAAATTCCAAACCAGACATACCACTGCAAGACCTAAAGACAATGAGCTCCTTCTACGTAGATTGGACCAGAAATAAATAATTAAAAAAGCTGATGGTAGTTCGGTTTAACTATAACATTGGGAGTCAAATACCTCAGTGCTCCCCGTGATAATGAGTCCTGTAAAACACTCGAAACGTTAGCATAATAAATTTTAAATAAAATCCGTAATATATAGTTTTATTCAATTTATACTACACTAAATGTGATATAATATATATGGTTCTTTTTTTGTAAAGTATAGAATATAAATATGTATTTATTTATGGTCAACTAACTGGTCCTGCAACTTCATGTGTTTCGTAAATCTAACGTGACGCAAATTAAAGTTATCTTTTTTTAATAGTAATTTTTTTTTATGCCAAGCATCAAGACTTACAAACCAATTTACAACAGCTATTTAGTGTTGTTGCACGTTTTGTTATGAAAAGGTGATTTCACGAAGAGGTGACGTCAATTGGCTGCCTCAAGCCCTGAATTAATCCCACCAATTATTTTTTTGTTATATTATCTTTAGATTATCGTATCGTATCTTTAGATATATTCGTGGAACGACGACCATACTTCCATTCTCATGTTAGGTGTCACTGACAATGCCCATATACATATCATTTAAATATAAATTACTTGGAAGTAAGATGACAAACAATATATATACAAGTTCCAATGCGGATTGGCGGACTTCAGATGTTTTCGAAATAATTTTTATTTTATTCTTAGACCGCCATTCACCCTTTCATTAAGTAAGGTATTATTTAGATTTATCTTAGTAGTATTTATTTACCACTTAAATTATTTTTGTGCTTGTTCTCTTTTAATCTTGAAATAACCATAAATTGCTTCATTAATTCAGCGGCATGGCTAGCGTATCGCTTCATCGCTGCCAGAGTTACAAGTCATTAAAATTTGCAGTTTCTTTATAAGATATTTTTTTGTTTTTATAAAATTATGGTTGGCAAACGAACACTAACTTGACCTTATAGTAATAATTGCGATCTACGAAAGAGAACCCACCTGCGTAGTCACCTCTGCTCAGCGTTTTAAGTAAGGACCAATCTTATAAGTGGTGTTTTTTCCTAGTGCCTCATAACAGACATGCAGTGGAACCTAAATAGTCCAAAAATCAAGGGAAGGCCATCCTTTTCTTGAATAGGGAAAACATTAAAATCGGGAGTATCTTATGGCAATAAATCCAAAGATTCCCATTAGCTAGATAAAAAAAATAACATTATTTGATAATAAAGGTTACACAAGTTGTATTAAGGGCAACATAGTTTATAGATGGACTATAAATAATGCTTAATGATATTCTTTGAGATCGTGAAGAACAATGTATGAACACTGATTGTCGCGGATTGTAAAGAGATTGGATATCTCTTTACAACATGAACGCAAAATAAAACCTCTACTACAAAATACAAATGCATTGGGACTTCTTGAAATGGCCCACCACAGATGGATGTCTCTTTACTACTAGTAATATGTACGGTTCCTTAAATCATAATACTGGAAATAGCAACCAATATGTGCCATATGTAGCAAAACGTAGCTGAGCGACTGTCCGACAGCTTTTAGTTTTTTTAACTATGTTCGTGTAACTGTAGAGTTTTATTTATTATTGTATCTCGGAATACGGTCCGAAGAGAGTAAATTTTATTAGTATGGGTCGTGACCCAAGTGGGACGCTTCATAAATTCTGTTTCTTACACGAATTTTATGTTTTCTGGAATTACAGAGTGTTAAAAGTTGTGTACTTAGTACAAAATGTCTACCTTCTGTTTTCAATGTAGCCGTTTCAGTTTATTTTTTTTAAATTGTTCTCGAGTAAATAGCATCTGGCTTTAAGTACTAACTCAATGAATATACTTCTACCTAGTCCAGCCATAAGTTCTGTTACAAATGAAAATGCATTTGTATTTTGTAGTAATGATGTAGACATGATTAAAATTTATACCTACATAACTATTAGTCAGTCAGCAAAAAATATAATAATATTCTATTCGAAATGGTCACCTGTGGCTTTTATACAGGCTTTTAATCTATTTGGCCACGAATCTATGGATTTAAGTGCTGTTTCCAAGGGAAATTTTGCCACTGCTTGCTCCAAATATTTTTAAAAGACTCAATGTCACCGTGTCGTTTAGAGCAGGCCATGTCCTATAAAACTGAATTCGAAGTCTAAAGGGTTGAAGTCTGGGCTAGATGAGGGCCAGTCTTCAGCTCTTATAAAGTCCGAAACATTGGTTTCAAGCCAGGCTTGGGTAGTTCGTGCCTTGTGACCAGGTGCAGAGTCCTGCTTGAAAGAAAGTCCACGGTATATTTTTACAAAGTGTATTGCTGTGAGGTTTCACAACATAACCCAAGACTGTATTTTGATACATTTTGACTGAAGATTTCACTCCTTTTTCACAAAAATGTAGTTTTGTGACTCCTTGATAAGACACGCCCCACCAAACCATCACTGACACAGGATGATGACCACGTCGTACCTTTCCGACCACTTGAGCAGCTTCTTTAGAACTGTGAGCGTACACTTTATCATTTTACTTATTGTAGTGTTCTTCAATCGTGAAATTTTTGTAATCGGTATTGAGGATATTTCTGTTCGTTTCGACAGAAGGCGTTTTGATCGATCCACTTTCTTTTATTGTAAAGATTGATTTAGGGCATGTCCTTTATATCAACGATAAACACCAAGCTTCAGGTCTTGTTTTATAATACGCGACTGAGTCTTAGCGGGAATCTTCATTTCTCGCGATAAGATTTTTTGTTTCCTAACGGGGTTTCGACGAATTATGACTTTCACAGCATTAACAGCCTTTGTAGTTCTAACAGCACGCGGCCGCCCCGATCTTTTTTGGTCATCGACAGAGGAATTGTTGTTGTATCTGTTGATAGTACGATATACTAACATACATACGTATGATACCAAGCTTTTGAAGTGTCTGGAATATGACCAACGGCTCCATACCCACTTTGTGCAAGGCGATCACAGCAATCCTATTTTTTTTAATACCCCATTCCATGTTGTAATTTGATAATGAACACGAAAAAATATGTGAAATGGCGCAAAATCCAAAGAAGTTTTTAAAATAATATACGTTTTCCAAATTCAAAATAATCAAAAAGTTGAAAAAAAGAAAAGTTTTTATAGTATTTGTGGCCAGACTAGTTATATAATTCAAATGTAGAGCAAAGGTAAAAGTAAATGCTTAGACATTGAGCTGCCATCGGCACCTGTATCATCAGAACAATTTTTATTGTATTTTTGAGCATTTAAAGTCAGTTTAACATGCTCTAAAATAAAAGGACTCATTATAAGAAATACAAATATATATTTTATAAATATATTAATTGTTTTAATAGTTCAGTAATGTAACAGTATTTATGGCCAGACTAGTTATACCTCAATTTCTGTGCAGTAAAACGACACATAGTTAGCTGGAGAAATAGAAACAGTTAAAGGTTAAACGACAAAAATAGAAAAGAAACAGAGAAAAACAATTAAAGAGGAGAACAGGCGACGTAAGCTCAATGACGTACATAGTCAAGTATTTATTTTCTATCACATTACATCAGACATGTATCATTAAATGTTATATATAAAAACGTTGCGCACTCCAATTCGACCTTAAATAGGTCAGCTTTACCGGCCGAAGAGGAGCTTTTACAGAAAACCGTCTTAAAATGATAGTTCAACGCTGTTTTTCATTTAAGTTGAGTAGTACACCTGTAAAGTTTACCATCTCAACCCTCAAGGGTGAGAACATACTCGTATATGCCCTAGGATTCCTGATCCATTTCCAGGGAATTAAAGTGGCTGCCATGGACCGTAGGTATTTGCACTTACTAAAGGTGAACCATGTTTTGTATTCCATTTCATAATTTCAAAAAAATTACACTACCCTTATTTATATTTATTCATACACATTTTTGTACTATATTTTTCTTTTTCTGTCTGTAAATTTGTTAAATTCATGTTAGAAATAGGAAAAAAGCATAGCATTTTTGTATTAATAATACATTGGCTATTAAAAATGCATAAATACATTGGCTTCAATAAAAAAGTTTCTAAGTTAAAGTTCTAGTTAATTATAAATTACACTAAAACTAAGAGTTTAAAATTTACTTTCTAATAAGTAATAAATTTGAAATGTTCTTTAGTAAAGTTGTCATTGCAATAACGTGCAACATAAAGTAAGTTCAAAGCATGCAATATTTTTTCATGCATAATTGTCGTATTTTGTCGTGACCCTTATTGCCTTTCATAAAAAAGGAACCAGATACCTCAATACTTAAGAGCCCACCGAGGTATCTTACTTAGATTTGAATATCATAAAAATGTGTATTTGCTCGTGGCAGATCCACTCTATAGCAGAAGATTGGCTGTATTAGGGTAGAAAAACAAGCAGGGGTAACAAACAGTACACGTGATGACTATGACTCCTGACACTATCCTAAACTAAGATTCAAGATACATATGTCACCCCCAAAGATAGAGATAGAATGCCTTCACCATAAAAATTATAGCAGCGTAATACGAATAATTGACATTGGTATTTTGTGAGGGACTTTCCTCGTTCGTAAGTAGTAAAGTAGTTGTAACTTGCTCTAGCACTATATTACTCGATTCGTTGAAATTCTTTTATTAACATTGGTAGATGAAAGTGGTTGTGTGCTCGTTTATAACCCCGATCTCATAAAAGTATTTATTCAGTATATATTTCCTTTGAAATCTTGTTTATAAACAGGAGGAAATTAAATTTATACGAGCGGAACACCTATTTAAACCATTGGAATTATAGGAGGAAAAGAAATTTTGTTAAAAGAAACAATTAAATCGACCCCTTGTCATATTTTATTGAATAAATAAGTTGAATAGAAGAATAAATCGCCGTGAACGAAAACGAAATAATTTTATTTTGTGAAATGAAGTTGCTTTTCTTTTAAATTAGTAAATCATTTTATTCCACTTGTCGTAATTACATTATTAAAAAAATAATAATAATCTTTTCCACTTCAAGTTTTTAAAGACACTCAAAAGAAGAAAGGACACAAAAGGAAAATTTTTCTTCTAAGATGATATGACATGGTTATCTTACATAAGGGACAGCCTCAATTGCTTAAATACGGCATATGTTATAAGTGATGTGCTACACCAGAAAATTCTAATCGAATGTTTTAAGACAATTTATTTTATATTTCCCTTTATTTAACCTTTTATATTCTTGATCTTTTCAAGTTCATTACAAAAAATTGGCCAGAACAAAAGCACAAGAAAGTTTAAAAATTCGTCTCCAAATCTTTAACCTATATTTACCTTGGGGCACTTGGTTTTGATGAATGAAATAACCTCATAATTGGCCACCAAAATTAAGTCTTGCGTAGGTCATATTCAAAGTTTGTGTAACTGGGTATTTTATGTGAGGATAACCATTACTTATTAGTTTGGACTCTCACAGGAAAGTTGTGCTGATAAATATAAATATCAATTAATTGATTTACGTATTAATAGTTCCATTATAACGTATATCAATTAATTGAATACTTTATGTTGTGGTGTTTGTGCTGTTTTCTGAAATGCCGCTGGTGAGAATTGATTCCGCAGAATTTGTTTTGCGAGGAAGAAAATTTTGTAAAGTGCACGGTGGTGGATTGTAAACCATAGACAAAAAATGAAATTTTTAATTCCGTCGTGTTGATTTCAGCGGCTGGAATTCCGAACAACTCCTCAAAACACTGGCCATGGTAAATTCAGATGGCCAGCCTTAAAAATGCAAAGAGATGAAATATCTGAAAAACCAGTGACTCAAGTTGATCGGAATGTACCAGTTCATCGACCATTCGAGCCACTTTTCGTTGAATGTGGTCAAACGGAGGAGCTGGTACTGGGGTGCCCTGGCCTAGGGATGAGAACAGAATTCCATGTGAGGCCGAACTTGCGTCTTTTAAAGTTGTAAGTGCTGGACTGATACGCTATACTTGTCAGAGCAGACACTTAGGTAACAACGGAATTTCTGAAGACGTGGAATTAACAACACTTCTTCTTAAAATTCAGGATAAACTTAGAGGTATAGTTTTCCTGGAGCCTGGAAATGGTAGAGAAAGGATTTCAAGAAGACTTAGCCCTCTATTTTGCGAAATTATTTTAAGAATTTTGTAACTTTCAGTATGACCTAAATATTATTTTGGACTTTAAATTTGTTTGCGTAAACGATATAAACATTCCAGTTTTAACTACTCGGCCAATAAAACCTTTATGTATGTTTATGAAAAGTTATACTAATGAGTCATATTATTAGAAAAGTTAAGGTTTGAAATATGGCTTGACATTTGAACATGCGAAGTCATTATCTAAGTAGATAAATGAATGCACATCACCACTAAGTGGGTCACAAAACAACTTCAACTGGCACGTGAGATAACACACAAGTACTCCCCTTCTAAATTAACGAACACATTGTCTACGATGGCGGTTCGAGCATTAGAGGTTTTACCTCTCGCCGCTTTGTTCCATTAATTGCGACTCTTAAAGACCTCGTTCTCGTTGTATGGGTCTGAAGTCTTTCAGCCATTGTTTTGAACGTTAACTTTGTTGACAAAATTTCTGTTTTGTATTACTTAAGATAGATTACGTAAAAGAAGTGTTTGTTTATATAAATATCATAATCGCACAATATATTATATTGTTAATATAGATCATTCATAAACTTTCATTACTTTATAAACAATTCGTGCCGTTGCACAAATCTAAAGGCATGAAGGTCTCAACTTTCCCTCACTTGATCTAAGGTATATGCAATAATTTTTTATAATGTCTTTTTAGTCGATTAAGCTCTCTACGATATATTCTGGTGTTAGACGATATTTTAGTTCCAAAAGTCACTCACTTGCCCTTCCATAATCCGATATAAGGTTTAAATTATAACATAGGAAAAGGTTTAGATGCAATTTAAATACCCTAATCTTCATCACAAATCTGCAGTAGCTCACTACTAGTCTCAAGTAGATTTAAGTTCTTACAGAGCGATATTGAATGTTTACACAGTATATATAATACAGTGATATAACTTCTCTTTCTCTCTTTAGAGAAGAATGATTGAAGATTTCATCTTTCTTCGAAATAATATTTTTGTCTCCGACATACAAACTATATGACGTTGTCCGGGTGCCTCCCAATGGTATCGTAAATTGTAAATTTTAGTACTGATAGCTATGATGATGAGATGGTTTATTATTTTGTCGCTGAAATAAAATATCTTGAATGCATATCTAGGAAATTACATAAAAAAATCGAAAACATGTGTAGTCCGCCAATTCTTAAAGCTGTCGTGTGGTAGATTAAACTTAACACCGTCGCTAGAGAGCAGGCTTAAGTCCAGCAAGATTACCAAGATCCGCAAGGTAGTAAGATGACTCTAAACACACGCCACTATTTATTGCTGATTAAGATTAACAATGTGGCACCTTACTTTTTATTACATATTTATCGTAAAATTGTTTAAAATCAAAAATTACGTCTTAAAAAATAAAATAACTTTATAACTAACCATTCAGTCGTCAAAATGTCGTTACTGAAAAAACCACCATATAAGATTCCATTTTATTGAGAAAGGCACAAAATGTAAGAAATTGTGAACTCATTTTCGTATTTTCTTGCTAATAAAAATAACAAGAGTAACATCAAAAGCGATCGAGTTGCTGCTGATACAATCCAATAACAAACAATCGACAGTAGATTTTATCGTTGAAGTGAAGTTATTTTTCAACTTAAAAGTATTATACTTATAGAATATTTGAAATATTATTTACTAGTCCTTTAAATTTGTTAAACGCAAAGATTGTCATGAAATATTTTGTAAATATTTTAATTGGCACTTTTATTGATTGTTTTCAATTAAAAATTTTGTGTTCTTTGCGTAGTTATATGAAAGTTTGGAAAGCAGTTTAAATAGAATATACCGATGTACGCGTATAAGCACGTTTACTATCCAAGATCTTTAGGACATACGTTTATAGCGTAAGATCGATACGATCACATGAGACTGTGGTCTAATTATCTGCTCTTGCGTCGTGGCTACTGGGTTTGATATCCAACGAGGAATAATATTTGCTCATAATTATTTTTCGGGTTTTGGTATGTTCCATGTAAAGCCCGTCTCTGTATACTGAATATGCACCTTTCTTCAATCTAATCACAAACATAAAAATACAGAAGGAGACGTCTAGAGAGCATCTCCTTCTATATCTTTATGTTCATATTCTTGCACTAATGTTTACAACACTACTGCACAGTTTTGGGTTCTGGTTATTACTGAATGACAAAACTGCATAAATCAAAATAATACAGAGGAGTAAATCGAACAGGACGACATAATCGATGCCCGGTAATCTTGTAAGTTCTATTTCAATTTTATATATTTTTAATAATTTGTGTAGGGTTGTATTTTTAAGGTACTGTTTCAATAATATTCGGGGTCATATATATCTTTATATATTTTTAATTGTAGTAGAAACCTATTGTAAAACATTTTCATCTTATCCTAAACGTTTGATAGATTGATGTACATAAGCTTTGAGATAAAACAGTTTTTGTTACATCAATTTGTCAGAGGTTGCCCGTATAACGCAAATAAATTTACTAGCAATGTATTAACTCGGAATAAGGATATATTTTCCAATTTTTTATAGTATATATAGACGAAAATTAATCTTTAAGAATATTTCGTTTTGTTATATATAAAAGAAATAAAGCATGCGTAGATATTTCGACAAACTATACATTAAATTACAAAATATGTCACAAATGTCACAAAATATAAATTATTTATTCATGTCTATTTTTTGCTTTTTGTATTATATTATAAGATCAGGGGGTGACAGATAAGTTGCTTCTCGGTCAGTGTGACTATAGTAGATTGTTACTGACAGTCGAATGAAATTATTTAGTCATTTTTCATATGTATTATATAGATTTCATTCAGCTTAAAATAGAACCACCACATAATAAATAAAATCCTAATAAGATTTAACATACAATAACTCATTACAAATGTCGCTCCATCTCAACAATCTTTGGGAAACTTTGACACGTTTTAGAATTTTCCAACAATTGTTTGTACTTTATGAAAAGATTTAGAGACGTGTGTTCGTGTTCTTAGCAACTGTTAGCTAATTTTAACTTACATCTTCTTAAATAAATACTGGCAATAATGAGAAATATCTTTGTGCAGGATAACCGAAGAGAGTAAATTGTTACAAGTTGAAACATAAAAGATTTAAATCGCTTCATCAATTTACAGGTAACTATAACATCGTAACAATGTAGAATTTGATAAGGATTATTATGTACGTGCAACCTTATTTATGACATAAGGGTGACGAGCACATTGTTCAATTAATGGTAAGTGTTCACTAAGCCAACGCCCGTTAACGAACTCCATCTGCTGTCGTAGTATTATCTCCGGCAGGGATCGATGCCCTTGGAAGGCTCCCTGACGAGACCCTCTAACTCAAAGGTATTGGTACGCTTCCCGAGTTGCCTATCCAAATACCCGAAAGTAGTTTTAACACTGGCCATCTCTTTCTTTTGAGAAATGGACCCCACACGAAACGTCCATTGTAAACAGGAAAAATATTCATGCCGTCGTGCATCCTCCTCCTCGTGGTTGCTACTACTGGACGGTCATAGCTCCCACACTGAGCGTCAGTGAGCCGAAGTAGGTCCCGTTTATGGTAGGGGAGCACTGATAGGAGGCCGTCTCCGAACAGGATCGGTCCTCTCTCTATCCCGCTTGGCAGCCTCCTTTCGAACTACTACGATCTTGCAGAAGGAGGCTACGGCCCCCCACGCCAACTTCGCCCAGTGCTGCATAAATGAAGATAAGAAACCGAGTTGGTTTTCATCGAAACTAGCGGCAATAATTACAAAAAGGTAATGAAATTACAAAATACCCCTAAAAATAAATTTCTTTGACATCTTCTTTCTTTCTTCTTTAACTTTTTAACAAAATGCAAAACACCAACAAATGCACATTGATTGCAGCGTTATAGTACTTAACCGTCATAATAACGGGGGAATTTTGAAACGTACCGTTGCTTCTGGTGATAAATGGATACTGTACGTAGACGTACTGTAGTTAGAAATACTTATCATGGTGGTCGAAGAGGACCGACCAAATCCTATCCCAATGGAAAGTTGACTTTGAGTTTACAAAAAACGTACTGATGAGTGTTTGGTGGATCAATGTTGGTGGCAATACACTTCCTAAGATCTAACCGCCTGGCTAATCACCTGATTACGCCAGATCTGTATGGTCAACAGTTGCAAACCATGATGGAAAAGTTAGCCGTTAAACAACCGAAATTGGTCAATTGCTTTAGCCCACTTCTGCTTCATGACAATGCTAGACCTCATACATACCCTGACAGATGGTCGCTAAATTAAAAGCTACAATTGGAATATCCCCTACACCCTCCATACTCCCCGCATTGCTCCAACAGATTACCATATTCGCAATTTGGACATTTTCTTGCAAGGCAAAAATACAATACCGATCGCAGTCTAAGCCGCTTTCAAAGATTTTATTGATTCTTGCTCCCAAAATTTTTTCTCGAATGGAATCAATAAATTACTTATAAAAATGGTGAACGTGCATAGATAATAATAATGTTAAAAAGAGAGAGAAACACAGTGCTAAACGAGCATAAAGTGCACCTGAATATATGATCACTACGTTGAATATACGTAAGTTACATGTCCTACCAACAGCAATATATGGTAACCCATACTCGATAATAAGCATTTCATTCAGTAAAGACTAAGAAGCCATGTCTTTTTATAAGTAATTAGTAATCAATCGTAACGCAGTAGTACCAAACTATTCCTCTTTTGTCCCACAGATAGATTCTAAATGATGGCTCAGTTACTCCAGCTACTCTAGGAAGTTGCGTCGCGGGTCTTGAGTTCAATATCCTGCAGTGAAAAATTATCGTTAGATCGCAATATAGCTCCGTGATCGAAATTAGCCAGGAGGACATCAGCAGTTTAGACATACAGAGTATCCTTGCCATCCTATGTAAAAACATATAATAACTCTACCACTAAATATATATATAATACCATTTGCTATATACATATATATATTTATAAATGGCAATAAAATATAATATATGACATAAATATTGTCCATTTTCTGCTGACTAATAATTTTTTTTTTCTTATTTAACTAACTTTTCTTTATTGACTATAAGCACAGTTATTAAGTGGTGATGCATTCAAAGTGGTAATGCTCTACAGCACTTAGTATGTACCTATTCACTCTTCTCTTGATGATTCCCACATTGTATTCGGACGAAAAGACTGACGTGGACAAATTAATCCAATCTTTTATCGTAAGCATTACAAACTGGCGATGCATAACGTCCATAATTATTCAAAAACACATAATCATTCCATTATCGCAGCGGAGACTATTAAGTTACTATGTGTATACTCGTAAGTTATTGAACTTGGACCAACTGTGGCAATTCTCGTTGCCGCAAGTGCTTACCATTGAAACTTTCGTGTTTAACTCTTGGAACATACGGCGGGTTTAATATAACAAATATTTTAGGTCTCTAAAGGTTATTTATTATAGTTAGGCTAATAACTTTTTTTTATCTTAAATGGACGCACAGTTGACCTGACATTAAATGTCAGGTCTGATCATGACTTGACGTCGATAATCGATAAGAAATCATCATATCAACAAAATTTATAGCCATTTAATTTATCTACTGTATCCTTTACTCTTGTTTTTATTTATAACCTATCAAGCAATGTACTAAGTAATCACATGGTGTAATAATTTCATGGTGTATTCAGTACCTTATTGCGATATCTTTTTTAAATATTAATAATAAGGGATTTTTTTGAAGGGACAAAATTTTCTCTTTCTTATTTTGCTCATAAACTATCTACCATTACTTCACAAAATCCCCTTTCAAATTTTAAAATATGTACACTGAACACTCTATAAGCTCTTTTTTACATATTTGCTTGTTCAACACAAAGTTAATTTAATTTAATTATATTGAAACTACGTTCTCCTTTTAAAATCCTTACGTCGAAATATGATTGGCGATTGAAAATTTAGTGCGTTTTTTTTCGGGCTTATGGCCGGTGTTAGCCCGACGGCTTTTAAAGTTTCACCGGGTTGAGAGGTGACCGAGCTCTTATGATGCTCAGTCGAGACCTCTGTTAGTGAGTAACCAGCAAAAGGGCTCCCGAGAGGGAGCCTCGGCTTGGACAGTTACCCTGTCCCGCGAGAGCGTCTGGCTCGAAGGTGCCCGAGAGGGCCGAACCTCGGCTCGGTCAATTGCTTCTGACTAAGAATTATCTACTTTACTACGTTGTAATGTAAAATAGAAGGACTTCAAGGAGTTTACATAAAAAAAAATTGCATGTTAATTTTATTTTCCTGTTTTAGGAAATATAACAATATTTAAGCCTATTTATAAATATTCAAAATTGTTTTTGATTATTACTAACAGCTATTGGAAAGAAATTGTATGATGAAAATGTTGAAGATATTTGCATTTTCGATGTTCTGGTAAAACGAGTTTTTTATTGTTTTAAAAAATCTTTGCATATTTTATTCATATTAATGATTATATACTATATTTTGAAAGGTACCTTTCGTTTCGAGTGAATTACACTGGTCTGATATGGGGCTGTGTCATTTCCTTAACGCGAAGGTTTCGCACTCTCCCTTTCGCACCTTCACTTTATAATCGCTGATGATAATAGTACTGCGACCTACTTCACTAACCACGTCTTTCACTTGTGTATTTAATAACTATGGTGACGATTGCATTTATAAATGAACTCCTGTTGGTGATTTATATCCATCTAATACTACTTTTATATTACTTCTTTTTACTTAGTAACGATGTATTTGCTACTATTTCATTTACGAGCAATAACAATAAAAAGAGTTGGCAACAAAAAATAAGGACGAAAATACTATAACTAATGTTACGATTAGCATTTGGGACTGTGATCAAATAATAGAAGAGAAGGAAAATAAACCAATTTATGCAACACACACACAAAAAACCATAAATTATTTTCTGCGTTAATCAGGAGCGGAACTTCCCGAGTCAAGGCACTTTATCACAACTTCCGAGCGGAATATTTCTTTTGGAACCGCTTGCGTACGGACTGTAAATTAATCAGGACACACATTAATGTGTCGTATAATCTACATGATGTGAATAAAGGGGGCGATCTTCTTAAGTAGAAGTAAGTAAACAAGTCTTAATTTTATTCCGGACGTTAAGTGATTTATTTAGGTTGGTTCTTGAATAATTTAACTCATCATCGATCAAACTTGCTAGGCAATTATGCCGCAGTTATAAACAAGCTGTAGCACGAATTGAATGGCCTGACTATGATAGAACCTTGCGCTTCAGAATAGCTCCGTAAATAGCACTTCAGCACCAACGTTTTTTTTTCTCGAGAAAGAAAGAAACCACAAACATTATAACTGATAACGAGGCAATCCTTCTTACGTTATGATTCTTTATTAAGAAGTGTAGGGTAGGTAAGAAGGCATCATTACCTATAATTAATTATGAGTCATAAATGTCATCTATTAGTCATTTTTTTCGATGATTCGATGTTAATTTCTCTTCTAAAACCACACAGAAGAATGGGTGTATATGTAATGATACACCCAAACACGAAATACTGGCGTGAAATAGAGGCATAACGCTCATCCGGTGAGTGTGTGTATCCGGCATTCTATCACAGTGTTCAGGGTTGACAATGGTTCTGCATTTTCAATCTTTTTCGAGGATGGATTTATGTCACGTCATTACTTATGATGATACAATTTGCTCTGAACTATTTGCTCGCTTATCAACATAAATTATAATGCATTAAAGTTACCTATTCCATCCGATTTCTTTCTACTTCACTACATGTTATAAATGCCAGAGTGAATTTATGAAATATTTATTTTCTTTTGGAAATCCATTGTTAAGGCAGAGTGTAATATGTACCAATACATTTAAGATAAGTCGAATTAAAGTTGGTTTAGTGTATCTATCCGCAGGAGTACACGCGTATGCATGCGTTATAGTTTCAATAATAAAATAACAAGCATGTTATTATTGTCGGTAAAAAAAATACCGTTTAACCGTAATAATGTCATTCGGTACCATCACTCACAATTTTATGTCAAAAAATATATAACTTTATATTATGAAATTATTTTACTACCGACGAATATTTATTTATTTAAAGATAAATTTAAATATATTATGTTTTATATTTGAATGTTTTTATAATTAAATGTCATAATATTACTATTTATATTATAAGATTTATGGAATATCCGTAATCTAAAACTTTATACGCTCTTTTCTTTCTATATTTAATACCACTGACTTATTAGACATGCAAGTTATTTGTTTTAAATCATACAATGTGTGGAACGTCAGTTTTATATGCTCTATTACTCACTAATTGCAAGGCATCTTATAGTACCTACACTGTATTTATCAATCAAAAGAACGGCTGTCCTAAGATTGACTTTTTTGATTGTTTTGTTGACTCCTTCTCAGAAAGACGTATGTACCAACAGTGAACTGGCAAGACTATAAACAGTTCATGGTAATACGCGTGGGATATAAGATTTATAGATAAAAATAGTACGATTTTGATGATTTCATATCTATATTCCCTTGCAGTATAAGCCTATGCTGTCGTTCCGGAGTATATAAACTACTAGATTATTTTATATATTTTCAGCGGCCTATAACACTTTTGAACTTCTTTCTTGTAATGATTCTCGTCACTTTTAACACAAAGATGGAAAGCTAAATCACTTGTGATAAGATCTGGTTTTTCTTTGATCAGCTGTAATACATTAGTTCCAAACTCTCTAAGATACTATTTAACCTTCGTATTTTAGAAACCGAGGTATCGTGGTGGTACTCCGACGGAGCCAGCATATTTGTGCTACGGCTAATTTATAACTAGGGTGTGTCTCTACCACATGTAATTTATTAATGAATGATAGAAAATACACCTAAATAAAAATAGCCTTTATTTACTCTGACCTTTGCACAATTTGTAATATAATAAAACATAAAACTGTATGTACTAACTATATTTAATTATACTATACTTACTATACTTATTTCTATTTATTTTTATTTTTTCGGTGTTTATATAACGTAACATTTAATATCAGTTACCAGGTCAGGCTGTCTTGTGACATAGGCCTCCTCAAGTTCCCTCCACATTTGCCTGTTCATTGCTGTCCTTCTCCAACCTCTGGGCAGATCGTCTTCCCATATTTTTTTTCTGCCTTCTTCTACGTCTTTTTCCGTCCCGCGGGTACCTTTCTGTTACTTTTTTGGTCCACTTTGCGGTTGTTGATCTCATCATGTGACCAGTCCATTTCTATTTCAAGGCTCGCGTTTTTATTTTACACCTAAGTTAACCTTAAATAATATACAGGTACATAATACAACTTAAATAATAAAGGGAGGTCCACTCGGACAATGTGTTAGAGGCTTTATTTATATATTCAAACGTAATACTGGGAACTAAAATGAAAAACTAACTCCTGTTATTAACTGCTTATAATTTTGTTGATATGGTATTCGCAGAGTATTTAGGTTATTTAATTTAAAATACTCAATTGTATTGTTTTAATAATAGTTCGGTTTACGTAATCTATACACATTACTAAATAATGCATAAAACCTGTAATCTATAACATAGATATGATTACAGGTAGGTTGTCTCTGTAGGGTCGACTCCACCGGGGAAGTACCGCACCCTGCAAAAATACCAAAGCAAAATAGCAAAATAACATTACGCTCCGTGTTCGGGGAAGTAGCATGCCCTGACAGAATACTGGCGTTAAGTTTTAATTAATTAAATCTAATTACTTTTAACGAGGCACCATAATTACTTCGTTGACCAATCATCTCAGTCCTCGTGGGTAATAACGCATATGCATCTTGAATCTTTGTAAGGGCTCGATGTGAGTGTTTATGGGACGGTTGGTAACATTTATTGTGTACCGGGTTTGACGTCTTATGTGATACGTGAGCCTCTTTCAATCTTCGATCTTATCGATATTGTTAACACAAAAATAGGCAGGTAACGACAACGAGTAACATCACAGAGGTGTTTGCGAATATTTGTTATGTTACGCAAGCTAATTTGAAATTTATCAAGAAGATAAAATAATTCTAAAATGTGTAAAATTTGTAACACAGGATTGATTTTCGTAATATATGATTTCACTAGAATTCGTTGAAAATGTCACTTTTTTGTCACAAGAGAGCCTTAATTTATCTTTCTTACACTCCAATGACTTTGAAGCAACTAAATGATTCGCTCCATTAACTTCCGGCTCTAACAATGTAACGATAAGGACAATGTAATTTGAAAATTGAAATGCTTTCAGTAATAATGTTATGGTTTAGATACAGGGTTTGGGGGTAATTTTCTCTGTAGTTAGCACGCCCCAGATTTATGCCAAAATTTATGTCGAGCGATACCAAGACAGAAACGATTTTTATTTCCCCTCTTTCTTTGTGGCGTAGACTTGTCTACATTCAACTGTGTATAATTCGTTATTTGCACCCCAAAGTCAAATATAACATATCTTAATTTTTTATGAAAAATATAAGATAGCAAACCAGGAAAATCATCCATTTTCTTTAAAAATTTACTTCAAATTAAAGTACAGACCAAAATACTGTAAACTACTCCACTAGATTTATGTTTAGAGACTTCGATCCCCGTTTTTAAAATGTATCATTGATGTACAGGTATGGCTGAGTTAAAATTTTACATAATGTATTATTATGTAAATATTTATTTTATATTAGGCGTGATAAATGAGCACAGTTCACTCGATGGTAAGTGGTTCCTGTTTTCGATGATACTACATTAATCCTGGGTACGAACGAGTCCACTAAGGACTAAATGTCCTTATAACCAGTAATAATAACCGGTGAGGTTTCTTTCGCCAGACGAAACATGAGCGCTAAGTTTTTAATTTTACGCGGGTTTGCTCGCGTACCGTTAAATAAAAGTGAGTGTTTTTTTTATAGAATACCTATTAGCAGCTCACTTTTTAGCCAGGTGGCACCAGCTTGCTGGTCACCTGATGGTGAGTGATAAGCGCCACCCATGAACATCCGCAACACCAGGGGAGTCGCAGATGCGCTGCCGGCCTATAAGAAAGCGTAGACTCTTTTGATCTTAGCCGTATCGGTCCGGAAATACCGTAGATGACAGCTGATTACACAGAGTAGTTGTTACTGGCAAAAAACTTCGCTTAAAGCGCACAGTGGTAGATTGCCTGTTGAGATGATGAGGATGAAATTTTAAATTTTGTCTTAATATGTAGTTAGTATGTTTAAACTCATGGGCTGGAATTAATCCGAACAACTTCTCCGAACACTCCCCATGGTAAATTCGGTAATAAATGCATAGAAGCGTTTAGACACTAATAAATATGTAGTATATATATAATATATAATAATGGCCTTCGGTATCTATTAATCACAGGCTATATCAGGGCCAAGAACTATAATTATATCTAATATAATATAAGATAAGAATCTATTTTTTGTAATATATAAACACTTCTTTTCTTAAAAAAATGTTTATATTCATTTTCTTACTAAATATTTTCTACCAGTTTTATATGAATTCAAATAAGAATAACCTACTTTAAAAAATATTTTTTTATAATTGGAAGGCAAATAAAGAACTTTGAATACGACGTGTAAAATAAAATACATGTAGCGTGAAAAAATCTTTGGATCGAGTTCAGCGAGCATATCTGGACCGACACCAGACTGTATGCCAAAGTATTATAACACTTTTCATACTGTCGCAGATAAGTAAAAAAATCCCCGACTCGTATCGATAAAATACAGAAAACATGGATTGCATCAGTTCCAACGCAATCATGAGCGTGAGGCCGCATAAAATATGTTACGTTCTATCCGTATTAAAATAATATTGGTCCACGAACGTTAGGATTTTACAAATAGTATTCCATTTGCGCAAACAAACCATAAATTTAGAGATTTTAAAAGCTTTTATCTTTTTGTTTGCCTGGTTGTTTGTTGCAATACCGTGTGCAGGATGCTATCTCCGTTAAAATAGCGTCAAATTTTGTTTTAATTGTTTCCGATTTAATAAAAACATCATGCTATTGTTATCGTGATTTCAAAAATCGTATATTGAATATATTAATAAAGCAAATTAATAGTTTCATTATCGTATTAAGCAAGCTCAAATGATATGCATTAACTGAAATAGTCAGATCACTAATATATTCTGAGCAGTAGTAATCAGAAATTTAAATCGTTTTGATCAGTCCTCTATTTGGCTCAGTTGCCTTAAAGCTTGCCAGTAAAGGTTCTTGATTTCGGCGTCAACAGAAGACTATATTTGTGCGGTCCATATTTAAGAATAAAAATATCAATTTGTATTTTATATTGTGAAACTAACGGTGACAAAGTACACTCATTAACAACAAAAATCGCCTCAAGCGTTATGCTCGTGTATGACATCTAAAGACATTAAACCTCTTCGTTTAATGTCTTTAAAAATATAGCTGAATCCATTATATTGATGAATTATAATTTTCTTTTCGAATTATTAAAGCTGTATATTTTGGCTTCCTAAAAATGTAAGCAAATGTTATCTTTTCCAAGAATACAACCTGAAACCATTTTGTTATTGCTATTCACCATTTTTTCACACGTTTATAATAGCGCTAATAAGGAGTTGTCCTGCCCTTTAAAATGTAATTTACCTACTGACCTACCCTTATCAGTTAGTCGTCGAACGTTATCTCTTATTAATAAACACAAACATTGCATAAAAACGGTCACATCTATTGAAGAAGTGACTAAAGCGGTTGCCCTATCGCAATAAGGCCAGAGTCTTCGAAAAGTGGCTCGTATGTTAATTATGAGCCATTCTGCCGTGTCCAGAGCTTACTGGTGATACCCAGAAAACTAAAGCTACCAGTTTCCGAAGAAGGATCTGGCAACAGAAGGTGTACAGAGAGGGATGACCGAGTCATCGTGAGTACTTCAGTCAGAAATCGGGCCCACTCTGATGTCCAACAGGAAAGCTCAGAGAAATGGGAGGAGTGGCTGTTAGCAGCTGGATAACGTAGCTAACCTGACTCTAAGCCCTAAGTTGACCCCAGTTCATCGAGCAGCCCGACTACGTTTCGCAAGAGAACACTGGACTGACGTACAGTGGAGCTCTGTTCTTTTCTCAGATGAAATGAAGATGAATCGACAGAAAACTCCAGGTCTACAGAATAGCCCTATGCTACGTAAGTGAAAATTTCACATTTGGAGGAGGTTCCTGGACGGTGTGGGTGGGCATTTCATTGGAAGCAAAAACGCTGTTGGTTTTCATCGAAACTAGCGGCAGATTTGGAGGTTTGACGACGAGCCGATATATTGAAGACATATAAGGGGATCATGACATTCCTTTATCGCACGACGCAGGCTTTATCGGTGAAAACTTGTGTTAATGCAGGACAATGCCCATCCACATACTGCAGCTTCTGCACCTGCAGGTCGAAGTTGAGTCCATGGAGGTACCAGCACGTAGTCCGGGCTTAAATCCTATTGAGCATTTATGGGACGAGCTTAAAATAAATCTGCGGGCTAGAAATCCTGCACCAGCTACGAGATCAGAGCTTCAAACCGCACTCATTGAAGAATGAGATAGCTTTTCTCAAAACACAGTGAAAAATCTTATCCGGTCTACTAATATTCACTTAAAATTCCGGTCACTAAATATTGAATTGTTTTTTATTATTTAATTTATGATTGATTTTGTCTTGAGTGAATGTTTCCTTATTTTGGTGTTTAAGAAGTCGCTTAGAGTTTAAGCGCAAAGTTCGAAAGCATTTGTTGGAAGTAGCGTCAGCAGATTCAGTACATCGATAATAATTATGTATATATTTATATATGTATTTACTTTTAGATATGTTTTTATTTATAGTATGTATATATCTTTGTTTTGTAGTTTATGTAAATTTATATAAATATATATTATTTTATTAAGTATTATAAATTCCAAAGATAACATATAATGATATGTATATTTAATTGTATAAGTATTTAGATGTACTGTATGTTTCTTTTTCTTATATTATATTCTTCTATTCATATATTCATCTATTCATCTTGATTTCTCTGAACCCTGCCAAGGTTGACTGGTAGATAATGCCTTAGGTATTAAGTCCACCTTTGTGCATATGTTAGTTGTACAAAAGTTTATAAATATATAAATAAGACGAATTTTATATAAATATTTTTTATTAATAAAAAGAATTTATTAATATGAATATCATCTCATTTTAAAGCGTCACCTTTAATCTACTATAGCCTAAATATAAATCTGAGCAAACGATTTTTTACGAGAATATTTTTAACGCAACTGTGCGTGGGTCGATATGTGGCAGTCTATATTTATTGGTGCTGAATCTAAATATATATGGGCCGCAAACGTCACTTACCATCAAGTGAACTGTGTGTTCGTTTGTTACCCTTAGTTAGATATACGAGTATTAAAATTAACCCGAAAGAATGAATCATCAGTCGATCGTTCTTTTCGAGCAAGCAGTCATTTTTTAAATAAATAATTGTTGATTAACGTATGGTTAGAGTTATACGAGTAATCAGCTCGGCCGTTATTACTAGATAGAACAACCGAACAACCGTTCTCGTAGATCAACCAAAGTGTTGGCAACGAGCGTAGAAACTAAAAAATAAAAGTGGAAAATATGTTACACTAACATATTCTCCACCTTTATTTACAGAGTTCACCTAATCAGATCAATTGAGGTTTCATCCTACAGTGTGTGTACGATATCTTGATATATACTTTATTTCAAAACTGGTACGTTTTTTGTGACTCATGCCCAAGTGAACTGTCACAAACAATAATGCTCATCGGATGCACACGAAGCCACAATTTGAATGCACTGTCACATTAAATATATTAAAACTTTAAGGTCATTTATCGTATCAGGGATTTCAATTCACATCTAATTTTGTTTTCTAAATGCATTGTTTTTAATGTTATACATAAAACTTATGCAAGCCCGCCACTGGCCAGTGTACTTATTATATCTGTTAGATATTTATGATTATGATTAATTATGATTTAAATTCATTAAAATATTAACTAGAAAATATGACGATAAGTGGTTATTAATAAAGGTATTAGTCTAACAATCTTAATTATAACTTCTGAATCTCATCAAAGTTACAACAGAACTCTTTTCAAGTACGTAGAATAAGTACCGGGCAATAATAAGTTACAAAAGTATTAAGAGTCCCAGATTTGAGGGGAAAAACGGCGATAACAGCATAAATGTCGTTTATCGTTACGACCGAACTTCTAACGAGCTGCCATAAACTGGTTATTTACTTTCTTCACCTCCGTGGGTAAGGTTACAAGGTAAAACATTTTGTAGCAGTTTTATCTTACCTGTAAAATGGGTTATCTGTTATGACTAAACTAACTTTTCTATAGCTAATAATAACTATAATTAATAGAATTTTAAAATATTTTTTATGTTTATATTATATATCATTATTCATGCAGCTAAAAACTATCTACAGCTGTAATAAGTACACTTGAAAGATGAAAGACCAGTGGTCTTAACAGAGTATCTATTTGTTCTTATCTTCACCACCATTTCTATAACAAAGTACGGACATATCTTTTTAATTTTAATATTTGATGCATGACCCTTATTATATTTTTATTTCTCTTAGTTATTAAAAGATTTCTTAATCAGACAAAATTCTAATTCCGACTGATATTTTATGTGGGCTTTTTGAATCGGTTAATTACTTTAGTTATTTATTTATGGTCTATCCTCATGATATAATGAAAAGCTTTGGGGACAGTAGAATTCACAACGTATGATTGTAATAGCCTGTTCAACTCTTAAAAGGAAAGCATATTCATTAAATATGACGCAACATACCACAAATTTATTATGCCTCCTTGTCTGTGTAAAATGACACTATGCGAATTCTACGTAAATACAATATTTTATGAATAAAAAGACATCAAATGAAAACAAATCATATACTATAATTTTTAATACATTGTCTGCAGGTACAGCAAACACACTCAAATCTCTGCAAATCCACGTCCCGAGAGCCGTATTAACAGGGAGGGACGCCGAGCTAATGTGTTCTTACGAGTTAGAAGGCGCGCAGTTGTACTCGATACGATGGTATAGGAACATGATAGAATTTTATCGATATGTGCCAAAGGAGTCACCGGCCACAAAGGTCTTCCCTGTGGCTGAGATTAAAGTTGATGTAAGTATACCTAATACTTATAATGTTAACGTCGATATTTTTTTTATTTCATACTTTCATTCAGCTTAAATTTTATTTTTGTTGGTTATCAAAGGTTATATTGTAAGGTCTATACTTGATATATTACTTAACACTAATGTTATTTTTTTTTACTTTACACAGCTACTTTATACATTTTTAGGGTTCCTTACATCATTAAGAAAATTATGCTTTTAAAAGAATCTCTCGTATTTAAATTAAATATTTAAATTGTACTTCCTCATCTTTTCTCTTAATGCAGCCGCCAGAATACTATGAATGTAAAACTTTTTAATTTGGGTAGCTATGATGTATATCTCATACCATCTTAGCAGGCATATTGCCAATAGCAGTATTAGATGTCTCGCACAGTCTGGATGGTTTCGGTGAAGGGTATTTTACATTGCCATGTATAGGAAGTAATAATTTTTTCATTTATATAGTTTGCTAATTAAAGCATCTATGGCTAATGCCACACTACAACCAACACACAACAAAAATGACAAAACTGATAAAGGTAATTCATGATACAAGCATAATGAAAATATGTACGTTTACTAAAAGAGAATAAAACGACTATTCAAAAGTAGCTACTCGTATCAAATAAAGTTTTTTTTTGTTAAAAAACAACAACCGTTGACCAAATACATATCACAAGAAATTAATGAAAGTTTTGATATATTGATAGTTTTTAAACAAGGGTTCTTATAGTATAATTTAAATACTATGCTTAAAAGGTTACGGATGTACAATAATGTATCTAAACAATTAAAGATTTCTTACCGTTTACTTAATTGTAGAGCAATATTTCACAAAGTATTCAAATATATCATTAGCAATTTAATTTACTTTATAATTATTTTTATATATACCTAATACATTATTGAGCGTCATCCCATTTTAAAAAGCTAGGCAATCCTAAGCTGCAAGATACTTCTTACTAAGGTTGTTTATTAAATCACACAAGCCTTATTCAACTTCCCGTAATGGAATAGATTTACTTGAAGATTAACTATTATGCTGAAACTAAACAATGAAAGTAAGTTGCTCAGTCAAATTTCAAATTAGATAAGAAAGATTATTCAAACTCTTAGCTACTCAGCTGATAAATAAGGTTATAAAATTCATTGTATAAGTGCATAAATAATACAACTACTAATAATAATAAATAATATTATATATTGTCTCATAATTGAGAAAGATAAGAAAGAAATAGAATAAGGTAAGTACGGGTGTACTTACCCGTAATTTTTATGACTTCAATAATATTATTTGACTTAAAAATTGGATTAATTACTATTAACAGTTTATAACTAATTAGGTGGCTGATTCCGACCAAAATAGAGTGGTGCTCACAGAAGTAGATAGAACTTTGACAGGAGAATATCAGTGCGAGGTATCCGCAGATGCACCTTTGTTTCACACTGACATTAAATCTGCAGAGATGGTCGTTGTGGGTAAGGTTTAACATACAATACTATAATTAAGTAAATAATTATTAATATTACTGTATCTATACTTACTTAAAGCCTCAACATAGAAACAAGTCTTCATTCCACTGCATTCATCGTAGAAACTACTGTAGCATTCTGGAAGGTCGGTCTTCCTTAGTCGAGTCGATCAGTTCAATCAGCTATTTCAATTTATCTCGAAACCTATGCATAAATGATTGTGTACATTACTGGGTAACACAACTTACCTCTAGTAAACTGTACAGTATTTATCTATTATCTATTAGTATTTATTTGTCTATTGGATAATTTAAGGTAAGATGTTTTCCTCTTTCTTAGGTATTTGTAAAAATTACATCAACATCAATATAACCGAGATTTAGCCCCGCATTTTTGTTAAAAGGAAGACTCTAAACTGTGTCGATTTCAAAAGTTAGAGCCGATATAGTTCCTGATATTACTCTACGTTTCTGAAATCCTTTATTAGGAACCCTGAAATATTGCATATCTACACAGCTGGCGTTCCGTCGCGACATTTCGTAGAAACAAACGGTCCAGTTCGAATTCAATCTGCTTTAGATCTTTGTATTGTGCGCGGCGAATTAAAGCTGTATTTTAAGCTTAGTAAATACTGAACTACACGAAAACGTCTCATTCCGCAATCCAACATGTTTAATATGTTGTTTGTGATTTTATTTGGTGAATTTTAAGTCTCATATGCAGTGTTTACATCATTATGTAGGTTTGACTTTAGCTAGTTGCTACAACACATCAACCCGTCACCATCAGCCTCATCGAGGTCTTGTCCTCAGTAATAGAGTCTTCGGATCCCTATACTCCCAACACAAAACATAGCAGCTTTATTCTCATGCTGGTATTCTGTGAGGTTGTGTTTCTTCCCCGGTCGAACTGGACCGTCAATTACGCAACGTGGCTTTACCGCTGTGTGCTATGCAAAAGAACTTATATTTTTATGATATAGAGTTCAAAAAAGACCACACCGCAGTTTACCTGGTGGTATGTAAATCATACGGCCCATGATTCACCTTCAATGAGGAATAATAATACAAATACGAGTATATACTCCTGAGATTAAGACGGAATTTCACTAGTAATAAGCTGCTTTCTTTCTTTACCAAACGATACACAATACCGCTAAACTAATACTAAAAATAATATTAGTACTTTATGGTTTAAAAAGTGATTAGCTCATGAAGTAGGTAGCTAAATTTATTTATTCTTATAGCAGAAAAAAATTGTCAATATAGTGTAATTCAATAAAAAAGGGAGAGTAACTCAACCTGTGATTTGACTTATTTACAAAAATGCAATGAAAAACGCATTAAATTTTTTTAAAAGAATAGTATAATTAGTAAAAGAATAGTAGAATAGTAATATATTATTAAGGGTAGCATACAAGTGCACAGTTTACCGGTATGTGATTACCACTGCTTATAACATCTGCATTAATTCTCAACAAGGAATTAAGTTGCACACGTGAGCACTGAGTACGCCTCTTTACCTGTAATTTGATAGCCCTACACTCATCATGCAAAACTGCAGTATTGTGCTGTTATCCGACACTTGTTATGAGTACGTGTTCCCATTATGATCTAGCCGACCCATTCGTGTTGAAACTAGAAAGAATCTGCAATATGGTTCTGCCTCTGTTTTTCACATTTGATATAAAATATTATGTGTAAAGTACTACGTAAGATAAATAAACGGAATCGCTTTTATTTGATTTTTATTTCTCAATTTGATGAGCACCTCGGTGTTCCCGCCTCTCGTTTGCTCCCTTCTTTCTATAAAAAAAAGTCTTTTTGCTTATACTTCTTCCAAACTTCTTGTTAAATTTGTCTACATTGGATTAAACATGCAAAGACTAATAATAGAGAAGAACTTTTGTGTTTGTATGATTTCTTATATCACTATAATATGATATACCGCAACGTTGAATAGTGATGAAAATATTTTTTATCCGCGTAATCAAAATTCAAGGAGGTATTCCTCATCACAATACTTTAACTTTATTAACAAGAATATATATTTTTCAGAACCACCTTTACTAAGCCCTAACGTTACTGCTGATCGAATGACATATGTCGGTGGAGACCACATACGAGCTAATTGTTCATCACCTCCGTCTCTACCAGCTGCCAATATAACTTGGTTTGTCAACGAACAAATGGTAAACAAGTTTGTAAATAAAACTATTCCTTAGTACATCAAAATATTTTATAAACACTTTAATAAAATCAATAGAAAATATTTTACCTACATTATTAGCCATATAATAACTTTAAAAGTAAAAGTTCCTAAGTAGTCGTTGACTTTATAAATACATAAGTTTGTATATGATATATAGTTGAAAAGATCACTAACCTAAATAAATATTTAGGAAACATTTTTAACTTGGCAGGTCAATTGACTATTCTATTACATATTTGAAATCGTTGGACATATATTTGGTTGGTTGGGCTGAAGGCCACTAACGTATAACGTACATTTTTTAATGTCGCCAAGTACATTTTAATAATGCCCGAGATTTATAAACGAATTAAAACCGAATGTAATTGAAAATAGATGAAATAACCAGTGGCAGTTATAGTAATAGATGAAATACCTAACTATGATATTTTTTTAGGTGCCAGGATTTACAGCAAACCATGTCTTCAATTTTAGTAACGGCTACGCTTCTAGTCTAGCTACATTAGAATTAGAGGCAGCCGTACTGTCACCAGTACCTACGCTTATGATTCGGTAATTTGTAAACATTCGTATTCCATTAAAATCTTTTAAATTTTTGCCGAAATCTTTAATAACGTTGGTCATTTCAGTTGTGAAGCATCTATATTTGATGTGTGGAAAGCAACGAGTCACACAATTATCTTAAGGGAACGTAGTGCCAACCCTGCTTCTGCATTAGGAAGAAGTTTTACAGGTACTACAAGTTTTATTGATACTATCGTGAGGCGGATTTTAGTATTATTTTGTTTTAAATTTTAGTAAATGAATAAAGATTCGTCTACTATATTACTACATTTATAGTATTAAAATAATTAAACCAACACCTTGCCATCCGCTAAATTTTTATGATAGTTGATGTGTGAAATGAAACGTTTGATCTACAACGACTCCATGTAATTTTATTACAAAGCTTTATATTTTCAGGAGCAGCCACCGAGACTTGCCTGCCAACTCTTATAATGCTACTTTTACAAATCCTTCTACAATTCTTGATGCAAAATTATACTGAAACTTCCATAAGATAGCTGACTTAGATTGTATATACAATTGGTTAATAATGGTTATTGTTGTAAGTAACTTAAGTATTGTACGTGTAGCATATTCAGGGTTTTAAAGTGTTTATAACGATGTGAATTAATTTCTACGGCTTGACTGTTGACCTTTATGAGTATATTATTGTGTTTGTTTTGTATATGAATAGTTTGTTCTAGTTAGAAAAAAAATGTCTCCTCATTTTCGTTACCTCAAGCATCGTTACCAAGATGCTCTTGGGTTGATTTGTTTATAATTGAAGGAAAGGATTGTGTTGGCCTAATCTTGACTTACGAGTTTAAGACTGTATTACTTGATATAAAGTTACAGTTATTGAAATTCAGTATGCATGGATAAGACATGAAGTTCGAAAACGGTAAAAAATCGCTAATGCTAGGATTTGTACAGAAATTATATTTACTAGAGGATGAAGTAGGGTTTTTTTACAGTAAAATTAATCAGGATTTTGAATTAGAGGTCTATTAAAGAAATTTAATTGCTAAAATTTTAATAAATAATCTGTAGACGATTTAAAACCATAATACTAATTTCTTTTTATTTTCAGTAAAAGCCATAATATTAAATAGACTGATTATTTAGAACAATCGATTTAATGTACATATAAAACATATAGGCTTGTAAATAAAACAAATTTTATGTTTCAGTTGACAAAACCCTTACCTAGTTGTGAACGTAGTCCAAATTAGTAAGTCAATCTTAAATTTTCTTTTAATTATTTAAAATGGTTGTTTTGAGACACATCTCTTAAAAAAAAAGGCATACGTTTTTATTACATATAAATAAGATTATCTTAACGAGCAAAATAACAAGCTTATGTCATGTGGCAAGTGAACTCCAATGGCCCCAAAAAAAGTTAATAATTGAGGAAACAACCAACTTACCGTGTCCCTATACTACATTCGTAGAAAATGAAATAAATTAAAAACAATTTATAATATGTTCTGAAAGTCCATTGTCTTTGTCGGTTTATAATTTAATAAACCATCAAAACTGTTTTGTACTGTATTAATATCTATTGGTATTTAGATTAAAAACAAAATACCCCAACAAAATATACCCATTATTTATCTAAATAGTTATATGAGGCTGTGTTATTTAATAAATATTCATAATTATAGATATGTTCAAGTTCTTTTTGGTTATTACGAATTAGATGAAGGAATGTGATGGTGCGTTGGGTATGCGGTAAATAATGTACTTTTAAACTAGATGCTAATGAATGTATTTACTTCGTCGTTATTAAAGAAATCAATGAAAGTAATTCTCTCTATTATTTCTCTATTTATCTTTCAAAAATTGAAAAATACTCAATGAAAGTCTATAGACATGTAACAAAAGAATATATGTGTTTTTAGAAATTAAAACTTTAAGAATCTCAAAACTTTTTGCTATATTTATAAATAACCTCAGCCGGTGTCATGATACCTTTTTAGATTACACTTCAATTTATTACCCTGTTAATAGAATCGCAAACGAATTGATTATAAGATCTAGATTATAAGGAAATTATAAATAAAAACAATTAATTATATACTTTTGTTTTATTTCCTTTGGACAATTCTAATAAATGGGCATATAATAAGGAAGAATGTAACTCATTTCTTATAAGACAGCCACTTTTTTCATATTGCCACCTAATTGATGACACAGTCCACCTGGTTCATGGTATTTGATGACTGTAGCCTGTAAAGATCCACATAATATCCTCTCACATTGTGCTCTTGAGTCAATATGTGTGATGTGTTATTACCTTTTATAACTGAGGTGGAATGACTCGTTGTCAGAAATGATTACTCCATTTCACTACACTCACAATACGAGACACAGCAGAGGTTTGCTGCATTTCACGATGATAGTCTGGAAAGGCGTGGACTTTCCTCAGTCAGTCATTCCATTTAAATTGCATCTAGAAAGCAGATACAATCTGGCTTTACAGTTCGAACAGTGCCAAATGTGACTATGGGCGGATGTAGAATGACTCCCATTTGAGAGATCTGAACGAGAGAGGAAATGAAAATAAGATGGAGATCAGTGAGTTATATTAGAACAATCAAGCTCTAGGTCTGTGCTAGTGGTGTTTATGTTTGTTCTTGTTCTAATTATGAAAGCTACAGCAGGAAAATGCAAAACAATGCAAAGTAAAATTTTAAAATACTAATTTTATATACATACAAATTATAAGTTAACTATTTCGAAGTGTAAGAGTGACGTCGGTGCCGTTGTCCAATACCTTCGTTGCGTAACCGCTTCGTCGTCCGTGGGGTTACGGCGAAGGCACGTAGCACTGAATAAGCAATCCCGTGAGAATGGAATTTTGCAGCTGGGTGTTTGCAGTGTAGACGATTTCCAGGATGTGTAATTGTGTAACATACTCAATTTTTATTTTTAAACCATAGGAGAAAGCCCATAAAAATCTAAATCCATCCTCAGTAAAAATTAAAGATGCATACATGTTTTCACCCCTAAGGACTGAGATGTTATGAGTAGTAAAATATACACTGGAACCCTACACTTGCCATGGAGCTGTTATTCTTTGAGTTCGTACTCCGTGGCTAGTAGAGCTGATATATTTGGGCGGTAATAGAAAAAGTATAATTTTATCTACCACTTTAATAAAACTTTTTAAGTAAATCGTTTGTAATTTAAAAATACGATATCCTATACGATTTCAACCGCGGCTACATCTTTTGTAGATGTATGTATGTTCCGTGCCATTAACCCAGCATCTAAAACTTCTCTCGATCTTATTGCACAGGCATCATTTTGGACTTGGGTAGGGGAAAACAAGTATGTGCCTCTATATGTGCGGAAATTCATACGGCGCAGTTAATGCCATCTGATAACAACCAAAAGAACGCTGTAGGCGAAATGAAACAGGAGGACTTTACATCATCATAGTATGTTTAGGGCTTGTATATATAAATATTGTATGAAAAATAATTAATAAATGTTATATTTATTATACTAAAAAAACGGCTGATTTTTGGGACGAAATCAAGTCAAATTTATTATTATGTAACATTTTTGCTGCAATAAGTAATTTTTATGTCACAGTTTTGCTATAATAATAGTAGTGAGTTAGCAAAAGGCTTATACGCAGATATCTCTAAAGCAGTGCATCCAAAATTTATAGTTGTTTGGCCCGTAGTTTCTGCGTCAAGAGAGACTCGTAGTGGTACTGCAACAAATTTAGAGGATTTATGATCGAGATTGTTTAGTTTGAGATTGTTTATTAAGCGCTAGGTTATTAAAATGTTAAAAAGAGAGAGATTGAAGTTTGTAACATTAATAGTGAGTTTTTATATAAAAGGAAACTATCTTCACATATAAAAGAGTAATTAAATAGCCCTCATGAGCGTATCGTGTGATCAATAATAGCAAGTAATAATACAGAAAAATGACTAATATATATATATATATATATATATATATATATATATATGTATATATATATACGTTGCTAAGTGTTGATGAGATTTTCATAGAATAGCAGAGTGAAATAGCAACATAACTTTCTTGTGTTTTCATCGTAGGGATTCAGGATTACCATTATTGGCCTTATTTGCCACCCTTAATATAATTAAAATAAAACAATGAGAACTCAAAAATATCCTTGATAATGTTAGTCCTATAGTGTGAGTGACAACGCATTTGCACTCTTTATCGACATAGGATGTACCTACCAGTTGACAATAGTGGTTGCTTAACGTTAGATGTTCTGTTAGTTATTATGGCATCATAAAAAAGTTGCACATCTATTTCTGTATGTTAGATATTGTTTGAAGTATCAGTATGATATTATGCTCACCTATCATCAAGCAAAGCATTTGCCACATGTTCTAAAAAAAATACAAATATTGATGTGTAAGAGGAAATATTAATTCGTTCCGACCCAATTTTGATGCGGTACACTTCACTAGCTTATGGTCAAAACCCCCTTCAAAATTCAATACTTTTAAAATTTTCTATCTCAATGATGACTTCATTGAGATAGAGCAGCATACTAGACACGAAATTAAATACACTACTCTCACCAACAGAACGAGTTTTTCTTGATGATATATTATAACGATGATATATAGAATGCCTTGGGCACTCAAAATGTTGGATCTTTTAATAAAACTGTCTAACAAAAAATTTATATACATACAAGTATCCAATGATAAACTAAATGCATATATTTAAACAGGCTAATAAATTATTATTACCAGACTCACTTTCACAAGCCACTGATCTTAACAAGACAAGTAATGGTATTGGATTTATCGAAGCGAACTTAATAAGGTAGGCTAGGAATATATTTTGCAGGATAAACTATCAGAAGCGAAAGTCTTTTAGTTGAACATAAATAATCACTTAAAATAAAATTTACATTTTGTGTTTAACATCATACAATCTTGTTATTAAAATAAACTTAATGAAAATCAATCTGTTTGTAATATTAATGAAAGATATCTAAGAATTTGGTTAACTAATTAGAAAGAGTATTGGGGATGAGTAGGGAATACGATGATATCTCAGATGAAGACTAATTTGCAATGATTTCCAATTATTTTACCAGTTATTTGGTGAAGATGTGTGCGCTATATTTTAATTATAACAATGCCTGTCCGATACGATGATGACATTGGGACTCAAATGCTTCAGTCTGCCCATGACCAGGAGTGATGTAATGCACCCGAAGCTATACACCAAGTACATAGTAGAAACAGGAAATTCAAGGCAATGAAGTCTGTAAAATTAAGTTTTTTTATAATTACTGTGTATTTGATTTTTGTTTAAAAGTATAATTACAGTAAAATAATATTTATTTTTGTTCAGTTATAAACATTTAAAATTTGTTAAGTTTTATTAAAACAATATACTTGGTATAAAGAATTTTCTTGGACAGCTGTGCGTGCAACTTTTTAATCTCAACGCGCCAAAAAATATTCATAAATTTTAAAACAATCAGAACTCGAGGGTAATATAGCATCATTTGCGGCTAAGAACATACACGTCTAGATGCCCAGGCAATTATCTCTGAAACTTAGTTCCCAAGTCTTAATCGCCAAGGGTTAACTCTTGCCTATTACAAAGTTTTCACATTTACAGAAATAATTAAACGTCCTTGCTCTTACCAGGTAAATGAAGCTCATTTGAATGCAAACCTTTCTAACATTTTGACTTTTGGAAAACTTTTATTAGGTAACTTTTTGGGTTTGTTTTCTTCTTTATTTTGAACAAAGTATAACAAATATGACAGATTATGTACTATTATTCACAGTTTTATTTATAACTTATAACAAAATACAGAATTTCTCGGTGTCCAAAAATTACTTTTAAAAGTGCCTATATTAGTCGTATGTATAATCGTAATTTCATTAATTTTCTAAACAATTTATTTAACTAAATAGTTAAAAAAATACAAGTTTTTACATAATAAAAGGTTCTGTTTGTTATAAAAACTCCAAGCCCGGTTGCAGATACAACTTTTTATAATAAAGCTGATTTAGTGTGCCTAATATATTATGCATATTTTCGTGGAAGTGGCAGAGCGAGCCGTACTTTCAACTTCCTCAGTGGAATAATCTTATTTCGGGTTAAAATTCAGAGGGACAGGATTTGTAAGGAAAAAAATTATGTATTTATTCCATGTCTGTTATGTAAAAGGGAATATTATTATTTCTATTTCAATGTCACTATTCTGAGTTAATTACACAATAAAAACAATGGAAATATAATAAGTTCGCCATCAGAAGCAATCAGTATAGTGGCGGACATAGGCCGCTGAGAATCTAAGTGGCATGTTCAGCCGCAAATGTTTGTTAAATAATAGATTTACTTTCTTTGAAAAGTCAAACAAATTTATTTATATACTATATACTATATATACTGCTGGGCTATATAACTCTAGTGAGAGTGTGGGAGTATAGCGCGTCACGTGGCTCGACTGTGGATTGGCGGAGTTCATGTTAAAATACTTTTTGATTATTTCTTAGAGATGAGTGTAAACTTACGGTGTTTTCCTTCATCACAATTGAACGAAGTAAATCGAGCACTTGCAATTAACAATGTCGTTAGTGCTGGAATAGAGTATATTCGTATATATGTAGATAGAGACTAAGTTCACAGATTTTAGAACTTCAATGCCAACTGGCGATCGGTTGAAGCAACTATCGTGTGTAATGGGCGCAGGTATAAATAGCTTTTTACAAAATAATTTCAATTAAAATCCAACAAAAAAATAACTAGCAATCCAAACAGTTCGCCAGTTCAATCGGGAAAAGCATTTTATATTAAAATTGTATCAGTAAGTAACCTATTACTTAAATGTAAAAAATAAATTAGTATAACAATAATATATATATATATATATATATATATATATATATATATATATATACATATATATACATATATATATATATATATATATATATATATATATATATATACATATATATATATATATATATATATATACATATATATAAATATATATATATATATATATCAATTATTTTTGGAAATAATACAGATAGCTCCAATGCCATCTAGTTTTGGGAACATGAACTAGCCGTTTTATAATTCGGCGACTTTCGATTGAGTTATAATACTTGCAGGCACTAAGGCACTTTAATAACAATAGGAATAAGTTACCTATGTAATACAAAACCAATACATAAAATACACGCATATACACCAAAAATAATAACGTATACATAAATAAAATAAAATAAAAGTATACAGAATTTAAAAAAGACGATGCCGGTGCACGGTGTCAGAATCCATCTAAACATTTATGGAGTTTCGCTGCAGCGTAACGCAATTTTTAGTGGACCTAAGTGACGTTAGATAGTGATATTTAAAATATGTGAGCTCTGTACACCTACCGAACTAACTGGACTACTAAAAATGACGGAATATAAAATGGAATACAGAAAATTAAAGCAGATAAATTAAGCTGTGCAATGTTTGTCTTGTTTTGGTAGCCCAAGGGGTGAGTTATAAAAGACTTAATGAAATAAACAAAGAATTGGTGTTCCTTTTATATATTAGAAGATTATTAAATGACAGCATATCACCATATACAGCATATTTATAGCCTCTGAAAAAGGAAGCTATTGGATGATGCGGAACCCTGAATAAAAGGTTGTTAATCGGGTCCCCTGGGATATGTCATGCTTTTTTGTTTCATTAAAACCAATTGATGTATCATTTTTAGTAATTATTAAGGGACTTAATGATAGATAATGAAGTTTGTGAGGGACCAATTCTACAACGTTTTCTATTTAATAAAAATAAACAAACAACAATCGGTTTTGAATATTTTGAAGTCACCTCAACCAACAATCTTGTCCTTTTTTTAAATCGGTTTAAATAGACGTAATACGATTATACTCATAAATCAATTTCCTATTTCAAAAACCAAGTTGCTGTTGATGCAAATATTTATGTTTTGTTTACCGTTTACCGTGAATTAAAAGCGACCACTTTTGCATGGTTGTTTGGTGGACCGCAGTCATCACTTATAATCTTGGGTGCCGTACGCAGTTCGTCACCTTTTATTTTCATATTAACATTTCATTTAATTTACAAACAATAAAATTAAATTACAGCAAGAGAATATGTGAAAAAAAATCCACGAAAGTAATTTTTTTTTAAAAGACTAAAATAAAAGTTTATTTAAAAATGTACTCAAAGTACTCATGGTAAGTTCTGGCCAGTTCTTTCCAACGTCTATCTCACGTACTTTTGTATTTCATATTGCCAACAGATGCAACGGTACCGGTCTATTATAATGCTTTTAAACATTCGCATTTCAAAACGTTTGAAGTTGTTTTGCAAAATCTATATAAATAACAAATTACTTAAAGCGGTCATTACTTTACGTATAATACTTTTGATCGAGCGGTCGTGTGTTTGAATTCTAGTAGCAATGACTTACGAAGATTAAATTTTATGATTTCCTTAAAGTTCGAAGATAAAAGAAGGAATCAAGACTCAAATGAAGACCTTGAACATTAAAATGCCTCATATAAAATCTTTCACATGCTATATCTGTGAACCAGATTAAAATTAAAAAAAAAAAACGTGGAAGCTGATGTTATGTCTACTACTATGTGTAATGTCTACTAGTTGGTTAGAATCTGCGATTCGGCTTTGTCATAAACCATCTATTAGCACAAGCATTTAAGATTAGGCCGAGAGAATATCGAGAATTTTTTGTAAGTACTATTTGCTAGCCTTCTTTAAAAATATAACATGGGTCACAGCAAAGTAGTTGATGGAAGTCAGTAATAGGATAGTAAACAATAAGGCTCCAAGGCCAGTTGGATAACTTAACGTAACCTTTTTGTGGCCTTAAAAACAGATGTATGATAAATTCAGAAAATGTTCTTGAGTTACAATTCCTGCTTCCAAGAGGATAGAGTTTCTCCCCGAAACAAAAAGAATATCGAAGTAAACGTTATCATGTCATCTACTTTGCATATAATACAATAAGGGGAATGCAATGTTCGCAGAAGAATAGATGCTGAAGTCAAATCAGAGTTGTCGTATTAATACAAATTCTGAAGAGGCAATTTTTTTCGAGATTCAATTGAACTAATTTTTAACACTGTCAAGATATCGATTTCTAGGGAATGTGCAACAAAGGGTCGAAAAGCTTAGTGTTGTTAGATGTACATATGTTATAGCTTCTATTCAACCAGACGGTAAGTGATTATGGAAACTTATCTACTCGTATATACTTGTGTCTAGTTATTTAAGTAAGATGCTGGACCAGCTGTTTCTCTTAAATAATAGTACACTAAATGTGGACTCTCGAGTATACAGTCACTAGAGGTGTACCGCAGGATTCTAAACTGGAACCCCTTATTTGGAAAATAATGTAGAAGTAAATTGTAACATTACTCCAATACTGGCCGCAGCATTTAAATTTGAAAAATATGCCCTGAAAACCGAGGCCATGGTTTCCTCGAGGGAGTCCTGAAGAGCAGCGAACTTATTCGCAATGAAAGCGCTTAAACAGCTATTATGAAGAAAATAAGAAGACCAAGACAAGATTAGAAAACCAAATAGAAGAAATATCTTATTTTTTTTCCATGGAAATAAAATACATAAAGTTTCACCTTACAATGTATTTAGTCAATAGCAGCTGCAACTTATCGAGTCCGATATATGGAGTCTCAGACAGATTAGATCGATGAGTTATAGTACTCGTAAGACTTACATAAAACACGAATATTACGCAATATTGCAAACAATTCGGTCAATAGAACCACGGAACCCAATTCTTTTTTAAGTTGGTTATTAATTTTATTTCTCAATCTACTTTATTTTTGAATTAATTTACAGTTATTACTATTAACTTGACCGATTTTTATAAATGCTTTTACCATTTTATGTTTGCAGGTGGTATATCCCGTGTACTGGTTAGAGTTGTTAAGGAATATTATTTGTTTTACAATTTTTTTAATGTATGTATTTCCCTTGTCATTAACATTATACCTGAACCTTCCTCCAATCTTATTGCATATAATTTAGATCAGAGTAAGGAAGGGAACAACGAGTTAGGGCCTGTGTATTTTAGCAAATATTCACTATTAAATATTTATACTATAATATATTTTGCGCACTTGATTTTATCTGAATTTAACCAAAAGATATTTCCTTAGTCGAAATCGAGCAAGAGGAAATGAGCACAATATTCATCCAATGATAAGTGATGCACTCCACAATTACATAAAACGTTCTCGATAAAGAATCATAATGATGAAGAGATATCACCCTTAAGAACTAGGATGTAAAGGTAACATGTAATAGGGTCTCTGCTTTAACGAACTTATCAGACAAAATACTATATCAATACCATCAATATGAGCGCAATCTTTTACAGCAGATTGTGACTATTGCACTATAAGAAATTAAATCAGAACCATGCTCGTAGTACAAGTATAACTAGACGTGATAATAGTTATGAATGGTTTATATGTAGTTAACATGTGATGTTAATAATCAAAGATCTTGCTGTGAAAGAAAAAAATGTTTAACGAATTTATTGTATCGAAAAGAACCTCGGCGGTATTTCACAAAATGAAGTGCTGATTCACTCAGTAATAATTCAGAGAAACTATATATCTGGAGAATCTTGCGTAGAAAATAGAATACACAAGTAAGGTGCTCATAAATTTTGAATCGAAATCGACCATCTTGCAGAAGACTTCTTTAGCGAACATTGTTATTTAGACTCACAGGAAATAACTCTGCCAAATAGGATAAGAAAATGCCTCATTTTCTTTTTATTTGCAGCACATCTGTGACCACTTGAACCTTACAATTGACATTATACTTTTCTTGCGAAAATAATGCTAGAAATGGTATTAACTATACTAACAATTCGTTTAACCATACCAACTAAATTCAGATGCTAGCGATAGTTCGTCAAAAGTCTAATTGGGACCTAAAACATTAAATTTCACAGACCGTACCGTAAACCATTAGACTATTGGCATTTAACCAGTGTTGTTACAAAAAATTAAAATGAGCCAACTATTAAAAAAATAAACTTATTAAATCTACATATAATGTAAATAAACATATAGGTACGTACGTATACCTAGACACAACAGATACTTTAGATAATTACTTACGCTGCTATATATCTATATATACTGACATAAAATATACATAATATTAACTGACACGCGGAATAGACGTTACATATTTTGATGTAAGAACAACAATTGTAGTAAGAAAAGTGTCTCACAGTTATATTTACCGTGTATACTATATATAACTATAACGGTATGTATATATAAATTTAAATGTTCACAGTTCACGGTTGATGTACGGAGTATTCTCATTACGTACATAATAAGAACAGAAATTTTACTTTCAAAATACTGGTTGCCTTCCACCAAAACTTAATCTTGAATAATTGCAAAAGTTAAGCCTAGCCGAAGTAAGGCAGAAATACAACTTTGAAACAAAATAATATTTCCACCTGACGGTATGACGTTCATGCTCATTTCTGAGTTATTAAGGTGCTTTCTACATTTCAGTCTTAATATATCCACGTTTATAGGTGGACCCGAAGAAGAGAGAATTTCGGTGTTGTTTTAACTTAATAAAATTCGTAACTATAGACTGCATTATTGATATAAAATATTATGTATGTATTAGATAGAGATTATTTGCTCCAAATATCTATCGTTCTTTATCTCTATTTACCCCGCTTGGGTTACAATACGTGAAAGATTTCTATTTATATGAATGTAGTTGTCATACGATTAACAACATAAAAAGGAGTGGAGATTTCTAATACATATTATAATACAATATTATTTTTTGAACCATGTGGTATATATATATAAGTATATATTATCTTAATACTAATTTATTTTTACGTTTAACTAAGTATTGATATTTTATACGATTGACCTGGCGAACCTAGTTGAAGTGGAGGACGATCCCCCACTAGATTGAGTGACGACCTATGCAAGCTTGCGGGAAGTCGATGGATGCAGGTGACTCACAATCATGTTTTATGGCAATCTTTAGAGGACGCCTATCATCAGCAGTGGACGATGGATGGATATGCTGTAATGATGAACTTGATTCGTCAACCATAATACACCTAAAATATATTAAAAACAAATTTTACTACAACTTAATATCTATCAAATACAATTAGCTCCTAAAGTTCAGCACAATGTTTAAGAGTTTAAGCTAGTTCATTATACCCAATTTATCGGAAGTAAGAAACATTATCTTGAAATTCAGTAAAAGTTTCTGGCAAGTTTCGATCAAACTTTAAAATTTGCTATCACATCAAGAAGTGGTGGTTCGGCAGTTTGCCAACGTTTTTGTTTTCAAGAATAAGGAGTCAAAACTATTGCTTAAATATTTACAAGTACTATATACTAAATTGAACATAAGTGCAATTTAACTTTTTACATGTACATAGATTGATATAAATTCTTAGTAACTAGATTCAAAGTATTCTAAAGCAACCCTTTAACTATTCTAGTAACTAAGGTATAGTTAAATCTGTGTCATTCCACTACATTAGTTGTATTTACCTATATTTAATGTTATATATTAACAGTAATGTTTTTTTAGAAAATAGTACTATTAGGTATAGTATATGTTTATATAGTTTAGTTTATATAGTTTCTAATGTAAATGAATATATTGTAATTCTTATGAGAAATAAAACAAATAATAAAAACTGTATAATGTTCATCTCCATCACTCCAACAAACCAAAACATAATGCAATCTATTTCTGTAAGCCTTATATTGTTACTAAAAGTTAGACAAAAATATTTTTGTGACTGTACTTACTTTTTCAGTTTCTACACTAATAATAATAATAAGCGTGCGATTAGCTAAGATACATAAGTATCTCTATCAACTATATTTATCAACTATTTATTTAAAATATGTAACATCACTATGGGCTATCAATAAAAATAATTGAGCGTAATAATTAGTGCAGTCGACCACGCTAATTAATGGTCTTACTTTCTGCTTGACAGCTGACAGCAGACAACACATTACGGCGAATTACCAAGTAATAGAAAGTAATTATTTACTTCACTCTTATACTATATATAAAAATTTTTAGAACATATTTATTATTTATTAATGCTAATATATTTTTAAAATATTTATTACAACTGTCGTAATTTTGTCCAGTAAACTAAAAGTGTGAACCTGAATTAGGAAATGAGTTCAACTAGTAAAAAATAGGATATCATAAGTTAAACTCTTAAAAATAATATTTATATTTGATGGTATGGTGTTTGTACTCATTATAGTTATTAAGTCGCTCCTTTTTACACTGAGAGTAACAAACATGGGCACAGTTCACCTGATAATAAGTGATTTCTTCGGCCCATGACATCTACATTCATCTTTGATAAAGAATCTAGATTCTGTTGATGTTGATGCTGTTAGCCTAGACGGCTCTTACAGCTTCATCGGACACAGGGCTCAGGGAACTGAGGGGTCCGTGAGCTGGTTAGAGAGTTTGGTTCTCTAACTTACGCCAAAGCGCTCAAACACTGAGCGTGTCGGTCTGCTCTGATCACGTACATATCTGAGTCCTACCTAAGTTGCCAGTACCCTAGCTATCAGAAGATTCTACAAAGTGGAGAATGGATGGTGATGTCTACTGACCATCCGAGGTTAGGTATGCGGACCTAGCCTCTGACGGACGCCACTTATTATCTGGTTAGTCGGAAGCTGTGGGCGGTGAGAACCGCCCTGACACGCGGGTGTATCTTGTGTATGCGGTGTCGCGAAGATTACGCCGCGCTCGAAGGCGAAGGCGTTGCGATGATATGCCGGCGATGTGTGATAGTCTGAGGTCCATTGCAGACGGACTGGAGCTCGGCTCCCCCATGAAGTCGGAGTTGTCGAGGACGTGACGGGGTTTACAGTTCCTAGTTGCCGGATTCGGTACCGGCTCGTAGGTTGCGGCGTTTACAACTAGCGGGTTAGAGTGTGAAAGCGCTTTCGCAAAGAAGCGCTGCGAGAGAGACTGAAAATATTCTGGAATAGTGACGAGATTTAAGTCACCAAAGAAACATAATGCAATTGCTTTGTGGGTGACAAAGCATTTAATTAATTTAATGCATTAAGAACTCAGTTACACAACTATCTGAGTATGGAACTATATTTGTCGTATTTTAGACCATTAAGGCGCATTCGCTGATTGGCTATCATCTATGATGAAGTCTACTTTGAAAGAGGGTCTCCATGTGTGCGGCTCGATTTTATATTTTGTGATGATTTCTGTAATTTGTACTATAATGAGTTGTTCTTTGCGCCGTAATATTTGTACTCTGTCTACTTTCTCTTACATTACTATTTAATATACGATGATAACAATAATTATAATTACGATGTTTCTCCCTTGAAACCCAGGGTCAGCGGCTTAGCATAGTAAAACCAATGCAAAGAACCGACAGGAAACTCACGAGCCACTCATTTTTAAATCGCCAAGTGGTTTAAAATTATATATTTACAAATTGCCGCAGCTATTCAAAAAAACTCGTAAAAAGTAAATTCAGGTATAGCATGTAACGAAAAAACAATGAACATCACGTGGTAATTCTGTAAAAGAGATTGATAGTAAAATTATTAACATAATAATGCAGGGAATTAATGAAAATATCATATATTTATATGGCAATTATTTATTCTATTTTAAAACTGGATATAGTTGTACTTCACATTACTTTATTAATTTACATCGTTATATGTTAGTCAGGAATATATGCGAGTTTAAATAAAGTATTTATATACATTTAGTATATAGCATTTATATATACACGTAACATAATTTTGCATGTAATATAATAATAAATATCTGTCTAATGGTTACTGAAAGATTACAGCTTACGATACGTACGATGCGATGCATGTAAAAATATCATGACATTAAAACACAAACATATATTGCCATTGTTTAGGAATACAGAAATAATGTCTGTTTTCGAATATTTTTGCCATGAAAGCATCATATTATTCAAATATATTATAATAAATATATTTAACACATAAATATAAAATAACGAACATACCAACGTTAATAACACGTACATATTTATTCACATAGCTTATTTCTTATTGGCATTGAAATTGATGAAAATATGAGAAATTTTAATATAAATTCTTCTTACAGAAAAGGCATATCCACATTTTCTTACAGCTAGTAGACTTTATAGTAAAACACAACATTAGACAGCTATTATTTCCTTCCTACGTCATTTTGTTAATTTATATTACATGCCAAGAAAACGATGTAACCTCAGATCTAAATTATGGTAAAGCCACGGTCGAGCAAGTTTCTAGCTGCGTCCTGGGAGAATGAATATATCGGGTGAAATGGTAAAGAACTGCTACTCTTTAACAGAATACCAGTTTAAATAGAAGCATATCGCTACATTGTTTAGTATACCAAGTGCACGTGTGACAACGAACAACATATTGAATCTTTATTGAGGATAATTATAGATGTCATAGGCTACTGTTATCACTTAGCTTATGTTTGACAAAAAAGATTGTGAAGCTCCTAGATACTATTCACGTAATTTTTCATCAATTTTTTTAAATTATAAATGACGTTCCCTCGTTAAACTTATGAAGGAACTAAGCAGTGTTAGGTAAAGCCAAGGGATGACAATACATGTACATTGAATCTTTGATGATCGTCACCGTCATCGCCTACCATCTATGTAACTGTTTACTCGTTTATAAGTTTTTCGTATGTAAGTCTTAATTTCAATGAAGGATACCAAGATAAACGACTGGCCTACCATTGTACATACAACACGTATATGCAAGCAAGTTTAGGTATAAGAATCCGAAAACAGCAACTATCCGTCTCTATTCTTCTAACTTGGTATAAATAGGATTCGAGAAAATTCTTATATTATTTCAATCATTTTTCATATTCAATAGTGAATTAAGAATGAGTTGGATACGATGATGAAATTAGTTAATTTCATTTTTACGCTTTAGCTATGTCTTATGCCTTGAATATTTTAATATTATATATCTATGCAACTATTTTAATAAATGGATTGATAGATCTGGTCGCAAGTACATATTAGACCTCGTATGCGATAGACGCGCTACATGCCCTAGAATTGTTTCAAGCTGACAATAGCACGCGTTTGCAAATAATATTATCAAACCTTGACACTTACAGTTTAGCACATAGAAACATTCAGCAACTATCTTTTGGAATTTTAATAGTTATAATAATTCTTTATTTCTAACAACTAACATTAACTAAATCTCAAGAAATGGTATGGAAATAATAAAATTGACAAGTGTTTGTGAGAGCTGGAGCTTGTACTACGTTTTCACCTGTATCACAAGTCACCAGTCCCCGCCTCATATTTACCAGTACGAACATATTATGAGGAAACGTTAAAAATAAAAAGTAATTAAGACTGTATTTTCGTAATTAGTGTGTGTGTGTGTGTCTATGTGTCTGTTGTGTATTAGCCCATGCTTGCATTTTCACTTAATAATTAGAAATTTAAGAATTGGATTTTGAAGTTTTGAAGGTTTGGTTGGATTAGAGATTCAATTTGCCGAGCGGGATAGAGAGAGGAGGACGACGGCACGACATGGTACCGTGTCGTCGTGATAGTTCAGCGAGGGTTCTGGGGGTGCGATCTTCACGCACGCCCCCGGTACGGGCTATACCGGCGAAGCGCAGGCGGTTGCGGTGGCGTTCCTTACTGAGATCTCGCGAACCCTCGCGAGCGTTGCGGGCGACCACCGTGGGGTTTTAGTCGGTGCGAGTCTGACATAACAAGTCCTCGCCCCCGCGAGGGCATGTATGCGTAGGCATTTCCCCACGATAAAAAAAAAGAGCTTCAGTTTCGTCATAATTAAGTTTTTGTAACTACGCAGTCGCTATTTTCTTAGATTTATTAATAGTTAAATAATCAATGAAAAGTATATTATTAATTTTATTACACAAATATGGGCCCAAATTGCAGTAAACCTATGAAAAAAAAAATTAGTGCTAAAAATAAACGATTTGTAACACGTTGCTTACATTTTTGAATGTTTTGTGAGTATGGCGTAATGACATATTAGTACAGTACATAGTACAGTATAAATAGAACGACTAATCGAATACGAATCAAATCATTGTATAAACTGAGCTATATTCAATAATCTGATTAGATATAGTTTTGTTTATAAAATTTATTTATTTATATAAAAAATTATAATGATTATTGATGCTGACATAAAATAAATACCTTATATTTTAAGGGAGCAGCATCTTGTAATTCCAACAACCGTCTAAAACGATTTTGTTAAGGTTGAGCAGCCTACGGATTAAGTATGGTGAGACTATCCGTACTGTCTCTTTGGACTTTTTATAGCTGATACTACAGGTCCAGCGAGTGAAGTGGACGTTATGCATAATTTCAAAACCTTAGTTGAATAAAAAAAAGCTGTTTCGTAGCTGGAGCTACCGCCTTAACCACCGAGCTTCGTCTTGTGAACATGTCAGCTGCACCGTTTCCTACCGACCCGCTTTACCCTATGATCCACAGGAAATAATCCTGTACTTCCTAAAGTACTACATGACATTCAAGAATAAGGGCAGAGTCAACGGTGGATTTGCTTTGCACTCGGAACATCGCCATCCTACCAAATCGGATTTTTAACTCGTAATCAGTTGCGTTCTTAGTTTTGAACTCATCGCAGGCGGTGTAATAGCCACATATTTATACTGGAATATGGAGCAGTTTCCTAAGAGCTAATGATATATTATTTTTTAAGCCCTGTGAAAAGATTCCAGCCTAAGTATTTACTACATTTTAGAGCCATTCAAATATATATATTTTATAAACATATGTATTTAATTGCATTTCCAATTAAATACATATGTTTTCAGCATCTTACCACAAGGAGTGGTTGATAAATTATCATCTTGCCTCCAGATACCGACGTGTGGTCTCGAGGGCTCTTGTCACAGACTGTTCTGGGCGCGATATTACAGATTTTTGCCTCCAGGTGAATGAAGAAATTTTGTAGCGCTGAATATAAATGTATGAATATATAAAAATAAATGTATTGATAAATTTTAGTGGTAATAGAATGTTTTGTATTTTTCAAAGAGCTGTGGGCATGTATGAATCCCAAGAACGCGAAGCACACTAAATGTATATGTGATAATACAACGTTACAGGTCTTCTACCGATGACGAGAGCAAAGTTTGCCATGAGACTTCATTGCAAAATTAAGAACTTCATTTCGTCTTCGAAATACTTATAGGCACATTGTCTTATTAATTTTATATTTAATTAAACATTATTAATAACCTAAAATAGAAAAAACAATTTGACAGAACCATTAAATTATTTTATAACCAGAGTAGTGACTAGTACAGAAGTCATCGCAATTCTGCAATATACTACTCGGGGCTACTAATATTTAAATGATAATAATGAACATCTGTTTCGAAGAAAAATTATAAAAATATAACAATAATCATACAAACCGCTTAATAAATTATGTCGTTTATTTAATATTGTTAATTCAGTATAACGAATACGTATACGTCATCGTGGGCCATCAGTGAAACTAATTGAGCGTGTAATTTGTGGAGTGGGCCATTCTTATTAATGATCTTGCTTTCTACGTAAGGACACACACATTATATATTAATAATAAAAAAGTAGTAGTAAGTAGTTTTCCTGCCACCGAGTTCCGTCATCGGATGACCCGATTCCATCCTCACCGCGGATGGCTGGCACTGTTCTACTGCGCGCTTCCCGCGCTTTTTTGCCTCGCACAGCTGCCTTGTGGTCCGTCCTCGGCAGTTTTTCCAAACCAGTACGACTTAGGATCCTTCAAGAAGCGAGCCTATTCCTTTCTTAAAGGCCGGCAACGCATCTACAGTTCCTCTGGTGTTGCGGTTGTCCACGGGCGTCGATGAGCACCTCGGTGTTCCCGGCGCACGTTTGCTCCCTTTTTTCTATAAAAAAAGTATATATATGTAATGCTATGTAGTAGTTTAGCTATATAATAACTACTAATATGCCGATCTTGCTCCAATTTTTCAAAAATGGCATCGACTTTATCTGTAACATGTCGACCAGAACAAGCTTCATCTTTGACATTCAAATTCCCGGTCTTAAAACGCTTGAACCAATTTTGTGCTACTATTACTGACACTAGAGTTAAGTCCATAAACGTCACAAGTTTTTTTCGCGATTGGTTTGCTATTTCCCTTTTTTGTACTAAAACTTCCAAGATGTATTGCATTTCTTCGTTAGATTCGCTAATTTTGGCGGACAGAAAAACATTAGAAAAATGGCAGGAAACCGTTTATACTTTTTATATTTATTTGTTTTTAAAATGTTATCTATTACATGGTATCAAAATAAGGAAGATACAAACATTATTTTTTATTTATAAAATACAAAAAATAAATATTCACCCACCCATTATGTATGTGTACATACGTAAATTGATTGAATGATGTTCTCCAGGCCGCTATAAGCCATTGTGATTATTGCCAACTACGCAGTTTCGTAAGTATTTGATCACACAGAGAGGTAAGTACTTGTTTCCTCTTCCTAATCCAACTTAAGGTATATGCAATTAAATTGGGCAATGTTTGAACGACTGGACGATTACAAATAAGAATGACACCCGATAATCAAGAAATTGTGATACACAAATATTGGTCACGGCTCAAGATTTTGGTATTCGCAGCTAAGCTAACTTCATAGCTTGATTTATTATGTTGTAAAACATAATAAAGCCTACCAGTTTAATTCATTACTCAGAAATACGTGCATGGCTCATTTTTGCATATTCGATATCACTTAAAAAATATTTATGATTTAAAGTATCATATTATTAAAATGTTTTGTTACTTACACAATACAAATATGAAATAGTGAACAAAAATACCCATGCAACATAATATTTTTCACAAAGCTTTTATTATAGGCATTGAATAAATGTGAAGTTGAGAAATATCTATCAATTTAAATACTGCGCATAAAAAGGTCGATTCCAAATTTTCTTCTGTCTAGTAAGCTTTATAGTAAAACATAATATTGGATAGTTATTATTCCCTTTCATCGTCATTCTGTTACTTTATATTACATTCCGCGTAACTCAATAAAACATTGCTTTTCTAAATATATTTTTCAAGATACAATTTATTTTTCTAGTAATATATATTATGACTCACATTTAAGATTTATATTGTAATGTTAATATGTTTTTTTTTATTTTTCTGTTTTAAATAAAGAGGATTGACTTTTTTTTACTTTATTGAAATAGACAGAGCTAGAAAATATACTATATATCCGTATTTCATCTTAATCTTGATTTTTATGATAGTATAGCCACACTGCAGTTAGAAAATAACACTGTTCGACAGAGTAACAGTACCGAGCTGTTCCAAAAAACTCGATAAATGCCGTATATAAATATATTTTTTCAATTATTGTTTTTTTTTCATCGATAACAGATACCATAATCTGATTGAAATAACAAATATTTAACTTAAATTAACCGTCTCGATTCTTAACTTGATGACTGTCCTGCTGCAAGTTTAAATATAATAGGTATTTACCTACTAAATTACCGTTTTGTATGAAATGGCTGAACCAAAAAACCAGCTGGCTCTAGCGCAGTGTTTGTCGGTGTTTGAAAAACAATAGATGTTTATTATCCAATAACATGAAAGTAAACAAAAGAATGACTTCTTTAAATATTCGATACTAACAGTAGAATATACATATGTGCATTTCTTTTATTTATCCTATGGGATTTTGTTACAAATGATGGATAATTATGTTGTTTATGTGCGCGGTCTTAAACTTTTGACCAGCATGATATTTAGTATATAAGCTCATAATGAGCTCGATCATGAAATCTAGGTCTAACTCCTCAGTTCTGCCGAGAAAAAAAATTGATAGCAATATTAGTCAATAAAATTTCATTGAACAAAATAAATAGAACAAGCTAAATAAAAAGCAAGACACTGATGACGAAACCTGTTTGTTTTACTTTATATCAACACAAGAGCATTGCGGAATATACGATCATGATCTATTTAATTTTCATAATATTATTCCGGTCTAGACAAATAATAGGTCTTTACCTATGAAATTGCCGTTTTGCATGAAATAAGTTCAAAGTATTTTGATTCAAACTTTTTTATCTCTGTTATTCAAAGTAATCACCCATGTAATCAATGCATCTTTGCCAACGCAGTGGTAGTTTCTTGATGCCCTTCTTGTAAAAATCAGCTGGATGGGAGGGAACAAACTCTTCAAAGGCATTTTGTACTGCCTCTCAGCAATTGAAATTTTTTTTCCGCTAAAAAGTCGTCCAAATTTTGGAAAAAGAAATATTCGGTGGGTGCAAGGTCACACGTTGTCATGTAGGAGCAGCGGGGATGACCGATTGACCAAAGCAGTTGGTTGGGAGCAGGGAGGACCCGTGCGGTGTGTAGCGACCTACAAGTACAGTTCGCTGAAAAGTTATAGCTCACAAGCCTACGTCCAAAGAAATGCTTCGCTAAGTTCCAGGTTCATACCCGGGACGGTGCGACGAGGTTTCGGAGGACCACTAGTCTTCTCTACAACGCTCAGGAATCACGGTTCGCTTCCCGCGATGCCTTCCGTGATTCTAGTGTATTAAGTACTTGTCATCCCTTTCATTAGGAAAGGGACGCAAGTACAACGTCCTGTCCAACGATACCTGTTCGATCCCTGCTGCTGAGATGCTGAGACGCCTCAAGACGAGAAGAGGACGAGGATGACGTCAGACCAGTTTCAACTTGAGGGACAACCAGCAGGGACAATACAAACATCCCCGCCACGCTCTCCCTCCCCCTCACTGGGACTGGTAGAGTTCTATGAAGAACCCCTACGAAGACTCGACATCCTACGCCACATTCGTTGATGAAGAACCGAAGCCAAGCACATCATCGGCACCAATCCAACCACGGACAAACGCAGCGACGTCAGCGCAACCACGACGCAGCCCCCCACCACCCCCGCAAGCAGCAAAAAGACTGTCCTACCCAATCTTCTTTTCACAGCAAGTATCTCCTTCTTTCTAAGGGGAGTTAGGAGAAGATGCCCGGCGTATGCTCGCATGCCTTTCTTTTAGCATAGCATCATTGAAGAACATCATCAATGGACGCACACACCTTACTCTCACCATCCTCGAACAGTAGACATAGGATCGAGGGGGTCGTTACCCCCTTGAGTGAATGCCCGGGTAAAGAGGACAGCCCCGAGACCCGTCTCCTGCAACCCCTCGTTGGGTAGGTTGTGGATGCTTCCACACAGTTGGTTGCAGATGTGCGAGCTTCTCCATCACTGTCTTCAGTTCTTCACAGTACACATCTGCAGTAATGCTCATGCGGTTTGGTAAAAAACTGTTATGAATCACACCGGCACTAGACGCCCAAACAGTGAACATCAACTTTCTACAGGTCGTCGTATCGTTAATTTCGTTTACCCATCTATCAAGCTTTTTACCTTGCCAATTTGTTGCAAATGGACCAATATTGTTTCCATTTTAAAATCAAAAGCTGCTGCTAGCTCGGCTGTACATTGAGTATCATCAGCTTCCAAAGTCGCCTTTAATTCATCATTGTTGACCAAAGTGTCCGGACGACCACCAGGTTCATTTCACAAACCAATAACGGGTTGTGCGTTCGTTTGTGAAGTTCTCTCCGTAAACGTTGTCGATGTTACGTGCCGTTTGTGCCGCGTCGATGCCACTACGGAACTCATATTCCATAATTACGCGAATTTTTAAAGTATCCATTATGACGAAAAATGTTCAAACGTAAGGAAAATGTAAAGCTTTTTATTATTTTTTTTCTGGCTGATGGCCGCTGTTAGCCCCAGGGCTTTTACAGTTTCACCGGGTTGAGAGGTGACCGAGCGCTTATGGCTCTCAGCCGAGACCTCTATATATGGGTAACCAGCGCAAGGGCTCCCGAGAGGAAGCCTCGGCTTGGACCGTTACCCTGTTTCGCGAGAGCGTCTGACTCAAGGGTGCCCGAAAGGGCCGAACCTCGGCTCGGTCAGTTGCTTCTGACAGAGGATTATCTTAATTAATATCACTATTATTATTAACTACCCGTACCACTACTTCAGAATGCGTTGGAGCTGGAGAAGAGAAGTGGCGCAAAGAACTCCAGCAACGCTTCTATCTATATGGACTGGAGAGAACCGGCCAATGACATGGCGGTATCGCGAATAACTTTGTTTGCGACGCCCTCGCCGTCGGCGTGGGCGATATGAGGATACAATGTATGTGTGTTGTGTTTTATGAAGGGCTTGGGCCCTGGTGGTTGCGTCGTCAGGGTCGTCGAGGGCGTGCCTCGGTCTCCTACGGACGCGGGTAAATCTGTGATTCGCGATGGGATTGTAAGTGGCGGCACTTACAATCAAAGGGTTTCGGTGTGTGACGGCAGAGTCGAAATATCGGCGAGAAGCCTGCTTCAGGTACTGAGCTATGATCGGCAGCTCAAGATCTATGTGAAGATTTTCGTAACGCAAGAACCACGGCGCACCGGTGGCCTTGCGCATTAAACGATTTTGTATTACCTGAAGTCGGTGAATGTGACGCGGGGAGGCATGCGCAAAGACGGGGCTTGCGTATGTTATGTGTATATTATGGGTCGGATGCACGCTTTGTAAAGTGTAATTTTATTACGCAGGGACATTATGCTATTTTTATTAAGTAACGGGTGCAAACGACCTAGGACGAACGCTGCTCGATTCCGTACGCGGTTGATATGCGGACTGAAGGTGAGTCTTTCATCTAATGTGACGCCTAAGTATTTGACTGTCTTTTCCCAGGGGATTGGACGATCGAATAACTCTATAGTTTGGAGATGCGGCGTTTTGTTGCACCGAGAGAAGTACATGGCTGCACTTTTGGTGGGGTTAACCTCGATCCTCAATTTCCGAAACCATTTCCCTAAGGTGTTGGATGCAGATTGGAGGCGTTTACAAATAGCGTCTGGTTTAAATCCAGACACGTAGAGGACCGCGAGTGCGCGGTATATCGTTGGTGTAGAGTGTGTATAAAGTAGGACCTAGGACGGAGCCTTGTGGTACTACGGCACAAATGGGGTGAACCTCGGAACGCGTTCCTTCGACGCGGTAACGAAAGGTTCGATTTCGGAGAAAATCTCGTATGATAAGTACGAGTCGATCTGGCACACTGAGCTCATATAGTTTGTATATGAGCCCGTTGTGCCAGACCTTGTCGAAAGCTTTCGCCACGTCGAGAAAAAGTGCCCCAGTTTGGTAGCCCTGAAGAAAATATAAAGCTAATCAATAAACAAAAGACTGGGTTTGTTGAAAGAATGTCATGTTTTTAAAACAAAATTAATTTCAATTTAGAATTCACAGCCAATCAAAACTGTTTTTTTTGGTTTTAAATGGCCAATACTGAAAAACGGCAATTTCATAGGTATTTGGGCATGCGCAAATGTTCACGGCCTCAAACAAGTGCGACGTAGGACTATAACACAAAACTTTCACCAATATAGAAGGTAGACTTCACTAACCTGACTGTGACCTTCAGCTGGTGGTCCAACTGGAGCATACGATTTAGTTATTTATTTATTTATAATAAGAGTACATAACATTTTAATTACAAAAAATAACATTCAGAAAACCACAGAGGTTTGTCAAGAATGTTACTTGACAATAATATTTTCATTAAAAATGTTGAGCTATTCATGCAAGTACCTACATTAATAAATAAAAATATATATAATATACTGAATATCTTAATTTACACACACAGAAGTAAAGGTGGGTAGAAAGAGCACCGATGCATTCAATGCATGTACAGGTTGTTCAAGAAATGAGATTTTAATTTTTGCATTATGTTTTTAACTGTGAGGCATTGCCTGCGGCCTCGGTGATTTTTTGTAAAAATTATGCAATCTGGGGATGGTAATACATAACTCCTATTGTGCTACGACCACAGGGAAATAATAACCCTTTTAAACCATACTTTGATTGGTCTGAAGGTTATCAGCACCTACGTGTTGCCTTCTAAAAAGCTTCTCACTCCACATATTTTTTTCTCTACCTCACTAGGTTGTGTAATGTTAACCAGATCACACAAACTGTGATCATAAAAAAAATCGCCAGACGTTTATCCAATTAACTAAATATGGTAAGTCTAAAACTAGCAGCAGTGCAGAACGAAAAAGGTAAATCTGGCGCCTTTCAATTTTTTTGTTTACTGCGTGACGTTTTTTTTCTAATTTTGGACATAGAGCTAAGAAAGTTCAACATCTAAATATAAAATTATACTATGAAATAAATCATAAGTTTCAAGATGAAATATGAAAATTGGAATAGAGTTTTTTGATAAAGTTGCGCCTTAGTACTACGTAAGTATTTTTCTTTTTTTGAGTTAACCCGTATAACAGTGTATCCAAATAAAAAAGAACCCGCAATATGTCCCCAAACTTTTTGTTGTCTAAAATTAGTAGGTCCAGAGATAATTGAATATAAAGATAATTTACACTGGTGGACTCGTTGCAGCCAAAAATTGGCGTAGTATCGGAATAACTTTGAATTATCGAGAACAGACAAGACTACGCTTTATAGAATAAAAACCTAAAGCACACGCGCACGCTTGTTTCCTTTAAGTAATAAGATTTGGAGACTATTTATATTTTTAATTTAAATATTATATAATTATATATTCTAAATATTTACTTTTGAATTATGTTGGTTTTTTCAAAAAGTTTAAGATACCAATAAGAAAATTAAAATTATTTAAATAAAAAAAATATTTACATTTTGAAAAAGAACGTTATAATGCGATAAATGTATCTTTGTTAATAAAAGCCACATCTGTTATAAGTATTCCCATAACAACCAACGAAACTTTTACTTTCGCAAGTTTAAACTAAAATTTTCTTCACGGCATATAACTTGTACATAAAGAATATAAATTAAGAAACTAGGTTAGTTTTTCTAGTCACTTTGTTTAAAATGTCTTATTTTTAGCATGGCATTTTGTCTTTGAGTTGATCATAAATTAAAATAAGAAAATATAAAAGAGATAACAAAATGTTTAAGATAATTGGTATGTAGTTTTTGTAACATAGTACTTTTTGTATTAATTCCATTGTTCGGATATATTATAATTAAAATGCATAAATTTATGAAAACCATGCATGAAATGTATAATTTATAAATTATATGTTTATTAATGATATGCCTAGCTTCACAATTTATGACAATGTGCATATATATATATATATATATATATATATATATATATATATATATATATATATATATATATATATAAATATATTAATATATATATATATATATATATATAAATATATTAATATATATATATACAGGGTGTCCCAGAACTCAACGTCAAGCCGAAACGGGGTGACAAGATTGATCGTAAACATCATGAGAAAAATCAGAAACAAAATATATCCACTTTATTACTATGCAACTTTTACTAAAGTCAACAAAAGTAAGTAAAATTAATAAAATAATAAAAAATCTGCATGGCGTCACTATCTGTCTCGCTCACTGATGGCCAACATGTCCAGTATCCATATCTTTCATCATTTTGCCGTAAAATTAAGAACCTACCAAGAACTTGTGTGAATCAAAAACATTTTAACTGAGTAAAATGGGTTAGCAAAAATCGGGTAACTTGAGGTTTTTATTTTTTTACTCGTTTTTTTTAGTATGAAACTATCAAGTATTGTACCATTTTAGATGTCTGATTAAATGCGCCAACTTTTAATGGCACTTGCCAAGGCACTCTAATACATTTTTTTTAAAGGAGGGCCTTTTAAATTCAAAAAAATTTGAAAATTTTTTATTCATAGTTTAACAAATTAGTCTTAATTCTAGGAAACTTGCGGCAATTGTATAATTATTTTTGACTGTCATTCAGATATGTTATTTAGGGTTATTGCCCCAAAGTTTAAATGAACAAAAATAATAAAAATTAACCACAATAACCGAAAAATGGTTACAGTTTGTTCTCCTTCTCCTTCTCCTTCTCCTTCTCCTTCTCCTTCTCCTTCTCCTTCTCCTTCTCCTTCTCCTTCTCCTTCTCCTTCTCCTTCTCCTTCTCCTTCTCCTTCTCCTTCTCCTTCTCCTTCTCCTTCTCCTTCTCCTTCTCCTTCTCCTTCTCCTTCTCCTTCTCCTTCTACTTCTCCTTCTCCTTCTCCTTCTCCTTCTCCTTCTCCTTCTACTTCTACTTCTCCTTCTCCTTCTCCTTCTCCTTCTCCTTCTCCTTCTCCTTCTCCTTCTCCTTCTCCTTCTCCTTCTCCTTCTCATTCTCCTCCTTCCTCCTTCTCCTTCTCATTCTCATTCTCCTTCTCATTCTCCTTCTCATTCTCATTCTCATTCTCATTCTCATTCTCATTCTCATTCTCATTCTCCTTCTCCTCCTTCTCCTTTCTCCTTCTCCTTCTCATTCTCATTCTCATTCTCATTCTCATTCTCATTATCATTATCATTATCATTATCATTATCATTATCATTATCATTATCATTATCATTATCATTATCATTATCATTATCATTATCATTATCATTATCATTATCATTATCATTATCATTATCATTATCATTATCATTATCATTATCATTATCATTATCATTATCATTATCATTATCATTATCATTATCATTATCATTATCATTATCATTATCATTATCATTATCATTATCATTATCATTATCATTATCATTATCATTATCATTATCATTATCATTATCATTATCATTATCATTATCATTATCATTATCATTATCATTATCATTATCATTATCATTATCATTATCATTATCATTATCATTATCATTATCATTATCATTATCATTATCATTATCATTATCATTATCATTATCATTATCATTATCATTATCATTATCATTATCATTATCATTATCATTATCATTATCATTATCATTATCATTATCATTATCATTATCATTATCATTATCATTATCATTATCATTATCATTATCATTATCATTATCATTATCATTATCATTATCATTATCATTATCATTATCATTATCATTATCATTATCATTATCATTATCATTATCATTATCATTATCATTATCATTATCATTATCATTATCATTATCATTATCATTATCATTATCATTATCATTATCATTATCATTATCATTATCATTATCATTATCATTATCATTATCATTATCATTATCATTATCATTATCATTATCATTATCATTATCATTATCATTATCATTATCATTATCATTATCATTATCATTATCATTATCATTATCATTATCATTATCATTATCATTATCATTATCATTATCATTATCATTATCATTATCATTATCATTATCATTATCATTATCATTATCATTATCATTATCATTATCATTATCATTATCATTATCATTATCATTATCATTATCATTATCATTATCATTATCATTATCATTATCATTATCATTATCATTATCATTATCATTATCATTATCATTATCATTATCATTATCATTATCATTATCATTATCATTATCATTATCATTATCATTATCATTATCATTATCATTATCATTATCATTATCATTATCATTATCATTCTCATTCTCATTCTCATTCTCATTCTCCTTCTCATTCTCATTCTCATTCTCCTTCTCATTCTCCTTCTCATTCTCATTCTCCTTCTCCTTCTCCTTCTCCTTCCTTCTCCTTCTCATTCTCATTCTCATTCTCCTTCTCATTCTCATTATCATTATCATTATCATTATCATTATCATTATCATTATCATTATCATTATCATTCTCATTCTCATTCTCCTTCTCATTCTCATTCTCCTTCTCATTCTCATTCTCATTCTCATTCTCATTCTCCTTCTCATTCTCCTTCTCATTCTCATTATCATTATCATTATCATTATCATTATCATTATCATTATCATTATCATTATCATTATCATTATCATTATCATTATCATTATCATTATCATTATCATTATCATTATCATTATCATTCTCATTCTCATTCTCATTCTCCTTCTCATTCTCATTCTCATTCTCATTCTCCTTCTCCTTTCTCCTTCTCCTTCTCCTCTCCTTCTCCTTCTCATTCTCATTCTCATTCTCATTCTCATTCTCCTTCTCATTCTCATTCTCATTCTCCTTCTCATTCTCCTTCTCCTTATGATAAACTTTATAATTAACTTGAATAAACTTTTAACTTCAACAAATAAACCCCATAAATAAGAAAAAGAATGAAAACTCTTTAACAGCCAAATTAAATGGTAAAGCGAATTCATTCCTTTGAATTTTTGTTTCCTAAGCAAATTGCTTTAAGCCAATTTTTATTTTAAAACGCTTTAGTAAATATAGTCAAGTTAATTGACTATATACACAAGAAAGCTACGAAGCGGCAGGTTTTTTATTTCGATTGTTTTGAAAGTTTAATTTCATTATTTCAATTAGTAAGACAACATTTCATTTCTATAATGGTTAATTTTAATATTATATTTACCATACGGTGCCTTTTATGAGATTTTTCTCATTTGTTTCTTCATTTCTCTTTTGAGGTGTCATAAAATGAAAAATAATGACTTCGGAGGAAATATCTAGTTAACTATAATATACATAAAGAATAATAAAAGTTTAAAGAACTATGTATCTGATTCTAAGAATGCCAAAATATTCAACAAAGGCTTACGGGAAATCTAACTTCAAAACTAAGGTGGTTTCTCAATTGTTTGTATTGCTGTTAGTTCCAATGGCTACAACTATAGTACTTGCAAGTAGATGTCTACTAGGTACTGCTAGGTACTAACTTCAATTCTAAAATACTTCATCTCGTTTAGAGAAAATTAAAGACGTACAAAAAACGACAACAATTGACAATGGGGGGTTTGACTCGGTGGCGGTTTAAAAGGCTTAAGGAGATACGAGTCTCCAATTGTACTGTTCTGGAAATGGAAGATTTGTAGAAAAGATTAAATTCAGTAGGCATTAAAACCCGAACTATATTAAATATTTAAACCATCGTAAATGAAGTCTACATTTCACCCCTGACGACAAGGCTCATCTGTTTACGTTTCTCCGGATCCCTACACTACTACTACTACCAGATGAAACACAGCATCATTACGCTGCTATTTTACCCTGATAATCTGTGAGGGTGTGGTACTAACCCCGGTTGAGCTGACCCATTAATTCTGCAGCTAGAAATAAACTGCAATGAAGCTCCACCACTGGTAATTTAATTATCCCACATAGAAGTAGACATAGTTATGAAGAAGGTAACAGGTACAGTAACATGCTATTTTATGGAGATATTATCGATAGCAACTATGAAAAGGGCTTCCTTGTGTGGTCTAGCAGACAGGTTCGTAGAGTTCTAGAGCCAGTTGTTAACATTCATGGAGCATATTAGTATAAATTAGAAAGTTTCCTGCATTGATATAATATTTTATTTTACCAAAAGCGATCTTTCGTACCACACATTTCTCTGCCCTTATAATGCATTTATATCATCATATTATCAACGCTTCTTACTATTAACAATGAGAATTTCGGAATTTTGGGTATATCTAATTGTCAAAGAAAATAAAAGGAAGGTCCTTTTATCTTGTTGTATAGTTGCACGCCATTATTGTGGCTCAAGCGATTGTGGAACCCGTACACTTAATGTTTGTTCTTAATAATATTATAAAAAATTTAAAACATTGATATATTACCTTATATAAATATGGAGGGTATTCACCGGAGATGGCCGAGCGAACTAATAGTAAACTTTACAAAAATAGCACTCACACAAGTGTAAGTAGTCCAATTAAGAAATTATATAATAAACGTAATCATTATTCTTAGGATTTCGCAACAGAAGAAGCTTTCAAATACTGATATTTGATCTACATGATGTATTTTCTCATACATTTATAAAGCCCTTACGTATATTCAAGAACATTTCTACATTCATTTTCACATATATTTCATTATTTCCATTATACATATTTTTCTTTGACATCTGACACATAAATTTTTAATAACGTGCTAGTATACTTCTTTTTGTCTCATATTTTTATCAAAAAAATTCTTTTCTGTCGACCACTTAGATGCCTCTTTACTTAGAAATATTTCCCAGGGTGATGAATCAAAAACTACCTGTCTTAAAATTTAAAGTATGCAATTAAATAAATTTAACAGATTTTTTTATTTATTACTATTAAAATATTCTATTAAAACAATAAAATTATTTAAATTTAACAAAAACCGACATCTACGTGTTTCGTTTTATAAGAAAAAAATAAAAGGGAAGGGTAATAAGAAGTAGCTACATTTCCTTTACTAAGCACACAATACACAATCTTACTGGAAAGGGTTTATAGTCCATATTTCTTGAACTAATTACTACTTGTTATTAAAGGATGAGAAATAAACACACAGTTCATCTGATAGCGATGATTGCGGTTCATAAACATCTACATCCATTCTCAACAAATATTCAAGATTAACAAGGTTTGATGGAATGCCTGATTTCCTGAATTCGGGTATCTGGTTACTCGGTAGGGATAGAAACCGTGTCAAAGGCCTTTTCAATGTCCTTAAACACGGTTAAACATCCCTCTCCTTTATCAAGTTTTTCTATTATTAGTGAGTTCAGTGATCAACTTGCGTCGTCCGTCGATTTTCTTCTACTAAAACCAATTTGAGAAGTGTATAATATATCGAATTTGTTTAAATAATTTAAGAGCCTTGTGTTAATTATTTTCTAAATAATTTTACATATACTTGTTAAGACAGAAATAAGCTGATAATTACTGATGTCGCTTTTATTCCCATCTTTATACACAGGAGTAACTATTGATATTTTTAATGAGGTTGGGAATATGCCTTTTCTATAAAACAAGTTAGCGAAATGAGTTATGATAGGGGTAATTTCCATCCTGACATATTTAAAAAAATTTGCTGAAACACCGTCCCATCCCGGGGCACTATCGGACTTTAGGTTAATTATTATGTCGTTAATTTCTTCAAGGTCTGTGTCTAGTAAGACAAAAGATTGGAGCAGATTAGGTAACCTGTTGAGATAATTTTTATCTACACAATTATTTTATTTTCAGCTAGCTCTTTGCTTATGTTTACAAAATAATTATTTAGGAAATTGGCAGGTGGATGTGTTTTTCGTTTTCACTAGTTCCTAATTAAGTCGATTTGATTTAATGTGTACGTTATGTTTTTATGTTTTTCCAAAGAATTTTATTATTTGCAAGTGATCTTTCTAGAAGTACCCTTTCATATTTTCTCTTAAGCTTTTTAATAAGATTATTACAATGATTCCTGTATCGTGCATAAATATTTTTTTCATTTCATTGTGTGGGTCAATACGAACCTTTTTTTGCAGTTTGTTGCGATTATTAATGCATTGAAGTATGCCTGGTGTGATCCAGGTTTTTAATATACGTTTACTTTTAGGTTTACTTTTTGTGCTTGTACCTTCTTTTATTGACTCAATTAGTTTTTGTGTTAAACAGTTAATCACTACATTAGGGTTGTCACAAAATAATAATACAGCTAAATTTCTCTCTTGTAGATATTTTAAGGCTTTATTGTAATCTAGTGTATTAATAGTTTTAGATATAGTTTTACAATTTTTTAGTTTTACGAGTAGTTAAAGTAAAAAATGTTGTGAAGTGATCAGTAGAACGTAGTACGTAGAACCGCGATAAAAGCTGAGAGCATACTGCTTAAAATAATACAACGATAACATAAGCTGATGATATAATGCCTATAAGTATTTAACTTTAAACGTTAATATCTGGTACTACATTAAAATACAATAGCCTCTAATATATTTAAAAATTTTATCGAGTTGATTTTAATCTGTTAGTATTATAGTTATAGGTAGTACCTATTCATATATCGCAATACTAAGCAACGCGGGCGAGTTTTTGTGAGGTTTCACGGGGATTTCCTTAAAAATTCGCGTGGTGCTCAACGTGTTAAAATTGGTCATGTCATGTATTTCGTCATAGAGCTCAAAGTCGAATGTGGTTGTGGCATTGATATGATATGTGGCAACACCAGGCACTGATGATACAAGATATAAATATAATCTATAAAAACTTATTTTTATATAAGCTTAGTTACACAGTTTACATAAAACAAAAAGTAATTTATTCAAATGATTGGATTAATGACTTTCTGTAAAATTTAAATAAATACCTTTATTCTTTACCACTTTATTTCGTTGAACTCTTGTTATTAGGAATACAAATTGAGATCTCCACTCTCTTAGAATATTTTACAGCTATGTAATTCACTTGTTCTAGACCAAAATTTAATTAGGTAACGAGAGCTACGAAACTTTAAGTTTAATTACTGCATTCAAAATTTTAAACTTATTCTTTATGCTGAATTTGTGCTTGTTAATGAGCAAAATATTTATAGTAGTTGTTAAAAAAAATTGCTTGCCTTTGAGAATAAATTATATAAAAAGGGAGATTATAACTATTAAATATGTATTCAAATCAAAATATGGTATATGAGAAAAATATATGAATTACTAACTTAATAATATTTTAATTATTAACTAAATTTTATTTAACGACATATTATTTTTATGTTATTTTCCGTTCACACGAAGCACAATTTCGGAAAATTTTATTATTTATTGCATATGACACATTTTATTTACATGAAAAATTAATTTTTTGTCCGAATTCAGTATTTTGGATATAAACGCAATATCTTGTATACTTTTGGTAGTATCGTGTGTGTATCGGGTGTATCGTTTTTACATATTTGGTCTATCCACGCTTTTTATTACACATGTGTTCCAGATTTTTGGAATTGATGCATATTTGTCATGTTATTCTTTGTTTGTGGCCATTTCAAGAAAATGAAATGAAAACATCGCAGAATAGAATGTTCAAGGCTCATTGTATCTATATGACGACAAGCAACGCGCAGTATGTAGTTGTTCTTTTCAGTTCTTTTCTGATGGAAGTCGTGGAGAAATTAAAACAGGTGACTAATATATAAAAACATAAAGTAAAACTACCCAATAGACTCTAAATGTAATATTTAATGAATAACTTGCTATTACAAGCTATATAAGAACAAAATAAAAATCTGAAGATGAGATCAATAATCACACACAAAAAAATTAAATCAACCAATAATAACAAAAACAATATTTTTCCTTATAGTTATGATACACTAATTACCAAAAAAAAATTATCTTGCAATCACAGATATCATTTTAAAAAACTGGCAATGGTCAAACATTGGTTCTTTTTATTGGCAGTAAGGGCATAATCATTTGGCACACTGCAACCACACATTTTTTTTACATGAATGACAATGGTAATTGGTTTTGCGATTTAACTTAGAAAAATGAGCGTTTACCAATTCAATCGATGTAAACCAATTGTCGAACGTTATATTATGGTTACTACCGTGTATAGGTTTCGTCAAGCGAATCACTGCTTGTGATGGAACCAAAAACTTCTTTTCTTCGTTTGTCAAAGTTTCACCATCAGATCCCTTCCCACAGTAAATGTAGCCATTATAAAAATAATAAGTTTTAGCATCGCCTATACACATGATCTTCAAACCGTGCTTGGATGGTTTATTTGGCATATACGGAACAAAATAAGAGTGACCTCTGAACGCTATCAACATTTCATGCACACTCTCCAATGTTGTACAGGGTTTGGCAGTTATTCACTAATATTCCGAATATATTGGACATCGCAGCTAGCTTATCATTTTCTTTCTTCTCGGTCTGCCTCATTATCAAACCGCAAGCATAACAACAGATTCAGAAACCTTTTCTGTGACATTACAGATCTAAAAATGTCTCTTCCTATCCCATTGGTTGCAAATAAATAGTCACAACTTTCGTGGTTTAATTTGAACACAGCTGTGACTAAGGAATGCATACAATTCGATCATATCTAAAGACGAAGAGTTCAGGACGATTTTCTCTACTGTATTTCAATTTGAGTCCGCGAATTTTCTCATTTTTCCACTTCAATATTTCTTCTAAGATATCAGGACTCATAATTTTTTTTCACAGAGAAAAGGGATGTCTTTCGTCGTGTACATTCAACCTCGACTCTGGCATATGAGCTAGCTATTATGTCGGCTTGATCGCACACCTCTGTTTGGCGGATCTTCTGCCCACTTGAACCGATTTTTGCCAAAGAAACATCTAACTAATCTTGATAGGGGTTCAACATCACTGTCAATTTCTGAGTGCTAATTCTCTTGAATTGGTTCTTCATCTTCAGAAGCACTTTCTTCGCTGTGCGAGTCGAGGTCACTTTGTTGCAGGATGAAGTTTTCAGGAACATTTTCAGCATCAATTTGAATATTTGACACTACATTTCCAACTCCCGACACCCTACCCGTTTTTTTTGGAGGTGCGGAATAACTCATTAGTAATAACTGTAAAAAATACGAAAATCAACATAGCAATATTACATTTAAAAGTGGTGACGTAAGGCCTGTGAGGCCGCTGCCAAACTTTATCTCGATGTAACTTACTGATATGAGAGAATACGATGCACTCTACGGCGTGGATGCAACGAAACTCGAAGCAACTCAGACGTTGAAATAAAGAGAGTGCGGGGATGGGGGTGAAATGATGTATGACTGACTCTGCTCGGCCTGTGAGACCGCTTGTCATTAGTTAGTAGTTAATTATATAAGTATAACAATTTTAAATACATTAATGAAATAACTTCATCAATTTCCATACAACTTTTATGCTAATTAGATAAGTCTAAACAATGTAGAAAAACAATTTACAAATATATCAAGTAAACAGAAGGCCCTAGGAGTATCTTATCCATATACTGGTAATGAGTCTCCTCAGCGTTCCATAAAACGGGACTTGTTTATTTCATTATGTTTTCTTACTGCCGACCTTCTTTGTTATTTCTTTTATTTGCTTGCATTAAATTTAAACAAACGGCAAGCTCGTAAAATGGTTTATACGTGTCTTATCTTGAAGACAAGTTATGTTGTGTTTAACAAAGTTTATGAAAAGGTAATAAACAATACTCAGAATTTTTAGTTAAGTAGAGAAAAGAACCAAAATAGATATATAACAATTGGTAGAAGTGATTCATCTATAGTGAATCACTTAAATATCAATCAATTATATGCTAAAAAGCACATTGATGAAATAAAATAATTTTGACTATAATGTATGCGTTTTCCGTTTTCTGCATTAATTAAAAGTTGGTCGGGGAAAAAGTTTTTTTGTATTATATAATTAAAAAGTTGCAGTAAAATCTCTTTGCTTGTACTGATTATATCTGGCTGGTTTTGATACCATTAAATAGCCGACATTTTAAAAACAGTTTTCCGCCCTTTTTCTGTTGTTTTTCTGACCAAAATTAGTGAATAGTATAGATTTTTCAGTTTTATTACAAAAAAGGGAAAAATGCAGCACAAGCCTCGAAAACAAAATTTTGACGTTCACTGGCTTACCACAGTATCAGAAAGAGTAGCACAAAATTGGTTCAAGCGTTTTTATTCCAGGAATTTTAAAGTCAAAGATGAAGCTCGCTCGCTGGTCGACCTGGTATATCTAGATAAAGTCAATGACATTTTTGAAAAAGTGGAGCAAGATCAGTATACTAGTAGTAACGACATAGCAGAAGAGCTAGGGTTGACCACAAAACAGTTTTGTTCCATTTGATATAGTCTCGATATAAAAATGGTCGATATATGGGGGGCCACATGAGCTCATTGAAAAAACCTTATGAATCGTGTACTCATTAGCAATTCTATATTAAAATGTAATAAAACCGAACCAGTTATGCAAAAATTTATCAATGGTGATACGAAAATGAGTGAACTGGAAAATACGAAGACTTTTTTTCCCCAATTTATTTTATTAATTTTTGATGTACAAAGTCACAAGTTGTATGTTGTATAGTGTACCGAGTCGAAATGACTCTGTATTCTTTGGTTATACATTTTTATACCCATATCGTTGACAAATAAGTATAATAATATTAAATAAATATAAAAATAAATAACAATGTAATTATATATATATATATATATATATATAATTTATTATACTATTAATTTATTGTGATGGAACCGTATAATTTTTTTTTTAATACCTCTGAGATAAATAACCTTTGTATTAAATTATAAATATTTTATAAATGTTAGTTTTATATCAGCGACCTTTCCCAATAACAGTATCCCTAAATATACTATGAAAGTTACTGAAAAAATCAAGCAGTATCAACGTCAGTAGGATAGTCAGACAAGTTACTGTTAAAGCACCGTTGAGAATTACGTAATTTGTATAAGAACTGAACTTATGGTCAATCTTATGTTACGGTAGGGCAAACTCCACATATTTCAGGTTTTTGGCATTTAATGCCAAGTTACTTTCTGCGAACTCTTGGAATATTACGGACGGCTTCCTTTGTCGTTAGGTTTTTTATTCCTATCAACTTAAAATATCAGTGAGACAATAACAGAAAAGAGTAAAAGCATAAGTCGCTTAGATAGTAAGGTACTATCAAAAACAAACAACAGTCTATTATCTGTGATAAGGGTAGAGAAAAACTTTGCTTTTGCTGAACGTAGCGTGTAAGTCGGGAGAAAAGCCAAAATGAAGTGGTACGCTTTAACTAATATGTTCATATCTATGAACAGACCTTTAAAATCTTAAATTTAAGCAACTAAATACCTTAAATGTAATTATTATCGTGTGTGTAAATAAAGAAAAAATATTATTTATTACAGCGAAAGTAACACAAATTAACATATTTCTAAGAAAAATAAATAAACCCAACGCATCACACTTGGAGTTAACTGCATAATATATATAATAATAACTAAAGGTTAGGTTTAGGCGGCTATTTAAAATCTTTGTCGCCCTAGGATTCTACGGGTCGCCCCTCTCAGTTGCAATTATAATTATTAATAATAAAACACTTTTGATCTTAAGATATGGGAAAAAAGCCGTTGCCAATATCAGTAAAACACTAAACATCGATTTTGAATTTGAGTGAGTCCTGGGTGGGCGAGGACAAGTGAGTGCCACTATGTTCGAATAAGTATTGCCAACCATCACTTCATTTTTATTAGATTTTTAGAAAATGTTGCTTTATTGGTAGAGAATAACACAGCTAAAAGTGGATAGTCATAGATTTCAATATAATATGAAACGTTTCTGGTCAGCCATCGTTTCCTTAGCACATTGAAAGTGCGCGAACGTGACATGTTTTCATCTTCTTTTGTATTCGAACAATGGCCTTGTTCAAGGCGTCGTTGAATAGAAGAGTTCATGAGTCTCGTCACGTAATGCCATCTAATGCAGTTAGTTTGGTTCCAAGTTTGATGCTGAAGATCGCAACAATGCTTCCGTTTCCAAGCATATTTGTCGTAGCGTATTATTTGAGATTAACATTTTATGGTGGCTCAACTATGGTCTGTGGTTACTTCTCTAGCCAAGGAACTGGCGACTTGATTAAAATTGAAGGAATTTTGAAAAAGGAACAGTACAAAAACATTTTAGAACAAAATGCCGTTTCTTCCAGGTTGCGATTAATTGGAGATGGATTCATTTTCCAACAAGATAATGATCCAAAGCATAGCTCAAAATTATGTAGAGGATATTTAGAAGAGAAAGAGACACAAGGGGAGTTAAAAACATGGTTTGGCCTCCTCAGAGCTCAGATCTCAATTCCATTGAACTTTTGTGGAAAGAACTTGATAGAAACGTCTATAATCGTGGCCCATCCTCGCGAGAAGTAATATGGAATGTTTTATGCAAAACTTGGAACAGTATATCACAAGACACCATTAACAAATTGATGGCCCGTATGACGAGACTTGTGAAAAAATATAAAGGAGCCTTTTTTTTGCATGGACTGTTAATATTTCTTTACGCTTTTAAAGTATATTGTTTGTCAATCATCGAATTTTGTGATAAAGATTATGTGAAAATGCAAATACCGATACTGTTAACTGCAGTTAAATCTGCCGCAGTATCGGTATTTGCAATAAAATCTCACTTCCATCCCGGAACCAGTGCCTCTAACGTTATTAATTGACATTTCGGGTGCTGCTTAATCATGCGTTTGATTGTGAGGGGAAGCATCCATAGGAAAACTAAGCACAATGTAGTATCAAATTATTTACAAAGACATAAAGCGTGTTGTCCGTGAGGGCCTAATTACGTCAGTCTAACAATCCGCAGAGAATGTGAAATATTTTTAAGAGGACGTCTGATGTTGAGAATGTTTCTCATCTTATCTTCGCAGACGTCAACAGACAGTTGGCATGGGTCAATGGATTTCTGAATTATGCCTACTATCTGCTGGTGTATCTGTAGGCGGAATTGTCTCTCCTCTCCTATCTTTTATATTGATAAGTCCCATTGGACTTGTAAATGTACATATGTGCAAGCAGATACTACTACAATTAAGGATGCGGATACCCAAATAAACTATGATCTTTAAAACATATTCGACTGGAGTAATAAATTTGGCATTAATCCTTGTAAGTCTCAAGTAACTATAGTCGGCGGTTCTAGTCACACAAAACTGGTCTTTAAATTAATACCATCAATATTGGTTAATAGTGTTTCACACGTTCATTACTCAACCACGGTCAAGGATCTCGGACTATCGGACTATTAATTGACAACACTCTCAGCTGGCGCCATCACATCATCAGAGTTGAGCAAAATAGTTATCTGCGTTATACGTATCGCTTAAAGAACTTTCTACCTGTAAAAATAAAGACACTACTTATATAATAAAATTTTACCTTCACTGGATTATGCAGATGTATGCAATACTGATGCACATAACGAATTTTTAAGCGAATTCGATCGTCTTCTCAAAATTGTATACGATTAATTTTCGGTTTACGTATGTATGACGTAAATATCCTCATATAGTTCTCAGCTTAAAAGGATTTCTCTTACTTATCTAAGATTCATCGAGGATGTCCTAAGCATTATCTTGGACCAACCATTGGCTCCTGAATATTCGAAAAGCAAATTTCAATATCAGGATATATTTGAATATAACGTTTCTTTTTGTGAAACTGGGTTCTTTTATGGATCCTTTTATATGATTATTTATCCCGTACGCCATGAAACTTTGTAATGCTCTACCCCCAAATATACATGTAGCTACAAGTAAAGTTTCATTTAATCGTTAGTCAGGGTACATTACCTAAAGTTGGTACAGTAACTGTTTTTCTTATAATTATTTACCTTTAATGATCTCCTTTCATAATGTGTAAAATTTTGACACTACACATATACATTCATATATATGTCAAGTACAGTTAAGTTTAATAAACATGTACGGTTTTCACATGGACAACTACAACTTATGCCTTGCGATTTATGCGTGTATGATGGAAAATTGATCAGTATAATTGTTTTATATATATATATATATATATATATATATAAATGATTTAATAACATTGTTTTAAAATTTGTAGTAGTATGTTTTAATAGTTTATAGTGCAGCCGGAACAGTAACGGTAGTTTGAAATATTACGGCTAGATAGGACGGAGACGGTTGTTGAATTAAAATAGACAAGTGTTCTGGCAGAAGTGTGTGTAACGGATTGTCGCAATTCCATAGATCGAGCCAGATTCCTAGTTTCAGCTGCTGGTCACAAGATTATAACACTTTTGGGATACAAACTGTAACTCAACGGTAGCAATGTATTATATTTGTGTGGCACCCATCTCGAACAAAAATTACGGCCAATTGTCCCTACCTATTGATCCAATACACAGTTGTAGCTCAAGATCTACATATATAATGCGTAGTTTTTCACAAACTAGCGTTACTGTTTCGGCTGAATTACAAACTATAAAGACATCGTTGTACTGACTGAGGGTTAGTATATATAAATATTTATATATATATATATAAATATATATATATTAAATATGTTATTTACTTAAATTATATATTATTTAAATATGCTCAAATTGAAATCTTGTTGATAGGTGGCCTTAACCATTGTCATATCATATCAACCTAAGATATAATTTTTTCTGACTTTTTCTGATCAATGAAGAAATTATATAGTAAAAGTAATAATTATTTTAAGGATACACAATAGAAGAAGCTTTCAAATACTGATATTTGATCTACATGGTGTATTTTCTCATACTTTTATAGTATAAATCCCTTACTATTCAAGGACATTTCTACATTCATATATGTCATTATTTCCATTATACATATTTTTCTTTGACATCTGACACATAAATTTTTAATAACGTGATAGTATACTTCTTTTTGTCTCATATTGTTATCAAAATTTTTATTCCGTCGACCACTTAGATGCCTCTTTACTTGGACATATTTCCCAGGGTGATGATTCAAAAACTAAGTTTTAAAGTTTAAAATTTTGTTTATTATTAAAAATTTATTGTTATAAAACATTATTGTTTTACTTTTAATCGTTAGTCATATTTTAAAGGAAACGCAAATATTTTTGAATGGGAACATTTACCGAAAATAACGTGGGGCCACTTCATATCTATGACTTTGAATTCGTTAGGCTTAACCAGCCCCAGAAGTTGTTTATAAAATGTTGACTTAAATTGATATTTGCCCAAAAAAAATTAAACTACGATATTTATGAAGCCGCTAGGGAATATTTTTCAAGAAAATATCTACGTTCTCATTATTGCCAATACACAACTTTAGTTACTTTAATCTTTGATATCTGGTACAGAGAATTTTATTTAACGTTATTAATTTAACGTTCTAGTATACCACTTTTTTGTCTAAAATACTTTTTCCTTTATACACGAGAATGTTTATTAAAAATAGTTTGCACGTTAATGAATTCATATGTATCATACAACAGTACATTTTTAAACATCTTCCCTTTTAAATAAATTTTGCCTAAAGTTTTATTTTACTTTTGTAACGTAGTATTTTTTAAATAATTAACTAAATATTTAGTAATTAGGTTTCGAAACTATTTACATTTTGATATTTGATTACATTACCTTGAGTGATCACTCAAATTTATGTAAATTTATTTTATTTTATGACAAAATTATATTAAGCTCGGTGTGGAGATCGACTAGTACTAATCTCCAAAATTGAATCTTTCATAACCGCGTCGAGGAAACGCTTCCAAAGTTCAACCCATTCGTGCCGTAGTACTACAAGACTCCGTTCTAGGTCCTATTTTATACACACTAAAAATAGGTAAATGTCCCTGCGTAATAAAATTATACTATACAAAGCATGCATCCAACCCATAATGACATACGCAAGCCAACAAGTCCTTGCGCATGCCTCCCTGCGTCTCATTCACCGACTTCAGGTAATTCAAAATGGTTTCATGCGCAAGGCCACCGGTGCTTCGTGATTTTTGTGTAATGAGAATCTCTATGGATTTTAAGCTTACGACCATAACTCAGTACCTGAAGTTCCGGTCATTACTTCGACTCTGCGGTTACACACTTAAATCTGCTGATCATGAGTGCCACCACTTATAATCCCATCACGAATCATCACTTCACTCGTGTTCAAAGAACATCAAGGTACGTCCTTTACAACCCCGACGACGCAACCTCCAGTACCCAAGTATCATAAAACACTTCCCCTTCACTGCCACACCACACTTCATAATTAATTCGCGATACCGTCATATCTCAGGTCGGTTCTCACCCAATAACAGATAGGAGCATCGCTGGGGTTTCTTATGCCACTTCTTCTCCGGTGGTAAGGCATTTCAAAGTGGTGGTAAACGTCGTTAATAATAATAATGATATTAAGTCAGTTGATCCGTTAGAAGCAACTGACTGGGCTGGCCCAATGGGGAACTATCGAGTCAGTCGCTTTCGCCGAGTACCAGCGGCCTCGCCAGCAGACTCGGCCACTTTTCAACCCAGAGAAGCTGTAAAAGTCCTCTTGCTAACAGTGTTTATAAGCCTTAAAAAAAACTAGTCATTTAAACACATTTTAACTCACAACACAACACAATTTTTCTAATTATAACAACGTTTCTATGATCTGATCTGATACTAATCCTTGTGCAATGATTTTTAAAATTTGTGACTAATTTAAAAACAAGTTTGAACTATCCAAATATCAGCGTAAGATATTCAATTTTGCTATAACGTAAGTTATATTTCTCATTGAGCACTCAGTGAAAGAGTGAGTGATATATTTGCGCATTACACGCTTATAACGCATTTGTTTTGACAAAGGATGGAGGGCCAATTAAATAAAGTCCAAAACTACGTTTTAACGAATTGCAACAAACCAGTTTGACAACCTTCATAGTGATTCAGATACATAATTACATTTTGCTTGTTACTCATAAATTAACTTCTGCACAAGTGAATAACAGGAGACATCAGTACAGATACTCGTAACTATAACTATACTTCATAACCATAACAAAAAAAGCTTAAAAAAGCTTTAAAAATATTATAACTAGTTTAAAATGTGAGAAAATAAATTAGTGATTTAATGTTTCTTATAAAAAAAAATTGTATACTATAACAAGATTTCATTAAATTTCATACTAACCGATTTTGACTCAAAGAGTAGTCACAATATAATGAATAAAATAAATACTTTTGGCCCCAACTTTTGCTTTATTTTCTCCCAAATTTACCATGGAGAGTGTCTGAGGAGTTGTTCGGATTAATAACAGCCGCTGAGTTTAAACATCTTACATCACGACAGAATTCAAATTTTCATCCTAATTGTCTCGATGGTTGGCAATCCAACACTGCGCTTCACACGAAATTTCCTGCCACGCAACGATCACATTTTTATTATGTTATGTAGTTGTGTTGTAATAGATCCAATTGGTTCCTTTATTGTTTAATAAATTTAATATTTTTATGAAAAACAATACCATTCAATTATATGTCAATAACTTCCAAAAACGCTTTTGTTTTTCCTTTAGTCGTACAAACATGCACAGTCATGAATAGTTGCAAAAGTTGTTTTCGCACCCTCCTAAGTAGAAGTAAAACAAAACTTTGAAACAAAATAATATTTCCACCTGTGTATTGTACGGTTGAGCTCCTTTCCACTTAATTGATGTACTTGGTTTTAACATTTCAAAGCTTTTACTTCCAAAATTTAACTCGAAATTGAAAGTTATGTTTATTTACGATTCCGTTGGAACTATATAGTCTTCATTATATGTACAACGTATGCTATATAGTTTTTTTTTATTTAAATTGAAAAATCTTAATATGATTATAATATTTTTAGGCAAATGCCTATTCACTCTGATCTTAGTAAATACTTTCAATATCTGCATACTGATAATAAAGAAAGGCAGATCTTTTTAATACATGATTACCATTTTGTTAATATTGCTACTATTCATAAATAGCTTTCCTATATAAACTTCTACACTTTATCCGGTGTTGAGCTTTCTCAATTTGGACATTGTTGAAAGTAATACACGGCCATACCATCTATACCGACTATCCTGCAGCTCGAAAAGACAAACAACTTGATGACAATTATATGAAGAAATTACATCCAGAGGCATCTTCCCCTCAGTGATTTAAATCTGCTGGACGTGTCGGTTCAAGGTGGGTCATGTCTAACTGCCATATAGAACGCATGCAGATGTAGAAGACGTCGAAAGATGAAGACGTTGCACGTCTCATGTAAACATAATAAATAAAAATCTGAAGTTACCTTTAACTTAAAATTAGTAAACGCTAAAATTATATCCCGCTAATCTCAAACCGTACACATAAAATATTATTTAATTCTTTAAATATTGAATTTCGAGGAAATAGTGTATGTTTTAAAGTACTTTTTAACAAGCACTATTAAATTTATATTCATATTATATCAAATTAATATTCATATCAAATGGTAAAAAAAATTATTAACTTTGTATCCCAAAACAGGCCGTTTTGGATACTTAATGGACTAAAATTAAAAAAAACAGCGAGCTCATTACGATTACTACGTTCTACAACCAACATTGCACTTAAATAAAATCTAGAATTAATAAAAAAATATTTAAAAAATGTTTTAACAGTCGCCAACTTAGGCAAGTTTTAAAATCCAAATAGGTTACAAACTGATTATATCCCGTTGAGTTTTAAAACAAAATAATAATCCGTGACTAAGCTACGACACAATTTAATAATATTTGCTGCTTTTGAAATGAACGCCTAAATTATGAAGACATGTTTCAACAGTGAATTTATTATTATAACCTTAAATTTTGTTAACATTTAGTACTTTTTGTATTTTGTCTCTACTTATGCATTAATAATTATTTATCTAATGAAGAGATTTTATTAGGATTTTAACATTTTATGATTAGATTTATTCTCAAGTAAGGTTTATGTATAAAGTTATGTAGCCGAGTAATGAGTTATTTTGCCATCCGTCAAAAATAATTAAAGCTAACCCTAATTATTTAAAGTTATAAATGCGAAAAATATATAAATATATATATAAAGCTACAAAATACAAAAATACCTATTTATCATTCGCTACACTTCCATAGAAAACACTTATTATAGGCATACAGGCTGACTTACAATGTAATTTCACCACAAACCTGGAATGTATGGGCTACTTTTTATAACCTGAAAATACCTCATACCCTCGGAAAAAGTCTTATTGAAATAGAAAAGATATACTAATTTAATAAAAGGCGACTTATAACTTATTATTCCGGGAAAATCATTCTTACAAAAAGATAGATATAATAGAGCTCTCATCAGAAGTTAGTTAAAAAAGCATGGCATGTTTAAAAAAAAAAGAATATTAGCAATGCTACTACAACATTACTAATATTCCGGGTAACCACTCCAACTAAGCTGAACAAGCTTGTGCTAAGAGATGGTTCACGACAATACTCGAATGGCACAGTTAAGTGAATGACAGTCCTTAAGTTTCGCAAACGGATCCTTAAACATTTACCAAACTGAAATTCTATCGAAACGATTATCTGATATTGTTTTTTCAATAAAGGTTTTTTCAATCAACCGTCATAATAAGTAACCAATATTTCGTAAGATGCACTTCCAAAATTAACGATGAAATAATTTACCTGCCCTGTTGCATAATAATTGCCCTGTGTACTTAATGGTGCTGAATGTCTTACACAACACAACGATATTTGTATTTTTCTGAACATGCATTTTAACTAACATGTTTTTACTCTTTCTTGATTACATTCACCACACGATCGTTGACTACTTTTGATTTAAGTTTCCCTTGTTTTGCTTTACATTTTGATTTTGTTGCTAAGGGTTACAATATAGTACCCAATGTACTTTGAATTGGATTAGTCGATTTTTTAATTTGTTATTGGTTCAAGATAAATATATGTTCGATTGTAAGAGAGCGTGAACTGAGAGCGCCAGATGTAACGAAATCAGCCGCTCAGACTCATTTCAGAGAAGAAGAACAAGCAAGCCACTTTGACGCCCTTGAAAATATCTGTTCAAGCTAGAGTACATCTAGATAAATAGACGTACCACCAAAATGATTTGAGATATTTAGAAACGACTAAAAACCAGTTTGCGATTAGAAAAGCAGATATAAGAAACCTCCGAAACACCTATCCATACGCTGGAAGCATAAGTAAAACAATAGATTACTTTAATGATATCCAAAGTACCAAAAGAATGACAAACACAGAACTCCAGAAGAAGAGCGTTTGACGTTGTTTAATTAAGAGCTTTTTTAAAAATAAAATCGGTTGACAGGCATGCTTTTGCCCGGATTTTCACCAATGCTTATATAAGTTTGTATAAGAGGAAATTATAATATATATATTGTATATATGCCATACTTTTTAATGATCATTTAGCACAGCAATTAGAATATCAGAAGGCAATTTAATAACTAAATGCAATAAAATCTTAACGAACAACATTAGTTGTATTTTAGTATTATTCTCATTAAGAGTACCATACCAATTTTTCTGTTCTATTTAAAAGTATGTATAATTGAAATAATAAATAAAATCTTTTATTTTTAATTAAAGATTCTGAAAACGAGAGCAATAAATCACAACGCCTGAGTTTCCACTGCGAAGTATTAATCAAACAAATTGTTTCACTTGCACGTGAAATATTATAAACGGGACTGAAAATTCCATTAGTTGCAGAAAATGCATTTGCTATGAAAATTTAATTGCGCCTGACGATGTGAATAAAATAAATTTATTTTCTAGTCAGCGATTTACGCGATTTCTCATTTTCTTGAAAAGCGATTATGAATTAAATGTTTAAATTAATTACTTCTGAATTTCATAATCAACAATAACATGATGAGGTCAAGTTAAAAAAGAAACTTCCACATACCAAATTTACGGATAGGTAATGGAAGCAAATTACTTAGTACCTTTTATTTTTAATTACTAAGGCTACCCTTGCAACAAAGCAAACTGCTTAGTTGCAAGGGTAGCCTTTGTTCAGCAATGAATAAGGGGCAAAGATTTATCAAGTCCCTAATCGTCCAATTATCGAATGGGATCTTTTGATAGGTAAGCTTCTGCCCACTTTAGAGCGGATGTTGCAGAGTTTTCCTTTTACTTCTAAAATTAACCCAATTTTTCTTATATATTTAATTGTACACAATAAATTACGCCAGTAATATTATCATTAGTGTCATTTATGGTGTGCAAATGAAATATTTCACAAATTTGTGGAAAACGAGCAACCATCTCACCTGATGGTAAGTGATAACCGCCGGCACACTTGCAAACCTGAAGAGCAGATACGTTGCTGGTTTTTGGAAAGGTGTAGGCTCTTTTCTTGAAAGTCCCTAAGTCGTATCAGTTCAGAAAACCACTGGCGACAGCTGATTCCACAGAGTAATTGTGCGTGACAACAAAAAACCAACAACATACCACTGTGCATGAAATCACACGCACAGTGGTTAATTGCCAACCACCGAGATGAAGAATAAACTTTGAATTCTTCACCTCGGTAAATCTTATGGTAAATTCGATAAAAAACGCATAGATATAAAATATTTCTTTGCATTGCCAGTGAATCAAGCCATAACAATTCTAGCCAATCATTCATATGACAACAAAATTTGGTGCTTGGTTTTACCACTCTAAATTTTTTAAATATACATATTAAAACTAGACAATAATAAAGATACATAATTAATAGTATGAAACTAATCATGATTAAGAAATAGGTATGTCAGTCATCACTTACGATTAGGTTCAGTAACCTCCTGATAAAGAACTATGTGCTCGATTGCTATACTTCATTCGACGCTCAGCAGTCGCCGAGAACAGTCGCCCGGCGCCCCGCCACGACCCTCCCGAGCTACCTGTCTCCGAGCGAGCCATCTGCGCACCCATGCGTTCCGAGAACAATACACCGAGCAATTTTTATTGCGGGTGCTATTGTAATCGGAAATTAGTTTCCGAGAAAGATTATTACAAAGCCACCTGGGTGGTTACACTAGTGGATACCTTGCGGTGTTAACTTAGCTAGTGTAGGGCTAGCCCCGTACATCCATGGTTCCCCTTCTGGGAAACGCGAAACCGGAAAGAGTCGACGCAAAACTTGGCCTTGGGTAGTGCCCTAGCCAAGGTTGACCAACCAGCTGGACTTATAATAGTCCCACGCGTAGTTTTAGTTAGCTCTAAGCACACACCCAAGTGCACAATAAGACTGGCACTTGGACGCACTAGGGCTACACAACTAGGCACACATCCTATATCCGGCAGGGAGGGAAGTAGGCTATTCACCCCGGCATCCCACCGGTGGCCACACTTCCCACGAATAAAGTAGGAAAAAATAAAAGTGAACAGAGTGCACAATGGAGGACTCTTCCTAAGAGTCGTTGCTGCCTTCATCAGCATACTAAAAAATAAATACCCCGATGTCTTGCAGGACATAATTAAAGAAAGACCGCTCCCAGATAGACCCTCCTCAAGGGCCTCCTCCATATCCTGCACTTCATCCGCAGTCTCTGAAATGGAGCTGGATAACGCAGCGTCCCCTGAGGATCCCCAAGCCGAAGACACTAGCGATTTCACGCTGGTTGAAAAAAAAAGAAAAAAGCGGGCTTCACCCGCCTCGACGCCTCCTCCTAAGGCGAAAAAACGGGAAATGAAGGCCCCCTCTCCCCAGCCATCCACGTCGGCCTGGCCCAGGGCCCCCTCACAGCTGCCCCACAGCAAGCCCCCGCCGCTCCTGAGCGCGCCCTAACTGGCTCAAAGAAACCTTTGGCTGTCTCACAGCCATCGAAACGCCCGCCGCCTGTCGTCATTCAGGCACAAGATAAGTGGCCGATTGTCGCATCGGCCCTATCCAATCGCTACAAATATCAAGCGATCCCCACCGTTGTAGGTATTAAACTGTAGCTAGAAACCACGGACGACCATAGAGCGGTAACTCGCTTCTTGCAAGACAAAGGTGTTTTCTTTCACACCTACACCTTGGCGGAAGAGCGCCAACTCAGAGTAGTAATTAAAAACCTCCCGCGGGAAATCCCAGCTGATCTGATCAAAGAGGACCTCCAGGCCCAGAATCTCCCCATCCTATCTGTGCATAGGATGTACAGTGGCCTTAATAAAAAGCCATTCAACATGGTGATTGTGGCCCTCGAAAGATCTGAGGCCGGGAGGCAGGTATTTAATCTGAAAACCTGCTGCCACCTCTCTGGGCTGACCATAGACCGCCCACATAAAAACGGCCCACCAGGCCAGTGCCACAAATGCCAATTATATGGCCACTCAGCACGCAATTGCTTCGGCAAACCCAGATGCGTCAAGTGCCTGGGTGACCATGGCACCACCGACTGTCCGAGACCCTTTGACAAGGCCCTTCTGGCCACTTTCAGGCCCCCCGCATGTGTCCTATGCAACACAGAGGGACACACAGCCAATTACATACAAGCCCCCAAGCCGAAACGTCCGGCACTAAAAATCGCGCCCAAGGTCGCTACCCCGACCGCCGCCCCCGCGCCAATTCTCGCTTCTGTCCGACCCCTACGCCCCGCATGGCATACGCCGATCGACGTAGCGACCGTTGCTCAACCGGTTGAGCAGCCCCCTCCATCATCCGGACGGCCGGGTAGCGAAAGCGACCTCGACTTAGTGTGTCGCTTCGCCGCCGTCTTCAACGGCACCGACGTCTCAGCCCTAGCAAAAGCCTTAAGGGATTCTAATGGCAAGCCCGAAGTCAGGATTGCCGCCACAATGCGCTACCAACATGTAGTGTCAGCCATCGTCATCGTCAACTTTCAAGCATAGAGGGCCCTTACAACGGCAGAGTAAAACCGCGTTCCCTTAACGTCGCATTTTTTAACGCGAACGGTATTAACAACCAACGCGACGAAATCTTCAATTTCGTTCGCGATCACCAAGTCGACGTGCTCCTAGTGCAGGAGACATTCCTCAAACCGCACACTCGCAATCCCAACATTGCGAATTATAACATCATTAGGAATGATAGAACTTCTGCCGCTAATGGCGGAACTCTCATTTACTACAAAAAGTCCTTGCACTGCGTGCCCGTCGACACGCCAACCCTCACTTTCCTAGAAGCCTCAGTCTGTCAGCTAGCCATGACCGGCCATGCCCCCATCACAATCGCGTCCGTCTACCAGCCTTGCAGACGTGATGCACAAGTATTACGAAGCGACTTCATGGCACTACTTTCCATTGGAAACTCAGTCATTTTGGCAGGAGATTTCAATAGCAAGCACACTCGGTGGAATGCAACTAAAATCAACCCCCGGGGGTTGGCTTTAGACTCGCTAAGCGACGCACTCGACTTCGACGTCGTAGCGCCTACTACGCCTACCCATTTTCCATACATATTGGGTCACGCACCGGATGTGCTTGATATTGCCATCTGTAAGAACATCAATCTCGCCTTCCAAGGCATAGAGGTAATCCATGAGCTCGCTTCCGATCATCGCCCCGTTCTTCTTAGGTTAGGGCCCTCCGCCCCAACCTCACCCTCCACTAAAACCATAGTAGACTGGTACCGACTCAGGAACGACCTGAAGGAAGCCACATAACCACACCTAGATGCTATTCCTAGGAACATATCTTCAGTCCACGACACGAACCTCGCAGTTCATGCCCTCACTAGGCACATCCAGACAGTCGTCGAGGATTGCTCGAGGCGGGTTCCCTCGGTGGAAGACCACCGATGGACCCTGCCAAGCGACATAAAGGACCTAATGAGGCGCAAGAATGCGGCGACTCGTGCCCACGACTTATATCCCACTGAAAGTAACCGGCTGGTGCTACGTACCCTTCAGCGTGAAGTCCGGTCACGCATAGCCCAGTACAGGAACGATTGGTGGGATAATCACCTCTCCAATATCGAACCTTCCCACCTCGCCTTCTGGCGACTTCCCAAATCCCTGAAAGGGGGCACCGCCCAAACAATGCCTCCCTTAGCGCGTCCTAATAAACCACCCGCCTTCTTAGACGAGGAGAAAGCCGAATGTCTGGCTGACAATCTGGAGCTCCAATGCTCACCGAGCACCCTACCGATCGACGCCGCTCACCTTGCAATGGTTGACAGCGAGGTCGACCGGAGGAGTAAGGAACCACCTTCGTATTCCGTTACCCAAGTCACATGCACCGAAGTTGAGTCCATAATTAAAAACCTGCGACCACGCAAGGCTCCCGGCCCCGACTTCATCACCAACAAGGTGATGAAACTCCTACCCATGTACATTTTACACTTACTGGTGATAATCTACAACGCGGCCATATCCAAAGGCACCTTCCCGAACACCTGGAAGGAAGCCGACGTCATAGGGATTCTCAAGCCCTCAAAACATCCAACCGATCCATCAGCCTATCGACCCATAAGTCTACTCAAAGTCTTGGGTAAGGTATATGAAAGGCTCATCCTCGCCCGCCTCAAGGACTTCATGCTGTCCCGAGGGCTACCAATCAATGAGCAGTTCGGGTTTCGCACCCAACACTCATGCACACATCAAGTGCACCGCATCACGGAGCACATCCTCAGTAAATTTCTTCAGTGCTACCAAACTGGGGCACTTTTCCTCGACGTGGCGAAAGCTTTCGACAAGGTCTGACACAACGGGCTCATATACAAACTATATGAGCTCGGTGTGCCAGATCGACTCGTACTTATCATACGAGTCTTTCTCCGAAATCGAACCTTTCGTTACCGCGTCGAGGGAACGCGTTGCGAGGTTCACCCCATTTGTGCCGGAGTACCACTTGGCTCCGTCCTATGTCCTTCTTTATACACACTCTACACCTACGACATACCGCGCACTCGCAGTGTAGAGCTAGCCCTTTTCGCCGATGACACCGGCCTCTATGTGTCTGGGTTCAAACCAGACGCTATTTGTAGACGCCTCCAATCTGCAGCCAACACCTTAGGGAAATGGTTTTGGAAATGGAGGATCGAGATTAACCCCATCAAAAGTGCAGCCATGTACTTCTCTCGGCGCAACAAAACGCTGCATCTCCCAACTATAGAGTTATTTGATCGTCCGATCCCCTGGGAATAGACAGTCAAATACTTAGGCGTCACATTAGATGAAAGACTCACCTTCGGTCCGCATGTCAACCTCGTACGGAATCGAGCAGCGTTCATCCTAGGTCGTTTGCACCCGTTACTCAATAAAAAGAGCAAAATGTCCCTGCGTAATAAAATTACACTATACAAAGCGTGCATCCGACCCATAATGACATACGCAAGCCCCGTCTTTGCGCATGCTCCCCCCGCGTCACATTCACCGACTTCAGGTAATACAAAATCGTTTAATGCGCAAGGCCACCGGTGCACCGTGGTTCTTGTGTAATGAAAATCTACACATAGATCTTGAGCTGCCGACCATAGCTCAGTACCTGAAGCAGGCTTCTCGCCGATATTTCGACTCTGCCGTCACACACCTTTGATTGTAAGTGCCGCCACTTACAATCCCATCGCGAATCACAGATTCACCCGCGTCCGAAGGAGACCGAGGCACGCTCTCGGTGACCCCGACGACGTGACTACCAGGGCCCAAGCCCTTCATAAAACACAACACACGTACATTGCACCCTCACATCGCCCCCGCCGACGGCGAGGGCGTCGCAAACAAGGATATTCGCGATACCGCCATGTCACTGGTCGGTTCTCTCCAGTCCATACAGATAGAAGCGTCGCTGGAGTTTCTTGCGCCACTTCTTCTCCAGCGCCCACGCATTTCGAAGTGGTAGTACATATAGCCAATAATAATAATAGAGATATTAATGTAGATAATTCTTAGTCAGAAGCAACTGACCGAGCCGAGGTTCGGCCCTCTCGGCACCCTCGAGTCAGACGCTCTCGCGAAACAAGGTAACGGTCCAAGCCGAGGCTCCCTCTCGGGAGCCCTTGTGCTGGTTACCTATATATAGAGGTCTCGACTGAGTACCATTAGCGCTCGGTCACCTCTCAACCCGGTGAAACTGTAAAAGCCCTCGGGCTAACAGTGGCCTTCAGCCCGGAAAAAAAAAAAAAAATCGATTGCTCTCCCTAAAATAATAATAATAATAGGCATAAAATAAAATCAAACGAAAGATAGTGCGTTGCGATAGACCATTGATAAGCTTTATAAAAAATGGTATTGACTACACCCGTCAATTTTTTAAAAAGCGGAAAATTTATACAACTACTTAATTCAAATGTAATTTAGGTTGTGAAACTATTGCTTATCGATGTGAAAAATGTATCAGTAAGGAGAATAGCATAAGACAACTCTCGTAGAGACCCTGCTCTCGCCGACCCGCCTGCTGGGGTGTTGAGTAAATGAGCAAATCTTTTGAAGTATTTAAACGTTGTAAACGAAGTAAATAGTTGTCGTATATCATTTTGGACTAAATTCATAAGCTTCCCAATTTGGTACACGATCTTTAATACTTTAAGGAGCCTTACGCAATCTTAAAGATAAAGCACCGTCTTAGAATTGGACACCAAAATTTATGTGCCCAACTTATCTAACGTGATTGCATTGAGTACAAAACGCAATCCTTGATTTTATTAGAAGAAACGTGGTAAGACAAATTGCTATCTAATGAAAATATAAAATCGCAACATAAAAGATTGTGAATAATTGTTATAATTGTTGCAATATGTGAACATATTACAACAATTATAACATATATATGGGTTTACACGTATCCTTTTTGATAAAAACACTTTTGTGTAAATTTGTTTCATGAACATCATTGTATCAACTAGTTTAAATAATTAACAATAATAATTATATATACTTTGATGTTTGCGTGTAAACATAGTTGTGATTGTTGTTATTAATTAGGTTAGATTGTATAAAAAAAATATTTTTGTAATATAAAATATGAGACAAAACTCGATTTTATTTCGTCTTCAATAGATCAAGAGATTTTTATTATTATTAACTATGGTCTGTGTATTAGTGGAATTCGTAAAATTCTCGCAACGAATTAACAAATATATAAATAACACACAAATTGTCCATTGCAACATGCGTTCCAAAATCCTAAAATATTCTTTCAGTAGTTACCGTGATCTTTAATGAATGATAGAAAGCACTGAAATGCATCGGAATCTCCTGCAACAGGGGTAATATAAGATTTTTTTATGTATTTCTTGTGCTTCTATGTTTCAGTTGCTACTTGTGCTTATATTTTTTTATTTCTGGAACTAATTTGACCAGAGCTCTATCTCGAGGGGTATCTGCGTAAGAAATTGAATATTCTGGTAACAAGTACTGATCATACTATGCATTGCTTAAAACTAAATGATTGAACAAGATAGATAAACCAAAAACAAAATTCTTAAAATAAAAACAATATGTTCTTAAAATTATTAATCATTTAAATAAATACGCTCTATAATTTATTAATCATAAACATTAGGTTATCTTAAACGTTATAATACCCTAAATACTATACAAGTAGCACTTCAAGAAATGCGATGCCATATCTTTTAATAGTTAATATAAAATGCAGCTGTGAGAACTGCCTGAGACCTGATGTTGCACTTTTATAAGAACACCTGTCATTGGCACATTAAAAATAAAGCTTCTTGAATTTAACATGAATACAAATTGTGTTATATTCTTTTTGAGCTTTTGAAACAAAAATAATATTATAACACCATTAAAATTATTATAAAATTTATCCAGTTGAAAATATAATGAAATATTATGTTAGTTTTATTGTATGGTATATATATTTATTATTTATGTCTTCATTATATATAATATGTATTAATACTTATGTATTTATACATGTTTGTAAATAAATATAGTCCTGTATTTATTTTTATTTTATTATATTTTTCTTTCTTTTTTTTGTAGGTGCATGTTTAGCTGTTGGTCAAAAAAAAGCCGCAATAACGACGACGACGCGAAGGAAAATCTGGTGATTTTTCTGTCTCTTCTGGAGACTGTAGTGTGATTAAAAATTATAACGTCTGCTGGTCGAGACGTTGTTTCTGAGATAGAACATACTTTATAGTTGAGTTCCAATTTCAGTCTATCATGGAAGAAATGTTTCGGCGAGTAATATGATTATAAATTGTCAGAAAAAATAACAATCTATGTGAGGTACTTGTAATATTTAATCCGATGTTACCACACATTCTTTTTCATTTGTAGTACAAGGTAACCAGGTCCTACCATTGTTTAATTTAAGCAAGTTATTCTTTGTTTTATTTATACATAATATTATAGCTTATTGCATTTAAACAGACATTTTTCTATGGCTTATTCATAATTTCATTTTATTTTTTTTCACATTAACAAATTAATGAGATAATTATTATTTTATTTTATAAAGATTGTCTATTAATATCCAAGTGACTGTTATTTAAGGCTTAAAATTATTATCGTAATGTTTTATGAAACTTTTCAAAAACACTATTACTCCTCCGCCAGCCACGCTTAGACACAGATTATTGCAAAAGTTACGCGCACTCTCAGTAGAAGTGAAATGAAACTTTGGAACAAAATCATATTTCCACCTGTTATTCCATCCTACAGTACAGTTGAGTACCTTCCGAAAGGTAATTAAGTAATTGACGTACTTCGTTTTAAACCTTTTTTTACCCAAAGTTCGCTCGTAATTGAATATAAATTTTATTATAATTTTTGTTAAAAATTATAATTAATTTACACCAAACACCTTAACAAACCTTAACTTTTTTACCTTAACTAAATATTATTTTCATGTTATATATATGCACACGGAAAAAACAATTTCTTTTTTCAAGTGTCAGGGATTTTACAAGGGGAAAATATTGGTTTAAGGCAGCTGACATTCCAACCTCTGACAGCTACACCTTGAGTCTAATATCCTACGTCATTAGAAGAACGTATGTAGTCCGTATTTACGACATTGCCAATGATAATTTATGTTACGCCACAACCACAGGTCACATAAATATAATCATTAATGGTTCGTTATAAAATTAAAAGACTATCAGTTACTTAAATTGAAATTTAATATCTAATATTATTCAATTTGCATTTGTACCTAGAACAATTCACGCTATCCCGATTGTTGCATGAGCAGCTAAGAGAGATTTGTTTAGCTGACCCTGTATACTTTACTACCTTAGGATAAATGAGTGTTCTTATTAGTGTTTACGGTATATTCAAAAAGAAACTCGCATTCCCATTAGGTAATATACATTTATTTATACTTTAATATGTATAAAGCTCATACATACGCTACAGCATCCAAAAAAATCTTCATTCTCTTGCGTATATCATTTCATTATTTTCATATTACATATCTTCCTTTGACATTTGACACAGAACATTTTAATAACATCCACCTTTTCCATTTTTTTTTTTGTAATATATTATGCTTAGTTCTACGTTTGTAGCCATTTACTCAAAAAAACAATCACAGTTTAATAAACAATAAAATTTCGGGTTATTTTTTGTGTATATTTCTAGAATCCTGTTCGTGCTTGTGGTATTGTTCGTGTTAAGAAACGCTGGTGTTTCATTATCTGACGTATGTTTAATTTTGAGAGAAACGTACCCTTTAGCTGTACCGAGAGCAAATCTATAGTCGTGGATCGTCAGTACTTAGACGTGCCGATTCCATGAAAAAAAAAGAAGAAAAGCTCTTTTCTTCATGGCCTCTCTTACTCCCTTACTTACTTCCCTCTTACACTACGTCGAGCTAGTTAAAGCTTGTCCTTTCGGATTATATGGTAGACACGTTCAGGCTTAGATGATGGGGTACAACGAGATGGACTGTACGTCTGGTATAATAATACTAATAAACTAATAAACGAGTTGCTTTTTAAATGAGAGGGAACTCATGCTCATTGTATTGGCTCCATTCTTCTTTTCTGCGATATACGCTGACAACAACATCAATAGGGACTGGGAGGTTCGACCCCTTCTGGTATGTCTGTTGGGTTAAACTAGTATTTTTCGGATGCTTGTGTCTCTTTCTCTGTATCTTTCTCCTTCTCCTTCTCCTTCTCCTTCTCCTTCTCCTTCTCCTTCTCCTTCTCCTTCTCCTTCTCCTTCTCCTTCTCCTTCTCCTTCTCCTTCTCCTTCTCCTTCTCCTTCTCCTTCTCCTTCTCCTTCTCCTTCTCTTCTCCTTCTCCTCTCCTTCTCCTCCTTCTCCTTCTCCTTCTCCTTCTCCTTCTCCTTCTCCTTCTCCTTCTCCTTCTCCTTCTCCTTCTCCTTCTCCTTCTCCTTCTCCTTCTCCTTCTCCTTCTCCTTCTCCTTCTCCTTCTCCTTCTCCTTCTCCTTCTCCTTCTCCTTCTCCTTCTCCTTCTCATTCTCCTTCTCCTTCTCTTTCTCCTTAGGATAAGGAATTATAACGGTATTTAGGACAGAGTTAAACTGTAACATTCTCCAAACTTCAGTAGATTAATGAAATTAATACAGTACTAGCGAGATTAAATGAAATATTATAATAAGTATATATTAATATCTTTGACTATTATTATATCAAGGAATGAGTATTTTCATGCATTTATGCATGTGTACCAATGTAAAATAATATGAAATATGTATAAATACAATCATTTTATTATGATTCTTATTATCTATGTAACCAAAAAGCCGGGAAATCTTCACCTTTCCCAAACACGATTACACATAACATAACTCTGCTTAAAATAAGGCACGCATAAACCTGTTTACGACCTTTGGCCTCGGTTAAGTATGAACGCACCCAAATAAAAGAAATAAGAAACAAGGTCGACAATAAGAAATCCTAATGAAATGATTGAATAAGATCTTTTTTATGGGATGTTATAAAAGTTCATTATCACGTATGGAGTAAGGAGTCTAACATACAGGTTCTATTGTCGAGTTGCTAGTCTTGGGATATATTCCCAGTTTCATTTTATTGCAAAACAAATTATTGCAATAATATACAAATATAAACAAGTAATACACTTGCTTCCGCTTCCAAGCACGCTTGTCATCGTAGTGTAATAAATTTCTTAACGTTTTAATAAGACTGAAACTATATATATGATAATTCAATAAGGCCGTGTTTAGTTTAGCCTTTTTTTTGTTATTTTACCGAATTTTATGTCATGTCATTAATTAATGTAAAATTTGTATTTTAATATTAAAACTAACTACATCTGCCTAATATGTCTTTTCGTCAGTCGTATTAAGTATATAAATCATCATCGAGATTAAATGAGTGTTAATTGGTGATAGCGTAGTATTAGTCAGTTTGCATACTAATTAGTACACACACACGGAGTACATGCGTACAGCAATTTGTGGGCTGAGCTCTACACGTGTCCTCGCTGGTCAGGCCAGCGTGAGCTAAACAACACAGCTGGATTTTTCCTCTTGCTTTTCTCTTGGGTCATCAGATCAGACGTGATACAGATTGTACACTAATTGGTGTAGATTTCCTTTTAAGCGTTGCTGGTATTTTAAGATTAATTTTCCACGTGCTTGAAAAAGAAAATATTGTGGGGATATACAAGAAGATTAAATACTTTTTTTTATTAAACAAACATTTCGTATGATATAGGTACATATACATGACAACGTTCGTCCTCGTAACATTAATTTATCATAAGAATATAAAATTACAAAAAAGAAAAAAATAATAAGACCTTCCTTCCATTCGGTTAAATTAACCCCATATACATCAGTGGACTAACTTCAGGCTGAATTGACATTGTAAAAAAAATGTCCAAATCTTGATAGTAGTTAATAAAGGAAAATAATTAAAATAATACATAATCAAGAAAAATAAGCAAATAAACCAATCCCGTCTTATTTTATAAATGATTTTATATATATATATATATATTATGATTTTGTGTCAAAAGACTTGTTATTATTAAAATAATTAAATACGAACTTCAAGCTGAAGAAAGGTGATACTTTATTAAGTATAGTCGAGACATTGGCGGCGGATTCTTAAGACCGGCGACAATACTTTGAATAGCAAAAATTTATTATAGTATAAATAATTTATTTATTACTTTGATATTGTATCACAATATATCAATAGGATTTGAAAAACAATGTTATGTAATAATTTAAAACAAATCCCAGGGATATATATATATATATATATATATATATATATATATATATATATATATATGGGTTCTTTTGAGATTTGAGAGACACGTTCAATGCTATTAATTCCCTTTAAAGCCGATTTTATTATGTCTACAATCTTCACCTACTTTCAGGTGATCCCTACAACTAATGGATATCTACATCCATTAAGTATCCTTGAAGTAAAACCAGCAAGTTATCATTGTAATAGATTATATGATGTAAAATATACAAAACATTTTACTTTAAAAAGTAAACAAATTAGTACTACAACATCATTATAATAATACGCACTAAAACCAACAATGGAGAAGTACAAGTATTTATTATCAAAAAATAAGACAATGATTTAAAACGTTATTTTTTAACAACCGCAAACTTCTCATTTGTACGGACTTTATTCCCATTACAATTCTCAAAGGCTTCCTACGGTTTATTCAAATGCAAATAAGTTAAAGCTGACCATGGCCCGCTGAGTTTGAAGACAAAATAATAACCCGTGACTCGACCGCGGCACCAAATAAATAACGCTTGCCGCTTTTGAAATGGCAACCGGACTTGTGAAGGCAAGTTTCAACACTGAACTTACTATTGTGTCCTTATAGTTTGTTATATTTTACCAGTTTTAACAGATGTTTGTTTTAATTTTACAATAAATTAATAAACAGATCATCTTAACACGTTATAAAACAAAGTTCTCACATCACATCTTTACCTCGGTATGCTATAGATTTTGCAATTATTTAAAGTTTTTGTTTTGATTTTTTTGTTTTTAGGGATACAGTCATAGCCTATAAATTCAAGCAAGTGGCAAATCAGTACTTAAAATTGCTATTAAAATTTTATTGAATTCGGTTTCTTCGAGTAATGTGGAATTAAAAGTGAGTGCTTTCACAATAAGTTTTTGTTTTTTTATTACTTAATTTTATTACTAATGAGACTAATGAGAGTAACAAACTGTTCACCTAATGGCAATTCCTGTGGCCCATGACAACTACAGTTATCCTAGACAAAGAATCATAATACACATGCATTGAAACCCTTGAGGCCTGAGATCGAATGTCGTCTCAAGTAATAAAGGTCTCTGGATCTTTACACTCACCAGACGAAACACAGCAGCATTATCCTCTATTTTGCGATGGTATTTTGTGTGATCCTACCGCGGTCGAGCTGACTTATTCATTCTACAGCCAGTAACAACTGCACTGTAGAGTACCTCTACCACTGTTCGCTACCACGATTCTAACTGAATTTGTTTAAGATTTCATATACCAAATAGTAAGGAAAACAGTCCCGTTATCTATTTTCTAAAATATTAATGAATTTTTGTATGTACCGTACATATATGTACGAGTATGTGTTAAAATAGAGTTAAAATAGTGGAATCAAAACCCTTTTGTTTTAGCAAAACTAATTATATTTAGAAATACCCTACACTGTTCTTTAACAACGATTTGGTATACCAGTAGTAACAAATAACACATTGCTTAAATTTTATGCATAACTTTTTGTTGTATTTCTAGAATTATTCTCAATCACAGGCCCCTGTCATAAAAATTACACGTAGAATTAGTAGTTATATTGTACCTTATCATTATATTATTGCATTGAGAGTAACAAACGAGCACACAGTTTACCTGATGGTAAGTGATTCCTGTGGCCCACGACATCTACATTCATCCTTGACAAGGAATCATAATGCAGATGCGCTGTCACTTCCGACGACCAAGATGAAATGCCTTGTCACCAGTTATAAAGATCTGCGGATCTCTACACTCACCAAACGAAACACAGCAGAATTATGCTGCTATTACACGCTGGTATTATGTGAGGGCTTGGTCCTTCCCCGGTCGAGCTGTCCCATTCATTGTGCTTGTGCAGCTAAAAACAAACTGCAGCGTAGCTCTACCTTTAAGTATCTTGATTCTTCGGCATTCTTTAAACATTCGTATACTTTAAATAATGAATACCATCGTTCCTTTACTAAGACTGCGAATATGAATTATTGTGTCACAATGGCCGAGTTTCAACTGTGCAGTGTGAATCAAACAAATTATTTCTCTCGGATTTTTGTCTGCACTTAGCACAATTTTCAGTCACAATACAAGGAGTATTATAAACGTGACTGAAAATTGTGCTAAGTGCAGACATTTTTTATGAAAACATAATTTTGACTGATGATTTACATCGAATAAATTTATTTGTGTAGCTAAACGTAATATTTTGTTGAAAAAAGAATTCAAATATGAAGAGAAAAGGCAATTGCGAATCGCGTTTTAACCTTTAATACGCCAATTTTAACCTTCTGTCATATATTTATAACCTTTCTGCATTATACTTTTGTTTCATTTACCGCTTAATGGAATAGAAAAATAGCTAAACAGCAATACGAGTTGACATTATAACCACGTCTTGACAGTGAATGGATATAGTACATCAAAAGGAACCATGACACTTTCGTTAGGTGTTGTAGCGCAAATAGTCCCGTTATGTAAGTTTGGGAAACACACATCTTCAAGTCCTCCTGAGATATATCCCTCAATGCCTAAAGACAAAATTCTATAACCAGTGCGAGTTGTCAGTGACGGTTCATAATTATTCATTTCTGGCCATTTGAGTAATTCAGCGAGCTATCGAAGGGACGTAGACATCCGCGGTTGAAACTGAGCAGCCTAAGTAGCTGAAAAGATTGAACTGAATTGGAAATTGGCTGACCATATAGCTCTTAGAACCGATTACTGATAGGGAAGAAAGGCTGGATAGGCTGTGATGATAATGATAATAAAATTATTCTGTTCAAATTGTGAATCTTAGAATAGGCAATAAGATAAGGAAGAGGAAGAAGAGGAAGTGAGATAGTGAAACAAAGTGAGAGAACAATTCCATCGCAATACTTACGAGTTAGACTTCATTATTGAAAGAACAGCGTCAATTGGTACAGAACAGACAGTATTGTTTCAGAAACTGGCAATTAAAATAATGAGTATTTTTTTTCTATAATTAAGGAATACGAGAAATGGCAACAATAACATAAAATAAACAGCAATAAATTACAAGCCTGAGCTTCGACTACGGAAGATAAATCAAACAAATTGTTTCACTTGCCCCAATATCATAAACGTTCAGAAATTTCCAAAAAAAAAAGAAAGTTCCGAACTGAAAATTCCATTAGCTGCAGAAAATGCATTTTCTATAAAAAATATATACGCCTAACGATATGACATTATTCTAAGTTTATTTGGTAAAGGCATTATTTCATTTAAATTGCGTAAAAATTTCATTTTAACTTCGCTCGAGTTTCGGGTATGTATCAAATAAAAAAATACGATCTTTCAAATTCAATAAAGTCTAATATGGTGGTTTCCTCTATGATATAAGACTTCTACGCAAGCTATACGCCTCAAAAAACCTATATAAGCCATAGAAATAGTCTTGTCATTCACGTGATCCCGGAGTCGCACTACAGTGAGCTGCTGCCATATATCAGTCTAGGTGAGATTTAGTTGGCACTCGGCTAACTTAAAATTTGTAAAACTTGAGGTAAAGGATTAGAGGATTACGTCAAGTTGCGCAAAGAATATGGTATAGAGCACATCCACATAGTGCAGCAGATTGTACAGTAGACATACGAGTACAATCAGCGGCGTGACTTATATAATATTTTTATAGTGCACCAAGTACTTATGCAAACACTCACTCGTCGTTCCCGTCCCTATTTTCATGTAATGCAGGAACACGGTACATACATACAACACGCCCTGACCCGAAAAACAATTCCGAAGACCGAATTTGTGATGCACAAATATTGTTCCTCCACTGGGAGTCAAACCCCCACGGCAAATGCCCCACGACACATCAGACAGATATTTATATTTTGAAGAATGAAGTTTAGTATTTAGAGGCAATTTTTTATACAATCTCAAATACTATGCTATTTATTATATTAGTTTAATGATTAAAAAATGTTATTGATTATTTTGTACAGATTTTTTTTTATGAGATTGATTAGAAATATATTTGAAATAGAACCTGTGATAAAATAAATGAAAGATAGAAATCCTTCTCTACTTTCATGTTTGTTATCTATAGGTTCAAAACTGCCAAAGGAAATAAGAAGAAAAATTCGTTTTATATATATAGCGGTCTCTAATACAAGTGAATCAGTCATCGTTTACCATCGGGTGAACTGTCTACTCCTTTATTTCCATTAAAAAAAACTACCAATAATATATCCAGTATTAAACTATTAAATAATTATAACTATATCTTCAAATTTTAGAAATAAACTTTTTTATCAATTTAGTATAAAAATGAGTACTACAGTAAATTTAATAATATATCACGATGAGCAATCCTTTAAGTTTTGATGTAACTCAGTCTAAAAGGTAAAACGTCGTTCTAGCATTGGACACTACAATTTACGTACCGAACTTTTGTAATGTGATTGCATTTAACGCAGAGCACTGTTACAACCATTTATTGCTCAGGGGCATTTTAACAAAAACGTGACGGAATTAAGTTATATTCAAAATATTGTGTTTTACGTTTTTTATACAGATCTTCTATTCAGATCTATTATTTGGCATTATAATTATAAAGTTCGTGTATGCCAATTATTTAAATGGAATAAAACCAAAAATTACGGAAATCATCCTAATTTCAAATGATGTTGAGTTATATATATATGAGTTATATATTGGGTATTAATATCATTGACTTAGTATCCTCAGTTTACTAAAATTAAGTCCCATACCAAGCATACCACTGCAAGACTTACGACATTGTGAGTTTCCTAGTTCTAATGCGTATATCAGACCAAAAGTTAATATTTATTATCAGGCACAGTGCCCTCCCTGACTAAGAATGCTGTAAACCACTCGAAACATAATTAAACGCAACAAAATCCGTTTTATTTTTTTTATTTTTAGTATTACATTTAGAGTAACAAACGAACACACAGTTCACTTGATGGTAAGTTTTTTCTTCGGCCCGTGACATCTACATTCATCCTTGATAAGGAATAATAATGGAGATGCGTTGTCACCCCCTGAGGACTGAGTTGGAATGCCTTGTCACTAGTAAAAAAGGTCTCCGTATCCCTACACTCACCAGACGATATACTGCAGCATTATGCTGCTATTTCAGGCTGGTATTCTGTGAAGGCGTGGTCTTACCCCAGTATTAGAATATAATAGTCTGCCACTAGACAACATTGCCATTTGGCGGTCTTCAAATCTCTTCGAAGAATTTTTATTTAGTTTCTGATATTTTCCTTAAACGGTAAGCACGTGGTAAATCAGCACTAAAATTGCAATTAACAATTACTATATTGACGGCACTGGTATTCGACCTCAGTTTTGCTTTCGTACCGTGACATTAAAAAGTACTGTTAAATTTAATAATAATAATAATAATAATAACTTTTAAATTAACGACAAAAATTAGGTCTTCATGATAGCCTGTTAGCCACTCTGTTAATGAAATAAAAGACCTAAATCTTACTGACAATGAAATTATAAATAGTTGTGATGTCCGTCATTAAAAATGTTAAGTAATATAAATTTATTAACTGAATCCAGAACACATGTGATATATATTAAGTTAATAATCAATAGTGAAACAAAATAACGTTTTAGTAATTCCACATTAAGTTGAATTTAACGAGTCTTATAACGGTACACATCAATATCTAGCATACGTCTCCATCCCTCAGCTGATATTCAATACAATTTGAGGCAGTTGTTGATCATAGTCCACTCTAGGTAGTGAATTTCGACACTCAATGCCTGATTCAATTGCCTGAATCAAGTTCTCACTCACTATTGAACATAAATGTAGTTTGTATACTATGGGATAAGATTTAATAGTGGCTCGAAATCGAAGCTTATATACTTGTACCATTTGGACAGGCGGTGGTAAACGAACATGATAAGGAATCATAACACAGCTGCAATTGATTTTGAATTGAGTGAATGCCTCGACGTTACTAATAACAGCTTCTTCTCTCTTTTAGGTGAGAAGCAACTGACCGAGCCGAGGTTCTATTTTTGAGAGGTTTTTTGGGCACCCTCGAGTCAGTTGCTTAGGCACAACAGGGTAGCGGATCGAGGCCGAGGCTTCTTTTCGGGAACTCTTGTGCTGGTCAACCACTAATAAAGGTCACGGCTGAGCGCGCGATCACCAACCCAGTGTAAGCTATAAAAGCCCTAGGTCTAACAGCACCTAAAATATTTTTTTAAGTTTTTTCCTAGTATGAAAGTAAGCATGTCAAGTGAGCACATAGCGCACCACATGGTAAATGGTAACTGCAATCCATGAACGCCATTGATCCTATTTCTTCTAAGAGCAAGTTCGGTCTCACATGGAATACGGTTCTCATCTCTGGGCCGGGGCACCCCAATACCAACTCCTTCAATTTCATTCAACGAAGAGCGGCTCGAATCTTTGAGAAACTGATATTTTCCGATCGGCTTAATTCGGCATTGCGAAGACATGTTGCTTCTCTGTGCATTTTTACCGATTTTACCATGGGGAGTGTTCTGTGGAGTTGTTCGGATTAATTGCAGTCGCTGAGTTTAATCGTACACCTAGATGGAATTCAAAACCTCATCCTCATTATCTCCATCTCTATCAATCCACCACTGTGCGCTTTACGCGAAATTTTCTGCCACGCACAACTACTCTGTGTAATCAGCTACTAGGTTATAGCCTATACCTTTTTTAAGGGCCGACAGCATATCTGCGACTCCTCTGATCTTGTGGATGCTCATGGGCGGCGGTAATCATTTACCATCAGGTGAGCTGCTTGCTCGTTTTCTACCTGTTCTATGTATATATAAAAATATAAAGAAAAAACATGCCTCAAGAAAGATTAAAGAAACAGATGCATTGCCCTCCTGAACAATAAGATGGAATTTTTCGTTGCCAATGATTGGATCCACAGATCCCTTACCCAGTGTTGTGCTGCTATTTTACGATGGTATTCTGTAAGGGACATGGACCTCCCCATTCGCGTTATCCCTGCTAATTCTGCTGCTAGAAACAAGCTGCAGCATAGCTGTACCAGTGTTAAAATTATGCTATACACCAGTCTAGCAGACCAATTTTTTCTAGACGTTACATGAAGCTCGGCTCGATATGATACGACACGGATCACATGTTACAATTTAATTATATAAGAAATGGCCCCCAATGATGCTTGCATTTTTTTTTCGTAAAGATGTTAATATTCTAATGATGAAAATTTTTTTGAAGCGAACAATATTTTTGAGTTGTATTATTTAATAACGTTAAATCTCCGTATTCAACTACTTTATCTTAATAAAAGGGGTTCATACTTAATTGATTAAACACAATGGTAAATAATTGTATGATTTCATTGAATATCATGCCACTGAGGATATATAAAAATATTGTGTTTGACTAAATTTTACTTGAAATATTCAAAAATAAATCTAATTATGGTACACAGTATATGGTATACAGGTATACTTTGTAGAACTGTCCTAACACAGCATAATTAAACATACCACAGCGAATCATGTTTTGTCAGTTATCAATAAAAAACAGACAAAAATCTAATAAACATGTATTGATCAAAATAAGTAAGTAGACAAACGAACGCACCGTTCACCCGATGGTAAAATGGTACAGCCCATAAACACCTACATTCTCAATAAATATACAAGACGTAAGTGCGTGGTCTTGGATGAAATGCCTCGTTACCTATTATTAGATGTCCCATTACACACTCACGTTATGGTACTATTAAGGAGTCGTGCGTACCCATTCATGCTGCAATTTGAATGAATCTGCAGTGTGCTTGTTAAAAAATCTTCAGTATAATCCATATTATAAAGGTGATGGATGTGATTAAATTTTACAAAAATGTTTTTTTTTTAATTTTATTGTTTTATAATTATATTCGTTACAGTTTTTCTAGTACCACTCACAATATACAAAATTTCCTAAAACAGACTATTAGATTTCTAAGATTTTCTCTTAGAGTAATGATAAATTGATAATTTTAATAAAGAATCCTTGAGAATGTCAAATCAAGCAGTGAAGACAGAATAATGAATTTAGGACTAAGGCGCACGGAGATTAAACACTTACTATTAAAGATCTTAGAATATGTTTGATTAATAACAATCTAGTCTAGTGAGCACAGATGTAATGTTTCTGCTACACTCTATACACTATTTATGAGCATTTCTCGTAATTTAATCCTATACTGAATAATATTAACAGTAATGCATGCATTCTTATCTGTCTGTTGAAATGTTGAAGAGAAAAATCCTAACAAGATCTTCTAATCATATTATAGATGCTTGCCTCATAAATTATTCACAAACTTTGTGGAGAAAAAAATTACAAGTGTATCCATTCTTTCTAACTTTTATATTATGGTAATCACTGTTTTTTACATATGCATTATGATTTGCATATACAAAATATTGTAACATATATATTATGAGGGGAATGTTATAGTACATATTTTAATAAAAAAATACCTATGACACCGAGGAACTCTCTTTTGACGCCTTCCCTCGTGTAACGGCACATGGCCATAAGTTCGCAGAAGAATTAAGAAATGGGGGGGGGCCTAATTTGTATTTTATTATAATATAATTTGTATTAACGAAACTGGGGCCCGCGACTTGGAAACCATTTTTCATCATCATCTTCATTTTACTATCTATCCTAATAAAACTGATGAAGATATTATAATATATTTAATGTTGAGCATAAAAATCGACTCAAGCATAATGCACTAGGTTGTAAGTCTATATAAAAAGAACTGAGCCGTGAATTATAATTTCCTTTTTGAACATTATTTAAACAAATGTTATCTTTTCCAAGAATTCGACCGAAGAATACATATACATTATATTAATATATAATTATAATATATAATTATACATTTTTATTAATGATATGAATTGAATTTAATTTTATAAGATTTTGGTTTATAAATAGAGTTTATAACATAGTAAATAACTTGTAAGGTCCAATGCACTATCAGAAAATAAAATAAAACTACATAATAAAAATACATAACTTGCTATATGCTTCTGAGCAAATCAAAATAGTCCAGCGAAGTTCTGCCTTCCGCGCCAGAATAAATGAGTTTCAGTGTTTTTATATTATGTGTTACTAAACTTATTTGGACATGGAGCTATTATGTCTTGATAAAATAATATTATTATACATTCATATGATAAATAGTGTAAAGTTAATTAATATTACTACAGTAATGGGATCTCAATTATCTTCGACTTCCATAAATTTACCGAATAGAAATAAAGTTGTCGCGATTAAAGGAATTTGCATTTTACTCTATATATAATGAAGCAATGTGTCTACAAGTTTTTCAATAAGAACCAATCAGAGTATACTCGTAAATATAAACAAAGTTTGGCAACACAACGAGGTTGGAACTACATCGAAACATTTAATTATTTTTGTAAATGTGAAAACTTAGAAGGCCTCGAGAAAAACATCATACGCTTAAGCCATTCACCTGAAACTTACTGATTAACTTCAGGCATTTTTATGCAATACCTAATTATTATATAGAAATTTTGATCGTAAAACTATAGCGTAATATTTATTATATACAATTGTAAGAATATTCAAGAACACTTAAAATCATTGTACAAAAAACCCAAGTAATGGGCATAAAAATGTTCCTTTTATTCAAGTTAAAATCAGTCGCCAGTGACTAGTAACAAAAAAATTAAGAAGATTGATAATGTTGATTTTTATTGACGTCACACAAATCAATTTCTTAACATTTGCCATGCAAGCAGGTGCTCCATCAGCTAATGTATGTCGATAAAAACCTCTAACTTTGATTATTGCGTCACGTGACGTTAAATCAAGTTATTGAAGTTCCAAACCAATACAATTATTTAATTTTTTGCACTTTATTTTTAAGAAAAAAATGTTCATACATAAGATATTTCTTTATTAAATACTGTATTTTGATTACAGGTGTTTCAAAACACTGTCCGTTCGTTAGCAACGTCATTACCAAGTAATAATAGGATGACGTTAGTGTTCTAAGGGTCTTATAAATTATTATTATATTTATTATATTTTAATGAACATAAGGAAGACAAACGTGGACAAAGTTTACCTTAAGTTAAGTGATTTCTGTGGTTCATAAACACTTTTATCTATCTTCAACAAATATTCAAAATTAATACACATTTTTTGTCACTCCTAAGGGCTAAAAATACTTCGGACACTAGTAACTAGTGGTAGAGCTTTTGTTTGTTTTTAGCTGCAGCATGGTTGGGTCGACCGGGTTAGGACTACGCCCTCACAGAATACCAGCATACTGTTGCTATGTTTCGTCTGGTGAGTGCAGGGATCCAGAGACATTTATTACTGGTGACGAGGAATTCTATCTCAGTCCTCAAGGGTACTAACGCATCTGCATTATGATTCATTGTCAAGAATAAATGTAGTTTTCATGGGCCTGTGGCAATCACTTGACGTCAGGTCAACTGTCTGCTCGTTTGTTACTCTCAATGTAATAAATAAATGAAAAAAAAAACCGTTACGATTTAAAGAGAACCACCGGATCCATACACTCACTAAAATTTTGTGCAGTGCACAGCAATAGAATGATCCACTGTCACATTTTAATCCGACCTTTTTTCTTCATATATAATTTACAAAAATTAAAAAAATAGAACCATTTCTATAATATACCCAGATTCTTGTTTACGTATATTTGTGATGGTGAATTGGAGTGAGAGTCATCATCATCATCATGTCGATTTCCCAAATCTAACTTGACAGCTAAAGTGGTGGCGAAATTTTCCCATATAAGCTTAGATGAAAAAAAAAGAAAAAACTTAAAATTTATATTATATGAAATATAAATTAAAAGAACATGAATAACTCAACTGCCTCACGATTCTATGTTGTAAATTACTTGTAATACCTAAAAGAATACATCACCATACACAGTACATAGCCAATAACGAAGTATATTACTATATGATACATTAAATTTCTCTTTACACATCTTGAATATTAACTTTTAGTAACATTATCCAAGTTATAAAATATCGTAAAATAATAAATCAAAATTTTTAGATTAAATATAATTGTAAAATATTCAATTAAACAATTATATAATATAAAAGTAAAATATTCAAAATAAAATAAATATTAAGCGATTTCTTGTCCATAAAGAGAAAGAGCCTCTCTAATGTTTAAATTAATTACAAGAATAGATTCATTAATATACATATTTATATAACTGAATCGCTTAACTTTGGCAGCGAACTCAATTCAACTTCAACCAGATTAGGCGACATTACGTGACTCGACTGCTTAACAGATAACTTCATTGACATCAGTAATGTTATAACTTCGGACGTAGAAGTGGATGACACTTAACATGTATAGAGCATGTTTAAACTTGGAATTAAACTCGTTCTTTCAAAGTTGCATTCGACAAACTTACTTTAAATTTTATTACAATTTACAATAACACGGTTATGATAACAATAATTAACTTTACAGTAAGGTATAGGCTGTTTTTGATTTTATTATATTTGCAGCTTATTAGTAACAGGTTCCGCCTCATTCTTCAGATTGACAAGAAATGTGCACCCTTAATGTTTGCTTAGACTGGACCCAGGTGTCGTGGGCTTACTTAACCAAGGATTAAACGAATGCTTTTGTCCGATTTTCATTTGTCCAGATGTTCATACAGTAAATATCTCGACGATGGTAAATTTACTACAAACTAATAATTTTGAAAGATTAGAGTAAATTAAAGATATTCTTTAAAATTTGAAGAGTCGATAGCCGAATAGGTTAGGGTTCGGTCTGCGAAATATAAAGTCGTAGGTTCTAATCTGCCATTCAACTATTGTCGTAAACCATTTCCTAGCACTAGCATTAGCTTAGTTGGATTGGTTAACCGGAACGTTAGCACTGCTAATAATATTAAAAAAAAACTAAATAATATATGTTTTAAATTTAGGTTATATGTTAAATTAATTCAACATAAGTTATTCCAAAAATATCAGTCAATAAATAAAAGGAACAGTAATTCCCTCATGGACTACGTACTCTCATGTTTCTATTTCGCATTAAAAGAGAACGTCGTTTTTGGAGCCACCGGAAAAAGTAACGTATATTGATCGTAATATGTATACGAAAAATAATCAATTTATATTTTAAATTAGAATGGTATCAAAAAATTATGTTTTATTTTTATTTTTAATGCCCAATATAATAGGCAAAAGCATGCATGTATATACAATGATAGTTCAACAAATTACAACGCATATACTTGATTGATTTGTTGATTGATAGATCCGAATGAATTTAGAAAAATGTAACGTATATCCGCGATTTCAGTTGTTTTGTTGAAAATCGAACGCTAGAGGATTTTAGAGGCAACAAGTGTATCAATGTTGGGGATCGGTATAAAAAACAAAAGATTAAATTCAAAAATAAATCACCCATTTTAGTTATGATTAATAAAACTTATTGATTTCACTTTGTAGCAAAAACTACAATTGATAATTAATCAAGTACAAATTGGAGTCGCGTTTTGAGATTATGTTATATTAAGTACATAAGCTCCTTTCAGAAGCTTGCTTAAATGGATTTCTATTTTAACATTTTGTAACAATTGTAAGCTTAAAAGAGATTACGGGTTGAATAAGTCGCAAAATACAACTCTAAAATACTGGTGTTTCCGAGAATGACGGGTTACACCCGTAACTAATGTTTCCTCAATTCTGGACTAAATTAAGAATATATAAAATCTTTTAGATTGTTCTATTTAACTGTAAAGTATAAATAAAACAATGTATCTTTTATTTCTTTTTACAAGTTACAAGTTACCTTCAAAAAATTATTAATTTTATTGAACAGTCTAGTAAGTTCAAATCAATTTAAATTATCAAATAACACAGAAGACTGTAGTAATCTTGGAGATCATTGGCCAGATTTACAAAAGTTCGGCAATTAACAGGAATCGTCATGAGAACTCATCCGAATTGCAGATTACAAGGCATTCCATCTCAGTCCCTTAGGGATGAGAAATTGGGTGCATTTGTTTAGAATTGATATAGATGTTATGGGACGCAGTTATCACGTACAAGCAGGTGAGCTATGTGCTCAGTTTTCTCCTATAATATATAACGGCTATATTCTCTTCCTACATATACAGTAAAATTGTTCAAAAATATTGGATAATATTAATTATAGCAGTGGTTTTAGGCTATAATTAATATTATCCAATATTTTGCCTCCAAACTACTTACTTGAACTATTTAATTTCCAGTCAATTGTAATAAATACAAGTAATAACAAATTGAAACAAATAAAAGTGATTTCATTATTTTGTTGACGTTACTAGCAATTGAGAATAGATTTTAAGAACGCTACATATATATGTATATGCATGAAATATTTTTAAAGTCGAAGACTTTGCTTTTTAGGCCCGGTTTTTAGGCGGACGTTGGGTTTAGATAGATGAATATTTGTTTTGGTACTCGTATTAATGTCAAGTTTCGTTATAAATTGCTGAGCAGAAAACAGACTTGTCAATAAAAAAGGAAACATTTTCAAATTTATTAAACACAGTTTAATTTAAACTCCTTTGTGTCCGTATAATAAAGTTTGCAACTTTATAATTAACTATTATGTTTTTGGTGATTCTGCACAAAATTTAATGATCGTGTATAACTTAATCTGAAGGCATGAAAATGAATTGATTAAGTATTTTTTAAGGAGTCTTTTTAAATCCTTCAATTCGAAAGGAATATTGTATTTTGTATTCCTACTCCCTGGCTGGCCTCCCTCCCCTTATATGAATTCTGTTTTTTTTGTTTCATACTTTATTAGTCCTACTATTTTTAATTTTATTAGTACTGGAAGTTGCGATTAAATCTACTTCGTAGTAATAATTTGCATATGTTACTGAATTTAATTTAAAAATTGGGCAGTACATTAGCTTTTACCAAAAGCTTTTTTAAATCTATTTGATGGTAAAAACTGTTTACTTTGTAAATTTACGGGTCATTAGATTAGTTAACAGCTCTGGTAACTGGAATGTGATGCAATAATATTTACATGTCGCTGTTACTTTCAAGGTTTTACGAGTACGTAGTGTTTTCGGCGTTGTAGTTAAATTGTGAAAATAGCTCCATAAACATATATATATAACATTGTTTTGATACTATTTCTATTCATATACATTCTTTTGAAATATTTAATTTATCGCAAATCATAATACAAGGAATACGGAGGAACTACTCTTTTAAAGTTGATAAATTATGCCTGATGAATGACGTTTAAAGAGTTGTATAGAAATATTTAAGTGTGTCTAATTTTTTACTTTTAAAAACAACACTCATTGCTAAAATATATCTAGCCAGGTTCCGGGTGGTTGTAAACAATCGATGAGTTATTATCAGTCGATCGCAGGCAATTCCAGCTATTCACTGGCGTACCTTTACATAAAAGAAAAATCATATTCACCTTCCATTATTGCTCGTGTGTTGGCTGAATAATTCATAAGGCAACAGGCACTGATTTGTTACCCGTGTTGTTTCCTTCTAAAAATATATCTCCATTTTTAATTCCAATATTTTCAAAATCATTATATACCGCAGTTAAATATTATAAAGCAGTTTTAAGAGTTTTAGTAATTCATTTTAGATTCAATGGATTTATTTGATACTACTTTTTGTAATATATAGGTGTTTTTACCATGAGATGAAGTGTATTCTATACTTCATCTGATGGTAATTAATATTTGTAGCCCATGACAAGTTCCAATACCATAAAAAACTACACTTTTCACCAATTACTACTCTAAAGAATCAAGATGCAGATGCCTCACAATAATAATAATAGACATAAGGGTTATTAAGACTACACAAACGAGAAAAACTTGCCTGATGGCATGTGATTCCTGCGGCCCTTGACATCTACATTCATACTTGAAAAAGAATCATAATGTAGATGCGGTGTTACCCTTGAGGACTGAGATAGAATGCCTCGTCACCAGTAATAAAAATCTCCGGAATTTTTTCGTTTAATTTTTTATTCGAATTTAATATCTTCCACTAGTACGTGTAATTTTTGAGCACTCGATACTCTTGAGTAACTCAAATTCGATTCTCCTGGACCCAATTCGGAAAACCACGTAGTCGGATTCATAGTCAGGTGGTAGATTTAACATAATTTGATATAGTTGTTAGACCGGGATAAACAGAACGCAATGTTTAATTTAAGTTATAAACTATTTGAATGCCAAATTTTATTCAAATCTGTTCAGCCGTTTTTAAGTAACTAAGTAACAAACATAGAAACTTTGATAAAATGTATTCTACTTTAATCCAGGTTATAAACTATCTGTGTGCTAAACTTCATTCAAATCCCCGGTTTTTGTTTATGTAGTAACAAATATTCAAACATACAAACTTTTACTCTCGTATTATAACGCAATGAAATTCTTTTTAGTTGCAAAAACCACATCAGTATTCGTTCAGTAGTTTTCAAGCATTTAAGTAACAATAAAACAAAATTAAAAATGTATCTCTGTTTTGATGTATGTATCTCTATTATTATTATTTTACCTATTATTATTTAAAAACTATTAGAATTGTTTGGAACAATATCTGTAAAAAACAAATTACCAAGTAATCTTTTAAACAAAGTAATTTTATCTGATGCAAAATCTTAGCTCGTTTAGCGTAAGCTTTTATATAATATATTTACGTGTTTTTTCAGTGAGTTTTACTGTAACTCGGGGACATAATAAGAAGTAATGAAGATAACTTTCTAAGTAACTAATGAGGTGGTCTCGGAGATTACTGTTTTTATTATTATGGTTTGTGTATTATTGAGGATCTGGCATGTTTAATTAGGTAAATGTATGTTTACTTTTATAAAGGTTTTAGGGTATTTGAATATTTATTATTTTATATAAAATGGTTGGCAATCTAACACTGTGCGCTTTACGTGAAATTGTCTGTCACGCAAAACTACTCCGTGGAATCAACTGTCACTGGCGGTATTTCCAAACCTAAGACTAAGGGAACTTCAAGAAAAGAGCCCACATCTTTTTTAAAGGCCGGCAGCGCCTCCTCCAGTGTTGCGGATGTCCATGCGCGGTTGTAATCGCTTACCATCAGGTGCTTGCCAGTTGCCACTTATTCTTTAAAAAAAACATATTTATGAAATTTTTTATAAATATTTAAATAAACCTATTCGGGGTGACAATGATTTAAACAACAGTTATTATTTCGTACTGTAAAATCGAAAGAATATTTGAATACATCATGGATACTGTAAATATCTATCCAGAGCCAGTAACCCAGTAATGGGTAGCTAAGTATTTTATCTCATTCCTTGGCGGTGATGACGTCAGTGTATCATTTCCCTACAGGTGAACTGTGTACTCGCTTGTCAACTTAAATACGATATAAAAAGTCCTTAATTTGATAAAAAAAACATTATTCAATATTTCATCTTTATTCTCTATTTTTCTCGTCTCGCACTTCTTAGGAATTACAATAAATATTGAAAAGAGGGGCGTGGTTTCATCGAACTGTAAGCATATTCCTCGTAATGTTATTTATCAATAACCAGAACATATCTTTGATATCGGTGAAAATGGAAATGCGTCACAACGAAGATTAAATTAAAAAAATTAATAAGATTTTATTTGAAATAAGAGAAATATAATAATATTTGTTTAATAACTTAATTTAAATGAATAAATAGACTAAGAGTTTACATTTGCTTTCATTTAAAAAGTAACAAAATGTTTACGCGTTAAATTGCATTCATGAATTAAATTAATTTTTTTTTAATAATATATATACTCCGTATACACATACATAAACTCCGTAGAAAACATAGATGTATAATTATAGTTTATATTTCCTGTTCGCTTTTTAAATCGTGTACTTGAAACTCTGTCTCAGTAATTGAAATTACTGTATTATTACTCGGTATAATATTCCATATAAATAGTAATTAGATAACACGCATTAAATGAGTATAAATTTACTTTTTCACAAAAAAATATCAATAAATGATATTTTTTTAGAGAAATAACTATTTAAATATTTTGGTTTCAAAAAGAATATCAATGATTTGATATCTTTAAAAATTAGTTATAATTCATGAATTATGACTAAGTTTTACATGGTTCAGATAAACCTTAGGATTCATATGTACAAGTTTTCAATTATTGGTAAGGTGAAATTTCATCGCAGTCAGATGGCAACAGATTAGGTTTAAAATAATATTCTCTATAGGGACCACTTAGTAGTAAGTAAAGATGAGTAATTTTTTTAAAACAATAAATAAAAATTGGTTGAGAATTTGAATTTTTTAGATATTACTGTTAATTTTTACTTACTCGAAAGAAGATTTAATTTTAATTTCTCTATCAACAATCCAGTTTGTTGATAGTTTAAAAGTCCAAAAAAATTCTTGAAATAAAATAGTGTTACACATTTTTATGACTTAAAAGTGAACATAGAGTTCAACCGACGGTGACTCCTGCATCCTAAGATCCTCTCATTGTAACTCGGTAAAGTATCATACATAATATTTGTCACATCTAAGGATAAATATGGAATGCCGCATTACTAGTAGTTTCATTTTTTTATTACATTCAGAGTTACAAAGGAGCACACATGTTCACCTGATGGTAAGTGATTCATACGGCCCATGATATCTATATATATCCTTGACAAAGAATTATAATGCAGATGCGTTTTCACCCTTGAGGACTGAGTTGGAATGCCTCGAAACCAGTAATATAAGTCTCCGGATCCCTACACTCGCCAGATGAAACACAGCAGCATTACGCTGCTATTTCACGCTGGTATTCTGTGAGGGCGTGGTCCTATTCCGGTCGAGCTGACCTATTCATTCTGCAGCTAAAAACAAACTGCAGTGTAGCTCTACCACGATATATCTATAAATCTGACCATAGGTATCAAATAAGCCATGTTTATACTTACAAAAATACATAAAACCATACTCGTAATTCAATTCACATCAATGATGTAAAAGCGTTTTAATTAATAAAGTTTGCTCCTAAGCTCCTTTAAAATTGCCAATAAATTTTATATTTTCATTTGAAAGCGAAAATCGAATGCTCTTTCCCGTTATTTACACACTCTACATGCCATGCCTGGTCTATGTATTCTTTTCAGCCTTTTAGTGATAAGTCCGCATCTGTGCTTCTGCATAATTGTGTACAAAAATATTAGTGTATAATTCAAACACAAAGTGTAAAGCGAGCGACTGCAATAACGTTTCGATATAAAATAGCCATTTTTGTTCCTTATAAAACCTTATAAAAGTTTCTTGGGCACTGACTGCAGGTTTTTTGTTTTATTGTATTGAGAGTGACATACAAGCACACAGTTCACCTGTTGGTAATTGTTTCCTACGGCTGATGGCAACCTAACGGAATACCAGCGCGAAATAGCAGTATAGCGTTATTGTTTCGTATGGTGAGTGCAGGGATCTGGATACCCATTTTCTGATAACGAAAAATTCCATCTTGACCGTCAGAGGTGGCAATAATTATGTAATCTGAATCTTTGTTGAGCATTGTCATCTGGTGCTAATCAGAATATACCTATGTATTTCCGCGGTTGAAACCCAACCATAAAGAATGAAATTTTAAGGTAGGATTAGTAAGTTTAATTAGTTATAATAATGAGCATTCTATCCTATCGCGAAAATATTGCCAATTTTGAAAAAAGATTCTAAACTATCCGCACCGCATTTACTCACAAATGTCGACCCCCATAAGTTGAAAGAAAAAAACACTTTATTTCTAAAATTATATGTTTGTAGTGCCGTATTATTTATTACATTTAATCAAAAATGTTAAACGAGCTTTTTTAACGCTCCTTACAAGATAAAAACCCCCGAGCTTTTATCAAACCTAAAAGTCTATTTAGGTTTGATAAAAGCTCGTTAGTCTTCTTCTAAACTAGTACTCAGAGGCAAAGCCGACTTCTTGCTATTACTTTAGTATAATTTAAAACAGCTATGAAAATTATCTGTAATTTATTTTAGATATAAGATAAAGATAAAAATTTCGTGCAAACTATATTATTTTAAAAGTGCTTCCTAATGAGTTGTTCAAAGATTCAGATTTACCTTACCTAGTTTCCTAAAGGAAATTTTATTAAGTTTAAAAATAAAATTTTTCTTAGTTGGTAGGTCATATGAAAAATTTTAAATATACAATAAACACAATTGGATTTATAATCTCCAAATATTTGCAAGTCACATTACGCTTATATTTTATATTTAATTATATTTCGAGGATTTCATAATGGGTAGGCACCGAATTCTTATTAAAACTCCTTTTTATCTTTAATCTATTTCTTTTTGTTTAATTTAGTGACAATCTGCGTAAGAACATTTATATGTTTTATATTTAAGATCTTTGATACTTAAAAAAAATATTTTTTTGTTAGTTTATTGGTCCTAGAAAAAGAATTTTCGTCACCTGTGCTAGGTTTTTAATACTTCTCTTAGTTTTTTCTGACGATTTATTATTATTAATAGACTTATTTATTGAATTTTTGTTACAAACATTTAATTTTTACCCGAATTAAAAATTTAAATTACCATGCTTTTTTTTATTGATACTAAGTGTAAAAGAAACATGTTTATAGTGGTAGAGCTACTCTGCCGTTTCTAGCTACATAATGAATGGGTCTGCTCCCTCTGGTGAGTGTAGGGATCCGGAGACTTGTATTACTGGTTCCATCACAGTCCTCAGGGGTAACAAAGCATCTTATCACATTATGATTCCTTGTCAAGGATGAATGTAGATGTCATGGGCCACAGGAATCACTTACCATTAGGTGAACTATGTGCTTGTTTGTTATTGTCAATTAAATAATTAAAAAAAAACATATAAATGCATATTCTTTCATTAATTCTTTCATAGTCATCAAAAGCGTCGCATTAACAGTTTTTTCTTCATGGCGTATGTATGCTAAAGTTTACATGGTAAACATTGTCAATCGATAATATTAAATGGCATAAAATATGTACTAACACCAATGAATGTATCATTTACAAAAAATACGATAGCTTCTGGATTTATCTTGCGAAAAATGTACGAAAATTAGTTTGTCTCCTTAATACAATTGCTAGGAAAACATTAAAAAAACTCTTAAAACACCGTAACTTCTTTTTAGGTCACTATATCTATCAAAATATTTCGTTTTAATTTCATTGCTATAAATTTTTCAAATATATGTTTAACGACTTAAAAATAATCCACCGCCACCATAACCCTCGACAATTTATTCCTTCATCAATGTCAAGTGTTGAATTTCGTGCACACGGCAATTAATTGGGAAATCATTGCTGCGGCACGATTTCCATATTTTTTTTACGCATTTTATTTTTAATAAAGTCACATATAGTAATTTGTTAAACAGAAACACAAGCAATTAAAAAAATGGTGGCGTATCATATAATGACATAAGAGAATGTCGAGCCGTCCTTCTATTTATATCAAAATTATCTAATATTGTTTTTGGGATTATCTACTCTTAGATGGAATAGGGGGAAATGACAGTAAGTCATTAAATTCATCTAGCGTCCCCTTCTCTTTATTATTTATTTAGTTTGAACAGTTAATAACCAGTTTTCTTTCCTGAAGGATTTGTAATAATCTCATTATTTTTCTTTCCACATTATTTGCTTTTCTACCATCAAAAATAATAGCTATTACTATCTTATAGCTAAAAAGCTAGTGCATATTAACTAAATATTTAAATAATCACAGTAAATATATATCCACTGAAGGACACAAAATCAATTAACCCCGAAACTTGTTAGATACATAGAGCTATATTATAACTTAATATTCTTTATGTTAAAAACTATGTGTATAGATAACCTAGATTGCCTTAGCTAATCTATTAAAAGTACTTACAAAAACCATTATCCTGCCTTTTAAACACAATCTTCTTAAAAGTTTTAAAGCAATTCTTACTTTTGTAATATAAACACTCGGCACGGCACTCATTACGTTTACGTTTAAACATCAAACTAAACCGGCGCGACGTTTGAACTGCAAGATACTATTAAAATGATGTGAAGCGGTGCGGTTTTTAAAAATAAGTTGATATAAATATCGTGAATGATAAAGTAAAGTAAAGGTAGTAGTAATCAGCATAGCTTCTCTAAAATACTGTTAAACGCGAGTTTTATAAACTGGACCAGCGAAAACGGAGTAGACCGTACTAGAGTAAGAGTTATCGAAGGTGTCATGAACAAGCTTCTTTTTTTTATGCAAATTACATTGCTGTTAACAGCAAAGTAAACAATAATACCGTTCTTTTTTTCTATCGTATAGCTACAGGACTTAAAGCATTCAATGCAGTTTTTTTTCTGATTCCAATAATGCAATTAACCATATTTTTACTAATTTGTGGACTATAACGTTTTTACTTTCTGTCGTCGAGATATATACATATATGTATAGACGAGTATGAATCTTTAGTGGGGTCACGTGGGATTGATAAAGGTCATGACCTAAATTGTATTTCTTTTCCCGTTGACTAACGAGGGGTAAATAAAATAACATAAAATGGAAAAACTCTACTATCTAAAATCAGTTATTTAAAGAGCGCGAGGGAGTACACATATACTGATAAATCATTATTATATCAAATACAGGCTCCATTTTTTAATTGTACCGATTTTTCTGAAATTTCTTTTGTGTCGTGATGGTTGGTGATCCCGATACCCAGAAGCTTCCGGGATAAAAGACCCAATGAATTATAATTTTCAATATATACCTCATTACTGGCATTCGATGCCAATTTACGCAAGCAAAATAGTACCTTCTAGTAAGTCTTCGGCCGAACCAACTTATTTGGTGCACTTTTTTCTATTACTACTCTACTTGGTTAAATTGTTGTTATTGGATTTGAGTTTATCGACTTCTTAATATTTTTTCATAGTTTCCTTTTTATTCACACTCAGGTTATTAGATTTTCATATGAATATTTGGTAACAAAATTCATTTATTTGACAAACATTTTTTCAGGTGCAAAAATTAAATAAAAAAACTCGCACGTTTCCTGCAGCCGACAACAAAGGATTTTCCATATTTTGAGCGTTTAGCGTAAGGCCTCTATGTACTAAAATTATTTTGTTATCATATTGTTTCATTGTATATAACAAATCATTTATTCTTTTTTATCTTATGCCTTTAGAACAAATATTACTTTGGTCGACTTATAAAGCTCAAGCGTGTAGTTATCTTACTCACATTAATCCAAACCAAAAAGCTTGGGAATACAGTCAAATATAATAGAAACTATTCTGTTATTGAGATAAACAGCGCAACAATAACGAACATATAACTTGTTAGAAAAAGACGATCGTATTATAAAGTAATGAAACCGGTATACAAAGTTAGATTCTTGGAGATTACAAGTTTATTGTTAATCTGATGTGTATCGTAGTTCATTTGAGTATTTACTTTAAATTATTTTAGTGTAAATAGGTGTTCTATATGTGTGGAAAAGCTGGACAGTATATTATCGGAGATAATGGTGATATCGTTCTGGTCCATTTTGATCATAATAACGCTGTTCATTATTTTCTGATGATTGCAACTGAGAAGTATAAATTATAGTGGCGTCGTTTGTACGTACACACAGAGCTCACTCACACTCACTCCTCGACACCTTTCGTTGTCCAATGAAATTCATGAAGGATGGTAATGGTAATCACTGTAATAAGATTTTCTTTAATCGAAGTTTTTTTTAAGTTTATCGAAAAGTTATGCATTGTATAAAAGCTTTTCGATATGAACCGGTTAGAGTATGCATCATAAATATCAAAAATTTCAATTCGACACAAAACTTTCCATATTTCACTTTAAATAGTGCTATCAATATTTTAAAACAAAACAAAAATCCAAATATTGCTTCTTAAAATAACCCAAGACAAATCTCAATCTCTATATCTATTTAATGTATCTATTATTCTAATTAATATATATTTGAAAGTTAACTTATTACTCTAACTCAACTAATATCAACGGAACGTTTATATTAGTAATTATTTAAACAAATACATTAGAAACATCAACAACAGATGGAAATGAAATGATCGCTCTAGTCTCTTTCAAATAAACAGAAATGTAAACATAGAGTAATCTTATTGTAAAACAAACGATAAAAACTATTTATACCCAATTTTATTACCCAATAGTAGAATTTTTATACTGTCTGACTGTCAAAGTCAGAAGCGTAAAAATAGTTTATACAATTTTTTATCATTTGTTACTTTAAACCAAGTAGTTTATCTTTTGATCACCTTAATTTACACAGGCGACAAGTGGCTTTATTAGCTGTAATGTCTGAGCCAATTGAACAAGTTTTTATTTACATAGCTTTAATTTATAAATGTTTTTTTTATTATAACAAAATATAATAATGAGAATAATATATTCATTTATAAACACAACAGTTTCAAAACAGGCAACGTCATTACCGAGTTCCTTGGAGCGTAAAATAAAGTAATAACAGGATGATGGAAGTGATTTGGGGATCTTGAAAATGATGTACTTACCTTTTAAGCGTACACTTTCAACAGATTTTCCAACTACCACTTCTATAATTTTTATTATTTTTTATTATATTGTGATTACCAAACGAGCACAAAGTTCACCTGTGATGCGAAGGGATTCCTGCGGCCCATGACATCTACATTCATCCTTAACAAGGTATCATAATGCAGATGCGTTGTCACCCTTGAGGACTGAGATAGAATGCCTCGTCAATAGTTATAAGAGTGTCCGAATCCCTACACTGATCACACGAACCACAGCAGCATATGCTGGTATTTTACGCTGGTATTCAGTGAGGGCGTGGTCCCATCTCGGCCGAGTTGACCCATTTATTCTGCTCTTAAATTGCAATATCAATGTCATCTATAAGCTAGGGCTAGGCTCTAGTCCCAGGCTTATAGGAAATGGCTAAGGTACACCCTGCCTGTAGTACAAATCGATGAAAAGGTGATTTTGGGTTCACGGACGATCACGGTCCGGGCTCCAATCATCCAGAAAATTGAACCCGTGGATGACAGCAACATGCACTGGTTTACACAGCGTAGCATAGTGCGGTTACCAGGGGAGATGAGGTCTCCCCAGGAACGTGCTTCGGCAAAGGAACACCGGTATGTCCCAGATTCTTTCGCAATGCATTGAGGTGTGACCACCGAAGGTGATTTTAATGCTCCCACAGGCATAGTATGTTTCATTAACCATTCCTCCCACTGTACAGTAATAGGTTCACCTGCTGAAACGTTTAGTACATTGTAGCTTTCATTCTTTTACTTATATTTTATCCCCTTTTTATACGTGCTATGCTTTTAATTTATTTTAATACATTATATAAGGATAAATTATTGTCGAGTGAATGAGACGGCATAGTACACGGTATAGTAGTTAAAAGATGACAGAAAAGTTCAGTTTATTAACGACAAAAACAGCATGTTATAGAATACAGATACAAAACGCACGCACAGCCCAAGCACATTCCGCATTGGCCTCTTCTTTGTGTTGAATCTTTTAAAGTAAAAAATTATTACTTTTAACTATACTTTTTATGAAACTAAGGGTAAAACATTAACGCTCGGTTGATGGTATAATGACTGCGGATCATCAATACTTAATTAATCCTCAACAAAGATTCAACCTTGTCTTTGAAATGATGGACTGATGGACTGCTTTCGATACCAATAACTAAGCCTACAGATCATTACATACCAAACGAAATGCAGCATTACGTTGCTATATCGCGTTGGTATTTTGCGTTACCCGCCCTAGCTGACTCATTCAAGGTCAGCAGAAATAATACATATCTAGCTAAACACAAATTAAAAATCCCGCAAAAATAAAACAGTGTATAAAATATAAATAAAAAAATGTTACCTATTAACTCTTTTCCGTACCGTTACTCTTAATTTACTTTTGAACACACAAAGATCGTGAAGGAGAATTTACGAGTACAATTAAAAGGTATTATAGCGATTGCAACACGTTATAGTCCCCTTGGAACAGATAACCAATCTAAGATTTTCGAGTTAATATATACACATTATTTAAATACTCAAAGTCATGTTACCGTATAATTTTATTTCCGGTATACGTTTTGATTTGATCAATCCACTCTCTTTAATTGTAAAGATTGATTTAGGGCATGTCCTGTATATCGACGATAAGCACCAAGCTTCAGGTCTTGTTTTATAATACGTGACAGAGTAACTAGCGGGAATCTTCATTTCTCGCGATAAGATTTTTTGCTTCCTAATGGGGTTTCGACGAATGTTGGCTTAAACAGCATTAACAGCCTTTTTAGTTCTAACAGCACGCCGCCACCCCGATCTTGTTTGGTCTTCGACAGAGGAAGTGTTGTTGTATCTGTTGATAGTACGATATAAAACATACGGTAGATACCAAGCTTTTGAAGTGTCTGGAATATGACCAACGGCTCCATACCCACTTTGTGCAAGGCGATCACTGCAATCCTATTTTCTTTAACACCCCATTCCATATTGTAATTTGATAATGAACTCGAATGGTGCAAAATCGAAAGAAGTTTTTAAAATTTGGAACACGTATATTACGTGTTCCAAATTCAAAATAATTAAAAAGTTGAAAATAACAAAAGTTTTTATGTAACAGTATTTATGGCCATGACTAGTCACTTTGGTCAGTTTCATGAACGCTGAATAATACTATATATTCATATTTAATGACACAATCATTAATGATCTAGTTCGATAGGTCGAAGTGGTGTTGTGTAAATCATTTAGATATCGGCTTTTATTAATATTTTAATGAGCAAATCCTCATGGATTTCCTTATGTAAAAGATTCTCCACTCTGAGGAGATAACGGGTTATTTCGAATCCTACTAAAGCTCCACGATGGTGGTCATCAGCCATCAGCTCTAAGCGCTAACAGGAAAACGAGTTCGAAACGCAAACCAATCCTATATCGTTTAGCTGGGATATTTCTTAAGGGATGCAAATTGCTACTATATAAGTGGAGCCGCAGACATAGTGTGTAGTAAAGCATTTCTGTGGCCTTACCGTATGCGATGAAGGTGCAACATCATGGGGTTTTAGTCGGCATAACTCGCTCTCGCTCTATGCTTCCGTGAGGACGGGTATATACATAATATCTTATTCAGGCGGGAAATGACTGCCTGGATAAAAAAATAGTAATGTTCCAGAACCCTCGCCACCATCATCATCAGCCATCATCCATCTTAGGGTTGCTACGTTGAATATACAGAGCCCTCCAAATATTGCCTGTGAGCACAAAGGCCCCATACACGGTGTGTCTACTAATAGTATTCAATCCTCATCAATGAACCACTAGTGTTTATTTCGTCATCTACGATGTCAGGCCAATACGATCAAATGAAATTGGACGTGTTGACTTCTGATCTCTTAAACTCTCTTCGTTATAAAAGAGGTATCAGATTATAATTTCGAGGGTTCCCTATGACAGCGTAGTTTACATATCTCTTTTATTTATTGATTACAGTTTTTATATACAATTTGCTTCGTGATATTTTGTTTATCATCGAGCAAAAAAAATTAATCCTTCAGTAATATACGTTAATAATAATTGCGCACACGTCCTCAGCACAATTGGAGGGACACTATCAAACTCGACCACTCGACTTGTGGATTTCCAAGGAGAAAACTGCTTTGCGCACTCATATCTGCAGATATCGGATATCTGGCATGTAGCTCTTACATCTCAGATGGTCGGCGTTGAGTTTCTCCTGTCGTCAAGGCTCGAGTTAGATGCAAAAAGCCTTAGAAATCGGCTTTCTCCAATCTAGTGTTCCAATTTGCACCCCGAATAGAAGAGGTGTACGATGTGTCGAGGAGCTGGAGAAGATATCTGTGTCTCGGTGATAAAAAGCAAAGCTGGCTTCACCTTCTCGAGATGGTTGTGGGCGGCGTTAAGATTGGAGAGAAGCCCTGATATTGATGAAATCCACGGTGAGCGTGGCAAGGTCTGCCGTAGTCTTCTTGCTCCGTTTGCTCCTGGAAGGATGGCTGTAGATCGGATTTTGCCGCTGGAACACGCGAGGCAGCCTGAGCATACACGCTCAGGTTGCATAGGGTAACCTGAGCGTGGACGCCTAGTGAGGGATTCTCCAAAACCGAAAGTCCTGGTGGCTTTCGAAAAGTAATATAAAAAAATATATGTAGTTCATTAATTCACGAAGAAAGTGGGATATACTCGTATTTTAGTATAACGGCTGTTTTTTTAGGGCAAAAATGGGTTATCAAATCAATTAAATAGCAAAAAATATGTATGAAAAAATATTCACATTGTGTAAATTCACGGTACATTTAGGTAGTTAACGGCTCTGGGTACTGGCGTGTGATGCAATAATATTTACATGTCGTCGTTACTTTTATTGCTTTATGACTACGCCAAGTATTTTCAGCGGTGCAATGCATTTGTGAAAACAACGACATTATACAATGGTTTGTTATGATATTATTATTTCTAGAGTAGATACTATTGCTTCTCATAATCTTATTTATTCATGTGGATGTATCACTCTATTCCACTTGAGCTGTTCAATGATTCAGTAATTGAAACTGCTTAAGATCGTTGCAAAATTAAGTTACTTGAGTAAAGTTCGTATTGAGTTCGCAGCAGGAAATGCAATTTTTCAATACGTTTAACTCTTTACAAAATATTTAATATAAAATGTTAACTCGATATTTATAAAATTAAAAGCAGTCGCGTTGATAAATATAAGCGTACTCGTAGAATAATATACATCGCATCTAATTCTGATTAAAGCTGTCTGCCCAAAAACAATATTCTAATATTACATTTGTGTACAGTCCTTATAACTAATGATAGATGTTTAAAGGGGTGGTATAAAAAAAACTACTCTCCCTTAAATCAGTAACTTTAAAATTCATCGAGAGCATTCTACACCAATCCTAAAAAAGAACCAAATCAAAATTTAGAAGTTGTATTAATATTAGGCCAAGTCGGAATTTAAATCCAGTACCCGTCTTTGTTCCTCAGAGCGCTGAATACTAATGTATAATACTGTTCAATTTCCAGAAAAATATATATATAATATATATTATGACCTTAGAAGAAAACAGCATCAATGTTACCTAAGGCTAGCTTAGATTCGAATTTAATTTCTGAGGACTAAAGCGTACCATATTCACAATAATTAAATTTGCGATTACTTTTATTTACCACACGAAGAGTAGCAGAGCTAAGGTTTTATGCAGGTATTCTGTGGAAACATTCGCTGCTAATTAAGTCTACATATAACCTTACATTTTCAAATGCTGCTTACTATTAAATAATCTTCCATCATTATTTTAATCTTATTATTTATCAAGATAAATTGGTTATCATTTACTAGTTGCATAGTTTTAAATACTGTTTATGTATTTTTTTTTATAAATTTATGCAAATATTTTATTTTAAAGAACCCTTCCTAGAAGAAATCCACTAATTACGTGCTTTATTCCCTACAACATAATATAACTCGGCAATTTAATATTCATCACCTCATTAAATATTTTAAAAACGTAAAACAACGATTTCTTATGAACTTATAGGTGCAACGCAACGTACATCTTATGCTTTTACTACGTTACTACGGCCAAATATCTGTTCAGAATCCCAGCTTATTTTTTTTACAACTACAAAGAAACCATACTATCCAATATGGAAGGCAATTCTAAATGGTGGTAGAGTAACTACATATCGTTATTAACTGCAGCATTAATATGTCATCTAAACCAGGGAAAAGCCAATGTACGCACAGAATAGCTATCTAAACTAAGAAAACTACTGAAGATATATTTTAAGAAAATTTAAAACTTTTTACCAATAACAAATGAAAACATAAAATTTAAAAAGTAAATAAATAATATTGTATTTGTTAACAAAATTAAAAATACAGAAACGAACCATGAGCTGAAAAAGGAATTGTGTTTTCTACTTATGCCTAATTCAGACTATCATAATAACGCACCATAAGTAATGACAATGAAATTTTAAATCACTGTTAAGTGATGCGAGTCATTAAATTCAGAAAATATAAGAAGAACACTATGTCTGAAAAGGACGTTACTACAAACCGAAAACGATTCAATTGTCTTAAAACGCTGAACTGTTAATATTTTATAATTACGTATATATGTTCAAATCTAGTATAATTAGGTAAATATGTTGAAAATTTTTATAATTGGATAAATATTTTTCAAAAACGATTAAAACACACCCCATTACTACACACTACCTACACAAAACTCAAACCTGAAACATAACAAGACTAATGAGATCAACATTTCACTCCTCAAATCCAAAAGAAACATAAAAACTACAATAATTTAACTCACGTCTCGGCTATCATTCCAGACCGTTTTTTTATTTTTTCGATTTACCCGCCTTATTCTATTTTTTTCGTTCAAAAACATATCCCGTCTTAAATGTTATTTTAAAATTCAATCATTAAAATATTTTTGGTATATCAAGATTCTGTTGATGTTGATGCTGTTAGCCTATGCGGCTCTTACAGCTTCGGACACAGGGTTCACGGAACTGAGGGGTCCGTGAGCTGGTTATGTAGTTTTTGGTTCTATTACTTACTTAAAGCGCTCATAAACTGAGCGTGTCGGTCTGCTCTGATCACGTTCCTATCTACCCAAGTTGCCAGTTCCCTAGCTATCGGAAGATTCTTCAGAGTGGAGAATGGATGGTTATATCTACTGACCGTCCGTGGTTTTAGTATGCGGACCTAACCTCTGACAGAGACTAGGTCCGCATACCAAAACCTCGGACCTGTTGTCTGGTCAATCGGAAGCTGTGGGCGGTTAGAACCACCCTGACACGAAGGTGTATCTAGTGTACGCGGTGACGGCGGACGTGACGGGGTCTACGATTGGTACCTAATTGCCGGATTCGGTACCGGTACGTAGGTTGCGGCGTTTACCACTAGCGGGTTGGAGTGCAAAAGCGCTTTCGCGAAGAAGCGCTGTGAGATAGGAAATATTCCGGAATGGTGACGGGATGGAAGTCACTGTGCAGATTGATATCACGCTGATACGTTTCTTCTCCGGTAGCTATTCTGGTGAAACGGTTTTGGACCGTCTGTAAAAGATTTAGTTTGTTCGCGGCTACGTGGGCGAAGACAACGCTGGCGTAGGCCATGATTGGTCTTACGCAGGACTTATATAGCTGAAGTTTATGACTTAGGAAAATTTTACTTTTGCGCAGATGAGCTGGTGAAGCTAGCTTATAACGAACGTGGCCTTGATCTTCGCATTTTTGATATGCGGGCGGAAATTAAGTTTTGGTCAAAGGTGACCCCTAGGTATTTGACCTTTTCTGAAGACCTTAGCTGAAGGCGCGCCTATTTCGGGGATGAGAGGGTCCGGGGACTGCGGGCTGTCACTGAAGGCGACCCGCGGTTCTATTTGGTGCATAAAGGAGGCCCACAGCTCGGGACTAGCCGCCTGAAAAAAGCTTGTATCGCGCAAGCGTCCATGACTAATAGCGCTTTGGACTTAGGGCCCGTCCGCGGAAAAAACGCCATTGTCCCCGCCTTGCGGTGGGGCTGTAATAAACCTTAACAAAAACACCTAGCGTCTAGGGTACGCTAGGGTGAGTACCTATCTGTCGCCCACGCTCCATCGCACCACACATCCACTGACAAACTTGTTGTTTCAGGCACTTTTATCACTACTACTACTACCGATAAAAACTGCCACAATCGTACTTCGAACTGGAGGTGCATGGAGAGCACTACCTGGAAGACTGTGCCATTCGAGTGATCCGAGTAGAATCTCAAACTCAAAACCGTTTGAAAACTATATCAAAGACGCAGATGTGTATACCACACTACGCCTAGAGCCCACACATGTATACCAATAATTAAAATTGTTGTTAACAAATTCAATTTGTGCCGGCGCCAGGGATCAAACTCAGTTTGTTCGCGTACTATGTAATTTGAGCACTCAGACATCGAGCTACAACGGCTTCGTTCAGTCTGGATATACGCTTACTTAATTTTACTGAAAACTATTTCAAATACTAGCAATAAAATGAAATGAACAGCAATTTGTAATATTAAGCATACATCAGTGAGGTATTTGAAAGCCCTTAAATCATAAGGTATTTTAATACCACATTATAAATATTCCAATCTCTAATTCCACGCTATAGCTATGTTGTTTCCAGCTGCCACAGGAATGGTGAAAATATATGAATTGAGAATAAAATACAAGTATAAAGCGTGTCTATAATAGACCAGGTTTCTTTTTCTTAACATAGCCTAAGCTTCCCCACAATACTTCTAACGATAATAACGGTAATTCTACGACAAACAAATTTTATCGAGAACAGAATAAATTAAGAATAATTTACTGCGCTATGTAATTATCTCGCCTCTGATATTTGAGCTGAAATCTCTATTAAGAGGGTACAATAGAGAACTAAATTGAACAGCGTTAACTACATTTTGCATGAGCTTTTTAGATAAAGGAGCACAATATTTTAAAATAATAAAACCTGTTTACGATATTAAGTACGAGAATAGTTTATTGTAATATGGGTAATGAAAACGGGTAATGAAACTGGAGAAAGGCTCGTCAGACAATGTCGTGGACACGGAATTATCAATTTACCGTGACTAGGAAATCAATAAGTTGTAATACATTGAACACCTACTGCCTATTGGCGTCCATCACATATATTGCCCGAGTTCAAATTATATAAATATATTGTTATGCTGGGTTATGGAACATGTGGGCTTGCGGGTTCAGACAGACAGGAATTTGAAAATATATATCTCACAAATACTATATAGATCACAAAACAATAAAAACAGTTTAATAAAAAAAAACTATAATGAATGTCATACAAAATCTATGATTTATCTACACTAAGATATTAACTACGAAATAATAAAATAAAATACTTATGGAAACCACCAACCAACAACTTAAACCATTTACTAATCTGATACATCAAAATACTTTTAAACTAATAAGACTACTAAAGATATATTTTATGAAAAGTCAAAACTTTTTAAAAATGAAAATATAAAATTTAAAAAGTGAATAAAATTTATCTGTTCTAGTTGTTAATATATTTAAAATACACAAAAAGAGTTCTTTACACACGGAGGCTCGAACCATGAGCTGAAAAAGGAATTGTGTTTTCAATAGGAAGTCAATAAGTTGTAATACGTATTACACGTATTATATTATCACGTATTTTATTTTAAGGGTTGTGAAGGTTAACACTTTCTATTCACATATAATCTTAAGCTTATGAAGATGGAGGCTCTTATTTACAAATAAGATTTTTGCTAGCTAAGATGACTGGTTGGTTTGAGCCTACAAACACTGTCAGATTGTGAGTCTGGACATCCTTATTGCTGAATATTATCACTATGTGGATTGTGCAATGACAATAACAGATGACTTAGTAATTTCCTACCAGACGTACCACCTCAGTTTACATGATTACCGCATGTACCGATTGATTGTTCATACATTTCAAACATTATACACTTATCTCTAGGCGGACTTGCACTGAATTTCGCCCTTAATTAGTTGAAAGCAAACACACCGAAACAAAGCTATTACAAAACTCCAACAAACGTATTTCGACGAACTATACGAAATACGTGGAAATACTCCTGTTTTTGATACTATTGAATTAATATAATTATCAAATGAACAAAATTATAAAAAAATAAATCAAAAAATATAATTACAAAAATTTTGTTGCAGCTTTTGATACCATTATCATGTTTTGCAAATTTTGTTTGTCCCTGTGTGTAATACTTTCAAATTATATTTTTTAATACTAGCTTAAAAAAATATCGAACATATACGTACGTTTACACTGATGATACAAAATGTTATTGATTATAGTTTGCTTTTTCTTTTCAGTTTAACATTATTACAGTCGGGTGGTTTGTTTTTTTTTTTTTAATATTTAATAACTTAATAAATACTGCTTGCGGTAACTGCCATTATAAATTAATTCCTTTTTAAGCATATCACCCAATTCTTAACATGAAACCGTTTTTTGACACTAGTTAACATTCCAGCAAACACTGATATTACAGCATAATATCAATAGCGATCAACAACCAGCTAAGGTTTAGGTTAGGTTAGGTTTAGGTTGGGTTCCGTGGGAGTTGCCAGACCTTCTATCGGGCGCGTCCTCCAGGTGGCGGATAGGGTATCGCTGCCCAGATATGGGTGGTACCGGGAAACCGGCGCGGACCAAAACTGGCTGGGTTTGGGGCGTACCCTCAGTCCCTCACGGGACCGAGAAACGGCCAAGGGTTATGTGCCCGACGAGGCGGGCCTCTGTGAGGCTCGAGGTTGCTCCCAGTACCCTTCACTCTTGTGAGGGGACAGGGGAGGCAACGCGTGCGGTGCTGTAACCCCAATCCCAAGGTCTCCAGTGCTAATGGGATGAATGACTGGGGGGGAGTCCAGTCGTTAGCTGAGGGCAGGGACCATACCCTTAAAAAGGAATAACATGAAAGCAGTAGGTAACAAAAATCTACATCAGGGTGGTACCGGCGATGCCGGAGAGTCCACCCCCGGGCCTAGCCCGGGCAGCCCCATCGTATCTGGAGGGGGGCAACCAGCTGCTGCGCGGTGATGCAACTGCAACCGCCGGTCCCACAAAATCCAGGGACCAAAACGAGGGAGAAGCCGTGTCGGGGGGACCAGTGGTCCCGGCACGTGAAAGGCGTGGACGATTTGTGCGCCCGAACACGCCAGCGAGCTTGGGTGGTGAGAGCGACGGAGTAATTTCGTATGCGTCGCTTACATCGGCCACATCCGACGTGTCCACAAGGATGACGCGGAAGAGGCGGACTAAAACACCGAACGTTGCGGCTGCTAAATTCCAGGCAGTTCCAGCCGCAGCCTCGGACGTTGAGGTCATTGATGATGTGGGAATTTGGGACCCGACAGTGGCCCAAACATCAACTAGGGCGAAGGCTTGCCTCCCAAAATCCGAAGAGTTGGAATGGGATATGGAGGGCAAGTCAATTGCGGACCTGGGTGCTTGCATCCGGTCGTCCTTACTGGCGGTGGACAAGGTTGCCGACAAGTCCGGCAACCCCAAAGGCACTTTTGTCCACAGCCTGAGGATGGCAACCAGAATGGTAGAGGCAGCTACCACAGAACTGGCACGGAGGGTTTCTCAGCCCCCCAACGTCGAGAAGCTCGAGCGCGAGAACGCGGAGCTTCGCTCGCAGTTAGCCGAGCTCTCGACCAAGGTGGAGGGACTGTCGGAGGAGCTCAGTGCTCTCCGGAAACGGGGAGAGCCTCGGGCAACCACACCTCCTCCTAAGCGGGCTCCTAGTGCTCCGAAGTCCGGGAGCACAGAGGAAGGGCTCATGGAGCGCTTGGGAGCTCTTGTGGAGGCAAGGCTGGTTGCCTTTGAGGCGAAATCCTTGGAAGGAGGGTAACTCGGCCCCCCTTGGGAGGTCAGGCAGAGCTGCCTTCCGCAAGTGAAGCCCAACCGCTGTCACAGGCAGTGCAGCCGTCACCGCCCCACTCGCGGAAGACAAAAAAGGCCAAGAAGCCATCCCACCCACCAGTGGCGCAGCTGCCTCCGGTGGCTGCGCCGATACCATTAATGTCGGTAGAGCTGCCCGCGAGCACATGGGCACAGGTGGCTAAAAAGCCGAGGAAGGCCAAGGCCCAACAGCAAGCGGCTCCCGTTGCGATGACCTCCTCTAAGCCCACTAAGGGTAAAGCAAAGAAAGGGAAGGTCACACGCACTCCATCCACCGCTGCCGTAACGGTTACCTTGCCGACTGGCACCTCCATCTCCTATGCCAAAGTAATGGAGGTGGCCAAGTCCAAGATTCGCCTGGCTGACCTGGGCATTGAAACGGTCCGCCAGAAACGAGCAGTTACTGGAGGTCTCCTATTAGAGATCTCTGGTCCCGAATGCAGCCAAAAGGCGTACTGGTTGGCGGCAAAATTGCGTGATGTCCTCTCAGACCTAAACCTAGTTATTGGTCGCCCGATCTAATCGGGCCTTTCACTCAATCTTCTCTTTCATCTTTCATCAACGCCTTTAACTCCCTGCCCCGGTCCCCCCTACCTGCAAGGCGTGATCACGGACTACTTGCGCTACAGGTACATCTTGTACATGGACCGAGACGGTACAAGGATCTGGAGGGAAATCCAGTGTGGGGTTCCACAGGGGTCGGTGCTGGGCCCGTTATTGTGGAATCTCGCCTACGACTCTGTCCTACGAGTCGAGCTCCCCGCTGGCGTTTTTGTCGTTTGCTACGCGGACGACACGTTGGTGGTCGCCAGCGGGGACTCCTTCGAGAGGACCAAGGAGCTCGCCGAGCTTGGGGTGGAAATCGTCGTCGCCAAAGTCCACGAGTTGGGACTGGAACCATAGCGCCTCACAAGACCGAGGCGCTATGGTTCCACTAACTGTCGCGGAGCAGGGAACCACCCGACTCGTGCGTCCAAGTAGGTGGGTCTGAAGTCAGAGTGGGGCGGTACATGAAGTACCTGGGCCTCACTCTGGACAGTCGCTGGGGCTTCGAAGAGCATTTCGAGCGCCTAGTCCCCCGGATCGAGAGGGTAGCGGGTGCTATGCACAGACTGCTGCCCAATCTCGGGGGACCGAGGGAGGAAGTTCGCCGCCTCTATGCCGGGGTCGTACGATCCGTAGCCCTGTACGGGGCGCCCGTCTGGGCGAAGAGGCTGACCATCCGACGCTGTAGGACTAAGATCTACAGCGTCCAGCGTAGGATGGCCATACGGGTCGTACGAGGATACCGGACGGTATCGTTTGAGGCGGCGACAATCCTGGCTCGCTTTCCACCTCTGGATATACTGGCGGACATGGACGCGAGGGTGTATCACCGGATTCGCGTCCTACGCCAGAGCGGTGGTGGTGAGCCAGAAGAGGCGCTCGAGGCGGTAAAACGGCAAAAACGACGTATAGCGTTCGCGACGTGGCGCGCACGGCTCGGTGAGGAGCGGTATGCGCGCAAACGCGTCGTCGAATCATTCCTGCCGGTCTTCGAAGCCTGGATGCAGCGACGAGGAGGAAGACTCACCTACAGACTTACGCAGGTGATCACCGGGCATGGATGCTTCGGTGATTACCTGTGTAAGATCGGTCGCGAGGCGACGACGAATTACTTCCACTGTGGCGGCAACGACCGAGACTCCGCATCGCACACGCTCGCCGCTTGCCCGGCGTGGGAAGCCGAGCGGCGGGTCTTGGTCGGTCACATCGGACGGAACCTGTCCCTGCCAGCAGTCGTGTCGGCGATGCTGAGCGGGGAACCGGCGTGGAGGGCCGTAGCCTCCTTCTGCGAGACCGTAATGGTCCGAAAGGAGGCTGCCGAGCGGGATAGAGAGAGGACCGATCCTGCTCGGAGACGGGGCCGACGCGGCGCTCGCGCGCCTCTTCACGGCCCTCCCATTGGTGCTCCCCTACCATAAACGGGGCCCTTCGGGTCGCTGACGGTTGGAGTGGGGGCTCCGACCATCCAGTATTAGCGACCCCGAGGAGGACGACGGCACGACGTGGTACCGTGTCGTCGTGATAGTTCCGCGAGGGTTCTGGGGGTGCGATCTTCACGCACGCCCCCGGGACGGGCTATCCCAGCGAAGCGCAGGGGGGTTGCGGTTGCGTTCCTTACGGAGATCCCGCGACTCCTCGCGAGCGTTGGTAGCGACCACCATGGGGTTTTAGTCGGTGCGAGTCCGACATACCCCGGCCCTGCCGCCGCGAGGGCGGGTATGAGTAGGCATTTCCCCACGTAAAAAAAAAAAAAAAAAAAGGTTTAGGTTGGGTTTAGGTTGGAGTTTAGGTTGGAGTTTAGGTTGGGTTTAGGTTGGGTTTAGGTTGGGTTTAGGTTAAGTTTAGGTTAGGTTTAAGGTTAGGTTAGGTTTAGGTTGGAGTTTAGGTTAGGTTAGGTTTAGGTTAGGTTAGGTTTAAGGTTAGGTTAGGTTTAGGTTGAGTTTAGGTTAGGTTTGAGTTGGGTTTAGGTTAAGGTTTAGGTTAGAGTTTAGGTTAGAGTTTAGGTTGGAGTTTAGGTTAGGTTGGAGTTAGGTTTAGGTTAAGTTTAGGTTAGGTTTGAGTTGGGTTTAGGTTAAGTTTAGGTTAGGTTTAGGTTAGGTTTAGGTTCACCGCTAAAAGAAACGCCTTTGCCGCATTGCTTAACTTTGAAAACACTACCCTGCTTACTTCGGCTAATATCGGGAATCCTTGGCAATGAAATATCGAGCGACGTCCAATTGAAAGTCAAGGCCAAATTGGCCTCTAAAAATTTGGCGTGCTTAATTGAGCAATACAGTATTTCGTGTCAGCTGAGAATTTGCAAGTTTACAAAACGCAAGTTCGGTCTCGAGGTCACGAGGAAGGTGGCCATCAGAGAAAAGTGGCGGCGTGTTATGAAGCCACCAACACCTGAAGTGATGACGACGACCACTCTGTCAAGAGTGATACCGGCAAAGAAAAAAGAAACTTAGGGTAGCAATCCTTGTGTTAGTTGATTGCGTCATTTAAATGAACAAATGAAAATAGATTTTTGATTTATATTTAATAAAATACACAAGTGCAGCTAGTGTATTATATGAGTTCATTTTCTATTCCTTTCTATACATGGAAACTTTGTAGTTGTTCTTAGCATTTAGGCGAAAGTCCATGTAGTACCAACAATTAAAAAGAAAAATGTTTAAAAAATATATTAATCACGTTGTGTATGTCAATTTATCTCTTATTTAAATATAGAAATTGATATCCATGTATAAATAATTATTCTATTTACGGCACCGCTTGCACTCAAATGTCCACTGTGCTTCGACCTGGGCTGCCCTCTAACCATCGTCTTGGTAAGAGGTGCGCCCCACCATCAAAGAAGAGCGGGAGAAAACCATCTCCTCCTGCCCCCGCAAGCGCAGCAGCAGTCCCAGCGGCACCAGCCGCAACTGAGCACCAACTCGGGGATGGAAGATGTAGGCCTCTTCGCCTCGGGTCGCTTCAGAGCAACCTGAACCACTGCCGCAATGCTCAGCATTTTGTTTATGCAGACCATTGCGGAGTGCCGGGTTGCTCTGGCAGTAGTGGCGGAGTCTATGCCGTGCCGGACCACCCTCACTGGTTCGGCGATGAGCTGGGTTCCGTAGCGATCTACTGGGGGTGGAGAGGGTGTCCCACCCTGCTCCCTATTGGGAAGGGTCAGGGCTTCGTTGCAGTGCAATGGGGCACCCTGGCCATAGTTAGCTGCTACGTCTCTCCCGCGAGGTCCCTCGCCGACTACGAATTATTACCTGGACGAGGTGGCACTCTGCGTTCGCAGGTGCCTCCCTCGTCCGTCGGTGGGAGACCAATGCCCACTCCAGGGCGTGGGGAATCCCAGCGACAGTCCGGAAGGGAGAGACGGTGATGGAATGGGCGGCTGGATTGGACCTCCGATTGGCAAATCGGGGGTCCGCAAGCGCATGCGTGCGGTGGCAGGGGAGTCGGTCGTGGATCTTACATGGGCGACTCCCGCTGCGATGCGCATGTTGTCGGGCTGGCGGGTTGCAGAGGAGGTGGTCACGTTATCCGACCACCGCCATATTTTATTCGATCTTGCAATCCGCCGCCCCTGACGCTGTCACCAGCCGCCGAGAAGGCAGTCACACGCGACGTTGGTGTCTCAAGCGGCTAGACCGAGACTTGCTCGGGCCGCCGCCAACGTTGCAATATGGCCAGAAAGCGCCGAAGAGGTTCCGTCCGATCCGAAGTGGAAGCGAACTGGTTCCGGGACACGATGACGCGTATTTGTGACGCGTCGATGCCCCAGACCAGTCGCCCCCAAGCGCGGGGCGGTGTACTGGTGGTCGGCAGAGATCGCTGAGCTGCGAGCGATCTGCTTGCGGAGCCGCCGCCAGTACACCAGAGGCCAGAAGGAGGCGAAGGCGAGCTCCGAGTGAGGAGATAGCCAGACTCTACGAGGCGTATCGAGCGGCCACGAAGGCGTTGCAGGCAGCTGTCTGCAACGCCAGGTCTCGGTCCTGGAGAGCTCTGGAGGGACTCAACGAGGATCCGTGGGGGCGTCCGTACAGGATGGTGCTAGGAAAGCTCCGTCCTTGGACGCCCCGGTGACGGAAACTCTAGATCCAGCCCTCTTGGGAAGAGGATTAGCCTGCTCTTTTCCGGAGGGTCGGTCAAGTCCTCAGTCTACCCCCAATCTTCGTGTCATTGGGTGACGAAATGGGGGTGACCGCACAGGAGCTGGACCGAGCCGTGGGCCGCTTGAGAGGCAGGAACACGCGCCGGGACCCGACGGAATTCCCGGCCGGGTCTGGTCTTGATGCTGGCTACCCTCGGGAACGGGCTGGGGCAGCTGTTCACCAGCTGCCTCCGCAACACCTCGTTCCCCTAGGGCCTGGAAGGAGGCCCGAATGGTCCTCTTGAAGAAGGCAGACAGAGTCGCAGATTCTCCCTCTGCGTACCGTCCCATATGCCTGTTGGACGAGGCTGGCAAGTTATTCGGGGAATTCTTGCCGCCCGTCTCAACGGGCATCTGTCGCGTGTCGGTCCCGATCTCGCCGAAAACCAGTTCGGTTTCCGACGGGAGCGTTCCACCATCGACGCGGTTCTGCGCGTCCGCTCCCTGTCGGAGCAGGCTGTGTCCCGGGGCGGAGTGGCGTTGGCGATAAACATTGATATCGTCAACGCCTTTAATTCCCTGCCCTGGGACGCGATAAGGGGGGGACTTTTACACCATGGTGTTCCCCCCTACCTGCTAGGCGTGATCGCGGACTACTTCAGGATCCAGAGGGAGATCCAGTGTGGGGTTCCACAGGGGTCGGTTTTGGGCCCGTTACTGTGGAATCTCGCCTACGACTCTGTTCTGCGAGTCGAGCTCCCCGCTGGCGTATATGTCGTCTGTTACGCTGACGACACGTTGGTGGTCGCCAGCGGGGACTCCTTCGAGAGGACCAAGGAGCTCGCCGAGCTTGGGGCGGAAATCGTCGTCGCCAAAGTCCACGAGTTGGGACTGGAGGTAGCGCCTCACAAGACCGAGGCGCTATGGTTCCACTAACTGTCGCGGAGCAGGGAACCACCCGACTCGTGCGTCCAAGTAGGTGGGTCTGAAGTCAGAGTGGGGCGGTACATGAAGTACCTGGGCCTCACTCTGGACAGTCGCTGGGGCTTCGAAGAGCACTTCGAGCGCCTGGTCCCCCGGATCGAGAGGGTAGCGGGTGCTATGCACAGACTGCTGCCCAATCTCGGGGGACCGAGGAGGAAGTTCGCCGCCTCTATGCCGGGGTCGTACGATCCGTAGCCCTGTACGGGGCGCCCGTCTGGGCGAAAGAGGCTGACCATCCGACGCTGTAGGACTAAGATCTACAGCGTCCAGCGTAGGATGGCCATACGGGTCGTACGAGGATACCGGACGGTATCGTTCGAGGCGGCGACAATCTGGCTCGCTTTCCACCTCTGGATATTCTGGCGGACATGGACGCGAGGGTGTATCACCGGATTCGCGTCCTACGCCAGAGCGGTGGTGGCGAGCCAGAAGAGGCGCTCGAGGCGGTAAAACGGCAGGAACGACGTATCGCATTCGCGACGTGGCGCGCACGGCTCGGTGAGGAGCGGTATGCGCGCAAACGCGTCGTCGGAGCATTCCTGCCGGTCTTCGAAGCCTGGATGCAGCGACGAGGAGGAAGACTCACCTACAGACTTACGCAGGTGATCACCGGGCATGGATGCTTCGGTGATTACCTGTGTAAGATCGGTCGCGAGGCGACGGCGAATTGCTTCCACTGTGGCGGCAACGACCAAGACCCGCATCGCACACGCTCGCCGCTTCTGGGGTGCGATCTTCACGCACGCCCCAGGACAGGCTATCCCAGCGAAGCGCAGGGGTTGCGGTTGCGTTCCTAACGGAGATCCCGCGACCCCCGCGAGCGTTGGTGGCGACCACCGTGGGGTTTTAGTCGGTGCGAGTCCGACATAACCCGCCCTTGCCCCGCGAGGGCGGGTATGCGCAGGCATTTCCCCACGCTAAAAAAAAAAAAAAAGGTTTAGGTTGGGTTTAGGTTAGGTTTAGGTTAGGTTTAGGTTAGGTTTAGGTTAGGTTTAGGTTAGGTTTAGGTTAGGTTTAGGTTAGGTTTAGGTTAGGTTTAGGTTAGGTTTAGGTTAGGTTTAGGTTAGGTTTAGGTTAGGTTTAGGTTAGGTTTAGGTTAGGTTTAGGTTAGGTTTAGGTTAGGTTTAGGTTAGGTTTAGGTTAGGTTTAGGTTAGGTTTAGGTTAGGTTTAGGTTAGGTTTAGGTTAGGTTTAGGTTAGGTTTAGGTTAGGTTTAGGTTAGGTTTAGGTTAGGTTTAGGTTAGGTTTAGGTTAGGTTTAGGTTAGGTTTAGGTTAGGTTTAGGTTAGGTTTAGGTTAGGTTTAGGTTAGGTTTAGGTTAGGTTTAGGTTAGGTTTAGGTTAGGTTTAGGTTAGGTTTAGGTTAGGTTTAGGTTAGGTTTAGGTTAGGTTTAGGTTAGGTTTAGGTTAGGTTTAGGTTAGGTTTAGGTTAGGTTTAGGTTAGGTTTAGGTTAGGTTTAGGTTAGGTTTAGGTTAGGTTTAGGTTAGGTTTAGGTTAGGTTTAGGTTAGGTTTAGGTTAGGTTTAGGTTAGGTTTAGGCTAGGTTTAGGTTAGGTTTAGGTTAGGTTTAGGTTAGGTTTAGGTTAGGTTTAGGTTAGGTTTAGGTTAGGTTTAGGTTAGGTTTAGGTTAGGTTTAGGTTAGGTTTAGGTTAGGTTTAGGTTAGGTTTAGGTTAGGTTTAGGTTAGGTTTAGGTTAGGTTTAGGTTAGGTTTAGGTTAGGTTTAGGTTAGGTTTAGGTTAGGTTTAGGTTAGGTTTAGGTTAGGTTTAGGTTAGGTTTAGGTTAGGTTTAGGTTAGGTTTAGGTTAGGTTTAGGTTAGGTTTAGGTTAGGTTTAGGTTAGGTTTAGGTTAGGTTTAGGTTAGGTTTAGGTTAGGTTTAGGTTAGGTTTAGGTTAGGTTTAGGTTAGGTTTAGGTTAGGTTTAGGTTAGGTTTAGGTTAGGTTTAGGTTAGGTTTAGGTTAGGTTTAGGTTAGGTTTAGGTTAGGTTTAGGTTAGGTTTAGGTTAGGTTTAGGTTAGGTTTAGGTTAGGTTTAGGTTAGGTTTAGGTTAGGTTTAGGTTAGGTTTAGGTTAGGTTTAGGTTAGGTTTAGGTTAGGTTTAGGTTAGGTTTAGGTTAGGTTTAGGTTAGGTTTAGGTTAGGTTTAGGTTAGGTTTAGGTTAGGTTTAGGTTAGGTTTAGGTTAGGTTTAGGTTAGGTTTAGGTTAGGTTTAGGCTAGGTTTAGGTTAGGTTTAGGTTAGGTTTAGGTTAGGTTTAGGTTAGGTTTAGGTTAGGTTTAGGTTAGGTTTAGGTTAGGTTTAGGTTAGGTTTAGGTTAGGTTTAGGTTAGGTTTAGGCTAGGTTTAGGTTAGGTTTAGGTTAGGTTTAGGTTAGGTTTAGGTTAGGTTTAGGTTAGGTTTAGGTTAGGTTTAGGTTAGGTTTAGGTTAGGTTTAGGTTAGGTTTAGGTTAGGTTTAGGTTAGGTTTAGGTTAGGTTTAGGTTAGGTTTAGGTTAGGTTTAGGTTAGGTTTAGGTTAGGTTTAGGTTAGGTTTAGGTTAGGTTTAGGTTAGGTTTAGGTTAGGTTTAGGTTAGGTTTAGGTTAGGTTTAGGTTAGGTTTAGGTTAGGTTTAGGTTAGGTTTAGGTTAGGTTTAGGTTAGGTTTAGGTTAGGTTTAGGTTAGGTTTAGGTTAGGTTTAGGTTAGGTTTAGGTTAGGTTTAGGTTAGGTTTAGGTTAGGTTTAGGTTAGGTTTAGGTTAGGTTTAGGTTAGGTTTAGGTTAGGTTTAGGTTAGGTTTAGGCTAGGTTTAGGTTAGGTTTAGGTTAGGTTTAGGTTAGGTTTAGGTTAGGTTTAGGTTAGGTTTAGGTTAGGTTTAGGTTAGGTTTAGGTTAGGTTTAGGTTAGGTTTAGGTTAGGTTTAGGTTAGGTTTAGGTTAGGTTTAGGTTAGGTTTAGGTTAGGTTTAGGTTAGGTTTAGGTTAGGTTTAGGTTTGGTTTAGGTTAGGTTTAGGTTAGGTTAAGGTTAGGTTAAGGTTAGGTTTAGGTTAGGTTTAGGTTAGGTTTAGGTTAGGTTTAGGTTAGGCATTGATGATGTGGGAATTTGGGACCCGACAGTGGCCCAAACATCAACTAGGGCGAAGGCTTGCCTCCCAAAATCCGAAGAGTTGGAATGGGATATGGAGGGCAAGTCAATTGCGGACCTGGGTGCTTGCGTCCTTACTGGCGGTGGACAATGTTGCCGACAAGTCCGGCAACCCCAAAGGCACTTTTGTCCACAGCCTGAGGGTGGCAACCAGAATGGTAGAGGCATGGACATGGACGCGAGGGTGTATCACCGGATTCGCGTCCTACGCCAGAGCGGTGGTGGTGAGCCAGAAGAGGCAAAACGGCAGAAACGACGTATAGCGTTCGCGACGTGGCGCGCACGGCTCGGTGAGGAGCGGTATGCGCGCAAACGCGTCGTCGAAGCATTCCTGCCGGTCTTCGAAGCCTGGATGCAGCGACGAGGAGGAAGACTCACCTACAGACTTACGCAGGTGATCACCGGGCATGGATGCTTCGGTGATTACCTGTGTAAGATCGGTCGCGAGGCGACGACGAATTGCTTCCACTGTGGCGGCAACGACCGAGACTCCGCATCGCACACGCTCGCCGCTTGCCCGGCGTGGGAAGCCGAGCGGCGGGTCTTGGTCGGTCACATCGGACGGAACCTGTCCCTGCCAGCAGTCGTGTCGGCGATGCTGAGCGGGGAACCGGCGTGGAGGGCCGTAGCCTCCTTCTGCGAGACCGTAATGGTCGAAAGGAGGCTGCCGAGCGGGATAGAGAGAGGACCGATCCTGCTCGGAGACGGGGCCGACGCGGCGCTCGCGCGCCTCTTCACGGCCCTCCCATTGGTGCTCCCCTACCATAAACGGGGCCCTTCGGGTCGCTGACGGTTGGAGTGGGGGCTCCGACCATCCAGTATTAGCGACCCCGAGGAGGACGACGGCACGACGTGGTACCGTGTCGTCGTGATAGTTCCGCGAGGGTTCTGGGGGTGCGATCTTCACGCACGCCCCCGGGACGGGCTATCCCAGCGAAGCGCAGGGGGGTTGCGGTTGCGTTCCTTACGGAGATCCCGCGACTCCTCGCGAGCGTTGGTAGCGACCACCATGGGGTTTTAGTCGGTGCGAGTCCGACATACCCCGCCCCTGCCCCCGCGAGGGCGGGTATGAGTAGGCATTTCCCCACGTAAAAAAAAAAAAAAGTTTTAGGTTAGGTTTAAGTTAGGTTTAGCTTAATTTTAGCTTAGGTTTAGGTTAGGTTTTGGTTAGGTTTAGGTTAGGTTTAGGTTAGGTTTAGGTTTAGGTTGGAGTTTAGGTTAAGTTTCGGTTAGGTTTAGGTTAGGTTTATTTTAGGTTTAGGTTAGGTTTAAGTTAGGTTTATTTTAGGTTTAGCTTAGGTTTAGCCTTATTTTAGCTTAGGTTTAGGTTTAGGTTAGGTTTAGTTTAGGTTTAGGCTTAGGTTTAGGTTTAGGTTAGGTTTATGTTAGGTTTAGGTTAAGTTTAGGTTAGGTTTATGTTAGGTTTAGTTTAGGTTTAGGTTAGGTTTAGGTTAGGTTTAGGTTAGGTTAGGTTAGGTTTAGGTTAGGTTTAGGTTGGAGTTTAGGTTAGAGTTTAGGTTAGGTTGGGTTAGGTTGGAGTTAGGTTTAGGTTGGAGTTTAGGTTAGGTTAGGTTTAGGTTGGGTTTAGGTTAGGTTTAGGTTAGGTTTGGGTTAGGTTTAGGTTAGGTTTAGGTTAGGTTTAGGTTAGGTTGGAGTTAGGTTTAGGTTGGGTTTAGGTTAGGTTGGAGTTAGGTTTAGGTTAGGTTTAGGTTGGGTTTAGGTTAGGTTTGGGTTAGGTTTAGGTTAGGTTGGAGTTAGGTTTAGGTTTAGGTTAGGTTTAGGTTGGGTTTAGGTTAGGTTTAGGTTAGGTTTGGGTTAGGTTTAGGTTAGGTTAGAGTTAGGTTTAGGTTAGAGTTTAGGTTAGGTTAGAGTTAGGTTTAGGTTAGTTTAGGTTAGGTTAGAGTTTAGGTTAGGTTTAGGTTAGGTTTAGGTTAGGTTTAGGTTAGGTTTAGGTTAGGTTTAGGTTAGGTTTAGGTTAGGTTTAGGTTAGGTTTAGGTTAGGTTTAGGTTAGGTTTAGGTTAGGTTTAGGTTCACCGCTAAAAGAAACGCCTTTGCCGCATTGCTTAACTTTGAAAACACTACCCTGCTTACTTCGGCTAATATCGGGAATCCTTGGCAATGAAATATCGAGCGACGTTCAATTGAAAGTCAAGGCCAAATTGGCCTCTAAAAATTTGGCGTGCTTAATTGAGCAATACAGTATTTCGTGTCAGCTGAGAATTTGCAAGTTTACAAAACGCAAGTTCGGTCTCGAGGTCACGAGGAAGGCGGCCATCACAGAAAAGTGGCGGCGTGTTATGAAGCCACCAACACCTGAAGTGATGACGACGACCACTCTGTCAAGAATGATACCTGCAAAGAAAAAAGAAACTTAGGGTAGCAATCCTTGTGTTAGTTGATTGCGTCATTTAAATGAACAAATGAAAATAGATTTTTGATTTATATTTAATAAAATACACAAGTGCAGCTAGTGTATTATATGAGTTCATTTTCTATTCCTTTCTATACATGGAAACTTTGTAGTTGTTCTTAGCATTTAGGCGAAAGTCCATGTAGTACCAACAATTAAAAAGAAAAATGTTTAAAAAATATATTAATCACGTTGTGTATGTCAATTTATCTCTTATTTAAATATGAAATTGATATCCATGTATAAATAATTATTCTATTTACGGCACCGCTGTAACGAAAACTATGTTGCATATAAAAAAGTTGATTTACCATTAATTTATGGAAAAGTTATAAGAGGACACGACACAGGTTGATTAATTCTGCATTTGTGAGAAATAAATAAAAAAGATAACGTAATATAATTATTTTGCATATTAATTAAATTTTTGTATATTAATTAAATTGCGTAGAGCCTTTACATCTTCTCTTGAAAATATTATCTCCAAGGAAAAGAAATAAAACAGTATTTACTAATACGGGAGTGTGAAAATTCTGAAAGATATTTTACTTTTATATTTTATAACATTAACTGTTAAGATTCAAAATATTCTATGCAGTGTTTCTTTTTAGCATAAATAAAACGCTCCCTGTTATTCTTTTAATTAAAACGTGCACTTTTTCATGACGCAATCTAAATGAAATGCCCTCGTAAATTCTATTTAACGACCAAGGCACTACTAAGAGTAAATTAAGAGCTGGCTATTCAATAAAGAGCCATTAAGATTAGTGCAGGTGCTTGTAGGTCAATTATATAGGGGATTTTTTTCACACGTTAAGCATATTGAAATAAAACACAAAAACATGATAATAAATCTTATACTGCTACTTAAATAGCTGACTTGAAACAATGTTTTCATCAATGTATTATTAGTGGATGACGATATCAAAGCCAAAGTTTAAGACCACCTTGATTAAAGTAGGAAAATAAAGTACAACTTCAATAAAATATTAAATGTTTAATTAACCTGTTTAATCATCTAATAGAACATTGACTGACAAACAATATATTTTAAAAGCGTAAAGAAATATAAACAGTCCATGCAAAAGAAGGCTATAGTTAGCTTAACTGATTTTTCATCAAAAAATCCTTTACATTTTAGGACTTTTTTCACAAGTCTCACCATACGGGCAATCAATTTGTTAATGGTGTCTTGTGATATATTGTTCCAAATTTTGCATAAAGCATTCCACGTTTCTTCTCACGAGGATGGGCCAAGATTACGGACGTTCTTATCAAGTTCTTCCAAAGTTCAAAGGGATTGAGATCCGGGCTCTGAGTAGGCCAAACCATGTGTTTTAACACCCCTTGTGCCTCTTTCTCTTCTAAATATCCTCTTCATAATTTTGAGCTATGCTTTGGATCATTGGTACATGAATCCATATTAAATAAATCGCAACCCTTCTTCTTCGTTCTAAAATCTTTTTCAAAATTCCTTCGATTTTAATCAAATCGCCAGTTCCTTGGCTAAAGAAGTAACCTCAGACCATAACTGAGCCACCACCATGCTTGATTGTTGGGACTACACAATCTGACATCATCTATACTTGGTGTCGATCGCAAATTCTACGTTTTGAACTGAATAGTTCAACATTGGTTTCATCGGTCCAAAGCACTTTTTTTAAATTTTCTTCAGTTCAATCACGATGGGCTCCGTTTTTTCTTGTTTTGCGGTCTTAGCAGTGGTTATCGAACGGCAACGAGACCATACAACTTCACATCTATTAGTCGCCGTTTTACTGTAGTCAATGATAAAGGTTTAACTCGGGTTTTGTTTACTTCAACGCAGATTTCTGGTGCTGTTAAGCGTCTATTTCGCTTGCTGGTAACTACAATGAAATTATCTTCACTAGAGGTGGTAGCTCTCGGCCTTCCCAAGCGTGGACGATCTTGAAAACTGCCTGTCTCCCTGTATCGAGTTATTGTGCCATGAACACAAGTCTTCGATAATTTCGGTTGTGTAGCAATCTCACGTTCGGATTTGCCTTCATTATGTAAAACAACGATGGCAGAACGCATTTCACTGCTAATTTCTCGAGCTTTTCCCATTTAATGAAGTTTTCACTATAGAAACCACAAGTTTAGACTAATTGAGATTGTTTGTGAACAAACCCAAGTAAAGTCGGGTAATAATAAGTCAGAAACACGTGTTTCTGACTTAGTTATTAGTAATGAGGACATTATAATTAAAAATTTAAATAAATATTATTACGACTCTATCACCAGCCAGGTGATAGCGTTCTAGCGCAGCGTTTGTTGGTGTTTGGAAACAATAGTTGTTTATTGTCCAATAACTTGACAGTAAACAAAAGAATGACTTCTTTAAATATTCAATACTAACAATAGAATATGCAGGTGTGCATTTCTTTTATTTATCATATGGGATTATATTACAATTGATGGACCATGTTGTTTATGTGCGGTCTTAAACTTTTGGTCGGCAGGGTACACACTTGTAATACACACTCTTGTAATTACATATATCAAGAATTCATACTTCCTGCATTTAGGTAATTTTTTTTTATTACATTGAAAATAACAAACGAGCACACAGTTCACCGGCCCATTCCACAAGGAATCATAATGTAATATAAACCTATGCTGCTTTTCTGTGTCGACGTGGTCCTACCCCGGTCGAGCTGACCCATATATTCTGCAGCTAGAAGCAAACTGCAGTGTAGCGTTAATAACGTTGTAAATAAGATTTTTTTTAGATAAGTAAGAAGTGACGTATAGGGTAATGGGTATTTTCCCATTTTACTTTAAATATATATATATATATATATATATATATATATATATATATATATATTATATATATATATATATTATATATAAATATATATATATTGTTATTAACCATACCGCACCATATCATATTTTATTATACTATCAAATACTTTTTCTTTTTGGATTCAAATTTTACATTATGTTGCTTGTAAAAGTATCTAATACGCTCCGTAACTTTATATTTTTATTCCGCTGTTGTTAGTTGCATACCCGGTGAAAATTTTTAGTGTCGCAAATACTTTAATGCACATAATCGCATTCGTAGACAGGAACATGGGAGATGCACGTAGGTGGGCAGGATCGGCCGGTGAAACACTACCCTCTCACAGAAAATCAGCGTGAAGTGGGGGCCTCCTAGAGGCCACCGCGTTTCGACTGGTGAGTGAGAGTCCCGGCGCCCTTATCCCTGTACCTCGGGGCCCAAATAGCAACTGGCACTTTTATTATACTACACGTATCACAACAGATTTTCTAGGGACTGTTGCGTTGCGTGTGAGAATGAGTATCAGTTGGCTCCTTCCTGTCTTTTTATTCCCTGTCCCCCTCTGTGACCTTTCTCCTTTCCTTTCCTTCCCCACCCCTTATGCTCTTTTTGTGATGGCGACGAGTGATACAAATACAATACCCCAGGAGGGTACCAGTCTCCTAGAGACTGGAGAATCCCTCTCTGAGCGAGAGCGAGAGATGCTATCCTCTCGCTCTGGCTCAGGCTGCCTATCATATTCTGGGGGGGCACATCAAGCGTCGTTTATCATAGCTGCTGGGTGCAAACTGAGCCCAATCACGAGGAAGTCCCCCTACACTTTAGCAGTGGATTTTTCTAACATCAGGGGACTTCACTCGAACTTAAATGCCGTCCACCACCATCTCGAGACGGAAAGGCCAGATTTGCTTTTCCTGACGGAGACGCAGATTTCCTCCCCGACGGACACTTCATATCTAAAGTACCTGACCTATAGCCTGGAGCACTTTTTTGTGCCACGCGCCGGCATGTGTACGTCAGGGAGGGAATTTGTTACAGTAGGCTCAGCAGTCTTGAAGGCAGAAACCTGTCGATCCTTTGGGTGCGCGTCGATCGTGAGGATCACATTCGCGTCTACGCGTGCCTTTACAGGTCTCATAGCGGAAATTCGGAAATTGACCGGCTCTTCGAGCACCTACAGGTGTCCACTGACAGAATACTTGAGCAGATTCCTACCGCAGAAAATGTGGTTTTGGGCGACTTTAATGCCCACCACTCTGACTGGCTTGGGTCAACACGTACTGACCATGCGGGAAGGTCTGCTCACGATTTTGCGATTGCCAATGGTCTGACGCAGATGGTACCTTCTCCCACACGTGTGCCGGATGTGGAAGACCATTCGCCTTCCTTATTGGACCTTCTGCTAACCTCTCGCCCCGAACCCATTCGGGTATGGGTCGGTGCTCCTCTCGGATCATCGAACCATTGCCTATTTCGGAGCGTGGTGCCTCTCACCGTCTCGTCGCAACCACTTCCATCTGGTAGACGACGTGTTTGGCACTACAGGTCAGCAGACTGGGACGGGATGCGCTCTTTCTTTGCATCCTACCCATTGGGGCAGATTTGCTTCAAGTCAGAGGATCCTAGCACCTGCGCTGATTCGGTTGCCGGCGTCGTGCTGCAGGGCATGGAATTGTTTGTTCCTAGCTCAGCGGTGCCCGTCGGTGGCAGGTCTCGGCCCTGGTTTGGTGGGTCCTGCCGTGGCGCACATCGTCGCAAGCGGGAATGCTACCAAGCTTGGGCTAAGGCAAAGGCCGCTAAGGATGTAAACTCTGACTCACTCAAGAAGAAGTACAACTCTGCTTCCAGGTCCTTTAAGAGGCAAATTGAATTGGCAAAATCGAACTACGTTGGGAGAATTGGCGAGAGACTGGCACGACTGCCATCTGGCTCTCGTGCGTTCTGGTCTCTCGCCAAGGCTGTCCAGAGTAATTTCTGTCGGTCGACACATCCACCTTTGCGCGGGGAGGATGGTTCATTGGCCTATTCCGCAAGGGAAAAAGCCGATCTTCTTGGCTCTATCTTTGCGGAAAACTCTACTCTTGACGACAGGGGAACACTCCTCCTACCATCCCGAGGTGTGAAACCACAATGGCGGACGTCCACTTAAGACAGTGTCCTATAAGGAAAGCACTATTCTCCCTGGATGTCAACAAGTCGAGTGGGCCCGATGGAGTATCTCCAATTGTGCTGAAGGTATGTGCTCCAGAGCTGGCACCGGTTTTAACGCGCTTATTCAGACACTCTTATGTCCTCGGCGTTGTCCCACATTCATGGAAGACGGCTCTAGTACACCCGATCCCTAAAAAAGGCGACCAATCAGATCCGTCCAACTACAGGCCTATCGCTATCACCTCCTTACTCTCCAAAATTATGGAATCCATAATCAACCGCCAGCTCATGGGCTACCTGGAAGAGCACCAGCTGATCAGCGACCGCCAATATGGCTTCCGCAAAGGCCGATCAGCTGGTGATCTTCTGGCTTTACTAACTCACCATTGGGCACAGGCGGTTGAGAGTAGGGGTGAGGCACTAGGCGTTAGTTTGGACATAGCGAAAGCCTTCGATCGGGTTTGGCATAAAGCCTTACTATCGAAGCTTCCTTCCTATGGGCTTCCTTAGAGACTTTGTAAGTGGATCGGCAGTTTCCTTGCGGAACGGAGGGTTAAAGTCGTCGTAGACGGCTCATGCTCGGACCCCCGGACCTTAAATGCTGGTGTTCCCCAAGGCTGCGTGTTATCCCCGACATTGTTCATTCTGCATATCAATGATTTGTTGCATACCAGTGGCATTCATTGCTATGCAGATGACAGTACTGTAGATGCACTGTATTTCGGCCGCAGCAATATCTCTCGGGATCACGTCGATGAGTGTCGGAACAAACTTTTGTCTGAAATCGAATCATCCCTTGTGAAGATTTCCGATTGGGGGAGACTAAATCTAGTCCAGTTTAACCCTTCTAAGACTCAAGTTTGCGCGTTCACCGCTAAAAAAGCCCCATTTATCGCATCGCCACTCTTCGGAAACACTCACCTTTGTGCCAAGCCAAATATTGGCATTCTGGGCGTCGACATTTCGAGTGTTGTCCAGTTTGGCGGTCATTTGGAGAGCAAGGCTAAAATGGCCTCCAAAAAACTCGGAGTACTCAACAGGGCCAAACAGTACTTCAAGCCGGCTCACCGCCTTAAACTGTATAAGGCGCAGGTGCGGCCTCACATGGAGTATTGTTGCCACCTTTGGGCCGGGGCTCCGGGTTATCAGCTATCTCCATTTGACCGAATCCAACGTAGGGTATCTCGGATTGTTGACGATCCTGAACTTGCCGATCGGCTAGATTCTTTGGCACTGCGTAGGGATCTATCTTCCCTATGCATACTTTACAGAATTTACAATGGGGAGTGTTCCGAGGAGTTGTTCAATTTAATAGAAGCCGCTGATTTTCGCAACCGATCGTCTCGCCGGAACTATCATCCGCATCATCTGGATGGTTGGCGTTCCACTACAATGCGTTTTAAAAACAGTTTTCTGCCACGCACAGTAAATCTCTGAAATTCGTTGCCATCAGCGGTCTTCCCCAACAACTGCGACATTGGGTTATTCAAGAAAAGAGCATATTCTTACCTGAAGGGTAGGCAACGCACTGGCGTCGCTGGTGACCGTGGGCGGCGGTGAATCACTTACCATCAGGTGACCCGTCTTGCTCGTTTGCCTCTTAGCTGTTATAAAAAAAAAAATATATGAAATTTGACCTTCGTATTTTTAGGATCTATTTAGTTTTTAAAATTTTAGTAAGTAAAAGTTTTAGCAACAATTAAATTTTTTTTGGTTAATAAAAATTTGCTATATAAAGTATTAGTGGATATTACACAGATTAGTGGCGTGGGATAATCTGAGTACTTCGTAACAGCGTTGCAATTCCAAGTGTTGATTATCAACAATTGTGATTGGTTGTTTCTATTATGCTCAGTTCTAGGTATACGGTATAATGCTACGTTTTTTTTATTACATTGAGAGTTACAAACGTGCTCATAGTTCACCTGAAGTTAAATGATTCCTGCGGCCCATAAAATCTACATTCATCCTTGACAAGGAACCATAATGCAGATGCGTTGTGACCCTTTAGGACTGAGAAGGAATGCCTGGTTTACAGTCATAAACGTCTCAGACGAATCAAAAGAACGGATCCCAGCACACACCAGAGGAAACACGGTAGCATGAAGCTGCTATTTCAACCTGTTATTCTGTGAAGACGTGGACTAATTTTTTCACACCATTTTAATATTCCAATAAGATATGTTTCTTTTAAACATTCAATTTACTACATTTATTAAAAAGTCACTCTCAAGTTAATGAGTCAACTTACGTTAGTGATCAGTAAAGAAGAATAAGCAGTTAGTAATTTTCGCTAGAGTAAAAACGTTAGATATATGTATTTTCATCACCTTTTTCATGGTATAACAGAATACATTTCTTTTTTAAGATACTGAGCTAACCTTATGTCCATTGCCATACGTTTTTAATGTATCAAGGTATAGATATATTGTCACACCTGAGGATAAGGAAACCCTTCAAAATAACTATTTTAGACAAAATCATCATAGTCTAAGACGCTATACTACTACCACCCACATCAACTAGACCTATTTTTAAACGTATGAATGACAATATCTTACATAGATCTTTATGAAAGTCTCGTAATGTAGTAAATATTGTGTTCATTGTATACAATTTAATTGTTAAAAAGGTTAATGGTGCCCACTAAGGCCATTAAACCTTTTTACGGAGATTTTAGGTATAAAAAGGGTTCACTTAATGTAACTATACTTTACAACATTTTGAATATCTTTACCGCATACCGCACCTTAAATTGGTTTACCGTCTCATGCATAATTAAGAGGTATACCGATTTTCCAGCTCTCGATGAATAATCAGTAAAAATAAAGAATATCTGGATGGCTGGCCCGGTTTCTTTTAAATATCTAAAACAAAATAAGACACATATCAAATACTGATTTGTCGTAAATATTTGCAGAGAGATTTCATCCCCTTCACTATAATACTTACATCATCGTGACACTCAATAAAGAATGAATCTATGAAGCTGAAGCTGAAGAAATAAGATGTGAATGTCGACAACCCTCCCAGTCTAAAATGAAATCCCTCAGTACCAGTAACTGGATCTTCGTCTTCTTTATATACATATATGTATATATATATATATATATATATATATTTATATTTATATATATATATATATATTATATATATACAACAATTATGAACTTCTTGTTATCACGGTAATTAAATAAAAGCCACAGGCAACAGCCGGATAAGAATCGCCCAACGTCGCAAGCGTGTATATGAAAGTTCTAACCGCAAATTATCTTTCATATGTTTATGTTCTAGAGCAGAAACAGTGGTTATGCTCTGATATTAGATTAAAAAACAAGTCTCTTATAATTAAGTGATATCATTTATACTATTTAATGTGATACATGCGAGAAATTGGCGCAAAGTTCACCTAGAAGTAATGGTTCCTGCAGTCCATGAAATATAAATCCATCAATGAAAGGAAGATAAACTTTCTGCATTCCGCAGCAACACTAAGCTACTACTTTCTAGTAGTTCTATGAAAGAGTGCCGAGCCGTATCGACTGTATGACTACAGCGTGGTTCTACTACGTTAAAAAAACGAAACAAGTAAATTCAAATCGGAATATTTATAGCAGTCTTTGATAGTTATTTTTCTATAAATAATCAATAATGTAATTTTTGTTAATAAATTTTTTATACAATACCATAAAAGAATTTAACTATTATTTAAGCAAATAATATATCCACACATTCAGATCATAATTCCTTTCTTTATATAATTCAACTCGTTCAAATATTATTTTCATACGGAATTAGAAAACATGATGGATTTTTATTAATTTTGTACTCATTAAACGACTTTATTGAGATAAGGGGTACGGGTAAAACGTAATAACGCAAATAGCATTGTGCTACTTAAAAGAATTATTAGAGAGGAGAGTGTTAGTAGTAAGTAACGGACTATACGCAGTGGTAGAGTCATGGTCGTATCCAGCTGCATGAAGCGTGAAGCCACCCGGCTTCACGTGAAACAGTGGCTTAGTACTCGTGAGTTTTGTTTGGTGAATATAGCGACCCAGTTACTGTCAGCAGGCTATTCCATCGCTTCTTCCACTGTTGGCCCCGATCATCACCATAAGATAAACATCAGGTGGACTACAAGCTCAGTGATACACTTGTTGTGTACGATTCATAAAAAAAGTAACTCTTAGACGTAAAAAGTCTTCAAACATAAGTGAAAAATTCGTAATGCATAAATATTGCTCCTCAGATGGTAGTGGAACCAGAATCCCGAGATGCAACATACAAGTTCTTAGACCATTAGTCGAGATCGTAATTGGAATAGGTGCACAGATTAATTAAACACCTATTAGGTTAATAAAGAGATATCATAGTCCAGTTTATTTAGTAAAAAGACATTCAATCACATTTTATAAATTAACCATTATTTTTGTTAAAAAATAATATACAGACTTTTAATCTTCATCTTTTTTTTTTGTTATCACGTACGGATACTTGTTGTTGTTGATACTTGTCTTGTTGCGTATTAGACCCACAATCCTAAGCTTTACTTAAAAAAATGCGTTATAAACTTTCTTAAGAGCATAGATTACTCTAGACACCTTTTTTTTATAAATGTGCGTTCACCTGATGTTAAGTCATGACTACGATAAAAACCTATATCCATCCTTCGCAAGAATTTAGAAAGCTTGCGTTGTAACCTATCAGGACAAAGGCCGGCAGCGCATCTGCGACTCAATTATTTTGCGAATCTTCATTGGCAGTGGTGATCACTTATCATCAGGATGTACTGTCATTGAGTCATTTGCCACGTATTGAAAAAAAAAAATTGAGTACTTCGTGAGTAAATAAATCTCCTAATCTTTACACTCACCAAACAAAACAGAAGCCTTATGGTAATATTTTAGGCCGGTGTGTGTGAAGTCGTGGTCCGATTGAAACGAACCACTAATGCTACAGGCAGAATCAAATTGTAATTTGTACCTAATACTGTTAATATTCATGATCTATAGTGAAATGGTGACACGATCAAAAGTGATACATTTAAATGTCTGCTTCGGATACCTTTTAAAGGTTTTTTGGATAAAAACTACAAAATGGAGGCTGATTAAAGATTGGGTGACTCGAGATCCGCGATTACAGAATGGCATGTCAAAAAACAATATTTTATACATACAAAATATCAAAAAAATATTTGTTCTGAGGCTGTAAATATAACCCTCGTTCGAGAACCCGACATCGAAATCTTAGTTCAATCGTTTAGCGTTCGTCTCATGTTTTTTTTTGTTTCCTGGTACTTGAAGCTGAAAATAGAAGTTCACATAATACCAGTGTATTATAGCATACCTCCTCTAATTTGAAAAGTGTAAAAGTATTGTAAGGTCATCGTCTAAATGAAGGCACGTTAGAGGTGTTTACGATTAAATGAACTATTGCTATGACTAATTCGCATATGGATTTTATTATAATTAATCTGTATCTTTTGTAATTTAATCCGAAATAAATGATTATTATTATTATTATTATATTATTATTTGTTAACCTTCTTCTTTTCCTCGTTCCCTCATTGAGGATCGCGACCACGAACAATCAGTCTCTATTGCGTGCAGTCATATACGGAGTGGACCGCACGGTTCATGCAGTCTTTATTGTGTCAAACAATCTTGTAGTCCGTTTTGCCTCATATAATCTACTTATCAATGATCTAAGATAACCTTTGTTCTTGTTAACCTTGCTAGCATAAAATTAAATAAAGTTAAAAAAATCGCATAAACTAATGGAAAAAACAAAGTTTAATTTCGAAGATAAGCATGGAGACATCGCAGCGTTAAACAGTAAAAGTTTTAAATTTGATTACTTTCTCGTCCTTGGTTATTACAGGTAACGCTTGTTAAAAATAATATTGTTGAATTCATTTTATTCGTTTATAAACACTTCACAAAATGAACTTCATTGTAAAAAATTTAAGACACTTATTCACCAAAGTAGACAGTACTTAAACATTCAAGGGAAAGTTTATGAACCATAAAATCATTTTACATCATATAAGCGGTACGGAAGGGATTCATCCTACATTTTACATCTCTGCAATTTCATCTGAAGATGAATTTCGGGTACGTGTTTTATGGGAATTGCTACATACTGCTAGAACGTTAGACAATCAAAATCATCAACAGAATGCTACAAAATCAAACCGTTTAAGTACCATCTTAGTATTGACAGGTATTCACAGGATCTACTCATGCAGTTTCTGCTAGCTGTCTTTTGCTAATTTCTCTATCAAGTAAAGTAGCGTACCATACGATCTCTACACGCAAAAAACCTCTAAACCTCTAAGCCTTAACGACTGTTACTGTGGTAAAATGTGATCAATTTCATTTGCTACCTCAGGAGATTTTATTAGTGGTATGTAATCTCCTATTTCTTCATTATAAATCTAATTACGCGAAAGAAACTCCGTACTAATTGCTATTCTCATTACTTACTGTGACAGTGTGGAACATGGAGTTCCAATACCTTTCGTGAAGACGAACAAGACGTACTGATCTATCACTTTGGTCTACATTTTCTACGGCATGGACGACAAGGAGAGTTGACATATCTTTCATCTCTTGACTCTGCTAATTTGGCAGGGATGTGACTAAATAACGGTCACCGTATACCTAATGTTTGGATTTCTTTTAAACATATTTCTATTATTGAAACTGTATCTACTGATTATTGAATGATTTATATATTATTATCGATAATATTAAATAAACTGGACTATGATATCTCTTTATTGACCTAATAGGTGTTTAATCAAACTATGCACCTACTCAATTACGGTCTCGACTAATGGTCAAAGTGCTTGAATGCTGCATCTCGGGTATTCTGATTCCACTACCATCTGAGTAGCAATATATATGCATTACAAATTGCGTGTTGACCCTCACTGTAACCTTCCTGTTCCGGCTACCCCAGCGTGGTTCTAGGACATCATTATTAATTCCTTATCGCGGATAAATGTGGATGTTATGTATGTTGCGGTTTACTGGAATCACTTAAGTGAAATATGTCATATAATCTTAAATGAATAACAGTATAGCAGCTGCGCAGATATACTGGTATTCCGTTAACATTCGCGCGAACGCCTGCATTCATTCTATCGTCACCTTCCCAAATGCGAAATAATGCATGTTCATAATAAGATTTGAGACAGGCCGCAATGCAATGTTACAGACAAAAACACACAACATACTAAGACCCCAAAAGTGAAAAATTCGTAATGCATAAATATTGCTCCTCAGATGGTAGTGAATCAAAAATCCCAGAATCCCGAGATGCAGCATTCAAGTACTTAGACCATTAGTCGAGACCGTAATTGGAATAGGTGCACAGATTAATTAAACACCTATTAGGTTAATAAAGAGATATCATAGTCCAGTTTATTTAGTAAAAAGACATTCAATCACATTTTATAAATTAACCATTCTTTTTGTTAAAAATAATATACAGACTTTAATCTTCATCTTTTTTGTTATCACGTACGGATACTTGTTGTTGTTGATACTTGTCTTGTTGCGTATTAGACCCACAATCCTAAGCTTTACTTAAAAATGCGTTATAAACTTTCTTAAGAGCATAGATTACTCTAGACACCTTTTTTTTATAAATGTGCGTTCACCTGATGTTAAGTCATGACTACGATAAAAACCTATATCCATCCTTCGCAAGGATTTAGAAAGCTTGCGTTGTAACCTATCAGGACAAAGGCCGGCAGCGCATCTGCGACTCAATTATTTTGCGAATCTTCATTGGCAGTGGTGATCACTTATCATCAGGATGTACTGTCATTGAGTCATTTGCCACGTATTGAAAAAAAAAAATTGAGTACTTCGTGAGTAAATAAATCTCTAATCTTTACACTTACCAAACAAAACAGAAGCCTTATGGTAATATTTTAGGCCGGTGTGTGTGAAGTCGTGGTCCGATTGAAACGAACCACTAATGCTACAGGCAGAATCAAATTGTAATACTGTTAATATTCATGATCTATAGTGAAATGGTGACACGATCAAAAGTGATACATTTAAATGTCTGCTTCGGATACCTTTTAAAGGTTTTGGATAAAAACTACAAAATGGAGGCTGATTAAAGATTGGGTGACTCGAGATCCGCGATTACAGAATGGCATGTCAAAAAACAATATTTTATACATACAAAATATCAAAAAAATATTTGTTCTGAGGCTGTAAATATAACCCTCGTTCGAGAACCCGACATCGAAATCTTAGTTCAATCGTTTAGCGTTCGTCTCATGTTTTTTTTTGTTTCCTGGTACTTGAAGCTGAAAATAGAAGTTCACATAATACCAGTGTATTATAGCATACCTCCTCTAATTTGAAAAAGTGTAAAAGTATTGTAAGGTCATCGTCTAAATGAAGGCACGTTAGAGGTGTTTACGATTAAATGAACTATTGCTATGACTAATTCGCATATGGATTTTATTATAATTAATCTGTATCTTTTGTAATTTAATCCGAAATAAATGATTATTATTATTATTATTATATTATTATTTGTTAACCTTCTTCTTTTTCCTCGTTCCCTCATTGAGGATCGCGACCACGAACAATCAGTCTCTATTGCGTGCAGTCATATACGGAGTGGACCGCACGGTTCATGCAGTCTTTATTGTGTCAAACAATCTTGTAGTCCGTTTTGCCTCATATAATCTACTTATCAATGATCTAAGATAACCTATGTTCTTGTTAACCTTGCTAGCATAAAATTAAATAAAGTTAAAAAAATCGCATAAACTAATGGAAAAAACAAAGTTTAATTTCGAAGATAAGCATGGAGACATCGCAGCGTTAAACAGTAAAAGTTTTAAATTTGATTACTTTCTCGTCCTTGGTTATTACAGGTAACGCTTGTTAAAAATAATATTGTTGAATTCATTTTATTCGTTTATAAACACTTCACAAAATGAACTTCATTGTAAAGAATTTAAGACACTTATTCACCAAAGTAGACAGTACTTAAACATTCAAGGGAAAGTTTATGAACCATAAAATCATTTTACATCATATAAGCGGTACGGAAGGGATTCATCCTACATTTTACATCTCTGCAATTTCATCTGAAGATGAATTTCGGGTACGTGTTTTATGGGAATTGCTACATACTGCTAGAACGTTAGACAATCAAAATCATCAACAGAATGCTACAAAATCAAACCGTTTAAGTACCATCTTAGTATTGACAGGTATTCACAGGATCTACTCATGCAGTTTCTGCTAGCTGTCTTTTGCTAATTTCTCTATCAAGTAAAGTAGCGTACCATACGATCTCTACACGCAAAACCTCTAAACCTCTAAGCCTTAACGACTGTTACTGTGGTAAAATGTGATCAATTTCATTTGCTACCTCAGGAGATTTTATTAGTGGTATGTAATCTCCTATTTCTTCATTATAAATCTAATTACGCGAAAGAAACTCCGTACTAATTGCTATTCTCATTACTTACTGTGACAGTGTGGAACATGGAGTTCAATACCTTTCGTGAAGACGAACAAGACGTACTGATCTATCACTTTGGTCTACATTTTCTACGGCATGGACGACAAGGAGAGTTGACATATCTTTCATCTCTTGACTCTGCTAATTTGGCAGGGATGTGACTAAATAACGGTCACCGTATACCTAATGTTTGGATTTCTTTTAAACATATTTCTATTATTGAAACTGTATCTACTGATTATTGAATGATTTATATATTATTATCGATAATATTAAATAAACTGGACTATGATATCTCTTTATTGACCTAATAGGTGTTTAATCAAACTATGCACCTACTCCAATTACGGTCTCGACTAATGGTCAAAGTGCTTGAATGCTGCATCTCGGGTATTCTGATTCCACTACCATCTGAGTAGCAATATATATGCATTACAAATTGCGTGTTGACCCTCACTGTAACCTTCCCTGTTCCGGCTACCCCAGCGTGGTTCTAGGACATCATTATTAATTCCTTATCGCGGATAAATGTGGATGTTATGTATGTTGCGGTTTACTGGAATCACTTAAGTGAAATATGTCATATAATCTTAAGTGAATAACAGTATAGCAGCTGCGCAGATATACTGGTATTCCGTTAACATTCGCGCGAACGCCTGCATTCATTCTATCGTCACCTTCCCAAATGCGAAATAATGCATGTTCATAATAAGATTTGAGACAGGCCGCAATGCAATGTTACAGACAAAAACACACAACATACTAAGACCCCAAAAGTGAAAAATTCGTAATGCATAAATATTGCTCCTCAGATGGTAGTGAATCAAAAATCCCAGAATCCCGAGATGCAGCATTCAAGTACTTAGACCATTAGTCGAGACCGTAATTGGAACAGGTGCACAGATTAATTAAACACCTATTAGGTCAATAAAGAGATATCATAGTCCAGTTTATTTAGTAAAAAGACATTCCATGACATTTTATAAATTAACCATTCTTTTTTGTTAAAAAATAATAACAGACTATAACAAAACGTCCCACTATTGGGTATTGATGTTTAAAAACGCATAAAAACATATTTTGAAAACTCCACATGTCTACGAAATATGTTTTTATGTGTATATTTCTCAATCTTTTTTTGCATACGATGTTTTCCATCATCTCAGAGCATGTGGTTAATAATCACTGTAAGTAGTACCTAATAACCTAAAGCAACGGGAATAGCATTCAGGTTGCCGGTATACTAAAAAAAAAAAATTAAGCGCACGGTCATTGTGCCATTACGGTTCGACAACAAATATCCTGAATAAATATTTAATACTTTTGAGATCTTTATCTTTTGCGTACTGTTTAAGTTGTCTGTATGTGCAATGATAGAAGAATTTAGTTAATATTCTTATTTTATGTAGAGATTTAACGTTAGGGATGCTTATTTTTCTTGTATTATATCTTAAGTTGGTTTGTATTTCTTTTCGCTAATTTTCATTTTAATTATGGCATGGCAAACAGACATATTATTTCCGAAGCTTTACTAGTTTGTTCTGAAAACAACAAATTTGAAACTACTATTTAATATTTGAAAAGAAATAAAAAGTTTAATGCTTCGTTACTGCTGTTTACAGAAATAAATTTGTAATTAGAAAAATTATTAATATTTTTTCTATCAAGAAGTCTTTTTAATATCATGGATAATAGTTAAATCTATAAAACAAATCATAGCATCATAATCAATACGAATCGCCACATATTTCTAGATTAGATTTAGAGTTAGATTATTAACAGTTGTTAACTCATCAGGGTACTGTAACGAGGTTTTTTTTAAAGAGAAACTAACTTCGTTACAAAATCCTGATTCCCGTTGAAAAATTCGTGACGAAACTAACGAAATAATAACCAGCAGACAAAAAGGAAGGATACAAACAGAGGAAAAAAATAATTAGGTTAGTATATGGGGCTGTGATGACCAGTTGTTTTTACAAAGGGAAGAAGTCGACTCATATCTTCCTGAGCGTTGATATCTAAACAATAACTAATGTTTTGCTAGATAATCCTAGCTAAGACCGCTCGTATGATGGCAGAACGGAACTTATTTATCTTGTTGGACACTGCTGGATGCATATAGTGGTGGTAATTTTTTTTTTTTGCAAAGCTAGAAGAGCTTTTGAACAGGCCCAAAATAATTTATGCATTACTTTCATATTTACAATTTACCCAAGTTAACCATTAACATACTCGTAAGTAATATAAGTACTACCACGGGGCATATATATTTATATATATATATATATATATATATATATATATATATATATATATATATATATATATTTAAGTCAAGGGAACTAAGGTAGAGTAGAAATAACGTAATAAAACACACATATACATAAATATTCCTACTAGCAAACGTTGAATTATTCACACAGATTACTATAAAAATAAAATACTAAATATGCAATAAAATCATTTACGCCAAATTACAAGTAATTTTACACTATATATAAGAATAATCGCCATGTTAGCGATACAAAATAGCACTATGCGAAACCTTACCATGAGCATCATCTGCAAAGGTTCTTTTTTGGGTGTGAGTATTGCTGTTGGTCCAGAGACCTTTACTGCTTTATCTCATTAGACTCGCGAGCGGAAGGCCCGCTGAGTAGGGAGACGACGATGCCGCGAAGCTGGCGCGGAGACTGCTGCTGCACTATGACCCCTGTGGATGAAGAACGTCGACGACTACAGAGAGGGGGGGGGGGATAATACGATCCAAGGAATCCTCATAAGAAGGTACCTTGACTCGGATCGCTATCTAAAGGGAGGAATCTGCGAAGGGAAAGCGTAAAAACACTATGTCTACCCTTTGCAGATCTTCAGTTTATGCTGTAAATAATGACTTTCTACTAGCAGCAGTGAATTAATTCCAATTTGTTAAATAAATAGTTGGGAAATGGTACTACTAGCCTGATTTGAAGAGGATTTTTGATTGCTTCGAGTATAGTGCTTTACGCGAAATTATGCACCACGCACAACTACTCTGCGGAATCAGCTGTCGCCAGTGGTATTTCGGGACCGATAAGGCTTAGGGGTCTTCAAGAAAAGAGTTTACTACTACTCCTTATCCTTAAAGGCTGACAGTGCATCTGCGACTCCTAGGTCTCCTCTCCTCCAGTGTTGCGGAAGTCCATGTGCGGAGGTAAACACTTACCATTAGATAAGCTGCTTGCACGTGTGTGTGTATATAATTTGTATTCTACAGAATCAAAGTTTTTTCCTAATCCGACAACGACTGCATGGCACCATTTTCTTTACTCTCCTGATGAAATGTGGTACTACTTGACTACTATATATTTTAATGTATATAATTGCATGTAAAAGCTCTCGGAGTACTTCAACGACATAAAACCAAATCTCCTTCCAAATTTTGTTTATGCAATAAATTAATATTTATTCCCATATATATATATATTTTTTGATACCGAAAAAATATATACAAAATAAAAAGATGCAGAAGGGAAAACAGTAAACGAAAAATAGTATACAAAAGCGTAGCCCTTAAAAAAAATTGATTACAAAAGCGTTTTGTTGCAATGTTTTAAGTATCTTGAAAACTTGTGGGATCCTTATTATTTTAATTAAAGCATTTTCAAATTTAGTTTCTTTTAGTATATCATCTTTTTTTTCGTTGACGCATCCTGGAATCGAATAATTTTAGTTCACTTGACTACACTCAAAAGTATAATATTTATTGAGGCAGTATTATAAAAAACTTAGGAGTTTATTTTTGTTTTCCGATAAATATTAAAATATTTATGAAATACGATTAATAAAATTTGTTTCCGTATTAAAAATTCCTTAATGGTTCTAACAAATAAAACAATCTCAGATCAACCAATAGTTTAATTAATTATTACAAGTGAGTAGTGTGGGATTTCTCTTCATCTTTAAATTATGCAAATTTAATCAAAAATTCTCTTCACTGCAAAATTTATATGGCTTCCGCAAATAAACCGTAAACCACTACTTAAAATTTATGGCCAGATAATATTACTGCCAAAGTTTAAAACATAAGATCTTTTTGATGTTTTCCTTTTGTTCATGTTAATGGTATATAAAACACTATAGTATAGTTGATACATATTCCTAATTTTTAAACTTATATACATAAATGATAAAATAGAAAAAATATATATTAAATAATATGAAGAGTTATTTAAAAGCCTATCTATCTTACATCAAATAAAGACAAAATATAAAAAAATATGGCATAAGAACATCACTGTTGCGTTAGTTAAATTCATTTTATCCCGTTAGTTTTAAAAAATAAGTTTTTATCAGCAGCATAGAAGATTACAATAAAGTGGAACAAAAATCAATGGATCACCTAGAACTACCTAGCCTGATGATGATGGACAAAACTTCAAAGAAGTACGAATCGTTGAAGGACATTTGTTTATCAGAAAAAAAAAAAATATCCTTAATTAAACGACCGACGATTGATTTATATTTTTTTCTAAGAGGAAGGTTGTTAATTTAAGTGTAAAGTGTCTATTAGTGTTTTTAACCTCAGATAGCAATCGAGTCTTATAATATTAAGAGTTTTATGGGGTATAAACTCTGTCACCAATTAATTCTTGAAGTTAAATTTTAACGAGGCCCTGAAGCAATAAACTTGCTCGTAGACATTTGTAAGTTTACTGAAAAATACGTCTACTGCATTTTTGTCATATTTCTTTCTTATTTGAACTTAAGCTTTTGCTGTAGCTGTACATATTAAAATATAAATATATACTCTTATGTGAAATTTTTATTTGCAAATAAAAGACACCGTACCTAAAGAACGTCAAGATATTTTTTTATTTATAAATATTTGGAAAACGATTTTTAAAATAAATTACAGAAATATTAAACCAATTTTCGAATGTCGAACGTAAAATTGAGATACCCTATAAAAAAACCATAATTATTATTAAAACATTTTCGTTATAATTGTTAAAAGAAACGATATGAAAAATCTAGTTTGAAATTATCTTAACTTTGGTACATAACTAAACTACAAAGGATCTTTGATAGCGCGAGTTATAATCAGTGCAGCACATATTCTGTTGGAGCGTTGGGAACATAAGCTTTCCCCGTATTCAGTGTTATTATGCCGGTTTTTAACATTGTTTTATTTTTTAATTTTACGACTATTTTTTAATGCCATATCATCGTCATTAAGAGTTGCAAATAAAGGCACGCCATGGGTGTATCTGAAATTAGGAAGCAGAAGAATTGCATTTTCCCATTTAAACGCATTTATATTATGAAGATTTTTGTAATTTAGGAACATTATGAAGAAATGTGAATAAAGTAGGATGCTTTTTATTCAAATGAGAGTGAAAGAAACCTTTAATTTTTATCAAATCACCAGTTCATTGTCTAGAGAAGCAACCCCAGATGATAATTGAGCCACCACCATGCTTGATTGTTGGGACTACAGAATCTGACATCATCTTTTCTTGGGCACTGCGTTGAACTTAAATTCTACGTTTTGAACAGAATAGTTCTCACTTGGATTCATCGGTCCATCTCTCAGTAGCCGTTTTACTGTATTCAATGATAAAGGTTTCACTCGGGTTTTGTTTACTTCAACGCGGATTTCTGGTGCTGCGAAGCATCTATTTCGCTTGCTCGTAACAACAATGAAATTATCTTCACTCGACCTTCCCGAGCGTGGACGATCTTGAAAACTGCCTGTCTCCCTGTATCGAGTTATTGTGCCATGAACAAAAGTCTTTGATAACTTCAGTTGTGAAGCAATCTCACGTTCGGATTTGCCTTCATTATGGAAAACAACGATGGAAGAAAGCACTTCACTGCTAATTTCTCGAGCTTTTCCCATTTCGTGACATCACTGTAGAAACCATGTGTAAATGAGATTGTTTGTGAACAAACCCAAGTAAACTCGGTTAATAATAAGTCAGAAACATGTGTTTTCAGGAGCGCTAAATAATCCTAATTATTGACCAATATGTAACAAAAGCAAAGTAATTTGTAATGAGGACATTATAAAAATATTATTACGGCTCTACCACCTAGCGCAGCGTTTATCGGTGTTTGAAAACACTAGATGTTTATTGTCCAATAACTTGAAAGTAAACAAAAGTATGATTTCTTTAAATATTCCATACTAACAATAGAATATGCAGATGTGCATTTCTTTTATTTATCCTATGGGGTTTTATTACAATTAATGGATAATTATGTTGTTTATGTGCGGTCTTATACTTTTGGCCGTCAGGATATATGGATATGGCAGTAGAAAATACGTTTCCATGAATACTGTCTGTTTTAGGAAACATTTATTCCCAGTTCATAATTATATACTACTTAGAGGACTTTTATACAAGTGACAATATTTTTAAAATAACAAAAATTAAGATGATATTTAACTGTCTACAGATGCAGTGAGCATTTGGACAATATATCTTGAGTTGTGCAAGTCTGCGATACACTTAGCGAAGCGACGTCGTCTTTGTTTCCGTTATTGTTACACTTTCCGTGTGACCTGGTTAGTTGGATTCACAACATTTATTTATTTATTCGAAATGCTTTAGTGTTCCGTGTTTCAGAATACGAATAGAAAGAATATGTGATTTATGAGCTTGAAAAAAATACAAACTTCTAATGTGACAATTAATGTGTGAAAATTAATTTGCTTATTTCCTCTGTCCATAATTGAGTCTTCTTACCTTATAAATGTACCAAATTTCAACATATACCGTTTGGTATATTTAGAAAAACTAATTTATGACAAATGGACACATAGACAGACAGACATAAGAGTGATTTCATAAGATTAATCTGATGTACTGAACCTTTTAGCTGTTGTTGTTTCAGGATCATACTAGTTAGATACCATTAACATTTTTTTCTCGCCAGCGTTGATGTAGATAATATATCATAATATCATAAATTTTCTTTAAACCACGCTACGTTTTTCTACTCATTACGTTTGTACAACCCATCTTGAAACCGTTCACACGTCAGATACGTAATTAGTCGGTTTTGACAAATAAATTTTTCGTAATGTTTACATTTTAATGAGTAAGCGCGAGTAGGATTACCTTACAAAAAAAAAGTACCTTATTACAACATCTGGCGTGTCATCCCTTTCCTAATCGTATATAATAATAAGGTATAAACTAATACGAAAGGAATATTTTGATGACTGTCCGTTATAAAGGACATATTATAAATATCTTTGTATTTTATTAAAATTTCATATTCAAGTTGCAAATTTTAATGTCATATAGTGCATTAACTGTTGCTAGGAAAATATACGCAGAGTGTTCTTACGGTTAAATATTAACAAGCTCCTGAAGCAATAAACTTGTTTCTAGACGAGTAAGGTTAGTGAATAATGAAAAGTAACATAACTATCGCATGTTTTTAATATTTGTTCGTTTTTTAAACTTATAATCTGTCTCTTGCTTTATATGAAAAACTACACAATAACTTTGACTTATTTATTAGTAACATTTCAACACAGCTTTACAAAAACATTAAAAGAATATCGTCTAGATTCTGTTGATGTTGATGCTGTTAGCCTATGCTGCCCTTACAGCTTCATCGGACACAGGGCTCACGGAACTGAGAGGTCCGTGAGCTGGTTAAGTAGTTTCCTATTTTTTGTGGCTCTCTTACTTACACAAAACGCTCATAAACTGAGGGTGTCGGTTTGCTCTGATCACGTACCTATCTAATGGTGCCACCCAAGTTGCCAGTTCCCTATCTATCGCAAGATTCTCCCAAGTGGAAAATGGTATGAAATATCGAGAAATGCTGATATTACGTCACTTTAACGTGACATTAGGGTCTAGTTGAAGTAGTAAGTAGATAGGAATATCATCACGCTAGAAAAGAAACTGCCGTATAAAATGAGTTTTTAATACATGAAGTAAAACACAACCATAACATACGAGTAGTATTAGTGAGTGGAGAGAAGAATACATTGATTAGTCATGTTAAGATCATTAAAAATATCCATAAGTACCGTAATAAAGTAACTTTATTGATTTACATTCCATATCTGATGTCTTTAATGATTTTGAAGTGATGTTATATTGGTACTGTGACCAGAGCAAAACTCGGACCTAAAATCCACCATTAAGTAATGTTAAGCAATGACTGACAATAAGATAAGTCATTGTTGGTAGTTTAAGAGCACCCAAGGGACACTGAAATTGATTTGACAATTACGAAAATTTATCGCAGACAGCTAAGATTTATGTAGAATATAATACTGACAACTAGCTGCATAAGGTCATAGCAATCGGAAACGACATGACCAGCATACATAAATAGATATTTTTTTCTAATCCCAATCAGTCAGGGGAATATCGTCATAATCACAAATGTACGTGGTTTTTCTTTAATTTACGTATTATCTAGTAAATTTTCTATGAGAAATTGGTCTCCATTAACATTCTTTAATATAAGAGGATAATCTGCAATGTTTGGTTTATGGGAACAGTCAAACTTTGGTCTCTTTCTAAAATATGGCTTAATAACAACTAGGCAATATTTCTCTTTTTTTATATTTTTTTATCTCACGATCAAAATGAAAAAAAGGAACGAAACAAATAAAACTGAAGGAAAACGCCGATTTTTTAAGTTCTGCATTGTCTATTTGGACTATCCAAAAGTGGGTAGTCCAAACGGGATGGAATTTCAGCTGATTCATATATCGTGCCCATTTACAAACCAGCTGCTGTTGACTACTTTTGGGATGACATGACATTCTGCATTTGGGAAGTTCTGCACGGTATTTGTTTTGCGCCGTGATACTTGATGAAACAAGACTTTCTTTCCAGTATTGTAATTCCGTAAGTTCGTTGACTGATCATTTTAAGACACTATTTATTTATGAGGCTCGATAAGCAAGTTTTGATATCAAAAGGTATTTTATCCTCCTGTTGTTATTGCTGATAATAAAATAAATAAGTTATCAAGCTATTTAACGCTATGTTTAACATAAACGCATTTTGTGCAGATATTCGTCATTCGAGTAGTATAACAATGTCTTTTCTGCACATATAGATTGATGATATTATTTATATTATACATATAAAGTTTCATGTGGTTGTTATGAATATTTTCGTTATACCTGTAACAACTTGTAGCTTAAGACAGTATACATTAAATCTGAGTATAGAATAAAACTGAAATCTACGCAGGCAAATCGGTCGTGCTTTAGATCCCCCCGTAATCTCAATTGGAGAAGCATTTGATTGTTACAGTTAGAAGAAACCATTCACGACGTTCGTAAATCGAATCAATTGGACCGAGAGGCAAATATTTTCCTGGACATTCTGTGAAAATATTTTGCGAAGAGTGTGGAGACTTTCTTTTGTACAAAACATGGAATTGCTCTGATGCCTATTTATTTACTTGAAATTTAATTTTAAATTTGGAGCTCTGGGATGTTTGATGTTCCAATTTTTTTGTTGAAACCGTCATCTTTTAATTTGACACGTCAGAAATCTAAAAAGATAATTGAACTGACAAATTCCGTAAAATAAATTTAATTTCATCTCTACATCTATCCGCAGCAAAGATTCAAGATACATTTATGTATTTTCACTTCTGGGATCTGAGATGGAATGTCTTACTACCAATATATGCGTCTCCGAATCTAATCGAATAGATTTATTTATATTGCAGGTACAAACAAGCTGCAGAGTCTCTACAATTGAGCGTCATTTCATCCACGACTGATTTTAAGAATAAACTTTTATATTAATCATGTCGACTACAGGATGGTTTAATTTTCACTAATGATCTAATATCACAGATCTAATTTACAGATTTTTACGGTCTATTGCACCAGACCGAACCCAAAAGTGTGATTTTTAAAAAATACAAATATGTAAAGCATTCAATCATTTTTTAAAATTTAGGTTACTTTATATTACTGCTTTTTGTCTTTCCCATCTCTTCTTCTTTGAGTTATTTTGCGCAATGCATAATATAATACGTACAGAATATTAGCTCAGATTTTCTAATAAAGTTAACGCCCTAATAAAGTATAACCGAGTTATAAGTTTTATGTGTGATGCACAGCGGTTTAGATGCTACGGTTTTATTACTAAAGCTAATTGCATTTCTTACTTAGTGTCTGTCGTTAAGTCACGTATTTATTTTTTACTTTAACGTCTTCTTATTTTATTAAGCAATTAGGGTGATAATCGAGGCAACAATTGATACTTTATTCTTCAATACGGAATCAGTATGGTTTACAGGTTTAAAATCAAGGTAACATTAAATCATATAAAGTACCCTAAGGATCCCTCCTGGACTGGATGATATTATTAGAACGACTTATGAAAAAAGGTTGACCCATATGTATGATACAAGTAACAAATTAATATATTTGACATTTCCACTCCAATACAAGCCGTATATTGGAAAGTTTATATTTTTATTGATAAATAACTTTTTTCAATAAATAAAAAAAGAAAAAAATTATGTGGGAATGATGATATTTTTTTTAACGCGGTAGGAAAAAGAGACGTCTTACATCTTTAAGGTTGATTGACAGCCTACTTTAGTGTTGCTACTTTAACAAAACTAAATAATATAATCTTCCAAAAGGTAAGTGTTAAAAAATATTAATTAGAAAAAAAAACTAAACAATTTAAATATTTAAGCACATATATATAGATATAAGTATGTGTGCATTCAAATACCAAATATCGTGTACCAGTGTTTGCAATCCTGTCAGTCCGTGTGTCATATTTATAGTATATTATTTAACCACGTCTGCTTACCATTATAATTGTGATATTTCTTGACCTGCGTTCTGTTTAAAACTCAAATAAGAAACGTGGCCGAAACAGTAGCTCAGAGCTTCATAGTCTAACTTCCGATCTTGCATCCTACTATCTGTTCTACTATTTAGGATCTAGTAAATGAAAGGTAAAACCATTTATATAAAATCGTTGATATCTGATATAAATAGAAATAACATAGCTTTTCATAAATTTCTTTGTAAATCAAAACAAAAATTCTACCAAAGCTTACCTGAACTTCAGGATATATTCTTTATTCACACAATCGGTGACTTGTCGTATATTTGAATAATGTTGCATTCAGATAACTAGAAAGGGGAGCTCTCGCGTTGTTTGCAAGTGGAATCAAGGAAGAAAAATATTCCCCTACATATTTTGTGAAATCGTATTTCATGAGATCAATGAAGTACATACTGTTCATTCGTAAACTTATCTATTATAGTCTACTTGACTATAATAAGATTTCATGAGATTTAAAAGCTAATTCCCACACATGATATTACAATGACATTTCAATTAATAATATGGGGCGCTGGTCTCATGTACCGCTATTGTGTGATATAAAATATTCCATTTTTTATCTGCTTTGAAATGGAAAATAGCTCCAATCTGTTATTTTTTTTTATATGGTTTAGTTGGTAAACGAGCAAGCATCTCACCTTATGGTAAGTGATATCGCCGATTAGCTCCTCTAATGTTACGGATGTCCCCATGGACATAAGGAGATAATGAATAACCTTTTTGATTAAAGCGCCAAAAGGTTAAAAACCATCGAGATGATGAAGATATAATTTTTTTATTCTGTCTTGATGTGCAATGCTCAAACTCAGCGTCTGGATATTAATCCAAACAACTCCTCAGAACACTCCCCATAGAAAATTCAGTAAAAAATGCCTAGAGATGCAACATCTGTTCGCAACGCCAGTGAATCTAGCCAATCGGAAGGTCATCAATGAATCGAGCCGCTCTTCCTTGAATACGGTCAAATAAAAGGAGCTGGTATTGGGATGCCCAGAAATAAGAACCTAAAACAAATAAATAAAATAATAATAAATATATAATAAATAATCACATTCGAAGATCGGATGAATTGTTAAAAAAATCGTTTTAATAAAGTGTAATTTGTTGTTTGTTATTAATACTATGTCATCATTTATGTCATTTAGTATTTCTTCCATATACTTATTTAGTACATGGTAGAAATACAACCAACATAATATAATCGTTTCCATAGCATTTTGATACTTAACCATAATTATTTACCTAATGGCGTTAGGGTACGGTATGCGAAACTTAAGGTCGTACGTTCGAATCCACCATTCGACTATTGTCAAGAACTCCTAGCACAAGTATTTTAAGTTTGTTTATTTGGAGTGGTAAACGGGAATGTTTCTTAAGTATTCTTTATAAAAATCTATCATGCATTTTAAATATATTATATATTATAAATAGATATATTTTATTTGCGTTGTCCTGCACCGTTAGAGACCTGTTCCAGACACATGCCACAGCTATAAACAAACTGCATCGTGGCTCTACCGCTGTTAAATATAAAATATGTAATATAGAAAACAATATTTATACTAACTGTATATCAAATATTTTTATGTGTTTGTAATAACATTCATCAAAGTTAAAATTAAGATTATCATTTAAGGTATTCAACTTAAATTATATGAGAGAACTTTATTTTAAAAAAAATGTAACTGGAGCGGTATATATCACCATGGACTTAATATTTTATCAGTAGAGTGCAAATTCAATTCAGTGGTTTCCATTCGCTCATATGCACTGCAAATATCCACTAAATTGGCTTTGTTAACAACTGTAAGGATTCTCTGGAAAAATACATTGGTATTTTATTCAAATGCCGAATCATTCTTGTATATTTTACGTTATTCTTATTTGATGGCCATGTGGTGTATGTCTTTAGAGTTCCTCGCTAATGTGTCGTTCCTGGGTTCGATTCCTAGATTAGGAAAGTGTTGTAACTTTCGTGTCCTTGTTATTATAATCGAACCTTCCTCCGATCTGATAGGCAGACGAGTAAGTTTTAAAAGTAATTGCCATACTTGTATTTTATAAATTACGTGTAATTTTATATGTACGTCATCTGTGTAAAAAAAATATGGTAAATATATTTTATTGCCAGAAGATATCGCCATAGTCGAATCAAAAGGACATACTAATGTAGCACAATATATTAATTTTATATACGTAATAATCATCTCATCTCATAATTATATATACTTAGTATGTTTAATATTTGTATAAGGTTTAAAAGAGTTATTTTAAAGGTTTATTGTACGGAGTACATATTCCATAAAATCCAAATTTCATCTGTATGTGGAACTCGTGTTTACGTGGTGCTGAGTCAATCGCAATATCTACCTCGGTGTCAATATCGATAAATATTATTCATTTCTATAGATGTTATATACTCGTATAATAACCCCTTAAAGGAAAGTTAAAAATCTTAATAGGAATATTTAAGATATTAAGTTATTGGATTTTAATTTATTTAAAAATTTTCTTTATAATAGAAATAAGTTGTTGGTTTACCAATTACATTCATAAATGACACCTACCACCGCAACGAATTTGAGGCAAAATTAATCCAAAGAATGTAATACGTAGAAATTGAAATGTCAACATAAGATACGAAACCGCATGGATTCCAATTTATTTGACAGACGATTCATATTGTATAATTATTTGGTTCACAGTTCTGGTAATTTATTTATAATTTTTATAAATTCTGTTGCTTACTTTATTTATAATCAATATCCGAATTTAAAAAAAAACTAATTTTACGCATTTTATAACGTTTAATTTTTTTTTGTTTAGTTTCATGTTGATATTGCTTTAGAGCCTTTAGTTTTGTATGCGTTTTGTATATTGAAATCATAAGCTCTCCAAATGTAAAAAGTAACCATAAAGCACGAAATGCATATCCTCTTCACAACGATAATTCAGATGTCCTTGTCAGGTTGTTACATGTCGGAGATACCCGTAAGACAGACAACTTCGTTACGTTTAATAGGGTCACTGGCTTCTTTCACTTTCCTTATGAAACATAGCAAGATTAAGTAGTTATTCTGTGAAAGCGTATCCGGTTTCCTGTCTAGCCGACTAGCAACCATTATATACCCTTTGCTTACAAATACAAAAATCTTCTAATACTATTATACTATTTTACATAAATTTCACTAGAGGTGATGTTTAGTATTTACCTTTGGTTAATATTCTGTATATATAATAGTGTAGTGGTAATAATATGGGTTGCGGATATTTGTACTAAATTGCCTAAAACTTCAGCGGATTATATTGCGTCTGTTTTCATTTTTTTTTTCTGGAGGTTCGAGTTTTTTTACAGTATTTTCTGAGTCAACCCTAACTACACTCTGCTTTTAATCATTGATCTTATCTACGTATAAAAAGCTAATATTAATACATGGGGTAAATAATTGAAACAACTTATTGTTAACTTATACTTTTACTTTACACAACTAATACTTTTCAATTGTCCTCGCCAACCGACTTCCCCGAGTCCAAACTACCAATCGACCGATCAATTCAAAATAATCTTACACAATGATATATAAAGTTGATATCTGGTTTGTGAATTAATTTTATTAATCATAGGGTCCCCAGTCCCAACCTACCCATATTCTTGATTGAATTTAGATTTTGTTTTAACTTCTATAGCCTCGTGAATCATCCTAGGAATAGGTGTTCCGTTACGAGGATTTGTGGTTTATCAAATCTGCTCTAATGGCCCAATCTCGCTTACTCCTCTATCGATTCTGCGATAGATATGATCAGTCCACAAGAACTTCAGCTTGCGAACAACGGCCGATATCTTAGTTTTGAATTCTATCTGACGAAATCAACTTTAGTAAAATTATCACATTGTCCATACCCTATTACTGTACAAAACCCTATTCTCTTTTTAGTAATAATAGGTCTCAAGATTCTTTGTTATACACGCCAAGCACAGCAGACATAAACTAACAGTATAGTTTGAAATCTATTGATCTATTTGATACTAGTATTACAATTTAGCTGTTTAACGTATATAGTCAGATAACATATTTTATTATATTAATAATATATAATCCAAGACACATGCGACATCTGGGACGCCCCTAGCCTAAAATTTGGCGATAAGATACAAGAAAATATTTGCTCCCCGAATAAATTTATTTGAATTATGAAACATCTGTGAAGTCAAAAATGGACTGAATAAACTTTCAATAATGTTTTTTTTATTTTTTTATTACATTGAGGGTAACAAAACAGTTCACCTGATGTCAAATGATTCCTGCGTCCCATGACATCTACATTCATCCTTGACAAGGAATAATAATGCAGATGCGTTGTCACTTTTGAGGACTCAGATGGAATGTCTCGTCACCTACGTAATAAAGGTCTCCAGATCCCTGCGCTCGCCAGATGATACACAGCAGCATTCTACTGCTATTTACACTGGTATTCTGTATGTGAATGGTCCTACCCCGGTCGAGCTGATCAATTCATTCTGCAGCTAGAAACAAACTGCAGCGTAGCTTTACCACTGTTAATAATTCTTAAATAGTATGCGTCCGAAAGGAGGCAATTTTAAATTATATTTTAGCAACATGTTAATGTTAACTTTTGAAATATTTGAAATTTCTCATGGAAGATCTTAGAATTCCAAAGTTAGAGATTATACTCTAAATCACCCGCACCATTACTTCAGATTTGATAAATCCTCACTAAAGAAGACTGACTCCTAACAAGGATGATGAACTACAGTCTATGTATTGAGATTTGACAATACAAAACCTTGTCGTATCTGTTAAAAAAAAATTTATTACAACAGCAGATTAGACAGAAGAATTTATCGTCTATTAAATAAACTTTCTCAAAATTATTGTATGTTCTGTTTTGTATGGAAGTTTTTAATTTTTACACGCAATCATTTGTTTTCATATTTGCATATATTGTAAAACACAATTTCTAAATAACAACCTAAATTGTAAATGCCGTTTTAGAAATAAAATAATTTTTAAAACATTACTAGTAAGACATTATTTGAATGTCTATAGATATAGTGAGCATTTGGACGATATTGTCCGAATATTATTTTATATTATATCTTATATTATTATATAAGCAATATATGTTATATTGCTCCGTAAAATGGTGATTCGGACGCGAAGACACAATTTCAGACGAAAAAAAAATGCGTCATATGCAGCAGTAATTATGTATCAGATATATTGTAAAAAGTACACTAAAATGAAAAGAAAGAGTACATCATATTTAAAAATTTCTTAAGATAAACCTTTTAGACTTTTTAGACTATTAAAAAAAAGTAATTGAAAATTTTCTACACGTTCTCTCTCTAAAGACAAAAAATATAACTATTGAATTTCACATCTGTAACAATTATTTTTTGTACTATTATAATTCATTAAAGAAATGTTTTTTTTTACTAAAAGTGTTATTATGAGTAATTTTCTTTTCTCTTTTTATATTTATATTAATATATTGTTTTAATATTATTATTAGAATAATTTTTTACACTTTTTTTGACACAACAACGGGGATGATCGACATAGCTCAAAAATTACCAAACTGAAGTGACAAGCGGGCCATATAGCTCGTAGAACCTATAACCGATGGGGAAGAAAGGTCCTTGATTAGCAACCTGGCAGTGTAGGACGACGTCCCACTAGATGGAGCAATGATCTACGTAAGTATGTGGATAGTTGATAGATGCAGATAGCTCAGAATCGTGCTAGGCTGTGATGATGATGATATATTTTTAGTTTATTTAGATCTTAGACTAATCACATTAGAGAAACAATATAGATACATTAATTGAAATAAGACACCCTAAACTCTTTCTCACAGAACTTTAGACGTACTAAAAATTCATCGTCATTCAACCTCCAAAAGATTGACAGTTGGATCGAAATCCAGAAGGTCGTTAAGCGCAGTTTATAAAATATCTTTTAAGGTGGCATGTTTATTTTTCTGTGTCGTCAACATTCCTACTCTTCTGCTACGTCGAATCTTACAACACCTTAATAATTCAAATCTCTCTAGCTTTACGTATCTTACTCGTACGAGGGAATAAAATATCTCATATGCGACGCGACTCATGTTTTTTTCAAGGTTGCTTAAAAACATTGAAAATAGTGTAGTAATTATAAACAAGTCTAATATAATAAATCAAATTTTTCGTTCTTCGTTTGAAATAATTTTGTTTGTTATAAATAAATTCAACAAGAGATCTTAAAGTATATTTATTAGCTTAGATTTTTTTAATAAAGTTAGCTAAACGTGCTAAATTAACTGAGTTATAAATTTAACGCGCGATGCACAGCGGCTTAGATGCTACGGTTTTATGACTGACGCTAATTGTGTTTCTTACTCAGTGCCTCTCGTTAGTTCACGTTGTTAATTTTTTAACACTACCGAATGCTAGTTTGTAGATTTATTCCTAAAAAATCTTTGTGTTTTAGTTCATGTTTGCTTCTTTCTAATATTATATTTGTTTTATTTTATCTGGTGTTCTGTAAAGTTAATAAAGATAAAAAAGGTTTAACGACTAAAACACAATTTTGATATTGTAAAGTATGATGTCATACAAATAATACAAGGTTTTTAATACTACTTTTATATGTGCAGTGGTTTATATTTATATATATATATATATATATATATATATATATATATATATATATTTATTTAATGAGTCCGCATTCCTACCACAGTTTAATAAAGGATAAAAGTTTAATAAGGTTATTGTCGCCATATAGTAAGTGAAATTATATGTAATAAAAATGCCCTTCATTAGTTATTTTTAGACAGCCTTCGAGTTCTATGTTATGATTGTTAGAAAACTATCTTTTTTCAGATGACCTACTTTTAATCTAAAAAAAGTAAAACCCTCACTAATTAAGTTCAAACAGCTGGTATGTAATGCATTTATGATGTTTTGTGTAGAATTTGAAAATAACTCAATAGGCAAAAGTAACAATTTTTATGTTTTATCATATAATTAAAGAAAGAATAATACAAAGTTCAATATTTAAGTTTCTGTGATACAAGTACTTTAATAATTGGTCCAAAATTTCCAAATAACTTATAGCACTTTTTAATTTTACTTATTTTTATTATTTCTAATGTATATAATTATGTAAAAAAACACATGTATCACAATATTTTTATTTTACAGTAAAGAATTTCATAAAAATGCATTTATTGTTCTCATATTTTCATATGTTCGAAATTCAAATAAATCTGGGCAAAGATTCTTCGTATTATTTCGTATATATTATCGGAAAATCCAATATTATACGCGTACCAGATGTCGCTGGTTTCTTAGATTATAAATTATTGATATAATAAAAATTATTTATGTATGTTAAGTTGTAAATTGTAATGTTACAAAACATCAAACTGTAGCAACAGGTTTGAAATGCTATTATTCATTGTATAAAATTTCATGGTATCTAAGCATAAAAAAATGTCTTCTTAATATATAATTAAGAAACTTTACAATTTGGTTTCTGAAATAGAAATATCAAAGAAAACTTTAAATACTCACATTGTTTTACTATGAGAAGTATGCTAAACAGGGGAACACTAATTATTATTTTCTGTGTTAGTAAAATGCACGTAGCATGGATCAAGTCAGTTTTTAATATGTACACTATAATATTAATCATTATAAACACCGTTTTATTAATATCAAAGATACATATATAAGTCACATCTACAAATTCTAAAATTTACACAACTTATATCCAGTTCCAATGTACAGCTAGTTTCCAGTTGTATATTATACGAAAAGTACATAAATAAATAAATAAACTGTATTTAAAAAACACATTTACTTGCAAGGTTACATGAATATTTATCGACATGCATCGTTTGTCAAGGAAATCGCAATTCCGAAGCCCTTTTGCATCTTACGATGACATTTCAATTTCTACGTATTTCCTCCAATGGGTTATTTTTCATATAACCACCAATTCGATCAGAGCGACAAGTTGAAATTATTCTGTGTAATATAGTATTGAACGTGCCGTCAACGAAAATTATTTTACTGTCCATGGTATAAAAAATTGAATTATGATTATATTAGAATATAAAGTTGAAGTCAGTTTTATTTTTACTTGGTATATTTGTGATCAACACTTTTCTATATACTACAATTTATTGAAGTTTTCATGTTTTTTTATTTCATTTATTTTTAGACCTATAGGGAAGCATCTCTCTCATTACTTTATACGTGGAAATGACCTTATGAGTCCATGCCATACCAGATGCTTTCACACTAATCCGCCAACCCATCAGCACCTCGGGCAAAGGATCTATCTTAGTTTGCTTTCTGATGGCTCCTTAACCCCACAGGTCCGTTGGAATAGGAAAGCGTGCCATTGAGGGCACCTGTGGTGGATCTGGTCCATGTCTTTTAGACCACGCCACGAATGGTAGGATAGTAGGGTAGCGTAATCCATAACTTCTCCATCGCCGCCACCCGCATTGGCTAAGCTGGGCAGGAAAAACGACGCCTATCAACACCATCATTCACCGCTATGGCCTTTTAAATCAAATCAAATCAAAGTCATTTATTTGTGGACAATAGTTATTGAATATATAATTCAGAAGTAATTTTTCCAGCTATATCCTACCCTGCGGGCATACAAAATTAGTCAAATGAAAGAATTACACTAATAATAAAAACTAATAATATTTATCGTAATTGCAAAAAAACATTAGTAGCATTCATTTTTTTTAAAAATTGACATTGAAGAATTCTTCTAAAGAATAGTAAGCTTAGCTTTTTCTTAGCAAGAGTCTTTTTAATTCGGACTTAAATAATTTTAAATTCTCTGTTACTTTTAAATCTTTGAGAATTTTGTTGTAAATCTTTGTCGCCATAAAAATAATACTTTCTTCAAGTCCCCCGTTGTAAAAAAGCATTAACTTATTCGGCGAGGACCACCGAAGACCCAGGTCATGACGCTGGTCGAAAGCCGAAACATGTGACGATTTAAAAAATATTTGTTAACGCAAAAAAAATAACAGTATGTAATATATATATATATATATATATATATATATAATGTTGTATTGTTAACGGAGAAAACTTTTCTCTGTTAACAATATTACAGTTGAAAAAGTTCAAGCACTATCGATTGGAGCCGTGGTAGCTATGTAAACACTCGCTTTTAATTCACGGTACGCGAGTATACCGAGTTTGATCTCCGGTAAAACTATTTAACTAATTTCAAGCGCTAATATACCAAGTATTCACCGGTGAAAGAAAACATCGGTAGGAAACTTGCAAGTCTAAGAAATGAATGATAAATAAAATTTTTGAAGAATATCGAAATCCGCCTATCCGCAGTGGAGCGGCGAGCTATGTTCCAACAAGCTTTTAAGGAAGGAGGCTTTTTTTGCATGAAAGACAGAAATGTGCTTTATACAGATTTAAAAAAATACGATTGAAGAGCACTATAACTAGCAAAAACGTCATTCCAATGCCACAGCTAGCAGTGTAAATTCCCCATGGAGACATTGTGTAAATGCTAAGATTCTTGAAGAGAAATTAAATGCCTATATCAAAGTCAAAAGCAGCCACTTACAATAAAATTGTAGTTTTGTTTTTAATAATATTAGCAGTGCTATTAATATTTCTAGCATTGTTGTTAACCAACTAAGTCTAAACATGTTGTGCTACGAGAAATTTCTGGACAATAGTCTAATTGCGGATCGAATCTACGACCGTAAGTTTCGCAGATCGAACCCAAAACCATTAGACTATTGACACTGCATTAATCGCTTAGACTTGGTAATTATGTACGCAAGTTTTACTGTTATGTTTTTTTAAATAGAATTTATGACCGTATTTTATAAGTATTTATTAGGTTGTAAACATTAATGCAAAGTTAAATATTAACACGATATATATAGTGATTGTGCTTTCTTAAATTGAAGAATATTGTGTTTTTATTTGTAGATTTCGCAATATATATTTTTTTTCAGTATTTCACAGCAAGAAAGCTGTGCTTACAAACGTATACATAATTGTACATGGGGTATATTGTATATATATAACAAAACACTTTTAAAAATAATAGTACTTTATACACATTTCAATTATGGTTATGTATTTTTCGATACTATAGCTTCAAACATATATATAAAGAAATTATTTTTAGTGAAGTCGTTGGAAGTAAATCAAAAATTTTTTTGTTTTAAAAATTAAATATTTTGAACAAGGTCGTAGATCCGAAGACAATGTAGTGGATAGAGTGAAGTGGAGAAAGAAAATACGAAAAGCTGAACCCACAATCATGTGGGACCCATAGCCAACAAGAAAGAGATTTATTCTTTACAGTATCTTCTCTGCCCAATCTCATCATTATTGATAAGATGTACAATTTATAAGCACTGTTGGAACTGAATGAAATATACAGATATTAATTACGAGTTAGACAGTGGCCCATTGGAACATCCAGCCCCAATGGGCTCTGTCTTCACGTAAATTACGCTGATGAATGACTATTATATTCGAGGAAACTATGTCAAACCGATATATAGCAATTGGTTTGTCATTTATGTATGATTAGTAATGAGTAGAATTTTTGTTTTTACTCTTATCATCCAGCAAAAAAATACATGAACATAAAACTATCTACTACGCATGTGTTTTTAATGTAGTACAGACAATCTATGTATGTATACTAATATAATGACTAAAATTATAACATAAATAAGATATTCCACAGTTCGATATTATAACAAAAGTATTTTTCACTAGCATTTTAGTTATTCATAGCTAATTTACTGCATGCATTCAATTAGCTTAAGCGAATAAACATGCTAAGTTGATTTTGCACTTCGTTAACAATACGATGTAAACATCCAAAAGTAACGTGATATATTTGGATAAAAAAAATATATAAAAAATAATAATAAGATATTTTTGTTTTCAACTTTTATAATCATAGTAAATACCTAAAACAATATTGGAAGTGGTTTTAAGAAAGAAACAAAAAGACATCCATTCCACATTTCCCATTTAGTAATGGGAAATGTTGAATTGAAATGAGTATTATTAAAATAACATTTTTTTGCATGGAGAATACCCTTTACACCACCCTTTAATTTTCACCTCATTATAATCATAATTGCTCCGGGATTGAAAGCCTGGTTACGTTGGATTCCTACCGATTGAGGAGTCGCGGGATATCCGTTCGGTATGTCACCCCTCCAGCAATTAGCTGAGATGATCCATCAGGGGATCTTCGTAATGTTCGCTACCCTCATGTATACTTGTGGTTGTATCATAATGACACGATAATATTTCGTACCATCGTTCTCCTCGGGTTGCTACACTATACTGTCAGAGCTCCCACTCTGACTATCTGCGATCTCAATGACCACATTATGGTAGGGGAACACTTTTGGGGGAACTGTAACGCCTCGTCATGCCATTACGGTCACACAGAAGATGGTAGAACGACGCGTAACCTTCTTCTAGACCCCTCTGCAGCGCTGATGGCGACCACCGTGGGGTTTTAGTCGGAGCGAGTCCGACATAACCCATCCTCGCCCCCGCAGTGGTGGGTATGCTTTTCTCCATGTAAAATAGAAAAAAAAAGGTATACGGGACCTAATTATAGCTAATGGGACAATTCATCTCAGTCCTCAGTGGTGACAATGGGTGACAAAAAACAAAAGGGCTGACATATGCATCTTTATTGAGGATAGATGTAGACGTAATAAGCCACAGATACTACTTATCGTCAGGTTAACTGTGTTATATCATTATACCTAAAATTATACCATAAAAACAGGATATGCTCCTCCACGAGATTCGCCGACACGACTGCTGGTAGGGACAGTTTCCGTACGATGTGGAGCATGTTCGATTCGTAGTCAGGCTTCAAAGACCGGCAAGAATGCTTCGACGACGCATTTGCGCGCCATACTGTAGATTTTTGTCCTACAGAGTCGGTTGGCCAGCCTCTTCACCCAGACGGTCGCTCCGTATAAGTTTATGGACCGTATGACTCCTGATTAGAGGCGGCGGACTTTCTCCCTCGGTCCCCCAAGATTGGGCACTATCACGCTATCAATCCGAGGGACTAGGCGACTGTCCAGAGTGAGGCCCAGGTACTTCATGTACCGTCCCACTCTGACGTCGCGTGGTTCCCTGCTGCGTGGAAGCCTTTCGAACCATAGCACTTTGATCTTGTGAGGCACTACCTCCAGTCCCAACTCTTGGACTTTGGTGACGATGATTTACGCCCCAAGCTCGACGAGTTCCTTGGCCCTCTCGAAGGAGTCCTGGCGTCACTAGCGACCACCAATGTGACGTCCGCAAAGCAAATGACATTAACACCAGCGGGGCTGGACCCGCAGGGCAGAGTCGTAGGAAAGGTTTCACAGTAACGAGCCCCAATATCGACTCCTGTGAAACCACACACTAGATCCCCATCGGATCCTCGTACCGTCTTGATCCTATGTACAAGTTGTACCTGTCGCACAAGTAGTCCGCGTTCACACCTTGAAGGTAGAACACTATGGCGTACGAGCCCCCCTTACCCTCCTTATAGCGTCCCAGGGCAGGGAGTTACAGGCATTGACGATAACATGACATGGATGCACATAAGGACCGGTATTCGGCGAGATCGGGATAAGATACCGGGGGTACATGCGTCTGCATCATGACCCAGCGGTGGGTTGGACGGGCCCGATAGAAGGTCTGGCAATTCCCACGACTATTTCAAGTACCTTTTTTTTTTTTTAGCGTGCGGAAATGCCTACCGCACCGACTAAAACCACACGGTGGTCGCCACCAACGCTCGCGAGGGGTCGCGGTATCTCCGTAAGGAACGCAACCGCAACCCCCCTGCGCTTCGCTGGGATAGCCCATCCCGGGGGCGTGCGTGAAGATCGCACCCCCAGAACCCTCGCGGAACTATCACGACGACACGGTACCACGTCGTGCCATCGTCCTCCTCGGGGTCGCTAATACTGGACGGTCGGAGCCCCCACTCCGACCGTCAGCGACCCGAAGGGCCCCGTTTATGGTAGGGGAGCACCAATGGGAAGGCCGTGAAGAGGCGCGCGAGCGCCGCGTCGGCCCCGTCTCCGAGCAGGATCGGTCCTCTCTCTATCCCGCTCGACAGCCTCCTTTCGGACCATTACGGTCTCGCGCTACCTTCAGTCCCAACTCGTGGACTTTGGTAATGACTATTTCCGCCCCAAGCTCGACGAGTTCCTTGGCCCTCTCGAAGGAGTCCTGGCGTCACTAGCGACCACCAATGTGACGTCCGCAAAGCAAATGACATTAACACCAGCGGGGCTGGACCCGCAGGGCAGAGTCGTAGGAAAGGTTTCACAGTAACGAGCCCCAATATCGACTCCTGTGAAATCACACACTAGATCCCCATCGGATCCTCGTACCGTCTTGATCCTATGTACAAGTTGTACCTGTCGCACAAGTAGTCCGCGTTCACACCTTGAAGGTAGAACACTATGGCGTACGAGCCCCCCTTACCCTCCTTATAGCGTCCCAGGGCAGGGAGTTACAGGCATTGACGATAACATGACATGGATGCACATAAGGACCGGTATTCGGCGAGATCGGGATAAGATACCGGCGGTACATGCGTCTGCATCATGACCCAGCGGTGGGTTGGACGGGCCCGATAGAAGGTCTGGCAATTCCCACGACTATTTCAAGTACCTTTTTTTTATTTTTAGCGTGCGGAAATGCCTACCGCACCGACTAAAACCCCACGGTGGTCGCCACCAACGCTCGCGAGGGGTCGCGGTATCTCTGTAAGGAACGCAACCGCAACCCCCCTGCGCTTCGCTGGGATAGCCCATCCCGGGGGCGTGCGTGAAGATTGCACCCCCAGAACCCTCGCGGAACTATCACGACGACACGGTACCACGTCGTGCCATCGTCCTCCTCGGGGTCGCTAATACTGGACGGTCGGAGCCCCCACTCCGACCGTCAGCGACCCGAAGGGCCCCGTTTATGGTAGGGGAGCACCAATGGGAAGGCCGTGAAGAGGCGCGCGAGCGCCGCGTCGGCCCCGTCTCCGAGCAGGATCGGTCCTCTCTCTATCCCGCTCGACAGCCTCCTTTCGGACCATTACGGTCTCGCGCTACCTTCAGTCCCAACTCGTGGACTTTGGTAATGACTATTTCCGCCCCAAGCTCGGCGAGCTCCTTGGTCCTCTCGAAGGAGTCCCCGCTGGCGACCACCAACGTGTCGTCCGCGTAGCAAACGACAAAAACGCCAGCGGGGAGCTCGACTCGCAGGACAGAGTCGTAGGCGAGATTCCACAGTAACGGGCCCAGCACCGACCCCTGTGGAACCCCACACTGGATCTCCCTCCAGATCCTCGTACCGTCTTGGTCCATGTACAAGATGCACCTGTTGCGCAAGTAGTCCGCGATCACACCTTGAAGGTAGAACACTATGGCGTACGAGCCCCTTACCCTCCTTATAGCGTCCCAGGGCAGGGAGTTACAGGCATTGACGATAACATGACATGGATGCACATAAGGACCGGTATTCGGCGAGATCGGGATAAGATACCGGCGGTACATGCGTCTGCATCATGACCCAGCGGTGGGTTGGACGGGCCCGATAGAAGGTCTGGCAATTCCCACGACTATTTCCGCCCCAAGCTCGGCGAGCTCCTTGGTCCTCTCGAAGGAGTCCCCGCTGGCGACCACCAACGTGTCGTCCGCGTAGCAAACGACAAAACGCCAGCGGGGAGCTCGACTCGCAGGACAGAGTCGTAGGCGAGATTCCACAGTAACGGGCCCAGCACCGACCCTGTGGAACCCCACACTGGATCTCCCTCCAGATCCTCGTACCGTCTTGATCCTATGTACAAGTTGTACCTGTCGCACAAGTAGTCCGCGTTCACACCTTGAAGGTAGAACACTATGGCGTACGAGCCCCCTTACCCTCCTTATAGCGTCCCAGGGCAGGGAGTTACAGGCATTGACGATAACATGACATGGATGCACATAAGGACCGGTATTCGGCGAGATCGGGATAAGATACCGGCGGTACATGCGTCTGCATCATGACCCAGCGGTGGGTTGGACGGGCCCGATAGAAGGTCTGGCAATTCCCACGACTATTTCCGCCCCAAGCTCGGCGAGCTCCTTGGTCCTCTCGAAGGAGTCCTGGCGTCACTAGCGACCACCAATGTGACGTCCGCAAAGCAAATGACATTAACACCAGCGGGGCTGGACCCGCAGGGCAGAGTCGTAGGAAAGGTTTCACAGTAACGAGCCCCAATATCGACTCCTGTGAAATCACACACTAGATCCCCATCGGATCCTCGTACCGTCTTGGTCCATGTACAAGATGCACCTGTTGCGCAAGTAGTCCGCGATCACGCCTTGCAGGTAGGGGGGAACACCATGGTGTACGAGTCCCCCCCCTAATCCGTAAAATAAACCGAACTGGTTATCGGCGAGATCGGGACCGACACGCGACAGTTGCTCGTTGAGACGGGCGGCAAGAATTCTCTCGAATAACTTGTCGGCCTCGTCCAACAGGCATATGGGACGGTACCCAGAGGGAGAATCTGCGACTCTGTCTGCCTTCTTCAACAGGACCAGTCGGGCCTCTTTCCAGGCCCTAGGGAACGAGGAGTTACGGAGGCAGCTGGTGAACAGCTGCCTTAACCTGTTCCCTATGGTAGCCTGACTCAACACCCAGACCCGACCGGGAATTCCGTCGGGTCCTGGCGCGGTGTTCCGGCCAGCTCCTGCTCGGTCACCCCCATCTCGTCTCTCCACTCCCACGAAGATTGGGGGTGGACTGAGGGACATGACCGGCCCTCCGGAAAGAGCGAATTGATCACTCCTTCCAAAAGGGCCGGATCGAGAGTTTCCGTCACCGGGGGCATCCAGGGACGGAGCTTACCTAGCACCATCCGATACGGACGCCCCACGGGTCCTCGTTGAGTCCCTCCAGGAGCTGTTCCCAGGACCGAGACCTGGCGTTGCAGATGGCTACCTGCAACGCCTTCGTGGCCGCTCGATACGCCTCGTAGAGTCTGGCTATTTCCTCACTTGGAGCTCGCTGTACTGGTCTGATAACGTGACCACCTCCTCTGCAACCCGCCAGCCCGACGACATGCGCATCGCAGCAAGAGTCGCCCATGTTAGGTCCACGACCGACCTCCTCTGCCACCGCACGCACGTGCTCACAGACCCCGATTCACCAGTCGGAGGTCCATTCCAGCCGCCCACTCCATTACCGTCTCTCCCTCGGACTGTCTCTGGGATTCCCCCACGCCCTGGAATGGGCGTTGAAGTCTCCCAGGACAATCAACGGACGAGGGAGGCACCTGCGAATGCAAAGTGCCACTTCATCCAGGTACACCTCGTAGTCGGCGAGGGACCTCGCGGAGAGACGTAGCAGCCAACTATGGCCAGGGTGCCCCATTGCACTACAACAAAGCCCTGACCCCTTCCCAATAGGGAGCAGGGTTAGACACCCTCACCACCCCCCCAGTAGATCGCCACGGAACCCAGCTCATCACCGAACCAGCGAGGGTGGTCCGGCACGGCATAGGGCTCCGCCACTACTGCCGGAGCAACCCGCCACTCCGCAACTGTCTGCATAAACAAATGCTGAGCATTGCGGCAGTGGTTTAGGTTACTCTGGAGGACCTTGAGGGGTGTGAAGAGGCCTATGAGACCTCCATTCCCGAGCTAGTGCTCGGGGTTGCGTGCGTGCAGCTGGGACCGCTACGCTCGTGGAGGCGGGAAGAGATGACTTTTTCCCGCTCTCCTTTGACAGTGGGGTGCACCTCTTACCGTTCAGGCGATGGTTTGAGGGACGCCCCAGATCCGAGCACAGCGGGCATTTGAGTGCAGGCGCTCTACACTCCTTGGCCCTGTGCCCGGTCTCTCCACACGCGTAGCAGCGCGTGCTCCGGTTCACTTGGTTGGGGCACCTACTGCCAACGTGCCCCCTCTCCAGGCACCGGAAGCAATGCATGGGCTCAATAACTGCACCCGAGCAGAACCCCAGCCCACGTGAACGCGCCCAGCGGCCACCAGTTTGCGCACCGCCGCATTCGGGCACCGCACCCAACATGTGCCCATACGCATTGGCATTTGGTGGACCTCTCCGACCTTGATGTCGTCCACCTAACACCCCCCAGCCTCAGCCACCACTGCCGTGACCTCACTCGGGCTGACGGCATCGTGTGGGGTTGGTGGCAGTACTGCACTCGTGGTAGGCTGTCCTTCGCGTACCCCAAATGGTGGGCGAATCACCCTGTCTGGAGGAAGATCTTCTTCTCAAAGGCAGCCAACCTTGCCTCAACAAGAGCCCCAAAGCGCTCAATGAGCGCCTCATCCGCGCTCCCTGACTTTGGCGCGCTTGGGGCCCGCCGAGGAGGAGGCATGGCTGCCTGAGATTCCCCACGATTACGGAGGGCGCTGAGCTCCTCAGACAGCCTCCCCACCTTCGTCGAGAGCTCGGCGAGCTGCGAGCACAACTCCGCGTTCTCGCGCTCGAGCTTCTCGACATTGGGGGGCTGGGAGACCCTCTGCGCCAACTCCAAGGTGGCCGCCTCGACTATCCTCGTCGCCACCCGCAGGCTATGGACAAATGTGCCTTTGAGGTTGCCGGACTTATCGGCAACCTTGTCCACCGCTAGCAACGAGGACCGGATGCAAGCACCCAGGTCCGTTACTGACTTGCCTTTCATATCCCGCTCAAGATCTTCGGGAGTAGGAAGGTCAGCCTTAGGCCTTGTCTTTGACTGAGCCACCGACGGGTCCCAGATGCCGTCATCGTCCTGGGCGACCTCCGAGGCCGTGCCTGCGGCTGCGACAGCCTGAAACTTGTCGGCTATCATTGTCGCAAGCTTGGCTCTCCTCTTCCTCGATGTCCTTGCGGACACGTCGGATGTCGCGGATCTGAGCGACGTATTGGACCTTCCGCCGTCGCTTTCCGCACACAAACTAGCAGGCGTGCTCGGGCGAACAAACCGCCCACGCCTGTCTCGCGCCGGGACCTCTGGTCCCCCCGACACGGCTCCTCCCTCGTTTTGGTCCCCTGATGGTAAGAGACTGGCGGTAGATGCTTCTGCATCACCGCGCAGCAATGGGTTGCCCCCCCCAGATACGACGGGGCTGCCCGGGCTAGGCCCGGGGGTGGACTCTCCGGCATTGCCGGTACCACCCTGGGGTAGTTTTTTATTTCCGACTGCTTTCATTTTTTCCTTTTAAAGGGTATGGTCCCTGCCCTCAGCTAACGGCTGGACTCCCCACCAGCCATTCATCCCATCGGCACTGGAGACCTTGGGATTGGGGTTATTTTTTAGAGAGGTTTTCTTCCTCGTGGCTCCACGCGCATACGTCCATAGCGCCCCCGGGCCCTACTGGGCTTACGGGTTGTCCGGTGTCGGCTTCCACCGAAGTGCGCCTGGCACAGCACCGCAAACGTTGCCTCCCCTGTCTCCTCTCAAGATTGAAGGGTACTGGGAGCAACCTCGAGCCTCCAAGAGGCCCACATCGTCGGGCACAGAGCCCTTGGCCGTTTCTCGGTCCCGTGAGGGACTGAGGGTACGCCCCGAACCCAGCCAGTTTTGGTCCGCACCGGTTTCCCGGTACCGCCCATATCAGGGCCGCGTTCCCTATCCGCCACCTGGAGGACGCGCCCGATAGAAGGTCTGGCAACTCCCACGGGTATTTCAAGTACCTCGTCCAACGAATCACATCCCGCTCCTAAGCTGCACCTTAGAGAACAACCAATTCGGAATCCGAGATGCAGTTGGACTTTTCCAAGATACGTTATATATATGAAATATACTTTGTATCAAATTACTTGTATTGAATCAAATAGTGTGACTTTTGTAAGGACATCATTAACATGTTTCGGTATATTTTCGGTTATTGTAGCTTATCTAAGTAACCAGTATCCGGGCGTTTTCTTTACGAAGAAATAAATACTTAGTTGTAATTAAAAAATATGAAATATCTTTTTTAATTTTTTCTAAGGCATGCTGATCTAAGCGACCCATGCTATACTATTTCTTACGATTTTTTCTTTCCACATGGAGCACGAGGTTCCTAAAAGGTACGGTGACGACCATCATATGAAATAGCCTGAGAACACGCTAATATTATTTCTGTGATTTCTCGTTTAGCCTGTCTCCGTAAGAATGAATGGTATATGAATATATATTATTTCTATTAATATATTATATATTATCTTTATGTACTCTTAAAATTAAAACAAAACGGTTTTTTTTTAATTGAAAGCAATATGTTTCTATTTATATTTAAAGGCTGCTACGATGTTTACTACTTACCATTTCATTGGCTTATTCATTTGCAATTTTTATCCTATAGAATAATAAGTGACATTTAATCCAATAAATTACTTCATATATAGTAAACCTTATTTTAATTTTCATTGATAAAATGAAAAGGGATAGAAAAGGTAAGTATATAGCATAAGTTTGAAAGTGAACATGGGTTGACCAATTCACTGCTGCCTAAGAAGTTTCAATAGGGGCCTTGCCATACCTAAATCAACCTGATTAATGGACGAAAATCAAACTGACTGCCGAGGCAAATGAAATTGAGCTCTTACACATTCCGAGCATTTTTTCTTCTATTGGAGTAATATGAAGAACGATGCCTGAAGTCTAGTTTTGTTAGCTGAGAAATGTCGATTTTTTTCCTAAATATTATAATTATGTAATGTACATTGTAACGTCAAATGAGAATATATAGTTTCATTTCATTTCAAACTTTTAAAATTAAATCTCTTAAAAAAAAATCATAAATTATTTAAATTATTTATAAATTACTGCTAACTATTGACTCATTTTTTTGTAAAAATAATAAACTTACATGAACTTGAAGATATAAAATGATTTATATTATAATGTAACTAACATAATATATAGTTGTATGTGTGTAGATAGCAATAAATTGTTAAATAGTTTATAACGCCCCACAAAAAGGGAGCTATAAACTTTTTGAGTTGCTGATGGGTAGCCTTCTCTGTAAGGGCCCTACCTGTACCTCCCATGGCCCTGCCTTAAAAGAATTACAATGGCCTACACTTAGGCTATATAAGCCAACAAAAACTATCTCTATGCAAAATCAGTACAAGATCAGTTTCTGAAAGAAACCTACACAATGAATTTATTTGAGTTTCTTTCGCATTCAAGTATCAGAATTATTTGAAATATCTTCGTTCGTTTTTATAAAGGAATAGTAGAGGACTAAGTCTTTAATTACTCTAACTAAGCTTTAAATTCTCTTGCTAGGAGATGGTACACAACAATAATCTAAGAACGTACCCTAAGCTATTAGGCTATTGACTTTAGCTTAGTTAGTTACTGTCGTACTATAATGAACTTGATTGTTGAACGGATTCGTTCAGCGGATGGCAGTCGAGCGGTTACTGAGAGAACATACAGTTATAATCTGAGCCGTGATGTAAACCTTGATTAGCCTCGAGTAGCCAAATTATTATCCTCTCCTGCAAGCAATTGCTCAATGTGTTCACTTTACTTTTCAACGTGATTTTTTAAAATTATTGAACTCGTTCCTAATAAGCGTCTTTATTTCTCATACAATGTTAAAAAGGTGCTATCACTTTGCTCTGGTATCGATTATTTCGCTTCCTTTTTCACTTAATTTTATTTATATTTTTTATTTCTTTTTTGAATCTTCCCAACGCTTGCAGTAGTCTTAAGAATTTTTAAGTAGAAGATCTATCGTGGCACCTAGTTTTTAGTTTCAATAAGAAAAGGGTGAGTTTGGATGCAGTAATCAGTTACAACGACCATCATGTGAACCGTGTGCCCGTTTTACACCTTTAGCATCATAGAAAGATCTCATGCTACTCTCATTACTTTTTTTTGTATGATCACTATGAAGCATTTAGGTTAAAAGGATAAAATATATGTATAACAAAATTAATATTAAATTTTTATTTCTAAAGTATGCTCAGACTTTTTTTTTAAACTAATACCGGACTTCCATTTACTTCATAACAACAATGAGAATTATGTTTTAAAATTAAATGATAAATGAAGAAAAATAATAGAAAAATCTTTTTCGATTATAACAGTCTGAGTAACCAATTGCACACAATAATTTCAACTTGTCGCCTCAACAAATTGGTGTTTGTATGAAAAATAGTCTATAAGAGGAAATACGTAGAAATTGAAATGTCAGCGTAAGATGCTGAACGGCATTGCTATTTCAATTTGTTTGACAAACGATGCATAAAATTGAGCAATTATTTAGTTTATGTTAATATATTTTTTTTAAATAAATTCAGTTTATTAATCTTGTGTTTGATTAAGGTCAAACCAATAGCTCAATATTGACTAAAAATATCACGTTTTATGTTTATTAGAATGAGAAAGAAAGTGTGGCAAAATATCGAATATTGATAACCATTCATTCTCAATGAGTATTTTCCAATTCTATCTTTCCACGTCAGTTGATCCAGTTTGCATTTGATTATAATAAGAATGTACATAATACATATAATTATTGTGTACTTTAATATACTATTGATATTTTATTTACTTCGGTGCACTAACAATATGTACACTTTTACAATAAAAGTACACACACCATAAAACTTTGACAAATATATAAATATATATATATATATATAATCTATACATCCTATATGTGTGTAACAAATGTTTTTACAGGAAAATCGACCACTATTGACTGATTTTCTGAAATAAAACGTGGTCGTACGAACACCGATTTGACTTCGTTGTAGAGGTGATCACTGAAATAAAAGCCTATTTTTAAGGCAACGATAAGTCGTTGTTCAGGAAAAGTATTGAAATATTAGTGAAGCACTGAACTGTTGTAAAGTAACCAAACTCGGTAACACCTCACAATCCATTTAGCACGTGGAGTTGACAATCCATCAATGATCTTCTTTTAATTCCTGATAATTTCGTAAATTTAAGAAAGTTCAACTCTACCACGTTATTGCGTCCATAACGTTAGTGTGAAATTTTATCTGAAAAAATTTAAATGTGCTTTTCGTTCAGGTAACGTCTAATTAACGACAATAAGAAGCCAAAAGACAAGTAAACTTCAATGGACTCCGAATATTTTCATTGCAGTCTGATGTAGGGCATTATAAGTATTTTAAACAATACTAAGGCATTAATTAGTATTATTTTTTAGATTCTGTACTTTTAATATTGCCGCTTGAAAAAAATCTCTTTTAGCTTTTAACAATACTTCTTTTAGTTGCAAGATTTTAAGCCCACAAACCTATTAGTAGAATCTGCTCTGTATTCTCAATAGGAGCAATAAACCCAGAGTTTTTGAAGATTGGATTTCCATACACACAATGTTTTTATGGGAATAACAATTAAGGCGATAATTTTGTTTTATATAAATTACTTTAACACCTATACTAAATGAAAAAAACATTTACTAGTTTCTTTCTGACTAGTCTATTACAATCCAGACAACTAAAAGTACATTAAACGGCATATTTTAGTAGTCGTGACACTACATATTAATAATTATTATAAAAATATATTAAATATACAGAAAATCATCTTATTATATCATAGTAATCATACAAAAACAGATTTAAGTTATTTAGTAATATTAAAAGCAAAGTCATACAATATTTATACTGACTTTATATTTATAATTTATAAGATATCATAAATTAGAAATATTGTAATATAACATTGTTTAATATTCATATTATTCAATTTTCATGAATAGATAAATAAATTATGTAATTTATATAAATGTCACATACATATATTTTATGGGCTCTACGACTTTTTTAAAAAAAATCTCCTAAAATTTACACATATTACAAATACTTGTCCAGAATGACTGGCTGAGTGATTCATCAGCCTAAATCGCTGGAGCTACAAACTTTAAATTATGGTTAAACAGTTGATTCCGTTTATGTTGTAATCATCCACTGTGAAGTATTTTTGGAAATTTCATCCCTAAGGAGGTATACCAAAATTAACGGTTGCAGAAGTCCGTCATTTTCAAAATAAGAAATACGAAATTTTAAATACCTACTTCTGTTTAGAAATAATGTATATCGATGTTTTCCAAAATTTTACCACCAAGAGTGTTAATTAGGGATTGAAACTTTATATAGGCAGTTCGTCACTCTTGAAGAAAAAAGCATGAAATTCGATTTCCATAGATGATGTTTAGCACTTTTTCTGTATCGCGCTACGGTTTCGCTACGTGGCTTTTAGCTTTTATGACTACTCAAACTGTGAGCCTAATTTTGATATACATATAACCTTAACTACGAACCTTATTTTAATATAACGCATGCGAAACTGAAGGCTACAGCAAGTTATTGATAAATGTTATTGATATTGTTACCTATTATTGGGTTATTTACATAAATTTTGTACTATTTACAAGCAATATATATATTATGAGCGCTTTACAAGTATTTAAGTAAGTTGACATAACATAATTGTTAGTTATCTTGGAAATTTTAAGATCAGGAATAATTCGACACTGTCATCTTGCAGCTTCTGCCTTCCCAAAATCCATCGAACTTACAGAATATTACCTTATTTTAAGGAAATATTTTCTATCTAAGCTTGTTAAATTCCATAAAGCACTGGCATATTATATGTATGTATTATATATATATATATTTATATATATATTTATAAATATATATATATATATATATATATATATATATATAATACATATTATATTAGGCTATTATGCCTTGAGAGCAAGTTACAAGTAATTATAATGAATTTTCACCAAAGTAAAAGAACAAATCATGAATAATCATTTTGTTATTGATTTTGAGTGACAAAACATATACCTACCTACCGCATAAAGGAACAAAGACGTGTATGAATATTTATTGCGATTAAAAACGAAACAAAAATAAATAATTTATTCCAAGTTTTATCTTGGATTCTGAATATTAAAAATCTGCTTCATTGTTGTATTTTTACAATAAAAAAGATTTTATTATTTCCGTTTTGAAGCATAAACTCACTGGCTTTAATTTAGCATTGCTTTCCGTATTTTTACTTTTCGCTTTCATTCAAATAATTTCAAACATAAAAAGAAATGAGTGCCTTTCATGCATCGGCATGTCATGTTTAAGGTCGTACTTTTTGCTTTATGTGCGTTTTTAATTAGCAGGAGCATCTATTTTTAAAAATGCTTATTTTTAATTGATTTTCTTCAATGATGGGATTTTTTTTATCAATCTAACTTAAGTTAAGGGAAACCCGCATTTAATAAGCCGACTAACGCTACTATAAATGAAGAGCAGCAGCGACTACTGCGCAAGGTATAACTATCTACTAGACTATATATACTATACTTAACTATATATACTATACTTAACTATATAATGGATCGAGGAAATTTTGCCTGATTGCAAACAAATAAGTCTTTGGCGAGCATAATATTCGTTGGAGTTCCGAGTGCTACGTTGGTCAACTGAACGTCGCAAGTGACGTCATTTGTAGGCTAGCCAACCATAAAAAGTGACTCCTAGATTCTGTTGATGTTGATGCTGTTAGCCTATGCGTCTTTTACAGCTTCATCGGACACAGGGCTCACGGAACTGAGGGGTCCGTGAGCTGGGTTGCTTTGTGTTCCCTATTTGTAGTTCTCTTACTTACTCAAAGCGCTCATAAACTGAGCGTGTCGCTCTACTCTGGTCTCATACCTATCTGATAATACCACCCAAGTTGCCAGTTCCCTAGCTATAGAGAGATTCTCCCGAGTGGGGAATGGATGGTGATGACTTATGACCGTCCGAAGTTTTGGTGTACGGTCCTAGCCTCTGACGGACGCCACCTGTTGTCTGTTAATCGGAAGCTCTGGGCGGTGAGAACCGCCCTGACACGCGGGTGTAATAAGTGTACGTAATTATTATCTGGATACTTAATCCCCTAACCAGTGCTCACGGTTTAATTTGAAAAAGCGTGTATAAAAACTTCTACTAAGAAATTAAGTAAAAATAGTTGTTGTTTTACTATTATATTATTAACTTATGTTCCTCATTAGCTTATTAATATTGCAAACAATTTTTTCTATCAATTTTATCAAGCTCTTTAATATGAGGTGTAGATGATTAAATCATGAAAACATCTTTCACTTTTCTTAAATATGGTATACATATCAGTAAGGTACAGTCTGATAATGAAATCATTTTTAACTTTTTTTAATTATAATATACATAGCAGTAGAGCTAAGGTACAGTTTGTTTCTACCTGCATCATGAATAGTCGAATAGAGAATCACCACGCCCTCACAAATTACTAGTATGAAATAGTAGTATGACGTTGCAGTATTTCGTTTAGTATGTGCAGTGATACGAAGATCCAGTTGCAGCAAGGCATTCTCGTTGTCGTCTAATGTATATCTAGAATTTAAGGATGGATATATTTGTTTATGGGTTTTAGTCACCAAATGAGCTGATGTTTGTTTGTCACCTTTAATTACGTAAAAGAACGTGATACGGGTCTCGTTCCAACTTTGACACCAGAAAGTAATATATCCATAAAAATATTTGGCAAATATATACCCGTTCGGATATAGCGAATGAACGCGTAGTCACATTTATAACGAATTTCTAATTTGATTTTCCAGTTACTATTATTGCTACCGTTTATCGTGAAAAACAATTTCAATTTATACATTATATTGTAAATCTGTCGTAGTAGTTTCATATGAGGTCTAAAGGATTTTCATCAAAATATCGTATGTATGATACTATTTCTAAATTTTGTGTTTCATTCTATTTGAACTATATAACTCCAGAAATTAACTTTAATTTCATTAAAAGTAATTTTGAAAAAAAAAATGCTGTAGTTACTATTGAGATAATATTTTTTTAAGAGTTGCAATACTCTTTTTACGAAGACTGAAGTAAATATATTGATTTCTCTGTTATATAATTTTCATAGTGTCATTTGAGACAAAAATGCCCATTTTCACATCTTTTGTTAAACTTTCTTGGCCATTACAAACCTTATTAAAAGCCATCTTCTCGCTAATAAGTCCTATCAAACACTATTGTTTGTCCTAAAAAAACGAAATACAAAATTTTTGACAATTATATAACATTTATAGGACTATTAAATTACTACAATATTATAATTTTCGAAAAAAGAGGCCATAATTAACTAAAAACTAAATTATCTTTTCTTCTGACTAGGCTTATATCAAACCTTATCTAACATATTCTTATTATTGTGCCACATGAACTACCACTAGAAGATAACACAAAATACAGGCATATAATACATCAGTTAATTGTAATTAGTGTCATGCGAGACAGACATTTAGCTTCCGAGAGGAAGTTTCTTATCCTATTCAATCTTTTCTCAATAAAAGTTCTTAACAAAGATACTTTCTTGTGAAAGGCAACATCCTAAATTCAAAGTATATAGTAAGAATTATTTTTGTATTGCATTTAGAATATTTTCCCTTCAGTACTAGGGGTGTTTTCGTTTGGTAAAGGAATATAATTATAATGTATATGATTTGTAAAGGTTATGTTATGGAACATTTTCTAAAAGGGAATAGCTAGAAAAATTAAAGACTTTCTTGAAGAGTTATGCTATGCTCAATTAGCTGAACTGATTACCAGTCACGGCTGAGGAAGAGAGGATCTTCATTACTGTTTCATGTATAATGATATTATTTTTAACAACGAATCAATATCACCAAGGTTATTTATTAAATACCAAACAAAACCAAAAAAAGACGATATAAGATGGCCTTCATTGTATGAAGACAGAACATGCATATACTATATTCATGTTCGTATCACATATGAGATATCGTTGAAACACTAAATTAAGTTACATATTTGCGAAGCACTCTTGAACTGGGAGAAGAAACAGAAACTGATATGCAACTGCAAACGGTTTAAAAAAAATGCCAGAAACCACCCTCTCTCAGTCTACTTTAGGGGCGATCGGATAATATATTGATTGTAAATATAACGTTGGTTGTATTTATATGTATTACAGATATGGCGGAAAACCAAACTTGATTCCCCGCATTCGATTTCTTATAACTAAACGCACTAAATGAGAAAAATGCAATTATCGTCAATCATAACACCGTCGAGTCAATCCGCTGTGCATTTCACGTGCAATGCATAACTCCTTTATTTTTATTCATATCTTCGCTTTATTAGAGAACCACTTTTGCCGTTCTTAGTATTTTTTGTTGAATTTCTATATGGTTATATATAATTATTATTAGTAAATACTTTAGAACTGCTTAATATTTTATTATATGCTTACCTATTGCTTCTATCTTCTTGAAAATAGATGATTTTTGTAACTAAATAAAAAACAATCAAATTTAAAGTATAACTTTAGTGCCTTTGGTTAGGAGAAATTTACGTACAAAACTATTGTATTTTATAGAAAAGAAAAACACCGAATAATCTTTTCTCCTAATCCATTTGTATACCGCTCAGCTAGAATCAATATAATTAGGAAACAAATGTCTGTCGGATCTCCGTTACAATGGGAAATACCAACCGTTACTTTTCTAGCCATTTGTCAACGCGTCCTTTTAGATTTGTTTTTGCCTTTTTAGTTTAGCTTTGCGTCGGGAAATATCAGTTACAAATTGCTATTTCTTTTCTTTCTTTTTCAACGCATTATTTTGAACAAAATTCTTGTTTCTATATTGTATATAGTGATCGATAATATAATTAATCCTTTTAATAAATTGTAAATTTAAAATGAAATGCATTTCAAATACACAATAATTTCAAATAATTAGTTAAAGAAATTAATAGGTAAATATTTGGTTGCAACTTCAACTGCAACATAATTATATTAAAAACTACCGTTTAAATTCAGCATCTTGATGAATGTAAATGCCTTAGGATAACAATTTCATAATCACTACAACTTATTAAAAAAGAAGTCTCATTTAGAAAACTTCAAATTTCTGATGCCATGCTTCACGATGATGATTCTTTGTTTATCATAATTTTGAACTCTCTGCAATACAACGAGAACTGAGCTATCTTTCCATTTAAAACTCAGTCAAAATTAAAAAGCTAGTTTCAATATTATTCACCGATGCATAAAAAGCTTTCTATTATGTATTGAAATTAATTAAAATAAAACCAGAAATAATAACATGAGCATGCATAGGTAAATTGAAAAATTAAATTGGATAAAGATGAACAATAATTACTTTTAGAAATATATTAAAAAAGCCCGTAAAGTTTTGATTTAAATGTTACCAATGTTCATGGGGAGCAACAATCGGCTTGTTAAGCTAATCTTAGCTCCTTCCTTCTAGACGCCCAGAGAGATCTATGAAAGCTATGGAGATATTTATCACAATCCCAGTGGGATTATCCCTTATATAATAGAATTGTTTTATTTCTATGGACGGGGGATCAAAAGGCAAAGTAACAATCTCAAACACTCTCGAGTTATTTAAGACTAGTTTGCAATTCACACATACTACATATCTATTAAGTGGAAGACCTGGTAGATGATCCGAGGCCGTGCCCGCTTTGCGGCAATTTGTACAGCAGTAATTTAATTCGTTAGCTAATGCGTAATAGATATTTTCAGCAGTAGATTAATAACAGCGCATGATGATGCTCACTGAAAGTATAAGGCCTTATTTGCATTTACTAGTAAATATTTATAGCTATATTATGCATTTCATTTTGGTTAGCTCCAAGACCTCTGTGATTGACACTAATTAAACTTCCGCTCCAAGGTTATTATAGACGCTTAATATTTATTTGCGTTTTAATTTTAATAGAGATACTCTGGAAGTGAAGTGGGTAAACACTTAAGAGAAGAGAATTTGCCTAGTTTAGCAAGTGATCTTTGTTGCGTACCAAGCTTATACCAATGTTTTATTGTAAGCAAACTAATGTTATAGTTGGTTGTCAATTATGTGTCCCACGTCCCTTATTCTTTATTTTATCTACCTGCAATGTATTTATTAGCAAAAGGAGGCTGAGCTAGTTTATCTATATTAGCAGATACATCCCACATTGGTATAAAATTATCCGCATTTCACTAATTCTGCTTTGGATTTAATATGAAATCTATATCCAGGTATAATATGATAATATTATCTCTCCAACAAACATTTGAGACTATCACTTATATATTACAAGAGCTCAGCTCTTTTAACGAGACTTTACAGTAGATTATATTGCATTGGCTACAATTCCATTCAATTCCTATTACCACAAAATTTGTAAACAATAACTTAAAATGCGGGCCTTTTTATAATTAGATAAAAAAGTAAAATTTTTAATAGGCTAAGTTAATGTTTTTCCCGTAAAAGCACACGTGAGTGAAGCGTACATAAGCTTCGAAAATTCAATTTTCTTCTTCCTACTCGGAACACAGAGCGGATTCTAGTAATTGGTTTCACGGCTTAAAATGTTGGCAAATAAAAAAAAACTGTACTACAGCTACAAGTTAGTTTTTAAAATAAAAAGCAGATTTTTATATGGGAAAGGAAACCATTTTTGTAGACATTTATACATTAAGGAATATGTTATATCAGTGATTAAAAAGTAAAATTAAAATTCGCGTGATACATTTTGTAGATATTTTCTTTTAAACAAGATAACTGTAGCTAAATAGAAATAGCAAAAAAATATATGAATACTTTTTACATTTTATAAAATTATATAATAACGAGAAGATATCGCCAAGAGGATATTATTATCTAAATCTTTACTTTTTAAATCAGTTGTACTAATCAAAAGGGATTTGGTGCCAAGTGCGAAAGGCATACAAATGTCCGAAAGACGATCGTATGCATAACACTTTTACGTAAAGCTATATTGAAGTTAACTATTTCAAAAGCATCAGTCTTAGAGCGAAGCTGTACCTTGCATGGGTTAGTTGAATAGAACTTCGCCCTCAGAGAACACCGGCGTGAATTAGCTGCATAACGTTGCTGTATTTTGAACTGTATGTATAGGGATCCGGTCACACAGTTATTGGTAGCAAGGCATTCTAGCTCAGTCAGCAAAGGCAACAACGCATATGCATTCAAAATTACTGGGCTGCACTCATTGGGTGAACAGTGTGATTGTTAGTCCTCCTTAGGTATCATCGATAAAACCTAAAAAATATCCTTAACGAAAGATTTCCTAAAGATAGAACATTTTTTTTATTGCATTGAGAGAAACAAACGAGCACACAGTTCACCTGATGGTAAATGGATCCTGCGGCCCACGACATCTTCATTCATCCTTGCCAATAAATCATAAAGCAGACGTGCAGCGTAGTGACACTTGAGCTACACTCACCAGATGACACCGGCATTATGCTGCTATTTTACGCTGGTATTCTGTGAGGGCGTGGTCCTACCCCGTTCGAGCTGTCCCAATCATTTTGCATCTAGAAACAATCTGCAGTGTAGCTACATTAACTTAAATAACATTAACTTATTTCTACACAAGTACAACTTTATATATTTCTACATACATCTTTTATGACTATGTTTATTCCTTAACCCCATTTTTTTATTTGTTGAATGCGTTTAACGTATGTATAATATGCATGTAAAAGAATTTATTGATGCAAGCGTTACCTAAAAATAAGTAATTAATACTTCTGCTTTGTCTCCGTAATTATTTTTTATGGGTTACTTAAACATTGTATATAATATTTTTTATATTACAAGCCAAATTGGTTTACTAAACCAACTAAGCTTTATTGACATATGACAATAGAGATATGTAATAGGTGACAATAAAAAAAAAGTAGTACTGACCAACAAAAGCTAGGTCAAATCTATGAATAATAGGAAACGAAAAATAAATCTTAGTATGCAAACTTAAGCCCTAGCATAACTCCTTTTTAGATCTTCGAAGCGTTAGATTAGTCAAAGAGTTATACAAAAGAAATGAAGAATAAAAAAGTAAATGATTTTAAGAACGAGATACAGGAAGATTGAACAGTGATCGGTAGTACTAGGCTGAAGCTTTATTTTATTTTATCATCAGGTGAACTATGTGTTATAAATGTAGCCAAACCTAAGATATATTTACTACTTCTTTCAAATCTCTCCCAATTTATTAATTTGATATTTATTAGTCAAAATATGAGTATAAAAAATGAATCATTAACAAATAAAGAGTACTTATATCCATGACTAATGCATTGTCGAACGACGAAGACGTGACTAGACCTCTCTCACTTAAGTCTTTAAAATATTTGCCGTTTATTTTAATATTTATGTTCATATTATGCCTACTATGACCAAAAATAACAAAGTTTTGAAGAATTGTTTGCACGTTTTTCGTCTTAACATTTGATGTTATTTTCTCGTATTTATAAACATAGATATTTATGAGATAAGTTATAAGAAAAGAATATTTTTTGTATTAGAACAGCCGAAAATGTTGACTAAAAATAAGATTTTGGTTGTCTATCTTACCCAAACTCAAATGAATAGGGTAAGACCAAAAAAGGTACAGATTAAGTATTAACGAGAGACCACAATTGTAATAGACCTCAAAATGTATTATTTGCATGCTGCACAAGTACCTGTGAATTTAAGGCACGACAATTATTAGCAAGATTTTGGAAGTTGAATATTAATTAACAGATTAATAATGTTAAAAATAAAGCTAAGTGGTTCGGAAGCTGAATTATCGATTGTGAGGATATGGATGAGATTTTAATTAATATTTTTACCCATAGAAAATTCAATTGCTTAACTTAGCGCCCCCAATTTTAATCATATCATATCATTGTTCAGGAAGAATGTCGATGTCAGGGGCTACAGTTTTCACCCAACTTCAATAGAACTGTGTCACTTGTAATATTATAAAAATATCACTTGAGATTGACTTGTCTTATTATCAATAAATTAACTAAACTTTTCACTAACTAAAATTCAACTGCGAGTAAACTGAATTAACATGAATTTAATACCATTTCAAATACACATATTAAAATTGTAAGAATCTTCGTTTATTCCAATAGTAAGTAATCGAGGAACTTTCTTTTTCAATCTGCTTGGAACGGAGGTAATCTATTGAACGAAATGGATACGTTCGTTTTCTTAAACCAATGGAAATTGAGGGCATAGAACGTAACTGGTACGTTATTTATTTGTTTAAGAGAAATATCGAAATAGGTTTATTCGACACCACAATTCATTACCATTATAATTAAAGACATTAAAGAACAATTATTTATGCAATAACTGAAAGGAGTCTACCTAGTATTGCAATAATTTTTTTAGTTACACTAGTGTTAACATACCCACTGTTGAGTAATATCTTAATTATCCCGCATGTCGAGCGGATTAACAAATGCTATATAGCTGAAAAGGAAAGAAAGAAGGGAAAATTATTCATTAACTTCCGTATAAACCATAATACAAGACATATCCCGTTTCAACCCGGTGAAACTGTAAAAGCCCTGGGGCTAACAGCGCCCATCAGCCCGAAAAAAAAAAAAACATATCCCGCAACTAACTTTTATGCATTAGCACTTAAATGAAATCAGGTGAAATATTATTTATATGAAAATAAAGATAACGAATATTGCACTGACTCGATACTCGATGTCTAGGTTAAATTATATTTTTAAAGTTAGTAACATAATTTTACAACTATAACTTTAATTGTATTGTGTCATTGTTTGTTTATCCAAATTAAGAAAAAAAAAAAAAAACAAAATAGTGTCCAAAAAATTATGAGGTATAATGGAAGGATTGTTTACTGTTAATATATTGAAGTTTGTCAAATCATTTTAGTAATTTGACTAAAGAAAATAAAAATATTTTTTCTTTACGTGTACATCTCTGTACTAAGCCACCGCTAAGATGTAATACGTATTCGAGGGCGCATCCGCCCCCAAATTGTCTCGTGAAAAACTGAAGGCATCTTGGCAAATTGTCTTTGATAAATCTTATAGTGGAGTGTGTTGGTTTTATTTTTTAGAAGATTTTTACTCGCCTCAAGTTTTTACGTGTTTTAAGCCAATATTTATTATTTTAAAACGAACTTAAATCTACAACGCAATTTTTTTTGCATTAAATTATACACTAAAATAACAATACTATATGTCAAATTACTAAAATATTTCTATAACATGTGCTAAAGATTGTTTTGAATTGTCTGTATTGTTATTATTATCCATGTTTTTATTTTTAATATGTGCCAGATAAATCTTTGTACTCCTGACAAATCACAGCATATATTATTATATTTTTCCAGTTTTTTAGTTCAATTAAGTACATGGACATTTCCAAGAACATCTCGTGTATTTCAACCTAAAAATAAAGTTAAGTTATCTGAAACTGTGAACACCAATCTGCCTTCAGAAAGAAACTTCACAAAAGTGAACTGTTTTTAGTCATCAGCAAGCAATAATTTTATTTTTTATTTTAGCAATGCTATTTACATTACTAATATTGCGGTTAACGACAATAGTCTAATGGTGAATTCGAACCTACGACCTTATGTTTCGAAGGCCGTACCCCAAACCAAAGGTTTTGACGCTTGGAAAAATAATGGTCGTAATGTAGTAACTTTTTGCGCTACTGATATTAAATTTGCCCATCAGCAGGTATAAATGCCACTACATTTAATATACAATTACTAGCAAATTTTTGTATATTGCCTAATATGCATAGTTTACCTTAAATAACATAAAGTATATTGCCGTGTCCAAAATCGATCACGAGTAATAATATACTCTTATTAGGATCGCCCTATATTTATTGTTTTCCAAACAGTTTTAATTTACTTTATTTTTTCCCATTTAATATTCGGTTAATGACATTCTATTCTGTGCATAATCAAAGATACATATAAGGCGTGCAACAAAAAATATATAAATAATAAATTATTAATATACAACCGTAGAAATTTGGTGTCTGAGTGTTCGTTGTTAATCACACGCTACGCAAACAAACTGAGTGCAATATTTGCTCGTTTTTATTTAAAAGTGCTTCGTTACCACATAAAGTGAGATGAAGAAAAGCATCATGAGGAAATCTAAATTTCTAATTAATTAATATACTAAACATTTAGTTGCATTTATAGACAAACTAACATAAATATTGATACATGCTAAACACATACGAGTAAATATATAATAGTTTTCTATATCATGATTAACGAGCAAATAACCTCTCACAATCGCCGTTGGTGTAAAATAGTGTTAGTTAAACAAATTTATAAACGAGGTTTTCATGGGCTTTATTTTTAAAAACTAACTTGTTTGGTGCTTTTTTTAATGTCAAGAGAGATTTCGTTCTAGAGTCTTATGGCCGTTATGGCGAAAGACTGAAATATGTGACCAATACGACGCAAAGGTGTGAGCAACCGACTATTTTAAAAATTGTTTTTAATAGATATTCTCTACTTTATTAATATTTTTTATCGAATCATTTAAAAGGTATAAATATATCCGCAACAAATTATACGTCACATTTGAACGCTATCTTGTTTTAACAGCTCGTATAAATCTTTACTCTGTTAACTTTATACGAGCTACGCTAAATATTTCACTTGGAATTTTTTAAGTACACTTATAAGCTTGATTTTGTTAACAAAAAACCCTTTGATACTCGTGGGACTAAAGTTTCGAGCTTTAACCTCAATTTAAAAGTTTATTTTGTACTTTATATTCTTCATATAATCTTATTTAGAATCTGAGAGAATAAATTTAGTACCGGCTATCAAATATTAAACAATTATCCACTTTTATTTTAGAATTTTTTTTTAGTTCTTAAAGTTATTATTACTTTTATATTTACACGTATATATATATACATATATATATATATATATATTTATATATATATATATGTATAAATATATATACATATATGTTTTAATTCCTAAAATAAAATCTGAGTTGCCAGCCTATAACAAAGATGACGGTTCTTGGCTTCTAGAACTATTTTAATGGGAAGGTTAATTGGTAGATTATCAGTAAATTGATTCAATATGACTATGGAATTTCTCTTAATATTTAAAAAAGGAGAGAAATGCTTTGGAAGATTTTGACAAAATTCACTAATGCTGAAATCAATATGCAAATGTAAGTAATAAAGACTGCCTTCTATAAAATTAAACGATTAAAATATGTCTCGCGCATAGCAAAATCAAATCAATCAAATTAAAGTCTGGGTATCTATGCTGCAGGCTAATTCAATATATCAGCCTTAGCCTCTCGTACGCTAAAAATATACATGGCAATACTATGCAGAGAAAAGTTAAGTACCTACTTAGTAAATTTTAATAGGATAAAAATGCTGCATAAAATATATTTATGAAATTACATTTCATACATTCACCTAAATATAGAATAAATTACGGTACTACTTACTTTTCTCATTACTTTTACGTTTACTCTTTTACGTTGTTTATTAGGTTTTTAAATTGCTAAGTTTAGTTTATTAAGTAAAGGAAATGAGAAGTAATTTCTGTATAGTTTATTTCATAAATATCCGAATATTCTTCTTTTGGTGATTGATCAATTTAATGATTTTATTGTCTTTTAAAAATTTATAATTAATTACTTATGATATTTTAATATATTTAGGAGAGAGATTAAAGCTTAATCTAATCTTATATTTTAGAAAAGAAACCTAAGTCTTCCTTCACTTTACGATAGTTTTTTTCTTAATTGACAAGATGAACGTGTCCAAAAAGATTAAGTTGAATTGAAGATATATTTTTTAATACTTGTCCCAAGGGAACAGAAACCGGGTCGTGACAGGATTACTGTTTTCATGTTTTTATTTTACTCAGCAACATCAACACAATATGATAATAATATTCTATTGTGTTCTTTTATATGACATACCAAAGAACAATAAAAATGGCGCCAAAATATTTTTATTCCCTTGTAAATATCCTCCGGGCGCTTAATATTCATCTCATACTAGAAAACGAGAGCATGCGATATATATGTAATGCTACTGCTAACAACGTAGATGTACAAAGTAATAGAAAGGTCAAAAGAGATATATTATAACTATTTATATATATTTTACATATAACTTTCTATGGCAATGAAGGTCATCATCACAAAGAAGACAACACTAAAAATATAGCAAAAGTATGTAGTACAGTAATCATGCTTTTCGCTCAGTCTCCTTCCTATTTGAATACGCCTATGAAAGCTTTGGAAGTTGTAGATTTAATATTAATAACATGAAAAACTCTGAAAGCACTCAATGGTGGAGCTGAAAGATTTTCCTCTGTTATGTCATGTTATTAACAAAGCTATATTATTACCTACATAGTGATAATTTAAACTTGTAAAGTAAGTTAAAATTATCAAAATATAAGTAATAATGCAGGAATGTATCATACTATATACTCTATTTATTAATATATTATTTGTACAAGTAAAGCAGTGGTAGAGCTGCACTGCAGTTTGTTTCTAGCTGCAGTACGAATGGGTCAGCTCGACTTGGGTGGGATCGCGCCCTTACAGAATTCCAGCTTTTAATAGCAACAAAATGCTGCTTAGTTTCGTCTGGTAAGTGTAGGGATCCGGAGACCTTTACTACTAGTGACGAGGCATTCCATCTCAGTGCTCAACGGTGGCAAAGCATCTGCATTATGATTCCTTGTCAAGGATGAATGTAGCTCCAGGAATCACTTACCATCAGGTGAACTGTGTGCTCTCTTATTACTCTCGATGTAATAAAAACCCATTCCATCTCAGTCCACAAGGGTGACAACGCATCTGCATTATGATCTCCGTCATGGATGGATTTACAATGTCAAGGACCGCTGGAGTCACTTACTACCATCAGGTGAACTGTGTGTTTGATTTTTATTCTCAATGTAATTGTACAAAAAAAATTCTTTCTTAAAAAATTCTCACTACATACCTACCAGCCTAACTTTCTACTTTAGATTAGTATTTTGCCCTGCAATATTAAAAGAGACAGAGACATGCTTGTGATACGGGATTGTTATGATAGACTATCAATAGTCCATTGCTGGCCTAGGCATCTCCCATAAATTAGGAAAAACTCAGAATCGTGAATTTTATTAATAAAATAAATCTGCACGGAAGATAATGTTCAGAAACGAATTATATACTTGTATGGGCTGCGGTGATCAGGGACAAAATAAGACACCTTTCTTTCGTTTTTCAATTTCTAAATTTTCTATTTATGTACACTAAATTAAACTTTTAGAAAATAAATAATTCACATTCTATAAACATTTTATCACATTCAACTAACACAGTTTACCATAAAGTCCTCTAGTCTTAAGTTGAGTTATTTAAGATGGTTCGTCCACCGTCGACGGAAAGATCCCTATTTACGCCTAGCACGAGGAGAAGAAAGAGCAACTATTAAAAATGAATAACTTGTAACAATTATGTTATTGATAAAGCAACTAAGTATATTGCATTTTCACATATCCATCTACTCTATTCCCTTGTAAACTGAGGACACAATATAAGAAGAGGAAACGCAGTTAATCAAATTCTTCATGTCATACTGTCATGTTATAAATATTGGGCTTGTTAGATGTCTGTAGGCATTTTTTAATGCCTTTTTCTACTGCATAATGTTTTACTTCAGTATATTTCTTTCTATATGACATAACAATATCATATAATTAATATTTTTATCGCTTGTATAGTTCTACACTAATACTACAGAAATCTAAATAAATAGACGTAAATAATAAATTGATTTTTTTGACGATGATGATTATGAAAAAAATGGACTCAATATTTATTTGCAAAGTAAACAAAGTATCAACAGTTTTTTCAACAACTAATAATAATGGTTTGAGGATAAAAATAACACATGGCCAGGATTCGACTCTGTCGCATATCAATAGCTAGTTGGTTGGTTTTAGTTAGCAAATGGTAATGATACTAACTAATATATATATATACATATATATATATATATATATATATATATACTTATTTAAAGCTTTAAATAATCTTTACTATTTAAAGCTGTAAACATAAGTGATGTTGGTACATTGACGATGTTTAAAATAAATGAGATCCGCTGGACGGAGTTTTACACAGTTTTCGAGTTTCGGTATCGATAGCCAAAATTATAAAACTGTGATACGTTATTAATTCATTTTGGTGAACTAGTATATAAAAGAATATTATTTTAATCAGGACTCAGGCGACCATGGTAGAACGTCTAATAATATATAAACTAAGTTCAGATGTCGCTGGCCACATTATCTACCGTGCAACTAGCATTTCAGAATACATAATTGGTGGAAACTTTATAACAAAGTTTCTATCTAAAATATTCGCTTAGCGAACATAAGGCAACCCAAAGGAATACAGATTAGATTATATAAAGCTTTGTAAATGGCCATATAACCAACCAAAATGAAGTTTGGATAAATATATTATATATATTTTGCATATATAATAACAATTAAAAGATATTATTATAATTAAATGATGAACTGTATGAATAACTAGTACCTGTTCTATGTTAATAATTGCTGTACCAACTAATAATAAATTTATTTCTCATTATGGAGTAAAAGAGTGAGTTCTCTAGTTAAAACTATATCTCGCTTAAATTCTTAATTAGTAAAATAAATAAATCCTTAGCCTAGTTTTCACTGATAGTAAAAATCATTCAGAAATATTATTAATTTATTGCAGGTAATAATTTTTGTCTACATTTTAAATTAATTTCCGCAACATTCCATGGGGTAAAATAAGTGGAACATTATTAAATAAAATTATAGAGTTTTATACTTCTAGTTCTATCTTACTAGTTTCATACAAGTATTGGTAATAATACCTATTTATAAAGGATATTATCACTCAAAAGCTACAAAGAACAGTAAGTAAGTACAACAATAGATGTTCATATAAAGTTTTAAAAAGAAATATCGATAAAAATTGCAGGGGTACGTTGAGGAACTAAGGAAGCAAGAAGAAATAAATAAGTGTAACGTCCAACTAACCAGGTCACATGGAAACTGTAAAAGCAGTGGGAGACAACGACGACGTCATTTCACTTTAGCACAAATGTAGCGCTTTGTTCTTACAGCTCCCAGAGCATTTAACTTGTCTAACCCCTTCCAAGTGACAAATGAAATATGTTCAAATCTTTGCACTATTTTAGAAAACTTTTATAGTTCTTTTCTTTGATTTTCAATAAATTCAGTAGCGCAACTATGCCAAATAATGACATTGGAAAGTCAAAAAAATATGATTCTTTACTTCACTATCAACATTTTTCACAATAATGACGAATCAATAATTAAAATATAATATTTGATAGATAATCGAACGGATACCTTATGGTTAGTGTCATCCCTCAGCATCCGGTGAAATGCGCGTCTGTAGATATAATACGCCGTAGTCATCAGAAGTCCAAGACAACTTAGAGCCCGGTAGCGCAACGGCGGCTCCTCTGGTATTGCGGACGTACATGGACGATGGCAAACAGGTGAGCTGTTTGCTTCGTTGCCATCTATTCTATTATTTCTTTTCTATTTACAGTGGTAGAGCTACACTGTAGTTTGTTTAGCCGCAGAATGAATGGGTCAGCTCGACCGGGGTAGGACCACGCCTTCACAGAATACCAGCGTAAAATAGCAGCTTAACGCTGCTGTGTTTCATCCGGTGAGTGTAGGGATCCGGAGACCTTTATTACTGGAGACGAGGCATTCCATCTCAGTCCTCAAGGGTGACAACGCATCTGCATTATGATTCCTTGTCAAGGATGAATGTAGATGTCATGGGCCGCAAGAATCACTTAACATCAGGTGAACTGTGTGCTCGTTTGTTACTCTTAATATAAAAAAAAATTACATCCATCCTCAGCAAAGGTTCCTAAGCCGTACGTTACTTAATTGGGTCAAGAGTCAGTCACTATACCAATCACAGTGTTGTTGTTGTTCCTAGGCTGCTATCTGTCAGCGGTATTCTATAAGGACTGCCTTCACTGTACGAGCTAACGTTCCACCTAGAAAAGAGCTGCACCTTTCCTCTATCTCTGTAACTTTATGCCTACTGTCAAAAATAATATTCTTAAATCCTAGTAAAAAATTATCATGCTAGTTTAAAGTTAAAAAAGTATGCATCAATATTATTTGGACGTCAATAGCAATAGAAATCACTTTACAGATAGAATACATTTATTGGTTATTTGCAAAGTTAACTCTGAAACCTAATATTATGGATTTTGATAAAATAATATATTTTATGGGCTTATGTGGTCTTACGGGGCATCAAACTAAATAAAGAATGATCACTTTATTATAAGTCTATTGTATTTTTTATATTATGGTGTGTTATTGGGCTTCCATAAATAACAACAGTGCACATGTGATACTCAGGACACCTAAAAACACACAGTTCCTTATAATTAGTGTCGTCACTTACCGTCACTATGCCATTGCCACATATGCCGTGTATGTAGATATCATGAGTAGTTGTCATCGGCGGACCAAGAAATCTAAATCTATCCTCAGAAAACATTCAAGATGATATTTCCACCCCTGAGGATTTTTCATCTTTACCAGTACTTAGGCTCTCGGATGCCTATTATAGTTAATAAAACACAATTAAAATAATTTAAAGCTAATGCTCAGTAAGCTAAGCTGCAGATTCCTTCGATATATTAGCATTAGTTCGCTCTGCGTTACACTAAGCACCTAACCACATAAAACTTTCAGCATAGGAAAGGTAATAACTTCATAAATTATGAACCTGCACCGTTATGGCCCCTTATATTAATTAGAATGACTACTAGTATGTGTTCAATTAATGATGCTTTATAAAGGAAATAACTCTAGAGAGAATTTTATTTAATTATTAAATGAAATTAAACCAGTTACAAAAATAAAAATATATATATTTATTTATTTACACTTTATTGTTAACATCGTACAAAAAAGGGGTACAAAGGGAGGACTTAATGCCTTAAGGCATTCACTACCAGTCAATTCTCTAACAGTCAATTAAATGCCACTTACCAGTTATTGAGCCACACTACAGCTATACAGCATGAATGAGTCGACTCGACCGGAAAAAATCAACGCTCTCATATCTTACGAGTACAATATAGCAACCTAAAGATACTGTGTTTTGTTTTGTGAGATGGATGCCCAGTTACAGTTAACTAGGAATTGCATCAAGACCTCAGGAATGAAAACACATATGGGACTTAAATATTTATTGATGATGGAAGTCGATGTTTATAAGCCGCAATAATTAATTACCATCAGCTGAATTCTGTACTTGTTTGCTACTCTTACTTCCAACCAAAAAAAAAAATATTTCATATATAATCTCATGTATTCAGTTTTAGAATATATATATATTGTATAATACACCGTAACCAATAAGAGAAACATAAAGTTAAAAAAACAAAACAGTTAGTCGAGTTATTAAGTATATTGAAAAAGAATTAAAAAGTATATGTTACTTTTTAATTCAAAATACGTTGAAGCTTCTCAATTTGCCCGTGCTTTATCACTGTTTATGCTATATCGTTTCTCCGATATATCAAAATCAAATTAGTTTTTTTTTGTTTCTTCTAATCCTATATATATTTTATCAAGACAAGATCATAAACTTTATAGAAGATAAACAATGGAACTTTGGAACAAAAAACTGGTAATTTAAATAACTCGTCAGTATTTGATTTATTACTATGTGTCAATTAATTATAATTTTTTAATAATAAATGTTAATTGATAACTGAATGGCCTAGTGGTAAGAGTACACGTTTTCTCCGTAGCTGAACGTTCAATTGCCGGTCGAGGAACAGTAATCGTACATCATAAATTGTTTTCAGGTCTTTGTGTTATGTGTTCTAAGTCCATGGTCCATCCTTATTGCACATGCATTGCGTGCAAGTGTTTCTGTTTTACACAAATAAGTACAGTATTATAATATATCCTGCATAATTAATATCATCCGTTAATAATCAGAAGATATCCTCATACTCGAAGGTTAAGGTCAGATCAAGGAAAAACGAAGACTATTGGACTGTGATAAACTAAATCAATAGAATGAGTGAGTCCAAATAGTAATGAAACTTCAACTTTTCATTATTTAATTTTAACAAGTGATTTTATGGTCCTCAATTCTCTACACGTATTCTGTCTTTGTTTCTAGTCGACTTTAATATTTCCATTTAACTTACATCTGAGGTAATAATTTTCAATACCTAACGACCCAATCATGTCACATTGAAGCAGCACGTGCTTGCTATCTCTCGATTTCGCGCAGTTTTCAAATGCAAATTTTCTTCTGTATCGCGACTACATTAACTTATTTTTATATTATGTTTGATTTTGGTTACTTTTTCTCATATTTTAATTAATATTGTAAAAAAAGTTGTGAACGTTTTGATGCGATATAAAATAATTATTAATACATTAAACTATGGTTATGGTTGACTTTCACACTTGCACTTGAAACAGTCGATGAGTTCGTTTACTCAAAGTCAAATAATGATCCGGTTAAGATAATCCAACTTAGATAAATTAGGCAAGGAATCCCGCTCATCTGACTCGGATTGAAAGCATTGCAGTCGTACGCGTATTCTATTTTTATTTTGTGATAATGTTACCGTAATATTTTAACAGGACCGAAATTCAGCCACTCAAATAAAAAAAAAACGAAAATGTTATCATGCTTAATTTTGAAAAAATATCAGCATAAACGTACACAGCTAAATTAATAATAACTCTAGATTCTGTTGAGGTTGATGCTGTTAGCCTATGTGGCTCTTACAGCTTCATTGGACACAGGGTTCACGGAACTGAGGGATCCGTGAGCTGGTTATGTAGTTTTTGGTTCTCTTACTTACTCAAAACGCTCATAAACTGAGCGTGTCGGGCTGTTCTGATCTTGTTCCTATCTGATAATGATAACTGCTCACCGTGCATGTATATCCGTCCTCACAACTCCAACAATCAAGCGATCAAGCGATCTCAAGTCACACGACAAAGACTCACAATATATCTCTCCGTGAACTGAAAAAAATATCTCTCCAATACCAGTCGTTGCTCTCTGGTTTCGCATTCTCTTACTTACAACACAAAATATATCAGCGATACACTGATATTTTTTGCTAGTAATCTATAACCTATAAAATCACGTTATCCCTGTTCCTGTTGCCTACATATTCATTAACCATACAAGCTTTGTATTATCAATTATATTTGGAAAGACAAAAAATTTTAAGTACCTTAGACCAGAAGATGAATCATCTAACATACCAAAACTTACCCAAATCAGATGTAATCCTTCACGATTTCCCGTTTAAGTACACTACTATTTTCTAGGGAGAGATAAACCCTTCCTAGAATATAGTAATTTATAACAGTAAAATTTGAAACGATAATTTCCGGATTAGCACTAAGAAATTGAATACAGATAGCTTCATGAATGATATGCTAGTAAGTTTTAAGTGCTATAGGAAGTTTTTAGCTGCCACATAGCTCTACTGTATAACTATATTTCTCTGATGCCAATGAACTTATTAAAACGTTGAGTGCCACTCGATATTAAATAAAAAAAATACAGATTTAAAATCAACTCGATACAGATGTGTAAATATTAATGAGCCATTGTATTTTAACGCAGCAATAGACATTTATGTTTGGAGTTAAATGCTTATGACATTATATCAACACGTTATACATATAGTATGTTAATTTTAACATTGAACTTATATGTAATCCCTGTGCACCTTATGTTCTCTGTACCACCCAATGGTAGACTGGGAGATAATGCCTTTGACATTAAGTCCTCCAATGTACTAGTTTAGTGCATAAAGATTAAATAAATAAGTAAAATAAATAGTCTGTTTGTCATGTTTATCATTTATCTTGTTTATCGGGTCGTTCCATATGATTTTAATAAAATCAACTCCGTAGATAAGGGTTGTATTTACGGCAAAGGACTAGAATCATTTTACAAATGCTTTGTCTTCTAAGTTTCAAGTCTACCAAATAACTAGGATAAAGCAACTTGATGATTATCTGATGATATCCTGATTATCGAGACAGACATATTTGAAATTATGAAGTTTAAGATCAGCTTATAAATTATCTCTCAAGCTCAAGCTAATAAACATTTCTGAAATTCATAAAAGCTTACTCTTGTTCCCTCTTCTCCTGCTCGACGGCTGTCTTGTAACACCATTAAATCGTCTTAATATTCTGTCATAACTTTCATAGTTTTGTCTTAAATAAAAATGAAATAAATTTACAAAATTTTAGTAATTACACAAGATAATGTAAACTTTTTAGTTTTGAAACCTATTTATACTATTAGCTACCGGTGGATGATGCAGCCTAAATGGAAAATTCTGTTCACCGATGGATTACGTAGCACTTAACATGTTGACCTAAGAAGACTGGTACAAAGAAAATGTAAAGAAATATATATTATCGATCCGAGTTACATTGTACATATATTTCGCACTGCAACTCGAAACGAAGACGAGAAAGTCAAATAAATCGGAATAGAAATGACATGAAAGATATATGGATTTGCTACACAACTTCAGTAAATTGAAATATTTAGGCAAGATAACAATAACAACTTGATACAACTCTAAATAATGAAACTTTTAAAATTTATAAATCTTCAAAATTTTCGTTATCAATATAAAAACAGCAGAAAATATTGTATTGGATACACAGAAAAATCCAAGTCAAAAGCTTTTAATTAAGCTCATAACCTTTACAAATTGAATATTATCAGAGTGCAAAGCTTCGACCGATAAAGCTACACAAAGGGTTTGGTAAACAAATAAAAGTACTGTTTTCCAAATCTCCTCAGTGAATATACATCGTACATTCTTAATGTCAGGCATTACTTGAAATATAAATGATTATAATAATCCAGTAAATAGATTTAAATATAGTTCGATACTATACACTTGGTATCAAATATCTAATAAACTAATGGCGTCTGTGTTTTCATATTAATCAGTCTCATATCATCAACTGGATTGCCAATTGTGGTGATTAAAGAAAATACTTCTCACATGTAGTGGTCAAAGTCCAGGAGTTCAAAGACCTTTACAGTGCAGGTGGGGTTCCGGGATGTGTGCGAAAGCCTTCCCGTGGGTTATGGTGGGGCATTGGGCCTTTTCGTAGAGACAAACCCTTCGGCATGAATTATAATCATGAAGAACTCCTAATAGGTACTAATATAGTCCTTCAGATGATCAGTAGGAGCTATCTAACAACTTCAAAGATCCGGGCAAGAAATATCTCACGTCAAAGCTGGAGTTCTCTCTGTGATTGAAGACTTCTAGTGCAAACTACACGCCTTTATTCTATTATTCACATGATTCTGGGAGCAAATGATAAGTGCTTGTGATCTCAGAATCATTAATAATAATGACTTTGAGAACATGACTCTACCACAAACAGTAACAGAGCCACTCTACGTTTAGTATTTATCTGTAGCATGGATAGATTGGCTCGACGTAGAAAGCATCATGTAGTCACAGAATAGATGCACTTAGACATGTTAAGTATGACGATAGCCATTTACTAATAACGAGTCCTCTCCATTCTCGGAAGTGACAACAAAATATTCTAGATACACCTAGACTATTTGTTAAGGACGGATGTAGTTGATTATGGACTGTAGTCATCACTTACAATTATGTGAACTGTTATGTCTTTACTAGTTGTCATTCTAATGAACAATTATTGTGAAATATGTTTGGTTTTACACACTTACAAACTTAAACTTTGAACATTAAAGTTATAAATTCTTTTAACACCATCGTATCCAAATCCATCGATATTTTATTTTACCGATACAAATCCGGCGTTGCGTAAATTGAATAAATAAAAAAGCATGTTCTCGTATAAGCCGCATAAGCGCACGTGGCGAACAGATATATTTTTTATAATTTTTGTACGGGAGGCTCTAAACTATTACTTAACAGTCGTAGAGCTACATCGCAGTTTGTTCCTAGCTGCATAATGAATGGGTTAGCTCGACCGGGGTAGAACCATGAATACTAGCTTAAAATAGCAACATAATGCTGCTGTGTTTCGTGTGTATCCGGAGACCTTTATTACTGGTGACGAGGCATTCCATCTATGATTACTGCCACACCCTCAACAGTATAAGAATAGTAAAACAGCAGAATAATGCCACTGTTTCGTTTGGTGAGTATAATGATCTGAATACCTTTATTACCGATGACGAGGTGTTCCATCTCAGTCCATAAGGGTCATAGCTCATTAGAATTATGATTCCTTGCCAAAGATGAATGTTGATGTCATTGGCCGCAGAAATTATTTATCATCAGGTGAACTGCGAGTAATAAACGATACTCTCAAAGTAATAAAAAAAACAACAATGACCCAAACAAAGGATATTCCTGAATAACAAATTGCATATTTTTCTCAAATAACGAAAAAGGAAAACGAATCAGAGAAACTTAAGAGATCTAACTGCTGTTTTGGTGCGAGCTCCATACACAATAACCCAAAAAGTACAAAACCTAAGCGACGGTACTGGGGTATCGAGTGAATGGGCCTTGATTACCCGGTACAGTCAATCCCACACATCTGAATCCCCAAGCATGACAACATGATACATAGTATTTTGATTTCTTATCTAGGATGGATGCAAATGGCCCACAAGGATTTCTGCCCATCATGATGATGGTCACTATGACATGACCACGTGATCACGTGATGATTTGAACGTATGATATACTAGCTGTGCTCATGATTTTATACGCGGAACCGAGCAGCCCTTTTTAGGATTTGTGTACGCGTCACATAGAGCACGCGCGAAACGAAAACTTTTTTTTCTTAAATTGTCAACCTATTTAAATGTAACCAACATTTCAAATGTTAATATTGGCCCAAGCTTATCTCAATAAATCACTGAAAACCACAACCAAATCTGTTTAGCCATTATAGAGATTACCGTGCATGAACGCACAGACAAAGAGAATGTTTACGGTGTTATTATATGTAATAAAATAAATAATATACGCTATTGGTTAATTTAAAATTTGAATATCTTTCGGAAATAATTAATAGCATTAATCTAAAAACACAGTAACACAGTAGCATTAATCTAAAAACTAAAATAATCGTACAACGTTGATTGGCGTAAGGTATCAAGAACGATGGCTGCATCGCTCCCCTGAATTATATTCATCATTTGAGCGAGAAAAGAAACAGCCTTCTTATTACCAATGGCAATGACGACACAATACCTCAGTTCTATAGGAATGAGTGCTACTGTGATTTAGCAAATACTATATACAAACCGTATAGCTTGGTTCATAAGTAGTAAAATCTTTTAAAAATTTTTCATTGACTCTGTTGTAGATATTTAACCACAGTGCACGTAATGTTTACTTATTGCCAAATTTAATTTATATGAATATAAATATAAATTCGTCGAGAGTCCTGGGTTCGGTTTCCAGCCGAGGAACAACTTGTGAACATTGGAAATTATTGGTTTTCGGGTCTGGTTGTATTGTATATATGTCCACGTGTACAGGACAATTCATATTTCGCAGAAATTCTTTTATATTACTCTGCGATATTAATTGTGAATTAATATCGCAGAATCCCCCTAGGTTATCGTCATGAAGATGAGGGATGGAAAAATGGAAACGAATCGTTAAATGAATATTGCATCTCTGAACGTTTAAATGGCTGTGCGCTTTAGAGCACTGAAACAATTGGTGTCCTAAATTGACGTATCGATCCAAAATCTTATAAAATCTATTTAAGTATTTTCTTTTATAAACATATAAGTATTTACGTTAAATTACTTAACGCTTTCCGTCCTTTATTATTTAGTAAAGAACAAGGTTCTAAGTTAAGTTTCCAGACATGACTACAACTCCAATACCACTATCGGGCTATTTGGAGCAACTTAGTAGTGAGAAAAGGCCTATTGGCAATGATTACCTACAAAGAATCTTCGAGATACACTCAGAATCAGATCAGGCTAAAAATACATATGTTTATATGAAGCCTAACGTGAGTATTTATATGTTCTTATGTACTATATATGTACATACTAATATATTTTCTTCTGATGCCAATGATTATAAATGGAAAATGTTGCCCCCCTGCGTTCCCACCCTAAGTTTAACATTTTGCAAACTCATTACTTCTAAGCATATAAAAAGGTTTTCGTCGTATTTAAGACCAACACTTGCGAGTATTTAAAAAGTTTTTTCAGAGTAAATGTTTAAAAGCTGCACACAAGATTTTACGTGCGAACGCGTGTTTTATTTTTGTTTTGTTAAAAAGGTTTCGTAATATTTTAACGGGGCCCGACGTCCAGCCGTTTAAATAAAAGTCGCAAAATATCTCCACCCTTTGTATGTATGTACTTTTTTGGTCTATGTGAGAAAATGTGGTTATTATACTTTTTCCGACATTCATTATTATGAATGTTAGAACAATGTTCAGTACAGAGCTCACTCGATGGCTAGAGAGCATTGACGTCTAGTATATTTATTTATAATTATAAACTTTTGTACAACTAACGTATGCACAAAGGTGGACTTAATGCCCAAGGCATGATCTACCAGTCAACCTTAGGAGGGTTCAGTGAAATCAAGGTAGGGAGAATCACAGATGAATAATAAAGAAAAAAGAAACATACAATACATCTAAATACTTAAACAATTATATATACATTTATACTCGATTACTAATCAACGTAGTAGTACGTTGTTATTCCTATGGATTAAAATTGAATACATCTTTACGAGTAATTAAGTCTCTGGTTTCACTTAGTTAAACACGCGTGCTGAAATAGCTGCGCATGTGAATGATGAAGATACATGTAATTATTAGGTAAACTGCTCACTTGTCACATGTCATCCTTACTTTCTTTTAAGAAATTATGTGTAATCAACCATGCAGCAATATCAAGATCGACCTTTTAATAGTTAGATAATATATGTACGTTTTTCCTATATCATTCATGATTACCCTATTATGTACGTTAGCGAATATATCAAAAAGGGATCTTTATGATATCCGCTGTGAAGACAAAAGTAGACCGTATGAACTTGCACTTCAATGGGCCCGGGGGCAAAAGTTAATCACTGTAATGTTTTGTTGCATGAGGCAACGCCAGAATATTGTACCTTTGTATAAAGTTATATTGAAAATTGACGTCATCAGTAACAAAGTGCTAAAAACGTCCTACAGAGAATAATATAAAATTTAAATCTGAGTAATAAGTTGTGTTTAGGATATGTTTAATTCTCTGCATGCTTAATATTTTTTTTATTCAAAGTATATCGCAAAATATTAACTTATGTAGCATCCACTCGACGTCAGCTACCATGGGTTTGAAATGACCAAAGTTCACATTTTTCCAACCGTACAAATTCAATATCCTTTTATGACGTCATACGTGAGGACTATGCTTGAATGCCTTCTAAATAAAGAATCTATAAATATCTAACAAAATTGTAAACAGTCTAATATTTGGTGATATTATTTAAATCGGATGACATATAAATAAGATTTAGTCAATTCGAAACTGCGGGCGCTTCATTGACGTTAACACGAGTCAGAACAAAATGCACTATTTAGCTACGCATATGAATTCGTGGGAACAGTTAGTATGAAATAAATACTGAACAAACATGAATTAAAAACAAGTTGCCTTAAAATTCAATATTATTTACTGTTAAAAGTAATAGTTTTTACACGTCTATCAAAGATCACATTCAACTTGATCACGATAATTGCAATATAGATTTTTATTGTCCCAATAAAGATTGCTTGGACATTTGAACTTATGTGGAATGAAGTTTCCACGTCCGTCACTTGTACATATATAGAAAGTTGTGCAATCTTCTGGGTTTGCTGCAAGTCCCTCCGATTTACAAACAGAAGGTGATGGAGTGGATGTTCCTTGTGTGCTTCGTACTGAAAATAAGACAGTAAGTACAATTAACACTCTACACTGCCTTTATTTTATGATAAAAACAAATATACAAGGTTATTGGTAATTCGACATATTCCCGGTAGGAGGTGATGACGATTAAATTTGATGTATATATATATATATATTATATATATATATATATATAAATCAATCTGTAATCCAAAATGTTGGTATGCAATATGATCGCGTCCGCATTTTTTGCAGAGGAATAAATCGTTGGTCACAATAATCACTCTGTATACAGTGAACTTCCCCTTCCTTTGTGTCATAAAAAATAAGCAACTTAGACATTGCATCAAGTGGTCTTATATTAAAAAAAATATCTAAAGTCTACAAAAAAACTAAGAAAAATATCAAATATACAATTCAAACCCGATATAACGAGGCCGCCATTTGCTATTTCTATATTTGTGTTTTACCATGTACATAAAGGGTAAAACACAAAGCACTAAGATACTAAAGTACTAAATACAAAAATACCTGTAGTTGTAGTACTTGTAGAAGAAGTGGTTGTAGTTGTTTGTGTTACAGTCGGAGTAGTGGTAGTTGGTGTTGAATTTCCCGATAGGGTTGATAAAGCATTGTTAATAGACCGTAATAAGGGAAACTTTTCAGTGCCACAAATACCGTTAAAGTCATCTGTTTCTATACTCCACACCATAACTCCTCCAACGTTTTGTTTAATGCCATATGCAACTTTTAATGTTAGAGAGCTGGGGTCATCGTAGGAAACCCAGTTCTTCCCTTGTATCGCATAAGGGACCTTAGCAAGACCGTCATATCTTATAGTCCAAGACTCTTTTTGTAATTTATCGCAAAGCTGTAACAAAATTTAAATGCATTAGGACATAAGTACCGAGGCAAAAATAAAATCGTAATGTTGAATGAGACAGAACTTCAATAAATTTATTCAAAAATGTTCTTAAATCATTTTAAAACAACATATTGTAATAAACTAATGTCTATTTTTTTTAGTTTTAGTGTAGTTGTAGTTTTATTGTCTATTTTTCTTTCCTCAAATTAGGTTATAAATTAGGTTTTTAATTTTGTATAATGTACCTCATTGTATCCAATGATACCATTCGTAGCAGTGTAAGGTCCCGCTAATCCTGCACCACTGGATGGGGCACGTAGTGCATTCACGCTTTCACTAGCCAACGTGAAAGTATGCCCGTACAAAGGTAAACCTACAAGTAGCTTTTCAGGTGGACATCCTGAAAACAAAACACAGCTTTATCACACACGGTGACTGTAAACATTCAATACTTGTTATTTTTAAAATATTTTGATTTGGATAACGTAATAATTTTTTATTGTATTGCTTTTTATCTTTTATTTATTATAAAAACGGAAAATAGGAACTCATTATATTCATAAATTATATGATGTTATTGTCCACGATTCAGCTCCGGATTTCAAAGGACAGTGTATGACGACATGAGTCATATCCAAAATTTTACCTCAACAAAATAAGGGTCTAAAAGAAATAACACTGTACTCTTGATAATGTAACCTAAATGAAATTCGAGGTCAAAACAATACACAAAGTCGTTTTTGAAGTGACACTTCTTCAATTACTCATCAAAAATCGACGTCTATGGGACACAGAAATGAATTACCATTATATTAAAAAAAAAGCACCAACATCACACAGCTTATAAAATTTATACATAGCTAAAATAATTAAGTTGAAATTACCACTCTGTATCCAATAGTCTAAAGCAACATCAACGGTATACAATTGTTGAGCGGGAATGCTACTATCTCCTTCGCCTTTGTGTAGTGGTGCGTTATGACCAGTAACAGGATCCCAAGGCCCATACATGTCGTAGGACATTAAACAAACTTGATCCAGATATCTGTAATACGTGTTTTTGTTTAAATGAACAACAGTAGTACATCATGATTTGAGGATACATTTACATATGTGTTTTTTTCATTTATACAAAGATTTTAATAGAGACTACTTATATAATTTCATTTAATAATAGTACTAACTCACTAATACCACGTATATCATAAGACTGCGATGCCACATCTTCAACTGCGGCTACTGCTGCGCTTAATTGAAGTCCATACTTATCAAATTCAGGTCTGAGTTCTTTTATGAGCTGTAGAAAGTTTTGCTTATCCGCCACACCATTAACTGTATCACGTCGATTTGGGTATTCCCAGTCTAGATTAAAACCGTCAAAACCATGATCAAGAACCATTTTGATGGCACTTGATATAAAATTCTTTCGTAATGTCACATTGGCTGCCATCTGTTTTATTAAGACAAAGATATAAAAATTACTAGATTAATTAGAAATATTCTCACGTACTTGAGCCAAAGAGATCAGTGATAACAAGCGCTATCCACGTTTCTTTTTAAGTAGAAGAGACACGCTGCTTTATTCAACATGAATAGGTCCGACCAAGGAAGAAGCATACTTTGACAGAGTTCCAACATACAAAAATAGTTTATCGCTTGCGTGTTTCATCTAGTAGTGAAGAATTTGGAGTTAATAAGACTAGTTACAAACTATTTTATATTCATCTTCATAAGTAACAATGATTCTGTTTTATCTTATTGATCATAAATGAGGATGCTTTTAGCACCATCAAGTTAATTGTACTAAGTTGACATACAGATTAAGTGTGAGGATTTGCCACCCCTTAACAATATATATTTTTCTGGTCTCTGTAGTGGGGCCAAAGTCAGCCAATAATATAATATTCCATTGCTATAAGCTAGATAATAACGATGAATTAGAATCCAATTAGAATCCCAATATGGAAGTGTTGAGTCATCGAATATTTTTTATACGAAAAATCAGAAAAATCAAGTATCAACACAAGTAGCCCTACCTGATTTAAAACAAAGTCTTTGTTGAGAGTGATCTCTAGCCTAGACTTTCATCGTTTCAACATTTTTATTAATAATAATATAGAAATTATATTTATTAAATGTCAATAACATACTAAGTTGAAAAGCAGTAAATACCTTAGTAGAGTGTTCACGATCACGACGATCTCAATCTAAAAATATGTATGCATGACACACAGTTTTATGTCAATTGAAAAGTGTAGAATGAGCGTCTTTGTATTTAATTTCCAAAAATATAAACTTACTCTTGAATATTTTGCGGATCCTTCGTTCCATCCTCCAACAGCCAAAACAGTTTTTAAATTGGGTTTGGTTTTTTTCAATGCATTGAATTTAGCGAAATTGTCTGTTAAAAGAAAGGCTTATTAACATGGGAAAGCCCCTTTGAAACAGGTTATATTTATTTTAAAAATATTAATGATTAAAACTTGCTTCAAAATGGAGTTTCCCATTCAATTGAACAGTATAACATATAAAATAATAATATTTACATTTAATTCTAATATTTTTCATTATTCATTATTTTAGTTAAAATGGTAATAATGAGGATTCATAAGATATAGGATATAAAATATAGATAATAAAAATATAGAAATAGAGGATATAAAATGATACCATTACGTAGATTTGTGCTATCATTTCTTATAAATATAAATGATTAATGTTAAAGTTTTTCATCTTAGGTATTGTATAGGTATACGCATAGTTTCGAATCGTTGCTTTGTATATAAAATAATCGCTTACCGCGGCCCCAGTTGTCTGATAGATCTAAGTATGGATCCAGAGATATAACGGTTCCTTGCGAGTTTATGCCGACGAATGTGTAGACTAAATGAGTACATAAGTTAGTGTCTATATGTTCCACATCAAACTTTCCTAAACCAGGACGATACGTAGCCCAGGTGCCATAATAGCACATCACTATTTCTGAAAATAAACAGGATTTTTGGTATTGTATATGTAATATCGTCAATGATAAAATATCGTGATTCAATTACGCAAAAACGTGGAATACGTTGGGTAATCAAATATTTCGAAGAGTTAAATACAAAGATTTAAAAAAATTACTGGCAATTTCCACTTATGAGAAAAAGTAATCTAATTTATTATATTTATTTCAAATTAATTTTAGTATCGAATTGAAAGAACATAGTTGGATCCAAAAAATGGATGAAAAAAGGAATGGTGATCGACATTCCTTTTTTTCCATAACGTTAGTAATGTGTATATATGTTTTTATTGTTGCATTGTTGATGTCATACAATTATTGAATACTTACAAATGAGAGCACTTTTAGTTATCAAACAAATAATAAACTATTATAACAGGACTTACTATCACTCGACATTACGAAATGAGCTACTGTAGTTAATAATAAAAAAAATAATTTCCACATCAAATCCATTTTAATATGTCGTCTACACAACTAAATTAAGTGATCATTTGATACTTAATGAATAGTATTTCATAGAAACAGGCTATTTAAAGATATCTCTTATCATTTCTATCAAGTCTCATTGTCCTTTCTAATGTTAAGCACCGTAAGTGTTAATGACACATGTTTAATGTGTTGGCTCGATTCCTAGCTAAAGCCAATACGTGTAACATACAAATCACTGATGTTTCGATCTTGTTGTTGTGTTGTGTATTAACGAGAAAGTATTCAAATTTTCCTTATATTTATTTTATGAAATAACGGTGACAAACTCATTGTAAGTGATCTCTACAGTCCATAAACAGCCACATCCATTTTCAACAAAGAGACAAGATGTACATGTGTTCGAGATTCACTCCGTGTTCTGTGATAACGTGATCCTCCCCGGTTAAACTGACTCATTCATGATATATGCCATTGCAATGGTTGGTTCATTGTACATGTTGACCTCATGCGAGATATGCTCATGGGAGTAGACTGCCTCGGTTTGAAAGCCCTCACAGGATACAGGCGTGAAATAGCAGCATAATGCTGCTGTGTGCTTCGTCTGGTGAGTGCAGGGATCCGAAAACCTTTATTACTGATGACGAGGCATTCCATCTCAGTCCTCAAGGGTGACAACGCATCTGCATTATGATTCCTTGTCGAGGATGAATGTAGATGTCATGGGCCGTAGGAATCAATTGCCATCAGGTGAACTGTGTGCTTGTTTGTTACTCTGTGTATTGAAAACAAATTGGTAGTGGTACTGGTTTAGCACACTTACATTTCGTCTACAGTAACCTCTTTCTAGTGGTGGCGCGAACGGAGGCTTTATGTGCATAAACCTATACAACGTATATTATTATAGCTGGATTTAAATTATATGTAATAATTTATTATGACTAAATTGTATGACGTTATATGCGTGCTTTGGATTATTTTTACTAAAGAACGAGGTCTTTTTTATACTGTTAAGCCAACCCCGAGAAGGTGGGGTTAGGGGTTGAACTGAACTGGACTTCAATGCAGAACTTCCAAAAAAAACTTGAAAGAACTGATTACTACGGAATTTGAAGTAAACAATGGGTTCTAACTATCGACCTTATGTGTACATATAATATGGCCCGTTGAAAGAACATAACAAAATATTAAGTATCCTGGTCACTTATACTATTTTATATATGTATTGTATTTTTTTCAATATAGTGAATAATTAAATATAATATTTTGTAACACTGTCTGACAATAAGCCCTGTAAGATTTGTATCTAACAATATTAAAAATATAATAATCTCAATTGGCCTCTTGGGGAAAAAGTACCCTTGACCATTTTTCCTATATCGATTTTAATCTGGGTTTGAAAAGAGTAAGTGTTTCTTTCCTAGATTCTACGTGACTTGTGTTACTTGAAGTCTCGTTCGGATGGTGCAGCATCCCCTTGGGTAATAAAATGTGTAAACTTATACCATGACTCACCTGAAACTTGTACACACACCTCAGGTTATACTAAATATTTGATTCCATCAGGAACCGTGGAAAAACAATGGGATAGTAGATAAAAACTGTACCTTATTCTATCTCCTCAGAAATACCTCTGAGCTTTTACCTCTGCGTTCTAAGCTCACAAAAATTCAGCGAATAAATGCAGCCTTGTTGGTACACGCAGGCCTGTACGATTATTTTAGTTGTTAAGTGATTGTTACTATACATATTTTTTTGTTTTGTAAATAAATATAATTATGAGTATAATATAAGTCATGTATTTTGTTTTCTGTTTTATTCATCTTATGGACCAGAAAATATATTTGTAGAACTCTATAAATATATAAATTAAATAATAATTACTGTATAAAATATTAATCACTTATAAGATAATCTGACTAACACATACATAATATTTGTAGGGTAGAATTACCCCTTTTCGAAAAATGGCAAATCTCTCGTCTCACGTTTTGAGTAACAGGGAGTATTTTATTTTTTATTATATTATACTAAGATTACACATTTTAATTAATGTTGACGGCACCTGGCTATCGCCATATTCTCGATTTTTCAGATGCTTTACTGAGGTTAAGCAAGGTTAGGACTAACAAGTGCCACTATGTTTGTCCAAACAGTTTCGGCTCTATATATTCTGTAGAATATATAGTGTATAGATCTAGAAACTAGATTTAGTATTTGTCGGAATCAATCTGAGTGAAACATAACATCAATAACATTAACACCAACAATAATAATGCCAAATATTATAAAATTTAAAGTGGTAGAGCTACATGGACTCGCTACCAACGTAGCTGTGTTTCTTAACCTCAGTATATAATAGGCCCGATTACTAGTAACGAGGTCCATCTCCACTCAAAGCTGTTATATCGATTTGAAATATTTTTTATTAACAGCACACGAGCCCACAGTTTACCTCATAGTAAGTGATGATAGCGGCCCAAAACACCTACATCCGTCTTAAACAAAAATTTAAATGCACATGCGTCGGCGCACCCGAACACTGAGATGGATTGCCTTGCTGTTATACGCAGCATCTAATCACCATGCTTTTAGAGCATAGCATGTTTAATAGTTGTCACGAATCTGACAAAACATTGTATTATTGCGAATACGAAATAAACAAGTATCACATGATGATTACTCTGGTAAGGATATTGCTTAATCAATATATTTATCATTGGTAATTGCATATCGTTCTAGTGATAAAAGAAAACAAGTACACAATTATGTTATTGACAAAGATAGTAGATAAGATATAGAGATTATTGTTAAAAGAACCGCTACTTACATATTCGCTGACTTTACAGAAGTACATGTTGACTTCCAGTTTGAACCAGATTTCTAATACGGACAATCTCCGACCAATAAGTATAAAGACTAAACGTCGCATTCAAATTATTGAAGCTAGTAAAACTTTGCCATATTGATAATCATAACCTGGGATTTGCAAGTTTTCATCGGATATGTTTTCGTATTAATTTGTATTACTCTCTTAGAAGAGTTTAAAGTTATTTGGGTGATATAATTTTTATCTAGTCTATTTACAGTGGTAGGCACTATAATAGAAAATATAAATAATGTACTGACATACTAAAAGTTACTTTGCTTACAGGATATATTTATATTTAAACTGTCTATACGAATATTTTACTTTTAATATAGGATTATTTTACTTTTTATGCGGAAAAATATATTGAGCATAAAAGTAAGTAGAATAAAAGACGTAACGTATCCTTTTAACTAAATGTTCAGTTATTGTAATCCCGTACGAAGTATTTTTTGATTCATTCTAGTAAGACTGGTCAAATAGTTATCAGTTGCATTCTCCCTTTGTATTGTTTCCATTTTAAAGACTGCTATCATTTATTATAGTTATAGTGTCCAAAGCGTGTATGTAAATTGTAACGTGTTTCTGTACTCTAAAATCAATTGAGGCCGAATTTATTCGGATAAATCGTCTCAACCGTGGAAAGGCAATAAAATAGCGACATAGTGTTTTGACAGTTGTGTAGTAAAAAAATTGATTACCTTATTATTTTTATTTAATAAAATATCTAATTAAATTTTCTATTAGTTTGTTCATCTTGTACAATATAGTATGAGACGTCATCATCATCAGTCATCTTGTACAATCGAGTGTGTCCGTTCATTTGTCTATTTTTTTTAAAAAAGAATGCAATTAATGTTATTACAATACAAATTGGTGAGGCTGGAACAAAAACATCTGAAAGTGCAGTAGAGCCATTCTAGAAAATTGGTGTTATAGATTTTAGTATACAGATATTTCGAAGAGGACTTAGAAAACAATAAAATACATATTTTACGAGTGCAGCACTCTTTCTAGGAAAAGTTTGAACCTTGTCAGGATAAAATACCCGAAACCAGAAGATTACAGGCCTTTACAATTACGTACAGTCACACTGATGTGATCAAAGCTGGAGATCAGTTTGTAAATGTGTATAGGTGAGGATATGCACAAAACATCTGTAGAGGTTGAAGTGCTATCGAGCGCCAACACCGTTTCGGCCCCTAAAATTAATATAAGATAAAATAACAATATCAATAATAATCCAGTTAACCACTTCAAGCTGGTTTAAATACTTGTGCTAGGATGATAGATGACATAAGTCTAATGGCGGATTCGAACCTCCAATGCTAAGATTCGCAGACCGTACCTCAAGCCATCAGTCTAAGGACAATTTCACAATACATCATGTCGATTTGTAAAAAAGGATTATATCTTCTATTTATTCATTTGTCTTATTTTTTATATCCATTTTCGTGTTGAATTACTGAACTTTTTAACCATCATTTTTGGTAATCGTGCTTTGATTTAATAAAAATATATGAAATATTCTTGTTTTGTTTGTAACATTGTGGTAATAATTTAGTAGCTACGAGGGCCCTCCGTTCAAATATGCTAAAAAGTGTTGCCGCTCGCCACATGCTATTCTGCGGCCTATACGTGAACATGCGTTGTTTTTTATTCAATTTGAAGAACGCTGGAATGTGGAGAGTAAAACGAAATTTCGAAAGGGTGGAATCTTTATATTTTAACTAACTTCATGTGTTTTTTTACATATTAAAAAAATCTAATATCTTTCAAAAGACAAATATGGTATTTGTAAACAGATTCACGTAAACCAGTAGGACCTAATAATAATACAAATCAATATCTTATCTTGTATTTGGGAGCCGGGACACTATTGGTACACCGTTGTATCTGCATGTACTTATTTACTGATATCCAGTGTTTACCTCACTTCTGCAATGGTAAGTTTCTTTAATCTTCTAATTTTGGATAGCCTATTCCTAAAACATTTTTCTCCAACAAGTAATTTATGCTATTATGTACTTTTTTGCTCCAGCCCTCTTAAATGTCTAATAAATTCGTTAAAATGTTCTTTTCCAGATACAAAGATCCATTTCTTATAATATTTGCTCATTACATGATTCGAGAACGCCCTTTTCACGGCTCGATATGATGACCCTAAATAGGGTTCGTTCACTAAGCATCTGACCCAATTCGCATTTCATTACCTTTCATTTTCCTTTCTGCATTGTTGTATTGCTACATTCATTCTTGTATGTGGTCGGACATCCAGAAATTGATACCCATATTAGCTGGATTTTATTATAGTATCCCAGTTTGTTTAAAATCCACATGCATTTTAGCATCAGTCATGATTACGCCGCGTGACAGTCAAACGCCACTAATATAATGTAGATAATTTGGAATCACTAGTTACTTATTTAAGTTACGAGATTTATTTGTGTTCACCGCTGCTTTGGAATTTGGTTTTTGGTTGAATGAATGTTTTTTAAACAGCTGAACTGAAAAGAAATTAATGTCAATGGAATGTACATCACCCACCCTTCATTTTCCGATGATATAGTTCATCGCAGAATTGCGGAAGGTCTTTAGCAGCTTAATGAGGTCAATAGCGTCTCGCAGAGGATAGGGCTTGTTGTTGTGTGGATGTTAATGTCTGACGTCCATGCCTTACCTATATCGCTTGTTGTTGGGACTACGTTCGCGTTTGTTGAGGAATGCTTTCTCGGAAAGGTAGCGGCTGGGAAATCATTAATGTCCCTCGATGTTTAAGGACATTCAAAAGATAAGCTTCAAAAGAGTCTTTAGTTAGTGTATGTTGCCCCAATGATCTATGGTGCTGATTTCCGGTTCTACATTTCTGAAGGTACGAGCCAGCTGAAAATCATTATACATCAAGCCATAGAGAAGGATAGCCGTCTTGCTGTTTCGCTGTATGACAAAATTGAAACCGAATTGGTCTCAATTCTATCACACATTAAATTGGAAAACAATGTTTTGCTTATATAATGCATTGGGATGAATATTTTTACTAAAGTAAACTAAAGTCGATTTACGCTATTGGTGACGTTCTTTTAGAATTAAACGTTATTTTTCTTAGACTCTTCAAAAAGAACCTACATCGTTCCTATTGGCCGGCATCATATTAGCTTTAATATTTATACAAGAAGTAGATAAAGAGAACACAATAATCAAAATATTGTAAGCCGGTTAAATATCCACTCGTGAAATCATCAAAAAATCAAAATTTCAAATGTTTGCTTTTACAGAAATAATTGTAAAAGAGATAAAATAATTGTTGAAAATACACTGTAACTTTGACTTTGATATAAAATTTCACGTTAATTACGTTCAGAACCTTTATTATAACAATATTGAACATTGGTAGAGGGCAAGGCTACAATTGATTAAGCAAGACAAAAGGTCCATTGTTATAAGAAAAAGTAAATAATAAACAATACAGAGAGGTGCTGCTTGTTATTTTAAAAAAAAAAGATAAATAATTTTAATAAATAGATAAAAAACTTATGTTGTCTAATACTTTTGTTGTGTAGACGTAAATACGTTTCGCTTATAGTATTTTGGATCCCAAATTTGACTCCGCCACGCAATGACTTACTAATGATGAATCAAATTAAGATTATCACAAGTAGACCCAAATAATACATGTGGTTGCGCCACGACGAAGTTTTAACCCAATCGCGGCAGCAATGCATCGGCTACGACGTGAGTGAATACTCATTTTCAATTTCACTGCTGTATACGTGAAAGTAAGTTACTTAAGTAGTTACTACCGGTAATGGTCATCTTTTTTATGATTCCTGTGCGAGGACCAATATGTGGGTGTATCCATCATGCAGGTATGCAAAGATATTTGGATGTAGAAGAAGCCTTCTTGTATTGAGCAAATTGGAATAGTCTGAATAATATAATAGTGTTTAGTTACATCGAATAGTCAATATTTTCTTTTAATTTTAAAACTAAAGGATTACCTAATTATTAATCTTAGTGATCACTAGAACAATCGGTTTGATATTAATTTCAAGCGTTTAGAATGATTATTATATATTGTGCAAGTGCTAAAACGTATCCTTGCTTCACTTTACGGAAAACAGACAATAAGTCTGAAAAAGTCACCATCAACAAAGGCACCCAACAGACGCATTCGTAATTCCCTTCCTGATCTCATAGCAACGGAAAATCGTTACGACTGGGCTTCTTTTTCGCATAGAATGGAAGCAATCCGCTGCGGAACCTGTACCCTGCAGTGCATAGTACTTTAACGGCAGAGGCTGGAAGGATAGAAGGGGATGAGCAATGGGTGAACAGGAAGAAGGTTGGATAAGGTTACTTCCATGTTCGAAATGTTTTGGAAGATGGCGGGGGCAGCTGGACAAGAAATTGCTAGATAAAATATTAAATAAGGAGTTTCTAAAAAATATAAATCAGTATAAAATATAATAGTTTTTTTCTTTCTTAAATCGAATCACTTTTTACGAGAAAGATTCTGATGATAGTCTTCCAAACGATTTCAACTATATTGATATCGTGCAACTTCACAAACCCAGTAAGACTGGTGGTGAGATCTGAGAAATAACTCGGATATAATAATTTACTATAAATTAGGTAATCCAACCATTAAGAAGGAAATTTTAGCATTTCAAGTTCTTACTGGTTCGATAATTAGACTCTATTATGAAATCGGGGAAAAACTAATGATTTTATATTTATAAGCGCAAAACGTGAAACTGGCGAAAACAACAATAATGATAAAAGAAGATGAGCTGAACTGCATGAGTGATACTTATAACCATAAGAAAGTCACACAGCTTTACGGTAAGAATTTATTATTCAGTATCGAGAGAAGTAATCTCAACTCTCGGGATTAGTATACCAGCTTGTATGAGCGGTGCGCAATAATTACCTAGAATATAATAAATAAAATGATCTGTCTCAATATTATTAATAAAATTGTAAAGTTTAAAAAGTTTTGTTGACAAGCGAGTACAGAGCTCTCAGTGATAACTGTAACTTACAAACATTTACATGCGTCCTGAATCAATATTTAAGACGCACATGTGCAATAACTACAGTAAGAATCGTAGCAGTCAATACTTCGTACGCTCCACTTTTGTACATTGACTTAGAATGACTTGAATATGGCCCTATGGCCCCAGTTAACCAGTTCACACTTTAACATAAAATATATTTTTCTTATTTCATTTTATGACATGATAACGACGTAGTTATCAGTTTTTCTTATAAAAGTGATGAAATGTTATATGGTATGGATATAAATTCTTGGGATTCATCTAAGTGCATTCACGGGTTATTTTAAATTATTACTAAAAAGTCATAAATAAATATATTTCTGTATACAGTTATTAATCTATTATTCCTTTAGTTTTATATAACCTTTTATTTAGTAAGGAATCATATTAAAAATTGTTATCAATTCAATGTTTCCATTTAAAGAGTGGCTATTAGTTTCTTGGCAGACAGACATACCATATTGAGTGCAATTCATGAATCGCGTGAAAGACAAGCTGCAAGCCTTTATTAGGTTCTTGGAAGATTTCTGGATTCTTTCTTTGATGTCTTGTCATATTATGCTTGTTTCTCCGAGTGCTCAAAGGGTTATGTTTTTAGTGGAATATAAGTTTTACGCACAGATAAATATGTTCACTAAGACCTGCCTAATACCCAAACACAGAGATGAAGTATTGACAGATTCGTCCTGACAGGACTGTTGATATAGGATACGTGACGTATATAAAACCAAATTACTAAAACAAAAGAACAAGTATATAATAACAATATAATCTGTAAAATGTTGTTTCAGGCATATTGAATACACCCTGCAATGTTTTCGTGTTCGATATCTACATAAGTTAATAATAAAAAAAAACAACAAATACGGTATTGGAGGACAAACAAAAATTACAAAACTTTTTTTTATTTTTTATTTTATTTTTAATTTTTCCATTCAAATTTTAAAAATATTTTTATATAGTTCAAAAGTCAAAAATCATAATAACTGCATTTTATACACACATAAAAATAACAGCTTTTAATATATCAAAATATTCATTCCATTTACTCTCTAGCTCAGAGAGCCAATTACGGCCTTTCAGTCTCGAACGCAGGAACCCAACCTCCAACGGTGGTGGCTATTCTTGACACTTATGGCGGATTATCCTGACTCTCTATATAATAATATATATAATCGCGCATTTAAACGGCAGGCACCCCGATACTGAAGATACTACAGACTGTTCATATGACTATATATTTGTAATTATAAAAATTGTGTATACCACTCCCATATTACGGTACCTTACGGTATACTTTTAAGTTACGATATATTTCATTTGAAAGTAAGGGTGCGTTTCTTTTATATTTTATGGACCGCATTAGTCACCTACCAATACTTGATTTATGCACTCCCTTACCTCTAATCTATCTATCTTGGACATGTGAATTGAACAAACACGTTTCAAATATAAATTTGGCTTGGCTCTAGAAATTTGACTCCATTAGCTTTATAAAGGAAGAGATACAAAGATTTAAGATAAGCAACATAATGCTGCTATTTTGCGCTGGTATTTTTTAAGTGCGTGTGCCTTCCTCGGTCGAGCCGATTCATGCTGCAGCTGGAAACCAGGTGCTTGTGGCTCTGCCACTGTTAAAGGTTATTCAATCTGACAGGTATCTACAACATGTTTTTAATGTGTTAAAAAAATTATATCTACTTTGCTTGAAAATTAGTCCAGTGGAATCCTGTATGAAACCTGTTATTTCCGAAATAGGCGCATACATACGCGATAGAGTAACTTTCTTGTATACTGATGATGGACTCGTGATCGATTTCAACCATGTTGTACACATATATACAGTTACTATGTCTTATATTACTAAGTCATATATAATACAATGTTGACAATAAGATAAATTATATTGTAGTTTATTTTAGTGATTTGTATAAATTGTAACTTTAAATAATGTTGTTTTATATTAATTCCAACATACACGACAGCTATAAAAATGACAAAAACACGTTTTGATCACACCTAAACATCGAAAGCTATAATTCAACTCTACGGCAGAATATACGCAACAATGTAATGTAATTTATTAAACAAATGGGAAAATAAAAGTTACTTGTTTCATGACTGCTGTGTTTTTGGTTTGTTTCAAATTATTTATTATATTGTTTCAAAATCTTTTAGCATTTGTGTGTTTCTGATATAGTCATTTGTTAATTTTTGGCGTTTATACTTTACTGTAATTTTTGTAGTTATTTTCGAGTTAAATTTATCGTAATAGCGACACAAATTTTTCCAAAAAACGACACAATGATAAAAACAAATAACAGTATAGCAAATAATGAAGTAAAATGCTTTATTAAAACTTTTACTTTCAGGCCATATGAAAAATTGTATACTTATTTGTAAAAAAACACCCACCAACGTTTACGTGAGTGAGTGGAGGTAGCTAAGCCTCACTGACACTTGGGACTAATCAAAAATCAATATAAGTTATATTTCATTAAAAATTGTTTCATATCAACCTTGAAATCGAAAATAGTACACCACAAATTTTATCAATGATCACTAGATCTAGAGCTAGATCTAATTTAGCTGAATATAGCAATAGTAAGCATCGTTCAAAACACGTAACTTAATAATCATAGAGAACAGTAATTTTGTAACAAACAGAATGTTACAAAATTATGGAAAAAATAAAATCGAGACAAGTCGGTCAAGAACCTGAGGGGGTACAGTAATCTCCTCGCGACTCATGAACTGCACTTCAGAGATCGTGAACATTGAAACGTTTAGGGCTCTTGTACAGTCTACGATCAATATTATATAAACATAATTCATAACAAACTTATAACTAACACTGTGTTTTGTAGTAATAAATAACAATTTTTGAAACTTAGTACTACAAAACATGATAAAGTCCAACTATGATGAAACATTGTATTCTATTTACAAAAGGTAACGTTGGACATTAGCATATGTATGTATATATAACTGTTTATAATTATGTTTACTAAGGTGATGTTAGAAAAAAGTCTGAACGTGTTTTTATATATTATAATTGGTGATGGGAAACCTTCAATTAGATTACCTATTTATGAAAATTGCTGCCCATGATATCTTCCTTCATCATCAATAAAGAATCAGGATGCACATGAATTCTCATCCCTGAGGATTGTGATGAATTACCTGTCTAGTCTAGTCTTTCCTCGGTCGAGCCGATTTAGATTTACACATACTATATATACTCATAAAAATATTTAATAAAAATTGTTTTAAACAAGTCTAGAATAAATTGAATACGTTATACCTGAAACCATTTTGTGACACAATACAGACAAAGGTGCCTCTGTCATTTCACTTTGTCTCGCTTCAGGTACCAGCGCTAAAGTGTCACATGACACGTCTAACAATTTGTCTTTCTTTAATTCCTGAGCGAGCTTCGTAAAAGAAATACAAGGCAACAAGTATTTGTTAGTGTTCCAGACTTGTGAAGTGCTGCAATCCGTATGACGTAGACACATTCTGCGCGCCCTTCAAGTTTCTTGACCTACTTGCCAGGATTGGTTTTGTTCAAAGTGTTGTGCTATTTTCTGTATCTAACTAGGATTAAGTACATTATTTTGTGCAAGTTTTCGTATATATATTATCGTATAACAATGACGATCATAATATAAAATTTGCTGCGACATCAACATTCTCAATATTTAAATATGAAGACTTCGCTTTTTCGCCATGGATCGGTAGACAGACTCATTCGTTAATTAACATTTAATATATAATGAAAACTCTAAAAACTCAAAAAAGTAAAAATGGTCTAATATTGTTACAACAAAATATCAAATGCCTATCAGAAAACTACTATAAAAATCCGTTGAATTATTTTCTATTACTATCAATTGTGAGAGCAAAAGAATTGCTATTGCTGAGATCGTATAAAATTTCATTCCTAATTGGAACCTATGAAAAATGGTGAGATATTAAAGCCACCAATCTGATACAATCGAAGCTAACAAACTCGAACTACTACTACTTTTTCTCGATTTGTTGTCACACTCTTCAAAATATTTTATTTCTAGTAGAAGCCTCTTCTAAAGCATGACAAGATTATGGATAACCACGAGCTCTCAGTGCGATGGGTAAGGAGAATTTCACCAATATGTCATTACTGCACTGGGCCCGTTTAATTCTAAAGAAGGATGTTCAATTGTTCGATCGTTTCGATTAGATAAGATTATCAAAACTAATACTTTTGTAAAACGAGATATATTACTTACTTAAAATAGAATCACAATTTTATCTAAAACACATGTTAATAATTAAACTTGGTTATAATGTAAGCAGAGTAAAGGTAGATAGTATGAAATCTAATATCCGGATCATAAATTTTGTTCATAAAACATATACTTTTGGAAAAAGAGATATTGTGACCTAAAACAGAATTATAATTCTATATACAATACAAATTAATAAAAATGTCAGGGGGATATAATAGTATAGGATATTGTTGTAAATTGTTTGGCCTAACGATCGTTCTAGCAAGTGGACATGGCAGTACTTCAAAAGTATTGAATTTTTTAACTGTGAGAGAGAGACGCATATTGAATTTTAATGCCAGCTTTTGATGAGAGTTTCACCAGCACGAAATAAAAATTTGACCTGTATTGATTTAGGTTTTAGTAACTATTTTGTTACTTTTACATTTTTTTTATTTATTATTGATAAAACCAGTGCAAAAATTTATTGCAAGTACGCAATTTCTAATCATCTGTAACAAATATTCTTTAATATACCAGAGTATATATTTGCTCTCAAAATAATATAGTTATCATCGTCTTCTCAGAACATTGGTGAACATAAGCAATTGCATATTTGCATATCATAATTGATATCATTATAGAATTTCCATACTATTTACTCCTTGTATATATATTGTTTTTATTTTAACTGTTTTTAATAACCACGAGGTCTTCCGATAAAAGATCACAAGTTCGATACGCAGAGGGTACTAATTTGTGAATCCGGAAAATTGGCAGATTTTGGCTGTTTTATTTATTTATTTAAATTGCATATAACCTTTACAATATGACTACATTTAACAAAAAAGGATAAAAAAAGGGCCAAGGGCGAACTTAATGCTTTAAGGCATTTTCTACCAGTCAACCTGTGGCGTGAAGAGAAATTGTGGTGGGTGTAGTGATATATACATTGTAAAAAAAATAACAAAAATAATTATTTCTAATTATTGTATATTTTTTTTACTAAAAAAAATTACATACCATACATATACATTATTATATAAATATATTTACTTATAAGTAGCAATCCACAATATACATATGTATATATATACATAACTTAACATATAAGAAACAACGACAAGGTCTGTATTTAGTACTTTTAATTTTTTATACTTCTGTTAATACGTGGGGACATTAAGTGTCATACCCGCCCTCGCATGGGGGGCATGGACGGTTTATGTCGGTTCTTAGCTTGAACCGAATATACATAATACACAGGCCCTATACTGCATGGCTAAAGGAACGCCCTTGAACACATTCGTGGCCCCACCAGCGATGGCAGCCCCGTCTCAGTGATAAGGGCCTAGGAATTTATTTATCCTTTTTTTATTTTTTGTACTTATTCTTATTTTATTTATCCTATTCAATCGTCTCCTTTTGGTGGATCAATCAGAATAGAGTCTTATTTGGGCAATAGTTAAACAAGTCATATAAAATCTCGGGAAATATTAGGAAAATAATAAAAGAATTCCGTTAATAAAAAGTATCAACAAATTTAATACGGTTAAAATAATATTTGGAAATTAAATATAATTATACTTTTTATTATTTTATATCTTATTAGTTATTTATATTTCTCGCAAATAAAATAAAATTAAAAACCGTTTAATGTCATAAGCAAAAATAACTTTCACGAACCCCGGAAAATGCCAGAAGGCAAGGTTAAACATTTATGTAACTTAAGGCCCATTGTTAAAATATAAAAACATTGCCCCAAAACACTAGCAGTTACGAATCCTCATTACAGATTTTTTTGCGGTCACAGTTTTATTAACATTTATCTTTTTCTAACAACGCCTTTTTATTTTATAAATTTAAATAATGTTTTAACAACTTTAAAATCTCATATTCAATTTCAAATACTCTTAATTTATTAAAAATGCAAAATAAGCATTATAGCAAAAACTATGGAATATATAAAAAACATAATCTTATCCAACACTTCTGCTACTTCATGTCTCTCGTTGTATTCAGTATCGTCAGATTGCATTTCTTCAATGTTACTTAATCTTGGTGCTAAACCAACCTCAGAGTTATCATCTTCTGTTATTAAATTTCTATCTGGTAGTGATTCGTAGATTCTACACATCTGTAATTATTAACTACTGTTAATTAATCATAGAACTTTCTCATATTTCATCTAATAAATAATTTTCCCTATACATCAAATATATGGAAGCATATTAACTAAAGAAGGACTAATTAAATTTATTATTTATATTATAGATTATAAAATATTTTTCTTTTTATAATATTTATAGTAATACTTGAAAGGTGAAAAGTGACTATCCTGTCCTTCACTTTTGCTTCGGCAATATTTATCAGTTTTTACAATAACCATTAACAAATCCCTTCTTCAATAAATAATAGTGGGTTCTTTATTTGGTAGGTGTTCTGCCGTTAGCTCTGATCGAGTTCAAAGTTATAGATTGAATAATTTAAATTTCTAAAATACATACCTTTATTTCTGGTAAACAAAATAATCCTCTCAACCAACGTTGTATTAAAATATAATTTATAAACGGCTTTTTGCAAATTTTTTCAGCCATTAAAGTCATAAGCAATACATGTATTAGTAGTGCTATAAGTATGCCAGTTAGTACTACCGTGTAAAGAACCACTGCAAAGTAATTAAGAGACGTTACAATTTGATACCTAATTTTTTTTTTTTATTATTATTATTAATATAAGTGAACAACGAAATATTACAAATATCGCCAAATTGTGAAAACAATTTATCGGCGAAACCAACAAAGCACTCTTACACATTAGTTAGTCACTTATAGGACAAAATGACATTAATCATAGTATTGAACATAACACAGCAAAGTAACAATAAAAATAAATAATAAATAAGCACAAAAATAAAAAATTAAATCTACTTAACACTGTTCTTATAATTATCTATTAATTATTTTTGTAAACTTTAATTGTAAACGCATTTGATATAAGATTTTAGAAATATAATATTAGCACGTAATAAATGTTTTATTTAAAGTATATATAATTATTTATATGTTATATTAATAATTAAGTATATATTAAATATACTTACATAACGACGGAATGGTGTGACAAGGTATTAGGTAGTCTATGTAGCAAAGTCCCATGCAAATTACGATTGTACATCCTGCGTAAAACCACACTCTATCCATTTTAAGCGGCTCCGTCCAAAAGGACATTAGTACAAACATTACCAGTACTTAAAAAAAAATAACATTGTTATTCACCGATATTCTTATAACTCAATCAGATATTTTTAAGTTTAACCCACGAACGCTATAATGTAATACTATGATGTAAATCAAAGTTAAAAATTATCAAATAATCAAAGTATGTGATATGGTTTCCTACAAATTTTACAACCGTAGTAAAAATAGAATAATTTGATCACTAATTCAGTCGGCTGCACAATATAAGTGGTTAACAGTAGTAGAGCCACATTGCAGCTTGTTTCTAACTGCACCATGAAGAGGTCGATGGGTTAATAATGACGTCCACACAGAATACCGACGTGAAAAATTCGAGGAGAGGTGCCGAGGCTTCCATCTCAGTCCTCAGGAGTAAAAAAATTTCGTTGACGATGGATGTAGATGTCATGGATCGCACTCCACTTACCGTCAGGTGAACTTTACGCTCGTTTGAAACTCCAAATATTAAAAAAGAATTGTGATCTTACTGTCACATGCATTTTGATCATTTAACGATCTTTGATAAAAATACAAACGTATCCATCAGAAGCCTAAGTTTTTGTTGGAGGCCTGAGTGAGCAGACTATAGGCAGCAGAAATTGTGTCAATTGCCTTCTGGCCGATTTCAAGCACGACTATGAAACGACATGCCGCACATATGTATATACTCGTAATCTAGCGCCGCAAACAGCTCAATTATAGAATTACTATACGGTTTTAGTGCAGTATCAGGGACATGGGGTACGTACAACATACTCAGAAGACTATGAATTAGTGATATCTAAATTTTAGTCTTTGGCGAGGGAATTAACCCAGACTTGTGATGCAATGGGTAGGTTATCTGACCATTACGTGAGGCCACTTATCTATTAAGAACGAAAAGTAACTTTTAGTTCCAAAAACACTAAAACTTAAGGTTATACCCACCTAAAAGTGGTGTGTAAAATACAATATTGTATGATGAAGCCCGCCGTTTTAAATTTATCTTAATTACCAATCTATCGCTTTGTGTTGCGCTGTTATTGGAGGTTGTATAAATGCTGCTCCAAGATTCCGCAGACACGATGTGCTGTGTTATATCTGTTTCCCATTCGTTTTGTATTACATCGTCAATGTCTGTAAACTAAGGTCACATACTTTGAATTATATATTTATCTATTTTATTTTTACCTAAAAACATTTTAAACAATTAAGTATATTGATATGATAATTAAGATGTGAAGCATCTGTCGTTGTTTTTGCTATTTTGTCTTGTTCCTTCTCGAACAGTTGCCCCACGAATGTTTCGGTACGGATTCAGCATTTGTGTGACGTCGCTACTAGATTTTTACAATCAATTGATTATAACTTTTCTTTCATACATTTTGACAAGGTTTGAAAATTAACAAAGTATATAATGGCTTCTGCCTCCTAAAGACATACAAAACATACAAACGTTTTAAAAATATTTTAGCCTAGTTCAAAAAATTTAAAATATTTTCAACATCAAAAAATAATACTACATATTTATATTACATATTTTTAATGAATTTATATACTATAAGCGCAAGTACCTAGAATTCATTAAATTTTGCAGAACCATGTAATAAATAATTTCTGTACTGTAAAACTTTATGCACTGATTTGTCACACGTTTGGTGATAAACGAAAATACTACAGGAAAAGATACTTGCGTATCTAAGATATGAACATATAAAATATGATAAAGACAAATTGCTTTTTTTATCAATTTAAATTCGTATCCCAACACAGTGAACTAAAGAGTCGATAATCTAACTGTTTAGGATAGGGACGTAGGTTTGAATTTGGCACTCGACTATTATCGTGAATAATCTCCAAGCGCAACCATTTCAAGCTCAGTTAATGTGGTTAACCGGAAAGTTAGTAAAGTTAAAATCACTGATAGCATTTTTTATTTATAATGACTTCTTCTATCACTCGTTATTGTCATTGGTTAGGGTAATAAGAATTGAATTCATCTTTTTGCAATATTTTTTTAATTCCTTGCACTTTTCTACACCTTGCAGCTAAAAAACAAAAACCACATATACTTACACCTCTCATTTCGCCTATTTTTGGAATAGAAAGATATATTTTTTCGTGTGTTTCCCATGGTTGAATTACTATAGAGCAGTTATATTCATCTCGAGGCCACCTGGAAATATTAATATATTTTAAAACATAAATCAAATAAAATAAATCATACATGTCACTAGACAGATAGTTATAACCAAGTGATTGACAAAATGTTTGTCCATTTTACCAGATTTCTACGCACGAATCTTACAATGGTAGTTTCATGCTGTAGCTAGTTTCTATTTGGAAGTTGGGTTGACTTGACCGGGGAAAGTCCATGCCTTGACAGAATCCCAGCGTGATGTAGCAAGACAACACTGCTGAGTTTCATATAATGAGAATGAAACATTTCATCTCAGTCCTCTGGGTTGCAAATGGATTTAAATGTTATAGACCGTAGCGCTCACTGCGGAATTGTGTGCTCAAGCTTATAAGGTCAGTCATATAGCATTCTAATTGCTAATCATAACAAAGTTCCGTATCCAAATTCTACGAACCAAAACATACTTTACTCGCAATTAAAGCAATATACAATATCAACACAGTCATTCAATATGCAGCGGAACTTACTCGTAATATACCAATACCTAAAATGATTGTAATATTCAAAAGACCAATAGATGTCGCTGAAAACAACTGCGAGAACACCATCGGAAGTTAATTATAGAGTCAGAAGTTTACAAAATTAAAACAGGAGATCATCAATGTTACGGGAATTTGTAGAACTTACCCATTCAAGCTAGTCGTGAAGTCAAAGCACCATGTGTATATTGTAGTTTGAAAATGAAATACAGCTTCACCATTGTATTCCATCCATATTAAATCTGCATTTTTTGTATCCAGCATTTCCACGTTATCAGAGCTAAAATACAATCATGACAAGAATTGGTTAACTTATTGAAATTACGAGCAAAACGAATCGACAATGAAAGAAAATATCCGAAAGAAATATCTCTCACTGATAGATAGCTGATGATGTTATTAATAGGCCATCAACATATGTCACGATTCATACCACGTTATTATTTTTTTGTTATATTGAGAGTAATAAACGAGCACACAGTTCATCTGATGGCAAATAATTCCTGCGGCCCATGACATCTACATTCATCTTTGAGAAGGAATCATAATGCAGATGCGTTGTCACGCTTGAGAACTGAGATGGAATGCCTCGTCACCAGTAATGGAGGTATTCGGATACACTACCAGACGTAACACAGCAGCATTATGCTGCTATTTTACTTTTTCTATTCTATAAGGGTGTGGACGTAATCATAGTTGTTATTGTTGTTGTCATACGTCTTATAAGCAACACGTTTAAACCAAGCAATTTATTCTCAACATCCTTGATTGTAAAGCAATAACTTTTGTTGTATTTGACTTATTATATAAAAAGTTTTTGTGATTATCTGCTTCGTCTTTCTGACATCTATTTTTAAACGACATCTTAGGATTTTGTTTTGAATTAACATAATATATAATTATTGAGTGTACAATATAATTTTTCTAAGCAAATTTGTTAGTGCTACACTAATTATGTTTTAATGTAATTAGTTGCCATGCTCGCTAGAAGTGAGTAAAATACAGGCTGAAATTTACTATAATGTCCTAATTATAATCGGATGGGAATATTAATGATGGTAGATTTTACTCCGATCCTATCGATATAAGTAGTAAATAAATCATATTGTATTATTTATGATACGATTACATCTAAAATAATTTATACTTTTTATACATACTTGAAAATGAAAAACGTTGGCCTCCAAATTTGTCCCTGCCGAAATGATAGACTTGTAGTCCCATTAAATTTGCTCGGATTCCAAGCCATACTATCATCCATCCAAGTCTGAAATAAAACAGTTCTAATAAATTGTAATTATTCTCCTAAAATCATGAAATAAAATCATGGAACAATTAAAGTATTATGATTTCGACATTATTTAGAATTTAAATTTTATGTTTTTACAAGATTAAAATTAATAAACGAGAGTATATAACAAAAAAAAATTAAAAAAATAAAATAAAATTTAAAATAATGGCAGAGTTTTACAATTTTGAGTTAAAAACAAGAAAATACATGATTGGAACTGTATTTTTAGTATATTGCAATTAGTACCTGTCTTTTGTCATTATTTTTATTTTGTTTCGAATGCAAAGTCCTCGTTATTCAAAAGCGATATAACAGAATATAAATTTAAAGTCTATTAAAAATAAAATCACTAAATCTAAAATTGACCATTGTATATATTTTATATTTTGTGTTCATGGTGTTTGCTTATATATATATATATATATATATATATATATATATATATATATATATATTTCTATATATATATATATATATATATATTTAGTCGTTAGTTAAAAGTCCTAAAGTTCATGAAAAATTCTTTCTTGGTTTAGGTAGAGGATTGGCATATTTTCGATTTTTAATTGCGACACATTGTTTAGAAAAGATTAATTATGGTTTTATATTGATCACCACAATTTTAAATCATAAGTAAACTCTTGATATATTAACATAAAACCCTGATTATAATTTTTAATAAGTTTTAACTAGTTAAACTTAATAGTAATATAGAAAGTAGTTACAATGGCAAAAGAGTACACAATGCACTAGTAAATGCTAAATGATCATTGCGACTCACATCCATTCTCGATAATAATTAAGGTGTGTTTCCATCTAATACTCTGACATCAGATTCTCACACCTATTACTATATGGATTAATCGGTAAATAAAGATGAAATGATATTAAACAGTACCATAAAAACGGCTAATCCCGTCGTCAATTTAGAATCGAACGCATCGTACATTAAGCTTGTAATTTTAATGCCAAGTTTTATATTCATCTTTACAGCTGGTGGTATTTGTGGCATTCTTGCCATAAGCAATGTTGTTTTTAAACTGTCAGAGTTTGACTGCTTGTGCTCCACAACTTCTGAGTCTGTTGTTGTAACTGTAAAAAGAAACGGTGATCATTATTTTACTACTTACAAAAACAAGAAAAAATATAAATGACTAAAAGAGCAAAGTAACTAGAACTGATAAACCTTAGTAACTTTGGTTAGTCATAAGTTTTATCAGTGCTTAGTATGGTATTAATAATTAAAAAAAACCAGATACTATTTCAGATTTTAATATCAGAAGTATCAATATTTTCTAATGTATGGTTAAATGTGAGAAATTCTATATAGTAAGTTAAGCGATATATATATAGTAAGTTAGCTGTTCTCAAGCTTTAGCTTCAAATAAACAAGTCATCAGGATCAACTTCATATCGTAAAAATCTTTTTGGTAAGTTTATTAAAATCATACTCAAATCTAAGTTTATGTAATAGACCATAAACAGAAGTCTTAAAAACATGTCCTCTTGACTTCTTGTTCAATCAAATTTCTAGGCAATCAAAATATTGATGCAATATATAGATTAATGTTACACTGCGTCAAAACTGGAGCAAAACTCTTTATATTACGTGTTTATCTTAAATATTCGTAGGTTCCGAGAAAAACGACTTACCATTTTGTCCATTCTCCCCTGATTGTGGACAATCATATAAGAACTTTGCCTCTACACCATTCCACGCGGCAAAACTGAAGTATTTAATAGGAAGGGGGTCACTGTCAATATAACTTAGAAGAGGTAAAATTTCACCCTCCTTCCCAAATTCTATTAAACCATCTGTTCAAATTTCGAGAACATACTTTAATTAAAATTAGTAAGTATAAAATAACTGCAAAACACATAAGTAAGTTATACAAAATTATATATTAAACGATACACTGCTATGAAAAGCGAGTAAGAATTTGTTGACATAAAAAGTACTGTTATGAAAGACTTGGCAAGACTGAGACTTGATATCAAATTTAATTTACTTAAAAAAGGTCAAATTTGTCCTTGTCAATATTTGGTACCAGATGATATCGTTTCAAAACGATATTTCTATAATAATTATTAATAATTGTAACTAAACCTGATATTGATAACCAACTCATGGGAATCCACCTATGGTTTTTGTATTCTACGAGGATGGTGGTTTTTGGACCTAGACTTGCATGCGTTAATATTGTGTAGGATATATTACACGAGTACTTCACGTAAGCATATAATAACTGTCCACTTACCTAGTCAATTATTTTGAACAAAATTAATAATACATGCAACAATATTGGAGATAAGTTTCATATGTAATGTCAAAAAACAAACCACAACCAGGATCAAAAACTAACACAATTGAACCTAAGACGATATGGCCATTAAGCGAAACATTAAACACGTGTAAACATTGTAATCGAATAGAGGGAGTATTGTTATTTTTATTCTTAAATAGCCTAATAAAAAAGAATCTTATTAAATAACTTGAATTTTAACATTGCAAATAAAAGTATTTCTTTGTTATTTCTACAATTAAGCTTCCAAATTCTTTACCTTCAGAAATTTTAATATAAAACGCTCGGAATTCGATGGTTGACAGAATGCCGATAGTTTTGGACGATGCTCTAGCGTTTCTTCTTAAGTTACGACGTAGCTCCGTGAACTTGTTTCCTCCTCCCCCGATAACTTTAGGAAGGCAGTAAAATATTATGCAATTAAACGATTTAAGGGATTAAACTGAAACGGTGAGTTTTGAAATAACATTAACAGGAAAACAAACGTTGGGAATTTTACCTGTTGTGTTTCTTGTACTCTGAATTTTAAGGCTTTTAAAGCTTCTATTTGTTAAATTAGAATTTTATTTTACAATTTATTTAAAATCGACACTAGCTAATAAAAAAATATGCCATTTCAATCTGAACTTTAAAACTAATTTTTCTTTGCCCTATTTAGCATCGCCCAATCAGATGGCTAATTCATTTATTTTAATTAACTTCCTTACCTATTTCATACACAGGGTCACTTATAGTTGGCTGGGGTACCGTTGATAGTAAAATGTGACCGTTACTTGCTGCTAAAATAGCAAAATGCATCTCAAAAGCTATTTGGGGCTCAAAATTTAAGCGTCGCCGATCTGCTGAGTCTACGCGGTAGTACGTTTCATAGCTGTATCCATGTTGACAAATATGTTCTTTACAACGCAAAGCCACTGTAATGTTAAAGTGAACGTACAATTTTCTTACCAATTAGAAGTTTTTGTAAAATTTAACACGGATGTTGACTTTTCCGACAACAATTATATGTTTTGAACATAAATAGTATTTTGTTAAACACTTTACTATTTTTAGTTTTACGATAAAACAAACTCAAGTTAAATTTACTTAAGTTTGTTTTACTTTAAATCATTGACCCTTTGTCACTATGGTATCCTTAATCAATGAATTAACAACATGTTCATTTTAAACTGTTAATAATTAAAAAAATATATATATAAATTTAAACTTTTTCTAATAAGTCATAGCATTGTAACAATTAAAGTATATTAACATGATTGTTTAGTAAATACTATGATTACTTACTGTCGTAGGTAAATGTAAAATTGCCCATTGTAAATTTTGTAGAAATCGAAAAATAAATTACAACTGTCACAATCTTTCGTATCATTTTTAAACAAAACTGAAGGCAAGCTTCATAAATATAGTCTATACGAACTAGAAAAACGGACACCAAAAACTGGAAGTTTACCAGTTGCCGTGCAATAAAGCTCTAGTATACAAGCAAATTAACAATATGAATGACACTCGTCCGTCAACACGGCGACACTACTACTGCATATAAGTACGAACATCGTTTTCACGTATTTATATATAACAGCTGAATTTGGAATTTAAATTTAAATAAAATTCTGATGATTAAGAGACTTTTGGATATTTTTATATATTGAAAAATCCTCCTTAATTATCATACATCGTTGAGTTTAAATCCGCTTCATAGGTTTGAATCCGCCATCCGACGACGTGTTATATGCTATCTCTTCGCACAAGCAAATTTAAGCTTAGTTGGAGTGTTTAACGCAAATGTTAGTAAAGTTAATTGCATTGTGAATATTCTTTTAAATAAAAAGAGTGATAAACATTTTTCATCACAAAAGAACGGAAAAATTACACTTCTTTAAATAGTTACGGAATCATCAGTTGTCGAACTGTTCATCCAGCATTTGCTATATAAATACCTAATCTATGTATATGCCTACAAATCTTAGGACAAATAATCTACAATGTTCTGTTTTTTAATGATTGTCGTTATTTCTTTTATTACTGGTGACGAGGCATTCCAACTCAATCCTCAAAGGGGACAGCACATCTGCATTATAATTCTTTGTCAAGAATGAATGTAGATGTTATGGGCCCCAGGAATCAATTACCATAAGGTGAACTGTGTGCTCGTTTGTTACTCTCAATGTAATAAAAAAAATAATACAGAAATATGGATAATCAAAGATTTATATTCTTTGTAATAAATCACTAAAAAAATAAAAAGCGTAAGCGAAATGAACTTACGTATGTACAATCGATATTCTGGATACATGACACAACTTTTTTATCGTATAAATATTTATTATAATAAACTGAATGTGGTGTTACCACAGTGTTGTACACGCAAAGCGGAAACGTATGTATAGTTATCATAGCGGACACGAGATAAAATACAGCTTGCGCGATATCATTCGATTTTTTGCCGCTAAATATCATATTCAAATTGCCTGCTGTTTGTCGTAGGAAAAATTGTTATAATTTACAGTTGTATGTTTATATTTTTAATATTTATATATGCAAAATATTGCCGGAACTTTAAATATATTTTATTTACCGTTATAAAAACTTTTGATATGTATAAAAAAATAATCTAAATTTGAATCAATATTTTATTAGAGGCCATTCATCTATAATTAACAAGTTCACTATAGGTAATTAGTTTTATGCAATATACAATTTATTAGTATTACGTATGCATATTTACATGTACATATATGTACGAGTATATATTATTATTCATGTGATAATAAACCTTGTGAACAATTCAAGATATTCAATATTCCGTGTTTAAACAGAATTCTATACAATTGTTTCTGTGCGTCATATGACAATTGCGTGATCTAGTGTCAGTTGGTATGGAGTGTGGGTCGTACCCAGGTTTCCAGCCAGGTTATTATTTATGTGCCTGATATTATTTACGTTGTGAGTGAATTTATTTATGAAACGTTCTCAGATTGTGTCTTAGAATGACTTTTATCGGAATAGGGAAAACAACATATCACCGTGGTTCCGGCAAGAAAAACATCATTGGTGATACATTGCAGCTTTTACCAGAGGGCGTTGACTGTGCAACTCTTTTCCTAATCGAATGTAATGATCGAAGGAAGTTTCAGATATAGGGTCAGTTCGCGAACACACATTAACAGTGGTAGAGTCATTCTGCAGTTAGACACACTGCAGTCTGTGTCTAACTGCAGAATGAAGGGGTCAGCTCGACCGGGTAAGAACCACGCCCTCACAGAATACCGGTGTGAAATAGCAGCATAACGTTGCTGTGTTTCGTCCGGTGAGTGAAAGGATCCGGAGACCTTTATTACTGGTGACGAGGCGTTCCATCTCAGTCCTCAAGGGTGACAATGCATCTGCATTATGATTCCTTGTCAAGGATTAACGTAGAAGTCATGGGCCGCAGGCCGCATCACTTAACATCAGTGAACTGTGTGCTCGTTTGTAATTCTGAATGTAATAAAAAGAAAACACTACACAGAACTGAAAACCAACTTTTTATGGTGCTCTTACTCTCCCTCGCTAATCGAACTCAAGATGATGCCTTACTACGACCACGGCGATGTATTCTAGTTTTTATCAGTTGTTATCAACTGCACAAGATATATAATTGAGCCGCCAGTGTACCTACATACACAAGAGCACTCCACTCGTCTTCTTTTACCCGTCGTCCTTCTTTGTCCGATGTGATACACGTACACAAAATATTAGGTAAAGGTTCATATGCAGTATCAACGACATGGGACATACAAACAATACACATTCCAAGCAACAGCTAACTTAAAATATAACGACTAGGATAGTAATGTTTTTTATTTGACAGATGATGGAGAATGGACTTATGTCAATAGGATGCAGAGGAAAAATACAATTACTTCATATTTTAAAAATGAAGAACTGCAGTAGCTTAGTGTCCAGCTGTTCGCTTTTAATTCACGGTGCGTGAGCGAAACGAATTCGTTTGCGTAATACTTTTACGATTTAATCAAAACGATAGCAACAATTTAAGAATGTATACCGTTAAAAATAAAAATTATTATTACGAATAAAAATAATTGTGTGATTTCATCCTGTTTTACTAACTTTATAGATAGGTATACGCATATAAATTTATTACAAAGTATCAAATTATAATGTTATTCATGAATATTAAAGTAATAGGAATCTTATCTTCTTGAAATTTAAACTGGACGTCTTAATTATTTAAAAATTTTAATATTACATTTTTATCGTTTACAAGACCTTTATTTGAATAACTTTTTAGTTTAGTTAGAGGTGGTTTTCTAGTTAGAGGTGGCACTTACAGGCATATAAAATAACTGTTGAAATAAAGTTCCTAAATAAAAGGTCTGTAATGCTGATAATCTGAAACATTTATAAATAAAAAATTCAGCGATATATTAAATGACGTTACTTCCATTGTTTTGCGATGCTCTTTCAACTTCCGGGTGACCTGGTTAGTTCGACAACGCTACACTAGTTTATTAATGCACCCCGCTCCAGTTACTTCACTTTCATAATTTACAACGTCTAACACCAGCCTCATTCATATGCACATGAAATAAATTTAAGTTCCGCATCTTCTATTAGTCATATAATATTGATGTATATATGTGTTTCCTATGATGTGTCTTCTATGCGCTTGCGCATCATTCATCCGCTTTTGTTCAAACTTAGGGTCGTTATTTTTGGCACTTGCATAGATGTAACTTATATATGTACATACCATCAACGTACAATTTGGGTGACGCACGAGTCATATAGGATAATTGTCTATCTCTTAAAGTTCTTTTTGTCCTTTGTAAAAGTTTCTGACGTAGTACTATCAATGTGCACCAGACTTCGTATTCTTCGGATAATTGATTATTATCTATGCGTTCGCGTATCGTTTGAGTTGGACTTTTGCATTACAGTATACAGATGTTTTTGCCACTACTGTGAAAGTTTCTAACGTAGTAACATGAAAGTAAAACAGATGACTTTCGAGTCAATCGGATAATTGTTTGTCTTCTATGCATTCACGCATCGTTAAGTTTGTTGAGTTGAAAGCTTTGTATTGCAGTTCTTATTGGCACCTCTGTGAAAGTTTATTGCATAGTACTATCTTCGTACAATAGGTGGCATGTAACAGGTATCGGATAATAATATTCTTTGCGCTCTTTCATCGTCCAGCCGTTTATGTTGAAACTTTGTACAGTTTCTGATATAGTAACGATGCATTGCAGCGAGCAATAGTTATGTTGTGTTTCATAAAAAAACTAAATCAGTAATGTTTGTTATATTTCCGTTTTTTTTTAAAGCTGAAATCGTTCAACTTTTATAATATTCAATATAACGAATTCAAATAACGATGTCACTACAATTTAAGTTTATTTTTTCGTCCCATTTAGAATGTTAATATTTGCCGTATGCTCGAGGAACAAGAATCAGATGTGAAAGTAAGCCCGTACGCCAGCCATGCCACCTATATTTAATGTACGCTATGCTCGACGATCGTATTATCCACGTTTTCCCTAATGGAGAAATTAAAAATAATACCATCTAAAAGTGCTAAAGTTTTACAAATATATATATATATATATATATATATATATATATATATATATATATATATATATATATATATATATATATATATATATATATAAATAATAAAATATATATATATATATATATATATATATATATATATATATATATATATATATATAAATAATAAAATATATATAAATTTTCTTTTACCATTATTTGAAGAGTTCAGCACCGGCATATTTTCACCTCTTCTTTCTCTAAAATAACGAAATCCATGCAAGCAACACGCCAACAACTAAAATTTAATTATGTCGGCGTTGGATTCATTAATAAAGCAATTAAGCTTTTCTCTCGCTACTCCTTTTAAAAATTTGCTTCTCGCTCTTTCCTAATTTAATGTCTGCTATAAAAAAATATGTATCAGAGAATAAATAAAAAGGTTAAAATAAATTTATACATATTTACTTATTATGTTATTTAGAATAAATCGAATATTGAATTAAAAATTATTGACAAAAGACAACAAAACTTAGGCAAATTTTAACATATCTCTTACGAGCCATTAAAACACAGGCTGGCTATTTGTAATGTGCAGAGCTCTCCTTCACTGAATATTTCATAACACTGGTGTAACTTGTTCGTAAACTACATAAAATTTATATTACGGTAACAAAATTAACAAAAATTTAATAGTAAATTTTGATAATACAGATAACGCACGTGAAGACAAAAATCTACAAATCAAGAAACTTCATTCTTATACCGTTTTTGTTTCTTTTAGTAGTAATACTAATTGTATATATTTATATTATTGTTATTGATTCTGAAATAAGTGAAATGTATATATGGTTCAAATAAGCTACGGTCTGCGAAACTGAACGTTGTAGATTCAAATCAACGAATTCACTTCTTGTGTAAGCAATTCCGAAATAAGCTTAGCTGAGAAAAATGAGCAAGCGTGATAGTGAATATTTTCTCTTATATAGGACAAACATAAGAATCAATAAAACCCGCTTAAAACGAGATGTAGCAAACTTGAAACATCGACGCTCTAAGAAGTCTGAAGTTTGTGATCATAGCTTAACATTACATTGGACTTGATAAACCCCAATTCTATCAAAAGATCACCGACCAAGGAGGATTAACTAAAGTGAAGACTAAAGAGAAAGAAAGAAGAAAAATCTATCAATACGTAATTTAAATAGAGAAGATGGCATGGCTGGAATGAAATTAAATCTTAAAATAACATATCAATTAACAACAAAGCCTGTATGTAAACACATTATACTGAGCTTTTTTATATCCATTTAAATAATAATACAGTAACATGGTCCAAATAATAAACTTAAAAATAAAGCATATAATCCTTTATTATGTTAGTAATCCAGTAACAATATTTAGAACCCCAAAACCAGTTAATTGGATTTACTTGATAATGATTGCAAGGCGTCATAAAATATTAATTATAAATAAATAATAAGTAAATTATCATTCATTTTATTACTGTACCGTTTTCTTAGCGAATTTACAAATTTATATTGGTTCTATATTTACAAATTAGAGTGATGATGAGAATTTAAATGTATCTGAAATGTGATGGATGTAATAGCGTGAGGCCATTTTTCCGTTAATTCCTTAGAGAAGGAAGTTGTTAATGTTTAAATTTTATTGCAAAAATTGACAATTGTGATAACAAAAATTGCAATACACTCGAGAGACAAACGCTTGCGGTCAATATATTCTCCTAAAAAATCTGAAGCTCAGATAATTTTTTTTGACTATAGTAGATTAAAGGTGTAGGTTTTAGCTTTCAAATGAGACTACATTCATATTAATATATTATTTTTTGTTAATAAAAAAATATATACAAAATTCATCTTGAACTCTAAAATAAGGAAATATTCACTCTGAAGAAAATACAGACAAAAGGACAAAAATAGTTATAAGTTAAATTATAAAAATAAATCAATATTAAGTGTTCCCCCCCCCCCACCCCTGGCTCTTATCGGTACTTCATCGGTTCGCAGTCAAACCTTCAAATCTGCCGCTAGTTTCGATGAAAAACAACTCCAAAATGCCACATTTATACATATCGTTGTCGTCTACCATTGCCATGGAGACACTCTGCTTTTATCTGAGAAAAGGAAAGAGTTACACTGTTCATCCGTCCATTTCGTGCTCCCTTGCAAAACGTAGTCCAGCTGCTCAATGAGCTGGGGTTAACTTAGGGCCAGTAGCCGGCCTTTTTGAAATCAAATTAGCCGTATTTATTCTCTTTATCTCACTCTCCTCCGCTAACAGACACTCCTCGTGTTTCCCTGTGCTCCTAATGGACTTGAACGCTTGAGAGGGCCCGATTTCTGAGCGAAATACTGACGAAGAATCGGTCATCCCTCGCTGATATGACGACTAACTGATAAGAAAAGGTCTAACTCCTAATTAGTGCTATTGTAAACATGTCTAAAAATAGTAATTAGCAATACCAATATTTTTTGGGTCATATTCGTGGCAAATTTTTTCTCTTTTTAATTTCATTAATTTCATTATTAAGAAGCTAAAATATATGGCTTTAAAATTGAAAAGAAAATTATAGTTCAGGTCTCAGTTTTTTTATAGACATTTAACCTCGTGCATGACGCTTGAGCCGGTTGTTTTGCTCATGAGTATATATTGCAAATACGTAAATAAAATTGTTACTTTATTTTTGGTTAGTTTTAACTTTTTATACCGTATATTGTTAACTCAAAGCTAGATCTTTTTCTTCACTTATATTATAATTTGCAAAATCAAATTCACGTTATCTTTTGTATTCGGGATCCGCTGTTGTGTTGATTGAAACATGCTCCACGTATTTAATTAATGCGTAATATTGATATATTAACAACCCCTTGGCCAAAACTTCACATCCGTTCTTCTCATGATTAATGACCTGTAAGTTGGTATATAAACTTTGTCAACAAACGTATGGTGACGTAATTTATAAAGATAGTATAAATTGTATAGAAAATGTTTTTCTTCATTAGATCAATGGATTAACAATATTTAAACTGACGTTTGAAAAAAATTCTTTACTAAAAATATTTTTGACTTCATCTCAACTTTATTCTTTATCGTTTGCCTTTGAAGTAGCTATGGAGACCGTTGCTTTTTGCGTTTGAAATGTATACTGACAGAATTTTACAACCTAGTTAAGTTGGCACAATTATCTCAAGCCTCCACAAAGTATTTTATTATTCTAATTCATCATCACATACTTAGAAGCACGGTGGGTTTCCATATTTTAAAAACGGACTAAATGTTTAGTTTTGTAGTTTGTAATCCATATAGTCATAGATTATAATCCGCCTTTGTCTATGTTTCCATCGCTTGGCTTCGTGATAAGCTTCCTCCAAGGCTTTTAGCTACGTTACGCTTAGTAAGTTAAATATTAAAGTAATTAAATAAAAAGAAATTAAAATCAGAATGTACACAAATTTTGTATGTAAGATTTTATTATTTTTATAATCCTTAGGATGTTACATTTACATAGCTTAATTTTTGATTAATCATTGATGATAATTTAGCATCGTAAAGTCTTTCTCTTTCATTTACGACGGATTGCCGGTAGATGCTATCTTAAAAAAAGTTTAAGTTGAGTTTTTCCAACAATATATTTTGAAAATGATTTCGAATACGCATATACTATACATTGAATGATATAAATTATAATACATTTACTTTTCACTTTTATAATTTCTGAGGTTTCAATGTTTTACAGTTCAAAACTGCCTGAAAAGAACTAATAAATAAAGCCACTAAAATGTATTCAATACATTCTCACTTGTTCATAGTTCGAGTATTCGGTACCTACTTCGCGGTTCCTGGTTCGATGGCCAATTATTGTTTTTGTCGTAGAAAAAAATTAATGTCCCCTTTGAGTTTTCAATATTAAGGAGAACTTATTACTATAAAGTTTCTTAGAATAATATCGATAAAATGTATTACACGAAAATATATATTCAACAAAGTTTTAAGACCATACAAGTATCCATATTTGACTCAAAATACAAAAGAAAAATATAATAAATGTATAAAAATAAAGAAGAATTCAGACGATCGTTTGACATAATAAAGACACAATTGAGGAGCAAGTGGAATATTGAAGTAGTAAGAAATTGGACCCGTTTGGGCAAAGGCCGAGTCGATTGTCTCGGGCGTTTATCGTCTAGTCATGTGGAATGAACTGATAACTTCATAGCCCTTCAGATGTTGAAGTATGAAGTTATTACTTCAATAACTAACGAATATGGTCCCATACATACATATATTATATAGTCTGTATTACTACACGTTATACATATTTACGTGACCAAAACGACAAACTGTTTAAAGTATCAATAGCCTAATGGTATACGGTACGGTCTGCAAAAGTTAACGTCAAAGATTCAAAACCGCTATTCAACCATTGTAGCATAATTGCACATTGCAGTTTTCTTTTAAAAGCAACAAAAGTAACTTAGGCGGCCTCATATATCGATGCAGTTTGAATAAAGTTGCGTAATCTCTCCTAAATACTGAGATAAAAATATTCATTTTCAGTTACCTGACGAGAAATGAGAACTATACGTTATCATGCTTATAGTTCATTCAAAAAAATATATATTCAACAAAGTTTTAAGACCATACAAGTATCCATATTTGACTCAAAATACAAAAGAAAAATATAATAAATGTATAAAAATAAAGAAGAATTCAGACGATCGTTTGACATAATAAAGACACAATTGAGGAGCAAGTGGAATATTGAAGTAGTAAGAAATTGGACCCGTTTGGGCAAAGGCCGAGTCGATTGTCTCGGGCGTTTATCGTCTAGTCATGTGGAATGAACTGATAACTTCATAGCCCTTCAGATGTTGAAGTATGTAGTTATTACTTCAATAACTAACTAACGAATATAGTCCCATACATACATATATTATATAGTATGTATTACTACACGTTATACATATTTACGTGACCAAAACGACAAACTGTTTAAAGTATCAATAGCCTAATGGTATACGGTACGGTCTGCAAAAGTTAACGTCAAAGATTCAAAACCGCTATTCAACCATTGTAGCATAATTGCACATTGCAGTTTTCTTTTAAAAGCAACAAAAGTAACTTAGGCGGCCTCATATATCGATGCAGTTTGAATAAAGTTGCGTAATCTCTCCTAAATACTGAGATAAAAATATTCATTTTCAGTTACCTGACGAGAAATGAGAACTATAAGTTATCATGCTTATAGTTCATTCAAAAAAATATATTCTAATTATGCCATTGCCTGTATTGATTGCTGTACTGCAATCAAAAGGTTGCTGAGATTTAAGGACATTCTTTATTTTATAAGAATGGTTATTTCTTTGCGTCAATATCAGTTTTTATCGGTAACAAGATTGTCATTAAGTCGTTCGACAAAAGAGTTGAAGAGGCAAGACACACGACGATATATACAATAAAGTCTTAGGTACTTCCATTGTATCCCATTGCTCTTTCAGTTTCCGTGTGACCTGTTTGGACGTTGGCACACTAGTTTATTAATACGGGTCGCTTCTGTTTTCCGAGTTGTGAGACTTATTTGTGGAATTACCGTGTATGGTAGAACTTTTAATCGCGTGTAAAAATAATTAGAAAACTGTTTTCCGTACAGCACTATTTCTATATCGAAAAATTCAGTTTGTTATCGATTTATTGATTGATATATCACGATACAATATGCAATATATTGTCTTGTAGCGGTTGTAGTTACAATGGGATTACCTATTTTAGGTATAATGATATAAATATTGTATTTCTTTACGAGGAATGAGTTGCTGTAAACTATACTGAGAACTACGAACAATATAAATTGTACCGATTTTATAAAATATCACCCTTCCGCAGATGAACTCTCTCGCACAGCATATGCGAACATAAACACACATACACGTAAACAAACAAATGCACACCACACATTACACATTTAGCACAGGTGCTTATATAAGTACATACTACAAATACCTTTTCATTTAGTTGGATTGTTTGTTTTATTTATATGTATACACAATTATTAAAAATATATATAGTAGAAAAAAAGTGTTTCTAAAAAAATTCTCTCGTATGAACAGAAACTAGTCAGTATGAACCTGGTGATGTGTAATAAAGGGCATCCTAGTATGGACACCAGTCTCTCACAAATACTGTTTCATCACTGTAAAATCTGTACTGTACTATTTACTAATCTTAATTTGTGAGAGAATACAATAAACGTTATTATTATTATTAAATTTTAAGTTTAAATTAATTGATAAAAGTCCTACTTCCCTCTCTTCTCACTCAAACTCAGAATCTAGTGACATAGTCACTCATATTTTTGAATGTCTTGTGTTAATGAGATTCCAACTTTTTTTGAGATTAAATATATATAATATTACTTTTTGTAAGAGGCAATATATATAACAAGACATGGGAAATATAATCACACGACCGTGTTTGTTATGCTCATTACCTAGCAACAAGTTTTAACAGTGGTAGAGCTACACTGCAGTTTAGTTCTAGCTGCAGTATGAATGGGTCAGCCTGACCGAGGTAGGACCATGCCCTCACAGAATGTCAGTGTAAAATAGCAGCATAACGCTGCTGTGTTTCATCTGGTGAGTGTAGGGATCCGGAGACCTTTATTACTGGTGACGTGGCATTCTACATTAGCCCTCTAGGGTGACAACGCATCTGCATTATGATTCCTTGAGGATAAATGTAGATGTCATGGGCTGCAGGAATCACTTGACATCAGATGAACTGTGTGCTTGTTTGTTACTCTCAATAGGATAAAAAAAAAATATGAATATGAATATACTCTGTCTAAATTAGGCGGGCATACTTCAACATTAAAACTTTAAGAGGTTGTATTAATAGAGGTGGAGTAGAAATTCTGGTTTGAAATTATGGTTTTGGTTTTCAGAGGATCCATAAAAATTACTAATAACAGGAACGTGTTAAATGTAATAAATACATTTTGCTGTCCAGTAACACCGTTAGTAAGGTAGTAGTTTTATAATTGCTCAGGGGTAAACTAACATTTCGGGGGACTCCATTAGGTTCATGCAGTCCACTACAAATAAAGTATAATAAAAAACATCAGACATGCAGAATATCAGCGTGTAATAGGAATAATATGTTACTGGGTTTCGTGTGGTGAGTGCGACAGACGCGCCCAAACAGAGACCTTAATACGTTTTAAAACATTTGCGTGTGATACACACTTGTTTTAATATATCAATATTACATTGAACAAAACAAATATTATTTTTTTTTGGTGTCGAGTACATAAAAAGGAATGGAATTCTATATATCTAAAAAAAATTACATAAAAAGGTACAAAAATACTTAAGGCATAATAAAGACGCACTCGAGAGCAAAGTGAATATCGGGATAGTAAGTAAATTGAACCGTTTGGGCAGAGGGCGAGTGGATTGCCCCGCGCGTTTGTCTTCCAGTCATGTGGAAGGAGCCGATAACTCAATACATCTTAAGATTTTGCACTATAAAGTTCGTGTCTCACGTTGCGTACAACCTTTTCTTTGTACTTGAATATAATATGATGTTATTATCTCCCTGGGTGTTTTTTTTATATTTAGAATTAGTTCGTATGGTAAGTTTTAACAGTGGTAGAGCTACACTGCAGTTAATGTCTGACTGCAGAATGAATGGGTCATCTCGACCGGGGTAGGACTACGCACCCTCACAGAATACCTGCGTAAAATAGCATCATAATGTTGCTGTGCTTCGTTTTACAAGGCATTCCATCTCAGTCCTTAAGGGTGACAACGCATCTGCATAATGATTCCATGTCAGGGATGAATGTAGATGTCATGGGCCGCAGGAATCACTTTCCATCAGGTTAACTGTGTGCTCGTTCGTTACTCTCAATGTAATAAGTTATTCCTGAGGCCCATGATAAAAAATTCAAAGGGGTTGTCAATCCTAAAATCAAACATAAAATGTCTCGTCGCGGTCACCAAGTCTGCTCGAACTAACCTATTCATGCTAGTTTATAACTGCGACATATTCCTACAACGTAAATCGAGATCGCTTACTGTCTTGGTAACACCTTTTAGTAATAACCAGGTAATGTCAAATGCTACTCTTACTCTCACACGTTCCTTTACCTAATCCGTAAGGTTTATGCCATAAGGATTAAAAATGACATACGGAAACATACGGAACATTTTACAAAAATCTTTATAATTAAATCACTAGATAAATACATTTTTGATCGACAATAGATACTCTCGTTATCAATTCCACGTCGCACTTTGCGACTAATTTCTAGTAGTAGCATGTATAGGTCGACTCAACCCAGGAAGGACCGCACCTTCACAGATTATCAATCTGAAGTATTCTTGTATACTCTATTATAGGTAAGAAAAACATTTCATCTCAGTTCTTGGGGGTTATTTATGTATTTAGAACATTTTTTTAACATGTATCATGTTTATGGGCTGGGGCTGGCTACATACAGGTAAAATTCACGCGTTCACTCGGTTCACCCACATCTGAATTGCTGATAAAATTATTTCAATTGGCGCGTTCGCAAAGACACTCGTTTACCTTAATTTATTTTTAGTACTTAGGTGACGGATAAAAAAAATCACCATTTCTGTTAACAATCAATAAAAATCATGTATTGTGTTGCATTTTTTTTTAATATTCAATAAATGAATTTCAACATTGTGAATAGAAATGGTGATATTTTTTTAATAGTTATTTACTTGCCTCAATATTCAATAAGAATAGCTCTTGAATCATCAACCAGCCTATAAACACAACCCTTTAGTTGTGTGTTTAGTTTCATCGATTGAGTTCGTAACGTTTAATTATTTAATGAAATTAACATTTCACTGGTAAACAAAATATGTAGATAGCATATTTTGAAAATTTTCTGTCCATTTTTAAATGCTGTTTATTATATTTCGATGCGGCCAACTGGGATGATCTCTTGAAAAGCTCTTTTTCAAATGCTAACCCCACCCGACCTATATCGGACTATTATAGTTGGATAAAAATATGAAGAATGGAACTAAGAATGATCAAATTTAAACTGATAATTAAATAACTAATTCTAATTTATTTCTATTTATTTATTTAAACTTTATTTTCACTAGCAAATCATAGTACACGTCGTACTTAATGCCTAATTCTCTACCAGCCTACGGTTGAACAGAGAACATATTACGGTTGCAGTAAAAGATATTTATTTTAATTTTAAAAGTTAATAAATGTTAATGTATCTTAATAGAAATAATATACATATCAATTACCGTTGAAGCGTAACGTTGAAGGTTATTTATAAATATATATATATATATATATATATATATATATATATATATATATATATATATATATATATATACACGTATATATAATACATACTAATATATTTTATGATTGGCATAGGTTTTTATTTATTACCTGAGTGACCTGTTTTAGCTCTCTGGCAGTAATTCAACCATCGAGCATGATCGGCAAATATATTCAGTATTTTACATATCTGTACGCCACTGTATTTATCAACGTTGGACAATTTTAGGTACAGTTTGATTACGGGGGCTTCCTGTTACTTGGGTTTTCATGTGTATCACAATATATAATGTATAGAAATAGTCTTATTACAATTTTATTTTTGTAGAGATATTTTAGACTTCTTAAAAAAATCCTTATCACTGGTGACGAGATATTTCATCTTAGTCTTCAGGGATGTCAACGCATCTTCATTATGATTTCTTATCGAGGGATTGTGGCTGTCGTGGGTCGTATTAATCAAGTATCATCAGGTGAACTGTGTTTTCTTCGTAGTTTTTCCCACGCCAAAAAATGTGTACACTTAGAAGTTTTGTATCGACTCTCATTAATAATTCAAGTTTTACTCACGAATTTCTATGTTATCTTTCTACTAGTAGTTATCCTACCTATCAAAGTACGTTACGTAGCTGCGGTAGCTCAGTAAGTCAGTGCTAGCTTTAAGTGCACACGAGAAAACCTAGTTCGAATCCCGGTTTCGACACCAATGAAAATGCTAATTGCAATTCTAAAAGCCGATTGACCACGAACTCTTAATAAGTTTATTAAGCAAATAAATGGAAAATCTTAGATTTTATTGTTAGATTTAGTTAATATACGGAAAGCATTAATTTCATTATATATTCAAATTCTCCAAAGTGGCGCTTTAGTGCTTGATTTTACACTTTTAGCACGAAATAATAAAATATTTTATAAACTCCTTATATCATTAAGCAGAATGTTTATCTTGTACATCAGATCATTAAGCTCCTGTTTTGCTTTACTTTCCTCGATAACTTTTTATAGCTTTTCTCTTACATTTAGTTTACGGTTTATCTTATAATGTACTAAGTGCGAGGTGTAATTAGCGAGGATCATAAATGTAGGATATAAGTTACGGTTGCAAAGTTGAGATTGTATTTTGGTCTCTTTACTTAAATGTAACATATGAATGTATTATGATATTATATTTTCTAATTATAATTATTTATCAATAAACATTAAACTATTTTATTTTGACAATACATAATTATGTATGTAATTTTGGTATAATTTAGATAGAGACTGGCTGTACCCCAATCTGGCAATTGGTGCCTGACGCTTCTATAGCCACGTATGTGGCCAAGGACGTGGAGTTTTAGTCAGTACAAATCTGACATAACTCCTTGCATTTCCAGGGTACCCATGAAATATTTTCTCACGTGGAAATTGTTCTCACCAACCCCCATATCCAGCTTAGTGAGTATGGCAAACCCAAGTATATTTCCTTTAAAATATAAAGTCATATAACCTGCATTAAATATTAATGCTGTAGAAGAAGACTAAATACGTAAGACAATTTATAGACCAACCTATACATAACTTCTGGATTATAGAGCCACGCTGCAGCTAACTGAAACATGAATGAGTCAGATCAGATGGGGAAGAACTACGTCCTCACAGAATACTGTAGTGAAATGGATGTATCATACTGCTGTGTTTTGTATGATGAGGTTCCGTGAGGCGCCGTAGGGATCCGGGGCATCCCATCTCAGTTTTCAGGTGTAGCGACATTGAATGTTTACTGAGAATTAATGCCGTTGTCATGGACTGCAGTCATCATTTCCCAGTTGAAGAGGCTCGTTTGACTCCACCAGAATTATAAATGGAACATAAAAGAGAACATTATCATTTCAAAGAAGGGTTAGTAAGCTAAAGTGGCACTGAAGCCACCGTATAGATCGTAAAATCGTTACTTAACGGGGCAAAGTAATATCGATTTTAAGCCTCGGAAGAAGATTGAAGTCGAAAATACATCCGTAACTTGTATCTTGTTTCGTGGTACAATATTAACGTGGAGTTTGTTAATGGTGGATTAATCTTTAGCTGTGACAATGATATTAGATATTTAACACAGTAACACCGTTATCATGTAAGATAGCGATGTAACCTTGATAAGCTTTAAGATAATTTTGCCATTTTTCAGTCATCTTTTATAACTTAAATTAAAAGAGAATCCTTTTCCAGAAATTCCCTCAAACCTCCCCATCAAACGCGGACTCGTAGGACAGTGTCACCGCTGTCAGTTTTACGGCCACTCGGCCAGAAATTGCTTCGCCAGGCCCAGATGCGTCAAATGCATCGGTGACCATGGCACTCCAGATTGTTCGTGCCCCTCCGGAGCGACAGAGCCCCCAGCGTGCTGCCTACGCGAGGCAGAAGGTCACCCAGCGAGTTACCGCGGGTATCCTAAAGCGCCGCAGAGGCAATGGGGCGGGATTGGTCACAATGGCAAAAAAGCCAAATCAAAGAAAGTGACACCAACCCCAGCCATCCCCGTAAGGGCCGCGCCTGCTCCCAGGCCCGCCCCCACTCCAGCTGCAGCTCCAGCTCCAGCCCCCGAACCCGCTGCCCGTTGCAAGCCCCTAAGGCCCCTGCAAAAACAGCCTGGGCAATGCCTCCGGCTATGGCGCGCAATCAAGTCGCGCCTATCTCTAGGCCAAACCCCTCCCCCGTGCAGCCTGCCACCTCAGCGCAGGCCACACCTCAACCTCTGGGTATGCAAAACCCAATAACATATTCGCTGAACTTCATCAGCTCGCTAGATTTTAACGCCCTGGAGGACCTCACCAACATGAGGATCCGCCTCCAGCAGGCCAAAACCCCATTTGAAATGCTGCAGATCACTGCAGAACACATGGGCACCATACGCTCCTTCTGGGCTCTTCAGAATGGTCCCATGCCCAGTAGGGCAACCCCCTAATTCTGTCTCAAATGGCTAACGCACCATTAGGTCGAGTCAAACCCCGCTCTCTGACTGTCTCGTATTTCAACGCGGACGGACTCAGGTCTCAAAAGGACGAAGTAGCGATCCACTTAAAGAAACACAACTTCAACGTTATGCTAGTGCAAGAAACCTTCTTAAAACCTAGCCACAACGATCCCAAGATCGCCAATTACAGAACCATCCGTGGTGACAGGTTGACCGCCTCCAGAGGCGGCACCCTGAACTACTACAAAAGGTGCTTGCACTGCGTACCGCTCGAGGTTCCGCGATTGACAAACATAGAAGCCACCGCGTGTAGGGTGGCTATGACCGGTCATAGCCCTATGGTTATCGCCTCGGTTTATCTATCACCGAAGAAAACAGTTCTAGAATCGGACATCAGGACCCTAATCAACCTAGGGCCGTCGGTCGTCATAGCAGGTGACCTAAACAGTAAACATTCCTCCTGGCATTCGATAAGGGAGAATAAAATCGGTAAGGCGCTTCACGCCCTCATGGGCTCTCATAACTTCGATGTTATAACCCCCGACTCCCCGACACGTTACGCTCTAAACTTTACACGTCAAACACCCGACGTTTTAGATATTGCGTTAATTAAAAATATCACCCTAGCGGTCGACTCCATAGAACCGCTACACGAATTATCATCGGATCATAGGCCGGTGCTCCTCAAGCTGGGCCAATCGACAGGCGAGGTCCCTCAGACCAAAACCATAGTCAACTGGCGTGCTCTCGAAGGTAAACTCAGAGCCACGACCACCCAGCAGCTAGACATTTCAATTAACGAGATCGACTCACCCGACAAGGCGTTTCGGGCGATCGACTCTTTAACGTCTCACCTTAGCTCGGCCGTCGAAGACTCTAAAAGGACGGTCCCCGCGTCGACCGATCAATTCGGGGTCCTTCCCTCGAGTCTCCGTCGACTGATAAGATCAAAAAATCGCGCGGCAAAGCTTCACGATAGATACCCGACTGATGTTAATCGCGTTAGACTGCGCCACCTCCAAAGGGAGGTCAAAGAGCGCATAAAATCATACAACAACCAAAAATGGGGCGACCTGCTAGCAGACCTCGAGCCTTCGAATACCGCTTACTGGCGTGTGGCGCAGGGTCTCAAAGCAGACACCATCTCACCAATGCCCCCTCTAATTTTACGGATAACGCTACTCTCGCATTCGATGACACGGAGAAAGCCGAATATCTCGCGGACAGTCTAGAGAGCCAATGCTCCCCGTCGAACTCCCCCGCGGACCAAGACCACCTAGATGAACGCCGACGTGGCGCTTAGGGCGTCGTTACCACCAGCGGGCGAACCGTTAGAATCCGTGACCACCGACGAGGTCACTAACATTATAAAAAACCTCAAAAAGAGGTCAGCTCCAGGTCCCGACGGGATTAACAATAAAATAATTAAAGCGCTTCCCGCTAATATCATCTGCCTCCTAGTGGCAATATTCAACACGCTCCTCTCCAGCTGCTCCTTCCCGGATGCCTGGAAGGAAGCGGACGTCATCGGGATACCCAAACCGCACAAACCGCGGAACCTCCCCACCAGCTATCGCCCAATCAGTCTCCTGAACTCCGTGGGCAAGGTATACGAAAGGATTATTCTTAGGCGACTTAAAGAACACGTCCTAGTTAATAGATTACTTCCCGACGAACAGTTCGGGTTTAGGAATACGCACTCCTGCGTTCAACAGGCCTTCCGCTTAACGGAACACATTCTCGCAGGGCTTACCCTGAAAAACCCCATCGGTACTGGTGCACTATTCTTCGATGTCGCAAAGGCATTCGACAAAGTCTGGCATAATGGTTTAATTTATAAACTTCACTCTATTAACATACCAGACAGGCTCGTGCACATCATACGAGCCTTCTTGTCGAATCGCACTTTTCGATATCGAGTCGACGGAACGCGCTCCTCAAGCCGGCCGCTCCTAGCAGGTGTCCCTCAGGCTCCGTTCTTACCCCCCTCTTATTCTCACTTTACACAAGTGATGTCCCGAAAGATCTGCAGGTCAGTCTTGCGCTTTTCGCAGACGATACCGCCCTATACTATTCAAACTTACACAAGGGCCGTATCACCATTCGACTCCAAGCCGCAGCCAACCACCTCGCCGAGTGGTTTCGGTTATGGAGAATCGAAATTAACCCGGATAAAAGTGCACCAGTCTTCTTCTGGAGAGGCTCATCCGATCCATTCTGCACCGCATCAGTACCTAGTCGTAGAAAACTAGGACGTATCACGATCTTCGACCGACCCATTCCCTGGGTAGAAACGGTCAAATACCTAGGGGTCACCTTTGACCGCAAACTCAACTTCCGCCCGCATATTAAAAATGCGAGAAACAAGGCCGCGTTTGTCATGAGCCGGCTTCACCCGCTCATCTGCGCAAAAAGTAAAATGTCCCTAAGACATAAACTCCTTCTATATAAGACCTGCATAAGGCCTATTATGAGCTACGCCAGCGTCGTCTTCGCCCACGTAGCCGAAATTAAAATCAAACAACTTCAGACGGTTCAAAACCGTTTTAGAAGGATCGCAACCGGAGCAGAACCGTACCAATGCGACATCGATCTGCACAGTGATTTACATCTCGTCACCATACCGGAATACCTAAAATCAATCTCGCAGCGCTTTTTCGAGAAAGCGCTTTCGCACTCTAACCCGCTAGTGGTAAACGCCGCAACCTACGATCCGGATCCGAATCCGGAAACTATGAACCGTAGACCCCGTCACGTCCTCGACGACCCCCACTTCACGGGGGAACCTAACGCCAGTCCATCCTCAACGGACCCCGGACCCACACACAACTCATACACCTCGTCGCGTCGCCCTCGCCTCCGAGCGCGACCCAATCTTCGCGACACCGCGTACACTCATTACACCCGCGTGTCAGGGCGGTTCTCACCGCCCACAGCTTCCGATTGAAATGATAACAGGTGGCGTCCGTCAGAGGCTAGGTTCGCGTACCGAAACCTCGGACGGTCATTAGACATCACCATCCATTCTCCACTCGGGAGAATCACAATATAGCTAGGGAACTGGCAACTTGGGTGGCATCATCAGATAGGTGTGAGACCAAAGAGTAGAGCGACACGCTCAGTTTATGAGCGCTTTGTGTAAGTAAGAGAACCACAGTAGGCAACACGGTTGACAAGACCAGCTCACGGACCCCTCACTTCCGTGAGCCCTGTGTCCGATGAAGCTGTAAGAGCCGCATAGGCTAACAGCATAAACATCAAAAGAATCTAGGAACAGGTCTCGTTACAATTGTAAATTTGTATCAACACTGTTAACAAAATTAAATTACTCTCTTGTCGTATTTTATGGTATTCTATCACATATTTAATCTGAAACAATATCTCTCCACACCACGGGTTGACTGCTGTCAATGTCTTTAGACTATGATTCCGCTTTCTTAGTTATTTTTGTAAGGTAAAAACAATAAAATTTACATCAATAGGTTTCTTACTGCTGGACTGTACTAGGACAGACATAGTAATCTTGTTTTACAAACACCTCAGCACCTCAATATACCGATAGTCAATTTGGCACCGCTGAAGGGAGAGAAGCACAGCCCAAACTTCGACAGAATCAAAGGCTTTCTCAAAGTTCAATCTTCTGAATAGTATGCGTGTGGTCTATGGTTCTATAACCTTTTTTGAAGTCGGCTTGTTCGGAAGGCTGGAAGTCGTCAAATCGGAAAGCGATACGATTCGACATAACTCTTGAAAACATATATCTGCGTTTCTTGAACAACGAATGACCATTATTACTTTGTAATTATTTATATTGTATTCTTTCATTATAGTCATCTTGGTCCATCAAGAGCCCCCATTGATAGTTATAAAAATAATTAATGTACTAATAAAATTATCTAAATATCAAATAAAATAAATCGTATAAATTATATACTACTGATATAAATTATAATAATAACATATAATAAAGAATCTATTATATTACGAAGAAGGTTATAAAATATTCATTTCATATTTAAGGTTTCGTATTATAAAAGAAGCACCAAAATGGCCTCGTACTTAAATGCTTCTTGTGACTAAAAATATATATTATAATATTTTAATTTGTGAGAAATATACATATATATATATATTTGTATGTATACAAATTTCTCCTAGAGACCTGGAGGAAGGTACCACCCCGAGGTTGTGATGCAGCGGATGTGTGCGATAGCATTCCGTGGTCAAACTGTATGCAGCGTAAGGGTGGATTATTCTTGTCTTTGATATAATATAATTATCAAATAAATAAAGTTACAAAAAAATAAAATCAATTTACCATAAAGACCTCAAATTACTTCTTGTAGTTATGATAAAATTGAAAAAAAAACGAAATAGTAGTAAAATAATTAGCTAATATTCTGTATGAAAATAGCAAACAAAACAATTTGGCCGAGTTAGAAACTCTCGAGCTAAGTCCACCGGTTTAAAGCTCTTTCGCTTTTATGATTGACACTAATTGCTTCTCTCACTTATTTCCAAGCAGATTTTATGTTATCTCTGTTATTGTTATAATGTATGAATGTTATATTAAATATGTACATGATGGTTATATTAAATAATAAATAATTTTTGCAGCGTTAATAGACCACTGATTAATATAGGCCTCTTCATTGCCATGAGCGAAATGCATCCATCGACATTTGACTAAAATACAGCAGGTATTATTTGAAACGAAAACTGATTGTCCAATTCCCAAATATTGCTATTAAATATATATATAAATATATATATATATATATATATATATATATATATATATATATATTATATTATATGTAAAATTGTTAAGTTTTACCTATTTGGGCATTGTTAGGATAAATAATCCAGTCATGACGTGTATGCAATATCGTTATCTTTTGTAAACAAACACTAGACTGTGTCGTGTGAAGTGAGTAAAGCTATCATTATTGCGTGATATTGTGCCATTAAACAGCTCCTCGTACAAAATACTTTACACCAGTTTATCGCGTGATTAATGATCCCTAAATTGGTATTTAATTACTTTGTCGTAGCTATGTTAAAGCGTATGGTGATACACTTTACAGTTGATATATGCGAGTAACGATCATAAATTAATCGTTAAAACATTATCGGTCTTTATTTGATATATAAATTAAACATCAATAGTGAAGTGATCATCACTGGTAACTGAAGTATCTACTTTTCTCTAAGAATATTTAAGTGTTAAATATCAATGTGTTAATTTTTAAGACGTTTAGCATATATAACAGGATAATATGTTACAACAACATATATGAATTATTATGAAGGCGGCAAACGAGCTCGCCTTCATACTATGATAAGTGAAGGGGTGACGAAAAAGGTCATAGGTTCAAATTTAATATTCAACTATTGTTATAAAACATCTCCTAGCACATTTTAAGCTTAATTGAAGTAGCTAACCGGAATGTTAGTAATGTTACCAGCACTACTAGCATCTTTTTTTTAAATATTATGTTGAGTGCCTCCGGCCTTCGATACCTTTTTTTAAATATAATGTTGAGTGCCTTTGACCTTCGAAACCTTTTTTTTTAAATTTAATGTTGAGTGCCTTTGGCCTTCGACACCTTTTTTTTTTAAATAATGTTGAGTGCCTATGGCCTTCGACACCTTTTTTTTAAAATTATGTTGAGTGCCTCTGGCCTTCGACACATTTTTTTAAATATAATGTTAAGTGCCTCTGGCCATCGATACCTCTTTTTTAAATAAAATGTTGAGTGCCTCTGGCCTTAGACACCTTTTTTATATAGAATAAGTCACAAACGAGCAAGCAGTTCACCTAATGATAAGTGATTACCGCGACATCCGCAATACAAGAGGTGTCGCAAATGCGCTGCCGGCCTTTAAGAAAGATGTAGACTCTTTTTTTGAAGGTCCCTAATTAAATTCAATACATATAATTTCCTTACAAATACGTAACGATCTCGTTACGAATAATTGAGGCACTTTACTGTTTTTATTATTGCTGTATGTCTGCAGTAGCTGGGTCGGGTGTAAGTCGATTTTCCAGTTCAATTCCCATCCGTGAATATAATTAGTCTGGCCATAAATACTGTTACGTTAAAACTTTCTTTTTTTCAACTTTTTAAATATTTTGACTTTGGAACACGTACATTATTTTAAGAACTTCTTTCGATTTTGCGCCATTTCACATATTTTTTCGTGTTCATTATCAAATTACAAAATGGAATGGGGTGTTAAAGAATAGGTTTGCAGTGATCGCCTTGCACAAAGTGGGCATCATATTCCAGACACTTCAAAAACTTGGTATCAGTCGTATGTTCGTATATCGTACTATCAACAGGACTTCTTCTGTCGATGACCAGAAAAGATCGGGACGGCCGCGTGCTGTTAAAACTACAAAGGCTGTTAATGCTGTTAAAGCCAGAATTCGTCGAAACCCCATTAGGAAGCAAAAAATCTTATCGCGAGAAAAGAAGATTTCCCGCTAGGACTTTGTCGCGTATTATAAAACAAGACCTGAAGCTCGGTGCTTATCGTCGATATACTGGACATGCCCTTAATCAATCTTTACAATTAAAGAGAGTGGATGGATCAAAACGCCTTCTGTCGCGATACGCAGGTGAAAGGCACAGAAATATCCTCTTCACCGATGAAAAAAATTTCACGATTGAAGAACACTACAATAACTGTTCAAATGGTCGGAAAGGTACAACGTGATCATCATCCTACCTCTCTCTATCATCGTCTATCATCAGTGATGGTTTGGTGGGGCGTGTCTTTAGGGCGTTATCAAGGAGCTATAAAACTACATTTTTGTGAAAAAGGAGTGAAAACTTCAGCCAAAGTGTATCAAGATACAGTCTTGGATCATGTTGTGAAACCTTTTAAAAAATATACCGTGGACTTTCCAACAGGACTCTGCACCTGGTCACAAGACACGAACTACCCAAGCCTGGCTTGAAACCAACGTTCCGGGCTTTATAAGAGCTGAAGAGGCCCTCATCTAGCCCAGACCTCAACCCTTAGACTTCAAATTATGTATATAGTTATGTAGTATAGTTTTAGCGGACATGGCCAAGTTTTTTCTTTTTTGTTGTTGTTAGATTGGCACAACTGTTTTCTATTTTGAAGCACAGTTTGATTGCTTCTGTTATTTATATTAAATACAGTGCTGTTTCTAATCGTTTCATATCTAGTGTGTATTGCGAATTTCATAATGGACAAAAACATTGAACAAAGAGTTTGTCTTAAATTTTGCATCGCCAATGGAATTCCGTGTTCGGAGTCACTAAAAATGTTACAGAAGGCTTACCGTGAATCGACGTGCTTATGAGTAGTATAAAGCGCGGTCGAGATGTGATGGAAGACGCAGACGCTCTGGTAGGCTATCAACGTTTGCAACTGAAGTTAACATCTCAAAAGTGAAGGAAATAATGACGCGAAATCATTTAAGATTGAGAGAGATAGCCACCGAACTTTTTATGTCTCACGAGTCAATCCGTACTATTTTAAATAATCACTTGGGTTTGACACATGTTGCCGTTCGGTAAGAACCTGAACTAAGAAACCCAAAAGACCTGATTTTCTCCAAAAGCTCAATCCCATAAGTCGCTTAGGACATGCGAGTCAATTCGGACCCAACATTCATAAAACGTATCGTTAATGGCGACGTGTTTGATGTGCAAACTAGTCAACAAGCTTCAGAGTTGTGCCTTCCAACTGAACCAAAACCGAAAAAAACACGGCAAAGTCGTTCAAAAGTCAAAGAAATCTTGACTGTTTTCTTTGACTTCGCGTTGTTGTGCACTCGAAATTCTTGCCGTAAGGTCAAACGGTAAACAAAAAATATTTATTTGAGCGTTATGCTGCGTTTAAGAGAGCAAATTCGACGAAAAAGGCCAGATTTGTGGAAAGAAAACTAATGGATTTTGCACCACAATAATGCGCCTTCGCACAAGGCCAATCTTGTGAACGAATTTTTGACCAATAACTCAAAAAATACCATCGAGCAACCACCTTATTCACCAGATATGGCTCTAGGCGACTTCTCTCTTTTTCCTTCGTGGCACCCGTTTTCTTTTGGTAGAAGACATAAAGGAGAATTCGCGGCGAGAAAAGAACTCAATTCCGGTAACAGTTTAAAAATCGTTTTGATGATGGCGTAAGTGTATCGTTTCTGAAGGAGCATACTTTGAAGGTGATAAAATAAAATTGTTATAAATTGATTAAATACTATTTAATATAATTGAATAAAACTAACATTTTGTGTATTATTGATCTATTCCCGGTACTTTCTTGACAGAGTATTATTATTAAAAAAACATTTTCAGATTTTTTTTTCCGAATTCATAGTTTCTTATATCATCATCATTCTGATATAAGAAAATACGATAAGTGCTGCATTGTATAAAATATTTATCTGCCTATACAAAACTCCTCCTACTATCGATGGTGAATCATGAAGGAGATTGTAATAAAAGACAAATAGTATTCTATAAAAAAATCTTGTTCATCTCAAGCACCTATGCTACGTAGGTATATTATACGCTATAAGTAGCTTTATGTCTCGCTTTTAATTTCACGGTAGACGAGCGAACAAATTCGATTCTCGGTACCTGCTACAATGAAATTGTGTGAAACTAAGTGCTGATTTACTCTCAGCTCACCAGTGCAGGAAGTTTAAGATGTATATATAAAATTCGAAGCCAAAATGGACGACAATCACATAGAGTACGAGCTTGAAATAGCAGTATGACTCTGCTGAATTTTCAATAGTGAATGTAGAGGACCGGCAACCCGATTAAAGATAATAATGTCGTCAAGGAGAGACAACGTATGTGCCACTAATATTGTAATAATTCTATTATAATATTCAGGTTAGTTGCTGATGTTGATGACCCGCACTTATCCTTTTTCATTAGGGAAACTGTGTGGTGCACCAAATGGAATGCCTCTTCACCACTATTGGTCGACAGCGTATCATAGATCTAAGATATCAATACTAAGCTCACCAATACGCCATTCCAGATTTATTAGTTCATATTCTTAAAAAGTTAAAACACTTCTAATGTATCTGTACAAATCCCAAATTAGACCAAACGTGGAATACTTCTCTGAGTTGGCGCTGCCAAATACCCACTCAGTCCCTTGGACTCGATAGAATGGAGAGCTCGTCAATGCAATAATACAAAGCCTCGATCATGAACAAGAGTTCCCCCCATTTTTTTATTTCATTGAGTGTAACAAACGGGCACATAGCTCATCTGATGGTAAGTGATTCCTGCGGTCCATGAAATCTACATTCATCCTTGATAAGGATCATATCATACGGATACATTGTCACCCTTGAAGAATAAGATGGAATGCCTCGTCACCAGTAATAAAGGTCTCCGGATCCCTGCACTCACTAAACGAAACACAGCAGCTTTATATTGCTATTTTACTCTGGTATTCTGTGAGGGCGTGGTCTTGCCCCGGTGGAGCTGACCCATTCACACTGCAGCTAGAAAGAAACTGCAGTGAAGCTCTACCACTGTTTTTTTTTCCTAGAGAGTGTGAGAGTGCTAGAATCATATGAGTCAACTCTACCCGCCTTACTCTAGGTTAACCAGGTGAGCGGAGTCTCAAGCGTTACTTATTGTATGAAAAAAAGACCTTGTCATATTCCTTACATTACCGTGTACCAGTTTCTTATGGTGGTTTGTAAGAAAACCCTTATTCCTGCAGTAGTCTGAAGAAGAACCTAGGGCGTAACTGCAATCGTTAGTAGTTAACCGTAGTCATTTTAATTGATAGTATCAAATCATAACTGGTCCTTCTGGCCGATTTTCATCTCAGCGATATCATCTGATTGTAGCCAATTGCATCAACAACAGGTTAAAGGAAAATGTTGATGTCGTGGCGGGAGGGCTTAGTAGCCGTGGTTTAAAGTCAACCACGGTGCAGCTAAACCCAAACGGCTGGCCAAAGGCGCTCTAAGGCCTTCCCAAGGAGACATCTCCTCGGAAGCGTGTCGGTGGACTGCGGGGAGCCGAGGTGACGGTGCGACTTGTCTGGAGGAGTGGATAAATGAGAGGTCCTCCCTCAGGAGGAGGTGTGCAAAAGCATTCCTGTGACACCGCCACAAGCGACGAATGAGGAATACTATGGGGTTTAAGTCGGTGCGAGTCTGGCATAACCCATCCTTGGTAGAGGTGGGTATGCATAGACTTTTTCCTACATAAAAAAAAGGGCAAGATGATATACCTCGAGTATTTGTGCGAACACAGGCGCAGTTACTTGTCATTCAATTTCCAAGTTGGAGTGTAATGCGTTTGCAATAAATAAATAAGATCATAATAAGATTCAGATCCAATGTCAAACCATGGATTCACTAAGATACAAACGGAGCAGTGGTCCGTCCAATGTCAAGTGGCAATGTCCGTGATCAATTTACTCGCATACACCAGGTTACTGTGTAGAAAATATATACTCGTAAATCAAAAAAATTGTTTCGTGAAGTCGAACACAGGGTTCGCAATGGTAGGTGCTCACGTGCTAACCACTACGCCATGCGAACATGAAGTACAACAAATTCTGTTTTAGCGGTAGGTCATTGACATCTTCTTGCCACTAATGAGGCAAAGGGAAAATATACGTAAACGAGCGAACAATTACACAATATTTACAACGCCATGCGGGTCATAGCAAATTAAAATATTAAGCCTTTGTAAATGAAAAGCAGCAATTTATTTAATCCTATAAACGAATTCCATTTGTAAGTAAATGATGCTTTTCGACATATTTTAATTGGTTAAAGTAATTCCAATAGGCACAGAAAGTTAAAAAAGGGGGTAATGACGTGTAGGTTTACGCTCGGTGAAGGGTTACGTATTTGGGAAGAACGTTCATGGATTAAATTCAAAATTAGTAAGGAATTAATCTATTTCACTACTTGTATTTAAACACCTATGTATTTTGTTCATCTGCTTACTCACTTTATTGAGTTAAGAGTAGCATGCACAACATTCGTTTCAAAAATGAATGTTTATTTTTGAGCAGTAAAAATGTTAAGTTTACTCAAATACTGAGAAATAAAGTTATTTCTGCCGTTGCTAAATTCCGGGGTGTTCAACAATCGTGTTTTTCAACTAGTCTTTGTCTGCGTTCTGATCATAATTTTCCTCCCGGTTGTCATATGGGATTTCAAGTGAATTTAAAAAAAAAAATCATGTACTTGTAGAGTACTTATTTAGAGAGTGCTGGGATTAATTTACAATATATTCTTCACTACACTATGTAGCTAGACTAGCTGTACAATAATACTATCGACATTCCGGTTAACCACCCCTAGTTGGGGTGGTTAACCGCGGAGCTCGTGCTAAGAGAGGTTCACAACTAGTCAAATTCGAACCTACGATATTAATTTTTTTTGAAATTTGAAGTAATAAATTGACACGTGGAAAAATATTACAAAATATATCCAGGTTTGACTTACATTATTACTCAAACCCCACATGCATTGTTTCGGTCTCACGTTTTCAACCACAGGGTTTTTGATTCTATGCTCGTTGCCAGCACTCTTAACGCACAATTAACGGACGTGCGTTTGGTTTCGTTTGTTTTTTTTACCTGCTTGTATCAGTTTGGTAGTTTTATGTAAACGTGGGTAAGACTATACACAGTGCTGAACGAAATCTTATTTTAAAAGTAATAACCTTTTTTGAAAACGAAAAAAAGTATCATGCTATCATTAGATCATACAATTAGGATACGAGAGTGATTCATTTTGTGACAGCTACAGTGCAGATTGTCTGTGACAGTGACATCGACTGCGAATTATCTGGAATACAATCTATAGATAACCAGTAAATAGTTTATGTAAAATAATTTTAAAATTTTCTGCTTGTATAATTGTTGTGTATTATTATGTTACTATAATTAATTATACACAACACTATTATAAGACCAATTCAAATAACCATAAAAAAATCGAGAAATAGACGATGTTTTTGTGAGTCCTCGCTCTTCGTCATCCGAGCGAAGTCTCAAGTTAACTCTTGCGGGTTTTAAAGTCTTTCAATCTTTGTCCTCATTATCTAGGATTTTTTTTGATGCCGTAATCATTTACCATCTAATGAACTATGTGATCAGTTATAATATAATATATTATATAAAAAACGGTATAAAATGGTAATTTGTATTCGTGATTAACGATTGAAACTTTAATCATAAATCATTCGTGGAATATTAATAACTAAGACAAATAAATCGAGCATTCGTTTTATAATAACTGAACGTTTTATAATGACCAACTTTTACATCAAGGATCACTAAGCTTTATTATAGTCATCAATATTCAGACAATTATCACGAATAAGGATTTACCTGCGCCCAAATATACTTGCGGTTGGTATTTCTTATAAAAGTATTAGGAAAAAGGAAAGTATTATTATTATAGAAATAGAAAAAGAAAAAAACTAACGAAACGTAAGAATAAATAAAAGTAATATATAATATGTATATGTATATATACATAGAACTGTTGCGTTTAAAGTATTGGAGCATAGCCACCACGCGTATTGATCAAATGTTTGTTTGTTTTTATTAGGCATACTGTCACATAGAATGTCCTTCACCGCTAAGCGCTTCATAATTCAGAACTTAAAATTGCTATAAGCAATTTCTTCAGTGCCAGCATTGGGGATCGATTCTAGTTCGTTTGTGTACCGTAAAATTAAACGTGAAACGCTTAAACTCTAAAAATCACATAATTTAAAACAATCCAATAATTACATATATTATATGAATTGAAAAATAACCTTGTAACCTAATAAACATTTAAAATGAAAGAGAGGTATATAGATATCTTAAATTACTTTCATATTAGATTAAATGCAACTTTACTAGAGGTTTAATTGCAATATTCGGAATTTTCTGCCCCGCACAGCTGCCTTGTGGAACGGTCTGTCCTCGGCGGTTTTTCCAAACCAGTACGACTTAGAGTCCTTCAAGAAGCGAGCCTATCCCTTTCTTAAAGGCTGGCAACACATCTGCAGTTCTTCTGGTGTTGCGGTTGTCCATGTGCGTGGATAAGCACCTCGGTGTTCCCGCCGCTCGTCTTTTTCTATAAAAAAAAAAATATTCCACATGGTAAACCTGACAATGACTTCTATGACCCATAATACTCATTAATGTCTTCAATAAGAAAATATTATACAAAATTGTTTCAAAATATTATATAATACACATGTTATACAAATCAGTAATCTTTTTTAGCTACAATTCTTTACTTTCTACAAATTCGTTGAATATTTTCATGGCCGCTGCTCCCATATATTTTTTTAGATAACTTAATAGTGATTTCAATAACACAAAAGAGTTATCTAAATAAATTACGTAAGTCGTTCTACAATTTCTGCAATGAAAATTTATATAGAAATTCAGACAAACAGTCTTTTGGTACATTGCCCGCAACTATGAGAAAAGAGATTCAGAACCCCTGTCCCCGTAGACAACCCACTTGGTGGCATTCACCAAATCGGCACTAGTTCCTATAGTACGTATACTTGGATCGACACAAACAGAGTGTCTCTCATAGTAACGAGACATGCGAGACACAAAATCCTGATATCTATGATCCTTATAGTAGTGGTATATTAAGAAGCGCAGTTCTTATGTTCACAATTTGTCATATACCGAGTTACTACTGTATACTGTGATATCACGAAAATTTTATTAAAAACATAAAATACCTTCAATTAAGGTTCCCCAGTGTGCATGATTCTGCACCATATTAAGGTTAAGAGGATCCAGCAACCAAAAAGGGGAAATAGCTCGAAACTACGAACATATACGAATACCGGTAAAATATTATTTACGTTGTTACCGTGTATTTTTAACCATTATTAATACAACATTTTTTTAAACTTCCAGGAATATTTGTTTTCATTATGAAATATATATTTCTGTTATCTCTTTTAAAGACAAACCACTTTTCCGCAAGTATAGATTATTTTCTAATAATAATTAATAATTGGTTTATTTATATTGCAAACTTGGTTCTGCATAAGAAAATTTCTGGATAGCTATGGATAGTTGAAGGGTTAAATTCGGAGTAAAATAAATTCTCAATCGCATTTTTAAACAACCCACCATCTCTTGTTATATTTAAATAACTGAATAATAATTGACACCACAGCCCAATTACTGATAAAAGGCATTACACCTGAGATATCAGGGGCATGTGTTATCGTATGCAAATGTAGATATCTGACTTTTTGCTTATTATTATATATTTTAGTTCAGTTCACATATATTTACAATTACTATCTTAAATTGTATAAATAAATAAAAGGTATTAGGTAGTTTGTTCATTTTATTTTGTTGATATATATATATATATAAATATATATATGTATATATATATATATATATATATATATATATATATATATATATATATATATATGTATATATATATATATATATATAAATATAATAATACATTATATTTATAGACTCTATATTTTGATTGTTATCGTTTATTGTTCCGTTATAAAACACTAGTTATCATTAAAATAATACATATCACCTAAATTGCTTTCGGATTGCTATCGGAAACACTTCATACGTAAAACATTTATTTTTAATAGAACGTTACCAATTCTATGACCATTACTAACATTCCGGTTAATCGCTCCAACTAAGCTTAAATACTTATGCTAGAAGATGACTCACGACTAGAGTCGAATGGACCCTAATGCTAACTATTGACACCTCAAATAATACTTCTTTACTATTCAAAATTGCACTTAACCCATTTTGTTAAGCTGGTTATGTACGAGCTAAACTTACGTGGATAGGGTTTCGTATCATTACTGTTTTCGCGAGAACTTTGAAAGTTAACAATTTCGTTTATATTTTCTTGTAAGCCATGAGTTTGAACCAATTCTTTTGGTCCAGTATACGAGAGCAATCCTAAAAGGGTCCCTTTAATTCATGGAAAAACATAAACAACAGTAAAATCCTTGTCCTCATAACCATTTGATATATATATTTTCATTTTGTAAAATTTTTATTCGAAGACTATACTTGAAATAAAACTTATATTACTTATTTTATCGCGATTAATTCTGTTTTAAGTTTATAATATATATTATTAGTAAACTCGTTCACACCGTGTGTAATAATGTTATAATTATGATCTGTTATATAAATAAATGTATCATATTCTTTGACAGAATTCATTACAGAAGTCAAAACTTCATAGTCCGATATATCAAGAGCAGTAAAGTTATCAGTTCACATGACTGAATGACTAGCGCTCGGGACAATCGACTCGAACTGTCCCTCTTTGGATTTAATTTGTTACTACTTCAACATTCCACTGGCTATCATGTATGTTTTCATTAAGTCGATATTATTTTATCAATTTTTGTATATTTAATCTTTAATCTTTATTTACTATAACATAATTACAAGTTTGTGGTAACTCTGAAGCTTGTGCTAGTGTAAACTGTGTAACAAGCTATTGCGAACTACTAGTATGACATATTTTACTACTACCACATTTTCTATTTTTTTTTGTTTTTCCTTTGTATCTATACTAGCAGTTTTAGACCAATTGGTACTTAATTCTATTAAACACAATCTTAAATCAAAAAGAAAACATCTTATGATTATTACCAGATCACATTAAGTGCACCGAATATTATAAAGTCCTAAGTATTTACACACAGAGGCACTCCTTGGTGGTCTTCATCCTTATTCCGATGTAATATATGTGGGATAAGATAATAAGGTTCAGAGGCAGTGTAAGGGACACGGGACACACACAATAAAAAATAAACCAAACCAGACCAAAAATTTATGATACACAAATATTGTCCCTCGCCTGGGGAGCGTCTCAAAACTCAAAAGCTGTCAGCCAGATATTCAAATCACTATACCGCGCGGAAGTCTACGTAAGTTTCTACCGGTCTTCTATTCGTTGTACTTCTTTTACTTAGAATATTGCTTCTATTGAAACGGCCACTGTATGTGTGTAGGTGAGAACTGATGAGGTGAATGGAGACCATCTCCTCATCTGAATTTTAGATCATCCTTAACAAACTGGATCTCCGGAATCCTACACTGACCAAACACAGCAGCATGGTGCTATTCGTGGTGGCACGCTGATGCTCTGAGCGTCGACCCGATCGAGTCAATCCGCTAACAAAATTCTAGAGAATTTAATTGAATTCTGCCTTATTCAAGTCGTTGGTAAACACGACGTATTATACACACTAATAAACTAAAATGCTTGTTTAACCTAGACAATTTTACATTATTTGTTATGAGTATAAAAACAGAACGGGGAGTTCGAAACAAGTATTATTTTAGATTGGTATGCAGAAAAATAAACTTTTTAGTAGTCAGTTCTTTGTCGACGCACCGTAAGGGCAATATGATCATTAATCACTGATACTTTTGACAGGTAAGGCAGTTTTACAACCTTTATTATCGAACTGATGAAAAGGAAATTAGCTTAAGCCACATTAATCAACATGATCGTTTATAAATTATACTATACGTTAATACTAAACATTGATATAAACTAAAAAATAATTCTAAGAATCTTATTGCGTTTATTTACAATATTTTGTAATCCCTTGTTTATGGTCATTTCCGGTAGCAAAGAATATATCTATATATATACATATATTTATATACTAATAAAAACATTAATAATAACTCTTATTTTCATCTCCACAAATTACATAAATTTAAATAATACATATTAATGTGTGGATTCCGGAGATGCAGTTTGTTAAGGATGATCTAAAATGCAGATGAGGAGATGGTCTCCATTCACCTCATCTGCAGTGCAGATTAGTCGTATTCTTCTTACTTTAGGTTTTCTCCTTTACACACATACAGCGACGGTTTCAAGAGAAGCGATATTCTATGTAAAAGAAGTACAACGAAAGAGAGACTATTCTACTAGTCTCCCTTTCGTTGTTGTACTTACGTAGACTTCCGCGTGGCTTTTGAGTTTTGAGATGCTTCCTAGGCGAGGAATATTTGTGTATAATAAAATTTTGGTTTGGTTTGGTTTATTTTTTATTGTGTATGTCCCGTGTCCCGTACACTGCCTCTGAACCTTATTATCTTATCCCACATGTATTACATCGGAATAAAGATGAAGACCACCAAGGAGTGCCTCTGTGTGTAAATACTTAGAACTTTAAAATATTCGGTGCAATTAATGTGAACTGGTAATAATCATAAGATGTTTTCTTTTTTATTTAAGATTGTGTTTAATAGAATTAAGTACCAATTGCTCTAAGACCACTAGTATAGATACAAAGGAAAAAAAACAAAATATGTGGTAGATACCACAGTAGTAAAGTATTGTCATACTAGTAGTTCGCAATATATCAAAATTGATAAAATAATATCGACTTAATGAAAACATACTTAATAGCCAGTGGAATGTTGAAGTAGTAAAAATTAGATCCAAAAGGGACAGTTCGAGTTGATTGTCCCGAGCGCTAGTCATCCAGTCATGTGGAAGCAACTGATAACTTTACTGCTCTTGATATATCGGACTATGAAGTTTTGACTTCTGTAATGAATTCTGTCAAAGAATATGATACATTTATTTATAAAACAGATCATAATTATAACATTATTACACACGGTGTGAACGAGTTTACTAATAACATATATTATAAACTTAAAACAGTCAGAATTAATCACGATAAAATAGGTAATATAAGTTTTATTTCAAGTATAGTGTTCTTGCAATAATAAGACATAAAAATTTTATAAAATGAAAACATATGTATTAAATGGTTAATAATAAAATAAGGACATGGATTGTACTGTTGTTTATGGTTTTCCATGAATTCAAGGGAACCCTTTTAGGATTGCTCTCGTGTACTTAACTGTTAGTGTTAACGGTCATACTTCTAATTTTTACCAGATGACATCAACCACGTTGAATATTTCTGCCGTAAGCATGTGCAATAACATCGAAGGAGGATTCAGGTGCAGTGAAAAGACGGGACACAGTACATCCAGATCCGAAATACAACAATCTGTTTATTACATTGAGAGCAACAAACGAGAACACAGTTCAACTGATGGCAAGTGATTCTTGCGGCCGATGACATCTATATTCGTCCATGACAAGGAATCATAATGCAGATGCGTTATCACCTGTAAATAAAGATCTCCGGATGCCTACACTCACCAGACGAAACACAGCAGCTTTATGCTTCTATTTTACGTGTTCTATGAGTATGTGGTCCTACCCCAGCCGAGCTGACCCATTCATTCTGCAGCTAGATACAAACAGTAGCGTAGCCCTACCACTGTTAAAGAGATGTACAAATATCGAACCCAGAACGCTGCAGAAAGATATTTTAATCACAACACACGAACGTCATGAAAATTCAGATCAACAGAATCATAGTTTTAATATTAAACATGATCTAAATTAAAGTCATTAAAAATAATCATAATGACCCATTCCCGAACACAGGCCACTCGAAGCGCGTCAACCTTACTGCCTACATCTATAGACTTCCCACTAACATACGTAAGTCGACACTATCTCATGGAGGGCTGTCCTACATTGCGCTGGTTGGGTACGAGGGCTTACGTCCCGCTGAATGATAATTCAAATGTGTCACGAACAGAAAACTTGTCCGTCTTGAAGTGGTCGCGTGAGTTTGCAACTGACAAGAGCACAATAAGAATACATTTAAGTTAAGTGTTCCCATCGTGAACAGTAAGTTCGCAAAACTTAGTTTCGTTACTTTAATGTTTCTTTACATCGATATAAGTAACAGTTTTTATTGTTAAATCCTTTGTGATAACTCAAAAGACAGAACTCACCGAAATACTTGAAACTTACTTAAATACACAAATTATTGCCTACGACCACGTAGTTATAAATTTAGTTTATGTTTTCGAGAAAATATATAATTGTTATTAATTTTCTTCCACGTTGTTGAGACGTTGTGGCGTAAATTTTGATAAAGGTGGTTTTACAGTGATAAATTCGATTGTGCATACCACAAAAAAGGTTTTCCACAAGTATGAGCCATTTAGTATATTTTCCAATTATTTTTTTATCCAAGTTTATTTTCTGTAATTTAATAGTGTTCATATATAAAAAAATATGAAAGATTGATCAAAGATATGACATTTGAGTGTTCATAAACAAAAATATATAATTTTTGACAGAATATGAAAAATACTTGACATGACATTTTTGCACAATTTACTTAACAACAACAACAAGGAAAAAATTATCACCTAACCCGTTCCCCGCAGTCCACTTTCCTATATCCAAGGTGGTATATAATAAGTCCACCCCAGGTTCAGGAAATATTTTCAACTTTATCATCCCAATCATAAAATTAAAATCTTAAAAATACCGAACACTATTTAATTTGGTATGTAGGTTTTTTCATTGCAATCGTTAATATTTTAATAACACAGCACGACACTAATATCATACGATGACAAGCTGACTCCTTATAAATGAGGTATCTGTTCACCGTAAAATTGCTTAGCAATGCATTTCATCTAATATATTAGGGGTGACCACGCACGTAAAACATAATTCTTTATGAATGTGTCATACCACTTTGAAATCTTTTAAATAACGTAATTCATAACAGTCCCTAATGAATAGCACCAAGAAAAAATACTATGTTTAGTTCCTCCCTTTCGACAGAGATTCGTACCGAGGTTTCGCGCCTCCTTAAGAGGAGCTCTCGGATCGTTAAAGTCCCTGTTTTTTTCGTAGTCGTTCCTTCATCCTACGATTCAGTTCGAATGTTCGATGTTGCAGCCATCCGCGAACTATCAGTGTCATCGTACTCCCAACTCGCGGGCCCCTCTTCTTGCGAGTATGATTCGGTGAAGCGGTAGAGGCCATTAGGACCAACATCAATACACACGAAAATTTACTATGCTTTCAATCAAAATTCCAAATATAATTTTTTTTCTTTTTGAATTTCAGCACTTTGCGCGAAATTTTCTGCCACGCACAACTAAACTGTGGAATAAGTTGTCGCCAGCGGAGTTTCCGATACGACTTAGAAACCTTCATGAAAACGGCCTACTACACCTTTCTACACACCCTAATATTACGGGTGTTCATGGACGGCGGTATTCATCTATTAAAAAAATCTTAGTACTTAACGGTGACAGCGCAGTTGCATCTTGAATCTTTGTTGATGAAGTTTTATGAGCTGCAATCGTCACTAACCCTCCGATCTATGAGGTCGTTTGTCACATTGAACTTAATAAAATAACTATTATTAATTTCGTTCCTTTACCATTAACGCGTCAAAAATGTTAAGATAATTAATACAGGAAATTAAATGTTTGCATAGGTTTAATTGCCGACACACGTCTTATTTGAACGTCAAAACAAACATTTAATCCGTGCTTGGAACGTTTTGCGCGGTAACTTTCATAATTTGGTTGTATTTATGCCGAATATTCAATTTTAATGTACACTCCTCGCGCTATTTTAAGTGGAAATTGTACCCGATTTCTTCGTCATTTCATTCAGTTCATAAAAACGGAGAGATAAAAGTTAGATAATTGCAAGAAAGGCTAACGATTTGTTATATTTATGTTTCACACACTCACATATACGCTTTTAATTTTTGAAAGGAATGATAAAACTGTACATATCTTTTGAATTTTTCTTTTATTCTATTTATTGATGTGTGAACATCATGAAATGAAGACATATATAAATTGAAATAACTTCGTGCTTTGACTACAATGAAGTCAGATATACGGGAGTGTATGCTGCTATTTTACGCTTGTATTGTGTGAGGTAACAGGTGTGCTTGTTACTTAATGTATGTTACATATAAGCATATAATATTATTTATTTATTTATTTACTATTTATTGTATTAACCTTAAACAAGTTCAAATTTCACAAAAGGCGGACTTAATGCCAATGGCATTCTCTACCAGTCAACCCAAGGTGTGGTGAGATATGTGTATTATAGGTGTAGCAATAAACTAATTAATAAAAGGAGAAAAAAAAATTAAAAATAACTAATGCAAGCAAATAATAGTACATACATATATATATATACAAATATATATATCCATACACATACATACACACATACATATATATACATACCCAATAGTATACAATACAAATCCTAACATATGTTACGAATATTCATTAACTAATTGTTCTAAATTTTTTTTTTATTTTTCCAATCTCATTATTCATAATTTTTATAAATATTATAAAATAGAAAGCTTATCAAAGTTATCTTATCTAACCAACACCTTTTCACGTTGGCTTTATCTTCCATGTTTATTACATGATATATAAAAATTAAAATTATCATTAACTGATAACAAACTTTATTATTTTTACTTTAATTATTACTTAGGGTTACAGTTATAGGATATAGTTATAGGTTAGGTTACAAACAAATTACAAGTCAGCATTTAAAAGTGTTTTTGTGTGTAAATTAATAAACAGCATTTAGTGTGTAAATATTTTGACATGGAGCTGTAATACTTGGTACAAATTCAACTAACCTAGCTAATCCTATGGAGACCAGAATAAACTCACCTTCAGTTTCAATATTTGGTTTGATGTGAAAACTGCTTATTGCTAACATCTGCGTATAATAAAAAATAACTGATTACTTTTAAATAGTTTCATCACTTATTATGGTCAAGCCGTGGTAGAAGTAGATACAAACCGCAGATTTGTGGAAGGAATAATATACCGGTGAACTGCAAGGCATTCAAAGAATATACACGTAAAATAGCTTAGCGTCATGTTTCACCTGACTAGTGAAAGAAACCGGACACTACACTTTACGGTGATTTCACTTTTCTTAGTATTTTTGTGTTATTTCTTTATTTTTCTTGAAAAGTTTAAGGCATAACAATATCCGTGTATCGAGTCGAGGGCCTAGTAATCTGTCAGACAGGGTCCTAGTGCAGACACTAGTCTCTCACAGAGGAATATTTTATATTGTATTATATTGTTGTATTAATTTTCTGTGCCTTTGTGAAAGAGAAAATATAAAAATATTAAAAAAAATCTTAAAGTATAAAAGTACTTGCTATACGAATCCTTATCAAGGATGAATGTTTTGGCTTCGCTCGCAAAAGCTTATTTATGTTAATTAAGTAAACATATTAATCAAAATGATAAAAAGCTCCCAGAAAAATATAAAATAGTATTTTTTATATTATAATGAGTATTTAATTGATTTAATAATTGTATTAGCGAGATTCTAATGACAATACGTCAATAGTAACCTAAATAATTGGGATACTGTAAGAAAGAAATGGTTTTTCATTTTAAAAGAAACATTTATATTTTTCTGTTACATATACACGTTGTAAATCATCAGATGTCAATCATAAGAAAAAAAAGTATTATTAAAATTATATAGTATTCAATTTTAATTATTTAAAATTCAATTTACGAAAGTATCCTCATGAATTTTGTAAAAACGAAACAATGTACACAACTGTACAGCAACACACTACATCAGTAATAAAATTACAAACCTTTTATGAATAACCTAATATGAATTTGATAGTATTCAATTTGAAGGTTATTTAAAATTCAATTTACTAAAGTGTTCGAGTGCATTAATAACATCGAGACAGAGTACACAACTGTATAGAATTATACATCCACCAAACTTTACAAAACAAGCAATCCCTATAATTGGATAATAAAATAGACATTTGTAAAGAGTGATGCCTTAATCGTATGGTAACTATAAAACATCTAAAAAACCAAAAAACTTGGAACTTTTCCTCTAACTTTATTACAAAAATGTGTTTACTTATACCCACACTTCATTTAAATTTTTTAAAAAATTAAATTTAATAAATGAAATAATACAATGCCCACACGTCTTTTCTCTTGACAGATCCCCTATTCATTGTTTTAAAAAGTCTCATATATCACATATTCGTCATCTCTTTCGCACTTGTTCATACGATCTATCTTGTCGTTACGCTCATTCATTCGATCATTGCATTGACCCTCTTACGTTACATTTCACTCATCCTACATATATATATTTGATTTTATAAATATCTTTGGTCTCCAATGAGCAGTCAGCACCTTTATAATCTAAACATCTCTCATCTCTTTATAATACAATATCTCCGAATTGCTGGACTTGTGTACTTATTTTATAGAATAGGTGGCAAACGAGCAAGTAGCTCACCTGATGATAAGTGATTGGAAATACCAGCGTGTTGCAGATGTTATGTCTTTTGGATATATTATTTTTATTTTATGTATTTCTTAGAGCTGCTGGTTTCTGTCCTGACATCTTTTTCCTCTAGGCTATTGCTATGCCCCGCACTAGGATTTACATCCTAACAAACAATTACGATGCGCAAGATTACCTGTAATTGGGTAAACAACGTTATTTATACTAACACACACTATATACAGGATACTACTTGAAAACGTATTATAGATACATATAATACACGCAGGTTTTCCTGTCTGGTTGTATTTCGAATCGAGTCGCTGACTCATTATCTATCTATCCAATTTTATCCCATAGAGAATATATAGAAAGAATAGAATAACTTTGGGTATTACAAAGTATGAGGTGAAAAGTAGAAAATATTTTCGACTTTTGTTTACCACGAATAACATAAAGAACTAGAGAGATCATTGTTAATTTTTCGTTAGCTAAAATAGTGTATAAAATTCTTACACTTTTATGAGCATGTTCATATTGAGCAATTCTTATAAAATTTTCACTAAGATTATAATATCATGAAACTGTGAAATAATTAAAATTGTTGAATTTAGAACACATTTTGTAGTCTCAAAGAGAATATCTCATTAGTGAATGATATATGAGGCACTGAAGGCGCCTTCAAGAGTCACCCCTTTACTCAACAGCATAAAAATTAAGAGAAAATAAAACAACACAGTTCTTAACAGTGGTAGATCTACACTGCAGTTTGTTTGTAGTTGCAGTATGTATGAGTCAGCTCGACCGTGGTAGGACCACATAGAATACCAGCATGAAATAGCAGCATAATGCTGCTTTGTTTAGTCTGGTGAGTGAAGGGATACCTTTATTACTAGTGACGAGGCATTCCATCTCTGTCCTCAAAGGTAAAAAATCAACTGCATTATGATTCCTTATCAAGGGTGAATGTGGATGTCATGCTCCGCTGGATTTACTAACCATCAGGTGAACTGTGTGCTCGTTTGTTACTCTCAATGTAATAAAAAAAGAAATCACTCCACATCGTGTATGGTATTTGTCACTAGATTGTATTTGTCAGTACGAGGGCCTTCGTCTCACTGTGTGATATTTCATATTTGACACGTGTAGAAAACCTTTCCCTTGTGAAATGATAAGATGAATGAAATATAATGATATAAAAATACACTTATGTCAATTGATTATTTTAATTATTAACTACAAAGTTCAACACCAAGCCATTTAAGTTACTTTAAAGTTCGTATCGTCGTATTTTATTAGGGCCTCAATTGTGAAGAAAAACATCGTGAGTCTTATTTGAGAAATAAAAAAAATATTTTGACTGTATATATATATATATATGCGGTGACAGAGAATATTACTACAATATTACTACAATAATGCAGACCAATCATTTTCAAATACATTTAAGTTCTATCATAAATATTCTACAATCAATTATGCTGACTCTCATTTAAAATCTAAGATATTTACTTTAAAATCTATCTTATTCGTTAAAGCAATTATATTACATCCATCAGTATTAACATCTCTATAGAGTATATATATATACACAATTAAATTAAATATACAAATTATATTTATATATAATTAGTCGTGACAATTTGGACATAGTGATTCTTGTAATTGCTCTTTCGATGTGTGACAATAATATATACTTATACACTCACTGGGTCCATATTAAATCTGTTTATTACATTTTAAAAGATAAACAATCTTTTTCTTTTTAAATGACATAGAAAATCGATCATCTACATTTCTAACTAACAAGTTATCTACTTCTACGCTACGTCTAGGTATTTTTTTTTTTTTGCAATTAATCTTAAATTTTTCTACCAGGTAATTTAATAAACACGTAATTTAGACTATGTTTATTTTACCTAAATAAACGAAATTAAGAATTTTAAAGACAATTTTCCGGTCCTCGTAAATTTACCTACCGGGACTTCAGTCAGTATTTACAAAATAGTAATTCTAAATAGTTCAAAATAGTAACTTCTGACTGTATATTAATTTGGTTTCGTCTATAAGATGCATCTACACCAATGGCCAACAGAGAGGACCACATCTGCGAAATTTGAGTCACGACTATTAATACTTCAATTTGTATACTTGAAAGATAATGTTAATACATTTTCAAAAAAAAATTATCTACATGTGAGAAATAGTTCACCACTGCAGTAAGCTTAAGCTATTATGCTTTTATGATTAATCGTCATTCATTTCGTGGTCCCCTACTGAGCCATTAGTGCTAGTAGTGTTGCTACGTGATTGATTCATTTTTATTCGCTTTCTGAAAGCAGCTAGGTGACACTTTTACAGCTTTGATATTGGACGTAAAGCAATATATCGTTTTCGCTCATTCTTCCCGTAACTCGTACCGCCATTAAAATCGCAAAACCTTGCTTATTAAATAAATAAATTTTGGCATAACTTTGCAGACATACGGATCACCTCCCGATGTTTTGGTATAAACAGCACATAAAATCGTAATTAATAATCACATAATTAACGGGGATTGAACTCGGTTTTTTTTGTCCCTACCGTGAATGACAGTTTATAACTTTAGGCAACGCACTTAAATGATATTAGATTAATTGTCTTTAATTTTACACACGATGTATTTTCTGTTAAAATAGAAACAGAAATGTGATCGAACAACCATCGCTCCTCAAGGGTACATAATCATTTGCCTAAATTACTGAGGCATATACCTAGTTATTTGTTCCCAGACAATCATTGTGCTACGGAATGATTGTCTTGAACATGATGTATTTCTCGTAGTTTAATTTCTATCCACAACCATAACCATTCCAATATTATATGCCAACTTTTTAGGAACTTTACAACTGGCTTTAAAAATAGCTTCGTTATTTGACCTGTACGTATTAAATATTATCGTGAACTAGACAACTTGAAACTAAACATATTACAAATTCCTGTACTTTACTTCTTAAAGTTTCTTTAACATTGCAGCTAGTTTCTCCTCGACCGGGGAAGAACCCATGAACTTACATATTGAAGGGTATAAAAGAATGAGAGGATAAAAGTGATCTTGGAAAAGTTACAATCGCCGAATGATATTTGTTTAGTGTGAATTCCCTTTTTAAACGGAAATACCCAAACACAATTAACCATTTACATGCCATTGGTCAAAATTGTAATATATAACCCTTGTCAATCGAAAATCAACCATAATGATTCATATACTACAACTCATTTTGGATGATCTTTGTATTGTATAACATTTTAAAATTTTAAATCGGTTTCGGTTACTTAATTTTTGCCTCTGGTCGTAGCGTTTGCATTCGGTTCCTTTGTTGTGGATGAAAATATGAATAGAAGTTGTTTAAATAACTTCCTAAGATTGAGTACAGATGATTAAAACTTTGCACTTGACAGTTATAGAATCCAGGCAACATAATTGAATAGCTGGTTTGAAGTAGGAATATAAATAATAATAATAAAATCGCTGTGGACTCAAGATGAAAGCGTTTCTGCTAAAAAATCAGTACGGTTGTAAGCAGCTAAAATGCCGGGAGCTTTTTTTTTCTTTTTTATTAAAGAATATTAGCAATGCTATTAATAAACATTACTAATATACCGGTTAACCACTCCAACTAAGCTGAAATTGTTTGTGCTAGGAGATGGTTCACGACAATAATTTAATAGTGGATTCGAACCTACGACCTTAAGTTTCGCAGACCTTTAGGCTATTGACGGACGGAAAAGGACAGCTCGATACAGAGTTCCAGTATTAAGCACTTTTTTAATATGCATTTCCTTGTCTCAGTTACATTTTTATAACACAAAACGACCAATATATTTTTCATTAAAAAGAAACGTAATATATGCAATTTTTTATGTTCTTTATCAGTATTTTTTAACCGTATGTTATGAAATATGACTGTAACCAATATTGATATGCATTAATTTGCAACATATATAGTGTGTGTAGTGAAGAATTCGGAGGTAACGTGATTTTTTTAAAGATTTTTGTGGTTGAATTTTTTTTTATAGAATTCGAATAACATACGAGTACAGATTTTTGTTTAATTATAACTTGTAGTGATTGCCAATTGGCCAAGAGCCTAAAATAGAACGCAAAGAATAGCTAATAATAGATAGGATAATATTAACATCTAAACATGCTCGTGCATTTCCAATCTTTTATCCATAATTTCGGTTAAGACGCAACCCATATCTCTTAGAAAATTGAGCATTTACTATTGTATTAGAAACTTTACTACGCTGAGTCTATAACTTTTTTGAAAATTACCGATAAGCAATTACCATTGTAATCAAAAAGCAATTACACATGACAAACATTAAAGTCGTTAACGGAGTGAAATTATGTTAGAGCAGAGGAAGTTTATGCTTACTTGGTTATTACTAAGTCAACACCTGATGTTCATAAAATACAAATATTTGAACAATTGTGGTATTATCAAGACTTTGTTAATTGTATAAATAAAATTATAGTCTGCTTAAAAATCGTTGAATATATTGATGTCACCATATTAGAACTATAATTTGACATTTAATTATATGAACAATTTAGAATTTGATTATTTCTGAGATTTATACAGAAACATATTTTTAATTATTGTGAAATTGCTCTTAAGTTGAGTTAAGAAGAGTTTACTCATTCTTTACCCTTGACTGGGACTCGAACCCACAATCCCCGGCTTAGAAGGCCTATCAACCGGAAGGGCTGATTTCTGCATGCAAATAGTTTGCAGTAATATGTTTGAGTAATTTTACCCCATGCGGGACCTCAAGCCGTATGGGCATTTAGTTATATCCATTAGCCCAATTATAACTAGATACTTATGTAAATATAAATATACGTGTGTATACGTTTATATATTATACATATTGTATATATTTAATCTATGTATATGTCCTTTTCATTATGAAGATATATGTATGCATATATTTTTTTCTTACGTTATCGCTGACCCGTTTTAATTTCCTGTTACAAGACTGAACAAATATGCGTAGCCCATTAGTAGCTTCCAATTAAAATTATTTAAAAAATTGTTCATTGTACTTTCATTTTGTGAACAATTATTAAGAGTATTCTGTTCTATTCTATTCCATTCTATTCTATGAACAGGTAAAAGTTAAATAGATTTATTTTTAGTTAAAATCTCTTTTTATTTAAAATAAAATAAATATATCGTCGTTTTTATTAGTCCATCTAATATTTGTGCTCAAGAGTATTATAGTAATACTGTATAACTAAAAGATTGAAATAAAATGAATGAGAAAAATATGGTATAAATAAACTTCCACTTAAAAGCTTTCGGGATAGATTACGATTAAATTTCAAAACTTTATTTTTGATCTATGTTATCTGAGCTGAACTCTTTTGATGCGGACGAAGAAAGAGATTAAACATTCAGTATACAGACACTGAGAAAAATGTTTTGTGAAAATTTCTTATCTACTTATACTAGAGAATGCATTTTGGAAGTAAAACCCCCTTTTGTACAAATTTAATATTTTACATGCGTAAATATAAATTAAAAAAAGAAACAAACCTTTGCATATATTTTTCAAGTCTAATTGAATGTCGAATTACTCAAATCGATTATCCACCGCCTAAGGCTTCATCCAATTTTATAAAAAAAATTACAAACATCATACGATTACATTTTTTTTTTGTGGTTGTATATTAACTTAGTATACTATGATAGACATTATGAAATTATTAGTAGCATCTTAACTTTGGATGAATTAATATTCTGGAGTTTTGTCCACGTTTACATTTTGCAGTCTGTAACAGAATATGTTACTTGTGAATTATATATTGGCCGCTGACGGCGCTTTCATTCTAGCAGTCAGCCTTGACAACCGATGCTCATATTATATGTTGTTTAATATTAATTGTTGGAATCTTTCTATAATAATATTTCCGATACATTCTGGTTATAATCTCTATGGTCACGTAGCATAGTGGTTACAGCTCATGCTGGTTGCTACGTTGCGGGTCCTGGTTTCGATTCCCAGTCGAGGAACAACATTTTTGTGTCACAAATTTTTGGTTTTTGAGTCTGGGTGTGTTGTACGAATATCAATATCCCATTCCTTAGCCTGATGGATCGCATATACTATAAGTCCAGAGGAGTGATCGAATGCAGTATTAGTGACATTTATATGAAAATACATTTTGTGTTTAATCTTCGTTCACTTCACTGTCTAACAACTGTTTGTCAACCATTCACTGTTGATGTTAGATTTGCATTAGCCAACAACTCCATGCCTTCTTCTTTTATTGCGATTGTTTATGCGATGTTGCTCCTCGAAAACATTTTCTTCACCATCATTTATCGGTTCTACGAGATTCTGTTTCGACCCATTACCACTTGCTGCCGACAGCAGCACAGCTTATAAAATGTTGTTACGAGATTGACTCAGGAGTTTACTTATAAAAAACGGCTGGGTAACACTTTTATTGAGATTGAAAATATTGGTGCTATCAACTTTATATCATTTTCGTAAAGTATTTCTTAATCTCAATATGTGACAAATTATTCAAATATGTGGGAAGTGATTGATGGGAGTCGGCTCATAATGAGGTTGATTTATAGTTTTATACGTTTATTAAAATCTACTTGTATGAAACGAAGGGTAACAATTCACCTGATGTGAAGTGATGTTGTGTGATGATGCAGCTAGCTTTTTGGTTTCGGGGGATATTTAAGATACCCCACCCTCTGGGGGAAAGTAAGGATTATATGGGACATTTACCCACCAAAACTCCCTCAATGGCCAGTCTCAGTGCATTGGGAGGGCTCCGGGATCCCCTATGGAATACACAGGTATCCTTCTACACGGATTCTAAACACGTCCCGGAAGAGGTATCGTATCCCATGTGAACCTATCTGTGCTACGGCAATTCGGGTTCACTTTCCTGGATGCTAGGACCCCGGAGTCCCTTATCTGAATTAATTTTAATCTGAACCTTCTTCCGATGTTAATGTATATCGGTATAGTGAAGAGGGCGACGTGAGAATGCGAGTTTGACTATAACATTTCCTGCGCTGTTGATATCGTCTAGTGTTAACTAAAGATATCGTCGTAGTCGAAAGCGATTAGCAGGTAATCAATAAATAAAGACAACAAAAATTCTAAGACATAAGATAAAGTAATATTGCATTAAAGTATTCAGAGTAAAATACAAGCATGTAATTCATTATCTAATGAAATTATAGAAGGCAAGAAAATGAAATGTTTATTCCAGTATTAATACGCAAACACCAATCTCGGTTGTTCGTCAAAGCAAATAATTATACCGTGCTTGGCGCGATTCTTGCTTTGTTTGAGGACTTGACTAAATTCGAAATATTTGCATAGAATATTTAATTGTGTTTACACTCCTTTTTGTTTTAACATTTTTATAATTAATTCTTAGAAATTCAAATTCAAAGAATGTCGAAGAAATTTAAAGTTTAGGGTCTTAAAGGGATTTAAAAGGTCCCACTGTTGGACTCTAGAAGGGATTTGGATTGAAATATGATAAGTAATTGTAAATATTACTTGTAGAACATAATTTAAAATATAAATATTATCTAATACACCTCTAATACCTCACCTTTGGAATAAACAGGAATAGGGAACGCTTACTATTTCTTTGTTATTTATTTAGGTCGACAAACGGAGAAATGTGTGTCACCTGAAAGGAAGTGACTCCCGTAGCCCATGTCACCTACATTCATCCTCGATAAGGAATCACGATGCAGATACGCTGTCACCCCTGAGTACAAAGAGGGAATACCCCGAAACCAGCAATGCACTTGGTTTCCGGACCCTTATACTCACCATACGAAACACAGTAGCGTTATGCTGCTATTTTACGCTGGTGTTCTGTGGGAGGGGTGGTCCTAAGCTAGTCGAACCATTGATGCCGTAACCGAAAACGAACTGCAGCGTAAGCACTTTTAAGTTGGATTAAATTAAATGGATTGCCAACCATCGAGACGATGAGGATGAAATTTTAAATTCTGATGTACGATGTTTCAATTCAGTGACTGGAAAAAGTGAGGAAAAATGTTGCGTGGGATGTATGAATTATGATTTTCTTTATTACATTGAGTGTAGCAAACGAGCACACAGTTCACCTGATGGCAAGTGATTCCTGTGGCCCATGACATTTACATTCAACCTTGGCAAGAAATCATAATGCAGATGCGTTGTTACCTTGAGGTCTGATATGGAATGCCTGTTCACCAGTAATGAGGGTCTCCGGATCCCTACACTCACCAGACGAAACACAGCAGCATTAGGCTGCTATTTTACGCTTCTATTCTGTGAGAGCATGGTCCTACCCCGCTCAAGCTGACCCATTCATTCTGTAGCTATAAACAAACTGCAGTGTAGCTCTACCACTGTCAAAAGGTGTGAGGGAAAAGTAGGATGATCAGAGGTTACAATTTCTATTTCCACCATCATGCCTCACTCAACGTCTTTCGTGGCCTATCATCTAATCATACATGCCGACGGTTATAAATACACTTTATATGTCTTCTTCAGTATTTCGTTCGTTTCGTTCCAATCTGGTCTTTTACCGTTCGCGTCATGTGACACACCTAGTTACTACGAGTGGACTCTTACGTTAATCTTCGATAAGGAATCGTATGGCAAATACGTTGTTCCTTAAGATAAAGATAGCTCTAATAATAATAAGGTCTCCGGTTTTGTCCAGATACAACCCAACAGCATGACACTATTCTTTTTCAATATTTTACACTAGTATTCCTTAAAAATGCAATTTTCCGTAATAGACTACGTCGTTCATTCATTAATTTTATATAAAAAATAAGAATATACGAAATACTCTGTAACAACGATAGTTTCAGACAAAATAAAAAAAACTTTTTCCAAGAAAGAACGAAGAATTTTTTCCAATTTATTCAAAATTATGAAAGTTTCTTCCCGCTTTCAGTGAGTGAATGTGTGAATCAATCATGTTGCCATTTTACTAGCATCAGGAACGAATCATAAAACTGTACTAACTAATTACAAGTTATTACATTAGTATAATATAAACGAGTATTTTTCACAGTAACTTTGCATGCTTTTTATACTTAGATGGATGTGAAATTGATGTTTACTTCTTTGTGCTTTACGATTTTAATAAAAAAAAGTTCTCCACGGAGACAATTCCTCAGTGTGATATTCATTCATTTATGGTTATACTGTTTTTACCCGACTGCATCAGGAGGTTAATGTTTTTAGAGTATATATATGTATGTATGTCTTTCATATGTTTGTAATACCTTATAATGTTCAAGTTATAAGGTAGTTTATTATATGGGTATCGAACACATAAATGTCGTATTTTACGTGGCTGAAATAAAACTATAAATTATAGAGTTCTTTCATTTTCATTTAAGTATTTTTAAAAGGGGCTTTTATTTTTATTTAAAAATAATTTGCTTTATTCAAGTTATAGCTTTGTATCAGAATAAAGTTGATTAATCAAGCCATTTGAATAAACAAATGCTTGAGGGTAACAATATACCCGTATTCATTTTCTATAGAAAACAAGTAAATTAAAATATTTAGGCGAAATGATCCCACCCATTGTTTCCATATCCCTCTTTCTGTATTTGGTCAAATAATGCTGTCTTAAGCTACTATTATTTATCCTTAACAGCGGCTAAATAATTCTTTGTAATTAATCTTACAAATTTTGTAAATTATTCAGAGAGTCAAGTTGTACTGAACTGTTGGTTTACGTCTTTAACTTGCCGCGCAAAGCTTAACTTGAAAACCACTATGTTTACGATTGTTAGTTGGGCATGATTAATAGTGAGACGAGTTTTAATATTAAGATTAGATCACCAAATGTGAAATAGGCAAATTCTGGACAAGACTGGCCAACATTAGTAAAGACGGGCTAATGATTGACAAGAGCCTATGTTAATTATAATTATGTCAACTGTGCAGAATATATTATAGAGCTACAATCAATCATATAAACACAAATGCGCTTTCTCCTCGCCTACTAATCCGTATTGAGGCCGCGTAACGGACTATGCTCTTAATACCCTTTCGAAAGAGGTCTAGCAATCGGATTTGTTTTTATATACACATGTATATAAGCCGTTACTCTACTTTTTACTATACACACGGTGTCTATTCGGTATATATATATATATGTATACATATATATATGTAGATGCCTGGGAAAAATATGCACCTGTACGGACAGATGTAACTTAGATATTAATAAAAGTTTTTTATTGTTTAAATATGTTTATTATTATTATTGTTACTCTTTATTTTTTTTCCGTTCTATTTAACATGAAGAGAGAATGGCGTGTTTTAAATTAAATTATGTTTTCCCTCATTTCCGAGCCACTGAACCCAGACTATCCACTAGCTGAGCTAATCCAAAGACAAGACATTATTGCAGTGATAATTTTTTTTTTAATATATAAATTTATTTAATATGTTACTAGGAGCTTTTCCGATAATTTGGTTATTTTGTTTACCGACTCGATATGAATTGAATTTACTGAGGGTTTGTTTTGTGAACTTGTTTGTAACGGTGAGTAGATTTTTGTATTTTCAGAAAAGTATTAACATTCTATTTTTATTAATATTATTGGGAAATTTTATTTATTAATCTTTATTTACGTAATAGTTTTAAAATATGCTTCTGTGTCTATATATTTATTATTTTTATCTGCATTTGAATAACTTCACATATTTAGAATAAAATTAAGAAATTCAAATTGTTAATCCTCTTTGTAAGTGTACTAAACAATTTTCTTATCTTAATTATTTGTATTGTAATTTCATTCCAGTAATTTAGTTGAACACTAATATAAGGAATCATGGGTCAACAAGAGACGAGAATTGGTGTACAGACGTTAACAATGACCCCGCAAACTGCTTCAATGCTGCCCTTTCCTAATAATTCAGTTTATCTTAAGCCTTAGATGAACGTTCATTCTAGAGCCACGCAGCATCTAGTGGCTGCAGAATCAATGGGTCAGCTCGACTAGGATGGGACCACGCTCTCACAGAATACCAGCGTGAAATAGCAGTGTAATACTGCTGTGTTTCGTCTGGTGAGTGCAGGGATCTGGAGACCTTTATTACTTGCGACGATGCATTCCATCTCAGTCCTCAATGGTGACAACGCATCTTCATAATGATTCCTTATCAAGGATAAATTCATGTTCAATTGAATTGATCATTCAATTCAATTCATTGTCATGGGCCGCACGAATCACTAACCATCAGGTGAAATGTGTGAAACGTTTGTTACTCTCAAAGATTAAACAAAAATGAAGATGACGACGCTTATTGTTTTTGACGACTTAAGCACACTTATCAACTAAGAACCTTAAGGTAGCACGCAAACAACAATACATTACCGAGCATTACCTTAACTAACACAAAAACAATATGTCATATTTTTAAACGTTAAAATAATTTCTTAACAATTTACCGAAGTCGATTTTATATTTTGCTCTCAGCATTGGACACGATAGCTGTTTTCAACATTGTTATGTGTGAAAATTTGACTCCAGTCTGTTAATTGAGCACCGAGAACCAGCAACATTTAATTGACTTTGATCAACGTCGGCTTGATTGATTTGAAAATTCAGGAAATTTGGAATTTTTAACATTTATTTTATCAATGGCACGTTGTTGCAGGATGCCTGACATCCTGCAACAACGTTATTATACTATTTTACTCTAGTATTCTGAAAGGAGGGCCTTCCCGTGCAACTAAAAATAAACTTAAATATGGCTCTAATACTGTTAAATTTTTAACATATAGTTATCATTCGTAGTATGTAGCTATCCCCTAAGACGAATTATCGTTACTCTTCACAACCTGGTATAGTTAAACAAAAACTACCATATAGGTATATACCTACGTGGATATAAAAGAGGTAAAATACGGTGTATCAGAATCATAAAAAATGGAAAGACATAAATTCAGACTACCTCACTAAAGGACGGGTATGGGAGAATGTTTCGTGGTATTTCCAAAAGCACAACATGTAAGACTCATTTCGTTTCCCTATTTTAGGTTTAAGTATATTCTTCGAAATTTAAAGCGATAGAATTGAATCCGTCTTTCGACGTTTCTCGTAAATCACATAGCACAAGCTTGAATTGAAAGGAAAAAAATGTTGAAAGTTGATAGCATCGTTATAAAAGAAATCTCATACTTACTCAAAAAAACCTGATATTTGATTATTAACATAGGCTATTTTTTAATTAACTTACGTTATAAATTATTGTTGGTCTATAGTAATGCCACGATGCACACAATTTCAGCAAGAAGGTGCCACTGTATTGGCTTACAGAATAGCAGTATAAGGCTTCTTGTGTATGGCGAGTAAGTTCGATATAGAGTACCGGAGACCCAATTACTGGTAGAGGAACACTCTATCTCAATCTTCAAGGTGAATAAGCATATCTTTAATTAAATTAGTCTTTATTACAGTAGTATTTATGGACTGCAGCCTTCACTTACCATAAGCTAATGGAATGTACGCTCGTATGTCACTTAATCGTAATAAAACATAATATTCTATAATTCATCTATTAAAAATTTATTATATCAAGTCATTGCTAAAGAGTTATTAGGCTATTTTTTTAATTAGCTAACGTTATAAATTTTTGTTGGTCTATGGTAATGCACACAATTGCAGCAAGAAGGTGCCACTGTATTGGCTTACAGAATAGCAGTATAAGGCTTCTTGTGTATGGCGAGTAAGTTCGATATAGAATACCGGAGACCCAATTACTGGTAGAGGAACACTCTATCTCAATCTTCAAGGTGAATAAGCATATCTTTAATTAAATTAGTCTTTATTACAGTAGTATTTATGGACTGCAGCCTTCACTTACCATAAGCTAATGGAATGTACGCTCGTATGTCACTTAATCGTAATAAAACATAATATTCTATAATTTCTCTATTAAAAATTTATTATATCAAGTCATTGCTAAAGAGTTATTAGGCTATTTTTTTAATTAGCTTACGTTATAAATTTTTGTTTGTCTATGGTAACGCACACAATTGCAGCAAGAAGGTGCCACTGTATTGGCTTACAGAATAGCAGTATAAGGCTTCTTGTGTATGGCGAGTAAGTTCGATATAGAGTACGGGAGACCCAATTACTGGTAGAGGAACACTCTATCTCAATCTTCAGGGTTAATAAGCATATCTTTATTTATACGAGTCTTTATTAAAGTAGTATTTATGGACTGCAGCCTTCACTTACCATAGCTAATGTACGCTCGTTTCTCACTTAATCTTAATAAAACATAATATTCTATAATTCATCTATTAAAATTTTATTATATCAAGTCATTGCTAAAGAGTTATTAACCTTTATGTACAACTCACATACAATTCTAACTTGGAACAGCTTTAGAAATATACACAAAATTGAATATTCTGCACAAATATAACCAATTTACGCAAGTTCCCGTGCAAATCGTTCCGAGCACGGTTCCGATGTTTGTGTTGACGATCAAATAAGACTTGTGTTAGCAATTATACTAGAGCAAATATTAGCATTTTCTGATTTCGTATTTCAATTTTATTAATGCTTTTATAATTCAATGTTTGCAGAAAAAAAATGTAAGTAAAACTGCGTTCATTGAGACATTAGTTTTTACAATACCGCATGGATGGACCGGCTACCTAACTTCTAAATCACGACGATTAGGTTTAGATTTCATTTATGGGTGTTGACTAATTGATATTTTTTTGTTTTATATTATCATTGATTTAATTTTTTTTTAAATTATTGTATAAACCAAAAAAGGCAAAGATAATAGAGGTAGTATAATGAGCGGTCTTATTCCTAAAAGCAACCTCTTCAACTTTTGGATGAGAAAATCAAAAGTGCACAATTAAATACAAGTGTAGGTCAGTGACTAATAAAATAAATTAGATCAAATATGAGTACACAATATAAAATATACATAGTATGCGAGTATACTCATAAATTCAAACATATATACTTGTTCATAAATACAAGTATATAAACAATAAATACAACACAGTTATACAAAAATAAAAAGAGTAAAAGATAAAAAAAATAACTGAAAACTGTAAAGATAGCTAATTATTTATTACTAGTTCTTTTGAAAAAGGTAAAGACCGCGTGCATCTCATAACTGGACGCAGAGCGTTTCAAAAAAGGACAGATTGCACCACAAACGAATTTACCAGCCGAGCCGACCCAATCAACAACGTGACTCTACAACTACTGAAGTCCTCTATTTTATATTTCACTATTTTCGCGCTTTGAGCTTCACGCATATAATTGTTTGATCATCACCTTGTCTCGTTATTACTCGAATATTATGACAGTACATATCATGGAAATTAAATTTGTGAACATTTTACTTCAGGCTTTATGTAATATAAAAAAAAACATATTTTCGAAATACGTTCATTAATCGAAAGTCTATAAAATATATAATAAAAACATAAATAAAAGAAAAGAAAAAACATCACGGAAAATGTTCCTAAAAAAAGTGTTATCACTTTGTTTATTATTTTTTGTTTTATTGTGTTATATTTAAAAAAGAATACCAGCAATGCAACTAACATTTCCGATAACCACTCGGACTAAGTTTAAAATATTTGTGCTAGGAGATGATTCATGACAAAGGTCGAATGTCGGATTCGAATCTTCGATGTTAAGTTTATTAGATTGTACTGTGAACCTGTTGGTATCATAATGTGTTGTTGGTTTTTGTGTAGGAGTAGATTCGTTTTTATTATTAGGATCAACTTGCTTATCTTAACTAATAACATACGTAGGTACTTTGTAGTATTCATTTGCAATCAACGTCGACACATTTTAAACTATACTTATGCCCACCCTAACTTTATATAAGAAAAAGTAAATATACTACGACTTTCTTTTTTCATATTTCCAAATTTAGTATAAATGTACAATTATTAGATATTAATTAGTTGAAGTGTAACTTTACTAACATAAAAAAAACATATTATACATGACGCATTCCATCTTGATCTTTAGGATTTCAGATCTTCATCTATATTTCTACAAATTGACGGAAAAAGCATGGACCACAGTAATAGCATTCCGTCAATCAAATGCACTTGTTTAAGCACTTTTCTTGCTCAAATATATACCCTGTCCGTTAACTTAATTAAATTAAATAAATATTTTTACATATGACATTTAATTTCTTCGGTAATTATAAAAGTGGTCTATATCAGAGTCCATTCTAACTTCCAAAAAAACTTATAAAGTTAAAAAGACAAGACATAAAGATTTTAAAATAAAAGCTATTTTAATGTTATATTCGATTCTGACCTGTCATTTTGATAATACAAAATCTTAGTTACATATTACCATAACTCGTAAACGATCGTGTTGATTGATGGGGGCTTTACCTAATTCTCTTTTCGTTTCTTCGATAATAATGGTTCCAATAGCGCCTTACTTGTTCAAAGTACCAGTGATTAATGATCAAATTGACATCTTGAATGAATCGACAAAGAACTAATCTGTGAAAAGTTTCTTTTCTTACATATACTATATATAACGAAACTTGCTTCGAATTTCTCATACACAGTGGTTTTTTCAAATTCAAAAGATTTTGATTTTTTTTTATGACATTAAACATGTTTAAAACTGCATTTATATATACATTTCCCCTGAAGAAATATTCAAGATGCAACTGCGTTATCACTATATTAAGATTGAAAGTCACGCTACAAATAACTGGGTCATTAAATATCTGGGTACCCTTACACTCACCATTTTCTATTTCAAGTTGTTTTTATGTTATCCAGGTTAGAAGATAATCATCTCTAATTTCTAAAAAGATATTTCTTATACAATTTATCGTATATTTTATTAGGAAAAAATATATATTATACTTTTATATATGATATATATACCTAATTAGAACTAAAATTGAAATAAAATAGTTACCTATTGCGAAAATCGAGGATATATCTAAAATTTAAAGTATTTACCGTAGTTATACGCTTGACAGATTGATCAGAAATCATTTGGGCGTGAGTCTCACCTCGTGGCCATTATAGAGGTCTCGACTGAGAGCCATAAGCGCTCGGTCACCTCTCAACCCGATGAAACTGTAAAAGCCCTGGGGCTAACAGCGGCCATCAGCCCGAAAAAAAAAAAAAAAGAAAAAAAAAATCGTGGCCATTTAAGCTTAATTGCGCGGAGGAACTTATATACGGCGTTGCCCATTTTGTCCTACCAGCACAACGTATAATTGATTTTGTAAATGAGTGATGTATTAGCTTTGAGTGCCTGAATGTGTGGGTAAATTCACTGGCAAATGTACGAGCAAACTAGGCTAGGTAATTAGAACATGGGGTGATTTGATACATTCGATTAGATTAGTATTCCGTAAAATCACCTCATGGTACAATCAGCGAATAGTTTAATAATTTACCAACGAACGAACGAAGTATTTATTTGTGCTTTAAGCTTTGGACTAGAGTAGTAGTTTGTTATCAATACTATTTGCGTGCATATAGAGAACGTAGCCAGTACGCCCGTTTGCTTGGATCGATGCAATATAGTTTTATTATTTTCAAATAACTTGGGAAACCGAAACTTTAAAGTTGATATTCATGCTAGCTCTGACGTAAATACTGACCACACGTAGTATGTCATGTTTTGAAGAAAGCACCAGATTGCCCGTGGCAATATATATGACTTTTTTTAGGATACGATTCCCTACACATATTATATTACACGGGTACGCTTACACTAAAGCGCTTAGACAAACGTCGTGTGGTAATTAGCGTGGCTAGATGTAGATACGATCTACAAGAAGACAGCTGGCAACTAAACACATATACGTGTGCGTAGATCTTATGTGAATCAATATTACTATTATTGTATGTACTGTAACTATTGACAGAGAACCATAATATAAAACCAAACGAAATAAAAGTGTATATTTTAAACTCAATTTATATATTTTGTACCTTGCCAACATATCAATAAATATAAAGCATTGTGGTTTTTATACCTAAGCCGAAGATATTCAAGTACGTAAGTACTCGTGTTTCTTGTCAATCATCTAGAATTAATTGAGCGATGACTAAGTTTAACGAGAAATTTCCGAATATAGCCACGTGGATCTATAAGGAATAGTCGTTTAATCCTATTAAAAATGAACCTAATATTTAAGTAAATGACAGCTACAGACTTTGAAACCGTCGGTGAATGTTACTCAAATAGATAAACCCATTTAGCGTGTAAACAGAGCACACAATTTGAGCTTGCGCATGGATTATAAATATATATTTTGAAAATCATCCGGGAAGTTAAAAATACATTATAAATTAGAAATCTATGGGATGAGGTCACATTTTTTACGAATGATTTGTCACTTTGGATTATTTTTATATGGACACAGTTTTCAACACACGTGTACCAACAAAACCGAGAACGGAATACATCTTGCCTCTATTCTTGTCCTTTATTTTTGATTTTTAATAGTACACAACTTTTATAATTTTAGATTTTAAGTTCCAAAGAACCAATAAATTTTTTAGAATACCAAAGTATTAATGCATCCCCGAATTTTGAATGAAACCGCTAATACTCGGATTTAACTTATTACATGGATACTCCTATCAAACTTTATTTCAAGAAATCTACGTCTTCCTTAACTTTGTAATGGGATTACCATCTCAAAATGGTAGAGTGGTAGAGCTACGCTGCAGTTTATTTCTAGCTAAATAATGAATAAGTCATCTCGACAAGGGTAGAACCACCCCTTCACAGAATACCAGCGTAAACTAGCAGTATTATGCTGCTGTGTATCGTCTGGTGTGTATAGGGATCCGGAGACCTCGTAATTTTGATCACGAGACATTTCATCTCAGTCCTCAAGGGTGACAATGCATCTGTAAAAAAAAAAGAATGGTTTCGTTTCAGAGAATTTTGGTTGAAGCAGAGGTACTCACCGATCTCAATGCAAGTGTAAGTATTTTTTTTAATAAACACCATTAATTCCGAATAATTTACCTTTCCGATATAAACGGATTTTTATATATTATAGTGTACAGAACCCTCCGTATGCGTGTCTCAGTTGCACTTAACCGATGTTTTTATAATGACACATATCATAATATCTACTTGTCATACTAATAAAGTTAGAATGGTAGTATTAGTATAAATTTAGGCCCAACTAATAAAATGGTTTGAAGATTTCAAACAATTGAAGAAAAATATTCTATGCGAACGAAGTCGCGATCTCAGGCAGTATAAATATAATAAAATTAATCATAATCAATAATGATTTTATTGATAAATGCAGTAAACATACATTTACTTGTTTAATTGAATTTTGATTACTTAAACTATGTATAAAAATATTTAAATTTATTCGGATACAGTAGCCAAAACAAGTTGTTTCCTTATTAAAACGAGCATTGAATATAAGGGTTGGTTTATTCTGGATTTACATAGGATTAGCTAGGTTAGTTGAATTTGTACGACGCATTACAGCCTCCATTCCCGATTGTTTATTCGGTTTGTTAAACATAATATAAGACTTTTTGCTGACAACTTGAAATAAATAAAACTTAGAAAGAAAACTCAGGTTATTTTAATTATTATTGTAATTACTTATGTACATAAAGCATATAAGGAAACTAAGATAAGAAAATATTGTACACAGCCGCATCTTATTTTACCATAAAAATTTCTTCCAGCAGGCCTGGTGTTGGCACATATCATTGAAAAAAAGAAACAGTGTACTCACAAAAAAACAATAGAAAAAATTAAATAAAATAAATACAATACTATATTTATTTACAAACACATGAATATAAATACATAAATAATAATACATGTAATATATAACGTAAACATATATAATAAATATATTATACCATTCAATAAGGTCAAGGGACATCAGTAATGATATTGCAACATTTGTATAAAAAGAATATTTGTATAGAAAATAAAAATATAAATCAATAATATTTCGGTAGTGAGAGAAAATTCAGGAAGTGAAAAGTAACAAAACTTTAACATATTTTTTTTTATAAAAAAACCATTCTGTTTAAGTGTTTAGTTCAAAGGGCTAATGTAGCCTGATTCGTGCACTATCTTATTTTTCCACAGTTAGCTAAAACAGTAACACAGTAAAATGAATCTATACGTCCACATCTGCATACTTATGCGTGCTTATTACAAGTAAACGCAACAATATATCTTACGTGTGCTACAAATAAACGATAACGCTTCAATATTTCCGAATGAAAGATATGTAAATTTGATAGTAACTAAACAAGTTTATTGTACTCATATCAATTGCAAACTTAGTTGACCACTTCGTAAGGGGCGGGTTTCCTGTACGTGACACATTTGAGCTATCATTTAGCAAACGAGTGCCCTCGTATTAGCAACGTTGGAACCCTCCTTGAGATTGAGAGACGATCTATGCAAGTTTGCAGGAAATTGAAAGAGATAGTAGTAACTATAGAGGAATGGATAACTCAGGGTCGTTCCTCATGACAGTCTATTAAAGAGATCTTTGTTTAACAATGGGTAATTCGGGAATAAATATTTTTTGTCAAATTTTGTACTTTTTTTTTATTACATCGAGAGTAACAAACGAGCATACAGTTCACCTGATGGCAAGTGATTCTTGCGGCCCATGATATTTATATTCATCCTTGACAAGGAATCATAATGCAGATGCGTTGATAAGGACTGAGATGGAATGCTTCGTCACCAGTTATAAATGTCTCCGGATCCCTATACTCACCAGACGAACAGCAGCATTATGCTGCCATTTTACGCTGGCATGGTCTTACCCCGGTCGAGCTGACCCATTCATTCTGCATCTAGAAACAAACTGCAGTGTAGCTCTACCACTGCTAACCTCTAGCTCCAACAAGATTCTTGAAGTAGCATGACTAGGTCGGGTCAACTGGGAAGAACCACTTCCTCACAGACTATCCGCACAATGTTCTGTTTTCTAAAGTGAGTGTAGGAGTCCGTGGACCTAGTTACACATAACGAGGCATTACATCTTAACCCTCAGGGTTGATAACGCACACGTATCTTAAATATTTGTTTGAACATGGAAGTCTTGAACTATCGTCATAACTTACGATCGGGTGAACTGTGTAATGATTTGTCATATTATAAAAAATAATCTGTTCTAAACTGCAAAATGTATAGTATGTCATCTAAATTCGACCTTTTTATGGCTGATAGCCACTATTAGCCGATGTTGAAATGTGGCCGAGCGCTTAGGGCACTCAGCCGTGACCTTTATTAATGGGTAGCCAGCACAAGGGTTTCCGATAGGGAGCTTCGGCCTGGACCGGCTGCGCGTATGCGACTGACTTGAAGGTCCCGGAGAGTGCCGAACGTCGACACGGTCAGTTCCTTCTGACGGATTACTTAAATTAGACTTTATTTATTGTTTAGCTTATAATTAAAGTGATGATTCATGAGCAAAATTTAAATATGTCTAAGAAAATAATTAAAATAATTAAAGATTTTGCTTAACGGAAACTAAAATCTAGTAAATATACAGAACTAATAAGTGCTATCCGATTAACACCTTCAGTTTTAGGTCTTAAACACGACCCGCGATGATTCACGTAAAACAATGACACTACCGCGTGATTGCATTATTATTCATTAAAACCAATTTATGCTTCTTTCAAATTATGTATTTTAGTTATGCCTCTGTACCATAGGTCCAAAAGAAAGGAGCAAATTACTGTTTTATAACTGACAAGTACAGATGATTGATGAAACGTTTCGTATAAGCCCTAACAAAACACCCAAATTGGTAACAGACGGCCGCGTTTGATATGTGTGAAAGATCTAGCTTAAACAGCCGATGGTTATAATCATGATATTAGTAAGTCGTTTATTATGATGGTTTTTATTTTTGTTTATGGTTTGATGGTTAAGTTTCTAACTGCGGTTTTGAAATGGGTTGGCTCGACCGAGGAAGTGTCACGTCTTCACAGAATACTTGAGAGAAACAGCAGCATAACGTTGCTGTGTTTTTTTTATCGTGAGTGTAGGGATACGAGGATCCAATATTAAATACGGAACCATTTTCCGTTTCAGTATTCCATTCCAGTCTTCAGGGTTGCGTCTTTAATATTTGTCGATGGTGTATGTAGATGTCATTGGCCGTAATTATCCATAACCGCCATATTTATCAGACAAACTGAGTGCTAGTTTGTCACCCGGAGTACTAAATAAAATTCTCTGGTCTGCAAGTCCTCTGGTGTTGGGGATATCCATGGGCGGTGATTATTGCTTACGATCAGGTTAGCTGCTAGCTCCTTTGCCAATTCTATAAAATAATGTATAGAAAAAAAACCCGTACCCACGTTTAACGTATGATGATTTCTAATGAAACTAAGGATGACAAACGAGCAAACTGTCCTTATCACCTGATATTTGATAACCACAGCTTAATAACACTTTTTTTTGGCATTGCGAAGAGTATATCTTCTAAAGATACCCTCCGATTCTACCCAGAGCTCCTACTGAACGTACCGGTGCCATTCCGCACCGAAACATAACAGCTTATAAACTTTTATGTCCTCAAAATAGTCTTAAGATTCAAGTGCTATGTCACAAGAGGTGGAATGGCTAACTACAAGTTACTGGATCTCGGGATACCGACACTCAACAGATGAAACTTGCTAATGTTTCACGCTGATATTCTGTGAGACTGTGGTCCTTCCTCGTCTAGACTAACCATTCATACGGCAGACAGCAACAGAGTGCAGCATGGCTCTAGTGTTTTATAATTAAAATTATGTAATATATACGAAATTCGATGGATTTATAGGGAAGCCTATTACTATCGACAGACTGTAATCATTTATATATCATATATAGATAATTGTAGTGCTATAAATTAAATACGCTGATATCTGATGCCTGTGTAGTATATTTTATGCGTAAAATTAGAACTTCACAACGACATGAATAATTCACAATACTCTCTGTATCTATAATTATTTATTTTATTCTATCTATAATTTTGAATTGGTTTTCTATCTGCAATCGTCGTCTGCGCAAGCCCTTTTCTTTGAACTATCATTGAACCAGTGATATAATAAATGGAAAGAAAATGTTTATACATGGTATAGATAGAACTACATTGAGACTTGCACAAATATAATATTAACTGCAATTTTAAAAAGAAACTAAGTAACTAACGTTTAAAATAAATAAATAAATATGTTATCCGCTAACTTTAAACTGAAGGCTTGCATAAAAAAAATACCAATGTAATGCTTAATACGACTGCACTAATATCTGTATTATCACCATGAATATATAAATTTACCAATGTAATGCTTAATACGACTGCACTAATAGCTGTATTATCACCATGAATATATAAATTTACCAATGTAATGCTTAATACGACTGCACTAATAGCTGTATTATTACCATGAATATAAATTTACCAATGTAATGCTTAATACGACTGCACTAATAGCTGTATTATCACCATGAATATAAATTTACCAATGTAATGCTTAATATGACTGCACTTATATCTGTATTATCACCATGAATATAAATTTACCAATGTAATGCTTAATACGACTGCACTAATAGCTGTATTATCACCATGAATATAAATTTACCAATGTAATGCTTAATACGACTGCACTAATAGCTGTATTATTATCATGAATATAAATTTACCAATGTAATGCTTAATACGACTGCACTAATAGCTGTATTATCACCATGAATATAAATTTACCAATGTAATGCTTAATACGACTGCACTAATAGCTGTATTATCACCATGAATATAGATTTACCAATGTAATGCTTAATGCGACTGCACTTATAGCTGTATTATCACCATGAATATAAATTAAGTGTGACTAGTAGTAGAAGAAACTTTTACGACTAAAGTTAGAGGGAATTCAAAGATTTTCTTGAGAAGAAGATTTAAAGTTGTCCATACCCTTGAAGCTGAGAAAAGTTGCTAACGGTAATTTTATTATCTACACGTTTTAGCGCACAAGTATGAATAGTAACGGTTTCACTACATGTGATGTTATATAATTATGAAACGAAAAGATTTTAATGGAAGTACGAAATAAAAAATATAAATATTAAGATACTGGACATCAAAGTAATTTTATTTTGCTATGAATACGGAAGATAACTTCTAAATATATGAAACCATTATAATTTTCATGTAAAACAGATGTTCTAAATATTTAAACCTTTAAAAACGATGCGAATAAAAACAAACTTAGAATGTACCATTTTTTAACACACTTTTCATGGTATTAAAATAAATGCTAAGAAATATGTGCCAATTCATTTTGTTAAGTCATCTCAGCAGCCAATTACAGGGGTTGCTTGATTTTTAGTATATCATATAATTTTCTAAAGCTGTTTCAGTGTCAGTGTTAGTGTCAGTTTTTCAAAAGAATAGATTTAAAATCTTAAAATAAAAGTAATTACTCTTTAAAAGTTAAAGAGCAAATTCTTTTATTATTCAAGAAAAATTTAAATAAACTGAAATAGAGAGAATAGATATTAATATTAAACTGTAAATCTATATAAAGTCACTGTTTATTTGAAATCACTCAAAATTTACTACTTTCTCATTTTAATCATCTATTTTCAAATATTTATTTCCTTTTATCATAGCTGTCTCAGCTATGCGAACAACACGCTGTATCTTAAATCTAGCAACAAAAAATCTAACGATTCTCGGACGAGTTTTAAACATATTACATATTGTCAAACTTTCAATTTGCGATTCCTGCCGTATTAATGAAAGTTCACTAGTATATCAGGTCATGTAATACACACTAATACATGTAAGGCACAGCGCAGCTCTTCCGTTATATGAGAAAATTGCTTGCAAAAATTGGGTGCAAAATAAAGCTGTGGCTCTATTTTCACGCATAGTCGCAATGTAATTAAATATATTGATTAGCCTTCATACTAATGTACAGAAATACATTTATTTTGCAATAAAAAATTATATTTTAATTTTAGCGTTTCATTTATTTGGTTATTGTGTTTACCAACTCGATGTAAATTGTTTTTGCGGAGGACGTGAAACAATGAATTGCTATTTTCATTTTTATAAACGGTTCCCTTTTTTATTAGTGACCTACCAATGAGAAAAATATGTTCTATTAATTTTTATTATTCCATATTTATAATCAGTTCAATTTTTGTCAAAAAAAAACAATCAGTTTGTGAAATAATTTCATCAGTTAAATAAATAGTTTCAGTAATTCAAGGAAATTAAAAAACTTCATCGACTTTCTGAAACAATTTTTTATTACGTTTATATTTTATTATAAAACGTAATGATAACACACATGTCACATGATGTCACATGTCACATGATGTCACATGCCACATGATGTCACATGTCTTAGAAATATTTTTTTTTCATTAGATATGCCGGTTTCCTCACGATATTCTCCTCCACTGCCGAGCATGTGATGAATCATAACTTAAACTACTATCTAGTACTATGACGGCACTAAGCTACTAAACATCAGTGAGCAAATATTTCAGGAAATGTCTCGTTTTTTTTGGCGTATGGTAGGAAATATATTGCAGCAGAAGAAGATAACTTAATCCTTATTCGATATTTACATAACGTACGAGTAATTTCCCATCAACTTTTCTAATGTAATTTTTTTTACGTCCGCAACGCATTAAATTTTGTCAAATATTAAATTCATTTTAGGTATTCTATACAATATTCCGTCCTCGGTCATAGAATGTGCATTTTAAAATGCATCGTGGATAATACGTAAGTCAAACAGTTGTTTGACTTTTGCAATTTTTAATTTTGTTTGACAAAAGTCAAAAAGCGTATAATATTAGAGAGTTAATCAAACATAAATACGAAAGCTCTTAAGTTCAAAGTCATTCCAGAAGAGAAAAATAGTTACCGCCATAACACAAAGGATTATAAAGCAGAACTGCTTTTGAACTGGCAATATAGTTCGTAGAACCAATAACCAGCCACAAAGAAAAGTACAAATAACCCACTCTCTAAATGGAGCGCCGACTTATGCAAGTTTGCGAAGCGTTGATGAATACTAACGGCTCAGAATTGTGTTTTGTTACAAGTCGTGGAGAAGGCTTATATTTTAGAGTAAATAAAACATAGGTATACATAATAATAATAAAAATGTGTGTAAGTGAGAGTAAGGAGAAGTTAAAAAAAAAGTTTCTTACAAAAGAAAAGTAATTTCTTTTCGTAAAAATTCGTAATACGCTATAATATTGCAATGATGAGATTTGAAATAAGTATAAAACACTTTATACATCGATTGTACTTTTATTTAAATTTGTAAAGGTTGTTATCTCCAGAGATTATGTGCAAATGTTTGTATTTAATAAACATAGAATGTTGACTTAATAATTCCAGAGTGAACATAAGCTTCGACTCCTCTCTCATAATTTAATCTCGTAATGATTTCAATGTTTGTTATGTACTCGTATAATTGCTATTTGACTGCTAAGTTAATCTATATTTAGATTTAAAAATGTCAGCCCAAAAACCGTAAAACATAATACTTAAGCAGCATGGATATATGTATATGATCAAGTAAATGAAAACTGCATACACTTTTTCTACAAATATGTTTCACTAGATCTAAAATATACTCTGTACCGTATATGACCTCTCTACATATAAAGAATCAAGATAACGATGCATTAACACCCCGACATCTAAGCAATTATTTTAGACTGCATCCCATTTCAATTACATAAGCACGAGTTGCTAAGAATGAAAAAAATACCCATTCTTTCCATCCCGTTTAAGGCGCTAACAACGCTAAACACTTGATTGAATCTAAATAAATCTAGTTCTGAAATTAAGTAGCCACTTAGTGACTCAGTAATCTTATTAGACTTAGTAGACTTAGTAGACTTAGTAGACTTAGTAGACTTAGTAGACTTAGTAGACTTAGTAGACTTAGTAGACTTCGTAGACTTAGTAGACTTAGTAGATTTAGTAGACTTTGTAGACTTTGTAGACTTTGTAGACTTTGTAGACTTCGTAGACTTAGTAGACTTGGTAAACTTAGTAGACTTGGTAAACTTAGTAGACTTAGTAGACTTAGTAAACTTAGTAGACTTGGTAAACTTAGTAGACTTAGTAGACTTAGTAGACTTAGTAGACTTAGTAGTCTTAGTAGACTTAGTAGACTTTGTAGACTTCGTAGACTTAGTAGACTATGTAGACTTAGTAGACTTCGTAGACTTAGTAGACTCTAGTAGATTCTAGTAGACTTTGTAGATTTAGTAGATTGAGTAGACTTAGTAACTTCAAACGTAATACCATCGACTTGGTCAAAACAGCCTCGTAAAGATTACATGGATTAGATTACATCAGGTATTCAACACAGGATTTGCTATTTCCGTAGTCAAGTATAACCTAACGTATACACAAAAAATAATAACAATTTCTAATTTCTTTTTTACTAAATTCACGTACATAAATATAAATCAAGGGTAACCTGAAGTGAAAGAAACTTACTCGTGTAAAGTTAGCGGGAATTCGAAAATTTTCTCAAGAAGTTTAAAGTTGTCCATACACTTGAAACTACGAACACTTACAAATGTTTATTTTATTATTCCTCCGTGTTTGCGTGTACAACTGCGGCAACTTTCTATTTGTTGCTGCACGAATGGGTCGGCTGGACACGGCCAACTAAATTAATTTTACATCCCCAGTAGTTCTTGAGAGAACGTGTAACTATGATTTGTGTATTTCTTGACATTGACATTATTATTATAACTAATATGAATTATTGTTAAACGCATTTATTTCTATGAATTGGAATATATCAGGAAATGAAAACCTACGGGTAAGGAAAGTCATTCCATAAAGAAAGAGAACTGTCTATCAGATGCAATGATGGCCTACTCGTGTGTATTAAGTTGACGGTGGTACTCACATGTCACTTATTTATGTTACGAAAATGACGTAGGACGAGTTAAAATAAGGAGGATGTTCTTCCTCGTATTAAGTGAAAAGTTTATTGCATATCTTTTGTATCATCCATACGATCTGGTTTTACAGATCTTCTCACCATAGATATTACATTACACGTATGTAGTAAGATCTAAATACATATTCTGGTATAGCAAAGTAATAATAATATATATGTCGGAAGATGGTACTGATCAGGATGGGCGTTCTCTTCAGAGGACATATTGTGTGGACACAGCGCGGGTTACGAGCAGGCAATTTATAAGTTCATACAGTAAATTTATAAGTTCATATAGTAAATTTATAAGTTCATACAGTAAATTTATAAGTTCATACAGTAAATTTATAAGTTCATACAGTAAATTTATTTGGAGTATGTACACTAAAATATGAGTCGTAAGATAGTTCCTAGACTAGTTGTCCGTGCGGCGGTCAACAGAGAAGTGTGTGCGGGCCTAGATTCTGTTGATGTTGATGCTGTTAGCCTATACGGCTCTTACAGCTTCATCTCACACAGGGCTCACGAAACTGAGGAGTCCGTGAGCTGGTTATTTGTGTTCCCAATTTGAGGTTACACAAAACACTCATAAACTGAGCGTGTCGGTCTGCTCTGATCTCGTACCTATCTGATAAAGTATGTGCGGGGCGTGCGCCCGTCTGTTTTTATACTTGGTTCGCGCGAACTTCAGTCCAGACTCTGTCGAAGCGTTGTCGTCATAACGCTTGCGCCTCGTTGTCAAATCAACTCTCGTACTAATGACCCCTTCGACATATATAATATAACTAGATAGAGTCCTTCTCATGAATCAATTTTAATTCATTTAAGTATTTCAACATGTGGTTTCAAGGCACTTAAAAATGGTCAACTAATACCGTCGTACTTAAAAACTTATAACGACTCATATTCACGTGTTGATTGAAGTGCTCACAAGATTGTGAGAAACTTTGTAAAGTGGCATTCCTACTCTAACATTGTTTAAACTATAATTAATATAAAATGTTGCGGTTATTCAGTTGTAAGCTACCAGTTATACTTATCCGAAACATGTACTTTATCTGCATTATTCGAATTGAACCTTTTCTACTGTCCATCCTTCTATTTCTTAGTGAGTCTATACGTATATAATACATACTTCTTCGCCAGTTCTTCTCATTGTGTTTGTACCGAACTTATTATAAATAAACTTGAAACTGTTCAAAGCCACTTTTGTTTCTATAGCTACGACCACACCTCACTAAACATATCTTTAGAAAGTAAAAAAAAAATCTAAGATAAATATAAAATAAATTAGTTCATTGAAAATGTTTATTAATAATATGCACATTAAGTATATTTGAGTACTGGCTTACAAACATTTTTAACATTAATAAAACGTCAGGTGGCTTCGGAGTGACAGATGTGTCGTTGTCCCCTAATATAAAGGTGAAATAAAAAAATACACAAAACTATAATTTTTTTAGTGCATACACTTACCATAAGAATAAACATTTCATCAACGTTAATATTCTCTTTAATAACAAGCACATTATAAATATTGAAAAGGAGTGATTTTTTTTTATCTGCCTAAACACTCCGTGAGTTATATAAGCACAATTTACTTCTAAATAACCGTGCCATAAGTGAAGCTTATTCCATTATAAAATATTCTGCGTAGTTCATATTTTTACTTAAAACCAGAATGTAATTCATACACGTTTATTACATTTGCGTAATGAAGTGTATAACATATTTCAACAATGTATATTACAGGTACAATGTGTATTACGAAGTACATATCGATTTTAAAGGGTTATTAATATCCGCCGAATCGGAAATTTCACACAATTGCACTACCGGACCTCGTTCACTTTCGGATGCCGAAAATTCGAAATTTGTGTAACGTAAAGAATATGAATTCAATCATGTAAAAAAAACTCTATTCAGTACGATTGTTATTTAAGAGAAAAAAAACTGTGACATGGTTTAGTCAGCTTCACATTTCAGAATGATAGAAATGAGCAGCCACTTTTTGCAGTGTGAGTAAGAGAGAGAAAAACTTTTATGGCTCTTTTTTCTAATTTTTCTTCTCAGCAATACCCCCTCTATTTGCAGCCATAAATAAATGTAGATCCCTATGAAAGGCAGCTGTTATTTAATTTCCAAAGTTATTCACAAATTATTGGTTCCAGTGTATTTAGGACCTGTGATCCTTACTCTAATCTTATACGTGATTTGTTGAATGTTGGAAAATTGGAATAAATGAGTGCCTCCGACATTCTGTAAATTACACTTCATGCATTTCAATATATCCTGTACTGGTCAAATGTAATTAAAATTGGTAATGTAACATGGTAAGTGATATTTAATTTAATCAGTTCACGAAAAAATATACAAACAAACAATTTTTTTTATTATTATATTATTTCAATACATTTTGGGTATGTAATACATAACATATCCCATTCTTTCATATTATTAGGAAAAAAATACGAATAAAGTAAGAAATAGTTTATTTTAAATTTAAGTACATAATTTAAGATTTATAAAAAAAAATATTTTAAATTTATCTAATTCCTAAATAATATTTCCAAACAATTCTGCTTCTGTAATTTTTTTAAAACATGTTAGACACTTAAATAAAAAATTCAGTTCTGTGCCAGAAAATAAAATGATGACAAGTTTATATTAAAATATAAGTGACAATTTTATCAAAACCCCCGGGCGCTGAACTAAGAAACTTTGAAGCGGTTTTCATAAAAGGCCTCGGAAAGGGGCTTTGAATTTTTTGAATAGAAATGATGTATATGATGTAGGATGTCCTTAGAAATTCCGTTTTTTTTAATAAAAAATTTCTTCTTTAAAAATTTACATATTTTGTGGCATAACAGGCGTTTGTTAAATAAAACCCTTTATTGGACACGATAAAAAAACGTTTATTGTTAAAATTTACATTAACGTTACCCGGGCCTCCCTAGTCAGACGTAAACTTTAAACTAAAGGATCAATTTACACTATTTTGAAGCTTATATATTGGCTAAGTTGCGTAGGCTACTCAACCTATAAAAAATAATCGTTATTTTCAAGTTATAAATATTTGTACAGAAATGTATATTAATTTCAAGCCAAGTGGATACACGATTGTTCCGTTGCAATTTATATATTTAATCTTTAACAAACACTATTTTTGGTATTTTATATTTTATTCATAGATATTACGCCACGCACCACGTAAAAGTTCGCCATTCCTAAGACTAAATATAAGATTATTATTAAATAAATAGGACCAACTTATATTAGAAATTAACATACATGTGAAAAAATAATGGTACTAACTTTTCGCATTTATTCATCATCAACTATCACAAATATTAATGAATTAATAAAGAATCAAAAAGTAAGTAAAATATATTGTTAATTACAATTATATATATTTAAAATTAAATATAAGTAGCCTTTTCTTGCACCCGTAATATATTTTCTGCTCAATGCAAACGTAGGCTGGGAAGGAATTGTTTTTCAAATTAAGTCTGTATTTCCGTACAATACCATTTGTTTTGTTCAATAAATAAATAAGCCAATTAAATAAGTAATTCTTCAATCTTTTTACCTGTCCTTGTTTTCTCCTCTTATTCCTGTCACTCCATATTGTCCAAATAGAGACAACAAGTGATATTGTACTCTGTGAATTTACTTACGGTACTATTGTAAAATTTATACGATTGTTATAAGTACTGTTAAGAAATGGAAGATCTCCATAGTCAAAATCTACCAGAACAGCATGTGCACGGTTCATAATCGTATTATTAAAACAACATTTTATTATTTTTATAAAATTAATAGATACACTCATACCACATAAGTTTCAAAAGCAATATTTTAAATTGTGGTGCTTATCAAATGTGTATTTTATTAGCTAATCGTTTTATACAGTATCCTAAACAACACACAAAGGTAATATTTGTGTACACCATTCAACTTATGGGAAGTGATCACTGCGACCTACTAGTATATCAACTACGGTAACACGATCATGCATTCGTACAGTGGTAAAGTCCATCGAGGCGGTGCATCCTGACGCACGCCAGACAACTTCGCAACTTCTGATTTCGTTTTCGGTAAATGAAAATTGACCAAATTGGAAGCATTGTAAGATTCAAAGCTATATACAAATCTGCATTACTAAAGCAGCAACTTTCTGCAGAGAATATTAAACAAGCCTACTCAAAATATACGACTTTTTTGTACTTACACAACCATAATAACCAAAAAATTCAACTAACACATTCAGATAAATATACATATATACAAACCTACACATGCATTAACGCAGACACACACACAAACGTAAAGTAATAGTAGATCTTGTCTGCTCAAACTTATTTTTTCTTTTCCTTTGTTACGTATGAGCTCTTTGTAAAATATAACTTTTAGATTTACCATCAGATCAGATCAGATCAGAACTGTGTTCTCGTTTGTTACTCTTAATGTAACAATAAAAAAAAGATGTCACTTATTACAAAATTTGTCAATACTTACAAATCTTACAATCTTACAAATTCAAAAACGGTCTTTCATTGATACAAGACCGCTTGCTCCTTATATACTATGTTACTCCTAACTCGTATAATGTCAAAGTTTATTTAATATTTTTTTGGGATTTTCTAAATATATTCTAATTTTATTGAATTTACCTTATAAAATGAATTACGTTTGCTATCTTTTTTATTATACAAACTAGACAACTTCTTAATGCTACAGCGAATCTGTTAGTAAGTTATCATCGCGGCGTCATAGAATAAATAAGGAAAAGATAATTTGGATTCTGAGTATTAAAGTGGAGTGCCTCAACACCAGTAATTGCTTCTTCAGCTACATTTATTTATCACTCGAAACACAGGAGAAGCGTAGAGGTACTATTTTAGCTCGTTTAGTTCTTATATTTTAAAGGCTTTTTTTTGCAGACGAGAAAACATAGGTAACGTAAATTATTTAAAAAAACCATATCTTTATCAGAAGTATATAGTTAAAGAGATGGTCTATGCTATTTCAGGATACTAATTTAAGATAAATATGAGATAAGTATATACTTTAGTTAATTAATTGTTAATATTATTTTAGTTTATTGCTGCAGTCGATAATTCCGTTCGGCGTTTTGTTAAGCCTTTTTGATTTGTGTTATATTAAAGTTGATTTATTTTCTTTATAATTTTTTTTTAAGAAAATAATACATTTTCTTCTCAGCATCTTTGAACATATTTGAGTCGACGACATTGTTCCAGTAAATAAAGTTTAATAGCGGCTTTTCTCGTGTCCTCTTTGTCCTTAATAATAAATTCTGTTTGTCATTTCAACATAGGAGGCATATAAAACTTGTTATATGTATGTTTAAACATCACACGTTATCCTCTTCTACGCACACACATGCGTGTTTTCTTGCCCTCAAATCTTAGATTGTGTAAATCCGGGCACTTTGTAAGGGACAAATTTCTGGTACGTGACTCTTTTGTATCAACTAACTGTAGACAAAGTGGCACGTTACATTTCTCATCCGTCTTCACTCTACGAAAAAATTTGTCCCTAAATTTGTTATTTTGGCACCTTTCCGAAAAACACAAGCACGAAGTTAATATACAATTGTCATTTTTAAATGAAAGAAAACATAATGTGCCTACGTTTACGGGTAAATTTTGTGTGCTTTATGACCATAGTCAGAATAGGAAGTATTTGCTTATATAGTCTTTTATGTGTAAAATATTAATATAAATATGTTTTTAGAACAGTAAGGAAGCACATTTTTTTATTATTATATTAGAGGTGACAAATACACATCTGTTTCATACTCATACATACAACAAACATGTGCAGGAGCTGCATGCCAAACACAGTACCTTCATGGTAATAATAATATAATAATAAAAATAAAGTTTACTTTTTATTTTTCTACATATATATATAGTACAAGGATGAGCCTTCTTTTAAGTAAAAAAATAATTGTAATGGAAGGACTCGGCTCTTCAATATCCAAGATTAGTTTTAAAACATTCAAAATAAAAGTTTAAAATCAATATTGTTGGGTAATAATAATAATAATGATTTGAGAAACAAGAGGGCGGAGGTGGAATAATGCTGTGTGAATTTGGCTTATACTCCTGTATGTATATATCTGTATGAGTGTGTGTGTGGTAGTATATGTGTATGTGTGGGTGGTCTGTGTAGTGTATGTAGATATTTTTATATATAAGGAAATGAAAAGTTAAAGAAAAGAAAAGTAGAAAGGTAAGAGAGTTACTGTATCTTCATAGGTTAGGTTTTTAATCGATAAAGTTGTTTATTTTATACATTCGTTAAAATTCATAGAGTAAATGGTATATTGTGAAGGATACTTCCCCAATCGAAGAAAGTTTAACGTACTTATATTAAACTGCAATAAATCAGTTAGAAAGAGAGTATATCTTTAAAATATTCTATAACTTTTCTGTTCATAATCGGGGCTATTTAAATCCATTCAAGAGTTTTATAGCTTCATAAATATTTATCCAATTGGTAGAAACCCTTTTAAAAGATTATTCTTTTTCCTCTTAGAAGTTATGAGCAGGTTTAGGAATCTTATTTAAATGAAGTTATGGCCCTTGCCATGTAAATTTTTAATATTTTTAAAAAGAAAAGAAATAAAGCTATGGACATACTTTATGAAAGAGGTTGTTCTATTAATATAAAATATATTTAAATTATTGATATAAAATTTTGTTTCAGTATTCAAAATTAATTAAAACTTAATATATTTATACCCCTGTGTATATATATATTAAGTGTTATAGTCCCATGCAACACCGGTTTTCAGCCACTACCATCTCCCTTAGATGTAATTCGGGAGTCGTGAGGATTGAGGGCTTCCCAACATGCGACTGTGGCACATGACACCTACATTCATCCTTGACAAGGAATCATAATGCAGATGTGTTGTCACCCTTATGGACTGAGATGGAATGCGTCGTCTCCAGTAATAAATGTCTCCAGATCCCTACTCACCATACGAAACACATTATCATTATGCTGTTATTTCACTATGGTATTCTGCAGGAAGAAACAAACTATAGCGTAGCTCTACCACTGTAATATAAAATATATAAGTAAGTTAATATAAAGTTAAAAAAATATCTGTATTTAGGTTAGAGATTACTTAAGGAGCTATTTATATTTCATAGCAATAAATATCGCCGTGTAAGCCCCGCCAGATAAAGCTTACTGTTCTTCAACAACAAAAATCGTCGAAATAACATGATGAACTTTTAAAACGTAGAGTAACCTTTTTTATATAAGTCACACAAAATATTCTTTACCGTACAAAAAAATACTACTTTAACCAAAATCTTATTTTATATTAAAACCAAACGCGGCCTGATCGCTATGTCTTCCAGGCATCCAGGTTGGGTAAACCTTTTTCATGATATAATAGCAGGAAATTACGAGGAAATATCAAATACTATAATTACATAAAAATTGTCGTTAAATATTTCATAACAATGTGGATTTCGTTAATGCGTAATAGAGACCCAAAGTTATGACCGTGCACAAACACCTTCAACCATATGTTTGAACACTTCATTGCCCACCAGATTCATCAACCACCCATACATTCACCTTTTTTTTGGCTAATGGCCGCTGTTGGCCTCGGGCTAACTAAGGCTTTGACAGTTTCACCGGGTTGAGATGTATCTGAGTGCTTATGGCGCTCAGTCGAGACCTCTATTAGTGGGTAGGCAGCACAAGGGCTCTTGAGAGGGAGCCTCGGCTTGGACCGACACCCTATTCCGCGAGAGCGTCTGACTGGAGTGTGCCTGAGATGGCCGAACCTAGGTTCAGTCAGTTGCTTCTGACTGAGAATTATCTACTTTAATATCACTATTATTATTATTGCCTATCTGTACCACCACTTCGGAATGCATGGGCGCTGGAGAAGAAGTGGCGCAAGAAACTCCAGCGACGCTTCTATCTGTATTGAGTACATACACCCCTGACAAGACTATCTACAGTGGCGAGTAAGTGGCGAATAAAATTCTAGTGACGTATAGCGACTATTATCATCGGGTGAAGTGTTTAAATATAACTAGATATGATAACTAATAATTCGCATTGCACAAATATTCACCTACTCAGCTGGGAATTGAATCCGCTCACTCAGCAGCCACGTACTCTAACCCAAGGCCACATGTTCATGAATCCTTGCAATCCTATATTAACATTACTAGCATTCCTGTAAGCCACATCGACTAAGTTCCGCAGGTCGTACCCTAAACTATTAAATTATTAGCTTTACTGGACGGTGAGGTATATGCAAAGACAATCAAATAAATATATATATATATATATAAGTACCAAAAGTGTATACGAGCATTACTATGCTGACACGATTATTTGTAAACCATTATTTAACCAGAAAAAACAATCTTCTTAAAGTGGGGATGGAAGATCAAAATCAGGTTGCCTATGTACTTTGATTTTTAAAGTTTAAGCGAGCATTCTGCAGCAAAGCTTCATCACAAAAAACTTTTTTAATATATGACTTGTTCCGTTATCCTTTTTAATACTCTAAAATCTACCGTTTTGTTATAGGCTTATATCTGGGAGACGGTAGTATGAGAAGAGATCTTTTTAAATTTACAACACCCGAAAATCTTTATAATATCTCGTAAGATCGTTACTGGTTGTTTAATATACGAGTACATTAGGTAGATTAATTCTTTACAGTTAACATTGTTTATAAAATACTTGCGTGTTTTTGGACGCACAAAAATTATGATGTAGATTTTTTATAGATACAGATAGAATATACTCTGTTTGTAAGTGTTACATGTATAATGCAGTCTTGTAAACTTTTATAATGCACACGTTCTGTGGATATGAAATAATATAGTATATTTATACACGTGTTGACTGTTTTTTGTCTTTGAATAAAACCACATTCTTGGTATTATTTATGTTCTCTTGTATTTGTGTTATTAATATTTACATCGGTGGTCATAAAGTTTTTGTAATTATTTAAATACAAGTTTAAAATGTATAGTTTGTCTCCCGCTAAGAAGCTGGATTTGTTAAGAAACAATTTTTAAGACTTTCGAAAGCAAAACTTGACCTCTCCGTATATCATGGTACTTTAAATTATGTGGACATAGAGTTAAAAATGACAATTTTATTCTAACAAAAATGAATTCCATTATTTTTTATATATGATATTGCATTTGTTTTAATATAGTTTGCATTATTCAGTTGATAAAAATGATCATAATTTTTGAATTTAGTCACGAACCGCGGTTTGAGAGCTTGAACACAGAGTTACTTAAATTTAGAAAAGTTTTCTCGGACCTACACTAATAATGAAACTCAATTTGAAGATTAAATTTCAAAATAATAAGAATAGAAGTCACAAGCAACAGTCGTTTTTTAATCACCTAGCCCACAAATATAAAACTAAACGTCCACCCATCTCATTTACCGCGCTTGCTCTAGTCCCTGTTTCTGATTTTTTTTGTAAAAAAAAATAAGAAGATACATAAATAATTCAATTCTGGGTCACGAAATAAATTAATGCCAATTTTATTCTAAAAAATTATGTCATTTTCTACTAAAACTCCGCGAGCGCTGAATTGAGAAACTTTCAAGCGTTTTTTATAAAAGCCCTCTGAAAGGGGCTTTGATTTTTTAAATAGGGTTGGTGTGTTTGATGTGGGTACGTTCCGAATTTTTTTCTTAATTAAATTTTCCTACTGTAAATTTACATATCACTATATTCATTTTTTTTTTAAGTTTGTGACATTTTATATAAATCCTACTACAAAGATCTCGCTGGACGCATAGTTTGAAGCATAGTTGGCCAAGCGGACGCAGCTTCCCTGCCAGACTTAGGGTTTTAGAATTATATTTTTTTTCTTGGATATTCTGCTTTTCCTCCACAGCTGAGCATGAGGCAAATTAAAAGTACGTCACTTTCAAAATATGTATCTATATATACCTCCGATTATTACATTAGTGTATTTAATTTTATGTTATTCCTTTATGCGATGTTAAATTTAAATAAATGAAGGAAATCGCGAAACTGTTACAAGGTCTTTTTCTGATGGACTTTGACCAAGTCATAATTATTTACAAATAAGAAATATTTATATATACATACAGTATATATGTATACTGTATATATATATATATATACTATATATATATATATATATATATATATATATATATTTCTTATTTGTAATAATAAACTGAGGGCTCTTGTAAAAATAGAATCAACCACAATACAATAAAACAACAAGTCTTTCTAACGTTCGTTTTGTTATCTCCAATCTTTTCGCTTTAGCATTACATCGGAATAGAAACGCGGACGACAAATGACTGCTTCTATATAAAAGCGATTTTTTACGACACTATATATAATATATACTAGTATATATCGGATGTTTTGAGTGGTTTAAGTTTTAAATTGTTGTTAAATGTAGTGTCCGTTCGTATTATTACAATGTTCGCATTAACTAATTTCTTATACATTTTTTATATTTATTCTTAGCAACCAAATAAGTCTCAAAATCTTCAAATTCTTACTTAAATGGCGATGCGTTGCAAATGTCGACTTTATTAGCCCATTCGTTTTATACAGCATCCTTCCAAACAGTCGATGAGAGACAAATCTGTGTACGTGACGCTTTTACGTTATTGCTGTGGAAATAAAAACTAAAGAGTGAGGTATATTTAATGTATTAGATGATACAGTATGGGCCTATTTTGGGTATATATCTTTAGGGCCCCTCTAAATGCCTCATTTTAATATTATTTAAAATTAGATCCTTGATTAATTTTCATCAGTGTTATTCGAATAATATTTAACATTACAGTAAAATTTATTTAAAAAAATACCAAAACGTAAACGTAAACAAAACAAAAATATTTTGAGCACATAAACAGAATTATGAATAGTCAAGTAAAGACAAATAAATCACATTGACTACGAGCAATGATGACAATTTTAGTTTTCATTGATTTTAACAAATAGATTAACAAACCTCATTTTCAAAAAGTGAACATTTTGAATCAATTTTAATATAAGAAGATACTCCTACATCGTATAAATAGTTTTAAACTAGTTCGCAATAAATGTGTCACGAATATTGGATTTTATAATATTAGTACTAATTGTATTCGATTGGATAAGAATATTTATTCGTGCATATTGCATGTTGATCGATTTGGATCATAACTTTTTTATAAAATATATTGGTTTGTGTTGACAGGTTGTCAACTGATCGCTTACTGTGTCAAACTAAAGCATGCCTTTACCAACTATTCCAAACCGTACGAAATAAGCACGATTTATATTTTTGTTTACAATGCTTTCGCTAAATATATTTTAACATATTGTATTCCGGCTTGGGGTGGGGTATCTAAAATTAAATTCCTAGAATATAAAACGGGCTCAAAGATTAATAATTAAGGTACTATATAATAAGCCTTATAGGTTTCCTACAGAAGAATTATATTCTATTGGTAAGTTTTTGAGTGTTAGAAAATTATATATATTACAGGTAATACTAGAAAAATATAAGACTGTGTCCTCTAAAACTAATCCGAGGAAGCTAGTTAATGACATCGGAGTTGTTGGAACAAACTTTGTTAATCATCAATTTAAGAAACGGTCTAGTTACCTAAACCATAAATTAAATAAAAAATTAAATATTTTTCCACAATATTCACGTAAGATAAAAAACATTGTAACAGAGTGGCTTGCTAAACTCAAATATAGTGAGTTTGAGTAATTGTTACAAATAATTACATAAGTGACACGATATTCATTTGCACATACACACACGCAAACACACACACACTTACACGCAAACACACACACACTAACACACACACACACACATGTAAACAAATTATACACAATCTAAAAAGCTTAGTTAAAATATTAATTGTCTACTATTTAATTTAATAGTATAGTCTATAGTATTATTATGTTTATTTGTAAAACAACATTTGTTAGATATGGAAAAGCGGGCATCCTGGCACAAGTAAATATTTACTTATAAGGATATCTCATAAATGGATGTATTAATTTTTAAGGTCTTAATGCAAATAAACTTTTTCATTTTTTCATTTTTCATGTCTATATCCTAGTTTAAAATAACAAAACTAAATTATTGAAATGTATAATAAAGTAAAACTCAAGTTAAAACATTTACAGATTAAACAATAACATTTTTAAAACATGCTGAATTTTAGTCCACCGACCGAAACATTCAATTTAGAATAATATTAATTTATGTCTGCTTTAAATTTCAAATGCATTTATTCTCCAGTGTCTCGTTTGAGTAGCGAATGAAAAGAGATCTTTATTTAGAGCTGTGGTGAACTACACCGATGTTCCCAGCCAGCGAAAACAGCATACCATATTAAATTACTCAGAGATGCAAAATGAATGTTGAAAATTTGAAAGAAAAATGTCCAGGGTTTCAAAAGCACTTATATTTTAATTTAAGACTCGTCTAAAACAGAGGTCGCAAGACTTTTTTTCTCATAGACCACTTTCAAAATTTTGCTGGTTCCGGTGGACCCCTTCTAGCTTCATTTCTACCATATTCCCAAAACACGACAAAAATGTGGAATATATCAGTTTTTACAAGTCAGTCGCTGAGCTTCTTGAAATATTATGTGCCTATATTGATAGGTGAAGTCAAGCCAACTGCCTGCGAATTTTGACCCCCATTTTTGTCACGCCAACGTAGACCCCCGTCGAGTCTCCCGTGGACCCCTGGGGACGAATTTGGGTATAAGGATCTAAAACAATATTATATTTTATCGTGAGTAATCAAAAAAATCAAGGTCACCTCATGTGTACTCGTACATAATGGTAAATTTTCACCGTCACCTCTTACTACTCTTCGTTAAAAAGATGAAAAATCAAGGATTAACCAAGGCAAGGGTACACGCTGTTACATTTTATTTTAACTGCACCCAACTAAAACCCAATCTATCTATCTATCTAATCTAATCCCTCTACGTCACGTCAAACTCGCTCTCTTTGAGTGCCAGGTGAAATCCACCAATCTATCGTATGGCTGTGAGTCAATAACAACTAAGGACTTGTAACCTAAAGCAAACTTCAAGTTTTAATTAACAAATTACTGCGATTCATGTACCGTGTCCATTGGCCAACAACGATTTCCAATAAATATCTGTGATTGAAATCCACAAAAGGAAATGGCAACCCTTTGACAGCAAAGGTAACACTTGCAAAAGGCCAAACACCAATATAACAAATACTTATTCTGAGTAGAAACAAGACTTAAAAGAAAACCTAAGCACCACACACACACTGTACGGAGAGTGAGGCAAAGTCAGAAAAACCAAAAACAGAAAGATAGAAAGACTAAGATAGTTAAAGACCGATAGAGAACCTGTAACTCCTGTAAGGCCAGTGCGGATGGTCATGGGCAGCGGTGAACACTTACTTAATATCACCTACTGCTTCCCCGCTTGCCACTTCTTCGTTATAAAATCTTCATATATTAACTGGAAAATTATAAATAAATTAAAAATATTTTCATTATTAATACTAATAAATACTTCAATCAATATATTAATAATTATTATTAGTATCAAAATTTATAAATATAGAAAAAAAACTATTTAAGTGTAACCTATACTTTCTAAATTGTATATCATGCCAAAAGAAATTAGATACTAAACAATATACAATTTCTATCATTAAACATTATACAACTTCATTCGTCTAAACCATCTGCAATACACCAAAGATACACTTTACTTCTTTATACACTTCAGATTGAGTAGAATACACGGTTTCATACATTAAACTATTGAGTGTTTTGCAAAAGTGTGCGGAGGAACGTTATCGTCATACTACAGTAGGTGACGGATTTGTGAGTTTGTAAATGATTCTTATGACTAAAATAAAAACGCAGAAATCAGTCGAACGAGCTCCGTCCCTGCGAACAAATTCCCGCGACTTTCGCTAGAAAATTTATGGATTTGATAAGTGTTCCATTTTCAAATTTATCAGCCTTTACGATGGTGTATAATTTGCCCGTATCAAAACAAATAGTATGATTATCTAACGGTTTTGCCAAAGCTATATATAGATAAAGATATATAGATATATATTAGATATATATATATATATATACAGATATATATATATATATATACATATATATATATATATAGATATATATATATATATATATATATATATATATAAATCTCAATAAATCCTATACTCAGTCACTGCCTTTATAAATGCGGAAACTGTGAAAAATGTTACTTCTGTTAATGTTCAGAAAAAGATCGGAGTTACCCTCAAGGCCCGCCTAAAGAAATTTTACTTCAAAGAAAAAAAAACCAATACTTATAAAAATATGGCACTAACTTTACACTTTCCCTTTTTTTTCGTTACTGGCAATGATTGTAAAGGTTTGTGAGCTGTAAGGATGATTATATTACGTGTGCTCGTTTGACACCATTATTAATTTTAAAATATTTTAGACAAAGTTATATTGTAGCACACTGGAGATTAATGACAATCATAAATTGCCACAATTAAAGAATCCTCAAATTATATTAAATTATTTATTTATCATGTTATTAGCTTTTTTATTATTTTTCCCTTGACGGTATATCAAACTAATATATTTTAAAAAAATATAATCAAAAATCAAAAAATATCAAGACAATACGCCCTATATACTACACTATATATGCTTATATTTATTTGTAAATAGAAACGATAATTCTTAGAGAGTATGTAAATTAACCATTAGCTCTGTTTGTATTATGAGCAGCACAATCTGTGAACGGAAAAATAATTCAATTATAAATTATAACCAAACCCAGTTAAAAATTCAGAGCTTTTATTCAAACTCCCTTGTGATGATTTTTTACACGATTTACTTAATTCGTCCGTTGAGTTATTATATTAAATATGGTAAGCATTTTATTTATTTATTCATTTTTGTATCATTATTATTTTATAATTTTATAGGTGACGGTGATGGTATGTGATGACCATGTTCCATGACGTCTACATCTCTTCTTAATCCACATAGTATATTTAAGACGCACATGCATTGTTAGCCCTGTGGACTGAAATGAAATGATACGTTGTACCTGTAATTGGGTTTGGAATCCCACATTCACCAAGCGAAACACAAAAACGATATGCTACTATTTCTGATACTATTGTTGATATCCCGTGGGGTGTAGCCCATCCCAGGACAAGCCAAAACATTCATGCTGCACGAAATAAACTAAAGCGTGGTCGAGTTATTATTACTTATACTAGTACCTACGTTGGAGTGCCTCTTTACCATGGACACACAAGACGATCTTGGTATCAATTATTTAACAATACCTTATTTTGTTAAATAAATGATACCAAGTTACACCGTTATAGAAAAGTTATCCAATAGAATTTAAAATATCGGCAGCCCTTCAAAAACTCAAAAAACAATTCCTTGTTTCAGTCCCAAAAAATCAATTTACGCAAGGGTTGTTGACCAAAGTCGGTTTAATGAAAAAGCCTTAAGTAATTTCATTTTTGTAACGACTATAAAATCGTCGTCTAAAATAAATTGACTTTTTGATCATTTCTATGGTAAAGACTATATACTACCGGAATTACCTTAAAGGCTACAGTATTTACGTGATCTTACTTCTGGACTTTTTGAGGCATTCGTCCAATTTAAGGTTATGCCACCATGGACATTTTTAATATTCAATTATAATTTAACAATCTCTACTATGAACTGAGAAGATGCAACATGAAACTCCGCTATTGATTTTTTGGGTATTTTTTTTATAAAAATAACTCAATAGTGAAATTATACAATATTTTTGAATTATAATTGGATGAAACTTACGCATAATTTCATAATTCAAGTGTTAAAAATCAATTGTTAATGCCAACAACTTTATTGTAATAATTCAATTAACATTCTGAGAAGATCAGTCTACCCAAGTTACATTTTTTTTTAACTATTAGAAACCATTTTGACAATCGCTTAGCTAATCGTAACATTTAAACCAAACCAGATTATATTACCAGAGATAAATATTATCCTCGCTTCAGTCATTATCTCATGATCAGAGCACATCTATAGTTCATTGTTGAATGTACAACTTCCCCTAAGATTTTCAGAAAACATGATCATTAGCCACCTGCATCCATCGACCTCCCTGTAACTGCATAAGTCGTCCCACTATCTTATGGGGGTAACTACTGGGTAACTCACGAGTATCATACTCTAGTTTCATAAGCTACACTAATTCTTCTATAAGTTGCCGTGCCTAAATTGGTAAAAGAAGAAAATAAAAGAAGAAAATATAAGCATATTTTCTTCTTTTACCAATTTATGCATTTACGGCAATGCCGCTCTCCATCCATTTCCCCGAGAACCGGCACCACAGTAATGCGTAACATAATGAGGCAACCAAATGTTTCTGTTATGTGTGCATGGCGATATTTTATTAGAGTCGTCCCATCTTCAAAGTATCATACCTTCGTCTGTCTCTTGTTGCAGGACTAGAGTTTTAAAAACATTTCATCAACTGTCAGTTTCTTTTAACCAACGTCAAATTTATCTCATATTTATCATAAATTTGGACCAATCATGATGACGTTCTTTATGCTCTTTTAGTAATATACGGCACTTATCTTGAACAACGCTGATAATAGGATAGTTGTTCGTGAATGATAGTTTGAAATTGATCCAATACCCAGTTCTTGCTCTATATAAACTCTATATTTTCATGAATTATTTTTTGACCACCTAAATATTAACTTAACATAACCGCGATTTACAGCCGATCTGTCTTCGACAAAGCTTTTTGATTCATAATTTAAAAGTGCTTGTTATTCACAAGCACTTTTTAAATTATTTAAACAGTAGACTAAATCCTAAAAAGTTTTTTAATAAACATAATACATCAGCGATCACATCGAGTGAACTCTATTCTATCGAGCACATTCCCGCAAGACACTTTCTATAAACTACATTTATAAAACAAATTATAGACTTAATAAGTGTTCCATTTCAAATTTATCAACATATAGTCGTTATGATGGCGTACAACTTACCAGTATGAAACGAATGAGTAAGAAGTATCTAATTTATTTTTGTATGACCCTCGTATGGCTTTAGTATGTGGGACAAATGTTAGGCAATTAAAGACGACGATGAAAAGTTAGTAATCGTAAGTTCCACAGTTTTCTTGGGCGCAGTTCATGATTACAAATTACAGTCGAGTTCTCACATTTCCAAGCTCGCTTACAGAAATTGTTCTGCAGCTTTTGCTGTCAAATGTGTAAAACAACTTAGTGAAGTTGATATCACTACATTAGTATGTTTGACCTTGTAGCATACTGTAATGTTCTTTGGAATTCTGTTGTGGAGTAACATGTAACATATTAATACCTTATATATTGCAAAATAATAAGGTTGGAAAGAGTCATTAAAACAAAAAATTGGGATAGTAATATTATTTCCAATTTCCTCCCAATAGTTTTAGACATATGGGTAATATATGTAATATTTTCAAAGTGCTATTTGATACTTTGTAAAACCATTTCTTGGTCGCAACAGAGAACCAAATAATAAATAAAAGCAGCATAATGCTGCTGTGTTTCGTATGGTGAGTGCAGGAATACGGAGACCTTTATTACTGGTAACGAGGCATTCCATCTCAGTCCTCAAGGTGACAACGCATCTGCATTATATGTCGTGGGCCGCAGGAATCACTTACCATCAGGTGAACTGTGTGCTCGTTTGTTACTCTCAAAGTAATAAAAAAAATCCGAGGGTGACCCGTATTTTAGGTCTATGCGGCTGTACTATTATGGCGTTTCCATAGACACTTTTTTAATATCAATTTTAACACTGTAAAATATTCTGTAAAACTTTCGTAAAATTGGGAGAACTGCATGCCGAAGTTCATAAGTGAACTAATGAAAAAGTTAAACGATGATGATAATTGCATTTATAATAACATGCACCTACTGTACTCTTCTCTATAATTAAAAAATAATCTTTGAAAATAATTTGAATGATGAATATTTGCTGTACTAAATAAAATATTATTTTCTTTTAAATCCACCAATAAATACAGATAAACAAATACCGGTTCACGACAATTTTTGTTTTTTTCAGATAAACGAATTGGTTGAATTTATTGCCAAATAGATAAATGAATGCCAATGTTATGAATAAGTCATTGGAATTGATATTTTTTCACATGATTTTGGCAAAATAAACGGAATATTACGAGAATACACTAAAAATGTGCTCGGAAATGTTTTCCTTGCAATGAAAAAATGTTTAGACAGTATTTAGTTTTTTTTATCCTAATTTACTTAGGTAATAACAAATATAATTTTCTCCTGGTCAACTTCGATACGGTGATATCTTCTGGTTGTTACCAGACAACATCCGCGCAGAATATTGTACAGTGCCAAAAGCATTCGCACAAACACAAAAGTACTCACGTTGCCCCGTGTCTCTAGTCGCGAAGGTTTTGATGTAACATATGTATACGCCTAGATATAATTTATCACTAAATTAAAAATCCTTATCTTGAGTGAGTTGAGTCTAAATTCTGATAATTATAATATTTTTTTCAAATTTATCGTTACACTGTATCCTATTTTTGAAAAACACTTCGCGATCTACGTGCTTTTTTCGTCCGTGAAATCCTCATCTCTTCCAGCTAACACATCTCATCTTGGCCGAGGACAAACTTTCCATAAGCGACAGTCTTGTACTATGGTTGATAAAAGGCAAACAATATTGATGAGATTGGAGTTTTTTTTGTTGTAATACATACGCGGCGATAAATGTTACCCATTGGTACGACCGGCTAAGCGTTGAAGGAACACAGTTTCACTGAAAACCACCTTACAATTAATTAATATAATTTTTAACAGTGGTAGAGCTACGCTGCAGTTTGTTTATAGCTGCAGCATGAATAGGTCAGCTCGACCCAGGTAGAACCACGCCCTCACAGAAAACCAGCTTGAAATAGTAGCATAAAGCTGCTATATTTCGTCTCGAAAGCGTAGTGTATCCGGGGACGTTTTTTACTGGTGACGAGGCGCTCCATCTCAGTCCTCAAGGGTAACAATGCATCTGTATTTGGTTACTTGTCAAGGGTGAATGTAGATGTCATTGGCTGCAGGAATCGCTTACCGTCAGGTGAAATGTATGCTTCTTTGTTACTCTCGATGTGAGAAAAAAAAATGGTAGTTTAGCTCTACTCCCTTATACCAGATGAAGGCAAGAAATGTGAGAATAAAATTCATTCTAGCCTAGACTTCAGTGGAGTCATCTGGATTATGACTCCTTCTCGATAATGAATATGGTTAATATAAATCGTGGGAATAAATTACGGACACGTGCTTGTTGATCGCCGATAGGAAAGAAAGAAAGAAATGACGCCATATAAAATCTCTTTTCAAATACAAATATATTTTTTGATTTATCTTAAACATGGTGGTAAGAATAAACTCATCAAACAAATCACAACTCAACTGGGAGGTATCGTAAGACGCGACTATAGATCTTTAAGTACCACCAAGAATCTGGTGGGTAACAAAAAGTATAAAAATTGAGATATAAACTATGCACATAAAAATACTATGCTTTAATGAAAATATTTTATATATACGTACTAATTTAGTATATTATTATATTTTTATGCACCATAGTGGTGTCCCGAACGATGTGAAACGAGCAGACATTTCTCCTGATGGTTAGTGAATATTACAGCCTACATTTATATTCAAAAAAGGTTTAAATGTCCATGGGTTGTCATCCCGTGAAGCCTTAGATGGAATACCTCTTTACCAGTAACTGGGTCAATATATACCCTCACCAAACGAAAACATACATACAATAACCAGAAACAAGCTGCAGTGTGGTTACATCACAGTCAAAATAAATATATACTTGGTTAAAGAAAAATCTTATAATCATTAAAGTCGTCGAAATCTAAAGAAACCAATACAGTTTCATGTCTAGATAGAAAATCAGCAACGGATATGAAAAAAAAATCACCATATTATAAAGTTATATATATACTATTATAGAATTATATATTTTTCTAGTCCCTATAAACATAAAAATAGTACTAAACAACGGTAAACGCTAATACATAATACTCGTACGTTAAATCTAGAAACCAGTAAAAATCTAGAATATTTAGTCAGAAGTGTCCCGCGTATTGCATATTTTATAAATAACCTCATTCATACCGTTTGATACAAAACTAAACAAAACGGTAGATTTAGGAAAATAAAATGGGTATGAAATTGATTAACATATAAAAATTACATATCCAAAAGTTTGTGTGAAAACTTGATAGCTTTAACAACCCGTTCGAGAACACTCGGTATCATAGTAACACTTACCTTTTTTAGTACGGGGTAAAACATTTTTTGGTCAAGACTGCCATCTCCACTTTTAATAAAAGTAATTATACAGATTTTATCGAATCAATAAATATGATTAAACCCGTATAATCAATTTTATTCGATGTGTATCATTCAATTATAATATAAGAAATCATTATGTTAATGGAAATATATAGAATTTATTTATAACGGGTTATGTAGTTCAGAATATTTTTACATTATAAGTTCAATTTCCAGAACTTATTACTATGTATATTGTAATTCCTTATCTAGGGTGAATGGATGTGATGAGCTGCAGGTATCACCTTCTCGTGAATTATTTTGTTTAGGTTTTCATTTATGGTTAGACTGATTCTTAAAGAAGGTACTGAGGCTTAAAGAACTGGCTGCTTATAGTACCAGTATTGAAACGAAAACCTTTTTACCTTTTTACATATTTTGTAATTTTCCTTGTCGCCACTTGCAATACCTTATAAAATTGAAGTTAGGTTTACATAATTGTATATTTTATTATTTACTTAAATAGAACCGAAGTAAGTAGTATCAAACAGGAAAATGTTGTATGGTGCATTCTACAAGGCTAAAATAAAATTATTTACTTTATTGATCTTGTTTTTCTTCCTTTCGTTTAAATATTTTAAAAATCGGGTATTTTGTTGTTTTTTTTTAATAATTTAGTTTCTATCTTTATGTGTTCTTACTTTTCGCGTATGGTAGAGCTACATTGCAGTTTGTTTCTAACTGCAGAATGAATGGGTCAGCTCTATTGGGGAAGAACCACGCCCTCACAGAATACCGGCGTGAAATAGCAGTATAACGCTGCTGTGTTTCGTCTGGTGAGTGAAGGGATCCGGAGACCTTTATTACTGGTGATGAGGCATTCCATCTCAGTCCTCAAAGGTGACAACGCATCTGCATTATGATTCCTTATCAAGGATGAATGTAGATTTCATGGGCCGCAGGAATCACTTAACATCAGATAAACTGTAAGTAGAAGGCATTTTTTTGACTTATATTACATAATTTTAACTAAACTTATTTTAATTATTTTGACGGTCACTTGGTGTTATGGCTAGATCACCTGGCCGACACGACGTTTTTCAATTCCCAGACGAGGAACATTTTGTGCATCGCAAATTGTTGGTTTTCGGGTGTGCGTTTTTTGTTTACATATCCCTTTGTCTAAGACACTGAATCTGAACCTTCGGCGAAAGTTTTTACATATGCACTTTATATAGTTGAGCCACGCTACATGCATGGGACGCCCTAAATGTATACCAGTGTTATCGTTTGTCGTCTACATCATTATAAGAAAAACGCATTACATCAGACTGTGCAAAAAGACGACGTGTGTGCTTTAATATACGAGTATCTTCTGATTTAACCAAAATCGATACCTTATCGAGGAAGGGGACTTCTTTTTTTACCATTATTTTCAAAACGTCTATTGTAAATTATATTTATTTAGACATATCCACGAGAAGAGAAAGCACGGTATAAGTCCTTGCTACTTGAAGGGTAATAGTTTAATTAAGGACAAAAATATAATGCATTATTTAAAATAAAAAGACTATCGACAAGGAACCCACGCGTGCAGAGCACATTGGATTAGCAGTCCAACGCCTTAACCTCTCGGCCACCTCGTCGCGTCCTATAAATTCAAAATTACGAGTGCATGCACGATGTGTATATTTTTTGTGTATTAATTTGTATGTAAGAAATCTATTTTTCCGAAATTGGCTAGGAAGTGACTTATGTATAGGAATTAAAAATCACTTTTTATAGTCCTAAATATAAGGATATTTAATGGAATAATTCATACAGTACAGTAAAGCAAATAGGGGTTTAAAGTAAAAATACGTAGAAGATTTCGACATATATTTTTATTTATGAACAACAAATATTTCAAAAATAATATAAATACATTGCAAAACTATATACATATAATCGGATAACTAATCATTACGATTAAGGTTATTTATTCATTTGTAATATTAAAAAGTTTGAAAACGAAAAAAAAAATAACAAATCATTTCTGACGGTAATGTAGTAAGGTGTAAGGGTGTTTAAATTTCATAACAATTAATAATATGTAGCAAACTATGACATTAAAAGCTTACTGCTATTATACTACGACACTATTTCGTCTGGAGCTTTTCGTTTATACATATATTTTTTTGAATTCAATAAATTTGGGGCTAGCTGGTTGATTGATTAAATCTATTAACAAATGTCTAAGACTAAGAAATTGGACTACACTATTATCACACATGATAAGCATAATATCTTACTGCTTAATTTTTTTAACGGAGATATATCTTTGGTTATTAGCAGATAATATCAATTGACTAGGATATTTTATAGTTACATTTGAGCATAAATGGAGGCACTTACTCGCTACCTATTTCCCTACCCCGATATAACGCAAGTGCACTAAGATCGGAGGCTGGTACAGATTCTGTGGTCAGGATTACAAGATATAATACAGCATATCGAGCCTTAAAAACCAACAATATGTGTACACTATTAGTGCTAGGTGCATAATTACCTGATGGTAATTCCTAAAGCTCATGACATTCACCCATATTGAACCTCGATAAGGAATCACAATAAATGCAAAAATATTCTGAACTTTATAGCCAGTTATAAATAAATCCTTTAAATTTCCATTGACACAATGATTCATTATATAATTATAACGATTAAAATTAATTTTAATTATACGGTATTATTGATTGGATAAAATCCGTATAATTAGTTCTGTTCAAAGTAAAGACGGGACCATAAAATAAAAACTGTTTTACCACACACAAAAAAAAAGATAAGTATTAAAATGAAAGTGAGGCGAACCTTCTGGCTTGAACGCATATTAAAGCTATCATGTTATCACAAAAACTTTTTGAATATGTAATTTTAATATGTTAATCCATTTTATTTCCTAAAATCTACCGTTTTGTTTAATGTGTGAGTGAGGTTATTTTTAAAATATGCAATACGCAAGACCCTTCAGACTAAATATTCTAAGATTTTTACTGGTTGCTGAATTTATTCGTGCGCTTTATGTTTAACGTTGTTAAATACAATTTTCATGTTTATAGGAATCAGCAAAATATAAACTTCTATAATAGTAAAACTTTATGGTATATAAGTATTGTAACTTTTTTTCAAATCTGCAACTGATTTTCTACTTAAACATAGGACTGTGTTGACAAATTTAGATTCCGACGGTCGAATTATTCATTATAATATTTGTCATGTCTTCTTTTCTATCGGTGACCGTAAGTGATTCCCCCCGCTCATGTTAACCACATAGATGTGCCTCAGTTAATCATTTAACTTTAGGTTAACTGAATTGCTCGTTCGTTACACTTAATTGTATTAAAAAAAAGGTCGGTGGTTACAACGGGGTATAAGTTAGTATGTACAGTATTTACATTTTAAAACTAGTAACTGAGCAGAAGATAAGGAAACATACAAGATCAACACTAGAATGTCAACCAACATTCTAGTGCTATATTATATAAAATGTGCTATATTATAGTAAAATAACATATTTAGCAAAAACGGGTGATGCCCAAATTCTTGTTACTTTTATTTACAAAAAATATAACAGTGTTAATACATACTTCTTCATTTTTAACAGTTATCTTCGTATATCGTGTTTCAACAAAAACTTCAAACAACTCAAAATTTATAACATTCATGTTATATTTATAGTATACAAGTATATTTTATTATTTGCTTAAATAGATATTGAACGCAATGGTGCATTGTACATGGTCGGAGCTAACAAATATCAGAAAAACTACCTACTGACGATACTTGATAAGGTCGTATTAAACTTCCTGGACAAAATTCGGGTCTGCGAGTGCGTCTGAATTCTAGACTATATTATTATTGTATATTAATACTGCGTATTATGTTATAACAATATTGTTATAAAGAAAAAAAAAAAATATTTTTAAATCCGCTAAAGCCATAATTAAATATTATACCCAATGTTAATTCCACAAGTCAAACAAATCTAACTTCACCATGTATATAAAAATCTATCAAGTGACAGCTACAGTGTGTTAAAGAAATGGACTTCCTGCACTCGAAAAACACTACCCTCCTTCTAGGGTAGTCAGGTAAAAAACAACTTGTTTCTCATAAAAGCAAAAAAGCCTCTTCGATTTTTATGACGAATTTATAGAATATTCTCGCAAAAATAAGTAACACAAAAGTTTTAACCATCTTTAGTCCACAACCCTCGACTTTGAGTATTTTCGATTGGGCTCGATACTCTAATTTCTATTAAATTATTCCTTTTTTTTATTTATTAAGTATAACTTTATCTTTTTGTTGAGTACGTATAAGAATACGATACGGTGAAAAAAAATACTGTTGAAAGGATAATATAAAGATTTTTATTTCTGACTTATAATATCACCGTGTTAGAAAAGTACACGGTACTTACATTTGTATATCTCTCGGCTGACTTATGCCAACCTTCGGACGCAACATTCGCATTCCTGATCATATATCTAGAATAATAGTATGGTACTAGGTATTACTTCTGTGATACGTTCATGTTGACAGACTTTAAATTTAAATACAATGTCGTTAATTTTGATATTATGTTTTGTGAGTTCATAGTACACCACACCACAGATAACAGAAATATGTCACAAAAATAGTCTATTTATTTGACTTAGGATGCATATACAGAGGTTCTAAAATGCTCGATTTATTTTTGTGTACTTTTTTAGGTAACAGCGCCTGCAACACAATTGCAAAATTAACTCGGCCTTATTTAAACATTTTTTGCAATAATACATGCGTAAAAGAGTATAAAAAATAATAATACATCCAGGAAATGTTGTTTCTAACCCAAAAAATAGTGCTGTGCTTAAGTTTAGTTTCAATTATGAGCATAGACTTACTGATAATAACTGGTAGATCTTTGCAAAATAAATTCGATTCTAAGTTGGTGTACCTTGCCCTCGAATAGCTTATATGGCAAGAAGTTGGTAAAATGTTTTCATAAATATTTTTAATGATATTAACAATAAAAAGATCAGATCTAGTCATAAAAGGATTGATAATACTTATTACAAATTCCTAAAGAAGTTTAAGCTCTTGAAAAAGATTTTTTATTAATAAGAAATCATTTACGATGTTATAAAACTCTTCTAAGGATTAAAGCTCGTCTAATAACAGGAAAAAAATCCCTTTTTAAGTGTATTAATGATACTAAAAAAATAGATATAAAAAATACGATGCATGATCAGTTGTTTAAACTTTTCAGAATTTAGCGAAATTGTGAATTTTCTTGTCGTTTCTAGTCATTTACAACTTGAAGGCAAATTTTTAAGGTTCAACTTGTGTTTAGTCAATTACGTAAATTGGCAATTGGCAATTGCCAATTTTTCGGCTGCGTGGTGTAGTGTTTAGGTACCTGGCTGCTGCGTAGTGGGTCAACACAAATGGTTTTTGTGTTTGGGAATATTGTATGTATTCTCTTATCTTATTGTATATGCGTTACATCGTTACACATGTGGAAGGGGACGATGATTGAGTCTCTATATTTGCGAATATGCTTAGTGCACTTAAAAAGTATTCTTTGCAGTTGATGTCATCTAGCAATAACCAGATGATTATGCCGTATTGTAAATCGACCAAGAGGATATTATCAAGTAAATGTGAGTATGTTGGTATGTTAGGCCTTTAAAAGATTTATATAATATTCACTATACCTAGTTTTTGGGGTTCTAAGTTTGACGGTAGTAAAGAAGAAATACTCATCGGGAAGGAGTGTTTCAAGCTACACCGTTAATAAGTCGTCGAACCCCCTCACAGACATCAACCGCTGCTGTGTTTCGAATGATTTGTGTAAGGACCAGGAGGCTCAAGTTGCTGGTAGTGTAGTATTTATATTGTTGTTTGTTTAGTATTGCCGAAGCTATCTCTTACCATCAGGTGAACTATCTACCTCAATGTTACCATAAATGTCATAAAAGAAGGTTATAATTTATAGTCTCCCGTTTCTGAATCGGACCGAAGTTGTAGCAACCTATGGGGGATGCCTATGTTCAGCAATGAACTATGGAGAGGCTGTGATGATGTTCAAGATTCATATTGTTTAACATATAATGTTACAAACTTTGCTGAATTTTATATAGAGAATCTTTTTCAGGATAATTTTCATGTTGTCTTATCTAAGTAAATAATATTGTGCAAAATGGTAGCTTCTTTAAAATATTATATATTTAAAAATATCTACCGCTAAAATCGTGAAAAATTTCTCTTAAAAAGCGTAGCTTCTTTTGTTTTTTCAAAGAGAAAACAGACCTACCGACAAAAATAAATCTTACCTTAAACCTATTATTACTTTTGTAATGAATACTCCTCTTAGTTCCAGAGTCAATTATTTTAGTATTTTCACTTACAATATGTTCATATTCGTTTTGTTCTATTAGCTGAATTAACTGCTTTTGCTTTTGTTCTATTCTCAATACAACACATGAAAAGAACAATATGGAATACTCGGTATTTATTACAGAATCTGCTTCGCTGAACTATTTTACGTGGTAGAGTCACGCCGCAGTTTGAACTGTGTTTCGTCCTTCTACTAATATAAAGATTTCCTTAATGTAAGTCGGTGATTTCGTGTGGTGAAAGGAAAAACCGGAGAATTTTTCCCTAATATAAGCCGTAGGAATCACTTACCCGGTAAACACTTACCGGTAAATATTATAAAAATAGAACTTTTTTGTGAGACCGATTACATCATCCTCTTTAAGATAAACATAATTAGTCCATTACCACGAAGTACTATGCTGAGCCACCTATACCTAAAAAAATTTTAGCTTATCTACCGACCTACCCCAACTACCTAGCATTTATTCAACTTCAATAACTTAAGTAAGTGATCACGAACCAAACTTTTTAAACTGTTCTTATTACTGATTATTTGTAATATATACGTAAAATAAAATAATCGTTAATTTGATAATTCTCCTAACAATATCAAAAAATTATAATTTTGAGGAATTCATAATTACTGAAGCGCCCGCCCTTAGTAACCCTTTATGTTTTGGTAAGGTGTAAGCAATGATGTTTAAATATATGAAAATAATAAATAAATCAAAATATAACATTACATAATAATAAAAAAATACGAGTAATACAAATAACATTTTGACCCAAATGTTTAGGGGCGAGTTGAATGAAAACGGTAAGGGAAAGATAATGAAGATAAACGATGAATGGACAGGAGGTGATAGATTGTCTGTTAATAGTAAAAAAATTCGTAATATTATGCCACTATCAAACAGAAAAGTATAAAATGTCTCAGAATCCTTTTTAATTGTACAATACACGTAATCTAAACTATTTGCAACAATTTTATCCAGAGTATATACAAGAATTAAATATAACAAAAAGATAATGCAGATTCGTTTGAAACATTAAGGTGATTGTTTCCATAAATGTGTTGACAGTCAGCAAAAAATATTTTTAAAAGCAAATTTCACAAAAGCATAGGTTTTTTTTCGCTTTTTTTAATTTTAATAACCTGGATTACTATATATTTGTACGTAAACAAAAAAAAAATATCATTGCTTTTAGTATATTATATTCACATGGCGGATTTCTACCACTATTTACCATAAGCATTTTCGCACATAAAATAAGAAATTTTAAATAACTGAGACACTTATTGCGTATTTCATTAATATTTTTCATAGTTTATTTTACAACTGGCCAGTGAAATACGATTATGTGAGCATATAATTAAACTATTTAAAAAATATATATTTTTCCACCAAAGTACCATATATATAAAGTACCATAACCAGAAATTAAGATCAAGCTAAACCTAACCTAAAACTAACCTAAATCTAACCTAAACCTAACCTAAACCTAACCAAACCTAACCTAAACCTAACCTAAAACTAACCTAAACCTAACCTAAACCTAACCTAAACATAACCTAAACATAACCGAAACATAACCTAAACCTAACCTAAACCTAAACTTAACCTAATCCTAACTTTGGCCAAAAGATAAAATTCTTTGAATAACTCCAATAACTACGTATTCTACCTATATTATATTATATTGCGGGTGGAATTAATAATTCACGAAGTATATAAATACTTAATGTATATATTTTAACGTACAATATAACGTTTTGATCAATAGATTTTAATCAAAAAGCAAACTGCAATGAACACTCATTTGTTATTGAGGCGAACAAAATAAAATGTATTGTTGTCTCATTGTGTTCTACTTGCTAAACAAAACTGCCTCGCCACTACCTTGGTTCTATTCTAATCATAAGAAATAAAATGAAAAATAGATAGTAATCGGTATTAAGCTCATAACTTTTACAATAGAAGAATGAGGCCATTTTATATTTAACACGTCAATAATAATACAGTTGCTACTATTTATACACAAAAATACTTAAACAAATACGGCAAAAATGTATAAAAATATACATTAATTATTAAAAGAAAATATTTTTATCTTCAGTACTTCCGTTACCAATTCACTGATGTACATATAGCGTACTCGTATATAAAATAATTCTTAATATTAATAATTCGTAATCTGCGACTTATCTGTTATTGAGAACGGTAAGCTGCTTGCTCGTTGGCATCTACTCGATAAAAATAATTCTGATTTTTAAGGTTAATTTTAGAGAGAAATTTATAAAGTTATAAATATTTTTTCAAGTTCGTCATTTTATAAATCTCAAAAATACTGGGTTCCTATATTTAAAAAAAGATCCGGAATATAATGTCTCACTTATAGCTTACAGGAAAACAAAGATTCTAAATCTTAAAGATCTCACGGAAAACTGCTTGATATGGGACTCTTTTCAAATTAATTTCTTGCACTTGATCAGTTCTTTTTTTATTCGTATCCTATTAGGGCATTGCTACAATCAGTGCGGAAATACTAAGATGAGAATAATGATATAATTATATATGTATAATAAAAATAAAATAATGGTTAGGTTAGTTAGTTTAGTTAAAATATCTACTATTATTATACTATCTAAATTACTATTAGTTTACAGCAACGAAGATACAACCCACTCATAGAACAGGAGAGTTGCAGCAGCATTGATATTGTGAGAGAGACGCTGACAAAAAACGCGAGTAATTGCTACAAATCAAAATTCAAGCTAAATGTGTTTTGAAATTATGATATCTTAATACGGTAGGCTTTATCATACAGGTATTTATGTGTCCTAATATATAACCCGGAAGTATTAAAAATTGTAGTTAAAGCCTTGATATTAAATGTCCTGGGGAATGTTTTCTAAATATACCCACAAGTATGAGTAGTAATTATTGCTTTTTTCTAGATATACCTTGCTGTAGACTTGACAATAGTAATGGTTTTGAAGTTAAAACCAAAGCAAACATTTAAAAAAAAAACTGCCCATCCTACCTAAAACCTAAGTTGCGGGCCCCGTCAACCTGCAGTTCTTATATCTCTGCATAAAAACATGGAGTTTACCGTTCGCGTTGCCATAATGCTTTTGTTGACAAAAATCAGCGGTATAGCTCGCTTAGGTCGAATGACGATGACTATGGACCATAACATATATACATCCGTCCTCAACAAAGATACACATGGATTTTCACCCTTGAGGGCCGAGATTTGTTATTGGTGACATTGAGGCATTCCATTTTTGTGTATTTGGGTATTTGGGTGCCCGGATACTCACACTAGCAATACTAACTCAGAAACATGATGTTGTAATTTCATGCTTGTATTTTTCTTCCAACCAAATGTATTTAGCGAAAAAAAAATAAACGCGCCTAATTTATATTTAGCAACTAATAAAGACAAAGACATTAATGGTAACTCGGGTGTTGAATATTTAGAAAAGAACCCCACTCATAACCTTTACAGAAAAACAACGTCGAAATTTAAAGAAGTAAATGAGGTGGTAGAGACACGTATCAAAAAAGTTATTGTTAGAGCACACTTATTTACAGGCCTCATCCGCTGGCATGAAATACTTCTCCATTCTATTAAGCATTTTAGAGGGTAATATAGACTCCTAGTAGTGTAGGACGACTCCATTAGACGGTGAAAGTCGACGGATACATTTGAATCGTACTGGAAGTCCCTATGTAAGGGGAGGCCTATTTTCAGCAGTAGAGATAATGATGGGTTGCATTGGAGATAAAGAACAAATGAATAAAACTTATAAAAGCGTCGCAGAGTACACAACAAATGCGTATTTCATTGTCATTGAGTATTAGATTACGTAAATCCTGGTATCCCTTTGCAAAGGACAAATTTTCAGTACGTGACCCCTTTAAACTAACTGTAACTAACTGTAGACAAAGTGACAAGTTACTTCTTTCCTCCCTTTTCACTCTTTAAAAGATTTTGTTTGACGAAGTTACCTTGTTCACATATACTCCTCGTAAGTAGCTCATCTTCACTTTACGTGACGAGACCTTTGGTTTTTGTATCTTTTTTTCGTAGGTATTATTTGTATGCTCTAGTCTCTGACATTGCATTTCAACAAATTCATTGCATCGAATAAAGGAAAGGTTTGATGAGTTAGTACCACATTTACTTGCTGGATTTTCTGTGCAATTACCGTCATCTAGCAACATCATCATTATATCTTCACTTGCAATTTGTTTTATTTAAATGAGTGTAAAGATTAAATAGTGATATTGAAAAATAATAACTTTATATGAAATACATATTATTGAAGATATAGTAGGTACCATAAACTATGAAGATCAAATGCCAATTTTATGCTAATAAAGACATAGAATATGCACTTGCCATATCTTATGGTTAGCCATCATTGATGCAAATCGAGAGGTGATTATAACCCACCCTTGATAAGTAATCTAGGTAAATTCCTTATCGTACCACATAAGAATAAAAATTTCTAACAACCTTTATTGTATTCTATTTGTGTTGTGACTTTACTTATCCTGTAACTTGATAAATATACATAGATTAAATAAGGATCAAAAACATAAATGAAATTAATAATTGTAAATTTAAATGTGTTTTATACATTACCTTTTGCACATGCTCTAGTGACTCCGCCGCAACAACTTGTTACTTCTACTATCTTTACACTATTAAACTTTTATTTAGCTTGTTCACCAGTTAGTATATAAATCTTTATCTAATACATTTCCCGTACTAATTATAAAACAAAAGATCAAAAACCTCTTTCCCGACTTATAAGCTTATAAATTTGAACTCAGATATAGTAATATAATATCACATTATTTAAAAGTCATTTTCTAGTAGAGCTTCACCACTTGAATATTACAAAGAGATTTGAAAATAACAAGGTATTCATTATATCTCGGTCTTTTATAGGTTTTTTTTATTAAAAAAGATGAATTCAGTCATTTTAATATGGTAAAATGCAATTTAAGTATATTTTCATTATCATATTTAATAATATTGCAAGATATCAATCAGATCTACTGTTTTATAAACTTCTTAAAACTGTTCAAGGTTATCAATGAGGAATTATCTTCAAAATTATTATTACTTCTAATTAGATACGTTCTTATAAAGATATAAAACTTCTTGCAACTTAGGTAGATGCGCTAATAATAAAACGAATCTTAAAAATACCTATAAGACCTTGTACCACTTTTTCCTACAAGGCTACAAAGAATGAAATAATGTCTATATCATTATAGTTTTAAGGCCTTATCACATTTTGCTAGATATTTAAGTGGGAACGCCGCATTTTTTTTAATCGAACTGAAAAAAACGGATTTATTTTATTCTATTCACAAATTCCATATTAACTTTCTTAATTTGTTAAGAGATTTATTATGGAATATTCGGAATTCATCACAAAGTCCCCCATTAAAAAGGTCCGATTTTGTAGCGCTAACTAAGCGGAAAATAATAAATGACCACGCACACTTTTATTTAGCCGTTTCGGCATCCACTATTCCTCAGCTCATAGTTAATCTAAAATTGAAGAAGAATCTCAGGAAAGACGATCCTGTATATTCCGCATCCACCTACTTCTGCGTATCTAGCCGTCCTACGAATCCGCTTCCGAACTGCTGCAACGTAGACCATAATAGCATTAAAGTCAACAAGACTCGGTTCAGGGAACCTAGTGCGATACATTGCTAACCCACAACATCGAAAGTGTTGTTATATTACTCGAGCTTTATAAGCCTTTTACGTATTACTAATAATGATTTTGCATCAATGCTCAATAAAGATTCAAGATGCAGTGTGCTTTCACCCCTGAGGACTGAAATGTTTTGTTATGCTTTGTTATTACAGCTAGACACTAACCGCAGCATGGTTCCTCCACAGCTATACATTCAGTTATAGGTCGCGGCACATAAGTCTAGCAGGTAAGGAATCGTGTAGGGTATAGCTGCGAATTGGTAATGTCGCGAAATAGTTCATTTGATGTTCAATTGATTACGAATAAAGTGTTTTTGTTTGTACTTCTTTATGTCAAAGCTAGTTCGTTTAAGCTAGTTTTATAATAACATCATCATCATCATCATCTCACTAATATCATAAATGCGAAACTTTGGATGATTGTATGAATGAAATTTAGCACGGACACAGATTATAGTATGGAAGGCTACTTTTTTACGCGAACGAAGTACGGCGGAAGTTAGTAGAATTTATTTTATTAAATACAAATATACAGAATGTACATTACAGTGTACCACTTTACACAAAAATAAAAGTGTGGCAATTTTTATTTAAAAAAGAATAAGAATTAAATTTAGAAAGCGACTGTATAACAGAAGTGAGCGGGTTGTCGTATCGGTGCGCGGGGCAGAGTACTACTGGAGAGCCAATAAGCGCAGTCCACCCGCGCCCCCTTGACTCCCCGAGGATACCTTATTTTCGACTTGTGCGCATTAACGGTCAGCACTAGACTTATTCGCCGCAACTTATACACAGTGTCCAACATACGGTAATAAGCTATTGGAAGTATTTCGACAAAACGGCCCGCGGCTCGAGACTAGTTTCGTTTGCGAGCACCAATCCCATCTCTTGCCCTTCATATTTTGTGTGATCTACTTTCATTGTAAATTTCGCGATGTACAATAATCAGTTTTTGTTATTAAACGACCAACTGAGAAACATAATAACTAAGAATAATAATAAGGAAACGTTTCAACTATGATATGAGATTTACCCTACACATATGTAGTTAATTCGCATAATGAAATTAAACATTATAATTGTGATTAATGAGATTTATGTAGCTGTAACTTTCCACCACAATTGTTTGCAGTCGAGGACTAAGTTTACTAATGTAAATTTTGAGTAATGACTTCAAATCCTCATCTATTATATATACTAACATACTATATGTACTATACATAATATATATATTTTATTTTACCAGAATTACCAAGATTATTGTCAAGGAACGACTACTTGAGGTAGAGTTCATTTTTGTTAACCGAATAGACCACAGGAAGCCAGAACGGGATACTAAAATAAGTATATGTATGAAAATAGATTCACTATTTCATTATTATCAAAACTCTAAAGTCAGATTATTCTAGAAATATCAGTTTATCAGTATTCCGACACTTGCAAATCTTGCAACTTGCAGACGCGACAGAACTAAATATTTTGAAGAATAAAATATCTTTGTTTGCATAACTGAATTTATATACAAATATTTTTATGATGCTGTAAATTTTAACAAAAATATTAGTGCGAGTTTGCGCACAAAAAATATAATATAAATATAATATTTTCAAAACAAATTCGAAATTATCGAGCTGTTTTAAATAATAAACCGAACGAAGTTATTTTATTACAACTGGCTTAGTGCTTGCTTGACTTGAGTTGTTTATTCAACACATCCTCAGGACAAGAAATTTATCCATTCTGATGATTTCATTCATGATGTATAAAAACAATGATGTGACTACGATCCATCTCATACAACAGCTGGACAGTAGTCAATACAAATATTAAGAAATAGAATAATCGAAATGACTCCAGTATATGCCTTTTTAGGTATTAGCGAAAAACTATTCGTATAACAGAAAAACACATTTTAAAATGCGCCAATAATTATATTCCAACTCTTAGAAGACCTGTCCATAATGTTAAAGTATATTGCATATACAGTTGGTAATTTTTCATGAACAATCGTGACGAAGCAGTTGAGAGGAAACGACGTTACACTGTTAATCCAATGCGCTGTTTCATCATGACTTTTTCCTCTCTTTTAATTAATCTAAATATTGTTACCCTCAAGTAAATGTAATTCTGCTTAACTACCAAGAGGCGACTGGGAGATATTAATTCGTCAAAAGTAAGTGACCGAGCCGAGGTTCGCCCTCTCGGACACCCTCGGTCAGTTGCTTTCGCACCCAGCGTAACGGTCCAAGCCGAAACTCCCTCTCGGGAACCCTTGTGCTGGTTACCCATTAATAATCTCTCGGCTAAGTGCCTTAAGCCCTCAGCCACCTATCAACCTGGTGAAGATGTAAAAGCCCTTGGGCTAACAGTAGCACACAGTCATAAAAAGAAAACAATAAAAAAGCTGAGGGATAAAGGGAAAAATTAATCTGAATGTAGACCGATTACAGGCTACGATTACGTTATGTACGATCTCTTATTCATCAGGTTATTGATCCGATCAAGTAATGAATAGAATAAATATTATAACTTTAAATAATATAAATTCATCTTTCTCTGTGATACCTTAGTACTATAGCCACGTAAATTCGATCATAAATCGAAATACAACTTTTTTTTATTAAAAATTCAGAACCTTCATCACAGAAGTAATTAAAAAGTCAATTTGTTTTTCACAACGATTTTATAAAATGTCGTCACAAGAAATAAGTTACCAAAAGCTTTTCATTAAATTCACTTTGGTCAGAAACCTCGGCGTAAATCGGTTTTTAGGGACTAAAACAAATAATTGTTGTTTAAAATTTTTAAAGGTCCTCAAAATTTACATTTTATTGTATTTTTTTTCATTATGTAACAAAGAAACATATGTTTCTATATAAATCGATAACATTAGGTAAATAAAAAATGTATTAAAATAGTCTTGTTTTTTGTTCGTTTGTTGTAAGTTTTTTTACACAAACTCAAAAATATTTTTTACACGATAGTTTATAAATGCATTTAAAAACACACAAACGCATATTGATTTTTAGATTGCATGAATCCGAGCACTGGCTCACTTTCAATATGACTTACTAAATAATAGTTACATTTCTCAACCCTTAAAAGAGTTAAGAAATGTAAAGAATTTATCCCCAAATTTGGAAATAGTAACTTATCTAATATAATTTTATGAATTTTTAATATTAAAACTTGCGCAAACGCAAGATTTTTTGGTTATTGGCAATAACAAAAAGGCTGAATTAGATTGAATTACAGATGTTTGAGCTTTGAATTGTTTAATGGTATATGGTGTACCATTTCATAATTCAACATGCACGAACTTTTGCCAGGGGAACTATTAGAAACTTTCTAAGAAATAATTTCACACAAGATATAATAAATGTTGTCTGAAACATACTAATCATTTATATTGCGGCTCCAAGCAATTTAATATTTACTAGACACGCTGTTTCTGCCGGTCGGGAACATGGGTGTAGCTCACCGCAAGTCTAAATGAAGATCTTTTCATTTATTACTTCAACGAGACACTGGAGATATTTAATGTGTTACGCTGTAATAAATATGGATGTACTTATTTCTTAATTTGTGCAGCTTATGTAACCCTTATAATACTATGCATACTTATATATTAGTCAGATAATTATAACGATAAACACATGTAGGTACTTTATGAGTATATTTATATTTGTATAGAACTGACACAATTATTATAATATTTGATACTCAACCTGTCTCAGGGATTACACCAGATTATTATTTTATACTTTCCCTTTCCTCCTAACCCTTTGATGTACAGCTATGAGACCTGAACAATTATGACAGAGGAAAAGGTACTAATAAAGATCTTGGACCCAGTATAATCTCCGTTTATTTTCCTTTATAAACGTATCGATCATAGATATAAAATTAATCTCAATCATTAATAATAATAATAATCTTTATTCGCCTTTGAACTAGCGTTACATAAGGTGGATTACAAATTTTTGTGCTCCAAGTTCAGCCATTGCAAATGGCATGCAAATATTTCGTTTATATAAGTAATCTTACAATCTAAAATATGATATAATTATTTTTTAATTCTATTATATATTCTTACTCTTTTGTGTTCTGTTTCATGAGACAGAATTATAGATTATCACAGGATCACCTAAGCCAGTAGCAGCATCTAGCCATCTCCTCTATTGAAAATAGGATACTTTACAATCTTAATAACCGCATGAGTTAGGCGATCCTAGGCGGAATCGGTGTTCTATTGCGAGTTGGATAAGTAGATTGCAATGGGGGGCCGATCTAATTCAAATCAAATTTATGTCCCTTTGCATTTTGTTTTACAGGCCTTATTATTGCCTCATGTAAGAATATTAATAAATACTGTGACTAATAGAATTATATCCCCAATCAAACATGCACTGTAATATGTGAGATTTTTCTGTATCGAGGGAAACAAATGAGCACACAGTTGCCCTGATGATGAGTGATTTCTGAGGCCCGTGCCACCCAAGTTCACCAACGATAAGAGATCAATGTAGAATCGTTGCCACCTCAATGGATTAAGATCGATTTCCTCAATATCAGTTTTAAGGGTCTCCGATCCCTACCCTCAAACGAACACAAACGAAATGGTCATATTTTAAGCTAGTATTGTAGTATATATAAATATATATATATATATAAATATATATATATATATATATATATATATATATATATATACACATACATATATACGTAATTCTACTACTATCAGCTTTTGCGTATCTCGGAACAAATTAATATTTATAAACTAACGGCAGCCAGAGTTTACATCCTGGTGTGTAAACGTCAAACACCCACATGACTGTGAATTAACATACACACAAATGTTATAGTGAACGAGATAAAATATGCGTAGTATTCGCGTAAATATAAGAATATTTAATTAATATGGGCATATTTTGTAGACTTTGTTCTTTTATAAAATAGAACAGACAAGAGTTTATATCAGCGTATAGTTGATAAAGAATAGAACGGACAATAAATTGTTAAAATAATATATATACAAATTAATATACATAAATATAAAATATATGTATATTCATTTGTCAATATACAGTGGCGTACAGTTTTTAATAGTTTAGATATATGCAAATATTTTTTATTATTTTATAAGTTAAAAGCTCTTAAATCAGATTCTTACAAAAATAACTTTTCCGACACTTACGAATCTTGCAACTTGCAGACGCCACAAAACTACGAGTATTTTAAAGTATAATATATTTCGCACCAATCGCTTTATTTGAATAACTGAATTTAGATTGGAATAAATATTTTTACGGCACTGTGAATTTAAATAAATATCACTGTGAGCTTGCATACAATAAATTTTCATAAATAAACTTAGAGTTATGCAACTCGTTTAAATATTAAGTTCAATAAACTTAACTCATCCGATCATATAAGAACTCAATATATCAAGGACCGCAGTGAAACTAATAGTGTAAAAAACATTAACATATGTGCCCTCACTCTTAGTTACGTTTTCTCGACGTCGTCGTCCTGTATGAATTATATATATATATATATATATATATATATATATATATATATATATATATATATATATATATATATATATATATATATATATATATGTATATATATATATATATATATATATGTATATTCATTTGTCAATATACATTGGCGTACAGTTTTTAATAGTTTAGATATATGCAAATATTTTTATTATTTTATAAGTTAAAAGCTCTTAAATCAGATTCTTACAAAAATAACTTTTCCGACACTTACGAATCTTGCAACTTGCAGACGCCACAAAACTACGAGTATTTTAAAGTATAATATATTTCGCACCAATCGCTTTATTTGAATAACTGAATTTAGATTGAATAAATATTTTACGGCACTGTGAATTTAAATAAATATCACTGTGAGCTTGCATACAATAAATTTTCATAAATAAACTTAGAGTTATGCAACTCGTTTAAATATTAAGTTCAATAAACTTAACTCATCCGATCATATAAGAACTCAATATATCAAGGACCGCAGTGAAACTAATAGTGTAAAAACATTAACATATGTGCCCTCACTCCTAGTTACGTTTTCTCGACGTCGTCGTCCTGTATGAATTATATATATATATATATATATATATATATATATATATATATATATATATATATATATATATATATATATATATATATATGTATATATGTATATATATATATATATATATATATATATATATATATATTATCGCCCAAAGGATTAATGACAAACCTCGTCACCAGTATTAAAGTTTGTTAATAATCGGTTTTATTCACTCGAAGATTACGGGTGAAACGCATTAGCTATTCTATCAGATATTCAGTGTATTCTGTCAAAGCCTTTCTCCGTTAAGCGAACTCTTGTTATATATTATATATATATATATATATATATATATATATATATATATATATATATATATATATATATATATATATATATATATATATATATATATATATGTATTATTTATTTTTTATATTGTTCTCTAGAATATTTAAAGCGACTTAGTAAGGAAACTTTCCGACTAAAGTATGTGCAAAAGTTGTAAAATATAATACAGGGTGGGCCAAGAATTAGTTAACATTTGAAAAAAATCGTATAAAAAACCATTTGAGATATTTTAAAAATTGTGTATTTAAATAATTATTTGGAATTTATTTTTAAAAAATAAATTCCAATTAATTATTTTAAAAATCATCTAAATGACCACCATTTCGACTTTTGCACTCTTCTAATCGAGTACCGCAATTTGCGAATACGCGTCGGCAAAGAGACTGCGAGATCGCCGACATTTCTTCGCTTTAATTGACGTAGTGTATTTGGTTTATGGATGTAGGACACGACTTTTTAAATACCCAATAAAAGTAAATCTGCTGGGGATAGATCTGGACTTCTGGGTGGCCATGGGATATCGCCTCGTTTGGAAATCAGCTTTTTCGGGAACATTTCTTTAACCGCCGGCAAGGACTCGTTGGATGTGTGACAAGTGGCTCCATCTTGCTGAAACCATGTGTTACGATTGTAGCCAGCAAATTCCAGTAGCATCGGTGCCAAGAACTCCCCTAACATTTTCACATACTCAACAGAATTAACAGTAACCGAACGGCCACGAGAATTTTCAAAAAAGGGTCCAAAGATTCCTCTTGCTGAAATTGCAGCCCATACAGTTACCTTGGGAGAATGAAGTGGCCTCTTGTGTTTAGCTTTGGGATTTTCGTTGATCCAATACCCGCGATTGTCTGTTTGAGAATGTCTGTTGAGGTGGAAATGGGCTTCGACCGAAAACAAAAGATTGTCAAAATTACGTAATGATATGCGGGATAATCCTAATTCAACCGAACGTTTGCGCGTCGATAAATCTGGATCACGTCGAACAGAAGCGGAAACTTGCTGTACGTTCTCTTTGCTCCGAGAAATCCGTGGGCCACCGGTTTGCTTCAAATTAAGTGTAGATCCCGTCTCTTCATACTTCTTCACCCATTTCTTTATTAAAAGAGCACTCGGACACATATCGGACTTAAATCGTGTAAAACGTATTCAACACGAAATAAGCGTTTCACAGTATTGTTTAAATAAAATTGTTTCACAAAAAAAGCGCACTGGCGGATGAAGCGATCCATTGGGAATAAATTTCCGAGAAACAAGCTAGCAGCAAGACCCTCACGGCGCCCCGTGCGGTGTTTGTTTGCGTGTTAGATTTAAATGTTAACGAATTCTTAGCCCAGCCTGTATAATATTTAAACAATTTTACTATACCTACATTGGAAATAAATAATTCTTAAAGTTTATCTATTTAAGAAATTTTAAGCAAGAAATATGTAATCTAGAATATTAGAAACCATGACTAAAAAGAAGAGATAAGTTTTCATGCCAAATACAGGAGCAATATATTCGTTCTCTTTATTTCTCGTTTTTCATTATAAATTTATTTCTCTATTTTATAATAAGTGACTAACTAAACACTATTTATAAAACATCCTTTCAATTGATTGAACAACTATAATCTAAAAACAAACATAACAAGATTAACCCAACCACGCAATGTGTTCATGATGTTGAATATTCCACACAAAGTCCATTTCCATTTCATTTCCATCCATTTTATCATTCATTTTAAATTCTCTAATTCGATTACTATACCTTACTTTGTAAGTTTCGTTAATTTTTACAATGCGATATATAGTTTTTGATGCAATTAAAAGTTTATGACTTTAAAATGTTATAACTTTTTTATTTTCCTTCCGTAGATTTGATTCCATTTGTTTGAAATATCTTATATATTTGCTGATAATCAACTAATGGCAAATTTAAAGATTATTTATTCTGTACTGTGTTACTTATACATTTATATATGTATGTATAGAAAGATAGTGCAGTTTGTCTCTAGATGCAGAATAAATTGAACCCTCGCAGAATACCAACGCGAAATAGCAGCATAATGCTGCTGTGTTTCGTCTGGTGAGTGTAGGGATTCGGAGACCTTTATTACCTTTATTACCTATATTACGCTCTGTGCTGCTTTTGCACGACAACAAGTTTCCTTGCCTTTTTCCTTCCCAAAGTTTATATATATATATATATATATATATATATATCTGTGTGTGTGTATATATATATATATATATATATATATATAGATATATATGTGTGTGTATATATATACTGGGTATTAGGAGACCGCTTCTGAAAACGAAGACAGACGATAGTACTAATGACACCTTTGATGATGACGGAAAAAAAGTCGATCCTGAGTAAAAAAAATCATATTTTAAAACGTTTTATTAGCATCATTTACGCTCCATCATGTTAGTACAGCTAAAAGAAACGATGGTTTCATTAAAATACATTACTTTACTTTAAAAAAACCAGCAATGTAACACAAAATCAAAAACAGCTGATACTCGAATCAACGAACACCCGGGCGCGGCGCTGATACCGCGGAAATTATCAAAGTGCCGTCAACGGCGGCCACGGGCCACCGCAAGAGGAGCTGTTTGTTTTGAGGGGAATGATTATTATGTTATATATATATATATATACTTTATAGCTTGTTAGCTGATCCATAGCTCTAGCAGGTCATCGTAATTCGGACCTCTGTATAGTCGAGGTCAGAATTAATAAGGTATATCTATACTGACTGAGGTTAAACTTCTTTTCGATTTATAAGTATACAGTAAAAAAAAGGCGATAAAATGGTATAGATAGAGAAAGACAAAGAGGAACGAGTAGAATATAAAACGAGCCTATAAACGTAAAGATCTTCTCTTTATTTCTCATTTTGGCTAAGTGCCCTGTTTGGTGTCCTTTTTGCATCAGAAACGCTTCATTAAAAGTAGTAACAATAAGAACATTATAATTAAATACAAGGTTGAAGGGCTCTTTCAAGTAAAACGGATTTATTAAAGAAAAAAGGACTCTGCCACCTTATGCGCCGCTGCGCATTTAGGACTAACATCATCATTATCAGGCTTCTGTCAATGGGCCTTTCACAATGAGTGATACGCCTGATATTCGTCTTAACGCATCCAGTTACTATCACCCACCTGCCACACGTCTCTCTCATCTCACACACTGCGTTTGCCTGGATGGTCCCTATTCCGCTCTATATATCCGTGATGAACTCTGCTCCAATATCTTCTCTGGAAACGGGGCTCGTACATAATAGCCGTGCATATTTTTATAACGTCGTTGTCCATTACAGGTTATATAGATCTTTCAAATGAAGCTAAAACCATATAAGCACTCTAATGAAGAATTTCCTATACTATAGAGGTAGCACCACTCTGCAGGTAGTATCGTAAACAGAAATTAGGTTAGTTCGAACGGACCACGCCCTCACAGAATACGTGTATTTTTTGTTTTTAATTACATTAAGAGTAACAAACGAGCACACAGTTCACCTGATGGCAAGTGATTTTTGTGGCCTATGACATCTATATTCATCCTTGACAAGGTATCATAATGCAGATGCGTGGTCACCCTTAAGGACTGAAATGGAATGCCTCGTCATCAGTAGTAAAAGTCCCCTGCATCCCTATATTCACCAGACGAAACACATCCCAAAAATAGCTTTACTATGCTATTTTACGCTGGTATATTGAGGGCATGGTCGTAACCCGTTCAAGCTGACCCATTCATTCTGCAGCTGGAAAAAAAACTACAGTGGAGCTCTACCACTGTCAACACAACATAGCATAACGCTGCTGAGTTTGCTATGGTGAGTATATGCAATCATGGATCGGATTACAGGTAACGAGGTATTCCACCAAACCAAACAAAATAACTTTTACAAAGCCCATTTATTTTATGCTTCTAAACAGTCTATAAGGGACAAATGTGTGTACGTGAGACTCTTACGTTACTGCAATGGAAAAAAACGAAGAGGTGATATACGTTTAATTATTAAATATTCAGATAGCATTTACGTGATGGAGTCACACTGCAGTGCACTCTTGGCCATGATATATTAACGCCTAAAATAATAGTACTATAGTTTAGCGCTGCTGGTGAATGAAAGGAACTGATGATATGAACTTTGATATTGGTGATGACATTTAATTCTTCAGATGTGACACAGCATCTACATTGTGATTACGTATTGAAGATGAATGTGGGTGTCAGACGAAAGGAATCACTTGAATCATTAGCTACGCAGTGTGCGCGTTTATCACTCATAACCAACATATGTACATATATGTTGATGATCATCAATACTAAAAAGAGATGGATTGGTTCGAGGATCGCTTTGTTCACCATTTTTCGGATAATATGTTTTCGGATGGGAGGCACAGTCCAACTTGTATTATGATAGTCTAAAAATAACTAAAATTACTTTGAATATATTTGATTGTTAAGCCGATGATTGGGTATTTGATGTGTGTTCTAGGGGATTTCGATACTTGTTAAAGACGTGATTTAGAGGATAAAATAGTTTAATATCACTGGTAAAGGGCAAGGGTAAATATTTATATTTATTTATATGTAACTCATATATTAAGTTTTTGTTTTTTGGAAAGAGTTATGATTAGAACACTTGAAATCAGTGTTAGGGAAACGAATGCACTCTGCAGAGAAACAACAGAAGGCGATCATAAACATCATGGCTGTAGAATATATCTAAAAGTATTTATTAACTAGTCAGCGGTACAATGAAGAGTTCGGCGAGCATTAAGACCACGACCTGTGTTATAATAATGATATCCAAATTTCTTAATCAGATATAAGTTTCACGGTTTGAGTATTTGGTGATACATAGCGACACAAGCATGAGAAGTCCATTGACAAGAGGATTCTTACTTCAATCCTCATTTTAACGTAAATTCTAGGAATTTATAATGTACAAGTAACATTTGCATTTAGTAGAAAGTTAAGTTTTTATAGCTTTCAAGCAATCTTTTCAAGTTCTTCAGTAGCATACTTACAAAAAAGAACAAAGAATTTAATTCAAGAATCGAAACCCTGGCTAAACCACACCTCACTTGTTTTACTTAACTAAGATTACGTTTTGACAATATTGATTACACACGCTAGTTACCTATAATCGGATATTCTTAACTTCCGATAGATCGGAGAAGAGACTTTTCAGAGACATCTAATTTTCATAAAAACATTACAGAAATCGCACTGTATGTAGTTTTATTTCCAAATTTTAAAGTATATTCTCTTTTATGTTTATCAAGCTAAAAGTTAATACTATTACGAAACTGTGAAAAGTTAAGCGTTTCTTTCGTTATCTCTGCTTTGGATTGAATTTAAGTAGATTGCTCCTTTTACCTTTTTATTTATTCAGGACTCGAAAGTTATTACGTAATTTTATATATTTATTACTTTTGAATTGTTAAAACGATGGGGTAGTTTACCAGACTGATCTCGTGCAATTTGGTTCCATTCCAGAAGAAATGAAAAATAATTAATATTGTTGCATGGTAATAATTCTGTAATTCTGACCTCGACTATACAGAGGTCAGAATTATGACCAGCTAGAGCTACGGATCAGCTAACAAGCTATACAGTATATATATATATATATATATATATATATATGATATGTTATTTGTTACATATTTAATTACACCATTCCATTCTTCATTATATAGTTAGTTATATTTTCTATGTATTATAGAAATAATCACCAACAAAGCGATAAGGCCGCCCTTTGTTCGAACTATAATATTTTGTCTATTCATGTATTATGTACAATAAAAAAATATAGTACAATTTAGAATTTTACTATCTTAAACGTAACGAAATCGTAAACTGAACTTGGGTGCTTGCATATTTTAAAATGTAATGTGTTGAGCTACTATGCGTAATCATATAAATAAACTACAATTATTATTAAATAAAATGATAATACTCACTCACATCGTATGTATATAAAATATGAATTGTCGACCATGAGCCCCTGTGGCCTAATGGATAAGGCATCGGCCTCCTAAGCCGGGGATTGTGGGTTCGAGTCCCACCAGGGGTACTATATAAATGTTATTCATTGCTTTTTGAAATTTGATTTAGGTATTTACTTTTATTTATCAACTACTTGATTTAACTTTGAAAAAAGGATTTTAATTTTATAAAAAATATATTTTTTGTGGCTTATCATTTTTATATGGTTGAAGATGAAAAACACTATATAAAAAATATATAGTTTAACTGATGGAAAGTGATGAGCGCGACCCACATACGACATCTATCCTAAAAAAAAATTCAACAATCACCCATTGTCACCCCTAAGGACTAAGATAGCATGCCTCGTTACTAGTTACTAGGTCTCCTGTTCCCTGCACTTCTTGGCCGAGCCGACTCTATTATACTGCATCTAGAAGGAAGAAAATAATCTCAGATTAATGTGACTTTCATCAGCTGGTAGTTCAGATAAAAACGTACTACGAATACGTAGAAATATTTAATTAACATTTATTAAAATATTAGCACGAACAGAAATCCGTGCTATTATTTAACTGACTTACGTGGCTACAAAGCCTGCTTAGCAATTGGCTGGGTACACGAATCCCCGTTCTTAATATTTCTTTCTGAATCATTAGGAATGCTTGAACAGTATGCTCTTTAAATTAAATCAAATGTTTAATCGATCTTTATTCACTAAATTATGACATTAATACTGTTAGTACTGATTTACGATATTGTCGGTGGTGTGAAACTTTAATAAAAATTTAAACAACGAAAAAGCAGAGTGTGTTCATCGTAGTACACAGGATAGAACTGAATCCTCTCTGGCAATCTACACTTGGATTTATGAGTATACAGTAAAAAATATTAATAGGAGAAAAATGGCACAGAGGCAGAAAGAGAAAACAAATGGGAGAAGTAGCGTATATATGTTAATGATCTTTTTCCCGATCTGGCGAAATACCAGAGTATTTACCGTCAAATAGTATTTTCCAACCTTTTTGTGTCAGAAACTTTTCCTTAGACGTTACATACAAAAGATAAACTGGACCTTTTAATTTTACCCTCATTGCAACCAAAAAGTTTCCCTTCAAAATATTTCGAATACAAGTTAATTCCACGTATGCACGTATTGTTTTTTTTTATAACAGCGACTCAGGGGAATAATGCATTAAATAAAATTAATAAACGATGACATTTAATTTCGACTTCATTGGTTTCATGAATACTTAAGCCTTTTCATTAGGCTCTCTTGGAACTCAATTAGGTCAATTATTTTGTACCTTTCTTTTTTGTTTACTCTGAACGTTGAGTAACTCTTTTAACTTTGAATCCAATACACATTTGCAGTTTATATGCAAGAAGTATATTACGTGTTATGTGTAGTAAATATTAGATAACTTTGTATTCAGTGATCATAATTAAAATGTATGGTAAAACCTGCTTAAACATATTATATAAACACAATTTTTAACGTAAAAAAATTGTCGACGAGAAAGAAACTCATTTTTTCAATGCACATTCATCCACAGCAAAATGCTTAAAAAAGCTTAACAGGGTTGCGTAGATCATTGTCTATATATTTCATTACATAATATTATTTACAATCTAAATAGTATATATATATATATATATATAAATAGTCGTTTATAATAGTGTTTTCAATGGCTTTATAATTTCGTTTTATGTTGGTAGTCCAACTTATTAATAAAAAACACCATATTGTTAAACGCAGCGTACAATAAGCAAACCAGAATACGAAACCCCAATGATGTAATGTGTAAATTTGCGGGAAATCCACCGATGCAATTACCAGTAATACTAAAGATATTATTTCATGTGGTAACATTGAATAATCTAGTATTTAAATATTTTCAAACAGGCTAGTATCATCAAATTTAATTTTTAAACATCCTTTAATTGTCAGCTTGATCTATCTATATAGATTAGAAATACGCAAAGGGATTATAACGTTCCGTTCATAATATAACAAAGCATTAGAATGTATAAATCGACGCTGTAGCGAATCAAGTATGTAAATACATTCACTGAAACAAAAGTTTTCACTTATATGCTATCATGCAGAAGCGATCAGTCCCTGTTATAAGGGTTTCAAGGATACAATGGCATTCTGAACGCGCTATCTGATATGAATAGGTGATGCGTTTTTAAAGTACTGGGCAGATAAACAGGTACGTGAAGATATTGCTTATTATATATTTTATGATTATTTAATAATTTATTTATTATATTCTATGATTTTATTTTTTATTATATATCTGTAGGGTCTGAAAGAAATAATAAACTTTTATTATTATTATTAATATAAATATGTCAAAGTAAATTCTTTAAATTTTACTTAACGTTATTTATTAAACCACACGTGGGTAAAATTCCTCCGAACAAGGGTAAAGTTGAAGAATTTCTTTAAGTTATAATAAGAAACATGCGACAAATTATAGAACACGATGTATCACGTGTATGTAAAAGTGTTAACACTTTTACCTGTTCGTATATGAATACAGAAATATTTATACGTTTTTATTGAAAGTAAGAATGGTGAAAACCTAGTGCATGGTTCATCCAATGTTATGTATCTTGTCCTACTTGTAAAACCACGGGGAGTAGTCTTAGAGCCACGCTCCAGTTTGTCTCTAGATAGATTCCATTTCAGTGCTCACGGGTGACAAACGCATGTGTGTCTTGAATATTTGTCGAGGATAAGGTAAATTACGTTCACATGTTCTCCATACAAGCTTTGTTTCTATTTCCAACTGTTTGTTAACTCCGTTGAAATATTTTATTATATTCATTATCAAGAAAACCAACAGCGTTTTTTTACATACTTTCAAAAAATAATACAAATAAAAATTAAGGTCAATAACATAACGTGGCTATTGAAGTATATGTGTCGTAAACATAGGTACATAAATAGATTTATACACAGGAAGTGTTATTTACTTAATATTGTATTAATAATTTAATTTCTGAATTTGAATTTACTGTCTGTAAACAAGTCCACGTGATAAAAAGCAGCGTTATAGGTACGAGCAATGCCTATCAGAACAGAATTCTTTGAGAAATTAGTGTAGTCACAAGGTATGTGCAATAAAGGTATCTGACGTGATTGGTACGATGGGACTGTGATACCTATATTTTGTAATAAATCGGGACAATCTATGTTGCTACGTTCAATGTGAAATAGTAGGCACATATCTTAGAGTGTACATCTCTGTTGTAGGGTTAATAGGCAATGTTCAATCCAACCACCCTCGTAGGAGTCTGGACTTTTCCGAGAACAACATATATTTTTTTTATTACTTTGAGTGTTACAAACGAGTACACAGTTCACCTGATGTTAAGTGATTCCTGTGCCCCATGACATCGAGCTGACCCATTCATTCTGCAATTAGGAACAAACTGCAGTGTAGCTCTACCACTGTTAAAATAAATGGCTGATAAAAATGTAGTAATCTCAATCTTAATCTTTTATATCCGTTCCAGACGTGTTTTGTACTTTATGTATTGTGGACACATACATATCGGGCTTGCGTACTATAAAACACCACGCACATACTCAAAATATGTAGATTTAAGTGAAGCCACATCTTCGGATGGTTTGCAAATGCGTAAAATAAAACCAAGATTTTCATTAGCTTTGTTAGAAATGTAATCTAATGCTAAATCTAAAATTAAATTAATTAAAGTAATATTTTGTAATTAAAATATACCCCTAAATCACGAACAATATTTGTGTGATTAATTAATTAATCTACTATTAAATGCTTTATTATAATTCAAAGCCTCTTTCTTCCGTGTACAAGTAATGCATTCTCATTTATTTATGTTGAGTATTCTTATTACTATCATAATATATAAATAAACTAAAAAAATATGTTATTTCTTTGGTCATAAAACTTTACTGCCTCCATTTAACCGGTACAATTTTGTAAAATTAAATAATTTAGACGTCCGCCCCTGTGGCCTAATGGATAAGGCATCGGCCTCCTAAGCCGGGGATTGTGGGTTCGAGTCCCACCAGGGGTAACCGATTCGGTATACTTTTTTAACTTTTCGTAGGTTAGCGTAGTTTCGTAGTTTAGGTTATATCTGAATTACACATGTTTTATTAAAATAATATATTAATCGAAATATTACTTTGTGTAAAACGCACTTAGCTCACTTAATTGTAAGTGATTCCTGAGATGTTGGTGACAATAATTCTCATTAGGGCTAGGGCTCATAATATGTTGTCTTCCTTAAGACTTAAATGAAAGGAATTTATTTCGGTCATTAGACGAAACACAGAAGCTCTAAATTACTATTTTATGCCGATATTCTGTAAATTAAATCCTGGAATGGATACGAAAACGAGGGAGCGTTTTTAGATTCGCTGAGTGAAAGTAAAAAATCAAAATTATTGTTGCTTTTCAATATGTTCACCTAAAAGATGAATACATTTTTCACTTGTATACCATCTAAACAAATGTTTTGTCTCCGTCTGTAAAATACACTGAAATGTTGAATGCGTCAGTCGAACAGTTAATAATCGTTAGTAGTCAGATCTGGACTATAAGGTTGGGGATTCAAAATGTGAAGCCTACCTTATACAGGACAGCGTCTACGCCATCCCCAATCCTAAATTCGATTCGATTATGTCACTAAGTGACATTTTTTTTTTTAGTTTATATACAATAAGGGTACATAACACTTTAATTACAAAAAATAACATTCAGAGAACCACAGAGGTTTGTCGAGAATGTTACTTGACAATAATACAATAAAAATGTTGAGCAATACATGCAAGTACCTACATTAATAACTAAAAATATAATACACTGAAGTTCGTAATCGATACATTCAATGCATTTACAGGTTGTTCAAGAAATGAGATTTTAATTTTTGCTTTATGTTTTTAACTGCGATGCATTGAATGAAAGATGCATCCATATCATTAAGAATACGTGGTATGAGATACGGAGTGGTTCTTTCACTATAAATATTAGTTGCTGCGATAGTGACCATTTTTCCTTTAATTTTGTGCCGTTTTTGGAAATGATGGGTTATTTTGTTTTGGATACTTTTATTAAAGAATTGTTCTTTTATGATACTGTAGGTGGCTTTAGTGTGAACAGGAAGTACCTTACAATATCTTAATAATGCCAATTCATCGTTATGTTTAAATTGTTCTTTTACTTTAGGTGGGACAATCATTTTTAAAATTCTAATTTGCAAGTTAAGTATAGAGTTGAGATATGTTTTGAAAGTTCTGCCATAGCTAGTTGTACCGTAGCCAATAACGGAGTCAACGAGAGCGTTATATAACATGAGTCTAATCTTAAAGTAACCATGTAATGTGTGATGTGATTAGTTTCACTATCGGAAGCCATCTTAGCGTTATATAAACACACCTGGCACATCAAAACAGCAGTCAAAGACTCCTACAGGCGGGATCAGGCGGGAGCGATCGCCGCCTTGAGCTGCCTGCGAAACTCAGACAACTATTGCTAGAGAAAAATGCTGCGGTCAGGACCTAGAGCAGATACATAACCGAAGCTAATGTGTCCTCTTTGCACTACCTCGAGAGAGAGGTCAAAGGTCAAGGAGCGCATGGCCGAGCTCCGTGGTAAAAGATGGGATGATCTGTCTGCTGGAAGATATCATGCCGTCAAACACTGCCTTCTGCACGTGCACTGAAGGCGGATACCGTCTCAGAACTGACACCGTTAGATCTGCCTGACGGGGGGAACGCGTTCGAAGACTTGGAAAAGGCCAATTGCATGGCTGACAGTTTGCAGCTTGCCAGCTCCAATGCACTCCCAGTTCGCAACCAATCGTTGCGCGTTGATCTTCGCTACCATCAACGGGTGCTCCGCTCCCTCCGGTTCTGAAATCTGAAAAAATCTGAAAACCCGTAAAGCGCCAGGCGCTGATGGGATATCTAATAAGGTGATTAAATCCCTCGCCAATCACCTGATCTGCTTTCTTGTGACATTCATCATCATTTTCAATGTCCTCCTTTCCAGCTGCTTCTTCCCGGGCATCTGGTAGGATGCCAAGGTCATAGGGATTCTCAAATCAGGTAAACCTAGTAACCTACCATCTAGCTACAGACCTAACAGTCTCCTCAGCTCGCTGGGGAAGATCTATGACAGGCTGATCCTAGATACATTACACAAATATGTAGAGGAGATGCATCTACTGCCCGATGCTCATCGTTTGGGTTCCAAGCTAATCACTATATAATCAGGTCTACATCTCTAATCACAAAATAGAAAGAAACCCAGGAAAACGGGGGCGCTGCTCTTTGATGTAGCTTAGGCGTTTGACAAGGTCTGGCATGAGGGCTTAGTTTATAACCTCCACACAATCAGAGTGCCGGATAGACTCGTGACCATTGTACGAGAATACTTGTACAGCAGCTTTCGTTACAGCATAGAAGGCACCCACTCGTCCCCCAGGGCTATTACAGCTGGAGTCCCCCAGGGCTCGGTTCTTTCCCCCACTCTTTTCGCACTTTATGTAAGTAACATTTCCCGCACGAAAGGTGTCGAACTGGCACAGTATGCCAACGACACTGCACTCTATTCCGCTCATAGTAACATCAGAACGGTCTTTTCTTTTGTTCTTTTGGTTCAAGAAATAAAGAATCGAAGTGAACCCTGAAAGAGCAAAAGCGATATTTTTCACAGGCCACTGGGCTTGTGTACACAGGAAATTTATCAAGGTCAATTTTCCTAATTTAACCCTGTTTAAGACAGTCATTCCATGGTCTACATAAAATACTTAAGAGTCACTCTAGACCGTAACTTATCATTTTAACACATTTAAAAAAAGTAAGAGCTAGGGCGGCCTTTATCACGGGTAATTTTTTTAGCATTCTACAGGAACGCAGCAAAATACCCTTAACGTATATGTTGCAGATCTAAAAAAATTGCATACGACATTACAGGTACATTATAGCATTGCATTCGCACACATCCCGGAGGCTCGCTTAAAGCGCCTACAAACGCTACAAAACAAAATTCTCCGTAGGGTGACAGGCGCTACATGGTTCGTAAGAAACTCGGAATTACACGGAGACCTTAAATTTAAGATATTTCAATTCTACTGTAAATCACCCTAACCCGTTAGTGGTAACAGCGGGTGTCCCCTCCTAACGTACACACACACGCCGGCGCGTGGCACAAAAAAGTGCTCCAGGCTATAGACCGGGTACTTTAGACATGGTTTGTCCGTCGGGGAGGAAATCTGCGTCTCCGTCAGGAAAAATAAGTCTGGCCTTTTCGTCTCGAGATGGTGGCGGACGGCATTTAAGTTCGAGTGAAGTCCCCTGATGTTAGAAAAATCCACTGCTAAAGTGGGGACTTCCTCGTGATTGGGCTCAGTTTGCACCCAGCAGCTGTGATAAACGACGCTTGATGTGCCCCCCCAGAATAGGACGGGCAGCATGAGCCAGAGCGAGAGGATAGCATCTCTCGCTCTCGCTCAGAGAGGGATCCTCCAGTCTCTATGAGACTGGTACCCTCCTGGGGAATTTTATTTGTATCACTCGTTGTCATCACAAAAAGAGCATAAGGGGTGGGGAAGGAAAGGGAAGGAGAAAGGTCACAGAGGGTGAGGAATTGTGGGACAGGGAATAAAAAGACAGGAAGGGGCCAACTGATACTCATTCCCACACGCAACGCAACAGTCCCTAGAAAATCTGTTGCGATACGTGTAGTATAATGAAAGTGCCAGTTTCTATTTAGGCCCCGAGGTAGAGGGATAAGGGCGCCGGGACTCACCAGTCGAAACGCGGTAGCCTCTAGGAGGCCCCCACTTCACGTTGATTTTCTGTGAGAGGGTAGTGTTTCACCGGTCGATCCTGCCCACCTACGTGCTACAGCGAACTGCAGACTTGGATCTACTACCATTATTTAATAATTTATTTATTATATTCTATGATTTTATTTTTTATTATATATTTGTAGGGTCTGAAAGAAATAATAAACTTTTATTATTATTATTAATATAAATATGTCAAAGTAAATTCTTTAAATTTTACTTAACGTTATTTATTAAACCACACGTGGGTAAAATTCCTCCGAACAAGGGTAAAGTTGAAGAATTTCTTTAAGTTATAATAAGTTATATGCGACAAATTATAGAACACGATGTATCACGTGTATGTAAAAGTGTAAACACTTTTACCTGTTCGTATATGAATACAGAAATATTTATACGTTTTTATTGAAAGTAAGAATGGTGAAAACCTAGTGCATGGTTCATCCAATGTTATGTATCTTGTCCTACTTGTAAAACCACGTGGAGTAGTCTTAGAGCCACGCTCTAGTTTGTCTCTAGATAGATTCCATTTCAGTGCTCACGGGTGACAAACGCATGTGTGTCTTGAATATTTGTCGAGGATAAGGTAAATTACGTTCACATGTTCACCATACAAGCATTGTTTCTATTTCCAACTGTTTGTTAACTCCGTTGGAATATTTTATTATATTCATTATCAAGAAAACCAACAGCGTTTTTTTACATACTTCCAAAAAATAATACAAATAAAAATTAAGGTCAATAACATAACGTGGTTATTGAAGTATATGTGTCGTAGACATAGGTACATAAATAGATTTATACACAGGAAGTGTTATTTACTTAATATTGTATTAATAATTTAATTTCTGAATTTGAATTTACTGCCTGTATTTTTATTTTGTTTAAATAGTTTATATAATAATTTATAAATTTAAATAGTCTAGACGTCCGCCCCTGTGGCCTAATGGATAAGGCATCGGCCTCCTAAGCCGGGGATTGTGGGTTCGAGTCCCACCAGGGGTAACCGATTCGGTATACTTTTTTATCTTTTCGTAGGTTAGCGTAGTTTCGTAGTTTAGGTTATATCTGAATTACACATGTTTTATTAAAATAATATATTAGTCGAAATATTACTTTGTGTAAAACGCACTTAGCTCACTTAATTGTAAGTGATTCCTGAGATGTTGGTGACAATAATTCTCATTAGGGCTAGGGCTCATAATATGTTGTCTTCCTTAAGACTTAAATGAAAGGAATTTATTTTGGTCATTAGACGAAACACAGAAGCTCTAAGCTAGTATTTTATGCCGATATTCTGTAAATTAAATCCTGGAATCAATACGAAAACGAGGGAGCGTTTTTAGATTCGCTGAATGAAAGTAAAAAATCTAAATTAATGTTAATTTACAATATGTTCACCTAAAAGATGAATACATTTTTCACTTGTATACCATCTAAACAAATGTTTTGTCTCCGTCTGAAAAATACACTGAAATGTTGAATGCGTCTGTCGAACAGTTAATAATCGCTAGTAGCCAGATCTGGACTATAAGGTGGAAAATAGCGCAGCCCACCTTATACAGGACAGCGTCTACGCCATCCCCAATCCTAAATTCGATTCGATTATGTCGCTATGTGACATTTTTTTTTTTAGTTTATATATAATAAGAGTACATAACACTTTAATTACAAAAAATAACATTCAGAAAACCACAGAGGTTTCTCGAGAATGTTACCTGACAATAATACAATAAAAATGTTGAGCAATACATGCAAGTACCTACATTAATAACTAAAAATATAATACACTGAAGTTCGTAATCGATACATTCAATGCATGTACAGGTTGTTCAAGAAATGAGATTTTAATTTTTGCTTTATGTTCTTAACTGCGATGCATTGAATGAAAGATGCATCCATATCATTAAGAATGCGTGGTATGAGATACGGAGTGGTTCTTTCACTATAAATATTAGTTGCTGCGATAGTGACCATTTTTCCTTTAGTTTTGTGCCGTTTTTGGAAATTATGGGTTATTTCGTTTTGGATACTTTTATTAAAGAATTGTTCTTTTATGATACTGTAGGTGGCTTTAGTGTGAACAGGAAGAACCTTACAATATCTTAATAATGCCAACTCATCGTTATGTTTAAATTGTTCTTTTACTTTAGGTGGGACAATCATTTTTAAAATTCTAATTTGCAAGTTAAGTATAGAGTTGAGATATGTTTTGAAAGTTCTGCCATAGCTAGTTGTACCGTAGCCAATAATGGAGTCAACGAGAGCGTTATATAACATGAGTCTAATCTTAAAGTAACCATGTAATGTGTGATGTGATTAGTTTCACTATCGGAAGCCATCTTAGCGTTATATAAACACACCTGGCACATCAAAACAGCAGTCAAAGACTCCTACAGGCGGGATCAGGCGGGAGCGATCGCCGCCTTGAGCTGCCTGCGAAACTCAGACAACTATTGCTAGAGAAAAATGCTGCGGTCAGGACCTAGAGCAGATACAGAACCGAAGCTAATGTGTCCTCTTTGCACTACCTCGAGAGAGAGGTCAAAGGTCAAGGAGCGCATGGCCGAGCTCCGTGGTAAAAGATGGGATGATCTGTCTGCTGGAAGATATCATGCCGTTAAACACTGCCTTCTGCACGTGCACTGAAGGCAGATACCGTCTCAGAACTGACACCCTTAGATCTGCCTGACGGGGGGAACGCGTTCGAAGACTTGGAAAAGGCCAATTGCATGGCTGACAGTTTGCAGCTTGCCAGCTCCAATGCACTCCCAGTTCGCAACCAATCGTTGCGCGTTGATCTTCGCTACCATCAACGGGTGCTCCGCTCCCTCCGGTTCTGAAATCTGAAAAAATCTGAAAACCCGTAAAGCGCCAGGCGCTGATGGGATATCTAATAAGGTGATTAAATCCCTCGCCAATCACCTGATCTGCTTTCTTGTGACATTCATCATCATTTTCAATGTCCTCCTTTCCAGCTGCTTCTTCCCGGGCATCTGGTAGGATGCCAAGGTCATAGGGATTCTCAAATCAGGTAAACCTAGTAACCTACCATCTAGCTACAGACCTAACAGTCTCCTCAGCTCGCTGGGGAAGATCTATGACAGGCTGATCCTAGATACATTACACAAATATGTAGAGGAGATGCATCTACTGCCCGATGAGCAGTTTGGGTTCCAAGCTAATCACTATATAATCAGGTCTACATCTCTAATCACAAAATAGAAAGAAACCCAGGAAGACGGGGGCGCTGCTCTTTGATGTAGCTTAGGCGTTTGACAAGGTCTGGCATGAGGGCTTAGTTTATAACCTCCACACAATCAGAGTGCCGGATAGACTCGTGACCATTGTACGAGAATACTTGTACAGCAGCTTTCGTTACAGCATAGAAGGCACCCACTCGTCCCCCAGGGCTATTACAGCTGGAGTCCCCCAGGGCTCAGTTCTTTCCCCCACTCTTTTCGCACTTTATGTAAGTAACATTTCCCGCACGAAAGGTGTCGAACTGGCACAGTATGCCAACGACACTGCACTCTATTCCGCTCATAGTAACATCAGAACGGTCTTTTCTTTTGTTCTTTTGGTTCAAGAAATAAAGAATCGAAGTGAACCCTGAAAAGAGCAAAAGCGATATTTTTCACAGGCCACTGGGCTTGTGTACACAGGAAATTTATCAAGGTCAATTTTCCTAATTTAACCCTGTTTAAGACAGTCATTCCATGGTCTACATAAAATACTTAAGAGTCACTCTAGACCGTAACTTATCATTTTAACACATTTAAAAAAAGTAAGAGCTAGGGCGGCCTTTATCACGGGTAATTTTTTTAGCATTCTACAGGAACGCAGCAAAATACCCTTAACGTATATGTTGCAGATCTAAAAAAATTGCATACGACATTACAGGTACATTATAGCATTGCATTCGCACACATCCCGGAGGCTCGCTTAAAGCGCCTACAAACGCTACAAAACAAAATTCTCCGTAGGATGACAGGCGCTACATGGTTCGTAAGAAACTCGGAATTACACGGAGACCTTAAATTTAAGATATTTCAATTCTACTGTAAATCACCCTAACCCGTTAGTGGTAACAGCGGGGTGTCCCCTCCTAACAAAAGATGTCCTAAGTATGCAATCACAACGCCTGATTATATTCTGACGGCAAATATTAACTTAGACACAGTCCCGTCCACGACGAGCGGCAGGGGCCTGACCGCGGATCGACCAACGTCTTCCCCGCATAGCAGCTTACACGTGATTTACTCGTGTTCTAGGCTGCTTTTAAAAATCGACCTGTCCTCCCTTTCGATAGCAATCCCAGTCGAGGTTTCTTACCTCATTACGAGGGGCCACACACACAAAAAAAAATTGTATCACATTCAATTTTTTCATGAAATCGTAAATCTTTTTATTATACTCGTTTTCGACTTTTCTGTTAGCTATAAACATGGAATAACTGTCTTAGATTTTATTTCAATAATATAATTCTCGGTGACCATATTAACATATGAAGGAAATATGACTTTCTTTATTAAGTATATAATTAAAAAACAAAAGGAAAAAAAAATATTAAATGAAGATGAAGCAAAGATTTTAAGTATCAATATGGTAATAGCAAACATGGGCTACTGTTCTCATTCATGGACCTGAACACACGGTCAAAAGTAGCTTAGTGCCAGTTCCTTCTGGCACTAAGCTACTTTTGACCGATACCAACGAATAGCGGTTCGAATTGTAAACGTACAAGCTCTTACTACTTGGCTCTAAAAAAATGCTGTGTTTATTTTGAATGGAGCGTTCCGATGAATTATTTGGATTAATTCCAGCCGCTAAGTTCAACTACCGTGGCTCGTAACATGTTTGGTAATACCATCCACACTATCTTGATAGTGCGCAATCCACAGTAAGCTTTATTCCCGAGCCAATAGTACTTCATCAATCAATTCATCAATTGCAAGGAAATAGCCTAAATGAATGAAATAATTAGAAAAAATAAAAGAATGTAGTCATTCTCAAAAGCCGTAATGTATCAGGTGGCTCATATTCTTACTAAGCGGCAATGAATATCTGGTGTTATCATTACCATGGCAATATTAAAGACTAACTAATTAAATTCATACGTTAAACGAATTATTGTCAAAGCAAACTCTTGAAATTTTGTGTAACGTTGTATAAAACCGTAGCAGGTTTCTCCGAAAATTAGGAAAACAATAATGTTTACAAACATGCTTCAACTAGGAACTAAACCTATATTATATTTGTATTTTTTTTTATAGTATAGGCGGCAAACGAGCAAGCAGCCCACCCGATGGTAAGTAATCACCGCCGCCCATGAACATCCGCAACACCAGAGGAGTCGCAAGTGCATCGCCGGTCTTTCAGGAAGATGTAGGAGGGTTTCTTGAAGGTCCCCAAGTCGTATCGGTTTGATAACACCGCTGGTGACAGCTGATTCCGCAGCGTAGTTGTGCGTGGCAGCAAATTTCGCGGGAAGCACACAGTGGTGGATTGCCAACCGTCTAGATGATGAGGATGAAATTAAAATCTATGATACTAAGTGTGACGAATAATTACCCTGATGGTAAGAAGTCACTGCGGCCCATGAACACGTACACGTACGTCCATCCTCACCAAAGATTCAAGATGCAAATGCATTGGTCACCTTTGAGGATTACAATGGAACGGCTATCGTACACACAACGTATGAAACACTGTTGTGTTAGCTGCTATTTCACGCTGTTTTGTGAAATCTCGGTCCTTCTCCAGTCGAGATAACCTATTCATACTGCAGCTACAATAAAGCTGCAATGAGCAGTGCTCTGCTGCTGATATTTCTTAGGTTACAAATAAACCTTTATTCCTATCGTTTATCCATCAATTTAAATAAGAACTTTGCAAAGTGTCTATTAAATTTCATTTTAGTAGTTTGTTTACATACGTTATTACAGATGTCTAAATCAGCGCCCATGTGCTAATGGATAAGGCATCGGTATCCTACGCCGGGATTGTGGGCTCTAGTCCCACTAGGGATAACAAATACGTTGTATTTTTATTAAGTTATTAATATGTAGGTTAAAACTTAAATGTATTTCATGGAAAAAGAGACAGCATACCACTCAGTAATATATATATATATATATACCTATAATGTCTATATACTGAATATATATACACTCCATTTTTAAAAGGTTGCAAATAATTGTATTTTCTATAAATTCATTATAAAATATAGTCAAACTAACGGTTTAGTTCAATATTCACAAAAGTTTTGTTCTAAACATAAAATCCAATTTAATTAAAAGGGAATGTGGTCGTTTAATGGTAAAAGTTTCGATTCGAAAACGATTTTTCACAAAGTCGTATAAACAGAAAATAATAGGAACGAGGTATAAATCAAAGGTATTGTTAGAGATCCCTCTTCGGTCATATCTTCTATTATATACAATGCTGTGTTCAATAAAGTGATTACTTATGCTGTGTATACATAGTATATATAGTACATGCTTCAAAACTATCTGTCAAAAAGAAACAGTTCTTATGCTGGTTATATTTAATAATCAATCTACTTTATTTGACAACAATATAAAAATATGTAGATATAAGAAATACATATTAAATGTTGGTTGTTAGTCACATGTTGTGAAAATAAAATTTTCCAGATCTTCACAAGCTAAAAATTATGTAATTTAAAAATTAAATTCCACTTGTAATAAATACACTATAGAACACTTAATGATAGCAACCAAGTCACAACCAGACAATAGATACTCGTATAAAAAAATATAAAATAGAGATTAGAAAGTTATACCGTTCAAATCGTGAGCTATGATCTAGTACTCGTACAAAAATCTCATAAAAAACAATTTACAGTTTTTCCGAATATGCCAATTTTCGGCCAAACTCTCCAACTCTTGTTTCCACAAAAACTAATTCAGATTATTACGAACATCTAAGAGAATAACCCATGGTTGCACTTTTATGACATGATTTGAAATTTACTGCATCTGTGTCTGAGGCAAAACGACGTGCACCTATCTCGTTTTATGCCAGTTTCGAAATAGTTCAAATTTGGCATCTGTGTTAGGCGCGCTAAATTTTAGAGTTATGTAGGAGATATTTTATAATAAACTATTTCAAAATCTTGTTAGCCACTTGAAAGACTTATGAACTTTTGTTATGTCTTGTATAGAGAGAAACACGTGGCTATCAATATTAAATATCTTAGTCAAGAAACTTTTAATAAAGCGGCCATTATTATACTAAAATATGTAAATTGACTAAATACTAATTTGAAAAACAATAAGCGCTAACAACAAAAAAATAATAAATATCCAAAAAGCTAGAATGAGGTACTATTTAAGTTTGTTTATTTAATAATTAAATTACTTATTAAGACGGTTTCAGCCTTACATACATATAAATGGATCAGAAAAAAAACAAAAATTTGGCCCTAAAGGATTTAGTGCTTTGACTTTCAAAACAACTCAATTGTCATTTGTCAATGTCATATTGACGTGTATTCTAAAAACTGCTAATGCAGAGAGGTGTATTGAGTTTTCTGCTTGAATTTTTAATCATCAAAAATACTCATATTATTTTAAAATGGCATCAACCTCCAAGGATTCTGTACCAGTTAATGTTATTAATCAGGAAGATATCGATGACGACTTAGGACCGGGCGCTTGTCCAGAAAGCATTCTCAATCCAACTGATTCTTTTGAAGAATTCGAATCAGAAATGAGTACTAACCCTGAAGAAAGACATTTTAAGCTTACTACTAAGAGTAGTACTATCAGTGAGATACAAAGTGAAATTGGGGAATCATCAAAGGACATAAAACCAGTAAAATCTTGCGACGATTTAAAAGGCAAAGAGGTAAATCTTGTGGCTATTTTTGTTATATTTTGGTATAACCATCATCTGCAATTTAACTTATCTTTAGAAATAACATAATTCACCAAATTGTCTACCTTCTTTTAACAAAATAGGAAATCCATCCATTTCAATCTTAGATGCAGTGAAACTTTACTTGTAAAGCCACCCGCTTAAACATTTGTATTCAAATATTATCTTGTACTTTAATGTCTTTTATAGACACAGCTACTTCCAACCCAAGTTGATTAAGTGACCATGCCCTAATTTCTAGGTCTGACAGAATGCTATACAATTAAATAAATTTAAAAAATATTTTATTTCAATATTTGATTATACTTTATTTATTTATGTTTTTTTAATTTACTTCATTGATATTGCATTACACATAAAATTCAACATGGCTTACTTGATTCAAGTTATCATTTTAACCATAATAAATTATGTATTATATTTAGTAATACTCTATAATATCTTATATCCCAATTGGGTTAAAATAAAATGTTTCTCACTGGAGTTCAAAGTCCCATATTGCACTGAATGTGAGGTTGTGCTACATCTCAGTTGTTATGGTTTATTTTATATGTAAACATCTATCCAGCCCTGTTTGATTTGAACCAATGATTGCTAGGTTGGTAAAGTTCATTAGGTGAATAAGACAAAACGCCTCTATGATTTAATTAATATTCTTTTTTAGGAAGGTATGGCATCATCAGCTAGCAGTACTAATATAATAGAACAGAATGGAGAGGATATGGGTACTGAGAAGGATGAATATTTGCAATCTCCTGAACTAGTCAACAAAGAGAAGCATGTATTCATTTTAAGCTCTGCAGGAAAACCAATATATTCAAGGTTTGTATAACCTGATCAACATAATAAGACATATCCATGAAATGCCTCTTGCCATTACTAGGTTTACCCAAATAAAGATTCAGGATTAAATTAATTTGAAAAACAAATATTTTTATGCACTTAGTACTATTGGTGTCTATATATTTGTTAAATTATAATAAATAGTTTTTAGTTGCCTAATTATGAGTAGAGTAAGAGCTGAGTAAGATGACATGTAATTTTATGTAATTTTTTATATAAAAAGCTGCTTTCAGCTCAGAACAGCTTTTGAGCATTTTTCGAAAAATTTAAATGTTCATTAATGTAGTTTATATTTTCATCACCAACAAAGTTATTTTATTATTTTGTATATATATGTATGTGTAGTATTGTATATGTATTTTATTATTTTTGTATATATGTATATATATATATATAAATATATATATATATATATATATATATACCTAGTCTGGCCGTAAGTTCTGTTACAAATGAAAATGCATTTATTTTTAATGAAGTAATGTAATATTATTTAAATTTATACCTACATATTTATTAGTCAATCAGCAAAAAATAAATAAATATTCTATTTGAGATGGTCACCTTTGGCTTTTATACAGGCCTTTAATCTATTTGGCCCCGAATCTATGGATTTATGCACTGTTTCCAAGGGAATTATGAAGGTGGACCCCTATAAATTACTTAATACCTGGTCATATAGTTAAAAAAAACATCTAGATTGATAAACATTACTATTATCCTGACATATTTTATTTATAAAACATAATATAAATACCATTATTGTTTTTATTACAGGTATGGCAATGAAGATAAATTAGCTGGTTTGTGTGGAGTAATACAAGCTCTTGTTAGTGTGGTTGAAGATCAAAATCAGGATATCTTGAGGTCCATCAACACAAAAGACTGTAAAGCAGTGTTCTTAGTGAAGGGTCCACTTATTTTAGTGGCAGTATCTAAATCTAACGAAAGTGAAACTCAATTGGTAATGCAATTGACGTGAGTAACTTATTCATGTATTAAAATATTTTCTCTCGCTCGTCTCTTTAGCTTGTCTCTAATGATATTTATAATAATAATTTATGGTAGGGCAGTCTGGGGGTGACGTTGCAACATTGAATCTCCACTGCAAAATTCTTAATTGCTATTCTTAATAAACATATTGTTTGATAGAAGAACATTGCTGCAACTATAAACTAGTGTAAACACACTCCCTCCCCTTGACAGGGAGTACCATGTTTTCTTGAAATGTTATATAATTTACACTGGTAAAATAGTAGCTTTAAAAACCTTTCCAGTGTCCAGTGAGGAAAGAAATAAATCTTTTTACTGATAACAAGCCATATACTATCTTAATCCTCACAGGTGAGACTGTATATTTTTAACAGTGGTAGAGCTAAACTGCAGTTCGTATCTAACTGCAGAATGAATGGGTGACCACACCCTGACAATACCAGCGTTAAATAGCAGCATAATGCTGCTGTGTTTCGTCTAGTGATTGTCCAGATCCAGTGACCTTTATTACCTATGACAAGGCATTACATCTCATCTCATCTCCTCAAGGGTGACAATACATCTGCATTATGATTCCATATCAAGGATGAATGGAGATGTCATGGGCCGCAGGAGTCATTTGCCATCAAATTGTGTGCCATTGTTTGTCACTCTCAATGTAATAAAAAAAAACATGCATTTTGATTCCTTCTCAAGAATGAATTTGGGTATCATGGAACAACTAATCATGCCAACCCCTTTTTGGTATTTTGATTTTTGTTTCCTCTAATAAATACAAATAAATGCTCCAGTCGTCACACTGGAGAGTACCTATGTGGTACCTAAATATATAGGATCTTACTTTAACATACTTTTTTAAGTCAAAGAAGTTTTAGTTAACTAATAATTCTTCATAGATCTTAATCTGTGTTTGTAAATTAAAAAAAAATTCTAATGCATACATGAGCAACTATGTGATAATTCTAAAGAAAGCAGTTTTGTGTATGAATAGCAATAAAATATATTAAGGTGGAAAACTGTTAATTAAAAATTTTTCAAATTAATACCAAATTCTTTATCAAATATAGGCTGATTTCAAATTCATTAAATTCACTACTTTTTTAAAAAAGGTCCAAAAATTTTCAATAGCAAACAAGAGCATCACACTCATATCAGCAAGACACTGGGATCACCTTTTTCTGTTGTATTATTTTTTTATCTGTATTGCAATTTCTTCCTTTTATTTTTTCAGGTATGCATTCAACCAAATAGTATCTGTACTCACACTCACACAATTAAACAGGATATTCGAACAGCGTCGCAACTATGACTTAAGAAGACTTCTAGCTGGAGCGGAGAGATTAATAGACAACTTACTAATATTTATGGAAAAAGATCCAGCATTTTTATTAGGTGCTGTCAGATGTCTCCCATTGCCGGAAAAGGCGCGGGAAAATATCACAAATGCTATTATATCAACATGTAATAAAATAAGAGATTTGGTGTTTGCAATACTAATTGCTGGTAATCAATTAATAACTTTGGTAAGGATGAAGAAATATACACTGCATCCATCGGATATACATTTGCTGTTCAACTTGGTTAGGAGTTCAGAGTCATTTAAGACAGCGGAAAGTTGGACGCCTATTTGTTTACCTAAATTTGATGCTACGTAAGTTTGTTTAAATTTTAATATTATATGCTTAAATCACCTAAGCCTTCAACAGTAAACTTGTGGACCACTCACAATAATGAATAAACGTTAAATAACCAACATAACGCTGCTGTGTTTTATTTGGCGAGTATAGGGATTTGGACACCCAGCTACAAGTAGCTAGCAATTATATCTCAGTCCTCAGGGGTAAAATGGCATGTGGAATTGGTGAGAATCGATGTGTTTATAAGCTGCTATAATCACTTACCATCAAAAAATGTAATTACAATCCACATCCATCTTATAGATTTTGTGATATCAATTGCCTATTGCTATTTCAACTGACCAATTTATTTATGTTTTATAGGTATCGTCAAATTTAATTCTATCATATACACAATAAACATAATGCTAAAACTCCCCTTACATTTTCTTTTTTTTTTAAAACTAACATTCCATTTAACCAGTCCAAATATGCTGAGAATGCTTTTGCTAGGTTGACGACAATAGTCGAATGGCGGGTTCGAACTTGCGCCGTTAAGTTTTGTCTACATTTTTTAAAATTACTGATAGTGGGTCTTTCTCAATTTGGAAGTATTGTGTATAGTTAGTTGTGGCTGTAGTGATTCTCCTTTAAATAAATATATATAACACCACTCCTGCCTAGGCTCGTAAACACTCCTGTTAACCAACTCACTATTTGATATCATCTGCTATGCCTAAACCTTGTGACATATGAACTTGAGACAAATGTTATCTATACCCACATACACTGACCATGATTGGTATATGTATTAGTTATACCAGTATAGAATGTATTTAAGATGTTACATTTGAAATTCTCGATTTTTATATGATACAGTTGGACTGTAAGAATATAATAGATCATCCCATAGCACAAAACTACTTTAATATATGACACCTAATATTTTTACCTATATTTAAAAGACTAAATGACTATATTTCAGAGGTTTCCTTCATGGCCATGTTTCATACATCTCCGAAGACTGCCAAGCCTGCTTACTGCTTCTCACAGTACAAAGAGATGCCTTTTATCCTCTATCACAAGCGAAACACACAATAGCAGAGAAATTAGGGAAGCTAAAATGCATTGGAGCAATCAATGACGCCCTTAATAGAAGTAAAGATTTACCTACAACAAATCCTTTGAAACATATAGGAATCCCTATCATAAGACACTTTATGTACAAATGCAAGACAACTGCACAGCTTTTTACATCGGATCCAATCAGTTTAGATAGATTACAGGATTACAGAATAATGCACAAAGAAGGTGGGGATATAACAGTGAAGAAAATAGAAAAGCTCTCAGATATAGATTACGTGAAAAATTACAGGAAATTCTGTAATCAAATACATTGCGCAACCGTGCCAGCGAAATTTATTTTTAGATCTAATTCTCACGATACTATATTGGCTTGGGTAAGTAACTGTCTTATTACTCATACATCATCAGTAGCTTTATTTTAAATGGTTTGTGATTCAATATAATCAAGATTATTTAATAACAAGTTGTGTTAGCATAGAATTAGAAAATTGAAGCATCAAAAAAAGAAGTGGGTGAATTGTTAACTAAGTGAAAGCAATTCACTGTCTTTATTTTACGGGATAGATAGAGAGCCTGGGCTTCTTTTGTTGATTTTTTTTTTTTTTTGGAATAACCAACAGCTGCATAATATATATTACATCAAAAATATAATATAGCGGACACAGTGTGATTACGTAGCCAACATCGTTATTCGCAACTTAGGTAAAAAGTAATAAGAAACATAAAGAAAACAATATTATAAAAGTATTAAAGTTGAGTTAAGACAGAGTAAATGAATACAAATTTAAATACTTAGCACAATTAAACAAACCAAAATTAATAAGATTATGATAAGTTAACTTACATCTTCATAGCACACACAACACCCCCCCTGAACGACGCAGGCGACGCCGCGAACAGATCAATATCCGTGCAATGATCATTGTACAACCTCATTACCTTACAAGGGGGCACGCTCGCCTGCGTGCGTTTTACATCGTTTTAGTGCAAACAGAGCATTCTTGCGAGTGCCTCGAATATGACATGATCGGGCAGGTACATGTAATTGTATTTGTCTAGTAAGGTCCATGCAGTTAAATTTATGGTGTATTATATTATCAAAAGATTTGAATTTTACGACATCAGATTGTGGATTAAGTCACGTCCATTAGTCATTAGAGTAGCAAGCATATTCTCCCATACACAACAGTGGTACTAAATTGATTATTTTAAAAAATTATTACACTCATTACAGATCACAAACGGTTTTGAACTATATGTAACATTTGATCCATTGGTCGAAAAGGAACAGACGAAAAAAGCAGTGGACCACTTATTGCAATGGATTAAGCGGGAAGAGAACAGGATATTCATTATGAACGCGCCAACCTTCTAGCAGAAACTCAGTGTTAAACTGAGTGGCATTATAAAGAACTCTATAACGCGCAACTCTAGTGCCGAGGACTAACTAGAGTGATTTTCATACTGGAAACAATAAAGTGATGAAAAGTGACTTATTTAATTTATGGAATTTTCTGATGTGTCAAAGTGAATTAAATATTTTGTTAGTGATGGCAACTGTGACCCAATCATAAATATTGAAGGTATGTAGTCCTCAAGAGTGGCATCTCTCCATTAGATAGATAGAAGATAGATGTAGGACTGTAGTCCGTCTCTTTCCATCCTGTGCAGTGTGAGATCAAGTCATCAACCTTGTTGAAAATATATATATAAACGACATGGTTTTTTTTATAATTTAATATACATGAATATTTTGGATCAAATTATTTACAAATCAAAATATATTTAATTTTAAAAAACCAAAAATAATTAAAGATCTGATTGGATTGATGCACGGTTATCTCAATATCAAATTTGAATTTGGGAGTTATGATTTATTATATATTTTGCTATTATTTGCTTTTAACCTAATGTTTATATTTTTTGTTTTATATAAATAATAATAAAGTTAGTTTCATTTTATGTCCATATTATATCCTAATGTCATAAATATAAATGATATACAGTTTTATAAACAAGTTGTGGGGCATAGAAATATTTAAATAGCGTATACTTGCTATTGGCGAAAATGGACATGTATTTTAATATTGCTCAAATGGACAATATTTAAGAATGTAATGAGTAAAAAAAACATATTTCCATAATTATATTTTTGTTTTTGTTTTATGAAAAGTTGTAAAATATATTCTTCGAATCAAACATTATTGTGCTGATATTATGCTGAAGTGCTGTTGTATTTCTTGAATAGTTACTTAGAAAGTTGTTAATATATAATTTAATTAAATTGTTATAATAATATTGCAAGGTCTACAGTTACAATACATCATGATTTCATTTAATAGCATGCTCATATGTAAATCTTATACATACATATATTATTTGTGTACTTGGTTGCATCCTAAATTTTACATGTAGCATTAATAGAAATTAAAAAGACATGATTTAATAACATGCCTAATCCGAGCATGTTACATTTAATAAGATTGTAAAAATGTACTTTAAAGCCTATAACTATACTAATAGAATTTTATGATACTTTACTCTTAATTTGGCGTTCCATATTTCATAAGTTTATTTACATCCGGATATTACATTGGGTTATATCTGTACAGCTATTTAAACACTTGGTTGTCTGTCAAAATATAGGCTTCAGATCTTGTTTCTCACTGTCACTGTTCAGCTATACAAATATTGAGTGATCAGGTCACTGTGCCTTTATATAACGAACGCGAACATTTTTGAAAAAAAAATAGCTAATCTAATAAAACATGTATCTTGTATGCTCTCGCGCCTACCTCAATCCGTCAAACAGACCTAAAAATTAAAAAATAATCGGTGCCGGCTGAAAAACTTAATTAATTGATAAATTTAAAAAAAATCATAGTATAGACATAGTATGAAAAATATATCAAATTCTTTTACATTTGTACGAGTTTCAGACCAACCATCATACGAACAAGACCTGGATGCATGGACTAAAGTCCTTTGCCTTTCCCATTAGGTATAAATTAATACCATCATCATAACATTTGTACTTTTCATCTAAAATTAACAAATGTCATTGCACTAAAAAATGTTAATTTGCTGCGCTATTTGAGAATTAGGGAAATGGTCCTACTAAGCAACAAGACTGAATTGGATAATATTACTTTGCATATTTTCATCTAGATCATTTATTCCCATTCTTTATATTGACATACCATTCAATTTGTAGTTACTAATTAATATTAAATATTGTTATAGTTAAAAAATCTAAATACTCTGCAATCACTTTCATGATCTTCCACTGGATACGCTTTTATATAAACAAAAAATTATAGACTTCACAGTCCATAGACAATCATGTTTTTATCTATGTATTACCCTTAGTTTTTGATAATTTTATTGAAAATATATACTTAAATTATGTTTGTAAAGATGAAAATCTAGAACTAGCTACTTATGAAGTTTAAAAACGTTTTAAATGTGTTATAACTTATACATGTACATATTGTAAATTTTAATGATATGAAATATTAAAAAACTGTCTGTCCATTGAAGTGGAGATAGGCGAAAACGTATTTCTTTGTTACCCGTCTCTTAACAGTATATATATATATATATATATATATATATATATTTATATATATTTATATATATATATTTACATATATATATTTACATATATATATATATCTCCATGTAGTAGTACTAAAAAAGCTATACTAAAAATTGTAAAAGAGATTCGTAGACCTTATAATTGATAGAGGCATCCTACATTAGTCCAATCCACCTACATCCTTGATTCTTCATTGAAGATAGGTATTATGTGTCTTCCAGTTACCGTGACGAGAGCGTTGCTAGTTTTCCACCATCAAATTATTTTTTGATGAGGTAGACTCGTTTTGCAGTAAACTAACTACACAATAAAGTGAACATTTTTACAGACGAAATTAGAAAAAAAAAAGAAGAAAATTCCCATAATAACTTGCATAAAATAGAGCTAAAAAAATGTTCTTTTGTATTATGATAATATGTATTATCATAATACAAAGGAACATTTTTTAAATCTATATGTATAGACATCTATTTAAATTTTTGTTTTCGTTTTGATGGACAGACATTGGCAGCAAAACAATAACAGGGTTATCTCAATAATATAGAAGAGAAAGAATCCTAGAAGAATGTTTTAAATAAAACAAGTTCTTAGATTAAGGTAACACTGCGTTTTTGCGATACATGCCACCATAGCTATAATGTAAGCTTATAGGGCAAATTGAGTTATATTATATAGAATCCAATTATATAATATTTTTGTTCCTTTCTTTAGTTCTTATTTTTTTAAACTTACTTAAAGTGTAATTTTCCTTACAATGCTATGTATACCGATGTTATTTAAATTTATTAATAAGAATTGGTAATAAAAACAAGTGTATTATTTATGATTAAAAATACTATTATAGTGATGTCACGAATCTACATAGATATTATATATTATCTATGAAGCAGTCTTATTAATGTTCTATACTAAATATTTTATATATATGTGTAGCTTAAAAATCGATCAACTTTATATATAGCACTAAATGAAGTTGTACAGATTTAGTGTAAAATTAAGTCCAACAGATATTAATTAGAAAAATAGTAAATTTATTGTTTCAAAAAATAAATATAATCACAAAGCCTCTTTTGCCTCTTATTGTTCCAGTGTACATTTTTAATCTTTAAATCCCTTCCCTTTTTCCATTCAAAAGGTACCCTGTCTCCTATGGGGAAGATAGGGTTATGTGGGATTTATATCTCTATAACATCCTCCTTAGCCACCCTACTCCCATTGAGACAGTCCTACGGAACGCACAAGTGTTCCTGTTCACGGAAGCTTAGCATGTTTATAACTGGTGATGAGGCATTCCATCTCAGTCCTCAAGGGTAACAACACATCTACATTGATTCCTTATCCTGAAATCACTTGCCATCAGGTGATCTGTGTGCTCGTTTGTTACTCTCAGTGTAATAAAAAAAGTGAGTATTAAGGGATGACGTTGAAATAATACACCAAAATGCTTAAAAAAATCATTTAATTTATTCCATTCGCCTATTCTTAATATCTTCCACCCCTATCTCGTCTTCTGTCACCTTCATGCCTGTTGTCCCTGTCTCTTCTGTCCTTTTCCCTTTCACGCTCTCGTAAACGATCTCTTTCCCTTTCTTTCTCTCGTTCTCTTTCCCTCTCCTTTTCTCTTTCCTTCTCCTTCTCTCTTTCCCTCTCCTTTTCTCTTTCTCTATCACGTTCTTTTTCTCTCTCCCTGTCTCTGTCTCGCCTGCGATCACGCTCCCTACTCCTAGACCGGTCACGTTTTCTATCTTTGTCACGGCGGTCTCTATCTCGCGATCTGTAACAGAGAAAAAAAACAATAAAATTGTGTAGGTGTTATTAAGTCTAACGTAACCTGAACAATTTTTTTATAATAAAACTCTTAATAATAAGCCCAGCTCCGAGATGCTACATCAAATGCTAAATTGTTGCTTCTATCCTCCACATATTTTGGCATACATGTGGTAAAAAATCTATGTTCTCTTATCTATAAAATCTCACTTACAGTGAAAAATAAAATTTGAAGAGGACGGGAGATACATAGCATTTGAAGTTTGTTTGAATTTAAATTGTATGCAATCAAGTTGCAGAACTTTTATTAGGATAAGAACCAGACATATAATGTATATACGAGTATCTATATGTATGTAGTACTATACTGCTTTTTTAATTTTGTGTAACTTTGTGAAAGAGAAAGATAAAATGTATATATATACACTGCAGGCCAAAAGTTTAAGACCACCTTAATTAAAGTAGGAAAATAAAGTACAACTCCAATAAAATATTAAATGTTTAATTAACCTGGTTAATCATCTATTAGAACATTGATTGACAAACAATATACTTTAAAAGCGTAAAGAAATATTAACAGTCCATGCAAAAAAAGGCTATAGTTAGCCTAAACTGATTTTCCATGAAAAAATCCTCCTTTACATTTTAAGACCTTTTTCACAAGTCTCGACATACAGGCAATCAATTTGTTAATGGTGTCTTGTTATATATTGTTTCAAATTTCGAATAAAACATTCCACATTTCTTCTCGCGAGGATGGGCCACGATTATGGACGTTCCTATCAAGCTCTTTCCACAAAAGTTCAATGGGATTGAGATCTGAGAAATACCCTCATATCTGTGGGATAGCAGTATTTATAAAGCACAGCTTATGGTGTCATGATTGCTAATTTACTGTGGCAATTACATAATATAGTTTCACCTTGGAAGAGACAAGTCAGGGCATTGCTGGATATTAACCCAGCCATGCACTGTTACTAGCACATCTATACGTGTTTCTTTTGCATATATAATAATTCATAGCTAATAGTTAATTTTTACCATGTTAGTGTTCTGAGAAAATGTTCAGATTAAACCCAGCTGCTGACTTTAAATATTGGACATCACAATAAAATTCAAATTGTGATGCTCTCATGATCCATCTCAATGATTGGCAATCCACTACTGTGTGCTTTATAGAAAGTTTTTTACCATGCACAATTACTTTGTGCCTTGCAATCAGCTTTGGCCAGTGGTGTGTCCAAACCATTAAAACTGCTTAATTTGTACCTTCAAGAAAAGAGCCTACTCCTTTAATAAATATCAACTATATGCCTATAACTCCTTTGGTGTTGGAGGATAGTCATGTGCAGCAGTGAACATTTACAACCAAGTGAGCTGATTTCCGAAAAAAACAAAATTACAAACCAAGTAGAATATAAGATTTATTTACTATACCTGTCTCTCCGCCTATCTCGATCTCGTCTATCCTTCTCTCTTTTATTTTCTTTGGCTTCAACATCTATATTTTCTTCATCTGATGCCACATCTTCTTCTAGATCATCATCCAAGGCTGATATTTTAAGTTCTAATTCATTATTCTCCTCTAAAATATGTCTTTTTTGTATCCTTGGCAATATAACGTCGCATAAGCGCTCTTCTCTAAGTAATTCATCAATAAACTCATCCATATGAACTATTTCAAACTGTCCTTGACGGTTTTGTCTTCGCAATTTTCTGTTGTCATTGTAAAGTGGTTCTAAATACTTATAGCAATCCACAGACGTTCCCGTTAGTCTCATATAGAATGCGCCTAAAGAACGTACGTATTTAAACTCTTCGTTCTTTATAAACTCAACAACTATATCTTTCTCAGGTTGTATCTGTAGCATTTTTAAAACTAAACATAAAAATGGAGTGGGATAAATAAAAGCACCATGCACACCTCCTATATATCGTAATTCCATAGCCTTGTCGACTAACAATTCCGCTGTTAAGGCGAAACATTGTTCCTTCCAATATTTAGAATCGTATATACGCGATCTAATGATCTTTTCAACTAGATATTGAGGATTCGTACCTCGAATTGATTTGGCGTCCTTTACGGTCCGGTTCGCCATTTTTCATGACGGCCGTAAGATAAGTTTTTGACTTTGACATAACAGAGTTGCCTCTAGTTATAAAACATAATTTGCCTCTTTTTTGACCACCGTAGGCCCGGCGGCTTAATCAAACGGATTAAGAGGGTAATGTTCGACTTAAGTCTTAATTATATTAATTGTATGTAATGTACCAACGTGATCATAAATATTATCATCATAATTTATTCATCATAAATTAAAGTACTTTAATGAAGTAAAATATAGTAGGCCAAACGATACAGTTCCTTTAAGAATCTGTAATACCTTCATATTTCAATAACCTTCTTACAAATTTGTACAGACAGCAGTTTACCATTTAATTATGTCGGTCACCTTATTTATATCAAGGATATGGCGAATATGTTTATTACATTAATAAAACTAAGACTCAACAAATTTCTATAATTTAGGCAGAGCGTCCGAGATATGTCAGTACATGGACTTGGACTTACATAATTTAAAAGATGACTCAGCATAGATAATTAGAATTGAAATGATGAATTATTCTAGAGTGAGGTAACATGAGCGTAATATTGTTGTGATGTCCTTGTATAATAAAAAAAATTAGGTTATCTTTTACTTGAAGTTTCACATATCGCTGACACCAATGTCATCGTTGTCCTATCTGCTTAATAATTAATAGGATTTTATTGTTGAATATAGTCAATATTCTGTTAAATTCTGTTTTTATCTTTATCAATTTATTTATTACATTTGCAAAATATCAAATTTACATTATTTTGTATATGATAATAGTAATAAGTTGATGGTCGCGGGGTTTACTATTCAGAAAATTATCTGAGTACGTTGTAGATATATTCTGTCCTTGCACAGCATATGAATCTTACACCAATCTTGCACTTGAATTATTATATATATTTTTTTTAAATGGCTTCACGCAGTGCGTATTGCCACAGACAAAGGTAGGGAAACGGAATAGTAAAGGAAAAGAATTTTACATCGGATCAAGGATAGGATCAGGAGGTTATAAAACTATCTCTAATACAAAATACTACATTATGGAAAGGAACAGTAATTAATAAAATATATCATATAGTATACCATTTGTATACATAAGAAATAACACGGAGAAAGGCATATCCAGAGTACCTAAAAGGAGCACCTGGTTTTAGCCGAGTCTCCTGTAGAGCAAAGATAAAAGTTTTATATTTATTTATGAGATAAATAATATGACTTTTTTTAGACGAAGCACTTCTACAGCTCCACTGTAGAGCTTTGGCTTGCTTGTCCATTATTAATATAACTTGAAAAGTTAACGATAGTGTCAACTAAAGGGGCAGCGTCGGACGGTGGAAGAATATTAGACTGTGATAAAGTGTTAATGAGAATTTTAATTAGGTCTGCAATTGATTGTAATGTCAATTCATTATTGTTATTTGAGTTTAATACACAACCATTACTGGATGAGGGCATATCAGTCCTAAATTAATTCTTGTTGTGTATTTCTGTCATAACCTTTGGATAGCTTAGGAATAGATTTTGGTTTAAGAAAAAAGTATTTTTTTAAGAGTTACTCAAAGGCTGTTTATGAGGCTGTTCATATTGAGGAGTAGAAATAGTAGAAGCCCCGACATTGGAAGAAGAAAGTATAGCATCAGCATAAGACATTTTAGAAATAGGTGCATGAATTTTAGATGCTTCAGCGTACGAAATACAGCTCTTGGCCATAGTTTCTTTAATAGCTTTTTGGCGATCAAATTCTATACTTCTTTTACTTGTGGTAAAATGGGAACCTTAGCATTAACAACAGTATGCATCTTCCTCTAGGATAGAACACTGGTCAGCAGTATGGTCTTGGCCACACTTGAAACACTTTGGTTTTGACCTACATAATACTTTTACATGATCAAACATGAAAAATCTGCAACAATTGTAACTGTATTGTAGGGAAAATGTAAAGATCAACTGGGAGAGCAGTGTAGCAAATAAAAATTCGCTTAGGTAGCATTTGTCCATCAAATGTAAGTTTCAGTAGGCTTAAATTCACTGCCATTACTAGTAATGATACGCCGTCTCATTCTTCTTACTATTAAAATTGGACCGCATCCAAATGGTTAATTAATATTTTCCGTAAACTCTTCATCTGACCACTCAGCAGGTATGCCTGTTACAACACTCATATGGGTCACAGTAAATGTTGGGATAAAAACCTTATACTCGGCGGAAAGAATTTGCGTCCTGGTAATTATTAAAAAACAGAGTCTATTACGGACAATTCCTTTTAAGCTTCCGTTAACAATGTTGTGGTTAGAATTCCTTTTTAAAAAACGAGCAAAAGCAATACGATCAACTGTAACATTATTAGTTTGCTGTACTTTGTATATGAACAACATATTGTGCTGCATTACTTTTCTGATATGTTAATCGAGCTACAGATTCTGGTTTTTTATACTGATTGGACGAATTAAATTGCGAGTGACTGAACAGGGGAGTAGTACTAATTTGGTTATTAGTATTATTATTAGATAAAGGAATGCAATCACATTCATTTTGTTTTATTTCCTTGCCCTCATTTCTTTTTCGATTTCGTCTCTTCTTGTTACAATAAGAGCAATGTTTAATCACAGTGGCTCTACGTTTCCGAGCACCCTTGCTAGACTTCACGGATCCGTCAGTTTACATGCCAGACTCCTCATTGGAAATTGTTATATAATAACCAATTCCAGAGACTTCTCCTTCCCCAGGGTCATCAGGTGGCTCCATAAAGAGCAAAATAATATTAAAAAAAACTTACCAATGAATCTTCTATTAATTACACTCTTTAATAGAATTTAAACAAATAAATCTAAGAAATCACAAATATACACAAACAACACTAAACTACTGATCCAAATACAATAAACAAAATAAAATTTTACTAAAAGTCGAAAAACGCATACGTCTACAATCGTGTTTCCCGCGCTTCCCACTACAGTATATGAAACAAACTACATCAATTATTATATCTCTTTTCTACTAGTCACTGGTATTTAATTATTTACGATCGGATTCTTAACAGAGAGTTTTCGCGTTTTTATAATCTGTAAGTTGTTTTATATCTGTCCGTCTGTCACAAAGTCACAAACTTGAACAAACGGTCGCCTTTCAAAATATTTACGGCGTTGGTTTTGGAATAAATTAGATATATATTTTAAGTGCTTAATAAATAATGCAGAAAACGAAAAAGAAAAGGGGTGATGAAGAACCCATGGAGGTTGACGAAATTCCTCCGGAAAGCCAGAATGGGGAAGCAAGTACCAGCAATGGTCTTATGAATGGTGAAATAGATCACATTTCTGATGACGAAGAAGGCGGCACTCGTATTGGAGATATCTACATACCACCAGCACCTAAGCCAGCTCTTACTTTCGACGCTAATGGTCCTAGATTATTAATAACCCATATTGTAAATGAGAATTTTAAAAGTTACGCCGGCATACAAACGTTGGGACCATTCCATAAGGTATTTATTTTATTACGTAGAATTAAAAATGAAAATCGTTTTGAAAATAAACGATAGCTTCAATGTAAAAAACAATGTTTTAATGAAATATTGATATCAAATTGCATATAAAAATATTGTGCGTTTGAATATCTGTCTTTTCTGTTTGTTTTTTAAGCATTACTATTAAACTTAGTGGTCCTGAAATTTTAAAAGTTAATAGACTATAGTCATTTAATAATTTACTCATGAAAATTATAATTTGTTGTTATTCAGTCTTAGCCCCATTTAAAAAAAATATTTATTGTTTTGATAAAAATTTAATCAATATATGAACCTTATCTTCTATTATTTATAATTTTTTTTAAAACTATAATTCCCAATGGTAAAATTTTACTAACTTGTGACTATTTCTAGAAGCACAATATAATTTACATTAAGGTTATATATAAGGGTATATTTTTATAGAGTTTCACTGCAATTATTGGCCCAAATGGCAGTGGTAAAAGCAATGTTATCGATTCCATGCTTTTTGTATTTGGGTATAGAGCTACAAAGATCCGTTCCAAGAAAATCTCTGTCCTAATACATTCATCCAGCAAGTTTCCGAACATAAACAATGCAAGTGTCGCTGTTCACTTTTGCCAGATTATTGATGGGGTGAGTAATTTTTATAGATATAAATTATGATTTATCTCTTGGTTTATAAGTTAGCATTTAGATATATATGTATAGTGCTAAATTTTTTTGAGTATCTTTCTATTATCTATCATTATATTCAGTACCTATTTTACCTCCTTAAATCCAAAAATATACACATAATTCATGAATGTGGTGATTACTAAACAGTGGTAGAGATACACTGCAGTTTGTTTCTGACTGTTTCTGACTGCAGAATGATAGGGTCAGCTTGACCAGGGTAGGATCACAGCCTCATAGTATAAAATATATACCATTTATATACCATATATTTATAAATATACCAGCGTAAAATAGCAGCATAATGCTGAGTGTAGGGACCCGGAGATCTTTATTACTTAGTACTATTGTACAGGGTATTGTATAGTACAAAGTAATACAATAAAAAATCTCTAACATTTTACTCTTTATTTGTATGAAATATCATTACAGCTGCCATAGTATGTAAAGCTTCTTTTTAATCAAATACTGAGCACATTTCATTTTGCAAATTCCATAGTATGTTTTATAATTGCTAGCGTAGACTGGTTCCCCTGATGGGCAGATATGTTTTTACAGTGGAGACTATTTAATTTCACTAACAAATATAATATCATAATATATATTGATGCTGAAAAATAGTTTTAAAATTTTTCATCTATATGTGATTGTGCAGAAACACATGTATATGTGTATGTAGTATGATTGTGCTAGAATATTGTGAATTTGCTATGCATAAAATATTGGCATGAAATATTAGCTCAACACTATGATATTTCATCTGGTGAGAAACAGTAAAAAGATGATGGTGCATATTATCTTAGGGTTCAAAACACATTGGCATAATCCTTATATAGGATGACTGTAGGAGTATTTTTTAAATGTATATAAGCCGTTGCTTGTCTATAGCCCCATCTGGTATTAAGCAGTGTTGTAGATGTTGATGGTGGAATGTTCTTGAATATATTACACTCTGACAGAAAAACTACCATAGGCAAATTGTTCCAATCCTTTTCTGTTCATATTAACAACAATGAAGCATATTGCTTCGTCTTCTGCTTGTACAATGATGAAAGGGGCATGAGAGAATCATTTTAAGTAACTCCTCCACACATGCTCAAAAATGTATCCTGTAAAACACCTGTAGGAAACATTGTGCCTGTACTCAAGCAAATTGAATAATAAACAAGGCTAATCAAAATGTAACAAATTTGGTTAAAAAAACCTGATTTTTTACCTGATTCTTTCCACTGGGTTTAAACTTGCAAGTTGGCATTTTGCAGCATCTGATTAAATGTGACAGCAGTACTCCATACATAACCAAGCTTGTGTTTAATAAAGAATCAAGAGCTGTTGTGGTATGAAGTAACTACTAGGCCTCCTAGTGGCAATTTTTAACATAGACTTGTTGAACTGCCTAAAATTAAGATTCAACTAGATATCAATCCCTAATAAATGTAGGTCGGTAATAAAGGTTGTAGGGTGTATTCCACATACTTTTTGGAAAATAGGATCCATGTTGACTCTCCTTTTGAATAGAATGGTCTGCATTTTATTGGTAATAAATCTCGCAAGATTGCCCTCAATTGAATATTGCATGTGTGAGATTAATACACTACCTAAGCAGACTTAGACTAATACTAATGTCAGATTAACACACTTTACTTAAATAGACTCAGACAGTATTTATCTCTTCACTTTATTATTATTACAAAATTATCTATATCTTGTGTCAATAATCAGAATGTAAATATGTTAAACATCCAAAAACTGTAATCATTCAAGCATTCTAGAAACATAATAGAAAATGCAAAGTAATATTATATTGTCTCCTAGATAGGTACAAAACTAAATAGGTCAGAACCAAAGTAAATAAACATATAATTAGGTCTGAGGAATAGGTATATTGTTAGCTCAAATCACCAAACTGCCTTCCAAATGTGGCGAAAACCAAGTATGAATGAAAGTAAATTCTCTTAACTAGTAAATTATATTCATTTAAACTTGTAAAATAAGACATAGTCTAAGCCCATGGGGGGTCGCAATCTATTCCATAAATAAGACCTATTAACAAAAGATTTGTTAATAAATATTCAATTAAATATTACATAGTAGCAAAAATAAACTTGTAGCTTGATTTCTTTCAAATGATTAACCATTATCATTAATAATTTAATGTTTAAAATTAATTTAAAATGTTATTATAATTTTATATGCGAAGGGGTTGCAAGGCTTTTTACTTACTTTTTTGCCTTTTTCGTTGGACACCACATAAAATATGTTCAGAAAAAATGGTCTATATCTACAAATACATAAAATGTCCTCTTTGTCTATCAATTCTTTATATCATTTGGATCCCTATACGGGACTAATTAATAATTCACTAAGGGAAGAGTAATACAACTATAATAAATGGGTAACCAATACAAGCATTTCTTTTTTTCACCTGAGTGCTTTTACAGTTTCACCAAGTCGAAGCAGATTCATGTAACTGCGTGTTACTATTTGAGGTTTATCAGTTATGGTTGAGTTAATATACGGAGTTTGGGGAATGTAAGAATCTGACAAGCCAGCTGAACAAGGCGCGATTACTGATAATAAATATAATTACTTACTAAACACAAAAAAAAAGTCGAGTTGAACGGTGAGCAGTAATTCAACAAGTTATTTCTTAAACATTGAATTTTTCTCGCCTATATTACTTGTTTGAATTACGTCTGGGAGAAAATATAATAAACTTAGTGTAACAATGCGTGGCTTATTAACAATCTATTGCTAATAGATGTTTAACTCATATCATGATTAAATTTCTGTTACCATTCCTGTGCTAGGGTAAAGTAAAAGTGGAAAACTAGTACATAGTTTATTGTAACAAATAATTTGTAGAACACTGCATCATGCAAGTATGGACTTCTATTTTATTTATATTTTTCTAATCACTAACTACATAGTGTTTAATATATACTGCCGCACGCAATGGCGCAGAAAAGGCCTATGCCAAATTAATAATATTTGTATAAAAAATATCAAATTGTACATCATGTCCAATTTATTATATAATGATCAGTCTTTCATTTAAAAATCCATTCACGGACTAATAACATTTAGTGTTTAACATTTAAAATAATAATTTCATTAATGTCAGTTTTTTTTATCTTTGACAGTACAAGGTAATTTATTATATTTTTTTTATATTTTGGAGAACTGATTGCTTCATTGTTACCTTCATTTTTTTTTAAATTTATCAATACGTGATTAGAGGTGTGAAAATTGAATTTTGGAATCAATCCATTACATTTAATCAAAATTAATGTTTGAAATCAATACCAAAGATTAAAAAAGTTCTCACTGAAATTGATGAAGTTAAAATACCCATCGAATAGAAAAACTTGTTCTTTTTTAGACTATTAAATATTATAATTCAAAAATGAGTCCAAAAAAATATTTGTACTTATAGATAGAAGCGCCGTTGAAGTTTCTTGCACCACTTTTTCTCCAGCGCCTACGCATTACCATGTGGTGGTACAGATAGTTAATAATAATACTGATATTAAATTAGATAATCCGTAGTTGAAGCAACTGACCGAGCTGAGGGTCGGCCCTCTCGAGGACCCTCGAGTCAGTTGCTCTCGCGAAACAGGGTAACGCTCCTCAAATAAAGGTCGCTGAGCCGCATAAGAGCTCGGTCACCTTTCGACCCGGTGAAACTGTAAACGCCCTCGGGCTGACAGCGGACATCAGCCCGAAAAAAGAAATTGTTTTAATAATTTTAATAAATATTATTTAGGCTTATTTTTATTAATAACATATCGTATAACATAACTGATTGATTTTGAGGAAAAAGGTGATCATTAGATTTTTGGTTTGACAAATTTTGTTGTCAAATTTGTTAGTAAATTTGTAATCTAGCTATGATTTTCATATATCCATGTGCCCACTATTATTGCATTATCTTTTAATGTAATTTTAATATTAAAAATAGTACGACTGTAAAATGCTATCATAGCAATTTACAATATTGATTGACAATTCTTCCTATTCCTGGAAGAGCTTATAAAATATAAATGCAGCATCTGTTGCTGTACCTTGCACAGAACATATTATAGTTCCGTAGAAATTGCGCAATTTGCGCAAATCTAGAGGCAATACATAATATAAGACACACATATTATTTTTTATGCACACAAAAACACACTTATAGACACATAATGCAAGAAACAAAAAACGTAGATAAAATTTTATGGGCCACAGGAATCACTATCAGGTAAACTATGTGCTCGTTTGTTACAATAGATTAAAAATAAAACGAAACCTTTATCTTAAAACTTTATTAACGAGAATGATACGAATTAAGATTCTAGACACTTGCCCTTGTATAACACGTACAGCTTCTCTGGGATCCAATTGTTTGCGCATCGCATGTTACAAACGCCCGTGTAAGTTTGATGGTTGCTAGCACAAACTGGCTCGCCGGGAGCGCACATGCATGTAAACCCCGGTTTTGGTGGTGTCCACGTCTTTGCGTATGCGAGAGACACGATCGACACTGTATATTAAAATAATATGTAAGATCATATGCATAATAGTTTATAACCCATAAGATGGAATGAAGACCAATGCAAGCTTTTATGAAAGCTAAGGATCAGTCATTGTTTAATCTGTGGTCCTATAATCTGGTATATGATCTGTAGTAGACATATTTTGAATTGAGATGATTAAACTATAGTGAGTTTCAAACCAACCATCATACGAACAAGACCTGTCTGTATGGACTAAAGTCCTTTGCCTTTCCCATTAGGGATAAATTAATATCATCATCATCATGATTAAACTATATATTATAGGAATACCTCTTGCTTACTAACTTCCAGGTGTGAATCCTATATAATATACCATAGCGTACTTCTATAATAAAATCACGTACATCAAACGGAAAATATCAAGATAAGAGTAGGTAAAGTTTAATTGATTAAACATCCGACAAACGCATAAGCAGAGGAATAAAGCCGCTCTAGAAAACAAAAATAACTTACTAATGACAAAAAGCAGTTTCATCTTGATCTGTTCCAGGATATAGAGCCTCTCGACGACCGTTTGAATTCAGTGAGCTATAATTTAACGAGCTGGCTATTTATTTGTGTTTTAGATTTTTATTGCCATTTTTACTTGTTCAATTATTTCTGTGACGAATTACTCTCCGCTTGGCGGAATGAGGTGTGACTTGACAACACTTCATTGCTCATAGTATGAGCTTAATTTAGATTAAAAATAAGAGACTGAAGACCTAACTTTCTTATACCCATGCAAGCTAAGCAAAACGTCATAGGCTTTCCCTACGAACGAATGTGAGTGTCTCAATATTTTTGCAAATGCTTATGCCATATATTCCTGTTATAACCGGCAAAGTCGCGTCTGAAATAAACATGGAGAACATTATTATTTAGTATAAGGTGAAACAGCAGGGAAAGATGTCCATATAATACGAGAAGATATCGTGCTGCTTCTCACTGTTTCACATGCTTGTTTTGTCCTATGTTTGGCCAAATAAAAACTTACCAATTAAAATTAAATTTCCCTACTTTTATTAAGTCAACTGACCATCCTAAACCAAGGGATATGACTATAAAAAAACCATTGTATCGTCATGTCAACTCACACCTACGTAAAAATTGCATATATTGCATCGTTTGAGTTTGCTTTATAGGAGAAGTTTTGAGTCAAATATGAGGCTAATCGGTATAAAAACAAGTTCGTATCGATTTATTGTTTTAAGTTTAATAATATACTATGTTATTAGTTAGTCTTGATTTTTTTTTTATGGCTCATGGTCACAGTTTGCCCGAGGGCTTTTACAGCTTCAAAGTGTTGAAATTTGACCGAGCGCTCAGGGCGCTCAGTTACAGATTAAGGTCTTAGGCGCTTATTATACTATATTGAGTTTAGGGAGGAGTAAGTGAAAGGAATACAGGCTGACTAAACGCCTAATACTTTAACACCATTATCAAATTATTTTACCATTAGAAATTGATTTAATAAAAATTTACCGTTTTAACACTGGTTTTGTATTCATTGTTTCATCTCAAACTAAAAACATATTTATTTAATTAGTTCTTTGCACATTCGTATAGTCAAATGAATCTAATACTGTAACCAAATGTACTTTCGTGGGAAGAAACCAGGGACACCCGGGCAGGAAACACCCGTGCGACGAGGGCAGTGTGTGATGAGTGCGCCTTCAAATGCGCCTTTAACAGTGATAACTTGCTATGATGACGTCACAGGGATATCCATTCAACTATTTTCACTTAAATCTTTAAAATATACTCTTCGATACACATCCTGAATCCATTGTTAATATTCCATTATGAGATTAGCCGTTGTTGGTCTGCGGCTGAGGACTCTTTGGATACTAAATATAGTCTTAAAGCTTTCAGGAATTAAAGTGCATTAAACCTGTAGAAAATGTATTACATATATGTCCTATTGACGAAATTAACTATAATTACATTAATACTTTATGCACGTGATAATTTTTCGTCCATTCCAAGAAAAATGTATTCTGTTATTTTGTTTGTAGAAATCTCTTTCGAATAGAGATACGGAACGGCAACATGCCGAAGTGGTGGTACAGATAGCTAATAATAATAGCGATATTAATGTAAAGAATCCTCTGTCAGAGGCAACTGACCGAGGTTCGGCCCTCTCGGGCACCCTCGAGTCAGACGCTATCGCGAAACAAGGTAACGGTCCAAGTCGAGGCTCTCGCTCGGGAGCCCTTGTGCTGGTTACTCATATATAGAGGTCTCGACTGAGTGCCATAAGCGCTCGGTCACTTCTCAACCCGGTGAAACTGTAAAAGCCCTCGGGCTAACAGCGGCCTTGAGCCTTAAAAAAATAAAAGCGGCAAGTCAGAAAGAAAGTAAAAAAAAATAAACTGCTCTATTTATGGTACTTCTAAACATAAGACGCACTTCCGGACATAAACCTTCTGTTATTATTATACCAGTATTTGAGCATAGTTCCACTGCTGCACGCGGAGTGAGAGTGTCGAATTAATAAAAAAAAAAAAGTATAATATTGTTTTATTCGTTTCTCCTTCAAGAGATTTGCTTATGGGTGGCAAGTGTAAGTTAACCACATAATATTACAATTGATAATTTTATTGGTTCCGGAACTGGCGATCAAACTCAGGTTGTTGGCGTATTATAAAAGTGTATAGCGTATTACTTCATCTTTTCACTCTCACAAAAATAAAACAATTATTAGTCATATTTATTTTAATGGCTCAATAAGAGAAAAAGGTCACAGTGTATTATTAAGGTGCGCTACCAATTACGTCGCTACTCGCATATAGGAGTTCTTCACATCTACCGTAGTATAAATGATGTAAAACTTTAGTTTGATCTGTTCAAGGTGAGGTCAGTGTGTAAGACCTTGTGCAAATTGTTGATATTTGTTTTTAATTTGTCAATCGATTTAAACGAAACACGGTGGTTCAGCCATTCTGAATGTTTCAGAATGGCTTAACCACCTAAAAAAAACTGTTCATCGTTTTATAATATGTTTAGAAGATGATAGAAGACGGATAAAGCAAGAAAATATGATTTCGATTTAAACTCCAAATAATTTAATAAATAATTTATTTACAAACAACGCTTCTGTACAATTTTTAAGTAACCCTTTAACAACTATTAAAAACTATTATTGTTTATATTACCCGATTAATTTAGTCTGTGTCGAATTAATTTAAACACCTACTATTACGGTTTCATGCATTGCAAACTTGATTAACAGTTTGTTTAACAATGGTAGTGCCACGTTGTAGCTTATTTCTAATTGGAGCGTGAACGTCTATCGGGGAAGGTTCACGCTCCTAAAGAATAACGATGTAACTGTTGCTTGATGTGGTCATAGTTTAAAAAACAGGATACCCGATTACTCATAATGAGTAATTCCATATCGATCCTTAGGTTGACAATGCGTGATTGTGCATCTGGAATGCTTGTTGTGGCTGGACGTATGTGTTTATAGGTCGTAATCAATAATCACTTACTATTATTATTATTTTTATTACTTCTAAAGTAACAAACGAGCACACAGTTCACCTGATGTCGAGTAATTCCTGCGGCCCATGACATCTTCATTACTCCCTGACAAGGAATCATAATGCAGATGCGTTTCACTCATGAGGACTGAGATGGAATGCCTCGTCGCTAGTAATTTAGGTCTACGGTTCCTTAAAACCTCTCGAAACGAAACAGCAGTATTATGTTGCTATTTCAATCAACGTAGTCTAACGTTGAACAAGAGAACATTAAAAGGTTATTTGAATTTTTGGGCTTTACTTTATGTTGATTTTTTTTATTGTTTTTTTTTGTTTTAGCAAGGGGAAGATTTCACAGTTGTACCTAATAGTGAAATAGTGGTATCGAGAACAGCGTTTAAGGATAATTCCTCGTATTATATTCTTAACGGTCGAAGAGTCCAGTTCAAAGAAGTCGCCAAGATGTTACGCTCGCATGGGATCGATTTAGTTCACAATCGATTCCTCATATTACAGGTGAGACTAATATTTTTAAAACTATTTTAGACGTTTGAAATATTTAATGTGTTTAGTTTGATTAAATTTACAAAACTAAAATAGGTTAACATATCATATAACTCGGTATTTATAAGGCGTCGTGGGTAGCTCAGTTTCCAAGCGCTCGCTTGTAATTTACGGCATGCCATGAGTTCAATCTCCGGTGTTGGCACCGATTAAATTATTAATATTGTTTGTGCTAATAATGTTAAGTGGTTAACCACGTGCTCGGTGGTGAAAGAAAACATCGTGAAGAAACGGGTGAAATGTCAAAAAAAAGTATTTCGATGATTTGACGACGTTAACTGGGGCTTGCGGACTTCCGCCAATCTCGGGTGAAGCCGTCTCCTATGCCAAGTAATGAGATTTATATATAAATAGACTGCTTAGAGTACTTAATTCTGATTTACTGTCCACGTCCGCGGCGGTGAACTATACCATTGGAAAATTTGCATATCAGAGAAAAAAAATAAAAAAATATTTAGATGATTTGACGACGTTAACTGGGGCTTGCGGACTTCCGCCAATCTCGGGTGAAGCCGTCTCCTATGCCCAGTAGTGGGATTTATATATAAATAGACTGCTTTGAGTACCTAATTCTGATTTGCTGTCCACGTGCGCTGCGGTGAAGGATACCATCGGAAAATTTGCATATCAGAGTATAAAAATAAAAAATATTTAGATGATTTGACGACGTTAACTGGGGCTTGCGGACTTCCGCCAATCTCGGGTGAAGCCGTCTCCTATGCCCAGTAGTGAGATTTATATAAATAGACTGCTTAGAGCACTTAATGCTGATTTGCTGTCCACGTGCGCTGCGGTGAAGTATACGATCGGAAAATTTGCATATCAAAAAATTAAAAAATATATTTCGAAGACCAGTGATTATAGATGTCCGCAGTAGAGTCGCGTGGTGAACTAAAGAGAGGAGGGTTAATCAACTGTGAGATCCTATATATATAAGGATTTTACTTGGCCGATCACTGCAACAGACGAAGCTGTAAGAGCCGCATATGCTAACAGCACTACCATCAACGGAATCCAGAATATAGGCATTTTATTTTGTATGAAACTGGACTGACAAGCAAATACGCCTTTTTTTTTCGGGCTTATGGTCGGTGTTAGTTCGAGAGCAGTTACAGTTGCACCGGGTTGAGAGGTGACCGAGCGCTTATGGCGCTCAGTCGAGCCCTCTATATATGGATAACCAGCACAAGGGCTTCCGAGAGGGGGAGCTTTGACTTGGACCGTTACCCTGTTTCGTGAGTTCCGAACCTCGGCTCGGTCAGTTGCTTCTGACAGAGTATTATCTAAAGCAAAAACGCAGTTCACTTTTTCACACTGCAGGTAACTACTGTGTTATGAAAAGAATAACTCAAAATTATTCGTCTGTTAATCGTTATTGTAAAATATTTGTTGGAAATTCAGCGTATAATTTTTTTCAGGGCGAAGTAGAACAGATTGCGATGATGAAGCCTAAAGGTCAGTCGGAACATGAGTCAGGTATGCTCGAGTATTTGGAAGACATCATAGGCACATCTCGGTATAAGGTATTTGTCAAATAATTATTGAATTAGGACCAGACCAGCTCTGGGCTTTTAGAATATTTTTTTTATTACATTCACAGCATCAAAGGAGCACACAGTTCACCTGACGGCAAGTGCTTCATGCGACCTATGACATTTACATTCATCCTTGACAAGGAATCGTAATGGAGATACATTGTCGCCCCTAAGGAATGAGATGGAATGCCTCGTCATCAATAGTAAAGGTCTCCGAATGCCTACACTTACCAGACGAAACACAGCAGCGTTATACTGCTGTTTTACGCTGGTATTCTGTTAGGGCGTGGTCCTACCCCGGGTTGAGCTGACCCATTAATTCAGAAGCTAGAAAAAAACTGCAATGTAGCTTTACCACTGCTATATAAAGTTATCGCCTGCCTGTTGTATAGAGTGACTAAAAATCTGAAAATCTGAAATCATCCTTCGTGCGCCCACATGCGACGTGAAAAACAGTTCTCTACGCCGTAGCTAGTTTCTGGCTGCACCATGAATAGATAGGCTCGATCGGAGAACGGCCACGTCCTTACATAATACCTGCGAGTTCAACTGCAGTCAAGAACTCGATTACAGATTGCGAGGTATTTATATATATACCAATACATAAATGACAACGTAGAATTAATATAAATATGATGTTCCGTAGTCGACTATAGATACACGCATAACGTTTGCTATATTGAATATATTAATTTCAAATCCATAACTATAATATGTATATATATATATATATATATATATATATATATACATAATGTATTTGTCTTTTTTTTCTCTCTACAACTATAATGGTGTAGTGTCACCTACCACAATGTCAAATGCCACGGATTCACTGGTAGAGAATGCCTTACGGCATTAAGTCCGCCATTTTTGTAAGGTGTGACCAATAAAGTTTAAATAAATAAATAAATTTTATTAAAAAAAAGTAAATCAAAAGTAATCATTCTCTTTTGATTTAGATTATTAAATCTATTTTGATTTAATATTCTAAATCAATATTATTTATTCACTAAAACGAATTAAAATGTCACTCTTTAAACGTCTCTACCACCATTTTTTTAATACATGCAAGGTTTTAACTTACATCGCCGATTCACTTTGGAAATATTTTTTAATTGTAATCATTCTCTTTTGATTTAGATTATTAAATCTATTTTGATTTAATAATCTAAATCAATATTATTTATTCACTAAAACGAATTAAAATGTCACTCTTTAAACGTCTCTACCACCATTTTTTTAATACCTGCAAGGTTTTAACTTACAACGCCGGTTCACTTTGGAAATATTTTTTAATTGTAATCATTCTCTTTTGATTTAGATTATTAAATCTATTTTGATTTAATAATCTAAAACAATATTATTTATTCACTACAACGAATTAAAATGTCACTCTTTAAACGTTAATACTCTACTAGGAATTTTTTTAAGCTTCTGTGGAGAAGAAATGGTTTAAGAAACTATTTACTATTTTATTGTGTTTTTCTTTCAGGATCCCATAGAAAAACTATCAGTGAAAGTTGAAGAGTACAGCGAGATGCGTAAAGAGAAATTGAACAGAGTACGTTTGGTGGAACAAGAGAAATTGAAATTGGAACAGCCCATGAGAGAGGCCGTGGAACAAATGAATCTTACCAATACCGCGTTACGCACTAGGAACATGTTGTTGCAGAAATATATGTAAGTATATATTTGTATGTATGTAGAACCAGAATGCAGCTGGAAACTGGCTGTAACATAAACCTATCGGATCGACCGGTGGAGCACGGGCAGTCGATGCCTTTTAGTTATAAGCATTCACTAAGGAAGGATTTTTGGAAATTTCATCCCTAAGGGGGTATAATAGGAGGCGAACGGTTGTGTGGTAGTCCGTCATTCTCAAAGTAAGAAACATGTAATTTCATATACTTGCTACTGTTTAGAGATAAATTTATACGTATATCGGAGTTTTTAACTTTACCCCTAAGAGGGTGAATTAGGGATTGAAAGTTTATATGGGAAGTTTCGAAGGAAGAAGCATGAGATTCAATATGAAAGCTTATAAAAAGTTTAGGAACAACACTATAAATAATTTTCCATCTAAGCTCGATAGAGGGCGTTGAGTAATGTTTCTGAATCGCTCTATAGTTTCGTTAGTTCAGTACGCCGCTTCACTAAACATAATTTGCGTGATTTTAATGAAGTGAAATAGATTGAAGCGGGCTGCGGTATCCCTGGGTTCTTACACTCACCATGTGAAACAGCGTGGTCCCACCAATGTTATGAATATATATGTTTATATATATATATATATATATGTATGCTTTGATATCCTGAAAGTATCCGTTGTTATGGAGAATTATAATATTAATATTAAATTAATCAAATCACGACATTTTATGGTTGCTACCACAAAATGACTCCGCATTATGTGTGATCTGTGGAAGGATTGTTGGTAGAGTTAAGAAATACACAACGACCAATACCACTAACCACTAATCATGAAATTGAAACCACAGGACCTTCAATTTAGCTGCCATCAGAGAAATAAAATCACTCATAAAATAAAATCGCGTATATAATATACTTTAAATCACTAATCGATTATAGCCATGAAACGAATAAAATAGTCGAAGTGAAAAACAACGAATTGGAGGAACTTAAAACAGTCTTAGCTACAATTGATTCTAAGTTGGAAGAGGTACAGAATGAGTTGCAAGAGAAAAGCAACATATTGAAAACGGGAACGCAGTAAGTATTTTTTTTATCATTTTTCTATTTAGAATAGATTGGAATAGAATAAACATTTATTCGACATTACATTGGACAAGGGAAGTTTATTAGAGTGGACGACAGAGTGAGTGCCTGTGTATTTGTATGCTTACCGGTTTATGCACTAATCTGTGCAGTTGATGTCATCTGGTAACAACAAAAAATTAACGCCGATCAAGACGACGATGATCATGGGTCGCGAAGAAACTTTTGCCAATCAGGTGAACGTGTCTTTGTATTATCATTTTTACAGTCTCTGTTTGCTTGTTTTTTTTAATATATAAGTATACAGAGAGATATCATACATTATATATAGATTATTCTAATTTAAATATTGATATGTGAAAATAATCTTAACTACTAGAAACGAATTATCAACAGAAAATACGCAATAATGCAAAAGAGAAAAGACGAAATCACGGAAAATCTGCAAGATTGCAAGAAAAAGGCCGTCACAGTACAAGCCGACCTCACACAGGCTAACAAGAAAAAGAAGAATTTAGAACAACTTCTGGAACAGGAGAAGGGAAAACTTATCGAATTGGAATTGGTGATTATTACGATTTAGATTAGTATGTTTATTTAGTTTGATATTGTGTATATTATTTATCTTTAACAGTAGTACCTAACTTAGCGCTAAATGTTTCGATCCACTAGGGACAGACCACGCCCTTACAGTATAAAAGAGTGAAATAGCAATATAGCGCTGCTGTGCTTTGTGTTATGCTTAGCTGTGTGTAGGCAACAGGCGTTTTAATTACTGTAAACCGGGCTTTTTACTTTCGAGCTGATAGCCACATGTTAGCCCGAAGGCGATTACAGTTTCGCCGGGTTGAGAGGTGACCGAGCGCTTATGGCGCTCAGTTGAGACCTCTATTAGTGGGTAACCAGCACAAGGGCTCTGTAAACCGATTTTCGTATATTAATCTCTAACCTCACACCCATTCTATTATAGGAGATACAGTAGCTTAATAAAGCCTAGGGTTCTTAGAAAATGCAAAGATAATGCTGTTGGGTAATTTATGGGTCAGCCTGTGTATACACCGCCGGCCAAAAGTTTAAGACTACCTTAATTAAAATAGGGAAATAAAGTACAACTCAAATAAAATATTAAATGTTTAATTAACCTGTTTAACTAATCTAAATCTATTAGAACATTGATTGATAAACAATATACTTAAAAAGCGTAAAGAAATATTAACAGTCCATGCAAAAAAAGGCTATAGTTAGCTAAACTGATTTTTCATCAAAAAATCCTCCTTTACATTTTATGACTTTTTTCACAAGTCTCGGCATACGGGCAATCAATTTGTTAATGGTGTCTTGTGATATATTGTTCCAAGTTTCTGCATTTCTTTTATTTATCCTATGGGATTTTATTACAATTGATGGATAATTATGTTGTTTATGTGCGGTCTTAATCTTTTGGCCGGCAGTGTATATCTATGTATATAAATATTTCTGTCCTGTATGGTGAATTTGTATAATCAAAGACAAGATTTTGAACCTACAGTATACAGGGGCAGGTACCTGCATGTACAGTACAGGTAGGCATGAGTACGCAACATACCTTTATTACTGGTGACGAGGCATTCCATCACACTCTTCAAGGGTGGCAACGCGTCAGCATTATTATTCCTTGTAAAGGATGAGTGTACCGCATGTATTAATTACATACACGAACATTTTTTATAGAGCCACTCAGCATCTAGTAGCTGCAGAATAAATGAGTCAGCTCGACCGGGGTGGGACCATGCGATCAAAGAATACCAGCGGAAAATAGCACCATAATGCTGCTGTGTTTCGTCCGGTGCGTGAAGGGACTCGGAGACCCTTATATTACTAGTGTGGAGGCATTCGATCTCAGTCCTCAAGGGTGACAACGCATCTGCATTATGATTCCTTGTCAAGGATGAATGTAGATGTCACGGGCCGCAGGAATCACTTACAATCATGTGGAATGTGTGCTCGTTTGTTATTCTCAGTGTAATAAAAAAAAAAAGAAACTTGCTGTGTTGTTATCAATTATGATTATTATTATTATAAAACAATTGATTGCTTCTAAAATTTACAGATTCCAGAAAAAAATAATAGGGAAATAAAAGACTGTGAAAGTTTGCTGGAAAAGCACATGGAGAATAAGAAATTAGCTGAGAAGGAATTGCAAACTCTGATGGCTGGGGTCAGGTATATAATATAATTATTGTTTTAACAGTTAGAGCAACACTGCAGTCCATTTATAGATCGGATCAACGGGCTAAGAACACTGCCATCGAGAATAAGCGAGGGTAACATTACTGTATTTTCTATCGTTTATGGACCAGATACCTAATTACTGGCAACAATTCCATATGTGGTACATATTGAAGCTTTGTTTAGGATGATAGGTGTATATGGGTTAGTCATCAAGATAAGCGTGTTCTTGTATTTGAATTATTATTATCATTTAAATATGATTACATTTTGTTAATTTTTTTTGACTGTTATAGATCTAAAACACAAGGTTTCCAAGAAACAAAAGATAAATTACAAGCGAAACTCATAGAATTGAAGAAAATTGTAGATGAGGCCAATAAAAATTACAAATTGGCCGAATCTGAATTGAAGATATATTTGAGCACGGAAGTAAAGGAAGTTGCAAAATTGCAGAAAATGAAAGAAACTTACGAAACAGCTGTAACGGCTATTCAAGAAAAAGAAGTGTAAGTTTGTTTTCTGTTACTATTTTCTTTTAATTTGGATTAATTTTGGAAAAATATATGAATATAACCAGTCAGTAATTAGTATAACTTCATAGTAATATATAATAATATAATATAACTCGGCCGAATGTAATATGCATATCGATCTTTGGAAAGAGAAACGCTTTCATTCGTCAACAAGTGTTAGTTTTGTAGAGCATCATCTCTGTCGCACATCAACCTCTCACGGTATAACAGAGACGAAGCGATATAAAACTGAACCTCACGCGGTACGAGACCAACTCCAAATACAAAACGTCCAAAGTACGCTATTTTAACGCCTGGACGACTGGACACGAGACTGTACGACTGGAGAGCCAATAAGCGCTTACGCATGGCCTCCCGCGCCCCCTTGACTCCCCGGGGATATATTATTTTCGACTTCTGCGCATTAACGGCTAGCGCTAGAAATATTTGTCGCAACTTATAACGATCCAAGCCGGGGCCATAAGCAAAGATCTCGCCTGAGCCGCTCGGCCACCTTTTAACCGAGTGAAGCTGTAAAAGCCTTCGGGCCAACAGTGGCCATAAAGAAAAGCATAAGTTATAAGGAATCAAGATAGAAATATCTACACGATAGATAGAAATATAATATATATGTGAATTGATTCTTTTCAAGTAATGTGTTCTTTCAGCCATAGGAAAAATAGTTTTGTAAAGCTATAATAATACTGTAATTCTACGCATTTGAATGAAAAATAACTTTTACTATGGAACACACATTTTACCTGATAGTATGTGATGACTGCAACATATACACAAATCAATCAATCAAGCAACAGGTCGAAAAATATAAATAATATGTACATATTTAATCTTCACATTGTTTATCAGATTTTGGTCATTATGAATAATGCGCGAGATTGTTAGGCAATTTCTTGATTTAGATCTATTTTAAAATATTTAATATGTACATATTTAATCTTTATTGTTTATCAGTTTTTGGTCATTATGAATAATGCGCGAGATTGTTAGACAATTTATTGATTTAAATCTATTTTAATATATTTAATATGTACATATTTAATCTTTATTGTTTATCAGTTTTTGGTCATCATATAATATATTTAATAAGTCCAATTAGTAAAATTAATGTAATTTTTGTGTATTAGATGACTTTACTTGCTTTTGATTATATAATGTGATTCTTGCATTCGTCCTCTAAAAAGTCACTCTAGTGGCTTAGTTCCTAAAGTGGTCCAGGTGGACCCCTAGCGGTCCACGGGAGACTCGACGGGTGTTTACGTTGGCGTGACAGAAAAAGGGGATTCACGAAAATTTATTTGCTTTCGATATTGAAGAACTAAAATGTTGGCTTGAAGCTCAGCGACTGTTACTTGTAAAAACTTGCATATTCCATATTCAGAACAACGTGGTTGGAACTCGACCGCAACGCAAATTTCCATAGTAAGATCTAATCTTCACATTTTTTGTCGAGTTTTGGGAATATGGTAGAAATGTAGCTGCCAAATGTAGGGGTCCACCGGAACTAGCTAAATTTTGAAAGTGGTCTATGAGATATAAAGTCTGGGAACTTCTGCTCTCGTGAATTGACATCAAACGTGCTACCAGTAATTGAGCTCCTGATTCCCTAATCTCAACATATGAAACAAAGCAGTTTCATAAAACTGTATACAGATTGAGAGGACGTCGTCCCATTCATGAAACTGATAGAAAGTTGTAACAAATCTTTCCACTCGTTCATACTACTATTATTTTTAAATATTTAAAAACTCTAACTCTTATTGTGCTTAAAAAATATAATTAAAAATGTATGTAGTTCTCGAATTTGATTTTATTATTTCAGTTTGTATAACGATCTATCTTCCTCCGTGCCAATTAAAGAGAGACAGTTGAGCGAAGCTCATAAGAAATTGCAAGCTTTGAAGCGAGAGGAAAACTCTATATCCGGTGAAGCAAGATCTGTCCGGTAAGACTTTATCCAGTACCGCTAATGTTTCGATTTCGTAACGATTTTCCGTATACAATTAAACTTTATTCGCGCCAATCCTTTATTTTATGTCTACATTACAGGGCTTTATGTTAATAAATATTTATTTATTATAATGAATTTAAGAATTTAATAATTAAATTAAGATGGATCATAAAAAGGCAAAACTTTCCTATTATTTATTTATGATTACATTTTCATCCTCATCATCTCGATGGTTGGCAATCCTCTACTGTGCGCTTCAAATGAAATTTCCTGCCACGCACAACAGCTCTTTGTAATCAGCTGTCGCCAGCGGTGTTTCTGAACCGATACTTAGCGACCTTCAAGAATAGTGCCTACACCTAAACAAAGGCCGGGACCGCATTTGCGCCTCCTCTGGTGTTGCGGATGTTCATGCTTGCTCGTTTGCCGCGTATACTATTAAAAAATTATGAATTCTCGATGATAAATTAGCACATATTTCTCTGCATGGATCTCTGTGGGCCATAGACATACGTACATTATTATTTCTTAGGAATTGTTTATGGTCCGTTGGGATCACGTGGGAAGATGAGTGTGTTACTTCGAATACTTACGCTATTATAATATATCTTGAAAATTCGGGTAACAATCAGAAAACGTCATCGCGGGATAAATCTAGCTAGTGTTTAAATTTGTTCTCTATCATTTTTAGGTCACAACTTGAGGAGTCTAAGCAAGCGATGAGAGCGAACAGATCCCGCGGTCGTGTTTTAGATTCGCTCATGGCGGAAAAGAACAGCGGTAGATTGCCCGGTATTTTTGGAAGACTTGTAAGTGCTAATATTAAATATGATAATATTCACTCTTGTCAAGACAAAAATATATATAACAACGCTACGCATAGTTGCAAGCACGAATAGATAAACAAAGATTTGATGCGTCAGTAGTCAAAAATGGTTTATGGTACGGTCTGTCTATGTAAGGTTCACCCTTAAGATCGTAGATTCGAATCCAACAATCGTTCATTGTCGTGAACCATCTCCTAGCGTTATGGTAGTTCGTGAGTCGAGACCTCTATTAGTGGGTAACCAGCACAAGGGCTCCCGAGGGGCTTACGCGATAGCGTCTGACTCGAGGGTGCCCGAGAGGGCCGAACCTCCGCTCGGTCAGTTGCTTGTGACTAAGAATTATCTACATTAATATCACTATTATAATTATTGCCTATCTGTACCACCACTTCGGAATGCGTGGGCGCTGGAAAAGAAGTGGATTATACTGTGTGTAACTATAAGAAATAGAGTCATAATAAAAAAAACTGTGCACCACATATAAACTCTATAGTCGACGTATTTTAAACTGAGTCGTCGGACAATAAATGTCACTGACAGTAGGAATGTGCGCACGCAATGCAACCCGTTATCGATACTTAGCTACCTGCTGCCGAAAACGGCCCTTTTCAGGACCACATTACGAACTATACAGTTTCTGTATGATTACATCGAAACAAACATTTTATCTTACAAATTAAAAACTTTTATTTTCAGATAGCGAAAAATTATTCCTATTAATACTTATACATATTTTAGCATATCGATCGTACTTATCCCGTTATCGATATACACCTCTACAACTCCTACGCACATCACTACACCTCTCCATAAGTGTGAGCGAGACAGACTGATAAATATGATTTGTAACCCGAAGTCTCAGTTCATAATGCGTCGACTATACTGGTTTCCGTGTTGTATTAACTTTATAATGTATATATATATATAAAAATGTTTATTTCCAGGGTGACTTAGGCGGTATAGATGATCGATTCGATGTCGCCATATCGACTTGTTGCGGCGCATTGGACAACATCGTGGTGGATACGGTGGAGACCGCCCAGAGCTGCGTTGAATATCTAAAGAGGAGTGACATAGGGCGTGCCACTTTCATTGCGTTGGACAAACAGCAACACCTGGTGGCTCAGTACGAGAGGCAGACTACTTAGTAAGTGTGACATAAATAAACGGAGTTAGAACGGGAATAGTCAGGGAAATTATCAAGTTCTATTAAATTAATTGTGCTTTTTTTTATTACATTTAGAGTTACCTACGAGCACACAGTTCACCTGATGTTGAGTGATTCCTGCGGCCCACGACATCTACATTCATCCTTGACAAGGAATCATAATGCATGGAATGTTTCGTCACCAGTAATAAAGATCTCCGGATCCCTTCACTCACCAGACGAAACACAGCAGCGTTATGCTGCTATTTCACGCCGGTATTCTGTGAGGGCGTGGTTCTACCCCAGTCGAGCATTAATTCTGCAGTTAGAAACAAACTGCGGTGTAGCTCTACCACCGTAGTACCTTAGTAACTTAGCTCGATAAGATACATGCTAGTGGCGTGTGGGACATCCTTGCTTCACCCTGGGTGACCAAGACACGGTTACTGAGTCCGCTCACCGTAACAAGGCCCGCCTTCAGATTACTGTTCTATTCGAGGCATTATAATTTTTATTCTGCTAAGACTACAGGGTTCCTAAAATTACCAAATTTAGGTTTGTTAATACAACAAAATCCCTGTATTACTAATTTTTAGTCTGCTTAGACATCAGGGTTCCCTAATATTACCAATTTTTAGTTTATTAAGTCAACAGTGTCCCAAGTCATACCAATTTTTAGTCTGCTAAGACAACGTCCGAAGTCATACCAATTTTTAGTCTGTTAAGACAACAGGGGTCCAAGTATTACCAATTTTTAGTTTATTAAGACAACAGGATCCCAAGTCATAGCAATTTTTAGTCTGCTAAGACAACAGGGTTCCTAGTAGTATCAATTATTAGTCTGCTAAGACTACAGGTTCTGCCGTCAGGGTCCACTGCGACGATATTTCGGGACGCACCTTGCCTCCCTAAGCACGTAAGCTAAAGCTCTAAACGTAACTAGTATCATATGACGTTCAGATTGCTAAGTAGTCGTTAAATCGAATGTTACTCTAACAGATTTTTACGAATATATTTTTCCTCTTCAGCCCAGAAAATGCGTCACGTCTATTCGATTTAATAGAAGTTTTAGACGAAAGAGTACTGCCAGCATTTTACTTCGCTCTCCGTGATACGCTGGTGGCTAATGATTTGGAGCAGGCCTCTCGGATAGCTTATGGACGCACCAGATATAGAGTGGTAACACTGAATGGCGATGTCATCGAAATTGCTGGTGAGTGATCAGAATTACATACCTTTGCCTACCATTACACTCACTCTTGAACATAGATTACCGGTAAACTTATAGATACCTTCATTCTATAATGCTTTTGCTAATACGATGTTATTGTTAGATAATTCTTCCCCAAATGTTTATCAGATACTTGTTACTGCATACCAATAATCATAATAAAAACACAACCAGCTAAGAAATATATATGATGCGTCTCGATAACGGGTCAATTTTATTCCCTTTCGATATCGAGTTAAAGTTGCGGTTAAAGAGAATCAACCTTCTTTATGTCGCAGCAATTGAAAAAGATAAGTTACAAAAGTATTTTACTTATCCATGACTTAATATGCTTACCTTTTCTTTTAAATTATATTATTTCATATTTTTACATATTTATATATCTGTGGTCATAGACCAGTCAATGATAAGTACATTTTTGCTCAGTATGACTTATTAATATAGGTATAATCGCCAAAGGTTGAAATATAAAAGTTATCATAATCTGATTAGTAATTAGTATTCAATACAACAGTAATATTTTGCATGTAGTTATCCTGATATGACCAAATGAGAGAGCATTTTTTGGCGATTATACCTATATTAATAAGTCATACTGAACAAAAATGTACTTATCGGTGTCTGATCTATGACCACAGACCACATATAAGTAGTTTTCAGTAATTTAAACTTTACTCGTAATAAAAAAAACATAATATTTTTTACGCTGGTATTCTGTGAGGGCTTGGTCCTACTCCAGTCGAGTTGACCAATTCATTATGCAGCTAGAAACAAAATGCAGCGTAGCTTTACCACTGTTAAAGTAATAATAAATTTTAATTGAAATAAATTTTGATTATATAAATCAGCAACACACTTTCACAAAAGAAACGCGGCGCAGTGGTTGAGAATCACTGGTCTGACAGTATCGCTTACCATAAGATGAACTGTGTTCTTACATATATCTCCTTTCACCCTCAAACACAAAGAAAAGGTGTGAATTACGTATGCAACTATGAGCATCGTCACCGCTCTTATTTCCCACTGTATCACTTCCGGAGAGTATGGAGCATGGACCTGCTTACTACGAGGTTCTCGTTAGCCTCGAAGGATGCCCGACGGCGAAGGCGTTAGCGTGTCGTCGTTCAGCCCTAGAACGGCGATATGGGAAAAACAGGAACAAGAACTTTATAACTTGTAGGTAGTCGAGAAAGGCAAGCAATGAATGGCCAGACTGCTGGCGCCCACCTGCGATTCGGCCCGTATGACCTGAGGGTCGTGGAGACCATGGGATGTGATCATGATGGGTGATATATAAGTACATATATAACCAGGGCCGGTGGTTATACAATGTGTTAATTAGACGAATATTACTATCTGGTCGAGGTTTATCATATGGTAGCTTCCTGAACTTCAACCACAGTTATGAATATAATTAAATAGTTGACACGTATTGGCATACATAATTCATACAAAAATAGTATCGAAATTTATATTCTTTTTCCGGGCATCATCACCTAATTTTTCTGACCATAAAAGCCTATTTGGGACTTTTACGAACATTGAAACAAAGTAACCAGTACGGTAGAGCCGTTCTCAATCGATGCTCTTTCCAACGAACCGTTTTTGATATTAATTTATATAGATCATAGATAAATTATATCAATACATGTCTTCTATTTATTCGGGATTTTTGGTTCACTATCTTAAATGTTTCTGCTAACTAGTTATCTGCTTGCTTGTCGATAAGAAAACACACGATTCCTAACATTTCAGGTACAATGTCTGGGGGTGGTAAAACTACAATGCGTGGTCGAATGTCCAGTTCGGTCCAGCAAGACACGAGCGAACAGGACCCCAGAGTGTTAGAGCAGAACGAAAATAAACTTGCCTCTTTGGAGCAGAGGTAATTCTTATTTCAATTTTTAGTCTTGAACAAATCTTTCATATATTGTATTATTCAGTATAAAAATGAATGCTTGAAGACGTGTAGTCCGCCAGTACTCAGCGAAAAAGTGATGGAATATATTCCAATATATATTCTTTTCTTTAATATTAGATAAGATAAAAATAAAAAAAAATCATACAGAGAGGCCATTCATTTAGTACTGTTACTAGGTCGCTCAAATACAGTTTCTCGGCTCGGAATTCTAATTAAAACCCTGCGATTCAGATTACGCTTCCATAGACAAAAAAAACGTTGCCTTCTTTATTACAAAAAACTTAATAAATAAATATGTAACATGTAGCATATTTAGTTTTTAAAATTGTATCAACTTTATATATGTTTATATATTTTAAAACCTCAATAGTCTAATAGTTTAGGGTACTGTCTGCGAAACTCAAGGTCGTAGGTTCGAATCCACTATTCACAGTTGCCGTGAATCATATCCTGGCACAAGCATTTTCAGCTTACTTGGAGTGATTAACCGGAATATTAGTATTGTTAAAATTAAGCATTGCTAATATTAAAAAAAATGTGTTTTACTTTCAGACTAACAGAACTTCGAAGCGAACAAACGTCTCTCGAAGATACAGTAGTTTCCTTACAAAGGGACACAAGGGACGGTAAGATCACGCTGAACAAACTTAAAATTGAGTTGAAGAGTCTAAAGGAACAAGTACCTGTGCTGAAAGTAAGTACTTGGACGGCAGTTTATTTAGGTTAAAGTATAGTTACTTATGTACCTAAACAATTTTTATGTTTTTTGGCAAAAAAACCTTTTTTTGGGAAACAAAACTAGCTGTTCCATCTCTCTAGTAGAGGTTCATAATTCAAATTCACTTTCTTTGTGTAATGCAAGAAATTCATACTAGTAACTTACTTACCCTTAAATGAGTTCATTGGTTCTATTTGAAAGTTTGCCGGCAGCTTACTATAAATATTTACGCCCAAAGCATAGCAGCTTATGGTACAATGCCAACCCAGGAGTATGATCCCTCATCAGGCGGTCCCTGATCACTTGCCTTCCTAAACAATTTCTTAATTCGTTGTTAACTGTGGTTCGAATCTTCAATATGTATAAACAGAGTAGTATCGTATAACAGTGGTGGAGCTACACTCCAGTTTGGATGAATGGGTCGGCACGACCGGGGTAGGAGGACGCGCTCACAGAATACCAGCGTGAAATAGCATCATAACGCTGCTGTGTTTCGTCTGATGAGTGAAGGGTTTCGGAGATCTTTATTACTGGTGACGAGGCATTCCATCTCAGTCATGAATCATCTGCATCATGATTCCTTGTCAAGGATGAATGTAGATATCATGGCCCGCAGGAATCACTGAAGATCAGGTGAACTGTGTGCTCGTTTGTAACTCCCGATGTAATAAAAAAAAATGCTCTAACTATTACCGCAGGTAAGGTCTACACTATTATGATCTTAATACTGAACTTTCATAACCATGATAAGCTAGTAGATCTGTTTTTTTTATGTGACAACACTGTTATTTAATAATATTTTTTTTATGTTGTAGAACCAAATAAAACAACAAGAGAGCAAAGCCGCGGCCAGTAAAGTAGATGCCGCACAAAAGCAGAGATTTGAAGACGTTCTAAGAGATGCTCGAGAAAAGCTTGAGAAAGCTAAATTTGACGCCGGCGAAGTGAGTATATATTTATACTTCTATTAATTATAATGTAATGAACAGAAAAATTTAAAAAACATTTAAAAAAAATATGATTTTTAAAGCGATACCTTTGGGGCGAGTAAAATTTCAAGGTCGAATTTGAGTGTAAAATTTCAACATGAAATATATTTAACGCAAAGCCAGTACACATAGCTAAGGTGGTACTGATAAGTAATAATAATAGCGATATTAATTTACTCGCGGAACAGGGCCAAGCCGAGGCACCATACCATATATAGAGAGCTCTTGTGCTGGTTACTGTAAAAGCCCTCGGGCTAACAGCGGCCATCAGCCTGAAAAAAAAGTCGGAAAATAGTTTATAGAGGAAGTAAAAGAAGTATACTTTATTGCTGCGCTCGTTTTGTTCTATTCTTTCCTCTTTTCTCACTATCTGTTATCTATTTAATATTAACAAACCTATTTAGTTGATGATGATATTAATTTATTCCTAATGGGAAAGGCAAAGGACTTTAGTCCATACAGCCAGTCTGTATCAATGAAATAGAAAGGAAATGGCCCAAACCTATTTAGATAGCTATACAGCTGACTGATTTCTATCAAAGATTGCCATCTATCCTAAACCACCTACTCCGGTCGATATCCCGTTAACTTCCGTAGGTCATAAATCTACCTAATGCACTGCGCTTTTAAAACGATGTAATTGTATATGTTGTAAAACTAGGTGTAGATAACAATAGTAAATAAAATAGGACCAATTAAAAGTAAAACCATAATATACCATTATCTATATATCATTCAATTCTGTCGACAGGGAGAAAACGTGCTTAAAACACAAAAAAAATGCATTAGGGCGCTAAAAAATATACAACATAGAGACACATGTAGACCTCATTTCATTGAATTAATAATTTTAACTTTCATCTCACTTTACATATTAGAGATATGTGCTTTTGTCAAAAACAACCTATACCTGTATCGACGCTACGTAAGCAGTCGCCATAATGATAAGCTCACGGGCGACAGCTCCAAGAACATCACTGGCGAAAATATATTATTTTTATGGCGTCAAAGACTTAGAACAAAGTTCCCAAAGATTTAAAAGTAACAGAGAATTCACAGTTATTTAAGTACGAATTTGAAAATACTCTTGCTAAGAAAAGCTTACTATTCTTTAGAAGAATTCTTCAATGACAATTTTTAAAAAAATTAACGCCACTAGTGTTTTTATGCAATTGGGATAAATATTATTTGTTTGTATTATTAGTGTAATACTTTCATTTGACTAATTTTCTATGCCCGCAGGGTAGGACATAGCTGGACAAATTACTTCTGAATTATATATCCAAGGTCCACAAATAAATGATTTTGATTCGATTTTGATTTTGATCATTGTCTATAGAGAAAATACATGTAGATTAAGAATTGTTTAAATCACTTTAAAAAATTTGCTGATACCGGTGGACCCCGTGCAGCTACATTTCTACCATATTCCCAAAACTCGACAGTAAATGTGGAATATGCAAGTTATTACAAGTAACAGTCGCTGAGCTTCTTAAAATATTAATCTGTCTACATTGATAGGTGAAGTCAAGCCAACATTTTAGTTCTTCACTATCGAAAGCAAAAAAATTTTCGTGGTGACGAAAAACTGGGGGTTCACAATTCGTAAGCGGGGGCGTTATTACGAATTGTGAATATCCATGTTTTCGTCACGCCAACGTAGACCCCCGTCGAGTCGAAATCATGGCTCATGTCATCCAAATTCATCCTTGATAAGAAATAATATTGCAGTATTTGCGTAAATGCGTATTTTACAAAAATACAAAAAGTTAAAAAAAACTTTCGGCTCAAGTTTTTGGTATTTCTTGGGCATTTACGAAGCACCGATAGTCAGAAGATCATGGAAATTTACAAAAATGGAGGCATTCATAGCATAATTTATTAAATACTTTTTCTAACTTGTTGCAATGTTTCTTATCTTTATCTTTAATTTACAATTTTAATTAAAATATTAATTTAATGCATGTAATGTTGTTTAGATACATATATTATAAGATACTTATTTTGTATACATCTGTAAAGACAAATAATTAAGATTTAATAAACATAAACTAGAAGCCTAAAATTTAAAATGATATCGTTGATGGTGTATCTTTATCTCAATAAATAAAAATAAACAATTTTTATTTTTTTATAAAAATTAATATTTCGCCAAAATAAAGATAATATTTATTTTTTTAGGTGGAAAAAGATGTACACGACGTGGATGTACAAATAGCGTCAGTAGCTGGTAATAAAGTGAAAGATTCACAAGCGATTGTCGAAGATCTAACAAAGAAGCTTAATAAGATTTCTGAGGAGATAACCAAGCTAAATGTCGCTATTAATACTAGTATAAGGTTGGATGTTCTTTCATATTTTAATTATCTGTTATGTAATACATATATATATATATATATATATTTATATATGTATTACATAACATATTTGGAGATAATTAAAATCAATTTATTTATAGCATTATAATAAAACAATTGGGGTAATGATAAAATAAATTTTGTTGAGTGCATATTGTTAAAGCTTCTACACAGATTATTTTTAAAAAAATAGTTTCAGATATAAAGATTTTTTTTTTGTATTTACTGTGCAATTGTTTTTAGTTGTTCTCCAGTTGAGCTGGGTTCGTGCCACGGCCAATTTTGAGCTACGCCATTAATATATTGCTTAATTCTACAATTATTCATGTTTGTTCTATATAATTTTCAGGAACGCAAAAAAATCGAAAGACAAAATCAATCAGATGGACACTGATCTAAAGGATACCGAAAAGAATATAGAAAATTTGAACAATCAGAAGAAACAGCTCAGTATAGACAGTTTGAAATTACAGAAGGATGCGGATGAGGTATGTACCTACTATGTAATTTTTGACGAAATATCGTATTTAAAGAAAATATGGTAGAAATATGACCAAATACACTTGGTTTGAATTTCAAAAACAATAAGATAAATATAACAATCTAAGCCAGGTAGAGCCAATTTGCAGCTTGTTTTTAACCGCAGCACGAGTGGATCGGCACCACTGTGGAAAATCCACAGGATCGCGTAGAAAATCATCGTAAAATAGAATTGTAACGATGCTGTGTTTCGTTTGTACGTTCCATAGGACCTTGCGTGCGAAACCTTCCTTCGATGTCATTGCACATGCAGCATCGTGGAACCACGGGAACAAATACAGGGGATCCTAAAGGGGATCAGTGAGTGCCTGTCTGTCTTAGCGCGAATGCTTGCGGTAATAATACATCCTGGGCAGTTGATGTCATCTTGTAATAACTAGAGGATATCGCCGTCGTTGAAATAGACCAGGACGACATCATCGTCATTTGCTTTTTTTTTATTTTTATTTTAATTATTAATCTTGTAGCTTTACCATCTTGAATACTTTTTTTATTATTATTACATTGAGAGTGTAGTTTCGGGGGCAGGCACCACCTACGAATTATAACTGCGTAAAGCAAGCGAAAACCGCGATCGTAAACCGCACAGCGACGTGCGCCTCACGTCGAGAACAGGTTGTGACTGGCGCGCGGCCGGGCAGATCATGCCACGCTGCGTATGCGCTGACGTCACACCGGGAGCAATGGAACGAGTTTACATTGCACGTCTCCAGTGTCCTCCGTCGCCCAGCTGTTTCTCGTAATGCGGGCTTAGTACACAAGAGTAACAAACGAGCACACAGTTCACCTGATGTTAAGTGATCCCTGCGGCCCATGACATCTACATTCATCCTTGACAAGGAATCATAACGCAGATGCGTTGTCACCCTTGAGAACTGAGATTGTATGTCTCGTTACCATTAATAAAGATCTCCGGATTCCTACACTCACCGAACGAAACACAGCTGCATTATGGTGGTATTCTGTGACAGCGTGATCCTATTGCGATCGAGCTGACCCATTCATTCTGCAGCTAAAAACAAACTGCGGTGTAGCTCTACCACTGTTGAACTACTCAAATCACATCATTATTAAAAATATTCAGAAAAAATATTTATGATACGATTCAAAGTTTTTGTGTACTAAAATGTATGTAAGTCTAATGTCTTCTAAGGAGTGGTTCTTATGCGATACAGCGACGGGACCCAGTGCCTTAGAATTTTGGTGGGTCTGGAGAAAAAACTGGGTCCATTAAGAAGGGACCGTCCCCGTAAGCATTCTATTTTTGTCCCTGACTGTAGTTTTATAGGTGGTGATAATGAGTTCAGTACAGAACGTTAAATAAAAATATTAATGATTATACTCTGACATGTTATATACTTTTAGATTGTTTGTTGTACTAAGAATTCTTAAAAACATTAAAAATATCATGTTCTCTATAACAATTGTATAGAGATAGCAGAGATTGATTTTCATAACGTAACGTTGTTCTCACAACAAAATAGTATCGACTGCTCGAACGCGTCAAGTAGTGTCAAAGCATTGAACTGATTTAATTGGCGTGGTGACAGAAGCCAGTTGGCCTAAATAGAACGGGTGGCTAGTCACCTGGACTGACTTGCAAACGCTCAAAATCTAACTAGCATCGACTGCTCGAACGCGTCCAGGTAGTTTCAAAGCATTGAACTGATTTAATTGGCGTGGTGACAGAAGCCAGTTGGCCTAAATAGAACGGGTGGCTAGTCACCTGGACTGACTTGCAAACGCTCAAAATCAAACTAGCATCAAATGCTCGAACGCGTCCAGGTAGTGTCAAAGCATTGAACTGATTTAATTGGCGTGGTGACAGAAGCCAGTTGGCCTAAATAGAACGGGTGGCTAGTCACCTGGACTGACTTGCAAACGCTCAAAATCAAACTAGCATCGACTGCTCGAACGCGTCCAGGTAGTTTCAAAGCATTGAACTGGATTTAATTGGCGTAGTGACAGAAGCCAGTTGGCCTAAATAGAACGGGTGGCTAGTCACCTGACTGACTTGCAAACGCTCAAAATCAAACTAGCATCGACTGCTCGAACGCGTCAAGTAGTGTCAAAGCATTGAACTGATTTAATTGGCGTAGTGACAGAAGCCAGTTGGCCTAAATAGAACGGGTGGCTAGTCACCTGGACTGACTTGCAAACGCTCAAAATCTAACTAGCATCGACTGCTCGAACGCGTCAGGTAGTTTCAAAGCATTGAACTGATTTAATTGGCGTAGTGACAGAAGCCAGTTGGCCTAAATAGAACGGGTGGCTAGTCACCTGGACTGACTTGCAAACGCTCAAAATCTAACTAGCATCGACTGCTCGAACGCGTCAAGTAGTGTCAAAGCATTGAACTGATTTAATTGGCATGGTGACAGAAGCCAGTTGGCCTAAATAGAACGGGTGGCTAGTCACCTGGACTGACTTACAAACGCTCAAAATCTAACTAGCATCGACTGCTCGAACGCGTCAGGTAGTTTCAAAGCATTGAACTGATTTAATTGGCATGGTGACAGAAGCCAGTTGGCCTAAATAGAACGGGTGGCTAGTCACCTGGACTGACTTGCAAACGCTCAAAATCTAACTAGCATCGACTGCTCGAACGCGTCAGGTAGTTTCAAAGCATTGAACTGATTTAATTGGCATGGTGACAGAAGCCAGTTGGCCTAAATAGAACGGGTGGCTAGTCACCTGGACTGACTTACAAACGCTCAAAATCAAACTAGCATCGACTGCTCGAACGCGTCAAGTAGTGTCAAAGCATTGAACTGATTTAATTGGCATGGTGACAGAAGCCAGTTGGCCTAAATAGAACGGGTGGCTAGTCACCTGGACTGACTTGCAAACGCTCAAAATCAAACTAGCATCAAATGCTCGAACGCGTCAAGTAGTGTCAAAGCATTGAACTGATTTAATTGGCGTGGTGACAGAAGCCAGTTGGCCTAAATAGAACGGGTGGCTAGTCACCTGGACTGACTTGCAAACGCTCAAAATCAAACTAGCATCGACTGCTCGAACGCGTCAAGTAGTGTCAAAGCATTGAACTGATTTAATTGGCGTGGTGACAGAAGCCAGTTGGCCTAAATAGAACGGGTGGCTAGTCACCTGGACTGACTTGCAAACGCTCAAAATCTAACTAGCATCGACTGCTCGAACGCGTCAAGTAGTGTCAAAGCATTGAACTGATTTAATTGGCATGGTGACAGAAGCCAGTTGGCCTAAATAGAACGGGTGGCTAGTCACCTGGACTGACTTGCAAACGCTCAAAATCTAACTAGCATCGACTGCTCGAACGCGTCAGGTAGTTTCAAAGCATTGAACTGATTTAATTGGCATGGTGACAGAAGCCAGTTGGCCTAAATAGAACGGGTGGCTAGTCACCTGGACTGACTTACAAACGCTCAAAATCAAACTAGCATCGACTGCTCGAACGCGTCAAGTAGTGTCAAAGCATTGAACTGATTTAATTGGCGTGGTGACAGAAGCCAGTTGGCCTAAATAGAACGGGTGGCTAGTCACCTGGACTGACTTGCAAACGCTCAAAATCAAACTAGCATCGACTGCTCGAACGCGTCCAGGTAGTTTCAAAGCATTGAACTGATTTAATTGGCGTGGTGACAGAAGCCAGTTGGCCTAAATAGAACGGGTGGCTAGTCACCTGGACTGACTTGCAAACGCTCAAAATCTAACTAGCATCGACTGCTCGAACGCGTCAGGTAGTTTCAAAGCATTGAACTGATTTAATTGGCATGGTGACAGAAGCCAGTTGGCCTAAATGGCAGCACTCGTAGCTTGAATGTCTTACTTTTAATTTCACGGTACTCGAATGACCCACTAGTCGGTCAGGCCCGTGGTCCCGAATAGCTGTCCTCGAAGTATTTTTTTTATTACATTGAGAGTAACGAACGGGCACTCAGTTCACCTGATGGTAAGTGGTTCCTGCGGCCCATGACATCTACATTCTACCTTGACAAGGAATCATGATGCGGATGCGTTGTCACTTTTTAGGACTGAGATGGAATGCCTCGTCACCAGTAATAAAGGTCTCCGGATCGCTACACTCATCGGATAAAACACAGCACCATTATGCTGCTTTTTCACGCTGGTATTCTGTGAGGGCGTGGTCCTACCCCGTTCGAGATGACCCATTCATTCTGCAGCTACAAAAAGCTCAAACAAACTACGGTGTAGCTCTACCACTGCAGTTTGTTCCCAACTGCAGAATAGACCACTGTTGGCAACGGGAGTACAACCCAAGATTCAAAATATGTTACTAAAAGAAATATTACAACCTTACCCGATGCTTCTCACGCTCAACAAGTCCGGGATATTGCTCGAGTCGTGTATAATTCAATAGGTCGAGAATTGGGTGAAATTTAGATATATTTTTAAGGTAATTTGTTGTACTTATTGGCGGCTGTGCGTCAATTTACTTTCACAGTCTACTTTACTTCCACTTAAATTAGCACAAAGTAATTACCCGTCCATTAAATTCCCGTCAAAGTATATTAAAACAAATGTTTTTTTTTAAATGCTTCTATCTATACGAATTTTGTAACCGTCTGGTCTATTTGTTATATGTGTTCAAAACTGATTGTCCATTAAATAAATAAAATTAAAAAAAAAAACCAGGACAGAAAATCCCCGGTGCTCGGTACGGTACCAAAGAAATTGTTAAATGCATTACTATATACAGGTTGTCCCGCAAGTAGCACGACAAACTTAAGGGGTCAGGTCACCTACTAGAGCAGAGGTTCCCAGAATTTTTTTGCTCATAGACCACTTTCAAAATCTAGCTGGTTCCGGTGGACCAGCTAAATTCACAGCAGCTGCATTTCTACCATATTCCCAAAACTCGACAAAAATGTGAAATATGCAAGTTTTTACAAGTAACAATCGCTGCATATAAAAACGTTTAATGGTAATGATAAAATATATAAAAAAGGCTTTTTAATACTGCTATCTTGTTTAAATATGTACCACCTGGACCACTTCGGGAACAAAAAAAATACCTTTGTCTCCCACTTATCATTTTAGATATACTAAGATTTTTATTTTTTCTTAAAAATACCAAGAAAATAGTAATTAGTTTTACAACTTTCTGAAATGTCTGTTAAGCAAGTAATATATTTATGTAATGTACAAAAGCAGCTCAGTACATATTTTTTTATACGCCGAAGCCAAAGTTGAATAGATTAATTAATATATATTTTTATAAATAAAAAATTTTTTGGATCTCATAATTTTCCAACGAAATTGTTTAAAACAAAGTTTGAATATAGCATATACACATCCAATGACAGTTGTTCGAGAGTATGTTTAAAAAAAATAACCGAATTGTCTGCGTATTTGTACACACAGTAACAAAAGACAGGACAGGTTATTTTTTAGAAAAAATCTCAATATCTCGAAAATGGTGACACTTTTACTAAGGTCATCTTTTTTTTTTTACTGCTACATACTGGACACATGTATATTAACTGTAATTGCTATTTTGTATATTGACTGTAAGAAACGAACGCCAACTTACTGGTAAGGATACCGTCTCAGGTCTAAGGGCATGTGTGCTTAAATTTAAACATATTTTTCAGCTCTCAATGTTAAAACTGGAAGATCCAGGTCTAGATGGGGTCCCCGGTATAGAACGACCTGCTCCATTAGACCGTCATACTGTGGAAGAATTGGAGGAATGTGTCGTTGACGAGTTAAGGAACAGACTGACGGCACAGAAAGCTAGACTAGGTGACGCTAAACCTAATGTTCAAGCAATACAGGTTTGTTGATCTATATTTGAAGTCCGCGTGAGCCTGGGTGTAGAGAAGAAGGTCCTGAAATAGATTCCTAAGCCAATTTTTTTGTATAGCACGAACAGCTAGTTTTCGGATTTGGGTGTTTTTAAAAATGCACTATCACACACAATGCATCCGAAACTACCTTCAATCTCATTGCTTTCATGTAAACTAAGATTCGATTATGCGCATCACTCATTGCACAAATGTTCCCCATCTTAGTCAACTTTTCAGGCAATGCACGTTCGGATTTAAGTGTTTTTAACAGTGGTAGAGCTACGCTGCGGTTCGTTTCTAGCTGCAGAATGAATGGGTCAACTCGACCGGGGAAGGACCACGCCCTCCCAGAAAGAATACCAGCATAATGCTGCTGTGTTTCGTCTGGTTTGTGCAGGGAGCCGGAGACCTTTATTACTGGTGACGAGGCATTCCATCTCGGTCCTCAAGAGTTACGACCATTAGTCCATTAGTACATAAATCAACCTCTCCTTATTACCCCCTTTACTAATTACCCTATGTTATACCGTCGTGTTGTAAGTGACCAGGAAAGATACGGCTCTGACAGGAAACTATAAATATATATAAAATATTGTTTTTTTTTTCAAAGTATTTTTTTATTACTCATAAATTTAAAATTTAGTTTTACAGACCATACTAACTGGTTATTACCAGATCATATCAATTGTGCAAGTTATATATACTATACTTGTGCTTTAACTCACTTCTGTTAGACGTAGAGTAGGCATAACAAGACTGAGATAAGAGTCTATGACAACGGATATAAATAAAAAACATTCCAACATGATAAACCTACAATTTGTGGTAAAAAATATATTACAGGACGTGAGATACTCTAGTACTCGAACAACTACGCCACTAGATCGTCATAATCATAACTTCTTTTTTTTTTTCGGCCTTATGGCCGCTGTTAGCCCGAGGGCTCTTACAGTTTCAGGGGGTTGAGAGTTGACCGAGCGCCTATTGCGCTCAGTTGAGACCTCTATTTATAATTTCTATATAATTCTAAAGTGTTAATTAATGGTATCAATATATTACGATTTTAAAACAACGTTTTAATGTTTTAGGACTATAGAACAAAAGAGGAATTATATTTAAAAAGAGCAGCGGAGTTGGATGAAATTACGACGAAGAGAAACGAAATGAGAGCGCTGTACGATCAGCTGAGAAAGAAACGCACTACGGACTTTTTATGCGGTATGTTTGTGCATTTGGAAACATTCTTAGATTAATTAATATTTATTTGTTAACAAACATTTTATTATATAGATAGAATAGGAGTTACAGGATAGAATATAATAACGTCGGAATACGTAATGTTGCCCATTGGTTTGTTATCAACCTAATTCAAAACACGTGGTGTAAATCGTGGAATAACACTCATTTATATGAGACTGTTTTACTCTAAGCTCAATTGGGTGGGGTGAATCATAACAAGCCAGAGCAAAAATTTTAATCAATTCCTTTATTAATATCACCGTGTCAAGTGTTTATATATATGATAAGATTTGAGATCTATCACTTTTAAGATAGAAGAAAATCAAAACGTAATCTGTTTAATATTTCTATGACATTAGTGTGGCAAATAAGTAGAAATTTCACTTTTGTATTCGATTATCCCAAATATGTGATAATGTTGTCATCCCTAAAGGCTAATAATGGGTTGGAATGCCTCGTCACCAGCTATCACGTCTTCGGAACACTGCACTCATCCGACTAAACGCAGCAGCATTGTGCTCGTATTGTGTGAGGACGTGGTCGAGCCGACCCATTCATGTTGTAGCTGGAAGCAAACTGCAGCGTGGGTCTATTGTTCTAAAAGAATAAATTTAATGAGATGGCAACATTTTATTTCGAGTTGGATATAGTCGTCTTTAGATCCGTTAACTCCGTCAGCAGTGTCAATTTTTTTAAATCCCTTCCTTCCCCGTAAGGATTAGAGTGTTGCATGTATGTATTTCTATTCAAGCATATAACCATTTGTCCTATAGTCAATTAATAGTTTCACTGTATATATATTTTTTTAAATTTTTGTTTCAGGTTTCAACATAATAACATCGAAGTTAAAAGAGATGTATCAAATGATCACGTTAGGAGGCGATGCCGAATTGGAGTTAGTCGATTCTTTGGATCCATTCACTGAGGGAATTATCTTTAGGTTAACAGAAAATTATTATTAATATAACATATTTGCGCAACTGGCCGCTGCGTCGCGGATCCTAGATTCGATTACCAGTCGAGGCGAAATATTTTTGTGTCGCAAATCGTTGGTCTACATGTGTTGTGTGCTCGACGACGAGTGAGTGTCGTCTGTGGTCGCGAAATCTTACGGCACTATAATATATCCTGCGCAATAAATAGGCACATGACTAAAATGACGTCATGATCGAAATCTATCTATGAAGTAAAGGCATATATAATAATAAATGTGGTATTATATTAAAGTAGTTAACCTTTGCGCAAACAAACCTACTTTAATATATTCCCACAAATCCTACTCGCTAGACCCTCCAGCGTATGATCATCTTCACGGGATTTTTTCGATAAGCAAAAATTTTTACTGCTCATTCCAATAAATTTTATTATTTATTCTTAACAAACAAACTGTGACGAGGCTCCCTCTAAAAATGATTAAAATCTACTTGTTTCTCAGTGTCCGCCCACCCAACAAATCCTGGAAGAATATATCAAATCTGTCCGGTGGCGAGAAAACCTTGTCATCTTTGGCTCTTGTATTTGCGTTACATTACTACAGGCCCACTCCGCTATACGTCATGGATGAAATAGACGCAGCGTTGGACTTCAAAAATGTCTCCATTGTTGCCAATTATATTAAGGTAATTTGGATTAATTAGACACTAAGAGTTGATGATTGGAGTGCAATGTTTTTTTTATGTTGTATTGAAAATAGATACTTGGCCAGAGAGAGGAAAAGAGAAAAATATATGGACTCTATACGGGTTCGTTTTTGTTGTCCTCTTTTTCTTCTTTTTTTATTATTAGATATATACTTTAACCGTAGCAGATGTATAAAAAAAATCACTTCAGTCACGTCTACTAATTTACACGTGTTTTTTTTTAGTTGTATTCAAAAAGATTGTAAAAAATCATACATACATTTTGCAAAGGGCAGATAAATTAACCTTCTCACCTAAACCATTTGATCATTGAGGCTTGCAAATGCACGATGCATTTGCAAGCGATGTTTCCAATAACATTAGGAAAGAGAAGGAGTAGTGTGTTCTTTACCTTTCGCAAATACGTCACTAAAATATAACCTACGCAGTTGAGATTTAATATTTCTTTGTTAACGTGGAAAGTGTAATCAAATGAAGAGAATTGAAAGATATAATTAATGTTTGAATCTACTCTGCGGGCTTACTGCTCGCGAGTTTGTTTCGGTAAAGCTGTAAAGATGACTGGAACAACAAATTCACACATCAACTTGTCTATTATGTTATTTAATTGTTAAAAAAAATATTTATAATTCGATTATATTAATAATTATTTTTTAATTTCAGGAGCGAACAAAGAACGCTCAATTCATTATAATCTCCCTACGTTACAATATGTTCGAAGTTTCAAATCGCCTTGTTGGTATATACAAAACGGAAGATTGCACCAAATCGGTCACTATTGAAAACAAAATTCCTGAACAAGCAACATACGATATTATGACTTAGGATATTACATTAAGGTTCTTTATACTTTGTAATAAATATAGGAATATAAAATGTTTGTTTCTAAATGGATTTTTTATTTAAATATCGATAGATTTATTTTATATATTAGATGCATGCTATTTAAAGAAGCCAAAACTGTTCATTACATATATTATTGCAGGGAAAATATTTAATTTGTACTGATTTAATTACAAATTCTAGGAATGTACAATAAAAAATCGTATTTTTTATGTATGCTGCTATGTAGAAAAGAATATCGCTTAACACTGTTCTCCGGTAAAAATTGGGTAGATAGATTCCCAACTTAAACTTCTATAAACGAAGAGATTTTGAAGCTTCAGAACTTCAATCTTCCTATTCAGTGATATTTATGACATGTTTGTTATAGGCTAACTAGATGTACAAACATACTAAGTTGTAATTACTAAATTCAGACCAAACAATAGCGTTATGCTGCAGTTCAGGTTGCTATTCTGAGATGGGGACCCATTAATAGTACAGCTATAAACAAGCTGCAGTGTGGCTTTACTACTCCAATTACATATAATACATTTTTATACAGTCAAGAACTATTTATTGTAATTGTCAACTTAAAATCATTAGACTTGCTCTACCCCCAAATATACATGCTAGTACTAAAGCGCATATCATTAGACTTGCTCTATCTACCCCCAAATATACATGCAGCTACTAGACTAAAGCGGCCGGTCTGGAAACAATTTCTTATTGTGTATTTTTTTCACATTAAATTATCAGATATTAGTCAATTTATGTGTGATGTGTAAAAATATAGTTTATATGTATGTAAAGTACAAGATAACTTTAATATGTATATTATTAAAATAAGTTTCATCTTGCAACCAAAATATATTCTCCGCTCAACCCAAAGGCTGGTGGTAAATGCCTTTTGGCATTAAGACCGCCTTCTTTTAGTGTTTGTTTTACTATAAGAACTAAATAAATAAATAAACATTATTATTTTACTAGTGCCTTGTCTAAAATCACCTTCCAATTGTTTCTCTAACAACGATTGTACTAATAAAGAAATGAAACACTTAATAACGTTATTTTAAATTTTATTTTAAATTATGTGAACATCTCAATATACAAAATGATAACAAATAAATTAGCTTAATGTAACATAGCTTTATAAATGGAATATATAAATTGGTATATATTCATACCATTATATTTCTATGAATGACAAGTTTTTTGGAAATTTATATTTTCCATAGACTATTCCACAATTTAGTAGAACATAGAGGAAGCTTAAAATGTTTAGAGACTGCACTGAAGCAAAATTATTGTATTCAATTACAGAGATGACAATCAAAGCTCAAGGTAAAAGACAAATTAATTTTTGTTACATTGCTTCGATCCAATCCAATCTTAAAGGCCTTATGGACCAATTACGATCTGGTTTTTGCCGAACATTGGGAATGTTAAAATTTGTAAAAATCATCGACTTATTGTCAATCCTCAAAACAATAGCCATTTCGATTTTTTCATTACGCTACCAGTTATTTGTAATATGTAACGAAGTAAAGGTATTTGGATAACATGTGTTTTAATTTAATATAATTGGAATGCAGTGCAATCATTAGATTAAATGCACAGATTACATTCGCTACAACTTAATGATTTTACACTGTTTATAAATTGAGTAACAAGCGCGCACATTATTTCATAAATTCTCGCGAGATGCCTGTTTTTGTTTTCAGCGTGGTCAATATTGAGAACCAAAAAGGAATCCTTCGTCTCGTTATCAGTCCTTTAGTTTATTTCATTTTCCATACGAACAAAACAGCGTACTGCTATATTGAATTGGTTTAATTTATTTTATAGTAAGCACCTCGCCTGATGGTAAATGATCAGACGCCCGATAATATCCCGCGACACAAGAATAGCAAATCCATTGCAAGCTTCTAAGAGTCTTCTTGAAGAAAGAAAGGACAGCCGATTCCACAAATATCCTGTGAAAGCGTTCGATCCGTACCAATCTACAGTTAGGTATTTAAAATCATTAGTTCTAGCCACTCATAATAATTCATGTTAGATGAACGAATATTTTATATCAAAATACAGGGTATTAGGAGAACGCTTCCGAAAACGAAGACAGACGATAGTACTGATGTCACCTTTGATGATGGGACGAAAAAATCATATTTTTAAAACGTTTTATTACCATAATTTACGCTCCATCGTGTTAGTACAGCTAAATGAAACGACGTTTCATGAAAAATACATTAAATTACTAAAAAAAAAAAAACCAGCAATGAAACACAAAATCAATCAATAAAACTTTTTAAAAATATGATTTTTTTTAAATCAGAATCGATTTTTTTTCCCGTCCCATCATCAAAGGTGTCATCAGTACTATCGTCTGTCTTCGTTTTCGGAAGCGGTGTCCTAATACCCAGTATATATTTTGCATTTTACGCAGCCTAGACGATCTAAAGACTAACACGTGCATACATGTTGTAAATATGTTTATATTCATGGAAATTCATTAGATTGTGAAGGATCGTATATAATGAGAGGTAGAGAGTAATGAAAAATCCGAAATTTGTCATTACTCTGTGGGACGTATTTATATTACATAAGTCTTTAAATACATAATTCGAAGTGTTTTTTTTAAGTATATATAAATGCAGTAGTTATGATTATAAATATAACACGTATTAAAATTTACATATCTAAATATTATATCAATTTAAATATCCCTGAATTGGTAGAATTGTCCAATATAATATTAAGATAATTGCATATGCGCATTGATTTTTTAAATATTTAACACGTCAATTGATTACGTACATTTAATCTTTATACGTTTCTGGAGTAGTTTTCTATCATTGTAAACAAATAAAGCAGTATCTAAAGATTATGAAACGAACGCCTGGTATAATAAATAAAAAGCAAGAAATAACTTTTTAACAAATTTAACAAAATAGTGAGAAATATTAAATTAATAATTTAAATGGAGACATAATCTAAAAAGCTGTTAAAGACAAAGCATTCTTCGCATCATATTGTAAAAAATAAGTAAGAGTTTATAAGCATATCTAAACCTTGATATATAAAAACCAAGATATATGGTATATATTTTTTTTATAATGTCGATTCTTTAATATTTTAAATGTTATTTTTTAAAGTAAGTAACTTAGCAGGAACCTATGTAAAGCAGCAGACTGTTATATAGTGGGATTACAGAGTGAGAGAACCAATTAAGTATATAAAAAAATCATTTCAATTGTAAAAAATGATTAATTAATATTATTCTTGGTGTTTTTGTATGTCAGTGTTTAGAATGTTACATTATGTAGAATGCATTCGAATTACTTTATAACTCTTGCACTAATACCATCACTTCTGGCTTCAGATAAACATCTTTATTAGGGCTATTATTGATCTCCTCGGCTATAGAGGAATGCCAAGCGAAACTGAGCACTGTAGCCGGTACCAATCTCAGATCAATAAGGGTTTTATTGGCATCCTCCTCTATTATTAATTTATGTCCACTAGGTGTATTAAGGATGAAGGGTAGTCCATTGTGTTCTAAATTCTCTTGTACAAATTCATGTATTTCGTTATAGCGTTCGTAAACTGAAAAAGTGCCCTGTGAAAAAAAAAAAAACGTTTTAGAAGATTGTTTTAATTACAATATTTGACTATAATCATTTCTATTGTTTAAATATATTAACATAATAGTAAAAATAGTTTTTGGTGTCACACGTGTTTTTGAAGTTTACTGTTTTATGCGCGTATTTATGGGTCTGTTCTATTAGAGTATCTATCTGTTTTGCATGAGTGGTCAGTTTTTTACAGTCAGATAGGAGTAAGTAGCCTATCTACAGTCGTGAGCAAAAAAATCCGCCGGCTAACAGCCGAACCTCGTGTTTTTGTGAGCTCCTGTTGGTCATGAACGCCAGTCAGCGCCCGATTTCTGAACGAAGTACCGACGATAATACGGTCATCCATCTCTGATGATGTGCACCTAGTTCTGCCGGATGCGCTTCTCCAGTTAAAGCTACCAGTCTCTTAGTATCGCCGGTAAAATCTGGACACAGCATACTGGCTCCCGTTTAACACACGAGCCATTTCACGGTGACCCTGGCTTTGTTCCGACAGGGCAATCGCTTGAGCAATTAATTTACATATATTTTGAAAGCAAAACACTCGGCTTTAATAATTCAAAAAGAAAATTATAAATCAGGGCTCAGTTATTTTTTTAATGATATTCCATCCTCGTGCATGACGCTCGAGTCGATTTTTGCTTACGAGTTTGTATTTTCTATGACGGTAACACCTTCCTAGTCAAATTTTGATGCTTTTTGGTATGGTTTATATTGATATTCCATAATTTCAAACAGATAATATAACCATAATAAAATGCATCAATTGTCACACAAAGTAATAATACTAGATATATGTAGAAAAAATCTTTACCTAAAAAATATTAGTAAGAGGGAATACTTTACCTGCAACAGTATGCCATCAGGGAATCGTATTCTGATGATAGCAAATTTGTATTTGCGCATTTCTCTCAGCTCATCTTTTTCGCGCATCGCTTTCGTGCGTAGCATTTGACTTTTCTCAATGGCTTCAGTGCTAGAATTAAACAAATGTGTTCATTTGAACATCCTTCATCCATTGTTTTTGACGTAGGCATTTACACAGTGGAGCTGGTACTGTATTTCTCATTGATTTATATGTAAATATGTATTGGAAGTATTTGGACTTTATTGGGGACCTATCAAATTCTTAACGCTAATGCAAAGGCCTTGTTGAATAAATGTATATATATATAAGTGGATGAGCTACACTGCAGTTTGTTTCTACCTGCAGAATGAATGGGTCAGCTCGACCGGGGTAGGACCACGCCCTCACAGAATACCAGGGTGAAACAGTAGAATAATGCTGCTGTGTTTCGACCGGTGAGTGTAGGGTTCTGGAGATCTTTTTTATTGGTGACGAGGCATTCCATCTCAGTCCTCAAGGGTGACAACGCATCTGCATTATGATTTCTTGTCAAGAATGAATGTAGATGTCATGGGCCGCAGGAATCATTATAACAATCGGGTGAACTGTGTGCTCGTTTGTTACTCTAAATATAATTTAAAAAACAAGTGAAATGAAAATTTATCAGATTTTACATAACACTTTTTTTATGACATGAAATAACATGTATATATATAGTCTGGACATAAATACTCTTACATAAAAACTTTTCTTTTTTTCAACTTTTTAATTATTTTGAATTTGGAATACGTATATTATTTTAAAAACCTCTTTCGATTTTGCGCCATTTCTACAATCCATACAACTATATTTTTGTGAAAAAGGAGTGAAAACTTCTTTCGAGCAAGCAGTGACAAAATTTCCCTTGGAAACAGTGCGTAAATCCATAGGTTCGTGGCCAAACAGATTAAAGGCCCGTATAAAAGTCAAAGCCACGTTAGACTTTTATACTTTTCGAATAGAATATTTTTTTATTTTTTGACTAATAAATATGTAGGTATAAATTTTAATAATATTACATTACTTCATTAAAAATAAATGCATTTTCATTTGTAACAGAACTTATGGCCGGACTAGGTATAATTTTGTTTTATATAATTAAAATATATAAAACATATGTACCGTAACTGTTGCTCCTTTTTCAACTCTTCCGGCGACAGTGCGTAGAAAGAAGCGGGTAAGGCCATCTTACAGGCAGCCTGGGAAGGCAACAGGACCTGCAGATTCCTGTCCAACTCCAGGTGTATGGGCTCAGCAGTGCGTAGGGCATCTATTAAAGTCTAGAATGAATATAAGATTAATTAAGTTATATAGCAGAGTCCACAGTGGATACACTAAGCTAACGTGTACGGACCAGATACGAAGGGTAGAACAGGCGAGATTGACGTTGAAGACGTATTGTGACCTCTAGTTGTTTGTGTATATATAATACCAATATCGAATGAAATACTTGGATATCCGCAGAAGAAGTAAGATAACCAATATAGCTCACAGAATCTAACAGTAAGCTGAAATGGCAATATGCCGTCCGTATAAATAGTACAAACGAAAACGAATGGGGACCTAAAAGTTGTCAACCTCGTGTTGTCCATTGCCGTGGACGAGGACCGCAATATGATGGAGTGACAAATTGAGAATATTTGCGGCAGGTGTTTTTTTTTGTGAGTGTTGCTGTTGGTCCAGAGACCTCTACAGCTTTATCTAAGTAGACTCGCGAGCGGATGGCCCGTTGAGTGGAGGGAGACAACGACGATGCTGCGAAGCTGGCGCGGAGACTGCTGCTGCACCACCGCTGCACTCCGACCCCTGTGAACGAAGAACGTCGACGACAACAGAGGGGGGCGATAATACGATCCGAGGGCACCTCACAGGGAGGTACGAAACCTCGACTGGGATCGCTATATAAAGGGAGGTTGTGACAGGTGACTCTATGGTAGTCTGTGTTTAGGTCTATATTCAGCAGTGTATTAGTGATGGACTGAAGTAATGATGATATGCCATATTTTGGCGCAGTGTGTTGTCAGTTACAACAGTGGTAGAGCTACACTGCAGTATATTTCTAGCTGTAAAATGAATGGGTCAACTAGATAGATAGATGTCATGGGCCGCAGGAATCACTTACTATCAGGTGAACTGTGTGCTCGTTTTGTCACTCTTAAGTAATAAAAAAAAAAACAAAACCTAATTTTAAGTGGAGTACAACAAACTAAGCGGTGAATGAAAACATCATTAAGAAACCTGAGCTCAGGTTTCTTCTTCATCATTTCTCCAATCATCATTAATCCATTGCCGAACAGTTTCCAGTTTAGGATATCACTGCACTGGATTGTGATGGTTCCAGGTGGCAGGCTGTGGGAGATGCCTATGTTGAGAGATAAAAAAAAATAACACAAGTCCGCCAATCCGCAGTGGAATCGTACGGCGGATTGGTTCAATAACCCCTGTATTGGAACGATCTATACAGGATTCATATATGAACGCCTGTTGAACAACTGCATTCGATTCATTTTTTATTTGTGTGAATATGACCATATCTCACAATATCGATCTCAGCTTAATTGGCTTTCCATACAACAAAGGCGTAAATCCAGATTTTTTTTATTTATTTTTTTATTCTATGATGCATTAACCTTAACAAAGTTCAAAGTTAACAAAGGGCGGACTTAATGCCAAAGGCATTCTCTACCACCCAAGGTGTGGTGAGATATGTGTATGATAGGTGTAGCAATAAACTAATTAATAAAACAAAAAAACTAAAAATATCTAAAATAAGTATGCAATTCTGCTTGTTCTTTTCTCCCTTTAAAATGATCCGTCATCACTTTCTTATCTTAAAGATGAATTCCAATATCTCTCTTTATCATATGACAGAATTCTTTGATCATCAATTAATAATAAGATCTGTAACTTTTCCTGTGTTCTTGCAAGTTCATTTGCTGTCCGAGCTACACAACTCTAGAATTCATTGCCCGATGACATGAGGAAGGTCAGTAATAAAATCAGTTTTAAACATTTGGTTCATGACTACTTTACTTATGTTATGAGCACCTGTAGTCCACATATGGATGGATATGAATATTGTATGTATGTTATATTTATTTATGTATTTAATATCTATATATGTATGTTTAATCTTTATTTGTATTAGTTATTTTTAGTCTTTTCTTTTTATTAATTAGTTTATTGCTACACCTATCACAATATCTCACCACACATTGGATTGACTGGTAGAGAATGCCTTTGGCATTGAGTCTGCTCTCTGTGAACCTTTAAATTTGTTAAGGTTAATGCAAAAAAGTATAAAAAATGAAATATATATAAAGGCTTACTTTACTTAGTTTTAGATTTAACAGTTATATGATATCAGAGACCAGTGTTGCCAGTGATGACCTGAGACATGGTCTTTCAGTGCATGAGGATATATGAGGATGCTCAAAGTCACTCATAGAGTTACGAATAGGATATGCTATGCTCGGTTTTCTCTGCATAATTAAAAACTAAATTTGGATATCCAAAGATGAACAAAGGGAACCAACATAGTTTAAAGGATAAGTAAACTGACGTGGCAAAGGTCCAGTCATATATGGCACCGATAACCATTGAGGAAGTAAGTTTCTCAAGGGAGAGGCAATTTGGTATTGGATAATGCAATGTAAGACAACCCCCGTTCCCAAGAGAGTTAAAGGATGCAGGTGACTCAAGATTGTATACTATACCAGTCTGCTGGCTAATGTTCAACATTGAACTAGTCATGGGCAAAAAAATGGTGGTGATGAGAAGAGAGGATGCTTCAGCATGTGACAATTGAAAATATATGGGACATTTTACAAATATTTTGTATGAGAACCGCGGTTAAACTCTTTCATCTCATTCTTGATTAAATAGCTTGGGTTGACTCAGGAGAGATCTATATATTAAGTTGTTTTTTTTTTATTAGATTGAGCGTATATAATGTTGAGAGTAGATATTTTCATTGCCCGCTTAGTTTGATGTAATTCAGCTATTAAAAATTAGTTTTGGTTTTTATTATTATTTAAGAGTGACAAAACGAGCGCACAGTTCACCTGATGGCGAGTGATTCCTACGACCCATGAAATCTACATTCATCTCTGACAAAGGAATCATAATGCAGATGCTTTGTCACCCTTGAGGACAGAGATGGAATGCCTCATTACCAGTAGAGGTCTCTGGATCCCTACATTCACCAGACGAAACATAGCAGCTTTATGCTGACATTTTACATTGGAACTCTGTGCAGGCGTGCTCTTAACCCGGTCACAGTGACCCATTCCTTCTGTAGCTAGAACCAAAATGTACTCTACTGCTCTACCACTGTCAGTTTCTACGGTTTTAGTAAAGAATCCATGATCCTGGTTATCGTTCTTACCACTGAAAATACTATTAACACCCAGACCAGAAAGCAATATAGGACACCATCATTATATAAGTGGGTACACTATATATATTATTACCTTACCGTTAAACTGTCAACAGAAGGTATGTTGTCCTTATTAAAAACCAAGTAGTCTTCATCCACTCCATCCGAATTGGGTAGAGTTTGTTGTACAAAACCAGCGGCAAGGAGTAACTCCATTGAACCCTCTATGGGCTGTACTCTTTCAGAAAATGCCCTGGAAAAATAAGAATATTTAACTTTTATTTTCATCAGGACAGACAGACATTTAAACAAGGTTAGGGTACGGTCGGCAAACGTTAAGGTCGTAAGTGTGAGTTGTGAATCATCTCCTTGCACAACAAGATTACTTGGACTGGTTGACCAGAATGTTAGTTAATATTAATATCACTCGAATACAAAGTGCTAAGCAGTTTAATAAGGCAAATGTGATACTATTTAAGATAAGTCAACCACAGCATGTACCATATTTATATGAATAAATGATTAAAATATAATAATATATTGTTCACTTCAGCCCTTCCTATTTATATTTTGAGGAGCTGCATTGGTTCTAGGGTATAGAGTCGGGGAACCCATCTTGAAATTGTTTCCCTGCCGAACCAAATATTGAAATTGCATCATGTAGCCACAATTTTTTGTATAACTTATATACAAAGAATTATTTAGTAATAAATTTTAGTTAAATTCCTAATTGATCACAAAATGTTAGAAAGTTTTGTCTTATAATGTTATTAAGATAACTTACCTATTAGACATCCTTATCTTTTGGTATTTCTCCTCTTCAGGATATGTTATAATATTTTCCAAATATTTGCAGAGTGTTTCTACACATGTCTCAATCTGTAAACAAAGATTGCATGTGTATCTCAATAATTATCTAATCTATATTTATATATTATGTATACAATTATATGTATATAATTAAGTTTATATTTTTTACTTATTATGTTACTAAAATATTGCAACCTAATAACAATAAGACTTTTGTTATGTTAAGATCCTGTTCATTCAAAGGTTGTATAAGAGATTGCTTTAAGCAATAATACCACTCACTGTGCATTTCAAAAATTTGTTACATATTTAAATATGTTGTATTCTACTTTAGTGTTAATCTATCCAGCTTTAAAACATATTACGGAGTTTTCATTTTATTAGCCCCCTTTTATTGTGAAAATATATTTAGAATATTGTTACCAAACATACAGATTGACAGCAGCAAACATAAAAATGGCGGATTGGGTAACCACAATAAATTGTCAAATACTATATTATTACAGGTGCAAGCAAATATTTTCCTTTTACTTGCTGATATGTATATTATTTAAAAATAGACTATATTTTCTCTCTCATTCCATCATTGAGATATTCAGAGACTAAATTACAGTAAATGAGGTATTTTATCTTAGTCCTCAAGGATAATGTGCATCCTAAAGCTTTGTTAAGGACGGACACAGATATCATGGGCCGGAGTCATCACTTGCTGTCATTGTTCCCAAAAAAATATTCTGAAATTTTGTAGCATAATATTTCTATAAACATAATTTTAAGGTTATTTTAAAAAAAAATACCTTATCTCTGTTGTTATTACATGATTGTATAATGAGGCAGGCTGTTAAGCCCCTCTCTTCTTCTAATTGCTCATATAAAAATAACTTTATCTTTTTCTTCCATTCTTCTCTAGGTATAATGTCATTACTTATAAGTGGACATCTAAAATAATAAAATGAAATATCATCACACAAATTCTTCAGTCAATGAGATAACTCTAGGAAGCCTGTGCATAACCCAGGGGACTTCTACATTTCTGGGGAGTACAGGCTAATGAAGCTATTTCCAACATACTTTTATTTATATTATATTATTTTCTTTCTCATGCAATCTTGTTAGACAGTAAATAATAATTATATTATATCTTTCTATTACACTGTTCAAATGTATCGAATTTTAAATGTTATTGAATAAATAAATTGTAGGATGACTTTGCAATTGTTATGTAATTGTGAAAGTTTGTTGATGAAAAAGCCATCAGGTATACTGTGTGCTAATTTGGCATCATGATTTCTGTAAAAATAATATGGTATGTTTTAATTCTTGTAATAAATAATTCATCTAGTGTTGTTAAACTCTGATCATAAACTATATTTATAACAAAAATATTATACTTGAAGAAAACACCCGATGCAGCAAAATTCTTGGGAACATCTACATCATGGTCTAAAGACTTCTTCCTTTCAGAAACTGAAGGCAAATTTTCAACTTCATTGGCTTTTTCATTTTCCAATTCCTTTCTAACTTGAGCCTGGAAGAAGCAAAAACATTGTAAATGTTATCTGATGTGACTCTGCATGCTTGATTCTCACCAAGATGTAGTCATAATATTTTTAATAGATATGAAAAAAGCATTTTATTTTATTATATTTATTTATATTCATTTCAACTAAAAATTTATATTAAAAATATTTCTTTTTGACGAAGTATTACATGCCAGAGTTTCAAATAATTATTTATATATTTTTTAAAACAGTTTCCAACATTAAGAAATGGTTTTCTCTTGCATGTTTCACAAAAGTATACTGTTATTTTCATTCTTCCAGGCAACATACAATAAGAACACACTAAGCAGTTGGTATGTTTTTGTATACCATCAGGTTGCAAGACATGTAGTTTCCCATCCAATCTCTCTCTCTCTCATTGTTTGATGATGAAGACCTTCCATACTGCAAGTTTCGCCTTCACGAAATTTTATTCTTAAAATAAATTTCTAATGCAACATTGGTTCAGTGTTAATATTTTTATCAGAAGCCAAATTGATAGAATTTAAGGATGAAACTTCAATTCCTCGAAAAAAACATTCCATCACAACTTTAATGATTTTCGTAAAAATCAATTCTCATCTAATCTGTCCACTCTGCCCATAAATTTATTATAATTCAATACTACTTGTGGTTTTGTATTTCTCTACCTGATTGCCACCAAATATTATTTTTGACATAGTTACCATTGATTCATTATCGTAAGAGCTTAACATGGCAATAAATAACCTACTTATTCTTGCATTGTATTTCAATTGCATTTCAATTTGCACTTTTGCATATAAATTTGTTTATGTCATAATATGTATTTTCAGTTGTTAAGTAAAAGAAAAAGTTTTAATAATGTAGGAACACAATCCTAATTTGAAAAGGGAATCCTGTTAAGAAGACCATTATCACCATCACTCTCAATTTCAACCCAATCATTATCTGAGTTATCAAATTCTGATTCAGCATAATTTTCTTGTGAACTTGAATATTGTATATGAACAAAAACTTTTCTTTGCTTATGAAATAAAGAAGTCACATATCACATCTCTAGAACTAAAAGCACTTTTATAACTATCACTTAAATTCACTTTGTTCATTTTTTGACAAAAAAACAATTCAAACATTAATAAAAAATAATTGAAATTTCACTGCAACATTAACTTAATGCTCTGTTGGTAACAATAAACTGAAAAGATAATCATATGCAAATTTAATAGACAGCATGTTTAGGCTTTGTCACTTCCCCTGTGCCATACAACCACTGCACAAAACTACTGTTGTCACATCAGAGGAAAATTACGATAAGGTTTAATATAACATATCTTAATACATCTATAACCTAAAACTTATTTAATAAGTGTTTTGTTAATCCTAAGGACTAGGGGGCCTTCTTACTTTAGGGTGTGTTTGGTTTCTTAGAAAGTGATTGGTACAAACTACAGTTAGTTGCAATATTAATGGATTTGAATAAATGGAGAACAGCAATGGCCATACAAAATAGTAGAAAAACTGTGGCAATTTCCTATTCATATCATAGTTTTTGGGGATCATGGGAAGCAATTGTAGATAATAAAGCATTCCATCACAGTCCTCAGAAGTAACAATGATTGTGCATCTTGAATCTTTGATCAGAATAGATATAGCGAAATTGAAATGCAGTCATTACTATCAGGTAAACTGTGTGCTCATTAATTAGAATTTATATAATAAATAAGGCAGACCAGATAAAATAATAATTCTAAGCTGGTATTTAATATGGATCATAGTGAATCTCTCAAGAAATATATAATAATAACCTTTATAGCTGCAAGGGATGTGTTAAATGTAGGGTTGTCCCTTTTCTGTTGCAATCTGGATAATGCGGCTTCAGCTGCAACCTTACTCTCTTGTGATAGCCCAGATCTTTTTACAATTGGTACCTCTTTTCTCGAAGAATCAGAACTGAGACTACTTGTAGTAGACTCTGTGAGCTTATGTCCACGGCCAGCTAATTTAAATTTAGCATCTGTTTTTTTCTTTTGAAAAAATTTCTTTATTTTGTCAGCCATTTTATATTCTTGGAGTATGTTCTTTAGGCAATTTAAGCTTAGATACACTTTCCTTGAGTTGTTCTATAGTAGCTGATGTTGCTGCAGATAAGGTGATATGTTATCATTGTGTGACATATATGTAAAGAAGAAAAAAAAAACCAAGAGTTAAGTAATGTTAATATATTTGCAGTAAATTATTAAACTGATAATTATTTCTCAAAAAGGGCTAGCTTCAAGAGATAAAGTTGTAAATACACATACATAAGGAATATGATAGGTATAATAGATTTACACTAAAAACTATTATATTATTTGACTACTAAATCATTTATTACACTATACAAACCAATTTAACCAAAAGTTAGTTATTAAGGAGTTTAAGTTTATTGATACTACGAAATTATATATTATGAAGAAACTTACCAGGTTTCATAAACCTTTCCGATATGCGTGTTCCATAAACACGCCAAGAAATAAAAATCAATAACAAAGTAAATAATAAAATTAAGGAAAAAGTTTTGAGCAAAAGAACTTGGAACTCGTTAAAATAAAAGACTTCAGCAATATCGTCGTAGAAAGAGAGGTCACTTAAATTAACAAGGGTTTTGGTAAATTTTCAACCGGCAGTGAAGATACACACGACCGAAAAAAGTCTTTTGCAAAGGTCAAAGTATCTTCTATTTGAAGATACAGAACCTCATAGAGAGATGAATTAAAAACAGCGGTGTCGAATAAAGACATTACACATATAAATGAAATAGATCAATAAAAATTCAACGCGGAAAATAAAACATTTATACTTTGTTGCAAATCACGACATGAATGTCGCTGTGATAGTTATTGTAATAATGTTGCCATTTTTAAGTAGTATATTACAGTGATATACGGTTATATAATATTGATTTTAGCTATAGGCTGCACTGTAAATATAATGAGAAATAATCATCGTAAAAAGTGCGGATATTGATCCGTTTTATTTAAAAGTAATAGATTATACGCGTCACACAATCTAGTTAGTATGTAGTTAGCACCGTTGGGGTTTAACTATATGCTAAATGTTTTCCTACTTCATTTATAATAATGCTGATTTGTTACACCTATTTCCCACAAAAAATAAACTGATTATTATTTTACCGTTTAATGAAATTTATTTCTATAATTTCACACAGAAATAGTGAAAAGAACGGTTGTTGTCACATAACCATTTTTTATTCCGTTCCGTTCTTTCATGGTATATTTTAATAAGCTTTATTTGTTTGTAATAAAATCGTATAATATGGGACCTCGTGGTCATTGCTAGTCAATTACACTACAAAATCCATTATTTTTAATTTGTTGTATAAGTTGTGGCAAATAAATCTAGAGCTGACCGTTAATGAGCAGAAGTCGAAAATAAGGTATCCCTGGGGAGTCATGGGGGCGCGGGCGGCCATGCGTAAGCGCCTATTGGCTCTCCAGCCCCGCGCACCGATACGACACCCCGCTCGTTCCAGGTGGTACAGTCACTTTCTAAACTTAATGCTGTTTATTTTTTAAATAAAATTTGTAAACTTTTGTTTTTGTGAAAAGTGGTACACTGTAATGTACATTCTGTACATTTGTTATTAATAAAAAATATTCTATTAACTTCCGTCTGCAACTTCGTTCACGTAAAAAGTAACCTTCCAGACTATAATCCATGTCCGATTTCATCCATGCAAACATCCAAACTCGCATTTATGATATTAGTGAGCTGATGATGATGATTTATTATATAACTAGCTTAAACGAACTTAGACATAAAAAAAGTACAAACAAAAACACTTTATTCGGAATCAATTTGTAGAAACGAACAATTGGGTTCGCGACAGTACCCATGCGCGCCTAACCCCTCCATATTACGTCCACCGCTAGATTTATGTCACGCGACCTTATATTGTTTTATTAGAATTTGATACGAAGGGAAATCCATTGTTCCAATCCAATATTCACTAAACTATATAAATGTATTAGAAATAAATAAATATTTTTTTTATTTTGAAACATACATTTGAAAACATATGTACACTCGCTTTAATTTTCACGCATGATGAAAATTAAAGCGAGTATCTGGACATTGAACGTCTATGGTTCTTTGTACATAATACACGTTACAAGAAAATTCTTCTAGTAAACGTCATAGATCATAGATATGACCTCGTTAATATAAAATACTTAAAAGTCGCCAATTAGTAAGCATAAAGCTGATTGCAGGAGATACTTAAGTCCACTAACCCGTATTTAAAAATTATTAAATTTTATTGAAATGCGCGGCTTAGCGTAATCTTTTAATGAATACCGACACGCGAACTAGCAATTTTCTAAAGCTTTGTACAACTTTTTGCACAGTTTATTCTTTTATATAATATTTAGGTAATTTTCGATAGAAATACCTTTTATAATACTATAACGTCAGTGCGATGGTGATATTGACACACAAGCCCTCATTACTGTCATACATTGAAGGCAGATGTGGGTGTTTATGGGCCATAGTTATCACTTATCATAGGGTCAATTGCATGCTCGTAAGCCTAACTGTTGCGTCGCGGTGAACATCTAATATGAATATTAATTGTATATTCAGATTATATCTGTAGATGAAGATAAATAACTATATTACGGTATATAAATATGACAGTGTCATCGATACCACATGGAAGCCATAAATTTTAAAATATTAAACCAATAAACGAAATTAATAGATCTTATTACATACAAATGGTATTTATATACGCAGGCTTAAAGGCAATTAAGATAATATCCTTCAGAGATTTAAATGAACATGTAGAAAGAGGGCCTACTGTAATAAATATCGAAGAAAGATATCCGTTCCTTTTACGAAAATGTTAGGAAAAAATAACACCGTTCAAGATTATCGTGATCTCCAAATTTACTTGCCTACGTTGAGAATAAATTGTTCACGAATGGAATTAAGGAAAACATTTACGTAATGTCCTAATTTTGTAGAACCTTATTAAGTAATAATGTGAAATATATATATTTTTTATTACATCGTACAGTTTCACAGCGCAGGGAATAGGTAATTGATAAGCAAATTATTGTTATTTACCTATTCTCGGAATTAATGAAATTGCTAATTGCAAAATAAATAAGTGTTTTGTTTTTTACCACGTACTCTACGGTGAAGGTAAATTTCGCGTCGATAACCTGCATTATATGAAAACATATAAAGAGGAATATATTGAACATTCCATAACCCTGAGTGGAACTGGGTGCCAGATACTTCAATATGTTGCTGTATTCTCAGAAAAAATAAGGAATACGTGTTGGTACTCGAGAGGACTAAGATCGAATGCCTCGACACCAGTATTAAGGATCTCTGCTGGTATTCCATGACGCACCCTCATCTTTCCCCGGTCGTACTGACCATTTTATGCCGATGCCAATAACAAATTGCAACGTGGCTCTATCATTCTTAACATATTATGGCAATATATCTGTTATAACATATTCAATGGTTTTTTTACAAACACGTTAAATCGTTAAATGCTTTATCTAATAATAAATTAAATTAAATTAGGTAGGAAGAACACAAGAATTTCTTTCCTTTATTCTGCGTTAATTTTCCCTTTTGAATTAAATACTAAGGGAAGTATTATAATGGAAGTATGGTCCTTTGTTTGCCTACGAAAAAGGAAATGCCGAGTTCTTTACACTTTTTTCCGTTTCGCTCGGACCATGCTCCCTTTACTAATTGTTTCTTTTGCGAATGTACCCAAAATAATTAAAGGAGAGCCAAGCGTACTCAAAGATGAAATAAGGAAGAGAATGGTAATTTCGGAATAACGCTTTGTTAAAAAAAATAAGCTACTGAATCAGAGAGATATTGTAAGCTAACTAAGCGTGAGATATAATCTGTAACATAGATTAAAGACGCTACTGTAAGAAGCTACTATAGACAATCCTTCCTAAGAGAATATGTCCGTAGTATGAAAATATAAATATTTTTTCTGTATGAAACTAAGGGTGTCAAATGAGCACATAGTTTAGATTGTAAGAGAGAACTGCAACCCATAAATACACATCCATCTACTATAAATATTCAAGATGCACATGCGTTGTCATTCCTATTCCTGTCCGTAAGTAAACCTATACTTAAAATTCTCAGTCGTTCTTGTGCAATAGGATAACGGTCCAAGCCGAAGCTTCTTGAAGGTCTCCGATGAGCGCCCTAAGGGTTTGGTCACCGTTCAACCCAGTGAAACTGTAAACGCCCTCAGGCTATCAGCCGAAAAAATTAAAACTTAAAATTGGCAGAAGAAAAGTTTTCAAACTAAATTCCGTTATATTTGAAAAAGATTTTGAAGAGAAGAAAATTTATCTGTATTAATTAATAATTAAAAATAAAAAATGGTTCAAAATGGCTCAAAATATTAAAGTTAAATGTTATATAAATTTGACTATATAATACAATGTTTTTGAGACACTAGTTAATTTGGTTAACATTAGATGATTCAGAGACTGATCACCGCCGCACATGAACATCCACAATACCAGAGGAGTCACATATGCGTTGCCAGCCTTTAAAGAAGGTGTAGGCTCTTTTCTTGAAGGTCCTTATCTCGTATCTTTTCGGAAACACCGCTGACGACACGGCCACAGAGTAGTTGTGCATGGCTGGAAATTTCGCGTGAAGCGCACAGCGGTAGATTGCTAACCATCTAGATGATGAGGATGAAGTTTTGAATTATATCGCGATGTATAAACTCAGCAGTTGGAATTAATCCAAAGTCCATGGTAAATTTGGTAAAAAATGCAAAGCTATGCAACATCTCTTCGCAACCCCAGTGAATTAAGCCGATCGGATAGTACGTGGTCATCATCGATTCGAGCCGCTTTCCGTTGAATGTGGTCAAACGGAAGAAGCTGGTACTGGGGTGCCACGGCCCAGAGATGAGAAGAGTATTCCATGTGATGCCGAACTTGCGCTTTGTAAAGTTGCAAACAGTGGGCCGTTGGGGGGATTTTCTCTTAAAAAAAGATTTAAAAAGTGTTCCGTTTTTTAATTTATCAGAAAATAACTAGCCTTTAAGATGATGTAAAACTTGACAGTGTCAAACATGAGTATGTAGTATCCAATTTATTTTCTCTTGTACACATGATTGATAGTAATACAAATCAGGGTTTGAAAAGAGACAATAGCGTAAGATCGTCAAGTAGTTTTTTAGAGTGTCACAACTGTTCCACACCATCTTTCCCAGTCAACCATTAGGTTACGCAGAAAAAGACATCCAAGAGGTGGTGCAACAAAATAAAGGCTAAAGAAAAACCTAATTAAATAAAATAGTGTGTTTATAATGATGAACAATAAAATACATGGAGAAACTTGAGATTACCCGAGGAACGGTAAGTTAATCTCCCAGGTATTAATACTTAGATTTCAAGTACTCAGAAAAACAAGGATCATTCCAAATTGTAATGGAAGATAAAAAATGGCGTATTTTTATAAATTTTAAAATATTTTTTATGGTAATCAATGTAATAAGAAAATTCACCATTAATGTTCACAACCAAAAATAAAATTAGTGTTGAAATTCATTAATTGTATTAAAAAAAAAATAAACACAATACATAAATTTTATTTTTGGTTGTGAACAGAAATGGTGATTGTATTTATAAGTCACTTAACATAAGTACTATTGTAAATAAAGGCGTGAACAAGAGACTGTGCGAACGCCCCAATTGAAATAATTTTATCAGCAATGCGGATGTGGGTGAACGCGCGAATTTTACCTGTACCCCCCAGCCCAAAAACATCATACATGTAAAAGTATTCATCTGGTAATTTTTATGTTTATTAATAAATAAATAGAACATTATTATAATTTTGAGAAGTAGCACTTCTAACGCCCGTAAAAAAATAAATCCGCCCTTTAATCCCTCAAAACCTAGCCCCTGTTAATTTTTATTTATATTCTTTTTTATTCATAACTTAGCCAGTTAATTGTTAATTATAACGTCCCGTCTGTTTTGAATAGCTTTTATATGTAAATAACTACTATTGTTTTCTCTTGTTTTCAAAAGCCTGGAGGAATTCGCAAATAAAAGTTCGTTATTAAAAGTTAGAACTTAAAAAAAACATCGCATGTTTTTTTCATTTCTTCACTTAGCTTTCTTTTGTTTTTAGTGTTTTTATAACACTAACCAATGTAAGTCAATACAAAATATATTTTCTAAATAGAAGATTTTTAATAATTTCAGCCACGCTGTATTTATAAATTGTAGTATGAATATACTGTTCCATCGGTGAAGGATTACTCCATGACCACTAGATATAAATAGGAAATAACATAAAATATTATTTTTTTTAGCTAAAATTATTTATACATATTTTAACAGTGATCGAGCTACACTGCGGTTTGTTTCCAGCTGCAGAATGAATGGGTCAACGACACGAATGGGCAAGGACCACGCCCTCACAGAATACCAGTGTGAAATAACAGCATAATGCCATGTTTCGTCTGGTGAGTGTAGGGATTCGGAGACCTTTATTACTGCTGACGAGGCATTCCATCTCAATCCTCAATGGTCACAATGCATCAGCATTATGATTCCTTGTCAAGGATGAATGTAGATGACATGGGCCGCAGGAATCACTTAATATCAGGTGAGCTGTATGCTCGATTGTTATTTTCAATGTAATTAAAAAAAAACAATACAGCCCAACACTAATCCACTACTGAACATAAGCTTCCACAGCAGACTCGCTATTGATGTTAATAACGTATCCTTTCCAGAATTAATTAAATATTTCGTATCGTTTAAACAATAATATTAAGAAATCGTATATAGTACATATTAACCAAGTAAGATAAAAAAAACACAAGGTGACGGTACTACATTTCATAGCGTAAGAATTCAATAGATAAACTGGTTGTCTGTGATCCTCACAATAGGCAAAACTTAGATCGTGAGGATCCTCTGATATAGTACAACTACTACGATTTGGATTTCTATGATCCTTTTGGATGTCCTTTTGCTACTCGTGATATAGTCCAAGTCTAAAGTTGCATTCTAGGGTACTCACCGGTCCGATTTTCGCAAAATCTACCTTACAAAATGAGCTAACTGCTGCACCTCCCGTATATTCCTACTGGAACGAGTGTTACAAACACACATCTCTATTATTTATTGAAGCCTGTATTATTACTTGTCATCAGGTGAACTGTGTTCTCGTTTTTTAACCGTATTTTTTTTAAATACGTCGTAAAAGTCAAACCGGATTGCCGTATAATCACTTTGAAATGGCAACGTTTCATTTACACTATCACAATATCTGTATATATATGATTCACGTACAACTAATAACTAAGGGATGTACTTCAGGTGAAACAGCGGTATTAATTAATCGATAGAAGATTATTGATCAAAAAAGGGGCAATTTTAATCTTTCATCATGATCACTTTTAATTTGACTATGATTAAAGTTAAGAATTCACTACATTGTGCAATGTAGTGAATTTTAAAAACAGTTTTAAGTTTTAATTAATGTCACGACACCAGAGGCAAAGATCAATTTGGTTTATGGAAGCAAAGTAGATCATAATCTCTCATTTAGGTAAAAGGGAGCACGTACAAAGCTACTTAAGTTTAATTTCAACCTAAATCCGAGAGGAAATTTAGTCATTTCTCAAGCTTTACTAAAATCAACCTACAAACTTTATGAGATAGCTATTAGGCCTGGCTGTCGTCAGTAAATAACGGTCAGAGGGATTAAATTTATAAGGCTGCTTCTAAGCCATCGTTTTTATTTCCTCCTAATCGATTGTTTAATATAAAGATATCTTTTAGCAGAAAAAAACGATGGATATCACATTAATAATTTCTAAGTAATGGCACAAATAGATTTGCCTTCCACAATCCATGGAACTATCTGTGTATTCAAATTTGGTTAATTTTCTTGCCTCCAAATCCTATCACACATACGCTTAAAAAAGGCCTAGGTGAATATGTTTCTAGACCATGGCTCATCATTATCATCATCTGATTCACCGTATCTTTTCATGCCACCTGTATTATGCTAGCCTGGAATGATTGCTATCGTTTTGTTAGCTAAAGATGTAAAGTATTCTATAAACTATCTTATTCAGATCATTCTAACTGAATTAACGGACATATTGATGGATTGATCTACTTTTATTCCACTTAAGCGAGTCACAATAATAATTGCCCATACTTTTCCAGTCGACTCTGGACACAATGAAGAAAGTTTGCCAAACTTAAAGTTGGCTATTGATGGTGGAAGTTTTTAAAAGTTTTAAGTTATAATGAATCACTGGCGACCGTATTTCTAAAGGAAGTTAAGTGTGAAGCTTTTAGTCGAAAAAAATGAGTTTTGCCATATATGGTTTATTTGTTATCTGTCAAGAGGACTTGTTCCTAATGTGACAGGACTAACAAATCTTGCAGTGAAAATTTACAATATGATATTTAAGATGATTGATAATATACATCGCAGAACATAAAGCTCCTTCCCCCACAATATGACTTACCAATTAAAAAAGTTAAATGTTTATTGGGTAGTCTAGTGCCAACTGTGACCGCGGGAGTCGCGCGGTGTAGCGGTTGGTGTTCGCAGCTGTTGTATCGTGGGTCATGATATTAGTACATTACAAATTGTTGATGAAGTTGTTGGTCAGGTGTATTGTATGTATGTCTCGTGTTCCTGACCATGCATCTAAACTTTCCTCATATTTTTGCATATGCAATACATTGGAATATGGAAGACTACCAAGAGTGAGCGCCTCTGTGTTTTCACGAATGCATATAATGGGGCCCCAATTACACATAACAAGGATCCCGATCCCCAGGGGTGGCAACACATGTACTTCTGGCAACATTGTTGAGAACTAATGTAGATATCTTGTACTAAATCATCGGAAACGGTTGGCTCATTTGCCACTCGTAATATATGTATAAAAAAAAATCCCAGAAGTATACCAGTAGATATCACATTTTTTTTTATTTGCTGGTACCCCGCTGTTTCCCCGAGGTCTAGCGCTTAGAGCACTTAACCGAGAACTTTTAATAATAAAATCTCGGCTTGGACCGTTATCTTGGGCGCGACTTCTGACGGATTAAGAGGTTAAAGATATCGCCGCGGTGAAAATACACCACGAGGATCATACATCATCGTCTGCGCTGAAGGTATTCGCAGGAACACTGTCAATGATATCGAAATTATTTACAATTGCGTGTTTCTCAAATAACTTGTGTGAAAGTGAGTTTTGTTAAAAACAAAGTATAAAATTAACTTCCCTGACTAGGTTTTTCCATCAGTACGCACTAACTAAACTATTTCATTAACAGCATTCTAATTAGCTCAACGGCAAATATTATGGATCGACCTACTTTTACCCATTCAAGCGAGTCATAATAATAATTGGTTCTCCATTCCGCACACAACGAACAAAGTTTGTCAACTTGCAGTTAACATTTGCTAGTGGAAGTTCTTAAAAATTTTAAGTTATATTTATAATGCCTCAGGCTATATCCATAATTATTAAGAAAGTTAAGGATTAAGTTTTTATATTGCTGTATATTGATTTATTCTTTACTCACTGGTTGAGTTACGCTGCAGTTTGTTTCTAGCTGCAGAATAAATGGGTTAACACAACGGGGAAAGACCACGCCCGCAGCGTAAAATTCCGAGACGTTTCGTCTGATGAGTGTAGGGAACCGGAGACACTTATTACTGGTGACGAGGCATTCCATCTCAGTCCTCAAGGTAACAACACATATGCATTATTATTCCATATCAAGGATGAATGAAGATTACAAGGGCCCTTACAGGCACTTACCATCGGGTGAACTGTGTGCTCGTTTGTTACTCTCAATTTAATTTAAAAAAATACCTAACCCCTTAACTGCATCCATTTACAACAAAGATTTTTTTTGAGCAACTGTGTCGTCACTCCTAAGGACTGACATGGACTGTCGTGTTACTTGTGCTGCTATTGTTCACAGGAGAAGGTGACGTCCTTCGCCGGTCAAGCTGACACATACATATTGTAATTAGAAAATTTGCCTGCAGTGTGCCCACCACAAATTCTAGCCATTTCCACTTGTGTGATTATGGCAATACCTTACGACTTGAAATAGGAGCTAACAGTATACCTATTAACGATTAATACTTGATATATCTTAAAATAATTAACGAAAGGAAAATAATATACCCTTACGCTATACAATAATATGGTGTCTACAAGTAAAGCTTACATCTATGTGCCTTGAAATTATCCCCATTCGGGTTCCCAGTTTATCTCGGCGAAGGTTTGTCCGAGATGAAAGCTCTGAATGAACTCGCTGAGCTCAACTTGGTGCAGGGTTATTGTGAGATACTTTTTCTCTGTTCTCAACAGACTGGTTCCGTGAGGAGACAGGAGTGCAGCACCGTAATCCTTCCCCATCTCAGTAGGGATACGGTAGGACTAGATTTTAACTATGAGTATTGTAACTATAAGAAGAGAGAAAAAATATAGTTTATGTTGTTCTAAGACTCTAACCAGGCAATTACTCTTTAATGTTAGACTGAATGAAGATTGTAATGAATTGAAGAATGAAGAAGTGCAGGCAACATCCTTGAGTTGTCGTTGGTACCAACTGCATTATTAAGATTAATGTGAAGTATTTGAGCAAACACACAGACACTCATTCATATTTACTCCTATGTATGTAAGATTAGGAAACGATAGGATATATTTGACATAAGCGATACAGAACAATCGTAAGATATCCTGATTTGAAAAGAATATTAAACAAGCTTCAGCTTGGAAATCAAGCATCCTTTTTTTTAAAAAAAAAAGCATATTAGGAATGCTATATACATTACTAACCTCCTCCGGTTAAGCACTCCAACTAAGCTGAAAATGTTGCTTGTGCTAGGAGATTGTCGAATGGTGGATTCGAACCTACTACCTTAAGTTTCGTGTACCCTAAACCATAAGGGTATTGACGCTTCAGACGCTTCAGCATCTTTTGATTTCACAGCGTTCTGTTAAACACGTGTACAATTAACAAATGTAGTAATAATCTCTTCTAGACTTAAATTTCGATCAAAATAAGTAACCTGTTTACCACCTCAAGTCGCTTAACGAAACGTGGAATAATTATAACGGTCCATCTGTTCCGAATAGCTTTTATCGGCTGCCATGATAATGCCATTCTTTGCGTGTTTGTAAGACCGAAGGAATTTGCTACTGTTCAAGAAAATGTTCTTCTCTTTGTTCCATTAAAAGTTTCCACTTGACTTCATTACCTACTCGTTTATTTCTTTTGATTTTTTGAACGTGAAAGATTGTGTGAATAGCGTAGAAAATTCGTGTAATTTTATTTTTTTTGTTGTGTTTTACGCCTAGATAAATAGCACAGACAGAAGTAAACCTCATTAGAATTAGGCCTTCGGTATATCATTTTTATTTCACCAGCGGAATTAAATTATTGAATTTGTTACCCACTTCTTTTTATAACTTATTTTCGCAAAGTAAAACATCAGACTTTTACGACTTTGATCTTATTTATAGTAAAAATATCAACAACTGTTTCATTGTCAGGATGACATTGGGTTATAGATTCTTATAAATTGTCGCGAGAATTGTCGTAAGTGTCACGTAAATTATGAACCAATCTCAACCTATAAATGCTACTGCTGGATTCGGGTCTCCTCTTCAAAAGTTTAATAGATTTCGGAAACTTCATTGCGGATTGGCGAATTTATGTCTTAAAAATAATTTTCCTCGTGTATTGATGTCCTTAACTTCAGACACGTAAGAAACCTAAATGCAGGTTTAATTCAGACAGTATTTCTAATCGGATATCGCGCTTGGAATTCATTAGTGGGTTTATACATCGAAAAATTAAAATAAATCCTAAATTAGACATTGTTACAGCAATATTTCTATAGATTATTAAACCAAATTTATAGATCTTATAAGAATTACCTTCATATGTAAAACTAAGGCAATTATCATATCATAAGGCTATTAAGCCTTGACACATTTAAATCAACCTGCAGAAAGAGGGTCTACGGCAATAAATATCGGTGATAAATATCCGGTTCTTTAGGATTATTATTAGAAAAGAATGGCACCGTTCAAGATTATCGTGATCTCTAGATTTACCTGCCAACGTTGGTAATAAATTGTTGAAATTTAGAAAAAAATTACGTAATATCCCAATATTAGAGATAACATAATAAGACGAGATAAAATGAAATATATTTAAATTGTTATAGTGCGAATCCCCAAGACAGAAACATAATTTCATTCAAAATTAATTGCAATTTTAGTACTGAAGTGAAAGATGAAGGATTTGTATTGCTTTATAATTTTTTTTATCGTAGTTTATCTCAAACAGAAAATATCTATGGTCGAAATCGACTAAGACCGCATCATCCGGTTGGCTCTAACGCGTAAAAACAAAATTAGTAAAAACATAAAAAAAACTTAGGTGTAGTATATACTATATGTGCCCTAAACCCTGTTATAGAAAACAAGCCATTCCACCTTTGTCCTAGTAAGACAATATATAATGTGTATTGGTCTTTTATTGATATCACGCGCTAACAACTATTATAAAAATACTTCCCTTCCATAATATTGGAGTCTTGAGCGTTGATATATGCGCATTTAGCTCCACACCTGGTCTGCACACCTCAGTACCAGCTCCTAATCAACCGTATTCAAGGAAGAGCAGCTGGAAACTAACGATTAACTTTTTTTAGGAAGAGTAGTTGCATCTTTTATTTTTAAAATTAACGTAGATTGATCTGTTGAATATCTTGGAATAATTCCATTTACTGGGTTCAATGGGCACACTACAGCATAATTCAAAATGTTGTCCCCCACTATTTTGATGGTTGACAATCGAGCGCTGTACGCTTGGTACGCAGTTCTTGTGTTATTGTAATTAACCATCCAACCAGCTGTATTTCCAAATCGATTTGACTTAGAAACCTTCCAGAAATGAGTCTATTCCTTTATCAAAAGCCTGTGATAGCCTTATAAAGTTATCAAGTTCTCGTGATGACATCACCTATGCAGGATATATGATAGTGCCCCAAATGCACTCACTGGTTCTCTAGTCCAATATAATACATGTGTAAGATCAGTCAGACTCTGTGAGTGTCAGAGATAAGCGACACATTGTGTACATACAACATACTCAGACCCATAAAACCATAACCTATGATAAACAAATATTATTTATGGAACTCAGGGTCCACGATGCAGCAGCCAGGCAGTCTAATCACTAAGTAGGTCATGCAGCCTTACAGGTACAACGTTTTTTACACACAAATATTATTAACCTAGTCCTTAATAAAGTATTAAAAAAGAAATATTATGAAAAAAATACGATAAGATACATTGCACGTAATATATTTAACATTAAGGTAAATATAAGATAAAAATAAACTTATACGTTTATTTTGCGTACTACATAATAAGGAAATTATTCATTGTTTATGTAATACGAAAAAGAAATGTTGATTTCTTTAAATTTATTTGTTATTTCTGCGAATTTTCCCGTAATAATTGAGACAGTCGAGCATATTCAAAGTTAAAGTAAAGAGAAAAAATATGATTTCGCAAAACGTCTTATTTAAAATTAAGCCTATATTTTCAGTCATATCTTAAAATGTTTGAAATTAATTTAAAACTCTCTTTACATAAATATAATAAAGATTCAATATGGCACCATCACAATATAATACAAGTTTCATAAGATATGGCACTCATTCATAAGCCCCTATATACAATACCAGAAGAATTAAAGGATTCTTCCTTTACGCTTGTAAGACACAAAAATATTTAGTTTAACAGTAGTCGAATGTAGGATTTTCTGGGATGAAACTTGTAAACTTTGTAAGGATGACCTATATCCGACTCGCACCGGCTAAACGTCGCGCTGATCTCTGATCCATATCTCCTCATGCGTCGTTCGCTCACGGGTTGCACTACACAACATGGAGTACGCCTATCTACATAGTTTCCTATTTTCATATGGGAAACGGCCAGCACTCGAAATAATGCGGCAAATCTAGTCTGTGGCTTTAAGGTCGACTACAGTCTTGTCACTAAAGTGTAGAGTCACGGAGGATATGGAGAGTGGCGCAACGCAATACTAATACTCCTTGTCTTCGCAACTCATGAACGTCTGGGTTGCGCTTAAGGGTATGGAAAACGGAATCATTACTCCAGCTTATAGCTTTTACCCCATTACCATTCCATTTAAGGTACGAGGTTAAGATACTATGCCACGATAAAGCAGGAACCTGTTGGAGGAGGCGAACATGGGATCCAGCGTTCGTGTATTTGATTCTTAAGCATTTGTTTGAATAGCATTCTGTTTTACGGATTGCAATGCAAAAAACATTTACTAACTAACTGAGGTGGTTGGATGTTGGTCGTATGTTCAACCCCTTACCTTATTAATATAAGTTAAGTGCGAATTGGGGTCTATTAAATGTTTTTGTAATTTGTTTCTTATAAGTTTCACCATACCTACCGAGCAAGCAGTTTTCCGATTGCAATTCTTAAATACAAAATTGTATTTAAGAATTGCAATTTTGTCCGCATCACAGATTGAAGACAGGTAACTCACGCGTCACGTATTTTTCCTAACTAATAAAATAGTACCAAGAAATTGTTCTGAATGTACTCTATAAACGAAATTGTATTAATTCTAACGGTTCGTCTGTTCTGAATAGCTTTTATTGTCCGCCAAGGTAGTATTGTTTGCATGATTTTCAAAAGGCTCTAGGAATTTGCTACAGTAGAAGAAAATTTCTTATGCTCTGTGCTAATACTTTTCGTTTGATTTTGTAAGATATGATGTGGTTATTATAGATTTTATCTACTTATCATGATTCCTTGCAATAATGATATTATTTTTATACAAACATCGAAAAAATCTATTAACAAAAACAAAAACAAATAAATGAGCTGTGTTTTCGTCTTAGTGATTATATATTCTTATGAAAAATAAAGAATATTATCAAGTTTCTTGATATTAAAAGCAAATATTTATGTTGAAAACTTAATTATGTTATTGCCATAACTAAACTTGGTATAAATAAATATCTCTGCTCTACTATAAATATTAATAAAATTTATCGAAAATATAGATTCACCAAAATTTATAGTTAAATTAATAAAATAAAATAACCAAAAATAACTCTTCATTTGTAATCATATATTTAAGAACGTAAGTATATCTTACTGTTTTTGTTGTTTTTCACGAGAAATATAACTATACAAAAGGTGTTCCTTACGTGCGTCAAAAGCTTTTTCCTGTTGCCTTTAGATTCATTTAGAAAATACAACTTAAAAAATAACAATTTAACTCTAACCCTTTGAGAGAAATGTAACGGTTACATGATAGCTTTTAGGTTGGTTCTTATTGCGACTGTAATGCTTCCCTGCCTCGGGGATCTCTAGATTTATTTAGAAATGACTGGTTGACAATATTGTAATTGATTATTAATTTTATTCCATCCAATACGTACTTTAGTGAAAAAATATGCGAAAATTTTAAATTATAGCGAAAATCTGGGCTAAACATACAGATGTCACTAGTTGAATGTTGGAATTAAAATATAAAGGACTACTAATTGCCTAAAATTCTTTTAAAAGAAATATTTTTTTTTTTCATTTACAATAAACATTTTTATTTTAAATTAGAACAAACATTTGTAAACTGGGATATGATTCTTTTATAGAAGCAGGGTTGTCTTGAGAAATTGAGAAATAAGGAAACAATAAGTTACCCCATGTCCGTCATTGACTAGACATAAATTGATGGTTGTCACTTTGGAATACCTCAATAACAGACTAAAGAAATATTTTCAAATACTAACGTATTATTTGAAGTTATTATAAGTTAACATATCAATTAAAGACGCTTTAGAAATAACAATCAACACCAGGCTATGTGCGATATGAAATAATCTGTTTTGGATTTTAATGTATTGTCAAATAATAACCAACATTAACTTTAGTTAAAAAAATGTCAATTCATCATTCATACATATTTTATTATAATTTTAAAGGTGACAAACGAAGACAAAAATCACGGTTACTTAAATTGATAGTAACAAACGAGCACACAGTTCACCTGATGGCTAGTGATTCCTGCGGCCCATGACATACAATCATCATAGACAAGGAATCATAATGCAGATGCGTTGTCACCCTTGAGGACTGAGATGAATACTTCGTCACCAGTAATAACGATCTCCGGAACCCTACACCCACCAGACGAAACATAGCAGCATTATGCTGTTATTGTACGCTGTTATTCTGTGCGTTGCGTGGAAATCTATCCTCTACAAAAATTCAAGAAGCATTGTCACCCCAAAGGACTGAGATGAAATGCCTTTTGTGTTCCTGGTTATATTTATACTGATGGTCATATTTTACATTGGTATTCTGTATGCAATTAAACTGTACCATTGTAGAAATAAGTAATAATTTTTACAACTTTTTTTTAGTCTGTTCTCATGTGGTAGTAGATACACATAGATTACAATATTAATTTAAAAATATAACATCACGAGGTCATATGCAAAGCTCAAGACGGATAAACCTATTTAAAACCAAGAACGTTTTAAGTTTAATTCAACCTAAATCCAAAAAGAAATTTAGTCATTTCACAAGCTTTAGCACAATCGACCTTCAAACTTTATTAGATAGATCTTTCGCTGTCGTAAATAAATAAAAGTCAGAGGGATTAAATTTATCAGCCGTAAAGTTTTATAACTTATTTTAATGTTCACCTGATCGATTACCTTCTCGTTATCTCCCAAAATTATCCACTGCTAAACATTTTTTTTTAATAATGTTAGAGGTCACAAATGAGCACCTTTACACCTTTTTTATTTTAACTCACGCTAATTGATGATATTATTATCGACAAAAAGTGCAATCCATAATTGGTTGGATATTGGGATCAAATCTAATTGCGCTGATAAATGTAAATAAATCAAGTTTTTCGATTAGTATAGTAGTCCGTGATATAACAGAACCATTTTTCTTCCCTATTGTGATGATCATGATTATGATAACACATTAAGTATTCGATAAACTTTTCTATCCAAAGCACTAGAAAATATAGATGGAAGAATGTTTATTTATTATCTACTTTATTCGATTTAGATATCATAACAACAATTGCCTTACCGGTACTGCGAGTGTTAAAATTCTAATGCCATTTTTTTTTGTTTGTATATATTGATGCTTTAATTTCGATGCCAAACGTGGCCATTGCTGGAAATCCTTCAATAATAAACAGGGTTGTCTTACGTGTAGTTCATAAAAATAAATTTTTGGTATTATTTATACTGATGTGTAGACCATTTTTAGGAACTGTTTAATTAAATACATTCAAATATCTTAGAAAAAGTATTAATGTTAGAAACAATTTTTTTTATCAGTACCTTTAAATATTTGGACAAACACCGCAAGGGCGACTCGTCTTGTCGTAACTACAAAAATCTGAACAACGTGAACCAATTTCTGAACGTAAGGTTAACTCAGGGATGACAACAAGTACAACTTGAATCTTTGTTGAGGATGGACCATTGACAACTGGTCCGCTATGATCACTTACCATCAGGTGAACTGTGTGCTCTTTTGTCATCCTCAATATTGTACAGAAAAAAGCTTAAAGCCATTTGAGGCTGAGACGTAAATATGGGCTTAAGCTATGATTAAAATATAGCACAGAAACTACTACAAACAAGCCATATCGTGGTTCTACCAATGTATGTATAGTTTATAGAGACGTAAAACTGCACCGGTAATAACATTTAATAAGAAGAAAATTTGTTACGTAAAGTAAATGTAAATGCCTATATATATGTACATAACTCCCACTGCTGAGCATGTCTCTATTGCCGATTGGTGGACTTATATATCTTCTAAATTTTATTTTATATCTTTCTTAGACATGCAGGCTTCCTCACGATGTTTTGCTTTACCGTCTAGCACTATGTAAATGCAGTTTGTTATGTAGTCGGATAAATCAACCACCGGTGTGCAATATTGATTACCTAAATAAATTATTGAAATTGAAAACTTCAGCTCATAATTAACTAAAGAAACAGTTATATTATTCTTCTGTTTTATATTATCTCATTGTGTTTTGTTTTGTTATTCGTACTTATATTAAAGTCTTTGTAGAGAATCTTGTTCCAAATCACCTCAGCCGAATTAACCAATAAAGCGATTTCACCGCCTCGAGTCCTTAAACGAAATGTGGAATAATTATAACGGTCCATCTGTTTCAAATAGCTTTTATCGAGTTCCAGGATAATGACATTCTTTGCGTTCGTTTCTAAGAACGAACGAATTCGCTACTACTCAAGAAAATGTTTTTCTCTTTGTTTTATTAAAAGTTTCAACTTTATTTGATGACTCGTTTATTTCCCTTGATTTTATTTGATTCGGATATGTTGTGATTGTTTCTTAAGATTTCAGTTAATTATAATTGTTGTGCAGTTGTATCGTAGTTGACAAAAGTGGGATAGCCACGCCGAATCTAGTTTCACGTCCCAACGGAATAATATTTTCGAATAGCATCATAACGCTAACGCGAGTTTCGTATGATAAATGTAAGGAATTGGGTAAGGAGGCATTCGATCTCAATCTGCTGGAGTTACAACATATGGGCATCTTCAATCTTGAAGGTAGGTGTCCATAACCGCAGTCATCAATTACCAAGTTATTATACGTAGTTTCATATTAGTTATGTTTAGTTTCATATAAAGAAATGTGTAGTGTAGTATAGTGCATAAGTGTCCATTAAGACATAGAAACTTTAAGTGCGCTGGTTGAAAGAAAATTATTTATTTATATTAAATATGTATACATATTCTTGCGTAATGTGGTACGACCCACATTAGATGTAATGGCAAGTTGTTGGATTCCGTCGGTTCAAGATAGTGTTTTGTTTCATCTATGCTCAACAGTGCACTGCTGATTGTCTGCGATTACGTTGATTATCACGTTATCAGGTAAACACAGTGCTACCGATTCTTGTACGTTTTCAGCCAGCTCTCTCATACTCGGAGTATTTTTGGTTTGTGTTTTAAACGACTTTGGCCTCGTTGGCGCACTTCATATGTCATAGTGATATGTTTTTTATTCATTATTTGTATACTCATCAACGAGGACGAAATAAATAATGTGCTAGAATAATGTTGATGGTATAAAAAGTGTATCAAAGAATTATTGAGATTTAGATTTTTTTTACTACATTGATAGTTGCAAACGAGCACACAGTTCACCTGATGTTAAGTGATTCCTGTGGTCAATGACATCTGCATTCATCCTTGACAAGGAATCATAATGCAAATTGGTTGTCACCCTTGAGGACTGAGTCCGGATCCCTTTACTCCCCAGACGAAACACAGCAGCGTTATGCTGCTATTTCACGCCGGATAGTGCGAGGGCGTGGTCCTGCTGGTCCCGATGGAGCTGACCTATTCATTCTGCAGTTAGAAACAAACTGCAAACTGTAGCTCTACCACTGTTAAAATTCCTATTATTAAATTAAAACCTAATGTGTAGATCTTGTTATAGGAACAAAACCCAAAAGCAATTACAATAATTTCCTTTAGAAAATGAAATGCACTTATAAAAAATGGGTCTACCGTAATAAATATCGGAGAAAGATATCCTCTTTTTGTTGGGGGAATGTTGGGAAAAATAGCACTGTTCAAGATTATCGCGACCTCTTAATTTATTTGCCTTCGTTGAAAATAAATGAATGGAATTAAGTTAAACATTAACGTAATGTGAACAGTATAATGTAATGAGAACGTAAGAGATAATGTGTAAACGTTATGTTTTATTTTTATAGAGCCAAGGTGACTAACAAGCACACAATTCATCTGATCATCAGTTATCTTTGCGACACATTGTTCCACAATAAGGATCTAAAATGGATCCGTTCTCCCTTCTGAAGTATAAAATTGTACATCTCATTGCCAGTAATTATTAGTATTATAAGACCTAATGCCTTTGGTTTCTTCTATTATCCGAAAAATCAGAAATATGCTATAACTTTACGTTGGTATGTTGGCAAAACGTGGTCCATGTTTCCAGGCTTTTTTAATTAAGTCAAGATAAAAAAATATGTTATCACTCCGTAATAACGAAATAAGATTAAATATTATAAGAAAGAAGAGATTTAATAAGAACAAAATGTTATAATTCAATTTCCGATTTTAACCAAGTACTAGGTTCTACTTAGAAGAATCGGAAAAGAAACTCTAAGTCAGTGATTCTCAACATACGTGGCGCACAAAAAATTTTAGAGATGTTTATATATTAAGTAAATTTTAACAAAAATCTAAAGTATTCTTATCATTACCTTGTAATTAATAAATTAATATACTAATAATAATAATCTATTTCAAGCTCAAGACTCATATTTTGTTAGTAATGAATTTTAATGATTATACGTTAAATACCTATATTTAGCGCAGTGGTTCCTATAAAAATAATTAAGCTTATTCGCTATCATGGTATGAATTTTATTGGAGCCACTCCGTATTCTGCGCACCAGAGACACACATTACTTTTTTATAATCGCGTAAAACAGTCTACTTGAACCTCTCCAATCATCCCTGATGCGGTACAAAAGGGAGGGAGCCCCAACAGCATCTCTGCTGGCGTTGTTATACTGCACGCGAAGTGATAATAAGATCGTCGAGTATAGTCCACCCACAGTCTGCTCGTATAGAAACATGTAATACAAGCTCTGAACAATGTAACCTTCACCTCTTTAGAGCAACGAGCAAACCTGCAAGCGATCGACAGACATCGGCGTCGTCTTTAAGGTCAATGATTATTACGAGTCCTAAATATTTAAATCTAATTAAGACGCCAAGTCTAATCTCTGGGATTTTTTAGATATTTTTATCACTGGGCTCAAATACCACCGCTTCTCGTACCATTATATATAAGTCCACGGTTATCCACATCATTTTCACAAATTGTTAGTATTATTATTATGTTATTATTTTTTTAAGACCGCAGACCGAAAATAATAAACGTAATGTTATTTTTGTAGTATACATATATATTATTACTATCATAATAAGTATATATTGTCATATTATTTTATTTCACATTCAAAATTATTATCAACTTAACTATTAAACTATTTTACACAGTGTGTTATAGGTAAGTAAATAACTATTAAACTTTTTAAAATTTTTAAAATCGTTAATAGTGTGCTGCGACAAAAAAAGGTTGAGAATCACTGATCTGGGTACTCTCATAAAGATGTTACAATGTTTTTTTTTTGATATTAATGCAATATGTACTACCTATCAAATAACCGTTTGTTTGCCTACAAACAAATTAAATCGCTAAATGCTTTTAAATTATAAAACTCCAAGTCAAGAATTTTATTCATAATATATTTTTGTCTTGTTTATTTTGCGTTAAATAAAATTTAATGTAAATATTTTCTTTTAATTTATATAATAAAGGAAATGTTGATCTTAGCGTTTTTTATTACTCTCCGACGATGTACCCTGTAATATATTATTATATTATACAAAATTTCTGGTAATTTTCTGATAAGAGTGCCAGATGTTTGATGACATATCGTAAAAAGCAATGAAAATTGTATTTAACAGTTACTTCTGTGTTTGTAACATGTGACAACCAAATGCAGACAAAACACAATTGAATGTTAAGTCATTTACTTTTTTACTGTATTTTCCGTGAGGTTTATCCCCTACGTAGGCCGTATAAGGCCTAATTATCGTAAGTTGAAATATGAATGGCGCTGGTCATTTATTTGTAATCCGATATGAAAAGACTTGAGATATTTTAATGATTGTATTCAAATATATACATTAATTGAAGTTCTTTAGTTTTCTTTAGTTTATTAAACACAAAATAATCCATTCAAACGTATAAAAACTGTATCCTACCCACCCTCGCTCGTAATGAGGAGTCACTCGATAGCATTACCCAGTACTCGGTATCCTTATTGGCACTGCGCTTGTCAACCGGTCCAGTCAGAGTGCTGGATGAGGATATTTATTTCGTGGAAAAACCATTATTAGCAATAGCTTTCTCTCGTTTTCTCGTTTCTATCTCATCCTACCTATTGGTGAGACAAACGCCGGATGTTTTGAATTTTTTTATTTTGTGTCCAAAGCCGAAGGCACTAGTACGTGATATCTATAATCATCAACCTGTCTCATATTTATGATAGTAATATTTATTTAATAATGCTCCATGCTTCAAAAATTTAAATATAAAATATTTCATAGAGTTTGATAGAGTGCTGATTGCTTATATGTTGTTTTAATTTTCTCTAGAAATATCTTGCGTTGTTCAATTTGTTATAAAACGACACGACCGACACATTACATGACAGTCATCAAGAACGTCATTATCAATTCTTGTCGTTACGTATTTGTTTTACTGGAGAAGAAGAAGAAAATATCTTAAACATCGTGTTATTTGATTGCGACATATACAACATTTGTCTGTTTCGCCGATATGTGTTTAATGCCGGTGTATCTGTATTTGCAATTGTATTTCCATGAAGTTGACTTCTGCTTGCTTGATATAAGATAACATGATATAGGTGAGTCTGAAGTCAGTGTTGGGTGGTACATGAAGCCTGGGCCTCACTCTGGACAGTCGATGTGGCTTCGAAGAGCATTTCGATCGTGCACAGACATGCACAGTGTGATGCACAGCTGCTGCACACTCTCGGGGGACCGAGTGAGGAAGTCCGCCGCCTCTATGCGGGGGTCGTATGATCCGTAGCCTTATGAGAGGCGGTCGTCTGGGCGAAGAGGCTGGCCATCCGACGCTGTAGGACTAAAATCTACAGCGTCCTGAGGAGGATGGCCATACGGGTCGTACGAGGATACCGCACAGTATCGTTCGAGGTGGTGACAATCCTGGCTCGCTTTCCACCTCTGGATATACTGGCAGACATGGTCGTGAGGGTATACAAACGGATTCGCGTCCTACGCCAGAGCGGTGGTGGCGAGCCAGAAAAGGCGCTCGAGGCGGTTAAACGGCAGGAACAACGTATCGCTTTCGCGATGTTGCGCGCAAGGCTCCGTGAGGAGCGGTATGCGCGCAAACGCGTGGTCGAAGTATTCTTGCTGGTGTTCGAAGCCTGGATGCGGTGACGAGGAGGAAGATTCACCTACAGACTTACACAGTTGATCACGGGGCACGGGTGCTTTGGTGATTACATGTGTAAGATCGGTCGCGAATCTACGTCGAATTGCTTCCACTGCGGCGGCAACGACCGAGACTCCGCATCGCACACGCTCGCTGCTTGCCCGGCGTGGGAAGTCAAGCGGCGGATCTTGGTCGGTCAGATCGGACGGAACCTGTCGTAGCCTCCATCTGCGAGACTGTAATGGTCCGAATGGAGGCTGCCGGCGGGATAGAGAGAGGACCGATCCTGCTCGGAGACGGGGTGGACGCGGCGCTCGCGCGTCTCATCACTGCCCTCTTATCGGTGTATCTCTACCGTAAATGGAGCCCTACGGGTCGCTGATGATCGGAGTGGGGGCTCCGACCGTCCTGTATTACGATCCCGAGGAGGACGACGGCACGACGTGCTACCGTGTCGTCGTAATAGTTTCGCGAGGGTTCTGGGGTGCTGCACGCAAGCCCCCGGGATGGGCTATCCCATCGAATAGCAGGGGGGTTGCGGTTGCGTTCCATTTGGAGATCCGGCGACCCCTCGCTAGCGTTGGTGGCGACCACCGTGGGGTTTTAGTCGGTACGAGTCCGACATAACCCCCAGAGGGCGGGTATGCGTAGGCATTTCCCACGCCAAAAAAAATGCCCAGAAAATATAGACAAAAATCAAGTCCGCTTATTCAAACAAGGTATAATATATTCCCACATCCACTTAAAACTGGGGATGTATAAAGGTCCCTTATATTTAATTTCAACCTAAATCTGAGATTAAATTTAGTAATTTCTCAAGTTTTAATAAAATAGACCTACAAACTTTATGAGATAGCTATTAAGACTGTGGCTGATCGTCAATAAATAAAGGTAAAAGGGATTAAATTTATTAGCTGTAAAGTTTTATAAGTGCTTCTAAGCAATCTTTCTTTTGATGTTTTCCTGAGTGATTTACAGACATGCCAATATTTACTTGTTGTTACTGTGCGCGGGATAAACGTTTACATTAATTAGTATTATATTATACTAACTGTACCCGCGACTTCATTCACGTAGACTACAGAATGCTTGGTATGCAACTCTCGTGTAAAGCAACGATTTTCTTTAGAACTTTTAATGGGGAATAATTCCGACATACATGAGTTTTGCTCAACTTTAACTCTTTACGCAGCACATGCAACGAAAGCTCTCAAAATAAACTTTTCCGTTTTTGCACAATTTTTATTGATGCTCCGCTCCTTAAGTTCGTAGCGTGATGTAACCTTCCTCGATAAATGGACTATCCTTGCGCGTTCAACCAAACAAACTCTTCTGCTGTATAATATTAATATAGATCAGAAAAATCAACAGTCAGCTTTACATCATGTATTTCAGGTCTAGCTTTGGAAGCGAATGTAGAATTTGCGAACTAGAACACCCCTAAAGTTACAATACGGCTGAAGTATTAAAATGGATCGGCTGTAACTGGGAGAGGTAATATTTTCATTGAAATAACAGTGTAAAATTGGATAGTACTGTATGGTACTGGGTTGGTGAAGAAAAGTGAAGACGCAATTGATGCTTACTACTAAACAACTACATTGTCAATATCTTGATTCTTAGGAAATCATACGATACATTTCGATGATATTTGATGTTCAGCTACGATACACATAGTCTTTTTTGAGTCCATTTGGTCATCTTATTATTGAGGGTCGGCGACTTGCACTTTTACAGCATCTTTGATTATTTATTATCATCCGAAGGAAACTGGATAAGCTATTTCTTTTTAATTCCTTCTTTCACATTTTACCTTTTCCTTCTCAACGTTATGTATATTCTTAGCATATGAACGAGGCATTTTAATATGGCCAATTAATTGGTAAAAAATTACTCTTTCCTTGGTTACAATTGGTATATTTTACTGAGTTGGTACTATGTAGCTTCCCATGCTTAACATCCTCACTTACCGTCAAGGGGGATAAATATGTATATTGATTTTTTGTTTGTAAATTTCATTATTTTCATAAACATAACGAAGTTTTAAAAGTTCTCGACACAGTCAAAGGAACAATAATATCAAATGCTAAAACATTTCATCTCCATGGATGCCGCATATAAACTTTAATATTAATAACATAAACGTTAATAAGGTAATTTAAATAAAATATATAAAAAATGTGTTTTATTTAACTTATCAAAATGAATAAGGATATCGTGATTAACACAGTTGATCACGATATCCTTCTATCTCTCTTTTCTTTTCTAAAGTTTTCAACCCCTGCCTTGGAATGGCATTCATCTTATCTTCGCGGTCACCAGCATTTAGTTCGTTAGGGATCACAGGCCTCCGATTGGGCTGATATTCTGATGATTGATGATTTCTTCTCTTTCGTTTTCATATTTAATAAATTCTGTCACTTCAGTGATTGACTCCGATGATTTGTGTGCAGTCTAAAGTCAAGGTTCTCAATAACAGCACTGAAGTAGTGAATAATAACCATGAAGCTATTAGAGATTGGTCAGATAGACATGGGGTTGTGGTTAATCCAGGGAAATGCAAAGACATGGTAGTCGGAAGTCTCAGGATGCTTGCTAGGGTTAACTATGGAAGCCTCCCTCTCGTTTATTATAACGGAATAAAACCTTGGTTTGTATATGTGCCAGAAAATAACTTGGGATGTACAGATTTCTGAGATTGGCGGTAAAGTTGTTGCCACCTTGCGTTCTCTTTATTGTCTTAAAAACTTATTACCCTTTAAAACCAAGCTTATGTTCGTTTACTCCCTTATTGTTCCTGTTATCGATTATGGTGACGTGTGCTACCCAGATTCATCGCAAAAACTTCTTAATAAGTCTGAGCGCCTTTTAAATAATTCCTTAATGTTTATTTCTTAGGCTCTCTATTCGACAGAGCGTAGCTCTAAAATTCGGCTTGTTCTCTATTCGATATTACATGAGTCAAATTATCCATCTTATCTTAAAGACGATTTCTACATTCCTCACTTGACCGTGTACCTCGATCCCTAAATAGAATGAGAATTAAGGTTCCATACCATTGCACTGGGTACTTCTTTGGAACGCCCTTCCGGATGTTGTCGAGAATGCACCCAGTATTTTTTTTTTTTTAAATCCCTTCTTGGTCAACATTATTTATAGGCAAATAACATCTGATATTCATATTTTCTCTTGTTTATATATATATATATATATATATATATATATATATATATATATTTATATATATATATGTTTATATATATATTTAAATATATATAATTATATATTTATATTGTTATGTATGTATTATTATTTATATTTATTATGTATCTATGTATGATTTGATATTTTTATCTAAATAACTTTTTTTTATTTTATGCCTACCAATATATTCTCTCGAACCCCCAGGGTTGACTGGTAGAGAATGCCACTGGCCATTAAGTCCGCCCTTGTAAACTAGTTATTTATGGAAAACTCCATAAACAATAAATAAATAAATAAGCTAAACATACTAAATGACGACGATCGTAACCAATATTTACAAGCCGCACGGGCGAGGAGCGCAAAAGTATATCGATACCTACTAATTGGGCGATATGTCACTCTAATAAATAAAATACAATAATAATAATCTTGATTCACCTAAGGCGATTGGGACTCCGGGATGGGCAGATCCGGGCTCAAATGCAAAAGGCGGCACCACTCGTATAGTCCGCAGGATTCTCTCCCTTTCGACTTAACCCCCGACCGTTTGGCCTCCTATGTCGATCGATTCCGGTCTATATATATCTATTTATAATTTTATATATGTATTTATAATATTATATATGTATATATTTTATTGTATATATTTGTTTTATTATATGTTTATCGTATTTTATTTGTTAATTTTATTGACTAACCAGGTGGAGATAAGAAGAAAAAAATATCCCCAAAATAATAATAATTCACAAAATAGCTGGACCTTACCGATTTGTGGGGTGGTATGCAAAATTAACCCTATAGCCGTATCTGCAAACAGGTTAATCCTAACCATTCTCTCGAATCACTTGTGGCGTTTGGGGTTCTGGGACGTGCATCTTTGGGCTTAAATGCAGAAGGCGGTACTCCTGGACACCGTTCGTATAGTGCGTTTCTCGCCCTTTCCCGGATACGGTTTCCTTCTGGTTGGTATTTATTGTATGGTATTATGTTTGTTTGATTATATAATATTTACTTATTTATTTTACTGACCTACCAGGCGAAGATAGAAATAATATTCCCACAATAATCAATATTCCAGTGTTAAACACTTTAGATGTCGCTATAAAAATCTCTATGATTCTTATCTTTTCATTCATATACATTCGTTCGCCTACTCCCCGGTGTATTTGCAGATCCCCGGTGCTGGCAAAGATGACGGTGAAGGAAAACGGCATATGTAGTAAGAAATAAATTAAAAAAAAAGAATCAAAGTCATGTGAAGTCCGCCAATTCGCAGTAGAGCCATCGTCGTGGACTATGCTCTATAAAGGAGGCCTATGCCCAGTAGTGGGATTTATATATATATATATATATATATATTATATGTATAGGCTGTTACTTAACTTTTTTTATTTCACATATACTCAGTGTTTTTGTTTTTACGCAAAACACCAAAAGATTAACATGCTGTTTTGTACCTAATAATAACAATATCTTATATCTTAATTTCTAATAGGATAACATGATTCCACTTAAATGTAGTTACAGCATGCGTAAAGGGACGTATGTACGATAACTTATAATAATTAAAAGTTTTGCTAAATTAACAAATAAAACGGAAGCATTTAAATTTAATGTTAGATTTATCAGAGTTAGAAGTATATCAATCACACCAACAGAGAAATTAATATATACGAAAATTTTGCATTTAATTAATATTAATATATTTTTAATTTAATTTAATTATATATATATATATATATATATATATATATATATATATATATATATATATATATATATATATATATTTATATAATTATTTTAATTATTTTAGCTCTAAATGATAAAAAATATATATATAAGTATAAACATCATTATAACTAGTAACAACGGGAAATATTGATGAATCGACCTACTTTAGTTTCCATTCAAGCGAGTCACAATAATAATTGCCTATATTTTCAAGTCGACTCGAGCACCATGAAAAAAGTTTGACAACATTGCAGTTAGCGATTGATGGTGGAAGTTCTTAAAAGTTTTGATTTATAATCGATCATAGGCTACGTCAATATTTCTTAAGAATTTTAAGAGAAAAAGTGTAGGGAAATTTGTGCTGTATATTAGTTTATTCTATACGTTAGGCCTCTGGTGTGTCTTGTTTGAGAAACAATTACGATAATAATTAGTGTTATGATTTACTACAGTTAAAATAATAATATAATGTAAGGTAGGTTCGAATCCGCGATTCCAATATAGTCTTGAATCATCTCCAAGCACAAGCATTTTCAGCTTATTTAGAGTTGTTTACCGAAATATTAGTAATATTAATTGCATGACTAATATTCTACCGTCAAACTAACCTACTGCAGATTGGCGGACTTCATGGATTCAAAACTTTTATGTTCTTTTTTTTTCACCACTAAGCTCGTTATAAATCAGCACCTAAAATAAAGTATGTACCTATATCAAGTAAAATATATCTTATACTAACATTTAGTTTAAAATAGATTTTCATATCGTTATTGTAGCCTAAATCGCCTTTATAATCGTGTTCATAATTACTTCAGCCGAATTAAACAAATAAGAACTTTGACCACCTCACGTCTCTTTAAATTAATCCATCTGTTCCGAATAGTTTTATCGATTGCCATGATAAACGTCGCCCATTGCGATATATTTAAGATCGAAAGAAATTGCTAAGGTTTAAGAAAATGTTCTTCTTTTTGATCTATTAGAAGTTTCCACTTGACTTCATTAGTCGTTTATTTCTCTCAATTTCCTTTTGACAAGAAAGGTAAGTTGCGTAAAATTGTAGTTAATAGAGATTTTTTTTTTGTACATGTACATGTAAAAGGCAAAGTAGAAATATTATTTATTTTCGTAACATAATTCAAATAACTTTAATTAATCAATTAATACTTAGACCACATGATCTTGTTACGAAAGTATCGGTTCATCATAATATGTGTATAAACACAATAAATTGAGGTAGAAAACTTCGTCATTTGTATATATGAACATATGTTATACAGGCCTTTAATCTGTTTGGCTACGAATCTATGGATTTACGCACTGTTTTCAAGGGAAATTTCGCCACTGCATGTTCAAAAATTATTTAAGAGGCTCAATGTCGTCTAAAATTGACCATAATTTGAAGTCTATAGTAATGTTATCGGTATAATAATCGGTGCTTATCATCGATATACAGGACATGCCCTAAATCAATCTTTACAATTAAACAGAGTGGATCAAAAGGCCTTTTGTCGCGATACGCAGGTGAAAGGCACAGAAATATCCTCTTTACCGATGAAAAAATTTTCACGATTGAAGAACACTACAATAAGCAAAATGAAGAGATGTGAATGAGAATGAGAAAGTGTAACCTCACAGTTCTAAAGAAGCTGCTCAAGTGGTCGGAAAGGTACAATGTGGTCATCATCCTGGGTCAGTGATGGTTTGGTAGGGCATGTCTTATCAAGGAGTTCAAACTACATTTTTGTGAAAAAGGAATGAAAACTTCAGCCATAGTGTATAAAGATAGTCTTGGATCATGTTTGAAACCTCTCAGCAATACACTTTTTAAAAATATACCGTGTACTTTCCAACAGGACTCTACACCTGGTGACAAGGCACGAACTACCCAAGCCTTGCTTGAGACCAACGTTCCGGACTTTATAAGAGCTGAAGACTGGCCCTCATCTAGCCCACCTCAACCCATTAGACTTTAAATTATGGTCAGTTTAAGAGGACATGGGCTGCTCTAACGACACGGCGACATCGAGTCTCTTAAAAATCTTTAGAGCATGCAGTGGCGAAATTTGCGTTGGAAACAGTGCGTAAATCCATAGATTCGTGGCCAAACAGATTAAAGGCCTATATAAAAGCCAAAGGTGGCCATTTCGATTTTTTTTTGTTGCTTACTGACTATATATATATATAGAATAGATGGTAAAGGAGCAAGCAGCCCACTCGATGCTAAGTGATTACTGCCGCCCATGAACATTCGAAACACCAGACGAATCGCAAATGCATTAGAGAACTTAGTCGTCCTAACCTTCCTTAATCCGATTTGAAGCTTGACAAATTATCACACTGCTCATTTATTGTCATGAAATCCCTGCGGTTGCCATGGTCGTAGTAATTGATGGTGTGTACACACCATAGTCGAAGGTGGGCCTAGGTAAAGAGGGGTTGTTTCTACTGAAACTTAAGGTAAGAAATTAATTTTCCGAATTCTCACACCCGTCATCCAAAACAAATGTTACCATTCTTTAATGTTAACCAAGGTATTCGATAGTACCCTGGTCTAGCCAATACTGTCATGCTCAATCAATTTTGAGACTGCAGCTTAGTTTTACTAAATCGTGAATTATAATTCCATCAGCTGCATTCTCACGGGTCATGGGTACGCTTTCAAGGCGGAATCAATAAAAATTGTTTCCGCGTATTCCGTGTTTTTAACGTTTGCAAATTTATGGTTTTCGGGTCTGGGCGGTTGTTGCTTGTTTATCTCGTATCCCTAACACTGTACATAAATCTTCATCCCATCTTGTTGCTTTATATTGGATAAGGGAAGGGAACGAAAAGTCTATGGGTGCGCGAATGCATAATAAATAAATAAATAAATATAAAATAGCCTTTATTTACTTCCTACTAACTTACTTTAACAATACTAACTTAATTTAATCCTATCTATAAATCTAGAAAATATGAGTTTATAATTATATTTATTGATGTATGATGGTAGTAGTCGCCTCTTCGGCGTAGGCCTCTCCTAAACCTTTCCAAGTATCTCTTTCCCGCGCCTTTTGCATCCAGTTATTACCACACCTGCGGCTGAAAGTATCTCTCCATCGTTTGCCTGGTCTCCCTTTTCTCCTTTTGCCATCCCTCGGTATCCATTCTATTAGACGTTTCGTCCATCTGTTATTCATCCTACAACCATGTCCTGCCCAGTGCCATTTGAGTAATCGAATTCTTTTCCTTACCTCTAATACTTTTGTTTTGCTTCTGATGTCACTGTTGCGAATTTTGTCTGATAGCTTAATTCCAAGCGTGCTCCTTTCCATTTTCCTTTGGCATATAGCAATTTTTTCTTAGTCCTCTTTTCTTAACGACCACGTCTGACACCCGCGAATGCATAAGGCGTTAATAAATATAGGTGTGGTAGATATCGACCAGGAAGCCGTAAGAAGTTTTTATTATCAGCAAAAGGTGTTGATAAGATACAAGCTATCAACTATTTCATAAGATGAAATAAGTAAACACGATATGGTTCAAGTTTAATGCGGTCAATCTATAACCAGAGGAAATAACCAAACCGGCAGTGAATAAATTTAATTGAGTTATTGCACGGAATATAAAGTTTTATTAAAAGTCAGAAGAGGGAGTTCAGAAGGAAGGAAATTAGGTTATTTCAGAATATAAGCGCTATTATTATTTTTATATTTACGCTTATTTATATTATTTGTAGTATGTTAAATGCTAATAAATCTAAATAAGAAAAAGTATCTACTTTTACTGAGAGAACTGGCTAGAAAGGAAAGAAATATTTATAAAAAGATCCATATCGCGTAGTGAGAAATACCAACAAACTACTCGAGATAAAAGAAACACGGTTCTATAGACGTAAGCGAATAAAGAAAAAAGCTCTCAGGTCGGTCAAATAACATGAGCGAAAATGTGCTAAAGTGTTCCTCTCCACTTTTATTTGCTAAAGTAACATGAGAGATGTTTGCTAAGAATGAACCCGATACTCTATAAGGTGTTCTGTATCTTTTTTAATATTCTTTTTTTCTCACGTCATAAACTTCAGCTTGGTTGACTCTGGGCTCGACAATCCTGGGTACCGTGGGTTATCAACAATAAAGATTTAAGATGCAAATGTATAAATCTTTCCAGCGTAGCGGACTTACAAAATACTAATATCATATCCTATCATTTAAACAATAATTCAACGACTGTCAAAAATTATAATGGGTCGGGAAAAAGATTTTCGTGTTTTATAAGTAAAACAGTTGGAGTAAAATCTCTTTGGACAACCAAAGTACAAATTGTTTCTATTTGGCTGGTTTGGATACCATTAAATAGATGTCATTTTAGAAACGGGAAAAATAAAAAGTGAAAACCGTTTGCCGATATTTTTCTACTGCTTTTCTGTCTGCATAAATGAGTGAATCTAAGGAATAATTTCGATATATTTAGAAGTTTTATTACAAAGAAGGGAAAAATACAACACAAGCCGTGAAAAAAAATTGTGAGGTTTAGAGACTTAATGCAGTTTTAGTAAGAGTAGCACAAATTAGGTTCAAGTGTTTTCAGTCAAAGATAAGTCGATGCCATTTTTGAAAAAGTGGAGCAAGTTCGAGATAAGTAGTTACGGTATAGCTGAAGAACCCCTACCGGGTTGACCACAAAACAGTTTTAACCCATTTGCGTAAATCCCAAATACACTAAAAAGCTCAATGTTTTGGGTGCAACACAAGCTCACTCAAAGAAATGTGTTTTTGAAAAGATTGATCACACGATGATGTCAGGTTTTTTTTGGTTACCATACGAAATCCTGATTAACTTATTGAAAGATTACCTACGATAAGACTGTGCAAAACCGATCACGGTAAAACGGCAGTCAAACTCCACAGACTATAGTGAAACCTGGATTAACTCGCAATAAGGTAATACTGTGTGTTGAGTACAAGGTATGATGGAACTGGAAAGATATCGTTTATTATGAGCTTTTACCGGGAAAAACAATCGATTCGGACCTTTACAGTCAATAGCTGATCACACGAGCAAGAAATAGGGAATTCGGCCTAAATTGACCGACAGAAAGGATGTGATCCTTCATCATGATAACGCCAGTCCACCCACATTCTTAGAAACTCAGCAAATATTGAGAGAGCTTGGTTGGGAAGTCTTAATTGCAATTAAATGCATCCACCATATAGCTCTCCGCCATGGTCTCTTCAGAATTCTTTAGGTAGTGTTAAGTTAACATCAGACAGGACTATTCTCTCTTCTTTTGGTTTTTGATCAGAAGTCCCTGTTGTTCTACGGCAGTGGGAATATATTATTATCTACAAAATGGCAACAAGTTATCGAACAAACTGGCAAATATATATTATAATCAAATTTAAATAAAATATCTTGAATTTGTATATAAAATACGAAAACACTTTTTAACCATTATATTGTTACATATTTTAATCAATTTTTAGTATGGAAAAAATTTGTTTTTTTCCATACTGTTCTGTAAAATTAAACAATAAAATTGGTTGGTATCGCATCGTTCTACTGCTTGAGCACGATGTCATCGTTCTATGCGAGAGCTTATAATTAAAATGCGAAATTATTAAATTATTAATAACAATTATTAAATAACAATTATTAAATAAAATAATTAAATTTTATTTAATTGCATTTAACTACGCTTGTGCCTCTAAGGCCGAAGGAATTTCACTGTTCAAGAAAGTATCCTTTTTCATATTCTATTAAAAGTTTCCAGATGATTTCATTACTCGTTCACTTCTCTTGATTTTCTTTGAACAAGAAAGGTATGTTGCGTAAAATTTTATTTAGGAAAGAATTATACGGATTGCTTTGATACGTAAAAGGAAAATTAAGTAGAAATATTAAATTTTTGTTATATTGTAAAGATCAAAAACAAATTACCACTATATGATGGCAACACAATTTTTTATTTCAATTTCATAAAAATTTAAATTTTTATGAAATTGAAATAAAAAATTGATTTCTTCTATGGTCCACTTGAAATTTTTTTTGATAAAATTTCGCAGTTAGGTAGTTTGCTACAAAGGTGATATTGCTGCTTACAAGTGAACAAAGTTTTACCAAATATTAAAAATATGTGAATTATAAAAGGAAATAATTATTAGTAAAAATATTCTTTGTCTTACACATTTGTATATTGAAACTAATGTGTAACACTAAAAAATAAATATCTTAAATACCAATTAACTAAAACAAATTTATTCATTACTTCTATATAAAAAAATATTGAATAACTCCAGAAACTAAACAATATAAGAATACTTGTACAAGCTTTTCGAGCCTGGAGTAATCCTTATATTTGTTACTAACACGACAATTTTGGAATCAGATTTTGTGTGAATCAAAAAGCTTGTTACCAAGAGATAAGAGAGAGAGATATTTAGTGCGAGCTTAGTCCGCCCCGGTCGAGCCGACCCATTCATGCTGTAGATAAAACAAGTCACAATGTGGCTCTACCGTTGTTAAAATATCTGGTAACGTAACGAAAGGTAGAAAGGAATCTAAATGATTGCCGCAGAAGGACTTTCCTATCTGCAAAAGTCAAGTACATACATGACGATGTGATTAGATATTGCTATCGATTTGACAAGATGAAATAAAAAAAAACTAAGGTGATTTCAGTTGATTGGTGTCAATCTATATTGGATGGTGTAACTTAAGAAGCTATTATTAAGTCATAAACATACGTAGAAGAGACAAGACTAACTTAGATGAAGTAAAAAAAAAGTGACTATATGACATATGTCCACGTCGAGCCAAAGTTCGTCTTATTATAGAACTATCATTAGAAAAGGGTCAGAAGAGATTTCCGTGTAGTAAAATAACCCGTAAGTACATATTTAAAACAAATCAATGTGATTATAGTGTGTCTAAAAATATGGCTATATGTAAGCACCAATAATTTTTGTGTTGTAACATAGAATGATAAAGATCATATTGTTATAATTTTTAATTGTTAAATTCTGCCACTTTTCGAGCATTATTATCATTTATTACAGTTTTTAACTTGGTACGTATAAAGTTTATAACAGGCGCGTGGATTGTGTTTAGAGAACCCGGGTGCTGGATTGCTTGTACTGAGTTTGATTTTCAATCGCGTATTAATACAATATTTGAGCCCCAAAAAATTTTGACATTCAAGTCTAGGTGTGTTGCATGTATGTCCCGTGTCCCTGGCACTGCTTCTGGACCTGGGATAGGAATAGGGAAGGGAACGACGAGTGAGTGCCTATGAGTTTTGACCAAATACCTACGGCACTATAATATACCCTAAACAGTTGATGTCATTTGGTAATAACCGGAAAATAACGGTTTGTTTCTTTTGGTAATACAAAGACATTGGAGAACATATAATGGTACCGAGGAACTATATCCTTCCATCTTCAATAGTTGACAACTTGTTGTTTCTACACTATTAATTGGGAATCTCTGACCATCAGATGCATTGCAAGCCCGTTGGTCGTCCACAAATATCATAATTTTGTTCAAAAAGTTTTATTATTGCAGGAATATTATACGATATATAGTCATAAGTTTTCAGTTAGTAGTTTAGTTTTTAATATTCTAGTAAAAAATCTGTTGCTCAGATTAATTTTTCCAGTAGATTGAAATTGAAGGTTTTAGCTTTAAAATTAGATGATATTCATATAAATAAAATATATTTTATAAATAAAAAAAAATCGTCTTAAACTCTAATATGAGGAAACATTCACTCCAAAGAAAATACAGGCAGAAATACAAAACAAGCATAAATAAATTAATAAAAAACATTTCAATATTTAGTGTTCCCTTACTCCTGGTTCCCCTTCTGTTTCTAATTACAGCTCTTAATTGGTTCTTTATACTGTTCATTGTTTCTTAAGAAACGCCATCCAATTATTTAGTAAGTTAGTAAGTGCGGCTTGAAGCTCCGATCTACGCGATCGGATTTCTAGCCTGAACTTTTCTTCTAAGGTCGACCCATAAATGCTCAATAGGATTTAAGTCCGGACTACGTGCTGGCCACTCCATGCACTCAATTTCGACCTCCTGCAGGTACCGCCAAACAGAAGATGCAGTATGTGGACGGACATTGGCCTGCATTAGCACAAAGTTTTCACCGATAAATTCTGCGTAAGGCTTATCGGTGAATACATTGTGCGAATGCAGGGCAATGCAATGATATGATCCCCTAATATCTTTGTAATACATCGATTCGGCGTCAAACCTCCATATCTGCCGCTAGTTTCGATGAAAACCAACTTGGCTTTTGCCTCCATTGCATGCCCAAACCATCCAGGTGCTTCGTCCAATTGCCACATTTTCACTTATCCAGAACTGGGTGAATCGCTCTCCAGGTCTTTTGTAGACTAGTTGTCACTGCCATGGAGACACACTCTGCTTTCATCTGAGAAGAGAACAGAGCTCTACCGTCCAGTCCGTCCGTCCAGTTCACGTGCGTGTTCTCTTGCGAAACGTAATTGGGTCAATTTAGGCCCAATAGCCGGCCTTTTTGGAATCCTTTAGTCTCCTACTGACTGTTCGACTTGAACGCCAGATGGGGCCTGATTTCCGTGAAAAGTACTGACTCCTTCCTCTGATATATACCTTCTTCTGCCAGTCTCCTGGTATCGCCGGTAAACTCTGTACACATCAGGTTGGCTCATGTTTGATATACGAGCCACTTGTCATTGATTCTGTCTTTGTTCTTGGGCTACCGCTTGAGTCACTTCTCGAAAAGATTCGTTCATTGTTAGGCAATGTTTGTGTTTAATAATAAGAGATGTGTTACGGTTGACGTTTCACGAAAATAGGTTAGGGAAATGACCTTTTATAGGGAATGACAACACCTAATTAGCGGTATTGTAAACAGGTGCAAAAAGAGGGTCTTTGACAAGATTTGTTTTTATTATTTAGAATCAGAAACATACAGCTTTAATTATTCATGAAGATAATTATAATTCAGAGTTTAGTTCTTTTTTTTAAAGACATTCATTTCAACCTTGTTCATGATGTTTTAGTCCCTTTTTGTATTCGTGAGTGTAGTTACATTTCGAAATTGAACTGAACATTGAATTTAACAATTGAAAGTTGTGTGTTTTCAACAAGCTTTTCAACGCTAGTTATCGTAATTTTTACAATTATATATTAAAACTTTTATTCAAAGCTGTTTTAATCCCTAAGAGCGTAAACTGTGAAGATGCAGTTATAATAATAAGGCGTTACGTCTTGATTGTTAAAACTAATATGTAATTACGTCGAAAGCTTCTTTTTTTACCATTAAAATTGGCTACAAATGAAAAACGTTTCTATGAAAGGACCGATATTCCGTAGCGAGTAATACGGACAAACATAAATACGGATAAAATAAATAAGACTTCATAGATGTTGTAAGTGTAAGAAAAAATCTCTCAGGTCAGTCAAATAACATGAGCGAAAATGTAATAAAGTGTGACTCTCCATTTTTATTTACTAAAGTAACATGAGAGATGTTAGCCAAGACTGAAACGGATACTTTATATTGGGTTCTGTCTATATTTTTTTAAATTATCTCAATATTTCATACGAATGATCTTGTGGTCTTAATATTTGGCTTTAAGACTATTGTTTTATATAAATGTGAAAAGATAAAAAACAAGTGTTTGAACCGTAACTGCATTCCACAATATTTACTAGTGTCATATGCTATACTAACTACAGGGCCGCTAATACTTTCTAGCGGCTGCTAGAATGGCTGAGTATTGTGGTTCAAAATTGGATCGAAATACAGTGGTATCGTTGATATCGAATTAAAATGCATATCTTTGGTCGTTTTTGGGACTAAGGTCACCATACCAGTGACTGAGGTATTCGATTTCCTCTACTTACCTATAGTTTTTTGTGTAGCGTGATTCTTTTCCGGACGTTTCAATCTATTAGTACTTAATCTCATATTTAGTTGCAGCATGGCTCAACTATGTAAGAAGTGTATTTTTTTAATATAAAATTAATAAATTTCTCATTTAAAAACTTAATATTAATAGAATTCCCTACCGATCTTAGGGTCCCCTAAAATATCTGCTTTTACAGAACTATAAGAGATGTAAATGGCAGTTATGTGATTGCGTCATCATGATTCCTCGCTATTAAATCTAGGATATGTTTTGATTTCAAAATTTTTCTAACTTAAACCTAACCTAAACCTAACCTAAACGTAACCTAAACGTAACCTAAATCTAACCTAAACATAACCTAAACCTAACCTAAACCTAACCTAAACCTAACCTAAACCTAACCTAAACCTAACCTAAACCTAACCTAAAACTAACCTAAACCATTGCAAAAAAATAACTTGATGATCCTTACAAGACATTCTTTAGGGGGGTCATTCCTTACTTTACCGTGGAGTTTGAAAACTATACAATAAAAAAAATTATTAAGAAAATAAAAACTAGTCAGTAGTAAGAAAAAATAATACTTTATTTCATACAAAACGGCAATTTCATAGACCTATTATTATGTTATTTATATTATATAGTATAGAAACCATTAACCAAAGTACGCTTGTTGATGGTAAATAAGCGAATATTTTTCTTAAGTTCTTGCACCTTTTTTATTTGTAATTTTTCTTTGAACCCGCTCACACATGGTATTACTTACTATAAAATATGACTGTAACAAAAATTGTCTTTTCAGTTAAGAGTTTTAACTGTTTGATCTGAGGTTTTTTTAAATCATTTGGTTTATTTGTCTTCTTTACTTATTCTATTTCAGATGAGTAGTTGCTATTATATATCTCAAAGATATTTGTATGATACGTGAAAAAAATCCCGCGGAGATAAACACGCACGAAAAATAAAACCATTTCTAGCAACCGGATAAAAAGGGGCACTCACATGATCGGATATAACTTATAAGATAAGATCGGAATAAGATTCGGGTAAAAGGATTATAGATGTATTTACCTATTATTATTATTTGCCTACAGATAAGAGAAAGCAGAAATAATTCTATTCGAGGTTCAGTGGCAATGCTCTTTGGCAGTATATTAGCCCGGTAATGCCGATTCACTCTTCACTTGTAGACAAATAATTGTAATAGAACAGAAACGGTGACCCAGACAAATTGTTACGGACCGTGAATGTGTGTAATAAAAATGATAGATTCGTTAACTTATATATTATTAAGAAAACTAACAGCGATATTTATATTATATTATATATGAAAAATGTTGTTACGTATTTTATATACATCCCTTCTTGAAAAGTCAGACAATGATTTACATGAGAGCTAGAAGCTAGAGCTTGACGAGAAATTAGATTCATAAGTACAAGATCTATGTAGATCAAATAGGTATAGTGAAAATAGTAAAATGTAGTTTTTGTAATTTATGGATTGTGGAGATCATATTGAGCTGTTAATCGTTTGGAAACGGGTAAAACGAAACAGATTTTTATAAGCTTTGTTAGTAACGTAATCTATTTTAGAGTCGTTGCTTAAAGTAAGCCACAGTAGCTCATTGTCCGAAACTTCGCTTTTAATGTTCCGGTACACGGTTCAATTTGAATCTATATTTTAATTTCATTTTAATAGACCGCTTAAATACTTTTATAATAATAATTTGTAAAATTCATAATTAAACGTTTCGTACGTTGTTTAAGGCGCAATAAAAGCATTTAACGTGGAAACTCGTAAAATAGTTCCCTACCGGCACATAATCATCTCACGCCACGCTGCAGTTTACAAACAGTACTTTATGTGAATTATTCTTGGTGCGCTTGTTCCATGTTGCGAGGAAATGAGGTAATAAATTTTGGAGGGCCCCGCCATGTATCGTTGCACGTGGTATGGCATTACGAGATGAATGAGCACTTATGTGTGGCATGCGTCAATTGCATGCGTAGTTTGTTAATGAGTGTATGTAATTAAGCTCTGCACGGTGCAGCTTTTTGCAGTCTTTTGTATGACTTTTTATTTTGTATGTTTGCGAATTTCTGCGTTTTCATAACATTGTTGGTAAACTATTTGTGTAGTGTAGAAATAAACCTCGACAATCTAAATTGCCTTTTTACCCGTCTACTAAGGAGGGATATATTTTGTTAAACGTGTTTCCTGGTATTTTATTTATTTAGGTAACGTTAGATTCGTCGTGACGTTTGATAAGTGACGACTCAATAATTTTCACTTTTTCACTTTAGATAGTAATGCTTACTATCTAAAGTGAAAATGCAACCAAAGTGAAAATCATATGATTTTCATATGATGATCATATTGTATGGCTCACTATTTATTAAACGTCATTATCATTATGAATGTTCTTCATTTTTTATCTATGTTTAGGACAGTGGAATACGATCCTTTGGTAATTGGATCATGGGAGTGGAATAAACACACGGAGGGGTATTTTCTCGGATGAATTGATAATTTGATCCAGAACATCACATTTATCTTCAATAAAGATGTATATGCGTTATTACCCGGATTAAGATACTATGCCTGTCATTGGTTCGCTGTATGCTTGCACTGACCATACGAAATACAGCAGCGTTGTGCTGCTATTTCACGCTGGTATACTGTGCCTGGTCAAATAATGCTGCAGTTAGTTACAAGCTGCAACGTGGCTCTACTCAACGCAACTCTATCAGTGTACTATTTAAGTTCTATGTAGTTTTCCCTCTTTCCAAACCGTCTCAGAATATTGCTAGAAGGGATTTCAACTTACTAGAGGAACTAAATCCGCCTTGGTTACACAGATGAATTTAAAATAATCGTCTCAAGTTGCTCTCATCTAAACGAGTTACTAAATGTCTTACAAACTTTACATATGCAAGAATGTTAACGTACTTATTAAGGGGCCGATCAAACTATTCATATCATCTCTTCCAGTTATGATATGTCATAATAGTCATATTTGATAGAAAAAAAACTATCATGTGGAACCAAATATTACCTTCAGATTTCAAAGCCATCCTGAAATTTAACATTGCCTACAAGTCTCCAAAAATGAGTTCTTCATATACTGAATTAAAGTAACCTCGCGTGAAGTCCAGGAAAATATTAGCAAAATTCGAAAAAGCTGATTTTCATCATCCGTCCATTTACTAGGTGACGTCAACGTGAAGTCAACGACTTGGCTGTTTCCAGACGAACTGCTGGGACGAATAAAATTGAACTCATTGTGCGCAAAAGATGGTGGCAATATTATTTTATAACTAAACTAATAAATTCACTGTACTGTACTGTACTAATGAATTAGTAGTAGTGTAGGGATCCGGAGATCCTTATTAGGTTCCTCCTTGATGAGGTATTCTATTTTAGTGCTCAGGGGTAGGACAACGCATCTGCGCTATAATTACTTATCGTGAACGAACGTGGATATCATAGGCCGCAGTTACTATCAGGTGAACTGTGTGCTCGTTTGCTATCCTCAATACAACAAAAAATCTAACTTATCATTTTTATTTGTCAGCTGATTTAAATAACAGAAAAGCATATCCATATTGGTTCAGATATCGTGAAGATTAGCGTGCATAAAGGCAAGATACACAAGATATACAGCAAAAGGGCGTAGGTCTCTTTTATCACCACTCAAAGCTTAATTTTTTTTGATGCACGTGACTTTATAATTGACGGGCATAACTCATAGCAGCGGCTACTGTAAAAGCAACGAATAATAATTATTCAATCGTCTTCATTTGATCTGGCTGATTAGTTAATTGAACGTGGTTATTATTACCGTGTAGACATTTACTCATCGTCATTTAACTCTCAGCAATCTATATTTGTATGATTTAATGAATGTTTTAATAATTCAGTGTTTTGATGTCGATTGTCTTTTTTAACAGTCACGTCGATTTATTTACTTTATAATTGAACGAAGGGTTCAAAATTTATATAACATCTGACCACATTATTGATATATGTACATAGGCTTCCTAAAAGAATTGGAATGAAGTATGATTCTGAGGTATATGAGTCCAATGACTTCCTGCTAAATTGGAAAGGCTTTCTCATAATGTTAAGGGCTACGCTGCGTTTGCAATCACAAGGTTACCAATTAAAACTTTTCTTGCCCATCGATTGTCGGGTACGAGCTATATATTCGGCCAGTTTCAGTGTCCTTTCACTGGTCACTGTTCTTGTGATATATCATTTTTTATATATGGAAACCAACTTTCTTTTGAACTTACGTTGATTTTCAAAGAGATTCTAATAAGTCATATTTTTTCGTTGATATTTTTCTTATAATTTTTTATACATCTTATGTATCTATCCAATGTTGATGACGACATATTTTGGTTATTATCGTATACCGTTGACAACCGGGAAGAATTACATTTTCATAGAAAAGTGGCGTAAAAAGTTAGTAGTTTCGTATCTTGTAAAAAAAATTCATGGACCTAATAACTGATGAGGCATTCCATCTGAATTCTAAAGAGTGACATCTTTTATGCGTTACATCCTTACCGAACATGCATTTGAATGGCCGCTGGAATCAACTATTTAGGTAAAACATGTGTAATTTTATCACTTCCATTATAAATATTAATTTAAAAAAAAACTAATCAAAATCTTTTTGTGGTTGCCGAGATTAGGACGTATAGAACGATAGATGTCGAACTGGATAATGGTATGAATTACGATATGGTAGACTTTGTTTTACTTAACGTATTGGTGAATAATAATTAAGTTAGTAAAGGGTTACGACAGTCGCTCTGAATAGTTCTAGCTTAAAGGTTACATCTGGCCATATAAAGCGGAAATATTGGAAGTGTTATTTTAGGCCAGTTTCAGTGTCCTTTCACTGGTCACTGTTCTTGTGATATATCATTTTTTATATATGGAAACCAACTTTCTTTTGAACTTACGTTGATTTTCAAAGAGATTCTAATATGTCATATTTTTTCGTTGATATTTTTCTCATAATTTTTTATACATCTTATGTATCTATCCAATGTTGATGACGACATATTTTGGTTATTATCGTATACCGTTCACAACCGGGAAGAACTACATTTTCATAGAAAAGTGGCGTAAAAAGTTAGTAGTTTCGTATCTTGTAAAAAAAATTCATGGACCTAATAACTGATGAGGCATTCCATCTGAATTCTAAAGAGTGACATCTTTTATGCGTTACATCCTTACCGAACATGCATTTGAATGGCCGCTGGAATCAACTATTTAGGTAAAACATGTGTAATTTTATCACTTCCTAATATTTAAAAAAAAACTAATCAAAATCTTTTTGTGGTTGCCGAGATTAGGACGTATAGAACGATAGATGTCGAACTGGATAATGGTATGAATTACGATATGGTAGACTTTGTTTTACTTAACGTATTGGTGAATAATAATTAAGTTAGTAAAGGGTTACGACAGTCGCTCTGAATAGTTCTAGCTTGAAGGTTACATCTGGCCATATAAAGCGGAAATATTGGAAGTGTTATTTTAGGCCAGGGTCCATTCATGGTATCCATTTTACCCCATTGTTAAAAAGGATTCCATTTTGTCATCCTAGAAACTAGACAGGGGAATAGTTCAACTTGACTGGGGAAGGGCCACCGTATGACAGCAGCCTGATGTAGACACATATGTGATTCTTTATCCTGAAGCCTTTCTTAATAGTGTTTTATCAGAAGCCCTCAGGTAAACTGTGTGATCTCCTGTCGCTCTAGTAAAAATGTATGTAACGTTACATATTCATCATAATATTTTAAAACAAAAAATGAAATCTTCATGAATGTTTATAAAATAGATTTTCCAGTATTAAAAGGTTCTTGCCTCGTCAGCAGGAAAGGGCAAAGACTCAGAGTACGTAAGTTCAATTTCATATAGTGTGCGTGAATGGCAATACGTGGTCATTTACCTTAGACCTTAGAAAATGTTATTAACCTTTTACTTTCTTTTGAAACAGAAGGTCTGCGTCTACAATATTAGTTCCACAGCTTATTGGATAATTACACACAATTATTTTGAACATTCAATATGAGAATCATATAAAAACCCTTAAATTGTAAGTTTTAATTTCGTAACTGTTATTATTACACTTTTATTGTCATACTTTTCATAAATCCACTCTTATATAGTATGTATCGCAACTTAAAAATTGTACAAATGTATCCAATGTTTTTTGTTTTAGTTTTATAGTATAGGCGGCAAAAAGCATGCAGCCCACCCGATGGAAAGTGATCATCGCCGCCCATGAACATCGGCAACACCAGAGGAGTAGCAGTAATATTTCAGTGTCTGAAGGAAAACATCTTAAGGGAACTTTCAAGTCACGGATATAATTGTAAAAGACTGTAACAATTATTTACACTGCCCATATATTTACTTTAACTTTTGTGTGCAATGTGGCGGTACTTAAACTTACCTTAACTAAATAATAAGTAAATATATAAGTAATAATAAGTCAAAATGTTCAGTCAAAGGCAATATGAAAAGCTTAAAGCTAGTTTCTAAAAGTTCAAGGACATAATCATAAAAAGGGCTGGAATTATGGATTTGTATTCAGAATGTGATTTACGACATATTAAAATTCCACCGCTTTGACCGCTTATAAGAGTTATTTAGAAATCCCTTTGCTTACGTATTTTTTCTTATTTCACATCCGCACAAATACAAGTCCGAACGGGAATTTTGCAGAAGCGCTGGAACGGAAATAAAACTGCTAATGACGTCGCTGGTTTAGTTTGTTGTTTTGGAAATGTGGCACGTGGCGTTTGAGTTGCATTTTATTATATTGTTTATGTACGTATACTGTTATGGCCTCAAATCAATAAAGAATGTTAGATACTGAATATTAAGATCAAAAATCTTACAGATTATCATGTATTATTAGTAAATCCTTATATTTTTTTGTTGTCTATGTCCTCCTGTGAATTTCGACGACGGTGATATCTTCTGGTTCTTGCCTGATGACATCAATTGCCCAGGACATGTTCCATATACGCAATAAACATATTTGTTATGTTGCAGATGACACGCGACGTTCCCTTTTCTAGCTCAATATAATGTTCTCGTATGTGGATTTAGATTGGAGGAAAGTTCATAATCAGTGTTGGATCTATCGAATATATACCTAGTATAATATATATAATTTATACCGAATAATTTGTGATTGACAAATATTGTTTGTCAGTCGGAAAAAAATCAGGACCCCAGCAGCCCGGCATTCTAACCAATACTCTACGGGGCCGTTGTTCGCTACTAGTATTTGCCGGTATTTAAACACAGTTGCGTTATTTTGCAATTAACCATGTACCTTATTGTATGTAGCTTACGCGGTGGACCCATTGTTTTCCACTCGGTTTTGTTCTCAATATCTACGTAAATATTTTTAAGGATCATGCAAAACAGAAATTAGATACTAAAAAATGATTATATAATACAAGATACACTTTTCTTTTCGTCTAAACTACTTGGAAAATACCAATGGCGACTGGTCATTTTCTTTCGATACAAAGTAAATTTAAAGCTATAAGTAGCTCGGGAACTTTCTTTAAAACCCCTTAATTTTTCTTTAATCGTAGGAAAGAAGTAAGAATTTCAAGGTTCGGCTACGTCAGGAGAATATGCCGGGTGAGGTAGGATAGACGAGTATTTGGAATATAAAATAGTGTTCCATAGTGTGCAGAACGGCGTTGTCGTGGCGCCAGTTTCCTGACTTTGACACCCAGCACACCAAGCTGAAAGCACTTTTGAGCAATTAATATAATTACGTCCGCTTCTGGGTCCAGGTGTATGGTATGAATCTTTTACCGTACATATAATGCATCGGTATAGGAATGAGAAAGACGAATGGGTTCAGTTTATTTTATCACAAACGAGCACATGGTTCAGCTGATGGCAAGTGGTTCCTGCGGCCCATGACATCTACATACATTAATCCTTGAAAAGGAATCATAATGCAGATGCGTTGTCACCTTACGGAATGAGATGGAATGCCTCGTCACCAGTAATAAAGGTCTCCGGGTCCTTAAACTGACCACACGAAGCAAATCAGCATTATCTCAGTCCTTGAGAGAGACAACGCGCGCAAGTTTGAACAGTGGTAGAGTTGCAATGCACTTGGTTTCTAGCTGTGGAATGAATGGGTCAGCTCGACCGGGGTAGGACCACGCCCTCAGAACACAAGCGTGAAATAACAGCATAATGCTGCTGTGTTTCGTCTGGTGAGTGTTTGCATCCGGAGATCTTTATTACTGGTGACGAGGAATTCCATCTCAGTCCTCAAGAGTGACTCCGCATCTGCATTATGATTCCTTGTCAAGGATGAATGTAGATGTCACGTGACGTAGGAATCACATACCTTCAGGTGAACTGTCTGCTCGTTGTTACTCTCGAAGTAATAAAAATAAATTCATGCATCTTAAATCATTTTATTGAATGAATGTAGGTTTCTTAGACCAGAGTCATCACTTACTATCACGTGAACTCATTTGTCAGCTTTAGTTTCTTGAATATGTTTTGGAAAAGCAACGTGACTCAATGCGTCTCATTTGTCAACCCAATTTTATTAAAAAAACATCTCTATTTTGACACTTAAATAAAAAAAACATATCATATTACATTACATATTAGTCTGTAGTTTACATTCAAAAAAGCGACATGATTTCACTCATGTAGGAGATAAGGTATCACGTGCTGAATATCTATCAAAGGAATGTATTGCAGAGTGCACGAAACACAACTGTAATAGGTACAGAACAAAGATGAATCCGTAGGCGGCGTACTAAGTGTACAATAAAATTATATGACATATACTGAGGTGTAATATAGAGCTGATGAACTATAGAATATTATAATAATTTGACATAAATATGAATTACATGTTTATTAATCCTTATATATGCACGCTGAAGGTAGTTTTCAAAAAAAATTATGGATCGTCTCTACCGAGGAAGAATTCTCATATCACATGAATACCAAATTGAAATAGCAGCATAACCTTTTTTCACAGTGGTATGGCTACGCTGCAGTTTGTTTTTAGCTGCAGAATGAATGGGCCGACACGACCGGGGAAAGACCACAGTCTCCGGGAATATCAGCGTAAAATGCCGAGACACATGTGTTTCGTCTGGTGGGTGTAAGGAACCGGAGACACTTATTACTGGTGACGAGGCATTCCATCTCAGTCCTCAAGGAAACAACACATCTTCATTGTGATTCCATATCAAGGATGAATGTAGATGTCGAGGGCCGCAGGAATCATTTAGCATAAAGTGAACTTTGTTTCTCTTTATGTAATAATAAATAAATAAATATGGTGAGTGTAGGCAACTTGAGAATGATTTAAATAAGATTTAAATGAGAATGATTTAGAGAAGATAAAAATAAGGCAACAGAATACACAATTCGAAATTTCATCTTCCACATCTCGATGGTTGGGTATCCACTTTGTGCGCTTTACACGAATTTTTCTGCCACGCACAACTACTCTGTATTTCACAGCTGTAGCCAGCGATATATCTGTACCTATACGACTTGGGGAACCTTCAAGGAAAGATCCTTCCTTCTTAAAGGCCGGCAGCGCATCTGGTGTTGCAGATGTTCATGGGTGGCGGTAATCACTTAGTATCAAGTGAGTTGCCTACTTGTGTGTCACCTTTACTATATTAAAAAAATGGTAACATATCTCTAAACATGCTTTATCATTGTATTGCTATGAACTAAAATTATATTAGGACACAAAATGTGAGGTTGTTATTGCTCTATATAATTCTATATCACGAACGTACACATTAAGTGACACCAGATATGCTATATGCAGAGTCCTATATTGTATACACTAGTCTTAAATTATTAAGCTGAATATTTGACGACGAAAGGATTGCGTTAGTTCAGTCGCGTCGCAGAGTACGCGTGGGCAAGACTCTGAAGAGTCTGTTACGCATCAATCCGGCCATTAAAGGCTAATTTTCCAATAAAAATAACAATACGAACAGTGAAATTAGCCTGTAGACCGCGCGACGCCATTTTTGCTAACTGACGTACTGTTGTTCTATTTTTGAATTTTACCGCGAAAGTTTCTTAACCTGTCATAAGGCAAATGGCTTTTTTCGCGGGAGGTGGATATCCACCAAGTATTTTCTGCGGTTAAGTGTTCCAATTTCTGTACAAAGGTTTTGAACTACTGAATTAAAAAAAAAACAATCACAGTGGATCCGTTTGTGAAGAGAAAGATGAAAGTTTTCAAGAAGAAGCTTCGTTTCTCGATAGCGTGTCGTTAGGTTTGAACTTTTTGTATTATTTTAGCTTTTCTTCGAAAGTATTTCACATATCCGCAGCGACGAGGCTAAAAACAGTTTAAAAATATATTATCAGAAAGGTAAGAAGTTTTTCATTGACTTTAATTATATTAACTAAAATATCAGTTAAACACGGCTCCGCGCGTAATCTTCAATTTAATTAGTACAAGTTTCTCTAAGAAGTGAGATAAATCTATCCGTTGGTACAATATTATGAATAAATAAATCTGTTTAGTATTTTTCAATGTTAGAGCGTACACACAGAAGCGACGGTGGTTAAGACAAAGTCCCTTTCGCCGTATCTACCTTGTATTTTGTTAATCTCTAAAAGTACTGAACAAAGCTTATTTAAGTTTGTTAAAAGACTGATTCTCTAGGAATAGTATAATTTATAAATTTTGTTGGTGAAATTTATCAGAAATATGGCAACATTTTTCAAGTCGAATAAAAAGACTCGACTTAAATATGGATATATATTATTTGACACCAGGTTGGGCTCGTTATTATCAATATATAACAAAACGTGACTTATGTTTTCAAATTTGTTTATTTTGCCCATTTCTTGGAAGATGTTATATTGCTTTTTAATGCTTTTAAAAGTCATGTCTACTAGGCTTGTCATATTGTATAATTTTTTTATAGTATTAAGTGCAATAAACGATCATCTTTAATATGATCAGGCACACATACGATGTCATCTTTAAGAACTGAGATGGAATATCTCGTTACGTGTAATAAAGTCTCTCTCATTTCACACAAACACACAATAAGGTTATTATTATCTATCATGATAGATGGACAAAAATGAGATATGTCGAATTCGTCAGTTGCTTCTTTTCCATATTGTGTGTTAAATATGAAGAAAAACGATAGTCCGATATTCTGTCCGGACAAGATAATATAGTTCATACGAGACGTTAATAGTCTAACTATTGTAGACTGTGGCTTTGGGACTTTAAAATATGGATAGTAAATGAGCATATAGTTCAATAATAATAGTAGACAGTAAGCGACAGCGGTCCGTAAATATTTACTCTGCCAAAAAGATTCAAGTCGCACTTGCGTTGGTATCTACGAGAACGAAATGGAATCCCTCGGTACCAATTTACGTATTTTGTGTCCGGTTTTCTATACTTACCATACGAAACAGTTGTCTTATTGAACTCGAAGTCGAAAGTGGGGTTTGGATTTACATTTAAGAAATGACGGTGCTTTTGTATCTTCTATTTGTTTCTTCATCGAGGAGAGATGGGTTTACCCTGCTACAGTCAGTGATCACGATATGTTTGTCACCTTAGTGATATAAAATTATGAATGTAGAACCTAGTGTAGTTGAAAACGTTCATCTCATATTGATAGAGTGTGTTAGGAGCGAGAACTTCATTGTAACATATTTTGATCGAATTAGCTTTAATGATTTTGGTCATGGAATCTTTGGAACTTAATGGAATCTTGTTTCATCCAATGTAGAATGTGCCCAAGATGAAGAAAATTGTAATTTATTGGCTAATTTATTTTTAATTAAGTAGAGTATTTAGTTGCGCAGAGACAAAGCTCTTTAAATAATTTAAATAAATGTTATATTAGTACAAGTACGGTTGTGGTTCTTGTTAGTGTTTTATTTTATCATCTCTGCGACTTGAATGGCATGCGATGTGTAATTTATTGGTCTGGTGCACTCAATACAACTGAAGGAACCTTTGTACTTAATTTCATGCGTCTTTTGAATGGTTACGATATCTAAGTTTATACTACTATTACTGAAGAACAGTATTTCAATTAAAGGTATTTCATGTGCTAGTAACGGGTGTGCCCTGCTGTAAATTTCTGGATATAAAGTGGATTCTCATCTTGGTTTGAGTGAAAAGTGGAAAGGCAGGAACGGCCTGTTTCTTATTTCTTTCGTATATACTATAATGGGTAAAGAGATTAGAGAATATTTTTCTCACCTGAATCACCTGTTTATGTTGTAAAGTAAAAACTATTTGGTCTATACATTTTAACACAATTGAAAAGCTCGCGTAGCAATAAATTGATTAACTATATTTTAATCATACCATTTACCACACCATACCATATGACGATAATGTAATGGTATGTAATACCATCATGTCACAGGCTGGTTCTGACCAGTCAACACTGACAGAAGCGTCGCTGGAGTTTCTTGCGCCACTTCTCCAGCGCCTAGGCATTCTGAAATTGTTGTACAGATAGTACTAATAATAATAATACTGATGTTAATTTAGACAATCCGTAGTAATAAGCATCTGATCGAGCCGAGGTTCGCCCTCTCGGGCACCCTCGAGTCAGTCACTCTCGCGTAAGGGTAACGGTCCAAACCGACCTTGTGCTGATTACCCCTTAATAAAGGTCTCGGTCTTGAGCATTATAAGCACTCAACTCCTTTCAACCCGATGAAACTGTATAAGGCTAACAGCGGCCATGACACGAAACAAAAAAGAAAAAGCTATATTTTAAATGTGTTAGAGCCACTGTATATAGAATGCCTTGGCTCGACTAGAAAAGGACAACGTGCCCACAGTGTCTTTAGTTTAGTCTGTTCAGATCCGGTGGGCTAGTTATTGGTAGCAAGATGTTCTATCTTTATCATCTTACTATTATTTTGAGGATGGAAAAAGGTATTTATATGCCGTTGTCAAGACCTTCCATTAGGTGAATTGAATGCTCGTTGGTTATATTTAGTTTAATTGAACTATATATATTTATTTCATTCTAAATCTTATCAACCTGACCTATGTGCTAGGTACACTGGCTAGATAGACAAGGCTATGGTAGCCGAATGATAATGGAAAATGTACCATAATATCCCGAGCCATTACTATTGCGAGGCTACCGTGCATCACTCATGATTACGTCTACCCAGCATGGTAATTATGGGCAAATTCTGTCTAATTGTATCTATAGAGGACTATATGCTTAGTACTTAACAAGCTGTAGAAAAGACAGAAGAGGCCACAAGCAGTAAGCCACATTTCTATAAAAGTATTTAAAATACGGTGATATTTTTCATGTTAGAGGCGACAATAGAAGACCCAGTAACCAGATGGTCATTTATTAAGGAATCAAAATGCCTTGTCAACCGACCGGCGACATTTTTAGATTTCAAATCTAAAAAGGTTCCTCTCACCAGACGAAAGACACAAGCGTCAAGCTATTTTACATTGTGTTCTGTTTTTTTTAAGCTTGATCCTCGCTCGATCCTGCCTGATCTGGTTTATTATGTAGTCAAGTAAGGTCACTTATCCTATATCACTTGGATTATCACTAAGATTTTTACGATATATAATAAAAGAAATATATCCAGCTACTTGGGCACTGCGGCATAATTAATAATCCCATAAAAGTAAGCGCGAAAATCATAAGTTATCTTATATAATAGTTAATTAGAGTTTAAACTTAAAATTCGACAAATTTCTTGGAAGTAGCGTCAGCAGATTCACTACATCGATCATAATTATGTATATATTTATAAATATATTTACTTTTAGATATATTTAAATTTATAATATGTATATATTTTTGTTTTATAGTTTAAGTAAATGTATATAAATATCTATTATTTTATTTAGTATTATAAATTCCTAAGATAACATATAATGATATGTGTATATAATTGTATAAATATTTAGATGTACTGTATGTTTATTTTTTCTTTATTATTATTCATCTGTCCCTACCTTGTTTTCTCTGAACCCTCCCAGGGTTGAGTGGTAGATAATGCCTTAGACATTAAGTTCGCCTTTGTGCATATGTTAGTTGTACAAAAGTTTATAAATAAATAAATAATTGGCGGTCGGGTAAATAGCAATACAACAAAAGAATGTTGCCAGAAAAACAAATGTACTTAAAATAGCATTTTAACCGCTATCATCTTCTATCACAAAGTAGCAACACTTCGATTGCACTTTCACTTGAAGAAATGATACCATGACGACACTTGTCAAACATATGACTTATTTAATACTGATATAATGTGATCTTGAGATAAGAACACGCTACAAGCATATCTCGAGTATATACTTGTAAATTATCGTTAGTAAACAAGTTCGGGTATTTTCCTTAGTTCTTTTTTTATATATATTTTTTTCTTTCTAACCTATATATATTTAATAAACCTATATATATATATATATAATATCTAATTACAAACAAGTTGACACATCTCTGTTTGCTGCAGCCTTACATGACAATAATTCTATAATTAAAAAAATTTATAAATAGAAAATAAATAAATAAAATAGTTCAGCCGTTGTTATCGTTTATAATTAAAAATGTTAAGTGAAGAGAAATTTTTAAAATATTGCACCTGCTTTAATTTATCCTAAATATATTTTATATTGCTAGTGGGCGCGTGGCATAGTCGTTAGATTATCCGGACGCGGGTCCCGTGTTTAGTCCCCAGTAATGGTGATGAAATTAGTATATCGCAAACACTGTTTCTGGAGGTGTTGTATGTAATTCCCATCATACAGCATCTGAACCTTACTTCGATCTTATTGACGAACGAGTGCCTCTATGTTCGTGAGTTTCTTTACTATACTAACTCCGCGCAAGTCAAGTCATCTGGTAACCGGAAGAAGTCACCGATAATAGGGCTGAACCAACCGGAAGGACATCATATATCTAATACGTCATACTACTGGGTGGTGTACATCTGTCTAAATAGTTCTGGTGATTTGGCCATTTGGAGCACTTGGTGATGAAATTTAGAACAACGCTAACGCTGCAGTTGGTCTCTAACTGCAGAATAAATGGGTTAGCCCGACCGGGGTAGGACCGCGCCCTCACAGAATACCAGAGTGAAATGGCAGCATAATGCTGCTGTGTTTCGTCTGGTGAGTGTAGGGATCCAGAGACCTATATTACTCGTGACGAGGCATTCTATCTCAGTCCTCAAGGGTGACAACGCATCTGCATGATGATTCCTAGACAAAGATTAATATAGATGTCACGGGCCGCAGAAATCACTTACCAGCAGAAGCACTGTGCGCTCGTTTGTTGCTCTCAATGTAATAAAATAAAATTTGGTAATAATCTGTTCTTCTAATCAGTTTTTTAAATAATTTAATTGGAACGATTTTTTTTGTTTCAATTTCGGTATATTGCTATAAAATTTATAATTATTATATATATTTGTCTACGTGGTAGAGCCACAATGCAGCTGTAAACTAGCTGCAACTGGCGTTCGGCATGACCAGAGTAGGTACTTCCATAGAATGTTAGATATCCCACAGAATAGTAGTATAGAGTTGCTGTATTAGCTGGAGACGTTTATCTTAGAGCTTAGAGTTACGGTGGTACGGTTTTATATAATTATGAAGCTTTATTTTCTTTATTTATTTCACCTGCTCTGTATCAAAATTGCACAAATCTAGGCATTACATCACACAAAGTTAGCAATTTAGGCACGCGCGTAGACAACTAAATTAGGCTGACCTCGAGTTCAATTTTAGAACACTGAACACCTCATTAATTTAATTAATTAATTTCATCAGCCCATATTCGTGTATATTGTTTTCTCTATTTCCGTTTATTGTTATGTATTCTCGTTAAAATTAAACATACATACAGTATACACGATATTAATCGAACGTTGCAAACGTTATAGTGATAGAGCTAGATGAGTAGAGGAAGAGTTTCTAGCTGCAAAATGAATGGGTTAGCTCGACCGGGATAGAAGCACACCCTTACAGAATACCAGCATGAAATAGCAGCATATAATGCTGCCGTGTTTCTTCTGGTGAGTGTAGGGATCCGGAGACCTATATTACTGGTGACGAAGCATTCCATCTCAGTCCTCAATAGTGACAACGCATCTACATTATGATTCCTTGTCATTGATGAATGTAGATGTCATGGGCCGCAGGAATCACTTACCATCAGGTGAACTGTGTTCGCTCGTTTGTTTCTCTGAATGTAAGAATAAATAAAAAAAAGAAAACAATGGTATCTTATCAGCATGAATGAGTCGGCTTGACTCGGGAGACCATGCTCTTACAGACAAAGGGATAGGGATTCGGAGATTAATTATTTGGTTACAAGGCATAATCTTGGTTCGCAGGGGTGATAAAGCGTCAGCATCAAGATTCCTTATCGAGGATATATGTGGGTGTCATAGGACGCAGGAATCACTTATCGTCAGGTTGAATTACCTATGTGTTCATTTGTCACCCTAAATACAAAAAGAAATAGTAGAATAAATATTTAGTTTAAATTGTATCTATATTCAAGGTTAAAGAAATATTAATACGTTACGTGCTCGATATAGGATATAGCACCGGTATACGAGTCCAAGCTGAGGAACAATTATTTATATACAACAAATTGTTTGGTTCCGGTTCGGGGTGTTTATACGACCCGTATCTCTGACAACTAACCTCCCTCCGACCTTATTGGAAATGTATTACCTAGAAATTCGGAAGGGAACGACAAGTGAGTGAATGGTGTTCTAATAATGACTTTGATTCTGTACTGTATTTATTACCTGCGTAGTTAATGTTATTAAGTTATACAGTGAAAAATCACCGTGTGGCTTTTTTTTCTTTTTAATTATATTCAGAGTAACGAACGAGCACACAGTTCATCTGATGGTATATGATTCCTGCGGCCCATGACATCTACATTCATCCTTGACAAGGAATCATACATAGATACAAATTAAACTAAATATTTATTCTACTATTTCTTTTTGTATTTAGGGTGACAAATGAACACATAGGTAATTCAACCTGACGATAAGTGATTCCTGCGTCCTATGACACCCACATATATCCTCGATACGGAATCTTAATGCTGACGCTTTATCACCCCTGCGAACCAAGATTATGCCTTGTAACCGAATAATTAATCTCCGAATCCCTATCCCTTTGTCTGTAAGAGCATGGTGTCCCGAGTCAAGCCGACTCATTCATGCTGATAAGATACCATTGTTTTCTTTTTTTTATTTATTATTACATTCAGAGAAACAAACGAGCGAACACAGTTCACCTGATGGTATATGATTCCTGCGGCCCATGACATCTACATTCATCAATGACAAGGAATCATTATGCTGATTCGTTGTCACCCTTGAGGACTGAGATGGAATGCCTCGGCACCAGTAATAAAGGTCTCTGGATCCCTACACTCACCAGATGATACACAGCAGCATTATGCTGCTATTTCACGCTAGTATTCTGTGAGGGCGTGGTCCTACCCCGGTCGAGCTGACCCATTAATTCTGCAGCTAGCAACAAACTGCAGTTCTACCAAATAAAGACTCTAAACTGAAATCAACTAAGAGGACCTAACGAATATGCGATAAGATCGCAAAACGATTTGGATGCATTTCATGGGATGTGACACGGGATATTTAAAAATAGAACCTGACCGATGATCCCACAATGTTTTTGAATAAATATAATTTTTGACCAGAAATCGAACTCAGGAGCTGAATTAGATACGAAGGATTCTGATCACCATCCGTCGTAGTAAATAATATCTGCTCATATATTTACAGAAATATTAATGTAAGTAAAGTAACATAAGTTTTTATTGGACAAAAGTGAAGTTAGAATACATAAGACCCTAATAAGGACGCAGTTCAGATGTTCATTTACGTAACATCATATCTGAAGTAGTTTTGGGTCAATCTTTTTTTTTATCTAATAACCTTAGTTCTGGTAACAAACTTAAAAAACAGGGTGTCTAATGTAACATAATATATAAAAATAACTATTACGTCTATTTCAATATTACATAGCGAGCTATCTGCTTTTTACATAGTTTTCTGTTATAAGAAACGTGTTTATTCATATCACTTTTTTTATATATTTTATATCAAAACTTTATAACATTAATCATTAACTAACAATTAAAGATTCTCAGACGTGAGTATTCTATTATTCCATTACCCGTATTCCATATGCCTACAAACAAATCTATGATAAGCTAATTGTTTAAACTGCCAACTTGTGATTCAGAGAATTTTGATTTTGTACTCATTAGTGACGTAATAGAAACTTATTGATATGTTCTTTAAACCGAATGCTTCTACTTACCTTATCAAAAGTAATAATATATTTTAAAGCTTATGTTAGGTTCTTAGAATGAGCTGATATGATATATGGTACGGTTACATTTTAAGAAAAGGAGATACACGTTTACCACCTAGGCATCGTCGGACTTTTTTTTATGGGCTGATGCCACTGTTAGCCCGAGGTCTTTTATAGTTTCAACGGGTTGAGAGGTGATCGCTTATGGCGCTAAGCCGAGACCCCTATTGGTGATAAGCAGCACAAGGGTTTCCGAGAGGGGGCCTCGGCTTAGAACGTTACCCTGTTGCGCGAGAGCGACTGATTCAAGAGTGTCCGAGAGGGTCCAACCTCGGCTCGATCATTTGATTCTAATTATAAATTAATATCTTTATTATAATTGACTAACTTTACCACCACTTTGGAATGTGTGGGCACTGGAGAAGTGGCGCAAGGAACTCCAGCGACGCTTCAGTGTTGACTGGTGAGAACCGGCCTGGCGGTATCGCATCGTCGGGGTCATTTCACTCTTCTGCACGGGGTTTTGCTATTACTGTATTATGCGACATAATGCAAATTACACGCTTTAAAAACGACAAGATATAACGCTTCGTGAGAATACGAAGAATATCCACAGTAAAAGGACGGAACCGTTTACCGTCTTGATGATAGATAAGGAATGGAGATATTAAGTAATTGATTGGAGGATTTTAGAGAAAACTTTGGATTAATAAGTTAGTAACGTACTGTATATTAAAAACGATGAACAAAGTTGGTGCATGATACTAGTTAAAATAAGTTCTACATATCAAATCAAAATATTCATCGTTAAAATAAAAAATCCTTCTAATAAATTTATAGCAATCTAAAAACATTTATGCAAGAGGAATAGTTGGATAAAAAAAAGTCATACCGCCTCTATTATTGCACGCTAAATCTGATCGTTTTGAAGCGTTTGCTAAATCGTGCTCTTTTTTTGAAATGAATTTATTTTTAAAAAAATATTTGCCGGTCAAACAATGCACGTGATACAATTTTGAATGTGAGTATTTTAACTGTAATCCAACTAGAAATTAAAAAAAAAACTTATCCTGTCATCGTCACATGTGACGTCTGTTCGTGTTTTTTAAAATTGTTAACGATATTTTACTCTTTCGTTTGTACTTACGTTGGGAAAGTAAATTACTAAAAAAATCTTTTATAATTTAGGCTCATTAAGCTTAACAAACAAACGCCATAGTTACATTTAATTTTATATGTTCGGAATAAACTATTATTTTCATGTTCGCCGAATAACGAAATTGCAATTTTGAATATTATTTCACCATAATAGTGAAGCAAAATACTATCTAAACTATTTAGTAAATAAAGTCTAGAAATATGAAGTAATAATGAAAAGCGAGGTGTGCCCAGCATTGGAGAAAACATAGATGCATTTCTTTACTTATATTATCTGTTACGTAATAGACACCGTAGTTTTGAACTATAGGTGTATCAAAAATAGATCAATTTAAGCGGGAAAAGACAACGCTTTGCATACTTGCCAGCGTTAAGCAGTAGATTCACACTTGTGTTTGCTGATGCACCCATCGACAGGATCTGCAGAACTTATAATTGGTGATTTATTATTACTTAACTTATTTGATTCTTTGTAATTTTTTTTTCAATTTTATTTGATTACTTGAACTTATGATTAGTAAGTGTGAGGCATTTAGTGTTAATCCTCAGGTATGAGAACGCATGCATTGTGTGATAAATATGGATAACAAGGGTGCTAGGACTCATTGTCGTATTATTTATAATCGTATATTATTAACTGTGCTTTAGTGTATGAAATCTCTGAGCATCGAGCCTTGTAAGCCCGCAAAAACCTGCCTTATTCTCATTCATAAAAAGCACTTTTACACGTATTTGTTTGGGATCTACGAAGTAAATACAAATTTGATCGAGGATGTTATATAAGGGTCCAAGGAAACTGTAACTTTACTTCTGTTACCTGTATATATAACTAGGTAGAGCTACACTGCAGTTTGTGTCTAGCTGCAGAATGAATGGGTCAGCTCGACCGGGGTAGGACCACGCCCTCACAGAATACCAGCGTAAAATAGCAGCTTAACGCTGCTGTGTTTCGTCTGGTGAGTGCAGGGATCCGGAGACCTTTATTACTGGAGACGAGGCATTCCATCTCAGTCCTCAAGGGTGACAACGCATCTGCATTATGATTTCCTGTCAAGGATGAATGTAGATGTCATGGGCCGCAGGAATCACTTACCATCAGGTGAACTGTGTGCTCGTTTGTTACTCTTAATGCAATAAAAAAAAAAAATAATAATATATGAATAGTTGAGTCGTGACAGATTAGTGGTTTTGCAAGCTTTTAATTCGCGGTACGCGACCAAACCGAATGCAGATTCCTGGTTTCGGCACCAATGAAATTGTTAATTGCAATTTTAAGTGCTGATTAACTGCGTGCTCAGCAATGAATGAAAACATAGTGAGGAAACTTACAAGTCTAAGAATTAAATAAATAATTTATATGCTTCAAAGATATTGAGTCTTTCAATCAGCGGTAAACCCGCATGGCGGACTACGCCCACCCACTCTCTGGAATTTATATATACACGTAAAACTTCGTTATCACTAAAACTTCTAGTCCTATTAATATTACAGCGATATAGCCGTAGCGAAGCTCTACCTCGCGCACTTTACTCATCAAAAGAAACACAACATCGGTATGATACGTATTCTGTAGTCCTTTCCCGTTCGAGACTTGACATTCATATTGTTCATTCATGTTGCAGTTAGAGAAAACTACAGCGTGGCTATACCATCGTTGAATAATCACGTGACGAAGAATTACCTAACATCCCGATACCCGCGCGATATGCCACTCACGAAATGAAGCATCTAATAACGTGTATTTGCTTGAGATCTGACGAGTAATCACAAAGCGGAATTCGATTGAATGTGTGAAGTGTAATCATGTTATTAGAAAGAGTTTTCGCAATTTAATACAACGTTTGAAATATTTTTTATCACAATTTGATGTTATTTTTTGTTCTTGAACCGTTCTTGGCTAAAAGTTGATGCATTTAATACCCGTAATATCTACACAGTTCGAACTTTTTGTGAAAAATATTGTTGTAATACACACATAACCATTGTATGTAATAAGGCATAGTTTATAATATACCCGATCTGAATTGAAAGAAATTTAACATAATATTTGGCCTGCTATAGCTCGTAATCCTATACAATTTCCTGGTCTTTTTGTTCACGTTCAATGTCAGTAATATATTACTATTGAAATTTACTGACTTGACTTGTTAAATTGCGAAGTATAGTGTTCTATGCTTAACTAATAAACATTATCAATAGAAGCATCAAATGCATTTTAAGGAATGATCATCAAACTTGTAAGAAAATATACACGCGAATGACGCATGTTATGGCAAATTGAACATGTAGATGCAAAAACCTTCAGCGCTTTAATAAATTGAGTAACAAAAGAGTTGATAGTCTCGTAGCCAAGTGGTCTGTGAAACATATTGTTGCATCGCGAGTACTGGGTTCGATTCTTAGTCGAGGAATAAAATTTGTGCATTCCGTATTGTTGGTTTCCGGGTCTGGCTTATGTATGTACATGCCATTGCATTGCACGAGAATAGACAAGGGGACGATGTTTCAGTGCCCTTCGTTTTTATAAAAACATCTGTGTATTTGAGGTCATCTAGTAATAACAGGAAGACAGTTTCTGGTATGTAACCCTAAATTTATTATAAAAAATCAACTTATAATTAATCACTCTTTAAAATACGAAACAAATATTACAGTGTAGCCAATAATACTTTTTTTCTTTCCATTTGTTTTACAAAGAGTTTTCTACTCATTATAGGTAATTTATTCATGGAAAAACTTTAGGTTTTAAGCAAAGATTTTATCGTTTAATGGAAACGTAAAACTTGAATAAAGTAACCGTAATAAAGGTGTGAAAAATTACATCTTTAACACAACTAAATTATTGTTATCACCCTAATATTGAATTGTTATATTACTATAACGATAATAATATATAAAAAATACCACATTTTAGCCATATAACGTTAGTTGCTTGTTAAGAACAATGACTTAAATTATAGTATAAAAAACAAAACGTACAAAAGTAAACACGAAAAAAAAAACACTAACAACTCCAAAGACAATTTCACCATGTTGTATGCAACCATAGCTAATGCCTAAAAAATCTTATCTAACGATATTTTTCCATAGCCTATAACTAGAAGATGTGATGGCTTTTTTTTATTGCATTGAGAGTAACAAACGAGCTGATAGTTCACCTGATCGTAAGTTATTCCTGCGGCCCATGGCATCTACATTCATCCTTGACAAAAGAATCATAATGCAGATGCGATGTCACCTTTGAGGGCTGAGATGGAATGCCTCGTTACCAGTAAATAAAGATCTCCGGATCCCTACAATCATTGAAGCGTTTAGGACGTCCTAATGTTATTTTTCTAATACGGCGAAATCTGCTTATTCCGCCACGACATTAACTGCAATATGTAAGTTTTCGATCAAATACGGAGTGATATTTTCGTCACCCCTTTTCCTGATCTGATTGGCTTTTATTGGAAATCAAAATTATTCGTACTTTGATGGAAAATTAGTAGCTATTCATTTTCACTTGCGCTCATAACGTATTATTGATACCTCTATTAGTACAGTAGATCATAGCTTGTAAATTGCTAACCTTTTATATCGTACTGCCGGGTATCCTCCGGGCCTCCACTTATCGCGTCACGTCACGCCACATCGCCCCTTGAGTACAATCTTCGCATGCCTGGAATAATGTTGTACGGATATATATTTTTATAATATCCGGATATTCTTAATATAAGGATATACAGTTTCCAGTTAGAACATGAATGCTCGGTTAAATATGAAGTAGTTTTACATTTTTTTGATAAAATTTTCTTGTTCTTCACTTGTTTGCTTGCTACATGAATGGTTCAGCTTGACCAGGGAATGACCACGTCCTCACAGAATACCAGCGTGAAATAGTAACATAACCGTGCTGTATCTCGTATTTGGATGAAAGGGTACCGGCAGTTACTGGCAGCGAGGAAAATCATCTTAGTTCATGATATCAGGTATCACTTATCATAAAGAAGTATGTTTGTGACCCCTAATATTATATAAAAAATATTATTATATGATTTATAATTACAATTTTATTTAGATGTGCCAGAAATGTAAACATGTATACAACATAACCTTCTTTTCTTTAAGCTGTGTAACACAAAATGTTCACTTTTTAGTGGTCTAACTGAATTGATGTCATAAGGATTTTCTTTTGGTTCTTTTGTATATTTCTTGTTATAAAATCATTTTATGTTTATTGTGTACTTTTATCGCTATAATAACTTATTATAATAACATTATTATGATACATTTATACTATTTACAACGATATATTTCAGTTGATAAAGATTTCTAGAGGATATTCTTCATAGAGGCAATAGAGAATTGAGGTTATTGTAATTCGTTTTTATGTTTATTTCGTAAGAACGGAGAATGGAACCATAAACTTATACATACAAAATAATCGAATTTTATATGTGGGGCAAAATATTTCCGTTTATTGTGTGTGATAGTGATTTTAAAAAGTTTTAATTATTCTTACGATAGGTAAATAATCCGTATGACATTTACGCAGGTTTTTTGATAACATAAAATTTTATTGAATTCTTGTAAATTATACCAAAGCGAATGTGTAACATATTTGAAACTCTAAAACTAATATCTGGAACTTTAAAAGACTTCATTGAGCTTACTGAACGGAAATTAAAAAGAAATATAGTGATCTTATTAGTGCGGCTTATTTTTATTACGGGCTCTTTTCTGCTGGTTTGCGAACCGTCAGGAGATTTTTAAACCGAGGCGATGTTTTGACGTTTATAAGGAGTTTATTACATTTCAATGAAATTAAAAAAACAATTATTTCAATTTGTATTTAGAAATAAACTAGGAAACTTAAAGACTAGAAAGAAAAACATAGAACGTCATCTTCTGCTACTTTTATTGGTCATACTGTTGAATACGCTGTCAATTCAAGGGTATAATATATTTTAAACATTTCATAACCCTCTCAAGATTATTAACCATATGACTGGAACCATATGATGGAAAATTGGGATAAACATTCATTCTAAGACCAGAAAACCGACAATTTTTAAAGCACAAATATTGCTCCTCCGCAGGGGGATCAACCCAGGACCTGTGACACTGTAGGTATTCTGTACGTTAAGCCAAGGGGCTTTAATTCTAACGCATGTAGTTTCTGTTGTCTGCACATGGGAATCGAATCTAAGAATTACAATTTATTAGTGGGAGTCCTGATGTCTATATATCTTTATATTTATTTATTGCTGATGACCAATGTTAGTCCGAAGGCTTTTACAGCATTAGCAGTTGAAAGGTGGTGGAGCACTTAGGGCACTCGGCTGAAACCTTAAGCAGCACTCGGGTTCCCTCTGATGTTTATGTTCAATGCTTATGTCTGCGGGTTATGTTGTACGTATATTCTTTGTTCCCTTTAAATATTTGGGTATTTCCCCACATACAAAAATGCAAACAGCAATGGCTGGAGCAAGGATGGATTATGTTTGACTCGCACCGACTAAAATCCCACGATGTTCCACCTTCACCGTTTCTGGAGAGTAGTACTATCCCTTTGACAGTGGTAGAGGTCTACTGAAGTTCATTTCTAGCTGCAGAATGAATGGGTCAGCCTGACCGGGGTAGGACCACGCCCTCACAGAATGTCAGCGTAAAATAGTAGCATAATGTTTCTGTGTTTCATCTGGTGAGTGCAGGGATCTAGAGACCTTTATTACTAATGACGAGGCATATCATCTCAGACCCCAACAGTGACCACGCATCTGCATAATGATTCCTTTTCATGAATGAATGTAGATATTATGTGCCACAGGAATCACTTGCCATCAGGTGAACTGTGTGCTCGTTTGTTATTCTCTCAATGTAATAAAATAAAAAAATGTAATAAAAAAATAATTTATTCAGATATGGCGCCCTGAGATAGGTGCGCTCCTCATAAACGATCAACGGGTATTAGGTCTAGACTCCGCCGCCAAACCTAATTTGACCGCGTTGGATTGGGAGAGCAGCATATTGCAATACTGACTTCGTCGTATATATTAGGATATATTCCATTGGGTTAGAGTATCGGAAGAAAGTGCGTACGTCCCTTTGCATAAATATATCCTGCCTAATTGATGTCATCTGCGTAACGCTAAGGTTGCGTTAATATCTTCCAATTATCATCGTTATTGTATTTTTATATTACCCATAAATATTGGTTCTAGACTAAAACAACGATGGCAATAACTTACGTGATCGCTTCATAAAACGTCTTTATAGACGACATATGTAGTTAGTTACACGAACGTAGCTGTATTGATAGTCACGGCCACGAATTGAATTTGATCAAATTTAACGTTCTTCCGGCCCACTGGATCAATGACCCAAAATCATTTCTACCTCGTATGAATCAGGCGTATTTTAGGTTCATTGAAAGCTATAACTTCACATAATAAACAGTGGTTTTGTTACAGATTTCTTAAAGAGAAGATTCTGATGTCGATTTCTTATGTAAGTAATATTGTTATAAATGTGTTACAGTTGTATGTTTGGTCTCTCTCTGCAGTTGTCCCTCACTGGGCATCATGGCTCTGGTACTTTTGATTGTCTTTTCCCACTTTTCGCTGGCACGGCGGAATGCCGCGTTGAACGGTATCTCCAGTTATGTAATCTGCATGCTATATGTCCAAAGTATTCGGTGCAGGGAGATCCGGTGCGGAGTTTTATTTATTTTAGAATGGAAGTAAATAAGCTGTCCATGGAATTCTATGTATAATTCGCCGCGACTATATTTAAAATGTATCCATCTTTTGCCCACCTGTTGTTTAGGTGTATACTGCACCATATAGAATATTCTATATCATCTGTTTAAGACAAGAGATTCTTCTGATATTTTCTCTTCTGGTTTATAATACACTTTAAAAGTATTTACTGTTAGAGTTGAAATATATAGTACAGCATTAAGTTAAACCACTAAAATTTAAAATTAATCGCATGTAAAAATCGGAAATTACTGATAAAGCCGGCAGACATGTTCGACCTCAGGGACAGTACTTTGATAATTTATGGTAGAGTGATATATGTCATAGATTGCGGGAATTACTGTACCATCAATTTACTGGTATATTTGTTTGTCATAATCCTTGGAAACGAACAGGAGTCCGTACAATATATTTTTTTATAATTTTTATTGATAATTCATAGCGTTTGAACTGACGGAAACACCATTACTACAACCATTAATTACAGTTTCATTACCAGTGTTATTGATGGCTAGTAAACATTTTCCATTTGAAGTTATTAGTTATTTATATTGAGCAATTAGTTATTTTTATTGCATTGAGAGTAACAAACAAGCTCACAGTTTATCTGATTCCTGCGGCCCGTCACGAAAGATGCGTTGTCATCTTTGATAACAGAAAGCTTCTGCACCAGGAATAAAGGGCTCCGGATTCCTTCACTCACCAAACGAAACACAGCAGCAGTATGCTGCTATTTTACGCTGGTATTCTGTGAGGGCGTGGTCCTACCCCGGTCGAGCTAACTCATTCATTCTGCAGTTAGACACTAACTGAAGCATAACTACCACATTAGTATAGTGTAGGCATAAATGTCTTGCCTTGACGATATATTTGTTAATATGTTTATTTACTAAATATGTAGTGTTCGAATTAGTTTACACTGTCCGTTGGTCAATCTACTAATTTAGTTTTAGGTCACTAATAAGTGAGATTAAGTTGCGTCATATTGAAATCGTACTTTTTATTTTTTTACCCTAGTAACTTCTTACAAGAATCAACAATTTTGGTTCATGGCACCAACACAGAAAGAAAGCGGGGTTTCGGCATAATGCTGAAACTCTTTTCCCTTACACCCCAACACCACCACAGTGTAGAGGACCCGCTTGAATAGTGGAGAGTTTCGCAAAATAACAACACTAGCCTGAGATTCTAAGACAGATTTAAAGGACAAAACCGGCATTTCCTAGTGCATACGGCAGGGACGCAGAAACGCTCTCGCAAACATCTGTGGCACTCCTTGTTCCCGCAAGCAACAAAAAATTTCTCGGCGTACACATCTAGAGTCACTCCAGGCCGGCCCAACACTTAACTTCATCGGCGGCGACTAAACCGTTACGTTAACCCCCATTACATAGAAATCCGTTCAGATTGGTGTCATGTATCAACCTACCTTATATATGAGGAGATGGCGACTGACTATTATTTTAATTGTTTGATATAAAGTTTTATATACATTTTTGTGAAAAAGTCTTGTTGCTACAGATAAAAATAACACAGCTTCATTATAACAGCAGTAACAAGTGCACTTCTCTTAAAGTTGTCAGTATGTGTAGTCAACCTTACTCACCAATCTGTATCCAAAAGATTAGATTAGATTTTAAGATGTTTCTGTACTTTTATAATTCAGTTTAGGCCGAACCTTAAGTCTTTATACAACGTTTATTTTTGAATCAACATTGAACCATAATTAGTAGTGTCATTCCTGATAATCTAAAGTTAGCTTACAGGTGGTACAGTGAGCCAATTGGACGGAACAGTGATTGGTTGACAATGCCGTGGGGCGTATGACGTATTTCCACCTACGGATCGTGCACGGTTCACAATTGAAGAAATTAGTGCGGAAGCAGATTTTACGGCGTAAAACATAAATTGAAAAATTACTCATTTTATCGTATAACTATTATGTTTTTGTAGACACCAATGGGTAGGTTTTGTAAAGGTGAATTGTATTAACGACATTATTTTTACAATGCCTTTGACACTTTTTGTCTTTTATCTTTGTGGTACTATTAAACACTCGATAGCAACGAAATCGACAAATCTCTCATGACCCTGTCATCTTTTGAAGATCTGCTCCGATCCGAAGAAATATGTATCCCAACTTATCACTCAGCTAATCAGGTCGCTAAGACATTCAGAATTCTTATTAAATAAAGTGAACGGCTTTATTTTCGTTTATTTTATGTCTACATTAGTTTTCTTAGTATGTTTAATTCAGATGTGAATCGTTTATCTCAACTAGGTAACGTGGGAATTGATCGACCCGTATGGACATTGATTAGTAATTGTTCGTAAATGGCCCACTTATTAGCTCGTTAAGAAATATCGGGGTATTTTTGTTTAAAATATATACAAATTGTTTAAATAAAAAATTACATTTACATTGTTGTTGTTGTAAACTTACGAAGTTCGTGCTCGTCGCCTGATTAATATGACTTTTTACTAGAGTAAAAAAGTACCATTTCTTACCGATCAGAGTACCTGTACTTATCTTAGACATCTTTGACATATTCCGGGTGAGAAAATAACACAGTTCAACTGAGGGTAAGTGGTGATCACAGCCCATGATAACCACATCAATTCTCAAAGAAGATTCAAGATTGTGGTGTCACCACTGTGGATTAAAATGGAATGCCCCGTTACCTGTAATTGAGAAGATCGCATCTTCTAATTTTGAAAACACTTCCCATGCTACCTCAACTAGTATCGGATATAATATCGGAATCCTTGGGTTGACATATCGAGCGACGATCAGTTCGACCGTCACTTGGAAGGCAAGGTCGAATTAGATTCTAAAAAACTAGACGTACGTAATAGAGCGAGACAGTATTTCAAGTCGGCCCACAGTGTACAACTTTACAAAGTGCGAGTTGGGCCTCACATGGAATATTATTCTCATCTCCAAGCCCCCAGTACCAGCTGCTTCCATTTGACCACACTTAACGGAGATCGGCTCGAATCATTTATGACTTTCTATGAGGTAATTTCCAATCGGTTACTGGCGTTGCGAAGAGATGTTGCATCTCTTTGCATTTTTACCGAATTTACCATGGACAGTGTTCTGAGAAGTTGTTCGGATTAATTCCAGCCCCTGAATTTAAACATCGTACATCACGAAACTATTCAAAATTTCATCCTCATCATCTAGATGGTGGCAATCTACCACTGTGCGCTTCACGCAAAATTTCCTATCAAGCGCCTCTGTGGAATCAGCTGTGACGCGATGGTAATCACTTACCATCAGGTGAGCTGTTAGCTATTTAGCCACCTATTCTATAAAACCAAAATTGTCACAATAACCAGGATCCTTACTCTTAATAATAATAATAACCAGGCGGAGATAGAAAAAAAACTCTTAAATAATAATATTAATTTATTGGCGCACATAAACAATAAAATCAGGTACATTATTATGGTGTAATACATAGCCTCATGTTGCTATGTGACGCTGGTGTTAAGAGAGGGCGTCCTCCTGCCCCTACCAAACCGACCCATTCATACTACACCAAGAAACAATTTCAATAAAATAAAATCCCAACCAGCCTTTCGAGTCATCTGAGGCTGTCATCGGGGCCCTGTAGCGGGATTCTCCAAGCTCAAATGCGGAAAAAGGTGCTCCTTGATACGGTTTCTCTCCCTTTTCCCTAACCTTACGCAATCTGGACTCCAGGTCGAATGACATCCAATGCTTGGATTTTATTTTTTAAAGATCTTTAATCGTGTAGTAAGAAATTAGTTTTATTGTATATAATTTGTTTATTTTATAGATCAACAAAACGAGGTCAGCATTGAATTATCCAATAAAGAAATAAGAGTTATTTCTTTATTGGGTGGCTCAGGCTTAGATCTTAGCGTGTTGGTGGAGTTAAAGGGAGAACGGTTAAATTTGTATTTACATATATGTATATTGTAGGGTTCATATTTAATAATTTATCAAAACGTTCTTACATTGACGTAAGCTTAGCTGACGTAATAGCGTCGTACTATTATTTCCTATTAGTCTTTTGTTTCCTCTTTTGTTAAACGTAAACTAAAATCGATTAGTTTTGCATGGATAGACATTGGTCTTATGGTGTTGTTTCTGAAGTTTAACTGATCTGAGAGTTATGATTAACATGTTTTTATTTATAACTCTAAAAGAACATCAATGGAAAAGTGGTTTATCATTTTGCATATTTAGATTTGGAACTTTTTTTTAGATCGTCATTAATTTTATAAATTATTTTACTCAAATTGCCTGTCTAAGTATTCATTTAAGTGGGAATTGTTTCGAGCTCTTCTTATTTTGAGAGAGCAGCACTGTATGACCATCAAGCTAATTTATATTTACTCTAAACCTCCTCCAATCTTATTGGCACATATTACATCGGACTAGTGAATATGGTTACGAGAGAAATTTTGTGTTTACGCAAATTCCATAGCACTGCTTCTGAACATATCCCTAATTGTACATGATCGAAATATGGAAGGGGACAACGAGTACCTATGAGTTTGCACGAATACCTACGGAACTTTAATGAACTTTATGATGTGTCAAAAAATGCAATTTGTTAAGGAAAATCAAAATTTAATTATCAAAATCGGACGTTTCAATATGATTGAATACAAAAACTTAGTGGCCAATTATACACTTACAATAGAACATTTATAGGGTTTCCATATTTATAGCCAATAAAAAGTGGAATAAGTTTTTAAAAAATGGTCTTTAAAATATTGCAAATTAAATGGAAAACAGAAAAAATAAGCAAAGCAAAAATGTCGGCAGTCGTGTACTAATTGCTGTGGCGAATTGTAAAAATTCAAGAGATGGTCAGAGATTTTTCACGGGTTAAGGGGCAGCTTAACAAAGCTCCCGTTTATTTGTACTCGAAAAATAATTTCAAACACTGGTATATTTTCCGTTAATTTAGACTACAGATTTATCAAGAAGTTGGTTTGTCGATTCGTTATTACACATTTTTTTGAATAGTTCTTTTTATATTTTTAACTCCATTACTGGCTTCCTAATAATATTACACGTGCATTATATCTGCTTAGAGAAGGGAACGATCAATCTTTTGTATTTGTGTGAATTTTAATGGTATTGTTCACTGCGCGATTGATGTTATTTGTTAACAACTAAAACTCTCTGTTGCTATAATCGATTAGTGGAACATCTTCATAGCCGTCGTAATTGTCAACTTATTTTTTTGTTATTACATGTATATTAAGTAATTTTTTATTTTTATTAATATTTTTTTTATTTATAATATGCTAATATTTTCATAAATAAGTTATTTCATTAATGAAAAAGTTACAGTAAACCAGGGAAAAATGTGCAGTTTTTTTTATAGTGTAGGCGATAAGCTGAAAGCCATTCAATACAAGACAATCTAGTTTATTTCTTTTCTTCTAGAAATATTGTCAATAGTACCTTAGCCTGGTTAATAATAGGCCCATCAGAGAGAGAGAGATAATATAGACTTGTCAATATAATTGAAAAACTTTTACTCGATGACCCATTAATGGAGCAGCTGCAATTAGAAAATTGTTACGCCATTAATGGGTCAGCTGGACTAGAGGAGATACTAATATAAGAAACTAGCTCATTGTTGTATTCCGTGTAGAAAAAGAAATAGAAAACTATCGGGATCCCAGGGGTCGATTTACGAATAGTTGAGTCAAGTGATTGTGTCAGATTTTTACGAGGAACTTTTTTTCTTTCTCAGTACAAATTTCAGCATTTTTTTTTCTATTACATTGACATTAACAAACGAACACACATTTCACCTGACGGTGACCAATGATTCCTGCGGCCCATGACATCTATATTCATCCTTGAAAAAGAATACTCGAGGACTAAGATGGAATGCCTCGTTACCAGTAATAAAGGTCTCCGGATCCCTACACTCACCAGACGAGACTGCTATTTTACGCTGGTATTCTGTGAGGACGTGGTCCCTCCTCCAGTCGAGCTGACCCATTAATTCTGCAGCTATAAACAAACTGCAGTGCAGCTCTACCAGTGTAAAATGTTGTTGCTACGATAAAGATGAATTTACTGTGGTAAATTAAAGAATGACTTCAGTTCTACATCGATATGATTCGCCCTTACTTAGTCCTTATTAGTGGGTTGTCGACAATCATGATTCCCTAATTAGGATGCATGTAATCCACGACCTCGTTTGTCTACATCGTATCAAATCACAACAGGGAAAAAATAAAAAACAGAAATAATATTATGTAATTGAGTATAACTAGGCCTTAAAGCTTAAAATTGGGTTCATTTTAAAAGTCAAATTATTCACGTTGGGAGCGGGCAGTATCACGTGCCGTTTAACAGTGTAGTTGGCAAATATTGAGTGTTGTTACTGAAACGGGGAGAGGAGCTAGTTTGCACGAAACTATGTGAGTAGCACTTTGTTTATGATGTTATACTTCTATAGTCTCATTAGTGGTTAAAGTATAAAAGTGAAAAATTTTACAAGCCCACGCACTCCTGAAGTGTAAGCTTTACACTTAAATCAACTATTATTTTTAAACTTTTAACAATACAAAAACAATTTAATCATGGTCATTATTCAAACCTTCGTTTTAACGACGTATTTAATGTCTTGTTTTCGTAGTTAGTGTTTCTTCAATCAATTTTACCGATTTCCATAAAATATTTGCTTATTTTATATATTTTTTTAGTAACGTCAAAGAAAAATACCGTCTAATAACACTATTACAACCTTGCCTTTTGTAAGTCTATGGAAACATTAATGATAAAACATAGGAGTGTAATGAATGCTTAATAATTAACACTAACGTTATAATTGGACGGAAAGACTGATGCGGAAAAATATTGCAATCTTTTATCTCTTATATTCTTAATTTTGTAGTAAATCTAAAATAAGGTTGGTAGGTAAAGATTTCCTAATGTATTAAGTTCACCTTATCATAATTTGAGGGTAAATAAATAAATCTACATACACAGTGGACAATCTAAAATCTAAGAGCTCGAGCAAAAGACCCTCATCGATATTTTGAATAAAAAACTTGTTCACTAAATATTAATAGCAATGTTTTGCATATTATAAAACGCTATATATATGTAAAAAATAAATTAAACCGTGGTAGCTCAGTGTCCAGGGGACCGGCTTTTAATTAGTGGTACGGGAGCAAATCGACTTTGATCTCCGATACTGAATTCCTAATGTAATTGATAATTGCAATTTTGAATGCTGGGTTTATCATGTGCTCAGTATTTAAGTAAAACATCGTGGATAAACATGTATGTCTAAGATTTCTTAGACATATATTAATAAAAAAAATTGGAAGATATGTGATATACTCAGTGAGTGTCTATGGTCCAACACCTGTATATCTTAGGAAGTCCATGACATGCGAGATATTCGTATTTATAGTACGATTTCACGGTTTCTTTTAGGTCGTACTCCTTTAAAACACAAATTAATAATGTATTATTTTATTTTTTGTTACTATGAACAATAGAAACATTTAAGTTAACCACTCCAACTAAACTTAAAATGCTTGTGCTGGGAGATGGGTCACGACAATAGCTACGACCTTAAGTTTCGCAGTGTTTTGTATAAATCTACTTGAATAAAGCTTTTTTTTGATTTGGTTTGATCATTTCATTACATACGAAACTACTAATTCATTACGACAAAAATGCATGGAAATGAGATGCCTCGATTCTCACCAACGATGTATCGTTTCAGAAACAACTGCTGACTTTCTCGACCCAGTCTTCTATTCAGATACGTGCAGATAGGTGGACAGCTTCAACTATTAGTGTCAAAAGTACTTTTAAAAAAGTAGATCTTTTTAAGTTAACCTTGTATATATTTCTGTAAAATTCTGAACTAAGGTATATCTTAAATGTCCTTTATTAATACGTCAATACCTAGCCTTAGTATATTGGAGGTCAAATAGCCAAATATAGTAAAAAATATTTTGTAATGATATATTAATACATTTCACTACTTCACACCGGAATTGAATGCGTATATTATACTACTTTACTGGGAAATGTAAGGATTCCAAAATGAAACATACGTTTAAGGCATAAATGAAACTTAATCGCCTTGTGAGTGAAGTGATTCTTCAGTTCTGACTGAACACGCAATCACTGGTCCTAGGAAAATATAGTGATGAAGCTAACAAGTAATTAAATAAACATGAATGTGTAAGTGCTTAAATTCCCAGTGGAGTACTTCGCTCTAGCACACTTTAAACAGAAGGGGCCCGTGCCCAGTATATAAATCTGGGTTTAACACTACTAACATTTAAAATTGTTAGAACCATTTCAAAATTTCAAGGTAAAATATAATATGTTAATATTATATATATTAAAGAGATAAAACTAAAGTAACCAATGCCTAGTGTAGCTCATCTAACCTTATATTATAAAAAGATGGTATATTTAATTATAAAATTAAATAAATAAAATATGTGTGACAAAGATAATAAATATTTATCTTTCTTTATTCTTTCTCATGTAAAATTAAATGAAAATATTATTATGGCGTAATTGACTTATGACCTATTACTTACATGAACATCAGAACCCTCAGGTAGAAAATGTTTATTGCAATTTCTAATTCAATAATTACCATTTTAATAATAATCGTAAAAATATAATAAATAAATTTATATATTATTTTATTAAATTATCATAATATTATATAATTATATAAATATTGTTATATTATTAATATTAATTAAAGTGAATTACCCAATCATTGGTAAAAAGGCATGACAAGTGGCTGACCGCATGAATATGCCAAAGTGATGACCTACTGGTGAAATATATGTTTAGTTTTTAACTGTTTCTACAAAAAATTGATTGTGTAAAACTTATTCTTGTGTTAGTTTTGCTAAAGTATTATTTTCTTTATAAAATTACGGTAGCTTATTGGGATATATTGCACGGGGAATTGTAAGTCGTTTCATATGGGATTTTCCGTATCACAGTAACTATTGAGTAACTAGTATTAACTGGAGTGGCAACTGTTACAATGGAGCTATTGAAGATAAAGGAAATATGTAATAAAACGTGGAATCGCCTTTGTATGTATCGTATTATACGCGTACTTCCTTAAGAACTTTACAGGATAATAATTATAATAAAATAACTTTTCTATACGTAATATTTATTTGCTTTTCTTCCTATTTATATTTATCATATAAATATATATAAAACAACATAAGATACTTTAAAATATATACCCAACAATGGTAGAGATACGCAAGTTTCTAGTTGTAGCGTGAATGGGTCAACTGGAAGGGGGAACGATGCCCATACGAAAAACTAGCGTGAAATAGCGGTAAAAAGTTGCTGTTGGGTATGGTAAGTATAGTGATCTGGCATCCCAATATAAGTAACAAGGTATTCCATCTAAGCTCCCAGGGTTATCAACGCGTGTACAAATAGTTTTTATAGAATAAGTGGTAAAGGAACAAGTATTTTATACAAATATACAACAACATGTAACAATATTTTCAGTTTGTTTCTAGCTGCAGAATGAATGGGTCAGCTCAGTCAGACCAGCGAAGGACCACGCCCTCATAGAATACCAGCGTGAAAGCAGCATAATGATGTTCTGATACATCTGGTGATTGCAGGGATCCAGCTTTATTACTGGTTACGAGGCATTCCATGGCAGTCCACATGGGTGACAATGCATCTGCATTATGATTCCTTGTCAAGGATGAAGGTAGATGTCATGGGTCACAGGAATCACTTACCATCAGGTGAACTGTGCGCCCGTTTGTTACTCTCAATATAATTTAAAAATAGTTCACCTGATGGTAAGTGTTTACCGTCCCCAACGTACCCAAGAACATCTGCAACACCAGACGAGTTTTATGCGTTGTGGGCCTTAATTCATTGTATCATCTTGAATAATTGTTGAGAATCATTTGATGGATGGTGTTATAGATGGAGAGTCATCACTTTCTATCGGGTGGACATGTGATATAAGATCGGAGGGTTAAAGGCAGTATTAAAAACGAAACCTATATGCAACACATCACGACCCGAAAACGAACAATTTCTGATGTGCCTACAGTTATCCTTTTCGCCTAGCGTTTCATAGTTTACAAATTATTTAAAAGAAATAAATTGCTAAATTTATTTGATTAATGTTCAATTCACATAAATCTTTATTATAATTAACTTCTGAATTACGCACATTATTAGTAAATGTATATAAAAGCGTTTAAGTAAAGGCTTTTGATGCCATAAAGGTTAAGTTATGTTACTTAATTTTCATAAAAGCACGCACAAATCCACTCGGTAATAATGTACGCAAGACTATAATTTGGCACTGTGGTGTTGCCTGGATAAATTTTATTTCTTTTTGTTAATGGTTCCGGATATTTATGGGCGGATTAAGATTTAAGATAATGTAAAAACTGCTTAATTTAAATTAAAACCCAGGCCACTTGTTCTTTTGTTAGGTATGAGAGAAATAATCGCTGGAGTTACATTATTTGTAAGTTCAAAGTTGTACATTTCAAAGTCAATGTCAGTGGAAAGATTAATTTAATTTAGGTTCATTTGTTATTTTATGTTGTGCGCAAAGAAATTCTGTTATCATCTTAGTAATAAAATTAAAGATTTTTTGCGTTTATCTGGAGGTTTGTTTGAGGTTTATCTTGGATAGCATAATAGGAAACACGTTTACAATACTAAAAATAAGATTATCGCACGCGGTGTACTGCCGCGGTTTAGGTTTTTTTTCTTCATCATTGACAGTAAAAAACGAGCACACAGTTCACCTGATGGTAAGTGATTCCTGCGGCCCATGACCTATACATTCAACCTTACCAATGAATTATGATGCAGATGCATTGTCACCCCTGAGGATAAGGAACGCCTCGTTACCAGTAATAATGGTCTGCGGATCCCTGCACCCACCAGACGAAACACAGCAACCTTATGCTGCTATTTTACGCTAGTATTTTGTAAGGGCGTAGTCCTGCCCCGGTCGAGCGGACCTATTCATTCTGCAGCTTGAAACAAACTGCAATGTAGTTCTACCACTATGAAAACGTGATAGTTATATCACGTTTTCATAGTCCAGTAAGCTAGTTGTTTTATAATCGACATGGCAAGGACCAGGCTTTACCAAAATATTAGCGAAATACAGTATTATATAATATTTTAAATAATTTGGCTTGTGAGTGAGCAACCACAAGAAGACCATTTTACGGTCGGTCGGGTCAAACGTAAATTGTTATTTTTATATTGGGGCATATGCTTTATGCATACCCGTCTTCACGGGGGCATGAACGAGTTAAGTTAGATTCGCATAGACCGAAACGCCACGATGTATCACATTCCGGCAGGGCTACGGGAATGCTCTCGCACTCCTAAACCTACCTACACCTTTGCAGGCAAGGTACACCGGAATCCGTAACGTGCCATCCTGTATGGCTTATATCTCAATCAATGAAATCCTTCCAGTTTATCACCCGGAGGCCATAGGAATCAGAAAAGCGACCCCTGGAAAGCACTAATTTTTTGTCTCCTTGACCGTTGATTTCGTTGTCTACTCTAAATCTGCAGGCAGCAGTGGGTAGGGAGAGTAAGGCAACGTAACACCATCACTCAAGTCCCACGACTCCACCTCGGCTGCGGAGGAAAAACGCCCGTGAGACCGTGATGTGCGTAAAAAGTTTATCAGAACACATAGAGGTCTCACGAAAACTATGTGGGTGAACTACTAGAAAATCGAATCGTAGTCTTCCTGGTAATTCCTGTATTCCTTAATCCTAAGCGTCATCATTGATTGTATCACAGAGTAATTTCGATCACTGGCTTCTTTCATTACATTTATTTAAATTCTATACGGTTATTGAAAGACCATTTCAATTGAGTATTAACGAATATTTTTAGTAAGCAATTTATTACTGCCTTTGTATATTTTTTCAGCGGACTAATGGGCAATTTCGTAAAAATTTTATTGGTCGAGGTGGATTATTCCCTTTGAAATTTGTTTATAAAGTTAATGATTTATGATTGTGGTTATATTTGGAAATTTCGTATTACATAAGCCAATACCAAAGGACAGGAAATGTACACACAAACAAAGTATTAACATGTGCAACACTTGTGAATTGCAACTAGCTTTTATCTTTCACGCTGTTTAAAATTTCACAATTGCCATTTCCTCCTGGCCCATTTCCAACGCAGCGACACTTTCTGATTATTCTAGATATAAAGTTCAAATAGGAAGGAAGCAAATCTTATGTACGGTTTTGTAAGGCAGTTTTTAGGTTCAATTTCTATTTGTATTTATCTGTACTTTAATACTCATTTTTTATTTGTTTGTAATTATATATATAAGTAAAATTTGGGATTAATCTATAGGCTATATTTTATTCTGATAAAAATTTTCAATACGCAATTCCAATATTTGTAAATCGAATCGGATTAAAAAGTACGTTTATCATGTAAGAACAAACCAGTGCTATGTCTTATATCTAATAACAATAATAATTGTTCAATCAATTTTAATTGCCCGTATGAGGTTATAATATATATTTATGAGTACGATGTGATAGACAATTTTACGTTTCGGGTTAAAGTTTACACAATAATACAATAAATATACGTATAAAATTTAATATAATTATACAATTATATAAAATTATGTGCCGTGGTAGCTCAGAGTGAAAATTTATTAATAAATTTCATAATTTATCACATGTTGGGCGTGAAGGAGATCATCGTCAACATATATATAAATAAAGTCTATATTATTTACAATTAAACATAATTATATACTTTATTATTTAATTATTCTACCTCCTAAATTGCTAACCGAAATTTAAACATTTTAGAAGATCTCGAAGTGATATCGAAATTAATACTCGTATTAAACAAGAAAGTCTTAGGAGTAGAGGAAACACGTTTATCAATATAATATAATTCCCTTCAATAGGAGTCCATTCCAATAACTTCTAACATTTGCCCCATTAAGCAATTTTATTCGGTAGATACTTTTTCGAAATTGTTTCTAAAATAAAGCAAACCCGCCTCTACCTTTCTATAAAAAAATAGCTACCAATACGGTATTCTCATATTTATTTCTAAATTACGGAAATCATTTTGGACGAGTTTATTCTTATAAAGTTAGTTATATTAAAACATAAATTTTATTAGGATAATATTCAAGTTATGGAATATTATTTTTGACATAAGTTAATAAGGTTTTACTTGAAATGTTTACCCTTATTACGTTTCTCTATGTATGCTTTAGCGGAGAATATTTTTTATTCCTGTATTAAATAAAAAATATTTTAATACATATTACCCAAATTTATAGAGTTGTACAGTAGAATTGTACATTAATTGGGAGTGGGGTGACATACGAGCACACATGAGAGAGCACTACAGCTGCCATTAGTAGCAAATAAAAAAAATGAGGGAGACCAATTAGGGAAATATTAATCAAAATAAGTCTACAAGAATTTTTATAGATAAATATAAATATATTGTACTTGGTTAGCCAACAAACATTATTACTATAAAAAGTATTTAACCGGCATAAGGGAGAAACTGGAATCCACATTTTTATTTTGCATTCATTGTACTTTTGTACGTAGATTAAGAACCACCGACTGTATCATTTAGGTACGTATTAATAAATAATATAAGCAGTCAAGAGTGTGTCGGTCCGTGAACAGTCAAGGGTTCCATAGTCGGAAAGAACGCTCGTGATAATTCAAATTAATTAATAAATAAAGAATAATATATTTTTTTTACTTTACCTTGATTTAATAAGGACTACTTCTGATATTTAGATACTTTGTATACTTGCCTACGTACGTTGTTGATTTTAAAATAAAACACCCATACACAAAATTGAATTTATCGGCAGTAAAAATAGGTTTATATTTCGTAGTATTTTTCAAGGATATTGAAAAATAATAGGATAGGAAAAAAAAGCCAAAAAATCTCAAATAACATCTATAAAGTCTCTCCTAGTAAAATGGCTGTGATATAAGATAGAATTGATAGAAATGGGTTGAAATTATAAAAGGAATTAATTAAAATGGATATTAAGAAAGATATCATCCTTAGGCGTTGTCAATAAATATCACTTCAGTCTTATTACATACAAAACAGAGTGATACGATAAGCGATAAGATTTATGAGGGTATTCTGAAGGATAAGTTGTTCAAAACAATTCTTTTATACGATTTCTAAAATAAAAAAGTCACACTATTATTTAATAGAATATTACATTATCCAAATCAAGCGTTCATATGTCTGTTATTATTCAGTAAGTATCAGGTAATGCAAAACGTCTTATATGAAAAACGCATTCATAACTGATGTAATAATAGCTTTATATAAATAGGTTTTTTTATTTATCAAAGTATTTAAATATACGTGGGTACTTGGAGTTGGTATTAACTTTTATCTCTTACGATGTTTACAATTTCACAATTGTATTCTACGTGATTTCCTCTTGGCCTATTTCCAATACAGCGACGCTCTGATTATTTCTTATATGAAGTTTAAGTGATTATATAAGCACAAATCTGATCCTTCTTTTCCTAATGAAATTATTAGTTTATTTTTATTTATTTACTCTTTATTGCATTAACCTTATCAAAGTTAAAGGTTCTTGAAGGGTGGACCAGTCAACCCAATTTGTGGTGAGATATTGCGATGGGTGTAACAAGTAGAAGCTTGTGTATGTGGTCATGAACCAAACTTTTAAAAATGATTTTGTTATTGACCTCCTTGATGTCATCGGGTAAGGGTTTCCACCGTAGTGTAGCTCGGAGAGCAAATGATTTTGCAAAACCGGTATACTGAACAGGAGTACAGATCTTATTATTAAACAAAGATCGAAAGAGTCTGTCGTGAGATAAAGAGAGATATTGGAATTTATCTTTAAAATAAGAATGGAGGAGAGAACAAGCAAAATTCTGGAATAACGCCAACATAAATTACAGATTGATATAATCATAAAGGTAAAGGTGATGTCAGATACGCCGATATTTTTGTGGTGAGATCGACTGGTTAGGATATATTCTAGTTCCACAAGCATTTGCACAACCACAGGAGTACCAAAAACCGGTTACTGTTTATCGTTGATTAACTAATATTGTTACTCGGAAATGGACTCTTGATGATCTTGGGACGCGACGCAGTAGCCGGGTCCTTTAACGACTACGCCACGCTGTCAATCGACATTTTACTACTTACCACCAGAAACTAACCATTCCATAACAATACAAAACCCAGACTGTGTGCCTGATTGTCACCCCCTATATTAAATATAAAAGACGTGCATCTTTGTTAGAAAACTAAAATAGTTATTAATTTTTTTCCTCTCACCTGTAATAAGGTCTCTGGTTGTTTTCTTTCTCCAATCAAAAAACTGTAGCGTTAAAGTACTATTTCAAATAGTGTATTCATGGCATTGTGCTTGACAGATGCTCTGAATGTTATATGGGATTTTCAAAACGTCTCGAGAAAGACTCCTTTATGTAACTAGATGTTGGTATAACCAATCATTTAATTTCTTTCATGATGGATGGAATTGAACGTACATAAATTAGTTTCTAGTGTGACCATTGGGCTATGGTCTGCCCATATCTGTTTTAGTGTTTTTTATTTAATTCCATTATATAACTCCCTTAATATTCTTAGAGGCTATTATTAATATGCTATATTCCTAACGATTATTAGTAATATGCTGTATTCTTAAAGTGGAGGAACTACAAAATGACAAAGTTATGCAAAATTATCTATTTAATTAAAACTAAGTTAGCCAAATTAAACATTTTTGTGGCCGCGTCGGACATAGGCAAGACAATTTATATGACAAATTATATATTTTAAGTGAGCAACGTTAATAAAGTCTCTTCGACCGAAACATGATACTCACACGTTCTCCGTCCGGACACATTCTATCACAATGTACGTCCTATCTAACTTTATATATTTTGAGTAAGTACCCATAGTAGTGTAAGAAACAAACAACAACAAGCAGACAGCAAGCTGCAGGAAAGTCGTCTCCGTTGGTATGGCCACATAAGCCGCAGTCGTCCAGATTACGTCGGATATAGATACCTAGACCTCATTGTACGAGGCCCAAGATCCTGCGGTACGCCCAAAAAACGATGGCTTGATGTCGTGAAAGCGGATATGGTGGAGACCAATCTCACGAAAGAGGATGCCGAAGAACGGTCAAAGTGGAGAAGACTCAGCCAGAAAGCGAACCCTGGTAGTAGGCTGGGAAATCGCTGGGCAGAAGAAGAAGTACCTATATGCTCATCAATGTTACGTATACCATTATGTGTTATAATTCCTTTGAAATATATTTGTTGAATATTTTTGCGATATTGCTTCCAAATTAAAACAACGCGCTTCCGGCTATCTATAAAACAAAGGTACTGTTTGTTTCGTTTTGTAATATACATATATTTACAAATTATCGAAATATTTTTTGGTGAATGTATTTTGATTTTTGAAAACACTTAGTTAAGATATTGCTAAAGCTTTATCCTTTAGAGATTTAATATCTTACTGGTAGTTTTAAAGTTAAGAAAATAAATTCCTTGTTGATCTGATAATAAATATAGAACAATGCTAACTTCGTTCTTAGTTGACGGCGGTGTGGTTTTGTTGATTATATTTATTAAATTGTAATGTTATTTTTTATCGTTCTTGTAATCTCATTCTATTTTCCGATGTTTGATAGATGTCATGAATTAGGATCTTGACACACTTGCAGGTTTGGATGTCCTCAAATTTCCGTAGTCGTCCTTTCAACCGCTAGGATATTCCTTTTCGAATTACGACTATGATGACTACGGGACACAAACAAACCCACATACTAACATTTTAACAATGGTATACTATCCAGTTCCCTATACTCTTTCAGTGGTAGAGCAGTTTACACTGCAGTTTAGTTCTAGCTGCAGAATGAATGGGTCAGTTCGACTGGAGTAGGGTCACGCCCTCACAGAATATCAGAATAATACCGCTGTGTTTCGTCTGGTGAGTGTAGGGATCCGGAGACCTTTATGACTATTGACGAAGCGTACTATCTCAGTCCACAAGGGTGACAACGCATCTGCACTATGATTACTTGTCAAGGATGAATGTAGATGTCATGTCAGGTCACAGAAATCAACATACCATCAGGTAAACTGTGTGCTCGTTTGTTACTCTCAATGTAATAAAAAAAAACTCATAATATGAACTAACAGAGTAGTAATGTTACGATTTTACGCTAGTATTCTCTGAGAGTATTTCTCTGGTCGAGTTGATCCGATAACGTCTAAATCTAGTTGTAACGGCTCTCTCACTAAGTACTTATAGTCCTATATAATACACATTCAATATTACATTATATATTTATGTTGTTATTATATATGTGGCAAACATATCAAGAAAGGTGATTTTGTAATATTAGTAATATTAATCCGAATACCTATACTATCGACCCATAGGACTTCATTAATAAGTTTATTATTTAATAGTTACGAGGAAAATAACTGGATTGGTGATCTATATTTATAATTATGTATAAGGAAATAATCCTTTATTTATTTCACATATAGAAATAAAAAGCCATTTCCGTGAATACGTAATAGATACATTGTTCCATCGAAATGGCGATTTGCTCCAATTATTTCGAACCCTTTTACTGTTATAAATTTTCACTTTTTCATCGTACACTCAATAATAATCCTTTTGCCTTTTACCAATGTGTGCTACTTTAGCTTTACAGGTATAGACCTCTCATAACCAGTGGGGTCATTATAAAAACGTTTTTTTCCTATGTAAATTTCTGAAAAAATAATATTTTTATGAATCAGTAAAAAGGTTGTAACAATTATTAGTAGTATTAAAATAAAGCATTGGGGTTTGTTTCCCAAATTATTGTAGACTGGTTGAGACAAAAGTCTAACGTTTTAAAAAGCTTTAATTTTAAGAATGTTATATATTATCCTATATCTTTCTCACAAATTTGCATTAGCAGGCTTAGACGCCAAATATGTATAAATGGCATGTGGGGCAGATATGGCGCGGGTATCTTGTCACTATTCTTATTTCAAACAAAATATAAAAAGTGAGGCTATTTAAACTCATTGAAGAGACTTGGTTGGGGGCACTTGGGCTCTTTTTCTCCAAGTGTGCGTTGTTTGTGTAGTTTTTAAATTTCAATTAAATTGGTATCGTATAAGAGAATACATTTCCTCTCCATAAAAGGCATTTAAGAGTAGTCCGGCACTCAGGTCTATGTAGGATTGACTTGATCAATTTTTATTTATTGCTTAGACATGCAGAATTCTTTATAGACAATAAAGAATCCTGTTTCCTTCTGACGATGATGTTGTAACTCAGTACTTAAAATATTTTTGGATGCTATTGACAAAACCAAATATTCGATTGGATTAAGTGTCTTGTATTGGCAGAAGACACCATGCATATGTCCAGAAGTGAATCAAATTGGGCTCTTGATTGATCGATAAACCGAATGATATTTATACGTTGTTCATTTTAACATAGGTTGTTTTATGAAAACTAAAACTTCACTTTCACTAATGCTTGCATATATGTCTTTATCTGTGAGTGAGATTCCAAAATCTTATTAATTTTATAATGAATGTTCTGGTATGTTTAGATTCATCCTTATTTGGAAACACGAACAAAATTACAATATAATAACACAATTTAACAAAAACCAAGTTTAACAAAAAGAAAGAATTATGGAAATTGTTCGGGAGTTACGGCAACGTCAATAAGTCGAGTGGAAAAAAAATAAAATGGCCATTACAACCCAGTTAGAGCATGTCGAAACGATTCTTAAAATTAACTTAAGCTTAAATTTAATAAAATTATTTTTACCTTAAAATAAATTAATTATATATCATCATCATCACAGGCTATCAATAGTTCACTGCCAAGATAGGCCAAAATTGCCATAAATCTCGATGTTGCGCCACCCGCATCCCTAGACTAGCGCAAACTTACATATTATTATTAATTATTAATATTATTAATAGTCCACTGCCATCATAGACCAAAAATTGCCATAAAGCTCAATCTTGTGCCACCCGCATCCCTAGACTAGCGGAAACTTACATATTATTATTATTAATTATTATTATTATTAATAGTCCACTGCCAACATAGGCCAAAATTGCCATAAAGCTCGATCTTGCGCCACCCGCATCCCTAGACTAGCGCAAACTTATATATTATTATTTATAGCTGCGTCTAGTGGGGGGTTGTCCTTTTGCATAAATGACCCTCGAACTAATGAGGGTGTCTACGTTTGTTAATATTCTCATAATATATGGTTATAAAATTATCATGGCACTTGTTTAATAACCTGTTTGCAATGAATGGATTTGCTCGAACTGGAAAGAACTACACCCTCACAGATTACTAGCTTAAATTACTAGTATATTGCTGCAGTATTTCGTTTCGCTTCCAGTAACTGTACCCCCTGTTACTATGGGTTTTGTTAAACTTTTTACGATTATTGCGAATTGTACATTAAGAAGAATCATAGATTACACTAAGTCATAAATGTGGCCAGTATTAAGATCATGTTAATAATAATAACTATTCAAGCTCGCTGTTAAAGCAAGATTTACAAATGTATTTCAACTATAGTCTAATCTCACGTACCCTTTTTCTGTCAAGCACGTAGGTGACATTAATTCTTAACTAATTATTCTAAGCTGGGTACAGATTGCAATTATTGATGACTTTATTGTCAGGTTGCTGTAGTTATGTGACTAGCTTTGTCTATTATGTCATTAGTTCTTTCCTAAACGTGTTTAATATGCTTTATTGTTATACAATATGCTCTAGATATTTTCGCGGTTATTTCCCAACTGAGATGTTGACGACATAATACCAACGTTAAATATGAATATATCACTGTTCTTTCGTATAGCCAATGAATGATTTTCAATAACTATTGCCCACAATTCCGTCTTGTCGTTTTACGCGTTAGGTTCATCCTAACTAGTACCATGCTGTTATAGAAACACAGAGTAAAATAATAACGTTCCGTTATTTTTTGTTTTGTATGTTGACGGTTTTAATTATCTCAATACATCTATCTGTATTATGATCGAGGAATTACTATCAAGTGAACGGCGTTTTCGTTCATGTATATATAGTAGTTAATGATATGACTGCTGCCGCGTGGTGTAGAGGTTAGAATATCTGACTGCTGCGTCGAGGGGCCTAGCTGGTTTCTAGCCGAGGAACAATATTTGTGTATCACAAATTGTCGGTTTTCGGGTCTATGTGTATTCCGTGGCCCTTACACTAAATCTGAACCTTCATACGATCTTATTGCATATACATTACGTCGAAATAGAGAAGAGGGTGACCATTGAGTGCCTTTGTGTTTGCGCAAATTCTTAGGGAACTATAAAAATGTTTTGCGCAGTTAATGTCGTCTGGCAATAATATGAAGATATCGCCCTGGTCGAAATCGACCAGGAGAACATAATTTTATTATATGTATTGTAGGTAACATAACACAGTCTGGCAGGTCGTGGTCCTTCCTCAAGAAAATAAAGAAAATTTTAAAAGTAAAACTAATATTTGCCTGACGATAAGTGATCCCTGCGGTGCATCAACCTGACAACCATGCTTGATATAAAGACAATATACAGAAGCTCTATCGAAGAGAAAGATGGCATGCCTTATCAGTAACCAGGGTAAACAGTGGTAGAGCATTGCAATTTGTTTCTAGTTGCAGAATTAATAGGTCAGGTAGAACGCGGTAGGACGACGTCCTCACAATACCAGCGTAAAATAGCAGCATAATGTTGCTATGTTTGGTATGGTGAGTGTAGGGATCCGGAGACCTTTATTACTGGTGACGAGGCATTCCATCTCTGTCCACAAGGGTGACAACGCATCTGCAATATGATTGTTTATCAAGGATGAATGTACGTTTGTTACTCTTTAGTTTTTTGCACATGGAACAACTTTATTTGAGACAACTATCAACTTTTTAAAAGTGTCCTTTAAAAGTAGCCAATTGCTACAATAGAATAACCCGGTTTATAGTTTCCTCAATTTTATTTGTGAGCAACTTTGATAGCTGAGTTGCTCAATCTACATACTATGTACAGTGTTATGTTGGATATAGAAGACGCAGCACTTGTTCTCATTTTATTGCATCGCGGCCGTCATCCGCGTCAACAACATGTTATTTGAAACAATCATCGGTTTTGGATTCATCTATTTTAGCAAGTACTCAATTTATTAAAAAAGGTGAGCTTCGTAAATATGTGTCACTTATTTCATGCATTGCTGTTAGTCTTGGAAAATTATTTAAAACGAAAGGATATCGTAATGAGGGCAAGAATTCCTCCGATGGAAAGATTACATTCAGTGGGTAATTAGTAGACAATATATGTATTTTTTGTTTGATGAAAGATTTGATGCGTCATTGTTTATAGAATATGTGGCAGTCGAGCAAGAAGCTCACCCGATGGTAAGTGATTACGACCGCTCATGAACATTCGTAATACCAGAGGAGTCGCAAATGCGTTGCCGGCCTTTAAGAAAGGTGAAATGCTAGAAATACAGGAGGCAAATATTTATTTAAAAAGATAATTTGTCAGCGAAAGGGAGGAAGGGAGGGTGTGGAATCGAGTTGTCGGTTGGGGAGACCAGCAACTTTACACAAACACCACGTTACTGACATCCATCTGAATTATTATTCCTCGTCGAGTTTAAACGTGTCATGGGACACCAGTATCACTTACCATGAATAGAAACGTGCTAGATAGTCACTATAGTTTCGGAGTTAGTCAAAAATTGATTCTATGACGGTACATAGAACTTTAAAAATAAAATTTATAAGTTAATTTTATAAAATTGTTAATAATCTTTAAAAGAAACTATTAAGCACGTTTGTAAGCAAATCTGTTTGTAATTCGTACCAAGTGAACTTAATTTATTTATTTAGTACTGTTTAAGCTTATGCTTTTAAAGTGTTAATATTTTATTAGGTTTATTTGCTTTTGTTAATCTTCTTTAGGAGTACAGTATGTTAATTCAGGAATGGTAATTTCTGTCGTGAATTGAAACATTACTTGATCCTCCCTTCAAAGAGGAGAATTTATGCAAGTGTTGGAACAATGTATTTAAGTCAAGCGGCGTAAATCATTAATATTAACAATTTACTAGATTAGTTTAGTTTAGTGTTCTGTATATGTGAGTATATGCAGATTTGTAACGAAACTTTGATAGCGTGATTCAGGTGTCATGAATCATTACTGAGACGGAATGACTCGTCACCAGTAACAAAGGTCCCCGGATCCATACACTCACTAGACTAAACACAGTAGCATTATGCTGTTAGTTTACGCTGGTATTCTGTGAGGGCCTGGTCCTACCCCGGTCGAGCTGACCCATCATTCTGCAGCTAGAAACAAACTGTAGTGTAGCTCTACCACTTTCAAAAATAGTTAAAGTTTCCATATTTATACAGATACCACATCGACACCGTTATGGCCGTTATTAGAAATCTCCCGTCAGGTTCTCGTTTTAATTACCATGATAAATAGAAACAAACTTGTACTCATAAGTGTGATCAAAACTGAAGGTACTCATATTTGTTGAACAACAAAAAACTCATTTAAACATTGCGCTCTCAATACCGTATTCCGATTTACTCCAATTATGTTTAACCCGTGCCACCTTTTTCCACTTCAATTTAATGTAGTTAAAATTTGAAAATAAACTTTAACACTTATACATAAGGTTCATTATCCTTATCAACAGGATACTCTTGATGCTTCGGGCTGAAGTATAATACCAGCTTCTTATTCGACATTTTCCAATATTTATTCCCAAAGGTATAAAACCATTTTAGGTCGGCGACGAGAAAGAGTTTTTTAGACGAAATATAGGTAACAGATATGACAAAATATATATTTTGTAAGTTACATTTTGAAATGTCATTCGAATATTGTTAATTTTTTTTTTTTAAGTTATTCGTGTCAAAAGACAGTAACAATCGTCAGAAACGACTACGCGATCTCGAATTTATGTTCTATTAAATAAATATGAAATGTTATACATATAAGTAAGACTGTTTCATATATTTAAAGATTTTTATTAACATTGGATTTAATTGCATCAGATGTTAGAGACTAAAAGAACTTTTGACGGCCGCCCGACGTAGAAGTTAGAATACTTGGGTTCCGTTACTAGACTAGGTAAAATATTTGTATATCACAAATTGATATAAGACACAGAACTTTCCTCCGATCTTAATGAACATGGCGGAGCTTATCCTCTCTAGTAAAGTAATGACGAGTGTGTGCTTCTTCAGTTAATATCATCTACTAATGGTTAAACACAGAAGGATATATAATGTTAGATGATACAGTGTCCTATGTTCTAGTTTGAATTTTTAACTGAGACTATGTTAAAATTTATATCAGTTCATTAGTAAAGGAAAGTTCCAACAAGCGGATTGCTAAATAAGTATTTTGAAGATGCATACTACATCTTTGTCTGTCAGTTATATAAAAATTGAATTCGTGTTTTGCTGTAAAATCGTAAGTCCCGGAAATAATTAATATAGAGATAAATAAACACGATTAATACAGAGAAATACATATTATTTAATTTTTAAGTTTAAGTGCTTTTTTATTTATATTAGTTTATTTGTATAATATAATAAAAAATACAAATTATTTAACATATATTGTGATTATTCTTAACATGTTCTTCATTTTCACACATAAATCATAATAGAAAAAAATTAATAATTAAATATTAAGAAAATCCATTTATTACATTACATTTAAATAAGCTAAGTGTTAGCGGTAAGGCCATTTTGAAGCTAGTGTCTAGCTGAAATATAAATTAATGGGTTGGGTCGACTAAGAAAGTGTCACGCTCTCACAGAAAACCAAATTAAATAGCAGGATAATGCTGATGTGTAAGGAACCCCGATTTACAGGTGATGAGACGTTTCATCACAGTCTTCATGGGTGAAAACGCATGCCGCCTTACATGTGTTGTCATCTCTAATTGTTGCTGATAGTGTTGTTGGTCTGTATTTATTCACCCACTGTCAGACTGTGTGCTCATTTGTTACCTTACCAAAAAAAAAAACATTGTGATGCACCGCTACTGCTTTCAAAATCTACGTACGAATTTTTTTTTATGGCTGGTGGCCATTTTTTTTACATAGGGAAATGCCTACTCATACCCATCCCTGAAGTGGCAAGGATGGGTTGTGTCGGACTCGCACCGACTAAAACCTCATGGTGTTCCACATTCGTCGCGTTTGGCGGGGTCACGGGAACGCTTTCGCACACATCCGCAACCCCACATGCGCCGGCCGACAAAGCGGCCCCTTCTCCGGGGGGAGAACATCCCCCTCTCCACCTCTCCAGGTAAGGCACGCTGGAACACGGACGCGCCTTCAAACTCGGCCTCCTATGTAGGTGGGAAGCGGACTCCCCCGATTCCGACCCCCAGATGCCACGGGGGGCAGGAAAGCAGTAAGCAATGACCCACGCTTGAGTCGCGGAGGATAGGGAGAGTGGCACTCCTTTCCCTCCGTGACTCTGCCTCGGTGAAGTAGCCAGGACAAGGGTTCCCGAGAGGTTGCCTCGGCCTGGACCGTTATCCTGCGTGCGAGAGCGACTGACTCGAGAGGACCAAACATCGGCTCGATCGAGTTGCTTTTGACGGATTAACTAAATTAATATTATTATTGTTATTGTTAACGACATTTACCACCACTTTGGAATGCGTTGGCGCTGGAGAAGAAGAAACTCCAGCGACGCGAATCATTTTGTTTGCAGCGCGCTGTGTGCTGGTGCAGTGTTTGTGTGTAGACGCATGGCTTAGGCCTTGGTGATTCCATCGTCGGAGTCGTCGAGGGCGAGCCTCGGTCTCCTTCGGACACGGGTGAATGGGTGGATCGAAATGGGAGTAAAAATGAAGGCACTCCCATTCAGCGGATTTGGGTGAATGTACGAACTTGACACCGTTTAATATACCGTTTATAACTGGAATTCCAAACTATGGACGTATATTGTCATATAAGATGTATTTAACAATTATACAAAAGTAAAAATGTAGACTTAGCAAAGATACATAATTACGTGTAGTTAATATATTTCTCAGGTAGGCAGGTATCCTTTTATATATATATATATATATAAAAGGATACCTGCCTACCTGAATATAGAATACCTTTTGCCATTAAGTCCGCCTTTTGTGCAATGTGCGACAACTTGTGCAAAAAGTGTAAGTTTTTGGGGTTTAGTGAATCTGTGAGTGTTCTAGTAATAGTAAATAGTAAGGGATAGTTGATAAAAAATATATCGGGACTTTTAATTGTTATCAGTAGGCAGTAGGTTCTGTATCTGCATGCACTTTCTTCCACCTAAATATACGTATTGATCTTAAAAGAAGGTAAATATAAGGACAGAAAATATAGTCTTCTTCTTCTTCTTCTGCCTAGAGATTTCCCGGCCTACTGCCAGGGTCCGCTTTCCAACTGAGTTTTCTCTACTTTGCCCGGTCTTCGGCATCCACTTTCTTGAGATTGTTCTCCATCATGTCCGCTTTCACGGCGTCCAGCCAACGTTTCTTGGGCTTACCTCGGGAACTTGTGCCTTGTCCAACGATGTCTAGGCATCTATTTCCGACGTAGTCTGGAGACCTGCGGCTTATGTGGCCATACCATCGGAGACGACTTTCCTGCAGCTTAACTGGTATGTCATGAAAGCTGCCACGGATGTGTTCGTTTCTGATACGATTCATTTCGCATAACGCCACACATCCATCGCAGCATCTTCATCTCCGCAAACATGTCTTCTGAGGACTGGCTACGCCTCGCTGCCACACAATAAGACTAGTCGGATGACGCATTTATACACGAGGCCCTTTAGCTTCACCTCTATTCTGCGATCGCAGGCCATTAAATATAGTTTGTATCTAAATTTACTTGAGTATTCGTTTAAAATAAACTATCGCACATATCTTTAAATAGTTTTTGTTCTTCTAAGCGCTCGCTTTTTATTCACGGTTTGCGAGCAAACCAAGTTCCATTCTGCTTCCAGTAGCAATGAAGTTATTAATTGCAATTTTAAGTACTAGCTTACCACTTACTGCGGTGAAATATAAGATCTTGAGGAATTGTGTCTTAGAAAAAATGTATGGAAGTTATTTGAAGGCCGCCAATTTACAATGGGGCCTATTGGCAGACTGTTCCAACACCTTTTCTAGCGTGGAGGCTTCCGCCTAAACATGGGTTTTCACTTAACTTTGCTTTTGTTTAATATAGTGATTAAGTAGACTAAATAATATTGAATTACTATTTAGTTATAATCATTAATTACTTGTTAAAAGTAATTAATGCCAAAGTCATCACTCTAATTATCATTTCATACCTGACATTTGTCAAGCTATCTGAAAAGGAATGGTTAGTGACAAGGTTTATGAAACAAATCATTCGTATTTAGTCATATAGGTATAAATGTAATAAGGAAATCTTACCGTAACTGGCAACTCTCGAAATATGGTTGTCCCTTGCTAACACACTAAAAGGGCTAGGTGAGTGTATACCCTGGCGATTGGTAGAAACACATTCACCATATTAGACTAACCAGGACCTCAGTCTTAAGAATATAACTTTCAGCACATATCATATTTTTGGGGCTTATTAGTGGTCTCTAGTAATTACATCGTAGTCTTCAAAGGCAATAAACAATATTATTGAAAACCTATTCTAAAATTATTTACTATTACCGCACGTGTTACTGTATACCGCTTAATATACTGCACGTAACACGTACGCTTAAATTATGCAAAATATGTCATAAATGCACACCATTGATAGCTTAATTGCCTACAACGTGACATATTGAAATGTGTACTATCAGTTTTATCGTAACGTATTCAGTTCTTTTGTATTAACTGCTTGTTAGTTGTAATGATTTGTTTTAATGCTAATATTTTAGCATTAGTAAATAATGACAGTTATCAGCTGACATATTTTGTATAGAAAATCAATATATTTCTCTTCTATTTCTTTGAGACTAAAGGAAACTATGAAATATAATGAGTATTCTATGATAAAGGTGATTACATCTCTTAAATTTGAAACAATGGTTATTCCGTAGTTATTTATATTTTTAATTGTTTCTCATTGTAAGTAAAAACATTAACACATTTTTAATTTAATTTGCTAACAAAGATCATGTGGATAAAGTTTATTAGCGTATTTTTTTTATATAATATTTGCATAGAGGGTTACGGGCGCACGTGCAATTTAATTATAAAATGGCCGTGAGTGTTTGTGTATATTGTTGACCGTGATGTTGGGTTGTTACCGTAATGCGTAGCAGGTTTTAAATAATAATAAATATAATTTAAAATATAAACTAACCAAATAGAAGGAGTCTGGACGATTTCGAACATTTTATATCTTTATATATGTATATCTTTTGTTTATAACCAGATGATATTAACTGTGCAAGATATTTTATAATACCATAAGCATTCGCACAAATACAAAGGCACTCACGCAGCATATCCTTACCCAGAACAAATGCATGTAATATACAATAAGATCAGAGTAAGAACAGGGTATTGGTCCGTAGAACGTAACGGTCCAAGCCGAGGCTCCCTCTTGGGAGCCCTTATGCTGGTTACCCTCTAATAGAGGTCTCAACTAAGCGCCTTAAGCGCTCGGTCACCTCTCAACCCGGTTAAACTGTAAAAACCCTCGGGCTAACAGCGGCCATCAGCCTGAAAAAAAAACGGAATAAGGTCGGTTAAGGACATGGTAAACGGTTTAGTTTGACTGGGAGAGAATGCCAAGAGGCCAGTGTACCATTTGTAACTCTTTTTAAAGATTTCTCAATTAAGAATAAATAAATTAATAAAAACGTGCATATAAAACCCGGACCTGATAACCAATGATTTATTCCGTTGCTGGCTTCGTCATGGCGGATCTAGGACCATTCACAAGTCATTTGAGAATGCAAAAACCACTCCTTTAAGATATATTTTATTTTATACGCAATTTAAATTTTACAGTGATAAAAGCGGATGTATAATTTCCAATAAAGGACATTATATTTCGTTTAAAATGATAAATACAGTCAATAGCAACTTCAATTCTGATAAAGAATTAGGAATTATTGTTAGTATATAAATTTCTCGTTTTCGGGTAGTGAGTACACTCGCAGGCATTAACATGGAAATTGGAAAACTTTTGAATTTAACTGAACTTGAACTTTTTTGAAATGAGGTACAACATTTTTGAAACTATGTGTATGTGCGTAAACGATTTTATATATATAAATTTATATATTTTATATATATAGATTTGACTGTATTAGTGTTAATTCTATCTTAGCCCTAATGTATTATTTTTATCTTAGTCCTAAGGGTTGATAGCGCATTATAATTCCTATATATATTTAGAACTAGTATAAAATGGCGCTTAGTGTTACAATATATTTTTGCTAAATTGAATCAAGTTATTTTTACATGTACTGAAAGCTTTTAAAAATTATGGTTACTATAAATGTATATGTATTACCTAACTACTTTTTTCAAGACTGAATATAAATATTTAACTTTAAATGTTTTTATACAACGCATGTGCAACTTGAATTTATTGATTATACATGAATATATATATTTATGTAAAAAACGAATAATTATTTTTCAACATCATTTTACAAAGTTCTAGAACAAAAGTATTTTCTAAAAGTTATAGGGGTCATATTACGGGAGAATTCTAAGTATTATTCCATTAAGTATATATAAAATTAATAACCTATAAAACTTTTCCAAAGTTCAACTTTGATCGCCATATTTTCCGTTTGTTACATCGCAATGAAGCTTACAGATATGACAGCTTAAGTCTTAGGTTTATTAGAAAAGTTATTTCGCAGTAAGATGGAGCATAATAATCATTGCTGTCTCGCTTTATGAATTTTATACGTGAGTAGATTGGTTGCATGCGAAATGGTAGCAAATACGAATGGGTCGGTTTGAAATAGTATCACCCTTTCATCGCTAGCATGCCGGGAGGGCGGGAAGGGGCAAGGGGCATAAGGCATTTCCGCGGAAAAAAAAGGTCACTCTTTCGTAAAATACTTAAGTAGAATAGCAGTATATATGTATATATATATATATATATATATATATATATATATATATATATATATATATATATATATATATATATATATATATATATATATATATATATATATATAAATATATAAATATAATTGATGAGTAAAGGAATCTGGAGACTGGACAAAGTACCTTTATATTGATTGGAGAATACTGCGCTGAAATTCTTTTCAACGACTTAACGATTACTGTAATTTTATAATTGTTATTAATTATGAAAATAATAAGTTCTTACATCATTAGCTCGATTTGAGTAGGTAAAGCATGTCTGAACACAATGAAACATTGTAAACTTGTAAACTCCTTGAACTTATTAGATTCACAGATAAGTTGTGAGCGTAGCAGAAAAATAATAGTGTTATAGTCACGCTGCAGTTAATTTATAGTTTAATAATGAATCTTTGTATATTGATATATATTTTGATAATAATGAGTTAATATCTTGAATCTTTATTGGGCCGCAGTTTTCACTTACCATCTGAGTGTTGTCTCTCCTAATATTATAAAACAATATTTTCAAGCAACTATTTTATAAGTAAGAATTGTAATGCCATGACTTTATCATACGACTGTGCTGTGCCGGCGACTTCGTTCGCGTAGACTAAATGATGATTGATATATCTCATGTAATGCAACGCTTTATTTTAGATGTTTTAAAAGGGGAAAAATTCCGACATAGGTACATGATTTTTGCATAACTTTAACCCTTTACGCAGCACACACAAAAATATTTTTTCAATTCGAACCAGTAGTTCCTGAGTTTCGCGTGTTCAACCAATCAAACTATTTAGCTTTATAATATCCGTTTAGATAGTTAGTAGCCCAATTTCGCGACAAAAATCACAGTCGACCTATTTCCAATTTCTGTTTCCATATTATATAGTGACTTCACTACAGTTACATCGTCTTCATCGTCATTTCAGGCCATCTCTCACAGCTGAACATGCGTGTCCTTAGTTTGGTGAATGAACTCAATGGATAATACTATATTTTAATATTAAATTAAAAATTATAATAGTTATTACTAAAAGAAGAATTTAAATTTGAATCAGCATACAAGTTCGCGAGACGGTTCGCTACCAAAATGACAACTCACGAATGTAATGGTTATACTTATACACCAATAATGCGAAATTTCGTATCAATAACGTAACGAGAACATAAGAAATGGTATTCTAACTCACGATCGCTAGATTATGAAGTCGAGATGGTACTAACATACAAATTTATATATATTTAATAAAATTATACTAACATAAAAAATTATGAATAAATTAAAGGAAATGTAATAAAACGTTATCCTAATCAAATCCATTATTCAACTCCATCGGTACTTAATCAGTTCTGAATATAAATAACAGGTTCTTGGTTTTAAATACTCGATACGATTTCAGTCGTTTCATTATGAAAGCATTGTTCGGTTATGACAACGATTTTACCGGATTATTTGTTCCAATTATATCCGACCTAAACGCTTATGGGAATTTGGCTCCGTTTCCCGACCTAGTATATAATCTTAGGGACGTTACCTTTATTATAATTATACCTTTATCGTATCGATATTTACATAAATACCTTATATTTTTAATATTATTTTACGAAACCAGTTTAAGTCTATTTTTTAATTTATTTAGATATTGGTATGTTTGAATCTCAATAACAGAATCTATTTGTGTGGCTAACGTGTTATTTTAGAGAGTTTAATGCTGAATTGTATCTTTGAATGGTCAACCCTATTACTTTATTACTTAAATGTGACCTTTTAATGATAAATCTGTTGTCCTTGTCATTTTGTAATAATAAGTTTTCTGGGAATAAATTAATTTGAACTATAGCAGATTACAAAGCAATGAGTGTAAACGCTAGATAGAGTAAATATATTTTAAAAATATTATCTGAACTAAAAATCATGCGGTTATAAATAGACGTCTATACTAATATTGTATTACACTATATAAAGACGTTCTTTTTGGTTTTGTTTGTATGTAGGGTGTAATAATAAAACTGAAACTACCCTTAGAATTTCTATCACCAATAATAATGCGCGTTATACTTGATTATATCTACATTTTTTTTATTTTTTTATTTTGATACTAATTTGTTATCAGTTCGAAATCGCAATATTTGTATAATAAATAATAAGTTCTGGTAGCAGTCCTTGGCTTATTTATTGACGTGCGCTGGACAAATTTAAATGACGGTTGGTTTTTAACAAAAATATCGATATCCTGTAACGTCAGTCCTAGCCATTTCTAATTCCTGATAAATAATGCTTCTAAAGAATGTGTATTTTAAAATGGTGCCGCGGGCTGTGTACAGAATTCAGATGAAGGCTGCCGATATAGGGTTATTTAAATTATGGAAAAAAAATTCTCTAGAACATTGACACCTCTATATTTTGATACAATTATTAGCTCGTCTGTATTTTTTAGACAAAACAAATGTACATATATCTTCCGTTACATATTAATATTAGTCATTGTATATTTAAAAGTGGTAGAGCCATGCTGTAGCTAGTTTCTAGCTGTCGCATACCATCAATGAAATAGCAGCATAAAACTTTAGTCTATTCTAACTTGACGATTCCATGCTTTCGTCGTAACGTAACGTCGACCGTTTACTGCATATAGCAGCTAGCAAACAGAAGAATCTTATTTCCCAATTTTTCCATTTTAATTATATTATTATTATGCAATATCAGATTTAATAGATCTTTTTAAACTTATTTGTTTGGGAACCGTCACTTTGTTGGTAGCACGATATCTCTGGAGACCTTTTGTGCGTACTGTATGCCCTTATTGAACCGTAAAGATAGTTTTCATTGTTTGACCAATTTGCATGTCTTATCTTATTAATGCCTGCCTAAATTGAAGAGACATCTTAAGTCAGTATGACTTTCATTTCTACCTCAGATTTTAAAATATTGTATTAAAGATAATTTCAAGATTTCGTAGTAAATTCAAACAGTAAAATCAAATTAATGTGTTTCATAGAGAAATGGTTCATTTAAATATAATTTTGGCATATAGCATATTTAAATACAAGAGGTCTGAGACTGCAATGCTTTTACCGAGCATAATAGCAACATCAAGTTAAAGCTAAATTTTCTAGAATAGGAGACTTTTTTTGAAAACTAGTAAGCCCTGGTTCACCGATAGAGTGTGTTGAATTTATTAAGTTGCGTATAAATATATAAATATACCCAATTACTAGTACTCTGCATTCTGACTCTGTCGTCAGATTTGTCAACGTTTGTCCATCTTGAATCTTAGTTGAAGATGCATGTAATTTTTATATAATAATTCGTAAATTGTGTGCTCTTTCGACACTATTAATTTCATAAAAAAACTAAACAATTATTGCATATTCTGGTTGTTGGTTTTTATTGTGAAAAATTAACAACTATTAATTTAATTATTTAAGTAGTTTTAGGTATTAGATTTAAGGTGTTCGCCGTTGCAATGCAATTCTTTATGGGAAATATTCTCAAATCAGGATTGTAAAATTGAATGGTGTGCGGGATTTAGTTTTTCTTCATTCTAAATGAATGAAGAAAATTAGACGACCAAGAGTAATTTGGTGTTGTGCATTATCACTTACCTTTAAGTGAATTGAGTGCTCGTTTTTCACCGTTAATTTTATAAAAAACCAACAATTATTGCACATTCGAATGGACTATGATTAGTATAAGAAATTAAAAGCTATTAATGCGATTATAATGTATAACCTTATTTAAGTAGTGGTTTATAAGATTCGTGATATTCGCCGTTGCAATAATGGAAAATCTTAAGCCAGGATTGGACTGTTTGCAGGATCTAGTTTTGTTTCACTTTTCATAAATTAAGAAAAATATATCATCGCCTATTTCTTTGAAATATTGTGCATTTTTAAAGAGATATAAAAATATTTTTCCTTTTTTAAAGCTGTAATTACTTGTCTCACAATATATCGAATATGAAAAGCTTCTTCGGTGATTTTTGCGTTTAGTACATGTTGTCACCTTTCTCTTTGATTGTGATAAAAGTATAGGAAATTAATTCTTAGTTATACATTTTAATACTTTTTTTTCAATCTTATTTTATTTTACTATTTAAATATTTCATAATTAAATGTTTTTCTTAAAATAACTTTTACGTGTCATAATATATAAAAGTTGTAATGTAAAGGACATAAGAATACTATCTAATGTCTGCAGATTCGCTTGCGTAGATACATATATGTATATTAAAATATGGCACGGATTTTGAGTAGTCAAAAGCCAAGTAAGTAAGGCAAAATTCGCGTAACGAAACCATAGCGCGATTCAGAAACAGTGCACAACGTCATCTATCGAGCTTTGATGTAAACTTACAATATTTTTAACTATATATAAGACATTCATGCTCCTTCCTTCAAAAATTATGAACTTCTCGTATAAACTTTCAACCCCTAATTTTCCCTCGATAAATTTAAAAAAGACACTGATACACGTACAGATTTATTTCTAAACAGAAGCAGGAATAAGAAATTTCGTGATTCTCACTTTGAAAATGACGGACTTCCATGTAACCGTTCATCCCCTATTTTACCATATTACATAACATAAAAGGCATCAACTGCCAAATTTCAAGCTTGTAGCCCCAGAGATTGAGCTCTACGTTGATGAACCGGTCAGTCAGTCAGGACAAGTAATTATATATATATAGATAAGAAACGTAAAGTTTAACAGATGTTGTTACCAGTAATTGAGTTAAAGAGTTCCTACGCTCGCTGTGTTTCGTACAGCAGTATGAAACTGCTAATTGACGCAATTTTTTTGCAACAGATTCTTTTCCGTGTGTTCCTGCGGATATTAATCAGGTCAGAGTAACTGATTGTTAATTCAATTTTTTTTGTCACAAGTTTGTATATCCATCTAGAATCACATATCGTGTGCTCGTTCGTCATTCTCCAATATTGTTAAAAAATATTTCACCTCTATTAAGTAAAAACCATAAATAATTACCGTATATTTTTTTACAAAGTACGTGTGAAAACGTAAAAAAAAACCAGTCAATTTAATTATTTAATTAAAAATCACCTAAATGGAATAGTAAGCAGCAAACATTTTAATTGCATGTGAATATATTGAACACTGAAGTAAAGAAAAATTAATTATATTAAGATATATTTTTTTGCTTACCCGAGTCGAGTATCAGATTCAGATTTCGAGGTATTTTTAAAGTTGATTAATAATTATAAGCGAACCCTATGAGTAGTGTCTGGGGCTTGCTATTGACGAGGCAGTATGTAATATTTAGCAATAGAGTTTATTGTACCAGACACACTTACATAGATTACTCCTTTTTAATACCGATAGTCATTCCATCTCCTATTTGTTTTAGTTTCAATAATTTGTTGGCTCAGATCTAATCTATATATATATATTTATATATATATATATATATATATATATATATAACCTGAAGATCCTAAGTTCGGATCCCTCTATTGAAAGCAGAGAGCAAGTGGTCGTCATTCTTTCGAAATTTAAATTCTAAGGAGCTTATGACTTCGAAAATTGTATATCACAGGCGCTACTCCCTAATTCCGTTAATATTCATTCTTTCCCATCTTCAATTATTGTGACCCTACACTTCTCAACGTTTTCATTTCAGCCGAGTGGAGGCGCGTGTTATCCGACATTTATTTTATGGAGCACAAAAAAGACGAATCAAAACTCCGAGTTACACAAAATATTAAGACGAATAATTACATTTATAGATACAGACTAAGGGATATAATTTAATATAGCTGTCTCTGTCTAACGTTATACACGAGAATTATTAAATGATTTTCAGTTATAGATCGATTCAGTCCTTATTATTTACTACCGATATCTTTATTGCCACTGCGTTCAATTGTTACACGTATAGGCCTTGGTCATGTACGAAATTAATGACAAAATTATGTACGTTGAAATTATTTTATTTACAATATAATTAAGGACTTTTATATGCATCGCGTTACATTGTATATTGTTGTTCTTATATTAATTAATATTTATTATTATTATTACGAATAAACTAGTCTTATGTGCTGATTTTTATTCTTTATCGGATCCAAAATTTACTTAGGGCAAAATATGTTCGAGTGTGTTTTGTGTCATTCACACTAGATCATAATGGTGATCAATATTTATGTACCATAAAGGGTACATATAAGGGTGGAAATTTGCCTCATGGTAAGTTAAGACAGCGCTCCATAAACACATGAATCTCTCCACCACATGTACAACGAAGACGTACACGCGTTTTAACACCTGTGGATTAAGATGTTTTCGGAAACTTGCACTCATGCGTCCTATGTAAATTTTGTTTCCCACTCGTAAATAAATCTGGTCGACTACTCACTAACGAAATACCAACATTAAATGGAAAGAAAGAAAGAAATAAAGAAAAACATTTATTTGGTACATATAAAACAATATAAAACAGTAACAAAAAATAAAATAACGACAATTAAATGCACCACAATGGCTTATATCACGAAGTTGACAAATCCTCGTGAATGCAGGTTTTCAGTGGAACCATGGAAGATAGATGACCATCCTATTTATAAAACTTAAAACAACAAAAAACTCAACTATAATTACAAATAGTACTCGTAAACTTAAAACTGGGTTCACTTGATGGCAAGTGATTCCTGTCGCCCATGACATCTGCATTCATTCTTAACAAGGAATCATAATGCAGATGCGTTGTTACCCTTGAGGACAGCTGGAATGCCCCGTCACCAGTAATAAAGGTCTCCGGATCTCTACACTCACCAGAAGAAACACAGCAGCATTATGCTGTGCAGTATGACGATATCATATCCTTTTTGTATAATAAATAAACTGGTTAGAAACGGAATCACAGTCTATCTAATGGTAAATGATGACTGCGGCCCATACGCGACTATTCGTATATTCATCCACAGATGCACATATGTTTTCACTACAGAGGACTAATAGATTGCCTCGAAGAAAGAAACTGATCTCCTTTCTGGTTAGTAAGGTATTTGGTTTAATTTTTTCATCAGACGAAAAACAGTTATTATTTTGCTCTGTTACTTCGGAAAGCGTAGTTGTAACTTAAAAAAGCCGACTGATTAAATTTATAATTTCAATTTATTGTTTTTATATCACATATCAATCACGAACGTGTAAGTCACAGTGAAGATAATAAAAAAAAATATATAAAAAACATTGCGTAATGTAAAGTTATATAATTTATTATGCTCAGTGTTATTTACTATATTATTAATTATGCATTACGATTACAACATTAAGATATCTGGAAAGCGGCGCTACTAAATAGGAATTCCGAATGAAATCATTAAGGGAATACCCGTTTGGAAGCATTGTGCAAATAACGTTGCGATCATCGATTCATCTTGAGTTTTTGCTTCAAAAGTCCTTATCTTAATAGGCAGTGGGAGTCTCCTAATGACATCATTTTTTCTCGAACGCTTTGTTTAGGTTACCACACGAGGTATCCTGTTTTATTAGTCGTTTTTTTATCACAACGAAAATTATATGTGTGCTTTTTTTATAATTTTTGTTTATCAGTATTTTTGTCTACAACACATTGACTGAGCTGCAGTGGAGTTATGGCAGTTTAGTGTTTGGACGCTCGATTTTATTTCTTATTGTGCTAATTATTCGAGTTCAACAGTAAATCTTTATGTACAGTAAAATGCGAAGACGCGAAGTCTGTCCGTTAGTTTTTGTTGAAACCGTGTGTTAGTTTTCCTTATAAGGTATTGGGACCTTCTGTAGGGACCAAGAAGAACCCAGCGCTGGGAATTATATAAAACTACTATTACGTTATTTAATAAGTACTCACCTAAGAAAGTGACAAAATCCTGCTCTGTTTCGAATGATGCGCATAGACCCAAGCAGTAACTAGTAACAGGTTTTAAGCGTCAATAGGCTAATGGTTCAGGGTACGGTCTTCGAAACTATAGTTCGGGGGGTCGAATCCATCATTCGACTAACGGCGTGAACCATGTTCTAGTACAAGCATCAGCATAGTTGGAGTTGTTAATCGGAATGTTACTAAGATTAATAGTACTGCTACTGTATATATATATATATATATATATATATATATATATATATATATATATATATATATATATATATATATATATATATATATATATATATAGTTTTATAACAAACCGCAGGGGTCAAATCAATCGACACACACAGGTCTCTGGATCCCTGCACTCACCAGACGAAACATAGCAACAGTATGCTGGTATTCTATGAGGGCGTGGTTCTACCCCGGTCGAGCTGTCCCATTCACTCTGCAGCTAAAAGCAACTGCATTATAGCTCTACCTAATCTCTGTTAAAATCTCAGAGCAATACAAAAGTGGTTATAGGTGACTCTTTACTATACATGCTTTGTTAAATATATACTGTGAGGATTAAGTTATTCCATCTCATCAACAGGTATTGGGTGTGTTATAATGAATTAGTAATAATGTTATGCTAATATTTCACGCTGGTTTTCGGAGAGCGTTGGACCCTCTTTGGTTAAGCCGACCCATTCATGTTATAGTGACCTGAAATTTCAATGAACAAATGTATTCTGTGCGGATTACATACTGCCGTCCAGGATCGAGATCAATTCGCTCGCGTACATGCAATTTCGGTTCAAAAGTACAGTTGTTTCCTTAAAATATTTTTTCTTTCCTGTTACCACTAACTGTTGCTTTATACGTTCTTTTAATGCTCGCTTGGGATTTCCTTGAAAGATCTTAATGCCTTTATTACGATCAAGATACATTCTCGTATATGTCAAGTTATTATGGAGCATTACAACTTGACATATAAACGTTACGTCTATGTAAGGATTTTTTTTTCGGAATAACCCCTGATAAAATTTGTAGCACACCTGGTATCGTGGTAAAACCCTTGGTAATCATTTTTTTTGTTGTACACATAAATATCAAGATACAAGTTTTGTATATATGTAGGTATATATTTTTAATAATGGAATTAAAAATGAAATTAGATCTACTAAACTCATATATACACATAATTATTATTCGTAAAGATTGTTAGAAAGATGACAAATAACAACTTAAGAAAGAAATAAATTTCTTTCTTAAGTTGTAGTTAATTGTCGTTAATTATACAATTTCTTTTATCCAATTATACAACGTTGTGTTCATTGTTAGTTCTCGCCCTAAGTGAGGGTGGAACAAATGAATTTAAACTTCTGGTTGGCGTTGATACCTACGCACAGGTCATATTTCTGCGGTTATTATTGATCATTCATGTTCCCACATAAGATTTTATGTTCCTAATAAATGTTATTAGTACATAATTATTATAACATTTTTTTTATTTTATTCGTAAGAAAATGTAATCGAATCAAAAGCTTATTTATACAAAGTGAAACGAAAATTAATGTATTTTGAATAGAAAAATTCAATGAGACACCTTAAAGGAACTGTAGAATCATTATTAGAGAACGAGAAATGTGTCAGCGTTGTATTTTATATTGGAAGTGAAGAACTCATTACTGGCAATTCAAGACATTAGCTTTCAGACAAGATATCACAACTACTTTTTGATTTATTTTCGAAGGCGGATGCGAATGTCATGAGTCATATACTAACAGCAAACAAATTGCGAGCACGTAATAAAAATCTACAATAAAAACTTTTTATCGTTCTATTTACTGATAAAAAATACCAGTTGTCTTTTATATAATGTGCTTAAGTATTAATTCCATAAAACTACATATCAACGTCTATGAAGCTTATTGTCTAATTCTTGCACCACGATAGCAACTCGATAAAGAATGTCATCCTAGATCTATTCAAAATAGTTTCGTACATATTTAACATTAGAAGCAATAGTCAAATATTGAAAATAAAACATAAGCGAAACAGTTCTAATTTACTAAACATAGATTCACAATAATTAATATAAGGTGGTAATTGAAATAATTACATCCCTCTTTTAAACGTTTACAATTTTATGAGACCTTTTTGAGAATGTGAATGGATGTTTGATAGTTTTTTGGATCTAAGTAATGGATAAGAAAAGGTTGTTATAAAATAAAAATATAAGTAATTGTTCAAAGTTCATCTTCAAAGTTTAAAACTGATATATTTTAAGTTTTTTATAATAAATAAAGCTGGTAAACTAGTAAAGTAAATGTAAATAAATAATAAAAAAAAAAAATTGATAATATCTTCCTTGTTTACGTATCTTTACTCGGTTGTATTCAAGGGGTATTCAACAATATTCTATATAATAATCTATTAGCCGGGATTGGTTAATCTTTTTAGCAACTATTACTTTTTTAAGGATAATGTAAATTAAAATACAATTATAAAATTACAAAAATTACTGCACAAGGATATTCCCAAATTATTTAGAGAATGTTTTTGACAATTGTCGGTCCTTTTTCTATCGTTAGGTTTTCAGGTCACGCAATTAAATGGTCATGCTGGTAGGTAAAGGCCCTTTCCTATATAATAATAAAATGTCAAAACAAAAGATTTCTTCGTTTTCTTATAGTCTGCTTGTGCGTCGATTGGGTTTTTTGCTTTTATTAAAAATATTTTCTCAAAATTAATATCTAATAAATATTATAATCTTATTTTGAAAGGTTACTTAAACTTGCAGGTAAATAGTCTGTATATTTTAAACTATTGCAACCATTCTGATGTTCAAATATCTACGCTTGAAAACAATGATCCACGTTGCAGTTTGACTAGCTCCAGCATGAATGGATCAGCTTGACCGGGGAAGAACCACGGCCATACAGAATACCAGCGTGAAATAGTATATTAATACAGCTGTGTTTCGCATGCGTGAGAGTAGAGAACTGAAAACCTGATTACATCTCAGTCCTTGATGGTGACAACGTATATGTGTGGTTCTTGAATTTTGAATTTTAGACAGTTGATGTTATGGCTTACTTTCATCCTCATCTTCAGAGGAATTGTGTGCACCGTTGTCACTTTTTATAATACATTGTAAAACATTTATATTAACAAATTTGTTTCCTATCTTTATCATGAGAAACATTGAATTTGGATACCTCAGTCAGTAAATTTAATCAAGTGTTTGTGTTTTTCAAGTCGCCTCCACTATATAGTTCATCTTTTGATCTTTTTACGGTTGTTAATAACTACACTCGTGAGCAAAATAACCGACTCATACCGTACGCTTACGGTAAAATATTTGTGTAAAAAATCTGTTGCTCAGATTTATTTTTTGACTATAGTAGATTAAATTTGAAGCTTTAGCTTTAAAATGAGATGAGAATGTAAAATAAATAATTTCTGAATAATAAAGAAAATAAATCGGCGTCTTAAACTCTAAAATAAGTAAACATGCACTCTTAAGAAAATAAAGACAAAAGGCAAAACAATCATAAATTAAATATTAAAAACAATTCAATGCTTAGCCTCTTGGCGGAAATTACAGCTCCTAATCGGTTCTTCATAGACAGGATAAGATTTTTCACTACTTGAAGGTCCCTTTTCGTAGATGGCGCAGTATTTATAGTCTGAACATTTATTTTAAGCTCGTCCCATAAATGCTCAATTGGTGTCAGGTTAGCCACCTTTAGTCTTCTTCTGACTTTTCTATTGTAGATTTAGGTGAACGCTAGGAGGGACCGATTTCTGGATGACTAATGAATCGGTTATATGTCTCTGATGTGCCCCTTCTTCTGCCGGATCCGCTTCTCCAGTTAAAGCTTCCAGTCTCGAGGTATCACTGGTACATAGCAGACTGACTCATGTTTAACACACGAGCCTCTTCTCGATGACTCTGGCCTTGTTCTACTTCTCAATAGATGTGTCCATTTTTAGGCAATGTTTGTATTAAATAAGGGATGAGTGTACCGGTTGACGTTTAACGACTAACTGATAAGGGTAGGTCAGGTAAATGACTATTTTAAGGTCATCGCAATCCTAATGAGCATTATTGTAAACAGGTGCAAAAACTGTGATTACTAATAACAACATGTTTTTGGATCGCATTTTTGGAAAAGCATAATTATTAAAAATATTTGTTTCCAATAGTTAGAAGCCAAAAGAGCTTTAATAATTCAAAAAGGAAATTATAATTTAGGGCTTAGTTATTTTTTTAAAGACACTCAACGCCGCGCATGATTTTTGAGTCTTTTTTTGCTCACCAGTGTATTAGCCTCTATCTTTGTTTACCTTGCAAGCGAATATAAGTCTGTTTATATTTTGTATAGATATGTACTTTCTATAAACCGAATTTTAATTTTTAATGCAGTAAGCCATCGAAACATGATTAAAATTCACACGGACACTCGGCGGTATATTTCACAACCTAGGACTTTCGGCGCCGGCATTGTCGCCGCAAAATTGACTGCCATATGCTAACAAACGGCCTGTACAAGAGCGACCTCATTATTAAGTCGAATGAAGGTTTAGCGAGACATAAATGTGTTTCGATCGGCACCTTTTATCTATTTAATTTACCATTTACCAATAAGTTAATTCACACAGTTAATACCACATTATATTAATTAAAAGTATATCAGTTCCCTTGGTGCATTTTATGTTACACAGTAAGAACTTAAAAGTATCATAAAAGGCATTGAGCGAACTAATCTTAGCATAGTTTTGTTTACTTAATTATCGTATTGCATACTAAAACTCTTAAACTGCTAGTTCATGGGTGTTGTCATTCGTATGGTGAGTATAGAGACCCGAGTACCTGACTACAGGAAACTAGGTAATGCATTTCAATCCTCAGAATTGATGTGCATCCTGAAATCTTGTTGAGAATTAATGTAGATACCACGGACTGTTATCACATACCAAGAGGTCAAGTGAACTGTGTGCTCGTTCAACCTTAATATTATATTAAAAGATGCGTCCTAGATGAATATCGATGTACATAGGTGTTTATAGGCTACAGTTTTTAATTATCATTAGCTGAACTACGTGCTATACCTACGTGTTAATTTTTTAAAAAAAACTGTATTTGATTTTTCAGGTCGCCATTATATATTGTATGCCATCATCACAAGCTAGACGTCGCGCTCTCAAATCATAACGGTTTGTGTCAATGAGATGTTGCGTTTATTTAATAGTTTGATAAAAAGTATTGTTTTTCTTACCATATCTCAGGAATTTAAAAGCTGTAGAAGTAATGTGATATTTATCTTTGCTTATTTATTTGTTATTTTTATTAAAATATATTTAAAGTCCCTTAACTTTTTAAAATAATTTTATTCTTACTTCTTGTTTCGGTAGTTGACATCACCTAAAATAAACATTGTGGTAATTCACTGTAATACGCCATTTTAATATACTAAACTAAAGTATTACTTTATTTATTTTTTTAAAGTAGCTCTTTTTACGCGGGCGTTTAGTTGGGATTTACACGGACGGGGTTTTTTTTACGATACAGACCCAGATTTCTATTCGTGTATAACGGCCATTTCATCTTATTTGAATAAGTTTAATTTGTCATGACACAAGTTTCCATAAAAGTCTGTTATAAATTATAACAGTTTTTGCATAAAAAAATAGCGTATAATTTAATTTTATTAGTGAAATCGAATAAATAGTTTATCATCTATTAAAATATGTATGTAAAGGCGCCTAGATGTATACTAGATTTATCGCCATAAAGCTGGTTCTTACAAGATATGGTATGTATGTAGTGCTCCGAAGAGCTGTTTGGAACGATTCCAGACGCCGAGTTCCATCATCGGACGACACGATTACAGCCTCACCGCGAGGATGGCTGGTATTCCTCTACTGTACGCTTCTCGCGGAAATTTCTGCCCCACACAGCTGCCTTGTGGAACGGTCTGTCCTCCTAAACCAAACCAGTATGACTTAGGGTCCTTCAAGAAGCGAGCTTATTCCTTTCTTAAAGGCCGGCAAAGCATCTGCAGTTCCTCTGGTGTTGCGGTTGCCCATGGGCGTCGATGAGCACCTCGATGTTCCCGCCGCTCGTTTGCTCCCTTACATCCATAAAAACAAAAACTTAAATAAAAATCGGTCACTGACGCTGGATTTAAAATTATTTCATTTTAAACCCGCGACAGTCGGATAACAAGGTGTTTCATAAATCATAAAGTAAAAACATTATATAAATTTCATTTGTTCATTGAATTTAAAATTAACAATTATTCGTCTAAACATAATCATTCTTAATTAGTCATATTAGTAACGTCGTTTTCAAAGAATCGTTTGTGGAAAATGTGTTTGTTTTGCTTTTGTAATGTGTTAGAGTTCTTAGAGATTCTTACCAACCAACGCATCCCGTGGCTGTCCTTAAAGTTGAATTTGCATTTCCGTGGAGATCAGATATATTTGCCTGGATATACAGTGGATTAAATATCTTTAATATTTCCGACTAAAATAGCCATGACAACAATTTCATCCTCATTATCTTGATGGTTGGCAATCTACTGTGCACTTCACTCAAAATTTCCTGCACGCACAACTACTCTGTGGAATCAGCTATCGCCAGTGATATTTCCGAACAAATACGACTTAGGGACCTTTAAGAATAGAGCCTACACCTTTCTTAAAGGCCGCCAACGCATTTGCGATTCTTCTGGTGTTGCTGATGTTCATGTGCGGCGGTGATCACTTACCATCGGGTGGGCTGCTTGCTCGTTTGCCACCTGTTCTATAAAATAAAAAAGCGTCCATATTCGAGCATATTAAATATATATTTGTCACTCGACAACTAATTGTTGATGTTAACTCTAACCCTTAGTGGTAACGACCGCATGGCGCATTGTTAGATTAGCTGGGCCACTGTGATACTGGATTCGATTCCGAGCCGTGCAATATCCGGCATGGATGTGTTGTATATAAGTTCGGTGTCCCTAAACTATTAACTGAACCTTCTTCAAATCTTACTACGTCAGTTAGCTTGTGGAAGAAGACAAGTAGCTTAGAGTTGGGTTAGCGCATATATATCCTGACTAGTGATGATAACCGCCAGAAGATGTAGCCGTGATCTACATACTCTATTCAGATCACTTTTTGATATACAATTTAATCCCACAGCTTTAAACCTATATATACATATATATATATATATATATATATATATATGTATTTAATATATATATGCTGTTACTAGCCAAAATTCCGATGCTAGTTACTTTTACCACTAAGCGACGCAGACTCGAGTCCTTCAAAACATTGGCTATCACGATTGTATTGAAACAAAAATTAAAACATTTATATTCATAACATAATTGTACTAAATATATATGTCCTTCTTTTTTTAAAGTCGGTACATAATTGTTTTTTTTTATGACAACTCTAACCAAAACGGATCCGTATTTAATTCTGTATGCAGGATACGTGACACGATTATCCGGGAACTTTAAAGCTGTTTGAATTGTAGTACTGACCTTGTGAATATGGCGTTACCGTGCTTAAGAAAGCAGTTTTTTGCGGCATAAGTATTAAGTAGGTATTCTTTAATTTACTAACCTCTTACTTCACCTTGGTTTGGAATCGACGTAAACTTCACCCAGTCTTAAGTTTTGTTGAAGTTAATTAAAATATTACAATAAGAAAATGAATCATATTTCCATTAATCGATACTAAACAATAAGTTTTGAAAATGTAAAATGTACATATATTATTAATGAAATACATACGTTGTTAGTAATACTATTCCAAGAGGTGTTTTTAACAGTAATAAAGTGTTTGCGAGGTTAAAATGAAACCACAAAGGTGATAATAGGTGCTAAAAATTTATTGCAAGTGTGGAAATTGTGTATATTTATTTATGGATGTAAATAAATATTGCACGCTTTAAAAATCAAACCACAATAAGTAAATCAAATTTGCTTTCACTGGAATGAAATCTTGAATTTTTTTTAATTTCTATATATCTTAAATAACTTTGTATAATTTTTTTATATATATTTAAACGAACTAAATAAAAATTAGGGCAACTAGATTTCCTCAGCTGAAAGAAATTAACTGGAGAACTTAGTACTGGTGATGAAACATCCCATATTAGTCGTTGGGAGTGACTGTGCATCTGTTTATGATTTCTTGTCGAATAAGGATATGGGTAACTTGGGCTGAACCTCTTGCCATCAAGGTGAGTTACGACCTTGTTATCATTTATATCATAAAAACGTATTCACATTACATCTGGGAATTACCTTCAGACATTCTATATTCTTGTCTATTTTCTGGTCACTGCAGATTTTCAACATTAAGGTTTGCCTAATTTGTTAAATTAATGTAATGATGTAACGCATCCATTTGCGCATATAAATCATATAGCAATCAAATGACATAATAAGATTAAGTAGACATAGTAAGATTAAAAAAAGTGTATCTGATGGTGTCAGTGACATGGGATATGTGCGAAAACATTTAGACTCGTAAACCAACAAATTCTGCTAAGAAAATATTAACCTTCAATGAGCATGGAACTTTAATCCACTCCTATGTGGTATAGTGGATACTCCATGAGACTGTAAATCCCGATAAAACAAAAATTGTGGCATAATGTGATACGCTACTATTAAATGGTCTATCTGAGAATGGTCTTAAGAATTATCTTTCCTTTTGCTCGATTTGATTTTTCTTTCCGACTTCCCGACAGTACAAAGTGGAAGACAAATTGTAAAGCACATAAATCATCGCGTTACGAATATACGAAGCCAGGAAATGCCTGGCCAAGAAGAAAAAAGTTATATTCTAAAATATAGGCAAATCTATCGGAAAAAACTATTAAGCGAATAACAGTATTACTCTTTTTTGGACTGAAGATGATAAATAAAACACGGTTCAATTTATAGTAAATAATTTTTAAAGCCCTTAAATTCTCACATCCATCCTCGAATTCGTCCGAACGAGGAGTCATATATGCGTCTGACATGCTTTTTATGCCTTCTAGCCCAGATTCGTCACATCAAGTTGTGCAGTTGGTACTTCTTAAGAATATAGTATACACGCACATACCCTTCTATAGCTGCTCTCAAATGTAGACCAAGGACCGGGGGCGTCGTTACCCGTTGAGTGGATGACGGGTAAAGGGGACAGCCCAGAGGCCCGCAGTCTGTGGATACTGCGTACAGTACAGTTTTCTCGTTAAACATAAAAAGAGAGTCAGACACAGATTTAACACTGGTAGAGGTACACTTTAGTTTGTTTCTTGCTGCAGCATGAATAAGTCGGTTCGGTAGGGGCAGGACGAAGCCTTCACAGTATACAGAGTGAAATGGTGGCATAATGGTGCTGTGTTTCGATTGGCGAGTGTAAATCGGGAGGCTCTGATAACTGGTGACAATGCATTCCACTTCATTCGTCAAGGGTGATAACTGCATTATCGAGGATAAATTTAGGTATCATGGTCCGCAGGAATCACTTACCATCAGGTGTTACTGTATGCTCGTTTGTCCCATCAATTCAAGAAAAAAAAAGATACGAGTAATGTTATTATATATATTAAAGTTTGTGTAAAGTTTTTTAAATGGACAAAAATTACAGCTATTTCGAGTTATGCTTCTTTAAGTGATTTATGAGTATGCGTTGATTTTTACCTCGAATATTAAATATATAATAAAATTAAAAAAAATTCAAAGGTTTCTTAATTCTAAAGACACCTTCTCCGATAAATTAGTTCCCACTACGTTCCTACTACTATATTTAAAATTCAAAGGTGACAGTGACATTGACAGCGAATCAATTTGCTAAATTGTGAAAGTAATTTGTGATAATATGGAAGGACGAGTTTAAGCGTTCTTTTATGGCCTATTTTAATGGCATGTGGAATTATTAATAGAAATTAATTTTATTGTGTTGTAAACTGAATCATAAGCAGCAGATTCTTATAATTATAACATTATAACAATCTGGTGTTATTGATTTAGGGGTCATCAGTTTGATTGTTTATTAGACAAATGTAACAAAACTTTTTCTATTTACGAATACACATATACAATTAAATAAGGAATTTACGTACATCCCCTGCGAGCGTCAAAATATTTATCAATCAATTAATTACATAACTATTATCTCTATTAATAAATAAGTTCAATGTATTTTATTTTGAATTATAAAATTTAATGAATTGCAGTTAAAATTTTAAATTTGAATATTTTCATTGGAATTGAATCGATTCCAAATTAAAATTGATATTTTGTTGTGTAAATATGAATTACTCATATCTTTTAGTCAGGTTTATTCATAAATTATTCAGGTGAATTCTAGAACAGGATGTGTGTACAATATATCAAGTCTTTATGTCCTCTAAATGTAGATCCGTATTAAAGAGTGTATTTTTTTAAGTGGTTAAAGGATGCTGTTTAAACACTAGTTTAAGCACTAGCTGTGAACAAGACATAATTATCAGGATACTTGCTAAGTCATGGGTTCGATAACAGTGTGCTACAAATAATTTCAATTTAGTGCTTACCCTGACATTCGAACCTTTGTCCAATCGTGTCATATGTGTTTTATATCGGGATATGGACAACATAGTTTACTCCCGCATAAGGGCTGCCGATTGGCGGCTGGCGCTGTGGGGTGCCTGATATGGATGAGAGCGTTTCCGTGGCCCTACTATAAACCGCGAAGATGAAAATTCTGCGAGAGCGAGTAAACGTAAGCCATTAACCAACGTATATAAAAAAAAGAAAATACAAGTAAAGACTTTTATATTTACCGTGTAGTTGATGTCATCCGATCAAAACAGTGAGCGAATCAGCGAGTGTTGCCATAATCGAATTTAACTGGAAAGATATCAATTTTTGCTATAAAGTTACTGCACTGGCATTACATTTAATTAGAGACAGAGACTATAAGTAAGATGTTTTGCTCGTGGAGAATTAGTGACTAGAGCAATACTAAACATCACAGAGTATATAGGTTACGGAGTAAATGCCATCGAAATATGTTTATAGATATGAAATCCAAGGATACGTTAAAAGAAATATCAGTTTCCCGAGGTCTGATGTCACTTTGTATTTACGTACGTGTTTTCCGTTAGCAAAGAAAACCTGTCGCCTTTGTATCATTACGTTGGTAGTGAATATAAAAAAAAGGTACATACGTGGCATTAAAAAGCCTGTTAAGTAAATTTTTTATATTAGCCTTTAGAGGTCTTTGGTTAGTAGGAAGTACAAGAAGTATACCAGGGTAAAAATCGTACCTTTCATATCAGATGAAAAGCCTCATCATAATATCTATATGTAATTCTCGTGGTCGGTTTGAACACACATCAATATTTACTTACGGTACTATTATATGTAGTAACACTATATACATTTATGCCGTATGTAGACTTTTCTAAGAGGTTTCGAAAGAAGCAAAAAACACGTTTATGTCAAGAATAAATATTTGTTTGTTGCAAAATTATTGAGTTTAGCCCAAGGTTTTCATATAATACTACTTAACTCCAAGATTGAAAAAATATATTTTATTAGTCGCACTTATACACTATAAATACCTACATCAACTTGTGCACGTTTATTTCTAAGAATTCCATATTATCCATTGATTAGTATATATTGGTTTTTCAGGGGTCAATTGCCTGATTTTATTGTTATTAATGATGATGGACACCTACCGGTGAATTTCAAACAACGCAATATTTTATATTTATTACCGATGACATCAACACTTTTTTTTTCGGGCCACCTTCAGCCCGGTGGTTTTCACAGCTTCACAGGGTTTCAACCCTAGTTGACCTAGCGCTTAGGGCACTCAGCCGACACCTTTATTGGTGGATAACCGGCACAACGGTTACCGAGAGGGAGCCTCGGCATGGACCGTTACCCTATTGCGCAAGAGCGACATGGGCTCGGTCAATTGTTTCTGACAGATTATGATAGTGCCGTAAGATTTATGCAAACACAGTGACACTATCTTGTCCTCCCTTTTCCTATTGCGATGTAATGCACGTATAAAAGGATGAAGTTAAGGTTAATATACAGTGTCTGGGATACGGACTTTAGCACTCAGATTCTAAGACAGTATCAGACAATGTAAATAAACACTGGTATTCGTAGCGAAGCTTGTATAACAGATCTGTTAGTTTATTCAACGGTCTAGCGCCTATTTGAAGTTACTTTCTTGCTTCGAAGGGCATCAGGTTGTTGGTCCCGCCAGTTATCTTAAGATGACAGAAGTAAGCGATGGAGGCGGTCTTAAAATCCGACAGTAAAAAAAATTTTAGGCAAGATTTGTAGTCAAAGTTAAAAATGAACCTCGTGTTCGTCCGGACACTGGACAACAATGATGAATTGAAGATTGTGGAAGCTGATGATACTCAATCTACAGCCGAGCTAGCAGCAGCTTTTGATGTTAACATAAAAACTATGTTGGTCCAATTGCAAAAATTGGCAAGGTAAAAAAGCTTGATAGATGATTGCCCCACAAACTTAACGATCGGCAGCGCAACGTACGCGTTGAGACTCTCCTCTGGCTGCTGAACAGGCACAGAAATGAAAGAATTTTGAACCGAATTGTTAAGTGCGACAAAAAGTGAATTCTGTTCGACAATCGAAAGCGCTCAGCAAGTGGTTCAGCACCAAAGCAATACCGTAAACGAAAAATGATCTCTAGAAAGTTGATGGTCACTGTTTGGTGGTCTAGTGCCCGTGCGATTCATCACAGTTTTTTACCAAACGGCATGAGCATTACTGCAGATGTGTACTCTGAAGAACTGAAAACAATGATGGAGAAGCTCGCATATCTGCAACTAGCTTTGGTCAATAGGTCATCCCCGCGGCTCCTACACAACGCGCGACCCCATACTGCACAACAGACAGTCTGCAAGAGTTGGGGTTGAAAGCTCTCCCTCATCTACCGTACTCACCAGACCTTGCACCAACCGACTATTACTTTTTCAAAATTTGGACAAATTTTTAGCGGGAATAAAATCTGGAATTTAATTTTTGAATGAAAAATGCCTCTGAAAAATTTGTTGCCTTCGGTCGAGCTGATTTTTTGTGATGGCAAAGATGTATCGATTAGATGGGTAATTACTTTGAATAACAGAAATAGAAAAGTTTGATAAAAATACTTTAACTTATTTCAAACAAAACGGCATTTTCATAGGTAAAGACCTATTGTTAATTTATAAGTGATATATATTATCACTACCTGCGTCTGCTGGTCGTCGGGTTTTGAACCTGTGTGTGCTGGATGTACGTTTTGTGTCTTTGACACTGCATTCGAACCTTTCTCGGATCTTATTGTATATGCGTTAGATCGTAAAAGCCTAAGTGCTATAAAATGCCTGCCAAAATGCTTACGGCGCTGTAATACGTTCTACGCAGTTGGTGAACCTGAAAATTGGCATTTGGCTTAGGCTTAAATTGGCATTTGGCTCAGGCTTAAATTCTTAGAAATTTGATAAAACAGATAATAATAAATATAACGATACTCTTCCTCCAGATTTGATTAATTCCATCCAATCAGCAATCCGATTACGGTAAAATTGAAACTGTTTTAAATCTTCTACGCAAGGGAATAGAGGCGTGTGTTTATTGCTGTGTATAGTTTAAACAATTCCACTATAGCCAGTAAGAACGTACTGTAGTGTAACCGTGACCGAAGATCCGTTAAAACACAATGATAATGTCATTGCTATTCGTTCTATTCCGGTATTTCAATGATTCCTCTCAAGGTCACAACGATGAGTTGTTTTCGTTAGACGCTTCTTATTGATTTTGCTATAACCTTAATTATTCTCAATGCTTCTAAATTTCTAACGAATTCATTTACATTTATTTACTATTTGATCATTTATAAAATATAAATTAATTTCAATACGGTGTTAAATTAATAAAAAATACAGTGATTTAAGAATAATAGATTTCAATTCAAGGATCTGCGATTCCTCTGATGATACGAATGACATGCGGCAGCTGTGATCACTTACCATCGGGTGAGATGCTTACTATTTGCCACTTTTTATATAAAAAAATGAATTTTATTGTATTTGGTTCAATATCAACTAATTTTTACAGAATAATAAAATATAGCTATTGTTTTTTATATGATGAGTAAAAGGAATAGAAGACACAAGTAATGAGTAATAAAACAACAAACCAGCATACGTTTTCCGACACTGTACACTTAAATTCATAGAGATAACAAAGTGACTATTTACATCTGGATCTTATTAAAAATGTATATATTATGTAATTGTCATAGATCAAAAGGATCACTCTCGTACTTTTCTAAAAAAATATAAAGATGCAGTTGTCCTAGTCACAGATTTTACCCCATTCGTTATATACAGAGATGTTATAAACGTAACTGAAAGTCAAATTAAAAGGGAAATTTTCTTATTAGTCGACATTAAAATGCAATTCAAGTGCACATTATTACTAGTCTTAAAGCTAAATACGTGTCTATAATTAATCACAATTAAACGGGCACATTTGAGAAGATAGATAAGAGACGGGCTATTATTTCATCTTATGTAGTTATTATCTTTAAGAGATTTTGTAGACACTAAGATCTGCTTTATAATTATCGCTATATTTAACAATTACACATGGGAAAAAGCACAATTAAGCTAAATACAATAAAATCACTATCCTTTATCTGATAACGGCTTAAGAGAATCCATCAAACTTGTTTATACAATAAAGCCTTTTGTACACGATAGCATGATAATCCTCTTTTGTACAATTTTAAGCACGCTGATATCTTTTGGTATGGCATTAATTTAATATAGTCTTGTAAGCGTTCATACACATACAAAGAAGAATAAGAGAAAGGTTGATAATCAAATTTACAGACGTAGTACGTTTACGTACACTATTACTAGAGGTCAAAAAATCAAACATTTCTGATACACGGATATTGTTATTCCGTTGGCAATCGATTCTGACCATACTAACGCAGGCAGGTAATTTCATATTCAAGTGGTCATGATGACGTAATTTGATTGGAAATACCGAGAATCTAGTGACTATGACAGTTATTTTTCATCTGTGTATACTTCGTAATAGTATCAATGAGGAATGGGTTACAACTATTCTATCCATATTGATTGAAATAATATGGGTTCTTCTACATCATAACTTGTTCAGTTATTTTTTTTGTTATTGTCGTCTCCATTACCGTCATCTTCAAGCAATATAATCAATTGCTGAGTATATTCTTGCTTTATAATATTCGCATTTAAACCTACATAGGTCTTCATTGATTATTTTCCTGGTCGATTTTGACCACAGCTGTACCTTCTGAATATTGATGCAATTTATATGAAATCAACAGCAGACGATATATTGTGATGCCATAGGGATATGCGCATATACTGTGACACGCACTTGTCTCAAAACTAGGTCTCGATACACAGCAGTTAGGTACACTACACCTGCTACTATAAATATAGAAGTGAAACAAAGATTGATTATGATGACAGGACAGGGTAATGATGATGACTTTTTAAAAAGTCAAATGTCGTCAAGAACAAACGAAAGAATGTAGCCTGGTCGTTTTATATCTTTAACGTTTGCAGGGATCAGGAATCGACTTCGTACTCATCTATGGAATCTAAAACTCTCATTTTTGAATGATATTCCAATGAACATGAATATTTTCTAAGGAAATAACACGGAACGCAACAAACTACCACATTTTCCAACCGACGTGGATATAAATATTTATTAACTTCTCGCCAGTATTTGTTCAGCTAGCTATAAAGAGTTCTAGATTTTATGGCAAGTTTTAAGTCTATGGCAATAAAAAGAACACCCATAAAGATAAGCCGGAGACAATGTACACCCATCTTTAAAATATTCGTTCTCTCTTATCACGTTTTGTGCAAATTTATGTGATGTTATGAAATTGCAGGGATTTATTACGATAATAGAATATTTATCAGACGTTTTATTTAATATTTTATGTTTGTTTGATGGTAATAAAAAAACACTAAAAGAAAAAGAAATATATAGTCAACACAGTGAAACTTCTCGTATACATCCCTAATAAAGGCATTTTCCGTTAGTTTTGTCATTAATTTCGATAACAAATGTGAGTAACAGTTGATTGCGCACTATCAAGTGTACTTATTTGTGATCCTAATTACAAAAACATTTAACCCCGATTAATGCTATAAAGGCATTATAGAGGCCGTAGAGGTAACAACGCACCTAATTCTTGACCAATCACTGCTAAAACTAGTTAACAGTGGTAGAACTACACTGCAATTTGTTTCTAGCTGCAGAATGAATCGGTCAGCTCATGCGGGTTAGGATCACGCCCTCACAGAATACTAGCGTAATATAGCAGCATAATGCTGCTGTGTTTGGTCTGATGAATGTAGGGATCCGGAGACCTTTAGTACCGGTGACGAGACATTCCATCTCAGTCCTTAAGGGTGACAACGCATTTGTAATATGATTCCTTGTCAAGGGTGAATGTAAATGTCATGAGCCGCGGGAATCTCTTGCCATCAGGTGAACTGTGTGCTCGTTTGTTATTTTAATTCTCTAAATAAAAAGTAGCTCAGCACTAGTTAAGCAATAGTGTTAACAATCCGGAAATAAATGTAACGTTGTCCTTAGAGAATTTGAAGATGGTTCCGGTCCAAACAAACTAATCTAATACACAAAGTTGCGAAAACCGATAAATATAGTATGGATAACCTTCTTTGTTTATTGAAATGCGTTATAAGTAAACAAAATAAAATATACATATAAATATGTGAGTTCGGGTATTTACGTTAGGGTCGATTGAAGTGGAATTTTTTGAACAAATATTTTCTTTGTAACTCTTTGTAAGAAAATATTTGTTTAAAAAAATCATTTGGTTAAAATGTAATCAACATTTTACCGTTAATCACGATAACTAAGCTAAAATGTATAAATTAGGGAATGGTTCATGACAACAGTGGAATGGCGGATATGAATCTACAACTTTAAGTTTCGCAAAACGTAATGTACAAGTAAATTTATCATAAGTCTTATAACTAGTTATTGCTTCCTAATGTTAAATGCATGTTTATCTTACTTTTCATCATATATGATATATATATATATACTTATATATATATATATATATATATACCAAATATGGAAGACAGAGAAGAAGTGAAAGAGGTGTATCAGGATTATGCTAGATTATCCGTAACTATCACATGTTTATGTATGTATACAAACCTTTCATGAGTCATGGATCGCGCCTGTCTGCTATTAATCATATTTCTGAAGGAATTTACCATTCTAATACATAACAGAATAAATACCTGTTGAAACCTAGCCGATAAGTTCATTGTTAGTCACCGTCTGTAAGAAAATTCCCCGGAAGCAAATAAAACGTCTCATCGAGTAAATATATTTTTTTTGTTTTACAAGAACGTGTTAGAAATCGCAAAGTGTATGCACAACGGACTTGTGAACTCTTTAAGCCCGTCTTAATAACACGTTACATTATCTTGCGCTAAATTTTCTTATGTTAAATTCATAAGCATAAGTTAGGAAATAAGCTAATATGATTGTGTTAGGTCATTGCAATACGATGTTACAAATGTTTTTTTTTTAATATCTTGTTAAGTAACTCTTATGAAATATTGGTTAATATTCTTATTGATAAAATTTTATTAGAAAAACAAAAATATTGTGACAAAAAACTGCTCACAAAATCTCAAATACGAATAGTTAATTATATATATTTTTATTGCTACACACTTTTGCGACGAAATGCAATAATAACATATAGACTGATTTATGTCAATCAGGCCTAATAGACTCTTTACTGCTTCGCTAACTTCTTCAAATTTATCCGAACTTATGATGTCCTTATCTCTACCTCTTTCCATCAGCTAGTCGTTAGTCAGTCAAACTTTTAACAGTGGTAGGAATACAATGCAGTTTGTTTCTAGCTGTAGAATAGAATGGATCAGCTCGACCGAGGTAGGACCACACCCTCACACAATACCTGCTTAAAATAGCAGCGTAATGCCGTTGTATTTCTATTGGTGACTGCAGGGTTCTGGAGACCTTTGTTACTGGTGACGAGGCATTCTATCTCAGTCCTCAGGGTGATGACGCATCTTCATGATGATTCCTTGTCAAGGGTGAATGTAAATGTCATGAGCCGCACTAATCACTTGCGATCAGGGTAACTGTGTGCTCGTTTGTTATTTTAATTCTCTAAATAAAAGTAGCTCAGCACTAGTTAAGCAATTGTGTTAACAATCCGGAAATAAATGTAACGTTGTCCTTAGAGAATTTGAAGATGGTTCCGGTCCAAACAAACTAATCTAATACACAAAGTTGCGAAAACCGATAAATATAGTTATAAGTAAACAAAATAAAATATACATATAAATAGATGAGATCGGGTATTTACGTTAGGGTCGATTAAAGTGGAATTTTTTGAACAAATATTTTCTTTGTAACTCTTTGTAAGAAAATATTTGTTTAAAAAAATCATTTGGTTAAAATGTAATCAACATTTTACCGTTAATCACGATAACTAAGCTAAAATGTATAAATTAGGGAATGGTTCATGACAACAGTGGAATGGCGGATATGAATCTACAACTTTAAGTTTCGCAAAACGTAATGTACAAGTAAATTTATCATAAGTCTTATAACTAGTTATTGCTATAAATGCATGTTTATCTTACTTTTCATCATATATGATATATATAAATATATATATATATACCAAATATGGAAGACAGAGAAGAAGTGAAAGAGGTGTATCAGGATTATGCTAGATTATCCGTAACTATCACATGTTTATGTATGTATGCAAATCTTTCATGAGTCATGGATCGCGCCTGTCTGCTATTAATTATATTTCTGAAGGAATTTACCATTCTAATACATAACAGAATAAATACCTGTTGAAACCTAGCCGATAAGTTCATTGTTAGTCACCGTCTGTAAGAAAATTCCCCGGAAGCAAATAAAACGTCTCATCGAGTAAATATACTTTTTTTGTTTTACAAGAACGTGTTAGAAATCGCAAAGTGTATGCACAACGGACTTGTGAACTCTTTAAGCCCGTCTTAATAACACGTTACATTATCTTGCGCTAAATTTTCTTATGTTAAATTCATAAGCATAAGTTAGGAAATAAGCTAATATGATTGTGTTAGGTCATTGCAATACGATGTTACAAATGTTTTTTTTTTAATATCTTGTTAAGTAACTCTTATGAAATATTGGTTAATATTCTTATTGATAAAATTTTATTAGAAAAACAAAAATATTGTGACAAAAACTGCTCACAAAATCTCAAATACGAATAGTTAATTATATATATTTTTATTGCTACACACTTTTGCGACGAAATGCAATAATAACATATAGACTGATTTATGTCAATCAGGCCTAATAGACTCTTTACTGCTTCGCTAACTTCTTCAAATTTATCCGAACTTATGATGTCCTTATCTCTACCTCTTTCCATCAGCTAGTCGTTAGACAGTCAAACTTTTAACAGTGGTAGGAATACAATGCAGTTTGTTTCTAGCTGTAGAATAGAATGGATCAGCTCGACCGAGGTAGGACCACACCCTCACACAATACCTGCGTAAAATAGCAGCGTAATGCCGTTGTATTTCTATTGGTGACTGCAGGGTTCTGGAGACATTTGTTACTGGTGACGAGGCATTCTATCTCAGTCCTCAAGGGTGATGACGCATCTTCATGATGATTCCTTGTCAAGGATGAATGTAGATATCATGGGCCGCACTAATCACTTGCGATCAGGGTAACTGTGTGCTCGTTTGTTACTCTCAATTTAATAATAAAAAAAACCTCGTCTTTGTAATTGAATGTGCCAGCTGCTTTTTCCGGGGTTAAGTTACTAAGCTGCATCGAGGGTTTTGGTATATTGTAGGTCGACTACCAGCTAGATGCTAGTTAACTTCATTTCTACTATTATCAATAGTGAAACGCACTAATTTCTTTCTCCTAGACCTACACCACAATGAAATATAGGCGTGAGCATTTCTATTGTTATATTTTATATTATACTGATATAAGATCCCTCAAGGAAAAGTCCGCTATAATTCAGAAAGGTTGTAGGCGGGACATGAACAACCAATTTCGGGACATTTGTGCAGAAGTGGAAGTCCATGCAAATAAACATGAATCTGGGCATAAATAGGAACCTACACCAAAAAATTCGCGCCATCACAAAAACCCTGAGTTGCAAGACCTGGTGTGGAGAGACAATAGCTGAAACGTGGAAACAATACTGCTAGTCCCTCTTTCAATCGCAATCGGAGTGTTACTCCCCAACGGAACCCCGAAACGAAGATCTTGAGCCAGATATTCTGAAAGATTACACACGAGCCGCTATTAAACATCTGAAGAACGACAAAGCCACAGGGGCAGATGCCATACTGAGACGATCAAGGCATCGGGCGAACATGTTGTCTAAATCTTCCACATCCTGTGTAATAAGATATGGCTCACGGGGCAGTGGCTGAAAGAATGGGCTCACACTGTTTTTGTCCCCTTGCACAAAAAGGGTTCCACCAAGAGATTACTGCACGTACTGAACGAGCGTCTAAATCGCTACTTGAGCAAAGAAATGACTGAACAGGCTGGTTTTGTTAAGCGGAAGGGAACCTGGGAGTAAATTTTGACGGTTCGACAAATTATAGAGAAAGCCAGAGAATTCAACAAGCCCACCTGCATATGCTTTGTGGACTTCTCTAAGGCGTTCGACTCTGTCAAGTGGCCCAAACTCTGGGAAACGCTGACGGCGATGGGTGTTCCAAAACACCTAGTACACCTCCAGCAAAGACTGTATGAGGATGGCACAGCCTCAGTACGCGCAGATGACGTTCAATCCAATCACTTCCATCCCAGCGACGGAATCCGTCAATGATGTATTATTTCGCCAATACTGTTCAATGTGTACACAGAATTCATAATGTGGATTATACTCGAAGACTGGACAGATGGCATCTCGATAGGTGGCATGAAGATCTCCAACCTGCGATATGCAGATGATACCACTTTGTTCGCCACCAGTAACCAGCACATGGAAGAACTTCTCGGCAAGATGGAACGCGTTAGCGTTGAGTTCGGACTTAAGATAAACCAGAATAAAACAAAAATGATGATTCTGCAGAAACTACACAATTTACTAATTGTGAGGAGAATGCTCGAAGTATCGTGGATTGAATTCCGTACCAACGAGTCTATACTTCGAGATCTCGGCATCAAGCAGCGTTTATCATCTTTGCTACAGTCTCGTATCCTCACCTTTTTTGGTAACGTTTGTAGCCGTGGGGAGGTGGCTATTGAGCGACTTGTGGTTCAGGAAAAGGTTGAGGGTACCAGGCCACGAGGAAGATCGCCTATGAGGTGGACTGACCAGACGGCAGTAAATGGCTCATCATCACTACATGAATGCACGAGGAAGGCGGCTATCAGAGAAGAGTGGTGGTGTGTTGTAAAGCTTGCCACTAACACCTGAAATGATGACCACGACCATTCTGTCAAGAGGGATACCGACAAAGAAGAAGATTTAATATTATATTGTCTTATATAATATAGACTAAAGATTATATTTATTGACAGTGGTAGAGCTAGACTACAGTTTGTTTCTAGCTGCAAAATGAATGGGTCAGATCGATTATATGTAAATTCCCCAGAAAGATCATAGTCGGTAATGAAAAAAATATGGTAATGCCATTTTATGTATTTAAATAAAATTATCATCACACAACTCCGGTTAAAAAAACTACCATAAAGAATAAGACGTCCCATTTTTAAAGAAAATCATGAAAAATTAATTATGTAAATGTGTCGCGCTTCTATAAAGATAATTAATGTCCTGTCGATTTATTATCTGCTATTGCCCCATTAAAGGCGCCAAAACCCACCACTGACGCGGGCAAGGCCAGTAAGACGTGCTAGTGGGAAGATGCGTAAAGTTAACAGGTGGTAGCAATGTTGGTCATTCACAATCTACCATCCACATGCAGCGTTCGCAGGCGAACGCAATGCAAAATATAACGTGTGTGTTCGAATTTTAAAATTATTTCATTTGTGTTGTGGTATTGGTTTTAATTGTGTAGTGTGATAGTCTGTGTTCATTTTATTGTTTTTATTTATTAAAAATTAAGGCTGTGAATTGTTTTTATATTTTTTTCGGATATTTCATTGAGTGAGTATTTTTTTATTTTCCTTGATTTGTTTTTCTACTTATTTGTTGTGCGAATTCTAGGATCGATATTTTTGTGTGGGATTTTTTTGATGATAAAATATCTATTAAAAAAAATAAAGGTTTATAAATAGAAGTAAATCATTTGAAGTATTGTAATAAAAAAGGTTATATTTAAAGAAAGAATAAATTAGATAGTAAATATTAATTAATGAAATAACTCTAAATAATAAAATAATAAATTCAGCATAGAAATAACAGAGCTCTTAGTAATAAAATAAATTTAAAATTAATTTTAAATGTATTTAAAAATAGTAAATTTTGAATCCATTTGTTTTGTATTTTAGGTGTTGAACTAAAGCCGGAATTGTTTTAATTGCCCTTAAATAAGTGCTGGATTATTAATGCAACTCTCACTTATATTTTCGACCGGCTTTGCGTAATATTTCAGCTTGTCGTTAAGACGGTTTATTCCACGTACTTCACAGTACATCGGGCTTGCAATAGGGTTGTCAAAAATATTTTATAAAGTACGCGTTGACATAAATTGTTAAATTTATTAAAGCGATCGTTTATCAACTGTTATTGTTAATCATTTCAATAATTAATTACTTAACAATACACAGAATTTTATCAAATTGGTTAAGTAGTGTAATGAGGTTATTTTATTTATTTACTCTTTGTAGCATTTACCTTAACAAAGTTAATGGTTCACAAACTTAATGATGATGATATTAATTTATCCTTAATGGCAAAGGACTTTAGTCCATACAGCCAGGTCTTGTTCGTATGAAGGTTGGTCTGAAACTCGGGCAAACTTAATGCCGAAGCATTCTCTACTTGTCAACCCAAGGTGTGGTGAGATATTGTGATAGGTGCTATAAACTTATAAATAAAAAGAAAAGACTAAAAATAAGTAATACACATTTAGAGAATAAAACATACATATATAGATATAAAAAACAAAATATATATATAAATACAATACAATAGTGGTAGCTACCAATAAATTCTATATGTGTTGTTGATGGACTTATCGGACTACAGGTTTTCAGCAAATGAATTTGCAAAAAAACCGTAAAAAGCTGGATTACTGGTCTTGTTATTAAACGAAGATCGAAGAAGTCTGTCATGAGATAAAGAGAGATATTAGAATTTATCTTTAAGATGAGAAGGTTAAGAACGATCGTCGGGTCATCTTTATTCGCTTTAACCTGTTTTACTGATATATATATATAATTTAATTTATTAGTTAATATGAAACGTTAGTTCCTTTAGTTCGGTGTCATCTACTTCAATCAATTCCTCAGGGGTGACTTTATCCGTCAATATATCTTATCGATATTTCTTCCCGAGGACGCATGTGGGTTTACGTTGCGGTCCTTATAAATCACTTAACACCAGGTAAGCTGTGTGCTCATTTGTTACCCCCAATATAAAAGCTTGAAAAAGGTTTATTTAATAGCAGTTATAGTTATAGATTTTTATATGGATGCTTATATTAATATGTAAATCAAATAATTACGTTACGTTGTATTACAATGAATTGTTTTCATTTTAAGTAAATATTAAAATATGTTATATTAAATATAAATATAATATAAATTTATATGATTATATTAAAATAAAATGAATATAAACATTTTTCATTAATATAATCATAAATTTTTGATTTTTATTCCAATTGATAGTTTTGTCAAAGTTAACACGAGTGTTTTGTCTGATTAATTTATTAAATATTAAACTTTATTTCATTACCTTTATATGATCACAAACTCCATAAATCGTTTTTTATATATTCTATATTTCGTTGTGTAAAAAGATGGTTTCATTCATTTGCGATAGTGAAATTATTTATAGTGGAAGATTTAAGGTGTATTGAAGAATCTCTTATTTTTCGATAGATGTGACTTCGATGATTTTATTAATATATTGATATATCTTTGAAGAAACTCACACTGTAAATTTTCTGTCTTCTTACATCATAGATATAATAAAAATCCGGAGAAATATCATGAATTGTATTTTCACAACCCTAAAGATAAAAGCGATCCGGTTTTGTTTACGCGTTGCCTAACTCTAAGCATTGTATGCATGTCACCTTGACCTTTCTTCTCATTATTTCTGAAATTGCAATAATGTAATCTATTAAGTTTATTATTATTAATTATGCAATATTTTTTTTATAATATAAAGGGTGGCTAACGAGCAGACAGTCCTGAAGATAAGTGATCTGTAGCTTATGTCTTCTATATCCTCAATAAAGATGTACATGAGTTGTGACCGTAACGGGGCATTTCATCTCAGTACTCAGGCTGAGATTAAACGCCCCGTTACCTGTATCGGGTCCTCGAATCCATACAATCATCATACCAAACAATAGAGTTATGCTGTTATATCAAATTGGTGTTTTGTGAGGGAATTATTCATCCCCAGTGGAGCAGCACCATTCATGTTGCAGAAACTTGTTTTCTGTCACACTACTAGAAAATTGTTGGTCGAATACTTTAATTTCCGACTTCTGATATTATTTAGTCCTTTGTAGATTTACAGTAGTATTAACAGATTATAAATTACGTTAATAACATAAATAACTTTTTTTAAATAATCCAAAAAACAAATAAAAATATTACGAACGAAAAATTATTTTAAGTTGTAATTATCTTGGTTTAACATCAGGTGAAATATAATACCTGTTGCTGAGTGGCCAGTCGTTGACCTATACCACAATAAATCAGTAGAATCGCTTTTAAAAAAGAAATGTCAATTGAATTGTGCAATATTTTGCAGATTAATATATTAATATATATGATACATTTTACCACGCACATGTATTATATTTAATTCAGATTGAATTTATAAATTCTATTCTTTCACATGTTAGTGTGAGGTACAGAGATCAAACTAGTTTTCTGTGTCTGGTGATGTGTTGGGTTTCTTAACTTTCCGTCTTTGAAATCTAGGATACAATTTATTAATGAATTTTTCGCATCTATTATTGTTTTCCTAATAGAAATTTGAATATAAACTTACATAGATGATATATTTTAGTGTGCTATTTATTTTTTGTAATTCACTTTGTAGTATAGGCGGCTAACCCATGAACGGACTGCAGAGGAGTCACAAAGCGTTGCTGGCCTTAATGGAAGGTGTAGGCCCTTTACTTGAAGGTTTCAAGTCGTATCGGTTCGGAAACACCGCTGGCGACAGCTGATTCTACAGAGTAGTTGTGCGTGGCAGGAAATTTCACGCGAAGCACACAGTGGTGGACTGCCAACCATAGAGATGATGAGGATGAAATTTTGAATTCTGTCGTGATGTACGATGTTTAATCTCAGCGGTTGGAATTAATTTGAGCAACATTCCTCAGAACACTCCCCATGGTTAATTCGGTAAAAGTTGTTTAGGAATAAATTTATTTCCTTATAAAGTAATTTCGTAATACACCGTTACTAAATATTAACACTAGATTAATGGTCTGTGCATTTCCTAGCATCACTTTATACGGTATGAAACTGGCTGGTAAAAGTTGTTGGTCTAAATCGTAAATTCCTAAAGTCGTCTATATTGACCTCAAGGGGTCGTATAACGTTATGCAAGGAAATATCCGTATTTGAGAGGAAATAATTACGGCTTCACGATTAAGATTGTATTTACAAAATTCAATTAAGTCATCCTTTTTATTCTAATATTGTACATATTTGATAAAATCGAAGAAAAGTTCGGATTTAGTATCAGCGACATGGCAATACTAGACACGCGTCGTCGCGCGTGTCACTGTTTCTAGTTTCAATTAGCATTTGTCATTTGCACCGAATTACTTAATACAGAAAACGGTTGTGCAATCGGGGGCCTTGGCTTTTAAACACTAAAGTAATTTTTGTGTCGATTTATGGTGAACCACCTCTACATACTAAGCATATTTTTTTGTAATAATAGGTTTGGTAAACGTGTACACAATTCACCTGTTGCTATGTTAAGAACGCCGACCATGACATGTACATCGATCCTCAACAAAGATTTTCACTTTTTTTTTTTTTTTAATATTAGGTTTGGTAAACGTGTACACAATTCAACTGTTGCCATGTGAAGAATGCCGCCCATGACATGTACATGATCCTCAACAAAGTTTTCACATGTTTATGTTTTTTTTTTAATATTAGGTTTGGTAAACGTGTACACAATTCACCTGTTGGTATATGAAGAATGCCGCCCATGACATGTACATCGATCCTCAACAAAGTTTTCCACATGTTTACGTTATTTTAAAATGTCACTGTCAAGATTTATTGTAAAACTATACTTGAAAAATGGGGGACAGCACTGATTAGGATAGTTCAAGAGTCAGAGACTTCTTGCTTTTGTTATATGCTTATCAATAAAGTATTATTATTACTCGTCTTACGAAACGCAGCAGCGTTAAGCTTCTATATCATGTTGGTATTCTATGACGGGCCTTCCCCAGATTTTTTTTCGGGCAGATGGCCGCTGTTAGCTCGAGGGTTTTTACAGGTCCACCGGGGCAAAGTTCGAGTACTATAATAATAATAATTTAAATCTATATATAAATATTTTTACACGATAAATTTATACACGAAGTTAGACTTAAAATCTTTGTATAATGACTGATGATATTTTTATAATGTCGTATATATATGCGTATCTCTTCAAACACGTATAGATGTAGTTTTTTTTTCTTGTGAATTTGCTATGTCACGTCACTATGGGAATCAACAATGGTATATATCGGCTTTAGGCGTATAAACACCTTCATACATACTCACAAAGCTTCGAGATGTACATGCGATTGCACCTCAGAGCTGAGATGGAATTACTCTGTTACCAGTAATTGGCATTCCAATTTCCTCCATACAAAAGATAGCAACGTTCAGGACGTGATCTCCCTACTCATCGGGCCTCCCGCTCGCGAGTCAAATTAGATAAAGCTGTAGAGGTCTCTGGACCAATAGCAAAAATAACAAAAAAAATCAGTACGTGATCCTACTGGTAGAGCCAACCCACTAATGGTGTGACGAGAAACTAGTTGTAGCGTGGACTCTCAATCTTCATAGAGTTGAGTAGCAGCTTTAGTCTGAGAGATATAGTGAATTAAGCAAATCGGAGCTGGTTACTTGTAATTAGGGTTACATATCAGAGTGTTCCAGAACTTTTTTTTTTTTTTCGGGCTGGTGGTCGCTGTTAGCCCGAGGGTTTTTACAGTTTCGCCGGGTTGAGAGGTGACCGAGCGCTTATGCCGCTCATTCGAGACCTCTATTAGTGGGTAACCAGCACAAGGGCTCCCGAGAGTGTTGTACAGTTATAGGAATCACGTATAGGGTTAATTGTATGCTACCTAATGAGCCAATTTTCTAAAATAATATACAGATTTGAAAGCGTGAGAAAGCTAATATTTAGTTAGCACCCTTTCTCCTACTTTTTACACAGAAACACATGTTTATTAAGAGTACGTTTCAATTAATAAATCAATGGTGCTTTAAATAAAATATTGTTATTAATGATGACTTACTGAAGACTAGGAACAATATAGATGTATTTGTAAGATAGTCATTTTACAATAAGTTTCTTAATTCATAAATAGACCAAATTAATAAAACCTTAAAAGTAGTAATCTATAACTCTTACACAGTGGTAGAGCTACACTGGAGTTTGGAGCTGCAGAATTAATGGGTCAGCTCGTCCGGGGAAGGACCACGCCCTCACAGAGTACGAGCGTAAAATAGCAGCATTATGCTGCTCTGATGATGATTTCGTTTGGTGAGTGTAGGGATCCGAAGGACCTTTATTACTGGTGACGAGGTATTCGATCTCAGCCCTCAAGGGGGAACATGCTTTATGATTCCTTGTCAAGGATGAATGCTGATGTCATGGGCCGCAGGAATCACTTACCATCAGGTGAACTGCGTGCTCGTTTGTTACTCTCAACTAGATATAAAAAAGAAAAAATTCTGTACTTCTGCTAATTATAGTCCTTTTAAGTACCTACAGTTTTTGCAATCGTATAATAGTCAAGAATAAAAAATAAAGTAACAAGAACTAAACCCTGTCGTAAAAACTATCTATCTATAAAAACAAAACAAATGAAGTCAGTTTTTTTGTGTTTTTTGTATTCGTCGTTATTATGAGAAGTTTGTATCAATTATTAGGTTTAACTGGGCAAGTTTTTGGAGTAAATTATACATTTAATGAATATATATAATATTTCTTATTATATTTGGTGACAAACGAGCACACAATTCACCAAGTGATGACTGCGGACCATGACATCTATATCTTTCCTCAACATAGATTCAAGATTGATACAAGACTCAGAAAGATTGCCTCGTTAGGGCGAATTGTACCGAACACTATACGTTAAAGAAACATTCACCATACAAAAAACAGCAACATTTGATGCTATTTCACGCTGATATTTTGTTTGAGCATGGTCTTTCCTCGGTCGAGGCGACTCATTCACGCTGAAGCTAGGAACAAACTGCAACTTGTCCACCACCACTGTTAATTTTTTAAATCAAAATACAAGTTTTGTAAAAAAAATATTTTTAGTTTTACAAAGTTAAAACTATCGTCAATACAAAAATGTTATACAGACGTGAGATGCATAGAGCGAAAGGGGAAAATTATTTCGCCGGACGCTTTCTCAGGTATGTCAATATGGGAAACCAGTGGGGCACACACGTTTATTGCCTAGCGAAATATGGACGTAATAGTTCCAACATTCCACTTCACATCTGTATATCCATTACAAAAAGTTAATAGCTTCGCTAATTTTGTAATCTGGTACAATTTATTTACACGCGAGTAGTAATTTTTTTATTAGTTTTGTTTATGAAGAAGCTTGATGAGTTGTTATAAACGTTGTTGTTTTATATGGTGCTCTAAACGCACGCTTGATCTGATGATCGTCCTTGCGGGATATAACACCACGTTCATAACAATAAGGGATCCGTATACTCACTAAAAAGAACAGTGATAAGCTAATATTGCATGCAGGTACTCTGTATAGGTGTTACAAGATGAGAAATAACACAGTTGACGAGAAAAGAGAGGAAGAATGCTTCAGATCACATAATCGTAGATGCGGAGATTTATATTCAGCAATACTGAACGGATCTGAATGATCTGAAATGACGACGATGATGAAGCAGAGATATCAGAATCTGAAAAAGATACTAGATAATGAATTATTCATTAGATCGATTCAAGGTTTAGCAAATTAATTCAGTTTTATGAAGTTCTTATTATGCTATGCTATTGTAAAACTGTAAAAGATTATCGTCTGTAAAAGTTGATGATATTATTTAAAATGTATATGTAATGCTCTGTTTCGAGGTCACTGAATCCGAATTAATATTTTTTTAAATGGTTTTGCATGTTTTCTGGTGTCAGAAGCCAGCCTGAGTACGTTTCGTTTCGAGGTACAATTTTATCTGGTTTTTTACCACTGTTAGCCCGTGGGCTTTTTCAACTTCACCGGGTTGATAGGCGACCGAGCGCTTTTTTGTTTTATGTATATATTATTTATGTATATATATATATATATATAGATATATATATAATAATAATAATATGTAGGAAATATTAACAAAAAAACTGACAGTGTCTGATATTGTTTCTACACAAAATCAAAACTACTGAAATTGGATAACTAATATATGTAGGAATAAAAGAATATATTAAATAAAAATAAAAACTTATGTATATCATCGAAGCTTTCTCTAGTTTCACACAAGACATACTTATGGCGAATAAAAAAAGTAAAAATAAAAACGGACATCTTTGACATATTGATATCGTATCGTAAACGGCTGATGCCTTAAAGGGTACAGAACAAAACTCGTTTGTTGTAAAGAATTCTCATGTAGCATAAAATACTGGTACATACATGGAACTGATTTCTTGTTAATCTTTTTAAATAATCTCGTGATCTAAATAGAGCTGGTAAGGGGTAAAACCCTACCATGGCGAGGCGTGTAAATGCTATTTATATACGCGGATATATAAATAAGAAACATGTCAATTTAAAACGTCAACGTTTAATCGAAGTGATCCACAGTAACGCAATACTATCATTATGTGGAAGGCAAAATGTTAAGAACTGTGATCTACAAGTGATCCGTTTTAAATGTTCGAGTTCATATGAGCTGCTACTGTTTTCAGATAATATTTTGTAATATTGTACATATATATAATAACGACATGTCGATTTAAAAAAGTGAGTTTGAAATTTTCGCTAGACTCTAAAATAATAAATATGTACAAATATGATTGCCAATCCAGTGGGTACGACACTGCTCGTATGCATACCACTTTATTTTTCCATTTTAACAAAAATTAAGGTGGTATTGCATATTTTTTGGTATCAGAATTATGTTCTAGAAAGTGTTATTTAAAGCTCTACTTAAGGGTCTGGCAACTAACTTTTATATAAATATGATTGCCAATCGAGCGGACACGTCACTGCTTGCCAGGTTAGTGAACCTGGAAACAATACAGTGGTATTGCATGTTTTGCGATATCAGACAGTCAGGCGCGTGGAAGTGTTATTAAAAACTCTACTTAAGGGACTAGCAACTAACTTTTGTATAAATATCATTGCCAATTGAGCGGACACGTCACTGCTTACCAGGTTAGTGAACCTGGAAACAAAGCGTTTATATTGCATGTCTTGCGGTATTGAAAAGTCAGGCGAAAAGTGTTATTTAAACATAACTTATGAGACTGTTGGCCAACTTAGTAATTTTGACCATTTCGAAGATTTACGAAATAGTACTTTTCCGTATAAATTTGCAAAAACTGACAAAGCAATATAAATATGCTAGTTGCCAACCTCAGCTAATAAACAATTGTGCTGTACACAAATTTGTAAACTTTATCTTTGAAATTGTATTAGGAAATTTATTATGTACAAAGCAGTGGGATCAGATATTTAATACATAAATATGATAGCGAGTAACTCTTGGTCAATATCCACCACGGCAATATTTTATATTCCGGTTAGGTTACCAGACGATGCAAATGAGATGTGCAGGAAATAATTTAGTGCAGTAAAAATCATTCATCTTAACCACAGGACACTCGATCTTGTTTTACTAGAAAATTTCAACTACACGAGACATATTTATGCTGTAAGCATTTATGGAAACACAAAGGTACTCGCTGATGAATTTCATTAATTCGGTCAGCTCAAAGGGACCCTCAGATGTAGTGCCAATGATAAAAGGTAGAGCAGTAGAAGTAGAAATACTTCAAGACTCAAAAATCAATTCATTATTTCTGATATATATATTCCTCCAATCATTGGTTGGTAGCGTGAAGTTTTTTTTTATGTTTTCATTATGTCAAAATATGAGCAAACATGGTCGCGATTAGTGTATAGGTAATTATTTTAAAGATAACATACCGGCAACATCTGACGGCCTGACCTTAATATAGAGTCACAATTAAATCATCGTGACGAAGGATTTGTAATTAAAAATAAATAAATAAATGCTCACGCCATGAACCTAGAGATATATGCAGACATTACGGTATTCCATTTGTGTACATTGTAGAGCTCCAGCGTGTCTGGGTCAGCTCAACCAGGAAAAGACAACGCTCATATAGAATACTACCCTGAAATTGCGGTATAACGCTATTGTGTTTGGTATGGTCCTGACATACCCCTCTGGTGTCGATATGCCAATTTTGTCGATAAATGTTCGTGAACGACCCTGCCGATTCTTCTATACTGTTTTGCATGATATCTTCTATCATTAGTTATTTTTTCATCCTTCCATAATCTGTCAAAGATACCGCCTAAGTGGATTCAGGGTTTAATTAATAGTCACGGAACAATATTCGTACATCATGAATTGTTTGTTCCCGCGTCTGGGTGCCATCTCCATTTGTCTCCAAGACCAAGTTTCTAACACTGCATCTAACCTTTTTACAATTTGATAATTATATCGGATTAGGGAAGGCGATGAGCGAGTGCCTCTGTGTAGACGTTAATACTTAGCACTATAATATGACCTGAGAATTTGATGTCATCTAGTATTAATAGTAAAATATCAAACAGCGTGGTCGCATTCACCCAATATAATTCGTTGGGGTTGTCAATATAGTAGACGTTGTGAACCAGTTTATTAACATTTTACTATATTTTATACGTAACCAATGCAACATTTAATAGGGGATATCCCCATAAGATAAGATAGAACTTATATACAGACTTATATTCTTAACAACAGGAAAACTGAGCGTATCCTGCTTTATTAGTATTACTGTCTTATTAAACGGATCGTCGGTGCAAAGCCAAAGTAATGTGATTATAAAGATTAATTTGGAACCTACGTCTGCGTCATTGATTGTAGTGAGCTGAGGTGAGGTTTGACTTAATTTTTTTTTTACGTGAGGCGTTCAGAAACTTTTTGGTACTCTATACTTGTACTTGTTGTACATTAGTGATATTAATAATATAGTTCCCTGTAGTAGTGCCTGTAGTTTTGAAGTGTTTTTCTGTGATAGAATAATGGTTGTACATTAGTGATGTTAATAATGTAGTTCCTAGTAGTAGTGCCTGTAGTTTTGAAATGTTTTTCTGTGATAGAATAATGGTTGTACATTAGTGATGTTAATAATGTAGTTCCTAGTAGTAGTGCCTGTAGTTTTGAAGTGTTTTTCTGTGATAGAATAATGGTTGTACATTAGTGTTATTAATAATGTAGTGCTTAGTAGTAGTGCCTGTAGTTTTGAAGTTTTTTCTGTGATAGAATAATGGCACAAGCTAATGCTTTTAGTATCTAAAATATCGTATTTATAATGCAACTTGGCAGTCTGAGTTTGTCATAAAAGTAAATATTATATTGATCTAAATTTATATATTTGATTTGGTTGAACTCATTTCTTAAATGGTCACAAAGTAAATAAAATCTGTGTATATTAGGAAAACCAGAGATTATTTTTGCATTATAAATTGGTGTTAATATGTAATCAGGTCTGATATTTGTTTATAGGTGTATAATTATATATTTAAAAAAATAGTGAACTATTACTATTCATAAATGTTGATGTCATCTTTTGATTGTAGCATCCTTTAATATAATATAATGCTTCGTCAGAAGCAACTGATCGAGCCGAGGTTAGACTCTTTCGGTGCCAAGCCGAGGCTCCGTCTCGGGAGCCCTTGTGCTGGTTACCCACAAATAGAGGTCTCGGTCTCCTCTCAACCCAATGAAACTGTAAAAGCTCTCGGGCGAAGAGCGAAACAGAAATGGATGGATGGAATGGATTTTTTCCAAATATATTTCACAACACTTATTTGTGAACGGTTAATATGAATTTAAATAATTTAAATTATCATAACAAACGAGTATACAGTTCACATGATAGTAAGTGATTCCTGCAGCCAAGGAATCATAATGCAGATGCGTTGTCACCCTTGAGGACTGAGATGGAATACCTCATAACCGTAATAAAGGTCTCCAGATCCCTACGATCACCAGACGAATCACATCACTATTATGCTTCTATTTTACGTTGGTATTCTGTGAGAGTCCTACCCCGGCCGAGCTAACCCATTAATTCTGCAGCTGAAAAAAAACTGCAGTGTAGCTCTATCTCTGTCAGATGTCGATTGCGCAGGAAATATTATGGTGGTTAGACACTACACTATATATATTATAATATAGTGGGAACCTTTTTTCAAACTACTTGCCAAACTACCGTCGACTTCCAGGTAATTAATCAAGAGCTAACACAAAGGTGTTTTTTCGTAATAATACTCAACTGTAAAACGTCATTGGCCTGAATGAATGAATAATTCCATTTCTCGATTATTTCCGCATCTTTTACGTCAGCACACAAGATAAACCGTTATTGTGGTTAATTAATCTTGAGCAATAATCTGTATATTAATACGTTAACATCGAATATTACGGTTCCTTGTTGTAGTAATTATAATAATTACTACAAAAGGAAGCGAATGAAACTCTTTCCAAATTTTTTCGTCACTTGAACATCCAATCCAATTTTGCTCCGTAATTAATTTAATCGTAAGCATCAGATAGCAAAATAAATATATATATATATATATATATATATATATATATATATATTATATATATAATTATTTATATGCAATAAATTAATAGTTACATACGGTCTTCCATTCTTTATAATCGCTACGAAGCTAGTATTCATTGTATTGTATGATGTGACTGTTTTCGCAATAACTATCAAAACGGTGATGTGAAACAGAAGTAAGAGGTAGTTTATTATCAATTTATCAGCATATGATTAAAGTAGGCAAACCAGTTAAAACAAAAAACAAGAGGCGGCAAAATAGATAACGGGAGGATAAAAATTACAAAAAATAGCAAAAAAAGGAGGGATAAAAAGCTTCAAAATATATGAATACAACTGAAAATCAAAGTAAATCCACGGAGAAAACCAAGTAAAAAGAGAAATAAACGGGCATAATAGACCATGATGCTTATGTAACCCTATAAAAATGAAAAAAAAACAGGCTCATTGGATTTGTATCCCATCCCATCCCATCACTTCATAAAGTGATTAACAAAATGATGAACTTTCATTTATTATTACTTTGTAACAAACGGTGAGAATGACGTTGATGACCACTTCCACTCTGCCTGCAAAGGAACTAAGAAACAAGGGATTACATTAAATACAAAATAGGAAATACATTATTCGTTTTTTTAATGTATTTTCTAATTACAATTTTGCTAAACGGTATAAGTGAAAATTGTAGGATTATTAATATTTAATATTAGAAATGGCAAACTAGCACACAGTTCGTCTGATGGAGGGTTGACTGCGGCAAATGATACATCTATCCTCAATAAAGATTCAAGATTCACTTGCATCATCTGTAGAGTATATTTATATAAATGCCTATTTAGTATCATTTAACAGGTATATTACATGTCTACTTTGCCCCACTCCACTACACCACTCCCTTGTAACCCTAACTGGGATCCCTCGCTTCAGGGAGTATGTAAAAATCTTAACTGTAATCAAACCTTTTTCACCAGAGCTAACTCGAGGTAAGGTATAAAAATCAAACGATCCTATTGTTATGTACTACACACATCCCTCGCTACGCACTCTCGCACGTCTCTGGCGGAAAAGCAGCCTAATGCTCTGATTTATTTGAATAGTAAAGAAAAACTAGAGATCTTTACATGATGTGACGAGATGACAATGAATTAAATCTTAGTCCAAACAAGTCACAAGGCATTTAAATTTTATTCCGTGTATAGGGTAATGTAAATTTTATGAGCTTCAAGAATCTGTTATCACCATGTGAGTTTGTTGTCCCATTTGCCATTACCACAAACAAAACATAAAACGTGCAGCCAGGATTCGTACCTATAAAGGGTAGATAGTGAACTCTTAATTGTAACCACTAGGCTATCATAGATTTGACAATTAGTTAATTGCAGTTCAGCAAAAGGATTATTATAAATTTGTAAAATCAAGAAAGGTAGTAAATTCGCGCAACCACATGTCCTTGATACAGTTTCAGAATAAAGTAACACACTGAATAACATATATTAAAAAAAATATATCTTTTTACGCTACTAAAAATGCGGTCGTTATCAGTAAGTGCAAATATGCAGTATATTTTTTATGGAACGCGGGTGCCAAACGAGCACAGAACCACATTACGTAATTATGCAGTTCTTATTTTTTATTTATGATTTTCTTATTGATACATTGAGAGTAACAAAGAAACAGATCACCTAATGGTAAATGACTCCAGCTGCCCGTGACATCAACATTCATCCTTGACAAGAAATCATAATGCAGATGCGTTGTCACCCTTGAGGATTGAGGTGGTATGCCCCGTCACCAGTAATAAAGGTCTCACCGGACGAAACACAGCAACATTAATCTGCTATTTTCTGCTGGTATTCTGTGAGGATGTGATCCTACCCCGGTCGGACTGACCCATTCATTCTGCAGCTAGAAAAAAACTGCAGTGTAGCTCTACCACTGTACCTTCTGTGGTTTTTGATACTGCATTTGAATCATCCTACGATATTTCGATGTATTACATAGGAGTGGGGAATTGTGTTATCGCAAATGCTCCACCGTCATCATTGAGTAGATCAAAAGTATAGAGAAGTTCAATGTTTTGTGGACTGCTAGTCTTTAATAATAATTTAGCGCTACTGTATTTCGTTTGGTGAAGGAAAGATAGGTGACCTTATTATTGATGACGAGACATTTTATCTTAGCCCGTACAGGTGTTAATGTATATCCTTAATATGATTACATAAATGTCGGTGTCATGGTGCGAAGTCGTGGACATAGCATCAGATAATTGTATGACGATTATCACTCATTATTTCATAAAAAATATATCATCATTATTAAGCAATACACCATGTCCAAGCGGTCTTCAATTAGGACAACTGTATGTTTTTTTTTGTTAAGAAGTAAAATTATGAGTAATATGATTAAAAGTCACGCATTCTTGCTACATCCTGTTGCAAAGTCAACTTTAATGAAGGTTTGGCATATTGGGTTCCGTAAGCATTAAGGAAAATCATACAGTTTCTTTTTAATTTGATTATTTTCCGTGCATTCTTATTTCGGTTTGGTATTAGGGAAGATGATTTAGTATAGTTTTCCTCTTTTTAAATTACGAGTTAATGTTGTAGAGTTCGTATATTTAAAAAATATTGTAGTTAAATATGTAATATAAGTGACATGAGGATATATATATATATATTCATCAAGATATGTAGACGCATATCTATAGATTTATTTAACAATCAAAAAAAAAATTCGATACCTTTTTTGGGTTGCACTAGATACCAAAAAAAAGTTTAATAACATATACTTCTACAAATGTTTTGCGCAAATATTCACGGTATATCCAGTGTATTTATGAAAGTGTACAATAGTTCGATTTATTGCCTGCTGGCATTGTTTAACTTTCAAGGAGCAGCAGGTTTCTTAGTAAAATATAAAAATCATTATAATCGAACTCCATATTTATGTTAATTTTTGTTGTTTTTATTGAACACGTGATCGTTTTTAAAATAATTACAAAACCTATAAGTTAGTTCAATAAATTGTGACTATTTATAATAAAACTACAAATTCAAATATACGAACAATTTATCAAATTTATTGAACGGAACTAATAAATTTACAAAATAAAAAATAATATCATCAAGGCAAACCTTGAGTTGGTTATCAAATGTGCAGACAGTTTAATGAAGTTAATAAAAAATTAAGACATACGATTTAAAGAAGACGGCTACGTGGAGACTTCTCTTGCCTAGACTTGTAATTGCCTTATGAGTGAGTTCTGGGTATGATCCCGAGGCGAGTAATAATATTTTTGCAACGAAATTTTATTTTATACGGATCTAGGTGTGCTGCATATAATACGAACGAAATTTCTAGAAAAACTAGTACGATGGAATATTGGATTAGGCAAAAGGACGACGCGTGGGAGCTTCTGTTTTCGCGAATGCTTACGGAACTATTCTGTTAAAAAAAAGCCGAAGACGCCTCGTTTGTAATCGATTGTGAGGATATAATGTATTTTATGGATATGATTACGCGTGGAGATGTCGTGTACGAGTTGAAATCTAATTGTACGAAGGAACGAGTCAGCCAGGCCAATCTAGAGAGCTCCTAACGAATGCCAAAATTAATCAGCTTAATAATGTAGATGAAACGATCCGTTATTATCATAGGTTTTCTTTTCTATTTTATTCTATAAGGAGTACTAGCAATGCTACTAACTTTCCTGTTAACCACTTCTCACATAGCATATAGTCGAATGGCAGACCTTTTCATTCGCTGACCAGACATTCGCTGACTCTACAATAAACCGATATGTTACAAATATTAACTTATATTACTATGCTTACTTTACACTTAATAAAAGTACAAACTATATTTTTATATACAAAGACCTCCGAAGAGATATTTTTTATATTTTATGATTCCCACGGTTCATATCACGTTAAAATATAAATAATAATATATATTGATAGTAAGTTCGATCCACATATGCCTACATCTATTTTTTGGCTTAAGATATAGGTGTATGTCTTGCTAATATGGAATACATATTTACTAGTAACTACTAAAGTTAAGAAATTTTGTGATTATTTAATTTTGGTTATTCGATAAAAAAGCGAAGTAACGTTAATTAAAAGGAATTTGCTAATACTAAATATAATTATCAGCTGATTTAGATATGTAAACAATTTGTCGGTAAAAAGTAAAACACAACTACCGTCATTGACACAGATTCTAGTTTGTCATAATGATATGCAATCCAATGCCGTAGTCGTATTCTGGAGGGAATCAACGATGCTACAGTGTTTCTATTTCGATGCTGAAACAAACATTCAAATTGCTACATTGAAATAATACATTAACTCTAACATTACATTGAAATAAATATCTGACTCTGATGTATAAAATCATGTGTAAAAATAAGTAGTAGTTAGTATATAAAATATATGATATCTGAAATGCTTTATTTAAATGAATAAGGTAATAGATTACATTTCTATATTAATAATTAATATTTTTCTTATCATTATTTAGTTAAAAATATTCAGATATTCCCTTCTTGTAATAATATATTATACTTTATTGCTTACAAATGTATAATGGAATAAAATGTAAATAAAAAAATTAAAAAGAAAAAGATATTTTAATTTCTAGTTGATAAACTTATTAACGAGAACAAATTACAAAATAGATGTACATTTGGACTTCATGATTACCAGGTTATTTAGGTGAGGTACTAGTGACTTTTCAGATGAGCGATATAGAAAAATGACTGTTTAGTAATACAATTTAAAAAATATAATGTTATGATTACTTAGAATAATTTCAATAGCTTGAATATTAGAGATCATATTTTTTTATATCATGTATGTACACAATCAAAACAATTATGATCAAATATGTTCATGTTATAACCTCGTGGTTTGTATCGCATTAATTTCTCAGAATATTGCCAGAGGTCATTCAACGGAACGGCGTTACGTCACACCGCATCTCAATCATGTGACTCGTTTGTTTTGCTTCTACACACGTTTTGTTTCGACATCACGTTACTCATTGTACTGTCGTGAATTATGGTCTGCTGTCTATAAATTATGTCAGTCTATAGGCCGACTGGGATGCTACTCATCGAGTAAAACCTAAAGTCTCTTAAAGTTAAACAACTAAAGTCATCACCGGTCTTAAATATTAGGTTTCACATTTCATTTTAATAGACTTACTGTATTCGGTCATTTGTCTATATTATTAATTAATTATTAACGACAGCATGGCTTGAACTGACTGAGTATCTAAAAACGAAAATGCTGGTCCTAAAGATCGATTTTATCGTATATCTATGAGTTGAAATAGGGAAGGCGATGATCGATTAGTGATAATACTATATGTGATGTGATGAAAAAATGAATAGTACCGACTATAATATATAACATCTCCTGTGGACCAAAATAAGCACTAGTTGGTGGCCAATTTATTACTTTCTAAAATCTCAGCACCGAGTATACTCGTGAAGAGTTTATTTACCATCGGGTATTTATTTTATTGCATATGTGGAAGTAATATGGGTGTTGTAGTTGAGCAACATGATTTATTTCCTTGGAGCAAAGCAAATGGATCCTCACCCTCAAAATAAAATAAACTCCTTATTATATAAATTAGTATTAAATAGTTTCGGAAATTATCGATTTCATAAAAATCAATGCATCAAAAATATAGAAATTGAGAGAATTGTGTGTCAACTTGTCCTGAAGACTTCCTTGTTTTGTTTAAAAAAGGAAAAAACAAGCCCAAAAAAAATACCTAACCCGAACGTTGGGCATAGGCCATATTTTTAGACCAGATAGTATAAGGGTATAGTCAACCACGTGGCACCATGAAATATTTTGTTGTTTATTTCTAAGAAATGCAAGTTTCCTCACGATGTTATCAACCACCGAGCACGTGATAAAGCAGTATATATAGCTACATATATAGCTCTTACAATTGCAAAGAAAAATTTCATTGGTGCCGCCAGCGGAGATCAAACTCGGTTTGCTAGATTTCGGCTATCATATATTTTGTGAGACGATAATCTGACCCTAGATTACATACCTACGTAAATATAATTGCACCTATAGGTCGAAGGATTTAACTCAGCAGCACTTATTGGAAAATGGCACGTTAGCAAAATGTTTTTATCAGACGATACCGTAGTTTATTCCTATATTAATGTGACGGTTTTAAGAAATACATTAAAATAATAATGTCATTTTAGGTGATTTTACCACATATAATTTTCCTATAAATTCTGGATTTTGATTAAGTTCGATCATTTTCGTTCTAACGGTGAGAAAATAATGTTTTATGTCGTCTGTATCTACATAATTACTCGTATAAATATTATAACAAATATGAATTATACTATGTTTTAAATTTTAAGCTATTTATTCTATTACAACGATTAGAAGCTTGCTTTAATCATTCGCATACCAAATAGTTTAATAATAACTACTCGAATCGAAAATAAACTCAGTTAAACTATTTCATAATCAGTACTACCCTAACGCAATCCAAATGCAACAGCGTAATGAATGTAAAAGAGTCAAGGTTCTAATTTGTGCAGTCTCTGTACATGGAACCAGTATGTGATAGAATAAAAAGTCGTTAGACTAAATTTAACGGGTTTTACAAGTTTAAAACGATTTAAACGAGATCTGATTTGTGTGTTTCTCAAACATTGATATATATATATACGTATATATAAATCCACATTTACTAATATTTCATTTTAATTATCATTATATATTTTAATAAACATAAACGTTTTATAAAGTTTTTTGTATAGCCGTGAGGGGAGGTAGGCTGTCGCTTGTTGTACGACATATATTTAAAATGACTTATGTTTAATTGCGTTATATACATATATAAAATTACCAAAATACTACTAAACTTAAGGTCTGAGGCTTAGGTACGCATTAAACCTATTTGCAAGATATTCAAACAGCGATTTTAAGTTTAGTTCGAATACGAATTTCCGCCTGCTTTGTGATAATTTTTTTTTCAGTTTCTTTGAAATAAGTTCCTAGATGTTATGCATTGTTGGAGAACTAAGAAAACGGTTATGTTTTTAAAATAATTTGCAAGCCAAGTTTCATAAAGCTTTTTTTTTATTTTGGAAGCATTTTAGTAGAAAAAAATCTCAAAAAAATATTCAATTAATATCGTTTTTCGTCTGGGTATCTTTCAATTTGGACCGATAATTGTAAATAACGAATGTTTAATCGTTTTTATAAATCAGAAGAAAAAAATAGATTTAAATTGATACTTTTTTTTAATAAATTTTTGATGTTGCATTTTTGACTTATTTTGTAAAAAGCTAAAAAACATGATGACTCAAAAATGGTTCACTTTTGCATATGAGGGTTTAAATTATCGCAAATAGTCACCCCTATCACCTCTTAACGGGAATGAAACGTCGAATTACCAATAGCCCAGCATATTTAAATTGAGCATACTATGTACGATACAATAAAGACTCTTTATCCAGGGCTTCGTTATTGGTGTTTTCAGCATTCGCAGATTAGAAGAATTGTTGCCACTTTTAGTATTCGTGTTTGAAAATTCTGATCGGACTCGGATCCAAATATAACAATGGTGCATAATGAATATTTATAGAAATATGTATCTATTCACCAATTACCCTATGAAAGTAAAGAACTAGGTATCCAAATAAATACTATTGTGGCTAAGCCTAACATTATTTGACTACAACGGTTGCCGCCGCCGGCAACATTCATGACACGAAATATTTATAGTACTCTGTCTAGTATTTTTTATGTTCTTCCATTATTATGTGTGCTTATTCTTCACATTATAATATATGTTAATTTTATAAATAGTTGACTTCGCTATATTTTTCTGCTTATATATATATATATATATATATATACATAACTAGATGACATCAAATGCGTAGTTACAAAGGCACTCTCCCATCATTCCCTTCCATAGTATGTGTGATGTGTATTTGCATTAATATGGAAGGAAGGTGCGTGCCAAGGATACGCGACATACATATAACATATTCAGACCCGTAAACAAACTTGTTATGAGTGAATATTGTACTGTGGTTGGGAATCGAACTCTAGGTCCACGACGCAGCAGCCACATATGCCCTGTCCACTGCACCACCCAGTCGTCATCACTGTTATTCGTATCTTATAAACCATATATATAATCAATTAATCGGTACGTACATTTTTCTAACCTCGCCCAATCTCTAAAAATGTTTGGTTGTGAAACGTGTATTTGTTTTGGATTTCCACGGGGACGTGTTCGTACAAAATATATGTTAGCTTTCATACGGTGATATGTTTGTTGTTGTAGGGACCCAAAAAAAATCACTTCTACATTGTATGATCACGGGTAATTTTTAAATTTGTTAGGAATTTATATTAACATTTTAAAGGAGGGTTAATACGTTTGTCTAATTTTCCCTGATACTAACAACCGCTTCATAGTTCATTTTAGAGATCCTAGTCTAACTTAAGCAATGAGAAGCCGTATCACTAGGCCACTCGCCTAGTGATAAGGCTTTTGAAAGTTACGTGCGTTCGAATCAAAGTTGGATTTTACCAATGAGTTTTGTTCTTTCACATATACACGAGCACACAGTTCATCTTATTGTAAGTGAAGACTAAGATGATATCTCCATCATTTCTTAACAAAGATTCAAAATGTTCGTCTTTGTCACCCCTATGAACTTATATTGAATGTCTCCCTACCTACAATAAAGCCTTCCCAGCGCTGATCGTACAAAACTTAAGCATTATTTTTATTTTATTTCTTTATTTATTGAGAAAGATACACAATAATATCATTTAAGATTTTACATTTATAGTTTATATTTACTAAATTTTAATGATTTGCCTTTACAGGTGCAGAGGTGCAAGTTTAGTAACTTATAAATCTAAGCAACTTTATATCCATTAAATTAATATTTTAATTAAAATTGTAAATAAAAGATTAAAATAAAAACCATTGCAACATTACAACAAACATAGAAAAGGGCATAATAGAAACTTAAACTAAACATTACATATTGCTATAATTTTATAATTATATTGTTACTCGGTGAGGGACTGGTCCTGCCGATCCATTCATGTTACGCATATCCTATAATAAATACATAACTTACTTAACATATATTTTAAAATACATGTTTCAAAATTTGTCGTTGTATTTTAATTTGTGCGATGAAATTACGAAACTTCGTTCGGTACTAGCGTTAAGATTGAAGAGACGTGAATTAATTTGAGCAGCTTGCTCTACAATTTCGTGACATGAATTGTGTGTACAAATTTCGTAATTACCTTTATCAGACAATGCAGTTTCTTGTCTCGTTGTGTGTTCAATAATTTATAAGACTACTGCGAAATATAGGTATTTTCACAAACGCCTCGGTTCAAATAACAAACTGTGTCATATAGCTAAACAGTGCCGTTCATCATCATGTTAAATACATTTAATTTATATACATATAAATTATTTAAGTTACATTTAATCTATAAAAATCTTGAAAGCTCAGAAGAGGGACATCCGTTTGTAACTAAGGTACGCGACAACTTGAATTCGCTTACCGATACCGTCATTTCATATACCTCCTTTTGTTTAGAAATAAATGTATACGTATATCGGCTTTTATCAAAATTTAACCCCTTAGGAGGGTAAATTACGTATTGAAAGTAATGGGAAGTTTTGAAGGAAGAAACATGAAATTCTGAATAAATAATGAAAGCTTCTTATATAAACTAGGAAAAAAATGTTATAAATAGGTTTATATGTAAGCTCGATAGATGGCGTTGTGCACCGTTTCTGACTCGCGCTATAGGTTCGTTACGCGGCTTTTAGCTTATTTACTACTCAAACCACGAACCTTATTTTAATATACATTTATATATAGATATATACAGAAAAATATACTTGATATCACAGAACCCTTTTTCAAATCGGTTAAAATAGAATACATTTTTAATGAAAATAGAAGTAGACCGTAAGAAAGAGGTCGCGTAAGTGCTCTTATGGGCACTTCTCGTTTATTGTATCTATTACGTTTGTTTTATTTTCAAGTAACAGCGTAATATAGTTGTACATTCCATTGCTTGGTAAAGGCGTCTTGACTAGAGGTTATTGGAGCATTATACGTTAAGGGCCTTCAGTCCGAGGAAGTTTTCATCTCATTTATTGTAATACGCCGTATGGCTTAGTAGTCAGAGTAACCGTAATGTAAGTCGCGGGTTATGGATTCGATTACTAGAAGAACAATATTTGTGCAATACTAATTGTTGTTTTTTCCTGTAGTGATTCCTGGGTATGTTGAAACTTAAAATAACAAAAAGGGATTAGTTAAAAAAAATTGCAGGTTTTCTGTGATACTATATAATAAATAAGCAGTTAAATTTGCAATCAATAATTGTGGCAAAGTTATTGACCTAACATTAACACTACTGATAAAACGTATCAGCAAGGTTTTGGTCTGATGGACCGGGGAAGGACCACGCCCATAAAGAAAAAGAAGATATCGGCGTGAAATAGCAATATATCTCTGCTGTGTTTCATATAGGAGGGTATCATTGTTTATGATAGTTATTAGTTACTTTCAGATGAAAAGTTTGTTCGTTTGTCGTCCTTGGTTAGATTTAAAAATTAAAAAGATTAAATCCCTACTCCCTTTATCCCTACTCGTGGCGTATTTGCTCGCATTACGTTGAGTCCTTTAGAGGTCTTTATGACAGCACAAAAATATATATTATAAAACAGCCATATTAAGATTTAAGGCAGAATAAGCGAAAATGATTTTATTAAATAGGAAGTAGATAAAGAAATCCTTCTCTAAACCTACGTTGTATCAAAAAATCCCCCATATTTAATATGGTATATTTATATAAACGATGATGTGTTTCTTATGTTCTTAAAATATAAATCATGTTCAAAATGTTTTGTTACAGATTTCTAACAATGAATCACAGAAGTATACATTACTGCATTTGCTTCGTGGCCCTCGTTCTTTATGTTGGCTGTGAGTATCGACTTTCTTATGTTCTGTTATAGTTATATAGGCCAAGGCCAAACTTACATTGTTAAGTTGAAGTTTGAGAATTTTTCTGTACCTTTTTATAAAAAAAAATATAGTGTCCCGATAGGGGTAGCGGTTGATAGTAAAACTCTATCCACTTCTTATCTCGAGTTTTAAGTAGTGTAAGAATTTTAATTAAGTGCTAATTTTTTTTAACCTATTTTACCTGACGGTAAATGACCCATACACACCTATATCTATTCTTCAACATTGATTCAAAATGCAGATGCGTTATTATCAGAGTGGGCTTAAAGTAAATGTGGCGCTTGCAAGTCGCAGTACTTGTACAGGATCCGGATCTCAACATTCACCAAACGAAACACAGCACTGTTATGTTGCTCATTCACACTGATATTCTGTGAGGATGTGGTCCTTCTCCAGTAGATCCAACTCTTTCATGCCACGGCAGATAACAAACAGCCGCATAGCTCTAAGCATATAGATTTATAAATCGTTGTTAACGGTTACGGCTTGAAATGGTGAATGAGAGATACAATTGACAGATCACGAGAAAAGAGCAAAAAGGCATTACTAAAGCTAATGCGCTTTATCTTTGACTTTATTGCTGCCTTACAGTTGTCGGGATTTTATTTAAGGATTGAATTATTTATGTTAAAAAAACGATGCCACTTTCCGTATCACTAAATGTCCCCTACCTATGAGTAGTATTATTGAGTTCTAAAAATACCAACTTTCAATTTCTGTTGGCATATAACGAAGCCAACACTTCGCCGGATCCATGGAAGCCAAGATCCTGAACTAGGTTCTAATCAAAAAAAACGCGTACTAAATAAAATTTATGATGTATACAATAAGCTCTCCGTGGATCCTTGATGAGCTTCAAATTAAGATGTATACTTCAAGTTTACACCTGAGTCAATGATATGATTTTGTGTTTTATGAGATCGGTTTACTTTAGTGTAAGTAAAAAAACTAGAAATGGCCCAGCAACATTATTGGTGAAAACTAAAACTCATTACTACAAAATAGTTTTGAATCTACAATAGCTTACTCTGACCTCCCATGAATCTAACTACTATGCATCAACCTAATATACTAAGTTATACTGGTCTGTAGAATCACATTAATAAAATAAGTCCAAATTATGTAATGGTAGAAAAGTTAATAATATATTATGTATTTTTAACTCCACATTGTCGGGCTATGAGAATATCGGAAAAGTAATTACTTTTTAAGGACGAAATATTACTCTTAAGACCAAGTTATTTATGAGTCATTGTGTGTCCTCCTTTGAGTCTACGTTAATCCCCCCTATATAACGTAAAAGGAATCCAAGATAAAAGCGCCTTATCTACACAATAATGCCCCATCCCACAGACCCTATCGCTGCTTGCGGATTTGAGCTGAATCGCATTCTACATGTATTGTGAAATGCATGCTCGAGTAAAACATCTTGATGCTTTGTTTTTGACCCATTTTTAGTAACAATGCAATATTAACACAAAAGTACCCCAATAGCATTTTCGAATCAGATACTGCATGCTTGGTTACTTCAGAAATGTGAAATCAACAATAGTACTAAAGCAATAGACAGTTGTTTGTTGGTAGAGCAATGCTTCAGTTACTATCAACTCGTAGCATGAATTGATTGACTTGATCGAAGAAGGAACACGCTCTCTAAGAATATCCATGTGAAATAGCACCATAATGTTGCTGTTTCGTATGATCGCTGTAGAGAAGTCAAGAGTTACTGGTAATCACCAGTAACTCTTGACGGGACCTTCCCGTACGTGCATCATGCAGATTGATTATTGGGCTGCAGTAGTCACTGGCACAAAGGCAATAAAAATGTATAAATATATATATCATATACATATTACATTTTCACGGATTTAAAATCCATTACCTAGAAATCTACAAGTGTCCTTGACCTTTAATGTCAAGCATCAAAACATCAGGAGCGCAGTACTTAAGGTATAAGATGAATGGCGCGATTAAGTTGAGCAACTCAGGACGCCTTGATAGTTGGAGCTTCAATTGCTTTGCGACAGCCATGCGATTCCGTCTCAACTACATGTATTATACATTATCAACTACATTTAACGTAAATACACGTACAATTGATGTGTATGTGGTATGGTAAAGTGCGCGACACCGTGAAATTGAATAGTCTTCTATAGACTACAATGAAGAGATGGTATATTGAGAAATGTTGTACTATAAAAGCTGTACTTTAATTTGTTTTCTTCTAATTATGACAGTCATAAAAACGATAGCACCTTGGTAATATTTTAAATATTTAAAATTAATAATAAAACTAGTAGAGCCCGGGCTTATTAATGGGATATATATGAATACTTATTAGACTAGATTTTATTAATTGACTTTTTTTAATTGTTATAGATGCCAAGGAAATACCAAAAGGTACGCCACTTAGTGATGACATAACCACAGAGTATAGTGCTGAAACAGCTTTCTTTGAACAATTCGGAGACCATTTGGTTAAAGAGTCTGAAAGTATTGAAAACAAAGAAATTGCTGACACAGTAGGTACTTTTGAAGATGACATCGAAATAAATGACGCTTCAAACATAAATGTTTTGAACAAAAGTGAGCCTCTAAGAGCACTTGAAAGTGCTTCAAGAGTTTTACTCCCATCTCCGTATAATCATTCAATCAATGATGTGTTTTATCAAACGAAACCAGAAAATGCTTCCGAGATAGGCAATAAAAATATTGTTAAAAAAATGGAGGAAAACTTCGTGATACGAGGTTCGCCTAAATCTGTATATACAAAACCAAAATTAAGAGCTCATATACGATACGATGAAGTTACTGGAGAATTGATAAGCGGTGATCATCCATGTCACCGAGAATGTGTCGAAGGAGATGAGCCTATGACATGCTATTACCATTTCAATTTGGAATGGTATCAAACAATGAGTAAAGCTTGCTACAACTGTCCTTACAATGCAAGTGATTGTTCAAGAATCGATTGCATTCCTGCAGATGGTATTAGCAGAGCTTTGAATGTTGTTAATAGAAAAATGCCAGGCCCAGCAATAGAGGTGAGTGATATGTTTATAATTTTATTATTTATTAATATTACTGCCTACTTTATGAGCATAAAATTGCAATAGAAAAATTATATATGAGTAATTCTAGTAAACAGATTTCTTACGTATGTGTTTATAGTTTTATTTATGTTATTATAGTCGATTTCATGAAACTATTTTTATTAATGAAAAAACATCAATAATGTAAGATAATTTAGTACCAGTACCAGTAATCATTCGTGCAAAACAGAAGCACTCTGGCGTCGCCACCATCGCTATAATTTCGATCTAAGGCATGCCCAATATAATAAGGTTACAATTAATGCCCTACACGCGATAGAGTAATTACAATATACTCAGATCCTTAAACTAGTAATTTATATTGCACAAGTATTGTTCGGCTTCAAATTCAATATAGGCGATGCTCGTTACACTGGAGATAAATACCAAGACCAATAATTTGTGTTAAAACATATTGATACATAGTCCGAACCCGAGACGATCAATTCGGATCCTGTGATTATTAAGTCAATCAAAGAGCAAATTATTTGTGTTTTGGTAGCACAATTTCTTAAAAAAATATATTATTTAATTACTTACAACTGTTTCAGGTCTGCCACTACGATAAAATTGTAGTGGATGTTGAAAATGATTTAATGACTGAAAGTACAACAGTACACTGGCATGGACAACACCAAAGGGGCACTCCTTATATGGATGGAACTCCATACGTTACGCAATGTCCTATATTGCCGGAATCAACTTTCAGGTAAAACTCATTTTACGATAACTTAAAATTATAATGCTAATTCATTTTGTATAGCATAGGTGGCAAACGAGCAAGCCGATGGTAAGCGATTATCGCCGCCCATGGACATCCGCTACACCCGAGAATCCGCAGATGCGCTGCCGGTCTTTAAGGAAGGTGTAGACTTTTCTTAAGGTCCCTAAGTCGTATCAGTTCAGAAGTACAGTTGATTCCACAAAACAGTTGTGGGTGGCTGAAAATTTTGCGTAATGCGCATAGTGGATGAAAGTCAACCATCGAGATGATGGGAATTAAATTTTGAATCCTGTCGTGATGGCTTGAACAAGATTCAGCTGTCAAAGTTTTTATATTGATGACGATTTCGAACGTGACGGATTCTTCTGGTAGTTAGTAGGGGTCCAGATGATATTAATTGTAGTAACTGTGCAGTATAGTGCCGTGCGAAAACACGAAGACACTCACTCGCCCTTTCCATTCTTTTCATTCCAAGCACAAATAAGATTTGTTCCAAGGCTGGAATCGAACCAAGATCAGTGATTGAGATGTCGGATACTTTGATCACTACTGTATACGGAAAAACAATTATGTCTTGGGTGAACGTTAATTTGAGATAATTTTTATAGATTTTTTTTACTTCAGGATAACGATGTTCGTACCTTGTTTTATTTATCTGAGAGGATATATCCAATAATATTTGTTTGATATTTTTGTAATTAGGTATCAGTTTAACGCGTCCCACGCTGGAACACATTTCTGGCATTCACACTCAGGTATGCAAAGGGCGGATGGTGCTGCTGGTGCGTTAATTATCAGAAAACCTAAGTCTGTGGATCCTCATGGCCAACTCTATGACTACGATAGGTAAGGAAAATTCAATACAATAAAAGGATTTTTTTTCAATCGCTTACTTCTTATATCCCTTTTGGGGTAGACAAAGATGTTAACGTGTTTCAGTCTAGTTGCAATGGAGGGGCTTACTCACCCACGCTGAAGCATAGGGGATCCCATTCCCTTTCACGACCGTGAATTGTGGAAAATAATTTTGATTAATGTCAGCATTTAAAAAAACTAAGGATGACAATTTAAACAACAGTTAAAAAACAGATCATCTGGTGGTAAGTGATGATTGTAGCCAAAATATTGTACACCCACAGAAAAATGTATTTCAATCGTCCCATATATGCTCTTTTTCAATACGATTCTTCTCCATTCTTTCTTCTCTAAAAGGGTGCTTGAACAAGGCCCGCTGCTGATTGGTGTACCTAACATGTATAAAAAAAATGTTTTTATCACGATATCTATATTATTCCCGAGCGCGCAGAAAATCAGCACTTAATTAGTAGTAGTAGTAATAATAATTCAAAACATATACCGAGCGTCAAAATTTAGGTTCTTGCGCACAAAGGATTTGATAAGCAGTGCTACCAGGGGGATTTCATCGTGTCGTCCAGCCTCAGAAAGGGTGGAACATGAAAGATACATGAAGAAGAAGAAGAGTAAAATAACATGTAGGGAGTCAATAAAGGCGCGTACAGAGACGAGCCATCAGAAATCATCGTTATTGCATGTATGTGCAACTATGACTGATTCGCTTTTGATTCCTTTTTTGTACATCGTCATCCTGTTTTTAAATTACAAAGCTTCTAGTTATTTAATTAGACTCGTATATAATATATAATGTTTAAGAGTGCTTACTTTTAATAAATAAAAGTGTGTTTTATGCAATGGAGTACGGTGACATGGCCTAGTAGTCAGATTAAACACCTACAGCATTACGGGTGTTGGGTGCAATTTCCAACCCATCATAAATTACACCTTTTTACATTATTACATATCCTGCGCTGTCATCAGATCTAATAACGATTACATGGTTAGATCTATAGCTAGATTTAAGTTCTCGTATCTATTTCAGATATCTTATCTTTATTCATAAGAAATTAAAAACCATAACCACGTTACCTCTAGGCTGATCAGGATTTCACGGCCGTCTGAAATAGCGCACAGTGTATCTGCTAAGTCTACCGGGTTTGATACACTTTTTGATTCGTGTAGGATACACTTATAAATACTACGCAATCTGGTATACTTTATTGAATATCCTTGTAGTATAAATGAGCCAGGAGAACATCAGATCCGGATAAGATTCTTATAGAATATCAAAATCAACAAACAATATAAGTTTAATGCTGCTCGGATTCTTATTTTTTAACGTATATATAACAGAGGGTATTAATCACTAGCCAAAAAACTTTATATCTTACTTCTCAAGGAAGACAATGCTTATATACCTTGATTCATTGCGGCAGATATACAGATGTGAGCTGGAAGAATCTGAAACGAGTTTCTTCCTTTATTACAAAACAGTTTTGTTTCAGATCAGAGCACGTGATGATAGTAACAGACTGGATCCATGAGTTGTCGGTGTCCATGTTCACAGACCATCACCACTCGATAGGTGACAATAAGCCACCCACATTGTTGATTAATGGCGTTGGTCGCTTTAGGATTTTTAATGAAACAAGTGAACCTACTTATATGAAGTCTGCCAAATTTGATGTTGAGAAGGTATACATAATATATTTCATTTCAATGACCTAAGGTGGTTTATATTTAACAACTATATTTCCTTTTATATTACGAGTCGATACGTGCGCAAGGTTCGCCAAATGGTAGGTGATTCCAGCGACTCCTGACGCCAATGTTCTTAGTCGACCAGGCATCGATGATGACAGAGATATAATGCCTCCTCACCAGGTTAGGTCTCCTGTTTTCCTTTTACACCAGATGAAACACAGTAGCACTAACTTAATATTTTACGCTGGTATTCCGGAAAGAGTGAATTTTTCCCATTATAGTCGACGTATTCGTACTAGAGAGCTCGTCTTTAGAACGAATACGTCGTATAAGGCAATTGAATCTGGATTATTTTTCCTGTGTGGATCCCTTACTATCAGGTTACCTGTATACTTGTTTGCTGCCATAAAACATTGCGTATTTAAATAAAATAAAAGAAATATTAAAATTAAATAATGATTACAAATATTTGTAATTGTAAATCTTTCCTTTCAGGGCTATAAATATCGTTTCCGAGTGATCAACGCGGAATTCCTTAACTGTCCCATTGAATTGTCAGTGGATGGCCATAACATTACCGTAATCTCGTCGGATGGTTATGATCTGCAGCCAATAACAGGTAATTAGGATAATTTTGGTCTATATTAGTATGTCCAACTAGGTAGTGCTCTGATATCGATAAAGATAATGTTATATCGTACAATGAAACGCGTTTAAGTGTAAGTGGTTGCACTAGATTCATCGATTACCTGTTCATGTTTGCGTGGCATCAATGAGAACCCATAGATTTTTTTTGCTATGAGCGTAGAATAAAGAGAGTGTGCTCTTTCATCCTTTCACCTGATGATATGGGATTTCTGCAGACTATGATACCAACATTGATTGTCGAGAAGCAATGTAGATATTCTCATCCCTGATTATTAAGATGTGACGTCACCAATAAAAAGGTCTCCAGTTCTATACTAAACATATTAGCGCTGAAGTAATAATAACAATACAATATTTAACGTTCTCTCTCTCGACGACTTGGTCCTACCCAGCTACCCATTCGTGCTACAACCAGCTATAACCAACTATATTATTACAGTGGCATGAGTATCACGACTGAACATAATCCAAGAGAGGGCTAACAGACGATGAGCCGAAATAACGGTTGATTATAGATATGGTGAATGAATATAAATTCTTAAGTTTTTTTTAAACATCTTCATTATATGTACAAAGTTGTTTACAGTAAAGATTTGACCTTTATTTTTTTTTTTTTAGCAACATCATTGGTGACATATGCCGGTGAAAGATATGATTTTGTTCTTGAAGCTAACAATAAGATCGATAATTATTGGATTCGATTTCGTGGACTTATGGATTGCGATGAAAGGTGAGTCGTGAATATACAACAAATTTCATTCAGATTTGTTTAAGCAATTTTGATTTTATTGTTCAACTAAATTGTTCATCAATCCGCCGACGGGTTTCCTCAGTTGACTACTGATAAATCTTATCTCCTATATTTATTTAGTATAATTTCAAATGATTATTAGAAACGTGACTTCAATCCATACTTTCATGCTTAAGGTTCACGAAAGCAAAGCAAGTGGCTGTGTTACACTATGAAGGTGCACCGGATCAGGAACCTTCAGGAGACCCTACCTGGGAAGAGTTGCACAATGAAGGACTGGTAAGTAACTAATGTCCATTATTTGAATGAGAAAACTGAAAAAAGACAAGATAAGCGAAAAGTAATTACATTGGTGTTCTCAGCAGATTCCGATTAAAGACATCATTGAATTGTTTTTAGAAGGGTTCAACCACTCTTAACGAGTTATAATGATTTAAATATTCGTATAATTAAAGTCTCTCTTCCCACGCAATCTTATGCACAATAATCAGAAAGGATAGGTTACAGTGCAGCGATTAGCAATAGATAGCACAAAATTATTACAATATGCTGTTGGTCGTACTCAAAATAAATAGCGGTTGGAAAAAAAAATCAGCAACTTGTTTTAATTGCTGATAGTTAAATGATCAGTAGTTATGGAACTTAATATTCTCAAAAGTAAACTGTTATTTTATTTTCCCAGCAATTAAACGCACTGAACAAAGGCGAAGAAGAAAATGAAACAATAAGCGTCGCTGAAATGAGATCCCTTGAGGGCTATGACGACAGTTTAAAAGAAGTCGCTGACTACCAGTTCTATGTGGCATACGATTTCTATGCCAAGAACAATTCCCATTTTCATAGGTCACCTTATTATGGATATTACCAAGGTAATCAAATATCATAAGTAAAGTCAACCCGTAACTTGAATGTGTAGCATAAGTAACCATTATGTTTTGTACAACAAAATCCTAGAAAACGTTCAAACTTATCAGTTGTAAAATTTTAGATTTAGATTCTTTAACGTAGAAATTATTTAATTGAATGAATATTTAATATTCAATGTTGATTTTGATTTTGAGATCGGTTATTGTTTGAACCTACAATGGTACTACTTTTGACTTTTACATCTTTAAATATTATCTAGGCACAAATATCAGCAATAATAAATTTATATTAGCAGGGGTTCTAAGCTTTGTAATAATTGCAAATGAAATGAGGTTCAGGCCATAATTAAATAGTTTTCAATTTACCGCATTCATTGGGCGAAAAAAGATCAGATAGAAGAGCTATTAATTTACAGTGGTATTTTGCGGTAATCTTTTTATAATTTACGGATTCGTAATTAATTAAAGAATTGGATATAACTTTGTAGAACATAGATTCCCGTATATCATGCTTTTTTTTATTTTCAGTACCACATAAAAGTAACCGATTATACACTCCTCAACTGAATCACATAAGTATGAAGATGCCCTCCAGTCCACTTCTCATCGATAGACCATCAGCGGAGAATTTCTGCAATTCTTCAAGTATCAATGAGACATGCAAAGAAGGATACTGTGAATGTTCACACGTTCTATCAGTTAGGAAAAATTCTGTAGTGGAAATTATAATAGTTGACGAAGGAGTAACATTCGATGCCAATCACCCCTTCCACTTACACGGTCATAATTTTAGAGTTATCGGTATGAGACGTCTAGCTAACGATACTACAATTGAAGAAATACAAGAGTTTGATAAAGCAGGTTTGTTAAAAAGAAACCTGAAAAACGCACCATTAAAAGATACAGTAACAGTACCTGACGGTGGCTATACGGTTATTAGATTTAAGGCTGACAATCCAGGATATTGGCTGTTCCATTGTCACATAGAATTTCATGTTGAAATTGGTATGGCATTAGTATTTAAGGTGGGTGAACATAAGGATATGGAGCCGGTACCACCTGCATTTCCTAAATGTGGTAGTTATATCCCAAATGACATGATTGAACATGCATCTACGGAAAAACCTAAAACAGATAATCAAATTATCTCTATCAACCATTGGTGGCCGGTGGTGCTCATGAATAATGGAACTTCATCAGCGTCTAACTTGTGTTTTATAAATTCATTAGTGTTTGTCTGTTGTATATGGTTATTAAAATTAGTAATCGGAACGTAATTTATAATTTGTATTAAATTTAGAAATTGTATAGATATTAAATTTTCGTGAAACGAAAGTATTGTTGTGAGACGGATAAGTAACAAATTGTACTTACAAATATTACAATTCAATTCAACATACACGTGTTATAGTATTCTTATAATGTATTAATTATTTATTGGGCAGTACTTATATTTATTTTATAATTAGTAGTGGATCATTGCACTATACAGTGAAAGTTAGTCTTATACAGTAGCGGTTCTGTTGGAAATACTTTGTGGGTTTATGACTGTGATCGAATATTAACTTGTGACATGTAAATGAATACGAGATTTTAGCAAAACGTTTTGTGAAATGCTAACGATATTGAAATGTCGCTGATGATATGTGATATTACTTAGGTAAGACAAGTTAATTTATGTTTAACAGTAAATATAGTTAGTTTTCATAGATTGTTAAGTATTTTGCAATAAAAAAGTATTTTAAGAAGCACGAAATCTAGTTTATTTTTCCCAAGTATTCACTAAATGCTAATGATATATTTTTTTCTTAAATCGGGTATATCAAGAAGATTCTTCTACTCTCTTATAATTTCAGGAAACGCTTTTAGAAAATGTCATTATCAGAGGCATATTTGAGAATTATTTATATTTGAAAGATATGTGAAGTCCGGCACTATATGTATGCCTTTGTAGGACTCTACGGAGAAGATAATAATTTCTTATCTAGAACGGATATCTATACCTAACAGTTGGGCTATTATTTTCTTTGTGTTAATTGTTTGTACCTTCTATGAATTTAGAGATATTGTTGAATTTTTTATTACATTGAGAAAAACAAACAAGCAGTTCACCGGATGGTAAGTGATTCTTCGACCCATGACAACTACATTCATACTTGAAAAGAATCATAATGCAGAGACGCATTGTCACCCTTGAGGATTGAGATGGAATGCCTCGTCACCAAAGGTAATTAAGGTCTGGCAGGCACATATGATGATGATATCGTCGACTTTGACTACAAGTTTTTCTGGCATTGTAGATTACATAGTAAATTGTAGAGTACTAGTAATAATAAACGACAGAGTAGATATAAATATATATATATATATATGTTACAAAAAACATACAATAGTATTATTTCTAATATTATTAATAATGTCCACTATTATAAATTTACAAAGAAAAGTAGTTTTATATTCCTATTGTTGGAAAGTTGGAAATAATTTGTTGGTTTCTGGACTGAGATCGCATATTAACTCGTGACTTGCAAGACGATATATTTGTGATGCGTTAAACATACAGTAGTATGGTCTCATAATAATAATAATTATTGCGCGTTTCTTATATTTATTTCTTAAAATATGATCCACCATACTTTATACAGTCAAACGTAATTTTATGTTCCTCTTGTTGGAAATAATATGTTGGTTTATCGACTGAGATCGTATATTAACACGTGACTTGCAAAAAGATATATTTACGAGGGCACATTGAAAAGTTTTGAGCCCGACCTTAAATAAAACGATTTTTTCTAAATGATTATTTTATTTCTCTACATAGTCTCCAGAATGATCTATATACTTTTGCCATCTTGTCTCTAGCTTTAGTATTCCTTCTAAAAAAATGAATCTTAAATTTCATCAAAATATTCAGTCACAGCTTGTTCCTCAATATTCGTCGAAAATTTTCGTCTAAAAAAAACACATGGCATGTTTTTTTAGATTGGGGAAGAGATGGTAATCAGACGGGGCCTAGTCCGGCGAATAGGGTGGATGCGGCAACAATTCAAAGCTACAATTGTATGTATTTGTGCGATTGATTTCGCCGCAGTATGGACAGGAGCGTCATGGTGGAACAAAACTTTCCAGCATACCAGGCCTTTTTATTTTTATTTCTTCACGCAAACGTTGTAAGAGTATGCAATAATAGTCCGCATTTATGGTTTTACCTTTTTCAAGGTAGTCAACCATAATGATCCCTCTACAGTCCCAAAAAACTGAACCATTACCTTCTTGGTTGACAAAACGGCCCGACCTATTCTCTATTTAAACCTACTCGTTGGAAATTATGTCCTGTGCTCGTTCATAGGAAATGCTTTCTTCTGCTGTCTCTATTGCTTCTGCTATCTCTGCAATCGTCAATCTCCTGTCATTCAAAATCAGGTCTAATATTTTATTGGTATTTTCGTCTGTGGTAGCCGTCGGCGGCCTACCACTCCTTGGTTCATCTTGCACTGCTTCTCTACCTCGTTTGAAATCCGCTACCCATCTTTTGACAGTGGCATACGATGGAGCAGATTCCCCCAAAGTCTCTTACATATCTTCATAAATTTGTATTGGCGTTAATCCTTTTTTTTTGTAAATATTTTATGACGGAACGGTGCTCAATTTTATCCATTTCTAGGGAAACCGCGAACTTCGTTTGTTAAATCGATCACAAATTTTGCTTTTTTGACAGAAGAAAAACAAAAGACAGCAGATTATAATTAAATAAGAAACGGCCATTACGTTCCAGTATTATTTTTTCTTTTGAATTTAAATGTCAACCTTAGGCTCAAAACTTTTCAATATGCCCTCGTATGATGCGTCAAACATACAATTACTACACGGACAGCCGCATGGGATAGTGGTCAGAGCACGGTTAGAGCCTGGTTACTGGGTTCGATACCCATCCGAAGAACAATATTTGTACATCACAAATTGTTGGTTTTCGGGCCAGGGTGTATTTTAGTTTTAGTTTTTGGTTGGGAATTAAACGTGCTTTTTATCGGATTAGGGAAGTGGACGACCACTGAGTTCCTCTGTATTTGTGCAATGCTTACTGCACAATAAAATATGCTACGCAGTTCATGTCATTTGACGATAACTAGAAGATATTGCTGGGATCGAAATCGACACGGAAGGATATAGTCACCAATATTTGTACAAAAATATAAGCAATGTGGTGATTACAACATTTTGCTAGAAAAAATACTCAGGCGCTTTTATAATTACATGTAACAATTATTAATAACAAGGAAGAGATAAGAAACGCCAGTGATTATATCAATTTTAAATTTTAAATGATCACAATAATTTATAAAGCTATTTTTATAAGTTAGTAAAGACTGGAGTAAAGACAAGCAAGCAAATATATTAAAAAACTTTAGTAGTACTTATTGACCTTTGAAATAATATATTTCGTTATTTTAGTTACATGCAGAAAAGTCTGCAAAAGAATTAATATAGTGCTTGCAGTAATAACATACAAACTTGAAACTAATAATGTTACATACATAAACATCTATTATCTTTAACTTGGTTAACTCGTATAATTTTTAATAGATAACTTTAATTAGTTTTATTTTACATTAATTTGCAAAAGGACTTTTAAATATTGTTGAAAAATACTATCGCAATAAATATTTAGTCACCGTGAAGGTAGAATAAGTTGATACATTTTTTAATTTAAAATCTATATAGCACACCAAAAACAAATCGTCTAAATATTTATTTGCCAATATTTTAATCCTGTTAACCCAGTGACAATAAAGTTTTATATATTGCGCAGGGTTCCATTATGTTTTCATTACCACGTTCAGCACTACTCGAAAATTTAAAGAAATTTCCGTGAGGCCTCGCGAGCTTTTAAGTATTTCGGTACATAAATGGGAAGCGCATTACTGATAGATTGAATAACTCGATACATATGTGTATTTTAATGCAGTAGAAGATAATTACGTTAGGAGTTAAATGCTTATAGACATTATACCAACACGTTAAACGTATAGTATGCGTGTTAAACGATAAGTTTGGGCTGCTATATAGGATTTCAACAAAATCAGTTTTCAGGAGGGGTTGTTATAATTACATTAAGAGTAACAAACGAGCACACAGTTTACCTGATGGTAAGTGATTCCTGCGACATCTACATTCATCCTTGACAAGTAATAATTATGCAGATGCGTTGTCACCCTTGAGGACTGAGATGTAATGCCTCGTCATCAGTAATACAGGTCTCCGGATCCCTTCACTCGACGAGACGAAACACAGCAGCATTTTACGCTGGTATTCTGTGAGGGCGTAGTCCTATCCCGGTCGAATTAACCCATTCATTCTGCAGCAAAAACAAACTACAGTGTAGCTCTACCATTATGAAAACTGTACTTACGACAAAGGAATAGTAACATTTTAGAAATGCTTTGGCGTCGGAGGTTACGAGTCCACCAATAATTAGGGTAAAGCAAACTTTATTGTAGGGCTGAGACAGATCTGTCATTAGAACTGTGAAATTATCCAAAAAGCTTACTCTTGTTCCCGCTGTATTGTGAACGTATGCAGTATACGTTTAGCATTTTGCCATTAATAAAATAAATTTACATAAATTTAAGTTACTTAAGATAATGTAACTTTTTAAGTTTCGAAACCTATTTACACTATCAGTCACTGGTGGTTGACGCGGTCTAAACAAGTTCTCTCAACGTATTGAAAAAAGAAGCTTAACATTTAGAAATTCACAAAATAAAACTTTTAAAAATCATGGCATGCGGCTAAACTCTTCGTAATTTCCGTATTTAAATTGTTGTTACTTGTTGCACATTCGCTACAAATGTATTGAAACTCGTAAATAATGTTAGAATAACATATTTTGTACAATGTTGCTTAAAAATGTAACTAACAAATGTTCGGAAACATACCGGTAAAACCATTACAGTTTGTAAAACTGGCAATATATATATATATATATATATATATATATATATATTTCACTTAATCAGCTGTCACCAGCAGTATTTCCGAACCAATACGACTTAGGGACCTTCAAGAGAAGTGCCTACACCTTTGTTAAAGCCTGGCAACGCACTTGCGACTCCTCTGGTGTTGCGGATGTTCATGGGCGGCGGTGATCACTTACCATCTGGTGGGCTGCATGCTCGTTGGCCACATATTATATAAAAAAAACGGGATAGGCAGAGTGGTATATAATGATTATAGACTATATTTTTTGTAAACATTACAAACTCATTTATAAAAATATTTCATGAAGAAACTTTTTAAAAGCACATATAGTAATATAACTTTTTATACTTTATGTATAAATAGAAATGGATTTTAAATAAGTTAATTTTTTTATACATCTGTATTCACGTCTTTTCCCTCATCTTCGTGACTGCTATCCGCTTTCACACTCGCTTAAATATGAACGCATCTGCAGGGTATGAATAAACTAAATTAAACGGATCATGCAGCGGAGCGTCCCGGACATGTGGCTTCATGCATACTTATGGTGGGTCCCATGTGAAGACAGAAGATACACCAAGTAAAATATTAACAAAAATATTTGGTTATTAAATCCAACCCTCCGGTCATTTATGTAAATTCTTGTTAAATTGTATCTTATGGTATTATATACGTAATATTTTACGATTGTGTATATAAAAAAATATTCGCAAATAGTTACTAACTAATCTTTTTAAATATCGACCACACAATTTCTAAAATTGATAACGAAAACGTGGTTTCGTTGGAACCATTATATGATGTTACAAAACTGTCAATCTTTACAAAAACTTTCTTTCCCATCACCGTATATCCGCTAACAATGCAACTCCACCTCTGTATTTGGTACACTGGATAAAATAAATAGTAGTTTCTACGTGTTGCATTATACAAATGTCCAACGGAAGCGAATTTTGCCAGTTTTACAAACTGTAATGGTTTTACCGGTATGTTTCCGAACATTTGTTAGTTACATTTTTAAGCAACATTGTACAAAATACGTTATTCTAACATTATTTACGAGTTTCAATACATTTGTAGTGAATATGCAACAAGTAACAACAATTTAAATACGGAAATTACGAAGAGTTTAGCCGCATGCCATGATTTTTAAAAGTTTTATTTTGTGAATTTCTATGTTAAGCTTCTTTGTTCAATACGTTGAGTGAACTTGTTTAGGCCGCGTCAACCACCAGTGACTGATAGTGTAAATAAACTTAAAAAGTTACATTATCTTAAGTAACTTAAATTTATGTAAATTTATTTTATTGATGGAAAAATACGGTATACGTTCACAATACAGCGGGAACAAGAGTAAGCTTTTTGGATAACGTCACAGTTCTGATGACAGATCTGTCTCAGCCCAATAATCAAGTTAGCTTTACCCTAATTATTGGTGGACTCGTTACCTCCGACACCAAAGCATTTCTAAATTGTTACTATTCCTTTGTCGTAAGTACAGTTTTCATAATGGTAGAACTACCTGAGACCTTTATTACTGGTGACGAGGCATTCCATCTTAAAGCTCAGGAGTGACAATGCATCTACATTATGATTGCTTCTCAAGGATGAATGTATGTAGATGTCACGGGCCGCAGGAATCACTTACCATCAGGTGAACAGTGTGCTCGTTTGTTACTCTCAATGTAATAGAAAAAAATCATGTATTTAAATTCCCCAAAAAGACCATAGCCAGTAATGAAAAATATATGTTTTTAAATTAAATATTATTTATAAAAAAAAACTCCGGCCTAATCTGCATGCTCGTTTGTTACTCTCGATGTAATAAAAAAACAAAAAAATAATAAATCCCTTATCATCAGCGTTGATGAATTATGCTCGTTCATCATCTATGGGATGATAAAAGGAATGTGTTACGGCATTCCAAACGTCATAAACAATATTTAAAGTTATGGAAAAAAAAGAGATAAATTTTATTTATATATATATTATGTTTTCATGATGATTATATCCATTACTATTCCGTTGTATAGGCCCTAAGGTACACATATGAGCCACTTACAGCCATTGGCTTCCTTCGATAGGTCGTCTATCCATCTCGCGGGAAATCGTCCCATGATGATACCAGAACGAGATTACCACTCTCGAACTTTTCTTGTATTGATTGGACCTTTTCAGCTTACCGTTTCTTTTTGCTAAATTTGTAGATTAGCTTGTCTTTATTTTACAAAATAAAATTACATGTGTTTTGTACACTGTATATGACAATATATTATATAATTATTTCTTGTTTTTTTTCATTATATATTAAGTTATTATATAAGACTTACTATAGAGTACACAAGTGAAATTATGAATGATTAATAAATATTTATTATTCTAATTTAACTTGAGGATCTCTCTTGAACTGAAGTAATTTTATCCACATGATTCTAGTACATCGTGTTGCCGCTCGTGATTTCATTTGTACCGTGTACAACATATTTCACAAATTTATAATACGGTTCAATGATCTTGATACTACTAGTATTTTTTATTTAAAATTACCTAAATTTCATTATATATTAAGTTATTATATAAGACTTACTATAGAGTACACAAGTGAAATTATGAATGATTAATAAATATTATTTATATATATATTATGTTTTCATGATGATTATATCCATTACTATTCCGTTGTATAGGCCCTAAGGTACACATATGAGCCACTTACAGCCATTGGCTTCCTTCGATAGGTCGTCTATCCATCTCGCGGGAAATCGTCCCATGATGATACCAGAACGAGATTACCACTCTCGAACTTTTCTTGTATTGATTGGACCTTTTCAGCTTACCGTTTCTTTTTGCTAAATTTGTAGATTAGCTTGTCTTTATTTTACAAAATAAAATTACATGTGTTTTGTACACTGTATATGACAATATATTATGTAATTATTTCTTGTTTTTTTTCATTATATATTAAGTTATTATATAAGACTTACTATAGAGTACACAAGTGAAATTATGAATGATTAATAAATATTTATTATTCTAATTTAACTTGAGGATCTCTCCTGAACTGAAGTAATTTTATCCACATGATTCTAGTACATCGTGTTGCCGCTCGTGATTTCATTTGTACCGTGTACAACATATTTCACAAATTTATAATATGGTTCAATGATCTTGATACTACTAGTATTTTTTATTTAAAATTACCTAAATTTCATTATATATACGAGTGTATCCTCACACGGCTCTCCACAAGCAGATTATTTTAATGCAAAATGACAGACCTACAAGATGGTCTGATACAATATATATTTATATAACTAGTCTGGCCATAAATACAAAATAAGTTTCATAAAATTTTTTTTTCAACTTTTAATTATTTAGAATTTGGAACACGTATATTATTTTAAAAACTTCTTTCGATTTTGCGCCATTTCACATATTTTTTCGTGTTCATTATCAAATTATATGGAATGGGGTGTTAAAGAAAATAGGATTGCAGTGATCGCTTTGCACAAAGTGCGTATGGAGACGTCGGTCATATTCCAGATCCTTCAAAAGATTGGTATCAGCCGTATGTTCTTATATCAACAGATACAACAACACTTCCTCTGTCGAAGACCAGAAAAAATCGGGGCGGCCGCGTGCTGTTAGAACTACAAAGGCTGTTAATGCTGTTAAAGCTAGAATTCGTCGAAAACCCCATTAGGAAGCAAAAAATCTTATCGCGAGAAATAAAGATTCCCGTTAGGACTCTGTCGCATATTATAAAACAAGACCTGAAGCTCGGTGCTTATCGTTGATATACAGGACATGCCCTTAATCAATCTTTACAATTAAAGAGAGTGTATCGATCAAAACACCTTCTGTCGCGATACCCAGGTGAAAGACACAGAAATATCATCTTTACCGATGAAAAAAATTTCACGATTGAAGAACACTACAATAAGCAAAATAATAAAGTGTGCGCTCATAGTTCTAAAGAAGCTGCTCAAGTGGTCGGAAACGGACAACGTGGTCATCATCTTGCGTCAGTGATGTTTTGGTGGGGTGTGTCTTATCAAGGAGTCACAAAACTACATTTTTGTGAAAAAGGAGTGAAAACTTCAGCCAAAGTGTATCAAGATATAGTCTTGGATCATGTTGTGAAACCTCTCAGCAATACACTTTTTAAAAATATACCGTGGACTTTCCAGCAGGACTCTGCACCTGGTCACAAGGCACGAACTACCCAAGCCTGACTTGAAACCAACGTTCCGGACTTTATAAGAGCTGAAGACTGGCCCTCATCTATCCCAGACCTCAACACTTTAGACTTCAGTCAGTTTTAGACGACATGGCCTGCTCTAAACGACACGGTGACATTGAATCTCTTAAAAAATCTTTGGAGCAAGCAGTGGCGATATTTCCCTTGAAAACAGTGCGTAAACGCATAGATTCGTGGCCAAACGTGATTTAAGGCCTGTATAAAAGCCAAAGGGGCCATTCGAATAGAATATTTTTTTAATTTTTATTGAGACTAATAAATATGTAGGTATAAATTTTAATAATATTACATTACTTCATTAAAAAAAATACATTTTAATTTGTATCAGAACTTATGGCCGGACTTGGTATATATATATATATATATATATATATATATATATACATATACATATATCTATATAATATGATAATCGATCAAATTATCGTTTCGTAATCTCACAGTTTACTTGAAACTGAAGACTGAGAACTCTGTACAAAGTAATGTATGTCGTAACGTACTTCCGCCATGTCACTGGCCTGTTCTCTCCAGTCCATACAGATAGAAGCGTCACTGGAGTTTCTTGCGCCACTTCTTCTCCAGCGCTTCCGAAGTGGTGGTACAGGTTGTTATTAATAATAGCGATATTAAGTTAGATAATTCGATATTACTTCTCTGTCAGAAGCAACTGACCGAGGGTTATCTAAATTAATTAAAAAACAACATTAAAAATAACGATCGTCTGACGCGAGGATGCTCCCCTCGAGAGCTCTCGCGAAACAGGGTAACTGTCCAAGCCGAGGCTTCCTCTCGGGAGCCCTTGTGCTGGTTACCCATATATAGAGGTTTCGACTGAGTGCGGCCATCAGCCCGCAAAAACAAAATCCTAATGTAAATAATGTTTTATGTATCTATACATAAATCATTTCATTCCAACGGTTTACATTTTTGATTGGTTTACATAATTTACATTATTTATCAACTATTAAATAACTGATTAGTTTAAATTAATCCATAGAATACGGAACTATATATGGAATATTCTTACTTTTCAAAATCATATATGGTATGCATGAAACTTTGCGTTTATTTTGCTGTGTTCACATTAATCCTAATTTTTCATTTATATTGTATGTCCTACCGAGATTAACACACTTTATATACAACTTAAATGTCAAGAGACATTTATGCTAAATTATTAAAATTTAATAGATATATATATATATATATATTTGTAAAATGAGTAATAATTGATATTACTTCCAACGATCTGCTCATTGAAGGCGCTTTACACGAGGCATTAGACGAATGGTTGCGATTAAGTGGAGGAAATCAGGTTGCCCTGATTGATACGACTGCGTTTACCGAGCAATACTAGATTGCATCTCTTAATCTAATTACGCTTGTAATAATAAATGGAAAATAAAAATATACTGGGCAAGTTAATTAGATATTTATGAATAATATCTAAATTATGTAAATAGTAAATTTGATGACTTACTTATATAGTGATGTTTCTGCCCGAATCAATTCTACCGGTTTCGACATTGGTTGTCTAGCGGAATCGGGCCAAATTTATAAGTTAAGCTAAGTTTTTCTTATTTTTTGTTAGTTTGTCTTAACCCAAATATTTGAACCATGATGGTGAGAATTAAGCGGGGTAAACGCCTGGTGGATTTTATTTGAATAACAGGTCATTCCAGTAGAAATATCATATTGCAAAATGACGATTATATATATATTTTATATTTAGAATAGGTGGCTAATAAGAGCAAGCAGCTCACGGTAAGTGATTATAGTCGCCCAAGGACATCCACAGTACTAGAGGAGCCGCGAAAGACAAAATGCGCTGCCAGCTTTTATAAAAGGCTCTTTTCTTGACGGTCCCAAAGTCGAATCGGTTCGGAAATGCCGCTGGTGACAACTAATTCCACAGAGTGTGTAATGGTAGAAAATTTCACGTAAAGCGTACAGCGGTTGATTGCCAACCATCGTGATGATGACGATGAAATTTTGAATTCTATCGTCACATACCATGTTTAAACTCAGCGACTGCAATTAATCCGAACAACTCAGAACACTCCCCGTGGTAAATTGGGTAAAAAATACATAGAGATACAACATCTCTTCGCAATGTCGGTGCAACAACCTGAAACATTTATAGATGTGTGAATTACTGTATTAGAAAAAGTAAATATGTTTTCTTCAAAATTGTAAGGACATGCCTCTATAGAAGATATCGAATTGCATTCTGCCACGCAGCATCGATATAGATGAATAAAGTCATAAGTATCAAAAAATAATGGAGGATGTTTGAAGTTAGTAAAGGAAGTTTAAGTTTATTAGGAACAGGGAAGTAAATAACATACAAGTCAATATGGTGGGTACATGAACCGTCGTTAGAGTGGTAGTGCACAGTTTGTCAAGCGGCTTCAGTATTCCATTTAGATTCATAAACGAATGTGGCCAAAAATATTAGAGGATCTTTGAATTATTGTGAATGTAGGACACATTAGAAGATGTGAGTAGAGGAAATATCGTTGTAACATTGGGTTTTTTAGCGCCGAGCACGTGAAGGCTGTGTTTAATGGAACTCCGGTTGTTCATTTAAATTTCATCTATACTCTGATAAATTCAGATTGAATCGCTTGTCCTGGTACTCATGACGTGTTTAATTGAAATCGTAGTTACTGTTCAAATACATTTATAAAACAAAATTGGAGTATATATAATGATCGTATATTTAATTATAGCTTACTCGGATGTAAGGTAGGTTTAGGTTTCCCTAGTTAGGTCCCAGCGTTATTTAAATACAAGATTTAATATATGGATAATTCTAGTACCTTCACATGAATAGAACGCTACAATAGATTTACGATTTAGGACCTTATAATTTATTTCAAGGCAAATTCAATGTTAACAAAAGAAGCCCCGTAATATGCGGTATTAGATCAACTGACCTTATTTCAGCATTCGCCCTCAAAGGCCTGATAAGAAAATTAATTATGTGATTTTCTGTATTATATAAGATTTTTGATTCTGAATTATATTTAATACGTAATCCTAACTGTTTGTAATAAAGCTTTTACGATTTATATTTTTGATATTAAGCTTAAAATTTAAATTTATATCGACATTGATCTACTTTATCAATTTTATATGAATCGAATTTCCAAAATATATATATTTAAATTATTATATTAATATTTATATTATACTTTAATTTAAATATTATGTATTTAAATTAAAGTATTTATAGCACTGTCTAAAATACAAAGAATTTTGAAAAATACTATTATGTTATTTAATTTTGAGTCGAAATCAAAAACAAAACTATGTAAATAGTAAATTTTATTACTTACTTAAATAGCGAAGTTTCTGCCCGAATCAATTCTACCCGTTTCGACATTGGCCGCCTAGCGGAATCGGGCCAACTTTATAAGTTAAGCTAAGTTTATCTTATTTTTTGTTAGTTTGCCTTAACCCAAATATTTGAACCATGATGGTGAGAATTAAGCGGGGTAAACTTCTGGTGGATTTTATTTGAATAACAGGTGATTGCAGTAGAAATATCACAATGCTAAATGGCGATTACGCTAGCAAGTGTTAAGTTTAACGCTATGGTCATAAATAATATGTTATTATAATAAAATGTTAGATATGTTTATAGTATATATTTTAGAAATATGGTGTAATTTTTATATAATAGAAACAAATGTGCCCATGAATTAATGTTAGAGAAAAGTTATAAAAAATGGCAGGTGTTTTAAATTATTTGTTGTCTGATGTGTAAAGTAACTGGCGGTTTCGACAGTGTTAAAAGATTAATGTAATCTGTCGCCGTAAATACTGGTCAAGGATATGGTGCTAAAGGGAATGATTGTGCTAACTGCTATAAATTCGTACCCTCCAATCTGATATGGTCATAGCACTTTACTACCGACATCAGAAAGGCTTTACATTATCCTACAACTTTGGCAATTATTAGATCACCGTAAGTAATTAGAAAATATAAAAAAATCTATCAAAAATAAGTTATGTCCGCCTATTTTATTGATATGAAGTAAATCCATGCACGTGTATAAATTCGTAAAAACAAATAAATGAATGTTTAACAACAAATAAATCACGTAAAAAGTTTTGTTTTAGCGAGGTGATCAAACTTATAAAAGCAGTTATAGTGTTATCGGTGTAGTTGTTAGTGAATTAATAACGGGTTGTATGGAAAATATGTCCCTTGGTACAATTAATAGTTTTGTTAACAGATATGCTCCTATAGACATTTTGAATTATTATATAAATAGATAATAGATTCAGAATATTGAGGATATATATATATATATATATATAATTATATATATATACATATATATATATATATATATATCCTCACTAGTTAACATCGTTATCATTTAGTTCTTCTTGGAGTCGAATTCATGACTCACGGCGCAACAGCCTAGTAATCTCAGTCTATTGTCATAACGTTTTTTCTTATGATAATCTTAAATATTCTAACAATCGCGTTTTGGTTGTCGGTATCTTCCTCCGGTTTATTATTTAGGTATATATATTTATAATTATCAGTGAAAATTCAAGCAAAAATAGTAAATTAACGTTCGTCTGTCTGTCTGTTCGGTTATTATACTTGGTTCTTAAAAGAATGCTAGCGATGCAGTTAACATATTTGTAAAACTCCCGTTAACCACTCCAATTAAGGTTAAATACCTGTGCTAGATAGGTAACGACAGAAGTCGCATGGCGGATTCGAACCTACGACGTTAAGCTTCGCGTACCATATATCCAAAACTATTCCATAGTAGTTATTATTTAATCTATATCGGAAACGTAATTCCATGCTGTTTCAAATCACAAAGTATATTGACAACATATCTTTCTGTAGGCATAGATAAAAAAAAATATATTCCTTTCCTTTTTCCGAACAGGTAAGTAGTATTTACATAATCAATAAATAACAGTAATTTTTTTTTTATAACAAGCACAACACTATTATCATACTAATTTACCTTGTACATTGCCAATCATGAAAGTTTTAACAATGGTATGGCAACGCTTTTTTTTTGAAAGTTTTTGTCTTTCGCCGGTCGAACAGAAACAGTTCAGACAGACCTGGTTAGGACAACGCTCATTATTTTATATACAATACCAGTCTAAAATATCATAACGCTACCGTGTTTCGTTTAGTATTCCGTATTCCGTGATTCTAATTATTGGTGACAAGACATTTTATGTTAGTCCTTAGGGATGACAGCGCATCACATGTCATAGCATCTGCATTATAATACCTTATCGAGGATGAATGTGGATGTCGTGGGCCGCAAGAATCACTTATTAGGTGAAATGTGCGCATGCAGTTTCATGTGTACTAATGGTATAACACTTATAATTATCATGTATTATACTGGTATCCGTATTGTGAATGGTTTATACAATAAAGAGCATATTTTGCATAAGATGATTAATTTTATAAGAACATTTTTACTCTTATTATTTTTTAAACATTGTGTAATTATTTATTTTCATATTACACATTTCATATTTAATATTGTTTATTCCAGAGTAAGTTAACTTTTATTTAAACGTAATTTTTATTAATGTTAACAATTTAATTTTTTTTTTTAAATTTTGTTTTTAAGTTTATATTCATTTACACATTCGTATGCATGTTGTGGTTACCTATAATCGTATAAATATTTTTGTACAGTATAAAATATAAATGCTGTATCTTGCTTTGGTAATCCATTTAATAAATAAATTAATGCTCAAAACGGCAAAAATCGGCATTATAATACATAAAAAGAATACAGAAGAACTGTATTGCTTTTTGGAATGGAACATGATGGTTTCAATTTTATGTATAGATACATAATTAAATGTTTATATATAGAAAAATCAATTATAAGTTATTACAGAAAATTTATGTTTGCTAGCAATTGTTTAATTTTAATAATACTTCGTATGAAACATTAGGTACTGCAGGGAATGTGTATGCATATTATGGATGGTAAACAAAGGATACCAAAATTTTATCATTCTTTTAAGAAGAACATTTAATTTTAGATTTAAAACTTTATTTTTATTACAAAATCATTATCATTAATTTTGTCTATAGTAGTGGATAGTACAGTGGCTGTATTTAAAAATTTGGAACAATTTAATTGAAAAAAAAAAGTAATTAATTTCATGATTTAATGGCGGCGAAATAAAACGTTGAACTACCGTAGTTCTATGACGGAAAAGATTGTGTTAGAGCCGAGCCACGTTGCAGATAATTTCTGGCTGCACAGCAGCATGTGTCGGCTGTCTCAGGAAAGGTGACAAGACATTTTATTTTAGTCCTTAAGGGTGACTACGCATCTGCATTATGTCTACATATTGAGGATTAATGTGGGTTGTCATGAGAGAAGAATTACTTACCATTTGGTGAGCTGTGCTAGTTTATCATGTTCAACACAATAAATTCAAATGCATTAGCTGATAAAATCCATCTGAAAATGCATCATGTAATTTAATATTATTTATTATACTAGAAAGTATTATTAGATATAAGTATATTTATACTTGAAAGTATTAAAAATTAATTCTTATATCATCAATAGCATAAAAATAAACTCAACACAAATACGAATTGAAATTTTTTGATCTATTTTCCTTATAGCCTTCAAGTGTGTCATGATTTTTAAAATATAAGGAATATATTTGAACTCAACTATGACACCAATTATATTCCTGTAGTTTTAAGTAAATATGTTTTAACGAATTTTCTCGCGGGAATTAAAAATGTTCTTGATTTTTTATTACTTGTAGTTATTCGTTTTCTATCACCGACCCTATACAATGCCAAGTTTATATTAATGCCAATATTTCAATGTACTTACAAAAATAATGAAGTACCATCGTCTATATGATTGACAACATTGTAGCATTGGAAATAAGACAGCACTGTTTCTCCTTTTTATATTCAAACAAATTCATTAAAATTGTTACCAAGACAACTGTTGACACGTGTTTGAGAAGGCAACGGCGACATTTAAGCCCCCGCAGAATTCTCTATTCTCATTATTTTTAAGGCTTAATTTAATATTAAATATGATTCTTATTATATTTCGATGGTGTGTGTTATATGGATGTTTAAACCAAAGATCTAGATAAGTGTATTGAATTGATATTGGTCCATGTCAAGCAGCGTGTCGCTGCCGTTGGTGATGTTGAAGTCAACCGATAGTTTTTGTTTGACTAAGGGTAGTAGGATATAGTAGGATATAGTACACTCGATGCTTATTGATACCTAGAGCCCATCAACAACTACATCCATTCTCAATAATTAATGTTCAATGATAATTCAACGTGCACATTATTTGTCAACTTTAAGGACTTCCACTTTATATGTCATACAATAAAATTGATGCAGGAAACTACAAATTCATTTCTATTTTGTCAATTGTTATTATATTTTAATTTAAATATGATTCAACAATTTGGATTTAAAAAGGTATTTCTATTTCAGATACGAGCCCATCTTTTATTGCGCATATTTACAGTGCATGATCACCCCCGAAAATGAGATAGCTATATTAACAATTCAAAAGTTGTTTTGTAGAAACCTACTTGAATAAAGCTTCTTATGATTTGATTTGATTTCGTTTGAAATGGAATCATTTGCTGTAATTTGATCACCAAAACCTTTAAGCAATCACCGTTCGAAACACAGCTGTTTTTCGCTTCATGTTACGCTATTATTCTTATAATAATATTGGTATATATTTTGTATAACATTTAGGGCTTGAATCAAAGCATAAATGGAAAGTACATTTTGCGAATATTTTTATTAAAAATTTACCTGCGTCGGAATTCATTTACATACAAAAGTGAGTCGGATATTGGATACGGCTAAAATTAATTTTGATCCCTCAGATTTTATGACTGGCAATGATTAATGAAATGGAAAGAAATTCATTTTATAAAAAAAACATAATCGTGACAGAAAAATCATGTAAAAGAAAATTCATTTACATCAAGCAGAAATTATTAAATTATTACAAACATAAATTTAAAATTATCAAAAGTTTTGAATGTAATGATATTCTCTTATGCATTTTATCTCAAACGTTGGTAGTGATAGTCATATATATTTAATATTTCAAAATATAAAAAATATTGTCTGAAACACTATATACATTGGTGCTAATAACGCTCCACGTGAACACGTGCAATTGGTCTATCAGACTTGTCACAAAAGCTAATCTGAAATCTGGTGTAAAACGCAAATGAGGTTAGTATTACTGAATCTTATTACATAAATTTTACGTAATAAAAAATTATCATATGTTTTTACTATGGAAACAAAGTAACTGTCCACTGCAAAACACAAATTTATATTTCATCGTAGACCTTTGTATGTTGCATTGCAAAATTGATTGAATATATCGAATTGTGCGAGTATGGATGACACAAAGTGGATTAAATCATTTATGGTCATCATTTTTATGCAAAAATATCTACATACAAATGTAATAATGGAGAAATGTAAAGGCTCATGTGAGCAAGGTTTACCTTGACAAGAGTTAAAATTATATTCTTGTACCATGTTGGGTGGAAATTTAGTAAAAAGTACATAAAATTCCCTTTAAATAACTTGACTTCAAATTATATTTAACGGGGATTGAAATGTCGTAGGCGTTTTATTAACTTTGTTACCTTTCGCCCATTAATCATTGCCAGTAGTGAGAATTCTTTATGGAAATATTAATTTTGAATTATAATTTCTGATCTGAATTTCATGTGACGTACGTATTACATATAAATTAAGAAATATTACAGATTTCAAATTTGTGTCTTACAGGTACTCTAAAACTATTCAAATCTGTATGATATTTAATTTTTACTTATATCAAAAGTATTTTTTTGTGACATAGATGATAAGTGGTTCCTGGATTTCTTAGGAAGCAATACAAATATAAGAAGAAACATTATCTGTTTTGATGACTAAGTTTAAGGTTTCCTTTCTCCTTGAGAATTATTTTACGATTGTATCCTATAAACGCGTGTACCTTGCTTAGTTGTGCTTTACTCCTCTAATAGTTACTACAAATTATCATATTATGGTAGCCAGTTATGTGGGTACCATAATATTGTTCTTCAGCGCAGTGCAGATTATACGAGGATATTTGTGTTTTCAAGAGACGCTTTAAACTGGTGATACTTGGAAGAGTTGCTTGCTTTTAGTGAGATGATGTGATGAACCATTGAATTTACATTTCACTCTTTTTTTTAATCAGCGTGAATATATTTTCCGGAATCAATGACGTTATTTATAGCAACTTTAAGCACTGATGCTCCTCGGTGTTTTGAAAGGACTAAGAAAAGTCCCATCGATGACAGTAGCTAAATAAATAATAATTCATTGTTGAAAAATTGTGTCTGAATAGTCTGTTCCTAATAGCAACGTTGTATATTTCGCCACTTTCTTTATATATAAATACATAAACTACATTTATAATGTCTGGATAAAAGTCTCTTATTCTATAGTAGACTTGCAATTTGTTATTTGAGATAGAATATGCGACTTCGCTACGAAGTGTTACAAACGAGTTAATACATCATTCGCAACGCCAGTGACATGTAAAGACTCATTACACGTTATTTTTTTAGGAATTACAGTTGTGTCTTTAATGGCTCCAACACTGGGCATAGTTTCTTCGTGTCATATAAAGGGAGTGTTGTCTTAAGATACCTGATTTCTTTATAGCTTAGCTAAATAATACAACTTAGAGTCCTTCTAGACTCTAAGTTGTAGTATTTATATATAATATAAAAAGTAAATATAGTTTTATTTTTAAAAACTTTATTCTATACGTTAAATAGGATATTATTATATATTGATATGATATATTGGTTTGGAAAATGAACCTTTTTTACGATAAATATTCAAAATATATAAGATTGACTGCTGTTATTTTGAAGAGTATCAAGAGATTTATTAAGAGTAGGCCAACAGGAACGTGTGACAGATTCGGTTTTAGCACTAACAAATACCGGTGCTATTTGTCAACCTGTGTGGCTTGTAAAACGAGATGACAGCAAATAATACGCCTGACTGAAACATATTCGTGCATATACGTACTGAATTTATAAATGTCACGTTCAGATTATGGAATAATTATTGAATGGAATTAAATCATGCTTCCATTAGATAGATATAGTTGGATGTACTAATCAAGTATAACTTTTTTACTTTCTTAAATTTATTCATTTGTTTTTAAAAAAGTGTTTTTATATATTTTTTGTAGTATTATATATGACAAACGAGGCTACTCCTGCACTACGCATATAAATGGAAGACATACAGCTTCTAGATCCCCAAACGGAGAAACGTTATCGCCCTAAAACTCTACAGCCCATCTGGCTAGCACGTTCTTCTCTCGAGATGAGGAGGATGCAGACTCTGAAGACCACAACACAATCATAACTGCAGTCAGGAACGTCTTCCAGGCCACCCTGCATAAGCTGGGCTCGGTATAGTGCGTTTCACACAGAAGAAAACTAGGAGGGTCCTCGATATATGTCTGAACGATCCAGGCAGAGATGGTCATTTTTGTAGCCGTTAATGGCTACTTCAGAATTGGATACTTACCGGCACAGTGGAAAATAGTAGTCTTAAGGTCATTCCAACGACGGGCAGGGCGGACTGAATGAAACTAAAATATTTCAGACCAAAAGAACTGCTACTTAGGCAATAATGTTAGGCAAAGTCCTAGAAAAGTGGTTTACTCTCAAGATGAAGTGGTGCATGGAGAAACTGGAACGTAAACTAGTAGATGTTCCAGAAGTCATATCAGATTAGGAAAAGAAACCCACAAGATTCTCTATATCGCTCTGAAAACACCGGCTATTCTCGTTACCAAAAAGCACAAATAGGCCAAGGGCCAATATGAGGGAACTGAGATTTCACTTACTGGTAGCCTGAAAATATAAAATTAAACTTTGGATAACTCATTGAAAGGCATAAGGAGTCTGTTAACATATATAAATCATTCCCCAGAGCGGCGAGTGCATATTGGGAGTTAAACAGTGACATTTTGCGAACCATATATATATGGTGGTAGTTGAACCATAACTCTATGCGGTGAATGCTTGGGCGGAAGCAAGGAATAGGTGGCAGAACCACCAGAGGCTAGGCTACATTAGCAGTAACTTCAGCATTAGAAGAGCCAAAGCGCATTGGCACCGCTACCATAGCCTCTTTAGTTCTATTTGGCATTGTGCCACTGGAATTGCGAGTGAACGAGCAGATAAAAATAAATCAAATTAAGAGAGGCAAAGAACTTGAGGGGCTTCCAGGAAGAATTCGCGAGGAAAAAAATATAACACCAAGAGAATTTCTAGAAATCAAAAATGGAAAAGATCTCATGGATATAAAAGAAGCTTACTATAAGTATTTAAACGAATAGAAGGAAGCTGGATGTTAGAGTTGGAGCTGTAGAATCGTTATGGACCGACAACCAGAAAAAGTGCTGTGCCATCATTGGACTGTCAGATGCAGCATCATCCAGGCGGAATTAGTTAGCTCGTAGAAGGAAGGCTCTCACACACTATATGTAAAAGTCCATTTTTCAGTTGGTAACTTTATTTCGTTATTAAAAATTTTAAAGAAAATTTATTTTTTGTATCCCCTATAACTAGTATCGGATCTATTATGTTATCATAATAGATCCGATAGTAGTTAGATAAAATCCACAAAATAATCTTGGGAGTATTATCAGGAACAATATCATTAAATATCCCTAGATTGATATAACTATTTCTTTTAAGTCAATTAAACAATTAAACAAAAAAAAAGTTTAATACATTTAAGTCTGAGTCATACAGAACTAACAAGTTTTTCTATATTCGCATCATATCGCTACGACTGCGAATATACGAGGATGGACGACGCCATCATGGAAGACACCATCGCGCGAATCGTGCTGAACGATAGCAGCAGCACATACGGGACATCTTTTTTGATTACTGTGGTAGTGAAGGTTACAAAAGTCTACTGTAGTCTGAAAAATCTTAAAACTTATTGTAGATGTATGTACTGCGCCGCACATTGACACAATAATGGAGGACATTGTTAATGTCAGAAACATCAGTTAAAAATCTAACCGTCGTAAATGTTTTATTACGACGCTTTTAATATTTTGAGAAATACTGAACGAAATAATGATGTCTTGCCGATTTATTACTTTATATTTTTATTTCTACAGTGGTACGCTGCAGTTTTTTTATAAATGAATGGGTCAGCTCGACCGGGTAGGAGCACTCCCTCACATAATTGCAGTGAGTGAAGGGATCCGGAGACCTTTATTACTGTTGAAGAGGCATTCCATCTCAGTCCCCAAGGGTGGCAACGCATCTGCATTACCATTCCTTGTCAAGACTGAATGTAGATGTCATGGGCCGCAAGAATCGCTTACCATCAGGTGAACTGTATGCTCGTTTGTTACTCTCAATGTAGTATTTTTTTTTATTGAATATTACTGTTTTTCTGTTTCAAACAGGTTTTTACCTGAGCTGTCATGATAACGCAATCAGTAACGTACGTTTTCAAAGGCCCAAGGGATACACCGCTGTCACATGAAATGTTCAAATATTTGTTATAATAAAAATGTTTCCTTATTTCTATTGTATTAACGTACATTCGTATCACTATAATTCTAACTATCGATTTAGACTGACGTATTATGTGTTTTTTTAACAATGGTACCACCATTGTTGCTTTGCATGCTATTTATATTACTGACATTTCAATTAACTTCTCCAACTAATCTTTTCTCAATCAAATCAAAGGAAATAAAATAGTAAAACATCTAAAATAATTGTATTATTAAATGCACAAGGTACTGACGATTTTTGATTTATCTAATTATCCACTTACACGTGTATAATAAATAACCTCAAATGTGATCTTAAATATAAACACGGCTGCTGACGATATGATTGCTACCATGTATTTTAGTATGAAAACTTTCCTGTTGTTTCTTGTAAAGTATTAACAACCAAGGAAATTAGTAAATATAAAAAAAAGTAGCATATACAATTGAGACCTTATTGAAGTCGGTTAGTAAAATTATTAACTACTGTTATTTATGTGCTCATAATAGTTGAAAAAGACAAGACAAACTGTAAATAAAATTAACGACTACCAGTCTGAGCTATTTTGTAGAAGAAAAAACCAACAGCAGCAGAAAAAAACGAAATTAAGATGACTTGTCAATTCGTGAAAGTAATAACTAAATGTTATTAACAAAGGGAAGTAGAAAATTAAATTAAATTTTTAAATTATGTAAAACTAATTTGGTGTGTAAGTGACGATACAAATTGACTTATTTTTAGTATAATTTGAGGAAAATTTGAATTTTATTCGTACACGTCGATTAATAATTAAATGTAATTTTAACAGATTTAAAAAAAAATTAAGAAGATGGACTGTTCTTTAGCTAAAAATCTCTATTGCTAGGGCTTTTTTATAGCGCTCCTTTATCTATCCAATGTAACCTTAGTGCGATAAGATATTTGTGATAATTATAGTGACAAACGAGCACACAGTTCCCCTGCTGGTAAGTGATTCCTGTGGCCCTGACATCATAATGCAGACGCGTTGTCACCCCATGAGGAATAAGCAGAAAAGTTTACTAAATCATTTATAATCAATCCAATCCAATTCTATAAATAAACAAATAAATCTAAATCAAAGTGTAAGTAATAGTGACAAATGATTTAATTATTAATGATCTTTACAAATTTAATTTGCAGCTTCCAACAAACAAAAATAAATCGAATGTTCTGTAATTTGAAATTTACAGAACTAGTTTTCATTTTCACAATTCTTTGATTGGATTGTTGTTTGTAAAATGTCCTATGTCAATGATGTATGATTGTATCTGAACCATCCAATCAACTACTATTTATGGTAGAAGAGATTTATGTTTGTACAAATATTTATGACTGCATATCCTGTGTTGTTATCTGTCTAATATTAACTAGAAATTGTTGTTGTAAAATCGACCACATCATGTATTTTAATTATGAAAATGAGATATCATTGCCTACATTAATTTGATAAAATATTCCACCTCTTTGCCTTATTTTACTGAACATAAAACACAACATATTAAATAAACCAAATAAAATGAAGAAATGTGTAACACAAGAAGTTAAATCCCTAGATTAAAAAACAGGTATAACCAAAGCTCAAGGATATCGGCAAAAATTTAATCATCGTTGTAAATAAACAGACTTGACATATAAAAGTTTTCTGTGCGAATTCCACAGTTGTTTGTCTTTATCGCCAAGTTTTAGATTAAATTTGCTGTAACGGTATGTAATAGGATGAACTTTTTGTTGAAGTGGAGAAATGTTGACGTCTCCCATCCGTTATAATTCTAACTTTTTCTCGACTTCATCATCAATTATTGGCAAGGCAAACTCAAGCTAGACTGGTGTTTCGGTTTATATCATTTAATATAATTTCCATAAAATTTACTCTTATCTGCATGATAACTAATTATAAACTGTCATTAATTAAATTATTATTTTTATTTACAAAGGTACGATTTATCTAAGAAAGATACAAATTATATTTCATCCGATTCCAGGGATTTATATACAGGAATGGTATACAATAGGCGTGAGCACTACACCGAATTTCTTCTTATTTTTCTATAAGGCTTATGAGATTAAATCTGAAAAAAGGTTCTTAACTTCTTGACATGTAGTATTATTATTATATATTATAGTATTATTTCATTTTTTATTTTTAGGCAATTTATTTTAAGCAATAGTGAAACCTCTTTTGAAGTTATACTCGGACAGAATACTTGCCACAGGAAAATTATTTTAATACGCTGAAAATAAAATGAAAACTATTTATATACAATGTATTTTACACCAACTATAATGCATTAAACAATTGAAGTGTTGAATCCTTATCGAGGATAAATGTGTGTTAAAAACCGCGTGCTATTTGTGTTTTAATTTAATAAAACATGTGAATTGTAATGAAACATCGAGAATTGAGAATCGTTTTAAAATTTTATCAGCTTCATGCCTTTGTCTTGCATCGCACGAATATGATCGAAAAAATGATTGCAACTTAAGGCATTACATTATTTTTCTTGCTATAATATTGTTAAGAACTTATTGATATAAAATTAAATAAAATGCACCTATTATCACATGGACCTCCCATATTATACATGTTGTTTTATTGCATCGTCTCGACCGGGTTACGACCACGACCTCTCAAAATACATGCGCACATAGCAGCACAGCACCACTGTGTTTCATATGGTGAGTGTAGCGAATTGAAGACCTAATTATTGGTAACAAAGCCTTCGAGCTCCGTCCTAAGGGGTGCATGATAATACATGCAATGCATGATGTCTTGAATATATGTATCATCACCTGGGAACTACGAGCCCGTTAGCACGTGCTTTCCTTGTTTTACAAAAAAAATGCTAGATTGGTTGTCCATTCCTTGCAACAAAATTGCTACAATATTGCTCTCTGGAAGAGATACATTGATTTCATTGTACTTTTATACTAACTGATATGGCATACATGATTGATGCATTAATTGGTGGAAGCATTGGTGAGTAAAGTGTACGTTAGTTTTACTGGATCTGTTAAAGTGCTCTAGTTCGTGTGATTTAGTTCGTCGCGTTATGTTTTTAATGGCTTTGAAAGAGGTTTCTGAAGGTTCTGTGATAGAAGTATGTCTGTGTAGAATGGATGATAGACGATTTTTTCAATGGTGACTAACAAGCACAAAGTTCACTGATGGTAATTGATGGCTGTTACCCAAGACATCTTAATCTACCCCCGGGTACTGAGACGGAAAGAGATGTTACTTATGAATGTGTCCTTACAATTTTCATACAAAATAAAGGAGTGTTATACTTTTATTCATACTGGCTTTAAGCTCATCCCAGTGAACATGCGACGTATTTTTTTATGCAGACCATATCTGCATATTGCATGTTTTGCTATGATAATTACGTATCAAATTCTAAATTCAATTCTGTTATTTTTTGGTTATCTCCATGATATCTAAATTAATATTGTTTTTAGAATCCTGATTAGTTTAAAGACTTAAATTTATATTGTAATCGTAGTAATAATAAATAAAATGAAATCGGTGAAATGTACTAGAGTATTTGTCCTACACCTTGAATAATATTCTTACAACCAAAAATGACGCCCATTGTATTCCGTGACAAAGGGAGACTTATTATCGGGTATCCTCTTCGCACCGTGACCTTAAGCGTTTACAAAGAGCTCGGTACTTTGTAGATGTTTTGCTTATTATACACAAATAATCATAAATATTCTATACGCTTATTACTGATGGATACGTTGAACTGATTTATCTACGTACTCGTATATTGTTAGCTTTCCTCGACTAAAAATATAAGGCTGAATACTAAAATCTTTTTTTCTTACACGCATTGTTGGATTTTAAGTTTTTTTTTTATAACTTTTAATACATATTGGCCTCTTTGATTTCTCGCGGGCAATAAAAATTCTAGATTATTTTCAATTGGCCGAACATTTTATTAATTTAGCATAGTGTAGTATGAGTATCTGGCTGCCGTTTAGATCCCTGGTTTAGATATCCAACCGAGTAAAAATATTTGTGTATCACAAATAGTTAATTTTCTCGTCTGAGTGTATTGTATGTGTGTCCCATATCGCTGCCACTGCATATGAACCTTCCTCCGATCTTAATGCAGACGAATTACATCGAGCTACGAAACGGCACGACGTTTAAGTGCCTCCGTGTTTGCGCAAATGTTTACGGCACTATATACTGCGCAGTTGATGTCATCTGGCAATAACCAGGAGATATCGAACGAAATCGACCTGGGCGACATCAATGTGTAATAATTGACTATCGCATTGCGTAATGGTAAAAGTATATAGTTCCCAGTGGAAGAATAATATGTTGATCACACAGGTTTTCGGGTTTAGGTGTGTGTGTTATATTCATTCGAGCTATGTAAGGACATAATACATGATGATTTTGTGTTAGATTGAATAATATGTTCTGCGTAGTTGATATTATCTGGTAATAACCGAAAGATATTTTCGTGGCCGATTACAATAATGGAGATGTCTAGCTGTTATTACTAGTTGATAGCAATTTATGTAAGTACTGCTGTAGGCACTCGGTATCTCTGATCTAGTTCTTACATGTATACATGATAATGCATCTCGTTGTCATGCAAATATAAAGAAAAGGACTATTTCGTACACTTTTAAGTGAATGTAAAATTTAAGAAAATGGTGGAAAGCTGAACAAAGAATCTGTATAGTACAAAAGAAAAGGCAAAGGCGTTTTATAATAATATCTGTAAGCTAACACGCACAGAAATTTAAATTAGACCCTTTATGATTTTTTATTTTCATGTGGATCTTTTTTATGGTGTAATATATTTATTATATTTTAAAGTATAAAATGATGAAAGTAAGTGGGCGTAGAGTACGATTATGTCAGCATACGCGTTATTCCAGGTTTAATATATTAAGCATCTTGTAATTCTTATTTTGATAGTATGAACTACAAACTATACTATTAGTGAATTGACACTACTAATAATTTAAAGCCATTGTAGTGTATATAAGGAATAAAATGTTTAGAATACAGAGTTGTTTTAGTACTGCAATGTAGTAGTAGGTGGAACATTTAAAAATTGTTCACACCTATATATAACAGTCAATAAAGCGTTTTATTTTAGACGGTGGTAGAGAAATTATGCGTTTAGATTTGAGATGCGATATGAATGAGCTGACTCGACTGGTGAATGACCACGCCCTCACAGAATTCCAGTGTAAAATAACAGTATAATCCTCCTGCGTTTTGTTTGATGAATCCAGAGACTCTTAATACTGATGACGAGACATTACATATTAGTCATTAGGGGTGAAAATGCAGATGCGTTATCATTCCTTATCAAGGTTGAATAAATATCGTGGGCTACAATAATCACTTATCATTAAGTGAACTGCATGCTCGTTTGTCTCCCTCAATATACCAGCGAAAATAGCTGAGCCGAAAAAAAAGAACTGAGTAAAATGAGCGCGGGGATCCGGAGATTTTTAGATAGACGAGGCATTCCATCTCAGTCCTCAAGGGTAACAATGCATCTGCATTATGATTCCTTCTCAAGGATGAATGTACATGTCGTGGGCCACAGGATCATTTATCAAAAAAACTGTGTGCTCGTTTGTTACTCTCAACGTAATAAAAAAAAAACATTAAAAAATATTAATAATTTTCTACCAAAAAATTTTAAAACTAACATCATCAAAGTAAATTAAAATGATGCCATACACAAAAATAAATATTTTAGCATTCTGCTTTTGAAGCAGAAGTCTTTAACAGTGACATCACAGTGAGATTTATAACATACATAAACACTTAAGTTTATGTTACTGCGGGATGTAAATCAAGAAGCGTTTTCCTGAAGTTTATAGAGTAGTTGCTAGTTTTAATGGCTGGAGGAAACCGGTTCCATTTCAATTACTAACACAATAACAAAGGACAATGTTGATGTCGTAAACATCCGTTAAAGTGGGAAGCTTCACATTTTGGAAATTTTGGTTTTTAATTTAATTTCGAAAGTATATTTTGTCGTTTTCTAAGTGAGTACAAACAATGAGGCACATAGTCTACTTCTCTTTCCTGTAGGTTATGTAAGGTTAGATTAGTAAACCGTAGTTTCCGCCATACGGGAACTAACAGTAGATATATGTACATCGGAAAACCAACAAATATAGGAGTTAGCCGGAATTGAAAGGAGTGGAAGATAAATAAGTCAAATATTTAATAAGTTATTTTTCGAGTTAGGATTTGACAAATGAACACGTCGTGAATCCTATGATCATATTTCCTGAAAACAATGTTTCAGTACCATAATATTTTCCGGTTGGCTACAATCACACTATGAAAAACAGGAGCGATAATTCGCTATTGGTAGTTTGTATAGCATGGCTTTTTCACAGTAAATCGGGCCTATCCGTGTTAAAGCTAAAAAACTATAATTAAAGCTAGGCACGTATATTTCGACGTAATGTTCGTTATTTTTGCATTCAAGCTAATTAGAGTGAAGCTTCAAAATCAAATTTATATGGGATTATATTCTAATATAATATAATTATACCCTTTCGAATATAAAAAAAACACAAGGCTAATATCGGAGATATGTTAACCGCATAATACAAAATAATACGGTGTTCCAAATAGGTACTTAACGCCATAAATAAAGTTAAAGCTTAAAATAATTCCAACTGTCATAGAAAAGTTATTAACGATTAATTTTTAGAATTATTATATCTCGTAAATTCATGCACGTGAATTCCAATGGACATAATTTCGACGCAATTAGCTTTAAAAATAATTAAACATATTATTGACTAAAGTATTATAAAAAATACCACAATTGTATAAGCATCATGGGTTTTCTTATCAAATTTCTAGATAAATTAAATATATTTTTTTATAGATTCCACAATATCAGTAATGATTCATAATAAACAACCAAGCTAGTAGTTTTTGTGGTGGTGATATCTTCTAATTATTGCTAGATAACATAAAGTTGGCGGGCCGACTTTTGTGTCTTCGCAAATGAAGTCAATAAATTAAGATCAAAGTTATTGATTTAGAAAAATATGCTTTATAATCTATAAAGAAGTTTTTTGACGGAAAAGATGTTATGTTATGTTTATTTATCACAGTTTATATTTGTAAGTAATATATCTTTTAAGTTGACTAAGTATTGAGGTAGTGGTGTTTTACTGTTAGTGTTATGCACAATTTAAGCAACTTTTGCGGGATAAGTGCAACACAAAAATAAATATTTTTCGAAATTCGATTAGTAATCTCAAACCACACAGGCTATAATTTCTACATAAGCTACATACATTATTATTCTTATTGTTTGTAGTTATAAATAATGAAAACATTACCTTGTACGGATTATTCGAGTATCCCTTGTTTTAACAGCTGCTGAATATGGTATAAATTCAAATTATTCTGCGTTAAACAATGGTATTAATACGACACAGGTTATGTTAAATATCTGTTATCCAGTAAAGCTTTCAAAACTCAAAATATCAATCACTTTTAATGAAAAATAGAGTGATAAAAACTAGCACACACTAGCGAATAGAATGTGATTCCTGTCGTATGACCACCTATTTTATTAAAAAATAACTTAGAAATCCCAGGTTGCTTGTCCCCAAATGTGTCGAGAACGCACTAACCCAAATGGCTTTGTTTTTGAATAATGAATATAAATCTAATGTCCGCGGTGTTTTTCTGTGCCGTGTACATCATATTATGGAAATAACTAAAATAAAAAGGCAGCACTCAACTGACCTTCATAACTGCGTAAGCAGGTGAGATGAGTGTTCGCAGAGACATCAACTGGAATTTGAATATTTTTTTATAACTTAAAGTTCAGCGTTTGAACACCATCTCATCTTATATTCAGTTACGATACCAGCAAGTGTGTCCAGGCTTGAAGCTACTGCAATTTACTATTTGACGACACGATGAAAAATCACGACTTTGGAAGACTACTCTGCGACTGAAGATACTGTTCAAGACCAAAGGCAAGTCCGAATATCGAACACTCTTGTCCGATTGCCAAAGGGTATGAAGGTGCACCAGAGATTTTGCACGAGTTGATGGGGCAGGACTTTCGGTGTGGCAAGTGCAGCAATAAATCCATCGGTTTACTGCGGTTTTGTTTGATGGTCCATGTTACCTACATTCGTCCAAGAAATCAAGAAATCTTAATGCAGATGCGGTGACTCCTCTTTCAACATTGGGTCACCAGTTCCCAACACTCACCGTATGCAACATAGCAGTGCTATGCTGCTATTTTGGTTTGCTGTGTAATAGCATTGCTATTTTCAATTTGTGCGGGCTTCCCCGGCTTTACAACCAATATGTGACGCAACTACAAACTATCTATGGCGTGGCTCCAACGCTGCACAATCTGCCTTAACCAAAAGATAAAATAACCCGTAGCACGATACGTACGTATGAAAAGTACGTATTGAAAGAACTTAACTGTATCATTAATAATTTATCATAAAGTACTATATTTTATATTGGATTATTCATCCAAGTTCACCTTGATACAAGCTTAAAATATGTGTATTTAATTTATTTATTTATTAGGTAATACAACAACGACTTACAAAACATTTTAAAATAACTGATTACAATAAATAAGGCCAAATTTGTAGTGCTGAATTTGGCTAGAAGCTATTTATAAATAATAGTTTATTTAATAAGCAATTTTGCTTGTTTTATGTTTTTGCGGGTGAGCGAACGTGTGTTTGTACACATCATACGGTGCATTTTTCTAACTTCACATCTATGAGCATGTTTAGATAGAATAGAAAAGATGTGATATTATTTATTTTATGTGTGTAAGGCGGCGTAGCATAGATCTGAATTTTGTTCATAATTTCCTTAGAAGTAATTCAAATAACAATAGGCTGCTACTTCACGCTTTTACTCTATCTTAAGATTCTATATTAAACGAGTATATATACATTTATAATTATATAGAAATAATATATATATATATATATATATATTATTTATTCGTTATATGCAACTTTTCTCTTAATTAACCATAATTTTATATATTCTGTTGATAGATTGGTCATGAAGAAATGTTACAAACTTCTGATATTGATTGACCTTGTTTATACATTAAATATTTTTATCTTCATCCAAAATTTATTTTACATAAATGTGAAAATATAGTTTAAAATACTATAGAGCTTTTTCTTTGACAAAATTAATTTTCAGGTGAATCCAAATAATTATTGTTAAAACTTATTTACATCTTTATATAAAATATATAAACAACAAACAAGTGAAAGACATATTTCCTGTATTAAAAATCCTTTATTCGGTAGATATCCATCTCTGTAACTGTTGTGAGTTTGTTGCTACTCGATGAAAAATAAATGAAAATAGGTAATTAAGTTGCGGCTTGTTTCTAGACGCAGTTTGAATGGATTATCTTGACCGGGGAAGGAACACGTTGCCCCAGAATACCTGGGTAGAATAGTTACATAAGTGAAAGTTATAAACATGAGACCCTGTTAATGGTAGCGTGCATTTCTATGGATTGGATAATAAACCTTTTTTTGGGGATATACATATATTGGTTTTTTTTATTGTATAGAGAGTGACAAACGAGCACACAGTTCACCTGATGGTAAGTGATTTCTGCGGCCCATGACATCTACATGCTTCTTTGACAAAATTAATTTTCAGGTGAATCCAAATAATTATTGTTAAAACTTATTTACATCTTTATATAAAATATATAAACAACAAACAAGTGAAAGACATATTTCCTGTATTAAAAATCCTTTATTCGGTAGATATCCATCTCTGTAACTGTTGTTAGTTTGTTGCTACTTGATGAAAAATAAATGAAAAGAGGTAATTAAGTTGCAGCTTGTTTCTAGACGCAGTTTGAATGGATTATCTTGACCAGGGAAGGAACACGTAGAATACCAGCGTAGAATAGTTACATAAGTGAAAGTTATAAACATGAGACCCTGTTAATGGTAGCGTGCATTTCAATCCTTATGGGTGACAATGGATAATAAAACTTTTTTTGGGGATATACATATGTTTTTTTTTTTATTGTATAGAGAGTAACAAACGAGCACACAGTTCACCTGATGGTAAGTGATTTCTGCGGCCCATGACATCTACATGCTTCTTTGACAAGGAATCATAATGCAGATGTGTTCTCATTTTCTTTTCTTTATCATTTGTAGTTTTCCGTTTTAGAATTCCCAAAGGTGTTACTGTACGTGAGACAAAAATTGTTATGACTTGACCTCTCGACGTGAAAGTTATGAGAGTTTGATAGACTTACGGCTTGAATAATTGATGGAAGTACTTATAAAAGTTTGTAACGAATACGAACTTAGGGAACTTTAATTTCTTTGGCACTAGGACCCGATTTTCGTTAAGTTTCATAGCGAAGAATATTTTTTAATTATATTGAACACCTATTTTTTATTACACTATTAAGGACACTAAATCTCTTAAAGGAAGCACTTGATACAAGACGTGTGGTGACGGAACAGTTCACAATTAATGGACATAACGATCTGAGTACTGATAAATAGCTATGACGTCGGACTATCGATGTAGTGGTCTTAGCTTATGGTAATTAGTTTTCGGCGTTTGGATAGTTTTAAGTAAAAGACATCACAACTGTTACTATTATTTCGAAATAGTCTAATATATCGATTGTATTTATAATGAGTAAATTTATATTATTATTTAGAATTTAACATGCGCCCACATTCTGTTTTTTTATTTATTCTTTTTTTTTTTTTTTTTTTTTTTTTTTTTTTTTTTTTTTTTTTTTTTTTTTTTTTTTTTTTTTTTTTTTTTTTTTTTTTCGGGCTGAAGGCCGCTGTTAGCCGAGGGCTTTACAGTTTCACCGGGTTGAGAGGTGACCGAGCGCTAATGGCACTCAGTCGAGACCTCTATATATAGGTAACCAGCACAAGGGCTCCCAAGAGGAGCCTCGGCAGACCGTTACCTTGTTTCGCGATAGCGTCTGACTCGAGGTGCCCGAGAGAATGAACCTCGGCTCGGTAAGTTGCTTCTGACAGAGGATTCTTTAAATTCGCTATGATTATTAGCTATCTGTACCACCACTTCGGAATGCGTGGGCGCTGGAGAAGAAGTGGAACAGAAACTCAACGACGCTTCTATCTGTATGGACTGGAAGAACCGACCAGTGACATGGCGGTATCGCGAATATCCTTGTTTGTGACGCCCTCGCCGTCGGCGGGGCGATAAGTGCAATGTACGTGTGTTGTGTTTTATGAAGGGCTTGGGCCCTGGTAGTCACGTCGTCAGGGTCATCGAGAGCGTGCCTCGGTCTCCTTCGGACGCGGGTGAATCTGTGATTCGCGATGGGATTGTAAGTGGCGGCACTTACAATCAAGGGGATAGAAGTGTGTGACGGCAGAGTCGAAATATCGGCGGGAAGCCTGCTTCAGGTACTGAGCTATGGTCGGCAGCTCAAGATCTATGTGTAGATTTTTCATTACGCAAGAACCACGGTGCACCGGTGGCCTTGCGCATGAAACGATTTTGTATTACCTGAAGTCGGTGAATGTGACGCGGGAAGCATGCGCAAAGACGGGGCTTGCGTATGTCATTATGGGTCGGATGCACGCTTTGTATAGTGTAATTTTATTACGCAGGGACATTTGCTATTTTTATTGAGTAACGGGTGCTACTGTACGTGAGACAAAATTGTTATGACTTGACCTCTCGACGTGAAAGTTGTGAGAGTTTGATAGACTTACGGCTCGACTAATTGATGGAAGTACTTATAAAAGTTTGTAACGAATACGAACTTAGGGAACTTTAATTTCTTTGGCACTAGGACCCGATTTTCGTTAAGTTTCATAGCGAAGAATATTTTTTAATTATATTGAACACCTATTTTTATTACACTATTAAGGACACTAAATCTCTTAAAGGAAGCACTTGATACAAGACGTGTGGTGACGGAACAGTTCACAATTAATGGACATAACGATCTGAGTACTGATAAATAGCTATGACGTCGGCTTCCTTCCAGGTATTCGGGAAGGTGCCTTTGGATATGGCTGCGTTGTAGATTATTACCAGTAGGTGTAAAATGGACATGGGTAGGAGTTTCATCACCTTGTTGGTGATGCCGTCGGGGCCGGGAGCCTTGCGTGGTCGCAGGTTTTTAATTATGGACTCAACTTCGGTGCATGTGACTTGGGTAACGGAATCGCGAGGTGGTTCCTTACTCCTCCGGCCGACCTCGCTCTCAACCATTGCAAGGTGAGCGGCGTCGATCGGTAGTGTGCTCGGTGAGCATTGGAGCTCCAGATTGTCAGCCAGACATTCGGCTTTCTCTTCGTCTAAGAAGGCGGGTGGTTTATTAGGATGCGCTAAGGGAGGCATTGTTTGGGCGTTGCCCCCTTTTAGGGATTTGGGAAGTCGCCAGAAGGCGAGGTGGGAAGGTTCGATATTGGAGAGGTGATTATCCCACCGATCGTTCCTGTACTGGGCTATGCGTGACCGGACTTCACGCTGAAGGGTACGTAGCACCAGCCGGTTACTTTCAGTGGGATATAAGTCGTGGGCACGAGTCGCCGCATTCTTGCGCCTCATTAGGTCCTTTATGTCGCTTGGCAGGGTCCATCGGTGGTCTTCCACCGAGGGGACTCATTTCGAACAATCCTCGACGACTGTCTGGATGTGCCTAGTGAGGGCATGAACTGCGAGGTTCGTGTCGTGGATTGAAGATATGTTCCTAGGAATAGCATCTAGGTGTGGTGATATGGCTTCCTTCAGGTCGTTCCTGAGTCGGTGCCAGTCTACTATGGTTTTGGTGGAGGGTGAGGTAGGGGCGGAGTGCCCTAACCGAAGAAGAACGGGGCGATGATCGGAAGCGAGCTCGTGGATTACGTCTATCCCTTGGAAGGCGAGGTTGATGTTCTTACAGATGGCAATATCAAGCACATCCGGTGCGTGACCCAATATATATGGAAAATGGGTAGGCGTAGTAGGCGCTACGACGTCGAAGTCGAGTGCGTCGCTTAGCGAGTCTAAAGCCAACCCCGGGGTTGATTTTAGTTGCATTCCACCGAGTGTGCTTGCTATTGAAATCTCCTGCCAAAATGACTGAGTTTCCAAGGGAAAGGAGTGCCACGAAGTCGCTTCGTAATACTTGTGCATCACGTCTGCAAGGCAGGTAGACGGACGCGATTGTGATGGGGGCATGGCCGGTCATGGCTAGCTGACAGACTGAGGCTTCTAGGAAAGTGAGGGTTGGCGTGTCGACGGGCACGCAGTGCAATGACTTTTTGTAGTAAATGAGAGTTCCGCCATTAGCGGCAGAAGTTCTATCATTCCTAATGATGTTATAATTCGCAATGTTGGGATTGCGGTTTGAGGAATGTCTCCTGCACTAGGAGCACGTCGACTTGGTGATCGCGAACGAAATTGAAGATTTCGTCTCGTTGATTGTTAATACCGTTCGCGTTAAAAAATGCGACGTTAAGGGAACGCGGTTTTACTCTGCCGTTGTAAAGGCCCTCTATGCTTGAAAGTTGACGATGGCTGACACTACATGTTGGTAGCGCATTGTGGCGGCAATCCTGACTTCATGCTTGCCATTAGAATCCCTTAAGGCTTTTGCTAGGGCTGAGACGTCGGCGCCGTTGAAGACGGCGGCGAAGCGACACACTAAGTCGAGGTCGCTTTCGATAACCGGCCGTCCGGCTGATGGAGGAGGCTGCTCAACCGGTTGAGCAACGGTCGCTACGCCGATCGGCGTATGCCATGCGGGGCGTAGAGGTCGGACAGGCCACATTCTGTATGCATATATATGTATATATGATATATCAATATGCACACAGATTGATACTTCATAGTACTGTATCTGTGACTTTTGATCAGCTGTTCTTATCAACTCGATGGTATCCATCGCAGAAAATTATATTATTTTATTTAGCTGGTGAATAAATATCATCTCATCTATTTATACATCTATTTTGTGATTGCCTGAGATAAACCTAATGTTTTCTATAATTATATCTTGAATTTTCCATTGGTTTTTTTTTCAAAATACACATCAGTGGGAAAAGGAAATAAAATTATTTAAAGTGCTACTAAGGTATAATTGTGTTTATGGCCCAACATCGATTTATTGAACTAGCTTGTATTATCAAAACCGCAATACTAAGCGGATAATTAAAAACTTAAACCTTTCTGGCACCAGTTATTAAGTTATGACAAATTTATCGTTTTCATTTATTACAGATAGATCTACAATACTAAAAACCAGCTTGGAATCCGACTTAAACAGCTTAGATAATGGCTTAACTCCAATTTTATGTTCAACACTTTAAAGTTATGTGCCCGCTTTTGTACATAAAGTCGGGAAAAAGTTTTTTTATCGAGTTCGGTGTAAGTTGAAGAAAATAAGTCTATCCATAAAACTCGCAATGAAATTGGCATATATATAATTATTTTTAAAAGCCAAAACTTAAGCTGAAATGAAATATAATATTTAATATTTTATACATTATAAGATAGTATAAAACAAAGGTTTTCGAGTTTGCACCTCTAAAATGAATGCACATGTTTTATTTAGTGTTTCTTTTATGGGTGAACTGACTGTGATTTATTTGTTGTATATACCCGTATTTTTACCAGAATTTTAGGATACCTGTTACCTGTTTTTTTTAAAGAATAGGTAACAAATGAGTCAACAGCTCACCTGATAAGTGATTACTGCCGCCCATATACATACATCCGCAGCACCAGAGGAGTTGCAGGTGCGCTGCCGGCATGCGCTGGTATATTGAGAAAGTGTGATTCTACCCCGGTTGAGCCAACATTATCGTGCTGGAGCAAGAAACTAGCAGGAACGTGGCTCTACCACTTTTAATATATCAAAAGGGAGATCCGCATAATTATCCATAGGTGGCTGCTTGATCGTTTGTCTATTACCTTACCTTACTTTATCTATTCTATATAAAAAAAATGTACACCAATAGCTATTTTATAGACTGGCAATCATTCGAAAATTTGAAACCAAATATATAACATAAATATAATAAAATATATATAGTAAAACCAGTTATAATATCCAACTCTAGACAGGTCATTATTCAAAAGGAATTGTATAGCATTCGTCTGATATCCATGAGAAAAAGACTTATTGAAAGCTTTCCGTTCATATATAACCAAATTATTTTTTCACGTCAAATGAACCTTGAATTTACGAGGCATAAAATTGGTAAAAGGAATAAAACGTAGGTAAGAACGGAATCCAAGTCTCTGTATCAATGAAAAGGATTGATTAGTACATTTATTGATGCCCTTACAGTTTTTAAGGTACTGAAAGGGCGGTACTTTATTTTTCGTTGTACATTAAATGTTTATTTGGATTTTGAAATAAATAATAGTATTTTATTATATGATATTTTACAGTCGTAAAGTCAAATTGCAACTTGATTCTAGGGTCTGATGGATCTTACAGACCACTATATAAATAGTATAGTATAATACCACAACGCTATATTTTATTTGGTTAGAGTGGAGATCTGTAGACCCGATTATTGGTAGCGGGCCATTTCATTTTAATCCTTAGGATTGACATTTTGAGTATATATTCTTTTATATAATTATCTGTTTAGGATGGATATAGGTGTTTATATAGACTGCTATTATCGCTTACCAATAGTTGAACAGTGTGCTTGTCTGTCAATCGTTCCTTATTTTAAAGAAATATCACGAACATGTACGTTGTGTCCCCGCCTATAAGAAAGGCCACCACGCAACCTCTAGTCCGTAGGTTTGATAGCCCATCTGAAACATGATTGTTTATCAAATCAAATTAATATTTATGTATTGAGTAAAGGGGTTTAAGGTAATATCTCCAGTAGACTTATTAAATATTTTTCTTTCAGAAACATTCATATTTTATTATATGGAAATTGAAACTTGTACGAGTGATTTATTAATGAATTTAAAATAATTCTTATTCATGTTACAGGACATAAATTGTACGTCACGAATACCACAAACTTTTAAAACCACAAAATGTTTACGTTAATATGAATGTCATAACTTTAAATAAGAATACCCACATTTCTCTGGCGTCCTTACATGAGGTAAACGATGTATAGGACATGTTTCTTTCGTCCACCTTAAATGAAGCACTTACGTCAAAGAAAGACAACTTTTGTTGTGAACAACAATAGAAGATTAATGGTCTGATACGTCTTTGCATTTAACTTATTAAAGCTGAATATTTAACGAAGTGCCCAAGGTCATTATGGTTCATACATGTACGAATACAAAAGTAAATTCAAAATAATGAATAGGTGATTCATTTTGTATATCCTACGCCCGTAGTTTATTTTACGATCATCTAGATCGATAAGACAGAAGATAAGACGCCTACTATTTTACTTTAATTTAAGACATATACTTCCGAAAGTATATATAATAAGTCCAAAATAATACATTCTTAAATCTTTTTAGCCAAATCTTGGTTGTAAGAGACAAAAAGTTCTATTAATATTCCACCTCGAAATTATTATGTCCTAAATATGGCAGGGAGTTAACCTATTACAAAACGTTAGTTTGTAATTTTATTGGACGTAAGAACCTAATTAACAATTCTTTAAAGCAAAAGTCTGACTCTCTACCAAGTCGTCAATGGTATATCTTGCTTTATCCACGTCTTAGTTACGTATATATATAACAAGCATGAATTTGCAATACTCTATAATTGCGAAAAACTAATTAACAATGAAATATTAAATAAACTATTATAACCATATAGACAATTAATAAAAGTTCGAAGGCTCCAAGTTAATATAACATAATGTTTTCTTTTAGCTTAAATAATCGCCTGCAATACAGATATTTCTACGTTAGACATTCTTTTGTCAGACCTTATAGTACTTTTCCTTTTCAAAATCGTCAAAACTCCACTAAGAGAAACACTACACGTAAACTTGCAACTCTCACGGACTGTTGGGTTCCTTTTTAACAATAGTATGTGCGCTTTTTAAATAGTGCTAGTGTGGGCCATTTTTATTTTACGCTACATATCTCACTTGCTGGTTAGATGCTTACGTGAGTATATATTCATTTTATTTAAAATTGTGAGTGTAAAATTTTTAATGTTCGTCAAGTTTGTTTCAGCAAAAAAATTAAAAAACGTACGAAACGATGAAAAGATTGCAATTAAAAATCGTGATCTTAAACTAAATATTACAAATACATTGAAAACATTATAACAATTATCATTAAATATTTACTCGTAAATTAAAGAAAAAATGAAGATTTAGAGTAAATATTTTTTTTTAAAAACATCAAATAATTTTTCAAAGTACTCAGATGTTGATCCATATGTCTCAGACAACGTCTTAGTGAGATTAGTGGCATTACAGTGAATTTAGATGTAGCGTATGGTTCCTCGTTAGGAGATTTTAATGAAACGTATGATTGGGGAGGGTTTATTGTGTTTTTACCGTGGCTAACGATCGATGTGTGCACATTAAGTATTAGCTTATTAATGTACAATACAATACACACACCATGTAATATATAGTGCGTTTATTGTATTGGACTAGAACTATTTAAAATTGAGAAGTTATTTTTAAGTTTATAACTGATGTTCTAAGTTACGTTTGCTAGCTGGAATACAGTTTAGTGACTGAGATACTTCTAGTACTTCAAAAAGTCTGTAATACTTATAAATAAAATCAGGCGTTGGGAAGTAAAACAAGAGTGAATGTGCAAGCAGATTGCCTAGATCTACCAATTTATTTAACGCGAAACTTATTGACATGGATGTTGCTGCTTTGAGTGATAAATATTATTACTGTTATACTGTAAATTTAATATTTGTACCGAAGAGGCAATGATCGCTACAGCGGGTACCAGTTACGGGAGAATGCGTGCTGTAGACTGAAGCAATCATACCTTTGCATAAAGAAGCATACTTTTCATTTCATTATTAACTAGAGGCGCTCGTTAAGAAAATATTGATACAGAGTTGCATCGCATATTTAAGTAGAATTTTTTTTATAACATTGAGAAAAATAAACGAGCACACCGTTCGTTAAGTGATTTAAGCGACCCGTGACATCTACATTCACCTTTACAAGATATCATAATGGAGATGCTTTGTCACCCTCGAGGACTAAGAAGGAGTGCCCCGTCACCAGTACTAAAGGAGCCCGATCCCTACACTTATCAGAAGAAACATGCTGCAATTTTACGCTGGTATTCTGTGAGAGCGTGGTCCTTCCCCGGTCAAGTTGACCCATTCATTCTGCAGCTAGGTAAAACTGCAGCGTTGAAATCGTATTATATAAGCTCTGATAGGTTAAGAACTGTTGTTCTACCAACAATAAACTCCAGGAAAAAAGATTAAAGGTTTTTGAAAATAGACTGATAAATTGAACCATAATATCAATGTCCTAGTCGATCACCAACCTTGATATTAGTGAGCCGTATGCAATTGTAATATGTAAATAGAGCATTTAAAGCTTAGGAGATTTTGCACTTAAGTTAACTTTGAAATAAATGACTTAAGTCGTAAAAGACAACGAGAAAAGGTAATGGTGAATGGTCCTACTACATTTATGAACTGCTTTATGGATGCTTAATAGTTTGCTTTAGCATTGCAATCGTTTTTGATAAAATGCTCTGGTTGACTTTAGAGGCCACGGAAAAGTCTGCAGAAACTGCTGATATCTGTTCTAGAGTTACCTGTACTATACAATAGGGTACCTTCGGTGTAAACCTGTTTGAGAATGTCGAACCCAAATCTAACAATTAATAGTATGTGGAACAGCGCATACCAATCGACCGATCCCGAGTTGATCTCCAAGAAATGAGTTCGCTGATGCTATTCTCAAGGTTTATGACCTGCAGTTAATGCAAAAAAGTGATGTTGTTAATAAAGTTACACATGTAATTAACAGCCGTACAGGCAACTTCACGAATAAGGTAAAAGTAATCACTCTAAATAGATGTGACTTCTTATCATTTTAGAGGGTTTTGTATCATTATATTATACATTATCATCTTTATAATCAATTTACTTGAATGACACGCCAGGAATATTGCCAGGAAGCGCTCGTCTTAAATATATAATATAAGGATATAAAAATATGACATCCGACTTGGATTTAATTTTGTGCTAAAATAGTTTAATAATTAATCCATTCCAGCAAGCAACTTGTTAACGTCTAAATTAGTCCAGCTTTGACAGGGTAGTTTTTTTTTTAATAATTTCATGTGGCTAGATTGCAGCGATCTATTAAATGTAGGTATGTGTACATATATACTATATCATGATTTAATTTACGTTCATAATATAATGCTTTTGTCAATCCTTTAATTAATAATTTGGAGATGTAACCTGAAACCGGCTCTGAGATATCATTTGTATTATTCAATCTTTTGTTTAATATTTCATTCGTGTAACTTATTTAAGGTTTGTTAGATAACGATAAAACACAAATTTTCCAAACATTACTCTGTGTAATATTTTCTTGACAGAAATTTCGTAAAAGAGACAGGTATTATTATATATTATAGCAATCTCTGTCCTTCATGTACTCGAAGTAAGTCTCGTAAAAAGGGTTCATGAGACCTGAGTCATTAATAATATTGCCATAACGAATGTTTAGTGTTTATACTTTTCCAGTTTTGTTCGATATTAATTTGCTTACCGTTAATAATAAACTTGCCATCAATAATTGATGACGAAATTTGAGAAATTGTTGGTATTATAAAGGATGGCAGGGCATTGTCAAAACAAAAAGGTCATTGTGTTCGGAACAGTTAGAGTAAATTTAATATTAAAGTCAGTGATTAAGAAAACTAATTCTATTAATATAGACTAGCAAGTGAAACGGAAGACGAAGACGACCAAGAAATAGTTTTATAACATGGCGACATAGAAAATGTTAGGAATTTATATTTTATACCTACAAAAGACATACATTACAACGTGCTGACCTTCCGTAATAGTTAATTACATCAAATTTTTAAATATGGTTATAAGTAATAATATAATAGATTATAGGCCTAAAGTAGGTTATTTTTATTTCTAAAGCAAATATACAATGGTTACAACTGAAGGCAACGGTTCCTGAAAGTGGCCAACATTCAAATGTAGTGTTGTATAATACTTATCAATGTTTTGACTATTATTGAAAAGAGAGTAATGTAAGATCAAAAGCCTCCTTAAAGCGGAAGTATTAAGAGGTTTGGTAGAAGAAATTTTGTAATAAATCTTGACTCAGTTTGCAAATTTACTACTTGAATTTGAAATAAGTATTACTTCAGCCACTTTGCGCTGTAATTGTAGCCCATTTTTATTTCTGTAGATACAGTGTTATACACAGCGAAACAGTAATATAATTGATTCAGTTTAGGTTCTGTGTTGCCCTCACTAAAAACTCGCTCAGATCTAAGAAACTTTCTCTAATTAAGACCAAGCTTAGACTTATACAGATACTATGAAGTATTCATTGCTAATAATGTAGATGTCATATAACATAAACCTAGTTTTAAATGTCATCGAAGTATTTATTATTTATTACTATTTTTTTAAGGCAAACAATGATACTAACCTGACTATCATTAATATTAACCACTTATCAAATTAATAATTTTATTTTTACTAGTTGATCCCAGGGCTTGAGCGCAGATTGCTATTAAACTTAAGGAAAGCCCCCGTACAAACACTTATGTTACGAATTGGTGTTCCTTTATTATTAAATTGATGGTCTTTCTTATCGTGTTTCTTATGATAAGAAATAATATCATATTTAAATATATAAATATAATTAAAAGTAAATACTTTAAAATATAGTGACATTTACAAGGAGACGGCAGTCGATATTATATGTATATAAATTGTGAAACAAAATTTACCTTGATTAATAAAAGGAATTCCTCATCGTTTACTAAAAGTTACTGTTTAATTTGTCATGAATTAAACATGTTAATTAAACAGAGCCTTCTGACCTTGACAATAAATTTTGAACGTTTTATTAACTCGCAACCTCGAAAATTTCATTAAAATTTCAGATGTTAAATATCCAGCCACCAAACATTGATAAGTTATATTAAGTAATTAGTACCAAGTGCTTTTGTTAACTTTTGAGATCTGTAATGTTATGTTCAAATTTATAGAAAGCTCAGTTTATACGATTATTGGATTTTATATCTGAATTTATAATTTTTTACTTATACTTTTTAACTTAAAAAATAGCACAAAATAAAGTTTGACCTCATATTCTCTTATGAGAGAGCCACGCTTTAGCTAATTTCTAGTTGTGATTAAAGCTGGCTCTATCGGGATAACAACGCGTAGTGAAGCATTCGATCTCAAGCCTCAGGATTGTCATTGTATATTCTATATATCTAGATTCTTTAACGAGGATCGATGTAGATGTCATGGGATGCAGTTGTCACTTGCCATCGGATGAACTGAGTGTCCATTCAAGCCTAATATTAGAAAAAATACCTAAGTGTTATGTTGACCGCATAGTTACACTTTAATTAAAAGTAAGCTTAAATGCTCGTGCACGAAAATGGTCAAATCGCCGATTTGAACTTGAACTTGAAAAGATACTCTACTAAAGGTATCTTCAGTTACCGTTACTTTATTGATGCTTAAAAAAACAGTTGTGTTCTATCGTTGGGTTTGCTAATTCCATTTGTTATTTAATAGATAAGATAATCCTCAGTAAATATGATCGTCAACATCATTAGCCTTACCAAGTCCTATTTTTAACTGGGGTTGTTGCAATTCAGCTACGTTTATATATTTTTTTCTTTCGTGTTGCATTGCATATCTTCACATTCATATTCATCATTCTTTTAGTGGTATGACTTTTATTTCTCCGTATTACATGTACAAACCATGCCAGCCTGTGAGTCTCCACTTAACTCGCAAACATGATTTATAAAACTTTACTCTGAAAGTTAAGGAAACTTTCAAAGTAAATTTAAATTGATTAGAAGCTTTGAGTTGGTATTTCGTTAAGCATTGCCTTATTATATAAATTAATCCAAATATTTATTGCAAATAAATATGTAGCAGGAAAGAGCTTTTCACAATTTTCATTGTAAAACTAAGTTTTTTCTGTTTATACTTCAAATTGCAAAGACGTGTCAGACAATAAATCTTCCATTGTTGTGGACAACAATAGTTGTCTTTCTTTGTCGTAAGTGCTTCATTTAAGGGTTTCAAAAGAGAAATGTTTTATATGGCGTTCACTTTATCAAAAAAAACAAAAATCACTTGGTGAATACGAGTACTTTTATTTTCAATGTCCAGTTGCAACACAAAATATTCTTTATTTTTGTTCACAGCATTTGAAATCATATAAATAAATTGCTACAGTAATTTCTGTATTTGTGAGTATAGTAAGGAGATAAAATAAATAATTACGAAAACGCAATGTTAACCTATTCATTAGAACATTAAGACTTCTATTCGTAGTAGATTAGAATTACATGTGTATTGTACTCAAATGATATTAAATTATGTCTATATAGCACTTAGACTGTACTGTAGACACTGTAGTAGTATCCCTGACATAGAAAAGAGAATATGTCAGCTTATTTTGCAATGAAAGTTCGGATGTAAATTTAAAATAGGAGTTGCTTAGCAAATTTATATCACTAATGAAACAGTGTTCCATATTTGTGTTCGTGTATTGAGTTTGAGATTTTTGTGGAATGAAAGCGAATTGGACAATGTGATTACAACGAATTCGACTTGGACAATAATTTTATTGGAAATACGTAAATTTTATAATATTGATGATATATAGTTGTATTGATAAATTTCCAATGTAATAAAATTGTGCCATTAATTCATTTAAACCGCAGATTAAAATAGATTGAGTCAAGAATCGGCATTTGTTTCTATATATTTTGTGTCTATTTTACGCAAAATTTAAGGGAAAGTAGATGCAATGTCTAAGGATAGAATGACTTAATGCCTATCTCTCAGAGATTTAAATCTTAGAGGGTTTATTAATATATATTACTAATATATTAAGATATATTAGTATATATTATTATATAATATAAGTTTCCTTTTTTCAGATTCTTAAGTACACAAAATACCTAACACATGCACTAGCGGCGGTAGGCTCACTGTCTCTTATAAGACAATAAGATCTTGTTAAAATGTGAATGCTATCTCTTTCTATCCCGATGAGAATATTAAGTCAGTAAATAGTAAGTATATAAAGACTACGGCAATTTAAACAAAGAATAATTGTGACCATATTATTTGATTAATAATAATTATTTTATTTCTTTACATGATTTTTTAAAAACAATTATATACCACTTATAAAACTTTCATACATTGTACCTAAATTTATGTGTACTGCATTTTTATTTAGTTAAATACTAATAATAATTATTATTTTATTGATAAATCTAGTATTGATACGTAAAAGAGTATTAATAATTCGAAAAAATACATACATAAATGATATGTAAATATTAACAATGATAAACATAGTTTTCTAATTAACATGTACCTATACATGTTATTAGCTATGGTCCGTGACACCTACATTCGTAATAATAAATCAAAGTTGTAATAAATAAATGCCGAAGAACAAAGATGAATTAGTACAGAATTGATTATAAAATAACGGAATAACACTAAAATACTTGACTTTACTTCCCACTTCTAGACATGTATATGTGTCGACAGACTTCAAAAATGTGTCCGAAATATATTTTTTATTACTGACCTTCCTGATTTCATCGGGAAAGGAATTCCAGTGGTGTAGCTCGGACAGCAAATGAATTTGCAAGAAAACCGGTAAAGTGAACTGGAATACAGATCTTGTTATGAGATAAAGACAGATATTGGAATTTATCTTTTTCACAGAATAGATTTTTCACAGAAATATTATATGCTATTAAACTATTATTATAATAGATATGACGTAAATTTAAAAAGTTTATCTTAGCTAGCATCTTCGGGCTAGCTACGAGCATTGCTTGTCATTTCAAAAGATTGATGGTGACTCCAAAACGAGATGACCAATTCTGAATAGCATCTAAGTTGCTATTTACTTTGTTAATCCCGTTATGGAAGTCCTCGATGTGAGATTGTACATATAGCTGCAGATCATCAGCGTACAGATGGTACGCGCAATCAATATTGGAAGTAATCAAATTGATAAAAATTTAAAAAAGTAAAGAAGAAAGTATTCTGCCTTGCGGCACGCCAGTATCTACGTCAACCAAAGTTGAGTAATTTTGCCCTACATTGACTGACTGCTGGCGACCACGAAGGTATGAAAAAAACCATTCCAAGGCAGTAGGAGCGAAGTTGTAATAGGAGAGGATAGAAAGAAGGATATCATGATTAATTTTTTGTACTGTAATCTTTTTCTCATTCTTACCTTGTCTATTGTCATCAGTAACCTTTATAAGTGCAGTAGTAGTGCTGTGACCGGAGCGAAAACCCGACTGATAGGGACTCAGTAGGTTATGTTTAGATATAAATAAGGAAATTTGCTTGTGCACACAGGATTCCATAATTTTGTACAGAAAAGGCAGAACGAATATCGGCCGTAAATGTTTAGGTAAAACAGTCATTATAATTTTATGACAAAACTGCTCAACAAAACAATATAGGAATAACTCAATTATATATAATATATTATTTAAAGCAAAGGTCTTTCAATGAATAAAACAAAAAATGATGTACAAACTAAAAACTAAAATGATTGTACAGCCCCATTTTAATATTTTTATAATAATTAATTTTGTCAAAATCTTCACAACGATCAAACAAATTGTCTAATGTAGAAGACGAGGAGATAAGTCTAAGTTAAACTAGTCGTCTGACTCGATAATCATATTAAACAAGTTAGATGGTATAAATAGTACAAAGATGTTATATGTAATAGTAGTTAGATGGTTAAATTTTTAGCTGGAATTTCTTTACGAAAATCTGAAAATAAAGTCCTATAAATCCCACTGTCGACCATAGCCCTCCTGCCTAGTAGGAGTTGGAGCATAGGTCACCGCGTGACTTCACGTGTATTGTCAGAATGTACATGTCTATGAAAAAAACAAAAAATTCTCCATCATTAGACACGATTTGCTTCACCACCGAGCACATGGAAATTCAGCACCATAAATTACAGTAAACAATTTCATTGGTGTCGGCACCAAGTATCAAATTTGGTTTGTTGGTTTATCCTGATTTTTTATTTAGACACGAGTTCTGGATTCTATACACTGGACGGTCACAGCTCTACATCTAATCCTTATGGACAAAACTGATATTTTTCAATTAAGTGCGTATTATTTTAAAAAATATTTTTATTTAAGATTTATATTTTTAGTACATGTTACTTTCTTATGAAAATAGTAAACGCTGATAAACGGCTCGTTCGTAAAAAGAATAATGAATTTTAAATTGATGGATGCGAACGGAGGACAAAAAAGCTGCTTTCATTGAAAAAAGTGGTAGATTACCTTAATATTAAATATTTTAAATCCAAAAGTAAAAATAATATTTTGTTGATATTTAAAAAAGGGAAATTTAACAGTCTAGATTAATTTAATTAATTGGTATTGCCTGTCGTGTGCTTGAATATAGATTTCACGACACCTCAATTTGTTTTCTAGCCATTTCAGACCGAAGTATTCTTCTCATTCTATGATTATAAAAAAAGGCGCAGTCATGGTTATTACAACTAGAATATCAGCAGACCGAAGATTTACTTGTGCTACTCAAATAGGTTATTTCGGCTAAATATCTCCAGATAATTTCATAAAACTCAAACTCACCCAAAAGCTCTTCGTTTCTACTAACTCTTCAATAATTATTGACCACATAATCTTGTCATTACTTCCGCCTTTTCTCCAATTGTATATAATATGCCCTAGTATGGATAAATGTTATTTTCCGCTTATGTAGTTTTAGATAACACGGAAGGCCATGACCCCTGCAAGACAGGTTTTTAACCTAGTGCAGGGTTCATCAAGACATCCTTCTATTTCTGTTTCTCTTTTATTAAAATAAAATTTATAAGTAACTTATGTACAAATGTTTGTGCATAATAACGAGATATAAATATTTATTATGTTATATTCTGTCCACCAACCAACGTGTGCAACAAACGATTAAGAGGAGAAGAAAACTTCTCGACTGACAATCCGAATCATATAGGTTGTAGGATGGCCCACACTACACTTAATTGAATACATAGTCTGTGCTATTTAACATATTAATGGCTACGAAGAAATTCAGTATATAATTGTCGCTATGCAATGTTTAAGTTTGAAAATGCCTCGGATACATACTGCTAACTCTGTCTGTTAGAGGTTTTTTTTTATATCACATTAATTTAATATAAAATTGATAAAAATCTTAGCTTGTTTAATACATAATAGTCGCGGCACCTGAATTTCAGATAAGCATTAAATTTAAATTATATTTTTTTCATCTTCATCTCACTTTGTGAATGAGTAATGAACTAGCCATAAATTTAATGCCACGCCTTTGATAGTTACATTCATCCTTGACAAGGAATCATAATGAAGATGCGTTGTCACCCTTGAGGGCTGAGATGGAATGCCTCGTCACCAGTAATAAAGATCTCCAGATCCCCACACTCAACAGAAGAAATACAGCAGCATTATGCTGTTATTTTGCGCTGGGATTCTGTGAGGGCGTGGACCTACCCCGGTCGAGCTGACCCATTCATTCTGCAGCTAGAAACAAACTGCAGTGTAGCTCTACCGCTGTAAATTTGATTTATTGCTTACAAGCGAATAGTAGTTTATTTTAAAGAAAATACACAAAAATGTTGAGTGCATTTTTGACATTGCAATTTGTAAATACAAACAGTTACCCATAAAGGCGAATAAAAATGAAGGTGATCATCTGTGAAATCATCTGATTTACACTCTTCGTTGAGCACTATGAGATTACAATTTAAAAAGATACTACGTCAATCTTTTATAAAAACCTTCCTTCTTAGAAGACACACTTCAAGCTTCACCCATTCCTTAGTATACTGTAACTATTAAACAAACATCAGGATTTTACCATATTTTCAAAAATAGACAATCTGTCAATACAAATACAGAAAATCCTATCCTTAATCAATATTAACAGTTGGGTTAAGTCATTTTGTGGTCTCTTGATACAGCATCAAGAGACCACAAATTACTTATACCGAAAAGAAATACATCTAAATATATATATCATTATATTATAGAATAGGCTAAACACAAATTGTTTTAAATTTTAAAGGATAGGAAGTAATAAGAAACTATGCTATATACACAAATAGGCCTCGATTAAAAACTACAGGCTTTCACATAATATCAAACAAAATTAGCAGTACGAGTAAATCTTTGCTTTTTTCTGTAAGGCAAAAAACGAAGTAGAGGCTTACAAACTGGGAAATGGGCATTCATCTTTGTTCTTCGACATTTATTTATTACAACTTTGATTTATTATTACGAATGAAGGTGTCACGGACCATAGCTAACTAATATCAAATGAATTTTACTCTCTTTTTTAATCGTAATTACGTAAATCAACCTAACTTAACTACATATTTAACATCACTAACAACTCCGAGTAGCAAATAAGAAAACTTTAACAAGTTTTATCAAACTTAATTAATGAGGGTTTTCAACCAACCATGTTATAACGCAACGAGTGCTGATGTGCATAATTATTATGAAAAATATAAATGTTGTACATTAGTTAGTACATTACATGTATATGTATATATATATCAAAATAGATTTCTCTTTATCATCTAAAGATGATAAATCTATTTTGCGTGTTCTCTTCTCCATTTTATATGATCCGTCAATACATTCTTATCCTAAAGATAAATTCCAATATCTGTCTTTATCTCATAACAAGATCTGTATTCCAGCTCACTTTACCGGTTTTCTTGCAAATTCATTTGCTGTCCGAGCTACACCACTGGAATTCCTTTCCCGATGAAATCAGGAAGGTCAGTAATAAAAAATATATTTCGGACACATTTATGAAGTCTGTCGACACATAATGGTAGCATTTTGCAGAATATATACATGCTATGGCTAGAAGTGGGAAGTAAAGTCAAGTATTTTAGTGTTATTCCGTTATTTTATAATCAATTCTGTACTAAACTATACCTGTTAACTGTAATTTTATTTAACTTTATACTTCACAAATTTCATTAGACATATTCAAATAAGTAAGTAAATATTTAGTAGCAACACTGGTTATATATTAATAATTATAATTCTTACGATGTAGAGCCGCTACGATAGACTAACTGTAGCACAAAACGTTTTTGTTCTTGTTTTTATTCTTACGCCAATATGAAAGAGCTGCTATAGTTTAATATTCTTGAATGTTTGTAAGATTTACATTCGTTGTAAAAAAATATGATTTTATGTCTGCTTGTGTTTTGTAATGTTTTATTCCAGAAAGAATCTAATCCATTTAATTCCCGTTTTGAAATATACAATACACCGCAACATCTTTGTAATTAAAATTAATAATCTTACTTAACCACACATCCAGATGATGAGATTTTTAGCGTTAGATAAAAATATACTAGTATTATTTCAAAGCGGAAATGTACGGGAATTTTAGTACCAATGAAATGCATAGCTACGTGGGAGGTGCACGAAATAACGTTAGTGTTTGTGTGATGAATAAAAGGCAAAAGTGCTATTACTTCTGGTAAAGACTCGAATCCCTCGAGTGACTCGGATCCCTCGAGCCACTCGGATCCCTCGAGTGGAGCAGTCGTCCCGGAAGTGCTCTCCATGCACCTCCAGCCAGACGAAGATCTTACTAATACTGTCAGTGTGTTGGTAGTATCATTATCAGTGGTAGTAGTGGTAGTGGTAGTACCAAAAGTGCCAGAAGAAATCGACCAGTGCATGAGTGTTGTGTTCAAGAGCGGGCGGACTACCACCCTGTGAAGTGAGTGCGTCACCGCGCACCTGCAAGCACACCTGCGCGCCCACCGGATCCAGCGACCCTGTAAGTTGCCACACCCGCTCGCCTCAGAGGCGGCTATTGTATTCTTTTGTTCTGTCGCATTAGGCGACCGACAGGTACTCACCCTAAGCGTATCCAAGACGCTAGGATTTCTTCATAGTTTATAGGTTTATTACACCCCCGCCGCAAGGCGGGGACAATAATATCGGTTTTTTCCCGCGGTCGGGCCTTAAGCCCTAAGCGATCAAACATGGACGCCAACATCCTTATGGCGTTCATACAAGCAACGTGCCCCGAAGCGTGGGCCAATTACGTGCGTCAAGTAGAAAGACCGGACCCAATAACTGTCGAAACCAAACCCGTAGCGCCTTCCGCGCGTCCAGCCACCTCCGCCTCTCCCCGATCACGGGCGTCCTCCGACTCAGACTCGGAGATCTCCGAATCGGATATGGAGGTAGGGCCAAGTCAACCAGACGAGGGCTTCACCCTCGTCACCAACAAAAGGAAACGCCCCGCTCAGCCGGCCGTCATCAACACAGCCACCTTTTCCAGGCCAGGTTCAGTCTCGCCGACCGCCACTCCGGTAAAAAAGGCAGCCCCTCAGGCTCGCCAAGCACCCCCTGCGGAGCGCAAAATAAAGCCCCCACCTCCTATCATCCTACAAGAAAAGTCCAAATGGACTGATGTCTCCAGGTGGTTCGCCACACATAAAATATCGTGCCCGAAGGCCCAAAATACGCCACAAGGCATTCGCCTAAACCTACAGACAGTAGGTGACTTCCGCGCGGCCACAAAACTGCTGCGCGAGAAAAACGTAGGGTTCCATACCTACACCCTCCCGGAAGAAAGGAAACTCTGCGTCGTAATTCGGGGACTCCCATTTGAGACAGAATTAGAGGAGGTAATGTTTATGACTTATTCGTTTTATTAAAGATAATGCTCACTGTGCAGTAGTTGTCTTATTATTAAATCTAAGTTGGTAGTAATGTTTATGACTTATTCGTTTTATTAAAGATAATGCTCACTGTGCAGTAGTTGTCTTATTATTAAATCTAAGTTGGTAGTAATGTTTATGACTTATTCGTTTTATTATAGATAATGCTCACTGTGCAGTAGTTGTCTTATTGCAGGTGGTTCAGACATGATGGTTCATTCGGTGTCGGTTAACTGAACGTTTTCTGAGTGGCAGTTAAATCACATTATCAATTCGGGAAATAAATCGTAATGTAGAATGTCAACTCGTTTATAACAAAAATTTAATTTAACATTCATGTCCTTGAAATTTCGTATTGAAAATTTTATAAACTCTTGGCCTCGAGAATTTGTCGAAATTTCAGATGTTGAATATCCAGTCTTGATAAGTTAAATAAGGTAATTTATGCCAACTGCTCTTGTTAACGTATAAAATTTGTAATGATATATTCAAAAAAATTTCGAGCTTCCTTCCTTTATACTGCGTCCAGGAATTTCCATACATAATTTTCTTGCTGTTAATAAAATTGTAGTTCATAATCAGGATTGTATTCTGTCGTTTAAATTACTAAGCTTATTCGCTGTATACAAGTTGTTTGTATAAAGATAAAGCAGATAAAGTTAAAGAGTAATCATGATTCACTACTACTTACATATTCAGTTGTGTATAATTTGGTTTTCCGTTTATACTTTTGCTCTTTGAATCTTTGAATTTTGTGTGACGTGTGATGAGTTATATTCAACAGATGTAAATATCATTACTCATCTACTTAACTTACAAAGCAAGTATCAATCAATAAATTTAAAATATAATTTAGTAGATGGTAACCAGAAAACATATTTTGTTCTGTTGACCGTTCTTATCTAAGCTAATCCTTGTGCTCGACATATCAAGTGACATTCAGTTCCGCAGTCAACGGGATGGGAAGGTCGAATTGGCTTTTAAAAAGCTTTGCGTGCTCAGAATTTCAGTGCATGTTTTTATTTTTGTAATTTCAGATTTTTATTACAGAAAGTGTTTCATGCTCGGATCACCATTTGATTCTTTTACAGTTTTAGAGGCTTAAGGTTGGTCTCACATGGAATACTGTTTTTATCATTGAGCAGGAGCACCCCAGTACCAACTTCTTCCATTTGATCGCTACCCAAATAGTTGACGACCAAGTTTTTACATAGATATTTTCGCAAGACAAACGTTTGATACGTTAAAATATGTTGCATCTCTATGCGTCTTCTACCGCATTTACAATGAGGAGTATAGAGGAAATGTTTAGATTAATTTCATACACTAAATTTAACCCACATACATCAAATGTATATTACATTACATTGGTATACGGAATTTAAAATGTCATCCTCACCATCATGATGGTTGGTAATCCACCAACGTGCTCTTTTCGAAGGTTACCACACACAACTATTTCACATTAACAGTCACCACAGGTACTTCCAAACCAACACGACTTAGGGACCTTCAAGAAAACAGTTTACTTATTTCTCAATGACCGGCAAGGTAGTTGCAAGTCTACTGGTATTGCGGATATTCGTGATCACGTACCATCAGGTGATCCGCCAGAACATAACGAAAATAACAAGAATTACTTTTGACATTTTTTGTATCTAAGTACTCTATTTTAATTTTAGCTTTAGGTGAGGAAGACTAGTGCGATTCCGGGTGCCTTAAATATTTTAGAAAACTAAGAAGTCTTTTTGTACAATACCGAAATCTTATTACAATATTATTTATACTCCAGGCTATTATAATAACTGAACATTTTATTTATTTATTTAACTTGGAGACATACAGAAACAAAAGATAAAATAAAAAATACAACATATAGAATATAAAACTATTTACAATTATTCCCTTTAAAATGCCTCACTGCGAACATATTTGGTATCATGGTATCATATAATCTTTCGCATGATTTTATTTGACATGTAAAGTAATTGCAGCGACCTATTGAGTTCTTTAAAATATTGATAAGAACAGAAGTAATAAAAATACAAAGCAATCATGGGTATTTGAGTTTACAGAAAACAATAAAAACGTGTTCAAAAAAAGAAAAAAAAAACAAACTATTACAATAGTACAGGCAAAAAACGATTTTGTGGACAAGAATAAACATAAGGGCTTCATTACCTTAATGACTAAAGAAATAGTAAAACATATGTATTAACAATTCAAACTCAGTGATACAGAAACCTGGAATTCGATTTTCCCCAGACTTTATTCGTAAGACGATTGATTGCCTCGTGAATATAGGTACTCGTTTGACGTGGAAGGAACTTGATTATAAATGAGCCGAAAGCTTTGAATGGGTGTTTTTCTCTTGCAACTGAGACGAATGTAGATTTAGAGTTGTATGGAACTGGTCTTACTGTATTATTTTCTCAATATAACATAATCAATATATTTACAAAATTTTGTAACGTAAGTTTTTTCACGTCTGTCATTAAGAAAAACATAAAAATCATTACATGCAGTCCATAATTCCATATTACATCAGATAGACTACTCCTGGATATATAGATGTCTGTTACCGTATCTAATCCCCATGACCCCTTAATACCGTGCGTGTAGGTGTCATGACAAATTCCAGAAATGTCACTGTCCATTAGATATTCTAATAACCAAAAATGGGCTACGATCATTTAGTAGTTTGACTGGTGAAGTCTAAACATTACCATAATATAGTCAATTTACGCATATGCAACCTATCTAACCGCAAACCTAAACACTACTGGGATTCTATATAAGTCTTCAGATCTAACTTACCACTGTGAACTGTATGGTTATTAATAGTAAATAGGTAGTTTTCTTTCAGTCCCTTCTTCCACATTTCCGTTATTTTTATTAGACTATGCTATCTCTAGATATGAAGCCATGTATACAGCAGTGGAATTAATATACGTTACGATTACTTTACGTGTACACTTTATTCAATAAACTACAATATCAATAAAGGAAAAAGTTTTACTGTTTTATTACACGGCTTGGCGTGAATGCGCCGATTTTTTGCACGATTTATGCACTAGATCGATATATACTTAACCTCAAGTGGTTATTTTATTTGAATGCCTTGACAAATCGAAACTGGCTCACAACAAATAACACTGTGGCAAATAAGAGTGGAAAGTCCTCAAGGAAACTTGTTTCCATTATACGTTTTAAGGAAATTTAAATTCTTCAAATAAAACGAAACTCAATAACGAAAGTCTTCGTGACTTTGTACCTTAAAGCGGGCAAATAACTTTAAAGTTTTCGACATGAAAGAGTTGAATCATCTTTAAGAATTGAGTTAAGAATACGATCCTGAGTTTAAATATTACTTTAATACCTTTAAGACATGGAAACTACAAATAAAGGAAACAACGTCGTTACGAACTGCAACACAATTTTTGTTAGGTTCGATTTTTATTTTTACTTGTTATTATTTTAAGTTATAAAATAAATATATACTAGTAAGTTTTTATCTTAGGTTAGTGAGTCCTTTATGAAGCACAGTAACAGGCTGACCGATTTTATTATTGTATGTGAAATTTAAACAATGTAAAACAATTAATTATGTCTGACTATATGAGTGAAACAAATGCTTCTAATTAGAAAACGCCGATTCCCACATAAGCTGACCAATTTATGTGAAAATTAAACAATATAAAATAGTTAAGTTTAAAAAGACAAGAGCAACTGCTGAGTCTCTTGCCCGTTTTTCTCAGTACATCTACAATCCGATTTGCATGTTCACTTATATCGTTTTGAGTTGTGTCAAATGTGCATTGAAAAGCCTTTTTGAAATAAATCAAATTGACTTTTAGTATAATTATTTCAAATAATTTTGCACGATGAAATTGTTATGTGATATAATCTGAAATCTCAAAGCAACTCGAATTTCACTACAAATTTGAACTTCTAGTAACTTATATTATCGATTCCTTACGCCAATAGTTATCACACTAGATGACTTTTTAGATAATAAAATAAAAAAAAATCTCTTTGAGAAGGTTTAATATTCACAATAGAATAATTTAAAGTAGATGCCAAAAGCTTAGTTAAATGTCGAACTTTAAATAAATCACAAATGATTTTAAAATATTTATTTACATATTCAAATAAGAACATGTTTAGTGCAGTTGACTTGTTTCTGTACTATAGCAATATTTTTTATACAATTAGGAGTAACATATGAGTACACAATTCACTTGATGGGAAGTGATGACCACATTAAATGCTATTAACTGCCGCTCTCTACTATTTATATATGTATCAGTTTTGCTAATAGTGCTATCATTTGTATAAACTATAAACCAATGACATTCCGATGATGATGATGATGATATTAATTTATCCCTAGTGGTAAAGGCAATGGACTTTAGTCCATACAGCCAGGTCTTGTTCGTATGATGGTTGGTCTGAAACCCCAATAACATTACGTGACTTGTGACAATAATAATTAGATTTTTTTTAACAACGACTTAGATAAGGCTCAATGGTTCAATGTCTATTATTTTATATTTTTAATTTACGTTAGTATCTCACCTGGCATCTATTTTCTTATTGTGTTTGTATTACAATTATTTGTTATTTAATCTTTATTTAAAAATATAATGTTTTTTTATAAATACTGACTTAATGCCAAAAGGTTGTCCTTGTGTAGCTTAAGCAGCCAAAATATGTTGAGTGCATAGAGTTCATAAACAAGATGTTTATAAACAAATAAAATAATGTATGGGTATATAATGTGGGGAATACCAGAGAAAAAGATTTTTTCGTATTTTTAAGTGAAAAGTTGCAGTAAAATCTCTTTTGTTGTACTTTTTATATCTCGCTGGTTTTGAAAACATTAAATAGATGACATTTTAAAAAGAGAAAAATTCTATTCTTTTTTAGTCCGTCAAAAAGGGTGAATCTAAGGAAGAAATTCGACACATTTTGAAGTTTTATTACAAAGAAGAGAAAAGACCGTACATTTATACAGAAAAAAGATTGTGACGTTTTGGACTTATCTTCAGTAAGAGTAGCACAAAATTGGTTCATGCGTTTTCAGCCCGGGAATTTTGATATAAAACATCAAAGTCAAAGATTTATTTACGACAGCTAAAGAGCAACAAGTTGATCACCACAAGATCCACATTTGCTATCAGCCTTGGGGATGCTTCTTTATTGGTAATTTTGTCTAGATGTACATTCCGGATCCCTACAGCCACCATACAAAATACAGCAGTAATATATTTCCGTGCTATTTTATAATGGTATTCTATGAGGCCGTGATCCTTCAGCAGAACCGTAAAATGCTACAATTACAATGTGGTTTAAATTAAATTTAAGTTGCTATAGTGGTATAATTTGTTTAGAATAATCAACCACTAGTGCCCTATTTAAATTACATTAATAAGCTTCATCTCGACTTGCGTAATCTAAAGTACTACATAATCTGGTATTAATGATTACCATAAAGTCATTAAGTGCGATAATTATGTCTAAGCGTCGAGTATTATAATCGGTTATGAGCCTGATATGGTACAAAATACGTAAGTCTTCTAACAGTCGCTGGTAGATAACGTTCTAAAGTTATTACAATGTTAAATTGATGATCACATATAGCAGTAATCTTCTTAAGAAATCAGTGGGTGTGATTTTAAGTTCTAAGACAATTTTAATGCTAACACAAAAAAAAATGGTTTTTCCTATTTAGAATTTAATCATATTAACGTTGCAACTATATTGTCTATTGATGACTGTTCTATAATCTCGTATGTTGCCTGCAGTAGACCAGACTCTATCATCGTTATTAATCGGTCAGACCGAGCTGAATATAATGACTTATCTTTTATACTATAAAGGATTACAAACGAACACACAAATCTTCTGATGATTAGTGATGAATGTGCGGGGCCCTTGACATCTTCATACGTCTTTAACAAAGACTCACTATGCATATACGTTATTACTTCTGAGAACTAAAATGGAATGCTTCGATAGGTATCATTGGGTCTCCAAAAACCTACAATTATCATACGAAACAAAGTAGTGTCACGCTGATATTACATGCTCATATTCTACAAGAGTGTGGTCCTTGCCGTTTGACTGAAACCATTCAGTAACATTGGTAGAGCTACACTGCAGTTTGTTCGTTTTTGTTGCAGAATAAATGGGACAGCTCGACAGGGTTGGACCACGCCATCACAGAATATCACCGTAAAATAGCAGCATATCACTGCTGTGCTACCTCTGGCGAGTGTAGGGATCCGGAGGCCTATATAACTAGTGACAAGGAATTCACATCACAGTCCTCAAGGGTAACAACGCATCTGCATTATGATTCCTTGTCAATGATGAATGTAGATGTTATGGGCCGAAGAAATAACTTCCCGCAGGTAAACTGTGCGTCGCTACCTACCTAATTTATCCAATTTGAATACCGGAAAACAAAATGATTCCGAGCCTAAGTAATTAAGAAAATCGATACCGTTAAATGGGGTCTTAGGCTTAGCTTAACGTTTGCCGATAGCAGTACAACTCAGTTTAAGTTTAGTTGTTCTATAAAATATTTTGTTTGTTCTATATGTTAACATAGTATAGGGTCATATTCATTTATCATTAATTATGTAATAAAAAATTATGATAATTTAATTTCTAAATTATAGACATTGTCAAATATTATTAATAATTGCTGATAGAAAATTTCAGGATATCCTTGTAGGTACTCGGTAATTAGCGAATGATAAGTCAGAATAGTATTATACGTTGGTAACATGACAAATATTAATTAATATTACTGATATTATAACATACATAAATATCCAAAAAAACATGAATATTAAAATCTGTTATTACAGCTTTTCGAGCAAACCCCTTTAACATTGAACGTGACCAAAATCCCTTCAAATCTGTTTTATTATAAAAGCAGGTAAGTCTGGAACATGAAAATTGGTATAGCTCTGGAAAAACTCGTTATAAGGGTTAACCGACCTCTCTTAAGTGGAGACAAAAACTTCCATATTTATGATACAAATATTCAAGATTTTTTATTATATGGATAAGCAGATATGAAATTAGGGAACAAGGGGTGTGATTTACATATACATTTATAACTTTTAATTTAGGTTTTCTCTAAAGATAATAGAAGTAGAGATTTCAAAACAAGAGTGCTTTACACTTTCGGTCATTAATATTCAGAAGTATCTAAGTTAGCTTACTTAAATCCGTAATTCTACTTTGTCCTAATTTACATTTTAGTAATAATTTGTTTAATTTTATAGTGTGGGAATTTTTGTTCTTTTAAAAAGTAAAACCGTAAAAGTACCAATTACGATTGATAAATAAAGTAAAGTAATTATATATTTTTTTTATGGCTGTTAGCCTGAGAGCTTTTACAGCTTCACAACTGGGAGTGGCTGAGCGCTTAGGGCACTCAGCTGAGACATTTATTTATGGGTAACCAGTAGAGGGGTTCGAAAGTGAATAGTTATGGCGTACTTTAAATAGTAAACGGGTTTCATCGATATCATCGTCATTTTAGCCTATCACGAGTTCACTACCTAATATAGCCCAGCGGTACAAAGTAAACGACGGACAAATATCGAAGCCTTGCTATTTGTATAAAAAAACCTCGGCTATCCGACATCCTGGCAGTATATTTGATTCCACTGAAGGGACTGAAGCACCGCCCAAACCCAGATAAAATCAAAGGTTTTCTTATAGTTTACATACCCCAGGATTAAAGGAAAAGTAAGTTCTTCATAGTAAAAGTAAGTATTTGCGAGTGGTCAAAGAGTATGTATGATCTATAATATTAAAGCCTTTTTAGAACGCCGCTTTTGGAAGCGAGACGCTTCGTGATGATTCTCCAACACAGTACATCGACGCGGTTCAGAATGAAAATCGGTATATAGTTCTTTAAGAGGGCAATATCGCCTTTATGGAAGAATGATACACTTCTAGTAGCATCTGTATGACGGCCGAAATTAACAGTTTTGGAGAATTGAAGCAGCGGCTCGTCACCCATTTCAGCTCTGCTGTCACTTCGTTCTGCTGCTCTGGAGCCATATTAATTTCCCCAGTCTGACCTGATATCACCGGAACAGGGTTTTAAATTACTGTAAAGTGTTATTTTGTTCGTATTTATTTGAAAAATAATTATTCTTTAAACTTATATTCAAAGTTGTAAACAAATAATAAAAGCAAGGTTCATTTTTCCAAATATCTTTCGATTAAAAATTATATTTTTATTCCATTGGGTTTCGTTAACATATAAAAGGCAGATATTGGAAAGGGTTAAAAATTAATTTTGATCACTCGTATTTTATGCCATTAGTCGAAAATTACGTTTATATTAGTAAAATATAACCCGGGTAAGTAAAAAAATAATTATCGAATATTACAGTAGAACAATTCCTTCTATAATTAAAGCCCATAGATCATCAAGCTTATTCGTCCCACTAATTAATATGTGCTATTGCAAACATCAAAATTAGGTCTTAGTAAAATTAATCAACCTAATCTTTTGTTATGTGACATATGTTCTTAAAAATAAAAAAAGTCACAGGCACTTAAAGTAGTCCACTGATGTCAAATTTACTCCAAGTAGTGTTGAGTAAATTTGACATCAGATTCTAAAAAATAGAGCCAGCTAAAAGAACTGGCATGAAACTTACGGGCCACAGTTTTTAAATTGAATCAAATTTCTAGTATTTAAAGATTAAATATAATAGTTAGCACATTTATTTTGTATCATGTATTTTCACCATTTGAGTATTCATTGACGGTTTATAACCTCTAATGGTAAGGCTCAGTAAGCAGTCTTACTTTAATAACTGCTAAGTTAAGCCGAACTGCTAAACATGATATCTAGGTGCTCCACAGAAGCTTACTTTCAAAGTTAGATCTAAAAGTACAATCGAGTAAATAACGCTTATGGTCTTATCTTATAGTCTGATATTCACGGTACTGTTCTGATACTCCTAATATAAGGCAGAGTAAATTTTAGAAATTCGGTTCTCTTGAAATTCACTTCTTGGTAATCAATACAGAACTTTAAACCATTTACGTCGACAAATTTAGTTTTTCTAAGATCAATTTTGAATGTCAGCATCTCGTCATCCAATGTCGATTTCGCGAACAATACAATGTCGCAAAAATCTTGCACATGGAGCGGTAACTCATTGATATATACTAAAAAATCCCAGGTGTCTGGGCGCAAGGCGCTCGGACGTTAAATTCGTGACAACGAATCCTAAAACAATGAACACTTGGCACAGTATAACAATGTACATGTACCATAGAATAAAAATTATTAATACACAATTTATTAAATCACAATTAAAGTATTTTATTCATTTCATGATAAATACATATATAACATTTAACTTGGCTTGATTCGGTTACTCTCGGCTCGAGCGTAACGGAACATCAATCGTAACGGGACAATGAGTCATACTTTTTTGCGAATGCCTCCTAGCGTTACCGATTTATAAGACATTGTCACGTCAAAATAAAGAGATCACGCATAGAACCCTGAAATAAATCTATTGTAACAGAAAGTCGAGAGGTCTTATTTCCATTAATAACTTCAATTGTACCATTTATACCCCATCACGTAAATAAGAGGTAACTAAATCGAGGGAAGTGTCTCCGATAACGTAATATCTGTATTTGTAAGCGTCTTCTGTTTAACGCATTAAAATGTTTTGGATAGATCATAAAATACAATAATGGCATCCGTAGTGAGTGAGCTACACTGAAATAATTTATTAGAATTGAAGTATTCGTTTTTTAAATATCTTGTCTTGGCTTGTCTACAAAGGCTAGAGAGTCAGAACTAATTTCAATGTTGTTGTTTCAATTAAAATGTTGCAATATTTCCAATAACAAGTTGGACTAATTTAAATAAAATTCCTCATAAATCAGCTATTAGAGTTATGTGACTTGATCGCTTTTTTGGGTTAATACTCTTAATACTCTACACTTCTTCACATACCAAACCAAAACACAGCTATTATCCCGTCAATTTCCAGAATATCTTCAATGATTGATACTTATCTCCCATTATCGATCTCAACTATACAAGATATGTTTAATTGCCAAAGTACACTCGCAAGCACCTTGAAAAAAGTAATCAAAATAAACAGTTACTAACATCTATTTATTCGAGTGTAAGCCAGCGGCTTGGTCACCCACGGTGGAACAAATAGAAATCCATACATGGCCGGCCTGTAACAGTCAAAAGGTAAATAAAAATATTATTTGAGCGCTATGCGGCGTATAAAAGAGCAAAATTCGACAAAAAAAGATTTATGAAAAGAAAATTCTTGGATTTTGCACCAAGATAATGCGCCTTCGCACAAGGCCATCAATGTGAACAATTTTTTGACCAAAAACTCAACAAATAGCATCGAGCAACCACCTTATTTACCAGATATGGCTCCAGACGACTTTTTTCTTTTTCCTAAACTCAAATTAACACTTCGTGGCGCCCGTTTTCATAATACACAATTTATAATACATAAATGAGAATTCGCGGAGAGAACTGTACCCAATTCGGGAAAAAGCGTTTCAAAAAATATGTTGATGATTGGATTATTCATTGGCGTTAGTGTATTGTTTCTGAAGGAGCATACTTTGAAGGTGGTAAAATAAATTTGGACGAGTAACTGATATATTGTGTATTATTGATCTATGAGAGAATAGTATTTAAATATTATAATCGTAATAAACGTAAATAATGATAACTGTTTACGTTTATTATTGGATCACTATCGTAATATTAAACAGTAAGTTGTTATTCTCATTAAATAGTATTAAACAATCATTATATTTCAAAATTTCTTTATTTCTTATCTTAATAAAATAAAATTACGTTATTGATTTGATCAAAGGTGCTTAAAATTGAAACTGTGCTGTAGCACTAATTGGACAATACTCGGCAACAACCACGCTCACGTTATATTTAGATTACTAGTGGAGGACTCGGAGACGCAATTAGTGGTAAGGGAGTATTTCATCCTAATCCCCTGGGTTAATTAGGTGTCTTCATCTTGACACGCAAGTGCCAGTAGGTGTCACAATGTTCTCTTAATATAATGAAAATTAGTGTAAAATGTGACAGTGGCAAGTTTCGTAAATATGTACTTTGACACTAATAATTGTCTAAAAAATGTATCATATTTTATTTAATGTATGGAATTATGAAATGGGTTACCAAAATGAGATAAAAAGGAGAATTGTCTTCTTTCAAACAATGTTAATTGTAAAAGTATATCTTTAATTATAATTGCATGTGTCTATCTAGAATATAGTTCACTAGAGAGAGGGGTGCATCCGCTTGCCTTTAGGGCTTTTGCCCGGACATTCACTCTGAGGGGGTAACGATACCCCGAGTCCTTTAACTATCACTCGAAGGCGGCTAGAATAAGGGTATGAGCGTATATTTACACACTCCACACCTTGGGATGAAGACACTTGGTTAAAAGGCAGGCAAGCAAAAGCAGACGTCGGGCGTGTCCATTCCATCCAGTAGTGTCTTAGTAACAAAGAAACGTTTCCTATGAAAATAAGAATGTAATTTTCTAAGTTTGCATTGTATGCAAAGGCTAAGATAATATAAGACTATGTTAAGGCAAGTATTTTGTTACTATATGAGATGTTAAAGCTATCACATTCAACATTTCCCACAGAAACCAAAAAAAAATAATCTCTCTTAAGCTGTATTTTCCGGAGAGAATAGAATAAACAATAGACAGAAGCTGTCGAGGTAGTGGTAAAACGTTCGCTGGACGGGCGTGCTTCTGTGCTAACATGAGATGGGCGTGTGTTATCTGCACGTTTGAAAAATCGTCACCTCAGTCAAATCATAAATTCAGTAATAGAATCTGTTTTATTAGTCTATATATTATTAGTATTTCTGTTTGGTTAGTCGATATGCCTCCACTATCGCTCTATTATGCCGTTATGCGAAAATAAGGTTTTAAAAAAAATAAATTAGAAACTCATACTATTATTATTTAATATTATTGTAATACAATTACAATTTGTTGAGTAAAATAAGGAAATAAAAATTGGCTATAATCTTTGAGCAGCCGACGCATTTGAGGATTCAGAGGGAACTTGCTGCCTCTCTTAGCTTCTAAACTGTCTTGCAATCAAAACAGCAGCTTCAACCATATGCAGCTATACTTCATTCATATACGCGGTATAACAGCTCACAAAGCCAAATTCCTGCGATTGCATACGCTTTCACTGTGAAGTTAAGGATAATGCATACCAGGCGGGACCTGCATAAGTCAATCGTGTCGTATCCATATGTCTAATAAATTCCTAGCTTTGCACGGATTGGCAGCTTGGATGCTAGAACCAGATAAAGTTTCACCCTTGCGACATTGACCTATCGAACTACGTGTCGACCACTGCAATCTCATTTAAAATATATTTAAATCTATAAAAACCTTACAATTATTGTATATTAATATTGTTTCTTTTTTATCGATTTATTATGTAATTCTTGTTTATAATCTAAGTATTTCTTATGATATTTGGATGTAAAAATGATCATTCTCATTATATTCATATTTATTCTTGATAACAAATGAAAGCACAGAAGCGTTACTACCCATAAGGATTAAGATGGATTACTTACTAGATAAAATATAAATTAGGTTACTATTTGATGCCGTGATTTTTGTGACATATAAGCTTGGGCTAAGAAGTAATGTAAAAATTACAAATATATCATATTCAAGTGTTACTCACGCGTGTTGTTGATATGTTTTTACACAGCAATCGCGGGCAGAGGTAGCATTAAAATAAACTGACAGAAAATATATATAAAATGATATGTCCCACAACTGACCACAAGCCTAAAGATTGTGATAAAAAATATAACCCACTACCAGTTCCAGTAGTAATTGATAAAATTAATTTTATTGGCTCTTTTCATTACATTTTTTTTGCTTCGAAGCATTTCGTAATTCTCTAATTTTATAGATTAATAAAAAAAATATTAAACTGAATATACAGTCGTTTTAAATATTTTATCTATATAAAAATGAACAAATATTACGTCCACTTACATCTCTTACTTTCGTTAGTTTGAAAATTCTTTTGAAAATTTGTCCATTAATATCTAAGCGAGTGTGAAAACCAATACCATCGTTCAAGTAGCAAAGTGCTCTATGCACATCTATGAACATAGACTCTTGAAATTCAGTTCGTAAATATTGTTTAAGAGTCCTGTACGATTCCAGGTCTTGCGTGATTTTGTAAATTCGGAATTAATATTTATAAATTTCAAATTTATAAACAAAACATTTAAAAATATCATTCATTAATCAAATTATAATTCAATTATTAATAGGTTTCTTATTTTTTTTTTTCATTACATTCAGAGTAACAAACGAGCACATAGTTCACCTGATGGTAAGTGGTCCTGTGGCCCATGACATCTACATAAATCCTTGAAAAGGAATCATAATGTAGATGCGTTGTCACTCTTAAGGACTGAGATGAAATGTCTCGTCACCAGTAATAATGGTGTCCGGATCCCTACACTTACCAGACGAAACACATCAGCATTATGCTGTTTCACGCTAGTATTCTGTGAGAGAGTAGTCCTACCCTGGTTGAACTAACCCATTCATTCTACAGCTAGAAACCGACTGCAGTGTTGCTCTTCTACTGTTTGTTTTATTGTAAATAAATAGTTATTATAAATAATTAATAAGAATAAATGTAACACACTGAGAAATTGGCTTATTTCTTACAAAAAGATGACACTTATTTTTACTTTAAAGGATTTTAACGTTAAGCGATAAAATGATTTCTTTTCGTTAGAATTATTCTTGTTATTTTTTCTCACATTTGACAAAAGTTTTTTATAATTTAACTCCATCCCGGGCTTAAATCTATTAGGAAATTTATGTCTCACAATTTTTTGAGTATGGAAAAAAATGAAACAATATCGTCTATATTACAGTTCAGATCAACTGCCCATTAGACAACAGAATCACGGTGAATTTGTTTTTATACTTTATAAAAATAATCGCTAACCTATACTCATTCATATTGCAGTATATTTTTAGCTGCAGCAACGATGAGTCGACTCTAGCGGGTAAGGCCACTGGTCTCATGGAATACTAGCATGAAATAGCAACATAACGCTTCCATGTTTTGTACCCCGTTATTCAAGGCGAGGTATTCCAATTCAGCCCTCAGTGTTGATAAAAATGAGTTTCTTGAATCTTTGTCCAGGATGGATGCAGGTGTTTATGGACTGCAGTCATCCCTCACCGTCAGATGAACTGTGTGCATGTTTATCAGCTTAGACTGAAAAATATATTATCCACAATTCCATTACTAGGAAAATTTTAACCCATCTTTGATATATGAAGAACCTGTAAGGTGTCACTGCACGATCGTTTTCAACGATAAGTAATGATTGTTTTTGACTTGCCTCACGCCTGAGGTGAAAGTAAGTTAAGTTTGATAAACTTGCAGGATAAATAATTGATGGAGCAAGGTATGAAAGGTTGTGGTGTAATCGATCTTAGGGAACTTAAATTTTTCCAATTAGAAGACGAATATTGTTACTATTTTATTAATATTAAAACGGAATATTTGCCTTGGTATGGTATCGAACCTCCAACCTGCAGTTTTGCATATCTATTACGAAAGTAATACGCGTAGGGGATAACAATGCAATAAAGATAAAAAAATCTAAACGTTACCGAGCTCTTAACGTTTAAGGTGTGAAATGGAGGTTCAGTACGTACTAAATCTTCCTTTGTTTTGGACGTCATTCTTGGGTTTTAAGAAGACAATATTTTTTTTATATTAAAAATATATACAACTTGTATACTTTAACAGTCTTATTATAATATATAAGGAGTTACAATATTTTATTGCCAAGATATGACATTATTATAAATATCATGATTAAAGTTACGAAACGATGAGTGGTTACTAAAATTTCATTATGCAATCAGCTTTTTTACAGTAGGCTAAATCGTATCCAGATATTTTTATATACTTTATTGTATAGATAAAAAAAGGATACGGCCAGTGGAATTAATGCCTATTGGCATACTCTACCACTGACCCAAGGCGGGGTGAGATCCTGTAATAGGTGCAGGAAAAAAAATACAAAAACAAAATATAAAGATGAACAAAACTGTATACAATTAAAATATAAGTTAGTTTTGTACATAGTTAATGTAATAATAATATAAACATAATTTAATATATAAACTACATAAATATATGATCATTAATAATATATAATCTAAAGCATTAAATTATTTTGAATTATATTTATTTATTTATACTTTATTGGTCGCACCTTAAAAAAATGGCGGACTTAATGCCTTAAGGTATTCTCTACCAATTTATCCATGGCGTGCAGAGAAATTATGGTTAGTTAGTAGGTAGTAGTTATGTACCGTATTGTTAAGAAAACTTGAGCCTATATAAATATATTATAATAATACTTAGAAATTATTCTACTAATAAAAATAAATAACATATACAAATACAATTATGCTATATACTTTTTAAACTAAACTTTGTTAAACTATGCAATCCTCTTATTAAAAGATTAATCAAATTATCACGATCTATTCTTTTTAGAAGTGTCTTGGTGCATGTTTTTCTTCCATCAACAGGCAATATGTTCAGAGCTATGTAGCTTTAACAGTAAACAAGGTAGTGAGGAACCCCGTTACAGGACAATGTCCTATTTCATACAAAAAGATGTCGCTTATTTTTACTTTAAAGGATATTAACGTTTGATGATTTTTTTTCCTTAGAATTATTGTTGTTACTTTTGATATAAGTTGTTTTTAATTGTGCTGTACCCTGGGCTTAAATCTATTAGAAAGTTTATGTCTTTAAATTTTTAAGTATAGAAAAAATATCGTAATTATTACAGTTCAGAACAACTGCACATTATACAATCGGAATCACGGTGAATTTTTTTATACTTTAAAAAAAGAAACACTAAGGTATATATATATATATATATATATATATATATATACTCATTCATATTGCAGTATATTTTTAGCTGTAGCATCGATGATTCGACTCTAGCAGGTAAAGCCACTGGTCTTATAGAATATCAGCAAAAAATAGCAACATAACGCTTCCATGTTTCGTACCCAGTTATTCATGGCGAGGTTATTCAGTCCTCAGTGAATGTTTCTTGAATCTTTGTCGAGGATGGATGTAGGTGATTATGGGCTCCAGTTATCACTTACCGTCAGATGAACAGCGTGCATGTTTATCAGGTTAGTCTGAAAATAAAATAAATCCACAATTCCATTACTAGATCATTTTTAACCGATCTTTGATATATGGAGCACCTGTTAGATGTCACAAAAACAATCATTATTTATCGATGAAAACGATTTTTTTTACTTGCCTCATGTCTGAGCTAGATATGAAAGGTTGTGATGTAATCAATCTTAGGGAACTTCAATTTTACCTATTAAAAACTTGAATACAGATAGATTCATGGTTTTATATAATATTTCAACGAAATATTTACCTTGGCATGGTATCGAACCTCCAACCTGCAGTTTTGCAGATCTATTACGAATCTAATACGCGTAGGGGATAGCAATATAATAGAGATAAAAAATGTCCAAATGGTACCGAGCTCTTCGTTATCGTTTAAGGTGTAAAATGTACGTACTAAATTCCAACTGTTGACCATATTATAAATTTATCTCTAGGCTCAGGTCAATCTCCTAAACTTTGGAAAAAGGCTTTTGTGCTACCCCTGCCCAAGATTCCTTATCCTAAACGGCCTAATCATCTTCGTTCTACCTCACTTCTCCCATTTCTAACAAAAGTTCTAGAAGCCTGTATTCATAAGCAAATCTCTACTTGCATTAGAAAACATAGCCTACTGAATGCATTTCAATCGGGGTTACGTTTTGGTCACAGGTAGTACTGCATTTATTAAAGTCACTGATGACATACGAAAAGCCATGGATGAACAAAAACTAACGATGATCACGACATCGTCATATCTTTCCTTTCTTACCTAAAGTTCTGCCTTAGAATGGTTTTCATTTCATCCTATCTTCGCGGTCGCTAGCAGTTAGTTCGTTTGGGGTCACAGACCTCTGATTGGGCCGATATTGACTCTGGTGTACCGCAAGGCAGAATACTTTCTCCACTTTTGTTTTCGTTATTTATAAATTTTATCACCTCAGTTTTAAATTGCTCGTACCATTTGTACGCCGATGATCAACAGCTTTATGTGCAATCTAAAGACAATGATCTCAATAACAGCATTGAATAATAATAATAACAATAACTGTACGTCATTTTACACGAGCAGCTTGTGGGCGGTCTGTAAGAAAAAATCGTATAACGCCCTACGCGTACAATACAATAACGCGTTGAGAGTGCTGTTGGGGCTTCCCCGGTTCTGTGGCGCATCAGGGATGTTCGCAGAAGCACGCGTCGACTGATTTTACGCGACAATGCGAAAGAGATGTGCATCCCTGGTGCGCAGGATGCGGGCTAGCTCCAACACTCTACTAGCTATGATAGCTAGTAGACTGGACTGTTCATATGTTAACTATTGCACTAGGGTGCATATGACAGTAAATTAGTTTTAATGATATGTAATTATTACTAACCCTAGATATTAAGAGTGTGATTACTAACAATATATGAGTCTTATGATACTTGAAATAAATGTTTATTATTATTATTATTATTGAAACATTGAATACTTGGAAGCTTTATCGTCTTAAAAATTTGCTACCGTTCAATGTCAAGCTTACGCTCGTATACTTCCTTATTTTTCCTGTTATCGATTAAGGTGTCGTGTGCTACCCAGATCTATCAAAAAAGTAAGAACGCCTTTTAAATAATTTCACATTGCCTTCTATCTTTCACAACTATAGTGGCCCTCTATTCGACAAAGGCTTAGCTCTAGAATTCTGCTTGTTCTCTATTCTATATTACATGATTCAAATTATCCATCTGATCTTAAACATTCTTCTCTTGACCGTGTATCTCGATCCCTAAATAGAATGAGAATTAGTGATCTATACTGTTGCACTGGGTTCTTTCGTTATTCTTTCATAGTACAGGCCATACGCCCTTACGGATGATGTCAAGAATGCACCCAGTAAAGTTTCTTTTAAATTCCTTCTTCGACCAAATTTGAAGGCAAGTAACATTTGATATATATATTTTCTCTTGGTATTTATGTATATATATTTATATTGTATTATTATTTATTTATATTATGTATTATTTTGTTTTAAGAAGAAAATAAATTTTGATTGTAATATATCTGGGCATTGTATATACTAGTACATCCCGCAACCTGGACTCGGCATTTGAACCTTTCCTCGATCTTATTGCACACACATTACACACGCCCCGGAAATGGGACGACTAGACAAGTTTTGCACGATTGCTTACAGCGAAACATACGATCATAATTAGTAGACTGACGTCATTATTTGGACTTGAACTACTTGAAAAACTTTTAACAATATGGTGCATAATTGAGCAACTGAGCTCTACAAAGAACTCTTCTCTCGTGAGAAAGTGCTCATCAGGTTACTACAATTAAAAACTTTAATCCTGAAGTTTAAGAAAACTTACAAATTCTATAAAATAAATTAGGATCGTTTAAAACCAACTCCTCCTTACTTCTTTCTTACTATTTGCTTCCTCCCATTTATTTATCTTAAACGACTTACATAAATGAAAGATTCACACTCTTTGTTGTTTGTATTAATAATAAAATAGAAGGAAAAATGTTATTTTGTATTTTTATTTTTAAAACATTATATTGTATTTTTATTTTTTTATATATACTGATATTTCCGACAGCCATTTTAGCCCAGACCATCCTTTTTTATCCTAGACGAGTTAACCAGCCTCTTATGACGGCACCGATGTAAACATCGTGAGGAAATCTGAATTTCAAAGATATTTCGGAGATATCTTAAGTAATGTAGAGCCGCGTGGCGGGCGATGCTCCAATACCCTATCTAGACACGAGGAGTGTTACATATAACAGTTATTAGCTGATATTGATGAGCTTAAAGAAAGAAGGGAAAATAATTAAAAAAACTTTATCTAACTGGATTACATTTTATTATCAAAAGTCGAGAAATCTTCATAATTTGCAGTTTCCGAGTAGCTCCAATTGATTAGTAATAAAAAAATGATGAGTTTAAACATAAAAAATCCCTTTGATATATAATCGACTAAATAATACCATCGCTTCATAATTTAAAAATGAATAATAAACTAGACTTCATTAGCTTTAAGATGGACGATTACAATCTCTTCTTTATTGTAGTTTTCTGAAGCAATAAATACTAGGAATTTCATATGTATTTAATTAAACGTAAAATAAACAAGTAACCTATTTAAGTTTCATCATCATCTGTCTGCCCCCTTAAGTATATCTTGAGTTCCACGCCGTCAACATACTAGTCGTTTGGGTTTGAGCCCCACGATGGGCGGCACCACTGTATTAGAAATCAGCTTGTCATGCGTGCATATATGTATGTACAAAAGATAGGTTTCCACAATCCGAAACAAACAAATTAACTTGAAACATCCAATATTATCATTACGTCCTTGGTAAAACAGATCACAATATTAAATTTAGCTTTAACGTATCCCGTAGCCCTCCACGCTATCCGGCTCCACTATTTAGCGTCACAAAACGTAGAACTAACCTTGATAGAAATGCACCTATCACACGTATAGCTAAACTGTATAATTCATACGCCAGAAAATTGGCAGACTTAAACTTATTGACCAATAGTTCTCGCACATTCTCTAAACACCTTAATAAAATATCCTATAGATTAGGATATTTTATGATGATGTGATTTAATATAATTTAATTTGGTGGGTTTGTGTTTTTCTATTGATTGTATCTATAATATGTAACATTGTTATAAAATAGCTATTGAAACAAACAATGTAGATTAATTTCTGTAAAAAAAATTGTCAGGCATGTTTATTCGCTTTAATATCTGTTTACATTGTAGCCGTTTCTCTGTTAAATAGAAGATATTGTTTATTTTCACTTTGTTAATGCCTAATATGTATATCACTCATGCTGTGTCCATCTGTTATTAGAGATGCAATGAGAATGTAGCTTTAAGTACATGTAGACTTAAGTTAATTTGGCATTTTAATCTCTGTTGATGGTCCTAAATAAATAAATAAATTAAAAAAAAAGTCTAACGCTATCTCTGTCCAGTAATACGTACTTTCTTTTTAAATAGTGAAATGCCCACACGTGGTATAAAGCCACGCTAGCTTCTAGTCCCTCACAGAATACTAGCATGAAATAGCAATATAACGCTCCTGATTTTTCTTAATGAATATATAATAACTGATACTTGGGTATTCCGTCACAGTCCTCAAGGATTATATTAAATACATGGATGTAGGTGTTTAAGGGCTCCATTCGTAATTTATCATCAGGTGAACTGTGAACTCGAGATTAGATCTCCAGTTTTATAAAAAAACACTTCCTTAAAGTATATAATTCTATAATTAATAGTGAAAATAATACATGTGCCTTAAACTTCAAATTAATATTCTAATAGATAGCATATACATACTCGTGATGTATGAAGCTTATTTAACAAAATTGGAATCGCGTTTATCTGAAATGAAAACAAATATATATTTAATAGTATCCAGTTTTATAAATCATGAATACAGTTGGACAAAAACACGAGTGTTTGTCTACGCTAAAATCGCATACAATATTTCTATATCCAACCTTTTTTCAATAGATATTGGATATCAGATAAAAAATTTCTTAGTCAAATTATGAATTGCGGCAATGAAGGTTATAAATTAGAACGCTGGTGACATTTTAATCCTCAGCTAGAATAATATCAACCTAGGGTATCGCGAAGATTTTCATTTTATTATTAATTATTAACCAAGTTTCGGGAGCGTCCTACGGACTTAATACGGAAAAATATGCAACTAGCAGTCTAGCTGCGATACGGCAAATACGTTCAACACAAAACAGTTTATAAATCTAATTTATATAAGAGACGAAAAACAGTAAATATGTATATTGATACTACCAGAAATTGACGACAAGTATTACAATTAATAGTGATAAATATAAATTTGATTTTTGCCACATAAAAGAAAAAATGTCTTCAATGAGAATAAAAATGTCTCCGATGTTTTATTAAATCTATAGCCATTGCCCATTAATCATAAGCAGAAGTGAGATTTCTACTAAGAAATATTAATTTAGAGTTAAGGATTATTTGAAATCCAGGTGTCTCTACGGTTTATTTTTGTCAATAAATATTGACTGTGCCATTCCTTAACTCTATATGATTAAAAACCAAATACTCAAAATCCCAAAAAAAAATTCTGTACTATGAGATTTTGAGTAAACTGACTACAAAATGTTACTTTTTTTGCGCAAAAAATTTAAGGAGTTGTCACCAAAGAAACGTAAACATAAATTTTTTTCGTTGTAGCGACTGGCATGCATTTATCTTTAATTATGTTTTTATAATGGTGTAGTGTATCATTATTAACGCAGTTGTCAGCCACTCACGTATAATACTATTATGTTTTTAAAGTTAGTTTTTAAGTTACAAAATTATGCTTATTTTCATTAAGGAATCGTCATCCGACTAACTAAGTAGCACTAATAGTGAAGTTAGTATACTAGTATAGAAAATGTGTAATCTGAATAGTTCAGAACGTTTCTTTTTTACATTGAGAGTAACAAACGAGCACGCAGTTCACCTGATGCTAAGAAATTCCATCGACCCATGGCATCTACATTCATCCTTGACAGACAATGATAATGCAGAAGCGTTGTCACCCTTGAGGACTGAGATCGAATACCTCGTAATAAAGGTTTCCGAATCCTTGCACTCACCAGACTAAATACAGCAACATTATCCTGCTATTTTACGTTGGTTCTCTGTGAGGGCTTGGTCCTACCCTGTACCGCCTGACTCATTCATTCTGCAGCTACAAACAAACTGCAGTATAGCTCTATCACTGCCCATAATGAAGAGAAAGAAATCTGGTAAGACCAAAATATAGTTTGAGAAAAATATTTTAAGGTTTGTTATTGTTATTCCGTTGTTATTATCTACTATATACATTTAAAACAATTTAGATTTATATACTTTAATATTAATTGAATTTGTATATTTATATTTATTTTTTAAATACTGCTCAAGCTTAAAAATAAGCGAAATCTCAAGGACAATTGAAGATTAAGCAATTATCAATTAATTATTTGATCGAGAATATATTTTTATTGTGATAAATATCCTCATAAACTTCTATACTTTACGGCTTTATTATTATTATCTACAAAGATATTATTTTCAAAAATATTATCTTAATATTTTTACATACCTGCCTTACTCAGCAAAATACTGTGACATAAAAGGTATATTATTATGCGGAAACCAACAATAAACTCTAAACGAATAGCATTAAAAGCGAAATTTCGGAATAGCACTTTTTAAAATATGAAAAAGAATTTTTAAAATTCTCGTAGTACATAGTACTTTGATACTACAACGGTCGTAAACATACGAGTATATGATGACGCTATCAGATATTGTCATAAAAGCGAATGTAAAAGCTGACGTTTTAAGAAAGTTAGATTTTTGTTGATTTTTATATACGATTATTCGTTAAGTGTTTAGGAACAATTGTTATTTATTGCTTTATTTTCTCCGAGTTAAGAGTCAACTAGGAAGTAAGAACTATATTCATTTATTTTTATTTTTATTTATTTATAATAAGAGTACATAACATTTTAATTACAAAAAAAACATTCAGAAAACCACAGAGGTATGTCGAGAATATTACTTGACAATATTTTCAATAAAAATGTTGAGCAATACATGCAAGTTAGTTTAGTTATTAGTTTATTTAGTTATTAATGTTACCTACATTAATATAATACACTGAAAATCTTAATTTACACACACAGAAGTAAAGACATATAACTACACTTGATAGATAAAGTTACAAACACTTCACATAATATCATCTTAGCTTATGCGCAAAAGTAGCTCAGTAATCTTACTGTTGATTAATTAAACTAATTCTGTTAAAGAACCATTCAACTTACTTTTCGGAGGTAACAGGCAGTACTACTTTATTTTCATTAATCTATTTGTAACCCTATAGAATATATTAATTTCTGGCTAATGCTAAAATATCACTTTTTTCAAACTTTTAAAAACGACAAAAGACATTTGTAGATTGTACATTTTATAGATTAACTTTTTAATAACAGAGTTTCTTTTACCTTTCAAAATAATGATTTACTTCCTAAGTATGACTATTATGTACATATATATATGTATATGTAAATGCAGAGAATAGGCGGCATAATCGCAAAAACATATTTCATATTTTTGGCTGGAATGTTTTAGTAATAATCAAAGAGGATGGTATCCCTCCAGGTATCCTCGTGTAGCTAAGAAATTAAGTAAAAAAATATATCAGGAAAAACTTACTACAACCAAACATCTATAAATAAGTATTACAACGAGAGCACAAATATTAAGAATTATTATCATAAATTGGTAAATATTTTCTGAAATAAGCGTGGAGAGTCCCTTTAGGAAACCTACGCTACCTACGCTACGTTTGACAGCATAGTTTTAAAGCTATTTTGAATAGATAGATTGTAATATTTTCGATAGAGATATGTAGTAGCAACTTTATAATGTATATAATAACATATTATTTATTAATTTATATATATATATGTACCCAACTATCATATTTTTTTTGTATCAGTATTATACTAATTGAAATGTAGTGTATTGAAATGCAATTTTCCATATTGCAAATTATATATTAATCGTATAGGTGTCACCTAAGACTATGGATAAGAAAAACTACATAAACTTCTTAATTTCTTGCAAATGGCGGAATAGTTGTCAGAACCATCAATCTATGAATGTGTTACAAATGCCATAAAGACAAGTGGTTGGCTGTTTATAGGTATATTTAGTCTGCCCAAAGATATTGTTATCCAAAAGCAATATCTAGAACCGACAGACTAGACCAAAGACTGTCTAATCTAATCGTTTTTTTCTGAAATACTTGTATCTCCAATAGCATCAAAAAATTAACAGGTTTTTTTTTATTATCAGCAACAATAGAGGAAAATATTCTAGTGTTAATTTTTCGCAATGTTAACTTTATAAGCACAACGCTTGTTTTGTAAACTACAGGGTTTTAAACTAATTAATTTAACGACTTCGTTGTGAGTTCAACTGTGCCATTTAATTAATAGTCGTAATTAAGTTTAACTTAGACTTCACATTACGTGTTGTGGTCATGTGTTTGTAATCATTTTTCATCCTTTGTATCCTATCTATTACCGTGAACATCACTAGGATTTTGCTTAATTGACTGATTGAATAGTTTGCAATCATTAAGTGGATAAAACAAACTGCAGAGGTAGAGCTAGTAGCTAGAGATACTGCATTTTGTTTCTAGATGCAGAATGAAAGGATCAGCTCGACCGGGAAAACCCTCACAGAATACCAGCGTAAAATAGCAACATAATGCTGATGTGTTTCGTCTGGTGAGTATAGGGATGCGAGGACCTTTATTACTGGTAACGAGGTATTCCATCTCAGTCCTCAAGGCTAACAACTCATCTGCAATATGATTCCTTGTCAAGGAATTGTACATTTCATAGGCCGCAGGAATCACTCACCATCAAATGAAAGTAATAAAAAAATCATATAGGAAATAGTTTACTAGTTCAATTACACATACTATATGGTATAATGTTATGTATTGATTCAGAACCAAAAACAATAGGTGATGTTGATTTGTTGTGGGCTGGTTCATTTCTTTATTACAAAAGGATTACTATAGGGAGCCGAAAATACCATTTATTATAACGTCAATTTCAGCGTGAGATCTTTCGACTTCTGGGCAGTCTACTAAGAAGTGAACAGGTATTTTATTGCATTCCACATATGTTCTGTCACAGAGTACTATCCTCAATTTATATTTTTAATGAATGTTTGTTGAAAGTACTAACATACGAGTATATAGTATAGCACTCGCAACTGTACAGAACTAAACCCAACAAAAAACTTTTTAATTTTGATTTTAATTTTATATAATTAAAACGATGAACTTTTTTATTGCTGCGGTATGAATGGGCTCGAATGGGGAAAGACAAAGCCATCATGGAATCGTAAAATCTTTGTTTCAGTTACTGAGTGTAGGGATCCGGAAACTCATTCCATCTTGTTCCTCTGGGGTGATTACGCATTTGAATTGATGACGAAATGATTCCTTTATTAAGGGTGAATGTGGGTGTCATGAGGCGTGGTCATCAGTTATCACTGAACTGTGAGCTCGTTTGTCACCCTTAAAATAATAAAAAAAAAACGTACCGTAAATAAGTCTGCATATCTGAATTATAAATGTGTTATAAAGTATTTTATTAAAGCCATCTTTTAATTGTTGTCAGAGATTATCAAACTCCTCGGTTTACATACTTTCTGTCCTGGAAACTTTTATTATATTTAAAAATGTGTTTGTTAATAAATATAGTCTCGTATTTAATGTTTTTGTCAATTTTTTTGTGAGTACACTATGTTTCCTATTTCTTATGATATGTCCAACGCCAGGCCTGGTAGTAGAGATTTTTATTGTAAAAAAGCTGCGCCTTTGTACATACTTATCTCATATTAGTTTTATTGTATAAATACTTTGTGTACATGAAAGTTTAATAAATAAATAAAATGCCGTAACTACCAAGATTCTTCTAAATCTTATTTTATTAGAAAACCTACTTAAATTTTACATATCACTTTCTTTTTCAAACATCTAGTATTATTTTTAAATTATGAATATTGTAAGTAGAAGGTTTCAATATTAATAAGTCAAGGTAACACCTCAATTTTAATCATCGTGTGGAATAAAAATATAAGAAATAAAGTATCTACCAAGTTCTTTGTTAACAGTTAAGGTCACGGTGTGAAGAGGATGTCCTATAATAAATCTTCCTTTGTAAATGGCTACAATGGCCGTCATTTTTGGTTGTAAGAATATTATTGAAGACCTAGGACGATTATGCTTGTATATTTTAGCGGTTTCCTTATATAAATACAATTCAAAGAAAACTGACGCATGCCTTTTAGCTCTCTTTTCGCCGACCTATATATCAATATCAATACAGAAAGATGGTGTTTGAAATTTTATGACTTTTTTTTTTCATATAATATAATATTGACCAACCTACGGTTGTATTGATAGCTAGGGACTCCTGCATGTGTTTGAAATGTATTTTTAAAAGTTATTAAAAATAATTATTATTTTGTATAATCGTGCTCTGTCCATCAATTTATATTATATCTAAATCTAACATAGAGTAAAAATACGGAGTTTATGATTAACTTTTATTTTCATATAAAGCCTCAAAAACCATTTTTGTGACAATGGAAAATTCTTTTGTCCTTTCTAAACGTACTCTATCAGTTTCGTTATCTTGACAGCTCATTTTGAACCCTTTTTTTAAGAATAATATTATTTTTAATACACATTTAGTTAATTTAAAATAATCCAAAAGAGGAAATAAACTAGCAAAATATATATATATTTTTTTAAATATATTAGTAAAAGGTAATAAGCCATGCACGTTGTTATAAGTTATATAAATGATAGTTTATAAGGTAAAAATAAAGTTATGTACGATTATAACATCGTGCGTGGCTTATTGCAATTAGAGCAAGATTTCATAATGTAATATCAACGAAATAAAATACTTAATTTATCCCTCTATTCTCGAAATCCTCTGTCCCCTCTTTTGTATCAGTATCATTAAACATTTTTTTTTATTTGTAGTAATAGCCAACCTACAGCTTCTTTATATATCCAGCATAAATTCGTCACCTTAACCGATAAAATACCACGTCCTGACAGTATAAAAAATTTAAATAGAACAATAAGTGAATGTTCCGGAGCCCTGGTTAATGGTGGTAAGACACTATGTGCTTGTTTGTCACGCTAAATAAAAAAACATAAATAGACCGCAGAAGTATATTTCTGGAAGAACACCTCTCTCTCTCTCTCGTAGGACCGGTCACCTCATCCGATCTTTAGTTTTAACTATCCCATTACTGTCAGTGATCATGTTTACGGAATTTATTTTAAGATAAAACTGCGATTTTGTTTTTCAGACATATTCAAAGTGACGTTAAAACAAAAACAAAATACCAATACTGAAGCTGGCCTTTTTGACGGGGTAAAACAGAATGATTACTTTTGCTTTGAATGTTTTGATTCCCAAAACTATTTGTTTTTCTTTTATTGCCATTCATCACGCTTTTTTAGATGCTCTAATTGGTTTTCTTTTGGCGTAGTGTATTTTTGATGTAGCATTATACATGAAGTTTTATATTTATTTTTAAATAATATTTATAATAATAGATAAGAAATAGAATATAAACATGTTTATATAATTAACATTATCTTTATTATTGCAGCTCAGAATAGTTCAAGACATTATTTAGAAGACAGTGTAATTATTTAACCTTGAGGAAATTTTATCTTGATGGTAAGTTTTCACCATGGTTATTTGTTTTTTTACCAATACAAAGAATGTCCTTTTTTAAATTTTAAACGAGCACAAAATACATAAGTAACAGATGCGTTGTCACCCTTGAGGACTGAGATAGTATACCTCGACACTTGTTATAAAGGTCTCCGGATCGCTACACTCACTAGATGAAACACAGCAGCATTATGCAGCTATCTCACGCTGGGGAGGTTGTGAGGGCATTCACTCTGCAGCTACAAATAAACTGCAGTGTAGCTCTACCACTGTTATACATTGCTGAATGCAGTAAGTTTCCACCGTGATCACAACTATCAGCTACAATGTTCAGTTATATTATTATTTGTTGTTAGAGGGCACTGAGATATTTCAATTTTTTTTTAATTCGATAAAAAAACACCCAAAGGAGTAGGATGAGGTGCCACGGGGACATAGCTCTTTTTATGCCTCTTAAGTATATTTTTCAGCTTTAAGATCTTTCGAATTGGTATTTTTATTGAATACTATTTTTTCACACAAGTAAATGTAAGACGCAAAATTCGTACATATACTAAAGTACATGCTTACTATTGCTTGCTGTGCCACGAGCTGTGATATAAAGGTCTGGAGGAGCCGTTACCCCTGTGAGTATACCCGGGTATTGCCGACATTGGGTAGGCTAAGGTATTGCAGATATTTCGCCCTTCTTTATGAGTTACTTACATCCATGACTCAATGTTGTTCCTGTCAGCAAAGCGACCACAGCATTTACTTAGTTCAGTGTTATAGTGAGTACACAGCAACTATTAATTTTGTAAATGTTACCCATTTAATGTAACTTTATATTAGAGACAATAGCTGTTTTGTAGATCGTTATTTCTAATTAAATAATTTTAATAATAATACAAAAATATTTCTTGTTTTAATTCAAAGTATAACTACCATAACAATATTTATAGTTTTTATCTAACAATACTCTATTTAAAAAGGACCATTATTTTTTTTTTAAATACCTACGGGCTATGTTTATCTTCTTACATACTGTTTTGGGTGTAGTAGAATAAAATATTTACGCATGCACAGGGAATAAACACTTATACATCATAGAAATTTTCAGACACTGAAAAAACAAAGTTATTTGCGGTTGATAATTTCACAAAATAGCTTATAACACAAAAACTACATATCTTAATACCAATTTTCGTTCAAACTGCTTTTTAAATCCTACCTTAAATTTTTTCACGACTTTTCCACCTCATAGCTGAAGAGTTATTCACTTTTTACAACTTTAGAATTATGTACATATACTATATTACAGACTTAAAAAAACACTGAGACATATGCACTAACAGGATTTTTCTTTTCATAATTTAATTAACTTTTCAAATTTAATATATAAATCCTGATAAGTCTCCGAGTTTAATAGCTGTGACATACGGACGGACGGACTCGGAGTTCAATGGCAGTGACATTCGGACGGACTCTACGGAGAGATGGACAGATGGAGAGGATGAAAATAATAAACGTTCCTGCTATTTGGAAACGGAAGTTAAAAAAAGTACATAGTAGAAAACATAATGCTACGGTACATTCGGTTAGCGCAGTCATGACATTTAATGTACATTTTGAATGAAGTCCTTGCAAATTTTGCCACATAATAAGTTTTCTTTTTACGCTATCAGGTATTTTATAAGTATGTGTGTTAGTCAAGACATTTAATATTTATTTATCAAGACCCCCTTAGTGTGGTATTTATAGTCTGATTCACGGGTCATAGATGCGTTTCGAGCTGAGAAACCAAATTTGTGGAGAACTGTGAATTATGTCGTAAAAATTCAATTGGAATTTTTTTATGATTAATTTGTAATATAGAAAGGTTATAAGTTAAAGTAATAAATAATAAGTTAATGGCTAAGGTTTAAACAGGCACTAAGCTATTATGCCTATCACAGGAAGTTAGCTTAAACCAATCGTTAAGCTCTTCATCAAATCTTGATTAAATTCATATAGGACTATGTTAGAAGCAATATTAAAATGTCATTGTTAATCATATAGCGACAATAGACATGTAAATATCAGATATTTTTATTCAAACCACGTTGAGCCTTATGAACTTATATAATGGAAGCATTGTTTTTCAATATTTGAACTTTCGCAAATTAGGCATTTGTTTTTTACACTAACCATTCATGAAATAATTAAGGAATTTATTTTTTACGATCTACAGTATCGCTGGTTCGAAATAAGGAAGAAACAGCACCCTCATATAATACTAGCTTGAAATAACGTATGTACCTATATAGGAATCAGCGGCCCTGGGATCATCCGGGGTGTTAGTTTGAAAAAAAAGGAATTTTTGTCACCCTAAAATTTATAAAAGAAAATTTAAATGCCGTTTTGTAATTATGACTATATAAAATTCTCTACGTGTACGTAACACGTGATATTTTTTTCAGAGTTTTATTAATAATATGACATACTTTTAAAAGTAATAATAAACTTAACGCCCCTCGATGGATCTGAAAATAAAGCAAGGAAAACAATCTTCTGTCATTGAACAAAGGAGATTGATTACTTTTACTTTGAATATTTTTGATTCACAATACGCAAATTTATTTCTTTTGCTGGAAATCATCGTGCTCTTTTTAAATACTCTAATTGTTGTTTTAGACATAGTTTATCTGTCGATATACTATTACAGAGCAGTTTTGAAATCTAGATAATCGTAGTAAGTATGATATTTGACGGCCGCGTGGCATATTAATTAGAGGGCAGTTTCGTTATGATTTAAGCCGTGAAATAACATTTTTGCACAAATTAATGTTTCTTTTTGTTTTGGATGTGTTGTATGTATATTCCGTGTTAGATACATTAAATCACACTAGGGAAGGGTTTTTTTTTAGGCTTATGGCTGCTGTTAGCCCGAGGGCTTTTACAGTTTCACCGGGTGAGAGTTTATGGCGCTCAGTCGAGACCTATTAGTGGGTAACCAGCACAAGGGCCACCGAGAGGGAAAGAGAAGGGGATGACAATTGAGTGCCATTGTGTTTATGCAAATGCTTAAGGCACTAAAATATATTATGAATAGTGGATGTCATATGGTTATTAACGGAAGAAATCGGCGCCGGCAATGAAGATCAGTAGAACTTTATCTTTAATTGTGGACATGAACAAAATTACACTTTATCGTTATGTACAGCTCAGAACACGTAGTTTAGATGATATATTTCTGTTCGTGTTAGTTGATTGAATTTGACCTAAGCAAATTTATTTTGTTTGATGCAGGTTGATCACTGTTGTGGCAGATCTATGTTCAACAAAGATTAGTGATCGGCTGAGATGATGTAAAACTTATTTATATCCATTACAAAAGCGAAGCTAAAAAGGATATAATTTATTTATTTCAAGTTAGCCGTAGTTTATGTAGAATTATCTTCACCATACGATCTTTTCGACGGTAAATAATGATTATTTTTACTTATTCAGGTTTATTGACACGAAGAAAGTAAGAAGTAAGAAAAGTTTCATAAACTTGCTGCTTGAATTATTGATGGAGTAAGTTATGAAATATTGTCACGCAATCGATCTCAGAATAATTTCATTTTCTATTAGGAGATGAATTGTTTGAAGTTTTATTGGAAAATTCCGAAATCATCGTCATTAAATTCATGATATGTTTACAATTTGTTTTAAAGGAAAAAAATTGTCAAATCTATTTAAAGACCAAATTACTGTCTACATTATGGAAAAATAAGCGTTGTATGGTTCTATTTAATATATAAATATTAAAAAATATGCATTATATGGTTCTATTTGATGTACTATAATGAACAGTTGGAAGTAGTGACCGAGGTGGAATTGGTGTACAACTTTGGCGTGTACTTTACGCCCTTGCCTACTTTACCAACAATTGGTGTAAAGTGTTAGTCTAGTTTATAGTCATAACAAATAGAATCTCATTAAAGTCCACGTGGGGAAATAAATTTTGTGATTTGTTTTTTATAGATGAATAAATAAAAAAAAATATTTGCTTTTCTTGTCAAAAAAATAATATCTGCTTAAATCTTAAAAAAAAAACCAAATACCGATAATACCGATAATAGTTTACTTAAGAGGAAGAGTGTATCGATATCAAACATCGGATAATTTATCAATGTTCGCATAAATATTAAATAATAAAATTATATAAAGATTTATTACAGAATAAAAAACTGTTCCACAGGCAACTAGCCTGACGATTATCTAGTATATATTAAAAATGATTTCACAGCTAACAGTAATTGTTTTAACGATGTATTTATTTGAAAAATCTTTAAAAATAAAAATAGAAAACCAATTATTTTACAAATCACTACATATTTTTCTTTTCAATAATATGTAACTTAAGACTGAGATAAATAAACTATTAATATCATAATGACTTGATATGATTCTCAGAAATAAGAAATATTTTTGTTATGTGTTATTTGTGCATATAGTGCATTATATAGGATTTTTTATTCCTTCGTTGCACTCAAATAGTTGGGCATTTTCAATAATCCCGGTACCGCCATATATTCATCCTGTCAGTCTAGGTGGCATAATACAGATGAAGTCACGTAAAAGTAAGGTTAGAGGCGACGGACGTATATTAAACGAAAACTTTATGTTGATGTAAGTTTGTATGATTATAATATTGTTTAAATATTAACTTTTGCGGAATAACTACTTAAAATTGCAACATAGCACTCCAGTACTTACTAGTAATGCCGCAGTGCATTTAAGTTCTTAAGGTTGACATCAATTTTGGATTTTCTTACCTATTATTACAGACCAATTTCCAACTGTTTCTACGTGTTTTTTTTAATACTCCTAATAAACTGAAAATATAACGAAAATATAATACGTCAGTCAATTAGTGAGCTCAAATATTGCAAGAGAATTTAGTTTAACCAGATTCCCTCAGAAATAATACGTATATAATAAAAAATATTCTATTTAACGAGTGTCCCGTTTTCAAATCGACTCGATAGGAGTAGTCGTTACAATTAATTCCAGCCGCTGAGTTTAAACATCGACAAAATTCAAAATTTCATTCTTACCATCTCAATGGTTGGAATCCACCTCTGGGCTTTACACGAAATTTTTTATTACAAACAACCACTCTGTGAAATCAGCTGTCGCCAGTGGTATTTCCGGACCGATAAGACTTGGGGACCGTCAAGGAAAGAACCTTTCATAAAGGCCGACAGCGCACCTACGGCTCCTGTACTATTGTGGACGTTCATAGGAAGCGGAGATCGTAGTGAGAAATCAGGTAAGGTCCTTGCTCGTTTTCCACCTATACTATAAAAAAAATATATAAACATGTAACCTTTACGATAAACCTTTACGATGATATCTGTATATCTTACCCGTGTCAAACAACAAACAAATAAGTATCTAATTTCTTTTATCACTTATAACCGATTTAGATATTTTGGAGATATGGGTTGATTCAAAAGTAAAATATTCTAATTGGCGGCTTTTTCGTGGACGTCATTTTGATTACCAGAACCAATATTTAAATTTCTTTATTGATCAAATACCAACAGCGGTTTCGCTATTTTGATATCAAATATTTTTATTTATTCAACCGTTCAGCGTTGGGAACTCTAAGAATGGAAGCATTCTCAGAATATTTTTATACGAATATCGTAGCTTTTTCCGCATTATTCGGTATAGAAAGGACGTATTATTTCCTAAATTGCTTTCATACAATTTCATAAATATATGCCAAACAATAAAATATCATAAGCTGCTATTAGAAATATGTTTATACATTAATTTCATCAATTTAATTCATCTCCTTGACCTCACCGACCTCATCACCAACCTTTCTTAACCTCTCCAATCCTTTTTAAACCAACTCAAAACAAGATACAATACTATTGCAAACGAGTGGTTAGTCCCTATGAAGGTTAAATTATAACCATTATATAAAATTAAAATAATAACAAGGGCTAGAGTATTGATAGACATAATCATAATAACAATTAAGAGTACCGATATATTTAATTAAATATTGAATTAATTTATTTTATACATTTTTCTACACTTGAACCGGCTTAGACTAGTTTTTTCGTGTTTTATTTTTTTATTCCGAAGGTGACTTGATGTGTATCCTTCCCAATAAAACACTTTAAGCGCTATCCCATATAAATATGATCAAGATCTAATAAAGTATTTAGGAGATACACAATGAAACTCTTTAACAGCTTTTTTCAAACAACTCTTCATTTAAGTAATTGTTTTGTACAGTGTAATCTGATTTTGTTAACCATGTATACATATATTTATAAATATATTAATATAAACAGCAAGTTTATAAGTGAGCGCCACCTAATTCAAGGTGCTTAAAATATTATATCTCATTTGTCTTACATGTATAAAATAAACCGTTTGCGAGTGATGCATTTATCGTGTTAAACTTATTTAGTAACTTTCGTTTAAACAAATATCCTTTTCTTTTTAACAATGGATTACAGATTCGCTTTTATAACAAGTTATTATAGAGTTATCATACGTGTTTACGATCGTTGTTAGCGTCAAAGTATAAAATTCCGGGCTAAATTTTAAAATTTCTTCTAAATTTTTTTAAAATCAATATAGTAAATTTCGGCCTTAAACTCACAGTTATAGAGACTATTATTGCTTTCCATGTTAGAATTTAATTCAAAATTTTGTTGAGTAAGAATGTTAAGTGAAACTGAATTGGTAGTGTTAGGTTTTGAATTTAACTACTAATCAAGTGTTTGTGTGTAAGTGAGAAGGTCAGCAAATATTTCGAAGTCCGAATATAAAATAACAGTCTTTATACTATTTTATTTTTCTTATAGTCTTTTTTTTTGTGGCAATCTTCTAAAAAAGCCATATTTTAGAAGATTGCCACAAAAAAATTATTAAAATTATTATTTTTTGTATAAATATAATGTGTTTAACTTTTGAGGTAGAGTTTAAGAGTTATACAATTTTGCACCCTCGAACTTTATAATTTTCTTCCCATATCCTGTTCTGGCCTTCCCTATATAAATGTTATGGGCACGTCTTAGATAGCGATCTTATTATATATTTTTTTTAGATAATATCAGAGAACGAATGTCATTATGTAGTATTTTGCATATTAATATATTTGTTATATCGTAATATAATATAATAATAGGCAGACCAGCGCACACGCAGGTCCGCTATTCCGATGCCGCTCGGTTACAAGCAGTAGAGCCAATGACACCTGTACCATATGCTCCCGCGCTTCTCCGCTATACGATATGGACCGTGTATATTATCCTTGCTTTCTTTATACCGTGCTATAACTATACCTTCTTCCTCACGTATCTTCTTATCTCTAGTATATTAACTTAACTGTCACTTACCCCACCCTTCAGACTCTTACTTTTGTGTTGGTGTATTTATTTATTAATTAAAATCTTACTTTTCATATGGTACCTTAATCAATTAGTCCCTTAATTTTTTACAAAGTTATTTAAATGAAAGCCGAAAATAAATTGTACCGAATTACTGTTGGTTTGACTGAGAAAGAATTACGCTAGTTGGTGCACTACCAGAAGAAAGCAATATAGTCCACGACATGCATTCTTATGTTTGGATCTTGAGTCATCCCTGACGTAACTGTAATTATGATCATTAACCTGAATGGTGAATATATAATTATTAATAACCTTCAAGTATCCATCCCTCCTCCATATTCGAGTATGAATCAAGTTTAAGAGCGTACCAAAGACTGAAATAGAAACTCCCAATTTCAATTGTATGGATACATCATATTACATAACATCACTACGCGATCCTATAACATATACATACAAGATTTTGTCTCGGCCTAAAAGGGTTCAGTTACTCTTTGTACCGACCCTTTCTATAGGTCAGCCATTTTTTTTATTTTAGAAAGACCGGCTCTTAAACTTTCATATCAAAAGCGATTTGAAAGGGGTTCGGTCATAATCAGCGATAAAATATGAAATATAAATAGTATCATCAGGTACGCTATATATTATAATGCCATAAGATTTTACTGTTTATAATAAAATTTTAGTCATTGGTGTAGGACTTCGATGTTCGACTACTAATTATTGGTCTTTTGCAGTAGGTAATTATACCCGATGTCTGAAAATCTGAACCAATTGGAGTGAGTGCCTCAATGTTTGCGAGGAGTCTTGAGAAATAATAATACATCCCGCACCGTTTATATTATCATATAAAATGCGGTTATAATAATCAGAGGATATCGCAGTCGTTGAAATCAACTAGGAGGATATTATCAATATGAACAATATATTACAAATATAAATGGAACTCGTGAGAGTTATAAGTCAGATAAAACTGTAAAAGAAATTAGATGTACATTTTTTAAAGGAATTCTGATGTACTAACGAGCTTGCAAGTAAGATAAAAAAAAAGCTAGAACGGATGCGGGCTTCGTTAGTGGATCAATGTTAAATGTTGTATATTTTTGTCTTACATTTTTATTATAGATGGAAAGGAAGAGGTTTTTACTCGTTATCACCTTTCCTAATCTTATATAATATCTCAGAAATAATATTGGAGAAAAATTGAGATGGAGTATCTGCGACAATGTAAGCTTAGAATATACCCAAAGCGAAAAAAATCTACAAATTGTTATGTCGCTAAATATTAGTTCCAGGATCGATTGATAGCAGAAATTAATGTTTATACAATACTCAAATGATTGATGATCTATTAAGGTGTGATTACACTGTCTCTGATGTAAGAAATATTGCGCAACGGACAAAACGCCTTCTGCCCGTTCTACTTGAACTAATTAAATAACAAGTGACATTCACAAATTGGATGCACCTTCCTTGCCAGAAAATCTGCACCAGTTTACTGCTAGAAGTTTGCCACTCTCAAACAGTGAAAATAAGGCTGATCTTTGGTTTCTTACATCCAATTTAAACCAGCTATTTGTCGCATATCACCTTTGGTTGTTTAAGCACCTCATTTTGTTCTTTAAGCCTACTGCAACTAACCTGCATTGAGTCTTAAAGGGTTTTCTGTAAGGACTTAGAATTAAATATAGTATTCACCATCTTAGTGTATAGAGCCCATGAACTTTTAAGATTATATCTTTTAGGCACCATATAGTCAGTCAGTATCATATAGTTTCCATGTATACTTGAATTTTGTTCGTTCGTTGTGGAGCCGTTAGCTTTGTCAGTTTTTCGGTCAGTCGCCAGATCCAGATTTTTCCCTTAGTCTGCTATTTTAACGGAGATTCTTATCATCCCAAGCCCCATAAGGGATTGTAAGCGTAATAAATATATTATAAATGAATATTAAAAACAGTCGATCACATTCTACAAGAGAGTATTCCTTGGCAAAAAGTGTCACTTCTTAGTGCGACCTATAATGAATGTCAATTATTTTTTAAGTGTCTTTGTCTACTGTTTTGCAATATTGGGAAGTTGGAGGAACGCTTTTACTACTCTTTCTTTTATTACAATTAATTTCTGTGCGGGTAACATCGGACTAACTGTCAAACCTGGTTTGTAGGAATGAGCAGATGGTCCTTAAATTTTTCATCCAAAAGAACTGAGACATGTTATTATTTTTAAAAATTGTAATTGATAAAAAAAGTAACAACAACTGCCCCTTATTTAGGCGGTATAGGTACATTCCATGGGTCCTTTTTTCGACATATTGCCTTATATAATATATACATATGTACTTTTAATGTGATTAATCTTTTTAATCTTATAGTATTAATTAAAGTATAAAATTAAATATTTGTACAAAATATTATTTATTATATACTTATATCACGAAGAAATAATTTCACTAAGTATTAACATATAAAAGTATATATATTTGGTTTTGTGTCTTTAAAATTATAACTATTTGGTTATGTGGTCATACAAATAAATTGCTATGCAAATAAATTAAACGACGCAATGAACAACTTCAATCAAAATTAATAAAATAAATTTATATTTATACAATTGGCATCTATAAGCCTATCAATTTGACTATAACAAAAGTTACAGTATTAGTCTGTAACAAAAGTGCTGATTCGGACAATGTAATAGTTCGACGGAATAGTGAATTTATCGCTTACTCGGTATTATATAGATTTTAGAAAATTATTAAGTAATAATTAATATTATATTGATATACATAATAACGGTTTTTAATACAAGTCAATTGACCGGACCCCTGAACAATTTAAAATTATGCAAACGTATTAAGATCTGCTATCATTACAATAGTGGTAGATCTACACTGGAGTTTGTTTCTAGCTGCAGACTGAATGGGTCAGCTGTACCGGGTTAGGAACACACCCTCACCGGATCTGGGAAACTTAATTACTGGTGACGAGGCATTCCATCTCAGTCTTCAAAGGTAAGAACGCATCGCATGATGTCATAGATATCATGAGCCACAGGAATCACTTATCAGGTGAATTGTGTGCTCGTTTGTTACTCTCAATATAATAAATAAAAAAAACCATTTCAATTAATACAATATTTATCTCATTTAATCAATTGTCTATTATAAATAATACTTTCAGTTGTGCGGATACCCTCAAATGAATTATCACAGAGATGGAAACGTACACAATAGAATTACGAAAAGAGTATTCATTATAGACGCTGACTTAAGTTTCAAGCAACTTACAAAATTATTATAATTTCCATCAAAAAGAAAAAGTCGTAGAACGAAAATGTTCTCTTTCCAAATATATCGTAATGCAAACATCGAGTTTTCAAAATTATGCACGAACGAGCATGAAACGAACAATTAGATTCCTAGAATTTATAGCTCATTTGCGACCCCTAAAATGTACAATGAAAAATTGAGTTTTTGTTACATGTGGCATTGATATCAAATGAAATAAAATCAATAATGGTCAAAAGATATAGCAAAATTTTCTATAAGGCTTAATGAATTTGCGTAGAGATCTTTTTGTTGATTTGGTATTATTGGCACTGTTGATCATTCTGAAACCTGACCACCAGGTCGATTATTCTGAAAGGGCGTCGTGATAATAATAATGCAACCATCATCAGTGTAATTCTGAACATAGGCCACGCCTTCAGATATAATTATTATTTATTTATACAGCATTTTACGTCACACCATTTTATTATTTATTTCGTTTATTTTATTATACTTCACGGAAGTAGAGATGTAAAATCTTTTTGAATTAGGTGTACATTAGTCTATTGACTTAAACGAAGTCAGTTGATAAAATTTCTTTCATTCAGCACGACTCCTCTTAACTGCTGGGAATCCGAAAAAAATGCACGCCTTTTGCTCAAAGCATTCATAAAAAATTAAGAGCTTTATATTCATCCTTTGTTTTTGGCTAGACGTTTATTTACGCCTTGATTTGTAGAGAGCTTCTTTTATAAATGCGAGAACCTCTGAATTAGTAACGAAGCACTTGGTTTAAATTTTTTATAATAACCTAGTGCTACTATGTTTGATATTACTTTTAGTATTATTAAAAGTATTTTGTAAATGTGGTAGAATCGCATTCTATCACATAGCTGCAGCTTGAATGGGTTAGCTTGACTGGGGAAGAACAATAACCTCACGGACTAGAACAACAGAAATAGCAGCGGTATACTGCTTTTTCTTATAACAAGTAAGGATCCGGAGACCAAATTACAGGTTTGGTACATTCCACTCGTCAGGAGTTACAGCACAATGTCCATCTTGAATTTTGAGCCATCACTATCAATCAGGTAAACTGTATGCTCGATTATCAACTCTAATATTATATAATAATAAAAACCTAGCATACTTTTGCTTTGAGATTACGTTTTTTGGGTTTTTAGATATAAAAATTACGTCAACCTCTGCAACGGTGCTCTTGATTTCCGATCATCACCCCATTCTTCTTTGGTTAGGGCCCTCAGACTCAACCTCACCTTCCACCAAAACCATACTAAACTGGCACCGACGCAGGAACGAACTGAAAGAAGCCAAATCACCGCACGTAGATATTATTCCTAGGAACATATCTTCAGTCAATGACATGAACCTCACAGTTCATGTCCTCACCAGGCACATTCTGACCGTCGTCAATGATTGCTCGAGGCAGGTTCCCTCGGCGGATGACTATTGACCACGGACACTGCCGAAAAACATAAAGGACCTAATGAGGCGCAAGAATGCGGCGACTCGTGCTCACTACTTATATCCCGCTGAATGTAACCAGCTGGTGCTACGCACCCTTCAGCGTAAAGTCTGATCACGCATAGCCCAGTACAGAAACGATCGATGGGATAATCACCTCTCAAACATTGAACCTTTTCACATCGCCTTCTGCTGACCGCACTTGCCGCCCAAACAATTCCTCCCTTAGAACGTCCAAATAAACTGCCCGCTTTCTTATATGAAGAGAAAGTTGAATGCCTGGGTGAAAATCTCGAGCTCCAATGCTCACCTAGCACCCTACCTATCGACGTCGCTCACCTTACAATGGTTGACAGTGAGGTCGAGCTGAGGACTAAAGAACCACTCGCGATTCCCTTACTCAAGTTACATGCACTGAAGTTGAGTCTATGATTAAAAACCTATGACTACGCAAGGCCCCTGGCTCCGATGGTATCACCAACAAGGTCTACAACTAAAAACGTCCATTTTTCACCTATTGGTGATAATCTATAACGCGGCTAAAATATGAGGATAAATGTCCAAAGACACATGGAAGGAAGCTGACGTCATAGGGATTCTTAAGCCCTCAAGACCCATCAGCCTATCGACCGCTAAGCCTACTCAAAGCCTTGGGTAAGGTGTATGCAGGGCTCATCCTCGCCCGAATAAAGGACTTTATGTTGTCCCAAGGGCTACCAACAATGACCAGTTCGGGTTTCGCACCCAGCACTCATGCACACATCAAGTGCACCGCATCACGGAGCACATTCACAGTAAACTAATTCGGGTCTAACAAAATGGGGTGCTTTTCCTCGACGTAGCGAAAGCATTTGACAAGGTCTGGCACAACGGGCTCATATACAAACGATATGAGCTCGGTGTGCCAGATTGACTTGTATTAATCACCGGTACCGCATCGAGGGAACACGTTCAGAGGTTCAACCCATTCGATCCGGAGTACCACCAGGTTCCAATCTAGGTCCCATTCTCTACACACTCTACACCAACAACATACCGCGCACTCTCTTCACCGATGATACCGGCCTCTACTAATCGGGTCTAGATACAAACAAGACGTCATCTGTGAACGCCTCCAATCTGCAGCCAACACCTTAGGGAAATGGTTTCGGAAATAGTGGATTGAGGTTAACCCTACCAAAAGTGCAGCTATGTACTTCTCTCGACGCAACAATACGCCGTATCTCCCAACCATAGAACTATTTGATCGTCCAATCCCCTAGGAAAAGACAGTCAAATACTTCGGCGTCATATTAGATGAAAGACTCACCTTCGGTCCGCATATCAACCGCGTACGAAATCGAGCAGTGTTCACCCTAGGTCCTTTGCATCCGTTACTCAATAAAATAGCAAAATGTCCTTGCGTTATAAAATTACACTATAAAAAGCGTGCATCCGACCCATAATGACATACGCAAGCCCCGTCTTTGCCTCTCCGCGTCTCATTCACTGACTCCAGGTAATTCAAAATCGTTTTATGAGCAAGGCCACCGGTGCACCATGGTTCTTGCGAAATGAAAATCTACACAGAGACCTTGAGCTGCCGACAATAGTTATAGACCATAGCACCTGCAACAGGCTTCCCGCCGATATTTTGGCTGTCATCACTCAGTCAAAACCACTTTATTGTAAGTGCCGCCACTTACAATCCCATCGCGAATTATAGATTCACCCGCGTCTGAAGGAGACCGAGGCACGCCCTCGACAACCCCGACGATGCGTCCACCAGGGCCCAAACCCTTCATAAGACACTACACACGTATATTGTATCTTCATACCACCCCCACCCACGGCGTCGCAAATAAGGTTATTCACGATACCGCCATGTCACGGGCTGGTTCTCACCAGTCAATACAGATAGAAGCATTGCTGGAGTTTCTTGCACCACTTCTTCTCCAGCGGCCACGCATTTCGAAGTAGTGGTACAAATAGCCAATAATAATAATAGTGATAATAATGTAGATAATTATTAGTCAGAAGCTACTGGCCGAGCCAAGGGTGGGCCCTCTGTGGCACCCTCGAGTCAGATGTTCTCGCGGAACAGGGTAACGATCCAAGCCGAGGCTCCCTCTTTGGAGCCCTTGTGCTGGTTACCCACTAATAGAGGTCTCGACTGAGCATCATAAGCACTCGGTCACTTCTCAACCCGGCGAAACTGTTAAAGCCCTCTGGCTAATAGCGGCCATCAGCCCGAAAAAAAAACAAAAAAGGGGGCGCTCTTGTGTTCACACAGTGTCACATTTGCGCTTTAATGAATCCAGAGTGAAAATAGACTTTTACTATGTATCGATCACAGTTTAGTACTCGAGCACGACAACAAATAGTATAACACAATTTTCTGAGTTGATTACATAGCTGATTTACAAACCTGAACTCTTGATTTGTTCTTGATAAATAAATTAATTTCTAATCTAAGTGACATGCCACACTAGACACTACTAGCCTTTCTTTGAATTGAACTGGTATGCTCCTGTACGAGTAGGCCAGGAGAACTCAGCGTCCAGGTGTCTGCTTCTAATTTCATGGTACGCGGACAAAAGCGACTGAAGGTGATGATATCAAGGAAATGGTTAACGTTAAATTTTAAGTTATATATACATTTTGCTGTTACGTCTCCATTTTCATTCCCTTTTATTTCCATTCCCCATTTTAATAAAAATTAAGTTAAAAAAAAGCTATATTATTTAACTCAAGATTTTATCTAGAACATAATAATTGTATCTGACAATTAACTTCACACTGATAACCTTATACCTAATCTCATGAAGTATCCGTTCACTTATATTAGTGAACGAATAGTTCATGAGAGTTCGTTATTTTGGTTCAACTTTATAATGTCATTAAAATTTCATGCACCGTTGAATACAATAAATAAATAATATAATATAAAAATCCAGTAAATTGCTTTATCAACGTTAATTGGATAGTTTCGTTTCTACATTTTAAACGTATAAAAGAAACACTGTTGGTAAAATAATAAATTAAAATAGTAATATTTTGGTGCATATAACTTCTCATTAGGTAGCTGGTATTTTGCAATTCCGAAAAGTATGAGATCAGCAGTGTCTTCAAAGAACTGGTTTATAAATATAGCGGTGGTTCTCACCGCCCACAGCTTCCGATTGACAGAAAACAGGTGGCGTCCGCCAGAGGCTAGGTCCGCACACCAAAACCTCGGACGGTCAATAGTCATCACCATGCATTCTCTACTCGGGAGAATCTCTCGATAGCTAGGGAACTGGCAACTTGGGTGGCATTATCAGATAGGTACGAGACCAGAGCAGACCGACACGCTCAGTTTATGAGCGCTTTGTGTAAGTAAGAGAATCACAAATAGGGAACACATATAACCAGCTCACGGAATACCCCTCAGTTCCGTGAGCCCTGTGTTCGATGAAGCTGTAAGAGCCGCAAAGGCTAACAGCATCGACATCAACAGAATCTAGGCTGAATATAGCGTCGGATGAAATCATGTGGTATATTGATAGACCAGTTCTTTGAGAATCTGGCGACGGAAGTATCTAAATCTGATAACAGATTTAGATACTTTTGTAGGTTGTGCAGTTATCCAACATTAGTGATGTTATTTAAAAATTTACTTAATACTGTTTGACACTTAGTCGATTGGTATCGGATAATATCATTGTGAATTAGGTTTGATAGATAAATGTTTCCCTTTTTTATACAGTGGTGCTCAAATAATTAAATTTAACTGAGATTTTTGAATATTTATTATTTTTGTAGAATAGGAACAAACATTTAAATAATTGGTGTAGGAATAGTAAGATAAATATTGAAAATATTTTCAATCAAGCTGAGACATCTTACATTTTTTTCCACTTTAACTATATTATAAGCTATATGAATTGAACAAAGGTATGGCCAACTAATTAAAGACAAAAAAATAATATTTTTATATTTATAAATCTATAGCGTCGACATGTAAATTGTCAACAGTTGCTATGTGGATTTGGATCATTGTCTTGTTGGATAGTCCAAACTATCGGCAAACTTTCCAGTTCATAGGGTAACATAGTTACCTTTAAAATATACTTGTAATGGAATTCTTGCCGGCACACATTTTCACCCTCCCGCATCAAATACTTCCAAACGAATAAGTTCTGAACCATTGAACGGTTCTGTTTTGACTAACAATATCATTTTTAAGTCTTCACTTGGAGTTGTTTTTCTAGGTCTCAATTTCCGAGGTACGTTTTCTGGGTGTTAAACTTCTTGAAATGTTTGATTGTACGACCGATGATTTTGCGCGACACAAGTGATTAGTAGTTTTCATGTATGACCAACCTTAGTCATTAAAATGCAGAATGTAAGGGAACGACTTTCGCTTTGACTTTTACATTTTCCCATAGCTCGTTGAAAACGATCAACTTTATATTAATGTAAAGATAACGATAAGATAGTTTTGCTTATGCACGTTTCATAAAAATGCCAGGGATATTGGTAAAAATAAGAGTACAATTATTATTACATTTTAAATTAAGAAACGTTAATAAACATTATATTGTCTTTAATTAGGCGGCCAGCAGCAATTATATTAAAAAAGTTTGTGATTTATTTAAAAAACGATTATGGTTTCAACTATTGCTAAATACAAGTGTTTTTTGTCTTAATTTCAATAATATGGCATAAGCGTAATAGTTACTAAAGTAGAATCGATAATTATATTCGCTATAGATAATACTATCAATAAAGTTGTATGTAGCTAAATACAAGGTTTTAATTATGTGTTGTGTACATTGTTGGACTTCTTACACTTCCTCCCATTTACATCTCATACGAGTATTAAGATAAAATAATGGTCAAGTATTTAATAGCAGTGTTTACCTGAAAATAAAATGCATATTAAATGTGTGTGCATCAAACTAAGACACAAGACAGTAAAATTATATCAAGAGTATCGTACCGACGCGATTTCGCTCTTTAAATTACTAAAACTATTAAATCATTTGTGAACCTGACACAAAAATATAATAGAAATATGATCTATACTCGTCTTTAATACTATAATTATCGCTGATTACATTTCAGAAGATTAATAATGCGTTGAATGAGTAATTTTATATATAGTAAATAGAAAATGTAGTAGTAGAAGTAGAAGAAATTATGAGGGTAAATCTACGACTCTTTAAACTATAATTTGTTAAGATAAGGTTATTTTCTTATTTAATAAAATTAAAATTTATATATTTTTTGTGAATACAGAACTAAATCAAAATAAAGATTGTACCTTCTTATGGAATATGGATGTACTTTCCAATGGGTCGCAGCGATCGCCTATCATTTTTCGAAATGGGCTTTTGTGTCTCTTACAATAACTATGTATCAAAAAAAATAAACTTCTAATAATAATTTTATTATTATATATACTACTATTAATATATATAATTATATGTCTATATACATTTGGTGATGATGATATTCATTTTAACCCTAATGGGAAAGACAAAGGACTTTAGTCCATACAGCCAGGTCTTGTTCGTATGATAGTTGGTCTGAAACTCCACCTATATACATTTGGGCTATCATTGACTTCTGCTTCAATATTAAATTAACTGTTGTCCTTGTTTTAAAAAACAACAAAATCTTATAAATATTTTGCCTGTATGTTATATTTCGTTTTGTTTCGCAGTTTTATTTATTTATCACATAAAACTGAAAATATATTATCATTTTTTGTAACAATTCCTGTCTATAATATGTAGGTATGTGTATTTTAGTTTTATATAAACTAAATTAGTAAGAGTAACAGAAATTTGAAAAAAAAATAGTTATTCCACCACAATTGGTCAGAGGTTTTATAATATATCCTAAAACCATAGCTACTTTTACAATAAACAAAAGATCATCACTCCATCTAATTGTGAAATTGTCCGCACTGCGTTTTTAACTGCAAAGTTATCATTCGATAACCCATGTATTCGCACGCCTATTGGTTTTATGTGCTATACGTGTATGACTGGCCCCTTGTTACTTATCTTATTGGTGATGACGAGTTAAATTACCTTGATTATAATTTTTATACATTCTTTGCCGATTCTAAATATCATAATATAATTTAGCAGAATAGCACAGCTGTGTTAAGTATTATGAACAAATGAATTTCGGCTGACTATTCCTGGTACCTGCCATCATAATTCTTGACAACCGATTTGGATCGAATATAGGAACGATCGGTGGGATAATCACCTCTCCAACATCGAACCTTCCCATCTCGCCTACTGGCGACTTCCCAAATCCCTAAAGGGGCACCGCCCAAACAATGCCTCCTTAGCGCGTCCCAATAAACCACCCGCCTTCTTAGACGAAGAAAGCCGAATGTCTGGCTGACAATCTCGAGCTCCAATGCTCACCGAGCACCCTACCGATCGACGCCGCTCACCTTGAAATGGTTGACAGTGAGTTGACCGGAGGAGTAAGGAACCACCTCGCGATTCCGTCACTCAAGTTACATGCACCGAAGTTGAGTCCATAATTAAAAACCTGCGACCACGCAAGGCTCCCGGCCCCGACGGTATCACCAACAAGGTGATGAAACTCCTACCCATGTCCATTTTACACCTACTGGTGATAATCTACAACGCGGCCATATCCAAAGGCACCTTCCCGAACACCTGGAAGGAAGCCGATGTCATAGGGATTCTCAAGCCCTCAAAACATCAACCGATCCATCAGCCTATCGACCCATAAGCCTACTCAAAGTCTTGGGTAAGGTGTATGAAAGGCTCATCCTCACCCGCCTCAAGGACTTCATGCTGTCGAGGGCTGCCAATCAATGAGCAGTTCGGGTTTCGCACCCAACACTCATGCACATCAAGTGCACCGCATCACGGAGCACATCCTCAGTAAATTTCTTCAGGGCTACCAAACTGGGGCACTTTTTCTCGACGTGGCGAAAGCTTTCGACAAGGTCTGGCACAACGGGCTCATATACAAACTATATGAGCTCGGTGTCGCCAGATCGGCTCGTACTTATCATACGAGATTTTCTCCGCAATCGAACCTTTCGTTACCGCGTCGAGGGAACGCGTTCCGAGTTCACCCCATTTGTGCCGGAGTACCACAAGGCTCTGTCCTAGGTCCTACTTTATACACACTCTACACCAACGACATACCGCGCACTCGCGGTGTAGAGCTAACCCTTTCGCCGATGACACCAGCCTCTACGCGTCTGGATTTAAGCCAGACGCTATTTATAAACGCCTCAATCTGCAGCCAACACCTTAGGGAAATGGTTTCGGAAATGGAGGATCGAGGTTAACCCACCAAAAGTGCAGCCATTTACTTCTCTCGGCGCAACAAAACGCCGCAACTCAAACTATAGAGTTATTTGATCGTCCAATCCTGGGAAAAGACAGTCAAATACTTAGGCGTCACATTAGATGAAAGACTCACCTTCGGTCCGCATGTCAACCGCGTACGGAATCGAGCAGCGTTCGTCCTAGGTCGTTTGCACCCGTTACTTAATAAAATAGCAAAATGTCCTGCGTAATAAAATTACACTTTACAAAGCGTGCATCCGACCCATAATGACATACGCAAGCCCCGTCTTTGCGCATGCCTCCCCGCGTCACATTCACCGACTTCAGGTAATACAAAATCGTTTCATGCGCAAGGCCACCGGTGCGCCGTGGTTCTTGCGTAACGAAAATCTACACATAGATCTTGAGCTGCCGACCATAGCTCAGTACCTGAAGCAGGCTTCTCGCCGATATTTCGACTCTGCCGTCACACACCGAAACCCTTTGATTGTAAGTGCCGCTACTTACAATCCCATCGCGAATCACAGATTTACCCGCGTCCGTAGGAGACCGAGGCACGCCTTCGACGACCCTGACGACGCAACCACCAGGGCCCAAGCCCTTCATAAAACACAACACACAAACATTGCACCCTCATATCGCCCCGCCGACGGCGGGGCGTCGCAAACAAAGTTATTCGCGATACCACCATGTCACTGGCCGGTTCTCTCCAGTCCATACAGATAGAAGCGTTGCTGGAGTTTCTTGCGCCACTTCTTCTCCAGCGCCCACGCATTCTGAAGTGGTGGTACAGGTAGTTAATAATAATAGTGATATTAATTAAGATAATCCTCTGTCAGAAGCAACTGACCGAGCCGAGGTTCGGCCCTCTTGGGCACCCTCGAGTCAGACGCTCTCATGAAACAGGGTAACGGTCAAGCCGAGGCTCCTCTCGGGAGCCCTTGCGCTGGTTACCCATATATAGAGGTCTCGACTGAGAGCCATAAGCGCTCGGTCACCTCTCAACCAGTGAAACTGTAAAAGCCCTGGGGCTAACAGCGGCCATCAGCCCGAAAAAAGCTAAATACAAGGTTTTAATTATGTGACCACCGCAATATATGTACATTGTTGGACTTCTTACACTTCCTCCCATTTACATCTCATACGAGTATTAAGATAAAATAATGGTCAAGTATTTAATAGCAGTGTTTACCTGAAAATAAAATGCATATTAAATGTGTGTGCATCAAACTAAGACACAAGACAGTAAAATTATATCAAGAGTATCGTACCGACGCGATTTCGCTCTTTAAATTACTAAAACCATTAAATCATTTGTGAACCTGACACAAAAATATAATAGAAATATGATCTATACTCGTCTTTAATAATATAATTATCGCTGATTACATTTCAGAAGATTAATAATGCGTTGAAAGAGTAATTTTATATATAGTAAATAGAAAATGTAGTAGTAGAAGTAGAAGAAATTATGAGGGTAAATCTACGACTCTTTAAACTATAATTTGTTAAGATAAGATTATTTTCTTATTTATTAAAATTAAAATTTATATATTTTTTGTGAATACAGAACTAAATCAAAATAAAGATTGTACCTTCTTATGGAATATGGATGTACTTTCCAATGGGTCGCAGCGATCGCCTATCATTTTTCGAAATGGGCTTTTGTGTCTCTTACAATAACTATGTATCAAAAAAAATAAACTTCTAATAATAATTTTATTATTATATATACTACTATTAATATATATAATTATATGTCTATATACATTTGGTGATGATGATATTCATTTAACCCTAATGGGAAAGGCAAAGGACTTTAGTCCATACAGCCAGGTCTTGTTCGTATGATAGTTGGTCTGAAACTCCACCTATATACATTTGGGCTATCATTGACTTCTGCTTCAATATTAAATTAACTGTTGTCCTTGTTTTAAAAAACAACAAAATCTTATAAATATTTTGCCTGTATGTTATATTTCGTTTTGTTTCGCAGTTTTATTTTATTTATCACATAAAACTGAAAATATATTATCATTTTTTGTAACAATTCCTGTCTATAATATGTAGGTATGTGTATTTTAGTTTTATATAAACTAAATTAGTAAGAGTAACAGAAATTTGAAAAAAAAATAGTTATTCCAACACAATTGGTCAGAGGTTTTTATAATATATCCTAAAACCATAGCTACTTTTACAATAAACAAAAAGATCATCACTCCATCTAGTGGCGAAATTGTCCGCACTGCGTTTTTAACTGCAAAGTTATCATTCGATAACCCATGTATTCGCACGCCTATTGGTTTTATGTGCTATACGTGTATGACTGGCCCCTTGTTACTTATCTGATTGGTGATGACGAATTAAATTACCTTGATTATAATTTTTATACATTCTTTGCCGATTCTAAATATCATAATATAATTTAGCAGAATAGCACAGCTGTGTTAAGTATTATGAACAAATGAATTTCGGCTGACTATTCCTGGTACCTGCCATCATAATTCTTGACAACCGATTTGGATCGAATATAGTTGTCACAGGAATATGCCATCGTTAATGACTCATTGATGAATTCTCTGATGTCAACATGACAATTATTATTATAGATGTTTATTTGTATTATTTATACAGAGTATAGACTATGAGAGAACATAAAATCCCTCACGTTTCAGCAACTATTACATGAATCTAAGCTAAGTTAAAAGCATGTCGCGTGAATTGCAGTAATCCTACATTAATGCTGCCGTGACTGGAGGTTATTAAAACGTCGTCATTACACGAGTTATAACTAAATTGGCTTTTTAATGTCACTTTTTATAGATTCATTTTATGCTCTTATCTTATTCATACATATTTTGTGTGTGTTTTTTTTTATGTTATAAGTAATTGTTGTTTTACAATAACTTATTAATTGAAATTCAAGGTCACCGGTTAATTATTTATTTAATTTCAGGAAATAAGGCCCACTTATAAAAAAAACTATCATGGAACTTAGGTTTTTATTTATTTATTACAAATTAAATATTTAATTTAAAAATGTAACAAAAATATTTGTTTAAGTAAGGTCCATGACGACGATGCTTAACTCACTTTGTGAGTACTCTGGTTGGTAAAAAGTGATAAGGCCCAAATTAAAGTTTCAATATATCATAATAAATAAGATAATGGACGTAGTAATCAAATAAATACATTAAGTTACAGTAAGTTAAGAGAAAACTTTTCGCAAAAGTTCTGTTAATGTAGTTGAAGTGCAGATAACCTACACATGTCAGATGTCAGATACAGTAATATATAAAATTGTTTGTTTGAGAGCAATCAAATAAATAGAACGGTGGTTGGTCATAATATATTTTAATTCTGCATTATTATTATTATTTTTTTATTATTTACTTTTATTATTTATTTTCACCACAACTAAAATACATAGAAAAAAATTTTACATAATAGAAACATGTTCTCCTTAATAAAAGAAACACATATTGCACATACAGCACATATCGATCCCTATAGACGGATATATCGCTGTAATAAGTATATTTGTAGTGCAATAACACTATTACTATATCATATTATATTACGAGGTACCTTACTAGATGCAGATGTTTCGATCTTTAGAGTAACTAAGGTAGCATTGAAATCATTTTTTTTATTATATTCAATAGGTGGCAAATGATCAAAGCTCAACCGATGGTAAGTGATCACCGTCGACCATCAACATCCAGTAACACCAGAGGAGTCGCAAATGCGTTGCCGCCCTGTTAAATAGAAACTTATAATTCCTAGCTGTTAATCTATTGTTGGTATAATATAAAACAAATAATCTATTTTTAACAGTGGTAGAGCTACGCTGCAGTTTGTTTCTAGCTGCAGAATGAATGGGTCAGCTTGACCTGGGTAGGAACACGCCTTTATAGAATATCCGCGTGAAATAGCAGCACAATGCTGCTGTGTTTCGCCTGGTGAGTGTAGGGATTCGGAGACCAGAGACCGTTATTACTGGTGACGAGGTTTTTTTTCATTCCATCTCAGTCCTCAAGGGTGACAACGCATCAGCATTATGATTCCTTGTCAAGGATGAGTGTAGATGTCATGGGCCGCAGGAATCACTTACCATCTGTGAACTGTGTGCTCGTTTGTTACTCTCAATTTAATAAAAGATTAATAGTAATAATGGTGACAAAACGTCTCCGCGGACCCCGACCACCTTCGCAAGTAAGACGTCGACGTGTCAATTAGGGCAGCGTTACCACCAGCGGGTGAACCACTAGAACCTGTGGCACATAATTCTGACCTCTAATCTCTCCTTGGTTTCCACTTATAGACAACACCTTGCTCCTGGATTTTCCCATCACGTTCTGATTTTTCTATTCTATACCATAAAATATCCTAAACCCAAACCCAAGGTTTTGCGCGTGCGTTCTTTCACTAAGATGGACATAAACCTACTTTGTAACGATGCAGCAAAGATTAATTGGGAATCTGTAATAAAGGCAGAGAGCATTGACGAAAAAGTATACAACTTTAATTTATTGGGCAACAAGCTGTATGATATTCAAGTCAAGGAAGTTAGGATCAGGCGCCCTTCAGCACCCTGGATGACTAATGGTATTAAGATGACTATGAGATATAGAGACAAAACCTTTAGAAAATTTATAAAGCAACGCACATATGACAATTGGTCTCTCTACAAAGCGGTTAGAAATCGGTGTAACCAGATGATACGCAATGCTAAATGCCGTTACATTTTAGATAATATCGCTTCATCTACTCTTGCATTTGGAAGTTCCTTGGGACTCACATACTTCCTGCAATTTCCCACATTGTGAATTTTTCCTTAGAAACGTGCACTTATCCCGTTTTGTGGCGCAAAGCGAACGTTCGGCCTCTTGCAAAATGTTCTAATCCTACTCTCCCCTATCCCTATCGTCCTATTTCTATTCAACCTTTTCTTTATAAGATGCTAGAGTCCTGCGTCCATAACCAAATTTCTCTATTTGTTCTTAGCATCAACCTGGCTCGAACTCTCTAACGATGTCCCTCAAGGCGTTATTCTTTCTCCTATTTTGTTTTCTGTTTTTATTAACCATATTACTCATAATCTTTGATGTGCGTATCATCTTTATGCCGATGACTTACTCAACTATATGCTCAAAAATCCATCGATGGTCTTTCTTAAGCCATCTATAACATTAACCAGGATTTAATTCACATTAAAAGTAGGTCGAATAGGTTTAGTCAATCTGTTAATACATCCAAATGCCAAGCAATAGTGGTAGCTCTCGCATTATAGGTAAAATTAATTTGGCCAGTCTTCCACTCATATTGTTTGATAGATCTCCTATTCCAATCAGCCCTAAAGTTAAAATTTAAATTTGTTAAATCTAGGTTTCAATATTGACGGTAACTCAACAAACTCGACCGGCTTCTAAATAACTTCATTCGATTCGTTTTCAATCTCCGTAAGTACGAGCATGTTTCCATCTACCGGTCTCAATTAAAGCGGTTAGCCACTTATTAACTTAATAGTTAACTATTCACCAGAGACGCTCTTTAAAAGCATTGACCACTCTTTTCTCCTTCTCCAATTTAATTGTCTCCACACTTCCAAGTATCCAGTATCTTAATACAGTCAACAATAAGAACCTTCGCTCATCGCATAATCGTCTTCTTATATGTCCTCTTCATCGTACAGAGATTATGCACTCTTCTTTCTTTGTTCAATCTATTCTTCTTTGGAATGAGCTACCTCTTGGAGTCAGAATGGCTGAGAATCGTTTTGTGTTTAAAAGGAAGGCGTGTGAGTATGTCTTGAATAAACTTTCAGCAGATTGATAACACCATCATGTTATAAAGTATGTTTTATATATATATATATATATATATATATATATATATATCTATGTATTTATTTATTATATAATATATTATAAAGTATATTAATTTAGGTGTCATATATATTTATTGTATTCACATATTTTTTTTTTAAGTATATTTAGTATATTATTAGAAAATATATATTATCAAAAAGAGGTCAGCTCCCGGTCCAGACGGGATTAAAAATAAAATACTTAAAGTGCTTCCCGCTAATATTATCTGCCTCTTAGTGGCAATATTCAACACGCTCCTCTCCAGCTGCTACTTTCCGGATGCCACACAAACCTCACAAACCACGGAACGTTCCCAACAGTTATCGCCCAATCAGCCTCCTGAGCTCCATGAGCAAAGTATAAGAAAAGATTTTTCTTAGGCGACTCAAAGAACACGTCCTAGCAAGTAGATTACTTCCCGACGAACAGTTCAGATTTAGGAATACGCACTCTTGCGTTCAACAGGCCTTCCGCTTAACGGAACACATTCATGCACAGCTCACCCTCAAAAGAGCAGTAGGTACTGGTGTAATATTTTTCGTTGTCGCAAGACATTTGACAAAGTCTGGCATAACGGTTTAATTTATAAACTTCACGCACTAAACATACTGGACAGGCTTGTGAACATCATACTAGCCTTCTTGTCGAATTGCACTTTCAAATATCGAATACGGAACGCACTCCTCAAGCCGGCTGCTCCTAGTGGGAGTTCCTCAGGGCTCCGTTCTCTCTCCCCTATTATTATCCAAAAGATCCGTAGGTTAGTCTCGCGCTTTTCGCGGACGAGACCATCCTATATTATTGAAACGTACAAAAGGGCCGTATTATCATTCGTCTTCAAGCGGCAGCCAATCGCCTCGCCGATTGATTTCGGTTATGGAGAATCGAAATTAACCCGGATAAAAAAGCAACCGTTTTCTTCTGGAAGGCTCAGATTGACTGAGCATGAGTATATTTTGCACGGCACCAGTACTTAGCCGTAGAAAGCTAGGACATATCACGATTTTCGACAGAACCATTCCATTTGTAGATGCGCCAAATACCTAGGGGTCACCTTTGACCGAAAACTCAGTTACCACCCGCATATAAAAAATGTGAGGAATAAGGCCGCGTTCATCATGAGCCAGCTTCACGAGCCGTGAATAGTAAGATGTCCCTGAGACATAAACTCCAGTTATATACGTCCTGCGTAAGACCAATTATGGCCTACGCCAGCGTCGTCTTACCTACGAGCCGGTACCGAATCCGGCAACTAAGAACCGTCGACCCCGTCAACTCCTCGACAACCCCCACTTCATGGGGGAGCAGAGCTCCAGTCCGTCCCCAACGGGCCCCGGACCATCACACATGCCACGATCTTACATACATCTCGCCTCGTCACCCTCGCCTTCGAACGCGACGCAATCTTCGCGACACCACGTATACTAGATACAGCCACGTGTCAGGGTGATTTTCACCGGCTACAGCTTCCGATAGACCAGACAACCGGTGGCGTCTGTCGGAGGCACCGTCCGCATACCAAATATGTGGAGACCAAAAAAAAAGAAAAAAAAAGGTCCGCATACCTAACCTCGGACGGTCAGTAGACATCACCATCCATTCTTCACTCTGGAGAATGTTCCGATAGCTAGGGAACTGGCAACTTAGGTGGCACTCTCAGATAGGAACGTGATCAGAGCAGACCGATACGTTCAGTGTATGAGCGCTTTGGTGTCAAAATCTATAACCAGCTCACGGATCCCTCGGTTCCGTGAGCCCTGTATCCGATAAAGCTGTAAGAGCTGCATTGGCTAACAGCTTCAACATCAACAGAATCTAGGAAAAAAGATATATCTTTTTATAATTAACGATATTAACATTAAAACTGTTCCAAGATTTAGGACTTATAAGGAATATAGATCGCAAAATAAAACTCACATTGCATCAATGTTTATTTTTCACAGATGGCAAGCTGCCATGAACTAGTAGTGATCGCGGGGTGAAAATAAATGTTGAGACTGAATGACTCCATCAGTGCCAGTGATAAAACTCGGTTAAATTGTCGATTAACTTTTATTGTTATCTCTGCGGCAGTCTAGCTTGTTGGCAGTGTTTGAGGTAAAAGAATACCTTATACTGAAAGCTACTATCGTCATTTCATAATGGAGTTAACTTAAATATCTTTTTAAGATATTATATAGGGCTTAAAATTAGTTGATTAAATGTTTTTATTTTTATAACATTTAGGGTAACAAATGAGCACACAGTTTACTACATTCATCCTTGACAAGGCATCATAATGCAGATGCGTTGTCACCCTTCAGGACTAAGAATGAATGCCTCGATCACGCCTCATCAGTAATAAAGGTCTCCGAGTCCTACACTCACAAGACGAAACACAGTAGCGTTATACTGCTATTTTACGTTGCTGATCCTTCGAGCTATGTTGTTCAACCTCATTCTACTATATATACGTATGTCTAGTATTCTGTCACGCAGAGAAATATACATACACATCAGACATAGGCTTCTCAATAACTCGCAGGGTGAGTCTGAGCTTTCGCGTACGGCTATTGGCCATGAAGGATCACGTTTATAAATGGATGGCACTGAAACTTTTTAGAACCGGCCAGTTAGAAATATTGGCAATGGAAACTTCTTTTAATTTCGATTATAGAACTCTTTGGTTACCTAATGTGAAATATTGAATTATTTGTTATTTGTTTTTGTAAATTGGCGGTATTTCTAGAGAAAATTAATTTAACGTGATTAAAATTTCGGTCCATAATTTATTACGACTTTCGTTGGGGTCTTAATGATTAACAAAGCTATGATAGATTGGCATTTAATTATAGAGCCCTCTCGCACCACTGTTTACGATTGGTTTAATGAGCATAAACGTGGGCGTAGCAATCGCAGTGATGGTCTGCGTGAGGGTCGTCTTTCAACAGCGACATCTGAAGATAACATCAGTGCTGTGCAACGCATGATAGAGGAAGATAAGGGAGTGACCTACCAGTAGATGCGGACAAGTTTAGGCATTAGTATGAGTCAAGTACAAAAAATATTACACGAACATGTTGGCGTCAGGAAGCTTTGCACCAGATGGATTCCCCATACTTTGACCGAAGACCAGAAATGCCTTCGCATGGATTGGTGTTGTGAAATGTTAGAAAAGTTCAACGGAGGTGACTCGAATGCTTCGAATCCGAAACCAAAGGCAATCTGGTCGTTGGGAAAAAAGATGATTGCCTCGTTCTTTGGTCGGAAAAGTCATTTCGCAAGAATTGTGCTGGACGATCGAAGGCCAGTTACTGCAGAATTGTATGTTAATTGTTGTTTCGTGTTAATTCGAATCATCTGTCATATAGTCCTGACCTGGCTCCGTGCAACTTTTATTTATTCCCAAGAACCTAAGATAAACTTCTCGGTGGTTCCATCGAATGCGAAGATGTATAGACAGGAATGGAGATTACTTCTAAAAATAATATAGGTACGCATCGGCAATTTTCCACGTTGAGGCGTTTTTTATTTTCTAATGACTTTCAGTGTGACCTAGATATACATATTATGTAGTAGGATAATTCATGTAATAGACAAGCGGTGATTAAAGAAAAGTTTAGGAATATTGACAGATTTAGCAGATGTGTCGCAGTTTCCCCGAATGCTCCCAATCTATGATTACAGAATAAATGACTTAAAGTTTAGCTAAACATACGAAAAATATATTTTCATTTAAAATATTTACTGGAATAACATCCAAAATTGAGAAAGGCATGTTATGGAGCAACTGTAGAAATATTAACATGATGTTGCTAACTAAGTTTTGTAAAAATTTAATGTCGGGAATATTTTTTTCAACAAATGCAATATACAGTGATTTACTTAAAGTTCTCTTAGCAATGCTATACATTACGCATGCGTTTATTGAGATTTTTTTTACGAGGGAAAGCGAGTTGCTTTTATAGAACGTGACTGAATTAGGTTTAATTGTATTTCTCTATGAAACGATTAAGGTTTAATATGTGAATTCTTATATAGGTAATTATTAAAACTTATGTTATAACAATGATTATATACTAAAACTGGTACCAATAATGCTACAAGTATTATTATAAATATTATGATTAGGTAATTGCCTAATACTAATTTCTATACATTTGAACAACTTGAAAAATTTTACATCATTAGCGTCAGACTAAACAAAAAGTTCAAAAACTTTTACATCCCTTTGCTTCATTATTTTAACTGTATTAGTGCCTTTATTAAAATTGAAATTTGTTCCCATTAATTTTAAAAGTTTTAAAACATGAGATATAATCCTCATTAATTTAGGTTCATGTATTTTTATATACAATGGTACTAGAGATATTTTTGTAGCTGCTCCAACAGTATGTCACCCACATTCATGTTGGACTTGTTTACGCCTATATCTGATGATCTAATCACCGTGGATTTATACCTAAAAATTGTACGCATAATAATAGATCTAGACATAACGATCAAGAACGAAAAGAAATAAAAATATTCTACTCATCAGAAAAAAAATGTTTTATGATAGTATTTCCAATAATTAGCTTTTCTTAAAAACTGTCCGTCCAAATGATTTAAAACTAGGAACTAGTTAAGTTGCTGAGCATAAGTTCGATAGAGAGGAGTCTTCCGAGGACACTTCAAGTAGTCTGCTATACGGTGATTTCTATGTTTTGAGTCTTTATAATTTTATTTTACTAATTTTAAATATAACAAATAATATTGACATGTGCATTAGTATGGAAAATATATTTTGTAATAAAGAAGTTAAATTGAGATTTTAAGTTCTGTCAAATTACTTGAAAATGTAAATCAATTGCTTTGTTACAAGACGAAATACGTTTTGCTTAATTTGGGAAATCTATTCAATTTCCACATCGCTTCATTCATTAGAACACGCCTTTGCCTTTAGAGTTTCCACTGATTTTCTTTAATTTAGTTTGGTTTGTAAAAAACAAACCAAATAAGTCATTTATATATTATTGCATGCTATGTCAAAACAATATGATTCAAATAAAGTTAATATAATATTTTTTTAATAAAAATCCTATGGAATGGAATATAATAAATATATTTACGAGATAATGCTCCTAGAACTATGTTGTATAATTTATTTATTTATTTATAAACTTTTGTACAACTAAAATGTGCACAAAGGCGGACTTAATGCCTAAGGTATTAACTAAAATTCAACCTTGGGAGGGTTCAGAGAAATCAAGGTAGGGACAGACAAATAATAATAAAGAAAAAAAGAAATATACAGTACATCTAAATACTTATACAATTATATATATACATATCATTATATATTATCTTTGGAATTTATAATACTAAATAAAGTAATACATATCATAAATACAAACATTTCTAAAAGTAAATATATATATAAATATATACATAATTATTATCGATGTAGCGAATCTGCTGACGCTACTTCAATAAAAAGTTTCAATATCCTAATGTTTTAGAGTACGGTTTGTGAAACTTACTATTGTCGTAACACATCTCCAAGCACAATCATTTTCAGAATAATTGGAGTAGTTAACCGGAATGTTAGTAATATTAGGTCCTATGTAATTTCCGTTCTTCAGTATTGGCCATTTCTAACAAAAAAAAAGTTTTGATTGGGTGTGAATTCTAAATTCAAATTAATTTTGTTTTGAAAACATACCATGATTTTTCAAAAGTCAGTCTTTTGTTTATTGATTAGCTTTGTATTTTCATTAAGTTTGAACATTTTTCACCATAATGGATGCTTTAAAAATTCGTGAAATTATGGAATATGAGTTCCGTCGTGGCATCAACGGGGCACAAACGCCACGTAACATCAACAACGTTTACGGAGAGAACTTTACAAACGAACGCACAACCCTTTATTGGTTTGCCCGGTTCGGTTCTGGAAATTTTGATTTGAAAAATGAACATGTCCACGAGGTTCATTGTCCGGTAGTTTAGTCAACAATTATGAATTAAAGGCGATTTGTGAAGCTGATGATATTCAATCTACAGCCGAGCCAGCAGCAGCTTTTGATGTTAACATCAAAACAATATTGGTCCATTTGCGACAAACTGGCAAGGTAAAAAAGCTTAATAGATGGGTGCCCCACGAACTTTACGATCGCCAGCGCAACGTACTCACCAGACCTTGCACTCACTGACTATATATTAATTTTTCCAACAAAAATTTAGACAACTTTTTAGCGGGAAAAAAGTTCAATGTCAAAGTCATCAATCAGATGGAGGAAGAAAGAACGAGAAATGGACATGCTTGAATAAAAAAAACACAACTTACATGTTTCCGAGAGTTTCTTGTACATATTCCTTTCTAGAGCCATAAGATATGCAAAACGAGAATGTGTGACGCTTCAGAAAAGATTAAAAAAATTATATGATTATATTTTGACAATACAGTGTCGGACAGTATACATATAACATTTTGATTTAGATATTACTCATTTAGAACATTATGTGACATCCCGTTCACATAAATTCAGTTTGTATAGAAGAGCTTAGCGTAATCCGATTATCTGGTTTCGTGAAGCTCTAATGAATGTAAATTAGAACAAAATTATACCGTACAATACTGATATTTTGTGTAAACATATATATATGGCGTGCCCTGGGTGAAGCACATGTCCAGTAGCAGATTGCCTCATACATTAATATGTCTATATGAATCCAATGAAGAAAAATTTGACTGAGAAAATTATAAAGAAAATGAATTAAAATGAAATAAGCAGTGATTTCTGTATCTGTACCGTTGAATAAAAGAGTGACAGTTGAGCTTTGCGCATTGTGATCTTATTGTATAATATAAAAATTCAAAGACAATGAAAACTATTTTACGAATTACCAAGCGGTGATGGTAGTTCGGGTGCTTAATTAATAAGCGTTTGTTTGTCACTTTGACAAAAAAACCTTCATTTCTGCGCAAATGGATCTCAATATCAGTTCCGCAGTTGTATTCAACGAGTATAGTTTTAGTTTTATTTATGTTTTTATTTTATATTAGTTATATTTTTATTTTTATTATATTACTACTATAAAATTGCTTGTTAGTTAGATATTTGCAATCAGTCTGACAATGCACATATTGTACAAGTTACTATTTTGCGTATCTATTTTTGCATTACACTAATTAACACAAGCACAAGAAAAACCTAGATTTTAAATTTTCACCAATGAAAATGTCACAGGGCATAAAATTTTGGAATGAGTACAAATAAAATTGTATCAGTTATTGCCCACGAGACGTGTTTACCTTAGTAAGGTTGTGAAATATATAATAGAATGTTTAATGTTACCTATGAATGGTTTTAATGGCCTGATATTTATCCTTTACAAGACTGAAAACAGTTGCAACAATTACGACTAGAAACATTTTTGAAAATTTATATATGAGTATAAGTAAAAAAAAATATAAGTAAAACCAAGCGTTTGCGTGTTTAATTCCCATCGGGGTAAACAGAGCTTGCTTTATTTGTTTTTATCTGCAGTTTACAGAGGCACTATTATGCCGGAGGATAAGCCTGTAGTCTTCTAGTATATCCTGAATATCATATTTTAGGTTAATAAAAATTTTGATGTCTAAATAATGTTGATGTCGTCCTGGTTAATATAGACAGCGGTGATATCTTCTGGTTACTACCAGATCACATCCTCTGTTCAGGATTCTCATAATTTCTCAAAACACTTCCTGGTTGTCCTATTCACTAGTCCGATGTAATGAATTTGCAATATGATTGAAGGGAGGTAGCAGTGCTAAGGAGACTGGATGTACATGACACACCCAGGCCCGAAAACCAAAAAATATCATTTCTTGGCTGGGAATCGAACCTAGCATCCAGGTTCCCTAACTTTATTTGATTAAATAATTTCTGATTTTTACTTTGAGTTTGAGTTGTGAGGACATGTGCCAAAATCGATAAGGATTAATTTAAAATGGTCTTCAAAAAATGTTAAGAAAATATAAATATAAAAAAAAAACAAAAAAGTACAACAATACTTCTGTTGCGTTATATAAAATATCGTAAGTAATATCCGTGTTTTTAGATTTAGTTTGTTTTAAAAGATCAAATACCGCATTTCGCTTTCGACTGAACTAAAAGCTAAAAATATTTATACCGAATTCTGTTTCAAATTCATTTAAAAAATAAAAAGATCATTGGATTTAATCATAGCTTACTTTGCACATTCATGCCACAAATATAAACTAGCTGTAGAACGAACGAATAACTCGGTTCACCCATGGAAGGACATGTTTTCACCGTGTTTGGTCTGCTGAATGAGAGAAGAAATCTACAAATCTATTTATTGATTCTAAAAGTATAGTGTTAATAAAATTGAAAAAGAAATAAAAGAGTTACTAGTAATATCATAGTAACATAACATAGCAAAATTAAAGTGTTTAAAAATTGATTACCACAAATTAATGTGGGAGAAACATAAATTATAAATGTCATGTCAGATTTCAATTGTGAAATCATGACTTGTAGCTCATTAAAATGAACAAATCTTCAAACCAGAACTGTCTTATAGACCCTTATCAAGCCGCTTAAGGTAGTGAAAGACAAGTTTAATTTTGTACGACTTTCTGGGACTTACATAAAAAGAGAAAGTTATTTAGGAACTTCTAGATTTATAAATAAAACAATAAAAAATTCATAAACCCCATACATATTTTTTTCTTAGGCTTATGAAAAAAGAAGCTATTAAGTAAGAAAATTATATGAAAACTAAACACAACCCATATACAGGTTATAAACGGAGGATATAAATAATCTTCAACCCTATTTCAGAAATAATCACGATTATCTTTATTTCAGCCTATTACTAGTTGACAGATCCTGATGAAGCACGATTCTAAATAAAACAATATCCATCGCACGCACAACTACTCTCTGGAATCGGCAGGTGCCAGCGGTATTTCCGAACTGACACGACTTAGGGAGCTTCAAGAAAAGAGTCTACTCTTAAAGGGCGGCAACGCATTTGCTGCTCCTCTGTTGTTGCGGATGTTCATGAGCGGCGGTAATCATGTATCATCAGGTGAGCTGGTTGCTCGTTTGCTACCTATTCTATAAATATATAGTTACTAACCGCAAGAGTTAACTTGAGACTTCGCTCGGATGACGTAAGAGCGAGGTACCCACAAAAAATATCGTCTATTTATAGATTTTTTTTTTATGGCTACTTGTATTGTATTTAATGATTAGTCCCTGTTCGTGTGTTTCTTGGATTAATATACTCTCGTGTAGCTTCCTGTTCGATTCACATCAAAGTAGACTTTGAATACCCATGTATCTATACATGCTCGCTTGATGGCTTGTTCTACGGGAATAATGTTAGCACGATTCTTTTTTTCGTTTCTAAAAAAGGTTATCACTTTTAAAATAAGATTTCGTTCAGCACTGTGTATAGTCTTACCCATGTTTACATAAAACTACCAAACTGATACAATCAGGTAAAGAAAAGAAATGAAACCAAGCGCACGTACGTTAATTGTGAGATTGCTAACGATACTGATGCATCGAAGGCGAGAGCGGTAAGAAGGCGGGGGTCGGCAGGGGAGCGCGCATTTCCTCAGGTATCAAGTTAACTCTTGCGGGTTGTACTCACATGAAACAGAACGAAAGAAATAATATAAACGTGTACTATTTACCACGACTAGACTACTATTATTATTATACATACAGTCTATTTTGTTTTAAATGTGTATCGTTAATGTTTTTGTTCCATTAACGAAAAAACCAGTCGTAATAATTTATACATAGATGAACTATTTGGTTCGTAAAAGTAAAGCAATAATTTTAAAATTAAAAAAGTATGTTTTCTTTGACTTTTAGAATTTTTGTTTATCCGACTAATCTACATATACGTTCAATTTTGGTTTCTAAAATTAAAAAGAGCGACGAGCTACTCGTGCACTAATCACATTAAAATTTATATAGTTTTGTTTCGAAATTAGAAATATATGAAAAATACTAACTGAATCAGAATCGAAATATATTAATTTGATATACAATTAATGTGAAATTAAATATACAGATAAAATCAGGCGTAGCTCTTATACTTATACCGCGCCCTCATAGAATACCAGAGTGTATTAGCATAACGTTGCTGTTTCGTATGATGTGTATAGGGACAGGGATACGGGGACTCCATAAAAGGTAACGTGGTATTGCGTGCATCTTGAATTATCGTGCACGTAGATGGTAACATCTATGATATCGGTCGCAGTCGTAGATGTACTTTGTGCTCTTCAACTATTACCCCTGACACTATATTAAAAAAACGATAACAAGAACCGTTTCAAAAATGTTTAAATGAGTTTATTTATCTAGTTTGAATTTCTCTCTACAAACTCAAACTTCGTTTTAAACCGCAATTTTAGACTACACATTATAATATAGATGTTGAAATTGTTTGTTCATCCCTCAGTATATGTTAAGCAATTCGTGTTAGTATTGTTATCCACGTCAGGCTCCAATGCATATGCATGAGTTTGAGTTTCGTTACACCTAACAAGAGCGTTTCCTATGTTTGCTTACATGAAGCAATATACCATAAATATTAAACCAATGAAATTGGCGTTCTTCAGTATTGGCCATTTCAAACCAAAAAAAAGTTTTGATTTCCTGTGAATTCTAAATTTAAATTAATTTTGTTTTAATAACATGATATTCTTTTAACAAAGTTAGTCTTTTGTTTATTGATTAGCTTTGTATTTTCATTGCGTTTGAACATTTTTCGTCATAATGGATACTTTAAAAATTCGTGTAATTATGGAATATGAGTTCCATCGTGGCATCAACAGGGCACAAACTTCTCTCCGTAAACGTAACATCAACAACTTTTTCGGAGAGAACTTTACAAACGAACGCACAACCCGTTATTGGTTTGCCCGGTTCTGTTCTGGAAATTTTGATTTGAAAAATGAATCTCGTGGAAGCTAAATGATACTAAATCTGCCGAGCTAGCAACAGCTTTTGATGTTAACATTAAAACAATATTGGTCCATTTGCGACAAATTGGAAAGGTAAAAAAGCTTGATAGATGGTTGCCCCACGAACTTAACGATCGCCAGCGCAACGTATGCGTTGAGATCTGCGTCGCGCTGCTAAACAGGCACAGAAATGAAAGAATTTTGAACTGAATTGTTACGTGCGACGAAAAGTGGATTTTGTTCGACAATCAAAGCGCTCAGCAAGTTGGTTAGATCTTGGCAATGCCCTAAACGGAAAATGACTTCTAGAAAGTTGAAGGTCACTGTTTGTTGATCTAGTGCTGGTGTGATTCATCACAGTTTTTTACCAAACGGTATTAGCATTATTGCAGATGTGTACTGTGAAGTACTGAAGACAATGATGGAGAAGCTCGCACATCTGCAACCAGTTTTGGTCAATCGATCGTCTCCGCTGCTCCTACACGACAACGCGCGACCCCATACTGCACAACAGACAGTCTCCAAGCTGCAAGTGTTGGGGTTGGAAGCTCTCCCTCATCCACCGTACTCACCAGACCTTGCACCCACTGACTATTACTTTAACTGAAAAAAATTCAATTCCCGAGAGGCAGTACAAAATGCCTTTGAAGAGTTTGGTGCATCCCGTCCAGCTGATTTTTATAAGAAGGGCATCTATAACTACCTATATCTATAACCACTACGTTGGCAAAGATGCATCGATTACATGGGTGTTTACTTTGAATAAGAGAAATAAAAAGTTTGAAAAAAAAATACTTTAACTTATTTCATACAGTAGTTTAAGAAAAGATGCGCTTCTTAGTACTCAGCAATTGTGATTGTGTTATGACTTAAACACATATGTAAATGGCATATCCCTCACACTCACGATTAGTTGTCGTATTTGAAATTCATATTGTATTCGATATTTAATCATATTTCAAATGTAAACAACGCAACAATGATGCAAGAACTAGCACAATTGGGTCGGTTCGACCCGGCCATGCCTTCATAGTTACGATGATATTGCTGTTTGAAGTTAATACACAAAGTACAGAGGTAGAGGCAAGCTTTAGAACATACTTACATTACATAGCTACAATATTAATGGATCGACTCGACCGGGGATACACAAAATCAAATGGTCAGTGCAGAGATCCGCACATTACGTGTATCGAAGCATTCCATCATTGTCCTATGAGGCGACAACGCACATGCATGAAACTTTTTTGAGGATGATTGTAAGTCCCTTACCTTCAGATGAATCGTGTGCAATTTTACATACTCTAATATGCAGCTTGAATTAATTCATTCATATCACTACTAAAAATAATTGTTGAAATCACAATAATTATATTTGGCTCACAACTGAACGATGTGTCTTTTCTATTTATATTACGTATTTATAAACATATATTTATTAAGTTTGTGTATATGTGTATATACATCTACATATATTATGGAATTTTAAAATATGTGTATCTGACTATGTGACTAGATGGTATTCATGGAAGAACAGCGTCAATGTCTTCTGGTATTATTCCGGCTTTGAGGTATAGAAATAATGATGTAAGTAAAACTTCAACAATGTGTAACTTAATAAACAATTTTTCTTTCTAATATTATAAGGTAGTAGTAGTAGTAATGTGAGTGAAACCAGTTAGTGACCTTGGTAATGACGGATTCCATCTGACTCGGGGGTATCAAGATTATGTTATTATTATTCCATTAAGTATTAAATTGTTCATTACTTCCTTTGACATATGTAAATAAAGTTACTCGTAAACAATTATTTTGTAAATGTTCTATTAGTAAATATTGTTAGTTGTTAATGCTTTTTTTAAAATCTCAATCATATTTTAACCATTCCCAAAGCAAGTGTTTACAGGGTAATAACTTTTTATGATTACTTTTATAGCCACTTTAGACAATAGTAATTATAACCAATCTATGTTGCTATTTGACTCAAGAGAGCAGTTAGGAACGAAAATAGATACAAAACAAAGCTTTTACATAAGAAATATCACCTTTTACACTTCGGTTTCTTAAGGTTTCGTTAAAATATAATTAAAACTAAAAAAATCATGTTTTGTGTAAAATTTAACACTTTTTAAATATATTTGTTTATTGTTTTGTGTAAAAACTCTAAGCGAAGCAGTTTTGGTATACTTGGAAGTTATAGGTATATAGTAGATTCGCTCACACTATTAAATTCGTTGCTATTAACATATAATAAATTGGAAAGCAAGTACAAGTTCTGTCAGCGCGATTACTAAAAATAACAGCGAAATGTCAGAAAAGGGCAAAAGGCGTCGAACAAAAAAGTATAATCGTATTCATGGTTATTAAGCTAAAAACCTTCGTTATCTGCCTTAACTTTTCTTAGTCGTTAAGCTCGCGCAAAAAAGTAATTAAAATCACATTTAACTGCTTGCGGTATATGATATGATATTAAAAGGGAAAAACCCGGACATATACTACCCCGTACCGTCAAGTAAAATAAAATGTGTAATATATTTTTTTTCTACGGCATTATACTGATTTCAATACGCATTCCAGAAGTGGGTGTTGGTTTTTCAGATAGGTATGATTTCTTTAAGTTTAGTGTGATGGGCATCTTATACGTATTAGCAGAAGAGAGTATCCCGTTTATTTTCACTAAATTTATCTACAAAAAAATAGTTTATTTCGTTTCTAAATATATATTAATATAACATATATATGTTGGGAGATCCTTTGAATTAAGTATATACTTGTGCCAGTATTACCCGCGTTTCCATATCTTAGAAATGTTTGCAAACAAAATTAACTTAAGTAACTATTATTACGAAAAGTGGGGAGCAAGGAAAAACTAGTATAATCTAGTCTTTCATAATATAATGTGCAGAATGAATGGGTCAGCTCTACCGGGGATGACCACGTCCTCACAGAATACCAGGGGGAAATAGCAGCATAATGCTGTTGTGTTTCGTCTCAGTCCTGAAGAGTGACAATGCATCTGCATTATGATTCCTTGTCAACGATGAATGTAGATGTTATTACTTAAATAATAATACTTAAATATATTTTTTTTCTGTTTTATTTTAAATTTATTGTGTGTAAATTATTTTTGATATTATGTTATGTAAGATGTTGAAATAAAGCAATAAATTGTATAATTAAAATTTGTAAGAATAATAAAAAGAAAAATAATAAAAGAGAATAAAAAGAATGTATGTAATAATGTAAAGAATTTATTATGCGATACGATAAAAAAAATAGAACCGGAAGCAGGCTTCGTTACTGGATCAATATTGTTGAGCTTTTTCTTATTGATGTTAAGGTTGTCGCCTTTTTCAATCTCTTAATGTCAAAGAGATGAGATCAAGGAAAGGTTGGCAACAGTCTGTGAAGAAAAAATGATATAAAATACGTTACTGAAAAGAAACAGAAACAAAATCTATAAAATTAAGCTTCAGCCATAATGCCCGAAACAATATTCATCTTTGATTTATAATTATTACACTATATATCGAAGACTAAATCTTTGCATGGTGTCTGCTACATGACTGAAATTTTATTGAATATAGGTATTTTAGAGTAGGGTTTTGTAGAATTTGGTTAATTTCAAACTTTTCGGTTATAGAGACATGAGAAAAGAGAAAAGAAAAGAAATAAAATATATATAAAACATAAATACTACATTAAATAATAATGTACAATAACGTCATCCTAATAAAATGCATTAAAGAAAATAATCCATCCCCTTCTTTTACCTCCGAAGCTATTAAGATCAGAAATTATACATAGGAAATCCTAAACAAATATCCTAAGTCTTAATGGTCGTTATTCATCCAACATATAAATGTAGTAATTAAACTTCACAGTGTGATACAGATTAGATATAGACGTTTATTTCGGTTAATGTTACATAAATGTAATATACATAAAACGTAAAATCTTTGGAAAATGTTAGGATTTTGCTGTCAGCAAAATAAAATGCTACACAAATACATTAAACCGCAGCTTCAATGAAATTATTGAAATGAATTTACATTTTTAAAGCAATATTATCGGGCTATGACAATTAAATTAATACAAGGCCACTGGGATCAAATAATACAGGAGGAAAAACAGAAAACGGAAACTTATTGACGTCGGATGAAATGGCGGGCAAAAGATATCGTGTACCCCACATTAAATATGGTTAGGGAGTTGGCAAGCATGTTGGAATATGATTTACTCATGTTTCATATCGATAAGGATTAAATTGCCAATCGATACGGATCAATTTGGTCAATTTAGTTCCTACATCGCTGCGTTTATTAATAGTATTACCATAGTGTCACATTATTTTTATAAATTTTTGTATAAATTATCGTTGATTCAACTCGTCAGGTAATAAAAAATAAACATATATTTTTTTAATTGTCACAAGATGGTGTGAATGTGGGCTTTACATTTACCATTTTCAATAAAATAATTATCAATGAAATAATTGTTGTTGTCCAGGTCTGTACAAGGAATTTGTTTTCCATCGCCCCATAGGGATGATTTTTAAAATGTTAGTTTTCTTTTCTTATTTTGGAAATATGCTACTATTCATTTAAAGTAAATATCTATTACACATCAATAATCTAATATAAAGCGAACTATGTTTGTTTATTCTGCTTATTACAAGATTGCAACATTACCTGTTTATCCCAAACAAGAAACTTATACCATGATGATATTTATTAATTTTACCCTGGTATTTTTGGAGCCTAGCGCTCCTTCTTTCTTTCGTCTACTCTAATATTACAGCTAAAATAATATTTAGTACTACTACAACTAAAAGAATATTGCATGGAAAATTGTCTTTTTCTTGCCTTGAAACAAAATTCTCCTTGAAGGCTATTTTTCCGTTTCTATAGTTTATTTAATTATTAACATAACAATGAAACGTTTCTCATATTGTATAGCTGTTGTTTAGGACACACGCAGTTGAGATATTATTGCCAGACGTATTTCTAAGTTGGTATATAACCTGATATGGTTATTCGGCGATTGGTTGAAGATCCTTGGGCTTAGAATTCAGGACAGGAGGTTTATATCCCATTTGTTACGGTAGCATTTGTAAAAGTTCCAACAAGAGAAACATTTAATCATGTTAGTTATCGGTTGTACGAAATTCGTAGTTGACTCACTGCTATTTTTGATTGACTGATCTATGACCTATGTCGATAATTAACATATTACCGATTTTATTTTACCGTACAACTTTGTTGCCTTACCTTAATTTTATTTAGTATCTTGCTGAATTTTGAGTAGATATGATAAGAAACGAAATGATATTTTATTCTGACTATAATAAGAGAAAATAAAAAGTAATTATACGTTGCCATTTAAAAGTAATTAATACTCTTACAGATTTCTATATTTATTATCCTATGACTGGAAAGGCACAAGATACGGACTTTCTTGGTAAACCTTTAATAAATAAAAGAATAGAGTTATCTCGAAGTTATAAGTTTGGTGTTGTTTATAATTTGGTTTTCAGTATAAGGTTACATCCTACGTTAAATGTTTTTACTGATTTAAAAGTTTTATTACAGGTTAGGACAAAAACGATTATTGAAACAATTAATTGAGTTCTACTTTAATTGGAGCGAGTCAGAATGATAGAAGATACTTAATGATTTTTTTATATGTGTTCGTTAATTTTGATTATAATGAAAACCAATCTGGACGTAGCGAAGGCTTTCTATCGGGTTTGGCACACAGCTCTACTTTCTAAGCTTCCTTCCTATAGTGTTTCCGAGAAATTATGCAAATGGGTCACCAGCTTTCTCTCGAACTGTAGAATTCGTAGTAGACGGTCCGTGATGTGACTCCAAACCATTGCACGCCGGTGTTCCACAAGGCTGTGTGCTATCTCCTACCTTGTTTCTTCTGCATATCAATGACATGTTGCAAATTAATAACATTAATTTCTATGCGGATGACAGCATAGGGGATGAGTTATATGCTGGCCGCGCGATTATTCCTCGCCTCGAGAAAACGTCAATGAGTGCCGGAGCAAACTTGTCTGAGGTCGAGGCTTTGTTAAACCAAATTTCAGATTGGCGTTGACACTTACTATTGGGTGGGTTGCATGGGCGTTTCGACATATTCTATAAAAAAAGTAAGCTAACAGGGTGATTCGTTAACCATATTTTTTTTAGTTACTACAAGATTATCATATATTATGCCGTAAGTAACGGAGAATTTAGGACATTTACTCAGTTTACAAGTTAATAAATGGAAATATGATCAGATAGAAAGTATTTTAAGATAAGAATTAGGCCCTGAACTTACGATGAGGATACACTGACCACGAGGTTTTCTGATGGCTTTGATTCTTTAGAAAAAAAGGTTTTACTGTGTTTTAGTTACAGATTGTGTAATACAAAGGCATGTTATCTAATAAATCTTCTATTGTTGTGGATAACAATGGTTGTCCCTTTATGTCGGACGTGCTTCATTTGGGATATGTCAAACTCTGAAGCGGTTTTTAACAACATCTAGAGCTACATTTTTTAAATTATTTTTCTTTCATATTTGCTTATAAAATGCTATTTTGCATAATTTCCTTTGACATCAATTATTAAAGTATTGGCGTCAGTGCTTGCTTCTGAAACACGGTCGACGAACAATATATGTGTGATACAAATTGTCGATCGAATTTTTGATTTATACGTTCCTTGATCATGAATGGAACGGACAATCTCAAGGACATTCGTTACTTCGGATTAGAGACGGGAATGAAGAAAGTGTGCCTTTGTGTTTTTCGCTAATGTTTACAGCTCCGTATGAATCCTGCGTAGATGACGCCCCCAATAACTGTATTTTTATGTTACCATACTTTGATTCATCAGACAAAATGTCATAAGTTCAGACACACTGCACGTAAAAACAGGCTATCGAACTTTACCAAGGAAGAATTACTCTCTTACAGTATATACAGAATAAAGCGTCATGCGTTCAATAAGATATCTAAGCTAAGATTAAAACATTTAGCGTAAATAATAGTACCCACCACGCCATAATAGTCACCCCTTGAGTGGAGTTAATAAGAACGTTGCCATTATCACACGAGCTAGTTGCAAATTTATAATTTTTATGACGACTTATATTGCGCATCCGCCTTTCTGTATTTTACATTTTTAAATTATTTTTCTTTCATATTTGCTTATAAAATGATATTTTGCATAATTTCCTTTGACATCAATTATTAAAGTATTGGCGTCAGTGCTTGCTTCTGAAACACGGTTTCGGTCGACGAACAATATATGTGTGATACAAATTGTCGATCGAATTTGTGATTTATACGTTCCTTGATCATGAATGGAACGGACAATCTCAAGCGACGTTCAGTCCCGCGCTCACTTGGATGGTAAGTCCAAATTGGCCTCTAAAAAACTTGGTGTGCTTAATAGCACAGGACAGTATTTCATGTCGGCCCACTGTGTAAACAAACAAAGCGGAAGTTCGGCCTCACATGGAATACTGTTCTCATCTCTGGGCCGGGGCACCCCAGTATCAGTTTCTTCCGCTTGACCGCATTCAACAGAGAGTGGACCGCATCGTTAATTACCAGGTACTTTCTGATCGGCTTGATTCACTGGCGTTACGAAGAGATGCAACATTTCTTTGCTTTTTTTGTCGAATTTACTATGGAGAGTGTTCTGAGGAGTTGTTCGGATTAATTCCAGCCGCTGAGTTTGAACATCGTACATCACGACAGAATTTAAATTTTCATCCTCATCATCTCGATGCAAACCACCACTGTGCGCTTCACGTGAAATTCCCTGCCACGCACAACTACTCTGTGGAATCAGCGGTGTTTTCGAACGAATACGATTAAGGACCTTCAAGAAAAGAGCATTAACCTTTGTTGAAGACCGGCAACGCATTTGCGACTCCTCTGCTGTTGCGGATATTCATGGATGGCGTTGACACTTACTATTGGGTGGGTTGCATGGGCGTTTCGACATATTCTATAAAAAAGTAAGCTAACAGGGTGATTCGTTAACCATATTTTTTTTGGTTACTACAAGATTATCATATATTATGCCGTAGGTAACGGAGAATTTAGGACATTTACTCAGTTTACAAGTTAATAAATGGAAATATGATCAGATAGAAAGTATTTTAAGATAAGAATTAGGCCCTGAACTTACGATGAGGATACACTGACCACTAGGTTTTCTGTTGATGGCTTTGATTCTTTAGAAAAAAAGGTTTTACTGTGTTTTAGTTACAGATTGTGTAATACAAAGGCATGTTATCTAATAAATCTTCTATTGTTGTGGATAACAATGGTTGTCCCTTTATGTCGGACGTGCTTCATTTGGGATATGTCAAACTCTGAAGTGGTTTTTAACAACATCTAGAGCTACATTTTTTAAATTATTTTTCTTTCATATTTGCTTATAAAATGATATTTTGCATAATTTCCTTTGACATCAATTATTAAAGTATTGGCGTCAGTGCTTGCTTCTGAAACACGGTTTCGGTCGACGAACAATATATGTGTGATACAAATTGTCGATCGAATTTGTGATTTATACGTTCCTTGATCATGAATGGAACGGACAATCTCAAGGACATTCGTTACTTCGGATTAGAGACGGGAATGAAGAAAGTGTGCCCTTGTGTTTTTCGCTAATGTTTACAGCTCCGTATGAATCCTGCGTAGATGACGCCCCCAATAACTGTATTATTATGTTACCATACTTTGATTCATCAGACAAAATGTCATAAGTTCAGACACACTGCACGTAAAAACAGGCTATCGAACTTTACCAAGGAAGAATTACTCTCTTACAGTATATACAGAATAAAGCGTCATGCGTTCAATAAGATATCTAAGCTAAGATTAAAACATTTAGCGTAAATAATAGTACCCACCACACCATAATAGTCACCCCTTGAGTGGAGTTAATAAGAACGTTGCCATTATCACACGAGCTAGTTGCAAATTTATAATTTTTATGACGACTTATATAGCGCATCCGCCTTTCTGTATTTTACATTTTTAATCTTATAAATTTGATTCCTTTTTGCATTATATTGCAATAAATCAAGAATGATATAATACTAAAATAGGTATCATCAAAGGTATATAAGGTATAATCTCTTTCATTCTTTCTCTCTTGAGTGAACTTCAATTTATTAATATATTACGTATTTGTTTTTATGTTATATATATATATATATATATATATATATGTATGTATATATATATATATATATTTATGTTTGAGTTTTACAGCCAAAGATTGCAGATCAACCTAACACATTGGGTGCTGATTTGATGGTCACCATTACTTTGAGCGTTATACTTTCGTAATTCGAAGTCACTCAAGGCGTGTGTATTTGTTTGCCTCACTAAACCCATTTACATAGAACTGCTACGTCTACTCAATACTGAGGTTCCGTTGTTGCGTTAGGTAGATTTCACCCGTCGCCCACTACTTTTGTTAATTCACTTTGTGTACGATACTAATTATAAGATAACTAATTCTAAATTATGACACATATCTCACTGTGTCATAATGTGTCATAATTTAGAATTTGTTGGTTTTGTCTAGTTATAAGTATAATGCTATGTTAAAGATAGAGATAACTTAGAAGTACTCTCATGATGCTCCAGCTTGATCCCATTAGAGAAACCTTGTTTTAGATAGATCTTTGCCTCGATTGTCAATTTATTAGTGGACCGATTTTCGGAGTGTGGGGATTTTTAAAACATATGTTAATAGCCACAACACGTTCCAGAATGAATTTGTTTTGATGTTAATAAGTGGCAGTACTTGGTTGAGTTACGGGATTAAGAATTGTCTGAATGGCCTAAACGCGATTGCCATTGCGATTGGTGAATGAATAAGATGAATATACGATCCAGTTTTGCAAATAATTTTAGGACATATCGCCGAATATTTATTTAGTGATATGTAAAAGTGACATATGAAGTGAAAATGTATGTGAATCTGGACAATTGACTAGTTAAGCACATGCCATGTTTTTGAGAAGAAAAAATATCCTGGTGTTTACCTTTCGCAGATTTGCACAATGTTACGCTGTAAATCCATAGTTCACCTTCGCACTTTCAGGTAAGGAATTTTGTAAATCCTACAACTTATATTTTATGTCTCTGGGTTTTGATTTCATGCTCATGGTTAGCAATTTGTCTAAAATGGCGGTTGGGATCCTTGGCTTACGAGGCCATCGGAGATGTGGCCCTTGACCATGCGTTAGCCATAAAAAGATTTAATAATCCAAAATGAAAAATCTTCAATGTTGAACCTCGTTTTCAGATATTTAATTTGCTAAAATATATTAAAGACACATTTTAAAGAAGGCTTAATATTAAAGCGTTTAAAATACATTTCACAAAAAGTTACATGTTCTTATTCAGCTTAAACCTAGATAAAGCGACAGTGGTTAGAAACGAGTACGCTTAAGTAAATTGAATGGAGCGTTTCAAATGGAAAATCAAAGGAGTGTGCGCTAGTGGTTAAACAGTATCGTTGAGGATTATTTCAAAAGCTGCTTTGTAATTCTTTATGCTCTGGATATCCTCTGTATACCTATTCTTACGAGTACATATATATTGGCACATATACATCACCAATCATTGAGGAGGTGCAAATATAATGAGGATTGAATGGTTTTGTAGTGGTGGAAATCAGCAGCTGAAATCAAATTGAATGGGAACACCCATGATAAATGTACATAAAGAGATTTTTTATTATGCACACCAAGACATTCAGGATATGTGTCTTCTGTGTTTGTCAGCCTCAGACTGCCTCGATATGCCCCAGATCCAGATAGTATCCATATCTGGCATACTGTTAAGTTGATTTATTTAACTAACATTTGTTGCATCATCTGATCCTCATATATGTGTTAGATATCAAGATATGGTTCAATTAAAGAATTTTATGTCGTGGTAAGTATGCTTGCTATGCAGTTTGTTATTTTGTGTAATGCTTTCCCAATATTGATGTTAATTTTGTTTTGATGTCTTCAATTTGCAATTTACAACAAAATTTTTCATCCAGCCACAATCCAAGATGTTTCCCATGATTTGTTCTCGTACGTTTGTCGTTTTATTGTAATGACACAAATAAATAATAATATATAAACGAACAACAAATTATTATTAATTGTAAAAGCTGGATAGTCTTATATCAAAGGCCATAATTTTGAGAATAGATTTTATATTTAGACAAAAAAAAAATAGATGCCGTCCGAATGTGAGGTTAGGTGATCTATATATGTATATTTATGTATATATATATATATATATATATATATATATATATAACATGTATAATATTTACATATACACATAATTATAAATTCAATTAGTAATTATCAGGTGGTAGAAAATTTTGAATGAAACAAAATAAATGGATACACTAAAAAAATAAATAACAAAAAAGTGTTATAGAGATAACAGTGTAACATGATATGATTCCGTTGCTTTCATTTTCACATAACGGTTTCTAAGAACAGAAATTTATATTTGAGTTAACTGCCTCAACCTAAAAGAATAAGATAAATCCGTTCTACGTAGTAATTATTATTTTTTTCTTAATATTACTCATTTTTTTATCATTTTTAGAAACAATTTATAAAAACATTTTTATTATAATATAACGATAAAACGGAGACGTCATCTTATTAAGTGGAACGATCACAAAAACAACATTGCCGTCCAAGAAAATGTTTTATTCATGTTGTATAAACTTGATGAAAATATGGCAGGCCTACCTTTTATTTTACTCCCTTAGTAGATATCATTACCATCCCTTTTTATCATATATATGTACAACGAGTACATCGTATTATATATACTTTTACTCATTAGAAGTAAAGGTAAAATAAGTAAATGTTTAGAAAGTTCCAGTAATGTGTACAGAACTGACTCGAATATGTGAAGTCTTTCAATTGTTCACGATGATTTTCTTCACTATATATTTCATGAAAGCACTTTATATTTTTTTTAATAATAAATTATGAATATCAAATTCTTCTATGTAGTTGTGAAATATAAAGCTATTTCATACAATATATGTCTTCTGACTACGTAAAAAATTTACAGATTGTTCGCCTTAGCCCCTCTATTGATAAAAAAAAAATTGATAAAAAAATATCAGTATAATTTACTTCATCGATAACCGTTAGTTTCACGTCATAACCTCTAGCTGTATTAACGCAAGTCTGGGCATTCATTGAACCCTTGAACCGATTGAAAACTCATGTGAGATACATTTCTCCTTACCTCTAATGTGCTGTATTTTATTTATTTTTAAAATGGATTATAACGTTACTATTACATGTATTCATTATTAAATGGTCTACGTAACTTAGTTTGGCTAAAGTAAATTAAAACATATATACAAACATAGTACCGTATAAATATGTATATTAATCGAATAAAAAAATTCACCAAACGTCAGTGACAGTGGTAGAGCTACACTACAGTTTGTTTCTAGCTGCAGAATGAATACGTCAGCTCAACCGGGGTAGGACCACGCCCTCACAGAATACGAGCGTAAAATAGCAGCATAATGTTGCTGCTTTTCGTCTGATGAGAGCAGGGATCCGGAGACCTTTATTACTAGTGACCGGGTATTCCATCATCTCAGTCCTTATTAGTGGCAACGCATTAATCTGCGTGGATTCCTCATCAAGGATGAATGTAGAATTGACCACTGGAATCGCTATAGCATCAGGTGAACTGTGTGCTCGTTTGTTACTCTCAATTTAATTAAAAAAACACATTTTAACAATAAAGTTATACCTTTTTAATCGAAATTTCAATATCTCGTACGCATTCTAAATAAATAAGTTTACATCTATACTCTGTGTCAGAACCGGTATATTTAACCATCGTCGACATGACTATATACTCTTTCGCAGTGATTATGACCGTCATTACCAGATACCACCTGCTTCACGTCTCCCGTGGGTGTACACAACCTGGCACTTTTGGATTTCAATACGTTATTACGTATATACGTATTTGTAGTCAGTCCTAAAGCTTAAAAACTTAATTCACATGGGGCAAGTGTTGAATATTATCGTGTCATTATATTTTAATCAATAGGTTGGAATTTGTTTGAACCGTTTCAATGTTTGGACATTCCTTATAATTTAAAAATCTCAAATTGACTATAGACAATAGACTATACATATTCATATATATTTATTCAATAATCTATATGAGTATTTTAATTAGTAAATTAAATTATTCTTTACTTTTCGTTTTAAGTTTCTGAAATTTAAGTATTTTTTAATTGCTACCTTACTCTCTAGACTACGGTATATACCGCTGCGCTTGTAGTGGTTATATTCAGAGGTTCTGAGAACAGTTTATAATTTTTGGTACCTTAATTCTGGAGTCCAAGTCCTGACTGGCATTATAAGTGTCGCGCAGTTTCAGGGGAGTGCCGTCCAGTATTATACAGAATATTAACTCATAAATACAATCCTCATTCTAAGCATATATAATTGGATTTTTAGGAAAATATACAAAAATAGCACCTAATATTTTAAGGAACAAGAACAAGCGAATAAATAAATTCTCACAAATTTTTAAACTTTGTGCTGGCTCTTTGTCCATGCGCTCATTGTGAGAAAAGTGAGTCTTGAAAGATGTTGCAGTAAGTTAAGAAATAATTGAATTTTGGTTCGATAGAAAAAAATGAGAAATAAATATATGATATGAACGTGGACACGTTACACGACTTCGACTACTTTGATTAATAAAATTAAATCCTAAGCGAAATATACCATTGCACGATCTCAATCTCTGAGAGGTATGTAGATGAGACAAAAAAATATAATTTAAACCGTACAATAACCCGTGCTAACTATGATTATTAGTATTAAAACGTCAAACACTGTCTTCTCGTTCGAATTATAAGTACTGAAAAAATTCAATCAGTTATAAGTACTAAAACAAAAATGTTTAAAAGGTGGGAATAATACCAAAAAATTCAACCGTTTCTCCGAAATTTAAAAAAAGTGACGAAACCTTTCTCAGGATTTTGAAATAAGTCAAAATTTAGGACGAATTAATTTAAAGCATATTTAATTTATAACTTACTAGATAATGTCCAGCGTGTGTTGCAATGACTCTTATTTTTAACTATGGTAAAAAAAATCACTTAAATGCCATATAAAATTTTAACAAAATTGGGTAAAGAATGCTCACCCACCCATAGAATATGAATACACAAACAATTTTTAATAATACGTTATTATGTTTTGTGTATAAAAACCTTTAATATTCAAGAATATATCATAATTATTAAATCATTGTATTAATGTTATTTAGTCCGTAAATGTGAAGGCTTAAAAGAAAACAGTTAAAGTAATTCAATAACAAAATCAGATTCAAATCGAAGCCGCATATACAAGAAGCGGCTGTATGAATGTTTCAATCTTTATATCGTCCTTTATACTGCTTACGTTCGCATCTTACATCATGATGTTATTTCACTGTGTTTGATATTCGGAACACCGTAACGTATCTTGATGTACACGTTATTGAGTGAAATACTGCTCATTAGCCGTAACGAGAGGAGTGGAGTATTTGCTAAACTTACCTTGCAAATAGAGTAAGTTTTACTCGGTTTTCATTCCCTTAAGGATTAGGCGAGCTTAATTACATTTCCTAATTAGTGTTTTATTTACTTTGTTTCGATTTAAAAGTTTATTTTCCTACTTTCAGCTTCGTGAGCAGAGCCTGTTGAGATTGTGTCCATGAGACTTCAATGTCACATGATTCGGTACAGGAACCATTGCTCGTAAAAAAAGTTCTGTTCATCTGGCACAATTTTTTTCTAAGCCTATCCGTATATTAAATATGCAAGTTCATAAGCTGTCTAAGTTAGACCGTCTGTTGACTACTACCCAGACGGTTGTTAAGTGAGTATATCATTGCAATAGTTTGAATGAAAAGTTTGAGCGCATTGTTTGCATCATACGCTAGCGTTGATGCTGTCATCAGCTGGTAAAGCATTCAAGGGTTTCATTTGGTTGTCAGATATAAGTCCTACTTTGTTCGTAAGCAAGAATCAACATAGTTTTAAATAACATATTTACATTACTTTTAATTTTTAAGACAATCAAAAATATAGGTATAGGTATATTTACAAAGTTATATTATATTTATTGCATTTGTAAAGATTGTAGGTTTTATATATTTGTTTAAAAATTCTGCGTTACATAAAGAAAAATACCAACACAATTACTTACCACCAGAATTATGAAGAATATAATATTTTATGATTACATTTTCGACCACATCAGGGAATAGTAAGGCATCATTGTTTTTACTTACCCCTGGAGAGTAGTTCAAATGTGATAATGGAAATAATTTACAAAAGTTTTACATATCTGTTTCTTAAAAGTTGACTAAAGTTAAAAAAACGCTAATTAGAGTGTTAAAGAGCCTTGTTGACTCCAAAATTCTAGATTATTTTCGAAATTAAGTTGGTCTGCCATAATCGGCCATGGACATAGGCATTTCATCTCTTCTCTAGCTTTTAAATACCGGAGCGTTGCCCTTTACTTTTTTATTTAGTTCTCAGTCGTGCATAACTACAATATCTTCCTTCACTACACAACTCATAGTCAATCAGTAGTAGTATATATATATATATATATATATATATATATATATATATATATATGAGAAAGTAGAAAAAAACATTTTCTACGGTTCCATGTGTTTTATAATGATCAATTGCATTAAAAACTTTCTTAACAGAACAATTTAAATGCTCAGCTATTCTTCTGTACGCCTACTTATGATCTATTTGTAAATTAACAATTATTTGCTAAGTTGACACAACTTTTATTTTTGGCCAATTTGAACAAAATAAAATTCAGTTTAAATTTTGAATTGCCGCTAAAATAATAGAAAAAGCCAAGAAAGAAATATTATTCGCCAATTTCAAACAAAGCACGAGCCATGGATGATTTTTAAAAATGTTTCTAATTAGGCGTCCAAGCGGCCAGTAACAAAAATAATCTCCTACATGTGTAAGGCTCATTTTGTAATTAAAAGTAAGATATGTTTAATATTTTATGCATTTAATGAGTTTTTTATTTGAGTGGCTATATTATTGCATGATTATTAGTTATTGAATGTGTATATTTTTTACGAACATTTGTACTTGAAGTTATACTTTTTTAATTCATAAGAAGTGTTTCTAGTTATATGACCACCACTGTATATTTATATATATACATTATTTATTCGATAAATAAAATAACTTTTAATTAATCAAAGAACATTACAAGACAATGGATCGTAACCATTCAGAGCTAAAGAAGTTTCCTGTTTTTTTTTTAATTAAACTAGCTGAGAATATATTACTTCGAAATAGGTCGAGGTTTTTTTATAAGAGTTTTAACCATTGCGTTTCACTTTGTAATAGAATTCCAATGAACGAAGATAATTATTTCACGGGTGAGTATCCACCTCTCCCACAAAAATTCATTTTATTTTAGACTTTAAAACAATTAAAAAAACTTAAAATTATAATATTTGTTATTTTAATAGATACTCTTCAAATAATATTAACCAATGCTTAATTTTCAGGCTTTAGAAACTTTTCTATAGGAAATCTCAAACATATCCATATCCAACTACAAAAACTTTTGAAATTAGCTTTTGCTGTGCAAGAAATATTAGTATATTATTAATTTTCTACCGGCGTTTAGTAGATACAAAATCAATCTATAAAACGTTGACTAAGTGACCGCGATAGCAACATTTATTATGAAGCGCCAGCTTGCTTCGAAAGGCACGTTAAGCCATATATCTTGGATAGCACTATAGATCGCTCTTAGTCAATAAAACTAGAAAAGTATAATGAAAAATAGCTTAAATATACAATGTGTGTACGAAGTTTGCAATATATTAAATAAAGTAGCTCACATTTTTTATTCCAATCGGGATTAACAGAGATAGTAAGCTACCCATATTTTATCTAGAGTTTATTAGTACCCAAACATAACTAATGAGTGAGCCTGACGTCTATCACCGATCAGAAATATTAGGAAGTGATTTTAGTTCGAAATTGACAAATATAATACGTTGGTAGCATCTATCAGGCATTAAAATCAACAAATGTCATATAGCTTTTTTAAAACTCATTGTTTCAACTAAATATTACGTTGAAATCGTCTTGCTAATGCGGTATATAGTTGCATTAGCCAGATAATTCCTTCAATTTCGTAAAATTATCGTATTTATAATATAATCGAAATATTGTAAACTGTAAGCGTGTCGTTACTAACCTTAATATCTGTCGTGGTAGAGGACCGGGCGTATGTTTTTCATTTAACGTTACGTGTGCTGAGGTCAATCCTCCTGTCGGCGCTGGTGTATTTAGACTACTGATTGACTATGAGTTGTGTAGTGAAGGAAGATATTGTAGTTATGCACGACTGAGAACTAAATAAAAAAGTAAAGGGCAACGCTCCGGTATTTAAAAGCTAGAGAAGAGATGAAATGCCTATGTCCATGGCCGATTATGGCAGACCAACTTAATTTCGAAAATAATCTAGAATTTTTATATATATATATATATATATATATATATATATATATATATATATATATATATATATATATATATATATATATATATATATATAAATATATATATCGAATAAAATACTGATTTTATTTATTAATTGGCTTTGTAATGTTTATCAGCTTTGCCATATATTCAATCAAGTAAGTTTATTCGAAAATATTAACTATGTAACGGGATATATTAAAAAAAATTCAAACATACAAAGTACCAGACCAAGAGTTAGTTTGTTGTCAACAACAAACATTACAAAATAAAGAAAGTCCATCGAAGTATTAACTCTTTGAGTGTTAGTACTCTTCGGTTTGTAATTACAGGCGTTAAAAGAGAAACCTAGCCTTTTTGTCCACTGCTAGACAGATTGTGAGTTCATTACATTTTTTTATTATGTTTAATCAAACGTTGTTTGCCAAGTGTACCTATTACAAAAGATCTTACTTTAACTAAATTGAAGTCAAGAGAATTGTGCGATAAATAAGTGACGTATATTTTTTTCAATTTGTGAGAAAATATTTGAAGCTGTCATTGTTTTGCAATGGTTTATAGTGATTTGTATGAACATAAGAATGTTAATTATTATATACTAAAACCAAAGTTTTCGGCTAAAACATTCTACACAAATTAACTGTGTTTTTGGGTAATACGTTATGTTAACGGTAATTTCCTAGGTGTCTATTATCTCTCTTATATCTATATCTATATACTTTTGTACTCCGGAATATACTCTTTCAAATTATGTTTTAACAATAGCTCGGCCTAAGTTAAATGGGGCACCGAGAGTAGCTTCTATTACAATTCAAATTGAAAACCTGGATACTGAACAAGGCACTCGACATAAGATATTATTCTTCAAAATTTAAATGACTTTAACCCAAAGTTGAATGCTACCAACTATGATGGAAACACAGAGGACGCATGCAAAATTACACGCGTTGACCATTCTATATTGTGATTAAGTTATTTTATTACAACTATTATTTAATGATACCTTGAAATTGACAATAGAACTATTTAACTGTTGAAATTGAGTGTTAGTTCAGTTAATATAATCAGGCGTAACTTTGCGGAGATTTATAACAAAAATGTAAATCAAATTAAGAAAATTGAATTCCTATAAAATTATTAACTTATTTCTGTATGTATTACTACCAAACAATGCTCTTTTTCACTTAAAAATGCACATGCAATCTATTCACACAGCATAAACCTTCTACTAGAACCAATAAACCCAAGTCATAAATTACTACTTCAACAAACACGAGGGTATTTACACCTCCAACACAATGGTTTTATAATGCTATATTAACTGGACGACCTTTATTTTTTGGTATAAAAGTTTAAAAAAATTGCACTTTGCACCTTGCAATTACACAAAATTGCTGTTGTACAAGGGAAGTAATATTTATTTATTATTACAGTTATTCATCTTTAATACCAAAATACGGGTAAAATTATTAACTACACTACTACATCATTAAAAATTACACTGTCTCTCATACACACAACTAATTTATAACTTTTTTATGGCTGATGGCCACCGTTAGCCCGAAAGCTTTTACAACCGGGTTAAAAGGTGGCCGTGCGCTTAGGGCACTCAGACGAGACCTTTATTTATAGGTAACCAGCACAAGGGATCCCGAGAGGTAACCTCTGTCTGGTCTGTTACCCTGCATGTGAAAGCAACTGTCTCGAGGATGTCCGACAGGGCCGAATTTCGGCTCGATCAATTGCTTCTAACGGATAAACTTAATATGTCATTCTTATTAAAGACATTTACCAGCACTTCGGAATGCGTTGGCGCTGGAGAAGAAATGGCGCAAAAGCTCTAGCGATGCTCCTATGTATGTTAATTGGTGTGTTAACTTAGTTAACTAGGTTAACTTAATTTCCTCAGTCTCTTTCGGATGCGAGCGAAGTTATGGTTCGCGATGGCTTTGTACGTGGCGGCACTCATCGTCAGTGGATTGTGGCAAGCTAAATTCAGGTAGAGAACTATGTTCGGGAGCTCAAAATCTGATTGGATATTTTCATTACGCAAGAACCACGATTTGTAATTTTGCATGGAGTTGGAATTTTTTTTTATAGAATATATGGCAAAGCTGATAAACATTACAAAGCCAATTAATAAATAAAGTCAGTATTTTATTCGATATATATATATATATTTATATATATATATTTATATATATATATATAAATATATGAAATACTGTTTGCCATAAAATAACTAGATCACAATATAGAATGGTCATCGCGTGTCATTTTGCATGCATCCTCCAGGTATTATCAATATGAATTGTAATAGAAGCTGCTCTCGGTGCCCCATTTAACTTAGGTCGAGCTATTGTTAAAACATAATTTGAAAGAGTATATTGCAGAGTACAAAAGTATATAGATATAGATATAAGAGAGATAATAGACACCTGGAAATTACAGTTAACGTAACGTTTTACCCAGAAATTACAGTTAACTTTTGTACAATATTTTAGCCGAAAGCTCTTTCGTTCTTAAGTTCTTTAGTATATAATAATATACATTATAATGTTCATACAAATCACTATAAACCATTGCAAAACAACGATAGCTTAAAATATTTTCTCACAAATTGAAAAAAATATACGTCACTTATTTATCGCACAATTGTCTTGACTTCTATTTAATTAAAGTAAGATCTTTTGTAATAGGTACACTTGGCAAACAACGTTTGATTAAACATAATAAAAAAATGTAATGAACTCACAATCTGTCTAGCAGTGGACAAAAAGGCTAGGTTTCTCTTTTAACGCCTGTAATTACAAACCGAAGAGAACTAACACTCAAAGAGTGTAAATACTTCGACGGCCTTTTTTTTTTTTGATGTTTGATGTCTGGTACTTTGTACGTTTGAATTTTTTTTAATATATCCCGTTACATAGTTAATATTTTCGAATAAACTTACCTGATTGAAAATAAATGAAATGAAATTAACTCTCATAGTAAGTTCAGAGTTGAAAGATTGAAATAGCTAAAGTAAACTTTGTTTCACAACTTCCCCTCTATTTAAATAAATCTATACAATCATCTTTTACAGAGACTTTGCTGGGTGTGCAGGAATGCGGCAGATCCTCCGGTGAAAACTCCGAGCTTGCTAAGTCACTGGGGATCGTACTATCTGTAGTGCTATTTTTCCTTACGAAAATGAATACATTATTACAATAAGATTAAAATGGCATCTTTTTCGTAGTTTTAGAGGCTAATTACTTACGTGAAATTCTGAATTTTCATATCAGCTTTAACGCATCTCTCTAAAACCATAATTTCTAATATCGAATAGTAGATAATGTTTAAAACATTAACAATGACCTTAAAATTAGTAACTACTCGATTAACTTCTGGAAAAGTCTTTTTGTTTTACATCCCGAAAAAACATATACCTTACGAATATTTATCTAAGTACTGGTTATAGAAATATTTTGAATGAAAAATTAGACAATTTACAAACGTTGATGACATCTTGGTATGAGTCAAAATTTATAACGAAAATTATGTTTATATTACAGAAAAGAACAATAAGGTCAATGTATGATCTTTGCTGGAAATATTTCCTGAGTAAGGAATTAAAAACGATAGGTATTCTGAGAGAAAACTAGACCCATCATAAAAAAAGATATCCATTACATTAAGACCTGAGTACTGTATTTATAGACAATTGACTCCACATTTTCATTTAAAAGGGTACAACATTATTTGTGAAGTTGAACGTACGATTTTACCCGATTTATAATTAAGACCATTGTTAAGTTAATGATTTTATTAGGGTTAGAAATCCGTAGAAGCTTTCTATCTCGCTTCACATAAGAGTATAACAATACATAAATTGAATTACTACATCTATATAAAATATCACCTTTGACTTTATTGCCTGGTTGTTTTCAGGAGTATATATTTAGAACTAGTTTATTTATCATTGACTATTCGAAAGTGCCTGTAAAAGTTAATACGACAAACATTCGTTTCTACATTCAGTTTGAGCAGATCTGTCGAGAAAGGGAACTGAAGATTCAATATAATTGTTAAATTAAAAAGACAAAATTTTATTAAACATGAAATTCATTTCTCAGACTTAGACGCCTACGAAGGAAATATTGTTTATTTGATCTTATATGCGTAAACTTCACCCTTAGTCGATTAAAGATGGTTATTTGATTACCTTCTTTTTTGTAAGTAAGGGAACGTCTCCGTGGTGGTTAGAACAGATTAAACCGGAGACGCACCGACTAAAACTCTATAGTGTTCCACCTTCGCCGCATAATCGAAAAGTCACGAGACATCTTTCATACATATCCGCGGCCCCATCAGCCTGACCTGATTAAACTGAATTCATAAAAATTAGATACTCTTTATTTTAACCTGTAAATAACATTAAAAATTAAGAAAATAGTACCTTATGTATAATTTAAAATCTATTACGCTTTAAAAAAATTATCTATTGAAATTTTTAAAGCGTAATAAAGTATTTTATGAAAGAGCTATTTCAAAATACTTACGGAGATTATCATCAAACGCCTCATTTTCCTTCCTTTTGTGCTATAAAATGTTCCTCGTTGAATGTTCCATGATTCTTTTAAATATTACTTTAGTGTAAAAGCTTACAATAAAGCGCAAAGATGATAACATGTAAAAAAAAACATGACTGCATTAATATTGAAAGTGTGTAATATTTATACACATTTTCATATATATACAAGTATATCTATTCTTCTAGAGATCTATACATGTGCTTAATTTCGCAACGTATTCAATATTTATAGTATAGTATTTATATACTGAAAAATAATCTTCTATTTTAAGTGTTTTTTTTTCATTTTGTATTGTTTTGTGAATTTGTCTTATTTTTCTTCGATCTACGAACTAGTCAACTCTTCACATGGAAATAGGAAAGAAAAAGAATTTCCTATACTCTTAAAAACATTGAGGAGGGACTATAAATAAGTGCTATTTAGAATTTAAGTGTGGGATTTTAGTAATCGATTGGAAAAATTCCCGTTGTACTTCAAAGTTTTGCAATAATCGCAAGTTTTATCCTTGCGGTGCCCGAGTAAAACTAAGTTGGCAAAATAACTAATGAAATTCCATTACTTTTACTTTTGATCAAACAATCTTTATTATGGGAACCAAGAATTATATATAACTAATATTTAAATATATAATGTATTAACAAATAAACCTCTTTTATCAAGAACTGTCTAGTCTTTGGCTACTATCCCATCTTTAAGTAAGTGACCTACATGGGTAACGTATTAACTCAAGAAACTTTTAAATACTTAGGTAGAGCAACAATACACTAACTGTGGCAAAAAATCTTTGGATTGGTAGAGGATACCAAAACATATGCAGCATTACTGTATTTCGTCTGATAAGTAAAAGAAACCTGAAACCTTGATACTGATGACGAGTCAATTTGTTTTAGTCTACAGGGGTGAAGGCACTTCTGGAATTTGATTTCTTATCGAGGATGAATATGCAAGTCGTGGACCGCAGTCACTTATGATAAGGGGAACGGTGTCCGTTTATCTTTTAATATAATTGAGAAAATAATAAATAAAAAATGACAATAGACTACGACAAATCATGAAAAAATATCAAAACAGGATTTTTACCGCCTTAAGAGAGGAATTTTGATTATAGGAACAGAAATTTATTTACATTATCACTTCACGCGGATTACTCGGGCTAATTTGAGTATAATCATCCAAACTCTTTGTCAATAATTGTAATTAACTTTTATATTTTTCTATATATATGTGTGTATTTATATATATATATATATATATATATATATATATATGTATAATTGGTTTCTTGGTTGGCGATGGACACACAGAATACCAGAATTAAATTGCAGCATTACCTTTTGTTTAATGCAACGATTGTATGGATCTAGATATCCTATTAGCGTAGCATTCCATCTCACTCCTCAAGGGTGATAACGTATATAAATACTTCTTGAATCTTCGCTCAGATTGAATATAGATATCATGGGCCGTAATAATCTTTTGAACTGGATGCTCGTCACCTCCAATATAATGATAAATGAAAAGTAACAATAATAGAAGTGTATTATTGCTGGTTTATGATTGATTGTTAATGTGAATATTATATTGAATATGAAATTAAATCTAACCTATCTTTAAATGCCTAACTGCAGATTATTTTTATGGGAATGTCTGTTAGACCCATTATACATGTTTCCGAGCGTTGCACTTTAGGTGCCAAGTTCCGTTATCCGTGTAAATTTCGGATAAGACTTACATTTATTCTTTATACATACTATATGTTATTTTTCTTGCAAATTTCACTATTAAGGCGTTTAACATTAAATACGTAATCACAGAAATATGTTTGAACTTTTGCGTTATAAGCTAATATTGAATAATGTGGGAGTACTGTTTATATTATACTGTATTGTATTTAATTAACTTGATTGATTGTTATTGATGAATAAATTTATTTTTATACAACTTAGTGAAAATTACATGTAAGCAGTTACATTTATCCACGAAAGGAGATGACGTCGTGACGACAATGTATACTTCTGGGGGATAAAGTAATAAACAGTACCTCAAAAAATATATTTAGGTTTTTAGTTTTCTTTATTTAAAAGAGTAAAACAGATTATTATCAATTAAACTACATGTTTTTCGTACATAACAAAAGTAATGAATTGCATTAAGTATTTCTAATTTTTACTGAGGTCAGTGTACGCCCTCTTAATATAAAGTAGTAAGTTTGTATATATATCGAGCTCTTGAAATGGCGCTCTCGTGTCCCGAAGCTATTAAAGCAAGATTCTCATATTATGGAATTTAACTAGTCTACGAATTCAATTTAAACATTCATATTTCGTGTAGGTTTCACGTATGTTTATTGTATTTGATTTTGTGCAAACATTATGAAAGACTATTACTCTATATTTAAAGATAACAAACAGCATATTTGTTACGAGAATTTCGTAAAAAGAAATGTTTGTGCTAATTTTTTGTAGTCCATTATTGTAATTCCTCAGATTTTCGTACACAGAAAAGATGCGTTTCATTTGTGAATGAAATATTATTATCAGGAAAAATGGGTGTCGTTAAGGGTTTATTCCATTATGAGTAAGGTATTCATGGATTACATATAATGTTACGTAAATATCTAATCCTAATATCTAATCAAACCCAAAATACAATAAAAGTCCATTTATTTGAATGACCTATTAAAATCATTCCTTGAATTCACAATTTTCCTAGTATGTTATCGAACCTGAAAATATTATACATATATATATATATATATATATGCATATATATTTATATATAAATATATATATAATGTTATATATATAGCATTAGCTAACTATAATTACAAATTAAAAGCGGGCTGCGATTAGAGCACGTAGAGTGGAGTAGATGAACAAAAACGTCTTTGAATTAAAATAGATTTCTTAATTAGAAATATTTATTATTTTTTCAGTTGGTAAGTATTTTCACATATTTTATAATAAACATATTATTTTTAATTGTGTTACGGATATAAATATACTAAGTAATAATAAAAATGTGTACTTGATTTAGAATTTTATATGCCTTTCAAGGCTATCTTAACAATCCTTTTAATAACGTAATTCAACGGTAAATTAAAAAAAATTCAATGTCATTTTATCGAAATTACGAAGTTGACATTGATAAAATGCTGTGGAAATTTATTCACAGGGTGGTTGATAATCATAATTTGATATGCAAGCTAGAACTTAAGTTTATGCTCGGTGCCGCCACCAATGAAATCCGTTAATTGATATTTTAAATGTTAATTAATGACGTATACTTTAAGAGTTAATTAATGACATACTTTAAGTGTTAATTAATGATGTACTTTAAGTGTTAATTAATGACGTACTTTAAGTTGAAGGCATACATCACTAGGACACCTGCGTACTTAAGAAATAAATTTATATAATATTGCAGTGATTTATGATGTCCGACAGACAGTAGTTGAGCCACGTGACTTTACAATATTTTTCTGGAGATAAGGTCAATACCCATATTATGGACTAATATTATGAAAGCTGTGTAAAAGCTAAAGGATATCCTAAATTATAAAAAAAAAGAAGTCTTCGGATTACAAAACCTAATTAGTTGAAATGTTTTTTTTAGTTTTTCATCCTCATCATCTCGATGGTTGGCAATCCTGCACTGTGTGCTTCACGCGAAAGTTCCTGCCACGCACAATAATCTGTGGAATCAGCTGTCGCCAGCGGTGTTTCTGAACCGATACGACTTAGGCACTGTCGAACAAAGAGCCTGCTCCTTCCTAAAAGGCCGGCAACGCATTTGCGACTCCTCTGACATTGCGGATGTTCATGGGCGACGGTGATCGCTTACCATTAGGTGAGATGCATGCTCGTTTGCCGACTGTACTATATATAAAAAAAGTAAAAAAAAACTATTCGTTAAATCGTTAGTAAAAATAATAACCATTTAAATCTACGACCCCTAAGACATGAGGTAGTTATCCTAGCTACTATCACCACTTTAAACTTATGTATATCTATAAACTTGCGGGTACTTAATTCTATATTGAAGTGTAATGATGTTAATATGGCTGTTAATATGTTAGTTCAAGAACTTCAAAAAGCTATAGACATAAATACAGTAATTAAGACAATCCCTTCTCGAAAGAGAATAAAAGTTCCTTGGCTTACCACAGGACTACTCAGATGTATTAGAAACAGAAACAAACTTCATCACAATTGTAAGGCTGATCCTGAAAATATATATCTTAAAACTTCTTATAAGCGCTATAGAAACTTTTGTGGCGAGTTATTAAAAAAAATTAGGGCAGATTTCGAAAGAAATGAAATAAAAAGTGTCGGAAAGGACAGTAAGAAAATGTGGAAGCTTATTAAAAATATTGCTAAGTTTGGTGATGGTAATTTACCTAATAATAATAATCTTTTAAATTTAAAATCAACTCCACTTGAATCTATCAACTACATAAATATTTTTTACTGATATTGGAAAGAATCTTGCAGATGAAATTCTGTTTAATCATATTAGTAGAAAATCCGTTTCTGCTGATTCCAATTTAAAATATGAACGTCAATCATTCGGCTTATTGCCCACAGATTCATCTGAAATCGAGCTCATAATCAATGGGCTAAAATCAAATTCAGCACCTGGATTTGATGGTATTCCAACTCAAGTACTAAAATCTGCTAAACATATACTAATTCCTTGTATTACTCATATCTGTAACCTAAGTATTGACACAGGCCTTTTCCCAGACATATTCAAAATTGCGTTGATCTCACCTATTTATAAAGGCGGAGATAGGGACAGTGTCACCAACTACAGGCCTATTTCTATTCTGCCGGCTTTATCGAAAATATTAGAACGTTTACTAAATAATCGTCTAAAATCATATTTAGCTAAATTTAATATAATCTCGGAAAACCAATTTGGTTTCATAAATGGAAAATCTACAGAAGATGCTGTACAGTCTTTAACAGAATTTGTTGTACGTCAAGTTGATAAAAATAACAAATGCATAGGAATATTCTTGGATCTCGCAAAGGCGTTTGACACTGTCTCCGTCCCGATTCTACTTAGCAAAATGGAAAGGATGGGTTTTAGAGATACATCCTTAAAATTGTTTCAAAGTTACCTATCAAATAGAAGACAACAAGTGAAAATCGGTGACTTAAAAAGTGAGTTGACGTATATCAATTATGGCGTGCCTCAAGGTAGCATTTTGGGCCCAACCTTGTTTCTTCTATATGTTAACGATCTCTATGGTCTTAAAATACGAAATTGCAAAGTCATTGCCTATGCCGATGACACTGTATTACTAATTAAAGGATCTACCTGGCAAGAAACTGCTAAATTAGCGGAGATTGGACTTGAGGAAGTAATGTCATGGCTCAGAAGAAATCTATTAACGTTGAACTTAAGCAAGACCAAGTACCTGACCTTCACTAAGTCCTTTATTGACCAAAAACGCACATTTGACTCAATCCCTGTCAGGGCACATAGATGTGGTAATTTGTCATCTCTAACGTGTGCCTGTACAACTTTGGAGAGGGTTAAATCCATTAAATACCTCGGTATTATTGTCGATAGCCTTCTTAATTGGCAAGAGCATATTGACTCTTTAAAATGTAGAATAAGAAAACTGTTACCTATTTTCGGGCGTATAAGGCATATTCCCGCTGAACTTCTAAAACCATCTACTATGCTCTTTGCCAATCTTTATTGGCTTACTGTGTATCGGTCTGGGGTGGTACTTGTAAAGGTTATCTTTGCCAGTCGAACGATCACAGAGAGCATTGTTAAAGGTTATGCTTCACAAACCCTATACATTTCCAACATCACAGCTTTTCTCTGAAGTGAAGGTACTCACGGTCCGCCAATTGTTTATTTTGAATTCTGTACTAAGGACTCATTCAGTCTGCAGACCAGATTTTAATATTTTCCTGAATCTAAGAAGAAAAGACCGAATCATATTACCAGAAAAATTTTGTTCCTCCTATGCTCATAGACATATATGTTTTTTGGGGCCCTACCTATATAAAAGAATAAGTAATGACATCACTATATATACACTTACTCATTACAAATGTAAGCAGGTACTCACAAGTTATTTAATGTCGTTGAAGTATGAGGATACTGAAACTTTATTAAAAATAAATAAGTAAATTTTACCCGGTATGCGAATGAAATGTTTTTACAAACAAACAAATATATATCTATATCTATCTTTATGTATATACCACAAACATATTTGTATTGTAAATTTAAGTTAAGCAAATATTATTGTAACATTTTTATAAATCGCCCTTAACCTTCTCTTGTACCACACAATTATGATATAACAAGTATTGTTAATTCACTAGACTAGTTATACTTTGTGTGTACGATTTTAAACTAATATAATTTAGTACTACCTTCCTTATTGGGATATTCTTTCTTTTTCTTTAATTAATCTATAGTTTTAATGTAACAGTAATTCTAAGTTTTATTTAAATTAAACTTCATCCGGAGGGGCTTAGCAGCTGTAACACAGGTCTAAGACCTAGCACGGTTGCTAAAGAGAAAAAATAAATGGTTGAAGTTGTAATTGTAAAACAAATCAAATATCTGTTACGTAACAACGTTGTATAATAAATGTAAAATGTAAAAAATGTAAAATGTATTGTATTGAAGAAGACTGGATCCACTGTTTCGCACAATGGTTGCAAAGAATACAAAAGTGTGTAAGTAGTGAGGGCATATACTTCGATAAACAATAAAATGTATATATTTTTTATTTTTTTTAATATATCTGTTATTTGCCATAAACTTAGATAATGTCTATAATTTACAATTTGTACGCAAATCGTTTGTAGAAATACAAATGAGGTATACAAATGGTGGCACCGATGGAATGGAATCGTTACATATTTAAATTGTAGTAAAGGGGCGTTTAATTGCATGTAATGCGGTGTAGCATGCAACGTTTGTACACATTTGGGCGCAATACATGTATCGGTGCTCTCGTGCGACTATATAGTGCAGCAAGCTAATTACCCATTAATTGTTTATCAAATAGAGTTCCTGTTTGTAGTATTATATGCCACGAATCAAAACAACTATATTACTTTTTATATAGAAGTATGATAACAAATATACATAAAGCACTGTATACACTCGGCTATTGCCAGCGGTATTTCCATAACAAATACTACTTTGATACCTCCGAGAAAGGAAATTACTCAAAATTCGGCTACGCAGTTACAACTTTTTTGGTGGCACGCTTATTTCTTATTAATAGACACAACCCACGATCGTTTGGACCTATAAAAATATTCATTCGATGATAAGTGATCTCAGCGGCCCGTGACATCCATATTGTTTATTTGCAATATTTGGCAATAAGAAATGTTTATGGATTAAAATTAATCTATGGAAATAGAAAGCCCTCCTGTAAACATTACAACCGGCAACCACTTTAAATCACGCAATAACCAATAATTTTAATATCTTCTAAGTCCACTGTCGAGGATACTAACTAATCAACTATTAGATAGTAAGTCAGTCAACCTCATAGACGCTCAATTCTATAAGCAATGTAGCATTGGTAACACGTTTATTAAATATTATATAACTTATTGTTAAGCACATTAATTAGAACTTTTTTATACTATGATAGATGTTGGGAGTGAAATAGGTTCAAAGTATACAAGATCATTGTTGAAAAGTGCAAAAAAAGCAGTAAAAATTCTTCCATTCGTTTATTCCAAATAAAAGATATAAATAGTGACCCACTTATGCCTGGCCTAGGAAGTTGCTCTTGAGAATTGTTGCTGAAACAAATTTAGGTCAATGCTTTGTTCGCATTTTGCAATACATTCTGTTAGATAAGTACTAATAATTCTCACGCAGCGATCGCCTTTTTGAAAGTTCTAATCGATTTTGTTTATATGGAAAATTATGTTAAATAAAATTAAAAAAATACGTAAATTAAAATATTATATCATATTTTAATTTATGTTAAGATTTTTTCAATTATCTCTGAAATCTGAAGTTTTGAGGGTTTATAATTTATTAGGGTTTTAATTTATATGTATTGTGAGGTGTGGGTGAGTTACACAGGGAGATGAGATGGGAAGAGATTAGACGGGGAGAGATGAGACGGGGAGAAAAAGGAATAGAAGAGAAGTGAAAAGACCATTGCTAAAAGACTGTTTATAGAAAATAAAATTTTTGAGTTTAATCACACCAATGTATAATCCTTTATGATATGTATACCAAAGTCTTGTAAATTTGTTGTTTTCAATCCGCTGTGAATGAACACTATAAAATGGAATTTGAATTATACATGCATATTAAGATTCGAACCATAGAAAGTAATGTACAAATAGTATGTAATGTGCAGTTTTTTAAAATTCTTAATAATTGGTCTTAAAATAGAATAGCACAGCTGCTCTTGTGACTAGAAATTCTGATACAACACGATATTTTTTAAATTAAACACTAGTATAATTTTGACTCGTATTCATATTATGGTCTTATTAAAATTAGTTGCCAGTGCGGAAATACAAACTGAGTTTAAAGTACTAATTAATAAAATACAATGTGTTAAAACATTTCATATTTCGACGTAATTTTGAAACCCAATTCGAAATAGTTATATGGTTGAAATAAAGCATTTATTGTTTATAAAACAATTATGTTTATAAATTTTATTTTAAAATTTTAAAATATTTTATTATTTTATTTTTATAATAAAAAGTTAATTTTCTGTAATCATGTGGTAATATGAATACATTACATTATATTTAACTTTAAAGAATAAAATAAAAATTAAAGTAAAACCGGCGACCTGATACACGTCACGTCAAAGCTGTGGAGTCCTAAAGGTCTGTTAAAAATAAGTATTTGCTTTGCGTAATATAACTATAATATAAAAATAAAATTAAGGTTAGTTATTGTGTATTACTACGCTATCTTATAATGGAGGACAAAGGCCTTCTCTGAAGCATACTCGGCCACGCGGCTCTATTGTAATATTATACATATATTTTTAATGTATTCTTAGAATATGTATTCTTTTTACCAACTGATCACGTGGCAAATCGACATTTAAAATTGCAATTAATAATTTAATTGGTGAGATTAAATGCGTACTCCTGGATACAGAGCTACTCGTACTATCTTTGGGGTATTCCAGTGTAATTAGAAGGTGTAATAAAGTTGCTTTGATACGATTTGCATTAAAAATAATTCATAGCTACTGTAAAGTAATAATGAACAGGCACCACACATCCTAACGATGGTATACGGATATAGTGCACGAAACCCTGTGTGGGCTTCACACGTGGGCGTCTTAAGAATATTCGTTTTATATATTTCTCAAATATGCGGGTTTACTTATCAACTACAATTGCACAATCCCCCAAGAGCATGTGGTAAACTTTTAATATAACTTACTCTGTTAATGTAAGGTAACACATATTAAAGGTAAGTTATAATTGTAAACAATAAAAAACTATAAACAATCCAAACCTTCATAACAACTAATATCCCTGCCGGCCAAAAATTTAAGACGCACATAAACAACATAATTATCCATCAATTATTTAAAATCCCATAGTATAAATAAAAGAAATACACATCTGCATATTCTATTGTTAGTATCGAATATTTAAAGAAGTCAATCTTTTGTTTACTTTCAAGTTATTGGACAAAAAACATCTATTGTTTTTAAACACTGACAAACGCTGAGCTAGAGCCAGGTGTTAGAGTCGTAATAATGTTTTTATAATGTTCTCATTACTAATTATTTTGCTTTTATTACATATTGGTCTATAATTAGGATTATTTAGCTCCTGAAAACACGTGTTTCAGACTTATTATTACCCGAGTTTACTTCGGTTTGTTCACAAACAATCTCAATTAGTCTAAACTTGTGGTTTCTACAGTGAAGACGTCATAAAATGGGAACAGCTCGAGAAATTAACAGTGAAGTGCGTTTTGCCATCGCAATTATGCGTTATTATGCGCAATTATGCCTTCATTAGAAGGCAAATCCTAACATGAGATTGCTTCACAACTATCTAAGACTTGTGTTCATGGCACAATACAGGGAGACAGGCAGTTTTCAAGATCGTCCACGCTCGGGAAGGTTGACAGCTACCATGTCTAGTGATGGTAATTTTATTGTTGTTACCAGCAAGCGAAATAGACGCTTTAAAGTACCAGAAATCCGCGTTGAAGTAAACAAAACCCTCGTTAAAAATTAGCATTGACTACAGTAAAACGGCGACTGAGAGATGCGAAGTTGTATAGTCGCGTTGCCGTTCGAAAACCTCTGCTAAGACCGCAAAGCAAGAAAAACGGATGCAGTGGGCTCTTGCCCATCGAAATTAGACTGAAGATTTTAATAACGTGCTTTGAATCGATGAATCCAAGTTTGATCTATTCGGTTGAAGACGTAGTATTTACGTTCTACGCAGTGCCCAAGAAAAGATGATGTCAGATTGTGTAGTCCCAACAATCAAACATGTTGGTGGCTCAATTATGGTCTGTGGTTTCTTCTCTAGCCTATGGTGTGTAGTTGCTTCTTTACCTATGAAATTGCCGTTTTGTAGGAAATAAGTTAAAGTATTTTTTTTTCAACCTTTTTTATTTCTGTTATTCAAAGTAATCACCCATGTAATCGATGCATCTTTACCAACGCTGTGGTATTTTATTGATGCCCTTCTTGTAAAAATCAGCTGGACGGGAGATAATAAACTCTTCAAAGGCATTTTGTACTGCCTCTCGGTAATTAAATTTTTTTCGCGCTAAAAAGTTGTCCATATTTTGGAAAAAGTAATAGACGGTGGGTTGAAGGACTGGTAAGCACGGTGGACGAGGAAGAGCTGCCAACCCCACCTCTTGCAGCTTGGAGACTGTCTGTTGTGCAGTATGGGGTCGCGCGTTGTTGTATAGAAGTAGCGGGGACTACCGATTGATCAAAGCTGGTTGCAGATGTTCGAGCTGCTCCATCATTGTCTTCAGTTTTTCGCAATACACATCTGCAGTAATGCTCATGCTGTTCGGTAAAGAACTATGATGAATCACACCAGCACTAGACCACCAAACAGTAAACAGACCATAAACTTTCTAGAGGTCATTTTTCGTTTAGGGCATTGCTTTGGTGCTGAACCAGGAACTAACCAACTTGCTGAGCGCTTTTGATTGTCAAACAGAATTCACTTTTCATCGCACGTAACAATTTGGTTCAAAATTCTTTCATTTCTGTGCCTTTTTTGTAGCGCTGACGATCGTTAAGTTCGTGGGGCACTCATCTATCAAGCTTTTTTACCTTGCTAATGTGTCGCAAATGGACCAATATTGTTTTGATGTTAACATCAAAAGCTGCTGCTAGCTCGGCTGTACATGGAGTATCATAAGCTTCCACAATCGCCTTTAATTCATCATTGTTGACCAAAGTATCCGGACGACCACGAGGTTCATTTTTTAATACAAAATTTCCAGAACGGAACCGGGCAAACCATTAACGGGTTGTGCGTTTGTTTGTAAAGTTCTCTCCGTAAACGTTGTTGATGTTACGTCGTGTTTGTGCCCCGTTGATGCCACGATGGAACTCATAAAGACTGACTTTGCAAAAAGAACGTCAAATTTTGATCCTGGGCTGGAAATTGAACCTAGGATTCATAACCAGGCACTCTAACGTCTATGCCACGCAGTTGATTTTTTGACTGAAAAGAGAAACGGCTATAATCTCAGACTATCTTATTACCGATTCCACAATATTGCATTTAATTATCGGGCTAGATAAAATTATTACAATTGAAAATAAATTAGTCTCGTTTAGTGTGTCACAGGACAATGGTCAAAGAAGATGTTCCAAATTATAGTCGGCAAATCTACAACCTAAATAGGAGTTTGAAAATAAATATATTTACGCTAAAGAAATATTTATCTAAATAATGATATCATATTAAATGTTTGTCGTTAGAAAGAAACAAATTAAATTTGCGTAGTCCACCTGTCCATAGAGCAACTAAAAAAATTTGCTAAAACAACGTTATTTTATAATCTGTTAAATTTAATATTAAATGCGTTTAAAGTAACGCAGCAATCTTTCTTGGAATTCTGAAATTACGTATATTTTTAGTAGTATTATAGCAAACGAATTTCCTATACTAAAACAATTTCAATATAATTCAATGGTGAAATCTCATTTGGAGTACCTTGTTGAAGTTTGAGGTAAAACTTATTTAAATAAAATCACATGAATGCAATTTTTTCATATAAAAAGACTAATATATCTAAATTTAAATCTAATCTATATTAAAAAAAACCATTTAAATACAATTCGAGAATTACTTATAAAATAAAACTGTCTACATAATTAGGCTTTGATGATGAGTTCATCATCATCAAAGCCTATTTATAGCCCACTGCTGATCATATGCCTCCCTCATAGATTGCCAAAAGGACGATCCTGAGCCACCTACATCCATGGACTTCCAGCAAACTTGGGTCGATCATCGCTCCGCTGCAACAGTCAGTTCGAGGTTTCCACTCAAGAACCTTTCTTTACCATCGGTTATCGATTTTACGAGCTATATAGCCAACCCATTGCTACTTCACCTTGCCACACATATAACTAACATGACAAATATGACAATGCAATCCTTTAATTTTAAACAAATGAAAATATATATTTATCATAAAATATATTAGTTACATGTAAACACTATCGATGAACTTATATCCATAACTGCAAAAAAATATGTATTACAAGACCCTATATATAAGTGAACTAACAAAGGTCGTAACGTAGTCGTCCTAAGAAGGAAAAAACTGAGGGAATAAAGTTCTCTAAACTTAAACATATTTATTTGATACTCTCATTAAAATAGTCCTTATCATATTATAAGGATCTATATTTTAACTATAAATTTATGTCTGTTGAATCAATAAACTAATTAACATTGTGATTCTTTTACTTACTCATCTGGACCACAAGGGCCACTCTCATTTCTCTCTTTCACAGAATAACTGCCAATATTAACATTTTAGCGCTGGTGTGTTTCGTAACGTTTCATAGTTAAAGAAACTTAAGATTGAATAATTGTTAATAACTTTTTGAATGGACAATCATAGAATGACACAAATACACGTATAGGGATACTTATGTACAGACGGGTTAAAAAAAGGTTCGTTACATTAGAGTCAACATTTTCTTGCACTAGGACAACTATCAGTCACGACAACATTTTATTTCAATCGAAACAGAATAACGTGTCTATATTATAACTTTATAGAGATGTTAAATATCTAGGCGGTATTTTACGTCTGAAATTTTAATGAATTTCTCAAAGTTGAGTTTTATTAAAATTTTCTACGCTTATGATCAAGGCCAAAAGGTTCTCTTTAATTAAAATTATACACAAATTCAACCGTAAATTTTATAATAAGAGAAGATATATATTATTTTTTTTACATTCATTTCGTTTGTTATCGATCGTTTTATTTTCATTCGGACAAACAATTTTGTTTTATAAAATAACCAACGACGTATTACGTATTACTTTCTTATTTGTTTTTAAGCGATCTGATTTTCTTTACAAAAATATATAAGTTTGTTTCAGGTTAATACACGGATGTATAATAGTAAAAGTAGTAAATTTGGTTTTCTTTCAGGTTATTTAGTGTAACAAAATTTACCAAATATTATAAACAGTACAAGTACTTTACATTTTTAATTATTTTAATTAATTGTTGGTTTTTTATTAAATGTTTCAATCTTTGGATAAATTTAAATCGCGCAAACGGTGCTTCCTACCACGGTTTTACTTTCGTTTTTGATTTATGCCCAAAGTCATTTTGTTAAGCTCATGATGATGGGTCAGCTGCGAAGCGTAAATAACAGCAGGCGTGCACAAGTGACAGTTAGATCAAATATGTGCCACGGATATAATATGTTAACGTTATTTTTTTTATGGAACTAATGATGACAGACTACGATACTGTTTACCCAATGATAAGTAATTACTGAGACCTGATCACAAAACAGATTCTAGAAGCACATGTGTTGATACTCATGAAGACAAATTGCTTCTTTAAGAGTCAATAGCCTCTTCTCCTGGCACTTTTTAGAATTTTCAGCTTAGTTGGAATGGTTAACCGGAATATTAGTAATGTATTATTTTTATAATATTATTATAATAATATAATTTCACTTCATACACTTGCTAACAGGGTTAGTGTTTTTTTTAATTATATTAGGTGCGACAAATGAGCAACCAGTTCACTTTATGGTGAGTGGCGTTAAGGAATCATACGTATCATGTGTCACCCATAAATACTATTAAAATGGATAGGACCATCATGAATAATAAGTCATAGTACTAATATATTATTTTAGGCTTAAAGAAAATTTCATATTTCATAAGGATAATTTCATTTCAAATGAGCGTCAGAAGGTTTTTTCTCAAATAATTAAGGAAAGTGAACGAAAGGAAAAATTAAAGTCTAAAAACTAGGAATCTTCTATATCTTGGTCCAATCCTATTATATAGAGGTATATGATATCATATACAGATCAGACCAAAACAAATATTTGTCCATAATTAGATCATACGTTAGTTACAACAAATTTATTTATATTTCAGAAATTATATTTAATTATAGGTATTTTGAAAATGTGAAAAAGTGATTCTACCCTGATCGAGCCTAATTATTCTTGCTAGTTCATTACTGCAGCTTGACCCTACTATCTCAGGATCATGCACTGAATACAATTATTTTGGTATAAACTATCACAAAAGTATTTTTTCATTAAATGCTGACAGCAAAAATAGATCGAGAATGTCCCAATAGTGAAAGATTTGGTTTAAACAAACATCACATGTAGAAATGTCAAAACCTCTTGACCTACTTATATTTGAAATAAAGCTAATCTAAATGAACTGCCACAAGTGTAAAGGTCTTCTAAACTGAAATAGAGAAGGGGACAAACCCAAGAATTCAAACACATTAGAATAACTCAGACATTGTTATCTTGTAAGACGTCACACAAATATCATATTTCTTTGTGTTGCAAGTTTGGCCTCACATGGAATACTGTTCTCATCTCTGGGCTGGGGCACCCGCACCCGTGTTTACCGCATTCAACGCAGAGCGACTCGAATTGTTGATGACAGGTTCTTTCGGATCGGCTTGATTAACTAGTGTTGCGAAGAGATGTTGCATCTCTTTATATTTTTTACCGAATTTACCGTGGGGTGTTCCGCATCATTATGCCACATCTCTTATGTCAGCCGCTGAGTTTAAACATCGTACATCACGACATAATTCAAAATTTCATCAGCATCATCGCGATGCTTGGCAATCCACCACTGTGCGCTTATCACAAAATTTCCCGCTGTTCCCGTCTGCTGTGTAGAATATGCTGTCGCCAGCAGTGTTTCTGAACCGATACGACTTAGGGATCTTCAAGAAAAGAGCTTACACCTTTCTTAAAGGCCGGCAACGCATTTGCGACTCCTCTGGTGTTGCGGATGTTCACGGCGGCGGTAATCACTTACCATCGGGTTCGGGCATCGGGCATTCTCGTTTGCCTCCTATACTAAAAAAATATAATTATGTTGCAGTAACTGAAGAGGTCATCATCGTAAAATCGCATTGAAAATCTGCTTACATTTTATTAACTTTTGACTTCTGGTTTGACATAAATATGTGCATTAGGTTTTATCATTTTAATAAATGTCATTGCAGTCATGTTTATGTAATCCTTTGCTGTTTTACTATTTGATAAAAGTGATAGATCTCCCAAATGTATACGTGTACAAATCACTGTCAATCAATCATAAAGAATGGCGTGTGGAGAAAAAAAGAGTCGAGTCACTTCATGAATATTGTATAAACTACAGTAGATTGCTTAAGTTCAGTTTCACTTTGATAAACTTGCTGTCAATAAATTATGATTAAAGTTGAGAAAGAGTTTTTGAAATTGTAGTTGACTGAATTAAAAATTGGTATTTAGAAAAACAAAAAGGTGGTACTGCCAAGCCAACAATGTCTTTATTTTCAAGATAGATATAAGTTATAAAATATCTATCTTGCATCTCATCTGCATCCAACGTCAACAAGGAGTCAAGATGAAGATGCGTTGACCCCTGAGAACAGATGGAATGCCTCGTTGGTAAATGGCCAAACACTATCAAATGAAACAGCAATGAATACTGCTATGTAATGCTGGTTTTCAGTAAGGGCATGTTCCTTCCTTGACATCATCTATTTGAAGACGCACCAAATGACATCAAATAAAATAAGGTTTATTCTTTGAATATTAAAATCTTAACTGTACCTATACGTACTTAATATTTTTAATTAATACTATTGATAAGCGCTTTATCATTTAAAGGTGTAACATATAAAGAGTGCAAACCCATCCCTCTTTCGCTATCAGTCATAGTGGATGACTAGATGCATGTCTGGTTTCTAATCTTTCCTTATGGATATTTTTCGCATTTGGTGGAAGTGTTATGCTCGTCGTTTTAATGAGTATTAAGATTAGATTAATTTGCCTCGGTATTAAACTAAATGAAAGGAAAAAATGGCATTAACGATATACATAAAGTTAAAGTCTACAAAATCTACAAAAAGCCTTCTTTGTTTATATCGTACTTGGATGCTAGACTTTACTTATAGCAAGCAGTAGTTTACATTATGCAAATGCACACAAAGCGAAATGCATTCTTAAGAAAACAATGTCGTACCTAATTATTACGTAGACGTAATAATAAAAACTGTTTTATTTTTCCTAGCTTTCTTAACCCAAAAAAGAGCGAATGAGTAAATTCAATCATCTGCAAAACCTATGTATCCACTTTATCTTAGAATTTGTCTAAATATCACGCTCGTTTAAGGTACCTACAAATTTGACTTCGCATTAAGCCTTCGATTATGTATTGATCTTATTTTATAAGATCTCTTTGCTCCTAAATATCGCAGAATTAGATTCAATTCATTTATATCCCACGCTATAGGAATATTCGCTTCCTCAGTACTCCTAGTAAGAAATCAGTTTCTAAGTGAAACTCTGTTCGGTTATGGCTGTGCGTGTCTTAGATTCGTTCGAGTATATCGCTATCATTGGCGATATTTTATGTCATTCATACTTTTTTTATTATAAATACAAAGTTCTTTTAATATTTTCATAACACTAACACAATACAATATCATATCAAGTATTGTAAACATATCAAGAGAACAGACCAGACCATGCCTTCCTTACAATATATAATTTTTATAATATATTTAAACAGAATTACTCGTGTTACATTAGTTTTTATTTAAGAAGGTGCATTTTAGATTCAATAAATAACAATGTTTCGATGCTCGTATTTCATTACCAATTTCAAAATAGGTCAAATATTGGTATTATTATTAAACTTTATGATCAGTAATTATTACTATTTTGAACTCTTTTCAAGTTATATATTATTTAAATCATACATCTGCATCATTTCCGCGGTGTAATTCCATTTCAGTCATCCCGTAGTAACATGAGATGACATGTGGTTGTATGATTAGTTGAAGTTTCGAGGTTTTTATCATATTATGTCGGAATCATGGAAAATCTGTAATATAGCTGCCATATAGTGGTATCTAATATTATTAGGAACCATAGAAACAAATTATATTTATGATAGTGACATAGTATTGTATCGGTAGAAGTACATTTGATGTAAATAGTGTAAAATAATAAACACAATTAGCATTACTAGCGTAACACTCGTAGTCCTTTATGTATTATTTCGACTTTAGGCGATTTTATTTATTCATGCATGATAATCAATTTTCAAGCAATAGTTTATATCTTTGTACGTATTTTAGACATTTTGTTTTTTAATAATGCATGGTGTATTGAAATTATCACAATTTTCTATGGTATTATCCAACTTACTAACTTTGTTACTTAAATAAAGACAAAAACTAGTACATATGTATTTCAAATATCGTTTGCAATCTTATAATATGTACATGTATCCTTTCTGGTCACTGAAAATTTGACCGTGGACATAATTGAAAAGAAGTAAGAATTTGTATTAATGTTAATAATCATCTTGATCTATCTAAAAACACATTACGTCATTAATATGGAAAGTCATTAGTACAATCCAGCTGCGATCCGATTCAGCTAATAGACTCTTATCGCTTTTATCATGACACGGAGCCTGGCAACAATTAGTATACGTTGCCATTGTTAGAATTACCCATCATAATTACATCCTAAAATACATTTAATTAATCTATATGAAAGATTACTTCTATGTTAAATTCGAATGAAATGAATCTTAAAGTTTACTGTTTTATCAAGGCCCGAAATCCATTTTATATAATCCAAGAGTTTCTGTTTATTTTCCCCTTCACATCGTTTATTAGTACTAGCCAGTGCCTTTCACGATTCGACGGTTCTTCCTTAATTTCGTTTTGTTCTGTTGTTAATGTTTTTTCCTAACGAACTCTGCAAAGTAAGAGGAAAATTAAATCTAGACTAAATTGTCAATCTTAACACGTCAGATGTGTTGCACGGAATTTTGGTTCAATATAACATTTATGTTTTTATTGTTAACTAAATGAGCTTTAGTTTTATTTGTCGTATGAAATAAATTTGCTTACGTGAGAAATTAAAAAAGGACTATCACTGATAAAAGTAAAACGAATAAAATGTAATCAAAATTACTCTAATTGTTAGGAATTGAGAGCCTTAAAATCAAAAATAAGGTAACGGAATTTCACATTAGTACTTAAAAATAATACTTTCGTCTTTCTTCCACGTATGGCTTGTTCTAATTGTTCACATATAAAACAACAGTAATAATTAACAATAAGTAATACACAAGAATAAAGTTTTACTTGAAAATAAGTACCTAAGTAAGAAACACGGTACGCCAAAGTTAAACATAAAAAAGGTGAATGTATTTTTTATGGAGACATTTATGTTTTTTTCCTTCTTTTTTAATTTATTTCCTTTGATATGAGACCATCCTTGTATTTATTTTGCGGAAAAATACGCTTTATTTTAACCTCTGTTAATCTAAAACTCTTGTTCGTAGGTTTGTTATTGCTCTTCTATGTATATATATATATACATACATATACATAAATAACTGTTGGGCATCTACTGCGGATGGGGGGAATTCACGAACTTCAAATATAGATATATATATATATATATATATATATATTTATTTCTCACAATGCACATTTTTGTCACGATGTTTTCCTTTTTGACCGTTGCAAATTGCAATCAAAAATATCTTTTGAATCGAAATCGGATTACTCGTACCATGAAATTAAAAGCGGGCGCTTAGCTGTGGTTACAGTGTGAGTTACTGCAGCTCTAAAATGTATACTTGCTGAAAACATTTCCTTATCGACAGGCACAAATATCTGAATAAATTACAAGTAAACTCATTTTAATTTAGAGATTGTGTTTAACTCCCTTAGACACAATCTCTACAAAGAGAAATTTAAACTTATGCAATTAATAATAAATTTTGATCTTGATTTTATCACTTAAATGGAACGAATTAGGCAGGCAGATCGATTTAAAAAGTTTAAACATTAATGAAACAAATGCTTCTTTGAGTTTTGATTGTGATGAAATAATGATATTTAACGACAGAAGAGACAAAGCACATATTACGTACGTATATACGTATATTTAAAGTTAGTTTTTAACTGAAATGTTTCTAATGTTAATAGCAATGCTAACAAAATTCTCTAAAACTAATAATACAATAAGAAAACTAAGCTAAACTAAACTAAAAATAAGATTACTTAAAATATGCGGCTTTGTGTGTTTGAATATTCCCCATAAACTACAGAATGTTATAATCAATAAGAAAAGTACAAAGACAATTAAGATTGTTTGGTTTTTTTATTGCCAATGGCCACTGTTAGCCCGAAGGCTTTTGTTCAGCTTCACTGGGTTAAAGATGGCCGAGCGCTCAGGGCACTCAGCCGAGACCTTTTTTAATGGTAGCACAAGGGTTCCCAAGAGGGAGCCTCGGCATGGCCCTGGATGTGAAAGATGTTTTTTTTTCACCTTTTTAAAGTTGGTAGAGCCAAGAATCAGTTGTTGCACAAATGGGCCGGCTCGACCGGGGAAGTACCACCAACTCACAGAACACTGACGTAAAGTAGATATGTCATACACTTCTGTGTTCCGTTCAGTAAGTGAGGTAGCCGGAGGCCCACCCCCTCACCGCTCCCTAAAACGGTAATTTCGGAAAATTTACCCCAGGACGTTACCTGGACTTTCAGTTTTGGAGAATCCCTCACTGGGCATCCACACTCAGGCTAACCTATGCAACATATCGTGCTGCCTCGCGTATTCTAGGGGAGCAAAATTGCAATATCAGGGGACTTCATTACAATCTTAACGCCGTCCACCACCATCTGGAACGGTGAAGCCGGCCTTGCTTTTTCTCACGGACACGCAGATATCTTTCCTGGCTAACGCCTCATACCTCTCCTACCCGGGGTACAAATTGGAACACTCGTTTGTGCCACGGGCCGGAGTGTGTATACTTCAGAGATGATATCTGTTCTCGACGCCTCGGCAGTCTTGAAGGTACGGACCTGTCCATGGTTTAGCTGCACGTAGACAGCGACAACGATCCCCGCGTCTATGCGTGCCTTTATAGGTCCCATAGCGGTATTACTAACACTGTCCGACTCATCGACCAAGTCCAAACAGACTCCGTCCAACAATAGACCCCATCTGCAGAGATCGTACTACTCGGCGACTTTAACGCTCACCATACCGAATGGGAGATCTGTTCATGACTTTTCTTTGGCATATCCCTAACACAACTGGTCACTTCGCCCACGTGGGTTCCAGACGTGGAGGATTATACACCTTGCCTGTTGGACCTTCATCTCCGGACATTTTTATCCTGACCGCTTATCCGGATAACTAACTAGTGTCCGTTGTTGCATCTCTAGACTCATTGGACCATTGTTTGGTTGGAGTGTGGTGCCCCTCACGTGCCCATTGCGATTTGCAGGTGATCGCTGTGTGTGGCACTACATGTCAGCGGATTGGGACGGAGTTCGATCTTTTTTTGCAACCTACCCATGGGGGTGGATTTGCTTCTCACTGGATGATCCCAACGCTGTTGCCGATTCGGTCTCTTATGTGGTACTTCAGGGGATGGAACTCTTTATTCCATCCACAATAGTCCCAATTGGGGGCAGATCCCATATTGGTTTGGTCTATCCTGTAAAATCGCGTCACGCTATAAGGAGGAGTGTTACCGGGCCTGGGTAGATGCATCAACGTCACGGGATGCAAAATCCATCTAGTTTAAAAAAGTACAACTTTGCCTCCAGGACCTTCAAAAGAGTTATTGCAGAGTCTGTGCCCATTGGCAAAATAGGCGAGAGGCTAGTTGTTCTCCCTTCGGGAACCCGTGAATTTTGGTCACCCGCTAAAGCTGTCCAAGGGAACTTCTGCCATGCTCTGACTCCAAACCAGTGAATACTGGTATTCCACAAGGCTGTGTGCTGTCTCCTGCCTTGTTTCTTTTGCACGTCAATGACATTTTGCAAATTAATAACATTCATTGCTATGTGGATGATAGCACAGAGGATGCGTTATACACTGGCCGTGCCAATATTTCTAGAGAAAACGTCAATGAGTGCCGGAACAAACTTATGACTGAAGTCGAGACTTTGTTAAACAAAGTTTCAGTTTGGGGCTGACAAAATCTAGCCCAATTTAACTCTACGAAGACATAAGTTTGCGCGTTTACAGATAAAATGATTCCCTTTGTCGCATCTCCATATTTTAAAAACACTCCTCTCGCTACATCAGCTGGTTTTGGAATCCTTGACGTGGACATATCGAGTGACGTTCAGTTCCGCAGTCACTTGGGGGGTAAGGCCAAATTGGCGTCTAAAAACTACCGTTTGACCGCATTCAACGGAGAGCGGCTCGAATTATTGATGACCAGATACTTCCCGATCGGCTTGATTCACTGGCGTTGCGAAGAGATGTTGCATTTCTTTGCATTTTCTATTGATCGAATTTACCATGGGGAGTGTTCTTTGAATTAATTCTAGCCGCTAAGTTTAAACATCGTACATTACGACACAATTTAAAATTTCATCCTCATCATCTCGATGGTTAGCAATCCACCACTGTGCACTAAACGCGAAGTTTCCTGCCATGCACAATATTCTGTGGAATCAGCTGTCGCCAGCGGTGTTTCCCAATTGATTGGGCGGCGGTGATCACTTACCACCAGGTGGACTTCATGCTCGTTTGCCGCCGATATTATAAAAAAAAAGAAAGCAACTTACTCGAGGGTGCCCGAAAGGGCCGAACCTGTACCGGCTCGGTCAGTTACTTCTGACTGATTAAAAATTGTCAATAAATGAGTATAAGTTTGACGTATTGTTCATTCTTCTGATTACGATAGCCATCTGAATTGGAAACAAACTCATAAATCATTATGGCCTCAGTTAATAAGTACCTGCTAAATATTTATAATACCCTTATGTGAACAAAATGTTAAGAAGTAATTTTAAGATTTGTATTATCGTTCGGTCTAAGATTGTGGTCAGTGTCAATAATTTTAACATGCACGTAAAAAACGCGTGTTGAATCGAATTATAATGCAGAAGTTTTGTCACCTCTGTGGAATAAAATAGAATGCCTCGTCACCAGTTGTAATGGCTTTTGTTTCTTAGATCCACAAGGCGGAATACAGCAGCGCATAAACTTGTATATCACGTTAATATTCTGTAAAGGGTTGCCGTGTTATGATCGTAATGATATCTTATATTAACGGGAATATTTAAATTTATTATAGCTAAGATTACGGATTATATCGAGTTTAATGCAATATACTTAAGCCCTGACTTTTCAAGAACTTGAGTACTCGTGTTTATGTGGAAGTTCAGGTATTTAACATTTTCAGGTTTGTTAAAATTGTATGGAAATATCCCTGCTTGGATGGGTGGAAAATTGTGGCTATAATTATTAGGTTTGATCACCGTGCTACAACGCTAACAAAAATGTACAAAACATTTATCAATACCTATATTATGGTATTGATAAATGTTTTGGTAATAGGTTATATCTATACAAAAGTTGCTAAAGAACATCTTTTTTTGTTTTCTTTATTAGAAGTTCCCTTTATCTGTATTAAGTACCAAAAATAATTAAATAAAAAAAAATAATACAAAGCTTTGTAATTATTCGGAATACTGTAAAATTTACCAACTTTTAATTCATAAGGACAGAGTTTTACTAGAACAAGTGCTGAAATAAATTAAGCATAATGGACTAAAGAGTCGTTGTAAATACTTTTCGGTCTTGTGTTTACAATCTGGTGTAAATTGAACTTGACAAGAGTTTAGTAAATAACGAATGCTACCGCCTAATTTCACTTTTCCTTTTAGTCGTTATAAATATATTTGGGGCTCATTGAAAATTACAAAAATTCGGGAATAAGAATTACTTTTAATTTGAGTTTACAACTAAACGATAAGCCTGTAAAACTGTCACGTCTACATAAATTCTATATGAAAAAATTCAAGTGATGGATATAGTTAATATTTCACAAATATAATTACGACAGTAAACTGAAAGTTAGCACAGGATAGATATCTCTGGTAAAATGAAAATAATTAAAAGTGAATTCTGTCCCATTGCTCATATATGTCACGTTATTTTATAGTCTTGTTTATAAAAAGTTTAAATCAGGGATATCAAACATTTTAACTTTTCGGGACCACACTAAAAACCAAGTTATTGAGGGTCGTATATTTCCATGGTGTAGCTATAAACGGTACCGTGTTACGCCCTTTTTTATCTTTACGACCCATTGCTTAAAGAACCACTAAATTTAACAGGAGTGTTTTTTTTTTGTTATGTAATTACTTAATAAACGTTGTTTTTTTAGTTGACGAAAACCGTACGTCACGGTTATTCAACATTTGTGCCCCGAATTTTATCATAAATTGCATTCTGTGATATAAGCTTCGTACTTTGGTGGTCATATATTTAGGGAGGGAATATATTTTATGTTTAGAAGCTTTTACAGCTTAAAATGACAACTTTTTTATAATAGTGGGGTTGACAAACGACCACAGAGCTTACCCAATCTTAAGTGAACAAGATACAGGAGACTAGATCTAATACTATAATAAAATATTCATTGCCACACATATATATACAAAAAAAATGGTTAATATTTCAATATTTAAAAATAATAAAATTTGATAAAAAATAGCAATACAAATCATGAATTTAATTGAAGTGGAAATATTGTAGTGGAGTCGAAATGGAGTGACGATGTATTAATTTTAATGAATGTTTTTATGGTTGCTGGTGGCATAGAATTGTGGTTCGCGGTAAACTTTAGGTTCACGTTAAGCAGTGCATTATTAATGGATCAGACCATCACGATTATAATTCTAGAGGGCGTTCGAAAGGATTTACTATTACTTCATGTTTACGTTAATACCGTGAAAATCTAACCCGTCAACTCATCATTAATAAGTTTATAAAGAGCTTCACTGTCTCAAGTTCTACTAATCAGAAACTTAGTTCACGCTATAATTCTACTAGCATAAATTATCTTTATTCCAATTATTCATTTCGTTCTTAATACAATAGAAATCACAGTCTTTATTTAACTTCAAAATAAAAGTTATTTATAACTTTAGAAATGTTTTAGTTTTGAGATTATTCTTACTATAATAACCTCAGAATCAAAAGTACCATAATAAACCTTGTAATTTTGTCGCAAGATATATATATATAGAATTATAATATTATCTCATTACATAATTTCCTAGACAAATCGTAATACATGCAGCCAAAAATTATAGAGATTTTACAAGTATAATAATTTTACTATCAAGAGACCATGATTCAATACGAGTTGTACGTCAAGTACGAGGAAATTGATATCAAAATGTTTTAGCCTTGATTTTATTAAAAATCTATCCCAATTCAAGTTGTTAAGATGATTATATAATGACGACATTCTTGATATTTGAATCATAGACTTATACCGGTACGCAGTTACGCCTTCTTATTCACTATACTATTGGCGTATACATTACTGCAACAATAACGTTTACTAATGTAAAAAAAAGTCCCTTATTCAATTCACGTAAAACATACGTCTCCACCCTTCAATATATGTATGGTGACTTGTCAATTTTAAAACATTCAAAACTGTATTTGTAGTAAGACGAACTGCGCTTAACTATTTTTTTTGGTGTTACCAAAAGACCCATGTAAATTTTAAGAACAAATTACCAACAGATATTCTACGATTTTCTTCTATGGCGTAACTTTCTATATAGATTGTCGAAGGAATAGTATTGAAAATAATTTCTCGTAGATGGTATATTTAAAAACTAAAAGTATTGATACAAGTGAAATTAGAGTTGATTTTTAGCAAAAACTTCAAGTAATTCAAACTAGTTTGATAATGTTTGTTTTAATTACACAAACTACGGTGATTAATTTCAATTTTAACGATGTAATCAACGTCGTAAATTAATAACTTCTTATGCAATAACAGAAATGTGCCTACATATAAAATAGTGCTATATGTTTTTTTTATCAATATCATTGAAATGTTATTACTTGTAGAACAGTGACAAATACATAGACGCTCAAGAATGTTTAAAATTATAATAATTACAGGTTAGTGGTTTTAAAAAATACAATATTCTTATAGCAATGACAGATAAGTAAGATGTAATCCTGAGGGGTATGGACAGGCATGAAGATGTTTCTAGTTTCTAGTGACAGTGTAAATGGATCTGCTCGAACAGGGAAAGAACACGCCCTCACAAAATACTAGTATAAATGCGTGAAATCTACTATTGCAGCAATAACGTTAATGTGCTTTGTTTAGTACAAGCAGTACGGATCCTGAGATCTGTTACTGCTTGGGAGACATTCTACTTCAGTCCTGAAGGGTATACAATGAAAGTGCGCCTAGAATGTTTATTTGGACTCGGTGGAAAAACGGGCTAAGAGGCTCATTGGTGACGCAGCTGAAACCAATCTGCTCAGTCTTGAACACAGAGGGTGCCTAGCCTTTCAGTGTTTTACAGAATGCATTTTGGAGAGTATGCTCAGGAATTACATTATCTAATTCCCCAATCCCCGTTTCACCATCGGATCTCACGACGCACTGATGAATTTCATCCTTTTGTTGTGAACATCCCTCAAACCCGAACGAAGAGCTTTGCTTCGTCTTTAATTATTCGTACTTTTGTGGACTGGAATATTTAGCCCGCGTCTGTCTTTCCCTCCGATTACAACGTGGGTGTTTTCGAGAGTAGAGTGAATAGGCATTTACTGGGCTAGTGCGCCTTACCATCCAAGACTGCATTTCCGCTTAACATTAGGTGGGATCGTGGTCAAGCACTTGCTTTAAAAGATTAAAAAAAAAACTGTATGCTTCTTTATCACACTTGGTAAAATTAAAAACGTAAAAACATCACTCGCTAATAATAAACTGCTAAATGACACAATGCACATCTTATGCCAAATCTTGGAACTGCTGATATCCATTTGAAAAATTGATAAGGGATAATATATCCGTCCAAAAGTTAAGGTTAAACATGTCATACATTTTCTAAAGTAAATCACAAGCTACGTAGTGAAGAAAAATCTCTTTTGTTAATATTGAAAAATATAGAATCACAAACATGCACACATTCAGGTATAAACTGCCTAATTCCATTCTCATCTAACTATGAAACTCGTGAAGCTATTGTTGGTTAGTACATTGTTTGCATGCTAGTGCCTAATTTGCTGGCTTAATAGGCATAGATATTAGAATTTGCTTTTATCTGATTGATTTTCTACATCAGACATCAAGGCTTAATCCGCTTTGTCTCCAAGGATTACACCCTCCTTCTCCTCCTATCCTATCAGCATAAATAGGTGGGATAGAGATACTATGTTTTCTACGATGAATGTAGGTAACTGTTGCCCAATTCCTGGTACCAAGGCATAACATTCTCAGGCATGAAAACGTATTTAAAAACTTTGTTGAGAATGGATGGAGGTATTTAAGGGTTACAGTCATCATCCATTAATGAACAGTATGATCTTTACACAACCTTAATACCGTAAAAAAAATTCTCCCTAAACCTCAAGTATATGTCTGTTAAAATATACCTACTTGAATATCTCACTAAGATCGCATGCCCAGACTCCAAATTTAATAAACATTCCAAAACCACCTGACATTGTTGTATCGTATACTGAAATTATTTTTGGTCTAAGATTTGTCTTAAAATTGGATATACCAATTAATTCCTTGTAAGCATTGTACATATACATTTTGGATTTAAATTTAAATTTAATAAAATAAAATAAATATATTTGAAGTTAAAATAATATTATAGAATAACATGCCGGTTATTATATTCACAGGTGTAGCAATGACATACATTTCGTACTCCATTAGTGCATGTGACACAGATGGTTGTAAGGTTGGTTCAACAAAAGATTTTTTCTCCAAAATTGGTTTACGTGAAAAAATTTTGGGTCGGTACGTACATAATTTTTATTAAGAGTAATCTTGAGATTTTCGTCTACGGCGATACCTTATGGTTATAATTAGATATCATCAGTTGCACATATACTAAAGTACCGTAGGTCGTCTCTCGTCGCCTTCCCTATTCCAATGTTACTCATGCACCATTATAATAAATAAATAAAAATGAATAAAATAATAAATATAGATAACAAATAAAATAGATAGATAATATAATGAAGAAAGTGTTAAAAAAGCTACACTGCAGTTTATTTCTAGCTGCAGAATTTATGACCACGCCCTCACATTCTGTGACTAACAACCAGCGTAAAACAGCAGCATAATTCTGCTGTGTTTCATCTGGCGAGTGTAGGGATCCGGAGACCTTAATTACTGGTGACGACGCACTCCATCTCAGTCCTCAGGGGTAACAACGCATCAGCATTATGATTCGTTGTCAAATATGAATGTCGAGGTCATGGGTAGCAGGAATCACTATAAATAATAATAATAAAAAAGAAAATATGTATAATAAAAAATTGTCTTTTTTATTATATATCTTCGAGGAATATACAACAATCAGTTACTCTAACCACTTCACTATGCAGATATCAAACAACCTTATGGTATATACAATACATCAAAATATATTTGACGCCATAGTGATATATGAATTATATAATCCATATATTCTTTTAATTTACATATGTAAATATATATAAAGTTTAAGGATTGTTTAATTAATGAAATTGAAAATCAGAACTCTCTTTCAGGTTTTTACCGCCCGCTGATAACCCTTTGTACGAAAACTGTAAATGTTCCAGTGTCTACAACCCTGTATGTGGATCAAATAATAAATCTTATTACAACCCTTGTTTTTTGACGTGCGGCATCAGCAATTCTACTGTAGAGGTTAAACATTATGGAAAATGCTTACCATTTTAGCTTTTGAGTTATTAAATTCAGATTAAAAACTTTTGCTTTAAATCTACACTATTTTGTAACGATAACACAAGGACTTGATCTATCTCCCCCAATTATAAATAAGATTTCCCATCTTCTTTTAGTCCTTTAGATTGTAGAATACATAATTACGAAATAGTAGCTTTTTGGCCAATGTAAAATGTTCGGATTGTCTTATTGTGTATTCATATCTAACCGAGACCTTATTAGAGACCGAGCTCAATTTATTTTAAATATTTGGAGTAACAAACAAGCAAACAGTTTACCTGACGGGCAGTTGTAACTGCGGCCCGTGTCATCTACATCCGTCCTCAACAAAAATTGTAAATGCACATGTATTGTCTCACCTGAGTGGTGAGATGGAATGTCTCGTTACCTTTAATTGGGCCTTCTGATGAGCGTTATGCTGCTATTTCACAGTGATGTAAAAGCTTGGGTCAAGTTGACCTATTCACGTTCAAGTTACAAATTAACTGCAGCGTGACTGTACCACCGTCAATTAAACTTCACATAAATACTGAATGCCAAGTAAATGGACAATTTAAGCTTAATTAAATTACTTGAAGATTAATTAAACATTAAGGTATTTCATTTAATTTGTTAAATTTAAGTTATAACTTAAAACGGTAACAGGAATATTGGTAGAGCTACACTGTAGTTTGTTTCTAGCTTCAGAATTAATGGGTCAGCTCGACCAGGGTAGGGCCACGTTCTCACAAAATACGAGCGTAAAACAGCATCATAATATTGCTGTGTTTCGTCTGGTGACTGGGGTCCTTAGACCTTTATTACTGGTTACGAGGTATTCCACCTCAGTCCTCAAGGGTGACAACGCATCTGTATTATGATTCCTTGTCAAGGATGAATGTAGATATCATGGGCCGCAGGAATCACTTAACATTAGGCAACATTAAACTGATTGCGTTTGTTACTCTCAATATTATAAAGTCAAGTGTCACAAATAAAATAGTATTTGTACACAAAACACCAAATATAGTATATTAGAAACAGAATTACCAGACCGTGTCTAAGGAGAGTCATGTTCAACGAAATTAAATAATGTTTCGTCGGTAACGAAATGGGTTGAGTGAAATCTGTTACAAAGGACCAGGTAAAAGGACACCCAAACCTTTGCAATCCTACATTACTTTGAGATCATTTAACGGTAAAAAGCCCGATTGACCTTGCCCCTTCGTTAAGATTAAGAACAAACGCTTTTTATGACCCCTATTTAAAATAATACTAATAATTGAGGTTTATTATAAAATATAATAATTACACAAACAACGACAAAAGATCACATACGAGTTCAAATGATGGTTAGTGATTGATGCGACCCATGGGACCCACATTTATCCTAGATAAGGTATTAAACAGAATACACATACGTTATCACTTTTAAAGTCTAAGATGACATGAGTCAATAACCATGTTAGTTCATTGCACAAGTTATATTATAAAGCCGTGAGCATTCGTACGAAACTCGTCGTATCTTCCCCAAGGTCTTTCTAATGTATGTATAAATATGTATAAAATACGAGGAAGATTGATACGAGGTACACGGGAAATTCACACAACGTACACAGACTGGACAAACGGTCGCTTTTTTATGTGCTAATTAATATTAGTCCGTATTTTAGCCTGTATTTAGTTTAACTTACCCTTATCTTAACAAAAATCCGGATCCCTACACTCACCGATGTGAACATAGTGGCGTTACGCTTAGTAGATCGTCCTTTATCGGCTGAACTGGACTATTTATGTTGCAACTAAACCTAGCTTTTTATTTTTTATATAAAATAGGCTTACGTTTGACTTCAATCTCGCTTTATGGAAGGCGAAGATAAGGCCTAAGACGTATACCACGTTTGCCTAGAGTGTGTCTGTTCACTTTGGCCTTAAAGATGTCCAGATCGTGTATAGCGTTCCGAAAAACTGATATCAGCAGGGAGTTCCACTCTTTAGCCATCCGCATAAAGAAGAGGCAAACCGCTTCGTGCGTAATGGGGGAATGTCTACAACATAAGGGTGAAACTGCTCGCCATGCCTAATCGTTCGGTGATGGAAAAGAGAAGGGGGTGTAGGTTACTGCCTGGCTATGAGTAGGTCACTGCCTATGATCCTCTTAGCCCGGCGCTCCAACGAGTCCAAAGCATCCAGCTGATATCTAGCAGACCCATCCCAGAGTTGGGAACAGTATTCCATGCAAGAGCGAACTTGAGCTCTGTAAAGATTTAAGAGCTGCATCGAGGTGAAGCTCGGAGCAGCTCTTAAAATTTTTACCGTCTCATCCTGGAGAGGATACCAAATTTTCGTCACTGGGCAAAGTAGAAACAGTAATACAAATATTTCATCGCCAGCTCTTCATCGTTTAATGAGCACCGTTCATCTCCTTTTGTCTGAATAGGTTGTGATTAAAACCAAAGAGTTAAATTGACATTTGTAATTCTACCCTGAATGAATTTAATTTTGCATTAAAATTGCCACGTTTGCCAGATTGCACTGATTTATGCAAGCGCATTTAAAGTAGTTGTATTTTAATGAATTCTCTCAGTTTGCAGAACCGTCTAGAAACTTTTTGAAATAATTCACGCAATTATACCAATAATGATTCGTTTAAAACGAACAGAAATTCGTATCTTATTATTATTCTTGACGAATGCTCTTAATTTACAGAACCATTCTATGGTTGCAATAGATTTGGATGCAATTCAGAATATAACTATTTATGTATAACTGATAGAACCATGCTGCAACGAGTTCGAGCGGGGAAGGGTTTTTATTGCTTTCTTTTTTAAGTCAATGTACTGAGAGTGCTAAACGAGCACACACTGAAATCCATCCTCGATAAGAAATAATACTGTAGCGTCGTTACCCATGACGACTAATAAGGGTAAACAGGATCCCTAAAAACTACTACTACCCCTATAGACTACGCCCTCGCAGAATACCTGGGTGAAATAGTATCATATCGCTGGTACATTTTGTATGATTTGATGTAACTTCTAATCCACTACTTATCGTTATCCAGTTGAATACATAATGAATTATTATGTTAGCTTTATTGAATGGTATAATATATTTATTAAAATGTTTTTGCAAAAATTATAGAAAAGTTTATATATAAATTCCACTGCTGAAAATAGGTCTTCACTCTACTATTACTATTGGAACATAGTCTGCCATGCGACACAGCTGTGATATGGCGGTCTTAACATATCTTTGAAATACATATGTCTTTTAAATTTAATCGCGAAAAGCGAAAAATCCCAGGGTGGCTCCATCATGCCGGCTAGTGACCGGAAGAGAGGACCCGATGGGGGGACCCAATCCCTGGGTTTGGGCGTACCCGCAGTCTTCAGATCAAGCCCCTACTTGTACAGATTCTACAATCCCGTCGTTGGGTTCACATCGCAATGCCTCGGTCAACTACTATTCTTCATTCTATTCACTCTATCACAACATGAAACGTAAAAGTAAGGTTTACTTCTTCTCACTCAAAGTGCACCTTACTAACATTCGAGGTTTACACTGTAATCTCAATGCAGTCCACCACCACCTCGAGACTGAAAAGCCGCACGAGGTAGGTCGTTAAAATCGGTAATTATAAAAGTTCAATTCAGGAACTGAATGAATTTAGTATCCTACAAGGATCGATACTGGGTCCCTTGCTGTTTTTAATTTATATAAACAATATTAATACAATAGGTCTGACCAGCCATCTCACGCTATATGCGGACGACACGTGCCTATTCTACTTTGGTAGATCTTTTGATAGTCTTCTTATTGATGCTCAGAACGATTTAGACAGACTCAATGAATGGTTCCTGAATAATTTGTTAACAAATATTAACAGCAAAAAATAAACTCATACAAGATTTTGCTCCACTTAAAATAAATAACCACACTCTTCAAAGATCATATGAAGAAAAGTATTAGTATATAAGTATAGTAATAGATCACAAACTGACATGGAAGCTGCAAATAGAAACGGTTAAGTCAAAATTAAAGGCAGTCCTAGGAGCTCTTTACAAAACAGCGCACTGTATAGTTAAGAAGATTAAGGCAGTTATATATAATTCTCTAGTAAAATCACACATCGAGTACTTAATAGAAATCTGGGGATCAGAAGCATCAACTAATTTATTGTCATTACAAAGAACACAGAATAAAATTATAAAGGTATTATATAATTTCGACTACCGAACTCCAACTAAAGAACTATACGCCAAAACAAAATTATTTAATCTCACATTATTAACATAACATTTAAATTTAGAACTTGTACTCTTATAATGAATATAAAAAACAATAATATTAAATTTAACATTAAATTCGAAAAAGGGATAACAAACATAACTTACGTAACAAACACAAATTAAAAATAATTACTCCGCGAAATAACTATGGAAATAAAACTATTTTGTTTGAAGGAGCTCAAATGTTCAACACACTGCCGGACGAGATTAAGAATTGTAACAGTATGAATATTTTCAAAAACAAACTCAAATCACATATTATTGCCAAAATATAACAACCACTTCTCAATTATATTAACTTCAATTATGTTTAATTTAACTCCTGTCAATTTAGATTCTTATGTCATATATATGCAAAATAAACAAACCCTAGCGGTTTGTTTATATCTATATTAATTATGTCTTTTGTGTACCTACATTACGTATTTACTCTCAAGCCTATATATTATTTTTACATTATTCTCATTGTAAGCGAAACTTTGTGTTTTTTATGAGAAATAAAGGTCTTTAATCACAAGAAAGCCTTTAACCGAGCCGCCAAGTCCTTTAAAAAGGAATTACAGAAAGCTTGTCTTGATCACATCAAACATATTGGTACAAAACTTTCTGCCTAGCCAACTGGTAATAGAGCATTTTGGTCTCTTGTCAAAGCGATTGAGGCAAACTTCTGTCGGTCCTCACTGCCCCCGCTGGATAAGCCTGACGGCTCTCTGGCCCACACGGCAAATGAAAGAAAGAAATCAGACCTCTTTGCAAAATCTCTTTGCCCAAAGCTCTCGTCTGGACCCCGGCGGTAATATTCTATATTCTCCCTACCTTACCTCACAGTTGTCACACATACTTCTATGCCAGAGTTACACATCACTAACAAAGAGGTACTCAAGAGACATATATTCCAGCGATAGTTCTCAAGTCTTGTGCTCCCGAGTGGTCTCCTGTTTTAACACGCCTGTACCATCTCTCCTTAAAGACCGGAATTGTGCCTAAGTCCTGGAAGCTTGTGAATGTGCAACCCGTGCCCAAGACTACCTTAGTCACGCCTATCCTGTTAATTATCGACCAATTTCGATTACCTCCATTATTAGTTTTTATAATGGAGCGTATATTGAATGCACGCATGTGGCATACCTAGAAAATAATGACATCCTTAGCGACCGGCAGTACGGGTTTCGTTGAAACAGGTCAACTGGCGATCTTCTAGTGCACGCCACTCATCCCTTAGGTGAGGCTCTCGAGAACAACGGTGAAGCACTAGCTGTCTCACTTGATATTTCAAAGGCCTTTGACGGGGTCTGGCACGATAGCATTATCAGCAAGCTTCCAACATATGGCATCTATCCTGGCTTGATCACCAGGAGAGCTAACTTCATGAAGGAGTGGTTTCTGCGAGTACTCATAGATGGCTGCTCGTCTGAGACAATGGCGATAAACGCTGGAGTTCCTCAGGGGACTGTTCTATCTGCCACTCTGTTTCTGCTGCATATTAATGACCTGCTGAAACCCGATATCTTTAGGTATGAAGAAGACAGCACAATTGTAGAGAGTTACCAGTTACGTGCTAATGCCACCAAGGATCAAGTACAGTCCCTAAGAACAGCCATGGTAGAGCGAATGAGTCTCACATTACAGGAGGTTTCCAGTTGGGGCGACGCCAATCTTGTGAGATTCAATGCCACCAAAACACAGGCGTGTCTTTTCTCAGCCAAAAGGAGCCAGTGCACCCTGGAACCTACCTTCCAAGATTTATCTGTGGAACTCACTGATCGCCTTCAGGTATTTGGAACCGAAATTTCATCGAACCTTAACTATGAACGATTCATCGAGTCCAAAGCGAAGACAGCTACAAAAAAACTTAGGATCCTAGTCAAAGTGCAGCGGTATTTCTCTGCAGGGCAGCTTTTAACGTTCTACAAAGCTCAAGTCCGGTCGTGTGTAGAATACTGTTCACATATTGTTGTCACTTTTGGGCAGGCACCGCTAAATGCCATCTCGCAGCTTTGGACTCGGTGGAAAGGGGCTAATTGGTGACGCAATTGAAACCAATCTGATCAGTCTTGAACACAGGCTTCAGGTCGCTAGCCTTTCAGTGTTTTACAGAATGCACTTTGGAGAGTGTGCTCAGGAATTACATGATCTAATTCCCCCATCCCCGTGCCACCATCGGACATTTAATCCTTTTGTTGTGAACATCCCTCAAACCCGAACGAAGCGCTTTGCTTCGTCTTTCATTATTCGTACGGCAAAGGACTGCAATAGTTTGTCTGCGTCTATCTTTCCCACCGATTATAATGTCGGTGTTTTCACGAGTAGAGTGAATAGGCATTTACTGAGCTAGTGCGCCTTACCATCCAGGACTACATTTCCACTTAATATCAGGCAGGATCGTGGTCAAGTACTTGTTTAGAAAGTATAAAAAAAAATACTCTTGTATGTCATAGGAACAAATTATGTTAGTACGATATCGCATCAAAGAGTGTATTAAGTGATTATAGAAGGCATGTTCATCAGAACGTTAATAATTCGCTTAATGAAATCTATTAAGATGTCTTAGTTAGCAGAATATCTTTCACAATTCGCTGGGTCGAATGATGGAAACCAGTAATAAATTATCTAATACAGTATGAAAAGTTTTGTGAATTGAATTGTTGCGTTATTATATATATTGTTAAGGAGGTATACCTACTATGTCTATATCCGCGTAGTGATTATCATATTACGAATTGGAATATTAATATTTAAAATCTTGTGTAATTTGTGATAGTCATAAAATTAGTTGCCATAAAATTTCTAATAATAAAAAATATTTTTTTAATAACATTATGACATACGAGCATACATGAAGATGTCCCTTCATGGCTTATTATTGACCTGTCTGAGAAAAATATATAAAAAATAACACAACTCATAGCTTCACTGGTATGGTTATAGATTATAAAAACAACGAAGTTTTTGTTGGTAGACATTAACCAATCATGAATATCGAACAGAGCGATATATTAGGAAGCAATTGTAGACGATGTCGTATTTCTATTTGGCGCTAAGACGTGGAGCATTGGCCACTTGCGAACAAACATTTGAAAATCAAACTGGTGCGGTTTCAAATGTGCACCCTCGCATGCAGTCGTGTTTGCTTTTTTGCCTCGTTGATTGCATAGCAATACTGTGCTTTTGAGGGAACTATAACCTTTAAGTTGAAACGGGAGAATATTACGGAATGGAATGATAATTTTTCCACCCTTTTCCGCTCCAGTCAAAACAGTGGCACTAATTTATCTCCTCCCGTGTTTTATGACACAAAGCTTCGCCCGGTTACATAATGGAGGTGTAATTTGATTTTGCATAAATATGAACGGTACACGTATTTTTTATATTGGAGGTAACATCAGGGGAAACCTAATAGCCCTTAGAAATAAAAAAATATACCGATATGAGATGCTCTGTACTGTGTCAACACTGTGTTTAAATGTCATAAATCTAAATAAGTAGATATTTAAAAGTGGTGAAAAAAAGTATTTAATAAAAGAGTAAGTTTTAGCTCCTTATTTTTAATCAATTTAACTTTGACTTGTGTGCTATTTATTTTGCCGTATTATTTAAGATATATCATAAGAGAATTATTCTAAGAGAGTCAGATATTTTCATGGTCCATCCGTAAATAACGCTGATTGGATTTAAATATAAAATGCTATAGCTTTGAGTAACTTCCATGTTGAAGATGTTCAAGACCGGGGCAAAGTGGGAAGTCGTAGTTAGTCTCATTAAGCAAATACTTACCGTATCATAAAAAATACGCAGTTGAGATCGTTGAGATTTGCTGTCACAACCAGACATCAAATATGATTAAGAAAAAGTAAAGTAACAACCCATATATATAAATTCCATTGCTGGGCACAAGCCTCCTCTCCAGAAAGGGTTTTAGAGTATAGTTCCAGTATATCAATATTGGATGCATATACGAGTATATAGCATAGAACCATTTATATATTAAGCACTAGTAGCTGTAACACTTAGCAGCTGTAACACAGGTGTAGGACCTAGCACGCTAGCTGCTAAAGAAAGGAAAAAAAATATTATAAGGATTTTAAAGGTATTTTAATATCCAGTATTTAAAATTTATTTGTATTAAATGCATTAATATGTACATATATTGCTTCTTTGTTAAAAAAGTTTTGGTTATGAAATAAATTATTATAACTTCTTCTGATAACGTGTTCAACCGACTACCTTCTTTGGTAACGGTAACAGATTGTGCTAGCTATTTTCTTATTAGGGTAATTAAAATATAGTGGTGGGTATAGGGGTTTAAGCAAGAAGATTTTATAAGCAACTTTAAAACACAAAATTTGACGCTAACTAACGGGTAGGGTTTTACCGTTGTCAATTGAACCCTCTAAATTAAGTTAGAATAACGCGCTTATACCGTTGTAGTCAATTCTTCAACTACAACAAAAATCGTTATATTTAGAAATCAACTCAATTTTATTTAAGACATTCATGTTTATAAGTCTTACAAAATTATGACACAGATTTATAAATGCTTTTCTCTTTATGATATGTGAATTATATAACTCTCTCTTCTCTAACTACTATTTCTATCTCTTTATGATATTGCCTGCATTACTCCGTCTAGTCGCACCGCATAGTGTTTAGAGTGCTTGGCTGCTACGGAGGATTCTGGATTCGATTCCCAGCCAAGGGACAATATTTGTGTATCACAAATTATTGGTTTTCACGTCTGTTTGCGTCAGTACGATCTTGAGGCATCTGCATCTGGGCCAGTAGAACATCATCATCAGTCTACTGCTGAACATAGGCTTCTCCACAGAGCACCATCCTGAGGCATTGCAGATCCATTGACTTACCCCAGACTCACACATGTCGTCACTACATGCAGTGGGTCTTCGTTCTATATTGCCATATGAAAATATAGACAATAATCCTTATTTTAAAATAAAAGCGGGGAACTACTCTTCGGGAAAGAATAAGGATTTAGTAAAGAAGAAGGAATGACTGACATCACTTCAGAGCTGACATCTCTTTACACGTCTCATGGTGACATGATAAAACCATAAAACACATAGTTATTTTTTTGCATTAGGTGGTTAAAAACTAATAAATATTTTACTTGGTGCATCCGATGATACCCACATTCATCCACTATAAAGAATGATAATGCAGACCGTTGTTGCATTATCAACCCTGACAACTAATATGGATGCCCCGTTACCAATTATTTTGAAGAAGAACTAGGGTTTGAAGGGTTCCATGCAGAGGAAGTAATATTTATAATCCATCAACAAAAGATGCGATCGGAACTTGTTTTCATGAGGCTGTATTCCTGCCCTATAGTAAGGTGGGCTGGTATGGTGTATCCTTCGGGTACAACGTCAGTTTTGCGATGGTCTATACGGTCATTTGAATTAAAGTCCATTGAACATCCACCTAGGGATATGTTGCAGCGAAGGTCTTAATGCAATTTTCATACTTATGATCAGAAAATAAGTTTTTTAAACATTTAATAAGAACGTGTTTGTTCACGTTGTTTTTCGAAGAAATTGAAATAGGTATATTATGAAATATTAAAATTGTCTTTTTATATATTTTCGATAAAAATTAAAAACTACATATTAATTTATAAAAAGTAAAAATTTAGTTAAAGCAGTAAAACTAGGTCAAATTTGCTCAAATCATTTTGCTTTTAGACCGCCCTATGATTAAAAATTTGTCAACTGGAGTTTAAGAGACATAAATTGTATTAAGGTTTTGTAAACGAATCGATGCCAATGAGAAATTCTCTGAGAGGATTTGTTATTCTCATATTCTTTATCTCACATTTGATTCCAATTATTCACGGTTCTGGTATCAAATACATATCTGTCGCAGCGAAATAAAATGAGAATTTTCTTTAGAAGTGTCAAAGAAAGTTTTATGTTAAAATACTTTTGTAGGTAAATCAATAAGAATAAAAAAGTCTGTTTATTTTAACCGATCAGTAAAGAAATATGACCTAAAAATCCATACATTACACATAATTCAACATCAGTTAAAGTAACGATATTAAGTTTACAGTAAGTAATTTCTCATTATAATGTGAAAGTCTCTATATATTATCGCGTGTCATTGAGTTTTCTTTCTTGCAAATTCTGATGAACCAAAAGGTATTAGGAAAAGAAAGAGTCCATGTAAACATTAAATGATAATGGTTGCTGTCTTGTTTTTAGTTCTAGTAGTTAAATTAAATAATTAATTTTAAAGTTCGAACATGTTTTTCACTTGTTTTATTATTCTTCTTTTATGGTACTCGTAGCTTAAAGGGTCAGTTCAACCGGGGAAGGACCACGCCCTCACAGAATACCAGCTTGAAATAGCAGTATAATGCTGCTGTGTTTCGTCTGTTTCGGAGACCAGTATTACTGGTGACGAGGTGTTGCATCTCAGTCCTCAAAGGTGACCACGCATCTGCATTATGATTTCTTGTCGAGGATGAATGTAGTGAATGTAGATATCATGTGTCGCAGGAGTCACGTACCATCAAGTGAACTGTGTGCTCGATTGTTACTCTCAATGTAAAATAATAACAAAAAAACACGTGCTCCGCAATGAATAGTCAGGATGCCTGCATGCAATATATATATATATATATATATATATATATATATACATTTATATGTATAAAGTGTGACAAGTAGTTTTGATAGTCCTCTCTTGATGTTAATCTAATTAATTCTTAAGGGACCTAATCACGTGGAATCCTGAGGGTGCAAGGTCAGTGCTATATGGTTGATGTATTAACCATATTGTGGACTATATTTAACTTTTAGGTGTGTATCTCTATTTAACAATTTTTTTAATGACAAATCTCTCAGTTTTTTCGCTCAAACCCAACCTTCATCGATCTAGTAATATAATATTTATCGCCGGCTAAATAAATCAATGAACTAAAGAGATCACAATGAAGTATCTAAAAACTTTTACTTGGTATTTGCTAAAAATTTCTAACATTATATAATTTATATCTTTACTATCACATCCTTTTTACGCGAAAAAGTGCTTTCTATAAACGTCCTCTCTAGCAACCTTACCATAAAAGCTCGGGCAGGTAATATTTACAAAATGTAATTTCACTGGGTTGAGACGACAAGGCAATGAAAAGGGTTTTATTTACTGCCTCTTTTTTGCTTTAACTTCTTGCGTTATAGCCGGCAGTGATTGCGCTTAAATATAATTTTTCCCATGGTAATACGTTTGTAAATATAAATGCCCATAATATTAGTATTATTTGTCATTAATCGAGTGCATACCAAAAAAATGTAAATAAGTATCGGTTTGGCACAATTTTGACACCTTTTTTTTTTTTTTTATAATGTTTGGGGTGACAAATGAGCACACGGTTCACCTGATGGTAAATACTGACTACCACGATATTTACTTCCGTCCCCAAAGATTCAGGATTCACATGGACTTGCACCCTTAGTACTTTATGAGGTTCTGAACCTTTCCCAGTTGAGCTGACCCATTCTTGTTGCAGAAACGTATATCTATAACTTTAATTAAACATATTATGATTTATAAAATCTTTTTAGATTTATATATACGGAGTTATTAAGTTTTTTTTATGTATATATATAAATGTATGTAATGTAAATTAACTAAATGGAGTAAATAAAATTTTATCCATTCAGTAAAACAATAGAATTTAATAAGTTAGCATCCATGAAGCTTTTTAATATTTTGTTAACACAACATGAATATATAGGAAGATGACAATAAACAAGTGCATACTACATAGCGTACATGCACACTATATGTATTTATATATATATATAATGTTTCTTTCTATTATTGTAGGTGAATAAAACCATGTGTTGCTCTGTAATCAAAGAAACGACATGTAACGTTTATTATTCACTATCTCAATCTTTTCTTCAATATTTTTAACACTTGAACACAATAATAAATTACACTCTTATATCTTTCAAACCTCTCAGACAATGACAGCCCCGCTTTACCAACGTAGTAGATTGCATCCCTTATACCGCCATCTGTCGACCGAGCCCGACTCCACACTTCTTTACCAACGGAGTGAGTCACAGCTAAATTCAAATTAAAGAAAGTTTCTATAATAACTATTTCTTTGTATATATGCTACAAAATTGTAAATTAATAATTTGGGACGCGTGTACGATGGCGCACAAACGAGCATTAAAGGGACTCGATCGCACATTAAAAAATTGTTTGGAGGCGCGATGATTTTACTAGCTGGAGATTTTCGTCAAACGCTGCCATTCCCAGATCAACAACCGCTGATGAAATAAATGCTTGCTTGAAGGCATCGAATTAATGGAGATACGTGAAATATCTCAAGCTAACTACGAATATGCAAGGGGTATTACAAAATGACATACCAGCGGAAGTGTATTCAAAGCATTATTAGAAATTGGCAATGGGAAAATTCGTGTTGACACTTCTCCAGTAGAAGATTCAACACAAATTGATAAACTGATTTCGTTACCACCAAATTTTTGTCACTTCACAACAACATCAAAACAAGAATTAATATCGAAAGTGTTCCCAAATATTGATGTTAATTATAAAAATCATGTTTGGATAAGCGAACGAGCCAATTTAGCAGCGAAAAATAAGGACGCAGATGATTTAAATTTTGAAATTCAGGCACTATTTGTTTTCTCTCCAGAAGGGAAAACGAAACGCTCGAAGGATTTTTTAATTGTAGTTTTATTTCTTTATATGGTTATATTATAAACGAAAAATTTTGTCCCTTTTTTTCGCATTAAGAACGTAACGTGTAACATTTACGGTACTTTATTGTTTGATGGAATACAATTGTTATGAATTTACCAGAAGTGTTACATTTCTTTAGTACCCGACTGTACACCACCTGTATGATGCCGAGTCGGACTTAATCAGTAAAAAAAAGGTGGTACGAAGTTCGCCGGGCTAGTATATATATATATATATATATATATATATATATATATATATATACATATATATGTGTGTGTGTATTTTATAGAAGTTATTCTGTTGTTTTAGATAATATAATTAATGTACCCTCTTTCATATAAAAGATATAAAATATTTGTCCACAATATTTATGTTAATAAAACAGAGCCTTCCAGCGCTGATAATAAATTTTGATAATTTTAATAACTGACGTCGAAAATTTAATCAAAATTTATACGTACATACCCGGCTTTGGAAAATAATATAATTTTTGTCAAGTGTACTTGCGAATGTGAAATGTATTCTCATGATATATTTAATATTATTGTTACGTTACTTTTTTTGTATGGACTTCAAAATTACCACAGCGTAAAATAGTATCTTAAATCTCAGAGTTAAAGTGCATCTGCATTATAATTCTTTGACAGGTCTCTGAATCAGATTGTGGTCAGTCAAGATAGTTCATCCTAATTTCATAAAAAAATTATGTTGAAAGTACTTTGGATGACGTTCACAATTTACGAGTATTAAGGGCGAGATAAGAATTACTTGTCAAGCAATTTTGAGATCTATCATTGCTGACATTATTTAAATTAACATTATATTGTTTTGAAGTAGTATTCACGATATGTATCGTTAAAATTCCAAAGTACAGTACAGCCAAAGTAAGTCAATAGTCTAATGGTTTAGCGTACGATTTGCCAAACTTAGGGTGGTAGGTGCAAATCCGTCATTGAATTTTCTCGTCAAACATCTAGCATAATCATTTCAAGCTTAGTTGGAGTCTTAGTAGTTATAGAACGGGAATGTTAGTAATTATAGAACAGCTAAAATTCTGCAGAAATCAAAAAAGGAGCGCGTGGCTCATAATTTGTTTGTATCTTAAAGCTTGAAACTAACTTTTTATTTTTTTGTTTAACTTGTGCCTATAGTGTAGTCAATACTCACACACTTCACATAAGGAAAGATAATTAGTACGATATTAAGATACGGAACATAAATTTTAGCTCTATTCTATGATAGGTTTATTTACTTACTGACGTCTGAGTATCTGGCTGTTGAGTAGCGGTTTCCGGTTTTGATTCCTAACGGAGATAAATATATCAGCAGCACAATTTATTGGCTGTCGGATCTGGGTGTGCTGTGTACTTACCGTGTCGCTTACACTGAATATGAACTTTTCACACATTTTATTGCTTCCGTATTGCATCGGATAGGATAAGGGAAGGACGAGTGAGTACCTCTGTATCACAGTAATACTTTGATTTCTATATTATCTCATACACCGTATTGAATTTGTTCGATTACGACCAGAAGAAATCAGCATGGAGTAAATAAATTAATACGAGATTATCATTGAGATATTTACCAACTGAGTCTAGAACTAGTCGCCTTTAAGTAGCCGGTTCCAAGTCGGTTTGTACTACAGGTTGATACAAAGACGTGTTTGGCAATAAATCTTCCATTGTGAAAGGCAACAACAATATTATTCTTTCTTTATTATTAATGGTTCGTTTAAGACTGTGCATTATTAATGCTTTGCATTAGTTTTATATTTATTGAATATATATTGATCCCATTACTTTATCACAATATCGAAGAGATACAAGGAATAATAATATTATGAAGTCTTTTCCATAACGTCATTTACTCCAAATATATACGAAAATTTTCAGTCAATTATATTTTTAAGTTATAAAAAAATGAGGCTACTTTAAAGGATGACTTATGATAATTTGAATAAAAATGGCTCAAGCTTCAAGGGTACCACATCAGAAAACATCCACGAGTGCCTGGTTGTTGAAATTCTCCTTGATATTCGTATCCGGGGAAAAGCACGCCGAAATGCCACCACTGTGTCGGGGACCGGGAATCCGCGCATCACACGCTCACCGAGTGCCCTGCGTGGGAGTCCGAGTTGATGGATACTGATGCAGAGGATCAAGCAAGACCTTTCTCCGACAGCCAAAGTAGTGGCTGCGCTGACAGATAAAAATGCGTTTTATTATGTTTGTGTGATCTCTTGGTCTTTACACCTCTACAAAAACGGGATAGACTCGCGAGAGGGGGTCCGCTGAGTAGGGAGACAATGATGATGCAGACAGGGTGAACGGCCACACCACTGCTGCGCTCCGACCCCTGTGGACGAAGAACGTCGACATGGGGCCCCTCAGAAGGAGGTTCGAATCTCCTTCTGAGGGGCCCCATCAAACGATCTGAGCGGATCGTTTTCGAATGGGCAGGACAGGCCGATTTTGAAAGCAGTCAGAACACGAACTGTAAGTTGTGTCGACCGCTAGAAAAGTCACCGTCGCACTCGCCGGCGAGTGCGGTGAAGTGTACTGTTTATGTGAGTCGCGCGAGAGTTGCTGTATATTTAATAACGTGTTCGGGTACGTACTGATAAAAATGCGTAGAAGGCACTGGATTTCATCTGTGAAGCCATCATAATACATCTAGATTCTGTTGATGTTGATGCTGTTAGCCTATGCGGCTCAGAAAAAACATCGGAAACAGGGCTCACGGAACTGAGGGATGCGTGACCTGGTTATAGAGTTTGGTTCTTTTACTTACACCAAAGCGCTCATACACTGAGCGTGTCGGTCTGCTCTGATCACGTTCTGTATCTGAGAGTACCACCTAAGTTTCCAGTTCCCTAGCTATCGGAAGATTCTCTAGAGTGGAGAATGGATGGTGATATCTACTGATTGTCCGAGGTTAGGTATGCGGACCTAGCCTCTGACGGACGCCACCTGTTGTCTGGTCAATCGGAAGCTGTGGGCGGTGAGAACCGCCTTGACACGCGGCTGTATCTAGTGTACGCGGTGTTACGACGGTTACGTCCCGCTCTAAGGCGAGGGTGATGTCGTCTGTGTGCGCCAGACTGGAGCTCGGCTCCTCATGAAGTAGGGGTCATCGAGGACGTGACGGGGTTCATCATCCTGCGCGCTTCTAAGATTGGGAGATTTAGTGCTTTAAGGGATTCAATTATCTCCTCTAGCTCAGTCTCAAACGGCATACTGCGAATTACGACGCGGAGCTTGCCTCCGGGAGGGCATAGGTGTGAAAACCTATGTTTCTTTCGCATATAAGTTTGGTGGCCATGCAGAAGTCTCCAAAAGTGGAGAGGTTTATTCTAGTCCCCTGCGGAGTGTTCTGCGCCTTCGGGCAGCTTATTTTATTGGTTGTGAACCATTTGGACAATACAGTCCATTTCTAATTCTCCTGTAAAATGATAGGAGGAGGAGGCTTGATTTCGCGGGGGGTGCTTGAGGTTGGCGAGCCTGAGGGGCTGCCTTCTTCGCTGGTGTGGCGGTCGGGGACGCCGAACCTGGCCTTGAGAACGTGGTCGTGTCGATGACGCCCGGCTGTGCGGGGTGTTTCCGCTTCCTGGGGACAAGGGTCAAGGGGCCCTTGTCTGGTTTTGGAGTTTCTACCTTCATGTCCGAGTCTCCATGGACGCCTCCAATTCTGAGTTGGAGGTGACCGGCACTCGGGCAGAAGCGGGGGTAGATGGTCGCGCTGAAGGCGCTCCGATTTCTGGGACAACGGGGTCCGGGAACTATGGGCTGTAGCTGAAGGTGACTAGCAGTGCTTCTAAATGACGCATGATCGAGGCCCATATTCGGGGCTAGCTGCCTGAAAAAATGCTTGTACGGCGCAATAGTCCATTGTGCCTAATTGCTTAGGGCCCGTCCGCGGTGCAAAATCGCTATTGTCAACAAACTGAAAACTATTCCTAACAAACAAACACCTGGCTTCTTGGGTACGCTAGAGTGTGTACCTATAGAACAAAGGATAAAACAATAGCCGCCTCTGAGGAGAGCGGGTGGGGAACGAAGGGTCGAGGCTGCAAGTGCACGCGCAGGTGTGCGCGCAGGTATCCACGCAGGAGTACGCACGATGATGCACTCACAGGGCTGTAATTCACCCGCGCTCCGTTGCTCAACACATCCACTGGAGAACTTGGTGTTCAAGCACTGTTTAACTTCTACTACTGCCGATAAACTCTACCCACACCATTATCACACAGTAGGTATTTAAAACTTCGGACTGTTGGCGCATGGCGAACGCTTCCTGGACGACTATTCGGCTCAGACTAGACCTGAAACTGTCGTGGTACAGGAGACCGCCGAGTGGTATTGGGAGAGGGCCGACACCGCTCGGAGGCCGACCCTCCTGGGTTGTGTAATTTTATTTTTATTAATAAAAAAGGATTCATTCATAAGAATGTCATTCCATTTTTAAGCTAAAACCTTCATTTTAATGTCTCTACATACTTAATTTCTCTACTCTTTAATTCATTTGATATAGTCAAAAAATAAATCTGAGCAACAGATTTTTTACGAGAATATTTTGATCGCAAGCGATGAGTTGATTTTTTACTCACGAGTGTATTTTACCTTTAGTCGCCTAAAATATATGCCAAAGTTGTTAATATTTAAAGTGGAGGTATTATTTTTATGTCATCATCAGTACAATAAGCGTGTGACTTTTTATGACACTAAGGGTGTCAAATGAGCACAAAGTTCACCTGATGATAAGGTATTATTAGTACAGGCTGTAATCAGCACCTACATTTATCATCAGCAAAGAAAGAAAGAATGATGTCTGAATCAATTCAAGAAAAAATCTCGGTATGGAGTAGTAGACTTAAGCTTATATAATTTTCACTAAGAAGATTAAATATACATAGAACGTTTTATAAAAATAGTAAGTTTTAATACTAAGTAAATTGCTTGGTTTATTACAATAGCATACTGAATTCAAAAGCGAAATAACATTCAGCAAACGAATAACAAAAGACCTTCCCTAACTTAAAGACCGTAAGGGAACCGTTAAATTTATTAACAATTCATTTTCAGTGATACGGAAACTTGGGTTCTATTCTTTCCTAAATTTTATTCATTTGACCATTAAATGCCTCGTGATTTCAAAACTCGTTTGACGTGAAAGATGAATTTAGTTATAAATGAGTCAAACGGTATGAATTAGCCTTTTCCTCTTTTCAAAATGTGACTTGTCCCGGATGATATAAAATAAATAAATCTATCTAGGATTTCGACAAAATATAAAACACTCTTGACGATGACGAAATATGATGATGATGATAAATAATATGTATATGGATGGAAATATAAATATATAATAGGAATATATAAATACATCCATTGAATATTTCAATGTTTTATTTATTAACCGTTATTGATTGCTTTAACTGTCTCGTCTTTCAATATTTAATATTTATATAATATTATTGTAAAGATATATAAAAAATTCGGCAAAATATGTCAATGTAAATGAAGGACATTTGTTTTGGAAGGTACAAAATAATCATTTAGATAATTTAACTCAACGTAGCTTTCTTTTCATGTTTGTCTTATCTTTCAGATATCTTTAACAAATGTTGTCACAATATATAATTAGGTGTTAACTAAATTAGGATGATTATTATTATTAGGAAATTTTATAGAAATCGTTGCAAGCCAACAATACCACAATATCTTTATTTATACGAGAGTCTTAAACAGATACAAATAACTACACTGAAATAAATAGAGGCTCAAGAAGAAAACGGGAAAAGTCCCCCAAAAAGTGCGATCTAGATGCCTTCATTAACATTTTGCACAAAACAGAAAGGAGTGGAAAAGCATGAGAGGTGTTTACCTATCTCGTGATTTTATTTTATTTCTCTTTCTGCTAGTTGAATAATGTACGTTTTTTCTTAAAATTATGTATACCTAATTATTTTCACTACTTTCTTAAGTTTGCTACAAACAGTTTTTTCTATTATAACCATTTTCAAAAAAGTGATCGAAAATTAACCAAGAAAGTGAAATAGGAACTTATCAAGAAATAAAAGAATAACAGATGGAATGCTTTTATCCCAAAGTTCAATACAGCGTATGTGCGATCTTCGGGGAATTTACTTAAGTATCCAATGAAGCAGCCAATCAACCCTGTTATTAGAATGTCACGTTAGCAACAAGACAAGAAGAAATACCAAATAGTATAAAATGTTATGTGTTGCATTATGTAATGCTTTTAAAATTATAACATAATAACTTTTTATATTTAATTTGTACATGGTTGATCAGGATCATACTTTGCGGCAGTCTATCGAGAAATCCTATGTTCTGCAGTGGACTATTGATAGGCTACGACCAGACTATTATTGTAATAAGCGAAAAATATTATACGATGGCGCTAATATTGCTAGAGGGTACAAACTAACCACCTGAAGCGAACGATGAAATAAAATATGCTAGGTAGTTACAGGTAGGAATTTTCAACATATCCAATAGTGGATACGATGCTTAAGCTAAATATAGTAACCCTAAATAATATAACCTAATATAAATTAACGAAACTCTTTTTAATAATGTAATTGTTTTAATGTTATTCGTGATTGTTTCGATATTTCAAAATATAACTTTAATTTATCCATGCTAATTCTTCATTGTTTAGACATTGTGCAAGTTATCGCTCTTGTATCAGAGCTTGATAAGCCATGTTTGATAAATCTACGGCAACTGAAGTAAGGGATTATTTAGACGATTCGGACGCCTTCGGATGATTTAAAAATTCCAACACCAGCAGCGAATAAAATTAAATGACGAAACATTTATTAAATTCTTACGTAAACATGACTGATTTGGTTCTATAATGTAATAAATGTTTCTAGAAGAAAATATGTAAGGATGTGCAACGATACAATAACAGAGTAAAGCAAAAGAAAATATAGTAATATAATTTCGTAACCTTAGTTTAATAATACAGATTATAATTGAGCTTACTTTTATAGAGAAAGTATTTTCTATTATCCACTTAATCGGTTACCTTACCAAGTGTTACGGTTTAACTTAATAATTGTTGTTTCCTCAAGGGAGACAACTACATTCTTGAGAAAACCACAACGATGATTGTGCATTAATGGTTCACTTGCTTTTACAATAATTCTAAATTTTAGAAAAAAAATATGATTAAATATAATCGTTATAAACACGTTATCGCTAGGGTAGAGAAAGATAGATAGTTAAAAAAATATTTTACCTTTACCTTGGTAAATTATAATTGTGAGAAGAAACGTACTAGGCGAATGTTAACGAATATTTTTTTCTACAATATAATTTGAGAATCCTAATTAAATTTTATTTTTTACGACATTAAGATTATAGGTGGTTAATGATATTGAGCCAAATTTCTTTTCATTTTGTTTCTTACCATACATTAATAAAATATATTTTTAAATTATATATTATATGGTGTAACTAAGACAAAGTTATTTATACGTTGTTATAATGTATACTTTTAGTTACAATTTCTGTATATTAATTTTTTTTATATGTATCTAAAAAAATCTAAATCATGCTTAATGAACCAAAAAGTCCTTAGGGTAAGTTCTCTAGAAAGGAACCAATGAACAATAATGGCATTTTAATATGTCCTCCATAAGGTAAAGACCTATCAATCAGTTAAGCAGTCATTTGGACTTAATTATTTCTAACCACGAAAAACAACAACTTTAAAAGTGAAGTTGTTTTGCATATCAGACATTTCAAGTCTTTAATACGAAAAGTTTTAACGAACCCAATTAAAGGATGCTAAACGCAAAGCTATTATTCTGTCTAAAATGAATGCTTTAACAAGCTACTTACATAACTCAGATTCGGTATTTGCTGAAAAATTATCTACAATGTTGTTTTGATGTCGTTATCACACTGTTTTCATTTTTATAAAAAACGGTCAGTTAAGTGTTTTTGAATTTACATGCTCTTACATTGTAAGCATCTTCTTACGTAAACTAATATTTGTTGGATTTGCTCAAATATTGGCCACAACTAAGAATAGAACCTGGTACACTGACTTGAATATAATAATGGGTCGGGGAAATTATTTTTTCGTATTTTATGTACAAATTCAAGATATTTTTTTATCATAGTTTATTAACATTTGATAATAATATATATGTGCCAGTTTGTAGGTAGTGACATAATCCCATTGCTGTAGAAATTTTGAGACTTCTGATCAAAAAACTGCAACAAGTAGTTATGGAAGTCATCTCTTGCTGTTAAGCTAACAAATACGAGCTAAATTTATATATAATAATACTGTAGTGACCGAAACAGGTGAAAATTTGAGGGTGCAAGGTCAGGGTAATATGGTGGATGCAATAACACTTCCCAACCAAACTCTCTCAATATTTGCTGAGTGGCTAAAGAAGTGTGTGGTCTAGCTTTATCAGGATGAAAAACCACTCCCTTTCTGTTGATCAATTCCGGCCGTGTTTTCTCTATCTTGTTTGAGTCTCATCCGCTGTTGGCAGTAGAGAACCGAATCGATGGTTTTGCCTGGCGTTAAAAGGTTACGATAACTATTAATCCCACCATACACACAGCATCCACTTTATTGCTAGTCAATTCAGGTTTCACTATATTACAGACTACATTAGTTCTACAGATAGATTTCTGTCTCTTTGACCATGATCTTATTGACACGTTCTTGTCGTAGATAGTCCACTTTGGATAACCAGTGATCAATCTTTTCAAAATCGCTTTCATTACGTTTCAAAAGAGAATCGCAAATGAATACACTATCCATTTTTTTTTCAGTGAGATCGTGTGACACCCAATTATCGAGCTTTTTGTAGATCCAGATATTTTAAATGGGTCGAAACTGTTTTGTGGTCAACGCCTAGCTCTTTATTGATGTAGTAACTACTAATATACCGATCTTGCTTCTCTTTTTCAAAAATGGCATTAACTTTAGATAAAGTTGACCAGAAACAGCTTCATCTTTGACATCAAAATTCCAGCGCGCGGCTTGTGTGACATTTTCTCTTTTTTGTACTAAAACTTCAAAATGTATCGAATTTTTTCGTTATATTCACTTACTTTGATCGTCAGGAAAACAATAGAAAACTGGCGGGAAACCGTGTTAACTTTTTATTATTCTGTTTTTAAAATGTTATCTATTTAATGGTATCAAAAACCAGAAAAAGGTCCAACCAAAGAAATTTAAAAAAAAATTAATAAAAAAATTTCCCCGACCCATCATTGAGTCTAGTTTCTTGATGACAAAGCCATTCGATTGTTTTACATTATCGTTTACAAGATAAAGGTTCGATTGACCTAATATACATTTCAATGCTAAAAGTTTTTATTTATGCTATTAAAAGAAAAAATACATATAAACAGGTATATAAGTGTAAGGCACAAATTGTTTATTTTCTTCTCTATCGTTATATAAACTACGGATATAAGTTAGATGTTCATCAAGTTTAGAATATTAAAATTTTCTTCGAATTAACTGGAGTAGCGATAAAGTTACCATCGTCGTAGAAAATAGGTTTCTACGACAATGGACAATACTTTTAAAACGTTTTCAAATTTAATTAAATATCTGTTTCTAGGGAGAATTTATTTCGAATTCGACTTTTGTGTCTTCAAAACATCAAATTTAAAGCTATGTTAATAAAAAAATCTTCCGATATATTCTGAAGTTATTAATTTTTTGAACTCACATTATACATACATTTTGTTTGTCATATTATACAGTTATTCATATTTAGTTGTATTGTTATTTTATTATTTATGTTATGTATTTTATTTTGTACATGTTATTTTCAACATCGAATGCTTTGGCAGTTTTCCTCCTTACAGCCAGAAACTAGACTGATTTGGACTGGACTGAACTTACCTATACCAGTGTTTCTATTTATATTTCTATTAAATCTACAAGAGAAGAATAAAATTCCGTTTACTAAGGTAATGCTGACTAAGGAAAACTGATATACTGCATAGCAGTTTAAGACGGAAACAGTACATTTCTTTGAATTCTCGCTTTTTTTAATAATTTATATATTTTTATCTGTAATTGCTTGAAATGGTGAAATAAACTTAACACAAATATTTTGAAAAGTACTAAATCTTGGTACCATTTTAATATTTCATTGATGTTATTAAAATGTTTTAATTATAATATGGTCAATAAAATATTTGTAGTTGTATGGAGGAATACGTTCCGCGTGAATTTGGACCATCTTTGACTTTTATGAATGACTTTTTTATGAGGATTTACGCACACTTATTGTCGCTATAATAGGCAAGTGAATTTGTCTTAGTACAATCTTTTACCTTGATCTCTCTGTATATTTGAAGATCTGCACGATTATAGTATTAATTTTGCCGGCAACGCATTCGCGATTCCTCTGGTCTTGCCGATGTTCATGGGCGGTGGCGATCACTTACGAGTACCATCGGGTGGGCTGGCTCCCTATTCTATATAAAAAAAAGTTCAGAACCAGTCCATCTATTTCATAAAAATTAAATCATAAAATCCAATAATGAAATACTGTTGTTGCTGTAATATTGCTGATTTTTTTAATAAGTTGATATTACAGAGATTTACAGAGTTGATAAGATAGCAAGTACAATTTTGCTAAGTTTCAAGTGCGTTTTCTTTTTTTTTTATTATTCATATATACTACATTACTTCGGCAACACAGCACGGAAACCACTAAAGCTTATCTATCTGATTTAGAGTGATATTGTGACATATTTAAATATAATTATCTACAAATAAGTAAGACACTAAGTTAACAATAATTATTGCCTAAACCTCAACAGGGTATCCCGGCTTTAGTGGTAAATAAAATTTAAATTGTACCCGGTGTGGTCCCGAAGCTACAATTATGTTCTGAATTTCTTCCGGTAATTTATTAAGAACATTAGGTAATACGTAAATACCTAGAGAGGATACACTTACTTCTTATATTAAAATTTCTTAGGTTACATTTACGTTTATATTGAGTTAATAATTGTAAGTAATAACTTTAATTTATTGTATACATAAATAACTTTACAGAAGTTAAATATGGCTTTGTTGTCACCATCATACTTGTTTTTAATTTTAGAAGGTAATTGTTTGTTTTATTGTTATATAAATATCGTCTAAATATTAGTTAGTAATCGAAGTATGAAGGCGGACGTGGCTATGGGATATGATGGATGGCCTTATGACAGTTTTATATTGTGATGAATGAATATGAATAAGTTATGTCTTTTCTGCATTAATTACAAGACCAACATCATGTGCCCATATAAAAAATAAGTCGAAGTTTGTTAGCGTATCTAATGGAGTCTGCAGAATGTTTTTATTGAAAATCTGTGTTTCACTAGAGCCCTTTTCAAAATATGCGCCATATCATTAACACATTAGGTATTAAGTCAGCTCAATATTTGACCTTTGGGCCGTGCCTTTAAGATTAGAAATTATATTACCCGTTTGATTTAATATCTTGATTACATTAAATCTATTTGAACGATTTTTTTATATTAATTTCACTATAAACGATGTACAGGACCGTTTGCCCTGTATATATTTTTTTTTTCATTATTTCGGGAGGGCCTTCAGCTTTTTCACCGTGGCCCTCTCAATGTCGGAAATAGTGTTAAAATGTTTTTATTACCACAGTTTTTGTTTTAGGAAGAACCAGAAATCACTTGGTGCTAATTTCAGAGATTAAGGCGGATGTAGACAAACAGGAATTTTTTTTCGACAAACTCTTCTTACTTCCCCACTCGCGGTACCGAAGCTAGGTATGGCGTGGCGCGTTGTTGTGAGGATGTATGGTGGAGGATTGGCCCAATTTTCTGATCTCTTTATCCAAATATCATTACGCAAACGTTCCCGAAAGCGCTTTTTATATTCATAATTCATAGTCCCCCATAAGTCGTAGTCCCCCTTGGAACGAACTCTGACTATACTATGCCATTATCAAAAAAAAAACAACAAGCGTTTGAGTTAAACGTTTGACTTTGACTGACGTGTCTTCTTAAGGTGAAGAGATGCTACCCGTTTTCCGCTTTGTATTTTTATATCAGGGCATACCCATATGATCAACTTTCATTTCCAGTGATAAGGCCCATAAAGTTTGTCTGTTCCTTCGATTGAAGTACATCCCGAACATTGTAGGTCTTGAACCACCTCATTTCCTATTCCAAATCGCTCATCACCACTTTTAAACAGCATTTATAGGCACCAAATTATTGCAATACACTGATTTCATGGGCTTCTATGTTACTTTTATTGCAACTTCAAAACAAAACTTGTTAATTCGTTGTTCGAAATCCATGATGCACGACTTGGTAAACATGATCTCATTCTTCCGGATCTAAAAACAGGCTAATTTGTAACGGGAACTTGTTCAAGCTTGACCAACCTATTGGCTCAACGAATTAGGCTATCAGGTTTACTATTTAAAATGAGTTTACTGTCTGTAGTTACTGCTAGAAAATTTATTCACTGTTTTTTCAATCAAACCTTCTCTTTTCACTTCTTTTCATCAGAGCGTTCAGAAATTTCTTCATTCAATCTCTTCTAAAGCTTCTGATATATATGACCTGCATTTACATATATTCATGCTCCTATTATGAGAGTGTTCCTATAACCACGCGCATTATAAATTTCGCACTATAAATATAAACATGTACATTCCAAATGTTATGAATTAAGCTAAAGTTTTACTTTTTACAAAAACTGTTACTCAATTTAAAATTTCATATAATTTCAATCCTACTGTTTCTAAATTAGGTTCGTGAAAATTCGGTGCGCAGCAGACTGTACTTTTCCTTTCGTCTCTTTTTTTTCTAAATAATTGTTTGCATTAAATTATTACTGTGTTTAATGAAGGCTTAACAATTTGTTCGATGTAACTGTTTGTAAGTTAAAACAACAAAGGTTTTGTTTCATGTAATAATTAAAATTAAAGAACAAATATGATATATAATTAAAAAATTCTTTAGTATTTTAAAATTTATTTAAGATTTTTTATTTTCTTAGATCACTGTATTTAGGTATTAGATAGGCCTTATTTTCATTTAGAGAGCTATGATGCCTCAAGTGGCCCAATTGGATTAAAAAGTAACGCCACCGTCTTAAGTTAGGGAAGGCCATGTATTCATCTCGGCGGGCATTACTTTTGCAGTATTAGAGTTCAAAGCTAGTTTTGGTAACTCTTTGTTTTAATAGTTAAGTTTTTTTTTGTTGTGTATAGAATAAGCTAAAGAGTTAGTAGATATTAAGTGTGGTACTATTGCCCGCGATGTATGATTCAAATAATGAAAATGATCATGTCGGCTATGCTGACTTCAAGAGGAAATTCATTTTGGCATTTACTATATATTAAATATATTCTCTACTTATCTTGTTAATTATAAGTCTAATGGTTAATTCCAAGCTAAAATAAAAATAGTAATGTATACGTTTTTAAATCTTTTTATATAAGACTCTTCTTCAAACGGTTTTTGGACTGTGTTGTGAAACTCAAAATGTTAAAACCTTCTTTATATCAAAGTTATTGATACCGTATCAATCATTACACAAACATTCATATCAAAATTTGCAATAGAATATATATTTTACAGTTAAACGGGTGTTTTAATAATAAGTAATAGTGATAAATTTCAAAACCCTCGGCCAGGTGGTTGTTATTAACTTTTGTAACAATCGTTTGTACAGAGATTTATTTTAAAAAGTTTAAAAAAATATTATATAGGAAACGATAATTAAATTTAAGTCTGAGAAGTTGGAAAACTCACTTAAAACTTCAGAGACTTAAATTATCATGCATTAAAATCGGATTCCCTTTTCCTTTCCACTCTTATTTCTTTGACTTTAGAAACGACTTGCTAAAACGAAAGCAACAGACAATTATAATAATATTTTCTTGTCTCGTTATTATGGTCATGAAACTTTTTCTTGGGATGTATAAATTATTACGAATTACAAAAGCGAAAACATTTTAAAACTTCTTTTTAATATAAATAGTTGTAACTGTAACTGTGTAATATATATGTATATATATATATATATATATATATATAATATAGCATAGCAACCAATCTTATTTTTGTGTGAAAAATAAAAAAGCTCGAAAGCCCAATTTAAACGCTTTCAAGTAAAATTGTGTCTACTTTGTCAAAAATGATGATCTCAAAAACATCTAAACATCATCATTCAGTTGTCATTTAACATCATCCGAAATTCGGCCTAGTGTAATTAATACGTAGATCAAAGAATAAGCCAACTTAACAGAGAAGAGGAAATTAATGAACAATTAATTAATCTATATCGAAATCACTAGGCTGTCATCGCTTCCTGTATATCTCTCTGTATAGCTATAGCTATAGCTCTGTATCTGTATAGCTATCGCTTAGTAATCCTAAATCTAATACTAATTGATGAATGAAAATAATAAAAATATTTAAAGTTTAATATGTTCTATAAAAATTTGTTGCAGATGTAACAAAAACAATTTCTTACAGAATTATTTTTCCTACCAGTTGCTTTTATGCATATATAAAGCGTCTCAGAAGAAAAGACTAAAATCTTTTGACAGCCTGACAGTTTGTAGAAACTAAAATATTAAGTTCTTAAGCGATCCACACGAAACAATAGACGTCGTTAATTTTTCTTGATATTAAAAACAAGCAATATCTCTATCGTTTTATAATGAATATAAATTTTAATACATTTAGCATAATAGTATAAATACAATAATTATTAGAACTATTATTATTTAAGCAATAAAAAATTTATTGATAACTGTACGAGCAAAAGTACACAAGTCTGTATCCTGAAGTTTTATGTCTAGGGGTCTATGTTAAGGGAGAAAATTTGTTCCAAAATCGATCAATTGATTTTTGATTTGGAAACCGCACTTACTTTGATTCTCTAAGTTTGAACTCCACATTTGATAATATTTTAATGAAATATAGTTTTCATTTCTTTATATAAAGTTATATATAATATATATTATTGTTCTCATTTTCTAACTATCATTATTAGTTGTATTAATTAGAAAGACTAAAAATCATAATATACCTATCAGATAATTTCAATTAGATATTCTGAAACTGAATGTATACAATTGTTAAATGATTAAATGGTGATAATTAAAAATTTTAGTTGTATTTAACGTACCTATTCTAAGTCGATATATAGTTTAAATTACGAAGTTTTAGTTATAATTTTTACAGTTATTTGTATAGAGTATGTTATTACAGCAGAGCCTAAGAGCTATAATTTTAACGGTCGTTGAGTACTATTCGCTGACCTAAGTGTGACAGGTCAATCTACTACGTGGGCTATAGATTTTCAAGAAAAAATGTATATTTCGCAATTCACTCAAAATTCATTCTGTACGATATAGTGAAAAAATACGAGGAAAAATATATGGATCTATGTATTTTGTTTATATTTTTCTTATCTTAGTTTGTATAAATATTATACAATAAATACAAAAATAATAATAATAATTTTAGTTTTTCGTGTCTGGGCTTTGAGCCCGTGTCTTAGACACGACATCTCATCCTTAGTTCAATCTCATTACATATGTACTAATTACACTGAACTAGAGAAGAGGTAACGAATGAGTACCTCTGTATTTGCGCCAATGCTATGCAAACGCAAGTACTAAAATATTCAGGTGATGTTTTCTGGTAATTAAGAAACCAGATGATATTTTAATAGTCGCAATCGGCCAGGGGAATTTTAATATCATAAAATAAATGCATGAATATCTCAGTTTGACCAGACTTACATTATAAAAATAACACCTCAGCATTGTTGTGTTTAGTACGATGAGTAAAAGGAGCCGCAGAGGCAATTACTATTATCGGGAATTCAGCACGATCTTGGCTCGACACCAAGCATTAACGTAAATGTTTATGAGTAGCAATCTTTACCATCAGGTGAACTTTGTATTAATTTCTCACGCTTAGTTCTTTTTAAATATCCATTTATTTTTTTTACATTTTACAGGTTTCTGCGTTGACGAATTTCACACGATATATCATAGTACCAAAACCTTTCACGTAAACATATTGGTACTCACTCTACCTCTACTTCCTTACTGCGACATAATGTATCCACTACGCTCATTTGTACATTGTTATTAAACTGTTTTCAGTAAAAAAAAAATACTTTAATTAAAAAAAATAACTAAGGTAATATAAACAACATATCATTTGTATTTTTAATTTTTACTGGAATATATTTCTACGAAATAAATCGACTGCAAACAATTTGAGTTCGATTTATAATTGAAATTTAATTAGCATTTGTTATGAATTTTCCGAACGTAACGAGGAACTTACTTTTCAGAAGGTAAAAATGCGGGTCACATAAGTTTTTTATCAAATCTAGCTATACTATTAACATAAAAAAATGCTAAGCTTAAATGAATTAAGCTTAAATGATGGTTTATGGTGATGGTTCATTTCACAGACCGTACGAAGGCTGTAGGAGCTAATGGTGGTTTACAAGGACATAGACGTTAACAATAGTCTAGATTTGATAATTGATTCCTAGATCGTTGTGAAGCATGGACAGTAATTGCAAGACTTCTTAGAAGATAAAATCAAATTTAAATGGTATAAAAATCTCATTTAGGTATATATAACAATACAACTCTAGAAAATTAAAGGTATGTTTATATTGTTAAAACTTAATTTTGATTCATATGCATTAAGTCTCGTATATGCTTTATAACAAAAAACTTAAATATGAATTATAGGTACGAAGGAACTGTTAAATTAAGTCTTTTTCTGGCTTACATCCTGACCAGTATTTACGTCCAAAACAAACCTTTTAGCATTTTCTGACCTGCTAAAATTCTTACTTCATAAAAAAAAGTTGAAAATTAAATACTATGCTTTACATTAGAAATTTTTGTAGATGGCCTGATTTAAATATATTTTGGTGCTGAGATTTATTTTGCATAGCCCATAGGTAAAAAAATTGTATAATATCAAGTAAGACAATATTCGCTGATTTATTTGATGTAACAACTAATGCACAGAATGTTTCGTGAAAATGCATAAAAAAATATACTTCCAATAACGCAACTAAGATTTTCAGCAAATGACGTCCTATCTAATAATATTCTGCAAATGGATAGCTTTCGTACTAATCTACTGTACTCGGATAGACATCTTCATGATGTCTAACGCCTGAGGTCGTTGTTATACAAACACCTCCGCATCTTGATATACTAACAGTCTATTTGAAACCATTAAATAAACAAAAGTACTGCTTGAACACCGACAGAATCAGAAGCTTTCTCATGGTTCACACGTCAGTAATTGTGTAAACAATTGAAAAAAATATCTTTTTTATTGAAGTAATGTAAAGAACTTAACACTGCTAATAAAGAATTTTACACTTGTACTCGAATAACTTACTATCAATGTTCTGATAATAGTTCTTAACAAATTTTCACAGCGCTTTTGGTCTTATCGAAGTAGTTTTAAACACATGAAAACCAAGTGGTGCTGAAAAGTTTCTTGTCACTTGCAGTTTATGTATGTAGTTAAAATTAGTTTTACAATATGCAAAGTCGTGAACATACTGATTTTAATTGATAAAATCAGGATAGTTGATAAGATATTTAAAACAATTTTAAACGGATTTTCTCATTTATAGAATTGCACTCAACACACGGTGACGCAGGGCCGCTGGTATTTTAAATGATAGAAATAATTTAATAGTTTTCTTGTTGCGGACTTATTTACGCTGTTTCTGCTTGAAGATGTTGGTAGCTATCGTATTGCACTCACGTGTCACGTGCATGTACTTTGTCTATTCATCCAATTTGAAGTCTTGATCATATTAATATTGGTTTTTATAAAATATTTCTACAATTTACGACTACGGCACTGTTATTTTTAATGATCTAATTACATAAATTTTAGTTAGTTAGTCTGACTGATGATAAATGATGACAATTGCCTTCTGATTATTTTAAGTTTTTAATATTCATCTTCACGCAATATTTTTTTCTTTTTATTTAAAAAGAAAGTAATGGAACCTTTAATATATTATTTATTTACTAACACGTGCCTCATGTGGATATAAGTATTCAATAAAATAATGTATAAATATATATATATATATATATATATATATATATATATATATATATATATATATATATATATATATATATATATATATATATATATATTATATATATATATATATTTATATATAAATTCAGTCCTATCAGTTTAAATAAGACATAACAAAGGCAAGTTTTTTTCTAATCTGTAGTATTGTTTATGATGCGTTACGGAAATCGAAATACACTATTTGGGCCTTATGAAATAGACTTAAACTGGTCGTAACTAGCAATTTATTTGTCTACAACCTCATAAATATGACCCTTTGAAAATTGGAAAGAAGATAAGATGTTCCATTAAAGCTGGCGACCGTTAATAATTCTCCAGAAACTTATGTTTTCTATGATGGTATATAAAATGAGAATATTTCATTTCATATACCAGCCATTTCATTTTATATACCAATATAAAACATGGATTTTACTTATTGTCTTTGTTTGTTTACGCTGATCGGAAACCTTCCCTTCCACGTAAAGAAATCTTTGACAGCCTAAATTATACTTCTGTTTCGTATATATATAAACATATAAATATATATATATATATATAAGATTTACGTGAGTATATTTATAATGTTTGGGAGAAAACACTAAATTCTGTTGGTATCTTATGTGATCTGTCAAAAGCATTTGACTGTGTTAAGCGTGATATCTTATTAGAAAACTTAGATACTAAAAGGTATGCGTTGAAATTTGTTGCCACCTACCTTAATAAAATAATTCACTAGACTAACGATCAACAGTCATAAATTTTCTACACTAATGGATGTTCAATTATAGGGCTTCTATTTTTGATATATATAAACGATTTATCATATATTATCAAAAATATTTGCGACTTTGTGCTGTTTGCAAAATTTACATCATTAATTTTTAAACGTGATAGAAAGACAAATAACCATGACGTTGTAAACTCTTTTACGTATTTTAGACTGATTTAATACTAACTATAAAGTTCTAAATACGAAGAAAACTAAGAGCGTATTGTTTTCGCTGCCTAACGTTAAATTGAATTCTTCCGCGGTTATTTTAAATAATAAACAAATCGGGTTGGTGTAGTCGACAGTTTTTCTAGGAATCACCCATGACTCAAAGTTTCAGTAGAGCTCCCATTTATCTAGCTTTAAGCAGGAAGACTTAGTAGTGCAATTTATGCAATTAAAATAATAACTCAACTCACAGATATAAATACTGCTAGACTCCTTAATTTTAATAATTTCCAATCAAATGTAAGGAATTAAAAAGGAAAAAATTGAAAGAAAAAAAAAAATGGGCATATTAACGTCTACCTCGCCTCGCCTCACCTAATATATTTACGATAATATATTGGTTATACCTAATAATTTACAAAAATATTCTACAAAAGCTTGTGTACATGCTATCAATACAAGAAATAAGAACAGACTTGTGCCATCTATTTTTCGTTAAAACAAGGTACAGAAATCGTTCTTGGGTACGGATATTTCAGATTACCATATAATTATCGATTTACCATCGTTAAACACAGTTAAAAGTCTGGTTAAAAACCAACTTATCAAAAAATCAAAATATGTCTTTAAGATATTCGTTATTAAACATTAGCAACAATGAATATACCAAACAACAATACAATGAATAGGAAATAAATAACTTTAAAATGAAAAAAATAAAAATAAAGTAAGGTATATGGTAAATTTTCTAAATAATTTTAAGATATTTTATTTAATACATACGAAATTTACATTAAGACCACACTAGGAAATTTTAACACGTATTGTTTTACCACGGTGCAGCACGAAATATGTTTTATGTTCTGAGTAGTACTTTGGTGACCACAATGCAAAATTAAAATCCTCAAAAAAACTCGGTAGGTCATATAGTCATTAGAAGAGGATTGGAGGGATTTTCACCAAATGCCACACCAAAAGTTCACAGAAGTTTTGAGCAATATTATTGGATCAAAATCTACAATTACAAGCCTTTTTATTTGGTTCGTGATTTAAATTTTTTAATTTAAATGTAATTTAAATTTTCGTGATTTAATTATTTACTTATTTAAAGATTCATCAACGTTATCACATTGTAATAATAGTTATCATTGCTCTTATTCTTTTATTATTTAATTCTTTAGAGCGTAGTTACATTCTTAACAAAGTACAACATATCATCGTATGTACGGATATATAATTACGATGGTGCTGTTTTCCCTGTGGACTAAGACAGATACCGATTTTAATGATGGAAGGTATTTCGGTCACCGATTTATTAGCCGTCCTAACTATGGTACCGCTACAATCAAACAAATTTGTGTTTATTTGTATTTGTGTTTCTTTTGTTTGATAATTGATAATAGTTTTATTTTATTTCATATTTAATATTGTTTATTCCAGTGCAAGTTAACTTTTATTGAAACGTAATTTTTATTATTGTTATCAATTTCATAAATTTTCTTTTTTCTTATCTTCTTAATTATTTTCTGAATTCCTGTTTTTAAGTTTATATTAATTTACACATTTTTAAGCATATTATGGTTACCTATAATTGTTAGAACAGTTACATAGAATCCCTTATTCTTGTATAGTATAAAACATAAATGCTGTATCTTGCGTTGGTAATCCATTTAATAAATAACTAAATAAATAAATAAACGAAAATAAATAAATAAATAAATAAAATAATAAATAAATAAATAAATAAATAAATAAATAAATAAATAAATAAATAAATAAAGAAATAAATAAATAAATAAATAAATAAATAAATAAATAAATAAATAAATAAATAAATAAATAAATAAATAAATAAATAAATAAATAAATAAATAAATAAATAAATAAATAAATAAATAAATAAATAAATAAATAAATAAATAAATAAATAAATAAATAAATAAATAAATAAATAAATAAATAAATAAATAAATAAATAAATAAATAAATAAATAAATAAATAAATAAATAAATAAATAAATAAATAAATAAATAAATGAATAAATAAATAAATACATAAATAAATAAATAAGTAAATAAATAAATGAATAAATAAATAAATAAATAAATATAATATAGATAAGGCTGTGGTCATTTTACGGTTGAACTAGCTTTTTTTATTGCAGCGTGGCTGTTACCGAACAACAGCGATAACAAAAAATTATATAAATATTATATTATAACATACATACATATAATATAAAACATATTACAAATACATTTCAGCATATAATAATAATGACTTTATCAAGTCTATGTGTATATAAGAAGCCCTTTACGTAACCCTTATCCAAACACATTCATAACTCACAGAACTTTTGCGTAACTTAATGATTGGAATTTCTAAGTAATTTGAGTAACTCGAGTCATTAATTCATGTGACTTCAGAAATTACAATATATCTTTGTCAATCACCCATAAAGCCTTCAAATATAAATACTTATTATCACCTGAACGAATGAAGATTGTTAAATCTAGAGGGGTAGAGCAAATAACAGCTGTAACAATAACTATTCAATTAGATTCACATATAAATTATTTATAACAAAATATCCAAAATTTTATTAAAGTTTAATTTCTCAAAATGTCTGTGCTGAGAATCATCATCTTTAAATGTCAAAGATTAAAGCATCCTCATCCCATGCTAATCCTAACCATGACCTAAAACTCGACCATACATGTCTATCTTTAATCTTTGTTGAGGACGTATGTGTTTGTCGTCTGCAGTCATCAGTTACCACCAGTTGAACTGTATTGTCGTATGTTCATCTTAGTTTCATAAGATGAAATGATTAATCTCGGTCAAATATATAATTCTTATACCAATTATAAAAATAACGTTAATTACCACATTACTAAATCATTTACTTATCAAATATAGTACTAGTGAATGCATAAGTTGACTCAAACTCAATCTTTTGACATTCCTTCTAGTTTTTTTATTCAAGACTAATTGTTTAAATGCTTTAAATATATATCTCAACAACTTTGCGCTCTCAACCGGTTAATTATGTATTTTTCTTTTTTTCAAATATTATTTAATATTTTTTTGCTTAAATATATAAGGATTTACTTTTCCACGTTTTTAATCTTCTAAGCGATTATAAACGTATTCCAAAAAATACTTTCACCTGACTCATACTCAAACTTTCATGGACGATACTTGGCATCATATTTTCAGAAAGTAACTTAATAAAAAACTATTTATTGTTTAGTATCGTACTGCTATTTATAGTTTCTAAAGAAACCAAATTAAATAAGCATCGCGTAAAATTGTTCTATTTTAATATCATTCACATAGTAGAAGTGAATATTAAATATTAATTTTAAAGAAGATTTTGAATAAAATATTATGATCATACTTTACTGAGCCTGGAGTTGAGGCGCTCCTATCTTAAATGAAGATTAAATTCTGGCCGGCATAAGGATATTTCTGTTCGGTCTTAAAAATCTGACCTTATTTGTATGCACAATATTTTATATTATGTAATACCAATTATCTGCAGAAAATGCACTGCATAACAATACTGACAAAATTTACAAAGTCACGATAGTGTAAATGGAAGAAATCTTTAAAACTTAAATAAAACTATGTGCTTTTAGTTATCTAAAGAACTACAAAATATTTATGTGAACTAAATTAAAAATACTAATACATATACTTACAGAATATTTCTCGAACAGTTGACGATGAGGTTTCTATTTTCGGTAACAAAATTCTCAGCTTGTATGATGCTCGTGTACCCGTTCACAAAATTCATCTTAATATCCCTTGGCTGACTGAAAGTGTTTGGATAGCAATGGCAATGCAAAATGATGCCTTTGCTTGTTTTTAAAGGGATCAAGCAAAAGAGAACATTGTTTAATTTGCAATTAGATAGTAAGTGCTGCTAATATTTAACATTCTACTTCTGCAGAAACTTGAATTTTCTCAGTTCTATTGGTATTAACTGCTCAGTCAGATTACGTTCCTTATTTATGTCGATAAAATCAATATCTATTTTAATTTTGCTTGTACAATGAAATCCTACTATTCAATCCCTAACTATTACTTCTATTGATTCAATATGGTCATATTAACTCATCCCGTTATAGTAATACCACGTTCTTTATAATCGATCAGTGAAATTCCTTCTGTATCCCAAAAGACAGTTGCCAGCTGATTGTGCCACTTTGAACTTCTTTGGCGGAGGTGTGCCTTTTTTATGCCAATGCATCGACTCTTGCTTTGACTCAGATTCATAGTGGTGAACCCAGGTTTCATCTCCAGTAACGATCCGGTCCATAACTTCTTACGTTCTCTCTCCACAGAGTTCCAAAAACTGACGATAACACTCGACACGGTGGCGTTTTTGAAGTGGCGTGAACATTTTTCACTGACCTTAGTCATCCCAAGATGATGATGTAGGATATTTGAAATAGTTGATTCGGACACGTCAACCATTGCTGCAAGTTGTTTCTTCTTAATCCGGGCATCTTCCAATACAAGTTTTTATATTTTTCGACGATTTCCGGTGTGGTGGCCTCAATTGGTCCGGAGCGGGGGTCGTCTTCAATGGACTCACGTCCTTGTTTGAAAAGACCTTGCCATTTGTAAATCATGGTTTTACCAGGGGCGCAGTACGCGTAAACCGCTAACATCTCTTGAAAAACAGTCTGAGCCGATTTTCCTTGCTTGGTAAGAAACTTAATAACAGCACGGTGTTCAATTTTCTCCATACTGGCTGACTTCTTCCCGATTCAGTTATTTGCAGGTCGATAACTCAAAAGTTAATGACCCAATTAAGTTAAAATTTGGTATATATTCTCTTAATTAGTTGCTTAGCTAGTGCCTATCTGGACGAGAAAACTAACCCCCACCAACCTCTTCATTTCGCAAACTTTTTGACCACCCCTTGTCTCCTCTGAGGACTGAGATCGAATGTCGCGTTACCTTTAACCGAGTCATAAAATCCCAAAACCATACGATTACATAAAATCATTACGCTCTTACTTCACGTCGGTAATCTGTAAGTGCATGATCCCCGGTTGAGCCGACCCATTCTCGTTGAAATCGTAGGCTAGATGCCTTTAAGATGCAGCAGGTTATATCATCGTTTTCAAGGCTATGTCAGTCTTTGGCAGGATATTCTTCTGTTACATACAATAGGTAAGCAAAGTCACCAGAACGAAACAACGAGCCGGAAAGGGCTACAAGGAAAGCTATAATAAAAGTCTAGATTGAGGGATAGGAAGAATAGAGACGTTTTATGTTTTCTGGTTGAAAATTCTGATTCCATATTGATATTATTATTAAGGTAAAAGTTGTAGTATATACTTGTGACGAGCTTGTAGATGTTTTATATACTTATAAGAATAAAAGGGCTAAGTTGTCAATTGAAAAATGATCTTTTAGATTAGATCCGCCCCAAAACCTTCTTAACAAGCTTGAGCGCCTGCTGAACAGCTGCATCAGATTTGCTTGCGTAAGTTTGACCAGATTTTCCGAATTCGATCTCTGCGTAACAGGTTCACCAATTGGCAGAGGTGCACTTGTAGGATTTTGCTTGTTTTTTAATTGTGCATATTATTTACCCTTTTTCAAAAATACTAATTTTATGTCATGATAAGTTTCTTCGATCTTCCTCTATTAATAAGATCTGGATTTCAATGCACCATTCCGGGTTCCTTACCGTACAGGCTACACTGTTCTAGAATTCCTTACCAATGTCATAAGAAAAAATTCCTTTTGCAAAAATGTAGTTTGTGATCATTTGATATACTTTCAATAAGTCGACAGTTGTAGATATGTATGAATATATTATTATTTGAATATATGAATGTTTGTAACTACACATTTTAAAAAAAATATATTTTAGATTTGAAGGGTATAAAACAATAAAACGGAATTATCAATACGAAATTAAAAATATTTGCTATGATGATGGTTCATAGAAATAAGTTTTCAACCTTAATCTCCAAACGGTAGTCAAAACTGATAAACATTCTCTTAATTACCTTTCTCATACTGGATTTTCATCTATATCAAAAATTTAATGTATTTAATTATTGTATCAATATTATAAGGCTGATTTGAGACTAACTAAACAGGCAAGTAACACAAACACAGGCCATTAAATTAACATTTATTTTAAGGAAATATTTAATAAGATTTTAAATAACTAAATACTTAAAGTTATTATAAATCTTACTTTTAAGTTTTTGTGGTAATAAGTAAAATAATAATGAATGATCCCTTTACATCCACACTGCATTGATAGTACTTACAATAGAATAGCTGATCTCCAAGTTCGATATCAGGGGCTGACGAGTCGGTTGTAAAGGATTAGTAACACGATGGGATGAATGGAACATGTACGGTTTACCACCACCAGTCACTTATAAATCCCCTCTGATTTCTTCTGCTGGAATTAATTGGCGAATACGAGTACGTCTTACTAAATATCTATTATTAAATATTTAAGATATGCCTATGTGCTTAAACACGAATGATATAAACGTCTAGTAGTCTTAGGCAGTGGTAGACATTTTATAGTGTTAGAACCACTCTGCACCTAGTTACTACGTGCAATATGAATGGGTCGGCTAAAAGGGCCACCATCTCGCAGACACCAGCGTGAAATAGCAGCATAATGCAACTGTGTTGCGTATTTTATAAGTAAGAATCCAGACCCAATTACAGGTCCATATCAGTACTCAGGGCAGACAGCACATGGGCATTTTGATATTTTAAAAAGGTTAAAACATTAATTAAAGACAACTAACTTCATCATTCATATCGCTCACAGAATTTCATGCATATTGACGAATATTACCGTTTATTCATCAGTAAATAGATCGCACTCATGGTTTGCGTCCAGCAGAGCGTTAATTGTTGAGAGGTGAGGGCGCGAGACACGGGTGAGTTTACGTGCACAATGGTGCATGACCGCGGCACGGGGTACAGTTTTTGACTTGAAAAATCTACACACCTCAGTACCCAGTTATAAAGCATCAATCCTCCCGCGATTTATCTTGCATGCCATTATGCATGCATGCATGTATATTTTTTTACACCAGAGCAGTCAAAGGCAAATTAAATGATATAACCAAATATCGACATATCTTTAAAACAGCAAATTAAACCAAGACTGTAAGATGCGTAGGAATTAGGCTATTATTTTCAGATTAGCATTCAACCTCTATTTTATCACTTTGGACTTACCTAACGGTTAGTGTGGTATTATTGAAAATACATAAGATTATTATACACAGATTAAAATATTATCTTTTATTAATTTATTTTAATAAACAAAATATAAATTTATAAATTTGTGTTACACATCTTGCAGTAGATTCTGTTAGTGATAAACACAGTTCAACAAATCGTACTCCATTAAAATTGTCTTTGATTATTTTTAACGCCTCTACTGTACAATGCTTCATGTTGGTGTACTAGCAGAATACTAGTGTTGGCCTAGGTCAACAAAATGCTGAGCTGGAATTGATCCAGCATCGTTATTATGGTTTTTTGGTTCGAGTATTTTATGCATCTAAAACATGAATATTTTTTTTATACTTATTTCATTTAATTTTTTGTTTTACCGAATAACATATTTTATTTTGTTTTATTTGTGTGTACATTTCTTTTATGAATTAATTTTCATATTTGTATTTATTGTTTAATTCTTCTTGTTTTTGTAAGTTTTGTATTATTGGTGCTGGATCGATTAAATTAGTTATTATTATTATTATTATTATTGTTGGGGTACGCTGATATAATCAGTGTAATTATATGAGCGTACCCTAACAACATGAATTATTATGGTAAAAATAAATCCGTCATATTTATAAAGATTTATATTGTAAATGGTTTTTAAACAAGATGATCTTGTATATATCAACAAAATCATTTTGAACAAATTACATTCATTAGTAGAATTAGTTGGTAACTTTAATATTGTAAGCTTCAACATAATCGTCTGGAATCCTCTTATAGTTATAGGTGTGAATAAAACTCCCTTTTTTTCTGACCGTATTATTATTTTTTGTGTTTTTTATAAATTTAATAAATCTAAATAACATCTAATTAACTACACATATTTTACTTTATTCTTTCATTCAATATAGTCTAGGTTGTTAATATTTCAAGCCGAATGTCATTGTTACACAAAATTTATATATTATACATATATGTTGGTGCAGGTTTTAAACAGAATATAATGAAATTTAAAACTTGCAATTTTACTAGAAGCTTTAAATATTGGACATGAAGGATTAACCCATAAATATTTGTGAGATATAAAATAAATTAACTATTTCGCTTGCTATTTAATTTGAAGATAAGCTAGATTAATCTTGTAGATTAATCTATGAGGTAGATGACGGTATAATCATATTGCTTTCTTCATTAGCTCTGAACATCACTACAATATGCACACAAAGGTAATACATTTAATTATGATTGACGGAAACAATATCATATGCCTTTACTATTCTATAAATTTAGTGTATGGAGAGTAGCTTAGCATAGACCTGTTATCTAGTTTCCTGTCGGGAGCTGTAATTCATTGACATTGTGCACATTATATTCTACAACGCTCATCGTGTGAAGATTTTAAGCAACAGTAGTTTTAAGTTTATGAAATGAGGTAGTAGATTTTACACAGCCATCACACGTCAAGCCACTTATCTTACGGTTGTTGTGCAAAATTAAAATTCCATGACATGTATAACAACAATTTGTAATACACAAATATTATTCCCAATTGGGAATTGATCTCAAACTCATTAATCAAGTACTCGTACTATACATTATGCCACTCTCAAAATCATAATTAGCCTTAACGGGTTTTACAGTTGGGGTCGGAGCGGTACGTTTACCTATTTATTTGATAATTATACACGATATTAATGTAATCGTACTCACGCAATCAGATCTGCCTTGTACTAACACAAAAGTCACAAATGATAAGAAGCTTTATTCAAGTATTTTTATACAAAACACTTTTGAATCGCCAAGATAGCCAATAGGACCACTGCTTTTGAAGGCAGCTAGTGAGAAGAAACGGCAAAAAACTCAACTAGTTGTTCTTTTTTTTTTTAAATAATAATTACGAAGCTTAAATCCAAACATATTTGTCAGACAAATGTTCTGACAAAAAGTGGTAAGATATTTTGATTAGTTGGTGTTTGACCAAAATTTTTATTTTTGTTTGTACATTAGCTTTTGTAGAATATTTTCTTAAATTCTTACATATAAACAATATGTTATCGTGCCTATTTATATGCTTATTTTTTTTTCTTTCAGCGATAATATAATAGCGCAAATAGCTCTTTTTTGTAAAATAAATATAATTTCGATATCAGTTGCATTGCCTCAGAAAAATTCCATAAGACGAAACATAAATGGGTCTCGCAGTGTTAATATCTGTGAGTTCTATAATGTTTATTAATTGCATAAATTGCACTACTGAGCGTCAACTCAACAAACTCGATCCGTTCATTATTTAAAATAACCGCGGAAGAATTCAATTTAACGTTAGGCAACGTAAACAAAACACACTTAGTTTGTTTCGTGTTTAGAACTAAATTATTAATATTACGCCAGTTTAAAACACTTTAAAGAGCGGTGTATGTTTTGGCTTCTAAATAATATGTGAACTAATGTTCTCTTTCCAAGAATACAACCCAAAAATATTTTGTTATTCCTTACCACCATTTTTGCACTTGCTTACTATAGCGCTAATTAGAGGTTGTCATGTCCTATGAAAGGTCATTTACATAAACTACCCTTATCAGTTAACCCTTAGTCGTCGTCGTTAATCCCAGAGCTCATCGAGCAGCCCGACTACGTTTCGCAAGAAAACACGTGAACTGGATGGATGAACAGTGGAGCTCTTTTCTCTTCTGAGATGAAAGCAGAGTGAGAGTGTTGACACCATGACAGCAATAGACGAGAATGAGTATAAAGAAGAGAGAGAGCGATTCGCCCAGTATTGCGTAAGTGAAAATATGGTATGTGGGTGGGCATTTCAACTAAGGCAAAACCCAAGTTAGTTTGCATCGAAACTAGTGGATCTGCCACTAGTTCCAATGTAAACCAACTTTGTCTGTCTGTTGGAGATTTAAGCTTATATATTAAAGAGATATGAGGGGATCAAGTCATGCCTTACGCAGGCCTTACCGGTGAAATCTTTGTGCTAATGCAGGATAATGCCCATCCACATAATGCAGCTTCTGTTCGGCGTTACCTGATCGAAATTGAGTGCATATAGTGGCCAGCACGTAGTCCGGACTTTAATCCTATTGAGAATTTATGGGACGTACGAATTATGGGAATTCAAAGAAAAGTACGTGCTATAAATTCTGTGCATCGCTGACTACGAGATCGGAGCTTTAAGTCGCATTCGCTGAAGAATGGATGGTGTTTCACAAGAAACAGTGAAAAAACTTATCCGGTCTATGAAGAACGGATTAGGAGGTGTAATTGTAGGAGGGGTGGGGGGGGGTGACACTAAATATTTAATTGTTTTTATTACTTAATTAATGATTGTTTTGCTCACGAGTGTATAAGCTTGATTTTTATAAACAATATTAACATTTTTCTTAAAACAATGCAAAACCAATTTTACTTCTACACCAATTACCATAGAGTTATGGCTAATCTTTAAGCCATAAACAGAACCCACCAGCCCTACACTAATCTACCGAAAGCGTCAGGAGCCAAACAAATAAAGATACAAAGCAAAATCCAGGAAACCTGTGACAGTAGAAACTACGCAGGATAATTTATTTAAAATTTCTCAAGAACAAAAAGACAACAAGCACACAAAAAAAAAACAAGCACTTGAATGATATCACGAGACTCACTACTGAGATTAGTGACAATGAAAAAAAGACTGTGGAAGAAAAGCTACGTTGCAACTAATGCCTAGCTGAAACAGGTAAGGAAAAAGGTCATTAAAGAATTAACCTATCAGACCAATCATAGCAATAATCGAATAAATTTTGTTTCTATAATTAGTCTAATTAATTATAATTATAATTATATATATTTATCATTAGATGAAGAAAGAAAAAAACATGACATAATTACCAATTGATAAATAATCTAAAATCGAATGACTTCAAAAATTTGCCAGTAATATTATCTTTTCTATATATAATCCATACTTTATAGTATAAATGTTGAATCTATCACCAAAATCTCAAATATCAAACACTATAAACATTATGGAAGCGTTTTGCCCTTGTAATTCACCATTTTATGCGAGGATAATAAACATTACGTGATATTTCAAACATTAAATTCTTACATGCAACTGTGACCATCAAGATTTAAACCTAAAGAGTTAAGTAGAAGTTAAGACCTCTATTAACTCAACTTTTATCTTAATATTAATAATTTTTCGCAGCCTATTCCAATCATCTTCCGTGCCTAGTTATCCAGGACGACGAGAAATATTGTAATTATATAAATATACGTATCATCGTATTTAATGAAATAGTGATCAACAAGCGAATAATCACAATATAATATAAAACAAAATAGAAAAGCTATAAATATGTATGTATAGTATTACAAATATTACGACTCAGTGACGTGAGCGCGCGAAGGCATGGCGAATAAAGCTGCAATAGAACTGTGATCAACGTCGTTATAAAATTGTTATATCTTTGGATCACTCAGAAAATTTACAGTAACATTATCATAGACATAAACATCATATTACACTAGAACATGTACACGTAACCACTGAGTTGTGTGGTAATATAGATGTAAATATGAAATATGAATGTAAAAAATCTGCATACTCGTTGGCAACACACACCACTCCTATTACAGAATACACCGAATCAATTTCTCTTTTTGAACCGATAACCCACAGGACACAACGCAATAAAAAACACCCAAAATTCAACACACAACTCAATAAAATAAATTAGACAAAACATTACACAATATAGTAAAATCGAGTCATGCGAGAGAATCAGCGAACAGGACGAATGCGTCTTATCGGTCTAGATTAGGTAAAAGATATTCCCGTACTCAGATAATTGTCAAATTGAATTATAGGAATAAATAGAGCCACGAACCGACGTTCAAACCCATGCTCATGACTATCCCACCGAAAGTGATTGGATAATTCTACGTACACTACAGCGTAATGTTAAACACGCAATAGAGAAATAGAAATGATCGGTGAGATTGTGGTGCCCTACCGGGTTAATAATAACAGTCTTGTTTCGAGTATGGTAGATTTATTTCCACATACAAGCATAGGTTTTTCACGTGGCAGGGTGACGTAGCCTCAGCGCGGGAGCAGTGTAACGACTGGCTGTCGCCGCGGCCACGGCGAGCGCTCGCGCTGATGGCCACGCAGTGCGCGGGTACCGTAATCCCAGATAGGGCCGTATTTCAGTATTTTAGGCGGTCCCACATTATTTCCCCGCCGAGACCGTGACTACGGGCGAAAGTAATCTGTGAACTTAACATGACGTCCTGATCTAGTAGTACGTCCAACAGTGTTACTTGTACTAGATGGTGTAATTATTTTGGTGTAAATTTTCTTTTAGCAGGTACGCGGGTTTCAGGTCTATTGAAACTGATGGGGTTCTCTCGAGGAATTTGTATGGGCCGAATATGACGGTTTTAATGGCGTTCTTACAGAGTCGTCTCACAGAAATACATGATCGCTAGTGGTTAAATCTCTAAATATATGTAAATACAGATTTTATGTATGGTGCGTGTTGGTTTTATCTTTCGTGCGAAGGAGCGGAAGGAGGAAGATGAATTGGATGCAAATGTGTTCACGGTTTAAACGCACCATAAACTCATCACGCACGAATTCCAGTTCAAACGAGATACGTGCCTCCACGCTAGTTTAGATACCTTGACTATATATCGCAGTTCACGACCGACTTACGCCACATAACCAGTGACAATGAAGTCGCTGACACTCTGTTTTGGGTCGAAGCCGTGACCACCGTGGATTACAACTCTTTGGCCCGAGCACAAGAACACGATCAGGAATTGCATAAACTGCTCCAAGGTGGGTCGTCATTAATCTTCAAGAAATTGAACTCGCCGAATACAGACTTACCCCTGTACTGCGACACGAACACTACGGTACCAATACGTTTGTAGTATAATCAATGAAGCATTAGGTCTTCGACGCCATGCACTCTCTCAGCCAACCCGGAACAAAACCCATAGCCAAGCTCATTGCGAAAGATTTATCTGGCCGGGATTAAGGAAAGACTACCGAGCATGGATCTTGCCAGCGAGCGAAATCCAGCCGTCACGTATCAGCCCCTCTTGGGACCTTTTCGCTACCCCGAGCCAGATTCTTGCAGGTTCACAGCGACTTCATTTGACCATTATTGGTATCCAACGGTTAACGTTATGCTTTAACGGCCATAGATAGATTCACGCTATGGAACGACTTCTTTGACGGGAACTGTGAACCATTAGTGGATTCAACTATATGTCTCGCATGCGCTCCTTCGCGAATGATAATGAAAAATAAAATATAATCCACAGTATAATCACCTTGGTAATATCATATCATCTTGCCATCTGGCGACTTCCCAAGGACTCCAAAGAGACTAAGCATAAACAATGTCCCCATTAACACGCTCCTACAATCCACCAGCTTTTCTTCATGAAGAAAAAGAAGAAAGTCGCGGCAATTACTAAAGGAATCTTTCCGAACTCCTAGAAAAATGCAGATGCAGAATTCTCAAGCCGTCGAAACACCCGTCCGACCCAACTTTATATCGGCCCATCGCTCACAGTGGACAGTCGTCAAAATTACGTTTAAGGGACCTACCCATCCTCGAACAGTTTGAATTCCGAGCTCAACTTTCTTGAACACAACAGGTGCACCGCATTACGGAGCACATCTAATATAAATTTATCCACCGTCTCCAAACCAGACAGCTTTTCTTCGATTTCGCGAAAGCGTTCGATAACGTTTGATCCAACGGGCTCATATACAAGCTACATGATCGGTGTGCCCGATCGCCTCGTACTCACAATACCAGATTTTATGCTAATGACTTTATGATAATCGAACCTAACATAGAAAATATTAATTGAAGGAGTGTCTGGACACTACCTGTAGGCACCTCCAGAATGCGGCCTGAACCCGAAGGAACTGGTTCGGGAAACGGAGGATAAAAGTAAATCTAGAAAAAAGTGCAGCTATGTACGTCTCTTGTCGTATAACAGCTTCAATCCCTACCATCCATTTGTTCGATCATCCGATCCCTTGGGTGCAAACTGTTAAATACTTAGGAGTCACATTAGACCCAGAACTCAGCTTTTGTCCACACATTACTTGTGTTGTTATCAATCGATCTGCCTTCATCCTCACTATAAAACCACTCTGTACAAAGCATGCAAAGAGAACTATTTATTTCAAAATGCGAATATTCAAAATTATCAGTAACATAATGATTAACAATTACTTTGTGTATGTGTTATTATATATGCATGTTATTAGGGTAATACATTAAAAATTATATGATTATCGTCATTTAAAGTTTATTTGTTCATCAAAGGTTTTTAATGGAAAAGAAAAGGGAAAAACTCGACTTGGTTTAAGAATTTTATGGAAAGATTTAAATTCGTTGCTTAACATAAAACTGAATAATAAGGAACTTCGTGCTTCATATAACGTACCTAACGACATAAAGTTGGTGACATTACAATTGATAAAAGCTTTGTCGTACATTGTATTAAGGGTATACAATAACCAAAAGCTAAGTGTATAAAATTTTAAAATATTAACCGAAAATATATATGTGTTTGTAAATATATATGTTTGTAATAATGAGGCATAAAGGTTAAATACGCTCAAATGCTTAACTCAGATCAAACATTATTGGTGAATATAATTATCAACTTAAGCTTTTTTCTTATTTACTATTTTGTCATATATTTTCAATTCTCAAGTGTCCAATATCCTGTTTAATACTGTTATAAATAAAGGTGTGTGCGTGATTCGCCGATGCTTAAAGTACAATATGTTTTCACTAAATTTTTCCATGCTTTATTTTAGATTATTTTGCATATCATGGATGTTAGTGAACTAATAAGGGAAGTTAAACTTTGAATACACAGTAGACTCGCTGAGTTTATTCCTTACAAAACGTAACTAAATTAAGGACGGAGAGTGAAATCGTAAATGCAATTGCGGCTCCTAATGAACGAAGTGAAGTGGAAAATTGAATAGATTTTTCAATCTATTCAACCCAAAATAAATGTAGATGAAATGCAAATAATATTTTTTTCAAGTAATTTGTCAACAGTTAAAAATAGCTCACAATCCAGTCAGATTACAGAGAAGTCAGAGAAATTACATTATTTGTGACTATCTTACGATAAAAACTGCGCTTCCTTCTACGAACATACTTTACAAATATTTTTCAATTCTGACTATACTATAACTACTGTTTGCCTTATGTTTATGTGGCTTATGCAAAAAATATTAAATAGATATGTATGTATGTGTTGGCAAATTAATATTGTCTTGTAGAAATGATGAACAATAAAAAAGTGAAAATAATGCTCTATTGTTTCTCTCTGCGAACCGACGACAATTAATTCGACATTGTAAGTGAGCTCATTCATTCCAAGGCTCATTTAAAGTGAGAGCTCGACAGGGTAAATCGATCGTTTTAATCTCCGCAAAATATTTGTCAAACAAAACTCGGACAGATACAGCAAAACGGTGATAAAAGAATTATAATAAGCCAAAATTAATAAACTGAGGACATTGATTTCAAAGTCAAAGTCGAAAAATGAAAAATTTACAATTATTTTTTAAAAAACGAACCGACAAGACCCTCCTAGTGTTTCTTTTTATTTTATTAGTAACAAGTTATGTTGTGCCTACTTAAATGAACAATTTAAAATTTGGAACTCGGTGCTATTAGTTGAAATTTGTTGTTGCTAGAGTGAAGTGATTTTTGAGCTGAAAAGTGCTAAAAAGTTGTAAAGACCAAGCAACGATTGGGCTTATGTTACCCGAGGTCCTATTAATCATCAAAATCCAAGAAGAACAGCAGTGCCAGAAAGGGGCTTAGAACCTAATCCCCAAAGTATTTGCCCCGGAGATAGAATAGTTCATCAATATATCAAATGTAAATACAATAGTGAATATTATTATTCCAAGTTTATCCTGTAGGCGTGTGAATATATATGAGAGCTCAACCAGAATACGTACTTGCAATTTCCCGCTTTAAAAAGATTTCATCCTCCTTCCACAACAACAAAACTGTGTACTTGAATCGAATAGAATCGCTAAGAATTTTATTGTCGGACCACATCCATTTACTGACAATTTAATGAATCTGCTCAAAACTGGGTCGAAATATTTAGAACAACAAGATACACTTGGAAATAATATTATTTTTGGAATCGAAAATACTGTCCGTTGATAAAAATAATTACATTAAAATTTTGCACGAAATACGCATATAAATTGAATGTTTTCAAAACTGCTCATTGCGAAAGAGCTATCAAAACCTGCAGGAATAATTGTAATCGAAAGTGCAGCCCGAGCGCTTGTGTTAGAATTATGTCAATTACATTTTGTCAAGTATTGCTTCAGACTAAAATGTTAGGGCCCGTCATAGAATATATCTGTTTACAACCAATTTTTTCAGATATGACGAAAAGGATAGGCCTATTTTGAAAACCGTTTATCATATAACTTTTTGTTAAAATAAAGGTTAATTAAGTTACCGAAGCTCTTTCCATCTTTGCAAAGTAGTTTAAAGCACGCGAACAACACGTGGTGCTGTAAAGTTTTTAATCGCTATGAGTTTATGTTTGTAATGAAAGTTAATAATGAGAACAGCCAAAGCTTATGAACCTTAACTTTGAAATTCGAAGCATAAATATCGGAGAACCGGTGGTTTAAATATTCGTTTCAAAAATAGTTTATCACCGTCTAATAATTATCAGTTTCAGATCAGAGAGTATGAAACCTTTATATATATTTCAAAAATATGTAAGAAAAAAACTTTAAAATAAAGCTTAATGTAAATTGTATCTTAACCAGCCTTACAAGAAACTACTTTATTATATCTAGAGTGTACAATTCATAACAAAAAACTCAGTGTGTGTAAGATGATGCCCTGGAAGATAGCGCTACGTTTGGGGAAAGTTGACGGATGGGCTTAGGTCGTATTTCATGGTAATAGATTTACAAATATAGTATGTATCAGTCGATGCCAAATGTACTGTTTCACGATGCCACTATAGGTTTATGGGTAAAAAAAATTCTATTGATTTAGAATAATATTATTAAATTATTCTGAACATAACTTTATTCGATCATAAAAAGCCTTATACGATTTACGTTCGAATTTATAGGGTTCTATTCGATTGAAATAAATTGTATAATATTTCCGGAAATATCATAAATTATTTAAATATTACTAATATAAAAGAAGAAATAATTTTATATTTGACAAACACATCTTATTCAGTTATAAAAATGTTTTATGTGAACAGACGTAACTGGATATTCGTATTCATATTCCAAAGTATGAGAATAAGTTAACAATATTTCTACCATTCTAAATAAAAGTTAATTAGGCAGTTATTAACAAAAGAACACATAAGCGTAACTAAGCATGTGATGTTTTTTGTGAAATAAGTAATATTTATTAGTACCCTTAGCTACTTTGAGTGCAGAATCTATAAAAACAAACACCGATTTTTTTTATTTATGTGGTGGTTTTAGTAGAAGCATTTAATTTAAGCTAAAGTCAGTAGTTTAGTAGAAGACAATGCTAGGATAATATAAAATATAGGACCGTATGTGCCTGATATTAAGATAACCGAAATTTTCCAAAGTGGTGGGAAAGATTCGAGAAAGGTTTCTTCTTTTTCTCTAGTAAAAGAATAACTATTTAATTTATTTAAGCATTGCTTTAAACGAAGAAAGATTAATAAGAAGATATTCAAGATTTTGAAATATTTTTACCTAAGAGAAGTAACTAAAGTAAACGAAATACGTTTATTTTATTAACCTATCTGGCATGAAGCGTTACGTTCCTGGTTGTATATTTGTGGAATTATTAATTCCTATATCTCATCCAAAAAGATAAGAAAAAATTAAAAAGCTATAGTTTCATTACATTGTTCACTTACTATGCCCATACTTCATGTACCTGAAATGTCTATGCCTTTTTTATATATGCTGAGGTGCATTTATTTACATTCCAAAAAAAACTGTTGCTACGTGATAAACGTATTCTATTTTTCGCTTAGGTGATATTAACTTAGATCGTTCCGTTACTTCCGGCTAGCATTTTACTTTTCATTTATTAAACACTGTACTAACAAACTCTCTTATTATTTTAATTAACACATTTTTAATTCTATCTATATAAAAGCGAAAAATATATATATTTTCATAGACAATCTCAATTTGTTACGTTGATCAGAGATAACTAATAGCTTCGAGCAGTTATATTAATTAAATATAATGAATAATCTAATTTTGCAATCTAATTTCGTATCATGGCAAAAATTACTTTATAACAGAAAATAGTGATTTACGGATTTATAAAGATCTAATGAATAAAAGCCTATATTGTATTTGGCACCAATTTGTCAATATTACTTGCTACTCTTGTGTTCTGTTTCCGTTACCTCTAGAGTCATGTCGGCTCTAGTGTAAGTACCCTCGAGTCCAGACACCGACAAGGCGCCTATGTCTGTAGCATACTCGAGCCTCATGACCTCTTCAAGGAGATCAAAGTAATACTCAGCTTTTAAACTAAGTTATAATATATGTAATTTGCCAATTATATGCCGACATAATAGTTCAATTTATACACCTGTTATATATTGTTTAGTACATCTATTTACAGAGTAAGACTCACTCCTGTTAAGAATTCCAGTGTTATATAATATTATATATTACTAAGGCTACTGCGACCCTAATGGTGAGTGAAAGAAATCATGTACAACTGTTGCTAGTTACAAACATTCCCTTATAGTACTCAGTGTTGACAAACCATGATGTTGAACACGTAAACCGCAAGATGTCTTACAATTGGGTGATGATTAATGTCATCGTTTCCAATCACTATTCTGTAAATTAAAATAAAATAAATGAGTCCACTTCAGTACTAGTACTATAGCAAAATGGAGGAATATTATTATATAACTATATAATAATATAAGCTTTGGTTCCTAAAGAGTTATATATACATATATTTTAATACAGCCGCGTATAAGTATGTATTAGTTAGTATATTAAGTAATCAGTAACAAGTAAAGTCCTCAGGAGTGACAACGCATGTGACCTGAATCAATAATGAGGATGCATGTAGATATCATGAGCTTCAGCCATCACTTACCATCAGGTGAACTACGCTCGTTTGTCACCCGAAGTTTATAAGAAAATAAAGAACAAGGTTTTCATGGTACCATGGACAAATAAGAATGTTTCCTTAATTTATGAACCCTAACATATTCTCTTTGCAACGTGGGTGTCTTAAAATTATGGGAACTCTGTACAAACTGGAAAGTTTCTTAATATTTCTTCAGCAAAGTAATATATGCAAAGCGTCAAACAACAACAGAGCTATAGCAAACAATTCGAGTTAATAATTAAAGTCACGATAAGAGCCAATTAGTTCTTTATCTTCATATAATATATTTATATATATATATATATATATATATATATATATATATATAAATAGTCTGGCCATAAATACTGTTATATAAAAACTTTTATTTTTTTCAACTTTTTAATTATTTTGAATTTGGAACACTATTTTATTATTTGGACTAGGTATATATATGTGTGTGTATATATATATTTCAAAAGTACTATACGGATGTTTATACAGTTTTTGAGCTACGGTGGCTTCACCCTAACTCCGGGACTACAGCTGAATGTCTTGGTAAATCTGTTTTCAACAATGGTACAGCCACCGCCACTTATTGAGGATGAATGAACAAGGGTATCGTCGTCCGCAGGAATCACTTATCCGTTGAAAAGTTTCATAGTTCCCTGTTCTTCATTGTATTAGGGTAACCCTTATACAATGAAGAACAGGGAGATCAAAGCATTGGTAGAGTGAAATGTCAAAGTGTCGATTTCTGGTGTAGTCTTCGCCAAGATATCTCTAAGATCCTTTTCGACCGTCGTAAGCCAAGTGGCAGGTGGCCTTCCACTTCTTCGCGTCGTCGTTGGCTAATTTGCTAATTTGACTAAATGATTTTCGGGTCATCGCTGTACATGATCATACCAGCGTAGACTTCTGCCACTGAGTTTTTCAGAGACCGAAACGCTTTTAAAGCTACCTCTAACATATTCATTCCTTATTTTATTTAGCAATGTGACGCTCGCTTACCAGCGTAAAATGCGCATCTCTGTGGTGTGAAGCCAGTTTAGATGTTGCTTATTGATAGATCAGCACTCTAAGCCGTATAACATAGCAGGTCTAAGCAAGTTTACCTTCACACTCAAAGGTATACTAGACATTACGCCTGCGAGCTGTCTCCATTTAAGCCATTCTGTGATCGATCTGTGTTGTACATCTTTATCAATTTTTCTATCGTCAACTCATGAGCAGTATTTTCTGCTAAATATCCGAAGACATCTCTGTTAGTTAAACGGTCAAATATGCTAGACATATGATACAAACCTTTCCCTTCTATAGCTTCAACCCATAAATCGAAATCTCTTTGGAGTTCGTTTTCATCTTCGGTGATTCCATATAGGACTACATTGTCTGGATACAATATATTCCAAGGCAGTGCTTTTTGACATCCTTTCGTTAGATAGTCCACGGTGGTGTTAAAAAGTTATGAGCTAAGGGCTGACCCTTGATTTACTCTAACTGTAATTGCAAAGTTCTCACTCCTTCCTGATGGAGTGACTATTTGTGTTATACAGCTCTTGTAGCCATGGCATACGGGAATTTCATCAGTAGCTTTGCGATTTTTCATTTGGTATATGCCCTTAAGAATCTTATCTTGTTTTACGGGCGCAAGAGGTCATATACTCATAAAAAACTGATTTAGCTTCAAAAAAGTAACGTTTTTCCTCATTCAAATATTTACTTGTATTTTACCGTTTACAGTCTTAATTAGACATATTAAACACGAGTCCCATTCATATTTTACATATTAACTATTTATATCGACCCTTAATTTGAAGCATTTTAAATTACTATTTTAATCCCGTTAATGTGAACTTGAAAATCCGTCATTGAAATTGAATATTGTTGGAATGTATATAAAAAGTTTAAAGAACTTTTAAAACTTTTACCCAAATGTAGCCTGCACATGAATTGGACTATGTATATTTTGTACAAGTCTGTCTCCTGTTCTGTTGGTTTGTTTTTTAATTTGAAAATATACTTTATAATATTATTTCCAAGGAACCTGACGACACGAAGATAGGGTTGTCATTTTGTGTATTTGGAACGTAATGTGTAATACATCTTAATTGAGTTGTGAGTAAAGTTGCAAGTGCAACGTAGTTTCAAACAAAGCTAACTAGTATCGTAACTGCTAATTACTGGTAACGAGGCATCGATTATCATTCACATGTCAACGATACTGCTTCGTGATTCCTTAACGAGTAGTCATCCTCTTATCAAGGATTTCTTACGATAAGATAATAAGGTAAACTTTGTTCTGTACATGAAACACTTTTGTTATAGGCTTCCACCTTGGTTAGGAATACATTATTTTCATCCTTAATACCCATAATTTAAAACACAAAAATATGCCTAACTGAAAATGGTAAAAAAACATAAAAAGAAGTCACATTAAGTGTAAATCCATTACGTACACGTGAGTTTCCGTAAAGTACATGCAAAAACAATCCTCTTAAATCAAAGGAGATCGAGAGAAGCGACATAAGGAACGGTTTTTCTTACTTAACGACATTTTTCTTAAGACGGAAAGAAAATACATTTGAATTTTGCCGATTTTGTTCTTTAATTTGAAACCCCATTACGGTAGGTAGGGTTTAGGCTAAAATCTGTAGATCTTAATGTCACTGGGTCGAATATACGTGATATATCTAATTATCGTGCTGTGTCTATGAGAAAAATGTTTTAGGCTTTAACAAAGAAGATAACGGAAATGTAAGAAATATTAATTTCATTGAGAAAAATAATATCATAAGTTATTATTTATGTTGCATTGCTTAATAGTTCCAGCGACTCATAATACTAATAATTCACAAGGTTTCTTATTACATATAGATGTATTTAACATAATATTCTACAGCCTTGTAAAAACCGGGAGCTTAATAGATTTACTCAATCAAGCAGATTTTTAATTAAATGGGCTGAGAAAATGGATAGTAAAAAAGCAGGTCGAAGCAATTTTTCAAAGCGCTTAAGCTTCCAATTTAACCTAGATTAATCTAGATATATTAGTACTGCAACTTTTTTTTAAGATATTTTACATCTTGTTAAAAAAATTGTGAAGATATGGTGGGAGGATTATTTAAGTTAATATTAAAACTATAGTCATATGGTGCTTTTGACCTAAGAATGGACCAGTTTTTAACAAATTTAAGTTGAATCAAGTTTAAGCAACTTGAAAGTATCAGTTGTAGCGATAATATCCCGTAGACAAGCCCCCTTACTGCAATATCGTATATATAATATATCTTAACTCTAGATGTTAAAAATGTTTTGAATCTTATGACGAGGGGTGGAAATAGTACAAATTAAAAACACCTGAGCAGAAACGGCTTGTACTGGACACCTTATTAGTTTATGATATTCTAAAACGATGGTTTGATTCTCCAAATATGCTTTAATCAATCACATTTTTTGATCCTCGGCGTAGATCTAGACCTACCCCCTTGTTTAAAGCTAATGCACACAGAACTAACAACGGTAATCGGTTCTGCTGCTATTTTCATGCAGCAACTTTGATCACTTTATGTTACACTGGGGATTTGATAAAATATATTTTTAATGTTGCGGGCCGACATATTATTTTAGGTAAACATTTTGCATTACATTTATGCATGTTCTTTATTTTGCTAAACAAAAAATGATGGCAACGAAATGAATCTCTGTATTCATTTTATAATTTATAATTACGAATGCAATAGTTATCACTTTCATTATATTATTCATTACGGCATCAAATAGATTACGCAAATTTTATTTATTTTATTATGAATAATTCTTTAATATGTAGCTTCTTTGTTCGTTTCATATTCTTTTGCATTATCCATTTTAACGCGTACAAAGAGTGCGTGGGTTAACGGGCGAGGAACAATTATAGACCACCGTCAATATGACACTTTTATTGATAAAGTAATTACAATTTAACGTATAATAATCGTAGCACGAAACGTATCACAAATCAGCACATTAAATTTTACATTAGCATTTAACCGTTCTTTTAATTCTTATGTTGAACAAAGCAACTGTATAACATTCTACGGAACACGTGGTGCGACTACCGCCATCAGAAAAGCAATGATCCAGCGCCAGCGCTCCGGATTACGTCAATGACAGCTTGCCATTCGTTGCCATAATTGAAAACTAGCTGAAGTACCGTCTCGGCCATCCTGACGGACGCACGACCCTGTGGGTCTTAGGATCGTGGGAGGCAGATTGACATATCTGCAAAAGAATAATGAACAAAGTACCGATGTATAACCTCTCATCCTACAACGCTCGACCATCTCTGACCTAATCATTATACTACAAATAATTGAAACTCTTATCGTCAACATACAATTACTCTTATCGAACTACACAACAACTCTGTCGATCAATCACAATTGTCATACTGAGAGATGGCCCGGACGTAGACTCCAACGAGCTAGCCCATTCACGTTAGGCTTTATACAGTCTTTACAACAAGCTTATAGCAATATCCCAATATGAAGACGGACGTTAGCCGCTAAGCCAATCCCTTCTGTCAACTAGTACACTGGATCTACACACAAGCACATACACTCACAGGTAGATTTTAATCTCTAAGGGTCGTCAAGCTCCGAAGGTGTATGAGTTGCTGAGCTAGCAGTCATTGTATGTGAACTCGCTACTGACAGAGTATCACTTGCACCGTCAGATGAGAGTAGCTCCTGATCGTGAGACACCGTCACGGCTTCATCGTTATTTAAAATAGTGCCCACGTCAACTTACTCTTCAAAGCCTATGGTTACTGCACGTAAACTTTCGTAAGGATATTTGATTTTAACTTTTATCTAACTATAACTTAATAACTTTTTCTCTTACAATATCTTTCTCAGAAGGAGACAACCTATACGGTTTTCTCTTTACTATTTATTGGGATCTATCAATCTCCCATGCGCAACATTCCAGCTTTCACTCTACGTTTAGGTATACCATCAATGAAAAATGAGCTATACTTTTGCATAATTTTAACTAACAAGTCCCTATCACCACCTGATAAATCTGTATCAATACAAGAAATGTCAAGATTACCTGGCTCACCATCAGATATAAGATCGTTTGGTATTGAAAATTCAATAAAGTCCTTGTTTAACTTTATTATGATTCCCTGAAGCAGAAGGTCACTACCTATTATCACGGGCTCAGAGATGATAACATCAGGAATGGCATGAAATAATAACGATACGGATATAACCTGAATGCTTACTTGAGTAAAGAACTGTTCCTCGCAATTGACATTCGTTGTCCCTATACCTTTTAATAAAACGATATCATTATGACTTGTACCCAGAAACTTTGTCGAGACCGTTTTTGTCACGAGAGCCACTATCAAAAATAAAAGGAACTAACTCACACGATGATGTAATCAGTTCGCTTGAAATTGGCCTTCGATCGCAAAGATGCACCGCCTTCGCTGTCGTCGCAGTGCCGCTGCCGCCACTCCGGTTTGTACACGAAGATGCCATGTGTCCAGGTTGTCCACAGGCGTAACATATAACTGATTGCGTCTTCTCAGAAGTTCCTTGTATCTTGTCAGTAACTTTAGCGGAAACTTCTTGTCTTCTTCTGCGACAATCTAAAGCGTTATGTACCTCCAAATCGATCAGCTGCGTCATCTTCGTGCTAGAAGCTTTTTGAGGGGCAGCTAACAATAATAACAACTCCATATTCTGAAGAAGGTTCATCGAAGTCGATTGACTGCTGTGTCCTTCCTTGCTCCTCATCAATACGCCCTCTTGATCTCACTTCTGATGTAGCTCCTTTGTCCGTTTTCTTGTTCTTTTGCATTATATATTTTAACGCGTACAAAGAGTGCGTGGGTTGGGCGAGGAGCAATTATAGACCACCGTCAATATGACACTTTTATAGACAAAGTAATTACAATTGAACGTATAATAATCGTAGCTTCGTTTACCACAAAACAGCTCATTATCTTTTACATTAGCAACTCCATGTCCTGTGCATCTGAACATTGCTCGATATGCTCCTTGACGTTTTCTCGCAAAATATTAGCGCAGCCAGTGTATAACGCATCCCCTGTGCTCTCATCCGCATAGTAAAGAATATGATTAATTTGCAATATGTCATTTATATGCAGAAGAAACAAGGTGGGAGGAAGCATGGAAGGAGAAGGAAGGAGGAAGGAGAAGGAGAAGGAGAAGGAGAAGGAGGAGAAGGAGGAAGGAGAAGGAGAAGGAGAAGGAGAAGGAGAGGAGAAGGAGGAAGGAGAAGGAGGAGAGGAGGAGAAGGAGAAGGAGAAGGAGAAGGAGAAGGAGAAGGAGAAGGAGAAGGAGAAGGAGAAGGAGAAGGAGAAGGAGGAGAAGGAGAAGGAGAAGGAGAAGGAGAAGGAGAAGAAGGAGAAGGAGAAGGAGAAGGAAGGAGGAGAAGGAGGAGAAGGAGAAGGAGAAGGAGAAGGAGAAGGAGAAGGAGGAGGAGGAAGGAGAAGGAGAAGAGGAGAAGGAGAAGGAGAAGGAGAAGGAGAAGGAGAAGGAGAAGGAAGAAGGAGAAGGAGAAGGAAGGAGGAGGAAGGAGAAGGAGAAGGAGAGAAGGAGAAGGAGACGGAGACAGGAGACAGGAGACAGGAGACAGAGACAGAGACAGAGACGGAGACGGAGACGGAGACGGAGACAGAGACAGGGCAGAGACAGAGACAGAGACAGAACAGAACAGAACAGAGACAGAGACGGAGACAGAACAGAGACAGAACAGAGACAGAGACAGAGACAGAGACAGAGACGGGAGACGGAGACGGAGACGGAGACAGAGACGGAGACAGAGACAGAGACAGGAGACAGAACAGAGACAGAACAGAGACAGAGACAGAGACAGAGACAGGAGACAGAACAGAGACAGAACAGAGACAGAACAGAACAGAGACAGAACAGAACGGAGACAGAACAGAGACGGAGACAGAACAGAGACGGAGACGGAGACGGAGACGGAGACGGAGACGGAGACGGAGAAGGGGAAGCGACTCCTCTGTATTGGTATAATATTTACTTATGGAAATATTAAATTTTTAAAAATTTAATATTTCTAAATTGTTCCTCCTAAATGTAGAATAATTATATACCTTTTACGGATATTTCAGTTGGAATTACTGTGATAGAATGGGAAATACTACTCGTATATTCGACATACGATTTACGGCTCTTACAGATGAGTTTCTATTAATAGGATCCCGTACACTTATACTCTATGTTTCAATAGACATAATGTTTACTTATAGAATTGAAAATTAAATTACTTATAAGTCGATATAGTTTATTTAGAAGTACTTGAGTGGCATTATGTAAATATGCGTCATATAGTATAGATAAAATGAATATTGAAATGTTTGAGGACCCAATTACGTGTAATGAGAAATTCCTAGCCAATCTTCAGGAGTAATAACGCTTGTGCATCTTGGCTATTTGTTGAGGATGGATGTAGATGTTATGGACCATTGTTATCACTTACAATCATCAGGTTTACTGTATGCTAGTTGGTGACATTATCTATCACTTTACATACACTAACCATACGAAAAGCAGCAGCAATATGCTACTATTTCACGCTCGAATTCTTTGTTCCGATCCTTACCCGATCAATCTAACAAATTGCTAGAAATTAGATGCAGCGGAGTTTTACCATTGTAATACACTGGCTTCTTTTGAGTACAACGCGGAAAAGTAATTCATTCATTCATTTCATTTATTATCCGATAACAATGATCCATTAATACATTTACATTTATACATTTAAATAAATTACAATTAATACACAACACACATAGACAAAAATATAAAATAAACAGAGAAAATAAAACAAACAAAGAATAACAAAAAACAATTTAGGTCTGCTCCACTAAGCTTATAAAATTATTAAATGTCAAATATAGTTAAAATATCAACTTAAAGCATTAATTGCGACTTCTATCATTATATTTATTTACCTATGAGGTTATTATTATTAATTATTTATTTATTTACTAGTCAGTAAGTGAACCTTGGCACAATGGTTCAAGTACTGACAGTCATAACGGTCTGCTAATACCCTCAGGATGCTGTTCGGGCTGACCCGGACCCGACGATACAGGGATGTACACCGTTTCCGCATGGTCGTATAGAAACAATCGACTCGTGCCTCGGCGAACATCCCCGACGCGCTACAGAACCGAGGCAGCCCCAACAACGCCCTGAACGCATTGTTGTATTGGAGATTTATATTGGAGAACGTAAGGCGTTGTACTGCTTTTGAGTATAGAACAGCCACCGGCCGCTCGTGTACAAGGATGTACAAAACGCTCTAAATAGAGTAATTTTGACATCCCATGAACATCGAGCAAACCTGCAGGCAATCATATTAGCTCTTACAGACAGCGCCCTCCGCTCCCGCTCAATGTCTGTATCGTCCCTCAGGTCAGAGGTTACAAAGTGTCCTAGGTATTTAAACTTGTCTACTCTGCGAAGTACCATTCAGCTTGATGGAGGGAATGTTACCCAGACACCTACCCCTGGCCCGAAATACCATACAATCACTCTTCTTTGTATTATATACCAGACCGTGATTTAGTGCATAGCTTTCGCATATGCCAAGCAGCTTAGACAGCCCACAGGCCGACGCACTCAGCTGCACCATGTCATCAGCATAACTAATATTATTGATACATGCTCCATCAATATGGCAGCCAACTGAGTACTACTGAGCTCGTCGATTAGTGCATTCACATACAGGTTGAACAGATTGGGTGAGGGTCAACCCCCCTTGCCTCACCCCGCACTCCATCCTGTATGGCCTCGATGAGACACCCGACCATCGCACCACATTCATCTGGTTAGCGTACCAATATTTAAATATATGCACTAGTTCATTAGGTGATACAGGTTAGTTTTACCTTTTTATTTTTTTTTAAAAATGTTTGTGTTTTATTGTGACTAAATAAACTTCAATTTTAAAGTTCAATGTACTATTTTCTACAGGACTTTTATTTGGTGCTTCAAGGGGTATTAATGTGTGTAATGAGAATTGTCTAGTATTTTATTAACAAATAAAAAAGAAACAATTCCTATGTGCTCTATTCTATTTTTTGAGTTTATTTGGTCCTACTTGTGCTTTTAATGGATATAATGAATATCATCTAATTAAATTATTTCTATCTTGTTTTCGTTGAAGTCCTCATGGAGAAAATATATTGTAAATATATATTATATATTGTATCATATCAATTTACACCCTGTAATTTATTTATTAGATATTCACATATCTCTATCATTATATTCATCATTATTCATTAAGACATTAAATGGATTATGCAATTTTTATTTAGTTTATTGTGAATAATGGAAATTAAGCTTAATAGAAATGTAGTATAATGTAGAAAAGTAGAATTATACAAGTTACGGCACATTGATGAATTTAGGTGACTAGGTATTTTATTTCGCAGCATTATATAGGAAAGGCCTTTGTTTAGCTGTCAACGAATGACTAGTTCAGATGATAATTAATAAAGGACAACATCCATCCAGTGTTTTCGCTATCAATTTTAGTCAAATGCATTAATAAATATTAGTTAAATTTCAATTATTACTAAATTAGCGGCCACTCCGTCGTTGTGTTCTTGAGTGATTGCGATAAACAATGTCCTCATTGTGTTGTCTACACATGTTATCGCGCCTTATACATAATAGTTTATCAGATTTAAACAAAAATAAAATGAGTAGATATAAAGGGAGTTAGTACACTTGTCTGTTTGCCACCCTGTGGTAATGTGCTATTACGAATTTCCAAAATCCACTTTTAGCGATGATTTTTTCTTTCACATATAATAATTTTTTTAATAGATTCATATTGTATTTCTGAACTCAGTGAATTTTGTATTAACAATCATTATATTTTTGTCTTTTAACACGTTTGAGTCATTAAGATTCTAAAATAATTCCATAACTAAGAACTTGACTAATGTAAACCCGAAAATAATTAAAAGTTTTGACAAAGTTTAAATGAAAATTCGATAATGAGTCATCCCGAGGCTATATAAGCTGTGTGGTCGTATTTATATTTCTTAAGTCACATCAAAATTAACAATGAATTACATGGAAACTCAATGACGTTATTTCGGCTTATTACTTCGGCAACTTCAACCATTAATTTAAAGCCAAAAGTTTTTGTGAATATGTTTAAATAACTGCATTAAATAGTCTTCTAAATCTTAATACCTAATGTTTACAATGCATCTTATCGGTTATAAATGTTATTTATTATAATGTTGGTAAATCAATAGTTTTTAAATTGTAGACGAAGTATATTATGCGCTATGGATACTGACTACAGCGATTTTTATTAGACAAATAAACGATACTATAAAGTAAGCCATAAAATTTATATCAGTATGATGATTGTGTGGTGTACTTGATGGAAAAAGTGCCGTAATTGGGGTTCCACTAAATTTTGGAATTAGATATATTAACTTTTTAGTTTGGAATGCGACCCATCGAATTTTCCCACCAATCCGTAGGCGCGTGGCGGACTCTGTTTCTATACCTTCTCTAAAGAAGAGGCCTATACATATGGCTGGTAATTTTCTTTTACTTTTTTAAAGGGCGTAATGTCATAAAATTGCCAAAGTCTGTTCACCTATGGCGTACTAAATTTCTGCTTTTCTTTTCTTTTTCCGTATAAAGGTCTCCACCAGACCCTTACAAATGTTATTTTATTATATTATGAGTTGCGCCAAATCTACGATTTTAGTATCATCTGCGAACATTAAACAGTGCATAGTAAATTTTATATATAAGCAAATACCCAATATTACAGTGAGATTGAAGTACTAGTGAAGCTATAATTGGCCCTCTAAAGATTTCTTGCGAACTACTTTGAAACAAAAGACTATTCCGTTTTGTAGCGACTGACTTCCTTTTTCTTGCTGATCTTTTTGAGACTGTTTTCAAACCCTAATCATTTCTCAGGTTGTTCCTATAACCATTAGTAGACATTATTTCGTCTATTACTTTTGACATAGTTAATTATTTCTTACATAAACCTTTATTTAGTATTTACTAATTATTCAATATTTGCACACAGACAAATGATCGATTTAATAATAAAGTACAAAATTATTTACTAAATACACAAATCTTGTCAAATATATACTTAAGTATATATATATATATATATATATATATGTATATTTATATATATATGTATATATATATACACATAGATAGACTATGTATTATTTTAATACTATGTAGATAATATTCGGAGCAGTAGGTATTTTATATAGTTTAGATACACAATTTGATAAGTTATGTCTCTTCAATCATCGATTAACATCAAATTGATGCTATCTTCATTCTTGACATTCATTTTATAGACAGATTTAAATTCTTCAACTCGCATCAAACTCGATAATGAATATCTCCGTGACTTTATGCCTTAAAGCGGGCAAATAACTTTGGAAAGTTTTCGACATTAAATCTACATTAAGTCGTTTTCGGAGCACTTCAGTGAAGAGCATTTTATATATAATAAGGCCATTTTCAAATATTGTCGTCCACTGTAGTCCATCTTTGAAAAGACTAATGTGTCCACATTCTATTGAAAGGTAATATTTAATAGAAATATTACCTCTTATCATCCTACTTATACCTCCTCTGGATGTTCCAGAGACATGATCGAATATACTCATCTCTCTCTTTCACAAGTATAGGCTTTCCTTCTTACGCACCGTCGGCAATGGTCCAGGAGGAGGATGGACAGGAGGGGTATTATAGTTAGGCATGCAACGGCCAGAAAGTCTTTTCAGGAAATATTCCATTGAATTCATAGTGTCCTGAAACTACCTGAAAACTGTCTCCGTAACAATATTTATTCATTATTTTTCAGATAGTTGCAACGTGACATAAGCAAAATATACAAAGAAATAACTAACGTTATAGTATCATAATATTATATCTACATCGTTTGTTTTCAAGAAGTTTTTATATTTTATCATTAGTTTTACTTAATTTATTTATTTTCAACTTCTTACCTCCAGGTAAGAACAAACAAACAAAAATATCTTTAACTCCTCAGAGCATATGAATTATACTATCCATAGTATAATTCATATGCTCTGAGGAATTAAAGAAATTTTTCGTTTAGAGCTCTAGCGAAACCTACGATCATAGCTAGCTTCTCAAAGAGGCTAGCTAGCATATAACTTATACAGGGGCGTTTCCTTTTTAATAATAAACAATTAATTAATTTTATTGTTTGCTTGTACTGATAAATTTAAACTGTTCATAAATCTTTACGTATATACAATAACCATTTGTTTGTTTGAACGAAGTTGTTCTTACATATTTTTAGATTTCAACTTTATCAATTAATTATCATATAAATAATGTACGTACGTACCGTACATTTTTTTAAATTTCGAACTACTTTAAGAATTACACCAGTAAGTACGCTACGCACATATAACATCTAATGCATGCTTAATAATAAATTGACAAAATTATGACGATTTGTAATTAGATGTCCTATGACAGTACATTCACACAAATAGTTTATACATAAGAGATAGATTTACGTGGTAGATCCACGTCTCAAACTAACAATAACACAAATTTACATGGTAGAGCAATAACTGTCTGTAATCTGTAATAAGAATTTACGAGATAAGGCTACGCAGCCAGCTAGCAACAACGCAAATAGGTCGTCTCGACTTTCAAAGAAAATTAGAGTAGAACTATAGATTGGCGCATCTGTTTTTCCTCTGGAGAAAGGTGAAAGAAAGACCTTATTCTCTCTGATTACCAAGAAAACATCTGCATCATGATTTCTTATCGAGTAGAATTGTAGTTGTCAAGGGCCGAAGGAATCACTTACACAAATGAATAATATACTCCCTTGTCACTTTCGTTTTAACCGTATGCTCATTTGCCATCTCCTTATTTCAAATAAAAGGCAAGATATTTCAGGACATTGGAATTTGGAATAATAAAGAACCTTAAGGCATTCACTAAGAAATTGTGTAGCTTAATGTCTTTTTTTTGTTACATTGTGAATACCAAACGAGCACACAGTTCACCTATGATGTGATTCCTGCGGCCCATGGCATCTACATTCATCCTTAATAAGGACATAATACAGATGTATTGTCACCCCTGAGGACTAAGATAGAATGCCTCGTCACCAGTCATAAAGGTCTCCGTATCCCTACACTCACCTGACGAAACGCAGCATTATGCTGCTATTATACGCTGGTATTCTGTGGGGGCGTGGTCCCCGGTTGAGTCATAGCTGACCCATTCATTCTGCAGATAGAATCAAACTGCAGCGTAGCTCTCCCACTACTATTTTGGCGTTGTGTATGTTAGTGGCGTTCTGTCAAATTCTTAATTTAACACAGCTATCTTTTTTTTAGTTACATGGATGTATAATGAAATTCAGTGAAGAAAGATATAATGGAAATGTTGTCTGTTAATCCCTTTAATATTTAAAAATCGTCTTACAAGGCAAATAAACAAAATCGGGGACTCTTATAATTGTATCTAAAAATTCCTGAAATGTTTAGCTAGCAAGGCGAGGTCCTAAATTCATAGACTACCGGGTTCACTGGTAATGGTAACGAGCATTCCGAACGGAGTTGTAATCATTTTTGTCATGTCATCATAATTCTCTGGTTACCGTTTTTAAGTGTACGCCCTGATTTGCAAAAGTTTTGTATTTAGAAATGAATTGTAATTTGTAATCTTAAAAATAACGAAATATTTATAGAATCAAGCTTTAATTGTGGTAATCCATAACCACCATATTTTCTATCTTAAGCAGAATTAACTAATGTGATTTACTCATTACTGGTGCAGGTGATTGTATGTTATCGTGCGGTATTTAATATACTTGTGACATTAGATGGTCGTTATCCGTTGTCTTTCTTAAGATTAGATGCAATATGTAGAAACGTATTTGTCATTAAATTAAAAAAAAAAAAATGAGATACTTATGCCTCTGCTCAAAATGATACATGAAAAAAATGTGTGGTCTAAAATTCTACACATCCCTTTTAGGACTTGCTTTCAAGATCTTAAAAGAAGAGAATATCCTAAAAAATATTTTTAATTTTTCATATCATCATATGGCGACGGAATACATTTGTAATTAATGTCATCCTTAAAAAGAAAAATAGGATCTTCACTAAAAAACAATGATGAAAATGAATTTGAAATTTTTATAAATATAGAAAATATAGAGATGTTTTCTATAATTCGTTATGGTAAAGAGAAGATATATATATATATATATGTATATGTATATGTGTATATATATATATATATATATATATATATATATCTTCTCTTTACCATAACGAATTATAGAAAACATCTCTATATTTTCTATATCTATAAAAATTTCAAATTCATGTTATTGTTTTTTAGTGATGATCCCATTTTTCTTTTTAAGGATGACATTAATTACAAATGTATCTCTTCGTCTATATGATGATATGAAAAATATTCTTATTTAAAACCTTGTAAGCGTAAGAAATTAAACTGAAATAATTCCCACTTCTGATGTGAAAAACTATCTCGGTCTTGAAAAGAAAACTTACTGCGCTACATTTTCCATGTAATAAAGGCATACTTTAACCTGGATAAAGACAAATATAATGAGCTTGAACAGAAAGTGGGAATTATTTTAGTTTAGTTTCTTACGCTTACAAGGTTTTAAATAAGAATATACTGTAGAGTATACTCACGCTTCTTGGAAGATTTGCTTATATTAACCACTCTGGGAAAACATGTCGGTAATTGCAATACCCTTCTGCGTTAGTGACACTACTTCTCATATATATATAACTGGCGACATCTAAGTATATTCAATATATTATAATGGGTTTTCCGCTAACAATTGTGTCAACAAAAGAGCAACGTCCTTTCAAAAAAGTTTAATTAATTTCTAAGTGTACATTAATACCACATACATCGATACATCTTTTAAAGTAAGTACATATCTGTGCCTGGATGTCCCACTCATCTATTTTATACGAAAGTGTATGTGTATCTATGTGTGCGTGTTGGTGCGCGTGTGTGATTATTTGTATTTGTTCTGATAATGAATAACATGTAATAGTGCTTCTAATTTAGTACAGTTAAATAATGAAATAGTTGAAAATTGAAATTAATTTATTTCTTAAATCGTGTAATTTTAATTGACAAGTTTTTAATTTTTTGTTTATTTTATCATATATTTATTTATTAATTTATTTAACATTTAATAAATAAATATATTACAAAAAGGGATACAAAGGGATGGACTAAATGCCTTCTCTAAAAATAAAGGCATTCTCTACTAGTCAACCCATGGTGTGGAGAGATATTGTGGTAGGTGCAGTGCATTGTAATAAAGATATATATATACTTTATAATATATTTACATATAAATAACAATACATAATTAAACATATAAACAATGACAACAGTAATTTGCCATATTAGTTAGCATCTGACGTCTTTAAATAGTGTTCCCGTACCAACCTTTTAAAAGAGAGATAATTGGATGCTCTTCTTATATCTTCGGGCAAGGAGTTCCAGAGGCGAAAGTTATCTCTATATTAAGGAGTAGTTGGATCGTTCAAGATTGAGAAAAGGACAAGTAAAGTTCTAGAGCTACGCCTGTGCTGAATGGTAAGCCATTTAGGGCGAGTATGATATTGAGATATGTGATCATATTTAGGAAGTCCGAAAATATACCGGATGCAATTGTTGTAAAGGCGCTCTAGCTTATTAGGAGAAACTATGCTTAAATGATAATGCATTAATAAAATTGATAATAGGTAATATTAGTGTCTGAACAAGCATAAGCTTGATCGTATAAGGAAGAATAAAGAATTCTTCAAACTGTGTAGTGATCGCAAAGCGGCTTAGATCTTACGGTTGACTTCCGTGACCTGTATATCTCATCATCAGATCATTTTATTGTCAATATGTAGACCTAATTTTTTTACTTAACTGGAAAAAGGTATTATTTTATCATTGTAATTGATGTTGGGCAAGTTTAAATTATTAATTTTAATTAAAATCCGGGGGCTTACTACAATGGGCATTTTGAATGATTGATAGACACTTCAAAGCGCGACAACCAATTATGAATAGCTGTTAGGTTTGAATTTAGCTTAGCAATGGCACCGTGGAGGTGCTCAATATTGGCCTGCACATAAAATTGTAGGTCATCTGCGTACAGGTGGTATATATACTCGTATAAATTCAGATTGTCTTTCAAATTGGTGAGTAGCCATATTAATTTTACTGCATTTTTTTTAATTGTTATTTTCCTTCTTGTTCACTAGTTCTTGTTAACAGTTAAATGTTTTTCCCATTTTAGATGAGGTTTGTGTAGATTCCTGTGCTAAGCACAGCTATAGTTTTTAAAAGACATTTAATGTAAAAGTGGGTCTTCTACTATACTTATATAATTACGATTATCCAGTGATGAATCAAGAGATTTAACATACCATCTAACTAAATGTACATACAGTACAGTTTTGTTCTTAAATATATATACACAAAATTTTTCTTGTTTGTTGTAATAAAATATATTATATTTAAAGAGCGCAAAAGTTTTACATCCGTTGAGTTCTATTCGCTGATGTTTTTTGATAGGTCAATCAAAGTAACATTCATATGGCTAATATTAATATTATCAATGCTTCTCCCAATTTATACGACTTTGTCTGAGATTCTTTGTGTATGCAATTCCATATAAGTTAATTTTGGAACGAATCTCAGACACATTAGATAATATTATATTGTGAATACAGAGCCTAATTCAGACTGTAAGGTCCATAACTTTTGAATTACTTGCAAAATTTAAATTTAAGAGAACGCACGAATACTAAATCGCAATTACAATTGCTCCAAGCACGTTTCGTCTCTGTTGTCACATTTATTAAATAAAAAATCCAATTAATCAAGTGCTAGAAATTTTTAGTTCTCATAATAATGTAGCCATCGATACTTTTAATGATAGATCGAGTTCAATATAATTGGATGGCTGTATAATATACATATATATATATATATATTGATAGTAGGTAGTATCTTTTGATAGTGGTAGAGCTACACTGCAGTTTGTTTTTAGCTGCAGAATGAGTGGGTCAGTTCTACCAGGGTAGACTGCGTCCTCACAGAATACCAGCTTAAAATAGCACCATAATGCTGTTGTGTTTCATATAGTAAATGTATGTCTGGTGTGTGACGAGGCATTCCATCTCAGTCCTCAAGGGTATCAACGCATCTGGATTATGATTCTTTCTCCAGGATGATTGTACACAACATGGGTCGCAGGAATCACTTGTCATCAGGTGAACCGTGCGCTCGTTCGTTATTCTCAATGTAATAAAAAAAAGACTAGCATTATGATGTTGCCTTAAACTAAATATTTAAATAATTAGGCGAAATAGTATTTAAAATATTAAATTATTTTACAATATTATTTTAAAATTTTATAGTAAAAAGAAAAGAGAAATGTGATCAATCTAAATCCATTCTAAGTTAGTAAAAAAATATGGAGAAGATTCACCATATATTTTTTTTTATTATATGTAACACATGAGACACTTCAACCGACGATTCCTGTCTCCCACAAGACTCACATTTATCTTCAATTAGGAATCATAACGTAAAGATGTTAAAACGCGAGAGGATTATGTAATTTAAATTAAATAACGCGTTTAACTATACTGACATAATTTATTCAATTTTACAATTAGTCCTAGAAACGAATTACCAGTCTTGTGATGTATGAGACTTTAAACGGGCGTCATCTTTTATTGGTGTTTTACAAAAATCATTTATTTTTTATTTGTATGAAATCCTTGGAATTAACATTTCATACTTTTTGGCTAAGATTAAACAGTTACTGACACACACTCACACTACTTACTGAAACGGAGTATAAAAAATACTGAACAAGGAATCGACTGTGGATGTTTTTGTGTGTGACTTTTTTTATAAAACTTTCAAAGCAAGTGGTTGACCACGATCACACCTGATGTTAAGCGGAAATGCAGTCCTGGATGGTAAGGCGCACTAGCTCAGTAAATGCCTTTTATATACTCTTGAAAACACCCACATTTTTGTACTATTAAATATAAATAGCGAGCGCCTGAACATTAAAAAAATATCCTTGTGATGCAGCAAATAATAAAAACAGATAATATATAATAATAGAAGTTACTACTTAGTTGGTTATAGTAATAATTACAAGTTAAATATACAGTATTTAACCAAATTAGTCTGGACCTTAGTCCGGACAATTAAAATAGAGCGCTTTACGTCTCTGAAGACCAGCCATGTGGTGGCAACGAACTTACGATAAACACAAAGAAATTTATAACTAATAAAAAAAAACAAGTGGAAAATTACTCGCCAGAGGCGGTAAAGACCGATGTTGTTATAGTGATTCAGTTGTTTAGAGTAGTTGCTGGTGTCCAAAGTCATGTGTAGTGTGCGGGGTATGAGATGAATCTGAGCTGTTGCTACTGGCGGCGGGGTAACAACGACACGACGAGACTCACTAATATTTTCACTTATTCTTGCAAAAAGTAGTGTATTTACTTTTTGTTCAAATCCAAATTATTTATCCAAAAAACGCCGAGACTTACGTCAACTTTACATTATTGTCTTTTGTGATTTGCCGAAATGTTAAATGTTTAAAATTATTCGTACGGATTAATAGTTATAGTTATTATTTACATACACATATATGTATATATATATATATATATATATATATATATATATATATATATATATATATATATATATATATATCAATCAAACGTCAAATTCTGGAAGATTTTGCTATTCTGTTGTCGAATTATATCACTTGTTGAGATAGGCTAAGAGCTTATTTTTTTTGTTATAATATTCTCAAATTCTTGAAAGTTATTTAACGAAATTTGATTTAGTAAGAAGTCTTACATCTAGATAATTAATCGGTTTCTATGCCTTTGCCTTGCTTCAAAGACTCTTAATTGTTAATATTTATAATTTCTCAAACTTGTTTCATTAAATAATTTGAGCATTAAATCTTTATCGCAGCAAATTAAATAGTTGGATTTTATATCAGCTGTTTGATTCTTAATATTTAAAGTTTTAAACTTTGATGTTACGATTATGGTATCATAGGTCGATAGCATGCAAACATTAATTTTACTTCATTAGTATACAATCGAACGAAGTAGTTAGGATAGGTGTGAATACATATTTACAAATACACAGTTACATAGTAACTTTACCTAAAATTTGTGTTTTGCGATGTTTCAAGCTGGCTTTCAGGAAATTCTTTTTCATATTTAAAATAAACGGTAACGGAAATAGGTGAAGATAGTCGTCGGTGAAGGAAAATATCACGAGAAAACCATCCATGTCTAAATGCATTAGAGAGTCTTAAGAAATTAATTTTAAATAAAACTAGAAGACATGTGATGCCCGCCAATGCGCAATAGAGCCTAGGTGGACTGTGCTCTAACAGAATGGAGACCTGAGCCTAGCGGTGAAATTAGCATATAACTTCAGATAATAATGACATTACGTTGCTTTCGCTCATTGAGATTTGGTCACTCCTGGTGATGATGGATGATATCGGAAAGTTCATATTATTCATATTTCTTTTCTTCAATTAATATTTGACCCCGGTAAAGTATTGAGAACAAATACAGAATGAAATTAAACCACTCTATGTATATGGAGTCTTTTCACAAAAACGTGTGTTCATTTGAATACTATATAATATTAACTTTGAATTAGTACATAAAACCGTTTTACCTAAGACATAGATAAATTGATAAGGAATTGCAAAGTTTTGTCGACGACGGAGTATTTCGGCATCGTAAATCGTTTATAGTACTTATTTCTTGTTCAACCCTTAACGTGGGAGAGAATATGTGTATTCATATTTTATTGGGATAATAATAAATAAACATTTGAATGTAAATTAAAATGTAAATTAAAAAAATGTAAATATAAACTTGATTCATCTTAGAACCGTACACAACTACGTTGACTATATTGATTCAATAAAATGCAATAATATCAAATAATTTGAAAAACGTTGCGACTTTATAGATTGTGATCTAAAGAAAAGTATTTATAATCATGTTGAGGCCAATGCTTCACAATACTCTTTCCGACTTACAATTTTTCATTCAGTGCCTCGTGAAAATGAATGTAGAGTTTTTTTTATAGATGTATAGATGTAGATACGATGTAGCAGCCGGGTAGTCTAATCACTATGCTACGTGGTCTATGCTAATTAAAATATGCCTTATATTATTTTTATCAAGTAGGTATCATATATTTTCGTAACTACGATCACAGAGATATGGAAACAGGAAGTGGCAGAGTGTATAATCATATATAATCTCACAATCACAAAAGATTCAACTGGCACATGAGAAGCATTCTCTACCTATCTTAGAAGTAAAAATGTAAAATGGAACATGTTTCAATAACATTATAAAGGCGTATTATATAACTTTTGTCATATTCGAATTTATATAACTGTATTTTCATGGAAGGCAGAAGACACAAAGACAAGAAATTTTCAAGAATTTGCAGAACAATTTGATTAGTGAAAGCTTAACGTAAATTATAACTGTGGACACTCCTAATCTATTTGAAGAAAACCTATAAACAACTAAGTTACTAGATGTAACATTGATGTTTATAGATTTTAAATTCTCTTTGGGAGTTCTCATGTACAAGTATAAGTATAACAATGTAACCATCATGTTACATATATTGTAGATATTGTTTTCAATGTTATTGATAGCTGAATATGAATAGGTCAGATCGACCGGGAAGGACCACGCGTCCCACAATATCAGCATAAAATTGTAGTATGATTTAATAACGGCATAAGAATTTGATTGTGTATTTAGCAGTATATCATCTGATCTTATCAAGGTTTGACACAAAATTGAGGAAAGTCGTGACGTGTAAGTGAATTGTGTTTGTAAAAATGTAACAGTAATACATCCTGCGTAATTGTCCTCATCTGATAATAAATGAAAGAGCGCAATAACATAAATTGAAGATCGAAATCTACTTGGAAAACATCATCACTTCTCGCCTTTCCTTTTATTGGATAAATGTGGCAAAAAGCCAAACAGTTGACATATACCTGTCGGCATATACATTGGAAATTGTCTTGACAAAAATCGGGTTTTAATTGATTCTCATAATTTGTAATTTCTAAACGGAATAGAGTTGTCACTCTGACGTAACGCCGAACTCTGGAGATGCGGCCATTTTGGTGAGCTTGAGGGAATTAATTACTTGATGAGTGAGCGGGCACGCATCCACGTGTTCGGCGGACGTCATAATATCTGTCAGAAATTGTTTAAATAATCCTGTATAATCTTTATTTTAATTGTAATATTGTCAAAGTTAATTATTATAGCAGTGTAATCATAAAGCGGCCATATTTTATTAGAACTATCCTCTCCTCGCCCGATAACCAACGCCATAGTGTAAAACCCACATAGTAAAATGGAAAGTCACTAATAGGGGCGAAGTCCCTTCATACCTATAATAGTTCTAGAGTGACGCTGAATATAGATAGTATAATCTAACTGATGTATAAATTTGTTGGCTTGAGGGGCGATGGAACCTGCCATCACAAAATGCCAGCGTAAAATAGTACTTTTATTTTTGCAATTTTTCTTATTTTTATCAAATACAATTTTAATTAAAATATTAATTTAATTAATATAATGTTGCTTAGACACGTAGATTTTAAGATATTAATTTTGTGTACAACTGTAAAGGCAAATCATGAAGATTTAGTAAACATAAATTATAAGTTTAAAATGCAAAATGATATTGTTGATGATGTATCTTTCTCAATAAATAAATAAATAATACTCTACTATTACTATTAACTAATTCTTCGTACATTTAGTGTGAGGGACCGTATATTCTTTTATCCTTTTTATTATATTCAGATTCCTTCATAATTTTCAGGACTATTACATATCAATCTTGAATGTTTTGGTCTATAGCTTTATGAACCGCAATTATCAATTTACCAATTTCACCAAATACTATCAGGTGGTCTGTTAGCTCGTTTAACACTCGTTTTTTGAAAAAGTAAAAATATGGAATACATTATTACTATTTAATGAGACTCAGGTTTCTTTCACACACCATAAGAAATAATTTTACATTATTGTACCAACTTAAAGAAAACACTTATTTTGACAAATTATTATATGTAATGGTTTTATTGAAAATTTAACAATAATGACATCTTATTCTTCTGGTTGGAAAAGCTCAGGATCACGATGTCGCAGAAGTGACAACCGGTGGGGATACCTGCATTGGAGACCATGTCTAAGCAAAGTGTATGATCAGCGTATGGTGGCTGGTGGCAACCAGGCTAAGCGGGCCTCATCGAGAGAGGTCCAACAGCGTCTAAACATTTATATTGTATCAAAAACTGGAGGAAATTTTAGAATTTTCGGTTTTCCTCACTCCCTTTAGGTCATGAGTTTTTTTGCTGATTAATCAAGGCCTAAAGTATATGATCGTGCAATGCAGATAAAGATTAAAGTACAGATAATGTTCATTAAGACAACTGAATAATGAAACTGAAGGACTGTATAAAGTCAAGGATACTTGAAAAGAGTGTTTCAGAGGGAACACTTCAAATCTTCAAGATCAGCCATGAACTTCAAAGTACTATATCGTAATATTTATTTTAATTAAAGACACGAGTTTAAATAATTTTACAATAGGTGAATGTAAAATGTAAGAAAAAAGAACGAAATATTTAAGAAAATATAGAATTAATATACAGTATAATTTGAACGGTTGTAAAGTCACCATGCAGCTTTATTTTGGCTGCGACATGAATAGGGTCGGTTTAAATAGCAAAGGGCCACTTATATGTTTCATATGGTCAGGTATCTGAATTTACAATAAAAGAAATGGGGTATTTCATCTTTCTTCAGGGGTGATAACGAGTGCATCTTGAATGTTGAGAATCAGGTAGGCTTTTATGGACCGCAGTCATCGCTTACTAACAGATGAACTGTGTAATCGTTTGTAACTCTAAAAAGAGATAGAATCTAAAAAGATAAAGACATTAACAGTCTATTTATACATAGATCCCATTTCTGGGTAAAGGCTTCTTTTAGAGAGGATTTTGGTGTATAGTCCAGTATATATTATAAGTATACAAATCCAATACATGCACATATATGACTTTAATCAAAGGACGGTAATGAATTAAGATGCTAGCAAAATTTGCGTCTAAAACAAGTATTTCAAAACATAATGAACAAAGTTTAATGAACTCGCCGAATTCGTAATTAGATGCCACGTTTCCCAACCACCTCCATATTTAATCAGAGATAAGGTTTTCCTTCATTTTATGTCGTCTTTTGATTGTTGTAATTATGTGGTAGTTTTCGATAATACTTTTAAATCAAAAATAAAATAATAGTTTACATAAGTTCTACTGAGAGGCTAGCCTAGTTTTTAGCTCTACTATAGTGGTTTTATATCTTATAATGATTGCCGTAGTAGCGCAAAATATAGCGAACGCTATTAAGTCATAGTACAGGAACAAACTGACTTCGATCTCCGGTGCCGGCACCAAAGAAATTGTTAATTGCAATTTTAAATGCTGATTTACTACGTGCTTGGGTGTGAATGAAAGCAACGTGAGATAACCAGCATCCCTATAATCGACGCATTTTAAACTGAGTCATCGGGCAATAAATGTCACTGACAATAGGAATGTGCACGCAATGCAACCCGCTATCGATACTTAGCTACCTGCGCACGCAGGGTCGATGCGTCTACGTGGCTTTTATTAGCACTCTGACTCCTGATTGGTCGTTACGAGTAGGGGTTGTTGTTATTCTATAAATATAAGATTTTTTGTTACGACACTGATTACATTACTTACGCAATTACGAACGATGGAGAATTTATTTTCTGACGTGGTTTTGAAGCAATATTTACATATAGCGAAAAATTATTCCTTTTAATACTTAACATAATTTAGCACATCGATCGTACCAATCCCGTTATCGGTATGCACCTCTACAATTCTTACGACCATCACTACACCTCTCCATAAGACCTGTAAGTGCGAGAGTGACAGACAGATAAATATGATTTATGACCCGAAGCCTCAGTTCATAATGGGTCAAGTATAATAAATAAATGATTACAAATATTTCTAGCATATGTGAAGTCCACCAATCCGCAGAAATATTTCTAACATATGTGAAGTCCACCAATCCGCAGCTTATCCGCGTGGTGCAATATGCTCTAACACCCTCTCTAGAGAGGAGACGTAAGCTCAGCACGAAATGTATCATGTATCGTAGAAACTTTAAGCATTTTTGTTTTAGATTTTAATCAGGAAAACTTGAAAACTACAACATCAACGTGTTGATAAAACAATGTCCTTTTTATATAAAAATAAAAACTATATATTACTATATACTAATATAAAGTTCTAATTATTAATGTCTTTCAGGAGCTCTTGCAAACTGTTAGGCGTTTTTAACATTTTTTCTATCACAATTGTTTTTACTCAATATATATAAATTTAAATAAATTACGTGTTCATAAAATAAACAGCTACAGAAACAATATCTTATCAACAATAAGCGCTGTCTACTGTAAGTACAAATATATATATTCTTTGAGCAACTAAGTACCAACCAATAAAATGATTAATTGCATTGAATTGATGATTAAGAACGTGCTTGGAATATCGTGATTGTAACTGTATCTCTAAGAAATTATCAACAAAAAAATGTCGAAGAATGTAATCCACTCTTCCCCAGTAAGACCACTTTGTGTAAGAACTAGCTCCTATACCCTGTCTAGAGTAGAGGAAATGTAGTGCGATTTGCTGCCGTTAATTAACGCATACCCTCATTCGCTTTATGAGCAACTTTTACCTGGGAAACCAACCCTAATGTCAGTATTGACACCTATGCTACATAGTCTATAGTTAGCCTACGGAAAGACGCATTAGTTAAAAAATTTAGGCTATTTTAATGTAGCAAAAAGAGAAAAACTAAGCTGTATAAGAATTTTCATTGTTTTTCGTCGGACAAAACTGTTTCATGAATTAAAAAATATATATTTCATATATCATAAAAATCTTCGTTATTCTATAGCTATTTTTATTCGATTTGCTTATATAGTGTTTACAATATCGTAGCCATATATCAGTTTCAATACTCTTACGACGGAAAAAGCTCGGCTGAATTCCCGCTAGTCATTTTCGTTTCTAAAGGAAAAAATAATTGAAATCAAATCTCTTACTAGATAATAAATAGTTCTCTTGACACATATTATATTAGCCACGTGCTGAGCTTATTCCACAGATATTTACTTGAATATTGATGTTGGGTAATGCGCGGTCTAACTCATACTCAGTCAGACCTCAGTCAGTAAGACAACGCGCCAACCATAACCATCCTCGTAGACCAGAAAAAGTACTGGTCGTAGTATGAGCATAGAACCAAAGATAAATGTAAAAATATATGTAATATCATGTAATAAATCATAATAATGTAAATGTATATGTATATCGCAACTTTAAAGCGCTCTTATTAAAATTTAAATATTACCCCATTGAATCATTGTCTACAAAGCAGCTAAAGCATTAAGAGTTATGGTAGTTAATCCGTTTCGAAAGTATCCACACGAACAGAGACATTATGAATTTACTTAAACACCAATGAGTACAGTGAAACTAAAATGCAGGTGGCATACCACCTGTATATACCATAGTACTAAAGCAATGTCGAAGTTGAAACTACTTCTTATAAGTTTATTTAGGTTATTTTATGAATTAAAAACATAGAGAGCTACGGGGAGGAACATAAATTATTCAGTATTTGCACAAGAAACACGATGCCTTACGTTTTATTGCTGTGTACTTGTTCTGATAAATATTAGAGTAGACCCAAGACTTTTGCTTCTTTTCGGAAATGTTAAATTTTTAATTTATTTCATTTAATCTATTGAGAGTAAATAAATCGCTTTATAACCACTATCACTATAATATTATTATATATCGTCTTTGTAAAAAAATAGAGTGCTAAACAAGCAAATAAATAAATTAATGAATTTAATACCGGATAAAATATCCCAACAGACGATAGAAATATTACATACATACGTAATATAGAATATGACAAAAAATATGAATCCGCGGTTCCATTAAAATATTTTCCGTCATTATTATTATCAACGCCATGTGAATTAGACCAATATTCAGCTTTAAGCCTCCTTTTAGCAAAATTTCTACCATACGTCTTTCGTCTAAGCTAAGACGAGTCACGTCATCACTTCTGTCCTTCATCATTCTTGTGACAATTGTCGAGTCCACTTTCTTTTTGGTATTTTTTATTCTAAGTGATAGCGCGAAGTCGCAGCTTGTATCTAGCTGCACCACGAGTGGGTCGGTTTGACCAGAGATGGACCACGCCTTCACAGCATATCAGCACACAATAGCACCATAATGCACAAATAAAATAAACACAGGCATTCCATCTCAAACCTCAGAGATGACAACGCATATGCATTTTGAATCTTAAGCCCATGACATCTACATCCCTCATGTCATGGGATGTAGTCATCATATATCATTAGGTGGAGTCATCAGCTGTGTCATTTGCTACTCCTCATATAATAAAAAGAGACTTATATTATATGACTATTATATTTATTACTCCTCATATAATAAAAAGAGACTTATATTATATGACTATTATATTTATTACTTCCAACAAGTACAACTTTATGTATTTAAAACTATTCACATTGCGGAGGCCAAGTAGCTAGGCTTTTTGTTTACTTTTCTATAAAAGTATAATAGATAAAGATAGTCAGTCAGATTTCAATATACAAACTTTTTTAGGATGCCAGTAAAGGTTCATTTCCCGCTATTTACCTGCAGATTGAATGTATAAAATAATATACGGAAGATTTTCCCAGTAAATCTACGTGGACGAACATAAATTATTCAGTATTTGCACAAGAAACACGATGCCTTACGTTTTATTGCTGTGTACTTGTTCTGATAAATATTAGAGTAGACCCAAGACTTTTGCTTCTTTTCGGAAATGTTAAATTTTTAATTTATTTCATTTAATCTATTGAGAGTAAATAAATCGCTTTATAACCACTATCACTATAATATTATTATATATCGTCTTTGTAAAAATAGAGTGCTAAACAAGCAAATAAAATAAATTAATGAATTTAATACCGGATAAAATATCCCAACAGACGATAGAAATATTACATACATACGTAATATAGAATATGACAAAAAATATGAATCCGCGGTTCCATTAAAATATTTTCCGTCATTATTATTATCAACGCCATGTGAATTAGACCAATATTCAGCTTTTAGCCTCCTTTTATCAAAATTTCTACCATACGTCTTTCGTCGAAGCTAAGACTAGTCACGTCATAACTTCTGTACTTCATCATTCTTGTGACAATTGTCGAGTCCACTTTCTTTATGGTATTTTTTATTCTAAGTGATAGCGCCAAGTCGCAGCTTGTATCTAGCTGCACCACGAGTGGGTTGGTTTGACCGGAGATGGACTTCACAGCATATCAGCACACAATAGCACCATAATGCACAAATAAAATAAACACAGGCATTCCATCTCAAACCTCAGAGATGACAACGCATATGCATTTTGAATCTTAAGCCCATGACATCTACATCCCTCATGTCATGGGATGTAGTCATCATATATCATTAGGTGGAGTCATCAGCTGTGTCATTTGCTACTCCTCATATAATAAAAAGAGACTTATATTATATGACTATTATATTTATTACTTCCAACAAGTACAACTTTATGTATTTAAAACTATTCACATTGCGGAGGCCAAGTAGCTAGGCTTTTTGTTTACTTTTCTATAAAAGTATAATAGATAAAGATAGTCAGTCAGATTTCAATATACAAACTTTTTTAGGATGCCAGTAAAGATTCATTTCCCGCTATTTACCTGCAGATTGAATGTATAAAATAATATACGGAAGATTTTCCCAGTAAATCTACGTGGACGAAATTCTAAGCAAACCCTAGTAATTAACAGACTCAAAAATAGAAAAAAACTACTACAGATATTTTTATTTAGTAATAAGCATAATTTTAAAGATATGTATCTTACAAACTATGCTTAATAACCAAAAAAGCTATTTTTCATATAAAATATATAGCTTATAAAATTCTTGAAATATATTTACGTCCGTAAAGTCGTCCTTCCCGCAGTTGAAAATTAATTATCCGTATTTATTGTCAGATACTGCAGGTTTCAATTTAAATGGCACATCAATTTAATTATCAATGAAGACAAATGAATAATGAATGCTTAGTAAAACTACTTGTTTGGCCTTTAAAATATTTGATTTCATTATGTGATTTACTCTACGAAATAAAAATTTCCGAGTTTGAGGACAAGCAATTTAAAATATCTAACGAACGAACGAAACGAACTTACAACGGAGCTTACTACACAATTGATTTTACTCTGTGATTAGGAAATAACATTAAGAACTGGGGCCTAAAAGAAAACAGAATAGCACTGAAAACAAAAAAAAGATCATAAATGTCGAAGTGACTCCGTGCTGTTAGGACCCGATGGGCTATGAGCACTGTCAATGTCATAAGCCAAGAATAAACTCGTGTGAAATGAACATTTTGGCTGTTACGAATTATTTAACAAAGCGTAAAGCGACAAAATTTCCGTCAACACACAGTGGATTGATCAAAATGCTTGTTGCACTAGTGTTCAGATATATATTTCTCATCAGCCTGTATTAATCCATTGTTGGACATAGGCATCTTCCAAGGCACGCTACTGAGCTCGGTTTTCATCTCCAGTCTCTGCCCGCTGCCCTACGAACATCATCGCCCCACCACGTTACAGGGTGCCCTACACTACGTTTGCCGATTTGCGGTCTCCACTCAAGAACTGTCTGCCCCAGCGGCCATCAGCCCGGCGGCATATATGACCTGCCTCTGCCATTTCAACTTGCTAATTCGTTGAGCTATGTCGGTAACTTTAGTTTTCTGCTGAAGGAATTAGTTCTATCCCTAAAAGACACTCCGAACATAGTTCTTTCCATAGCTCGCTAAGTGATCTTGAACTAGTGGACAATTCGCACCGTAAGTAGCCACATCTCAGCACTGATTGTAAACTTTCGTTTTGAGACTTTGAGGTATGGGCGAAAAAATTACTCGATTAAGTTTTCCATTGCCTCCATCTAATACTGCCCAGCCCAACTGTATACGTCTCTTAACTTCCTTGTAAAGTTGTTTCTACCAAGTTGGAGCATCTACCCTAGGTATACATATTCGGAAACAACTTCAAAATGGACTCCGTTTAATGCGCATTTTTCGGGTAATGCCCTTTACGGTTTAAAAAAAATAGGTTTGAAGAGCACTATATCAAGCAAATGTACGAAGTTATGCTCATAGCTGTAAAGAAGCCTCGCAACTTGTTGGAAAAGTTCGAGATAGTCCTTTCAAAGAGTTACGAAGATTCATTATTGTGAAACGTTTACTACATTTCACAAAAAATAATCTTCTCGAAAACAAGACTTCGGGGTAAACTTTGTCTGTAGACTGTCTTGGATCGCATAGTGAAGTCTCATAGTGACATACTTTTAAAAAATGGACCATGAACTTTCTAAAAAGGCTCTGCTCCTGGTCAATGTACAATTTAAACTCCCTTAAGAACAATGTTCGGGGTTTCAAAAGAGCTAAAGACTGGCCATCTTCCAGTCCAGATCTGAATCCTTATAAGTACAAATCTTGGTCAGCAGTAGAAGATGTGAACGGGAAATATTTAGAGCAGGCAGTGGTTAAACTACCCATGGAGTCAGTTTGTCAATTCATACATTTATGGTCAGAAGGATTTATATTGTCTTCGGCCTATGCCTATGGCATTAAAGCTATACATATGCGTTATAAATTCTTTGTGACCTTTTTTTTCACATCCATTGGTGCTTGCAATAATTGCCTTGTAAGTCTGCTATTTTGTATTTCATCTTGCCATATCATTTCATCAAACTTTATCATGCACACAATTAATATTTCTTATCTTCTTATCGAGTTTTCGTAAGATATATCTGCAAATAGATCTTACGAAACCTCCGTGTAGTTTTTATATTTGATAATATATTTCTTATGATAGATAGGCGACAAAAAGCCCATCGATAACCGGTGATTGATTCATGCATCCATATTTTTGATTCATTACATTCATGTTTTCCACACCTGCATATTTATCCTCGATAAGAAGAAGAAGAAGAATCTAATGTGAATCAAATGTGAACAGCTTAACCCCCCGGTCAAATTATAAAACTGTTAAGTTAATAAAAAAGTTAAACATTATTGCTTTACTTTTAAACATGCCTTCTTCGCGATCTTAATACTTTACACTCTGATTTATTGCTCTCCAGACCTCTTCAGCACTTCTAATGCAAATTTAATTACTTACATGAGATTAAACATCGATTTCTTTAGATATAAAATTTAATGTATCATATTCTTTTAAACTATCTAAAGTTGTAACTTAAAAATCGGCCAAAGAGACTTTTAAGTTACAACTTTAGATAGTTTAAAATAATATGATTTACCGGTACAATACTTCAATACTATGTACATTATTTTACTTAGGACATTAATAACCTAAACAATACAAAGCTGCAATGCGGTAGATTGTTTATTATTTACCGAGGCCCGCGTTACTGAGCAGGTCACTTTACTGAATTGTGAAATCAATTTTCATCTTAGCCAACTATTTGTATATCTTTATTTTTTTCTATTTTGTACCATGTATTTTATATAATATTTGTGTTATTTTAATACCATCTCTGCATAGAGGGGGCTTGTTTGTCAATTGATCTAAATAGATTCGATAAATATTCAATTACATTTGTAAACATTAAAATCTAAATAAATATTTTTTCCTTTTATTTCTACTGACTAGTGGGTAGTTTATTGCGAAAAAATACAGCCAACATCAGGGATGACATTTCATTTCAACCAATTGTTTCCTTCTATATTTCTTTATCATTACCTGAAAGCGTCGAATTCTCCCCAGTAGGCGATTATGACTTAATTTAAAACTATAGTCATTTCCTAAATACAATTTATGTTATATAGGTGCTTATACTCGCATGAAATTCAAGGGCAGTTAGGCTGTAATAACTTAAATTATAAAAGTAATTACGACTAGTAGACGTCAGAAAATCTTTATATATATATATAGTTATAATCAATATTTAAGTATAACTTGAGTCATAGTTACAATTTTTTTATTTATTTTATTTGCACCAAGTAGTAACTCAATCGATACAAGCTTTTTAAGTATTTACTAAAAGACAGAGTGAGCAGTATTAGTATAGTAATTTATCGAAGCTATTTTATATAAAAATACACATATTTTTAAAATGTTCCCAATCTACAACTTCCGTTGTGTGATCACAAAAAATCAAGAAAAAAATTGGAATAAGTTTATTCTATTTGGTAATGTAACCTTAATGTTTTGTTTTTAAACACATTCTTAAAAATACTATTTTATATGTAATGTGAGTAGTAATCTAGTGTACATCGTATTTTATAGTTATACTAAATTCACAAGACAAATATTTACGCACAATATGTTGCTGTCGACCTTTTGGTAAAAATCAATGAATATTAATAAGACTGTACGATGGGAGCCTTTATATTTTCTTTTTATTTCAATTTTGTATATTTGGAAACGGGAATTTTAATGAAATTTCGGGCCGTAGGGAGTGTTATCTTTTTTTTTTAATTAATATTATTTTTTGTCGACTGTAGGTTTGACATAACACTTTTAAGGTAAAACTTGCCATTATATAAAATTTTTATTTTAAAAACAAATGCGCATTTCAACTTGAAATTATCACAGATTACAATTAATTTATTAATATTATTTAAAAGCAATTTGTGTCGAGTATTTGTAGGTGTTAAATATTCTTGTAATCGTCTTTAATGTTAGTCTCAAAACAATGTAACGAATAATAATTAAGATATTCTATTTGTTTATAGAGATGAAAAGCCAAAAATTCATTTCAGGCAATAAATACGACAAAATTATGAAAGAGTTCTTCGTCGACAATACTAAAATGTCTCTATCGCTATTGAATTTTTCCCATTCTGCGAAAAACTTTTGTGCTTCTTTATTATCATGCGAATCATTGTAGCTTGGTAAATTCAAAATAATTAAATACGGATTTGATACAAGCAAGCTGCGTATATTTGAACGTCAAGTTTTTGCCTTATTTTATTAAATACTAGCATTAAAGTCATTAGCAGTCCTTATTATGTTAATCATTGAAACAAAAAACTTCTAGATGCACAATATAATCAATTAGGCGTTATATATACACATAAAGTATATATTTACGTCATGTATATACATTCATATATATCTTTCACCATTTAGTTGGTTACCATACACGTTTGCTAGTACTGGTTTGGCAATGTTGGCAGTTGTAACTTTTTTCCTCAATACAATAAATATATATATATATATATATATATATATATATATATATATATATATATATGGAGAAAAAGTTTTATCCTATTTTATAAGTAAAAAATTGCAGTAAAATCTCTTTGGTTATACTGTTCGTATCTGGCTGGTTTTGATTTTAAAAATTGATATGTAATAATTTAGATATTCTACTAACTACACTACAAATATTCCATAAGAATTGAGGTATTCTTTTGTCTCTTTCCAGTACACCAACAATTTTTGTACAAATAAAATATAACGATTTGTTGTTATATTGCATCATAATTCCACCTATGTAATATTTCAAATTATAATCAGCATTTCAGAAGCTATGACATATTTTTAAAGAACATCTATTGCATACTGTGACCTTGTAATATCTCAATTCAAATATATATATATAATGTATAAATAATGTGTATAATACCTACACACAAATATCTATACTAATATAATAACACTAAAAAAATTGTTTGGTTCAACGCGCTAAATTGAGTATTATATAATACTGGTTCGAATTGAAAAAATATTTTTGTGTTGGATAGTCCATTCATCAAAGAAGGCTATAAAGTATAGAACATCACGCTAAGACCAATAGAAGCGGAGCATCAATGGTTTAAACTTTCGCAAAAAATAAATTGCAACAACGGGAAAAATTATTCCTTTAGTTACGCTAAAATCATGTATGAGCGAATTGTTCCCCTTTGAAGTACTAAAAAAACACACGAAAGATGTCGCAAAGACAGATAGTCACATATATATTTCTTAACAGGAAAATATTAAAAAATCAATAATTGAGTAACAGAAAAATAAAGAGGTAAAAACACATGTAATTTATGCACAACGAAGGTCTCATCAGAGGAGATCGAGAATACTGACGTGAAAAAAAATTCTTTCAGATTTCAAGGGTTAAACTAATAATACGTTCTAGTATTTCATTTAGGCTTTTATCAATTGGTATTTTATTTGTGTATAAAATCGTGGGCCGAATAAGTATTGAGTTAATACAATGATTTTTTGTTTTGGGATTATTATTATCTTCTACCACCGTCCTTTAATAGGCAATCACCACTACATTATATTTAAATTAAAAAATAAATAAATAATTAATTTGATTGTGCTACAGTTCATTTGTGATTACGGGCAACGGGATCGGGCAAGGGTATGTCGAGACGTGTATTGCTCATGTGCTAAGGTTTCACATTTCCCCAATGTTCATTCGTTATTTACTTTGATGATATGAAGATGAATAACAGAAAAAGATAATGACTTTAATTAACAATTTAAGTCGATACGTTGTGCAAATTTGCTTTACCTTACTTACCTAATTATAATTTAAAATAATAATGCAAGATGTGTTGTTGTTTGTTTGTATGTCCTTATTCACACCAAAACAAATCAACCAATGGACGTCGTTTTTTTTTTGCAATGTTGATGTCGCAGTGCAATAAGTCTCTTATAATTCCCACAAGATATCCCATTCTTTCGAGAAAATTGTTATTTAAAAATAACACATGAAATTACAATGTATCATTACAGCGAAACAATAAATTGTGTTATGTTTATGCACAGAATTAAGAAAAGAATTATTTTTAAGGGAAACCAAAAAAAAATACTCCAACATTATATACCCAACAACTACATCGCAATGCAGCAACAAATCCACGTATTTTTCCATTCTTAGTTACTTTCATCCCAAGATCTCATTTGCTTGGAAAAATGTTATTGAAAAATGAGAAAGAAAACTATAAGTTTTCACTGACATGAGTCAAAGCATAGGTAATATTCTAGAATATAATATTTTAATATTCTCAATTTATACATGGGAAAAATATTACAATACATATAATGACATATATTATCAACATCTCGAAATGGTTGGCATAACGTTTGCCTACGTAGTTTCAGATTTATATTGATGGTTTTATAAGAAAATATAATTACTCGTATAAAACTAAAAAAAGCAAATTTGGTATTCTATTTGAATAGAACGCTAGTTTTAAGTGTTATCAAGAATATCAACTCATGTTACCAGTAATATCTTTTCGAGTAGACATGGAGGTCCAAATTGATGGCCGCATAAATTTTTTGAAAGTTTATTTGATGGGTGACGAAGAAATTGAGTTAAGTAGTCACTGTTAATTTCTGATATTCTTTTATAGAATAAGTGGCTAACGAACAAGCAACTCACATTATGGTAAGTGATTACTGTTGCCCATGGACATCCAAAAATTCTCTATCAGCCTTTAAGAAAGGCTCTTTTCATGAAGATTAAGATCATAAGTTGTATCGGTTCAGACACTAAAACGATAAAACAGTTTAGACCTTTGAAACGAGTTTTAAATGTTAATACCACTACATAAATAGCAACAAGATTATAGGAGCACTAGTCATCCGTACTGCTTAAATATTATCTGCAGAAAGAACATCGTTTTAAGTCTATGACGACATGAGTCAGTTTCTAAATTACCTGTTTAGTCTCGGGTTTGGGATGGGATTGAATATCGAAATCATTAACCTAACCACGATGGAGCGATGAACTTCGTCGAAACGTGTGAAATAGGTCTATAGAGATTATGACATTTACACTTTTCTACAATAATTATATGAGATTTTCTAACAATTTATGAATAATTGAAATTTATTACCCATTTTTAGTAGTTCTTTATTCCAGATATTCCATTACCTTGGTTTTGGCGGAAAATTTATCCGAGTAGAAATTTAATTTTCAATTTCCTTGAGATTTTTCTACAAATTAAACCCGTTACGACAATGGCGTTACGTACCGCTACAAAAAGTGTTGATAATTTCTCCCTGAATCTATGTAATTTCAAGTTAATAACATGTTTAATGTTCAAAGTAAAATCAGCAAAATGTTTAAATATAGAGTTAATTCAGAACAAATACTGATAGTACCGTCTGGGCCAACCTCATTCCACGTGTGTATTAAATTTCTAGACGCAGCAAAACCGGGGCTATTAATTTAATACGCTGTATTTTTCCCTAAAAAAAAACCCAATCCTATAAATTTGGAAGTAACATTACAACTATATATCTATGATTTGTACATATGTACCGCAGTTGTGCTCCAAGAAGTGCAAGTTTTTGGAGCTTTCTTGAATTGAAAGAATTGAAGCATATTTGCTGCAGTAGATTTTGAAAACTGCATTAGAATAAAAAAATATATCGATCAGAATTAGATATAATAAATAAAGTACCTCACATTGAAGAATTAATATAAATTTTAATTTATACTGGTGACAATACTACGAGATTTTAGTTCAACCTTAGTCCTCGTTTAATTGAACATGTATAATTATTATTTTCTAAGCTTTTATTTTGACAAGTTTATAGTTATTATTTTATTACGAAAATTAAACGTATATTTACATACAGGAAAATACACAATTTTTACATTATGTTTCAACTAACTTTTACAATATTTCAATAAAATAACATATTATATGTAACATAACATAATATAATACATATTCAAACATAGCATATTTGAAAATGTATTATATTTACTGGATGAAGTATTTATCATTATATCTTAATAGCATAGATCGATTAATCTATCCTAAAATTTTAGTTTATAAATAGGTAACGCGTTTCCTAGACGAAATCTCCGTCCACCTACACGTGAGCTTTTACTATTATAGTTAATTTATATCAAATACACGATATTTATTAACAGTTAGCATCAAGTAGTTAAAATTTATTAACAGTATTACGGTATAAAGGCACCTGCTGTGTGTTAATAAGATAATCCTAAGTCTGTGTCATCTATTATTTATCGGATATACACCCAAAAAACTTGTCTATATAGTATAATAAAAATAATAATAACACGTAAACATAGGGAAATCATTTCAAATATGACAAACCCAAATTTCATAATAAAGTGAAATTAATATATTTGTTCCTAAAGGTTTTGTTTGGATAAATCTACTGAGAAGTGTAAGTTTTGCTGGCGGAACATCTTAAAAAAATAACTATGTTTATATCTTCCTTTATATATACAATCGCTACATCCTAATATCACAAAATATTGCTAAGAAATTACTAGATTTGCCTATGAGCTCATCAATACACCTGAGGTGTTCTGCATGGATAGATCTGAGAAGTGTCAATCCTGATGGCGGAACATACTTAAAGCCCTCCAATACACTTATGATAGACTACTATAACTGTTTAAATAAAATACATTGTTTTGTTTTTAGTTACGTCATGCCACAAGGATACCTGAAGCTAATATATCCCGCCGAGTTATGATAAATTAGACGGCTTGGAAGAATGGCGTCATAAAGTTCATCTGTCCGTCATTGATTATCTGTTGAGAAATTTATTACTCCATATAATTATAGTCTTTTATACCATTCGAATGCATACCACCGTATGCTGTAAACTGTGAATATGAAACTCATTCTGTGAATATTTCGCTATACTTTTAAGACATTTAGATATATTGTTATAGTGTGTTCACAAAGAGTAAAATAGTGGTAGAGCTACACTATAGTTTGTTTCTAGCTGCAGAATGAATGGGTCAGTTCGAACGTGGATATTAGGATCACGCCATCACAGAATAACAGCGTAAAATAGTAGCATAATGCTGCTGTGTTTCGTCTGGTCAGTGTAGGATCCGGAGACCTTTATTTAGTGGTCACGAGGCATATCATGTCAGTCTTTAAGGATGACAACGCATCTGCATTATGATTCCTTATCGTGGATGAATGTATATGTCGTGGGCCGCAGGAATGTTTTCCACCAGGTGAACTGTGTGCTCGTTTGTTACTCTCAAAGTAATAGAAAAAATATAATACTTTGCAAAAATTGTAGTCTATTGTATTTATGTCATCCTCCATACTACAATAAAACAAGTCCAATGTAAACGCCCTCCGTGTAATCTTACCATAAAACCCGAGGCGGTAATCTTTACAAAATGAAATTTGAGGCTAAAGGGACGTCGCAATGAAAAGGTTTTTATTTACTGCCTATATTTTGCCTAAGGACGCGAATAAAATTGTAGTCTTATAACATAATAACAGTCCATCATTTCGTTATTAATTTAATCACGTGTATAACATTATATTTTAAAGCAAAACGCCAAGTATTTATTGTTCCTACAATATTTTTCATGATTTCCTTATTTAAAAAAAATATTACATATAAGAAATAGTTATAAATCTATTACATTGAACTAAGTTACCTATGTTTTATTTTTATATAACATCTTTTTTTAACGAAGCTTTAAATCGGATTACCAATATAAGCCAATACAACATAAAACATAAATATATAAAACATACCATAGAAAACGACCATCTTGATTTAGATTAATCACTTTGATTTAGATTTTGTTTTTATTAAAAATGTATGCAATACTGTCTGAAATTAATATTTCTATATAAATTGATGAGTATAATACCGATTTATTATTAAACGCTATTAAAATTGTTTTTTTTTTCTTTTAATTTATATTTTAACTTTTATATACCTTATTGTTGTGGTGAAGATAACCTATTTGTGGTAAATATATAAACGTACTATCATTCTGGTATTGCTATGCTGAAATAAATAAAACAATATTTATTTTTTAAAAAATGTGTAAAAGTCATGTAAAAGAGAGCAATTATAATTAATTTATTAAAATAATGATAGAGTAGAAAATTTTGTGATTTGGTAATTTTAAGATGTGAGAAAACTCACATATCTTTAAGTGGTGCGTAGCGATTTAGATAACACAACAACAATTTATAATGCACTTCACCTTTTAGGCAAAAAGTGGGGCGTCTTTGTGAATTTCACTTGTCATAGTCGACGAACTTTTTAACGGATTTTAAAGCATGTTTGGAAAGAGCGGAAATTCGGGTAATTCTTAACGAGTAAATTTTTGTACAAAGACAGGGGTCTCATTGGTTGTATTCCGTATCAATGAGTTGTATTAAGTAGGTCGTCCTATATAAGTATATTATTAAATTATTCAATATGACATTATATTATAAGAAAATTGTTTTCTTATAATATGTCATATTGAATTAGGAAAGGTGATAAAACTCGCGCACATTTTACTAAAGTTAAACAAGATATTTTATAGCACCGTTGCGATATTAAACATTAAGCCAGCCGTGCATCTGAAAGTGTTTTTCTCTTGTTTCATCTGACTGTCACTTGAGCGCACCTTCTGTTATTTATGTGCTTCACAGGTGACCCATATACGAAAAGCTTAATAAAATAACTTTAGATACAATTCTAAAGCTGTGGGCGGAATTACTATCTCACCAGTCAAAAGTAAGTAATATCATATTGATTTAATTGTGCATTATATTTACTATATTATGAATGTTTTGAGGCATATGAAAGCAATAATAATAAATTTTTAACTCTCTTATAACGACGTTACCATAAAATATTAGGTACTATATTATATAATACTATATTATATAATAACCTATGAAATTGCCGTTCTTTAGTAATGGCCATTTCAAACCAAAAAGAAGTTTTAATTGGCTGTGAATTTTAAATTCAAATTAATTTTGTTTTAAAAACATGATATTCTTTTTACAAAGTCAGTATTTTGTTTATTGATTAGCTTTGTATTTTCATTGCGTTTGAACATTTCTCGTGATAATGGATACTTTAAACATTCGTGTAATTATGGAATATGAGTTCCGTCGCGGCATCAACGAGGCACAAACGGCACGTAACATTAACAACGTTTACGGAGACAACTTTACAGACGAAGGCACACCCCGTTATTGGTTTGCCCGATTCTGTTCTGGAAATTTGAAAAAAAAAATTGAATATTGAACCTCGTGGTCGTCCGCACACTTTGGTCAACGATAGGCGATTATTGAAGCTGTTGATACTCAATTTACAGTCGAGCTAGCAGCAGCTTTTGATGTTAACATCAAAACAAAATTGGTCCATTTGCAACCAATCGGCAAGGTAAAAAAGCTTGATACAAGGGTGCCCCACGAAATTTACGATCGCCAGCGCAACGTACGCGTTGAGACCTACCTCGCGCTGCTCAACAGGCACAGAAATGAAAGAATTTTGAACCGAATTGTCAGGTGTGACGAAAAGTGGATTCTGTTCAACAATCGAAAGCGCTCAGCAAGTTGGTTAGCTCCTGGTTCAGCGCCAAAGCAATGCCCTAAACGAAAAATGACCTCTAGAAAGATGATACTATCACTGTTTGGTTTGGTTTTACCAAACGGCATGAGAATTGCTGCAGACGTGTATTGTGAAGAACTGAAGACAATGATGGAGAAGCTTGCACATCTGCAACCAGCTTTGGTCAATCAGTCGTCCCTGCTGCTCCTACATGACAATGCGCGACCCTACTGCACAACAGACAGTCTCTAAGCTGCGAAAGTTGGGGTTGGAAGCTCTCCCTCGTTTACCGTACTCACCAGACCTTGCACCCACCGACTTACTATTTCCAAAATTTAAGACTATTAATTTAATAAACTTTTGAGCGGGAAAAAAATTAAATTCCCGAAAGGCAGTACAAAATGCCTTTGAAGAGTTTGTTGCCTCCCGTCCAGCTGATTATTACAAGAAGGGCATCAATAAACTACCACTGCGTTGGCAAAGATGCATCGATTACATAGGTGATTACTTTGAATAACAGAAATAAAAGAGTTTAAAAAAAAAAAAATTAACTTATTTCATACAAAACAGCAATTTCATAGGTTCAAAGACCTATTAATTTGTGTAACATGGATAGTCCATAACTTAATAATTCCACGAGAATTTTTATAAAATTTATTACACATTAAATAAATAAATATTGTTTTTTTATAAAAACACATTAATATCTCTTGAATTTAAGAAATGCTGATAAAATTTTATAATGCTGAAGGAAAACCACAAATAAATAATTATTTAGTTGCCGATTGCGAAAGACTAGTCTTTCAGCAGATATCTATAATATAAAAATGAATCGCAAACTGTGTTGGTAAGCGCATAACTCAACAACGCCTGGACCAATTTGGCCAAATCTTTTTTAAAATGTTCGTTGAAGTTCAATATTAATGATACTACGGAAAAGAAAATTGTCTTATTTTGTACAAGGAAAGCAACATTCTCAAAGTACTGAATATGAATGAAATACCATTGTAATGAAGAACAACGTTCATGGGAAGGAATTCGTACACCGATCCCCAGTCTGCCCAGTAAGCGCACCTATTGACGATCATATGCGGTCATCCTAAATTGGAAAGGGATATCTAGGAGTTTAATAATTGTTAAGAGACTAAATTCACTTCTTTTCCAGAATATTTTAATAGTTATCTGTCATAGAACAGTAAAAGGTAATAAAAGTTTAGTGTCAAGTTAAACCTATTTATTATTAAATATTTGAATTGTATTACACATTTTTCATTGGTAATTTAAGTGAGACATTCTCTTTAAGCTCATTCCTTCATTATACCTTATCTTCATCCTAATTTATTATTAAAGATCAAAGATCTTACTATCTGATGAACTGTGTACTAGGTTTTTAACCTGATATCTGATCCTGATGATAAGAAACATAATAAACAATATCTAACATACTATTCATATGTAACATAGATATTCTCTTCAGATATACCAAAATTAATGGTAATAAACCTTTTTATATGAGCGTTTTTTACTTAGACCGACTCATAGCTAGATCTCTCGAGGGTGTTGTGTGTGAGTGAGATTTAGAATGAGTTATGAACAGTGGTTGAAAGCTTTTCCACTTTTGCCTTGCTTAGTAAAAGTTATTTATATTAAACTTGTTTTAATTAAGATTTAATACAAAAATTATAATGGAATTTGTAAGTAGAAAATAAAAGAAAATATTTTCGGTTATAAAGCAATATTCTCCAGTAAATTGAAAATCGCTGATAATATATATGATTGCCAAATCGGGGGATGTTTATTAAGATATATGATGCACATTCTCTTGCCTTAAATCTCTGTTTGATTAATATGTATTTTTATTTTTATTACCCTTGCATATTTTGATATATTCATATATCTAAATTTGGAAGTCATTAATCACACATTAGTCACCTTATTTTTTAAAACAATATAAAACAAACTATTATTAATTAATATTTTATATAATTTCAATATATCGCATATATATATTTCGCATATCATCATAATCTGTTTTATTTATTTATCTTTAAGACTTGGTGGTTCCCAGACTTACTTTTATTTCTTTGCCTACTGCTAATTCAGCACATAAATTATCAATTAACAATTTATTTACTGCCGGTCATGGATCGAGATCGGTTTGATAGCATATTGTGAAATTAAATGGAAGCACAACAACTAGTTATATGAGATTAATACATAATTAGTACTTATTATGTACTTATTACTAATTATTAACATATGACTTTAAAATACTTGAATTAATTTTATGGTAATCATGGTTATAAACGAAATGGGTCCATCGTCCTGTATTCCAATTGGATAAGATAAGAAATAGCAACCGCATTTAATTTTTGTGAAACAAGCAAACAAACAATTTCCCTACACACAACTCATACATTTCAAACTAGGTTAATTAGGGCGAAAAAATTCTAAACGCGTTCATCATAAACAGGCTCGTTACGTTCCTCTCAGTACTATTGAAAACAGATTTCTTTTGTTTTTCCGTTCAACGGATGACCTTTATAAAGATTTTGATTTTTATACTTCAAAGATAGAATGTTAGAGAAAAAGTTAACGACAAGAATTGTTGTTTTTTATAAATTTAATATATTTTAAATACTCACTGTTCGTTATGACTAATTATTTGATAAGAAACATCTTTTAATCTAATAAGAAAGGGACCTATTATCAGCAATGGCCACACTAGTACAGTTCACCTGATAGTAAGACTACGATAGGATATATCAATATAGATTCAAGATGCAGTTGCATTAAAGAATAAATAAACTAAATGTTTGCGTAAAATAAATGAATGCAAACGATTTAGTATCAGTATATATATAAATATATATACTTATAATATAAATACATTGGGGAAACGTAGCGAAGCAATATAGATGGACCGAGAATATGTAATGTGATTAGTAAGTATAATTTTTATTAGTTCTTTAAAAAATGTTATTTTGCCTTATTTTATGTTTTTATTTCTTAATTCATTTTGTATTAAAAGAAAAGTACTCACATACGCGCTACGTAATTAATAAATGAGGACAGATTTCTATGAATAAGACAAAAATGTCTAAGATTATCACGGGTACAATGTTCAAATTCGTACCCAGCGCCCAATGGTACGCAAATTTGTAGCCGCATTTTCACGTCTTTGCACTATTCATGAATAAAACATAAAGTACTTCGTGTCAGCCGCTTTTTTGTACAAAAAAGTTAGGGCTACATGTTCTTGCTTCAAGCATTGATGTTTGAAAATAAAGATTTACGTTTAAAAACAGCACGCTTAACTTGACTACCGCGTGTCATGCTGTTGGTGTTTCAAGTTGTTAAGATTCACGTCCTTGTGTCTTTTAGTAATTGTCCAGAAGGCCCTATATTCAAGCTATCTCTCTCTGTTATCGTCTATTCCTTAACATAGGAAATCAATTTTTTTCATGATTATTTTACATTATATTTAGAGTCATAGAATAATAAAAGTAAATTATTGTAAGACTATAGTTAATAACAATTTGCTCTTGTATATTCAAACAATCTTGTATAATCAAACATTGTAAAAATTACATTTCGTGCAAAATAAAAGTCTAAGTAAAAACCATATTATTGATCGTATCAAAATACATTGTAAATTACAAATAAACATAATTTATAGTTTGTAGCTTAACTTATATTATATATATATATATATATATATATATATATCTTAAGGATTAACTGTTTTAATAGTGGAAGTATCACGCTAAAGCTAGTATCATCTGCGGAATAAATCACATCGACTGTATATGACAACGCTCTCACAGAAAACTCTAGCGGGAAATAGTACAGAGTTGCTTGGTTTTGTATGGTGAGTGGACAGAGATGTAGCCCCAATAACTAGAAACCAGGCTTTCTAAGTCTTCAGGGGTGGTATGTCCATCATAAATCCTTGAGTTGAGATGTATGCAGATGTTTACGGACCTTGGTTATACTCGACCATTAGGTAATTATTTGTCACCCTTCGTCAAAGTAAAATATTATTTTACTCAACGTCAATATTATTCACTGCAAGTCCTGGCCTTTTAAGATTTTTTGTGAAATAGGTAAATACAACACGTTTGATGTGCTACTATTATTTTATGATATGTGGGGTGATAATCTATTACTTGGTTCACCAGATAGTAAAGGATCTCTGCTATGCTTGACATATGTATTAATACGGTATCATTCTTCAAAAGAATCTTATCATGGTTAATGTTTTAAATTCCTTACATTTAGTGGTAGTGTTACGGTCACAACATCACAACGTCGCCCTGTATTATACTACGCAACTGCATACATAAATATTAAAACTAAATCAATCATAACTCAGAAGTGAGTTCGGCATTTAGATGGAATGCAACTTTTCGATAGTGCAATATATAATTTGTTTATTATAACCAAAAATTCAAATAATTACCTATCGTGTACAAATCTGACTTGAGAGATGTGCTTATTTACAAAACAATATGACAGCAGTTTACCCCTGCTATAAACTTCCTACACAAGTATCAACATCATTATCCTTTCGGCCCATATCACTAATACAACACTGAATATAAGCTTCCCTTACAGACTATTCACTATGGGGGTATAGTTGTCATGTATATTCAAATATACTAGCCAATTATACAATCGGACATGAGGTTATATCAAAAAGAAAAGTTGCAATTATTATGGATCCATTCTTGTATATCATAAAAATTAAAAATAAAGTTATACGTACATACATATATATGACCCGCCGTTATGCGTAGGCCATGTCTCCCGAAATATTTTTTTTGGTTACTTTTATCAAACTGTAAAATTACAATAGATAATTTTCGATACTAATTCTATTTCAAGGCCAGCAGTGCATTTGCGATTCCTCTAGTCCATCTCTATCCATGGTCGGCGGTAATTACTTCCCATCATGTGAGCTTCTTCTATATTTGCCATCTATTCTATCCAAAAAAAATGAGAACCGAAAACAGAATACTTTACTTTGATAGCTGTTCTTGTTCAAAAACATGTTTAATTTTTCATATGAATATCCCTACAAAATTAAAATGAAAATCTTTATATGCATAATCTATTTTCAATGCTACAAAGTTAATTACACAGCCTCTTTCAGACACAAACAAGGCCAGTTTAGGCAAAAACATTTAAGACGGGGAAACAATTGAGGGCTTAATTTACAATGCGTAAAATTGAATCAAAAGCTCTCTCTGTAATTTATGTGATAAACAAATGAAATAAATGATCAACTTAAACTCAGCGACCCAAAATCTTACTAATTACTGACAAAATTAGCAGCTTTTTTTGACTTCTTATTGAAGAAAAATTTCAGCAAAAAAAAGTGAGTTCACATTACAAGTTGATTGAATTTTGGCTAAATGTTAATATTAAAATTGTTATTTTTAGAGTAATATTCATAATGAAATTAAATTTAAGTGTCCTAATCTATGTAGTTTAATAAAAACCATTATTACATTGTGTTTATTACAAAAATTAGAATACATAGAGAAAAGAGCTTTCGCATTATATAGTTTCTTTACTAAGCTAATTGCAAGCCGGGTCGAGTTAATTATCTCTTACCGGCTCACTTCACCTGTTTTGTTTTGCAAATTAATTCACTGTCCAAGCTACTTTAATCTGGAATTCCTTACACGATGACATCAGGAAGGTCAGTAATAGAACCAGTTTTAAAAGTCTGGTTTATGACTACTTACTTAAGTTATCTGTTTGTAGTCTACCGTATTTATATACTATGTATTTATATATGTATGCATATATATGTTGTATTTATATTATATATATGTATTTTGAATGGTAGACATTGTCTTTGATATTAAGTTCGCCCTTTGTAAATCCTTAATTTTGTTAAGATTAATGCAATAAAGAGTATATAAATAAAAAAATAACCCCAAACTATGAGTTTCAGAGTGCAAATCATAGACGATGTATCTGCACTTCGTGGCTATTGTGCATATAGTTAACTACTTGAGACAGGATTTGATTTTTAATCGTTCATAAGCTAAAACTAGAACGTCAGGTTTATTTCGCAAACCTATGTGTCTATTTTGTATAATATTGTACTATCGTCCTATGCTAATAGTTATCATTAAGGAAAAAAATTATATACTGAACAATACTTTTGCTAAAATTACAGATGGATTACTCATCCTGAGCAAAACTCAGCGACAATTTTAATTTGAGATGCGAGGTGCGGTGTGCCTCCGCTTACTAATGCGGCGACTACTGCGGAGGAAGTCCGGGCTACAGCATTTTTTTCGTATCTTATATGGGCCACCAATGTATTTGACAAAAAGTTTTTCCTCTTACTCCGGGGCCAACAAGAAAGTAGAGTACCATTCCCTGACTATACTTGACATGACACTTATTCGTAATCTGTATTTGCCGTGGTAATAAACGGGGCAGCAAATCATGCACATTAAAATAGATCGGAACTCACAGTTTGATTACAGAACAGTTTCATCAATTTAGTTATTTAAAGGTCTTGAAGGGATGTTTTCTAAAATCGCTTAAGATTTAAATAAATAGGCGGTGTACCTTTATCCACCGTCCGGAGTACTTATTGGTTAGTTTTCAACGGCGTGAATGCCTCTCGGTTTTCCCACTTCTTTCATGATGACTGTTGCAATTGGGGTGAAACTTCTTCGTTTTTCAAGAACACGTCAAAGTCATTTTAAAATTAATAGTAAAAATTAAGAGCTGCCACGCTACCAAATTTTCAATGTGCTAGTGTGAGCGAGCATTTTCAATTAATACATAGTGATTAATTCATATTAAGTTTTATATTTGGTCATCTTCATATCATCATATCTATGATTTTTGTATATCACTATTACTTTATATAAGAGCATTGTTAACACTATGAAAGTGGTGGTAAAATGTTAAATTTAATCAAATATTCATAACATTTACTACTCTTATACTTACTTTTGTAGCAAATTTCTATTTGCTTACTTTGAATTTGCCAAGCTACAATAATTGGCAAAGAAAAAAGAAGAATGCAAAAATCCAATAGAGGTTTCAATTCAACGAGAACGGGGAAAACGTAGCAGAGTATTTTACTCTTCTCGACGAAGAATTCTTGCATCATTTTGTCGTCCTAATTACTTCGATGGAAATATTCATGATTTCAGTTATTTTTTAATTAAATACTCTAATTATTTAAGGTATAAACTTTCGATTCGTCAATGACAATACTACATGAAAAATTGAAAAATTAACATTTAGGCCTCTATCCAGTAAGATGAAAGACCTACTTAAGTATAATTCGAATGTAATGTTTTAATATACTTCAAAAGTTGATAAAAAGAAAGGGACTTCATGTAATATTCTTGGGACTTAATATAGCATTCTGTCTTAGGCCTCAGAGGTGACAACACCGCTTTACGTTTCCTTATCAATAATGAATGTGGGAGCCATACCAATCACTTACCATCAGGTGAACCGTGTGCTTATTTGTCACCTTCTATACAATTAAAAGATAAAGATAAAGATAAACAAAGAGAAAGAAAATTTATTGTCGTCAATGAATAATCGAGTCGACTGTTATTTTTTTGAATAAATTACTAAATATAATTCTCTTAAGGATAAAAGGATTTTTTTTATTCGGTTAAAAACGTTATTTGAAAATAAATTGATTTTTAAAATATTTAAACAATATAGCAGCTACTGCGGAACAGTATATAAATTCAAAAAGTACACGACACACGCTGGACTCTCTAGTGTGTTGTGTTATTTTCGGTTACATAATTTTTTTTTTAAATTTCCTCTTAGATGTTGAAATTTGAAATAAAAGGAAAACATAGAACGTTCTAACGTACAATCTATTAATATTCATCGATGTTTGCTATCGACGTCACCCTTTTGTGCGCAATGTTTTATAAGAATATTGTTCGGAGTTATATATATAATGTAGTTATGTAATGGCTTTATTTATTATAGGAATTTAATGATATACATACATATATTTTAATAAATATTAATTTAAAATAATAATGTTAGGGGGTGACAAATGAGCACACAGTTCATCTGATGGTAAGTGACGTCTGTGGCCCACAACATCCACATTCATCCACAAAGATGCAAGATGTACTTGCGTTCCTTGAGAACTGGTATGGAATGCCCCTTTACCTGCGTCATTTAGGGTACGATCTGCAAAACTTAAGGTCAAAGGTATGAATACGCTACTAGGGTATTATGGTTAACCATCTCCTAGCACAAGCATTTTATCTTAGTGGGAGTGGTTAACCGGAATATTAGCAATGTTAATAGGATTGCTAACATTATTAAAAACTAAACTAATTGGGTCGATGAATATTAGACCATACGAAATACATTTTACGATGGTATTATGTGAGGGCGTGGTACTTCGAGCTGATCCACTCATCATGCAGCTAGTAACTAGTGACGCCTTAGCTCTGCCACTCTCTATTCTAGATATATCGCCATAGTCGAAAAGGCCGAAGAAGAAGTAATTTCAAATTGTATAAGTTTTATATGTTATTAAATATAAAAGCCTATAAAAGATACTAAATTCAAATAACAATTTATATACAATTATTCTAGCTAGTTTAAGTTCGTACATTGTAACTAAGTTGTATATGGAAACAGTAACGGCGGGAGATTTGATTTTTATTTTTTATTAGACTGAGAGTAACAAACGAGCACACAGTTCACCTGATGGTAAGTGATTTCTGTGGCCTATGACATCTATATTCATGCTTAACAAGGAATAGTAATGTCGATGCGTTGTTATATTTGAGGACTGAGATGGAATGCCTCGTCACCAGTAATAAAGGTCTCCCGAGACACTCACCAGATGAAACACAGCAGCATAATGCTGCTATTTTACGTTGGTATTCTGTGAGGGCGTAATCTTATCCTTGTTGGGATGACCTCTTCATTCTAGAAACAAAACTTCTATAGAAACAAGCTGCTGTGTAGCTCTACCACTGTCAAGGTTTCTGAAAATATAACGTAGTCAGAAGTTTTGCTACAGATAATGCCATAAATTTTTGTATCACCCGCAAGCTAAATTGTTTATAGAATTATTTGACGGAGAAGGCATATGTGATATTGGGGATTTTTTAAATACTTTTAAGAGAATCTTTTTTTTGTCCGTGAAGGAGTCCATCACTTGTCGTAAAGACAGGGGACATTTTCAAATGTTTATAGCACTTCAATTAATGTTCTAGTAATTTTGTAACTATTAATTGAATTTTAAATGCTGATTTAACAAAACACTCCGCCATGTATATAATAGCAAACCCGTTGACCCGCTGAATGCGGGTATTCATTTCTCCATGTAAAACAGGGTTTTCACTGGAAACGTTTATATATTTATGGTTAAAATTTTAAAAAAATAACATGGATGATATCCATGTTGTAATAAATTTTAATATAATTTATATACCAGTGGTGGAAAGCTTGACTTGGCTAGGGAAAGATCACGCCATCACAAACTAATAGCCACAAATAGCAGTTTATATTTTGCTGTGTTTCGTATGGCGAGTGTAGAGATCCCAACCTATAGATAAGAAGACATTCCTTTTGAAACTTCAGTTGCGACAACGCAAAATTGTGTATGCTTGTTTTTCACGCCTATTAAATAAGCGTTTTTAAAAATGCATCCTATACATGTGAAGCAGCATCATACCTTGCCACTGTTTATAAAGTAGGCATAAGACCAAGGATATAACGTAAAAATAATAGGACAATAATAGAGTTGAAATTTTATATTAGTATTTACCTCATGACTGTGTAAACAAAGATGAGTATTTACAAATAATAGATATAAAAATTGGTAACATTAATTTTAAAACTAATTTCGAAATTATGATATTTCTTTTATGTTGTGAAGACTATTATTAATGATGCTCGGTTATAATTATCGCGTATTGGGAATACATCTGATCGCTTTAGTAATTGTATTACATTAGAGTTAATTCGAAGTAGCGAAGATCACGACCAGTTAACATCAAACATTAACTTCAGCTGATAATTTAATTAGATCAGCACTATTAGGCTAATCTGTTAATTGCAGTCATCATGATATGGCAATTGGTTTGCTAAGTTCTTTTTCCAACCCATATTTCTACCTACTTAATGGAAAACAACGAACAACTTAAATAAATCATTTCCAAACAGTTTCTAGGTAATTCTGCAACAGCGCGAGATCATTAAAATACAACTACTTAAAATACGCTTGCATAAATCAGAACAATCTGGCAAACGTGGTAACGCTCAACTTTATGATTTGAATGAAAGTTTGTTTAGGTCTGGATTATTATCAGTATTTTATTAAATTAGTTTAACTAAAAGCAATTTATATGCTCTATTTTGAATTAAGTGGTTCGTTAAACTAATTTTACGGGCGCTGAGCATCCGTGTGGCTAAGTGCTTCCTCTTATTGTAAGTGAGGAAATCTAAAACATGAAGATTTTCTTTTAGTTTCCCTGTAAGCAAAAGTAGTAAGGTCCCATATTATCAAATTTGGGGTCAGAAGTATCAGAGATAAAAATGTTAACGATGATGACCATGACTTTCGGAGATAGGTCTTAAAAAGATTTTTTGAAGATTTTTATTATAAATTTCCTTTAATTTCAAACTCTGCCATTAATATATTTATAAAGTATATATTTGTATTTTTCATAATGAGCTACTTTGAGACTTAAATGAAATACTTTGAGCATGTTAAACTGACTTTAAATACTCAAAAATACAAACAAAATTGTTCAGATGATCCAGGAGCCGGTGGCAGCTCAATGTCTAAGTAAAAGTAAAGTAAAAACTACAACCTTTTGCTCTACTTTTGAATTATGTATTTGTATATTTCTATGTATATGAATATATAACATATACAGATTAATATCTATGATATATAAAGGATCTAAGGTTAAAAACTATATATACATACTTTGTATGATTACATTTTATACAGTTACTATTTTGTAATAACATTAATTAATTAACAAAGTAGTAAACAGAATAAAGACAAGCATAGTATTCTACGGTTATGAAAACCCTAATATTTGATGGAACCATAGTAATATTATTACCATCACATTATTACGCAGGTAGTGAGCAAAATATACACAACAAGTATGCAAACAGCGAGAAGTGCTAGTGAATCTGCGAACGTCGCGTCGCGTGACGTCACCGGGGGCGTGCCGTTTAACCAGTTCAAGTGCGTAGTGATGTGGTAACTTCGTTACGTATTTATATCGACTACTTGTAGTTGTGTTGTTCGATGTCTAGTAAGAAATGCCTAATGATTCCCAAAGATTTAGATAATGCGCTACACGTTCAGTGACCCTAGCGAGCTGATGGACAGTTGAGTGGCCATTTCGGAATCTAAATTGTTCACCTTTTCAAATGTTTTGGCCAGGCAAGAAAGTTAGGTTAATAGGTCGATAATTAGTTGGGATCGAAGAATCTTTTCCTGAGATTTTGAATGCAATAACCTTGACTTGTTTTCAAGTCTTTGGGAAATATGAAAGCGACAAACAACAATTAAATATTGTGGCATTAAAGACAATACCTTATTGAGGAAAGTTTTTGGTAAGATAATTTGTTATATTACCGGCTCAGGTGCTTTACGAGTTTTACAATATTGCGAGATCTATGCAATATTAACAATTTTCTCGAGGAGTGACAGGGTGGAAATGAGATAATGATTTAGTATTAACTAAATATGACACAGTTTCGGTGAGATTTCTTTCTTAGTTACTTGAGTTCCAGTCAGCTGTAAGAGATATATTTTTGTGAAAGATATTTGCAAACAAGTCACATTGTTCATGAGAGCTTTTGGCAATGGAGTCATCCCTCTTAAGTGGAGGTATGTCGCTAGAGGAGGGAGATTTTAAGGTTTTGGCTAGCCGCCAGAGGTCGGATGCAGGGATGTCATCAACCTTTTTAAGTTTAGTACTCCAGGTTCATTATATTGCTTTATACCAGCGTTTTTATTTTAAGATGATTTGTTGAGAACGTAGTTATTTGCGAGTGTTTATATATATTTCATGCAGGTGTAGTCTACGTAGGAGATTTCTTATGGTGATAAGTCTCTTTATTTTGCGGAGGAAAAAGTTTTGCAGCGTTAGTGACGGTGATGTTAATGGGGACTGATAAATCTCTAGCTTTGGTGATGTTTGCAGTAAGGTTGTCAATAGTCTCATTAATTTCATGTTCTGTTTTAAATGTTTTAGGAGATAAGAATCTTTACTTAATAATAATCGATATAGTGGCCAATCAGCCTTTGCATAATTGAGTCGCTTGACTACTTTGCGTTCATATGAGATCACCATTTCAAAGAATATAGGAAGATGGTTAGATGATAATGCTGGAATGGTTTCTGTATCGCTTATATTATCGATGTTTTTGAATAAAGTTAAGTCAGGTATGGAGTTTGGTTTTCACGGTAATGTACCAGAGTGGGACTATATGGTATATAGATTGTGAATTCCTTACGAATAATTAAACAAAATATTTCCACTGGTAATCCTGATACCTGGAAACCTCTGATCATGTTTGGCATTAAAGTAACCCATTATGAGCAATTTTGTATAAATGTTTAAATATTAAGTCTATATCAGAGTGGGCGGTTAGGAGATTTTGATATCTATGGCCTCGAGGAAAGTGGCGACGGGGATTGTTAAAGGAGTATGAGGGATGTAAAATTTTACAAGTAGCGCAACGCCTTTTTCTTTATCACTAACATGCTTATCACTTCGATGATAGTAGAAGAAAGGGAGATCCAATTTAATACGTTGAGTCACTAAGTCTAGAAGTTCGCGCTGTTTACCACCTGCTCCGTCGGCATTCAAATAAATTTTCTTAGTTCGCTTGTAATAAATACGAGTATATTGACCTAAATGAGAAATAATGAGCATGACTTTTTCGATTATGGATTAGGGTCTGCGAATATTGGGTTCGGAATTTTTGAGTATTACTATTATATCAATGAAGTCTTTAGTGATGGAATCGTGTTTTCATAAACGTGTATTGGCTGCTTGAGAATAAGAGATAGCGTGGGATTTGGCTATTTTCAACCTCTGGGGATTTTTTGATTGTAGGCTGCCTTTCTTTGCTATGGGGCCTATAAAAGTATACTGTATACATGGACGTGGGCATCATCTTCGCTATCTACGCGAATAGACAAGCCAATACCTTCAAGACGGCATCGAAAACAGATATCATCTCGTATACACATACTCCAGCTCAAAGCTCAAGCTAGGTACAAACCTAGTGCCGCGAGAGATGCGGCGGCGTTAAGTTTGAAATGAAACCTCCTGATATTGTTGAAATCCACAGCGAGCGTGGCAAGGTCTATCGTAGCCTTTTTTAATATCTTTATAATTTTGGGTAAAATTGGATATTTGAAACATTGAGTCTTTGAATTCATAGACAGAAAATTCTTTAGGCGATACATAGACCGTAATGTAGCAATTAGTACCTGTCACAGCCGAACTTTCCCTGAATGAAGATTGAGTCATATCGCTAACCTTTTCATAAATTTTACTGCCATCGAGTGTTACTTTAACATCTAATTAAGTTAAAATTTAATTAAAAACATAATACAAAGAAATGAAAAGAAATCTATTCTTAATTGCGTATTTTGATTAAATTTACAGCCCCTTTAAGTCCAGACTAACCAAACAAGACCAATTCAAAATAAAACATTTAAGGCAGAGAGTCAATTGAGGTTCTAAATTACAAAGCAATGCTTAAAAGTGAATTAAAAGCTTTTTGTGTAATTAATGTAATAAACAAACCAAAATAAAAGTATTTGAACCTAAGCTACGTGAACCAAATTCAGGCTAAATTAATGTAAAAATAAACTTTTTCAGTCCTCGCTTTATATTTTTAATTACGTATCAAGTTATTTTTGCGTATAAACTCCAGCTGAAACACACGCATAACTTATGTATAAATATATACAAGACTGTGAACATTTCGTTACGTTGCACTCGAAATGCCAGTAGCTGAATGAGTTTTGTTCTAATAACGACGAAATGAATTCTTTTGTAAAATCAAAAGAAGCTTTCTTTCGTTGTTAACATAAAAACGTCAACGTGCAGAGCAGTCGGTAATATATACCTCGTATTACTTTGACGCTGTATTCACTTTCTTTGTTTGAAGTCACGTATTTGTGCGTGCGTCACAGAGATATGTGTTGCGTGGTGGAGCCATGGGAGAGGCTTTCATCTTATTATAGTATATTTCTATGCAAGTTTCCTACTATTTGCCAAGAAGTAAAAACTGACCGCGTTAAAGACAGGGTAACTTATTTATTATACACGTATTTAAAATGGTATAACATATTTTTAAGCATTGTTTCTTACTGTGTTACCCGTATTTTTATAGTAGAGGTAGGCAACGTAGAAAGAGACAAACCCAAGTCTAGGTTTGCCATTGTATAATATAGCCATAATAGGCTAATATAACGGTGAATAGTCGGTATAGCTTTAATGTCGATGTATACAAAGACATTATTATTACTGTTTATTATTGTTATTATCACATTACCATGATTACTTTTATTACCATTATTACTATTATTACATTATTACTATTATAACTATAGTGACTTTCTTCAACACCAGTAATTAACACTCGTAATTACAACATTAAAATACATATTTTGAAGACGTCCCTGACGTGCCACTGACATATAGACATATAGATGTAGACCGCCGCATCAGCACTCTAAACGCGTTATTGGGTTCTGTAGACATATGGGGTGTAGCTGCTAATTTAAGCCAAAAAACAAAGCTTGCGGTAGCTTTTAGGTCTTTGTTCCGCCGTGTTAATTTAGGTGATAGAATATTAAACGGAGTGTCGCTATATTTTAACAGTGGTAGAGCTACACTGCTGTTTGTTTCTAACTGCAGAATGAACAAGTCAGCACGGCCGGGGTGGGACCTCGCCGTCACAGAATACCGGCGTGAAATAGCAGCATAACACCGCTGTGTTTTGTCTGGTGTACGAAGGGATCCGGAGACCTTTATTACTGGTTACGAGGCATTCCAACTCGGTCCTCAAGGGTGACAACGCATCTGCATTATGATTTCTTGTCAATGATGAATTTAGATGTCATGGGCCGCAGGAATCACTTAACATCAGATGAACTGTGCGCTTGTTTGCAACTCTCAAAGTAATAAAAAAATCGATAATATAGATAACATACGATAATATACTATAATGTAAATAACGATAATTTAAATAACATTATCGTTAAATATATCTATAACTGCTTCCCGAGCGCTGGTTTGAGGATGGTACCATTAGAAAAAGAGTTGGCACAAAGAAGTAACTTATTGCGTTTTGAGTTTCAAGACTCTTATAGATTATATTCCTAATAATTTCCTTAGGTGAATAACTTTCGATTAAACTCAAATGAAACCTTTACTACCAGCTACAACACTAAACTTAAAGTAATAAAGCTCAAATGTTCATTAATTTTTCTGTCCCTTTAAGTTTCTTAACAAATTGTGTCAAGGGTAATTTTTCAAGGTTTATTTTGGCAAGAATACTTTCATTTTCTGAGGTTAAAAAAAAAAGAAAAAGCTTTTTTGATAGTCTGCCTTGCAGTCTACCTATAATATTTTTATTTCTTAACAGGTTTTTAAGGGTGTTAGCATTCAATAAAACTATTCACACCTCTAGCTAGGTTTTTTTATTAATATGTTGCACGGGAATTTTTATTATCATCAATAAGATTCCCACACTGAATTCTGATCAAGTGGCTGACGCTTGCAATTTGTTTTAATGCTTGGCTGTTTTTATGCAAAAACGAGGAAGCATAAACTTTCTTCTGAATGTCCGAAGATGGAGATGGGAGGACACCAAGAGGATCGCTGCCCTGCATCAGTACTCATGATAAGCAGATTGGTTTTAATCACATCTAAGTCACCGAAAAGTCTTTAGTCCATCATATTTAAATGTATTATAAAACAATAATTATGAGTCTTTACAAACATGAATGACGTAATATCGAGAGCAGCAGTGAAGTGAGAAATAAATATTAAATCTGATGGATTGACACTTGTACAGGTGGGTCACACATTAAATGGGTATATTTCTACGTCACTAATTCATCCCATTTACATAATCCAGACGAAGCTTACGCCGCATTACTGCTGTCAATTTATTTTGTGGCCCCGTCTGCAACATTCAGTAAGCTTCGCAATGTAGTATGTATTATGAATAATACATATCGTGACGTAAGCGCATTCATTATTAAGATAATAATGGTAATTATATATACATCTATATATTGAAATACTGTAAAAATTATATTATAGTTTCAAAGTATTGTTTTACATTACACATATAATATATATGCAGTCATGTATTAGTGGTCAGGCTTTTTTTTTTTTCTTTTTATTACATTCTAGCGGCCCATGACATTTCCACCCATCGTGCGCCATGTGTTGTCACCCATGAGGACTGAGATGGAATGCCTCGTCACCAGTAATAAAGGTCTCCGAATCCCCACACTCAGCAGACGTAACACCAGCACAGTGCTGCTATTATCGAGCTGACACAATCTTTCTGCAGCTAGAAACAAACTGCATCGTAGCTCTACCACTGTAAAAAGGCAGGCACCTAGGAACCACGACACAGACTTCTGCATCTAGGTTCCCTTATATAAATACATATACATTAAGATCAGACATCAGAGTGAGTGTGTCTATGTTTACATAACTAAATTATATCCTATCACTTGGTAAAACAGGAGATTGGCGTGATCGATTAGGAACATCTTTTTCATCGTTATATAGTATATATAGTATATAGTATATTTTTACTGAATTAGACACTATACAATATGAACATATGTATCCTTTCCAGGGCGGCTGACTGTCATTGATTTTTAAAGTTACTTGATACAACTATTGACCAGTATTAGTAGGTCAAGACATAAAATGTACTGCTTTACGTATACAACGGCTGTTTTATTCCCTTTATTCGATTTCATATTCAAACTTATGCTAATTGGATCAAAACATCGAATATGTCAATAGAATATTAAAGAGTTAAGTCGAAAAAGGCCCAGGGAGATATTTTTAATTATTTCCAGGTATAACATACAAACAAGGATTTTGTGTATATAAAAGATTTTTTTTTCATCAAGAAGTATGAAATGTAATCAAGCAAAATAAAATAGATTTAAATAAAATGCCTACAGCTTCAGACTTTGTAGACGACATGAAAATCATTGGTTTGAACCATCCTGTATGAAACAGTTACAAACACTTGTCAGCCATACCGGGGTTGAAACAACCATAACTATATATAAATAGGGAAAGTAATCATAGAGAATTCACTTTTTCATTTCAATCACTAATTCGTAGTTATATTATCGAGGGCGTGTTAATTCACGGTCAACACACCCCTAGAAAAAAACCAACGATTTATATTACTAATATTGCTCCTCGGATGGGTATATCAGACGAGAACTCAAATCACTAGGCTTCGAGGCCTGTGTTAAGTTTTTTACCCAATACGCCTAATGGTACCCCTTTTAAAGTCACTGAACCATAAGTACTGTCTCGTAAGATAGCACGAGTAAGTAATGAATGATTTTTGTATAATAATTATCAACTTAGTAATATAATGTTGAATTTAAAATACCTAATAAAATATACTATAATGTAAACGCACTTTCACACCAACACCAAACATATTTTTGTTGTATATTCAAGATGTATTTCTGTTATAGTATATTTTATTATTTGCTTAAGTAGGGATTATCGAATGGGAAAACATGACTGAAACAAAGATTTTTATACGATAAATTTCTATACTCAAGTAAAACACTATGAGTTTAATGTTTCTTTAATATGATAGGTTTTAAATTCAAACGTTTATAAATTCTGTTTTACTCATGCAAATACGCATATTTATTATATCATATAAGCTGAAACTGAACAAAATACATATCATTTAAAATTGTATAAGATTGCAAAAAAAAATTGTTGCCTTCGTTTAATAAACTTTTATATCGGTCGCTGAACGTAACCTTAATGACGTACTTGTAAAGATGTGTCAGGTATTGAGGTTAAAAAGCGTTCCCGGCGGTCATCTGTTATATGAATGACTTTACGAGTATTTTACAAGAGTGTTTTCATGTTCCAAAAGCTGGTGGTTTTGCCTAATATTTGAATCTATATCATTTATATCGTATACATCTCTTATTTATATTTATTTTATTCTATTTATTAATAATTTATTTAAATTATCTTTTACAGAAAGCATACGAAGACTGAATGTTTTTTTTTTTACGAAGTTTTCTTTCTCTACGAGGCAAATTAAGATATGATGAGAAATTTTAAAAGGAAAGAATAACAATTGATAAAATTAATGTTATATATGTACATAATAAATCAATAAAATATATAATGATGAATAAATATCCCTTTAAATTCTAATAATTTCTTAATGATGTTTCTAGATATTGACGGATTTGGTCGATTTAGACCACGGCGATATTTTCTGATTATTTGCCAGATGACATCAACTGCGCAAAAAATTTTTTTAGTGCCCACTAATTCCGATATAATTCAATCGGCAATGAAATCGGAGGAAAGTTTAAATGGAGTGTCACAAAATACACATACAATACACCCAAACCCAAAAATCAACAATTTGTGATGCACGAATATTGTTTCTAAGAATACTTGTAAGAATAATGTACGATTTTCCGTGTGATTTATAACATAAAATCCTCATCTATACGATATTAATTTTACAAATAGCACTTAAACGACCGTCGGAGTGGACTAATTTATAAATAACTTCAAATTTGTTTGTAGAAAAACGTATAATATGTCATGCGTAATTAATACCATGTGACAGTAAATATATATGTACGTGTTCCAATTGGAACTAACTGAACCTATTATTTATAAGTGCAAATAAAAAGTTATATTGAAATGACTTAAGTTTAAGCTTTGCTTTTGACAGTCCTAAAATTAATGGGGAAATTCTAATAAGAAAACCAGTAGACTGAGCAATCAAATGATGCCCGTGGCACAAGCAGATGCTAGTAAATTTAGTACACCGTAGTGAACATGAACTTTCGGTAAAATTAATGCATATCACAGGAATTACGAAATGAGAAGCCCTATTAAAATTAAATGTCGATTTTATTGTTGATTTTTCTCTTTTTAAGAAACGAAACCGTATTCTATATTTACTTAATAGCACTGCACGACGATGACATGACCAAATTGACAATATTTTAAAAATTTGTATTTTTTTGGAGTGACAGAGTGCTGTAGTGCGGTAGTGAACGCAACTTTTATTCGTAATCGAGAATGGCGTCCCGCATGTTGAGGATCAAATTTAACGAGTGACAGAAGTTGCGTGCTAAGCCATCAACGTAAATATGACACCATGAAGATACGATAGTTAGAGAGGAATAGTGTTATCGAACAACGTACGTCCATAATACAATGGAAAGACTTGTATTTGTTGTAAATCATACTATTATATCATTAGCTAAGGGTGTCAAGTATAATTTTATTCTAGGTAATGTTGTATTTAAATATCTAGTTATCGATACAGAGGAACTAAACGAAGCATTTTGTGCTATATTGGCATTGATATTTAACCAAAAATGATTAATATCTCATACTGGTTGTAAAATCATTTATGCAGTCGCGGTCAATGCATTTTTTTAAGACACTAAATATATAAATACTGCACTTAAATATATCGAAATAATGATAAAAATCTATTCTAACTGTAATAATCTATTCTAATCTAATCTAACTGTGCCATGGTGGGTATGCTGCGTTGGTAGACTAAAAATTATTATATATAATTAACATAGGCCTAAATAATTATATTTAAATAGAATCTTGAGCAATACCAAATGACACTTTAATTGTAAATAATATTTTTAATTTTAATGATTTAAAGAAACAAACAACATTGAGTAACAGACTCGAGCTCCGGCTCCGTTCTAGAATATAGTCCGATTTGAGACTCCACTGCGATTTGGCGGACTTCACGTGTCTCGGTAACATTTTTTTAGTGCGTTTGTGTTTGTCATTCAGGTTTCTTTATGATGTGGTATCTCACCATGAAGAACGCGGTAAATCGTTACTTAAAATTGCAACTAACTATGTCACTGGTACAGGCGCGAAGATGGAACTCGATTTGCTCGTGTACCGTGAAATAAGCGAGCGCCCGGACGCTAATCTAGGTAGCACAGCAATTTTTTTGTAATAAATTCATAATCATTTTTGATTCCAATATATGTAATAATTTACTGACATATCGGTTGGAACATAATACTCTTTTCATTTTATTACTAACCTTTATTTTGACATACCGTTGAGAATAGATATATGATAATACAGGTGAATTGTGTAATTGTTGGACACTCCATTTTTCACCCGCCCGATATGAGTGGGTATGTCTCGGCTGCTGATATTGTTATCGTATGGGCCAATAAACAACATTAATAATACGTATTATAAGCTGTTTATTTTTCATTGTTTCAACATATTTGTAATTTAAAACATTTGGATACACCATTTGTAGTTCCTATAACTTTAATGGACAAAGTTTTATTAACTTCCCGCATACGTAATTGATGGTACAAGTTATGGTAGAGTTTACAATTCACGTAGTAGTTATTTTATCAACGTAGTATCAACCCTTATAAAGATTCCGTATTAAGTTTTTGAAATGTCTCGAATATCAACAAACAATCTTTTTAATTCATCTACTGGATTTGTTTATTTAGCTGTGAACAAGTTAAAAGAATACAAGAAAAGTATATTTTGAATTCTATATTCGTGTATTTGCACGATATATTGAGATGTATCCAAACGTGCAATCTCTGAGCCCAATAGAATATCATCGAGGTAATAAGACTCTTCAAAAAGTCATCATCTTTATCACGATGATGAGAGGTACAATCTTGAGTCCGTATCGAATTTCCATCGATTTACCGAGTGGAAGGTCGTACTTGTGTTGTATACGTTGAAGATAGGGCACTAATGCAGCAAATCAATATTTGCTCTTCTCTTGAAGATTAATCTGTAAATGAAAATTATCAAAACGACTGTATTTTATATTGTCTATTTTTGTAAACAAATATACAAAACGTATATATTTGTTTGTAAAAATTAAAGAGATTTTCAGAGTACCACCAATAATATTTTGCTTATCCTCGCCTGCAATACATTATAACAATCAAGTTATTGAGTTTGTTTCATTCATAACGTTTATGTATCCTGCTATTATACGTTTGTATTCTGTGAGGGATTGATTCTACCTCAGTTGAGCCGACCCATTCATACAATATACAGAAGTTCTTCGCTCACTACGTGACTCTGCATGTACTAACTAAGACTCTAACGTCGCTAAGAAACCATCGTTTAATTAGAATTACCAAGAAGCTAATTGCTATACCTAACTTTCATATTAAACATATATAAAATACAAAACAACAAACTGTTTTAACATATGTTCTAACAAATTGGATTTCCCAGTCGAGAGATATTGTGGCACAGCCTTCTATCAGTTGTTATCATTCTTTTCCATTGTTATCTTTTCTTAATCAAATTAGACATATGCCTGCACCCAGCCTCTTCGACTTTTTCATCTTCTTCTTGCAAACAGAATCACTCCGAATCTATAATAAATTAATATGGAAGATATTATAGTCTAAATAAGCTAAAACTTCTTTATTATAATTATGTAATAATATTTTCACAAATTAAAATATTTATATATTAATTGTGTTCGGAATTCATCTAGTAGTATCATAGTACCAATTTAATTATAAGATCCGACTTTGTATATAGTTAAATGATACAAAAAGTTAAAGATTTGTTATTTATCGCTTTTCCTTACACACAATTTTTTTTTATTATTTAAAGATATTTAAAACAAGAAACTAAGTCTTATTAACAAAAACTATAATACACTAGAAAATAATAACATTTTGTTCCCTTGTTTTTATAGTACGTAAGAGTAGAAATTCGTGAAATAATTCAGCTCCGCTAACAAAATTTGGTGAAATAATTCAGCTCCACTAACAAGTTGCTAAAACTAACTACATTTTGAACGAGGGTCACGTATTGTTAATTCTAATTAAAAAGTTTACGCATGTTTCGTCGAAAAGTCATTTTCAGGCCTTGTCGTATAGTACATGTTAATGTGACTTTAACGTTTACATATTACTCAATTGCGTCCTTTGTGATAAGATAAGAAATTAAGTATTTGTTTTATATGTAGATTTTATAGTCATTTGTATATCATTAAATATAACAACTATTTTATTTGGAAATACAGTGATAGAGCTGTGCTGCAACATTAACCCTATCCAGGAAGCAAATGAGCATGCAGCACAACTTATGGTAAGTGATTACCGCCACCCATGGACATCCGCAACACGATTCACACAATCACGGTTGCGTTGCCGGCCTTTGAAAAAAGTGTAGTGTTCTTGAAAGTCCCTATGTCATATTAGCTTGTAAAAACCGTTGGCAAGAGATATTTAATTTATAATATAATATAAATAAAATAAAATATTTAATATTTCTCGTAAAGCGCACAGTGGTGGATTGCCAACCATCGAAATGATGAAGATGAAATTTTGAAATTTGTCGTGATGTACGATATTTAAACTGAGCGGATGGTATTTATCCAAACAACTGTTACCAGGGCTGACTGTACCCATACCAGAACACTAACCATGCCGGGAGATTAGCATACGCATTTGCTCTACCACTAGGTCTCTTCCGACTGGTAGCTGGCGGTATTCGGATACCTGATATTGATGGCTACACGACAGTTTCACCCTTATGTTGTAGACATTCCTACATTATGCAGGAAGCGGTTTGCCTCTTCTTTCATTATACGGACGGCTAATCAGTGGAACTCTCTGCTGAGGTCAGTTTTTCCGGAACGCTATTATCTGGACATCTTTAAGCTCAAAGTTAATAGACACCTTCTTGGCAAAAGTGTACCATCTTCGGCCTCGTTTTCACTCTTCCATTTAGTGAGATTGTGTATATGAAAAAAATAAAACAAAAAAAACATCTCCTCAGAACCACAACCCCGTGGTAAATTCAGTAAAAATTGGCATAGAGTTGCAGATGGAATGGGAGGCTGGTTCTTTGGATTCCTAATCCGTAGAACCAGCCTCCTTGGTAGCGGGGTATACAAACAACGAAAACGCATGCATACAGTCCCAATCGTCAGGGGTGATTACGCAGCTGCATCTTCAATCTTTGTAGAAGAAGTTTATATGTTTTTATAGCTACTGTCACTTACCATCAGGTGAATTGTGTGCCCGTTTTTCAACCTAAGTTTTATAAGAAAAGGTGTCAAATGTGAAGATAACTATATTAACTACACTATTTAATTGCCTTGCTCCTGCATATTCAGTTCCAATTAGAAATCCAGTTCCTTTGTTAGATTGTGTGCAATTATATATAAGAAGCAATAGAAGCGTCAATAGATCAGATACGAATACGAATACGTCAGATGGTAACATCTGCGTAAGTTTTGGTCGTAGGTTCGAATCTGCCACTACTTTCGTAAACCTTAGGGAGGTTAACAGTAATGTTAATAGTACTGCAAAGTTTAGTTTTAGTTTAAACCCAAAAGTTGAATTCAGTTGATATGGCCAGATTCGCGACCTATAACCAATTTTATACAACATCCATAAACCACATATAATATCTAATTCATATGAAATTTATTAAAAATAACGAAGATAGCATTTCGAAATTAAATATAAAAATATAAAAAACAAGTATAGATTATTACTAAGATTTATGGAATTTAGCTAATTCATGTAACGTCATCGTTCTATACAACCTAGATGCTTAATGATGACCCATGAGGAAGTGTTACATTATTTTCTACTTTCATCTGTTAATACCTTTGACTTTGCATCTCGTGCCCTACTTTTGAAAATGAACCTGAAATTCAAGCTTATATTGAGTTACTGATCAACTTACAAGCGTAGATGTCTTACAAATTTAGAGATACGTGCATGTAGATTCTCGTAGACTTTAACGCCTACAGCGATAGCTTCCTGATGGGAGATTATACATTGTCGTAGTAGCGCCTAGGCATCCCTTTCCTTGATTCTAATATAATCGAATTAAGATCGTAGAAAGTTTTAATAGAGTTGGAAACATGGTTCATATATTTAACACATCCAAACCCGAAAACCAATAACTTGTTTTGATCAAATATAGTTCCTTGGCTGCGAAACGTAAATCCAAGAGTCTTTCTGAACATTTTACTATATAACTATTTAAAGCTCTCTGTATACAAATTGTGGCAATGAAATAATTTTAAAGCCGTAAACATTAGCTACAAAAAAATACGAAACTTTGTAATTTTACGATCAAACATAATTATTATTGATGGCAGAATACATTTAACACAACTAGCTTTGTTGTTAGCTTTAATGGAGACAAAATAGTGTTCATTTGCATAAATAATCCTGCCCGACAGTAACATCTTACTTGTACACTTTTTAGCAACTTTAAAAATGTACTTTTCCCAACTATTCGATAAGTAAAAATTTTCTCCATTATTTAGTAAACAAAACATATTCATGATGATAATTCAATGTCTTCTTGAAACAATTTTTAAAAATAAATTAAAGTCAGGTGCAGTGTTATATCTTACAATTAATTATTTATATTTAATTTAAACGAATAATTTACCTAATATAAACTGTTAAACTTTATTTTTAAAAGAGAAACTGGTATATGAGTAGCCCTGTAATATTTCACGAAATTTTATGCCTTAGATGTAGATAATAAAAACTAAGATATTCGTTCCCCAAGATACCAAGGGCTCATGAATTCAATCATCAATTAACTTCTCTTACAAAATCTTTAGATTTTGGTATAGAGATGCATAAATAGATATATCTTCCTGAAACATCTTTCCTCTTCTTTATCTTAAACCATCCAACAATTTTTCTTAATCTTAAAGATATCTTTCAATACCTTTCCTTATTTCATGATAGGGATTTTCGATCTTTAAATGTAAAGAACTTTGATCATCTTACCAATTTTATTAGCAACTCTATCAGCATTCAGGCTAAACTCATTGCCCGAAGATGAAATAAGAGCACCGAATAAGCTCCTTTTCAAGAACATTATAAAAAGAACGCTATCAATTAATATGGTAAGTTACTCATGTCGTTGTATATTATGATTATATGTTTAATTATGCATTTATGTGTATGTATATGTATATTACGTATCGCTATTTATTAATAAATATATTAATATGATAGTGTTTTATTTCTTCTTAATTATATATTCTGATAATTAATTCACTTTCTTTATATAAATAGTAGTATATACATTTAATCTGGAACTCAGTGATGGATATATATTTTCTTTTCTTTGTGCATTTTCTTTACGACAGTCTTTTGAGGGGAAGACAGACAAAGAATTGTGTATGAGGTCCCTGTACAACCATTTTGAGAGTAGAGATGAACTTGCTTTACGCTGAATTCTTTTGCCATCTTTATTGTTGTAGATGCTCTGTTTGTAGTAGGGAGAAGATGTAGTGTAGAAAAGCCGTTGGGACATTTTCTTCAATACTTTTATGATATGATGATATTGTTGTTTTTATGATTGTATAATAATTTACAGTAAATAATTTAATTATAATCAAGAGATTTTTAAAGATTATGAAAGTTTGCGGGAACTCATAAATTCATCATGCGGGTGGCTCAAGAAATCTGATGATGTGATTTCTGACAATTTGTGGGTTTTATGTTGAATAAAATAATATATGTCTAAGTTTATGCAGATCCAATAAACGTTTATCGAATCACGTGTACTAGATTCGAAATTCCGGTCTGACATGCAATGATTCGCTACTTTCATTACGAATGGCTCAATGCGGCAGTTGTAGATAATCTTGAATTCAAACCGTAATGCGGAATGCGATACTCTCAACAAATTGTTTTTGATCCTATAAATATTTTTTATATGAATATCCCAAAAGAGATGTGTCACTGAAGTAAAGCAATTTACATGTCCCTTCAAAATCTTTACAAGAAATAAAATAATCAATCCTTTTTAAAGAACAATATTTATACGTAAACTCTGGTATCGGAGTAAACAAACTCATCATCAAAGATATTAAGAAATAGAGAGAGTGAAGACATTAGGCTAGAAAGGGGAGTCTTGTAATTAGCCGCCATGCTCTTAGACACATCAAAATATATTAGATTTAAAAAGAATTATTCTTCTAATTCCAGAATTTTTATAAAAATATCTAAAATACCACCATTATTACGTATTTTTTTTATCAAACTAAGGTTATCACTATAAAAATTGATTGTCTCGCTAGCACGCAACTCACCTGTTGGAAAATGGTGACTGCAATACACAATCATTTATATCTATCTTCAACAAAGATTCAACCACACACATTATCACCTTCCTAAGGACTATGACGAAATGCCTCCCTACTAGTAACTAGGTCCGGATTCTCAAACATATCTCCATACGAAGCACAATAGCGTCAAGCTGCTATTTTACACCGATCTTCTGTGTGGTCCACTGTAAATAATATTTTGTAAGTCATCGTTATCTCAAAAATCATTAATTCCCTGATGAACAAATGTCTCCTCAACAAATTGAGATACAGCATGATACTGAGCTATATGAATCCATCCACTAATCAATTTTTTATATAATAACAGTAGCAATTTAGCTTTATAATTATTATTAATTTAAAGAGAATTTTCTTTGTCTCGAAGGACGTTGATAATAGAGCCAATATGTGTTTATTATGTGTAATGTACAATTATCGCTATACTTAAGAATCCTATCGTGGACCAATTGGATTCCATAGAAATTTAACGTCTTTATTAAGATATTGGTGATTAACATATGTAAGTGAATTGTGTTCACTTGATAGTAATTCACGAGTATGGCCCAAATAACCAAATGCATCTTCAATTAAGATTTAAAAGGAAAATTGCGTTAATACTCTTGACGACTGAGATGGAATATCTCGTTATTTTATAACTCGGTCTCTGGTACCCAAATAACCAAATGTATCGTCCCACTCAGCACACGACCATTAAGGTACGCTAGTGCTCTATATAATTATTATATTATAGCTTCTTCCTAAGAGTCAACCTACTGTTATGTTATGTTATATTACACGTAGGTATAAAGAATAATAGTTTTAGCGAGCCTACACGAAATTCTATTCAATTATGTTTCAACAATATAAATTCCATTTATTTATCAAGAATAATTTTAAATATCTTCAATTTCAAAAAATTAATCTCGTTTACCTCAGAAATTAGTAGGAAACTAGAATGTCTTTAGAGGTGTTGTGTTGGTTAATTTTTTTCCATTGATTTAGTAAGTAAAGGAAACTATTTTGTAAAGTTCAGACATTTTGGTTGCTTACGTTATGCATTACTGAAGTACCTTAGCCATCGTGTGTTGGTCATAGTTGAATAGCTAAAAAGATATAAAGGATTGTAAATAGTTTAATGGAACTCGATCACATGTGCATAAAAAAAACTTAGTAATTAAGGTATACTGTCGACATTTGAATTATTATTGTGCAAGAGAGAAGAATTATGTAGAATGACATGAAGTAGCAGATAAATGAATTCTATTTCTATTATGACAATATTATAAATAAATAAATGATATGAAAAAACTAGTTTCCCTTTTTTACATTTCTTATATGTCAACGCAAAGAATCATCTGATAAAGAGTCAAGGTCACAGAAACAACATCTTTTCTGCAAAAAATTTCATCGGAAGAAAATCTTTTATTCATATGTGGTATCATCATGTGGAAATATGGCCGACGGGCGCCCGCGTTATCTTATGTGTGGCAAATTTTTTTACGACTGTGATATTATAGTATTCTGTCGTAATAATGTTCATGAAATTGGTTATTGAAGGAAATAAAACAATTGAGTGGTTTGGTACTGAGCTTTTTCAAATAGAGCCGTCATAAAATATGCAAGAAAAATGCTAAAATTCAATAATAATTGTACTTTAGGCGAAAATTATAATTTTATATGTTTTAAAGCTGTTGGTTGTTTTGGTTTTTAACCTTGTTTTGCGATATGTTTTTTGTTGTATTCTTAATAGTTATTGTTTTTTTTAATAATGCAACTTGTCTACCTAGGCAGGTAGACAAGTTGCACTATTAAACAATTAATAAACTAATATTATTATTTATATTATTATTATTAATAAATCTAATGTGCTAAATAAATGTCTCTTTCTTTTATTTTATTATGATTCCTCATTGAAGATAAGGGTGTGTGTTATTGGCAGTAGAAATCACTAGCAATCAAGAGCTACTGTGTCCTCGTTTGTCACTCAATATTATATGATATAAAAATATTTTAAAAGACTAAAGATCTGTATTATCTTTCTAGTGGTCTAAAATAAGTGGCGTTAAATTTCGAATCTGTTGTGATCATATCTCGTAATTCTGATATTGCATCTAAACCATTCATCTCAGCTATTGCATTTTCATTATATTGAACTAGGGCAGGGCATGGGTCAGTGCATGCTCTGTGTAGCCGTATTCTTCGCCCGATGGACTAACCTTTCGTAAATTAGAATTTCAATCGTGATTGATCCAAGTTACTGCTATAGTTTTTATGGTTTTAATGTACTTATGTAAATAGGTCGGCACTACCAGAGAAGAACGCGCCGAATTTTCACCTGATGCTAAGTGACTCCTACGGCCCATGACATCTACATTTATCCTTGGCAAGTAATCATAATGCAGATGCATTGCAGACAAACTGCAGCGCATCTCTACCACTGTTAAGAAAAGAATACCAGAGTTTATATTTTTAATTGCGAGACTTTACATATTCATACTTTCGAATAGTATAAAACGAATATAATACTATAGTTATGTACATGTATATGATATAAAATAGAAATTCATGTGCAAGAATGGATTTTGGCGCTGCAAATGTTGATATTAAAATTTCGTAGAGGTATGTTATAACATAGAAAAACCTATGTTATAACATACCTCTACGTACTAACATACTATATATATATATATATATATATATATATATATATATAGACACAGTAGAGATCACTTACATATTACAATGGGGCGCCACGGGCTTTACATGTAGTATATATACAAAGTATTATATATAATGATGATGGTGTCTTCCTAGTCGATCACCAGAGACACATCATCATTTTAATAATAAATTACATCAGCAAACATAGATAAACTTCATCATCATCTCGATGTATGGCAATCCACTACTGTGCGCTTTATGCGAAATTTCCGGCCACGCACAACTATTCTGTGGGTATTTCTGAAACGATACGACTGAGGGTTCTCCAAGACAAGAGCCTACACCTTTCTTAAAGGCCGCATTCATTTGTAACTCCTCTGGTGTTGCGGATGTTCATGGGCGGCGATAATCACTTACCATCGGGTTAGCTGCTTACTCGTTTGCTACCTATTCAATAAAAAAGACTACCTTGACGCTCCCTTCACCTTAAGATGTCAAGTCTGATGTAATGCATCATGAGTGTGAAAAAAGATCATTCCAGATGCATTGTCATACACAATTTGTGATACCCATATATTGATTCTCACATGGGAACAGAAATTAGAACTTGCTACGCAGCAGTTAAGCACTGTAACCGTGCCGTGCGTAACATATATATTAATAATATTCTACCAATGAACAAAATATTCCTTTGGATATATTTTCATGTGAAAAATGATTTAATATTCGCAACGTTTTTTCAATATCTGCTTAGCCTTGAGCATAGACAGAAGGTGCCCCTGTTCCACAACCGGAAAACAGGACCCACGGTGAGTTGCCGCTCTTTCATTCTCGATACTCCTCGTATTCGTTGTTATGCTTCGTCTTTTTTATTGCATTCTTTTAACTTTCTAAGCAAGCGCTTGACCAAGATCCCACCTGATGTTAAGTGGAAATGCTGTCCTGGATGTTAAGGCGCAGTAACTCAGTAAATGCCTATTCCCTCTACTCTACTCTTCTCTCATACAATAAATGCTTAGAATAATCTGTCCAAATATACATAATAAATATACAGTAAACAGGCTTTGTCTGAGTTACTGAATTGTACCATTTGTAAGTTTTCAAACCAGATGGAAATATTTCTTTAAAGATAATTGGAAAATATTTTTTGATACTATAATACAGGATTTGACCTTGTACAGGTTCAAATATATTAAACGTAATGGCGTACATGTTCTGCTTAACTCTTGTCACTGTATTTTATTAAGAAATATGATTTATTATTTTTATTATTAAAAAAAAAGGGAAAAGATAAAGATTGCACAACAATTTATGGATAGAAAGATATGTTATATGTAACTGTGTTGAAAAAATAATGATAATTGGCAGCATTGATATCACGACTTAGTATAAACGGAATTCTAAGTCCCTAGAGAGGACTTACCCTGCCGGCCAAATTGGTCAATAATTAGGATTATTTAGCTCCTGAAAACACGTGTTTCTGACTTATTATTACCAGAGTTTAGTTGGATTTGTTCAAAAACAATCTCAATTAGTCTAAACTTGTGGTTTCTACAGTGAAGACGTCAACACAAAAAGAGAAAAGCTCGAGAAATTAGCAGTGAAGTGCATTCTCCTATCGTTATTTTACATAATGAAGGAAATCCGAACGTGAGTCTGCTTCACAACTGAAGTTATCAAAGACTTTTGTTCATGGCACAATAACTCGATACAGGGAGACAGGCAGTTTTCAGAATCGTCCACGCTCGGGAAGGCCGAGAGCTACCACGTCTAGTGAAGATAATTTTATTGTTGTTACCAGCAAGTGAAATAGACGCTTAACAGCACCAGAAATCCGCGTTGAAGCAAACAAAACCTACAGTAAAACGGCGACTGAGAGATGCGAAGTTGTATGGTCGCGTTGCCGTTCGAAAACTTCTGGTAAGGCCGCAAAACAAGATAAAACGAATGCAGTGGGCTCTTGCCCATCAAGATTGGACTGAAGAAGATTTAAAAAAACTGCTTTGGATCGATGACTCTAAGTTTGAACTATTCGGTTCAAAACGTAAAATTTACGTTCTACGCAGTGTCCAAGAAAAGATGATGTCAGATTGTGTAGTCCCAACAACCAAGCATGGTGGTGGCTCAATTATGGTCTGGGGTTGCTTCTCTAGCCTAGATAAGATTAGATTATAGATTTAATTAAAATTGATGGAATTTTGAAAAAAGAACAGTATAAAAATTTTAGAACAAAATGCCGTCTCTTCCAGGTTGCGATTAATGAGAGATGGATTCACTTTCCAACAAGATAATGATCCAAACCATAGTTCAAAATTATGAAGAGGATATTTAGATGGCATCGAGGCATCGAGGATCGAACTTAAGTCTCTCTTGTTAATAGGTTATAGGGAATGGCATTCCGGTCTGTACGTCTTTTACACCAATAATTTTACCCACACTGACAATTACCGTTTGCATATAGGTGTATGTTTTGCTATATTTTATTCGGTATTTAAAGGACACCGTAGTGTACCAAATTACTGACAACGAGGCATTCTTCTAAGCTTTGATTAATTTGAAAGACCGCCTGAAAATATTTAAAGACATTATAAGTATTTTGAATTTATTTAAAAGTTAATTTAATAATGAGTCTCGTCGGGTGTACAGTTATAATTGCAATAATTATTTTGCGTGTCTTTTTAGTCTTACCTTAATATGTGAAGTGTTTTCTGTTATGAAACTACGGATAAACAACGGGCACACAATTCAGCTGGTATGTGATAATTGTGGTCCATTCTTAACGGGCTTTAATACAAGTCTTTGCTAACGGTTATTGGTACTCCGGTACCCCACACTCACCATATGAAATACAAGAGCATTAGGCGCCCCATACACGTACAATAATATTGCACAATATAGTTAATTGCACAATATTATTCAACGTGTAGGGCTAGTATTGAAACATTGCGCAATGATCGAACAAAAGTTTGAGCTGGTTTAAATTTTACTGAGCAATATTTTTTATTGCATCGTGTAGGCTTAATATTGCGCAATGTTTTTCATTTCACTGTTTGAAGAGGTCGCGATCGGTCAGTAGTGTAGGTTAGGTCGCGTATTAAAATCGAGCAAAATGACGAGCAAGAATCGAAGAAAGATAAGGAAAGGCAGTTTTTACTTGAGTGTATCGAATTATATTTATAAATTGTATTATATATATTAAATCGATTTAAAGCTAAATCCTTTATAAGCTCTTAGAGTGTAGACCGGCCTTCTTTTCAACCATTCTTTAACCCATATACGTTTTCTTTTTTTTTTATTCATCACAATCACGAGCATGGCTGCTGCCAAAACTTCGTCGTCAGACATGTTGCTCGCACGAAAATATGGATGCGAATGTTTTTTTTAATTTTATTGAGTGTATATTATTGAACGTTTTATATTATAAATAAATATACACGTAATCCCCGTTTAAAAATAAAATTCGTCATCTAACATAGTTACGCAAAGCTTTAACAAGACTGGCAGCATTCAGGAATTTTAATACAAGATAGATTCTCCGTGCAGCATATCGTTATTACAAACCCTACATTCTGACCATTTGGATCATATAGGCGGTCAGAACAAACAATTTAGTAAATAATACACTTTTAGTCTTTAATGAGACTTGCGAATTGTTAAAATTATGTAAATTATCTCATTATGAAAATAGGTAACTCTGTGAATATTTTATATCATGCAAAGTAGAGTTTACTCAACACGCAAAATTGACATTATCAAATTGGTCGCGACAATATCAATTCCGCTAATATTTTTTCCTAAATAAAGGTAATAAACCAGCAGCGATATTTTGTGGATTAATGAAAATAAGTCTATAGCAATGTAATCACAAAGTTTCAATAACATTAATGTAACAGAACAGGTAAAAATAGTTTCTTATAATTTATTTTATGACAGTAAGTATGATAAACGAGGACTCAGTTCACTTAATGGTGACTTATGACTGTAGTCCGTAAAGAGACATCATCCGAATATTCAAATTGCATGTGTCAATGAGTCTCGGTTTCCTGTCACTCACTATACCTTTAGCCTCAGCTTTATACTACGCAACTTATGTTAGAGAGTGTTTGTGCTTAGAGGTGATTATTTGTCAGTATCCCAAAATCTGAGGTTGCATCTCTATTCACTTTTTTATTAAATTTACCATGGGGAGTGTTTTGAGGGGTTGTTCGGATTAATTCCAGCCGTTGCATTTCATCCTCATCATCTCGTTACTGTGCGCTTTACGCGAAATTTTCTAGGTACTAACTACTTTGTGGAATCAGCTGTTGCCAGCGTTATTTCCGAATTGATACGACTTAGGGACCTTCAAGAAAAGAACATCTGCGACTCTTCTGGTGTTGCGGTAGTACAGGCACAGGTGTCAGGTATCAGGTGAGCTGCTTGCTCCTTATGCTTGCCAGCACCTATTCTATAAAAAAAAGAATCGCCAACAATGCGTGATGAGAACGCAGTAACGATAAAATGCAGTTTCAGCCTCTCAGGATATTCAGAAACACCTGAAAATTTCTTGGAATCAAACCCAGTTTGCGCCATTCAACAGCTAAATACCATGATTACTGGAACATGTATCAGCCGTCAATAAATTACAATATAAATAATATTAACCGAAGAAACTTTATTTAAGTTTTCATTTCCTACGCGATCAAGGGTGAAGGGAAATATAAAGTTCCTGCATATCAAAAAGTAAAAATAAATAATTGTATCAAAGGTTGTGAAGAGGTTTAATAACAGTTTTTTAATTCCGCATTGTCTTCTATAAATATTCAACCAAATAACAAAGCTATAACGTAGTAAACAGAAAAGTTCTAGTTGATGATTTAAGTTTATAAATGATTTTATCTAAATCGGTTTCGTTATGACACTTTAAAGTTTTTATGACAACGTAGTGGCACTTCGAAATCAACTAAAAGTTTGACCGCTTTTTTTTTTATGGTCTGGTAATAAAACTTTTCCTCGAAGGCGATTAAGTCATAAAAATTTTCAACATTGCCCTCTGGAGGACGTAAAATTTAATCGTTATCAACGTCTGTAGGTTATAAATTAGTATTCGAGCTGTGGTATGTTTCGGATGGTATGGTATAATTTGGTTATTTTTTTATGATGATACTGGTGACCAACGAGCACACAGTTCTCCTGATGATTAGTAATAGATAAGTCTAAGATAGAATGTCTTTTCTGAAGTTTTAAACATTCCGGTTTCTTTCCTTAATCAGACGAAGCATAATATCGTTTATTACATAAATAATATTTTATTCCAGAAGTGAGATTCCACTCCGGTCAAATCAAAATTTAGTTGCAGTTAATCTATAACTGCGATATGACTAGTATGGTTGTTAAAGGTAATTAATTATCATAAAGACAGCGTGAAGATATCGTCACAATTTTTCCAATAAATGGTCTACTACTGTGTTCTCTGCTCAGTGGTTTACAATAATCATCTTAACTATTATTAAACATTCCATTATTTGTTCACTGCTGAGTAATAAAATTTATAGGAACAGATTAAGTGTTTCTCAGACAAAATTCAGCACTTCGCAATGTCGTTGTGTATTCGCAGAGACAAAGAGGTTGACTAACATCTACACTCTCACTTCACATGTACACTACACTACAAAGGACTAGTGTTTCAGAAGCCCGGTATTCTAAATGCCATGCGTTGATCGTAGTTTCCCATAGTCATGTCACGACATCCGGGAAACGATATGATTAATTCTGTTCAGTTTCAACAGTGGTAGATCTACACTGCAGTTTGTTTCTAGCTGCACCGGGCTAGGACCACGCCTTCACAGAATATCAGCATGAAACATCAGCATAATGCTTGCTGTGTTTCTACTACTTGCCTAGAGTGTAGACCTTTATTACTGGTGACAAGGCATTCCATCTCAGTCGCCAAGGGTGACAACGCATCTGCATTATGATTCCTTATCAAGTATGAATGCAGATGTCACGGGCCCCACGAATCACTTACCATCAGGTGAATTGTGTGTTCGTTTGTTACTCTATATGTAACAAAAAAATATTTTTTACCATATGATAAAGATACTTGTAACTGTTTTAAAAGTTAATTTTCTTCATATTATTATTCGTTATGTAAATAATCGTTGTTTATATATTAACTTTGAACCCCGGTGCAAGCACTAATTGTCAATAAAACAAATTTAAGTATTATTTTACACGAGCTTGGCGGAAAAGGTCAAGGAAGAGTGCATGTCTGAGAAATAAATAAAAAAACAATATTTCTTAGACATAATATAAAGTCTGCCAATATTATATTCCTGCACCTAAGAGCGTAAAACAGTATGCTCCAATAAACTGGAAAGAATACTTATAATAATTAACAAATAATATTACAGTCTTACCTCAACTGAACATGTTCTGCATTCTACAGTCTAACAAATTGAGACTAGGGACCCACTTATTAAACATATTAATATATATGTAATCGGAATTAATGGTAGTATACATTATATAATAATTTATAATGTATAGTACCATTAATTCCGATTATGACAAATATACAGAAAATGCTGAGTATATAAGTATTACCATTTCATAATATGTGAAAATACTCTTACCTGACCAGATGACCGAGTTTACCCCCGTTGCTTCCATTCAGTAAGGTGCTACAAATAGCTGTCAGTTGGATATGATATATTACAGTGTACGAATACACAGACTAAAAGTTTCATATCTGCCAAAGATGTTTAATCAATTTTGTGTCGCACAATCATTGCGCATGGAGTTGAACAAAGAAGGAATATTTGAAAGCTAATATAACGTTCTGTAGGTTGGAAAATCCCTCTATATTCGAGAATAATTCATACGGCTTCACAAAATGGTGGTTTCGTCAACATATTTTATTTATCTATTAGTTAAACTTGTAACTTTCCATATGAGTTTCTTCTTCAACACCAAACTCTCAATTTCAATACACTTAAAATTCGATAGAGCATCACTTATACTTCCGATCAACTATTGCATCTATGCGGGATTCGAAATCAAACTAAATTAGCTCGCGTACCATATAATGAAAGCGAGACAATCACTCTGAGATACCATGATTCATAGAATAATTCAATTTCGAATAATTAAATCAAAATTTAGAGCTAATAATACTTTAATTTTATTTCCTAGTCACACCAACTTATTATGTATTTATTTTAAATAAAAAAGATGTTTTAGAATTTCATTCTTTTTGAAAATAATTGTCACATTATTAACATTTCCGTTAACCGCTCTAAGTTAATTTAACTAAGTAATCTAACTAACGCTGAAATGTAATTAAAAACTTTGATAAAAAAATTGACGGATAATTTAAATTCATAGGTTTTCTTCATACATAATATAATTAAAGCAATGCAAAGTCACAACGACATTGCGTGAAATTTTAAATCCGACTTCACTATAATTTTCGCATATAAACGATGGTCATAATATCCACCAAGTGTATATAGACAAATTTTATGGTTATATTGATCACTAGATATTGTAGTTGTAAATTATGTATTATTATCATTTTTGAAAATATAGGCTTTTACTCGTAGGTATTACTTAAACCTCGACCACAGTACTTCTTTGTCTTAAGTTGTTTAAACTGTTATAATTATTACTATATCCGTTTTTATGTAATGAAAATAAAACATGATCAGGTAGTGCAATCACAAGTACTAAAATAGATTCATGTATTGTCGTTAATATTCAATGGAGATAAAATTCATACGATTAATTGGGCATCGTGATGTTACATTATAGATTAATGTGACTGAGTGCAAACAAATGTCTCAGGGTTTTCCACTTTTCTGCTCGATAGAATTTTTTCAACGAATCTATAGCGAATGCGGACCGGACCTATTTACCTAGATTGGCATAAAAAGCCTTTCGAATTTTTAATTAGTTACGTCTTTTCTATCTAGTAGTTTGGAACTGCCACAAAGCGAGTATACATATCATTTATTATGATATTTCAAAATTTTCTCCTTCCTCTTTACTTACGTATTGGTTTCAAACCAAAGTAAATAAAACTAGAAAAAATTGGCACGTTCAATTCAAAATACTTATTTATTTCTTAAATCCGAATAGCAGATAATTACATAGATATTCTTAAACATTATCCATTACGCATATAAGTCACATTGTATTTACAGATAAATTATTGTACTCACTTGGTATACCTTTTGATTAATCAACTGTATTAAATATTAAAATTTATTTAGAATTGAGCATTTTCCAGAAACGAAAAAACTTTTAATATTAAAATAGACATAAAGTAAAACTTTTCAACACAAAGCGTCCCTTATTATGCGAAAATGTTTTTTTAATTTATTAAATGAAAAGAAATCTTACATTATAATAATATTATTAGTGTAGGGATATCGTATTTTTGTCACTGGAAAATACTTTTCATAACTTTGGAGATATGAATTTTTATTTTACAAGGATAGGATATTAATTAACAGGTATTTTAAAGTTGTCACTCAGGGCTATCCAAATTCCTGGTAGTTTCCTTTGATTATCAAAATTAATGTAGACAAGGCTATCATTGATAGTGTTATATAATGAGTGTGAGTTTTCGTTACTGAGGAGTTTCCATGTTGCATTGCCGCTGGAGTTTCACCTGAAAACAAGATGTAATGAACTAATTTCGATTTTTAAATGATATAGTGCCTTTTTAAGTTTAGAAATTAACTAACTTCAATCTAATTAATGACGAATTTTTTGTTATTATAATTTGCAGTCCAATTATTTTTTTAAACTAGATGAAATGTATAGGTGAAATAATTCATACGTAGACATTTCACGTTGAAAATAAAAGAACAGTGAAATCATTCGAAATCATTTAAAAGCAACAAGGACAATATTTTAACTTTGTTTCAGGTTCAACGATTTTTTTTAATAATAATTTGTTTATTAAACTACTAAAAAATAATTTAAGTTATATCTACGAATCAAATAACCACAATACACGCATCAAAATACTAACTTTGCACTACGTGCACGGTGACGGAGGCAGCTTTAGCATTTGCTGGTACACAAGTGTAATTTCCAGCATGTCTCGGTTCAGCTTTACCAATTATCAATTCGCTAGTTTGACGACCATTGTTAACACTGACTCCATCTAAACAAATAAATTTTAGATATCAATTAATACTGCGGAAATTGGATAAACACATCAATTAATGATAACACAATTGTAATGGCAATGTAATTTATGCAAACGTCCGGAAACTCGTTAACTAAGTAGCCTTTCGTATGACTTGACGCTTGTAACGTAGTGGTACCTGTCTGCTGAATCACGGGTCTGGTTTAGGTTCACAAACAAGGGACAATATTTGTGTATCCTAAATTGTTAAGTATCAATTTATATGTAAGTTATGAGATACTGCATCTGGCCGGCCATTCAGTATTATTTATTTTAAAATCATAGGGCATAATGATTGAGTATCTTTGTGTTATTGCGAATTCTTACAGCAAGGATAAATTATAAAATCATCGAAATAGATCAGGAGCACATCATGCGGCAACATAACCGGCAGCATCAGCAACCGAAGGAGGAGCCGTGATGTCGGTAAATTACGAAAGTTTATTACTTCTTTAACAGACTAATACAAGTTTTGATAAACATTATCATTGCAGCATTGTTCCAATTTGGAAGATTCAATTTTATAGATATAATTTAGTATTTACATTATTTGGGATTACAAACGAGTTCACAGTTTACCTAATAGTAAATTTGCTAATTGGACATATAATGTGGATGGATATCCACATTATATGTCCAATTAGAGAAAGAGAAGAAAAGTATGCAAGTGGCGTTCTCGTATGGGCTGCAAGAAGTCGACAGATGCAGGTCACAGGCTCAGTGTGTGAGTGAGGCCTATGTTCAAAAATGGAAGTGAGTGGAGTGTGACCTGAAAATGATAAAGATAATGATTGTTAGAAATTTTATTACTTACTTAAGTCGTAATTTATCATTCTGTTCTCGAAGTACCAGAAAACATAAGATGGTGGTTCAGTTGATCTTTTAACTACACAAACAAGTTTTAGCATAGAGCCCTCATGTATAATCTTCTCAGATTCACCAACAATTTCAGCATAAGCCGCTGTAACAACAAATAATATTGCATTACAAATTTATTTTACGTATAAAAAATTCTTAAAAGGAAGTACGTTAGTAAGAATTATGGAACTTTAGTATTTTTCTGTTTTGGATTGTGATTTATTACATTTTGAGAATTCATTTAAATTGATAAGCCTAAAATAACATTTGGTTTCACAACTCACCTACTAGGATAAGTTTGAAGAATATACTTGTGGGAGGATGTGTTGGTACTTGACATTCATAATAACCTGCGTCAGCTGATGTAGCGAACCTGATATGTAGGGCCCAATCCTAGAATAAAATTCTTATTTAAAATGACATCATAGCAACACGACCTATATAAGTTTACTAATATAATTCTTGATTATACATTAATTATAGATTGTCAACTTAATCTACTTCAAGTAAATATGAGTTATTTCAAATACATATTTTTTAAAATATTTAAATAAAACTTAACAAACATTTTGAACTAAAAATAAATACCTTGACATGTCTTCCGTGAGCCGAAAAATATCTACTATCCGCACTATATGTAACGAGGCCAACAGAGAGAAGGGAATAATCCTTTCGTCTTATCCATGTTACCTGATAAAATTAACCTTAATTATAAACAAAACTTTTTATTTATTATTACATTGAGAGTAACACACGAGTACACAGTTCACCGGATGATAAGTGATTCCTACAGCCCATGACATGTAACTAGACTGGCCATAAATACTGTTACATAAAAACTTTTCTTTTTTTCAACTTTATAATTATTTAGAATTTGGAACACTTATATTATTTTAAAAACTGCTTTCGATTTTGCGCCATTTCATATATTTTTTAGTGTTGATTATCAAATTACAATATGGAATCGGGTGTTAAAGAAAATATGATTGCAGTGATCGCCTTGCACAAAGTGGGTATGGAGCCGTCGGTCATATTCCAGACACTTCAAAAGCTTGGTATCAGCCGTATATTCGTATATCGTACTATGAACAGATACAACAACACTTCCTCTGTCGAAGACCAGAAAAGATCGGGGCGGCTGAAGCTCAGTGCTTATCGTCGTTATACAGGACATGCTCTAAATCAATCTTTACAATTAAAGAGAGTGGATCGATCAAAACGCCTTCAGTCGTGATACGCAGGTAAAGGCACAAAAATATCCTCTTTACCGATGAAAAAATTTTCACGATTGAAGAACACTACAATAAGCAAAATGATAAAGTGTACGCTCACAGTTCTAAAGTAGCTGCTCAAGTGATCGGAAAGGTACAACGTGGTCATCATCCTGCGTCATTGATGGTTTGGTGGGGCGTATCTTATCAAGGAGTCAGAAAACTACATTTTGTAAAAAGGAGTGAAAACTTCGGCCTAAGTGTGTCAAGATACAGTCTTGGATCATGTTGTTAAACCTCTCAGTAATACAATTTTTAAAATATTTAAATAAAACTTAACAAACATTTTGAACTAAAAATAAATACCTTGACATGTCTTCCGTGAGCCGAAAAATATCTACTATCCGCACTATATGTAACAAGGCCAACAGAGAGAAGGGAATAATCCTTTCGTCTTATCCATGTTACCTGATAAAATTAACCTTAATTATAAACAAAACTTTTTTATTTATTATTACATTGAGAGTAACACACGAGTACACAGTTCACCGGATGATAAGTGATTCCTACAGCCCATGACATGTAAATAGACTGGCTATAAATACTGTTACATAAAAACTTTTCTTTTTTTCAACTTTATAATTATTTAGAATTTGGAACACTTATATTATTTTAAAAACTGCTTTCGATTTTGCGCCATTTCATATATTTTTTAGTGTTGATTATCAAATTACAATATGGAATCGGGTGTTAAAGAAAATATGATTGCAGTGATCGCCTTGCACAAAGTGGGTATGGAACCGTCGGTCATATTCCAGACACTTCAAAAGCTTGGTATCAGCCGTATGTTCGTATATCGTACTATGAACAGATACAACAACACTTCCTCTGTCGAAGACCAGAAAAGATCGGGGCGGCTGAAGCTCAGTGCTTATCGTCGTTATACAGGACATGCTCTAAATCAATCTTTACAATTAAAGAGAGTGGATCGATCAAAACGCCTTCAGTCGTGATACGCAGGTAAAAGGCACAAAAATATCCTCTTTACCGATGAAAAAATTTTCACGATTGAAGAACACTACAATAAGCAAAATGATAAAGTGTACGCTCACAGTTCTAAAGTAGCTGCTCAAGTGATCGGAAAGTTACAACGTGGTCATCATCCTGCGTCATTGATGGTTTGGTGGGGCGTATCTTATCAAGGAGTCAGAAAACTACATTTTGTAAAAAAGGAGTGAAAACTTCGGCCAAAGTGTGTCAGGATACAGTCTTCGATCATGTTGTTAAACCTCTCAGTAATACAATTTTTAAAAATATACCGTTGACTTTCCAGCAGGACTCTGCACCGGGTCACAAGGCACGAACTACCCAAACCTGGCTTGAAACCAACGTTCTGGACTTTATAAGTGCTGAAGACTAGCCCTCATCTAGCCCAGACCCTTTAGACTTCAAATTATAGTCAGTTTTAGAGGACATGGCCTGCTCTTAACGACACGGCGACATTGAGTCTCTTAAAAATCTTTGGAGCAAGCAGTGGCGAAATTTCCCTTGGAAACAGCTATATAATTAGTTGAGGGTTGCCACGTGGAGTAATGATACAGTAACTGAGTCCTGTGTAGCCGATCGAAAAAAAATATTTATGAATCAAAATTTGTTGCTTTACGGGTCTGAGATATTGTTGTTTTTATTTTTTTCGGGCTGATGGTCTGTACAGGACATATATCTTACGCAGTTGATATCATCTGGTATTAGTCAGAATATGTTATCAAGGTCGATATCAAATCAGGAGGACATTAGTTATTGGGGAAAGTCTTTATTGTCATAACTATCACAGCAACACTTACCGTATTTTCTGTTATATCGCTTACTTCACAGTGTAAAATAGCGGTTGTTCCAATTTGAGCGATGACCGTAGTACAATTATCAGTCAAAAAAATTCCACTCTTACTTGTTTTGCTATTAAGCTTATTGAGTGCCGAGGCGGTTGAATCTCTATACAATTTCTTTATTTTATTGAATGATTTTGGAAGTGACGTCTCATCTAATTCAATTAAAATTTCTTTTTTAATTCTCTCGTAGTGTTTAAAATGATGTCTCTCTCGACTTACAAGATCTTCAACTCCGTTTTTAAGTATCTGGTCAAAATTATGTACATCTTCATAATCTTTATCTAACATTAATGATGACAATCTAAGCGGCTTGGGTAACTTCAGAATTGTTGATTGAGTACTAAATATATAAGCATTTGTAGTGAAATCATCCGATGAATCATCAATATTTTCACTAGATGTATATATAATTGTAGTTTGTGTCGATGTCGTAGAAGTAGTTGTTCTTCTTCTATGGCCTGAAAAAATTACAATTTTAATATTTTTCTTCTATTATTAATTTATTTTTAATAACATATATTTCTATTATAGATTGGGAAGAAAGATAAACATTGGAAAGATGGAAGAGCCTGAAAAGGAAATCAACGGTTCTGTTATTTGGTAGCTGTTACTATAATCAGGTGACATTCTGGTCTCTATGCCCTGTATATTTATGCCCTTAATATAACCTATATATTAACTTAATCTACAAGATATTTTTTTTACTTTACATTTGCGTAATACTATAGTGGTTCTAAATTTAAAATTGAATGTCTTATTTACAAATATAAATTATTTTGATGTCATCAACAAAAAATCACGTTATCAATTTAATAAAATGTTAACAATTTGTTTAAGTTTTTATCTGATATTAACGTATACAACATGAAGGATTTTTAATTCTGCACGATGGTTTTTTATTATACTTATTATTTAGTTTATCTTAATCGTTAATTTTTTTATAGAGTAGGTGGTATACAAACGAGCAGCTCACAAGGGAGCACACCATCTCGCCCACGAACACCCGCAACACTAGAGGAGACGCAAAAGTGTTTCCGGCCTTTAAGAAAGGTGTAGTTTTTCTTGAAGGTTTAAAGTCCTAAGTCGTATCAGTTCACCGCTGGCGATAGCTGATGGAGCGCACAGTAGTGGATAGCCAACCATCAAAACGATAAGGATGAAATTTATGAATTATTTTAGTGATATATGATGTAATACTCTATTAAGCACTCCCAGTTTTATAGAAGCAAATTTGCCTTTACACTCCAAGTGACCGCGAAAATGAACTTTTATATGTCAATGCCAAAGATTCCGATACTAGCTGAGGTAGCAAGTGTTTTCAAAAAAAGGCTTTCTAGCGGTAAACGCGCAAACTTCTGTGCCGGCAGTCGTTAACGTTTACTCAAGGTGTATAACGCATCACCCCTGTGCTGTCATCCGCATAGCAATAAATGTTATTAATTTGCAACATGTCATTTATATGCAGAAGAAACTAGGTAGGAGATAGCACACATCCTTGTGAAACACCAACGAAGAGATGGGTGCCAGAAATTGTGTTGGACATCTTTGGCAAGAGACCACAATGCATGGGTTCCCGAAAGGAGATGAACTAGTCTCTCGCCAATTTGCCAAATTTATATGCATATACTTTGCTTCTACAATAACTATTTTTTTAAAGTCCGGGTATGGGATGTCAGCCGGAGAAGATATCTGAGTCCCGATGACAAAAAGCAAGGCAAAGGCGAAACGAACGAAGCGAAGCTGTCGCCGTCTTGAAATGGCAGTGGACGGCGGTAAGGTTGACATGAAGTCCCCTGATATTGCAGATATAAACGGCGAACTTGGTACAGTCCGTCGTGGCCTTTTTGATCCAGAACGGAATTCCCCGTTTATTATCTCTGACACTTAAATCAAGTTGTTCTAGAACTCAGCGAGTAAGCGTCGGACAATATTAAAGTTAAAAATATATAATAATAAGAAATCTTTTTTATCTAAAAAAGATGACAATCGACGTGGATAGCATCAACTACAATACAAATTATCAAAAAAAAATTACCTTTCTTGTGATGGCGTGTAAAATTTCCAAACACACTGCCCAACCTCTGCTGATTTCTTGACGTACAAAGGTCTAGTGATTTATATTCATCAGTGTTTTGTGCGATAGTATTGGAAGACTTCTGCGATTCCATAGCTCTTGTGTTTACTAACAATTCAGCCTCAAGTAATAGAACAATAGCGGCATAGATTAGTTTAAGGTCTTTGCGGCAAAACATTGTTTTGACACTGTTCATTTAAAACGTCACATTTGGGGCAAACTATGTTCACATGTGTCACTTAAGTTTATAGTCATTATTGTAAGTAAAAAACAGTCACTCAATTTGTTATCTCTTGTTGTTAAATGCTACAAAAGTGTTCCGTATAAACATTCTGAAACAATAAAGAAAAGAAAAATGCAATTAAAGTATATTTATACCACTAAACAAAAAAGTAGTAATATATCATTATCCTTTAATTAGCTAATAACCGATCAAAATGTAATTTGTCGAATAGCTGTTGAAATTTCGTGTAGTTATGTTGACACGCGTCTTATATAATTCAAAAACATCTTCATTAATTCAATTCCAAAAGACATACTTTTAAAATTAATATTCGTAAATTTAAAAAAGCGATTTTGGGGAATATGTGCTTATAATTAATGGGAATATATAAAGTATGCTTGTGATTTATCACAAATAAATAATAAGTGAGGTATCAAAATCGAAATGTTGCAATTACAACATATATATATAAATATATAAATATATATATATATACATTAAACAATAATACAGAACGTCTCATACCTAGTAAATGAGTCTATTTCTACCCACTTTGCATTGAACATACGAAATACAGCAGCACTAAGCTACTAACCACCATCTCCAATCCAGTCGAAGCTTAAACTATTGCAAAATTTTAGATACAGCATGTTTTTACCAGGTACAAACTCCTCTATATCGGTGTCAGTCATGTCCTACCGTGTAGTTGGTGCGATGTACAACCATGTTACATCTATAAACTAGTTTTAAGGCTTGACCGAGGAAAGAAGCTAGTCTTCACATAATAATAATAAAGCGTAACTCCTTTGTTTCATTAAAGAAACTATAGAAAAATACTGACAAAAAGGTACCCAAGTTAGGGCTAACAAAGCATCTGTATTAAGATTCCCTATTAAGGATAATATGTCAAGAGCTGTAGGAATAATTTATTGTCCCCTCAACTGTGTGTTCTTTTATCGCTATATGATTTCATTAAAAATCATTATAGCATTATAATACAGAATAAATTGTAAAGATAATATATTTTAGAAAGGATTGATGTAAAGTTTATTTTAAGTTTATGCAGTAATTGAAAATACTTTGTCTCAGGATAGAGTTAGACGACTCAACCACGGACACATACTGTAACCACACGAATTTTTATTTTGGAGGAGTGTATTATGTAAAACTTCGAATGAAATGGCACGTTATGAGCATATGTTGATATTTTCTCATATTTTTAAAATTCATTGTTTAAGAGATGTTAACAAAAATATACGAAAATCACGCATTCGGCCGACAGCAGGGGAAATGGCGTAACGGTATACTTTCAATTGCCTCAGCTGAGAAAGGTAGGCGATACAGCGCCACTCACCGCAGCCATGGTGGGTACAGCAAGCCGGCCCAACGCCATAAGCTGGCTATATGTGGGTTTTTTTAACACCCTTGTCGGATACACACCGAACCTAATATTCGTACCGGGCCGTGGCCTGTCCTATAAACGTTTATCTTCGAAATGTAAGCGACAACCGATGCAGCTTCTGTGAATTAAGTGGTTACAACTAAGTCACAACCTCAATATTAATAATTTTTAATTTGTTTTCTTGCATAAACAATTAACAGTGAAGTAACTGACAAATAACATCAATGATAATCGATATTTTATGATCCATGTGGATCATAAAATATCTATTATCCAGTGTTGAATTAATAATGAGAGCAAACATTTATTAGGTAAATAAAAAGAACAATTTATAAATATCGTGTATTAAAATCAACATTATATTGAATCGTCACTTGATTCAGATATATTTGTTTCATAATCTGGTATATCCAATGCATTTGAAAAAAAATTAAATCAAAGTACTACGGATACTCTAGATTTATTGGCTAATACGCCATTGGGTAATCTGATTAAAGCTTAATTTAAAATAGAAACTACTAAAATATAATTTTGTTCAATGTTTTGGTTAGCAACGTTATTTTTAACTTCACTCCCAAATGTTTTTGATAGGATTTAAATCCGCTTGAAGCGAAGGAAAGCGCAATGCAGTGAAATCATATTCTTTCAGTAAATCATCAACTTTATAACTGCGAAGATTTCTTAATTCTTTTAAATTAAATTATATAGGTCCACTTTATTCAAATTTAGTTTTAATTTAATATTTTTAATCACCATAAGAAGAAATAGTGGAGCGCAAATTCATGAATTAAACGATATTCATATCATTTTTAGCTTTTAGATATTTTCGAAAATTACTTTGTTAGCAAGCTTACGCATGAAACCTGGTTTGTAAAAAATTGTTCCATGATTGAAGGGTTTCGTGTTCCACGATATCAAAAAAAGTATTAGTCGATAACGAGATGGGTCGAATTCACATTGACAAAGTGGACGGGATAAAAAGGTTAAAGTATCTTGAACCCCCAGTGAATTCATGTGATGTACAGAAAATTCTAATTTCCCCTTTAAACCTTGCCCCGTATTACTTGATCACACTTCAATATATTTTGAGAACTTATTTTAGATTGAATAAAACAATTTTCACGGATTTTATGACTTTTATTTGACTGATTAGTAAATAAAATGGTGTACTATAAAAATAAAATATATGTAATTATGTAAATATTTTAGATTTAAATTGTAGTTTACATGAAAATAGTAGTTTCCAATATTATTTCATAAATAGCTGATATTTATTATGATTTATATTCGTGTTACATCCCAGTTTTAGTTTTTCAACAACAATCAAATTACTAAATTTTCTGTTCGTGCAGATTTTACATAAATGTAATAACACCTATGTAGTACTCGAGATTGGATTTGGGCCAAAAGTATAGTAATTTTCACGACAATTGCCGCTTCAACTACATCGTAAAAGAAATTTCATGAAAGTTCGTTTTTCTAAATTGCCTATACTAAATATGAATGCAGTATTTTAATCCGATCTCATATCATAATTCAAGGAGTTTCTTAACATATAATAGATTTAAAAATCTTTAATAAAATAATTTAACGTGGTATTTCATAGAAAGCGAATGGTTCAATCCTGTACTGCCAACAATTATGTAAATTATAATTTAGCATTTTGGATTACCACGTGCTAATAGGTATCATTGTAGACATTAGACTTACATATCTGAGAATTATAAAACATATAATTGAAAAATATCGACAGAAAATGGACTATTCTTGAATACCCTCGCTAGAGAAGAAGTCTCCCAGCAGTGGCTACTATGTCAAGAAGTACCTATATAAGGTATATTTATTTTTTACCCAAAATATTGTGTAATCTGCACGTAAATGAGTAAAAAATGTAAATAGCACTCAATAGTTTTCAAGTAAATTAATATATAATACCCAAGTACGCCACGGCAAGCTATAAATATTATGTCGCATTTACAGTAAAGACGTTAACATACAAAGAAAAGCAAATCATTATTATAGCCGGTTGAATGTGTATATCAGATAAATGTTATACAATTCAGCTGAAGAACCCGTAATGGTCACGTGTTCAAACAAAACTTTGACTTTTACGGCAAATAGCATGTCATGATTTTTTTTGAATATAAAACCATAAACTCAAGATTTAGCGTCAAAGGGATTGTTAGTTCCAGTTTACTTGTACGTATTGTTCCAATTCTTACGAATTTTATTTAACAAGTCACTATATAGTTATGTATAAAACTGATACCTAGCATAAGGTGATGGGCGCAACAATATTTCAAACATAATTCCCGTATAAACTAATTTATTGGAAGCAAATCATTTCTTCAGGTTTGAAAACGCATATGTATGTTAAATCTTTACTGAAAATAATGTAGTTTTTTGGGCTGCAGTCGTCAAGTTATATAAATAACTGTCTATTCCAATTGGATAAAAAATTTAAGATATTTTTCAATTTTATAACACAACTACTGTTATTTTCTACGTACTATGAAACAACATAAAATAAAATCTCTTCTCAAATCTTAATTATTAAAATTAATTAATTTAATTTTTATTCAATCAACTTTCCTAAACTTGAAGTATGCTAGATTGAAATGAATATAACTTTCAATGAACGGCAACGCTTTCGGTTTTGATTTGTAACACGAAAATCGAATTTCAATTAGTATAGAACTTTCAATCGCTATTTATACAAAAAGAAATAACTGAATTTTGAGATTTGAATTCTATTTTTATTCGTTTCTTAATATAATTCGCGATAAGAGTAAAGATTGTTTTCTTTTTTCTCCTTTGTGAGTAGTTGTTTTTCCTTTTAATTTTTTCCAGTACATTTACGGAAACGTAGCAATTCTGTAATGATTTCCCCAAACTTACCGCACTGAGCATGTATGTATTTTAGCGCAGTACCAATTCTCCCGTGATAGCAATTCTGTGTCAAAAATCAGTTGAACTTAATTAAATTTGTTATTTGCGTGTTCCTCGAATATTTTATCCAGTGAAAGTTACATCCAGGGGCCATCAAACGTAATTTTGGTAGGACCACGCGATTGATATTTTTTTCTAAATTATTAGTTATTATAATGGATATAATAAGAGGAGTGTTGGCAATAATATTATCTTTTAGGTTCACACCTATTCATATATAGTTGTGAATCCCTCGCAAGCCATTATCACACTGTTCATACGATTACAAAAATTTAAAGTGATATTATAGTAATCAGTTTTATTTCGGTTTGTTGGAATCGTTGAAACACGAAAACAAATTTAAATGAGAAGACTCGAGCTTGAAAAATGTCTTAACTGATATATCGCATTAGAATATATTACATTTATTTTATAGCTCTATATTAAATTCAAGACGTATCCTAACACTCATGCCTAAATATTTTACCAGGTAGGCAGAACATCAAGGGCATATTATTCTACTTTTTATATTTGGTAGATGGTCAAGAGATGAACTATATAGGCTGGAAATGCAAACAATTAAAAATTAATTGCAAACAAAAAAAAATCTTTTCATCGTATATTCGATAGGCAAAAGATGGTTTAAATCGGATTAGAGGCGATAAGAAGTTAGGACATCTATGGGATATTTAAAATAACGCTACAGGTAAAGGCGATTACGTTACGTAACATTTCGTTGGCATCTCCCTTATGGTTCAGGATATATCCTCTCTTTTAGACGGGCTGGTACGGGAGCACTACTTAATGTCGTCTGGTATTAATACGGTAAGTTATTCTTACCCTTGTTTTTTATATATTTAATTATGTATTTATGCGTATGTATGTACATTATGTATTGCTATTTATAAGTTAATATATAAATATAATAGTATATATATTATATATCATTTTTATTAGTACAATTATTTCTAATTATTAATAATATATTTATTAGTTTTGTTTATACAATGTATGCACACCTACCGCAATTTCTCTCCACGCCACAGCTTGACTGTTAAATAATGCTTTAAGGCATTAAGTCCCACCTTTGTACTAATTTTTGTAAGGTGTGATCAATAAAGTGGAAATATAAAAATAAAATAAAAAGTTTTTGCGTAAATTACAGCATAAAAGAGTAGTCTTGTCAGTAAAAGAAAACCAAAAAAGGCGTTCTTCACTAAGGTTTTTCATTACTACCACAGGAACTATGTGTTCTATCGTAAATAATGCGTAGTTGATATCAACTCCTTAGCACCCAAAGGTGTGGCCGTGGTGGATAACCGGCTAATACAATATCGTCATCTAACACAATATATTTATTGGATAGTAAAGTCATTATTATTTTTTTAAAAGCACTATTACGCTAGTTATTTTCTAATAAAAAAATAATGTTACGAGTATATTTAAACAGATCAAGTTGTCAACATGCGTTTACACGTTGAAATAACAATGAGCAATACATCAATGATAATCCTTATTGAACATTCGGGGCAGCCACATATAATATATAATTCATATATGAACTTTTATTGGTTATACCTAGTAAACGGTTTATGCTGTGTAATTCAATAATAATAGACTAAAGTTTCTGAGCGTGTTCAGAATATTATTTCTACCTATGAGTTGTCGTTATTCGGATTTTTATTCGAAAGTCGATAATTCATACATCCAATGTCATAATATCGGTAACTCAGATAAAAGTCAAATTCGCAATTCGGACGACCATATCAGAAATTAGAAATCCTAACAATAGATTATCAAAGTCTCTTACGTACTACATCTGTTGCTTACATATTTAACAACCGTTTTTACTTATGCTTCACGCAAAATTAAATAGTGTCCCATCTACTCCGTTTTGGATTAAAGACCTGAGAATTTATTCTTCATTCATCTGCAACATTACTAAAACTATTTCTTGAGATTTTTTAAGTTTGCTAAAGTCCACTTATTAGTTTAGATTCTTACTTAAGAAATAAATTAAAAATAATAGTATATTTTAGAGTAAGAAATTTCTGAGTATGCAAATTTTGAAATTCAAAAATGTGATAAAAGCTTTTATGTATTCATTCCGCTTCATTGAAATTACAAAAGCGTAAAGCCGTGAATTGGTTGGGCTTAACTCAATTACAAGTTCAGCATCGTAAGGGAGAGTTTGTAAACGACGTGTTCTGCATGATAAAAATATTACCGAAATGTTCCTACATTTTATTTTCTTTTCTATTTCACACTTCACAAAAAGGATTTTAAAAGATAACTTACTTTTGGCGGCGGCTGATGTGGTTGCACCTCATTGTCGGCAACAATCAGGCTCTATTTTTTTACATATAAATGAGGGTGACAAACGAGCACACTTTTCACTTGATTCCTTACACTCACCAAACACAGCAACTTCGTACTTCTATTTCACGTTATCCTGTGAGGGCATTGTCCCTTTCCGATCGGGCCGACCCATTTGTGCGACAGTTAAAAATGAATTACAGCGGAGAACTATCACAGTACGACGGTTAAGATAACTTTGTTTATTCCCATTACTAATTAGTTTTTTTTGTTATATTACTGTCAATCAATTGATATGATCCTTGGAAGATCACGCCACAGCTGTGGAAGCTTAACGCTACTATGTTTCGTCAGGTGAGGGAAGGAAACCGAATACGTATTTGAGGTATCGAGTTCTTAGTCCTCAATCTGCAATCAGAATCCACTTTTCCGATTCTTCAACGTGCGACATTGCTCGCAGGCATCAATTGTCCACAGATGATCTGCGTGTTATCATGTGACCGTTAATATCATAAGAATAATTTTCACATCCAACCGATAATGCTTGTAAATATTTTTAACAACAATCTTATCTCTAAAGATTTCTTAACAAATTTTTTTGTTCTTCAAAGAAGATTTATAGCACTCTCTCAATTTTACATAATAGGAACTTTGGACCTTTTGCTACTTTGTGAATCTTTATGCCTAATGGAAAATATTTATTTATTGAGATGTTCGTATCGATCTCCTTATTGTATAAAGAAACTGTGACCGTAACTTTGTTTTTAAAATTTCCCAGATATTAAAAATGTTTTTTTAGAAAATAAAAATATAGCCCTGGTTTTTTCGTTTATCAGTTTAAACGTAAAACGTTTAACCTGATAAACGAGAATAACATTATTCAAAGGAATGTGAAGCCCGTCAACTCACAGTGCAACGTTGGTACAAAACACACGCAAACTCTTATTGTAAAAAGTGCCTACGCTCAGTATATCTCACTCTAAGAACTCAAGATATTATTTGTATTTATTTTGTAGCTCTATATTCTTATTGGGATTCATTTTGCAGCTTTGGTTTTCTCTGGATCTTGAGATACAAGCTATGCTAAGTTTAGGAACCGAAAAAATGTTTGATTCATGGTACTTTGGAAAATAAATTACTTAAATGCCTAGATGTTAAAAACAAAAATATCGTATAATCCTGCTGCTATTGATTCGGGGAATACTTAAAAAATTGGGAAGGGCGAATTTTTTTCTATATTATGGATAAACGAAAACTTCAAAGACAATATTGATTTTCTTTGGACCCTTTAAATTGTTTAAACAGTGATAAATAACTTAAGGGCTTCGGCACAGCAGCAAAGGGTCTTGATCCTCAGCCAGTGCAATTTATACAATATATAAATCTGCTTGAACCTAAAGTATTAGTTACACTCAGCTGAACTATGTCCACCTTTCGTAACCCTAGTATTATTTCTTTCACAAAGTCCTTCAATTCATCTATTTTTTTAGTTTATTGCACACCCCCACTCCCATTACTACTTCAAACAATCCATCCGTCGTGCATTTCATTCCTACACAATTCCGAAAAAAATACTGTTTCAGTAACTCCTAGAAAGTCAAGGGTGCGACTGAATCTATTTCTTGAGTTGGATTACCTCAATACTATTTTTCTTTTCATACGCGATATAGATACAATCTTTTATTCCATCAATTATAAAATAGATTTTTGTTTCAAATATTTAAAACAATAGTGTTTTATCCACATTTTCTCGTGCGTGTCATAATCAATCAAAACTTTATAAACTCTCAGAATCTGTAGATACATATTTCGTTATTAAGTGAGAACCAGAACATTTTTTTAAGCCCGTTATATTTTGTATTATTTACATTAATGATTTACTGAAATGAAAATTTTTGTACTGCTATATAATAAATCTATTATCGTATATTATATTTGTGTATTTCAGAAATGAAGAATTTCTGTTAATTCATTCATTCTTGTGATTAAATAAATAAATTGCTATTAATCGTTAATGGAATAATTATTCCAGACCATTGTAACTTATCTGTAGGATCATTTTTACTTTACAGCTTTGTGCCACATTTACATAAACGTGATCAATATCTAATTTGTTTAAACGATACCTAGACGATGTTATGTCTAAGTAATGAGGTTAAAATATTTTAATGCCATGTTAGTTTCTTAATAAAATTAGGGATAGCAACCCACCAGACAGTTCATCTGATGGTAATGTACGCAGCCCATGATATCTACATCCATGCTCAACTAAGGAGGAACTGAGACTAAGATGGAATGCCTGGTTAGCTGTAATTGTGTACCCTGCACTCACCATACCTATAACAGCACCATTATATTTCTATGTATCAAGCTGATATTCTGCGAGATTGTGTTTTTTCCTAGTCCAGCAAACTCAATCATGTTGTATAAATTTCAGTAATTACAACTGAATAGACAAAGTACTACTAGAGACCTAAGAGAACACATCATCTTTATATAAATCCCCTGGTTTCTGTCTAAGATTCGAATTACATAATTTATATTTTATTACATTATACAATAAACATTAAAAAGAACTATCAAGCACACTCCATATTTCACCTCCCTACCACCAGCCCGTGTTTCACTACCGACCGTCATCGACCGAGGCTGATACTTGAATATTTTTTTCTTTTGACAGCTGTTGGAAGCGACTCGATTTTCACAATAATTTTAATTATTGACTTTCACAACACACGGGTGTAAAGAATTATTATATAATTATCAAATTATCTTATATCGCTTGATTATTATACCATTTGACGAGTCCTCAGTGTTAGAGTTTCTTGCTGCCAAGTTTCTATTATCACGTGATTATCATCATCACTGAAATGTATTCACTAATAAACATAAGTAATGCAAAATTGTAATAAAATTGAAACTACCAGAAATATTGCTATGATGGAAATCGAACAGATAAATACTACTATCCAAAAATTAAGCAATTAAAAAGAAAAGTTGAATTCTTTTGCTCCATAATAATATAAATAATAATCACATATGAAGCGGCGAGAGATATTTGGCGCAAAGCCAAATGCACTGATGTTATATTAAACGAAAATTGGCAAATATTTGCGTATCTATAATTTTAAATGTTAGTTTATCGACACGTTTTGATAGAAGTTACGTGTAAAGATTAAAATCAAGCAGTAAGATTCGATGGTAATGTAGTTACAACTTTGACTGGCGGGTTGGCAAACGTAATATAAAGTTTAAAATAACTTTGTATATATACGTCGATCCTACGTGTGCACATGCCTCTTATCTAAATAAAATATTACAGTAAGGTATTAATATAAAAATAATATAATATTAATAAAATAAATAAAATAACATTAATATAATTACTGTATATTTTTTTAAAGTAATAATTTCAATAAACTTATATTCAAATACTGAAACATCATAATATTTGGCTCCATATTTTTGTATTCATTTCTTTGTGTACAAAGATACAAAATACTCCTACATGATTCTTCATCAGACTTTATTGAATGTAAGCAACATTAAAAACTGGTGAAATATGTCCTTATTTCATTAAAAATGAATGCTACCCCCTGTCATCTTATTTACTTATTAAATAAAGATGTTTCCATGAATTCAATTTTGGAAAGGTGAAGGTACTATCCTATTCCGTAATCAAATACAAAAAACCAATTTCCATGAAGTTTTTAATATATATTAATAAATGTTTGTGTATTAATTGTGTATAAAACATTCAACAACATCGTTTAAATAATAAACTGTTTGACCTTCGTTTAGAAAACCTTACGTTTAGAAACAAATGTACAAAATTCAATAACATTCAATTATACTTTTAAGCTATATGATGTTTAATTATAATCGTCAATAACTTAATGGTTTAGGGTACGGTCTGCGAAACTTAAGTTCATCTGTTCGTATTCGCCATTCGACTACTGTCGTAACCCATCTTAGCACAGACATTCAAGCTCAGTTGGAGTGGTTAACCGGAATGTTAAAAATTTTAATAACAATACTAGCAGAATTTAATTAAAAAAAAATATACATATTACCAAAAACTTTTCTTGTCTTAGCAAGACGTTTATTAAAGTTGATTAAGAAAACAAAACGCAGTGGTAAATTAATTTTGTTATTCGTGTAATACACAGGAAGGTTTTGGTTTCGTATACTTATTCTAGAGTGTAATAAACTAAAAAGTAAAATAATTATATCTTATATATACCGAAAAACTGATAGCAATTCCTCCAAGTTATTGTGCGATGCTCAACTTTAGAATGAGAAATGTACAATACATTTTGTTAAAATTATAAATATATACATATATATATATATATATATATATATATATATATATATATATATATATATATATATTTATGCAAACAGAGTTTATGGAAAGACAGTCAGAGGTTGTAGTTCCTCTATGGTTCCGCCCAAAGTCATGGATGGAATCGTGGATGGATGGAACTACGCCTACTGAGCCAACTATATGATGCGAAAAGCTGAAAATATGTGTTCGCGCTCGTTGACGATTTCTATTAGCGCAAAGGTATAATCGACGCATCTTAATAAACATGAAATTGATTAATTTTTTTTAAACAACTTTTTAAGTTAACTACCATAATCAAAATTGATATGTCTTATTAATTTGTCAATCGATTTTAATTCAATTCAATTTTATTCAAAATTTTAGGTCCGGGTCTATCTCAATACGTCACTAAAATTTACATGCAAATCGATTCAGCCATTGCGGAGATTAACGGGCACAAACGTACAGACACATAGACAAAAAGTATATTTACTTATTTTATTATATCTAAATAAAAGATTTTTGGTTTCTTTATCTTTTCGTAAAAATGTAGTGTTCGGTTAATTTTTATTATATATAGAAAGAAAATCGATCGAGTCGATATCTCAGTGGTTGGAATGACGTACTTATGAGTATAACAGTGTTCCGGCCGAACGGTAGATCTTTGTATTTTACGTCAATTAGTTTAAAATTACAAACTTGATAAAACCTTGACCAACAATGACAAATACATATGCTAAATATTCAGCCCTAGATTAATTTCCTATTGCGTTTGGGACGTAAACATCTTAAAAGAAAAGCGGATAAAGCTCGTGACAAATCCACTTGCGTTAAAAGAAGACATATTTTATAAATATTTATTATTGAGACACATTTTTACTATTTTAATAAACTGTTTTTTCAAATACAGATCAGCAGTTAATTCAAAATTGGTAACAGCATATTATTTTTAAACACTTCTCCTAAAGCCTGTTAAACAAGTAAACCCCTTAAAAGTCATTGCTGTAAACATTTTCGTATAAATCTTTAGATTAATTTTGAATTATATTTCTTAATGAATTTCACTCTTAATTATATGAAATAGTCATCTTAAGTTCACAGCCTAAAAAAATATTCCGCGGATACCTCTTATATAACTTCTAACCTAACATATTAAATCTTCAAGCAAGCGAAGCACTTAATAGAATCAAACACATCAAAAAGTAACAAAAAGGAAAAGACTTCCAAAAAAATTGATTAATTATATGAAGTAATTAATAAAATAATTAATAATATTTTCATGATCTATGAAATGTTTTATTTTATTTATTCTTTCCTTAAGATTTAAAGTTAACTAATTTAATTTACTTTAAATTAAAATTCAGCAAATTTGATAAAAATTTAAACTTAATAATTGAAATTAAAATAAAAAAAATGTTTCATGTAAATATTTTTTTGTTTTTTATGGAAAATACAGAAACGTTTTTATTTCTTAATAATTCATTTTAAATAAAAATTAAATACCTATAGCATGATTTGGTTTTAGAAAGTTTATACAAAAAAGGAAAATTATTTACCTTTCATTTAGCTTACATCGAAAACACAACACACTAAAATTAAATCACTAATTTTAACAACCACAACAAAGTTAATTATTTTATTTTTATTTATGTATTTAAGTCATTAATAAACAGCGTCATAATATATTCACATTAAGTTCAGAGTAATTAAAAATAAATACTAAACGCACATTTTACACATGAAAAAAAAACATGTAAAATTTTAAAATAAATTTGCGATCATAGTCGCTGTTCCCGGAAAGTCGCGAACGGCACCAACGTCCTAACAGCGCGAGGTTTCAAAACGCACTAGGGTGTTTCATTCAGTCGAGTAAGAGAGAGACGGGACTATTTTGAAAGACGCAAGAGGGGTAGCCCGCGAAATCTATATGGAGCTTATAAACTGCCCACAAAAATAGTATGGTAGCGACGGCCATACGTTTCTGATTTCAAAAGGCTATTGGAGAAACTTATCAAATGTCAAGATATTCATCCTTAGCATCATTTGCCTTATTATAGCTATGGGCACAGTTTAGGAACACTCTTCGCTTAGATAGATAGAACTAAAATTAAATACGTGAAATAGAAAGATATTTTTTGAAAAAATCATGATAAGAGAAAAAAATATTTTAATCATTATGAAACCATGTATGTATTTGAATGATATAATTATTATTATTATTTATACACAAGAGTCATTTAGAATAGATGGACGGCGTCATGAACGGGTCAGGTCGACCGGGGAACGACCACACCTTCAAATAACACCAGCGTAAAATAGCAGCATAATGCAGCTGTTTCATGCAGTGAGCGTAGGGGTCCGGATATTATTACTGGTGATGATGCATTGTCTTAGTCCTCTGGGGTTAGAACAAGTCAGCATTATGATTCCTATATTGTAGAAGAGTGTGAGGGTCATGGGTCGCATAAATCACCTCCTTTGTCACCCTCATTACAATTTAAAAAAGTCCCAACCATGTACTAAATAGTTACCATGTTAGGCACATTATTTGTTTTACCAGTCAATAATCGGGTGCTACATAACTAACGTTCGTGTACCAGATTTCCGATTTCCTCCTCCGATTTCTTCTTACCCTGAGGTAAAATGAAAGTTGCCTCAGTAATACTGATTCAGTTTATACCTGGACATTTTTGGAAATATTAATTGAAAAATTAAATATAAATTGAAAAAAATTAATTGTCATAACCGATTACATTCCCAAATATAATAATTAGTTTTTTTATTCATTCATTCGTAGGATACGGACGCCGAAATATTCGATACGTAGTTTGACTAGCCGTTCTTATTAAGTTCTAGTAACCAGAGTCCTGGCTTATTTGTATTGACCATTTGTAGAAATTACTACCTGGCCCCTACGTTAAACTGTTCGTGTTGATATGATAAGGATAATACAGATAACGGCCGACGAGAAATTACGCGGATGCGTAATAACTGACTAATAATAAATACTTTTCAATAAACCTTTGCATTGAAACTTTAAATAATCTGTCCCGTCAAAGTGTAATTACAAGATACTTACTTTGGAAGTTTAATTGATTGATATAAATCGTTCGAAAAGTAATAAAATCGTTCAAAATTGTAAATATTTTATTTTGAAGAGCCTAGACAGGCACTTGAACACGTCAGTGGTAATATAAATTTATAGAAGGTGATATAATTGCCAAATTGTTAATAATCAAATATATAATTAATAGCCATAGCTAGTCTTTAATGCATTATTTTTTATCCCTAATGAGGTATTTTTTGTTATTAAAATTGTGTGTAAAGGAACAGTGTTGAAAGGCAAACACGAGTTTCTTATATAATTAATGAGTTTCAAGTAACGTTCACTGCACTAGTTTGATGCGGTATTAAAGGTAGTTCATAGTTTCAAAGTTTTCAAGCTTTCCTCAGAGGTGTCGCTTGACAAAGAGTGATCAGGAAAATGATTAACGTTGTGTGTTTACCTATACACTGTACACACTCAAAGCTCTTATACCACGGTATTATGTCTATTAATTCATATCTAAAATAATTTAGTTATTAAAAAATAATAAAGATTGCAAAGTACATTGTTTTGGCATGATTTAAAAAGGTATACATCGTTACGTGTCAAAGGTGTAATATAAATGAGGCTCTGGTGATCGACGTTCGATGAAATATCGATCAACTATGTCGAATTGAAATCGAACTGGTTAGTGACGCAGAGCTCAATTGCGAAGTTACCGAATATGGGGACACCGGAACTGCCCCCACAATACCACCCGCCCAGAATGTTAGGTAAATTTTCCTTGAAGCAGCAATTGTAAAATTTGTTGATGTAGTACAGTTGTATACCCGATAATGGACTATAGGCTAGAGCCCAAAAAGGACGAGGATTTATATTTAAGAAATGAATAAAGATTATATTTAAGGGGAAAATATATTTCATTTTCCTTAAAGTATTCTTGCTTATCTTTTGATTTTGTGCGTTTTAGAGGTAGGCCTTGTGATTCAGTTGTCTTGTGTTAAACTCCACGAACTTGTTGAGCAAATAAGTTTTTACTTAATCCGTCAGAAGTAACTGACCGAGCCGAGGATCTCTATGGCAACCTCGAGTCAGTTGCTTTCGCCCCCAAGGTAACGGTCCAAGACGAGGCTCCATCTCGGGATCCCTTGTGTTAGTTACTCATTAATAAAGGTCTCGACTGAGTGCCCTACATGCTCGGCCACCTTTCAATCCGGTGAAACTGAGCCCTCGGGCCAACAGTGGCCCTCAGCCATAAAAAAAAGAATGAGATTTTACAATTTATGTCTTAAAATTATTTTAGGGTAATATTTGTAATAATACACCTTTCTCTGAAGTAATGCCAGATTAGCATAAGAAAATATTTACAGAGGCGTAAACATCTCGGGTCGTATACCTCTTTAGAGTCTCTTAGCCAACTTAGGTAGTTAGCGACTATAATCTATTGTATCCTATTATTCTGTAAATGTCTTCTCTTAGCCAACTTAGGTAGTTAGCGACTATATTCCATCGTATCCTTTTATTCTGTAAATGTCTTCTCTTAGCCAACTTAGGTAGTTAGCGACTATATTCCATTGTATCCTATTATTCTGTAAATGTCTTCTCTTAGCCAACTTAGGTAGTTAGCGACTATATTCCATTGTATCCTATTATTCTGTAAATGTCTTCTCTTAGCCAACTTAGGTAGTTAGCGACTATAATCTATTGTATCCTATTATTCTGTATATGTCTTATTTATCCCTGTTAGTATCCTTCTCATTTAACTTATGTCTTATGCCAGATTACAATAAAGAACAGCAGTATAGAAGAGTAGTTTTACGTTTTAAAATCTATTTGTTCAACCTTTATTCAGATGGTTATCTTAGGTTATTCGGTTAATATCAAACATATTAATGGCTATGGTCCTTATTGTAATTATTCCTTCAAACGTGACTTTATTGTATCATAGATGCTTACCTTTCTCAATAATAATATTTAACAAGGTCTCTAGGTCTCAATATATTATATATACGTACAACATAGATTCTTCATTGCAAGCAAGCAAGGAAGTGGAAATCCTCATAATATTTGCATAGAAGTTTGGTTGAAAAGGTAAATATAAGAACGAACTATCAATGATTATCATATAAGAACATCCCGTATATTTGTATGCTTCAAGCTGTTGTATGTAAAAGTTAAAAATGCATTCGTTGAAATACAACAAAAGCCAAAACTGATAAATTTTATTTCTTTTTTAAATGTTTACCAAAAATACGATAGCTAAAATATTTTATTAATATCTTTTTATTTTATTAATTTTAATCATTATTAGGGTATCATTTGTTGAAAACTTTTAGTGCGAATAGATTACAAATAAGAGGGCTATTGTTATAAGCTGGCTTATTTTATATTTTAATAGAAAGAATATGAAAGTATATAAAAATTCACCACTTGGTTGTGCGACACATCGGATAACTTAACGTGTTTTTAAAATAGTATTTTTGAAACATGCAGTCTTACACGCTGTTCCGCCTTCCGCTGCATAACACGCGATAAATTTAAATAATTGAAATGAAAAAAAAGTTTCATAGAATTGGTTTTATTCAATTAATGTTTTAATTTAATATTTCATTGGTACCGGCATCTGAGACCGAACTTAAGTTGTATGAGTGGGTAAATTAAAAATGAGCCTACTCATCTAATTCATGTTTACTGTTTTATTTATTTATTTTAAACTTTATTGGTCACACCTTAAAAAAGGGATAGAAAGGGCGGACTTAATGGCATTATCTACCAGTTCAGCCAGGGGCGTGGAGAGTCATTGTGGTAGGTGCAGTGCCTACATTGTAAATAAGAAAAAAGACGTCTTTAAGTAGTGTTCGCGTACCAGCCTTTTAAAAGAGAGCTTATTCTTATTTTATTATTATTTAGTAAATAATTAAATACAATCATACATGATTTTATGCAACATCTGTGTATAATAATTCATTATGAATTAGTTCTTGAATCTTAAATAGGCGTGAAAACAGTGTGGTATTATTAATATACGAATTTGAATATTATATAAGTGTTTTCCTGATTTATTAAAGTAAACATTTCTTAGCAGAATCACAGTGTCTGAGTAATGCAGCGAATTGCAGATTGTTATCCACACACCAAAATTTGTTGAAGACAAAAAAGGTTCAGGTCACGGTCACATGTCATAATTGTTGTTTAACGATTACCACATTTGAAGCTTCTTATGATACTTTAATATATTATGTGGAGTTAATGACATGTGTTGTCAACCAGAAGTTGTTACCGTAGTGTCAATCAATCAGTTTTTACAGCATGGTATAGTGCTTGCGTGAAAAGCACAAGTTGGAAATAAGGGTGACGATAAATTGGAGGAATGGAGTCTAAGAACGGAATGAAACTGTATTCAAAACGCCAATATATTCCCTTGTACATTTTAAATATCAGTTAATTAACATGTTTATAACAGCAGAGACTTAACTTTATCTTCACTCGCTATTTTTCCTCCTGAAGATCTCATTTTATTTTTGGAACATATTGTACCCCAAGTTAACTAGTTCATTTTAACACATATAACAATATAATTGTATATAAAAATCTGACAAATGAGTACGCAGTTCACCTGATACTTTGCGATGACAGTGGCTCATAACATCTTCATCTACACACCTCCTAAGACGGATTGGCGCGTTATTTGCCCCTAAACGATACTCGGCATATGAAATAAATGTTATGCTGTTATTACACATTGGCCTTCTATTGTGAATGTGTCCTTCCCCGGTTAAGTTAACCTATTCATGTGCGTGGCTCTACTATTATTTATTTTTAATTACTTATAAAGCTTTGGTAGTACCAAAGCATATTGTATAGCATCTTTACATCTACGATTCTACTTGTTTGGCGATGCAACTAAAACTTTAAGTTGAATATAACTCAAAGCATCAAATAATTTCGTACATTTCCTTGTTAACTGTTGACTTCTGCATAATTAACTAACTGTACAGTCTCTGAAGTCAAAGTTAAGTTATATTAAAATATAACTATCGCATTTTACCTTCCTCGTAAGAGCTTAAATAGTTAATTATAGAATATAATATGAATATACATGTTGCTATGAAAGCAAGTATGTTGTATGCTGTGAACATAGCGTAATAATAATTATAACTTTTTTTGCGATGTGGATTGCTTTAATTCTAATTATTTATAATTTCACTCAAGCCTAATAGACGACTCTCATTTATATAACATGTGATTATTAAATTGACTCAAAACTTATAACGTGCAGAATCCATTATATACTCAATTACAAATTTACGGTATATTATGATTTTTGCGTGTCAATGAAACGACAACCAGATCATTTAAATGCATACAAGATGGTATATTAGAAGTATTTGACCGTTTCTCATTAATAAGATACCAAAAAGCTTTAGGATTTTTACGAATGTTGCTTTCAATTAAGTTTTTGCGTAGACTAGTGTTACATTCGTTATATAAATAATTTATGGCAACGTTCTGTAAGGATAAAATATTCTATATGATACCTTATGTATTTATATCTTAGTTTTTTTTTTCTGGCACATTGTGGTAATATATATCCAGCATTGTTAATATTAACTACGAAGCACTTCAGCTGCTTTTTTAATTTTTCTATTTTGGTCATTTTATCCAAACTAACTTACGGTACTACTAATTAAAATTGACTAGATTCATTCTTCCTGACAAATATATTTAGTTACGATTTAAGACAAATTTCGTGCAGTTACATGGAGCGATTTATTGAGGGGTGATAAGAGTTCCGATATAAGCACGGGAAGGCGTGGTTCAGCGAATCCTAAATGTTGCGTGCATAGTTTGTCCTATTGATGTTCGACACAGTAGCCTGTACTGTATCTCGGTGACTTGGAGTCCGTAATTTGGCAATTATTGCTCGCAGCCTAGAGCTGTCTTCATTCATTTTAGACGTTCGTGTAAGTTTCAGAATATCGATCTCAGAGATTTATGTTCCAATAACTTGACTTTACTGAAACAACGCTGTCATTAAGTTTTCCGATTTGTGTTCAGGGTTGCCGTTTATTTGCCTCTTCTCCTGCTCCTTCTCTTTCTCTTCCTCTTCCTCTTCCTCTTCCTCTTCCTCTTCCTCTTCCTCTTTCTCTTTCTCTTTCTCTTTCTCTTTCTCTTTCTCTTTCTCTTTCTCTTTCTCTTTCTCTTTCTCTTTCTCTTTCTCTTTCTCTTTCTCTTTCTCTTTCTCTTTCTCTTTCTCTTTCTCTTTCTCTTCTTTCGGCTGTCGTGGTAACCAACTCTTTGCACTTAAGCTTTATTTTCGTGGATAATGGTTAGATTGCTGATATATATTAAAGGACAATGCTAGCATTGTCAAAAAATGCATCATATAGTGTAAACTAATTTACATTATCAAACTTTCATGAAATAATGTAAATTTTCACTTAACGACTTATTGGTAGGATAACATGAACTTTTTCGCAACTGTTACTCTATCTTACATAAGCCTTCTCTGCATTCTTCAGTAAGAAAATCTTACTGGACAATCTTTAATATTTGAGAATCTTTTTTTTTTTTTTTCTAGCGTCTTCTTTCTTTTTACCTCGTTTTAACAATTTATCGACACTAACAAATTTTACCATCCATTAAATCAAACAGAGATCAATAAAGACTAAGAATCAATTGATAATAACTGAATAGAACGTGCAGTACAATTCTAAATAAAAAAGAGATTTTCAGGGCTAGTTTGGAATACGGTTTTTAATGTTTAGCTCATTAATAGCTAGCCTTTAATTTTTACTCCTTCACGATGTAAAAAAATGGTTTAGCCACGCTACAGCTAAAAGGTCTGTCAAGAATTGACGGCTCGTTTGTAGTACGTACTCTATCAAAACTTACTTATGTGGAATAACAGAACAACGCTACTGTGCTCCTTTTGGTTACTTACAAAATCGTATCATGATTATTAGAATGTACGTTTCATTATAATTCAAACAGTTGAATAAAGTTAGTTGAAACTCATCTCTGACTCGATTCTAGATCAACATGCATAAAAGACTGCAGGGTTCACTTAACATCGAATGCAATGTACGACCCTTATGTTATACAATAACAGAATGGGATGTAACATAACAAAACTTTTATTTCATTTAGTATAAAATATTCACTTATTGAAATTCTACTAGTATACGCGATAATATCAGCACTTACTTTATGCAAATTTTATTCTGGATTTCACTTACAGATAGATTTATTATTAAGGGAGTTTGTTAAAGATGCAGAATTAGAGGTGATGAAAGAGAATTAGAGAGATTAATTGACACTAAGAGGGTAGACACGGAACACCATTGGTTTGCTTAACAAAATTGAAAACTCCAGCCAAAGTTGGGCTGAACTATGTCCAATATTCATACCAGTCAATATTTCTTTACATCGTACGCAGAATCCGATGATTCAAAAAGAGCAATGTAGAATAATTTATTATAATATCTTAAGCGGTAACTTACTATCGATATCTTAGTTTAATTTTAATATTATAAGCGTATAAAATAGACAGTAAGAAAGCGTCTTTAAATATTAGTATATATATATTTTTTATTTGACATAAGGACGCTAAAAGTCCGCGTGCCATGTCCAGTTAGCAGTATGAGAGTCTTTAATTCCGTCTAAACCTGCACCATTGTACAATTCGTCGATAGTTAATTCCTAATTAACTGTCGATACATTAAGGTATTGAACATTTTTATAACACTAATATGATTGAATGTTAACACTCAACAACTTGAATATATTGACAAATGTTATGTAAGAAACTTTCAAGACCCTGAACTGGCATGAACGCTATTTATAGGTTAATGATGGAAGAAATCTTCTCTATGTTTCATGAATGATATTGATTAGGTTAGGTAGTATTTAGGGCCTCATCAAACATCCTGTTATTCTACAGTCTGATAACGTTACATCTGAAATTTATCGGTACTTTTCTATTGAGCTGAAACATGGCCAGTATGTCTTCTATAAGTTCAAAGTCATTCAGGAGCTATGGTATAAGCTACAGTGACAAAGTAAAGTCTCATACATAATTTATAATATCAATGTCTACCATGTTTCTTTGATGTCAAGAGTTTGATACCATAACGGCCGTGCATCTATTAGCATATTTTTACTTCGGCAACACCATTTATTTATAGCAATGCATAACAAATAACATTTGCATAATTAAAACGTCAGATACAAACGCTAACCCCCCACAGTGAAAAGAACTAAGATTACAAATTTCAAAGTCGATTTTATTCTATCTTATTATTATATATTTTATTATTCACTTTTGTTATCTATGTATTTAAATATATGACAGTCCCTGGCTAAGCTACAGCATGAAGAAATAAGTTTGACAGGTAAAAACCACACTTTACTGAACCTATAAAACAACAGTTCACTTAGCAGCATTGAAATCGTTGCAGAGTTGCAATTCCTTTTTATATGAAGAATAGTGTCGTAAATATTATAAATACTAGAAATAAAAATATTTTTCAAGTAGTAGTAGTGGAGCGAGTTATTCGCATCTATAATAAAATTCTGCGATTTAGATTTGCGAAATCAGGAATTAAAATATAAATTAATTAAAATATTAAATTATACTATAATTCATGACTGCATACTAGTGCTCGAAAATATAAAACGATAATTATCACTTTGATTTAACCTTCGTAAAAAAATCCTTAAAAGTAAAACAATCATATTGATAAAAGGAACTATGCATTTTATCTCTCGCTCATCACAGCAGATACCTAGCTTCGAGCTTTGTACTAGGTTCAAAAATATAAAATTGAGTTTGATTTAAAATAAATTGAATGTAAAAAAAATGGTTTAGCCACGCTACAGCTAAAAGGTCTGTCAAGAATTGACGGCTCGTTTGTAGTACGTACTCTATCAAAACTTACTTATGTGGAATAACAGAACAACGCTACTGTGCTCCTTTTTGTTACTTACAAAATCGTATCATGATTATTAGAATGTACGTTTCATTATAATTCAAACAGTTGAATAAAGTTAGTTGAAACTCATCTCTGACTCGATTCTAGATCAACATGCATAAAAGACTGCAGGGTTCACTTAACATCGAATGCAATGTACGACCCTTATGTTATACAATAACAGAATGGGATGTAACATAACAAAACTTTTATTTCATTTAGTATAAAATATTCACTTATTGGAAATTCTTCTTCGAGTATACGCGATAATATCAGCACTTACTTTATGCAAATTTTATTCTGGATTTCACTTACAGCTAGATTTATTATTAAGGGAGTTTGTTAAAGATGCAGAATTAGAGGTGATGAAAGAGAATTAGAGAGATTAATTGACACTAAGAGGGTAGACACGGAACACCATTGATTTGCTTAACAAAATTGAAAACTCCAGCCAAAGTTGGGCTGAACTATGTCCAATATTCATACCAGTCAATATTTCTTTACATCGTACGCAGAATCCGATGATTCAAAAAGAGCAATGTAGAATAATTTATTATAATATCTTAAGCGGTAACTTACTATCGATATCTTAGTTTAATTTTAATATTATAAGCGTATAAAATAGGCAGTAAGAAAGCGTCTTTAAATATTAGTATATATATATTTTTTATTTGACATAAGGACGCTAAAAGTCCGCGTGCCATGTCCAGTTAGCAGTATGAGAGTCTTTAATTCCGTCTAAACCTGCACCATTGTACAATTCGTCGATAGTTAATTCCTAATTAACTGTCGATACATTAAGGTATTGAACATTTTTATAACACTAATATGATTGAATGTTAACACTCAACAACTTGAATATATTGACAAATGTTATGTAAGAAACTTTCAAGACCCTGAACTGGCATGAACGCTATTTATAGGTTAATGATGGAAGAAATCTTCTCTATGTTTCGCGAATGATATTGATTAGGTTAGGTAGTATTTAGGGCCTCATCAAACATCCTGTTAGTCTACAGTCTGATAACGTTACATCTGAAATTTATCGGTACTTTTCTATTGAGCTGAAACATGGCCAGTATGTCTTCTATAAGTTCAAAGTCATTCAGGGAGCTATGGTATAAGCTACGAATGACAATTTCTTGGTAAATAATATGGGTAAGAAATAAATGAAGTAACGGACTAAAGGTAACGTCATAGCCGCTTGAGTATGCAATGAGCTAGCTTCTTCTTCTTCTTTATTGGTATCACTCTTGCCAGAGAGGTCGTGCCAACTAGTTGCCAATTTCACGTCATGTGTTATACATGTTTACTTATTTATACTAGGAAAGATATATGTTCACCATATATCTTTCTTAATATTAATAAGTTGTACGTAACGTTTCAACTATAACTGAGAAGAAGATTTTTCTTATTTTATATTTAGATCTAGTTCATTTTTACATTCATTCTTTTGGTTAAAAGAAGACAAGCTCATTATTTTATATATCAGTAGGGCTTATCGATCCATAGTTTATTCTAACAAACTTTGGGCGTCGTCGACCTACTGAGGTTTAATAATTAAACGTTTTATAACTGAGTACACTAACTATTAGTTATAACCTCAATATCAAAATTACTATTTGTTGACTCTGCTGTAGTTTTATTAAATAGTAATACTATTATATAAATCGAAGAGCTAATTTTATCATAAATTCCCTACTCGAGTTTGTTGTAAGATACGTATACGACGTAATCAAGTGGATAATTAAAATGTTACTTATTGATTTATCGAGAGGTATGCTTCTGCCTAGTTATACCTAGAAAGAGATTGATGTTTCCATCAAAAAACGTATAAACTGTAGAAACGTTTTTCTAGCTCGTCTCAAATGACAAACGACAAGATTAATTTGTCAATTATCAAATTAATTTCCTAATTGTCAAGTACTAATATTGTGTTTTGTAAAAGCAAGCAATATACGCAAACACAACGTTATCTGCATTTTACATAGTATATTAATTACCTAATGTGACACGAGTAAGCCTAACGCATATTAAAAACTCGTATTATCTATCTTTTAATCTAGGAGTAAGTTGTATTATGTGTGAAATAACTTCTTACGTACATTCAGTCACGAACCGCCCTTACCCCTTATGCAAATATTCAGCTTTCTTTACATTGTATGCTAGAGTTTACCTCTGGTAAGAATACTTTATGTGCGCTACTTGAGAATAAGACGGTCTCAAAAATAAGAAAGAAATGTTTAGGCTAGGCTTTATAAGTTTTCTACAGAAATGTAATGAAGTAATAATTTTAGCGATCATACTACTAGCTTACAATAATATGTTTATTATTAATTTTTTATTTTGTTCCTCTGACACCGTGTTCAATTTTTATTCCATTTTGCGCAGTTTGTACTTCTATAAGCTAAAAAGCTAAGCTAAGCTGCCTATAAAACATATACTCTGCACAACTCTCATTATATGATAAAAACCAGATGCTATATCTGTGATCAACACCAGTCATTACCATAACTGAATATTATTAGAATAGTATTATGCCTTTTAGAAAAAAAAGGACACGCCATTTAGCACCTACCAAACTTAATAAAAACCGTATCGTCGTTTTAACCGTCGTCACACTTTTATCGAGTAATGATTACTTGTTACATCACTAAAATCCTTCTTAACCAACTGAGCAAATATTAGGGAAATATTTGCGTTCGCTTTATCCCCATGGTATCCGGACGCGCGGAAGTTATGTTAGACTACACTGTTTAATCTACAAACGACTCGTTTGCATATGTGTTCGCATGGAATTAAATTTATTCATGAATACTCGTTGACTCGTTAATTTGTACATACCAAATATTTTTATTACCTTTAAACAGAATAAGTGTTACAATTTAGTTTGTTATCTTCTATGATGACTTGTTTCTTTATTTTTATTTAGTTTGTAAACTTCTGTATGAAGCCTGTAAGGTTCTTGTATATATTTTTACTACCACTCCAAGCGGACGACATCATTGTCATTGATCCAAAAATGTATCCCCGTTTCTTCGTATCAACACCTGAATCTGGGACAAATCTCCAAAACTACTAGTAAGACTTTATTTAGACTCAATCATGGTCCAGTTAATTCTCTAAAAATCTTGTATGTATCGTCACTAAGGCTATAAATGGTTTGATTGTTTTAGTATTTTTTCTTAGAAAAAGCAACTAATTAATGAAATTATTAGTTTTAATAATATCTTGAAAGTACAAGAGAGATTTTATTCTAAGAGTTTAGTATTTAGACAGGGCTGACCACGCAGCCAGTTTAAGCATATATCGATACCGCTTTATACGAGTAATAGAAATGGGGTTAGGCATTTTGTCTGATGACAGCTGGTGTAAACTAATTACTGGTAACGTGTCCATTAGTGTCTTGGCTTATAATCTTTTATGAGGATGGATACGAATGACTATGAGTCCTAAGAATTACTTACCATTTTCGTACAGTGTTTGCTTATTTGTAATTATAATATTATAAAAAAAATTCTTAATGACCAAGATTTATATGCTTAATACGTAACTATTCTAGTAAGATAGCTAGGCTGATATTCAGAATGATATGAAACAAATTACTAGTAGTGACAGAGGGCAATTCGCATTTGCCGCCGACCCGGTAGCAAGTGGACTAGAAAAACTCTTAATAAGAAGGCACGTAATACGCTTGTTAAACTGATAACTTCGCCCAATGTGCCATCTATAATATATGTCATGGGTTTTTTCATAAAACATGATGCATTTATTCCGCAGATAATAATAATAATAATAATAATAATAATATCATTTATTTCAGACTCATCCTAGGATTACATCCATATTAGTTAGTACAGAAGCAAGCTTACAAGATAGTGTTAGTAATATTAATATTAGTTAAATATAATATGGCAACAACGCAGAACAGAGACAAAGTGATTTAAGTGTCATAGTTGTTTTAAATTGTTTCAACAATAATTGAAATATTCAAATTCCTTTTATTCGTGTTGATTATATTTCATTATCATAAAATTAAAATAATTTAATCACTAGATAGATACTAGAAAGACTAAACAAACGAAAGAAATACTAGAAATTAGATCGGTAATGACTTACTTTATGTAATAATTAAACTGTGTAAAGTAATTAAGTATTTACAAGAGCAGCTGTTAAGTTTCGCCCCTCCCTTAAGCTATGTGCATTCAGAGATGGGTAACTTATAACTATATGAAGTTTCAAAGTGATTTTATAAAGTCTATTTGAAATACTTAAGTGTAAATGCCAAGAATAATTATCGTCCCATCATAAGTTGATTGTTGACCATCCTCCTCAGATGACTACCATCGTATGTACCATTGTCAATAAAGTATTCTAGAATCGGATATTGGCTTGTACTAACACATGTTATTTTTTCATATTTTTAAGAATATCAAATCAAAAAATTTGTGCCTCTTGTGCATGGTAGTGGCAAAAAGATATCCCCGTCAAATTTAAAATTACAAACAGCTCCAATGATAAATAAAAGCTCTAACAGACTTTGTTAATCTCGATTGTAATTAGTGTAATGAAAAGTAACTTTTTATTTTTAAAACAGTTCTGACCGATTCCAAAAGCAGTCCACAAAGACTTATAGTATTTGCGGACTGCTTAATTAGTTTTTACGACAGTTGGATGACGTGTTGTCACAATAAAAAATTGTTGTCGCAACCCTAACCGCTATTAGTTTTACGAAATACTCATATTGTATTAATCAAAGACAGAAAATTAAATTGAATGAGGACAATAGACGATGTCCATGCAGGCTTTTGAATCTCACGATTAATGATTATACCGGTTCAATAACTGAAAGTCATAGTTATTCTATTAATTGAATACTATGTCTTTCAGTTATTGAACTGGTGTTGGTTTTAGGTATGTTATGTAGCCTTGAAATTCTATTTATTAATCATAACTCAATTCCAACATACATACGTCAGATTAGAGAAGGGAATTTCCTTTTTATTGAGGAATAAACGAGCACACAGTTCACCTGCAGTGATATCTACATTCATTCTTGACAAGGAATCATAATGCGTTGTCACACTTGAGAACTGAGAAGCTTCGTCACCAGTAAAATAGGTCTCCGGACACTCACCACACGAAACACATTATGCTGCTATTTTACGCCGGCACACCCATTCATTCTGTAGATAGAAACAAACTGCTGTGTAGATCTACCATTTTAAAAAAGCATCTAGCTTATCTTGTGGTCGAATAATAACGATGTCCAAATAGACATTATAATTATTAGACCATTTGAAACAACGGGCTTCACTAACTTACCAATACGTGATCACCATACGCTTACATTATCGCATTGTGAATTCATCTCGACGAATTGAAAACGATTAATAATAATAATATTAATATTGTATAGCTATAGATGACAATTATATTAAAATTTGTTATAATATTTATAAGAAAGTAACAAACGAGCATACCTGATACTAAGTGTTAACTGTCCTAAAAGCATCTATATCTTCAAAATTTATTAATAATTCTTTAGAAATAATGTTTTTTTTAGCACTCAGATCTCTGATTTCCCGCACTTACATAGTAGCAACACTAGAACTATAATCTGTAGTACAATAGTCGGCTCCATCGGGAAACGATCATTCACCAAATATCGGCATTAAATAATCTCGTAACATCTGAAGATTTAGTCATAGAAAAATTTTGCAGACCTTACGATAATAGCATCTATAACGACTACTACACATGACAGGTCAAATCATGTTAGTCCCTAAGAGTGACAACGTATCTATATTGTAATCACTTATTGATCATGAATGTGTCATGAGCTAACGGAATCACTTACTATCAGATGAAATGTGTGTTTGTTTGTAACTTCTTGATACCATAAAAACTCACAATGTTTATTTATTTATTTATATATTTTTTTTTAAACTTTATACAACTAATATATGCACAAAGGCGGACTTAATGCCTAAGGCATTATCTACCAGTCAACCTTGGGAGGGTTCAGAAAAATCAAAGTAGGGATAGTAGGGTAAATTCATCTGTGAATAATAATAAAGAAAAAAAGAAACATATAGTACATCTAAATACTTATACAATTTTATATACATATCATTATATATTATATTAAGAATTTATAATACCAAATAAAATAATAGATATTTATATACATTTACATAAACTATGAAATAAAAATATATACATATTATTAATACAAACATATCTAAAAGTAAATATATATATAAATATATACATAATTGTTATCGATGTAGTGAATATGCTGACGCTACTTCCAACAAATGCTTTCGAATTTTACGTTTAAACTCTAAGCGACTTTTATTACGAAATTTTGTACTAGTTTATTCTTTATTGCCAATCCTATTACTAGGTAGGGCTACATGGAAACTAAAAAAATATAGCTGTAGACTGATCCGCTCGAATGGCAATGGAGCCTATTATGTTGTGATGTTTCTAAAGAATATCAGCGTAATATAGCAGATGACTGCTAAAAGCTTTGTTTCGTTTGCTGAATGGAAACCGGAGACCCAACCTTTTTTAAAGCAGCAGATCCAAGCTACGACTAGTTTGTGGCTACAACATAAATAGGTCAGCTCAACCATGGTAGGACTGCACCCTCATAAAATACCAACGTGCATATAGCAGCATAACATTGCTGTTTTTTATATGGCGAGTTTAGGAATCTGGAGAGCGGACCGAAGGGTAAAGAAGCATTCCATTCCTCATGTGTGGGAACAAAGTTAACTACATGGGTGTTTTGTGCTTATAAAATATCTTGCTCCGTATTATATAAAGAATGAGCAAAAAAGTTGATTAAATCTACTTAAATTTGAAGTCGTTTGCAGTATATGCCGCGTTTATTTCAATATGACTTACTTCATAAGTGTTAGTATATGGGATTATTAAACTACATTACTGCTGAAAATTAAAAAAAAAGGCAAAGCGTCAACGTATTTAAAATGGATTTTATTTTTAAAACGCAGCTTAAAATTAATAACATCATAAATGTAAAAGCTTTGCAGCATATTAATTAAAATGGACTTTTATCATTATCGTTTCAACACAAAGTTCATACTTGGTGTATATTTTTTATGTATAATTAACAGCTTTTTAAAATAATTATAATATCATTTGCATTTGAAGTTTCCAAAATAGTTATCAACGTTACTAATTTACTTCTGCGTGCTTGTTGTAGTTGTTGCATATTCTTAAAATACGGATTGTAAATTAAGGTTAGTTTTACTATTTGTGTTATAAAATAGTTTATCATCAGTTTGTTAATGCGTGTTACCGAATATGTCAAATTTGACTAGATGGCTGCAATTAAACCTGCCATGAGCAAGCAAGCTTATGAAGAAAATACATGTCTCAAATACTTCTGGTTTTTTGGTTCATCCAAGTACAAGTACATCCAAAATATAAATTCAATACATAATAATAGGTCCTATGAAATTGCCGTTTTGTATGAAATAAGATAAAGTATTTTTTTTTCAAACATTTTTATTTCTGTTTTCAAAGTAATCACCCATGTAATCGATGCATCTTTGCCAAAGTAGTGGTAGTATTTATGCCCTTCTAGTATATATCAGTTGGACGGGAGGCAACAAACTCTTTAAAGACATTTTGTACTGCCTCTCAGGAATAGATTTTTTTCCCGCTAAAAAGTTGTCCAAATTTTGGAAAAAGTAATAGTCGGTGGGTGGTGAGTACGGTGGATGAGGGAAGGCTTCCATCCCCAACTCTTGCAGCTTGGAGACTGCCTGTTGTGCAGTATGGGGTCGCGCGTTGTCGTGTACGGGCAGTGGGGACGACAGATTGACCAAAGCCAGGATCTAACCTACTTGCTGAACGCTTTCGATTGTCGATTGTCCATTTTTCGTCGCACGTAACAATTCGGTTCAAAATTCTTTAATTTCTGTGCCTGTTGAGCAGTGCGAGGCAGGTCTCAACACGTACGTTGCACTGGTAATCGTTAAGTTCGTGCGACACCCATCTATCAAGCTTTACAACCTTGCCAATTTGTCGCAAATGGACCAATATTGTTTTGATGTTAACATCAAAAGCTGCTCGGATGTAGATTGAGTATCATCAGCTTCCACAATCGCCTTTAATTCATTATTGTTGACCAAAGTGTCCGGACGACCACGAGGTTCATTTTTCAAATCAAAATTTCCAGAACGGGACCGGGCACACCAATAACGGGTTGTGTGTTCGTTTGCAAAGTTCTCTCCGTAAACGTCGTTGATGTTACGTGCCGTTTGTGCTGCCTTGATGCCACGACCGAACTGATATTCCATAATTACACGAATTTTTAAACTATCCATTATGACGAAAAATGTTTAAACGTAATGAAATTACAAAGCTAATCAATGAAAAATAGACTGATTTTTTTAAAAAGAATGTCATGTTTTTAAAACATAATTAATTTGAATTTAGAATTCACAGCCAATCATAACTTTTTTTTGGTTTGAAATGGCCAATACTGAAGAACGGCAATTTCATAGGTAAAGACCTAATATACATCGTACATCTTCAGTCATATCTTAGCCGATCAAATTCCTCTGACATATTTACCGCTTTTAAAATTCAAACTACCGTAATTAATTTTTTGGGTGTAATAGAAATTTAAGTAAGTACTGCCTTATATTATTTTATTACATAAGTTTAAGGTTGAACAAATTTCTTCAATAGAGGAATGAAATAAATATACTTAGTTTAAATATTAGTATTGCTACGTTTACTTTAAATTAGAAAAGCTTGAAGTATTTTTTAAATAACTCCCAAAGTACATTCACAGTCACGCACCGTTTTTCTTAGAGCCTTAAGCAAATACTCGGCTTTTTTGCGTTTATTTTCCAGCCTTGATACTTGGTACGACATTTATTTATTCTAAAGGTTCGAGAAAAAACGTTTTTATAAAATATGCTTTTTTTACATTTACTTCAAGCCTACTACTTTTGATTACTTGCTTACATTTTACTTAAATATTTTATGTTTAGTTGGAATTCCGAATGAAACATTATTATACATACATATGAGATATCTTACCTGTAAAGCACCGCTATCCCTTCACAATGCTTGCCAGCTATATTCAAAATCGTCACTATAACCATCATTCAATTCATAATAAACCACGCCGCTTTAGGCTCCGTCCTAGGTCCTATTTTGTACACACTCTACACTAACGACATACCGCGCACTCGCGGTGTAGAGCTAGCCCTTTTCGCCGATGACACCGGCCTCTATGTGTCTGGGTTCAAACCAGACGCTATTTGTAGACGCCTCCAATCTGCAGCCAACACCTTAGGGAAATGGTTTCGGAAATGGAGGATCGAGGTTAACCCCACCAAAAGTGCAGCCATGTACTTCTCTCGGCGCAACAAAACGCCGCATCTCCCAACTATAGAGTTATTTGATCGTCCAATCCCCTGGGAACAGACAGTCAAATACTTAGGCGTTACTTTAGATGAAAGACTCACCTTCGGTCCGCATGTCAACCGCGTACGGAATCGAGCAGCGTTCGTCCTAGGTCGTTTGCACCCGTTACTCAATAAAAATAGCAAAATGTCCCTGCGTAATAAAATTACACTATACAAAGCGTGCATCCGACCCATAATGACATACGCAAGCCCCGTCTTTGCGCATGCTTCCCCGCGTCACATTCACCGACTTCAGGTAATACAAAATCGTTTCATGCGCAAGGCCACCGGTGCACCGTGGTTCTTGCGTAATGAAAATCTACACATAGATCTTGAGCTGCCGACCATAGCTCAGTACCTGAAGCAGGCTTCCCGCCGATATTTCGACTCTGCCGTCACACTCTAACCCCTTGATTGTAAGTGCCGCCACTTACAATCCCATCGCGAATCACAGATTCACCCGCGTCCGAAGGAGACCGAGGCACGCTCTCGATGACCCGACGACGTGACTACCAGGGCCCAAGCCCTTCATAAAACACAACACACGTACATTGCACCCTCACATCGCCCCGCCGACGGCGAGGGCGTCACAAACAAGGATATTCGCGATACCGCCATGTCACTGGTCGGTTCTCTCCAGTCCATACAGATAGAAGCGTCGCTGGAGTTTCTTGCGCCACTTCTTCTCCAGCGCCCACGCATTCCGAAGTGGTGGTACAGATAGCTAATAATCATAGCGAATTTAAATAATCCTCTGTCAGAAGCAACTGACCGAGCCGAGGTTCGGCCCTCAGGCACCCTCGAGTCAGTTGCTCTCGCGCCTAGGGTAACGGTACAAGCCGAGGGGGCTCGAGAAACCTTATACTAATTACCTATTCATTAAGGTCTCGGCTGAGTGCCCTAAGTGTCTTCTTTCAACCTGCTGAATCTGTAAAAGCCCTTGGGCTAATAGTGGCCAACAGGCACAAAAAAAGAAGTCAAGGGACCCGGAGCTTCCATGTTCCGTATCAGTGTTACCATATAAAGTAAGAACAATGTTCGAAATTCTTAGGAACCTTTCGTTACACCTATTTCTTCACACTGATGGTAATAATTTACTTTGTTCTTGACATAACCATCCAATAACATCGTCTCAGTATAGTCCGCCACGCATTGGTGGAGGTTTATTTATTTATTCTGGAAACATCATAGTTTTGAATTAAAGTATATATGAATGTATTATTTTATACATTATCTAACAAATCATGCTTGCATGCATTCGTTCTTATCCGAGTCAAGTATATGTGAACACTTATAATTCATTTATCAAGGTCGATATTTGATGGATTATATGCAGCTTGATAACACTCTCTGGCAACAGCCACGACTATACGTCTTCTAAATGCGTAGGTTGTATATGAAAAAAAAATATATAAATTTATGTATTTATAATTATCAGCTGTTCTCAGAGATACCGTAAGCCAACGATGACTCTGCAGTGTAAACACAGTTCACCTGATGGCATTCCTGCGGTCCATAACACCTACATTCATCCTGGCCAGAGAATCATAATGCAGATGGGTTGTCATCCATGAGGACTAAGATGGAATGCCTCGTCACCAATAAGAAAGGTCTCCGGATCCCAACACCAGACGAAATACAGCAACATTAAGCTGCTATTTTACGCTGATATTCTGTGAGAGCGTGGTCCTACTCTGGTCGAGCTGACCCATTAATTCTGCAGCTAGAAACAAACTGTAGTGTAGCTCTACCTTAGAAATAAATTAAAGTGGTAAAAAACGGGTGAGCATCATATCACGCCGATGTAGTAGAACTGCTAGACCAACGATTTACCTGTCTGTTCTCATCTCATCTGTTACGTATTAGAGATCTATATAGTCATAATAATTATAAATCTTCTATACAATATCATTAAGTTGAGAACAATGCCACTCAGTTTTGACGGTGACGGAGACGGACAACAGAGACCGGTGGTATCTGTGGTGAATTTACTTTGATTTGTCTCAAGCGGATTAAGATATTCACTATAGTAGGGTAACAGATACACCAAAGGTACTGCCAGACTTCACATGTATTATAAATACTTTTTTTTTATCTTTCATTACATTATATTATCGTCACGATATTTTCCTTCACTGGCGAGCACGTGGTAAATCATATTTAATGTAGTAATCAAAATTCTGACACACCTGAGAGCTGCTAGCCCCGTTAAGAGTATGAAGGGATGTGATACTGATGTACTTGTGTTTTATAAGATAATATCCATATCTGAATATTACTTTATCTTTAGTATTAATAGTAGAGTATTGGGTGGAGTCTCGGGTCGAGTGTCGGGTCGTGTGTCGGGTCGAGAGTCGGGTCGAGTCGAGTGCCGAGTCGGTCGAGAGTCGAGAGTCGAGAGTCGAGTGCCGGGTCGAGCTCGGGGTCTAATGCCGCGTCCAGTGTTGTGTATAATCGAAATACATCAAATTCTTTACAATTATGGGTAATATAATTTTTATCTTATATTATAGGAAATAACACTTAAAAAAATTTTGAATGGTAAGCACAGAGTTGGTTAGCATTAAAATACCACCGATACGTATTTGCTCCTGAAAATCACTGGTGTCTCTGTGTTTTGTCTATGTCGATATTTACTTTCAGGGCTCAATCGGAGTAATAATACCAACGTATATAGTACAGAACATTAATGACATGAAAATGATTGAAACTTTTTATATAAAACACTTAATAGTGAAAACATATTATTAAAAAACATTATTTATTCAAATTAATAATTGATCAATTTATTATAAATGGGCAACCCATCGTGCATATCGTATTTCGATTTATATTTCCTTTATACCAACGCCACCTTTGATAATTCTACATTAATTCATGTATAGCTCAGTACCGAATCATTACTTTTACAGAGAGAACAAAAGGTCGTTCTAAGGTCTGTCGGAAACTTTTTATATAAAACACTTAATAGTGAAAACATATTATTACAAAAAGCTCATATATTCAAATATAATAATTGATTAATTGATTATAAATGGGCAACCCATCGTGCATATCGTATTTCGATTTATATTTCCTTTATACCAACGCCACCTTTAATCATTCTACATTAATTCATGTATAACTCAGTACCGAATCATTGCTTTTACAGAGAGAACAAAAGGACGTTCTAAGGTCTGTCGGCGAAACTAAATATATAGCTCTGCAATTGTCCTACATCAAGATATATAGCTCTGTTTTCCAAATCTCGACAATTGCTACGTTCATTTAATCCGGTTTTCTATTGCTTAGGTTGATTAAGTTTTTGTTCGCTTTGAAAGACTGTGAAATTGGGATGAAGTTAGAAGATTACCTTTATTTAATGAACAGTTTTATAAAATGTTTTTGTTAAAAAATACGGACTTTAACAATTTTAATACTATAATAGACGCGTTTTAAATATCAACTTACGTACATATATCAATTGTAATTATCATTATTTATTTATTATGTTTTAATTCTTTTTTTTAATGACAACTATGCGGTTAATACCAAAATGATACTATTAATATTACACGTGATATTTCATAGCCCTCCAGATGCGTAGGTGTCAAATACATCAAATCTACCAGGAGTTTGGCCATGCTCTGTGAATACAATGGCTGCGTAATAATGTTTTGAATACGACATGATATTTATGTTACCTTTAAGAATCCTAATAACCCTTCAAGAACAACTTTGTATACATTAATTACTTTATTTGTTTTAGTATTATGCTGGATTTTTTGTTAGTTGGATAAATATGAAAAACGAAAAAGATCTAAATTGAAATCGAGTGGGAATTTATTCACTTGAAATAGGTTACTGATTAAGGTTAAACTAAGTTTCTATAAGTTTTAGAAACTTCTTTCTATTCTTTAATAGTAATTTTTTGAATATTTATTTTTAAACTTACTGAACATTATTATGTACAACCGTCTTTTATTTTGCATAACTTTTATTATTTTAAATAAACCTTTTTAGTTATCTTAAAATGTAGAATAAAGTACGAAGTACTACTGTATAATTACTTAAATGTTAAATAGGACTTTGAGAGACTTAGACGTTCACTGAGATTGGAGTGATTTAAGGACACGCCATTGTGAATAGTTTCCTTGCTAAAAGGGTTTGTTTTGCGCGGCCTGCTACATAAAAGTATTAACCACATTTACACAATTATTTATAAAAAAAGTAAACACAAAACCTAAAATATAAACTAGCATAGGCATAAATAAAATAAATACATTCATTTTAAAATTAATTTTCGCAAAATTATGTGATGAACCACAGCTTTACTGATTCGAGGGAGACGATACTTAGCTTGTAGGCCACACTTTGAAGAAGCTTATTTATTGTTGTGTTCTGAAATAGGAACGCTCTCTGGTCTGTTTGTTTTTGAACAGAATCCCAATCTAAGCTATGAGAATAAATAAAAGTATCATCCTCGAACATGATTATTATTTCAATGTAGCGAAAATGTTTTAAGAGAAAACAAACAATTTTTTTGATATTTTGACCAGGGGGTCATAAACTTCTGTCAAAGTGAGTATCATTCGCAACATGTCAGTATTAACTCACTCTTAAGGATCGAAAAAACGAACGAATGTTCTACATGTGTGTGATTAAAACAAATGGGTAACGGTAAAATATCTGTTTCTGAAATTTCTGATAATTCGTACCTAAATTATAATTAATCGTAACTGCTGAGTCAAGCTCCTGATTTTGATTAATTACGTCTCGTTAGTTCCCCATCTTTCATTACCAGAACCTTTAAAGTTTAATACCGTATTGGTGCCTATATCTAAATTAGGTTAAACTTTTTTTTATATTAAATAAATAAAAATGTAGACTGACTGCATTTAACGGGTCTGACTATTACATAAGGGAATTAATAAGTAGGGATTAATAAACTGAAGTATATTGTAAGTACATAAGGAATATTACACACTACAAACAAATGGTATACATTTTACTTTGACTTGAGAATTCGACAATGTTATTAAGATGTATCTAATATTCATAAATTCCGCATTTTTATATAAGTAGAAGCGTAAAGAAATAAAAATAACGAAAAATATTTCAGGGAAATACAAATAGAGACCGTATCCTTCCTTACTTAAAAGTATTGTACAAAACTTATGTTTATATATCCATTACCCTTGAACTAATATTATTTATTTACTCTTTATTGCATTAACCTTAACAAAGTTCACAAAGGGCGAACTTAATGCCAAAGGCATTCTCTACCGCTCAACCCAAGGAGTGGTGAGATAGGTGTAGCAATAAACTAATTAATAAAAGAAGAAAAACAATACTAAAAATAACTTATACAAGCAAATAACAATACATACAAAATAGTATACAATACAATAGCGGTAGCTACTAATACAAATCATAAGTGGATGATAAATTTATCTGACTTCAGATAACTTAAGTAAATGATCACGAACTAAACTTTTAACATTGCTTTTATTACTGACCTGTCTGATTTATTCGGGCAAGGAGTTCCAGAGTAGTGTAGCTCGGACAGCAAATGAATTTCCAAGAAAACCAAGAATACACTGTACGACATTATCAATTTTGACAAGTGTCGACTCATATAGTTGGGAATATCATTGCAGTTTAACTAACCCCTAAACCAAAAATTCCCCCAGCTTATTGATATCTTGAGCGCCACACGTGTTCTCGCGAAACAAAAATTCGATAAACATACATGCATGAAGGGAGCCGGTGCGATAGGATCGCGGTATAATATTCCCATCGCCCCGAGATTGTATCGTGTCACAAGATTCATAATTTATGAACCGGGAATAACTATGGATAACGCGATATGTTTTACAAAGAAATACAATGAAATGAAGAACGCTGTAATCACTAAAATAAAATTTGTATATGTATAATGAATTCTTAATATTATTTAGCATCACTTTTTGCAAAATAGATATAGAAATTAATTTGAAATATCTACATCAAGCTGTAGCATAATAAAAGTTCTATGTAAATAAGGTTAAATGAAAATGTCCAGGTTAAATTTTTGACTGCGAGGCAATATTGTAAATTTTGGCATTGTTTTAAGTCTATAAAATTCCTTGATATTCCCTATAAGTAAATATAATAAAATATATCTTCTGCTATTGAATACCGTATCAAATACTACAAAAGTTGTGTACGAATAATAAATGGGATTTAGTTTAGATACGCATACTTGTATTGAGCTTTTCATCTATTTTCAGATAATAGATTAGGATATACCATGAACCAGGGGGACACAAATTTACAGTGGACGTGAAATTTCACACATGGTATAGTATAATCTGTTAAGTTACAAATAGGTATAAACTAACCAACTTCAAAAAAATGTCATTTGTCTTTTTTCGGTATGCAAAATGCATGATATTCATATAAGTTAGGTATTTATGCAAACATCTAAACAAATAAATTAATGTTGCGTTTGTATATATACCTATGTAGGTAAAAACGTGTTACTTAGAACCATCGTATTCTTAACAAAACTTAACAGGACTTTTGTACTTCGACTTAAAAGGCGTTACTGCATTAAAATTGTGTAAATGATTCGATCGTCACTCTTAATGCACTGATAATATGAATTAATTATGAAATGAAATAATTAATAATGAACAATAGTACCACAACACGATGAATTAAAAATCTAATTATAACTATATTATAAATGCTTAACGTTCAATTTGAAATAAAATTTAGTATCTTGCTAATATAGATTAATATTGATTCAGAAAAAATAGCTAAAATACTTAACTTAGCTTGTAAAATATCCGGGCATTCATAAATCGTAATTAACCGAAGCCGTAGTCAAGCCCCTGCTTGAGGTTAATTACGTTTCGTTACTATTTTTTTTTAATTTTAATTCAATATTTTTGGGTGGTGACTACAAAACAATGTAATAAATCAATTCTATACATATTAATTCAGTTTAAAATATTATTTTTTAATTAATTGACTGTTTATTTTTATCTGTGATTTATTATTTAACCGATAGCTAAACCATCGGCGATTGAGTTTATAGTTTCGGAAATTATTAGTTCCAACATAACTTGGTAATTAAATAATTTAAATTCACACCAATTTTTAATGATATTTCTTAATTTCATTGCTTGTTGCATTGGTGCGAATTTTATTACATAATTTATATACATAACATTGAAAATAAGTACAAATTAATATCATAATAAGTCATATAAAGGTATTAAGAATTACAGCCAACCAACCAACCAACTTTAGAACTCGAATCAAGGCAAAAAATCTTCATATTTTAAATTTGAGGTGAACCATTCTGCAATTGGGACTCTATTATTACCTACATGACCTCGATTATAAGTTAGATGTTCTAATGTCCGAAGTGCTATACAAAGTGATATACAAAGTAGACCTCTAACGTTTTAAGAATTGACAATTTATTTTCACAAAGTGAGGCAATCTTTAATTCCCGACCTTTCTAGCTTCTGTCTCTTATCTCATTCCCCTTTCTGGTTGTACGATCAATCAAGTTACTGAATTCAGGATTCGTTAAAAACTTATTCAAATCGATTCGCTAAATATATATTATTTAGTAAGACGAGGAAATATTTGTGATCTAGAGAAATGAGTACTTAAATAGCTCATACATAGGCTCAGATGCAAATCATGCAAAAGTGGTTTCTAGAAGGCGACTTAATGCCTAAGAGGCATCGTAAGGGTCTGATGGAATAACGAGAGTTTCGGAAATATAAAAGATGAAGAAAATATTCCACGGAGCTTTCTAATAACCTGTACTCCCTGCCTATTTCAAAATCATCGGCGGTACTATGTAATTATAATTTTTTCTTTGGGTTCAGCTTCATCTAAAGCTTAGAGCGTAGAGCTTAAAGCAATGGTGTAGCGTACGATGACACTGCGCCTATAACTCAGGAACAGGTAACCACATTTTCTTAATTTTTGCTATTAATTATTTTTTATATACATCTGAACTTTAATCTTTAATAAATTGTAAATATATTGGTATATGCTATCGATTACGACTTGCCAACTTGTGCGCTTAAAGAATAATAATACCAAATGCAGTGTGGTAAAAATAAAGTAACAGGTTATATATATTTAGAGGGTGTTAGAGCAAAGTCAACTATGCGGCTCTACTGTGGATTGGCAGACTTCACATGTCTTCGAAATATATATTTTTTGATTGCATGCATTTCCCCACGCGTGTGGTAAACCAGCACACAAAATTGCGTTAAAAACGAGGTACCATGACTCCAATGTACCACAGTAATATTTTTAATTTTATTTATTACATTTTTATAAACTGATTATTGGATGAAAAATCTTCAAAGTACTATATAGCTATTATAAAAAATAGTTTCCTTGAAGACGTAAATTAAATTAAATGAATGAATGAAATTATTTTTAATATTTGTTATCACTGATTAGTGAACATGGCCATAGGTAAGAGACTATCCTGCGCCACCTCCATCGATTGTGCTGCTTATGCATACGTCTTCACTCCATCTAGTGATATAACATTATATTTAAATTCAACGTTATTCACAATGACATTGAGATAACAAAAGAACAACGAAACAGCGAAACCAAAATCATACAAAATGTACACTGCGTGATGTAAGCTTCTAACAGCAACAGACGGTGCTTAATGTTATTAACAAAACACCCCTACTAACACATGTTACCACATCTCTAATCCCCTACCGAGACTGCGCCACAATTGGGACTATTATCAGGGCAACGTCCTTTGTGCCCACCCCTCAATTGCAATTCTAACCATTGTGTTTAGATCTAACATTTAATGCATAAGAATTAGTAACATTTAATTTGAAAGCTCGACTTACAACTACTTATTTTCTGTACTCAAATTTGTTAAGACTTCACTGTAATTGTTCAAAGGTTCAATCTAATAGAATAATTTCATTATATAGTAATTTATTTTTATTTTTTTATTTTATTATATTACAAGTGTATAACACTTGCGATTAACACTGGTAGTATCTATATAATATATAACACTGATGTAACATGTGGTGCATTCATCTTGTGACTACTGATATGGATCAGAATGGTTAATCCAAAAACCAAAAACAAAAAAATGTATTTAATTTAAGAGAGTAATAACATTATAATGGTAATTGCAACCAAATATAGAATATGTTTCTTCGATAAGGAATAACCGTGCAAATGCAAATGAACACTAAAATCCAATACCTTCCTATTGATTCTCAGGAATGTAATTGTTACACCATAACGTTAAAATCAGCGCAATCATTTTTGAGGAGATTATAAATACGTATATAACATAGTATAAAAAAGTATATTTAATTTAAGAGAGTAATAACATTATAACGGTAAGCAATTGCAACCTCAATATAATATGTTTCTTCGATAAGGAATAAACGTGCAATTGCATATGAAGACTAAAATTGAATACCTTCCTATTGATTCTCAAAAATATTTTTTAAGGAAATCATAAATACATATAAAACATAAGAATTCTTAAATTATTGACGATATATTAACAAGAATTTCAAACTTTCATCGCTTTTTACCGAATTTTGCACACAACACCTAGTTACCGTTTATGTCGCTATTACCAGTGTCACGGTGAATTAACAATTTAAATCATTCTTACACGTACCCCTCGGCCGGTCTTGCTGATTTTGTTAGGGTGTGGTCCCACATTTGCAGTCCCTTTTAAACAGCAGTGTTTTTAAATTAACATAAAATAACTTAATATGTGTGAGTTTGATGTACAGCTTGATAAACGGCAGTGTTTATAAATAAACCTAATATACTCATATGTTAAACATGCGTAAGCTTCATATCAATTGAGAATAATATCAAAAGTAAATAATAAATATAATAATAACAAGACATTACATGTTTGTCATCAGCAATTATTAATTCATTTTTTTTCATTAAGGCATTTTTTATAATTATCTAATAAAATATCCTCAATTTTGTGAATGAGAGTAGGGAAATGGGGTATATTTTGTATCGTTGAAAGTGAGATGATCCGGAAGTCAAAGGAGTGTATTACCTTATAATTTTGAAGTTTAAATTGTAAAAGTATAAATTCGGAGTGATTACCAAACTTTTGAATTTTAACTATATTGTACTTTGCTGTGTAACTTAAAATATATTCGCGACAAGTTTTGGTTGTATCATAAAACATAAGACGTTATGACGTATATTTTAACAAGCTTGGCTGATATCCAACGACTACAACTTTTAACTTACCACCAGATTCTTCAAATTGTTAGCTGGTGCATTGACCGCAGTGACAGATTTAAGTACAATGACAAATTGCTGCATTGTATTACAAATTGATACTTATTCTTATAAAGATAAAGTTGATATCGTGTTTGGGAAGTTATCTTGGTAACTTTGTCGGTTTCGCTTTCTTTCCCTTTAGAAACTTGACAATATTTATGATTAATGACAGGACATGGGGCCATCGTACCGAATTTTGCTGAGTCATTTGAATTATTTATATTATTTGAAACGACCATCTGACGTTATTTTGAAAAATTGATAAATGGCTCAATGTCTTGTATGAGAAAGACGGTTTCTTGTATGAATGAAAGCGTTAATTATTGATAATATTGTTCCTATTCAGGAATAGTAGTAAATAAATTTATATGTACTAGAAAAAATGGACATAAGTATCTGTGTCCCGTAAGTCGCATAAGAAACTTAAGGGGAAACGTAGCATGGGAAACTTAAAGGGGAAACAGTTTAACATATCAGACAAAAAAAATACCTTAGTAAAAGTGTCACCATTTCCAAGGTACGGAGATTTTTTTTTTTCAAAATATTACATGAAAAATAATTCAGTTTTACAACTTTCTGAAATCTGTACTAAATTGGATTTTCTTTATGTAATATACAACAGCAGCTCATTATTTTTTTTTCACCGCCGAAGGCAAATGTCTAATAAGATAAATTATGATTTTTTTTAAAAAAGACTCTCCACTTTTTGGGATAAAAAATCGCTTATTTTATTTCGTTCAGAGATACAACAAACGAGCACACAGATGCGTTGTCACCCTTGAGCACTGAGATGGAATGCCTCGTCACCAGTAATAAAGGTCTCCGGAACTCTACACTCACCACACTGTTTTGTACACAGCAGCATTATTCTGCTATTTTACGCTGGTATTCTGTGAGGGCGTGGTCCTACCCCGGTCGAGATGAACCATTTATTCTGCCGCTTGAAACAAACTGCAGCGTAGCTCTACCACTGTCAAATATCTATATATGACACTTTTACTAAGGTCTTTATCTAGTAGGTGACTAGTCTAGGAGTTCAACCTATCTTCCCCTCAAGTTTGTTGTGCTACTTACAGAAGACATTGTATATCTCTAAATACATATTAAATTAAATACGTGTTTAATTTTTTTTTTTATGATGATAGTAATATAATTTAAAATTTGTATATAATGTACATTGAATGGTCTTTAATAAATTATTATTTTTTTGTTGTTGCTATTTATTTTGTTGTTGTTCTATACAAATCTGACTAATCTACTTTTGTGGCTTGTAAAATGTTTCAAAACCACTTGATTCAAGACGTAGCCAATGTTGTCAGTCGAAGCTAAGAACCCATGAAAAGTACAGCACCGGGTCACAAAATTACAGTTTATTCACCATCTGCAGTCTTTATATCGGTTGACATTTTTTACATGGATTATTATTTAATAAATTTTTTGAAAAGAATATCTACTAAAGTTTATTGTCGGTTCTGCTCAGTAAAATTGAATTTCCGAACTAATGGTAGAGTAAAAACTTTTTAATAGTCTAAATTAATAATGTATATATTGATGGTTATTCTAATTTTGAATCGAAATTTGAAGTTTAATAATACACAATATACTAATTGTATTATTGCAAAACAACTGTAATTATGTTTGGAATTAATTACTCTCTTAAAATTTCCTTGTTTTGCAGTACAATAAATTGGAACAAAAGAAATACATTTTATATTCATAAATTCGTTACGCAGATTGTATTACTCTAGACGACATCTGCAAATTAAATATCGCAATATGGCGCTTTATCCGCGTATACCAAGTATGACGAGTCGCTCCAACTGAACCAGAAATCTTGAAACGAACACAATTGATAAATTGAATTCAGTATTTTTTATCATTTATTTCGTATATTTCTTTTATTTTAATCACAATTTTATATATATTAATAAAAGCCTAGTCTGTCCTTACTCCAAATATACATCCAATGCAAATATCTGTAAATTATATATTTTAGTGGTAAACACGGTAACAAACAGGAACACGGTTCACCTCATGATAATGATTCGGATGGTGATGACATCATTATTGATCCTTCATAAGAAATGCGACAGGCCAAGGCTCTATAGCCAAACTGTACCCGATTCTGTCATTCAAAATGCCAATCTGAATTATGCTCGCTCAGAGAGTGAAGTAGAGGGGGCTTTACATAAGAAATGACGTCATAACAGTCAACCTCCAAATCGAATCCATTGTTGAATTCGTGGTCCGAATGGCATGACGATTTTTCGATCGCGCAGATAACGGACCACAGATGCAACTTAATGAGTTGCACCGCTACGTGCCAGTCCATCGGAGGGCCTGCCACTTCCATGAACGCTTCCGCTTACTGCCTCCAGCCAACAAGCTTGAGGGAGAACATTCCACTATTAGTTTATATGTTAGAAGGTAACGACTTCGACATCTCACATACTAACTCGATACTAGCCTCAGCATATTCTCCGGTGCTGACATTGTACACAATGTCAATATTGGAAAATACTCCTTTTTCTTTTTACTACAAATGTCTCCACCCGACTGGAATAGGGACACCTGACGATGCCTTTATATTTTTTATAGCGTCCTCACTTCGTGAAGTATGTACTATAATAAGTATGTAATTATACGCATACACCCTTATTTTAGCGATAGACAAAGAACCGGGTGAGTAGTTATACCCCGAGTGAAATCTCATGTAAAGCCTCTGGATAGCCCCGAGGCCCGTCACCTGCAGCCCTTAAGGCTAGCGGATGTTACACACACACTTTATAAGAAACCATAATGCAGATGTGATGTCAACACTAATATGAAATGTAACATCAGCAAGGTCTTATTATTTGAGACATAGTAGCGTGACATTAGGATAAAACATGTTTATTTTGAAATATATATAACAAAGATAATAAAAGTATTCTTTTCGTAAGAGAGGGAATATGTTCTCACTTATACTAAGCAGAGCTTCCGTTTTTTCATAGTTTAATCTATGTAGATGCTCAAACAACTTAATTATAGAGTTTGTTTTTTGGTGAGTGAATAAATTTCTATAATTTTATGAATGTTGTTAAAGAGAAAGGGACCAAAGTAACAAAAATATTTGCTTACGTCGAAATGAGTCCACTACTGCAAACGATGGCTTGTCTTCGTTTGAACAACAAAAAATCTTTATCATAAGATAAACATGAATGTTCTTTTAAAACTCTGTGTAAATTTGAACTTGTTTGCGTTTGAACAACAAAAAATCTTTATCATAAGATAAACATGAATGTTGATTTAAAACTCTGTGTAAATTTAAAAGAACTCTGTTAATAAAATATGATGATAAGGACGTTTATTTTTGAATGAAGTTCTATTTATCCTTGCCCAATGATATGCGAACAAACTAAGTTTGGTCCTTGGTGTACGCACCAATGAAATTGTAATTGCAGTTTTAAGTGCTAAATTACTGTTTACTTCACGATAAAGGAAAAATCGTAATCCGCGTAACTACGACAAGAAATGGTAACGGAGACGTGTTCCGATACCATCTCCAGACCGCCATAAGATATAGGCATGCTCTGGGGTAAATCCCAATAGCGGGGTCAATGGATATATACAATTGTGTGTCTAAGAAATAAAGGCAAATAGTATTAAAAATATATTAGGAAACTTCCTCGATGTTTTCCTTCACCAGTAACAGTGGCAGCTTAAATGTTAATCAGCACTAAAATTGCAATTAACGATTTAATTGATACCGGCACTGGATTCGAACTCAGTTTGCTTATGTACCGTGAAATTGATAGCGAGCACCCAGACATTGAGCTACCACAGCTACTAATCAATTTAGATGTATGTCAAGCATAGAATATATATACAACGCATACCACCAACAATTTCTTAATTACAAATATTATTTCTAAACTGGGAATTGAACTTAGGACCCACGCAGTAGTTAGTTATTGAATATTATGATAAACTGCCACCCTACGCGGCAAATACAACATACATTATATGTATTATCTAGTTGACTAAATATTTTAAGCGCCTAATTAGTACTTCGATTTATGCTTAACAAGGATAGTGATTAGAGAAACGCTAACAACAAGGCCTATGTAAATTTGTACTTTGTGAGGAAATTGTGTTAGTTTGTTGAGGGAGGACTAATTAAGTCCATTTCATAATATAAGGTTATATGTATATATGTAGATAAATTTTAAATTATGTTCATTATTAGGTTACAGTCATGTTAAACAATTTTTTTTTTGATTAAAAAACGCGAACATTTTTGGAATTAATTTGGCTTACTTAATGTTCACAATTCAATCCTCAATAATTAAATTGGTCCTTATAAGTCTCGATGTACCTTGTGTTTGGCGGTAAAGGAAATATTACATCACTATACCTATATGTTTGAAACGTTACATGCTTTTTTAAAATGTGAAGTCCTCTAGAGGCTGCGGAACAATATATAAAAAACGGTTTGCTACCTAGCCAATGTCAGTGAGGTGCGTGCGTATAACCTTTACGAGCGGTTGAAGTAAAGTTTAACTTGGCTTTACAAAAAAAAAATGTATAAATTATATTATTAATATAAATAAAGATTTAAATTTATTTTTGTAATGTGTAATGTTTTAGTTTTATTTATCTATTATTTTATTGCTTATTAACAAAATATTTATCAATGAAATAACATGAATTATTATAATATAATAAGTATTGTACTAGTCGTATAAAAATAAAATAGAAATAAATTTAAATGTATATAACACTATTTACTCATGCAATACTATAATAGTTAATACAGTCCAAAACGCTTATGTAAGTTTTACTTCTAAAATATTTCTAATATATAATGAATATTATATTTTCTTAAACAAAATCCTCTCTTATGTGGCATTTTCATCGCTAGATATTTATATAATCTAAAATAATGTCATTGATATTGTCATGTTTTTGTTGTTATTAGTATTAAAAATATATAAATGTAATTTTAAAAGAAAATTTTGCGCACAAAAATATTTCCTAGCTCCCAATAACTTACATTTTCTTATATGATCAAAGCGTGTTACATGACTTTTTCCTTATACTTCAATACTTGTGGGACATAATACAATCCAACCTTATTCCCCAGTATGATGGATCGACACAATATCCGAACGTAGGCTAAGCTAAATGCGACGCTAAATTTCAATTTGAATGGATCAGCTAGTCGTAAGTATGAATAATTTTAGGCTAAACGGTAAAAAGGTTTTATTGCAGAACACATTTTAATAAATGAACTGTAAACTATTATTTAAAAATATAATATTTTTGTGTTTTTGTTGTTCTAGAACAATGATGCAAAATTTTATATTTCGTGAAAAATATTTGGCAATTACTACTTGTGGTCTTAGGGGTAATGAAAATAAATTTGCAAAAGGTACATCACAATAAATTATAGGTAGAGGTAGTTTCACATAATCTAGAGGCATTGTATATATGGTTGAATTATTATTAGCATTGCTTGGGAATTATTTAAATTATTATTTATTTTCTAAAAACTCAATCGCTAATATGATGTCATATTTCGTATTATTGGATCAAATTATTGATTATTTTGAATATTTATTATTTATGGTATAGTTGTTTATGTAATAAATCCTTTTTACATGATATTAATTTAGTAATTCCTTATTTAAACAAATTTGGTTATTATATATAATATGTATTTGTTTTGGTTATTGTTAACATATTATGTAAAAACAATACTCTACATACTTTTTAAATAACGAGGTATATAATAATTTAATAATTCCTTATATATTCCTTGTCTCACAGAAAATCAGCGTGACATATCAATATAACACTTTTGTGATCCACATGGTGCGTGGGAACTGGAGACCAGATATCTGGCAACGAGGTATTGCATTTTAATCCTCACGTGTGAAAACGTTTTGCATTTTGAATCTTTGTTGATGAGTGATGTAGGTGTTCATATTTTGTAATCAAGTGAAATTTATGCTCATGTTGTCATGCTTAGTTTATAAAAATATATAATAATTTATTTGACGGTGAAATTTTTTAGCAATTCTTCAACTCCATTAGGAAAAATTACGTTAGAGTATATTTTTTCGATCGTAATTCATAGGCTGACTTATCTGAAAAGAATTTCACTTACAACTTTCCACTATTCTTACACAATATTTCATTCAATTTATTGAATAAATGTTAGGTAGTGTTAAAATGAAAGAAAGGGTATCTGCACTTGATAAAGATATCACCGTGGTCTGGATTGATAAATGTACCTTAAATTTCTTATTTCGATAAATCTGTAATAAATTTTTTGTAGTCCTATGTAAATAATACAAACGTATTTTCGAGATTTTCTCTCCAATTCATGAAATTCTTTTATATATTAATACATTGATAGTCATTATTCTTTTATATAGTGTAAAACAAGTCTAATAACCTTTAATGTCATGATATCTTTTATTAAGTGTGCCGGAAGTAATTAAAAAAATCACCAAGTTGCATAAGTAGTACCTTAAAAATCATGTAACAGTTTAAAATATTTTATATATTAATATATTGATAGTCATTATTCCAAAATATAGTGTAAAACAAGTATAATAACCTTTAATGTCATGATATCTTTTATTAAGTGTGCCGGAAGTAATTAAAAAAATCACCAAGTTGCATAAGTAGTAACTTAAAAAAACATGTAACAGTTTAAAATATTTTATATATTAATTTATTGATAGTCATTATTCCTGTATATAGTGTAAAACAAGTCTAATAACCTTTAATGTCATGATATCTTTTATTAAGTGTGCCGGAAGTAATAAAAAAAATCAACAAGTTGCATAAGTAGTAACTTAAAAAAACATGTAACAGTTTAAAATATTTTATATATTAATTTATTGATAGTCATTATTCCTATATATATAGTGTAAAACAAGTCTAATAACCTTTAATGTCATGATATCTTTTATTAAGTGTGCCGGAAGTAATTAAAAAAATCACCAAGTTGCATAAGTAGTACCTTAAAAATCATGTAACAGTTTAAAATATTTTATATATTAATATATTGATAGTCATTATTCCAAAATATAGTGTAAAACAAGTATAATAACCTTTAATGTCATGATATCTTTTATTAAGTGTGCCGGAAGTAATTAAAAAAATCACCAAGTTGCATAAGTAGTAACTTAAAAAAACATGTAACAGTTTGAAATATTTTATATATTAATTTATTGATAGTCATTATTCCTATATATATAGTGTAAAACAAGTCTAATAACCTTTAATGTCATGATATCTTTTATTAAGTGTGCCGGAAGTAATTAAAAAAATCACCAAGTTGCATATGTAGTAACTTAAAGAAACATGTAACCGTTTAAAATACGTATGCAGAGCTTGTTCATTTTAATTATCCAATATATTTTACTCGCCACTAAGATCAAAGCTACATGCGACGGAAATATACTTGGAATCTATAAAAAACATCATAAAAAACTCTTAAGTGCAAGCTTACCGCTAATGGCTACACATAATTCTTTAAATAACTCGAAGTTCTTAACAATTTCTGGAATCATAAATTTCATTTCAAATAGCTAACAGTTTATTTTTAATTGATGACATTTAAAGCATAGAGAAAACACTATCGGCAGTATTATAATATTTTATTTAAGTGTTCGAGTATTTGGTCTTAATTATTTTATTGCTATCTAATACATAATTAAAATATTCTAAAATAATAATTATTATGTGTATTCTAGTGATGGATTATGAACTAATGCTCTAATAGTCGACGCATTATGAACTGAGGCTTCGGGTCATAAATCATATTTATCTGTCTGTCTCGCTCCCACTTACAGGTCTTATGGAGAGGTGTAGTGATGTGCGTAAGAATTGTAGAGGTGCATACCGATAACGGGATAGGTACGATCGATATGCTAAATTATGTTAAGTATTAATAGGAATAATTTTTGGCTATCTGAAAATAAAAGTTTTTAATTTGTAAGATAAAATGTTTGTTTCGACGTAATCATAGAGAAACTGTATAGATCGTAATGTGGCCCTGAAAAGGGCCGTTTTTATATTTTCTATCTAAATGGGATGACGCATCGACCACGCGTGCGCAGGTAGCTAAGTATCGATAACGGGTTGCATTCCGTGCACATTCCTACTCTCAGTGAAATTTATTGCCCGACGACTCAGTTTAAAATGCGTCGACTATAGCATAAATCATCACGATATTGCTGCTATATGAGATAATGACAAAATTACTAGCAAAAGTTTTCTCCCTTGATGACCTTAGTTCTTCAATTTTTTATCCATACTTTCATTACAAATGTTCCACAAATAATAGAACAAAATCTAGGAAACGTATCCATTATTTCTGCATATTGCATAGATCTTATTTCAAAGGTAGACGTGAGCAACGTCAACACAAAAAAGAAGAAACCTAAATAAAACATTCATGGAGTTGATAATTATCTTTAAAGTTTTATTAACATGTAGTTTTTATGTTTATCATTAGAAAAAACAAAATTTATATATGGAAATTCTCTATCTAAGTAGAATAAAGATAATACAATATACCTTCAATCGCATTTACCACGGGGGCTGTTTGCGAAGGAATTCTTTGTACAGCCGCTGAATTTACCCATCGAACATTGTCACAAAATTTAAAATTTCATCCACACCATCTTGATGGTTGGCAGTCCACTTTACTTTGTACAGAGTTTTTTTTTAAACGCATGACTGTATTATGGAAACAGCCATCACAGATGTATTTAAAACCGTTACCACTTAAGCATGGGAAGAGAGAATATCTGATGGAATTTTAATTGAACAAAATGAATAGAACTTTTTATCATAGTACCGAGGTACAACTAGAAATTGTCTGGAGTTATTGTGTACATATCTTTTTTCGTCTTCTCCATTTTCTCGGAATGCTGAATTTAAATTCAAATACTAATGTCCACTCCATTGTGACTATATCTTGTCAAGCGAATGTTTAATGCACGCAGATGTTTCAGACATATCATTTGCTTCGCGGAATCAGCGAGTAGAATACTCGTCACCAAAATAGAAGTCTTAAGCAAAACTGGTAACGATTAAAATACATTAAAATAAATAATCCGATCTTTGATAAAATTTTGATATTTATATTATTATTTATACTAATCGTTTCATTTATTCTTAATTCTTATATGTATTTCCCACCCCTTTTTATAGTTTACTTATAGATTTCTACAAAATGGCACCCTTTAACTTGTACATATACACATAATCAGAAATGTAAACTACGCATTGATTAAATATTTATTTTTACCAAGAATTCTGTAGCTCACCGTAAGTCCGCGGCCGCGAAAAAATATTGTGTCGTTTATGTATTTAACGCAGTTGTCAAGAGTATTACAAAAATTGGTTTAAGCGTTTTCAATCCGTGAATTTTTATGTCAAAGATGAAGCTCGCTCTGGTCGACCTGTTACAGATAAAGGCGACGATATTTTTCAAAAAGTAGAGAAAGATCGGCATATTATTTACGACATAGCTGAAGAGGGGTAGATCTCAAAACAGTTTTCACCCATTTGAAAAAGTCTTGATATACATAAAAGCTCGATGTTTGGGTGCCACACGAGCTAACTGGAAAAAACCTAATGAATCATGTGATTCTCTATTATAACGTAATGATATCGAATCGTTTTTGAAAATATTGATCACTGGTGATGAAACCTACTACAAGGACGTGCCAAAAAGATCATGATCAAAAATGGGCAGTCAAGCTCCACAGGCTATAAATGAAAATTGGTTTAACTCGCAATAGGGTGGTGCTGTGTGTATGATGGGATTGAAGAAGTTCATTATGAGCATTTAACGTTAGGTAAAACTATCGATTCCAATCTCTATTGCCAACAGCTGATGAGACAAAAGCAAGAAATAGAGTAAAAACGGCCGGAATTCATCAACAGAAAGGGTATGGAAAAGGTGTTTTTCATCATGATAACGCTACACCACACGTCGTTAGCCACTCAGAAAATATTGAGAGAGCTTGGTAGGGAAGTGTTGGTGCATCCATCGTATAGCCCTCATAGTGGACCTAAAATATGTACTACCAACAAATTAGGAACAAATTATCGTCAAAATACCATAATCATATTAAAATCAAATGTAAATAAACTACGATAATAAATATCTGGAATTTGTATATACAATACTAAAAAACTTTTCCCCGATCCATTATATTTATTAATAGATTAATAAATACCTATTGTATGTTTTTAATAAACAGGGGGTTTTTGAAATACTTGATACTTGGGTTATTGCATAAATTACCGTTTGTAAATAGAAGTCGGTAAAAGTATTTGTTATTTTATTTAATAATTATAATCATATCGTGTATTAAATATTAAAATATTAGTCGGCTGGGAATTGAATCCAGGATTCGCAAAGCAGTGTTCAGATGCTCTAACTACAATAACGCGCGGCCGTCGTTTACATATTCACAAAATCTGAAGATAATGTTGTAAAATGGTTGTATCAGCATTTATTGAGATCACCGCGTACCGATGAACAGAGGTGAAGGGTTGAATTTTATATATGTACTAATGATAGTAATATAAAAACTTTAACTATTAAATATTATCTTTTAATAGATATATATATATATATATATATATATATATATATATATATATATATATATATATAATAAGATGTCTTTAATGACCTACTAAATAATAATCGAACAAGTTTGCTTCTTACTACATTTTGATCGACCCAGCAATGAAATCATTGCAATCTTTGATTTTTTTCTCACATTGTCTGTTTGGTATATTTAAAAATATATAAAATCAAATAACATAGTATTCTGTTATTGCGTAAACCTTCTCAGCGGTGTTACTAAGCTTCACCAATCTTCGTGAGTAACGACAAGTCCCAATTATAAAAGCAATTATTTCAACAACAAACTCGATAAAATTCCAGATTTCTCTTGATAATAAGGAATACGTAAAACAATTATGTATAAAATGTTTAAATATATAAGTATTGTTACTGAAAATGTAAGAGAATTCAACTTCCCATCTTAACCCGAGTATTCTAGTGGTTTTTTTTTATTACATTGAAAGTAACAAACGAGCATACAGTTCACCTTGGCAAGTAATTCCTGCGGCTCATGACATCTACTTTTATCCTCGAGTAGGAATCATAACGCAGATGCGTCGTTACTCTTGCGGACTGAGATGAAATGCCTCACCAGTAATAAAGGTCTCCGGATCCCTGCTCTCACCTAGACGAAACACAGCAGCGTTATGCTGCTATTTTACGCTGGTACTCTATGAGGACGTGGTTCTACTCCGGTCGAGCTGACCCATTCATTCTGCAGCTAGAAACAAACTGCAGTCTAGCTCTACCAGTGGAAAAAGCAGTGAGATTGCTCAGTTTCCTTGTAAAAAAGCAGGGACAGCCACACAATTAATCATCAATATCATCAACTCTGTCAATTGTAAGTCCACTGCTAAAAATTATTTCCGCGAAACATGATCCTGTGATCTATCATCATCTAGCAAATTTTCGTTCGTAGATCTTAACTTTATCGAGTGGGGTTCGTTCTAGTTCAATTGCAAATATGACATTGCTACTAAAAGAAACGTGCTACGCAATTGATACTGATAAAATGATTAACACTTATAAAATTAATTGTCCTCGTTAACAGCGATCACACTTAACGTTGGTTATTGATTAATAGTTTGTGTCGCAAGAAAAAGTTAATGTTCTCACAGTAACATAATGATTCTATCATTATTGTGAACGGCAGGTTTCATTGGCATAACACTATCATTAATGTAATAGGTTATTACATTCTCATCATATTCCATCATGTTAATAGGTGTGTGACTTAAGTGAATGAGAGTGATCACTTACTATCAGAGAAACCGTCGTCCACAAAAACGTCCTTGTCCATAAAAATATAGTAAAATATACAAAAAATAATGAGCCCTAATATATTGCCAACTACTTTGTGAGAAGAAACGTTGTAACAATATATATATACTATATAGGTATGTACTTTTCTCGTTTCTCCTGATAGCCATTCTATTTTACGCCTCACGAAATACAATCAGTGGTCGCACGGTCTATGGAATAATGAAAACGGTTTCCCAACATTGTGAAACAATTGATGTTAATCAGAAGAGCTTTTATAACTATTTTTCGTTTTATAATCATATACTATTAAGAAAACACATTGATTTATAGGGGATGGGCAAGTAAAAATAAATAATAAACAGTATGTCAACAGTTGCCCTGATTGGCAAGTGCGGATCTTAAGGACACTCGCATCCATTCTCTCTCTGATATAATATATTAGGTCCTTACATATGAAATTAGCATATTAAATGGAAAAAGTAAAAACCACTTTTTTATGAAATTATATATTTAATCAATTCTTCAAAATCTCCAGAACGTTAACGTTGGAACCAAAAACTTAGTGTGTGTACGGTTAAAGAACTTCCCCGTACACATAATTAATCTTTCGAGCTGTTTCTGAAGCGCTGAAGTGCCACGGTGGAACTCATATTCATAAATAACGCGATATTCTAGTTTTCCATTTTGTTTTTAGTAGAGGGATGTCAAAAACAAATGGCGTGAAAACAAATGAATTATTAAATTTGAAACACAATAATGAAATACACAACTCTAAACTTGAAATACATTTGAACTTATATATATTCACTGTAGTATGTATGATATATATATATATATATATATATATGTATATATATATATATATATATATATATATATATGTATATCTATATATATATATATATATATATATATATATATATATATATCATACATGCTGTGAATTTTTTTTATGTATTACAGAATATTAATAAAATATATTATACTTTTAAAAAACTGAACACTGGCTCATTATGTAAAGTGCTGAAGTTCCTTTTCGATAATGTTCGAACAATTAAACGTCTATAATTTCAGATTGAGAAAATGTTATCAGATTTCACGAATCGAAATTCATCCAAAACTTACTCAAATATTGAAGTAAAATCACGTAGGCCACGTTCACAAACGTGTCTCCGAAACAAATTATGAATCAGTTGTCGAGAGCGGATGAAATAATAAATTCACTGCTTCACTTCAAAATAAAAAATTATTATGATAAATAAAATATGTATTAGTAATATATTAATCGCACAAGAATCGGAACCAATTGCAAGTTCTCGTATTGGAGGCCAGGACACTCTTCTAATCGCTGAGGCAGTATTTACACAAATGAATACGATAATATATAAGTGATAACGTCAATTTACAACCGGCTTGAACAAATAAGTTTTAATTTTGTCTTATATTCTCACCTAATCATATCGATCGAACACGGGATAAAACTTACCCCGCGTCACGTTTGGAAGCTAATAAGTTTAAGGTTAAATTTGCATTCTACTTTCTTTTAAAATTTCGATCGGGCTAAAATTAAAGATGTGATTTCTTATTGTTATTAATTATTATTTTTGTATCACATGTATGTTTTTACAGTGGCAGAGCTATGCTGCAGTTTGTTTCTAGCTGCAGAATGAATGGGTCAGCTCGACTGGGGTAGGACCACGCTCTCGCATTATACCAGCGTGAAATACCAGCATACCTTTATTACTAGTGACGATGCATTCCATGTCAGTCCTCAAGGGTGACAACGCATCTGCATAATGATTCCTAGTCAAGGATGAATGTAGATGTCATGGACCGCTGTATTCACTTGCCATCAGGTGTGAACTGTGTGCTCGTTTGTAAACTCTCAATATAATAAAAAATAAATCTTTTACCTTTTTCCATGTGACAACCATCATTTAGATAATTCCAGTGTCTATTATAACATTAGCTGAATCGGTAATTATCTTAAAAAATAATGATCGTCATAACAAGAGGTAAGTAGAATCTTTTAAACACAATGTATTCTACGTATAAAGGTCGAGTTAGAGGAACTTATTTTATTTTATACGAAGAGGTGGCAAAAGCGTGCTCAGTTTACTTGATGTTAAATGATAATAAGACTTCCACCACAAACACCTACATCGATCCTCAGCAAGGAATCAATGAAATAAAAAATGGCTACGCGTTATCCTGAATTTGTACCTCCACTCCTGTAATTGAGCCTTCGGTTCCCAAAACTCACTCATCGAAACACAGCAGCGATAAGAAGTAATTTCACAACGGTTTCTACAAGGGTATGGTTATCACAAAATAACAGCGTGTGCTCGTGATGACAGGATAACAAAACAATTTTTTTTCATTGTATAATGAGCTTAGGAAAGGTAATACCTGGCACATTCATATTATTCTTTTTTAATAGTTAAATATCGTCTTTATTAAGATACTACTTAACAACATATATACAATTTCTATCTACTTATGGTGATAGTATTCTCTCATGTCTATGTTTAATTTTTTATCTAATTGCACCTTAAGTGTACTGGGAAGTTTCTAGGTAACTTCTGTGTGGTTGAAAACATTTTAGTCACATTACATTTACAAAGTTATCTCATCGTTTAAGTTGTGATTTACGTTAAATAGAGATAAATAGAGTAAAAAGTATGAAATTCTTACTGAGTTACCACAAACATTGAATTATTATTTTGAATTTTGATTTGTTGTTCATAATGTTTTCGTATTACCTTAATGAAAATACTATGATATAAATACATTTTTCTTTGTTCTCTTTTGCCATAAAAATACGTCAGCATAGGTTTTAAAGTTGTCGCTAGTGATCATTCGTATCCACTATCTCTGTACTTGTCTTACTATCTAAAAGTTATACCAATTTATTTGATAATATATGTATTTAATATTATTATTTTCTTCACACTCTCTAAATGTAACCTGAATAACAAACAAAAGCGCATTAGATTTCTCTAGAGGAACCTTCATCCGCATTAATTTAAATTTCAGGACATGTAGTTAAATTATTCATATATCTAATAACTGAATCGTGTAGCATATAATGTTCCCACTTATTTACCCTTTAGGCGATACCTTCGTTCAATTAACCTAGTCCCATAATGAAGATACCGAGAGCTGGAGTTCATTAATCTTTATAAACTTTATAATATAGTATCTGTAACAGAAAACTGATTATAATATATTTTCTTAACTAACAATAAAATGACATTTTAAGCATTCATTACAAGTTAGACCCATGGAAATAAAATAAATCTAAGATTTAATATTGAGACCTTCATTCTCTACATTAAGGCTCTTTAACGTTCCTTTATGACGTTTCCGTGATGGGAATGGCTGGTAATGTATGACCGTCCAATGCCTGTTGGTACAGCAGTTCTGATTATGCCATAAATTTAGATATTAGTGTGTAGGTGGTAGTGGCTACCAGTGCAACTAGGACTAGGTCAAATGTAATCAAACCAATCGTTGAATTTCAAGTCAAGGCGCAAATCATCATGGCCAATCTTAACGAGGCGAGGTTCTCTGAGAATTTTCTGCAGCTAATGTTCGTCCAACTATGTTGTATACTTCCGTAAACACTTTAAAAGAAAAACTGATTTCAGTCACTGGTTTCATTACCTTACCTTACGAATCAACTGCTATATATTCTATTTAAGGTGGGATTCTGTGAAGAGGTCGTTGTTCACCGAAGCCTCTCTATTGATGTTCATTTTTTCGGTTAATTGTAATTTCATTTAACAAAAAAATTACTTAAAATAATCTTAAATAGCTAAACTGATCGATTTTTTTTTGTTAAGATATTGCAATGCAGTACATTTTTCATTAAAGTGTTTAACGAAGTTAACTAAAACTCGAATTAAACCACAAATCTTGTTTAATTTAGAAAATAAAACGTTGTTTTCTTACATTTCGCATAATCGTATTTTCGTCTACAGTATCTTTCAAGAATTCAAGAACCTCTCTACCCTTTTAAGCTACCTAAAACGAAGTCTACCTTACTATACATGCCTTATATATTTTAGAAGCGTATTAATATGTGCGTAAGGAGTCATTATTATTAAGATTTACTTTACTTAATTATTACTTTCGCACATCCAAAAGTACAGTATTAATTCAGGGATACAGGTATCCGTCTCCAAGACGAAGATATATATATAATTTAGTTTTTATAGCTAACACAACGAACAACATTCAATATTTTAATAACAACGATCAATAATGAAAACATATGCTAGCTTCGCTTTTTATAATTAATAATCACGTGAAATTCTTTGAAAATTACATAATGGGATGTTTACGTTGACAGGGCTTATTATAATACAACTCTGATATTATGAGAAGAAACTCCAACTCATTTAAGTCTCATTTGCATTGAAATAAAATCAAAATCTTGAAATTTAATGTCAAGAAATACGAATTGGATACATACATATTTTATTATACAATTGGATACATACGAGTGTACTCCACTACGTATACTAAAGGTTGACCACTGCGGGGCGTAGTGTTTAGAGTACCTGGATATTATATCGCAGGTATTGAGTACGATTCCCAGCTGAGGAAAATTATAAGTGTATCACAAATTGTACGTTGCGTGTTTGATACTGCATCTTAACTTTTCTCCGATACTTTTTATTCTATTATATCGGTCTAGGGTAGAAGACTACGAATGACTTAGCCTTTTTGCTTGTGCAAATGTCTACAGCGTTATAGTTAATATATTCGGAAGTCATATGATGATGTGATAATAAGTAGCAGATATCACTTTTGTCTAAATCGGCCAGAAGGACTTACTCACAAGTCTACAATGGAGAATCAGCATGAGGGTTCACTATTCAAAATTGGAGATTGGAGGCTTAATTTACTAGTCACTCTAGCATTACATTCCAGTTTTAAAAAAATCAAGCGGTTTCATTTCTAAATCAAACATTTTCAAACAGTATATTTAAAAACTTTTTCCGATTTTTAAATTGTATGTATGAAAATAATACATAAAATATATATAGTTGATTTGAATATGTTATTAACATTTCCCAAAATTACAGCACCTTGAAAATCATAACAGCAACAACTTGACCCGTTGTGTACGACATTCTTTAAGTTCCTCGTTGTTGAAAATCTAGGCCACATTGTTAACCACTGCTAAAACTACATGTTTTTTTTCTATTTTACTTGAAGAATATGAATTATCATTTATTAAACCATATTATTGTTTGAAACACAGTGTATATATAAATATTTCTGTAATCGAAATGTATATGAATGTCGTCGAACAGGACACAAAATAATATTTGTTCTTAAACAGACTATGTTTATATTCAATTTTTAATAACAAAATATTTTCTTCTTATTTATTATATAAGTTGTGTATTAATGTTTCATTACATATTCATATAAAAATTATGAAGGTTTTAACCTGGTTTGCGCATTTACTTGACGCAATTGACCTCAGCGGTCACCTCTCCGTAAATATAGGTCGACCTACGAGCTAACCAACTAAAACTGTAGAATCTAAGACTTTTTATTCATTCCTTATTTAATTAACACCACTACATGAAAATTTTCTGGACGCTTCTTCTTTATGTAATAAATACGTTAAATTTTGTCTTAAAAATATTAACTTTATGTAAATAACGTATAATATTTATGAGATGTCAACCAATAATTCCTCTATTGAGAGCTAGAAACTTATACTTGTTTATTTTGTCTTTAATTGGAGTTATTTCATGTGTTTATATATTTGCTTAAACCATTATTTCAGTGACAATATAATATTAGATAGCTATGATTTCAATAATGTAACAAGAAACACTATTATTTTTAATGTACGCAGCATCAATATGAACTTCAGAACCGTAGTCAAAAAAATATAATTCCATGTCGTTTTATCGTAAAAGAAGTCAAGAATGATGGGGTATCTTGGTCATCATCATACTACTGGCTTGACTGTGATACAAAGATTACTTCCCATCGAATACAAATATTCCTATGATAAATTTTTACATACTAATATTTTATTTGTATGTAAAAATTTTCAAAACGAAACCCATTGATTTTCGATCACGACGTAGATAATATTTACAAATAGATTAACACTGGGCCTTATAAAAAAATATAAAATATATTTTAAATGTTACGGTTTAATAATGTCTCTACAGAACGAAACACTAGAAAAATAGGCACAAATAGGCAAACAGCGCAGCTACGCTTAATAGACCCTACATAAGTACGGAGTTAAGAGGTGTTGAGGTTTTCTAAATACGTCTCGAGTGACTGGATAATTTTATAATAGCTGGTATAATTTTGTCGTGTACTTCGTTTTACGTGTACGAGTATAAAGCTCTTCAAATAGACATAGGTTGTAACATCTACGGACTGTCCTCTAGATATTTAGCAGTATAAATTTTAATTTTGTATAATGTTTCACTGGTAGAGCTACACTGCAGTTTGTTTCTAGCTGCAGAATGAATGAGTCGGCTCGACATGGGCCTACGTGGTCCTAACCATGCCCTCGCATCATACGAGCGTAAATTAGCAGCATATTGCTGCTGCGTTTCGTCTGATGAGTGTAGGGATCCGGAGACCTTTATTACTGATGACGAGGCATTCTCAGTCCTCAACGGTAACAACGCATCTGCATTATGATTCCTTGTCAAGGATAAATGAAGATGTCATGGGACGCAGGAATCACTTGACATCAGGTGAACTATATGCTCGTTTATTACTCTCAATGCAATAGTAAAACAAATGTATTTTAAACAAGATAAGTGTGCATTAAATTATCCCATAACTGTACGACTACGCATCCATGTACATATTTGTGGAATTTACCTTACTTTCTTTAATTTTTGTTTTGTTCTCCCTACACTATTCTATATGTGTGTGAGTGGGAATATCACCTATTTCTCTTTGTAAATAGATATATGGTTTTTAAGGTCTCTCAGGGCGGTTATCTCGGATTTACAAGTTTTTACAAGACTCCCAAGGTGGTTGTACGTCATACGACAGTTAATCCTATTCATAAAGATTTACAAAAACGTTCTGCTTGAAGTTTCTTTTATCATATTTATAACATAATGGATGTTAATTTTGATTATATCTTGAGAAATAACTGTCAAAAAACATTGATTATAAAGCTATCCTTAGGCACTTTACTGTATTCACTGTGCAGTTATAGAACTAGATACTAGAATAAACATGAGAACTAGATGGAAGTTGTATGGGTTGTTAAAATATGGAAAATATTTCTAAGAAATTGATGATTAAAAAAACATAAGTAAAAATGTAATTTATTGAGTTTGTTAAATTTATTGAACTTTAAGGCTAAAATGCATGGAAGTATTCATTAACTAATTCAAACAATCTAGTGATGGGAAAATCAGCTCAGAGTAGTGTACAGTTTGCCGGTTCTGCAAATGGGCTACCTGGCTACAGCGATACAATTTATCTACACGAAATCTTAATTAAATTTAATACTCTAGTAGTTATTTTATTACTGATGACAAAAATTAAATCTTTCTCTTTGTATTTTTACTAAATGCGTTACATAATGAGGTGTACATAAATATCACATATGTTCATTAATATATCAGAATCAAATTCAATATACATGTAATCTAGTCGTTATAGAGTGTTATCTAAGTATTATTGCTGCGGTAAAAATATTATATTCCGAGTAAGATGTCTGGATCCCCTATCTTATTTGGCTTTTGTTAATTATTATTGCCAATGTGATTACAATAGAAAATAAAATTTCCTCTTTAAGAAAAATTGGAAATGTTCATTCATTTACACTGACGTTTACGCGCACCATATATGCTTTAAATAATTCTACAAAAGTTTATGTTGCTTATATTTTTGTGTTTTGGCGGATAAATAAGTCATCAAAGTAAATATAAAATAATAATGGGTTTTGGTGAAGCTCAAAGTTTCAGCAATGAGCAAAAGATGAATCACCTATTTTAATAACCGTGCGCAAATCAGTTATGTTAATAAACACGAACAAACGTCAATTTTGTTTTCATCTAGCAATCAGCAAAGTTAGTTTATAATATTAGAGCATATATAGGCAATCATAATATTACTAATATAATAATAATAATAATACAAAGAGGTACATAGTTTACATTAGTGCGTGATGACTGTGCCCATGACATCTACATCCGTAGTATTATGCTGCTGTTTCATGCTTATATTCTGTGAGGTTATGGTCCTTCCTCTCTTGATTCGACCCATTAATCTTGCTAGAAGCTAGTTGCAGCGTAGCTCTACCTAGTTAAAAAGGTAAACTAAACGCATTGTTGCATAATTTATATAATCTTCATGTGAATCCGGTATGCTTTGCGGTCAATGTAATTTGGAATGAAGCCAAAGACGTATTAAGCTTAATCTAGACATTAAAGATAAGAGTTACATTGGTAGTGAATTTGCATAGCTTTTGTGCTACGTTAATTGATTCTAAATAAATTATTTACAACGGTGATAGTATGATGACTTAAATATTTTTAGCTACTTACGGTAACACGTTAAGGTGTGTTCTCATTTTTCCTCATTTAGATATTAAGTTTCCTGTTTATATTACCTGATCTTGGCGCACACATAACTTTCAGTTTACTTATCCTTTGTAACGTAAAAATGTGAAAGGGAATCCCGATGGGTATAAGAGACGTCAACTCTTTAAAAACAGCTGTTCTAAATTTTTTTACAAAAAAACCTTACGAAGGAGGATCATATTAGGTATGTAACTTGTATGTGAGTTTGTAATATAAATAATAAGGAAATATATTTCAAATACGTGAACTTTACAAATCCGCAGTGGAGCTGCGTGGTGGGCTATGCCCAACCAAACTTCATAAGGGACTGACCTTAACTCCACAGTTGGACCTATAAATGCGGTCATGTTTTATTATTTTGCGTTTATGAACATTTAATATTTTTTACTTTTGCTGACTCTAATATTAGGGATATTAGTAAAACTTTATTTACTCAAAGGAACATTTTTTAAATGTTTTATTTTACAATTTCATACTTCCTCTAAAAGCTGCGGCGAAACATTTTAACTTAATTCAATTTTTATTCATTTAAATTTCAAGTTTATTTTAAGTTTCTTTTATAATACTTTGATAACCCGTGAGTACTTTATTCATCTGATGATATGTGACGACTGCAGCTCATATTCATCAGTAACATTTCAAGACGCACATGAATGCTTCGTCAATAGAATTTGTTTCCGCGAAGTCCTACACCAGGGTTATGCTGTTCCTTCCCGTTGTTATTCTATACGGGCATGGTTTCCAATCAAGGCCACTCATGCTGAAACTCGAAACCAGCCTGGATTTGTTAACTACGCATTAAAAATAAGTTAACATTATATTAGTCTAGAAATAAACTCTTTGGCCTTTGATTAAGGCCGTTCTTTTGTTTAATTACTTATAAACATTGTATATAAAATGTATATGTATATGACAATTATAAGATCTAGGTTTTGAAAGTGCTTCCTAATCTGAGCGTCCTACGTTCAATACCTAGCTGTGGCCAATAATTGAAAAAACACAAATGATTGCATGTACAGTTTATTCTTACCCTAAACTTTATCCCTTTCTTTTCACTTATTTTCATGGGACTAAGAAATTTAAGGCTGAGTGACGGAAGCCTCTATTGATATAAATATTTATTGTTCTGTAATATATACCGTGAAGTTGACTGGCATGTGTACAAATTTGCTACTCCTCGTAAATAACTCATGAAAATCCAGTTTAGCATAAATAGTTTATGTTTAAAATAGATAAATGAATGCAAAACAAAATTGAAAATAAGATAAATAGAGTGATTATTTGTAGGAAACGTGAAAAGCAGTATGGTAGATAAGATACAACCGTAATAAAATACATTGTTTTTATATTTTCTTTTTGTCTCAATATGTCTGCTAGTAGTTGGCTAGTGCGCGCACTGAAAACCTCTAAATATTTTTTTATCGAAGTGTATACACACACAAAAAGTGTTCTTACATTTATTGTTCTTTTATTAATTAATAGAAAATTAATGTTAGCAACGTTGCAAACTATCTCACGTTAATTTGCAACGTCACTTAACTAACGGTTTTGGAATAAAGTTGTTTGGTAGCCTTAACAAGACTTAATATAAATGCAAATTCGTGGTCCATTCCGCTTACTAACTAGTAACCTTTATAGAAACTTGTTAACTAACGATACGAGCTCCTGTAGGGAATATTAGAAAATCAAAATAGAATAAAAAGTTTGCATTTATATATTTAAAGTACATAAAAATTTACACAAGACAAGTCGACTGAAGGTCGCAAACAAGATTATTCACGATACCACCATGTCACAGGCCGGTTCTCACCAAACCATACAGATAGAAGCGTCGCTGGAGTTTCATCCGCCACTTCTTCTCCAGCGCCTACACATTCCGAATTGGTGGTACAGATAGTTAGTAATAATACAGATATTAAATTAGATAATCCGTCAAAGGAACTGACCGAGGTTTGGTCCTCGCCGCTCTCGTGCAATAGGGTAACGGTCCAAGATGAGGCTCTTTTCTTTATCATTATATATTACCCACTAATAAAGGTCTCGGCTGAGTGCCATATGCGCTCGGTCACCTTTCAACCTGGTGAAACTGTAAAAGCCCTCCGGATGACAACGGTGATTTGCCCGAAAAAAAAACCGACGAAACATTGCATCTAAAACTGCTGTTTCGTCGGTTTTTTTCTTCCGTGATGGATCTACGCTGTGACACCGCCACTGACCATATTGTGGGCACGAAGTTTACGGAGAGAGCACACTGCCTCACTACCATCGCATCAATATAAAAATAAAAGTAATGGAAATGTGGATCTGTTGGAAAAAGGAGCCTGAGGAACAATGCTCCAATATTATTATTGAAGCTGTTCAGAAATTTTGAAAGTGTGGACTAAGCATATGGAGTTCGTTCAGTCTTCGTTTTGTATAACATTTCGACTTTAGTGATAGTGTCACCGCCTTCTTTTTTATGACAGGATAGATGTTTATGTATTTTGAAATTGTTGTTTCGAAATATTTTTCTGAGCACCACTATAAAATACTTTAGCCATTCTATAATATTAAGGACCTTTCGTATTTTTCACACAATATATTTATATATATAATATAAATATGGACAAGACGAAGATAAATGATGTGTAAAGTCCATGTCAGACCTATACCAGTTATTGTTGCGAGCCCTATATCCGATTAGGTAAGTCAACTTCGACACAGAGGTTATACGACGGTCCCACTAGGATGGGCAGTGTTCGGGAAACTGCGACACATCTATTCGTTTAAAATCTTAAAACGAAAGTCTTAATCCATAGCGTACTGCCAGTGATGACTTACGGTACCAGATCCTTCTGTGTATCCGTGCGTGATAGAATACTTCAACGAACACATCTAAGTAGTAAAAGTCGAGTGAAGTGGCTCCAAAGACTAGCAAGCTGAAGTGGCAATGAGCTTACCATATAGCCCGTGGAATTTTCGATGGATCCAGGTTCTTCAGTATCAACATGGAAATACACATATATATATATATATATATATATATATATATATATATATATATATATATATATATATATATATATATATCACATGTGGTTGAATATTAATCAAAATAATGCGTTTGTTTTGATAGAGATAAAATTGATAATATTTAGTATATTGTATGGGATCTAACTTAGTGTAAAAATAATTAAGAGGTATTAGTAGATTATTACTTATAAAATTATGCATCATAACTTAACATAAAATTTTATACTAGATAAATAATAACGTCTTTACCCTTTAAATATTAAGTAAGAAGAGCTTGTTAATCTACACTATTAGCATTGGTTAGTGGATCTAGCGCCAACAATATGCCCGGGTTTGGGCATTCTGAAATGCCCAGGAAGAAAAGCGAAAGAACGTCGAGCGTGCCAGCGTCCGATGTTCTCTCTCTTTCGGAAGTACTTTGGAGATAGGCAATTTAACTAAAAACAATGGCACTTAATCATTGTTTTTAGTAAATCTGTAATATGATCTTCCCAATTCCCAAAAACATTATCGTACCAATTTGTTGCACTGTGTTGCACTACGCATTGCAATTCACGTGTGCGTGCACCCTTAAGGAATAAGACAAAATAACCCGTCAGCAATAATTAGGTTAAAACTCTGTACACTCACCTAACAAAATGCAACAGCGTTATGATGCTCTTTTGTGTTGCTTGGTTATTTTAGTGAAAGCGTGGTTCTTCTCGCGAGCGAACAGCTGCAACATTGTTCTATTACAGAAATTTCTATAAATTCTTGAAGTTTATGTCTGTGTCCGTGGTAAAACTCAATGAAGTGGCTTCTTTGTTTGTGTTCTTTATACAAATATTTTAATGTGAGTAAACTTTCAAGTTATTCATTAGTATTTACGTTACATAATTGATAGATATATTTCTTTACCGTGTCTCACGCGTTGTACTTAACTATGTATTTTCTTATTATGTATATATGACAGATTAACGGACCAACTAGTCTATATTAACTACCTATCATGTCTTTCATGTGTCACTTGTCGCATTGGTAAGATGTCATACCTTGAACGAGTTATTCTGTCGAGCATATAAAGGGACTACATAAATTTCATATATTGTGTAATTACGTCAATCTCAAATAAAATATTAACAGTATAATTGTAAACATATGTACACGTTTATTATTTAAATGTGTTCTTATTTTAACAGGTGACGTTGTAGATCGAACAACACGTAAGACAAAAATGTTATGCCTCCTATCTTTATAAGACACAAATAAGCTTAACACTGACGGATTATTTACTTAAAAAAAAAAAAAAACTGTACAGTAACGGTATTTAACGGTGTCATGGGAGAATCTCGCTTTGGTCGCACGAAGGGGCCGACCGGACTAGAAAAAGACGTTACGTAGTTATACCACGCCTTAACAAAATTCCGTAATAAAATACCGGATAAGAATTGCTGTGTTTCGTGTTATATATTATTGGTAACGAAGCACTTAAAATATAAGTCCAATGAACGAAAAACGTAATGAATCACTCCCATAAAATATATTGACATGTTTTATCTTAAATATTATTCCTTTCAAAAACTAAATCATGTCGTATTTCGGTCAAATCTTGAGACAAGCTTTTTTTGTTTTTTAAAGAGTTTTTTAAATCGAACATAATATAATTGTCATAACAATATGAAGTTTTGAAATTGCAGAAAATGAATAATACATTTCGAATGCATTCAATTCTGTCGATATAAATATTGTAATTTAGATTCCTCACTTGTGAAGCGTACTCCAAATGGCTGCGAACAAAAGCGCAATAACGATTTTTAAAAGATTTCATATTTTTAAAATCAGTTGGAAAATCTCAAAACGTACCCAAGTGCCCTGTTAGCATTTTATAATATTATCACCATGTACTAAAGAGCAATATTGAGTCAAAAGTAATGCCTAAATCCTTCACAACTTTATTCTATTTTTAAGTATTGCCTTAAATTTTATAGGAGAGTTTAAAAGGAATTAAAAGGTTTATGAGTAAAAATAAAAACAAAGCACTTGAGATGAAGCAATTACAAACAAAAAACAATGTATTATATATAAAACTATCTTGCCAATTCTTTTGTAAGCATCTAAAACATACTGATTATATAAAGAAGACATAAAAAAAATTGGATAGCATTAATATATAGAGTATCAGTCATGTATATATTAGAGTATCAGTCATGTAAGGGATGTTAGGTCTATTAATGGAGAATTATCTGAGGTGGTATTCCCACATGGTTCATGTGAATAATAACAGACTTCCTACCGATTGGTGGTTATATATAAGAAAACTGAATTTGAGGAATGTCATATAAAAACTCCTGTTCTGCAGCGTATTCAAGATAAGACCTGAATTACCTAACCTATTTCCCTCCAATACACAATTCAAGAAGATTACATAAATGTACGAAGGGATCGATTCGATTAGATTACGATAGTCTGTGTAAACTACGTCAATTTGCGGAGGTTCAAGTATGTTTATTCTTGACTAAGAACTTAAATAGAATTGGTGTCCAAAAAGGCGTGTTAGTAGTAGGCACTATTTTGTTTATTTTGGCGTATAAACAGAGCTCCTTGATTCGATCCTTGGTGCCACAGGTCATAAACCCTACTTCCAAGTACGAGACATCATGCCTTCCTCAAGATAACGGCTGTATATAATTGCTAAAGTTAACGCTATACTCACGGTACAATTAGATATCATTAAAGGATGTTACCGTCACCAGATTTATAAGTCGATGAATTTAAGAAAATTAATTTCTTAAGCCTCATGGATAATTGTTACTGAATTTAATACAGATAATCACTTTGTCATGGTGAGGCATGACCTTACTTTATGGTAGATGTGTACGCGTTTTGATGATTGTCTTCTTTTCCAAAAAGAACAAAATTCCTAAAAAACCAAGAAAAAAGAGAAAAAGTAGTCAAAAAGGAGTCGACGTCAAATTGATTAGCGTATTTCTAAATTTGGCAACGTATTTAAACTTTTGAGTCAGAGGTGATTACCAAGCGGATACTTTGAAATATTTTTTGATTTTTGGAGGAATGTATGAATCTCATATTACGTACGTCATATAACAAAGACACCGTATCCGACCGTGACTGACCCATTGTCCATGTCCTGTATTATATGTCTTCCTGTATCATATATATTGACCCATATCATGACGTCAATCAAAGCTTACCCTCTTGGTACAAATGGTAGCTATTTAGTAAAATTTGAAAACAAAAGTTATTAAATATATTCTTTATTCTCGCAGTAACATAAAGTTGACCGATATATTTGTAGTTCAAAAATTAGTACGCAGGAGTGGCAATTAGACTTTTCGTGGCGATCGGAGAGAGTGAAGGATAATGGATCTAGATAGAGTGCATGACCTTTTAGTTTCCCAAGAACCGAAACATTCAGATGACTCAGAATATGGTTCATGTCAATCTATGGAAGAGACTTATGTACATACAGCAGTAAACTAATGATAGGAAGATAATAACTGGGATTTTAATTACTGAAATTAATGAATGATTTCCTATTAGGTTATTTGTAAAACCACGTTCCAGATAGTTTCTAGTTACAACATGAACGAATTCGTTCGACCAGGGAAGAGTCATGTCCCCACAGAATACTAAACATAACTTAGCAACATGTACTCCTTCATATGCTGGGTGATGGGATTCGGGCACCCAATTACGGGTAAGTCAGTCATCAGGAGTATGTCTTAATTTTTTGTTAAGGATGGAAGAAGATTTCATGGGTCGCATTTATCACCATTAAGGTTAAATGTGCTTGCTGTCACCCATAATATTATAATAACATTGATGTTATTTATTTACTAGCGCTACACTGCAGAATGTATAGGTCAGCCCGACCGAGGTAGGACCAAACCCTCACCAAATACCAGCGTGAAATAGCAGCATAATGCGGCTGTGTCTGCCTCAGATGAAGCTGTAAGAGCCGCATAGGCTAACAGCATCAACATCAACAGAATCTAGCTGTGTTTCATCTAGTGAGTGTAGATATCCGGAGGCCTTTATTACTGGTGACGAGGCGTTCCATCGCAGTCCTCAAGGGCGACAACGCTGCAGCTGCGTTATGATTCCTTGTCAAGGATGAATGTAGATTTCATGGGCCGCTGGAATCACTTAATATCAGGTGAACTGTGTGCTCGTTTCTAACTTTCAATATAATCAAAAAAAAAGTAATTATAAAAAATCGTTTATTTTATCTTGCTCACAGTTTTTCCTACATTGTAAATAGTAGTAGTATGTAGTTATAAATCCCAAAGATTTATAATATTTAAATTTTCTCTAAATCTGTACTCGTCAAAGATTCAAATATGTTCATATGGGATATTCACAAAGTGTACGTTCTAGCGTAAACGATATATAAGATCACGTGATAGAGTATTATTTGATATACATATTTGTGAGAATATTGAATCCAGAATATAGGTTCGACCTCCTACTGTGGTACGTATTTTGTTATCATGACACGTCTCAATTGACGATATACTTTACACATGGATTTTGTATGAAAGAAAGTTGTATGAAGACAGAAAATTCTGGTGAATTTGTTAAAAAGTATACGGTATGATACAATGGTAAGGATAGATTAATTCTAGATTAATTATTATTTATTCTAGATTAATTCTATTCAATTATATGATAATGTCTTGCGAGGTGTTATCAGCTACGGTGAGTTTTCTGGTTGTAGTATCAACTGTGCTTACTTAGCCATGCTAAATTATAATATAGTAATAATTATAGCATTAGCTATCATTACAATATATATTATTATATAAATTTAAATATTTTCTTGTGGTTACATTCCCTATATATAAAACAAGTGTGATAAAATTCAAGATAGGTTCAGATGAAATATGATAGATTCATGTCATTAACAAACTTTCGCGACACTTAAATGTAAATTAATATAAAAACTATATAATATAAAATATATAATATATAACATATAAAATAATTCCCTTTTGTGATTTTATTGAATTTGCGTTCTCAAAATATTTGCTTCTTTGATTTTTTAGCATACAAATTTCTACTTTCTGATAAAAATTATGATGTTATGTGGCGTCACCAGTTTCCATTCGCCTTGCGAAGAATGTCAATGCCAATTACTGTATAAAATAGCTAAGGCTTGTGTAGATTGTCAGAAGCTACTTATTAAACTCTTGTTCAAAATAAATAAAAAGACACTGTGACCATACATCTATGAACATCCGCAAAACCAGAGGAGACGCAAACGTTTTGCCATCCTTTAAGAAAGGTCCCTAAGTCGTATTGGTTCGCAAACACCACAAACCACAGAGTAGTTGTAAGTGACAGGAAATTTTTCCTAAAGCACACAGTGGTGGATTGCCAAATGCCAACCATCGGGATTATGAGGATGAAATTTTGAATTCTGTCATTATGTAAAATGTTTAAACTCTCATAATACACATACAATATAGTATGAAAATCAAGTCAATAGTAAGTTATATTGTGTACTTTATAATATTAGATAGTGACAATCGTTTGTCCACACAATTAACTTGAGTGATTCTTGCTCTCCATCAAGTCCATATGAATCCTTGATACAGAAACATACTTAAGTAGTCGTCATCATCCCCGATGTTAGAATGAAATGCCTTGTGATAAGTGTCCCTATTACACTAAACATATTATGCTTGTATTTTATGCCGATCATCTGTGAATAAGTAATCTTTACCCGGATGAACCGTTATTATTGACATTATTTGTGCTACAGCTAATATATAACTGCGACGTAGCTTTACCCCATAAAAAGTTGCATAAATATATTTTTAATATTTAATTATTAAATAAAGAACAGTTTATCATAATATAATATTATTTAGGTCCGAGCTTCTTTCCTAAGAATATTTCATTCATTTCACACGGAGGAGGTAAACACTGTTTACTATGTTAAGAGTTCTACCTTAATCTTAAAATATATTTACTCATACTATTAATTGCTTTTCCTGTTTACCTTCTCGGAAAACTTGTTAGTGTACTTAAGGTATCGGAAAACTTTTGAAGTTGTCTGAGAATCTGTTTGATGTTGTAAAGAAAAAGTTGCGCTTTCTTATTTTAAAAGCGAATAGATACAAGTCAAAAGAAAGCATAGAATTATTTTTTGGATAATTATAATCACGTAACATTAAAAAATTATTGTTACCAGTACAACTCAATACAAATAAATAAACTAAAACATAAAAATCTTAATGTTCGGCCCTACAAAAAGGCGTTTGTCGTAAACTTTGTTGTTTAGATATGCATTGAAACTAAAATACAGTTAGTATGCTACATCAGTGACACGAGGCAAGACTAAGTTAAATTTAGTGTAAATTATAATAGAATGACAGTAGAAAATGGCGGCATCAAATTACTTTACCATCGAGCGAGCTGCCAGCCACGATTCCGTTTTGCATTGACCTCACAGACATAAAATAGTTTATTTAATAAATTATTAAAATAATAGAAGTACTAGCTCTAACTAATTCAAATATCATAGGGCATTAATTTTAACCTAACATTACGATTTCTATATAAAGTAAGTCTATAATATTCACTTTCTATTCCTTAGTTTTAGCTTATTTCCCATACCAAAACACCAAAGTACTTTTATCCAATGTACCTGAACATTTATTTTGTATGAAACCATTTACTTCTCAGACTCATCAATCACATCGGAAATAACGGAAAAAGGTAAAGGAAAAATTGGTTGATTTCTCAAGTCGAAAGCAATACGTGACTACATAAAGAAAAGAAAAAGCTTTTCCACGTGATAAATGAATTTCGCCACTTACAACATTTATTAAAACGTATTTAATGAAAGTAACGTGTTAATTAATGAATAATAATTCCTTTTCTGATTTATTTAAAGATGAAAATAAAATGGAGAAACTGTGTTTTGACTGCTTTCAGAGCTGAAACCTTTATTAGTGTTCGAAGAAGGGGTTGGGCCTCGCCATCGCGTTGTCCGGTATATCGTGGTCGTGCCTCAGACTTCCTTGGATGCAAGTAAATTGTTGGATTGCGATGGGAATTATGTGGTGGCACTACCAACCATGGCATGCACCCCGCATTACGCCAGATTCGGAGTAACATTTTAAGCTGTGAAGCCAATTTCAAATGCTGAGCTAAATGTGCTATATTAAGTGTTTATATGATGAACTAGTATAACAATTCATGGAAATCCGGTATATATACATTTATTACACATAACTGGAATTTCAAAAATTTGTTAATACATTATACATTGCTATTATACTATCGCACCATCTGTTAGAGGGTCAGTGAATAAAATACTTTTGTCATTAATCTTGTTGTTAGACCCTTCTTACTAAATTTGATTCCTATGAAGCGTGTGCGTATATACTAAATGTATATTTTTTAATTTATTGGAATGACAGTTAAAATATGGAAATGATAATCCGACAAGTCGATCACGAAGACATTTACTTAGTAATATAGAGCTTTAGGTATTTTTCTAAACACCTAGGTATACTGTTATGACCAGTTCCTCTAATATGATGTTTCTGAACGCCGAAGCATACTCAGATTGCAAAGCCAACAATTTGTGTAAACAAAATTATAACACAAATATTACTACGGCTGCGATAGAAATCCAAGAGCCGCGACTTAGCGGCCGTATTCCACCATGGATTTCGTGGCCCAAATTGATTGCTTAAAATTTTTACAATTATAAGCTCAATTATATCTCTCTTCTACTCATCTTGGTTCAAATAATTGGTAGAAATACAAATAAGATAATACATATTTTTAAATAAATATTTGTGTATTCGTATTCAAATTAAGAAAACATGTATGTTATAAACATACGTTATGTAAGACATACAAATTTATTCATGGAATATTAAGTCAAGGATATTTGAAAAAGCTCAATCTGTACTCAATAAATAATTATGAGCTTCAGCCTCAATGTGAATTAATAATAGCATGAAGTGTTTGAACCTTTGAACATTGTATATTATATTCACAAATTCAATGGCATATGTATATTTAGTGGTTATGTTTCCACTTCATATATTCAAACTCGTGAGGCTAAAAGCGGAGCATGAGGACTTTAGATGTTTTATTTTCAGATCACAGTAACGAACTGTAAAAAACAATTACGTTGCTATATAGAGAATGGTAATTGATAGAAACTGAAGACGTTATTTAGAACTTATAATTGATATCAAGGCAGTCCATCCTTAGAACTAACAATGCATTATGGATTCTTATCTAGGAAGATTGAAGTTGTCGAGAGCCATAGTTATAGTAGATAGAGGAAAACTGTTTGCTCGTTTGCTATCTTTAAAAACAAGCAAATGTTAGGGTTTCACCCGGTATTGTGTGCAGGGACGCACATGATATCAGGATGGTCGAATGTTAGGGTTCGCTAATTTACATTTTTATTTAATTAAATTGGAACTCAAAAAGATTAGTTTCCAGGCCAATAACTATTTGATTCGAATATATTGTGCTGGCAACACTTTAGTTTTCAGTTGGTCGTTAAAATTATCGCAAAGCTGAGAGGTAGAAAAAGGTCGGTTAAACATTCTGACTCTAGCTGTTGGACGAGAAGGTCGTGAGAAATAATAAACCTGTTTCCCTATTACCTGGATTTTCTTTAGTACTTCACGTAGGTATTCTGAAAGTCTAGATTCAGTCCATAGTATCAATGATTCTTATACAAGTAACAAGCGCCGTAAAACAAGCAAAAGACCACCGATGCGACGGTCAAAAGATAGATTAACAGCAATACTCATATCGTAAGTATTTTCTTAACTTATCTGTTTTGTTAGAAAAAACTGAAGGAAAGACGACAACGTAATGCAGCAACGCTCGTTATTCCTTGATGCTCCTTAATTAAATAAGATCTTTTTTCTATAAATATGGGTGACAAACGAGTACACAATGCATATGATGGTAAATCATGACCGCGACCTATGATATCTACATCTATCCTCAACAAAGATTCAAGATTCAAGATGTCGGTGCCGGTACCAATGTATGTAATTAGTAAGATCAGTTTTAAGCTATGATTTACTACGTGCTCTGCGACGAAGGAATACATTGTGAAAAGATTTACATATCTAATAAATAAAGATAATAGAGTAGAGACATTTACTGAGCTAGTGTGCCTTACCATCCAGGACTGCATTTCCACTTAACATCAGGTGGGATCGTGTTCTAGCACTTGCTTAGAATTTTTAAAAATAAAAAGTAATTTATCGAAAAATTGTGAAAACCTCGAATTCACAACGGAGACGCGTGCGGTTTATGTTGGAATGCTCTATCTAGTGAGGAATTATCCCAGCTGTGGGACCTTACACTACTTTTTTTTTTTACTTTTTTCTATATAATCTATATAACATTGAGCCTGGCGCACCTCGTTGTTCTCGTAATTCGTTTCTCTGTGATACAATTTCGCACTATTCCAGCATTCTGATAACGTCCTTTCAATACATTATTGGTTGTCTTGATGGACATGAGAAATTTGATTGAAAACCCAATATTCGTTAACTCAAATGACTTATACGTGTTTTCTTTAATCGATTTTATTCATGAGTAAATGTATCAATCGCATGCATAACTTTGTAAAAAGTTCATTTACCATTTTAAAAACCTTTACAGAATCAAAAGTTTTATGATGGTCATTGAGCATCATCAACAGTCATAATATCAAGGAGGACATCCGGTGATTACCGTCGCCCGTGGACATCCGCATCATCAAAGGAGGCGCATATGCACTGCTGGCCTTTAAGAAAGGTATAGGCTCTTTTCTGGAAGGCCTCTAACTCCTATCAATTAGGAAATACCGCTGGTGATAGCTGATTCTCATGTGGCTGGAATGAATTCAAACAAATCCTCAGAACACTCTCCATGGTAAATTCAGTAAAAGAGGCATAGAGATGCAACATCTCTTCGCAATGCCATTGAATCAAGCCGATCGGAAAGTACCTAGTTTTCAACGATTCAAGCCGCCCTGAACGTGGCTGGATATGTCAACACCAAGGTTTCCGATAATAGCTGAAGTAGTAAGGGGAGTGTTCTAAAAATTAGGCTTTAATTAGCGGTAAACGTGTAAACTTTTTCTTTGTGTGGGGTTCAATTGGATTAGTATTTTCAGCCCCAATCTGACACTTTATTTACTTAATAATGCCACCCATTCGCAAAGCAATAAATGTTATCAATTTCCTTCTTGTCACTGATATGCAGAAGAAACAAGGTAGGAGACATATCCTAGTGGAACATCAGCATTCACTAGTTGGGAGTTAGAGCATGCACCGTCGAATACGACCTTGATGCTATGGTTCGTGAGAAAACTGCACTTGCACAATTTTTGAGAAGCCCATAGGAAGCTTCGACAAAAGCACTGCCAAACCCGAGTAATGGCCTTCGCTACATCAAGACTAACAGCCAAGGCCTCTTCCTTGGCCTCGACTGCCTGCACTCATTGATAAGTCAAGTAGACCATAAGATTACCAGCTGAGTACCCCGACGGAAGCCGTACTGGCGGTATCTTATCACCTCGTGGTCCTCTAGGTACCTATCCGTCCTATCTGTTCACCCATAATAGTTCGAAACTCCCGCTTCCCCCTGTTTACAAATCAAAATATAGGCATATTATCACATAAGCCTTACTTTCATAAGGAATTTTGGATGTATTGGTTCATTTACATACATTTCTTATGGAGGATGAACATAAATTTACAAGTTGTATTTAACACAATATTCTGCAGTTGTATTTCCTATTTCATGTAGTTGTCAAGCAATTACTCTCTTTTAATTTTTATAGTATATAACAATTATCACTTAACATTTCAATAATTTCACAAAAACTATAGCTTCTTAGCGGTATTAATATTTTCATCTATTTCTTGCACTTGTTATTTGCAGTTGCTATAAAAAAAAATTTAGCAACTGCGAGTAACAAGTGCTCGTATTTTACATTAATATTTTCATAAAACTTTTAGTTTCTTTGAGAAAAAGCGGTTAAGAATTTCAATGAGTGCTTGCCACTTCACATCACGTACTTGGGATTCAGACGCCACAAACGAAGTCTGATTGTAGTTAGAATTAATAAATATAATATGATTTAAATTTCTTCAAAGCATGTGTCTTTATGCTAATGGCACATAACAATAAAAACGTTGGCATATATAAGTTTACAAATGAAAATGCATTTTTTTAATGAAGTAATGTAATATTATTAAAATTTATATCTACATATTTATTAGTCTCAGCAAAAAATAAAAAAAATATTCTATTCGAAATGGCCACCTTTGGCTTTTATTCAGGCCTCTAATCTGTTTGGCCACGAATCTATGCATTTACGCACTGTTTCCAAGGAAAATTTCACCACTGCTTGCTCCAAAGATTTTTAAGAGACTCAATGTCACAGTGTCGTTTAGAGCAGGCCATTCCCTCTAAAACTGACCATAATTTGAAGTCTAAAGAGTTGAGGTCTGGGCTAGATGAGGGCCAGTCTTCAGCTCTTAAAAGTCCGGAACGTTGGTTTCAAGCCAGGCTTTGGTAGTTCGTGCCTTGTAACCAGGTGCAAAGTCCTGCTGGAAAGTCCACGGTATATTTTTAAAAAAGATGTATTGCTGAGAGGTTTCACAACATGATTCAAGACTGTATCTTGATATACTTTGGCTGAAGATTTCACTCCTTTTTCACAAAAATGTAGTTTTGTGACTCCTTGATAAGACACGCCCCATCAAACCATCACTGACGTAGTTTACCTTTCCAACCACTTGAGCAGCTTGTTTAGAACTGTGAGCGTACACTTTATCATTTTGCTTATTGTAGTGTTCTTCAATCGTGAAAATTTTTCATCCGTAAAGAGGTTATTTCTGTGCCATTCACCTGCGTATTGCGACAGAAGGCGTTTTGATTGATCCACTCTCTTTAATTGTAAAGATTGATTTAGGGCATGTCCTGTATATCGACGATAAGCATCGAGCTTCAGGTCTTGTTTTATAATACGTGACAGAGTCCTAGCGGGAATTTCCATAAATAACGAAGATTTTTTGCTTCCTAATAGGGTTTCGACGAATTCTGGCTTTAACAGCATTAACAGCCTTTGTAGTTCTACCAGCACGAGGCCGCCCCGATCAATTCTGGCCTTCGACAGAGCAAGTGTTGTTGTATCTGTTGATAGTACGATATACGAACATACGGCTTATACCAAGCTTTTGAAGTGTCTGGAATATGACCGACGGCTCTAAACCCACTTTGCGCAAGTCGATCACTGCAATGCTATTTTCTTTAACTCCCCATTCCATATTGTAATTTGATAATGAACACGAAAAAATATTGGAAATGGCGCAAAATCTGAAGAAGATTTTAAAATAATATACGTGTTCCAAATTTAAAATAATTAAAAAGTCGAAAAAAAAAAAGTTTTTATCTAACAGTATTTATGGCCATACTAGTTATATACATATATATATATATATATATACGCATTACAGAAGAATGAGGGTCTCACGATTTACGAGTAATGACTTAATAGTTACCTACCACTCTTGGATCTATCATGAATGATATATCAATTTACGAAGCTAAGTTGAAGTGTTAATAGCACTTATATATGTCTATCCCGATCGAGAAAAAGCAGCATACTTTATTTTTATATTTATTGTCTTTAAACAAGAAAAATAAAAAAGTGTTCTACTTAATTTAAAGTCAGTTTACAGGCATAAAAACTACATTCGTAAATGATATTAAGTTTTTTCTTCTGAATCGCTCCATCATTACTGAGGATAACGACTCCCAAGTTTACCGTGGGCTTTTTCTATCGGTCATGCTACGGGTCCTGGTGGAGGGCGGCGTTAAAGGCTACCGTTTAGGCGAAGTCCTAAGCCTAAGCCTCTATGTTTTTTCTCCTCTTCGTCTATTTTACTCTCACCATTAGCGTTGCAGGTTTTCCGTATTTATTTGAGCAACATAACCAAATAACGAGAAAATGCACTGTGTTCAGGTTGTAGACTAGCGCAGATATTAAATTAACTTTTATATTATGACTTACACATTATATACATTATCCTCTAAAGCTTCGACAAGCGATGGTGTCCCAAACATCAGTAATATGCACAAGCATAATAGCACAATAGTGATGAAGGAAATATGTTCGACGTGCAGTCACTTCAACAAGTTCTCTGTATTGTAAACCCATAGGGAAAACTGCGCTTATCAAATGATACGACGTGAGCCCAATTAAGATTCATCGGCACCGAGTTTCTCAATAGATATCAAGAAGTAATTAGCAACAGCATGATTTGATTTGACGTCAATTAATCCTTTAAGTTTTCAAAGTCCATTATCTGTATAAATATAGAATGTCTCTACTTTGATGTTGCAATAGATTGAACAAAAGCTATTATAAAAGTTTTCAATCTATTGTAAAATATCAATTTGACTTAAGTGTAAGTACACACAATGAATGTTTAAGAAGGCTATTAATTAAATTATTTGAAGAGTTGCAAAGTTGAAAAACATTGTACATTTAACAAGACTAAACAAAAAGGAAGAACATTAACTTCATCTACATGGTAATTTTTCTATCCAGGGTGTAATGTTGAACACATTCACATATACCTAATAAATAAGAATACAATACATCAAATTAATGAAACCATTTACACTACGTAATTTTTTTATCGAATTTCCTTAAAATATGGTCTAAAACCTCAAACTTTCCATGCAGATTTATGTTGAGTGTGTGTATGTGTATGTTGGGCAATTTTAAAATTGCCTTGGACTTAGTACACTTAGGGTGGTTTAGTAATAGTAATAGTGCCAGGATTCCACCTCTTCAAGGGTCAGGGTTCAAAATATAATCGATGTATTTGATTATATTTTGAATACACAAATTAAAAAGTCTACATGAGTAAAAGGAAAAGAAAATGTAAAATCACTCTTCTATAGAGGATACTCGTATGAACGATATAAATTCTTGTCATTATAAGACGTTGAATTGTAGTATACTCCGGCCATGTAATTCCCCACTTCGAACACTAAAAGAAGCAGAAGAGTCAATTATATTACCTAGTTATATATTTTTACCTAGTTTAAAGCTGTATATTGGATTTATAACTTTTGATAACAACTCGTAAATTACACAATAACAATAATAATGACATAATTTCACTAAAGCTTTTATTCACGTATTTAATGAAGGCAATTGGTTCACTGTAAGGAAATCAAAGCATAGGTTAAAAGTGCCTCTTGTTTTAATCTTTCTTCCAAGAAGTAGACGTTATTTTTCTACTAATGTCGCTAAAAACTATGGAGTTTAATATTATAAATATTGTTAGAAACTATTCAGTAATAAAATCATTTTCAAATTTCTTTTCATTTCTGACAGTAATTAATTTCTTATTCACTAAAATGTAAAAAAAAACATCAATTAAATATATCCAAACCTTTTTGGATATATTTAATTGACGTTTTTCAATTTCATTCGCGTGCCTCTGACTAGATATTGGCAGAATTATCACAACGATAGTTATATAAAGAAAGGTTTGAAATAATTTCAATACATAGATTGGAAAATAAATTAAGTCACATTTCAAGAGAATAAGTATATCACGTTTCACCATAAGGATTTGGAATACACGAAGATGGCAATCTCCAAGATCACAGGCGAAGTTGTCAACGTCCTAAAGTAAAAAGCACGCATAGGGAAATAATGAAATGTGTGTATAAAGAAAAACGGTTTTACACTTACGGCCCATTTTGCAGAACAGTTTGACGTCAGTGCCAATACTAATTGCCGCCATTTGCACAGGACGGGGTTGCACGACAGGTGTTATGCTAAAAAGTTTATCTGCTCATAAAGCAGCTTGGTTGAATTTTGCCAGGGGTTCTTAAATTTCGATTGGTCAACCAAAATATTTACAGCGGAAAAGACCATCAAATCCAACCAACATGGTCGATTAAATCTCTGGTGTTATAACATTAAAAGATATGATGAAAATCATGTAGTCCCACTGAGTTTGGTAGAATAAGTGCAAACATTTGGGACTGTAGGCTAATGGAGTCAGAAAACTATGAGGATTACCTCCAAAAGCAACTTTGAATTATGTTAATACTTTAGAAAACGTCATGTTTCCGAAGGTCCGAAAAGTTTACCCAGAAAATGAGGTTCCCCAATTTTACAATTTACAAGACAACTGTCGATTACATACTGCAGGAATTACCTGCAACTGGTTCAAAAGATACCAATATATTCATCAGATACCGTAGCCTTGAAAACAGCCAGATTTAAACCTAATTGTAAATCTTTGTGGACTCATGGTTCATCGATGGAATCACCGCAATGAGAAAACAAGACATTTGTTCGCAACTTGGTTGTTTCAATGAGAAGCCGATTGCTAGCGGTCATTGAAGGAAATGGCGGAAATACGTATTACAGCTTCAATATTCTATTATAATTCATCAGAATTTTTTTTAACACTTATGCTGATAATTATAGACCTGAAGTTATAAGAAGGAAGATCATTTTTATGTATTAATTTGTATCATTTTTTTAAATCGTTAATACGTACAAAACATTTTTAATTGGATTCTATTATTATATCAAATAATAAGATATAATAATAGAATCCAGTAAAATATGACAACAGCTCTAAGACAAATATAGTATAATGAAGTGACAGGAGTATTTACTATCACTTATATTTTTAAAAAGGACCTTGTAGTTTTGTGAAGTGCAAACGACATTCAACCTAAGGGAAGCACTTTCTTTGTTGACTATACATGTAGGTTGACTAATTTTATGTTAGAGTACTTCTTTTTGTATAAAAATATTAAAAACTAGCATTTTCAAATTGAGGCATTCCTCTGTCTAATCTACTACCAATTTTAAAAATTACAATGACACAATAAAATGCTTGTATGTTTGCTTATATCCTATTGCAGTAAAATAAAAAAAAAACTTGTTCCATCAAATGTGTTTTTCGATTATATTCTCAGTTCAGAAGATAAACAGTGGTTGGTTGAGGCTGCTACCTCTTTCTTTGTACGTCACTAAGTATGATCAGAACAACAAGCATTTGTCTGCATATTATAAGAAATATATTATGTAGCTGATTCTTTAAAGCACTTTCATATAATAACGCGACGTATCCTTTAAATAAATACATATTGAGTAGTGATCAAACGTAAATCGTTCGATTTTGACCTCTCTTTCTGTTGCCTGATTGAAATTTAAATTATCCATAATTTTTGTGTACCACGTCCAATTTTACGGTACTTGATTTCTATTTGAAAACATATCATTCTGTTGTTCGTAATAAATATTTCGCTCTTACATTAGAAAATTATAATGAGAAAAGTCAGATAGACAAACAAATGAAAATTTTGTAAGTATAAACCTATAGGAAAAACCTCGTCTTAAATTTCTATTATTCATGAAAAAGTATTGTGGCAATCAAATAACGCTGATGAAAAAATGCTGAAGAGAAAAGCGTTTTAAGTTTCGAATTATTTAAGTATTTTGTTGGGTTTCAGATTATTCTTTTTTGTCTCTATTACTGTTGAAAAGGCACTCCATCTTAGTCCTCAAGAGGTACGATGCATTGTGATTGATATCTAGGATAAGTGTGTGCCACCCTTTGTTCATTTGTCTTCCAATATAACCCCGAATATTAATAAAAAAATCAGAAAACAAGAAGTAATGGATTTTGAGACACCTAGCTTTTTATTTCATTACTGGTCTCTAATAGTAAATCTGTGAGGTGATTAGTTTAGATTGATTCAATAATGCCATCGTCAAGCAGTTTGTCAAATGAATATATTTATAATAAATATCGTATTGTCCTCCTGACTGGCTGTGCTTTAAAATAGACCATACCCATGTGGGCACAATTCAGTTGTAATTAGTATCTACCAAATGCGTATGTATTGTAGTGTCAGTGTTGGTGTAAATGTGCATTAGAGTTATGTGAGGACCTGGAGTAAAAATACAAATGCACATATGCAATCTGAAAGTACACTACAGTTCCTGGTCTACAAGTGAAACCATTTTGAATTTCTCGGTAGATCTCAGTTGAGATAATCATATTCAAATTTGTACATTTATGAATAGGGATGAAATATATTGCGGTGACTGATATATATCATAAGATATTCACTGAATCAAGTAAGGGTGTGAAGTGAGGCATAAGGGATCGCTGCACAACCGTTTGCTTGCTTAAATTCGTAAAAATGAGGGTTAACGTTAGGGGCTACATAAATATCTGCGCAAAGGAAGTTTATTTCACGTTTTATTCAATACTTAACGTCAACTTGTTATTTTTCTGTGCTAATAAACTTTTATTTCTTAAAAATAGTAAAAGTGGTTCGATTAATGTTTAACTTTACTTGTTTGTGCATACGAATTTTCTGATCTTATTATTTTAGTGTTCTTACGTCTAAAAATTCTGTTAGTGGACATTTGTATTCTAAGTATCGATATGGGTCATTTTCACTCTCTGTAATTATCATCTCTGTCAATAGTTCCAACTGAGATAACTTGACAGATTCATAATTACTAAATGGCATCAACTGCGTAAGATACATTATAGGGTCATAATAATTTGCGCAAACTCAGCTCGAAAACCGTTTGTGATACATAAATATTGTTCCTCAGCTGGCTTGTGTTGAACGCAGCAGCCGGTTTCTCTTACCACAAACCCACGTGACTGAGAAATGAAAAAATGTTAATATGCAACATGTAAAAATAAACTAAAAAATCTGTATCTATTCTAAAATTCCGATTTATAACTGCTTATTTTCTAGCAAAATTTTTGCATGTCTGACAAAATGAACCCGATATTGAACAAGCGTGACTGAAATTCCGAACCTTAGAGCGCTACGTAATTGAAACGAACAGGGCGCTGTAAATTTGATTTTGCCACAATTCAATAGCTGATATTTTGCACAAAGCTAATTAATTGACACTCAATGTTCTATTTCCAGTTTACTGTATAATTTCTTTATAGGTTTAACTTCTTAGAAGTTTGTATAATTTTTATTAAAAAACTCTACGGTTAGCCTGGCTATTTAAATGCTAAACTAAACTATAGCTTTTTCTTCTTTCGACTCGATGTCAACACATATTTTATTGTCTTGTATTGTTACCTGAATGATATTGGCTTTCAATGAGCTCCTCCCGGGTGCGGGTGCAGAAGCTGGAGGGTCATTAGCTGGGCTGTACTTGGAAGAGTAACGCACACATACTTTTTAATTTTTGGTAATATTTGCTCAGGCCCACTTAAGTGCAGAATTTATTCAGAGACATTTAAACCGGCAAGCCGTGTCTAGGAGCTCATCCATAAGCAGGCCAAACTAACTGCTCAGGATACTACTTTCAAATATCAAATCTTGCTTGACGATATATATATATATATATATATATATACATATATATATATATATATATATATATATATATATATATATATATATATATATATATATATTTACATATATAAAATAACACACCACCCCTTCGCAGCCAGGAAGCAATATAATTGTATATAACTTGAGATAGTATCTTAAAAAGATGGTTTAAAATTAGCCCGTCAACTTTATTGCTTTTACAACGTTGTAAATTTTGTTAACTTCTTTTCTTTTGCACATTACATGAGCATTTCACTTTGAACGTTTCTTTTGAACGATACTTTTTTACTTTGCATATTTTAGTCCAATCTTAGGGTTCGTTAAGGTAATGATGATGATCTCCCGGTCAATTTCGACTACGGTGGCATCTACATATATATTACCCAATATAATTGAATTGAAATACTGGAGTTAAATGTTCCTTGCGCGGTATATGGAAAATTTCCGTAGGTGTTTGCACAAACACTAAATGTGCCATGATATATTTTGCGCAGGTAATGTCTTATTAAATATTGTTTTCATGTTAATTATTGTAACTGTTTAGCAATATATTTTATCGCCATTGTTGTTATGAACATGGAAGGGAACCTTCAGTTACGATGCCCACTAAGCGATTGGGGTAGTTAATGTAAAATCTAAACTTTAAAAGTAATTCTATAACGAACACAATATTATGACATATAACTATTGATTATCGTATTTTAGGAATTTCATTACAAACTCCGAAAATGTTAACATAAATTTATTTACGAGAAGATATCGAATATGAAGTAAAAAATAAAAAAATATGATAAAAACTTTTTGAAGCACAATACGTGAAGTAAAAGAAATGTCTACCTATTTTATCAGTATATTAACACTAGAACTAAATTTTAGCTACACACATTCATACACGCTCTCACAGTATACAAGCATGATATAAACGCACAACGCGCCTTTGTTTGTTGTTAGCTTAAGGATTTACGGGTAATGAGGCATTGAGGTGGCACAGTCTTCAATCTCATTTATTTATTTAATTATTTGTTTTTGTTTTTATGTATTTATGTATTTATCTATAAATTTATTTATTTGTGTATTTGTTTAGTTTTTTATTAATTTATTTCTTTTGTCTCTTCAGTAGGTTGAACGGCCCAATTATTTAATCTTTGTTCAGAATGAATGTGAATATTATACGCCTCAGTTTCCAATTAGAACTGTGTGCTCACTTGGCACCCCTAATATTGTACAAAAATTAGGCATAATACACAAATGAAATAAATATTATAATGATATATCAATAACAGAAAAAGTAATCCTAGTTAAGCGTCTTTCCAGATATACTCGTAAAACAAAAGCTTCGTAATGAAAGTGCTTCTCGATAGGTTCTCTTGTTTACAATCATCCTATCTCATGGACTATAGAAACAACGGCGTGGTGATTATAAAACGAGAGAAAAATAAAAGAGAGCTCGTTGGACCGGTCTTGGTATTTTGTAATAAAATCTCAAAATTTATATTAACACGAAATTACTATATGATATAGTGCATATTTATTTATAAAAAAAAATACTACTATATTTTTTTTTCGGGCTGATGGCCGCTGTTAAACCGAGGGTAAGCAGTTTCGCCGGGTTGAGAGGTGACCTAGCGCTTATGCCGCACAGTCGAGACCTCTATTAGTGGATAACCAGCACAAGGGCTCCCAAGAGGGAGCCTTGGCTTGGACGGTAACCGCGTTATCGCTAGAGTATCTGGATGCTACCAGAGAATAGTACTTGTGCATACTGTTAATTTTCGGGTATTGTCAGTAACACGGGACCTACTCAATACTACTATACTATTCAATTGTGTATATTCTTGTCGATCTTATCGTATATACTTAAAAACGGATAGGGAAGGGTATTACGATAAAATATCTCGTTGAAACGCAATCCAACTCGCGCAAGTCCATTACACTGACTCAATAAATAAAATTAAAAAAAAAATCAGTTACCACTTTAGAATTATGTCTTGTCTCTTCCATATCTGTCTCTTAGTGTAGTCTTAGTCTCTTATGCATACACGCATGATCTCTTACTAATTAGGGGTGTTCTCTATATTTTTCGTTCAGTGTGTCAGTATGTAGGGTATCCGATCGATGAAAGTTCATACTGCGTCTCCTGGCATCTCGTTTACTCACTTTTGCACGACATATACTAAATACGTCACTATTTCATTATTTATTCTTCCCACGGTTCCAAGTAATCAAAGTAATTATTGTAGTTCTTTGTGGTTTCTAAACCTTGATCGTTCTGCCCAAAATCAAAAACTACTCACACTAAATGCCGGGCATTCCTGTTCAGAACGTATATTAACTGTGACGGGTCCAATAAGCTATCAGGTGTACGGTATGGAGCAAACCAAGTTTGATCTTCAATGCCAGCACCAATTAAATTGTTTATTACAATTTTCAGGGTACGGTTTGTGAAGTTTAAGGTCGTAGTTTCGAATCCATCGTTCGACTATCGTCATGAACCATTTCTTAGCACAAGCATTTTCAACTTAGTTGGAGTGGTTAACCGGAATATTAGTAATGTTAATTGCTAATATTATTATTATTTTTCAGCAAAAAAAATGTCCTCAGCGATGAAGGATCCATGAGTAAACCTGTATGTATAAGATTTTTAATTTAAAAAATATTTTTATATTAAGACGTAAGAAATACTTTAACCGGCAGTGGAACTGCGCGGTGGACTATGCTCCAAAGCCCATCTAGAGCGGAAATCTGTGCCCAGAGGTAGTAGGATCTGTATAACTTAAAGACTTTCCTTTTTCTTTTAGTACTTATTTCTACAAAAATAATTATTATAAACACAATTTTAATCTATAAGTTATTGAACGCGTTGAAGTATTAAATAATAATCTGGTTTTATATTATAAAAAGGAAAGTAATAGTAATAAATAAATATATACTATATGGATAAAGACGTGTTTAATAGTTGTCTTTTTTTATACAATAGCTGTTTTGGGCTCAAAATAAAATAAATTCCTCGTCTGTTTAATTTGCAGTCTATTCAATTATTCGTAATCACGTTGTTGTAAATGTAAATTGAGATAAACAGAATTAAATATTACTCTTCCTTAATTTAATCTATATATATGCATAATTCATTATTCGTAACCAGACTCTGTTGTATGTTTATCTAGTTCTGCACGTTTCTGTATATATTTTATAATATTTACAGAAACGTGGTAAAAGAGCACATAGTTTACCTTCAGTTTTTTAAACGACAAGTTAACTTCCACATAGGTAACTGACGGTGGACGGTAAATTTAGTCTGAGGAAATGAACCAAGGAGGCTTACGCACTCACAGAATGAAAAACTCAGCGTGAAAAAGAAGCATAACATTATGGTGTTTCGTTTAGTGAGTGGATGATTTTTTTTACGTCTATTATAAATAAGGATTTCTAATAGTTGATAATTAAGATTGACTGCTATTTATCAAATATATATTTCCGTTGTTATATTTTAAAGTATACATAATATGATTACATTTTATATAAAGTCACGAGTACATATTACAGGAGATAAGAGGAGGAATCTAATTCCCTGCAAAGATAAATAGTATTCCATTTTTCAATTTTTTCGCGTAAAAAAATAAAAGCATACTAGTGAATGGTTAACAATATCTTGCACTTTATAGTTATGTGCTATATTAACTACGAGGCCCTTAATACATAGAGGTAGCTCGAATAATTTCAATTCTTCTTTCATTAATAGCTTTATAATGTCCATGTCATTTGCATACAAAGTAACGTAAAAAATCCTCCCTGCACGATCTCTCGAGGCGAAACAAATGAGCTTTTATTCTTATCCGTCTCGTTTCCAACAAAAAACTTGAAGTACCTACAAACGCTTTGATACGTGACTTGTCTGCACTCGTGCATTTTTAACAGCTTCGCTTTGTACAGCTGCCAAATATGCAAAATTTTCCCCAAACGTATCCGTAAATACAGTGCAATATTAAATAACAATTGTTTTTTATATAATATTAGGGGTGACAAATGATCACATAGTACACCTTATAGTAAGTGATGCGATGGCATTTTTTATGGTATAGGTGGCAAACACATATGCAGCTCATCTGATGATAAATGATTAGCGCCGTCCATGGACATTCGTTATACAAAAAGTGGCACAAATGCGCTTGAAGATCCCTAAGTTGTATCTGTTCAGAAATACCGCTGGTGACAGCTGATTCCACCAAGTAGTGTGGCAGTTTCATGGTAGGAAATTTCACGTAAAGCGCACAGTGGTGGATTGCCAACCATTGAGATGATGAGGGTGAAGTTATGCATTCTATGGTGATGTACGATGCATAAATTTACCGGGTGGAATAAATCCGAACAACTCCTCAGAACCCTTCATGGTAAATTCAGTAAAAAAGCATAGACCCTTCGCAATGCCAGTAAATCAAGCCAAACGAAAATTACCTGATCATCCCCGATTCTAGCAGCTCTTTGTTAAATGTGGTCAAATGGAACGAGCTGGTAAAGCTCTTGTAATGTTTTGGAAAGTTTTTTGTAAATTGGTACACAGTAGACTAACATGAAGTAGTGTCTTGCATAGAGCAAGGACGCTTTCTCGAGGGATAAATTTCTCAACATTTTGATTAATCACTGTTTTGATAACTTGCTTTCATACATTATTACTATTGCAATCCATTCTTATTACTTTAGCAACTCATGCCTTTATATAAATCCAAATTGCACCTCTTTTTCTTTTCTCTTATGTAGTCATATCTTGTTTTATTTATCAAGTTATTCTTACTTCAAACATTCTTAATAGACCTAATTCAGCCTTTCATACTAACTTATTGCTTAACTTACCGTGAGAATAATGGTTTTATAATCTTGTATCAAAATTGACGTACCGCTGAGGAAATCAACTATAAAATATCAGCAGGCTTATAATTGTGTCAGCACTATTACCGTTATTGTATACAGGGTTATTGGCAATTCGCCGTTTTCCCGTTAGGAGGTGATAGGGGTGACTATTTGTAATAATTTTAACGCCATATGCGTTATGCAAAAGTGTATCATTTTTTAAGCTATCACGTTTTTTTGATTTTTTCAAAATAAGTCAAAAGCAATATTATCTCCTCGTAACGGGAGTAAAAATAAAAGTAAAAATAGTATCGGCATATAATTGGTCTTTACATATGAAATTGCCGTATTTTTGCGAATATTTTTTTAAACTTTTTTATTTCTGTTATTCAAAGTAATCATGATCATGTAATCGATGCATCTTTGCCAACGCAGTGGTAGTTTATTGATGCCCTTCTCGTAAATATCAGCTGGACGGGAGGCAACAAACTCTTCAAAGGCATTTTGTACTGCCTCTTGGGAATTGATTTTTTTTTCCCGCTAGAAAGTTGTCCAAATTTTGGAAAAAGTAATAGTCGGTAGGCGCAAGGTCTGGTGAGTACGGTGGATGAGGGAGAGCTTCCTACCCCTAGTCTTGCAGCTCGGAGACTATCTGTTGTGCAGTAGGGGGTCGTGTTGACGTGTAGGAGCAGTGGAGACGACCGATTGACCAAAGCTGGTGGTAAATGTGCGAGCTTCTCCATCACTGTCTTCAGTTCTTCACAGTACACATCTGCAGTAATGCTCATGCTATTTGGTAAAAAACTCTGATTATTCACACAGGCACTAGACCACCAAACAGTGACCATTAACTTTCTACAGCTTATTTTTTTAGGGCATTGCTTTGGTGCTGAACCAGGATCTAACCAACTTGCTGAGCGCAAACGTAATGAAAATACAAAGCTAATAAATAAACAAAAGACTGACTTTGTAAAAAGAATGTCACAAAATTAATTTGAATTTAGAATTTACATCCATTCAAAACTTTTTTTGGTTTGAAATGGCCAATTCTGAAGAACGGCAATTTCACAGGTAAAGACCTAATACACATATATTGATCCAACTTCTGGCCTCCTCCTATCTAAAGGTTATTCTACTACGGATTGGTGGTGTTTACGTCTTCGTTTTTTTTTTCTATTTATTTCTTCTAACAGCAGGTTTCTTTCCGATGTTTTACTTAATCGTCAAACTCTTGGTAAATAAGCACTTAAATTAGCAACTTAAAATTTCATTGACTGGCACTGAAGATCGGACTCACTTTGTTTGAGTGCCATTTAAATTAAATGTTCTATTTTATGAGCTAAGAAAGGAAATTGCTAGGGCAAATAATATGATATAAATGCTAAGAATACTAATACTATATTATATGTTATTAACAATATGATAAATATAGAGATTGGAAATGAAAGAGCTAAATAAACACAAGATGAGCATTACTAGTATGTCTTAGCTTTTTAATGTTATAATTCTACAGAAGTATTTTATTCAACTTAAAAATGAGGAGATTCGATACGTATTATTAATATATGTCCACCGATTCTTTCGAAATTTTTCTACCATTATGTACGGCAATATTCTAATTAAGTAAAGAAAGCACTCGAATAGGTGACACAAGAAGTATCTTAGCTCAGCTTGGAGTTATGATTGGAGAATCCTATGAAAATTATAAATAAAATTGCTTGAATAAAACGAAAAAGTCGACATCATTAAATCGACGCACGAAGTTTATTCAATTTCTAAGTTAAGTCAGGTATTATTTGCTGTTTTTTTACTTTGATAATTAAATTAATTTTTCCCTCATTTCGTTGTGGACGTGTGACATAACGGATTTCTGGAAAGGAATTCTTTTTCGGAAATCATGTTTATTAAATTAATATTATTACACTATTTTTATTAGATACTTTGATCGTAAATTCAATGAGATTACGGGGTCATCGCCAGTCTAATAAGAATTTCATTTCTACTTTTGAAAACATAAAAAACGGTAATATGAAGATATATTAAAAAATGTTAAAAAATGTATGAATATACATGTAGACCGAAAGGAGCATTAATATATATATAGTCATATTGTACCAAAACAAGCTATTATTTCTAGTCTTCGTTTGCATCAAAAATGTGTAGTACATTCAAGGGTACTAACACGTGACCTGTCTACGTGCATACTTAACAGCTACGATATTTTACTCGTCAAGTTTACGAATTGCTTAACATTAGATGAGAACAAAGGTATTGTTACATTTTATATGAAGAATGAAAATATATACTATGAGCTTTTATGGCGATCTGGCACGTTCAAGATGTTTTCATATAATTATTTTGCTAGTCTTAATAGTATTTTTACGTCATTCTCTTTTTACGAAATAGAATTCTAGTAATTCACCCACGGCCCACTAAAATTTAGCTCATAATTTATTGTAAACCTTATTTTTAATAATATTTGCGGATTATGTTCCAGCAAATGTGCAGCGATTCATGGATGCTTTTTAATAACTCTCAGAAGATTCTTCATATGTAACGAATGCCACGACATGGTGGGTATATTTATCGAGGCCACTACCATATTCTATTATGTAGAACTTTAGCATAATTATATACACCCTCTTAAGATGAGTACCTTGTTTGAGTCAGTTTATATAGTAGGTAGGTCTATATCACACCTCCCTTCCACCTTAAGGTAAACAAAACAAGTTTTTTTTTTGTATTACGTTGAGAGTAACAAACGAGCACACATTTCACCTGATGGCAAGTGATTCCAGCGGCCCGTGACATCAACATTGATCGTTAACAGGGAATCATAATGCAGATGTGTTGTCACCCTTGAGGACTGAGATGAAATGCCTCGTCACCAGTAATAAGGGTCTCCGGATTCCTACACTTCACCAGTCGAAACACAGCAACATTATGCTGCTATTTTACGCTGGTGTTCTTTGAGTGCGTGGTCCCACCCCGGTCAAGCTGACCCATTTGATTTGCAGCTAGAAACAAACTGCAGTGTAGCTCTGCCACTATAACAATTTTAGCATGTGTCAATTTTAATGTCAGATTACTAGAAGTCTCTTTAAACGGAAGTAGGCTACTTAATATATTTAAATATTTATTTAAACTAACTTTGCCTATGACTATCTAGGTGCACTAGTCATTATTTAAAACGATGTCCAACATATTCACTAAATATGTAAACTAATGTATATGTAAAAAATATTTTCTTGTGAGTTTTAAATTTCAGAAATGTATTACTTATACAATATAGGATGTTGCAAATAAAATATTAAAATATTTACACTAAAATAAATAGAAAAACAAATCGAATGTGTCATTTGCTTCGCTTCAAGACGTACTTTCTTGGATTTTCTATACTATAAGCTATACCTAGGTCAACTGGTTACTACAGAGCAATATAGAATTAACACTTGAAACATTGTGAAACTCATCTTTTTTTTAATTATATTTTATTTATGATTTTTCGTAATGACTTTTTTCTTTATAATTTAACGTGATTAACTATGCTTCGTTTTCACAATCATCTATTTATCATTGAACATAAATCACGTGAAACGTAAAAATGAACGTGAAAAAGGAATTAAATAAATAAACCAATACAATATTTATTCCACAGAAAAAAAAAGAGACGGAGAAAATTCATAACAAGAAAGTAAAGTTGACGTGACTAATTGCAGATTAATCTCAAGAGCCTTCTATTGTGATAATGAATGGAATAAATTATACAAACTGGCAGCTGCCTTGTTTTGTGGTTTTAACCACTTCAGTTTTTAATTCAGTGTTTTATTACGGTGTTGCAATTTTAATGATTTCTTCACACTGACGTGAAGTGAAGTATGTTAAATGTAACGTAATAATAGCGAACATAAAATTAGTATTGAAGACTATTATTACATTTAACATAGTATGGGCTCAAAAAATAATAATTATATACAAGTTTAAGTTGAGAAGTAAAATTTTTTGTGATCATCGTATAAATTTTACCATTATACCTATCAGATAAATGTACGAGATAAGTTCTCTTTTATTTCTTCTCTATTTAATACTTTCGATACTAGGCGAACCCTCGATAAACTTCTATGGCAATTAAACGCTAATAGCAAATAATAATTAAAATAAGAATAAAATTCTATTATTACAATTTATATACTAATAAATTATTTTTTCTTCATACCGCCATTAACCCTGAAAATTAAACTCAGACCGTATTTCGTCAAAAATGATCACGACCATTTCTATGTTGAAATCATTAATAGCATCAAAAACCCAATATTACTCCAATATCAATTTACGTAAACGAAAACAAATACGACATCAAAATATATAGTATTTTGCTGGTATTGAAATTACTAAATTTACTTTTTTACCTAGACCATTATTACTGATGATGAGGCATTCCATCTCAGTTCTCAAGGGTAACAACGCATTTATATTATGTGTCCTTGTCAAGTATGAATGTAGATATCATGAGGTGCTGGAATCACTTACCATCAGGTGAACTGTGTGCTCGTTTATTAGTCTCAATATAATATAATAATATTATTTATGGCCTGAACTTACAAACCTTGAAGACTATATATAATCAAAATCGCGATCAATACCTTTATAATTACTCAATTTTTGTACAGTATTAGTTTCATATCTTAAAAAAAATATTTATAATTAAAATAGATCACAGAAAAGATACATATTATTAAATCGTAATCGTAAACGAGTTTTAGTCTGGCAGTGCGCTTGTGCACGTTTATCTCCACCTCTATGGCACTCAATGGGTATACCAAATTAGATGTGGTTTTCAGCTATGTAGAGATAACATTACTTGATTATTTAAACCGGTGTCATTAAATGTCAATTTAAAAGTGTGTCGCATACAAAAAGAAGTCTGAAGAAAAAATGGTGCTGAGTGTATATTCTAAGTAACTGTTAGGCAGATTGGGTCCTTTATCGACCCCATCTCGCATGCAGCGTACTGTATTTTACATGTGACATGAATATATATATATATATATATATATATGTATATATATATATATATTACGTCCGTGTCATCCTATTTATGGTCAAAAACTCTTTCTGTAAACAATGCTTATGACATGGTAAATAGCGGTGATATTTTCTTTTATGTATTATCCTTTTTTCTTTTGATGGAAAAAGATACTTTTGAACACAAGATATTTAAATATGCAGGAGACTGAACATCCCGTCGAAGCGTTCAAAGACAAAGCCTTCTAAAATAAAAAACATGTTCATAGAAAGAAAGAATCATAGGTATTTTTTCTTTTACTGTGAATCTTATTCAAATATAGGAAAAACTTGTTCTGCTTACCGAGCTTTGCCATTTCCTTTGTCAGCATATTGAAGTCATACAAATGGAACAAATTAAGAGGTATGTTAGAGACTACACCTTATGTGCTATGTTCTTTATTAACTTGCTTATTAGACTGTATTAACTGTAATATCTACTGAAAAAATAATTGTTTTTTTTAAAATAATGAACGTGTTTTAAAGTGCCAATAGTCTATTGTTTAAGGGTATGGTCTGCGAAGCTTAACGTCTTAGGTTCGAATCCACCGTTTGCCCATAATACCGCAAACCATCTTCAAGCACAAGCAGTTTTGCTTGGATGAAGTGTTTAACGGGAATATTAGTATACTATTTTGTGAAAAAAGCAGTAAATTAGTAAATATGTATTAAATATACTTAAGACGTATAATTTCAATATATTAAGTATAAATAATAAGAAAACTTAAATATAACAAGGCCCGTACTGTACTATTTAAAATGGTCCTAGCCGGTAGTATGATCTAGTCACCAGTTGGCATATCAAAGAATTAAAAAGTTAAGAGTAAAGATCACCGTATTAAAGTACGCGTAGATATGTACGAATGAAGCGCTATGTACTTACTACAATAGATGTGTTAAAAAAAAATTTTACATTTTAAAAAACAAAACGAAAACAAATATTCAAAACTCCGGATGTGGGTAAGACACTATTTAAAAAAATTGTATGTTCCATACGTACCTATATATTTACATTTTCTTATAGTATTGATGGCAAACAGCAAGCAGCTCACTGAAGATAAGTGATTACCACAATACCAGAGAACTCGCAGATGCCCACCTTTATTTATTTATTTGCTCTTTATTGCATTAACCTTAACAAAGTTCAAAGTTCACAAAGGGCGGACTTAATGCCAAAGGCATTCTCTACCAGTCAACCCAAGGTGTGGTGAGATATGTGTACGATAGGTGTAGCAATAAACTAATTAATAAAAGAAAAAACAAAACAATACTAAAAATAACTAATACAAGCAAATAATAATACATACAGGTATAGATATTAAATACATAATACATGTATAAATACACAATATATATGGTAATTATATTGTAATTAGTTTAGTTTTATTGAACTGAACATATTACGCCTATTTGATATACAATTACAATTTCAACCATTTATTTCTTCTCTTTAGCAACCGTGCTAGGTCCTAGATCTGTGTTACAGCTGCTTAGCCCCTCCTCCGGATGAAGTATAATTTATAATAAAACTTAGAATTACTGTTACATTAAAACTATAAGTTAATTAAAGAAAAAAGAAGAATATCCCAATAAGGGAGGTAGTATTAAATTATCTTAGTTTAAAATTGTACACACAAATTATAACTAGTCTAGTGAATTAACGATACTTGTTATATCATATATATACACAACATACACATATATAAATTATAGATTATTATAATAATTATATTTTTATATATATATATATATATATATATATATATATATATACATATATAGTGGTAGCTACCAATAATATTATATACATACAAAAAGTAAAACTAATAAAAGGATTTTAAAGGAATATATATTATTATTTATTTATTTCAACTTTCTAGTATTAACCTAAAAATAATACAATAGACAGACGTGATGCCCGTCATTATTCTCTGCCAGTCAACCCATCATTGTGGCAGGTATTTCAGGAGATAATAATAACTATTAAAAAATGTAACTATTATTATAAAAAACAAAGCTATTATAACAAAACACATTTTTAATTTAAATAAATATATTTTATACAGCCTAATTATTTTAAAAACTTTTTAAAATTTAAAAAATGCTCTCGTACTCGATTCTTGAATAAATTAATATTAGCTATGCGACCCCAAGATTTTTAAATTATAGTCATTTACACATTATTGTATGAAACAAGGGCGTTATAATTAAATCAAGTTTCTCCAAATTATGACTTAGGAATTTTATTAATTATAAAAATAAAATTAATAAAATAGTAACAATAAATATTTAAAAAATCGTAAGAAATATTGCTTGTGCCATATGACCAAACTAATTCCCTTTCCGTTTTTCATACTGCATAAAATATATTATATAAGTATACTTGAATATGATTAATGATGAAAATACGATTAAGTCCGCAATGTCGTCATAAATCAAAACCAGCAACCCCTTACGACACTAGCAGAGACCACCGTCTCTACTATCAGTTGTCTGAATTGCAGATTTCGCGAACTATGTGTAATATTATGGAAGTAATTAGGAGGCACTGAAATAAGCATTATGCAACACATTATTAACATTACTAACATTTAACCTTAATTGTTATTTTAAATAAAATTTAGATTCAACATACATAGGTGAAAAATAATATGAGTAACGTTTAATTTGCAGTCCAAAATTTAAACGAAGGGTAACACAAAAGATATCGCTAATGTGGCAGGCCCATGGTTTCAAATTTGTGCGCATATGCGATATCTTCATTCATTTTAATGCCTTTTCAGCCTTTTAAATCATTTTTTATTGTATTATATATGTTATATTGTATGTGAAGTTGGTATTGGCAAATTAGCACCATTTTCACTCGACGATAAGTGATAATAGAAAATAAAATTAAAAAAAGCTTTATTCAAAAAGTTTACACAAAACACTTTGAATCATCAAGATAGTAAATAGGACCACTACTTCGAAAGGCAGCTGCTAACGAGAAGAACCCAGAGCTCAAAGTTTAAATCCCATCATATTTTTCATAAATAGAGAGTAGTAAGATTATTTTATTATTTGGTTTTTAACCAAAATTTTTATCTGTTTATATTGATTATTATTTGCGAAATTTTATTCAATATGCGTATGCTATTGCCCATGAACGATTTTGTACCTATTTAATTTGTTTAGTTTATTTTAGTTTGTTTTTGTTTTTTGTATTGATAGCGTGTACATTAGCTTTTATAGAATATTTTTGTAAATTCTTACGGATAAACAGTATGTTATCGTAAGTATATTGCCAATTTCATTAAATTCCCTTAGCGATACTCTAAATTTTAGATTGTAAATAGTGCATCCCTGTAACACCTACATGTTCAACCAAAATTTAAAATACACATGTGTTATCATCCTTGAGGATTGGGATGAAATGCTTCCGTACCAGCTACCTAGTCTTGTCGATTAGACTCATTCATGTGACAACCAGACAATTTGCAGCGTTAAGCTAAGCAGACAAACTATACCAAATAAGGATTTGTCGGACGATGGAAAGACTATGTTTACCCAAAATTGTTGTGTTGAATAGCGACTTAACCCTAAAGTGTTCAGAGTAGAGCAACAAAACAATAAATGAACAACAAAAAATTATATATATATTGATAGTTCTTATATATATATTAAAAGATAATAAACTAGATATTCGAAATAGAATGCATAGAAAAAAACAAAAGAACTCTCTCTCTAGTAAGACTCATAGTTTACAGGAAAACCTTAACGACAATTCATCTTAAAGTTCTCATGGAAAACGAAATGGTATGGAACCATGACGATTTAGGGACCTTCAAGAAGCGAGCCTTTCTATTTCTTAAAGGCCGGCAACGCATCTGCAGTTCCTCTGTTGTTGCGGTTGTCCATGGGCGTCAATGAGCACCTCGGTGTTCCCGCCGCTCGATTGCTCCCTTTTATCTATAAATAAAAAAACAGTTCGAGTCAGAGTTCGACTTAGAGACGGTTTGATTTTCTTTTATTTTTTATAAATATTACTAATTGGATTTGTAATCTAGAGTTCGTTACTAATACAAAGAAAGCGGCTTCAGAACCATCATCCCGAATTTGATGAAAAATTACATTAACTTTTCTTGGAATTAATATCATTTTATTTTTTAAAATACATTTCATTCCACCCTATTAAGGCTGTCTGAATGTCATATTTACCTCGACAAATCCTCATGGAATCTGTAACAGGTGCGTCCTTTTGACGTTGACGGCGGATTACCATTTCGAACACCGTCTTTAAAAGACAGTATTATGTTAATTTTTGCTTATGTCAAGGACTTGAATACGTCGATACGATGTAAGCGTGTTTTTTAAATAAAAGAGTCGGAAAAGCAGCTAGTGGTAAGTAACAACCGTCCGCAACACCAGAGGAGTTGCAAGGGTTGCGGCTCTTTATGTTATCATAAAGTACTCTTATGAGTAGGTTCTTTCCTTGAAGGTCTCTAAGTCGCATCAGTTCGGAAATACTGCTGGTAGCAGCTGTTTCCAAAAGCTATCGCTGCGTGATAGAAAACATCTGTATAAAGCATACAGTATGTATCTAGAAATTTCTCGTATATGTATTTGTTTAGAACATAAAACAAATTAAAGAAAATTTTGCAACGAAGTTCAATGAACAAATGGGCATCAGAAATCACGTATTATCGTTGTATGTTGTCAATCTGCCAAACAGAACTAAAACTTTTGTTGTGGACAATTGGTCGTGGTCAACAGTTTAGATAATTTCTGTAGTTTTGGTTTTCATTTAATTTCAATTTAATTATTCTAATATGAGATCGTATATTAAAGTCCACATTTAATGGTTTTAAAAGGAATGCAAAAGTTTTCCAAAAAGGAAAAAATCCCTTAATCATGTCCACCATATATGTAACAGCTTCTCAACCTTTAGAAGAACTCTGAAAAGCATTACCGTAAACTTTTCCCTTAAACGCACTATGTAGATGTGGATTTGATAACAAACCTGGTGGGAAAATAATACCTTGTTAAAAAGAAAACTAATTTTTAAATAATAAAAGTGGTAGTGCTTAAAGAAAAATATTCTATTATCTTATCGTTTAGGGTAGATGCACTAAATACTTAAGCAAAGATAAGAAGATGTAGCTATGAACGGAAAATAGCAAAGAATATAAAAACTTCGAAGAATGTTCCGCACTTTGGCCAAGAATTTATGTATATTGTAGGTAGAATGTTCAAGATTTATTTCAAATATGTGCTTCACAGGAATTTTGTAGCATTTATGTCTCACTATTGTTAACTCTAGTGGCCTAACCTAGGCATCAACATCAACGGAAACTATTTCAATCACCTCAAGTTCGCGGAAGGCTTTTACCCGAAGGGGGTCCATACAGGCCTAGAACAGAATTATATTGCATGCCTATAAAGAAAACTAAAATGTTATCTTGTATGGAATGAAATAAAGCTTTATTATTTATATTATTAATATTATTGTTCACTCTACTATCAATTGAAACTATCTATAATAGGAGTAAAATTTACAATAGGGGGGGGGGGCTATCTTCAGCAGTGACTAGTGATGTGCTAAGATGATGATGTAGATGAATACCCTTAATCATTTACGTACCTTAAATGACCTTTTTATATTTATATGCTACTACCTGTTGCCCGAAGCTTCGCATACGTAGATATATGTATATTGATATGAAGCTTGTAGACAAAAAGGCTTAACGTCGCGTAACGAAACCATAGCGCGATTTAGAAACAGTGAACAACTTCACCTACCAAGATTTCATTCATAGCTAGTATGAAAGTTCTTACATGTACTCTCCGAAAATTCTGTCTCCAATCCATAGCATATATATTACATAGGATTAAGGGGTCAACAAGGTACACTACTGTTGCGGATGGGGAAACCCTGACGGGCTAATTCCCGCAATACACCAACAATTTCATTATGGTGATCATCCTTTATAATGGAGATATTTCCCTTAACAAAGTAGATGAAGATACTAATTTACCCATACATATCTGTTATTTGTAACCAATAGTTGTGTCTAATGACATCCACGTGACACAAGTGGATGAAAATTTTTACGGCCGTTACCATTTAGACAGACCAAAAAACCACTAATATGTAGAACGTATGAAGTTTTTAAGTATTATTATAAATTTTTGAGGCGTGAGATGTTTTTTTTATTTTATAAATCTAGTATTCTATGAGTGGATAGTCTCTGAGTTCGAGTCGATTCAATCAGATCTACATTAGTTTAATATTATTCAGACACAAAATCATAAAACAAACTTGCTGTGTCGTATGTCGTATAAGAAACATATCCCAAATACATGACTTACGTATATACATGTATGTATTATTATGTGTATATATTATGTATTATGTAGTATGTATTGTGTATATTATGTAACTTTTAAAGTAAGTCCTAAGTTCTTCAACGGTTCACAATTAAATATAAAAAACCAAAATTACAAAGTACTAAGAAAGTTGAATTAATTAAATAAAATCCATAGATCTAAGGTAAAGTAAACAAGTAAACTTGTTTTAAATTCGATTAGAGGTAAAGTAATAAAATCGTTAATAAAACTCATTTAGTATTCGCTACTTTTAATGAAGAAAGACCAAGTAAATATCCACATTTGTTGGTATAAATTATTTCATTTTTAATCAGTTGGGCGTTCCGTATAGTATAGGAAACTGTTAAGTTTCAGCTTTTATTACAAATGTAAGGAAAATATTGATGAACTCCACCAAATACAAAACGCGCCGACAAGGGCAACACATTACTTATTCTTTGTCCATAAATATTTTATATTGCAAGACTGTGGCAATAAATTTAAGCATAAACGATTTCATAAAATTGTTTTGGTAAGTCTAGTTATATAATTGTAATATCCGACTGCCACGGAAGTGTTATGTTTTTCGTGCGTATCTTGTATGTATACATATGTATGTACGTTTGTTAATTTTTTTATTACCTCGTGTCTTCCAAATGGTTGAATGAATTTCGACAATTAAGGTATCGTTATATTTGCCTTAAAAACTTAAGTGTCCTTAAACAGTTGTTTGAAAAGAAAAATAAATAGTGAATACGTTAAAAAAAACCAAACTTATCGAGTAGAGTATCAAGATAAAGGAAATTAAAAGGGGATTACAAATATATATATATATACATATATATATATATATATACATATGTATATATATATATATATAAATATATGTGCAAATTTAATTAAGTATACTATATTAAAAAGTTTTAATATAGTGTAATATAATTAATGCATCGCTTATAAATAAAATAGAAAATAATATATAATTGAAATAATCAAAAATACAATTTAAAAGTACACATATATATATATATACACTATAACACATGATAGAGAATAGATAGCAAAATTAAAATAATCTATAAACAAAGAGTTTACTTTGTTTATAGTTTATTTATTTAATATTTTTGTACTCAAAGTTTCCTATATTACTTCCCTTATATAAATGATATAAGAGATGTAATATAGAAAAGGTAAGTACAAAGGCCCAGCTTATTTTAAAATTAAAATCTCTTCAACCAGGCCTGGTATTGAACATATTATCGGGAAAAAAAACAGCGTATATACAAAATAAAATACAGAACATTATTTATTTACAAATATGCATAAATTTATTAATAAATACATATAATATATAAATATACATATATATATATATATATATATATATATATATATATATCTATATATATATATATATATATATATGCATATATACCATACAATAAAGTTAACATAACATTTCCTTATATATTTAACTGTATTAAGATAAGCAGTATTCCTTCATAGTCGTTTAAATAGCACAACAGTTCTCGTGGCACGAATTATTTCAGGAAGAGCATTCCGCAAACGAAAACCCCTGCACAGTGAAGGATAGGAATTGGTATAGAAACCAGTTTATTTTAACTTTATTTTCTATTCTCAATCTTGTTTTATTTATAAAAAAAAACAAAAATAACGTAAGTTATATTTAAGTGTTCATTGAACGAAACTAAAAAAAAATATTCATTAGTCCTACAATATTTTAATTCCATTTTACAAAATATACCATATTTATTTTAGAAATTTGCATTATATTTAAAATATCTTGATCCTTAAGATCTGAATTCAACCATAGTATTTAAGTAACAAAATGATGAATATATTTATTCACCATGTTTTTGTAGTAATATAATTGTAATACTAATAATAGTAAATTATTTTTTGCTTAGGACAAAGGCGCTAGAGAAGATAGTATTGATCATGTTTCACCAAGGGATTATCTGATGAGTATTCTTAATATAAAAATTAGATAACAAAACGAACATCTAACAAAAGTGTCTTATGGCATACTTTCTCAAACTATTTATAATTTTTTTATGAAATCAATATACTTTATCATATATAATAATACATATACATAACTAGTTGATGATGATAACTCGATTAAGTTGGCAATGCCATCATAAATCATACCTAGCAACCCGTACGACACTAGCAGAGACTACTGTGTGCTCCTCGGTAGCCTGAATTGTAGATTTCGTGAAATATAATAGTATAAAAGTAATTAAGAAGTCCTAAAGTAAGCGTTTTCATCACACATTGTTTGAATTAAACTGTAGATTGAACAAATATCCAGTTGATTAAATTTATTATTACTATTTATATATATATATATTATAACTTCTTTCGATTTTGCGCCATTTCTAAATTTTTTCGTGTTCATTATCAAATTACAATATGGAATGGGGTGTTAAAGAAAATAGGATTGCAGTGATCGATTTAATGTTCGTATATCGTACTATCAACAGATACAACAACACTTCCTCTGTCGAAGACCAGAAAAGATCAGGGCGGCCGCGTGCTGTTAGAACTACAAAGGCTGTTAATGATGTTAAAGCCAGAATTCGTCGAAATCCCGTATCGCTAGATATGAAGATTCCCACTCGGACTCTGTCGCGTATTATAAAACAAGACCTGAAGCTCGGTGCTTATCGTCGATATACAGGACATGCCCTAAATGAATCTTTACAATTAAAGAGAGTAGATCGATCAAAAGCCTTCTGTCGCGATACGCTGGTGAAAGACACATAAATATATCCTCTTTACTGATGAAATAATTTTCACAATTGAAGAACACTATAATAAGTAAAATGATAAAGTGTACGCTCACAGTTCTAAACAAACTGCTCAAGTGGTCGGAAAGGTACAACGTGGTCATCATCCCGCGTCAGTGATGGTTTGGTGGGGCGTGTCTTGTCAAGGAGTCACAAAACTACATTATTGTGAAAAAGGAGTGAAAACTTACATTACAATACATCATTGTTCATCTTGGATCATGTTGAAAAACCTCTCAGCAATACACTTATTAAAAATATACCGTGGACTTTCCAGCAGGACTTTGCACCTGGTCACAAGGCACGAACTACCCAAGTCTGGCTTGAAACCAACGTTCCGGACTTTATAAGAGCTGAAGACTGGCCCTTATCTAGCCCAGACCTCAATCCTTAAGACTTCAAATTATGGCCAGTTTTAGAGAACACCTGTTGTATATGACAGGACGACATTGAGTCTCTTAAAAAATCATTGGAGTAAGCAGTGGCGAAATTTCCCTTGGAAACAGTGCGTATCCATAGATTTGTGGCTAAACAGATTAAAGGCCTGTATAAAAGGCAAAGGTGGCCATTTCGAAAAGAATTTGTTAATGCATTTTCATTTGTAACAGAACTTACGATTGGACTAGGATATATATATATATATATTTATATGGTTTCATTAAACCTAATTACTAAAATGATCGTACAGTTCTTTTCCTCGTAGTCTACTTCTCGCTATTTAAAAATATAGATAGTATATATACATAAAAGTAAAGAAACCGCCTATTTATATAGATCCCACTGCTGAGCATAAGCCTTCGTCCTGGGAGGTGTTGGAGCAGAGTGTTCGAAATATTTATTTTCTTTAAACTGATTTCTTAGATATGCATGATGTTTTTCTTCACCGCAGATCACAGTATTATATATTAGCACTTAAAATTGCAATTCAACAATTTCGTAGATTTTGGCACCGGAATGGTACTCGGTTTGCTATTGTACTATGAATTATATGCGATTGCTTAGGCAGAGCTCTACCACGGCTCTATTTGTACATGTAAATAATTAAAGGTTAAATACGTAAATATATATGAATATAAAAATATATAATAGTCGCGTATTAGCAAAAATCCCTAGTTTGAGACTTTTCCTGGCCAATAGTTCCAGAGAAATGAAGCCTTAACCTTAGTATGTAAAAAGTTTTCTTCGTTTATCATTCGAAACTCATATTTCTTACCAAGTTATATTAACACAACAAACCTGAAGTTTTATTTAGTTTCATTGAGATAAATAGTGGTATGTTAAATAATCAAATATAATGTATAATGCAGTGTTGTGTGTGTTCCAATAAATGGAATATTAAGTATTATAATATGTTTGTTTAAATTTACACTGCAGCTTCGTGTTTATGCATAAATGAAAATAATGCAAATTAAACGCGCGTTTACTCTATTGGTGTACCCATAAAATTATCAATTCAATCATATATTTAGAGAGAAACCCTGAATCTCCGCTTCCTTGACGGTCTCAAGGCGTGAAGTCGGGGTATAAAATAATAATAAGCGATTTTTAAATATCGAGTTGAAAGTCTCTTTCAGAAAAAAATAATTATAAACTTAATAAATCCATTTTTAAAATGAGTTATGTAAAGCACGGATTTGTTGGAAATATAAATAGCCCCTCGGCTAAAATCAATTTATGCAAATTAACATGTTATTTCATCAGGAGGTGGTTTCAAAACATTTTGTTTGGAAACTTCCACTCGGGCAGTTTATTTAAGATGTTACCTAGACCAAAACACTGTGCTAGAACACAATACCTCTGTAATAATTTATTACACTTTTGAATATATTTTTTTAATATATACATAATACCTGTGAAATTATAAAACTAATTATCGATTTCATGTATCTTCGTTGAAAGTTGATATTTATTTAATTTATGTTTTATAATAATGGATAGTCAATAAAATAAATGAAACCATGTTAAGAATTTTTAGATAATTAACAAATTTGTGCAAATTATACCCAGGCGAATATTGCATTGACAACGATAGGCGATAAATATCGTAATGATTAGGTACTATAGTTACCGTATCAATATTTCGAAATGAATGTGAGCTTTGTGCTAAATATTACATAGAATTTAAGTATTCTACTGATGGACTAAGATCGTAGCACCCTATTTCATTCTATGACAAAGACGCCGATGGATGGCTATAAAAAAACACTGACTGCATGGCCTCTCCCGATAATGGAATAATCTGTACAATATTATTAATCTTTACAATTCCACGTCGTTAACGACATCAATTTTTTTTAAAATGCTAGAATCATTATTAACATTGCTAACATTCCTGTTAACCATTCGAACTAAGATTAGATGCTTGTGGTAGGACATGGTTCACGACAATAGACGAATGGCGGACAACAACAATGGGTAGTTTCGGCGGATACGAACTGACGTCCTTAAGTTTCGCAGACCGTACCCTAAACCATTAGTCTATTGACGCTTCAAAATATATAGATACTCAACCTTGATAAATTATATGATGTCCTCCAGTCGATTTCGACCACGGCCATATCTTCTAATTACTATCAGATGACATGCCGTGACTACTTGCTCAAACACAGAAGCTCACTCACTCCTCGTCCCTTTCTATAGTCCAATTTAATGCATGTGCAATCAGATTGAAGTAAGGTTATGATTTGCTATTTGATGCTCGCCTCAGAATTGAAAGCAGGATTCTGCGCGTAGCAGCCAGCTACACTATCCTATACTCCATGCAGCAGAGTGACGAACGGTCGATACGTGAAATCATTGTAATTTTTAGCCTCAATCGTTAAACAATTTAATACTATTTTTCATTAATGAAGAGGCTGCGAAAACCTCATTGTGTGATTTTTAAGTGTCAATTATTTAAATTAAAACCTATGCCCGCAGAGTGGATATCGATAATTCACTTTTTATTACCTTTAACCTCAATATCTCGTAAATTGTATTAATATACTGTTCTCAGTACCATAAATATATATGTAAACCACTAAAAATTCTAAATATAGTAAATCCCGACTATCTTTATTTTTTGAATAAATTCAGTAAATTTCCCTCGTAAATTTCGCTGTCACTTTAAAAACTCTCACGGATTCCTTGTACCAATTTCTCCCCAAGTATCAGGATTCAACTGATTCCGGTCTGCGTGATTTATATTTCGCAGTATGGCTAGCAGCATATTACTCCATGTAGAATAAGATATATCTAATATGAAAGACTATAATTTATTATAATGGATACAAATATCAAATGTATTCGTAACAAAATAAAATTAAAAATTAGCTTCAAACTTGTGACATCTTTTTATATGAAGTAAATTGTTCATCATTTGAAGTCGAAAATAAGAGATAATCGCGTAATTTTTAAAAAAATATAAGGCACCTTAAAAGATTTGATTCACGAAGTCGAAATTTATACAAAATCAAAAACTTTTTTAATTATAAGTCAAGTAACTGCTTCTATTGGGTTGTTGAGGCATTTATAGACACTGAGAGAGGGAACAAATTTAAGTTAGTAAGAACAAAATTATAGTGCATAATAAAAAAGAGATCCGCATCTTACTAGAAGAGACTAATTTTAAGCTACGTTTGCTAAAACAAGGGTTTGCGATCCTACTTTAATATAAAATAAAAATTATTTCTAGACAATAAAACAATAAAAAACAAGATTCATAAACAGGGAGTAATTTACAATAACTCCTTTTACATAATCATTAAGGGTGTCCACAAAAACATGTTAACTTTCTAATTTGCGAGTTTTTAGAACCGCTAATCGGTCTCAGTGTGCTAATTGCTTCCCCGATTACGAGGTATAAAGCCATTGTGGTCGATAAAGAGCGTTTTTCTCACTGTGTTTAAACACTGTCCTTAGAGTCGTAAATTTTTGCCAGTTCTTATACAATACGAGGGTCAAGCCCAAAGGAATTAGATACTCAATAATTATAAAATTTATTCTTTATTATATTTTCACAAAGGTGAAGATGTTTACACTTTTCCATTCAGCATCTTCTATGCTAACCAAACATAAACCGCCTTTTCCTTTACATTTCCAGTACTTTTTGGAAACAGATAAAAAAATCCCACAATGCTAGGTCAGGGGTACGGTAAGGTAGGACACGTTGTCTTGATCCAGATAGTCGCGTGTTCAGATAGAAGTGCGCTTACAGAGGGACAGTTGTCCATCATAGTTTGTAATGCGTTTAATCCAATACCCAGTTCTCATTTAAGATCGTCATATGTAATTGATGGTATTTTACGAATGTTATGCGAGAAATTGAACATTTTGTTGAGTAAACGCAGTTGGTTTAATCACACTTCCCCGTTCTACTTATAATAAAGCAAACCAATCAAAAAGTGTTGCTCGTTAACAAGTAGACTCATCGAAACTTGTGACTGAAAGCTAAAAACATTCTTGCGGCTTTAAACCTTTTCAAAGTCATAATAAATCACCGCGCGAAAATAACGTAGAGTTGGTACCATTTTTGTGAGAAATTGCCCGTCAGGGTTCTCGGATAAATTTCATTTATAAAAAAATAATTCGATTTAATAAGTGATCGAGTTTCAAATTTATCAGCCAATAGCCTTTACGTTGAGTGTAAAATAGCTTGCAAGTGCGAAACAAATGTAGTAAAGAAAAATGGAAAGTAGCTGCAAAAATTCCCACTATTGGACATAGAACCAATAAGGTCCAATGCAGATTGGTGGACTATATATTTTCGAAATACCTTTTTATTTATTTCTTAGACTTCAGGTTCCTCACGATATTTCCCTACACCGCCGAGTACGTGGTTAATTAGTTTTGTTTAGTAGTTAAGGAGTACTTATTTATTTTGACACTAGTAGTAGTTGTATATATATATTTGTATATATATAGTTGTATGTCATACATCGAGTAGTTAGTACTTTTAATATCTTCGTTTGATTTTTTTTTCATTTTTTTTAATTAAAATAAGTGAATAACGAAATATTACAAACAAATATCACCAAAGTGTGAAAACAATTTATCAGGAAACAAATTAAGCACATTATATTATTATTATTACACATTAGTTAGTCACTTATAGAACAAAATAACATTAATATATATATTATAGTATATGAATTGGACATAACACAGCAAAGTAACAAAAAAAAAGAAATAATAAATAAACACAAAAATAAAATCTACTTTAAACTTTTCTATATGATTTTTTAAAGATGTTTTTACTCAAGCACTCATTTTCAGAGAATATTTCAATACATGTTTTCGACACTAAATATTTCTTTCTTCTCTTCCCATAATAATAACATACAATAGGCTCATCATACATTTTAATGTTTTTATTTCTGTGACAATCATTATGATGTTTTTTTAAACAACAAATTGTAATAATATATTATAGAAATTCTATGTAGGCAATTAGATTTATAATACTGTGAATAAATAAAATGAAAGTAAGGATGACATATGAGCACAGTTTCCATGATACTAAGTTTTATCCTCAACTTATATAATACACTACTGTTATTTTAATCAAGATGCATATGCCTTGTTAGCCGTAACACTGAGATAAAATGTCCCATTACCCGTAAAGGTAAGGTAATTGAGCAAATAAATTGATACTAAATTTGTACAACATATAAAACTGTTAAAAACGGAAAGAAAAGGTGAAATATTTCAAATATTAAACTAAAATTTGAAATATATGACAAAAATAGAAATTACACATACGAACCTGATGTGAATAATATTTATCTTTACCGATGCCGACTACAGGTTTCATTTAAATGTTGCCATTGGTTCGTTCTTCATTCTATTACAAAATGTAGATATGCGTGATTGTGCCATAAGGGCGCAGTTCACAAAATCCGTGCCCGTACTTATAACCAAAACTAACTTCTAAGTTTAGCATAAACATGTATTATTCCGTCTTATTATAATATTTGGAGCGTAAATAGAGGCCCGTCTGGTCCAGGCTACTGGTTAAATTAAAATATCGACATCTCCGTAACGACAAAACTAATCTTTTTTTATTAATAATTTAGGGATGACTACGGCCCATGAAATCTACTTCTATACTCAACAGAGATTCAAGATACATCATGATAACATAGTGCACCTGTAATTGGGTTCCTGGATCACTATATAATCATACGAAATACAGCAGCGTTATGATTCTATTTCATTTGTTTTATAAAATATAGTGCATGCAGCTCACCTGATGGTAAACGAACAAACGAGCACACAGTTCAACTACAACTGAACAAGGAATCATGATGCAGATGTGTTGTTATCATTGAAGACTGTGATGGAATGCCTCATCACCAGTAATAAAGGTCTCCGGATCCCTACACCAACAAGACGATGCAAAGAATACCAGCGTAAAATAACAATTTTACAACGGTATTCCGTGAGGGCGTGGCCCTCCCCCGGTCGAGCTGATCCATTCATTCTGCAGCTAGAAACAAACTGCAGTGTAGCTCAACCACTCTTAAGACGATCGACCCCGCCCATAAATTTGCAATACCAGAGGAGTCGCAGATACACTGCCTTTAAGAAAGGTATACGCTCTTTTCTTGAAGTTCCCAAAGTAGTATCGTGTGAGTTGTGCGGGACAGAAAATATGGTATACTGAAAATATGTGGCATTTATGACAAATGTGTAATAGCTTATAATCTATAAATACATAATTATTATCTTAACAACATAAGTAGGCATTATATATAATTTTACATAATTCATTGCTGTAGTTGGTTTGGCCAGTGACAATGTAATGTTGCTCCCTTTTGTCATGTAGCTTGCCCTTATGTTAGGCTACCTAATTGAGTATAATATTGGGAAATCGTGACCAGAATACTGATTTGCAGAATGCAATGTATATGTATCTGATAATAATCTATTAAACAATGTACATTGCTTTTTAATTGTTTATCTGTAATAGATTGTTGCAAATGTAATTCAATTTTATATTTTAGGTTTATCACATACGTAAATTTATTTATTATTTGTATTGATATGAATAATTCGTGCGATCTACTCGTATGTATTTTTTATAATTAAATATTTTTTTATATAATAAAAATAAAGGAACGGAATATGTATTTTAATTCCATTTCGTTAAAGTAAGGTTGCTAACTCTGTATTTAAATTATCTTTGAGTTGGCTTAATCTATGTACATAACTACATATAGCTTTATATTTTGGGTCTTCAATCTAGACCACTTTTAATTTGATCATAAGATAAGATTACATTGGGTTAGTCGTCCTTTCGGCTATTTGATCCGAACATGCTAGTACATCTTACGAGAACGTTGATGAAATTAAGAATTTAATCCTTATTTACCTTTCGTAGTAGACTGTGGAAAAATAACTCTACTGTGCATATTAAGATGTATTTAAATGTATTAATAATATCCATACAAGTGTTAATTTTAAGGTGTTTGATTTTTAAACTATTTTTAAGTCTTGTTATTTTTAGTGAATTTATCACTAAAAATATTATAACACAACTACTCATTTAAAGTTGTAACCATCATCGATAATTTTAGAAATATTGTCTTTTTAAGGATTGATCTTATCATACCTGTATTTATAGGTTACGTTTAGCAGTGGGCTAATGATGAACTGAAAAGATATCGATGGTGATGATTTCTGATTACGTGTTCAGGTTCGTTCCTTAGAAAACATATCGACTATACCATCGTATTCGTTTTCTTATTCAATCAGTCATTATTTCACCACCTTGTTGTTGATTACAATAGGATATAGAAGTAGAAAGCACTCTTATAATTTTTTTCGCCAGTACATGCTGAACTCAGAAATTATAATAAATTTAAGTTGGTCATAGATAGATATAGTGCGTAAGACTGACCCTCAATGCTTTCTTGTTTGTTTAATCATTTATTTATTTACGTACCTAAATGTAATATTTTTAACGAAGCCTATGTTCGAGAATCTGATAAATTGTACATAGGCTTAGGCAATGATATATATTATATTTATATATAAATTCTTTACATAACTTCTTAATAATAATAAGCAAAGAAGCAAATGGTATTTAGCTCTATTATGTAACAGTTCACAGCCTTTGCAAAAACTTAGTGAATATCCCGAAACTTTCGCTGTAGATATGAACTTTATAAACCAATGAAAATAAACGAAACTCATGATTTATTTTCAGTACTTTTACAGTTTACCCGGTAAGAGCAATGGCTGTAGCACACAATGTACCTATGTATTTCACAATGACACAAGATACTCGTATATTATTATAATATGGGCCTTGGCTAGAATTTTAATTCAAACCCATATTTATATATGTATGTAGATTATTTTACCTTATTACGTTGAATAAAAATAAAAACAAAATATAAAAAATATGTGTATTTATATTAAAGATATGTTTCATGTTGAATATCATTGCGGTGTATTTTGCAGGCATAAGGAATCGCTTCGTAACCGTTTGCTTACTTACATAAATCAGTTTATGTTAGCGACGACATAACTAACTTGAAACAATCTGCGTAAGGCAATGTACTTATTGGATTTAGTTTACGCTTCACGTCTTGTACTACTTTTCTGTGCTAATGAACATTTGTTTGTTAAATATGCAAGGATACAATGCAAATTCTTCGGGAAACTACTAAACATGTTGAAAATATAATTATGAATACCCTATATATTCTTTTTCTGTTTATACTCATAAAGTCTGTCGACATCAGCATTGTCGAAGATTAGAACGTAAGACATATTTTTCTTATAATTAAGCATAAACTTTAAGTTAGTGCCGGTTTTCTTTTTGATTTTTTTATTTTGATTCAATGTCTAAGCCAAACCTTCTGTATAGATTTATAGGTATATATATATATATATATATATGTATATATATATTTATATATATATATATTATACATATATAACGTAATCTAAGTAGATTAGTTACTCTTCTTCTTTTTTATTTATTCACTCTATTATTCATTGGTCACACTTGATGACGGAGATGGAATATATATTAAGGTCTCCGGATCCCTACACTCACCAGACGAACTCCAGTAGCGTCATGCTGTTATTTTACGCTGGTAATCGGTGGAGAAGGTTTGGTCCTACCCTGATCGAGCTAGCCCATATATTCTGCAGCTAGAAACAATCTACAGCGTAAATCTGCCACGTTCATATTTTTAATACAGTTTGTTGGCGAAGTAGCACTCATTAAAACTAATTACAATTGATATTTCTCTTAATTTTTCTTAAGTTCTAATTTGACTTAAAATATACAAAAAAGAAAATAAATTAACAATATGTGCTTAAAAACTAAAATGGGACATCTCTTCAGTAGCCACGATTTTAATTTATATTTAAAAATTTCCTTTCTAGTATACGCTTCCTGTTTCTAATCAAAAATTGGTGGTACTAAATACTTACGCGTCCTCTTACCATAGTAATTTTGCACACTAGATTCCTCAAGCTGTTTGTCTTAGATTTCTATTCATTGTTCAATTGCCAACAAGTATTTAATTTTCTCGTGCACTGGCAGAACGCCGCAGTTCTTAAACAATAAAGTGTAGTTATGCTTATATTTTTCTTTGTCAACATTATTTACTAATTATTTTACAATTCATACATAATTGTAGCAGTTGTATTCTATCTATATACTATCTGAATATATGTACGCTGTATTGGACTCAAAAAATGGATAGTACTTAATATCCCTATCCTGTTACCACTTCTTCGAAGCGATTCGGATAAAGGTGTTCTGAGATATTCGTCCTCATGATCATTATTATCATATGGACCCTTTAACCGCCACCGTACCACGAAGCACGATACAGATCCGCCTGCTTGCACCGAATTCACGCAGTCTTGCTTGCTAATATTGTATGTACTATTAAGTAGATCTACTATATGTGGATAACTTTTTAACGGTAGCTGTTCTATTCATTTTGCAATTTATGGTAAATATACCACCATTTATCATAAATTGAAAAAAAAGTATATAAAATTTTATGTATACACGATAACTGCATAATTCCAAAATTTTAGAAAATTCCAAACAAGATTTTTGCAAGTGTATCAAAGTCAAACACGATATTGCGCAAGCGTGCCTGAAATTCGAATCCTAGTAGCGCCATGTAATTAAATCGAACGGAGCGCTGTAAATTTGATTTTGCCACGTTTTCAATCACTAATAATTTGAGCAAAACCAATTAATTGACACTTAATATTCCGTTACCAGATTTCTATGTAATTTTATGAGAACTTTTCATTCATATAGTCATGATTTTTTTTAAATTGTTTTAAATACTCCATGGGACCAGACAAATCAATGAATAAATAACGTTATTGAATTCTGCACTGCTAATCTAATATAAATCATGTAGTATTTAAATAGGTACTAACAGTTATAATATACGAATTTCACCCTAGCAATTTTTCTATTTTCTAATTAAAATTAGAAAGATATATAAATAATTGTCTTCTAATTATACAACTAGTAACAACCAGAAATATCGTTATGGTCAAAATTGAACAATTGAAACAGGGTCTAATGTGTGATTAGTTTCAAACCTGTAGCGTTAATTTAAAACAACCTATTTTATATCAGACGCACTTAAATATAAGAGCAATTTAGTATAGTATATATAGTGAACGTACATTAAGATCTCTCAATCATTGTGAGTGAGTCACAAGGAGTGAAATCTTAATGTCAAAACGTATAAAGTAATAAAAATGAAATTCAGTATTTCTCTACTCTTGAAAATTAACGAAAAACTTTATATAATCTTATGAAAAATGTCTTATACTACTTACTACGATATTTAAGGGTAAGACTTAGAACTTGGTATTTAAAAGTGCAGTAATCGAAATTAGAATGGCTACGAGGCAACCTTCTCATTCTTAATATCATTAGGGTTAACGGTATTCGTTACAATTAATATTAGAATGTTACCTTATTCAAGCACTGCTCCTAAGGTAAATCAGTGTAATGATAGTGATACAACTGCATATAACAGTGCCTTGATTAATAGACTAATAAAGTAATATATGGGTGTTGTCTTGGACCTGCAACTATGATGGCACATAATATCACGCTAGCACTACAACTAAAGATTCATAAATGAAGCTATTTTGTTACTTATTCATTTAAAAAGCTCGTAAGTTATAATTTAAATTAAAATTATAATTAACTGTAAGAAACATTTATCGATGAAGAATATGTTTTAAAACTTAAATATTACTGTTTCAATAAATGTCAAATTTTCATGTATGCAGTATTTACACAACACTTTTTATAGACATTGAAATAGAAAATACAAACATAATTACGAGGAATTTAAGAGGCATGTAAAAACGGTTTATGGTTTTAAATTCTATTATTTCCGCGAATCGTAAGGCTTTAATATTAAGCAGGTTACATTTTTTTATATTCTATTTCCAGCAGAGCTTCCGCCTAATGCGACTACAATACAAACTATAATGCGACTATAATAATCCTTTTACAATATCTCCCCAACATCTATAAATATCTTTATATATAAATCTATAAATATAATAAATACGGTCAAAGGTCGCTTACATTTTCACACAGAAATCATTTAACTTATTTTATATATTTCAGATATTTCTTGATTTAATTTTACAACTATTTAAATAATAAATTTATATATTGATAAATAATTAATAAAATGTTTAATTATTAGCAATTATGTTACACCAAAAAATTCTAATAATAAAGTAGCTAAATTTAGTAAAACCTCCAAGTCATCTGATAGTACCAAAACAATCAATCACTAATTGAAATTATGGAATATATAAATCAATTAGCTCATAATCGTATAATAATAATTGAATAATTTAAAATAAGTAATTAAGCACATTTTATATCATTTTGAATTTCATAATGTCATATAATTCGTACGTTCCACGCTATATTAAAGAAGACGTGTAACCAAAAAAAAGAATCATAGTTGATACGCCGATACGTGAGAATATTCCTTCCCCGGTTACAAGGACCAATTAATATTCCAGTCATATCTTAACTGCAATTTAGAGCTAAACCACTCCAGTCATTATTGAAATGAAACTTTTGTTTTACAAGTATATAACTTTAGTGGCATGCCCACCAGAGCTTGCTTAAGGTTTCACTAAACATAACTCTTTAAGTAAATAATATTAAATGTACTGTTAATTGGTAGACTTATTTTATTTCTTTGATGAATTTTGTAATAATTCTACTACATATATGCTACACATTTATAACGACGACATGGTGGTCTGATCAACTGATCAGTTATAGATGATCAGTCGTGGGTGAGAGGTTCGATTGCCAGAGGTAATCCATATAGTATAGTTTGTGTGTCCCGTGTCCATGAACTTTTTTCCAATGTTTTTGTGCATGCGCTTCATTTAAAAGGTAGTGATGGATGTGTCCTTGTGCCTGCGCTAAGACTGAATCCATTATAAATTATAATAAATTTATATCGATGTCGTCTGACCTAGAGCAAATCAATATACATTCATTAATTATACAAACAAATCTTCGTAGAAATAAAACATGAACAATGTTTGATCAGAAATTTCCGAGATAATTGCCTACAGAGGGAATTTTGGTTCATACTATGTGATGTAAATATAAGGTTAGTTGTAACAGTACGTGAAAATATGACTGATTGAAAAAAGTGTTACGAAGATTATTTTTATCAGTGGTAGAATCCTCTAAGGCTGAATCTGTTTTATGAAATGGTTTTACGGTTGGTTCGACTAGGAAAGAACACGCCCTCACAGAATATCAGATTAAATAGCAATATTGCGCAACACGTGGTGAGGTAAAGATCCGGAGACCAAGTTATAAATAACAAGGCATTCCATTTCAGTCCTCAGAGGTGAAGCAAGCGCAACTTTAATCATCATCACCCAGTATCAGTCCACTGCTGGACATAGGCTTCTTTCATGACACGTCACTGAGCTCGCTCTTCAGCTCTTCTTCTCCAGTCTCTGCCCACTGCTCTACAAATATCATCGGTCCACTTAGCTACAGGGCGCCCTACACTACGTTTGCCGATTCGCGGTCTCCGCTCAAGAACCTGTCTTCCCCCATCGGTTCTGCAGCATAAATATACAACTTAAATATTTGTTCAAATAGATGTTCATGGTCTGCAGTTATTTTTTATCTTCAAATGGACCGTCTGCCCTTTTGCCACTTTAGTTAAATTAAAGAACAGTTTAAGACAAATAAATATTAGTATAGCTTAAATCATACCATCTTACCTGATTCATATTCATGAGGAGTCAGGCAGACATCCCCTGGCCTGTTCAGTTGCTATCTGAGTAGCACCGTAATTGGATGTTCGGTTCAATAATAACAGCTATGCCGATGATATGGTGTTGCTCAGTCCCTCGAATCCTGTGGCCTTTAGAAGCTTTTGAATATATATTCCAGGTATGCTGACGCTCATGATCTCCTATATAACGGGATGCTGTTGAGGTTGCCGAGGTACTGTAGCGCGTCGGGTATGCTTGCCGAACATAGTGTGGCTTCTTATAAAGCAATAATGCGACAAAGAACTCCCTCACTGATGGGCCGGGTCCGAGGCAGTTCTAGTAGCATGATACGTGTAATAGCCAACAAATTGGAGTCTCCTGTCTGGAGATATTGGATAATGTTACACAAAGGGTTTGGGTAATTTTGCCCTCGAAATATGGAGCTTTCATCAATCATCTTTCAAAAATTAATTATGTGTTAATATAAAGTTTTGATTATTTTATTTTGAACAAATTTAATTAAAATGTTATTTAGTGCTGACTCACTCACACACACTCAAGATCACATTTTTTAATGTAGTCAAATTTATTGTTTACATAATAACTAATATATTTTTTATTTGTTTTTCGAATCAATTTTAAGCATATTTTATTTTAATTAATTTTAATTTGTTGACTTTTTGACATTGCGTTTTTTTTAACTTTAATCTACTTTAGAGATGACTAATTTGCATATGTATTTTATTACAGTTAAATTGTATCTTGTGTAATTTAATCTGAAATAAATGATTTATTATTATTATTATTATATTATTATTATTATAAATGTTATTTTATTGATAATTGGGCATAAAAAAGCAAAACAAAGTATATTGAAAACCAAAAGTCTTTTGTCGATTTCAAACCATCGCCATAATAGTTTTCCTTAGCTGTATTGAGCTTCTTACAGAGCCATATAAGTTTTGATTTGTTGGGATCAGTTTTATGGGCTTATGTTACGAGTCTCTTTTTTATAAGCTTTGAAAGTAAATTGCTGGGCCAAATGTAGTGACATATATTAAGATACTAAAAATAAGAATATGCTTGTTTATTTATTTATTTTTATATACCTAAACAAACTTTCGTACCTCATCAGTATTCGCTAATCATATGTAAGCCAAAGAAGTAAAGGCTGTCAAAAAAATTATTTACTTTTGATAATATTTATGAATATAGGTAATTTACTCTTCTCCTTCATTTCTTTTTGGTAATGGACTGGGATTGTTCCACGCCACACGGCAATACCACGTGGTACTTTACAACTGCTTATGTTTGCTTTTTAAGTAAAGCGATGGCTTTATGCAACACGTGAAAACGCTTGTATAAGTAATCAATTCGCCATTATTGTCGTTAAATGAAATATGGTGGAATCATTTTAGTCTATCAATGGCTTACAGAAATTCTGGCCAATGCTCATTTTTACTTCAAAATGTTCGAAGTGTAATAATCCTATTGACTTATATTACAGGATAGAACATGAGATGAGATATAAATGAGTATACAAAGACCGAGATATACAAAACATAATAATATTCGATCATCGTTAAAAATTTTATTTTTACATATTTGAGCTGAAGTCTAGGAGCCATATTTTCTGTATTCATTATTACCATCCATAACATTCCACTGGTCGAATGGTATTTAAAGAGCGCCACATAGCTCGATCTACGACGGAATCCTGTTACTACTATAGTATCAAAGCGAATATTAACATGGATATATCTACATCCTGTCAAGCAAAAGACGGAGAAATCACATGTATTATTGTGCCGGTGCGATACAAACCGATTTCATGTTTTCGTTTCATATATCATTAATACTACGCGCCTACTACCTATGACGAATAAAAATATATAAAAAGTATGTAAATCCTGAAAGTTGTAGAATTAAAGAGGTTTTTAAATAATATTTTCAAACAACCCTGTATAATTTTATTTAAACCTACATCGGAACTATTCGCTGATATAATCGTATAAATGCAATATAAAATTACGGAAATCAATCATAACTAATGACCCTGTACTTAAGTGAATAGGTAATATATTATGTGTATTATTTATCTTAGATTTCTAAAATATAAATATCGGTTGTAATAACTACGAAAAACGTAAGTTCCCAACAGCAATATTTATATGCACGATATACTTTAGTGATATATAGTTTATATCGCTATACTTTCAGTATAGAAGAAATCGTACCTCGTCGGATGTCATAAATATTAACGAAAAGAGATACTGTAAAAATGATATGGACTCTAACTTTTACCAAAATAACCGTTTTATTAATGCAGTTAAATAGTAATAGTACTTTTTATGTTCTAGAGATTAATCTTAAGCCTTAAGTCATAACATGTTAAGAATTAATATGTATATAGTACACATTGATTTACAATTATTGATTTTTTTCTTTAAGATATGTCAGTTACCATCATTATTTTGCGGATATCTACGTTGTGCATTCTATTACGCAGATAATTAAATCCAGGTTGGCCCCGTTAATATGCATCAGCAATGGTTGGTTTTCGGGTTTGGGTAGTTTTTTTAAACTTTGATTTACCATCGCACTAGAGAACAGAAGGAGTAAGTGTCATTAACGCGAAAATTATATGAAATATATCCCGTTATTGGTTTTGTTTTCTTCCATTTATGTGTACGGTTTGTCCAGTGACCTCTACAGATTTACCAGATTAGACTCACGAGCAGAGGTGCAGCTTAGTACGGAAACAACGAAGATGATGACACGAAGACAACTGCGACACCTCTGCACTTGTTCTTCACCATTAAAGAACACTATTGACGAAAACTGAAGAGGGTGATTAACGATCCAACTTCCAACAGTTCCAAAGCCAGAACGCCTTTTGTACAGGGGTTATTCCGCGCGGGGTTTAATCACCAGTATCCTCCACCGATGTGATCCATAATAAAGTTAAAAGTTATTATAGTTTTTTTTTATTTATTTAGGAAAGACAACAGTTTTACATTAAGTTATAAGTATGCAATGATTATTAAATGATGGTAAATGTAAAGTCATAAAAGTCTCCACATATATAAAATATAATATTTGGAACAAAAATTAATAATAATATTTAACAGGTTCAAACGTTAAAGCTTTATATAAGAAATAGTATATAAAGTATATACAACTTACGTACGTTTTGTCTAGTTAAGACCTAATTAATAATATAAATAGATCCTAATATGGCTTTTGAAAACTTGGTATGAAAACCTGTATAAGGAAACTGAACATCTGATAAGCTTTAGTTACGATTATATTAATATGCAAGTCAAGGTCTAATTTAGAGTTCACCTCTAAACCTCACAATCACATAATAAGTTAACATTTTTTTATATTCAATTACATAATTTGTAACTGTTATTTTATGCCTATTCTTGGTGAATCTTATTGAGAAACATTTATGTAATTTATTACGGTGGCAATAAAAAGTAAATCTAACCAAGTCAAGTTGAAAGAGATGACAATCACGAGCGTCTCGCAATCTAACAGTAGCCAAGTCATCAGCATGTAAAAGAAATTTAGAATAAAAAAAATACTTTTTAATGTACAACAGTGCGTCCAAAACGGAGCCTTGCAAAATAATTGCGATAGCCTGAAAGTTGCCAGTTTGATAAACGTTGACTACAACTTTTTGAAGCCTAGATATGTAACATGAAATCCAACACAATATGTTCCTTCTGAAGTATTATAAAAATAAGTAATATTTCTTTGAAGTGATTATATATAGAAAGCATTTTTAGGTGTAATTCCGCGTCTCTCACCACAATTTGTGTGGTATTGTTTGTACGCGCTTTAATCAAGCCTGCAGAATCATATGAGTAATAACCAGGACACAGTATTGCCATAGTGAAAAGGACGAAGATATCGTCATAAAAATATTATCTGAGATAATCTTAAGAGTGACATAAAAGCAGATGAATTTTACGTCAATTTCTAAATTGTTCCAGTGCGTCTTTTTTCTATTTAAGTCTAAGTTACTACTTTTAAAAATAAAAATTAAAAAATTAGAAGAGTGATAACTTGGATTTTGTAAAAAAAACTTACTTCACTGTCCGTAAACAGGCAAAATTAGCCTGCAAAAATCATTCAAACATATTTCATCTGATATATCTTTCATATTCTTCTTCACTATGACTGTATCTGCTTCAATCAGCAAAATTTTTGCCACCGCGGAAAAGGATCACGCACGAGCGCACCGACTCTAATATTTTATTTATTCTGAACATGTAGTTAAAATTTTTCATATTCGCGTTGAAGAAATTCTGCGTACATGTGTAAATAATAAAAATATGTTTTGAGTTAATGTGTGTATTTTTCATGTACCAAATTGTATTTCAAGAGTAATTTTGTGTATTTCTGTAAAAGACTATTATTTTAAGTTTTATCGAAATATTAAATGATAGAGACGTAATGTCTATAATTGCAAGGTCATATGCGACTGTTAACTATTTGAGCAATTAGCCATGGTACTCATTAAGTAACCAAAACTCTTAAAGATTTTTTTTATTTATTTATTTCCAGTAAGTATATAATCAGTCTATCTTATGAATTACTTGGACTGTCATTATCATACAAATAAAGACCTTTAACATAATACTAGTAATATTAATTTAATTAATTGTTATATTGTCTACATAACCGCCATTCATTAAACAGAACAAAGACAAAAAATCAGAGCCATTGGGAATCAATAATTTACAAAATATCAATATCTTTTGCAGTGTATACACATCTAAATAAAGAGTTTTATAATTAATTAATATGGCCTTCTTCTATTCATGTCAGTGACAACTCTAACTAACTTTCAGTTAAAGGATTAACTAATCAGTTTGATGGAGCTTGGTAGATTAACTAGGGTGCCGTGGATAAAATACGATAAGTTTTGTTTCTTCCATTCTATAGTAAAAATAACAATAACTATTGAATTTATATTCTATAATTATAATTTAATTACATATTTAACTGTCAATATAACACATTTACTTTAGTTGATTTGGATGTGCGATTCACTATTCTACGAGTGTCTCGTCACGAGACCGAGTTTTAGTTATCTCGCAGTAATGTCTACAAATTTTACAAAAATTAATGAGTTTTTATTACTATATGAATATTATATTATTATATATATTTATTTGATAAAAAATCATAAATTTCTGGATTACATTATAATTATATAAATATTCAATAATATTTGTGTACTTACAAGATATAGCAAATTGAATGCCCGTACATTACTTTGTAAAATGAACTTTGTTGTTAGCACATATTTAGTAATAAATTTTGAGTCCCATTCTGGTTTTGATTCTAATTCTAAGACACATGTATTTTTAAATATAAAAAACTGTTGTTTCTCCTAGAAGCATTTAGTTAATTGATATCTTCGTAATCAATTTCGCCCACATCGATATCTTCGTGTTGTTATCAGATGGTATTAACTGAGTGGAATGGAGTATATGTAATAGTGTTGTGTAATAGTGTCGGCACTTGCGCAAATATTGGTGAGCTCACTCGTCTTCATCTTCTATTCCGATATGTGTAATAAAACCACAGAAAGAATGCGCTCTCTATCTTTTTTTAAAATTAGCGCAATAACTTGTTTCCTGTTCCGTAATCACTTTAAACTTACTTCAAAAATAAATTGAACAAAGTTAAATTATTAATAAATAAAGTATTAAACGAATGCGATGTTATTTTACCAAATAAGATACGGTAAATACATAACAAAGAAGTAAAGTTGACGTGACTAATTGCGCATTAATCTAGTCGAGTATTTTATTGTGATAATGAATGACTTAAATGAACTGCCATGTTACATGTTTTATGGTTTAAAACCTTTTGGTTTATATTTGTTTTACAGCGTAAGAACAATTCTGTTTGGTATTTATAGAATAAGTAATCTCAAATGTTAAAATCTTGAGCTTTCTAAAAAAAAAGTTTACTAAAATACATGGCACATATAATAATCCGAAAAATAAACTCGGCGGCAGGAATAGTTCCAAACAGCTCTCCGGAGCACTCCCCGTGGTATATACGATAAAAAATGCAGAGGGAACTGACGTCCCTCCGCAGGGGTAGAGAATCCAGCCGATCGGTGAGAGCTCGACCGTCGATGATTCGAGTCGCTCTCCGTATGCGGTCAAATGGAAGAAGCTGGTATTGGGGTGCTCCCACCCAGAGGTGCGAGTAGTATTCCATGTGGGGCTGCACTTGCGCCTTATACAGTTGTAGGCGGTGGCCCGGCTGGAAATACTGCTTCGCCCTACTCAGCACTCCAGCTTTTTTGAGGCCAGCTTGCCCTTGTCTGCCAAGTGACCGCGAAACTGAACGTCACTCGACATGTTGACGAGTGACGTACGAGTGTTACCCTTGAGGACTGAGATGGAATGCCTCGTCCACCAGTTAAAAGGTCTCGGGATACCTACACTCACCAGACGAAACAAAGCAGTATTCTGTGAGGGCGTGGTCCTAACTCGGTCGAACTGACCCATGCATTCTGTAGCTATTAACAAATTGCAGTGTAACTCTACCACTCAATGACTTCGGCCTTTGTCTAAGGTGCACGTGTTGTATCACTCCAAAAGACTAAGACAGCATAGCTCGTTACGTGCCCTTATACTATCTGTTGTATATCCATTATACTTAAAGCTACATAGAAGTGCATTGCAGTACTATATATACCCGAAAATAAAAAATTGTTCAAGTTATATGACACATTTATTTTTTAACAACATTTTTTATTTAGATGCCTATTTCTATCGATATTTCTGTTATATTTTTAGTTTCTTCCTTTTCAAAGAATATATAAATAATAAGAAAATAAATTTCCTTCCCGTAACTTATCGGTTTTCACAAGATCATCGATATTCAAATTCAATTTCTAAAAGGTTTTCAGAACGCGTACCTCAATATATTTTATACAGCTTATAAGTTAAAAGAACTTTTATAAAGTAAGATTATTTTTATACATTCATAAGATTTTAGTATGAACTAAATCTCGTAACAAAATAATTTTATAAAAGAAAAATATTTCCAATGATCTCCCACAATCCCACATGATTGTAGGGTCAGCTTTCCGTATTTTACTCCACCACCTCGCTCTGTCCCCTGACATCATCATCGAAAATCGTACAATGCCTCATGCACCTCAACACTACACTTCTATTGTCTCTTAGGTCTTCTTCTGTATTTTCGACCAGAGAGGAAAAGTTGTATGACCAAGTCCCTTACGTAGTCAGAAAATTATTTTATCTAAATGAAAATTATTAATAAATATTTGTCATATAATATTAATGATTTAAGTATAGACAGCATAGTTAATAGGTCAATGAGCTTTCGATAGTATGTTTCATTTCCGGAAACCAGCTGGCTTACATGACGAGCTTCGTTTTACAGATTTTTATTTGTTTAACTTTTATGCGTACAGTAAGCTTGGATAAGCCAAGAATACTAAGGTATTAAAAGTGTACATTCTTTTTTGTAATGCTTATTTTAACAATAAATGCTCCTGGCCTGGTGTTATACATATCATCGAAAAAAACAATCATAGTGTACTTCCAAAAAAATAGAAAATAATTACATACAATTAAATACAGGACATATAATATAATGTAATGTATGTATGATAAGTAGTGGTCCTTCATATTTTTTTAAATAACGCACACAGTCCTGGTAACCCGTTCTTTTATAAGAGTATTTCACACACGAGTTCCCTGCACAGTGAAGGAGTTGGTATAGAAACTAGTTTTATGAGAAAGAAATTGAAGAACGGATGTAAGCTTCTATCTGCAGGATTCATCAGGCGGATGTACAAAAGAAAACCGCTTGCGGAGATATGACGTAGTCTTTGGGAAATGAAGGATAGTATAAAGGAAATAAAGTAATCGAGTGTTCATACAAAAAGGAATGGGGACCCATTCTTTAAGAAAATTGGAAACATAATCGATTTTTTAAGCCTGAAAATGTAACGAATGCACGAGATTTGTAGGTACTCAAACTAAGTAACTCCTATGTAGCATCCGAGTACCAAACATCAGAATAATCAAATATAGGTAAAATAATTGCTTGAGCGTGAGAGATTTGATCAGCCACGAGAGTGTTAATAAAGCTGCAAATCTGTATAGTAATGAAAGTTCAGGAAGTTGAGAGAAAAAAGAAGAAATCACTTTTTATGTACCTTACAAACCACTCTAACGTTTGTTTAGAGAAGGCGATTTGCTCACCTTTACGACGTTTAGGGGTAAAGTAAGTATATATTTGTCTATTAGTATGACCAATAAATATGCAATTGATGTCTTCATCAACAACTACTTATCAGTGCATACACACTGCGCTCTATAGCTCTTCATAGTACTATGGATTCTTAAATGTTTAAATATTATGACAATATTTAAATTGGAATATTTTACTTGTCTATCAGTTTATTTATGACTCACATTTAGACCACTTTATATCAATTTCGTTACTGTTCTATTTTCTTTTCTCTTAAAGTATTATTAGTTTTTATTCATAACAGTTGATTATAGCTATTCTTGCGGATGGTAACAACCAGAGAATTGATCAACGTATAGATACTTAATGAAACACGAGGTTTAATGAAAATATATCTTTATACTGTAATTGTGGCTAAGTAATAGAAATTATTAACACCAATTTTATTTTCTATTGGAAATTAAAATTGAAAGAACCAGAGGCGTATTAAGTCCGCATTTACGTAGCATGACTGTGTAATATTGTATCAGTTTCGCTCTACTTTCTTGCTTTTAATCTCACACAAGTTAATTGCATGAAGAATATATAAGAAAGTTGGAAATAATAATAAATTCAATGTAAAGTAATCATCAGCAAGTTATAATAGTTTCATTATTCATTCACGAGAAACAAAGATGGGAAAGGCTTTGTTCACATCCAGGGCACGTCAACTACATATGATTGGAAGCCATCCGTGTAGTGTAATGATGACAAAGGAATTGACGAATGTAGTTGGCAATGTGTGGTAGGCATAAGTACATCAGATAAAGTATGTAGTAACTACAAACAAATGTACTACTCCGTTCGTCGCAATTTAATCACAATTATCTGTAAATAATAATGACTCTATAAACAAACATTTTATATAAAAATTGCCCGTTACATTATAAAAAAAAACATAGTATGAGAAATATAAAAAAAACAAATTACTATAAAACAGTATTACAAAGGGAAACATTTTAAATTAAGTAATATATAATAATATATGTGTAAAGATAAAACTATAAATGTAGTACAAGAAAATACATACACAGCTAATTATTGTATAAATTTATTAATAAAGTTTTAATAATTTAATTATGATGGACACAATTTCAACGTGACACCGCCATTAAGTACGGTGGCAAAAAAGTTTCAAAGAGAATTCCACTTCCGGTTCTTCACCCTATTTGAGAAGATCTGCCGTAATATCGTCTTATCTATTTACTGTCCTTTAAAACATTTCTTAAATTGGTTGAAAAGAAGGACAATCTTTTAATTATGTGTTTTATTGTGTTGTCATAATATTTATGAATGTACATTAATAGAGGGGAAAAGAACGATTACATACATATAACAGTAATTAAATCTATTTTGTGCTAATACAAATATGTTTAAACACATTTATACAAAATTATAAATTCTAAACAAAAAACATAAACAACTGATCAAAAAACTAGAAGAAACGATAAGTAGTTTTAAAAGTCCTCTCGAGATGTTAACCTAACACTATTTAATTCTGAAGAGATTGAAACAGGCGAAAATCTGTGGGTGCTAGGTAATATTGGATACATTAACACCTAGCTAAACTCTCTCAATATTTGCTAAGTGGTTAAATATGTGTGTGGTTATCTGGTTATCGAGAGAGGCGTTACTGATTTGACAGAACGGGTCAAGTGTAGTTCAATTAACTTTTATAATAGTATAAGATATTAAAAGGTGAAATAATTACGCTAATTGTGTGAAGACAATAGTGAAGTTATTGGACAAATGTTATGTGTCGTGGAAGTTCGATATCAACAACAAAATAATCGAAAAACCGCAAACAACTATAGACTTTGTTCAACCGTTTTTTTCAATTCAAATTGAAGAAAATTACTATGCTTTGGACATAAGAAGGTCAGTTTTTCTCGTATAGTTAGCCAATTGAGGAACTAATAAATGGATAAGACCGTTTTAAAGTAATTAACGGAAATTATAACCTCAAATTACATTTGAAAACACAAATCATCTTACAGATCGATATTGTAAAACAACGGCATCTAGTGACAAGTAGCAAAAGTACAAATCAAGGTATACTGTGGTGCCGGTAGCCAATAGAGGGCAGTAATAAAAATGGAAGATATTGTTAAAATCTTACAAGTCATACGAGATGATTTATCAATTCAAAAACAGAATATGAAGGAGATGGAACAAAATATTAAAGAATCGGTTAATAACAATATAGACGAAAAATTCAACCTCATCGAAACTAAAACTAGACACTTAGAAATAAAAATTGAACAACAACAAAAAACCATCGATATCTTAGAAAGACAGGTGAGACGTAAAAACGTAATCTTTTTCGGGGTTGAAGAAAAGGAAAAGGGATATGAAAACTTACTTTCTATAATCTTGGATATAATAAACAACAACTTAGAAATACCATGCCAGAAATGGGAAATCGAACACGTGAACAGAATCGGGAAATACTCTGGAAAAGCGAGACCAGTAGCTGTTACGATAACTACATCCAGCAGGAAAATAGAAATGCTGAAAAAAAGAAAAATGCTTAGTAATACAAGTATATATCTGAAAGAAGACTTTTCCCCTAGTGTGTTACAGAAGCGTAAAGAATTACAACCAGAGGTTGAACGCTTGCGACAGGGAGGAAAGAGAATAGTTTTGCACTACGACAAAATTGTAGAACTAAAAACACGTGTATCAAAACCCCCTACACACAGCGATAGAAACAAACGACTTATGTCTTTGTCACCTGAAGAGGCAGGAAAGGAAACAAAAATATTTACTAGCGAAGGGGCAAAACAAGCTTCAAAAAAAACCAAATCAAAAGTCATGACAAAATTTTTACGCTCTTCGCAGCTGAACCTTAACAACCGATCATCGTTGAACGAAGATACTCAAAAAAACTAATTAGTGCCTCTTCTACCTCTCTTCCTCCTCCAAGCCGGCCGGTCACCGTGGAGGAGTCAGACCATTACCTCCTAAACCTTAAACAACAAACAAACAAAGACAGTAGTACAACAAAAAACAAAAGACAAAAATCGCTAAACCTACATATAGCAAGTGTCAATGTGAGAACTTTATTATCAGATAGCAGAATGGAAGAATTAAAATACGCCATAAAGGACATAAAATGGGACATAGTTGGATTATGTGAAATTAGAAGAGGAAAATTAGTAATAGAGGATTATCCTGAGTTCATCTTTTACCACACGTCAGGATCAAATGGAAGAAGTGGAGTTGGATATTTAATAAAAAAACAACTGAAAAATAATATAATGAGCTTAAAAAGCGTCTCGGACCGAGTGGCAGCACTGGAAATGCGGATGAATTACAATTCTACTTGGACGTTTGTTCAAATATACGCTCCCACAGAGGCTTGTGCAAATGAAGATATAGATCTCTTTTATCAAACAGTACAATTGGCCCTGGACTCTTCACACACAAAAAATATTATATTGCTCGGCGATTTCAATGCAAAAGTATCGCCGGACAACAAAAGGAGAAAAGGGAGACCAGGCAAACGATGGAGAGATACTTTCAGCCGCAGGTGTGGTAATAACTGGATGGAAATGGCTCGGGAAAGAGATACTTGGAAAGGTTTAGGAGAGGCCTACGCCGCAGAGGCGACTACTACCAGCATACGTCAATTAATATTACTATAATCACATATTTTCTAGATTTATAGATAGGATTTAATTAAGTTAGTATTGTTAAAGTAAGTTAGTAGTAAGTAAATAAAGGCTATTTTTTTATTTTTTTTTTTATTTTATTATTATCTGGTTATCTGTATGTCTAGCGTTATCGTGATGGAAAACCACACCCTTTCTGTTGATAAATTCAGGTTTCGTTATAGTATGTGGAACTTGACTGCTCTTTGACCATGATCTTTTTGGCACGTTCTGACCGTAGGTAATCTACTTTTCATCATCAATGATCAATCTTAAAAAACGGTTCAGTTTCATTACGTTTTAATAGAGAATAGGTTTCTTTCAGTATGCTCGTATGGCACCCAAATATAGAGATTACATCCATACTTTTTAAAATGGGTGAAAACTGTTTTGTGATCTACCCTTAACTCTTTAGGTATATCATTACTACTAATATGCCGATCTTGTTCCGCTTTTTCACAAATGGCATCGACTATATCTGTAACAGGTCGATCACAATTTTTTTTCGAGGCTTGTGTGGATATATTTGTAATAAAACTTAAAAAAATATCAAATTTCTACCTTAGATACACGCATTTTGGCGGACAGAAAAACAATAGAAAAATGGCTGAAAACCGTTTTCATTTTTTTTTTCATTTTTTGAATTTAATAAATAATTAATACAACTTTATTTTCTTATAAATGTACAATTTACCAAAACCTATTACCAACATACATTATGTCATCACATACCAAAGAAAGTATCCGTTGCCAAACTAGATTCAAAACCCGGTATTCCAGCCTCGTTCTAGAAAAATGACTATATTAGTAACAGAATAAAGGAAAAACATTAAAAAGGAAAATGCAAAACACTAACTTCTTCTTGATTTTTTTTAAATCAAGAAGAATAACATAAGAAAGAGAAAATAAAAACTTTTTAAGTGGAAAGACTGAGAGTCTCAGGGTTAGTGTATGTTAGACAGTTTGTATGTTTGGTGTGTTTAGCTGTAGTATTTTAAATTCGAATCTAATGATATTTACATTTTAAGTGGTACTGCTCTAATTAAAACATCACAAAGTTTCACACACCTTTAGTTTCAGCATAATCGAAAGACAGTAACCATGCAGATTTTTTTTTAAAACTGATGACTATCAAGGGAACGTGATATACTCGTATATTCCCATAACTTTATAGTTTTGTTAACTTTTTCAATACGAAATATCTACGAGCAAAAGAGGTTTGAAATCTCCTTGTTTTAGACACCTTGTCTTTTCTACGGGTTAAATGATTTCATTCATCAAATTTTGTTACTTTGTTTAAGGAGACTGCTTTGTATAAGTAGTTTTCACACCGTAAGGACTTGTCAGTTTTGGTGTAAAAGCTTTGTGAGGTATAAAAATGGTTGTAAAGCACTAACTTTTAGAATAGCGCTTTGGGCGATTTCTAATGATTCAATTGATGAAACTGGAGCTCCTCCCCATGAGGTTATACAATAAGATATGAGCGACTGACTGTGATTTTACTGCAAATTTTTACTTATAAAATACGAAAAAACTTTTTCCCCGACACATTATATATGTATAAATTCTTTGTTATTTAGGGATTATTATTACAGATATTTTTTTGTATATTATTAATACTATTATTATTATATATTATTAATACAGATATTTTTTCGGGGGTGAATGCAATGAAAACCAAAATAACAAATCAGTATTAAGCATTGCACCCGTTAACTTACCAAAAGTTACTCAAATTTAACTGAAACCACGGCAACATCTTTATAATTGCAGTTACGGAAATATATCATAGTTATGTTAGAGACACGCTTCTCTTTGAAAGCTGTTCATAGTCTTATCTAATAGTTCTGTAAATGACGAATAGATTTCATTGTATGACAAGAATTTTAATCTATTCATAAATATATATTTATCAAAGCAAAATAATTTATGTTATCACATTTTTTTTTTCTTACAATACTTTTAAAATATAAGATCTTCATTAGCACATCTAATCTAAGTGAGCTTGTTAATAAAGTAACTTTGACGTCGCATAATATGACGAAGCACAGTTAGTTTAATAAACATTATGTGTAAAGTTGTTACGGGAACACCGTCTACAACAACGCTCACTCTGATTAAATTGAAATTTCTATTACAAGGCACAACAGTGTCACTTGCATCGTACAGCCATTTTAATATGATCAAACAAGCGTAAAAGGACTATAATATAATTTGTACAAAATTTTGATTTTATAAAAAAAATCCATAATCTTAAGATGACCCGAAAAGAGAGACAATTTTGATATAATTTCTTGTACTTTTGTTGATTACAATTTGTTTAATTATTTTTATCGAGAAGTAATTAATAATTAAAATTTTTAATAGAATTGAATTTTTGTACACTAAATATATGTTTTTTTCTCAATTACCTAATTCTAAATATAGTTCATTTTACTAGCGTGTTGATTAACAACGAAATATATTTTTACAAATTAAAATGTCCTAACTCATTAACAAAAACGAGTTTTAAAACTTTATTTCGTTTACCAAGATTTTATTCAGCAATGTTTTATTTTATGTTGCTTAGGTACATTTGATGTCTATTAAAGATAATTATTTATATAGATATCTTATAGAGAAGTTTATTCTTACAGTATTTTTTTTTATGAATATAAGTTACGTAAGGATAACCAAACAGTATCTAACTTAGTGCAGTAGTACCTAGCCTAGTAATCATGTATTCTGGGTTGTCATCAGCAGTTGTTGAGTTGTGTGTGTATTTTTAATTTAAACTTTAAAACTAATTTATTGTAACATCCAATAACCATCGAAAATTAAAAATAATTATTTTCAAGGAAATAAATTTTATGAAAACTATTATTCTGGAAATCGTTATATGTTATATTATTTACTTGAAATATGCTGTTCACGATTGTGATAAAAATACCTAAGATGTTTTTAAACAATTCATTTTTTGAAGTTAGATGATATTTATCGATGTATATTTAAAGCTATGTTCTTATTAATCTATGAAAAATTTATAAAAATAAGAGTAATATTTTGTAAATAAATTGTTTAGTTAATTACAGGAATAATCAAAAAACGTTGCTTAAACAAGTAACATTGTACACTAACACCTTGCGAAAACTTAAAATATTATTTATAATTTAGTAATAAGTCAAAAAAAGCTACAATTCGGTTTCATAAGTAATTTAAGCTTACGTTCTATACTGCTTACTTTTGTTTAGATAAAAAGGTTTTTTTTTAATTAGAAACGATATATAATTGACGTGAATGAATATTTATAATACATGTTTCCAAGATGTGAAATTGTTCGTTAATCAGCGCATAATGTATGTATAAGCAGTTTCCATATATAGAAAACCCAGGAAGCTAGAATTCAATGTTTTTTTATGATATAGTTGTGCACAGAGCACACGGTTCGCCCAGAGGTAAGTCATGACTGCGACTCAATGATATATTGGGGTTCATTCATCCTCAATTAAGCCTTAAGATGCACATGAGGACCGAGATTAAATGCCTTCGGATCTGGTCACCGGATTCCTATACTCTACTTCCTATACTCTACTTCCTATACTCTCTCCTTTACCGTATGAAACACAGAAGCACTCTGCCGCTAGTAGAAGCTAATATTACGCGAGGGGTTCGTCCTTCCCCGTTCGAACCAGTTCATTAATATTGCAACCAGACACTAGCCGACTAGAATAGACGTAGAGGTAGTAAAATTGCAATATTTAAGATGTTTAATCCCAGCCTCATTAGAACTAAGGTTTAAACTAGGCATATAAACAAGAATAGAAATAGCCAAACTAGTATTTCAAATCAATAAAACAATTTTATTATAATTCCAAATTACTTAAGAGAATTTTAGATTTTAAATAATTTTAAGAAGTTATTTATTAAATGTTATAGACATTTTTTAGGTCACCTGAAAAAGTATTAATGTGTGGTAGTAAAAAATTACAACCGTACCTTATCATATAGTTTTAACATAATTAATCCTTATTATCCTCGCAGTCTCAATCCTATTACGTAATTCGTATTCATCGGACCATGACTCTTTTTGGACATGAAAAATGTACGACGTTGGACAGTGATGTATTGAGATAGAGAGTTAATGTCCCTCGATGAATCGTATTCAATGAAGTACGAAATTTGAACTTAACCAACATTATTATGTTTTATATTGAATTCTATGGCTGTATAATAATTTCTATTAACAACATGTTGATTGATATTTGCAAAGTTTTAGTTACTGGTTCATAAAAGTGATTATTATTAAATTAGTGCACCATAAGAGCGCCCCTACTCATTCATTTTATTATTGTTTTTATTATATTAGAAATCATCGAACGCCTAGATGAATATCCTACTTATATAACCTAGGAAGGTAAAACTACAAACATCGTTTCAACGTTGTCAACGTTTTATCAAAGATCAAGAAACTATCGTAAATTACTATTCGTAATACCGTAAATCTATTAACCTAACCAAGGAAACATCTCCAGTTTATCCCTCGTGTGAATTCGGATTTAAATTGTTAATAATGAAAACGTTCTGAAATTAATCTGGATGTAACATTCCGTGAAATTTTATATAGGATGAATTTGCATCTATTATCGTTAATAATGGGCATAATTTGAAAATGCGAATTTTTTTCTGGGGGCTATCGAGATTAATTCGAGATTATAGAAAGGATTTGTTTACCTTAATTAAGATCAGGTTCTTTGAGACTGCTCACTAGCAAAACCTTAGTAATTAAATAACATAACTGAATAAAACTATGAACTTATAATCGTGTAGTTAACATTTATTTGTTATCAAACGCAAACAGTCATAATTTAACCTAACAGACCAATAAATGCTTAATGAATAAATATTTGCCTCGATAAACCAGCAAAATGTCAATATTTCTTAGTCTGTGAGATATCTTAATTATATCAGTTCATCAGAGTTTTTAAACATAAAAAAAATTACACGAACAAGTAGGCGCATTATTAAAAACTGTTACTGAAATATGATGTTTTATACTTGCACTTTTTCATTATACTAGTGTATCTAGGCATCCTAGGAATGGGTTACTCCGTTAAGGTAGAACTATGCTTTCAGATAATAATATAAATACATAGTAGCGAATTACTTCTGGAAAATAACTTGTCTATCTTTGTCCTCCAGTCTTACAACGTATTAATTTATCCTCGGGCAATAATATCAGTGTCAACATGATCCAGTCATTATTATTTATTTATTTAAGCTTTATATACAGTTATGTATAAAGACGGACTTAATGCCTTAGGCATTCTCTACCAGTCAACCTTAGGTTAGGCAGAGATGAAATGAAGTAGGTATATGTTTAAAAACTTTGTTTAAATATTAAAATTGTATTATTTTAATTATACCACACAAATAAACAATATATACATAATCGGTATGTATAAAGGCGGATTTAGTACCTTAGGCATTCTCTACCAGTCAACTTTAGGTTAGGCAGAGATGAAATTAATTAGGTATATGCTTAAAAACTTTCTTTAAATATTAAAATAGTATTATTTTATTTATTTCACACAAATAAACAACAAATACATAATACACAGTATGTATAAAGGCGGATTTTATACCTTAGGCATTCTTTACCAGTCAACCTTAGGTTAGGCAGAGATGAAATGAGGTAAGTGTGCGGATTGGAACCTACGACCTTAAGTTTCGCAGACCGTACCCTAAACCATTAGGCTATTAACGCTTTATTACGCTTTTATTACGAATATTGTTATTAATTATTATCTAACACCTAATAATATTATTGACGCTTGATTTTTCCTTATATTACTTACTTCGAATTTATTTTCGAGGACATCGCACCGTTGAATTACAGAAATATTGTGTTCACGATTTCAAGCCGTAGCACATTCATATTAATTGTTACGGTTCGCTTAACAGCTCAACCGAATGAGACATTAATGTCTAAGACCGTGCTTACATATTTAACGAAATGGGTAGGATATTTACTTCGGTTCAATGAACCTTAACTATATATAGTTATCTTGTATCTAGTTTGCAGAATGTGGTGCGCAAACGGAGACCTTAAGAATCTTGCTATGTAACTGACCTTTCGAGAACATAATTCCGACTTAATGTTTGAGAGTATCTAATCTTTCTATCATATCAACGTAAGTAAATAATTATCATCATTATTAAAGAGTAATCTAACGAAAACTATATATATTATTACATTGGACTACGAGTATTTATTAGCCAATAATGTCATTTTGTTTCTTGGATAATACATAATACGAAGTGTACTTTCTATATTATTTTTGTATTATTATTATTTATAGATTATCTCTTATTATATATTTACGTTATCTTATTTTAACCTAGATAAGGTGGCTCTTGCAGATTTATTTTCACAAATTGCTTATATGTTTATCATTATATTACGAGTATGTCATCTATGCTTAACCTCTTCTGCCAAACGTTCCTTAGCAATTTACTTTCGTCAGTCATAAAACTAGGAACTTGTAACATAACACATAAAACTGATCCCAGCGAATCAAAACTTACGCTTTTATATAGCGCTGTAACACGCTCAGTACAAGGTTGCTTGCACGTTAACCATTAAGATAGAGACAGACGATTTTCTACGAGTTCTTTTATGTCCTTTAATGGATTTTGTTAAGTTGACTGGGATATTTGTGATGCATTAGCCATTTATGTATGTCTATTTATCGTTTTATTTATTTATTTATAAACTTTTGTACAACTAACATATGCACAAAGGCGGAACTAATGCCTAAGGCATTATCTACCAGTCAACCTTGGGGGGGTTCAGAGAAATCAAGGTAGGGACAGAAGAATAATAATAAAGAAAAAAGAGACATACAGTACATCTAAATGCTTATACAATTATATATACATATCATTATATATTATCTTAGGAATTTATAATACTAAGTAAAATAATAGATATTTATATACAGTTACATTAACTATAAAACAAAAAAATATACATATTATAAATACAAACATATCTAAAAGTGAATATATATATAAATATATACATAATTATTATCGATGTAGTGAATCTGCTGACACTACTTCCATCCAATCGTTCAGTTTGAAAGAAAATTTTGATTAAATTTACTTTTAAAGTGTAAGGGTAAGGTTATTCAATATATAGGTATTTAAAATTATGCACACAATTTCACGTACCACGTGTATTTGTTTGTATGTATTTATATTTGTTGATAGAAACTAATAATCTCATTACGATATTTGTTATTGAAATTGTTTCATACCTTTAAATTTAAGTAATAGTCCAAGTTTCGTCAATGTCGGTTCAGTATTTTTTTTATTATATCTATTGTTACTATCAAGGCTTTGTTTCGCAAATTTAATTCCTTAACTTTTCCATCCCTCAATAAAATAAATTGAAATGATACGTGAAGTTTTCTCATTACTAAATGTCTATTCATTCGCATGTTTAATCTTATCTATGATTTTTATGATATTATAATATACAATATTTAAAATAAGGAAATGATTCATTAATATTGTTTCTAGTTTTTAATTCTTACGCACAAAAATGCATGACAATAGACAAATAATACTAGACAACGCTGTAATACTCTATCAATCTATCAATAACCTATATTAAATTTAAAACACCATGTTAAATAATATCACTATAATTTCAATAAACCATTATTATGTCCTAATCAATTGCCTAGGATACATTAAAGGCTGTAAGTATTTGAGCTAACAGAGGAAGACACTCACTGTTTATTGCCATTTTTGAAATTTCCTGCCACGCACAACTAATCTGTAGAATCAGTCAAGTCAGCTGTCGCCAGCGGTGTTTCCGTACCGATACGACTTCGGGACCTTAAAAAAAAGAGCCTACATCTTTTTTAAAAGCTGGCAACGCATTAAAGACTCCTCTGGTGTTGCTGATGTTCATGGGTGGCGGTGATCAATTACCATCGGGTGGGATGCTTGCTCGTTTGCCACCTATTCTATAAAAATAAAAAAATCCCGACTTAAATAGGTCGGCTCAATTGTGGAAGGATCACGCCCTTACAGAATGTCAGCGTGATGTTGTTAGTATCATAAAAAATAGGTACTAGACACTAGTAATGCTACGATTGCTAGTCTACGAGTTTTCAACTAGAGAATCTCGCTTCCTCAAAGACATAACGTCTGCAAATTGAATATACTACGTGTGAGACGAGAATCAAGCTAAAAAAAATACTAGAATATAAGAATAACTGCATCAAGCTCAAAATTTATAATTCTTTTTCTATTTATTGAACTTTCACGTTATTAGAATTATACATACTCTAAGTTCAGTATTTCTAAGTCTAAATCTGATAACCATCAATTTATGAATGCCGAATTTTCTTGTAAGCAACTGGATTTTTTAATTTTGTTTTCACTTTCCAAGAACCGTAATCTCGTTTAATACTGTGAGATACTTTATGGTTTAGTCAGCTTTATTTAGTAATTAGTTAGTCTGATCACGCCTACCTCCGTAATATTTTATGGAGATAAAGAAAAGAGATTTGTTATTAAAGTTTCTTTGCCTAAGATATATTTCTTAATTTTATTCAATTATAAGTTATAACTCTCAAAAAATGACACAATATTATTACTATTGGTATAGTTTATGACAAATTTATTTACCCCATAAATCACTATATTTTACAAATTAAATAACAGATAATTTCTAATGGTCGACACTCCAACTGTGTTCTTTCCACGAAATTTTCTGCCAGGCACTGCTTCTGCGACTCCTCTGGTGTTGCAGATGTCCATGTCATTTGCTACCTATTATATAAATAATAATAATTTTAAAACACATTCAATCGAGCATCGAGTTTGATCCGCGGTGCCGGCACTCATGAAGTTATTAATTGCCATTTTAAGATTTACAATAAATTAAAAAAAATCGAAGACATAGATTTTTTTTATGTGTGAGTATTGCTGTAGCTTCAGAGATCTGTAGAGATTTATCTAATCAGACTCGCAAGCGGGAGGCCCCCTGAGTAGGGAGACAACGACGATGTTGCGAAGCTGGCACGAACACTGCTGCTGCAACACCGCTGCACTCCGAACCCGTACTCCCTGAACGTAAAAGATATTGAAAGTCCCCCAATTACATTGGAGCTGCGTGATGCACTATGATCCAACCTTCAATAGTGAATCGGTTTGTATGTATTGTATGTATGACCAGCTGTGGGATAAAAGATAAATATAGGCTGTTACTTTACGTAAAAAAGTTCTTTTCTATGAGTATATATTTAAAAAATAACGCAATTCAAATTATAAGCATCTTAATTACCTACATAATTATATTCATACATATGTCATAATTGGGACGAATGTGCGGCACAGATATACCGGAGTGGTTTCCGTGTTGAGTTATCATTGTAATGTATGTATGAATAATAAATAAATAAAAAAAAATGAACAACCTAAATTTAGTATTAAAGGAAAATATGTTTTTAAAACTCCAATCACTTTTCTTTTTGTTTTTTTTAATATTTACTGTTTAGCAAATTTCATCATAAAAAGTATTAGTAACAAAATGGACACACAAATAGGCCATATCGAATAGGCTACGGAACCCTACAAAAATATGATTACTCTAGTAGGATTGCCATTAAAATTCGTTTACAGTATGTTACATTATTTTATACCTATGTTAAATTCTATAACCAATAAAACCAAAAAGCAAAACAAGAGTTAAAAGAAATTAATAAAAAATACAAATATTATATTTTTATCTTACAGTTTTGTTCATACAACTTTCTATTCAGAAAATTTCTTAGATGGACTTAATATAGTTTAAAATACGCCTTGAAGTGTTATTAATATAAGTTGCGGAACATTTCGTATTCATTTCTTAACGTTCTCCTTTTGCCTTCAATTTAAATATGAAATAACTTTCCTACCCCTGCAACTATTTCAATCAACGTAAAATAACTTTGACTGTGCAAAGATGCAATATACGAGTAGCTGCTCGATATTACGCTGAGATATCCATTGTATTATACGACACATGCAATCATCAATATTAAGATATGTATGTATATATATATAATTGGTTATACATGGACATGGTGCTTGAAAGTTTGAAATTGTAACATGATTGAGAAACGGATGAAAAAGAACAATACTCAATTATAATACTCAGGTTTGACTAGGAATCTCCACCTTCATTCGGCAAACCAGGCAAACTTTAGTCTCGTTTTGTTAAAAATTTAAATTATGAATTAACTGTAAATATAATTGGTCGAGTTAATCTAAGTAGAATCATATAGTAAGAGCAAAACTAGTCCTGGATTTGTGCTTTTGGTTTAGCGCAAAATAGTATTACTAGCGGGGCATTTTATAGTAGTTTGACGGTGGTGACAAAGCATTCCATTCCTTATGAAGCATAAATATAGACTAATTATGGAAAACGCATTGTGAGCAAACTCAAAAAAGTAATATCGTTCCGTTAACAAAGAGAAACTGGTAATAACTTCAACAGTGGAAGAATCAAACTGTACATGGTTTCAAACTGCAAAATGAATAGATTGATAGGAATAGAGAGGAACGACACCCTCACAATACTGGCGTAAAATTTCAGCATAACACTGCTGTGTTTTGTATAGTGAGTGCATTTCAGTCCAGTCCTTAATGGTCTCTTATATTTGTTGAGGATAAATGTCATGAGCCGAAGTCATTTACCATCAAGTAAAGTATGTGCTCGTTCATCAACCCCTTATATTGAAACAGCAGAACTAGTAGAAGTTCGACCACAAATTGTAGTATTTCGTGCAAATATTTATTTATTAAATTATTAGCGGGCAAGGATCAGGAACAACCATTTAACATCAATCATAACTTCATAAAAATAGTAAGGTGAGTGAAGGGCTGAAGTGGTGACCCAAATACTGGCAACATAGCATTCATATGACGTTGCCCATAATTCGATATCCAAACCAGAGTCTTGTCAGAGTAATGAAATGCACGAGCCACTATAGAGTGGTATCATTCATCACGTATATCACATACTAGAGTCAATGCTAATGTGTATTACATTAGATGTAAGGTGAGTGTTAAGATATGATTCCGTCCATCTGTCCAAAATAGAGATAGATAGTTAAATTTTCAAAATTAAACGAAACTTTTGGTGTCTATATCACGGTGTGCCAAAATTTATACGCATATCGGTAACCGAGTGCGTCATTCTCTGATTGCTCGCTTACAAATATATATGTTGGTCCTACTACATTAATCCGATTTGACTTATATTGTTACGATTTCGTCTATAAAGTTTGTTTATAAATACTTAAACACCTCACAGTTACAAGTAACATATTTTTGCAGAATTAAACAACTCGGACGCCTAGGTAGTGAAAAATATGCGCGTTAAAATATCATAAAAATATATAGGGCATCATGTTCAACAATTTTGTTATACTTGAAATATAAAAAAGCTTTTTTCTTCGTGAACGTCAATTGTTCTGTATACTCAATGTGTGATCGTAAACACTTCTCTCGAAAGATTCAATAAATCGTGTCATCAACGAATCATTGTCATTTTCATTACTTTTTTTTTAATTATTATTAATATTTATGTAGTAACTAATGAGCGTAGGAGGCTCTTTGGGATTTAACATATTTTGAGATTTTCAACACATACAATTCAATCATATAGACAATAGCTTTTGGTTATAAGTTATCGTGGGTCGATTTATATGTTGATTTGATGATACAGACATTTGCCTTTTTAATAGTGTCTGTAAGCCAAAAGGCAGGTAAATACTTTCTTGAGCGTTGCATGCTTTTTATACAAACAAATAAATATTTAATTGGAACTAGTAACTTTGTTGTCCAATTCATTAAATGTAAATATAGAAAACCAGCCTCACGCATATTTCCATCAAACGGTACAAATCGAACTTCTGACGAAAAGCCACGTAGTAGTAAAGTATGCGTTTGGGCTTGCGAAGTTTATAAGAGTGAAAAATTAAGTCATAACAAGATACCGATGGAGGAAAACTTATCGGCATCGGTAATAAGAATAAGATTTGAAAAGAAAGATTTAGGGAGGAAGAGATTTCTCTATTTTTTTCGTTTCCTATAATACTTTCCTTTGTTTATATATCATTGTTATTTTCCCATGTATTTATACATCGTAAGCGTAGTGCATCGATAAAGTGTCCAATATGTAACACCTAGTCTTATAATTGCAACAACAATTTTTCTTATAGCTTTTTGGTTATGATGATATTGCGAAGAGAGTTATTGAAATTTAAAACATTTTGACTAAGATTACTATAAAACTTGACGGAGTAACAGACTAGAACAATAACAGTGCAGTATTTGCAAAAGCTCGGGATATATGGCTTATTTATTACGTATATATTCGGACCGCATGTGCAGTAACGGGTGCCAGAAGTTCGAGCTCAATTCAGAATTCAGTGTTGAATTGTGGACTTAAATCACTAGAACATTGCACTTGTCAGGTTCTGGGGATTAAATAGATGTTAAGTTTTTCCTGTGTATCTACGGGAAAAACTTGTATAAGTAATTTCATTATTATATTTAATATGTTCTAGAGTATATTAAGTTTCCAGCGTGGGAAGCGCTAGGTTGTTTATCGAACACCGAGTATTAATGTTAGTAATGAGATAAGATCTCTTTACGTGAGAATATAAAAGAGCAATCTTGTAAGAGTCCGATTTACTAGGCATATACATGAACGAGGCTATGAAATTGGAAGTATCCTTTTTAGAAGTAGATTTCTTTATGTATCTTACTGTGCTTTATTGGATTTCTTTATGGGAGATCGCGTCTATACGGGAAATGCAGGGCACTCCTGATAGGCCGTATAGAGTCAGTAATATTTTCATTATTATTGCAACCTATAGTTATCCCGGTGCTACTTCATGGTTTCGTGTGCATGAAAGATCAATTTAAATAATTTTAGTCTTGTTAACTTCCGATCGCTGTAGTAGTCCGCTCGATAAGTTGGATGTGCTTGATTAGCCATCTGGCTGTCCTATTTGTGGACCAAGAACCACTGTCGAAGCGTTGGTACCAGCATAAATGTGTGCTGACCCAAATACAAAGTAATTGCCTCGGCTAGCAATCGAACCTACGAACTGATATTCAGGGATTATAATAGACACATAGACTTAAGTGAATTGGTTAAGATAGGAATAAAATTAAATATTAGACATGATGGAGACATTTAAAAATTTACGAGTATGTCTCTAAAATGTTTCAAAATACAGACTTTTATTTAGGTATATTCTTTGTAAATATCACGAGAGTGAATTTACTTTAACGCCTGGATAAATCTCTAAAAAAAGCAATATCTTTGTATACCATAAATGAAAAAGCTTTTAATATAAAGCCCATAATATTTACAACCCTTTTGAGACAAAAGGCAATGTAAGCAATATAATGTTGTGATGAGTCACGGTATATGTTTAAGATATTAAAAATGTTATCATACACTAAAATCCACTACCCAGCTACGTGTTCGGAGCACCTGGTAGCTTTCAGGCACGGCAACATAAACTCCAGACTAAAACCGGAAGAATCATCATAAATTATCGGGTACCACCCCTGTGCTTCCCCATGTCCAGCATGGTCAGTATTGATTAATATACTTATAAATATCAGTGTTCGCCTGAGCTTCCTTAGAAAGGTCTTCGTCTTCCAGTGGTGATTAAGCTTGATGAAATTTTACTACATTTTACTAATATAATATATATATATGAAGTTTTGAGATATATTTTATGGTTGACTGGTAGAGAATGCCTTACGGCATTAAGTCCACCCTTTATATCCCTTTAATAAATAATATTAAAGGGATAAAAATATTTTTTTTTTTTATTTTGTTATTTAATAAATAAAAAAATAAAAAATTATACAGGCGATTTAAAACTTATATACGATTATAAGCGATAGCAGCATATCGCTGCCTTGTTTCGTATGGTGAGAGTAAGGATTAAGGTCCTATAATTGGTTAGGTGACGAGGAATCTACCCATCTGAGTCATCACATTTGCATTATGATTCCTTGTCAGGGTGAAACTAATTGTCATGGGCTTCAGGAATAAATAACCATTAACAGGTTAAATATATGATGATTTTACCCTCAATAGTATACAATATCTGGAATATTGTTGAGAAAGGATGTAAATATCATGGACCACACTTACTGAAAAATAAAGAAATAAAAGTGTACCCTTCAAAAAATATTTGTTTTTTGAAATGCCAATTAGATCAAGAAAAAAACAATATAAATGGTGCATTTGTTTTAATGGCTTCCTTGATTCATTAATATTTAGTTATAAGTCGGGCTGTTTGCACTTCAGATGGTATTAATATGACATGAAGCTAGCGGCACTGCAATTGACTGTCGTAGACTATTTCGCGTCATAGTGCCTCTTGTAGCGGTAAAATACGTGTCACGTCTTGTAAAGCAACCACAGTTGTGTATCGGGTATTGGGCGGAGGTGGAGTGCTTGTAGTTCTGATTCTGGTGTTGATCGCTGTTAGTGGATTGAGTTGACTTGCAAAAGGGTGAGAATTTAGGCTGGTTTGTATTAAAGGAACTGTCATTTGATTCTCTTGGTTATTTAGTCCTTCAACTTCCATAAACAATGTAGCCCGTTGTCACTTATAATATTAGTTTTAATTGAATTCTTATTGTAATATAGATATAAACCTGCATAAATACCGTTTTTTTTTTGGGAAATTTGGGTCTATCAAGATTCTAAAGTAATTACGTAATTTTTCAAAACCCGTATTTTTATCACACATTCAGAATGCATTTTAAACGTAAGCTAGCTTACGTTGGTTCAACCACAAGTCTACTGTAAATTTTCTTTGAAGAAATGCAAGATAGAATAAATAATTTATAACGGACAATCTTGGTAAGTGCCGGGAATGCTTTGAAACATTTTTAAACATGTAACATGTCTTTCTTTAGAGTAACCTAAATTATAAAATCTTTCATTCTAGTATTCTATGACACAAATATTTTATTATCTTAAAAAAATTATATACTTGTTTCATAGATCTTTTTAACTCCATTTTGCTAATAAATCATGCTGATTGAGAACAATAGGCCACAGTAACCACTTCCGATTAAATAATCTGAGTATTCATTAAGTATTATCATAAAAATAAGATTTTAATAATTGATATGAGTTGTTAGTCATGTGGAGAAAAAGTAAATGGTAGAGCTGTTGCTAGATTTTAGTTATAAAGGATCCCAGTTGCAACGAATAACGGCGTGAAATAATAGAAAATCGTTGCATTGTTTTGTTAGATGAGTGTAGGTTTTGTTAGGTGACCAGAGATCCAACTACAGGAATAAGGTATTCTAAATCAATCCTCAAGGCGAGTGCATCTTGAATCTTGTTAGATGTTAGTATTTATTCTTAAGTAGTATCTCTTCTTGGTCCTTTTTTTGTTAACCTGTGAGAGAAAACTGAGTATTCGTTTTTTGCTTACCAAACGAAATATTATATTGATAAACTACTCCCACGTACTCAAGTTCCTTTGGATTCTTATATTCTTTGTGCTAAAGTCATAATATTTTACCCATAATACTCCATTACTCAACCTACGGAGTCATGAGACTTTTTGTAGTAAATTAATGTTATAAAATCAACAAAAAATTGCGGAACTAGTGTGTCTAGTTAAGGTTTGCTGGTTTCGGATTAGGGTATGTTAAAGGGACAAGCAAAGTAATTCAATATTATTGTTTTCAGTATTTGTAAAAAACATAGAATAATATCCAATTTCCTAATAATTCTTATAGATTTGATAAAATTAAGGTGTAGAGTTGAAATATATATTATTAATTTAATAAATATATATTTGACGTCCGCGTGGTTTAATAATTATAGTACCTTGTTGCTTCTTCATGGGTATTGGGTTCGACACAGATAGCCGAGGAACAATATTTTTGCAACACATGAGTTTAATGTATGTCCGGTGGCTCTAACTCTGCATTTGTACCTTTCCCTGGTATTAATATAATTATTGCACATGCATTTAAATATATCTACATATAACATCGGAATAGGGAATGTGTTTTGTCATTACAGATTATTACATTACATTACCAAAATATATCGCCTTCGTGGAAATCGACCATTCTGGTCATACATTATAACAAAACCACTATTGGTAACACGAGTACCTATATATGTCTTAGAGTCAACAGCAATGTTGCAGCAGCTTTAGCTGCAGCATTACTATAATGGCTCACCAACACCACGCCCAAGCCACGCAGAAACAGTGTGAAATATGTTGTATGGTGTGTGTTGTGTTTCATATGGTAAACATAAGGCTAAGGAAACCCTATTTAATATAATGAGGTATTCCATCTTAATCTTCGAGGGAGACAACGTGTGTACATATATATTGAATCTTTATTGAGGATGGATGTAGATTTTATACGCTGCTATATTCACTTACCACTATGTAAACTATGTGCTCGGTTTTCACCCTCTGTTTATATTATAACTCTCACTGAATTTGCAGTACTTTTAGTAGCATGTTATACGCTATATTTTATCACTATATGCACACCCGTATCGTAACCCGAATGGTTATGCAAAATTCTCGACAAAGGCAAATGAAAAAAGGACTAGAAACGTTATTTAATTCAAGCTAAGAGCAGCATAGTCAATTCTTTTTTGCTTTTTCATACTTTTTCTTATGTTGGAATTTTAATTTTTTAGTGGAATATTTATTTCTAAGTGGTTGGGACATACTGAATGTCTAAATGCTAATAAGTACACACATATCTCGATAGTTTATAAACTTTTGCGATATTTGAAATTATTGTGAAATAACAAACGGACCGCTTTCCTTAGAAATTTCTTCGAAAGCCCCTAGAAACACTCGCTTCCAGGTTCATAAAGTTTATAGTTTTTAGTTTATCTTTGATGTTTAGACAAGTAGAAAATGTCCTCAAACGTGGAATAAACTCCGTTGTTACGTTTTACCGTTTGCCATTATAAAATCGGCCCCTGCCAAAACCTAATATTTAACGCTAATTTGCAGATTCTTTTTTTTAATTAACTTATTGAATTAATAGACCGTCATGGAGATGAACTCGTTTATCGCTCTTTGAGATTTTATTATCATCATACTAATTGAAGTCAAAAAAAATCTTGTAGCTGAAATAACGGCGAAAATAATTCATATAGAGGAAACTTCCTCAATGAAAAACTATCATCATGCAATCACGCAATTTTCAAACGAAAGCCATGATAAAAAAAATCAAATGATGTAAAACAAAATTAAAATGCATTAGGAGAATTCCATTTTCAAAAATAGAAATTACAGTGTTCAATGTAAGTGACAATTTTTCAAAACGTTCCATATAACATTATTATGGAGAACATTTTGTTATGCTCAATAATACAACAAAAAAAACCATATATATATAATTGTTCTGGGCTTCCCCTCACCCACCCAAAAACAACCATCATTGCTATTTAATTTTATCTATAAACTTGAATTAAGATTACATGAATTAAATTAACATTTTCATAATAAAATATAAACATTTACTTTTAAATTGTAATATTTCCTTGCTTTTTCATATACTAACATGTTTGATGTATTCAATTAATCTAATTGATTAATGGCCAATTAATCCACACCGTCATTTTAGACCAGCAATTTATCCGTTCGTTGAACATATAAAATCTATTCTAACAATAAACCGTAAATATTAAACATATAATAAATTATTTGTTGCAATTATGTGACGATTGGATTTAAAACTTCAGTGATACTATTGAGTTAGTACCCTTCCAAAGGTTATTGCTGCAATGGTTCAGCTAGCCAATAAGCAAGCAAATGTGAGCTTGCAAACTCCACGATTGCTATTCTAATTAGTTTTGACTTTGCAGCATCTTTGTAATTTGGTTTCTGTGTCTAGCATAGGTCTAATAACACAACCGTATGCCAAAAGCTGACCGGGCATCTCTCTTTTGTTAATCCGTTCCATACTTTCCTAAGTTTAGATACTAGATACAATATTTGTATTTTACTGTAAATATCGTTTTGACATATTTATGTAGAATATAAGAAAAATCAATTGCGGTGTTGTTAAAAAGTGAGCCCACGCTTAACTGATAATACGAGTATACCATGATATATGAATTCTAAAAACGAAATCAGTAAGCAGATGCATGGTCATTATTGTGGAATAAGACGAGCTGTAATATTAGCAGCTATGATGTTCCAGTTTCTTTCTATACAAAACACAGTGGCCTTTGCTGTTATTTGCCGCAGGTATTCTTTAACTGTGATGATTACCCATCTGCTGACAGATTTCAGGTGCAGCGACATAAAACCATCTAAATTGGATTATAAAAGGGTTAAAATATCCGTTATAAAATAGTCTTTTATAAAACAAATTGCTCTTAATGACACTCTCACATTTAAGAAACTTTATTGCTAATAATCGAAAACATCATTTACATATGACCTTCATGTGACCTACATTGAAAATATGTACAGTTAAACCTTTTTATTTTATGCCATCATAATTATACGGCTCCATAAAATATTTACTAACTTAGGTTGTAAATCGGTGGAGTCGGAATCGTTTTTATTCCATTTTGTACTTTCTAAATATTTAATTTTAATCTAGAATTTCAAGACCGGTAGTTCAGTGTCCGTAGTCCTGAGTGATATTTTTGTGCTTTTGCAATAAGTCGATGTCTATCCGAGTATAGTCTAGCAGTACGAAACCTTAACAATAACAGACACATCATGACAGAATTCAAAATTTCATCCTCATCATCTCGATGATTAACAATGCACCACCGTGCGCTTCACGAGAAATTCCCTGCCACGCACAACTACTCCGTGGAATCAGCTGTCGGCTGCAGTATTTCGGACCGATACGACTTAGGCACCTTCAAGAAAAGGGCCTACACCTTTCTTAAAGGCCGGCAACGCATTTGCGATTCCTCTGGAGTTATGCATGTACATGGGCAGCGGTGATTGCTTGCCATCGGGTGGGCTATATGCTCGTTTACTGCGTATACTATTAAAAGAAAGGGAGAAAGGTGTAAGACAAGGTGATGTCACATCCCTGAAATTCGTTACGGCTGCATTGGAAGCCCATCGAGCACATCACCCACCATTAATTTTCTGACGATACAGCTACCATAGCAGAATCGCTGAGAGACCTCAACACGATTGCCAATAACCTCAAAAGTATCCTCAATGAGAAGATCTTAAATTGAATATACAGTTAGTTGTTGTTTTGAATAGATATCTAGGCATAGTAATCTCTATGAGCTTAGGTACTTTAAAGATTAGTAATATAAACAATTTAAAAAAGACAACTATATAGAATTTATAAGACTGACTTGAGATTATCCACGATTAGTTTTGTGTATTCCTGCAGGAAAGCCATGGTGTTCGACGTGAATACATTTGGTAGAGTTGTACCCACGTTTCACCCTACATTTGTTCATACATCTAAACTTACATCCCACATATGTATTGACTCAGTCAGATGAACTCTAGAACTGTATCTATGGTCTGACTAAGGACATCTATAGTATACATACTTCTGAATTTGGTTCAAAGCTCGTTGCTAGCACTATGATCTACAAGGTCGTTGGTTTCAGAGGTTACATGACGGCGTGGTTTGAACTTGACCATTTGTTTCTGTTTTTTTATTAAAATATTAAATGGTGTACAAAATGATGATAATGATGGTAGCAATAGTTATATCATCATAGCAATATATTGTGTTTTAATGTACATTATACATATCCCCTTCTCCGATTTTATAAAACAAGTGAGCATCGGCTCCAATTTATCTACAATCTACTCAAACAAAATCATAGGTAGCAGTGGATACACTTAGCAATTATCTTCTGAACTGTATTGGGAAAAATAATAACAGCACATGAATAATAATACTGTACATTGCATCAGATATTTTTATTTTACATTTTTCTTTTAATATATTTTTTCATGAATCGTCAAATTATAAAAGTATTGTGTGTTGTTACCTTTTGTTAAAAAAAACTTTTGTTTTCAAGAGACACATTGAACATTAATACACTCCCTGAGCCTTCCTGGGAAAAATTACTTTCAGTTATTAAAAGGTCCCTGTAACAATACAAATAGAAAAACAAAAGCGAAAAAAAATATAAAAGCCTAGTTATAAATTTTAATAATAGGTTGCTGCTTTCAACAAATAATTTATTGTCATTAAGAAAAATGTTTAAGAATTCTCGTCTATGAATAGAAATCTTTATTTTTTCAATCTTGACGACTGTTGTTTTTTGTAATAAATTATTTGTTAACTCTTATGTTATAATTGTTCACGGTTTGTTTCATTGCCATCAGCATTATAAAAAAAATAAAAGACTAGTGAAACCTTTGTGCAGCCACAGAACTATTTCCCAAAACAGTCTTCGGAGAAGCTAACCTTTTACGACCATAAAAAACAACTTTTACATATAATATATATTTTATGGACTTTGAAGTGTTGAAAATGTATTAAAAAATATGTGTCTGTATTTAGTCATTTGCGAATCCTCTGGTGTTGCGGATGTTCATGGACGGCGGTGATCGTCTACCATCAGGGGGGCTGCATGCTCGTTTGACATCTATTCTAGAAAAAAAAAAAAAAAAAAAAAAAAAAATTAAATAAATGTCTATAGTTACTCATTTGCGACTCCTCTGGTGTTGAGGATGTTCATGGACGGCGGTGATCGTCTACCATCAGGGGGGCTGCATGCTCGTTTGACATCTATTCTAGAAAAAAAAAAAAAATTAAATAAATGTCTATAGTTACTCATTTGCGACTCCTCTGGTGTTGCGGATGTTCATGGACGGCGGTGATCGTCTACCATCAGGGGGGCTGCATGCTCGTTTGACATCTATTCTAAAAAAAAAAATTAAATAAATGTCTATAGTTACTCATTTGCGACTCCTCTGGTGTTGCGGATGTTCATGGACGGCGGTGATTGCTTACCATCAGGTGGGCTGCATGCTCGTTTGACATCTATTCTATAAAAAAAACTCATAAAAATATTTTAGTTCACATACTTATTTCAAATCTCTGTTTAATCGAATGTCATGTAATTTTAACTTCGCTAAAGCGCACTACCGAAGAGTAAGTTGTAAACAGGAAATAATTATCATCAGGTCTTTTAGAGGATATGAATTATAACTTATATCTGCTCATACCAAAAATTGCTGTCTTAAAACTCTTTCGAAATAATTCCTAATCAGGGAACCATTAACTTTTAAGAGTAGGCATGTATTATAGATGCCGGCACTATTCTAAGTTATAACTTTGAATAGATGTGTTATATGTTTAAATTTACAGAAAATGTTAAGCACTTGAGATAAAGTTAGAATAGGTACTAAGGCAATATGGCGAAAGTAGAAATAAGAAGAGTTTATACTTACAAGTTTGTGTTTCTTGATACTTAAGTGAAATGCAAATGTAAGCTCCTTTAATATAACAGCTTCACAACCTTTGTAAAAACTTAGTGAATTACTGAGCAACTTTCTCTTAGAGTACTCTGTATAGATATAATTTTACATTGTACCTGTGAGCACACCATGAACTCTTATTTATGATTTGTTTTTGTCAAGAACAAGAAAGACTGAGGCACTGCGGAAACTGTAAATTAATAATTAAAATAGAAGTCACGTTCCCTTATTTTCCTCTCATCTTGGATATAACATATTTATCTTACAAACAACCACCCTGTACTTAGTTCTATTTAGGACACGATAAAATAATATTTAACAGTGTGATGTAACAGCTTCAACCACAAATGTTGGCACCCGTGTGAAGTTTCTACATTCAGACATAGAGAAAAAGCGGCCACTTGAGTTGTAGCCTTCTGAAATAAGTCCTTTTTAATTATATAATGTTATATCAGTACAAGACGTAAGTTCAACTATAAATATATATATTATAATATTAGGATTTGGCAAAAGAGCACATAGCTCACTCGATCCCAAGTGATACTTGCAGCCTATAATATCAAGATTCATTCTCAATAAAAATTCAATATATACAAAAAGCGTTGTCACCCCCGAGACACACCCCATCATATAAGTTGCGTTGTCTATGAAAGTGAGATCTGTGACACAAAAGCAAAAGCTCACCTCAAACACACACTCAAAGACTATGTGCCCTCTATTATCGAATTCTCTATAGCTCTATGGCTGGTCGAATTGCTTAGCATTTAATAAATCTACATTGGTTCCAATTAGTATGATTTTTTTTCCATGATAACATAGAAATTAATGATCATAAATTAGAAATAAATCACTTTTATCAGCAACCAGCTTCTTAAAAAAACGAGAGTAACAAACTTATTAATTTAATCAATCTATGTTTGTCTATCAAAAATAAGGTCTCCAGATCATGGTCCTACCCCGGTCAAGCTGACCCATTCATTCTACAGCTGGAAACAACCTGCAGTGTAGCTCTACCACTATTGTCAAAGTAAAAAAAGAATATGTTGTTCCAGGATTACATTATCATGCTAAGTATGAAGGTTTCAAAAATAATAAATATATTTGTAAATTTATGTATAAAATTAAAAATTTATTACATTTTTTTTTTCAACATTTCGTTCAATTTATTAATAGTTTTATAATAATTATTGTTTTTGCTTTTAACCTGATGTTTAAGATGGTTACGTTTGTTTGACTCTCAAGGTTGAACCATTAATTATGGCATGCAAAATTTCTTACATACACAAAACGATATCACACGATTACGAACACATAATTATATTTTCTTACGAATTGTTTAAACGAATGTGTAATTTCAATTTGTGTTATGCCAATTATTTTAAAATTTGTGATATTTTATTAACCAGTGTTCTATTCCAGTGCTATTTAAGATATATATGCTGTTAGTTATTAGTATAGATTATAGTTAGATTTTTTTTAATGTAAGCACCGCACCTACCATAATTTTTCTCCACCTCACAAGTCGACTGGTAGAAATTACCTTAAGGTTTTAAATTATCTCTTTGTACCCCTTTTAATAAACCCCCTTTTAATAAATCTGCTCCGTAGCATACTCCGTAAAATGTCCACATACCAAGGCAGCTGATACTTGAATATCAGACTAAATATTGGACTATGAAAAAAAGCTCCTAAATTTAACACCCATGTTATACCATTTCCGAAGTAACACGTAAGCTCAATGTCCTAAACCCAACGAAGAGCGCTATCCGAAATGACGCTATCAAATTATCCGACATTTCCTTGGACACGCTACATTTGTTCAGGGCATAAAACTAGCACATTTCAGTGGTTATTTTCGTGATATTCTGTGTCAGCAACTATATTTTTTAATTCCTTTCGTAAGTCCTCTAAGATAAATTATCTTATATAGGATTATTCATATACATATACAAATATTTTAAAAACAGCATAGTTATATACATATTATAACGTTTTCAATTGTAAATACTGGAAGTTCGTGAATTCATAATCAATTAAAGGTACAAGAGATGAATGAATCCACCAATCGACTGTTATAGTGAACCATGAACAGCTCAAGCATTTAAGCATTATTTGGAGCGGTTAAAGGAAATCTTACTAAGGCTTCGAACTCTGGTTGACTTCTTGATAAAGAAATAAGAGTATTAATAACCTCTTTACACCATGAATATTTTATATTCGTAATTTGATAAAGTAAAATTAATACCTATTACGGTAAATTAATCCGTAAATTTTGTAGTTGAAACTCATAACATTCTTGCTATGAGTTTTGGCCGCAAAATTTACAAATAATTACATTTACGAGGATATAGGTCAAGTCTCTTAACAGAATATCGCTCGTCTGGTATATGATAAAATATAAGTAGTATGGATCTTAAGTAAGGATTCCAAACCAACGTAGATTCATTAAATTAATAAGTTTGTTACTCTTGTTTTTTAAGAAGCTGGCTGTTGATAAAAGTGATTTATTTCTAATTTATGATCAATAATTTCTGTGTCATCATGATAAAATATAATCAGTATGGATTTGAAGTAAGGATTCCAGACCAATGTAAATTCATTAAATGCAGGGCAATTCGACCAGCCATAGAGCTATTAAGGATTCGGAAATAGAGGGCGCAAAGTCTTCAAAGTGTTTGAGGTGAGCTTTTGTTTTTGTGTCGCAGATCTCTCTTTTATTGACAACGATTTTGTATACTTGAAGATTTTTTACTGAGAATGAAACTAGATATTATAGGCTGCAGGTATCACTTAGGATCGAGCGAACTATGTGCTCTTTTGCCACCACTAATTATTAAAAAAAACAACCATGGTGTCATAATAGTCATATTCGACAACGGTGACGTACTATGTTGTATATATATTAATAATATAGTATATAATAATAATAATAGCTTAGTTAGCATTTCCGAACATATAAATACGCTTAATCGTCGTTGCCCTCGTACGTATCAACTAATCACTAGACCACAGGCAATAAGAAAACTTACAGCCTATCCTAATTCTGGTCGCCTGGATAAGTCTAATATATTAAAGATACATTCAAGTTGTTATCAAGAATCTCATCCAACCCTCATTTTGTATCACAACTAGTTTTCAGTGATTAATTGACTAGGAATGGTATTTGTAATATTGTAACGATTGAATGCCTTATGTTCAGTAAAAAAAGGGTAGTTAACGAGTGATCCTCAGATTTTCCTAGAAAATGTGAATGTCTGTTCTTTATCGAGTAACCGATTAACGTTTCTATTGCATTCGCATGGGTGCAATGCAGTTACCATTAGTGGATATACACATGTGTACACTGTGAAATATTGAACAATACCGAGCGCATTTATCTCTATTACTAGTTGCCATTCCGGGTTTCGTGAATGACCACACGTCTCCTCTGAGTAATTTTGGTGCATATAAATTTTCTAAAATGATCATTTACTGGCACCACTCAGCATCTAGTTCTTAGCTTCGTTATAAATGGGAACAACAGCATCATAAAGACGATGTGTTTCTTATGGTCCATTAAGTGACTCTGATAACCAAATACCGGTAACGAGGCATCCCATTTTAGACCTCAGGTATAACAACGCATGAGTATCTGTCATTTTTGTTGAGGTGGATGTGTTTTTACTTATCATCAGCTAAACTAGTATTTAAAAAGCTGTTGAAGTCGTAGTTGTAACTAATTTACAACGTTCTAAATATTTTTGCATTTATTTCTTTTAAATATTTCTATTAAGAAAATCCTACGCGTCGGTATTTTTATTTTTTAAGTTTTCGACTGTAATTATTCCTCATGATATAAATTACAAATTACAATTAAATGCAGTACAAATTTCCTATAATACACGTTAATTACAGAACTATTTGTAACTACTAACTTGTGATTTAAAGAAAGTACACTTGACTGAAAATATTATTTAGTTGCAAAAGTTAAAAAAAATATTTATATCTCAGTAGTGGAAAATAATAAAAGTTACTAATATAATAAATAAGGTCTAATTATTTATTATTTATTTATTTATAATAAGAGTAAATAACATTTTAATTACAAAAAGAACATTCAGAAAACCACAGAGGTTTGTCGAGAATGTTACTTGACAATAATATTTTCAATAAAAATGTTGAGCAATACATGCAAGTACCTACATTAATAACTCAAAATATAATACACTAAAGATCTTACTTTAGACACACAGAAGTAAAGGTGGATAGAAAGAGCACCGATGCATTCAATGCATGTACGGCTTGTTCAAGAAATGTGATTTTAATTTTTGCTTTATGTTTTTAACTGTGATGCATTGAATGAAAGATGCATCCAAATCATTACGAATGCGTGGTATGAGATACGGAGTGGTTCTTTCACCACAAATATTAGTTGCTTCGATAGTGACCAATTTTCCTTTAGTTTTGTGCCGTGTTTGGAAATGATGGGTTATTTGGTTTTGTATACTCTTATTAAAGAATTGTTCTTTTATGATACTGTAAGTGGCTTTAGTGTGAACAGGAAGTACCTTGCAATAACTGAATAATTGAATAATTAATATTGTTAATAATTATACTATAATATTATATATAATTATTATTATTATTTATTTATGTTTTTACATGTGATGCATTGAATGAAAGATGCATCCAAATCATTACGAATGCGTGGTATGAGATACGGAGTGGTTCTTTCACCACAAATATTAGTTGCTTCGATAGTGACCAATTTTCCTTTAGTTTTGTGCCGTGTTTGGAAATGATGGGTTATTTGGTTTTGTATACTCTTATTAAAGAATTGTTCTTTTATGATACTGTAAGTGGCTTTAGTGTGAACAGGAAGTACCTTGCAATATCTGAATAATTGAATAATTAATATTATTAATAATTATACTATAATATTATATATAATTATTATTATTATTTATTTATGTTTTTACATGTGATGCATTGAATGAAAGATGCATCCAAATCATTACGAATGCGTGGTATGAGATACGGAGTGGTTCTTTCACCGTAAATATTAGTTGCTTCGATAGTGACCAATTTTCCTTTAGTTTTGTGCCGTGTTTGGAAATGATGGGTTATTTGGTTTTGTATACTCTTATTAAAGAATTGTTCTTTTATGATACTGTAAGTGGCTTTAGTGTGAACAGGAAGTACCTTGCAATATCTGAACAATTGAATAATTAATATTATTAATAATTATACTATAATATTATATATAATTATTATTATTATTTATTATTAATGAATTTAGTGTATCTGTTTTAGCTTTTTAATAAGGAATTTATTTTATTTATTGTACAATATGCGAACAATGAAGCAAGTACAGTTATTGTAATAAATGTCCTTAAACTGTATGTACAAGGCGTATTTACTCCAATTAAAATGAAATTCCTGAAGTGATTTTTTTTACAAAATATTACTCTCACTCGCATTGCGGCTACTCTAAATTTTCATAAGATATTGATAAACATCAACTTTACTAAGAGCAAGAGGTAATTGCCGCATGGTAATATTTGTAGAGATTTTTGTATAATTGAGCTTTCACACGGAGTAATGGTGGAAATATTATATTTGTGTAGTATAATTATTTCATTCTGAGAATTACCAAAATTCGAACTCGATTGACTTTATTATAAATTCTGAACGAATGCAAAATATTTTAAAATTGAAATTACTCAATCGCCCCCGCTTCACTGCTCTCGAGCATCTTAACCAATACCTACTAGCCGACCACCACTATCAAACACAAACTAAAAAACGTTTACTGATTCTATTTCAAAATTCAGTTCGAACTGTGTTCGTTCCATTTCGTTTCATTCGTTTTTAAAACAAAGTTACTGAGGAAACATGGTTGGTCATGCAGTGACTGTATTAATTGGTTCCATCAGTGGAAATCCATTACACCCTTAAAATTAATATTACTACAGTGGTAATGAAAATGTTTAATTATTTATAATCTTCAAAATCCCACAGTTGGGATAAATATAAATACCAAAAGAGGCTTTAGGATGGTTAGTTTTTACACAATATTTTTGCAAGTTATTTATTTGTTCATAAGAATCCTTCATAAAAACGGATACCCTTTGAAGCAAGTAACCTGGGGTTCAAACTAATGCGAAGTAAATCCTGAGTCTAACTTCTAGTCTGTTAGCTATCATCTCTTAAACAGTAATAAAGTAGCAATATGAGGCTACAGCATTATTTATTAATAATAAGCAGAGACCTAATAAGTGGTAAAAGGTTTCCATTAGTCTAACGGGATATATCTAACGGGGCCATCCTCCTTTTCGAAAATGTCGACCATCCGGGGTGGACATTTTATGCTTCTAAAATTATAAGCTGTGTGATCTTTTAATAAATTCAAGGTGGTAAAGTCATCTGTGACATTATTAAAGTTGACCTTAGAGGAGTACTGTAATGCCCTAACTATTTCGTTAAACAAAGATATGACTTTGATCATCCAAGTGTGTCGACGTCGGTGCATAAAGTTACAGTCTTCAGGGAATCTCTTAGATAATATGTTAACAAGGTATGCTATGTTGCATTAGTTTAAAACTACCCGAGTCGACACATTTAAAATATTAAGTGTTGTCGGTGAGAACCTTCAAGAAAGAAAATTCAAGAGAAAACTTACTCCACCCTGAAAAAGATTGTTTCCCGCTTAAGAGTAAGGCTGATGATCCGATGGTAAGGTAAATATGTCCGTTATCTTTCTTAGGGACTTCTCTTAGACCTACAAAGTGCGATTGTATGTTCTCCAACTTAACTTCCAATTATCATGTACGTAAATATCACTAAGTTTAGTATTCTTACCACCCCAGCACTTAAATTGCCTGACTTAAAGTGTAATGAGTAAATATGTTCATTCCATTTTATTTAAATTATACTTTTTCGTAAACCCTACGCATCAGAGAAGTGGTTAAGTACTATGGTCTATCAACTATCTTAATGCGCAATTGCTATTGCTGTCTAGATCTGACTAGAACAGACCACTTAATACAGGCACTGCATTGCCCAGTAAATAAAACACATTAAGTAAAAAGTATTATAATATGTTGTTGATTTATTTTAATTGAATATATTGAAAAGGAACATAAGTAATTATTAAATTAAGAGATGTACCAAACTACATAGTATTGTGGGAAACGATCTTCAAACTCTCTGGGCTGGTGGATGATTGTGCTTGATCTTTCACCCTGTTCTATAAAAAACCACAATCTTCATATTTGTATATAAATAAATAATAAATAAGCATATACCACTAATCCAAAGTGTTAGTACAGATAACAATCAAATTGACATTATTCTGCAATTATTTTGGTTATAATTATAATTCTGTAGCGGTAATAGCCCGTTTGTGTTGCACTAATGCGATTCCGTTTTGAATTTATTCTTTCGACCAATAAAATCTCATCCTATTAGTGACCCGTAAACAAAGTCTTATCGCTTGTTTTTCGGTCTCTATAATCTCTAAGTGCAAATGTAGATAGAGCATACTTTTTCTATTTCCTATACACAATTGACATTTTAATTTATATAGGTATATATAGTTAGATAGATAGATAGGACTAGACAGCTTATTTTTGTGTTTTATCTTGTGGTATTCATTGTTTTTTTTTTCACTTATGTAATAACACGATATACCATAATAAATAACGTCATTTAGGAAAAAGTATTCCGCTACATAACTGCGGTAAAATATATTTTTTTTTTGTAACATCTAAGAGGCAAACGATCAAGACGGGTCACCTGATGGTAAATGATTCACCGCCACCCATGGTCACCAGCGACGCCAGTGCGTTGCCTACCCTTCAGGTAAGAATATGCTCTTTTCTTGAATAACCCAATGTCGCAGTTGTTGGGGAAGACCGCTGATGGTAACGAATTCCAGAGATTTACTGTGCGTGGCAGAAAACTGTTTTGTAAAACGCATTGTAGTGGAACGCCAACCATCCAGATGGTGCGGATGATAGTTCCGGCGAGACGATCGGTTGCGAAAATCAGCGGCTTCTATTAAATTGAACAACTCATCGGAACACTCCCCATTGTAAATTCTGTAAAGTATGCATAGGGAAGATAGATCCCTACGCGGTGCCAAAGGATCTAGCCGATCGGTAAGTTCAGGATTGTCGACAATCCGAGATGCCCTACGTTGGATTCGGTCAAATAGAGATAGCTGATAACCCGGAGCCCGGCCCAAAGTTGACAACAATACTCCATGTGAGGCCGCACCTGCGCCTTATACAGTTTAAGGCGGTGCGCCGGCTTGAAGTACTGTTTGGCCCTGTTGAGTACTCCGAGTTTTCTTGAGGCCATTTTAGCCTTGCTCTCCAAATGACCGCCAAACTGGACAACACTCGAAATGTCGACGCCCAGAATGCCAATGTTTGACTTGGCACAAAGGTGAGTATTTCCGAAGAGTGGCGACGCGATGAAGGGGGCTTTTTTAGCGGTGAACGCGCAAACTTGAGTCTTAGAAGGGTTAAACTGGACTAGATTTAGTCTCCCCCAATCGGAAATCTTCACAAGGGATGATTCGATTTCAGACACAAGTTTGTTCCGACACTCATCGACGTGATCCCGAGAGATATTGCTGCGGCCGAAATACAGTGCATCCACGGTACTGTCATCCGCATAGCAATGAATGCCACTGGTATGCAACAAATCATTGATATGCAGAATGAACAATGTCGGGGATAACACGCAGGACTTTAACTCTCCGTTCCGCAAGGAAACTGCCGATCCACCTACAAAGTCTCTCAGGAAGCCCATAGGAAGGAAGCTTCGATAGTAAGGCTTTATGCCAAACCCGATCGAAGGCCTTCGCTATGTCCAAACTAACGCCTAGTGCCTCACCCCTACTCTCAACCACCTGCGCCCAACGGTGAGTTAGTAAAGCCAGAAGATCACCAGCTGATCGGCCTTTGCGGAAGCCATATTGGCGGTCGCTGATCAGCTGGTGCTCTTCCAGGCAGCCCATGAGCTGGCGGTTGATTATGGATTCCATAATTTTGGAGAGTAAGGAGGTGTTAGCGATAGGCCTGTAGTTGGACAGATCTGAGCGGTCGCCTTTTTTAGGGATCGGGTGTACTAGAGCCGTCTTCCATGAATGTGGGACAACGCCGAGGATATAAGAGTGTCTGAATAAGCGCGTTAAAACCGGTGCGAGCTCTGGAGCCCACACCTTCAGCACAATAGGAGATATTCCATCGGGTCCACTCGACTTGTTGACATCCAGGGAGAATAGTGCTTTCCGCACAGCACACTGTATGAAGCGGACGTCCGCCATTGTGGTTTCACACCTCGGGATGGTAGGAGGAGTGTTCCCCCTGTCGTCAAGAGTCGAGTTTTCCGCAAAGATAGAGCCAAGAAGATCGGCTTTCTCCCTTGCGGAATAGGCCAATGAACCATCCTCCCCCGCGCAAAGGTGGAAGTGTCGACCGACAGAAATTACCCTGGACAGCCTTGGCGAGAGACCAGAACGCACGAGAGCCAGATGGCAGGCGTGCCAGTCTCTCGCCAATTCTCCCAACGCAAATCGATTTCGCCAATGCAATTTGCCTCTTAAAGAACCTGGAAGCAGAGTTGTACTTCTTCTTGAGTGAGTCAGAGTTTACATCCTTAGCGGCCTTTGCCCTAGCCCAAGCTTGGTAGCATTCCCGCTTGCGACGATGTGCGTCACGGCAGGACCCACCAAACCAGGGACGAGACCTGCCACCGACGGGCACCGCTGAGCTAGGAACAAACAATTCCATGCCCTACAGCACGACGCCGGCAACCGAATCAGCACAGGTGCTAGGATCCTCTGACTTGAAGCAAATCTGCCCCCATGGGTAGGATGCAAAGAAAGAGCGCATCCCGTCCCAGTCTGCTGACCTGTAGTGCCAAACACGTCGTCTACCAGATGGATGTGGTAGCGACGAGACGATAAGAGGCACCACGCTCCAAACTAGGCAATGGTCCGATGACCCGAGAGGAGCATCGACCCATACCCGAATGGGTTCGGGGCGAGAGGTCAGCAGAAGGTCCAATAAGGAAGGCGAATGGTCTTCCACATCCGGCACACGTGTAGGAGAAGGTACCATCTGCGTTAGACCATTGGCAATGGCAAAATCGTGAGCAGACCTTCCCGCATGGTCAGTACGTGTTGACCCAAGCCAGTCAGAGTGGTGGGCATTAAAGTCGCCCAAAATCACAAATTCTGTGGTAGGAATCTGCTCAAGTATTCTGTCAGTGGACACCTGCAGGTGCTCGAAGAGCCGGTCAATTTTCGAATTTCCGCTATGAGACCTGTAAAGGTACGCGTAGATGCGAATGTGATCCTCACAATCGACGCGCACTCGAAGGATCGACAGGTCTCTGCCTTCAAGACTGCAGAGCCTACGGTAACAAATTACCTCCCTGACGTAAACACACACGCCGGCGCGTGGCACAAAAAAGTGCTCTATAGCCTACTATAGGCCGGGTACTTTAGATATGAAGTGTCCGTCGGGGAGGAAATCTGCGTCTCCGTCAGGAAAAGTAAGTCTGGCCTTTCCGTCTCGAGATGGTGGTGGCATTTAAGTTCGAGTGAAGTCCCCTGATGTTAGAAAAATCCACTGCTAAAGTGGAGTGGGACTTCCTTGTGATTGGGCTCAGTTTGCACCCAGCAGCTACGATAAACGACGCTCGATGTGCCCCCTAGAATACTATGGGCAGCCTGAGCCAGAGCGAGAGGATAGCATCGTGCTGCTCTTAATTTGCATTAAACAACGTTTCTAGTTCTTATTCCATTTGAATTTGCCGAGAATTCCACATAATCGTGCCACCGTACAGGATTGCATCTAGTAGTTAAAATAGCGTCATATTTTCCAATTTCATTAAATTACTGTAGTTTTACTAAGAGTTCACTTTTTATAATGAGAAATATGTTGTTATTTTTATAATAAGAAATATATATTTTTTTGAGACTAACGGGAATTACAAAACAAATCATGTAATAAATACCAATATAAATTATGGAATTTGAATTGGTTTTAGCTAAAAGTTGGCTACGTTTAATAATACGTGTAATTTTTATACTCCTTACGAAATGAATATTTGTCATACTTTAAAAAAGATTTAAAACAGGTATGTACAATCGCTCCGCTTATTTATAAAGCACAGTCTAATCAATATCAGCTAGCTGACTCCAAAACTAGCAAACCCTAACTAGAAAACGCTTACTGGTTCCTTTTTCGATTTTACTTTAAAATTGTGCTCCATGTTCGTACGTACGTTCATTCAAAATGGAAGAGTCAAACTTCAACAACAGCTACCTATGTATGTATATTTTTATAATCTATATAATTAGATTTAGATTTCTATTTATATATTTATATTTATCATCATCAAAGTTCATATTTATACATACACTAGTCGCATCATCACATCACATATCAAGACTGAGAAGCAGTGTTAAAAATTACTATCCTGTAATAGAAACAGCGATAATCTTTTATTGTATGTAAGTATTAATACACTCAAGGTCTATAAATAACTATATAATTATAGCTGTTTATAGACCTTTCAGATTTATGACATGGATTTATACATATATATATATACAGACATAAATTTATTTCTATGATATATGAAGGATCTAGTTGAAAAATATATATTCACAATTTGTATTACTATACGTTTTTAAACAGTTATTATATTTGTAATAACATTTAAAATTACTTTATTAATAGTAAACGGAATATAGACAAAAATAGTGTTCTATGGTGGAAACTACGTATAATTGGTGAACGCTAGTGATATATTTTGTAGCCACAATTTTCGTCACATTGTATGTCAAATTTTCAATAGGGTTGATGTCGGGTCTGTACAGTGGCCAATCTAAAACCGTTATTGATTGGCTCCGTAGAAAGTCTTTTTTTAACCACTGTTGCTGAGTGCTTTGAATCATTGTCTTGTTGGAAAGTCCAAACCACCTCTACAATATTCTTGTACTGGAATTTTGAAAATTTTGACTACATTTGGCCTAACAGGTAGAACACCACGTCCGGAAAACAACTCGAAACTTTGAAATTCCGTCCTCCACGTTTGACTGTTTTATTCGTATTCTTTGGATCCATTACCTTATTCGAATGTCTCATATATTGTTTCTTCCGAAAATAGTACATTTTTCCAATAACGTTCAGTCCAATGTTCATATATTTTTGAAAACTCTGATCTACAATCGTGAGCAAAAAAATCTACTCACACCGTACGCTTGCTGTCAAAATATTCTGTAGCTCAGATTTAGCTGTAGTTTTAATATTTGCTTTCTTTAAAAATGATATCTTACTAGAAATTTTTCCGAATAAGTTTTCCTCACTTCGCCTTCTAATTGTTCTTGCTGACACACCACTCGACTCTCTAGCACCAAATACTTCCAAAGAATAAGCTCTGATCCTTTGAATGGATCAGTTTAACAATATCATTTTTAAGTCTTCACGTGGGGTGGTTTTTCAGTCTCGATTTTCTAGGTGCTTTTTCTATTGTGTTAAACTTCGCGTGATTCGCAATTTTTTTATATGATAAACCTTTGTCATAAAAAAAAGTGAAGAAAGCATTCTTGAAACTGATCTTCCTTGTAGAGGAATCACGACTTTTATTTTTTTCCCTACTAGCTCGTTGAAAGTGATTAAAATGTTATTAATATTGAGATAACGATAAACTGGTATTATTCATAGTTTCTTGAAAATGCCTGAGAAAATGGAGAAAATAAGGGGACTCTTTTTTATATTTTAATTAACAATATGAAACATTAATTACTTATTGTTTAAGCAGCGGCAAGCATATTCAAAACGTTTGTGAGATATTTAAAAAAAAACTGATAAAGTCACAACTATTGCTAAATACAAGTCTTTATTGTCATTTTAATAATACAGTGTTAATGTAAAATTAATATTAATTCAAGTAGAATTGATACTTATCTTCACTATTGATAATATTATAGTAACAATAATGTTGTATGTAGCTAAATAAGTGTCTTTAATTATATGACCACCACTGTTTATATGTATATATATTACTAAACTATTAGTAACTTAAAGTTAAATTAAGATTTTAATTTTAGAACAAATTTATCTCAACAAAATAAAATTGACAAACCTCACGAAATTGTTTGTCAGTTAGTCTGCGACTGGATCTGAACTTGCAACGAGAAAATTTGAAATATGGGTCAACATTTTCCGATACTACGTTTTATGGAACAATAGTTAACGATTTCGGTGAACCCGAGTGAGTTGCAATCTGTTTCCAGTGTTACTGGAAAATATCGGAATATAAGTGCTTCGATTTTTAAACACCGACAATTAATTTAAAATGTTTGTCGATAGCTTTCTATAAATAGTATAGTTATGAGAAAGCAAAAATACAATTTTAACAATGATTGTATAAACATTTATGTTATTGTCCCATGTTATATGCTGTGGTAAATTATTATTCTTTAAATTATGTTTAAAATTAAAAAAAAAGTGTTTATGTTTAAAAAGTGCATTAAAGCTTACAAATAAGATCAAAGTTTTTTTATAAAATCATGTGCTATTTTTATTTTATTTATACGAATGAAATAATGAATTAATTAAGATATAATTACATAATAAAAAGTAAATAATTATGTAATAATAATAATATATTTTTATATAATTATTATGTTATAACAATTCTATTTCTTTTTAATAAACGTCATTTGCGATTTGTATATATATAGACACGCATTCGCGTTTGTTTGTAACGTGGTTTTTTATATATATTATGTATATATTTCAGGTATTTATTGCCTTTTGATGTTAACATTAATAATCACCACTTTCATAGTTTTACCTTAGTAACAATAACGTGCTCGCAATTTGAACTTTTCACACATTGAACATTTACTAAAATAATTTTAAAATTTCCTGATTTGATTTTTGGGACCATTTTTTCATATCAAACATTAAATAATTAAAACCATAGTTCAAGCCCTAAGAATGGGTATAAGTCGCTAGTCACATTATTATACTAACTAAAAAATAAAATATTTAATAAAATACGTAATAACGGGTCCGCATACCAAAACCTAGGACGTTCAGTAGACATCACCATCCATTCTCCACTCTGGAGAATTTTCCGATAGCTAGCGAACTGGCAACTAAGGTGGCACTATCAGATAGGAACGTGATCAGAGCAGACCGACACGCTCAGTGTTTGAGCGCTTTGAGAAAGTAAGACAATCAAAAAAAAAAACTGCATAACCAGCTCACCGACCCCTCAGTACCTATTATAATATTGAAATTATTTAACTGAAATTGATTTATTCATTGTCATTGGTCATTGTGGTAAATGAAATGGAATTATATTTCCAAATTAAATGTCGAGTCTGGAATAATTAAAATATGTTTATTTAAAATCAACACCTTTTACGCAATGAAATAACCAATAGATGACAAGTGAAGGAGAATCTAGTCTGAATCCATAAAATTGAGTTGAGATTTTCAAAAATAATATAAATTATCATAAAACTTTTTTCAAATGAATAGAGGAACAAATTTGACTTAAACAAAAGTTGTGTAAATTGATGCGGATCACTTAACAATCAAACCGTTCAAATTGATTGAAGTGTAATCATTTAGGGACTTTCTCTGTTCAGTGGATCTGAAATTGTTCTATATTATCCTTAAGTCTAAGCCACGTGTTGGGTGTACATTTTCTCTATCGCAGCATTTTATTAATGCTTCGTAAAAAAAACTATATATTACCTCGATTTTCAGAAAAGGTATTTCGATTTTCAAAGATTAAAATGTTCAAGCAACGAAATTTTAAGAAAAATGCTCCAGAACATAATAAGGGTTGTTCAATTTAACTCTAAAAGGTATTTACATTTTGACATTTTATCTGTTTTCGTGGTTTTGTTACTAGAAATTTGGTTAACATTTTAATCTCGAAAAAGGTTAATTACTACTTACAAGCGTTTTATATCGAACTAAATTCTTATCGTAATTGATTATGGGTAACAATAATTTACCAACTTTTACTTACGGTATATAACACTTTCCAAGTAAAATGTAAATCAGGTCATGAGACCTCAATGGCAATAAACATTATGGTGTTATCAAATTGTCCGGTATATAACTTACACATTAGAATGTGCTATTGATTTCATGCTATTCTTATTACTATATATATTACTATTATAAATATTTTTTAATCCATTTCCCTTCTTAAATCTATTTATCTTCTTAAATATTGCTTATTTGGGTTTCTCATATTATAAAAGGTCACTGGAATACATGATTACGTTCACCATTATACGACCACAATTGAACTAGTAGTGGACGATAACATCTAGATATTATTTCCTAATAGTAAATTAAAGTATGCGGAAATTCAAGATTTGGATTTATTATTAGAAGCTATTTGCTTTTAAATTATTTTTTATATTATAGGACTAAAAGATCACGTAATTTACCTGATGGTAAATGATGATTTAAGATTTGAAATACTTATAACACCATACTCTTATTGCAATTTCGTATCATATACCTAAGTCTTATAACTTTCTTCACTCAAATAATAATCATTTTGTAATTATGTATTCTACCATATTAGGTCCGCTATTACATATTTTATCATAATGAAGATGTTACTTAAGATTTTTTTTCTGTACTCTTTTTAACCATTTTTATGAGATTTAGTAGCAGATTTCAGAACGAAGAAGAAATTTTAAAATATGAACAATATGTTCAGTTAAACTTAATTTACTATCAATTAAAACACGTCAATGATACTTAAATTTGTATTTTATATAACCTTCCTTATAGGCCGGCAACGAATTTGCAACTCCTCTGGTGTTGCGAATATTCATGGGCGGCGGTGATCGCTTACCATCAGGTGGGCCGCACGCTCAATTGCCACCTATAAAAAAAAAATTCATCAAATTTATATTCGTTATATACTGGATGGATTATACGTAATACATAGTACCGTCATTGATATATTTTTCTATAAAAGGATTATTTCCTGATAAATACTTAAATTGTGAAATAATAACTACGTGAACAACTTGAGTGATGAAATTTATATTCCTCCTACTTTGATTTTGTTAAAAACGTGCTAAGTTGCTTATGCTTTTTAAGTAAACAATAGATCTAGAAACAATATAGTGTTTAGTATTTTTATATAAGTAAACAAAAAAAATATATTTCATGTGCCATAAACAAAAAGGAATAGAAACTTGAAATTGCATGTCGCTGAAAATTTGCAAAAACATGACAGCTGCAAATTAACATTTTAAAATTTATAGTTTTTGTTGAAAAAAGAGAAAAATATAAAAGCTCTAGTAATTATATATGTAAATTTTAAACAGTGCATTTTATTTTACGCGTTTCGGACATGAATACTCAGTCAATATCGATATGTCATTGTCCAACATAATACATTTTCGAAAAAAATCATTATGTTGGACAATGATTGTGATTCTCTAGAGACTAAAACTATTAATAAATAACCTCCTAATAGTCCTCACACACACAGTAAAGGTCGCCTCTCCACTAGCAAATCAAGAAATATTAATACTGATAACACCCGTAGTATGTGAAAATGCTCAGAATTTCTCACGAATCAAATCAAAAGAAGCCTTATTCAAGTAGGTTTTCACAAAACACTTTTGAATCGTAAAAATAGCTAATAGGACCATCGCTTCGGACGGCAGCTGCTATCTAGAAGAAGCGGCAAGAAACTCAACGAATTGCTCTTTTGTTTTCTTTATTTTATTAAATGATAATTTTCAAAATGTCCACGAGTTGTCTAGTTAGGAGGGTCAATAGCCTAATGGTTTAGGTTACGGTCTGCGAAATTTGAGGTCGTAGGTTTGAATTCACCATAAGACTATTGTCATGAACCATCTCCTTTTTTTTTAGCTTGGGGAAATGCCTACGCATAGGCGAGGATGGGTTATGTCAGATTCGCAACGACTAAAACCCCACGGTGGTCGCCAGCATCGTCGTCCTCCTCGGGGTCGCTAATACAGGACGGTCAGAACCCCCACTCTGATCGTCAGCGACATTTACGGTAGGGGATCACTCGTACGTATAGCTAGTCGTGAACCATCTCCTAGCACAAGCATTTTCAGCTTAGTTGGAGTGGTTAACCGATTTATAAATCACTATTGAATACTATTAATTACATAAATATCAATAAATTGTGTTTTTAACGAAAATCGAATTCTGTTTCGACGTCAATATTAAAATATTGACATCTATGACGACATTAGACAGAAATGTCTATTTAAACGGAGGAAACGAAAGGCTAATATGAATAATGAATTATAAAATGTGAAATAAATACCACCCATTATATGTAAATATATTTTACAAATATTTTCTTTTCACATGCACAAGTAATCTAATAATAAAAAACAGAAAACAGCAAAATAAAAGTCAAAATAATCGTGCCCGGTAAATGCCATTACGTTACATGGCGTTCTCGTTAATTGCAAATTCTAAAACATGATGTGCAACGTCATTTATACTTGTCCTATTTACAATATAACTTCGAGAATTATGGTTAATTTATACTCTTGTATGTTGTCATAAATTAAAAAAAATATTTAGCCCCAAGGGGCCTGATATTACATTACGTACGACTTTATATCAGTTGGGCTGTCAGCCGGTAGTGTTAATCCAATTTTTGAAATTTCATTCCGCCTGTCTGCACGGTGTTGATTTTTACAATTTCTAAAATTGTGCAGAATAAGGCTTTTATTAAACCAGTAGTTAAAAATTGATAATAAAATAAATTAAAAATCGTATATCATAGTATAAAACCATTGTATAAGTATTAATGAATTGTGGTCAATATTACTTACTGCTAGGACTTTATTCATGTCTAATACATATATAAAATATAATAAAAATAAATAAAAAAAGAACAAGGTACAGGATTGTACAGTTTCAGCCACGGGTCATTCAAGCCCTTAGGTTATCGATATGCAATAGATGGTTATAGAGATAAATCAATCAATATATCCCTTATTGTATACCAACACATGACTATAAAAATAAAAGATGAATAGAATAAAACTTTGTACAACAGGTGGTCTTATGACTTTGGTGCGATTTCTTCCAGATAACATGAGCAATAAATATAACTCTAGCATAAAGAAGAGGATGGTTTATTTACATGTTCAAGCTAATGCTAAAGCATATGCAAATGCATATGATGTACACCCATCCCTAATAATGATAGAAGTAGCGTTGTCACCTCTTAAGACAGATAGAATGCCTCGTTGTGCTATTTCATGACACTGGTATTTTGTAAGGTATGGTGCTTTCCCTGCTGCGTCGTAGTTCGAGTACTATATATTTACTACAGTTTCAAGAAATACACATGTATAAGGAAAATATCTATTTAATAGGGGTAATTTTAACGATTTTTTTCAAATTGCAAGCAGCACATATGCAAACTGAGGGGGGAAGCTCTTGCATTAACTTTCCGCTTAAATTCAAATACCCAGAGCAGTATGTCATCACTACTATTGATAAGATTATTAGCGCTTAGTACACCAGTTTTTAACGCGTGGTAAGGGTCAAACCTCAACTGAGACCATGTAAGCTTAGGTCTTTTAACCACCGTCCAGGTTCCTTGTCGCAGTAAGACCTACCAACTGATGCTAAATGACATAGGTATATATCTACATCTACCCTCAACATGATGGAATCCCTCGCCACCAGTAACTGGTTCCCCTGATCTTTACACTTACCAAATGAAAATATCTGTTATTATTTTCGTTATTCTTCTATTTCTCACTGGTATTCTTTGATACATGTTGCTTCTCCGGGGGAGATCATTCATTTATGTTCCTATCACTAATAAGAAATATGCACAAATCTTCGAAAAGGTGCTATTTTTGAGGTAGAATTTTATCTTTATCCTGTGTACTAAAACACGATGACAAACAAGAACAAAAATTACATTGACATTCAATATGATATGCAAATAGTACAATTTTATTGACAACGAATATTCAACGCTGAATACGTAACGTCCTTATTTAACTTCATCCGTTTTTGCTCGTCGTATTGCCAATCCACTAATAAAAGTGATTAATCTAGGGGCGTTTTACCTTAAATAAGATAAGATTAATTACCTAGTTAGTAGAAGACAGTACGAATCTATCAATGATGTCTTTTCACTTATAATGTACAAGTATAGGAATGAGAAAAAGGTCATTATAATTTACTGAATAAATAAAACGCAGAGTAAAGTGGTAATATATAAGCATAGAACTAGGACTTACAATCTATTGTTCGTAGGATTATTTTTCGAATTCTTATATACAAATAAATCATTCTCTAGTATCTGTGTCCAGTATAGGGCTTTCGTCGCTTGGAATATTTCTGACCTATAAATCTCTGAAATTATAATAGCACTAGTTATTTCTATTTATCTCAATTAACATAAATTTTCCCAGTTCGTTGTGCTTTAACATTATAAGTAGTCAAAATACTAAAAATATGTTCTTAGTTACACTAAATAATATATATGGTGGCGGAAAACATATTACGTTTATTGGTACCAGAGAATATTTATATCCCAATTATTATCTTGTGGAAAATTGTTATTTCTTTCTCTTCAGGTAAATTGAAAAAAAAATCGATGATCCATACTGCTTCTATCATTATCATAATTGAAGAACATACTAATGAGAACCGATATTATATCCTTCAACTTTTAGACATCAAAAAGGTCTGAATAGTATCCCAAAAATATAACAATACAACTTTATTTATTTTCACATTATCTTGTACTTTTAACATAAATAACCCAGAATATAAAAAGAAATTCATATAGTGGCCCCTCCACTTCCGGAAAGCTGTTTTTAATGCGCCCATTAGTTATTGTAACATTACAAATTGCGGGGACGTGGTTCCGTCCTTTTGCAGACGGATCATAATCTGACATTTTTCATCTTGCAATAATACATTATGTTGTGTTATTTATGGTTATAATAGTTTGCCTCAAGCATACTTATATATAGAGAGAAAGAAATATCTTCACGTGTGTAATTTCTTCATTGTTTAGATACCATTTTCTATACATTTTATACGTAGTATAAAATTTGAATATAACAAATTTAAAATCGGGTTTTATAAATTAAAAAATAAACTATTGCTACTATGATTATTTTTTTGTAACAAGTCATTACTTTTATGAAAAATTGACATTCATTTTTTTTAATATATCCTACTGCGAACATATATATTTGATTATTACAACACTGTTGAGCGATGTTGTGGTTTTGATATACCTACGTTGGTTGTAAATACTCGGTTTGACCGCGGATACAGAAGTCTCCCAAAATATCTATGTAATATATTTGAATTGCAATGCACTGTTTATAAGTACTGTTATAGTAAAAGATAAGATCTGAAACCCTTTAATTACTACGAGTTATTTCCTTTAAGTTATGAAGTGTCAAAAAATAACCATTTGAAATTGGTATTTTATTGATGCAGTCCCCAAAAGTTATTGACTTGCACATCACTTATGATAAATATGAACGCTTATCATCTTAAGTATTATAAAAAAAACCATTACACCTTTTGTTTATCCCACGTATTTTATTGGAAGATACCCACGGCCTATTACTGATTTGCATTTTTTTTTAATTTGAATTAATGTGATAAGTGCATGGACTGTGCACTTACCACATTAATTAATTATAAATAATCTTTATGGTTTAAATGTATTTTTTTAGAGATTTCTAAAACTATTACCTGATTAGTATAAATTGATTTGAACATGTGTCATTCACTTAGTGTAATGTTTTACGATCTATATATATACTCTAGACCATCACTGGTATCCCAACGATGATGAATATAATTATTCTTTTTGAAAATAAATTGTAAACAAATTGAAATGTACGATTGGCAAAGGTTAATTGATCTCTATCAAAATAAACTTTTAACCCGCAAACCAAGCACCGAGCCAAGAAACATCGATAAATCTTAAAGTTAGTGTCGTACTAACAAATCTAAATCACTAAAGCATTCCGCAACTTTTGTCGGCAAACTGTGACCATAACTTTAAATTCTAGTCAAACGGCTTAAGCTTAATCTTGTCTCTTTAAATATTGTTTAGAATAAATATCCCTAAGAAAGGAGTCATGTACATATTTAATTTTGGATATTATAAGGTACAGTATAGAATCAATTTCAGAATATCTAATCGATAATGAAGCCCTGCTGCCCGATTTAAATGACGACAATATCCTTTGGTTATAACCAGATGAAATTTACTGCGCAGAAAATTTTATAGTGCCGTTAGCTTTCGCGCATTCATAGAGAGGCATTCATTCGTTATTTCCTTCTCTATTCTTATGTAATGCTTGTACTATAGGATTTAATGAAAGTTCAAATGCAATATCATAGACACGGGACGGTATGCCCAGACCCGAAAATCAATAATTTATGATACACAAATATTGTTCTTCGGAAATCGAACTCAGGACGTGACTGTGACGTAGCAGCCAATTTAACTATTGTAACTATTACTCTACTCTATGTAACTACTACGCGGTTTTCATATCTAAATAATACTTATCCGGAATATAAATATCATCTCTCACCACCTGTTCTCTCTTACTGTAAACGAATGATATAAGAGTAAATACTGATGATACGACGGGTACACAATAAGTTTCTGTTACTGGCCACTTGCTATAAAAAATAATGCGGCAGATGAGTGTGGAGATGATGAAACCTGTGAAGTACACAAACGGAAATAAAAGTCAGTCGTCAGAATGGGTCTTGTTGTTTTAAAGACTTCATGACTAAAATTAAGAAATGCCGGAGCACCGTCAAAAATGGTTGCGTCAGAAAATTAGCACATTACATTACAGCAGCGCTTGGAAATCACACAACTGTGTATTATTACTGTGTATTATTTTGTTTTAAGTTATCACTTTAGTATTCCTCTCTTTTTATATTATTTTCATGGAATTTTCAATCTCTTCAGCTTGATACGTACGTTAGAAGGCAGGTAAGTGACATTATCTAAAATGAATTTCTGAAAAAGTGTAGTATATTCATGACCCCATTTTTGTACATTCGTCATGCTCAGTAAACGACCAATTTCCCCGTAAATAAAGTAAAATAATTATCGAAAGTCACATTTATGGCGTTTAATACGAACACAATATTTTATTAAGATGTGTGAAAAATTGTGAGAATAAGTGAAAAACCAATAAACTTTAACAGAATCTATAAATTACTGCCATCGAAACATGTAAAAAACGAGTAGTAGTTTCCTCTTTTCTTCTCATAATTATTGTTTTCTTACTAAATTGCTCCGCATTAATACTCTCGTGGGCCTTGGGTCAATCAACATCTACTAGACAACCAAGACCACCAACATAGAGATCAAACCAAACTAGAAACGCGCTTACTCGTCCTCTTTTGAAATTCAGTTAAAATTATGTATCTTCTATTTTTTTCCATTCGTTTTTAAAATGAACTACACAAGAAAAAAATAATAAAAGCCCATGGCTCAATGGCCTAAACATGAGATAACTATATATGTCAGCTTTAAGTTCACCTTGAGTTGAAATCTACCATAAACTCCGAATAAATACCGCTATCTTAGACAAATTGTTAAAACATAAATAAAATAAAATCGGTTACTTATTTTATGGTAATCAAAGTAAGCTACGCATGGTCCGTGTTGTACTCCTCCAGGGCCCATGTAAACCAATGTTCCAAAGCACTATCCTCTTAATCATAAATGACGAGAGTAGACCTAAAACCAAGAGAGAACTACTTTACAAATGAAAATGTTCCAACGTTACCTCCAGGATTCTCTTAATCCAGTCAATTCAAATATGTAACGCAATAAGTCTAGTGTTTATATAAATGTAATGTTAAACTTACATATATTTTTAAGGTTATTGACATGTTACCGGTGTTCCACAATAAACTTCACTTTACAGGACTATCAAAGAACAGGAAGAAAAGCCTGAGCTCTCACATTAACATCTCATGTTGATCGTTTTTATCAGCGTGAAACAATAGTATAAAGCTGCTGTACTTCCTATGGCGAGTTACTGAATTAGTTAGTTACAGTCCTTACGGGTGATAACGCACGTGCGTCTTAAATTTTTGCTGGAGCTGGAAATCATGGGCCGCAGTTATCATTTCGAAGGTGAATTATGTTCCTGTTTGTTAATTTTAATTTAAAAAAAATGCTAAAAAGAATAAATAATCGGGCCATATAGTTGAAACGCTTGACAGAGAAGAGACATTAAAGAGAAAGAACGATATATTTACAAATAAGCGTACTGGAACCAAGGACTATGTAGCAATACCTAACGTTTTTGTACCAAAATCCAATCTGTGTGAAGTTTCTAAAAAGTCAATCTAGAAAACATTACTGTAATTGAATTTTGAGTATAGCAGATAGGTATGACTCTTTCGTTCGTTAAAAAATCAACGTTAAAACCTATAGTAACACAAAAACTACAGAAAAAACTAAAAGTTTTAAAATTGCTTAAATAAAAATTAAATTGTATTTCTATTTAGTAAACTTTTTGACATTATACTGCTTACGTACATGAAAAATATAAAATATAACTGAAACGTTAAATATTTTTGTTTGTAGTTAACTATAACATTACTTTCTTTGCGAATTTATTCGAGCAATAAATTGTGTTTCCGTTCTAGCGATATTTGCGACCGAAATATATACTTGAAACACATTATTTTTTAAATCAATGAATATTTGGATAAAGTTGAACCTTATTCCCAAAGTTAACTTAAGTTTTTCAAAGTATTATAATTATTTATTTATATTATTATATAGAAAGTTTAATAATTCACAAAATTTTAACAAAAGTTATATTATTAATGTAAAGTTTTTGCTTTATAGTCATACAGCAACTAAAAAGAATTTATATTGGATTATTTGAGTAGAACTTTTCATTACGGTGGTAGAGCTGCGATGCAGTTTGTTTGTAGCAGATTTTTGCAGAATGAATGGGTCAGCTCTACCGGGGACGGACCACGCCCTCAAAGAATACCGACGTGAAATAGCAACATAACGCTACTGTGTTTCCTCTGGTGAGTGTAGGGATCCGGAGACCCTTATATTACTGGTGTCGAGGTATTCCATCTCAGTCCTCAAGGGTCCATGTGCATTACGATTCCTTGTCAAGGATGAATGTAGATGTAATGAGCCGCAGGCACTACATACATTTTATATAGTAACTGCGGTTACCGGCCAACCTGTATTCGCATCATAACACGGCGTCCCCGTGCGCTTTCAAATTCAGTTAAAACCTATTGCTTGTGAAATAGCAGACTTACCATAAGCTGTGGCTAAAAGCTTAGAACATTCGCAAAAGCTTAAACCTTTTTTATAGTAATAATAAATAACGCGAAATTCACGTCGGATGAGCTCCATTGATTTTCACTTAGACAAATTACAATTACAATATAATTAAGTATTCGACTAAAGTATTCCATTCTTAAATTTATCAGCAAATGGTGAATAACTTGTCATTTTAAAACAAGGAGTATTCAATTTCTTTTGACATGACACTGGTACGTTTACATACGTACGTAAGATTAAAGGCATTAACTTCGGATTTACGGTTATTGCACATGAACGCTAATGCGCATTTTTTTAAGGATAAATATAGATAATGGTATTTAAATTTCTAACCTTGACAGAGCGGTATCGCTTTTTATTAATCCATAAATTTACGCTACCTGCGTGTAGCTTAGAGATTCTCCTTATTGACTTTTCAGTACATTGCGATCCTTCAATAAAAGATTTCTTTTTATACCTTCTACTTGCACATAATACTGCCTAATATCTCTTCTAGTAATTTTTCGTTATCACTCTAGTTCCTTTTTAGATTTTTCATACAATACACACAATACATACGTAGTACACAATATATATTTTCAATTATATATTTAGATTTAGAAACTTAGCTCAAAGTAGTGGGCGTGGTCGTTTTAGGCAATAATTTTACAAAGTCATTTCACATAATACCATTAACCCTTTACGGTCTCCTTTAAAAGCTCCACTTTCCTTTAAAGCCTCCCAAGACGATCAATGTCTAACTTGTGAAATCCCATCTACGTCTGTAACAGATGTGTCAGCTGACAAGGCGTACCTGATTTAAATGTAGTTTTCATCGTATAATAAATGATTGTTATAAATTTCCTCAATATGGAAATAGAAAAATATGTTTTAATATAAGATGTTGATACTGAAAATCCCACACGCAAACACATACACGCATAATACACTGATGTATAACATAGGAGTGTTCCGAGGTGTAAATAGATTTTTACAGAAAAACTCTATTTAGCCCGAAATTGTATGCTAACTTAAAAAATATTAGGACAATAGCCCCTAGAATTAGAATGACTGCTAGCTTTTACGTTTTAAGTTTAAGTATGTTTGTTCGGTTTATACTGCGGTCAACTTACGATCTGGATCCGAGCCAAAACCGTATTATGGCCAATCCGTACTTTAATGAGTCAAGAACAAACGAATTTCGACCACATTACCAGTTATTATATTTCACTTCGCTCGCATATTAGAAAATAGTAGTATAATGCCGCCATATTTCATTGATTTAATGCAGGAGAGCCAGTTATTTGTAGGAATTCCATCTCAGTTCTCAGAAATAGGGTACATTAATCTTGAAACTGATAACGATGTAGATGTTGAAGGTTTGCAGCCATTTACTATCTGGCTAACTGTGTGCTCATTTGTCACCCTTACTTTCATAAGAAAAAGCTTCATAGATTAGAAAGCAAGGGGATATCAAGTTCTGAGTTCCAATCCGAAAACATTCGATTCACAATAAAAACTGTTATATTTACGTGGTACCTCCAATCAACAGCTTTAAACTAGCTGACACAAATATGCCCTCTTCGCCGAAAATAGATAGACGCTTCTGTGTATGCGAAGGTGCCTCGACGTTATGAGTCCTTATTGAGGATGAATGTGACTCTGCATTCAACCCTTCCCCAGATCTTATCGTATACGACAAAAAAAATCTCTGTGATTGAGTGAATATTCATTCCGCTATAATATATAATTTGATCTTTCAAAATGTGTAGTTTATATTCAGTTAATGCTATATTACAAAAGTGATATGCTGTATACAAATAAACAGATTTCGTTCAATATTTTCCTGGATTGCCTGTAAAAGTTTCGGACTCGAGATAAAAGCACATAAGAATACGAATAAATCGTTGATTTTAGGATATATTAATATGTAATTGAATGTATTTAAATTACGTAAATCAAAAATAGCTTAGTTTCCGTTATAAATCTTTGTTTTTATAAAAATCATTACAACACCAAAAATAGCATTTTACATCACATTTAGTGCGGATTTATTATTGGCCAAATTAAATTTAACTATGCATAAATTGTCTACACCCGCCTTATCTTGATAAATGAATATAAGACGAAGGCGAAAGCTAGATAACTAATGACTGTATAAAGCTAAGTTTACGAGAAAATATCTTACAGGACTAAACGAGATTACGGTTGGGAAGTGAAAATAAATTCCAAAAACTCAGTTGCTTACTAACTACTACTTAATAATGTAACGATAACATAGTTGTCGTATTTATTCGGACTTTTTTTTTTAATATAGCATAGGTGGCAGAAAAGCATACAGCCCATCCAATGGTAAGTGATCACCGCCACCCATGAACATCCCCAACACCAGAGGAGTCGCAAATGTGTTGCCGGCATTTAAGGAAGGTGTAGGCTCCTTTCTTGAAGGTCTCTAAATCGTATTGGTTCGGAAACACCGCCGTTGAAAACAAATTCCATAGAGCAGTTGTACGTGGCAGGAAATTTCGCGGGAGGCTCACAGTGGTGGATTGCCAACCATCGATATGATGAGGCTGAAATTTTGAATTCTGTCGCGATGTCAGATGTTTTAACTCAGCGGCTGGAATTCATCCGAACAACTCCTCAGAACACTCCCCATGGTAAATTCAATGCAAAGCTCAAAGCACATGCATCATTTGTTAAAAGGCGATGGTAATATTATTATTAGAAAGGCGTGATTTAAGTAAAATAAAAGAAATATATAACATTTTCCAATTCAGGATAAAATTATACACGAATTTACGAATATCGATGGGTAAAATAAGAAAGGGTATCGAATATGTCGATATTACATACACAAAAACATCACCTGCTGAAATCAAAAATATTGAGTAGTCACTAGCAACTTCGCGATCACCGGGAGATCAATGTGTCAGAAATTCTATATACTAGCAACATAGTCATTGTCACTTTTCAATGATGCCATTAAAAAAAATCCCGTTATGTAATTATAATGTTTATTTTGTAAATATAGTTGAATTTTATTCATGTAACATTAGTTTAATTTTGTTGGTTTAACATTAGTTTTCGGTAAGGTCATATTATTATACTTTGTTAGTCGTATTTATAAATTAATGTGTAACATTTTAGTTAAATTGGATTAGGTACACTATTTAATACTGAAAAATTGTCAACACAAACCAAGTCTGCCAGGGAATGCAGCAATTCTTCTTTCACTAGACGAAAAAATATTTTTTGGTAAAATTATTGCTGGCCAATAATTTTATTTGGCTAATATAAAAAAAAATTGACTGTGGATTTCCTTCCAGCGAGTACTGTGGCACTGTCGTCCTGGACTAATAAGCAATTTAATCCAGGATCATTGAACCAATCTAAATACCTGAAACATTTCGTTTAACGTGTTAGCAAGGTCTTAAACATTAATGTCTCATTCGGCTAAGCTGTTAAGTGAACCGCAACAATTAATATAAATGGGTTGAGGCTCGAGTTCATGAACACGACTTTCTCAAAGTTTATTGGCAACTTATATATATTATAATTAACAAATTACAATAGTGGTACAATATAAGTTAATAAGTATATGTATAATCATTTCAGTTTTTAGGAAGTTTTTGTACAAATTACAACACAAATTTCATATAATGGTCAAATCTGTATCAGAATTATAGATAGATAGAAGATCCATATTATCTTTTCTATTTTGTATATACAGCGGTAATGCAGTCCCGTACCATAAACGTCTTTCAAGAAAGGGTACTATAAGTAGATCTCGAGAGATCGATCGATTAAATAATCGAATCAAGATAAGGGTGCGTGGTCTCCCCTGAGGAATAAATGGAAGACTTTATTTATTCGATCTAATTTACACATTTTTTGGGGAACTACTTTCAATGCCAAGAAAATAGTGCTGATCATGGCTGCTCGTCCCTTTATCCACATAATAATAAAATAAAGAGGTGAAATAAAAATAAATAGAAGAAGCAACTGTCGAGCTGATGAAACTAATTTCTGATTAAATTAAAATGCATTTAATTTTTTAATCTTATCTGCTGAGCAAGCGCATTTCGTAAGCGATGGACAATTTTACCTTCATTGTTTGACCACGTGAAGTTTTAAAATTTAATCTTTAACCTTTTAAAAAATAAAATTAATTTTAGTCCAATAAGCCTTCCCTAAAATATTCTAAAATATTTGAGAAGGCATTGTTTAAGCGATTATATTCCTTCTATGATAAGTAGATATTCGATGGATGGATATATCCGATTATTCTCAAAATGCCTTTCGAAAACATCATTCCATGTCATTAGCGTCCTAAAAATACACAGCAGAATATTTAAATATGTAAATAAATAAAACAGATGCCGTAGGTTTTTTATTGAATATATTTTATGCTACAAATTATGAAAAATGAGACACATTTCATCTGAAAAGTTAAAACTACGGCTCATAAACACCTGCATTCATGCCCGAACATATAAGTATTTAGAATGGAAATTCCTGTAGCATTTCATCTCTAGATTTATTGAGTAATTGGTACTTTACGCTGCCATTCCGAATTTCCCCGGTCGAGCTCATGCAGTTGTTAGAAACTAAAGTGTACGAAAGAGTTATATTCGACATATTACATAATAAAGGCTACGTCATTGGTATGGCAGATATATCATATTATATATACTTATACCAGTAATATATCTAAAATATCGATGATAAGTCACGTTAAGCATGTACTGCGTATTACAAATATTGCAGGGTTCAAATACCACAAGTTAACGTAATTCTTTTATTGTATATATTAATGAAGTACCAAAATCTTAAACGGAAATGTGTGTAATGTTTGTTGTTGACTCTTTTTTACTTTTATTATTAGGCCCTAACAATATTAACCTAAACGATACATTACGTGAAGATGTCGATAAAATTGAAAATTTGATGAATTATCAACATTTGCTACAATGGCAAACCACTGTAAACCGTAGTTAGTTTTACCGTACTATAAATTCAAACCAACAACCTACATAGTCAAACCAAAACTATCACAATTTACATAAGTTTTACGGAAACTACAAAAATCGCTAATCTAAAACCTTCATGCCAAATAAATTATGGCATGAAGTTGGGTGTAATGTAGAATCTAATTGAGTGCAAAAAAAAAAATTCATTAAATGAAATTAACTCGAATTGCAACTCACGGCCGCTAGATCGTGGGTCGAAAGTTTTATCATTAAGTTAAATTTGCTTCAAATTATTAGAATATCTGAAATTATCAGACATATGTGATCAGAGAAAAATAACCAAGTCATGTTATAAAAATCAAAAACAACGTAAATAGTGTTAGAAAAATTTATTTGTATTTCGCTCACCTTTTTAATAAACATGGCTGTTTTAAATATTTCATAGTGAAAATGTGTCAGAGATTCTGGTTCATTTTGTTAAGTGCTTGTACACAGCACAAATTTTCACAAGTCCATCAAAATAGACACGTTATTCGAAAAGCGTGACCGGAATACCGATGAATACGAAGTGCATTGTAGTAATAATGGATTAAAGTCTGTGAATTCTATTTTGCGATCCAACGGTTATATCTTAAAATATTTATGAACTCATTTGCAATCAGTATCATAATACACATACATGAAAAATTAAATATTTTTAATATTAAATTAAATATATAAAATTATATCCTACTGATCGATTTTGACCAGGCTGACCACACACCCAAATCAGAAAGCTAAATTGTTGTAATATTGTTCATTGGTTGGGAATTGAAACCAGAAATCATGAGATACTTTGTAGATTTATCTATGTGATTGACTACGAGATAGCCAATGTTTATTCTAATATTAATCGTTTTCGTCTTTGTATCTGTGTTATTTCTATTTTAACTTCTTAAATTTTAACAAACACGTTGATCTAGCAAAAATAAAACATAAAAGAAAGTTTACTTGTCTTGTGTAGCGCAATGGTGAGACCACACTTGTATAATCACTAGGACCCGCTGTCAACGTCTAACATTTGGTTGAAAGCTGAACTGGACTGCCCTTCATCATGTCTTTTCGTCAACCATCATATCTCTAAAGGGATTCGTTTCTACGTATAAACGTTTATATTAAACTCTAGTCAAATCAACTGGATGTGCTTGTTTTGCAGCCACGAATTGCACAATCAAGTATTTTTGCCTCTTTCAGAAGCTAATAACTTCACCGGCTAATAAATTATTAGTCTTAATTTTTTTTGTTTTACAAAGTGTTCCAATGATAAAGATGCTACGGCAGTCTAAGTTTTCTTTTTTTTTAAATGGGAGAATTATATAATCGAGTAGCCATACTAATTTAGTAACAATTGAAATTCATCTCAATTTAGTTTTGCATATGATTTAAATTAGTAGGTAGGCGAGGTAGTAATAGTAGCCGCAATAAATCACACGGGAAGGCTCAAAGCCACATCATATTTATTTTGTATTATCGTTATAATGTCTACTTTTATTATATATATATAAGCTATCTCCTTTTCTCTCATCTTCAATTTTTTATTGATATCTTATGACAAGCGGAAACCTCAGGATGTTGTTCTTCACCGCCGAGCACATGGTAAATTAGCACTTAAAATTGCAATTAATGATTTCATTGGTACTAACACCGGAGAAAGAACTTGATTTGCTCGAGTACAATAAATTAAAAGCGAGCGCGGAGATACTGAGCTATCACGGCCCTAATATAAACCATTTAAATCGCGACTGGCAAATTTAAAGAAAAAGTTACATTAGGTAAAGTGGCAAATCAATTTACTACACTGTAAGCGGTCACATTTTCCCTGTATGCCAATATAATCTCGCGACTTTTCTAATATTGTCAATCATAGCATCATTTGGTATTAAAGATCCTGAATACTCTGTTGAGCCGTATGTTGATAGTAAATGTATTTGTGACGCAGAATGTTTTTTTATTTCGGCTCTTACGGTTTACGAGTTATTCTCACTTTCCGTCTGAAAGCACTGCAGTGGTGTTACGAAATTTGTGTGCCTAAAGTAATTAGACAAGGTCTGATATAATTCTGACTTTCCATATAACCTCAACATTTCTTCGTGTAAAAATTTCTTAGCATTGATTTTTCAACATACATTTGTGGTAATATGAATTCTTATCTATAAATGATTTTATCAATAAAAAATAAAACAATAAGATTAAAATATTTAGAATACTGCTTAACGCCTTTAATATTAAAATAAAATCGGAAACGCTGACTCCTCCAGGTAACGTCGTACGGTTTTCTACAGCTTTCCGTTGTAAAATTACTGACCATGTGTTATTATAGAAGTTCCTCACAAAAATGGGTTTGTATAACAGATTTTAGCCCTTTATAAAGCATAAGTTTGGTCTAGTTTACTATAATGCTTCCTTATCTAGGCTAGTGCAGACAAGTATCAGCCAGACTGGAAGGAGAAGTATGCGATGATGGGTTCTTGTTATCTTGTTGCAAAAAGAATTTATCAGAATCAAACGTAACAGCCTCGAATACCGTCGCACAGTCGTATGCCGTTTGATTTTGTATAGAATGCATTGTTTCAAGCGTCCATTCAGGAAATTCGTTGAACCCCTCTGCCTCAATGCACTATCAGGCAACTAGACGTACAGAGAAGTTCTATCTAAACATGGTTGACATCTCAAGCATTTGTACTAAACTCCACTTCTGATGTCCACTGCCAAAGAATGGAAAGTACCTTTGCAATTCATCACAGGTTTAATTTGGGAATTATCAAGACTAGTGAATAAGACTATTATCATGATAGTACGCTTACAATACAAGACTTTATCGTCACATACCATCAGGTGGGAGTAACACACAATACTAATAGCTAGTCGTTAAGGATAAAAAAAGGTTTGCGTTTTATTTTTACTTATGTTAAAATTATTATTAACTACTATGATTAAGGATCGAGTAAGGTAAACCTTAAGATAGAAGATTGATTAACGAATCTAACTTGCCTGGGCAGCATTGGTAATACAATAATCCGGAATTTTCAGAGCTCTTTTCAGCACTTCTTGCGTTTTGCCGTGTTATGATAATTGGTTCAATTGAAGAGAAAGTTCGTTCAATTCAATATTATTATCTTATTTTTATGACATGATTTTCGAATATCAAGAAGCTGGACGTGTATTCGATGAGAGTACGAACGTTAGGCAGTGCATTGAATATAGAAATATTATCAGTGGTTTGACAAAATAGCCGAATTATTTACCACAACCCTGACAGGGTTGTCAAGAAACAGCAATCCCTGTAAATTGTACAAAATAATGTATATTACATCGTTATTAGTGTCTGTAGATTTTCCAATATAATTGTTATTTTTTAAATGGTAGATTAAAATGGTGACTAGCGGACATCATGAATCTTATGTAGGTATATTGAAATCTCTCGTGAAGATGTTCTGCAATCTTTACTATATTTTTTTACTTATAATATAAGGGGCGGCAAACAAGCTCACAGTTCATCTGTTATGCGACTGCATCTCATCATCCTGAGGAGTGAGATGGAATTCCCTTTTAACGTGTACTTAGATTTTCTGATCTCTATACTCACCATATGAAACATAAGAGTGTTATGCTGCTTTTTCACGCCCGTATTCTGAGGCTATCAGAACAATGCCTTAAAATGGCTATTCCAAAATCAAATTATGCATAAATTGTCTACATCCGTCTTATCTTGTATTGAAGGAAGCAAAAGTACGATTACTAATGACTGGAAGAAGCTAAGTTTGCGAGAAAACATTTAACAAGACTAAACCTAAACTGAGACTATAGGTGTAAAACTGTAAAAAGAAGAAACTAAGACTGTAAAAACTTCCATCCAAAGTAAAATTCCATAATTCAAACGCTATCAAGACATCTAAAGTTTAATCATATCGTTTATTTTTTAACTTCGGATTAGTCAAGGTGAAGACGAATGAGTTACCTGGCATTTGTGGAAATGCTAACGCCTCAACAACATTTTCATGTAAATTGATAACGCTACTAACGATATTATCCAGCGTTATCAATTTCACTATAATATATCAAAGTCACTATAATAAAAATATGTTCCCCCATTTCCGTATATTATTCTATTCTCATAAAAGGTTTTGATTTCATTACAATGAATTTTATTATCAATAGAAAACATCTAAATAAAGATGAGCATATTAGTCTGCGATGTCATTGTGCAATACAAAATTAACATTTTTATTATTTAAATGCAAAATATCTATTTGTTAGTGCCAATAAATATGTTCTGAGATTGAGCCATTATACAGTACCTATATCTAGAGAGAACACAACAACAAAAAATGTATTACAATTTATTTCATAAAATACCCATCATGCATATTTCACAGAATTATTCTCTACGGCATATTTTAGACAAATTCAAAAACATATAGTTCTACAGACACATACATATAGTATAGTTCTAACGGAAAACTTATAAGTATAAAGGCAGTTATTTCTTTTGCTCCTTTTTTATTGATTCTTTTTAGTTTGGTTATATACGAAACAACATTTTTTTTTAATTAGATCGACTTATATAAACTCTGTGAATTCGAGATTATGAAGATCGTATTTTACCCAATACGAACAGTAGAACTCATTTAAAACTTGGTGATAAATTTAAATTCTGATTACAATTTTGTATTGCTTTATTAATATCAACTCTATACTGTAATTAACAAGAGAGAAAAACAAATTTATTTGGTAAATTTAGTCAAATAAGTTTTGGTTTATTTTAGACATTAGGTTCATCTCTTTACTTTGTACTTATCGTCTCTCTATCTCTCTATCTTTCTTACTATCATCTCTCATATAGTATTATAGGCTAGGGCATTTAACCTATAATACTAACCAATAACCTAAATAACCGTGATACTCTGTCTACTCTGAAATGGAATACAGAGATCCAATATTTCATCGTAGAAAATTATCAACCATAACTTTTTTTCTTATAACATCCTAGGTTTACTAAGTTGAACAATTATAATAGTGTACTGAATTTCCACAATATGGTTCAAGTGTTCCATGTAACTCGTAACTTGACTTTTTGATGTATATATACACCATACCATACTTGCAATACGTTTTACCACACGAAACCTGTTATTTTGTAAGTTAAGGTTACAATATTTCTATTTTTTTTTTCTACAAAAATATTATATTTTAAAATTATTTTTTTAAATATAAGCGTTAATCTATATTTTACCTATTTGCCAAATTTTATTTTTGAAAAAAGGGGAAAAATTATTTAAATTAATATTTGAAAATCTAACGTAACCTGGTATAAGGGTTTATACAAATAAGAACAATCACTTTTTATGCTTTAGCTTTGAATAAAAAATATATTAATTATGCAATCAACCTACATTCTGGGTTCGGGCCAAAAGTGAATTAAAAATAGAAGGAAATGAGCATAGACAAAGTAATTTTTACCTCATTACTAGTAATTCAAATTCTCTTGGCACGTCGTTCACGGTGCTGCACCTAGTAACCTGCCTGGTGATGACCTCCCAGATTTACTACCTGGGTGGATTCCGGCTGGGTAATACTTGTTGGAAGTATCTTATATCAGTTATGATGTGGTGGATTATTAGTAATATAAGTCTTTCACCAGGTGGCGGTGTGGTATGGCGCGCTGCTGTGATAAGGGACTGTGCCTCTGGTCTACTACAGTTAGTACGTTACGTTCAGTCTACACACGCAACATAATTCATATTGTTGATTTATGGCTTTACGGGTTGCACGATTCTAGTGGTGTCCAAACTGGCAAAGTATCTGAATCTTTCATAGATCTTATCGTATACTCCTAAAATCGAAATATGGTTGGTCAATTTGGTATTTTAAGATTTCACTGCACTATTTTTCGTAAGCTTAACCTCTTCTGGCATCTTTTTTACAATAAAATTGGTGTTCACACATTATTTCTGTCTGTAAAATACTTACGCTAATCATGGAAAATGCATTTTTTATAGAAGAGGGAAAACTAGCTGGCGGTTCTCTTGTATGTTAGCTGGCAGACGTCATTTTGTCATGCGGATGTTCCCATTATCGCGATATCAGAGGAGGTTGCAAGTATGCTGCCGGCTTTGAAAAAGGGATAGGATCATTTCTACTAAAACTCCCCAAGTTGGTAATACGACAGCTGATTTTACAAAGTATTCGTGTGTGGTGATAAACTAAGTACAAAGCGTACAGTGATGACTTTCTAACCATCAAGATGGTAAGCATGAACTTTTAAATTCTGTCGCGATGTATGATGATTAACTTCAGTACCTGGAATTAATCCAAACAATTCCTCCGAATACCCTATGTAATAAATGCGATAGAAGACGCATAGAGATTCAACACCTCTTCGCAAGGCCCATGTATCAAACCGATCAAAAAGAGCCCGGTCGTCAAAACATTTTGTTCGCTCCTTGACGGAGACGAATCAAATGGCTGAAGCTGGTACTAGAATATAGAAGCCAAAGTATTTCATGTAACGCTGAACTTGCGTATTTGCGATTTGCATGCGGTGGACTGGCATGAAATACTATCCCACTCAGTAGAGCACGACAAAATTTGAAGAGACCAGTTTGTAATTCAACTCCAGCTGATCACGGAACTGAATGTCATTCTATGCCAATGCCAAGAATTCCTGCTGAAGCTGAGGCAACAAAGTAAATATTCGCAAAATGAGAAAATCCAACAAAGAGGTCTTTGTAGTTAAACAGACTACGTTCAAATTTATATTATAATAATAATTAATTAATAATAATTCAATTAATTTATTAATTCAATTCAATTCATTTAATATCGGTGATCCATTAATACATTTATATCTTTAAATAAAATACAATTAATACACAACACACATAGACAAAAACATAAAATAAACAGAGAAAATAAAACAAACAATAATTATTAATAATTAATAATTATACTAAGGAATTGAGCTGATATTCAAAAAATTGTGATTTTAATGTGTTTTTAATTTATAAATATGTTGTATATAATATTATTTTATTTATTATTATAATCATTGCTTGTTTGACTACTATAATATTGCTAATGAAGTTAAACTATTCAAGCGATTGAGGGAAGTCGTGAGGTTAATAATTAATTTATAAATTTTGATTATGTTAAAAAAAAGAAATGAAATAAGAATTCCTGACAAAATTTAATAGACAAGTCAAATCAGGCTTCTTGTTTCCGAATTAATAAACAATTTTTTGTTTAATCTAAAATGATTCGAATATTCTCTTTCGTATCACCATATTTTACAACATATTTATTGCGGATTTGTTAATGATCAAACCAATTTTTTTATTTTAAGATCAGGAAAGGCTCTCGGCCCCCAATAATCCGGATGGACTTTCCATTCCGAATTGCAATTCCTTTAGCCAGTTTAGGTATTACGATCAACGAAATGATAAAACAAAAATTATATTTAGCAGGTGGACCCATGCTTGAACAATCCGTGCTTCTCTCATACCAAGCAGTATGTTTGTTATTTACGAGTGCTTGGAAAGACATACAGCATTGTTTGTAGTACCACCCAAAAATAGTGCTTTGGTCTGTGTTCTTAATTGGCCTCTGGATCTCGAAACAAGTTGTTATTTCTACCTATAAACAAGGGGGAGAAGTTGGGAATAAAAGCTTATACGGGTATAAAATATATAAATGTTAAACAATACGTGTATATTTCAGGTTAAATCAACTGCATATAAAAGATCTGAAAAATTTCATGTGACATGTCAGCAAGGTCTTCAACATTAATGTTTCATTTCCGCTGAGCCGTTAAGCAGACCACAACAATTTACATAAATGCGATGCGGTTCGAATTCATGAGCACGACACTCCCGCAATTTATCGGTGCCATATTAAGTAATAACAGTTTATATTCAAAAGGTGCGAAGAGAATTCCGGTATTAATATTATACGTTGATAATGAACCATTTGTCTCGAGTATGATTTATAAAAAGTTGTGGTAATAAAACAACGAAAAGTACAACGCACTTATATCCACCTTTATCTTAGTTTTTTTTTTCAATTCATGCAGCGTTTCCACTGCATCATATAAAATACGGTTATTAAGAAAGCGTCACAAAGCGTCCGCAACTAGTGTTTTAGCAAGACAATAATGGATCACGATTGACTTTAAGGGTGCATAGCTATCCTAGCTAAACTAACTATATATTAAAGATACTAGTGTTATTAATTGATTTTCCGTTTCTTTCACTCACTTTACGCAATTAGCTTGCTTTTCACGTAACATTAGTTTTTATTTAATTTATACTTTCAGCTTTTTGACAGACAATTTTTTTTCTTTTTATAGAGATACATACGTACAGTAGCATAATTTGATAAATTACCACATTTTCTAGCAGCATAATGATTTCGTCTGGTGAGTGAAGGGATTCGGAGAACTTTATAACTGGTGACGAGGCATTCCATCTCAGTCCTCAGGGGTGACAACGCATCTACATTGTGAATCGTTGTCAAGGATGAATGTAGATGTTATGTGCCACAGGAATCACTTACCATCAGGTGAACTGTGTGCTCGTTTGTTACACTCAATGTAATAAAAAAAAGTTCTCATAAAGATCATTACATAATAATAATAATAAGCCATATAATCGGTTAGATAAATTACAACACAATACAAATTAAACACACAAACAAATAAAATTATATCAATAATAATAACAAAGTAAACAAAAAAATTATAATAATAACGAGAAAGAAAAAGTAATAAGAATTGCAAATGCTCAAAAGGTCCACTTAAAGGGACCAAGGCTATGTATTGCAACTCCGAACCGACGGGGTTAACTGCTCAGCATGATACCGATTACCCAAGGAGGGTAATCAGGGCTGGTATTCTGCGGAAACCCAGACAAATGACGCGAACGACCGTCAGCGGCAGATAAATAGAAAAATAAACGATAATAAAAAAACAATAAAAGGAAAAAAATAACAAAAAATGCTTGAATAAAAAAATACTTATTAACAAAATTAACGAAACGGGAAATCAGAGTAATGGTATATTACGCTCGACGCAGTCAACCAAGATGTTCACAAGAGGATTATACATACAAATATTATCCTCACTCATTCTTTTGTTTATCCATCAGAAACACCTTCATCTTATTTCTAAACAAGGCCTTGTTTGGTGAAGGTGTTTTGTTTGGCATCGTTTCTATTAGTATTTCATGTAATTGTCCAAAGATCTAATATTACTTTTATTATATATTTCAGGATTCTCGGCTTTCTGAAAGTCTCTTTCTGCTGCATGTCCATTATTTACTAACGCCTACATCAAATGCTACCGTAATATCATAGGATTGAAGGATTAATCATAGTCATAGTTATGAAGTTGTACTAAACCAGTTGGGAGTCTAGTTTTTAAGAGTTGGGAAGAAGAATGAATGAATTTTACATTGTAGATTATCTCACATAGGATGTTTGTTACAATAAATCGACATTCATGAAATATTTCTTAATTTATTAAGGTTCATTATTTAAAAACAGTTTAGCCATAAAAAATCTAGTGCAAGAAAGCTTGAATTTGTACCAAAAGTGTAAAGGTAGTTTATGAGTCAACTTTTTTAGTCTAATTCTAGTATGTTCGTAACCATGGTACGATATGGACCTGGCCGAGGTGTCATCCAGATGCATTAGCCATAATTCGTTAACAGTTCAACAACAACAAACAAAGTTCTAAAATAACTACAATTTCGATACCTAGATAAGGCAATATATAAAGATAGACTGAATGGAAAAGAAAGACCCTGTTTGATATACAAAAGAAACATTGTTATACTGTCTAGTGCAGAATTCATAATTCAGTTTTTGTATCATTCATAATTTATTCCATAAATTAACTAGAATTCTATTAAAGAAATAATAATAATAAAATAAAATAAAGATAAAGTTGACATAGAGAAAAATTATATAGAATTTCTTTTTTGAATGGCATATAATTTTAAATGAACAAGTTAACTATTGTTAACCACGTTGAACTTAGTTAAGGAGTACACAGCGTCATAAGAATTAAGATAAAAGAATTAAGATAAGAGTCTCCGTTTTTTGTTCATTTAAAATACGACATACAATAGCAATAATCTGTTCTTTCACAAGTATATATAGTTTCATGTCAAAGATGCACCAAAGTAGAGTTTAGGTAGATTGAGGTAAAGGAACACGCTATCTTAATAAAATATATCTATTATAAAAACATTAAGTAAACAGAATAGCATAAGTAAAGTAGAATATAAAAGTTTTTTACAAGTGGTTGTATTGTACAATACCTACAGGAACACCAGCTGATTAACGACCAGCAGTACAGTTTCTGTCGGGGTAGCTCAGTCGGTGATCTTGACTCATCGATGGATGCAGGCAACAGTATCCTACATTGTTTCTTCTGCATATCAGTGACATATAGCAAATAATTAATAATTCTCAGAAACACGTCAACAAGTGCTTGAACAAACTTGTGTGTTAGGTCGAGATTTTGTTAAACAAAGTTTCAGATTGGGGCAGACAACATCTAGTATTTTGTAAATAACACTTGGTATTTTTTTGATATATGATCCAAATATTGATCGAAAAGAAGCTGACAGTCATGAAATTTGAGAAAATAGCTTACAGATACTGAGGCATTAATTTTTTTCACAAAGAACGTAACCTTTGTCCATAACAAATACGCGTATAAGACATGACAAAGCACATGGAGGCATTAAGATCTAGCTTGTATTCTAAGAAAAATACTTCAAATATGGCCAGATCATCCTGCAAATCCTCTATGTCATGCGAAGGACTAAAATGTTCTGCATCATTCGCTAAAATTAATTTCAAGATTTGTAAAGCACGAATAATCATAAACAAGACACGTCACTACAAATATATATATATCTTCATACACAGTATGTTAACAGCTTTGTAGAGTATTGTCGACTCTATCGTTATTCACACTACCTCCACAGTAAAATATATTGCTATTGGCCGCTAGTTATGACGAATACTTTTATATTAATAAGGTTTGATGAAAGCAGTTCCTTTCAATTCTCAGTTCAAAGGCCTAGTTTCAGTTCCATTAATTATTTAAAAAACCGAAAAAGAAATATCTACATATAATATATAAGTATTGCCAACATCCTGATCTTTGGTTAATGCGAATATAAGATGGGATTTTCCTCTCCGGTTTGAACTTTAACGTCATCAATAATTATCATGTAAATAAAATATATTTCACTGTTAATTAAAAATTGCGCTGGTATAAAAAGCACGGGCACTAAATCAGGCCTGTTAAAAAATTTATCTGCGCGTATAACGTCGTATGAGTAATATAATAAAAAATGAAAATTTTACAAGATGTTTATTTGTCTATAAAGATCCGTGTAGATTGGCCATCAAATCAGCAAACTTATAGCCCATGATATAAGATTGCTCCTTTTTTTAAAGTTAAGGGTATCGTGTTATAACAATAAATTAAAAATATATAAATCACAAAAGGGAAATAAGCTTGTTTCTGTCAGCAGGGATAAGTAATCTAGAAGAATATCGTGTTATAAGAAATTTGGACTCCGCTTCACTTTCATTACAGGAATACCTGCAATATTAATATGTCAGGTAAAAATCAGTAATATATTCGTGATCTTTTATTAATGGTAAGTTTTATAGAATGCAATAGTTTAGTCATTAGTAAAATAATAAAAACAGTCTATACGTAAATCAGTAACTAATCTATAAAGAATTATCTACCTGATTATTGTATTTAAAAATTTATGAGTACAGAGTGATGATATCGGCCTGCTCACCCATTACAAAGTCAATTATAATACCGTAAACATTTGCAAAAACTAAGAGGCACTTACTGGTCGTCATCTTTCCTAGTCCAATGTAATTCATAGGCAATAAGATCCCAGGACTGTTTGGATTCAGTACCAAGGACACGGAATAAACACAATACTGAACATATATTTAAAAGCATACATACATTTGAAGTGTCAATATCCCAATGGTTTAGGGTACGGTCTGCGAAACTTAAGGTTGTAGGTATGAATCCACCATTCGACTATTATTGTAAATCATCTCCTAGCACAAGCATTTTCAGTTAAGTTGGAGTTAACGGGAATATCAGTAATTCTTTAAAGAAAAAAACTACATGTATGCACAGAACTCGAGTACCAATAATTTGTGAGGCACAAATATTTAATACACCTATCCCGATGCGAAATAAAGCTACAGCTTTGTTATGACGCTCAAGTTTCGATGTCGAAAGTTAAGACTTGCATTCGACTTATATTAGAATAGCGAAATGAAATCACATTGTGAGGCTCAAAGTTATGTGTTTTTTTTATACCAGTAGGTTCCACCCTTACTTTAATACTTATCACATCTCTTAAGTATATGTTTAATTAACAACAAATCGACACTCAAATACGAGTAGTAACTTCAGTGTTTATTTACCATATAATCTTTATTTGCCGTTCATATTGACCGCACAGTTTAAATTGAATCAACAGCATAATTAATTAGCATGTGTTACGAAGATGCAAATTAGTATGTAATATTATGAACACCAAAATTCTGTTTGCAAAACTGTTAATAAATTCATCATATTTAAACACCTCTCAAATTGCAAACATGTTATTTATAAAATATATTCCCAAGTTAATGTTATAATAAAATAAAAACAAAACTGTTAATAAGAACATAATATATATATATATATATATATATATATACACGACACCAAATAACTAGTCGACGCATTATGAACTGAGGCTTCGGGACATAAATCATATTTATCTGTCTGTCTCGCTCGCACTTACAGGTTTTATGGAGAGGTGTAATGATGTGCGTAAGAACTGTAGAGGTGCATATCGATAACGGGATAGGTACGATCGAAATGGTAAATTACATCAAGTATTACTAGGAATAATTTTTTGCTATCTGAAAATTAAAGTTTTTAATTTGTAAGATAAAATGATTGTTTCGACATAATCATAGACAATGTGTACAGATCGTAATGTGGCCCTGAAAAGAACCGTTTTTATCTTTTTATAGAAAAACAACAACACTTACTCGTAACGACCAATCAGAGTGATAATGAAGGTCACGATGATCGACCACCAGGTAGCTAAGTATCGATAACGAGTTGCATTGCGTGCACATTCCTATTGACAGTGACATTTATTGCCCGACGACTCAGTTTAAAATGCGTCGACTATAGCATACAATAGCAGCTTTAGAGTTGCTGTTTTATATGGTAATCCTGCTTAAAAGGTTAGCCTTTATAACCGCTTTCTTCACCAACTTAGACCTGGAGCTATTTAACTAACTCTTAATGATGGATATGATCGTGTAATGTCTACCTACAGAGCTAATTTCCCAATAGGCAAAATTTGTTCTGATTTGTTATTTTAATTTTATAAATAACTTGATGACGAAGTACATGTCATTTAACATTCACCTAAATTCTAATTTGTTGTGAAATACTCAATATTGAGCTTACTTATTTTACATAAAATAATACATTAAAAAATTAGCGTTGTAGTCAAAACAGCTCATAGCTTTTAACCGCAGATCCTGACTTTTACTCCCGACCGAAAACAATAACGTGTTCTTATCTGGGGGTGTTATATATATATTCAATGCCCGTATGGTAAAAAGTATGATCAAGGTCCGATTGACCAACTATGTTAATTTTGTTCATCGGTTGACAAATGAACTCAGGTTCCGACAATGAAGAAGCAGCCAGATACTTCGGCTACTAGGAAACGCCACCGTTGCTGTATCTTAAAGTCATATGCAAAATTTATTAAATAAAAACTTAGAAAATGCACGAAGTCAGAAGAAAAATAGTAGAAGTCGAAAGAAGAAGAATTGTAATTCAGGCCTCAGTTATTTTTTTAGACGTTCAACCTCGTGCATGACGCTTGAGGCGATTTTATTGCTCACGAGTGTAATTTTGCTCTGTATTCAATAGGCTAAAAGTGCCATGAATAAATGATTTTTTCACTTATAATATAAGAAGTAATAGTATAGCAATTTAAAACGTTTTAAATGGAAATTCTTGACCTTTGTAATGATAAAGAATTGATTTCGTGTTTCACATCTTCCAATAAATATCAATATCAATGTCATATTGATTGTGGAGTAAACATCTCAAATATAAATAAAAAAAAACTCATAAGATAGCGTCGAATAAAGTGCTTATACACTGGGTTTGATTATCTGCCTGCCAAACGTTTGGCATATAGACAAGCAAATATTTTCGCTACTTAGGGTAAGCTTATGAAATGGTAACAAATATGATGATAATTATAATTATGTGTAAGAATTTGTTTTTATAGATATGCGGCAGATCTTATATACGTCTATATATTTCAGTATTACCGCTCCTTCATTATAATAAATATATCTGTTTCTTATTTTCGCTCTTAAATATATTTTCGATTTTAAATAACAAAAAACAGTTAAACACTTACTATAAAAACTATGAAACACATTTGCAGTGATTTTATATACTAATTAGGTTGTTTTAAGTTGGGAGTCGTAGTTTTGCGTTGCAGTATAAATAGGTCGCCCTTACAGCTGTTTCATAAGACGATACAGGGAACCGTAGAATAAATTACTGCAAACGAGGCATTCTATCTTATTCCCCAGGAATTTTAGCGCATGTGTGTCATATCGTTATTTAGAGTACAACAATTACTTACCATCAGGTGAAGTTTGTGTTTTCACCCTTAATTACACCAGAAAAGAAAAAAGTCGATTTATATATAGTAAGATAGATAAGATTTATTAATATATAAGATTTAGAAACTAATTAAATCTTGTAAACGAATGAAAAGTCCCCTTAAAGATTATTTAATATTGGAACTCTTAATTGGGCCCAGCCCAGCTGTTGTTTCTTTAAATAAGAGAGAAAAATAAATTGAAAGGAACTAGTAAACTAATTAGAAGTAATGTCTTATACCAATAAATTGTGAATAAACTGATCAGTATTCGTATAATTGGGCTTGTATAAAAATGTTTTGAAGTATTTGTCATATATATACGCATTTTCAACATTAGTAAATTCACGCTGCAGATACCTGTATAAAACAGCAACAATACGGTACTCCGTTTTTAAGGTTCCGTAGATCTTAGGATATTTTTAGAATGGTTTTGTTCGAATTTGCGACGTTTTCAGGTTACGCCACAATTTGGAGTTCAGCCAAACTTTTTCAACGTATTGTCACTCACTGGCACGTAATAATTAAAGCTTGACTGACTTTACTTGAACTCCATTATCGGGATCGACGGACGTCCTAACCAAATGTGGTAATCAGCGGAGCTCAGGCGAGTATCCCAATTTCGATTTGTGTTTAGTGCAGGAACTTATTTTTATTCTATTTGCAACAAATAAATGTACTCGGCGATGAAAAAGACATTAGAAGGAAATTATTTATGTGTTTGTTTTATGGAATTCCAATCATTCTTGACAAAGAATCATAATACAGATACCCTTAAGGACTGAGATGGAATGCCTCCTCACCAGGAATAAAGATCCCTACGCTCACCAAACGAAGCACAGCAGCAATGTGGTCCTACCTCAGTCGAGCTGACCCCTTAATTCTACAGCCAGAAACAAACTGCAGTGTAGTTCTACCATTGTGCATCTTGTACCTTTGTTAGGGTGGGTATATTAGGTCCTTACCTATGAAATTTCCGTGCTTCAGTATTGGCCATTTCGAACCAAAAAAAAGTTTTGATTGGCTTGGAATTAAAATCAATTTTGTTTTAAAAACATGACATTCTTTTTACAAAGTCAGTCTTTTGTTCATTGATTAGCTTTGTATTTTCATTACGTTTGAATATTTTTCGTCATAATGGATACTTTAAAAATTCGTGTAATTATGGAATATGAGCTCCGTCGTGGCATCAACGCGGCACAAACTGCACGTAATTCCCGAGAGGCAGTACAAAATGCCTTTAAAGAGTTTGTTGCCTCCGGTCTAGCTAATTTTTACAAGAAGGGCATCAATAAACTACCACTGCGTTAGCAAAGATGTATCGATTACATGGGTGATTACTTTGAATAACAGGAATAAAAAAGTTTGATAAAAAATACTTTAACTTTATTCATACAAAACGGCAATTTCATAGGTAAAGACCTACTATATAACATGAGAAGAAGCCATCACTTACTGTGAAGTGAAATGTGTGCTTGTTTGTCACCCTAGTGTTAAAATAAAAATGATTAAATTACTATTTCGTTGATGGTTACATTTCGAGTAACTTATAACTATAGGACTGTTTTCATTTTATTTTTATTGTGTTATGATACTTTCATACTGCTCTGACTTAAAGCTGTTTTCAAGTAATTATTGAAAAGAAGCTAAAATATTACCGTTACATATAACACGTTTTAAAAGCATAACTTCCTCGTTATGAAATACCATTGTGTGTCCTACGCTTGTTCTTATATTCATTGATTAACTATATAAATTAGTTTTTTTCAAGCTTTGCAAATGATACCGTATTCCTTTTCAATGACGAGTCTTAGAATTGGCACGTCGTGCAGAAAATATTTTTTAATTACTAGCTACGACTAATCCCCTGGGACATATTCAAATGTAAACAACGTGATGTTACGTGACATATATGAAACGTGACTTGTAACGTAAGGGGTTTATGTTTAAGGGGGGTAGGGTCAATATATTTATAATGAAAAATAACGGGAATAGAAAGGCTTTTTTTCATGCTTTTGTTTGCTATTGTCAGCGTCGTTAAACTCCGGATAGGCCAATAAGGACAGTCCACTTTCGCTGAATATAGGGAAGACAACATCTAGATAATAAAATTCTCAGACACCAGAGATAATATTGGTATAATGCACTCTTAATTGTATTGTAAAAATTGTAAGTAAGCTGGCCAAACTAAACAACTTTTCTAGATATTATTTATCCTAGTTATAGCTCATCAACAAATCAACTCTTTATTTATACAAAATACACATTCAATGATTTCGAAACTTGGAATGAAAAAAAATCGAAATTAACAAGAGCAAGACAATCATATGCCTTAATTTCATTATACTTTGTTACACGAACTATTCTAAGCCATAATAAATTGACATCACTCAAATTTTCAGTTTCGGTTACGTGAATACTCGTTTCCTAACAAAATTTTCACAAACCTATCAAAACGAACGTGATATTGGTAGAGCGTGACTGGAATTACAAACCATGGTGAGCATCAAAACTAATGGCGAACTGTAAATTTGATGTTGCCACGTTTCAATCGTTAATAATTTGCCTAAAACAAATTAACTTCTTTAAATACAATTTACGAGTTATACCTTACGGGCTTTTATAAAATGCCTGAGTATGTTTATAAAATAAATCACCAAGAGTTATTTAGAATGCTACTGATAAATAAAGTTAAATTATTACATTCATGTTTTTTTATACACGGGAATAACATTAATTCAAAAAACAAAATATCTAAATGGGTTCATAAATCCCGGAGATATATATATCGAAACGTTCAGTAAAATTAAATGTATTTTAATTTAAATATCCGTATAATGTGCATACACTGTATACCTTGATTACGTTTGATATAGGTAAAATACAGTTGTTTGTAAACCTTCTAGTTTTAAAAATTGGTTATTACAAAACTATACATCTATTTTTTCTGTATTTCCAATACCTGTATCGACAATATAATCCTTAATTATCCATCAATTCATATCATCTACGCTCGACTTTAGAAGCGAAATATAAATTAATATTATAATATTATCTTTATTGCAAAAAGGTGATGTTATAGACTCGGTGTACATAATCAGCTCGGTCTATTCTATTTCTTCAACACACGAATTTTATATTTTTTAGGTCTTATATAACTATACTATTTACAATATTTGTATCGACAATATAATCCTGTATTATCCCTGAGTTCATATCATCTACAAACTTTATTTCGGTTAAACGATTGTTTCGCCGATGGTTTAGAAGGGAAATATAAATTAATAATATTATCTTTATTGCATAAAGGTGATGTCGTTATTGACTCGGTGTACATAATTAGCTCGGCCTATTTTTCTTCAGGGGACTTAACTGATTGACGGCCGGCCCGAATACCGCTCCAACGCCACCGCCACGGCGGCCGCATTATTTGTCCCCCGCCGAAGTCTCAAATAATTTATTGGTACACTTAAATCGTATTTAAACTGAATTTTCAAAATAAAATATTTTGTCTACAACTTTCGATGATGTGTTGTAGTATACTCTTACCACCAGTTAAGAATAAAAACTGAATATTATGGTCCGTAGATATATGATGACATGATTTTTTTAAAGTATAAAAGTTTACGGTTTACCGCGTTTATATTAAGCCTTTATACTAATTCTTGACATTTTCAGAGTTTCCAGTGGCGGTTCCAGGGTAAGGCGAAAAATTGTAAATTTCTGTTACGGATTATCGTTCGATACTAATAGTAACTTGGTTATATGAAATGTGTAGTATACGTGCAATTTTAAAAAAAACTTATTTTTTAATTTTACTTTCATTCCATTCTAGACAAGAAAAAAAGGTTGAACATCAATGTGCTAGACTTGTCTTCATAAATATATTGAAAAAGACAGAGAAAGTAATTCAGGGTATTGATATAATATTTAAGCAACAGACTGATATCTAATAAAAATGATAGTTTTGATTTTTAACCCCAAGTGTTAATATAAGCGACAAATGGTATCTCTATTATCTACTGAATAAACACAATGTTTGTATATTTGTTACTCAGTTTAGTCCTAACATGATACTATTTTTTTCCCTAGATTGAGAAGTAAATATGTGTCGCTTTAGGACAAATTTAAAGAAATAGGCATATTAACGGTGACCTCAAAATATATTTACATATTGTTTATACGTAAAAATTTACTAAAAATATTATAAAAAATATTAAATACTATACGAAAGCTGATCTCTGATCTACAAACAATGATCTGATATACACTATCAATACAAGAAACAAAAACAAACTTGTAACACCACAGAATTCGTTCGTGGGCTTATGCATATAATAAAATTCCACAAATAGTTAATTTGCTATTAAACCGATTTAAAATTTTGGTTAAAATCAAATAATCTTACTAATCTTTTTTAGAATAGTCTGATAATGATTTGGATTTAAGCATTGAGCTCTGGATTCAATACTGGACAAGTCTTGGACATTTTGTAAATTATTATATAAAAAAAGAGCAACTAGTCGAGTTTCTTGCCGTTTCTTCTCGCTAACAGCTGCTTTCCGAAGCGATGGTCCTATTAGCTATTTCGACGATTTCAAATTGTCTTGTATAAACCTACTTGAATAAGCTTCTTTTGATTTGATTTGTTTTGATTTAATAACGACTACCTTCTACGACTAACTTGGAATGTAGAGGATAAATAATTGACTTATTGGTAGAATAGCACTCAATGGAAATGACATTTTGAATAAAATGACAAATTATGTTTTGTCTCAAAATAATTATCACGTGAACGTAACAATGAACAACCAAATACATAAATGTTTTATATTCTAATACTCTTAGTATTCTATTTCAAAAATTAAAAATAAAACCATTTGATTAAGATAGTTAAGTTTTTAGAAAGTTTCCCGTTTATACTTTCCTTAATGTTCAAGAAAATAAAAAAGAATAAGGCCACTCAGTTATGAGAGCTGTATACACTTTCTTAATATTTTTACCTCACAGTGCTAATATTTAATATTCATGAAACACAGTAGAAGTATAATTTGTACCAGTCTGTAAAAACTTCGTTGAAAGATAAACTTGAAGTACAATTAACAAATTTTAGGATCTTCATCGGGATCTCTTTTCACAGTGGAAAACTTTTTAGGATATACCTAAGTCTTTTATTTTTAATTGTGCTTTGTTTTAGACGAATTTCTTGTAAAGTTGTTAAGAGAAAATACTCTTAAGAATTTTATACTTTTATTTGAATGTTTTGTAACTTGAAACCGTAAATCAAGTTCTTCTTTAAGAAAATATTCTTTATTTATATTCGCATGGACATTTCTAACGACTAACTCATTTTGAATCATGGATTCTAATTTGATGAAACTAGGTTAGCATCAATTTTATATTACAGATGTTAGATTAATATGGTAAAAGATGAGATAGAAAGTTTTATTTTAAGCTAATTTTGTTTATTAGGTATTATTTTATTATATGAATTTGTTTTCGTGCATCATTAGTTTTATTATTTGTTCACTGGTCGTACTGCAATTACAAATCGTAGATGTTTTCATCCATATTATGGATAGTGGTTTATTTCGTTCCTTATTACGAAAAAAAATAATTCCTCAATGATACTAAAAAAAAACAAACAACAATAAACATCTATGCTAATTGTACCATGAATAATATATTCCACAAATGAATTAAGTAACATTGAAAAAATGAATGGCTAACAATTAAGAGTTAGCCTCTGTAACCCTATACTACAGTATTATTAATATGCTAATAAATATAGTAATTGTTTCTTTTAGGAATTAGGGCGAGTTGAAGGGTGAAGTATTTTATTAAATTATTGTACATATATGAATTATTTATGGTAATAAAAATTCCATTTTTTTACTTTATTATGAAAAATGCTAGCGTAGCAATAAATATTAATAACATTTCAGTTAACCACTTAGTTCAGTAAACACTAACTAGAAATTGTTTGTGCTAGGAGATGGTTCACGACAACGGTGGATTGGAACCTACGACCTTAAGATTCGCAGATTGTACCTTAAATTTGATTTTACCATTGATGCTGAGCTATTGACACTTCAAACTAAATATAACATTGGAGAAAAAGTATATTGCGTAATATATATATATATATATATATATATATATATATATATATATATATATATATATTTATACCTATATATGCAGCTAAATGAAACGACAGTTTCATAAAAAATACATAACTTTACTAAAAAAAAACTAGCAATGAAACACAAAATCAAAAACAGCTGATGCTCGGATCAATGAACGCACAATACTAAACATAATAATCAATCCCGTCAAAACAAACCACTCCTTTTGCGGTGGACCACCATTGACGCCACTTAAATCATTGCCGCGGTATCAGCGCCGCGCCCGAATTTTTTGAATTTGAGTTTCATTGCTGGTTTTTTTTTAGCAAAGTAATGTATTTTTTATGAAACTATATTTTTTAATCAGGAACGATTTTTTTTCTGTCCCATCATCAAAGGTGTCATTAGTACTATCGTCTGTCTTCGTTTTCGGAAGCGGTCTCCTAATACCCAGTATATTATAGACCAGAAACACGAGTACCCAAGACAGTAATTTGCTGTATAACTTATAACAGTGCTCTATAATACTACACTTATTTTACTATCATTTAAATATGTTTTGATTTAAATATTTATAATTTTAAAATTAGGTATTAATAAGGAGATTTTCTCCTGGTTTTTGTCACAATTTTATAACATACGGGTTACCGGAGTACATATTCAGTAAGTTGGAAACAGCCAAGTATACATACTAGGTCCGACTGCGGCAATAAATAAAGAGAAATTTCGTGTTGGAGCAAAATTTTGCTAAGAACTTTTACTGCGGATTCACGGATAAAATTTTGAGTGGAAAACGAGCACATTTCACCTGATGATAAGTGAGTTCTCTGGTCCACGACACCAACATTCATCCTAAAAAAGGAAATCTCTTATCCTACCTGAGCGATAAGTAGCATATTTTTTTCACTTATCAAATGAAATATAACAGTCCTAAGCTAACTTTACGCTAGTATTCTGCAACCAAGGATCTTATATTTCATAGGTTACTCGTACACCATGGCACGACCAGCTTTAAAATAAAATTCTATTAACATCATAATGATGGTTGGCGGTCCACAACAGTGCGTTTTATCTGGCTGTCACTCTTGCTTATTTGCCTCTTTATCTTAAAAAAAATCATAAAACTAAAGAAAATCACCTAAACACTTACCTATACAGAATGCTGCAACATATGTATTTTATACCAAAGCATTCTACAGCCAAATACTGTTATAGTTTGTTACATTAGTATTAGTTTACAAGGTTAAAACTATATTCCTATCTTATTTCAGTTTCAGGTTTCTGGCAGCTTAACTATTAAAATTGTTAAAAAAAGCCTGAAAACAGTAACATTCCCTTCTATTGTGTCGAACAATATAAGAGCAAAAGTGCCACTAACTAAAAAACAAAACATGTTTTACTGTAGAACAAAAGTCCTTTTTAGCCTACGTAATAAGAGAAAGCTTATCCGTTATTTAGAGATCAGCATATAGAGGAAATTAGTAAATGGGTATGGTTGAATATTGATTATGAAACAAAACATATATCAAAGTAACGTAAATATATATAGGAGTCTGAAATCTACTTCCACAAATGACGAATGCCGTGAGTTATTGTTTTAAGCTAGTAAGTTTGAGTTGTAAGGTTTTATATAAAAAAAATACAATATATAGCGCCAAGTAGTAGTAGTGAACACAAATACTTTTTTAAGATCTGGATAGATTTCAAAAAAATATTATTGCATCATAAAACTTTTAAGTTACTTTAAAACTTCTGTAAACTTTAATCAGGCTAAAAGCATGAAATAAAAATTTCTGTGTAAAACGTTGAAAAGAATAATCGATAATAGTACTCAACCGACCTGATGATTACGCTTGGTTGATGTGATAGTATATATATTTATATACTATCACAGATAGTACATAGCGATTGTACAAGCGATGTCTTCTCGTTTGTTATGACATTTCCTTTTTTCTTTCTTATTTGTATATACCTTCTTATTTACGAGTATTTACATTTTATGAAAAAAAAATTTTCGGTTCATGCTATCAAGTGATAAATATGCACACATATAGAACATGATGAATATTATGCTGCCCATACCTCATTCATTCTGATAAAGGATTCATAATTCGTATTGACTGTTTAAGGTTTTTTTTTCTTTGACTGCAGCAAGAGGTCTCAAATGTTAATTTATTGCAAAAATCATGAGTCAATTTAGATTTTTGATAATTAAAATTTAGAAAGTTTTGAACACTTAAATGGCCTTTTTGGATCCTGGAAGGCAAAACATCTAAGCCATTTCTCTACATAATTCCATTTCCTTGAAACGTGAAGTACATTCAAATTATTTAATACGTGACCAGGCTACATCCCTAAGTATCCCTCATTTATTTTCTTTCCCTGATAATAAGAATAATTTTAAGTTGTCTACGAACTTTTTTAAGAAAATTAACATTTACACAATTAGTTAAATTTATTTACGATAAGCCGATTTCGCCTATTTTTTGGTTGTATTAAAATGTCAATAAAACGGTGTACAATCTATTTATCGTTTAATCACTTAAAATATACTTTATAGGTTGACATGACGTTTTAACATAAAAAAACTTAGTGATTTTTTTTACACATTCCAGTAACTTGAATACAAAACAGCTACCGCTCAATAAACTCTGTATCCATAATATATACAACATTATATATATAACATCCAGCCATTAAAGGATATATTTGATCTATACCCTGATTCAAAAATATAACCGTTTCATGTTTTAGTTACATTTGTTTACAATTAGAATTTAATGCAGTGTGTCTTCGCCATTATGCAAAAGTAAGGGCTGCAATTGTGATTTGCATGTAAGAAAAAAAAACACTCAGCTAGGAGTCTGAGAGAATAATTTTCTCTCTTGCTTTTGCTTGTACCTTCGCTTACGTCACCCTCTTGGTCTCAACTACGGACTGTAAATTTATTACTACCGCTGCGTACCGAAGTGTCCTAAGTCTTACAGAAAGAATTTGAATTTGTGTTGAGAAAAATCCACTGCCCTGAGTATTATTAATACTCATAGTATCCTAATATATTTTCGAGTAGACATCGGTTTTGATCTTTCTCCCCAATTGTTTTTGTCTAAACTAGCCTGTTACATTATACATCAAGCCACCTCCATCGTGGTTTATTTGGTCTTAACAAAAAATACTATAGAATGAGTAATGTAAGTGGTTCATTCTAATTTAGCGAAAACGATATGCTTAAAATTATATATCTGTATATTCAATTCTTAAATAGATTATACACATCGCTTAGATGCGCTAAGGCGTGAACATGGACAAATAGTTCTTTTATATTGTTTTCTTATATCTTTTTTAGTATACCTCTCTCTATCTTTTATCCTATGTTTAATTTTATTGCTTTAGCATTTGTCATATTACACCAGCAGTGCCACAATTTAGTGAGGCATTATATTGCCTGTGCACATGACAAAAAAGAAAAAAAGTTATAAAATATAAGTTGTTCGTTTAAAGATTTCTGAATGTGGTTGACTGTAACATTGCTTTCTTTAGAGATTTATTCAGGCGTTAAATTGAATTTTCGTTCCAGTGATATTTACGACCGAAATACACGGAAAGAAATGCCTATATTCACCTTCATCCATTATAAACATACTTGACACACATTTCTTTTTCATTCTTTAAATACTTATTCCCAATGATATATTTAATTATTTAAGTGGCTATAGTGACAGTTTCATATTATATTAGTCTAATTCATAATTCATCGTATTATCAATATTATCAATTAGGAACTACATTTTAATATATATCTGTACCATGTACATAAATCTTTATTTTTATTAGTAAACATTCAATATTTTCATTGGTTAAAACCAGCTGGTTCTAACCCAGAACCGTGAACAGTTTCAATACGAATTCAAAATTAATCAACTTTGAAAAGCAACTATCTCTACCGATTTAAATTTCATTTTGCCGTTCTAACCGCAAGCTGTGTTTAATTATAATTAAAACTGAATGATGGGTTAATTCATTTTGAATATTTTTTTAATGAATTATACACATAATTTCGCTCCATCAAAACTTTGAAAATAATGTAAAAAATAATAAATCAATAAGTGAAAACATTTCTCACGTGTTACGCTCGTCGTTGTAAAATTTTACTGACGCATGAACTATTTTATTGCAGGCAAGTTAAAAATGCGTAGTGCCAAATTAACAATATATTGACTAATAACTAATAAAAATTATGGTTAAACTGCGCAGGATATATTATAATATATACAAGTACTATATATTGGAAATATCCGCAATAATACATGGACTGCTAAAAAATCCCTTCGACCCATGTTCCTTTATTATCTCGGCTGGTACCGGAATCTTTAGTGTTAAAATATCAAGCGACGTTCAGCTCAGCAGTTATCAGGAAGGTGCCAATAAGAGTGGGACAACATTTTTCATCGAGCACATACAACTTTGCAAGGTGCTAGTTCGACCTCACATGGAATACTGTTCTCATATATAGCTACTAGGGTGGCTCTTTGAGAATAGTGTCATAGGGGCACCCTAGTACCAGTTACTACCATCTGATAAAGAGCGGCTCGAATCATCAACGACCAGATACTTTCCAATAGGCTTAATTCACTGGTCATGTGAAGATATTTTGTATCTCTTTTCATATTTTACCATATTTATCACGGGGAGTGTTGTTAAGTGGTGTATGAATCAATTTCAATCGCTGATTTACACATCGACGAAATTAACAATGTGATCATCACAATCTTGATGGTTGGCAATCCTCTGGTATAGGCGGCACTGATCAATTAACATTCGATGAACAAGTTGTTAAATTGCCATCTGTTCTACAAAAACGGTTTAAAGTATGTTCGGTCCGTTCGTATGCAGTAACAGCCACATTTACAAATCCAGTTATGAAATGCAACAATTAATTTTAAACGAATGTGGGACACCCTGAACTACAGCAGAGGTTTCTTAGCGCTTAATAGCTGCCAGTCATGATAAAATATATTTAAAGATATAAGATCACATAATACAACTGAGATTGCGGATCCTGACACACCTCTTTCTACCATCTATGCAGATATTTTCTTATGTAACAGCCACTCTTATAATATCTAGCTGCAGTATGAATGGGTCGCCCTCTGTCTCTGTCTATGTCTGGGTGAGTGTAGGGATCCGGAGACCTTTATTTCTGGTGACGAGGCATTCCATAAGTCAGGGTGACATCTGCATTATGATTCCTTGTCAAGGATGAATGTAGATGTCATGGGCGTTTGTTACTTAAAATTTAATTTAAAAAAACCGTTTACGGTATGTACCCAATCTCATAGATATACGTTATACATTTTACTTCTTCGGCAAGATCAAAAGTCAATGTCACGTGATCAGGTGACACAGGGCAGGATTTATTTGTCGCAATAGGACCGGATTTCAATGATATGTGAAATAACAAGACTGGAATTGAAACTATATCTATATATTGGAAACCTCACTACTCGTACTCTGAAATTCTATACATATAGCAAAATCGTAAACAGACTTTTTGTCTTTTTCTTTGTACATGCTGTACATCCACAATGGCTGAATAATTTGGATGTGGTTTTTAGTGATGTAGTTAGACAAGGGCTTTATCGTTGTTGTTTACAAATAAAAAATAGGTCAATGTTTATTTATTTTATTGTATTTAACTTATATCTATATAACTTATATCCTATATATATTTCATTAATCTCATTTGTACATATTAGGATAGGGGTAGGATGCGCAGATGATACAAGTTTCTGTGTATGAAATCGCATGGCATCGCTAGTATACAATATAAACTAATGTGTTTTAATAATACGCTTTACAGGTATTTTTTTGAATAAACAATATTATGATTAATACGAACAAGTGTACTATTTTAGACAATTAGTGAGTCAGATTGGGAGTCCGGAAATGGTAATAGAAAATGGCCATCAGGCTTGCATGATTTCATTTGTGATAATTACTTTCTATTGCCACCAGAGTATTGCATGTTCTTAGCTCGGTAAATTAAATCAAACCTATTCCTATGACACGTTTAGCCGTGGTGTACACAGGTTCTACTAGCTCAAGGAATTGTCTTAAAATTTATTTTACATACATAAACCCTCAGACGCTCCGTTTCAAACTTTAGACGCAGATTACGGAGTAATATTTTATGTGAAAGTCCTGTATCACTTTTAATATGCTACATGCTTTTCAATTACAGGTGCTTCTTACTAGAATCTAATCAATACCACCACCGTCTCATGACGACTCCACCGTTTACCTCCACGACAAAAATATGGTAGTAAATCGCGAACCTTTCATTGTTACCTTATTCATAAACTGTTGAGAGCTTTCTTTCAACTTTGGTCCCAATTTATTAAAAGCTATTTTTTCCATCTCCTATATAATGCAATTTATAAATATCACATTAAAATTACAACTAGTATAATTTTAATAATATTTTCCATAAGCATGTGGCGAGGCAATAATTTCTACTATTCTCATTTACCTTATATTGCATTATTTGTTCGCAGTTCATCCACGATAAGGAATTGTAAATCAGATATAAGACATAAGATAGTAAGCTATACTAGCGTAAAATTTTACCATGCAATTCCGGAAAGCGTGTTTCTACTCGGTTCCTTTGTAGTCCAAGCAACAAGACTTGGCAGGATGCTACGGGTGTGGGAAGCTAAGACATCTGGCTCTTACCCGCCCACACAAAAAAATAACAAAAAGAACAAACCAAACATAAAAATTGCGTGAACCTGTTACTCCACATCCAATAAGCTTTCACCGCTGCAATATACGAAACAAATCAATTCTAGAGATCAGCTAACATTTTCAAATTGTAGCTATGCTTTTGCTCAATACATCACGGTCTACCAAGATTTATACGTATTTCTGGTTACTGGATGCTTGGTTCTCCGATTCCTCGCTTATAAATATGTCGATCGTATGTTAGTCTAGTTTAAGTTATACGTATTTGTATCGATTCAAGGATGTTATAAGATTAATATTTTAAATTGCTTTATGTATATTGATTTTATATGAAAGAATATGATATTAATATAATATTAATATGAATAAATTATTTATCTGAAAACAGGGGGAGCCCCTATACTAAAGGAGCTTCAAAAGCTTTTTAATGCAGTCCTCATCACTGTGAGAACTTCACATGCGTGGAGCAGAGGCATGGTCATTTTATTTTTCAAGTAGGTCCCTTTTGAAAAACAATCGGCCCATATCGCTCTTGAGCCATGTAAACAAGCTGCTTTCGAGGGTTATTACGAGCTACGGTCTTCCGCGCAGGCTCGACGAGTTTCAATCTCCAGAACAGGCTGGATTTCAAAGTGGATACAGCACTATAGATAACATCCACACTATGCGACAAATTATACAGAAAATACAGGAGTATAATTCGCCCCTATCTCATAGTCCACAAAGGACCTTTGGGGACTATGAGAAAGTTTTGGACACTATCTAGACTAGGTCTTTTCTGGACTCCTTGCAACGATGCCAAGTCGACTGGCGATACATCGAGGTGATAAAATGTCTCTATAATACCGTAACTTTGACCGTCCAAGTGCAGGACCAGCAGACTGAATATCCCCCTGGGCTGATAAGTGAGACAGGTTAATGTAATATCACTGAAACTGTTTGCTAACGCATTGGAGGATATGTTCAAGACGCTGGACTTGAAAGATCGCGGCATCAATATAAATGACGAACATATATCTCACCTTTGATTTGCAGACGACACGTTGCCGGACCTACAACAGATGCTGGATAGCCTGGCTTATTCGTCTCAATGAATCGGTCTCCGGATGAACTTGGATAAAACCAAAGTTATGTTCAACGAACACGTTGACCCGGAACCCGTCGTTGTAAATGAAGTTCTCCCTTGAAGTTTTTTCCGAATATGTATACCTAGGTCAGATTCTCCAACTAGGTAGAAACAACTTTGACAAGGAAGTTAGGAGGCGGATACAGTTAGTCTGGGCAGCATATGGAAAACTTCGTCGAGGTTTTTCTTCGCCCATTCATCAAAGCCTAAAAAAGAGGATTTTCAATTAGTGCGTTCTACCTGTTATGACATACGGTGCTGAGACGTGGCCTCTCACAGTGCGACTGGTCCACTAGTTCAAGATCGCTCAGCAAGATATGTAAAGTGCTATGCTCGGAGTGTCTCTGATGTCCGGAATGAAGTCCTTCGGAAGAGAACTAAAATAACTGACGTAGCTCAATGAATAAGCAAGCTGAAGTGGCAGTGGACAGGTGCCACAGAACGTATGGCCGCTGGGGCAGAAAGTTCTTGAGTGGAGAACGCGAATCAGCAAACGTAGTGAAGGGCACCCTTTAACTGCGGGGCGATGATATTCGTAGGGCAGCGGGTAGAGACTGGAGAAGAAGACTGAGTTCAGTGGCGTGCCATGGAAGAAGCCTACATCATCAGCCTGTATGTCCAGCAGTGAACTGATACAGGCTGATGATGTATGTTATTTATTTTGGAGCTTTGTAGAATACTTTTCGGCTTATATTTGTTATACACCCAATTCAAACTATTATCGATATATTACATCATCTTACTAAATCTCTTCTTCTTCTCTTCTTTTTCTACTTAAAAATCTTTCTTTTTCTGAAAATTCATTAAAACATAGAACCTTCTTTAATATAACGAATAAAGGAAGGGTAAATTAGTCTGAGTAAAACTACTTGCTAACATTTACGCGATGCACGACGATAGGGCTAAGCCAGGTCCAACACGTAGCCATCCCTTCTATTGAAATACGGAAGTATTTTATGTTTACATCTTGCGAATCATTCTTGACACGAATTGGTGTTGCTTTGGGAGAACTTGGGAAAAATAATTAAATGGGCAACCTTAAATTGAACAACTGTAAGAAAAACATATGTATAATAAAGTAACCCGTGAGCCAAAACTGTAAGAACTGTTGGAATTTTTTTTTAAAAAAAATACATACAGCATTTATATACGTCATACTTTCTCAGACATGGTGGAAAGTACTTTCCACAAAACAAACGAAACAATACTACTGCTATGAAGTTGCTTCCGTAACTTATAGAACTACAACGAGACTTGTTGAAATTGACCCGTATTTACTGTAATAAATTCTAGAATTCGTGACCAGAAAACCAAATGTACTCAAACAAAAGTAGAATTCCTTGCACACTTGTACTAAACACTGTTCGATGGAATTATGTTATGAAACTGAAGAGTAATGGTAAATATTTTATAATTAATCTTCTTGAAAAATTTAAGGTGGTTCTCATTGTAATTGTAATTTGTGTTTATGTAAGTTACCTCATATCTAAAATCTAATCATTAAGTATAAAATCAGATGAGGTCAAGATTTTTTCTATAAAACTAGGGTTGACAAACGATCTTAGAGGTAACTGGTAATTTATGACATCTGCCTTTAAACATATACATAAATAACCGATTAAGATTCAAGATGATCATACGATGTAACCCTAGAAGAATGTCATGGAATGCCTCGCCATCAGTAATTTAGTTTCGGATCCGTTCACTCAATAAGAAACATTATTTAATGCGAGTATTCTCTAAGTGGTCCTTCCACGACTGACGTATTCATGCTGCAAATTGTTTCTAGCTGGCTTTACCTTTGCTAAAATTTCAGAATATTTATAAATTTGTTTCCTTATATTATTAAAAAAAAATGGAAATTATTTTGTAAATAAATATATGTACAAACTAACACAAATGCACCTTATTATTGAAAAAATATGATTTTCTTTTTTTTTTAAATATAGCTCACGAATTAAATTATGACATTAAACCAGTACTCTACTGGCTAGAACATCCGACTCACACATCAACATTAATTCTGCTTTGTATATTATTTTCTATAATATTAGAGGTGACGAACGAGCTCAAGAGACAATTCACCCGACGGTAAGTGATGGCTGTGGCCCGGTTGTTATCAACAACCAACAAACAAGTAGATGGACATGCATTATCCCCTAGATGCTAGACATGGGTCTCGGATCCCTTCACTCATCTTGAACAACACAGCATCTTTCCCTCAGCTATTTCACGCTTTCCTATATTATGTGCGGGCGTAGTACTTCCCCGTTCGACCCGTTTATTTTACAGCAAGAAACTAGTTGCTTGCTTGGCTTTGCATCCAGTTTCATAATAGTAGTAGTAGTTTTTTTTCATCAATCTAAGGCGAGCTAGATACGAGCCACATAGTCACTCAATGCTCAATAACACCTTCAATAGATGTACAAAAACGATGCATGAGGCAGATATGTTGTCACCCTAGAAGAATAAAATAGAATACCTCATTACCAGTTAATGAGTTTTCGGATTTAAACTACGACTAAATCACCATACAAAAGACAACAGCGTTCCGCTACTATTTATACGGTGTGTCACTGCCATTTATATATAAAAGATATATTCACAGACATTATACGAAAAATTGTCAATGCATTATCGTTTGGAGTACGGTCTGCAAAACTTACGTCGTAAGTTTTTTTTAAGGAATAGATGGCAAACGGGCAAGCAGCTCATCTGATGGTAAGTGATTACCGCCGCCCGTGTACATATACCCAATACGCCAGAGTAGCAGACTCAATTAGGCTATTATTTTAAACTATCTCCAAGCATTTATACTATGTTGCTGTAGTTAATGGGTATGTTCATAATATTACTATCAATGTAAATATATTCTTAATAAAAAAATATCAATGTAACCGAAGTATGCTCATTATTTCTCAATATTGCAAGTAAAAAACACTAAATATATTTACTTTGTGAAAATCCATAACCGATAAAACTAATTCTTAGTAATCAACATTCATATTACATTTATAAACTAGAAATCCATTAATCCACAAATCCATAACCATTTAGACACTCAGTTGGTCAACTGCCACGTCCGCAAGTAGTTCTTCGTCGTGTCGATTTAATTTGGTGTGATGTTGTGTGATGATGATTCTGACGATTTACACTAATTTGCGGTATTACTGTCAAGTACTAGATAATACAACTATTTTATTCGTAAAGGTATCTAACATATTTTGAAATTATGATATTTTAGAGGCTTTATTAGCGAATGTGCATTAAAATTTATACGCTGATAAGTGAATTGATTATTGGTTCATGTCGCTTAATCTATGACATAATTTTATGTCAACTCAACATACGAGTAGCATGCATTGTGCACGGCTAGTATGAAAATTTATTTCATACAAACCACATAAAATTTTCAATTTTGATTTATTACTGTCACTATTACACAATATTATTAGTTATAATAATCGAATACATATGATGAAATCTCAACGCTATTGCCTGCGAATTTCATTTATCTTTTTTTTAAATCGTATGAAACAAGGATGATTATGTTGTAACAGACAAGTGTCTACTTAAACCCCACGTTATTCTACCTGCACCACATCACAACAGGGCCATGAAAACACATCCACGATTCCACAGCACAGGTGATCTAGTAGCTTTTAAAATGGCTTCACTTGATCATATTACTTCGTTGAATCTGAACACATCTTCCGAAAACTCTTAGGATCGAGAAAATCTTTTTGCTTGAATCTCTGACAATCAGCATATTCATTAGGGTGATATCACTAAACACAGCCAAAACCTACAAACAAAACAAAATGTAGAAAAATTAACCAATATCAAACATCAAATCAAAAGTCCAACCGCATGTGCAATAAGAACTAGAGGTCTATCCAGTGTAATAAGTATTATTACAATAAAACCAGAGCGACAAACACCACCTACCACCACACCAACTAAAACACCAGTCCACCGCACTAAACAATATATATATATATATATATATATATATATATATATATATCAATACGTGACCGTAGACAATCATAGTACTTCATTTTAATATTATTATTAAAAATGCCATAGATGTGCACAAAAACGTCATGTATAATAAGCCACAATAATGTTACGACCAACCAGCGAACACGTCACATATTTTGCGTACTCTATATAATAAGTCAAATAAAGTTGATTCAACAAAAGTTAAACACATAATGTATCCTTGCAAATAAATGACTATAATTATGGTTACTTACACCAATATTTTGACTAAAATTCCAAGCCATATTACATAGAATATTGTTTTAATTTTTTGTGTGTGTATTGCTGTTGTTTCAGAACCTTTACACCTATATCTAATTAAACTCGCGAGCGGGATGCCCGCTGAGTAGGGAGACAGCGACGATGCTGCGAAGCAGGCGCGGAGACTGTTGTTGCAACACCGCTGCACTCCGACCCCTGTGGACGAAGAACGTCGTCGACAACAGAGGGGGTCGATAATACGATCCGAGGGCCACTCATAAGGAGGTATGAAACTCTGACCCGGATCGCTATCTAAAGGGAGGACAGGTCGATATTTAGAAGCTACCTAGAACACGAAGTATTGCGGCAAACTTACGAGTATACTACTAAAAGTACACTTCAGACATGCTTACGAAGAAATCGTTAATCGTTACATCTAAATTTCGTGGTGACAAGGGAAAATTTCCCTGTATGTAGATCTTTTTCTAATTCATATCTCTAGAGCCAACTATTATATAATAGCATTGAAGAGGTTGTAGAAACTTACGTCAAATCTTGATATAAAGCCAAAAGATTTTTTAATAAATAACAAGAAATATATTTCAACTTACATCAGTACAGTTTCGTTAAATACAGCATAAATATTCTATAATATGTTTCAAATATTTTATAGCAATCGTTCGTAGTTTATGGATAATATTGATGAGAATATCCAAAAAGTGCTATGAAACATTGGTGTGGCTTTGAAACGAACTCAGGTCTCGTGTCAAAAAACATTAACCTAGATTACAAAGTAAATAAGCTAAAAGTAGTAAAAAATGAATGATTTATGGTTTTGAAATAGTTACGGTTCGAATTCAGTATGCGGTTATTCTTTGGAGTAGAGCCAACATATTAAGGATATAGCTTACAGTAAAGATACGAGTAACATATACCGACGATAAGGAATTCTGTTTAAAATTATGTAAATGCGATAAGTTTGTGGTTGTACGGTCACTATACCCCAAAGTCTAAGCGTAAAACGCTTGCCATTTATGTATATACATGCGAATCCAACTCGTGAGAGGCTTATTTTTAGCATTTGGTTGCTGATCAGAATTCGTTGATTTTTGCTCGTGATTAATAATCATACTACTGTGAAGCTGAAGAGCTGAATTAGATATTCCTCATTTTGAATAATTTTAAATATTTTCAATTCTTTAATATATTAACTGCAATATTAAATAAAAAATAAAATAAAAAAGCCTTTTATTTCACACTTAGAAAATTTAAACATTTAACATATTCAGAATTTTAGAGTATTTTTAGTATACAATATTTTAATTTATCAATACTTATTTATACTTGAATGTGGAAAATGAAAATTATCATGAATTGAATTGAATTATTTTAAAATATTAATTTTATATTATTATAGCATTATCAGAATTTAATTGATTTTGAATAAGCGTTAACCCTATTTGAGGTAAAGGCCTTCTCCAAAGATACCTAGTAGTCTCTATCTGTGGCGCCTTCTTTCCACATTTTTCCAGTCGGCCCTTCAATGTTGTCAGCCCATCTGCTCCTAGGTCTTTCTCTTTTTCTATTACCCCGGGGCCCTGGCCATGACGTCAGCCGAGAAGTCCAGAACTGCAATATTAGAGGAATTAAATATTTAGAAAATCTTTAAAAATATATATCATTAAAGTAATACCAAAAATACGTTCCTCGTGCTTAAGTATTTTACGAATTTATTTATTCCATTTAAAGTGTTTTACGTGTAATATAACTTGCAGTCTTATTATATTTGAATATATTCTACTATTGAAGTCTTTAAATTATGTTATTTTCGTAGCAAAAAATATATATAAAGCTGTATATTATATACATCGAGGTATACCGACTTTCTACCCTTAAATACTTCTAATTAAATGCAAATATATAAAAAATATCTAGCACATAGTAGCTCTCAAATATGCATTACATTAATCATTCAAAACTATTCATGGAATACAGAATAAGACTAATATAAAAAGACACTGTGTTAACTCGTATAAATATTAACGAGTCTCATTTTATCATGAATTTCAAAAACACATATTATTTATTAATATTTTAATAATAAAGCTGCAGTAAAGTATTAAGATATTAATAAATTTTTTCTATTAATTAAAATACTTATATATCTGTATAAGCAATATAATAAATGAGACTAAATTTCAAGGATGTTAATATCTTCAGAAGTCATTACTGTTAACGGGAAGTTCCATTTTACTCTTTGGGATACAGTACTTTTTCTTTTTAGAAAGGTACATGCTACCGTAGCCCGAAAAGTTCTTTAACTATCATGTGAATTGGGTACTCATTTGTCACCCTTCAATCCATAAAAATTTGTCTGTATTAAAAAGCATCTTTTGCCAGCATGCCTTTCAGTGTATCATGTGAATTGGATAGGTTAGGTATTTTATGCCTAACTCATCTACTGGCATATAATCAATCATATCGACAATTTAAACCACATTATTAATGACTTTTCTGTTTTCTTTCATTCCGTAAAAGATCAATGTATCAGATGCTTCCTCTAGGTGGATTGTAAATCCAGGAGAAATCCAATCGGGTGTTAAAATATTTCGATGAAAAGCTGTCACTGCTATCCATTATTTTTATATTTTAACCCTTAACGTCAGTAGTGACGTTAACTGGATTTAAGAGCCCTTGATATGACTATGTTATATACCCGATACCTGCCCATCAAGGAAATATAGACATCAGTGTTTCTTCGGTATAAAACGAATGTAAAAATGGTTTACCAAATGTTATTAATATACTTTTTACTTATAACAAACTAAAACTCTCATCAATCTAATCATCGATTTAAATTTAGTTGAAGTATTTTTTTTCTTTAAATTAATTAATATGTTTTTGTTTCGGTAATCTATTAAACACATCCTCGTACTAGCTCAATGGAATTTACGAGATATAATATTGACTTTATCTTTTAAGCTAATTATGTTTTTTATAGAAATTAATCATTGTCATTATGCTTAACATTGACTATTTCAAAATTGTACAATCATTTAATATTTGAAAATCGTTATATTAAAATAATAATACAAGAAGTATATAAATACAAAATATAACATACAACAACTTGTTTAGAAATAAGAGAAAATATATTTTATAAAAAGTTGTCAAAGTTACCTTTTTTTACAATATCATGTTGATTTTTTTAAACTTTTCGGAGCGTTAGTTCCATTATCATCATAAACTGTGGTTTTGTAACTTATTACATAGTTTATAATCTTTACATCTGCAATATCTTCACGCAGCATTTCAAATAATAATGTTCCTCGGCAATTAATTATCACAGAGTTAGATCTACATATAACCTCATGAGTGAAACATTTAGACTTTTTTATCTTTGCTGATTTTTTTTATGTTACATTGAGAGTTACAAACGAGCACACAGTTCACCTGATGTTACGGCCCATGACATCTACATTCATCCATGACAAGGAATCATAATGCAGATGCGTTGTCACCTTTGAGGACTGAGAAGGAATGCCTTGTCACCAGTTATAAAGGTCTCCGGATCCCTTCACTCACCATACAAAGCAGAGTTATGCTGCCATTTGACTCCGGTATTCTGTGAGGGCGTGGTCCTACCCCGGTCGAGCTGACCCATTCATTCTGCGGTTAGAAACAAACTGCAGTGTAGCTCTACCACTGTTAAAACCACCGTTTGATCCTTATCCTTATCTATTGGAAACTGACAATGAAATATACTTCTTATTTTATTTTCTTCAAATGGCAAAACCAGTAAAGGGAAAAGATATAAGCAAATAATACAATATATTGTATGTAATGTGATAGTTGTTCAGGATACTGACTAATTCCAGTAAGTGAAATTGTATGATATGTGATAACATATCATACACTTCCACTTACTGGAATTAGTTAGAGGAATCGTAGGCGATATTTCGGAATTAATATAGCTTGCGGGTCATTAAAAGAGTCTACTTTAACTCATGCTCCTACAACTCATATGGTGTCTACATTTGTGCCTTATTCCATCCAGCTGGGAATGTCGAAATCCACAATAGAACTGACAATATGTGCTTATTAATTATCCTCAATTATTTTGCAATTTACTTTAAATCATCGTTAGTAACTCGAAAGTAAACATCGGTATCGGAAAACGCTTAAACCTATCTGTTTGCTACATGTCTAACGATCTAGAAATTGAGATAGGTAAAATATATTTCTTATGGAGAAAAAAATTAATCGCTTATTATAGTGTAATCGGTATGTACAATCAAACATTCCGTCATTATATTTCGTTTTATGAATATCGGTAGTATCACTATGCTTTAAAGCAGGAGATTTTCTAGAACTATTAACTTAATTTTAACGTTTCAATTTAAAGTTTAATTTATATAATTGAGGTAAACGTTTAAGACATTCTTGCACTTTATTCATTTAAAATCTTATAGTTTATGATTTTAAATTTATAGGTACTGTTAGTGACATTGTGGGAGACTTGAACAAATAGACAGACAGGTGCTCGTTAACACATTTTTTAGAGCTATTGGCCCGAAGTCTTACACAGCTACACAAGGTTGAGAAGTGGCGCAGCGCTTAGGGCACGACGAAACCAGCACATGGGTTCCCGAGAGGGAGCCTCGGCTTGGCTTTTACCCGCGAAAGCAACTACTGAATGTGATCGAGAGGGCTGAACCTCGGTTAGTTGCTTCTATTGAATAGAAGATAATAAATTTATTTGGGTTCATGGTTATTCAAGACATGAACTAATATGGTGATTTTTTGCAGTTTAGATACTGGGTCATCGCTCAGTTTTATACTTGTTCCAAATTTTACATACAAAAACATTTGATGTTTAAACAATAAATATCGCAAAGTAAGTGATATTAAAATGAAATACCATATCAGTAAACATAAAAAACAATTTATATCTGCAAAATTAGGAGTACTTCGTTGAAATCACGTTCGTGGACGTGACTTAAATCAAGTTTGCGTCAAAGAAATTAAGAATCTGGATACGTTATATTAAAGATGGAATGAGTTTTTGAAGCTACAACAATATTGAGAATATTATTTAAACGATATAATATATAACAATAAACGTATTAAAAGAAAAACAGTAATTTTTCGATGTCACTAAACGAACTATGAGTAAACACTGACATTGGATATTGACAAAGTAAATATGTTCCTGTAATATTTCATCTATTTATTTTTACGTGGTAAAGTAAAATCGAGTTAAGAGTGTAATACGTGGTAAAGTATGCATATCCACTCTCAGGGACAGTGACTGATTATATGGGACTCGATCTGAATAAAACTCCACGATGCTCCACCTTTATGGCATATGACAGAGCCACGGGAAAACTTTCAAAAAACACACCCGTGACGACATCCTCTTCACCTCCCACGGCCGATCATTTTCAGATGGGGTTCGCTGAATCTAACATCCGATAGCCTTTTTTGGATTGTTTACAATTTGTAAAGCAGTTGAATAGGTCGGTTCAGCGTAGCGAGTGAAATAAACAGGCAAGTAGCTATATTTAAAAAGGAATACATTTTCTGAAACGTAATTATTAAAAATGTTACGTACTAAGTAGCTAGAAATATGTAAACTATACAATTATTCTTGCATTTTATATTTTTTAATAGAATTTGTAAGAGTTGAATTTTGTAAGAGACCCGAAATGAAAAAGAGGTTCATAATATATTCCAGCGATGTCAATGATGATGATTTTGCAAGGAAAGGTAATATTTTAGTGCAAAAATGGAATGATAGATGGGATTTCCTAACAACATCTACTAAACACAATGCGTCATTCCAAGAAGCACTGTCCAAAAGAGTTATTCTACCGCTCGGAAATCGATACTATTTAAAAGTTTTCTTTCATATACTTGACGAGGCAATTTGAAATCTTGTTACTCAATGGGCCTCCCGCTCGCGAGTCTAATTAGATAAAGCTGCAGAGGTCTCTGGACCAATAGCAATACTCATACACAAAAAAAAATGGTATTCTTGTTGGTTGCACCGTAAAGTTTATTCAATTAAAAAAAGTGATTTAGATTTTCGAATTACTTCGTAACTTCTGTTCTATACTTGATTCTGCTAGAGAAGTATTTGTGTTTTTACGCACTAACAACTTATATGCACAACACGCAAAAACTGAAGAAACGAGTTAGATGTCATTTATGCGACAAAAACAAACGGCGCAAAGCTACTTTGACTACTACGAGATTTGCAAAACTAACAATGAACGGGTTGGAATGTACAAATGTTTTATGTTTTGTGTTTTATGATATATATAAAATAAAATGAATTACATAATGAAAACTTGTAGTTATATATTTGTTTTTGTCCTATAACCCATACCACCTAATTTAATGTAATACATACATTTAACACACGGGCTACAAGGTTAAATTTTCAACTATAGCCCAGCGTCACATATTTGTTTCTGTTTGAAAGAAAGTTTATTTTACTTTTTTAGATTGTATCAAATACATATACGTTAAATTTATTCCTATTAGTTCCACATAATCATGAAAAAAATCTTGGACTGTGGTGGATGGGTTACGTGGAACCGGGACGTGATTTACAACTCAGAGGGATGACAAATTTTGTGACATTGGTAGGGTTCTATCTCTTTCTTTAATTACCTGTTACTTTCACCCGATCATTGGGTGATAATTTATATATCACTATGGGATAATTTCTAACTTAACCTTACTCATCCAAGATATGCGAGTATTGGTAGGCACCGTGCTTGAACGTTTATCATGCTCCATTCCATTTACACTTAGTGCCTAATAATATCAGTAAAGTTAAATATGTGTTATTTAAATTCATATACTGCACTACGGTGTATAATTATAGTCGTAAAAACAAAAAAATTGTTGTGCTTTAAAACGTAGAAAGCTTATACGTCTGTTCTGGAACAAGTAGTTCTAAGTTAGCGGAGAAGAAAAATCTTTAAATGCAAAAGTCTTAAGAGTAAAAGTAACGCATAGTAGTTTTGTCAGATAAGTTAAGTTAAGCGATGATAGTTTAGTAACTAGGATGCCTTTATTTCAGATTTTATTCTAAGACTTAACTGAGAAAAATATTTTGTTAATCTTACCTTGAAAATATTTGCCTTCCATACTGAAAAGTTAAACAGCAGTAAGGGTTTTATATTTTCTTTATCGAAATGCGCGTGTAAGAACTACTTTATGTAACTTAAGATTTTTTACATTATATTTAGATAAAAATTATTTATATCGGTGTTATTTGTTCCACATTTAGTGTACATACAATAAATATATATAGAATATCATAATTAGTTTTATACGTATTATTTTTACTTTACAAGAAAAAAAAACGAAAATGAAAATACAAAGTCCTCTTCTAATCACAGTTGTGGCGGAAAGAGGTAACCTGATCTATCTACATTTTTTTTACACAACATTTACATTATATATTTATATATTTATTTATAAACTTTTGTACAACTAACATAAGCACAAACGCGGACTTAATGCCTAAGGCATTATCTACCAGTCAACCTTGGAAGGGTTCAGAGAAATCAAGATAGGGACAGAAGAATAATAATAAAGAAAAAAGAGACATAAAGTACATCTAAATACTTATACAATTATATATACATATCATTATATATTATCTTCGGAGTTTATAATACTAAATAAAATAATGGATATTTATATAAATTTACATAAACTATAAAACAAAAATATATACTTATTATAAATACAAACATATCTAAAAGTAAATATATATATATAAAGAAATATATACATAACTATTATTATATTATATACGATCGAAAAATAGTATACTATTACTATCACTACTATTTATATACTATTCTAAACTTACAAAATTAAGTTATTGGGTCCAGGACCAGAAGCGTCGCGCTTTGATGTCAGGGGATATCGCCGTTATTCAGTCAAATATGATTCAATCATGATTAAAATATTAGTAGTATTAGGGATAGCCTGGTCTATCTACATTTTACTTTACAGAACATTTTACATTATATATGTCCTATACTACACTTACCAAATAAAGTTTTTTTTTAAACTTTCATAGCAAGTGCTTGACCACAATCCCACCTGATCTTAAGCGGAAATGCAGTCCTGGATGGTAAGGCGCACTAGCTCAGTAAATGCCTATCCACTCTACTTTTGAAAACACCCACATTGTAATCGGAGGGAAAGACAGACGCGGGAAAACTATTCCAGTCCTTTGCTGTACGAATAGTGAAAGACGTAGCAAAGCGCTTCGTTCGGGTTTGAGGGATGTTCACAATAAAAGGATGAAATCCAGCAGTGCGTCGCGAGGTCCGATAGTGGAAGTTATTAGGTCTAGGACCAGGAGCATCGCACTTTAATATCAGGGGATGTCACCGTTATTCAGTCAAAATATTCAATATGGTTGTGATTGAAATATTAGTTACTATAAATTAATTTGCATCTTAAAGCTTTATTGTATTAACGCTGACAAACGAGCACATAGTTCACCTGATGGTAATTGATTCCTACGGTCCATCAGACTCACATTTATCCTCGATAAGGAATCATAATGTAAATGTGTTGTCACCGTCCCAGGCTACATGGAATGCCTCGTCACCAACAATACAGGGGACCCTGGATTCTACGTTCAACTAAACTGTAACATGACTCTAGAATAATAAAGTAGCTTAAACGTTTCCTATTTATCCTAGCTTAAACATTTCCTTAAAAGTGTCTAGCACTGGAAAATTAATCTGTTGGTTATATTCTAGACATGTTAATAATATTAAACTTACAACAAATAACACCGAAATAAAAAATTCTAACCTAAGTTTAGTCAAAAAACTCTTGTTTCGTAAAGTAGTCCCTACACGCGCATTTCGTTTAAGAAAATATAAAAACTATACTGCTATTTAACTTTTAGTATGGGAGGCTAATACATATAACATTTACAAGGTAAGCTTAATGTGCATACACAATTTTTTTCTGTCTTAATATAAAATATAATAGGAATAAAGGCAAAATACGAATAGATACTTTAAAGTTTATGTTAGCAATATTTGAAAAATATATGTTGACTGATAAACTGAACAAGGAAAAGCTTTTATTTCTTTAACAAAGAGGTTCATGAAATAATTGAAGACCCGCTTTATTTTTTTTTTCTGGCTGATAGGCGCTGTTAACCCGAGGGCTTTTACAGTTTCACCGGGTTAAAAGGTGACCGACTGAGCACTTATGTCATTCAGTCGAGACTTTTATATTTGGGTAACCAGCACAAGGGCTCCCGGGAGGATGCCTCGGCTTGGACCGTTACCCTGTTTCGCGAGAGCGTCTGACTCGAGGGTGCCCGAGAGGGCCGAACCTTGGCTCGGTCAGTTGCTTCTGTACAGTAAATTATCTAAATTAATATCGCTATTATTATAAGCTATCTGGTTTGAAGGGCCGCCGCCTTGCAGCTAATTTATTTGCAGTAATATGAATGAGTTAGTGCAGTAATGAGAATGAGTCGACGGGAGAAGGGCCACATTATCATAGCATACCAGTGTAAAATAGCAACATACGAATGTACTGTTTTGGTTGAGCATTTGGTTCAAGGATCCGGGGACCCAATTACAGGTAAGGAGGTATCCCATTTCAGTCTTCATAGGTGCATTTTGAATATTTGTGACAGGTGAATCTATCTTGATTCACGGTGATCAGTTTCCATCAGGTGATCTATGCGTTTTTCCCTCTTAATACTATGAATTGTATTAAATATTGATTAAGTAATTAGTAGTAAGTAAGTAATTTTAGCAGTGGCAGAGCTACGCTGCAGTTTGTTTCTAGCTGCAGAATGAATGGGTGAGCTCGACCGGTGTAAGACCACGCCCTCACAAAATACCAGCAAAAATAGCAGCATAGTACTATCGTGTTTCGTCTGGTGAGTACCGGGATCAGGAGATCTTTGTTACTGTCAATCCTCGAGGGTGACAACGCATCTGCATTATGATTCCTTGTCAAGGATGAATGTAGATGTCATGGGCCGCAGGAATCACTTATCATCAGGTGAACTATGTGCTCGTTTGTTACTCTCAATGAAATAATAAAAAAAACATTAAAAAAAATCATTGCGCTTTTACCATCAACAGTAAACCAGTCTGTTGAACCCGCTACTATAAGTTTGTATGCTCAAACCATCCAACTTTAATGGGATGACAGTAAAACGTGAACAGTTAATTTTAAATAGTTACTGCTATAGTAGTTTTAGTTAATTACTATATTTACCTGTACAAAGCGTATCTCGTGGTGTTCACTGTTTAAAAATGTAAGAAGCTACATATATAAATATATTACTTTTATTAATATATTTAACAGTGGTAGAGCCACACTGCAGTTTGTTTCTAGCTGGAGAATGAATGGATCAGCTCGACGGGGGTAAAATAGCAGCATAATGGTGCTTTGTTTCGTCTGGGAAGTTTAGGGATCCAGAGACCTTTATAACTGGTGAGGGATTCCATCTCAGTCCTCAAGGGTGACAACGGATCTGCATTATGATTCCTTGTCAAGGATGAATGTAGATGCCATGGGACGCAGGAATCACTTACCGTTAGTTGAATTGTGAGCTCGTTTGTTACTCTCAATGTAATGCGTCTTAATTTATCCCATTGTTTGATCCGCCACGGGGCTCCACTGTAAGTTGGCAGACTTCACAAATCTTGAATTATTTTATTTTATCTATTCCTTACACAATTCAACAGTTTAAATTGCAATTAATTATATATTTGGTTGTTGGTGTCGGCACCTGAACTACTTTGATCTACCACGGCTGAGTGTCTAAGAGTGATTAAGATTGCCTACACGCACGATAAATCCGTGGTAGCCCAGTATCTAATGAAGTCTATATTACCTAAACTCCTATAGTAAACTTTAGAAGCTTACAGCTTACTTTTCAGTGAAATTTATATACTAGTGCTTAGCTACTGTAGAATTTTATACAAAAAAATACCAAGTCGCTTGCGAATATTATTTACGTAAACTCATGGTAGAGGTACTGAATAAGCAACGTAATCCTTGGCCCGCAATCTGCTGTCTGTGCAACACTCCACTAATTAGACGAGCGGAAAGCAGACAAGCAGTCGCTAGCTGAGTGTTCTCATAGTATTTATTCTACGCCAGTTTTATAGCACTATCTTAATAAGTTTGCTTCCAGTATGTTGCAACTAATTTATTTCTTACATTATTTTCTTTTGTTACTTCTTACTACACCGCAATTTAAAAAGTAAATAAAATCTTGATAGTTATACCTATATTTTGTACGACATCTAAAGAAAAATAAGAACAATAGAAACGTAGAAATATATATAAGTTAATCTATAATTATATTACTTTTTTCTAATGCCTAATTGGTATACATATACGAGTATATATCTCTAAATAAATTGCATTTGGCGAGAAGACAGGTTTATACAGGTGATATGCAGGTCCTTAACTTTTTTTAAAAAGCGTGGTTAAGCTCATCAAGTTTGGACTCGCCCTCACAGAATGCACGTGTAAAATAATTGCCATTGGGCTGATCATATAGCTGCTAGAACCGATAACCGATGGGGATATAAAGGTTGTTGTGTAGCAACCTCAAACAATATAATATATACATACATACATATATATATATATATATATATATATATAAACGGATTGCATTTTCAGATATGTCATTATACCAAGGTTGAAACATAAAATGATTTCTCAATAAACTTATACGATGTGTTATTTACATAAATACACGGAGTATAATGAAATTAACCAATTCGAGCACCATACTAACAGAGTACAGTGTGATACTTTCCACTATTATATGATGACATCGGTGTTACGCGCAGTTACGTCATAACGAAGGCTTTACGTGTTTAAAGTCTGCTATTGGTCGTAAATCCATCACACTGTGTAATTAGTCGAGAACAGGAGAACATTCCAATTTCGACGTGTGGTTATCGGTGCACTTTGCTTCAGTAAAAAAAAATATTTACATCCAACCCTGAAATCTGTTCCAAAATATTGTTTTACAGTGTTTATATATGCAATCCTGTCTTGAACTACTAACCAATTGTTTAAAATATTTAAATAAACTTTCGCGTAGTTATTAGTTAAATAACTGTATTTTCAATTAATTCTATACTTTAATAAAATGATATGTGACGTATGTTGTCGCTATGTGTATTACGAGAAATGGATACAAATCACGTTAGCTGCAGCCGCAGGACTTAAAAAAAATTTCAAGTTTTCAAAAAAAATATAAAATAAAATGAATTACAATAATTCTATTTCTAAAGTTAAATGGTTATCTTAGTCGTGTGGCCTACGCTTGATGTCGAAATAAGATGCTGACTTGCACGGGCGTCGGGTTGTCGGCGCCTGCTGACTAAGATTCTTGTGTCACGCGGCTTCGCCGTGTGTCTCTACGTAGGTTTTACGTAGTTGGCAATTTGTATATAATTGGACTACGTAATTTGTATGTCAACGTACAATAGTTCGTTATTAAACATCGTTAAAAACTTTTACTTTTATGCTTACTTACTAACGTTACGTTCCTTAACAAACGAATGCCAACTGCCACTAAAACCCTAAACAAAGTCATCGGCTCAGTTGTAAACAAAAATAGTAGCATCATTGAAATACAAGGTACCAAAATTCTCGATAACGTTGCCTGCGTTAAAACGATTTTCAAACATTGTTAAATGATCCGTGTAACGACTCGACTCTCTGTACCGGTGCTTTCTTATTAATGGATTTGCAACTAGTGATTTAGGTTTAAAGTATTTTCGTTAATATTTTAATTCAGACAATGCAAAAACGACAAAAATCTATATTGCTGATGTTTTATCATGCAAGTGCAATGTAAAACTTAGTTCTAAGGTGAGAAGAAACAACCTCATCTTGACATCGGGAAATGAAACACTATTCAGTTAAGAATGATAACGATATGAGATTAACTGTGTCTATTTTATCTTGTCCAAACCATCATGTTGGTATCTGGCGTGATATCAAATATCATATAAATATCTTTGTTTATTATTATAATTTAAAGTACATAAACAATAAGTTTTTGGGCCATTTTACCTTGAATAAGATCCAAACTGTCCATGTAATTATTTTTATAATATTATGGATGATAAACGAGGACACAGTTTACCTGATAGTAATTGATGTCAGTGAACCAATTAAAACCGGATGGATGTATCCATCCTCAGCAAACATTGTGGGGACCGAGATGGAATGCCTCGTTGAAGCAATTAGATTTTTCAAATTCCTGCACTCATCGTACAAAACACACCAACTTTATGTAGAGTACCTCGGAGTAAGATGCTTTCCAGAATACCCGAGTAAAATAGAAGTTGTAAGAAATAAAAGAAAGACCTTATTACTGCTGTAGGGCATTCCATCTTAGACCCCATGGGTAAATTCACATATGCAAGATCCAAATTTTTTTTGTACAGACCAAAAAAATTTTTGTCATTTTACGATCATCAGGGGCATTTTCATAGACACTTCTTCTTGAAATATCATAAGTTAATTTGCCATGTCAGGAAGTATAGTATATTTTATAACAATTATATGGTATTTTATAATATTATAAAAAAAAAGATATTGGTGTGAAATCAATTCAAACTGGAAATGCTTGTTCGACATTGTTCAATAGTGATCATTTAAGCGATTAGCACCAGTATAATGTTATCTTTTAGTTAATGTAAAGTTAATGACCTTGTGACCATATAATATTGCGCTAATCTGTTACAGCTTTGCCAAATATTCACAGTTTACATTGCTAATGATAATAAATAATGATAAGATTGTTATTGTATACTGCAGTTGCGAAAGCAATTCTAATAAGGACTTAGTTTTTGTTACGTTATGGTAGTAGGGTTTTAGTGGGGGCGATCTCTCCTTACCAGCCCTCATTAAGGCTATGGTGGCAAACGAAAGGTCGTGGAGCGCCAGTGTCGCAGAAAATGATTCTGCGACCAAGCTATGTCTCTGAAGGATGCTGTGGAAAGGGAGGGAGAGAGATCCTCTGAACTCCCAATGCGCAGCCAGAGAGCTGGGCGCTGGAGAAGGGTATACCATGCCCTCCTTCAACCACCCTAACTAAGGTCTAGAAACCTAACCAGGGGTTAACCATCGCCAAATAGCTAAGGCATCAAGGTGGCGCGCGCGGAGTTCTCGCACGTGAAGGGGTCGTGAACTCCAGCTCCAGCTCATATTCAAGGACGGGCCCACAGTGCGCTAACGCCGTCGGGACTGCGGTAGTGTGATTGCGTTCCCGTAGTCCCGACCCAGGGCGTTGAGAAGAACACCGTAGGGTTTTAGCTGATAGAAGTCCGACATATCCCTTACTACGTCCCCGTTTCGGAAGGGTATCCATAAAAATCAGAAAAAAGGTAGTTTTGTAATACCTTCAAAAACAATAAACATGGAACAAATCTATTCCCTTAAAATCTACTTTACTATATCTTATTATAGAAGAAAATAATATAGCAGAAGTACAATTATGGTAAAATAAAAAAAAAACAATTTTTTGTTATATTTTGTTGATCTTGTTAAATTATTATGTTATTAATAATAATTGTATTTAATTTAAATAAAAAGTTAAATTAATAATTATTTTTTGAATAAAAAATAACATGATGCTATGCAGATTCCATTGGCAGAAAAATATATTTTTAAAACTATTCCAGAAAACGTTCCACCATACAGTCACTACAGACCAGTAACTTTACAAGTCAATATGAAAATATTTCTTTTATTTATTTACTCTTCATTTTACAATTTATCGCCATCGTCCCTAATCAAATCACCAACTAGATAAAAAATCCTGTTCATATAACTAATAATCCTAAGCTGCCAATTATTATTTATACTATGGACTTCAAAAATTAGGATAATATTCAACTATAACCGTATCTATTATTTTGATCCGTTGTTCAAATATTTATTTACAGCCTCACCAACAACGTAATGAGTTCACAAAATACATTGAAAGATATTTTTGTTTTTCTAATTAGCTCGAGTCTATGATAAAGTAGATTTTATATACACATAATTAAAATTGTACCAGAGCGCATTATAACGAAGTATTTAAAACAGAAAAACGTGCTGCACTATGGTTATTTGCAGTTACGCAAGTTAAATTTACCACGGCCCACGTTCTATTAACATTCTAAAATTGAATTTAAATTTAAGTTGAACCTCATCACATTCTCGGCGTATATTCTATGTAACATTTGTAAGACTACATCGCACGTACTCGAGTCGAGAGGCTTGGTTAACTTAATTAGTCCAGGGGGGTCATTGACATATCAAGAACAGTTTCACGATTTTCCTTTTTAAATTAAAGGTCAAAATTGTAGTATAAATAAATAACATTAACATTATATTAAGCGTCAATAGCGTAACGGTTTATGGTACAGTCTGCGAAACTCGTAGGTTCGAATCCACTATCGTTGTGACCCATCTCCTAGCACAAGCATTTTCAGCTTAGTTGGAGTGATTAACCGGAATATTAGTGATGTTAATATCATTGCTAATATCCTTTAAAAAAAATAAGTCAATGTTATTTATTTGAACAACTTTAATGTATTAAATAGTTAAAGGAAAATCACGAATTTCTAGCGTAAATGGTTCTATTCCACAGAGCAATAACATTTTTCGCAGAATACCGAATTGAAAAATAAACTTAACACTAAAGTGTTTTATGATAATAAAAAGTGACTTGCAACGAGGTGTCAATTGTAGTCTTTAAAGTATCTTGACTCGCTATCGATGATGCCCATGTTCGCATGGTCCGTTTGTAAGGCGAGCGATAAAGTCTTTCGTGTCCGAATTTCATAAAATTAGACTGAATAGAATAAACCGAAGTGATGTTATTTTCATCACGACACTAATTTTATTTATACAATTGAAACTACAAATCGTTTTAAAACTACATACATATTTGCTACTAACAACGTTTTATAGTCAAGGCAATGCATACGATATTACGCTAATAATTCTGCGATCAAACAACCGTTATTGTTAGAGCTTGCGTACAGGCCACAGTATGTGTAAATTTGTATGCAGCCGTGATTATGGTATGTATACACACCATAATCACGATGAGGCATGAATTGTCATTACATTGCAATAATAGGCAGAGCAACACTACAGTTTGTCTCTAACTACAGAATGAATGGGTCAGCTCGACCGGGGTAGGAACACGCCCTCACAGAATACCGACGTGAAATAGAAGCATAACGCTGCTGTGTTTTGTCTAGTGAGTGAAGTTATCCAGAGACCTTTATAACTGGTGATGAGGCATTCCATCTCAATCCTCAAGGGTGACAACGAATCTGCATTAGGATTCCTTGTCAAGGATGAATGTAAATGTCATGGACCGCAGGAATCACTTAACATCAGGTGAACTGTGTGCTCGTTTTCTCACTCGCTCAATGTTATAAAAAATAGCGAAAAGAGAGTAATAGAGTTGGTTATAAATAACGTTATAATAAATAATAAACCCAACCCATTGATTTTTGTTAGTGGCGAATAAACCGCAATAAACTGCAAATAAACGAAGTAAAAGAAATTCTTAATGTTGAGGAATAAAATATTGAAAAGCACTTGATGGTCTGTGATCTAAATTCACTACACCTACACTCATCATTCATCACTATCTTAGACACAAGCGAGTTGTGACTCCTGAGCACCAAAATGAAATGCTTCCAATTTAATACGATTAAATTTTTCCGCAGTGTAAGCTCGACCTGCGAAACGGTTTTTCTATCCATGTTTTAACTTCTGAAACCAGTAAATTCGATATGAAAGTTATAAGTATTTTTTAATTTCATAAGAATCCAAAGACTTTCAGTAGAACGATATTATATCAATATTTTTTATATATATTCAACATCAAAACAATCACTGATGATTGCATCGTGTTTCTACGCGAATGCTTAGAGCTCTATCATATATCCTACGCATCGCACACGATTTTATTTAACATTTAATTGTTAACCCATAGAAGCCGGAAAAAAAATTAATTAAAGTTGTTCGTTTCCACTACACCTATATTAAAGGGTATACAAGCGTGATTTAAGTGTGGGTATTTTTGTAGCGTAAAGATATTGAAGAGGAGATATATTAATATATCTTAGAAATTATTTTTTTCTCCAAGCTCATTTGTCATAGTTACGCAAAATTCCCTATTAGAACATTAGCAATTTCATTCGGAAGCACTATGTGGGGATACTCGGAAAAATTTTCATGATTCATGAGCAATCTAAGTTATTTTCGCGGTGTTGATAGAAATTTTTAATTAAATATATATACATAGAACTATTTAATATCGTTACATTATATAACGAGGCACCGACTTCGTTCAAGTAATATTGCACTCTAAATATATCACTCGCTAAACTCTGTTAATCTTCTGGTAACGCAAAGCTCGGCGGTCGGTATATGATTACCGTCACCCATGTATATCCGTAACATCAGAGGAGTCGCAGATGTGTTTCCGACCTTTATGAAAGGTGTAGGCTCTTTTATTTTTCTCGTTATTTCTCTTTTCGTTGTTTTAGGATAAGATTTCTTTTAGAAATTAAAATTATGTTTGTGATAATTTCAGGAAATTTAAAATAAAAAATAAAATCGCTTTAATTTTTATTACGCGCCGTCTCTTTTAACGTCTAGCCATCCTGTTGCTTGAATCAATAGTAAAAATATTTCTACTACCGAGGTATACAGAAGAAATGCACCTACTGCAAATTCGCTTTCATCCAATTCCATTGATCTACCTGACAACATCATCTGCAATTCCATCACTAATATCTGGAATAGGTAATAATCAATCAAATCAAATCAAATCAAAATCATTTATTTGTGGACCATAGGTATTGGATATATAATTCAGAAGTAATTTGTCCAGCTCTGTCCTACCCTGTGGGCATACAAAATTAGTCAAAAGAAAGTATTACACTAATAATAAAAATTAATAATATGTATCCCAATTGCATAAAAACACTAGTGGCATTATTTTTTTAAAAATTTCATTGAATAATTCTTCTAAAGAATAGTTAGCTTTTCTTAGCAAGAGTCTTTTTAATTCGGACTTAAATAACTTCGAATTCTCTGTTACTTAAACCTTTAGGAATTTTGTTGTAAATCTTTGTCGCCATAAAAATAATACTTTTTTTCGCCAGTAAATGAAATAAAAGTATAATGAAAGGTAAATTTTACTAATTAATCTGTTGTTGACAGATAATATAATTGTTTTTATTGTATTGTGTACAAACGAGCATATAGTTCAACTACATACATAAGCTCGATAAGGAATTATAAGTCAGATAAGTATGTAATATTCTATTTAGTTTAAACCTTAGTTATCAACGATGCGTCTTTTTAGAAGTTTTGTTAATAAATAACCAAGATGCAGTTGAGTCAAGACCGGATAGACATTGCTTTATTAACGTTACGATTTCTAAAAGGGTAAGGAGTGTAAAAATAAATAAACGCTTATATACCAACAGCATATGTACCCGGCCTAATAATACATTACATACACCTAAGAATTCAAAATACTCAATTCATGTCTGTGGCATTAGTATTGAATAGTACATGCAATAAATATTGAAAATAATTGATATTTCCACGAAGTTGATTAATATAATACAACTACTTCTTACCTAATCTACGGATCTTTTATTAATAATTCAAGATTCAAATAGAACGTTCTGACGGGAACAACGAATGTGCAAGGTAAATCCTTATTGAGGATTGATGAATGTGTTTATGGGCGGTCGATATCACTTATCATCAAATTGACGCGTGCACCTTTATCACTAAAATAAAAAACCAAACAAAAAAAAAATTACATCTTCAGATTATAAAACTTATACTTAACAAATGCATAGCCAGTGAGAGCTTTATTGCAGTTTGTTTTGCATTGCAGAATGAATGGGTCAGTTCGACCAGGGTAGGACCACGCCCTCACAGAATACCTGCGTAAAATAGCATCATAATGTTGCTGTGTTTCGTTTGGTGAGTGCACGGATCCGGATATCTTTATCACTGGTGACAAGGCATTCCATCTCAGACCTCAAAGGTGACAACGCATCTGCATAATGATTCCTTGTCAGGGTTGAATGTAGATGTCATGGGCCGCAGAAATCACTTGTGTGCTCGTTTGTTACTCTCAATGTAATAAAATAAAAAAAGAGTATTGACCTCAGGACCACTTACCACGACATAAATTACTGTGCTAACGAGAATGACAAAAAATTGTATAGGTCCATACCGCACCTTCGTAAATCTTCTAAAAGTCATAATCAATGTTATTACAACTGCAAGTGCAACGATGATTGATATCATATACAAACGCCATTTAGAGAAGTCAAACTGAAAGAGAAAAATACGATTCCTAAATATAGGTGTTAAACTTCCAAATAAACCTTTAATAATGTACAATACATTACAATAAATTTGAATATAAATCAACAAATTCAAGACGAAGTTAATTTATCCGGATACAATTTATCGACAAAAAAAAACGAATAATTATTAATATTAGAGACAGAGTCTTTAATCAGTGCGTGTTGCGAGTGATGACCTACGGGTCGAAGACCTTCTCCGTGGTCCTTTACTGCTGGCCGTTTTTCTGTGTGATCCAATAAAAAAATCTGCAAAAGAACAAATACCGACCTAGCTCAAAGGAACAGCAAACTGAAGTGGCAATTCACCAGCCATATATTCGTAGCTCGTAGAACCGATAACCGAGGTGGAAAGTTCTACGGGAAGTCGATGGATGCAGATGGCTCAGAATCGTGCTCTATGGCAGTCTGTGGGGGATCCCTATGTTCAGCAGTGGACTAATGATGGGCTGAAATGATGACGAAGATGAACCATTGTAATATAAAGATTATGATAACACGATTAAACAATAATAATAAGGGCCACAACTTAATTTATTTGGGAATTAATTAACTAATTTGAAAAAAAATATTTTGGAATCAGCAATGTGATTTGAGCGATACATACCATATAGACATTAATATCAACTTTCATGCTAAAAAAACCCTCGTGGATTACCATACATATTGAGTTTTAAAATCGGCAAAGGCACAATTAAAAATTACCTCATACTAAAATTGTAACTCAATTTATAACAAAAAGGAAATTTTTAAATTTGAAAAAATGTAATATTACCTGAGAAAAGGATAATATTATCCAGAAAAAAACAAGAGCAGTTGTAGCGGCAAAAACCATAAAAATAATAGTCGTATTACATAATACCGTTATCACTCCAGCTATAATACTTAATGATGTAACCTGAAAGTATGATTTTTAGGTTAATTCAAAGTTTTCAAATACATGCATATATGTTAAACATATTAGATCAACTTAAAGATATTGTAATTTTTGTAAATTAATGCATATAAACTTTGATAACTAAAATAGAAAACTATCCACGGAATATATTTATATGGAGAATCTAACTAACAAAATAACTTAAGTGCAAGAAGCGACTAACCAAAGAATTTACTTTTTATAAGACAAGAAGATAAAAGTCCATAATTAATACATGTATATAATTGATACTGAATTTTGTTTTATACTGATATAAGATACCCGCAAAATGTTATAATATTATTTCGTCTATTATGATGTTTCTTCCATTACACTCGCATTGTGATTCTTTATCGTGGGTATACTACCCACGATAAAGAATACATACACATAAATATTTCTACGCATTATGATCTGTTATTTGCTAGTTGTCATTCTTATTTTTCCAAATTAATTGTTACGATTATTAGATAGATATGTTTTAATAATCAGCGTTATTAGTCTTACCGTGAAAAGAAGATACGTAAAATTACATGGTAAAATCCTTGAGCAATTAAAATAATTCATTGAAAAATTAAGTGCGAGCATAATAATCCTAAAAGAAATTTTTATAAATTAACGAAATTATCACTCTTTAAAACTTAATCGTTTCGATCATATATGAATATTTTAATACGCTAATGTAAACTAATACGCTGGTGACATTTCCTGGTAGAATTACTTAGCATCACCTTATTGCTAGAAAGGAAATGGTAAAGATGACGAAATTAAGATGCAAATTCATTTCAGAACCTGCACGGTTTATTGCTAAATCGAACATAGTGGAATATAATTTATCTATCAGTTGCCAAAATTAACTGCAATGCAACTTCAAGGTTGCAACGATGGTTAATGCAATGGCGTTATCATACTTAAAAATGAAGATGGAATGCCTCGCAGCAGTAATAAGCCTCCAGTTTTTATTACTGATCAAACTATTAAAGCAGCGTTTTTTTTATTTTTCGGTCTGATGGCTGCTGTTAGCCCGAGGGCTTTTACAGTTTCGCCGGGTTGAGAGGTAACCGAGCGCTAATGGCACTCAGTCGAGACCTCTAATAGTGAGTAACCAGCACAAGGGCTCCAACGAGGGAGCCTCGGCTTGGACCATTAACCTGTTCCGCGAGAGCGTCTGACCCGAGGGTGCCCGAGAGGGCTGAACCTCGCCTCAGTCAGTTGACTTAGAATAATCTACATTAATATCTCTATTATTATTATTGGCTATCTGTACCACCACTTCGGAATGCGTAGGCGCTGGAGAAGAAGTGGCGCAAGAAGACTCCAGCGACGCTTCTATCTGTATTGACTGGAGAGAACCGGCCTGTGACATGGCGGTATCGCGAAAAAACTTGTTTGCGACGCCCTTGCCGTCGGCGGTGGCGGTGTGAGGGTTAAAGGAGCGCTAAGCTACTATTATAAAAAAGGAAATATTAGGAAAAAGTGTGATCAGTGTAATTTTCCGTTGAATTTGTTTTTATGATCCTCCCGACTGATTGAGACTACAGCGAGATCATCTGGGAATGGTTTTTTTTGTGTAAATATGACACATGCAAACGAGAACACTCACTTGAAACTACTTTTTTTTTCAAATGTGAAACGTATGGTGCAAAATTATGTATGTACGATTTAATACTTTTGTACGTTCTGTACAAAATTGGCCATTTAGTAGTACTTTGAAATTGTACATTTTAATCTTACCAAATACAATAATCTAATTGTCCTTATTTTGTTTCTTACGTCATTTACAAACGTATTGGTAAACATACTGGTTTCACTGGCAAAACTACTTACTATGTTGAAAAAGAACTTACAAGGTTGGAATCAATAAATAAAGGAAATGATTCCGCATCCCATCTTTTAACCATCCCCTGTAAATATTAAAAACTAACTTAAGTAATGTCATTAATGTATATAAAATATATCCCATGTTAAATTAAAGTTTCTTACGTATTCATCACAACATAGATAAATCCTGTCGTACATGCAAGCATTCCAAAAAGTATCATAAATACAACAGAAAGAAAACTATTAAATGATGGGTCATATTCAGAACAAAGATCATCCTCAATACCATAGGCATCACCTAAAATTAAATAATTTTTATTTAAACTAAATTATCTGAATAAATCAAATATAATAAAATCGGTAACAATAATGGACACAACTTTAATCTTCAAATGAAATCCAAATGTTGATATGAAACTGTGCATATTAGATAAAAACTATGTCTGTATATTCGTAGTCGAGACGTACGAACTTACAGACATTTAAGTCCAGGTACTTGAAATGTATGTTCAATGATATCTAAAATTTATTTATTTTAAATCGAATTTATAAACGTATACCTTCTTTTATATTTGGTAAAATTGGTAAAAGTAACGTTTTCTTCATAATCCAAAAAAATCTCTATATTACTTATTGTATCGTAATTTATCATGGAAAATCTTAAAAAAATAAATTTCTCTTTCTCATTATAGGCTAGAAGCGCATAGCGATCACTTTGCTGGCAGTTTTTTTTAAACACAAAATATGTATTTTTTCTAAAAGTTAAGAACTTATTCCTAACTATATCCTTTTAGAAAATATCAATGATAAGGTTTGTCTACCATTTAAAATTTCTATTAATTAAAAATCTCTTGGTTAGCTATCTAAAAATATCCCTAATACATACCTTTAAATAGAACTTTTTGACCTTTTGGTCCTACATATATGCATGTAGGACACTTTCCATTCGCTTTTTTTGAGGCTATATATCCTTTGTACATGTTAAACGCTCGTTTACGGAGCTCATCACTGTCGTCACTCAATGTCTTTTTAGCTGTTTCTACATCTTTATCTGCAACTTTTATAACTTTTGGACACAGTATAATACTTTTTTCTAGTTTTTTATCATTACCTGATAGTTGAATTTCGTAATTCATACTGTCGAGTGCTACTGAATTGTTTTCGGTATTACTACCGCAGTATCGTTTAATACATGTAAGACAATCGGGGGATGCTTGAGGGGGAGTGCTTATTTTAGTACAAGACATAGTTTATGTGATAGAATCAAAAATAATATTATTGAATCATAAAGTAAATACCGGAAATTTCATTCTAAATATATATTAAGATATTTTTTAATATATAGAAACGAAACTAATCGTGAAGACTATTGATCAGTTTGCCAATATGACAGTCTACTTACAGTTTTCTTTTTCTAGATCCGTCTCATTATTCATAATTACAATAAGTACAACGTACAACAAAACACTTCATTTTTACCCCGCCAATTAAATTTAAGCTTATTATGCTATATTATGCTTTAGCTGTAGATAAACGAAAAAAAAGACTACAGAAAAAGCAATATAGTAATAATCAAGTTATTTTTAAGTACGAGCAAGAATTTGTGTCTTTATCTTAAACCAGCAAACACTGAGTAAGAACATATAAGTATTAAGTATTCTGTTAGATACATAGTAGTATATCACTGTTAAGGCCCCCGACATATTATTTTCACCAATGTAGAAATTAATAAGTCCAATCGATACCAATAATATTTCCTGAACTGTACCAGAAACGCCGGCCGAATGACATACTGTTGTAAGTACCGTATCTCTTTCTAATAGGGTCTGTTCTGTGTATCAATGCACAACATAAATTACAATAGCATTAAATGCAACTAAATTGTATTTTTTAGTTTATCAACGTAGAATTAGTGTAACGACAGTTCTCTAAATCCTCTAATCCAGAGATCAGTATCAAAATGTCACCACGTATGTCCTAAACTGGATGACGACAATTTGTGCACACAACTAATTTAATTGAAGTACTTCGTTGCTGCTTAACAATTCTAAGATAAATGGAAATATTTGTATTGTTTTTTAATTATGTACCAGTGACTAAGTAGCATACAGTTGCGCATACATGATGATAAGTAATGAGTGCGGTCTGTAAACACCTATCATCCATCCTCAACAAAGAATATCGATATTATTAACCACCGAGAACTGAGATGGTACACCTCGTTGCCTGTAATCTAGTTTTCGGTTCCCTTAATACACTATTAAAACATAGCAGCCCGATGCTCGTATTGTAACGGCTTAATCCTTCCCCGGTCGACCAGATCCCATTCATGTAGTACATCAACATCTGAAACGGGGTTATACCACATTTCACTATGTTTTTATTTATACCTTCGGATGCTAAACTAATTAGGGTGATACATGCGCTCACTATCACGAAGCCAACATAAACATGACCATGAAGCAGTTTATCGACAGCAGTGAATCTACGCCAGTCAATTTTAGGGTCTCTTGTTCAGATGTATTTTAGTGAGAATTGTATTTATTTATTATATTGCATTTAGTTGATATCAAAGGAGTACGTGGAGTTTAATATATTCAATCGAAGCCCAGCTCCGTTACACAACTTTGGTTGATTCAAAATGTGTAACAAAATAAGAAGTACATCAACTCGCAGTGTCAATACGCCAGCAGTTAGCAGTAGTTAAGAGCATTAAGAAAATCCCGAGGCTGTGTTCTTTGACAACTTTAGAATTAATATCCAATTCTGATCTTCAATGCTTGAAATGTATATAGATAATAAATGGATATATTTAGTCTTTATTTCTTCCACTGTTTTCACAATAAATCCAAGTTCTGTTTGAAGACTAAGTTGAACTTGCATCCCTTCACACACGCTTTAACAAAGTCAACTCGCGTTCCTACTACCGAAAGTGTATGGCAAAAATTACCTACTAGTGCCTCCCCGCTTTTATTTTTCTTAAATTTTAAAATGTTCTATTACTACATTTTAGGTAGATAACCGTTGAAGGCGAAGTGAGCAGTTTAATCTCCTTCTTGTAGGGTCGCAACAGTACTGCTCAAGCAATTTCTTTTATGCTCCTAACTTTTGCCAACAGAAAGTTAATGAGAATAGTTCTATTCCACCTGGAGCACCCGAAAAAAAGATGTAGAAGATATATATCCTTTACCTGCTTTAACGCTAGAATTATTCGGATGCTAGACAGCCCTTTGTTCATAGGTCAAACATACTATATTTGCCAAAACGTCGATGTTGTATGTTGGACCAGAGACATAACAAAATGTCATAATTATCGTAAGCAGTTCCCCTAATTTTTATTGCCGTTAAAATAAGACAGTGTTTAGTAAAAAATATCCCAATACCTGTCGTCTTCAAGCAAAGAAGATTGCTCGTAGGGCACCGTTAACAATTTTGATTTATTATATAAAATGGTAGACCTCTCATTTCCTGAAGAAGTAACCAAAGATCAAGAAAACATCGATTTGTTTAGGTGAACTGTGTAATCAAGTGTTGTTTTTTTTGGTCTCTGACTAGCCATGAACGTTTTTCCCCTTTTTCTATTTTAATATTCATTAAAATAGAAAAAGGGAACAAAGGAAACTTTAAAGTACAGCAGCCTAAACCAAATTACTTTATTATGCTCTCCCTTTTTTATAGATAAAAGGGAGCAAACGAGCGGCGGGAACACCGAGGTGCTCATTAATGCCCATGGACAACCGCAACACCAGAGGAACTGCAGATGCGTTGCCAGCCTTTAAGAAAGGAATAAGCTCGCTTCTTGAATGACCCAAAGTCGTACTGGTATGGAAAAACCGCTGAGGACAGACCGTTCCACGAGGCAGCTGTGCAGGGCAGAAAATTCCGCGAGAAGCGCACAGTAGAGGAATACCAGCCATCCACACGGTGAGGATGGAATCTGGTGGTCTGTCGTGTCATCCGATGACGGAACTAGTAATAATTAAGCAATATGAGTAGAATCTAGCTATAAACTATTTGTCTTAATTACAGGGTTTCTTGGTTTTAGGAGCTTGCCTTTTTTAGGAAATTGATATCCTCACACTAACCAATCCAGAACTGTTTTGCGGAAATGCCACTGGGCATTATTTCCACCCTTGTAAACTATATACAATGGTCAAAAGAATGAATAAATATCACCATCACCTCAACAATTAACATTAGATATTACAGGCCTAGAATATGTGTATTTAACAGATCTGTTGATAATTGTAATTTTCTATTATTATAAAGCGGTGATCAAATTACTGACCCGCTGTTACTACACCGATATTGTTTATCGAGATGTGTTAAAATGTCTTCTTTTTTCTCCGGACGGCATACTTGCTGAACATACAAGTATAATTTTATTCGTCTGATCAGTGAGAAAATTCGAATGCTTAATTTTTGATAATGAGTTATTCCATCTTAAGCCTTAGGGACATCAAGTAACTTCATGTCGACTCTTCACGGGGATGCGTAGATTTAATGAGGAGCAGTAGTAGAATTTAGGAGCAGTGATCACTTAAAATGAGAAAACTGTGCTCTTTTGTCGTAATTGCTTTTTTCTGCGTAAGTACCAAAACTTTCACCTATTCATATATTGAATAGAAGAGCATTAAAGCCTATGTTACTATTTACAATATTTATAGTTTCAAGAGAAGACCGTGTGACGAGTGACAGATTGTCAGCCTATCGTCTACAATTTTCAATTTTATTTTAATCCGTCAGAAGTACCTGACCGAGCCGAGGTTCGGCCTTCTCGGGCACTCTCGAATCTATTGCTTTCGCGCCCAGACGCCAGCGCCCCTTTTGTTACCCATTATTAAAGGTCCCGTCTGAGTGCCCTAAGCGCTCGCCCACTTTTTAACCCGGTGAAGCTATAAAAAGCCCTCTGGCTAACAGCTTATCATCAGCCATAAAAAAAGAAAGATTTTTATTCGAGTTTGATCAAGACATAAAAACACTTCGAGACTCGCTTTGCCATGTATTACATACCTTGAATAGTCAATTATTCGATTAAAATTACAGCTGTTGCGTGTTAACTGATGATGATATGATGTATAGAATCAATAGTATGAATTACCCTTGTTCCTACAATAAATACGTTTTATTGCTAAAGCAATTATAATATTCTTTTAATATTTCGTTTCTATTCAAGTTTAGCTATCATCTAATATACCTAAAATTTGAACAATTTTTAAGAAAATACTGACAATTGATGTATATATCAAAAACGCTCCGAGGGCATAATCATCTTCAGAGAGTTCCACGGTTCTACCACCTATCACTGTTTGTAATTCTATTGTCAGCATCTGAAAGTTAATTGGAATTAATTATAAATACTTTAAAACTATCCTGATTTACTTTTACAATATTAACGTGCTCAAGGAGAATACAAAAAATTATGGGAATAAACTAGACAAAATATATGAATTTATATCATGTTCTTAAAATTTATTTTTAACTTTTATTGAAACTTACAACTACTTCTATTAAGGTAGCGATGATGAGAATGACGAGTAAAAGTGGTTTCATAGTATGGCCAGTTATCAGCATAGAAAAAAGAACAATCATGGCTAACACTGAGAACGCAGTTGCAATAACAACGACGTATAGCATCCAACTTGTAAAATCGAACTGAAATAAAGGAATTAATATAGATGGTTATAAGAGCAGGAATATTCATGTTATTACCTGAGGTAACTGGGATTCAGAATCTTTCGCAGAATACAAAGCAAAATATTTTAAAGGCATAATGCGCCTATATCGTTAATAAAACTACTCGACATGAACTTCGTTCGCCAATTGTAATGGTTTGTTCGAAACAAAACTCTCGTTTATTCTTACAACTTTTACAGTATGAGGGAAGAGAACCAGAAAGCACAACTAATGTATTTTATTTTGCTTTGATTCTAGTAAGCACCAAAAGATTGTGACATATCTTATTTGTGACGTATACCAAATCATAAGTTAAGATTAAACCTTAGATATAAATTTTACTGTAAACAATTATTTTATCCGACTGCCAAGCTAAGTTTTTGCTAAAATGTATGAGTAAATGTAATTTATTTGGAACACGTAGCATCTCATCATGCGGATAGATTTTAAAAATTGAGGTATCATTCGATTTTTCGTGATAACTAATTAGTTTTGAGTCTCAAAAAGCGAATGAGACGTGTATATAATAGTGACTCTAATTTAATTTAACATGTAAAAAAAGTTGTCTTTTTTATTAATAAATTGGTTATATCCTACAAATAGTTATATCCTAAAAAGTCGAGTTTAACAATATTAATATGTTTGTTACCTGATTAACATTTTTTTTTACATTTGAACAAGAACAATCATCTTCAATTTATTTTATACATGAAATAGGTATGTTAAAGGATATTTATGGTCAAATTATATATTAGGGCAACTTACTCTCGAAAATGCTAACAAAACACACACGAATACAACAGCGGCAGTCGCTATTGTAGCGTACAAAACGATTTCCGTTTTATAGTGTGAAGTTATTTGGGCAGCAATTGTACTCATTGAGAGTACCTGAAATATTAAATTGAATGAAAATAAAATTTTATAAAATCTTCACAAGTATAGTATATCGTCCCGTGTTAGTAAAATTGTACCTGAACCTTCTGACGATCGTATTGCATATATGTATACATTACATCAGACTAGAAAAGGCAACGATGTGCTTTTGTTGTTCGCGCGAATACTTAACGCAATGTAACATATTCTACGCATTTGAAATAATAACACCCAATCGCATATTATTTTACTATCGTCATGATCGTTATCGGCCAGATATTTATTTCCTTTTAACAATGCAAATGGGTTTTCAAACAGTGGTAATAATAGAAACATAGTCTTACCGTAAGAATCAACATTACATAATTGCATGGAGGGTATCGAGCACATGCACTACACGTAATTGCGTAATTAACACCTAATAAAACTCCCCTGAAATTATTAAAAGAAATTATTGTCTTGTAGTAATCCTGAGCGCATGTTCATCTTGAGTCTTTCTTGAGGATGTTGATATCATAGGTCGTAGTCACTCACTAATATTATTAAACAAAATATTGAGATCGGAGAAAGGTTTAGTTAGTGTCAAGAACAAGGAACGTGTTACAATCTACACATCCACACCCGAACAATTTGTCAACGCTATTCGCACCTTATCTTAACACATTCACAAATGTATTTATCATTGTGGTATTAATGTAGTGGAAAAATCTTTTTATGTATTGTTTAACTCGTTTTCCATGACACAAAGATTAACAAAATCTTATTTATAGGAAAAGTTATATACTTTTTCAATATTCTAATCCTTTTTGATTGAAAATTACCTTAGATACATTAACGTAAGTTAGATCTCCTACCCATCTAATGACTAACGGCCTAAAGGTCGGGAGTTCATACGATAAAGATTTGTTATATATTAATTTCTATTTTTTAATGTACATAAAATTAATTCAAGATATGCGTGCAAATAGAATACGTTACGATTGGTGCGAATAGAATACGATCCACTATCGGAGATCGTATCCTATTTGCACCAATGAAATTGTAACATGCAATTTTCAATGCTGATTTACTACGTGCTGGGCGGTATAAAAGATCGCAAGGAAACCATAGAATATCTAAGAAAAAAAATTAAAATATATATTTCGAAGACATATGAAGTCCGTCAATTCCCAGTGGAGCACCCTCGCTAAAAACAGGCCTATGCACAACAGTAAGATTGATATATAGGTATATGCTATTAATGTACTCACTTCTTTTTGCTCATTGTTCGATGATATATTTAAGACGGTCGAGTTTGAGACTAAAAAAATAAACTAGTCCTTTTACTACCTTGCGTATCTTCTACTTCCATTAAATACAGGAGGTGAGGCGATCCATATTCTATAGTTTTATATATACTACATAAAACTAGAGTATGAAAATGAAAGGCTTGGAACCTGGCGCTAGTTCTTGTGATTGTTATTCTAAATACATAAACATACTCACATTGCCAGTAAAGCTAACATCATTCCACTTGTCTGGAAAAAATCTTTAATTTCGGGGCTGGAACAATAATAGCCAAAGAATACATATGCTAGAACTCAAAAACTCTCTCTTTCAACGATTATTAAATATAAGTGCAAACTTAAGTTTAATAAAAAGTTAAATAAATTTTATATTTTTATCATGGGTAACATATAACATATTTTAATAATATCTTAGCTTATATTTAACCTTTTTATAGCATTTGCACCCGTGGATTTGGGTTCCTTCCTATATCATATTATATGTATCGTATACATCCCATGTTCATAATATAGAGGACGTGGCTGCTGCCTCGCGTATCTTGGGTTTCTTATATGCTATTTATAATTTGGTATTTATTTATATTTAATTAAAAGTTTAGAATGAACAAATACATATTGGGTTGGTACCGATTGTATCATAATGAAACTATTTTTTTTTCATTGAGAGTTACAAACGAGCACATTCCTGATTCACCTGATGCTAAGTGATTCCTGCGGCCCATGATTTCTACATTCATCCTTGACAAGGAATTATAATGCAGATGCGTCATCACGCTTGAGGAGATGGAATTAAAGGTAGGAACAGTATTAAAGGTCTCGGGATCCAATCACCAAACGAAACACAGCAGCATTATACTGCTAGTATTCTGCGAGGACGTGGTCCTACCACGGTGAAGCTGATCCATTGATTCTACAGCTAGAAACAAACTGCAGTGTAGCTCTACCACTAGGAAAAGTAACCACAAGAAACTCGTCAATTGTTATTTAAATAAATATTATATCACTCTCTTCATTTTAATTATTTATTTACGCTTTATTGCATTAAACTTAACAAAGTTAAACGTTCACAAAGGGCGGACTTAATGTCAAAGGCATTTTCTACCAGTCAACCCAATTCTTATTGAATAAAATAAAGTAATTTAACAGTAGTAGAGCTACACTGCATTTTGTTTATAGCTACAGAATTAATGGGTCAGCTCGACCGAGGCAGGAACACGTCTTCGCAGAATACCAGCGTAAAATAGGAGCATAATGTTGCTGTGTTTCGTCTGGTGAGTGTAGGGATCCGGAGACCTGCAGATAAAACAATATATTTATATTGATATACTTTATAGGTGACTTTGATATTTCAAGACAATTTAGCTATGTTTAAAAAAAATGCCATTGTTGGACGAAACGCCAAAATAAAAACTAGATATTTTTGGAATTTTAACATGTTTCCACTTGATTTCTTTATTGTTAATATAATTAAATATCAAGTATGTAATTTATAGTAGTAGTAGTATTAAAGTAAGTCATATATATCAGGATTATAAGTATTATCATTGATTGTATTTACTTTTGGACTTTCAAGTGTAATTTTCAAATGTATATGATGTTGTATCAGTACTGAATATTATGTTTGAAATATTTAATTTGAAATATTAAGTTTTGTATTATAGATGCATAGTACGACTATACTTACGTCACAAGGACTAAAACAATAAATGATGCGGTGATAATGAGCATAAATAGCACAAGGCTAAGGACCAACTTCACAAAACCATTTCGTGTCTCAGGGTCGTAATCTAAAGGTGGTCCCATCGCTCCTCCTCCTCCTGCAAAATCTATTTAAAATAAAAAAAAATACTTATTAATAATTTTTTAAAATTAATAATGATTGAAAGTATATTTAACTTTGTAAATAAATAATGACAGTATACGACAGGTGGTAAACATAACAAACTATAGCAGAATGTGTTATAACTATCACTATGACACTGGTAGAGCTACACTTCAGTTTGTTTCAAGCTTAAGAATCAATGGGTCATTTTGACCGGGGTAGGACCACGCCCTCGCAGAATACTGGCCTAGAAAAGCAGTATAATGCTGCTAAGTTTCGACTGGTGAGTGTAGGGATAGGGATCCGGAGACCTTTATTTCTGGTGACTAAGTATTCCAACTCAGTCACTGAAGGGTAACAACGCAATTGCATTATGATACCTTTTCAAGGATGAATGTAGATGTCATGGGCCTAACTATGCGTTCTATATATACAAACATCTATATATATATATATATATATATATATATATATATACATATATTTATATATATGTATTTATATATAAACGAGTATGATAGAGAATATATGTATACACTAATCATAATTCAAAATCTAAAAATCAACTTGGCCAGTTCATATAATTCATACATGTGTAAAATATTTCTTTACTTGCAAAATAATCATTTAAAATATCAATTACTTCTCATAGGATATGATGGATAAGGTGTTTGAGGTGGTGCTTGTTGAGGGGGTCCGACATTGTATGCTACAATATACTCTTTTTTCTTCTGTTTTTCATTTTCTCCTTTTGAAATAATATAGAGGGGTATTTCACCATCAGCATCATCTTTTTTCTCATCATCTCTCGATAAGTTTTCACATAATCTATTGGACTGTTTGCTTTTATTTATGTTAGCATTGATACTTTCTGTGGTATTTTGAGTATCATTTTCTAATATAGTTACTCTACTTTCGAAGGAGCTCATTTATTAAAAATACAGAAAGGTTAATTTTCAACTTTTACTAGAATAAGTTATAAATTGCTTCTTGTATAAAATATGGCTTCTTTGTTTGACAATTAAATTATAATACCATAGACCCTAATGTCAAATTATTAATGAAGGAGATTAATTTACATTTTTTTACATTTAGAAGGAGTTTACTTACATTTAGAATTATTTTATCTACTATGGGAGTAGAAATTACTACAAAAACAGAAAAGCCGCACTTCAATCCCAAATGCTGACCATAAAAGAAATAAATACCACGTTCATATTCAAAAGGGTAACCAATCTGGAAAATTATTCAAAAGAAATTAAAATACTGCAGATCTAGAACTGTCATCAATGTGCCAAAATAAATTAATGAAAAATGGTTAGCAAAAAATTAGAAGTAAAAACTATCGCTAAACTATAACTAAACTTATTTATTGTGCACGCTATTGGACTAGGGAAGGTGGTGACAGCTTTTTGTTTGTTTAGATACTAACGGCATGTAATATTTCCATTTTGACGTCATCTGACAAACAGAACATTCCGCAGCCGCAGTTGAAATTATCATCACAGAATTGGTGTTACAAACATAATCTTAAGTACCTACAGTTGGAGAAAATGATTTACAGAATTATAAGACAAAATACTTTCAAAAGATATATAACTTGCTAGCCACATCAGGTCAAAACAATTATTACACTATTCTTATATGTATCGCATAACATTCCACAGCATGATCACACTATTAGAAAAGGACACAAAAGTCTTTCTGCTGCCATTTCAGGTAACAGTGAACTTTCAATTGTATGTAGGATATATTAGTTTCATTGGTAGTCCCTTCAGAACTTAATAAAGAATAACAATTACTTATTATCACTATAATAAATAATAATGTAATTTTTGCTGTGATAATAACTAGTAAACAAATGGTGCAATAATGTCAATTAAGAACATCTCAAATCTTTATATATTATTTAGTTAGCACAAAAACATAAATTAGTATTTTCAATGTTGTTTTATTAACGGTATTACTAGTTGTATTATTTATGTATATTATTTGATATAATTTAAAAAAATAAATATTAAATATATTATTTTTTATGGCGCGATTATATACAAACTCTTGTTATTACATAATCAAGTTTACGGAGCGTCCTTTGGACTTTTTAAAAATAAAAGACTAAATTTAATTACAAACAAATTTCATTAGCGTGTTGCCATAGTGGGATGCCAACAACGAATGTTCAAAACCATCACTACAAACTAAACGTTAAAATGTCTTACTGTAAATTAACCTACGTGGGAACATAACAATGCGTATGTCAGCATAACTGCAGGTGTGCTTTTATGCTGACATACGCACAATGTGTACGGGCCGTGCTTCCATAACTACATTGAGAGTTACAACGAGCACACAGTTCACCGGATTTTAAGTAATTCCTGTGGCCCATGACATCTTCATTCATCCTTGATAAGGAATCATAATGCAGATGCTTAGATCCTTGGATGGAATGCCTCGTCAACAGTAGTAAAGGTCTCCAATCCCTTCAGTCACCAGACGAAACACAGCAGCGTTAAGCTGCTATTTCACGCCGGTATTCTGTGAGGGCGTGGTCCTTCCCCGATCAAGCTGACCTATTCATTCTACAGTTAGAAACAAATTGCAGTGTAGCTCTACCGATTTTTAAAATTTGTTGTTGTGAAGTGCAAAAAGTTACATAGAAAATTATTATATGTCCATGTAACATTTTGTAAAATTTTAGTTTTCCGTTTTCTTGTCAGTGTTATTTATAGTAAAAAAAATATCAAATAATTGTGATAGAAATAAGATAAACGTAATGGATCATTACTATGCACCATAACATACCGATTTCATCCCAATACATAATGTGCTAAGAATGTCTTCTAGGTTTAGTTTAGGTTTAGGTTAGATTTCGGTTAGGTATTTAGGTTAGGTTTAGGTTAGGTTTAGGATAGGTTCAGGTTAGGTTTAGGTTTGGTTTAGGTTAGTTTTTGGTTAGGTTTAGGTTAGGTTTAAGTTAGATTTAGGTTAGGTTTAGGTTAGGTTTAAGTTAGGTTTAGGTTTAGGTTTGGTTAGGTTTAGGTTAGGTTTAGTGTAAGTACTCTAGGTGAACTATATACAACACTTGGAATCTCCGGTTACCTCGATTGGGATGAACTATTTTTTTTTCTAATTGTTTTAGATGATTACGCAAAACAGTATTTTCTCTAAGAAAATGAGTGACTTTAGTAAGTTTTGTACTTGAAGAAATCCAGTAGACAGCACTTGAATGGTCGTGGAAAAAAAAGTTAATATAAATTCGATAAAAACTTTATTATTAGTTTCAATCAATATTCATTACAGTATATATTTTATACATATTAACTAATAACTTTATAACTATCCCAGCTTTATGCGCTTCCTGAAATGCTTCTAAATCACAGTAAAGGAATAACACAAGGTGTACAATAGGAAAGAGTAATTCGTTTTATATGAATTTCCGAAAGTCGACACGCAAGCCTTATCGGATGTTGACGTTGCTAGCGAACTCCAAGATATTGGTTGCGGTGAATACATCATTCACGAGCGCAGATATTTAAATTGATATGAATACTTAATTTAGAGTGGTATTTTAAAGATTTTTATACCCAAAAAGATATAACGAATTTAAAATATCACGTGTATATTCTACTCAAATAGAAACTATATACTATATTTCTATACTACACACTACTATTTTATTTGAAATAACTTATTTTTACGATATTTTACTACGGGTACTATTTGCAGTACTATCTATAGCAGTAAAGTAAAGTAAAACTATAAATTGAGTAAATCTAATTCTACAAAATAATTTAATTCTATTACTATACTTTTACTTTAACAAAATCAAAAGTTAAAGTACTCATATTATCTCTCACCAATTACTATTATAACTCACAGGAAATCTGAGCGACCATCTATCGCCATCCTCGTCCATTAATATGATATCATATATATACAAAGTCTAACTGTAAACGCTCTCACGATAACCTTACCTTAACATAATAATCGACAATTGCATATCGAAAAGGCATTGAAAAGAGCCCTACATTCGGTTAAAGCTCGTTCGGGTTCCCGTTAATATGTTCCTCTTTATTTAATATCAAAACAGACAGTATTGTTTTTAAATGAATATAAACTTTCATTCATTTTCAATCAGAGTTCATACATGTTTCATGAATATTTTGTCTAACTAAGGAATCCAGTCCATCGCATGCGTTTGTTTTAATTAATCAATGTTTTGTTTATTTTTTTGGTTTATTGATGATGTTTTTAGGATTCATGTGTATGAATCCTAAAAATAGAAAATCGTGCCTGAAAACCACACTCGGATTTTTATGATTTGTACTTTTTTTAAATCATTCCACGGAAAACAAATCCTTCATCCAATTTGTTGAACATTTTTATGTCAGATATATACAGCTATAAATTAGCTGACCGAGATTTGACAGATTTCTAGTTATATATAATAGCTTAGTGCTGCAGTGTTTCGTCAGGTGAGTAAAAGCAAACCGCAGACCACAACAACAATGCTCACCGAGTTTTTCCTTAGAGGTGACACGAACATAATGCAAATCTTTATCTTTCCTTATCGAGTGCGAATGTGGTTGCTATGGGCTTCAAGTATCACATATCATCAAGGAAACTGTGTACCAGGCATACTTCTAGTATTTGTATTTATGTACGTAATAATCCGAAGTAGTAAACCACAAACCAGCTAAGATTCGAAGTCACGACTGTTAGATCCTAAATCCTTTTTTGTATAATATTAGAAGTGACACAGTTCCCCTGATGGTTACTGATAACTACAATCCATGATGACGTTTACTTTCATCTTCAACATGATTGAATTGCGTAGTCTTTACGTATTAGGACATACATGAAATGCCTTTATGCTTGTGATTGTGTCTCCGGATTCCAACACTCACGATACGAAACATAGCAGTGCTATGCTGTAACTTAATGCTAGTATTCTGGGAGGGGGAGGACCTTCACCGGTCGAGCCGACCCCCTCATGTTGATATTATAAACTACCTCCGGCGTGGTTAGATCACTATCTTTATAGTCCTACGTCCACCACGAGGTTATCACCAGTAAATTATATGGTTGTTGCAAATTATTTATTTGTTTGTTGATCATCGTTGGTCTGTAAATAGTTTAACGCTTATGGTTTTGCGATCTACGGATGGATCAATTCCTTTGATGTCATCAGAAATACTGCGTGCGCAATACGTTGAATCTGATGTCACCACACATCGATATGTTATTGCGTACAATCGAGTATACAAATAAATTGGCCTAACTAATTTATTTATACTATATACATAAGAAAAAAGGATGCACACGGCGGATTTAATAATATATATAAGAAACAAAAATATTACATATAATACACCATTATCAAAAGATTTTCACACATATTCAAGCTTATATTCCATTTCGGAATAGGCAAATGATAAAGGCAAACCATTCACAGTAGTGAGATAATGTATTTCTGATCATATAATTTAATATTAATTTATTAAATAAATCAAGGGCAGTATTTAATATAAAGCTTTTTAAAACAACAAATTAATCGTCGTATTAATTCGGTTATTTAATATTAAGTAAAGGAAAAACAATGTGTTTCCCTTGATATTCCACGTGCTATATCAAGGGACTTTGACTCTCTCAATCTCAATATATCAATGTCGTACGCGGTACATTTTTCATGTCTGAAGTGAATCATGGTCCGATGAATGCTGAACTACGTTGTCGAATTGTGGTGAGTCTAGAGGTGGTAAACTAAAGGCGGTCTCTACGTGAATAGGATATAAATATTTAATAATGCAATAACAAATTCAACCCTATAAAGTAACTAGCATATATTTTGGTGCTTTCACGACATTCTATACTCAGCCTTGAAATTAAATTAATATAAGTGGACTATATTATTAGTTAGAATGTATAGGTTTTTAAAATTACCCGCAATGTTTTTGCCGCTTTGTGTTCTCTTTAACGTCTTAAAAAAAATGTACTCTTCAAAACTAAGCTTACTGATTTACTGGCTTACTCCCTTTATCGATTATGGTAACCTGTGCTACACAGATAACCAAACAAATTTTTATTTTATACTATATACATAAGAAAAAGGATGCACACGGCGGATTTAATAATATATATAAGAAACAAAAATGTTACATATAATACACCATTATCAAAAGATTTCACACATATTCAAGCTTATATTCCATTTCGGAATAGGCAAACGAAAAAGGGAAACCATTCACAGTAGTGAGATAATGTATTTCTGATCATATAATTTAATATTAATTTATTAAATAAATCAAGGGCAGTATTTAATATAAAGCTTTTTAAAATAACAAATTAATCGTCGTATTAATTCGGTTATTTAATATTAAGTAAAGGAAAAACAATGTGTTTCCCTTGATATTCCACGTGCTATATCAAGGGACTTTGACTCTCTCAATCTCAATATATCAATGTCGTACGCGGTACATTTTTCATGTCTGAAGTGAATCATGGTCCGATGAATGCTGAACTACGTTGTCGAATTGTGGTGAGTCTAGAGGTGGTAAACTAAAGGCGGTCTCTACGTGAATAGGATATAAATATTTAATAATGCAATAACAAATTCAACCCTATAAAGTAACTAGCATATATTTTGGTGCTTTCACGACATTCTATACTCAGCCTTGAAATTAAATTAATATAAGTGGACTATATTATTAGTTAGAATGTATAGGTTTTTAAAATTACCCGCAATGTTTTTGCCGCTTTGTGTTCTCTTTAACGTCTTAAAAAAAATGTACTCTTCAAAACTAAGCTTACTGATTTACTGGCTTACTCCCTTTATCGATTATGGTAACCTGTGCTACACAGATAACCAAACAAATTTTTATTTTATACTATAAAGGTAGCGCTTTACGCTTTTCCTATGTTGGCTTAAGAAGAAAAGAGGAAAGGGTGTCTACTTGCACAAATACTCACGGCACTGTAATAAATAATGTGCAGTTAATAATATCTGCTTACAACCAAGGGTTGAAATCATTAAGGAGACTTCATCATGCAGGAGCCGTTGATCTCAATACGTATAATAGTCAGGACAATGTATTTATAAAATCCACAATAAAATATATAAAAAGGAAACCGATTTCGTTGAACTGTGACCTCGAGTTTCTCCCACTAGTCGTTGTGTTTGCATTTAACTTACCTACTTTTTATTGTTAACTTAAATGTATCATATATCCTAGACCTAACTAACATAGATGCTTAACCACATTCACACCTAATTTTGTTTTAAATGTTGTTAAACCCTAACATGTCGGTGACTGTACAACACTCCAGAATTAGTTCTGTGTCGTCAATAAATACAAATTTATGTCCTTTCATAATTCGCACAGTTGAAAAATTATTATTTCACTTCGAAGCAAGGATTTCCCTTGATACTTTATTGGACCGATTTATCATTCTGCCAACGGAACGTAATACCATTGCAGCATTCTTTTATTCAAATTATAAAAAAATGTGCTGATCTTTTTACGCTTTTCGAGATTTAGGGTGGCAACATATTTGCCCGACTGTAACCTGTAAGTGGGTGACCTAAAAAGCTAACAAGGTACCTGATGGTAAAATGAAGGGTGCAGGTTGAAGCGAAAGTGAAGGTTGGTAAAGTAAAGGCTTACTCTAAGTAATAAAATAAATTTTCATTTAGATTGAAAAATTAACAAAGTTCAAATTTGAACAATTTAGATATATGTATTACGCAGCGCAATATTTTTATTCAAATTTATTTATGCTCCTGCTTATAATATCAAATTTTGTTTCCGACATTGAATAATTCGTGTCGAGATTGCGACGGAAAAATTACCATCATTGTGCTCATATGTGGTGTAGAGAATGAAGCTGCGGTGATGAATGAATGTTAAGAATTTAATATTTCTGAGCAATTTTAGACGGACGACTTTCATCAATGTATAATTTCATGGACCTTTTATCAAGAATGGGTGTTTGTTATTGCCCCGTATGACATTAATGTTTCTTTTTGCACATTGGTGACTGAGAGTCCAGTCCAGAACATGCGACCGGCAGCCAAGTACTTTGCCTGCTGAGCTGCAAGATGGAACAACTGAAAACGTTTATTTATTAATACATAAAATACATAATATAAGAAACCATAATATTTTTTTCCAGTCTCTGAGTAAGAAAATTTGATTTCTATTCCTCTGTATACAATTGGTATATCAAACATTGTTTTTAAGAACTGGAGTAATTTACTAAAATTATGTTTTATGAGGAATGCGATAAAAATTAAGTAGTCTCCCTAATTTTTCATGGTATGAACTGATCTTTCTGTCAACACGAAAAATTTAAAAAGATAATGCGAATGGTAAGTGACAACTGCGGACCATAAACAATCACATTCTCAACAATGATTCAAGATCTAAATTCGTTGTCATCCCTGAGTATATAATGCCTCGCTACTGACTGGCTCTTCGGATCCGTGCCCTTACCAAAAGAAACAGAAGTGTAACACTGCTAGTCCACGCTGGTATACAGTGAAGGAGTGATCCCTGTTCAGCTAGAAAAACTACAGCGTAACTTGATTATTTTCTTTATTGTTTTTTTTTTATTATTACAGTGTTAGTAACAAACGAGCACACAGTTTACCTGATGGTAAGTGATTCCTCCCACCTATGACATCTGCATTCATCCTTGACACAGAATCATAATGCATCTGCGTTGTCACCCATGAGGAATGAGATAAAATGCCTCGTCACCAGAAATAAAGGTCTCCGGGTCCCTACACTCCAGATGAAACACAGCAATATTATACTGCTATTTACGCTGGTAGTCTGTGAGGGCGTGGTCCTACCCCGATCTAGCTCACCCATTTATTCTGCAGCTAGAAACAAACTGCAGTGTAGCTCTACCATTGTTATTGGTTGTACTTAAGAAAAAAAAAGACAATATTTTAATGTAGTTTATTAGAATCATACAGGCAATAATATCGACAATATATGATATATTATATCAAAGTTTTAATCATTTTCACAAACACCAACACTCGCATTCCTTACTCCTAAGGTATATCAGAATAGATAATAATAATAATAATTTATTAGCAGTATTTACACATATTAATACACAGAAAACCGCGGGTCTTGAACGAAGCTAAGCTTGTATCTCAGGACCCTGAATCGCAAGTCAACAACTATTTATGTGGGACTTTTATAAAAATTAAAATTAAAACTAAACAAAGATAGGTTTTTGCAAAGAAAATAAACACAATAGTTATAATTAATTAGCAGTTAAATAATATTTACATACATAAAAAGGAATGGCAATCGTCATTACTAAATTAATTTGGGTCAGTGTTTAGGGTGTGTATAGTGTGTGTGTATGTGTGCATGTATTTGTATTTAATATACCTTAAGATGCTATAAATGTTATCTATCGAGCTCTTTGGTTTCCTCGTAGTTCAGTTTGCATAAATGAGTCTGTAGCATATTCTTGCAGGTGTACGGGGATCTATCTTTTATATCAATTTCTCTTACAACATTGTTGTACACTTAGTTTTGTGCATACAAAATCCTTTTGTATAATTCCGATTTGGCCATTTGCATGGGTATTCGAAATGTTCGTTCCCCTGTCAAATCTTTGTAATCTTGTCGGGTTTTAATTGTTTTTATGTACTTTTAGCGTAGCTTTAAGGATGTATAACTGGCGCACTCTTAAGACTTTGAATTTCTTGTATAAGGAGTCTGTTGAGCACCTGATCGGTTTTTTAAGAGCCACCTTGAGCAAGGCTCGCTGAGATCTAGAATTCTAAATACCGTTTTTCCAGCACAACCCCAGAAAAGTAAGAAATACTGAGGGTCCAAGTATACTCCCCTGAGGAATCCCGTAATTCAGATCTATCTCGGCGCTGGTATAATTTCTTATTTTTACACACTGCTTTCTGTGTGTCATGTAGGTTTCAAACCAGTGGTGTGCAATACTTCTTATACCCGCGGCCTCTATTTTTTTTTTAAGGTAAGCCGGTTGAGACAGTGTCAAAGGCTCTAAACAGATCAAGAAAGACGCCCAAGCAGTTCTCACCTTTATTTATGTATTCTGCAACCTGATTTACCAAAAACGGGACTGCATCTTCGGTTGACCCCCACGGCAAAAACCAAGCTACTGGTTCGATATAATGAGGTATTCATATAAATCGAACCGAATCGAAGATTTACAACTTTTTCTAAAATTTTCGTCATAACGCTAAGCAAGGCAGCAGGTTGTCGAGACCATTTTTATATATTGGGGTAATTTTTGCTGTTTTCCAGATTTCCGGGAAAACTCCGGTTGTATTGCTTAGGTTAATAATATGTAAAAGGAGAGAAAGAATGCTGGAAAGGGTCTTTCTAAGCAGAGAATCTGTCATATGGTCCATACATGAGGTGCTATCAATTTTGAGGCTAAGGATTATCTGCCTTAAATCAGCCTCGTTTGTACGGCTTATGATGAGAGTGTTAGGGTTTGATTTGGCACATTTATAATCTTTGACAATGAATTCTTGAGTTACACCCATCTTTCTTACAATCTGCTCTGCGTAGGTCTCGCCTACCGAAGCAAAGTGCTTATTGCACAGATTTAAGGACGCCGATGCGTCAACAGAGTCCTTCATCAGGTTAATATTCCGGTTTATTGACGTAGTGTTGGCGTATATTTCTTCCAATTTGTGCCATAGTTTTCGTGGGTTATTTTTATTATCAATAATTTCCTTTCTATGGTATTCCAATTTTAAATTTTGAAGCAATGTTTGAAAATAATTTCTGTATCGGATATAAATCTGATGCTTTATATCGTTCTCTGGGTCAGCTTTTTGGGTTTGATGCAGCTTATCCCGATGTTTCATACATCTAAGAATACCAGGTGTGACCCAGGGTTTTAAAATGTGCTTCCTCCTACTTATTAGAATTAAGAATTTTGTTGTAAGGCGAAAGTATATTTGTGTACGATGTATTTTAAGTGTCGATAGTGTATGTTTGACCCAAATTTGTAACAACAACTTTAAGTTTACATCAAAAATATCAAATATTTTAAGAGTTTTGCAATAGAATTAAAAAAATTATAAATATTACAATAGGTTTGTTATTATTTTGAACTTTTTGCTTGCAATTTAAATTCCGCGATTTTTGCAAATCAAAGAATGGTTTGCAAAATTGGTTTGGCACTAATATCTGCCTCTGCTGGAAATAAAATCGATGATCAGCGCGACAAAGCTAATCTAATCTAATCTATGTACTCTTTAATGCCACGCAGTGGCTCTTGGCCGGGCATACTCCCTTAGGCTTGCCGCCCTCCTACTGATAACTATATGTCTGTGGCTTAAAAAGTTTACGGTGAAAAATGAATAGCTAAGATGTATAACTTTGTTATCCCTTTTCGTATACCAATCAAAATAGTTTTTTTGTTTAATTATTTATTTTAAATAGGGCATTGTCATATTTTAATATTACATACATAATTTGTACCAGGCTGTTCTAGGTGGCTTCTCAAAACTTAAGCGCTGTTCATATTAGTTGTATAACTGGATTTGTAGTCCAACAAACTTATAGAAATGATCCTTTCAAATTTTAGTCTAGTCAGTGCTTATAGATACGCGCCCATTAAAGTTTTAATGAATGAAGTTTTGGTATGAATCAAACTACGAATTTGTAATAAATAAAGCGTTTTGAAAAGAAAACAGCATCGTTAATTATTTCCGAATTTTACTGTTCGGAAATTATGAATTAGATTATTTCATAATTTATAATTTAATCTTGTCCCTTGGTGGGACTTTCATGAAGTTCGTGAATACAAGTCACTTTAATAATAATTTTAAACTTTGTGTGTTTCGACTATGAAACTTTTGAAACAACTTATATACAGATTAAATTTTAAAAAAAGTATATATTGTTATTTGGGCGCAAGACGCACTTTAAAATTGAAATATATTATGTATTTATTGGTTGATTTAGATATTAGCCCTTGCTTATATTAACTCATTTTTATAAACCACATTGAGATTGGTTCAGTCATTGTGGAGATTGTCATCAACAACCGCACAGACGATCCATGATATCAACATGCGCTCTCAACATAAATTCAAGATGCACTCCCGTTATCCCTCCTGATTACTGAAATAGTATATATGTATATATATATATATGTATATATATATATGTATATATATATATGTATATATATATATATATATATGTATATATATATATATATATATATATAAGTATATGTGTATGTATAGAATTGTAAAATAAAGAAAATTAAAAGGTTATGCTGGTAGATTATAAAGAAAAACAGTAGCATATTACGAAGAAAGGAATCATACATCCCGGTGCTATAACTAATATATTTTATGTCTATTATATTACTACTGTCGTTATGTTACTGCGTAATAAAGTTATAGTATATATAGTATATATAGTATATATAGTATATATAGTATATATAGTATATATAGTATATATAGTATATATAGTATATATAGTATATATAGTATATATATATATAAGTATATGTGTATGTATAGAATTGTAAAATAAAGAAAATTAAAAGGTTATGCTGGTAGATTATAAAGAAAAACAGTAGCATATTACGAAGAAAGGAAACACACATCCCGGTGCTATAACTAATATATTTTATGTCTATTATATTACTACTGTCGTTATGTTACTGCGTAATAAAGTTATAGTATATATAGTATATATTTTTTTGTTTTTCATTAAATACATAATGCAGCTAGTAATGACAATTACCAGTCTATTCATGCACCAGAATAATTCATTTTGTATGTACAGGTACTTAGAAAATATTTACTACATAGAAAATCAATATAAATATTTCTACCGTCAAACAATCGACTTCCTTGTTAAGCATCTTTATAATATAACGTGCATGAATAGAACATGGCATTTTTTAACGTATAAGAAATTAAACGAATTAAAACTCTTATATTGAGTTAAGCTCAAGGTAATAACTCATATATGCTTATAAATTAGTAAAGAATAAAGGAAAAGGACATATACCTTAAAATATAACTATTTTTATTATTATATACACCTGTGCTAATCTCTATTTTAAGTGCCTTTATTACTACTACCGCATTACGGCTTAGATCAAGTGTATATGGTAAGAGTATTATTACAAATAAAAAAATGTACTAACCAAACCTAGGGCACCACTCCCTAATACCCAGGCTAAGCAGACTGTACAATGAATTTATCGTACGGATAAGTTTATTGACCTATTTAATGACAATTAGAAACTTTTAAGGCTAAAATAATAACAATTTAAAATACTCCTATCTAAGGATAATGGTTTATTTTAGTTTATTTAAATTATTAATTTTTATTTAACATTGTAATAATTAATAATTGTAACTACTTTTAAATAGTATCATGTAACTTACAGGTAATTGGAATTATGTGTATTTAGCAACCTATGGCTATGTTTTTCGACAAATCAAGTTACATGTTATTTTGTTCGTGGTTCTATTAAAATAAAATAAACAAAATAGGTTCAGGAATATCCCGGTAAATGAGGAACACAAAAGTTATGCAGTAAATTGGAGAAGCTTCTGCTATTTAAAATCAATTTATAATCTATCCGTCTAGCTTCACTTCATAGTAGGGGAAAAAACTACTCCAATATCTCTGATATGATTAGTCCACTCTTTTATGTTTCTCTTACAAAATATAACATATTCTATATATAGCAAAGATTGCTAATATGAAATGATACTTCGGTAATTGATAAGATACATTAGTGACTCCATGAAGATGATAGCAACATTATTTTGATTAGGTGTAATTAATACTTTATCATTATTGGTCTGTATGTATGTCGAATATACTAATACCGTATTTACATTTAACGGAACTACCGTTATGGATGGGTTAAAATGAAAACATTACGAACTAATTTACATTTATTGATCCAATTTATTGCATAGAAAAATCGATATTTCTTTAATATTAATATATTTTCATGATAAAATGAAGCTTTTCCAAATTCAACCCTTAAAATAATAGAGTATCCATATCCATATGATTTATTAAAAGTTAGCTGTAAGTTATATTTAGTAATTATTTGTTTAAGTCTACGAGGCGCATTGATTTCCCCATCAAGCAATAATTTCCCTAAGTTTAAAATATGACTATATTTTGCTATAATTTCAAGTGCTACTTTTGACGTTAGAAATAAAAATAAAAATTGTTGCCAATGTTTATTACCTCTCTGCCGGCTACGTCAACAGTTCAGTGAGCAGTGAATTCCCTGGTTTCTTCGCCACGCCCAAGTAATTTCCGAGCGACTGATTTTTCCTTTACTTGCATTGAAAGTATAAAATAGCACAAACATAGCATCACAAATAAAAATTAATGAACATTATGATAACAACCAAACTTATATTTACAAATATAAGTTTGGTGTGTAATTAATATATATATTTATAATATATATATATATATATATATATATATATATATATATATATATATATATATATATATATATATATATATATATATATATATAAATATAAATATATATATATATGTATATATATATATATATAAAATATAGAAAAAAAATACAACGGTAACTAAAAGGTTGACTATAGAACATTTTAATACGTACGTGTACACTACGTGTGTATTTGCGGCTTCAAGGGGCTTCAAAGGGGACACGCACAGGGGACAGTTATTTATATTCCGATATTAAATATGTAAAGTATATAATAATGATATATGAATATTATTGAAAATTTTAATTGGGAATTTTAACTAGAAAACTAAATGGGTCGTTTGTCGTGAATTTGTGATTAATTTTCGAATTAAGTGTTGGCTTTTATAAAGGTAGAAAACACGCTTAATATATTTTTCCCGTTCGAGTGTAATAAAGCATTTACGTCTTTTAATTCAATTTAAATAAAGAGTGTTACCAAGGGTTTGTAACAAAAACACAATACCTGTCCGTAGAGGCTCTAAACAACGAGCCCCATCACCGCATCATTAGGCCGGCATTCTGTAACCGCAAATAGTAGCAGATTATTAAATCAGTTCTGACGCAGTTATAGACCACTTAATTTTCGTCCATGAAATTCAATAAAATAATTTTGAGTTTTCACCACGATTTTACAGCCCAATATTATCCAATCTACTTACCGAGCCTAAACCTATTATCATGGGATGTAATAGAAGCATAAATGTAGTTTTCATATAAAATATCATGTAGTCGTATTTCATGGTCCATTAGAGTCGTAGAAATTACATTTTTTCTTTAGATGGCAAACGTGCTAGTTCCCCTGGTGTTAAGTGATCACCGCCGCTCATGAAAATCTGCAACACTAGAGGACTTATAGAATTGATATAATTGTCATTTGTCCGAAAATAAATATTATATATGTACACATGTAGCTAAACCGATATAGGATCGATACCTTAAACTTAGGACTAGTTTTAAGTTTATGTGTTGAGGATACGCTCCCATCAAAGTTTTGATGAATAAAGTTTTAGTTTAATTTAAACAGCGTAAATTTCTAATATACAAAATCAAAAAACAGGGCTCATCATTTGTTTCTTAATGAGAATAGAATATTTTTTATAATTTATGGATTGTTATTCGTTGATAAAATGTTTTTTATATATTGGTTTTTATAACTTCTATTAGTTTCACAAATTTACAGTGACATATTTAAACGTAATTTTTATAAATGTTAACAATTTCATAATTTGTTTTTTAATGTTGTTAATTATTTTTTGAATTCCTGTTTTTAAGTTTATATTCATTCATACATTTTTAAGCATGTTGTGGTTACCTATATTTGTAAGAACAATTACATAGAATACCTTATTCTTGTATAGTATAAAATATAAATGCTGTATCTTGCGTTGGTAATCCATTTAATAAATAAATAAAATATTCCATTCCACATACATAGGTCAGTTCAGCCATGGAGCGACCACACTGTTATAGTAATGAAATAAATTAACAGAGAATTAGTTGTGTTTCGTATGGTGAGTGGAATCCGTTTTTTTTCCGGCTGATGGCCGCTGTTAGCCCGAGGGATTACAGTTTCACCGGGTTGAAAGTTCACCGAGTGCTTACAGCGCTAAGCCGAGAGCTTGGATTCTAATTATTTAATAAGGAGGTATTTCACCTGAGTACTCACTTCTTGAAAACGCACGTGCATCTTGAATCTTTTTTGAGGATGGACGGGCAGCAGCAGTTAACATTTTACCATCAGGTGAACATTTGTCTAATATAAAAAAAAATATGCCACCTTAATCCAATTTTTAAAATCCAACTTGTTTCGTCTGTGAGGTACATACACTACGTTTAAGGTGTTAAATAAATTTGTAGTGATATATTATGAGTAGAAAATAGATTATCTACATATGTCTTTTCTCCATAAACTTTTAATTTAATACTTAGACATATAAAGTAAAACAACTTCATTGTTTCTCAGTTGAACTAAAGTCTTCTTCACACTTCACAGGGTGATATATATTTTTTTTAAACTTATTGAAAAGGTATTGCATGTTATGTAAGAAGTATTTTAAGTAGAATTTAACGGCCGATAAAGAGAAAACATTTTTAATCAAATTAGGAAAAACATTTAGATAAGTGTACCATATGAGTGTACGTGTGATCAATTGGTCCTTGTTATTGTAATCAACAATTCCATCGACGGCACCGGGATCGGATTGAAGTTTCTCGAGTACCGTGAAATTAAAAGTGATCGCCCGAACACTGAGCTGATACAGCTTTTTAATCAACTGTTTCCCAAATAATTTATAAATTGGGTATGCGTCAAATGACACCCCATGTGCTAATTTGAAAAAGCTAAATTTCTCAAATACATTTGAAGGAAGCTTCTAATTGTCATAATAATTTCAGATAGAGCGAAATTTAAACCGAATTATTGTACGAAATTAAAAAGTTTGGCGATATTTTTAGACAAAATATAAACTTTAATATAATGTACACATATATTCTCGCCATAAATAATTGATCTGATAGAAACAACTGTTCCATTTTGTGTTCCATTTACACAACTATTGTAGTACTATTGTCGTTATGTGCGCTTTTTATAATTACATTTCCTATTTTTCATAAACTTAATTAGCTTTTGTGATATAAAGTTTGTATTATTTACATACATATATAACAAATATATCTTTTTTTCTAGAATAGTTTGCAAATGAAGATACAGCTCACCTGATTATCGGTACCCATGGACATCTGCAACACCAGAGGAGTTGAAAAAAAATCCCAGGTGTCCTTGCGCTCGGACGTTAAATTCGTGACAACGAATTTTCAAATAATGAGCACTCTGCACAGAATAACAATATACATGTACCATAGATTACAAATATTAATATACAATTTATTAAATCACAATTAAAGTATTTGATTAATTTAATGATAATTACATATATTATATTTAACACGGCTTGATTCGGTTACTCGAACCGAGCCGAGCTCGAACGGGACACCGATCGTAACGGGACAATGAGTCATACTTTTTTGCGAATGCTTCCTAGAGTTACCGATTTATAAGACTAAAACCATCAAGCCATAATTTATTGTACTAAAATGACGTTATAATTTTGTTTTATATTTTCAACACATTTATTCATCATACATATACTTTATTACATATTCTTGATTATTAGTGTTGGCATACGGGTATATTAGGGTAGGTAAAAAAAACAAGAATAAAATTTGTTCAGTAGTGTCTATTGACATATATATTATTAATTAAATATATTAGTAGCTTTAAGAAGATAAAACCGTAATTAGTTTGACGGCATGAGAAGCTATTACATTAGTTGTGACCTATATTTTTATCGTTCTCAACACAATTTTTTGTTTAGCCGTTTCTTGTTGCAATTAACTTAATCATGCTTTTTAACCAACCTTTACCTTTTTTTTTAAATCCCAAGTTGAATTGTTTAGTTTATACAAACTTATTTAAGTTTCTTATACAATTGTAATATAATCAAAATAAGATCATTGATTATGAGACCTAAATCCCTACTCAACAAAGATTCAAAACGTGTTGTCACGCATGAGGACTGAGATTGCCTCATTACCCGTAATAGTGTCCCATATGTGATCATTATAAGAGCACGAGCAGTAATTAACTTGGTATACACTATACCAAGTTAATTACTGCTAAGGTTTAATATTTCATTTGTATCCTATGTGTGTTTTAAATCGAATTTAATATATATTATTAATACTTTTGAATGCTCACGGAGTATCCCGTAAATAATGGATAAACTTTAAGCTGCTGGTTAGGCAATCTTGAAGCGACGTTTAGAAAATGAACTTTTGCTAAAAAGCTACTAATGAAGATTTATTTGATTATTTTTATTCGAATCATTCGTATTCTTATACAGTATATCATAACTATTGTGAGCAACATTTACAATATATTTTTTTGCATTCTGATGAACCCGTGATTTATAGTAATAAATAAAATATATATTTTAAAAACGAGAACTGACGCTCGCTAATTCACACTAAAGTCAAGTGGCTGACCATTCGCTGATACCGTCACTATAAGAGGTTCGGGCCCAGCATTGAGGTCAGCGTATAACATACGGCAACGAATATACTTATAAAGCTAATAAAATCTAAGAACTAATCACTGAGCAAGATAACAGAGGAAGAAAGGTTCTGGAGTTGCACTGGAAATCACAGTATAGGACGACCACCCACTACGTGGAGGGACAATTTTCCTTACACTCTGTTAAAACGATTTAAAGGTTGAAGTGTATGCATCGTATTAAAAGAGAAAAAGAAGCATACATCAAAAGACACTGTATTAGTTGCAAAACTTTATATGCAGAAGCTTATATCTTTATAATAGTTTTAATAAGAATGCCATGTTAGATAACTTTTCTGAGAAGCGTTAGAGTTAGAAGTAGTAGGGCTTTAACTTGAAAGTTTTCACGTAAAGTTGAAATCACTATACTTTCTACATAGAAAATGGTATGATTTAAAGCATGAGCTTCACATTTAAGCCTGCCTAAAAGATTTCCTTAATATTAATAATCTGTACAGGCCATTTTATATATTTATTTTATTTTTATATTTTATGATTGTAAAGTTAATTATTAATTATAAAAAGAAATGAAATAAAAAGTGCGATTCAGCCTTTAATCCCAAATGAGTTACATATACATAGCTAGTGCTATACATACAACATGGAACATATTAGGTACCAAAAGACTAAAGAAAATTTGTTACTGGGAATAAATATTATCCTAAAAATTTTAACAGTTTTTTAGAAGTCACCTGAGAATTGAATCTATTATTACTAGATTACTAGACTGCATGTCCTACGCTAGAGCCACTAGATTATTAAAAAAATGTGTGGAATAATCCTTTTAATTTTTATAGCAATCGTCTTCATCAAATTTATATTTCGAATTAAAAAGAAAATTAAACTTATAATGAACTGAAAGCACCATTCTGGATCACAAAACAGTTTAAATCTTTGAAATCCACTGAGCCACAGACCACTGACCTGTGGAATATTTCAATGATTTAATTCTACAGTTCAGCGTTGAATTCAGAATCCAGATTTGATTCTTGGCATCGTTCGCTGCCCAAACAATATGCACACACGTAAAACATAACTAATTTGATGGAATGTTTTCATAAGCTGAATTTTAGAAAGTCGATACTCCTACTCTTTAGGCGTCGTCCCGAACTACTGAAAGACAGCTTTGGTGCATCCGATACAGGCCTATTTCTATTACGCCCTTATTCTCGAAAATAATGGAATCCATTGTAAACTGCCAGCTCATCAGATACCTAGACGAACACGAGCTGATTAGCGGTTTGGCACAAAGCGTTTCTTTCGAAGCTTCTGTCCTTCCCGAGAATAATGCAAATTTTAAAATTTCAAAGAAAAAATTGACTGTGGTTTAGACTGTGTTAAATAAAGTTTCATATTGAGATCAACATAATATATTCCAATGTAACCCTACTACGGTTAAAAAGAATCCCATTGTCGCAACTAATTATTTTGAAAAAAGTTCCCCTTGCGCCCTTTATTACCACAGCTAGTATAGATATCCTTGGCGTTAACATATCGAACAACGTTCAGTTCGCGATCACTAGGAAGATAAGGCCAAATTAGCCTCTAAAAAACTGGGAGTCCTTAATAGAGCGAGACGTATTTCATATCGATCCACAGTGTGCAAGTTTACAAAGCACAAGTTCAGCCTCATATGGAATACTGTTCTTATCTCTGGGACGGGTTACCCCAGTACCAGCTTCTTGCGTTTGACCGCATTAAACGGAGAGTGGTTCGAATCGTTGATGACCACTTTCCGATAGGATTGATTCACTGTCGTTGCGAAGAGATGTTGCATCTCTTTGTATTTATTACCGAATTTACCATAAAGAGTATTCTGAAGAGATGTTCGGATCAAACTCCTGAGTTTAAACATCGTATATCACAATAGATTTAAAAATTTCATCGACATCATCTCAATGGTTGGCAATACACCACTGTGCACTTTGCGCCAAATTTCCTGCCACGCGCAACTTATCTGTGGAATCAATTAGCGCCAGCTCTATTTCTGAACTAATACGACTTAGGGACCGTCGAAAAAAGACTACACCTTTCTTAAAGGCTGCAGAGTGTATCCGCGACTCCTCTGGTGTCATCTATGATCATGGATTGATATCATACATATCTTTGAGATACCTATATAGTGAACTTTTTTTTAATTGTTTAGAAGCAAAATGCCTACCCATTTTTTATTTCTCTTAAAATGTGTACTATTCGGAAAATTCAATTTGTAGCACGAAATAACTATATATTTTGTAGTTAAGCTCATTAAAAGAATACTGGAAATCTGTACTAAAGATTTAATAAATTACGCCGCATACCTTCTCGAACAGTTAGAGTTCTTGCGGTTAACAGCTTTAAAGCAGACAATGTTAAAAATGTAAAGTTTACGTGAGCAATGTGACTTTTGTGAGAATAGAAACCATTAACTTTCTGTAAAGTAACGTAATAGCGTGTTTCCGTTTTTGAGCATAGATATATTAGTTAAAAAATATTAATTAAAAAGAATTGAAAAGAATTTAACCGTCCAATGACGACATCAAATTAACGTCTAGATCTTACAGGAAGTCAAAATTAGAATTCCCAATTCTCTTGAAAAGTAGTGGAAGGAGATAATGAAATAATGCGCCATTCTTTAATTAAGTAATCCGAAATCAGTGCCGTTGTTTGAAAAAACTTTAAAGGATAAGGCAAAAGTTAAGTACTTCCTAATAACGGCGTAATACCGTATTTACTCTTGATGACGTTTCTTTGAAAAAATCTATTATAAAAAATTTGAGTATAGTACATATTACATATATTTTACTGGTGGGCCTATCTCTATCACCCCCAAGAGGATTGCTAGTATAGTCCACCACGAGCCTCCAATGTGGATAGGTGGACTTCACATGTCATGATTTTTTTTATATATATTTAAGTCCGAAGGTGTTCCCGCGAAGTTTTCACATACCAAAGCAGCAGTCGTAAATCAGCACATAAAATTACAATCAATCGATAATAAAATACAACACCGCAGATCGAACTCACTTGGCTCGCGTAACGTGAAATTAAACGCAAACCCATAATACATAAACATTGAGCCAACAAAATAAAAGAATCAACTTTATTTCCACATAAAATTGAGAAACCATGCGTTTTACCTCAAGCACCGCCTTCTTACTCTCAGTAAGCAAATTATTGATATCCAATAGTAACTCGATTTTGTAGCGATTGAATGTAGCCTTATTTTTGATCAACAGAAACATCTCCACGTTTTTTCCAATAATGCTTTAAAAAAATATTTTATATCATTATTTCTTATTGTAAATATCAATTATCAATAACAGTGGTAGAGCTATAATGCAGTTGGTCTCTAGCTGCAGAATGAATGGGTCAGCTCAACCGGGGTAAGACCATGTCCTCACAGAAATAGTGCGTGCCATAGCGTGAAATAGCGGCATAATGCTGCTTTATTTCGTCTGGTGTGTATAGGAATCCGGAGATCTTTATAGCTGGTGACAAGGCATTCCATCTCAGTCTTCAAGAGTGACAACGTATCTGCATTATGATTCCTTGTCAAGGAAGAATGTAGATGTTATGTGCCGTAGGAATCACTTACCAGTAGATGAACAGTGGGCTCGTTCGTTTTTCTCAATGTACTAAACAAAAAATCTAAACACTTAAAATCATACATTGTCTGCTGTACAATTTTACTTATCAGCAATCGATCACCGAGCTAATATGGTCATCTCTCATCACCTATGAGGTTGCTCACATTAAATTAAATAAATATTTATAAAAACATAATTTTTAATGAATACCAACTGGAAATAAAGGGAGCTTTTTATAGTTACGCAAATAGCTTATGATTTAAATCTTACAAAACCGGCTTGAAATGCCAGCATAACGTATTCGGGATCCAGGATCTAATTACAGGTAATGATGCATTCCATCTTAGTTCTCACGACTGACAACATTAGAGCATCTTGAATCTTTGTTGAAGATGTCGTAGGTCGCAGTCAACACTCTCTATCTGTCAGCTGTGTGATGGTTTGCGATCTATGATATCAGAATTAAATAAAAAAAGATAAAATTTTTGACAAAGTATTCAGATGGCTCTCACTCTAAATAAATATATTTTTGTACATTACGAATTCATCCATTTACATAATCCAGGTGAGGCTTATACTGCTATATTGCTGTCAATTTATTTTAAGGCCCATCTGCTACATGCAGAGAGCATCGAAATATAATACGAATAAGACTTAATCCTATCTCTATTATGAAATTTAAACATTCTATTATAATTTTACGATCACAGTGACATTAAAACAGAGAATTTCAGAGTAATATAATAGTAGATTTATTTTCTATTTCATATCTAAATAGGTAAAGTTAAAATACTGCCACAGTGCAGCTTACACCACGATAAATAGGTCGGATTAATCATAGAAGGATCCACATATAATAACAAAGAGAAATAGCTGCATAACACTGCTCTGTTAATAGCCTTATTATATAGTTAACTTCGTTGTAAGCTTTTAAAATCCAAAAGTTCATTACGATTTGGATTTCGATTTTTCACCTCATCTTTATGCTTAAAGTGTTTTCTCTGTATCATTCTGACTATATAAACGTATAAGTGTAGTTCTTTTCAACTAACTTTTCCTTTAACATTAGCCTTATAATATAGTAAAGTATCGTAAACAAAATTCTAAATAATTAAATAAGTCACTTCCTTAATTTTAATTGCAGTTTTTATCGTACAAAGTGCAGCGGCAAGAACGCACGTACAAGTAATAAATTTAATTAGTACGACACTAAAGCGACCCGTGAAATTGTTGGAACATTCCGAAATTTTAACTGGGGGTCTGTGATAAGTAGTTTAACAACTTCAATCAATAACATTTCCCTGTAGCATTTCTGTGCATTCTATTTCCCGAAATTTAAGTCGTAATGTATTCAATTATAAGGTTATTAACTTGAAAATAATATATCTCATATAAAAATTGAAAAGTAAATTAGTCCTATGCCGTTGTAATAATAGAGATTTTATGAGAATATCATGAAATAAAAATATTTTTTTGAAATCGGAAACCCAGGTTTTTGTTGAGCGCGCAATGTAATACGTATAACCGAGCAGTGGTTTTCTATCGATTAATGTACGCGTCGCCGCATGACGCGCACTTTATACTTACACATTTATTATTTGATTACATTATACTTCATTATTCGACGCTCAGCAGTCGCCGAGAACGGTCGCCCGGCTCCCCGCCACGATCGTCCCGAGCTACCTGCCCCCGAGCAAGCCACCTGCGCACCCATTGTTCCGAGAACAATACACCGAGCAATTTTTATTGCTGTTGCTATTGTGATCGGAATTTAGTTTCCAAGAAAGCTATTGTAAAGCCACCTGGGTGGTTATACTAGTGGATACCTTGCGGTGTTAAGCTAGTGTAGAGACCAAAGCCCGATACGCCCGCGGTTCCCCTTCTGGGAAACGCAAGATAGCGGAAGAGTCAACGTAAACTTGGCCTTGGGTAGTGCCCTGGCAAGGTTGACCAACCCGCTAGACTTATAGTGTCTCACGCGTATTTTTAGTTAGCTCTAAGCACACCCAAGTGCACAAATAAGATTGGCACTTGGACGCACTAGGGCTACACAACTAAGGTACACATCCTCCTGCTATACCCGGCGAAGGGGAGGAAGTAAAACTACTCACTGGCACCCCACCGGAGGCCACATCCCGCGTAATAGTAGTAATATTATTAATAATTTGTGTACAATGGAGAATCCAACAATGGATTTCCTTGTACGCGGTCGGCACTACCTGAAGAGTAAATACCCCGATGTCTTCGAAGACATTATAAAGAGCAACCCCTACCGGAGGCAAAATCACCCTCAAGGTCCTCCTCAAGGGCCTCTGCCTCATCGTCCTCCTCGGTCTCCGAAATGGAGCTAGATAGCCCTTCGTCCCCGAGGACCTCCGCAAGCAACTTCACGCTGGTGGAAAGAAGCGAAAAAAGCGAGCTTCACCCGCCCCGACGCCGCCACCCAAGGCGAAAAACGGGAAAGCGATGTCCCTCTCCCCGGCCATCGACATCTGTGGCCCCAACCCTTCAACCTCTGCAGCCTCACAGCAAGCCCCGCCGCTCCTCAGCGCGCCACTACTGGCTCCCCAAACTTCGGCTGTCTCACAGCCATCGAAACGCCGCCGCCTGTCTTCATACGAATTTACAAGATAAATGGCCGATTGTCGTATCGGCCCTTTCCAATCGCTACAAATATCAAGCGATCCCCACCGCTGTAGGCATTAAACTGCAGCTAGAAACCACGGATGACCATAGAGCGGTCACCCGCTACTTACAAGACAAAGGTGTATTCTTTCACCTACACCCTGGCAGAAGAGCGCCAACTTAGAGTGGTTATTAAAACCTTCCGCGTGAAATCCCCGCAGACCTCATCAAAGAGGACCTCCAGGCTCAGAATTTACCCGTCCTATCCGTGCATAGGATGTACAGTGGAGCATAACAAAAGCCATTCAACATGGTAATTGTGGCCCTCGAAGGTCCGAGGCAAAATAGCAAAATGTCCCTGCGTAATAAAATTACACTTTACAAAGCGTGCATCCGACCCATAATGACATACGCAAGCCCCGTCTTTGCGCATGCCTCCCCGCGTCACATTCACCGACTTCAGGTAATACAAAATCGTTTCATGCGCAAGGCCACCGGTGCGCCGTGGTTCTTGCGTAACGAAATCTACACATAGATCTTGAGCTGCCGACCATAGCTCAGTACCTGAAGCAGGCTTCTCGCCGATGTTTCGACTCTGCCGTCACACACCGAAACCCGCTGATTGTAAGTGCCGCCGCTTACAATCCCATCGCGAATCACAGATTTACCCGCGTCCGTAGGAGACCGAGGCACGCCCTCGACGACCTGACGACGCAACCACCAGGGCCCAAGCCCTTCATAAAACACAACACACAAACATTGCACCCTCATATCGCCCCGCCGACGGCGAGGGCGTCGCAAACAAAGTTATTCGCGATACCGCCATGTCACTGGCCGGTTCTCTCCAGTCCATACAGATTGAAGCGTTGCTGGAGTTTCTTGCGCCACTTCTTCTCCAGCGCCCACGCATTCTGAAGTGGTGGTACAGGTAGTTAATAATAATAGTGATATTAATTAAGATAATCCTCTGTCAGAAGCAACTGACCGAGCCGAGGTTCGGCCCTCTTGGGCACCCTCAGGTCAGACGCTCTCGCGAAACAGGGTAACGGTCAAGCCGAGGCTCCTCTCGGGAGCCCTTGCGCTGGTTACCCATATATAGAGGTCTCGACTGAGAGCCATAAGCGCTCAGTCACCTCTCAACCCGGTGAAACTGTAAAAGCCCTGGGGCTAACAGCGGCCATCAGCCCGAAAAAAACATTATACTTACAAAAATATCTTTTAATATGAGTAAAAGGTAAAGGAAAGATATAAATGTATTAGGTAATGGTTTAAAAGGTAATAGGTAACATGAAAAATTGATTCATAAAATATTCCTCATTCAAAAAAATTTAAACGAAGTTTCGGAATAATTGTGACAGGTTTATTATTGTATATATTTTAATGGCTCGGCTCTATTTCATCAAGGTAGAATACTTGGTTCACAAAAAAACTTTAACTCAGCTCCTTTAATTAATAGAGAAAATTTAAATAAACTCAAGTTTTCTAGAAATAAAGATTATAAACTGTAAAATGCTGATGAAAATGCTAATTTGAATCGGTTCAAAATATCTCGAAATTAGCGCGCCCATAAAACCTATTTGTAGTTTGAAAGATGTATCTAGTGTGTATTATTATTATTATTCCTAATTTCCTCATTCCGAAAACTGTAATTTTATTTTATTAATTTTAAAAATCTATTCAAGTTGTTTATCGAAAAAAAAATAGTAATTTAGTCCCAATAGAAAAAAATAACAGGGTAACATCAGCGTGATAAGTATTATCTGAAGATGTTAGTTAACTCACGCTTTCGAGAAAAAAAACAAGTTTGTGGATTACTTTTCGAACACTAGACAATTCATATTTGATTGACTGTTATGTATTATTATGCTTACGCTCCAATTTTAAATGAGAAATAAAATCACATAAATTTATTATTGTTGAAAATAATGTTAAAATCCATCAACCAAATCTTTAAAATGAATAAGATTTAATCATATAACAAAATAGCAAATAAAGTTTCAAGAAATTACTATTTAAACAAGAAACCGTTATTTTTAAATTTAATCATGATCGGTTACAATTTTACATTCCTTAGAAATGTTGATATGGACAATTTTCACCATCGACAAGCTAACCGATTTTTGCATAGTTTGAACTTAGATTGAGCATTTAAGAACTCCCGTAAACTTTAAACTGTTCCATGTGATTGGGATGTATTTTAGTTTAGTATGATTAAATACATTGAATGAGTCAATACATGGTATTTAATATTTATCTGAAAGATATGATACTCGATATGTTATCATAATATGTGTTATACTAAATCGTGCCATACAGGTATCTTTTCGGATACACTTTATTGTTTACACATCCGTTTTCTTGCAAATATTGTTCCAACTTATTTCGTAGTACTACCTGGTGGTAGACGTTCACCTGATGATTAGTGAGTGTCATTAGCGTAATGGTTTAGGGTAAGGTCTGCTAAACGTGAACCATCTCCAAGCACAAGCATTTTCACCTTAGTCGGAGTGGTTAACCGTAATATTAGTAATTTTTATAGCATTGCTAATATTCTTAAAAAAATTGATGACTATGATCCATAAAATATATTCATCCTCTACAAATAATTAAGATACACATGCGTTCTCGTCTCAGAAGACTGATCATACTCTCCATACTAAAGAAAGAACTGCTATGCGGTAATTTAACGCTGGTATTCTGTGCTGGTCCATTTCCGATAGAGCCCACATAAATAACAAACTTACGAAAAACCATACTAAAATCTTTAAATGCTCTCAATAATAATAATGAAAAGGAATAAGTACCATAGATTTAATAACAAACAAAGTTGGGTTAGGTTAGACATTTGTTGACCCCCCCGAAGGTTCTCGCTTTGTCGTAGCGGGGGGCTTAGTAACCGTGGCTTGGTCACCCACGGTGAAGCTAAGAGGAACCCAAATGGCCGGCCTAAGGCGCTCTGAGGCCGGCCCGAGGAGGCCGCTCCGGGTGGGCTCGTAACGAGCTCGCCTCGGAAGCGTGTCGGTGGACTGCTGGGGGTGGAAGTGGCGGAGCGAGGCCGCCTTCCCCGCCCTCAGTAGCCGAGGCGGAGTCACTAATATTTTTGTTATATATACATATACATACGTAACAAGGGTCAAAATCAACCTTTCCTTATTTATTTTGTCCCATAGATGTATAATTACATCGTTTAACACGGCAAATTTCTACTTTTTTGTATTACTTTTTACTTATTTTTCTTCTCTCACGCTCTCCATATATAAATATATTTTTATATATTTTTATTAGAATATTTTTGTTAGAATTTTACTTATAACTAGTCTGGCCATAAATACTGTTTTTGTGTGTGTTAAAAATTTTTGGAGAAAGCAGAGGTGAAATTTCCCTTGGATCAAGAAAAATTCTAGTGAAATTCTTAATAAGATTCTAACGAATTGACTAATCTTGTATAATTTTGGGCCTTCATAAAAGAATATGTTTGTAGATGAACCCATAACCTAATGAGGTATCATGCAGAGCGCTCACGAGATGTGCATAGATATGCAGTTGTATACCATTTTTAGAATGATATAATATAAGATATAATATATAAAGCATCCACCATATTAAAATTGTCTTTAATATAACTTTTACGTATTTTATTAATTTTTTTTGACCAGGGACAGGACAACTCCTTCACAGAATATCAGCGTGACAGAAATATAATGCAGCTATGTTATGCAGCTTATGGCGAATGTAAAGATTCTGGGACCAAATTACAGGCCAACAACGCATATGAAATCTTTTTCGAAGATTGATTTAGTGGTCATGGCGCAGTCATCTACTCGTATTCAGTCACTTCTCATTGATTGATCGCGAGGTTGTTAAAATATAGTTGTAAGTGTATAATTGTCATGTTAGATTTAGGATATATATATTTACATCAATGACCTCTTTAGTTTAACTTTTTTTTAACAAACATTCAAAAATGTTACGACCTTTGGTAAGTACTTTAAAATATTCGTAATGAAGGCCGTTAGTAATTATAAAGCGATTAGTAAAGCTAACTGAAATTAAACAGAACATTTATTGTTTGTGACATCCATAATGACAGGGTTTACGCAAACAATTATCGCCCTTAATTGTTTCGTAATGGGTGTAAATTTTCGTTAATTGGTTTACACTTTTCTTTGTTTGCCTTCTTAATGAAATCAAGTTAAATTTACATCATATAAACTAGGAACATTATTGTTATATAATAAAGACTATTGAAAATTCTAAAAATAATCACCTGTCATTATTTTCGGAGGTGAAATGAAATACATTTAAAGGGCATATCAAGGAAATTTCTCATTTGGAAATAATATATATTAACACATAATATATATATATATATATATATATATATATATATATATATATTCCTTAGTCTGCTACTTACCAATCATATTCTCAACAACCTGCAGTTAATTACTCTTTTTTTTAACAATATATTTACACTTATAGAGTTTAAGTTAGTTTACAGTTTGTTTAGAGTTAGAGATTTATAATATATTTAAAATTATATTTTGAACATATCTCCTTAAAAATTGTCACCATACTTCAATGCTCCAAAGATTAATTATTTATGTCGGATATTTTTCTTATGACCTTTTATCTGAGAATCAACCGATATAAATTTGCTAATATAGTAATATTGAAATATTGAAATAAAATAAAGCCTATTTTATAAGATATAGACCTCAAATTGGCAAAGATTAAAGTCTCTTTAATATTCGTGATTGATCATCTATAGAAAATATCCTGCGATCTGTTAACTGAATCAGATAAATCGGTACTTAATATCTGGCGATCGCTCAATTGAATGTGACAATATAAGTTATAAAAAGTTTTTTTAATAAAATGTATCATATATAATGTCACATAAGTCCATGGAAGTATTTATAATTCCTTTTTGCTCGGTATGATATCCTAGATTAAGTTACAATTTTTTTTTATACTTTCAAAGCAAGTGCTTGACCATGGTCCCACCTGATGTTTAGCGGAAATGCAGTCCTTGATGGTAAGGCGCACTAGCTCAGTAAATGCCTATTCACTCTTCTCTTGAAAACACCCACATTGTAATCGGAGGGAAAGAAAGACGCGAGCAAACTATTCCAGTCCTTTGCTGTACGAATAATGAAAGACGAAGCAAAGCGCTTCGTTCGGGTTTGAGGGATGTTCACAATAAAAGGATGAAATCCAGCAGTGCGTCGCGAGGTCCGATGGTGGAACGGGGATGGGGAAATTAGATCATGTAATTACTGAGCACACTCTCCAAAATGCAATCTGTAAAACACTGAAAGGCTAGCCACCTTAGACTACCTTAGACTGAGCAGATTGGTTTCACCTGCGTCACCAATTAGCCTCTTAGACCGCCTTTCCACCGAGTCCAAAGCTGCGAGATGGCATTTACCGGCGCCTGCCCAAATGTGACAACAGTATTCTACACACGATCGGACTTGAGCTTTATAGAGCGTTAAAAGCTGCCCAGCAGAGAAATACCGCTGCACTTTGACTAGGATCCCAAATTTTTTTGCAGCTATCTTCGCCTTACAAATAATACAAATTAAGTTTACAATACCATACACTAGTATTTACGATTATATATATCGATAAAATAGCCATCTATTATACATGAGAATAGAGTGCTTTTGGAGGCACTGAATCAGTGAAATTATTTTAATTTTGTTACATTTTTGGATACTTTATCGTTGCGTATACTTAAGATTACTTGCTGGACTTATGTCTGAGGGCACTAATTCCCTTATACTCTATTCCACTCCAGAAGTCGAGACAAGGCGATGGTAATGTAAACTGTGCCCATGCCTTAGGTAAGAGAAAACGAAAAGGCGAGGCTCGATCTCGCTTCACGCGTTGTCCAATTTCTTACCCCAAGTCAAAGGACGTGAGTCATGGGGCGAGCGAATCAAGGATATAATTGCCTTCAAGGAAATCAATATTAAAATTAAAATAAAAAAATATCATGATGCATTTATTTATATTTCAATAACGCGTGTTTTAATCATCTTATCCTCTTCTATTGTATTGTCATCGTACACCACTACTTCCTCCTTTTTCATTATAATCAGTCGCAGTAAATGCAGCCACGTTCATCTTGTTCCCAAAGTAGGCTACTGAATAAAGTGACGGCGTGGATTGCTAGCTTTCTCACAGCACCCGCTTGTTCTTGTCAGTGAGAGATCCTCCACGAGGCGCATTGTATTGTGTAGTCGACTTTAGGAAAACAACTTAAACGAAGCATTGTTTTCAGACCTTTTAATTTTACACGGCACCCGAGTTTTCACAATCCTTACCTGGGTTCAAGGCCATACGAAAGAAGAAAGTGGTTGTGGATTTGGATTCAATTGAAATGTCATTGTTTTAATTATTGATAACAAAATATAAATATTGTTATAAAACAGACTATTATCATAAGTTTTATCAACTTATACGTTACTAAATTAGGACTTTTTATTAAGAACTTTGTCATCATTTTAGTTGTGGAGGTAAGAACTTGCAATGTAATGCATTGTAATAAACGTTATCCTAAGGCAGTAATAAGTTTATTATAGTCAGTCGACTAGATTAAAATCCACTTCGACTAACTTCAAATTGTTACGCCCTTTCAAGATGTTTTGTATTAATCAGGTATTTGACTATTAAATTTTATCAATCGCTTAAAAATTTAATTAATATTTATAATTAAAAAATAATTATATTCGTTTTCTTTATAACTTCATGACTTTCGGTATTTAAAATAAAAGAAATGGATGTTCTCCTTTTAAAATTAGAATAAACTTTTCCAGTGAACAAGCAAGTTAATATGTATAAATTAGGAAGAAAATCAATTCTGCTTCAGAATGGAATAACAAAGAAACTTAACAATATGTTAAAAGTGTTTACTTTTCCCAGACATAACAGCCTGCTTATTTAGCACCGGAGGCTCGTGTTAAAAACGACTCTGCGACATATGAGTACTTTAATTAGAGCCACGTTGGTAGTATATAGCTCTATACTTAAGTGGCCCTTTGTTTATGAAAGACTTTGTACAACAAAAGGGATTAGGTTTACTTTAGGCATTTTGAAACAAACGATATTAACTTCTTTGTTAAGAATATTAGGGTCTTTCATGAATATTGTCATTAGTCTTACCAGATCCCAAATGTAACTGGGGTTGAGGCAGTACGTTATGGCCTTCTATTCACCTCTTTTTCGTTTATCGTACTCTCCGACTACTTTTTTTATCACCCAATTCGTACACCTTTCCCTTTGTCTTCCTCTTGTACAACCACAATGTTACATATGTTGTAATAGGGTTGTAATTACTACAATGGATATGTACGTAATAATTTATATATAAATATATATATATATATATATATATAATAAAAATAAGGTAAGCGAGTGAGATGCCTAAACTAAACTATACCTTAAAGTTTTTTAGGAAGTAAGCAAGCTTTTCATTTATATGCTTTGGTTTCGTGTACGTTAAGCTTCGTACTTGATTAGCATGAATAGAATTTAATTTGCATGTAGATTAATTCAATTATATGCGACAACAGCTTAGTTAACTAACTAGAATTGTAAACAGAGTACTAGTATCAAGTGTTTAGAAATATTTAGCACTGAATGTCTTCTTCATGGTTTGACTCTATCAAAATTAGAGATAACTGATCTAACTGAACTATCCTTAATCCTTAACTGTGCTGATAAAAAATTACATGAGAATCTAGAATACATTTCTCCATTCATATTTTAGATCATGCAGTGTATCATAGGTTGTGTATTTTGTGTGTTTATTGGTGTGTATTCGTTAATAAGTAAAGGTCATTAAGAGTTTAGAAGAGATTATGTGTACTGGGCTCAGCGCAAGCGACGCGACTACGTAGCGCAGTGAAGATATCGGAACGAAAGTTCAGCTCGAAACAGTAAGACAGCGATAAAGAAAATGAAATTAATGCTTTTCTTAGAGTTCTACTGATACAATTAACGCAAAAGCGGTATAGCAAGCGCGGAGCTGCGTGTCGCCAAATTACGAAATAAAAAGCTAAGCAAGAGAATTGATTACTGCAGATGTTATTTGTAAATTAATTAATATATAAAACAGATTATAAAGATTTGATCATAATAAAATTTAAGCAGCTTCGTGCTGCTGAGTTTCGTCATGTGAGTGAAGATCTTTATAAGGAATTGTGACATTCTGCGTTAAGATTTCCCTAATAAAGGCTATTGTATATATAATGACATTGTTTATGTAAATAAGAATATAAAATATTGTTTAAATTATTTCAATAATTAAATCAACATTTAAGTACTACTTAATAATTGACAACAAAGTATTCCATTAACGTCATCGAGACTGTTTGTTAATACATCGCATTCCCTACTCTTACTTAAATTTAGAATCAATTTTTGTGAGGTTCACTAAAAACAATCTTGTATATCCTATAAGGTGGACTATGAATTCAGATGTGAACAATATGAATGATATGACGAAATGAATTGAAATTTATTTTCACTTCAATTGCACACCTAAAAATGTCATGTTAGAGTATCGCATGCCATGCGTTTGTGACATCTTTTGTTATTTGAATATTCCACTAAATATCAGATATTTATGTAATATTCAGAAAAACAATAGGAAGTATAACATCGTGAAATATACCCTACCAAGATGTCGAGTCGCAAGATCTGTTGTATTATATATAGCGCAGTAAATATTTCCTTGGCCTTACAGAGGATGTTCAAAAACCTAGTGGAATCTTTACCCGGAAAACTTTTCTACTATTCTATCATTTGGAGCCAAAGCAGTTTGATGATGTTCCATTCCGGGCGATAGAAGACAATATATACATATAGGAAGTCAATAACTTGTGTTTGCACAAACATTGATCTCGTCTCCAAACCGCACTAAATGGCAACTGGCAATTTAACTATTAAAGGTTTAAATCTTCCCATTTCAACAAACGTCGCAATTAATATTATTAAAAACTTTGAAACAGTTTTAATGAAAACCTTTTAAAAAATGTTATGTATTGTGTTTTTAGTGCAATTTAAGTACGAAGTTGTCATCTAACTACGCAATTATACAAAACCTTTAAAAATAAAACAATATATATATATATATATATAATAAAATAATAAAGATACGTATGCTGCACGTATATGCGTGTACGTATGCATGTGTCGCTTATTGTATATATCCATTAAGTGATGAACTTTGGAGCATAATATTATAATATTATGCCTAAAGTTAATCGCTATTTTCACCACCAATCTGAATTGCCATTTGTTTTGATAACGTTAACGTGCTGTAACGGTTTCCATTCCATTTATCTTAGAGACTGTTATTATCTCTAAGCTGTTGCATTGGCATTGGCGGTAAAAATATTAAAAGTCTTTTACCAATTTACACGTCTAAAACACAAAGAAGGCATATTTAAATAAATATATTTGATAAGTTTTAGATATTAACGAAGTGGTTAAGATGTAGAACTCACGATGTAATGGGTGTTGGTTTATACCAGCTGGAATTGGCTTATATATTCTTTACTGTAATAGATCAATCATGCATTTAATTTTCTGCAGTAAAACTATGTCGAAACGATCGAGACATTATCACGGTCTCATAGAATATCGTGTCCCAGAATAGCATCGTGAAAAAGCAGCTTAACACTTGTGTTTCGTATGCTGATTGTAAGAATCTTAGGACCCAATTAAAGGTAACGAGTTGGAATTTTAAATACTCTAGAATGGCAACTCACGTGCATCTACAATCTTTAAAGAAGATAGATGTAGATCACTTACCATCAGGTGAAATGGGTGCTCGTTGGTTATCCTAAATATTGTAAAAAAAAAGTGTATCAATGGAATTTTCCTTTTTGTTTTTTTAGATAACGTACGTATTTGAATTTTTCTTTTTTGTAGATAACGAACGAATAATTGCATGCTAATGCTAGATGATACAGAGTAAAGCTATGAAGAACAGCTAGCCAACGTTTATTGTCATCTATATGCTTAAAGTTTTTGATACTAATGAACGACGAGAAAATTTGGTGACAGTAGTTTTCCAAAAAAAAAAGATATTTTGTATCGCTTTATGTCAAAGTGCTGAGTTAAAAATATAAACTGAGTTAGAATATAAAGATATATAAAATCTGAAGTGTTTCTATTATGAGAAAAAAAACATGGATTATAAAGTCTTTATATCAAAAAAAAATATTTTAGATTTTAAATATTTTAAGCCATTCAAGTCGTTACAAACAAAATTTAATTTGTGCATACTGAGAACTAAAATCCTCACTAAGAGTTAATAAAAAAGTCACTCATATCTACAAAATGTATGTAAATTGCAGGCGTCACGAAAGACACACACGTCTAAAACATACTCTGTGGAGAAAGTGAAGTGCAGAAAATTATTCATAACACACTTCTCCGTAAGTCACTCATTTGCGGCATCTGTTCCTAGTTTATACTATATGCTTAATATAACATATCTAAATAATAAGGATTTATGAACTTACATATAAGGTTTGTACAATGTTAATACATGTAGCAAAGAAAACATTCCAATGTTATTTATTTGCTCATGTTGCTTAGCATACTTTGAACCAATCCCTTTCTTCCTACAATATCAATATTAGGTTTCATGTGGACACCTCGAAAATACGGTGAAAATCAAATGGTAAAAATTACTAGCACCTATTGAATTCAAGGATTTACATAATAAGATTTGGAGTTTCTGATCAATGTTTGAAGAGTATTTACATAGAAATATACGTATGAGAATTGGGTATATATTTAAGAAGTCCTGTATATATTTTTATTCATAGATGACATAAATGAAAAACGACGATTAAAATTACATATATACCAATAAGCTGCAAACCAAATTTGTTGAGGATACTTAAATACGATATTATAATAGCTATAAATAACTAGGAAATCAGAGAAGCCCCGTAGGCTATGAAAAATTCGAGAATTACCTTGTGACTTTCGTCATGTAACGATCTAAAATATGAGTAAATAAATGCTGTTTTTTGGAGGCTGAAACTAAATCTGCTGCTGCTGAGCTGAAAATAAATAATTCTTGGTCAAATATTGCTGTATAGGGAACATTTACTAGTAAGTAAGTAGGTTTTGTTTGGAACAGATACGGACTCTGGATGTAACTTAAGAGTTTGACTTGATGGCAGCACTAGGAATTGATATAGCCTCTGCCGCGAATACGATAAATATTTTTTTCTGAAAATATTTTTGTTTATTTATTCTTTTCTGTCCGATGAAGCTGTAAGCGCCGCATAGGCTAACAGCATCAACATCAACAGAATCTAGGTATTCTTTTATATTTTGACTTAGAAAAAACGCAGTCAAATTGTCGACTGTTATGCGTTTTACTGATGAATATTATTATTTCTGACAATTGTTGTTGACAAATTGATTATAAATAACATACCATATGGTCTTGAAGAGAATAAAATATCCAGGTTTCAGTCTACACATAAGTACATACTAATCTCACGTTATGCTATACATTTGTATTGTGGACAAGATCAGGTAAAACCTCGACTTAAGGAGTATCATAAGCACCGGGTAGGATTGCACTATTTTTAGTAGCATATTATATTTCTCTAGTTTCAGTTCTACCGTTGTTGCTAACACATTGGCTGACCAGCAAAGACGATGTTTTAGAAGTTCTGCTTACATGGGCTCGGCCGAGGTATATACCCAGACCAAACAGGCAATATTAATGACCTTATATTTTTGGTCTCTGACCAATAAAAAAACGTACAACGCAGAAGTGCTCACATAGTCGAAATTTCCGGAATCTTTTACAGATTTTCTTCTATAATGCGATGCGTTCCAAAAGAGCTTGTCAATATTATGCGAAATTTCTCCACCGTACGACCCGCCTTAAAACCAAATCTTGCCTGCCACTTTCATAAAACAATCACTACGATAGTGACGGTACGGTAAACCTCACCCTGGAATTATGTGCCTTAAATTATTCTTGATTCCTTTGTTTACCAATTGGAATAAAAAATATAAAAAACAAATATACTATATAATTTGTCAAACTTAAAACTAACAATAGTTATGTAATCATACTACGCAAAAGTTCCTTCGTGGACTTCTCAAGAGTCTGAGTGTATCAAATCAAATCACAATTTCCTCAAATAATTAATAGTTATTTTTTATTGCAATAAAATATTTTGTTGTATCTCTTAAGCTGTTTCTTTAATAATCTTAGTAAATGGGGCGACTGGCAAAGGAAAAGGAAAATTCAATTTAGCGCGACATAGAAGCATAATCAAATAAGGCTAGGAATAAGAGCACTTTGAAATTTGATTTTAAGATAAGACCGCAATGTTAACTATTTCATTCCTTGTTATTATTTTTAATTCTTTTATTGTTTGAAATGTTTAAATGTCATTACAAAATTTAGTTTTTTTTCTTATAGAATAGGTTGCAAGCAAGTTCATCCGATGGTAAGTGATCACCGACGCTCATAAATATCCACAACACCAGAGGAGTCACAAATGCTGGTCTTATGGAAGGTGTAGGCTCTTTTCTTCAAGGTCCATAAGTCGTATCGGGTCGGAAATACAGCTGGCGACAGCTGATTCCACAGAGTAGTTGTGCGGAAATTTCGCATAAAGTGGACAGAGGTGGATTGCCAACCATCGAGATGATGAGGATGTAATTTTAAATTGTCGTGATGTACGATATTCAAACTGAGCGGTTGGAATTAATCTGACCAACTACTCAGAACACTCCTCATGGTACATTCGGTAAAAAATGCATAGCAGCATGCAACATCTCTTCGCAACGCCAGTGAAACAAACATATTAGAAATTACCTGGTCATATACCGTTCGAGCCGCACTCCTTTGAATACGGTCGAAACGGAAGAAGCTGGTGCAGGTGTGTCCCTGCAAACATTTTATTACACTATTTATGTTTTATTAGATTGACTAATTACTATGACATGTAGAAAGTTGTTAGGCTTGAGCTACTTTCTGGAGATATCGTGTCAATAATCAAATCGATTAGAATAAGAAGGCTCAATGATAGAAAGATAGCATAAAGTAGCAAATTTTTACATAAAATTATGATAATTGTAAACACAATATCGTATATCGCGTATCTTTCTTATGGCAATCCACAAATGTCAACATATTAATGTTCCAAGAACTACTTGCTAGTTACCTTCGACTTAGTGCCTTAAAATTACACAATTTCATTAACTTCTGATTCGTACGGACATTTTAATATAACATTGCAAACAACACATAAAATATTTAAACTGTGTAAAATTTACTTAATATTTCACCCAGCTTATATACTCACTGAATCTTAAGTCTCAGATCTATAGTCATTATTCATTATTTGCTCAGTTTAAACTAAGAATACTGTTAGATTAATTTCTTATGCATACGTCTTACGCATGAATAAAGTCTTAACACGCTTCATGCCTTGATCGTCAGGTATTAAATCTAATAAAAAAATGAGATGACAATTTGGTATAAGTCCAGATTGATTTCGAATATTTGGAATTCATTTATCACTGAGCATTAAAATAGTTTCAGGACAGTATGTGTTTTCTCGCGTGATTAATTTTTCCGCGAACGTATCGCTCGCTCGTTCTAAATGGGGATACAACACTAGCTCATACGAGGTGAAGTGTGCCCTAGCAAGGTAATTTTTCTGAGATTTAGATGCATAGTTTAAGACGTCTATGTATTATCTAAACTTCTTAGAGTGATATCGAAAATTCTCACGCTAAACACGTGGAATTTTCGTAGGATCAATACTCGAAAGTCCCAAGGATTGAAAATAAAAATTGGCGGAAGCTGCTAGCCCATCCACGGGTGATTTGCTTAACAAGTGCGATTTACACCAAAGTGCCAGCATTGTGGTTTCGACAAGGAAACGGCTCCGCATATCCTTCAAGGGTGCCCATCTTGTACGCAATCAAAACAACCCGAATTAAAAGTTCAACCTTGACTGACAAAGAATTTGTTCTACGTAATTCTTAGAAAATAATATTTCGTTATTTAATTTCAAGGTAAAACCTAAAGGAAGTATTGTCGAGAAGTTATAGTCAGATACGATGAAGTATTGATCGATTGAAGTGTGATGGATGTCATTAGATGCAGAAGGCTTGCAAAGTAAATATACTCGGTGTCAACTTACGCTTTATTTAACAGAACTGGAGTAGTTAGTTGTTGTTATATAATTATACCTAGGTATATGCAAAGGTTGGTGAAAAAGATAAAAGTAAATTGTCCGTCATTCTTAAAAACGGTAGTTTAAAAAAGGAAAACTAAATTGTTTTTATTCTATAACTTTCTCTAACTATAAATTTATGACGCTAGAAAAATATCGTTCACTTTCTTGTACACGGTTCACTAAGCGCTTTTAAGCCTGTCTCAAACGACTTACAAATCTTCATGAAATTTGTAACATCTGCGGTTTCTTGACACTGACGGAGGATTACCCATTTGGAACGGCACCTTTATATTGTAGTAACATCTTGCACGCGTGTAAATCCTAAATAACCCAGCAATTTTAACTTTAATATTAATTAAAGGAATTAAAATTAATAGCCTTATTACTTTTTATTACCGGTAGAACTCAAATGTCTTAAAATAATATACACTTGTAGAACAAAGAAAGTTGACGAAAAAACTATAGACTTACTTTATGAAATATTGAATTATTGTAAGGTAATAAAAGTGCGCATAGACTAATTAGAGAATCTAACTATTCAATTATGGACCTCGATTCGAATTCCAGTTGAAGCTAGCGAGTCTTTGTGTCAATCACATATTACTGTTTTTCCTGACTCATAAGTGCTTTGTTGTCGACCGCATGTTGCTGACACTGCATATAAGCCCTGTGGCATTATAATTAGTTAAATAGAAGATATAATGGTTATACCAGAGAACTTCTTTTTCTTAGAGCTACCTGGTACCCTAGTCTGTTGGTGGTGGGCCATTACCGACGCGTCTGGCGCGTCTTTACTCGAGATGAGAGTGAGAGACGAGAGGAATATTACTAGCATGTTTGTTATCTTCGTTTCTGTAACAAAAAATAAATCAAGGAAGAAAGAAAGTATTTTTTTTGTCTGTATTTTAGTAACGGTATTTCTGTTTCTAACAATAATAATAAAATTCCGAAAAAAGGAAAAAGAAACAAGCAAATATTTATAATAATTAATAGTAAGAATATAATATATGCTACATCATACTAATCGGATTAGAGGAGATAACAAGCGCAATCTACAGTCGTGAGCAAATAATCTACTTCCGCCGTTCGCTTGAGGTCAAAATATTCTCATAAATCGCTATATTCTATATAATCTGTGGTACAGATTTATTTTTTGACTATAGTAGATTAGGTGAACATTTGAGCTTTAAAATGAGATGACATTAAACAACTTAAACTAACACGGTTTTTGCCTCCATTGAAATGACCCACACCATAGACGAACCTCCTCCAATATGCCACATTTTCACTTATGCAGGACTGGGCGAATCACTCTCCGGGTTTTCTTTAGACTCGTTGTCGTATATCTCTGCCATGAAGGCACACTCTGCTTTCATCTTTCAGAGAACAGAGCTTCACTGTCCGTCTGTCCAGTTCACGTGTTGAGTGTGAGAAGTGAAATCGGACTGCTTGATGAGCTTGAGTGAACTTAGGGCCAGTAGCCGGCCTTTTTATAGTCAGGTCATCCACTTTTCTGACCGTCTTCTTCTGACTTCCCAGCTGCTAACAGCCACTCCTCGTATTTCTCTGAGCTCCTATTGTACCTTAACGCCAGAGAGAGCCCGATCTCTCAGCACTGAAGTACTGACGATGAATCAGTCATCCCTCTCTGATGTGCACCTTCATCTTCACTTCTTCGGTTAAAGATACCAGTCTCCTGGTATTGATTGTAAACTCTGGACACAGCAGACTGGCTCACGTTTAACACACGAGCCACTTCTTGCTGACTCTGACCTTGGTCTGATAGGGCAACCGCTTGATCCACTTCTTCAATGGACGTGTTTATTTTTAGGCAAAGTTTGTGTTTAATGTTAAGGGATAAATGTACCGGTTGACGGGTGACGACTAACTGATAAGGGTATGTCAGGTAAATAACTTTTTTAGGGCATGACAACCCTTAATTAACGCTATTGTGAAGACGTGTAAAAATGCTGATTAACAATAACATCACGTTTTTGGGTCGTATTCTTGGAAAAGATAACATTTGTTTAGATTATTTAGAAGTCGAAACATACAGCTTTAATAATTCAAAAAGAAAATTATAATTTAAGCTATTTTTTTAAAGACATTCAACCTTGTGCATGACGCTTGAGTCGATTTTTTTGCTGACGAGTGTACGTTGCATCTGGCTGTTTCAAGAGGTGGCTATCGCCAAAATTGAACAAGGTTTTACGAACTGATCTGAAACTGATCAATATAAGTCAATAACATTTGAATCCACTACCAGTTTGTATCAGTTTTTACTCCCACTTCCCCTATAAATTCTCCAAAATTTTCATATGCTCTATATATTTATTTCTAGAATGCATGTTTCTAGAATATCGTATCTTTTTTTAAGGATGTTACAAGTAGACAAGTTAATAGAATTGATTTATAGTTGATGATAAGATATGCCTATAGGATTTAGTAATTAATTAGCATAATTTACATAAATAGTGGAAATGGAAACAAATGATGAAACTACTTTCAGTTAGAAAGAAATCAGATTTTCTTTATGAATCTTGAAAATGCTTATTTTATACGATTATGAAAAATATAGAATACTTCGACTTATTTCCATCTCGTCACTTTAAACACATTTTAAGAAAAAGACATTTTATAAAGTATTTTAAAAACTACATAAATTTAGTCTTGCCCTAAGGTAACGTTATAATAGTTGAAATAGATGAGGAGAAATTACTTTTTTTTCCTATTCTTTCAAATAAAAAATAATTAAGGTAAATGTAAGAAATAGTTTATTTTTACATTAATCATAATCAAAATCTACAACATGGATGCTAGATAGTCGACTTGGATACACTTAAAATCCACTTACATGGAGTGAGAATAAAATGTCTAGTGTGATATGTTTTACACGTTAAATAATGCAATCAAATGTTTTATTGCCAAATAACATTGGTGTTCAAGCTGTTTATTTTAGTACATGCGTAAGGAATAAATGATATTTTACTTACACTATGTAGATCGTTTATCCCGCGGCAAGCAGATATGTTTCAAATTTGATTATAAGCTTCGTAACTGTACGTACCAATATTATATTGTATATTGGTAATATGGGCAGTTTATAAATTCTTATTTTGATTTATTGTTTTAAAAGTTCCAGTTGTCCATGGTATCGCCTTCAACAGTGGTCTTGGTGCAGCATGAATCACCGGGGGAAACAAAACTTTATATAATACCAGATTGAAATAAGAGCATCACGCTGCTGTTTCGTATTGTTAGTGTACTGAGATTTCCACTCAGTCTTCAGGAGTGAAAACACATATGTATGTATTTTGAAGCTTTGTTGAGGGCGGATATATGTAGATGTTTATAGGCCGCGGTTTTCACTAACTTTCGTGCGTACTGTGTTATCTTTTGTTAGCCATAGATTTATTAAAAGAACCGCGGAAATTTGAAGCGACAATAGCCTAATGGTTTAGGTTACAGTCTGTGAACCATAAGGCCATAGGTTCGGAACCGCTATTCGGCTATTGCAGTGAACCATCTTCTAGCATATTTCAATCTTACTTGGAAGGTCTATCTGGAATGTTAGTAATAAGCGTTTCATTTATTTAAAAAAATGAGGCATTCATATCCTCTTTTATAATCCAATTTAGGATATATACGATGAAATTGGAGATTGTTTTGATAATTTGTGACAGTGGCATAAGATTAATATCATTAGTTCCTGCGATGAGTCTGTTTTTTATATCATTAGTTCCTGCCTCAGATACTGATGATATAAAATGCAAAGACTCATCAGGCGGATCGGTTAGTAGAAATTGCACATTGATAAACTTGTTTTGAATAAAATTAATTAAATAAATAAATTATGTTGGTGTACAGAATAACGTAATTATGGGATTAAAATTAATATTTATTTTATAATTTAAATTAATCCTACATTGAAATAAACACAAGCAAATTTTTTTATTAATAACTAAAAGGCAGCATATATTCAAGAAAAGAAAACGTCAGCTAGTACAGACTTTAAGCCATTACCAATAATTTCATGCCATCATTTATGTCTAACTTGACTGTCACACAAGAACGTCGGGTCCGTCTTGTGTCAATCACGCCAAAAATTAAAAAGTGTTTCAATTTCCGTCCATAGTGTAACGAGCTAATTCTACGTTAAATAAATAGACAATGTACTGGTGTATTAAATGGTTTTAATTAAAAAAAAAAATTAAAAATTTTCTTAAAATCATGCTCAAAAAGTAGTAAAAGGAATCTTCTAAGTTTTTAGTGTTCCGTGCATCATAGAAAAAAAGTGAAGGGTTCCCAATTTATGGTCCAACTGTTTGTGTTAAGCCCTGTTTTTGTCAAAAACGCTTTAACGTAGTGACATAAAATATGAAACATACAAACTGTAAAACATTCAAGTATCTAGTTTAATGTTATAAAAAAATACGCACTTCAAAGCTTATTTTAACTACTTTAATAACATATAAAAATTAGGAAAATCCAAAAGTTAAAAAATAAATATAGCTCATGGAATGTACATTTATGTGAAACTGATTCCGACAGTGAGCACATTTTTATTACATATTAAATAAAAAACTGATGCAATGTTAAAATAGTAAAATTAAATAGAGTTCTATTGTACTAAATTCTCAACGACGTAAATAAAATGAACTAGGTTTATGGAACTTTTCGAGAGATATAATTACAATGCCGGCAGCGCATCTGCGGCTGCTGTGCTCTGACTCTAGGGCAGCGGTGATCACTTACCATGACTGAGATGCTTGTTCGTTTGCCACCTATTCTATTTTAAAAAAAATCCAGATGCAACATGAATGGATTTCGACCAAGAAGGGCCGTGCCCTCGCAAAATACCAGCGTGAAATACCATCATATGACACTGCTGTTTTGTGTATGGTGCGTGTAGGTATCGCGAGAGCAAACTACAGGTTATAGGTGGCATTCTTTCTCAATCCTCAGGCGGTGACACACGAATAATTGTATCTTGACTCTTTGTTGGGACACAATCGTTAATTACAATCAAGGGTACTGAATGCTCTTTTATGATCCATAATGTTATAATAAATATTTTTTAAATGATCACACCATTTTTGACCAATTATAAAGCTCAAACCAGCGTCTAAGCAGAGCAATGTATGAAATGTGGGAAATGGAACCCTAACAGGGTGCAAGTCATACACGCACTTGAGTTTCATTTTTTTTATTCTTTCATTTAGTTGGCTAAAATCCGCTTTGTTATTTGTAAACGTCAAACAAGGAAGATAAATTTCACCTTTAAATCATGGCATTATACTCAGCAATGTAAAAGATTATCGGTACTGCGAATCCATCCAGTAAATTAATAAATTATGATTTACGGTTACATTAATATTGATACAATGGCTCATAAATTCACAAGAGAAACAACTTTCCCAAATGTAAACTGATTTATTTCAGTAAAATCAAATGTATTTGAATCCAGCTAACTGGTTGACTTTTTAATTGTGGTGGAAATGCTAACAGAAATATAATATCTTAGTTTTACATTAATATTCTCAATGTATTATTATATTCAAGTCCTTGTTCTCAAGTTATCTTGTCAGACAGGCAATGCTCTTGTGTAAGACGAGACATACTTAAACACTGCCTGAAAAACAATAAGCATCTTAGTAAAGACCATATGTTTGTACCATTTGCAGTTAGACAAGACAGGTCTGTGATGGCTTCGGGCGAGATTATTTTAGAAGAACTAAGGACATGACTTGTTTTTGGCGCCGATGAAAAGAAGATTTTCTCGCTCAAAGTTTGAGTAAAACATTCCACTGATTTGCATTTAGCGTTCTTCACATAACCCCGCTCCTTATGGTACCACAAACAACAGGATTATACAATAATTTTAGGTTATTATAACTGTTCATATTACTTTCAGCTTTACACTTGTAATGTACATTTTCTTTATATAAATTATCAAAATGTAAAAATTGTCTATTTTTTTTCTATTCCTTTCAAATATCAAATATTTTTTCTACATGATTTTTAGATTCTAAATTTATTTAGAAAAATAATGTCTAATTTTTTTTTTTTAGTATTAAGAGTAACAAACGAGCACACAGTTCACCTGATGATAAGTGATTCCTGTGGCCCATGACATCTACATTCATCCTTGACAAGAAATCATAATGCAGATGCGTTGTCACCCTTGAGGACTGAGATGGAATGCCTCGTCTCCAGTAATAAAGGTCTCCGGATCCCTGCACTCACCAGACGAAACACATTCGCCTTAATTATAAGAGTGAGACACGTTATAATATTTTTGTTTCATAACCTAAACATATATTAATTTGAACTATGATTTTCAATTTACTTATGACACTGCTTGAATAAACCAGACGATAAAAAAAATCGGCTGTGTCTAATGCGATTATGCTAAGGTAAATTCTGAATTATATAACCATCCCAAATAGTTACATATAAATATATTTAGAACAGTAATACATAGGTAATGAATATCACTAATGGAACCCTACATATTTCGAAAAAATTTCTTAATAATGCATCGATTTCTAAGAAAAGCTAGATAAATCTTAAGAAAAAAAAGCATAATTAATAATGTTTATAATTATTTCCTCAACTTTTGCTTAAAATTTCCTTCACATTTTCTTTAAAGGAACTTTGTCGACGCCTTATATAAAGAGGTAAGAACGGTTATTGTAACGTAACGTTCTTCTAAAGCGGTAAAGAGAACATTGTCTGGAACAATATTCGCTCTAAATAAACTGAAATTGCTACCACAACGTTCGCATTAAGCAGAATTTGAATCACAGTTTCATTGGTTTTATGATGACTTGTACTTTTCGTTTTTGACCTTTTTTTAATTCATTTAATAAAATTAATACGGTACTTACACACAATTTAAAAGAATTGTTAAAAGAAAATACTGTAAAGTAGATTATCAATTCTGACGCTCAGTACAGCGTCAGTTCTTTGCTAAATACGGTCTGTATTATATATATCCCTCATAGATTGTTATGAAGCACGATTCTCATTTTAATTGTATTGAGGATACAAACGAATATTAATAATATAGCGCCCTTAATACCTGTAGGTTGTGTAGGCTTCCTTCTCATCCTCGATAAGGGATCGTAAGCGTACCAAGATGAATATACTCCTGAGTGCGAAATGGAATGTTACTCACCAGTGGAAACATTGCAGCAGTGCGTAACTATATTATAGTGGTATTCTGTGAGAGAAATGTCCTTCTCTGGTTGAGCCGACGCATTCATTCCTTAGAAGGAAACAAACTACAAAATTCAACTGCATCCATTGGTTTCCCAAAATTTTGCACAGATATTTGCTGTTGTGAAGTTAAAAATATTTTATTTTCTATTGTTAGTTACTTCGCTATACTATGATATATGGCATCAGATTCTCAAGCATAGAAAGAGAGTCCACCCATACGCAAATGGATTTGGGAAAAGTGACTATGTCCTGAGACCTGAGAGATATGTAGGTCTATATTAACGAAGACCCAAGAAAAATAATTCAGTCACACTTTTTGGTATGTAGCAGTTTCGAACAACTTGACCAATAACCGTTGAGATATTTTGGATTTTTAATCGTTTAATATTTATATAAATGCGACTCATTTATATAAATATTATACTGTCGGTCCATCGACTGCCCGAAAAGTCGGTTCGCATATCATATGTACATATTTTATGTTAACTATAGACGACACCGGCTAGATTTTGTTAGATATGTTTTCTTTACTAAGTCTTCATCTCTTCTTAGCAAAAAAATAATGTAATATCTTAATTTACTATTAGAGATTAGTATGGAGAAAGAAGGAACTCCTTATAACGTTGCCTTATTTACCGTATGAAAACAAAACATAACACGCGGGTTAATTAGGAAGGAGGCCTTGATCATCGTCTAAAGTGAAATACTGGGAGCACGGCATAACATTGTAGTCACGGTGCAACGGAACACATTGCCTTCGACAAAAAAGATGCAATTAAGCAATAGGCGATTTTTGGAAAACTGCAAATAAAATTATATGTTATATGTACCAGTGAAGGTGGCAAAACTAGTGACAAACAAATTAATGTATTACACAAATTATAGTTCCTTTCTAAATCACTATTAAAGGAATCAAGAATAAAAAAATGCATTATAGTTAAAATGTTTATTTCTATTTAAATAGTCGATGCGAAAATATTCTATTTCTCGACTTGTTCATTCGGCATTTACACTCTCGCTCTCAATCTTAATTCATCAATGCCCAACGCCACACATGAAATGAAATATGGTCCGATTAATACCAAACTATTATCAGATTCCTGTGTCTCCGCAAACAGTCAAACAATAGTGTGCAATATCTTAATATATATATATATAGGAGTGTGTGTGCATAAATATACATCCATTTAAAATATCACCAGATAAACATTACCATACGACTCAGGATATATTATTGGTATCAGCATTTTCACAAACAGAAGCACCCACTCATTGTCTCTTTAATATAATGCAATGATGTCCAAAAACGAAGTCTTTTATAGTTCTCCTCAAATAACTATTTTCACTTGAAAAAACGGATGAGGGTAAATTATTCCAGTTCCTTGCCACTTAAAATGTATTCCCCTCAAAGAACATGAAATGCTTAAGCTGCGATTATTTTCAGTGCCATTATAGGAAAATTATAAGACAGCGGTTTCGATAGGAGATAAGCGATAAGCTATATAGCTGACAATTTGTCATTGACTAATTGTCCGCTCGTCGTACTGTATTGCCTTCTATTGACAATTTGTATATTTTATTTCTTGATCCTATAAACATTATTAAATATGTTGTTTTTTTATTAATAGAGCGGAAGGTCAGATCTGTCTATAACTCGGCGGGGCCGGCAACCTTTTCACCAAGACCAAGCCCAGAAATATGAAAATTTGCAGATCTCTCTTATAGCGCTTGTGACGGATTCCATCACTTTGTTATACCTGTTAGTATATTATTTAAATTTAATCAGGATATCGGCTTCAAAACTGTTTCTCATATCAAAAGATTTGATTCTCACTTCAAAACTCCCATTTCAACGATTGAACAAGGTCGCACAAGTCTTTACAAATACAACTCACTCTATCATTAAACATATAAATAAAAACTTATGTAATTAAAACTATATTGTTTTTTGATTGTTTGATTTATGTTTATTTTGGTTTCAATTGCCTCATAGCTTTGCCATTTAAAATTTAGAAAAAACTAGCAAAAAAAGCAGAGAAAATCATCGTGCACTAGCAGCATAATGCTGTGATGTATCGTATGATGAGTGTAGGGATTCACAGACTCAAATATAGGTAACGAAGCATTCCATCTCAAATCTTAGGAGTGATAATGATAATAACAATGACAAATGAGCACATAGTTTACTTAAAAGTTGGAGTTTAATGTGATAGTTTTCATACAATATTAGAAGTAAAAAGCAAGCTCACAGCTCATCTAAAATTTAGAGTTAAATGTATCTCATTCCATCAGCATTCAAACAATATTTCAGGTGACAAACTAGCACACAGCTCTTCTTTAACGCTACAATTGAATGTGACCCTTTTCATCAAAAGTCATACAATATTTGAAGTAAAAAACGAGCACACAACTCACTTAAAAGTAAGAGTTGAATGTATCTCATTCCATTCACATGCAAACAATCAGGTAATAAACAAACACGTGTTTGCATTTAGAGTTTTTGATGAAGATGGATGTAGATATTATGAACTGCAGTAATCACCCCTAATAATACAAAAAAATCACTTCATAAAAATTTTATCTATTACAGTTAGTCATCAAAGAGCGCCAGACAGATTTTCAGAATATTCCGGCAGTCTGTTGGTTTCGTTAGTGTCGAGCTAATAAAATTTATTAGCGTTCTCACATCAGCGGCATCACATTTAACTTGTATTCTTAGTTTGGAGTTACTTTTGATATTTAGCTATTTATTGATTTTTAATTTCCATCTATTTTTTTGAAAAAGACAACTTAGTAGATTAACGCATCGTGTAAATAATTATATGTACGTAGAAGTTATATTCAACACATATTATATAGAGAACTTATAACTAAAGGTAAGGTATATAGTCTACTATATGACCCCTTTCAAAAAATGCGAAAGCCTTGTGGTGACGAAGTGAAAATAATACATAAACTAACATTCTCTTAGTACTTATTTTAAAAGTTCTTTTGCAATATGTGCATGATTTTATTAGAATACTGAAATACAATAATTGTTCATTTCAATTTTGCACTTAGCTTAATTTCAAACTAGTTATTATATTTTCAAACATATTACCCCAAAACTGTGATGAAAATTGAATCATAAATTAATTAAAACCTTCGGTGAGTATTCTCACTCACTGAACTGATTCATGAATATTTATCCACGTATTTAAGCACAAAGGCTCGGCCATAAAATAATTGATCTTGTGAAATTGTCGTGATATTATTTATTTTATAAATAACTGCTTACTTGTACTACTTGTATAACTGTTCTTAATTGCGTATTTACTATAATATATATTAATTAATGTATTTTAATAATAAACATTATTCAAAAACAAAGTTTTTTTTATTTGTTAATTTTTTCCAAACTACAATATTTATTGTAAGGTTTCATGCTGAGCCATCCACAGTGAAGCGAAGAGGAATGCACACAAGGCCAACCTAAGCGGTTGTGCCGGACCGGGAAGGTGATTTTTTCTGGTCTTGCTCACCTAAGATATACGCACGGGGACTATGAGGGCGGACGTGATGGTATACCATTTACATCCTTTTGACCGGGGACTACACTGCTGTTTGTTTCTAGCTATAGAATGAATAGGTCAGCCGGGGTGGGACCACGTCCTCAGAATACCAGCGTAAAGTAGCAGCATAATATTGCCGTGTTTCGTCTGCTGAGTGCAGGGTGCAAACCTTTATTAGTGGTGACGAGGCATTCCATCTCAGTCCTCAAGCGTGACAATGCATTTGCATTATGATTCTCATTAGATGTTACGGACCGCTGGAATCAATTACCGTTAAGTGAACTATGTGCTCGTTTGTTACTCTTAATGTATTAAAATAGACGTATGTTTATTTCATTTACTTTATTACTTGTCTCAGTCTGTTATTAGTAATCTGATGTATATAAATAAATCTCTCTTAGATATATAAAATGGTAGAGTCTTGTAAGAGTAAGTGTCTAGCTGTTACATGAATGGGTTGACTCGACTTGGTAAACTGCTGTGTTTCATCTGGTTAATGTAGAGATTCGGAGACCCAACCACTGAAGGCGAGGGAAAGGCCACTGTCATCACTTACCATCAGGTGCACGTAAGTAACAGGATTTTGCTTGGCTTAAAAAGCCTAAGCTTTTGCGTGCCTCCTGACGGACGTTGGTTCGGGAGGTAGCAATTCCCCGAGGAATTGATATCGCTGCCGATTTGTGGAGGTGATGTGCACGTTTTTCAATTCTAATATTATAAAAAAAGAGATTACCTTAAAGAATGATTCAGAGTCACCGATATCCATTTACAACATACAATGACATTTTAGTAAATGTTATAATAATAAATTCATAGTTTCAAAAATATATATTCAATATTACCATATGATAAACAAAAAGGTTCTTTTATTTCCTCATTTTGACTTTAATTCCATCGCTATCACAATAATCTTACTAGCAAAGATTATATAAGCCTTAAGCTTCCTAACAGGGGCATAGTCATTAAGTATTCAGATCAAATCAGTTTCTGATGTCGTCTTATTGGATCAGATTTGCTAACCAATAGTTCACACCAAGTGTTCTCTACTATTCACCAAAGCCTAATTGATTTATGAGAGATTGTTGGAATTGTCACAATAATACGTACTGAGAATATTTTACTAAGCGACTTACAAGATAATAAAGCGATTAAATCTGTATTTCTTTTGCGTATGTATTTTATTTTTCAAGTACCTCCAGAATTTATGATCTGATTTGGGTAGTCTTTAATTTATTAGTTACGTATACCTAAGATAATACAAATTATATATAAATTGGGAAAATATTTAATAAAGACATACATATCTGTGAGTGATTAAAATCTGCTAATCTCCAAAAATATATATATTTAGATTTATGAAGTTCTCCAATCCACACTGGGCTACCTTTATTGGACTCAATACTAGATATGAGGCCCCTTTAGTGAGGCTACCTAAGTTTTGGGTATAATTTCACTTTGAAGGGAATACTCAGTCACGCAGCATTAACATGGTTAACAGAAATCACAGATCTTAGTAAAATTTTCTCTTAGATTTGTCACTTAGTTTTTTTCAAAGTAAAACTTCTTTAGGCACGATAAGAGTAAAAAATTTCAAGGTGAAATTAGAGTCAATTTATTCAAAATAAAAAGTTTTTAATGCAAAACGTGCGGAGTACAGAATTTTCTGGGCCTTTCTGAGAAAACTGCTTGGGAAGCCCATAAGAAAGAAGCGCTTTGTGCCAAACCCGATCGAAGGACTTTGCTACGTCTAGACTAACCAAAAATAAAATTATATATGTATTTATTTGGTAATTAAATTATTAGTAGTATTTTCTATTTTTTTTACAAAAGGTTTTCTATCAAAGATTTGTACACAAGCCCTTTTATCATCACAATCTTATCTCATTATTAGTTCACTGTTAGCAAGTCCGATCTGATCGAGAGTCCACTTACAATACATTTGCTACCAACTTTTACATCATCATTGGATGATGAGATTCGAGGACGGGTCGATAAATTATTAAAAACAAGACAATCTGAAATATTGCCATCGGCTGAATGCAGAAGTAGTATTTATTTCAACAAAGTTCACAGCATTTTAGATTAATATTACATAATCCACCTTAATATAAATAGATCTAAAGTTATTAATGAGGTTCTATCTAAATTTAGTTCATTTAAAATTATATTTCAGTGAATGTGCACACACAAACGCATGTAAAAGATGCATTTGTGTACGTGTGTCAGACAATATACTGCACGGTCTATAAAACCTATTTTAAAATGTTGAAATATATCAATATCAGAAACTCGATTTGCAATACGAATAACATAAACGTGTAGTGAATGAATAACAGTCATAATTCTTAATAAAGGAAGTGGTGAAGAGAGATATATACCACGCATATGTAATCTCACCACAAAACCGGACGCGGCTGTCATTTAACTGACTATAAAGCTTTTCTTATTCAAACAAGTAAATATTAATGCAAGGGTGTACATGCTGTAATAGTCCAAAATACGTTTGTATTTTGGACTATTACAGCATGTAAGCTTCCGTTATGGTGAAAATGATTTGCTGTCGAATTGGTGAATTTGATCACGCCTGACGAATGAAACAATTTACATAATTGAAAGGTTTATTTTATCCTTGGACATTATTAATTGGTATAATTTCATGATTTTGTTTGATTACTCATCTCGTATTGCGGCGTTGCATTGTCACTGATCCTATTGTAAATGTACTTACACTGTACATCAAGATAAAAGAAGGCGACAAGTGAGTGCGTTTCGATTTGCAGAAATGCCTACAGAATAATCACAAAATAAAACTGTGTTTAAAATTGATCTGATTTGTGTCTTTGGCAGCGTAAGCTGATTAAAATTCCATTGCGAAACAAAAAATAATGCAAATTTACACCATTATGACATGTTTTCTCTATGTTATCGATATGAATAAGTTATTTGATTACATTATCTATTAGTATCTGCTACGAAACAATTGAAATATTTCCAATATATACAACGTAATCATCTGTACGAATTAATTGTTTATGGCGTCACTTATTGTACTATCGTGCTAACCATTGTCAAATGCCATCAGTGACAAAAAGGCACACAACTAACCTAAGTATTATGCGATGACTGCCGTCCATAACCACATCCACCTTCAACAAAGATTTTAAGGTACACAGGCGCTGTCGACAACAAGCGTACTTGAAAATGGTGACACTTTTACTAAAGAAATTTGTTTTGTCTGGTAGGTGTTCCGTCAACTTATCTCACCCTTAAGTTCGTCGTGCTACTTACAAGACACCCAGTATATTTTTTAACATCTATTTACATTTTTAGCAAACATTATGCCTTAATTCTGATTAGAAGCTATAAGTATTACATATTCTGCGCCCTTGAAGCTGTCCCAAATATATAATTGAAGGATTTTGTTCAAAAAAATGGAATATTGACGTTAAACGGCAAAAGATGATTTAATTACTTTAATAAAATATACAATGAAAACACAGAACCTTTACGCAGACGAGGTTTTATTTAATTTAGTCTAAATATGTTTTCATGGGTGAATCTTGAAAAAAAATGATACTGTTCCGCACCGATAACCAAAAAAGTTTTCACGTAATGTTATTTACCTCTAACGAAAATTCATTATATCGTTACTCCAATTTCTTTGTGATATTTATTATATTTAGATGCAAAGAAATGGACAACGGATAGTTTTTTTAGTACCAATTTTATATGTATTGAGATATTTTTGAACTATCAATCTGAACACATAAACTTTTTAGCCAGTAAGAGATTCGTTTGACCAACATGACATTCTATTTCAGTTTGTTTATATGTATTAACTGCTTTTTAAACGTAAATTATAGCAAATATATTGAGATTTCTCTCTGTTGTTCTTTTAATTTATAAGATTTATTGGAGAACTCTAACTGTAAAAAGATCAATCTTTTAGTCATTAGTCAATGTTACGTTACAATTTGCTGGGACATGGTTTTACTCAATTTGTAAATAATTTATAATCGTTTCTGAGATTTTAACAATACACCTTAATTTTCTTTTAAAAATAAAGTTGCTGGTATTTATTTATTTACATTTATTAACTACTACACAGTGACAGTTTTAAAGCTAGTTTGCAGTTTGTTTCTCGCTGCCGAATGAATGGGTCAGGGTAGGAACACGCCCTCACAGAATACCAGCGTAAAATAGCATCATAATGTTTCTGTGTTTTGTCTGGTGAGTGCGGGGATGATTCCTTGTCAAGGATCAATGTAGATGTCATGAGCCTCAGGAATCACTTAGCATCTGGTGACATGATATTTAACAAAACAAAACTTATTTATTAAGAATGTTTACCGTGACTATGTTGGACCATTTTATTGACACGAAACGGGTACATCTAGTCAAAATTGTAATATCTAATGTTTAAATCTTAATGTTGTCTCTTTAAATAAATTTATATCTATCCTTTTCTATTATAATGTTTAATAATAAATAAATCACAGTTTAATTATTTATTGTTGTATTCAAAACGTTTTGTATTAATTTAAAATACACATAACAAGAAAACATGTAATGTATTCAGTTTCCTGAATCTGGACTCACGTTCGTGTAAAAGCTGCCTCGAGGCTTATTAACTTCTTAGTTTGTTTTAACATCTTCGAGATAAGAAAACTTTGGAAACAAGATAAGGATAACTAAAAGGGACAGAGGTTACTACGTGCGATAAATATACTAGTAAACATATAAATAAAAAGCCAGAAAGGGTTATATTTTTACGAAAATTAAATACGTCGAATTACGAGCATTCATTCAAAGTTTTATGGAATAATTTCAATTCATTGTTATTGGACAATTTCGTCTAGTCACCACAAGTTGTCTCAGCTTTAGAAATAATTTTCATATTTATAATCATACAACACTTGCAATAATCCACTCCACTTATCCAGACTACCACACCTTGAAATCAGAAAGTGTTCCACAATAAACGCGTCTAATAAACATTATTAGTAGAGGTACACTGCAGCAAATTTCTAGCTACAACATTAATAACGCAAGTCTTAGGCAATATCAAAACCGAACGGCTAAGGCTGTTCCATGAGAACCAGCTGGCAACACGAGAGCATTTATATAAATATATATTTTATATTCAAAATTTTATTTCACAAGAATTGTGGTAGAGACACGTTGTAGTTTTCTAGCATGAATGGATCGGCTCGGCAGAAGTGAGGTAACCGCAGCGAGCACCTTGAATTAACTATATATGTATAGGATATATTATACTTCCGACTTCCCTTTCCTGTTGACTTTATTTTGCATAACTATGAGATATTTACGTGGTCGAAATCTAAGACAGTCGTCATTATAAATGAAATCGACTAGTAAACTTTTTTCTTTTTTAGTACTATATAATTTATATTTGAGATTTATTTACCTTGTTGTGCTTTTTATATATTATTCAAAGAATATTTATTCAACAGTTTTAAAGTTATTTTTTAATTAATTTAATAATACTTTTATTTTATATATTGTCTATTTATTTCACTCATACTTCTATTTCTTTCTCCTTCACCCAGAGGTAGATCGGCAAATAAGGCTTGAGGCCTAATTAAGTCTGTCTGTATTTGTGTATATGAAGTTTACATAAATAAATGAATAAAAGCATTCATTATTACGAATGCTGACCAAGAACAATTATAGCATTTAATTGTTAATTATACGTCTAGTCAAAAAGCCTGTCCATTGTCACACAACTGTCACACGTACGTAACGTACGTAATGACTTAATGTTAAATTATTATTGACGTAAAATTCTTTTGTTATTAGATTCGAAAAGAAATTGTCTTTTAATATTAACGGTAATTATAGTTAATTACATGCGACATTTTTCATGTCTTGCGTGATCAATCATATGTTATAGAAATAGAGTAGTGACTGTGTAAGCTTTTCGTTGTATATATTTACCTAAAAAATGTAATTATAATATAAAATATATATAAGTACTTAAATTTAAAAAAAGACGATCAGTATAAATGTCGATATGTATGTATTTCGATGTAATCCAGATCGGCCAATAATTTATTATTTATCATTACAAGAAAATATAAAGGAAAAGCGTTATTCATAACAAGACAATAAAATTTGGTTTTACCCTTTTTGTTGCTATCTTTATATTAACTCTTATAGAAAGTCTTCTCATACTTTTATGTTATTTCATAATAAACTAAGATAAATTATTAGTAATCTCATTAGTTTTAAGAGTTATCTTAAATGTAATAAGACTAATAACTTATTTATTAGCTTTAACATAACTGTTAAAAAATATAAATGACATGAGAATTCCGCGAAATCGCAGTGGATTCGCCTCATGAACTATTCTCTAACATCGTCCCTAGAGAGTAGGCCTATGCTACTTTTAATATGCACCATACATACTTGTGCCCAAAACATTGGATATACCATACATATAGTCATTTCGATAAATCAGTATGTGTGTTTGCGTGAACTAGAAGCCACTCCGATTAGCGTAGCTCCGCAACACGGCCACTATGCACCAGACGCAATAACCACGACACACAACATCACAAAAATTACTCTCTATACCCAGATACTATGCCAATATCATGAGTTAAAGGAAGCAATTGCCACAACCATAAACTAATCGAAATGTAGTTAAATATTTCAAGGGTATTTGAAATTTTTCAATAAGCTGCGAAGCAAATAAACTGTATCTTCTAAATCACTGTGCGCTCAACACGTTAATTAATTAGTTATATATGATTACATTGATGCAATATCATTGGATCATATATTAAAGGTTCATTCCAGTACCAACAAGTTCTTGAATCTTGTTCAGTCTCACTTAATTAATAAATATAATGATTATGAAACGTTATATATAACGAAGAATGAAAAAGTAACCTAAAATAGCATAAAGCTGCTATGTTTTGTCTAGTGTAGGGATCCGGAGATCCTTGTTACTGGTGACGAGGCATTCCATCATCTCAGTCCTCAAGGGTGACAACGTAGCTGCATTACCTTGTCAATGATGAATGTAGATGACATGAGAATCAGGACTCACTTGCCGTCAGGTGAACTTTGTACTCCAACTGTGTTACTCTCTATGTGATATATTTTTTTTATAGTAACATATTATAGTATAATAACATATAGCGGTATTTATATGTATAGGTTACTATACATATAAATACCGCTGCTAGGTATAAATATCCTTCTGAGAAAAGGTGTTGGAGTATATTCTGCCATGCAAACTTAATATATCTTAAGTTATTTAAATGTAAAGTAGAGAAGTAAATGCATATTACAACATTGCAATGCGTTGAACATGCTTATGTATATTGTTTATTCTTCTTTGTATATTTTTTAGATCTTCAATGTTTTCGAAAGAAATAAGACCAAAATATAAAACAGTCATGTTAATTAAATTAATCCTCTAACTCGTGTGCGAAACACGAAAGGTAAAGCAAATTTTTCAAGTTTTTATTGCCATCGTTACTGGTAAAATGTTGAATTACGTTATTAAAACTTTTAGCGTAAACACGTTACAAAAACAAAAATGTAATGACTACGATATTTTTCAATTTTATTTCTACAATTTTAAAAATTTTGGAAATATAAAAAGTTACATTGTCGTTTATTTAGATTTAGAATTTATGTTATAATAATTAAGTGGAATTCAATGTTTTTTCTTTAAATATTAAAGAGGATACAAAGGATTAAACGATGATATGGATAAAGTATAAATAAATTAAATTCAAATTTAATTAGTTACGTGAATAAAACACCGTATAAAATATTAACTATTAATTAAAATATTAGCAGAATAGTTTTCTTTCTGTTTGTGCAATGTACTATATAAAAATACTTGAATATTACGCGTATATAAATGTACTCTGTGATTAGAACATTTGCAACAATTGAACGAATGGGAATGGAAACAACTGAAGGTGCAATTAAATAATTCATTATTTTAGTTTCTAATGAGCACATTAATATTATCAAGCAGCTAACTAATATTTTAGTTAATAGTTTAGTTTCAGTAGATTATTATATTGGAAATAGAATGTTGAATATTTGATGCTATTTTTTGTTAAATATTAAACTTCTATGTAGTTAATTACGGTACACTTTGTTAAGTACGGACACATCTTTAGATTATTAAAAATTAAATTCATAAAGCTTACTTGCTCATGAAAGTATAATATTTCTAGTGTGTTAATGATTGATATAAAACCATGTTAATTCCTTTTTGGGCACAAAACATAGATTTTAGAGGATAAGTTATAGGAATTATTGTAATGTTGGACACAAGATGATTCACTTTTATTAAAGATTCACGTTTACCTAAAACGGCTTCCTTACTTCTTACGATAAGCTTTTATAGACACTTACGTTAAAATAATGTTTTAATTCTCCATATTACTTTAATAAAATACAATTACTTGCATAATAATAAAACTACTAGTATTAAAATGGTCGTTTGATTTGCGTTAAAAAAAATATTCAGGAAATTAGGTTAGTCTCGCATATGTGAAACACGTCACGTCCGAGACGTCCGTTGCAAATTTAAATTGTATATTCCGGTGTTAACCATAGAATATACTAAAATCCAACAAATATATTTTATACAACTAAAGATCACTCACTGTATTGTGGCAAGTTTGTCACTTTAATAATGATTATGTATACAGTGGGACCGTAAATAAACTACCCCTTATTAAATCGATATAATAAAGCAAATATAATAATTTATTACTTAAATATTTTGATGATTGTCGCAATGAAATCACGCCTTTATATGTCATGAAGATACTTCTTACTGGTGACGAGATATTCCATTTTAATTCTCGGGGGTGACAGCGTATCTACATTACGATGAATATAGGTTTCTCGGGCCGCACCGTCACACGTCACCGTTTCCTTCACAATTTCCTTTAAAAAGTACCTACAAAGTGTACCATAAAAATAAAATGAATCCAGTAGTAGAGCCAAAACACACATACATACAAAAACAATCCTTCTAAATTAGTAATCTCTGTACTTATAATGTTTGAAAATGTATTTTATCCTCTGAAACAATTTTAATAATAATGGACTGTTTGACAATGGAAAAGAAAAATTCAATTTAGCGCGACATAGAAGCAGTAATCAAATAGTTCTACGAATAAAAGGACTTTAAAATTTGATTTGAAACTGGAAGCGTAATTTTAAATTCCTATTTTCTCGCTTGAAAATTTTGACTATGAATATCGTTTAAACTTTACTAGTTGAAAGTAGGATATCATGTATTGATTTATATTAAACGTATTATTTTTTATGACAATGCTTTTCTTCATTCGCATGTAGCACGAAAAACAAAATCACTGGAAAGGAAAGATCGTGTTCATACATAAATATAGCAGTAATGCAATCGAGAAGTGAACGAATTGAACCACATACGAGTCAATACATTTTTGTTGTAGGAGCTATAACTTTTTGGTTATTAAATAAATTATTCATAGTAAGATTTTTTAAATTACGTTTTAATTAATAAAATTAAAATTTTTATACGGGCTTTGTTATAAGGACCTTATTCCTTCCTCACCACTTTGTAATAGCGCTGCGCTATCTATTGGCACGTTCAGTTTCCCTCCAATCGGTTCTTCGGAAGGAGCGTATGTCCTTCTCTATCCCGTCGATACTCCAGCGTTGGACCATTTCAACGACCAGTTCATTCGTTTTCCAACTGGTCGTTCAAACTATGTCCTTTTAACGCCACGATCTTTACTCATCTTCCTACTTATTACATTAATTTATATAATATATACAATAATAATAATCTGAACAGAACTCTGATTATTAAGAAATATATGAATTGAAACGAATTTAAATCTTATTAAGATACAAGTATTAAAAACTACTACAAAATGTTTTCTCAAAATTTGAAAAAAATTATAAATTATGATTTATGCACAAATTAAGGAAAACCACGTGCCAGCAATTTGTGATGTTGCAATGACTAACGGGCCGCGTTGAAATATCTTTACGGAGTTCAAATGTAATTTTATTTAAATTTTTAAAGTCGAGTCTCTTTTATAAATTCATTTACTCTAAGTATTACGCTACATCATTAGAGTACTTTTGAATTGAAACATCAAATTATTTAGTCCTCATTGACACTTTTATATACCTATGTAGAAAAGCAGAATTGGAGTAAGGAGATGGCTTAAAAGTACAAACATTAATTTAAATATTTTTTTTGTCAACTTACTAATAAGAAGAAAGGTAAATGCTTACTCTACTATTTTCTAATTTGTTTGTTTTAAGATCTTCGCGAAATGAAAACTTAATAAACAAAATAAGGGAAACCAAAGGGGTAAAAACTTGGGAATAACATTATTATTAAATCTATTGAAAATAAACTTATAATTCTCAGTTTTTGGGGCAAAATATAACAAAATAAACAACCATCTTTTTTATTATTATTTTTTACTTACTTTACACAAATAAATTCATGCATGACGCAATATTTATAAGGTTTTTGGAAAATTTCTAGAAAGGCGTACTAAGTATGAATTTATGTAATATTAAGTAAATTCCGTAATTTTAATATATAAGTATTATATAATATAGTTTCCATGTTAATTGTCGTTGAGAATGATTGAAAGAGTTTATGGGTCGCAGTCATATCTTATCCTGAAATAAAAAGTCGCAAGATACACGATGAGATTAGTCACTCATGTATATATAGTCCTAGAGACAATGAAACTATGCTTCTAAGGTAAGAAAGATATTCCTCAAGGTTCCATGCTAGGTGCTCTGCTTTTTATAATTTCCGCTATAATATAATAAATTATCTTTTTACTGAAATTACCGTTTAATCGCTGCTAATTTACAGATATATGTACATAACCTGGATCGTAAAAATATCAACGCGGCAGATAACGGTAACTAAGTTAAATCAGGATTTCAAAGTTTTGCTGATAGGTCGGACAAATTATGTATTCTTATGACGTCAAAGTCAGATCTACTTATCATAGGCACTGAAAAGCATATTGAAGATAAAAATTTAATGAATTATACGATGTGCGTATTGATTAAGATGATTATATATTGAGAGATAGAATAAATGAATAAATATAGGTGTGATATTTATTCATTTATTCTATAACTAAACGATACATACGAACCAAATGTTGGACCACAATTGTAGTGTGTGCACCATTGTGGTGGTGTTATAAGTACAGCTACATTATTGATATATATAACTATATATATATATATATATATATATATAACCAACTTGGACTGTAGAACATTAGTTGACCAGCTATACCATGCACCATGCGCCTTGAGCTCGTGTAATTATATGATGCCGCCTTACTTTACTTTGCCAGCAATTTATTCAACATTGACCAAGCGTCACTAGTGCGAAGGAATATACCATCGTCGTCGTAGTTATATTTATATGAAATATAAAACATGAATATAAAATAATATTGTTTAAAGAATTGAAATTATTTTTATACTCGATAAGCTTCTTGCTTTTGGGTTGCCCTATAGCGAACTAACGTACCACGCCTGGCAACAGACCGAGCCCCGTGATATCATAATCATCTTGTAATTCACCACCTAGGTGATAGCACTCAAGTGTGTAGGATATTTTAAATTGCATAATACATAAGGGGTTACAATAAAGTTTGAAAGTCCTCAAAAAAATAAAAAAATAAAGCAAGTATTTATTTTACATAAAATAACCCACATAGGCTTATCGCCTGACACATTTAGGAAGTCGTAGGTTAGTGTTGCTATTTTTGGCTATTTTGTTTGAGATATAAGACGCTAGGTTTTATATAAACATATTTATGTCAAATAAAAAAGGTCTTATAAAAAATCAGCTTAAATTTGACTTTGCATTCCATCTTAGTCTTCAGGGATCGGTGTAATGATTTTCGGTGTTTTGTATTTATTTAGAATATTTAGTTTGCTTAAATAGTTTTCTTCTAATTGTAAATCTAAAACTGGCTGACTCACTTATTTAGGAACATCGTAGCGCAAAGTTAATAAGTACTGGAACATTATTCAATACATCACGTTTAGCTCTTAATGAGATATTTGCATACAAGATCTTAATATATGATATATTCAATAAAAATATTTACTTATATACTATATTTAATTCAATCTGAAAAGCGAAGCTCATTAATACAGATAAGTCGGCATTCGACCTTCACAAATAAATCGTAATTACGGTTTCCTGACATCTGGAACCTAATCTAATAGTTGAAGCGTCTATAACAGAAAATAACTAAAATTAAATTTTAATAACTAAAATTTCTTACACACACAGCTGCCTAATGTATGCTTTTTGAACCATGCATGGAGTGCAAACACCGGAATTCCGAATCCAAATACTGCATTTGCCTTTGAAATGTTAATGCCACATTCCATACATTCGGTATAAGTTACTTCCAGGAGAAGGAAATAAGATAATTAAAGCTAGTTTCCTATTTCCTCTGTTGGCTTAGAACGTATGATTTGAAAATTAGAATATTGTAGTATAATTAAGGTCTATGAAAGATCCGTTAATTTATTTAAACATAAGTTTTAACTAATCAATGTGTGAATACAGAGTTTTTAATATAGTACGAACACATTTAACGGTGTGTTGTAGCGATTAGTTAGTATTTAGCGCAGAGTCATTAAAAATTCACTGCTAAAGCCAAATTACAGCAGACTGTGTGCTACGTTGCAGTTAGATTCTAGCTTAAGAATTAATGGGTCGGCTCAAAGGGTGTAGGACCAAGCCCTCACAGAATACAAGTGTAAAATAGCAGTATAACGCTACTGTGTTTTTTCTGATGTGTGAAGGAATCCGGAGACCTTTATTTAGTAGTAACGAGACATTCCATCTCAATTCTCAAGGGAGACAGCGAATCTGCGTTATAATTCCTTGTCAAAGATGAATGTAGATGTCATGGGCCGTAGGAATCACTTACCATCAGGTGAACTGTGTGCTCGTTTGTTACTCTCAATGTAATAAAAAAAAGACAATTGGATGATTATGAAAAATATTACTAGGGTAAATGACAGCATAGATTCTGAACAATCAGTAGAATTTCTTTACAAAATGATACAAAGGAACACTCAGTTCATCCGATGTAGTCAATCTTCTCAAGTCATATTCTTCAATAGCCATCAAGTAGTGAGCTGATATTTGGAATACATACACAGATGTACACATAGCCAGGGATAACTAATGTTGAAGCACCGGTAAAGATTATCACTATTGTCGCTATTTATAGAATTAAAAATTAAGTCAATATGTACAATATAAGAAAAATGTATCACAGTTGGTTTTGAAAAGTTGGGGGATATGACAGATGATGACGCGTCCGCACAGGGAGGAAAACCACGTCTCAGCAATTTGTTACAGTAACTAATGACCGCATTAAGAACAGCGTTACGGAGCTAGGAAACACCGTTGTTTAATTTTATTTATTTTTACTGAATTGTTAAAATCTATTTGATAGAAAGTAAAGTTACAGCTTACAGTTATACATTCCATTGCTGGGCATTGAACTCCTATCTTTAGAGGGTTCCTCACGCATCTTCATTTGCGGACTTCACATGTCTTTAATACATATATTTTATATAATTATATCTTTGACATGCATGATTCCTCGTGATGTTTGCATTCACCGCCAAGTACAGGGTAAATAATGTGCTTAAAATTTCAATAAGCAATTTAATTGAAGCAGGTACTAAGGTTTATTTATTATTATTTCTGTATTTTTATATATTTTATCTTCAGATGCATCAAATGTAATAACAATAACTGAAGTACTTTTTATATATGTGGGAAAATGTCTTATCCGTACCCGCCTTCAAGTAAGTTATGTCCGAGTCGCATAAACTAGAATCCCACGATGGTCCTTGGTCACATACGGCAGGTCCAAAAAAACTCTCGCACACAACGCTGGCAGCGTCTTCTCGAGAGAACCTTCACTCCTCCACCTCCAGGCAAGTTACATCGTAATACGGAGCGCGCCTTCGTACACGGCTCCCATCACAATGCAGGCTGTGCAGTACCCAGCCTGCCAGAGATAGTCAGGAAAGCGAGGTCTTGCAAGCATCAATATTCCCAGCCCCCTCCACTGCATCTGGTCTCCATCGCCTTAATTCAGTGATGAAGGATATGATGAGTGGCACAATGTCCAACCAATACTGCTTTTTACCCAGCAGCTCCACTGTAGTTGCGATGAGAAAGCAGAGTGCCGCAACTCAATACCAAACTCCTCTCCCCCTATGGCTCGACCTCAGCTGCAGAGGGTAAGGTAACGTTGTCGTGTCCTATGTCCTGGCACAAGTATTTAAACAAAGAGAAAGTTAGCAATGTTCATAGCATTATTAGCATTTTTTTTAATGTCCCAATACATTTCTGAATCGATCTGAATTGTTTCTTTCACTTCCCGGACGGAAGTCCTTTCACTCGTATATCATGGAATGAATTACATTAAATTAAACTATTTGAATTTTTAGGTAAACGTATTAGTGCGCAGACTGAAAATCAGTTTGTTCTTTGTTTAATAATGCTTTCATATCCTAATTTAATAAGGAAAATCATTTATAGGATTTCTCATTTTCGTATTATATATTTGAATATTATATTACGAAAATTTAATAACGCCTTTTCTGCTCTGGGGAATAAATCCACTGACGACTTGACGACGCAGCACAAGACTGTTCCCACCTTGAAGTTTTGGTATCTGACATTTTTTCTAATATAATTGGTCAAGGATATACAATATCACTTACTCCACGTCACTCGTTAACGTAAACATGGGCAAACTGTTGGCATTTTACTTATTCGTGTCATACTTACGAATACTTTTTATCGACAATGAAAAATATCGGAAGCAGTCTAGTTACGCCGCCGTTAAATTTCTCCTCACATATAAAATTAAATAGTAGATTTACGAATGTATTCACTTTCATGGAGCTTAGGTCACGTTCTCTCACAAATTGTTCCAAAACTTATTGACTTGTTTGTTTTGACATTTTCAAGATAAGAAAACTTAGGAAACAAGATTAGTACAACTAAAAGGTACAACAGTTTCTTACTCATGCGTGTACGAAAAATGACTATAAATTCTAAGTTAATCTAAAACAAAAAAAGTTTCTCGTAACGCAAATGTTTAATATAAACGTAAAAATTACTTTATGAGGAGAGAAAGAGGTTTCTTAACCGGCAACATTTTTTTAAGTATAATAATATTATTAGATACATGTCTAATAATTCACAATCAGTTTGTGAAATTTGTTATAGGTATATAGCACTAAATCTAACTTACTTTTTAATAATTTTGCAACAGTTTGCAACCTACCTCCTTTTGTTGACTTTTTTAGCAGAAAACTTAAAAAAGAGTAATAATTCAAAGAAAAATAATACTTTTTAATATTTTCATTAGTATTCCTAGCATATCTACTAAGTCTACTCCAGGAGGAATTTCATTCCAAGAAACGTTTCTAGGACCTCTAAGAAGACACCTATTTCCAAGCCGAAATGGTATAAGCACTGTTGAATACGCGAATAGTAATCCCGATCAATAATCTCCTTATCAACAGCCACTCTAATTTAGGTTCGGAATACTTCAATACATTTATCACTATAGGCCTGTGAAGCATTTAAATTTGTAAAAAAGCTAAATCTCTTTATACCGATGATGAAGTTATTTGGAATACTGCAACTTTGTTTGATGGCTAAGAATTCACCTTTTGCTTAAAAAACGAAATTAGTTAAAGGTAAACGTTCAACGGCCTAGCTTTTATACAAAATAAAAACAAATATAAGAACTTACTCTTTAAATACTGTCAAAAAACTCCTAAATGCCTTTTTATCACCTTATAACCTACATTGAACTAAATAAATTACTTTTCTATAACACAAACAACAATTAATATTCAGCGCATTCCTTTTAAACGAAACATTATTATGAGGGAAATGCTTGGATATTACATACATATTGCACTCGCTGACGATGAATTTGTATGTAAAGGTTCGTGTGTGCATATTACAGCATACAATTATAAAAAAAAATAGAACTTAAAACTAGCTGTATTCACCAAAATCTACATTTTATAATCGACTTTTTGAAAAACGGGTTCTAAAAAAGGGTATAACAATAACTTAATTGTTTAAGTACCATAGCGAAACTTCCATCTCCTAGCACAAGCATTTGAGTTTAGCTGGAGTAGTTAACGGGAACGTTTGTTATGTTATTGGCATTATTATTAAAAAAAAACTTGTTCTATTATTTTGCTTTAGGTTGTGTGCTAATGCATTTTTAAGATTATTTTGGGGTGTGATTAACCCTGTTGACAGCAATATCCATCTTTAATATTAAATTAAGAAAACTTTTGAATTCATTTACAGAAATTGGTGATTCAATTCATTTACCAGTAACCAAAATTCTTAACACAACGTATGAAATACCCGAGAGATGCTTTAAAAGTTTGGTTTTCTTAGAAGGGCGAGACAGTATTACATGTCCATCCATCGGTTACAACTTTACAAAGACCAAGTTCCACCTCACACGGAATACTGTTCTCACGATAAGCTGACAACCATTTAAAAAGTCAATCTACACAAAGTAACTTTGATATTCCTTTTATAGAAACAATTATGTTGCCTTAACGGTGGCCTTATATCTTATGTAGGAAAAAATATCATATAAATAAACAGAAAGATGTTCATCAATTCTATTACCTAATTTTTGTATCAAATTTGACACTTGAAAGCTTTAGTGTAGTTAAGCTTCATAGTGGTCAGTAGCGTTTTTTTTTGTAATGCGTTATCCCCCTTATGCGAATTGTATGCTAAAATTGATGCTAAATCATTCACATCACGAAGGCATAATAAACAAGTTTAATTGTTTCCTAATGACAGTACTCATTAGTGTGTTTTCCATAACATCTGCATCTCACATTTGTTTTTCACACTAACATGGAACAAAATGCTCTTGAAACGCGGGGTGCAACTTTTTACAGGCATACACGATGTAGAAATATCATCTGTTAGTGGACGGAAATATCGGTATAAAATACATTAAACCTTTTTAAAAAGTACACTACAATTTGTAATAAATATGTCACATTCTTTCGTTAAAAGTTAGGGAACGAATGAATCAATGGATATAAAATTGAAAAATGGATATAAATACATAAAACTCGGTAAAGTTTTGTGTTACCAGTACGTTTTACCGAAACAACAAATAATAAATAAGTATTCACAAAGGGATAGTCTAATATTTATATATAACTAATAATTTGTACGTAACTTTAATCTCCAGCCGTATCTGGGCCGCGTTCCTTCCTATTCCAACTGTTTCTAAGATTAAATATAGGGATTGTTTAAAATTTTTAAATATTAAGGTAATTCGAACTTTTTTAAATTGTTTACGCTACAAAGTTGTTTTAGTTCATGTTTCGTAAAGCAACAAGTACAAGACATTATATTTTTTATTTTGTTTACAATTTAGTTCTTATTTCATGATATGAGCGGCTATTGTTTTGGGTCGCATTTCTTACTTAAAATTTAACAAGATAATAAGCACAATAAAACTCTAGAACTAAGATTTCTTTAGAGTTTCATGTCACCAATATCTGTTATATATCTATTTCTTTTATTTTTTAACCACCATACCGAATCGGTAGTAAATCAAGTCTGGAAATTTAACCAGTATTACCATCGAAATATTTAATAATTAAGCCGTCTTAGGTCTATGTTCTTTATAATAAATTGAGTATTAAGACGTATGATATATGTAATAAGAATTTGAAATCACATTACATTTGAAGTTGAATTAAAAGTGCGAGGAAATTTGTTATTTGTTATTAGCTTTTTAGTCTTCTGTATCGAAATAAATTTTAAATCAAATAATCGCAAGAAAACGCATGTTCAAGAAATAAAAACATCGAAGACATGTGAAGTCCGTAATCTTAGCTTTAATATAAGAGGGCTCAGGTGAGAAGGCCCAGCAGTGAGTTTTATGAGAATATATTCCGTTTGTTTTTTTATTAAGTAACATATCTCACTATAGTTCATTTAACCATAAATTGAAAGAAATTTGTTCAACAAAAAATTCATACACCGATTTAAATATTTCTCCAGATTTAAAATTTCACTAGGCACTGATCAATTTCCTTCAAAATTAAATGTGTGTTAAATGAAATATCCTCAAAATTTCAGGATATATTTTAACGAAGAATATTTATTTAATTGGATAGAAATACATTAATCAAAATCAATACAATATATTAATTTTCATTTCAATCCATCGACTAAAATATTTTCAGATGTGAATTTGTAACTTTATATTTGTATTAATTAAACATGTTACAATTTCAATATCATAACATGCTTGTGGTAGTAAAATAATTATATACGCCTAAATATTATAATTGTATATATAATAACACTGCTACGAAAATTAGCCAGTAAAGTAATTTACTAAAATGTACTAGCATATTTTAGCCAGGTTAACCTCATTACAATCTAAAATAGATTAAAACCTCTGAATTCCACGTGGTAAATAAGAAAAAGGGGGAAAACTTTAATATTAAGAATATCTTTTACTTAGGGATATAATGAAAAGATAATATTATTTATTCTTTTTTAAAATTAGATATAGTTATGATGTATTTTACATCTCTATAATTATTCACTTTTGTATATATACCTATATACCTTTAGTATATAGTATTTACATATAACACGTAACATAGTTTTGCGTGACAATTAAAATTAACCTAGTACATTAACGGAAAGTATATAAATTAAATATAAAAGAGTTAACACTTACATTTGCTCTGTTTGCCAGGGAATCGGGTATTCTCTTTTTGAAACACTTCAACCGTTTTCATAGTTTACCGGTCTGTTTCCCACAAATTACAGACAACAGTAGTTTTTAATCAAAGGACTTAATGCATTTTAAACAAAGGGTTATAAGCAAAAATACCTTCAGATATTGTAAATAACTCCAAGATATGGTTAAACAATTTCAGAAAACATCTGCATTTTTCAGGGACTATTAAGTAGCAGTATAAGGAAACAAACTATCCAATTTCGGTGAATTACATAGATGATATTTTGGTAATCTCTGAAACATTTGCAGAACACATTAAACACCTATCACTATTATTAGAAGCGATATTAAGGGAAGGCTTTAAATTGATGAATTCCCAAAATGTTATTTTGAGAATTTCAATTTAAATCCTTCACGACAGAGGACAGCACTCCGTCAAGTATTTAGGCCACACAATTAAAAACAATACAATTACTCTGCTAAAAGATAATTTAATTGCAGTAAAAGATTTTCCTATTCCGAAAACAGAAAAAAATGTAGCACAGTTTCTGGGTAAAATAAATTTCTATGAAATATATGTGCCAAATGTATCGATTATGTTAGATTCTTTGCATAATTTGTTGAAAATAGGACATATATTTATTTGGTCAAAAAAGTGTAAGGAATGTTTTGAGTCAATAAAAAACTACTTTGATGAAGCCCATTTTGGCAATATATATATGTATATATATAGATATATATGTATATATATAGATATATATGTATATATATATATATATATATATATATATATATATAATTCAGATCTACCAATTCATATTTATACGGACAACGGTGTATAGCGCATAGGCGCAATCTTATAACAAACCGCAACTCAATGGAGAAGAAAAACTCGTATGCATATTTTTCCCAAAAATTAAAAAATTAGCAAAAAATATATCTGGTGTGTTTAGCAATTAAAGAAGCAGTAAAATGTTGGCACCACTGACTTATAAGAAAAACTTTAGAGGGAATGAATATTAAGGTCAGAACGGATGAAGAGTTGGAAAATTTTACATACTATCTATATGTTCTAGAAAAGGGCAAAAAAATTACTGGCTGAAGTATTTAGTATAAAAATAATAGAAAAATACATTATCTTTACTGTCATATAGGAATATAACAAAAGGAAAATAAAATTAAACCATTCTACCTTGCAAAAAATATAAGTATTAATATTAGAAAAAATTGTGACAACTGTGAAATATGCATAAAAAACAAATCAAGAGGAAAATATAAATTTGGACTTATGTCTCATCACCCTTTTGAAATAGTACTATGGATACTATTGGTGGATTTGGTAGCTCACGGTCTACAAAAACCATTTCACCATTTCAACAGATATGTTTTGACATCCAAAACTTAAAGTTCGAGTGATTTTATAAGGCTTGTTGAAAAAATACCACAAAGAAATAATAAAATTGGCATTATTCTATCTGATCAGTATCTGGGCATAAATTCAAAAGATTTTAGAAACTTTTTGGCTAAAGAAAATTTCTAATATCCCTTTATTTTCACTGCAGTAAACACACCATTCTCCAATAGTTCGAATGAAATATTAAACCAAGATTACATGTAAGATAAACGAGAGGAAAGATAAATTGGCCTAGACGACTATTGCCCACGAATGTATCAAAAAGTACTGTGACAGGATTCTCCCCAAAATATTTATTAGAAAGAAAAAACATTGATATTGTACCAGAAGAATTGAAATAAAAAAAAAACACAAAATGATGTATTTAAAGATAGAAAAATTTCAAATTTTAGTAATTATTGTTGTGTTTTTAGTAATTATTAAAATTAAAATCACACGATTATAATAAGCAACGATTGATAAAAACAGCAAACAGTGTGAATTAAAAGTAGGATATTTGGTATATGTGGAAAACGGAAATGGATTAAACAGAAAAAAGCTAATTGAATTAAAAATGGCCCTTATAATTTTTTAGAAAAATTATCAAACTCAATTTATAGAACAAACACAGGGCATCGAAAGTCGGAGTCTAATCTTTTACATATGACAAAACTTGTTCCGGTTCCGGAAAATAGTAAAAAGTGTAAATAAAGGTCTGTATAGTCTTGGCGGGGGTGGGGGAGGAGAGAGATGTAAATGAAGTTAATGACACTTCATTTAATTTGAATTTGCTACACATTCACTTAATATCGTTTCATGTGATAGGAAGTAGAAGATATATGGAAGGATGACACACTACGAAGAATATAATAAGTAAAGGAATAATATAAGTAAAGGAATTATATAAGTATTATATAAGTAATATTATAAGTAAAGGAATTTGTGATAATATATGTATGCTTTAAACGTTGTTTCACTTTTCAGGTAAGATTTGTAATTAATCGCATTAAAATCCCTACACTCACCAGATGCAACAGCAGCATTATGCTTGTGTTTAACGCTGGTATTCTGTGAGGTCGTAGGTCGGGGTAATCCCGGTCGACCTGACCCATTCATTCTGCAGCAAGAAACAAACTGTAGTTTAGCTCTACCACTGTCAATATATATAGATTTAGAAAGTGCAATTTTATGCATATTTTTGACATTATTGGTATTATATGGTTGTACCGGCAATTTATTCAATGAAACAGACGAGATGAGATTCTAAATTGACTATATTATATCACACGGCGTAATCATCTCCTCACAAATAAAAAATGCATTTAAAAGGGTGGACAGTTATGCGATCAAAATCTTCCCTTCTATCGTATTGCGAATGTCCTTGTGTCTTACTTACCTATATTATATTATATTATGTCACCTATTCTACAAAAAAAACTTGCATTCACCTACATCGGCCACTCTACGAGCCTTCAATTGTTGTACAGGTACCTCCAGCATATACTAGTTTCCAATCTAGAGTAGATAATCTAATAGGTATCCTTTATTTCTCTGTTAACTTAAAAATGAGCACACTTGAGGCAAACTGCTATAAACCCGTTATATATTTCATAAAGTCTATAATTTACTAGGTCTATAAGAAATTCAAATTATATAATGCAGTTTCAAATTCTTCTTCGTTCGTATTATTATAATATCATGTAGCAAGTACGATATCAATTCTACTAATTTTGTTTTTCTGTTTGTTCTTGTTTGACAGTTTTATAAGTTTAGCATTTCTTTTTTCCATTTATACAAGAGGGGTTATTTTCGGCTAAAATAAATCATGGTCCACAAAATTCCTGGCTACATACTCGTATATCTGTAAATTTATAATGTGTTATAAGAGGGATCTGTTTTTTATATTGTTTTAATTATTTTGTGATGAAAACTAATTAATGATTTGTCCAATCCGTTTCAAAAAGACACTTTTATTAAAATAACTTTTAAATTACTAGAAAATTTGCATTTTTATAATTATATATTATACAATACTAATTATATATATACTAAGAAAAAATAAATAATTATATATATAAAAAGTCAGTAAAACGACCAGATATCAAGACATCTACCACGCTCCTGTACTGGCTCCTGAAACTACACTGATGCACCACAGGTTGCCTATAAAATAGAATAAGGGGAGACAAAATTGAGATGCATACCCATTTAAATATTTTTGTATAATGCTGGTTTTTGATAACTTCTGATTGACGTTTCGCGTTAAACCTTTCACACATATAAGTGTAACTCTAGTGGTAAGGTGATTATGACAAAAATGCGATTCATAAATTGCCATTTCTTAGCATGAATCTACTCACATGCCAAATTTTCCTTGAAGTCAATGAGGTTTTAAATCCTGTGTTCCAAATAAAAAATCCTTCGTCAATGTCACAAAGACGCACCTGTTTCAGATTTCATGAGGATTTGTCAAGGTAAATGTGACGTTCATTCGAGATGGCTCTAAAGGGGTTTAATGTGTACACCTTCCAGAAAATATACGATACTTTATCTGACCTTAAAAACAACTCCCCGAAGTGTTTTCTTTTATTACATTGAGAGTTACATACGAGCACATAGTTCACTGATGGTAAGTGATTCCTGCGGCCCATGAGATTTACATTCATCCTTGATAAGGAATCATAATGCAGATGCGTTGACACCCTTGAGGATTGAGATGAAATGCCTCGTCACCAGTAATAAAGGTCTCCCTACATTCACCAAACGAAACGTAGCAGTATTATGGTGCTATTTAACGATGGTATTCGGTGAGGGCGTGGCCCTACTCTGGTTGAGCTGACCTATTCATTCAGTATTATGGTGCTATTTAACGCTGGTATTCGGTGAGGGCTTGGTTGAGCTGACCTATTCATTATGCAGCTGTACGCAAACTGCAGCGTAGCTCTGTACTACTGAGTATATTTTGTTGTTATATCTGAACCTTGTTCATAAAAAAAGTAAAACTATTATTAAAGTTACGAAACTTCGAAGTATCTTATCTCGGTTTCTAAATATATAAGTATATAGACTACTGGATACATCCAGAGCAAGATCGACGATTCATCATAAACACCACAGGAAGCTCAGGATTACAACGTGTAAGCCAAATCCTTATGATCTTCGCGATAGGGAAGCTTTAAGACTATTATTAAAAATATGATTAATATTTAAACCACATTAACTGAAACTGTACAAAAAAACAGTGAATATTTTCATCGTTACGAGTAAGTACCTACTTTAACGAAATATTGCCTTTTCGTTTTTAGCACACAGTATAATTTTATTATTTTTATATATTATTTTTTATACGAATGAATTTTAACCAGTGATGTATTAAATACGTACTTAATATATACATATATGACAATATTTACCGAATTATTTAAGTTTATATGCTTTTATTATTGGTCGTGTTTTTAATGCTACTATATCAACGAGTACACCACACCATATTTACGATTACAACCGTGCTCAACATGCTACCATTCCTTATTATAGTGGGCGAAAATTTCGTTTATATTCTAGTTATACATGTAAATTATATTTTTCTGTTCAATTTCAACTACAGTGACTATTGGGTCGGACGATTTCAACTGACCTACGAGTATTATGGTGCTGAAAATTATTTGGATAACTCTGCGTGTAAACTTTCATGCTGCACGAATGTTTGTGTCATCTGAGAATCAAACACGGAACCAGTGATGCTGAAGTCTAACACATATACAACTAACTACATTTGCATTAGACAAACTAATAAATACAATATAATATTAATTTAAACAACGTTTAATATAACTTTTCAACCTTATAACAAAGATATAGTTAAAGTTATGTTTTATAAAAATTATATTTTAAAATTGAGATATTTATAAATATAAAATAATATTGAATCAGTTTCATATACATCCACAAACACTATAAGATTGCATAAGACTTAATGATACTTATATCACTTTTTACATTAATAACTTAATATTGTTTAATAAGAGAATAAAGAAATCTGTCATTAGTTTAAGATTATAAATTTAATATTTTAATTGTAATCGTACTGCAGTTTTATAAAATATCAATAAATTAAACAATATCAGATATTCCCTTCCAAGTTTCTTGAAAAGGCTACACGAGACAATGAAAATCAACAATTTTCTCTACATAAATAGTAGCGTCGGCTACTTTATTGCCTATACGTGTAGGTTGACTAATTGGATTGTGTATGTTGCCTCTGGATGTGCTCCACTGTCTAATGTTCAGTTACAGGGATGCAGTTGCTACCGGCCATCTTGCGCAGGCCCTTACACCAACTACCTGAGTTGGCGTTCGCAACTACGATGTTCTAAACTCTGTCTCTATTCAGGCCTCAGCGTCTCATTCCGCGTTCCGATTTAAAGTCGAGAGACTGTCAGACCTGTCTTGATTTTTGAGTTAACAAGATACTCGTATATACCGTGTTTGTGTCTTATGTATATGAGAAAGTTTAAAGTCATACAGCAAACTGTAGAGAAAGCTATGCTCAAAATATTACACGAAAGTTACAGCCGAAGTTTAGTTCACGTAATAGCTATTTTCTACTAAGGACAACATAAATTCTGAATTATTAGGTACCCTTGTCTGCCTTGCGACAAAGATGAAGAAAATAACAGGGAAATAAATTTTCAACAAAAAGAAACTAAATATAGAGCCCTTGCCACTTAGTAATTTTGCCAAAAACCCTCTTGGATATTGAGTTTGAAATCCTGCATTTTAAACTATGTTTGAAAATTAACAAAACTGAGATCATAAAACTGCAAACTAAATACATTACATATTTGTTTACTTTACTATCTTATATTTAAGAAAATATTAATTAAACGATAAGAAACAAACTCTTTTTATGATATTCTGATTGTACATGTACATATTTGAATTGCTTATTGCATCCTTTTAAATTACCAACATTAGACTACTATGTTAAAATTAATTAAGATGGTGTTAGTATTAAATATAACTAAGTTGCTTATTTATCAAGTACATAAAAAAATATCTAAAATTATATTACTTAATAAGTGTCGGATCTCCTTAAGTGTACTAAGTGACATTTCATCTTCGTTAATAGGAACCACATTATGAAATGGGACTGTTTGACAAATTAAATTCAAATCTCTTTCATCGTAAAATTAAAATTTACAATTTCATTCTATCTTTAGACCTTGACATATATGTAATATTTCCAAAATATTTCAAAACTTAATTTATTTAATATTTTTGTCCCTTTAATAAGGTTTACAAGGCAGACTTAATGCCCAATGGCATTCAACTTTATTTTCTTTCCTGTTATAATTTCTCATAGCTAGTTTTGATAGCGGCAAACTCATTGCAGTTCCATTTTATTTCTGCAAAAGCATTTACTGAGAAACACTACAGAAAAATATTGTCGATTGAAGTCGTTAAACTGGTTATCAATGAGCGCCAGAAAGACTCAGAATGTTCTAGCAATTTTGTTGGTTGCATTAGTGTCGTACTAATAAAATTTACAAGCGTTCTTGGCTGCGCACACAGTCTGTACCATAAAAGCATTGTTTGGTATTTCAATATTTTTTTTTATTTAGTTTTTTATACAATCATGGCATCATATTTTGCAGTAAATCTTGATATCGTGATTAATTTATTTTTGTTATACAGTATAACTAATATAACTTAACAGTGGTTGAGCTACACTGCAGTTTGTTCCTAGCTGCAGAATGAATGGGTCAGTTCGATCGGGGTAGGACCAAGCCCCCACAGAATACCAGCGTAAAATAGCAGTATAATATTGCTGTTTCGTTAGCGAGTGTAGGGATCCGAAGGCCTTCTATCTCAGTCCTCAAGGGTGACAATGCATCTGCGTTATGATTCTTTGTCAAGGATGAATTCAGATGTCATGGGCTGCAGGAATCACTTAGTATCGGGTGAACTGTATGCTCGTTAGTTACTCACAATGTAATAATAATAATGAAATATATATTAAGTAATGTATTAAGCAAATAGAATCTGTGACTCCAAATATTGATTATCAGAATCATACCTGTACCGATATTTTTCAAGAAACTAATAATAACAAACGGCACACTGTTTCTGCTAAACTGATTGATGGTAAGTAATTACTAGTCCATAAATATACATCCATGCACAGAAAATATTTCAAGATGCACATTAATTGTTATCTATAAGGACTGATATGGTTTGTCACGTTACCAAGGGTTTTCAGATCACTACACTCATCGTACGAAACAGCAATATTATACTGCTAATATATACGCTAATACCATTATGTTATATATATCTTTTTCAACTATTAAACAGCGATAGTGATTGCAATAGCTTTGATATCATTAGTAATAATTTTGGTTACAACGAAAATCCTTATAAAAAATCTTTTGAAATATGTAGCAGGATTACTTATTTGGAACGCCGAACCCGAAGTTAAGCCTTAAAATTCGAATGACATCTCAGCGGCGTGTAATGCTGTAATAATTTAATGGGTATTAACTTTGATTATAAATTATTTAATTCAAATTTATAAATATCGGAGTAGCTATCAGATCTTCCTAACATCAAAAGTATAGAAATAAAATAAACAGATAGGCCTGGTTTACTCCTCATTGAAGTATCAATAGCCTAATGGTTTAGATTACGGTACAACTTAAAAGTCGTAGATTCTAATCCGCACCAGCATTCATGTTTTATTCATTAATTGTAGCACTGCTAAAATTAATTTTTAAAAGAAAAGAAAAATTGTACGTATTACGTACGCTTTAGCGTTTGCCTTAAGTAAAGGCTGAAAAGCAATCGGTAGATATACAAACAAATACACAGAGACAACAAACAGACAAACAAATTCACAGTAAATTTGATAGTAAGTGATGTAACATTACTCCAACTAAGCTCAAATGCTTGTGCTACGAGATGGTCCACGACAATAGTCTAGTGGTTTAGGGTCTACGACGTTTCGTAGAACCTAAACCATTAGACTGTTGACGCTACTTTTCCACGCAAACAATTAAAGTTATCTGAAAAATTTGTGCAGTTTTATACTTTAAGCCATTAAAAGTTTTGCCTTTATAGAATTTGCCTGCCTGTTAGAAAACTTTGTAAGTGGAAGAAAAATCTTATTTGAATTCAGTAAGTCAGCAACTTAAGAATTTGCAGTTGTTTAAGTTACCTTTATTTTTATAGCGCTGCCATATCCCGCAACTAGATTATCTCCTGATACGGAAAGGAAAAAAGTGTTAATAAAAATGGAAACTATATCTTATCTCCCTATGATATGCCTGTTTTCATACATGTTTACTCTAAATATTATTATGCTTTTGCTCGTTACTTCCTTGTTTACCTTTCTCTTATCTTTTATCTTATTATAGAATATTGGAGTATGTCGCTTTGATTTCTTTTTTAAACCACACATATCACTGATGTTGAGCTGAACTTCGTGCACGAGGCAAAAATATTTACTAGTGATTCTTTTTAAGCAAATAGTTCGGAAATCAAAGGTTGCAAATGATTTATGGTTTTCAGTAGTCCTGAGTGTTATTTAACATATTTTATTGGATATGTATTTGTACTGTGTACCTTTCATAATGGTAGGACACACAACATAAATGAATAGATCGGTTCACCTGCAGAAGAACCACGTACTCTAATAAGTGAGTGACTTCTAATGAATACCAGCGTGAAATATCGGTATAAAGCTTCTATGTTTCGTCGGATGAGTGACCTAATTACGTACAAATGAGACATTTTATCTTATTCCTTGGGTATGCCAACGTATCGAATCTTGAATCTTTATTGAGGATGGATATAGTAGATCTCATAGGCCGCTGTCTTTACGTATCACCTATTACACTATGTGCTCGTGTATAAAACCTAATGTTATTAAAAAATATAAACCATTTTTTTTAAAGAAAATAAAATTTTCTACATAATTTTGTATAATAGATAGAGGGAAAATTATATTTTTTAAACATAGTCTTATTTAGTATTGAATGCTTAAAGTTACAAGTCGGTTTTTTTATTTATTGTTTTTGTTTACATTCAAAACATTTAACTTAGGAGCAATGCTAAACAAATTTTAGGAGTACAAATTGTATTCATCATTAGCCGGGGTACCTTGTTTACTATTAATAGTTGCCATTTTTGTGAGGCAACAATACCCTGGAGGATTCCGCGCTGATGATGAGCATTATCCACATTTGGAACATTTATTTATTCATCATGTTTATGTTTCCCGAGGGATTTTTTTTTCCAAATTACAGCGTCACTCCCGCGCATTGTTTGACCCTCTTGACGAACAAGAATTTTTCTGTCTACTGACGGTAACACACATCGAATTACATTCAGAAATTTACTATCATATCATATTGAAATAATACAAGATCGATGAAGATTTAATTTGCTCTTTCCCACTAACTATAATATAAAAATAGATTCTCCCTCTTTTTAATAAGTATACTAATCACGTCTTTTCGAGTCAAGTTTTCATTCATTCTTTCGTATTTTTAAGACAGAATAATATTAATCAAATAGAGTAAATTTTAAATAGTTTGTTGCATAAATGAGATAAAATTCTAAATTATCGAAATTATCTACCTGATGAACGTGGTGTAATCCGAGAGTATTATAAAATATGGTTTACACAGCGTACGTATGTTGTTGGTTTTATGACCCCGTAAACCAAACGGGTAGATCATAAAACCTACACCTGCTCGTAAAGGTAACATATTCATGGTATCTGATCCAAATTCACTACTCTGAAAATCCGTAAATATTTATCGATAGTTATAAGGCATTTTTTTTAAAAATCTTACGTACAAGTGAGAAGTTTTGTACTTATTTGATTTCGACTCTACTGATAATCTGTTTAAAAAGATACGTTTTGATGGAAATATTGGGGATACTGTACAATGTAAAATGTAAATAATCATTGTCGTTAAAAATTAAACATTAGGGTTTGTTATAGGTAAAATACATAACAAATTTTAGCAAATAGCACCCTTCCATAACTATATAAAAGTTCTATCAATATTAAAATAAAATAAGCTTCTTTTTATTAAACTTCTGTGAAAATATTATTTAATTATAACTACATGATAATAAGCTAATTCATTCATTTTTATTTTTCATAACTTCAATTAGTGATTGAAGTTTTGGCGTCATTTAATAATATTATGATTAGAATATTTCGGTGTAACATAATTATTATAAATTAAACATACAATATATTATTAAAATATATTTCTACAATTTAAGTAGTTGTAAAATAACATAAGGGAAATTGTGTAAAGTTTAGACATTTCCCGAATAGTAAAAACCCTAAATGATTTCAATATCAAATTTAAGCGGCCTTTGTCCGTATAAAAGTGAGTCGGATTTATTTTACTGTAAAACAATCATCATGATCGAATTTTAATTAAAAGTGGAATCTCTTCTGGAAATAGAATACGGAAAAAATTGTCGATGGTTAACAGCATTAAAAATGAGAGGTGTTTGGTTTCACCTTCAGTCCGGTATACATGGCGAATTATTTTAATTTGTACAAAGTGGACTGTTTGAAGGTGATGTTCCGGATCTTAAATATTTCTGATCTGTGATGTGATTCTAATTTCCGAAGTTTTCTTGTTTAACAATAATTATTTTGTTTCACTACGAATTAAGGAATGAAATCGTTCTCTTCTCCCTCGATGATAATATTCAAAATCTTATAAATTTACTTTACAAAGAAATTAATAATTTGTTTGGTTTTTAGTCTGTTAAAATTCGAGGAAACATCATTAATATTTAAATATTACTTACCATAAATTTGATGCTGTATATTTTATTTCCTTATAGAATCTTGAGAGAACGTTTTAAATTATAATTTCTTTAAGTGTTTTCTTAGGTAATATTTAGAAATTATACAATGCAAAAGCGGTTGTTCTATCTTTAAAAAATTTATGATTATTTTTATATTAAATAATACACCCTGTAAATAATAATAATAACAATGTAATCATTACTTTATTTCAGGTTTAATGATCTCCTACTTAATTAATATAACCCTACATAAGCACTTAATCGTTGCACTCTCTACTCCAATGTAACCATTACAAAATACAGGAGGTTTAGTTAAAAATGGCCACGATGATATGTTGGTAAGAGTAGTGAAACCACACTGCAGCTTGTTCATAGTTGCAGCATGAATGGGTCAGCTTGTTTTTGTAACAGTAATAATACCCTCACGATACTATTGACAAACTAGCTACTGGAACAGGCTTTATACTATACTTTATACTTATATTTATCATTGACGACATTTCCAGGAAAAGAATAGTTCTATGATTTGCATTTTAAAAATTAATAATAAGTATTATGCGTTTGTCTAGTAAATGAATATTATCGCTAACTTTAAAAATAAGTATATTGTAGAATAATAAAACAAAGAAACAAACAAAGGAACAAACAAACAAACCCAAGCTTTACGTAATAGCTGCAGTAAGAGACACTATGTTTGATGCACAATAAATCTTGAAATGACATTCATCGTTTTTTTTAAACATTTCCCTATCATCACAATCGATACTCTTCGATTTAAGCGCTTTAAACGCTACACTATCTTTTGTATATAACGAGCCATCTCTTATTGTTTTTATAACTACTTACAAAAAATATTTTATTGATATTTGTACCTTCATCAAACATTTCCCGTGAATGGTGAGTTTTGAGTAAACATGGATGAAACGTCTCACGAAAAATCTGAAAAAAAAAGTCTCTTCAGATTTTCTCACAAGCCACTTCGAAATCGTTGTCTTTGTCCGGTTGAGTTTCCGGTCACTAAAATATAAGTTATGAGATGTTATAAAATCATGATTGCAAATTGGATAGGATATGATTATGTAAACAATTTGTTTTAGTTGATTACGATTTAATACGTTTCGTCCGTTTTAAAATGTAATACTAATGGGACTTGTTTATTTTGTCCTTATTTAGGCAAAATATTTTTGAGTTTATCTTCGACATCAAAGGCCTCAAAGCTGTTTGGTAAATTGTATCTTAATGTTACCGTACTTTCCAAATCAAACACTTAGCAAAACATACAGCTGAAATGACAAAATATTATTTTAGTGATACTACGGTTATGGTAAATTAATATTAACTGTTGATAAATAAAATATTTACACCGCGCCGGTTAATAACTACACCTTGTTGTAATGATTTCCAAATAGCCTGCAACACTGCAACCACCCAGCTGCAAAATTCCATTCTCACGGGATTGCTCATTTAGTGTTACGTGCCTTCGCCGTAGCCCCACGGACACGAAACGGTTCAGCAACGAATTAACACCGCGCCGGTAAATAATTACATCTTGTTGTAATTATTTAACACGCTGTGTAATGATTTCCAAATCGCATACACTGCAACCACCCAGCTGCAACATTCCATTCTCACGGGATTGCTTATTTAGTGCTACGTGCCTTCGCCGTAGCCCCACATACCTGAAACGGTTGCGCAACAAAGGTGTTTGACACCAGCACCAATGGAAATATCGTGAAAAGCGTTACTCTTATCTCACACTTCGGTAAGTATAATAAAATTAGAGGTTGCATTGGAATACACAGATCACTGAATGTGATTACTGGGTAGTGAAGTTGAAATTCTTACGTATGCCTAAAAGTTACAACTTTCAAAACGCGAACAAGTTTTAAATGGTAATAATTATTTTAATGAAAAACACTGCCTGTTAGTACCATCAGAGTACTATAATGAGGTTCTTAGGTAAATAAAATCAAAACTTGAAACAGCGTGGCAAAACCACGTATAAATACAAGAATATATAGGATTGTTGTATTTAACGCTTATAAGTATACAGTACATATATTGGAATCGCGCTTCGTGACAATATTTCAAGGCGATCTTAATAAAAACTTAACTTTTACCTTTAAAATTAATTTATTTCAAATAGACTTTTTAAAGTACAGTTAGTGTAGCCACGTTTCGGCTAATTTCTAGCTGCAGCGTGAAGTGGTGGGCTCGACCGGGGAAGGATCATGCCCCACAAAATACCATTATATATTAGCAGCAATAAGCTATTAGGTTAGCTAACCTAACGTAAGAATTAATATGTTCAAATTCCACGTATTTGTGTCGCTTATGTAGACTTAGACGAAGAAGTATTGTTTATTAAGTAATTGTTTCTTTTATTTAATTTGTGTTTTAAATTGATCAAGTGACAAATCTAAAAGAGACATTACAATCTTATTCCTGATGCATTGACTTGTGTTTAGCAATGAACTCATTATAGGCTGACGAAGCTTATGCAATCTGTTCTATTAATTTGAAACTATAACGAAGAAACAGATTTAGTATGTTAGAAAGTAAAACAATCAAAAACTTTCTTTCTGAATTCCTTAATTAATTCACATCTTCACATTCTAGTGTCGATAAGAAACAAAATAGTTATTATAATAACTCTAGGATCTATACCGTGGTAAAAAATATCTCACTAATTTGCCTACAATTCGACAATACGTGTTACAACTGTTAGTGGGTTAATGGGGTATTAAATTTCGAAGCGGTCCAATTTTCATATTTTCATTTTAGCACTTCCAAATGGCTTACACCGAGAATGGGGGTTGAATATTGTTAAAAAGACCTTTCTGTGGATATATTTCAATGCAACAGGGTAGAACAGAGATTTATTCAATAATAATTTATTCCAAAAATTATTGGGTTGGAAAACGAAAACAGAGTTTGTCTGATATTAAAAGTTATTCAAGATATTCATGACACCCGATTTGATATTCGTTGTCTATAATAATTATAATGTAGACGTGTTACTACTACTTTTTTTTATAACATTGAGAGTAACAAACGAGCACACATTTCGCCTGGTAAGTGATTTCTGCAGCCCATGACATCTACATTCATCATTGACAAGGAATCATAATGCAGGACCCAGCAGCACCGTAGAGGACTAAGATAGAATGCCTCGTCACCAGTAATAAAGATCTCCCGATCCCTGCACTCACCAGACGAAATATAGCGGCATACTATGCTATTTAACGCTGGCATTCCGTATGAGCGTGGTCCTACCCTAGTCGACATGACCCATTCATTCTGCAGCTATAAACAAACTGCAGCGAAGCTACCACTGTGAGATAGAATGTCCTGATAACTAAGATAGAATGCCTCGTTACCAGTAGCTGGGTCTTTTTCATAACGTGCTTTCTCTATCCGTTTAACAACTGGATACCCCAACTGTGGGGATGTGTAAGTCTATCACATAAACTGGACACCATTAGCATCGAGTGATTTATACACAAAATATATTTTAATACACAAAATATATTTTTATACACAAAATATATTTTAATACACAAAATATATTTTTATACACAAAATATATTTTTATAAACAAAATATATTTTGGTGAGGAATGGTGCCAAAGAATATGCATTGCGAGATTCTGATTTATCATTTTGCCTACTAGACATTACTCCAATAAATACTTTTAAGAAATTGTGACCTTCAATTTCTATATATTTGTTGTTTTTAACTATAAGATTAAATTTCATATATTTGCGCAAATATTACACATTCAATAAACAATTTTTAATGAATGTATCGCTTAATCAAATTAATATTGGTTAATAAAGTAAAAGAAAACTTACCACTGCGAGACCTCGACGCATTGTAAACTCTTTCAGCGTAGATCTAAAAGTATACCGTACATTTTTTTCAATTAAATCTTCCAATTTTAATTGCTTTATATAGCATCGTTATAATATCGACACTTTAAACTTTGCTTGGCAATTTACACCAAGACAAGGACGAGATGAGCTTCTAAATTGGCTATTAAATAGCATACACGCAAGTAAATGTAAGCATCTCCTGATTACTGCATGATTAAAATAATACCCTTGGTGTATCTTTCTCAAATTTATATAGATAATAATTATGGTCTTTCGAAATTAAACAAAGAAAAAGGAATTTTTTTTTACTTCAAAACTAAACCAACCCTCAATGATTATGACTTGCTGTATGATACTTTTACAATATTAAAAGTAACCAAAAAGGTTATATGTCAAAATTCTAGCAAGTTGCGCAAATACTGAGACACATCGGTACCTTTCCTTATTATTTGTAAAGCATTTGCGATACCTTTCAGGGAGTGTCAAAGCTGTGTAAGCATTACCCAACTACCGATGTTATTCATATTGTAACTCTAGCTGATCTTTGAACAATTTTATTTTCTGACCTGACCACTTCATCATGTGAATTTATGTCTCAAATAATAAACTAGAGGAGACGGAACAGGTATTATTGCTTTAAACTAAATAATTCCACACATTAACACAGTTATGTGATATTCATTTAATTTCCACTCCTCATTGCTTTTCCTTACTCAATATAAATACAGTGACCGGTGATTTTTATAAATATCTCAAAGAACTTTCAACTGCTATCGTGATATAAGATAATTTAGATGTGAAACCAATCGATTGCGTTATTATAGAATTTTCTTTTAAACCAATCCAAGGCCACAAGTTGGCAACTCAAGAGCCACGTAAATATATCATTAGCCTATGGATAGTTCACTGCCAAACATAAGCATCTCAAAGCCTGGAAATTATGCCATCTGCTAAGTGGGTGAAATTATGAGCTCAATTTTAAATGTTACGTATTTTTTCGATATTTCGTTGCGAAAGATATCCATGTGAACTTAGTATCGAAAAGATAAATTTCATACGCAAAACCATCTTCCCTGTTTCGTGGCTCATAAAACTGCAATAGTAACCCCTTGAAGACTGAGATGACGTCCAGCTTGATCATCAACTAAGGCAAAAAGCTCATTTTTAGCTGCAAATGGTTCTACTACTGTTGAAGTATAAGTTATTTATGTCATTTGCTAGCTTTATCGTGGATGGGTGAATCAATTTTTTTATAATTGTCAGTATTTTAACTAAAATTGTCGTAAATAATATGTAAGTGTATTCCTGCTTCCCATAGATACATAATTCTTCGATCAAGATGCAATACCATTGTAACCCCTGAAGTCTGGTTAAGTGAAAATTTCCAATTAATCATCACATAAAACAATTCCACTTCAAAATCTCCAGTCCCTTTCACTCTTCGTGAAAAAACACACCAACAAAGTACTTATTTCATATAATTTATTTTAGAAGGAAACAAAGTCATAGTTTTTGGATTCGTAAAAAAAAGATATAGAACAAATAGAAGATTCCATCAGCAATAATCTATCTTACGAGCAGTCCCTATATATCGCCCTAAATTTTAACAGTAGCCGCAACTTTGCAAGTGCAAATGCAAATTTGAATATAATACTCATACTTTTAACAATTTATAAAATTCTAGAAACTGTAGAATTTCTTAATATGTTTTAAGCCGTTTAAAATAAAATTGCTTTTATCAACGTATCCCAGAAATTTTCATCTCAATTCCTTTGTACAAGAAAGCTTACTCGATATTTGAAACTTATTGAGCTGTCCCCAACTGTCTAGTCTCAATACCATCTTTTCAAATAAAATAAGTGAGGATAAAAGAAAGAAAAATGTTGAATAAAACTAATTTCACAGATTTTATCGCTTTAATTTGAATTCAATGGGACCAAGGTACAACCGTACATCCATATATATATATATATATATATATATATATATATATATATATATATATGTGTATATTCACCAATTTAAGACCATCAAGGGGAAGGGCTCCATAATGTCTAAAACTGCGTAAAATTAGTGTTGCGAAGTTGGTTTAATACATATTTGGCAATAACATATATTATATACTGTGGAAGAATCGCAGTTCCCTTAATAAATACAAATTTCAAGTACAGGTAAAGAAAACAAATGTTAAAATAAGATATTTCGAATAAAAGTAAGTGCACATCGTTATCATTCTGAATAGTTTACTGGCTAGTTTTTTTTTTCCTTTAGTCAACCTAACTTTTCTCTTTGAGAAGTTTTGTCGCCACTATATAAGAGGAGATAGAAACGTTTAGCTAACGCTCTCCAAGGCACTAACGAGAACATTGTCTAGAATAATATTCACTTTGATTAAACTGAAATTGCTACCACATTGGGTAGAGAAGTTTCCATTTTATGGGTATTTGAATCTAAGTTTCATTGCTTCCACGGACTACACTATAATTTTTTTTTCCTTTCGCTCTTTCTTTCTCTTTCTTTAGGTAACGATTGTAATATCATCCTGATCGAGTTTGACCCGGAAACAAAACTATGTTTATTTCATCATCATCGCTCATCAAAGCGTTTAGCATAAACGATCCTGAGCCACCAGAATATATATAGTTGCATAAGCTACCATTATATATATATATATATATCTATATATATATATATATATCTATATATATATATACATATATATATATTTATATATATATGTATAAATAGTCTGGCCATAAATACTGTTACATAAAACTTTTCTTTTCTTCATCTTTTTAATTATTTTGAATTTGGAACACGTATATTATTTTAAAACTTTTTTATATTTTGTGCCATTTCACGTATTTTTACGTGTTCATTATCAAATTACAATAAGGAATGGGGTGTTAAAGAAAATAGGATTGCAGTAATCGCCTTGCAAAAAGTGGGTACGGAGCCGTCGATCATATTCCAGACAATTCAAAAGCTTGGTATCAGCCGTGTGTTCGTATATCGTACATTCAATAGATACAACAACATTTCCTCTGTTGAAGACCAGAAAAGATCGGGGCGGCCGCGTGCTGTTAGAACTACAAAGGCTGTTAATGCTGTTAAAGCCAGAATTCGTAGTAGTCACAAAACTACATTTTTGTGAAAAAGTAGTGAAAATTTCAGCCAAAGTGTATCAAGATACAGTCTTGGATCATGTTGTGAAACCTCTCAGCAATACAATTTTTGAAAATATACCGTGGACTTTCCAACAGGACTCTGCACCTGGTCACAACGCACGAACTACCCAAGCCTGGCTTGAACACAACGTTCCGGACTTTATAAGAGCTGAAGACTGGTCCTTATCTAGGCCAGACCTCGAGCCTTTAGACTTCAAGGCATGCCTCATTTGGAATAGAACTTTTTTTTATTATTTGTTGAGACTAATAAATATGTAGGTATAAATGTTAATAATATTACATTAATTCTTTAAAAAAAATCATTTGTAACAGAACTTATGGCCGCACTAGGTATATATATATATATATACATGTAAAGATATACATAGATAGTACATAATTAAAATTTTAAGATATATACAACGAAAATTTTAAGATATAGAAACAAAAATTTTCTACAACGTCTCTCTACGCCACGGGTTGACTGGTAGAGAATGTCTTACGTCATCAAGTCCGTCCTTTGTATACCTTTTTGTAAGGTGTGACTAATAAAGTTTAAATAAATAACAATAAATAAAAAAAAACAATTGTCAATAAGATAATTTTTCGAGAACTTTCTTCCTCAAATTGATTATAGATTTTATGAACTATATATAGTACTAGACTTATGTCACATCAGGTTACTGAAAAAAATATTAAGTTACTTTTCGTCAAAGAACATATTGTTCGAAGCCTGGAAATCGAACCCAGGATCCGTGTCTCAGAAGCCTGATGTTCTATACACCACGTCCACGTATCCGTTGATCAAGTAAACTACAACAAACATAATCAGTTTACCGATATATCAATGCTGGATGAAATATCCAGTTTAGATTTGTTGCCATCCTAAGGCCTTAGGGTTAAAACTAAATACTAGTATTATGTATTATATCCTATTTCGTAAGTGTTTTTGTACAATGACGAAGTTAATAAAACTGAAATTTTTCCTGTTTGTTTCAATGTTAAATGGTACATGGGAGAATCTTCAGATAAAAGATAATGTGTTTTAAAGCAAATCTTGAATTACCCTTGCTGATTTGTTTTTGTTTCTCTCAACGCTGATCATTTAAATCATTTAATATAGTAAGTAGTGCAACAATTATAAGACGCTAAATGTTGCCGCTAAGAACACAAGAGAGAAAGAATTCTCTTCTTGTTCACGTACTGCAAGTGAATATCTTTTACATTTACCGTTGTTACAGACAATTTATTAAAGCTGAAATATTTATAAATGACGTCACCATCTATTCATAAAGTAATGTAATATAAAATGTAATATAATCTTCAATAAACAACAAAGTAAAGTTGAAGTATATAAAAATTATAAAAACAAAAAATAAGTATCAAAAATTGGGTTAAAAAAAATTCTAACTCTAGATAAAGGCGTGTTTGTTTTGCTCTCAGATACTCGTGTTAAGTACGTCTCCACGACGTATGTCTCTTTTAATTAGAGACGTGTTCTTAGTTAAAATATTTTTAGTGGACATCTAAAATTTAAAATACTAAAAGTAATTACGGTTTACGTTAAAACGAATAAAGTAAAAGCTGAATGTAGATAAGTATTTATTCTTTTAAATACATAACTCGACTTCGAGTACTAATTCGAGTCAATAGATGCCTCGCATCCCAGGGGTATCTTTATCAGGGTCAGGACACCTTCGGAAGTACCGCAAATATGAGTCTCTAAAGTCCAATTTATGCCATTTGCGGTCGAGACAACGGATATGTACCCGACATTGGATGGGTGATAAAGTTTTTAAAGAACTTAATGACACAATTCAAAATTCTTAATTGAAACTGGTTATAACTGGTTCTATCCTGGCTTAAAAGTTCAGTACAACAATTAACGAAATACGGCCAGTGTTCTTTGTAATAAACCAATTGAAACAAGGATTTTCAACAATTTTAGTTTTTAGGTTATTATAACTATATTATTATTATTCTATCTAATTCTAAATTACTCATATTTGTGATTCAAAGTTGCATATATTTCAATATATATTATTACTTCGTTTAACTCTCACCGTTCATATCGTAAGATTTGACCAATAGAAATACTTAAACTACAGCCACTATAGCGGTCAGAACAAAAATACCTTGATCACTAATGAACATGATTTTAAAGTGTTTAATACTATCACCAAGGAATGTTTTTTATATAGAATTGTTGACAAACAAGCAAGCAACCCCCCCGATGGTAAGTGATCACCGCCGCACCATGAACATCCGCAACACCAGAGGAGTTGCAAATGCGTTGCCGGCCTTCAACAAAGGTGTAGGATGTTTTCTTGAAGGTCCCTTAGTCATATCAGTCCGGAAATACCGCTGGAGATAGCTGATTCCACAGAGCAGTTGTGTGTGGTAGAAAATTTCGCGTGTGTTTTCATAGTGGTGGATTACCAACCATTGAGATGATGACGATGAAATTTTGTATTCTGTCGTGATATTCGATGTTTATACTCAGCAGTTGGAATTAATCCAATCAACTCTTCAGAACACTCCCTATGGTAAATTCAGTAAAAAATGCAAAGAGATGCAACATCTGTTCGCAACGACAGTGAATCAATCCGATTAGAAAATACCTGGTCATCAACGGTTCAAGCCGCTCTCCGTTGAATGCGGTCAAACGGAAGAAGCTGGTACTGGAGTGCCCCGGCCCAGAGATGAGAACCGTATTCCATGTGGGGCTGAACTTCCGATTTGTAAAGTTGCACACAGTGGGCAGACATGAAATACTCTCTATTAAGCACGCCTAGTTTTTTAGAAGCCAATTTGGCCTCACCCTCCAAGTGACCGTGGAACTAAACGTCACTCGCTATGTCAACGCCAAGGATTCCGATACTAGCTGAGGTAGCAAGGGGAGTAAAACAATGAGCTGCATAATTATAATAATAGTATCGGTTCACAAGGCTTTGTCTTCAAGAAGTTTTCGTTAAACAGTTGGATGGTCTTATACAAAAGCTTTAGTTTCCTCCCTTTTCGAGTCCAGACCACCGGTCGTTTGAGACATGATTTCGCATCCAACGGTGGTATACCTGTTATATATAGTTTGTATATAATATGATTGAGAAGAGTTATGTTAGGCAGTTTGTTTCGAAATAAATAAACTAATAAATAATATCTTTATTTAATTTTGATTCAATATATATTAATGATTTAATATCAGTCAAAAACAGCCTACGCATATTTGCAAACCTCTTACTTGTACTAAAGAAATTTATATCGTACTTAATTATGGAATGCAAGGAAAAAAAATATATTCAAGTTGACATTTAATAATATATATAATATATATATGTTATAATCTTATTTTCAATATTTATGTAATACATATACAACATAATAGAATAGACTAGATGCAAAGTTTAATGTAGGTTACGAGTTAGTATACGAGAGGTTAGTATAATCGTCTGCAATTTACTCGTGACTTGCTTCCGTTAAAGCTTGTTATAAACTTGCCCAAGTCCCTTAATATGGCAATAGGTTATAAAGAATCTAATTCTTGTAATTTATAGTATATTAGTTATACAGTAGTTCATTTTTGACATCCCGGACGCCGAGATTGTGTTATATAATCGGTAAAAAAATATGTTTTATTCTGCTTTACATTATAAAGTAAATGTCATAAAAAAATGTAAAAGAAAACTTTTTGTGTACATCGATTGGTATGTATGTAGAGATTGTGAGTACGTCAATACTATATACGATTTCTCTGACTCACCACGAAAGACAGCGGCTCTAAGTATTTGTAAGTTGCACTAGTATTTCGTAAAACCGTGGTTCACCATCGATCTACCCGACTTATTACGTAAAAGCGTAGACCACATCCGGTTAACCCGACTTATTGCGTAAAAGCGACGGCCACATCCGGACGACCCGACTTATTTATCCTACATCTAGTTTATAGTTGCGGCATGGCTCTACAAATTTAAACCAATCTGTTTGAAGTTAAAGGCAACTTACGGTTAGAATCTTAACTAGATGTTAGTTTGTCGACAGCGTACCTTCAAAACACTAATAAGGGTAAAGTTTGCTGAGTGTTTGTCTATATAACTTTGCAAGTTTTGCAATACCACTAAGTTACTTGTACTAACAATTCTCGCCAGCTATAGAGTAAGTAAGATGCTTACTTTTATAGTTCTGAGTTGGAATTTTTGATTCAAAATAAGCCAGGGTTTGGCCTTAACCTCGCCTTATATTAAGCGATGACTTGCCTGTAGTCAAAGTGGTAAGCGTAGAAGTAAATTGGCTATAATAAGATTTACTAGATCTCAAATGCTCTATATTGTTTAAATTGGAGCTCCGAATATATTGCATATTGGATTTTCAATGAACAACATACTACAAAATGTTATATATAATGCAAATCTACAACTGGAAGTTCTTCAACGCAAATTGGACAAAAAAAATCAATGGCCAATCAGTAAATAACTCATTTATAATTTTATAATAGTATGCGCAGAAATAAATAAATTAAATAATCTTCTTATAACGCAACTGAACTGAAGTTACCATTTCCCGTATTTAGCATAAATATGAAATAACAAGAGATTATTATATTATTAAAATTAGTAGTACTAACTAATACGAACCTATGCTTAGTTGAGAAAAACAGATGTAAACACTACTGCTGTATGTTACTTGAGTTCCGCTTACAATTCGGGTGCGTGGTCATTAAAGATTTTTTTGAAATTAAGCAATTTTTGCAATTAGCCAGATCTGAAGATTGAGATATGTTCCATTATTTTAATTAAGAAAAATAAGAATACGGTATAGGGTTTCTGATAAAACTTCTACAATTGGTATTGTTTATAACCCTAATGTGTGATTGAAGTCAAGATAACTTCTTCACCATGATCTATAACTATCCAACTATGCTACTATCCCTAGATCCTCATATCTATTATATATATATATAATACAATACAATAGCGGTAGCTACCAATAAATTCCATATGTGGATGATAAATTTATATTATAATTTACAATATTAATTACAGATAACTTAAGGAAGTAAACACGAACCAAACTTTTAAACCTGACCTTAACCTTCCTGATTTTATCGGGCAAGGAATTCCAGAGTGGTGTAGCTCGGACAGCAAATTCATTTGCTAATTATTAATGCCTATTAAAACCGGTACAGTGAGCTGGAATACAGATCTTGGAATTTATCTTTAAGATACGAAGGTGAAGATGACGAATCATTAAAAATGGAGAAGAGAACAAGCAAAATTCTGGTATTACGCCTTTGTTGTATGGAAAACCAACTTAAGCTGATGATCGATATTGTGAGACATGGTCATATTTACGCAAACTTAAATAAATCGAATGCAGTTGTTCAACAGGCGCTCCAGCTTGTTAAGAAGTTCAAGGGAGGTCCGGGTAACACACATCTACATAATCAGTGATAGGCAATATTAATGTTTGGACAAGCATGACGTTTGCTTTCATGTGAAGTAAATGCTTTAGACGATAAAGAGACTGTAAATTGGCAGTGACTTTGCGGCTTAATTCTATGACTTAAATTTGCCATTTAAAAGCGTTATCAATGTGTAGACCAAGATTTTTCACGGAACTATTAAATCGTATTAAAATATTATTATAGTAGATAGACTGTAAATTTAAAATGTTAATCTAAGCTAACATCTTCGGGCTACCTACGAGCATTGTTTGATATTTCAAAGGATTAACGGTGACTCCAAAACGAGATGACTAATCTAGAACAGAAATTAAGTTACAATTTACTTTGTTAATTCCATTATGGAGGTCCTCGATGTGACATTGTACATAGAGCTGCAGATTATCAGCGTACAATGCAAAGTTGCATAAAATGCAACGAACAAAATATAAAAAGGAACACCTACATGCTAATTCGCGTCGCGGTGCACGAACCTACATTCAACAAAGACGTGGTTGCTTAAAATTAAATTAACAATTTTATTGGAGCCAGTACCTTAAAATATATACGAATAGTTCTCCTACTTTATAAAGCAAAGAGCTGACGTGGGTAGGGTAGGTTAGGGTAGGTTAGGGTAGGTGAGAGAAACAAAATTAATAACAAATGTAGAACCTACGAAAGCCTACGCCTACTAAGTTCTTTAACTAAAGTTCATTATGTATATCGTCGTTTTATCTTTATAAAAATGTATTTTATTAATCTTGAATACAAGAATATTTTATTTTTCCCTATAATGCGATAATATAAGACACGTATTGTTAGAAATAATATCGTAGAATAATATCTGTTTGATATGGTTCAAGAGCCCTTCAATTCTTCTCTTGATAATGAGATTCGTTCTAAGTTCAAAAAGAAATACTATAGGATGTTTAAAATAGAATGTTTCTATTCATAAGATACCTATATTTGTTAGTCATTATTAGACTTGTCTATTTCTGACTTGTTAAGTCTGGTTTTTAATATATTTTAAAATCTTTTTTAGCTAAATACCAATGATATATCAACATACGTTTCACTAGATTAGACGTAGCACAATTTTTAATATTTTATATATATATTACTATGAATATACAAGATATTTATGAACCTTTTTCTGTTAATATAATAAATATTCGAAGAAGATTCCTAAGTTAAGTTAAAAACAAGCCAAGTTCGATAAAGTTTGTTTCTGTAAGTCCGAGACTTGACAATAAGTTAGCGGGATTAGCTTTCTGGAATTGAATTATTTGCTTTATTTTGTTTTACCTAGATAATTTCATTTCATAATATAGTAAATAATAAACATAAATTTCCAAATACTATTATGAGATTTCATTTGGATTACTTAGGGCTTCAGTAAGATCAAAGTTGTAGTGTAATCTGAAGCCTTTTATTTTTTTTTATATTAGGTTTTAGTCATTTTAAGTTCTTTCTTGGGATGCTCCAGTGTCACCTCTAATATCATAAAAAGGGCGTTGTGATATTTTACCATTTTTAATTTTTATTTAAATAAAATTTATAAATTATTATTATATAAAAGTTGTGTTTATAAGTGTATTTCGCTTTCTATGTACATAATATACTTAAATTTGGTAGAGACGTTATGTGTACGAAAAACATTTTTTAAAAAATATTCCTTGTTATTGTTTAATATACTTACTTTTTAAAGTAAATAAAAAATAACGTGATACAAACGATTAAAAACGAAAAATTTTTACCATGCATGACAGTTTTTGCAAGTTGTGTGTGTCTCGAGAAAAACACATTTTTTTCGATCGTAGTACATTTCTTAGAAGTATAATAAAATTGACTTATTCTTATTATTTTTAAAGTTGTCAAATTTATGTTGCTTTCTTATCCGGCAAAGGCTTATCATGCTATTGGTACGACAACCCAATTTGTGTGAAAAATATCTACATTTCTCTTCCCAATGCTCACCCCTCATTTAACTTCAATATTGTAACTTATTAAGTAAAATTAAGATTTCTATTCAGAATAAATAGTGTTAACTAGAATCTGACACCTTTCGTTTTCTACTAATAGAATTGTTTATTTTGTATAGTTGTTACAAAAGTAGCACAATAGACTTCACAAGTTTTATTTGTTTTAATTCTTTTTGAAACCTAATTGGGACAATCGGGCACACTTGATACTGAAACACCTATATTCATCGTCGCCCTAAGGACATAGATGGAATGGTTTGTTACCATTTACTGTATTAACAAACACCAAACAATCATCCCTACACTCACCGAACGAAAGACAAGTGAGTTATGTAGCTATTTCAAGTTGATAGTCTAAGAGAGCGTGATTCTTCCCAGGTGGAGGTGACGTATACATACAGCATCTAGTAACAAGCTATAACGTAGCTCTACTTCTATTGACTTCTACAGTTACGGTTTCTTAAATACGATTTTTTTAATAATTTCACCCATTAGCAGCTTAATATGTTTAAATATATAAGTATGTTTATAATATTATTTAATTCTTTAGATTATATTTTAATAAACAGGGTTTTTAAAAATTAATACTAACTACCGATTAGATTGAAAAAGTTTCAGATGTAGCAACGACAATACAGAATTAATTTCATAATCAATATTTCATTTTCTTAGTATCAGATTCACTTGAAATTCAAATATGAAGATCTCTTAAGCCTCTTATCTATTAAACTTGTTGTCAAAGGGCTTTACAGACATGATTTTGCGCCTACACCGCATTCATGTATGCATGAATATAAATATATACTTTTTTTTTCTTCAGGACTTAATTATTCTACTGCTGATCACACGTCTTTTCCAGGAACTTAAACTTCTAGAATTAGTTTTCTATTATGTGATTCTATTACGGTAAATAGAATGATATATAATAGAATGTTTATAGATAATTTTCTACACCAAGGTTTTGCTATACAATTAAAAAAATGTTGTCAGGTAATGGTGCTACCGTATTCATATATGATCGACAAAAGGAAGAAAACGCATCCACATTAAAACACAAGTACACATATTTTCGCATCTCGAGATGCAAAATCTGCTAAAGTTTAATTTTTTTAGATTAATATGAATGATCTGTATTTCCCACGGTCTACGGCAGTAGGTGGAAACCTCTGTGAAATCTTAAACTCAATAGGCTTCAAGTGAATAATTGAATATAATATCGCTACGCTAATTTAATTAAAATACAAGAAAGCAAAATAAAATTATTCCCTATTTGAGTGTATAAAATATAAATGACAGGCAATACCGGTAACAATAGGAGTTTTATTCCAACTAATCAATAATTAATGTTGTCCAAATAAATATTTACTTAAAAATAGTAGTACTTTATTATAGCCCCAATTTTATGTAATTTACTATAGAAAATACCTAGAAAAGTATCTAAGTTGCAAGGACGAAAGCTATAGAAGCAAAGTTGCAAGTTCATCAATAAATAAACAGGTCGCCCGCTGTTATACAATTTTCATAGCTTTCGAGTAACTACGATGTCTAAGCTCATTGTGTTTTAAGATATTTTAACTTTTAATTAAGAAAGCTTTTATATAATTTTTGTTTTTGTTATTTAAACTGAACTTTACTAACGCCCAGATTTAATACAGTCCTTGCGTCCCATAAATCCATCTTAAAGATTGTAGAAGCTTTGTCACCTGTAAGAACCAAGACGATACGTTTCCATATAGATCGCGTTATCAATACTAGAATCTTCTGTTTCTTTTCACCAATTCACCAGCGTAAAATAATAATAATAGCATAACTGTAGCGTGGCATTCTACGATATATATATATATATATATATATATATATAAACGGAAGTAATGTGTATTAATTATTGAAAACTAATGGAATAACAATAATGTATTAATGTGTTTTCCAATAAATGAATAATATTGACCAGCGTTAGAAACAAGTGGTTTGTACTTCAAATAATACTTTATTCGAAGGACAAACCAAGTAAATTAGGGGATTCATTGATGATGATAGTACAAGTAATTACATTTTAAATCATAAATCTCTCATATAATCATCCCTGGGTAAACAGATTATTTGTTAATATTGAGTTAAGTTAAACCCTACTCAACATTAACATATAATTCCCATACCAATTAAAACTATCTGGAATTAACCACCCTTCTTAATTATTTACATGTCTTCTGAACGCATGTGTACTAGTGACTGAAATAAAATACTATATCGTCTAGTACTTCTAGACTACTTCTATTCTTCCATAGGTTTCTCATGAAGTTTTTTTATCGAAGTATTTATTGTAGCAGGATATTTGTGGACAATGAGAGACTGAACCCAAGTGTCATCAGTTATGTAGGAATTTCATGTTTCACTAAAAAAAATTGTACAAAAAGATTTTTATAAAAAAAATATATTGTAGACTTTTTTGAGTCAACAAACCAGTTATACTACAACTTATAAATACAACAACAAAGCAACATATCTCTTTATATATATATATACATATATATATATATAAACATAAAAGTAATGAAAATAACCAATAATGGAATGGGGGAACTTGGAATTTAATTAAACGCAGTTAAAAAACTATGCCCCTCAGGTCATCTATTTTATAAAAACAATGGGCAAAGATTAATAAAACATCATTTAGGGTCGGGACAATGTCACGAATGTTGATGTTTATCTGAACGTCAGTCCAAATATGTTTGACTTTGAAAAGGGTTGAAAAGGTGTAATTAAATATGATCTGAAACTTCCTCAAAGGGATTTCTCGTCCAAAATGTTTGGTTTGATGACTCTTTGTTTGTTAGAATAATATTTATACTGTGTCCATTATAAAATATTTAAAAATATGTGAAGTATAGTTTTTACAAAAAAGATTTAAAATATATCAGAGCTCCAAAAAACGGACCAACAACAACTATCTCTAGTTTCGAACTGGGCGAGTGAACTCGAATAATCTTTACAAAACTCAAACTACAATGTTTGGATTCTACCAAAGTAGAAACTTTCTGCACAAAAAAGTTATTCATGAAATGCCAAATATATTTTCCTGAATGAAATTAAATAAAGCAAAATTACAGAATGAAACATATTTTAATAATAATATTTACGATCAACCAGATTCTAGGCTTGAAGAGATTCTCTCAAACTCTCTCATTTTTTAGTACACGGTGTGTAATACTCGTTCACCTCATGTCATTTTTGACACAATATACTCAAAAGTAGTAAGACTATTAACGTCATAATTGTATATATATTATTGTATATGCAAATATGAAATTCATATAGTTATAGATACGTATAGAATAATATAAGCATAATTATTATTATTAGCTATTTTCTGAGGTTTATTAACATCTTTTTTATTGCTAAATATAGACCATTCTCATATATTAACACGAAATTCTCGTAAACTTATACTGTTATATAGACTATTTATCCAACTCGCAACTTTTCTTCACTCTACATGTAGTAATTAATGAAATGTTAACGAGCTTTTACACATTGACCTTCCTTACTGAAATCTTTTGAGTATAAATATTATATTCAACTAACCGTTTATATTTTTTGCTGTCCAAAATCTATTACATATTATTTATAACCAAATAAGAGTATTTTATAGATTTTTTATTTATATGAATACTTGAAGCCTTAAGCATAATATATATTTTGAGATGCAAGAATGGATATGACACTTGTATGTATAGGCTACAGCTCTATCATACATGGCACACTTCATAACTGCAATAAAGTATAACGCAACAAAAAAAAAAAATTACATTTGAAATAGTATTTTGACTACTAATGAATTCGACCCTAAATTATATAATTATGACGTATTACACATTAGTACAATCTATAATCATGATCACTATCATATTTTTTATTGGTTAGTATTATATACTGAACCCATTTCGAAAGGGCCACAGTATATTTTTGAACGATTCTTTGGGATTGAATTTCAGATAACAGTGGCGCTGCTACTTTTATTACTATTTTAGAAAGTCTCAGAATCCATCTCCAATTAATTGCAACCCGGAAGAAACGGCATTTTGTTCTACAATGTTTTTGTACTATTCCTTTTTTAAAATTCCTTAATCAAATCGCCAGTTCCTTGGATAGAGAAGCAACCCCAGTCCATAATTCATTAAAAGGTTATTTTTTATTTGCCTTCATTATATAAAACAACGATGGCAGAACGCACTTCACTGCTAATTTCTCGAGCTTTTCCCATTTTATGACTTCTTCACTGTAGAATCCACAAGTTTAGACTAATTGAGATTGTTTGTGAACAAACCCAAGTAATCTCGAGTAGTAATAAGTCAGAAACACGTGTTTTCAGGAGGTAAATAATCCTAATTATTGACCAATACGTAACTAAAGCAAAGCAATTAGTAATGAGGACATTATAAAAATATTATTACGACTCTACCACCTGGCTCTAGCACAGCGTTTGTCAGTGTTTGTAAACAGTAGATGTTTATTGTCCAATAACTTGAAAGTAAACAAAATAATGACTTCGTTAAATATTCGATACTAACAATAGAATATGCTGATGTGCATTTCTTTTATTTATCCTATGGGATTTTATTACAATTGATGGATAATTATGTTGTTTATGTGTGGTCTTAAACTTTTGGCCGGCAGGGTAGTTGCAAGGATTTTATGTTGTCTTTTTACATGATTTCATTAAGCTATAGTTTTACACAACGTGACGACACATAATAAATATGATTCTTCTTGAACATCTTATAACAATGCTATATAAGCTATGTATGGATCGTTAAATATACACTACAAAATTTTTACTGAAATGGCGTTCTTTGTATTGCTGTAGTACGTTGTAAAATCAGGATGTCATATTCTACTAACATTAATCATCAAAAGTTAATTGAAAAACCGCGCATATCTGCAAAATTTATGTAAATTGCATGTGTCAAGAAATACATTCACACTCTCTTTGATGATCATGAATTATTCATATCACACGCCTCTGTAATTTATTTATTTGTACCTTCCGTTTCTGATTTAGATATACATTAATATGTTTGAAATATTATGTCAATTTTATGAAGCTCATAATCTTAGTGTATGGTGTTAAGATGACTTTCAAATGTATTTGAAACTAACAGTAAAGTTTCGCGTAGTTAGTGTACTTTACCATTGTAAAAAGCTTTGCACTGAATAATAATTAAAAAAGAAGGTTTATAACTTAGATGTTATCAGCTTAAGTTATAAGGCTGGCAGCTAGCCCTATATTTAATCAGAAACTAATGAGAACGATTCCATATCGGAGATACAAATATTTTTGTATTGTTCCAAATTGATATTGAAACGCACTTACGCAAAGAAAACGCAAGACGCAGACCGTTGTGGAAAACTGATAAAATATTTTACAAACTTATTAAATAAAAGGTACTCATTTAGAGTATTGTGGGTACAAGAAAAACTTATTTTCCTTTAATTATTTATTTATTATATTAATTATTTATAATTTAATTATTTTATGTCCTCCAAGTGTATTAAATGGTATATTAATAGATATAATAATTAAAGTTCTTACTCATTGTAAGTGTTATCATATTTTTTTCTTCTTCCTACTTTGAAACTGGAAACAAGTACAACTAGAAGCATTCCTAAATGTTTCATATTTCCAAAAATAAATTGAATGATTGTAGTGTTATCGTTTACTTTGAGTATAAAGTACCAATGAGAGTACTAACCAGCATTACGAGCTAATCTCATTTTTAGTACCAAAATCTCATTCCAACTTAAGCAAATGATCGTCATGCCATCATCTAGTAATCACATAATTTAATAAAATAGGTATTTTTCAACAAATCTTGTTGGTGTAAAATAAAAATCTTATGTAAAATATTATATCAGAAAAGTATATTAGTTAATTAGCTAACGAACCACGTTTATGTAAATAAAATATAATATACTTCACGTTTTGATATTTATTTATTTACATTTGCCAACCACCACCAAAATAACCAAGTCGAAGGCATACACAACAAGACAAACTTAAATACTCGTAACACCCAGCATAAAGACGCGAGAAGTGTTGCTGAAGTGTGCTTGGTACAGGGCCGATACTTATTGTTTGAAGGTTACAGTTTAAAAAGATACAGTGGTACTAAATGCACTTTACAGCGCATTTTTAATCTCTGACCTTCTAAACTCAAATTTCCTCCCCAAGCAGCCTCACTGCGCTTCGGAAACAAGGCACGGTATATTAATTATCGCCTTATATTTAACGGTAAGAAGAGAATACGTTACCCATATTCCCATATTCTATAAGCCTGAGTCTACATGGCTGACCGTCTTCTTGTTAGCCTGAATGTATTTGCAATAAAATTAGAAGTCACATCGATTTGAGAAACAATTAAATACCCTAGTACACTACGCGATCTGTATAAAAGATATTAAGGTGAAATTAATAAAATATCCTTTTTATAAAAATCTTAATGCTCTTGAGAAACAAGACACCGATATCGTAATAGTACAATTTTTTGGTTTTCCTTTCTTATTGTCTCCTTTTGTTTTGCTTTTCCAAATGCAAGGATTTAAATTTAGTTGTAGTTAAATATTCGCGATTCTAGTAATATTAATATAGCACTACTAATATTTTTTTTTAGTGGCGTTAATTGACCTGCTTTATAGTCGAAATATAGATTTATTTGCAACTTTTGCAATCCTACCCTGTTATCTGAATCTAAACTTGAGTTATATATTGTCCTAAGTTTCGGCTTATGAATATTAGAATAGACACTCTCAGAACATTTTGCTTAGCCGTTATATTCTATTGTAATGGTAATGAGGGTCATAACGTATGTAAATGAGGCTTCATTTACACTTGAATTTGAGGTCTGATCACTGCGGGTTTTGTATGTAGGTACTACATCTACCCTCTATAATTTCTAATTTAGTTATATTTTATTATTATATTTGCTTAAGATAATCAGACTTAAACATCCTTTACATTTATGTCTGTATATTATGCATGTTATTGATTTGATTTGATACGTTTAATATGTAATTACGAGTGACGATTTACGTATTAAGGGTGAAGTTAAAATATTATTATCACAATAAACACTGAAATGAATAGACCATCTCTACTGGTTACGGATCACGCATTCGCAGAACACTACCGGATCCATACACTCGTCATACAAAACACATACAAAAACGGCGTTCCATCTCAGCCCTCGTAGAATAGGGGTGATAGCACATATGTATTTTGCATCTTCGTTTATGATATACGAGTAATATGTGCTCTTTTGTTAGCCCTAATATAATATTAAAAAAAAATACTACACTGTAGTGTTGATGTGATTCCTTTGTCCGAAATATTAGTCACTAAGGAATTTCTTAAGGAAACTTTTTTGTATATACAATTAACAACAAGGGCAGTCATTATTTTGTACATAGCTCACTGTATATAAAATAAACCAACGTGAGTTAGTTTAAATATTCACAAAAATAAAAAATGTAAAATTATTAGTTATATTTTATTATTATATTTGCTTAAGATAATCAGACTTAAACATCCTTTACATTTATGATTGTCTGTATATTATGCATGTTATTGATTTGATTTGATACGTTTAATATGTAATTACGAGTGACGATTTACGTATTAAGGGTGAAGTTAAAATATTATTATCACAATAAACACTGAAATGAATAGACCATCTCTACTGGTTAAGGATCACGCATTCGAAGAACACTACCGGTTCCATACACTCGTCATACAAAACACACACAAAAACGGCGTTCCATCTCAGCCCTCGTAGAATAGGGGTGATAGCACATATGTATTTTGCATCTTCGTTTATGATATACGAGTAATATGTGCTCTTTTGTTAGCCCTAATATAATATTAAAAAAAAATACTACACTGTAGTGTTGATGTGATTCCTTTGTCCGAAATATTAGTCACTAAGGAATTTCTTAAGGAAACTTTTTTGTATATACAATTAACAACAAGGGCAGTCATTATTTTGTACATAGCTCACTGTATATAAAATAAACCAACGTGAGTTAGTTTAAATATTCACAAAAATAAAAAATGTAAAATTATTAGTTATATTTTATTATTATATTTGCTTAAGATAATCAGACTTAAACATCCTTTACATTTATGTCTGTATATTATGCATGTTATTGATTTGATTTGATACGTTTAATATGTAATTACGAGTGACGATTTACGTATTAAGGGTGAAGTTAAAATATTATTATCACAATAAACACTGAAATGAATAGACCATCTCTACTGGTTACGGATCACGCATTCGAAGAACACTACCGGTTCCATACACTCGTCATACAAAACACATACAAAAACGGCGTTCCATCTCAGCCCTCGTAGAATAGGGTGATAGCACATATGTATTTTGCATCTTCGTTTATGATATACGAGTAATATGTGCTCTTTTGTTAGCCCTAATATAATATTAAAAAAAAATACTACACTGTAGTGTTGATGTGATTCCTTTGTCCGAAATATTAGTCACTAAGGAATTTCTTAAGGAAACTTTTTTGTATATACAATTAACAACAAGGGCAGTCATTATTTTGTACATAAGCTCACTGTATATAAAATAAACCAACGTGTGTTAGTTTAAATATTCACAAAAATAAACTATGTAAAAATTATTAGTTATATTTTGTATTAAATAAGATAACAGAATTTCAAATGTTCTTTGCAATTCCTTCTCCTTATAACCCATAACTTACTTAGTACAAACATGATTCGAGGCATACGTGCAAGTAACTCTAATAAAGACGATGCCATATGGTTGTTTTTTTGTGTTTTAATACACACTAGATATAAGAAATAAAACGTGGCTTAAGCTTTACATCATATTTATGATAGTAACTAGGATTGTGTATATTTCTGTGTAATTTACAAAAAAAAATCCCTGTTATTTTAGCCCGCAGTCTAAGCGCTTTTAATTTCACAGAACGCGAGCCAACCGATTCACAGTACGAGAGAATCTATCATCCCCGGTACCAGCAGCAATGAAATTGTTATTTGTAATTTGTAATGCCTAATTACCACATGCTCGGCGTTGGAGTAAAATATCGTAAGGAAACTCATGTTTAAGAAAGAAATTATAAAAAATAAGAGGTGTGAAGTCTGCCACCAATGGCAGCGGACCCCGCTGGCGGGCCTTGTTCCAACTCCCTGTCTACAGAGGATGCCTATACTTAACAGTGGAATATGTATGATGTTCCCCATTTTTTTAATCTTAATATATGAAAAAGTACTATTAACGCATTTCTTGATAATTTTATAAAAAAAATTACGACCAATTATATTAAATATAAACAGTCTTTCACAAAATGCCCCCATTTAATATCTACGTTTAATCATTAAACGTACATATATATATATAAAACTAGGGTACTAATAAATAAATTTAAGCGGAAGCAAACAGTAGTTTTTCAAAAGGACCCACAGTGCTTCATCGTTACAATACGAAAATGAGGTTATCATGGTTCGTTGTAAATTCACCTATCATACAAAAACTCGAATTTTAGAGTAACCACTGTGGTTATTCTAAACTATAAATATTATCAGACAAGAAGCTCAGGGCACTCTTTTAAAAGATGTTACAATGTTATCAGATTTATATATTTTTTCTTCCAAAGCAAATTGTTATCTTTGCTCTTTGTCCATAAAAATCTTTAACTAATCTGAAATAGCTTTTTATTATGAGTAGTAATATATCTCAAACATTTCCTGGGACTTTATTTATTTCGTTTTGTCTTCGTTTCGTTTTGTGTTGTCATGTATGGTTAAAAGGCATGATGTAACGCACTTCCGTAGAGTTTTTTGGGTTAGTTCCCAAAACCTGCTTAAACCGTGTAACATATATTCGCTATAGTTTTTAAATTTTCAATATATACCGACGAGTATACATATATTGTCATATGCGATTTCAGTCGATCTTTAAGTTTAGGATAGCAATAAGCTTAGGAGAAAAGTCCTCTTAATTTCCATATTCGCAGGAACAGTTTATTGGGTAGTAGTCACTGCAGATCGTAACTGTGCTTTTTTATGAACCTTTTTACTGCCCTATATACAAATATCAAATTATTTTTTCTTTTTACAAATATAAGGAGAAATGATTAATATTAGAGTGAAGGAGCTTAGGAAATTAGTACTAAGTAACTAATACAGTATGTATCTTACAATATGTATAATGTAACCCGTTATAGTGTTTACCGAAATTAATACTAGAGGCCTTGATACCGTATCACAGTAATTTTTTTATTTTTTGAAAATATATATTTTTTCTTCCAAAGCAAATTGTTATCTTTGCTCTTTGTCCATAAAATCTTTAACTAATCTGAAATAGCTTTTTATTATGAGTAGTAATATATCTCAAACATTTCCTGGGACTTTATTTATTTCGTTTTGTCTTCGTTTCGTTTTGTGTTGTCATGTATGGTTAAAAGGCATGATGTAACGCACTTACGAAGAGTTTTTTGGGTTAGTTCCCAAAACCTGCTTAAGCCGTGTAACATATATTCGCTATAGTTTTTAAATTTTCAATATATACTTGACCGACGAGTATACATATATTGTCATATGCGATTTCAGTCGATATTTACGTTTAGGATAGCAATAAGCTTAGGAGAAAAGTCCTCTTAATTTCCATATTCGCAGGAACAGTTTATTGGGTAGTAGTCACTGCAGATCGTAACTGTGCTTTTTTATGAACCTTTTTACTGCCCTATTAAACAAATATCAAATTATTTTTTCTTTTTACAAATATAAGGAGAAATGATTAATATTAGAGTGAAGGAGCTTAGGAAATTAGTACTAAGTAAAAATAATAGCTAATTCTAACGATATTAGTAGGATTAAGAACTTAGAATTAACCTTTAAAATTTCTCCATCTTTATTATGACATTATACCTTGGTACCGTATTTACGAGTACTCTCCAAACTTAATTTAATATACGTATAAAATTGATTAATGTATGAAATTATATATATATATATATATATATATTTTATTTGCAACAAATATTCACAATTCCAAATCCCATCACAGGTCACCTCACTCATGCATTTTATTAAGAGTAATTTGTTTTAAAACGATATTGTAATGTTTCGTACAAAAAATGCACTCCAAGATGATAATTTAATAATAAAATAGATTACTATTAAAAATTATCTTCAAATATTTCCTAATCAATATGTTAAACATATTCAAATTATAAATAATTTCTAATTGCATTCCCACTAATATCAAACAAAGAAGAGCTAAGAAGAGCTGATATTACTTATTAAGTTCCTCTTATGAACCTTGGCTTTTAATAAAATCATATTTAACTTCAATAATAAAGTTCAACAGTTACAGATTTTAATGGAAATTAATCTCAAACGCAAAATCAATAACACTTATACAAAATCTTCAATAGTACTATGAGTTAAATGATTATCAATATTATCAGACAAGAAACTCAGGGGCACTCTTTTAAAAGATGTTACAATGTTATCAGATTTATATATTTTTTCTTCCAAAGCAAATTGTTATCTTTGCTCTTTGTCCATAAAAATCTTTAACTAATCTGAAATAGCTTTTTATTATGAGTAGTAATATATCTCAAACATTTCCTGGGACTTTATTTATTTCGTTTTGTCTTCGTTTCGTTTTGTGTTGTCATGTATGGTTAAAAGGCATGATGTAACGCACTTACGAAGAGTTTTTTGGGTTAGTTCCCAAAACCTGCTTAAGCCGTGTAACATATATTCGCTATAGTTTTTAAATTTTCAATATATACTTGACCGACGAGTATACATATATTGTCATATGCGATTTCAGTCGATATTTACGTTTAGGATAGCAATAAGCTTAGGAGAAAAGTCCTCTTAATTTCCATATTCGCAGGAACAGTTTATTGGGTAGTAGTCACTGCAGATCGTAACTGTGCTTTTTTATGAACCTTTTTACTGCCCTATTAAACAAATATCAAATTATTTTTTCTTTTTACAAATATAAGGAGAAATGATTAATATTAGAGTGAAGGAGCTTAGGAAATTAGTACTAAGTAACTAATACAGTATGTATCTTACAATATGTATAATGTAACCCGTTATAGTGTTTACCGAAATTAACACTAGAGGCCTTACCGTATCACAGTAATTTTTTTTATTTTTTTTGAAAATATATATTTTTGAATTGTTGACCTTGATCAGTTATTATTATAATCGTACACCCAAATCATTTGAGTCACTCATTGAAAACTGTTAACGCGACAGTTTCCATAGCAGTAGGTAATGTTTGATTCATTATTTCTGATAATGAATATCAAACGAAAACGATCTTAAAAGGAAACCGACACACCATGCAATTTTTGTTAATAAATAAAAATATTTAAGAAATTTTAACTTTTACTTATTTCTTACTTTTATATTATTTCAGAGATGCATTTTGTTTATTTTGTAGAAAGAGCGCACGTTGGACATTCATTTCAGATAACGTCACTTAGATTTCTTGTTCTCTTAGCTGATATGAATTAGAATAGAACATACTATAAAATACGGAAATGCCGTGAGAGTTTTGTTAAGCAATGTTTATGTTGATGTTAAAATCACGTTTGAAAATGAATATGTTCCTCATCATTTTAACTACATCCTTTTTAAAAATCCATTGTTACATCAAGCCATCGTCCATGTTGAATCACGATATCAAAGTTTTTGAAAAAATTAATATATACGTTCTACACCCATAATCTCTTAATGGAAGAAACTCTACTTGTTTTCAAACTCTTCTTTTTAATGGCCATACCTTAGACGTCCCTGGCCAATCTGGACAATATACGCTTGGAATACTATATCACTATCTTTGAAACATTTTGGTATTTCTCTGGAATTTCTTTCCGGTATTACTATGAAAGTTACAAGTGTATATTACACTAAATGAAATAATAGAACGTTTTTTATTTAACTAGAATCCTTTTAAACGTTTAAACGTCAGTGTAAATTACATATTTTTTTACTACATTGAACGAGCACACATTTCACCTGATGGTAAGTGATTCACTAGGACCATGACAGCTACATTCATCCTTGACAAGGAACCATAATGTAGATGAGTCACCCATGAGGATTGAGATGGAATGCCTCGTTACCAGTAATAAAGGTCTCCGGATTCCTATACTCACCAGATGAAACACAGCAGCATTATGTTGCTTTTTAAGCTGGTATTCAGTGAAGGCGCGGTCCTACCCCGGTCGAGTTGACCCATTCATTCTGCAAAAACCCTCTTAGCTCTCCCAATCTAACCACAATATATGGAACTAAATTTTCAATATACTAAATATAATAAAAATACTATTCACAAGTAGTATAATCAAGAATACAATAGTACATAGTTACTATTACTGGTATCCTCAAGGGTGATAACACATGTACATAAATCCTGAATTTCTATAGACGAAGGAAGTAGGTGTTTATGGGACACAGTCATCACAGACCAAGTCAATTCAGCTCATCTGATCAATTATAGCCACGGTTGGTCATACTTAGTTTCAAGGAAGAGGAAAAAATTACTTTCTTTAATTTTTCCTTTTCAATTTCAATTATGCTACAGTTTATATCCTCTAGAATCATTATTAAAAATAATTATAGTATCGATCTTTTATATGGCACGTCATGTAACATGGAAATAATAAAATTTACGTTACAATAAAATAGTTAGTATTAATAATACTATTGCTTTCTTATGATGACAAGTCAAATGATTCGTGGTTATCCTAATTAACGCTTCGCTATACTGCTTGTCCAACAACGCGGAATTGTCAAGGAATTAAAAAATAGTAGAATAATACGTGCTTCATCCATCTTCAATACAGTAGGTAGAAAAAAACGTAATATTAAGTAAAACCTTTCTCACGCAATGTATTTCAAGGCTGGAAATAAATGTCATCTATTTTCTTGTACGCAGTTCACTACGCCATTTTAACCCTGTCTCAAACAATTGACAAATCTTCACAGAATATGTATCAGGTGCGTTCTTTTGACATTGACAGAGGATAACATATTTGGAACACTCCGAATGTTACCTTCGAAACTGTGGTAAAATTTTACATGTAAGTAATGTCAATAAATCCTAACAAGAATGTGTTTTTAAATGAAAGTTAATTTACATCGATGTAATAATATACTTTCTTGTTTATTTGTTGCTATTCAAATTAATATTATTAGTTGAATTTATTATTTGAATTATTTTGGGGATATTTATTTTTTTCCATCTACGCCTGGTTGGTCAATAAAATACTATAAACAATACATGAAATACAATACAATACATATAAAAGAGATAAACCATACGAATCCCTGGACAGTGGAGTTCAAACGAGTGTTAGGGCGAAAGGGAAAAAAAATATACGAGCGGTGTCGAGGAACACCGACATCTGCATTAGAGCCGGAAGCTGTCCTTCTCAGAGTCCCAACCACCTCAGGCGATTCGAGAGGCTGGTTGGGATTAACCCGTTTGCAGATACGACAATAGGATGCAACACAGAAAACAGATGCAATATATTTTTCAAATGTCCAATTATCTTTAAATGCCAGTGATTCGAGCCGATCGTAATGTACCTGGTGGTCAACAATTTAACCTGCAGTACCAAAGGCCAGAGATGGAAAACATTATTCTATGTGGGGCCGACCACAAAATACTGCTTTGCTCTACTTTATTAAATAATTCAAATTTAAATCTACGACATAAAATACTGTTTTGGTATTCCATAGACAATCTACATTTGAATTTCTGCCCACTCAACATCAAGCAATGGTTATTAAGAACGTTAATGCTTGAGTATTACGCTCACTAACGTTGGATTTGCATGCAACGGTTTATGAGGGCATATAATTCACATGAGAATAACTAAGAACTGACTGTGGTCTCAAGACTGTATTTTATTAGACGACATTATTTAACGGAGATGATAGTAACATAAATCCATCTTCAATAGTAAATCAAGATGGTGATGCGTCGTTACTTCTGGGAAATAGATTGATTGCCTCGTTACTAGTATTGAAGTCTTCAGTTTCTCGTAGAGCGTGGTGCGTGCGAATCTTGACCGTGACTTAATGCAACTTATCTTTTGTTACTATTTTATGCTGAGCATACATTGTAGTGGCTATATCTACAATTCACTTTATTAACAAATTTATTTTTTGTCTATTTTTCTTTCTTTTTATTATGTTGTGATATACGACCACACAGTTTACCTGTAGCCCACGATACCCATTCATTCTCAATAAGGAATCAAAAGATACGTTGTCATCCTTTAGGTTTAAGATGGAATGCGTGATCATCAGTTATAAGGATTTTTGGGTCCGTACACTCACCAACGAAAAATAGCAGCGTGTCTATTTTATACTGGCATTATGTAAGGGCGTGTTATTCTACCATTCGGACCGACATATTCATTCTGTGTTATCCTATAAAAATACTAATCTTTATATAGTATATTTATTTGCGTATATGTAACTATTATTTCTCACTTTTCTGATACTTTATTGCTTTTATTTTTTACATAAAACACTGTTTTAATATGATCAATATTGTTTTGAATGTAAATTAAATTATTCATTTTATAGCCATCAAAGTATTTGATCTACGATATTTATATTTACAAATGATTATAATGGAATTGGAGCAAGTACTTATTGAACACAAGCAAACACATAAAAGAATAAAATAATAGAATATGTATACGTATTAAACTAAATAATAAACTTCATGAAAAAACTGAAAATGTGCATATAAAATTGACTTATATCGAAAAGGTTTGGATCAGCATGTGCTTTGTGCAACTTATCCCACAAAGCGCTGACTTTCACACAAAGACTGTATTTATTAGCGAAATGTACGTATTTTCGTCGAATAAGTTTCTTATGTTGTCAAATTTCAATATTTTCTCAATTAAAATTAAATCACTCAAATAAAATAAAAGGAAGTCACTTGATCCAAGATTTGTAATGTTTTCATAGAAAACAGTAACTGAATTCTTATCTTATTTATATATCTTTTCGATAATCGTAAAGAAATGAAACTAAAAATGTTTGACACAACGTAGGTTAATAAGAGAAAGGCGAAAGGAAATATGTTTTGAAAAATTTGCTCTGAAAAGTTAATCAAGAAAAAAAGGAGCTAGCCGCACTAAATAGCCAAGCAATCTTATACTAACTCTCTGGTGTAATGAAATGAAGCACTACCTAAGGCCTACTCGCGACAACGTTTGGTCACAAAACCAGACTCAATCCACAGTAAGGTGGTTATTCCTGTCTCTCATGGCGATTATTCTGGATTCAAACAGCAGATATACAGTGGAACTATAAAATGTAAAGGTTTTCCATTAACAATAAACATTTGTAAAACAAGTACATATTTGTTTTATAAATGTTTGTTATTTTTATTGAATTATTTCACTGCATGCCTTATCTTTTACATATAGGTAAGACATAATAATAGTTAATACGATACTTAGACTTTCAGGTACTCTCACATTTTGGATATAGTGCATTCACTGTTCAAAACACAGAATCGCTCAGCGTAGTCACTGGTAAATAAATTTCATAACTTATTTACCAGCGTAAAGGTCATCCTTTAATTAGCTAGTTTGTCGCGGCCAAAGTGGCGCAATGAAGTTAATTGAAATCCACACACTTACACAAGACAAACACATTTCCGATCTGTGACTGAGTCCACCGTGGATATATGCTGGTAGACTGTGCGAGAGGGTATCATGAAGTAACGCCATTTTCCCAGGTCTGTTTCAACGTGCTCTTTTTAAAGAGGAGTACAGGCAACCCTCTCCCAAGGAAGGGCTGCCAGTAAGAGATCGATGCTGGTTGGCTAGTGGATCTGCGCGCGTTTCTTTGTCGTTATGCGGCAGAAATGGTAAATCATGGGTCTGTGCGAGTCCAACAACAAATAAAACATGTCCTTATCCCTGCGAGAACCCTCCGTATGTATCAGGCATTTCTCCACGTATAAAGGAAAGCCCTGTTTAATAGATTTAAGTAAGCAATTAAGTTTTAGGTGGTTCTGTTCAACAAAATTAAATTCCAGCATTAAATTAATATTTAAATAATATACATATGTTTAATTATAAATACTTTGGTATTCGACTCCTGAACTAAAAATAGATCCCATATATGATCCCATGTATGTTTACATTTCTATATATTAGCCCCTATTAGTGATAACTAAAATATATTAGTGATAATTAAAAAAAAAATAAGTCAACGGATGGAAACACCGCTTCCATTTAGTTAGTAATTTCCTTATAAACTAACAAACATAATGAAAGTAACTAAATAATGAGTATCAGATTATAACATTTACGTGGAATGATATAAGCACACTAGGCAAACGCCTTCTTCTTTCTCATTGTATTCATTAATTAGACGGGAGAACACCACTCCACTGAGTAGAGTACGGACAGAAGTGAGGGCAAAGGGTTACGTTGTTTAAACTGGTACGTAATTGACTTAATTTCTTAAGATCTTTTATTTATGTCTTAAAGTTAAACTATACTATAAAGTTAAAATATATATGTTTTCCTTAATTAAACTTGTATTATTCCATGGTGCTAAACATGACATTTTTTGTTTTGTGTGTGAGTATTGCTGTTGGTCCAGAGACCTTTACTTTTTAATTAGACTCACGAGCTGGAGGCCCCCTGAGTAGGGAGACAACGACGATGCTGCGAAGCTGGCGCGGAGACTGCTACTGCACGACCGCTGCACTCCAACCCCTCTGGACGAAGAACGTCGACGACAATAGAGGGGGCGATAATACGATCCGAGGGCCCCTCATACGGTGATACGAAACCTCGACTCGGATCGCTGTCTAAAGGTAAACATGACAATCGAACTCATAGTTCATCTGATGGTAAATAATTTCTGCGGTCCCGTAATCTATCGAGAAGGTATATATTCGAAGCTATATTCGAAGGCGTTTTCACCCCTGCGAACAAAATCTTTATCATTCGTCATAACTTTTAGATATCTTTTTCGGTTATTAAATTTCATATCCGATTTTCATCGCCATATCGCATTCCGTATAGCGTTTTTGTCCTACCACAGTTGAGCGGACTTATTCGTTATACATGTAGTTGGTAGCCGCGTGACTTGACCACGTACAATATTATGCATAGATTTTTTTTTTGATCTTTAAAATATTTTCGGAAAAAGTCATTTTTAACATCTAATATTAAATTTGAATTTTAACTTGTTGTCAAAATAATTTAAAATTCAAACGAGGGACCCGTACTTAAAGGAAAAATTGTTTATACATTATACATAAGAAACAGAAAAACTACACATATATCTATTTTATCTTTACATAAGGCATTAATAATATTTTTCTTACAAAACGTAAAGTAACTTGCTATAAACATATATAATTTTTTTCATCGGTAAAGAGGATATTTCTGTGCCTTTCACCTGCGTATGGCGACAAAAGGCGTTTTGATCGATCCACTCTCTTTAATTGTAAAGATTGATTTAGGGCATGTCCTGTATATCGACTATAAGCACCGAGCTTCAGAACTTGTTTTATAATACGCGACAGAGTCCTAGCGGGAATCTTCATATCTCGCGATAAGATTTTTTGCTTCCTAATGGGGTTTTAACAATTCTGGCTTTAACAGCATTAACAGCCCCGATCTATTCTGGTCTTCGACATTGTTGCATCTGTTTATAGTACGATATACGAACATACCATGCTTTTGAAGTGTCTGGAATATGACCGACGGCTCCATACCCACTTTGTGCAAAGCAATCACTTTTTCCTTTAACACCCCATTCGATATTGTAATTTGATAATGAAATGTATATATATATATATATATATACGTATACACATATATTGTACTTTTGGACATAGGCTGTTTAGAGCATATAGTCCACGCCACTGCGGATTGGCGGACTTCACAGGTTTCCTAATATTTTTTATATATTTATTACTCAGACATTCAAGTTTCCGCACGATATCTTTCTTGAAGTAAATCTGCATTTTTAGCGAGCTCTTGGATATTAATCTACCACGGCTATCTACCAAGCTAACAAAAAATTTAATATTTTTTATAATTATTTTTACAAGCAATGTTCTCGTTGTTTCTGTAATACAGAGAACATTGGGAAGTTTTAAATAATGTTATATATATGGAGCACGAAGTAATATATCAGTCTTCCTTTTTCTTTCAACACACATAGGGAAAATATATTCAGGGTAAATTAAATAAAAGCCTCGTCTGTGTTTCCATTTGCTGGTTATTTATTGTGTCTGCGAAGACTATGTGTGTGTGTTAAGTGAATTGAACGTTTTTTCATCATTGCTGAGGTTATTCAATTACGTAATATACATACATTAGCTGTATATTTGCGCTACTGTGATCCGGCGGCTTAATGAAAGAAACTGGCTAGTGGTGATGAGGCATTCCATTTTAATTCTCAAGGGCTAGTGAACTGTATGGTCTCTTATCCCCGTCCGGCTGTAAATTAAAATATTTCTCCTGGTAACATCTTTTGTTAATAGTAATATTATCACGCAGACAATTAATATGGTTATTTATTAAAAAATTGTGTTTTTACTTTTAAGTATTTCTTGAAAACCTGCAGATTAAAATTAGTTTTATCATCAAAATTTACTGCCATAGTATACCAAGGAAAAAAAGCATCTTGTCACTGCTGCATTTCACGTTATTTTGGCTTGAATTTTTATTTTTGTTATTACGTAACATTATTCTTATTACATATCTTAATCTTGATAGATTGTGCTTATATTGTGTTAAAATAATAAACTCTGCTTTTTGTCTTTAATTATTATTATTTAGTACGCTGCGGTGATCATTATATGTTTTATACTTATTATGTTTGTTCCGTTATTAACAACGGATCGTTTTAAGAAACAAATAAATAATATACAAAGAAACACTTGATCACATAAACATACATAACAATATCTTGTCATCATCATCTATCAACTTAAGCTTAGGTCGTCAATCCGCCTGTCGTGCTTCGTGGCAGTTTGTAGGGAAGGCCTTTGTTAAACAGTGGATTAATAATGAACGAGCATCATAGTGAATGTGTAACCATAACACTAATGTTATTAAATTTAATATCGCGTATTCGTAATGTCCTGATTGATTTCGAACATGGCGATACCTTCTGCTTCTGCATCTAGTAAAGATGGTACTATCGCAGGATATATTACTCTGCCGGAAGCATTGACGCACAAGTTCAGGTACCAGACGTCAGGTACTCTAACCGCTACGCCTCGTAGACGTGGCATATTCATTACACAAAGCTTTAATTAGTTAATGTATTTGTTGTTTGTATAGAGGAGTTTGATCCAGAATTGCGATTAGCATAACCAACATTGAGACAACAACGGTTGATTAATTCAGAAGCTTATGTCCTTAGCTAACTTATAATGTACTTACACATTTGATTAATGCAGTTTAACACTATATTATAAACCAATTGAGCTCATTATAACTCTCTATTAATTATTATGTATGTTACATGTAGCTTAGTGTCTAAGTGTTTGCCTTTAATTTAGCAAACTGAGTTCGATCCACGGTCCTTGCATCAATTAATTTGGTAATTGATAATATATGAACATCAGTAGGAATCCTACATGTCTAATAAATATTTAAAATATGTATATTTCTAAATCATCTTAAGTCCGACAATCTGCAGTGGTGGATTACGAATACACTATGTGTTATTATGAGTGGAATTTAAGTATATAGGATGTTACTTTAACTACAATATCAATATCAGCTATGCCTAAAAATTACGACTCACACTCTAAGTTTTTTAGTTTAGAGAACCAGTTAGACCACTGATTTCCAAAAACCGGATCCGGATGGTCTGATCTGTTATCGCTTCGAATAGTTTTCGAAGTTGTAATATCAAGCCATATTGAATGAACATTGAATAAAACTAATGTTACGGAGTTTATCGCATTATTTTTTTTTACTTAATACGTTTCGAATTGCTTTACAACACTCGTACAATGTTTTGTTTCAATTTACGCAGAACTCAAACTATTTATTTATTTATTTATTTATAAACTTTTGTACAACTAATATATGCACAAAGGCGGACTTAATGCCTAAGGCATTATCTACCAGTCAACCTTGGAAGGGTTCAGAGAAATCAAGGTAGGGACAGAAGAATAATAATAAAGAAAAAAGAGACATACATTACATCTAAATGCTTATACAATTATATATACATATCATTATATATTATCTTAGGAATTTATAATACTAAGTAAAATAATAGATATTTATATACATTTACATAAACTATAAAACAAAAAAATATACATATTATAAATACAAACATATCTAAAAGTGAATATATATATAAATATATACATAATTATTATCGATGTAGTGAATCTGCTGACACTACTTCCAACAAATGCTTTCGAATTTTTCGTTTAATCTCTAAACGACTTTTAGCCATTCTGATTTGGGAAGGTAGCGCATTCCACAGGATAATAGATTGAACAAAGAATGATGAGTGAATGATATCAGTACGATGAGAAGGACATAGGAGAAGACGAACTATCTTGAGATCTTGCAATGGTATGTCTGATATGGGTTTTATTAATCACAGGATCCCAAGCCGATGTTAGTACTCAGGCGTTTTCTTTATTTTTATCATTCAAACAGGATGGTTTTTAATTTCACCTAAATCATCACCCGTGGTAAGAGTTAGTGTTATTTTGCAAGATTCGTGACTTATCAAATCTGGTGTAATATATGGGCCGATCTACGATATGGTCACAGGCTACAGACTTCTTGAGGTATCGATGTTTAAAATCATCTATATATTCCTTTACGCCTTATTTGGTCTATAACATCACTAGCGACAGAAATCGATTTCCGCTTTTACTGGAAGTTTTAAAAATCGCAAGTCTTATGGCCCAAAATCTGACGTAAATACCCGCCATTGTAATATTCTTTTGGGCTTTATTAGTTAATCATATGTAGAGTTTAGAGTGCATAAACTTGCACAATCAAATAAATACTTAATTTCAATTGAATGTTCTAACTCTTCTTCTGAGCTAGAAGTCTTCTTCTTTTGACTCATTTATAGAATATTAGCAGTACTATTAACTTTACTAACATTGCCGTTAACCACTCCTACTAAGCTAAAAATGTTATATATATATATATATATATATATATATATATATATATTTATATCGTATATGTACGTATCTTTGCCTATAAGTCTTCCCAGTCTCATGATCTGCTCATTCTATTGGAGAAATTGAAGCAGTAAATCTTTTGCAACTTACGCTGGAAACATTTACACAAGGGAATTCATTCAATTCGTAGCAATTCCATGGGAACATATTTTTGAGATAGAAGAACTAGCTAAAATGTAGCGTAAGAGTTGATGATTATGATACGTGTCTCAGAAAATTGAGAATTTAGTCACAGTTAATGGGTTCGAGTTTTCTAACCAAGAGTTTTTGACTATTAATAGATGACATCAACTTTCAGGAGAACATTATATATCCATAAATATTAATTTAATAATTAACAGCCATGAATATTTACGCAAACACAGACGCACTGTTTTCTAATATTTTTTTTTATTGCATTGGGATTAACAAACGAGCACACAATTCTGCTGATGCCAAGTGATTCTTGCGGCTCATTACATCATTCATCCTTGACAAGGAATCATAATTTCGATGCGTTGTTAGCCATGAGGACTGATATGTAATGCCTCTTCATCAGTAATATAGGTCACCGGATCCCTGCACACACCAGACGAAAGACAGCAGCATTATGCTAGTGTGGTATTATAAACAGTTGTATGGAATAAGGAAGATCGTATTAACTCGTATGTCAGCTATGTTCCTCCAACGGAAAATGCCATAAGATATTATACTGTCGAAATAAATAAAGCCGTCATTCGAATGTATAGTTGTGGAGGTGAGTAATTATTTTTATTAATTAAATTACTTTACTCTTATAGCTTATTTTTTACTGCAGAAAGAATAAAGATATCCCTGTCATACAAGATGCTGCATCAGAAGCTACGAAGGGGAACCATGCTGATGAAATTATCGTTTTAGAGGTAATAATTTTTGTTGCTTTTGTCTGTGACGTTCCATTGACATCTCAATCTATCTTCAATAAAGATCCGGTACCCAGGGGACTTACTCTCTGACTCACTTACAATATCCCTCGCGTCGAAGTGTTGGTACAGATCGCTAATAATAATATTGATATTAATTTAGATAATCCGTCAGAAGAGCTGAGGTTCGGTTCTCTCGAGCATCGTCGAGTCAATCGCTCTCGCCCAAAAGGTCTGTGAGAGCGTGGTCCTACCTCGGACGCGCTGACCCCATTCTGCAGCTAGAAACTAATTGCAGTGTACTATTAAGTGCACAGTTCACCTGATTGTAATACATTTCGCCTTTGCGCGGCTAAAATGAGAATGTAGAGATAGATGAGTGGAGTGGAGTTCGTTCTGTGCAATTTTGTTTAAACAACAATCTTGAACTTATCGTGTGTTAAGTTTCGACCCCCGAGGAAACCGTCAAACAACAACAACTTGGCACAACATACTCATTACTATGTCAACTTTTAGAAGTTTTCCCAAGCAATAAAACTTTCGTTTACCTCTTGATGTTTATTTTCTTGACTATACTTGTCACTTATCCACAGTCAATGTATATTTTGTGCAAGTTATTTATTAATAGCCTTTCATATTTTCAAAATATGAAAAGCTATCTATCTAGTTTTCTATATATTCAACAAATGATTTTCGTCTTATCAGTAGAAATCTATCTATCCATCGATATTACAGTATAGTCCTAAAAATCCTACTCTCAAGATCTCGAGCACAGACTCTAATCCTTTTAACATTAATTCTTTTGTCTCCTTCTGATTAGAATAGATAAAGGGTGATATGCCCATCGTATGACCTTATAATGCCTTTCAGTCCATACTATCTTATCGAGGAGTTTAATTAGAATACGTAAGAATATAAGAATACGCATACACCCTTATTTTCACCAGAGCCAGTAGATCAGGACCGGGGAGTCAAAACCCCTCGAGTCATTTTTATTCCTGTGTAAAGGATAAAAGCTTTGTAAAGGTTTTTTTTATACTTTCTAAGCAAGTGCTTGACCACGATCCCACCTGATGTTAAGTGGAAATGCAGTCCTGGGTGGAAAGGCGCACTATCTCAGTAAATGCCTATTCACTCTACTCTTGAAAACACCCACCATTGTAATCTCTAATTCACTTGTAAAAATTGTCGTCTCTAATTTGGATCATACAGTGTAAGAGACATTCAACTAATGAGAATAGTATTAATTTTAATGAAGTTAGCTCTTTAACGTGACGTAATATTTCTTACTTTTATTATTACTTGGAATCTAAGTAAACTAGCACACATCTCAAAATTACGTCCTTAATTTAAGTTAATTACAGTTGATGTTTAATTCAAAACAGTCGTTCTTCACTTTGCTTATGACGTATATGTATTCTAAACATGGAATATTTAAACAGAATCATATTGTTAGCAAATATAACACAATGAGTGAGAGATTTTGAATCCTAATTACAGGCATAAAATACTTTTCATTTTAGTCCTTAGTGGTTTTGCGTTATCGAAGATGTATTTAGGTTTTTGTGTTTATTTCTAATTTCTCTCTTAACTTACTTTTATGACTTCAGTGCTACCTGATGTTAAGTGGCAATGTATTCTTGGATTGAAACGCAATTGATAGATATGAGTTAATGTTTTCTTGTATCAGACCGAAATTACGATACAGGCAGAATATTGCAATCCCTTTCGCATCACAAGCAACTAAGCGAATGCGAAGACCGCTTAGAACCGAATACATGTTAGGTTGTCACGTTCATATGTCCGATAGTTTGTAATGATAATTTTATCGAATACTCACTCATAAAAAAGTGATGGTAAGATACAACCTATCTGTATCGGATGATTTTCGTTTTAACTTAATCAAATATCCTGACCGCTTTGAGATATGAAACGAAAAATAGACATTATATTAACTTGATAACCTTTCATAATTTTAATTTGCCACAAGTTTCGATAGTGTGTAATCATTTCATCATACGTTATTAACTTTATATATTTAACTTTAATAATTTCATTTCAATTCATATTTAACAATTACACATTTTATATTGACACTGACAAGTATTTAAAAAGCATTAAAATATTTAAACATTTATCTTATTATGTTGTGTATGTGTTTTGTGTACTTTAAACACGCTTTATCTTATCTTTATTATATTTCTTATAACATATCTTGTGTTTAAAAAAAAATATATTCTCTTATGACTGTAAGAAAAATATTAATTAAAATGACCTAGAATATTTTGTTAATGCTTACTCGCTCATACACACAAATCGCACACACAAACTCACACACAAGCACACTTAGCACCAATTGAAAAAATGTTCTACTTATAATTATATTTTTATGCCATTAAGAGAAAGAATTGTCCCCTGACATGCACGCTTCTTTTTTAGTTCATGGAACAATAATGAATTGAATTTTGTGATTTTTTTTTGCTATACAGTTAGCTGCGTTAGCCATAGAAATGTGTTTATGTAATACTTTATATACCTATCACTAGTATCAAAAATATTTACGATATTAGATATATAGATTTAGATATTATTAAATGTTTTCCTGGAATAAATAAAATTTATTTCAATTTCTTCGTAGAATTAATTGCGTTAGCGGCTTCTCAGGTAAACTGTGAGTATAGCTAGCAAACGCAAGTAAAGCCGAAATGGGCATAGTCATTTTAGTAATGACAAAATTGAAGTGGTTAAATATTATTCAAAGTAAATGTTCTCTTTATTTATTTTATAATACATGAAGGTATTAGAGGTGAAAAGTGAACACGCAGCCCAGTTTTTACAATGGTAGAGCTATACTGGAGTTTATTTCTAGCTGCAAAATTAATGGGTCAGCTCGACCGGGGTAGGTCCACGCCCTCACAGAATACCAACATAAAATACCAGCATAACGCTGCTGTGTTTCGTCTGGTAAGTGAATTAGGCATTCGAAGAACTTCATTATTGGTAACGAGGCATTCCATCTCACATGTGCAGGGTGACAACCGCATCTGCATTATGATACTTTGTCAAGGATGAATGTAGATGTCATGGGCCGCAGGAATCACTTAGCATCAGTTGAACTGTGTGCTCATTTGTTACTCTCAATGAAATAGAAAAAACTGGTAACTAAGTAAGTACTGTAATGAAATCAACATTCATCCACAGCAAAGCTTCAGTGTTGACATTCGTGGTCAACCATCAGGGTTGAGATAGGATACCAAACACTTGACACCGTTATTTTGTGAACAAACGATCATCTCCGGTCGAGTCAACCTATTCATGTTGCATTAAAAACTTAAAATTGTAGATATTTAGAAATGACTTTGCCTTAATTTTATAAAAGCAATGTCATAAATTTCTTAAAATTGAATTATCATAAAACGAAGTTCATTGTAAATAAATATAAAATAATACATATAAACAAATAAACATAATATTAGAAAAAAAAAGTATTTTAGCAGCCTGTTGAGCATAAGACTCCTCTCTGTTGCCACATCGTCCACCGAGCGACTTCCATATTTTTTTTATATACTTAATAGACATGCAGGTATGCTCACAATACCGCCAAGCATGCAATAAAAGTGCAAATAATAATTTTATTGGGAACACGGGTAGGTTGCGAACCGTGAATTAAAAGCGAGCGCTTAGACACTAAGCTACTCATATATTAGTAACTGTAGGTAAGATAGAAAATCTTGCTTGACATATCTTTTATTATTTCAATCTATATGTATTTCACTTAATACATAATATGTTACCAATAAAATAATTACAATCAGACCGACCGAAATTCTGAAACTTCTTCTTCTAAGTACGTGAAATTGTTCTTATTATTTAGCTTGATATTCTTAAAATAAATAATACCAATAGAAAATTTTAAATACGCTGTTGAACCTCAAGGAAATTGTAGCAGACTAAAACCAATATCATTATAACACCAACTCCTATTTATATGCAAAACTATTACCATAGCAATCACGGTTTCTATTACATTTTCGAAGCAAAAGTGGAAATGAAATTCTATCGTCCGTTCATAAATATTATTATGGTATTACTAGATTCACACCATCATATTTACAAAGAAATATTAATAAATTATTACTGACGCTGTTGTGTTTTGACTGGTGTGTGTAGACAGCCCTTTATTGGTGATGAGTCATTCTATATTAAGCCGCAAGGGCGAATACGGAATATAATAATATATGCTTACGATTCCTTAACGAGGATGATAGTAAGTGCCACAGGCCTATCATCCTCAATACACTAAAAAACTAAAACTAATTGACGTTACATTAATTAGTTTGACTTGTTCAATATAATAAAATATTAACAAAAGTAAAGTATTATTAAGGGACCTAAGATATTGATTACACAAGACTGGAATGAGTCCCTCTCTCAAGAGAAGCTTTTAAAGCTGTGTGCGGATTGACGGAATTTTCCAAATACAATTTTATTTACTTTTTCTTTACTTTTGTGTGCGTGAATTAATATCTTCAGTGTATTATATTTTTAGTTATTAATGTAGGTACTTGCATATATTGCTCAACATTTTTATTGAAAATATTATTGTCAAGTAACATTCTCGACAAACCTCTGTGGTTTTCTGAATGTTATTTTTTATTATTAAAATGTTATGTACTCTTATTATAAATAAATAAATAAATAATATGAATTCAATGCTCGTATAAATTTATTACCAATTTTTAATCTTGCTGATATCCAGTAGCCTTTTGCATAAGAAAAGCTCCGTCGAACAAGAAAATGCTGGTATAAAGCTCAACGATCCGTGCAACATATTGCGGTTAAAGAATCTGTTTATAAAAAGCAGTAGTTTGTTTTTATAAACATGAATACATAATTTTTATAAGGCGCATATAAAAAAGCACACAGTTATGCTTAACTATTTGTTTTCTATGACCCATGATGTCGGTATCATTAATTATCGATAGGTAATTATAATACAGATGTCTTGTACACTACTGAGGACTCTGCTTCATCATTAATAATAACATCTCAAGTTTCTTCCACTCCCCGTACGGATATTGGCTTTATAGCCAGCATAAAATAGCAGTTTTGTACCTTTATGTTTCATTTAGTTACTTATAAAAACCAAATTGGTGGCTACAAGGTGAACATATATCGTATTCTGTTCAGACAATATTAACGTTGTTAATGAAATTCTTATTATCGTATTGAAATATGTATTTATATGAAAGTCTTTCATGTATTTTGCTCTTTTATGAACTAATCGACTAAAACGATCGTTGAACTTCATAACAAAAAGCACTAAAAATGGACACACCATTCAAACAAAATAGATATAAAACCGAAAGTTATGAACCGACGAGCGAAAAAAACTAACGTATAAATTGTCAATTTTCGCAGTTACTCTCTCGAGAGCATAGTTTGTTAGGTATATACGCGATGGGAAATTGGAAAACGAAATAAATATTTCAACAGTATTTCATATTTTGTAACATAACACAGTATCTTACAACTAATCAATAACTCTTTAAATTGTCATAATCGTCTGCTCACCACCCAAAGCGATCTTACATCATCAAAGGACCAGTAGACTGAAGTGACAAAGAACCTGCTCATAGAAGCTTTAACCGACGCAAAACATTGCAAAGTACTATTCTCTGATACGTAGAATTACAACCAAGCGAAAAATGTGAGTTTGCGAGAATTCAAAAGATGTAAGTGTCTCAGTATCGTACTTTGTAGCAATCTATATTCAGTAATGGACTATGGACCCTGCGATGATAATAATGACTATAAAAAACATTTAAACCATTTACTCTAACCCTTTATGTAGAGCTTTGATTATGACTAGAACTTCAAAGCAAGTAACTTATTCGCGTCACTTCTTCTCCAGCGCCAACGTATTCATACCCATATTATTAAGTGGGGGTAAATGCCGTTAATAATAATAATGATATTAATTTAGTCAAACCGTCAGAAGCAACTGACCGAGCGGAGTATCGGCCCTATCGGGCACCTTCGAGTCAGTCGCTTTCACCCACAGGGTAACGGTCCAAGCCGAGTCTCCCTCTGGGGAACCCTTGTGCTGTATACCCATTAATAAAGGTCTCAGCTGCGTACCCTAAGCGACCTAACAGCCATAACAATAACAGTTTATATATAAATATAAAAATAAAAATACTAATTACTACCTAATAATGGCATCATACTATTTATGATTAGACAGTAGGATTTTCCTGTCCGCGTTTCTTTTGAAAATATAATGTGTTATAAGAGGAAATTTTAATATAAATGGCGGCAAATTCGTATTACTTCAGTGTGGTTAAATTTTCTTGAGGTAGTTGATAGCATGTTTTTGTTTTCTTTAACTTTTTTTATTTGATAAGAACCCGGTAAACTATCAAAATCTTATTGATCTATATTTATGACCACAGCAAGATAGATTTTATAGGGGATAGAACCATTCTGTGGCTGTAAGCGGGTGATCGTAAAACTTATGTACACATTACCGTAAAATATAAACAAGAAATTATTTAATATAATTGAAATGAGTTATGTTGTACATCTAATTTATATAATGTATTAAATAATACTTGCAACACTTGGTTAAAACCAGATAACTATGAAAATAAAATGTATCGTGTAGTTTTGTAAACATTTGCACAAAACACAGTCTCTCATCTCGTTCGTACTGTTTTCAAATGCAGTTTTGAAAACAGTACGTTCATATAACTGTACATCCTGGCCCGAAAATTAATAACATGCAAAATACAAGTATTGCTCGCTTGGGAATCGAATTTAGAATCCGATTGGATTTCATGTTTTCTTTTCTTTTATTACTTTGAGATTAACAAACGAGCACACAGTTCACCTGATGGTAAGTGATTCCTGCGGCCCATGACATCAAAATTCATCCTTGACAAGGAATCATAATGCAGATGCGTTGTCACCCTGGACGTCCGAGATGGAATGCCTTGTCAACATTAATAAAGATCTCCGGATCCCTACGCTCACCAGACGAAACACCTGCTGATATTTTACGGTAGTATTCTATGAGGGCGCGGTTCTGCCCCAGTCGAGCTCACCCATTAATTCTGCAGCCAGAAGCGAACTGCAGTGTAACTCTACCACTGTCAAATGTTCGTATTAATTACTCATGTAATGGCAACCCCATCGCTGTTCAGGCTACACTAGTCTGGAATAGTTTGGCCGAAGATATAAGAAGACTACCGAATAAGTTCTCTTTTAAAAGTACGGGAGCACTATTTAATGACGTCAGGTGTCAATTATAGTACTTGGTTACTCCTATCGTTGTTTGCTACATGTTTAATATATGTTTAATTATGTATTTATCAGTATGTATTTATATAATGTATTGCCATTTATAAAAAAAAAATGGAAATATATTTATTGATATACTTTTTTTACACAATCTTTAAGTTAAGTCCCTGACTTTTGAGCCAGGTTCTAAACCTGTGTTACAGAGGTCAGTGTCTTCTTCCATTAACGATTACACATAATTTATGTAAATGAAATATAATAAAAAAGTAAATAAGAAAAACCAGAACTTGTGTGTGGGTGTGTATGTAAGGGTGAGTATGAGGTTATGTGTATGCGTGTGAGTATGTCTGTGCGTGTATATATTATATTATATTATAATTGAAGAATTATAAAATACTACTATATAGACCGTTCCTCTAATAGCCTTTCATTATCTTTATTATTTATTTATATATAGTGTATACACATTTTTATGTATATGTATTTATTTTATTAGTACTATTATTTCTTATTATTATTAAAAGATTCTTGTTCTCATTTTTTTTTAAATGTATGCATCGTACCTACCACAATTTCTGTCCACGCCACGGGTTGACTGGTAGAGAATGCCTTATGATATTAAGTCTAGTGATACGCTATATGAGTCACTGAACTGAAAAGAGTGTTACATATCTTTTCAATCTAAACATACATATCACTCATTTAGGTCACTTAGCTCAGTAGTCACTCACCTTATTTTATCACTGACTGAGCTCACTTGAAATGTATCGGTCGTAAAACTCATCGACGATCGGTCGACTCCATTACTCATTTTTCACATTATCATGAATAAGTTTGTAATTCATATTTTATTTTAGATATATATTTTTAAAGCTATTATCAATTTGTACATGGCCACATATTAAATTGATTTTACTTCATACTTTACAGGTTTAGGACATATTAAATATGACGTTCTATGAAAACACTTAAGCATACAGGTCCTTCATATACAAAAACACTCACAATTTAGTCTATTTACAGTTCTATCACTAAAACGATTTATTTTCAACAGTCTCTAAATGTCAGTATATAGTGAGCTAGGACGCAGATTCTGTTGATGTTGATGCTGTTAGCCTATGCGGCTCTTACAGCTTCATCGGACACAGGGCTCACGGAACTGAGGGGTCCGTGAGCTGGTTAAGCGAGCTAGGAGCGACTTGTGTGAGCTAGTGATAAATTGTGTTTGTGTGACTGATATAGTTCTTTTATATCAGGAGCTACACATATCTAATTAAGACCGCCTTTTGTAACCCATTTTGTAAGGTATGAACAATGAAGTTAAAATAAATAAAAATATCAATAACGTATAGAAGAAAGTATTATCTTTTTAAAGAAATGAAAACATGTTGGTATAAAACACCGTAAACGTAGTATTAGCGTCGAGCGCGTTATTAATATTAAAACCTTATTAACCCACATGAGCAGTCCAGTGCGAACTATAAATATTTTCGACGCTACAAAGTAATTTACGCTCGAAATGTGCTTATTCAATTCTCCTACATATGTACCTTAAATAATTGTGTCAGTAATATACGTTAAGCATCATCCTAGGATTTTATTTCTATCCTGCAACCGTTTCGGAAGCTGAAGGAGTGCGTAACACCGATAATACTTCGTATCAATATAAAAAACACATCGTGTTATAGTCCCAGTCAAAATATGTAGTTAAAAGTATCTTCAAATAGTTTAATTGTTATCAATTAAAAGACATTTTTTTTTAAATTAGAGCACATAATAAATATTTTATAATTTAATCTTCATTATTGCTCTTAATAAGTTTGTAAATATTTTTAAGATATTTAAGTAGTCGTAAGAAAGCTTCATTAAATAAATGTAAGTCTTCAACAATGTATTGCAGTAGTTAAAGGACATGCAAGTGATATATAGTGTGATATATACAACCGTACCGAGGTATGACTAACTAACTAGATAACAAATGAATTTAAATAAATGTTAGCGGATATCGTGGCTTAATTGTTAGTTAAAGATTAGAGAGAAGAAGAAACACAATGAAAACCAATCCAATTGATCGCCCAGCAAAATACCTCAGAGGTAATCCGATTAAAAGATCGAGGTAGAAAATGTATCAACAATCTGTTCCACTTTTTCCCATTTCTATTATTGTATCTCATTTGAGTTTATATCTAATGTATAATACTTCATGAAGTTGTGTAGCATTCAAAATCAGTGATAACCAAAATAATGTAACGTATTCTGAATAGATGGGGAAATTATCACCTATTTATACACTGCTGGATATGGGCCCATCCTGTTGCTTGCTAATAAAACAGTGCTAAGATTAACTTGTCCTATAAGGCGACTAACCGGACCTCACATTCACATTTCGGATAGGCAGCATACGAGCATGCAGCCCACCGGTGCGTTCCACGGGAGATCTCGGAGCCCCTAAACACAAACTGAGGATGAATACCGAGAGGGTTTTAGTGGGCTAAAATTCTGGGTTCTGTGAACGCTGCCTTCCCCCTAGGAGGCAGGAAATTTTCTTTAATTGGCATGTCAAGGTTTTCAGGCTGATGCCCACTTTAGCCCGAGGCTTTTAGAGTTTCACCGGGTTGAAAGGTGACCGAGTGCTTAGGGCGCTTAGCCGAGACCTTTATTATAACCAGCACAAGGGTTCCCTAAAGGGAGCCTCGGCTTGGACCGTTACCCTGTTGCCCCAGAGCAACTGAATCGAGGGTGCCGAAACTCGGCTCGATCGATTGCTTCTGACGGATTATCTAAATTAATGTGAATATTATTAAAAACGATCTGTACCACCACTTTGGAATGCGTAAGCGCTGGAGAAGAAGTGGCGCAAGAAATTCCAGCAACGCTCCACTCTGTGATAATGCTTATCTAGGTATGCTTTTATTTCGGACGTACTTTGGTGCCTCCATATCATGAATCTCACATATCATGAGTTGTGATTCCTGGTAACTGCTAGTAACGGTACACTGTCAATATTAAGTCTCATAGAAACTGTTTTCCTTGATCCACGTAGTTCGGAGCAACAAATAAAAAGCAACAAACTTATATACGCTTCTAGAATGTAATATATAAGTAATTTATAGTACATTGAGCCTTCATAATGTTCCATCTCGTGTAAGCCATGTCATTAAAGCTCATTAAATTGTGAACATGCGATTTTGATTTTACGATCCCGTAAAACATACGGTTCTCACTACAATGCCTCATAAAGGTAACTTATACTACATACTTGTCCTTCAAACATATTATTCCTGAGGTCCATAATACTATACTCGTCAAGCTATTCGAAATATCGGCAGATATTAGAGTTTTGTGGTTTGGTATTTATTTATATTTTTTTTTTATATGTTTATATAATATTTAATTTCAAAGACGTTTGAATATAAAAATTGTTATAAAATAATATAGGATGTAATATAGATTTCTATATAAATTATAATATAAAAAATTCTTAGTTATTTTTTGGACGTGCAGATCAATTAACCATACATTTTACGCTAAGAACATTTTTTAAAAGTTGACGTGGTAATAACTAAGTAGTTCGTTCTACCGACGTTCTAGTTCTCCGTCTCCATAAGGATGGTTGCAAAATTATATAAATAGATACTTCGACCTCGGCATCAGGTCTTACCATTATATATATGTATATATATATATATATATATATACATATGGAATGTCTCGTCACCAGCAATAAAGGCCTCCCGATCCCTACACTCACAAGACGAAACGCAGCAATTTTATACTGCTATCGTATTTTACGCTGGTATTATTTGAGGGTGGCCTGACCTATTCATTCTACAGCTAGAAACAATCTGCAGTGTAGCCCTACAACTGTATATCTGCACAGAGCATTATATGTCGAATACCGTATTTATCTTTGAGTAAACAGCAGTGGAACTCAATTGCCGTCACCTTCCCTAGTCTAACGTAATGTGCAATAAGATAAGAGGAGGTTTAGATTCGATACATACAATACGCTCAGATCCGAAACCGACTAAAAACTAGACTAAACAGAAACTGGGTATCTGGCCAGGTAATCTGGCCACTGCGCTATGTGGCAGTCCTATTTAGATTACTCGTTTAATAGAATTAGTGAGGTGAGCTTAAGATCGCCACTAGCAATTTACGAGTAAATTGCTTCTGGACTTGAGCTCGGATTATAAACTCACTCACGTCGTTTAAGCCGGAGACGTTATGGTAAAGGTTATTTTAGCATTTAAAGTATAACCTTATTTTTAGCTTCGTTTTGGAATTAAATATTTTGATAGTGAAAATTGCTATATTTTTAAAACCTATTATGCTTCTACTTCTCATAGTAAAGGTCCGTTGTACTGTTTCATACTTTGAGTGACGGAATTAAAGACCTAATCACTAGGAACGAATCACGCTACCTAAGTCCTCAAGACTGATCAGGCATCTGCATATTAATTCCTTAAGGATGAATATGGGCCGCCGATATCTTACTTACCATCAGATGAACAATGTGCTTATTGTAATTTTATCATAATATCATTACTAATTTACTTTTTTTTGTTTTTGGACTTTTTCTCTATATCCACCCAACTGGTCAATAAAATAAAGAAGTAAAATAATATAAACCTTAAACATATACAAAGACATAAATAATACATATATAAAGACCAAGCAGATGGGAATCTCTGTCGAAGACCACAGAGTCCAAATGGTCCAGGGTTAGGGCGAAAGAACTATAGGAGCGGTGTCGAGGAGCACCGCCTTCTGCATTTGCTATTATTATTATTATTACCACCAACAGGGGGAGCCGAGCTCCAGTCCATCCTTAACGGACGCCGCACCAACACACACCGACTACATCTCGCCGCGTCGCCCTCACCTTCGAGCGCGACGCAATCTTCACGTTCTCACCGCCTAAAGCTTCCGATTGACCAGAGAGGTGGCGTCCGTCAGAGGCTAGGTCCGAATACCAAACCTCGGACGGTCAGTAGACATCACCATCCATTCTCCACTCTCGATAATCTTCCGATAGCTAGGGAACTGGCAACTTAGGTGGCACTATCAGATAGGAACGTGATCAGAGCAGACCGACACGCTCAGTGTATGAGCGAATTGAGTAAGAAAGAGAACCAAACTCTATAACCAGCTCACGGACCCATCAGTTCCGTGAGCCCTGTGTCCGATAAAGCTGTAAGAGCCGCATAGGATAACAGCATCAACATCAACAGAATCTCGATACCACCAACCAAAGGAGTTAAATATTCACGCTGGCTAGGTTATAACTACGTAGGATTATAACAATTAAAAACAATAGGTGAATAGTACAATCGAGCTAATATCGGCACATTTGCTATATCAGATTCAAATGATTAATAAGCAAGCAGGAATCGGAATAATGATTTTTTGTAATATATGGCGTTTACTAAGTTAGTACTAGTTTTGACATGATAGATTGAGGTCGCATTCTAGGTATAGATGGCAAACGTTCGCACCTCCCCTGATGTAAATGATTACCGCCACCTATGGACATCCGCTACACCAAAAGAGTCAAAATGCCAGCCTTTAAGAAAGGTGACGGCTGTTTTCTTGAAGGTCCCTAAGTTGTATCGGTTAGGATACACCGCTGACGTCAGTTGATTCTACAGATTAGTGGTGTCAGAAAATTTCGCTTAAAACGCTCAGTGGTGGATCGCTAATTATCAAGTATGATGAGGATGAAATTTTTGAATTCTGTCGTGATGTATTGAATGTTTGAACTCAAAACTTAAAGTAGCTATAGAATGAATAGGTTGGCACGCATTATGATTCCTTATTGTGTGAAAGTGGGTTACGTGGATTACAGGAATGTAAAGTAAATGTAAAGTAGCTATAGAATGAATAGGTTGGCACGCATTATGATTCCTTATTGTGTGAAAGTGGGTGTCGTGAATTACAGGAATGTAAAGTAAATGTAAAGTAAATGTAAAGTAGCTATAGAATGAATAGGTTGGCATGCATTATGATTCCTTATTGTGTGAAAGTGGTGTCGTGGATTACAGGAATGTAAAGTAAATGTAAAGTAGCTATAGAATGAATAGAGTTGGCACGCATTATGATTCCTTATTGTGAAAGTGGGTGTCGTGGATTACAGGAATGTAAAATGAAATGTAAAGTAGCTATAGAATGAATAGGTTGGCGCATTATGATTCCTTATTGTGTGTGAAAGTGGGTGTCGTGAATTACAGGAATGTAAAGTAAATGTAAAGTAAATGTAAAGTAGCTATAGAATGAATAGGTTGGCACGCATTATGATTCCTTATTGTGTGAAAGTGGGTGTCGTGGATTACAGGAATGTAAAGTAAATGTAAAGTAGCTATAGAATGAATAGGTTGGCATGCATTATGATTCCTTATTGTGTGAAAGTGGGTGTCGTGGATTACAGGAATGTAAAGTAAATGTAAAGTAGCTATAGAATGAATAGGTTGGCACGCATTATGATTCCTTATTGTGTGAAAGTGGGTGTCGTGGATTACAGGAATGTAAAGTAAATGTAAAGTAGCTATAGAATGAATAGGTTGGCATGCATTATGATTCCTTATTGTGTGAAAGTGGGTGTCGTGGATTACAGGAATGTAAAGTAAATGTAAAGTAGCTATAGAATGAATAGGTTGGCACGCATTATGATTCCTTAGTGTGTGAAAGTGGGTGTCGTGGATTACAGGAATGTAAAGTAAATGTAAAGTAGCTATAGAATGAATAGGTTGGCATGCATTATGATTCCTTATTATTGTGTGAAAGTGGGTGTCGTGGATTACAGGAATGTAAAGTAAATGTAAAGTAGCTATAGAATGAATAGGTTGGCACATTATGATTCCTTATTGTGTGAAAGTGGGTGTCGTGGATTACAGGAATGTAAGTAAATGTAAAGTAGCTATAGAATGAATAGGTTGGCACATTATGATTCCTTATTATTGTGTGAAAGTGGGTGTCGTGGATTACAGAATGTAAAGTAAATGTAAAGTAAATGTAAAGTAGCTATAGAATGAATAGGTTGGCATGCATTATGATTCCTTTTGTGTGAAAGTGGGTGTCGTGGATTACAGAATGTAAAGTAAATGTAAAAGTAAATGTAAAGTAGCTATAGAATGAATAGGTTGGCACACATTATGATTCCTTATTGTGTGAAAGTGGGTGTCGTGGATTACAGGAATGTAAAGTAAATGTAAAGTAGCTATAGAATGAATAGGTTGGCATGCATTATGATTCCTTATTGTGAAAGTGGGTGTCGTGGATTACAGGAATGTAAAAGTAAATGTAAAGTAGCTATAGAATGAATAGGTTGGCACGCATTATGATTCCTTATTGTGTGAAAGTGGGTGTCGTGGATTACAGGTATGTAAAGTAAATGTAAAGTAGCTATAGAATGAATAGGTTGGCACACATTATGATTCCTTATTATTGTGAAAGTGGGTGTCGTGGATTACAGGAATGTAAAGTAAATGTAAAGTAGCTATAGAATGAATAGGTGGGCACGCATTACGATTCCTTATTGTGTGTGAAAGTGGGTGTCGTGGATTACAGGAATGTAAAGTAAATGTAAAGTAGCTATAGAATGAATAGGTTGTACGCATTATGATTCCTTATTGTGAAAGTGGGTGTCGTGGATTACAGGAATGTAAAGTAAATGTAAAGTAGCTATAGAATGAATAGGTTGGCACGCATTATGATTTCTTATTGTGTGAGAAGTGGGTGTCGTGGATTACAGGAATGTAAAGTAAATGTAAAGTAGCTATAGAATGAATAGGTTGGCATGCATTATGATTCATATTGTGTGAAAGTGGGTGTCGTGGATTACAGAGATGTAAAGTAAATGTAAAGTAAATGTAAGTAGCTATAGAATGAATAGGTTGGCACGCATTATGATTCCTTATTGTGTGTGAAAGTGGGTGTCGTGGATTACAGGAATGTAAAGTAAATGTAAAGTAGCTATAGAATGAATAGGTTGTACGCATTATGATTCCTTATTGTGTGTGAAAAGTGGAGTGTCGTGGATTACAGGAATGTAAAGTAAATGTAAAGTAGCTATAGAATGAATAGGTGGGCACGCATTACGATTCCTTATTGTGTGAAAGTGGGTGTCGTGGATTACAGAGATGTAAAGTAAATGTAAAGTAGCTATAGAGATGAATAGGTTGTACATTATGATTCCTTATTGTGTGAAAGTGGGTGTCGTGGATTACAGGAATGTAAAGTAAATGTAAAGTAGCTATATAGAATGAATAAGGTTGGCATGCATTATGATTCCTTTTGTGTGAAAGTGGGTGTCGTGGATTACAGGAATGTAAAATAAATGTAAAGTAGCTATATAGAATGAATAGGTTGGCACGCATTATGATTCCTTATTGTGTGAAAGTGGGTGTCGTGGATTACAGGAATGTAAAATGAAATGTAAAGTAGCTATAGAATGAATAGGTTGGCATGCATTATGATTCCTTGTGTGTGAAAGTGGGTGTCGTGGATTACAGAGATGTAAAGTAAATGTAAAGTAGCTATAGAATGAATAGGTGGGCACATTACGATTCCTTATTGTGTGTGAAAGTGGGTGTCGTGGATTACAGGAATGTAAAGTAAATGTAAAGTAGCTATAGAATGGAATAGGTTGGCACATTATGATTCCTTATTGTGTGTGAAAGTGGGTGTCGTGGATTACAGGAATGTAAAGTAAATGTAAAGTAGCTATATAGAATGAATAGGTTGGCACACATTATGATTCCTTATTGTGTGAAAGTGGGTGTCATGGATTACAGGAATGTAAAGTAGCTATAGAATGAATAGGTTGGCATGCATTATGATTCCTTATTGTGTGTGAAAGTGGGTGTCGTGGATTACAGAGATGTAAAGTAAATGTAAAGTAGCTATAGAATGAATAGGTTGGCACACATTATGATTCCTTATTGTGTGAAAATGGGTGTCGTGGATTACAGGAATGTAAAGTAAATGTAAGTAGCTATAGAATGAATAGGTTGGCACATTATGATTCCTTATTGTGTGAAAGTGGGTGTCGTGGATTACAGGAATGTAAAGTAGCTATATAGAATGAATAGAGTTGGCATGCATTATGATTCCTTATTGTGTGAAAGTGGGTGTCGTGGATTACAGGAATGTAAAGTAAATGTAAAGTAGCTATAGAATGAATAGGTTGGCACGCATTATGATTCCTTATTGTGTGAAAGTGGGTGTCGTGGATTACAGGAATGTAAAGTAAATGTAAAGTAGCTATAGAATGAATAGGTTGGCACGCATTATGATTCCTTATTGTGTGAAAGTGGGTGTCGTGGATTACAGGAATGTAAAGTAGCTATAGAATGAATAGGTTGGCATGCATTATGATTCCTTATTGTGTGAAAATTAGATTGTCGTGGATTACAGAGATGTAAAGTAAATGTAAAGTAGCTATAGAATGAATAGGTTGGCACATTATGATTCTTATTGTGTGAGAAAGTGGGTGTCGTGGATTACAGGAATGTAAAGTAAATGTAAAGTAGCTATAGAATGAATAGGTTGGCATGCATTATGATTCCTTATTATTGTGAAAGTGGGTGTCGTGGATTACAGGAATGTAAAGTAAATGTAAAGTAGCTATAGAATGAATAGGTTGGCACACATTATGATTCCTTATTGTGTGTGAAAGTGGGTGTAAGTGGATTACAGGAATGTAAAGTAAATGTAAAGTAGCTATAGAATGAATAGGTTGGCATGCATTATGATTCCTTGTGTGTGAAAGTGGGTGTCGTGGATTACAGGAGATGTAAAGTAAATGTAAAGTAGCTATAGAATGAATAGGTTGGCACACATTATGATTCATATTGTGTGAAAGTGGGTGTCGTGGATTACAGGAATGTAAAAGTAAATGTAAAGCAGCTATAGAATGAATAGAGTTGGCACATTATGATTCCTTATTGTGTAGAAAGTGGGTGTCGTGGATTACAGGAATGTAAAAGTAAATGTAAGTAGCTATATAGAATGAATAGGTTGGCATGCATTATGATTCCTTATTGTGTAGAAAGTGGGTGTCGTGGATTACAGGAATGTAAAGTAAATGTAAAGTAGCTATAGAATGATTAGGTTGGCATGCATTATGATTCCTTATTGTGTGAAAAGTGGAGTGTCGTGGATTACAGGAATGTAAAGTTAATGTAAAGTAGCTATAGAATGAATAGGTTGTACATTATGATTCCTTATTGTGTGAAAGTGGGTGTCGTGGATTACAGGAATGTAAAGTAAATGTAAAGTAGCTATAGAATGAATAGAGTTGGCACATTATGATTCATATTGTGTGTGAAAGTGGGTGTCGTGGATTACAGGAATGTAAAGTAAATGTAAAGTAGCTATAGAATGAATAGGTTGGCATGCATTATGATTCCTTTTGTGTGAAAGTGGGTGTCGTGGATTACAGGAATGTAAAGTAAATGTAAAGTAGCTATAGAATGAATAGGTTGGCACGCATTATGATTCCTTATTGTGTGAGAAGTGGGTGTCGTGGATTACAGGAATGTAAGTAAATGTAAAAGTAAATGTAAAGTAGCTATAGAGATGAATAGGTTGGCATGCATTATGATTCCTTATTGTGTGAAGTGGGTGTCGTGGATTACAGGAATGTAAAATGAAATGTAAAGTAGCTATAGAATGGAATAGGTTGGCACATTATGATTCCTTATTATTGTGTGAAAGTGGGTGTCGTGGATTACAGGAATGTAAAGTAAATGTAAAGTAGCTATAGAATGAATAGGTTGGCACGCATTATGATTCCTTATTGTGTGAAAGTGGGTGTCGTGGATTACAGGAATGTAAAGTAAATGTAAAGTAGCTATAGAATGAATAGGTGGGCACGCATTACGATTCCTTATTGTGTGAAAGTGGGTGTCGTGGATTAGGAATGTAAAGTAAATGTAAAGTAGCTATAGAGATGAATAGGTTGGCATGCATTATGATTCCTTATTATTGTGAAAGTGGGTGTCGTGGATTACAGGAATGTAAAGTAAATGTAAGTAGCTATAGAATGAATAGAGTTGGCACGCATTATGATTTCTTATTGTGTGAAAGTGGGTGTCGTGGATTACAGAGATGTAAAGTAAATGTAAAGTAAATGTAAAGTAGCTATAGAATGAATAGGTTGGCATGCATTATGATTCTTATTGTGTGAAAGTGGAGTGTCGTGGATTACAGAATGTAAAGTAAATGTAAAAGTAGCTATAGAATATGAATAGGTTGGCACATTATGATTCCTTATTGTGTGAAAGTGGGTGTCGTGGATTACAGAATGTAAAGTAAATGTAAAGTAGCTATAGAATGAATAGGTTGTACGCATTATGATTCCTTATTGTGTGAAAGTGGGTGTCGTGGATTACAGGAATGTAAAGTAAATGTAAAGTAAATGTAAGTAGCTATAGAATGAATAGGTTGGCACATTATGATTCCTTATTGTGTGTGAAAGTGGGTGTCGTGGATTACAGGAATGTAAAGTAAATGTAAAGTAGCTATAGAATGAATAGGTGGGCACGCATTACGATTCCTTATTGTGTGAAAGTGGGTGTCGTGGATTACAGGAATGTAAAGTAAATGTAAAGTAGCTATAGAATGAATAGGTTGGCACGCATTATGATTCCTTATTGTGTGAAAGTGGAGTGTCGTGGATTACAGAGATGTAAAGTAAATGTAAAGTAGCTATAGAATGAATAGGTTGGCATGCATTATGATTCCTTTTGTGTGAAAGTGGGTGTCGTGGATTACAGAATGTAAAGTAAATGTAAAGTAGCTATATAGAATGAATAGGTTGTACGCATTATGATTCCTTATTGTGTGAAAGTGGGTGTCGTGGATTACAGGAATGTAAAGTAAATGTAAAGTAGCTATAGAATGAATAGGTTGGCATGCATTATGATTCCTTATTGTGTGAGAAGTGGGTGTCGTGGATTACAGGAATGTAAAGTAAATGTAAAGTAGCTATATAGAATGAATAGGTTGGCACACATTATGATTCCTTATTGTGTGAAAGTGGGTGTCGTGGATTACAGGAATGTAAAGTAAATGTAAAGTAGCTATAGAATGAATAGGTTGGCACATTATGATTCCTTATTGTGTGAAAATGGGTGTCGTGGATTACAGAATGTAAAGTAAATGTAAAGTAAATGTAAGTAGCTATAGAATGAATAGGTTGGCGCATTATGATTCCTTATTGTGTGAAAGTGGGTGTCGTGGATTACAGGAATGTAAAGTAGCTATAGAATGAATAGGTTGGCACGCATTATGATTCCTTATTGTGTGAAAGTGGGTGTCGTGGATTACAGGAATGTAAAGTAAATGTAAAGTAGCTATAGAATGAATAGGTTGGCACGCATTATGATTCCTTATTGTGTGAAAGTGGGTGTCGTGGATTACAGGAATGTAAAGTAAATGTAAAGTAGCTATAGAATGAATAGAGTTGGCACGCATTATGATTCCTTATTATTGTGAAAGTGGGTGTCGTGGATTACAGGAATGTAAAGTAAATGTAAAGTAGCTATAGAATGAATAGGTTGGCACACATTATGATTCATATTGTGTGAAAGTGGGTGTCGTGGATTACAGAGATGTAAAGTAAATGTAAAGTAGCTATAGAATGAATAGGTTGGCATTATGATTCCTTATTATTGTGAAAGTGGGTGTCGTGGATTACAGGAATGTAAAGTAGCTATAGAATGAATAGGTTGTACGCATTATGATTCCTTATTGTGTGAAAGTGGGTGTCGTGGATTACAGGAATGTAAAGTAAATGTAAAGTAGCTATAGAATGAATAGGTTGGCATGCATTATGATTCCTTATTGTGTGAGAAAGTGGGTGTCGTGGATTACAGAATGTAAAGTAAATGTAAAGTAGCTATAGAATGAATAGGTTGTACATTATGATTCCTTATTGTGTGAAAGTGGGTGTCGTGGATTACAGGAATGTAAGTAAATGTAAAGTAGCTATAGAATGAATAGAGTTGGCACGCATTATGATTCCTTATTGTGTGAAGTGGGTGTCGTTGATTACAGGAATGTAAGTAAATGTAAAGTAAATGTAAGTAGCTATAGAATGAATAGGTTGGCATGCATTATGATTCCTTATTGTGTGAGAAAGTGGGTGTCGTGGATTACAGGAATGTAAAGTAGCTATAGAATGAATAGGTTGTACGCATTATGATTCCTTATTATTGTGAAAGTGGGTGTCGTGGATTACAGGAATGTAAAGTAAATGTAAAGTAGCTATAGAATGAATAGGTTGGCATGCATTATGATTCTTATTGTGTGAGAAAGTGGGTGTCGTTGATTACAGGAATGTAAAGTAAATGTAAAGTAGCTATAGAATGAATAGGTTGGCACGCATTATGATTCCTTGTGTGTGAAAGTGGGTGTCGTGGATTACAAGAATGTAAAGTAAATGTAAAGTAGCTATAGAATGAATAGGTTGTACATTATGATTCCTTATTGTGTGAAAGTGGGTGTCGTGGATTACAGGAATGTAAAGTAAATGTAAAGTAGCTATAGAATGAATAGGTTGGCATGCATTATGATTCCTTATTGTGTGAAAGTGGGTGTCGTGGATTACAGGAATGTAAAGTAAATGTAAAGTAGCTATAGAATGAATAGGTTGGCATGCATTATGATTCCTTATTGTGTGAAAGTGGGTGTCGTGGATTACAGGAATGTAAAGTAAATGTAAAGTAGCTATAGAATGAATAGGTTGGCATGCATTATGATTCCTTATTATTGTGAAAGTGGGTGTCGTTGATTACAGGAATGTAAAGTAAATGTAAAGTAGCTATAGAATGAATAGGTTGGCACGCATTATGATTCCTTATTGTGTGTGAAAGTGGGTGTCGTTGATTACAGGAATGTAAAGTAAATGTAAAGTAAATGTAAAGTAGCTATAGAATGAATAGGTTGTACATTATGATTCCTTGTGTGTGAAAGTGGGTGTCGTGGATTACAAGAATGTAAAGTAAATGTAAAGTAGCTATAGAATGAATAGGTTGGCATGCATTATGATTCCTTATTGTGTGAAAGTGGGTGTCGTGGATTACAGGAATGTAAAGTAAATGTAAAGTAGCTATAGAATGAATAGGTTGGCATGCATTATGATTCCTTATTGTGTGAAAGTGGGTGTCGTGGATTACAGGAATGCTTTACAGTCAGATGAACTGTGTCCTCATTTGTCACTCTTAATATCATAAAATATTTAAATAAGAATGAATAGTACAGAAAGTTAAGCCTCCCTTAAAAAAATATTTGCGTAAATGCAATATAAGTGTAACGTCAGCATCAAGCACACTATCCATTTTAAAACCTCATTAACCTACATGCATTGCGCAATGCGATACGCGTGAACGTTTTCATCTCTAAGCAATTTATGTGAGATATAATATTTTTCATATTTATCCGTCCAATTTGACAATAATATTACAATTTAAACAGTTATTTTTTCTATTTTTTAATTCAATGCATTTATAATGAAGTCTGCACTGTACGATGAATTTGTCGCTATTTAATATATAATTTGTCACCATGATTATTAAATTACATTATAGAGTGGGAAACGAAAGAATACAGAACTGTGATTGCTTTGCACAAATCGTTTAAAGATCCAAGTATTATATTTATAAATGTATATCATTAAGACGCTTCACAAGCTAGATATCAGTCTTTGTTTGTGCATTGCGCGCACTATAGTTACTACACAAAAAAACAGTATTAGACGATAAAAGTCAGAGGGGCTTCAGCCACACAGCCATAATTCCGTGAAACTCTACAAAAAAGATTATCGCTTGAAATTCACATTCACACTAGGACTGTGTGGCAAATTATTAAACAAGCTCAGAGGCTAAGGCTTACGTCGATACACAGGTCATGTCCAAATCAGTCACTACAGCTTAAGATAATGAATCGATCTAAATACTTGCTATTCTGATATTCTGATGGAAAGCTATGAGATTAAATAAATTCTACGCTCGAAGAGCACTGCAAGAAGAGTAAACTTGCAAATAAAATAGAAAGCGGTGACAATGTGTAGATACCATATTTAATCCTTACCGAGAAAGGCCTTATCCTTATCATGGCGACGACGCATTCCATCTCAGTCCTTAAGGGTGACAATGCATCTGCATTATGATTCCTTGTCAAGGATGAATGTAGATGTCATGGGCCGCAGGAATCACTTAATCAAGTGAACTGTGTGCTCGTTTGTAATAAAAAAACTCTCAATGTAATAAAAAAAATTCTACCTAAGTATTTTCTATTGAACATAGAAATAATAATAATAATAATAAACTTTATTAGACACATTTGTCAATAAGTTACTTATAAATTTTATTTTAATAAAAGAGAAACAGAAATAGAAGGATGTCTTGTTGAACCCTGCACTAGGTTACACACCTGTCGTGGCCTTCCGTGCATATTATATACAATTGGAGAAAAGGCGGAAATAATGACAAGATTAAATTGTCAATAATCATTGAAGAGTTTGTGTATGTGTGTTTATATTCCAGTGCATATTTCTGAAACGAAGAGCTTGTGGGTGAGTTGAGTTTTATGGAAGTACCTGGAGATATTGAGCTGAAATAAACTAGTGCTACTAGTAAATCTTCGGCCTGCTGATATTCTAATTGTAATAACCCTGACTGCACCTTTTTTCAATCATAGCAGTTTAAAGGGAAAATTTCAAGATTTTAATCAACATTATTGTATTGTTGGGTTGCCAAAAAACATTGAAATGAACGGAATGGAAAAGAAACACGCGAGCACTCACTCATAGTCACTATTCCTAGTAGATATAGGTACAATTTCAATCATAGCTGTATTGCTGAAATTTAAGTACAGCGAATCCACTTTTAATTCCTTATCGTGATTTGTAGGCGTCACTTACCTTCAAATTATCTAGCATGAAAGAAATGCTAAATCATGGTTTTATTAGAAATGCGCCAATAAACTTTGACACGATTAGGTAAGAAGTAAGTTTATAATTTCATCCCATATCTAGACCAGAAGCAACGTATTCGTAACTTCTTCTCATTATGGCATAGGTGATGTGCTATATAACTTAATAACAAACAATGATAGACTAGTCCAGGACATCTGAGTCACGGTTTAACCGTAAATTAGGATATTAGCTGGCTGGTAGATTTTTAACAGTGGTAAAACTACGTTGCAACTTGTTAATAACTACAGCTTGAATGGGTCGCCTCGTCAGGGGAAAAATCACACCTTCACAGAATACCAACATAACGCTGCAGTTGTTTATATGATGAGTGTAAAGAACTGGAGATCCAATTACTGCCAACGAGGCATTCCATCTCAATAAGTTTATCAGCTGCTTTTCACTTACCATCAGGTGAACTGTATGCTCGTCACCCTATGTTTGATAAAAAGAACGTGCTAATCAGTATACGTAACAGAAGTGAAACTTCTTTGGCGGCAACACCTTTTGTTATAAGTACATACTGCGAGGTAAACCGGCAGAAAGAGGAAAGAGGAAAGAAAAGAATTAAAACACACCATAAACACGACGTATATAGCATAATTATGTTAAATACTAGTTCCATTATTTTTCCGACAATAACGTCTAAGTGTAGAAATGTAGAAATATTGCATTCTAATATAATTTTGAATTTCGATGTTACTCTCATCGCACCCAAAACGGTTCCATTCCAGAAAATACTGCGAGACAAAATTAAATATGAGAGCCTTCATAAGATTTCTATACACAAAAAAATTGTATCTAATTTTTTGCCAAAAACGTGTACAGGAGTTTTTATCTCTACCCCAATCGAAATAATGAACGGGATATATTATTTATTTTGAAAGTGTCATTTGAAAATATTAAATCACTTCGTGCATTTTAAATTTGAAAAATAAAATAAAGAAATTCTACTTTATTTTCTGTTCCGACTTGAACCAACGACCATTATGCTAAGACAACAGCTATAAATGACCGAAAACTTAAAATACCCTTCTAACCACCCATTTTCCATTTGCTTAATACTTCTCTTTAAATATAATTAAATTCTTGAAGTAGTACTCTAGATAGAGTGCTTCATTAAAATATTTAAAGTTCTCGTTTTGATTGCTTTAATAATTTCATTTTACTTTCTAACCGAAACTTGGTACTTTTCTGGTATCGTTTCTTTATGAACAAATGATAAGAATATGATAACTACCATTCTCATTCATTTTAAGAATCCATAACAACATCTCGTCTCGTATCAATACAATCTGAACGGTTCCGATAAATTAAATGATCTCACGGTATATACCAAAAAATCTCTTTATTTATTTTTAAGTATTTTTTTATGTCCATTACTAATCTAGCGTACGGCGTATACACAAAATAAATCTGATGGTAATAAACACCTTTAGTTTCGATGAGTGATAAATTAATATTTATTTCCATATAAGATAGTGTATCTAGACAGTATAGAAGGGAAAATATCGTGAAAACACTATTCACAAAATCACTTCAAACATTCGAATTATATAAACGAGATCTAATATAATATATAGGTAAATCATTATTACAATTTGGTCATATACTCTTCGACCTCATGTTAGCCAAATATATTAGAAGATCGTTAAATTGTGAATGTATGATGTTGGTTTTACGACCCCGTAAACCACACGGATCGCATCATAACACCTACACCTGCTCGTAAAGGTAACTAACATATGATTTTCTCATATGTACGTAATTCTGAATGTCCAATTTCTGCTTACTTGTCAGTCAATTTCACACGTTTAAATTCGGAATAATTCTATCCGCTGAGTTTGAACATTTTACATTACAACAGATTCAAAAATTTCATCCTCATCATATCGACGGTTTGAAATCCACCACTGTGCGATTTACGCGAAAGTTTCTTACACGCACAAATACTCTGAGGAATCAGCTATTGCCAGCAGTATCTGCGAACCGATACGACTTGGGACATTCAAGCCTAAAAGAGCCTACACCTTTAAACGCTTAATAGTGGTAGAGCTACGCTGCAGTTTGTTTATAGCTATAGAAGGAATGGATCAGCTCGACTGGGGTAAGACCACGTCCTCACAGAATACCAGCACATGTTATAGCAGCATAATGTTAGTGTGTTTCGTCAGGTGAGTGTTGGGATTCGGAGACCTTTATTACTGGTGACGAGGTGTTCCATATCAGTCCTCAAGGGTACAGCGCATATGCATTATGATTCTTTGTCGAGGATGAATGTAGATGTCATGGGTCGCAGTAGTCACGTACCATCGAATGAACTGTGTGCTCGATTGTTACTCTCGAAGTGATAAACTAAAAAAAAAGTCGGCAGCACATCTGCGACTCCTCCGGTGTTGCAAATTTTCATAGGCAGTGGTGATCACTTACCATCAGGTGAGCTGCTTGCTACTTTGCCATATTTATTTATTTATTAATTTATTTATCTATCGATTTATTTCTTTATTTATTTATTTATGTATTTATTTATTTATCTATTTATCTATTTATCTATTTATCTATTTATCTATTTATCTATTTATCTATTTATCTATTTATATATTTATCTATTTATCTATTTATATATTTATCTTTTTATCTATTTATCTATTTATCTTTTTATCTACTTATCTATTTATATATTTATCTATTTATCTATATATTTATTTATGTATTTATGTATTTATTTATTTATTTATTTATTTATCTATTTATCTATTTATCTATTTATATATTTATCTATTTATCTATTTATCTATTTATCTATTTATATATTTATCTATTTATCTATTTATCTATTTATATATTTATCTATTTACCTATTTATCTTTTTATCTACTTATCTATTTATATATTTATCTATTTATTTATTTATTTGTTGTTGTGTTTACAACTAACATATGCACCTATTCTTCCGGTTCTATCATATTCTAAATAATTTTATACAGGTATTTCTATAAAGTTATGGACAGAACATTCCTAGATCTTTATTTTAAAACTTAGTCATAGATTCGTAGTCGAAACAAAATTTTAATACATTATTATACTATAGACGATCTATTATTAGGTACTCGTAGGTCATCCCTTCATTTTACATAAGATCCATGGGAGGAATTAATGGATTATATTGCAGGTGAGGTATAAACTTACATAAAAACCATTAAAGGAAATTTTAATATTGTTAAATTGTTTTAATTTCAATTGTAGATTTATCAATTGTGGTAGTCGTTACTCATTAATCTATTATGACAAAAGCTTGTTTTAAGCAATGATAAATGATAAATCTACATATCTGATTGCACGGATTACAGACATTATTACATACATTAGATAAAGCTATAGCAGCCTAAATCTACTCAAGAGGATCATACCTAACATGACCTGTTGCAGGCTGCTAAAGAAAATACATAGTACATAAACAAAATATAGCGTTATGCACTATTTAGCCTGCATTATAATATATTGTTTCTTTAAGAAACCATAATATTTTTAATGGCATTAATTATTACTGTTGCCAAGTCCTATTTCTAACCAGGGACAGAGTTGCGTATAATGTTCGAAACATACATGCGGATTTTACTTTATTTTTACAACCAGATGCCAACCCTTCAACCGTTCTCAGGAACTAGCGCCAAGTAAATAGGGTATTAATGGATACCGCCACGCTAGAATTCTACCCCGATTCCAATATTTTAATGGTATGAAATATTTATTGTACACTTGTCCATTAAAAGTTTTTTTGCTTTAATAAATTTTTTATAACTTCTTGAATCACGAAAAATTTAATATTTAAAATTTAATAATATTTTTGTATTACACTAAAACTAACATAGTCATGTAACCTTACTTATAATCTTTATCTTAAACGAACTAAACATAAATTACCCCAGACACTACTCCGCGTTGAAAATATATACGTTTTCGCCACTTTTTTCTGTCAAACCTATTAGTCAACTCATACGACATGAATGACAGAGTTACGGTGGCAGTTTCACTTACACAGCACCATCAGAGCCGGACGCCCATCAGCAGCCGCTCCTAGAGAAATAACAACCTACAAAGATGCACACGCGTTGTCCTCTCTAACGTCTGAGATGGAATGCCTCGTTATCTGTAAAAGAGCCTCCTCCATACTCGCTGTACGATACACAGCATTATGCCATATCACGCTGGTATTCTGTGAGAGCTAGCTGGTGCGCAGATCTGTTGATCTGATCTGATGTCTGTGAATTGTATGAATATATGCAGTGAATGTAATATTTAATTTGAGGAGAACAACAAACTAAAATCTTCATCGAAGATATGTTGATAGTGGTATGACATCGTATATACGTATATACTCGTGTAAATGTACTTAAAAAATAAAATGGATATATACTTTGAAAGTAATAGACCCCAGGTGCAAAAGTCTATTTAATACAAACATATCTGCCCATTGTAGTTTAATCAAAGTGAATATTGTTCCAGATAATGTTCTTGTTACTGCCTTGAAGAATGTTCGTTACCTTAAATGGTCTCACGATAATAAAGTGGCGACAATATTCTTCTAAGGAAAAAAAAGTTTAATAAAGGATAAAGTGAGCTTGCGGGTACTATTTTTCATAATTATTAACTGATTTCGCTAACGTTTTATAGAATTCAGTGTAATAAATGTTAAGATAAAGCTTAGTTCTGTTCACCCCTACTTCACGCTAGAGTTTTGTGACCAAGGGTAAATTCTAGTTTTACACGAAGTCTTTATGTTACATAGGGCTTAGTGCAATTTGTATACTTAATAATTATATAAAAAAATTATAATGATTTGAGAAATAAAGCGAAATCCCATAAATTTATTTATTTAACGTTTTGCAAATACTTATAATTAGGACACAAAAGGCGGACTTAATGCCTGTAGGCATTTTCTACCATCCTCTGGTGTGGTGAAATTCGTATGGTAGGTGCAACAAAAATGAAAGTTAATTATATAAAGGTGAACTATTTTAAAAAAGTAAACTAAAAAAAAAACTATACAAAAAGACATATACTATACACGAAAATAAACGTACGTATTATTTAATAAATACATAAAATATAGATTAATGAATACATACATAAATTAATACAAACTATAAATAAATATATATATACATTCAAAAATAATAAAATTACTTTGTTGGTGATGAGTATAAATAAAAACTACATTAATCAACATTTAAATTTTTCGATAAATGCTCACGTATAATTTTTTTAAAAGAATACTTGCTTGTTACTTGTCGAATGTCATCAGGCAAGGAATTCCAAAGTAGCTTTGATTGTGAAGGAGTTTCTCATGATCTGTGGGCATATGATGGAATAAGGAGCATATTATTAAAGGTAGAGTGAAGTAACCTACCATGTGATATCGAAAGATACTGAAATTTATCTCTTAGGTAAATAGGCGAAGATGGATCGTTTAAGAGAAGCCTATGTCGGATGGCCCACCAATTAAGCTGAGATCTAAAATGAGATACGTGGTCATATTTTCGAAGACCAAAAATGAAACGGATACTACGGATATATGCTTGTTATGAAGTTCTTGGGATAAATCTAGATAATACACATCTGCATAATTAATTAAAATAAAATATGGTCAAAATAAAGAAAATACAAAGAACATATTTCTCCTGATAGTAAATCCTAAAACACATTCATTCATAAAAAGGAAATGACAGAGGTGTTGCCCGATGTAATTTATTCAATTACTTAAAGACTAACATGGATTTCGTTACAAGTACCATATGGGGAAAAGCTTCAACGCTCAATACACGAAAAACGTAACAAAGCTGATATTATGGAATTATGATTACTGAGTCAACTCATTTTTGCTGTTGCTTTTTTTACGGTATCTTCAACGTTCAATACACGATAAGCGGTTAAAAAGCTGATATTATGAAATTATGATTACTGAGTCAACTCATTTTTGCTGTTGCTTTTTTTACGGTATCTTCAACGTTCAATACACGAAAAACGGTAACAAAGCTGATATTATGGAATTATGATTACTGACTCAACTCATTTTTGCTGTTGCTTTTTTTACGGTAGCTTCTTGAGAACTCCTCACTTTATCTCGACTTGTGCAATGAAAATGAAATTTCTGTATTTTCGTCAAATAATGATATAGTCATCCTTAATATTTTAAATGAAAGCTTTTTAGACGAGTAACAGTGACGTCAATGCTGAAATGTATTTGGTATGATGATTGCCAGTCCACCTGCCAAACCAATCACATGAAATCTTGAAATATTCACGAAAGGAATATTTGGACTGAAACTTCAGAATCTAAGTAAATCGCAATGTAAGTAAAAAGTAATAACTTTATTAATTATTTTATTAACAATTTTCATTTAAGAAGCTGGACTTTATTATACATATTTTATTATTTATAAGTCGCTCATGTCTTATTAAAAGGTCCTTCCGTGGATACCAGACAAAGATTTATATTTCAAATTCAGATAAACAATGATATTTTCAATTCCTTCTATACCTTCATATCAAAGCTAATGTATAAAAATTGAGTGTAAGAAGCATACTTAGAAAAACATTCATGAATTCTGTTTTCTCGAAAATTGTTATTTGAGTGGGTCAAAAAAAAATCTTAATGCGTAATAAAATTAGTGAAGAGACGACACTGTACGCTGTAAAACTGAGATGAGACTAATTGGTACAGTGTCTTAATACGACTTATGTAATTGATTATTTTCTTTTTTTCTTATTATTTAGACAATTTTATTCTAATTTATAGTCTTAATGACTACTAGGTTTTAATGCATATACTTATTAAATGCCAATTAAGAATTATTTAGCAATTAAATTAATATTCTAAACATAAATCAAATAAAACTAAAATTAAATAAACAGTCCAAGGATGATTCATCAATGGCCTAGTGATGGGCTGATAAGATAGTGAGTATGTGATTCCACAGTGTAAATCGTCCAATACTATTATAGGCAACCAAAACGCGCACTATAAATATATGCGACTAAATATCTCCACGTTAGCAGAGGAATAGTCATCAGTAAATTGCTTATTATGTCCCGGATGATTTCAACCACGGTAATATCTTCCAGTTATTAAAGGATTAACTTAGTAGAATATATAAAATAAAAGTCATTAAATGACCAATTTAGGAGACCCATACTACCCAAACCATAAAGTAATTGTCTTTATGATTTGATTGTTTATGGTATTATTTCTTATACTACCTTGCCAAACATTTTGTGAAGACTTTTATTACAATAAAGATTATTATTTTATAGTGTATGATTTTATGCATATATTTTAATACCCTTAGTATTTGTGCAAACTCACACAAATATGCGTCATCCCCTTCCCTATGCTGATGTACAATAACATGGAGGAAGATAAAAATGCAACCGCAAAGACATACAAGGGAATACACCCAGACCCGAAACCAACAATATATGATGCACTCCAGTACCAACGACGTGTTAACAGTGGAATAGTAACGCTGTAGCTAGTTCCTAACTACAATATAAATGGGGCAGCTTGACCGGAGAAGGTCTACATAATATGTTTCATATGGTCATTACTATGCTACTATCTGGTGAACTGTGTGCTCGTTTTCCACTCCCAATATCATAAAGAAAATATCTGCCATTTACTTAACACTACCACACGACAACCACATTGTTTATAAACTGATTAAGATCAAAATAGGAAAAGCAAAAAAAACTAATGTTAAAGAAAAACTGCAATAAAATTCACAATTCTTTTGCTTATTTCGTAGCCCGTTCTATTTTAATTCATATTACCGAAATGTAAAAGACATGTAAGTGACGTTATCTGAAATGAAAATCTAACGCGCGTTCTTTCTGGAAACTGAACAACATGCACCTTGAAAATAGAGTTGGTAAACCGTAATTTTAGATTCTATCTTTTACAGGTAGTCCTTACTTGTGTTATAAGCATCGTCATAACTATTACTTCATATAATTATTATTAAATTATTCAATCAATTGTTAAAAATATAAATAAATAAAACAATTGTCGTTATTAATAAGAATAAGAGTACATAATCTTTAAACGATAGGATTAAACAAAATATTTTATTGCTTTTTCTACTATTCAGAAGTTACAGCTTTGCCGCAATTAGTTCCTTGGTTTAGCCTCTCGAACGACCGCGCTCTCACAGAATACCAGCGTGAATTAACCGGATACTACAGCTGTGTTTCGTATGATAAGAGTAGAAATCCTGATTCTAGGCGACGAGGCATTTCTCAGTCCTCAGGTGAAAAAGTACATGCTGAGATAGTATATCTTCGTACATAAGTAAATCAGCAGCTAAATCGATTGTAGTATTTAAATTTATGCTTCATCTACATATTTGAATACTATATAATACAAGATTTATATACCTGCTTATACGCTAAGATAAGTTTCAGTGTAGACGGGATTTTTAATATGTTATATACTACATGTATGGACATCGGAACACAATCTCCGACAGTTGATAAAAAAAGAATGATATGATTTTTATTGACAGTAAAATTAATGATATTTATAACAATTAAATTGACTGTAATTACAAATTTCGACAGGTTAATCGGAGCAAGTAATTGAAATTGAGCAACATTCACAAACATGTTCAGATTTTGTTGCTAAATTAATGATGACCTGATAATTAGACCGGAAATTAATTTTACAATCACCAAAATGTCATAAAATATGTTCTTAATTCGAATACGATAATAACATCATAACAATATGATAACTGTTGTAAATTTTCGCCTATGTAAGATAAAACAAAAAGAAGAATACGTAGATTATAATTTTGAATTGGCAAGTAAAAAACTGTTGAATTGTAATTATTTAAAAGTATAACTTCTTAAACTTAGTTATAATCGAAGAGAATCCTTTCTATTTGTAGCACAAAAACTAGGACTAATCCAGACATCAGAAGCGCACCTAATTTTTATTCAATATTTTACGTACCTAATTGCGTACAAAAAATATTTTGATTCACCATCCTTTGAACAACGTGTTTTTTTTTATAGAAACTAATTATAGTTACTGAATGATTGTAGCGCATAAAATGTTAATCCATTGTCTACGAAGATATATATGATCATACGAAAGACAGCTTTAGTTTATTATTATTAAAATTCTGAAATCCAATGTCCACAATTGTGTTAGCAAAATTTGTTTGAAAGTACACTTGAAGGATTTGATTAAATAAAAATATTTAAAATACCCTGCTTCGAACTTTAATCATATATTATAATTGAACAGGCTTGCCGTAACAGATACAGATAAAGTGGTAAAATATTCTCCTGCATGATTCAAACAATATATGTAAATTTTGTTTTATTCCCATAATAATTCAATAATTTTTAACATTCATTTAAATATGCAGTGGGGCAGTTTTTTGAATGAGTCGACTCCGAGTAAGCCTAACGCGAAATAGCAATATAACGTCACCAATCTACGTTTGCTGAGTGTAAAGAGAGTAAATGAGGCATTCCATATCATTTCTCACGAATGACAACGCATTTTAATCTTAAATATTTGTTGAGAATAGATGTACGCTTATAGGTTGCAGTAGTTATTTATTATTAGTTAAATAGCGAGCATGTCTCTTCTTACTTCTATAAATCTCTAACTACACTTTGCTAGCTACTCGTATTTCTACCGACTTCAAAAAGGAGAGGAGGATTTAAATGTAAATCAACTATTTTATATATATACATATATATATATATATTATATATATATATATATATATATATATATATACTATATTGTACATATCATCATCGTATCTTATTATTAGTGTCTCTCTTCCAATGATTGCTACAAAGCATGATTATTAATTACCACCATCCGTAGCTCCCTCACCTGTTACAAAATGAAAAATCATATTATCAAGTTAATATAAAAGTAAATAGTAAATGTGTGACTAAATAAATGTTATTTTACGATTATACGTAAATATTTTGCTAACGTAGTTTAATTACGAAAGGTATCACAGACGTTGAAAGATGATTTGGTGTACAGTGTTCAGAGCTTTTGATGTCAAAGTTAGTTACAAACATGCTTTAACGAAATAAGGGCAAAGTAAACATACTTCACTGACATTTCACTTTCAGCCGTAACTGACACGATTTGTATTATCAATTGCTATTATAAGTATATTGATAATTACAAACTCTTCAAAGCTCAAGGACACGGGATTTGATTTTTGGTAGTTGTAAATTTTAGGTGCTCGGCGATGAATGATATCGTGAGAAAACCTGTACGTCTGAGTCAAGATTCAAAATATTTTAAGTCATGTTAAGCCCATAATCCATATTGCTATTTAGAGGGGATATTTTACTTATACGATGATGGTAAAAATACAAAAGTTTCAATTTGAATTTGATTGCGGCTTCATTTAATTTAATGTTAAAATATTTTGTAATTATTTTATTTTATTACGATATATAACTTAATTTATTTCATTTTGATTATTTGTTACTGTTTTTGTTTTCATTTTAATTCAGTAATTGTTTAGTTTTCTCCATTATCTTTTTTTATGTAATACTATAACCGTTAATTATAACAATTCATGTGTTCTCTTTAATTGGTACATGCATCAGATTTGACTTTATGTATTTATGGATTAAGATTGTTTTCATGTATGCCCTGTAGATAACCCAAATTATATAGATAAAAATAAACCACATGAGACAATGCAAAACAGCAAATATAAAATATATAGAAATCACTTTCTCTTGCCCCGATAAAAAATAAATTTTTAAATACAATTTTTATGTTCCACTGAATAAATTTTATGTATTTGGTGAATTTTATTAATCTAGGATTTCCCGCTATTTATTGTGACAAATTGTGTAGCTACTTAAGACCACCAGAAAATAAAAGTAAATAAATAATACTGTATGAAACCATTATACATGCATTCAATACAACAATCAAGTACACAGTTTTATTATTTATTTCTAATATGTTATATACAATATCATCTTTTACTTCGGGTTCTTGAACCTTTTGCTTTGTGAGAACCCTGTACATTTTCGCTGGGTAGTTTTCCATTTTTTTGCGACGGATACGCCTTACACGTTGGTGTATAAACTAGGGAGTTGAGACATTAGAATATATAATTGTGTTAAATGTGGTGTGTGTTATAAAGTTATATATATTCTTTAAATATTTATACATATATAACATAGTATAATATATTTTTATAAGTTTAGGTTAGTTAATTTATCGATGAAATATGATTTGAGTTTAGTTAAATAATGGCGTATCAATATGATACGCCATTATTTAAAGAACAGACTTTAAAGAACAAAAGAAAAAAGTGATTTCGGTTAGTTTAACACATAGTTTGTATGTGTATAATAAATTCCTAAGATAATATATAATGATATGTATATATAATTGTATAAGTATCTAGATGTACTGTATGTCTCTTTTTTTCTTAATTATTACTAATCTGTACCTACCTTGATTTCTTTGAACCATCCCAAGGTTGACTGGTAGATAATACCTTAGGCATTAAGTCCGCCTTTGTGATTATGTTAGTTGTACAATAGTTTATAAATAAAATGAATAAATATATAACAGTAAATAAAAACACAGTGAAGGCTAAATCATTTACACTGAATACATTTTTACAGATGAGAGTTAAAAAAAAAGGAGATATATTTCGTTTCGCTCGACGTAATGTTGTTTGCTTGATCCATCCCAGTGGTTATATCCCATTCCAACTCCACCAAAAAAAACTAGTTGCAGACCTTAGAATTTTTAGCACAACGATAATCTCTAAAAAGAAGTTGCGTATTAAAATAATTGTAATATCTTTATACAATATTACAAATACAAGAGATTTAATCAAATTTTAAAAAGGTTCTTTTGTTAGCAACAGTGTAGTTGTTTACTCAACGTAATCCTTTGCCCGCAATCTGCTGTCTGTACTTCATTTCACTAATTAGACGAGGGAAGAGCGGACAGGCTCAGTTCTCATACCATTAGATACACGTGAGTTTGGCATTGAAATATTTTACTGATTTCATTTCAAATGTTAATTAATATATAACATAAACTTAATATATATATATGGAGGGTTTTCGTCTTTGACTTCTCTGGTGCCTCTACTCCTCATGGGTAGCAGACATCACTTACCATCAGACAGAGCTGCTTGCTCGTTTGCCACCTATTCTATAAAAAGGGTGTAGTCCACGACGCGACTTTTTATTTATATTTTTCATGCAGGAGCACTCCCAGTACTTCATATTTGTTATCAAGAAATTTATTCACTAACATTACTGATGTCTATTTCATATATAGGAAATACGAAGGTACCAAAACTATTCGCGCAAAATTAGAAGTTACTCAATTTTATTGTTGAGCACTATCTCGATTTTATGTATATCGTAAAGATAACTAGCAAATTGCATTAAAATGTGTCTATGGTCGTAGTCATTATAAGTATACAATGTTACAAATCTTATATATATATATATATATATATATATAACGTACTATCACCAGGAATTTATTCATTTTGTAATTCTATATTCTTATATTATGTAAAATTTAATTATGAAATTTTGATAATGATGAATCATCAGCGTATACTATAACAAACTCTCAGAGACTTAGAGGATATGTTTCATGTAACATAATGTAACGTTTCAGCTGTTTCGACTCTATACTGACATAATCATATTCGAACTCCAGTCTCTCACAAACGACTCTGCCTAATTTATAAATTGCATTAATAGTGTCCTTGTTTATATTCTTTTATGTTGAGACAATAAAGATTTTTTTTATCATTATATAGAACTTTTCATCAAATTCATAACGACAACTACTTTCAAAGTAAGGACAAGAAAGAAAAATACCAAAATTTTACCGCAATCTTAAGATCAAATGTCAAAGTACTTATATTTCTAGCCATATTTCGCTGTATTATTTGATTATTATATTCAACTTCTGTCTTGCTAAATTGAATATTAAATTTTTCTTCTCTTTCGTCGTTCGGACATTTACAAATATTGTAACAAAAGTATTTAAAGATTACTCATTTTAAAAGTATAATGTTTTTATTTTTAGGGAAACTATAGAAAAATCATCAACCTAGTTAGGGAAGAAAAACGCGTACATATTTTAAGTACGAGTATAGTAAAATTTTAAATTCTGTCTTTACGACTCCTTTAAATATTTATATTAGTTCATGATACAATGATAATTCTTAATTTAAAAAAACCTCGGGTTCCCAATATTTGACTACATTTAAAGTTGATTATTCTTAGTTTGTTTATAATGCATATTTTTTTAATATATGTTTGTATTTGAAAATTTTTCATCCTTGTGACAGGAATTGTGAATATCTCCTTTGTCCAAGATATTAACTAAGTAGAATAAGTTTTAAAACTATTATTATATATAACTATTATATAAATTTTGAATTACCAATTTAGTAAATCGTGTTCTGCCTCGCTGTAAATAAACCAAACCTGAGTAGACGTAGACATATTTCGTTTCCTCGTAGAGGAAATGAGCATCGCTTTGACGTCAAATGTCAACTTCTACCGGCCGGCCGTTCAAGCAGTTTAATTGTAAATTGTAAAGAAAATGACACATTTTTAAAAGAGTGAATTTATACCTTTTCCTGTGTTATTAAATCAATCTTTAAACTAAATTAAATAACTTTATTATATTAAAACATTAATAAATATTATGTAAAAGAAAATTCAGTCATTTTAGTTATGAAGGAACAAACATAACATAACTAACTTACTCTCAAGTTGAGAATAAGTTAGTTATGTCTGTCCCACCATAACTGATAAATATTTGAAAAAAATGTTTGTTAACGTATTTCCCAAGAAATACATATCTAATTAAATTAAATTCATTAATCTCTTAACATCATTCAACTTAGACTATGGTTAAATTGTCATCAAAATTAATGGTAGTATTATGACAATCAAAAATTTAAATAAATAAATAATACATGATAATTAAAAATTATATTAAGGAAGTATTTAAGTCCACCATCAAAGTCAACAGTTTACTAATAGATCCTCCTCCGATTACTATTTACCGTAAACTCCTTATTTTCTTGCCGAAGAATACAATATATATTATATATAAATGAAACAAAAAGTAATGTATGAAATATTTCTAATGAAAATGTGGAGCACGTACAAGTAAGACAACTTTCTTACGGAAACGGAAGCGCAATAAAATAATACCAGATGCCGTTTACATTCAAATTAGGCTGTATAGCATATTCTTGCTTCCCATTATATATTATATTTCATTGTCCACAAATTGAAATTTTGTTTCCTATTATACATACTTAATTTTTAAAATATTGCATCGATGCGTCGCGGCGTCAATACGTATAATTGTACTCGCTTAACCTACCCGCAAATATGCCGAATAAAAAATGTGTAATGTGCAAAAAAAAACATTACTAAGAAAATACCTGGATTAGAGTGTAGCAGGTGTGATAAAATAGTGCACGTTGAAAGCGTGTGTAAAATTATACAACTAGCAACTCAACACACTACAAAACTCCCCCGGTATTGAATGGAGCTGCAAAGAATCTATCAAATCGTATTCTTCTATTGATTTCCTACATATCTTTCATCAAATATAATAAAATAACGAACTTATGTAAATAATGAAATATCTTAATGGCTGGCACGTTCCCATGGTTTTTATCGTGAAATGTTATGTTCGTTAATGTTATAAAATACTATATAATATTTAGTTGGTGCCTATCGGTTTGCTCGCTTACCGTGAATTAAAAGCGAATGCTTAGACACTAAGGCTCTATTAATGGCAATTTAAAGTTTTAATTTACCACGTAGTCTCCGGTGAAATAAAATATTGTGACGGTGCGTGTATGGCTCAGATGAAAATTTAAAAAGTTCGCCAATTCGCATTGGAGCCACATAGTGCATTATGTTCTATCTGGAGAGGTAATACCCACTAGGAAATCTACGCTTAACAATGGTATTTATATATAGGCTCGTACTTTACTTTATACAATTATATAAATCACAACATGAAAAGTAAACCGCCTCACGTTTTAATGTAGTTATCCTAACTAAAAGGTGAAATATTGGCGCTTGAAAATAAATCTTAATTGTACCATACGAGCATTTAGGAATACTGTTTTTAATTCATATCTCAAAACCTTGATCCCAGTACAATACAGAAATGAACAATTAGGCATGGTAATAAAATCTCTATCGGTGTTGTATAAATATAATTTAATTAATTGTAAATCAACGATCAATATAATACCTATAAAAGGAGAAAAAAGTGTAAATAGGAGAAAGAAAAGGATTAAGTCTTGTCTACAGGACCCCGAGAAACCTTGTGGTTAGAATAACTGACCTGAGCCATGTTTATCCATCATAAATTGCCGATATCGGATCAAGTTATTAAAATATCACGTGTTATGTGTTTGGTGATTGGTTCCCTATGAACTTTTTGTAATTAGAAACTGTGGAAATGTGGCTGATGCCAATCGACATGTACGCACGATAAATACGACTAAGATCATCGTTAATCTTTTTGTATAACTTCTTGCGTGTTTTTGCTATCAAATAGTATAGTTGTGTATCATCTGCATATAAGTGATATCTACAGAATTTTATATTCCTCGGTAAGACTGCAGTGAAAATTGTCAATAGGACTGGGCTGAGTAAAGAACTTTGATACACGCCGCGCTGAGCTGTTCGCCAAGAGGACCACCTCTTTTCACCTTCCTTGTCATCAGTTATTACCATTTGTTCTCTATTTAAGATAAATGTCTGGAACTACTGACACGTGTTCTTTGAAAATCGATAGAAGTCTAACTTTGCTAAAAGTAAATCGGGCTGCAAAGAGTCAAATGCCCGAGAGTAATAGCGTAATGGTTATGCTACTTATTAAATCGCCTGTTACATGTAACAAAAGATGCTTAAAATCCCCGGACAAAGGATATACAGCTGACTTGATACATCAATGCCCAAAGAAGCCTGCAGTCTTCAATCATACTCTTTAGACTGATCTCACCATTACATCAGATTTCATAGATGACGAAGCCTAGCAATCACCAATCAAATCACAGACACATAATTTAAGGAGACTGTGTGCTTTTACAGACTTTGATTGCTATGATTAATAAAATTAAACACCATGCCAGACATACCACTACAAGATCTCAAGACAACAACTCTTTTTGCATAGACCAGACCAAAATAATAAATAAAAGATAGCGGTAGCTCGGGTGAACTATGACATCAGAACGTCAAATACTTCAGCTCCCCTTGTGTGACTGTAAAGATCTTGAAAGTAAAAAGAAAGAAAAGAAAAGGAATAAAAAGTTTAAGTTATATGCGATAAAATCGGAAAAAAAATTTTGTTTATTGTTAATGGTAATAATAAAAAAAAACGATAATTTGTAAAATGAATTCCTGGAAAATGGCATTTGTAGCGTTCAAAATATATTAACCTAAAAAAAATACCATTTTGTTACCTACACATACTGATATTATGTTTTATAAACACGTGTTTCTAAATATAACGCATATTTAAACTACGAACAGTAGTAGCAAATGAACAACTTACTGAGGCGTGCGTTATGAATAATTCACTGCACTTCACCGCCATCAAAGAGAATGTTTTAGACATGTGCGGTTTTAGTGACACGTGCAATTTACATACGCAGGGTACGCGTGATCCTGCAATTAACGTTTTTGATGTCGAATGTTATATATATATATATATATATATATATATATATATATATATATATATATATATATATATATATATATATAAATATATATATATATATATATATAAAGATTCCGTTTAAAAGACACCGTATGACTAATAATATTTCGTCGACGTCGGACCTTCACTATTTTATTTTCCCAATCTACAAGCACGTAACTTTCTATTAATTGATAAGTATTCACCAGCATTCACCTCCATTTCGTTTACTATAAAAATATGCGAGCAGTATAAAATATATTTTGTTTTAAATTTAGAAATTAAAAGTGATATACGTTATTTTAAAATAGTTTTGAACGTATGTACTGAACATTGATAATAAAAACTTACAGCTTAGCTATATAGAGCAATAACAGTCTCCAAGATAAATGAAATGGAAACTGGTACAGACCGTTACTTTATCAATACAAACGGCTAGCGAGCTAACTAAATTTGTTAGCGTACAATCATTGATGTAATACTGCACTTTGTATATCAGATTATAAGATTCAACGCAGCCTTGCCTTACAATTCAATGATGAAAACTTCGGATCCGAAAAATTTACTGAGACTGTTGCCAGAACGACGGTCTAAGATAAGTTGAGAGCGAGACAATAATCTAGCATCATCACTCACTGCCTAACTCAGTGAATTGATTCCCAACTAGTGACCAAATGGTGAACTACCAAATATGTAGAGTGCCTACCCACTAGAACCGATGCTAGAGTTTGCTGGCAATGTCCAAATCTGGAAGGATAGCTACCTACGCGCGGTTAAAGGACGACCGCAGGGTCGGCGAAGTGATCCCACTCAAGGAGTCTGATAGTCCATTGGGGACAAATCTTTCGACGAACCCCATGCTGGTTACGACACAAGACCGCATGGTATTGAAGTTATATATGGAAATATTATCATCGTACGTTTTCAATATTATTTCTAATCATCCGATTCATCAATAAATATACATATGTGTGCTCTCATTTCTATCACTATTAATGTGCTAGTGACTACGCATTAAAACAAAGTCGGTTGGTTCAGTTGTCGGTCAACATTTTAAGGCAGAAAAGTTCCATTTCACTTAGTAAGACTATTCTCGAAGGTGACAACGCATGCAAATCTTGAGTGTTTGTTGAGTATGGACGTAATTATCACAGACCGCAGTCGTCACTAACCATCAGATGAACTGTGCGCTCGTTCGTCATTCCAAATATTATAACATTAATATTTTAATGGCATTTCTTGATTACATCAGAAACTTAATAATGTTGTTTTAAGATTGGATTTTATTTTTAGTTAGTCATAAAATTTAAACATTTGAATTTTATATATTTCTTTTGTATATTTGTTTTCATTTTGTATATCGAGCTCGGCCATTGATCGTTTACCTTATACTACTTTCGTTTTTAAGCAGTTGGTATTTATGGTGAATTCACAGCTATCAAACAAAGAATTTAATAAATTTTCCCTTTTATTGTCAAAAACGGTCTACCGCGCAAATTTCTTTGAAAATAATAAAAAGAATAAAAGGGCTTTAGTAAATACACAAGAATGAAAATCAACAATATACAACTCGGGAATGTTGTCGTAGGGCCACGCAAAGTATCGTTTATTTTCTTGTAAGACGTGCACTAAAACCTTTTAGAGCCCTCTCGAATGAACGTCACATTTACCTTGACAAATCCTCATGAAATCTGAAACAGGTGCGTCCTTTTGACATTGATGGCGGAATTCTTATTTGGAACGCAGCGTTTAAACGCCCTTTAAACCCAAGGTAAATTTTGCACGCAAGTGGATCCATCGTAAGAAATAGGTATTTGTATTTTATTTATTGTTGGAAGAATTGTCATCTATACATGTATATTTCCTTGTCCTGACTGACTGACTGTTTTATCAAAGCAGAGCATAAACTGCTAATGCTACAAACTTGAAATTTTGCAGTTGATGCCTTTCATGTTGTAAGCATCCACTAATAAGGAGGGATTTTTGTAAATTTCTCGCCTCTATATAATAGGGGATGAACGGTTGAACGTCCGTCATTTTCAAAGTAGGCAGTAGGAATAATAATAATAATTTCATATACCTGCTACTGCTTACAAATAAATGTATACGTACATCGGCGTTTATTTTTTAAATTAAACTGCAAAAGGGTTAATTAGGGGTTGAAAGTTTATATGGGAAGTTCGTCACTTTTCAAAGAAGTATGAAATTCGATATGAAAGATTCTTATATAAAATTTAGGATAAAATATTATAAGTTACTTTACATATATGCTCGATAGATGACGTTGTGCACCGTTTCTAAATCACGCTATGGATTCGTTACGCAGCTTTGTATATAAGTACATGACGAGTTAATTATTTTTATACAAATAATTATATGTTAGCATGATGGAGGGCATCGAGCTTCGATTGTTACTGTTCGTAAATGTGCACATGATTCATCACCCAATTTATTTTCAGCTCAGTCGAGGATTCCCGACTGCGCCCTAGCAGCTTATTGCTATGGGATAACGTTTCACCCCGCGCGGCGCGCATTTAATACACTACTTAAATTTAACATTAGGAAACATTTAAAATATATCCCTACAGATTCGTTTACAAAAATATTCAAAAAAGTTTGCTTAAATATTTCAATTTACTCCCATGCCAATGAAATGTCTCAAAAAGTAAGTTGAGCATTTTGTACATATTCTATTTTTTTTTTTTAATTATTATATTCAGAGTGGCAACCGAGCACACACTTCACCTGATGGTCAGTAATAACTGTGGTCTATAAATATCTACCTCTATCATCTACTAATCAACAATCTCCAACAAAGGCTCAAAATAGTTGTGCGTTGTCGCCCTAAATACTGAGATGTACTGCCTCACTGCCTACTAATTGGGCCACCTACCTATCCTTTTTTTTACACTTGTTTAAATAATACTATATTTATTAATAATAGCATATTATTATTACTATATTATATTAAAACAGTAGAGAAATATAAAGCAAATAAACCATCTCTGACAGAATAAAATAGCAAATTCAATATTGTTTATATTACGAAGTAATGCAACCGATGATCTAATTATTCATAATAAAGTTCATGTTAGTTTTCTAGGTGACTACGATGCCGATATTTGTTGCCTTATCAAAGATGAATATAGACGTGTACATTGCAGGGATCCATGTATATACCATGGCGAACTGCACGGTTAGCCTCTACGTTTCTTGAGTAATTAGTAAATTTTCCGTGTATATCTGAAGAATAGAATGTCGGCCGTAAGTCTAACGTCTTAATAATGTCTTAATCTGTACGGTAAGACGAAACTAATTAAATGTTATACATATTTACAAACAAAATAAAATATAATAAAACCTTTACCACCGTTAAATAGATTTTGGGGCTGTTTTGTGATTTTACTACTAACTTACTAGACTAATCTCTGCAACAGCTAAATCAATTTAGATGTAATAGTCAGTAATGAATAAAACCTATACCATATTTAGTATTTATACTATAAGTTAAGAAGCTAAGCTAAAAAGATAATATGTAAATTTCAAAGTGCATCTCTTCCGCTATAGAAAATACGTTTGCGCGTATTGGTAGAAAATAAATATATTTTGTATGTAATCAATATTTTAATATGCAATAGCGAAACACTATTGTACTGGCATCTAGAATTCACTGTACGTAATAAATCCGATGTGAGCTAACAAGATTCAAATACCACAATACAGTTTTGTGTCGCTGCAAACGTTTGGAGAAGTTGTCTCTCTTTTGAATTTATGAGTCATTGTATTGAACGTTATCAAAATAGTATTTATATGTATTTGTATATTTTTTTTACATTACTAAGTCTGATATCATGCGCCATTTATTTTGCATAGATGCGTCTTGATTTATGTGTCATTTATCTTGCATACAGAATTAAAAAAATCAAAAACTTTTTTATAATATTAGTGCGACAAACTGAAAATACATCTAATATAGAGATATCTGGATAATAAGTTAAAATGCAGCAGTGTACTGACAGACATAGGATTAAGATTAAGCTATGAATCGTAAATCGCTCATAAAAAATCGCTAAACATATGTTATTTTTAAATTAAGAAAACAAATGGTATAATATATGGAAATATCTTCATAATCATCAATTCCAGCCCATCAGTAGTCCACTGATGGGACACAGACTGCCATAGAGTGCGATCCTGAGCCACCTGAGTCCATCAAACTCCTGTAGACTTGCATTGATAACATCATCTTGGTCGTTATTTTTTTATTAAGAAAACTTATGTCTTTATAAAGTACGTGTAAGTAAAAACATTTACAAGTTTTTACATCTAGATAATTATTTTTATTACATTAAGTAACAAAACAGCAAACAAAATTGTAATATACATGCATACAAGTTCATCGAGACATAAAGTAGAAACCTGAATGTATGTACGCTTAATTAAGAACTACTATCGAACTTAAATAAGTAAGATAATAAACTTAATATTCACAGTGATTAAATGATTGGTTTTAATATTAATTTATTGTTCATTACAAAAGGCAGTGAAGAGAATCTTTGCGGAGAAATCAGCACGTCTTAAAGTTTCTTTCAACAAATCATAATACTCAATAGATTTATTTATTACTTTTATATTTATTTTAAGTTCGTTATTTTAACTATAGTGTATTTAAAAAAGGCGAAATGATATCAGTACCAATAAACCGACCGATATTACGCCACTGCTAGAAACAAAATGGCGCAGTGGCTCTACAACTTCTAACTGTATCTGTTCTGTGAGGGATATAAGCGTTAAATATCATATCATAAGACAACAAAGAGAAAAACAATTAAATAAAAAATAAACAGTTCTATAATCACTTCCCAAGCATACTATCTAAAATTGTGTTTCTTCCGTAAATAAAATAAAACTAAATCGTTTTCTCCGTATACTCTCACACTCTAAATGCAATGGGTATCCAAGTTAACAAACGTAAAAAGTACAGGCTAGCAGCGATTTTATTCAAGTTAAAAACTAACGTTATTTTTTTATAATTTTAATTTTATTTTTGTATAAAAAGCTATATGGAAATATCTAGTTAATTAATGTACAAAACATGCTGCGCCCTAAAAGTTGTAAATTTGTTAAAACCAGGTAGTGTTTATCCATGGTTAAGTGCGCTAACTGAGGAAATTTTTATTCACTCCTTTAATTTTATGATCGGAGAGCGGAACTAAGGCACGCAAGCTATTTCAGTTCCTCTTTAAACGCATTCATAAAGAATAATACAAAATGTTTCCATGATGAATAATAAATAGTAAATTTATTTACTTAAGTTATCAGATTTATAGGATTTGTTCAAAAATGTATATCAAATAAGAAACTTATCTCAAATGAAGCTGTAATTACAACATTAATAATAAGCCAACCTGGGGGAAGTCAAGGAAAAGATGTAGATGTGATATTTTTATAGTACGCACAATTCAATCTTTTCAAGACTTATAGTGATTTAAAATATTATGTTAATATGACCACCGCGTTATAAAAAAAATCATAAAAGATCGAAAAGGTTCAACACAAAATGAATTAAGCTAGAATCACGATAAAGATTACCAGGGTTACTACCAGATTAAAATAAACTTTAAAATTATAAAATTACCTTAAATTTGAACACAACCCTTAATATGAAACTTTAATAAATATCAAGGAAATAATAAAAAAAAAATCAATAAAACTTCAACATTTACAATTAAGCATCAAACAGTCATGTGAAATTTTCTCCATTCCTTCGATTGGCCTACACGTTACGCCTGAAGTACGTATGTTTTACTGCGGCCGAGGACACCCACATTCATCCTCGACACGGAATAATTATGCATATGCGTCACCAGTAATAAAGTTCTTCGGATTCCTACATTTACCAGACGAAACTCAGCGACGTTATGCTGATATTTTACGCGGGTATCCTGTGAGGATCCGGCCGAACCGTTCATGCATCAACTAAAATAAACTGCGTTAGAGCCCTAACTTACTCTTGTTTTTGATACAAATACATCGCTGCACTCCAATTTACATATTGTTATGCTTGAAGAAAATACCACGGAGTTTTATGGCTGATGTAACCAATTTTTTTTAAAAAAGAATATTAGTAATGCGATTAACATCTAATATTCCGGTTAACCACACCAACTAAGCTAAAAATGCTTGCAAGGAGCAATGCTAGGAGATGGTACACGACAATAATCTAATGGTGGATTCGAAACTACGACCTTAAGTTTCGCAGACCGTACCCTAAACCATTACGCTATTGACGATTAAATACGATATTATTTGGTCTTAAACGATTTCTATAGGACAATCTATCAAGCTGCTCGAAGGCTACGAAGTTATATTATACATAATTCAACATAGAGAGATACGAGAGCTTCTTGGCAATCGGTTAAAAAAACAATATATTTTTTTTACTAATGTGTCATGTGTTTCGTAATTTTTTTAAAAACAGCTATTTATTTTTATTAAATGCCCTAACTTCTATACGTCATCACTTTATCATCTTCCATTCCGTTTGCCAATATTATATATGGTTTACGAATTTTATATATATACAGCAAACGCAATTGGCCAAAAATCTTTTGCCAATGTTTTCTCTACGACAGTCTATGAAACTCAAGCTAAGTTTTTATATAGTATTGGATGACAAACGGGATCAATACTCGCGAAGTTATTCCTCCATTATGCTAGCCATATTCACCGTCAAACAGTGGTATCCACGCTGTAGCTCGTTTGTGGTGAACATTAATGGATCAGCTTAACTGGGGAAGGACCCGCAGATGGATTGTCGCCAATAATCACATTTGCCAATTCCTTTCTTTCACCAGAAGAACCAGTGGCACTAAACATCTTTTCCACGTTGGTATTCTGAAAACTTCAAACCGAACTATTCGTGCTGCATTTAATATATAATTACTGTGTAACTACGTAAAACTTTCATCACTATTTCTACAAAAATGATATAGGCTGAATAGGCGCTTAATTTCAAGATTTTTAAAAATATTACTTAAGGAAATTTTAACGGTTTACGCATTTTCACCAAAATTAAATATTGTTTCCTTAACTCTGTTTAAAAGTAAGCAAAAAATGGAGTGCTAATATAAATTCTTGTTACAAAATAAATTTAAACAAGGGTTCACAGTAAACTCGACACTTTTAGTGTTCTTATTATCTTGTGAATTTTATTTATTGCAGCTATTACGAAAAAAGAATTTTTTTTTAGGTTATAAAAAATACCTATCTCCTAATATATCTTGTTTGTGTCATGATGTATTAAAAATAATAGATAAATATATATTGTTATTGGTGAAAACATAAAAAATTGTCGTCGAGTTACTGTTTTTATTTGTCTTTATATTAAACGAAATATTAAAAGAATAAGAATAAAAATAGGTTAATCTTTACAAAATTTAATAATTTCCGACGTTATATTTAAAATTTAGTGATTAAAATTAAAACTCCACAGACGAACACTCAAAAAAACACGTATATAAAACACCCTTTATGTATTTTCTTTTCGGAGATGCTTATGAAGTCACATTAATAAGTAAAAGAATTGAATATGCAAAAGAATTCATATATTTAGAACAGCTAGTATCTTTTGAAAATAATACATGGAAAGAGATACAATGACGAACAACTCTAGCTAGGAATAAATATTGGGGAATGAAGGCAAAATCAGTATAAATATAAAGAAGAAATTGTATTAGACGAACATACTGCCATGTCTAACATATGGTTGCCAGACGTGGTCATTGAAAAGAGAAGACGAAGACAAAGTAGCCATAAGCAAACGTAAAATGGAAACAAGTATGCTCGGATTAAGACTATCAGACAAGATTTGAAACGATATCGTTAGAAAGAAAACGAAAATAGTAGATGTAAGAAAAGAGCGAGACTTATTAAATGGCATTGGGCAAGACACATGTAGAATTAACAACAATCGATGGACAAAACGTATAACAGAGTCGATACCAAGGGACAAAATAAGAGAAAAAGGAAGACCAAGTAAGAGATGAAAAGACATTTTTAAACAGAAATGTGGATCTTGTTGGATGCGAGTAGCGCGAGAACGAGATATTTGGAAAGATTTAGGATAGGCCTACGCTGTAGCGCGACTACTACTAATGCAGTCAGCTAAGATTATAGTTTGTTTCTATTTATATTTCTATTTAAATTACGTATGTTAACACTAGAATATATTATAATTATAATCAGATTACCGGAAAATTTAGATTTAACTTAAGTTTAGTTATTATTGTAGTTATTTTTATTTATTAATTTATTTATGTATTTTTTAACAGAAACAATTCCTTTAGTTTTCTCATGTTATTGAGTACCCGTACGGTAATACTAACTTATCCTTGACCAGTTTGGCACTCATGTTTTGAATCCTGATTCTGTTGATGTTGATGCTGTTAGCTTATGTGGTTCCTAGAGCTTCATCGGGGTCAATTTGTTTTTGGTTTTTTTACTTACACAAAGCGCTCATAAACTGAACGTACCTGCTCTAATCACGTACCTATCTGATGGTGCCACCCAAGTTGCCAGTTCTCTATCTCTAGCTATCGAAAGATTCTCCTCAGAGAATAGATGGTGGTGACTAGTGACCGTCTGAGGTTTTGGTATGTGGACCTAGCCTCTGATGGACGCCACCTGTTGTCTGGTCAATCGGAAGCTATTGGCGGTGAGAACCGCCCTGACACGCGGGTGTATCTAGTGTACGCGCTTTCAATTGATGTGGTGTCATATAATCTCCATTTAAATGGCCAATAGATAAATTGCCCATTTAAATTGAGTATAAACTACTAAAACTTGACGACTGCAGAATATAAATCACATCTTAAAGTAAATATTATCTAAATCATCTTAAAATATATAGTAATATACATTATCTGGTTTTTACTTACTTTAACCGTTCAAACTAACATCTCGTAATTAAATTAATCTAATTTCTAATATCAGTAACTTACAACTTGAAATGAATGTCCTACTTTAATATGAATATACTGGTGACCGAATTTTTCATTACGAGACATCCAATCTTAAAACTCAAAGGCTGATGTCTTCATTTCTTATACAGATAGATGTTGCTGTTAATGGGCTACGGCCATCACTTAAACATATGCGAGCTCTATACTCTTTTATCACCACAATGTCAAATTATTGTTTTATATCAAAATTAATATCAGCTATTATTATACCTTACATTGCGTTTAAATTTTATACCCCATATTCGTTATAGTATCCACTTTGTCATTATCTCTTTTATTGTATTCTTCCAATGTGCTTTAATGTATAAATAACAACTAAGTAATATCCTTTTTGGTTAACTATACAATCTGTTTCTATTCTAATAAATATCCCTATAATAATATATCGTAGTCAAAAAAAACATGAACAAAATTGAAACACTCATGTTTATATTAAGATAATTGGAAGATTAAAACAGCTAATCGTAGATGTAATCTAGGAAATTTAAAAAAATTAGACCTTATTTTCTTATAATGCTTAGTGTTTAAGTTCGGCTTAGATGAGTAGCAAATACGCTTTCAAAGATTAAAAATAGCTGTTAAACTAGATTAAAGATTATTATTAATTATATATTAAAGATTAATTACTAGGATTAAAGATTATTTACCATGATTAAAGATTAATTACTAAAATAGATTAAAGACTAAAATAGCTACGAATAAAAGAACTTGGATTACTGACTAAGAAGTCAATCTTAGTCTTTAGACACGAATCTAAGTTAAATGTATTTGTGTGTGTATGGTGGCAGAGTTTAATGGTCACATGAACTGTGTTCTATCCTCTTTGTCACCCTTACTTCTATTAAAATTTACTTAACCATATATAAGTTAAAGTTAAGTATAAAATTAAATTAAAAAATATATATAAAATCACGTTAAAGTTATTTAGCTAGTACAGTTTCACCAATTGACAGGTATCACAAGTATAAATTATATAGATAAATTAGGTTTGGTGAGGCTTATCACTGTACAGCTTGTGTTTAAGTGGCAATTTCTATCGATGCGATCATATCCATACACAAATATTCATCGTTGGATTCAAATTCACTACTAGCGAGTGCAATATGCAACCATTAGCGGTCGTAATAAGCGGTATATATTGGTGATGAGTACGCAGAATACTTAATGTGGATTGAGTGCTTTGAAAATCAATCAAGGCATTGGTTATGACTATTTAAATGTATACTCTATTCTATATATATGACTATTATAATGTATAATTATTCTCATAATAATGATTGAAGATGTATCTATAGATAGAAGACAGATGATAGAAGAAGAAGAAAGGAGAAATAAAAGTTTGTAACATTCTTCGAAATGGCAAACTAATTTGTCTCTATTGTTTAATAGGCTACAAAAATCCACTATAATGTAATATATGGATTTCATACACTAAAACTAGTAAAAATGCATTATTATCTTCGTGTAAGGGCGTCGCGAGCCGGAAGCGTAGAACAGAGGTATAAACTGTTAATTTACTACCTTGTTAAAGTACTTTTTAATTATTATCCACAATAATGATGAAGGATGTACCTATAGTTAAGAGAAATAAAAGTTTGTAACATTCTTCGAAATGTCAAATTAACTTGTCTACGTAGGGCTATAAGAATCCCCTATAATGTGATATTTGTATTTAATACAAAATCCTGCTTCTTCCACTATTAACACATAGTTCTTTGCCATTTTTTTATTTATTACCACCATTGAAAATTTGGTATATTTAAAAGCGGCATGCCTCGTTTCAATATGGTCGTACCTCACTATATGAAAAGTAGCTGCAATATAGCTGATATGCTAAAATTTTATGAGAATGTACGCTTTCGCACTCATGTTACCCTTTATTTCAAGATACCTACAACGCATAAATAATTTTACATACCAGCACACTGAAATCCTCTATGTAAAAAAAATGTTCACACTATAGAAATTTTTTCATGAAACCGATTTTCTTACAAATTGTTTTTAATATCTGCGTCACAATATACTAAATATCTCTTACAAATGAACTAGTAATAAATTTCGTATACATAATGCGAAAAAAAGTACTCTTCCATTTAATTGTCTCCAAAGTTTCACGAAGTTATTATCTCGAAAATGATAAAACAAACTAACAAGTCATTAAACCTTTGGCCAATCTGTATGAGAACCTGATCCATCTAAGTAAATAAAATTGTAACCTATTTTGTATTTGTAGATATTTTTATACGAGTGAGAAAGAAGTTATTTCACGGCAGCGTAGGATAGCTGTTATGTAAATAAAATGACAAGAAAATTTGTTTCATTATTGCTTTCAGTAAAAAATAGAACATTTAATATACCAGACAAATTATATACAGAACTATGAAAGACAACAGTCTTTCAATCTCTTCTAGTTAGTCTTTCTCGTGTGATCACCATCAAGCCTGGCATGGCGACTTTAATAAATCCTGTCTTCTTTTTATTTTCTATTTTATAAAATGCTACTTTTAATTTACGTAAAGTTTACAATTATACGAATAACTTTTTTGTAATATACACAATATCAAACTGTCACTTAGAACTCCACAGGATTTAATACACCCACTTCGATGATGACGCCTGTTCTTAATTTTCAAACAGTTCTTATTTGCAATATATAATATTGAGAGACGAGGTTCAAATACACACATAGTTTACCAAAAGCGGGCGATTTGCTGACATTAGTAGACGAGATGTAGTATCTATATCTAGTAATAAACATCTTGATGAAAGCGTTTAGAGTATTAAGCTAATTATAAGTTTCTTATCAAACATAAAAGGCATCTTAAAGATGTGATGTGCATGGCGTTATTTCTTTTAATATATAATTATATATATTTTAACATTTAAAAAACAAGGATTTACATTTTTAATCTTAAGAAGCAATACAATTTGACATAAAATCTATCATCATCGTTTCTAAACTCCGTAATATTGTTTAAGTGTGATCTTCAGTTATTGCTGCTTGCAAAAGTCTTATAGAGATGGATGTTGCTGTTAATGGGCTACAGTCATCACTTAAACATATGCGAGCTCAATACTCTTTTATCAACACAATGTCAAAATTTTGTTTTTATATAAAAATGAACGTCAGCCATTAATACCATGCAAAGCGTTTACATTTTTATGCCCCATATTGCTTATAGTAGTTTATTTTGTGCCACTTTAATTGTATTCTTGCAATGTGCTTCAATTTATAAATAACAACTAAGTAATATCCTCTTTGATTCACTATACAATTGTTTCTATTCTAATAAATATCCCTAATAATAATAATATATCATAGTCAAAATAAACAAGAACAAAATTTACATTTTCAATCTTAAGAATCAAGAAATAATTTTCTTGAAGTCATACAAGTTGACATAAAATCTATCATCATTCGTTTCTATCAACTTCGTAATATTGTTTTAATGTTATCTTTAGTTATTGCTGGTTGCAAATTGCTGGACTGAGATTTTCTACTTAATAAAAGTAAGTAACATTATTTTATAAAATAACTTACCTAAATTATAATTAAATGCTGTGCGTACTGCTTAGAAGACCAGAGTGTTGAATCCTGGGATTCATTAGGATATTTGATAGTCAAAAAGTATGATGTGTGTTCGTCCGGTGTCCCTGAAATTGCATCTGAACCTTCCTCCAATCGTATATCATTGGCTAGCCTGATTCCATAAGAAAATATATGTAATTAGAAATTTAACACCAGCTGCCATGATAATAATAATCATATATTATATTTATTTAATCATAAATATATTCGTTGATTGATATACAAAAACGTAAATAGATTAACTCAAATTGTATGATTTATTCGTACATTATTGTATCGGATCTCGATACTCAATTTAAAAATAGATTTCCCCTGTGATTTTCAGTACGATTCGTCATGTTATTTTGCTAACAATAAGCACAGTTCATTCGACAGTTGATCTGCTGTTCCGATACCACATTTATATTTAATATATATATATAAATATATATTATTTAAAAAAAATATGGTAGGTATACGTAGAACACACACAAAAAAGACACAATATTAAAACTTACCTAAAGAAGAAATCAACACAACTTAAAACTTATAGTACCCGTAAGGTCGAGATTAAGATCGTGGCATTTGTATCTGAGTGCTTCTGTGATTCAAGATTATTATATTATTATTTTAGGCTAACTGAAGTTTAAGCCTTTGGATGGTCAAACATTTTTTCTACACTAGGACTGCCCGTTTGGTTAAAAGGACAAAAGTTTTATCCGAAAGTAAAAGAAAATTAGTTTAAATAGATTAAGCACTGATAAAAAGCGATTTATATGAGAGACTTGATACTGGAAGAATCAAAATTCAAATAAAATAACTTTTTAGCTTCGTAACGGTGTTTCAACGCGGCCATTAGTTATTGTAACGTTACAAATTGCGTCGGTATGGTTTTCCTCAATTTGTAGGCGCATTATAATTTATCATATTTCATAGCTTTTTACTCGACACTGTGCTTTTCTTTTGTTGTAATATTCTGCTTAGATTTACAACTTTATGCTTTTATTTCTTTACTACTTATGTAAATATTTAATATTAGTATATTTAAAAACATGATAAACTCATTCTTCTCTGAATATTGAAAAATAACATACTATATTATTACAGTATTCAGTTATCGTCAAAACGTTATTTATCTTTCTACTGGATCTTCTCTCTTACCACCAATTTTGAAGTAAATTAAATATTGTATATAAATGATTAGTCACTTGCATTATCAAAATTTTTACCGTAATATTTCGCATAAATTTTGATATTGGTAAATAATGATTTAACAAAAATGTATTAAGAGGACTAACGAAATACTCTCCTTTTACGAGGTGTTTTTACCTAGTCTACAGACAGTTTATTCTACAGACTATTTTCCAGTCTAGTCTAGTTTTCTAGTCTAGGAGTATTTTCCTCATAATATTTATTGAAAAATTAATTACCTAATAACATTAAATTACAAATAAAGTGCCATAGTTTATATAATAATAAATAAATATGGAGTCTACAGATTTAAGAAGAACATATTTTGTTATTATGCTATTAATTCCATTCATTCCATTGCTGAAAAAATTTGGGAGATCAATAAAATCTTTGAAAGTGACTAGCTAAATGGGAATTGAATATTTTTTCTTGCAAAAAATTTGGTAATATGTTAGAGCAAGGTCCTGTGAGTATGGTGAGCGTCGGAGACATTCCAATTGCAGCTCTTATAATTTAGCAACTGTCTGTCATGAAGCAGCAGTGGGTTAGAGCAATTGACCAGTCTCGGTTGTTTACCGGCTAGCTTTTCCATAACGGTTTGCAATTGTTGACAATACAGATATGCCGTAATCGAAGTAAATTAAGCAAATTAAATTGTATATATATACGAAAAACAAAATGTCATCAATTATGGCCACAGTTTCTATTGTACAAAATTAGGTAGGATGTAAAAAAAAATTGTTTCCGCTTAGGCTTCTTTACTCTCTATCCCAAGACCTTACACTTAATATATGAATAAATACAACTATGTAATAAAAATCATGTTACAAATTATTTCTTAGAAAAATATGATATAAACATGAAATTAAAAGCTCAAACAACTTAAATTGTTTAAATCACAAAACAAGAAAGCCAGTTTGTATAATTTATTTCATTCATTCTCACAATAAAAGGACGTTGGAAATAATGCGCAATTAGTACGGCGACTTTGTTTGTCCTTTACGAAATTGCAGCGCGTTTTAATAGGATTAATATTTTAAGCGTTGATTAATTAGTTACGTTCCATTTAAAATGTTCCATTAACCAACACCGCAAAACCGAACAAAGTAAATATTCTCTCGGACTCTATACATGAAATAAATATATAATTTTTCTGTGCTAATACGTTGAAATCAAATCTATATCATCACCGTGATCGTCATTTTGGCCCATCACCACCGTTGAGCGTTGGCCTCCTACACAGATTGCCACGAAGCATGTTCCTGACTGCCTCCAACCATCGACTTCCCGCTGACTTGCATAGGAAAATACGAGACTGCCACTTGAGAATATATCGACATAAAATGTACAATGGCATCGTGGAGTAACAGAATATTAAACATCTTTAAAATATTTATTTGTTTATCGTCGTTTTACTAGAACAAGCAATGGTTTAGCTATAAAAATCTTATTTGAAGAAATATTTTTACAGAATTATATTATGCTGAAATTTAACTCATGACATGGTTAATACCGTTAAGATACGAACTGCACCCAACATCCTCTCAGACAAAAGGAATAATTATAATAAATACCAGTAGTTCTAGATTTTTCTTTTCATCATCGTAAAACAATTATTGGGCAATACAAATCATATATTAGTTTCCAGTTAACAGCCGAGGATATACGAGCATTATAAGACTAAATATATAAGTAATCACAGAAACTTGTATCTAATTAGATCTAAGAAATGTTATGCGGTGATATTTAATGAAATCTTGGTAGCAGTCAAGTAAACAAGATACACCTGATTGATGATTATAACATCTGATACAACAAAGTCCAAGCGTAAGGGTATCTTATATTTTTAATATATTTTAGAAATCAGTGTATCAACGCAGAGTAGCAATTTGAATGAACTAATTCAAATAGCTTCATCCCTCACATATGAGCTAAACTGAGTGCACATCATTCAGTTAACCGTAGCGGAAAGTAAACATGACGTAATTTGTGTGAGATGCGTCAACTGTATTTAGATTAATGTACATGCAGACGCATTAATCATTACTGGGTTATATATATATACTATATTAAACAAGTTATATTTAAGTTGACAGTCCTGTGGCTTAGTATACAAAATAACTACTGGCCTGGTAAGTTGCATACAAATTATTGTCTTTAGAATTACGACTAGGAGTTTCTTTTTTTTTTGATACTGCATCTAATTTCATTGTAAGACAGACATAGTAAGAATTGGCAGGATCACCTGCCAATTCTTACAATGCATCCTAGCATCATAATGATATTGATAATGATGAATTTGTATACAATATTTTTTACGTTGTTAAGTGGTCTAAATATGATAGAGTAAGGAACTTATTTAAGTTATAGACTAGATACACCACTATTAGATTGGGGTAACACCAACAAAATTATAAATTAGCATAACTCTGTTTGTTCATTTTACGCTAATTTTAGCAACATAATTTTTTTTCTCTCTTCTTAAGAAACAGTATTACAGCCGTTTAACACAATAATTTCTGCCAGAAAACAATGTTACTGAAGAAATATGTAAAAGTCATTGAAACCACATTTTATTCACATTACGACGTCAATTCGTAGAATCCTGTCATAAATCAAGGGCTTTAGCAAGTGCGAACTGTGATAAGCAAATCTCACGCAATTAAACGACATCGGAAATTGATCTCATCTGAATACTTAATGTCTATGCCGCTATTAGATGGCTTCTATGTTTGCTAGTGATTATAAGATTAGTAGTTACAGTGATGAAATACAAGGATTTGTTTGCTAAGAATATGTCTACTGATAAATATATTTTTCAAAATCTTGACTTCTTTATTATAAAAATTAAAAAATATTGCCATCGATGTACGCAAACCCGTGACCCGTGTCTTTGATACTGCATTTTATTGCACATAACATAACATTGTAATCGGGATGGAAATGACTAGTAAATCTGTGTTGGCATGGATGCTTACGGCAGTTCATGTAATCTGGTAATGACAAAAAAATCAATGGTTGAAATCGACCAGTTTAGGATTGTTATTGATGTTTGCGATACTTATGCTGCTCTTACAGCTTCATCGGAATCTGGGCTAGTTATAAATGGAGTTTCTTAGTAAGAAGTGCTACTCTTTAAAACGTTTATGTCTGTGATACTCAACTTGCCACACTGTAGAATTAATCTGTCTGAGTATTCTCTAGAGTGGAGAATTGATGGTGATGACTATTCGCCGTCCAATCTGTTGTCAATCGACCAGGATCATCAACAATAAACATAGACTAGAGGCAGACAAATAACACAGACCATTTTTTATGTTTGTGTATTGCTCTTGACCCTGCTGCCTCTCCAACTTCACCGATGTAGACAACATAGTAAGGTGTACGACGACGCTGCTGGCACGATGACTGCTGCAAATCCACTGCACTCCGACTCCTGCCTGGATGAGGACCTTCAACAACAACAGAGAGAGGCGAATATAATCCGAGGGCTCCCCTTAAGTAGGCACGAGACCTCGGCTCGGACCATTTTTGAATGGAGGACAGGTCGATTTAGAAGCGGCCTAAAGCACGAGAAAATCTCGTGAAGGACGCTGAATTTAGAACTCTACCCAATGATCCTCACCTAGTGATAAGTGTTTATCGTGACGCATAAGCATCTACATTCACACTCCTATCCTGACAAACCAAGAGTTGATAAGTGGTTTAACTTAAAACTTACGGTGATTAGGTAGTGTGGACCTATGCAAGTTGGCGGGAAGTCGTTAGATGCTGGTGGTTCAGGATCTTACTTTATGACCATCTATGGAGAGGCCGATGTTAAGCAATGGGCTATTGATAGGCGGTGATAATTAAACTGATGAAGATAATGGTCATCTAATTTTAAAACGTGTCCCTTATCCAACTAATATACCAACATTTATTGTGAGATTTGAAACGAAAAAGAAAGATATTGAATTGCGATTCCACGTTCAAATCAAATTTCAAAGTACTTTTATTCTTTGCATTTCTTCTACGTTGCCAGGAATTGAATTTTTTCTTTGCAAAGCAGCTTGTACAGACAATATTATTGAAATTGTTAGAGAAATTCAAATACGTTAATATCTATCTAAGCACGACGATCACTTACTAAAAATTATATGTATATATGTATACATTTGTGCGTTAACACAAGACAATTTTCACTATAGCGACATAACAAATACACCTTAAGGATGAAATGGAAGAATATAAAAAAAAACGAAAAATGACGTCACTTTAATATAATATATAATATATATCATTATATGTTGAATAAATATCCTCAAGGTAAATACCGTAACATAAACCTGAAACTATTTTTTTGTTCTTCAAACAAATACTCATCAATTTATAAGACTAATACAAACCACCCATCATTAATCCAGTGTAAACTCTACAAATATATAAAAAGCTCTAGGTTTGGATAGTATGAATAAATATCAATAGAGAACCGTATTAATATAAATCCATAAATGTATTAGTAAAAAATCTTTCTACGAGAGAAATGTTTTCAATTAGATATACCAACTTTGATTTTATTGAGCTCAATATGTAATGAGAGACGTGACTGTACTCATAGATATTTTTCTTAAAACTAAATATAGAATTTATATAACCAGTCTAAGGTACACATAGACTATCGGTATAGACAAATTTCGTTTTAAAAACTTTTTTTCTTTTGATATGGCCGGTAATTTTGTATATATTTTGCTCAAATTGGCTTAAAACACGTTCGAGAAGAGACAATTAAAGACAAATCTAAATTACACTTAGTTCCTTCCGTAATATACGATAATAATATTGAAAAATAATAACAAAAGCTAAATAAAACTGCATGTGTTTTAACAATTTTTGTTATCACAATGTTGACGCGTCTTAAAGAAATTCGGGCAAAGAAAGAAGCTTTATACAGTTAGGTTTATTAAAACACTTGTGAATCGTTAAAATAGCTAATAGGACAACAAAAAAAGTTATACTAGACATTAAGTATACATGCTTCTGTATAGATTTGTACTTCCACACTTACTTTTACATTATTTTTGGCAAACAAACACCATTTATAATTCAACTAGAAACATTTATATTTAAACTAGAACTAGGCTATAAAGTGGCACTGGATGAATTTAAAGTGAGTTACTAATATTGTTTTTAACTTATTTTATTCCGTCTAATCATTATAGCTGATGCTATAAAAAAGATGTCAGATACAATCAATAAAGTTTATTTAATATTAGGGGAAATAACGAAATTACACTCCAACGGATTGGATTGGACGAATTGATTTATCCCAGATTTGGACACATGGCAACATTGGCCGTTAAAACGAATTCGTTTGTATGAAAAAGTAAAAAAAAACAGTGTACTTATGGATCCGACTGCTGGACATAGACTCTCTTTAGAAATAGTATTGCGATTATCCATCGAGCATAGTCTTCAAAATATCTATTATTTTAGCCCGAATTCCATTAACATTCTAATTTGGGTTACATGTAAGACCTTAAGAATGGATAATGAGCCCGCAGTTATGGCGACGTCATATGGAAATCTATTTTAGACAACAAATTAAGTTACAAGTGCTTTGTCAATTATGAGAATCAGCCTACTTACCGTTTATTTAGTCTGTTCTTGTCTTTTGTTATACGGAAGAGAAGTTTTATTCTGGTATATTATTCTATGATATTGATCCTTCTACATCCTGTTCATTCTCGCTACAAATTTTGTTAAACAAAATTATATGAAGCTACTTTTCCTTAAGTATTTAGAATTCGATTCACTTTCGGGTAAGCATAATACTATTCTCAGACGTGCAATAGAAATTAATGGATGTTCAAAACTAGATAATTAAGATAGAACTATTTAAATAACCTCACTCACTGACCCCTCAGTTCCGTGAGCCCTCTGTCCGATGAAGCTGTAAGAGCCGCATAGGCTAACAGCATCAACATCAACAGAATCTAGAACTATTTAAAATCAGCATTTGTGTATATAAAATGATTTTAGATTTACCAATATGTTTGTATGTATTTTACACTAATTTGTCAGGGCCGCAGCATTCAGAGGTTCATTTTTATCGCTAAAACATAGTTATGATAATTTTTTAACAGAATAGTAACATATTTTCTTCTTGCCTACTCTTTGTCATGAAATAAGATCCTTAGTTATTAGTATCAATCAAATTCCCTGTAAGTTACACAACTCATCGCTCTACTTAATGCTAACAAACTCTTTATATATTAAATTACGTATATACAAATAAAGTAATGTACGCATCTCAAACTGGGTAAACAGACACAACTATTATTGAATTAGTTGTGACTAGTTTGTATAAAGTTTTCCAAAACAAGTTTTTCCAAACCAGTACGAAAGGCCGGCAACACATCTGCAATTCCTCTGGTGTTGCGGTTGTCCATGGGCGATGAGCACCTCGGTGTTCTCGCCGCTCATTTGCTTCCTTTTTCCTATAAAAAAAAAAAGTTGCTCTTAGTGTCGTCAAATTTGCATTTTAGATATCTCATTTAACTGTATAATTCAGTACAAATGGATCAAATTAACTGTATGAAAATCTTTAGAAGATTTTTTTTTCATGTATATTTTTACAACCTTGTGGTGTAGTGGCTTCGGTCATTCAAGTAGCTGGCTGTATCGTGTCATTTGCTTAGATCTTATTGGACATGCCATCTATACCTGCTTTGAGTAGCTACATTTTATAAATACCTAGGTATTTATTTCGGAATCGGAACATTCATCGCAATTCAGTCTACTAATGTTAATGTATTTTATATGCAAGAATGCCTAACGTGTCGCTGCTTTCGGGTCGTACTAATTAAAGGTATTGTACGTATACAGGAATATTTGTTATTTGTTAAATTACATTTATCTTTCTGAAAACGTCGACGCGTTGAAAACGTTTAGTTAAAATATCATCTAATATGTTAAATGATATTTTTTGAGCTACGTCTCACACTTCCAATATACAAGAATCCACAAGCCTATTTAAAGACTCCTACGATAAAGAAATAACTGTCTCAGTTTTTCCTCCCTTCCCCTTTATTTTAAAACTATATTTTTTTGTTATTTGTTTCGGTTTGACATGCTGATGGATGAGTTATTAAAATTTATTTCAACAACGTCAACTTTATAAAGGGAAAATGATTGAGTTCATAAAATCAACCTTCTAATTGGACGAATTCGACAGAATACTTAATTATACCTTTTCAACCCTTTTCAGTGTCAAATGTGATTTTAACGACATTGATGTAAACACTCATAACCAGGTTATCCTAATCTTTAAATAAGGCTTTATTGATTACTTATTTAATTATAAATTTAGTGACCATGCCGTTAAGGGGACAGAAAACTAAGTCATTACTCTTGGATTTAATTCTTCATCGTATCCCATATTTGTCCGAAATATGAGTTAAACTCATATTTTTTTGACCATAGATCATGAGACAGTGACTATCACCGCTTTTCCTTTGGGATGTTTCCTTGACGTATACTATTTGCTCAGTGCACGATAATAGTGACATCAATGGACCACAAAATTTAGGAACCAGTGAATTATTTTGATACTTTGATAATAAGCAATGTCTTGTAAAAATAATTTCTATTAAAATTAAGTAAAATTCGTCAAGAATTGCAATTAACAAAGTCGATGCAATATTGTCGATATACATATTATATTGATAATATTGCAATTTGCCAAAAACAAATGCATATCATAATAAGAACAAGATTCAAAAGAAAAATATATATATCTTTCGAAACTGAAATTTCCAAAAATAAATTAGTTTGTATGCAACATGTGAGAAATGTTGAAGAACTGCGCATTAACACGAGCCCATATTATTGAGCAAACTTCAAAGACATTAACATCCTACAAAAGAATTCACTAGCACTGAAATCCAAAAAAATATCGGGCTCCAAAAAATATGCAACACATTATTGTATTATGGGGTTTTTGACAACTTTACTACACAACCATCGCAATAATAAAAAAAATCGTAAAAATAAAATTAATCTAGTTTAAATTATATAATATAAGATTATGTCAATTGCTTTTCCTTTTTACAGCAACTATTTGTTTCGTTCTATGCTCCATTTTTGAGAGTAAAATTAACACAAATATTTTTCGCTGTTCTGTTTTATTTTAAGTTTGGTGATCCATTTTATTCCTGAGCTTGTTAAGAAAATAGGTCCTTGTTATATAAAATTAAGTAATTCGGCCTCTATGTAGAACGTAGGTATAATAATGAAATATTGAATTCCGGCGCTAATATAATACATAGTATACCTACGTTTTATATCGAGGCCAGAATTAACCTCAATTGACAAATTAAATAAGTAGGGCTTTTATATTTTCCTTTAAATAAATAAATAAAAAAAAATAAAAATAAAAATAGCCTTTATTTTCTACTACAATAATAACTAAACTTAAGTGAAATCTAAATTTTTCCGGTAATTTAATTATAATTATAATATATTCTAGTGTTAACATAGGTTATTTAAATAGACATATAAATAGAAACAAACTATAATCTTAACTGACTGCACTGCATTGTAGTGGTAGCCTCTACTGCGTAGGCCTCTCCTAAATCTTTCCAAATATCTCGTTCTCGCGCTACTCGCATCCAACAAGATCCACATTTCTGTTTAAAGATGTCTCTTATTCCACATTTTCCTCGAGTATATTTTAAATAAAGAATTATCAAAAGAAAGTAAGTTCTTAAAACAAACATTAAAGCATTGTTCTGTATTCGGCATTACTAATGGCACTCACCATTTTGGATTGTATTAGTGTAGAGAAATTAGCGTTTTAGTGTTGATGTTTAATATAATAAAAACAAAAGTTTATTAAAACGTTACTAATATTTAATATTTTACACAAACATTACAATAAGCTGAGCAAATTTATAATTTAAATTAATAGAACTAAATTACCTAACATAGATTATATATTTAATACAAAAAAGTACTTATGTACTACGTTCATGTGATCTGTTCGGTTTCTCCAACACAATAGCTTTCCCACAACTGTGTAGTTTCCACAACAGGTTGTCGTTCCGACAATTAGGCAGATTTCCCAGAGCTTGCCAGCGTATTCGCAGCTGGGCTGCAATAAGCTAATAAGCTCATAAATAGCGAAAACAAAAGAAGTTCATACATACTTTACATTTCGGCCACAGTGTGCTCTTCGAACGAATTAACAAGCACTTCGCACATAACAAATACTTATGATTACATAGTTTTGATTAAAACTTGTAAATTTTTTAAGTTCTTCAACTTCCTGCTAACTTTTACAAGTCGACTTCTAGTGTGCGAAGTACTATCTAATTAAGAAAGTCAAATTAAGATTATGTCATCAATTGATTAGAGGCTATTGTTCATAAAAACATATTTGCGCTGTAAAAATAAACAAAAAATTTAATACAGATTTTTATAACAACTTTTAAATTCAAACAAATCAGTATGTTTTCCTCGTAAGAAATTTCAAAGTTCTTCGAACAAATTTCACGCTAAGTTTCGAGATAACTTACAAACTTTTCCAATACACTGGGCACGCTAACAAGCAAACATAAATAGGAGAAAAGAAAGCAACAAATACGTCGCAGAAAAAATTGATGGCAATTTTTTCATAATTGATCCCATATTGCGAATATTTGTCCTTACGTTTGCTGTAATTATTACAATCAATCGGAAGATACGACCGGAAATGGATCACGGTCAATAGACTCAGAACTCATAATCAGAAGCAGATTCTTAGTCTATATTATATACAGAATTCGCCTTAGCCAGGCTTTAAAGATAATATTTGTTTATCTATCAGATGAGTATTTATGTAATATGTGCAGTAAACGTCTTGATTTGGATTGTGTTCAATAAAATGTAAAATCGATTTTATTTTATATTTGCTCAGAAAAGACCTAATTTATGACCTCATTTCTCTTTATAATAAACTCCGCAATTATCCGCTAACTAAATTGAGCCTTAAGTCTAAGTCCATAAAAATATCCCGGATTAAATTATTTATAAGTGTGTAAAAAGTAAGCCTCTATTTTCCTGATATTTTCGAGCGTACACTTCTTAATAAATCCCTAAAATCGGCGTTACAAGGCAAGACAAGCGTAAAGACTTGACATTTTAAGAAGTAACGTGATAAGCGAGAACATAGTCCATACGATGTTAAAGCGGTCATAAAATTAGATATATCTATCCTCTGCTAAGACGTAATGTCTGCCAACTAATAATATGACTTGAGGACCACGTAAACTAATGGTCAGTCTAAGGTCTGACTTGTAGTAAGACCGAATTCAATTCGCAAGGGGGAACAATAACTTGTATTGAAAATTATTGGTATTTGAATTGTTGTGTTGTATATTCTCTATCCAAGACACTGAACATTCTTTCCATTAATTCGCACAAGATCGACATTGGATAAGTAAAAAGTACACAAATGAATCTCTTTGTTTTCAGTCACTGACGGTACTGTATATGTCCTGACCAGTAAATAACAATTAAAAGTCAAAAATTAGAGGGTGGTCGAAATCGACTACAAAGACTATATTTTTTTTTTATGGACGACACAGACGATATTGTCTACCAGCTTATATTAGGCAGTCTATGATTATATTAGGTCCTTACATATGAAATTGACGTTTTGTCAAGCTGGCTGGCCGCTTTGATCGCAAATAATCTGGCGTTTGGTGATTTTTTTTTTTATTAATTAGTAAATTTCAAATGTATTTCATATTTAGGCTTGCGTATATGTGTTTCAGATTTAGTCATTTATTCGTTTTAGCATCATTTGTTTTTTCTTTGACATTCTTCTGTTAACAAAATGGAATTGATATCTCACGTTATATACAAATATGAGTTTCACCGTCGCACCAGCGCTTTAGAAATAATTCGAGGTATTAATGATGTGTATGGGCAAGCTACTCTAAAAGAAAGCATGGTAATTTTTTGAATCCAACGTTTTCGTTCTGGAGCTTTTGACCCATGACAAATCCCATGGCCGGATTCCCGGGGACCAAAGTTGACAATGAAAAATTAAAGGTGTCATCGCACACCACGTCAGAGTTAACGGCAGGCTTCGGACATTCAGTGTCAAAATAATTAAATTCACTTGAAACTACTTGGAAATTTCTTTCAAGTGAATTTAAACTGCTTGAGAAATGGGTATCACATGAATTGAGTGAAGCACACCAACAAACATGCATTGAGTGCTGCATTACATTACTCAACAGTAACAATGACGAGGGAATTTTGAACCGTATCGTTACTTGTGAAATGGATACTGTACATCAATCGGAAACGCTCGTCACAGTGGGTGAACCTCGGAGAACCGGCCAAGTCCTGTCCCAAGCGAAAGTTTGGTAGACCAGTGCTGGTGTCTGACCTGCCCGCTGCCACTTCAGCTTGCTAATTCGTTGAGCTATGTGATTAACTTCAGTTCTGTACCGAAGGACTTCTTTGCGGATTCAATCCCTAAGAGACACACCGAGCAGAGCTCTTTCCATAGCTCGCGTAGCTTTAACTGTTGGACAAGCCGCACCGTGAGTGACCACATCTCAGCACAGTATGTCATTACAGGTAGGACACACTGATTAAAAACTTTAGTTTTCGGGCTTTTAGGTATGGTTGAAAAAAAGACTCTACTACTCTACCTTTTGCCGTCGCTCTCAGCGCCTAAACTTGCAGGCGTACTAGGGCGCACTTATCACCCACGCCTGTCTCGTGCCGGGACCGCTGGATCACTCGACATGGCTCCTTCGCCGCTATTTCGGCCCCCAGATGTTGATGGGCCGGCCACTGCAATTACAGACTCAATGCTCTGCGCTGAGTCTCCATCCTTGTTTACTCCATCCTTTTGGTTTGCTTCATAACAATTCCCACGAGTGAAGACAAAATAAAAAGTCGATCCCCGGGTGAAGCCTTTCCGGGGTCGAGGCTAAATACTGTGGGGGTCGCCTGGTACCCACAGGTTTTAGAGACTTCGCTGTCTAGTTTTTAAAGAGATTTCCTTCTCGTGGGCCGGCCAATTAAGGCAAGCTCTTCGTGCCGCTATATCCTCGACGTACCCCATTATCGTCAATACTGGGGTCTTTGAAGAAACTACAGTGGGTTACGGGTGCGCTGGAGGAGTCGACGTAACACCCCCAGTTTTGGACGGTTGAGTGCCCGACGGCAGTGGAGTGCACGCCTAGCCCATCCAGCACATTTGGCACTGGGAACGACTTATCGCCACCAGTACCCAATGCGCCTCGCCACTGTGTTGCCTAACCTAAACCTTATCTAAACCTAACCTAAACCTAACCTAAACCTAACCTAAACCTAACCTAAACCTAACCTAAACCTAACCGAAACCTAACCTAAACCTAACCTAAACCTAACTTAAACCTAACCTAAACTCTAACCTAAACTCTAACCTAAACTCTAACTCTAAACCTAACCTAACCTAAACCTAACCTAAACCTAACCTAAACCTAACCTAAACTCTAACTCTAAACCTAACCTAACCTAAACTCTAACTCTAACTCTAACCTAAACCTAACCTAAACCAAACCTTAGCCTAACCTTAACCTAACCTAAATTTAACCTAAACCTAACCTAAACTTAACCTAAACCTAACCTAAACCTTACCTAAACCTTACCTAAACCTAACCTAAACCTAACTTAAACCTAACCTAAACTTAACCTAAACCTAACCTAACCCTTACCAAAAGCTAACCTAAAGCTAACTTAAACCTAACCTTAACCTAACCTAAACGTAAACAAAACATAACTAAAAAGGTATTTGATCAATTTTCTAGAGAATGTTAAAGCGTCTCTCCTAAATTATTTATCAAAAAGGGCAAAAACAAATTGACATTAATGACATTAGTTTAGAGAGTAATCTGCCACGTTTGGTAAAATATATATAAATAAACACTAAAATTAAAATAAACTATTTACCAAAAGATGACATTATTAATTATATTCAGAGAATATTGCACTAATCAAATCCAATATTCTGTGTAAATATTTAAATTCCCAGTATTTATACATTACAGTATATTTATTACATTACATCCAAAGTAAGTAACTAAACTACAATACATCCAGATCTTCTCTAACAGTTTAAAGTTGCCGGGTGGTGTTAACTGCTCAATCTTAGTTTGAACTATCCGACCTAACATTTCACTTACTACCTACTGGAAAGTGTTTGTATAACTAGCCTCGTGCTATTACAAGTATTACAAGTAAGTTAACTTTCACAAAGGCATTCTGTAAACTTTAGCCCTAGTTAGCGTTCTAAAGGTACGCTCCCGACAAACTAACATCTAGTTATGATTCTAACCGACAAATTGCCTTAAACTTCAAACAGATTAGTACTCGTAATTGGTTGTATTTTCAAAATTAGTGTATAACAAAAAATCATAAAAAAAATACCAAATGTTTTAAAAATATTTGATTATTATTTATCTAAACGCAAAGATAGTAGTGTGCTTAAAGTAAAGGATTCAAGAAGTCCTCCAATTCCTTCATGTTTCAATAATGAAGGAAATGGTTAACATTAAATTGAATTGTGTCTCATTGTTTGTAAAAATGCAAAAACAATTTGTTTTTAAGATTGTTTTAAGTACAATTTAAGGTTCATGCCCTCCTGCCAAGAAAGAAGCAATAATAACTGTCTAACTAATCTTGAAAGACTTACCACTACTTAATATCGATGCACAACTATAGCACTGTACTAGAGCCCTCCCAACTATTAGCCAATAAGATTTTGGATCAGCGTAATTTAACGGATTTTCTGCTATCAGTTGGTCGCCAGAGTTAGGTCTCTCAGCCACCAGGGGAACTGCGTAAAGTCTAGATTTATTTTTAATACAGCCAGTGCTTGACTATTATCCTACCTGATGTATGACGAAGTAGCCCAAGATGGTAAAAATCTTATCTTATCTTATTTTTGGAGGCCAGATTGTAATACTCGATAGTACTTCGACCTCCATAGATCTTTTTTGCATATCCTCTGTATAGTTCTTGCAATTCACGAGTGCGGCCGGCCCTTGCTTGTGGAGAAGACGTATCTGTATACGTGTCCATGTGTTGCCCGCGGTTGCGTTTACGGTTAGCAAACAAAGTTTTTAAAAACATTATTTTTTTGTGTTGTGATTGATTTATTTAAGGGAAATATTTATGAGAAATAAGACAATCAATGTTTTAATAGATTAATTTTAATTATTCTTCGTTATTAATACTATCACTGTCGCTGCCACTACTAAACCTACACTAATGACAAATTCAAAGTCGTAATCAAAGTACTTCATTTATTCATTTTCAACTTTATCTATATATGCTTGCAAGTGTTAGACCAGGTAGTATGATTAATGCTGTTGAACTCCTAATGTATTAAATTTTGTACCGTAGTCATATTTTGATCAATATTTTTCGAGGCAATTTGGTTTTTCAAAATACCCCGCTACTATCGCGTTTGCTCGGGATGATATGATGCCAACCTTAATATTACAAAGCCCTTACTTCTCACCATTTCATCAATTTTGAATGTTGTAACTCTTTTTATTAAATCATACTTTTTTGCGCGAAGATTCAACAAACTGGATACCATTTTTTGTCAGCCATTTTTGCATGTTGCCCTTACCGGAATTGGATGTAGGTATTAAACTGCTACAGGTGTTGTGGTAGGATGTGTTATCCATCAAAATAACTGATCTTTCTGGCTAATTCAGCAAAAGTTTCTCTTGTAGCCAGTTGCTATAATTATCGAAATTCATATTTAAGTGATAATCCCCGGTTGTAGATGCTGCTTTGTATACTAATGAGGCATTTGGAATAGAGCCTCAATTGTTATTAATAAGCACTTTAATGAACTTAAAGTGCTTAAACATCCGTCGAAGCCATTTCTCTGTCTCAAAACACACTGAAGTTTAGCCAAAGTCGGAATTTCTTTGTGCTCCATATGATAGTTTTGAATTATAGTTCGAATCGCTTCGAGGTTTAGATTGTCGAAATCAAATTTGGTGTCTCTTTTACGTCGTTTTTTCATGGGTCAAGTGAACATAGGTGAACAGTGAAGTTGACGGCAACTGTTTTTCTTCTTTCAAAACTGTTGTTACTGTGCGTTCACTAATTCCTGTTGCTTCGGAGGTACGTTTGGTTATATTAGCTAAGAGACTCAAATCACAATTTTCATAATTGTTCATCTTCATGAAATATATATTCTTGGAGAAAAGAAACACTTTGGTGATAATTGCTCGTCCCTACAAATAAAAAGGAGTAATATAAAATTTTATATTTTGCACAAATATAATTAATTTCAACACGCTACAAAACATAACCTTTCCTCGCTATGAATAACTTTGCGCTGTTTACCGGGATTTGACATGCTGAAAGTACTTTGTGGCTTTCAGCGTCGCAACAATAAAACAGAAGTGACATGAACGACAGTCCGCTCGCGACTGACAACTCTGCCATGTACGCAGACTGTCACACTGTGCACCTACATGTTAAACCAAATTCAAAGGTCGACCGCACTCGTGAATTGCAAGAACTATACGCATACTTACTGAGTTCCAGAGTAGGCCTCACCTGTCTACGAGATACTCTTGGGACCGAAATACATACAAACTTTCCGTACACAATGGGAGGGACGGGGCAAATTGCTTCGTTGAAACAAAGGCATAGTCTCGTCATATGATTGGTGACGGAGATGAAGGAATTAAATGGTGCAATTCTACCGCGCACTCTCCAAATTTATCCTATAGAGATGCTGGCCAGCCTGCTGCAACCACTTGTATTGGTGTGATTGTTTTTTGTAGTAGAAAATAGCAATATTCTCAGTCTTTCCTTTATTTGGGTAAATAATTTAAATAAAAGTTAGATTAAAAAGTAATGTTACGATTTTAAATTATCCCATTTCCAAAAACTGCGTGGATTGTGTATATCCCTAATGAACAACATTTACAATGTAAAAGGGATAACAGACATGGCTTGCTTGTTCCAAACCCTTGTTCGAATTTGTTGGATTTTTTTCTTACTATTATTATATTGAGAGTAACAAACGAGTACACAGTTCACTTGATGGTAAGGGATTCCTGCGGCCCATGACGTCTACATTCATCCTTAACAAAGAATCATAATGCAGATGCATTGTCAACTTGAGGACTGAGATGGAATGCATCGTCACCAGTAATAATGGTCTCCGAATCCCTCCACTCACCAGACGCACCAACATTATGCTACTATTTTACGCTGATATTCTGTGAGGGAGTGGTCCTACCCCGATCCAGCTGACCCATTCATTCTGAAGTTGGAAACAAACTGCAGAGTAGCTCTATCACGTGTAGAATTATTTTACAACTTTTCATGTAAATTTTAAAAACTGTATATATTACAGCATGACTTTTGTAAGAAGGCTATCCCTTTTTGGGGAATAGGCACCTTAAGCTTGTTAATCATTTCATTTATTTAATGTAACTATAAATAACTTAGATTATATAGAGCAACTGTAGGATGCGGTGCAATTCTTAATTCGCTGATTCTACGGGGTTCCTGTAACAGAGGTTATTACGCGGTTAAGCTACGTGACAAGGTTGCCAAGTTGTAGTTAGGGAGCGGTATTTGTACAAAATGCATTTAAACTGGCTGCAAAAATAATTTATTGTCAAATTGTGTGCTAAAAAGATAATTTTGTGCCATAAATTTGTGTTATTGCTGGGTACTCTTACTTCTCACCCACATGATTTGAACATCTTTCTTCAACATTGTCTTGAATAATGTTTTTCCATTCCATTTCTATGGAAAAACATTACTCAAGACAATGTTGAAGACAATGTAATTTTATAATTGACTTTTGTACTATTTACAAATATGATGAGAACATTGATGTAGCTTATACAGATGAGATTATATATTTCAAAAACATTTAGTTATATAAGAATCTACTTAACAATCTGATAACACCGTCTAGCAGAAACAAATAAATTGTTTCTGTTCGCCAGACTTCGATAACTTATCGGAAAAAAAATCCGTGGTTAGGGATTCTCTCACACAGTTTCCGAGCTTTCATTATGTTTCCGTCTTATAACTCCGCTAATAAAAAGTATTTCGCTGATCACCTACCTTCTACCAACTTCGCAATGTTTACGTCTATTCTCTCGAACCATGCTGCGCATATCTTGAGACCGCCGCCGTAAGTGGAACTAACTTAACTGTATACCTAAGACAATATTCTATTATTTTAATTATATGTACAATTTGTTCATATATCAAACGTCAATCACTCACTTGTCATTCCAGTCGGACTTTGTTTCTTGTTTACTTCGGTTTTATTTTAATAAAATCAGAAGTTGCCAAGACGTGAATAGGAGATGTGCCGTCTAAAGTGGATAAATTTGTGTCCCAAGCTTATCGCAATTCTAACTAAACATTAAGTAATCTCACTGCCCATTTATTTTGATAAAGTTAACATGTTATAGCGGTTTCCATACTATTTATCTTTGAAACTGTTTATTAGTGTTTATCTCCAAGTTGTTAGTAAACATAAACACAAATGATTTAATATTCTGACAAGTATTACCATAATAGGTTTATAATTTTAAAATATAAAACTTTGACTATGGTAGAGCCACATTACCGCTAGTTTATAGCTTCAATATAAATGGGTCTGAATAACCGGGAATGCGAAATACGCTTCAAAAGAATACTACAATAATATTAATTAATATATTTGTGCGGTGAATATTAGAGGACACCTACGTAGATACGGAGACCCAATTATGGGTACAGAGGCATTCCATCTCAATAATCAGCGGTATCAACGTATGTGCATCTTGAATCTTTGTTGAGGATAGATTCTAGCTGCAGAATTAATGGGTAGCTCGACCGGGGTAGGACCACGACCTCACAGAATACCAGCGTAAATTAGCACCATAAAGTTACTATTTCTCGTCTAGTGAGAGTATACATCCGGAGACTTTATCACTGGTGACGAGGCATTCCATCTCAGTCCTCAAAGGTGACAACGTAATATGATGTCATGAGTTGCAGCAATCACTTACCATCAGGTGAACTGTGTGCTCATTTTATTCATTGTTACTCTCAATGTAATAAAAAAAACGTAGATTAATTGATCGCAGATATCATATACCATTAGGTGAACTAATTCATGTTTACCCACTGTTAATATTTTAAGAAACGAATAATTTTCGAAAAGGATTAAATAAGATTATATATACCAAAGTGAGTAATACAATTAAATATATATATATATATATATCGTACCGCCCGGCCATAAGTTCTGTTACAAATGAAAATGCTTTTTTTTTAATGAAGTAATGTAATATTATTAAAATTTATACCTGCATATTTATTAGTCTCAGCGAAAAATTAACAAATATTCTGTTCGAAAGGTGGCTCCTTTGGCTTTTATACAGGCCTTTAATCTGTTTGGCCACGAATCTTTGGATTTACGCACTGTTTCCAAGGGAAATTTCGCCACTGCTTGCTCCAAAGGTTTTTAAGAGACTCAATGTCGCCGTGTCATTTAGAGCAGGCCATGTCCTCTAAAACTGACCATAATTTGACGTCTAAAGACTTGAGGTCTAGGCTAGATGAGGGCCTGTCTTCATCTCTTATAAAGTCCGGAACGTTGGTTTCAAGCCAGGCTTGGGTAGTTCGTGCCTTGTGACCAGGTGCTGTGTGTGTGCAGTCCTACTGTAAGTGTGTAAGTCCATGGAATAATTTTAAAAAGTGTATTGCTGAGAGGTTTCACAACTTGAACCACTGTATCTTCATACACATTGGCTGAAGTTTTCACTTCTTTTTCACAAAATTGTGGTTTTGTGACTCCTTGATGAGACACGCCCCACCAAACCATCACTGACGCAGGATGATGACCACGTTGTACTTTTCCGACCACTTGAGCAGCTTCTTTAGAACTGTGAGCGTATACTTTATCATTTTGCTTATTGTAGTGTTCTTCAATCGTGAAATTTTTTTAATCGGTAAAGAAGATATTTCTGTGCCTTTTACCTGCGTATCGATTTTGAAGTGTGTGGAATATGACCGACGGCTCCATACTCACTGTGCAAGGCGATCACTGCAATCCAATTTTCTTTAACATCCCATTCCATATTGTAATTTGATAATAAACACGTAAAAATTAGTGAAATGGCGCAAAATCGATAGAAGTTTTTATAATAATATACGTGTTCCAAATTCAAAATAATTAAAAAGTTAAAAAAAAGAAACATTTTATGTAACATTATTTATTAGCTAGACTAGTTATATATGTATATATTAATTATATGTATATACATATATATTTCTATATATATATATATTTCTATATATATATATATATATATATATATATATATATATATATATATATATATTTATATATAAATCAATATAACACGTGCACGTGACAGAGGTGAAACGTTTTTGGCGATCTACACCTTTCTAAGTATAGAGTAAAAAATAAGGCAAGGAGTAAAACGATCTAGAAAAGGGGGATAAGGTTTACAAAAAGGACCGCAACATTTATAGGAAACCTATATTTCGTACTTTTTGCATAAGAAACGTTTTATTTTGATATATCACATAGAAACTTACTCAAATTTGAGTTCGAATATGTATTCTCAACATGCCAAAAGAAGTTTCCCATCAAAAACAATAAAAAACTTATAGAATATTACACTTTCATTTATATGTATTTTCCATTTATACGAACGTGAAATCCAGCGTTTAAACGTGCTAACGTTTCAATAAAACGTATGAATTGCTTCGTTTTATTTCCATTCCATATCACTTTCTATAGCAACATTACTCGCACTTCAGCAATCTCTACATATTGAGATTACATTTACAACATGTAATACTCGCTTACATTTAATTAATAATGTTAAATTAAAATCTAGTAAGACAAATATGACAATATCATATTAAGTATTATTAATACTAAATAGTGTACCAAAAAACCTGGCACTTCCTGAACGATTTAATAAAGTGCTTTTCTTAAGCTGCTTCCGTCGGTAGTCAACTAGAACTACGATAGTTGAAATGAATAAATAATTACTAAATACAATTCATAAGAATCCAGTAGTTTTTTATAAAATTATTTATATTACAACGATTTCAAAACATCACTTGAATGATCAGCTTTTATAGTTAAACACGTTGATATTCATGACACAGTTCCACGCACACTGTTTAAAGGTTTTAATTAATTTTTGGTTTAATTTTAACCACAGCTGTGGTTTAATACGATTGGAAAATACTAAGCACTACATTGAATTGGATAATATTCTAGTATTTCTATATAATTCATCAAATGTAGTAAGTATAAGGAATGTTAAAATAAGAATCTTAATATGGAAGGGTTTTGATTATGCTCGTTCTTCATTCTGCCGAAAATGCTTAACTTTAATAGTATGTTACGACTTAATATATTCCTATTATTCGTAAGTAATGTTTACCATCGTAAAATAGAGGCATAACGCTGTTTTGTTTCGTCTAATGCATGTATGGATTTGGAGAATATTATTACCGGTGACAAGATATTTAGTCTTAGTCCTCAAGGATAACAAAACGTCTGGTTTATTGATTCCTTATCGAGGATAAATGATTATGTAATGAGCCGGGGGAATCACTTACCCTCAGATGAACTGTGTGTTCGTTTGTCACCCTGATTACAATAAAAAAAATCAAATTCCCTCTTAGTATTATTCCCTTTAGAAAGATATATAGGCATAATATGTTCTTGACTAAACGGAATGGAAACCATTACAACGGACTTGCCCTATCAAAATGAATAGGCGGTGAGATTATAAGTTCATAACTCAAGCCATTTATTATGTAGCCAGTGTTTCCTAACTTATTCTTATTTTATTAACAAATAGCCTCATATTATCCATTATCCTTAATTGATTTACAAAAATCAATACATAGAATACATAGTTATATGAAACTTACATAATTATTGATGAACTTCCATATACCTTTTTAACTTTCCAAAGTATAAAAACACTTTCTATGTCTTATTATAATTTTTATATTTTAAAGAGTATTTTAAAAGACAATTTTAACCAGCACCATACTTATCACCAATTTTTATTAGCATATTTCTAGAAAAAAAGCTCTAACAAGTATAAAAAAACCAACCAACGTTACGTAGCTCAATCTTCGGCTGCACGATTTACTAAAGGACACTTAACAACAAAATTTGATCTCAAAATCTCCTAACAGTGTAAAACACATACAGCTAAATAGGAAAAATTTTACATTGAAATCATGTGGAAACATATTACGATTGAGTACGGTTGCATTAACACACTTGTGCTACGGTCAGGTTTTAGATTATACATACGGAAGTCTTTAATGCTTTGTTGGTGTATAAAGATAAGATTTTTGCTAACACTAGAATAATATCGAGACATTTTATGTAAATACGTCTCTGTTTATTCTCACTTCTTTGTAGAATGGCTTTATACACAAAAGGAATAATATTTAAATTTTTTATTGCATTGAGGGTGACAATCAAGTACATGGTTCACCAGACAGGATGTTAGTCCTGCAGCCCAGGACACCAACACTCATCCTTGATAAAGAATCATAATGTAGATGCGATTATATCCCTGAAGATTGAATGCCTCATTCACCAGACCAGATTTGTTAAAGTCAATAATAATTATAATCAAATTTAAATACACTGATTTTCAGTCACCTTTGAATAAATTAGTCTTTGATTTGTTTCATACAGTAACGATATATAACGATCCACTAATTTATGTGGTACTTATATTAGCAACTGACGTGAATTAAACTCGGGAGTCATAATCATTAAGTCAGTTAGTACTGACAGTCACGCAGTATTCCGTGTACAACTCAACTAAGTTAATTAAGCTGTTGTCATGTATAATTGATTTAATCTACATACAAATCGAAGTTTAATGCCAATCAGGTACGAACTTTAACGTACAAGAAGCGAAGTCAAATTAATTTACCCATCTAAACTATTCTACACCCTGTGCTTCACACATTCAATAATAGGTACTCGTTATATAACTGACTGAACAAGTATGATAGTACGCATAACTTCAGCCCATCACTAAACCACTCCTGATAACGACTGCCATAGACTCACCCCGAGTCACCTGCATCCATTAAGTTCCGAAAGACTTGTGTATATCGTCACTACATCTAGTGAGGAGTACTACGCTGCGATGGCCAATACGTGGCTGCCACACGAAAACCATTCTTTCCCATCAGTTATCGGTTCTACGTGCTATATAGCCAGTCCATTTTCACTTCAGTTTACTAATACTTTGAGCTATTTCGGTTAACTCAGTTTTACAGATATACTCGTTTTTATTCGATCACGCAGAGAAACATTGCCCTCTCCATAGCTCGCTGAGTGAATTGAGGTTCCTCATATAGAGTGCAGTGAAGGACCACGTCTCAGATCTACGAACCTCAGGTTAGGTAATACGAATACCACTTTTTTGGTGTTAAATAAACGGAACTGTTTTTTTTTCTTATTATGATATTTTGTATTTGTAGTTTTAATATTCTATGATAGTAAAGGGAAAAAGGTCTTAAGGAGGCGCGGAACTTGTCCCTAATGCATAACCTCTCTCAGCTGGTAATGCAAGCCACAAGAGTGCCGGATGTGGATGGCCACACAGCTAATTGCCTGGACCTTCTGTTAACCTATGATCCAGATAGATACGTTGTCGAAGTCTCCGGAACTTCTAATCACTGTCTGGTGAAATCTGAATCATCCCATTCTCCCCCGGATATCGATGTTCATGGCATCCGGTGAATGTGGTGTTACAAGTTAGCAGATTGGGACGAGATGCGGCACTTCTTTGCATCTTATCCATGGCGCCAGGTTTGCTTTTCTTCCAATGACCCGTCGAGATGTGCAGAAGCTACAACCGATGTGGTGAGTCAAGCCATGGAATATTTTATTCCTTTTACCGAGCCAACAAATCCTTTAAAAAGGAATTAAAGAAAGCTCGCCTTGATCGCATCAAAAATATTGGTACAAAACTTTCTGCCCAGCCAACTGGTAGTAGGGCATTTTGTTCTCTTGTCAATGTGGATTGAGACAAACTTCTGTCGGTCGTCACTGCCCCCGATGGTTAAGCCTGACGGCTCTCTGGCCCACACGGCAAAAGAGAAAGCAGACGTCTTTGCAAATCTCTTTGCCCAAAGCTCTCGTCTGGACCCCGGCGATAGAATTCCTTACCTCACAGTAATACCTTTATGCCAGAGGTACACATTACTAACAAAGAGGTACTCAAGAGGCTGCGCTGTCTAGACGTGAGCAAAGCCAGTGGGCCTGACAGTATTCCAGCGATAGTTCTCAAGTCTTGTGCTCCTGAGTTGTCTCCTGGTTTAACACGCCTGTGCCGTCTCTCCTTAAAGACCGGAAATGTGCCTAAGTCCTGGAAGCTTGCGAATGTGCAACCCGTGCCCAAGAAAGGTAGCCGCGTCGGTCCTGTCAATTATCGTCCAATTTCGATTACCTCCATTATTTTTAAGATAATGGAGCATATATTGAATACACGCCTTGTGGCATACCTAGAAAATAATGTCTTTAGCGACCGACAGTACGGCTTTCGTCGAAACCGGTCAACTGGCGATCTTCTAGTGCACGCCACTCATCTTTTTGGTGGGGCTCTCGAACACAATGGTGAAGCACTAACTGTCTCACGTAATGTTTCGAAGGCCTTTGACAGGGTCTGGCACGATAGCCATATCAGCAAGCTTCCAGCGTATGGCATTTATCCTGGCTTGATCACCTTGATCACACAGCCGACTTCCTGAAGGAGCGGTCTCTGAGAATAGTCATAAATGACTGCTCGTCTGAGGCAATGGCGATAATGCTGAAATGCTGGAATTCCTCAGGGGTCTGTTCTCTCTGACACTCTGTTCTTGCCGCATATTAATGATCTGCTGAAACCCGGTATCTTTGGGTATGTAGACGACAGCACTGTTGTAGAGAGTTACCAGTTAGGTGCTAATGCCACCAAGGATCAAGTCTCAAAACAGTCTCAAAGAAGAGCTATGGTAAAGCGAATGAGTCTCACATTACAGGAGGTTTCCAGTTGGGGCAACACCAATCTTGTGAGATTCAATGCCACCAAAATACAGCCGTGTCTTTTTTCAGCCAAAAGGAGCCAGTGCACTTTGGCTCCTACCTTCCAACATCTATCTGTGGAACTCACTGATCGCCTTCAGTTATTGGGAATCGAAATTTCATCGAACCTCAACTATGGACGATTCATCGAGTCCAAGGCGAAGCAAAAAAACTTGGGATCCTGGTCAAAGTGTAGCTGTATTTCTCTGCGGAGCAGCTTTAATAGCTCTATAAAGCTCAAGTCCCGTCGTGTGTAGAATACTGTCGTCACATTTGGCCAGGCACCGCTTAATCGTAGCTTTGGACTCAGTGGAAAGGTGGGCTAAAAGGCTAATTGGTGACGCAGCTGAAACCCATCTGCTCAGTCTTGAGCACAGGCGTAAGGTGGCTAGCCTTTTAGTGTTTCACAGAATACATTTTGGAGAGTGTGCTCAGGAATTACATGATCTAATTCCCCCATCCCCGTTCGACCATCGGACCTCACGACGCACTGCTGGATTTCATCCTATTGTTGTGAACATCCCTGAAACCCGAACGAAGCGCTTTGCTTCGTCTTTCATTATTCGTACAACAAAAGACTGGAATAGTTTGTCTGCGTCTGTCCTTCACTCCGATTACAATGTGGGTGTTCTCAATAGTAGATTGAATAGGCATTTACTGAGCTAGTGCGCCTTACCATCCAGGACTGCATTTCCACTTAAAATCAGGTGGGATCGTGGTCAAGCAAATGCTTTGAAAGTTTAAAAAAAAAAGGAATGGCGTTTGGCACGTATTATCAGACTGCGTCACCCGCGAAGTTAAGTAGAAAACCATCTCAAGACCATTGAAGCATCTATAACTGAAAAGAATGCAGAGATACTGGTATCATGATCGACTGCATTAAGTACGTATTTAGCCCATCTTTCTGCGCAGGATATATGTTTTTCTTTGTTTATAATTTATTATATGTTACTGCAACTTTGTGCCAAAATCAATGTGTAGGTTAAATTCGTTGGCTCAAAAGAGAATATCTGCGTCAAATAGTTGCTTAGTGGTGTCAAATCCCATCGGCGCAAATATCACGATAAGTAGTAAATGTTTGTATCTCACTCTTTGTTACTAAAAACATAGAGTAAGACACGCGCGATCTATGTGTCGCATAAATATTAAACTCAGTTGTACATCGAATCCAGGACCCATTACTCAACAAACAGGTACTCAACCTGAGTTGCCCACGATTCATATAAGTCAAAAGATTGGACAATAATAACAGAGCTATAGTAAAAACTTCGATCCAGTGAGTTATTTACGAACACACCCCATGGGCAGCGAACGGTGCCAAGATTTGTGACAAGATTCGGAATTCAACGTCGAACTAAAGGACTAAATCACCGAAACATTCCACAGGTCAGTGGTCTGTGGCTCAGCGTATCGGAAAGATTTAAACTGTTTTTTGTCCATATGGAATGCAATGACTTTATGTGGCTTTTATTATTTTTTATTAAGATCCAACTGCATATTGGATCTAAAATTTTGCAATCACCACTTCACGGCTGATAATACGATCCGAGGGCCCCTCATAAGGAACGAATCCTCGACTCGGATCGCTAAAGGGAAGCTTTTTAATGCCACACAAACTTTACTATTAATATAGTTACAATAATGTTCTTTTTGACAATGTTTATATTTCAAATGACATTTTATATATAATACTAGTAACGACAACAGTTTACCTGTACATGCATGTATGAGGTACATAAGTGATAGTTAACAAACGACCCATAACATCTATTTGCATCCTCAACAAATATTCAATATGTACAACCGTTGTTTTTAGTCTGACGCTCTCGCGAAACAAGGTATCGGTCCAAGCCGAGGCTCCTTCTCAGCACAAGGGGTGCTGGCTGTGCCCACTAATAGGTCACCTCTTAACCCTGTGAAACTGTAAAACCCCTCGGGCTAACGACTGCCGATCAGCCCGAAAAAAAATTTTATGGGTTGCTGGGTCTCAAAATTGACTGTACGAAACAGCAGCGTAATGGTGTTTCGTATAGTCATATTTCACGGTGATGTTTTGTAAGGGCGTGTACTTCTTCTGTCGAGTCGACTCAATCGGTAACAAGCTGCATCGTGGCTCTACCATTTACCTCCATCTATTGATCATTTTACAAATATCTGTTGGGACAGTTTGTATTTATTAAGTTAATTTACTACAAAAAAAATTACATGCCCGTTGTATGTAGATTTTCTGTAATAATATTTTGTGGTGTATCTAAAAACGAATTTTTAATCCTATAGTATAATATTATAATTATTGGTGTTTAGCTCTATTGTGCGTTATGTTATAAAATCACGAGGCCTTGTCTAAAATTGTTTTTATTTAATCGCTTAGACTTATATAAATAAAATATAATAATAACTCATAATCTTTATTACACACAATATTTTGCAAAACATAACCGTTCTAATGTGTAATAAATTTTAAGTAATTTTCTTTCCACGAGTTTGCACAAACTTCATCGACTTGCGAACAGTATTTTGGATGATAATCCGTGCAGTTCTTATCAAATAGCTATAGTACTAAAAATTACTGGTAGTTGGAATAACAACTATTAACAAAACTTTATATACTCCAAGAATACCGAGAAGTAAAGTAAAAATTATGTAGATATGTTGAACTCCGTTAATTTTTCGAATACTCGTTTAAACCATTATGTTTTTAAATGAGTCAACAAACTTTTTATTTACAAAAAACTTAGTACTAAATATTTCCTAATACCAATCACAGATTTAACGCAGATATTATATAATATTATGTTTTTATAGCTATATAGAGAGTATCTTTTGTGTTTCACAGGAAAAAGTTAATGACCTTGATATCCGCAACGTTAAACATATATTTTTATAGGCGTCATATGCACTCTATGCAAGTAAGGCGAAATCACTTGCTTGGAAATTACTTTGCTGAATCTTAGAAACTAGGGAGTTCACTGCTCACTGAGCTGTTGATGTTGACTGCATTCAACCAAAAGGATATAAACCTTAAACCTAAAAAATAATAATATTTAACATCAAAAAATAGTATATGTAATAATTATCAATTACTGTAACTATGGTATGGCCGGAACATGTATTTATATATATAACAATTATTTTAAAATAATGCAATAAATTATTAATACACCGAAACGAAATCATCTTTAGGATCTATATTGAATTATTAATAAAAAAAATATCTATATATATATAACTATATATATATATATATATATACATATATATATATATAGGGCGTGTTGTGTTAAGGAGTCACAAAACTACATTTTTGTGAAAAAGGAGTGAAAACTTCAGCCAAAGTGTATCAATAAACAGTCTTGGTTCAAGTTGTGAAACCTCTCAGCAATACACTTTTTAAAAATATACCGTGGACTTTCCAGCAAGACTGCATGCAAGACTGGCCCTCATCTAGACCAGACCTCAACCCTTTAGACGTCAAATTATGGTCAGTTTTTGAGGACATGGCCTGCTCTAAACGACACAGCGACATTGAGTATCTTTAGTTTTTGCTGACAATAATAAATATGTAAGTATAAATTGTAATAATATTACATTACTTCATTAAAAAAAATGCATTTTCATTTGTAGCAGAACTTATGGCTGGACAAGCGTATATATATAAATATATATATATATATATATATATAATAATTCCATATAGATCCTAAAGTTGATTTCGTTTCGGTGTATTAATCTAATTATTTTCGGTTTGGTACCACTTATAATAAGTATCAATTCCATAGTGGAATGTAGAGCTCTTCTAAGTTTAATATAATTGCTGCAATCGTTTCACCAAGTAGACCATTCTAGCTAGGTCTACGGCGTAGCTATTGTACGTTATATGCCTATTTTGAATACTCAAAACCCTTTTACAAATATCTATCGAGAGGTATCAAGGTCAATCCGATGAAACTGTAACAGCCCTCGGTATCAAAATCATATTTTATTATTGAAATAAACCTGAAACAATGTAAGATTAACAACCATATTGGATTCAGTTAATAAGATATATTATATAAATATATAAATTTTACTGTATTCTATCTTGTTATTCAGAGAATACTTTGCATGTTTATCTTTTATAGTATTAGTTTTTAGTGCAACTAAACTATCTCTAGCACTAATTTCTCGATCATGGCTGAAACGCACTCTTATATAGAGTAAAAGTAAATATTATTATATTTCTATACTGCCCGGTGATTAATAAACGGAATTAATGAAAAAAAGTTCTTCTAATTTAACCGTCATCATCGTCAATAATTATTCCTATGAACCACGATTTTTTTATTTGTTGTCTGTTGGCCTCTATGGCCTTTATAGTTTCACCGAGATAGATTCGCGAGTAGAGGACACGGCGAGTAATCACTTAGTATCGTAAGAACAGGATGCTCATTTATCACCTTTTAACATGTTTCCACACCACGTCGTTTATCAAAGACGTTTAACGCAATGTAATAAAAATATTTTGAATAGAAATTGATATACTCTTCAATCCAACTTCCTGAAGCTATTTCGAATGCCATTCACATTCGAGGAGCGTGACCGTAATACGATTTCGTGACGTGCAACGTAATCGAAACGTACGGTTGGCAGAAAGTTAATATGTAGATTGGAAGTCATAGTTTTATATAATGCTTAAAATTTATAAATAGTTATCAAATTACATTTCTTCTTCCTTTTTACTGTACCTCTTCTGTCCTTGCCTTTTTCCGTTAGTCGTGATCATCTTTTCTATTCATGCATCACATCTTCATATCCATTTCATTGTTCGTCAACCCGATGATTTTAGGTTTACTTCTATCTCACTCATATTTGCTGCCATTAGCAGACTTTGGGTATCAAAATATATATATTCATGAAAATGTAATTGTAAAAAAATGAAAACACTGTGGGAAATTGGAGAATGCAAAAATAGGGATTTTTTTCATTGGTACTATTTTGAGTCAGATTTTAATGCCTAAATATTCCCTATAAATATCAGAATGTGAAATTAGTAACCTGACAAGTAACATGGAAGAACGAACGACCCTATTTCGTTTGTGTATCACATGTTTATTAGTAGATTGTCTGCCTGCCTAGCATTAAAAAATGCGTTCTTTTAAACTCCTAATTCCCGATCAAAAGGTGTATTTTTTTAGCGTCAAAAGGCTGTGGCGATTTGTAATAGATTATAGAAAAGGCTGAATGGCTTAAAGATACAACTCTGAATTCACAAACTAGAATTATTGCATTGGGATTTAGTTCCTCAAACTATATTGTAACAGTGTGGGTGTGGTATTCGTTATTAAATTCATCAAAATATAGATGAAAGCGGAACCTGTTGAAGATGACTAAATTACTTAGATGGGATCGAACCGAGCTGATAAGAAATATTCATTCCCTGAATATTCAAAGAGTCCATCAGATTTGCTAAGTTAGGGGTAGAATTTTGGGGGGCAGTAAGTTAACGTCTAACTGCAAAATTTTTATGTCAGTAGATAATATCGAACATTATAGAAGTATTTTAATTTAGTTTCTTTGTATTTCTCATTGTATATATAGGCGTCGTAACGAACTACGCTCACTCTGGGATGTAACTGCGAAATATCACAATTTATTACAGAATTTTTTATTCGCACACTGTTACATAACTTTTCAATCTATTAAGTTTAGACGTTGTGTGCGGAAAAATCGTTTTTATGTATTATTCTAATAAAGCTTAAGCTCGTTTTAGTCGCACATAGCATTGTTTTAATACTAGGAGAAAAATTTTAAATGTCCGTCAGCGAGTTAAAATGCAGACGATCTTATGGCCGTCCTTCCCCAATTCTCTTTAGTGTATGATCAAAATCCCATCCCTGATAGCCTGCGAAACCGAAGTCGTATCTTGTCACCTTACATATAGGTGGTACCTTAGGCCTATAATATAAACCCTCGTACTACATGGCTGAAGTGTACAGTACTAGTGCACAATTTTTTTTAAAGATAATAGAAAGTGGTAGAGCTACGCTGCAGTTTTTTTCGTGCTGCAGAACGAATGGATGAGCTCGCTTTGTCATAATATGTCTTATAAAGCTGTCGGTTCAATAAGAACGGACTTCGAATTTTGATAGTCATCATTTAAATTATTTCAGCTCACTAATACAGTATGGAACGCTATTAATATTAAGGAATACATCAAGCAAAGAAACAAATATGGAGTATTAAAAAGCAATGCCAAATTTATTATTATATACATATTTATATTATAATATCTTAACAGTTTAACTGTCTTTCAATATATACTGTTATCTAGATAAGCCGGTATTAGCACTTCTTACTTATTTTTATTTAACATTAATCTCTCAAATAATATATGTGAAGCAGCAGCAATGATTTATTCAGTCTACAATACGGAATTTATAGTTACTCCCAAAAGGACAATGTAATTTTGCAGTAGAGTGACAGGTCGTTATGCCATGATTATGATAATTATGACTCATAAGAATATTACATATAAGAAAATACAGTGATATAAATATAAATAAGGTAAATAAGCATACAAGTTGACATAATATTAAAATATTGCATTAACCTTAACAAAGTTCAAAGTTCACAAAGGGCGGACTTAATGCCAAAGGCATTTTCTACCAGTCAAGCCAAGGTGTGTCGAGATATGTGTAGGATAGGTGTAGCAATAAACTAATTTATAGAAGAAGAAAAAAAATCTAAAAATAACTCATAAATATATGATATATGATTTTTTGTTTCCAAATATCATGTGTCGTGGTTGGTTTATTTGTGCTGAAAAACAATGACCGTAATCATATCAATCAATCGCATTATCTCAACGAATCACTAGTCCTATTTTGAACATGTAGTCCACCACATATTTTCACGAAACATTCTGCATCCATTGACTTCCCTAAAACTCACATAAATTGTTAGTTTATCTAGTCAATGATTGTCCTACACTATGTTTAGTTGTGGTATATTAGCAGTAGGTTCAATCAGTGGTAGAGCTACGATGCAGTTTGTTTCAAGCTGCAGAATTAATTAATCATTCAAGTTGATGAGTTAAGTTGAGTTATTCACTTAACTTAAGCCCTGAACCTACACAGATCCTAACGGAGAGCTTGGGATTATTTACGGGAACCTATGTAAGCTATAGTGGTAGAGCTACGTTGACGTTTCTAGCTGCAGAATGAATGGGTCAGCTCCACCGGGGTAGGAGCACGCCCACACAGAATACCAGCGTTAAATAGCAGCATAATGCTGCTCTGTTTTGTCTGGTGAGTATAAGGATCCGGTGACGATGCATTCCATCTCAGTTCACAACGGTAACGATGCATCTTCATTATGATTTCTTGTCAATGATGAATGTCACACACAGATTTCAAGATGTTACTTGCGATCAGGTGAACTGTGTGTTCGTTTGTTACTCTCAATGTAATATTATTATTTTTATGCCATAACAAGATTGTTTTATAAGGGCTAATAAGCAGATTTTTATATAATATGGTGCTGAAAAACGCGCGCACTTTTCAGATGATGGTAAGGTTTGTCTGTGGATTATGACATCTGTTTATATCCACTAAAACGAGTTGATGATATCATAGTGAACTTTAAAGCTTTGTTTTGTTTGATTAATGAAAGTAAATCAATTATCGGTCTCTATCTTAAACTTAATAAATAAACCAAACTAGTAAAAAAAAACTTCGGCTGTAAATATATTTTCCTGATTATTCAAAAATTACAATTGTTTTCAATTGTAATTTTTTTTAATAATAATTTAAATGTAGCATAAAAATATTTTAAATTCAATAAGGTTTAATTTATATTTTTTAACCATGTAGAATTTTCAATGCCCACTTAAGCAAATAATAAAATGTAAAATACTCGTATAAGTTAACCCGAATGGTGCAGGTGGGGACATGTGTACGACCTGATTTTTTTTTTGTTTATTGCAGTTTTAGCTGCTGATGCGGGTACCGGGCTTGAAGCTGTATTAAAGATTATTTAGATAGGTATATACTGTTTTTTCTTTAATCGCAAGTAGTGCAAAGTCGGGCACTAAATTGAAAATTCTAATTAGTTACTTAGACGAGTAACGTAACATAACTTTTATCAGCTCAACGAATACGAATGCGGGTCTATAATCTATTTAATATGCGTACGCCTCTGCTCGTTTCTGACATTTCTGAATTCAGAGCAGCACATACAAATTTGACGCATTCATAACGTGCATTTCGAGTCTGGCATGCTGCTCCAATTTGCTATAACCGCTGTGCAAACATGTAATATTATGTTGACATGTATTTATAACACCATTATGACACAGTTATTATAAAACGTAAATAATAAAACAGAGAAAACTATTAGAGTTAAGTTACATTTTGATGAGCCCACCAATTTCACCACTGAAATCTGTGTTTTATTTGAAACTAGGAGCGATAGCAGAGCATTCAGATCCCCTCATTGTAAGTGAAGACTGTAACCTAAAAACACCCAGGCTCAACAAGTGTTGTCACCCTTGAGGATCAAGATAGGATACGTCGTGACCAGCATTGTATCTCCGGATCCCTATGCTCACCAAACACACGTACAACGCAGCAGAGCTATGCGGCTATTTCATGTTGTATTATAATTATTTTATAATTATAATATAAGGTGAAATATCGCATCTGAGACTCCTCTGGTCTTACGTCATGCTGCGGTAATACTAACACGTACATAAGTGAGCTGCTTGCTCGTTTGCCAATATTATATAAAAGAAAAACATTTCATGCTGCTATTATTTTAAGGTATGGTCCTTTCCTTTCGTTCCTTTAATGGTGACTCTACATATAAGCCGCAGTATCGCACCACTGCCACTACCTCTTCTAAAACCTTTAATACATTTTTATCAGTAATTTTATTTCTCACATAATACAAGGTAATATGGTGCTACCTGTAAAAGCTTGGCAAAGTGCGTTCTTCAAAATATTTTCCTTGACTATCAGGTGCATATGAAATGTTCACATAGGCTATGAACGATAATTATATCTTCATTTATAAACTTCTACAAAGTTTCATAAAACTAAATTTACGGATTTAACCCGAGCTGTCGTCAAGTTAACGGTAACGCCAAGACGTAAAACATCTGTCCCTCCCGTGATCAAAAGTAGTACTCTAAAGTACTCAAAGCACCGGTAATTAAAATGATCAGAATAAAAACGATAAAATCCGTTTTAGTTTCAATAAACTTGTAGTATTCACGTACATATTAGAAATCGTATCGTACATAGCCCAATATATAATTATGAATCCAGTTTGACAATTGTTATTTCATATATTTATTTAAAAAAAAATCATACTCGTCCACCATGGAGTATTGCCATTAAATTATTTTATAGTACTAGTAATAAATCCTTTAGATGAAATCTATTACCTGTTATAGTCAAATAAAACATTTTGGGTGCTCAGTCAGGACCTTAGTTAAAGACTAACTAGCATAAGGGTTAACGAGAGAGAGCCTTGGCTTGGATCGTTACCCGAATCGCGTAAACAACCGGGGTGCAAATAAAATTTATAGGAATAAGAGAGAACTAGGTAGTGTAAGAAGAGGAATTAGAGTAGATTACCATAGGACGTACGTTAAGGACACCGTATCCCGTAGGATCAGTATTTCTCACCAATCCCGCTACAATACATTAGTATCCAAATACAATTAAAGTGCTTATATAAATTATATGTGAGTAAACATGTTATTTTAACAATTTATCTATAAACGTGTAGCACAAAATCTATGTCATGAAACATTTTAAAAATGCTATGGTGGAGAAGAACAAAAAGTGATAAATAACCCTAAGTTGCGAGACGGAAGTTACGTCTTGACAATTTGTAATGTTGCTGTTACTAATGGATCTTTTAAAATCTAGCAGTATTACCTTTTTTTCTCATTTTCCTTTATCTTTTTTCATTGCTTATGGATGGAATGAAATGGCTAGTAAATAATTCTTTATTTCATACGAATATTCTAGTTATTAGAAAATGGACATATATAAGTTGATGACAGCGATATTAAATTATTAGCATATTATTTTTGTTTAAAGAAAAAAATATGAAAGTATGGTAAGGAGAGATATTATTTATTAATATTTATAAAATTATTAAATCCCATTGTTACTACCTTGAGGAGTCAAGATAAACCAATGTTATCTTGGGAGTAAGTGTACTTTTACCGGTAATTGTGTTTTGGAATTTTCCCATTTATCGGAATAAACACGACGACGATATGATGCTATCATACAAATGTTTGGTTTGCGAATGTTCCATTATTAGGTTATTAAGTTGAAAACGAAGTATAGCTCCGTTGAATATGTAAACTAACACGAGCTATAATAACAAGTTATGACTGTGATTCTAAGATGTGAATGACCTAGTTTCCATGTAATAGCGAACTTCAGAAGTATTATATAATGGTATCCATCGAACAATAATAATAAGTTATAAGTGTAATGTTTTTTAAGTGAATGTCCACAAAAATTATAAAATTAATGAGAACACCGCAAAAAGTTCAAATCCCAGGTGACTTAAAAGAACATGAGATTTTTTTCAGCTTCATTTCTTAATATAATTACTTGCTTGTTTATAAAAAAAAATTAAGTACATTTTTTCTCTTTAAGGTACTTTTTGTTTATATCTAAATTTGTCATAAAAATATTTATAATATATACTGTTGTTCCTTAATACGTATTTATAAATTATAAAATATTTTTCTTCACTTTTTGATTTATAAACTTTCAACCTTGATAAATGTTTGCAGAATAAATATGTCAATAATCAGTTAAGGTGGCAGATTCACTTTTAAACTAAAATATTTTAAGTTAGCGTATTTAACTGGAATATAAGTTACGTAACTTAGAGGCTTTAGAAGTAACAATGTAAATATATAAATTACTTACATGACATGGCCAAGTTTATAACAACGTCGAGCTCCAGTCCAAAAGCAATTTACTTGTAAATTGGTAGCAACGAACTTAAGCCCTCAGCAACGTAATTATACTAAACGTCCAACCAGCTACTTGAAGGTTCAGTCGTCCATATTTGATATGGATGATTTTCTCGTTATCTCTATCCCTGATTCCATAAAACTAACAAAAGGTAGAACCACAATACAGATTCTATCTGCGGTTTAATGGCTTGATTTGACCTGGGAAATACGTCGCCATCATAGAATACCTGCATAAAATAAAAGGATAACGCTAATGAGTTTCATTTGGTCAATCGTAGGTGTAATCCTGAGACTCTTATTGATGATGACAAGGCATTCAATCTTAGTCTTCAGGTTGGGAATCACTTCAGCATGATTATCACCATAATCCACTGTTGGATATAGGCCTCCCCCATAGACACAAATCACGATCACGGGTGATCATCCTACACTACCAGTCCAAGGTTGCCACTCAAGAAACTTACCATCAGTTTAATTATGTGTCAATCTTAATGCAATAAAACAGAACTTTCTCGCTAAATAACTTAATAAAATTGTATTAACTATAGCCTTTGTAACTCAGTTTCTGTGTGCTTGCTCAGGTCGTAATATTAGGCTGAACAAAATTACCTATTCATTAATATGGGATACAATTTTACAGGACTCCTGGGACAAACGACTACTAAGTGTAAATAATTTAAAATACTGATTGTATGAAAAGTGCGATGAATGTTGGTGATTTGACCTATGATATCTACATTCATCAACAAAAAAGCTTTAAGTTAGACATGCTCTTTTCGGGCTGATAATGGGCGTGAAGACCCAGTCAGTTGCTTCTGACTACGGATTAAAAATATAAATAAATTAATATCAGTATTATTATTAAATATCTGTACCACCACTTCAGAACGCGTAGGCTCTGGAGAAAAAGTGGCGCAAGATACTCCAGCGGCGCGTCTATTTGTGTTGACTGGTGAGAACCGGCCTGTGATATGGCGGTATCGCAAATAATTTTTTTTGCGATGCCCACGCCGTTGGCTGGGGGTGGGGGTAAGGGAGATTGGTTTGATGGTGCAGTGTATGTGTATAGTGTTTTATGGAGTGCATGGGCCATGTAGGTCACGTCGTCGGGTTCATCAAGGGCATAATTCGGTCTCCTTCGGACGCGGCTGAAGTTGTGATACGTGATGGGGTTGTAAATAATGGCCTTACAATCAGCGCGGTGCCAGTGTTATTATATATATATATATATATATATATATATATATATATATATATATGTATATGTACACTTGATATGAAGCTTTATCGATATGAATATCTAAAATAGGTATTTTACTCGGTGCCAATTGACCTTGCACTTGCGCATTTACGGTGCGGCTCTTAGAAGGTTGTTCTACTAGGCGATAATCGGCAGTGAACTAAAGATATACTATATTTTAATTATTTTATGATTAACTTTTATTAAAATATATTATAATTTTAGCCCGGCATATTTAAAAGGAACTCATTTCAACATGTAGGTAGGTAGGTATTATATATCTTAACTTAACATTACGAATACTAATAAATATAGAATCTAATATTAACTTAATTATCAAATGTAAGCACACAAAATTAACAGTTTAATTATACACAGTGTATTACCGACAATAATCTGAATACACTAACAAGGTGGAAATATGTCTCATTTTCTTTCCACTTATCTGCTTAATTAAATTGTATATAGTTTTTAGTTCTGTTTCAAATACTGTTGCAGAAAGAAAAATTATAAATTGCTTATATTGTTTACTTGTGTTTATGTTACAATGAGAGCTGCATACCAATCATAAAATCTCTTTATTTATTTATTTAAATTATAATTGTATTAAGTTACCTATAGAACTAATTGAAGAAGAAGTTACCAATAGAACCACATTAGCTCTAGATCTCTTGTCCTGGCACCAATAAAATGGTTAATCACAGTTTTATGTGGTAATTTTATCACGTGCAGAAAGTTTAAACAGAAAGTTTATTATTATAAAAAAATATAACGAAGACGTATGGTGTTCACCAATCTGCTGTGGCCCGACTATTCTCTAACCCCTTCTCTAAAGAGACGCTGCAGAATGAATCAACTCGACCAGAGAAGGACCACGCCTTCATAGAAAACCGGCATGAAATACCAGCATAACGCCGCTGTGTTTCGTCTGGTGAATGTAGGTATCCGGAGTCAGTATCCCCTACATTCTGGGTGTCGAGGCATTCCATCTCAGCCCTCAAAGGAGACAATGCATCTGCACTATGATTCCTTGGATGAATGTAGATGACATGATCCGCCGGAATCACTTGACATCAGGTGAATTGTATGCTCGTTTGTTACTCTCACTGTAATAAAAAAAAAAAAAAAACTGTGGGATTTATACGTGTATATATAGGCTGTTACCAGTACCTTTTCTACCTATATAATAATGGTGGGACATTTGTATGTCAAATCTGAGGTCCCTAACTATTTATGACTCTCTTTTTCACTCTTTTAAATTTTAGAAGTGATATAATGGCTAATTCTATTCTAATCTAATTTTCTTATAACGATAGCTTTCTATACGTCAGAACTTGTGATATTCATCTCAAAACATTAAGACCAAATGAAGGCGAGTTTTCCTATAATGTTGCAGTCTCTGGAGACTCCAGTATCCGATAATTTAGTTTGGCATTCACTGAACCATGATTAACTTCAGATTAGAACAATATATACCGTTGGACATTGATATATTAATATTGAAGGAGAATTGATGCCACATAATAAAACGTGGGATATTTTATATATAAAAATATACGATATTTCCTGATTCAGCATTTTAATAAGGGTAGAACTTTACCCTATATAAATATTCTTCTGCTTCTGTTAGTAATCCATTTTGCTATTAGGAAAATAAAGTAAAACTCCAATAAAATATTAAATGTTTAATTAACCTGTTTAATCATCTAATAGAACATTGATTGACAAACAATATACTTTAAAAGCGTAAAGAAATATTAACAGTCCATGCAAAAATAGTTAGCTAAACTAATTTTTCATCAAAAAATTCTCCTTTACATTTTATGACTTTTTTCACAAGTCTCGGCATACGGGCTATCAATTTGTTAATGGTGTCTTGTTATAAACTGTTACAAATTCCGCATAAAACATTCCACATTTCTTCTCGCGAGGATGGGCCACGATTACGGACGTACCTATCAAGCTCTTCCCACTAAAGTTTAATGGGATTGAAATCCGGGTTCTGAGTGTCACCCCTTGTGCCTCTTTCTCTTCTAAATATCCTCTACATCATTTTGAACTATGCTTTGGATTATTATCTTGTTGGAAAATGAATCCACCTCCAATTAATTGCAACCTGGAAGAAACGGCATTTTGTTCTAAAATGTTTTTGTACTGTTCCTTTTTCAAAATTCCTTCAATTTTAATCAATCGTCAGTTCGTTGGCTAGAGAAGCAACCTCAGACCATAATTGAGTCACCACTTTGCTCGATTTTTGGGTTGCTACACCATCTGACATCATCTTTTCTTGGGCACTGCGTCGAACGTAAATTCTACGTTTTGCGGCCTTAGCAGAAATTTTCGAACGGCAACGCGACCATACAACTTCGCATCTCTCAGTCGCTCGGATTTTCTTTACTTCAACGCAGATTTCTGGTACTGTTAAACGTCTATTTCGCTTGCTGGTAACAACAATGAAATTATCTTCGCTAGACGTGGTAGCTCTCGGTCTTCCCGTTATGTGCGGTCTTAAACTTTTGGCCGGCAGGGTATATATATACATATATATAATTCAAACAAAATATGTATATAAAAATATAAAATATATATTTATATTTTTAAATATATATATTTTATATATAAAAATATACGATATTTCCTGATTCAGCATTTTAATAAGGGTAGAACTTTACCCTATATAAATATACTTCTGCTTCTGTTAGTAATCCATTTTGCTATTAGGAAAATAAAGTAAAACTCCAATAAAATATTAAATGTTTAATTAACCTGTTTAATCATCTAATAGAACATTGATTGACAAACAATATACTTTAAAAGCGTAAAGAAATATTAACAGTCCATGCAAAAATAGTTAGCTAAACTAATTTTTCATCAAAAAATTCTCCTTTACATTTTATGACTTTTTTCACAAGTCTCGGCATACGGGCTATCAATTTGTTAATGGTGTCTTGTTATAAACTATAACAAATTCCGCATAAAACATTCCACATTTCTTCTCGCGAGGATGGGCCACGATTACGGACGTACCTATCAAGCTCTTCCCACTAAAGTTTAATGGGATTGAAATCCGGGTTCTGAGTGTCACCCCTTGTGCCTCTTTCTCTTCTAAATATCCTCTACATCATTTTGAACTATGCTTTGGATTATTATCTTGTTGGAAAATGAATCCACCTCCAATTAATTGCAACCTGGAAGAAACGGCATTTTGTTCTAAAATGTTTTTGTACTGTTCCTTTTTCAAAATTCCTTCAATTTTAATCAATCGTCAGTTCGTTGGCTAGAGAAGCAACCTCAGACCATAATTGAGTCACCACTTTGCTCGATTTTTGGGTTGCTACACCATCTGACATCATCTTTTCTTGGGCACTGCGTCGAACGTAAATTCTACGTTTTGCAGCCTTAGCAGAGATTTTCGAACGGCAACGCGACCATACAACTTCGCATCTCTCAGTCGCCGTTTTACTGTAGTCAATGATAAACGTTTAACTCGGGTTTTGTTTACTTCAACGCAGATTTCTGGTGCTGTTAAACGTCTATTTCGCTTGCTGGTAACAACAATGAAATTATCTCCACTAGACGTGTAGCTCTCGGTCTTCCCGAGATGATCTTATGTGCAGTCTTAAACTTTTGGCCGGCAGGGTATATATACATATATATAATTCAAACAAAATATGTATATAAAAATATACGATATTTCCTGATTCAGCATTTTAATAAGGGTAGAACTTTACCCTATATAAATATTCTTCTGCTTCTGTTAGTAATCCATTTTGCTATTAGGAAAATAAAGTAAAACTCCAATAAAATATTAAATGTTTAATTAACCTGTTTAATCATCTAATAGAACATTGATTGACAAACAATATACTTTAAAAGCGTAAAAAAATATTAACAGTCCATGCAAAAATAGTTAGCTAAACTAATTTTGCATCAAAAAATTCTCCTTTACATTTTAAGACTTTTTTCACAAGTCTCGGCATACGGGCTATCAATTTGTTAATGGTGTCTTGTTATAAACTGTTACAAATTCCGCATAAAACATTCCACATTTCTTCTCGCGAGGATGGGCCACGATTACGGACGTACCTATCAAGCTCTTCCCACTAAAGTTTAATATCGTAATAAAAATCAAATAGGATGATAAAAAATTATGCGAAGTGAAATTCAAATTGGAATACCTGCTTAATGCAAACGTTTCTGCCCATTGTAATAGTAACTTTAATTTAATCAGAGTCAATGTTGTTCCAGACAATTTTCTCGTTACAGCCTTAGGAAAACTTTGGTTACATTGAACGTTCTTACCTCCTCATATAAAACAACGATAACGTTCCTCTAAAGAAAAATTGAGTTCAGTAAAGGAGTTCTTCTTGCAGACAAAGAAGTTTAACTACGTTAGCTTATTTATTAAAAAAAAACTGTGTTAAAATGGTTCAGTAAGTAAATAAAATATGAAAAGAAATTAACCTTATCTACTAAATAGGTCTTACCGCGTTAAATCTTGTTTTTCTTTTAAACGTGGGTGCAATAAACAATCACTCGGTTTTTTTAAATCCTACTTCGATAAGGAATCAACATGTAGTTGGACTATTACCTTCTAAATGTAAGATTCAATCATCAAATCAATCTACTGCTACTTTACGATAGTATTCTCTGGAAATATTGTACCATCCCCTTTGAGTCAACACGTTCGTTCCTTAGTTAGTTTATAATTCCAGCGCGGCTTGCCCGGTAGGTGGCAGCATCGCACAAATTTTCAATATTAAATGCATCATTTAATCGTTAATTATTTTTCCAATTAATCAAATACATTACATCATATTCTGATTTTAGCCATCTGCTTTTTTTCGAAAGTATGTATGCATATTTCTTAGGCATGCTCGGGAGAATACAAAAATATAGGGTATCAAAATAAAAACTACTAATTATACAATTGCCAATATATGAGTATTAGTCCCTATGTACGTCTTTGCAAAAGAGTATAGCTTATGTAGCTCTTAACTGACAAATAAAAACGTTGGCGTTTCATTTTTTTTTTAATAATTTGCATTTTTTTTTAATTTATTGTGACTAATGAGCACAGAGTTAACCTGATGTTATCGATAACTCATGTATAATCTGACCGCCAGTTCTCTACGCTCACCATACGAAATACAGCGGTATTATGCTGCTGTATCACCCTGATATTCTAGGATACTGTGGTCCTTTCCCAGAGAACTCCACCACTCTATAATGATATACGTGCACCATACAAACAAATACATCTGTGGCTCATCTAAATATCGCGTCATTACACAGACCAACCTAAAATAGTACTATTACTCCTATTTACTTTTAGATATGTTTGTATTTATAATATGTATATTTTTGTATTGTAGTTTATGTAAATATATATAAATATCTATTATTTTATTTTGTATTATAAATTCCTAAGATAATATATAATGATATGTATATATAATTGTATAAGTATTTAGATGTACTGTATGTTTCTTTTTTCTTTATTATTATTCATCTGTCCCAAGGTTGACTGAATTATAAATAAAAAAAGTCACTGTTTATTTTTTATTGATTAGGTAGCAAACGACCAAGCACCTCACCTGATGGTAAGTGATCATCGCTGGCTATAGATTTGCAACAGACTTGTCAGACTGAAAATAATCTGGTTATTTTCAGTCTGACAATATGAGATGGTTTTGGCATACATTATATATCTATATAAATTTTATTATGACGGCCACGTAATGCTAAGTTAGAGGCCTGGCTGCTCCGTCACCGGTCGTAACTTCGATTCTCACACATCGCGTCATCAGCTTGTATTAATCTACTGTTGGACATAGGCTTCTTCCATGGCACGCCTCTAAGCTCGGTCTTCAGCTCTTCTTCTCCAGTCTCTGCCCGTTGGCCTACGAATATAATCGCCCTACATAATTACAAGGCACCCTACACTACGTTTACTCATTCGCGGTCTCAACTCAAGAATCAGTCTGCCGCAGAGTCCAAAGGCCCACTGCCACTTCAGCTTGCTAATTCGTTGTGCTATGTTAAAAACACTTTCGTTCCGTTCTCGATTCCCCACTGAGATATTTATGTTTACACTAATTGTTGATTTCATTGCGTAACAATACACTCGTTGTTCGAGAATATTTGGAGAATATATATATTAAGCTGCTTTTGAAACTTCCTCCGATCTTATTGTGTATTATATCGAACTAGAGAAATAGTTGACGTGTGTGTGCAAGTGTTTGCGCTAACCTTTACGGCATCAGAATTTATCACCGTGATCGAAATAGACTAGGAAGATATCATCGTAATTATATACGTATGCCCTTGGAGATATGGAACTGTTGGATTTTAGATGCCACTAATCGAAACCCATAAAAATAGGTGCAAATCTTAATGTCGCTCAACCTAACAGATTAGTTATGTATAAATGTTTTCTTTAAAAGAATATTACCAATGCCATTAACATTACTAATATTCCGTTAAACCACTCCAACTAAACTGAAAACGCTTGTGCTGGGACAATTCACGACAATTCGAATTCAAAACGAAAAATCGAATAATGGATTCGAACCTACGTCCTTAATTTTCTCAGACAGTACCCTAAACCATTAGGCTATTGACGCTTCAAATGTTTTATATTAAAAGTAGAAATAAAGTTTTATGAATACATTATGAAATTTAAATAATATATTAATATTTATATTAAATATAAATGACGACAAAATATATAAAAAAGCTACAAGACCCGCTTGCTTAAAGCTTTTTTAATTTAATTTTCAATGTACTGCCTAAATTTTAATATTATTTGAATTTATATAATATTAAATATTACATAGAATATTTTTACACTAATTAAATTTTGTACTAATTTCACTCTAATTTAAAATAACACAATTCCTACCAATTTCGCACTTACAATATCTTCAGGGAATGATTTCATTCAACGTCATTCTGTGTAATTCGGTTGGAATTGTATTATTTTATTAAGTAAATTGAAACTAATAGAAATGTATTTTATGAATATAAGAAAGGGAGTAACATGACACAAACATCGACAGTATAAAATATATGCTATTATGCCGGTTATCTCTGAATCAGTGGTCAAAGGTTCAGGTCAGTCAGATTAGACGGATTGGCTTTTTTTGACAGGGTCTTGTAAAACAGAATACTTTTATGACATATTCAAATAAGGACAAGTTTACATGATGGTAATGCGGTGTCTTTTGGATCTTACCACGGCACCTGAGGTAACCCCAGCCCAGCCTAACGTTATACGTATTATGAGTGGAGTCCATTAACACGAGTACCACATACTGTTAAAATAATATGATTTATTTTACCCTTTTTTTTAATTTACAATTTATTATATTTTCCAGTTTTTATATGTTATGTAACATTAATAATTAAACATAAAAAATAAAAAGAAATTAATGTTTATAACATTAAGTGTGGGAAATTAAAATTTTCATGAATTAAGATTTTAAACGTTATTATAACAATTTTTTCTTCTTTAACCTCATGATTTAAAATTGCTTGAATAATTATTTGAGCAAATTCAAATTGCATTTATAGATTTTTTTGTTGAATTACATATTTAGATAGATTTTCAACATGGTTACTATAATAAAACTTATAACTGACAATTGACGGTGAAACCTTGGATTATATTCATATTTAAATATATCTTTGATTATAAAGTAATAGTATACAAATAAGACACAAATTATGTACTGCCTTTTACTGTCGAAGAAAAATCAAGTTTACACCATGTACCCTTTAAGACTGTATAATTCATTTTTCTGGTAAATAAGTTAGTCTCTCATCGTCCTTAATACAAAGTAGACTATCTGCATTTTACTCTTGTGTTCTGGGAATCGTATCCTTATATACAGCCAACATGTTTATTGTTAGAGATTTTTTAAATATAATATTTCCAGGCATGATAAAGATGTTATTATTTTATTTATAAATTCTGCACCTTTTAATCTTAATAAAGAGACGATACTGTAATGCAAAAAGATCCCAGTGCTTTCTTACCGAATCGTTTAAATATTTCCTACAAGGACTTCGTTTCCCGTCTTTATTTATTATCAATTATTTTACTCTTTACCAACAGTCATTTGTCTTCTTAATGGCTGACTAACCTAACTGAGAAATTAAAACAATAAATCATAGGCAACTTATACTGCGTAAGTTTAAATAAACGGATACAAGTTCAATGGAATTCAATACCACTATTATTTAACAGTTAAAATTAATTTATAACATTCAACTCAACGGTGGTGTAGAAGCTATTATAATAAACCTATAATCTTTTCCTGATTTCCAAGGAATGGCGTATTTCAATTGCCTTGAAAGCCCTTTCACTTGAAATACTAGTTACTTTAGTTGTTCAAATAACTGTTCATTGGTATTACCATGGCAAATATGGCATACTATCTGTGTACTAGTTCTAATCTGCTAACGAAATCATTTAATTGTGTTGAAGCTATCATCGTGTAGGTGAAAAGTTATAATTTTCATGTAAATGTACAATAAAATTCTTAATAAGTACTCTCCGTATTTTGTAACGCGTTGTAATGTATGAGTTAAATAAATAAATAAACGAATTATATGCCGAGTCTCGTGTCCTTACACTGCAACTGCACGTATTTCCGATCTTATTGAACATGCATTACATCAGAATAGGGAAGAGTACTACGAGTACGTACCTCAGTATTTGTACATATATTTACGGCACTATAAATTATTCAGCGCAGTTGATGTTTTTCAGTGGTAGAGCTACACTGCAGTTTGTTTCTAGCTACAGAATGAATGGGTCAGCTCGCCCACGACCCCGGTAGGACCACGCCCTCAGAATACCAGCATAATGCTGTGTTTCTGGTGAGGGTAAGGATCCGGAGACCTTTATTATACGGCATTCCATCATTGGTGACAACGCATCTCCATTATGATTCGTTGACAAGGATGAATGTAGATGTCATGGGCCGCAGGAACAGTTAACATCAGGTGAACTCGTCGTGCTCGTTCCTTACTTTAAATGTAATAATAAAAAAAGGTCATCTAAAAGTAACTAGAAGATATTACTGTGATCGAAATGGACCAGGAGTACCTACATAAACATGTTACATGGGTTACGTCGTGACATTTTCTGACCGTAACTTGAGACACGAATAGATTCATCAGTGTGTAATATATAGTTATAATTTAACAACTATATATCTGATGATAATTGACAAAATTTTCAGTACTCTTCGTATTTTGTTGTTGTCGTGTGAGTTACATGCTAAACCTGTACCCTCCCTCTATTCTAATTCATATTCTCGTAACAAAAATGTTTTATGTGATTTTTTCCGTTACCTATAATAGAACCTATAATTGCATTAGAATTAAACGGTGCAGTTTTTAGAATACCTGGCAATCGGAGTTTTCTTATTTCGTTTCCCTGTCAAAGAACATTATTTATTGCAAATTGTTGATTTTCCGGCATTGCATTTATGTCCCGTGTCGTTGACCCTGCATCAGATTTTAGTAACTAGCCGCTGGGTAGTAGCCCGAGGGCTTTTAAAGTTTCACCGGGTCGAACTGCATTTGAAAATTATGAGATGATGTTGAACAGGAGAGAAATCATTGTCGGTCATCATAATAATAAAGAGTAGAGCTTCTAAAATATGCTTCAAGCGTGTATTCTAATTACGCAATAATCACGCGAAACAGAGCATAACTACCAAATTATATTAAGTAAGAACAGTTACCTAATAGCGAGACACAATAATTTCCTGTTAGCGCTTCCAAACCAGACCAGACCAGATTTAATAAATCAGACGCGAGTGAACAAGATTCAAATACATTTGGTGTTGCTGGAATAAATCACTTAACATTTCGGAAAGTTGTTTCTCTTTTGAATTTATGAGCCATTGTATCAATATTAATGTAACCGTAAATCATAATTTATTCATTTACTGGATAACCAAATGCAATGCTGAAAACCTTATTCGGATATTAGGATTAGGCTCAGCTAATAATTTAGAAGCATATTTATGTTCCGTTCGTGGTATTAATATTGGGTTGTTACCGATGTAGGTGTTTTATTTTACTAATAAACCTATCGCTTGACTAATGTGTAAACAAGATTTTTAAGTATAAATAATAAAAGTAATGAAATGAAAATGTCAAAAGTAATTTAATTTTTTTTTTGAATCATTAATATTATGAATTGCTACCACCAAAAGTGCTTTTGGTATCTACGGTATCAACTTGAAATATATAATCCTAAATGGATTTCATATTTATTATATATCAAAATAAAATTAATTTCAGGAATGCAGGTAGTAGATTTTTTTTATGGAATCGAATGAAACGTTTTTGTTAATGTAAATTTATAAAAGGCACAATACAATATGTATACAAATACAATATACAAGGTAATATACAAAAATTATATCTTAATATTTAGCATATTAAGATACAATACAAACTATTTGTATAGTCTCTATTTAATTGAGCGATTGCCAAATAGCAAATCCCGATTCATCTAATTCACTTGCCGCGCTTCCGGATTCTGCGTCAAAATTTCATAAGATGATCAATCATGAATATTGATCAAACGTAAGTTTATACCAACTTTGAACTCTATTATTAAAGAGCTAAGTTTCAATTTACTACAAACTAGAGACGAAACTTTCTGCAAAGTTGCCAAAACATATCACAACTTGAATATCCTATGAAGAAGCCTTGAGCATTGTATGTAGTGATGCTAATACCATTAATATATTGAGTTTCAAATATAACGCAATTTTTGGGGATGCTTAAGAGTAGAAATTAACACAATATTTCCACACTTGCGTGCGTATTACATTTATATAATTTTATTAGGAATATATAACACATATTCGATAGTAACGGCATAGTAATTGGAAAGCCTGCGTTCCGACTTTCCATTTATATTTGAATCGCACCGCCCTTTCTTTTAAGTACAAAACCCTTTTAAGTACAAAATAACTATCTAGAATTTATACCTGATGTACAGCAATTGATTTTCCTATAAGGTACGATTACTTGAATCATCACTTTGAATAGATACTATATATAAATATATATATATATATAAAATACAATTCAAATAAATAACCTCAAAGCGAATAGCCTTCATCAGCCTATAGATCATTTATATAAATAATGGTGACAAAAAAACACACCTGATTAATGTGATCGTGAGTATCGATAAGTTATGCCTCCCCAGGGACACCTCGAGCATATTAACCCGTAAGAGTCTAGTATCTTCCCTTGATTAAAAATCAACATTGAACTTAATTGTAATAGGCCTGGGGATAACATGCCTCGTTAAAATACAATACATAATTCAATCAACTCTCGTATTTCAATATACATGCTACCGGCAAAGTATGAAAATCCGTCATTCTATAGAATGCCTAAAACTAGCAGGCAATATTTGAGAATTATTGCATATTTTACCTAGGCATTGTATATAATACCTAGGTATTGTATAGAATGTCGAATGCTAATTACAAAAATAAGATCTAAAGATATATAATATTAATTTTTAATAATACGCGTTCACTTCATTTCATAAACCAAATTATTTAATAAAAAAATAAAAACCATTGCCAAAATAGGTTAAGTCTTGGTGAGATTTTGGTTAGCTTTAGATTAGGTTTAGGTCAGTTTTAAGTTAAGTTTAGGTTTATATTTGTATAAAAAAAAGTTTAGTTAGATTTAAGTAAAGTTGCGTATTTTGAGACTCCCGAACAAACCAAAATGAGCAACTGACAAAATTCTAAGCCGCAGGCCCGCGATGAGAGTCATACGTACCTTCGTGATATCCGACACGAATCAGAGATGAATTTCATACTTTGCCGAGAATCCGACACATTTGTTATTCTATATAATGCCTAAGAAATGTGTGATATATTAATCGTTTCATACATTGCCGGTAACATATATATATATCGGAATTACACTGCCATCAACTTTTATTCTTTATCAATGTATTTATTCACAAGTAGATATTTGATAATTGATTTACATAAAAACAAAACATTATAGAAATTTACTAAAAAACATAGTATTTTTTACCAAATATCGTAATCATATTTAATGCGTCTCTTGTGTTTTTGTTGTTCTTAGGTTTTTATACATATTACAATATACTCTTCACTTCCTAATACTCGAAAAGATTAGGAAGTAAAGAGGGACATTGTTATACATATATGGTGATATTGACTTTTTATACAGTTTTTTACCATTGTATCGTTAATCTAAACCCTTAGTTCCCAAGGTGTCCACGAGAGACTCGACGGGGGTCAACGTTGGCGTGACAAAAAAAAGGGGCTCCACGAAAATTTATTTGCTTTCGACAGTGAAGAACTAAAATGTTTTCTTGACTTCAATGTAGGCAGATAATATTTTAAGAAGCTCAGCGACTGTTACTTGTAAAAACTTGCATATTTCACATTTTTTGTAGATTTTTGGGAATATGGTCGAAGTGTAGCTGCAGGGGGTCCACCGAAACCAGCTAAATTTTGAAATAGATCTATGAGAAAAAAAGTCTGGGAACCTCTAATCAAAATAAATGCTTATAGAGTTTATTTGTTTTTAGATTCTTCTTCTGCCCAGCGATTTCCCGGCCTACCAGGGTCCGACTCCGACTGAGTCTTCACCACTTTGCCCGATCTTCAGCATCTTCTTTCGTGAGATTGTACTCCACCATGTCCGCTTTCACAACGTCCAGCTAGCGTTGCTTGGGCCTACCGCGGGATCTTGGGCCTTACACAATGAAGTGTATATAATAGGCACCTAATTACGACGTAGTCTGGAGGCCTGCGGCTTATGTGGCCTTACGTCTTTCCTGTAGCCTGTCTGCTATGTCACGGACTCCAAGGCTGCCACGGATGTGTTCGTTTCTTATACGATCTAATCGCAAAATGTTAGTTACAATATTTTTTAATTACATTGATAGTACCAAAGCTAATGTGCGTTGTCACCCTTGAGGACTGATATGGAATAGCTCGTCACCAATGCTCTCCAGACACCTACACTCACCAGACGAAACACAGCAGCATTATGCTGCTATTTTACACTGGTATTCTGTGAGGGCGTGATCGTACACCGGTCGTGCTGACCCATTCATTCTGCAGCTAGAAACAAACTGCAGTATAGCTTTACCACTTGATTGAAATAGGTATGACTATGAAACTACATTTATATGTAATTCTCATTAAGATTACAATATAGTTTATGTATTTATACATTAAAACATATAAATAAGCAAAATGAACGTAGAGAGAATCTGTATTAATATTCATAATATGAAATTTAAGAATAATTTATAACCCAGATCTAGGGTCATTGATCAACGAATCCGAAAATGCTTAAACTTATATTCTAAGCAATACCCCGAATTACAAATTAACTAATTAAGAACTACGATTATATTCGTGTGTTAAAATTTTAGTATTAATATTAAATTTATTTAAAATTGAACTCGGAAAGTTATAACTTTAGTATATGTTACCAGAATTTATTTCACTTGTACTTAACTATGATGGCTTGTTGCTACAGAAAAATCACGTCACTAGTAAATATAATTAAGACTAAGTGTCTTTATAAATTCAAATACTAGTTAATTTGTTTAGTATTAGTTAAAGAGAAATAATAAATTCAAAAACCATCCCGTCTTAGATACATTGGTATACGATATTGGTTTTAATATCGAGCCAAACTACAGTTTATTTATAGTTACGATATGAATGGGTCGGCTCGACCGATAATAAAGTTACCAGCAGCAAATAAGAGCATAACCAGCTGGGTTTGTCTGGGATGTAGATATACAGATATCGTTATTACTGGTGGTGGAGCATCGATCTATATGATTCTTTATAGAGGATGAATCAATGTGTCATGGGCCTATCAGGTAAATTGTTTGCTCGTTTACCACCCATTGAGGGTGACAATAAAAAAAATTATGAGCATTCCTTGTTTATTCTTTTCTTATAATGATAGAATTAAAATTAAAATAATGAAAAATACCGAAGCGCGATTTCTAAAGCTTCAAAGCTACTATGCTACTCAATCCTAACGAAGAGTTGTGTAGATATTTTGTTACTATCCAATTATTACTATCGGAGCAGGAAGCACAAACTATTTGCACTTACAAAATGTCATACTGTAACGATGTGTAAATGTCTATTTACGGATAAATGGAAGGTAACTGTGGCTTACGATACTGTATGTTAAAGGTATGAACGAATGGAATTTTAAACTGTTTGACCATTTTTGATTTACTTTAATGTTTCTAATTTAATAAGTCTGATTTGGATAATATTTATTTATCGATTACTCTTTATTACATTAACCTTAACAAAGTTAAAAGTTCGCAAAAGGCGGACTCAATGCCAAGGTCATTATCTACTAGTCAACCCAAGGTGAGGTGTGGTACATACACAAGGGTGAGTACATGTGTATGATAGGTGAAGCAATATACTAATTAATAAACATATATATATATAGATATATAACTAATATAAGATTCACCATGCAGATGCGTCGTCACCCTTGACAGTTGCGATGGAATTCCTCGTCGCCAGTAATTAAGGTCTCCGGATCCCTACACTCACCAGACGAAATACAGTAGCATCGCCTAGGGCTTGGTTAGGGGGGTTGAAGGAGAGCATGATATAACCTCCTCCGGCGCCTAGCTCTCTGGTTGAGGAGGGAGATCAGTGGATCTCTCTGCGTAAAGGGAGAGCACATTCCGCAGCCTCCTTCTGCGACATAGCTTGTTCCGCACACTTCTTCTTCACAAATCTTTTAAAACACAGTTTTACTCTCGTTTTCCTATTCATCGTTACTTGTCTTTCATAAAAATATAAACTTTAAAATAATTATCACTCCCATAGCGACCATAGCCGATTTCTTAATCTACTTATTTTGATAGCACATCGATAACATTTTCCCGTTTCAAGAAATAAATTAAACAACGGGCGATTTGTTTCCCCGTCGACAATAAATACCAATTAATGTCTTATCATAAGCCAGAGCTGGAAAATTAGAATTTTATTTGGAATGAACGATTTCCCGTGATACTTTAGCAATTTATGTTAGGTCTTATAAAGGTATATATAATAATGATTACATATGTAATAAATAAAATATATAATAGCGTTATGTACCACACGGAACACTTGTATTATCGCACATTATATATTATAGTGTCCTCGGTTGTCGCAAAATCCTATACAACCAACAACGACTAAATCCTCTTTATTACTTCGAATTTGGATCATCATCTAAAGTATTACAGTGAGCACAAACAAAAATCTTAAATGAACTTTACTTCAAGAACTGAATAACTTAAGAAGTTCATGAACAAGCAGAGAAAAATTTAAAGTAGACAACTTTTAACGGCTAAAGTATGAAATTTTACTAATTTTGCAGAATAATTTAATTGTTTGCGAAAGTATTTTTAATTTCAAGTATTTGCAATTCTTAAAAAAATATAGAAATTTAAATATTCATAATAAGGCAATTCTACACAAAAGATTTGAGTCATAAATGTGTTCTTTTGGACTATCTGTTTTAAGTTGGAGAATTTTATGTCATTGTCATTGTCGATCTGCCTCAAAATTCGTTACAAGCATCCCAGCATAATGCATGTGTTTCGTCTGGTGAGTGTAGGGATTCGGAGACCTTTATTACTGGGGAAGAGTCTACAAGGGTGGCAACGCAGCTGCATTATGATTTCTTGTCAAGGATGAATGTGGATGTCATAGTCTGCAGGAATCACTTACTATCGGGTGAATTGTGTACTCGTTTGTTTTTCTCAATGTATTAAATAATATGTATTTATATATATATATATATATATATATATATATATATATATATATATATATATATATGTATATATTATAAAACAAATAAACAATGTAATTCTATAATAATATTAAACTAAGTTCAATATAATTAAACATCTGTACTTAGGTGATATTTAGAAAAAACGCAGCTAGGTTCAATTACATACTATTATATAGAGAACCCAATCCGCGGCATTAAGATAATTTCTGGTTTTAGTTTTTTGTCGACTTACAAACCATTCGACTGATTTTTATACAATTTACGATAATCAATAGCCTAACTCTCAATTAAAAACTTAGACATGGTTTTTTTTTGTGAGTAATTCTGTTGGTCCTTTACAGCTTTATCTAATAAGACCCGCGAGCGGGGAGCTGAGTAGGGCATAAACATGTGTTATTGCACTGTAACAAAGGAATACTCAAAATAGTATAAAACATTTAAATTTATTAGTAATATATTATAAAGCTGAACTGGTATTTTAATATATACACTGCTTCCAACAATTCCGTACTTCAAACAAATGATTGCAAGATTGATTTTGCATCTAATCTTCTGAATCAATCAACTGCTGACATCTCACTTCCAATTCTGATGTGCAATCGTATTCAACGATCAAACATCTAAACCACTGATCCCGAACGAATTGACTGATTTAAGCCTTGTTAATGAAAACGCGACATCAAAATATGTTTTTGTCATTGACTTAGTTTTTATACATTGCTTTGTTACAAATAAGATTAACAAATTTTCGTTTCTTTATATATCTGATTTTATTGTTGTTAATAACCTTATTACGTTTATATTACGTTTTGGTCATTACCATAAATTCTGTGTATAATTCTTTAAGAACAACTGTAATACCCGTTTACTAAACAAGTGGTTCCAATTTTATGTATAATATTATGTACAAATTGCTAATTAGTATTACGTCCGTCTGTAGTACCTTAGTTTTCAGATCTTAGAACAAAATATTAAATAAATTAACCCAAGATTTTCCCAACACCTTACTTGCTCATAATGGTAACTAATCACCGTTTCATTAGCGGTAACGCAAACAAAGGGCCCCCACAAAATAACCGCACCAGGGTCTACTGGGACCGGCCCATCATTGCGGGCAAGACTATTCTTGCGAATAAGCCTGAAATCGTTTTGATGGACAGGGAACACAGTCGAGGATATTTTTCATATGACGAGAACCTCGTGAAAGCCGAAACAGATAAAAGACAAAATATCTGGACCTGACACATGAGGTGACTGACGTGTTGGGTGGTTTGACGACCGAAATAATTCCTAATATCTGCAAACGGGTTAATCCCAACCGGCCTCTCGGATCACCTAAGGCGGTTGGATCTCCGGGATGGGCAGTTCCGGACTCAAATGCAGAAGGCGGTGCTCGTATAGTCCACAAATTTCATTCCCTTTCACCCTAATCCTCAACCGTTTGGTCTCCTCTGTCGAGGGATTCCTGTCTGGTTGGTCTTTATATAGCACACAGTTCACCTGATGTCAAGTGATTCCTGCGGCCCATGACATCTTCATTCATCATCGACAAGGAATCATAATACAGATGCGTTGTCACCCTTGAGGACTGGGATAGAATGCCTTGTTGCCAGTAATAAAGGTCTCCGGATCCCTTTACTCACCAGACGAAACACAGCAACATTATGCTGCTATTTTACGCTGGTATTCTGTTAGGGAGTGGTACTACCCAGTCGAGCTGACCCATTCATTCTGCAGCTAGAAACCAACTGCAGTGTACCTCTACCACTGTCATAAGTACAAGCCGGATTGTACCTTACAAGATTAACGATCCTCACAAATTAAATGCAACTTTATTTCTAACTAGGGTTCATTTTTCTATCATGTGAGCTGACATAGAAAATAGTCCATGCTCCCACAATAACCGTAACACGTAATACCTAAATACGACCTTAAGTGTTTAGAGGCATGGATCTTCACTTGCTATACGAAGTCCTAGACTAGCAGTCCTAACGTAGAGGGTCAAGTTAGTTAGTTACATGTTCCTAACACATACCTACTTAAATACTGTATATTATAATTAATTTATATAATACACTAGTAGAATAAACAGCTCATAAGCTTTTTAGGGAAAAAATGTATATAATTGTTTATGAAAGTATTTTTAATTTCAAGTATTTGCAATTCTTAAAAAAATATAGAAATTTAAATATTCATAATAAGGCAATTCTACACAAAAGATTTGAGTCATAAATGTGTTCTTTTGGACTATCTGTTTTAAGTTGGAGAATTTTATGTCATTGTCATTGTCGATCTGCCTCAAAATTCGTTACAAGCATCCCAGCATAATGCATGTGTTTCGTCTGGTGAGTGTAGGGATTCGGAGACCTTTATTACTGGGGAAGAGTCTACAAGGGTGGCAATGCAGCTGCATTATGATTTCTTGTCAAGGATGAATGTGGATGTCATAGTCTGCAGGAATCACTTACTATCGGGTGAATTGTGTACTCGTTTGTTTTTCTCAATGTATTAAATAATATGTATTTATATATATATATATATATATATATATATATATATATGTATATATTATAAAGCAAATAAGCAATGTAATTCTATAATAATATTAAACTAAGTTCAATATAATTAAACATCTGTACTTAGGTGATATTTAGAAAAAACGCAGCTAGGTTCAATTACATACTATTATATAGAGAACCCAATCCGCGGCATTAAGATAATTTCTGGTTTTAGTTTTTTGTCGACTTATAAACCATTCGACTGATTTTTATACAATTTACGATAATCAATAGCCTAACTCTCAATTAAAAACTTAGACATGGTTTTTTTTTGTGAGTAATTCTGTTGGTCCTTTACAGCTTTATCTAATAAGACCCGCGAGCGGGGAGCTGAGTAGGGCATAAACATGTGTTATTGCACTGTAACAAAGGAATACTCAAAATAGTATAAAACATTTAAATTTATTAGTAATATATTATAAAGCTGAACTGGTATTTTAATATATACACTGCTTCCAACAATTCCGTACTTCAAACAAATGATTGCAAGATTGATTTTGCATCTAATCTTCTGAATCAATCAACTGCTGACATCTCACTTCCAATTCTGATATGCAATCGTATTCAACGATCAAACATCTAAACCACTGATCCCGAACGAATTGACTGATTTAAGCCTTGTTAATGAAAACGCGACATCAAAATATGTTTTTGTCATTGACTTAGTTTTTATACATTGCTTTGTTACAAATAAGATTAACAAATTTTCGTTTCTTTATATATCTGATTTTATTGTTGTTAATAACCTTATTACGTTTATATTACGTTTTGGTCATTACCATAAATTCTGTGTATAATTCTTTAAGAACAAGTGTAATACCCGTTTACTAAACAAGTGGTTCCAATTTTATGTATAATATTATGTACAAATTGCTAATTAGTATTACGTCCGTCTGTAGTACCTTAGTTTTCAGATCTTAGAACAAAATATTAAATAAATTAACCCAAGATTTTCCCAACACCTTACTTGCTCATAATGGTAACTAATCACCGTTTCATTAGCGGTAACGCAAACAAAGGGCCCCCACAAAATAACCGCACCAGGGTCTACTGGGACCGGACCATCATTGCGGGCAAGACTATTCTTGCGAATAAGCCTGAAATCGTTTTGATGGACAGGGAACACAGTCGAGGATATTTTCATATGACGAGAACCTCGTGAAAGCCAGAAACAGATAAAGACAAAATATCTGGACCTGACACATGAGGTGACTGACGTGTTGGGTGGTTTGACGACCGAAATAATTCCTAATATCTGCAAACGGGTTAATCCCAACCGGCCTCTCGGATCACCTAAGGCGGTTGGATCTCCGGGATGGGCAGTTCCGGACTCAAATGCAGAAGGCGGTGCTCGTATAGTCCACAAATTTCATTCCCTTTCACCCTAATCCTCGACCGTTTGGTCTCCTCTGTCGAGGGATTCCTGTCTGGTTGGTCTTTATATAGCACACAGTTCACCTGATGTCAAGTGATTCCTGCGGCCCATGACATCTTCATTCATCATCGACAAGGAATCATAATACAGATGCGTTGTCACCCTTGAGGACTGGGATGGAATGCCTTGTTGCCAGTAATAAAGGTCTCCGGATCCCTTTACTCACCAGACGAAACACAGCAACATTATGCTGCTATTTTACGCTGGTATTCTGTTAGGGAGTGGTACTACCCCGGTCGAGCTGACCCATTCATTCTGCAGCTAGAAACCAACTGCAGTGTACCTCTACCACTGTCATAAGTACAAGCCGGATTGTACCTTACAAAGATTAACGATCCTCACAAATTAAATGCAACTTTATTTCTAACTAGGGTTCATTTTTCTATCATGTGAGCTGACATAGAAAATAGTCCATGCTCCCACAATAACCGTAACACGTAATACCTAAATACGACCTTAAGTGTTTAGAGGCATGGATCTTCACTTGCTATACGAAGTCCTAGACTAGCAGTCCTAACGTAGAGGGTCAAGTTAGTTAGTTACATGTTCCTAACACATACCTACTTAAATACTGTATATTATAATTAATTTATATAATACACTAGTAGAATAAACAGCTCATAAGCTTTTTAGGGAAAAAATATATATAATTGTTTATATGAGAATTTATTCCCTTTTTAGACTCCCTTTAAAATTTTATAAAAGTTTTGTCGCTAAAATGTACCGTATACAAAACACAACGTAATTTTTCGCCCGCAATCTGCTGTCAGCTATGCTCATACCATTCCACGGGTGTTTTATAGCATTTAATTTATTCATTTTATACGAAAAATTACTAACAGTGTGAACGCCAATATATCAGAATGTTCATTTGTAAAGTAAATATCTTTTTTAATGCCCTCGGGACTAGGAAAAAATGCGATTTTATAAGTCATTGAGATTCTGAAGTTTCCCCATGAAGTTGTGGGAGAAACTATTATTTAAAAAGACAAATTCAATTGCAGAATTTCTTAAAATAGTACGGCTGGGCCAGTTTGCTACTAGTATTTAGTTGTGGCATTGATTGGGCCGCTGGACCGGTGAAGAATCACGGCCACGTAGAATAGCATTACACACACCAGTGTATATTATGAGTGTAGGAAACTGAGGTCATATTTAGTGAAAATTAGAACTATAAGTTAAACGTACATTGGGTACAAGATTTTTGCGCATCGCATCGATGTAACATGGATCGAAGACACCCAGTGGTAAGCCAATCAATTTTAATCTTCATCAGAACAAAAGTATTATTATTTTGATTTTCACCTGATGATAAATTAATTTAGCCGTGTCTAACACTAATTTAAAAAATCTATTTATATCATAAATCGTCAACTTCGGAAAAGCTAATTGCCAGTGTGCAGGATAATTTTATTAATAATGTTGACAAAAATCACCATATTGATAGCAAATCCCAATTTAGTTCCAAAATCAAATGAATTTATGTATGCGTAACCATTCACCAACAACAAGCGATGCTTTTTATTATTATATCGTAAATTAAAATACTAATAAATAAATCCTATAAGATTTTTTTGACTGATGGCCGCTGTTAGCCCGAAGGCTTTTACTGTTTCACCGGGTTGAGAGGTGACCGAGCGCTTATGGGGCTCAGCCGAGACCTCTATTAGTGGGTAACCAGCAAAGGGCCCCGAGAGGGAGCCTCCATGTTTAGGGAGTTACCCTGCTTCGGGAGAGCGTCTGCCGGGAGTGCCGAACCTCGGCTCGGTCAGTTGCTTCTGACTAAGGATTATCTATCTCAATTCATATTATATCAAAATCATTTTTATTATAAGCTAGCGTGGGCGCTGGAGAAGAAGTGACGATCCTATGAGTAAACTTACGTATTTTATTTATTACTTTCATCGTAATCCTATGCGTACCCAAACAATGCATAAGCCGTTGCATGCAAATTCACCGTTAGTAAACACAATATCCAAGCATAAGCGCTCGTAATAACTCTTGCATGATGCTGAGGACGCTAAATTATGAATGTGGGAGGTGTGCTCGGAAAATCAATCAAAAGTTTTATGTCGCAACTTTATAAATGTATGCACAATACAAAAATATTCAGAAAAACGACGATTATTATAAATGAAATTCAAGGCAAATAAAGAGCAAAGGCTTGTGTAGGTGTGGAGGAGATTATTGACGGATAGTGATACAATGATATCATGACTAGTATTTATTGGCATATTTTGCATGCGATGTTTTACCCTTATGTTTAAAGTGACCTTTTGTGTGAGGTATTCCACATAAACAGTCCTTCATCAATCTCAAAAGAACGCACTTTTTTTAGATGAGAAACATTTTATTTGCCAGGCTTAGATATATATAGTAAGTTTAAGAAAACTTAAAAGCAATGAAATACACATATAAAAATTTAAAAAAATACGTTTGAGAAAATGTTTTTTTAAAAAAACATACGCAATATCTCTCATTATATGTTAACGGCGCATAGATGAAGAGGACGCTTTACAATTTTTTTTCTTTGCATACGTGCATCGTACATCACAACAAATCCAACCAAAATTCCATCCTAATCATCTCGATGATTGGCAATCCATCACAGTGCGCTTCACGAGAAATTTCCTGCCACGCTCAACTACTCTGTGAAATTTCCTGCCACGCTCAACTACTCTGTGAAATCAGCTGTCGCCAGTCGTGTTTCCAAACCGATGCAACTAAGGGACTATCAAGAAACGAGCCTTCCTTATAGGACGGCAACACATTTGCGACTCCTCTGGTGTTGCGGATGTTCATGAGTGGCGGTGATCGCTTACCATCGGGTGGGCTGCCTCCTATTCTATAAAAAAAACATGGTGATAATTATACAAATTTTAAATACAAAATGCATAATAATGTGCAACTTAGAATATAGGAACGCACAGCACTCTTACATGCTGGCGGTTTGTGAAGCGTGCAATTCATTATTCTTAGTCACTATTGGAAACTTGAAACGATCCACACGAACGATATCAAGGACGAAATGAGTTAAACAAAACTTACTAATATTACCCGATTAAAAATTTAAATATTATAACATTACCTGCTGTGTTTTATCTCTTACTAAAATACACAGCAAAATTTTAAATGTAATGCCTTGACAATATTCACCGTCGAATTATGTTTTCATCTTACATATAACTTCTGATATATACAGTATATGTAGATAGATTATATTGTAACGATTTTATAAACAGCAGTCTACGATTATTTATTAATATTTTATTAATCGACAGCGCTGCATACTGTACGACGTCTGACGTTTTACGTATTAACATAATTAAAATGCTAACATCAACCTGGTGGGTGAAATATACACGATCGAACCTACACAATATTTGACGTAATTTTTTTTATTAATTCATTACTGTATAACCTTTATGTATTGGGACTTTTATCCTGCAAAGACTAGCAATGTTAGTAACATCACAAACATTCCGGTTAACCACTCCAACTGAGCTTAAAATGCTTATGCTAGGAGACGGTCCACGACAGTAGTTGAATGGTGGATTCGAACCTCCGAGCCAAAGTTTCGCAGAGTGCACCCTAGACCATTAGGCTATTGAAAATAGAATAACAAACGGTGTCTTTATGCCTATCGGTATTTTATCCACTAACAGTTGGTAGAGACATCGACCATTACTCAAAGTTCCCACGTTACATAATTCCATGCGGTGAGAGGTCTACACGTGTCTTACCTTACTCATTAGATACAAGCGATTGTCACTTGGCGTAGTGTTTAGACCACCAGAAGGTTGCGTCGGAGATTCTGAACTCGATTACGTGTAAAGGAACAAAATGTTCGTGCATCACAAATTGTTGGTCTTCGGATCTGGATGTATTGTATCCTTCCTTGGTCCGTGTTTGCGCAAATTCTTATAGAACTATAAAACACTGACGCACTAATATATTCGACGCAATTTATGTCATCTAATAATAATGAAAAAGTATCGTAGTGATCGAAATCAATCGTATGGACTTCAGAAACATGTACTGACCTTGTATTTGTTAGTGTTGCGGTAACTCTACATATAGTATATTAAGCGTGAGCTACCTACGTTCTAATTGATACGTGCTATCACCTACCAGACCGCGGCCCGGTTACGGCACGTAGAGCGCTTTTTTATTTAGTAGCAACCTATTACTTGATATCAATTATTGTCGTGATTGTGATCATTATATCTAAATGGTTAAACTCGCTAAGTCGTTAAACTAAGTACTTGGTAGCCGGGGCTACGTACGATGTCTAAGTAAAAGAAATACCAAGTGGTAAAACAAAGTTTTATCGGTAAGGGAAACTACTTCTAAAACTTCACGCAGTAATGAGCATGTTGTATCAAGTTGTTGTTTGCCGGGTTGCCCTGAGGTCGAAACTTAGGAGACGCTAAGTTCAAGATTGCTCTTATTTAGATAAAGTTAGGTGCACTTGAAAATCTTTATATCTGATATATAACGCACTTATAATAATATTTTATACGCACTTATAAATAATTTACAATGGTAGAGCTATATTTTCTAGCTGCGGAATGAATGGGACAGCTCGATCGGGGTAGGACCACACCCTTACAGAATACCAGCGTGAAATATCAGTATAATGCTGCTGTGTTTCGTCTGGTGCGTGTGGGGATCCGGAGACCTTTATTACTGGTGACGAGGCATTCCAACTCAGTCCTCGTCCTCAAGGGTGACAACGCATCTTCATTATGATTTCTTGTCAAGGATGAATGTAGATGTCAAGGGCCGCATATATATATATATATATTCATTTCATTTACAGATTCTTTTTCTTTTTTCAGTTTTTATGATAAGGAATGAATAAATTAAGGTTTTTGAAAGTTTTTGAACATGAACAAGAGTTTGTGGTGCTTAATAGCGAGTAGGTCCTCCCCTGTTCCGTATGCACTCTCTAAATCATCTGGGACACTTTCAATCAAGTGGGTGATATTTTCCTCGGGTATTCGCTCCCAACACAATTTTAGGGCGTTTATGAGCTCTTGTCGATTAGTCACATTACTGAAGTATGATTTGAGGCTTCTTTTCAATTGGTCCCATAAATGTTCAATCGGGTTTAGATCGGGACTCATGGCCGGCCACGGTAAAACCGTAATATTGGCTTCAGAGAGAGCTTTCTGGGTTGTTCGCTTTATGTGGGCGAGCATTGTCTTGCATAAAGACGAAGTTTTCACCCACTCTTTGTGAAAATGGGATGACATGGCCTAATTATTCGATCGATATACCGGGAGGCAGTTATGGAGCCTTCTTCCAGAATTACCAGCTCAGTTTTACCGAGCAAGCTTATTCCAGCCCACACCGTAACATTTGGACCTCCAAAAAGATCCGTTTCATGTATGCAAGGTTCTGAAAAATGTTCTCCACACGCGCACTCGACGATCATCGCTGAAAAACTTCACTTTACTTTCGTCGGTAAAGAGTATATTTCTCCAGTTGTCCATTGTCCACTCCGTATGCTCGCGAGCAAACCTCAAACGTGCTGCACGATGCGCTCTTGTAAATTTTAGACGAATAACACGAGATCTGGAACGTTTTCCGTCTTCATGGAGCCGATTTTGAATGGTTTGATCACTAATTCGTGTGCCAGTCGATTTTGTAAAACGCGGGCGGGAATCGTACGCTCTCGAAGTGCAGTCAATCTGATATACCGATCTTACTGGACGGTTGTAGCTCGCGCTCTTCCTGATCCAGATCTCCTCGCAACACTACCTGTCTCTATAAAGCGTTCCCACGCGTTTCGAATAGCTCGTCGCGACACACCAAGACGTCTTGCCACTTATCTATGAGATTCTCCCTCCTGAAGCATAAACACTGCTCTTGTTGCTGTTTCCACATCCATATTACGCCGAGAACCAGGCATAATGATCGCGAGTAACACCGAAATCAAGTCAAAATGAAAAAAGTAGACGCGTGACTGTAACATTCAGAATGTGACTGAGAATTTGAGTAATAAACGTTTTTTGGAATAGTTCACTTTTTTTGTCTACTCACCTTTGAATTCCTGACTTGAAACATTGATAACGTTAGATAAACATGTCAACAATACTTCGAAATGTTTAACTTCACTATTTACTACCCAACAAATTTTTTTTAGACGAAATTCGAGATTAACTTCGAGTAGGCCCTATTTTGTTTTGAGTAGTTTATATATATATATTATATATATATATATATATATATATATATATATATATATATATATATATATATATATATATATATATATATATATATATATATTATATATATATATAATATATATTATTTATTTATATATCCGATGTAGCTAAGTGTCTAAGCGCTCACTTTTAAATAACGATACGCGATAAAACTGATTTCGACCCTTCGTACCGACAACAATGAAATTGTTAGTTATCATTTTAAGTTCTGATTCACCACGTTCACGGTGGTGATGGAAAACATCATATAGATATATTATGTCTAAGAAATAAATAAAAATAATTCGAAGACGTTTCAAGACCGCCAATGTGCAGTTGAGCCGTGTGATGGAGTATGTACTAATACCATCTCCAGAGGCTTATGTAACGGTGCATGTGCATAGATAAGCTCTGGCGCAAAAACTTAATTCTTTTTTTTGCAAGGCACTGTCAAATTGTTGCAATTCAACCTTATATTTCTATTTCAAAACTTATAATCTGACAATGATAGAATTAGGAAAGTCTTCCATATAAAAGTTTATCATTCAGTTTTAGCTGAACTTAAAAAAGCTTTTGAATAATGATAATTATGGAAGCTTTTAAATGTGTACCATTTGAGCTACAAAACAAATTAATATTATTTTGTTTGTTTTTAAATAAAATAAAGTCTAAAAATAAAAAGGATTTTTAAATAAATAAATCAATTTAATATTATTTTTTTTCTATCTCCGCCTGGTTGGTCATTAAAATTAATAAATAAAATACTATAAACAAATATATAAAATACAATATAACACATATATAAAGGCCAATCAGACGGGGATCCCTCGAGAGGGGAGTCCAAATGGTCGAGGATTATTATTATCATTATTTTACTTCGTGCAACGGGTTGAATTAAATTTAAATTTATTAAACGTTTTTTTATTCTAGTAATAAATGTCTTAATAATAATAAATCATCGAATATTGTTATATAATATAACAATACTCATTATAGTAATAAATATACTTAATAATAACAATGAGTGTATTACTAGTATAATAAAACGTTTAATAAAATTTTAATTTAGTTCAACCCGTTGCACGAAGTAAAAAGTTGTACGAAGTAAAAGCTTGGAACTTAATTCCCTCATAAACCAGTAAACAATCGTCAGACCTGTCGTTTAATTAAAATTGTGAATTATTCTGCTGCTTCTATTTAATTTATTACAAAAATTAAGTTAAGAGTATATCTGTAACGAAATTTTAAAAATAATTTCATTCAAATATATATATATATATATGTCCTGGCCAAAAACAATGACATTTACATTGGCTGTTTGATTTGATGAGAGACAAGTATGAAGTCCGAAAGCATGTTTTCAGAGAGGCAAAGATAAATCTATCAATGTAGATATTAATGTCCGGTCTATCAAATAATGCATTCGTTTACATTTCAATGTTACGGTATATGTAAATATCCGGCATAAATTTCAAAAATCTTTGGAGCAAGCAGTAGTGAAATTTCCCTTGGAAACAGTGCGTAAATCCATTTCGATTCGTGGCCAAACAGATTAAAGGCTTATATAAAAGCCAAAGGTGGCCATTACGAATAGAATTTTTTTTTTATAAATTTTGCTGAGACTAATAAATATGTAGCGTACACTTTATCAATAAAAAAATGATTTCCAATAACGGACAAGAGAGTGCTTTTAAGTTTCTGCTTCATTTGCTAAGTTGGCCAGATATTGATAAAGCCGCAAGTATAGTCAAGAGAGGCAATTTTGTAAGTAATATGTGTAAATAAAATATTATAATATTGCAGCTAGCTTTAAGAAACAAACTACGAGAAAATTTATTCCTATGACATTTGTTTGGTCTTAAAGATATATAAGTAATGACATCTTAATGTTTTATATATATTTATATAAATAGGTTTTATATAAATATATATAATACATTAAGATAACATTACAATAAAGTTACCCTAGATGTAGACACACCAAATAAAATAAGTTAAACTTTTTACACTAAACACCTTGCGCGGTGTGCACTTATTGTAATCACATGAATTAAAAATACTTTCAATATTGAAATGCTAATAAGTCGCTCAAGAACGAATCAGACTCGCGTAACGAGGATTCCGTACAATATGATATTTTAATACAGACGGATAGTTAGGCGCCAAAATGTCACTAGCTTCGTTTTGTTATTTTAATTTTGGATTCCTTAAAAATAAGCAAACAATTTAAACTAATTCAAAGCCTCCCTTGGGCTTTTTATATTTCTTTGGATGACCGGGTGGCCTAGATATCCATCCACATGATTCATGCCATAATGTATATAATAAGATAAAATCCATAAGAAATAGTACGATATTCAATTATTGAATTACATTAGCATACTATTAAAAATGTTCCTTACCTAAAAAGTATTTATACGCATCACTATTATGATATTGTAAAAGCTGTGTTACTAGTTTCTATTTTCACAAGCATTATTCACAAGCTCGTACGTGTTCGATAGTACAGTGACTTTGATATACGTATCAGAGAGTTTCAGGATGAAAAGTTGAACTCATTCAATATTATGTAAGAATATAAATTACATAAGGAATAGAATTTGCTACAGATACTTTAAATTTTAATTCTAACGATTAATAATTTTTTTTCGATACTTAGTACACAGAGTGTTGGCTGTTGTTATATAGTCGTGAACTACCGTCCTCGTAGATCGGATAAAGTACTTACTGGCTACTATAGTAGAACCCAAAATAGGCATAAACATATTGCGTAAATTAACAGAGTAGTCAATATTTGCGGTACCCAATTACAGGTAACGGCATACCATATCAGTACTCAGGGGGCGATAACGAATGTGCATCTTGGATCTTTGTCGTTAATATCACGGACCGCAGTCATCACATACTATCCTCCTCCTCCTTTACAAGCTATTTAATGTCGTTGAAGTACTTTCAGTAAAGTTTATTAAAAATAAATATGTAAATTTTACCCGGGTAGTGAATGAAATGTTTTTACAGACAAACTAACAAATATATATCTATATAACTATATTTATTTATATTCCACAAACACATTTGTATTGTAAATGTAGGTTAACCAAATATTATTGAAACATTTATATAAATTGTCCTTAACCTTCTCTTGTACCACTCAATGATGATATAACAAGAATCATTAATTCACTATACTAGTTATAATTTGTGTGTACGATGTTAAACTAAGATAATTTACTACTACCTTATTGGGATATTCTTTTTTTTCTTTAATTAAATTATAGTTTTAATTTAACAGTAATTTTAAGTTTATTATAAAATATTCTTCATACTGAGGAGGGGCTTAAGAGCACACAGGTGTAACACAGTGGACCTAGCACGGTTGCTAAAGAGAAGAAATAAATGGTTGAAATTGTAATTGTAAATCAAATAAAAGTTATAAAGTTATAAAGTATATGTAGTATATGTTTTCTCTAATAGTTACAAAAAATCGTTCGTCATAAATTTCAACAAGAGTCTGTAGACACTTTTTGATTGTTTTGCAATCAGGGATTTTGATAATAATTTTCTAAATATAAATACCTATGCACTATTTATTATATATTAGAAGATTACATACAGAAGCATGAATGCACACACGCATAATTATTAATAATGATACAATAGTAAGCAATAAGATGTCACGGAGCTCGTTCTTTTTGATGAGAATTAATAAAAACATATAACTATAAAAGTTGACCACTAGCCATCTATATTTCTAAATATATTCAGCATCTTGAATCGAGCCGTATTTTATTCTAGGTGATAGAGGGAGAAAAGGGTAATGCGCATAACACTTTATATTCTGTCACCCGATGCAACGTTTTCTAAGAAATTACTGACAACTTTGTCACGTGAATATTGAAAGTAACGCACATCTTTTCTTCATTCATTCATCATTACAGATGTACCTATATTTAAAATTTTTAACCGACTTAAATGTAACAAACGTTAATTGTTAGAATTGTTTGAATAATCGTACAGATGAAACAGACTAAAAGTTTACAATTTTAATCCTCAGGGGTGATACACTTTATGGACATTGTGAATCTTTGTTGACGATATGTCTGTGTGTGTGTACAACGTCACGAATAAATTCTGTATTTTTTTGAATTCAGGACCAACTAACATGACTTTAACGTGTATCATTTTAAGGGAAACGATGAAATAGCTTTATAAGAAGTAATAAATATTTACGGACTTCCCGAATAGTGAATTTGTATCAGATATCATGAATAAATTGCCTTTACGAGCAGGTGCAAACTTTATGACGTTACCCGTATGCTTTATGTAGTCATAAAACCGACAAAAGTTACGGATAATTTAATGACTTTCAAATATACTTAGCTCACATGGGCACACGCCATTATTTGTATAATTTCGAATACCACTTTAGATCAGGTGCTATTGTAAAGAACCAGTGGTTGTAGGCATTTAATAAAAAATGTGTACTACTGATCTAGAAAATAAATTTGAAATATCATTTATTTTAGGTTTAATTCGGAATGAGAAAAAACAGAACAAAAATGTGCTTTTTAAGCCCCTTATTATATTTGCTTATTTTTAATTAATACAATAAGCTCGGCGGTAAATGGAAACATTCTAACAAATGAATAGAAAAAAATCTTGTCAAAATCTGTTAATACACAATCGTGCCGAGGAAAGCCAATACGCAGCTTTGTAAATTTTTGATATAAGTTTACTCTAGATTTTATAATATAAATAAAACAAAATTTTTCGTTTGTGTGCCATTAGTTTTATTATATACATGACTACGTACATGAAACGCTTGAAGTGAAACTAACTCCGAAAGCAAGTTCAGAAAGTTCCTACAAAGATTTTGAAGTTAAAGCAACTTTTAAGGTCTTAACATTTGCATTTAAATATAATTTAAGTGTCCTTGTAACATTAATACGAAGTGGAATTTAACTTTCTAAATGGGTGTTCCATAGTTTATTAACTTCAAAATTATATTACACCTCCTTCAACCTTGGCAGTTGGCAGGCACTGAAGTGTACTTGTAGCTATAAAAAGTTCTACTTATATTTTATAAAGCTCTTTTACTTATTATTATTTTATCTGGATAGCTCGAGAGGAGGAGTATTGAAGCCTGGCGATAAAGCTAATTCCAACTAATCTAGTAGAGATCTATATCTTAGATAATTTATAAATTCTTCACGTAAAAATCGTTTTGTTGTATAAGCTAGCTGGGAGCCGAGTTAAAATATAAACACCCCAGTTGAGCACATACAAAAGCTAAACGATAAAACTACAAAATAAGCTTTTATTTATTTAATAAAGATTATTAATAATTATCATAATAACTGATCACGCTCTATCAATAGTCTCCTCCTGAGATAGATTGACACAAATCTCGATCTTGCGGCACCTGGATGCCACAAACTTGCATAAATATACTATGTTAATATTATCCATTTGTAATTGATGAAAGTTTATTTATTTATTTACTCTTTATTGCATTAACCTTCACAAGGTTAAAAGTTCACAAGGGTGGACTTAATACTAAAGGCATTCTCTACCACTCAAGCCAAGGTGTGGTGAGATAAGTGTATGATAGGTGTCGCAATAAACTAATTAATAAAAAGAAAAATAATCTAAAAATAACTAATACAAGTAAAGAATAATAAACACATATATAGATATTATATACATAATACATACATAAATTTACCATATTATAAATCAGTAACATATAGCATATTATTTTAAAACACTTCTATTATTACACTTCAATTATTCATTTCCTTATTTGCAACGGTAAACCAAACGTTTACAAAATTTTAATATTAACCATCTCTTCTCTTTGAATGCTTGAAACAAAATCTCATCCAACATTACTGAGTCGTTACGGCAATCGTTTATTAATTTTTTTGAGAGGGTAGTTGTCCTAGCTCATCTGGTAATATGTGATCACCGCCACCAAAGAACGTCCACAAGCAAATCACCGGATCAAGCAAGCGCGGTCATTAAAAACGGAGTGGCAAATTTCTAGGTAAACCAGCGCCATCTATCGTCTTACAAAAATTAAACGAGCTGCTGATGTTTATTTGACAACATGTTTAATAAACTAAATAAAGTATATGGTATAAATTAATTGAATTGTAGCAATTATAGTGAACGTAAATATATGTGGAGTTTTCTTAGCCAAATATTAAACGTACGCTTATATGTTAATCGAGTATACGCTATATAACGCTAGTATGTCATACTATTGAATAGAATAGAGTAGAATAAAACAGAACAGAACAGAGCAGAAAAGAGCACACTGTAGCGTAGTACTGGACAGCATAGCAAATTATAACATATAATTTCATTACATTACATTGATATAGTATAGCATAGCATAAAATAGAATATCATCGTTTAGCGTAACATTGCATGACATTGCATGGAAATAATAAGACATGACGATATAAGAAATCACTTTAAGATTGGTCCTCAGCCTGTCGGCGTCTTGCATCATTCACAGCTCATGGACATTGACCGCTAACCTAAAAGTAAACATCTGAAAATGATATTTAATTGATATCGCACCGGGAATTGAACTCGATTCACTCTTCTGAGCTAACGGGGCTTCTTCACTTTATTGTCCGCGTATTTATTACACGTTTCAGGTAATCTTATTACCTGGTAGCGTTAAAAGTTAATTTTTAGTATACGCAAGTGGACTCTAGTGTATATAAAATGTACTAGTTTAAAATAGTTTTACGTAAGCTGTAGTCCAATAGAAATTTACTAGAATATTACTTCAAACTGACTTCGACGAATATTATATGAACTAAATTAGAATATGCATGAGTATTTCATAATAATTCAGTATTTATTTATTTATTTATTGTAGACACACCAACAATGTACGAATATGTACATTGTTGGTGTTTTCATAATAGTTAATAAAGTTGTACAGCATTAGAAACTAATATGTACACCAATAACAGGTATTCACAGCATTTACCAAATTGTGACATTGATATATATTAAGACATTTTGAGATACAGTATAAAATATGGACATAAACAATTTTTAATGAGAAAATATTAACAATATACAAAAATAAGCAAAATCTGTAAATTACACTAAAAAAAAAAAAAGAATTAAATAGTATTCGTGATAATTATAATAATAATACATTTTAACTTTATTTTTATAATAATTACATACAAACATATACATAAATGTGGTTTTTGTTCTGTTATTAAAAAAATTAAAGATAAAAAACAATGCTGGGGAATCGTCACTGGGTAAAACTTTGACTCATCTGTAGCCCACAATTATCAATTGTCGATATTAACTGTTAATGAAGCTACGTTTATTTATACGTTATAATTCTCATTATGATAACAATTAAATATAATGGCTAAGCAAATTAACCTGGTAAATAGATGAAATAATACAGATTACTTATGAATATTCATAAGTTGGAGTTTAAGATCTTAAATTCAAGTTTGGGCGTGACCGTAGCCAATGTACAACTTTAGTGTCAGAATTCACTACATTTATATTTGATTATTAAATCCCAGCCTTTATCAAAACTATGTATCCCCGAAATTTTAAGTTATATTAATTTAAAATTCTTTATTCTGAGGTTTCAGATATAGTATAAAAAAGATTTTTCGATATTTCATATACAAATTCGAGATATTTTTTATTATAGTTTATTTACTTTTGACTATGATATATGTGCCATTTTTACTCGGTAATTTATTGTCATTTTGTAGATCAAAAAACTGTGACAAGTAGTTTTGATATTAACACTACCTAAGGAATTCTGAAGAGATCAAAAAAGGTAAATATCAGAGGGTGCAAGGTAATGGCTAAATAGTGCATGCATTAACACTTTCCAGAATTTTTATGATATCTATATGACAGCCTCATGGCTTAGTAGTTAAAGTATCTAGCTGTTGCGGAATGAGTCCTGAATTCGATTCTCAATTAAGGGAAAAATAAATGTGCCAAAATTTGGTGTATTATCTTATCTTGAAGATGACTTCCGATTTCTATATTCCTCTCTTAACCGTGTACCGCGATCCCTAAATAGAATGAGATTTAGTGTTCCATTCAATTGCACTGGGTTCTTCCGTTATTCTTTCATAGTACATGCCATACTCCTGATGACGACATCGTCTACGGCGATAATAATAATAAAGCCAATAATAATATTGTCTGATTATTACCGCAGAAGTAATTTGAACTTTTTTTACAGTTTGTATTTTGGTACAGTCACATTTCAGCTTGCTTCTGGTTGCAACAACAATAGGTCGGTTCGACCGAGGAAGGGCCACGACCTCTGAATACGAAAGTGTATCAGTAGCATAATGCTACTGTGTTTCGTTACTAAGACATATCGGAGACCCAATTACAAATACAGAGGCATTCCATCTCAAACCTCTGGAGGGAAAAATCCTTGTCTTCTCGAATCTTCATTGAGTCAAATTTCAATAATCACTTACATCAGATAATCAGTGAGTTCGTTGGTACAGCCCTAACCTTATAAAAAAACAACTACGCAAGTTTAATTACAGTGCCGTAAGCGTCCTCCCTCATCCATTTCCTTGCCAGAAATATTTTAACAGATATATAGAATACAACTTGGAAACCTTGCCAATCTTTGATCAGTGAATAGACATATACAAACACGCTAAATAGCAGCGACTATAAACTAAGAAGAAGCTTTCGTTTAATCTACAACCCTAAGATCTTTCATCTTCACCGCTTAGGCCAAGTCAAGGAGGGAACGCTCTGGCAAAAACATCCGTGGCCCCTCCTCGGGGGAGAACAATCCCCTCCACTCCCTCTAGTCATGGTACACTGAAACACAACCAAGACAATCTCTCAACTACAAATGGGAAACGGACCCCCGCAATCCGCCACCCAAATACCATGGGAACAGGATAGCGAGCACTACACCATCAATCCCAGCCTCCCGTATCGGATGAAGTCTACGGCTCCACCGTAAAAGACGACCATCATAAAAGAGAGGGAAAGTGTAACATCCTTTCCATTTATCATCACAATAACAAATATTTCGCTATTTATTGTTAATATAATATACTATTGTAATTCCACTGTTTTATTTTTATACATACTTTTTTTGTTTATACTGTACAACAAAAGAGTAAATATAATACCTACTATCGATATAATATTTAACACATACTGACGAAATATACATTGAAATTATCTAAACCTAGGGATTCGTTTTGGAACGTAATATGTTGACAATTTGATGTCTAAACCTATGTTTTATATAAGAGGTAAAAGTACTACTAAGTAAAAATAAAAGGACTACCTTTTAGTTTTACTAATCTCGTTTTCAAAGTTGTTTTATCTCAAAGAATAATGATTTGATGGCAAAACAAAACAACAAGTTAATAAGTCTCGGTCAGTTTGTATAGGAACGTAGCTCCAGCTCTTGGAAAGTAAATAAATTTTGATACATCTACTTTTCTTCGGATTTGTGAATAATTTTACTGGAACTGATAAAAAATTACGCCACCACCTCATTCTTTCCTATCGGTATTAGATGTTACTAAGGACAATAGTTAAAGGAACTTAAAGATCTAATAGGTAAAAAGGTCTTTAAAATTGGCAGTATTTACGAGTACTATAAAGAAAGACCATCTGTCCATCTGTACGGGAAATTTTCAAAACTACGAAACTAATTTTATTTAACTTCTCATCACCCGCGAAACTTATTATCTAAAAAGTTTTTATTATTTATAATACTACGCGTTAAGAGCTTAAACATATATTATAAAATTATAAAAGTATTAGTAAATTCAATGCCTCTGTAGCATCATCAATACCAGATTTATACATTAAGTAAATACAGACATTTTAGAGAAATTATTTTTTTACATGGTAGAGAACTAGTCTCGCGAACGGGGGGCCCGCTGAGTAACTAAACCTTGCAATTGTAACACTTAATATGAACATTACATAGTTTCTAAACTATATGTTGCATAGAAGGCACCTCCTCTGTCTGAGTGTAGCAATGCGAGCTTACAGATCTCGCCGAGAACCTACCACTGCGTTATCCTTAATAGAAGAATGTGATACTCCGTTACTGGAACCAAATCATTATTCATAAATTAGTTGACACAAATAGGCAAGCTCGACTGAGTTAAGACCACATGTTCCTTAAATGGATATACCTAACATTATAAAATATTACCTTCGTAGTTCTATGTTTCGTTTTCCTTCAGGGGTCCACAACACATCTGCTTTATTCCTCAGATTCCTTATCGAGGATAAATGTGCGTGTCGTGGGCAGTAAGCAGGAATCACTTACTATCACATACCGTGAGCTTGTTTGTCACATCTATATTATAAAAAAAGATAATTTACTAATTACGATCAAAAGCTTTAAAGCTTCTAAGCAAGTGCTTGACCACGATCCCACCGGATGTTAAGTGGAAATGCAGTCCTGGATGGTAAGGCGCACTAGCTCAGTAAATGCCTATTCACTCTACTCTTGAAAACAACCACATTGTAATCGGAGGGAAAGACAGTCGCGGGACTCTATTATATATATCCAGTCCTTTGCCGTACGAATAATGAATGACGAAGCAAAGCGCTTCCTTGACCGGACTTGCTTTATAGAGCGTTAAAAGCTGCCCCGCAGAGAAATACCGCTGCACTTTGACCAGGATCCCAAGTTTTTTTGCAGCTATCTTCGCCTTGGACTCGATGTTCACAACAACAGGATGAAATCCAGCAGTGCGTCGTGAAGTCCGATGGTGATTTAATAAGTAGATGAATTGATTACATATTTTTTTATCTAATACTTTAAGTGTATGCCACTTCCGCGTGTAATATGCCGTGTAACAAAATGTAGTAAGTAAATTTTCTATACAGATTCGTACCGACAGATGTTTTTCAAGGACTGTTTTTCTTATTGCGTTCAATATCAACATGTTATAACAATATGATTGTGTATCATATTATAACATGTTAATATATTAAGTTGGAGATATCTTAAATGTTGTACATTCAAATCACGCTATTTTAACTTACAACATTTAAAATACATTGTTCTGAAAAATATTTCTAAGATATTATTGCAATGTTTTAAAAAAACTTTTTTTCAGTAGTAACATTGTCTAACAATTTGAACTTGATAGCAAGGAAACCCCAAGTATATGAAGTGATCGTCTATGCAAGATAGTGGTAAATTTATGGATGTAGGTGGCTAAGGATCATGCTTATATTAGGAAGGCTTACGTTCAGCAGTCGATAATTGAATTGTGAAATTATAATATATTTTGTTTCACTAATCTCTGTTTAGAAGTTTTCTTGCATATTCGGGGTTTTTTTTTTCGGGCTGGTGGCCGCTGTTAACTCGAAAGCTTTTACAGTTTCACCGGGTTGAGAGGTGTCCGAGCGCTTATGGCACTCAGTCGAGACCTCTATATATGGGTAACCGGCGCAAGAGCTGCCGTTACCCTGTTTCGCAAGAGCGTCTGACTCGAGGGTGCCGAAAGGGCCGAACCTCGGTCTCAGTCAGTTGCTTCTGACAGAGGATTATCTCAATTAATATAGCTATTATTATTAACTACCTGTACCACCACTTTGGAATGTGTGGGCGCTAGAGAAGTGGCGCAAGAAACTCCAGCGACGCTTCTATCTGTATGGACTGGAATATATTCGGGAATATCCCAAGACAAAGTTAGGAATTAATGAGCCTTAGTCACACTAAAGGGTGAAACGTGATCTCACCTCCAGACGAGTGAAGAAATTTGTCACCCTTCGAATTCTTTGGATTTGTGAATAGTTGTATATCGAAAGAGATTAATTTGAGAGATACTGAGGACAGCCTGTGGTGAAATCCAATAATGGGCTTAGAATTATCATTGGATGATGATGACGATTAAAAAGTCTATCTGACACCTTCTTAAGATGAGACCATAGTAAATTGTAGAAGTGAAAGAATTTAGATAATCGAATACGTAGAGAGATACAAAGACTCAAGTGTCAAGTCCTCTATCATTACAATTATTTTAAAGAACAATTTGTTGTTACCGTATGTTTTACCGCAATAGTCGCAGGAAGTGGAATAAATAGACTAAAAAATTCATTATAAGTTTATAATTTACTAAACTAATAAAGTGTTTAACTCAAGGCGTAGTTGCGTCGAGCCTGTTAGTAATTGATAAGCGAATGATTAATTTTCTATTACAAATATTACATTAATTTCGAACGTAAATGAGATAAATGGTTACTTACAATATTAAAACTGGACCTTTACTCGTATTTATTATGAAAATTGTAAGCCCCTATAAAATTAAATTGAATCACGAAATACTTAAGTAGCTGCCTTGCATATTAATTTATTGATTTCTGAAATATAGTTTATAATGATAAAATTACGTTGTCCATAATTAAGTAATAAGATTAAATTTTCATACAGACAGATATGCCTTCGTACACGGGTAAGATTTTGGTTGTGTAGACAATAATTTTAGTGACACTGTGGTGGCTTGTGGAGAAATAATAACGAAAACACTAACTTTATATGATCATACATTTTTTTGTTTTTAAAACCAGTTTTTATAGTTTTACAAACATTTGAAGCACAGCACAATGTAGTAGAAAGATTAAGACATAGAATAGAAAAGAAGAAACGAAGTTAGCGGGAACTTATTACAGCGTAAGCACGTGTACTTGTGGTATAATTTAAGCGATCTACTCTAGCGGTTACTAGCGGGCAACTAGCGGTCAGAAAGCAATCGACGTGCGCGCAGGCCCTGTTGTTCTTACTCCCGAGCAGTGAGGACGAGAGATAATTAGTTGCAACGATTTTATGTCGTCGGCGGCCTTCCGACAACTTAGCGATTTTATATAATTTGAATAATAATAATTTGTTTAATATAAAATAAATATGGAATAAATATATTATAAGGTAATGATCTCCACAACACTGATGATGCTTTTAATGAGCTATTTATTTTATTATTATTTCAAGAGATTTATCATTGCAACGTTAGATATAAGTAAGCTTCTTTCATTTATGGGTACCGTTTGCTACGGATATAATCTGTAACACTGACTGGAAATAAGTTATTATACATAGATCAGGTATGTTATATTAAGATTGTTTACGTAAATGGTGTGAAATCATTGAAATCATGAAGTCATTATACAGCTCATAGTTAATTTCAAGTTGGAATATCTAGATTTCAACGTATGTTCGTGAACTCCCTACACACTATACACTTTAATTTAAACGATCAGGTGAATTCTAGGCATAGGTAAACCACAGCAAACGTGGTAAGAAATTTATTTATCCTAATATATACATTGTCTATGTTACTGGGTCTTCGGTTCTACACTCATTGACAACACTGGGCGGTCTACGAGGACGATGGTTTGGAATTTCGACTAACATGGACCCGGTCAAGGTATACACGGATTTTTTTTATAGTATAGGCGGCTAACGAGTATGCAGCCCACCTGATGGTAAGTGATCACCGCCGCCAATGAACTTCCACAACACCAGAGGAGTCACAAATGCGTTCCCGGCCTTATATATATCCCTTATCGATACCCAAACCATGCGTTAGCCAGGCGCGTAAAAAATATCATTTTACCATAAATGACATTCGTATAATTATTTTGCATATATCAGCCTAAATGCTGCTTGTTTGCAAATGTTTGTTCTTTTTTTGTAATAATTGTTTCTGTTTTTTATTTAATTAAGACGACAAACGAGCAAACACAATTCACTTGACGGTTGAAATTTGATTTCTGCGATTAAACATCTACATCGGACGTCAAGGCCTCGTCGTCCGTGAGGATTAGGAACCAGAACCTTCCTAATGCAGGATGAGGAGGATGAAGGAGGATCCCATATAGCTCCTTGTGTATATTATATATTAATATTCAAATATGTGTCATAATATTGTTATTATTTATTATAAGGGTATAATATCAGTTAGAAGATTGTTTATTGTACGATTCAAATATTCATTAAATGAGTATTATCATTAAATAAAACATTATTTCCTAAAAACATTTTATTTGTATTGACTGAACTAAACAGACAATAGGAGCTGTAACAAACAAAATCTTTTGTAGTCCTACAAAGCGTTTTATTATCATTCTTAAAACAATGGTACCTTCAGTTTAGGTATTGTCGATCATAAAAAGCAAATATATTTTCCATTATTAAATAAACAGTCCAATGCTGAACATATTCCTTCAATAAGAAATATATATTGGTCTATATATTGTTCTTAATGGTTGTTACTTTCTTATAAACTTACATAAGTACAGTCACAGATAACGAGGCATTCTATTTGACGCCTAAGGAGAACGCTTTTGCATCTGCAGTTAAAATTTACCATCAAATTACGTTTAATATTACAAAAAAAACAGTAGTAGTTCCTGTATCTTTCACCAATTAGTATATATATAATTCTTTGTGTATGTGTGATGCTGTTGGTCCAGAGACCTCCACGGCTTTATCTAATTAGACTCGCGAATTTATTAGTATAATGATTAATACTACTATTCTTCTGTGGAATGAGTTACCTCTTGGAGTCAGAATGGCTGAAAATCGTTTTGTGTTAAAAGGAAGGCGTGTGAGTACGTCCTGAATAAACTGTCAGCAGATTGATAACACTATCATTTTATAAAATATGTATTATATATAATAATATATTTATTTATTGTATTATATATTATAAAGTATATTAATTTAGGTATCCTATATATTTACAGTATTCATATATATATATATATATATATATATTAAGTATATTTAGTATATTATTAGAAAATATATATTATATTTTGCAGAGGAACTGTTATTTTTCCATTTTTATATTATATGTGCACCTACCCTAGCTTCTCAATACCACCCTCAGGTCGACTGGTAGAAAATGCTTTTAGCATTAAGTCCGCCTATGTAATTTACTTTGTGCATAAAGTTTAAAAAAAAAAAAAAAATACATTATATAATAAGTAATCTTTATCAGACAGATCACCAGTCCTACTATTTCTTGGACATTATATGTAAATACTAGAGACAATTTCCTGATTTAATTTGTAGCAAATTCTTACATTTTACACATGGCACCTAGCTTGTCTCGAAGTTTAAAATTTTTCCTGTTACCATTTAATTTGAATTCAAAATTTTAAACATATAACTTAATACTTTATTAGTTATCTTACATACTTAAAAACCTAATGAGTCGACCAACTTTTGTTTTTTAAATATCTATATATGAGTATATTTTTTATAAAAAGAAATAGATCATAGTTCTGGTAGGTACCCTGATAAGTCGTGTGAGTCCGGAATGTTACTTCTTATTAATCCAAAACATCCGCCTTACTGCCGGCGTGAGTACATATGCCGAATAACAATTTTTGTCTAAGATTTTGTGAATATGGAAGGTGGCCCTTTGTATAAATTATGTGTAAGCGAATAATTTATCTGTGATAGTTTTACCGTGGAACACAATGCGTGATGTTGGCTTAGACTCCTCCAAGAGTCTACTGTTTGCCTTACATTAACAATTATAGACAAACGGAACAACGAAAGTTAATCTCCCCTAACTAAGTCTAAAACTAAGGTCATTGGTACAAGCCAGTTTGATTTGAGTCTGCAGTCTTTCTGGATTTCTCTATTGCAACTTACTGAATTCTTAAAGCAGCTACCAGTAAAGTTCACATGATAGCAATCTATAAAATAGTAAAAGCAAAAAAAAAAGTACCAACGTGAAAACGTTTCAGAAATATTATAGCAGTAATATACTCTTGATTCACCTGTCAGTCCTGTTCAATGTTTTGCTCATGTGTCAGTCCTCTCAATGTTTTCAAAAGCACTGAGCAGAACTGCGATACATATATTTGTGATATGCCTTGTATTATATCGTGTGGTAAGAAAGCGTGAAATTTGATAAGAAACGTATTACGCCTCTGTAATTCATATCTTTTACGTACGAAGAATAATAATATTGTTTTGAAATGCCTATAAAAATAAAGCTTAGCCACCTTACACTTGGTTAAAGATTATAAGCTTCGAAGTATGAAGATGAGGATAAGGAATAAAGTTGGAGGGGCATTCAGTTTTCTATACTTACCACTTGTTTTTCCGGCTGATGGCCGCTGTTAGTCCGAGGGCTTTTACAGTTTCACCGGGTTAAGAAGTGACCGAGCGCTTATGGCGCTCAGTCGAAAGCTGGACTGAGCGCCATAACCACCATATTAGTGGGTTACCAGCACAATGGCTCCGGAGGAGAGGCCTCGGCTTGGACCGTTACCCCGTTTCGCGAGAGCGTCGGACTCGAGCTACTTACCAAACAAAACAGAAACGGTATGCCGCTTATTCTTACTGGTATTCTGTGAATACATTGTCTATTAAATGAATCATGAGTCGGTTCAATTTGCAGCTAGAACCATACTACGCCATAACCACAACTTAAATTTCATCATTGTCTTTTATATATTAAGAAAAAATTCGTTTCTATTTTCAAATATAATTTCAAAGTACTTTTATTTCTCATACTACGAGTATGTGAGTACTGTCTAAATGTCATTAATTATTACAGAAATAATTTAAGACACCAAGTAAATTTATAACAATGAAAATGTCATAAATTTCACAGCATACAATATACCGCAATTCAATCCCTGGGGTCGGTACCGAAGAATTTGAAAATTACAATTTAAAGTTAGCGCGCTCAGCGTCGAAACAAAACATCGAACAGTTACTTGATTGTCTGAAAAATTGATCGATATAGTTTACTGTGTGGTAGAATAGAAAATTTTGTAACACCTCGGTTATCACAAAAAGAAACTACAAGTCTGATAATTAATTTTCATGTTTATATACATGAATATTAATATGTTAATGTTACATCCATTCTTATAAATTTTATGATACAAAGATGTCAAACAAGTAATTTATCTGATGGTAAATGATTCCTGCGAGATTTATGGTCTATAAAATAAATTAGATACATTTGTGTTAACAATTCCCAGGGATTCAGATGCCAGACTAATAAATGATTCACTAGTTCTTTCCTTCATGACGATAAGACGAAAAGAAACAACTTTTAACCGCTGTTCCACGTTCATTGACTATGACGTTATGGTATTTGCTCAGTGGAGTCTTTAAGGTAAGAACCTTGCAATGTACTTTGAAATTAAGCTGAATATTATTTTTACTGTTCGATTAAAATTTACCGATCTTTGGTTATCAATTACACTGTCACCGCTTTCTAATGTTGTAAAGAGATGCAACAAACTCTCCATCAACACGTTCGTTTGTAAAATAATAATTATAAATTGAGTAAAATTAATAGCATTGCAAGTTTTGTTTTTAAAAAATAGCACAAATAATATAAATAATAAATATTGATAATAAAATTATAATGTATCAGATAATATGTTAATAAAAATAATAAATATTGCTTAATAATAACGTCAAATAAAATTATCATGTATCAGATAATATGATAATAAAAATAATAATTATTGCTAAATAATAACGTCAAATAAAATTATCATATATCATATAATATGATTATAAAAATAATAAATATTGTTAAATAATAATGTCAAATAAAATTATCATGTATCAGATAATATGATAATAAAAATAATAATTATTGCTAAATAATAACGTCAAATAAAATTATCATGTATCACATAATATGATAATAAAATTAATAAATATTGTTAAATAATAATGTCATATAAAATTATCATGTATCAGATAATATAATAATAAAAATAATAAATATTGCTATATAATAACGTCAAATAAAATTATCATGTATCGGATAACATTATGATAAAAATTAATTAATACAAGAAACAGTACACAATAAAACAACACATCACAGCAATCACAGTCTTGCGCTCAACACAGCAACCAATCACTCTTCTAACTTGTCTAATATTTCATTCATAATTAAAGTAGGCATTTTAATATAAAATAAAAGACTAAAAGTTAGAAAAAGCTACTGTAAATATATAACACACATACAAACAAAAAAATATAACATACAAATAATTATTAAAGCATACATTTATACAAACAATAACGTATCCATAGTCAATTTACTTATCTGTCTCTCGTATTATTATGCTGGTAAAAAAAAATGAAAATTCATTAAGAATTTCTCTTAGGCACTCTAGTTCATTGTTGGTAAATAGCTTATGCTAAATGGAAATGACAATAGTATAATGCAACTCATCAAGGCTGGAAGTAAATGAGAACATGCTTTCTCTCCGGTCAAACGACTTAGTTAACTTGCTTCTACGTAAATGTTAAATTCGTTTGAACGTTGCTCACGTTCTATTTAAAAGAATACATGACGACGATAAATACGTGATGTTTTAACTCAAAGGAAAAGTGAAGAACTCTCTTTTACAAACACCTCTATTTGACCAGTTAAATTATGTTAAAGTCTAATCTTTTTTTTAAGATAACTCATACTGCCCTTATAAGAGTTATCTTAAAAAAGCTTGCCTAATATTTTTTTTTTGTTACTTCTGCAAATTCGATTTATTATATTTTTCTTATTTTTATTATTATGACATTTAATGAGATGGAATGACTCGTAACCAGTAATAAAGATCTTTGGACCCCTACACTCTCCAGACGAACAAGCAATATCATGCTGCTATTTTACGCTGATATTCTGTGAGGGCGTGGTCCTACCCGGCCATTCATTCTGCAGCTAGAAACAAACGGAAGCGTAGCACTATCACTGTTTCATCTACTTTTTTACAAATAGTGGCATACTGTAGTTACTTTTTAGCTGTAGCATGATTGGGTCGGCGCTCTGGGAAGGACAATGCTTTCACAGTAACCAGGTTGAAATAGCAGCATGACGCTCCTGTGTTTAGTATTACTCGGGATACGAGATAACGAGGAATACCATATCAATGTATCATACATAATCAGGGATGACCGCGCATGTGCATTTTGAATCCTAGCTGGTGATGGGTGTAGATGTCATGGGCCGCAGTCACTTGTTATCAGATGAACAGTGTATTTGGTTATCACCCCCATATCATCTATTTCTTTTAAAAAGCAATGACGGTGATGACACTTCCTCCTGGTCGATTTCGACCGTGACGTTATATATTTAGGCGATATATTTTTGACAGATAACATCCTGCGCAGGATATATTTACGCCAATGTAACATCATTGGCGTAAATAGTTGTACAGTAACAAATTCAATTTGTGAAGAGAAAATTCGGATTCACTGGAAATATATAAAATACACCAAGCCCCGTAAATCAACAAATAATTTTTGCATAAAATTGTCGCAGTCGAAATCAGGACCCGTGCCTTAGATCCAATATTCCAGTACGCTAGGCGGCCATAGAAGAATAATTAACAAGTTTGAAATAACATCATTATTAATTAACAAAACCGTTCTTTGTAGAAGGATCTTAGTTAATAAATTAAAATAAACGTACACGTGTTGTTTATCATCAAAATTATTTCGTAAATTCTAGTGTCATTTTTTCTTGTACAAACCTCCACAAATATGCATTACATTAATTATTCATAAATTCATAACATATTCATGGAATATACAATTGGCGTATTACGAAACAACTCGGTTTGAACTCTTCTCTCATTCGCTTTTCTCAGTACCAGTTAACCTACATATACAGTTTTAGGTCCCATAGCATAATTATTTACGAACTCCACTTGCTTTATGTTATTAATTTGGGTAGGAAAGGTATTATTAGTAAGTTAGTAAGTTTATTACTTACATAATCGCTGTGCATTTTCCCGTCTTACACCTTGTCATAATTACATACATTCTGTACTACAGAACTGTACTCGTACAGACATCGTAACTTCGAAGTCTTGCTACATGAACAGTTGGTATTCTGTTTCAGTGAAATATTCGAATATTTCCTTAAACTACAGAACATTTAAAATAAATGTAGCGTGCTCTTTTATTCCTATGCCATAAGAAAAACCATAGGAGTAATTTTTTGTTTTACACTGGAAACATTGCCGTCAAAGTGAATGGAAACATGCTTCTATTATAAATATTATTTCAAAAATAGATAATTAAAAATGAACAATATAATAATGAAAAAACAATATAGCGGTGCGTTTAGTAATTAACATGCTAATAATTCGGAGGCAGCTAAAAAAATAACATTCGTTCCCTCGACAGACGAACAAACCGGAGCGGAAAGGAGAAAAGAAAATACGCATGTAGACAGCTTACGTGTCAGAGCATTTAAATGTTTGCCACGTTTTTGTCGAACACGAAACGAATCAGAATAATGGGTTCTATGTTTTGCCCCTAAGGCTTGAAGACGCCTCGCTTGGCGACGTCTATCGCTTGGAATGCAGGAAAAATATCACTCGTATTTTCCACTATATGTTTATGTTCTGATAAATTTCACGATATATTCATCTAGTGGCAAAATCCTGCTTAGGATTCCAAAACTAGCAATTCCTTCTTCAATTAAGAATAATATTATAGATAATTCTTAGACTTACGACCCTTAGAAAAAGGATTCTATTAATAAATGTATCATACATTTATATTATATATTTATCACAATAATAATATATTTTATTTAGATAGATATTATATTGTTTATTAAGAGTATATGTATTTAGGAATTCTCTATATTACAATATATACTTCATAACTGTCATAAACTATTGCTGATTTCTACAAATTTTATTCGATTTACTATAATCGCCTTTGAGACTATATATAAAGAGACTATGTGCTCCGTTATGTGAAATAATAATATATATATAAAACAATATATCAGCATGTCTTTCAACATTCCAATGCTAACTCTACATTTTGGCAAATTAATTTCAAATTCATCCATGGAAAATGTAGAGCAAGTAAGACAAAAGTCTTACGGAAATTGAAGCGCAATAAAGTAATACCATACGATATATTCAAATTTGCTCTTATAACACATTCGTGATTTCCATCGCATGTTATTTATTTTATGGAGATATTCATTCTAGTTGGTCTAAAAAATAAATATTAAAAATAAATATATAACGACCAAACAAAAAAGTTCTATTATTACGAAAAAAACAGTCACGTCAAAAAAAGGAATAGTGATGATTACAATAGTTAATTTAAAAGAAAACACTCATGAGTTACTTAACTACTAATTAAAGGCTTAGCATAGGTACGTCTAAAGTTCAGTCTACTCGTTTGTGACATTGACTTTATATTTCGGTCACACTGAAAGATTCTGAATTTTGATAAATAAGACCTATTATATATTATAAGATGATATTTATGATACATTTATTGTTTTTCCAAGTATATACCCAACTGTTGAAACATTTTTGCATTCGTTGGAGTAATTGTGTGAAGCATTGGATCCAATCTTCATTAGGGATTTCAGCAATGACTTCATGGAAAGCATTCACTGCGGCTTTCGGACTTGCAAATCGTAAACCTCTACGGTTATCTTTAGCTTGCAGATAAATAAATCGCATGATGCAAGATCCGGACTGTACGACGGATGCGTCATTAGTTCCACATTTGGGACATTCAAATACGCATTTGTTATCATAGCAGAATGTCGGATGCAAATACGAGGTTAAGGACGACATTGCAGCGAGGATGCTTTAGGCCAACTTTTTCTAACACTCTGGCCAAGCATTTGATTACATACCAATTTGCAGTCACTCTGTCCTTTGGTTTCGAGCGACACTGTAATTTGATGTCCTGATTTTACGCCTGGCTCACTTTAATAATTAAAACAGGACAATTTTGCTGACATATGTTTTTTTATCAGTTTCAATTAGTTGTCGTAAGGTATCAATATTAGATTCTGTAACCACAGCCGTCCTTCACGTACTTCATCATGGAAATATACTACGTGAAAAAGAATTTAGATGTGGACGTGCCACGTCTAAATTCTCCGAAGGAGGAATACACACAGCTGCGACATTCATCAACAAATACCAATTAACATCTCTCTTGTTGATTTAAGCCACAGCGAAAATCGTAAAACATCACTGATCGAAAAATTTTACGAGTGAAATCCATTATTATAGCGAAAGATTCTAAGACACCACAATGTAAAACAAATGACAGTCTTATTAAAAAGAACATGTTCCCAAGAAGTTCCATATTGGAATTCCGAAATTGCATTTTAAAGTTTTTAATTCTAAGTGACATATGTATTCAACAACTTAGTTTATATAAGACGTATATGAGGGAGTTAGAGATTTAAATAATTATAAATATCGTAAAGTACTAGTAGTAATAAATACCAAGAACGCTGATTGCATTACCTTTCTTATTTGTAATATAAGAGTTTAGAACAAAAAAAACATTAACATTTTATAAAAAAAAGGGAACGCCATACTGTCAAGTGCTAACGTGAATTATTTTATTTGTTGTCCTTCAAGTCGTTTTTGGCCTTGAAATAATTATAATAAAGCTTAATTTATTTTTTAGTCATATTAATTTTTATTTATACTTTGACGCTATTCGCAGCACATCTCGTCCATGTAGGATCATATTTTCATAAATTATTGCTATGTAACACCTGATGAGTAAAAACTGATGACGTAGCATTATATTGTAGTCCACAGGAGTGGCAAAGTATTTATGTTATAGTTATTTATAATACTTATTCTTTAGTTAGGTACCTTACGTAAAATAGTATATTATAAAATAATTATAATAATATTTATCTTTTCATTTCCGTTACACTTTTCTGCATTCGAGTTTATTTTTCCGTTCATCTGCTTCTAGTGCACTTTAACTAACAGCTTATAGTGTAAATGTCTTGTTTATACGTTAATTTTGGAAAGTTATACCAATTTTACACTCTCTTAACTTGTACCTTAACTTAAACCGTAGCATCCGGGATCATCCCTTGGCCTACTCCTTACAGTACTTCTGTCCAGTGTACAGCTTGAATCACAGCCGAAGTTCCCAATCTACCCCATGTGTGGAGTACAGAGGGTGATTGCCTGCCTACCCATAAATCAATATCCTAATTGAACCACACCCCTACATCTTAACTAGTTTAATTTGCATTTTTAAATAACTTTTTTATCTTTATATATGATAAAAGAGCCAAGATAAAGAATTAAAAAGAAATTGAGTTGTCATCCTTGAGGAATAAGAAAATTCCTCCTCATGAGCAAAAAAGTTTTCAGTTTCTTCAATTACAATAGACAAAACACAGCAGCATAAAGTACTATGGTATTCCGAAAAGGGTAGTTCTACCCTGGTCGACCCAAACTATATAGACTGTAAAAATAATAAGAATTTATTACGGTACATTTTGTATTAATAGTTTTGAGAATTTGAACTTTAGGACAATGTTAGTAGTAGCTATAAGCTTATTGATTTAACTTTATAAAATCAAAATGGTAAAAAAATATATTATTGAAGTAGTCTCTGTGTGCAATCTAACTTCCTGAAGTTATTTGAACGCCATTCACATTCGAGAAGCGTGAGCGTAATACGATTCCGCCATGTGCAACGTAATCGAAACGAACCGATGGTAGCAGCAGCTATTATGTAAATTGGACTTTATAACTTTTATGGGACGTGTTAAATTTGTATGTCGATTGAAAATTCGTAAATTTCATGTGAATTATTTAAAAAAAACATATATTTTTTTATATTATTGGCGTACTTAAGAAAATCTTCCACACTGATTACCAACTTGCCATGGATGAAATGTCAACCCATCTATACGTGATAGTAACATCTTGACTTCTATTTCTTATGCTAAAACTGACAAATAGCTTTGAGTATAGCGCCAGTTTGCCAGTAAGGAATTACACCAAAAAAAGTTAAACACAACATTTAACTTATTTTAGTGTGGGTATGCTATGAGTGTGCAGTCTTTCCAGTTCCATTTTTTGGGGAAATGCCTAAGCGCCTTCCTACTCAACCTTTCTGTGTAGGCGGGAAGCGCACCCCTCCGAGTCCGTCGCCAGAGGCCAAGGGAGTCAGCAAAGCTAAACAATCCCAGCCCTCTGCGGTGGATCTGCTACCACATCGACAATAGTTCCGCCGCGGAGCAGAGGGAGAGTTGCAGCGGAACCGACGCCTTAGGCCGTTCGTTTGAGATCCTCTTAGCTCCACTGTAGGTGGCGAAGTCACGGTTACTAAGCCCCTCCACATCTGAAAGGGGGTTCCTGTTGTCCATTTTTTTTCACATGGGGAAATGCCTACGCATACCCACCCCTGCAGAGGCAAGGATGGGTTATGTTGGACTCGCACTGACTAAAACTCCATGGTGTTCCACCTTCGTCACGTATGGCAGGGTCACGGGAACGCTTTCGCACACATCCGCGACCCAACCTGCGCCAACCGACAAAGCGGCCCCTCCGCCGGGGGGGGAACATCCCCCTGTACGCCACTCCTGGCAAGGTGCACCGGAACAAGAACGCGCCCTCCTACTTGGCCTCCTCTGTAGGTGAACTCGTCCTCCTCTGTAGGCGGACTCGCCCGAGTCCACCCCTCAGAGGCCATGGGGCCAGGAAAGCAGTGACCAATCCCAGCCCCTGCGGCGGATCTGATCTGCGATGCCGCTGCCAACCGATTTTCGGCCGCGGAGGACAGGGAGAGCGGCAACGAAACACCGACACTCCTCTCCCTCCGCGACTCCGCCTCGGCTGCTGAGGGCGGGGAAGACGGCCTGGCTCACTTCCGCCCGCAGCAGTCTACCGACACGCTTCCGGGGCGAGCTCTTTACGAGCCCATTTCTTATATGGCTGTAGCATTATTTAACTAAATTAAAATACGTGAACTCAACCCGCGTAAATGGCTATTTTTCGCTTTCCTTAAGAAATATGAACTACTTTTTTTAAAGAAGTTGTTACGTTGACAAGTTCAAATAACAAGCTCTGTTATTAAATTATTTTCATATTTCCTTACAAAATCTTCTAAAACAAGTAGCTCTTTGTGTCATCGTATTTGCATCACAAATATCTCATTTAAATTTATAATTCTGTTTTCCAGGTGGCACAAATTAATTCCATGAAACAGTACTGAGACTGTATTTGTTAAACTAACTTTTACTTTTCTTTTCTTAATAATTACGAGTGTAACAAGAACTGTTTCGTCCGAGGTAAGGTTGCACAAATATATTTTTTATTTATAGACTTGTAATCTATTTGATTTCGCTTAGAAACTGATAGAGGTACTTTTGAGTTTTGAGGTTGCCCATCTATAAGCATTTAGTACCCCAAATAAAGGCTTTGTATTTTTTGCAAGGACCTACTCGGAAGTACATAAAATAATAACGCACGTTGCGTAAAACAATGGCATTTTTGTCATTAATGAATAAGATCTCACTGTTTCCTGTGAATCCGTCGGCAAGCAATATATTCTCCAAACAAATCTAGGGCTTATTAGGCCCTACGCCAAATACCAACACTGCGATATTTTCTGTTTATTACCAGATGATATCGATTGTATTGATTGAATAGTGTTCCCTCACCATTAATTCTCGTAGCTTCATGGTGAGTGATGGAGACACGACTTAGAAACCCTCCTGCTATGACAAGGTGAGAATTCGTTCGGAGGGACGAAGGTAGGAATCCGGTTGGGAGAGAAGACCAACATTATCCAGCAGCTTACTTAGCAAAGGTGACTGGGGATGAGCGAAAAAAGCAACGCAAAATTTTATATATCATGAAATACATACATATATAATATAAAATGTGTGTGTGTCGTGATGTAAACCGACAGACAGTACGTGTACACCGGCCACAAATGGCAGGCCTACAGTAAGTGGATCACGTAGAAATAGATAAACTTTGAAGCCACGACTAACCGATGGTTAGTCAAACAGTTAGTTCTATGAACGTTTATTATTATTTACTAGTTACTTTTACGTATTTAAATGTATTGTCATTTATACTCTATGTAATTAAAGATTCTTTTAGATACTAGTGACAAATGTTCAAACACAGTTCACTTTACGGTGAGTGGAACAGTAACTCATAAACACCGACATCTACCTTCAATAAAGATTCAATCTGCATATGCATTGAAACCCCTAATGACGTACGCTGTAACTAGAAAAAACTGCAGTATAAAAAAAAACATTATAAGATGTTTTTCGCATTTCATGAAAAGCATTTGTAAGCGACTATGATTCAATTCAACAAAGTTTAAACTTACTCGGCCAGTTTGATCTTCACTAGAGAGCGACGAGAGTCCAGGTTTAGGTTTAGATTTAATTTTGAACATCTGGCATTGAGTATTTTTTTGCTATTATTTTGAAGAATTATGTTAATTAAGAAAACAAATCCAAAACACTGCCATCTTTATTCTCTTCCAGGGTACTAAGAACATCAAGGGCTTATTTAGCGTACAATCCGATGCCACTTTTAAGACATAAAATATATACTGTATTGTACAAAGTACCTATACCTGTACCCTTAATGACCTTGACTTACAACGTAGGGTACGTTAGAGAAAAATTGTATATTCAATCTTTTCCTCTTAACCCAGCATAAAAATAATAAAAAGTTGAATGGTCGATTCGATGATTGATGGTGGACCCTATATTATTTAGTTTCGCAGACCGTACCCTAAACCACTAAATTACTGCTGCTATTAAATTCCAGCGCAAGAAATATTTGTGAAATTCGTTTATAACTATCCGGCACGTAGACGTGTCATTAAAAACGGAGACGTTGTTTCTAAAAGAAACTGTAAAACCCTAAGTTGTCATATAAAAACTAAAAATACTCTATAGAGGTATACTGTTGAAATGAAAATTTCTTGTCATATTTCAAGACGAAAGAATGATCCATCTTATGATTTTATAATTAAATTATGTATTTTATATATTTGTTTTATCGTATAAATTATATTTATATTATTAAGGGAGATATTTGGAAATTATTTTATTCTGCTGATTTATATCTATTTGGGACAATGAAAAAAGGAAATTTAGGATAAAGGAAATTTAAAGTTGCACCCGTGACCGATAAGTTGAAATGTCACAGACTAACATGATTTGAACATGGTAAGACATAGACATTGACAATCTGGAGAGATTAAAATCATATTACTGGTGGGGTGATATTGTTAAAAGAAAAAAATATTTTTTAATCCCCCTCTCATTTTATATACCTATAATTGCTATATTTAAATATCATACTTTATGTTACTTCCAATTAATACGAATCTAATGACACCTTATAGATTAAAATTCATGAAGTTGTTAAGGCTTCAGAGCGTGTCAAGGATATTAATATACGAGTACATATATACTCAAAAAAAGTACATGTTTATCATTCTGAGGCAATCGGCTAATAAACATGTGAATAAACTTTATCATTTCGCAAAAATATATTTTAACGGAAGAATGCTAACGAAGAAAATTAACAATGTAATAAAAACCACAAAAATGTCAAGCCGTAGAATGCCCGAGCGAACGTTATAACTTTTTAATTGGCAATTTTGTCATTTCCTTTTCTTAAGTATTATGATATTGTTATTTTTGTTTAAGTAATTCAATAATTCTGAAACTAAGCTATTGATGAACTGCATCTTATTACTTTAGATGTTTTATAAAAAGTCAAATGATATAAGTAAAGGAATCTGTCCTTGAGATAATTACGAGTATATAAGTGTCACAAAGTGAACCACTGCTTTGTAAGGTTAATACGACAGTAGTGATATTTTTTTTGTAATATTAGATGTAGTGCAGATGTAAATGATAACTGTGGCCCATAATTTTTACATCCCTTCTCAACAAAATTTCAAGATAAACATGCGTTCTCATACCCAGAGGACAGATGGAATAATTCGTTTCCAGTTCTTGGGCCCTATAAACTCACAATACGAACCATTAGAGCTACGCTGGTACTCTGTGAAACTAAACCTACAATCTATATTGTATTCAAACTTATATATTATAATTATATAATTTTTTAAAATGCAAACAATTGATAATTTCAACGTTCATTTATACCGTTAAATTTAGTATGGAATATACACATTATATATATATATATATATATATATATATAAATATATATATTTTCTTATTTATATTAGTTTATATGCAGTTTTACTATAAAACAAAAAGTAAGCGTAAAAATGAAAACCTTTAATTAGGCCTATCCTGTATAAACAAAGTTACCGCTGTTTCATCCACGTCGATGATTTTTTGTCATAAATAAATGATTAAGTTATGAAAGAAAAATTGTGTATTAAGTAATTTTAATTTTAATATAGTATTTAATAAAACATTATTAATTTGCGTAAATGGTCACTAAAATGTTAAGGACACGCAGATAAAACTGTGAGTAGATTTGAATGCAGTATTAATGACGCAGAAGAGACCTCTGAATGTTTGAACTATTTTTTTTTATCTGTGTTGTTATAAAGAAGTCATGAGGCACGTTCTTTACCGTGAGCGCTTGGGCCGCGCTTGCGATTACGATATTATTCCTCCCGAAAGGCCAAGTGAATTCAGCAAAGTTTGTGTATTTAAGTGTCGGTTTTAGAGGACTCTTCAATCAATACTTGTTAGAACCTACTCTGGTGTAGTGAAACCTCTCATATAAAAATACACACACTACTAGAGGTTGAAATAATAAGATTGAGTACTAAATTTATATTTGGGTAGAATACACTATTAGTTAATTTGGGATACAAACTGAAGACCGAGCAGTAAGGAATTCATATCGCTAAATAAAAATACTAAGTATCTACTTATGAAATTGCTGTTATTTCAGACATTTCGTTTTTATATTTACCGCTTACTAGAAATTATAAACAACCTACATTTCATAACGTTTAAGAAAACAAGTAAAAATGTCATCTCCACTCTTTCTGTTGCTGTAAAACATTATGACAATACTTGATAGTCGAGAACTTATGGTCGACGTCATAGTCGACGACCATAAGTTTAAATCAATTTAATATTAGAGCTTAACATTGCATTTTTTATTATCTGATTAGTTATTTCTTTAATCTGATGAAAATGTCGAAGACACTGTATTGTAGAGCCGAGATTTTTTAAAAACACGTGATAAAAAAATATATACATAACAGAAATGTCGTGCATCTTCGTGTCTCATAAAAATGCATGTAAACGTCACGTCCCATAAACGTTTACATTATGTTAACGGCTGAAACAAATGACATTCAATGACACAGCCACTATATACACAAAGTGATGCAGGTTTTAAACCTGACTATATTAACGTTAACGTCATGAGGGTGTCACTAAAATTTTGCAACAAACAAAGCTACAATAAAAAATTATAAGAAATATTACTCTAATCGATTACAGGCCACTCTGATCTACTCGACTCTATCTACTTGGGTAACCCAACGAGTACGAGTGTAACTCGTAGCATTACCTAATATTTACGTATTACGTATTATTACTATTAGGAGAAAAAATGTTGTGCATGCTTGTTTGTTTACGTTAATTCTTTTCGATATAGTATAAATATTTGTCAACAAGTGAGTTTGTTCAAAAAGGTTCAATAGTTTAATAGATATGGAATATTAAATATTTCCAGAAAGATATTTTTTTTCCATCTAAATATAATTATTCTCATCGTTCAAATGTACTAACATTAGAAGTTGATTAATATATATTTATTTATTAATTTTAATTCACAGTATACCTGAAGGTAAATCATGACTGCGCCCTATAAACACCTACATATATCCATTCTCATGCATGTATATATATTTCTTTATTACGTTTTTGTTAAATTTAGTCTAGTTTAATAAATGCTGAGTTAGCCTTTAAGTGGGATATACAATGTTACATGATTAGTTTAATGTAGTTTATGTACTTTGAAAAAATTGTATATAACGTTAGCTTCCTAATAAATAAATAAACATTCATCCCTGAGATCTGAGACTGATATCCTCTTTTTTTTAAGTAATTGGTTACCCTTCACTCACCATAACTTATGCTGTTAAACCTCGATCGTCTTCTATGAGAGCATGAATGCCTCAGTTATTCTGCAGCAGTAAAGTTAAAATTATTTAAATACAATATTAAACTTCATTTTTTGAGGCGATGCATGAAGTTTATTTTTCTTCAATCGAGTGGTTCTTTTGTTTAAGTTTATTTGTTTTTCAACGTTTTAGCACTCAACCATATTCTCCATACAAATCAGCATGTTTTATTTTTAATTTCAATAGCCTCAAAAAGTCACTTTTCCCAGTGTACTGTGATAGGCTTATCCCTTGTCAATTTATTAAATTAGCTTAAGATGAAACGTAGCTTTAGCCGTCTCTACATTTGATTGCGATTATAAAGGTTTTTAAGGTAGTTTATCAAATTGTATTTACATCGTTATTGAGTCGTATCGTTCTGGAAAATCAGTAAACAATTTCAAAATTTATTCAGAATATTATGAATAGCCTTTCTATGTTACAGTGTTCAAGTTTTACAGTTTCTCTCGATCAATTCTTAACTCCACAGAAAGTTATGAGAGTCCCGTTTTTAATTCAATTTAATTTTACTTTATGGACTATACTTTCTTTCAGTTCAACACAATTAAGTTAGAAGCCTCGATAGATGCGTCTTTAAGGGCTCACTTTTAATTAACGGTACGAGAGGAAACCGAGTTCGATTCCCGGTTCCTTTTTTTCAATTTTGAATTGCAACTTTAAGTACTGATTTACCACGTGCTCGGCGGTGAAGAAAAACATCGCGAGGAGACTGACATAGACTGACAAACTGACACGCTGATGTCAGGTTGTCAGTCTATGTTGTTGTCTATTGGTTAAAAAATATCAAATTCAAGGTATAGAGCGATTACTTAAATACCGGAAAAGCGTTCACGCCTCTGGTGCTGTAGATGTTCATGGAAAGGGCGACTCTCTTGGAGCAAGAGAGTTTTTCTCACCCTTTAAAAATACCCCTAGTGACCCGTTTTGAGTATAGTGAAATATATTCTATATTAAAATAATTCCTAATTACATTTAAATTTTTCAATAATATTTTCATAATTTTTTATATATTAATATATTTCTACCCGTATGACCCAAATAACTAATAAAACAGAAAGATTGAACTGCGTCAACTTTTATGTCACAAGAGTGTAAACTAATCTCCTAAATCTCCCATGCCGGGCCAATCTAAGGTTGTAAAGATTTATCCCTTTCAATATCGCATTATCAACCTTTGCACTGTATAAAATTTGGGCCGGGGGCTTCCATCTAAGGAGTACAACACTGCTGGCGATAACGATAATACGTTACCTGTAATTCCCCAGCACTCTGTGCCTTGTCGATGAAGAGATCACGACAGACACGGAGGAACTCGTAGCGATTGAAGATCTGCTAAGGGGATTCGAACACGGCTTTGACTGCTTTGTACTTTGTGGAATGAAGCGGATTTCAATCAATATTGGAGTGATCTCTTATATAGATCAAATAATTACTGTTACTTATATCTACAATTTATGAAGTCTTTTTTAAGGTATTTTTGTGTACTTAACTTCTTCTTGTCCATTTACAAATAACATAATATGTTAATATGCATGTAACATATATAAGTTAAAATTTCTTATTTCTTAAGAATGAGCCAAATCATACATTTCAAATGAGATATCCCTCTGGAGTATTTTCATATCATATTTATAGCACCTGTTCGACCCTTCTCAAAGTTCCTGGTTATCATGAACCTTAAATAATGTTTTATTGATTACTTTTCCCATTTTGTTATGAGTGGAATGATTGCGAGGGTAAGGTTTTTAACGTGCCTTCCGACTCGCCATTGGTATTAAATGTTAGGTAATATTATGCGCTTTCGATCAGCTATGACAACGGCAATTTTTTATTGTTAACAATTAACATCAACTGCGCTGGGAATACTATAGCGCCCTGAGCCAATACCGCTAATAACCAACGCCTTTCGAGCAAATACAATTGCACACGTCAATCCCTTTTCAGTCCAATGTAATGCATACGCGATAAAGTCATTTGTGTGTGTCAGCCTTATATTGATATACCTCGATGAAAATGAAATAGACCCCACAACCTATTGTTAGATACTGTGACTATTATGCTATTAACTGAGAGCGGTACGAATCGTTGATGACCAGATACGATCCGATCGGCTTGATTCACTAGCGTTGCGAAGAGATGTTGCATCTCTTTGCATTTTTTTACCGAATATACTATGGGCAGTGTTCTGAAGGGTTGTCCAGATTAATTCCAGCCGCTGAGTTTAAATATCCTACATCTCAACAGAATTCAAAATTGCATCCTCATCATCTCGATGGTTGGCAATCCAGCACTGTACTTTACGCGAAATTTCCTGCTACGCACAATTACTCTGTGGAATCAGACTAAGAGACCTTCAAGAAAAGAACCTTTTTTAAACCGGCATCGCATTTACACCTCCTCTGGTGTTGCGAATGTCCATGGGCGATAGTAATCACTCAATATCAACCAAAATTTAAAAATATGTAGGGATTATGTAATATATTTATAATGACACCAGGGAAGAATAGCATGTAAAATAAATGCTAATCAAAAATATAATGTTGCCAAAAATTTAATAAAAAACCACGCAGCATTCTTATTGCTCGTAGTAAGTTCGTGATATGTTAATTTAAAATATTTGTTATCGTTCTGTATCTAAATGTTACATTTAAAAAAATAAAACTACACCGTAGCTCAGGTCTTTTATTTCAAAGGCTCTCAAATTTCAACACAAGAAATATTTGTGAAATTCTTTTATTATTACAGTCTGGCAGTCAGGATCGCAGAAACGTTTGCAAACCCATTATAAAAAGCGTAGACATTGTTTTTTCTGAAAAATGTAAAAACCTCAACTTACCAATATTGTAGAGAGATAAAAATACTAGACGCCACATGGGGCAAATTTTATTAAGATTAAATTTTCTTGCACATATTTTTAAACGAACGAAAGTTTGGATACAAAGTTAAATGAGAAATTCACTATATGCGCAAAAACACATCCCTAAGAAATTTATTATTTTCGATTTCAAGGATTACAAAAACATACCTTTTTCACAAAATATTTTATATTTATTTTTTCAAATGATTTTTTTATGAAACTGAGGGTGACCAACGGTGAACGGTGCTCTTTGCACACCGTATTTTATACCGTTTTTGCTAGATGGTCACCGTTCACAATTGTGATAATTGTGAATTCTATTTAAATATCGTAAGAGCACTTTGGATTTTGTCAGCAATTCAATAGTAACAAGTTGCATTGATAGATTAGATAAAATACGCAACGTAGACATTCGTAGTACCGCCGTAGTTCAATAGATCAGCAAGCTTAATTGCCAATAGGTGCTATATAGAACTCGTAGAACCAATAATATTGAGAAGAAAGGTTGAATGTGAAAATAAAATCATTAATGCAAGATAACATTCAATATCCCTTTTCTGATTCCAATTGTAATTATTAATTTTAAATTATCAAAATATACCAGGTGCAAAAAATATGAATGGATTTTTTTAAGAACATGTTAAGTTCTGAAGAATGAAAAAGAGTGCTTTATTCAAAGTATAGGTCCTATTTATTTCCTTGTTATACATTTTTCCCATCTTCGTACGAACTTCTTTGTACGAACCAAAGCGCCGCTCAGCAAGTGCGTTACCCATCGATGCGAACAAGTGGTAATCGGAAGGAGCCTAGTCTGGTGAGTAAGTCATATGGGGTGGAACTTCCCAACTGAGTGCTTCTAACTACAACTTTTTTGCACTTAGAAAACTCAAAATAAATCCACCTTTCATTTTTCATCTCCTCTAACTTTTTACTACGTTGCAAAAACGACTTACTACCGAGCTTACCGAACTAGAAAAATATCAGATATGTTTTGCGCTTTTCCATTTGCCTGTCGTTCAACTCATATAGTAGCCATCTACCAGTCTTCTGAATCTTCCCATCTCACGTAGCCGATTGGAAACTTACAATACTAGCAATTTCTTTGTATTTCTATGGCGGTTTTCCACGTTCCTTGTCTACAACATCAAAAGTAACAACTTTTGAAACGCCGAAATTATCGTCCACATGTATCTTGCAATGGAGCATGTTCACCATGAACTTCTCCAAGTAATTGTTAAGATTCAGCAGCAGTTTTTTTCAAATTAAAACAAAAATTAATACTGTTCGCGAATACTCTTTGTTCAGTATAAATTTTGACATATTGCTCAATGATATAACTGTGTTGTTGTGTGATACTAGACACTGCAAACACTGTTCCAATTTATCACTCGTCTGTCACTTGTTGATGACAGAACAAAATAGCGCAGTGTCAAATCTTTATAGCAAAAGCTGCATTGGTGTGCAATCTGTTGTTTGAAATGCACATTTACATACTTATACTGGTATATTTGTGTTCAAAAAGTTCTGTTTTTTAAAAATTATCAAGTCCAAAGGCCTGTAACAGAAGTATAAATATCTACCACTTGAAAACTTTTTCAAGATTCACACGCGTACTAAACTACCCAGTAAATTGTTCTTCAGTTCCCTACACTAACCACACGAAATACAGCCGCATTATGCTGGTATTCTATTAGGTCTTTCCTTAATTAAGATCATTATCATTAAAAACACAATTGTTATCAGTGTATGGCGGAAGTCTAATCCGTCAGAAGTAACTGGCCCTCTCGGGCACCCTCGAGACAGTTGCTTTCGCACCCACGGTATCGGCCCAAGCCGAGGCTCCCTCTCGTGGACCCTTGTGCTGATTACCCATTATTAAAGTTCTTGGCTGAGTGCCCTAAGTGCTCGGCCACCTTTCAACCCGGTGAAGCAGTGAAAGACCTCGGAATAACAGTGGCCATCAGCTTTAAAAAAAAAGAAACGGTAAACTAACGCCCTGTTCAATTTGAAACTTAATAACCTGTAGGTGAAATCTGATTAGCATTTGCTTTTGTCTGCTCCATTTGAGTAAAAACACAAACAATATTATTGATATTAATTACTTAATTAAAATTTCTCATCACGTATAGAAATATTTGTCCTTATTGTGTTGTTAATATTTTACTTCATACAAATATTTAATGCCTTATATTGTATATAAGTTAACTCTAACGAGGTTTAAGAGAAATTTTATATAAAATAAAGCGAAACAACAGTGAAGAAGAATATTATAAATGTCATAAAAGCAACAAAAATGTTAAGCTGGGGAATCCCAGAGACAACGTCAAATAACTTTTAAATTTGAAATTTTTCTCTTGCGCAATTTTAAATATTACTAAATTATTCTTTTTATGTTCGTTATTGAATTATTTATTAATAAGGCATTTGAGCGTGATGAATTGTGTTTAATTTAGTTGTCAAATATAAATTCGAATATTATAAGTAAATCAATAACCCTACCAACTACCTTAGGTTGTTGGTAGAATATACACGAGCAAGCTTATGTCCAACTTAGGTGAACCTCCCCGCTAGATAATATGTCAACTTACTTAAATTGCTTGCTTCCTACGACTTAATAAAAAAACGTGCAGTGCACGAGAAGGTCCATATTTAAGATGCGAGTAACGATATCGGTGAAGATAGATTTATTATATATTGTAAAGGTTTCTCTAAATACAATATATTACTTGTTTACTACACACTTTCCACAATTTTTTTTTCTATTATTATAATTATTTTTATTATATTAATATGTTATTGTATATAACTATATATTAGCATTAGCATATTCAGCTTAGTTGGAGGGGTTAACCAGAATATTAGTAATACTAACAGCATATCTAATTCGCCCATGTGGTGCCGGCTTAGAATAGCATCACCCCCACTCTTCCCGTGGGTGTCGTAAGAGGCGTCTAAGGGACTTTAAAGTCACATGCTTATTTGAGCATTGGCAAGTCACTAGTCACTACATTCCCTGCCTCCATCAGTCGTATCAGTCACCCGATCCACTGATACTAGGAAGTTTGGGAACGAGAGAGTGGATCTACAGGAGCGCAACAGTTTGTTCACTATAATCTCATCACGCGCAGATGAGCCTTGGGAAGTTTTACTAGTCCGGTTCGCCGTCACCGGTCACGGTGTGGACAACTATAGCTAATCTAATATTCTATAAAAAAAATTACTTTAAATCAATTTTAATGTATAGCTTTTGTAAGCTTATAAATAAGTTCATATTGTAAAATGTAAAGTCAAATCCGAGATAAACTTCATTGCATGTATCATATTCAATATATGCATTTTCTTATTTTTCTTTACACCGTCATAATTTTCAATTCAAGTTTTTCTTTGTGATTTGTATTTATTTTATTTTTTGTGTATATATGATAATAATAATAATAATCTTCAATAAAATAATTTGTCGGTGCGTTTGTGCACGCTAATATCGACAATGATTGAACCAATTTGGAAATGGCTTTCAGTGATGTATTGGTAAGCGGTTGATAAACAATATGCTAATTTAAAAGTACACCTTATAGACATAAAAGATACGTATTTGCGCGTTCGCAGACCGACACGTTCAGTTTATGAGCGCTTTGTGTAAGTAAGAGAACCACAAATAGGGAAACCTAATAACCAGCTCACGGACCCCTCAGTTCCGTGAGCCCTGTGTCCGATGAAGCTGTAAGAGCCGCATAGGCTAACAGCATCAACATCTACAGAATCTAGATAATTAAGAGTAGCTAGGTTCATACTTTCAAATATGTGATCCTTACTTTCAAATATCTATTATTAAAACTGATTTCTTTGATATTCGATATTTTTCACTTACCTGAAATCCAAATGAAAACGTTCCAGTTCTAATTGCGTTGTTTTTATTTTTAAGAATAAATGAATAATAATGTTTATTTTTAATGCTTTTGTGCTTTGAAATCTTTGTGTTGCTGATTCAATTAAGGGGCGTGGTCGTACGTCGTTTACGCCAGATCTGTTAAGAACGGCTAGTCAAGCTCTGTTAGTCTTTGAGCCCTTTATCCAATCTTATTATTAAAACATTAAATCACATTTAGTAACATAAAGACAATGTTTAACAAGGATGATTAAATTTAAATTACAATCATGAATTATTTAACAGATTTGAAAGGATCATCCAAGTGTATTTAGTTTTAATTAGAATTTATTTAACTATTAAAATCTTAACTAAATAAGTTTCTAATTAATTTAGCAAGTTAAACCGGGATCATGTCATCAATTGATTACTCTTGTAATGGCTTTTGTTGAACCCATTTCAACGTCAAAGGATTGATAACGTTTTATGTTTAAGATAGGGAAATGTTAATCTTCTACGGTGTGCGCACGGATGTATTTCATATGTCAGTTAATTATGCTGTCTTGAATATTTGTCCAGGAAAGAGACCCATTTACTGATAAGTGGCGTTCTGTGCTATTTCTCAATGGTTACATCTAGCATTTACAAGCTGTAAACGTGCCTACGCATATATGAAATATTGACACATGATTAAAGCTACCGCAGTAACAGTTCGGGTTATATGATAGTTACGAGACCCGGTAACTTCATTCCTCTCTGAATCTTAAAATGCGTCAGTTGCTTAATTATAATTATAAATAGTTAATTTCAATGTCCTATTTTTTTAAATATATTTTATTTCTCGAGACCATATAAAAAGGCGAACTATATGAAAATAATTCAATAAATGTGTAAAAGAAAAGATAGAGATGTGTAGTAATCTTTAAACCGGAATAATTACCTCTTTTTTTTTGGCCTCCGTAAATCCATTCACATGTGCAGGCATATGTGTTTCTAAGAAGCACCAAAGAATAGAACGAAAGAAAACGAAAGAAAAGTACTAATTACTTGCATAAACAACTGATTTAGTAAAATTATTAGAACATCATAGAGTTCTACATGTACATATATTATAGAAGACGACACGATTACTTACAGGGTTTAGCGTTATTGGTTCTTTATCGAGACTTTAGGTAATTATATTAAACATATAACAGTAACACTGTGTTATATACAACGTGCTAAAACTACACAATGTGATAAACTTTATATACTACTAATATTAGGTGTTTACCTATGAAATTGACGTTCTTCAGTATTGGCCATTTCAAACCAAATAAAAAATTTTGATTGGCTGTGAATTCTAAATTCAAATTAATTTTTTGTTTTAAAAACATGACATTTTTTTTACAAAGTTAGTCTTCTGTTTATTGATTAACTTTGTATTTTCATTACGTTTGAACATTTTTCGTAATAATGGTGGATACTTTAAAAATTCGTGTAATTATGGAATATGAGTTCCGTCGTGGCATCAACGCGGTACAAACGGCACGTAACATCAACAACGTTTACGGAGAGAACTTTACAAACGAACGCACAACCCGTTATTGGTTTTCCCGGTTCCGTTCTGGAAATTTTGATTTGAAAAATGAACCTCGTGGTAGTCCAGATACTTTGGTCAACAATGATGAATTAAAGGCGATTGTGGAAGCTGATGATACTCAATCTGCAGCCGAGCTAGCAGCAGCTTTTGATGTTGACATCAATACAATATTGATCCATTTGTGACAAATTGGCAAGGTAAAAAAGCTTGATAGATGGGTGCCCCACGAACTTAACGATCGCCAGAGCAACGTACTCGTTGAGACCTGCCTCGCGCTGGTCAATAGGCACAGAAATGAAAGTGCGACGAAAAGTGTATTCTCTTCGACATTCGAAAGCGCTCAGCAAGTTGGTTAGACCCTGGTTCAGCACCAAAGCAATGGCCTAAACGAAAAATGACCTCTAGAAAGTTGATGGTCACTGTTTGGTGGTCTAGTGCCGGTGTGATTCATCACAGTTTTTTACCAAACGGCGTGGGCATTACTGCAGATGTGTTCTGTAACGAACTGAAGACAATGATGGAGAAGCTTGCACATCTGCAAACAGCTTTGGTAAATCGGTCGTCCCCGCTGCTCCTACACAACAACGCGCGACACCATTCTGCTTCAAGCTGCTAGAGTTGGGGTTGGAAGCTCTCCATCATCCACGTGTCCCGCGTCCGTTTCCTCAATGCTGAGGGTCCTGATCATCTCGTGGAAACAGTCTGTCGTTGGTGATCCGTCGCCACTTTTCCCTATCTGCCACCGTGTGCAAATCATTGATAACCGACGTGCCGAGAGTGGTGCAGATCTGGTCCGACCAACGTGTTGGGCATCGGCCTCTAGGTCTTATCCCGTCGATTTTTCCTGTGACAACCAGCTCCTAAAATTTGACAGTTTTTTCTGGCAATGTGACCTCATCACTTGTGTAATGCCCGTTTGGCTTCATATAAAGATTTATATTTGATGTCATAATGCTTAACAATGGAGCTATAAACATACGCCAACAAATACACCCATGCGCCCTCCAAAAACGTTGAGTAAAAAACGTGCTAATCTGAGGCGTGAGTAAGCGGTAGACTCTTTGACTAAAGTACTTTATAATTATCAGATTCTAGCAAGGTCTTATGAACCATCAAAGTTTTTTTTATAAAGGCACTTTATTGAATAAATTAGTTAATGAGATTGATAGGTGTGGGATCTATATTCTGGGCAGACGTGTGACTGCACTAGGTAATTAAGCATTATGTGCCATGCGTAAGTGAAATTAAGAAAAATAATTGATACGTTCTAACTCCACTAGAAATTACTTCCTATCAGATATAACTCGCTGCTCGTTTGTGGGCTTAATTCGATAAAGCGTATCAGATTTCACCCCTATTCTGATAAAGAATCGATATCAAAATAGTAAGAACGAATAATAACAGATATTTAGAGTTTAATGCTCATCCAGTACTTACTTCAGAATGGTTGTTCGATTATATTTTGGTATAATATATTTAGAATTGATGTATATATTAATTTGTTTATTTATATTCTTCTTTTATAAATTAGTGCCAAACCTATGAAAATACCCAACTAAATATCGAATTGACCTATAGATAAAACCTTTCATCCCACCCACCCATCTAATTTTCATTTGTGAAGCTTCATTTTTGTTAAGATACGTGCAAAAAAGATTAAATAAATAAAAATCTCAAGGTATTGCACAATATTTTAATTACTGATACTTTTCTTAAATATCTAATTCCTATGTATGAGATTGTCGTACATAGGCGTTACATATTTCGTGTTTCCATTATACGAAATACAAAACTTCAATACATACTAAATAAACAGAAAGCCTAGTATGTAAAGTTTGCGATATATTAGTATGGGTACGTAGATAATTAAATTTATATGCTTTCCACGAAATCATTTCAAACTTTGAAATAATTTCAATAAGATTTTCACATTTCGCTAACTTTGCCAATAAGTTTATTAGTATACTGTGATATTTATAGCAAAGTAGAAGAATTTGGTACAAAATTCAAACCAATTCAGCTAACGAGTCCATTACTGGTGCAAATAAATGATAGAATGCTTGACCACAATCACACCTAACTTTGAGTAGCGATACACTATTAAATGGCAAACACACACTAAGTCTACGCCTGGTAACTGTTATTTTCCAATATAATGTGGGTGTCTAAGTCACGTCGAATCCACTGCGTAAACGGAAAAACTTACATATGCAGAAATATATGTTAGTCCTTTGCTATATAATGACGATAAATTGTAATCTAGTCTTGCCTGTTTATACTTTTTTTATATTATATTAGGGGTGGCAAACAAGAACAAAGTTCGCCTGATAAGTACAGTACGTGATAACTGTCTACATCCGTGCTCCACAAAGTTTCAGGATTATACAGAATATTTAATGAATATGAGAATATGTATGATAAAAATTATTTATATAGAATATATATATTTTAAAATAATATATATATATATATATATATATAACATTAAGAAATTATCTAAATGTTATTATTTAATTTTTAGGCAAAAAATGAAATTGTTTTGAAATGTTGATTCAATCATTTTTATCAAATTTTTTATTTATTATTAATTAAAATAAGAATAATACATTTATATTATATATATTTTATTATTTTTCATACATCAAACTATATAAAATCGTTAGTGAATAATACAGGTATATGTTAAATTCCTATAGATATAAAATCTTATAAAAATATATTAACAAAATATTTTTTTCTATACTTTGGGCCTAAGGCACATTTAGTATGAGAACCTATAATCCGATAGCCTGTCCTTTTCATGTCAAATTAAGAAGCGCGACATGAAGATATTATCTAATAAGTATTGAATCAAATATCAATAGTGTATACGGTTTCATTCACTCACCTTTAAAAGCACAACTTCTTTCGGATAATATTACGTAGCATGGCTACCCTTTTAGAACAGTATACTATAGGGCATCTCTTTCGAATAGAATTACTGGTGCGCGAAGTATATACTACTTCTATCAACATGGCTGAACTTATTTGACACTTTATTTGAAACTTTGTAATGTCTAAAATTTAATCGAACAAATTTTATTACCTCATAATAATGAAAGTGTACCTATATATTAATATTGTTGATCCGATATGAATTTATCAATATTTGAATAGTACATTATATTTATTGCACTTTTCTCTTGCGTTATATTATTATACAATCTACATAATTTATAATGTGTTAATAACGTGGAAACGTAGCCGGTATAATTGATTTTAGCAACATAGTCTTTTTCATTTCAAAGCGTGTAGTTCGCATAACTTGATCAAGATCTAATGAAAGAACAGATAGACAAACTATCTCCTACCGATGACAACAAACACCAACACTCGGCGGTATCGTTGTGTGGCTGTGTATTTTATCTTCTAGTTATGTTAATTATATATTCTCCTTTAAAAGTTTAAAATAAACCTCTATAAATTTTTAATATTAGGTCCTTACATATAAAATTAGCGTATTATACGGAAATTAAAAGTTCATAAAGTATTATTTTATGAAATTACATATTTAATCAATCGTAGTATATACCATTATTATCAATGCACTGTATTATTACAAATGGCAAGCATTTCACAGTTAGTTCGTTGATTCCATTGCTGCAAAAATTTGGGAGCGAGAATCAATAAAACCTTTGAAAGCGGTTTGGAATGACTCATTGATTTTTTTTCCTTTGTTTTTGTCTAAATTCTGATAAATGTGGTAATCTGTTCGAGCAAGGTCGGGGAGTATGGTGGCTTTTGGAGATTTTTCAATCGCAGCTCCTCTAATTTAACGACCGTCTGTTGTGAAGTATGGGGTCTAGCGTTGTCCTGAAGCAGCAGTGGACTATAGCAATTGACCAGTCTCAGTTGTTTGACGACTAGCTTTTCCATCCAACCAACCAACGAATTCATTCCAACGAACCAACGTGCCGAGCTTTCTTTTACAGTAGCTTTCCCATATACATCATTAAACCTTCGAGCTGTAACTGCAGCGCTTGTGCGACGGTGTCATGTTTGTAAATAACGCGATATCTCAAGGGTTTTGTTAACAGAAGGATGTCAAAGAAAATACAAATAGCGAGAAAACATATGAATCAATAAATGCGAAACGGAATACACAAGCCTAAATTTGAAATACATTTGAATTTGGAACTTAGGAATATATAAGGACCTATATATTAATATATATATATATATATACAACCCAAATATATACAACAGAAATATCAATATTTCTAATGTATTATATAAGAAAAGTAAAACTGTGTTTCATTCGTTATATAATAGGGTTTCCCGTCACTTAGTGACACGGACACACGCTTCTACTTTTACTTCCTTGATTATGTTAGACCTAAACGCCATGAACCCTAAGGTTTACTTATAGCTGTATTCTTTTATATAATTATATTATTATTGCTGATATCATAAAATAGAATGACTTAAAGCATCGTTGCTGTAGGGATATCAGAATTTTTATAACATCACGGTGACCTGTTTATTTATTGAGGAACTTCCAACATTTATGTAGCTTTCGGGCCTTGCCAAGAATTGCAACTTAGATAACTTTCTCCACATTTTCTATGGTAAATTACTTGGAAAGGAAGTTAAAACTTTCATTTAAAAGTTGGTTGTCTCAGAAGAATATATTTATATAGAGAAAATGGTATATATAAACTGATGGTAAGAGTCAGGAATTTTTAACGTCATTTATGTTTCACAAACCAGGTGAGAGAGTAAAAATATTTAGTCCTTTTTTATACGTGAGGAAGTGCCTTATGCATACGCGTACTTGCCATGCCATGCCATGGACGGGTAATTTCGGACTCGCGTCGACTTCTCCGCTTATAGAAGAGCTGCAAGAACGCTATCGCATACATCCCCGTCTCTACCAGCGCTGGCGTCCGATCAGAAGCCCCTTCTTGGTGAAAAACACCCTCCCTCCATCTCTTCAGGCACGGCACGATGGGACACGAGAGCACCTTCCTACTCGGCCTTTTATCTATAAACGTGTAACGGACTCCCCCGAGCCGACCACGCTGATGCCATGGGGAACATAAAAGCTAGCACTTTTTTCTACATGGGGAACGGTTTTTCTACGGGCGCGCCTTCCTACTCGGCCTCTTCTGTAGGTGGTAAGTGGAATCCTCAGAGTCCGCCCCCAGACGCGATGGGGGTTAGTAAAGCTAAACAATCCCAGCCGTCTGCGGCAGATCTTGTCTACGCCATGCAGTCCACCCCAGTACACGTCCAAGGCGAGCTCTTCACGAGCCCACCCAGAGTTGCATCCTTGGGCCGACCAACGCGCGCCTTAGGCCGGCTCTTAGCTTCACCGTGGGTGACCAAGTCATGGTTACTATGCCCACGCAACGACATGGCGAGAACCCCTCGGGAAGCATAGCACTGTACCTGCAATCTCATCGCCCGTAGCGGGTCAAGTTCATAGTTCCCCCATCGACCACAATCGGCCGCGGAGGATAGGGAGACAGGCAACTTCCTTGCCACCTTAAAAATTAAACGCTATAAAACTAACAATTTTTACTTAATGTATAGTATTAAACTTTAAATTATGTTCAACTGTTAATTTGTATAAATCGGTATAAAAGTTAAAAATAAAATTATTTTTAAATTGAATTATAATATATTCTTACGCAAATACCATTTATCGTAGTAATAAAATCCTAAGCTTACTGAAAGGAATTTCAAAATAGACGTTTTACAACTCGGAATAGATAAAAAAATAATAATCCATATTCAACAAATTAAAACAAATAATTGAATTCCACAAAGCCGACTCCACAAACTTATTGTTAAGTCTCGGACTCACAGAAACGAACTTTGTTGAACTTAGCTTTTAACTTGACTTGGGTATCTTCCCCAAACGTTTATTGTATTAATGGAAAGAAAAGAAGATATATAAAAATAGATGCTGGATGTTTAGGGAAGGATCACGCGCTTACAGAATACCAGCGTAATATAGCAGCATAACAACGCTGTTTCGTTTGTAGAGAACCTTATTATTGTTCGCTTAGCATTTGAGCTAAGTCAGAGCTGATAACTCATCTACATTATGATTTCTTACCGAGGCAGTAATCACTTGCCAAAAAAAGGTAATATTTATTTATTTATTCATTCATCGACTTCACTTAACTGCAATGATAAGTTTACTCCATCAAAAGATGCAAAAAAAGCTCCTTCCTTTTCCATTTGAGACCTAATAGCAATCTTGACGATTCAAAAGTATTTCGCATGAGCTTAACTGAATAAAGCTGCTTTGGATTTGATTTGAGGAACTATTTTACATCACTATCTTATGTCAAAAGTCCCTTTTACCGCGTTTTTCCGCCTATACGCGCCAATCACAGAAACAATTAAACAAATGGGTGAGATTGATTGGGTCAGCTCGACCGGGGTAGGACCACGCCCTCACAGAATATCAGCATAAAATAGCAGCCTAACGCTGCTGTGTTTCGTCTGGTGTGGTGAGTGCAGGGATCTGGAGATCTTTCTTACTGATGAAATGAAAAATGATTTCAGATGTCATGAACCGCAGAAATCATTTACCATCAGGTGAACTGTGTGCTCGTTTGTTACTCTCGATGTAATAAAAAAAAGAATGTCGAGTTAGGTAAGTTCAATCGGCGGATCCAACTCGGATGGGAAGCGTTCGGAATACCACGACATATCTTCTCGTCAAACATCCCTCAATGTCTTAAAACAAAAAATATTTAACCAGTGCATGTTGCCAATGATGACTTACGGTACAGAGATATCCTTCACTGTTGGCCTTATGAGAAAGCTATTGTGCTATGAGGCGGGTTATGCTCGGTGTCTCTCTGCGTGATAGAAAATGCAAGTAGAACGAGGGTGACCGATACAGATAGAAAGATTACCAAGTTGAAATGGAAATAGGCTCGCAATATACCTCGTAGAACCGACGGGGATGAAATGGCACCCTGAGATTGGTGTAGGGTGACCTTCCACAAGATGGAGCGACCACCTATATAAGTTTGCGGGAAGTCGATAGATACAGGTGGCTCGGGATCGTGTTTTCCGACAATCTAAGAGAGATGATTATGTACAGTAGTAGACTATGGTTAGGCTGTGACGATGAAGATGGTGAAGTAAAGTGAATAAAGTAAAACTTCGGACGAAATCGGGATGCGGTACTTCTAAAAATATTCAAAAAACAATGTACAATATACAGGGTATTAGGAGACCGCTTCCGAAAACGAAGACAGACGATAGTACTAATGAGATCTTTGGTGATGAGACGGGAAAAATTCGATCCTGATTAAAAAAAAAACATATTTTTAAAACGTTTTATTAGCATTATTTACGCTCCATCATGTTAGTACATCTAAATTTAAATTTAAGTTTCAAAAAAATACATTACTTTACTAAAAAAAACCAGCAATGAAACACAAAATCAAAAACAACTGATGCTAAAAAATACTAAACATAACAATCAATCCCGCGAAAACAAACCGCTTCTTTAGCGGTGAGCTGCGGCCGCTGTTGACGGCACATTGATCATTTCCGCGGTATCTGCGCCGCGCCGCCCGGCGTTCCTTTTATATATATATAAATATATATATATATATATATATATATAAATATATATATATATATGTAGACTAGAAATATATATATATATATTTGTTTAACATGTATTTACATGTTTGTTTAATATGTAAATACATGTTAAACAAACTTTGCAAGTTTTAAGACGTATTTGTGAACAATAAAGATTGATTTCCTCCTGGTCGATTTCGTGATCGATATCTTTCTAGTTATTAACAGAACAGCAAATGCGCACGATGTGTTATAGAGCCGTAAGCATCCCCGCGAATATGCACGACTCATATTTAATAAGATTGGAAGTAGGTTTAGATCCTAAGTCAGAGACACGGAACATGGATACAAAATATCCAGTTGCGAAAACGAACAAAACTTGATGCACAAATTTTGTTCCATGGCTGGAAACGCTCTGAAGACTACGCTACGCGATCTTTCTCGTGTAAATTGTTGAACCGTCGACTTATTTTAAGTTAGTTTGCAACTTTGAAAGCGTTTTAATGAGGTGGGGGAACTTGATGCTTTCTATAGAAATCTCTCATAGACTGAAAACAAAAAGAAATTATGTACTTAACAATAAAGAAAAATATAGACAAGTTTTTCCAAAGTAAAAAATGCTCAAATTTAATGATGAAATTGCGTCTATTATATATTTTGTTTAAAGCTAATATGTTGTTTGTAGATTTAGACTTCTAGTTGCCCGAGTAGCTTACCGCTGTGTTGCACAGCCTCAACTCCATTCCAATACGAAGTCATTATTCGTGCACAACAAATTATTTTACATATTATAAGTTTTTTTCTTGTTATGTTTGCAAACTCGTCACCTTGTCACTGCCAATGCAAGAAGCTGTTTATTGGCCTCAGTCATTACTTATCATCAGGGAAAATGTATCCTCGTTTGTAACTTTGGTAAATTAAATTACAGCACTATAATATATATTGCAAAGTTGACAGCGTCTAGTCATATCACAACATATTGTTTTATTCGTAATCAACAAGCACATAATTATCATGCTGCATTATCATTCAGTTAAAAACAAGTAATTGCATATCAAAAATAAACTTATTGATAAAACAAGAATTAGGAAACATTTTAAAATTAATTATCATCATTCTCCGCGATCCATTCTGAAAATACACCTCACCTCACCACTTTCCAATGCGTTCCCGAAATCCGAACCCCAAGCTTATGAGAGGTTGCCCAACACTGGCTGAGGCTTCAAGGGTAACAACGCAGCAGCTCAATGCTCCTGTGTTTCGTCTGGTGAGTGCAGGGTTCCGTAGACACCTGACACACCTTATTACTGGTGACTTATTACTGGTGACGAGGCATTCCATCTCAGCCTCAAGGGTAACAACGCATCTGCATTATGATTCCTTGCCAAGGATGAATGTAGATGTCATGGGCCGCAGGAATCACTTGCCATCAGGTGAACTGCGTGCTCGTTTGTTACTCTCATTGTAATAAAAAAAACATAAAAATTTTACTAACTACAATCTTGTGCGTATTTTCATTAGGAATTGAATACATTATGTACAATTTGAAATTTCTTATATTCTCAGACTATGAAAGATTTCTAACGAACGTTCTCCCACTTCATTAAAACGCTTTTAAGGATGCAAACTTAGACGCTACAGTTCAAGAATTTACTCGAGAGAAAGATCGCGTCAGTCTTCAGAGCATCTGACTAGTCTAATTTCCAGTCGAGGAATAAAATTTCTGCAACACTATTTGTTAGTTTTCGCGTGGTCTTGATGTAGTATACTGCTTCCTGTACTGCATATGACCCTACCTCCTTATTGCATATAAGTCATTGCATCTAATTTAAAATGGCACTTAGAAAATATACTAATACTTTCCTAGGCAGCCGAGTTAAGGAATGCAGCGCTGGCATCCTTTTGTGACACCAGGATTAGTGACACTAATAAGCTTTGGATTCTGTATATATTTTCTTTGGATTTTCCATCATTAATGTCCATTACTACTTTCGTGCCCGTCCATCTGTAGTTAATAATAATAGCGTTATTAATTTAAATAATCCTTTGTCAGAAGCAACTGACCAAGCCAAGGTTCGGCCCTCTCGGGCACCCTCGAGTCCCGAGACGCTCCCACGAAACAGGGTAATTCCCTCACGAGGGCCCTTGTGCTGGTTACCCATATATAGGTCTTGACTGAGTGCCATGAGCGCTCGGTCACCTCTCAACCCGATGAAAATGTAAAAGCCCTCGGGCTAACAGCGGCTATTTGCCCGAATAAAACAAAATAAATAACAATCCATCTGTATGCTCCTTAATCCCGAAAACTAACCAGTAAACAGAGTTTTCGCCAAAGATCAGATTCATATACTTTAACTTCATCTACACGGCTAATAGAGCATTATTAGGAAGACTAGTAAATAACAATAAACGAACGAAAACTATAACATAAACATTCAAGGTATCCGACTAAATCTCCATTACACTCGTGCATAAAACTAACAAAACAACTTCTCTAATGAATTTAAAAGCCCGTATTTCACGATTTACACAATGTACCCGAAACATTTTCCAAGTAATTTGGGTGGCTACAAAATGCGCGATTTGCCTTAGTATTAAGAATAGCGTGAAATATTTAATATTATTGTATAAAAGTTACATTAGTGCATACTTAAAGTGCAATAAAAGACGGGTTAACAGACAGCGATAGTTCCAAGCTGCAGCTAAAATCAGGCGGCTCCATGTATTAGTTAGCTGGACCGGGAAAGGGCCACGCTTACACAAAAAAAAAACAGAATTAAATAGCAGCTAGCCGTTGCTGTAGCGTTGAGTGAAGCAAACCGTGTTACGATATGAATAACGGATGACGCAGTTCATCTTAACCGTTAGGCACGAAGCATCTTCATTATGATTTCTTATCGAGGATGGATATGAGTGTCACGGGCCACAGGAATCATTAAGTTACCATAAGTGAACAATTAAAAAATTCTACGTTGGTATTCTGTGAGGGCATGGTCCTTCTTCAGTGGAGTCATTCCATCCATTTTACACCGCAGCCACAGCAGAGTGGCTCTGGCGCTGTTTTATTTACTGTCAAGTTTAATGGCTACACACCCATATCGTAAGCTCAATTCAAGTACAACATGCTGCTATGTTCAGAGACAGTGTTTACTTCTGTTTGTTTCACAACTAAGCCGGACCATTTTAAGTACGTACACTCATATTGTCTCGCTATTACATATTTATGCTCAAATATGAGAAACGCAAACTTAAGTTCAGTTGAGTTGTAAAAGATTTTAGTGAATTAATGCATTATAGAAGGAATTATTTCTACACGAGTACGAAGACGTATATTACTATAAAAGATGGCCGCGGTGTCCAAGAGCTCGGTTTTAATTTCACCTTATGCAAGCAAACTGAATTCGTTCTTTGGCACCATACCATTAGTAAAAATTGCGCACACGCCCTTTGTCTTTGACCTTTGTAACTCGAGCGGCAATATTGAAGCATCTCCACTGCGTCTGCGCAGGTCAAGGGCGAACCATAATTATTAATATTTAATTTTGAGTTAATTATCGCGCAATTGTTAAACTATTAATTACCTTGATTCGGTTCGCTCTAACACGTGTTCTTGTGCTTACTTAAAATAAAAATTGATGGCGGCTTTTTTTATATCACTTTCACTAAACATTCAAATAAATTTTGCTTCAGTGTTTCCGCCTAGTATTAATAAGATTATTATAGATCGTCCTAGGTAGTTGGTAAAACTTCCAAATATCTAATATAATCTAACAAATAACTCAACAAAATATTTTAGTTGTGAAGTTCACTAATTCTCATTGAAGTCGCGTAGCGGACTAAATAAAAAACCCCTTTTAAATAGCAAGCAAGCACAGCAATGGGTTCTATATATAGTTATAGACTAATTCTGATTTGAAATAATAAAAATCTCAACTCCGAGTACGTATATTAATTATAACAAAGCTACAAAATATTCAATCAATGAGCATTCAACGTCACTAATCGTAAATTGAAGCGTCAATAGGCTAAAATGATTTAGGGTACGGTCTGTGACACTTACGGTCGTGGGTCGGGATCCACTATACAACTATTGTCGGCAACATCTCCTTAGTTAAAGTGGTTAACTGGAATGTTAGCTAATTTAATAGCACTTTTAGCACACTTTAATAAAAAATACATTCCCTTAGTTCGACAACTTTTAAAAAACACTTTGGTTGATCCCATCTGTTCTTCGTAAAACTATTCTAATAATCTATGTCAGTACGATCTTTGTGAACAGGAGTGGAATATCATTCTATATTGCAAGTTAGTATAGTATCACTGTGAAACCTAACAGACATGACAGAGATTTCTGTCTCACTACAGACGCTTTACGCACACTACACTAAATTTGCGCCCATCGCCACTTTTCACTCACTTTGGAAACACAGAACTTTAGATCTCTAGTTGCCAATCTCATCCGACAGAGACAAATCAAGCATAGATCTAGTAGTAAAGTACATAGAGTAAATATAATATTTACGTGTTTACTACCTATATATTTTCTCATACATATAAATATAATACATACAACGAACTCTAAGCCGTTCAAAGCCTTTGACTACTAGATAAATCTCAAATGCTCAACATAAGTTCAAAACTATGCTAGTCATCATCTAACCTAAAATCTAGCTAGCGTAGTGCTCGTAGCAGTAACCACGTGCTAAACTTGCAAGGTAAATTCGATGAACGCTCGGCAAACTGCACCTTAATTAGTGTTCTGAAGGAAGGCTTTCGACAAATTAACTAACATGTTTGATCGGTTCGAATCTTAACTAAATGTTGAATTAAGATTCAAAACGATCATGCAGATTTGTTTCAAACGAATATACTTAGTCTACAACAAGCTTTATAAGATTTGATGTGTAGCAATATTTGTGAGATGTTTTTGACGTATTTCTCTCGGATGTGATCGCATTTTACACTTATTCCGACATTGATATTCCTATCCCGTTTTTATAATCCATGTGAATCTTGCACGACTTTGCAGTTATTTATTTCATATTTGAAAACTGATAACCCGTGTGGAACTTGCTGGAATTTAAATATTTTGTGCATGTTTTTATATAGATTCAGTTATTGGTCGACAAATGTAATATATATATGTAACTTATATATTTTCATAGTTTATAATTAAGATTTGTATATGTATATCTTTTGGTATATACCCACGGACAAGACATTGTGTTAGTTGCGAATAAACAAAATTGTCATTATATGAGGAAGGTACCAACTCATGAAGCGAGGACATGTAAGAACATATCCGGTAACACAGTATTACCAGGTCGGAGTATCTAAGTGATGAAATTAGATTTAAAACCAGATAAAAAATTTTGTTTTAAACTATTAAGTTATTGAAACGGAGAGCATGTGCGTGTGTATGAGTTTTATATAAGTGATTGGAGATATTTGAGCCAAAATAAACTATTTTAATGACGCTAGTAAATCTTCGATCTTCTAATGAATCTAATTGTAGTAATCACGAATGCACCTCTTTTTTGCAACCATACTCTCGAAATCGACTCACGACGTACGCTTGTGGTCAAATATTCTCGTATAAAATCTGTTGTTAATTTTAATTTCTTGACCATAGTAGATTAAGTGTGAAGGTTATAGATTTAAAATAAGATGACATTTATATTACTTAATCTTTTATATTAATAAAAATATATTTCTACAAAATTCGTCTTGAATACAGATAAAAACATTTCAATATTTAGTGTTACCTCTACCTCTAATTACAGCTCCTAATCGGTTCTTCATAGACCGGATAAGATTTTTCACTGTTTCTTGAGAAATGCCATCACATTCTTCAGCGAGTGCGGCTTGAAGCTCCGATCTCGTTGCTGACGTAGGATTTCTAACCCGAACTTTTCTTTTCAACTCGTCCTATAAATACTCAATGGGATTTAAGTTTTGACTACGTGCTGGCCACTACATGCACTCAATTTCGAACTTTTTCGCATTGCCCTGCTTTGTCACAAAGTTTTCACCGATCTTAAATACATCAGTTCGCAGTAAAACCTCTAAATTTGCCGCTTGTTTCGATGAAAACCAACTCGGTATTTGCTACCATTGAAGTGCCCACCCAGTAACCTCCTCCAAATGCCACATTTTCACTTATAGCACTGAGCGAATCGCTCTCCACGTCTTCTGTACACTCGTTATCGTCTATCGCTGCCATGGAGACGCCACTCTGCTTTCATCTGAGAAGAGAACAAAGCTCAACTGTTCGTCAGTTCAGTTCAAGTGTTCTCTTGTATTTATATTGTACAGGTGCAAAATTACCAGAAAACTACAAACTACTTGAGAAGGTGGTAAATCAGACAGTAAGGCAAATATTTTGAGCTCTTCTTGTTTTATATAACTTTGGGCCAAATTCAAAGTATTTATTATGTCAAGGATACAGTTTAAAATAAAGAGTGGCACACTGTATGAAAGATGTTTTGATGGGTAGTGAAAATGTTTGGACGTAGACTCTCTATAATACAATAATAGTCGTTTTAGAAGCTACAACAGGTAAATAAGGATCGGCATAAGGTAAAGTAAACTGTTTTAAGGAGGTTAGCGTCTGTGATTTGTACATATACATACATATACAAGGGCTCCTCGGCGTGGCCCTCTTGCGGGGGTGGTAGGTTGGTGCAGTGTTGGAGTGTAGTGTGTTGATCTGGGCTTAGGCCCTGGTGGTCGCGTCGTCGGGATCGTCGAGGGCGTGCCTCGGTCTTTTCAGATGCGGGGGATATTCCAGATGGCAGTGTAAGTGACGGCACTCACAATCACCGGTGTTTAGTGTGTGACGGCATAGTCGAAGTATCAGCAGGAAGCCTGCTTCAGGTATTGAGCTATGGTCGGGAGCTTAAGAAGCCGATGATGAAGCTATGTGTGTGCACCTGACCGGTGGCCCTGGGCATGAAGCGATTTTGAATTACCTGAAGTCAGTAAATGAGACGTGGGTAGGCATGTCCCGCCTCTGTGGACTTGCGTATGTCATTATGGGTCGGATGCATGCTTTGTAAGGTGTAGTTTTATTACGCAGATAAAATTTGGTATTTTTATTTGTAACGCGTGCAAACGACCTGGAGTGCACGTTACCCAATTCCGTACGCGGGTGTTATGCGGACCGAAGGTGAGTCTTTTACCTAATGTAAAATATTAGCTATGGTTGGGAGATGCGGCGTTTTGTTGCGTCGAGAGAAGTACATGGCTACACTTTTGGTGGGTTTAACCCCGATCCTCCATTTCCGAAACCGTTTACCCTGGTTTGAATCCAGACACATAGAGGCTGTCATCAGCGAAAAGGGTTATATATTAGGCCTTGTAGTACTCCGGCTCGAATGGAGTGAAACTCGGAACGTGTTCCCTCAACGCGGTATCGAAAGATTCGATTGCAGAGAAAGTCTCGTATGATTAGTAAGAGAGGATCTGGCACACTGAGCTCAGCTTTAGCCATAAAGTTTGTATATGAGTCTGTTGTGCCAGACCTTGTCGAAAGCTTTCGCCACGTCGATGAAAAGCGCCACGATTTACCAAACCCTGGATAAATTTGCGGTGCACTTGATAGGACATGAGTTTTGGGTGCGAAAATCGAACTGCTCAGTACCTCTGACTCTACTGAGCAGTTCGATTTCACTTCGATCAGATAGCACTTCGGACAGTATTAAATGCTCGAGGCGGGCGAGGATAAGCCTTTCATACACCTTACCCAAGGCTTTGAGTAGGCTTATAGGTCGATACGCTGATGGATCAGTGTATGCTTTAAAGGCTTGAGAAACCCTATGACGTGGGTATTAGGTAGGTTCCAGGTGTTCGGGAACGTGCCTTTGGACATGGCCGCGTTGTAAATTATTACCAATAGGTGTAATGGAAATGGGTAGGAGTTTGATCACCTTGTTGGTGATACCGTCGGGGCCAGAGGCCTAGCGTGGTCGCAGGGTTTTAATTATAGTCTTAACTTCGGTGCATAGAAAATTGAGTACCGGAATCGCTAGGTTGTTCCTTAGTCCTCCGATCAACCTCCCTGTCAACCATTGCATCGTGAGAGGCGTCGATCGGTATTATCGGTGAGCTCCAATGCTCAAGATTGTCAACCAGACATTCGCCTTTATCTACATCTAAGGTAGATGGTATATTTGGACGCACTAAGAGAGGCATTGTTCGGGCGGTGCCTCCTTTTAGGGATTTAGGAAATCGCCAAACGGTGAGATGGAAAGGTTCAATCGTGGAGAGCTTGTTATGCCACCGATCGTTCCTGTACTGGGCTATACGTGATCGGACTTTACCCTAAAGAGTAAGTAGCACCAGCCAGTTCCTTTCGATGGGTTATAAGTCGTGGGCACAAGTCGCCGCATTCTTGCGGCTCATTAGGTCCTTCATGTCTTTTGGCATGTCCACCGACGGTCATCCACCACGGGAACCTACCTCTAGCAGTCATCGACGATAGACAGGATATACGTTGACTGAAGAGAATTTTTTGGGGATAGGTATCTAGATGCGATGTATATATGCCTTCCTCAGGCTTTTCCTGAGTTTTTCCAGTCAATAAGTCTTAGTGGAAGGTGTGGTTGGGGTGAAGGGCCCTGGGCGGAAATGAGCTCGTGGATTACCTCTATCCCTTGGAAGGCAAGGTTGATGTTTTTGCACTTAGCAATATCAAGCACATCCGGTGTATGGCCAAATGTATATGGGTAATGGGTAGGCGTAAACGGCGCTACGACGTCGAAGTCGAGTGCGTCGCTTAGCGAGTCTAAAGCCAACCCCTAGGGATTGGTTTTTGCGGAATTCTATCGAGTGTATTTGCTATTGAAGTCTCTTTCCAATATGACTGAATACCGAAGGGACAGGAGCTCCACGAGGTCACTTCGCAATGTTTGAGCGTCACGTCTACAAGGGAGGTATAGTTAAATAGAGACCTTTTTGCCCGGTGTATGCCAAAAGGCTCGCACCTATTATATGACATTTACTATATATTGACATATTTATGTAAATTAGAAACGGGATAAATTTGTACTTTTGGTACAGATGTTCTTTTGAGGAGGGACATCGTTGAGAATTCGTCTATTTCATTTAAGTTAAAGAAGATTAAAAAACAAATAAATGCAAAAAGAAATTTACTATATATTTTTACAAAATCACAATATGTGATTTACACACATGAAATTCATCACTTTTTACACTATAAACACAAACATTTACATCACTAGGTTTAAATAATTTTTATAGTTTTTTATTTCTTGAATATAAATACAAACCCTCATTCACCGTTCATTTAAAATCAAACCCACTTCAATTTATAACGTTGAATTAAATATATTTACACAAAATATACATCTTTTAATAAACTCTAAGATAACAATAAATTTAGGCAAGTAAAGCACAAGTTTCTGGCCGCAATATCAATTTGTCAGTTTGACCGGGGTCGGACCGTACTCTCGCAGGATACCAACGTAAAAAACCCGAGTACCGTTGCTGTGTTTCGAATGGTGAGCGTTGGGACCCAATAACAAATAACGAACCATACCATTTCAGTCTAGACAAAGATTTATTGGAGATCTTTCAGATCAACTTTTTATAGTATAGTGACATTTTTAATAATTTATTTTGTTTTCAATTATTAAACCTCCATAATACTTCTTTTTATTAAGGGTAACCCCTATACTTATATTATAGTGATATAAATTAATTCTTTCATAATTTTAAGATTTATAAGACCACAACCTCTTTGAGCACCAAATATATTGACAGCTAAGAACCTTATTCATATAGTGCTACGAGTTGTAACTGAAAGTTTCGTTAAATATACCAATTACGTATTAATATACTTGATAAACTTTTTACATATACGTGCCCCAGTATATTGATTTGAGATTAATAAATCCTTTTTTAAACCTGTTCTCAAATCGGTATAATTAACCATTTGTGCGGAGTGTGTTCCTGCTGGGCGTAATTTACTAAATTACGATCACCTTAACTCTCGTTTCCGTCTTAATTCTATTTAACATATTATACACAATAAACAACTTTATATAAAACGTGTTTTATCATTATAAAATGCATAATGTTCTCATTGTTAATTTAAGAGTACAGTAACATATCTTCTTATCTTTTTTAAAAGTACAACAATCCTGTATTAAAATATTGCTAGAGTCGCTTTACAAAGTAAATAACCAATATAATAAGAAAAGCATCTTAATCCTTAGGCGTGATAATACCTTTATTCTTTATTACACGTCGAAAATGAATATAGGTTCTTACCTATATGGACTACCTACTACCTACCTACCTACTACTGCTACCTGGACTCTTGTCCAGTTTCATATCTTTTTATCTTTTAAAAAGTATAACATCTCTGTATAAAAACATTGCTAGTGTCGTATTACTAAGTTAATAACCAATATACAAAGAGAAGAAATTTCATCTTAACCCTTAGGCGTAATAATACCTTCATTCTATGTCGAAAATTATATATGTATAGTTCGTAAAGGTGTCTATCACCAGCATTAAAAATTAAAAACTAGCTAAAGCATAAACAAACAATCAAGATGCCATGAAAGGGCTACAATTTATAATACCAGAATGACATGTTAACTTTACATTAATTTGGTGTTTGCGAAGAGCATTTCAAACCAACATTTGTTAAATTTTAGCATATATGTTAAACGAGATGAAGTGTAATCCTTGAATTACAATAAGGATCCACATAAAATGACTTATTTCGCATAAGACATGGGCAAGACGAATTTCGCGAATACCAATATGACCCCTTGTAGCTTGGTTGGCAAACACTACTTCGAAATAAACATTCATATGAGGCATTATTTTTTTTAAAATAACGTAAAACTTTAATTGACATTGAACTTAAATAGATAAATTTAGTTGTCAAATTAGAAACAGTAAAATCAAGGCAACTTGTATATTCATTGAATTTTATAAATTAAATCGCTTTTAAATTATATTGCAACTAATAATGAAACCGTACGAGGATTCTAAAATGTAATAATTTTATACTTGGTGAATTTAAACTCACTAACTTATACCCTAAACCAAAACATTTCCTAACGGAGAGCTAGGACATATTTACGGGAACCTTTGTGAGTTATAGTGGTAGAGCAACCCTGACATTTCTAGCTCACACCCTCACAGAATACCAACGTGAAATAGCAGCATAATTCTGCTGTATTTCCTCTGGTGAGTGTATCCGGAGATCTTTATTACTGGTGACCAGGCATTCCACCAGACATCATCAAGGGTGACAACGCATCTGCACTAAGTTTTGTCAAGGATGAATGTAAATGTCATGGGCCGCAGGAATCACTTACCACCAGGTGAACTGTGTGCTCGTTTGATACTCTCAATATAAATCATCTTTCATCTAATAAAAAGTGCGAAAATTAGAGAAGTCACATATAATTTTTCAGTTTCGAGTCTTTTATCTTAAAATGTATATTCCTAAACCGCGAAAAAATAAACGGTTTTAATTACTACATGACAATTATTTTTTATTTTATTGCCTATGCTAAATTCTGTATTATTAATAAACTTAAAAACAAGGAAATGTTTACTTGAAAAAGTTGATTTGACCGACTTTGGTATAAATAGGAATACTCTTATAATATTTCGTAGGTATAGTGTTAAATTTAATACGCGGACCATTCAAATCCCTCATAATAAGAGTTGATAAGTTTTATGCGGTGGTAAAGTTGAGACGATTATAGCTATACTGCAGTCCGACATAAGTTTCATACACTTATTGTTTAAAGTTTCTAAATCACCTCTGGTGTTAATTTGAACATAAAGAGACCGTCATGTGCGTAACCGTTGAGTATACAACTCAATGATAGCGGAATTGAAAAAAAAATTGTTATAATCAAAATTCCAGAGGTAAAAACATAGGAGACTGCAATGTATTAAGGATATCGAAACCTCGGTGACCTAATTCGAGTATTACAGTACCGATACAAAAAATTATAGCTTGACAAGGATCTAAATATTACAATAACATAGCAATTAAAAATGCAAAATTGCTAACCAATAGCACTAGAAATATCTAGAAAAAAATCATTTGACGACGCGATACTGCGACCGGACGACGCGTGGTGTAGTAAGTGACGTTAAGCGAATGGCGAAAATCTACCCCCTACAACCTATGGTATCAATGCAATATTAAATGCCATAATTAAGACACTCTTCACTCTTCAGTTTCGTCCAAGAGAATTCACTTACGTGCTGATGGAGAATGCATCATGGCGTGCTATCAATCGAAAAATTGATTCAAAATAACAGCTTAACGAACGAGGAATGAACGGACACTTCCGCGACCGCACGTAAAGTGTATTTGGGAAATACATACAAAGATTCTTCCGACTCGTGCATAGTTATCGCACGCAGTATATATCATGATTTTACAACAGATCTCACTATTTCACATCCATACACATTTGAAATAGAACTCGGCCATACGGAGCCCAGAATATGCCTGTAAATTTTGATAAGCAGTTTACACAACATTTATTTAATATGCCAAAAGGACTATTTAGTATAACAATAAGTACCTATTTAACTAATAAAATGATTGACAAAAAGGTGAGTGACGATGAGTGATTTAGACGCAAGTGATACTGTATGCATAAAAGATATCAATACTAGACAAGGCAAGGATAAACCACACTATCAGAAAGCTCCTTTTATTTGTGCTTTAAAAATTAATGAAGTGCCAAAGCGAATGGTAAAGCGAGCTTTTGTTATTTATTGTAAGCTCAGTGCAGAGACGGAAGACTTATGTCTATACTTTATAAAACTTTATAAGCGAGCTTGAATCAGCGAATAAAATTGCGAATACCCATCATATGTATAGTGGATTTTGGCAGTTTTGCGACTTGACGCCTTATATAGTGTACCGTTTTAGGATGCCGAGTGGGTTAAGGAATGCTCCATCGACGTTCCAGCGGCTTATCGATAGTCTTCGTACACGACGCACCAGCCGGATGATTTATAAATCATATCCAACGTTTACTTCGGAAAAGATATTTATGACGTGCGCGCACGTCTTTGAAACGTTACACTTATTCAAATCGTACGCGAACAGAAAGAATTTTTGATTTTTATTTGATACATTAGTCGTTATACGTGATCATGTGAAATACGTTGAACATGTTATTATCCAGGATGGAATGACTCCGGATGATAAAGTTCGTGCAGTTTTAGGGATGAAGGCAACCTTCGTCTATCATCATCTTCGCATCATATTCAAATATGCACCTCGTTTCAAAATTTTGGTCTGGAGTCAGCTGTAAGAGAATCGGGCTTGATCTTGACCCAGCCCAAGCATGAGCGTTTGAAGTGCTTAAGTAACTCGTCTGCACCTTTTCTGATCCGGAATATAATAAGCAATTTGTATTGAGAACTGACGCGAGTAATAACCACCTAGGAGCTATGTGGCTGCGAAGTTAATAAAGATTAAAAGCAGACTGAGTATGCCAATCAAATACTCTTGTCTATATAACGCAATTACAGCACAAAAAGAGCAAAGTTTTGGACGTCGTATCAGCAGTAAGGAGTTTTAGAGGAGATATACGAAGGTCATAAGATCATAACAGACAGCGATCATCATTAAGTCGAGTCAAGTCACAGTAGGGTTTGTTCATTCGGCACTTGAGTTGCAAGTCTTGAGTATTAAAATCCAGTACACACCTCAAAATCCAACGTCGTTGCCGATTCGTTAAGTCATCCTGCCTGCAACGAAGAGAATAGGAATAAGTGTGTATCTATCCCGTCGTAATAGACTTGCCTAATCGAATGAGCCCTCGACGAGTCGACATGCGCAATAGGACCAAGAAATAGTCATTAGCGAGTTGAAATATACATCACGGGAAGAGGCTATTTATGAAGCATACATATACCATACTGATGTCGCAGTGTGACGCAGATATTTCCTCTTTTATTACGGCTCGAAAAGAAAAAAAAAGTGTCATGACATTGCATTAGCTGATCATAGTGACGTCGATGGAAAATATCACAAAATCGCTCTGAAGTTTTACTTTCTAGGTATGGGCTGAATTATAGGAGACTAAGTCATGCACCATTTGTCATCGAGAAATAAAGCATCGGATTCTAAGCTTACAGATCTTCTGCACAATCCCCGTTCTTAATCAGAGGTGAAGTTTTGACCGTTGGTTTGTTCGGACCACTGCCTGCAAGAAATAAGGGAGGATAAGTGGATTTTATTGGTAGAGGATACCGCGGCTCGGTTGTTTAAACTTTATACTTTAGAGGCGGTAATTTCGGAAATGCGCGCTCGTCGCCGTTATAGATTCCTTCGATATTGTTTTGCAGCTTTGTCGCATAGCGTCAGACAATGGAGTGCAAGTACATTTTCTCTGTAATGTAACAATGCATGTTTATTTTAGGCATTGCTCAAGTGCTATTGCAGTGCTTTAACATTTACCCGCTAAACCGGCTGTCAGTTTCCGATTTCCCGCCTCTTGAATGCATATCGTTCAACATGACCACAGCACCTGCCGGCGATAAGATTCGCAATTAATACTGCAGTTTGTAAAACCACTGTCGATAGTCTAAAATTTCTAACGTTGGCTATGGAGAGGAGTTCTCCAGTCGATGTACATAATATCATGTCTGTGCTCAGCAAGAATAACTTCTTTCACACTTTATCTAAATATATTTGTACAATCAACCTTGGTCGGTTAGGCAAGGGGGTATCAACCCTAGTCCACTTCCCACCTACAGAGGAGGCTGAGTTGGAAGGCGCGTCCGCGTTCCGGCGCGCCTTGCCTAGAGGGGTGGAGAGCAGGATGTCCTCCTACTGTAGGAGGGGCCGCTTACCGGCCGGCGCAGGTGCGAGAGCGTTCCCGTAACCCCGCCGTACGCGACGAAGGTGGAACACCATGGGGTTTTAGTCGGTGCAAGTCCGACATAACCCATCCTTGCCCCCACAGGATTGGGTATGCGTAGGCATTTCCTCATGTAAAAAAGGGGGTTAACAACCCCAACAGGATCGACAAATGGAGTTCGTTGACAGTTCTCTTAGTTCTAAGGAAGTTATTGGGGTTACCAAAAATAATTCGTCTAAGTTAAGTAACCAAGAAATGGTATGAAATTGTACGAGTTATAGTCCAACAAGTGACTTGATCGCAGATTCGTTTGCCCCTGACAACGGATTAGCAAATTCCACGTTTCGGAACTCGGCGTTTTGTAGCCGAAATAGTTGGCCTCCTCCTCCTGTAGTTCTTAGATGTCAAAGCCTCTTCGCAAATATGTTTTCCTGTTTACAAAATCTCTTATGAGCGAGAATGCGCGAATTCAATTGGAGTACGTATTGTCTGTGCAGATGGCGTAATAAGAAGTTTATATCATGGAACATCCATAAGGTCAGAAATGAGAAGGGTAACGTGGGTATCCGGGAAGATCACGATGCTTTGGAATCAATTGGGAGGTGTTCTCAACGAGACGCGTGCGCGGTGATGATATTTCATCATATTTTAATATGTTTTGGTTTTACACATTTGAAAGATTTAATAGAATAAAAGTGCTTCAGTTAGTTCGATCTTTATGTCAACAACCCAAGGCCTGGGACCACAGGCTACAACTTTTGCTTTTGTTTCTCTGTGCCACAACAAACTCGACGCAACTGGAATAGGATGCGTAATTATCATGATCATCGCAGAAGATATACGGTTTATAGACAAAGGGAACAAATCAAACTTTTGCAATGCCCTTTATATGTGCATTGTGAAGACAAAATAACCAATGACTTACCGCATGACGCATTCAACAGTTTTAATATATCTTTATTTTTGTTGATATATTTCATCGCAAACTTAAACTTTGTAGTTTTACTGTTTCTTAATCAGGATGATTTTTTACACTTCCTTGTGAAAAGTGAAATCGGAAAATTTTATTATAACGAATATCAACGTCATCTATTTTATACAACTGTCAAAAAAAAGGTACACTCTAATCGAGACTAGACAACGCAACCCGAAAACTATGCTGTCTCTTTCTTATATCATCTACGCGCAAGAGACACGCTTTGAAATCAACATATTTTTAATTGATTAACAGATATAATCGCGTATTGATGTTGGACTATTAAACAAACAAACAAGACCAATATCACTGAAAACCACTATCAAATTAATTGTAATTTTGCAGTTTAGCGTGCACAAACAAAACAGTTTACGATTTTATTATAGTAGGCGTTCGTTGATCCGAGCATCAGCTGTTTTTGATTTTGTGTTTCATTGCTGGTTTTTTTTAGTAACGTAATGTATTTTTTATGAAAATATTGTCTCATTTAGCTGAATTAACATTACGGAGCGTAAATAATGCTAATAAAACGTTTTAAGAATATGTTTTTTAATCATGATCGATTTTATTTCCGTCATCACAAGTGTCATTAATATCGTCTGTCTTCGTTTTCGGAAGCGGTCTCCTAACACCCAGTATATCGTTCGTCACCTGAGATGGTAGCAAAACATTACGCAATAGGCTCTAACCATAGTCTTATACAATATATAGCACGAATGAAATAGTTTCGTTAGCAAAATGGCCGCAAGTGCGAAATTGTGCAAGCATGTTTTATGTGGTTACTGTATAACTTGCGCAAATTTGAACAAATATTTGACCCAATGTTAAATTGTAGTTGCAGATAAGGTCATGTTAAATTTCTATTTCTAAAACATATCTTATCAGCAAGACATCGAACCGAGTTAGTTGACTACCATGCAAATTAAAAATTATGTTATGTTAAATTTGCAACAACTTATCGCATCGATATATTATCTCATCAATAAAATGATAAACGGAAATTATTTATCTGTTTGTAAGTATTCCCTGTGGGTTATGAAATCTGCATTCTTCGTCAATATGAAAGAAAATACATACGCATTATCACACCCGAACGACAGATGAAATGCCTCCCTATCGGTAATCTTTAAACAATCTGCAATATCTTATCTATATTGTACCAAAATTGTTTAATTTTCCAAGTGCATAATCTTTTACTTGCAGTTTATGCCTACTGTTAAATTAAAATTATATAGTTTGTTTAAACACAATACATTCTTATTTATTAAAAAATCATTATATCAATATTATTGATTGTCCTAGCAATGAAATCAATCTTCAGTGCTTCGGTTCATACATTTCCTTTTTTTTTTAATATTACATAATATTGCTTACGTATGTCGACCGTTATTCACCAATATTTTTAATAAGTTACCCTAAGTCTTTGACCACACTATTGAGATCAAGTAATTTTATCACTAAGACTGTGACGTAATTTATCGTGATATGAAGCTACTTTTAATTTACGCAGCGAAAATGTATCAAATATTTTTTTTATATTTTTTAGTTATTTCAACGTTTTTGACTAACAAAGTCTTAATAGATTTAAAAAGTGGTCAATAAATGCTGCATCAAAATACAAGCATAAACACAACAAAAACCAGATGTTATATTTTTTAAATATTTCCATAAGTGCCAACATTCCCAATGATAACTCACAACTAATTTATAAGCAGTGGAACTAGTAAGTACTACGCACAACGACGCATGATTAACCAAAACGAAAGTAGTATAAATTTAGTGTATCTTTCACATAGAATGCTATAACGAATATTAACCAGCAACGTTTTAATATTATGGAACAGAAAACAAAAATGATATTATCTTATTTTTTTTCTATACACAAATCACTATTCTTATTATTATCTATTACATATTGCGAAATTAACAATGATTGTAATGGTTTTTAGTCGACATAACTGTGAAACCAACAAAATCTGTGCCCTACAGTCCATGTCTTCTATGGTTATTACAAAAACAAATATATTAGATGTCATAAGAATAACATTTACTTTATGACAGACATCTTACTATTTTAATTAATACATATTACTTAAATGTGGATACTTCATCGAAATATGATAAGCATAGAAATGGTAAAGCTAAAAAATGATAACACTCATAAGTCGGCCCAGTGGCTCAAGGGTCGTAGATCACCTTCTCAAACACGAAGTCAAAAAAAAATTCAACTGTCGCTGATGTTACTGACAGTTTAATTTTTTTTTTATACTAGTCATGTGTAAAATTGTACATAAATAATTCCACTTTCGTCTTTCTTCATTCCATGCCTAAGTATATTAATAGTTGCTAAAATATAAATGGAATTTCTCGATTGTTTAGTACAGGGGTGTTTGATGGGATGGAGATTGAGGTGATTTACGAGATATAATTCGTAATAACTATGCTTATCAGTTGTTTGTTTAGTACGACAGCCACACGTGTGATGTCCAACTTCTTAGATGGTTTGGTTTGATGGACGGACGATGGTTGTGGATGGATTCTAGAGATATTGGACTATATAAATATATTGTTTTTATTTAAAAGACCTGTCTATTTTATAAAAATAAGTCTAACATGAAAGGCATCCAATTCAAAAATTTGTTATTATGCTGAATGTGTTATAAAAACTATCATCATTAGGTACACGAGACATTGTATCACATTTTTAGTATATTTATTATATTTCTCTGTAATTATGTTTTTTGTACACTATGGTATTCTATGATAGAAGAATCTGAAATGTTATATTGCCAAAATTATTCCTTTCTTCTAGGCAAAAATTAAATAATCTATCAATATAATAACAGATGGATGTAATGTGTGAGTATTAAACCTACTGTTAAGAAGATGATTGTTTTAACAAGATTGAATATTCACTAAATGGACGAGTGTTTAAAAATTAATAAATGTACGTAAAAATATTTCTTTTGAAATAGTGCGACTTGTAAAACAATGTGTTGTTCTTTACAAAACTTGCAAAAGACACGATCAGTGACATCACAAGATAATGGATTACAAATAATGTACGAATAGTAAACATCAAAAACTACTTAATATGATCTATAACCATTTCAAAATGTTGTTACTTATAACATTTTAGTCTAGCATCTCATTAGATTTGTTTGTAGTATTAAAATAGATTTGTATTCTAAGTTTTCAATGCTTATTATATTTCGATGGGATACTTACGCAAAAATAGCCGAATTATTTATTTGCATCAGAGATATTGTTTTTAAATGTAATATTTTCTTACATGAACTTACTTTTGACAGAATGACTAACAAACAGATCGGTATGCCATCTATCTTTATCTTAATCTATTAAATACATATAATATAATTAATATATAGGTAAATGACAATTTAAAAGAAATGCACGGATCAAGGATTCTTTGAATCTAGAAACGGTCAACGTTGACACAGGTCGAATTTCTTTGTCCAATGTATTAAAAATTATTTAAATGATTTGGTTAAATAAATTAGCAGTTATTTGATCAAAGTATTCTATATATATTCTATAGTATTCTATTATTATATACAGGGTATTAGGAGACCGCTTCCGAAAACGAAGACAGACGATAGTACTAATGACACCTTTGATGACGGGACGGATAATATAAAATATAAAATACAGCAACCATAAAAAACCAGCAATGAAACACAAAATCGGCGCGGCGGCGACGCGGCGCTGATACCGCGGAAATGATCAAAGTGCCGTCAACGGCGGCCGCGGCCCACCGCATTTTTAGTTTTTGAGACAGTTTCGCCCGTACGTTCGTTGATCCGAGCATCACCTGTTTTTGATTTTGTGTTACATTGCTGGTATTTTTATTAGTGAAGTAGTGCATTTTTTATGAAACTATCGTTTCATTTAGCTGTACTAACATGATGGAGCGTAAATAATGTAAAAAACGTTTTAAAATATGTTTTTTTTTAATAAGAATCATTTTTTTCCGTCCCATCAAAGGTATCATTAGTACTATCGTCTTCTTTTTCGGAAGCGGTCTCGCAATACCCTGTATAGATCAAAATTGCTGTTCTTCAATTGAATATTTAAAAAAAAAATGTTCTAAATTTGAAGCATTTTAAAAAGCAGTCTTAGAAATAAATTTCAGTTTTAAAACACAGCTACGTAAGATGTCTAGGGTGAGATTAAACAAAGGCCTCCGTTCAGTTATTTGACAAAGTGAACAGACTCTTTCTAGGCAAACGTGAACCGTCTTAAGCCTCATCTTCGCCTTCCATCATGCGAGATTGTAGTCAAACGTAAGCCTATTTTATATGAAAAAAAGATATATTTTTAGATTCCTCGTTGTGACAAAATGGCGTCTAGCAGCCGCCATGTTTGTTTTTTGTCATTAGCTATTTTTTTTCGATGAATTTAACTAACACGTGTCTGTTTGAATGCTGCGAGGCAGAATTAAATTTAGCGTATCTAACAAACTAAAAAGCGTACATAAACAGTTTTTTTTAAAATAATTTGATGATTATAGATATTCTAGAATTGCTCCTTCGCAATTTTTTTTTTACAAAATTTTACAGTATACATTAAAAGTGGATATGGTAAATGACAAAGATATTAGATCAGACGTTGGGCAAAGAAAGACGACTTGTAGCACACCCTGGTCTTCGAGAAAGCTTTTCTAAATATTTACATCTATAATCATAATACCCTTAAAATTTTAAACGGTTATCATGATTACACAATAGCTCCTAAGCTTGGTCGTAGGAATAAAATAACTCCAATAGCTTACCATCCCACCTGATGTAAAGCGAATTAAAAAAATTCCACCATCAAACATCAAGTGCCACGGTAGTCGTTTCGCTATATATATATATATATATATATATATATATATATATATATATATATATATATATATATATATATATATATATATATATATTCCATGCATTCGGACGAACCGTATTTACTATGTACTGCAATATATAAAAATACCTGGAATAATTTACCATTCAGCCAGTTTTTACGTCCGAATACAAAATTCTTCAAAATGAGAATGAATAGACATTCACTTTGTCTTCCTTACCACCCAATGATATCTATACCAACGGAAGGTTCAACAGATTGAAGAAAAGATTGTAGTCGAGCATTAACATATTTATATTAAAAAAAAGGACAAAATCTAAAGCCTCGAACATACCTATTCAATTGAGCCTTATTAATAAAAGATCATGTTATATTTATAGTGTCTCAATATATACTTTAATATCCTATATTACATTACCGCATACTTTTAATAAAAAGGTTTAAAAATAAAAACGTCACTGTACACACATCACGTCACCAGAATCTCTGCGGTCTTGGGCCGACCCATCTATTAGGCCTTGGTCGGTTCCTCGGCCAAAACTGCGGTTGTACGAACGTTGACCTGAAGTTAGTCCTTGGGCCCCAGTTTCTTGGGAAGCGTTGGTTCATAAACGGTCTCGGTGATTGCCAGTCATTATTTGTAAAATCATACTCGGGCGGTGATGGGTTTCTTGTGTCTATGGGGTTTTCTTGTTTCCTACTATCTAATTCCTCGTCGAATACGCACTCGTTTAAGCCGTCTATTTCTTCCAAGTTTGCGATGTTAAAAGATTTTAAAGCGGGAGGCATATTTTCAAATGGGTTCGACAATGGAACCATGCTCTTGGGAGCTTCGATCTCCCTTCCTTTTTCAGGAGTACTGCTTATTTGGATGAGGTTTGTATGATTTTGATCATTATGATTGGTTTTTCCGTTATCGCCGCCGACTAATACTTTGTTGTTGTTGAAGCTTTGACGTCTGCCATGCTCTGCGCCGGCCTGACTAGGATATAGAGCTTCTGTAAAGAATTATTCATATAAACATATGACATTCACGAATCTTACGTTCAATTAACAGTAGAGAAATAATATTCGTGGAACACTAAGTGTTGGTGTCTAGTGGGTATCGTGTGTGGCCTCGAACTTATTGCATATGCATCGCGTAAGATAAGGAAGACGAAAGTAATGACTGCCGTAGTATTTGCGCGAATGCACTGCGATATATTTCAAACGATTGATGACATCTAGTTAATTAGTAATCTAGCTAGTCACACATCTTAGAAATCTTTAAATTTTATTCGGTTAAAGGGGATAAACAAAAAGCTATGAAACTATATAGAGTTAGTTCTACGTTATTTTTATTAACTTTTTAATATCAATATACTAAGACATTTTAATAAATAAATCGTTTTATTTTTTCTTGTGTGTGAGTATTGCTGTTGGTACAGAGACCTCTACAGATTTATCTAATAAGACTCGCGAGCGGGAGGACAGCTGAGTAGGGAGACGACAACGACGATGCTGCGAAGCTGGCGCGGAAACGGCTGCCGCACCACCGCCGCACTCCGACCCCTGTGCACGAAGAACGTCGTAGACAACAGAGGGTGAGGGGGGGAGGGGGGCCATAATACGATCCGAGGGCCCCTAGTAAGGAGGTACGAAACCTCGAGTAGGTATATATAATATATAATATATAACAGGATAAAGAAATGGAATAATATAATTTTAGTACTCGGACCGATCGGTGGGAGGCTAATAAAATAAAAAATACAAAGAAAAATGTGTACGTTGGCAGTAATGACTTACGGTAGAGAGGCATTGTGGTTTTACTGACGGCCGTATGAGTCAGCTAACGAGTCACTCGGCAAGCTATGGAGAGTGCTTCTGTTTTAGAACGACAGTGACCTACGTAGTTTAAAATATTAGCACGATCAAATGTCAATGGGTTCGCCATAAAGCTCGTAGAATCGATAACGAACCGATAGAACGAGACCTCGGATTGGCAGTTGTAGTACGACCGATCTCACTAGATAGCGCGAGGGTACCTCCAAGTTATACAGGACCTGTGCAAGTTCGCTGGAAGTCCATCGGATGCAGGTGACCGATGTTCGGCAGTGGACTATGGAGAGTCTGTGGTGATGATGATGATGCTGTCGATGAAACAAAAATAACACAGAAACACACTTTTTTTAATGACAATTATTATTATTACATTGAAGAGTCACAAACGAGCACAGTTCACTCGATGGTAACATCTACAAGGACATCTTTGATAAGGAATCATAATGCAGATGCGTTGACATGCACAGACCTTAATTTTTTATGATATTAGAAAGGTGACAAACGAACGATGAAGTAATAAAATTGTGCAAAATACCACATACTAGCTACTTCTACAAACGAGCGAAACATTATCTTACTTCAGCTAAGCATTATAACGTAAAAAAAAGTTACTATAGTCGACACATTTTAAACTGAGTCGTCGGGCAATAAATGTCACTGCCAGTAGGAATGTGCACGCAATACAACCCGGTATCGATAGTTACCTGCGCACGCGGGGTCGATGCGACATCGTGAGCACTCTGACTCAAAAATTGGTATTTACGAGTAAGGGTTGTTGTTTTTCTATAAATATGAGATTTTTTGTTATGACACTCATTACATTACTTACGCTTCGTTACGCAATGCGCACAATGGAGAATTTATTTTCTAACGTGGTTTTGAAGAAATTAAATGGTACAGTTTCTCTATGATTACGTCGAAACAAACATTTTATCTTACAAATCAAAAACTTTTATTTTCAGATAGCGAAAAATTATTCCTATTAATACTTAACATAATTTAGCATATCGATCGTACCTATCCCGTTATCGATATGCACCTCTACAATTCTTATGCACATCACTACACCTCTCCAAAAGACCTATAAGTGCGAGCGAGACAGACAGATAAATATGATTTATGACCCGAAGTCTCAGTTCATAATGCGTCGACTATAGTAGGTTACAATTCTGCGAACGACACACAAACTCAAAATTAAAAATAAAAATATCTTACGATGATCTTCATCTTCAGATAAGTCCATATCTACGCTTTCCACAATATCACTGGGTACATTCACTGATGGTATCCTATAGTCCTGAAAAATATTAAAAAAAAATTATAACACTATTACGATGTCCATTTGGTAGATTTCTATCAGGTATTCTGGTGTACACCAAGAGATGGTTCACGACTATAGCCCAATGATGGTACCCTGCCGGCCAAAAGTTTAAGACCGCACATGAATAACATAATTATCCATCAATTGTATGTAATAAAATCCCATAGGATAATTAAAGAAATGCACATCTGCATATTCTATTGTTAGTATCGAATATTTAAAGAAGTCATTCTTTTGTTTACTTTCATGTTATTGGACAATAAACATCATATTGTTTTCGAACACCCACAAACGCTGCGCTAGAACCAGGTGATAATATTTTTATAATGTCCTCATTACTAATTACTTTGCTTTTGTTACGTATTGGTCAATAATTAGGATTATTTAGCTCCTGAAAACACGTGTTTCTGACTTATTATTACCCGAGTTTACTTGGGTTGTTCACGAACAATCTCAATTAATCTAAACTTGTGGTTTCTACAGTGAAGACGTCATAAAATGGGAAAAGCTCGAGAAATTATCAGTGAAGTGCGTTCTGCCATCGTAGTTTTACATAATCATGGCAAATCCGAAAGTGAGATTGCTTCACAACTGAAGTTATCGAAGACTTGTGTTCATGGCACAATAACTCGATACAGGGAGACGGGCAGTTTTCAAGGTCGTCCACGCTCGGGAAGGCCGAGAGCTACCACATCTAGTAAAGATTATTTCATTGTTGTTACCAGCAAGCGAAATAGATGCTTAACAGCACCAGAAATCCGCGTCACGTTGCCGTTCGACGCAAAATAAGAAAAAACGGATGCAGACTCTTGCCTATCGATATTGGACTGAAGAAGATTTTAAAAAAGTGCTTTGGACCGATGAATCCAAGTTTGAACTATTCGGTTCAAAACGTAGAATTTACGTTCGACGCAGTGCCCAAGAAACGATGATGTTAGATTGTGTAGTCCCAACAATCAAGCATCCACCATGCTTCAATTATGGTCTGGGGTTGCTTTTTAGCCAAGTAACTGGCGTTTTGATTAAAATTGAAGAAATTTTGAAAAAGGAACACATTTTAGACCAAAATGCCGTTTCTTTCGCGTTGCGATTAATTGGAGACGGATTCATTTTCCAACAAGATAATGATCCAAAGCATAGCTCAAAATTATGTAGAGGATATTTAGAAAAGAAAGAGGCACAAGGGGTGTTAAAAATATGGTTTGGCCTCCTCAGAGCCCAGATCTCAATCCCATTGAACTTTTGTGGGAAGAGCTTGATAGGAACGTCCGTAATCGTGGCACATCCTCGCGAGAAGAAAAGTGGAATTTTTTATACGAAATTTGGAACAATATATCACATAACACCATTAACAAATTGAAGTCATAAAACATTTTTTGATTTTTTGTCGAAAAATCAGCATGGACTGTTAATATTTCTTTACGCTTTTAAAGTATATTATTTGTCAATCAATGTTCTATTAGATGATTAAACAGGTTAATTAATCATTTAATATTTTATTGGAGTTTTACTTTATTTCCCTACCGTAATTAAGGTGGTCTTATACTTTTGGCCTGCAGTGTACATTCGAACCCATGACGTTAAGTTCCGCAGACCGTACCCTAAACGTACCTTAAATACTGACACACGTTACGCCGTATTAATTACGTATCTTCGGAAAAATACGCACGATATATATTATATGTGTATATTTGGGTAGTCTGGCAGAAAATTAGTTTTGGGCAGGCATTAAGTCCGCCTTTGTGTACAATGTTTGTTTTACTTGTGCAAATAAATGAATATATTGGAGTGAAGTGAACATATGTCCATATGCACAGAGACGATCACTTGTCGTCACACCTTTCCCCTCATCCGATGTAACGCATTTGTATCTCGATGCGGTGCGAATGGGTCGGCCAAACGGGGGAGGGACAAAGCCCTCGCAGAACTACTAGCGCACAAATATAGCATAATGCCACCGTGTTTACCGTTTTAACTAGCGTGGGGATCCGGTAATTATATATTATTAGTAACTGTTACAAGTATTAGAAGTGACAATGCCTTCCATCTTTATACTCAAGGGTGATAACGCATCTACATTAGAATTCTCTAATGGATATATCTAGGATGAACGTGAGTGGTTTAGATAAATAAATGAATAAATAAACCTTTTATTTCACACTTAGTAAATTTAAACATTTAACATATTCAGAATTTTAGAGTATCTTTAGTATTTATCAATACTTATACTTGAATGTGGAAAATGAAAATTATCATGAATTGAATTTTTTTTTTTAAATATCAAATTTTATATTATTATAGAATTATTAGAATTTAATTGATTTCAAATAAGCCTTAAGGAGGCCTTTACCCTCAATTAGAGGGGTTCACCTCTATTTGAGGGTAAAGGCCTCCTCCATCATTCAATGTCGTCAGCCCATCTGCTCCTAGTGTGTATCTAAACCCACTAGGAAGACCTAGTGGTTTAGATACACAAATATTTATCCACGATTGGTAATCGGACCCAAGTACACATATAATGTCTCGCACTAATAACTACAACGACCTAACGACCGCAGGTGGATGCTTAATTTAGTAGCGTAAGCATTCACACTAAGCACTTGGATGTTTCGTCGTCGTCAAAGGAACATTCCTATGGGACGATTCGATGGGAACATTCCTACTCCACAGGGCCACGGCACGGCAATGACTCACTATTTGGACCTTTCACTTTTAAAGGGTTATATGGGCTTAATAAAGACGTTGGATATCCTCGTAAACACAGAGAGATAACGTTTCTATTTCGAACTAAGATCAGAAGATCACGCGAAACTTCAACAGTATTGATAGCGACCACCTTAAGAGTTTCTTGTTTCTTCTTTTAGGAGGCCGACATAACCCGGTTATTTGTTTTATAGTTACATTCAATTCTTCTCTGTTTTGTAAACCGTACATGTAAAGATTCTATATATCGATATTTTAATAAATAAATAAAAAAACGTATGCTCACCTGATCTCCTTTAACAGGACGAGACCTTTCTGTAGTCAACTGGTGTGTGAGGGATATTAAATTCCTATGATCAACATCTGTAGAATGATCAATATATGAAAACTATAAATATAATTAGAACCACGTAGAAGTAACTTTAAGTCTTCTTTTCAATATGTTTCACTTGTTTTTTAGCTACATCATGATTGAGGGAGGGACCACGCCACCACGGAATACCAGGGTGAAATGTCATCACAAGTCCGCTGTGTTTCATCTGGTGTGTGCAAGGAAGGACCGAAGGACCCAATCACTAGTAGCGAGACATTCCATATATATATATATATATATATATATATATATATATATATATATATATATATATATTTATATCAAACATTTGCTTCTTTTTTTAAAGAAACAATTTCAGACTGCAATAGCACTATATATTTAATAGATACGAGCCTGAAGGTAATTACCAGAACGCGAACAATTAAGTTTTGTTAGTTGCTTGTTGTTAAATGTTTGTTCAGTTTGTTTCTAGCTGCAGAATTAATGGGTCAGCTCGACCGGTGTAGGATCACGCCCTCACAGTATACCACCGTTAAATAGCAGTATAATATTGCTGTGAGCGCCGGTATCCGGGGACGTTTATTACTGGTGACGAGGCATTCCATCTCAGTCCTGATTACTTGTCAAGAATGAATTCAGATGTCATGGGCCGCAAGAATCACTTACCGCGTTGTTACTCATCACTGTTCATTTGTTACTCACAATGTAATAAAAACAAAAAAATTCATTATTAAAAATGTTCAAGCCAGTACATAGACACATAAATATGACAAAAACGCTATCACTAAAGATGCAACATGCATATCAATGGCTACACATCAATATAGTGTTCTCTACTGGTGAGTGATGAGGGGTCCGGGGACCGTTATTATTGGTGACAGTGAATTACATCTTAACCCTCATGTGTGACAACGTATCTGCACAATTATTCCAGGATGTATATGGGTGTCATAGACCGCATGTATCTCGTACCATCACTTAAACTGTGAAACTTTAAAATACAATTTTAAAAAAAATTAAATTTTACATCGATTTATTTTATGTTTGTCTTAATAGATTTTTTTTTGAAGAATTACTAATCCTACTATATACTTCCATACTACAATTTAAAAAAGCATAATACCTAAAAAATATATCTTTACATCGCCATACTTTCCTAAATTAGTGCAACTATTTGTTTTTTTTTAATACCTTGATGCAAAGTGGAATGCCTCACAGAAGTCGTATTAACTGCAGCAGTGAGAGTAGGTAGGCTCGACAGCAACCTGTGGTCTATATCTTCGATATCTAAGAAAGAAAAAAAAAAGTTCCGCTGATACCAAAAACTGTGTACAGAACGATAAGGCCACACTACGTTCGACCTTGGGGACGACCATGTCTTCATACAATACCAGAGTAAATAGTTTGTGTAACACTACGTTCGGGACCTTGGGGACGACCATGTCTTCATACAATATCCAGAGTTAATAGTTTGTGTTTCGATTTGTGAGTGAAGGAAACGGTATCCAACTTACTGATGCGGTGGCACGCTCCCTTCGGCGTCAGAGTGACAACATATCTCAATTTTTTTTTTTTATAGAGGTTGAATGTGGTCGCTCTTTTTTACGTAATGAAAGTAATTTTTATAAACCCATCACATGTCCTAATAGTGGGTGAGTGATCTTAGTTATAATCATACGATGTACGAGAGATTTATAAGTATTAGTAAATATATGTACAAAAATATAAGTCACTTAGTTGCCTGCTCTAAACAGTAATGCCTAAATGCGATATAATCGATAGAAGGTTCGGAAAGCAGTGTCAGCGCCACGAGATATATACAAGCACAAATAGACCTGAATTCCGTAGCCACGTCTGATAACCGAAAACGGGGCTTTCCGAATCAGTAGTAAAATACTAGACCAGACAATTTTATTATTTTATTTGTATCCTTTAACAGTCTAGTGAGTTGTAGAAACGAGTTTACGTGTCTACGCATTACTTTCTAAAGTAAATCGACAACGATGACGTCATAATCTATCTAGTATTTTAGTCTTACCTAGATACTGACGTACGTAGATATTGTATTCAAGATTAGTCTTTATGTACGAGGGAGAAAGGTGTACTTTGTCTCTCTATCTATATTAACAAAACAACGACGTATGAAGGTACTTACGAGCTAATATTGGAAGTACAGGGGGCGGTGGTGGGGGCGGTAACGTTCCCCTATGGTCCACATCCGTTGGAGATAGATCCTGTAAATAATACAAAAACACGGCTCTCATGTATTTTTCTTCATTTTCTAATGTTAAAAAAATCGACAAATGGAATAACGATACAAAAATATGTCTTCCACATCAACATGCAATATGTTTCTAGCTGCAGAATCAATGTGTCGGCTTGACCGGGGCAGCATGACGCCCTCACAGAATACCAGCGTAACATAGTAGCAGCATAATGTTGCCGTGTTACTACGTCTGGTGAGTGCAGGAATCCGGTGACCTTTATTGCTGGTGAAGAGACATTCCATCACAGTCCTAAAGGGTGACAACGCATCTGCATTATCATTCCATGTCAAGGATGAATGTAAATTTCATTGGCCGCAGGAATCACTTACCATCAGGTGATGAACTGTGTGTTCGTTTGTTACCCTCAATGATATAAATATAAAAAAAAACCCACACAGAACGGGGTGGAGAGCACACAGTTTACCTGATGTCAAAACAGGGCTGGCCTGGTCCATTATATCCAGTTCCATCCAACATTCAATATAAACATGCTTTGTCACCCGTAAAGACTGAGATGGAACGCATCCGTTGACTGTAATCGAATCGACCGAATCCCTACACTAATCACAGGAAACACGGCAGCGGATTACTGCTATTTTACGCTGGTATTGTAACGTGTTACCTATAGCAAACGGACACACATCGTATAAAGGAATCTTTTTTAATTTCAATTAAAAAATAAATACAAACACACATCTCATTGGCTTTGGCTTAAAACTATTTAACTATATTTAACAACGAGCAATAAAAAAAAATTATATCCGCGAAAGAACTGAGGTAACCGACATAGTATAGCTCAAATAATCAGTGAGCTGAAGGGAGAAACGAAACTGCCATATAGCTCGTAGAACCGGTGGGGAAGATATGTTCGCGAATGGAGTTTCTGTGGCAGTCCGTGGGGAAGGCCTATGTACACCGGTGGACTAGTGATGGACTGATATGATGATGACGAAACCTTGGATGTGATGTTATTACAAATCGTCTCATTGGTACCCAGCCAGCCAATGTATCCTGAAACATTGGTCAAATTCTAAATTCTCACCACATACCTGACTATATGATTCCGAAAGTACATTTACGGCCAGTGGAATTGTGGGCGCAGTGGGCGTCGTTGGTACTGCGAGCGTGGGCATGTTCGGCATCGGTGAGTTTGATAATGGGGCGGGGGGAGGTGATTCTGGTGTGTCGGCAAACGTGCCGCGTGGTATTAGCGGACTTGTTCTCTGGAAAAGATACGTTTATAGTTCCCTTCTAGCTCGTGTCCTTATGGTGCACAGCGTTATAAATTGCTTTCACGGCTCTGAACAGAATAAATTTCAATTTCCATTACGATTCACGCACACTATGGTAAGATCATACTGATCGCCCCGATATTTATTAGGAGGCTCTTTCTTTCCAATTTCCTTGCAAATAATATGCTTATATAATATGTGCAAGGAAATATAATATGAGACGTAGTCCGAGCGCTCGCTTCTACGGTACACGAACGAGCAAAACCGAATCTACGGTACGGTGACCAATGCCGTTGTAAATTGAAATTTTAAATACCGATTTACTTCGTGAAAGAAAGAGAAAAAATTCGAAAACTTGACGTCTACCAATCTAAACAGACAAATAATAATGATAAAAATATCCCCCAATTAATAATTTATTCATTGCCATTACACAAGGTATTCATTAATAGTTTATTTATTGCCATTATACAAGGTATTAATTAATAGTTTATTTATTGCCATTATACAAGGTATTAATTAATAGTTTATTTATTGCCATTATACTAGGTATTAACTAATAGTTTATTTATTACCATTATTCAAGGTATTATTTAATAATTTATTTATTGCCATTATACAAGGTATTAATTATTAATTTATATATACATATATATATACATACATACATACATACCCACATACACACACACACACATACACACAAATGCATTCATACAAACACATCCACACATACATACACACACATACACGCATACATACACACAGAAACACATGCATACACACACTTACACACATACATACACCCACACATGGATATACAGCTCATTCACTACTATTGGTCATTTTCAAGACCAATGAAGTAAGAGAGTAAATTCAGATCAGGCTATATGTGGAAATGAATAATTCCTAAATAAAGTTACTTACCGGTATGTTCCATATGTTGTTATTCCACTGAGTGTTACCTTCTGGCACGTAGGGCTGTTCAGATTCATCTGCAAAGATAATAATAATTCTTTAATACAGTATGTTGCATCTAAATATTTGCTATAACATGAATCTACTAAAACGGGGTCATTTTCACATCTTGAATTAGAGAAACTGGAGACTAACTAGGGTCTACTAAAACGGGGAAGTTTTCACATCTTAAATTAGAGAAACTGGAGACTTATTGTTTAGATGGTAAGTGATTCTCTTAATCCAGAATATAGATATTCTTTTTGGTTAAGAGAATTAGTCTAGAGTATTAGTCTGTTATTATATATTTTTATATATAATTAATTTCTGTTGTTATATATAATTAATATATTTTTAAGATATGTTGTCACCCCCAATGACTAAGAATGTTTTTTTGGCATGGGAGAATATATAAGTATAAATAACATTTCAAAAGATACCCTACATCCTGGGGGGAAACAGCGTTATGTGAGATTTCTTCGTCAACTAACACCCAGCATCGGGAGGAACTTTTTACTAGTGGCAGAGCTTACACTGCAATTTGTTTCTAGCTGCAGAAATAATGGGTCAGCTCGACTGGGGTAGGACCGAGCGTTCACAGAATACTAGCGTAAAATAGCAGTATAATGCTGCTGTGTTTCGTCCAGTGAGTGCAGGGATCCGGAGACCCTTATTACTGGTGACGAGACATTCAATCTCAGTCTTCTAGGGTGATAACGCAACTGAATTATGTTTCCTTGTCAAGGATGAATGTAGATGTCATGGGCCGCAGGAGTCACTTGCCACTTGAAAAAAGACTACCGGTGCCGCTCTATACTGAGTCTTATCCTACGAGGAAGGAACGCTTTTCCTAAGATAAATCTGGTCATCAGATTGAAATATAATGTTATTAAATACCTACGTATCACCATCATTCATATATTGTGGATGGACAATAGTATACTTATATTTATTAAAATTCCGCAAATAATAATCGATTGGTCATTAAACAGATTTAAAATTTTGTTTAAAAACCAAATAAACAAATAATCTAACTACTCTTTGTCAGAATATTAGTCTGACAAACATGTTTGCATTAAGCTTTGAGCTCTGAGTTCGGTACTAAACAACTCTTGGACATTTTGTAAATTATTATTAATCGAGTTTCCAGCCGTTCCTTCTCGCTGGCAACTGCATTTCGGAACGGTGGTCTTATTAATAATCTTGACGATTTTAAATTGTTTTATATAAACCTATTTGAATAAAGCTTCTTTTGATTTTATTTGATTCATATGGGTCAATTTCTGAAGATCTATTTCTTGAAAATTGTTGAAAATATCGTACAGTGGCTAAGGTAATTGTTTTACAATATATATTAAATACTTACCACTAATAGCGTCAACAGTATTAGTGCCGTAGAAAGACGTCGGAGGCGGTGGATTTCCAGTGCTCTCCGGAGTGAGTAGATCCAATCCTGGTAAAGTGTCTTGCGATTTCTGTGACATTTTTGCGGTAGAAACTGAAAAATACGTTACCATTAGATTTCATAGCTTTTAAAACAAATATGGCTTTAACCTGGCATCAAGTGGCAAGTGGCTTAGACACAATATACATAAAAACAAATACAATGATGATCACATAATCAAAGACACCTATTTAGCTGCATACAACTTTATTGATAGTATTATCAATAGTGAAGATAAGTATTAATTCTACTTGAATTATTAAAAATCTCAGCAATGAGACCTTATTCGGCTTTTTTAAATAAATCAATTTTTTTTTAATATAATTGGTTCTGGCCACCTAATTAAAGACAGTTAAATGTTTCATGTTCTTAATTTAAATTAATTTTTATTATAATTTTCATTTTCCAGAGCACTTTCAAGAAAAACTAACTTATCGTTATCTCAAAATTAATATAATTATGATCATTTTCAACGAGTCCCATAGCAGGGACAAAACAAAAGCGTCACCTCTACAAGGCAGATCATTATGTTTTGTATCATAAAGATTGGTCATGTAGAAAAATTGAGAACCACTTGCGATGATCTAGAGATATAATAATAATTTCTTTATTTCTCTCCACAATACTTAGATTAAGTTAAAACAATATTTACATATGTGCGCCAAACTAAGCTATTCTTATATTGTCATCAGGCCTCCACCCTATCATATGCTAGACAATTATAATACATAATATTAAAACAAATATTGTTCAGTTAAACAATAGAGATGTCTCTTGGAGAAAAGATATTTTAGCCTAAGAACAACCATTCAAAGGATCAGAGCTTATTTGTTTATTAGTATTTGGTGCTTGAGGATCAAGAGATGTGTCAGCAAGAACAATTAGAAGGCGATTATGTGAGGCAAACTTCTTTGGAAGAATATCTCGTAACCACTTTTAAAAAAAGCAAACATTAAAGCTAGATTAGAATTTGCAAAATGTGAGTGACAAATTTACTATTTCCGGATGAAACAAAAATTATTATGATTATCAATTCTCACACAAAACAATAAGTGGCACGTCCTCCAAATAAGGAAATGGATTCATAATATAAAAAGAAGCCTAACATGGAGAAGGGAATATTAGAGTTTGGACCTGTTAAGCAAATTGTAAGCAATATGGATAAATTCCAGTTCAAAAATGCAAATGACAACTATGTTACCCTAATGCAGAGAAAAGTTTGTCGATGGTTTCGACTTTCAAAACACAAGCAACAGTGTCTGGTCACAGGTCTTTTACTTTCATATGGAACAGCGACAATATATGTTTCTTAGTATGCCGATATTGGACAACACTGTTAGTGTTGTCCTCAGCGGTCAAGCTGTACCATTCTTGCCACAGCCGTTTTCAAGCTGTGGCTTAGTTTGTATATGTTTGTATGTATATGTCAGAGACATAAGAACCACAGGTGATGTCACCGTAGGTAATGACTGGTGCCAATCATCACCTACATTTATCCTCAATGTAGACTCAAGATGTAAAAGAGTTGATACAGTGACTGACAGTGGTAGAGTTACACTGCAGTTTATTTCCAGCTGCAGAATGTATGGGTCAGCTCAACCGGGGTAGGGTCACGCCCTCACAGAATACCAGCGTAAAATAGCAGAATAATGCTGCTGTGTTTCGTCTGGTGAGTGTTCTCAATTTAATAAATATATGTATGTATATATGTATGTATGTATATATATATATACATACATATATAAGTACATATATACATACATATAAACATACATATATACATACATATATATATACATACATATATTTATTAAATTGAGAATAACAAGCAACACTCACCAGACTAAATATATATATATATATATATATATATATATATATATATAGATGGAACACCTAGTCTCCGTTAACCGGGTCTCTGGATCCTTCAGACCCGAACCACAGCACTAAAAGAAATACAGCAGCGTTACAGAGGTTATTCTGTGAAGGTGTACTTCATCTCTGGTTGTGGAAAAGAAAGGAACAAAGTAAAACATTTCACAACAGAATAAAACCTAAAGAACAAAAGTTGAAGCAATAATATACCAACATACCTGAATTATTATCTGGAACATTAGTAGTATTTCCATTTGGAGCAAATGTTTTCAAGAAATCGTTTATATTGAAATCTTGCTTTTCATTCGGCCTGCTGTTTATTACTTCTATTTTATTAGCTGTGAAATAACATTATTTCAATATTTATGTCAAAAAAACATATATATTATAAAATTAAATATAAAATAAAAACAAAATCAGATCATATATTTTTTTTCATGCCAAAAATTATTGTCATATATCGTACACAACACTCTTCCCAACTGTATAGCCCGTCCCATTAACTTTGTATATCTCCTCGCATTCACAGACTCCCCTCTCATCAATATTGTATATAATTTGTGTGATGTTCAGGATCTTTAAACATCAATATATTAGGCTATTATTCAAAACTTAACTTTTTCATTATCCTGCTTGTGTGCCGTAATAGAATATGTCTTTTGACCTATTTTTAAGTCTAAACTTAATGTTTAAAAACAATTAGTTTTATACGCGGCATGTGTATAAAATTCTAACTAGACACTATCATCAATTGAAACATAAAAACAAGTCAATTTAAACTATACTCACTGCTGTTAAGGTCGACATCTGTATCGCTGTTGAATATGGACAAAGGATTTTCAGAAGTGAGAAACGATGACAGTCCTAGGTTGTACAACGATCCATCAGCTGCCAATGATGTGTTAAATGTTTGGTCGATATTGTATGATACTGAAAACAAAGCAATATTTACAACTGTTCTTATTAATAATGGAAAAATAAACATATTTCTTTCCCACATAATTTTTACTGCATACAAAATATCTCATAGTGCAGTAAGTTATTATCCATGATAGAGCCACACAGCAGCTACAAAATTAGCTGTAGTACAAATAGGCTTACTGAACAGGTAAAAAACTGAAAGCCGTAGAATTTATAAGTTACTCTAATTCATATGGTAATTAAATATATCTTATTAGACGTAATGACGCATTTCATCATAATCCTCAGGAGTAATACCCCCACCATGTAACACTCCATATAATACCCATTTGCATAATGATATCTATGATCTTGTAATGATATAAACATAATATAACAAAGATAAAGGCTCCAAGGATCACTTATCAGATGAACTAATTTGTTAACCCTATTTCGGTAAAAAGAAAAAATTTACTTCTCGTTGACATCTTTATGATCCCGGGTAATTTCAAACATATTGCCATGCTCATTAATGCCATATATAAATTCCAAAAAGCCTCAATTATAAGATCTATTATTGTATTTATTTATTTATTTCACAATGCAACTTTTATTACAATAATTATAGCAAGCAGGAGAATTTAGTCGGCGTTCAAATGGCTGTCGCGCAATAAGCGCATCTCTAAGAATCAGTACAATCGAAGACAGGATATTATCCAATACTTTTACTGTCGCAAATCCAATGATTAACACCTTAATCAGCAGTCACACAGCACTGGCGTGATCGGTGCGTCGCCAGATATCAGTGTACAGCAAATAACCAAACTCAAAACCCTGAGTGTAAAACGTAGCATAAGCCTTGTGATGCCCAATCTGATTCTTACATTGACCATTTAGTTGTACTTAGTTTATAATTTATAATGTTTTTTTTATAATTAATAATCATAAGTAAATTGGTTTCTTTTCGGTCCACTTTCTGTCTTTTCACAACAAGATGTTATTTTTTAAAAATCATGCCTGAACATTAAAGTAAGTCAATCTTTGGGGTCAAAACTAGATTTAGGGTGCAGTTCTAGAATGGGATAATGCGAGCAGGCGCTAACATATAGCACTAGCAAAGACCCCTCAGGTATGCTACATTCTATTGATTACAATTGAGGTTACTAAGAGTTTATTTATCACCTAGCTTCCATTAAAAAAATTAATTATAAATAAAAATATTATACTCACTGTCATCTTCCCCATTATCCACAGTATTGGGTAAATCTAAGTCCTCATCAGGACCTGGTGAGGGAACATCCTCGTCCCTTTGAGGGGGTGATGGTGCCGCATTAGGTAATGTTGGTATTAACTCATCTAATTTTCTTTTCAATGCACGAACTCGTGCACCAAATGTTTTGTATGCCTATAATGCATATTACATTATAATGTATGTTCATATTTACTATATTTAACAAGTTTACACTTATTTTTTTTTAATACATTGAGAGTTGTAAACCAGCATACTGTTCACCTGATGTTAAATGATTGAGAAAATAAAGAGAAGAATTGAGTGACAAGGAATCATAATGATGCAGATGCGTTGTCACCCTTGAGGACTGAGATGGAATGCCTCCTCACGAATGTATAAGGAAAAACAAATTTAACTTACATATGCAACAACTTTCACTTCTCCCCGTTGTGTAGAGTAGTACTGAGTTGCCGATGCCAGAAGAGCTAATAGAGCCTCCCGAGCAACTATCTCCCTTTGCAGCGCTTGTGTATATCTCTCTACGCGTGCAATACCATCATTTAATTCTTTTTCAACATCATCTTTATTCCTTTTATCTGTAAAAATACATACATTGTACTGTACATTTGTAAAAAAAACTATTGTACAAACAGAACACACAAAAACACCCAGTCCTAGTAAAAATATATAAAAATTAACCATAGACAATACATACCCTTAAGACTAACACGTAACGCATCCGCATCAGAGAGCTGTAAATGACTCTCATGTATGTATTTCAACCTTAAATCTGTATCTGACTCCAATACTGTACACTGTTTTATTTTGTTTACTAACTGTTGCGGCTGAAATTATAAAACATCTTTCAGTTTGCATTATACATTCAACTGGTAAGCACAGGACCCTTGGATCATCATCACCATCTCAGCCTCATTTAATCAATTTGACCAGTGCAAAACCTAGGCCTACCTTACAGACTTGCCTTTTGCTTTCAACTCTGAATCAGAAGTTAACACAGACTGCCAACTACGCGATAACTTGTGTTGTTGGATACCAGCGTCAGCTGTTTTTGATTTTATGCTTCATTGCTGGTTTTTTTTAAGTAATGTATAAGTAAATATTTTTTATGAAACTATAGTTTCATTTAGCTGTATTAACGTGATGGAGCGTAAATAATGCAAATAAAACGTTTTAAAAATATGATTTTTTTTCAATCAGGATCATTTTTTTCCATCCCATCATCAAAGGTCTCATTAGTACTATCGTCTGTCTTCGTTTTCAGAAGCGGTCTCCTAACACCCAGTATAGTCTGTCACTTACATATTAGACTATATTTAGATAAAGATTAAACATACAGTATCTAGATAATAACATTAATCTACAAAAATCTAAATCTCTTTCACACTCATCTATCAATTCATGGAACAGGATCTGCAGTTAAGAGTTTTACCCGGCAGAGACAATACGCTATTTAAAATATTGCTATAAAAACTTAAATATTATTTAATTAGAAGATTGAGTGTGTTAAAGGAGTTGTAAACAAAATCATTGGTGCAAGCGGAAATGGAAGACAAAGCCATCTTGTTTTCCAAGTTACCATGTCTATATGATGGCTATATAGATCAGCTGCCTACCATCTGACATTAAAATTTAAATTACCTTAACAGACTAGGCCTATAGTTTGATTGACAATTGGGCCTATATAGTAAACAGAATCTGCAACCTATGACAATATACCATTATACACAAATATATATATCAAACCAACTGTGGAATGCACCAACTTACAACGACCTTGTTATTCCGCCGCAGTTAGGGAACCAGTACAAATGCGAAGGACAAACAGGTCACAATTATGCTTTTAGTAAGCAAGAAGTCTGCAACTCCAATACAAAGTCGCTTTAAACTAAAGAAATTGTTGGTGCTGTATTCAAGTTCAGTGTCAAAGTGGGAAATTCATAAGAGCATGTAACTACAATCCAGAACACTCTATACTATATACTATACAATTATGGCCCAAGGGTACAAGTACCTACCAAAACTAAAATCTTAGCATAAGTTAACCAACATGTGTTTCTTACTTGAAAGTCCAAAGGGTCATCATCAGTCTTCTTAACTGCACTGAGCAGCCCAGTCAAATCTGATAAGAACTCATCGTCATATATTGACCTCTGCTCCCAAATTTTGAAAATTCGCAGTATTTTTGGGCGGACTTTTTCATCCCTGTAAAATGATTAACATCCATATTGAACTCTAATTAAATGAATACTCCATTACTCACTGAAAAAACAAATGTTTAGGTAGTATATAGTGCAGATATATATGTAAAAATTATGCTATTCATTCACTATTTATTACATGGAATAATTTAAACAAGCTCTTTGTCTAAGCACTCATTTTTATTTTATGGTAAGTGAGCAAACTGAATTTGTTCCTTGGTGGTCGCACCAATAAACTAAATAATTGTAATTTTAACTGCTAATTTACCATTTGATTGGCAGGCAAGAAAAATATACTGAGGAAACCTATAACATAACCATACCATATAACCATATTTCTCAAAGATAAATAAAACAAATACACATAAATATAAAAAGATAAACATACAATTCCATGGTTTGAATGTATCATATTAAATATGACATTCAAACCATGGGATAACCAACAAGATTGATATTAATCAAGATAATTGTATGTTCTATTCACTCCCCATTTACACCAGACATGTACAGAGATTGATTGGCAGGCAAGAAAAATATTCTGAGGAAACCTATAACATCACCTACCATATAACCGTATTTCTCAAAGTAAAAAAAACAAATACACATAAATATAAAAAGAGAAACATACAATTCCATGGTTTGAATGTATCATATTAAATATGACATTCAAACCATGGGATAACCAACAAGATTGATATTAATCAAGATAATTGTATGTTCTATTCACTCCCCATTTACACCAGACATGTACAGAGATTGATTGGCAGGCAAGAAAAATATTCTGAGGAAACCTATAACATCACCTACCATATAACCATATTTCTCAAAGATAAATAAAACAAATACACATAAATATAAAAAGATAAACATACAATTCCATGGTTTGAATGTATCATATTAAATATGACATTCAAACCATGGATTAACCAACAAGATTGATGTATTTTTCTTGCCTGCCAATCAATCTCTGTACATGTCTGGTGTAAATGGGGAGTGAATAGAACATATAATTGTTTGAATATATCATATATGATATATTCAAACTATGGGATAACCAACAAGATTGATGTAAATCAAGATAATTGTTGTTCTATTCACTCCCCATTTACTGACATCAACATGAGCTTCTAGCAAGTATGGGATGACAATCATTTTTATCATTTATATTACTGCTAAAATATTACATGTTGTATGTTCTAATTTACACACAACAACATATTACTCATATTTGTTTATTATAAATAGATCAGGCGTTACCTTAGAATGATAATACTACATAGGGGGACCATTAATTCTCTATTGCGCGCACCGATATAAACATCTACACCAGATATGCGTGTGTGTATGACATTTATGAACAGAGACCTACACTAATATTATTTTGATTGTTCCATTCTTATTTTCCAAAACAAATTCTACCAAACATATCTTAAATTTGATAATTTCAAATGTTTTATTTTTTCCAACATAAAGTATGTTTCTCATATTAACTTTAAAGAAATTTGCAACAATGAGGTGGAAAGTGCATAACAAAAAGACTTCAACAATAGCACATCTATTCGTATATTTTTAAGGCAACACAAAACTCCACTAAGAAGAATCTGTATGCAATTTAAAGCAGGCTTCCCGCCGATATTTCCACTCTGCCGTCACACACTCTAACCCCTTGATTGTAAGTGCCGCCACTTACAAACCCATCGCGAATCACAGATTCACCCGCGTCCGAAGGAGGCATGTCCTCGACGACCCCGACGACGCCACCAGGTCCCAAGCCCTTCATAAAACACAACACACGTACATTTCACCCTCATATCGCCCCTGCCGACGGTCAGGGCTTCACTCCCTTCCCTCTCGGGAGCCCTTGTGCTGGTTATCTATATATATAGGTCTTGGTTTTATAGTATAGGTAACAAACGAGCAAGCAGTCCACATGGTAGGTGATTACTACCACACCTAAAATGTCCCAGATGCGCTGCCGGCCTTTAATAAAAGTTATAGGCTCTTTTCTTGAAAGACTATCATATCGGTTCGGAAAACTGCTGGCGATAGTTGATTCGCCAGAGTAGTTGTGCGTGGCAGATTTAGCATAAAGCGCATAGTGGCGGATTGCAACCATCCAAATGAGGAGGATGAAATTTTGATTTCCTATGTGACAACTCCTCAAAAAACTCTACATGGTAAATTCGGTAAAAAAAAAACAATCAAGCCCACAGAGAAGAGAACAGTATTCCATGTGAGGCCGAACTTGCGCTTTGTAAAGTCGAACACAGTGGGCTAACACGAAATACTGTCTCGCTCTATTAAGCACTCTCAGTTTTGTAGAGGTCAATTTGGCCGTGTGATCCTCCAAGTGACCGTGGAACTGAATGTCACACGATATGTCATCTCCAAGGATTCCGATAATAGCTTAAGTGGGAAGGAAAGTGTCTTTAAAATTAAGAGATGGGGTTCAATGAGATTCCTTGTAGCATTAAATCTGAGACTGTTTGTTTAACTAAATCTCGACGTCAGATACAAGTTCTTCCGGCACTCATTGAAGTCCAGACCAACCGCCAAGCTCTCTCTTCCTTGGTCTCGTTTTCCCCATCGATTAGTCAATTAGACCACCTAAGTGATCCAGTCGGAAGCCGCACTGGCGATCATCAATCAGCTAGTGTTCCTCTGGGTACCCTCATGAGCTGGCAGTTTACAATGGATGCCATTATTATTATTTTTTAGTAACAAACGAGCACACAGTTCACCTGATGGCAAGTGATTCCTGTGGCCCAAGACATCTACATTCATCCTTGACAAGGAATCATAATACTGATGCGTTGTTACTCTTGAGGACTAAGATGGAATGGCTCGTCACCAGTAATAAAGATCTTCGGGTCCTTACTACTCATCAGACGAAACACAGCAGCATTATGCTGATATTTTGTGCTAGTATTCTATGAGGGCCTGGCCCTACCCCGGTCGGGCTGACCCAATCATTCTGCAGCTAGAAACAAACTCCAGTGTAACCACTATTATATATCTGAGAGATCACCTTTTTTAACGATCGGGTGCACCAACGCTGTCTTCGAGTAGTACGGGACGACGCCTTAATGGTAGGAGTACTAAAAAAGATGCGTAAGAACGCCTTGTGAATGTCCAGGGAGAGATATGCTTTCCGTACTGATCTCTGCAGAAATCGGACATCTGGAGCTCACACAACGCAAGACGGTCGATGGTGTTCTCCCTATCGTCAAGAGTGGAGTTGGACGCAAAAATAAATCGGCTTTCTCCTTTGCGTCTTTGGGCCAGCGTGTAGTCTCCTTCGTGCAGAGGTAGAGGAAGGAAGTGTCTGATACAAAAGTTCCCTGGGACAGCTTTGGCGAGAGATCAAAGCGCATAGGGTTCCCGAAGGGAGGGGAATTAGTCTCTTGCCAATTTTGCCAATATGCACAGACTTTGCTTCTGCAGTAACTCTTTTGGGGACAGAGTTATCCTTTTTAAAAGGAGACCGATTTTGCATCCCGTTACGCCGATGTATCTTATCATCGGGCCCAGGCCCGGTAGCACTTTTGGTTATGGCATGACGCTATTTTGCAGGAGCCACCACACCAAGTCTAAAATCTGCCCTCGATGGGCACCATTAAGGACGGAATGAAGTGTTCCATCCCCTGAAGCACCAAATCGGAGACAAAATATACACTCTATCACCTCTAACATACACTCTGGCCGGCGGCAGCGCCAAGTATTCTAATATGTACCCCGGGAAGGAGAGGTATCAGGTACGGAAGATATCTGTGCCTTGGTGAGGAAAAAGCAAGGCTGGCTTCGCCGACTCCGTTCGGGGACTAACATTAATATTTGGAATGAAATCCCCTGATATTGCAGGGATCCACAGCAACCATAGCAAGGTTTGCAGTAGTCTTTTTGTTTCGTTTGCCTCTGGCAGGATGGTTGTAGAGCAGAATTTTGGCTGCTCCTCAGAACAGGCAAGGCTGTCTAATCCAACAATCCCAGATTGCATAGCCTAACATGGACACCCAGTGAGGGATTCTCTAAAATCGAAGGTCTTGGAACCATCCTGGGGGAGATTTTTTAAAAATCCACCACCACTATCATGTTGTTTGGGGAGCGGGCTGAGGGTGGACCTCCATCTACTTTACACACCAGACAAAGCCCAGAAGTGCATGACACATCTACTTTACACCACCAACAGTGAAAGATATATTTAAATTGGTCTAACAATAACCCCGCACATAATATGATGCAAATAAGTTCTTTAAATTTTTCTAAATTCTTTAAGTTTAATTTATAATAAAAAGATACTTCGTATAATCAATGATATAGAATACCTTTGTCTACAATTTTCTCACACCATTCAATGTAAGAAAGGTTATATACAGTATATATTGAAAATAGTCAATAGCCAAAAGCAAAGAAAAACAAAAATTATGTTTTTGAGAAACATGATTTTTATCATGGAAGCTCACAGGTCTAATTATATATATACAGAATCAAATACCAAGTGTTAAGATTTACTACTAGTTTAGTTTAGTTTAACCCATTCTAAATTAAAAATCATAAATAATATTGTTTTGTGAATAAAACTGTGAAACATAATAAAAACATGTTTTTAAAGATTGTCACTAAGCAACTGTTTTCAGATTCTATATTGAATAATTACGTAAAAAAATAAGTGGAGATAAGTCGTTTTAGCCAGTAATACTACCATAGTACAGAAAATCTACAAGGTGGGAAAAATTTCCAAACCGAACATGAAAATAAATACTCTTTCACTCTTTCTATTATCTAAATGGCCACACCGCTTTTAATTTGTCTATTGGGGTCACCACTCTAATTCAAAAACTAGATATTATCACTAATATTACACTACATTTTTAGTAATATTGTTGTATTTACAAAGTCTGCTTCCTAACAAATTAAACAGGATTTCCTATAAATTAATGTGTTTTTAATGTGCTTTGTTCTTTAACAAAATAAACAAACAAAAGATCTATTTTCAATTATATCTGTTTATTAGCTATACTTTTAGTGTACATATTACTTTAAGTGTACATGTACGAAAACAATAAATTTGGTTAGAATTATTACATACCTGACCAGCGGAGTAGCTTTTTGTAAATTCAGTCCCCAGCTCTCAACAAATTCGTAGTTTTTTCTCTTACTATACTGAATCACATCATTGGCTAGATAAAATAGAACTAGTCTTTGCTCCACCTTTACCCTCTTCAAAACATTCAACCAACTTGATACAATTTTTTTATGATGGGTACGTTGTTTTAAACACCAAGAAGACAACGACTGGATACTCTCCTGAGTATCCTTCAAAAGCATAAGCTTCTTTTCAAACGCTAGGGTATTAAATTCCGTCTCACCCATTTTAGTGGGAAATCTATCAAAAGAACATCCCAGCTAAATTTGGCCACATTAAACACATTTACGACACAGTTCAAATGGATTATCTAACTTAATCAAATCACTAATACGTAAACCGCACTAATCCTTAGTAAAACTATTATTTCGTAAATAAATGCGATACCATACCGCAAAATTGTTATGAGATAAATTATATATTTTAGTAGAATCGGATTATTTCTAATCCTGTACTTTATAAAAAATATTATCAAACAACTACAAGTATAAGATATTAATTTTGAAAGTAACATACAAACGCACCAAAAGTCTTAACTGGAAGAATATGCTACATTTCTTAATAAAACAACCGAACCGCCATTTTCTCTGAATGAAATAATGTGCTGTCAAACAGCGTCAGTGCTCAGTAGTGGTGTAATATAACGAATAGCGTCATAACATAGCATACTAGTTTTCAATTACTATGATTTAAAATGACCACCGCTCCTTTGCCCCATGCTATATGTGGACTTAAAGTATATTATCATGAATTATTAACTAAATCATCATAAATTCAATCACAATAACGAGTAAGCTCGAGAAATAAGTCATGGCAAGTCATTTTCTGTACTTATAACGTATCTCTCATATATGATCTCTTACTCCCAAATTATTTTGTATTCATCATACTCAGATTCGTTTTTCAGCGTAACCATTTTGAGATCACACTATTCTTCTGAAGAAAATGATGACCAATGAAAAGCAGACCAGTTTCCATAATGATACATGTCTACCTTTATCACTGACCTCCACTTCTTATCAAATACCTTACGATGATTAAGCCACCCTCTATTATAAAAATGAGCCTGACATTGATTTAAGAGAAAAAAATAATAATATATAGCATATAATCCTTCGTGCTAAGCATTAAATTCTACAACAAAAATTAAATTCTAGTTACAAAAACAGATATAATATCTGTCTAATTAATTTTGTACTATATAAATTCTCACATTTTAATCCAAAGGATTTGAAGTCTGTGTTCATCAAATCTCTAGTTTCATTACAAAACATAGCTTGCTGATGCATTTCAATTGAAGTACCGTCCTAGTCTCAATACTATCACTGCATGGATTAAGGTCACTCAACGGTAGTACTTGTTGACTTCTTAATCCCTGCCCTGGAGCGGTTTTCGTCCTATCTTCACAGTCTTCACGCCATAGTTAGTCTATCATGTTAAATACGATTGATATATCCAAAACCAATGTTACCGTAAAAAGTCTATAGTGCACTATCGGCAAATAGCATTTATTAATCGCTACTAATCTGATTGACAGTTCCACTAATGATGAACCTCACAGTAGGGCTGTGTACATAACAGTACATCAAATTCTATTTTTTTGAAAGAGATAAGATACTTGTTTGTGTACTTTTTCGGCTTGCATTTCAGGTAATAGAAAATATTCATGTCATATTTTCATTATAAAAAACAATATGTTTTATAAATATCTTTATGATACTTTACGTAAATAACGTTATAAAATTTCTATACTTCTTCATTTTGGTTTTCTTCGAAAAGTAAAATAAGTTTCTTTAGTAGAAATATTTAGGTCCTTTTCATTTCTTAGTTGTGATATGGCTATCACTTTTAACCAAAAGGTTCAATGGGTTCAAGGATCATCAAGTTTAGTCGTTGATCATAGCACGCACAACGCTAAGTTTAATTAAGCTGTCTATATTAGCCACTGCTATAATCAGATATGCTTTATAGAGACTCCATATTCTGGTGAGGTGGTGGTCCTTCAAAATGTTGCCATATTTTGTTATCCAACGGGTAAGTCCGGGATGGAGGAGGTCCATTAGCGAACTGCCAGTGCTTGCTACCCGATAATCTGAGACTGAATTTCCTCAAGCCACCCAATTACGAGACCCATCATACAACAGTTATTTTACTCTTGATCTCTGTGCCGTTGCCAAACAGTATTTCGTAAAAGAATGGAGCCAAAAATGGGATACAGTTATGTTCTCGAATTGCAAATATGCACAGTGACATTCCGGTGAAACTTTGGTTTTTTTTAATACAATTCCTTCAATAAAGCATCCACAGTAATTCGTCTACGGCTGGGTCACGCCATCACACCTGTCTGCTTATCTACGATCAGGATTTGGAATCATTCGATTTGCGAATGTGGTCTTGAGGATGGCACCTTGGATTATAATATTTTTCATGCCCAAAATGATCGTTATCAGTTGAGATACGTGTCGGTGTATTTTTAGGATATACACCGACACTACGAGTATGTACTCCGTCCCTTTTTTCTTTTTTTTTCGAGTTGGTGGCTCCTATTCTCCCGGTGCTTTAAGTTTCACCGGGTTGAAAGGTGACGGAACGCTTATAGCGCTCAGCCAAGACCTCTATTAGTGGATAACCATCACAAGAGAGAGGGAGCCTCGGCTTGCACCGTTACCCTGTTATGCGGGAATGACTAACTCGAGGGTGCCCGAGAGGTTCAAACCTTGGCTCGGTCAGTTGCTTTTGACTAAGGATTATCTAAATCGTGCCTCGGTATTCTTCAGACGCGGGTAAAGTTGTGGTTCGTGAAGGGATTGATGATTACAATCAGCGGGTTTGGGTGAGTGACGGCAGAGTCGAAGAATCATAGTGAAGTCTGGTTGTGGCTTAGCTGTGGTTGGCTGTTTGTGGGGAGCTTAAGATCTATGTGTAGATTTTAATTACGCAAGAACCACGGCGCACCTGTTGCCTTGTGCATGAAGCGATTTTGGATTACCTGGTGAATGAGACGGGGGGTGGCATGTGCAAAGACGGGGCTTGAGTATGTCATTATATGGTCGAATGCATGCTTTGTAAAGTGTAATTTTATTACGTTGTAAGATTTTGCTAAAAGGTAACGGGTGCAAACGACCTAGGGTAAACGCTGCTCGATTCCGTACGCAGTTGATGTGCGGACCGAAGGCGAGCTAAATATTTAACTGTCTTTTCCCGGGGGATTGGACGGTCAAATAACTCTATGGTTGGGAGATGTGGCGTTTTGTTGCGCCGAGAGAAGTATAAGTACATACATTTATTATTAAAAATAAAATTATGTAACTGCCCATATGTCCGGATTTTTAAGCGTCAATAACTACTTCAAAACATTTTTTTTTATTAAGTAAAACTATGTGCCATAATAAAATATTTTTATATATTTAATAATATACACTGTATTACTGTCATGTCCTTTGATTCCTCGTGCATTCCACTTATTGCTTTTATTATCGAACAATTTCATATATGTGCTTTTTTCTGACTAGACATTGGCAGAATTATTACAACAAGGATAGATGCCAAATTAAAAAAAAACGAATCGTGAATTGCAAATGGCAAAGATTAAAACCAAAAAAATTGCTAATCTTTGATTTTGTGCCGTTATCAAGGAATTAAAGGAAACCGGAGTTTATAAATTCTGGGGAAATATTTATCAAGAGAACGAACTATATCCATATCATTTATGATCAATTATCAGGTACGTTGTAAATTTATTATACATATGTAATAAGATAAATTTATTTTTATGTCTATATTTTATTCAGTTTTATATTTTCTCTTATATTATGAAATAATCAACATATAAATTTAATATTGTAGTTGCACCATTTTTTTTTTTGAGAAAAATGGAAGACAAGTTCCGATTGTTGCGATGATAATATAGATATTTGTCGAAATACTTATATTAAGGTAATTGAATATTGAATTAGCGTATTATATGGATAAAGTAAAAAGTTTTTTTACGAAATTATATATTCAATCAATCGAATCGATTCGAAGTACGTGCCATTATTATCTATGCACTTTCGCCATTTTATGGGCAGTTTATTAGTTCATTGATTCCTGATTGCTGAAAAAAATTTGGGAACGAGAATCAATAAAATCTGAAAGCGGTTTGGACTATTTCATCGGAATTGAATCTTTTTCCTTCCAAGAAATTGCCGAAATTCTAAAAAAAGTGGTAATCTGTTGGAGCAAGATCTGTTGAATATGGTGGGTGTGGGAGACATTCCAATTTCCAATTCCAGTTTTTGTGTTTGCGAATTGCCTTCGTCTAACAATGCTTGCAATTCTGCATCTTTCTTTTTTTTGGTGGTTTTCTACATTCCTTGTTTGCAACATTGCAGTCACCATTTTTAAAAGACCGAATTCATTGTTCACATGCATCCTGGGCGATGGAACATTGCTATAAGATTGTCGAAGTAATTGGTATGATTCAGTAGCAGTTTTTTTTCAAATTAAAACAAAACTTTAATGCTGTCCACAAATGCTCTTTGTTTGGTATAAATTTGGCAATATTGAACACAACAGTACACACTTCTCCAATTTATCACTCATGCGCGTTACACCCATCCCTCTATAAGTGCAACCTGGGATGTTTTTTTATGAATGAATTTTATGTAAATGCCGTGTCTGGAGAAATAAGGATCTGCTTGGTTTGTTTTAGGTTAAATATCAGAACCCAATGTCAAGGTCTTAAATGTATTATAATGATTAAATTTAGGATATCATTAAAATATTTCAGAACATTAAATGACTTTATTTTATTGTGGGTGACCAACAACCACACAGTTCACCTGATGTTAATTAATTCCTGTAGCCCATGGCACCCACATTCATCTTCAATAAGGAATCAAAATGTAGACAATATGTTATTACTGCTATCTTACAATACCTGGGAATTAACATCTGGGAGACACATTTGTAATTATGTTGTACTGCAACTTAAAAACAATAACCTAGGGTATGGTTATTGTCTTTGATTACAATTCAACAGAATTTAAAACAAGAATTGATAATACACATCACATGTGGATACATAAATACACATACATACACCCTCACACACCACACTTAACATATTTTTGAATTATTGTCATGTAATAATGCACTAAAGAGTTTCTATAGCAATACTTTAACCTTGTGCACAAAAGATCCTATGAGATAGGCTTGCCTACATGGGGGCTGCAGCTTTTTTCATATTTAAATAATAATCTGCCAGCACATTTATAATATATAGTATAAAAATATTAAAAACGCTAATAACCAACATATATAAATATTTGTGGGCTTAAAAAGATTTATTTGAAAAAATTATTGGAAGGAAAGCAAGCAACAAATGAAAAAAGGTTAGTAAACCTCGCAACTCACCTTGTATGAATTGAGGATGTTAAATTAACTGACCTTTTTGAAATTGTGACTGGGAAGTTTACTAACTCGTATATCTGGGAGTATAGAAAAATTTTGAAATACAACAGATAACAAACTGTATGCAGAAGCATGCAAATCTAAGCCACCACAAAATGGAATAAATAATAAATATGACCCACATTAAGTTATTAAAAAATAGAAATTGTCTCACTAAATCAGTGGACTTCACTAAAAATAGTAACTTGTAGTAATCAATGGCTTTGCACCCAACAAAGTTGAAATAGTAACTATATGTATTCTATATAAATGAGACATCTTACTTATTTTAATATAGAAACTCACTTTATATTTGAATAAATTTGGAAACAATAAAAATATGTTGTTTGTTTTCCACCAATCATCCTAATGGGACAGCATGGAAATACTGCTTTCCAAATTTGCTTCAATATATATATTTAAGCCAATTCTAAAAAAAAAAATGTTATTTCATTCCATACTAGTCTAATAAAGGTTTAGTCTTTGGTTGAGATCTTCTAGCAAGCAAGAAGTTCTCGCTCTTCTAAAACAAAGTTAATGAAATAATACAAATTATACAAAAACAACAGAAAAGACTTAAGTAGGTAGGTTTAACCTGAGCAATTTTATGACATGACTTGTTCCAAATAACCCAAGAAAGAGGATAGAATGTACATATTTCTTAAATTAGGTGTAAATGTTGTTAATCTTCTATGTTAGGTTTAAGATGTATGATAAATTTAAGCTAACAATGAAAGGTAGGCAAGTTAAATGCAAACACTGACTAGTGGGAGAAATTCGTGTAAAAAAAAACTCGATTATCCATTGTTTCAAAACAAATTGTTTTTTTTTCTGTCGACTAGGAGCGGAGCAACGGTCCAAGGGTAGTAGTGGGCCTGCAATATTATTTAAGTGTGCGTTTCTTTGGCGATTCCCTATACAAATTGTTTTTTACAATCATTAACTAAAGTTAGGGTTTTATTGTGGGTCTGTTTGTGTATACTGCTAGAATATTTTAATAGGGTATTTATATTAAACCTAGCAGACCTTTAACAGTGCTTCGGTGTTATCATTCTCTTGAGTGTTTTTGACCATTCTGAAAGCGTTCTCTTCGATGCGTAGTGGTTCATAGGGTAAATATTATACATTTTATTATATAAGTGAACTGATTGCTGCCCAAACTATTGACTTATAAATAGAGAAACAGATATAGTTTGTTTTAATCTTGTTAGGAGTTAAAAGATGTGTCAAGCCAAGTTCATGCCTCAGCTAGTCCAGTTTCAGCACAATTGTGAACAGCCCCCTAAGAATTACCCGAAAATAATATTGCGGTATTGTCCACATATGATAATCTTGCCTAATTGTTAATTTATGTTACAAAGTTCATTAATATAAACTAAAAAAAAGGTAGGGCCTAACACGCTTCCTCGTAGCACTCCGTGGGTTACCACAGTTGGTTCACTGACATATCTACTAATTTTAACTTTTTGTTCCCGGTTATTTAAGTAGTATTTAAGGAGATCCAGTTGAATAGCTCCTATACCAATGTTTTCCAGCTTATGTACAAGAGCAGGGACAGAAATGGTATCAAAAGCTTTTCTAAGGTCTAGGAATGATGTCAGGCATTTCTTTGTACCATCTAGCTTCTTAACTATCTGTGAGCTTAATTCAATTACAGCATCCTCTGTCCATTTCCCTTGTCTAAAGTCAAATTTATTTTTAGATAAAATTTTGTATTTTTCTAAGTATGATATTAGTCTTTTGTTTATTATTTTTTCTACTAGTTTTGAGATGGCCGGCAGCTCAGAAATAGGCCTGTAGTTATTCACGTCGTTACTGTTCCCGCCCTTGTGTACTGGTCTAATTATGGCTTGTTTTAAAGGTTGTGGTAATACACCTTGCTTGAAGCAGGGGTTGATAAAGTGACTTAATATGGGGACCACTTCATTATTGGCTAACTTGAGGAATCTAGTTGAGATATTGTCCCAGCTGGGGGCTCTGTCTGAACTAGAGCTCATAATAGTTCTATGTACTACGTAAGAAGTGGTGTCTAATAACACAAAAGATGTTTGAGAGGGTAAACTGTGCGAATATTTCTTTTTGTTATGTGCAGTTATATTTTGGGAAAATTTGATACATTTTAAGCGTTCACTAAGAGAGTTGATAAATGTGTCTGCAATTTTATTTGAAGGGGGACGATATACTTAGAATTACACTGTTTTCTAGTTCTATTTGGATACATGTGGCATGGCTTAATTTAACTTATAAGATTTCAATTTAAAAGGTGGTTTAATATATGCCGTCATTCTGATTTTGTTGGTTAGTAGTGGGTAATGAAATATAACCGTTTATAGAAGGTGTATTCTTATTTCGGTCTAGTCGACATTCGGTTAATATAAGCACATGTGGGGTGAAGCGTTAGTTCGAAAGAGACTGTTGGACTTCTAATGTTTTGACTAATAACTGTTAAGTAATTTAGCTTAATTTTAATATGATTCGGTAAGTCTTCTGGTTTCTTTCTTTTACATTATTTAGAGCCCTATCCATTTTTGAGTTAATTTGGGGCTTGCGGTTGTCAATACATTTCGTTTGTTATAGGTTACTATTGTAAAGTTTGAGTTGCTGCGGTTTTGTCTGTTCGAGAAATAGTGAATAAATGTTGTTTTTCGGAGTAAATGAGGATTGGCTATTTATTTATTGCTCTAGAGATGCTTGAGCTCGAGATTGATTGTGAGTTTATTGTTGTTTTGCATTTACAATACGGGTTATTAGATTGTGTGTTGAGAAATATAATATATAACTGCTACGCGATAGTTGCGAATTGACATTATACAATACACTTTGAACTTCCATCAGTCATATTTGATATAATTTTTGTGTTTGCGATTCACAGTTGATAGCTATAATTGAAGAGTTTTCGTCTTTACGTAAGCATATCTAACTGTAATCGGACCAACAGAATTTGTAACCCTTTGACTTCAGCCATGTCCTGTGCTAGGAAATAGAGATGCGACCCATTGGATGTCAGCTGTTCTGATTAGATTAGGAGTGTTGGATCCAGCACGGAATCAATTCTTCAAAAACAAAGTTAATGAAATAATACAAATTATACAAAACAACAGAAAAGACTTAAGTAGGTAGGTTTAACCTGAGCAATTTTATGACATGACTTGTTCCAAATAACCCAAGAAAGAGGATAGAATGTACATATTTCTTAAATTAGGTGTAAATGTTGTTAATCTTCTATGTTAGGTTTAAGATGTATGATAAATTTAAGCTAACAATAAAAGGTAGGTAAGTTAAATGCAAACACTGACTAGTGGGTGAAATATGTCCAGGTAACATGACATATGTTGATAGCATAATTATATTTACTTCCTGCTTTAGGTATCAGATAGATATTGTTATCTCCGCATACTTTTATATTTTTGGAAGATTTGATAGATTTTAAGCGTTCACTAAGAGAGTTGATAAATGTGTCTGCAATTTTATTTGAAGGGGGACAATATACTTAGAATTACACTGTTTTCTAGTTCTATTTGGATACATGTGGCATGGCTTAATTTAACTTATAAGATTTCAATTTAAAAGGTGGTTTAATATATGCCGTCATTCTGATTTTGTTGGTTAGTAGTGGGTAATGAAATATAACCGTTTATAGCAGGTGTATTCTTATTTCGGTCTAGTCGTCATTCGGTTAATATTAGCACATGTGGGGTGAAGCGTTAGTTTGAAAGAGGCAGTTGGAAGTCGTCCATATTGCTATAGCCGGTTCTAATGTTTTGACTAATAACTGTTAAGTAATTTAGCTTAATTTTAATATGATTCGGTGAGTCTTCTGGTTTCTTTCTTTTATATTATCTAGAGCGCTATCCATTTTTGAGTTAATTTGGGGCTTGCGGTTGTCAATACATTTTGTTTGTTATAGGTTACTATTGTAAAGTTTGAAATTTTACGAGTGGCTGCGGTTTGGTCTGTTCGAGAAATAGTGAATAAATGTTGTTTTTCGGTGTAAATGAGGATTGGCTATTTATTTATTGCTCTAGAGATGTTTGAGCTTGAGATTGATTGTGAGTTTATTGTTGTTTTGCATTTACAATACGGGTTATTAGATTGTGTGTTGGGAAATATAATATATAACTGCTACGCGATAGTTGCGAATTAACATTATACAATACACTTTGAACTTCCATCAGTCATATTTGATATAATTTCTGTATTTGCGATTCACAGTTGATAGCTATAATTGAAGAGTTTTCGTCTTTACGTAAGCATATCTAACTGTAATCGGACCAACAGAATTTGTAACCCTTTGACTTCCGCCATGTCTTGTGCTAGGAAATAGAGATGCGACCCATTGGATGTCAGCTGTTCTGATACAAAGATTAGATTAGGAGTGTTGGATCCAGCACGGAATCGAATTCTTCAAAAAACAAAGAATCTTTTGTGTTATAGGTGTTTGGCGCATAATTTTCCTTTTTGGTGTGTTTTCATCTTGCATTTTCGGGAGTACATTGTTCTTCAGAATAACTGACGAGGTCTCAATATCAATGGTGGGATTTTGATATCCGTTTCATTTATTAGTCCTATGTTTTCAGCTAGATTTGGGATCATCTCTATTAGATCTTCTTTTGATTCATTCAGTTGCTTTGGCACGTTTTTTATTTTGAAGTAACGTTTACGAGTTGCTCTCTGTATATTTCTTGTCTATCTTCAAGAATGGCGATGTGCTGTTTGACTTTTTCTGCTTCTTTTTCTAATTTCTCTTATTTTCTTTTGAAGTTCCATATTCTGTGAAGTTAGGAAAGCTGAAGAGTTCTCAGTGTTAAGGTTTTTTCTTTAAGTTCCATATGTAACAGCAATTTTGCGCAACTCTTCATTTTGACTGGCTAACAATTATCGCTTTGCATTCTTTATCTCTGCCTTAAAATTTTCTGTTTTAAAGCCCGTATTAAATTCATCTTCTCTTATTCTTTTGGCACGAGAAAATACATAACTCGGAGCTGAATCTTGTATGGTCTCGCTGAGGTCATGTGACAAGATGTTCGGTTTTGACCCAAAGCTAGATTTTTCAATCGGAGATCGTTTTAGCGGTATAATGTTGTTTTGTGAAGCCACGGTACTAGGCGAGCTTATGAAGTATTTAGTAGCAAGGTTGTCAGGGCTCATATGATACTGGTTTACTAACGAGGTGGCAATACACAAACACTTTCCGTCAAATATAACTTGATCTCAGAGTTTTTTGCGCCAGTGTAACGGCTACGGATGCACACTGGTTAAGTGCGTGCGTGTGTATGTATGTAGATAGGTAGCAAATGAAATGACACTGTGCGTTGTGTGTAAGTTGCGATGCACCGGTGGAGATGTTTCTGCACGTAGTCTATTCAACAGTTACATACTTGTGTGCGTCGTGGACTGCGGTGTGTGTAGTAGTGGTACTGCAGTATTGTCAATTTATACTCTTCCAGGGTTATGGGCTCCTATTTTTGAAGTGAGGAGTTTTGCAATTTTAGATTTTTAAAATAAAATATCAAATGAAGATATACCGTAAAGCACGTTCAAACTGCCGTATAAAAGCTTCCGGATCATTGCAGTGGTTTAAATGATATTAAAAACTGGTTGTGAAATGGAGAATTCAAACAATTGCCTCAATATTTGTTTTGAATTCGTTTGGACTTCAGGGACATTTAAAGATTAGATATGATGCTGGTGATTTATTGTATAAAAGATAAAGCTTAAAGACTCGGTAGCAGTTGATCATACTGGAAGCTATTCACACTTTTTTTTTAATGGGGCATATTCCAGAATTGGCTGCATTTGACACATTGTTAAAATTATATAAATCTTAATGAAATCTCAATGTTCTGACTAACAAACAACACACAACACGTATGCTCATAGTCTGACTGACAGAAATACATGACATAAAGAATGGTTTTTATACAATTTTGGCAACCTTTAGGACTCAATAAGCAGGTTATAAAAATAAAAGGTGGTGTGATTCTTCCACACTTAATCCACTACTTAGGTTAAAGTCAGTTTCTAGATGCAGAGTAGGTCACAACATGTAAATCTTAAAAATGTAAAACATTGTATTAATTGCAGATTTACTGCTGACTTCACAAATGGAAGTAGAGAAAAAAAATTACCATGAAACTTTAGTATCTACCTCAATATTAATGTCTTTTTTTTCAGGTCAAAAAATAAGATGCTAGATTTAAAAGGCATCAATTTGCCGGAACGGCAAAAAGAGTTAAACAGCAAGGTGAAAGAAGCTATAGATAACAAAGTACCATTTGATGCTATTAAAAGCAAGCATGAGGCTACAGATGTTGATAAGATGTTTAAAATAGATTTAGCTTCAAATTATAATAACATTGATTATATTCTGGAAACATTGAAATCTGGAGATAGTTTGTATATTTCAAGAGCTCTTAAATGTACATGGTTATATAATGATTCAAATTCAAACATAATCAACCCTGATTACCTTCATGATAATGTTTTTCCTCACATGTCAATCAAGATGATGAAAAAGATGCTAACAACAATAGCTATGCATCTAAAATCTGAAAATAGAAGTATGACTTTCTACAACTACTGTATCAATAAAAAGTTAACAAATATTGCTCTTAAATTCTTGATTCTTACATCGGAGTCTTTCAAATTGGATTTATTAAAAGACGATAAATTTGTAACAGAACTCAAATTCATTGTAAATGTTGAAACAAAATTCTATAACCATTTCTTTGGCAATTCTTTCACTCTTCTGCATGCCTATTTGAATTGGCTCAGTGACTGGGAAGCAGGACCTTTATTACTCACACTTCGATATTTTTATTCAGTCTCAGATGTTAAATATTTAGAACTGATAGAAAAGTATGTAAAGGCTGACCGTGAAAATTTACCAGAAAACCTTGGCTTGAGAATATCAAAGGGCATCATGAAAATGCATAAAGATAAAGTTCGAAACAAACCATTGTTATATATGTCTATTTTGAATAAAAAAATGTTGGTAAAATATAGTTCCGTCGAAGATGCTAAATTATTTGCTGTCGCCTTGCTACCACCTTCTGTATCAGTTTTTTGGAAGGAAAATTTTCGACAATCTAATAAACATATCCTTGACATTTTGCCCAAGCAGGAGTTATTTCTTTTTCTCAAAAAAATATTTACGGACGCTTATCCTGATTCACAATTTGAAATGAGTGTTCAGTTTTATAATTATGGTTACTATGAACTTTTAACAGTTGAAGAAAAAGAGGCATGGGCTTTACGTCATATTGAGAGTGAAAAAGAAATACTTGGAAAAGGTCTAGATTTCAAGTGGTATCAGTTTGTGAATTTTAATATGGCATTTAAAGAACTTAAGAAATACATATTGAAAGCTACAGATGTAGAGAGAAGATATGAAATTATCTACATAATGGTGGAATCAGCTAAGACACAACGTGATTTAGAGAAGGTGCTTAAATACTACTATGAAAGACATGTTAATGAGAGTTCATCTACTAAAGAGCTCTTTATGAACACAGTAATGCAAATTCACAATGTATATGAGTTTGATGAAAATTGTTGGAATGCATTTAATAAAATCTTTTACAGCATGGGAATCTATAATGACCCAGGAACCTTTTATATTACAGACTTCAGAATCATAGTTGTGATTTATAACATTGTTTGTGGCAAAGAAATTCCTAAACAATTAAAAGATGTTCTCAATCCTGGGTTCAATTATCTTCATACATCGAAATTAACACAAGAAAAACGTAAAATATTGTATAAATACCTATTAGATTTTTACATTGGCAAAATAAAGGAATATGATGGGAAAAAATATGAAAGTGATGTGAAAAAAAGTATTCGACGCTATATATCAATTATTTTACGTATCTTGGTAATATTTGATAAAACAAAGGATGACTGTCCGGACATTGTTGTCCGTTATATTAAGCTTGATTACGATACATTTAAACATCATCAGTTACTGAAAGAGAAAGTAGAAACACAAATTTTGGAGGAAGACGACTTGATTCGCCTGTTAAAGAAGGATGCGACAATGCTCAAGGATAAATACTCTGATATAAAGGATGCCATAAAAAACAATTTGTCATTTAAGCTTAACAAATTAATGAGGAAACTAAAAATATATTTTTCTCAAGACATAGCTAAAGAATATCTAAATTTCTTTCTCAGTTTATTAACTGATTCCGATAGTATTTACTTGACTATCTATACTTCAGTATATTGCATCTTCCAATTAGCAGATGAAGACTTTAAAGAGGAATTCATGTTAAAATATGCACCTGATAAACCAAAAATAGATCATGAACATATTGACCCTATGTTATTATACACCCAGGAAGCTATATGTCGCTATGTATGCTATTCACGTCCACCGGTGGTTCTTTCATACGTCCTAATCTATTTAAAAGGTGACTATGTTCACTACTGTTTGCCAATATTCAATCATTATTTTGTGAATCTACCACGTCCGCAAGCCACTAAATTTGTGGAAGCGACTATAAACGCTCCTTTATCAATACAAAAACACGCTTTGCGTTTAGCGTTTAAATGTTACACTGTGGAAGATTTAAAAAACCTTGCATTATCAATGTGGAAGAAAACAAAAAATATTTCTCTAAGGTTGATCCTCTACAAGAATCTATTTAACAAGATAATAAATGAAGATGATGTATTACAGAGGGAGCTATATGAAGCTTTAAAAGTATTCACACTGGAACTAAAGGATGACGATGATAAAGATATTTTTAATCTACTGACATCAAATGATCTCAATAAATTATCTAAAAGTTTTAAAGGAGATTTTCTCAAGAGTTTTTGGATCAGAGTAAGCATGTTTAAAGAGAAAGGCGGTAACATAGAGCACCTAGTTAATATCCTAAAAGCAATGAAATCAAATATATTGATAATGGATAGAAATTTCTTGATGGAAAACATTATTAATCCACACATTCAAGAAATGTTGATTGAGAAGAAAATTCGGCCAACTTATAAAATTCGTGAAATGAGTGAAATGGTCAAAATGAAATGGGCATTATTTTCTAAATATATAGTGACAGCCACTGATGAGGAAGCAATCAACGAGAGCATAGAATTGGCGACTTCTGTTATTACAACATGTGCAAAAATGTGGAATCAAGTCCACAATGAAAAATATACATTAAGGTTATTTTGTATGAATTTCATATCTAGTTTGAAAGCATACAGTGACACTTTTATACAAAATTTCAAATATGTTAATAAGATATTTGAAAGAGTGCTAAGCACAATTCAGGATGTTTTGCCTTCACAAGAAATCTATATAACAGTATGGGATCTGCAGATGGTGATCGCCACCAGAAAAGTTTGTTCAATGTTAGAATGTGATGAGCATGGTCAATTTAAGAATATTGACTTTGAGGATACTTGCGATAAATACGCCAATGAGATTGGACAAGTTGTTGTCGATCATATAAACAATGGGAAGTTTTATAGTAGTTTTCTGCCTCTCATAAGTGAGCTGATAAAAAAACATATTTTTACTTTTTCTTGCGTTATTAACTTTGACGGGGAAACGTCCGCGGATAAGGTTTGTATAGAAATATGTAAAGATTTGACACGTTTCGTACTCCCTGAAGTATATTTGTTAGTTATTATGGTGCTCCCAACTGATTGGCCACGTGAGTATTATGATAATTATAGGAATGTGTTACAAAAGATTGAAGAGATGGAAAATGATGAAATTCAATACTTTATGTATGAGAGATTAGTTCGAGAAACCAAGTTTAGAAAATTATGTAACAATTAAATGAAATAATAAAATACGGAATAAACGGTAAAGTCGCGAAACTTAATATATACCAGTATTATTGGAAATTTTATTTAAATTTTTTTATTACAATTTATAAATTTGTTCATGATTATGAAAGTTGACTTTACCGTGTTAATTTTATTCTACGAGGTGACTGGTATTGTGATTTACGTTTTGGATAGCCTAGTGTAGCTTGTTGAAAACAATCCTATCCTAACTTGAGATTGGCCTAATGTTCAGTAGTGTTAAAGAAAGCAACCTGACATTGAAATTTGGCGTTTTTGGAATAAAAAAAAGTTTCTATTGTATTTTAATATTTTATATATTTTTTTTTATTTCAATGTATAATTTAAATGGAAATAGCTACCCGCTATATCTCTCTCACGCTCTCTTAAAAGCAGTGCAGTCTTATGGGCTTAAGAACAAAATCTATAGAATGTAACAATGTTTTGACAATTTCACAAGTACGTACATAATATAAATTTTCTCACTTTATTTTACTTTACAATAATACATATATTGAATATATTCGTCAATGTAATGAAAAACGTATAATCAAAAATATTTTAGTTGTAAAGTAGATGAAGCTTTTTGTGTCATTTTGGAAATAATATTTGTAAGTTCACGTTTAGTATACTCGCTTTGCGACTGCTATAGTTTGTATGTCTCAGCTCTCAAAAGTATTTATTTAAACAACTAGATTCGAGTAAAATCTAAACTATAGTTTACATTACGTTACTGCAATAGTACTTAGTAAAAGATCTAGATATTACGAGTATATGTAGCACAAATGGTAGGCTATGTTCACGCTTTCGCACAGAATAGCTTGAAATAGTAGCATTATGCACCCGTCACATATGGTGAGTGTACCTGAAGCTTTATTACTGATATGGAGACATTCCAGCCCAGTCCTGAGGGATGACAAGTCAATGCGTTTGTAGGTGTTAAAGGGCCGCCACCATCGCCACCCTTAGTTTCATATGCGAAAAACTAGCATAAGACAAGGGAGATTCGTCGTAGGTCTGCAAGAAACACAACTATTACTTTTTCACGGTTTCTACTGTCGTCACGGTACATTTTACTATTGGAACTCTTGGAAAATTTCTGATTGTAATGTAGTTTGATTGTAACTAGATCATTATTACTAAGAGGAAGTTAGTGCTTTATGTATTTGATATTACGCAGCCGTGCAATCGAACACCTTTTGCAAGTATCTAGTCAAGTCTACCCGCTATAAAGGGTAACAGTAATTTTCAATTGAATACGAATGTTTTTTTATTAGGAAACCAGTATTTATTGGAACATTCAAGTAATAGTAGTAGTAGCGCTTTTGTAAATAACGAGGAACCATTATTAACGCCGAGAAAATAATACGAATGAAAATGAAAATGAAAAATGAGTCGTAAAAGTGACAATCGTGATGATGTGGTGGTATTCGATCATGGCTATATCTGTTGATTCTTACGTTATGACAATAAGATCAGAGTATTTGTAATGCAACGTCAGGGACGGGATATTCATCAAATATAACCAGGTCCTAAAATCCATACACACGTATTGTCCCTCGACTGGAAACGAGGACCGACACCAAACGGCCAGACGTACATTGGAGTATCCATAAAATTGTAACATTATCTTAAAATAGTGGTAGACAACAAATGAACAACAAAAAACATGAAATATTAATGCATTTTATAGTCATTTATTTATTTATATTTTCGCATTTGTAAGAGTTTTAATTTATTTTATAATTATGAAAATATACGTTTTAGGAAGTCTAGAAGTATTGTAACATTCATCAAATTATATTGTTCTTGCTTTTAACTTCCATACTGCATTTATTATTGATACTATGAAACTTTAATAATCTTTATATAAAATAATCTAATGGATGCATATTTGTAATGTTCTGTGTTATTGTAATGTTAATCAATATACATCATTGTAGAACAGTAGATCTTTTTAAAAATTCCATGTTATTGTAGTTATTAAAGTTGATGACTTAAATGGTGTTTTATTTCATATCACACGTCGATGTAAATATATTTTTTACATTTTAAATGAATTTTCTAGAAACATGGTCAACTTATCGCTCAAGTGACCGAAGCTGAGCTCGGTCGCTGTTCTCCGATTACATCAATATTGCAATATGTATAATATATAATGCAATTTAAAATTACGATTCACGTGCTGGCTGAAGGAAAAAATCGTGAGAAAATCTTCATATCTAAAAAACAAATAAAAATCGTAGACGTGTGAAGTTTAACCATTACTGGAGCCTCCATGAAGAGTATTCTCGACCTTTACACAAGCTTTTACCCTATTTAAATCGTTAAGTACAGCTAATATTTATGGATTGTTATAGATACAGAGTTTCCTTGTAAATAGTGATCGTTCAGAGGCTCAGACGCCGCAGTCTTCGGTACGTTTCACGGTTGAAAAGTTAATTGTTCTTTCTAAGTTAATTTTACTCCGGATCTTTGCTAAGCTAAATAATTGCTTCCCGAAAGAAAAGATGTTCGCGTAGCGAATAACTGTTGTACTAATTTTTATTAGTATTATGAATTTTATGGTATCCTTTCCCTTTGTTTTTGATATAATTGTAAATATAATTGACGAAAGTTTTTAATATTATAGCTGTGCGGCAGGCAACCCATCGTTATATTTGTAGATGTCTGAATTTGTTTAAACATTTGTAGTCATTATTGTTTAGATTATTAACATATTAAGGGTAATATTAGTAGTTGGTAAGGGTAGTATAGTAGAAACTAGCGCTCAGATTTTTTGCGCAAGTTTTTTTTTTCGGGCTGATGGCCGATGTTAGCCCGAGGGCTTTTACAGTTTCACCGGGTTATAGGGTGAACGAGCGCTTATGGCACTCAGTCGAGACCTTTATATATGGGTAACCAGCACTAGGGCTCCCGAGAGGGAGCCTCTGCTTGGACCGTCACCCTGTTTCGCGAGAGCGTCTGACTCGAGGGTGCCCGAGAGGGCCGAACCTCGGCTCGGTCAGTTGCTTTTGACTAAGAATTATCTACATTAATATCTATTATAATTATTGGCTATTTGTACCTCCTCTTCGGAATGCGTGGGCGCTGGAGAAGATGTGGCGCAAGAAACTCCAGCGACGCTTCTATCTGTATGTACTGGAGAGAACCGGCCAGTGACGTGACATGGCGGTATCGCGAATAACTTCGCCGTCGGCGGGGGCGATATGAGGATGCAATGTGTGTTGTGTTTTATGAAGGTCTTGGGCCCTGGTGGTCGCATCGGCGGGGTCGTCGTGGATGTGCCTCGGTCTCCTTCGGACGCGGGTGAATCTGTGATTCGCGATGTGAATAGCGTTTGGTTTGAACCCAGACACGTAGAGGCCTGTGTCATCGGCGAAAAGGGCTAGCTCTACACCGCGAGTGCGCGGTATGTCGTTGGTATAGACTGTGTATAAAACAGGACCTAGGATGGAGCCTTGTGGTACTCCGGCACAAATGGGGTGAACCTCGGAACGTTTTCCCTCGACGCGGTAACGAAAGGTTCGATTTCGGAGAAAGTCTCGTATGATTAGTAGGAGTCGATCTGGCACACCGAGCTCATATAGTTTGTATATGAGCCCGTTGTGCCAGACCTTGTCGAAAGTTTTCGCCACGTCGAGGAAAAATGCCCCAGTTTGGTAGCCCTGAAGAAATTTACTGAGAATGTGCTCCGTGATGCGGTGCACTTGATGTGAGCATGAGTGTTGGGTGCGAAACCCGAACTGCTCATTGATTGGTAGCCCTCGGGACAGCATGAAGTCCTTGAGGCGGGCGAGGATGAGCCTTTCATATACCTTACCCACTTTGAGTAGGCTTATGGGTCGATAGGCTGATGGATCTGTTGGATGTTTCTTTCCGGCTTCTTTCCAGGTGTTCGGGAAGGTGCCTTTGGATATGGTCGCGTTGTAGATTATCACCAGTAGGTGTAAAATGGACATGGGTAGGAGTTTCATCACCTTGTTGGTGATGCCGTCGGGGCCGGGAGCCTTGCGTGGTCGCAGGTTTTTAATTATGGACTCAACTTCGGTGCATGTAACTTGAGTAACGGAATCGCGAGGTGGTTCCTTACTCCGGTCGACCTCGCTGTCAACCATTGCAAGGTGAGCGGCGTCGATCGGTAGAGTGATCGGTGAGCATTGGAGCTCGAGATTATCAGCCAGACATTCGGCTTTCTCTTCGTCTAAGAAGGCGGGTGGTTTATTAGGACGCGCTAAGGGAGACATTGTTTGGACGGTGCCCCCTTTTAGGGATTTGGGAAGTCGCAAGAAGGCGAGATGGGAAGGTTCGAAGTTTGAGAGGTGATTATCCCACCGATCGTTCCTGTACTGGGCTGTGCGTAATCGGACTTCACGCTGAAGGGTACGTAGCATCAGCCGGTTGCTTTCAGTGGGATATAAGTCGTGGGCACGAGTCGCCGCATTATTGCACCTCATTAGGTCCTTTATGTCAATTGGCAGGGTCCATCGGTGGTCTTCGAGCCTGCCTCGAGCAATCCTCGAGGACTGTCGATGTGCCTAGTGAGGGCATGAACTGTGAGGTTCGTGTTGGACTGAAGATATGTTCCTAGGAATAGCATCTAGGTGATGTGGATGCAAAACGTGCTGTATCCCCTTTTGCCAGGCGTTTTCGGTATTTTTTCTTTTGGTGCGTTGAGAGTAAAATTCTGACAGTCGACGTTGAGCCTGCACATCTAAAGAAAAGTCAACAGTATGAAATTGGTTTCAAGTATACAAAATATATATTCTTTATATTATGACAATAAATATAATATTTTTTAACTATATAAAAACATTTTAATTTAATTATATTACAATAGTATAGATATTATAGTATGTTTATGGAAATATAGTATAACGCGTAATTTATATGATTATACTGGATATTAGGAGACCGCTTCCGAAAACGAAGACAGACGATAGTACTAATGACACCTTTAACGATGGGACAGAAAAAAAACCGATCCTGATTAAAAAAATATATATTTTTAATCGTTTTGTTAGCATTATTTACGCTTCATTATGTTAGTACAGCTAAATCAAATGATGGTTTCATAAAATATACATTATTTTACTAAAAAAAAACCAGTAATGAAACACAAAATCAAAAACAGCTGATGCTCGGATCAACGAACGCCCGGTACCTATGTTCAGCAGTGGACTAATTTGGTATTATAATTAATGTAGGAACTTTTAAACCAGATTTGCTATTTTGAGCGTTTCAAATATGAAACACTTTTTCTATATTATAAAATTAGTGTGATGTGCTTACGATGGTAAGCACATCACATATAATTCTTTTGGAAAGAAATTCCTCCGGCTAATATTACGTATCCTCAATAACTTTCTCGATGTAGTACGGTAAGGTAATACTGGCTCTCTGCTCAGGTCATGTCAAAAGAAATTACATACACAAGAATTATAACTTACCGGTGCTCTCAAATTATTCATTTTGGTCACACATTTTTCGTCTAAAGTCTAAACCACTGGTCTTTGGTATTTTTCTTTAAATACGTCAAAAATCACAATCGGTAGCCATCGCATTTTCTTTGCTATTAAACCGATAAAATTTTCTCTACGTCGTCTTCGACGAGAACATATACGATGGAGGTTAGAAGGAATAAAACTGACCAATCATATTGCAAACTTAAATTTTATTATTCTAATCAAAATGCAACATTCATTAATATTCCGTATAAAAAATAATTACGTAACAACAAATATATGATTTGCTCTAACATCCAAAACTATTTTGAACGAAGCCACACATGTACAATCATTATATTTTTACCAATCGCAGAAATTATAATTGTATTTTAATTTTAGGTTGGCAACAAATAAGATTCATTGCATTTGGTGAAATAACCGTAGCGTATTTAATTTTTATATAATATTATAATTGGAAACGACAATTTAACCATTTTGATTTATCGTATCGAGCCTTTGTTCTATTTATCGAAAAATAAGAGATTTGCATAGAATATTAATTATAGGTACGGAATTTGACCTCTTGGTGATACAGATTTGAGCATTATGTGTTAGTGGCACAATTAATACAGTATAATTGACACAGGACGAAGAAAGGAATGTGAAACTTTTCAAATAAACAAACAAACTCGGCGCATTATGACACCACTCTCAGTGCTTTCCACAATTTCATCTGATAAAGAAAACAAAAAATACACTTCCGCGCAAGGGATCGTAGAAGGAGAAATTCAATATCAGAAACGGTAGTGTTTTTCCTGTTTAGTATCTGTCCTATAGGACATATGTTTAATATCAGTTGCTCTATAAAAAAAGTAACAACTTAATTTTCATTACCGGCTTTAGATACTTCGCTTAAAAAGTTGAGTATTATAAAACGAATAAATTTTAAATCTAAATTATTTAGTAGTAACCATTATATCAGCTTTTCTATTTTTATGAATGTGTATTGCTGTTGGCCTCGTCAGCTTAGCGACTAGCGAGCAAGGGGACCCCTTACGAGTACAAATTAAATATGTAATAGTATTTAACCTATGGAAGGAGAATTTACTTCGTGACTTCATAATATTATTAAGTGCATAAATGATAAAGCTGTCATCACTTCATATAGTTATTAAAAATAAATTAGGTTCTAATTTATATGATAAGATATCGGGTGCTCTGAGACGAAAGGAAAAGAAGAATGAAATTAAGATTGCTATTATTGAAGTTAAAATTCTACACGAGTCGTATTACTAAATTATTAATGGCAACATTATTTCTTGTTGGGACACGGTTATAATTAATACCTGATACAAATTATTAAGGTATCCGTAATGGCATTATAGTTGAGTTGATTGTTACACATAAAACATATTTTTCTAAAAAAAAACAAAACAATGTACTGACGGCAAAATTTATAGAGAATGGATGAATATATCGGTATTGCACATGCAAAGAGATGGTATCTAACGTGAACATCGGATTAGATACGGACATTTCAGAAACTAATCAATTGAAGATAAATCATCAGTATCCTCGTCTGGTTCAACTTGATATATAATGACTTTATCGTGATAATGACTGATGTGCTCTTTTAGTGATTTATTTAAATTTACTGCCATGTTTACTTTGTTTCTAATAACATGTAAGGATAAATTAGAATAAACTTCTGTCGTTCAAGCAAGCAGTATTTTATTTTGTGATCGGTACAGATTAAAATAAGAATGTATGAAGAATGCATGGGCTCAACTCAGGTACCGTTACTCCAAGAACGTTATCTAAAGCAAATAAAGATGAATAGAATAGGTTAATAAAAAGTTTGGTTATTGTTAGACTTATATGGAATAATGGTTTCTTACCTTTTGACTGAATCTATTCCATTTTAGTTTTAATACTGGAACTAGCAAAATATAAATTAAGTAAAATACAAAGTTAATAGCGTAACTTCATTAAATATTTTGTAATAAGTTAATTGGTAGTGTTACTAAATTATTCAACAGTTAATGTCTAAACAGTGTTATACCATTACTAAGCTATTTCTCTCAACAATTTATTTGCTTCTATTATATTTATATCACTAACTTAATTACATAAAGCCTAATATCAAAAATAAACACTGAATATTAAAACATAGATAAACAGCAAATTACTTATAAATAATTAGGTACATTATTATTTTTAATTGCCAACGGGTTTTAAGGCATACAAAAATAAATTTATTCAATATGTTAAAACATACTTAGTCAGTAAAATAAACAGCAAATTACTTATAAATAATTAGGTACATTATTATTTTTAATTGCCAACGGGTTTTAAGGCATACAAAAATAAATTTATTCAATATGTTAAAACATACTTAGTCAGTAAAATAAACAGCAAATTACTTATAAATAATTAGGTACATTATTATTTTTAATTGCCAACGAGTTTTAAGGCATACAAAAATAAATTTATTCAGTATGTTAAAACTTACTTAGTCAGTAAAATATGTTACATATAAAGGATCACGGTTAAAGCATTTAAAGTTTATTTAATTTTAAAACAGATTCTTTTTATAATATTAGGAGATGACAAACGTACGCCAGTTTACCCCGATTGTCTTGGTTCACTTAACTGGAATATAAGGAGTCATAATGCTGAAGCCCTTGAAGCCTGAGTAATAAGGTCAGTTATGCACTGTGCTTGTTTGTCACCCTTAATTTTAAAAAAAAGTTGTTTTTTTTAATATAAACTATTATTCCCTATAAAACAGACATAAGATTTTCTAACATGTATTGTACACACTACAATATCAGTTCATCGATATCCTTAGTTCCCAAAGTGGTCCAGGTGGATCCCCAAAGGTCCACGGGAGACTCGACGGGGTTCACGTCGGCGTGACAAAAAACTGGGGGTTCACAATTCGTAAGCGGAATTCCACGAAAATTTATTTGCTTTGGATAGTGAAGAACTAAAATGTTGGCTTGACTTCACCTATCAATGTAGGAAGATAATATTTAAAAAAACTTAGCAACTGTTACTTGTAAACGGTCAGTTTCACATTTTTTGTCGAGTTTTGGGAATGTAGCGGCAGGGGGTCCACCGGAACCAGTTAAGTTTTGAAAGTAGTCTATGGGAAAAAAAAGTCTGGGAACCTTCTTTTCTTGATATAAACATAGTTTAAGAATGGAAATGAAAAAGTTCATGATTAGGCACAGGATTTAGGCGTTAAGTCATACATATTTATAAAAAGCAAGAATTAAAACCGTAATATATTTATAATAACTTTCTTGTGTCTTTTTTATTAGAAAAATGTTATTGATATTGATCCCAGATGTAAGGGATAATATTTTTAAATACATTGAACGATTTTATGCCAAAACATATACTAGAACTAAGAGAAATCGTCCGCACCTCTCACTGATGGATTGAATAACCTAATATGAACTAAATTATAATATAACCACAATTATGTAAAAAATTGTCCAAAAAAGAATGTCTGTACCCACCTTAAAATAAATGAACACAAATTTGTTTAAATAAATTAATACATCAAATGTTTTCGATAGCAATAATTGCAAGTTGCCATTTGTTTTAATGGTGTTAGTATTTTAAAAAAAAACCCATTATTGAACCTTGATCTTTTCATTTTAAGATTACTTTCCCATAAACAAAGTATACTTTCTAATCAACTTGTGTGTTCAATCGTAATTTGGATAACTGCAATTATTATTATAGAAATATCATTTTACATAATTGTATAGACCATAAATAATATTCAATGTCTAAAACAATTTGTTTGTTGTTAAATTATACAGTTAAATTATAAAACAGTTTACAATCTACTCTATGGTAAAAGTTAACATACTCTACGGTGTCGGTGTTTCTAGTTTAAAACATGTTGTACTTTTGTATATTAATAACAATGATTGTCTTTGATTGCATGTAGAACTGTTATGTGATAAAATTAAAACATGAACAAACCTGAATGAAACATATATCGTTATCTTTACGCATCGTTAATTATTTGCTCCAAATATACCAAATGTACACATGAAAATGCAATATAAAATCCTGGCGGTATCAAGCTATTTGAATCGGAAACGTGTAATTTATATAGCGGTACAGTTAAACAAAAAAAATGAGGGAGCTCGTATCGAAGATATATGGTAGCCCCAAATTGTTTACTAAAAGTTTTTTGATAATTTATTATTTGATTAGTTATAAATAGGTAACCCCCGTATAGCACGCCACTTCGATAGCACGGATTCACTCTAACACTGTTCGAAAATTGGGCAAAACCCTCATATAACATGAAATGTAAGAAAAACTATAGCAAGCGAACTTTCTATTTATTTTTGGTTCAATTATGGAAATATAATAGCATGTTTTTAAATTTTTGTAACATAGCCCCCCTAGTTTTTGTACTAGTTACTAGTTTCGTATAACACGGCAATTTATTGGAATATAATTATCCGTGTTATACGGTTACCGTATACTGGGTACTAGGAGACCGCTTCCGAAAACGAAGACAGACGATAGTACTAATGACACCTTTGATGATGGAACGGGAAAAAATCGATCCTGATTAAAAAAAAAATTATATATTTAAAACGTTTTATTAGCATTATTTACGCTCCATCATGTTAGTACAGCTAAATGAAACGATAGTTTCATAAAAAATACATTACTAAAAAAAAAACCAGCAATGAAACACAAAATCAAAAACAGCTGATGCTCGGATCAACGGTCTCCTGATACCCAGTAAATTATATAATTTTTTTTAAAAAAAATTATAATGTACTAATCACGCAAAAAAGCTAGTAGCCTTTACCATAAATTTAACGAAAAATAAATCCTATAGACAGTGACAGCAAAAGTAATATTGCCAATTATTCTTAAATGCCTGTACATATTTGAATAAACACAAAGGCACTCTCATTTTTTTTGTGCAGTAAGTTTGATAAAGTTGTAATGAAATATCACAATTGATGTAATTTATAACACAATTTTATTACGCGGTATTCGTCATTTTAGTTGAAACGTGAAAGAACTGCGCTTCGATAGAACATCGGCGCAAAGTCACAGTTTTATGCTGCTCTTTTCTGTTCGGTGATTGAAAGATACAGAAGACCTTACAATTGGTGAAGAGGCTTTCTATCTTTAGTCTCTTAATTAACGAATAACTAATTTCAAGAATCTCCCACCACCAGGCGAACTGTCCACGTTTGCCACCCTCTAATGGAGATTTTATTCATCCTTGAAAGTTAAATGTGCCTTGACTTAGTGAGAACTAAAATGGAATGCCTCTTTGATTTAATTTTTTTATTACTTTAAGACTAACAAACGAGCACATAGTTCACCTGACGGTAAGTTATTCCTGCGGCCCACGACATCTACATTCATCCTTGACAAGGAATCATAATGCTGATGCGTTGTCACCCTTGAGGACTGAGACGGAATGCCTCGTTACCAGTAATAAAGGTCTCCGGATCCCTGCACACACCAGACGAAACACAGCAGCATTATGCTGCTATTCTGTGAGGGCGTTGTCCTATCCCGATCGAGCTGACCCATTCATTCTGCAGCTAGAGGACAAACTGCAGTGTAGTTCTATCACTGTCAAAGAATAGAATACTTAAATAGCAGTTATAGCCCTTGATCGATGATTAGAAAAGACAATGAGAAATCGCCTTTATATTACGCACTAAAATTACATATAATTTCGGCACTATAACAAATCCGGAGCAGTTCCTAAATGAGTTTATATTATCATCCTTATGTTATGACATAAAAAATATAATGCAACAGCACTAAATACAATCAAAGCTCCAGGATTGGAAACCTCGCACACATCTTATAAAAAGGGTGAAACGATTAAACAAGTGGATATTATTAATTAACAACCATGTATAAAATGGTCTACATGAATCTTCCAGCTATAAATATAAAGAAAAATATAACAATATAATTTCAATATAAAATAAATCTTAACGATAATATATATATTATCTGTGACGTGTGTCTGCGATATCAAATGCGGTCAGATATAATATATAATTTGTACTGTGTATAACACAACCTTAATTATAAAGCTTGTTATACATGTTTTATAACCAATCAATCAAAATCATGACAGCTATTTATAACTGACAAAAGCGTTATTATATTATATTATAAATTCAAGGATTGCTTCGTTTACATTTTCTTTCTTAAATTTTGGTCACTTATTTGTTACAGTAGACATATGCATATATTACTATATTTCGGCCGATACGTTTCATAGTTGTTTAGGGTGACAATGATATCATACATTCATCTTAGACAAGATATCAAAACGCGAAGATGCGTTGTCAAACATGAGAATCGTTATTTGTAATATGGTCTCTTGTTTCTGTCACCCAACCAGGTGAAACACAGAAGAGGTTATATATATATATAAACAGTTTTTAGATGCAGCGTGATTCTTCCAAGTAAATTCATTAGCCTAAAAAAATCATTCATTATATTTATAGCTGAAATTTGTTATATATTTAGGTATATGGATAACATTAAACATAGTAAGGGGTTATATAAAAGGTTTACGTGACCGGTCGGGGTTTGACGTCATCCACTTGTATGAGCTGCTCTATCGGTATGAGGGACAGCTCGCCACCCAACATCGGTGCCGGGGGACCCTGTTGACAAATATATTTATTTATTGCAGCATTAACCTTAACAAAGTTCAAAGTTCACAAAGGGCGGACTTAATGCCAAAGGCATTCTCTCTATCAGTAAACCCAAGGTGTGGTGAGATATGTGTATGATAGGTGAAACTAAATAAAAGAAAAAAAAACTAAAAATAACTAATACAAGCAAATAATAATACATACACATATAGATATTAAATACATAATACATGCTTAAATACACAATATATATATAGTTATACAAATATATATATCCATACACAAACATATATATACATACACAATAGTATACAATACAATAGCGGTAATATATATATATTATAATTTTAAAAAAATCAGAGTTACGTTGTTAACTTAACTAACGTTCCTGTTAACTAATCCAATAGAACTTACTTAGATAAGGGGTGGCCAACAAGTCGATCTACCGGTCTATCTATCCCGTATATACCTAGCTGGAATGCTCGTTATAGTGAAACACAGTGTATAAACGTAGTGTGCATTCCCCTTAGAATCCACCTACATACAGAAAAGTTGGCAACCCCTGATATAGACATTTTTTTAGAACTTATCACATATTCTAGACAAATAGACCTAGTTCAGATATATCAGTCAGTTATTAGAGTTTTTTTAAATTACATTGAGTTGCAAACGAGCACACAGTTCACCTGATGTTAAGTGATTCCTGCGGCCCATGACATCTACATTCATCCTTGACAAGGAATCATAATGCAGAAGCGTTGTCACCCTTGAGGAATGAGATGGAATACCTCGTCACCAGTAATAAAGGTTTCCGGATCCCTTCACTCACCAGACGAAACACAGCAGCGTTATGCTGCCATTTCACGCCGGTATTCTGTGAGGGCGTGGTCCTACCCCGGTCGAGGTGTAGGTCACCTTCATTCTGCCGTTAGAAACAAGCTGCAGTGTAGATCTACCACTGTACCATCAATAGTATTAAAAATATATTTTTTATTATTGCTTCAGTGATGGATGCTGGTGGTTTAAACTCACACGAGTGTCAATCTGCGGAGACGGTCTACGTTCTATTATACATATCTCTATTGTAAGATATAAGCGTGACACAAATACGGCCCATGATATTTATATTGCTTCGTCATCCATACCTGAGGACTGCCTCAGGAATCATGCCTCAGCTGGAATGCCTCAAAGTTAACTATTAAGATGTTAACTAACAATATTTATTCTGGGGGAAGTCGATTGACCATTCTGGAGGAAGTCGATGGATGCAAGTGGCTTATGATGGTACTCTATGGCAGTCTATGTGCGAACCCTATGTTCAACAGTGATGGGCTGAAATGATGAATGCATAAATAATTATGATGGTGAAAATGCCCTTCATTGCATCACCGTTTAGTGATTCTCAGTTGACGCCCATCCCGCTGAATATTCTACAGTCCCGTAACAAAGAGGCTATCGGTCGTCATTCCCTTCCAGACGGACTATGACGGTGATGAAATACGCTAACGCTATGATCGTCGATTTCGAATAACAGAAGATCGTATGACGGTGACGTCTTCCCGGTAATTGTCATATATATACATACGTGAGTTTTGTCAGGGCTGTGGGGCGAATGCGTGTGCGCAAGTGCGGCCTCGCGCGCGCGTCGCAGCCCTAGCGAGAACACGGCGACAGACCGCACGCGCTTCACTAGCGCGGCCCGAGCGCGGGAACGGCCTGACCAAACAAAAGATCCATTATGGACATTTTAAATAAAGTATATTATAAATCTGATATATTAAATCACAATACACAAAAGACTGCCAAGGCTGTTTATCATTGAGAAATTTGAAGTGGAATAATTTTAAATGTTGTTGGTAATTTATTACCTAAATGTTATCTGCGTGTGTTTTGTTCTTTGCATGTCATTAGCAATGATTAATGCATTTCGCTCACTCTCAGCATAAATATTACCTTGTCAGGACTATATCTGATACTATAAGTAAAAGCTATAACTGTATTCTTTGGTAAACAACAAAAAAAAACGTTATAGTGTATCGAGTCGCAGTTAAAAGGTGCAAAAAGAAATGAATTTTTTAGTAAAACAATTTTAAGCAATTATTTATTGTTATTTTCTACTTCAATAATGGCGCACACAATTTAACTGATGATAAATTATGGTTGCTATATAAGTCCTCAATATGCATACTGTGTTGTCACCCTGAGGAACGAGGTAAAATGCATCGCATCCAGTATCTGTACATTCATAATTTATCGCAAATAACCAATTTTACCGGGAAACTTGGTTGGGGGTTGGTTGTCGCTATATCTTCTCTTCACACAGCGTTTTTAGGTGCGAAGTTATCACACAAAAATCTTTTGTCCCAAACGTCTGCGTAAGTCAACGTGTCTGTCATCCTAGTCTCGACTCATTATACAAAAGACAGCAGAGTTATAATGAGTTTCTAAAGTCGTGATCTTTCCCGGTAGATGGGCTATTGCAGCTAGGAACTGACCGAAGCTGGGATCTGACTGTGTTTACTTCGTAACATATTGCTCGTTACTTTTAGTTTAACAAGAATGTTTAGGGACTCGCTATTAGTGTGTTATATTTTTTCTCATATAAATTAACATATTTTTATTATTTTTTATAGTTTATGCGCTTTGTGTGATGCTGTTGGCCCTATGACCTGTACAGCTTTAACTAAATATATTTGTGTGAGAATAGGGAGACAACGGTGATGCTGGCACGAAAAGCTGCACCACTGCTGAGCGCCGACCCCTGTAAACGAAGAACGTCTACGACTACAGAGGGGGGCGATTGCGGTCCGAGGTCCCCTCAGGAGGTAAGAACCTTTACTCGGATCGCTATCGAGAAAGGTGCGGAGGGGGGGGGGGGAGCAGCCAGGACTCTAACTGAAAGTTATGTCTGCCGTTAGGAAGGACAACATCGCACTCGTCGACAAGTGCGGTGAAGTGTAATGTTTGTGTGTGATATGTTATTGATTAATCAACATATGCAAGGGCATAATGATATCTTTTGAATTCTCGATGTGTCATCAAGAGAAAATTAGTATAAGCGATTATAACACTTACTGCTTTTGTCTTTAGGTTTATCGTCCTCACTTGAAGTTGCACTCGCGTCGACGGATGGTGCGGCTGAAGGAACTGCGTTCAAATCCGGCTCCGAACCGCCCGCACTAACACTACCTGATAGCTCCTGAGAAAAATGTGTTATAATCATATTAAAATTATCTTATATTTAATATTTGTTCACCATAAAACATTATCTAATAAATTATAAAAATTTACTATATGCAACGACGCTGTCTTTGTCTAGAAGGAGGAAATTAAAGATTAATGAAATTTCCGGCCTTTGCCTATATCTAATAAATTACAAAAATGTATATGCAATGACGCTGCCTTTGCCTAGAAGGAGGAAGTTAAAGATTTAATGAAATTTCCTAGGACATAAATTGCACTAGTGTACGGACTTCTTCCCTATGGAGTCTAATTCATTTATACACAGAGATTATCAATAGAAATGAAATGGCTGATGAAATTGATAGAATATATTTACTACAATTTACTATAACAAAAGAAAGGTATGCGTGTAAACGTTAGGATTTTTCTTTTTAAGGTTGTGAATTATATTTTCTAATGTCTAGTAATTTTTTCTTAATTATTTCTCCATGAACTGACGCAGCCACACTACACTAAGATATTTGGAGTGTAATGTCTCTATATATTCTATCAGGTTAGATAAACACAAATGAGCCTCTTTATTTGATCGAATAATATATTTGTATCGGTTGAAAACTTCTGGAAGGGATTTGTATGACATATCTTCTTTACTTGAAGGTTTTGGCAACCCATGATACGCACAAAAATCGATAAGTAATCACAATGTTGATGCATATGTTGTAACGGAGTATGGTTCGTTACCCGCAATCTGCGCTTCAGGTTTTATGATTTTACAGACAAAACGCTATTGAGCAAATCAATAATTGTGCGTCTATATTCCGCCAAAGCGTGATCCTACTCGTCTTTTATTTAATTATTAAATTGAGAGTAACAAACGAGCACACATTTCATCTGATGTCAGGTGATACCTGCGGCCCATGACATCTACATTCATCCTTGACAAGGAATCATAATGCTATTACATTGTCACCCTTGAGGACGGAGATGGAATGCCTCGTCACCAGTAATAAATGTCTCCGGACCCCTGCACTCACCAGACGAAACACAGCAGCATTATGCTGGTATTCTTTGAGGGCGTGTTCTCACCCCGTGGAGCTGATCCGTACATTCTGCAGCTAGAAACAAACTGTAGTGTAGCTCTGCCACTGTCAACCTTGTTTACCTGCAGTGTGGGATTGATCAGAGGCCTGTTGGTGGGGTGGGGTATGCAATGTGCAGAGCGATGGAGCGGTTCGTCCCTTAATCCACGGACTCCAAGAAAGGATAGCGCTGCTCCGGCTGTCCCTTCCTATGGAAAAATCATGGTTATAACAATAGGCTGCACTGACACGACGACATTAGAGCACACGATTAACTAGATGGTAAGTGGCGCACTGCCTTTATACACAACAAGGATTCTAGATGAACATGATAAATTGTTAAACCTGAGCACTAAGATGGAATGACTTGTTACAGTTCCTCTAATTACCATATTAAACATTATTTTACTTTTTTTCTTTTTTATTTTCATAGTATAGGCGGCAAACGACCATGCAGAAAACTGGTATTTGACGTTCAAAATAAAGCGGTAAAAGTACACGTGGATCCATAAAAAAATATACACGGCAGACAGTCAATACTAAGAGTCTAGCCAAAGGAACGAACTTCAGAGTGACTCTATCACAAAAACTGCCGGAGTTCATTAAAATTTAAACAGTATTATTATATATGTTCAGAGTTTTAGTTACCTACCTTACGTCGCACAGGTTTTGTTGGGCTGACGTCTTGTAGCAATTGCAATGATCCGGTAGTCACTGCAGGTTCTGTTATGGACGCCGCTTTCGGTCTGTAAAATATACATTTAACATTTTTATTATTAATTCACATTCAAAACATAAAAAAAGAGGGAGACGCACGACTTATTCTAATACCACAGGTTAGACAACTGAGATGTCAAAGTGACATCTGTCAAGATGAGGAAATATTTTTAATCTGTGATATTATAATAAATTCATCACACTGAAAGCTGATTAGCCACATGAAGCGGATTGTAAACGAATGTGCATTGTGATGTTACATATAGATTAAATATAAATAACGGTGGATGAGGTGGTATTAACAAAGATATATAAAAAAACAAACAAGCTAAACAAACGTAAAAGAAAAAGAAAGTTTCACAAAAATTTATCAAGATTAATTTTGAAAGTTCTATGTAAAATTTATAAAGATCGGATATTCTTTTTTTCTGACAGTTCAAAATTTAATTAAGCAATTATATATATTTTACAATTTATTAAAATATTTGTGAAACCTTCTAAAATATTATATAGGAAAGAAAAAAATATATAAATATTACCTTAACATTTTTAGCTTTTAATAAAAATGTTTATTTTTTCATCGTACTTAAGCAAGTGCTTGACTACAATCCAACATGCCGTTAGGTAGTAACGTAGTCTTAAGTAGTAAACGAACACACTAGCTTATTAAAAATCTGTTGATTTATTTCTTTAATCATTATTTTTTTGACTACAATCCAACATGCCGTTAGGTAGTAACGTAGTCTGAAGTAGTAAACGAACTCACTAGCTTATTAAATATCTGTTGATTTATTTCTTTAATCGTTATATTTTTATATGTATAAGGTATAATGTTTTAAACAGCAAATAAATTATTAGAAATATTTATTTATTAATAACAATGTAAGACACATTACATGGAAAATAAAGTGTTATATTTACATTTACTGGATAGTATTGCTTTATAGAAATTTCTAACACAGAGGCTGAAAACTACAAATCGAGGCAGAATAACAATACATAACAAAAAGTTGTTTATCGATTAAGCCATAATTATATTGTTAATATTAACATATTGGAATATTTAATTAATTATATATACTTAGTAACTACACACCCATCCAGGCATATTTAACTTGTGTCAAATTAACTGAAAACAAAAGAATAAAACAAATTTAAATTCTATTTTAAAATGCGATACCGTTGTTCTACTATTGAGTATGAACCATGGAAGTAATATGTACTAAATACAACATAAGACATGAATACTATAAAGTAAATATTTAACTTCTGGAGCTTTCACCGTGCGATAACTAATAGGTAGGGAAAAAAGTTTTTCATTTTTTTTAGTAAAAAATTGCAGCAAATTCTCTTTGGTTGTACTGTTTGTATATGGCTGGTTTTGATAGATGATAGATGATATTAAATAGATGACATTTTAAAAACAGAAAAATAAAAAGTAAAATCGGTCTCCCCCCATTTTTCTATTGTTTTTCTGTCCGTCAAAATAAGTGAATCTAACGAAGAATTTCGATACTTTTTGAAGTTTTATTACAAAATAGGGAAATAACAATATTAACACAATATCAGTAGTGAGAGTGCACAAAAATGTGTTAAAACATTTTCAGTTCGGGAACCTTGATATCAAAGATAAAGCTAGCTCTGGTCGGCCAGTCACAGATGAAGTCGAAGCCATTTTTGAAATAGTAGAGCCAGATCTGCACATTAGTAGTTTCGACATATAGCTGAAGAGCTAGGGGTTGAACACAGAACAGTTTGGCCCATTTGAAGAAGTCTGGATTTACAAAAAACCTATTCGATTGAAACGTAATCAAACCGAACCGCTTTGAATGGATTATCTACGGCAAGAACGTACGAAAAGATCGTGGTCAAAGGGCAGTCAAGCTCCATAGACTATAACGAATTCTGGATTAACTCATTGATCGACGTTTCATAAGGTAAGGCTGTGTGTGTGGAGGGATTGGAAGGGCATCGTTCATTTACCGCTGGGCAAAACAAGAAATAAAGAAAAAACTGCTGGAATTGATCGACAGAAAAGGTGTAGTTTTTTAACACGATAACGCCGGTCCACGCACATTTTTAGTCAGCAAATTTTGAGAAACCTTAGTTGGGAAATATTAATGCATCCACCATATAGCCCTGACCTTGCACCCGCAAATTTCCACTTGTTGCGATCTCTTCAGAATTCTTTAAGTAGTGTTAGGTTAACATCATGAGAGAACTGACAAAAATGACAAAAAGTTATCGAACAAAATTGCACATAGTATATATTATTGCAAATAAACTTTGATAAAAAATATTCTAAATTTGTATATAAAATACGAAAACACTTTTTCCTCAACCCATCATATATAAATGCTGTGTGTTTCACTTCTTGGAGTGTCTCTTTCGCACATACGACAACTGGAAATTTACTCAGTAGGGTAACCATGGACATTATCGCGGAGAGGGGGAGGACTGCCAATGGCCGACGCCGGAAGGACCATGGATGTGTGCAAATGCATTGCCGTCGTCAAAACTACAAAATTAATCAATACCACGCAAGTCATACAACTTATTTACAATATATAGCATGGTCACCCTTTTGGTAAGTGACATGTACTTTTTATGGGCGTCTCTTTCGCCTGAATCTAATGTGTATATGTAGGACTTATTAATTCCAAGGTATGAATATAACAATGTTCGAAAACGGAATCGGACTATTTTTTAATAAATCGCGTATATCGCGCTCAAACTTGTGGTTACACGGATTTAAGCCAACAATGACGCATTCACGTAAGCCACATGCCACATCGATACCGTGTTTTAAAAAAAAAAAGGTTTCTTAAATAGATGCATATGTATACAATATTATTGAAAATGTACAATTTTCTTTCATATAGTATATCCTATGCGCGACCAATGTTTTTTCAAATATATTTCAATGTATATATTCTTATTCAATGTATTAGGAGACCGCTTCCGAAAACGAAGACAGACGATAGTACTAATTACACCTTTGATGATGGGACGGAAAATAAATCATGTTTATAAAAGGTTTCATTAGCATTATTTACGCTCCATCATGCCAGTACAGCTAAATGAAACGATAGTTTCATAAAAAATACATTACTAAAAAAAAAAACCAGCAATGAAACAAAAAATCAAAAACAATTGATGCTAATTTTCGTAATATACCCAGTATATTTCGAAAATTCGTATATGTATTTGTATTTAAGGACATTACTGTAATATATAATATACGTAATGCAAGACGCAATACGATATGTAATGCAAGGTACATCAATATTAACTAATTAAAATTAAATAATAAACCGTATGAGGCATTACCATCTCAGTCCTCAAGGGTGAAAATAAACAATCTGCATTATGATTCCTTGTCCAGGTTACCTGCAGGAATCACTTACCATCCCGTGAACTGCGTGCTCGTTTGTTACTTTCAATGATTAATTCATTACACAATAAAAAAAAAGCATATACCACAACAGATTACAGACGTAGAGTAAACGAAACACGTTTATATTAGAAATTAAGAATTGTTTTGTTTTAAGTAATGGACAACATGGACACATTGTAATAATTTGGACCAAAATTACATTATTGTAAGCAGACGTTTTGTAGCATTTATGATTGATTGAAAAAAAAAAATTGTAATAAAAAGATAAAGTCCCTAATCAGACTTATAATGCAACTGTACCTAATGTAAAATAAATCAATAAACATGTTCTAATATAGCAAAACATAAAAGAAACTATAAATCTATTGCAATAATGGTTAAATTCATATGACTTACCTAAACGGTGGTATTTCGGGTATCTTTCCGATGTACATTCTCTTTGGAGGCTTCTCGCCTTGCTTCGGAGTGGTCGGCGTTATAGTACGTGGGGTGGTTCGGGATGACAGTCTCACGTCGTCTTGACTCGTACACTCCGACTGAAAGTAATTTTTATCTTTTTTAAATAGTATTTCCAATGCTAGTAACAGTACTAATATTCCGGTTCTACTCCAACTAAGCTGAAAATGCTTGTGCTAGGATTCTTCTGTGCTAGTTTCACGATAATAGCCTAATGGTGGATCCGAAACTACGACGTTAAGTTTTGCAGACCGTACCCAAAAGCATTAGGTTATTGCCGAATTAACCGAATTAATGTAAAATCAAATAGTTCAAACTCCCTCTATATGCTAATTGTGAAAAAGTTTATGACTTTTATTATATTTTAGCGGAATGTGATAAGACCAAAGCTCCAAAAGCACAAAGTATTATGACATCAATTATGTATGTCAGTTAAATTTGTCTTAAAATTAAGATGCTTTTTATCTTTACTTATGCTTCTCTGTATTAAAATATAGGCCACATCGTGACTTCGTTTTTTTTATATTGAGAATGACAAGGTAAAGAGGAAAGTATTTTTTGTCTTAATCCCAATCTCATCTGCACGCAGTGCATTGGTAAAGAAGACTGGCGTCTTATAGCGGTCAATACATTCAGATACACAAAACACAATTTCTTTTTATGAATGATATTTACAGAATACATCAAATTTTCTGACGTTATTTTTATTATACTGATCAAATATTAACGGGATACCTATGTACTAATATGTGTTGTGTTTTTATTTTTTTAATATTTGGCACAAGAGCATTTATTTAGTTTATAATCTATAATACAACACAATGGGCGGATTTGTTATTAGTCAAAAAAATAGTACGCGCCTTTCTTGTTATACAGGTTGGGCCGGAAAGTCTGGTGAGTTTTAAAATAATCGCAAAAAAAAAAACCAAAATCGGTACATAAATAAATTAAAAAATATGGAAAAATAACGTTTTGAAAATAACATCATCATTGTCATTAACATACATTGGCATAAACTCGCTGGCACGGTGCGCGTGGAATAGACGCGATTTCTTCCCGACCCTTAAGACTACACAAAGTCCAGACTGTGACCACATAATGAAATATAATGGGGTCATACTTCTGGACATCGTGTAGTCTAGAATATCCTATCTGCGCGATGACTTGTCATGACATATTGCTATTGTTGAAACCACGGTGGCACGGATATAGATTTGCAGATCTTAGTTTCGGAATGAAAAATATCACGTAACATGCACAACGTGTACCGGTCGGAGTTTACGGTAACTGCTTGCTCTGGTGCTGATCCTAAATAAAGGTTAACTTTATCAGTTGCTTCTTGTGTTCTTAATGACCTTGGGAGTACCGCAGGTTATTGATTGGAGTGTGGAATCGGTGGATTCAAATTTCTCGATTTCACAATTTAGTGACATTCTCACCGTCATTGGTTTAAATAGTGTAATCTGAAATGACCGTTTAAAACTGTAAAATAAACGACAACGCAGGAATCAACAATGTTGATAAAAAATATTCCAAATATGTTAATATAACAACATACGAATATTTTTTTAAAGTAGACCACGCGCCCCTCACTTTTACCGTTCCAAAGTAATTCCATTTTTAATAATGTACAATTTTCTAGCCTATCGTGTATTTATATATTATTAAATTTACACATTACTGTGTCCCGTAAGTAGCACGACAAACTTACGGTAGACTATCAGATTTTTTATAAAAATCAACTGTCCAAAATTCCATCTCCCGCAGTTCACCAGCACGCGTCCAAGGTGCGCTCAGGGAGCTCACCTGGAGCGGCCTCCGGTCAATCCAAGGCCATAGGACAGCCGTTCCTGTTATTGGGTCCCCGGAACCTCACTACACTCACCTTACGAAAGACGGCTGCAGACATTTTCCTCTCTTTTGGTAATCTATGAGGAAAACACACTCACCAAAAGAGGCGCGTGAGCGTTCTTAATGGCTTCCCTTCTCTGGAACTCCACCTTGGCCATCTCCGTGGCGAGCCATGCCGGGATCTCCGGTATTGCGATTCGTAGCGCGAACACTATTACGAGAACTACGTGCTGAGAACAAAAATACGAGCTGCAGAGATCATCTGTTCCTTCAAAAAAAAAATTAGTTCAATTTAATGCAGTTATATTTATTTCAAAATCAACCTTATTTCTTATAATTGAATTGACAATGACAATTTATGGTTATCGAATTAGGTTTCATTTGTTATTTTATGGGTGGGTTTATTCTTACCTATAAGTGGCAGTGCAGTTTGATTTTTTTTTTTTTTTTCCCAAATCCCTAAAAGGGGGCACCGCCCAAACAATGCCTCCCTTAGCGCGTCCTAATAAACCACCCGCCTTCTTAGACGAAGAGAAAGCCGAATGTCTGGCTGACAATCTCGAGCTCCAATGCTCACCGAGCACCCTACCGATCGACGCCGCTCACCTTGAAATGGTTAACAGCGAGGTCGACCGGAGGAGTAAGGAACCACCTCGCGATTCCGTCACTCAAGTTACATGCACCGAAGTTGAGTCCATAATTAAAAACCTGCGACCACGCAAGGCTCCCGGCCCCGACGGTATCACCAACAAGGCGATGAAACTCCTACCCATGTCCATTTTACACCTACTGGTGATAATCTACAACGCGGCCATATCCAAAGGCACCTTCCCGAACACCTGGAAGGAAGCCGATGTCATAGGGATTCTCAAGCCCTCAAAACATCCAACCGATCCATCAGCCTATCGACCCATAAGCCTACTCAAAGTCTTGGGTAAGGTGTATGAAAGGCTCATCCTCACCCGCCTCAAGGACTTCATGCTGTCCCGAGGGCTGCCAATCAATGAGCAGTTCGGGTTTCGCACCCAACACTCATGCACACATCAAGTGCACCGCATCACGGAGCACATCCTCAGTAAATTTCTTCAGGGCTACCAAAATGGGGCACTTTTTCTCGACGTGGCGAAAGCTTTCGACAAGGTCTGGCACAACGGGCTCATATACAAACTATATGAGCTCGGTGTGCCAGATCGACTCGTACTTATCATACGAGATTTTCTCCGCAATCGAACCTTTCGTTACCGCGTCGAGGGAACGCGTTCCGAGGTTCACCCCATTTGTGCCGGAGTACCACAAGGCTCTGTCCTAGGTCCTACTTTATACACACTCTACACCAACGACATACCGCGCACTCGCGGTGTAGAGCTAGCCCTTTTCGCCGATGACACCGGCCTCTACGCGTCTGGATTTAAGCCAGACGCTATTTATAAACGCCTCCAATCTGCAGCCAACACCTTAGGGAAATGGTTTCGGAAATGCAACAAAACGCCGCAACTCCAAACTATAGAGTTATTTGATCGTCAATCCCTGGGAAAAGACAGTCAAATACTTAGGCGTCACATTAGATGAAAGACTCACCTTCGGTCCGCATGTCAACCGCGTACGGAATCGAGCAGCGTTCGTCCTAGGTCGTTTGCACCCGTTACTTAATAAAATAGCAAAATGTCCCTGCGTAATAAAATTACACTTTACAAAGCGTGCATCCGACCCATAATGACATACGCAAGCCCCGTCTTTGCGCATGCCTCCCCGCGTCACATTCACCGACTTCAGGTAATACAAAATCGTTTCATGCGCAAGGCCACCGGTGCGCCGTGGTTCTTGCGTAACGAAAATCTACACATAGATCTTGAGCTGCCGACCATAGCTCAGTACCTGAAGCAGGCTTCTCGCCGATATTTCGACTCTGCCGTCACACACCGAAACCCTTTGATTGTAAGTGCCGCCACTTACAATCCCATCGCGAATCACAGATTTACCCGCGTCCGTAGGAGACCGAGGCACGCCCTCGACGACCCTGACGACGCAACCACCAGGGCCCAAGCCCTTCATAAAATACAACACACAAACATTGCACCCTCATATCGCCCCGCCGACGGCGAGGGCGTCGCAAACAAAGTTATTCGCGATACCGCCATGTCACTGGCCGGTTCTCTCCAGTCCATACAGATAGAAGCGTTGCTGGAGTTTCTTGCGCCACTTCTTCTCCAGCGCCCACGCATTCTGAAGTGGTGGTACAGGTAGTTAATAATAATAGTGATATTAATTAAGATAATCCTCTGTCAGAAGCAACTGACCGAGCCGAGGTTCGGCCCTCTTGGGCACCCTCGAGTCAGATCACAGGAATAGTAGAGCGATCTTCCTTCTTTGCGCTGGTTACCCATATATAGAGGTCTCGACTGAGAGCCATAAGCGCTCGGTCACCTCTCAACCAGTGAAACTGTAAAGCCCTGGGGCTAACAGCGGCCATCAGCCCGAAAAAAAAAAAAAAAAAATTTGATTTTTTTTTCGTACTGTTGGCCGCTGTTAGCCCGAGGGGCTTTTACAGTTTCGCAGGGTTGAGAGGTGACCGAGCGCTTATGGCGCTCAGTCAAGACCTCTATTAGTGGGTAACCAGCACAAGGGCTCCCAAGAGGGAGCCTCGGCTTGGACCGTTACCCTGTTCTGCAGAGTCGAAATATCGGCGAGAAGCCTGCTTCAGGTACTGAGCTATGGTCGGCAGCTCAAGATCTATGTGTAGATTTTCGTTACGCAAGAACCACGGCGCACCGGTGGCCTTGCGCATGAAACGATTTTGTATTACCTGAAGTCGGTGAATGTGACGCGGGGAGGCATGCGCAAAGACGGGGCTTGCGTATGTCATTATGGGTCGGATGCACGCTTTGTAAAGTGTAATTTTATTACGCAGGGACATTTTGCTATTTTTATTAAGTAACGGGTGCAAACGACCTAGGACGAACGCTGCTCGATTCCGTACGCGGTTGACATGCGGACCGAAGGTGAGTCTTTCATCTAATGTGACGCCTAAGTATTTGACTGTCTTTTCCCAGGGGATTGGACGATCAAATAACTCTATAGTTTGGAGTTGCGGCGTTTTGTTGCATTTCCGAAACCATTTCCCTAAGGTGTTGGCTGCAGATTGGAGGCGTTTATAAATAGCGTCTGGCTTAAATCCAGACGCGTAGAGGCCGGTGTCATCGGCGAAAAGGGCTAGCTCTACACCGCGAGTGCGCGGTATGTCGTTGGTGTAGAGTGTGTATAAAGTAGGACCTAGGACAGAGCCTTGTGGTACTCCGGCACAAATGGGGTGAACCTCGGAACGCGTTCCCTCGACGCGGTAACGAAAGGTTCGATTGCGGAGAAAATCTCGTATGATAAGTACGAGTCGATCTGGCACACCGAGCTCATATAGTTAATAATAGTGATATTAATTAAGATAATCCTCTGTCAGAAGCAACTGACCGAGCCGAGGTTCGGCCCTCTTGGGCACCCTCGAGTCAGACGCTCTCGCGAAACAGGGTAACGGTCAAGCCGAGGCTCCTCTCGGGAGCCCTTGCGCTGGTTACCCATATATAGAGGTCTCGACTGAGAGCCATAAGCGCTCGGTCACCTCTCAACCAGTGAAACTGTAAAAGCCCTGGGGCTAACAGCGGCCATCAGCCCGAAAAAAAAAAAAAAAAAAATTTGATTTTTTCGTACTGTTGGCCGCTGTTAGCCCGAGGGGCTTTTACAGTTTCGCAGGGTTGAGAGGTGACCGAGCGCTTATGGCGCTCAGTCAAGACCTCTATTAGTGGGTAACCAGCACAAGGGCTCCCAAGAGGAGCCTCGGCTTGGACCGTTACCCTGTTCTGCGAGAGCTTCTGACTCAAGCTTGCCCGAGGTCGAACCTCGGCTCGGTCAGTTGCTTCTGACTAAGAATTATCTACATTAATATCACTATTATTATTATTGGCTATCTGTAACACCACTTCGGAATGCGTGGACGCTGGAGAAGAAGTGGCGCAAGAAACTCCAGCGTCGCTTCCATCAACAGTTGGATGAAAATCATTTAAAATATGGTGTCCGCATTAGCTGTTAAGCGATTTCTAGATTTACCAGCTTCTAGTAAATGCCTCTAGTAATATAGAAGTGGTAAGAAACAATAAAAAAATTAAATAATACATGATATATAAAAATAGCCCTTACCTCTAAAGCAACAATGACCAATATCGTCTGTGCGGGCGTGGCGTCGGGTAATAGCCTGTGTACGGGACCGGATAGACCAATGAGAGCGCAGTTCACCAACACCGCAACAGCAACCATTGCTTCCATTGCGTGCTGAATTAAAAAAAAACCATATAAAGAATAACTAACAGTGGTAGAGTTACACCGCATTTTGTTTCTAACCGCATAATGATTGGGTCAGCTAGACCGGGCTAGGACCGCGCCTTCACAGAATACCAGCGTAAATAGCAACTGTGTTTCGTATAGTGAGTTATGGGGTTTGGTGAATAAAATACATTTTGAATTTTCGTTGAGAATTGATATGTATGCTCTATTGTTCTCTATTGCTTCTGTTATAAAAAACGCTTTATAGGCACTAAAAATAAGTTAAAAAAATGGACATAATATGGGTTATCTTGGTTACTCTTTCCACAAAGAATATCGTTATTGGGACTTAATTTTGAGTATTGGTCTTTAAATAACTAAGCTTCTCCATACGACCATTAAGAACAAAGATATAGTTTTTTACGCACCTCGACCACATTCATAAAAAATAATCTATTTAAAAAATGTCTTAATTGTTATTTGCGAAATTAAACTTTAACTTTTTATATATCAACTCATTCCAATCCCCTTATACTCCAACTTTTCATTTCGACAAAAAGATGGAACTACTAAAGTGCGTAGTTAGTACATGCAACCTTCCTGTTCTGTCTTCTTATAACTAATCCAATGGCTAGCGAGGTTGTCACATCGAACAAAAAATGATACTAATCTTCTAGGAACTCACGTGGTGTAATTGCTTACTAAAATATCATATTTAAAATCACGTGATTACAACATGCAAACTGCTAGATTATTATTTGATTATTTTTCATAACCAGACCACTGACGCATCCTCACCTGCCAGCTGCCAACACTGCTGACCCTCTCGCCGAACGGTCGCTGCGCCACGTGGCACAGTTTGAAAGCGTCCGCTCGCACTTCGGCCGCGTTGTTGACAAGCGCGCACAGCGCCGCCAAGGGGAAAGCGGCCGAGAATAGAACGACGTGGCCCAGTTGTGTCAGCATCTCGAGGTACTCGGCGAATGTTCCTTCGTACTGCGCAAGAATAGAACGGTGACAAAGCCAATTTACAGTTTCTATCTAGCTACATTATGGATGGATGGGCTCGACCGGTGATGGAGCAAGCTATTATGAAATAGTAGCATGTTTCGCGTGGTGAGTGCAGAAATCCGGAGACCTTTATCACTGGTGATGAGGCATTCCATCTTACTTCTCATCAATGCGAGCGGTGCTTTTATCATTACTAACGTCGAAGAGGTAATGGTTGTGCTAAGAGACGGGTCAGGACAATAGTCGAATGATGGCAGTTCCAACTACGACGTTAAGTTTCGTAGACCATACCCAAAATCTATAATAATTTCTTATCCAGGGTGAATGCAGGTGACACGGGATGCAGGAATAACTTGCCATTAGGTGAAAAGTGAAAAAGCAATTCTGTTGAAAGAAGTTTCCAGTGATTTAGTTTTCACCAACCTACCCAGCAAAGTGGACACTTTATAATGAGATACGAAAGTTTAGATATCATATTGATCTAAGGATATCGATCGAAAATACTTACAATGGGGAACAAGCAGCAATCCATTGTTTTTTTTTTAAATAACCTCATACAAAATCTTAAGCCATTTATGACTAACTAAGGTATAATCTAACTACCATCATCAAATATCTCACCTTAAATAACTGTGACTCCAGCTCGGCCTGGTGTATAACTTTCTGTCCCACTACCGGTTCCGAGTCTCGCCTCTCCACCTCCTTAGCGGTACCGCCATTTACAAGAGTTTCCGGCGGATCTCCACTGGAATTCGTCCTCTTTTCGAACATCTCCGTGATTTGTGTTGACGAAGGTACTATGGAACATATCAGCCGTAATTATCACAAGACGCAAATTATAACATCGAGGAACTTACTTCCTCGTTTTCATCTATTAATAAAGGTCAACGAGTGCTACCCCTACTAAATTAATTTACATTACATTTTAATTTGGTGCATTAATCTGTCTGTCAAGTAATTTGTAGTCGTGAGAAGGGGGGATATACAGTTGCAAATATAAAACATGGATACACTTCTGAACGTGAGCAATAGGTAATTAATTAAGTTACTTCGCTGATATACCACTTCTTAAATCTGAAGTAAAAGAGAAGCTGTAATATGCCGCAAGGAGGCTCGGAGTTCTTGCAAATGTGCGGGTTGGACAAAGGAATTAATCAGACGATCAAATATTACTGCAATAATCACTTTGCTAATGATTGACGCAAATTTTATGAATATCAATACTTATAGCCTTGACTTTAGACGCATGACGCCTTCCAATGTTTTACAAGATACGTTTTGGAAGTGGAGATAGAAGAGTTAATTTCCCTGCCACCATTCCTTCGTCTGACATCAAGAGGCAGGTTGGGCTTTCATCGTTTAGTTGTAGATATTCTTGGCATTTGGACAAAACGTTATGCTTTTATAGTTTTGTGTGTAGCAAGGAATTGGAATAAAGCGCCAGCGCCAGTCCTAACGACGGATTATATTTTGTCTGTTCAAGACAAAAGTAAATATCCATTTACCAAGATAATGTACTTAACGTCTAAATCAAAAGGTACTTGAGTTTAGTTACGCATTAGCTTATATGTAAAGTTAAAAACTGTTATATTTTACGGAACGTCAATTTTTAGGTGCTTTTAGTTCGTTTTGTTCAAAGCAAACAGTAACTCAACCTACAAACTTACGTGGTATAAATAGTAAAAGTATATTTTAAATACTTACTTTTGCTGGGGCTTAGAGCTCCAAACACGTCCACACATATTTTCGCCAGTCTTAAATTTTCAATCAGATATGGCAGCACCGATTCCTTTAGATTGCCGATTATCTGTCTCGTTATGAGTAGCACGGCCAATTGCTTGAAGGAAATTAAATAATATATTTAGGATAAGAAAGCAAGGAGGCGTCCTGTAATACAATCGCCAATCATGCTTATTACGTATGAGGTACTTAAGATTTGGTGGCAAAATGTGAGTGAGGCAAGGAGTGAAGATAAAAAACCAAAACAGTCATTCCTACTCAATATAATCACTTGTATGACGATTTTTTTTTTAAACTTTTCAATTAACTTATGTATACCTTTATAAAAAAATGTCTTGTCTGAAAATTACGCCGAAATTGCGTCCTTAACTCCTACAACGCTGGTAAATTTCTTACTACGCAGTTCTTTTTTAATTTTGGGAACAGTTAATCGCCGGGAGTCAGGTCTTGATACCAAGGTGGGCGATTCAAAATATCGAAGCCCACATGCTTATTATGCTGGGTGGTGCGCAACAGGACTCTTGTGGACAGGAGCATTGTCATGAACAAACAGAACATTTTTCGATAGTTTTCCTCTTCTTTTGTTTTTGAGTGCTTCACAATTGATGCGTAGTACGCTCGGGTTATAAAATCGGTCAATAGGCTTCCTTGCGAATCTCAAAAGACGGTTGCCATGAGATTTCCGTAAACTGTAAACTTCATTGTTGGTTGTGTATCTTTTTATGTCACTGGATGTTGTTTGGCTTGGGCTCGGGGTAATAATGAACCCAAGTTTGATCTCGAGTAATCATTTTGACCATATACACCATCCATGTCTTCATTACAGTAACCATCACAAAATTATCCAAAATATAATTGTAAATTTAAATTGTAAAAATCTCATAAACCATACGTATAAACTGGCACATCGAGAGGACGGAGAAGAAAAATAACACAATCAACAAAAGAACACCTAAATTAATCTATTAATTCTAAGCATACAACACAACAACTCCTTTTGTTTCGTTCCGGACACTTTAAGTCGGGAGAGTTTCCATTCTTCAGAGGAGTTAAAGGTGCGTTCCCTGCCTTTAGTAGTCGTGCGAGGTGAAACATATCGAACAAAGTGTATAGGCTAAGATTCAGTACAAACGTAACAACACTCCCCCCCCCCCCGTTCATCCCAGAGCACTGTAGCCTAATTAAGATAAAAATATGATAATAATAAATTATGAAATCAGTTACTAACTTACCTCTTTCAACTTATCCATGTCTTGAAGATAAAACGCAATGTAGAACAAACTCATGAACGAGTTGACAAATTGAAACTGAAAAAGAAATTCACTTTGCCTCAATTCTGACGATACAATGAGCTGCTTACATCGAAAGCATTATGGTATAGTTCACTCATTTGTGCGAAAATGGCAGATATATATATATAAAACCCCCTTTGTGTCTGTTAATGAGGTTTTTCTAATGAGATTACGATGTGACTACATTCACTTATTTCACTTGATGATAAGTGATTGCTGCAGCTTATGACACCTACATGAATCCTCGATAAGGAAACATGCAAATGCGCTGTTACTATGCTGGAACTAGGCTGAAATGACATCATACTCACCAGTTATTATTCAACATGGGAAGGCCCTTCTTTGAAAGCTGGTATTCTGTGTAACTACATAACAGTATGAAATAAATATATATGGCAATTTGTTCGTGTGGCGAGTGTAGATATTAGGGGACTAATTACTAATTGTAAGGAATTACCATTCATTGGGTCCCCTTCGTATTAGATTACCTCGTGATTGTGATGAGTTCACAGGGGTTACAAAATATATATATATCTGTTATATTTATTGAGAATAGATGTAAGTGTTTATGGGCCGCAGTCATTATTTACCAACAGATGAACTGTAGGTTTAGTGTAACACCAACAGCTTCATTAAAAAATAAATAAAAACAATCATTTTAACAATGTCAGTAGTCATTTTCAATTCTTACCTACTGTTTATGCTATCGAAATAGTGAAGATAAATATCACTTTTAATGAATTCAAACTACTACATATAAAGTATTGTCTTTGGGCAAAATTTTATAAAAACATATAATTATACGACAATTAACAGACAAGTACAACCCGCAAGAGTTAACTTGAGACCTGAGCGGAATGCGCGCTCCCCTCCCGACCCCCGCCTTCTTACCGCTCCCGCCAATGACGCTTCAGTATCGTTAGCAATCTCACAATTAACGTACGTGCGTTTGGCTTCGTTCGCTTTTTCCTGATTGTATCAGTTTGGTAGTTTCATGTAAACATGGGTAAGACTATATACGGTGCTGAACGAAATGTTATTATAAAAGTGATAACCTTTTTTGAAAACGAAAAAAAGTATCGTGCTAACATTATTCCCGTAGAACAAGCCGTCAAGCGAGCATGTGTGGCTACCGGGTATTCAAAGGCTACTTTGATGCAAATCAAAAAGGACATCGACTTAGAATTATCTGGAATACAATCTATAGATAACCAGTTAATAGTTAAAGTATGTAAAAATGTACCTCGCTCCACGTCATCCGAGCGAAGTCTCAAGTTAACTCTTGCGGGTAGTACTATATAATATATCGAATCTAAATATTTACTTGTATAACAGAACACAGCGAAACGGGCACAAATGAATGAAATACACTGTCAACAATTCGAATAACTAATGTATTATGTATTATATATATAATGTATTATATTAATGTATTATGTGTGATTGACGTGAGAATGTGATGATTGTGTCGTAATAATATTATGTATTTTTTTATATAGATTAGGTGGCAAACGAGCAAGCAGTTCCTGATGGTAAATGTTGATAGGTTTCTTTGCTAGTTTTATTATGATTTTTTTTGTTGAAACACCTATATGATTGGTTTGTTGAATTAGGTTTTCTTATATTGTTGATAATAATAAAATACTTTTATAATTTATTATGAATTTTTTTTTGGTGAAACACCCATTTGATGTGTTTGTTGAAGTAGGCTTTGTTATATTGTTGATAATAATAAAATACTTTTATAATACAACAGCGAAGTAATTCGAAGATATATGCCAACGTGTTAGTCCTACAAAATGTATATTATATATTACCACGTATATTAGTCAGAGTTATTATTATACCTTTATAGAATATATCAATTTATATATTTTTTTATCCAATAATTAATATTTGTATGTGTACTGAAATATAAAGATTTTGTCATGTTTATAAGTACTTTACTAAATCTTAATGTCTTGGTCAGTAATCATAATAATTGACTCATAATAGGTATTGGTACATGTTGGAACTCTACATTTAGGAAAGTATGATCCTGCAAACTAGTGTTTTATGGCATTTATAATAATCAATTCGAAAACCGTATTTATTATTGCAATTTGTATCATAGTCCATGTATCATTTTATAAATTACGATATAAAAATAATATTTATACATTGTGACCATGTTAATGACGGACATAATTGTAATTTTTGGTCGAATTACAGCATGCTCGAAAAACTTAAATACGACCTGCAAGTGCTTCAAAATGCGGTGGGCGATATGTTATTTGGCATTAAGAATAAAGTGTGATGAAAGTTTTTTTTTTCCATAATGGGAAGCGAAGCATGACGTTAGCTTTACAGCATCTTAGAATACAAACCAATGCTATTTTCACAATCAGATGATTCTCATACTTTGTCTCGAGTCGATAGTTCTCTGTTTAAAAAAAAATAATAAGTCGAGAATCAGCGACGTACACCGGTTGCGTGTAATTGTTGTATGTTTTTGTCCGTTTCCATTTGGTAAGCAAAAAGAGAAAATATATAGCAACTATAGTATACTTATCTACATTTCAGTTTTATATGTCTACTATATACTAATTCTAATATTAAATACTAGTTTTTAAAAACTAGGCTTTTGTGTGCTAGAAAAGTTGTTGATACAGAAGTCAGTTAAGAATCAAACCATGCATCGGGCTCTAAAGTCCCCAAATATGTGTTAATTTTGTTTATCATGTCAAAATGTAACTCAATGCAAAATTGACACCTGTAGCATTATTTATAGAGACAGCTCTTATTTATGCGTTGGTTGTTAATACAGTCTTAACTTTATCACATTTAATTATGAAAAATATAGAGTACTTCATTGTACTTGAATGTATTTCACAAAATAAAAGCTATCTTTCCATAACAATTGATTTTACCTTATTTATCTTTATTTAATACACACAGTACATACAAATAAAACATAACTCTTAACTGAAATAAATATAGGAGAATAGAAAGTTCTGTGTGAATATGAAAAAAATACAATGCAGGTCTTCAGAATGAATATGCAAATGCTTGTAATACATTAGTAGATTTGTGAAAAATTATCTATCAGTAGTAAATCTAATAGGATATATAAAGGTAATAGGTATGTAAAGTTTTTTTTTTATCCATAACACCACCAATACTTCTCGTTTATAATATATATATATATTTACTTTTATAAGTGCACTAAAAATAAACATTGAAAACTAATACTGTCATAGTTTGACAATTTCTTTTTTTAAAGATTATTAGCAAAATTAAAATAACTATTCTATATATACTAGAGAGTTTAGAAGAGGGTCTAGCACAGGTTTCTATGTCTGACCTAATAATATAAAAGACATAATTCTTGACCTAAGCAGCATACGCACCTTTGTCGTTCAACCACCTCGCGATCCTGGCATAGATCTCTTCCTCCACAGCTATTATGATAGCTAATAACGCACGTGGTATCCAGCTGAAGTAGACAAAGGTTTTCTCCCACCAGTCCTGTTATTAAATATAACCAATTAAATATATCAAGTTATCCGGCCTACACTAGTCCACTGCTTATCGTAGATCTCCCCCACAGACTGCCATAGTTGACGACCCTGAACTAACAACTTTCCGCAGACTTGCACAGGACGTCATTCCATCTAGTGTGGGTCGTCCTACAATATGGTGGCAACAAAAGAGTACACTTTTCACCCGACATCAAGTGATTCCTGCGGCCCATGACATCTACATTCATCCTTGACAAGGAATCATAATGAAGATTTTTTACCCTTGAGGACTAAGATTGAATGCCTTCGAATACCTTCACTCACCAGACAAAACTCAGCAGTATTATAGTGCCATTTTACGCTGGTATTCGCATTGAAACAACAGCTGAAGCGCCTAATTCTAGTCAAAGAGCACGCAATTTACCAGGTAGTGAACGATTTTTATGGCCTAATGGTGCGATAGACACCAAAATTCACTATCAAATATAGAATCACAATGGCATTGTCATGGTTTGCGGTCTATATACATGCATAGATGATGGACAGATACCTGGGCACGTAAGGAAGCGAAGGTGGCTGCAGCGCCGAAGCTCAGGCACAGCAGCATCACTGGCAACGATACGCAGTGCCGCCACACACGACGCCGCCACGCCGCGTACTGCGGTTCCGGACGTCCCGTCACCGTACTAATACCCATGTCACCCTAGAACGTTACAATAGTAAAACTAAACCTCCTACTCATCGAGCCTCCCACTCGCGAGTCTAATTAGATAAAGATTTAAAGGTCTCAGGACCAAGAGAAACTCTCACAAACAAAAAAAAAATATGCTTAATTTTTTTTTCCACATCTTACAAGGCATTCCATATTAGTATTTCGAGATGAAGATTTATCTACATTTTAATGGCTGTTATGTAAGTCTGAATTAAATTATCTATAACTAATTATATAGCTGAAGAGTTTGTCTGGTTGTAGGCGATAATCTCAAGGGCTATAGACTATAGAACATCACGCTACGGCCAATAGCAGCGGAGCATCAATGAAAAATATTGCAAACTGCAAAAATTATTCCATTTCAGAGCTACCGTTGCGTGTGCTGCGCGTAAACTGTTAAAGTTACGCAATAGTGGGTATAACAGAATCGTTCCCCATTAGTCTAGTTATTCATATATGTTATCTTTATCGACACGACAGTTCCTTTTAAAAATTAGGGCAATAATTACAAACAAACCTAAAAACCGGATACGACTAGTGTACAATTTTTTACGAAGGAACAAAACAGATCATTTTTTTCTTCTTTATTACTTACGTAACCGAGAGTAATAAACGAGCACACAGTTCACCTGATGGTAAGTGATTCCTGCGGCCCATGATATCAACATTCATCCTTGACAAGGAATCATAATGCAGATGCGCCATCACCCTTGGGGACTGAGACGGATGATGGAAGGATATGCCTCGTCATCAGTAATAAAAGTCTCCGGATCTCCACACTCACCAGTCGAAAGCAGCATTATGCTGCTGTTGCACGTTGGTATTCTGTGTGGCCGTGGTCCTTCCCCGGTCGGCTGGAAACACACTGCAGCGTAGCTCTACCAATATTAATAATTGTAATTGACTATCCAAAATCTTACACTGGATTAACTCCTAGGCTGATTTTAAATTATATTTTATTCTGATATATCTCATATGGAAACATTTATTTATTATTATCCCATCGCAACTAGATTCTAGAATCCCTTCAACCCGAACTTGTTTGGTATCGTATTCCATAGACATAATTGAATATTTTACATATGAGGCCGGGCTTAGTTGAATTGAATTAATTTGCCAATAATTAATAAAAATCTACAGGAGGTGGTTTTGTTTTACTTCCGGTTGCCGTCTTCCGCGATGGGAGAGTGATAGATTATAGGGTGTGGGTCGGCTCGATAGGAGAAGTACCATACTTTCACAGAGTACCAGCGTAAAGTAGCTGAATAAAGATATTGTGTTTCGTTTGGTGAGGGATCCAGAGATCGAGTTACAAGTAACGAGGAATTGTATCGCTTATAAATTGTACATTTTATGCTTTAAGACGTCAGCAACAGTCAGTCATTAAATTTAATAATAATTTTATCGCAATGTACTCAAAAATATTTCAATAATTTTTTCTGACTGTTGCTGACGTCTTAATAATATATAAATCATCTTTTCAGTTCATTATTAATTATTTTTTACTAGCCTACGGAACCTAGTTAAAGTAAGACATACCTGGAATAACGGCCTTGGTTCAATCAACAATTCGTCCCTTTGATCCAATGTCCCCCATCTATATGCTAAGACATTAGAATACCTAAAAAGCCACAACTTAAAAATAACCATAAGTTTTTAAATAAAATTAAAAAAAAACAAAAATATTTATAACAAACCTTTTCCACGTCTCTAAATACACACAAGCCCATAAAACGTTAAAAAGAGAAAAGAGCACATAGGCAATATCCTTCCAGTTGTCATTTGCCGTGCCTAACCAAATCTGAAAAAAAAAACCACATTTATCGAGTATCAAGTACGATGGACTAACGTTTAAACATTTTAAAAATATAAATAATAACCTACCCAAAATATAAACCCGACAACTGCTGGCACTGTTAAAGATTGCGTATAATGACCGAGCCAAGAAAAATACATCGCAATCTTTACACCAAAATATTCATTTATTTCATCTGAAACGTGAATAGCACACTTTAAACAAATAAAAAAGACCAGATAATATAAAGAGATTCATTTGATTTTTTCATCAAGTCCCAAGAATAGTAGAAAACACGTTTCATGAATGCGCGTTTTATGCAAAATAATATAAATGAATAAAATTTAGGAGCAGCGTTAAAGAAATTGTAAAATAGTTATGGAGTAATAAATCTTTGGAAAGATCTAGAAATATTAAAATAAAACTACGTAGGTCGAAATAAGGTCCGTAAATTTATGAGATTATATTTTTGCATCTAAGTCCCAAAAATATTAGAAAACACGTTTCATGAATGCGTGTTTTATGCAAAATAATATAAACGAAGAAAATTTAGGAGCAGCGTAGAAGAAATTGTAAAATTGTTATGGCGTAATGTATCTTTGGAAAGACCTAGAAATATGAAAATAAAACTACGTAGGTCGAATTTGGGTCCGTAAATTTATGTGATTTTATTTTTGCATCTCAGTCCCAAGAATAGTAGAAAACACGCTTCATGAATGCGTGTTTTATGCAAAATAATATAAACGAAGAAAATTTAGGAGCAGCGTAGAAGAAGTTGTAAAATAGTTATGGAGTAATAAATCTTTAGAAAGACCTAGAAATATAAAAATAAAACTACGTAGGTCGAAATTAGGTCCGTAAATTTATGAGATTATATTTTTGCATCTAAGTCCCAAAAATATTAGAAAACACGCTTCATAAATGCGTGTTATATGCAAAATAATGTTAAGGAAGAAAATTTAGGAGCAGCGTAGAAGAAATTTTAAAATAGTTATGGCGTAATATATCTTTGGAAAGACCTAGAAATATAAAAATAAAACTACGTAGGTCGAATTTGGGTCCGTAAATTTATGTGATTTTATTTTTGCATCTAAGTCCCAAGAATAGTAGAAAACACGCTTCATGAATGCGTGTTTTATGCAAAATAATATAAAGGAAGAAAATTTAGGAGCAGCGTAGAAGAAATTGTAAAATAGTTATGGCGTAATAAATCTTTAGAAAGACCTAGAAATATAAAAATAAAACTACGTAGGTCGAAATTAGGTCCGTAAATTTATGAGATTATATTTTTGCATCTAAGTCCCAAAAATATTAGAAAACACGCTTCATAAATGCGTGTTATATGCAAAATAATATAAATGAATAAAATTTAGGAGCAGCGTAGAAGAAATTGTAAAATAGTTATGGAGTAATAAATCTTTAGAAAGACCTAGAAATATAAAAATAAAACTACGTAGGTCGAAATTAGGTCCGTAAATTTATGTGATTATATTTTTGCATCTAAGTCCCAAAAATATTAGAAAACACGCTTCATAAATGCGTGTTATATGCAAAATAATATAAACGAAGAAAATTTAGGAGCAGCGTAGAAGAAGTTGTAAAATAGTTATGGAGTAATAAATCTTTGGAAAGATCTAGAAATATGAAAATAAAACTACGTAGGTCGAATTTGGGTCCGTAAATTTATGAGATTATATTTTTGCATCTAAGTCCCAAAATATTAGAAAACACGCTTCATAAATGCGTGTTTTATGCAAAATAATATAAAGGAAGAAAATTTAGGAGCAGCGTAGAAGAAATTGTAAAATAGTTATGGCGTAATAAATCTTTGGAAAGTCCTAGAAAACAACGTGGGTATAATATTTAGGTCCGTAAATTTATGTGATTTTATTTTTGCATCTAAGTCCCAAAATATTAGAAAACACGTTTCATGAATGCGTGTTTTATGCAAAATAATATAAACGAAGAAAATTTAGGAGCAGCGTAGAAGAAATTGTAAAATAGTTATGGAGTAATAAATCTTTAGAAAGACCTAGAAATATAAAAATAAAACTACGTAGGTCGAATTTGGGTCCGTAAATTTATGAGATTATATTTTTGCATCTAAGTCCCAAGAATAGTAGAAAACACGTTTCATGAATGCGCGTTTTATGCAAAATAATATAAACGAAGAAAATTTAGGAGCAGCGTTAAAGAAATTGTAAAATAGTTATGGAGTAATAAATCTTTGGAAAGTCCTAGAAAACAACGTGGGTATAATATTTAGGTCCGTAAATTTATGTGATTTTATTTTTGCATCTAAGTCCCAAAATATTAGAAAACACGTTTCATGAATGCGCGTTTTATGCAAAATAATATAAATGAATAAAATTTAGGAGCAGCGTAGAAGAAATTGTAAAATAGTTATGGCGTAATAAATCTTTGGAAAGTCCTAGAAAACAACGTGGGTATAATATTTAGGTCCGTAAATTTATGTGATTTTATTTTTGCATCTAAGTCCCAAAATATTAGAAAACACGCTTCATAAATGCGTGTTATATGCAAAATAATATAAACGAAGAAAATTTAGGAGCAGCGTAGAAGAAATTGTAAAATAGTTATGGAGTAATAAATCTTTGGAAAGTCCTAGAAAACAACGTGGGTATAATATTTAGGTCCGTAAATTTATGTGATTTTATTTTTGCATCTAAGTCCCAAAATATTAGAAAACACGCTTCATAAATGCGTGTTATATGCAAAATAATATAAAGGAAGAAAATTTAGGAGCAGCGTAGAAGAAATTGTAAAATAGTTATGGAGTAATAAATCTTTGGAAAGTCCTAGAAAACAACGTGGGTATAATATTTAGGTCCGTAAATTTATGTGATTTTATTTTTGCATGTAAGTCCCAAGAATAGTAGAAAACACGCTTCATGAATGCGTGTTTTATGCAAAATAATATAAAGGAAGAAAATTTAGGAGCAGCGTAGAAGAATTTGTAAAATAGTTATGGCGTAATAAATCTTTGGAAAGTCCTAGAAAACAACGTGGGTATAATTTAGGTCCGTAAATTTAAGTTGTTTGGACCCCCCCCCCACTGGGTGGTTAGTACATGTTAGACGAGTCTTGATTTGGATCGGCCGAAGCTGCAGCACTAATCAATAATTGCAATTAAGAGCACAAACACAAAGCTTTACCACATGCACCGCGGTGTGTTTGAGTAATTGTCTATGTGAAGAGTAAATGTGCCAAGCCTATGAGAGAATATGGTCCAATTTACTCCTTCGAGAGGAGGTAGATGCAATTAGAACAATATATACAGGTTGCTTTTTACTTTACTTTAATTGTAATAGGCTTTTTTGTTCTATGAAAGTAAGGGTGGCAAACGAGCTTTACCAGTAATTGGGTCACCAAATCCATACACTCACCATACCAAACATAGCAATGTTGCCCTATTTCACGTTGGTATTCTGCTAGACAGTAGCCTTTCCTCGTTCGAGTCATTCTGCAGCGTTACTCTACCATTAAGAAACCAAACCGTTTCTCCACTGTGTAGTTTTCTCCAAACAACATCTCACAAGTCAAGGTTTTCAAAATACGTAAATGAGAACAGTGTGTCAATAGGCTCACCTAGGGGCTGCGGTGTGAAAAGTGTTTTAACCCATTTCTTTCGTAAACTCTCGAGTGCCACTCTGTCGTGCAGCGGGAACATACTCGCGATAACCCCCCTGCTAACGCAAGCGGGAACTGTAAGTAATATTATGTCATTTTACTGGTGAGGGGTTTAAAAAAATAGACTTGTAAATGGCGGAAGAGTTAATGTAAAAAAATAAAAAATATTGAAATAAAAGGTGTGTATTTTTTTCGTAGTACAGACGTCACTATGAAGTAGGTGAAACATGAATCGACCCTTTACAATAGGGGGTTAAGGTACCAGCGGGCGATTAGGGTCGGGTCAATTATATCCGGGAAGGTCGGAGGCACGGAGTGGTCCTGGGATGCCGTAGCATAGGCGGGTGCTAGGGAACACTTCCTTCGGACGTGCTTAGACTCGGACCCACAGCAGAAGGGCACCAGTGCATTCCGTAGCAGATTCAAAGCGCTGAGCGGCGACCACTGAGGGGGTTTTAGTGGGTACAAATCTCACATAACCCTGTCTTCACCCAAGAGGCAGGATAACTTTTGAAGATTACCCCCTCCCCAGGCACCAAAAAAAAGACAAAGCACGAATTGGAAATCGGAGATTTTATTATTATTGACGAGGAATTCCATCTTAGTACGTGTACGTACTAAGAGGTGAAAACGCATCCGCATTATGATTTCTTTTATGTTTTTTTATTGTATTTAGCATGATATAAAATAACACAGCTCACACGGGGCCGCAGGAAATATGCCCAGGGTAAGTGATTCCTGTAGCAAATCACACACATGCTCCCTCAAGAGGACTACGATGGAATAACTCGTCAAGCATTAACCTCCCTTTCAAACAAATGACAACTAATTCCAATCCTTTGTCCACATAAAAACAAAAGAACATTTCGCTACGTCCGATTCTTTTGTGTAACACAATCTAATAAACGGGAACCACGAAAGTACAAAATTAAGTATATTGAGCCCGAGCGTAATAAAAGCCATCCTGTCAGCAACGAACTTTTTATGACAGTACTCGTAGAGAATTTTACGTGGAACCGTTTTCCCCTTCAGCTCTCAATTCCTTGGAGAGCTCATGTATGCCTCGGGAATTGTGTTGTTTTTTATGGCTGATGGCCACTGCTAGCGCGAGGGCTTTTACAGCTTCACCGGGTTGAAAGGTGATCGAGCTTAGGGCACTCGGCCGAGACCTTTATTAATGGGTAACCAGCACAAAGGTTCCCCCGAGAATTGTGTTGTGTTTTATTAGGTACTTAGTGAGGTGGTTTACTTCTAAGGTCACGCGTATTATCATATATTTTGGAAGACTTTTTTGTTTAAAAAAAATACGTCTTCCGAGTGCTTATCTAACATTTCTCTATTGATATTTCTAGTTTTTTCAGTCTCGATCGTGCTTGCCTTGTTTTAGCTATGGACCGGGAAAGTCGTTGTATTGTATTAATGGTACTGATACTGATTGACACGTCCTGTGAAGTAATATGCGCGACACTCACGTCGTCCAATCAGTGACCATAACACCTGAATAACACTATCGAAGTTTTCGAACGAATCCTCATGTAATATATGCAAATAACAGATTCTTCTGTGTGTGATAGAATCTGTATTTGGTAGTCCGCAGTAGAAATAAGTGACCGACCTATAAGGAACAGTTAGCTATATTGGCGCGGGTCAATAGCATAGCTCATAGAACCGATAACGGATGGGATAAACGGAGTGATGATCCTTATACAGGTTTGCTTGTTCTTTTGTTCGAAGGATGAAATTATGTCGATAATATGGAGAGAATTTTTGGAAATATTTATTAGAAGCTTTAGTCGCTTCCTAGGTTGAACATCTGGCAAGATATCTGAGCTAAATAATAAATATTACTAATTCATTGGACAAGTACCTATTATATTGTTTTTCAAACATTTTCGCGGCCCCTGTTGACGAATTTTTGGGTCGCAAAGGATGACATAAAAATTATAATTAGTTTCACTAACCTATGCTCTGTCCAGGTCTTAAAGTGAGTGCAGGTTCCAACGCATGCTCATCTCCAGGTTCGGCTCGAGCCGATTCCAGCACATGTTTTACCAACGCCCCGCGCTCTTGTGAGTTCAATAGATCTGATGCAGCGGTGCCCTGACAAAAAAAAACAGTTTGTTTACAGATAGCTTGATGAGTTTAAATAATATAAGCGATCTTCGCCTTAAGGAAAATTTACGGAAATATTAATATGTCTTTACACAGAACATCAGTGTTAAATAGTAGCACAATATTGCTGTACCGTTTGGTGAAAGAAATCGGAGACGTTCCATGTTGGTCCTCAGATGTGGACATAAGTAAAGTGGTCGGGGTTATCATGATAAAAAGGAATTGATCAACAGAAAGCGTGTGGTCCCTTTCTGTTGATCAATTCCGGCCATTTTAACTCTATTTCTCGTCGGTAGTGGACATCCAAGTCGATGGTTTTGCCTGTCAGTAAAAGCTCATAATGAACGATGCCCTTCCAATACCACCATACACACCGCATCACCCCTTATTCCGAGTTAATCCAGCTTTCACTATAGTCTTTGGAGCTTGACTGCCCTTTGACCATGATCTTTTACGCACGTTCTTGTAGTAGGTAATCCAAAATGAAAACGGTTCGGTTTCATTACGTTTCAATAGAGAATCGCAAATGAGCCACACGATTCTTCTGGTTTCTTTCAGTGAGCTCGTGTGACCCAATATAGAGCTTTTTTGCAAATCCAAACTTTTTCAAATTGGTTAAAACTGTTTTGTGGTGGTCATGCCCTTGCTTTTCAGCTATGTCGTAACTACTAATATGCTGATCTTGCTCCACTTTTTCAGAAATGGCATCGAATTTATCTGTTTGGCCACGAATCTATGGATTTACGCACTGATTCCAAGGGAAATTTCGCCACTGCTTGCTCCAAAGATTTTTTAAGAGACTCAATATCGCCGTGTCGTTTAGAGCAAGCCATGTCCTCTAAAACTGACCATAATTTGAAGTCTAAAGGGTTGAGGTCTGGGCTAGATGAGGGCCAGTCTTCAGCTCTTATAAAGTCCGGAACGTTGGTTTCAAGCCAGGCTTGGGTAGTTCGTGCCTTGTGATCATGTGCAGAGTCCTGCTGGAAAGTCCACGGAATATTTTTAAAAAGTGTATTGCTGAGAGGTTTCACAACATGAGCCAAGACTGTATCTTGATACACTTTGACTGAAGTTTTACTCCTTTTTCACAAAAATGTAGTTTTGTGACTCCTTGATAAGACACGCCCCACCAAACCATCACTGACGCAGGATGAAGACCACGTTGTACCTTTCCGATCACTTGAGCAGCTTCTTTAGAACTGTGAGCATACACTTTATCATTTTGCTTATTGTAGTGTTCTTCAATTGAAAGAAGATATTTCTGTGCCTTTCACCTGCGTATCGCGACAGAAGGCGTTTTGATCGATCCACTCTTTATCATTTAGGGCATGTCCTGTATAGCATCGATAAGCACCGAGCTTCAGGTCTTGTTTTATAATACGCGACAGAGTCCTAGAGGGAATCTTCATTTCTCGCGATAAGATTTTTTGCTTCCTAATGGGGTTTCGACGAATTCTGGCTTTAACAGCACTAACAGTCTTTGTAGTTCTAACAGCACGCTGTCGCCCCGATCTTTTCTGGTCCTTGATAGAGGAAGATTTGTTGTATCTATTGATAGTACGATATACGAACATACGGCTGATACCAAGCTTTTGAAGTGTCTGGAATATGACCGACGGCTCCATACACACTTTGTGAATCCTATTTTCTTTAACATCAAAAATATGTGAAATGGCGCAAAATTTAAAAACTTCTTTAAAATAATATACGTGTTCCAAATTCAAAATAATTAAAAAGTTGAAAAAAGGAAAAGTTTTTATGTAACAGTATTTATGGCCAGACTAGTTATAGTAAATAGATAAGAATAAAAAAAACCAAAAAATATAGTAAATGGTATATGGTAGATAAAAAGAGAACAACGAAACATTTATATAGCGTAGTTATATAATTTTTTTCTCTCACTAAGTAACTCAAGTACCGTTCTTTTTGAATAAAAAAAAAAACAACAAATATTAAATTTTTCTTTATAAGTGTTAGCTCTCACAGTCTAAGTTGAGTACGTTCTTGCTAATTGGTTATTTATTCAGAATTAACTGGAAAAATGAAAACTGAATAGACCGCTCAAGGAACCACTTATGAAAGAAAAATGCATTGTGCGTTCGGACCTAGCCATTGTTAATTTTAATAACAACTCTTTGATAGTATTTATTTTATTCTAACATATTCTAGATAAAGCGTAAATAATAATGGTTTAGAGTACGGTCTGTGTAACTCAAGGTCGTCTGTTCGCATCCGCCATTAGACTATAATCGTGAACCTTCTCCTACACAGGCATTTAAGCTTAGTTAGTGTGGTTAAGGGGAAAGTTAGAAATGTTAACAGAAATTCTAGCATTGCTTTTAAAAAAAACAAAACAAATGAATTGATATATTGTCGTGTTGGCGGTGACACGCAAGATAGAATAAGTGGGAAATTGATTTATGGGGATATTTCGATTCTGGCCGTAACTAGAGTAACAAAAGTGAAATAGGTTATGCAAAATCCCAAATGTAAGCTCACCGGAGAAGAACCAGGCAAGATAATCAGGGGGGACTCAAAAGATATTAATATCAGCAGCACAATTGATGTAACTGATATACTCGTAGCTCAAAGGATCAGCAACTTGGAGTGGAGTGGCAATGAACTTGTAGATCGTGGAACCGATAACTGATGAGGAAGGGAGGTAAGTGGGAAACTCGTATCAGCTAATAATGATTTTTGTCTCTAAAATTATATTATTGGTTATATAATTGAATTTACTTATCTAAACAAACCTAATAAAACTTTTGAATCTAGGCAACAACCGATCCAAAAATACCTTCCGGTATTTTTTATAAATAAAAAGAAACGTATTGCGTCTTTTTTTTACATTGAGAGTAACAAACGAGCACACAGTTCACCTGTTGGTAAGTGACTCCTGCGGCCCATGGCATCTACATTCATCCTTGACAAGGGATCATAATGCTGATACGTTATCACAACCGTGGACTGAGATGGAATGCGTCGTCAACAACAGAAAGATGCGTCGGCAACGCAGAAGTTTAATGCTGCTATTTCAAGATGGTATTCTGTGAGTGCGTGGAACTACCCCGCTCGAGCTAACCCATTCATTCTGCAGCTAGAAACAAATCGCAGTGTAGCTCTATCACTGTTTGAGTAAATACATGTGGAAATATAATTAATTCTGTGCAATTGATGTCAACTGGTTAACATACAGGAGATATCGACGTGATCGAAATTGACTCACCTGGCATTATTGATTTTTAGTTACGAATTTAATATTTAAACGGTCAGTAGTATCATAATTTACTGAAAATCAAATTTTTTAGTTAGATATATTGTAAACGCTCTGATTAAATGATCACATTTTTATATAATTTGCTTGATGGTACGTAATTCATGGCGCTTATGAGACCCGCATTCATTATATATAAGCAAATCATAATAGATCATCGCCAATAATAACTTTCTTTGAGACAAACACATTAGAGCTAAAATTTTACGCTGATATCAGGAAAGTGTTGCCAGATATTTAATAACTACAGCGTGTCTAAACTGCGACATAAGACCAAAAGAAAAGATCGTTAACATATTAATTGAAATTGATAGTTACCTTCTGAAAACAGTGCATATCCCGAACAGTAAACTCCTTGTAACCACCCCCGAACTCCGGCTTCAATAACTTCGGAAGATGCACTTCCTCTGCGGTTTGTAATAACCTATTGAATTAAATTATATATAATTATTACTAACTAGATGTTGTCCGCAGCTTCGCATGCGCAGATATATATGTATATTAAAATATGGCTCGTAGTTTCGGATTAGCCAAAAAAGCTAAAAGCCTCGTAACGAAACCGTGGCGCAATTCAGAAACCGTGCACAACGCCATCTATCGAGCATTGATGTAAACTTATTTATAATATTTTTTCCACATCTTCATTCATCCTTGACAAGGTATCATAATGCAGATGCATTGTCACCCTTGTGGACTGAGATGGATTGCCTGGCCACCAGTAATATAGATCTCCGGATCCCTCCACTCGCCAGACGAACGATAGCAACATTACGGTGCTATTTTCTGCTGGAATCCAGTGTAGGCGTGGTCCTACCCCGGTCGTTCTGACCCATTCATTCTGCAGCTAGAAACAATCTTCAGCGTAGCTAAACTCGTACTGAAACTTCGAAACTCCCCGGAAAGAGAGGCCCTCGAATCGTATATCGCCCCCGTCTCCTGTCGTCAACTTTCTTCAGGGGTCGGAGATAGCGGTGTTGCAACAGTCTTCGTGCCAGCATCCTAGTTGTCTCCCTACTCAGACTCTCTGCTCGCAAGTCTATTTAAATAAAGCTGTAGAGGGACCAACATCATCATACATACACAAAAAAAAGAAGAATTTAGTATTTTTTTTTGGGCCGATGGGCTGCTGTTAGCCCGAGGGCTTTTACAGTTTTTATTTTTATTTTAAATAATATTAGTCATGGTATTAACATTTCTAATATTCCGGTTAACCGCTCCAACTAAGCTGAAAATGCTTGTGCTAGGTTCACGATAATAGTCTAATGGTGGATTCGAACCTACGACCTTAAGTTTCGCAGACCGTTACCCCAAGCCATTAGGCTATTGACGGGTTAAGAGGTGAACAAGCGCTTATGGCGCTCAGCGGAGCCATCTATGAGTGGACAACCAGCACAAGGGCTCCCTAGAGATATCTTGGGCCTCAGTCTCTTACCATTAACCTCGTTATATTATATGTTGGCTAGTGAAAGATCTACTTACACGTCATCATCGGCAGTGATATAGAATGCGGAACACTGAGACGAAGCATGCTGCCGGACGAATACCCTTAGTCTCGGTCGACTGCCTCTCAGTTTCTGAAGCAGCCATAGAAGCATGCTATCTGGGAGACCTAGTAAAACGAAACAATTGTCGTTTTATGATAATATTTAATAACGAATTAAAGTAAAATGAAACGGCATCAGATTACTTATATTAGACCCACAGAAACCTGCACATTAAGATGGAACGCATCCATCCGAGTAATCAGATTGCACCCAATGCCTTGGCAATATGTGGCAGCTGCGAACTTTTCCGTTTAAGCCAGCCTATTCGTGCATCCAATATTTATCTGGCAATGCTCCTCCTAAGTATCTAAATGTAAGTAAAGTGTGACAAACTGTGACAACGCATCTGAATCACGATCTCTTGTCAAGGATGAAGGTTGATGTCACGGGCCGCTAGAATCACTTGCCATCAGGTGAAACTATGTGCTCGTTTGTTACTCTCAATTCAATTAAATAAAATTGAAGGTATATGGTTAACCACCTCCAAGTGTTATAGCCGAGTTGGAATGCATAAAGGGTTTGTTAGTAATATTAATAAATGTTATTATTACGTTTAGCAATAAAAAAATATTCCTTTAACCATTGTACGAAAACTATGGAAACACCCTTACTTAATATATAAGATAAATACGAAATAATAATGTACTTGTATTCCTATTTATTTGAAATTGAATACTGTATATAACCTTATATCATGTATAATGATGTAATTAAAGTGTTGGGTAAGTTGGGAAAAAATACCGTTGTGGCATCCAATTTGTTGTTATCAAATGGTAATAGACCGTAGCTAAAAAGAAACAGGGAAATAAAAATGTAATAACTCAAAGGCGGCGCATTCAATTAAAAATTTGCTCAGATACCGAGGATATCGGAAACCTTATAAGCAATGGAACTTAGAAAAGTTTTTAGTTACCCAATTTTCTGGCATGTACGAAGTTTTCTTTCATTAAACCGTAGCTTATAATAATCACTGAGAAATGTTTACCTAATGAAAGCATTTAATTAAAAAGTTCAAAAAATATGAGAAACCTTATAAACAACACATCATTGTGAAGCAACGAAACTTGGGTAAGTCTGTATCTATTTTTACTTTTCCCAATTTTCTGGTTTGAATAGTATTTTGTTTTTCCTTACGAATTTAATTAATTACAAATAGGAAAAAAAAAATATAATTATACCATTGGTTTCGAAATCTATAATTTAAAATAATAATATATAATTTTAAATTAATATAAAAAATATAAACATTTTCCGATAGAAGAATCAAAGATGTTGATAATGTCCTTCTGGCCCAATCTGTCTTCGATCACGGCGTCATATTTTGTTTGTTATTAAATAACATTATAATTTTAAATTACCTACAACTACTACTTTTTGTTTTTGAAAGGCAGGCGTGAGTACGTCCTGAATGAACACAGTGGTGTTATCAGTCAGCAGATTGATAACACCATCATGTTATAAAGTATGTATTATATATATAATAAAATATTTATTTATTGTATTATATATTATAAAATATATTCATTTATGTATCCTATATATTTTTACCATTTTTATATTATATGTGCATCTACACTAGCTTCGCAATACCATACCACCCTCAGGTCGAATGGTAGAAAATGCTTTTAGCATTAAGTCTAGGTGGTAATTTACTTTGTGCATAAAGTTTAAATAAAAATAAAAATAAATAAAATTATGATAAGCGCAATGGAGACAGGATTGGAGTTCGATAAGATTAGAAGATGTTTCAGTCATGTCAACTTATCGTATACATCAGATGCCATCAGACCCGGAAACCGACAATTTGTGATACACAAACGTTCCTCTTTAGCAACGATAATAAATAAATATAATCGAATGAAAGAAAAAAAGAGTATAAAGTAATTCATGTGTACAAAACAAAACCAAGTTTCTACGATAGAAAATATAATTAAAAGAAGAGTTCTAATAAATTGAATCCCGCAAGGCTAATATTATTGGATATCCGTCCAACAGCGACACTGATCTTGCGATACAAAAAACAGATGAAGCAATTCCAGTGCTCGTATTTTATTTTGTTATATCTTATTTTCATTTAAAGAAATGTAAATTCGTAAATCCAAAAAAGCTTCTCTGGTTAGTATGTTTCCAGTATATCTAGTACATTTTAGATTAAATAATTGTTTATAATGAATTATCGTCACTTAGCCAAAAATTGATGTACATAAGATGAAATAGTTTCCAGCGATAGAGCCCAGCTACAGCTAATATCTAGAGAGAGTATGAATGGGTCGGGTCGCCCGGGATAACGTCAAGACCTCACTGAATACGAGCGTGAAATATCGGTGAATCAAGGTTGACAACGTATCTGCCATTATGATTGGTGAATAAACGTTGTTACTCTCGATGTAAAAAAACATGAGTTGTCATCTCTGAGGACGAAAATGGAATGCCTCGTCATCAGTAATAAAGGTCTCCGGATGCCTACACTCGACAGCAGCATTATGTTGCTATTTCACGCTGTTAATCTGTGAGGGCGTGGTCCTAGTTTGGTCGATCATTGCATTCTGTAGCTAGAACCTGCAGCATAGCTATAGTACTAAAAATGTGAATCTGGTATCTTCGTTGAGGATATGATTTAAGCTGGTCACCACTTATCATCACAGGGAGGAGCTTTGTGCTTGTTTATCACCGTTAATATCATAGAATACTTGTATACTCTATGCAGGATTATTTTCTTAATAATAATAATTACACGATATTCAATAGAAGAAATATTAGACAGAAAAAATAACATAACATCTACTGATGTATCCCCCAAAAAGAATACAAGCGACCCCTCAGTAAGTTTTCACATCATTTCTCATTGGCAAACTTCCCGCATGCCAAACAAGCCCGCACCCCGAGTCTGTATATGCCAGCGGGTGCAATAACCTTCTACGAGGAAGAATGGGAACGTAGCCAAGATAATGTAGATTGGGGGCTCGAGTTGCGTTAGGGTGATTTTATACACTTGTTCGGAACTATTTTATCCCGAATACGATTTTCACATGATTGAAAGTACTTACTTGGGCCATGACATCTACAAACGATATGGAATGCCTTGCGTTTAGCAATCATTGGTTCACAGTATTCTACCCACTCACCACACGAAACACAGATGTGGAAGCTGCCATCGTACAGTATTTTGATGAAGATGAGGATAGCCTCCTTAGGACCAGTTGACCCATACGTTTATAAACGTTGAATGTTATGTTAATAGTGTAGAATCATCAATCAAGCCCGGACACAGCGAAAATCTTTATTTATATATATATATATATATATATATATATATATATATATATATAAAGATGTGTAATGATTGTCGTTTTTTTTTAAATTTATGCTTCTTACGGCGCATATGATATAAGTTAAACAGTTTCTTTTTCTGTGGAATATAGTATATATTTAGTTATTTATTCAATCATTCATGTTCAATCTTTTTGTTTAGTTTTTTTTTTCATTTCAAGAATGAAATATAACTTTACCACGCATACGTATACCACAGATTTTTTTTGTAAATAAGGGCGCCAAAAGAGAACACATCCACCCTCAACAAATATATATATATATATATTATATTGTCCGGACGAGACCATTTTTAGTGATAAAACCGCCCATTGAGTGAGCATTCCATAAAAATTTGTTAACCACTTTGTTTTGATGGAATGTGAAATAAATATATTCTATTCTATTCTTCGTCATAAGTAAACTAATATGGAAAGGCTTCATCTTGAAGTGATTCTAGTATATTTATATTTACTTTTTACATTTATTTTTTATATTACGAAAAAATATATGAGAATTAACAGTTTACAAAAAAAAAAATACATTGTGATATCGATACCTTGAAATCTACCACTTACAATGATGTCACTGTCAGGTATTAAATATCGTACATATATACAAAAAATTGTATATATTGTGCGTTGACCCTAACAGTATTGTGTTATCTTATTGTTATAACCTCACAAAACCTTTTGGATCCAAGTTGAGTGGTCAATGCATCATATCGTAAAAAGTTTTTAGCTGAGTCCGAACTTGACTTTTTTGCACTAATGACATTCAGCGTGTTAAACACACAGTTATAAAGCTATCCTAACACTTCTGTGTTTTGTGTGGTGAGTGACTAATGACATTTAGCAAGGTATTAAATCTCGTGTGAAGGATGTTGGTCTTGAATATTTGTTGAGGGTGGATGTATGTTGTTGTAGGTTTAAGACTTTTGGCGCCTTTGGTTACAAAAAAAAACTACGCGTGTGATGTTATATTTCATTCTTGAAAAGAAAAAAAAAACTAAACAAAAAGATTGAACATGAATGATTGAATAAATTTATTATGTTCAATATAAAATATATTATTTTTGAATCTACGCATATATTTTGATAGAATAAATAACTAAATATATACTATATTCCACAGAAAAAGCAACTGTGTTTAACTTCTTATATCAACCGCGCCGTAAGAAGTATAACCTTAAAAAAAAAACGACAATCATTCACTAAGATAAGTAAGTAAATGAGCCTAGTACTGAGCAGTACCGCCCTACCGTATTGAGCGTCGGGGTGGTAACCTATATAGCAATAATTTCCATGATAATAATTTTGTGTAATGGCAGTCAGAGATATTCTGTACTAATACAGAAAATGGATAATGTTTTATTATATCTAAATTAAACAATTTCCATTTAATTATCATAAATCATATTAATGAAATTAATTAAGCATTTGTCTTTTTTTTCATTATTACATAGAGAGTATCAAACAAGCACACAGTTTACCGGATGATCATCCCATGACATCTACATATACATACTTGACTAGGAATCATAATGCGGATGCATTGTCACCCTTAAGGACTGAGATGGATTTCCTTATCACCAGTAAAAAAAGTCTCTGGATCCCTGTACTCACCAGACAAAACACAGCTACATCATGCTACTATTTTACGCTTGTGTTTTGTGAGGGTGTGGTCCTACTCCGGTCAAGCTGTTCCATTTCTCTACAGTTAGAAACAAACCGCAATGTAGCTCTACCACTATCAGCTAGAAACAAACTGCAGTTTAGCTCTACCACTGTCAGCTAGAAACAAACGGTAATGTAGCTCTACCACTGACTGTATGTTAAGTGCTCCCTACACCCATCTTCCGTCTTTGGAAAGAAGTTCATGATGAGGTTATGTAGTTACTGCAGAGAGTTAAGATGGGTAACTTCTTTGACAGTAATTGGTGCCCATTAAACTAGTAAATAATTTATTGCATTTAATTTAAACATTTAAAAAATCATTATATTGTATATATACCATTTTCTCTCACCAGACAAACATATGTAACTAAATGTAACTGGCTATTGCATGAACAGTAAAAAGGTATTCCATCTCAGACTTCAGGGTTGAAGACCCATGTGTATCTTAAATCATTGGGGAGGATCATTGGCATAGTTTATCGTCATCTCTAACCTTCAGGTGAACTATCTGCTTTTTTACCACATTTTATCATTTAAGTCTCCCGTTACTGTTGAAGTTCTTATGTGGACCTTATTGCTCTTAGCGAGGCAATCCATCTTTGTCCTCAGGAGTGATAATACATCTCCATTATCGTTTTTTATTGAGGGTAAACAATGTGCCATAGACAACAGGAATCAATTCCCATAAAATAAATCTATATTTTTTATATATATATCCAATGTGATAGTCTTCTAACATATTTTCATCTTGATTCATTTACTTTACTTGATTACTTTATGTCAGTTGATTGTCAATTGATTGCAGAGAGCAACTGTTGGGTGAACTGTATGCTCATTGTCACCTTTAATTTAATAAAAAACACAATTGGTATTCCTTGATAATGTGATAATTCTCTGATAGATATAACTCCATTCACCACACACACATATAGATTTGTGCAAAGTTATTTAATTTTATTAACTCAACAAGAATTAAAAATGTCTTATCTAAATATAAACAAAAACAACTTTCAGTTTTCCATTCTTGCAAGATATGAGTTTTTTTTTAATTAGGGCTGGGTCAAATTACTGTTCTCATGATGGGGGTAATGCAAGTGCTTTATCACTCCTGCAATGGAATGTCTCTAACCAGTAACTAGGTCAGCAGATCTTCCATTTACTCTCCATTTCTGGTGATTATCAGTAAGCTTTACCTTTAGGAAATATTAGCACAACATCAGTTTGCTGGGTGGGTGTGGAATGTAGCAGCAAGCGACGAGGATGCATCAGGTGAGCGCCTATCTGTCCTGCCATTGGAAGACGTCTGCGCAGCTCTCTACCAGCTATCATAAAACAAATGGTTTAGTTATAAAAAGTTTTAACAATTCAATGGTGATAATGAGTCCCCACTTATACATTTTCTAGCTACAGTAATTAATATAGCCTTCTATATTAATTATTGTAGTTAGAAACCATTACATATAAGGTTTTGTTAGTTCTCAAGAGACCTTACCAAAAGATTAAAGAGAAACAAAACAGGGATTATGTCAGACCATAAATGTTTCTTTGCTCTATCAATATGAAGTATTTCCTAGGAATACAGTGAGGCTCTTCTAAAAACTTATGTTTGAGTAAGGGGACATTTGAGATCTAAAAAGCACATCAGTACCATAAGATAGATGAGCTAGGATTTTGAACCAGAATCTACAATATTATCTTAAAAAAAATCTTTGTTCTCCCCAAATACTCCATGTGTTTGACAAAATTCATATTTCCTCTCCTGAACAATTTTGACAATAATTACATACAATTCTGAATTGACTGATATACAATTATCAGGATTCATTTTGCAAGATAGCCTTCTTGTCATGTTCCTTCAATTTTAAAAAGAAAACTATAAATTTGTCTAATATATAGCTTTGTATTAAATAAATTGTAATGGTTATTCTACACAGATTACCAATGTTTGTCTTAAATTACAAAAAAAAAAAAACGTTAGAATGTACCTATTTATCTATAGGACTTGACACGATGAAGGCCGTATTACTCATTGCTTCGGTAAACGTAAATGGCAAGCCCCAAAATTAAAATAAACAAAAAATAAAAAAAGTAAACGGTATTTTAATAAATACCGACCATCGCTTGGAACTACATTTCCATGATTTAAGTTAAATATACCTTAAATTTCTGTAATTAACCGAAAAATATTAAAATGTAAGTATTTAATACGCACCGCTATCTAATTTATCTTTCGCAAATTCAGCGAAAGACTTATGTTCTTGTGGAGTAGAATGAGAACTACTCTCGTGCTCATCTTTTTCATGATTTCCAGTTCCTTCTTCAGTTTCCATTGTGACTCAAAATACGTTCCGCGGCAAACAAGTTACTCTCAATACTGCTTGAATCGAGACTAAGTATTTCTGTTTCTAAATCTTACATCATCAATCACAATAGTTCTCACACCATAGACGATATATAGTATACAACAATGTTAGTCAAATTTCCGGCTTTTGAAATTCTTTATTATATTCATGTTTTTATTAAAAACAAGCATTCATCAATGTTTTCAGAATATAAATTTTATTGCGCCTTACGACGAAAACAATCTACTACTGTCACAATTTAAAATTGATTTTTGGCCGCCATTATAAGTACGGTGTTGGCTACAAAGAAAATAAGTTTTATTAATAATTAGCAGTAAGCTTTTTTATTTTATTTCCAAAATAATAAGAAAAATATGAAATATTAATATTAAATTATAAATCAATCTAATGGCTTTGTTTTATAGATAATATTTCAATAGAAATAATTCAATATTATTTGATGGTCACGTACGATAATTTATAATCTGTATTAAATTTTTAAATCATAACTTCGTCTTCGTAGTTCGTGTTCAATGTTTCCCTTCGTTAATTTGCGCGATATTGTGAGCGATAGTGGACGTGTAAAATAACGTCGTGACTTTCTCCTAATTATAATAATTGGTGTCCTCATTATCGACGGAAGAGAAAGATACAAGAAGACTTTATTACTAGGGAAACAAAAATTTGTCGTGGTAAGTATTAATATAAATGACCTTTCTTTGTTTGTGCTTATTTTATTATTGTTACTTTGTAAATCTATTCTATTTTTTGAGTATACATATAAGACAGCAATCATTTTGTAGTGACAATTAATATCATGCTAGGTATTTCAGTTTACAAATGTCTATAATCCCATTTTCTTAGAAACATCTGTTACGTCGTCGTCACGCCTTTTGCTAAACAGCTGAGCTATTACGTCTTCTTTACTTTTGTTATATGGTACATTTGAAAGTTCCCTATCAATGGAATACTTAATTCAACAATTCGTAAATCTTTTGAAGATTTACGGATTGTTGAAATAACTAATCAAATCTATTTATTTATGAAAGCAATATGTAGTTATTTTTATGATGCATTTTTTTTTACATCCGCGACAGATTCGTAATAGCTAATTAACAGGGTAGTTTAAAAATAAGCTTTTTGATCCTTCATTTTAAAATCTTCATTGTTATTAAAAAGTAAGAAATTTATCATAATTTTATTTTTAATTAGAGGTAATAATATTTTCAACTTATGATTTCTACTATTATCATTACAGTTTTTTTTATTAAAACAATTAATTTCCTTTTCTCATTTTCTCAGCTGTCTTTTACTGAAATTATCCTGTTATTTATTAATCTACTTTTTTGAATTATCTACTTTAAATATTAAATTGCTATCAATATGAAATTTTTGACAGCAATATAACTCTGCATTTAACATGGTTATTAATATGTAATGGAGAACCTATTATCGGTAATGAGGAGGGTTGTAAGGTACCTAAGACCTAAGTAGTGATAATGAATCTGACTTTTGAGTATAGTTGTATGATCACTGAGTGCACTCTTATGTGCTTGTTAGTCACATTAAAAATAACACTGACCTTGTTTATTATAATAACTTAACTCTCACAATGCTACTGTTATAAGTCTTTATATATAATATATTAATAATGAGTATTGTTTTACAGAATGTAAGTCTGTATTTTTTTGTTGTAAATATATAAATAATTCAAAAAATTGTGTATTGTTGTTAGGTATCAACAAGCAATTAATATCTATGCGATTTTGGTGCTCACAAGTGTTCTTCTTGAATAGGCGGCTTTATATATTAAATTTCTCATATATTGCATTGAATATGAATATTATGTTTCTTTTTCCTGCTCCTACAACACTATTTATTATATGTTACAACTTACATCAGTAGTTACATTGTCAATCTTTTTAATTTTATGATTTTCAAATCTTCCAGTGGTTCTTAAAATAGAACCTGTTTAAATTATAACCGAAACAAACTCAAGGCTTTTGGTGATTTTGTATATAATTGGATGCCTGGCTTTTTTTAATACCACAACTTTATACAATGGAAACTATAAGCATATTTATATTGAGAATCTGCAGATACATTTTAATTTTGACAAAAAACAATAAAAAATTATATATTAGAAATAAATTGTACAGTAAAGCATGAGAAAATATTTCCATGAAAGAAAATGTTGTTTATGTGTGTATATGTTGACTAATACCATTTTTATATATAGATAAATCAATAATAATAGAATACTTTATTGATATTGAGTTCTAGTATGTCAAATCTTAAAACCAGAGCACTTCATCATAGGTTGTTTTAGTTTTAATCATTGATTTTAATTTTCTAAAACTTGTTTACTCAGATGTTCTATCTTTATAAATAAAAATTAAATGCTGTTAATAGGAAAGTTGCATCACTAGAGAATAGCTCGATGAATTAAAATGTACCTTCATATTTTCTCTAAAAAATTTTTTTTTTGTCCTTTGTCATATAATTATTTTTACTTATAAATACAAGGATCTTATAGAAAATTACATGGCTTTTACTTGATTGATACTTAACATACATACATGTGTTTAATAAATACTATGTATTGTTACGTTATTTAGCTATAGACAACATGTACATGGTAAAAGAACAATTACTTTAATATTAATAAATATAAAAGTATGCAAAATAATAAATTATATATTAGGAATGTTATAGTGGTTACCATAATAGAGATAATGAATCCATACTAGCTGAGAGTTATAATGTGTGTTAAAAGACAAGATTTAGCTCACAATGGTGCCAAACTCTGATAATAAGACTACAGTTGTAGACTAAAGTAATAGTGGGCTACTAACCATGATTGTGATTTGAATCAAGAAAATTCATTTTTTTAGTAGTTTTTAGTAATTGACTAAGTCTTGCCATGGTAAAGAACCTGATGGGCCTGCACCAGTGTTACCATTCATACTTTAGAATAAATAATTGTACTCGATTTAGTTTTAGTGTGCAGTTCATAAAAGCAATAAAGTACATGGAAATATTTTATTTTACGTGAGCTTAGAGAGGAAGAGTGTTTTCCTATTTTACATGAACAAACTGAATATTTATTTTAATTTAGATTTATATGATTATATTTAAAATTTAATTTTTATACTTTATACTTTTTCTTGGGATAAAAGTAAATTTATATTTTGAAAACTCACGAAGAAAGGTATCAGGAAAGAAAGCCCCAGCCTATACCATAGAGAACATAAATTAATAATTCGCCTCACCTAGATCGCTTCGTGTTATTTTATTAACATAAATACTGAGATATGTAGTTTTGTCGTGTTTTCGTTCCCCGTCTTTTCGTTGACACCGCTGGAACGTGAAACGTGGGACAGAACATAATAAAATATAGCCAATGTCCCACTGTAAATAATGCAGAGATTTATTTATAATTATGTTCTACACAATTATGAAACACGTTATCAATATTATATTACAAAAACGATATTTCATAAAACAAAGAGGATCGACTATTACTCTGTCCTAAATTACGCATTGTTATCTAAAGGTTAGAAAATTATCGAGTGAACTGAGTTTTGGGCATCTTACTAAGATGGTAAGGGTAAAAAAATTCATGAATTATAACTTTTTTTTTTAAATACATGTTTTTATATCAAAATATTTTTATGGTGTCTTTTTCAGAGGTATTTCAGATGAGTATTGAATATCTGTGGGGATAGGCACTACAACTGTGTAAGGATTCGGAGATCCAATTACACAAACTAGGTATTCCATCTCGTGTCATCATCAGAGGTGAAGTGCATCCTGAAACTTAGTTGAGGGTAGTGCAGCAGTCATCACTTACCATCAGATGAACTATGTGCTCGATTGCTACAACTGTCTTAATCAGATAAATCTGTGCGTAATTGCCACGTATCAATAAATATAGGAAACCGTGTAATAATGGTTGCGGAAATTTGTATTGAAGTTCCGCATATTGGTGACTTGTTTTATTAAGGAAGTAGGAAGTGAAAAAAACGTGATATAATGTGTTCGTAGTTGGTATTTACAGTATTAAATATTGTTTACATATATTGTATAAATAAAAAGCCTCTAGGCAAGGCTATCTATCATTTGGATAACAATCTAAGAACCTTCAGTCGTCATCAGCTATGTGGAACAGGACGGCTAGTAGAATATGGCAAAGGTATCCCTTGCGTGTCGCATAATCAGATTAGGGTGGGGGCCTGATGGTCATAAGGGAATACGAGGCGGACGGAAACACACAGGCTGAGGGTGCCCCTCTCAAATGTCACAAAGCCCTATAAAATGAGAAAAGCCCCGGAAAATGTACCAAAGATACTTTAAATGCTGGGTTTGATACCCAAAATTCAGAGTCTCTTTGGTATATTTTCCTCCGATACCAATAAGAGAATATATAGAAGATGGAGACGTTGTTGCCATTAAATACTTAAGTGGACTGTCGCATTACCAGTAAATGTATGTTTTGCATTCTCTCGCATGGAACGCAGCAAGCGTGAATCTCTCCCGGTAGGGCCACCATATTCATTTTGCGGCTGCAGATGGTTTCTGTCGCGTAGCCCAACTGACGCGTTGTATATATTATTATATTTTCTAATATAACTTTCGACCTGGTGGCTTGAATATGATATTAACCAAAGAGTCTAATTGTATACTTTTTGGCGAAGTGACAATATAATTGAAATAAGAGATTTAAAGGGAGGTCGATTAACTGTTAATTGAATATGTAAAATAAAGCAGGTTAATTTTGATTATGTTATCTTTATTGAATTATTCGTTCGAAAACGACTTAATACGACGATAAACAACCTTAACGGTAACCATTTGCACTTAGCGGTAGACATTTTGACATAATTCGTGAGTTTTAACTAAATTATACGGTTTCATATTACGGTTGTCGTTATTTCTTATCACGATGGTTGGCGATCCACCACCGTGCGCCTCACGCGAAATTTTCTGTCACGCACAACTACTCTGTGGAATCTGCTGTTGCCAGCGGTGTTTCCGTAGCGATACGACTTAGGGACCTTCAAGAAAAGCCAACACCTTTAAAGGCCGGCAACGCATTTGCAACTCCTCTGGTGTTGCGGATGTTCATTGGTGGCGGTGATCACTTACCATTCAGGTGGGCTGCATGCTCGTTTGCCACTTTTTCTATGTATACATAAAAAAATATTTGCTGGGCGCGCTTCTGCCTTTGTTTATAGCAAAGAGTACTTATTTAAAAAAACATCCTTTTGTATTATAAAGTTATTCTATCTCCTTCCAACAGATGTCGGCAGAGTGGGACAGCATACCCATACTTCCGCTGAGGTGTGTACTGAAGCATCTGAGCATTGAGGATGCTCTGACAGCGACAACGGTCTGCAGGCATTGGCGCACTGCTCTGCAAATTTTCGAAGCGCGAAGGTGAGTTTTTCAACTCGTTATATGTATGTGACCATACGTAATTCCATATATTTTTTTATGAAATTGTAATGAATAAAACATTACGTGTTAGTTAGTTGTTAGTATATATATTATATATTTGTGTAAGACTCATTTTGTAATTAAAAGTAAGATATGTTTTATGCATTAAATGAGTTTTTTATTTGAGTGGCTATATTATTGCATGATTATTAATTATTTAATGTGTATATTTTTATATATATATATATATATATACACACACACACGTCTCTTTGTTTATGTTACATTCTAAGTACTTCAATACGATTTAGAGGCGGTGATAGGGTTCCATGTAACATTTCATGACTCAACCTACATTTTGTTTAGGCTTCAACTTTTGCACCTTGTCAGCTGATTCTTTCACTTTGAGTGCGGATATTTTTATTAAGAGTCGTGTGTGGTTGTTTTATAGAATTGGCAATTGTTTGCTTGTGCATGTATCAGATTACTGATATGGTAAATACATGAGTTTGATATTGCTAGCTGCGGAATGAATGGGTCAGCTCGACCGGGGTAGGACCACAGCGTGAAATAGCACCATAATGCTGCTGTGTTTCATCGTTTTTTACTGGTGACGAGGCGTTCCGTCTCAGTCATCAAGGGTGACAACGCATCTGCGTAATGATTCCTTGTCAAGGATAAATGCAGATGTCATGGGCCTTAAGAATCATCAGTCAATCAGATGAACTGCGGGGTGTTACTCTGAATATGATGAAAATATATATATAATATATATATGGTATATCCCTTGTCTCCGACACTGCACTGATACTGTGTCAATTTTATTGTATGAGCATTTTGTTAGTTATTTTTAATTAAATATGTTTTCTTACGGGCCACATCACAATATATTTATAGCAATATTTATTTATAAATCCACTTCACCAATTTACACACATTAAAAATAATATTACTTTAGTAAATATCTTTAAATGTATCTAAAACAAAATTGTATTAACAGGCTGACTTAATACCATAATGCATTATCTTCCTGTCTACCGTCGGGTTGGGCAGAAAAAGTGTGACGACAAAAAATCTTTTTTTTTTATTGTACTGCTGGTGACAAACGAGCACACTGATCACTTTATGATAAGTGATTATTGCGGATCATGACACAAATTGATTGTCGATACAAGTACAACAATGCAGATTGCATTGGCCAGTAATAAGAGATATTTTACGTTGGTCCTTTCCCGGTGCAGTTGAAATATATACATATACTGTCTAAACCGAGCATTCTTTATCGTCGTAGAGAGTTACCGTTATATTGAGATATATATATATATATATATATATATATATATATATATATATATATATATATATTATATAATATATATATATATAAAGTTTAAGGTAAACCAACAAACAAATTGTGCTCTTTGCTACGTTATAAAGAGTTTACACTGTATGTGCAAACAAATTAACTTTTGCATAACATACTCCATATAAATATAAAATTCTGTACAATGTCCGAATATTACTATATTATATTAAACAGTAGAGAAAAAAAGGCAACTAGATTACATATCATATATGTCATATAATCGGAAGAATGGCTAAAAGTCGCTTAGAGTTTAAACGAAAAATTCGAAAGCATTTGTTGGAAGTAGCGTCAGCAGATTCACTGCATCGATAATAATTATGTATATATTTACATATATATTTACTTTTAGATATGTTTGTATTTATAATATGTATATTTTTTTGTTTTATAGTTTATGTAAATGTATATAAATATCTATTATTTTACTTAGTATTATAAATTCCTAAGATAATATATAATGATATGTATATATAATTGTATAAGTATTTAGATGTACTGTATGTTTCTTTTTTCTTTACTATTATTCATCTGTCCCTTCCTTGATTTCTCTGAACCCTCCCAAGGTTGACTGGTAGATAATGCCTTAGGCATTAAGTCCGCCTTTGTGCATATGTTAGTTGTACAAAAGTTTATAAATAAATAAATAAAATATAAGCTAATATATAGGTAAATAGGATGAGAAAACGAGGAAAAGTCGTCATAACTACTTACGTCGAAGATTACACGAATAGAATTATTGAGTTGGCTATATAGATGTATACAAACATCAGCGTAATTTTATTGAAGGCAATATTAATGTCTCTACAAGCCCTCGTTGCAATAGGCAAATTTTTAAGGTAATAAAAACACAGTGCTTCACTGATGTTCTACATTAATTCAGTTAAATGGGCTATCTAAGAGTAATATTTATTTTAAGTCAAAGATTTATAATAATCGTAACTGAATCTCAGATCTAAAATACTTTCAAATTAAAACATTTAATATGAAGAATAAGTAAAATGACACCGTGTTTGTGTATCTTGAATCATTGAAAACCAGTGAAGGTGGTTGCACTAATGAAATTCCGTTAAAGGTTTGGCCCAAAGTGCTATGGCTGGCCTTGACAAGATCTGGAAGTACAGAAGTATTAGACGTATAACTAGAGTGAGCTTGGTTCGAGCCCTGGTATTTTCGATATTCTTGTACGGTGCCGAGACTTGCGATTGTGAGAGGCCTTGATAGCAATGAGATAAATGCCTTCAAAATGTAGTGTTGGCGAAGGTTACTCCAAGTACGTTGGACCGCCGTGGAGGACCAATGAGTTAATACTGAAAGAGCTTTAATCTGCCCACAAAGACCCCTTAACTTCTTTCGACACATCATGCGGTCTTCGAAGCTTTGACTGGAGAAGCACATTATTTTAGACAAAATGGATGGCAGACGAGCTCAGGGGTGGGCCTTCAAGATGGTCTGACATAATAAAGAAGGCGGTGGGCGGGAGCGTGCACCTTGGGGTCTACTCCGCATGTGACCGCACTCATTAGAGACTGATTGTTCGTGGTCGCGATCCTCAGCTGTGAGAGAGTGAGAAAGAAGAAAAAGAAAAACAAGGGCTATATTCATGGTCTTTACCAACATCCATTTTCGATAACTCATCAAACACGATATACTAAGATGGTATGTAATTTTGTGTCAATTATCAGCAGATGCCGCAGCGATCGAAATCGAACAGAAGAAAACCAATGAAGTCCCTTTTATTGATTATTGCGGCACTCAACCCTTAGTAAGCATGTTATGAAAACAAAGCACTATTTACAGTTATAAGTGATTTATTGTTATATGAATTCTGAGTACGTTAACAAAGAAACCGTTGTATCCCGTAGAAGGTAGATAACATAAATATTTGATACAATGTACAACTGTACTTGGTAGAGTTTAGTGTTAGGTACCTACTTTTGCTTTATATATTTGTGTTATATATATTTTCGTGAGTCCTGGGCTTCATAACGAAGCGAGTATAACAATATTTATTAAGTAGAGTTTAATAGAAGATATTTTAAATTTTACTATCCATGTTTCCTTTAGCCAATTGTTTATTTCAAGTCCGCGCGGTGTGTTGTATGTTTATGTCCCGTGTCCCCGATACTACATAGGAACCTTCCGATCTTATTACTCCTGCTTTACAACCGAATTTTATCAGTAGACCTACGATGGAGCACGACGTTGTGAAAGATTACCAGCGTGCACCAGTCAATGTTTCTCCATCTCAAGGCTTGAGAGGCTTGAGGCTGGTAGAGAGTGTCAAAAGGCAATAAGTCCGTCCGTAGCACCCTTTTTTTTTGAAAAATAAGGTGTTTACTATTGAAGGTTTAATAAATAAAATATGAGCATAACGCTGCTGTTTCGTTTGAGTAGTGTCGAATCCAGAGACAGTATCTGGTAGCGAAGTTTTCCACATTCCATTTTAGTATTCAAGGGTGAGGCTGACAATGCATGTGCTTCTTCATTTTTTTTGAGTTATTAGGCCCCACTTATACTATATTAGCAGCTCATGTGTTTGTTTGTCAATTTTTATTTCTTATTTAAAAAAATATATATTTCTTTAACAAAAAAGGAAAAAATATTTACTGAATCATCTGATACCGTCCTCGTCGTTATATTTGGCCAGAAGGATCTCATCTCATTTTTATCCTCCGACTGTCTCGTTTGAGTTTAATAATTACTACAATAGTCGCAATTGAGAATTAGTTGAAAACAATCTTAATTGTATTTAAGGAAATCCTTCAGTTTCAAACTTCAACAAAGATATTTTTATCATATTTTTTTTTGCCTACAGCTTTTTATTTTATAATTATCTGCGTCACTGTTTCCGAACGATTATAATGTGGGTGTATATAAGAGTCAAGTGAATAATATAGTAATGACAATTTAAGATTTATTTATATTTATTAATAATGCCTAAAATGAGAAGACTATACGATTGAAAGAAGATAATAAAATGAACAGGAATGATGAATAATTTCCTTTATCTCTATTGGGCAGATTGATGAAAATATAGGATAGAAGTACATTTATTTACAAATTTTAATTTCAAACTTCAGTAAACTGTTATTATCGGGTCTTAATAATTAAATTGCCTAACAACCTCATGAATTATTCACAACGACTGATGAATAAAGAAGATTAAATACTTATTATTTATATGGCCCGATCAGATTTGTCTTTATTCATACTGCCCGGGCAATATGGATAATGTTCTGTTTTTTTTTTAATCTATTACATTGAGAGTTACAAACGAGCACACAGTTCACCTGATAGCAAGTAATTCCTGCAACCCGTGACACCTTGACAAGGGATCATAATGCAGATGCGTTGTCACTCTCGAGGTAACACACCATTTCAGTCCTCAAGGGTGATGAATCCTTGTCAAGGATGAATTTAGATGTCATGGCCACATGAATCACTTGCCAGCAAGTGAACTGTGTGCTCGTTTGTTACTCTCAAAGTAAAAAAAAAAACAAATTTCGTAGGTTTGAATCCGCCTTTCGACTATTCCAGCAAACCATCTCTTAGTGCAGGCATTTAAGCTTAGTTCGCTAATTTCTTCAAAACAAACCTCGTTTAACTCCTCTTTACCATCATTTTCAAAATTTTAGATCTACAAATAGAAAACGAAAGATCGCCGAGATAAGTCAAATATCTAGGTAACTGATACCGAGGGTCTAGCGCTCGTAGTCTTCTTTACGTGATTATAAAAGTGGCCTTGATGCTGCATCCCAACATTTCTCTGATCATATCTTTTAAAATGTGGTTGATTTGTTGTTGTGTTTGCTACGTAGCCGTTCTTCTGCCCTTGACATTGCTTTCCAACCGGTCGTTGTAACTTGAAGGAGTGACCGAAATTCAATAAGTATTTAGGGGCTGATTCATATGAGGAGCATAAATTTATTCATGTATTTGTATAATGAACCCTATTGCTATATGTATATAGCTCATTGATCTTATTAAAATGCGGTAATAGGGAGCAGACGCTTAGTCCAGACAATTCTAAATTCTATGCTAATCATTTAAAGTTTATTTTAGATTAGGCTCTGTTCTATGGCCGTTACAGTGTCCTTCGCACTGCACAGAAACGTTCATTTTGTCGTATCGATTAGTGCTAGGCTATAAGGTGATCCCAAATAAATGACATTGAGTTTTTGCACATACATATGCGTATACGGTTTCTTGTAGTTAGATTTAAGAAATTCTATAAATCTTAAGGATGCTTCAGACGCTCAGAAAGTGGTTTGAATTAGTAAAATAAAAAAAAGTATATCGCTCATTCGTATTCTTAATAGCGAGCAATAGGGATCAGACGTCAGGTCATTCAGGATTTTTTTGTTTATTATATTAAGAGAAGATCCCCTATAAAAAATCGTAAGCATAATACAGATTCGTTGTTACCATTAAGGACAAAGATGAATGCTTGGCATAGTTTTTTTATACGTCCAGAGTAACGAACCAGCACCCAGTTCTTCTGATTGATTAATTGAATAAGATGAATTATATACTTTCTGACAACAATCCTATTTTTTGCAATATAAATTTTATCCAACATTATAAATATTATGTCCATTATTTTAAATATAGATGGTTCTAATAATTTATTTTATAAAAAGGTGTAAAATAAGTTTAAAAAGTATTTTTTATCGTTCTATTATTCGATTATTCGTGAATAATCGGAAAACTATGCATTGCAAGTACTACTTTTATATACTTTCTGACAACAATCCTATTTTTTGCAATATAAATTTTATCCAACATTATAAATATTATGTCCATTATTTTAAATATAGATGGTTCTAATAATTTATTTTATAAAAAGGTGTAAAATAAATTTAAAAAGTATTTTTTATCGTTCTATTATTCGATTATTCGTGAATAATCGGAAAACTATGCATTGCAAGTACTACTTTTATATACTTTCTGACAACAATCCTATTTTTTGCAATATAAATTTTATCCAACATTATAAATATTATGTCCATTATTTTAAATATAAATAGTTCCAATAATTTTAGACAGTGCTGTTGCTATATACTTTGAATTATGAAAATTCATAGTACGATTTTTAAATTTATAATATTATTAAATTATAAATTGTATCTTGAATAAAACATTTGTTTGAGCGGAATGTAATGTTTCTGATCTTGCAGCGTTCATTATATGTATACGGAATGATTTACTAATTTGCTTTATTACTTGACCTACAAATAAAAAAGCTCTTCAATGACACATTCAATTGATAAAGGGCGTGTCTTTTTTTAATTTAGTCCCATTCAATACACACTTCTGCGCTAACGCCTTCTAGTGATGGCATATCGTTAATATTCATATTAATTGAGATAATCCGACAGAAGCAATTGACCGAGCCGAGCCCGGTCCCTTCGAAGCGGTCACTCTCGCGCAAAAGGGTGATGGTCCAAGCCGAGGCTCCCTCACGGGAGCCCTTGTGCTGGTGACCCACTAATAAAGGTCTCGGCTGAGCGCCCTAAGCGCTCGGTCACCTTTCAACCCGGTGAAACTGTAAAAGATTTTTCAGCCAGAAAAAAAAAACAATCTTCCAAATTTGGGTAATTTTTAGTGGTTTCGGCTACTACTAATACTATGCACTTATCAACTATACTATTTGTTAACATTTACCTTAATAGCATGGATAATAGTAAAATGTTGACATAGACCAGGGGTCGGCAACCTGAGGCTCGCGAGTCACATGCGGCGTGAAGCTGCGGCTCTTTAGTTCCATACGCAAATAATATTAGAAAAGAATTAAAAATTGTGCAAACCATGCAAAGCCACCGCTCCCATTGAATTTGCTCAATTGTTTGTTATTGAAATACAAGTTAGTGTTGTAAGTAAATGTTTAATTGTTTTAAAACTTTTACTAAATAATAAGTTATTATGAATACTATATTATCTAATTTGTTGTGAAAATACACTACTTATATATGAATAAATAGTTTTTTTTTTTATCAAACAACCTCATTTATGCAAGTACTATTTATTGTTAGCAAGAAAATTTTTTGTGGCTCTTTAAAAACTAAAAAAAAATAGTAAATTGTAATTTTTGACTCTTCCGGCTCAAAAGGTTGCCGACCCCTGACATAGACCAATGTAGTGAATTCCTTCTGGTCGATATCGACAGAGGCTCTCACTCACTCGTCGTCACCTTCCCCATTCCGATGTAATGCATGAGATCGTTGGAGGGTTCCAGGTGCCGTGTCAGGGGCACGGGATATATACTTAACACACCTAGACCTGAAATTTGTGTTACACAAATATTGCTCCTCGGCTGGGAATCGAACCCAGGACTCGCGACGCAGTAGCATTCAGGCACTATCAGACAACTACATCACGCGACCGTGCAACGTAAAACCAATGTAGTTGTACCTATGTACTATCTATATATCGTTGACGCAAAATGATATTTATAACGCGGTTGGACGAGTTTATAGGTTAATGTTCATATACTTAGCACGATGTCGTTGTGATTAGTTTTATTTTTAATCTGAAAATATTTAAAAACAAACAATGTTAAGAATTCACATAACAGTACAATTGACTATTAAACGTACCTAGTAAGATACTAAATACTACTAAAAATTAAATTAAATATCAAGATAATTCGGTACCAGAAAAAAAAAAAACTAATAATTGTCCATATATTTCAACGTTTAAAAAAATATGCATTCAACGTTCATTATTTCGTATTTCTCATTAGTTCATTAATCCTGTCAACGATCATAAGTTTAACGAATTCGTTAGAAAAGACTCCATAACGTTGTTTCGCTATAAAGAGATTATACTATACTCTGTTTCATGTTCCATGCTATTATGTTACACTCGTAACTATGCGATAAATATTAGACTCATATATCACCCGATTTTGTCTGTTTCTATTTTTTCCAGATCCTTTGGAGATATATTTATTGTCTATAGATCCTCTGTAAACATTTTTTTTAATAATAATATTAATTAGAATTTGTTTAACTGTTTCATGTCTGTTATATGCTACACTTATGATTCTAAATATTAGATAATATATTCTTTGCCTCCAATCTTCCTAATATTGAATTATTATTAACCTTATTAATAATAAAATCTCTTGTCAGCTGACTTGGGAAGTGATGCAAAATTAGATTAGGGATTATAAGATAAAGTAAATAAAGTCCAAACGTCTGTACTTTCTCGTCATTTAAATATCGTATCTATATTTTTATTCGCCAACGTACATCTCTGGTTATCCAAAATGGACGTACGGGGATCGATACAGACCGCTTTAGGATTATGGATTAGGCAAAAGTGCGGACATACAACGATGTTCTTATGAGAAGCATGAACAGGCATTTCATAAGTTAATAAGATGGTAAATCTTATCAATGGAAAATCTTATTGAATATATAGCTTATGTGTCAGGTTTTTATTTTTTTTACTTGAAAGCAGTGTTAATACAATTAAAATTGGATAGTCAATACGACTAAATAATATTTTTTTTATAACTTTTTTAGTTTTGATCTTTCACAATAATTTACTGTAAACAACAGGAAATGTTTCGCCTCTTCCCCAGGCCTTGGAAACGTTGCCAAGGTTTAACGACGTTTAATCTTAACGCAATCGTTTTGTACAGATTTAACGTTGCAGTTCAGTTTAAAATGGTTTATTGTCTTTGTCAATAAAACCTATATCTATCTCATTTCCTTTAAATATATATTTTATTATGAAATTAAGTTGACAAACTAGCACGCTGTTCAACTCATCAAAAATCAAGATGCAAATGGCCTTGTCACTCGAGAAGACTGAGATGAAATATCGCATTACCTGTAATTGGAGACCTGTTATCGCCCTACGTTCTCCATAATATATAGCAGTGTTATTTTGGTTAAATGCTGTACGTTGGTATTTTGTAGTCGTTCCCCTGACGAGCCGTCATTCGACGTTCATACTGTATGAATGGTAATTGATATGCAAAAGTTACGTAAATTTACGTACGTAGAGCTCCTTGTTATCTCCTTCCTTGATCCAATGTTAAACATATGCGATGAATTCAGAGAAAGGTATTGACGCAATAACAGTGAAATGGGACATTTATATTCACAAAGAATCGAAAAACAATATGTAATATACAAATTTAACCCTCGACTGGTTTTTTTTATTGTTATTGCATTGTGAGTAACAAACGAGCGCACAGTTCACCTGATGACAAGTGATTCCTGCGGCCTATACCATTCATCCTAGACAAGGAATAGTAATGAAGATGCGTTGTTACCTTTGTGGAATGCTTCGTCATCAGTAACAAAAGTCTCCGGACCCCTACATTCACCACCAGACGAAACACAATTATTACTTGCCCATTATGCGGCTATTTTAATTTGGTATGACGGCTTGGTCCTACCTCGGTCAAGCTGACCCATTCATTCAGCAGCTAGATACAAACTGCAGTGTAGCTCTACCTGGTGTTAAAATTGACTGTCAATCGACCCCTAGACATTACAGTCATCAAATTTTCAACTCGACAACTCTTTCTAATTATGCAAGTTTTATTTAATTTTACCCTTGGTCATGTGACTTTTGGTAAATACCATTGTATAATGGTAGCTTAGCACTTCTGTGTTTCGTCTGGTTAGCGTAAGAAACCTCAAACACGAGTTAGTTAGCTCTCAGTGGTGAGACAACACATCTGCATTATAATTAGTTTTTATAGGTGCCACTTGTTCTCGCCGTAAGAATTTCATACTATCTGATTGCGTGAACTAAGGTGATACTTTCGTCAGCGTTAATACAAATAAAACCAAAGCAATATATATATATAGTTTGTGTTATTTGTGTATGTATCATATTTGTTAATTTCGTTGTTCCAACAAAGTAAGTGTTTGACGGAGCTAGGAAGTCTTGTTTATTGGATGTCGCATCAGTAAATTAGCTCTGTAGTTACACAATACCTTTGTAAGGAACATCCATTATTGGGTACGTAATCTCTGCGACGTTTGTTGAGGGCAAATGGTTAAGGGAGTTTACCCTGTTATTATTCTCTTTTTTAAACGCGATTTCGCCCGTTCCCTTGATTATATTGATTTCGACTTTGTCGACATCTTTTGGTTCGTGTTATATGACCGTCAACAATTTAGGACGTATATTATAATGCTATAAACTTTCGTGTGAGCGAGAGGTATTCTTCTCGAGGCTGATGTAATGAATGTAAAAATGTACGTTCATCTGGCCATCTTTGTTCTGGATGTGTGTAGGGTTTTATGGGCTACAGTCGTGATCACTGTTAATAACTACTACGTAGTTTACCTGAGTGAACTGCGTGCTCTTTAAGCTTCATAAAAAAAATAAGTTCCCTTCATATTTATTGATTGTCGACAAAGAAATAGTATTGGAAAAAGTATTTACATGTAATGATATCCATTTAGGTTTTGTATCGCAAAATATCGCGGTCGTTACCTTAATTGAGTACATGATAAAGGTCAAAGCATCAAAAAGGTACTACCTTGTTTGTTTGATACCCTTCACGACAGGTAAGAACACTAACCATGCTCTATAGAAAGAACATCTTAAGCGCCTTATCTTAAAACGGAATGATATATTTATTTATTTTTGATTAGTTTGACGGTAGGTGGCAAAAAATGTTGACGTCTTTTTAAACAGCTCATTGTATTTATATTAAAATAAATTAGTTTTTTTGGCAAATTTTATGTTTAAATTCAGTGTGTAAAGTGTAATTAGTGTTAAATTACAGTAACAATTCATTGAATGTAATTAAGTTTGTGTATATTTGCACCACCTGCCAGTTTATCATTGCACTGCACTACATCTGTTGACAATATTTATCTCGTGCACTACAATGCCTAATTTATCGGAGGTAATCTCGATTCAGCACAAGCTTGAGGAAAGTATCTCTAAGAGATTCGATGACCTTCAAGCTCAAATAACTAATGCTGGATCATCAAAGGATACCGTGGCAAAAATTGGTGAAGAGCTTCGGACCTTTAGAGATAATTTTCGGCATCCTCAGTCTTCTTCGACAGCAAATCAGGGAGTGTGCCAAACAAGTCGATGACCTTGAAACAAGGAATCGCAGAAAGGCCCTTGTTGTGTCTGGCTTGCCTGAGCAGGAGGGCGAGGACTGCACCCAAATAATTTTAAAGGTCTTCCATAACAAGTTGGGGCTTACTGATATCACCCAACAATGTATTAAAATATGTCACAGACTTGGCTCACCCAGCAAACAACGGCAGCGACCCATCCTAGTGCGGTTTATCAGTATTGACATTAAATCAGTTGTTTGGAAGTGTAAGACCAAGCTGAAGGGTTCATCAGTATCGCTTAAGGAATTTCTGACACGAGCAAGGCAAACTGTTTTGGGAAATCTCGCCTTCATTTCGGTATGCGGTCTGTTTGGACGCGGGACGGCGTGATAGTCATCCGTACATCTGATGGCACCTACCAAAGGATCACGACGGAGGAGGAGCTTGCTGGAGCTAGTTACAAAGTTCCTAAGACGTCAGGGAAGGCAACTAGTGCTAGTCAAACTTAAAGTTTGTTTTTATACATATTTTTAATGTCACAATAATTTCGCTTATTGACTTCATAGTTAAACAATGTTGTGTATCTTAGCTATATTTCACATTTTTTTATTTTTACAGTTTGGTGTTAAATTATTATTATTTTTTTTGAGTACAAAATAATTTTACTACTGTATTATTACCTTTTAAGTAGTTTCTTAGCAGTTTCATAATTTCTTAGTTATTCAATATTGTGCATCATTATATATCTTTGTTTTTTTTACATTTTATAAGGTTCTTTATTGTTTTATATTGCAAAATAATTTTAAACCTACATTATATTTCACATGCAATATTTATATCTATTTTCTTTTTAATTTAAAAATATTCTCAATGCAATTTTAACTGTTATTTTAATAGCTTTAAATATTCTAGCAAAGTGGTCAGCAGATTTTTTATTACTTAGTTATACATTATTGTGTATATTAATTCTGTACTATATGTCTTTGTCTTACTTTTTACTGTATAATGTTTTCATTTTCTTTTTTGCAAAATAATTTTTCCTGTTATTGCATTAGTTATGTTATATTCATAAATGCTTGAACTTTCGGTTGTCATAATAATTTTACGTTTTATTAGTTTTAAAATAATCGACAATGGTTTGTTTATTTCGTAGTTATACAATATTACTATTAATGTTTGTATCTTATTCATACAACATTTATCTTTGTTTTATCTTTACTGTCTAAAATTGTTTATAATGTTTTGTTTTTGGATAGGTATTTTGCCTATTATGTTCTTAGTTATGGTACATTGAAATCTGATTTTTTTTTTAGTTAATGACTTTTTTAAAATAGTTTATAACTTTTGCTGTCATGATAATTTTACCTACTACTTTATTAGTTTTAAGTATTCTGCCTTAGTTTTTTAACAGTTTAAATATTTTGCCTTTTTTCGTTATTTTTGCCCCTGTGCTTAAACTTTATTTTTGATATTGGTGTAAGTGTAGTTTTCATTCTGATTTTAATTATTGTTTGTTTGCTGGCGGGTGGTTCAGTCTTATTTTGGTATTTTATTATTGCACTAGTATTGCTGTCTTTATCTAATATTATTTTATTAAATATATATTTATAAACATATATTTATATTTATCTTTGCACATATTTATATTATATATGTCTATTGAATCTGATAATGATAACTTCTTTTCTGCCAATGAATCTGCTGCCTCTGATAATGACGATAGTTTTTCCTCAATGAGCGACTCGCTTGGTGACTTCTTAACTAGTAAGTTTAATGCAAATCCTTGCAACCAAATGAACATTTGCCACATAAATGCTCAAAGCATACCAAGTCATTTTGATGATTTTTTATGACACGTTTTCTAATTGTAATGTTCACGCCATTCTGATTTCTGAGAGCTGGCTCAAACCTCATCTTTCGTCTTCCATGTATTCCCTTCCTGGATTTATCTTGGTGCGCAACGACCGTATAGGAAGGGGAGGCGTTGCGATATACTTGAGAAGTGATTTTCCCTATAAAGTACTGGCCTCCTCGTCCCACAATTTAGCTTGTGCTGAATATCTTATTCTTGAGATTTCCATTAAAGGTGCCAAGATAATTCTAGCTGTAATTTACTGTCCCCCAAATGTTGATTACTTCACTGATTTCGAATCGGTTCTGGAATCTTTGGGTTCAGAGTATGTACATCACGTAATCATGGGTGATTTCAACACCAACCTCCTTGTACCTAATTCTCCTCGGTCCTGCAAATTCCTAAGTATTGTAAAGTCAAGCTGTTTTCACATTTTACCTCTACAGGCTACACACCATAACCTTTCCAGTGAAGACACTTGGCTTGACATAATTCTGTCTTCCAATCCTTCCATGGTTTCCTCACATGGTCAGTATCCTGCCCCGAGTTTTTCCCGTCACGACCTAATTTTCCTGTCTTATACCCTTAAACCTCCCAAACCTAAACCTAAGGCGCGTACGTTCCTTTAAAAGATTAAACATTGAGAAACTTCGTCTTGAGGCGGAGAGTGTTAGTTGGGGGTCTTTGGTGGAGGCGGACACTATTGACGAGAAAGTTGATTTATTTAATGAAATAGTCACAAAGCTATACGACATTCATGCCCCCATCAAGGAAGTCAAGCTGAGACGCCCTCCCGCACCCTGGCTGACCAAAGGAATACGGATCGCTATGAGGCGCAGGGACCATGCGTTTCGGAAATTTAAAAGGAATCGTTGTGAGGACAATTGGGTTATTTATAAATTAGCTAGGAATCGGTGTAATCAGATGGTACGGAACGCTAAACGCCGTCACATTCTTGATAATATTTCTTTGTCATCTCCTGCTGATATCTGGAAGTTCCTCAGGACTCTTGGTATTGGTAAGTCGCGTTTAACAAACCTTCCTAACTCAATCTCCTTAGATGATTTAAATCAATATTTCATTACCTCTCCTTCAATGGATCATCTAACGATTTTGGATACTATTTCATATTTAAATGGTTTGCCGCACCCTAATATTAACTTGCTTCATTTCTCTCCAGTCTCTTCTGATGAGACCAAAAACAATTTTGCACTTAAGTCCAATGCTATCGGATGCGATAATATAGGACCACGCATGATCCTCCCATCCTTGATTACCTTCTTCCTGCTATTACCCATATTATCAATTTCTCTATAGCTACTGGATCTTTTCCTACTTTATGGCGTAAAGCTTTTGTCCGTCCACTTCCTAAGTCCCCAAACCCCTCATTATCTACCCATTTTCGACCTATCTCAATCCTTCCTTTCTTTCAAAGTGCTTGAGTCCTGTGTTCTAAAGCAGTTCTCCCATTTTATACTTTGTAACAATTTGATCAGTCCCCTTCAATCTGGATTTAGACCTGGCCACAGCACCACTACTGCTCTCCTTAAAGTGACTGGCGATATTCGAGCTGGCATGGAAAATACCAAAGTCACAGTTTTGGTTTTAATTGATTTCTCAAACGCCTTCAATGTTGTCAGTCACGACATCCTGTTAGCCATACTCTCTCCTTAATGGTCTCTGATGAAGCACTGGGATGGTTCTCTTCGTATCTTCGAGGGCGCCAGCAGTCAGTTCGGTTCGATGAATCTTTTTCATGTTGGCTTGATCTTGCGTGTGGCGTCCCTCAAGGCGGTATTCTCTCTCCTATTTTATTTTCTGTCTTTATAAATTTCATCACTCATGATCTTCGATGTTCGTACCATCTTTACGCCGATGATCTACAATTATACATTCAGGCAACCAAAGATAGACTACCAGAAATTATTTATATTATAAACAAAGATTTAGATGCCATCAGAAATTGGGCAGACAAGTTTGGATTAACAGTTAACCCTTTGAAGTGTCAGGCCATTATCATAGGGAACTCCCGCATTATAAGTACGTTGGAATTAAGCAAACTTCCACCGATAATTTTTAACAGCTCTCCTATACCATTAAGCCCACATGTTAAGAATTTGGAAGCGATTATTGACACAACACTAAGTTGGAATCACCAAGTAGCTAGTGTTTGTCAGAAAGTCACTAATGTCCTAAGGTCCCTTTACCGATATAAAATTTTTTTTCCTGCTAAAACGAAATTAACGCTCGTGCAGTCCTTAATTTTCCCTATAATCGACTTTGGTGACGTTTGCTACTTTGACCTGAATGCAGATCACCTCAATAAGCTTGAACGACTTCTGAATAACTGCATTCGATTTGTATTCAATCTCCGTAAATACGACCACGTATCGCTATATCGATCACAACTTCAGTGGTTACCTATCCGTCAGCGTCGATCGCTAAGAGCTCTAACCACACTTTTTTCTCTTATGGATTCTTCTTCTACTCCTGCTTATTTGTCTTCTCATTTTCAATATCTTAGTTCCGTCAACAATAAAAATCTTCGTTCGACGCATAATCGTCTTCTCCTATGTCCTTCTCATTGTACTGATATCATTCATCATTCTTTGTTCAATCTATTCTCCTGTGGAATGCGCTACCTTCCCAAATCAGAATGGCTAAAAGTCGCTTAGAGTTTAAACGAAAAATTCGAAAGCATTTGTTGGAAGTAGTGTCAGCAGATTCACTACATCGATAATAATTATGTATATATTTATATATATATTCACTTTTAGATATGTTTGTATTTATAATATGTATTTTTTTTTGTTTTATAGTTAATGTAACTGTATATAAATATCTATTATTTTACTTAGTATTATAAATTCCTAAGATAATATATAATGATATGTATATATAATTGTATAAGCATTTAGATGTACTGTATGTCTCTTTTTTCTTTATTATTATTCTTCTGTCCCTACCTTGATTTCTCTGAACCCCCCCAAGGTTGACTGGTAGATAATGCCTTAGGCATTAAGTCCGCCTTTGTGCATATGTTAGTTGTACAAAAGTTTATAAATAAAAAATAAAAATATATTATGTACATATAACAGTAACAGCAACAGCAATAGCAAACCTCCCTTTCGATAGCGATCCGAGTCGAGGTTTCGTACCTCACTATGAGGGGCCCTCGGATTGTATTATCGCCCCCCTCTGTTGTCGTCGACGTTCTTCGTCCACAGGGGTCGGAGCGCAGCGGTGGTGCAGCAGGGGTCTACGTGCTTCGCTTCGCAGCATCGTCGTTGTCTCCTTACTCAGTGGGCCTCCCGCTCGCGAGTCTATTTAGATAAAGATGTAGAGGTCACTGGACCAACAGCAATACTCGAACACAAAACAAAAAGGCATGAGCAAAATTAATTTAACTTACGATTGGTAAATACCAATAGTATAAAATAATATTCCCCTAATTACCGAGGCCAGTTGTCAATTACTAACGCACAACGTTCATGTCACTGCTTTAATCAAGGATGCTTCGAGACACTTTTCTTTGGCTTTCTCCTCAAACTTTATCCAACGGTTTTATGTCAAGTCTGGCTGGAGAAGTCATGATGAAGGATTATCCTTCTATAAGCTCCACGGGATACTCTTGCTCGCTTCGACACTGTTGTGGACGTATAACTTATCATAAGGATTTCGTGGTTTTTTTTTCCCAGTTACCGACTTTATTTTTTAACAAAGCCTTTGTTTTGACTATCAGACGCTCACTTGAAAAAAAATGCCGTGTTTCTTGGTCTTCATTTAGCACTTTTATCTGTACATCTGCAACCTCAATTAACTAACATCTTTTGCAAGTGAATGGGATTTCGTTGGCTTTACGTCCGCAATGCTTTGATGAAAGCTGATCTCTGAACGGTACCCGGTTGATCGCTTGTTTCATGGTCTCGAAGCTCGAATCTTCACTGAGGTTCCACTCTCATTTTCTTTTAAATGGAAATAAATTAATTTATTATTCATTTTAAGATGTCATGAAATTTCTAAACATTTCTGAGTAGTATTCGAAATTTAAATAGTTTTGGTATGTGACTTATGATCCGAAATGGTATATGTTCATTTACTATTCGTATACAATAATATTTCACTCTCCTGATTGTGGCACCATAGGCCCTATCTTTGCCCTAAAAACGCTAGTGGAGGCAGTGGACAGGGACAAGAAAAAACCTTTATATATGGCATTTCTTGAACTGTAATAAGCCTTTGATTGCGTATCGCGCCGGTGATCTGGTGGGCGTTCATTCACGCAAAACAGGCCGTGCCACAAGCCTTTATTGACTCTATTCGAGACATGCACCACAATTCCGTTTCCATGCGCGTGATTGAGTAACAAACATTCAAATATACAATCTTTCATTTACCGGGATAAAAAGTATCCTATGTGTTACCAGGTTATAACTTATCTGTGTGCTAAATTTCAATCAAATTCGTTCAGCCGAGCGTTGATTGTGTTTTTGAGTAACAAAATCATACAAATTTTCACAGGTGTCATGGTAAAATGAAGAATCGTAACGGCTTTCTAAGTGTACATTAATAAATTATGGTTGATTTATTAAGGCACTCATAAACTCGCTATTGTTTTTCCATAATTGTTGCACATAAAATTTGTCATCAGCACCCACTAGATGGAATACCCCATAAAAAAACTAATACCACGGTTAATACACCAGTAAACACACAGGAGATCTGGTTCCTTTCATTTACCAGATGAAACGGTTATTTTGTGAAGAGTTGGTCCTCACCCGGCCAACCTGATCCATTGCTCCATGTCAAATACTTACATAAAAACTTCACGCATATAATCTTAAATAAATATACTTAAATCTTACATAATAGCATCGCCGCACTATTTACTAATGAGACCAATATGTTTCAGAGAAACACTGATGCTCAAAGTTAAGCAGATGGACAAGAACATGTTCCTGACTCGACTCTTCAGGAAGTACACGAGGCGTCTCCACGTCTACATCGATTGTGGTGAACTAGAGATGGAGGAATTTATTAACTACGTGTTGCCACAGTAAGTTCAGTCTTTGTAATGTAACATAACGATGGTGTGGCTTAAAATAGAAGCAGTTCAGATAAGAAGTTAGCGCTGCTGTTTCATCTGTTTAATGAAACAAACCGGAGATTACAGGTATAAGACTTAATTCATCTTAGTCGACATCGTTTGCAAACATTTCAAAGGGGCCATGATTCCGCATAACACACGTTCATGGTGCGCTCAGCATGGGAACCAACGTTACAGCTATATTTAATAATTCGAGGCCCGTAGCTTCTCGCTGAGGACAAATCCTGCGAGGAGATGACCCTTTCGTGGCGCTGGCAAGTCCTATTTCCAATGGTAGTTTTGCTTTGTCATAAACGTGGATTTTTTAATTACATTAAGAATAACAAACGAGCACACTGCGGCCCATGACATCCTTGACAATGAATCATAATGCAGATGCGTTGTCACCCTTGAGGACTGAAATGCCTCGTCTCCTGTAATAAAGGTCTCCGGATCCTCCAGACGAAACATGCTATATTACGCTGGTATACTGTGAGGGCGTGGTCCTACCCCAGTCGAGCTGACCCATTCATTCTGCACTAAAAACAAACTGCAGTGTAGCTCTACCGCTGCAAAAACTTTGCGGAATTTGCGTTCGTCGGCACAAAAATCGTCAATCACGGTTTCCGGGCCGATGTATCGTATCTCCTTAAGAAAGGCCCGTCGGATCGTAACTCGTCCTCTCTGTTGTCGTCGTGTTTTCTTCGTTTTCGTACAGCACTGCAGCGTTGCCAGCATCGTCGTAGTACTACCTACTCGCGGGCCGTTCCGCTCGTGAGACTGTTTCGATTAATCGAATATCATACATTATATGAATTATTGAATGAATAGATATGCACAAATGACTGATAATAGAAAAATAACATAAAAATCTAGTAAGTGCAAAGGCGGCGGTATCACTTGGTGATTTCTTCCTATTAACCTTGAGTGGTGGAGATAACATCGTTATAATATATGGCACAATATTATATTACAAAAGATACTTGGTTGCGGTATACGTTTATTGCGTACTAAATTTATTTGTCATTCACATGGTGGAGTGGTTGGACATCCTGTGAGTTCTTCGTCTTGCGTCGGGAGTGCTGGGTACAATTCCCCAGCCTGTTCCTCGGCCAATCTTTGTGTATCAAACTGTGGTGTAACTGCTTCTCTAGCTTTAATTTTAGGCCTATCTCCCATTGCGCATGCATTATACCGGACTGGCGAAAGGTAGGGCGAGTCATTCCTCCAATTTGTGCGCGAATGCTTAATCTATACATGTATAATTACTTGTCCTGACTGATTGATTCATCAACGCAGAGCCTAAATTGCTGGAGGAATGTCATTTTCGAAAATTTCACCCTATGGGGTCCGTCATTTCAAAGTAAGAAACAATAAATTGCATATACCTGCTTCTGTTTAGAAATAAATGTATACGTATTTTATATTTTTTAACTTTTTAAAATTTTACCCTAAGAGAGTGAATTAGGATTTGAACATGTAATTGGAAAGTTCGTCACTTTTGAAGGAAGTAGCGTGAAATTCAATATGAAGCTTCTTATATAAAGTTAAGCAAAATATTAGCTTTTAGACTATTCAAACCAAGAGCCTAATTTTAATTTACAGCTTTTTTTATTATCAGCTTTACTTAATTTATGCCAGATGACTAGAAGCACGAATATATGTATACTACATATATTCGTGCTTCGAGTCATCTGATAGTAACCAGAAAATAAAATTAACGAGATCGAAATCGACCATTGTTTTATAAGTATATCTCTACAGTGTTTTCTTTTGAAATAATAAAGGTAAATCGTAAGAGAGCTGAGTTTCGCGGTGCTTTTTTTCAGCAAACACATCTATTTTTACAAATAAAATAAAATTTTTAATTTAATTTCATAGCAAAGTGTCCTACAAAGTTTTCCGGTAGACTTAACATTATGTCCAAGGACAGAGCGAGGCTGAGTTGTCTTTGCAGTGGCAGAACGAGACTAACACGAGTATAAACACGATCAATAATAAATTATATAATATTATATTACTACCTGACCCGTCCAGACGTCGTCCTGCCCAAAATTCAATAAATTTGCAGATCAATCAATTTGCTTGCGATAATATTTTGTGAATTTCTGAAAGTCATCCATTGTTCGTATCGTGGGTTATGGTCTAGAGAGTCAAGAGATAAAAAAAATCCCTTAAAAAAAAAAACTTTGATATGGTCCCCGAATTTTCCAATTACCCGGGCAATTTTTTTGCATATTATTTCATAAAAATCTAATACGAATTACGTGAATCAAGCGATGCGATAAGGCAACTAATGGCTTTTAATTTTTATTTATATAGGAGACTAGGGCCGTGGAGATTAGTGTCCAAAACTCGCTTTTAATTTGAAGGTATACGATTAAACCAAGTTTAACAATGGTCGAGTTTTGCAGCAGCTAGTTTTTAGATGGGTCACATCGAATGGTCAACCTTACCTGAAGAGATCATAAAGCACACACAATATCAGCGTGTAATTGCAACATAACTTTTTTTTATTATAGAATAGGTGGTAAACTAGCAAACAGCTTTGGTAAGTGGTCACCGCCGCCCATGGACATGAGCGGTCGAAGCCCAGAGTGGTCGAAGATCACGTTGTTGTGTTCGGTTATGTGATTGTTGGGATCCGGGGCCCAATTACAAATACCATGGCAACCTGAGTCCTTAGGAGGATGACAAAGCGTGTTCTGTGCATCATTGTTGAGGATGGACGTAGATGTCATGGGCCGCATTTTACCATCAGGTGGTATGTGATAATTGCGATAAAGTTTGTGCTTGTTTGGTCACGACATCGTAAGGGAATCTGTATGTCTATGAAAAAAAATATTGAAACTGTGAAGTCCTCCAATTCGCAGTCGACTTCATTGCTTTAATACCCACTCCATGTGTGTGTAAATATATATATATACCCCCATGTCACAGGTCGTTTCTCACCAGACAATAATGGCGGATGCGTCGCTGGAGTTTCTTGCGTCACTTCTCCAGCGCCCACGCATTCCGAAGTGGTGGTACAGATAGCTAATAATAACAACGATATTCATTTGGATTATCCTTAGTCAGAAGCTACTGACCGAGCCGAGGTTCGGTCCTCTCAGCAATCCTCGAACTGTCCAAGCCGAGGGTCTCGGGAGCCCTTGTGCTGGTTACCCACTAATAGAGGTCTCCAGAAGCCACGAGCGCACGACCACCTCTCAACCCGGTGAAACTGTAATAGCCCTCGTGTTAACAGCGGCCATCAGCCTTAAAAGCGTAAATAATGTTCATGGACTTCGGAATTGAACTGATGCTATGCAGCAATCGGGTACTCTTACAACTACGTCGGGCGGCCGTCAAACCGCCGTCGTGGTTCATAGCGTTAGCTATATAACAGAAATATCTTGTAATACGATTACGCGTATTAAATGGCGATAAACATAGAACGTGTATAAAACGTGTTTTAGACCACAGAACGCCCTACGGCTACGCTCGAATGATAATAATAATAAAACAGTATTAGCCAACTGTCGGCCACTGGAACTCTCAGTCGCACACAGTTAGAATTTTCGTGGGAATCGAGTGGTATGTGGCAAAATTAAAAGCGGTTACCCCCAAAAATGTTTTGTGAATTATTGTTAACCCGTCATGTGATCTAATGGTGTTTATAATTTTACCGTAGTAGAGTTACGTTACGGTGTGAAGCTGACAGCATATTTTTTGTTCAACGGGGAAGTACCACGCTTTCATAGAAATAATTGAACAGCAGTTTAATGCTGCTGTACTTTTTACCGTTAGTTTACACATAAACAGAAGGTCCCCCGCTCCTGGTGAACTGACGTACTATTCTAGTGCTCTACGGCAGCGCTGATAAGATTCTTTGTATCGGAGGTGTCCACTAAATTCCCATAGTATTCGGTGGTCACCCTCGTCCCTACGGAATCTACGGGTGCTCCATTGTATCACATCGGAGTCGGCGTTTGCCTTTTTATTTTCAGAAATAAATCTTTAAAAGATACGTGGGAAGAAGGTTACGTGGCATTTTTGGCCGCTAAAACATCCTCGGTGGCCTACTTCAGTGTATAGAGATTATCTTCATATTGCTTCTAGAGATGTAGCTCAGCATGTCCAGGAAGGCCAGTACTCCTCTCATAGCACCATCGCTGTGCTATGGAAACACGGGAATACTCCGTGTCGTCCTCCCAGGATCAATTTATTGGACGATCAGGGACTCTACTAGTTGGAAACCTTAGCTCTATTCTATAATCCCGGGACTACAAAGCTGTTCAGCCGAGGTGTCTGTTACCACCGTCCGACGAGTCCATATACGACTGGTATCAGCCGTTTCCCGATTGATCACACCTAGATAGCGCAGATATATTGACATAGATTGACAGCCATCGTTATGAACTTGATGGAAGGCGACCAGCGCCATCTACGAAGTCTGAAGTAAAGCAGACCGATATTTGTATTGAATTCGTAAATTTGTTTGTAAAGTTTGCTTTACCTCGTGCAAACTTTTAACGATAACTGACGTAATTGTAACATATAGCATACATTTTAAATGCGTGTACGGACGGACGTTTTCGTCAGTGAAAGCTGATTAAAATTCCATTGCGAAACGATAAAAAAAAGAGTAAAGGTAACGCGCCACTTACATCATGAGATGTTTTCTGTATGTTGTAATGTTGTCGGTATGAATAAGTTATTTGATTACTTTATCTATTAGTACCTGGTTCAATAAATATATTTACAAATATATAAAATTTATGTCTTTATGATTTGATTGTTCAAATCAAATCAATTAATGCCAGAATATGGTACAAATGGTGTGACAATAGATCATTAAACGCACAAACATATTCCGCCACGTATGGCGTGCAAATATTATAATGTATTTAAATTTATAACCAATTTAATATTGTATTAACATAATCTAGTGTGTAATCACAATATTAGTCGTTAATTATTTATTTTATTAAGATAATATTAGATAACTATTTCAGAGAAGAAAATAAAACTAAAGTAAGCAATACTTGCAACACTTAACGGGTCAGAGAGGGGCAATACGTAACGGTATCGGCAACTAATTACTACGGGGCGAGATGCACTAAATATTTAGTACCAAAACTATGTAACGATTTTTAATGGCTGAGAACTGATCATAGGGTGGATTCAAAAAAGATTATTAAGAATAAAATAAAAAATATATTATGTACATATAACAGTAACAGCAACAGCAATAGCAAACCTCCCTTTCGATAGCGATCCGAGTCGAGGTTTCGTACCTCACTATGAGGGGCCCTCGGATTGTATTATCGCCCCCCTCTGTTGTCGTCGACGTTCTTCGTCCACAGGGGTCGGAGCGCAGCGGTGGTGCAGCAGGGGTCTACGTGCTTCGCTTCGCAGCATCGTCGTTGTCTCCTTACTCAGTGGGCCTCCCGCTCGCGAGTCTATTTAGATAAAGATGAGGTCACTGGACCAACAGCAATACTCGAACACAAAACAAAAAGGCATTAGCAAAATTAATTTAACTTACGATTGGTAAATACCAATAGTATAAAATAATATTCCCCTAATTACCGAGGCCAGTTGTCAATTACTAACGCACAACGTTCATGTCACTGCTTTTAATCAAGGATGCTTCGAGACACTTTTCTTTGGCTTTCTCCTCAAACTTTATCCAACGGTTTTATGTCAAGTCTGGCTGGAGAAGTCATGATGAAGGATTATCCTTCTATAAGCTCCACGGGATACTCTTGCTCGCTTCGACACTGTTGTGGACGTATAACTTATCATAAGGATTTCGTGGTTTTTTCCCAGTTACCGACTTTATTTTTAACAAAGCCTTTGTTTTGACTATCAGACGCTCACTTGAAAAAAATGCCGTGTTTCTTGGTCTTCATTTAGCACTTTTATCTGTACATCTGCAACCTCAATTAACTAACATCTTTGCAAGTGAATGGGATTTCGTTGGCTTTACGTCCGCAATGCTTTGATGAAAGCTGATCTCTGAACGGTACCCGGTTGATCGCTTGTTTCATGGTCTCGAAGCTCGAATCTTCACTGAGGTTCCACTCTCATTTTCTTTTAAATGGAAATAAATTAATTTATTATTCATTTTAAGATGTCATGAAATTTCTAAACATTTCTGAGTAGTATTCGAAATTTAAATAGTTTAGGTATGTGACTTATGATCCGAAATGGTATATGTTCATTTACTATTCGTATACAATAATATTTCACTCTCCTGATTGTGGCACCATAGGCCCTATCTTTGCCCTAAAAACGCTAGTGGAGGCAGTGGACAGGGACAAGAAAAAACCTTTATATATGGCATTTCTTGAACTGTAATAAGCCTTTGATTGCGTATCGCGCCGGTGATCTGGTGGGCGTTCATTCACGCAAAACAGGCCGTGCCACAAGCCTTTATTGACTCTATTCGAGACATGCACCACAATTCCGTTTCCATGCGCGTGATTGAGTAACAAACATTCAAATATACAATCTTTCATTTACCGGGATAAAAAGTATCCTATGTGTTACCAGGTTATAACTTATCTGTGTGCTAAATTTCAATCAAATTCGTTCAGCCGAGCGTTGATTGTGTTTTTGAGTAACAAAATCATACAAATTTTCACAGGTGTCATGGTAAAATGAAGAATCGTAACGGCTTTCTAAGTGTACATTAATAAATTATGGTTGATTTATTGAGGCACTCATAAACTCGCTATTGTTTTCCATAATTGTTGCACATAAAATTTGTCATCAGCACCCACTAGATGGAATACCCCATAAAAAACTAATACCACGGTTAATACACCAGTAAACACACAGGAGATCTGGTTCCTTTCATTTACCAGATGAAACGGTTATTTTGTGAAGAGTTGGTCCTCACCCGGCCAACCTGATCCATTGCTCCATGTCAAATACTTACATAAAACTTCACGCATATAATCTTAAATAAATATACTTAAATCTTACATAATAGCATCGCCTCACTATTTACTAATGAGACCAATATGTTTCAGAGAAACACTGATGCTCAAAGTTAAGCAGATGGACAAGAACATGTTCCTGACTCGACTCTTCAGGAAGTACACGAGGCGTCTCCACGTCTACATCGATTGTGGTGAACTAGAGATGGAGGAATTTATTAACTACGTGTTGCCACAGTAAGTTCAGTCTTTGTAATGTAACATAACGATGGTGTGGCTTAAAATAGAAGCAGAAGTTAGCGCTGCTGTATCATCTGTTTAATGAAACAAACCGGAGATTACAGGTATAAGACTTAATTCATCTTAGTCGACACCGTTTGCAAACATTTCAAAGGGGCCATGATTCCGCATAACACACGTTCATGGTGCGCTCAGCATGGGAACCAACGTTACAGCTATATTTAATAATTCGAGGCCCGTAGCTTCTCGCTGAGGACAAATCCTGCGAGGAGATGACCCTTTCGTGGCGCTGGCAAGTCCTATTTCCAATGGTAGTTTTGCTTTGTCATAAACGTGGATTTTTTTTAATTACATTAAGAATAACAAACGAGCACACTGCGGCCCATGACATCCTTGACAATGAATCATAATGCAGATGCGTTGTCACCCTTGAGGACTGAAATGCCTCGTCTCCTGTAATAAAGGTCTCTGGATCCACCAGACGAAACATGCTATGTTACGCTGGTATACTGTGAGGGCGTGGTCCTACCCCAGTCGAGCTGACCCATTCATTCTGCACTAAAAACAAACTGCAGTGTAGCTCTACCGCTGCAAAAACTTTGCGGAATTTGCGTTCGTCGGCACAAAAATCGTCAATCACGGTTTCCGGGCCGATGTATCGTATCTCCTTAAGAAAGGCCCGTCGGATCGTAACTCGTCCTCTCTGTTGTCGTCGTGTTTTCTTCGTTTTCGTACAGCACTGCAGCGTTGCCAGCATCGTCGTAGTACTACCTACTCGCGGGCCGTTCCGCTCGTGAGACTGTTTCGATTAATCGAATATCATACATTATATGAATTATTGAATGAATAGATATGCACAAATGACTGATAATAGAAAAATAACATAAAAAATCTAGTAAGTGCAAAGGCGGCAGTATCACTTGGTGATTTCTTCCTATTAACCTTGAGTGGTGGAGATAACATCGTTATAATATATGGCACAATATTATATTACAAAAGATACTTGGTTGCGTATACGTTTATTGCGTACTAAATTTATTTGTCATTCACATGGTGGAGTGGTTGGACATCCTGTGAGTTCTTCGTCTTGCGTCGGGAGTGCTGGGTACAATTCCCCAGCCTGTTCCTCGGCCAATCTTTGTGTATCAAACTGTGGTGTAACTGCTTCTCTAGCTTTAATTTTAGGCCTATCTCCCATTGCGCATGCATTATACCGGACTGGCGAAAGGTAGGGCGAGTCATTCCTCCTATTTGTGCGCGAATGCTTAATCTATACATGTATAATTACTTGTCCTGACTGATTGATTCATCAACGCAGAGCCTAAATTGCTGGAGGAATGTCATTTTCGAAAATTTCACCCCTATGGGGTCCGTCATTTTCAAAGTAAGAAACAATAAATTGCATATACCTGCTTCTGTTTAGAAATAAATGTATACGTATTTTATATTTTTTAACGTTTTTTTAAATTTTACCCCTAAGAGAGTGAATTAGGATTTGAACATATAATTGGAAAGTTCGTCACTTTTGAAGGAAGTAGCGTGAAATTCAATATGAAAGCTTCTTATATAAAGTTAAGCAAAAATATTAGCTTTTTAGACTATTCAAACCAAGAGCCTAATTTTAATTTACAGCATTTTTTATTATCAGCTTTATTTAATTTATGCCAGATGACTAGAAGCACGAATATATGTATACTACATATATTCGTGCTTCGAGTCATCTGATAGTAACCAGAAAAAAAATTAACGAGATCGAAATCGACCATTGTTTTATAAGTATATCTCTACAGTGTTTTCTTTTGAAATAATAAAGGTAAATCGTAAGGGAGCTGAGTTTCGCGGTGCTTTTTTTCAGCATACACATCTATTTTTACAAATAAAATTTAAATTTAAATTTAATTTTATAGCAAAGTGTCCTACAAAGTTTTCCGGTAGACTTAACATTATGTCCAAGGACAGAGCGAGGCTGAGTTGTCTTTACAGTGGCAGAACGAGACTAACACGAGTATAAACACGATCAATAATAAATTATATAATATTATATTACTACCTGACCCGTCCAGACGTCGTCCTGCCCAAAATTCAATAAATTTGCAGATCAATCAATTTGCTTCCGATAATATTTTGTGAATTTCTGAAAGTCATCCATTGTTCGTATCGTGGGTTATGGTCTAGAGAGTCAAGAGATAAAAAAAATCCCTTAAAAAAAAAAACTTTGATATGGTCCCCGAATTTTCCAATTACCCGGGCAATTTTTTTGCATATTATTTCATAAAAATCTAATACGAATTACGTGAATCAAGCGATGCGATAAGGCAACTAATGGCTTTTAATTTTTATTTATATAGGAGAGTAGGGCCGTGGAGATTAGTGTCCAAAACTAGCTTTTAATTTGATGGTATACGATTAAACCAAGTTTAACAAAGGTACAGTTTTGCAGCAGCTAGTTTTTAGATGGGTCACATCGAATGGTCAACCTTACCTGAAGAGATCATAAAGCACACACAATATCAGCGTGTAATTGCAACATAACTTTTTTTTATTATAGAATAGGTGGTAAACTAGCAAACAGCTTTGGTAAGTGGTCACCGCCGCCCATGGACATGAGCGGTCGAAGCCCAGAGTGGTCGAAGATCACGTTGTTGTGTTCGGTTATGTGATTGTTGGGATCCGGGGCCCAATTACAAATACCATGGCAACCTGAGTCCTTAGGAGGATGACAAAGCGTGTTCTGTGCATCATTGTTGAGGATGGACGTAGATGTCATGGGCCGCATTTTACCATCAGGTGGTATGTGATAATTGCGATAAAGTTTGTGCTTGTTTGGTCACGACATCGTAAGGGAATCTGTATGTCTATGAAAAAAAATATTGAAACTGTGAAGTCCTCTAATTAGCAGTCGACTTCATTGCTTTAATACCCACTCCATGTGTGTGTAAATATATATTTATACCCCCATGTCACAGGTCGTTTCTCACCAGACAATAATGGCGGATGCGTCGCTGGAGTTTCTTGCGTCACTTCTTCTCCAGCGCCCACGCATTCCGAAGTGGTGGTACAGATAGCTAATAATAATAACGATATTCATTTGGATTATCCTTAGTCAGAAGCTACTGACCGAGCCGAGATTCGGTCCTCTCAGCAATCCTCGGACGCTCTCGCGAAACGGAATAACTGTCCAAGCCGAGGGTCTCGGGAGCCCTTGTGCTGGTTACCCACTAATAGAGGTCTCCAGAAGCCACGAGCGCACGACCACCTCTCAAACCGGTGAAACTGTAATAGCTCTCGTGTTAACAGCGGCCATCAGCCTTAAAAGCGTAAATAATGTTCATGGACTTCGGAATTGAACTGATGCTATGCAGCAATCGGGTACTCTTACAACTACGTCGGGCGGCCGTCAAACCGCCGTCGTGGTTCATAGCGTTAGCTATATAACAGAAATATCTTGTAATACGATTACGCGTATTAAATGGCGATAAACATAGAACGTGTATAAAACGTGTTTTAGACCACAGAACGCCCTACGGCTACGCTCGAATGATAATAATAATAAAACAGTATTAGCCAACTGTCGGCCACTGTAACTCTCAGTCGCACACAGTTAGAATTTTCTTGGGAATCGAGTGGTATGTGGCAAAATTAAAAGCGGTTACCCCCAAAAATGTTTTGTGAATTATTGTTAATCCGTCATGTGATCTAATGGTGTTTATAATTTTACCGTAGTAGAGTTACGTTACGGTGTGAAGCTGACAGCATATTTTTTGTTCAACGGGGAAGTACCACGCTTTCATAGAAATAATTGAAAAGCTGTTTAATGCTGCTGTACTTTTTACCGTTAGTTTACACATAAACAGAAGGTCCCCCGCTCCTGGTGAACTGACGTACTATTCTAGTGCTCTACGGCAGCGCTGATAAGATTCTTTGTATCGGAGGTGTCCACTAAATTCCCATAGTATTCGGTGGTCACCCTCGTCCCTACGGAATCTACGGGTGCTCCATTGTATCACATCGGAGTCGGCGTTTGCCTTTTTATTTTCAGAAATAAATCTTTAAAAGATACGTGGGAAGAGAAGGTTACGTGGCATTTTTGGCCGCTAAAACATCCTCGGTGGCCTACTTCAGTGTATAGAGATTATCTTCATATTGCTTCTAGAGAGATGTAGCTCAGCATGTCCCGGGAAGGCCAGTACTCCTCTCATAGCACCATCGCTGTGCTATGGAAACACGGAATTACTCCGTGTCGTCCTCCCCGGGATCAATTTATTGGACGATCAGGGACTCTACTAGTTGGGAAACCTTAGCTCTATTCTATAATCCCGGGACTACAAAGCTGTTCAGCCGAGGTGTCTGTTACCACCGTCCGACGAGTCCATATACGACTGGTATCAGCCGTTTCCCGATTGATCACACCTAGATAGCGCAGATATATTGACATAGATTGACGGCCATCTCGTTATGAACTTGATGGAAGGCGACCAGCGCCATCTACGAAGTCTGAAGTAAAGCAGACCGATATTTGTATTGAATTCGTAAATTTGTTTGTAAAGTTTGCTTTACCTCGTGCAAACTTTTAACGATAACTGACGTAATTGTAACATATAGCATACATTTTAAATGCGTGTACGGACGGACGTTTTCGTCAGTGAAAGCTGATTAAAATTCCATTGCGAAACGATAAAAAAGAGTAAAGGTAACGCGCCACTTACATCATGAGATGTTTTCTGTATGTTGTAATGTTGTCGGTATGAATAAGTTATTTGATTACTTTATCTATTAGTACCTGGTTCAATAAATATATTTACAAATATATAAAATTTATGTCTTTATGATTTGATTGTTCAAATCAAATCAATTAATGCCAGAATATGGTACAAATGGTGTGACAATAGATCATTAAACGCACAAACATATTCCGCCACGTATGGCGTGCAAATATTATAATGTATATAAATTTATAACCAATTTAATATTGTATTAACATAATCTAGTGTGTAATCACAATATTAGTCGTTAATTATTTATTTTATTAAGATAATATTAGATAACTATTTCAGAGAAGAAAATAAAACTAAAGTAAGCAATACTTGCAACACTTAACGGGTCAGAGAGGGGCAATACGTAACGGCATCGGCAACTAATTGCTACGGGGAGAGATGCACTAAATATTTAGTACCAAAACTATGTAACGATTTTTAATTGCTGAGAACTGATCATAGGGTAGATTCAAAAAAGATTATTAAGAAAAAATTAAAAAAATATTTCTTTGAACACTAATGTAATGTAATGTAAGAGTAGTTTAGCCATGCACGAAATTGTATTAAATAGTGTATATTTATTGTGTAGGTTGGCGACATATACATATGTAAAATTGTCGAAGTAAATTGAAATAAAATAAATAAATAAATAATTATTTCATTCAGATTTACTAGCTTATCTTTTAGGAAATGTTTATCTTTATAATTTACTATGTTTTTAATTATTTAATACATTTATTCAATAGAAAATTATATAATCGATTTCTAAACAATGCCAAAGATTACGATACGATTACGATAGAAATACAACTGGGCATATATTTTTTTGATACCAAGTGTAGACAATAGGGCACACATGGGTAAGTGATGATCGCCCATAACTATTCTCTCATCCTCTACGAAAAAGTAAGATGCACCAGCTTTGTCACGGACAAGGACTAAGACGGCATTTTTCGCCACCAGTTTCTGGGTCTCGGAATACTACAGTTTCACCATGGTATTATACCTGGTGTCCCGTAAGTAGCACGACAAGAGAGGGGGAAATAGGTTGACGAGTCACCTACATACCACAGACTAAAAATGACATTGGTAAAAGTGTCACCGTTTTCGAGATATTGATATTTGTTCTAAAAATATCAAAAAAATTAATAATCAATGTTACAACTTTATTAAATCTATTAAACAGGTAATTTATTTAAGCAATATTCAGCAGCGGCTCAGTAAATATTCAGTAGTTTAGTATTTTTTTTTCACCGTCAAAGGCTGTTGAATAAAATAATTTAGGTTTTTTTAAATAATATTTTGTCATTACCAAGGAAATTGATCAAAATGATATTTGAATATGATAGAATCATCTGCCTTCTAAATACTTGTGTATGGTCGAAGGGGTGTATTTTTAGGATAAGTAAATCTCAATATATAGAAAATGTAAAATTTTTACTAAGATATTTTTTTTGTCTGATAGTTAACCTATTTTCCCATTTAGTTTATCGTGCTAATGACAGGACAACATTGACGGCGTCGTCTTTCCTCGAATCCCTAGCCATGCGATTTATTCACCAGCTGTTAATTGGTTAAATTTAATTATTTAGTTGGGCTATATAAAAATTACATGATTTTTTTTCAGGTTCTTCGAATCGGTTAATTTAAACGAAGTCATATTTGTCGGACCAACTTACGTAAAACACAATCACCATGCGCCGGTCATGAAGATAAAACGGTAATCTATTGTCTTATATAGTTCCTTTCTTTTAATGAGTGTGGGATTTAGAAACCAAAACTTACGAGCCGACTAAGTCTGGACAGGGAACTTTATATTGGAAATAAATATTTATATAAAAATATGTAAATATGTATTTAGTAATCTATTTAGTAATTACGCATATGTTGTTCATTTATATAATATTATTTATATAATAGTATTTTAATCGCGACAAAGCATGTACCTACCTCATTTTATCTCCTCATTACCCTAAGGCACCTTTATACACAAAATTGTGTTTAAATAAATTAATAAAAAAATATAAAAGTTATGGGAAGTCCGCCAATCCAAAATGAAACCCTGTGGCGGATGATGCTTCAATACCCTTTCTTAGGCCCAAACCCAACCGTAGGATATATTTTTATATTTCAATTTTATTACTTTTCAGAAAAATAATAGAGAGCTTGCTGTTCAAACACCTCCGCTGTTTACAGAAGCTTGTGTTCATGGGCTGTGAAATAAGCTCAGAGAAGTCTCTTGAAGAGGAGAAGTGTGTGGTAAGATTTTTTAACACTGTCATTATACATACACTGCCGGCCAAATGTTTAAGACCACCTTAATTAAAGTAAAGGAAATAAAGAAAACTCCAATAAAATATTAAATGTTTAATTAACTGTTCATCTAATAGAACATTGATTGACAAACAATATACTTTAAAAGCGTAAAGAAATATTAACAGTCCATACAAAAAGGCTATAGTTAGATAAACCGATTTTACATCAAAAAATCCTCCTTTACATTTTATGACTTTTTTCATAACTCTCGGCATACGGGCAATCATCAATTTGTTTTGGTGTCTTGTGATATATTGTTTCAAATTTCGCATAAAGCATTCCACATTTCTTCTCGCGAGGATGGGCCACGATTACGGACGTTCCTATCAAGCTCTTTCCACAAAAGCTCAATGGGATTGAGATCCGGGCACTGAGGACGCCAAACCATGTTTTTTAACACCCGTTGTGCCTCTTCCTCTTCTAAATATCCTCTACATAATTTTGAGCTATGCTTTGGATCATTATCTTGTTGAAAAATTAATCCATTTCCAATTAATCGCAACTCGGAAGAAACGGCATTTTGTTCTAAAAGGATTTGTATTGTTCCTTTTTCAAAATTCCTTTAATTTTAATCAAATCGCCAGTTCATTGGATAGAGAAGCAACCCCAGACCATAATTGAGTCACCACCATGCTTGATTGCTGGGTCTACACAATCTGACATCATCGTTTCTTGGGCACTGCGTCGAACGTAAATTCTACGTTTTGAACCGAATACTTCAAACTTGGATTCATCTGTCATCAAAAAAGTGCTTTGGACCAAAGCACTTTTTTAAAATATTCTTCAGTCTAATCTCGATGGGCAAGAGCCCACTGCATCCGTTTTTATTGATTTGCGGTCTTAGCAGAGGTTTTCGAACGGCAAAGCGACCATATAACTTCGCAACTCTCAGTCGCCGTTTTACTGTAGTCAATGATAAAGGTTTAACTCGGGGTTTGTTTACTTCAAAGGAGATTTCTGGTGTTGTTAAACGTCTATTTCGCTTGTAACAGCAATGAAATTATCTTCACTAGACGTGGTAGCTCTCGGCCTTCCCGATCGACCGAGCGAGCGTAGACGATCTTGAAAACTGCCTGTCTCCCTGTATCGAGTTAATGTGCCATGAACACAAGTCTTCGATAACTTGAGTTGTGAAGTAATCTCACGTTCGGATTTGCCTTCATTATGTAAAACTACGATAGGAGAACGCACCAACCCATTTTATGACGAGTTCACTGTAGAAACCACAAGTTTAGACTAATTGAGATTGTTTGTGAACAAACCAAGTAAACTCGAGTAAAATAATAAGTCAGAAACCCGTGTTTCCAGGAGCTAAATAATCCTTATTATTGACCAATACGTAACTAAAGCAAAGTAATTAGTAATGAGGACATTATAAAAATATTATTACGACTGATGTTGAGAGGTGATTATCCCACCGATCGTTCCTATACTGGGCTATGCGTGATCGGACTTCACGCTGAAGGGTACGTAGCACCAGCCGGTTACTTTCAGTGGGATATAAGTCGTGGGCACGAGTCGCCGCATTCTTGCGCCTCATTAGGTCCTTTATGTCGTTTGGCAGGGTCCATCGGTGGTCTTCCACCGAGGGAACCTGCCTCGAACAATCCACGATTACGGTCTGGATGTGCCTAGTGAGGGCATGAACTGCGAGGTTCGTGTCGTTGACTGAAGATATGTTCCTAGGAATAGCATCTAGGTGCGGTGATGTGGCTTCCCTCAGGGCGTTCCTGAGTCGGTGCCAGTCTACAATGGTTTTGGTGGAGGGTGAGGTTGGGGCGGAGGGCCCTAACCGAAGAAGAACGGGGCTATGATCGGAAGCGAGCTCATGGATTACCTCTATGCCTTGGAAGGCGAGATTGATGTTCTTACAGATGGCAATATCAAGCACGTCCGGTGCGTGACCCAATATGTATGGAAAATGGGTAGGCGTAGTAGGCGTTACGACGTCGAAGTCTAGTGCGTCGCTGAGCGAGCCTGAAGCCATACCCCCATGGTTGGTTTTTGCTGAATTCCATCGGGTGTGCGTGCTATTGAAGTCTTCTGCCAATATGACTGAGTTTCCAAGGAAAGGAGCGCCACGAAGTCGCTTCAGACACTTGTGCGTCACGTCTGCAAGGGAGGTAGACGGACGCGATTGTGATGGGGGCGTGGCCGGTCATGGCTAGCTGACAGACCGAGGCTTCTAGGAAGGTTAGGGTTGGCGTATCGACGGGCACGCAGTGCAAGGACTTTTTATAGTAGATGAGAGTTCCGCCATTAGCGGCGGAAGTTCTATCATTCCAAATGATGTTATAATTCGCGATGTTGGGATTGCGAGTGTGCGGTTTGAGGAATGTCTCTTGCACTAGGAGCACGTCGACTTGGTGATCGCGAACAAAATTGAAGATTTCGTCGCGTTGATTATTAATACCGTTCGCGTTAAAAAATGCGACGTTAAGGGAACGCGGTTTTACTCTGCCGTTATAAAGGCCCTCTATGCTTGAAAATTGACGATGGCTGACACTACATGTTGGTAGCGCATTGTGGCAGCAATCCTGATTTCGGGCTTGCCATTGGAGTCCCTTAGGGCTTTTGCAAGGTGATACCAAGTGTAGACAATAGGGCACACATGGGTTATTGATGACCGCCCATAACTATTCTCTCATCCTCTACAAAGAAAGTAAGATGCACCAGCTTTGTCACGGACAAGGACTAAGACGGCATGTTTCGCGACCAGTTTCTGGGTCTCGGAATACTACAATTTCACCGGGCGTCCCGTAAGTAGCACGACAAGAGAGGGGGAAATAGGTTGACGAGTCACCTACATACCACAGACTAAATATGACTTTGGTAAAAGTGTCACCATTTTCGAGATATTGATATTTCTTCAAAAAATATCAAAAAAATTAATAATCAATTACAACTTTCTGAAATCTATTAAACAGGTAATTTATTTAAGCAATATGCAGCAGCAGCTCAGTAAATATTCAATAGTTTAGTATTTTTTTTTTCACCGTCAAAGGCAGTTGAGTAAAATAATTTAGGTTTTTTAAATAATATTTTGTCATTACCAAGGAAATTGATCAAAATGATCTCGATAACATCTCGACACTTTGTCTACCTCAATATAGGCGTGGCAATATTCACTAAAGATGCCTTTTCGTTTCAGCACTTAATAATGGACTACCAGTACATGAGCACAGAGGCTTTGGAGACGTTGTCTCATCTCGCACTGTTCAAGAACCTCACACTCAATATCGTACGAAGAAGGAAATTAACCTTGGAGTCGATAGATTGGAAAAAATTGAAGGCTCTCTATCCGAACGGACTCGACGTCTCCCTCAACATTGTGAGTCGTATTGTATTCATATTTAAATAGAATTTAGTCTTAGCACAATCTCCTAGGTAATAAAATAAATAAAGATAATACAATAAAAAAAAGAAACATTTTAACAAATATCGCTTAAAATATAGATGGTTAGTTATATAAGTAAGTTCGATGTTGGAGAGGTGATTATCCCACCGATCGTTCCTATACTGGGCTATGCGTGATCGGACTTCACGCGGTAGGGTACGTAGCACCAGCCGGTTACTTTCAGTGGGATAGAAGTCGTGGGCACTAGTCGCCGCATCTGGTCTTTATGTCGTTCGGCTGGGTCCAACGGTGGTCATCCACCGACAGAACCTGCCTCGAGTAAACCTCGAAGACGGTTTGTAAGTGCCTTGTGAGGCCATGAACTGCAAGGTTCGTGTCGTTGACTAAAGATATTTGTTTGGGAATAGCATCTAGATGCGGTGATGTGGCCTTCCTCAGGTTGTTCCTGAGTTTTTGTCAGTCAATTATTGTCTTGGTGGAAGGCGAGGTTGGTTCGGAGGGCCCTAACCGAAGAAGAACGGGGTGATGATCGGAAACGAGCACTTGCCCGGAGGACAGTTTTTATGTGGGCGCTCTATGGTGAGCCCGGAGAGTTGGCAGCAGGTTTACAGGTTAAATACCTGCTTCCCTGCCTCGGATATTTCGAGGGCTATTACCATATGGAATGGCTTTTTGTTATACCCACTGTACATCCTATGCTCAGATAGGACTGGGAGATTCTGGGCCTGAAGGTCCTCTTTGATGAGCTTTGTGGGGATTTTCCGCGCGAAGTTTTTAATAACCACTCTGAGTTGGCGCTCTTCCACCAGGGTGTAGGTGTGGAAGAACACCCCTTTGGCTTGCAAAAAGCGGGTTACTGTTCTATGGTCGACCGTGGTTTCTAGCCGCAGTATAATGCCTACAGCGGTGGGGATCGCTTGTTACTTGTATTGATTTGACATGGCCGACGTAACAATCGGATTATTCTGCTCCTGTATAAAGACAGCACAGCTGATGACCCCGATTTTTCTCTGCGCTTGTAATAGTTGTGGCATCCGGTGTGATGCCGGGGTAAGTAGCCTACTTCCCTCCCTGCTGGGAATAGGCAGGAGGATGTGAGCCTAGTTGCGTAGTCCTAACGCGTCCAAGTGCCAATCTTATTTCTGCACTTGGGTGTGGCTTGTTGGTTGGGTAGAGCTAACTAAAACTACGCGTTGGACTATTATAAATCCAGCGGGTTGGTTAACCTTGGCTAGAGCACTACCCAAGGCCAAGTTTGTGTCGACTCCTTTCGGTGTCTTGGTGTCGGGAACCGCGGGCGTACGGGGCTTGCCCTAAACTGAGTCGTCGGGCAATAAATGTCACTGACAGTAGGAATGTGCACGCGATGCAACCCGTTATCGATACTAAGCTACCTACGCAAGCGGGGTCGATGCGTTATCGTGACCTTCATTAGCATGACGATTAGTGACTCCTGATTGGTCGTTACGTTACGTCGTAAAATTTATTTTTAAAGCCGTTAAGTCTAAGGACGCCGACTACACCACACTGAAATGTAATAGTCATCGATAACGCCACTACCACTCCATGCAATTAGAAAGGATACCCACATCATCTACAAAGAAAAGTGACATTCAAGAATGGCTGACAAAGAAGAATATTCCTTTCTCGAATGCAGACATAAGGGAAGAATTGTTAAGAAAAATGAAAGGAGAGTAATCCATAAAAAATGTATGCCTTAGATCAGCTGGCATATGAAAGGGATCACGAAGTGATAAGACTGCCTCCATATCACTGTCAATATAACCCAATCGAACTCGTCTGGGCTCAAGTCAAAGGAGAAGTTGCTACAAACAATCATACATTTAACATTGCTGATGTTGAAATTCTTCTTCACAACGCTATTAACGCTTCAAACGCGATAATGTTACTTAAGAAGACTAGGCCAAATGTGTGAGGCATGCCGAGGAGCTCTATCCGGAACAGCTCCAGGAGGACTTAAGGAAATCTATTTTCTAATAATTAACCTACAGGAAGATGACACAGATGGGGAAGATACGGATGAGGATTTTTGAAGAACTAAGAAATATCCCTAGAAAAGATAAAAACGGCCCTTTTCAGGGCCCCATAAGATCTATACAGTTTCTCTATGATTACGTCGAAACAAACATTTTATCTTACAAATTAAAAACTTTTATTTTCAGATAGAGAAAAATTATTCCTATTAACACTTAACATAATTGAGCATATCGATCGTACCTCTCCCGTTATCGATATGCACCTCTACAATTCTTACGCACATATCTATACCTCTTCATAAGAACTGTAAGTACGAGCGAGACAGACATATATGATTTATCCCCCGAAGCCTGAGTTCATAATGCGTCGATTATAGCTAGATAGATCCACAAGGTATCCACTAGTGTAACCACTCAGGTGGCTTTACAATAAGCTTTCTTGGAAACTAATTCCGAATACAATAGAAGCAGCAATAAAAATTACTCGGTGAATTGTTCTCGGAACAATGGGTGCGCAGAGGTGGCTCGCTCGGGGGCAGGTAGCTCGGGACGTTCGTGGCGGGGCTCCGGGCGACTGCTGAGCTTCCTATAAGACCGTAAAATACGTATCTACAAAAAAAAGATATCACTAGCTCGTTTTACATTATGGGCTAAACCCAATAAATAATTTTCCATATACGTTTGCAGCATAGGCACTGACTGCTGAATAACTATAATAAAATATATAAATATAGTTGAATATAGAAGGTTATTTTGTTTTGTTTGTTTCACAGATCGGTATACCGGCGCGAAAGTTAAATGATGTGGTTAAGAAGGTACTACTTGAAGGATTGTCGCTGACTTCGTTGAAGGTTATGTTTTGTAAAACGGTGAGTTTATTTATTTATTTTCATTATTATCAAGAAATATTATTTATTACTCGGATCATATATAGTTTATTTTATTTGAAATTATCGCAAGAGAAGCATATAACACCTCCTTTAGAGGTTATTCTTTTTAATACCCAGCACACTGTAAACTAAAAGTTTTACACTTAACACTTAACATAATTAAGCATATCGATCGTACCTATCTCGTTATCGATATGCACCTCTACAATTCTTACGCACATATCTATACCTCTTCATAAGAACTGTAAGTACGAGCGAGACAGACATATATGATTTATCCCCCGAAGCCTGAGTTCATAATGCGTCGATTATAGCTAGATAGATCCACAAGGTATCCACTAGTGTAACCACTCAGGTGGCTTTACAATAAGCTTTCTTGGAAACTAATTCCGATTACAATAGAAGCAGCAATAAAAATTACTCGGTGAATTGTTCTCGGAACAATGGGTGCGCAGAGGTGGCTCGCTCGGGGGCAGGTAGCTCGGGACGTTCGTGGCGGGGCTCCGGGCGACTGCTGAGCTTCCTATAAGACCGTAAAATACGTATCTACAAAAAAAAGATATCACTAGCTCGTTTTACATTATGGGCTAAACCCAATAAATAATTTTCCATATACGTTTGCAGCATAGGCACTGACTGCTGAATAACTATAATAAAATATATAAATATAGTTGAATATAGAAGGTTATTTTGTTTTGTTTGTTTCACAGATCGGTATACCGGCGCGAAAGTTAAATGATGTGGTTAAGAAGGTACTACTTGAAGGATTGTCGCTGACTTCGTTGAAGGTTATGTTTTGTAAAACGGTGAGTTTATTTATTTATTTTCATTATTATCAAGAAATATTATTTATTACTCGGATCATATATAGTTTGTTTTATTTGAAATTATCGCAAGAGAAGCATATAACACCTCCTTTAGAGGTTATTCTTTTTAATACCCAGCACACTGTAAACTGAAAGTTTTACACTTAACACTTAACATAATTAAGCATATCGATCGTACCTATCTCGTTATCGATATGCACCTCTACAATTCTTACGCACATCACTACACCTCTCCATAAGACCTGTAAGTGCTAGCGAGACAGACGGATAAATATGATTTATGACCCGAAGCCTCAGTTCATTCATGCGTCGACTATAGTGTACTTACTGGGTTTTAATTCAAATTGTGGTGTAATGTCTTTCCAAAATCTTGTTGGCAAATCATTAAAATGAAAGACATCACAGTTAATTTCCAAATAAAATGATGATTGAATCTTTTCAGTTCCACGCGCGTCTACTGTGTCACGTAGCGGCCCTATACAAATCGACGCTGCGCGAGCTGGTGTGGGTGGATTATCCCCACGATGCCAACGTTTCCCGAAACGGGGTTACCAGAATTGAACGGGATGACAATGCTTTGGTATGCTTGTTATGCATAATATTTGAAATGAACTAAGTCATATCATGACACGTTACAGTTAAACAAGTGGATAACCTAAATTATTTATGTAATAATCAAAAAAATTGTTATATATATGAATTAACGGTTAACCACTCCAACTAAGCTGAAAAATGCCCTAAGATTGTTCACAACAATAGTGGAATGTCGTATTCGAACCTACGACCTTAAGTTTCGCAGACAGTACACACTAAACCATTAGGCTATTGACGCTTCAAATCATTCAAATGAGCGCACAATATATCCACGTGCGCTCCTTTTTTGCGGACGTTTTGTGTCACTCATTGTGTATAAGGCAGTATTGTATGATACATAAATCTTGATAGTAGATAGTATACAGTACATCTGGTGACGAAGCATCCCGTCATAGGCTTCAGGAATAACCAATTACCATTAGCTAACTGTGTGTCGTTTCGTACTAAAAATATCTTTAAAAAATTATAAATGCCCTTTATTTACAGTTCCAATACCAGGATGCGGGTCCAGCGAATCCGATGGTGCTGATATGCTGGCAGTGTATATATCTACAAAGACTCGTCATACACGGTATGTACTAGTTCTTAAATTAATTGATGGGTGGGAGCTACAATGTGTCGCGGGTCAAATGTTTTGGATTCCAGGTCAATGATAGTTTTCTCTATTGTTTGTTGGCTCTTGGGTCTAGCTCTAGATGTGGCAGAGCCACGCTGCAGTTTGTTTCCAGCTGCAGAGTGAATGGGTCAACTAGATCGAGGACCACGCCCTCACGATATCATCGAAAATAGCAGCATAATGCTGCCCGTTCGTCTGGTGATTGCAGGGATACGGAGACCTACATTACTGGTGTCGAGGCACTCCATCTCAGTCCTCAAATGTGACAACGCATCTGCATTATCATATCCTTGTCAAGGATCAATGAAGATGTCATGGGGCCGCAGGAATCACTCTGCCATAAGGTTTATTACTCTTAACAGTACTAAAAATAAAAGAAAAAAAAGCTGTGTACAGGTTTTGTTTCTTTATTACATCGAATTAGGTGGTGGGCTTATGTCGATTTTTTTAACGTTATGGGCAGGAGGATCTATGGCACCTTCTAAGCGAGATTCACTAATAACATACGGCTCATTATAGGACCCGTCCGGCTGGACTCGGAAGTTTCGACTGCTTTACGTCACTCAGGGGACTGTGTTTTTTTTTAAATCATTTATAGAATAGTCGGCAGACGAGCAAACAAGCTGTCCTGATGCTAAGTGATTACCGCTGCCCATGGTCATTCTCAACGCTAGAGGAGTCGTTGCGTTGCGGGCCTTTAAGAAATATATAGGCCCTTTACTAAGTCGTATCGGTTCGAAAACACCGTTGGCTACAGTTGATGATTACATAGAGTAGTTGTGCGTGGCAGTAGTAATATCCGCGTAGAGCGCACATCGGTGGACTTTGAATGATGTCGTGACGTACGATGTTTAAACTCAACACTCCCCATGGTAAATTCGGTAAAAAATGCATATAGATGTAACATTTTCTAGATTCTGTTGATGTGTGATTCTGTAGATTAGCCTATGCGACTCTTACAGCTTCATCCGACACGGGGTTCACGGAACTGAGGGGTCCGTGAGCTATTTAGAGAGTTTGGTTCTCTTACTTACGCCAAAGCGCTCATACACTGAGCATGTCGGTCTGCTCTGATCACGTCCCTATCTGAATGCCACCTAAGTTGCCAGTTCCCTAGCTATCGGAAGATTCTCCAGAATAAAGAATGGATGGTGATGTCTTCTGACCGTCCGAGCCTGGGTATGCGGACCTAGCCTCTGACGGACGCCACCTGTTGTCTGGTCAATCGGAAGCTGGAGCCTGACACGCGGTTGTATCTAGTGTAGATGCAACATCTTTTCGCAATGCTAATCTTGAATGATTTCACAGTTAATCCGACATAACGTCAGCTTTTTAATTTTTTTTTGATCCGTTCTACTCAAAAGAACCTAACAATGTCTTTGGAGTATCGTAGTGATTTGTCTGGTTTGGGATTTATTTTTATTAATCTTTGGATATCAAGCCGATGGTAGCGTCGATGGATGGTTAAACTAGTTTCATTCAATAGAACTAAGTATTACTAGCATTAAGTTTTACTAGTACTAAGTATTACTAGTACTAAGTATTACTAGTACTAAGTAGATAATTCTCTGGAAAAACCAGAAAAAGCTAATTTTAATTTATATAGTGAGCGCTTAAAAAAGATGCCAACTAAAAACAATAGTTTAAGATAATGATTTCTTATATTTACTAATTCTAAACGGATTTATTGCATTTTTTTTAACTATTTTATTCGGACGTTTCGAATGCTCTTAAAATATTTTATCTTTTTGGCTGATGGCCATTGTTAGCGCGAGTGCTTTTACAGTTTCGTTGGGTTGAAAGGTGAAACTTTTATTTATGGGTAACAAGCACAAGGGTTCCCGAGAGGGAGCCTCTGTTTGGACCGTTACCCTGTTGCGCGAGAGCGACTGATTCAAGGGTGGTTGAGGGCCGAACCTCAGATCGTTCGGTTGCTTCTGACGGATTATCTGAATTAATATCAATATTATTATGAACGATCTATACCACCGCTTCGGAAGGTGGTGGCGCTGGAGAAACGAAAAGCCTGGACGCATGAGACTAAGAAAACTTACATAATAGTGTAACCATGGATAATTCTTCATATAACAATCTTAATCAAAATATTTAAAATAGTTTTATCTAATATTTATTTATAAATGTACAGGCTACTGGGTGTGGCAGTACGACTTGCTGGGGTTCGTGCGCCTGCGCAGGTCCATGAGCCGGCTAGAGGTGTCGTCGGTGCACGGCGACGGCGGCTGGCGTGCGGGCCGCCTGCAGGCGGGCGAGACGGTGCGTGTGAACTCCACCGACATGCACCGCACTCTGGACCGTGATTTCGTCAAGGTAAAATATTATTATTCCAGATAGCCTGATGCATAACAAACGAGCACACAGTTCACCCGACGTCAAGTGATTCCTGCGGCCCACGACATCTACATACATCCTTGACAAGGATTCATCACCCTTGAGGACCGAGATGGGATCATCAGCATTGTACGCTGGTGTTCTGTGTGGCCGTGGTCCTATCCCGGTCGAGCTGACCCATTCATTCTGCAGCTAGAAGCAAACTGCATTGTAGCTCTACCACTGTCAAAACACTCTTTTTTCCCCTTTATTCTCAGAACTAAGATTATATGCTTGTGCTGAGAGATGGTTCCACGGGATGGATGGTGTCGCGTATTTGAACCTACGATCTTAAGATTTCCAAAGCGCGCAGGCTATTCGCGTTTGTAAACGATGTATATCGAGGAGTTCGTGTATTGATGTCAGTTATATGATAATGTGTTTCATTTGTATCAACTTTTAACACTGGTAGAGCTACACTGCAGAATGAATGGGTCAGCTCGACCGGGGTAGAGAACCACGCCCTCACCGAATACCGGCGTGAAATAGCAGCATAATGCTGCTGTGTTTCGTCTGGTGAGTGTAGGGATCCGGAGACCTTTATTACTGGTGATGAGGCATTCCATCTCAGTCCACAAGGGTGACAACGCATCTGCATTATGATTCCTTGTCCAGGATGTCATGGGCCACAGGAATCACTTACCATCAGGTGAACTGTATGCTCATTTGTAACTCTCAAAGTAATAAAAAAAAGTTTTTTTGTATACCTTCGTATCGTTTTTTCAGAAAGTGAACGAATACACCAATTTCAAGTGGAGACCGTGCTCGTGGTCCAAGTTGCACCCGGCTCTCCGTGCTTCCTCCACACCCGAGCAAAGGACTGAATACGTGTTGCATGAAGCAAAGCAAATGTATGGCGTTACGTAAGTTTGTTTATATGCCAGAGAACGTTCTGGAATGTTTCATCTAGGTCTCCATTGTACTTGTAGAATTGTATGTTAAGATTTCAAAATATTAAACAATACAATATTAGTGATTTTACTTTAGAAAAAAAATCACATAAAATAGTTGCAATTGTCAAAACTGATTTTAAGTTAAATGATCATATAATTGACTGAACATTAATTCAAACTTAATAATGTCTACTTATGGGTGTTTTATAATATCGAAGTAGAATTATTGTCAAAAAGAACGCTCATTTATTGTGGACGTTTTTAAACCTATGACTGTGCTACCAGTATATCTTAGGTTTTAGTATAACAATAATTAGAAAATTGATTATCGTATGCATGTTAATCTCCTTAATAATATATAATAATCCTATAAGTGTAATGGAGACCTAACGACGGTCGCGCGTTTCTATTTTCAAAATTTATGTACCTGTTGCTGACAGACAAATAGGGTTCTATAGAGTACTCTTCATGAGGTAATTCACTTCTACTGATGGTCCGCTACACTTTGGTGTTTCACAGAATTGTGATATTTTTAATTAAAGTGAAGTGATATAAGTGTACAAGTGTATTATTTCATGGATGCGATAAATTATATATCATCAAGAGACAAACATGTCTAAATTATATTCTATAGAATAGTTACCAAAGCCTTACTAGATGATCCCATAAAGGTATTACCAATCGTCACTTGTATCCAATATCAAATTAAAAAAAAAACTGATTTTAAACGTTGACATATGAATATGGAGATAATTTAATGTAAATCAATATTGATTGTAATAAAACTTTTTTCGATAATTTCGCACCAACGTTTGTGTTTAGGGATAAGAGTAAATGTGTCATTTGTTTCAAACACAAAAAGTGTAGTCAAAGTATTTTAATTCATTACTTAAATTTGTCTTCTGAATAGAAAATAATGTCGGTTTTCTTTTCTTCTAATTAATAAGTTCATAGATATTAGGGTTCATTAGTTATTAAGCCAATTATTATCTTCTAGTTGAAATTACGTTGATTGCGTACTCGTAATTCGTCAAATTTTAAAAGCTCTCCCGCTAACAGCGGCCATCAGCAAGAAAAAAAAGCGAGTAGTAGTATATCATAATGTACATTACGGTTTACTTCAGTGGAAAAATAAACTTTGTGTATACAGGTTGTATTATCTGTTGTCTGATATAACGGGGAGTCGTAAGGCAAGAGTGAATAAAAAATATAGGATTCAATTCAATAGTTACTAACTAAAAAACTAAACTATCACAAATGTACCTGACAAAAAGTTCTTTACAATGTAGGAATTGATTTTATTTCAATTGGACGTTTGTTAATTGCAAAATGCTTCCGACAATCACAATAGGACATTCAAGAGAAATACAACCTGTATAAACCAGTGGTCTTATGTAATTTTGACGCTGTTTTTTTTTCAATATAAGAAAATATGGCGCAGCAAGTTTCACTGTCAACAATTAATGACTAAAAATTTTAACAGCTTCATCATTATCTAAGATGACTGATTTGTTTGGCGGAATTTTGTACTTTGATATACTTATTTCAATTAGGTATTCTCCATATTTAGATTTAAGAAAATATGAATCGATTGTATGCTATACATTTTTTAAATTAAATTGATTGCCATCTATAAAAAATATAAGGGTGTTATGGCCTAAACTTTATTACATTACCATGAAACTATAACGGCTTGTACCTATATAATGTTTTATATTAGTAAGTGAAATATATTGCCGTTTTCAACTATTTGCTCTTCCAAAGTTCCTGATACAGCAGACAGCATTGTAGGTGTGGTAGCTTTGTGACATGCTCTTTAAAAGTATTAATAATCACAGATTTAATAGCGCGTAAACATAACAAAGTATATTTTGACACAATCGTTTGCAGAAGTTACTCGTCTAGATCTCCATCCTACTGTTTGTATATAGCTTAAAAAGTAAATAGAATTTTTCACATAGTATAAAACCACTACAAAAATTCCATGTTTACTATTCTGAGTATTTAAAATTATGCGTATAAATTTGTCAATTTCTAACAAATTACTTAATACCATCATATATCATCATATTTCATCTGTGTTTATATACTTGTCTATGGCAAATATATTTATTGCATACCCACCTTTGTTGACAAGTTTATTAATACAAAGTAGTGTTAATTGGAGAATCAACCTTCCTTAGCGGTTTTATTATAACATATAGGAAACATTGAGAATGGCCGATTGATATGTTTACTGGCAACAACTCTCAAATTAACGAATTTATCGCGTAGCTAAAAGTAAAAGAGGGGAATTTGTGTGCGCGCCAATAATTAAACAATATAGTCGCGTTAATATTTAAAATATCATCAAACAATCAACCCAGATTTACTTTAGTGTTGTTTCTTACCTAGGATTCACTTGATTGAAAACGATTTTTTGATCTCGATTCTATCAAACGAAATATGTTGCAAGGTTTTATCCAAATACGGATCATGAAGAATTTATACTAACGTTATATTCTTTTGAAAGTTTGTACTATTGATCGATTCAAATAAGTGAAACTTAAGATACAAAAGATACTCAATCAATACGCGTATATAAATATTATATATTACCATAAAAATAAAGAACAAATATAATTATTGGCGACGTATGTCTGAGTAACATCGAGTCTAGTGTAGTTTTGGTGCGAAGGAATGCAAAGACTAATTGAAACATCTAGTCAATAAGACACGTGGGAAATTGTAAATATCTTAACAACCGCGTAAACCTACTGTCCTTTTAAAATCAATGCACAAAATCGTAACGAAGTATTAAACATACATATTATAATTTATATCAACTATATAGCTTTAAGAGAGAAAAATCTCATGACACTGTATGAAATACAGTTATATTATACGAAGTGCCACTCAGCTATTAATAGAAGAAGTGCATAAACGAATAAATAAGTAGGTAATAAGAACACGATTCGCGATCTCCGCGTGAGGATACGATATTTTTAATAACTAATATCGACACTGCATTTATCGTGTCGGCAATATGAAAGCATTGCGCTACGCGAAACTATGTCGAACTAACAAATACGCAGATATAAAATGGAACATTCGTAACTAACTGTCAACTGTCAAAGAGAGCGCGAAAACACGTATTAGTTAATGATGAATTTGTACAGATTGGGACAAAACATTAAAAAACAAAATAGAATTAGCAATATTAGTTTTAATGCAGCCAAAATTAATTTTATCGTAGCGAAGAATAGTCCGTCCCCACATTACTCAATTGCATGTGAAACACATAGACTGAATGCGATGAATCTTTGCCTTGTTTTACCGTATCGAATAAAAATATATGTGTTTGTTTTTGCGTGATATATGGATTGTAGAGGTAAAGAGGAACATATCAACATAACGGTCTTTGACCAAAAAGGATCCACCAAAATGTATGTAATAAGGATGCAGTAAATAACGGAAATGGCATTTGTGAAATATGCTAAGAAAGGAACATCACAAAATATTAGTAATTCTCATGAATAGAGTGGTTCGTGAGAGTAACGTAAATAAATTGTCGACATTGGTCCACTTTCTTTAATTTTAATTTATTTAAACACTATCAAAAACAATCGTGGTTATTTCGATATTTCAAAATAAAACAACAATTTTTCTCTGAACAATTCTGTCTTACACTATCAAATATTTTCGGACCTTTTTTGTATATATTATTAGACGCAAAGATACTCCTTACCTCTGCATTTCGTAGCCCCATACATTAGAGATTGTGCTGCTTAATAATAATCTTTACATAATGTCTATACCTTATTTTATCTTTGTCCCTGTCACTCCTGCTTTCATTTTAAATTTGGAATAACAACGAACAGAAGTCATAATAATCTGTATGTTTTCTGTTAGATACGTCTACAATTTTCTATTCCAAATAAATAAGCGTCTTATAAATAGAGATATATTAAAAAAAAAACTGTAATCTCAAAATCATAGTCACGCACAAACGATGTGATCATAATACGAATAGAAACGCAAATTTATTCGAACATGCCTTTACGTATATTGTACAATTGAAAAAAAAAAAGATAAAATAAAAACAAAAAAAAATTGGTTTACTTCGATTCTATCAATATCGGATTGTGTTATCAAACTATAATCGAATAAATTATCTTACTCTTAGACATTTAAGTATTAAAATATGCTTCAAATACTTTCTAGTACTAAGTACACTTAAAAAAAAAACTATTTAAAATATTACTCACAATGTAAAAGAATTATAAATGATTTCCTTCAAATATTTTTATGACATTTATAATCGTTCCACGCGAAGAATATATTTTGTAAGGCAACGAAGAGACTTACCAACATACATTCCCTGAGACTGAGAAAAAAAATATAGAAGAGGCTAAGATCTAACCTATAATAATGTTACAAAATAATGATAAGAGCAAAATACAAAGAATGCATGACAATTCACGCATATATTTAAAATGTGATAAATTAATACAAATGACATACTGTAAGAAGTTTAACAATTAAACATCCGGTTCAATACCGCCTCTTTTTATTACTATCATAATATCTCTGTCCTATTCATTAAAAAAAAACTACAGCGTTTTTTTTAATAGTGAAATAAAGTGATATCGAATCTATAGATACGTTTTGTACTTAACCATAGACAAGACAATAACTTTACAATTAAAATAAAGACTACATTACGCAGCATGGGGAAGGGTTAGGTTAATCGTGTCTTTAAACAATTTTTATTATAATTGATTTAACAATAAAGACGTGTCTATAGATCGTATACCAGTACATGTATAGTTCGTACAAGGTCAAAAAAATTCACTATTTGCAAGTTATCTATTGCGAGTAATTTTGCAAGTAATATTACAAATTAATATTGTCGTGTGTAAAAAAATTGCCATAAATGTCTGGTCAAAACTATTTGTCGATTTCACAAACGCATACCTTTCATCGATAACTAAGGCATTATTTAAAAAAAAGTTTCATTACTTTTCGCGCCAAATTAATAGAAGGCTTGTAAAATAACTACTCTAGTTTTAAAACACAGGGACAGGGATCCATTTTACATACCACCAAGACTTCAATAAGGCTGTGACAACTGAATTCGGTTTGGCAAATAATTAGTAAACAAAAATAATACAGGCAACCCAGAACGTGACGATCTTTATGCTGGCATATTTCATATTTTTTCACCTTTACATGTGAAACAAATGTTGTTTTTTTAAAGTCAGATTATAGTCAAAGGTATTTACTCAGATTGTCATGTTCTATCATCCCTTCACGTAACAGCGACCCAACAACTGTTAATATATGTGTTCCATTTGTTATAAAAATTTACTTAGTTTTTAATTAAACATGTTCTTTAGTCGCGGTTGCGTTTAGGTATAATGCTAAACCGGATCGCCTAGAATTAGACCAAAATTGTTGTACTTATCCATCTTATAGTGATAATATAGGGAATGCGAGGGAGTGTTAACGAAATATCGAAGTGTTTGTATAAACAACTGTTATAAAGTGTCTAAGGCCCATTCAATCGATCTTTTTTGTAACAATTCCGACAAACGCGATGGGCCTTGGTCTTACGTGATATATTTCTTGAGAGTTTATTTGTTTGTTTTGAAAATCTTGTAGTTTTTCAGGAGTTTCCAAATTTCCTGCTATATCAGTTTATAAGGGAATTAATCGAAAATTAATTTTGATTAATTTTTTATTAGTAATAACATATATATATACATATATATACATATATATACATACATATATATATATATATATACTAGTGTTTTTGAAATATTCTTATATAGTGAATGCGTAGTACGTATATTATACGATGTATGTATGACGCAGTTTATTCTGTAATGAAAGAATATCGATGTACAATCCTTTGCCTTCAAGTGCTTCGATGTTTAATATAGCTAATTGAATGTAATTGTCTGTTATATAAATATTAATGTTACCGATTTATTAGAAAATTGTTACGCAATTAGCATCATTTATTCAAAACTAAACATTTTACATGCAAAAAAAAAATAGCCTAAAATGTACTAATACGATTATTTAAAATTGTTGTTTATTGAAGTTAAATTTCTTCGCCGTCCTGTCTCTTTATAATACTTTATATATTGTTATAAATATATGTACTGCAAAAGCTTACTATTTACCACAGACAACAAATATCAATTATTTATACAGATCAAACGCAATTCGGTGCCGAACGTATTGTGCCCTAAACGATGTAAAAACTAATAATATTGTTTTATGTGATATTAAATGGATCCAACATTTATAAGGCCTTTGTCTTTGAATCGAAAAGAGTAGAGTGCATTAAATGTTCTGAATTAAAAAATAATGATACATATAATATAGTTTTGCTTGGAAATGTTAATTGCGTAACAATATATTCAATTGGAGTATATAAAGAGGTTTGTACTTACAGTGTTGGCAAGAACAGTGAACCAGTCTTATAATGTGTTTTCATAAAATATAATCATATGTATTTCAATAATAAAGATGTTCGTATGTGTAGTAATTTTTGTTTTATTTATAAATGTCCTATAAATCAACTAGCACCAACGCACAGATTTTTTGCGGTTAATGTTATTCGCGGTTTTTGACACCTAAAACGAAGTATCATTATAACGTGGTAGAGCTATGCTGTAGTTGGTTTCTAGATGCAGAATATATGTGTCATGGGTCAGTTCGAACGGGGTAGGACCACGCCCTTACAGAATAGCAGTGTAAAATAGCAGCATAATGCTGCTGTGTTTTGTCTGGTGAGTGTAAGGATCCGGATATCTTTATTACTGGTGACGAGGCATTCAATCTCAGTCCTCAAGGGTGATCACGCATCTGCGTTATGAAGGAGTCATAAGTCAAGGATGAATGTAGATGAAATGTGCCGCAGTAATCACATACCATCTGGTGAACTGTGTGCTTGTTTCTTACTCTAAATATAATTAAAAAAATGCATTTGCGACTCGTCAGGTGTTCCGGATGTTCATGGGCTGAGGTAATCACTTATCATCGGGTTGCGTCTTTCTCGTTTTCAATCAATCTTCAATTAATTACGTTATATAGTTTTTATAAAATCTATTTTAAATCCAATGCGTAAGAAGCCCTGTTAGCGTCGGGATTCCAACCACACCTCAATTTTAATTTTTTTTTGGATATCAAAACGAAACAGCACACAGCTCTATTTCTTCCAATGCCGAGACAGCCAGTATCCAGCAGAAGCGTGGCACTGCCACGAAAATGCCCTCATGTATCTTCATCAAACTTTCGGAAAACGAATATGAGATAGCCTACCAAAAGGGTAAACTAAACGCAGCTGCCTCTCCGTATCCCATAAACCCCATAGAAAATATCGACCCTCTGAATCTAGACGATAATATCAGCCCTTTTGATGGTAATCGTAATTTACATTTTAGTCCCCATACCTGATATTGTTCAAGACCCGACGCCACTGCTTCAAAATCCACTGGTTCCTGAAATTTCTAACTCTAATATTAACTTACCTCCAAGTACTCCGCTTAATTCCGATCCCAGTATCGATCAACTTTCTACTTCCCGACTAGTCCCTCAGTCAACCGATGACTTTCCATTGGAATCACACACTGACAATGACACGCCCAAAATGACTTCACCAACTCAAAACAGCATCAACTTTGACGAACCTGAAAATAGACAAAATATACTTAGTGATAATTATTTACAATTTAAAAAAAAAATAACAAACCATATTTCTGATTCGAAGATTTTGTATAGCAATTCTAGTATTCTTAAAAGCAATGATAAAATAATTGTCATATCAACGTCCATCGATCCTGACGAAAGTAATCCTTACGTAGAAGAGAGTCAATATCTCTTCTAATAATAAATAGATAAAAAGAATAAAGTTTTAAGTAAAGAAAAGGCTTTACACTCATACCTTAATTTTGTTCATAATGGGCGCTCCATTTATTTTCTTTAGACCAAACTCAACCATTTTAATAACGCGGGCTATGAAGATATATACACAAGCCTACGAAACATATGCAACTCTCTTATTCAACAACCTGCAATCCCAATAAGTATAACTGACTTTAAAAATCCTTTCGAAGCTCACTCCTATACAAAATTATATATATCATTACTATATTTCTTTTCCAAAGCACTAACATTCCCATCACTCAGCGCAATTAAGAAAATTCTTCGTGAAAACCACGACATTCCTATTGCCGGTCATTTAAGAACTATCAGGATGTTAAAGCGAATCCAAGAAAAATATCATTGGCCTTTCCAATGCTTAATGACATTGAAAACTATATATAGTCCTGTAAACTCTGCCAAGAACGTCTAGCAATGGACATAGTTGGTCCATTACCAGAAGCAGGTCCAGCCAAGCTAAAGTACATACTCTGAAGGACGATCACACTAAATTTTCGCTGGCATACCCCATCAGATCGTCAACAGCCGGAAGAAACTAGCGAATGCCTATTACATTTCATATCATTATTCGGAATCCTCAAAACCATTTTAACAGACCAGGGCACTAACTTCACTGCAGAGCTTTATAAGAAAAATGTGAACACCTTAAAATAAAACAACTGTGGTCGAGTCCGTATCATCCGCAGACACAAGTTGCACTTGAACGCAGTCATTCGACTCTAAAGGAATACCTTAAATTCTTAGTAAACGAAGGTCAGAATAATTGGTCCCGTTACGTGTATACCACTATTCTTGCCTATAATACTAAAATTCACTGCACAACTAATTATACACCTTACGAGCTCGTATTCGGACATAAGCCATTCATCCCGGATTCTATTTATGACTCACATTCTACTGCTACTTATCCTGAATATCTAAAAATGCTTTGTCATCGTCTTAAACTATATCAAGAGACAAAACCAATGAAAATATTCAATATTAAAAAGAAAAATCAAATGCTTATTACGACAATCATACTAGACCCGTAAGGTATAAAGTTGGTGATCTCGTTTATCTAAAGAATCACCTTCGGCTTAGAAAAAAAATAATCGCTATCTCCATTGTGGAAAAAATAAAACATTGAAAGTACATGATAATAATACTGCAACCCTTCTAATCAATCGTAAACATGTAAGGCTCACTTTCATCAAATTAAAGCTACAGCTAATTCTGTTTAGATTTGATTATACAAAAATATATAATGCTTATATAATATCCCCTTTTCAAAATTATACTGCCAATGCAATTTCTTCTCGTCACTTCTTAGGAATTCATTCAATCCGTCGTTAATAGCCCTGGAATTTATTTCGACCCTTCTGGAACAGCAAGAATAATAAGTGATTATACTCACATCATAATTCCCGTAGATATTTCTTTTGCAACATCCCATATCGAAAATATAAAGTCTGTTTTCGGCACAATACGCTTCCTATGTCAACAACGCGAATTAACCAACAACATCGAATGCAACAATATGATACAACCACTTGACGCTTTGTTTAAAGATATAATTCGTGATTACAATTCTGTTTCACACTTTTTACCTACTCACTCAAAAAGATTTGCTTAGTTTTCCGTCGTAGGAACCGTTTTTAGAAATGTATTTGGCACTCTCAACGATGTCTTCTTTCTACACTTAAGTATAAACAAGCTATTAGAAAACTACTGAACTCCGATATGGAGTTAGCCACAAATCTCGCCGCAATCAGTCCGCAATCGCGAATTTTAACCTGTATTCTCAGAATTAAATAAAAATCAGTTTCCGTTAAATGATGCAATGGAAAAGATATCGCTGACTGTTAAAAATGAGAAGTTACTAATTCTATGTATTTTCGAAATAATGTTAATGAAATACTAAATGTACTGCCAGTTCATTTATTAACATTTTATTATAATATGGAAGATATTGTAAACAACATTATTTGCAAAAAGTAACACTTTACATCCATCAGTTCTCACTTCGCGACGACTGTGTATGGAAATCACGAATAACATTAAAAACTTACTCAAACACAAAGAATTTTCCGTTCATTAATCAACTAATCAGATATTATATCGTATTATCTCAACGATAAGTAAATTTTTGTGCTTAAGGTGCCTATAATTTGTGTAAATATATATCCTTACCAGTTCCACGTGATACCAAAAAACCATCGGTGAGGGAGTCGTAAACAAAGTTATTCGCGATACCGCCATGTCACTGGCCGGTTCTCTCCAGTCCATACAGATAGAAGCGTTGCTGGGGTTTCTTGCGCCACTTCTTCTCCAGCGCCCATCCATTCTGAAGTGGTGGTACATGTAGTTAATAATAATAGTGATATTAATTAAGATAATCGTCTGTCAGAAGCAACTGACCGAGCCGAGGTTCGGCCCTCTCGGGCACCCTTGAGTTAGACGCTCTCGCGAAACAGAATAACGGTCCAAGCCGAGGCTCCCTCTCGGGAGCCCTTGCGCTGGTTACGACGAGGTCTCGGCTGAGAGCCATAAGCGCTCGGTCACCTCTCAACCCGGTGAAACTGTAAAAGCCCTGGGCCTAACAGCGGTAATCAGCCCGAAAAAAAAAAAAAAAAACCAAACTTTTTCGCGTTGATTAACGCATATAAACCCTACATAGGCTTAAGTGACGACCGAAACACTTACTTTTACTTAGATAACAGATATGTCATGTAAGATAATAATTAATAAGATTTTTATTTGTAATTCTATTGATGTTTCTAGCGTCGTAATGAACACCACTTGTGAAACTGACCTTATTACTAAAGCCATTGATGTACTCTTTAATAATTGTAAAACCAATTTTATTTTTGGCAATATTAATATTTGGCACAAACTAAATGGTAACAAGTGGGTATTCACACAATCGAATCCAGTTAAACTTACTGTTGAATGTGGCTCTAGTTATGTAAAGGATACTATCATAACAGGAACGGGAATCTTAACCCTAGAACCAACGTGTGTCGCGTTTTGTAAACAAATTAGAAGCAAAAGAAAATATACAAATTATAATTAGGCCTATTATCTCAAACTTCAATTTTATCAATGATACCTTGTCTCTCAAATTCTCAAAATTAAATATCAATATTTCATTATCCAAAATCGAAAATGTAAACTTAGACAACATTAAATTCATTGATTATAATTTATCAGACCAAATACATATGGATGATGACTATCCTCTTCCAGATGACACTGTCCTCAATTATACTGGGTTCTCTATAAGTGTAATAACATTAATCATAGTTAAATGCCTAATTGTTAAGCTTAGTAATAAAAGTTCCTTTTTGTATAAAAATATATCAAATCAAACCGGTTTCTGAAAACATATCTCAGCCAGTGCTTCCTCCATATACTCTACCCCTTCTACGCGCTACCTAATCAATATATGTACAAATATATACGTATATCAAACATCTTTTTAATATTGTTTGTAATACTTAAAAGACTTATGATATCCTTCACTTTCTCCATCCAACCCTTGTTTATAGCAAACTGACTTTGTAACCGTGAGTTTACTTTTGTACCCCGCTCTACTACATACCTTTCCCATATTTTGCCCTGTCAGCTTTTCCTTTCTTTTCTCATTCCCATACATCTGGCATTCTAGTTCAGTACAATCCTAACTCTCATCGGTGCCGGTTCATTTTCTATTCCAGTGTATGTAATTTGTCTTTTTTTTAAAAACCTAAGTCAAGAGTGCCGTATAATATTTCGCCGCTGTGACGACATTATTGACATGCAAAAGTTTATATATATTTTGTGTAATTTTAAAAAGGAAACACTTTTTTTTAACAACAGCAAGATTTTAAATTTTTCATGAAGGCGCTCGCACTCATATGATTGTCCAAGAGTAGCTGTTTGTAAAAATAAGTCGATAGTTGTTGGTAGGTCATATTAAACAATTTTTCTGAGTGCAAAGGCTTAACTGTAACATTAATGGATCGGTACCATCGGGAAAGCATCACGCTCTCACATAATACAAGCGTGAAATAGCACCATTAGCTTTCTGTGTTTCGTGTGATGAGTGTAGGGATCCAGGGACCTAATTACAAGTTATAGAACAAAACACAGACGAGGTTTTTCACTTTAGAACAACGCAGGCGGGGGATTTTAAAAGAATCTAGGTCAAGTCAAGAGGAGTACTTTTGTTTTCGTCTATTTAACGAGAAGAACATCAAAATGTTTATAATGTTGTGGTGACATGGTAGGTATTTTGTTTCGATTACGATGAATAATAAATGACAGTAGCCAAAATGTTGCTAGTATATAAACGCACATCTAACTATAACACCCCTTTGTTTTTAAAGTAAAGCTCCAATGTTATTACCATTACCAACATTTTAGTTAAACACTCCAACTAAGCTTAAAATGCTTAGAATGAAAAAAATAATTAATTAAATACCTTAAAATGCTTTTGATGATGAATGTGTCATGGTTCCAGAGTTATATAACTCTGGACTAAATGGCAGCAGCTCTACAACCAAGCAAACTCGATATACGAAACGCCGTACTTATGGTGGGCTTGGATTGCGTCCGGTACTCGTATCACCAGCTACTTGTTCAGCGTTCTATTAAATAAGGGGATACGAAGCGTTTACTTTTTGGAGTCTAACCACCTGTTGCTTATAACATGTAGGCCTTATGAATACAGAATGGGTGCCGGTACTGGCATAATTGTTGAAGACGAATTTTCTGTTGTTTATTTTCTCATGATTAATGCTCCAAAACTTAATTTATTATTCCATTTAATATTCTCGTTGCACATTTAGTATGCACTATAATAACATCTGACGATCCTTAAATAAATAAACGATTATTGCATTGAAATAAATGATTTGAATCATTAATAATTAGTCATCAGTGATGAGTCAACATTCAGGATACAGGTGTACGATAGTCACAGTAACATACGTGAGGAAATTCGCCCACGTTCTACTAGTAGGTTAAGGTTAGACAATTGTTACTTACCATCAATTGGTAGCTTCGTTATAAAATACATTATCGGTTCATCACGAGTAGGCAGATTTGCTATTTCTTAATGCATGACCTCCTAAAACTAAATCCGTAATTAATGTAACTGTAAAATTTTAAAAATCTAGATAATAATATATAAATTTGGATATCAAGCATACAATAGTGGTAGAGCTACACTGCATTGTACTAGCTACAGAATGAATGGGTCAGCTCGACCGGTGTAGGACCACGCCCGTAAAATAGCAGCATAATGCTGCTGTGTTTCGTCGAGAGCAGGGATTCGGAGACATTTATTACTTGTTACGAGGCATTCCATCTCAGTCCTCAAGGATTTACAATTCATCTGTATTATGATTCCTTGTCAAGGATGAATGTAGATGTCATGGGCCGCCGGAATCACTTACCATCAGGTGAACTGTGTGCTCGTTTGTTACTCTCAATGAAATATAAAAAAAAACAATAAAGTATTTATAAGTAAAATTATATATACATTTTTACGTTACGTAATAGTAGTTTTACGTGAATGAGAGACTTGTAAATCCATGTACGACATGCACGGTTCCATCGCAATTGAACGCGCGGTTTAACGCGAACTGTATTCCATTACCGTGTTTTCGTTATTTGTTACCAGCAACCGGGCAGACTTCATCAGGGTAGAATTTATTTTTGTGATTATGTACAAATAACGGTCTAGCTTTGCGCATTATCAGAGCAATTTCAATACGTATAAACCTTCCGAGTAATGAAGATCATAACAAAGAAAACGTCACTGATCCATTGACTGGTTTTTAAGATTACGGCATAGAAGAGTTTTTGTATCAACTCTCGACGTCATAGTGTCGGTTCAATACGTCATATCGATAACTAATTGTGTAGCTATATCAAATTTGAGGAATACATCTGTTATTTGATAGTGGTTATTAATAGAAATTTAATATCAATTATACTCATTTCGTTCAAACTAAATTCATATCGTAAAATTATCACATATTAAATCGACTGAAACAAAAACTAAATAACTACAAATAAGAACATAAAAAAATATTAGAACTATCAAGGTTCGATGTACGGTTGAGGTTAACAATTGAGAATCCTACATTCGCCCGTCCTTTACCACTTCCGTTCGATGTGACAGATGCTTCATTGTTATGTTGTGGGAAAACTTCTGAGTGTGCTTTTGTGATTCTATTGTTTAAAATGGAGAGCTAGATTTTGTTTAGTTACTTTTCAAACATTCTATTTAATTATGTTATTACGTACAGGGTCACAGATAGTGTTAAATATGATGTCACCGGATGATAAACGATATCTGCGGATTACGAAACCCATATGTATACAAGATATGGAATCAAAATATGGATACGGACCCCAGATATAAAATAAAAATAATAATAAATTTTCTTATATCCTTTGAATAGAATACAAAACGCAAGTACTTTGAGAGAAAGCAATTATGAATTCCACGTGTATACATAGAACATGGAAAAAAAAAAGTATAAAATCAAAAACGATAGGGTCTCCGGTATCTTTTCCTTATGAAACCATATGAAATACTAGAAAAACATATCATTTTATATTGGTATTATATAAAAACGTGATAATTTGACGATTAAACTAATCGTTTCGTTTTTAAACTGTCTTGTTATTGAATGTCTCTTTAAATCTTGTGAAAAGAAAATTATATCTCATGGTCTTCTCTGTAATTTTATTTTTTGATTACTGTCAAAAACACTGGTCGGATTTTTCATAGAGGTAACAACTTTGCAGACAAAATCAATTAAAACTAATTTGTTGTATTCAAACTAAGATTCTAATAGCGCAACATAAGGCCGCATACTAATGAAATTAATAAAAATGCTCCTAATTGAAAACCTTGGAAATGTAGTGTGTTATTGCTGTTAATGCTTTATTTTGCACTGCGGTTTTTTATGACTGATGGCCACTGGTAGCCCGAAGGCATTGACAGCTTCAACGGGTTGAAAGATGACCGAGCGCTTAGGGCACTCAGTAGAGTTTTTATTAATGGGTAACCAGGACAAGTTTTCCCAAGAGGGAGCCTCGGCTTGGACTGTTACCCTGGGGGCACTGCAGCATATTTATAAATGCTTCGCTTACTTTTAATGTTTTTTTTTCTTATGGGCACTGTTAGCCCGAGGGCTTTTACAGCTTCACCGAGTTGAAAGGTGACCGAGCGCTATTGGTGCTCAGCCCAGACTGGTAACCAACACAAGAGCGTTGGGTTGGTCCGTTACCCTGTAAATTATTCGCATTGAATCTTTGTTGTAGGTGGATGTAGATTTTATGTCATGAACAAGTTTTTTATAGTCAACATTTTTCATAAGAAAATCGATGGAATCCAATTTTTTTTTTATAATAACAGTGATGACAAACGAACACATAGTTCACCTGTTGGTAAGCGATTTCAAGATGAACGTGCACTGAGAACTGAGATGGAATGTCTCGGTTCTCTTAATTGGGTTCCTAGATCTTTACACTCACCATAAGGAACACAGCAACGTTAATTTGCGTTTTCGTGGCTCTTTCACATATAAATTTGTATCTATATATAAGCGTGTTCAAAAATATATTACTAGGATATTTCACATTTAAAGATCATTCTCCTAATAACTCTCATAGATTAGATTACTATTTTTTAAATTGAGAATAATAAACGACGCAAGCACACAGTTCACCCGATGTCAAGTGATTCCTGCGGCCCATTCTGAATTATGATTTCTTGTCTAGGATGAATGTAGACGTATTCATCCTAGACAAGAAATCATAATTCAGATGCGTTGTCACCCTTGATGGCTGAAATGGCCTCATAACCAGTAATATAGGTCTCCGAATCCTTGCACTTACCAGACGAAACACAGCAACATTATGCTGCTATTTTACGCTGGTATTCTGTGAGGGTGTGGTCCTAGCCCGGTCGAACTGACCCATTGGTCCTGCAGCTAGAAACAAACTGCAGTGTAGCTTAACCGCTGTCAAAAATTCTGAATTATTGCTTTTCGCATACCTGGAGTAGGTATGCGAAATACCTGGTATAAGAAAGGGGGACTTGTTATACACACCCTGTACTTGTTGACCTATTACAAAACAAACGTCAAGGTTTGATTTCTTTAAACAATCGGAATTATCTTTCTTAGATGTTATACAACAACTTTTCATGAATATTTAATATTCAATTATTGCGGTTGACGTAAATTGAACCTCAGTAATGAAAACCGCCGATTTTACTGTGAAATGGAGGAAAATTAAAGAAATTATGTAAATTTATTATGACACATTGTAGCTTGCTGGTCGTGGCGAATGTAATGTTGTCCTAAAATTATATCATATAATATTTTTAAGAATATGGAGCTATGGGCTGAGTCTTGCGCTACATATTTCATGCAGTGAAGATGCATCTTCTGGGACGTCTCTTGTCTGATGTTCTACCGTGGGTTACCCAAAGAGATCTACAACGATGTTACAAAGATCTACCTTACAAAGAAAACCATGATCAGAAGGGTAAAATATACTCTTTAGAGAAACCAAACTAAAGAAACCAAATGGGAAAAACCAAAATCTCTGTCTGCCACATGTGACGGACATGGGTTTCTATGTCGTACGTAAAACTCTACTGACCATTATAAAACTTATTTTCATCATTATAATTATCCGTCTATTAAACTTTTTTCAGCCAGGTCAACTTTTTTAACACTATGACGGCTTAATTTTGGTTTGGGCTCAGAATTATATCATGTTGGCTTTTAAAAACAATTCTTAGCAAAACTGCCACTTTTCGGTAGCTCGCAATGGTTATGTGCCAGGGCCTGTTTAAACAACGAACACTGAAGTTAAAATAATAGATATACCATCGATACGAAAAGAAGAAGAGGAATGCAATGGTCAGTCAGATTGGGGACTGTAGTGCCTATATCGACACTTTAGAGGCATTTCGGCAGAAGTTGGAGGTTAGACTTTATGGACCTTAGGTCTAGATACGAAAATACTAAAAATACGAAAGGATTAAGAAGTCCTTTTCGTATCAGTTTGCATCACATGTAGGAGAGATAGGTAGTGGGAGGAATAACTGGTTAGGTATATACCTGAGAATATATGGTTGGTGTATTGGTTAAACTCTGTTATTATATTCGACTGCAGTATATTTTAGTGCATTTATCAATATCATTGTCTTTTGTCGTAGCTTTATCCCTTGTTACCACGCTGGCAATTGAAGAAAAAAAAATCAAATCAAAAGCAAATCTTACAGCGCTGGGATGAGGAGTGCCATACTAAAACAATAAAAATCAGATATATTTTGTTATTAATTGTTTGTGTTATTGCGATTTGTGTTTGTATTTTCACTAAGCTAAACAATTAGAAAGAAGACCACATCGAAAAACATCAGTTTTAACTCTTACAGTTTAAGTATGTATCAAATAGTTTTTGTTCGCGGCATTTAAAACCCTCGAGTCAGTCGCTAACGCTCAACAGGGTAACGGTCCAAGCCGAAGCTGTAGCCCTCTCAGTAGCCCTTTTGCTGGTTACCTACTAATAAAGGTCTCGTAAGCGCTCACTCGGTCACCTTTTAACCCGATGAAGCTGTAAAAGTCCTCAGGCTAACTGTGGCCATCAGCCCAAAAAAAAGCAGTTAAAACTATATACAGTATTGGCGTTACTTATCCATCTGTTTATTATTCAAACGGTGACTCACAGACTATTTTACTGCACTACTGTATCCAGGACAACCTTTGTCACTATCATTCAGTATTACGCGTCTGCAGACCTAGTTTTACAATCTGTACTAATATTGTAAAGAGATAGTAAAAATTTAATTATTCGAAGCGGTATGTTGTAACGTTGTAACGATTCTTATATTTCACGATATTCGCACTGTTTACTTCATGGTAAGTGATAACTATTTTAGCAATGGTATGGCCACCATGCAGCATGTCTCTAGCTTCAACATGAAAGAGACGACTCGACCGGGGAAAGACCGCGACCTCTATGGCTCACGCTATCTATCCTCAACAAACATTCAGGATTGTTTTTTGTTTTGATTGGATGTTATCACCGTTTAATGACTTAAATGGAATGTCTCGATGACATGATACAGAGCACGATTATACTACCATTGCATGTTTATATATTGTAGTAGTGCATTTCCCCGATCGATCTGTCTTTAACTGCAGTGTGGTCTATCATGTATTTAGTTAATCTCGCTCTCAATACACAATTCCTCTTCGAAATTAGATTACACATATCTTCTTTTAGATTACACATATTTTATTAAATTTTCATACTTTACTTCACCACCAAGCAACTGGTAAATAAACAATCAAAAATTATTTAACAATCTCATTCATGTTAAAACCGAAGACCGAACTCAGGATGCTTGCGTACCTTGAAAATATAAGCACCAGCGAACACTAACCAACCACGGCTCTGACTATCATAATAATCATAAAAAGGCATCATAATAGGCAGTTATTACGAGCAATATATCAATGTATCGCATGGACGTTCCACTTGTTCAGCGAATCCAGTTTTACGTTTGTGACAGACTAAATTATGTTTTAAACTTGCACCATACGTATCTAACATACCGGCGGTAGACCTGTTTTTTGAAACGTTTCTTTGAAACTACCTGTAAGTTTGGTCCAATGTGCCAGCTAACTTCAAACGTATCGAATGTTTGAAGTTGGATTGGATCCAAATAGAAGACTAAAGATTTTTTTTAATGAATATAAAGCTGTGCTTTTAATATTATTAACTTTCCTGTTAACAACTACAACTAAGTTTAAATGCTTGTGCTAGGAGGTGGTTCACGAGAATAGCCTGATGGGCGGACTCGAGTTAGTCGTTACGAGCCAGACGAGAGTTAGTTATTTTATATATCAATAAGTTCTCTTTCAAATAGGAACTAGTAACAACCTAAAGTCGCGTGATACAAAGATCATAGTGTTGATTTTGAATTGAAATTGATTGAGAAGCTAACGAACTCATGTTCATTTCTCAGTTAGGAACAACGTTTGTTGAAATATGTTCAAAAACAAATTATTAATATTAGAAGTACACGTCCCGTGGGGGATACAGGGAATCACCTTTTTAAAATGCACTATAATTTATAACGTATATATAATATAATAAATAATAAAAAAGGTACTTGAAGCTAGGGTACCTGTGGAGTTTCGTTCGCCATCTTTTTTCCCTTCATTTCTTCAGAGATCGTTTAGAGATTTAATTATGAATTTTTTTAGACTGAAAAAATAGATTTTTGTAAAATTAAGTATACTATTTCTACGTACAAAAAACAGAACATATTAATAACCGTAGTTATCTTCACATACCTGCGGCAGTTCACAGCACATAAAGATAGCTCAATTCACGATGTTTTAATTAAGTTATACTTAACGAAAACTATTACCGATTATAAAATCTATCACCGATTCGGAAAACAGTAATACAGAAAAGTTCTGACAGAAACATATTTTCAACCTTGTATCGAATAGAATTGTACGAACATATTTTATAGCAATGCACAGTAACGTTGGCGGTACAGTTTATTTGGATTCTTTGCAAGTTGGCACAGTTGGGCTTAACTATAGGTAGCAATGGCATTGCATGTACATTCCCGCGCAACGTCAACGAACCAATCGTAAGGCAGTACCGCGCCGAGACTCTGCGCAGGCGCGCGTGTTTTTAATTCAAATTTCAAAAGTACACAGCTGTTTAAGCTGGGTTATACTTTTTTAGTGACACAGATAGGTTTGTGTTTTTTTTTAATTTTGTATGTGTGTGTTAAGTTTCTTAGGAGATAACTGATGTCGATGGTCTAAGGTTTGTAATGTGTAAATATAAATATTAGTTACAAATATCCTTGCTGAGTGAGGTGATGCATGGACTAAATTATTAGTTTTAAGGTTTTTGCGCATTGTTTTGTTTTTGTAGAGGCAAATAAATTGATATCAACCTTCTAAGAGTAATGGATCACTTGCCCTTGTGTAATTAACTGTTGTTTTAGCTCTACGTAAAGGTTGGAGGAAATACGATGTTAAAGTATTTTAGTTTAGATCTTACAAGAACGAGTATTATAATTAATAAAAATACATTATACATCTTTATTATTTTTATGTACGTATCAGTAATATTACACATTACAAACATATGATACAATATTTTATGATTAATTTAATAAATTAATTAAATATGAACAATAATAAATATTTTAAAAATTATAATATTGTGAATAAAGTTGTAGAGATGGAGAACACGCATTGTATAACGGAAACAGCACGGTCCAAAAGAGGTTTTCAAAAGAGTTAAACGCACTGATTTAAAATGTCCCTTTTTTCCGAGTAAGCCATGATTTTATAAATATTGCAAAATTATTTTAATTCTTGAAACATAAATTCGATGCAAATTTCCTAAAATTCTGTTAACACTTAAGACAACCCAAGTAGCTTACTCATATGCCATACTGAAACAACAATGGTATTGTTGTGTATTTTTCTTTAAAATTTCCATGATGAGACCAACGGGAAGAAATTTTTTTAGTCCAGTGGTCCAAGTTGCAGGCTTTTGTATTATAGATGGTTTGATGATTGGTTTATGGTTTTCTTAGCAAAACAAAACACACAGTTATTCTGACATCAACCACCTGTGACATCTATATTCATTCTCGATGAAGAATAATTATAATTAGCAGTTGTAAACACTAAGGATTAAGGAAGCATAACATGTCACCAGCAAGTAGGTTTAATGTTTCTCTAACTAAGCAAATCAAATTACTAACATACAGGTATTCTGCCTTCTTCTGCCACTGGTATTCTGCCACTAACATATAGGTATCCTTACCCGGTTAAGCCGACTTATTCGTACTACATATAGCATATATGTACCTGCAGTGTGACTTTACTACCTATAAAATGTGAAGATGTCAATAGAGGTCCTCTGGGATATTGATATCTCTTTCATATTGTTTAAATATTCTACATTGTTACTGTGTGTTAGATGTTTTATAAATTAATATGTAAATTCCTCGTCTATACGATTAAGAAACAAGGACAATAATTTTACATTCACGTAGCGTAATAAGAACGTTTAAAGCAATGTCATCTATGAGAAAACCATATATGTATATTGGATGCCAAAAAATTTAAATAGATTCTATGGACGTAAAGTTGATGAAATTCATAAATTCATATAAAAATTACCTCTTAATACTTCTAATGTAAGATGTATTTATAATCTATTTTAGCACAAAATAATTATTATAATTTAAAATTTTTAGAATTAAATTCCTGCATCTCCTTTCTACGTACCATCGTAATTATTAAGACAATTAGACGTAATTTAGGTATTAACACATTAGAATCAAATCATTATTTTTGATATATAGAGGAAATAATTAGCATAATATCACCGTATTGATGTTGCTGCGTGATTATTACGTAAGTATAATCAAAAATAGTATCTTATGATTTCTTCATATCCAAAACTACATCGCCACTTATCAGGAGGACTATTGCCGTAGAGTGCTAGCTTAAAATAGGTTAAAACAGAATTTTCTGAAAATAATGACCCCAACCCTTTTTACCTTTTTGTATACAACTAACAGGATGTGTACGATATATATTGCGTATATTTATAGCGATAGAAGGATAGGAGTGCAGGTTTCATATAGCCTGTACCTTTACAATTATATTACAACGATTGTTCTCTACAATGTGTGAAAACATAGTTTATTGTACTCGTATTATTTGCCCATTGCGTACTCTGGCACAGAGTCGAGGGCACTTGGTTCTATTAAGAGTTCTGGCTATATTGTTGTATTTTTTTGTCATCTGAATTCTTCTATGCTGTGATATGTATTAACATCAAATAAGAGATGGAGAGCAGGAGTGAATGAGACAATGTTTACGCAAACACTTCCTACTTTTATTCTTAACCTATAAGTAATATGACATTAACGGTAATCTATCCAGATAACTGACAGACCGAACGTTGCATAACATAGCAGATCTGTTAAGTTTTGTTAACTCCGCTACGAAAGGAATACCACTTCCAGTCGAACTATAAATCCTACAGCTAATAAATAGCTACGCCGTGACTCTAATAGATGAACTACTTGCTCGCTTATCATCCTCTTTTTCATACAAATTCTTTGAATATATAAAACGATGACGACGATGATGCGTAATACTATGAGATGTTTGCAGCACAAAAAAACATTTATGCGACTCAAGTAGAAAAACAATGTTAAAAGCATAAAACGTGTTCTCGGTGATGATATAACGCGATTAATACCAGTTTATGAGCCCCACTTACATTTGATGTGAGAATTTATTACAAAGGTATGTTTTGCATTCAAAATTACATATTCTTCGAATATATACACGTATTTAACACACTTTTTGTATAAGTCTATCTCAGCCGAAGCCTTGAAAGTTTTTGATTTCGTGTCTGGATGTTTTTCAATATTTTTGTGTCGCTTTCACATTTGCATCTACATTCGTTTTTCTCGCCCATGTCTTACATTGGATCAGTAACGAATGAGGGCGGACTAATGCCTACGGCCATAGTTGACCTGTTTGGCAACTTTTATATTATAAGATATTGCTTAGTTTTCATAAGGTAACAAATCAAGATCGTCAAGCTTTTTCAAACGATTTTCATTGTATGATTCAAATTTTAACATTAAGCGAGTTGTAGAGTTACTTTACAAGTTGTATAATAATATAGTCTAGCTTGTAAATAAAGAACAGTACAACATAATTAGTAAATTAAAATGCAAAGAGACTCTCGCTCAATACCACGAGTTAGGAACAATGCCGATGCACTATCACAGAAACAATCAAACCGCACAACAATGAATATAGAGTTGATAAGTCATAATTAATATAAAACATCCATGAATCATTATGACGCTCTAATGAACTATTTAATGATTTTGTTTATTTTATTAATTTAAAGAAGAAGGTATGGGAAATTGCTTTTTTTATTTATCGATGGAAGTGACTTAATTATATTAGTGAGTTATAATCGAATTCCAGTAAACTCACTTGTAAACATATAAACCATTTTGGAAATTTTCTCACTAACAAACTTACTCAGCGCCAACATTAGTGTTGCATGTATAGTGACTACTTACGTAGACTCGCTGCTTGTATTTAGGATTTAATAAAGCATTTGATATCTTCATTTCACTCGGATAAATAACCACAGCAACTATATAACTACAAACTAATATATTCTTTTTATAGTGACATTGCTTAATATTTAAGTTTAGAATAGAAAAATTAAAGTAACAGATTTTATATACAGATTCTACTGTCGAAGTAGACCTTGGTATTATATTTATTGGAGCATAGTCCACCAAGAGGTTTCACTACGTATTGGCAAACTTCACCTGACATCGAATTTTTTTTTTAAATTCAATTTCGTAGACTTGTAGTTGAATGAAACCGTAGAGCTTACTATTTTGTTTATAGAATAGGTGGCAAACGAGCAAGCAGCCCACCCGTTAAGTGATCACCGCCGCTCATGAAAATCCGCAACACCAGAGGAGTGGCTCTATTCTTGAAGGTCCCTAAAACGTATCGAGCATGGCTGGAAATTAGGCGTGAAACGCATAATGGTGAATAGCCAACCATTCAGATGATGAGGATGAAATATTGATTTCTGTCCTGATGTACGATGTTTAAACTCAACGTACTACTACTTAGTGTCCAGTCATTTCATTTTAGTCCTCAGTAGCTATAAGGTATGTTTATTATGATTCCTTATTGAGGTTGAAAATGGGTGTCATAGCCCGCAAGAATCACTTACCATTATTTGCTCTTATACCATAAAAAAATATCGGATACCTACACCTACTTACCCAGTTCTACAGCAAGCAAAATTTTGACTAAAATCTGCTATCGTATGAGCTTTTATATTGGTATAAGCTTTATAATGATATAAAGTTGGCAACTAAATCATTTGTCATCTGTGGTTAACTGGAATTAGAAACTAAGAAATGTCTCAAAATCCGATTTTGCCATAACACGTGCAACACATTGCATACCTGACCTCGGTTTACACAACAACAAGCTTTTGCTCTCATGAAAACAATACCCACCGAGTCACACTTAACGTAAAACGTACGCTGCAGTGATGTGTGACAAAACCCGATATACACTTTCAGCTATTTAAATAAGCGTCCACGGCAAAAAGCGCACTAAAGTTTATAAAAATATGACTTAAGCAATATCATGTTAGTAGCATCGTCGGAATCTAGAGAAAGAAGACGAGGAGGACATGAGTACAAGTAGATATTGCTACATAGCTTTAGGTTATTATTTACTCGCAGCTTTTACTTACGTACGGCCGCGTGGCGTAGTGTTTACAGTGCGTGGCAGCATCGTTGTAAGATGGCTTTTTTTTTATTTGGAATAACCAAAAGCTGCATAATATGTATTACATCAATAATATAATATAGCAGACACAGTGTGATTACGTAGCCAACATCGTTATTCACAATTTAAGTAAAAAGTAATAAGAAACTAAAGAAAACAATATGATAAAAGTATTAAAGTTGAGTTAAGACAGAGTAAATGAATACAAATTTAAAAACTTAACATAATTAAACAAACCAAAATTAATAAGATCATGATAAGTTAACTTACATCTTCATAGCACACACAACACTCCCCCTGAACGACGCCTGCGACGCAGGCTTCTGTTTATCATTGATAATATCCGGGTATCCTTAGAATCTTAAGAGTAATCTCAGAAGAACCATTGCATTGGTAACTTGTTCCTTATATATTTGGAATACCCCAACTTTAATCAACCGGTCACATAGTACATCATAATTAAGACATTTATTAATGGTGACGATACGTTCCTTCTTAGTTCTCAGGGGTTTCGCTACTTTTTTTAGTGTCGTGCGTGCGGGGGAACCTTTCAAAGATACCTTCTTGGAGAAAGACAGGGTCCTGTGGTATTTGTAACCACGAAAACCCAATCAGTGATTCCAATGCGGGTGTCAGCAGGAATACAAATACCACAAAAAACTAAGACGTTAGTGAATTAAACGTAAAGACATAGCAGTGATTCTGATTATCCAAGCAAACGTTTTTTTATTCAAAATAATAATTTGTATCGTTTTACAAATCTGTTAATCTATTCACTTTATCTATTCTATCTATGACAATGAAATTTAAAATGTTCTAAAACAGACAACCGTAATAAAATTATAAGAATAAATTAAAAAAAAAACAGTTCTTATACTAAATTAAGCGATAATCCAAAACAAAAATATTTATTCAAAAAATATTTTTATGCAAATATGCAAATAGTGGTGAGTCAATAGATTGACATGTAGTGGGTGTAGTTAACAGTAGATAAACCTTTCTTATAGCGGTGTCTTACCCACACTCCAAGGTTACCCAGTGAGACTTGTGAATTATTATGAGCACAGGTTTCTCTGCAATGTTTCATTAAACATAACGTAATACTCGTACGTATCTATACGTTAAAGAATTTACAGTTTGCAATACAAAACTTAATTTAGTACAACATTCTAATTCTACTCTTGTATATAAATATTTTTGTATATATTCTAATGAATTTTGTTGTTGCGTAGTGTCACAGTATCTGGATTTAATCCATTAATACATAAATATAACGTAATACTCGTATGTATCTATACGTTAAAGAATTTACAGTTTGCAATACAAAACTTAATTTAGTACAACATTCTAATTCTACTCTTGTATATAAATATTTTTGTATATATTCTAATGAATTTTGTTGTTGCGTAGTGTCAGAGTATCTAGATTAAATCCATCGATACATAAATATAATGTAATACTCGTACGTATCTATACGTTAAAGAATTTACAGTTTGCAATACAAAACTTCATTTAGTACAACATTCTAATTCTACTCTTGTATATAAATACTTTTGTAGATATTCTAATGAATTTTGTTGTGGCGTAGTGTCAGAGTATCTAGATTAAATCCATCGATACATAAATATAATGTTATACTCGTACGTATCTATACGTTAAAGAATTTACAGTTTGCAATACAAAACTTCATTTAGTACAACATTCTAATTCTACTCTTGTATATAATTTTTTTTGTATAAATTCTAATGATTTTTTTTTGTGGCGTAGTGTCAAAGTATCTGGGTTTAAATCTTTAATACATAAATATAACGTAATACTCGTACGTATCTATAAGTTAAAGAATTAACAGTTTGCAATACAACACTTCATTTAATTCAACATTCTAATTCTACTCTTGTATATAAATAATTTTGTATATATTCTGATGCATATCGTTTAGTGTCCTTTTATGGCCAGATTGTTGGGTTTGGTTTGCAATTGAAGCTGGAACATGCGTACCAAAAAAAAATTGCAGTGGCGTAGTGTCGTGTTTAATACATGTATTATTGAGAGCTGGAGTATGCTTATCAATAATTCGTGATACCATGATGTATTGTGATGCCATTTTATATGGTAATTGGTGGATGTTTACTACACAGATATTGAATAAAACACAAATCAACATAATTAAATTTATATATATTGACCAGTATGCTACATGCTTCTAAAAAACAGGTGCAAATAAAAGATTACGCTAAAGAGGGGAAAGTTATTATTATTTATTATTTTGATCCTCTAGAAGTTAGTCGTAAATAAATATTTTAAGCCGACTCAATTGATAATTTTTTTTTAATTTATCTGAGAAGTTGTGCCAAACATTTAGTAATACTAAACCAAAAAACTTAAGTTTTAGGATTTTCAGTGATTTTAGAGTTTATATCTGTTGGTATATGGATTCACGTTTCACGCAAAAAAATACTGGATGGAATTCCATAAAATTCGGTAAAGTTTATGATTGTGTAATATTTAGATACTTGGTTGCTTAGTACATGGTTACTTAATGTCCGACTAAGGGAGTGCGCAAAGAAGAGTTATATTTTTACTTTCTTTAGAAGTTTTAAAATGGTTGCTGATCTTTCTATTAGCGTATATACTAATTATGTTTATAGTCTTACTTGTTTAAGAACTCTTAAAAAATTAGAATTTTATTAATTTATACTGTCTTAAAAAAGATTGTGACTTAGTTCTTTTTTATACTAGTGCCATCTATTGAGATACTTTGTCTTTAAAGTACGAATTAATAAATGAATTAACTTACAAAAATCTGTTATGTATCTGGTATGTATCTGTATATGCTTACGAATATCTGATATAATGGATATATCAGATATTCATTTATCAAGAATGCTAAAATTCACGCAATTTGTTTTTAAATTACTAATCTATAAATAAATAAATCACTATAAATCGCTTATCCTTAAAAGACGCTAATATACCTATACAATAAACATCATTAAAATGATATTTAAGTCATAACAATAATTACACACTAATTACAAATACTTTTTTAAATTCTGTTATTATTAATTAAAATATCTTTATTAATGATAATATATCCGATTATTAAACATCGATTTCCGATGAATTAACCAGTTATTACGAGAACTAAAATTCGCGATGGAATTCCTAAAGTGATTTCAAGCAATTCAGTTCTACCGGTGTGGACTACGCTGGCGCAATCCGTTATAGCTTATAAAGGAGAAACACCGTTTTTACTGTATCAAGACCGGCCGCACGCAAAGTTATAAAATATATGTGTAGCATGTGAAATTGCAATAGAGTTCACATGATGGTCAATGATTCCTATGGATCAGAAGTTCTTCCCAGACTTATTTTCTCATAGACCACTTTCAAAAATTTGCTGTTTCCGGTGGACCCCCTGCAACTACATTTCTACCATATACCCAAAACCCGACAAAAATGTGGAATATTCAAGTTTTTACAAATAACAGTCGCTGAGCTTCTTAAAATATTATCAGTCTACATTGATAGGTGAAGTCAAGCCAACATTTTAGTTCTTCACTATCGAAAGCAAACTAAGGCTATGGATCATTAAGTCAGTCTCGATAAGAAGTTGAAATGTAGGTTTGTTGTCTCTGAGGACTTCTTGACCAAAAAAAAACGTAAGTTAATATTTCAACGAATGTGAAAGTATAATTTCGGTTACGGCTATCTATTTCTGTTACAGCTACTCTATGGTTGTGGAGTGCCTCTACCACAAAATCTTTAATGTATGCATACTGGTTTATTCATTAAATTAATAATAGACATAAATATAACAATGCAAATTTATTAACTTTATATAATATTACATAAGATATATGTTGCTTTTGAAACATACACGATGAACCTTTACATTTTTTCTGTCTAATGGCCATTGTTAGCCCGAGGGCTTTTACAGTATCACCAAGTTGAAATGTAACCCTTAAAGGTAACCCAGCCGAGATCTTTACTAGTGGGTAACCAGCACAAGGGATCCCGAGAGGGAGCGTCGGCTTGGACCGTTACTCTGTTGCGCGAGAGCGACTGACGCGAAGGTGCCCGAGAGGTCTGAACTTCAGCTCGGTCAGTTGCTTCTAACGGATTATATAAATTTATACCAATATTATTATGAACTATCTGTACCACCACTTCGGGAGGCGTTGGCGCTGGAGAAACAAAAAGCCGCATGAGACTCTTTCGCACTTATCCAGATTGAAAACTTACTTAATAGTTTAATCATGTTTAAGATTGTTATATGAATCTTCATATAACAATCTTAAACAAAATATTTTTGTTTTCTTCTTGCCTATCCAATTACATCATTTTGTCACATTTAATCTAAAAGCCAAACTTTTTAAACTGATCTTATTTCTATATCGGTTAACATTACATTTGTTAGTGTTACCCTATTAGAAAGAGACACTGTACTTTTTGGGCTTCTCTTTCGGCTTGTGTTTCCAGTAACAGGAAGCCTAAATGGTTATCTAACGTTACATCATTTCGATTAACGTTTATGTTTTTAGTCACATTTATAACTTTACCATATAACAACTCGATATTAAGATGTCCCCAAAAATCAATCATTTATATGTCCCGCAAACTTGTTGTGGACCTATGACTACGGAACCAGTTGTATTGACATACAAAAAACCATGTGGTTGTCAAACATATATCAGTAAAATATAAAAGATTTATTACTTTTTTTTTAAGATTACTTAAGAGCTTTAAGCTTTATGTTAGATTATTACAACTGAATGTTATAGCTGATCTGTTTAACATTTACGTTATATATCAGTATAAGTACGGAATATAGTATTATTACGTCAGAAACAATACGTATACCGTATTTGATGATGACAAGTACTTATATCTACTAACGTTACGTTACTATCTTACTTGACTGCTGTAACTGAACCATTGATAGACGAAGAATTACAGAGCCTTGGCGGCAGTTGTCATATTGTGTCGAACAAAATTAGTTACAGTTTTTTGTTGCTATAAATAAGCCTAGCCTAGAATAATTGCCTACAAACCAATCTGCTATAACCCATAAATGTCCCATAGTCATGTAAAATAAAACTTTAATACATGCTTTCCTGGAAGATACCTACATTGTGGGTATACCAGATGTGTTTTATTGTCTACATTTTGTAATATTAAATATTTAATTATTTTTAAACTATTTAAATATCAAAATACTTTATAGAAAATATAGATATACTATAGAAATTAAGTATAGTTAATATAAATAACTGTATAAAACAAAGAGATAGAGACCTGTCAAAACAGAAATCAATCGACATTGCAATATATATTACGGTCTGAAAATATTCTAAAGCGTTCGCGTATCGATTTTCTAAAGTGGATATGCGTCGATAGTCATTGTGTAAATGTTAAACACTACGCACACGCCGATTATCTAACGGTATGGGCGGAATGTATTTTGCGATGGGTTAATAATTCTCTACTAAACATACAACAAGGAGACAGCTTGGTAGTTAGAATACTACCATCACGTTAGTATTTCTAACAAAAGGCTTTTAGATTTATTTAGTTAGTTTTTATCTGTAGCATAAATAGGTAGACTCGACCGGAAAGTATGCCAGAGTGAAATACAAAAAATACAGTTGTCAACGCATGTGCATCTTGAATCTTAGTAGGTCACCAGTTACAACCAATTATATGTTTGTAAACCCTAATGTTTAAAAAAAACCATTAGCATTATAAGGTGTTATTAGTATACTCTTAGTGCTTCGGTGTTATGATACATGAGTTTTAGTAACCAAGTATCTTGATCTGATCATGCGCTGTGTTGTAAACAACGACTATAATCAGAAGTTCACTTGCGTTGCATTCGTGTGTCGAGGACTCATACGTTAGTAATATTGATGCTTACTGTTACTTCAGTATCGCAATACAAGACACATCTATCAGATAGATGTCTAAGTCAGCTGCGTCTGTAGCATAGGCGTTAGTTCATTGGTTTTAATTTTATGGCTGAATATGACAATGGCCAACTGTTAGCCCGAGGGCTTTTACAGATTCACCGGGTTGAAAGGTGGCCGAGCGCTTAGAGCACTTAACCGATACTTTTATTAATGGGTAACCAAGGGCTCCCGAGAGGGCGCCTCGGATTAGACCGTTATCTGGGGCGCGAAAGCAACTGAGCCGAGGGTGCTCGAGAGGGCTTAACATCGGCTCGGTTAATTACTTCTGACGGATTAACTAAATTAATAATGTTATTATTATTAACGACGTTTACCACCACTTCCGACTGCGTTCGCGCTGGAGAAGAAGTGGCGACAGAAACTCCAGCGGCGTTCCTGTCTATACTAATTGATGAAAACTGGCCTGATGAAATATGGCGGTAACGCGAATAATTCTGTTTGATAGTTTCTATTGTGTTTTCAGTAGGGCTTAAAGTTCATTGGTTGTAAGATGAGTTGCATAAAGGGTTTTAGTAAGGTATAGATACCGGCTAGGTGATGCTTGTTATTAGGCTTAGGCTTAGTTGCTATGGTGAGGACAGTTGTATAAATGCGTGTTGCTATTTCGCAACATTGTATTTTATAGATTCTCATTTTGCTATGATAGCATTTATGGTTTAACACATACCTAATTTAGCTCTGTCCAAGTTGTAATAGTAAAGGCATTGTATTAGTTTACTATGACTACTTTAGTCTAGTAATCTGTTAGAGCTTTGGTCTTTCAACAGTCTCGTACTTATTTTTTAGCTAAAACGAGTCTCAACTATCAGGATCTACAACCTGAATACACTACATACACTATCGATATAGCCTTAGCATCTATTGGAACTATCCATCGGAACTTCATGATATCCTCAGGAGGAGCAGCAAACATATTCTTCGTTATGGTTTCTTCATTACCATGTAGAAGATTAGAATGAGAAATAGATAACGTATATGACCTCTCTCTCTTGGAAATAAAAATATTGTGAATACAATTTACGAGAGTGGAGTTGTCGATTGTCAATTGTTTATATGTTTAGTCGTGCTCGGTATGCGAACTCCATTCCGACTGACCGGTTTATCCACTTACAAGTCATTATTTACTCTTTATGGGTTTTAAGCGTATGTATTTAATTTTCTTCTTCAGCGTTTAAAGTTTATCGTGGAACAAAAGTTTCTCCAAGAGAGAAGCAGCGTAAGTGAGTATGGCCAGGTTTTAATGGATTTTCCGCCAACAGATTGAATGTCACAGTTCATTGTTTGCTGTGGTTTTTTCTAAGCTGGAACATGGATACGTCAGCTGGTTTTCCTCTACACTCATCCTTGATAAGCAATCATAATGCAGACGCGTTGTTACCCTCGAGACCTGAGATGGAGCCCTACATTCACCGGACGAAACACAGCAGCAATATGCTGCTATTTTACGCTGGGATTATGTGAGGTCCTACCCCGGTGGTGGTCGAGGTGACCCATTCATTCTGCAGTTAGAAACAAACTGCACTGTAGCTCTATCACTGTCAAGTTGTATTGTATGCTCGGATATAATATGTCTTTACCTATGAAATTGCCGCTTTGTATGAAATAAGTTAAAGTATTTTTTTATTTCTGTTATACAAAGTATGTATATCACCCATGTAATCGATGCATCTTTGCCAACGCAGTGGTAGTTTATTGATGCCTTTCTTGTAAAAATCACCTGGACGGGAGGCAACAAACTCTAAGAGGGAGGCGCTTTCTAATATTATAATGCCACAACGGAGGGCATGAATTTGGAGTAGCTAAACGGCTCATGAGGAGCTTAGTGGACTTTGAACCACTATTTTTATTTTAGAGACAGTTTGTATTGCATGTGTCATTACCGGAAAGCATTGAAGTAAAACATTTAAATGCTCAATGACTATAGACACTTGGGGTCGTATTTAAGTTACTCGTGTGCTGTGAAATTCAAGGCGATTGCCCTATCTGCTTGCAGCGGAGGCTGAGGCGTTATATAATAAGGCAATTACTCTACGACTATATAATTTATCACGCATACTTCATGCATCGTTGATGAATGCTACAAAATGCTGTTCTTGTATCCGATTTCGCTGACGACGACTTTTGTTTACAGATGTCTATTCGTAATAGTAAAAAAAGGCACGTTGTAATGTTGTGAGTAAAAGTTGTGTTCAGTATTAATGTGCTTTAAAGCAATTGCAGTTCGATAAGTACCAGCACTAAAAATTGTTAATTGCAACTTCCTCAGAGGTGAAAACTCGCACACTAGGAAATGAAAACGGCTTATATATATATATATATATATATATTTATATATATACATATACATATATATATTTATATATACAGTCATATATATATATATATATATATATGTGTGTGTATTTTTTAAAACTTAAGTGAGGTCTCGACAACCAGACAAAATTTAAACCTATACAAAGTTAATACTTAAGTACAAGCCCAACGATAAATTCTTTCACTACTAAATAATGTTTAACAGTTTAACTAGAAGCAGAATGAATGGGTCGACATGACTGGGGAAACCAGCGCAATCAGTTCTCCAGGGTGACAACGCATCTGCATTGTGATTCCATGTCAAGGATGAGTGTACGTATCATGGGCTGCCGTAAGCACTTACTGAACTGTGTACTGTTTTGTCATACTGAATACAATAAAAAAAATAGAAACCTAACACAAACATCACGAGTTTATTAGCATTTGTTAGAAATGCACTCAGCTACACACTGTCACGGAGTTGCAGTAATTTGTTTAATAAACAATCTACTTAGCAATGTTAAGATTTGCTCAGTATAATCGTGATATTTAAAGTTAATATAAGTAATGTATAAAGGTTATATTTATAAACTTCTTTTTTATATATAAGTGTTTCTTTATATGATATGCAAATATACCACGTGCGTATTGGTAAACGTGCAAGTCTAAGATATAAATGAAGTATTTCTAACACATGTGCGGTGCCATGCCACTCTGTGTAGAGAGCTATATATATTGTTACGAGCTGTAGCGGTCGTTGGATATAAAACAGCTTTTATCGTAATTATAATTTTATTTAACTAAAAGGAATGATTTATATATTTTTGTTTTACAGCTAAGTGTTAAGCCTTCCTCTAAAATGACTTAACAACATGTTTCAGCCTTCTGAAAATTAGAAAAAAAATTATAACTTCTTTGATACGTCTCTGTAATAATTTATTAGTAAAAGCCCCTGGTAATATTAAAAAAAGTAATGTCTTTAAATTGAATGACGTTTCTTTTTAACTTAAAACGAGGAGATGCTTAAGTGGGTGTTGTTTTTAAATGTATGAACACAGATTACTTCAAAAGCTGTCAACCGTTTTGCGCGTTATTTTTATTTGATAGCTGTAAAGTTGGTCTCTCAAAAAATTTAATTGAGTTTGTAATTCCTTCAATGATTTTTTGTTTGTGTATGAGTATTGCTGTTGGTCCAGTGACCTCTACAGCTTCATCTAAATAGACCCGCGAGCGGGAGGCCCGCTGAGTAAGGAGACAACGACGATGCTGCGAAGCAAAGCACGAAGACCGCTGCCGCACCACCGTTGCACTCCGAACCTTCAATGATATGAATATTATTCATGTACCAAAACTAGTTAGTTCTTCCTCATCCCTCAAAATACGTATTAGTACTAATAAATATGAAGAAAGCTGTTAAAGAAGACAAAACAAAAGACTGACTTCGTTAAAGTTGACGCATCAAGCATTTTACGTGGTCGAGTCACGTCGTAGTAGCCGTAACGAATAGGTCTAAACGACCGAGGAAGGGCCATGCTTTTCGGAAAACCGGCGTAGAATTATACACATGTTTTACATGTAAACCTTATGCGCGCTTGTCATTCCCAATATCATAAATAAGAAGTTTATACGATATCCAAATGTTTATATGTTCAGACGTCGACATCGATAAAGGTATTTCAATGGTCAAACATCAATTACATAATTATCACTTAACATGATAGGTAGCCTAACCTATATACGTGAATGGGTTGGTACGGTTCCTTACCATTCCTTGAAACTGTGCTGTAGATGCGAACAGGCCCTTGCGGAACATATCCGAAAGGCATGTGCTTTCAACCTTTAAACTGTTAATGCTCTCATGCTCTACTAAATTCGTAATCGTAAAGTGTAAAGTTTTGTAACAATTTGAGGGGTTACGAAATTCAATAATTGTATTATAAAAATTATCAATAATACATATGATAATATTTATTACGATTGAAAACGTAAACAATAAATATTTATTTTTATAAATAATTGCCTCAAACAGGCACAGAGTGCACATTATTTTTAAGTTTTATTTTATTTATTAAAAAGTATACAAAAACAGCATACATATTTCATTTATTTGAAGTTATTTTTATTTAATTTATTTAAGGAAACAAACGGCGGCAACTGAGTAAACTATATTTTATTACACAAATTAATTATACTCAAACCATAAACAGTTCCATTAACATAAAGACAGGATAATTAATAAGCCTATATATAGGCAATTAACATTTGAACACGAAGCTAAGACATTTCACAAGTGTGATACAAAGATAAGTGAAATATGTAATCATACATGAAATATAAATGTATATCGGGGCAGAAGAGCGATGTAGAAATTCGTTTGAAGCGTGTTTTGTTTTCGTCTTAAGTATGTGAAATATAGTGTAGTGTGCATATTTCTAGCATTGATGGTCGCAGGAAATTTGGTTGGATCTTTATATAATAATAATATAGAATGCATATGTTAGTGGACATTGGGCACTTTAGATTGGCAAAAACACAAGGTTGGCAGCGCATCTACAACTCCTATGGTGTTGCGGATGTCCATGGGCGGCGGTGATCACTTATTTATTTTATTTTATTACATTGAGAGTAACAAACGAGCACACAGTTCACCTGATGGCAAGTGATTCATGCGGCCCATGACTTTTAGATTCATCCTTGAGAAGGAATCTGAATGTAGATGCGTTGTCACTCTTGAGAACTGAGATTGAATGCCTCGTCACCAGTAATAAAGGTTTCCGGATCACTATACTCATCAGACGAAGCACAGCAACGTTATGCTGCTATTTTACGCTGGTATTCTGTGAGGGCGTGGTTCTACCCAACTGACCCATTCATTTTGCAGCTAGAAGAAAACTGCAGTGTAGCTCTACCACTGCTAATACCAGCTGCTTGCTCATTCGCCACCTATTCAATAAAAAAGCACGCATTGGTTTTGTCATTCGATCATTCTCTACGTGTAAGACTCATTTTTAAATTAGGAATTGGTTGGCAGAACTGACGTATGACGTATGAACACGCTTTTAGTATGGCCACGAAGGCCAAAGTAGTACTTTAGCGCAGTTGTGTTTCTTCTGGTGAAATAGAGAAACTGGATGCCTCATTACTGGTGATGTTCCATTCTAAGAGACTCCGATCTGACAGACTGATCAGGGTGATAACGCATCTTGAATCTTTGTTGAGGTTGTATGTATAGGGGCCTCAATTATCATTAACCAACAAGTGTGCGCTCGCTTGACACGCTCAGTGTCATAAGAAAAACATAATAAATAAGATAATAGAACAAATAAAATAATACAATTCTATTTTGATATAATTAATTGATTTCCATTATCAACACTTTTGCTTTCTGGTAAGTATGATTACATTTAATAAATTTTCCAGGCGACATAGAAATCACTCAAAAGGCATGCGGGCGTTCAGTACAAACAATAAACATTGCCACATATTTTTATTAGTTGTTTAAACTACGCACGACATGGCTTTGTTTAGTTGATATACAGTTTTTTTTTACAATAGGTGGCACACGAACATCCGGAACACCAGAGGAGACGCCTTTAAGGAAGGCGTATGCTCCTTTCTTGAGGATGATGTATGGTAGTTTATATTGTTTTAAGTGTACGTTTGTTCTTTGTATATTTAGTGGGCAGAGCCGTCACATAATTCTTTTATCCCAATCACGTGAAGGTATTCAATTCAATATATAGAAAAATACTATTAAAATTTATTTCTTTAAAATTGAAACTGTCTAAATTATTTTGTGATATTTTCACCTATTTACAAGTGCCACCATTCCAGCACGTAGTTATTAGTTAGTGGTGTGAAAATCAATTTGCTTCGCATCGCTTTCCACGGGGAAAGTCCTTATCTTGAGCGGTTATAACTGTACTGTTGTTTTTCATAGAAAAAACCAAGTTATTTTTTACAATTTGCAAACACTTCATTGTAAACAGAAAGCGGTGATAGATTTGTAGCGTCAGCTTAGGCTGCGGTCAGCGAAACTTAAAGTCGAAGCCTATTGTCGAGAATCTCCTAGGACAAGCATTTTCAGCTCAGTTGGAGTGGTTAACCGGAATATTAGTAATGGTAATAGCATAACTAAAATACTATTTAAAAAAAAAACACAAATAGCTTATGCATCGGACTCGCAACTTAATGGGTGTAGTTACAAAACCTATTGTATATTTGTGTACAGAAATTTTCAACTCATTACTATGATCAGGGACAGGCACTGTATTTAAAAAAACTCCTGGCGATAACTGGATAACGCTCGTTATCTCCGTCCACCCTGGTCGGGATAAGACCTTCTTCCAACATAATTAAAGAAATGATTATGAATTCATGATGAAACAAACACTTGCAGGTGAAAGTTGTGCTCATGTCACTTTCTTTTAGGATGTATTTATTTGTAACCAGATGATATCAACTAATTATAGTGTGCATAATTATGGTGTAAGAATACGCTCAATAACATGTGCGCACACGTGTTCTTTCCAAATTCGATGTAAGGCATATGCCATAATATCGAAAGTAAATTCGCATGCAATATGATTGCCAAATATAATATAACACAATTTTACTATAGAAGAATAAAGATAAAAAGATCAAACTGATAATATATTATAAAGTTGTGACGTGTATGTAGTTTTTCAAAATAAAAACTGACATTTACGGACAAATATGAGAACGTATTAAGACCATTTTTGGAATTTTTGGGCCTTTGTTTGTTCATTTGTTAATCTGTTTGTGTGAATATTTATCACGAAAAAAGGGCTAAATCATTTCGAATGTAGTTTTAAGAGAAATAAAGAGCTCAACTCAAATGATTATTTAGACTTTATTTTATCGTCTCAATCCAAAGATATGCGTCTCTTCCATTTAGATAGCGAACCGAGTCGAGGTTTCGTACCTCCTTGTGAGAGGCCCTCGGATCGTATTATCGTCCCTCTCTGTTGGCGTCGACGTTCTTCGTCCACAGGAGTCGGAGTGCAGCGGTGGTACAGCAGTAGTCTCCGCGCCAGCTTCGCAGCATCGTCGTTGTCTCCCTACTCAGCGGGCCTTCCGCACGCGAGTCTAATTAGATAAAGCTGTAAAGGTCTCTGGACCAACAGCAATACTAAAACACACAAAAAAAAGCGTCTCTAAGATAGGGCAATGGGTACATTTTGGTAAGCAATTCATTATGCCTGAAACTCATAATCGCATAGTGTTTTATGTATTTACAAAATAAGTTAATATATTTTGGCAGACACACTAAACACACAATACATATCATAAATCTAATAATCGTCATAAAGGAGTGTAAAGTCATAATAAATTATATAAATTGTTTACATTTGCAAAAGAAATAAAAGTTTAATAGTATTGGAAATATGTTATACTGGTAATGGTTGATAGATCAACGTAATATACGAATACGAAGTAATATTTTTAATTACGTCCACGCAATACACGGAAGGATGTAACTATATCGTGTTACTGTTATTCGTAACTCGGTTGACCATGCTTTTCGTTTTTAATGGGTAGTCCTGAAATATTTAGATTTTTCTTTATTTTTACATTGAGAGTAGCAAACGGGCAGACAGTTTACGGTAAGTGATTCCTGCGACCCATGACATCTACGTTCATCCTTGACAAGCAAACGAAATGCAGGTCATCATCCTTGAGCACTGAGAGGGAATGCCTCGTTACCAGTTTATACAGTTCTCTGGATCCCTTCAGTCGCTAGACGAAACACATTATGTTGCTATTTTACACTGATATTCGGTGAGGGCGTGTTCCTACCCCGGTCGAGCTGAACCATTCGTTATCCAGCTAGAAACCAACAAACTAAACGAAACAAACTACCATGCTTTAAAAACCTAACATTAGAAGAACACTTGCGGAGTTTTCTTCCGTTAATTATTCTCTGAGAAATATTAAAACAAAATTTAAAATGGGCTTTTCTCGCTAAAGTGTTTAGTTTATCGATTCAGCAGGGCTATGCATTTTTTTTTTAATCTTTTGGCTATTTTAACTGTAAATAGTAAATTGTGTACAACAAATAATATTTACTTATACGTATTTTGAGATAGTAACAGCAACTTAATGTTGTATTTCACAACACTTTACTTTATTTCGAGACCTGTAGCTATTTTAAATGTTTAAGTGCGTAAAGTCCTTAACAAAACTCTTCAATATCTCTATGCTCTAATCAGAACCTGGTTTTTATGATTAAATATCTATAATGGACATAAAACACGATATTTGAAACTATATAGGAATTAGTGGGGGAATGCAGGTTTTTATACTATAGTTAAGTCCTCAAATTTATACATAAAAATAAGTAATTGTTGTTATTATCCAGCAGTATATGTGGTTACATTACTAGATGCGTGTTTTAAATCGCCATTTATCTTTCAGCCAGCACAACGCGCAGATTCCTCCGGTCGAATAACGAGTACTTGTTTTGTTTCCTCTTAACGTTGCATTCTATAGATGACTTTGATTTACGTAACGTGTTCCAATGCTCCATTTTTTTAATTCCATAACAACTGGTGAAAAGCAGTAATTTTTTCCGCGATTTAATAAAATAATGAGAGTAATGAAATATAAACTCATCAAAATTGACAGAATCTTTGTCCCTAAAAATACACAGTACAGGAGAAACTCGAATTAGATTATTTGTGATAGATTAGTAGTACTTAGTATAGACGACTCTACTTTCTGCTAGATTACAATTTTCGTTCAATGACATGTACTCTCCGATGACAGTATTTTATTTTATTGTTTTACTGGTGACAAAAGTGATATTTTAATAGAAAATTTATAAACATGTTCCACAACGCGTATTCAAATAATATCCTTTTAAAAAGGGCCTGTGCGGGTCTTACATAAATACCGTGATAAGATCGTAATATAATAAATTCTACATAAGTAGGTAATATATAAAACAGTTTTAAAAGTTTGGTTTGTGACCCCTTACTTAAGTTACCTGAAGTCAGATACACATATGGAATTTATTGATAGCTACCACTATTATATTGTACTCTATTATGTATGTTTATATATATCTTGTATGTATACAGTATTTATATATGTATTAAGTATTTATACATGTATTATGAATTTAATATCTATATATGTATGTATTATTCTTTACATGTATTAGTTATTTTTAGTTTTTTACATATATCTCACCACACTATAGGTTGACTGGTAGAGAATGCCTTTGGCATTAAGTCCGCTTTTTGTGAAACTTTAACTTTTTTAAAGTTAATGCAATAATAATAATATTTAAATAATAATAAATAAATAAAAATATTCTTAGCGAGACAAACAAAACACTATAGAGAAACCGTAGCGTTTCCATGTCCGTAGCATAGCCACCACTCTCCATTAACCTCAATTACCAACCTAAATACTAGAACAATAGATTCCAGTTTACAAAAACGTCACATTTACAGTTAGCATCACTTCCGTAGTGGCTGGCGATATGGCAGTCAGGACGTGGTGAGAATATGATAAGGTTCTATAGAACTGTGCCTCCAGTCTACGTGATTTGAATCAAGGATAATTTTGAAGCAATAATATGCCATCTTTACGTGCGGCTTGTCCTTTTTGTTTACACAGTTGAATGCCCTTTAAAACTCACACAACGGGTTTCTTTATAGTTAATTATATCTCTGTGTCTCATATCTTGCTCGAAGGACCAAATTGTCTGTATTGTGTCTTGATCCAGTATTAAATAGTTACATCCTAAGGTCATACTGAAAGTTTCTGAATTTTCATAATAGGACTTATGCTACATTTTTTCTCTTTTGTTGGAAACATTGTGTCAAGCAGTGGATCTAGTCTTCAGTATATTACTTCAGTGTCATTCATTAAATTACATACAGTAAATTTGAGGTCTTCAAGTTCAATTCGTTATCTTAGCGGGAAAGTGTGGACGCGTTATCTTAGTGAAGGATGACATATTTGCGAGGACGCTTTCGGCGATATTTTACGTACCAATTTGTAGTCTCTGTCCTTTGGTTTTCAAGCGATACTGTAATGTAATTACGGAAAAAAGGAACAACCATTCTCTCGTCCTTTGCTCCGACTTTTCTTAACTTTGATCGGCAAGTCTTCAAGTGACCAATTCTGCTAACTGACTTTTCCTTATGGATTAAAGCAGTATATACAGGTTCCGTCACCTGTTACAATAATATAGACAGCCATTGACTGTCCTCAATGAAACATTTTATCAGTTTACAGCATCACCGGACAAGCAACCGTTTCTGGTCTTGCGTTAAATCATGCGGTATCCATCGAGTTTCCGTAACTTTAGGTTTATATGTTTCCACTTGACTCATTCCAACGCCTAATACAATACGAATTTGCTGGACACGTATTTTTTTTGTCAGTTTCAATCCGTTGTAGTACGGTATCAATTTTGGACTCCGCAATCGCCAACCGACCTTCACGTACATCGTCGTGGAGATGATAACGTCCACGTCTAAATTCTCCGAACCACGAATACACAGAGCTGCGACATATGGCTTCATCACCGAATGCCGTTTCAAGTCTCTGGCAACTCTTAATGTAAGCAGTCACAGCGTAAATCGTAAAAACTCAAGGAGTGAAAATTTCCACGAGTTAAATTCATTTTAATAGCGCCACACAATTTTCTAAAAGACAATCCCCAATGAAAAACAAATGACAGTCTCGCGAAAATAAAACGTAACATGTTCCTAGAGAGTTCCATTTTAGAATTACGTAATTGCTTTGATAAAAAAAAATATTGTAAGTGCCCAGTTCCAAAAATATTCAATAAACCCCACGTATATATCTACAATAGGGTTTTTTCTTATTATTACATTGAGAGTAACAAACGAGTCCAAAGTTCACCTGATGGTAAGTGTCTCCTGCGGCCCATGTCATCTTCATTCATCCTTGACAAGGAATCATAATGCAGATGCGTTGTCACCCTTGAGGACTGAGATGGAACGCCTCGTCACCAATAATATCGGTCTCCGGATCCCTACACTCACCAGACGAAACACAGCAGAGTTACGCTGCTGTTTTACGCTGGCATTCTGTGAGGGCGTAATCCTTCCCCGGTCAAGCTGACCCATTAATTCTGCAGCTAGAAACAAACTTCAGCGTAGCTCTACCATTGTATAAGCATCGTTTCTTCACGTGTACACATGCTTAGACCTCCTGATAACCTCTTGACCTTTAAAACATTGTTAATGCTCGTGTCGAGCAGTTTTTAATACTCTGCCCATCTCGCTACTGTATCTATATGTATATTTCGAGCGTGGCAATATCTTCTGGTTGTTAATACATAACATCAATTGTGTAAGATATATTCACTTACAAATAGTCACGTCGCTGGCTGACTTAGTCTGCAGTAATGTATGTGCAGTAAAATTGTAATTAGGTTCTGATGCATGCACAAGGAACGTACACAACATATTCAGACTCGAGAATTAATAATTTGTGTCCTCGGTCTGATTACTTTAAAACTAAATTTATCAAATTAAATATTATCTTTTTTTTTTTCTATTCTTAAACATGTATTTTTACAATTTTGTAAATTTAATCAAGTAATAAGTATGGTATAATCAGAAGATATATTGAAGTGACGAGGTAAATTGGAAAATGTGATATATTAATAATGTCGCATTTATGAAAGTAGATGGTTAAAGAAAACTTTGTCTAAATCTAGCTTAGATTATAGTGTATATATAAAGTCTTGGAAACGAATGACGTCATTTCCAAGTTCATTCCTATTTGTAAGGTTGATGTTAGTTTTCCTGCTCGGCGACTTGCCTGTAGGTATTTTATTTATTATACTTGGGGTGATCAATGACCAAACCATCACGTGATCCTGCAGGAGTCACTTACCAACAGATGATAACGTGAATCCTGCAGTTTATGACACTTACATTTATTCTAAATAAATCAGATGCGTTCACATCCCTGAAAGCTATATTGGCTACTATGCCTCGAAACCGTAATAAGGTCTCGGGTTCATTTCTTTGCAAAACACAGTAGCGTAATACGAATTTTAGTATAGTATTCAGAAAAGCCTAAACCCACCCCATTTACCTTGAAACACGGCTATTTTATACTGGTATTCCGTGAATACTATGATTTGCGATTATTGCTGTACCATGTAAAATTGCGTACATGAGTTAATATTATAAGTGACATTTTCTTACTTCAAAGAATTCAATAAATGTTTACTCTCAAGCTTGTTGCACTTTCGCGGTGAATCAGCGTCTAGAACTTTTACTCTCGATGCGAGAGCGTAGCCTTTTAAGAACCTCTACAGTACGTAAAACCTTCCTTGTATTCAAACAACTTTAAAATCTATGATTTCTTATACTACTCATTAAAGCAAAAAAAAAACTAACAGCATTATCAGGGCCTTTCCCTAGTCCACTACTGAACTTGGAGAGCATATACTCGTATATATAACTATTCTGGCGATAAATACTGTTACATAAATTCTTTTTTTCAACTTTTTAATTATTTTCAATTTGGAACTCGTATATTATTTTATAAACTTCTTTCGATTTTGCACCATTTCATATATTTATTCGTGTTCATTATCAAATGTGAATATATGGAATGAGGTGTTAAAGAAAACAGGACTGTAGAGATCGTATTGCACAAAGTGGGTATGGAGCCGTCGGTCATAGTCCAGACACTTAAAAAGCTTGTATTGCTATCAGTCGTATGTTCGTATATCGTACTATCAACAGATACAACAACACTTCCTCTGTCGAAGACCAGAAAATATCGGGGCGGCCGCGTGCTGTTAGTACTACAAAGGCTGTTAATGCTGTTAAAGCCAGAATTCGTCGAAACTCCATTAGGAAGCAAAAAATCTTATCGCGATTAATGAAGATTCCCCCTAGGACTCTGCCGCGTATTATAAAACAAGACCTGAAGCTCGGTGCTTATCGTCGAAATACAGGATATGCCCTAAATCAATTTTTATAGTTATAAAGAGTGGATCGATCAAAACGCCTTCGGTCGCGATACGCAGGTGAAAGGCACAGAAATATCCTCTTTACTGATAAAAAAATTTTCACGATTGAAGAACACTACAATAAGCAAAAAGATAAAGTGTACGCTCACAGTTCTAAAGAAGCTACTCAAGTGGTCGGAAAGGTACAACACGGTCATCATCCTGCGTCAATGATGGTTTGAATGATGGTTTGGTGGGGCGTGTCTTATCAAGGAGTCACGAAACTACATTTTTGTGAAAAAGGATTGAAAACTTCAGCCAAAGTGTATCAAGTTGTGAAACCTCTGTGCAATAATTTTTTTAAAAATATACCTTGGACTTTCCAGCAGGGTGCACTTGGTCACAAGGCATGAAATACCCAAGCCTGCCTTGAAACCAACATTCCGGACTTTATAAGAGCTGAAGACTGGCCCTCATCTAGCCCAGATCAACCCTTTAGACTTCAAATTATGGTCAGTTTTAGACGACATGGCCTGCTCTAAACAACATGGCGACATTGAGTCTCTTTAAAAATCTTTGGAGCAAGCAGTGGCAAGCAAAATTTCCCTTGGAAACAGTGCTTAAATCCATAGATTCGAGGCCAAACAGATAAAAGGCCTGTATAAAAGCCAAAGGTGGCCTTTTCGAAAGGAATATTTTAATAAAAATACGTAGGTACAAATTTTAATAATATTACATCAATTCATTATAAAAAAATAAAATAGATTTGTAACAGAACTTATGGCCAGACTAGGTATGATAGGTATGACATATGAATATATATATATATATATATATATATATATATATATATATGTATGGATATATATATATATATGTATGGATATATATATATGGTACAGGCAATCCGTTACGCGGCCCCACTGTGGAGTTCATTAAAAATGACGGATCCTCGGGCTAACACAGTTAATTACCATAATATCGAACACTAGTCCTTCTTGAGTATCATGAGTATCATAAAGCATTCTTTCGTCTAGAAATCAATGTTTTTCTTTTTTTATTACATTGACAGTAACAAACAAGAACACGATTCACCTGATGGTTAGTTACTTCTGTGGCCCTCACCTGCGTTGTCACCCTTGACGACTGAGATGGAATTCCTTCTTTACCAGTAACAAAGGTCTCCGGATGCCCCCACTCACTAGACAAAATACAGCAACATTGTCCTGCTATTTCTGCTGGTGAATACCAGCAGAAATAGGGCGTGTGAGGGCGTGGTCCAACCTATTCGAGCGTCGAGAGGATCAATTCATACTGCAGTTTGAAACAAACTCCAGTGTAGCTCTACCACTGTGAAATTGTTTGTGTTTAAATCAAATGAGATAATATCCCTTAAATTATTTACACTGCCATAAATTTGTGATTTAAAAAAAATACCGTATGGTGATGACTAATCAAAAACTCGTTTCGACAGTTCGTCTATAGGTGTGAAGAGTTGACTAAATTAATAAAAAAAATAAACATAGATAGAGACGTTCTTTTATGCAGGGCATCGTTCACAAGTTGCCAAACTACTTACTACTTAGGCACTGACCCGTAATGTATTAATGTATGCTAATGCTTGAACTTGTTTAACTTTACACTGTCAAGGGCTAAAATTAAGGCAGAAGGGCGTTGTCACAATACGACGACCAGAATAAACAAGAAAAGAATTTCGTCGTAATTCCATTTTCTTTAACTAAAATAGAAGTGATGACTGAAAAAATAAATATTACCTGTAATAACCTTAAATCTTATTAAACCGTGTACGTTGTTTATATTATTATTAAATTATTAACACATGTAAATAAGCGTATGTTCATAACTATAATATGTAATATATATATATACATAATAAACTTTGTTCTTGTTTATACAATCCTTGGTTTATTATGTATTTCACATTATCTCACTTCACCTTGGTTGACTAGTACAGGATGCCAATATGCATTAAGTTCGCCTTCTGTAACCTATTTTATGTTGAAGGTAAATGCTATAAAATATAAATATATAAAAAATTATACAGCAATATTTTTTATATATTCACTTGTCTGATAGTGTGAAATTTATAATAAATTACCTGCAGATATGAGATTATTAAATGCGAATAAACTTAAATACAAAATAATGATGAATTTATTCGTGCGATGGTTTTTACTCAATTAAAGAATTTTTGGTCTATAAAATACAGTGTCATTTAATATAGTGTTTGTGTAAATGAAAAACTTTAGGTACTTTATTATTTTTGAATGGATTTATTCATTGTTATAAAAAAATTGTTTACGTTTAACGGTTTCACGACAATTTGATGATTGACGTCTATTTGGCTTATTGAGTCACGTATAGCAATCTGACCATGTACGTGAACTAAAAACTATAGCTGTATCGTCAGCATATGAAAATAATGCGCCGTTTTCAAGTTTGAGATCGCAGAGATCATTCATGTACACCAGAAAAAGACTGGGACCCAGCAAACTTCCCTGTGGCATGCCGTAACTAACAGACAACTCAGAACTAGTATACAAATTGATCTTCACATTTTGCGTTCTGTTCTGTATCTGTTAGGTAGCTATGAAATAGCAATAATTGATTACCTCTTATTCCTATTGCCTCCAATTTTCGCAGTAATATCGCAATAGAAACTATGTATATAGGTATGTATGTATCATACTATTTTTCTTTATAGAGTAACACGATCTATTTGATAACATCGACACGGAACTCTTACGTAAAATGTCCGTTTTCTTTAATTTTATACAATATCGAAAGGTAATATTTAAATAAGGCGCCGACGCGAATATCTTACTTGTATTACGAAATCTTTACTGGCAATAATACGGATACAAAAATACCAATTTTATTTCGGAATAAAGAAAATCTTTGATTCGAATCGTGAGCTATTTTATATATTCACTTGTCTGATAGTGTGAAATTTATAATAAATTACCTGCAGATATGAGATTATTAAATGCGAATAAACTTAAATACAAAATAATGATGAATTTATTCGTGCGATGGTTTTTACTCAATTAAAGAATTTTTGGTCTATAAAATACAGTGTCATTTAATATAGTGTTTGTGTAAATGAAAAACTTTAGGTACTTTATTATTTTTGAATGGATTTATTCATTGTTATAAAAAAATTGTTTACGTTTAACGGTTTCACGACAATTTGATGATTGACGTCTATTTGGCTTATTGAGTCACGTATAGCAATCTGACCATGTACGTGAACTAAAAACTATAGCTGTATCGTCAGCATATGAAAATAATGCGCCGTTTTCAAGTTTGAGATCGCAGAGATCATTCATGTACACCAGAAAAAGACTGGGACCCAGCAAACTTCCCTGTGGCATGCCGTAACTAACAGACAACTCAGAACTAGTATACAAATTGATCTTCACATTTTGCGTTCTGTTCTGTATCTGTTAGGTAGCTATGAAATAGCAATAATTGATTACCTCTTATTCCTATTGCCTCCAATTTTCGCAGTAATATCGCAATAGAAACTATGTATATAGGTATGTATGTATCATACTATTTTTCTTTTATAGAGTAACACGATCTATTTGATAACATCGACACGGAACTCTTACGTAAAATGTCCGTTTTCTCTTTAATTTTATACAATATCGAAAGGTAATATTTAAATAAGGCGCCGACGCGAATATCTTACTTGTATTACGAAATCTTTACTGGCAATAATACGGATACAAAAAATACCAATTTTTATTTCGGAATAAAGAAAATCTTTGATTCGAATCGTGAGCTATTTTATATTGTTATAGGGTGGTTAGGGGGGTGGCCGTTAACAATATTAATGGCCACCCCCTTATCTTATCCCCTTACAGGACAGAGATACATAACAAGGTTTTTTTTATATATAGAATAGGTCACTAAAGAACAAGCAGCTCACCTGATGGTAAGTGACCCGCCACAAAACCAGAGGTGAAATTAGGTAGAGGTATTTTTTATACAGTTAGGGAGTGAAAAATGAGCACATATTTTTCCTGACGGCAAGTGATTATTGCGGTCACACATATGTAGATCTTCGATAAGGGAACCTCAGATCGACGCGTTGTTAGATAATAAAATGGACATTCTCGTAACCAGTAATAGTCTCCGGCTTACTTACCAGACGAAAGACAACATTGCTAAGCGTCTACTTTACGCTGACGTTCTATTAGCGTGTGTTCCTTTCCTGGTCGAATGAATTTCTATTATGCTTTAATTTTCAACTGAGGCTAATCTATTTTATACATATATATAAGATCCACCGAGATAGTAGAAACGTGTAAGGAATATTACTTCATAACTACACTAATACTCCTATTATTATTTGATGTCGGAGGAAAATCTCCAAAATATAAAGATACCCCAACTTCTGGGAGGAAGACAGAGATACGTGGTTCTACCTATTAATTTAATGGGTAGACATCCCTGGCTTCGGGATGGCCATAATCAGTGCATTAGAAGGAGTTCCAGGGGGTTCTACGAAAAAACGGTCATAGGGATGCAGCCTCGCTGTGCTATGGTTGGTATGGTCCCTCTCGAGCTCACTTCATTGGCGGATTGGGGCTGCCATCCTTATAGCCCGCCTAAGTCCCCTTTTAATAGCCTTATACAACAGGAACTTTTTCCGTAGTCAGAAACAACTGATCAAGCCTACGTTTGGCCCTCTCGATCACCCTCGAGTCAGTCGCTCTCGCGCAAAAGGGTAACAGTCCAAAGCGAGGCTCCCTCTCGGGAACCCTTGTGCTGGTTACCCATTTATACAGGTCTCGGCTGAGCGTCCTAAGCGCTCGATGACCTTTCAGCCCGGTGAAACTGTAAAAGCCCTCGGGCTTACAGCGGTCATCAGCCCGAAAATAAGAAAAATAAGGAGTATACCATGTAGTCCACCATCGGACTTCACGACACACTGCTGGATTTCATCCTTTTATTGTGAACATCCCTCAAACCCGAACGAAGCGCTTTGCTTCGTATTTCAATATTCGTACAGCAAAGGACTGGAATAGTTTGCCCGCGTCTGTCTTTCCCTCCGATTAAATGTGGTTATTTTCAAGAGTAGAGTGAATAGGCATTTACTGAGCTAGTGCGCCTTACCATCAAGGACTGCATATCCACATAAAATCAGGTGGGATAGTGATCAAGCACTTGCTGAGAAAGTTTAAAAAAAAACCCCTATTCTATGCCTGCGCAAATGTTACAGAATGTCCGCGTATAATATCAACTTAGAGGTACTTTGTTTTCATGATTTTTTTTTAATGTGATATTTGTTTAGGGTGATAACTATGTCACAGTTCATCAGCGGTCCATGGCATCTATGTACATCCTCAACGAAGTTTCAATATACACATTGGCTGTCTACCTTTGAAGAATGAGATTGAAAGTTTCGTAACCTGCATACCATGTATGATAGAGTTGGAATCACTACACGAAATTCACACACTGGTATTCTGTGAGGGTGTGCCTCTTCTTGGTCGAGCTGACATAATCATGCTGCAGTTAGAAACAAGCTGAGGCTTTTGAAGTCTTCCCCTCTGTATCGGCTTACCGCTGTTGCTAATCATGGACTCGTGGCAGAAATGTATAATCAAATTTAAGGAGGAATATTAGAATCAAAGGTATTATAGACCTTAGCCTATTTAAAAAAAAAAAAATGAAAAATTAAACTTCGTTACCTATATTACATATTCTACTACCATGCGACTCTTATCATGTCTTCGAGATATTTTTTAAATTAACCTTTTAAACATGCAAGTCTCCCAAATACTATTATTTTGCAACGCCAAGCTCTTAGTATGTCATGACTTAAAATTACAATTTGCACTTACACTGGTGCCGACAAACGGATTGCTTGCGAACCGTGACAAGATATGCGCGTCGGACATTTAGCACTTCTCCCTAGAACCTAATTATCAATGCAAAGCGAACCATTTAATTACATCCTTCGTAGGTACCATTACGGGAAAATAGGCGTGAGATAGGTCCATTTGCGTGTGAAACACGGAAGGTAGACAAATAACTGGTTAGAGAGACAGGAAAAGCCTAGTATGATGGAGTACGTTATATCTTATATTTCGTAAATAATCGACATATACAATAGACATATATAACGACATCGCTGCTTCACCTTGATCGATTTGGGCCGAAGCAATCTGTTCATTAGATGTCGATTTAAATTTAGGAAGTCTTCTATACTCGACGGCCAAATCAACCATGGATTTCATTCTTACCGTTTTCAGTAATTATCAATAGCTTTGCTTATTCGCTTTGTTTTGCTGCCACGTAACTTCGATGATTTGATGACGATGATCGACGATGATGATTTTCAGTTATTATAAACAGCTTTGCTACCAACTACAGGGAGTTGTGCGAATGTGTTTTGGAAGTCGCGTTGAAATCAAAGTATGAATATAATCATTAATGAATGAACATAAATAATTAAATTTAGTTTATTTAAATTTAATTATAAGTAGTTTGCGTAAGTTAAAAGCGTAACATTGTTATTACACTGGACACGTTTATTAATTGCGCATAACGTAATATTCCCAGCATTCACGAGCAAAGTCAATGACTACGCGTGTTCCCATGGAATCGATGTTAGGTTAGGGTTCACGTGGGTTCAGTCTTTCTATAAATATATGTTAAAATTTTATTTTTGGTAAGATATATTATATATATGACATCGTTTTGTTTTATTGACAAATGTTTTGACCGATACACTGTTCTTTGAGATTTTTTTTATAAACAATACAATACGTTAAAAATTACATTTCAAATACAAGTAAATCAAATTTTATAACCTCGTTAAAACAGGGATAGTAGTTTGTTTTCTCCTAAATACAGTGATAATGTTTTTGAACCAGTCAGACCCAATTGTTGTTATGCGGTGTAACTTGATATTGTCTTAGACTTCAAGGGTTATGTATAATTTGATTATTTATCAAGGATGGGTGTATGTGTCTTGGACAGCAAAATTTATTTACTAATTTCGTATCATTCATCTCTAGGAATCTAAGCTAAGATAATCTACAGTTATATTTAAATTTATTTTCTTATTTCAGGATCATGCAAGAAAAGCAAAAGGAAGAATAGAGAAGAAAACTGTCTTCTCAATCAATATTGAGATGATGTGGTCTTTCATTACGAAGGTAAACGTGGACAGCTATCCGTGATGCTGAAAACAACGAGGGGTCAATGACATTTTGTGTAACAGACGTCTTTAATTGAAAATACTTGAATCCTGAGTAATATATGAGTTTAAATATAGTAAAATATTCCTATTTTACTACATTCATGATATTAAAATATCGTAAGCGTATTAGCGAAAAGAAAAAAATGTTACGATAGATATCGCAAAAGAATACAATACGAACATATCATATAAAAACTTTTAAAATATTTGAGCACAGATTAAAAATAACAATGACCAGATTATAAAAGAAAAGAAAGAGACAAAAAATAAAAATGTCAACAAGCAACGACCTCAGTGATTTGGACTCCTCGCCAAAATTGCGAATGAAGCCGGCCGTCAGCAGAATTTTCTGTTGCAGCGTTACTGCAGCCTCAGGGTTCATTGCTGCTTACGCTCTGGTGAGTAATTTAAGATTTTGAATACAAGAAGGTTCAAAGTTCACCCTGATATTATTACTTCGGCACATAGACATTCCTGTTCATGCACGATAGGCCGTTTGCCACTACTACTAATAAAACGGACTAAAATAAAATGCTGTAATCTTGCCACCGATTTCACTCAATCGGTATGCACCAATTAGCCAGTATGAGTATGTTTGGACTATCCAATTCACTAATTTGTCTGGCGATTACGTAAGGATCCATCGGACCTTCATAACCCGTATCTCGTCGTTTCCGAAATATTGCGTCCTTAACTATTCCGGTCGGTTGAGTTCAAAGGCGTCTAAGGTATAAGACATCTAATAATGCCACCACTGTCATGATTGTGTTATTTTATAAAACTAAGGTTGATAAACAGGTTCACAAATTGTCTAATAGTAAGTGATACCCGCACAGCTTTTTATCGTATCTATTGTAGATTTCCCCGCTGTATCGGGGAATTTTTAAAAGATACATTGCCTTTTTGAGGGAAGACAGACTAACGTGGGATTTTTATCCATTAAAACTGCCTCGGTGGGGAGGCTCCGGGATTTCCTACGGAACGTGTCGGTGCTTCGCTGTACTAAGCCTAAGCACGACCCAGAGGAAGCAGCAACTCCCCTAGCAACCCCGCTGTGCTGCAGCAACACGGAACCACTGCGCGTTTTACGACAGACGGGATAAATTGAACTATCGATCCCTATTCTATGAGCCTGGAATTACAAGGCTGTGGTGTGGCCACCTAAATACATCCTTGATAAAGAATCATAATGCAGATGCGTTTAATAATACACTATGCGACCTTACTAAAAGAAACACTATTAATCAGTAAAGTTCTACCCTACCACTTAGGCGCTTGACATAGAAAACAATCACCTTTGACAGAGTACCAGTGTAAACTAAAGTTGCTTTTGTATGGTTATTAAATGTAACAAGTCGTCACGTCGTGTACGTCACAGGAATCGCATACCATCAGGTGAACTGTGCTCGATTGTTGGTCGCTGAAGAAAATAACGTTTCTATCGGTCGGCGTCTTACTAAGCCGGTGGAAGCACGCCGTACTGTTATCTCACGGCATGTTGAAACTAGGCCCCGTCGAGAGTAAGAGCAGTAACGCATTCGGAATACGTAATATATCGCCGGGAGATTTCTGACGACTATTATTTTCGGCCACTGTTTGATTGCGGTCGCGATTAGCATTTTAATATGGAAATTACGCAATTTTGTAACGAAATCTTAGACTCATTTGCTTACAATGAACTTTTTGATAAACAATGTTAGTTCAATTGTTACTCGTAGTTGAATTTGATGAGCTGTTTAAAATAGATCTACTAGCTTTGGTAAATTTCTAGCAGTGAGTCTTTGGAAGTGTGGTAGTTAGTGACAAGGACGGTGTGTTTTCAGGGAATTTTGGATTTGTCATTGTCCAGATTTAAAACTGTTTAAAGTCCATTTTTCTTTAAATTATTATTATTTTCGAGTATACGTTTAAAGTCATAATCATTTGCCATATCAGGTCCAATATCTTTATTTCCATGATGATCCATAATTTATCCCAATATCCATTCGCATCCAAATGCTCGATGAGGCTCGATGGTCCTGAGTACTCCTAGTAATGTGGCTTTCGTGCCTCCGCATTATACAAACACTTCTAATCAGTGACTTCTTGAATAGTCTGTCAACTTCCTAGCTTTCCTATACTCTTCTTGTCAATTCTAATAACTCCAAACTATCATTTAAACATTTTGATGTCAACAGCGTCGAGCCGCTTTGCACCCGACACTTTTGCTGACCAGCATTCCGAGCATTACGCTTTATATACAACATTACCGATTGAAATACGCCTTATAAATGTTTCTATGTTAACACGGATGGAGTTTTTATAAGTGTGTGCTTAATAAATATATCCTGAGCTGATGGTTCTAAATGGCTATTAAAAGATTTACGCTCCAATAATGTTTTACTTAGTAAAGTAAGTTCGTTCAGCTTATTATCATTAAACAGAGCTGATTATAGGAAATGTATTTATCAAGATCGAGTTACTGGCTATGTTCAAGCTTAAACTTTTTTATAGTCACCGACTTTAAATTGTTTAACATGTTATGACGTAAGCAGGGGCGACAAGATACAAACCTAAAATACGGGACTTCCCCAATAATTTCCATGGATCATTCTGTCATCAACCCGTTATCGATACTTAGCTACTTGCGCACGCGAGGTTGATGCGTCATCCCTAGAAAAGATAAAAACGGCCCTTTTCAGGGTCACATTACGATCTATACAGTTTCTCTATGATTATTTTTATAATTTTTAATTAAAAATTTTCAGATAGTGAAAAATTATTACTAATCATACTTAACATAATTTAGCATATCGATCGTACCTATCCCGTTATCGATATGCACCTCTACAATTCTTACGCATATCACTACACCTCTCCATAAGACCTGTAAGTGCGAGCGAGACAGACAGATAAATATGATATATGACCCGAAGCATCAGTTCTTAATGCGTCGACTATAGTATTTATAAACCGATTATATACTGGAGGATGCTAATAAAAAATGGGCACAGAGTTTCTACAGAGATTCCTACGACAAATGACAGCTATGTACATTCAACCCTCGGAATCATGTTCAGATGCGTTGTCTTTACAGAGGTATAGGTTGTTGATTACTTTAAGATTAACACGTTATGCCTTATTAGTAGGTAATCTTAAGATGTTGTTTTGCGTGTTATTATTAATTATTTCTTTAATATTACAGGTCGCATACGCGATAGCGTTAATATACGAGATAGTGTGGGTGGTCGAGTCGCAGAGCGGTCTTCCAGTTGCATCAGCATTACTGATGGTGTGTTACTCCATCGTCATAGCCGCCACTGTTACCCTCGTGCATGGACTCATATCTGTAAGCGGCATTGCGATATATTTTTAAGCTTCAATCCTAAATTGTAGCTACAAGTATAATATTATTACTACGTACTATACTTTATTGCACACCATAAAAATAATTCTCTCCAGTCCGTACAGATAGAAGCGTCGCTGGAGTTTCTTGCGCCACTTCTTCTCCAGCGCCCACGCATTCCGAAGTGGTAGTACAGGTAGTTAATAATAATAGCGATATTAATTTAGATAATCCTCTGTCAGAAGCAACTGACTGAGCCGAGGTTCGGCCCTCTAGGGCTCCCTCGAGTCAGACGCTCTCGCGAAACAGGGTAACGACTGAGTCGGTCACCTTTCAACCTGGTGAAACTGTAAAAGCCCTCGGGCTAACAGCAGCCATCAGCCCAAAAAAAACACAAAAATAAAATAAAAACAAATCACAAAAAGGAAATGTTTTCTCTAAAGACAACCTTTACACTCTTACAAAACTTAGAATAGAATACCAGAATAAGTATGTGTCATTTTAACATTGTTACATGTGACAGTTCTAGCTCGTGTCATGGGAAACACCTCCACTAGTATTCGCGTTGTTCTGCGTAACAGGACCACATCATGTTGTCCGCCCTGGTTTAACTTTACTGGGCGATCAGGGGTGGCAACCCTGATCCCATTTTATGATAGGCTGGGCAAACGTTGGCTCTATTCTATAAGCTACAGTTAGCCTTCCATGATCCTACCAATGTCATCTCATACGGACTATTTTGTGTGTGAAGTACTTACTCGAGTCTCATTCAAAATATCTTTTTTTTTATATCTGGGGGGAAATCTTCGAAAGATACCCTACCTCCTGGGGAAATACAGGGTTATGTGGTATTTCTAACCACTAAAACCCCCCGGTGGTTATCCTCAGTGCATTGGGAGGAGCTCCGGGATCGCCAAAGGAACGCAGCGGTGTCCCTCTGCACGGCGTCTGAGCACGTCCAAGGGGAGGTCAAGCCTCCCCTAGATCCCTCTCTGTGCTCGAGACCGCTTCGAGTTGCCGTTGCCTCCCCGGGTCCGCTTGCCCGGACTGTCTGAGCCCCACCCTGAACGCCCGCGACCCTAAGTCCCCGTTTAGTCGCTTTGTATGACAGGCAAGGTGTACTTTAGCCCTATTCTTATGCCCGGGACTAAAGGGCTGCTCATTCAACATATCCATCTCAATATATCTCATATCTTATTGTACATGTTTTTATATCAAAATAGACTACTAATGGCACTCTTTAGTATATATTTATCTCGTTTTTAAAAAAGCTTACATGTACTACAATATATCCTGCACGACTGACTTCATCTGGTCTTAAGCAATCAGAAGAAATTTATTATCATATCTATATTATATTTTGTAATTTTTCAGAAAAACAACACATATCTGTTGGCGTGGTTAATAGCAGTTATATTGGTGCTAATACCAGAATGCGCGCTGGTCTTCTACATGTCGATTAGTCATTGGGTAAGTATCATTTAATTATTTTAAGTATTTCTTATGCGAAATTAATGAATTGAATAAATAATTTTTACTAGATTTTTGAAATCGATTTCATGGGCTGCCCCTTGCAATCGAATGTCGCCGATGGGGGCGATAGCTTGACGTTCCAAAATTACACACTTTTTTTTAATTAACAGCACAATTGTGAAATTATCCTAGAGTAGTTGTTTGTAAAAATTAGATTGGGAGTTGTTGGTAGCCTATATTAAAAAATCATTCCAAGTGTAGAGAGTTATCGTATAATTTACAGTTCGATTTAAATTTTTTAGCCTGCCCAAAGCACGGCCTAACGCCCGCTATCTTTAGACAACAACGTACACATTTACCATTTCTGAAGTACTAATTTTTACATGCCATAATCAAAATAGATGCCAAATATAATGTGTATTGACCTAGTATTGTCAGAACCCACCCAATCTTACCCTCCAATGTATCTCCAGTAAACTAACAACAGTACACATATTGAAAAAACTGGATAGTGAGGTCCAATGTAGTAAGAAGTAGACCTAAACATCTTGGTACCCGAAAAAATAAGTTTCTGAAGTTATTTTTTTTATTTCAGGGTCTACAGGGAGTATACGGTGGTGCGGAGTTGGCGTGTTACGTTGCTCGTCTGCCTGCCATCGTGTGTGGAGTCGTGCTAGTGCAATCTGCATATGCACTCAGGGAGGCCAGGTAAAAAAAAACATTTTATGTCATATGCTAGGTAGAAAGAAACGTGGCTTGTAATACACACTGGCATGGGAAAACGTATACACGCACACACCCTACTCTAGGGTCCTCGAACAGCAGACGAAAGAACGGGTGGGTCGTTCAGTTAAGGTCAAACAAGACAGCCCCGAGGTCGGCTACCTGCAACCCTTTGGTTGTGGATGCTTCCACATACACATGAGACACTCTTGTTATATTGGTGTACAACTAAATAAAGTTTTCTGCATCTAGATGGCTGCGTCGATCTGTGCTGGTCGAAATACGTAGATTAAGGATTTCACTGAGTGAGTTCGAACTGTCTGTTATCGTGTCGACATTGCCATATCAGTGAAAGTTGTTTACATTCTTGAATTATTCTAGATTATAAATGTCGGTTACCGAGCCAAATACTCATGATTTGCGGAAAGTTTTGATTTTCTGCATACATTCGAATTAAGCTGGTTTCGTTGAATGTTTCCGAATAATTACGGTGAGTCTGCTCTGAGTGAAAGAACGTATCGGTTACAACGTTTTAAGTGGTGATTTCAATGTCGAGGACAAGAATGGTGGTGGGAGAGATCTTTTTTTCAAAGACGACAAGTCGGAAGCACGTACCAAGAGCAACCATCACAGGAGATCGGTATCGAACGCAATTGATGCGTTTGAGTCGTGCATTGAAGGTGAAACGGCCACAGTACCAAGAGAGGCACGACTAATTGATCCTCCAGCCTGACAATGCTCGACCACTCGTCGCGAAACCGGTCATACTTGGAAACACTGGATTTGATTACCGTTTGTTTTCGTTCGGTGACGCACGGGCTGGCGGATCAGCATATTTTCTCGTACGAGGAAGTCGAAATATGGATCATATCATGGATCGCGACGATAGTTGCTTCTTTTTTTCGAGATGGGATCCAATAATTGCCGAAAATATCGGCAAAGGTTGTAGCTAAGCGACGTAAAATATTTGGAATAATACACCTGTAAGCACTCTTACAATAAATCTCTTAATTTTAGAAAAAAACAGCAGGAGCAAAGTTGTACACCAATATATTTTATTTACATAATATCTGTATGTTCCATTAACGATATATATATGTATATATATATATTTATATATATAATGGAGTCAACCGGTTTTTAACTAAAGTAGAGCCACGCTGCAACTAGTGTTGAGCTGTGGCATGTATATGTCGGATCGACCGACGTCAACATATTACAAATTTTTGTTCACTTTAATAATGATGAAATCGATCACCTGATAGCATGCGACACCTACGTCCCGTGTCATCAAATCATCCATTTATCATGATTCTAGAGAATCGTTTTTCCTGGGGACTAAGATGGAATGCCTTGTTACCGGTACTAGGATCTCCGAGGTCACTGGACCAACAGCAATACTCATACACAAAAAAAAGTAGCATTAAGCTTATTTGTTAAGGTATTATAAACTTTGATAGTGTGAGATCAATCCTGTTGTTACTTGGCTCGTGGGAAGAATAAGCTTACTATTATTTATATGTAATTGTTTTATGTATTTTAGAAAAGCTGGCTACACCAACGGCGCGCCAGTGAGCGGAAGCGAATTCGACGCAAGCCACTATGTGCCCGAGGCCCCATCGCATTTACCAACGATGGCTTTTTACCTGACAATGGTAAATCCGTGTCCAGACTTTATACAAACTATACTAATCTTTATTACCGAGTACGGTGCGACAACTGCAACGAAAGTCAAATGAAAACAAAAATGAGAGTTACATTTTATTTTTAACACTACATCTACATCTACTACATGTAGATAAATACTAACTAAAACTATCTAAGGTTCGGCTGCTGTGATTTATATGGAGACCAGGAGAAACCGATTTTTTTATTACTGGTAAAGTGGTAGGAATAATATAAGAAGATACAAGAGGTTAAAGCCTATGGTTATATCTAACCTTTCTTTTCTTGCACCGTCACTATGAAAGTACGGTACCAACCTTAAGGATTAAAAAAGAATGTACCATTACAAGTATTACTGTTTCCGGTATATCTCACATGGCAAAATAGAGCGCTATTATTTTCCGCTGGTATTCTGTGAGGAACTGGTCCATACCCGGTTGACGCGACACATTTATGTTGCTACAAACTTTCTTTCAGTGTAGTTCTACAATTGTTACTCCACAATATATCGGTATCGGTTCTAACCTCTTTGGTTGTTAAAAAACTTAATAAATGATCAATACCGCAAGAAGTCTTATTTAAAGTTAATAGTAATATTTCTCTATTTCAGGCAAATCGGGTTCAATGCCGGACCTTCGTCGTCACTTAGCCACAAGACAATCAATGAACCACGGATACTCAATGATACTGCCCCAGCCTCCTCCAGCTTACTGGCATCACTTATCCGACCGTCAGTACGCGGCCAGTCTTCGCGGATATCCGAAACAGTACTCCTCACCTCAAACATACGGAACCTGGGTCGGCCCTAGATCTGGACCATACGACAATCCGTACAAACGCCGACATTCCATAGTCGGCGCATTTAATACCGACGAATATCCGCCTAAAGGTTTCGACACGTATCAGGACGACCGGATGGATTGCAAGAGTGAGATTGCGTATCCATATTACCGCCCGTATCCTTACGATCCACGGATGTATCCACCAGATTACGATCCAAGGTTTTATCCAGATTACAAGAGAGAAGAGGCGGCATATGGTGTCAATTTATTAAGACACGATCCGTACCATTTTAGTGGGTCGAGAGAGAGGGTGTTTCATAACCTTCGTAATAGCCATACGTCTGTTGGTAATGAATCTGATGATTTGACTAAGTATAAGGATGTTGCTTTATAATTTTTTTTTTACTATATTACCTTATTTTTTTATTTTTAATAACATGTAACCGAGATATACAAAAAAAACACGGTTCAAGCGATATTGAATTTTCTACAAATAAAAACTAGTAAGTTCTTGGTAAACTATGTCTGTTGTATGTTTTTTGGATCTCTCTTTTAGATCGTATTTCGGGACAGCCTTCTTATGTACAATAGTACTAACTTATCTCATCGTCATTAAAAACCAAACTCTTTGATAATGAACATTTCTGACAATAGGAAATTGTAAATTTATACGGCTTTGTAATTAAATCAGTAAATTAATTGCGAATTTTTATCACGTTGTTAATAAGGAATTTTATTTATGATCTACAGTTTATCAGAAAACGGTAGTTTTACAAATTCTCATCGTAGTACCGTTTTATACCTATAAAATCATACCTGAATCCGGGCGTACCTATTTATAGAATTGTCCAATTCATCATTTTAGGTGAAGTCAACATTTCTGCAATTTAAAAGAACTTTAATTTACAAAACACAGTGGCTATACTCCATCATCAGGTGAAATTTTGAAAATGAAATGAATTTAGTATATACGACGTGGTCGTCACCATATCCTAAATTGGACAATGATTAGTGCATTGTTTTGTAAATCGACAATAATATTCACAGAAAAAGAAATAGGAGCAAATGAAATATATCCTATTATTTTTTTTATATTATTTTACATAAGAGAACACGTAAATCACGTAATATGTTGACTAATTAAATTACTGTAGGTACTTGTGGTATTATTATTTTAAGTACTTTCAAAATTATTTATCTGATCCCATGTTTATCGTAGTGATATAGTTTAATGCGAAAATTGTACACAATGTAATTATAGTAATAAATTAGGCGTTGTAAGATAATAATTTAGAGAATTGCAATAAACAATTGATATTTAAACATGTCAATGTTCTATGACATCGACACTGTGTCATTGTGTCCGATAATGTAAATGCAATGTTTACACGGGAAAACTTTATATTGAATATTCAGCAATCATCAATATATTAAATGCAAGATATAATTAAAAGAATTGTAGATTGGGTGCTTCGTCGAATAATTATACAAAGAAAAAAAAATATACCGTTTCAATTTTTTTGTAATCAAAAATGTTTGATTTTCTGCAATCAATTAAAATCCAAAAAACGTGAACACTTTTTCTTTTGACGCTTAGGAATTTTTTTACCTATTATATTCGTTAGTCGTTCGGTTTATATCAACGTTAACAATATTACCATATCTAAATATATTTGACTGTTTAGTTTTTTAATACATACCAGACCATGTTTTACCCCAAAAGATATGTTTAGAAGAGTACCGATGATAAATATTAGTACATACAGTAGTATAGTGATATATAATTTTATATAGTAAGTTACCTAATAACCAAAGGTGTTTATAATTTGCTCTTTTAAAATAAATGTACGATAAAATTTGCAGTCAGTATTTTAATAAGGAATCAGAAAATAAAGTCTTTTTATGAAACAGTTGTCTAAATTTTATTTTATGACCCTTTTCTTTGTTCTATTGTTTTATACCCAACAACTTCTGGCCGTCTCCTTTCATTATTTTCCTCAGTGCAGGCAGTGAGACATATGAGTCACCAAACTCATGTACTGTATCTGTTTCCTAAAATAATGAAAACTATACGTGGATCAAAAGAATGCGTCAAATGTTTTCGTGTGGTTGAAAGAAATTTTACTAATTTAATATAACGTATATTAAATACTTTCTATAAAATTATTAATACATATTAATAATAATGAGAAGAAATATATTATTATCATTAATATTTATTTATATTGCTTGTTTTTATTGTGATATAATAATTTTAATTATTACATGCAAAGCATTGAATTACATAAAATTTAATAAAAATAAGTTTAAGAATAATGTATAAAATACGTATATACTCACGAAATACTAGTCAGACAGCCTTTATGCGTGCTGAAACTGTGTAAAATATTTCCATTAAGTTTTACTTTAAAATCGTAACTGTAATTATAATTATTTCAGTTCCTCTTATCCACTGCCTCAGGCCAATTTCCATAAATTTCTTTGGATACTCCTTTAGATCAATACAATCAATCATACTTGCTACATCCGTTTAAATGGAATTACCAGCCCTTCTAAGAAATCTGTAAAACTAGGATTTTAAATATTATTACATATATACCCGCAAGAGTTAACTTGTAACTTCGCTCGCATGACGTAAGAGCGAGGTACTGACTCACAAATAATATCGTCTATTTGTCGATTTTTTTTTATGGTTAATTGTTTTGGTTTTATAACAGTGTTTTGTATAATTAATTATAGTAACATAATTAATTATACACAACAATTATACAAGCAGAAAATTTAAAAGTTTTTTTACATACTTAAACTATTTACTGGTTATCTATTGATTGTATTCCAGATAATTCGCAGTAGATGTCACTGTCATTGTCTGTACAGTAGCTGTCACAATCTGAACCACCTTCGTATTCTAAATGAATGATTAGTTCCTGTTCGTGCGTTTCTTGGATTCAATCTTTTACCGAACATTCTCTGCGTAATATATCTACGTGATTGACCTCCTTTTTCCAGTAATCGATGTCAGATGTAATCGATACAATTGAGTCCCTCGTTAAGTTTTCAATTTTCCGCTCTGATTGATTAATGTTTTTGTCTGCCAACCTTTGCTTGACTAAATTCCATATATACTCTATGGGGTTTAAATCGCAACGATGGGGTGGCAGACGTAAGACTTCGTGTCCGTGATCTTTAAAAATTTTATCAATCACTTCTTCTCTGGTTTATTTATTAGTAGTAGTTGATACAATTCTCTTTTAGTCATACTCTTCTCAAAAAACTTATACAATCAAGTAAAAAAAAAAACAAACGAAATCAAACGCACGTACGTTAATTGTGAGACTGCTAACGGTACTGGCGCGTCGATGGCGAGAGCGGTAAAAAGGCGGGAGGGGAGCGCGCATTCCGCTCAGGTCTCAAGTAATCCAACGTGCTGCACATTGGCTATAACTCTTGCGGGTTATAGCCAATGTGCAGCACGTTGGATTGGCAAATGAGCAACCGAAATGAACGCACAGTTCACTCGATAGTAAATTATAACTGATAACCCTGAACACTTACTAGCATAGATATGCTCAACATGAACAACGTTCAGTTGCCTTAAATTATTTGCTTTTAATACCAAAGTCAAAATATAAATAATCCCTGCATATTATCTACCCGGTATATGTATTTTAGTTAAAAAATGAAGTATTTATTCTGTGGCGTATGGATTTTCGATCCACACTTTCGAACTGCGGGGACTGGCAACACGGAAGGGCGGTTAAAAAGAAAAAATACGACAAAAACGGAGCAACGTTTTTGGCAGACAGATTGAATTACTTCCATTATAAGTTAACGACGATTGTGTTCCTGTGGAACTTCCTGAGAACGACAAAAGAAATCAACACGTTGTTTTGTGCATAATCATCCTCCTAACCATAATTTGTTTTACCATCGTCTGTCCATCATTAGTCCACTAATCGACACAGGCGAATCTCATAAATTGAGGCGATGCCGAATAATTTTAAGTATTGAGTTTATCAGTGAAGAAAAATATATAAAAATCGTCAGATAATTATTTTAGTAAGTTTAAGTATCTATTGCATTTCCTAAACGCATAAGGCTTCAATGTTTCTACCTTCTGTTTAAATCCAACATCAATTTATTTTAAACTATTATAACACAATGTAATGAATTAAATGTATTGACATTTGACATTTTTAAAATTTTATAATGTATTTCTTTACTTTTCAAACTTACACACAGTATCTTTTTTGAAAATATTTTTACTTATTTATACATAGATTTTTTTCCTCTGGTATGAATTTCACTTTGCTTTCCAACTACAAACACAATATAATCTTTAGTAATGTTTGCAATCACTGTGTACATTTTTATATGAAAATTGTGGAGTATTGTGACACAGTGTTATAAGTTTGACTTTTGTGTCCCCAATCCGGCTTCAGCGTTCTCTTGTCAGTCAGAAATTCGGAATTGAAGTCGTCGACATTTCTCAAAAGTTTCTAAGTTTTGGTGTTTAAAAGTAACTTTTTTAAACTTACTCATGTGACATAAAAGTAACTTTAATAAACGAAACGTAAATTTTCAATTATTTCACATAGCTTAAGTAATTATTCTTGTTATGTGTTGTGTATAACTGTATTATTGTTTTGTGTAGGTGGCTACGTACTCGATGGATTGTCCTAATGTGAAAGTGTTTTTCGCATAAAGTTTAACTTCCATTGTTTGAAATATTCCTGGTACTGTTCAGGGAATGCCTAGTGTTTTTCTTGCATAAGATAAAGTAATGATAAAGTTTGTTGGGATGTGTTAAAGCGTAACTAAATCTGCTATTTTACGGGAAACATTTTGGTAAGTTAATATTAATATTATAAATGAACAGAGCTGTGTAAAGTTGTTTGTTATTTAAAATTAAATATATTTCACAATGCTGACTGGTTTCTTTCAAAATAAATGCAAAATGCAGTACATATTTCACGGAAACTTGATAATTTTTATTCACCTGTTTTTATTATCAATATAGAATCGGAATTGCATTACAAACCTGAATAAAATTGTTATATTATTTTATATAAAATATTTTTAAATGCACCTTATATTTCATTGAGTTTATTAAGAATTGTGTACATTAATATATAAGGTTACATATTATTACTTAATGTTTACAAATAATTTTATGAATTGTTGATATCAAGTGCTAAGGTTACAAACATTCAATTTAATTTTAATGAAATGGAAGACAATATTGTAAACAGTCATCCCAATTTTTTTTTATTTATTACAATCTCTTCAATATTTTTATAGAAGTCACTTAAATTACCTGCCAATTCTTTTCTCTGCTTTTTAATGCTAACATTTAATAATTTTATAACCTTAGTGGAGCAGACCTAATTGTTTATTGTTATTCTTTGTTTGTTTTATTTTCTCTGTTTATTTTATGTTTTTGTCTGTGTGTATTGTATGCCCGTATCCTTACGATCCACGGATGTATCCACCAGATTACGATCCAAGGTTTTATCCAGATTACAAGAGAGAAGAGGCGGCATATGGTGTCAATTTATTAAGACACGATCCGTACCATTTTAGTGGGTCGAGAGAGAGGGTGTTTCATAACCTTCGTAATAGCCATACGTCTGTTGGTAATGAATCTGATGATTTGACTAAGTATAAGGATGTTGCTTTATAATTTTTTTTTTACTATATTACCTTATTTTTTTATTTTTAATAACATGTAACCGAGATATACAAAAAAACAACGGTTGAAGCGATATTGAATTTTCTACAAAGAAAAACTAGTAAGTTCTTGGTAAACTATGTCTGTTATATGTTTTTGGATCTCTCTTTTAGATCGTATTTCGGGAAAGCCTTCTTATGTACAATAGTACTAACTTATCTCATCGTCATTAAAAATCAAACGTTTTGATAATGAACATTTCTGACAATAGGAAATTGTAAATTTATACGGCTTTGAAATTAAATCAGTTATTTTATTGCGAATTTTTATCACGTTGTTAATTAGGAATTTTATTTATGATCTATAGTTTATCAGAAAAACGGTAGTTTTACAAATTCTCATCGTAGTACCGTTTTATACCTATAAAATCATACCTGAATCCGGGCGGACCTATTTATAGAATTGACCAGTTCATCATTTTAGGTGAAGTCAACATTTCTGCAATTTAAAAGAACTTTAATTTACAAAACACAGGCTATCATCAGGTGAAATTTTGAAAATGAAATGAATTTAGTATATACGACGTGGTCGTCACCATATCCTAAATTGGACAATGATAAGTGCATTGTTTTGTAAATCGACGGTAATATTGTCAGAAAAAGAAATAGGAGCAAATGAAATATATCCTATTATTTTTTTTATATTATTTTACATAAGACAACACGTAAATCACGTAATATTGACTAATTAAATTACTGTAGGTACTTGTGGTATTATTATTTTAAGTACTTTCAAAATTATTTATCTGATCCCATGTTTATCGTAGTGATATAGTTTAATGCGAAAATTGTACACAATGTAATTATAGTAATAAATTAGGCGTTGTAAGATAATAATTTAGAGAATTGCAATAAACAATTGATATTTAAACATGTCAATGTTCTGTGACATCGACACTGTGTCATTGTGTCCGATAATGTAAATGCAATGTTTACACAGGAAAACTTTATATTGAATATTCAGCAATCATCAATATATAAAATGCAAGATATAATTAAAAGAATTGTAGATTGGGTGCTTCGTCGAATAATTATACAAAGAAAAAAAATATACCGTTTCAATTGTTTTGTAATCAAAAATGTTTGATTTTCTGCAATCAATTAAAATCAATAAAGTAGCATATTAAGATAAAATATATGTTTAACCATCAAAACGTGAACACTTTTTCTTTTGAAGCTTAGGAATTTTTTTACCTATTATATTCGTTAGTCGTTCGGTTTATATCAACGTTAACAATATTACCATATCTAAATATATTTGACTGTTTAGTTTTTTAATACATACCAGACCATGTTTTACCCCAAAAGATATGTTTAGAAGAGTACCGATGATAAATATTAGTACATACAGTAGTATAGTGATATATAATTTTATATAGTAAGTTACCTAATAACCAAAGGTGTTTATAATTTGCTCTTTTAAAATAAATGTACGATAAAATTTGCAGTCAGTATTTTAATAAGGAATCAGAAAATAAAGTCTTTTTATGAAACAGTTGTCTAAATTTTATTTTATGACCCTTTTCTTTGTTCTATTGTTTTATACCCAACAACTTCTGGCCGTCTCCTTTCATTATTTTCCTCAGTGCAGGCAGTGAGACATATGAGTCACCAAACTCATGTACTGTATCTGTTTCCCTAAAATAATGAAAACTATACGTGGATCAAAAGAATGCGTCAAATGTTTTCGTGTGGTTGAAAGAAATTTTTACTAATTTAATATAACGTATATTAAATACTTTCTATAAAATTATTAATACATATTAATAATAATGAGAAGAAATATATTATTATCATTAATATTTATTTATATTGCTTGTTTTTATTGTGATATAATAATTTTAATTATTACATGCAAAGCATTGAATTACATAAAATTTAATAAAAATAAGTTTAAGAATAATGTATAAAATACGTATATACTCACGAAATACTAGTCAGACAGCCTTTATGCGTGCTGAAACTGTGTAAAATATTTCCATTAAGTTTTACTTTAAAATCGTAACTGTAATTATAATTATTTCAGTTCCTCTTATCCACTGCCTCAGGCCAATTTCCATAAATTTCTTTGGATACTCCTTTAGATCAATACAATCAATCATACTTGCTACATCCGTTTAAATGGAATTACCAGCCCTTCTAAGAAATCTGTAAAACTAGGATTTTTAAATATTATTACATATATACCCGCAAGAGTTAACTTGTAACTTCGCTCGCATGACGTAAGAGCGAGGTACTGACTCACAAATAATATCGTCTATTTGTCGATTTTTTTTTATGGTTAATTGTTTTGGTTTTATAACAGTGTTTTGTATAATTAATTATAGTAACATAATTAATTATACACAACAATTATACAAGCAGAAAATTTAAAAGTTTTTTTACATACTTAAACTATTTACTGGTTATCTATTGATTGTATTCCAGATAATTCGCAGTAGATGTCACTGTCATTGTCTGTACAGTAGCTGTCACAATCTGAACCACCTTCGTATTCTAAATGAATGATTAGTTCCTGTTCGTGCGTTTCTTGGATTCAATCTTTTACCGAATATTCTCTGCGTAATATATCTACGTGATTGACCTCCTTTTTCCAGTAATCAGATGTAATCGATACAATTGAGTCCCTCGTTAAGTTTTCAATTTTCCGCTCTGATTGATTAATGTTTTTGTCTGCCAACCTTTGCTTGACTAAATTCCATATATACTCTATGGGGTTTAAATCGCAATGATGGGGTGGCAGACGTAAGACTTCTTGTCCGTGATCTTTAAAAATTTTATCAATCACTTCTTCTCTGGTTTATTTATTAGCAGTAGTTGATACAATTCTCTTTTAGTCATACTCTTCTCAAAAAACTTATACAATCAAGTAAAAAAAAACAAACGAAATCAAACGCACGTACGTTAATTGTGAGACTGCTAACGGTACTGGCGCGTCGGTGGCGAGAGCGGTAAAAAGGCGGGAGGGGAGCGCGCATTCCGCTCAGGTCTCAAGTAATCCAACGTGCTGCACATTGGCTATAACTCTTGCGGGTTATAGCCAATGTGCAGCACGTTGGATTGGCAAATGAGCAACCGAAATGAACGCACAGTTCACTCGATAGTAAATGATAACTGATAACCCTGAACACTTACTAGCATAGATATGCTCAACATGAACAACGTTCAGTTGCCTTAAATTATTTGCTTTTAATACCAAAGTCAAAATATAAATAATCCCTGCATATTATCTACCCGGTATATGTATTTTAGTTAAAAAATGAAGTATTTATTCTGTGGCGTATGGATTTTCGATCCACACTTTCGAACTGCGGGGACTGGCAACACGGAAGGGCGGTTAAAAAGAAAAAATACGACAAAAACGGAGCAACGTTTTTGGCAGACAGATTGAATTACTTCCATTATAAGTTAACGACGATTGTGTTCCTGTGGAACTTCCTGAGAACGACAAAAGAAATCAACACGTTGTTTTGTGCATAATCATCCTCCTAACCATAATTTGTTTTACCATCGTCTGTCCATCATTAGTCCACTAATCGACACAGGCGAATCTCATAAATTGAGGCGATGCCGAATAATTTTAAGTATTGAGTTTATCAGTGAAGAAAAATATATAAAAATCGTCAGATAATTATTTTAGTAAGTTTAAGTATCTATTGCATTTCCTAAACGCATAAGGCTTCAATGTTTCTACCTTCTGTTTAAATCCAACATCAATTTATTTTAAACTATTATAACACAATGTAATGAATTAAATGTATTGACATTTCAAAATTTTAAAATTTTATGATGTATTTCTTTACTTTTCAAACTTACACACAGTATCTTTTTTGAAAATATTTTTACTTATTTATACATAGATTTTTTTCCTCTGGTATGAATTTCACTTTGCTTTCCAACTACAAACACAATATAATCTTTAGTAATGTTTGCAATCACTGTGTACATTTTATATGAAAATTGTGGAGTATTGTGACACAGTGTTATACGTTTGACTTTTGTGTCCCCAATCCGGCTTCAGCGTTCTCTTGTCAGTCAGAAATTCGGAATTGAAGTCGTCGACATTTCTCAAAAGTTTCTAAGTTTTGGTGTTTAAAAGTAACTTTTTTAAACTTACTCATGTGACATAAAAGTAACTTTAATAAACGAAACGTAAATTTTCAATTATTTCACATAGCTTAAGTAAATATTCTTGTTATGTGTTGTGTATAACTGTATTATTGTTTTGTGTAGGTGGCTACGTACTCGATGGATTGTCCTAATGTGAAAGTGTTTTTCGCATAAAGTTTAACTTCCATTGTTTGAAATATTCCTGGTACTGTTCAGGGAATGCCTAGTGTTTTTCTTGCATAAGATAAAGTAATGATAAAGTTTGTTGGGATGTGTTAAAGCGTAACTAAATCTGCTATTTTACGGGAAACATTTTGGTAAGTTAATATTAATATTATAAATGAACAGAGCTGTGTAAAGTTGTTTGTTATTTAAAATTAAATATATTTCACAATGCTGACTGGTTTCTTTCAAAATAAATGCAAAATGCAGTACATATTTCACGGAAACTTGATAATTTTTATTCACCTGTTTTTATTATCAATATAGAATCGGAATTGCATTACAAACCTGAATAAAATTGTTATATTATTTTATATAAAATATTTTTAAATGCACCTTATATTTCATTGAGTTTATTAAGAATTGTGTACATTAATATATAAAGTTACATATTATTACTTAATGTTTACAAATAATCTTATGAATTGTTGATATCAAGTGCTAAGGTTACAAACATTTAATTTAATTTTAATGAAATGGAAGACAATATTGTAAACAGTCATCCCAATTTTTTTTATTTATTACAATCTCTTCAATATTTTTATAGAAGTCACTTAAATTACTTGCTAATTCTTTTCTCTGCTTTTTAATGCTAACATTTAATAGTTTTATAATCTTAGTGTAGCAGACCTAATTGTTTATTGTTATTCTTTGTTTGTTTTATTTTCTCTGTTTATTTTATGTTTTTGTCTGTGTGTATTAATTGTAATTTATTTAAATGTATAAATGTATTAATGGATCACTGTTATCCGATAATAAATGAATTGAATTCAATTGAATAAAGGTTTCATAATAATATGGTGATAACAAAGCAATATGTTTAAGTCTTTTCTTACACAAATAACTTCAAATGTGATAATTTGCATATTTATCTTTTACGTAACTTCACTCCAATAATTACTATATATCAAAAATAAAAATAAATATATATTAAAATTGCCCAGGAGATCGTACTAATTAGTAATTTTAAGTGCTATTGTTATTTAACTGGAGGTATTCATGAAAACATTTGAGTGTGGTCTGGCCTTTAGGATATTGTGTAATAATATGCCATATAGACATTTAAAATAAAGGGATAATTTTTTTTTAAATATTATATGTATACATACACAAACATTTGTTACAATAAATGGTTATATTCTTATATACATAAAAACTAATTTACATTAAGATCAACAAAAACATCAAAAAGTTTTTCAGAAAAAATATGGAGGTATAAATAGCAAAATTTATGTATTAATGTAATGAAATTTATTTTGTAGTTAATAGAAATTCTGAGTTCTTTATAATGTAACAATGTTTAACTACCTTAGTGTGCTCCTATATGGCAACAATTTTAATATTAATATTCTAACTTAATGTGGTAGCTAATAAATTAAAATACTTTTATAGCTTGCAGAGCATTGCAGCAAGGATGAATGTGCCACCTCAGGTGATTGAAGGAGACGTCTTATCATCAGGTAAATCATATATATTTAAATAATTCAAAAATTAATTTTCACTCCTTCAAAAAACCTAAGATTTGTTCTAAAATTATTATATAATTATTGATAATAGTCTGTTCAGTTATTTTATTGGTTATTGATTTAAATTGTAATTGAAAAAAAAAATAACTATCTCATAAGTCCCTCTTAGCTAAAACAATGGAGAGAGTTATGTATGTTGTAGTTTTTAATGAAAAATCCATCTAAGAGCTGCCGAGACGGCTTTTGAACTATGCAAATGAAGTGGCAATGTGCTAATCATATCTGACTTAGAAGCTACCTTCACTGGATAAACATTTTAGAGTGGATAAGGTGATTGGGCTAATAGTCTATGATAACCGACAATCTGACCAAGAATCCCATATTAGAATGAATATGTAAACATAATAGAAGTGATACTTTGACATGAATAAAAACTTATTTTACATTAACTGCATGGTAATTTATTGAAGTTTAAAAATAAAAAGACTGGAATGATAAAAACTTAATAATTATGGTTATGTTTATTTAGTATTGTAAAAGTGATATAATATATGTTTAAGTATTGTAATGCGATATTATTTTATTGATTTTCAACCTAATCAAACAAATTAGGTATTTACTATCTCTCTGTATGTATTAATAAAATTGCATAGAATAAGAAACGAGATCGATCGAAAACTTATATCACATTATTCTATTGCTGTCCTAAGCGATGCCCACACTCGCAAATGTCTGTTTTAGGGACAAAATGGTGGCTTCAAGCATTTCGACGCCGCACTCGCACGAACCTCAAGGCGGTGGTTAATTAATAACGCGCTTGTTGTATCTCGTATCAGTCAAACAGAGTGGGATATGTCACTCCTAGTAATATATAACTTCGTTATAATATGTAACTTCGTGCTGTGAAGTTCGCATTACGATGTGCGACGCGCATCGTGTAAATTCACTCTTATGTATTTCTTTTTCATAACACGCCGAAAGTAGTGTAACTTCAAATATATATAATAAATAAGAAGTATATATAATAATAAGATAATGTAAATGTTATAACATTGTAGGGGCCTAATACTACAATCTCAACTGGTGTTAACTGACGATAGTCTTTACCAGAGGTGGCCAACTTTTCTGTATAAAAATATCGACTCGTTATGATAGGCGTAGTCAAAGGGGGGAAGAATGGGTGTGAAATGTATACTACGTTTATACACTGTGTTTCACTATAACGCGTATTCCAGCTAGGCACCGGTCCATCGCGGTCGACTTGTTGGCCACACCTGGCCTATACGCTTTTTTCTTGAAGATATTCAGATTCTATACCGATAAAAATATTGACTCAGGAAAAGTATAATGATTACTACTGTTGGTATTTTTTTTTATTTGTAAACGAGCATATAGTATGCTCCCGATGGCAAATGGTGTCCGAATCATATAAACACTTACGTTGATTGTCAGCAACAAGTCAATATGGACATACTTTGTCACCCTCCGAGGTCTGAGATGGATTACTTAGCTGCCTCGACTCATGACCTCGACTGACTACGTCTCCGGATCCCTACCTTCACCATTCGAGCGTTATACTGCTATACCACCCTGGTAGACTACGAGGGCATGGTCCTTCGCTGGTCTAGTCAACTGATTAACTAGTGTTTGTCATTTTGTTTATTTGTAAATTTTCTCAACGCATTTGTATGGCTTTCAAAACTACATCATGATGACGGCATTGTTTTTCGGGTTTGGGTGTACTTGTGCGAAATTGCACGCCCTCACTGAATACTAGTGTAAAATAGCATCATAAAACTGCTGTGTTTCGTCTGGTGAGTGCAGGGATCCGGAGACCTTTACTGGTGACGTGGCATTCAATCTCAGTCCTCAAGGGTGACACGCATTTGCATTATGATTCCTTGTCAAGGATGAATGTCATGGGCCGCAGGTATCACTTAACATCGGGTATTAATAAAAAAAATTGCAGTCTTATTCCATACCTTCCGTTCCGAAAGTCGACGACGAATAACAGAGCGCCTTTATGTTTGAGCAAATATTTTACAGACATCTGTAAATGTTGTGGTTGATTTTGAAAAATTTCTCAAGATGGATCAAGCACTAGGTTATGGATAATAAAAACAATAGTAAAGATAAATTGTCGAATAAATTCTTTTAAAAGTCTATGAATAATCTAATATGTCGAACAAATTAAACAATTAAAACAAACAGAGTATTATGTCCTCTCTTTAGGTTTCGAGCTAGGTGATATCTTAGTTATTATCGGATGACAACAACTCAACATAGGATATATTGTAGTTCCGTTAGCATTCTTCAATAAAATCTCTCGTCTTCCCCAGTCCAAAGTAATGAATGTGCAATTTCATCGGAGGAAGGTTCAGATGCTATGTCAATGACACTAACAATACTTGATCCGAAATAACCGATAACAGAGGGATATTATCAAACAGTTTGTGATACACAAACCTTATCCCTCTGTTATCGGAAATCGAATCCAAAAACTTTGACGCACAGCCTATTCTAAACCTGTATCCCCCGCGACCGTCGCACAGTTGAATTAGTATGTGGATTCATCGTATTATGACAAATAGTTACTAAGCCTTTAAATATTTTTTCCCATGCTCCGACATGTTGAAATTACATGCATAATGTTTCACATTTCTACTCAGAAATAACAATAGACACGCATTCCTTAGACATTACTTTTGTAAATATAAAATATGGCTCGAGTCGTTTGAAACAAAATTTGTGTATCAGATTGGACTGGGCATTATTTTTTTATTACATTGAGAGTAATAAACGAGCACACAGTACATCTGATGGCAAGTGATTCCTGCGGCCCATGACATCTACATTCATCCTTGACAAGGAATCATAACGCAGATGAATTGTTACCCTTGGTACTTACCATGAAGGTCCCTGGATCCCCTACACTCACCAGATGAAACAGCAGCATTATGCTGCTATTTTACGCTGGTATTCTGTAAGGGCTTGGTTCTATATCGATCGTGCTGACCCATTTATTCTGCAGTGTAGCTCTACCACTGTTAAACGGGTATTGTACACGTTTGTTATCTATCCCAGACATGGTATCTGTACCATTTTCCCATTTGCAATACCATGTGTATATTCATTGTAACGGAATAAAAAAGAGAGCGAGTCCGGCTTTTCCGGCACTATAATATACTCTGCGCAGTTTTTGTTATCTGGTATACCGAAGAAATCGACGTAGTTGAAATTGATCAGACCGATTTCAATTCCTTATTTTTATTGCTGATGACCACTGTTAGCCCAAGGGCTTTTACAGCTTCACTGGTTTTTAAGGTGACCGAGGGCTTAGGGCAATCAGCCGAGACCTTTATAAGTGGGTAACCAACACAATGGTTCCTCTCCAATGGAGAGGGAGCCTCATCTTGGACCGTTACCCTGTGCGCGAAAGCGACTGACTCGAGGGTGCCCGAGGGAACCTTTCTCGGCTCGGTCTAATGCTTCTGACGGATTAAGTGTTACTAAATAAATTATAAATTTTTGATATTTTTTATGAAACCAAGCTAAATATTTTACTACAACTTTTCACCCACGTTCGATGCATAAAGTTCACCTCGATGGTAAGTGATGAAAATACACCTACATATATCCTAGTGATAGAAAGGCTGCCAACTACTGTTACCAGTAATTGGGCTTCCATTTCCATACACTAACAATAACACACGAAACACAACAAATTTATGCTGCATTTGCATGCGGGTTTTGTATGAAGGCGAAGTCGACCCATTCATCGTGAGATTAGCGAAGGTAACCCAGATTAATTATTATGATATTACGACCCCGAACGGTTCAGTCCCAATGATCTGATGATGGAAATTTAAAATTTAATATGATATAATTTTTTTTTATTGAATGCGATAACATCGTAACAGCGTAAAATTGATGTTATTATTAGAATTTTTCTATCATTTAAAACGTTATTCTTCTCCGTAGAAAAGAGCTCTATATATATCTATATATATATAAGTTTCGTTATAAAGAGTTTAGACTACTATATATAAACCTGACGATGGCTTATTACATCTAAATCTAGCCTCAGCTAATATTCCAGATGGACATGCGTTATCTGCCCTGAAGATTAAGATGGAATACCTCTCTTCTTGTAATTGGATCTCCAGTTCCCCCTGCACACACAATACGAAACGCAGCAGTGTTGTTCAGTTATTTCACGCTGATAGTCTTCGAGGGCCGTGGTCCTTCCCCGATCAAGCGATTCATTATCGTGGTTCTCTCATTGTAAACAAGTATTCTCGTAAATATTTTATGCTATTGTCACAACAATGAAACAAAACGATTTTGTTCAAATAAACAGGAAATAATTCTAATTAGAACTCGAACATTTCTCCAAAAGTTATTGATTTATATAATCGGAATGCGTTTGTTTCCATATGTTGTATTAATAACAAATGCAATTTGCAACACAGATTATTCGACACGATTTTTGATATCAGCAGGTTAACAGTTGAGCTGATAAGGTGGGGCTAGATAAGGTCAAATCGTGGCGGGATTACGTACCGTGATAAAGTCGGAAGGCTATGTAATAATGCGTAGGCGTAAAACGATGTAAATATAAGCTGAAAAAAAATAGTACGTTTTTATAAATAATCTTCCACAAAAGGAGCGTAACGTTAAAGACTTTGTGTGAAATTTTTTCGCGTTGGTATAATTTGATTTTATTATGTTATGACGTGATGAACATTCAGACGATTCGCCTGATGGTAAGTGATCTCAGTGGCCCACGTCACTTATATAGAACGTAGTATGAAAGAAAAAGATAAGGAAGATATTTAAAATCCGTCGCTACAAAAATCAGACCAACTACTAAAGCTACCGATGCATTAACACACGTAATTACTTACAAATGGTAATGGGCCGGGCATGTAGCTACCAGAGATGGACCAAAAAAATTACCATGTGGAAAGGCCCTCAAGAAAAACGAAACAGAGGAAGACCTTATAGTAGACGGGGAGAAGGTATAAAGTAAAAATTGGACGACCACACTGGATCGAAATTGCCCAGTCAAAAGAAAACTGGCTGGCGTTGAAGGAGGTCCTTATCCCTTTTATTAACAAGTTTACTTACTTTTTCTTACTAAATATTCAAAAAAATATTAATAGTTAAAAGCAATGTTTAAATGTTAGTAAGTAAAAGTATAAAGAATTAATTAGCATGTGTATGTTAGAATCACTAAAGTTGCAACTGGAAATAAAAGGCTTTTTTATTTTTATTTTATTTATTTATTTAACATCATATATTGCGTCAACCCTCAGGTCTAAGATGTAATGCCTTATCACCACTAATGAGTTCACCGGTTTATATCAATCACGAGACGCGCTAATCTATTATTTAGAGCGGCGGTCATCACAGACCATGAGATGAATTGTATGCCCAATTGTCAAAAAACATGTTTTTTTTTTATACGTGTGCGTATTTGTTTTCTTATCAAACTCTTTCAATTTCTAATTCTCTTATCACAGTTTATAATGTATTGAAATTAGATAGTATACGCTGGTATTTTTCGTTAGATCGGCCAACCGCATACTTGATTGCTTGATTGAAAATGTGGCGTTTCATCTCTGTAAATCTTGAATCTTCGTTGAGGATTACCATCAACGTGGTCGTTTGTCTACATTGGATAAATTTTAAAATAAATTGTAGATGACAACTCTTGGGTTTGTTGTACAAGTGCCTACATGAAATTGCTTCATCAATGACATACAAGAGAGATAGTACAGTAAGCGGTCTTCATACGTGGGAAAATAGTTTTTAGAAGATAAGACTATATTTTATATCGAATCACTTGCTGCTTTGAGTCTTACACTTATTGGAATAGCGTTATTTTTCCATTGTGCGTACATAAATATTGTGTAGTGACAAAAGGACTGAGAAAGCTTGTAATAATTACAGCAAAAGAATTACGTTTTCTTAGTGATCTATTTTAAAATATATATAGGGTAATAGGAAACCGACGATGAACAGACGATAGTACTAATGACATCTTTGATGATGGGACGGAAAATTAATCGATCCTGATTAAAAAAAACATATTTTTAAAACGTTTTATTAGCATTATTTACGCTCCATTATGTTAGTACAGCTAAATGAAACGATAGTTTCATAAAAAATACATTAAATTACTTTAAAAAAAAAAACCAGCAATGAAACACAAAATCAAAAACAGGTGATGCTCGGATCAACGAACGCACGGGCGAAACTGTCTCAAAAACTAAAAATACTAAACATAATAATCAATCCCGCCCGGTCTCCTAATACCCCGTATGTATGTGTTTCTAACTTTCGATGTAAGATTAGATCAATTTATGCATAACTAAGATTAATATTTCATTAAAATCAATATTATATTACTACTTATGACTTAATTTCGCTTTCGACTTTGAAGTGAGATCGATCCCCGGTGACTACAGGAATTAATCTTTTCTAATGGCATATTAAGTGCTGACTGTTGAATAAACTTACACTGCAGGCAAAAAGTTTAAGACCACCTCAATAAAAGTAGGTAAATAAAGTAAAACTCCAATAAAATATTAAATGTTTAATTAACCTGTTTAATCATCTAATAGAACATTGATTGACAAACAATATACTTTAAAAGCGTTAATAAATATTAACAGTCCATGCAAAAAAAGGCTATAGTTAGCTAAACTGATTTTTATCAAAAAATCCACCTTTACATTTTATGACTTTTTTCACAAGTCTCGGCATACGGGCAATCAATTTATTAATGGAGTCTCGTGATATATTGTTCCAAATTACGCATTCGTAAATACGCATTAATAAAGCATTCCACATTTCTTCTCGCGAGGATGGGCCACGAATACGGACGTTCCTATCAAGCTCTACCCACAAAAGTTCAATGGGATTGTGATCCGGGCTTTGAGGAAACCAAACCATGTTTTTTAACATCCCTTGTGCCTCTTTATTTTCTAAATATCCACTACTTAATTTTGAGCTATGCTTTGGATCATTATGTTGTTGGAAAATGAATCCATCTCCAATTAATCGCAACCCGGAAGAAACGGCATTTTGTTCTAAAATGTTTTTGTACTGTTCCTTTTTCAAAATTCCTTCAATTTTAATCAAATCGCCAGTTCCTTGGCTAGAGAAGCAACCCCAGACTATAATTGAGCTACCACCATATTTGATTGTTGGGACTACACAATCTGACATCGTCTTTTCTTGGGCACTGCGCCGAACGTAAATTCTTTGAACCGAATAGTTCAAACTTGGATTCATCAGTCCAAATCACTTTTTTAAAATCTTCTTCAGTCCAGTCTCGATAGGCAAGAGCTCACTTTATCCGTTTTTTCTTGTTTTGCGGCCTTAGCAGAGGTTTTCGTACGGCAACGCGACCGTACAACTTCGCATCTCTCAGTCGCCGTTTTACTGCAGTCAATGATAAAGGTTTAACTCGGGTTTTGTTAACTTTAACGCGGATTTCTGGTGCTATTAAGCGTCTTCTTTCGCTTGCTGGTAACAACAATGAAATTATCTTCACTAGACGTGGTAGCTCTCGGCCTTACCGAGCGTGGACGATCTTGAAAACAGCCTGTCTCCCTGTATCGAGTTATTGTACTATGAACACAAATCTTCGATAACTTCAGTTGTGAAACAATCTCACGTTCGGATTTGCCTTCATTATGTAAAACAACAATGGCAGAACTCATTTCACTGCTAATTTCTCGAGCTTTTCCCATTTTATGACATCTCTACTGTAGAAACCACAAGTTTAGACAAATTGAGATTGTTTGTGAACAAACCCAAGCAAACTGGGGTAATAATAAGTCAGAAACACGTGTTTTCAGGAGCTAAATAATCGTAATTATTGACCAATACGTAACAAAAGCAAAGTAATTAGTAATGAGGACATTATAAAATTTTATTACGACTCTACCACCTGGCGCAGCGTTTGTCGGTATTCGAAAAAAACAGATGTTTATTGTCCAATAACTTGAAAGTAAACAAAAGAATGGCTTCTTTAAATATTCGATACTAACAATAGCATATGCAGATGTGCATTGCTTTTATTTATCGCATGGGATTTTATTACAATTGATGGATAATTATGTTGTTTATGTGCAGTCTTTTGGCCGGCAGTGTACATGTTAAATACTGAAAAAGATTTCGTATCCGCGTTGTTTCCACAGCAATGAAACCTATTTATTATTCGGTTTACCGCCATATTTCAGGCCAGATTTCACTCATTATTATAGATAGGAGCGTCGCTGGAGTTTCTTGCGCAACTTCTTCTCCAGCACCAAAGTACCTGACCCGAATGTGGTGGTAAATGTCGCCCTTTCGAGCACCCTCGAGACAGTTGCTATCGCGTCCAGGGTAATGGTCAAGCCGTAGGCAGCCATTGTGTTGGTTAGCCATTAATAAAGGTCTTTCGGGGATAAAGGTCACTCACCTTACCAAGTGAACTGTGTACTCGTTATTCACATTAATTAAAAAATATCATACACACACATAAAGGACACAGAAGAAACTTCGGTGTAGAGTTTTATTTTTGTTTGAAAAGAATTTTCATATTACCTCCGGGCCATGTTAATCAAAAATATTAAAATGCTAGAGCTTCAAGCACAATTGAAATGACAATAGGTGTCCACATCCAGTGCTTGTTGAATGTATGCCCCGTATATCTGACACGGCATCTGAATAGGGATAGGGGACGTCGATCGCCTGCACCTGTTCGCGCAAATACGTACGACGCTATAATTTTGCGACATGCATCCGGCGCGGTTAATGTCATCTGTTAGTAACCACTAGAATTTATTATTATATAGGTTTTATTTTTTATTTTTATGGCTGATGACCCGTGGGCTTTTACAGCTTCACCGGGTTGAAAGGTGGCCGAGCGCTTAGGGCGCTTAGCCTCAGTTTGAACCGTTACCCTGGGCGCGAAAGCAACTGCAACGAGGGTGCCCGAGAGGGCTGAACCTCGGCTCTGTCAGTTACAATTCTTCGTGAATAGTAATGTAATGTTTGCGTATTTCACGTATAATGCTTTATATTTTTTCGATAGTAGAAACCCGCCCCAGTTCATACCTATTTAGTAGGTTCACGCTTTTCATTGTTTTTTTTTAATAGTACAAGCGTCAAAGCATCTCGCCTGATAGTAATTGTATATTAAATTATCAACTGAAGCTTAAAATAAAAGCTTAACGATACTTTGTTTCGTTTCGTTGAATGAAATATAATGGAGGTCTTGAACTGTACCAGAGACACTCCATGTCCGTGCATGGGGTGAAAACGCGTCAGCATTATGACTCGTTATCTAGAATGAATGTCATGAGTCGTCTGGATCTATTTTATCATTTGACAACATTAACTTTTAAAAAAATCTATAAAAATGCACGCCATATAAATATTATAGTTAATAATTTGTATCTTATTACGCGCATAAACATAAAAAAACTGTTTAGATACGTTTGTGTGTAAAAAATAATTAGCTTGCGTAATTCTGTTTCAGTCTTATTTATTGTAATATTTATGTATTACTAAATAAACAAATGGAAATCTTACCTTCTTTCCCCACAAGGACTACTAATTTGTAAATTATGTACCATAAACGATATGATTAAGATATATTATAAATATCAAATCAATGCTTATCAACACAATGCATACCAAAACTATAAGCTATATCTATTGTGTAACTGTAGTATCAATTGTTTTAAATAATCAACAAAAAGTTTGTCATACATTTGTATTTGACCGATTTGTTTACACGACTCTATTTTGCTTGGGTATCTAAACTTCAATTAGTTCGTTCAAATATCACTAACAAAAATAGAATTTACAAAAGTCAAAACTAATAAAAAATTAACACTGTTGTATATCTGGTTTCTTTGTTACTGCTTTATATTATGCTAGCTGTTGTCCGCAGCTCTGCATGCGTTGATATGACAGATATCAAAATTTTCCACGTAGTTTGAGTAGTCAAAAAAGCTAAAAGCCGCTTAACGCAACCATAGCGCGATGCAGAAACAGTGCATGACGCCATCTATCGAGCTTAGATACAAATATAACGTTAAAGTGACACTCAAAAAATAATATTGTATTCGTAAGAAAAATGTCTTAACTACCTGCGCACGCGGTGTCGATGCGTCATCGTGACCTTCATTAGCAATCCTGATTGGTCGTTACGAGTAAGGGTTGTTGTTTTTCTATAAATACAATATTTTTTGTTATGACACTCATTACATTAATTACGTTTCGTTACGCAATACGCACAATGAGAATTTATTTTCTAACGTGGTGGATATAATGAGGGTTTTTGAAGAACTAAGAAATATACCTAGAAAAGATAAAAACGGCCCCTTTCAGGGCCCCATCTATAGTTTCTCTATTATTACGCCAAAACAAACATTTTATCTTACAAATTAAAAACTTTTATTTTCAGATAGCGAAAAATTATTCCTATTAATACTTATCATAATTTAGCATATCGATCGTACCTATACCGTTATCGAAATGCACCTCTACAATTCTTACGCACATCACTACACCTCTCCATAAGACCTGTAAGTGCGAGCGAAACAGACAGATAAATATGATTTATGACCCGAAGCCTCAGTTCATAATGCGTAGACTATAAATAAACATTCAAGTTTTTGTGTTAAAATGTGCATTGGTCTCGTTCCTCTCGACGCTCGAGACGACAACGTGCGCATTCGTTGTTGAGGATGGATGTAGGTGTTTATTAGCATCAGTCATCATCTGTCATTAAGTAAGCTGTGTGCTCATTTGTCACCCTTAGTTTCATAAAGAAATATCCTCCTGATAGGTCTGACCACCGTTACGAACTAGAGTCAGCTGGTGTAGTGGCATTGCGCAATGTTGAAGGATATAATATAGTGCTTGTTTAATTACCCATAAATAGACACCCACTCCCTTGACAGAACAATGGTAATTTTCAGTCAAACACGGTAGAAATTTTGGAGAAACTTGTTTGTTTTAATACTGCAGTGTAGCAATAGATGGCGCTGTTGTAAGTGAACCACTCGCATATGAAAACAGATCCGATCTTTGGTTTGTTTGACTCACGATACTTTACAGCATAGCACAGATATACTTTTTTTATTATTAAATTGAGAGTTACAAACGAGCACACAGTTCACCTGATGGCAAGTGATTCCTGCGGTCCATGACATCTACATTCAACCTTGACAAGGAACCATTATGCAGATGCGTTGTTACCCCTGAAAATTGAGATGGAACGCCTCGTCACCAGTAATAAAGGTGTCCGTATGCCCATACTCACCTAACGAAACACAGCAGCTATATGCTGCTATTTCACGCTGGTATTTTGTACCCCGGTCGAGCTGAGCAATTCATTCTGCAGCTAGAAACAAACTGCAGTGTAGCTCTACCACTGGTTTTCTCTGAGACACCAGATTACACATATAAACTAGCATAACAATTACATTCAGTTGTGAACCATTTACCGGCTGATGGGTGACAATGAAATGTATACATGTTATAGATAGAGATTAAGCTGTTAAGGTACCTAGATGTTTAAACGTTCGCTTTTAATTTCACGGTACGCGGGCAAACCGAGTTCAAACCCCGCTGCGAGCGCCAATGAAACTGTTAATTGATATTTTAGATGTTAAATTACCACGTGAAGAAACATGCACGCTTATGAAATAAATTTAAAAATTGGAAATAATCAAGACATGGGAAGTTCATGTAGGACATTTAATATACCACGATTGCAATAAAGTCGGAGGAAGGTTCTGATAGTGTTAAGGACATAGGATGTACACAGGAGAACGATTTTTTTGATACACAATAATATATTTTTTTTTTACATTGAGAGTAACAAACGAGCACACAGTTCACCTGATGGCAAGTGATTCCTGCGGCCCATGACATCTACATTCATCCTTAACAAGGAATCATAATGCAGATGCTTTGTTAACCTTGAGGACTGAGATGGAACACCTCGTCACCAGTAATAAAGGTCTACGGATGCCTACCCTCACCAGACGGAACACAGCAACATTGTTAGCACCATAATGTTTCTGTGTTCCGTCTGGTGAGTGTGTGTGTGGGCTTTTACACTGGTATTCTGTGAGGGCGCGGTCCTACTCGGTCGAGCTGACCCATTTATTCTGCCGCTTAAAACAAACTGCCTTGTAGCTCCACCGCTGTTCTACTCCTGGGAATGGAAACCAAGCGGCGGGTAATTTTAATATCAGATAATGACATATTTTCTGTAATTCATATCATATATCAGCCGTGAAAAAATCGTGAGGCAAAATATATTTCCAAAAACTCATGAAACCTCTTACTACCTATGGCTAGCAGTGGGACCTGTTTATTGATCATTTACTTTTTCGTTTGATAATAAATAATAGCTGATGCGAGAGTTCATCGCCTGTTGCGCTCCAACTTGGAGTTTATTGTTTAAAAAAATCGGTTTTATTCGGCCCCTTCTTCGCCTGCGGTCGTGTGACGTGAGTCTCGAATAGTTCAACCTTCGGGCGATCGATTCCGCGCCTGCGCCTTACCCCCGATCTGCACAAAGGCTGGCCAGCTCCCCCGCGAGCTGGCACTGTCATAATAAGCCTCAGATTTACTCGAATTTTACTCATAAATCTCACCATTAAATTGTCCGTTATTGTCCCTGTCAAAGTTCAAATCGATTCTGTACTGACGTTAAAGATAACTCGTTGTTTTTGAGCTGTTTTTTTTTAATTATGTGATCTCAATATTCTATACGGCCAAGTGTATTTTTGTGCGATTTCGAAAAAGAATCTGTCTTCAAAAATGTAGCTTCGATGTAATTAGGTAAGTGTATTGTACTTTCGTTTCATACTTGTTGCGCCCTGCATTAGTGTTCTGATTACGTAATGAGACGTCTCTGAATCGCTCTAATGGTTCTCTGGCGATACTCAAATATTTTTAGTCGAGTTCTATTTTTAAATATTCCATTGTATTTTACTCTTTATTATAATACAGAAATAAAAAATCGATATATTGTCGATGCAGTTTAATTATAAATTTTGTACAGTTATATCATTTGTCCACTAATTAAGTTGAGCTACTTTAGGGATTGTTAGGAAGGACGACCTTAAGCCTCTTGCAATTGTCACCTTTGTTACTATTACTTTATAAAAAATATTAATTTTTAATAAAGCACTAACACGAACGCTGCGAATGCAGCATAATTATTAAAAATTATATTATATTAAAATTAATATAGTATAAGAAAATTCTTAGCTATTTTTAATCGATTACAATCTTGATATAAAAGTTTATAGTACCTTGATGACAATCGCCGAAGTTCCAATCACTCGTTCGTCTTCATTTAATCCGTCAGAAGTAACTGACAGAGCCGAGGAAGGTTCCCTCGGGCACCCTCGAGTCAGTCGCTTTCGCGCCTAGGGTAACGGTCCAAGGCGAGGCTCCCTCTCGGGAACCCTTGCGCTGGTTACCCATTAGTAAAGGTCTCGGCTGAGTGCCCTAAGCGCCACCCATCACCCATAAAAAAAAATCGTTTTCAATTTACTATCCAGATGTAATGCACGTTCGTGCAGTAAGATTTGAATTACGTTCAGATGCAGAGAGAGCGTTTAAGTCTGTGTTTGCGCGAAAATTTATGGCCTTATAATATATACAAACATCAAGTCGAAATCGACTAAAAGGACGTCTTAAGCTTAATTCATTAACAAAACATTATTTAACATCAAAATAACGATGAATTTCAACCTTTTCACTTAAAAGGGCAATTCCAGACCTATTTCCGCCCTTATGCCCACAGACATTCTTTGATTGATTTTTAACCAGGACCATAAATACCCTACTGCGTACTTTTTTTTTTTATATAGAAATTCGGTGACAAAAGATCATCCATTTCATCCTGGATAATTAAGATAAGCTCATTAGGAAGTAAGATGTAATATAGAAGAATTAATTTATGGAAACATTAATACGTATGTTCATGTTTAGTAGAGGACTTATGCTTGGCGGAAATGATGACGGAGTTTTACGTAGTCACGTTGCACCTAAGAAGTATCTGAAGCATGAATGGGTCTGCTAAACCAACTTTTTATATCAACGTAAAATGTGAGCACATTGCACCTCGTGTTTCGGGAGACAGAAGCCGAGGAATTTAAATCCATGTTGAGGTTAGACTAGGCTGTATATTGGCTATAAGTGGTCACTATTAGAGGATTTAAAGCCTGTTTGTCCAATTCTCAAGTAAAAATTGCAAACTCATAGAAACAGATTTACTAAAAAAACTAACTGACATATATTATACAATATAAAATCAAATCCTCACTAATAAATATAAACTGAAACCTCACTGTTAAGTTGTAATTTTTACATTTTCGGTGTAAACGTTCTTTCTAAATGTTTATAAATTTGTATATATATTAATAAAAAATTCAATGAAAATAATAAAAAATACACTATGCTACGCTACCACCAGAATCCGGTTGTGTCGTTTATTATCCTCAGCAATCGTAGGGAGCATCACCCCACTGGCATTCTATAATGTACTTCCCACTCTTAAGCCGACCCATTTTCGAACCAATTTCAAATTGTAACAGTAGATAGCATAAACCGGAAGTTCATAAAACACAACACAATAGTAAATTGTTAAGTATCGTTTATACTTTTACAATGCTGATAAAAAGTCAAGTTTCACACCACCGTGGTTACCATAAGTAAACTCTAAGAGTTTATAATAAGTCCTAATTTTAAAATTATAAAGACTTTGTAACCAGTGACGAACATTCTAGAAAATTGACGATGTAGCCCAATTCAATGATTAGATTGTAGGAATATTCACTCTTGATTTGAAAACACTCAAGTTATATAAGGATGGAAATAAGGACGCAAGCAAACTATTTCAAAGAAGAGTTAAATTAAGCGGTGGAGCTACACTGCAGTTTGATTCTAACTGCAGAATGAATAGGTCAGCACGATCGAGGTGGGACAACGCCCTCACAGAATAACGTAGCGTAAAAGCATGATTTCGTCTGGTGAGTACAGGGATCCGGAGACCTTTATTACTAGTGACGAGGCATTCCATCCCAGGCCTAAAGAGTAACAACGCATCTGCATTATGAATGTAGATGACATGGGCCGCAGGAATCGCTTACCATCAGGTGAACTATGTGCTCGTTTGTTACTCACATCGTAATAAAAAAAAAGATAAAATATAAATATAATAAAGATACGAGTTCACCTATTGACGATGAGGGATACCATTTCAGTCGTCAAGGGTGACAGCGCAGCTCCAGGGATCTCTTACTATCAGTTGATCTGAGTTTTTAAAAAAACTACCACCTTTCAACCCGCTTTCATGCTGCAAAAGTCTAATCGAAGCCGAGTTAGAAAGTTATTTCCAAATTGTAGACATTAACTCTTGGTTACCCTAATCACTTGGCTTATCGGAGTATATTTCTGTTGTGTTCTATGAACTTCCCGTTAACGTGGTCCACCATAATAAATACATACGGGCTCGTAGATGGATCAACTCGAGCATAACATCGCTATAAGTGGTAGAGATACACACTGCAATTTGTTTCTAGCTGCAGAATGAATGGGTCAGTAGACCGGGGTAGGACCACGCCCACAGACCACCGCACAGAATACCAGCGTGAAATAGCAACATAATGCTGCTGTGTTTTGTTTGATGATTTTAGGCATCCGACATCATTCCATCTCGGTCCTCAAGGGTGACAACGCATCTGCATTATGATTCCTTGTCAAGCTTGAATGTAGATGTCATGGTCCGCAGGAATCAATTACCATCAGGTGAACTGTGTGCTCGTTTCTTACTCGCAATGTAATAAAAATGCATTATTCCGTTATTCTGAGGGGCGTTGGGTTTTCTTGGCCGACCTAAGTATGCTGCATCTAAAAACAAGCTGCTGAGTGCCTCTACTACTGTTGATACGTATTATATGCATCACAATCATAAAGTTATTAATACAAAGACGGCGGAATGGGTGATCATTTTTTATTATGAACGAAATAGGAGAACCTTCCCGGTTATTGCCAGAATCAATATCTATTCCGGTATCATGGTATCCGGTATATCCGGTATCTGCAGATCTGCAGTTTCGATCCCAGAATACAGGTCAGTTTGGTGCTTCTTTCTTACGTGAGGAATGAAAGAAAAACCAAACTGACCATGTCATAACTGACTGGTCATATCTTGGTCTTCATGGATGACCACGCCATACATCTTTATTCTTGATTTAATTACATATATTTAAAAAAAAACATAATGTTAACACTTGTGGGTCTTGTGAAATGACTATTTATTCAGACAGCGTAACGTTGTGCAAGAAATTACTTGTACGCAAAATACCGCCACAATGGCAAGTCCTCACCCGCTTTTTATATAAAATTAATTATAAGTCAGAAAACAAACTAATAAAGTGAAATTATTGTTTACAACGCCAAATTAATAGCTTGATATGTGATATTGATATGTTTGATTATATTGATATGTGAGATCTCGAAGTCGCCGGCTTCGACATTTTGCATATAAGCCTAATCCTTTTAAATATCATCGTGGTCCAAATCGCCCGATGGACGATAAAACTTTAAAGAAAACCACTGCACTAAAATGTGAGACCAATATGTGACCAATGAGTGCACCCAACGAGACAATAGCTCTTACAAATATCAAGCTCTTCCCACAAAAGTTCAATGGGATTGAGATCCGGGCTCTGAGGAGGCCAAACCATATTCTTTAACACCCCTTGTGCCTCTTTCTCTTCTAAATATCCTCTACAAAACCCAAGTAAACTCGGGTAGTAATAAGTCAGAAACACTTGTTTTCAGGAGCTAACTAATCCTAATACGCAACAAAAGCAAAGTAATTAGTAATGAGGACATTATAAAAATATTCTCTACCTCTCTACCTCTCTACCACCTGGCTCTAGCGCAGCGTTTGTCGGTGTTTGAAAACAATAGATGTTTATTGTCCAATAACTTGGAAGTAAATAAAAGACTGACTTTGTTAAATATTCGATACTAACAATAGAATATGCAGATGTGCATTTCTTTTATTTATCCTATGGGATGTTATTACAATATGATATGAAAATATAATTATGTTGTTTATGTGCGGTCTTAGACTTTTGGCCGGCAGGGTACATTTATTAATAGTAATAATTAGACGTTTATTTGTCTAAACTTAAATATAAAAAAAGAAAGAAAAAGGCTTAACAAATATTCACAAAATTAAGGATAAATATAAGACAAATTTATATATACCTATTAGACCAGGGATTCCCAAACTATTTTGGGCATAAGACTCCTTTTCCAAAATGAGCAAATACCTCAGATCCCTATAGCCCAATTACTTTAAAAATCCTATCACTTCTTTTTTCCTATTGATAGAAAATACTTACCAATTTAAAAACTTCGGTTTAAGTGAGTAAACATGACATCATTCTCTCATCAAAATTTAACAATATAAATAGACATGAAATTGCCGATTTTTCATCTTGTACGAACTTGTGCACGCTTATCGACTTGTTGAGTTTTTTAAAAGTATAACAATGATACTTCCTACTAAAATATTAGTCATTCTTATGACAAGTTGGTACACGTAACACAACTTACAAACTAAATCAAGATACTAACAGTATCTTGAAAGTTTCAAATAAGAACTTGTGTTAATTATTAATAGGGGTCGATTTTTAGACCTCGTCGATCCCCAAAATCAGTTTTCGTTTTTGTCGACCCGTGGGAAACCGAATATCGACCAATTTTCGAATCCCTGACAGGGATTAAATTAAATTAGACAAAAGAGTCCGAGGCTCAGTTTGGTGATGGTATAAGAGACATCAGAGGAAAGATCAAAATTAGTGTGAGACACAGAATATCTTTTCTTTTATTGTATTGAGAGTATAGCGCAGCGTATATAATACTGTCATTAGCTTCAATACATAGGCCTCCTTGTCTTTACATCTATTACCGATATACATATATATTTCTTATTACATTGAGAGTAGCAAACAAGCACACAGTTCAGTTGATTCACAAGTGATTCCTGCGGCCCATTACATCTACATTCATCCTTGACAAGGAATCATAATGCAGATACGTTCCCACCCTTGAGGACTGAGATGGAATACCTCGCCACCAGTAATAAAGGTCTCCGGATCCCTACACTCACCAGACGAAACACAGCAGCATTATGCTGCTTTTTTACGAATATATGTAGAATAGGTTCGGAAGAATGTAAGAATTTGTTGACCGCAATATCCTCTGATGTTGCGGATGTTTAAGGGCGGCGGTAATCACTTACCATCATCAGATGAGCTGTTTTTTTTTACATTGAGTGTAACAAAAGAGCACACAGTTCACCTGATAGTAATTGATTCCTACAGCCAACGACACCCACATTTATCTTAGATAAGGAATCATAAAGCATATGCGTTGTTACTCCTGAGGACAAAGATCGAAAGCAAGCGGTAATAAGGGTCTTCGTATACTCAAAACGAAACAAAACACAGCTACGTTACGCTGGTATTCTATGAGGCTTATCCGGTTGAGGTCACACATTCATGCTACAACTAAATGCAAAGGGCAATGTGGCTATGCCACTGTTAAAAACAAGAGATCCCAGACACCGTAGAAATAACAATTTCTGTCTACCAGTGTGTTCGTGTTGTGATATGAGTATATTTTGAGTATATGTATGATATGAAGAAAAAAAATCACTTGTTTGGGAAACTATATCTGTTCAATATAGCAGTTAGTTAAGTTAGCCAACTAAAATTTATAACATCGTTATCGGTTAATAGCGGCATAATGCTGCTGTGTTTCGTCTGGTGAGTGCAGGGATCCCGAGACCTTTATTACTGGTGACGAGGTATTCCATTTCAGTCCGCAAGGGTGCCAACGCATCTGCATTATGGTTCCTTGTCAAGGATGAATGTAGATGTCATGGGCTGCAGGAGTCACATACCATCAGGAGAACTGGGTGCTGGTTCGTTACTCTGGACGTATAAAAAATACTACGCCAAGGATTCATCTTTGTCCTTAATGGTTAATTGTATGTCATATTTCATTAGTAATATCTATATAAACGCCATATATTTAACGCCACTATTCAAGCATACATAAGTATATTCATTGTCCATATACGATAAATAAAGCCATATTCAGACTGTTTAATTTTATTTAGTCATTATGTTTGATAGTGTGTAAAGCCCTTACGGTTTTAAGTGGTGATGTAAAGAGGCATGCCTCAAAAATGTGCCATTCGTTCTGCCAATTCGCCGCGCCTCGTGGATATTATTACAATACACTAAACTCATTTATGTTCATCGAAGTATTTGGCATTCGGTTAAAGTTTTAAGTTACGACTTATCTAAAGGTAAGAGTAAAATAATACGTGTAAATATAATGGAATATTTTTTTTATTCTTATCCCAAAGGACAGGCATGAGCCTAGTGTGGTTGTGGTTAAATAAATCTTTACGTCGTCAGCACACGGTGGATCAGTTAACAATTCTGATAAATGATTTCTTTGGTGCCTTCAAAGTTGAATGCCGAGTGGGGTAGCTGTCTCTTAACTAGTTTTTTTTTTAATTCAATATAGCTCAGATATACATCTTTACGTCGTCAGCACACGGTGGACCAGTTAACAATTCTGATAAATGATTTCTTTGGTGCCTTCAAAGTTGAATGCCGAGTGGGGTAGCTGTCTCTTAACTAGTTTTTTTTTTTAATTCAATATAGCTCAGATATACATCTTTACGTCGTCAGCATACGGTAGATCAGTTAACAATTCTGATAAATGATTTCTTTGGTGCCTTCAAAGTTGAATGCTGAGTGGGGTAGCTGTCTCTTAACTAGTTTTTTTTTAAATTCAATATAGCTCAGATATACATCTTTACGTCGTCAGCATACGGTAGATCAGTTAACAATTCTGATAAATGATTTCTTTGGTGCCTTCAAAGTTGAATGCCGAGTGGGGTAGCTGTCTCTTAACTAGTTTTTTTTTTTAATTCAATATAGCTCAGATATACATCTTTACGTCGTCAGCATACGGTAGATCAGTTAACAATTCTGATAAATGATTTCTTTGGTGCCTTCAAAGTTGAATGCTGAGTGGGGTAGCTGTCTCTTAACTAGTTTTTTTTTTTTTTTTAATTCAATATAAGCTCAGATATACATCTTTACGTCGTCAGCATACGGTAGATCAGTTAACAATTCTGATAAATGATTTCTTTGGTGCCTTCAAAGTTGAATGCCGTGTGGGGTAGCTGTGTCTTAGTTTTTTATACGTTTTTTTTTTAATTCAATATAGCTCAGATATACATCTTTACGTCGTCAGCACACGGTGGATCAGTTAACAATTCAGATAAATGATTTCTTTGGTGCCTTCAAAGTTGAATGCTGAGTGGGGTAGCTGTCTCTTAACTAGTTTTTTTTTAAATTCAATATAGCTCAGATATACATCTTTACGTCGTCAGCATACGGTAGATCAGTTAACAATTCTGATAAATGATTTCTTTGGTGCCTTCAAAGTTGAATGCCGAGTGGGGTAGCTGTCTCTTAACTAGTTTTTTTTTTTAATTCAATATAGCTCAGATATACATCTTTACGTCGTCAGCATACGGTAGATCAGTTAACAATTCAGATAAATGATTTCTTTGGTGCCTTCAAAGTTGAATGCTGAGTGGGGTAGCTGTCTCTTAACTAGTTTTTTTTTAAATTCAATATAGCTCAGATATACATCTTTACGTCGTCAGCATACGGTAGATCAGTTAACAATTCTGATAAATGATTTCTTTGGTGCCTTCAAAGTTGAATGCCGTGTGGGGTAGCTGTGTCTTAGTTTTTTTATACGTTTTTTTTTTTAATTCAATATAGCTCAGATATACATCTTTACGTCGTCAGCACACGGTGGACTAGTTTACAATTCTAATGAATGATTTCTTTGGTGCCTTCAAAGTTGAATGCCGTGTAGGTAGCTTATTAGTATTTTTTAAAAAGAAAGATTGCCAGATTACTAATTACTAACATTCCCGCTAACCACTCTAACTAAGCTTTAATGCTTGTCCTAGGAAATGGTTGACGACAATAGTCTAATGGCGGATTTGAACATACGACCCTAAGTATGGCAGAGCGTACCCTAAACCGTTAGGCTAGCAAACCGACTTCGTTCCCCGGTGCCGACGGTCTTGACCAATGAAATTAGTTAATTTTACGTCCTCCTTTAAACATGTATTCGGCCGTAAAGAAATACATCGTGCTTAAGAAATAAATTAAGCAAAAGATATTACGGAGACATGTAAAGTCTGATAATTCGCTTTTGGGGCCACTTGAATATATACCAACCGAACCGAAGGGCTGGTAAATGTCGTTAATAATAATAATGTCATTTATTTATTTAATCCATCAGAAGTAACTGGCCGAGCCGAGATTCGGTGCCCTCTCGGACATCTTCGAGTCAGTTGCTTTCGCGCCCAGGATAACGGCCCAAGCCGAGGCTCCCTTTCAGGAAACCATGTGCTAGTTACCCATTAATAAAGGTCTCGGCTGAGTGCCCTAAGCGCTTGGCCAACTTTCTCCTGTCAAGCTGTTAAATCCCTTGAGCTAAAAGTGGTAATCAGCCATAAAAAAAGATTAAAACACCATTCTTATACTGTGGCTAGAAATTTATTTTTAATGATTAATTTCTTGGTTAACCGAATGGAATCGAATAATTATTATAATACAATAATCCAACCACGGTACAGACAAATTAAGGTCAAACGGGAAACCTCACAGTTTTATGTTATATTGTTAAGCGACCACTATTTGCTATTGGGCGGCGGCGGTTAATCAACTTACTTTTCAACTTGATGGTCTCATGATTAACGATTTTTTAAATAAAAGATGTCATAGAACACTGCCTTCAGCTAATGGTAACTTAATATTTCTGCAGATACGTCGTCACCTTTATAGGACTAAGATTGAATGCCAGTAATAATCCCGTTAGAGACATCGTTTTTTTGTTCGCTATCACTACTAAGTTCCATTAAATAGATTTTATTTACTTTTCGACTACAGCTAGATTAATTCTTAAGTTAGATTGTATAAATTAAATGTGTATTAAGTGTTTTCATAAAGAACGGTGGTGAGCGCCAAAATTTGAAAAATTACTTTTTTGACATAGCTGATGATTTATATTTGTACTGAGTATTGTTTGAAGCAGGTCAGTTCTTCTGTAAATTACCGATAGCTTAATTTGTAATTGCAACCACCATATGATGAACTGAATACAAGCATAGAATGTGATTTTACCATTCGATGGTTAAGATATTCTTCGCTTGCTTGAGAATAGAAATTTAGGGAACCCGGTTAATAATATACACGGATAGAATAAGAAAAATACGAACACAATACTCTACACATTGTGAGGCTGTAGAGGCTGTTGTGGCAAACATCACTTATCATATAAATATCTAGTAAAATATAACATATCTAACTATTTTATCTAAAAAAATAGCAAAGAAATAGAATAGGGAACAATATTCTGAATCAAGTAGTTTTCTGAAATTTATTTCGTTTAATTTGGCTTTTTTAAAACTCTTATGACATCACGCCGTCAAACATCTTGGTGCTGTACACGACATGTCATGAATTGAAAAGTAAAATTTATATTCACTACTAACTGTTGCCAGCAGCTTTCTTTGCGTAGATATATGTATATTAAAATAAGGCTCGTAGTTTGAGTGGTAAAAAAAAGCTAAAAGACGCGAAACGAAACCATAGCGCGATTCAGAAACAATGCACATCGCCATCTATCGACCTAAGATGTAAACTTATTTATAGTATTTTTCCTAAACATTATACAACAGAAGCAGATAAATAAAAGTTCGTTTTTTTATTACTTTGGAAATGACCTATTTATATTTCCATAAATCCTTCCTTAGTAGATGCATACAACATAACATAAAAGGCTTCAACTGCCAAAATAACATATTTGTAACCCCGGCAGTTAAGGCTCTGTGTTGATCAATCAGTCAGTCAGGACAAGTAATTATATATATATATATATATATATGTATATATATATGTATATATATATATATATATATAAATTTATATATATATAGTATTTCTCTTAATAGTAATTCTCTTTTTTAGTTAACCTTTAACTATTGTTACGTCATTGACTCGCTATGCTATCAAACTGGTACATTGATAATTATTTTATGACACGAACACGCCTCTTCGATCATTCGACGTGGTGATTATTTAGCGTTGTTTACGTAACTTCACCATGGGTATATCAACATTTATTCAATACCTTGTAAGTCATTTACAAAATTTTCTACCTCTCCCCTATTTTGTGAATTCGCCTTTGGTATTATTTTCGAACTATATAACGATACGATGCGAACGATATACATATGACACTTAGGGACCTACAAAACACGAACCTATTCGTTTCTCAAGTCGGTAACGCCGTTGCAGCCATTCTAGTATTGCAGTTGTTCATGAGTGGAGATCACTATTTACCATAGTATGAGCTATTACGTTTGATTATCTCCCTGTTCTATAAAAACAAACCACATAGCAAAATTTCGTGCGAAATAATCTATTTATCCTAAATATTATGTCACATATCTATTCGTATCATAGTTCCTTTTATTTTAATTTTTTTGTGTGTGAGTATTGCTTTTGGTTCAGAGACCTCTACAGCTATAACTTATCAGACTCGCGAACGGGGGGCCCGCTGAGTAGGGTTCATAGTTCCTATTACATACAATAAGACGCAAAATCTGAGTCGAGGGTGAGATTCAATAATAACTGTTATTCTCTAAAACTTTAACCACGCTGCAATTAATATTAACCAACAAAAATATCTAAATGTAATTTAGAACGATATATCATAGCCACAAACATCCAAGAGAAACATGAAATAATAATAAATTTATAGGAAATAACGTTAAAAAATTTTGTGTATCATATAATTAACACGAATTAGTTTTTCATGGTTACCCTATTGAGTAAGTTCACTTTTGACATACGTGCGAAGGACACAAACTTAAAAAAGGGATTCATTCGGAACTTTTTTATTTTCTATAATTTTGCGAAAACAACCATATTACGTATGTCATTAATTTATTATTTCTTTTGTTGAGGTTATGAAGTGCGACTTCTAGTAGTAAGTAGTACAATATCTTGCATGATTGAACGAAACTATTGTCCCGATTTCTTTAATATTTCATAGTCCAGTCAACAGCGGTTCATAGGAGCTATCCGTTCAGGGGTGCTATGAACCTTGACCCGGCGTTAACTAGGTCAGAGGCTCGATTGTAAATAAGGGTGTGTTTACATTGCCCGTTTTGGCAGCCCTCGCGAATGCCGCCGCATTGTTATCTCTTAAACAAATTATTTGATTACCATTTTGCGAATTATATTTCTATGTAATCGAAGAATGTGGGCAATAAAGGTCACAGTAAAAGTTAATCACTTATTATTGTTTTATATTTAGAAATAAGGATATGCCGTAGATAAAACATATATAATTAGATTATGGCGTTAAACCGTTTTAAGTGTTTTCAAGTGCTTTTTATTGTGAAATTAGAAAATGGCAAATGTATACGCGAAACGGGCAAGCCAAGAATACCGTAATACAAACTAGATAACAGACACAGGTTAGTGTGTATGAAGTTTCCTCCCTTTAGAAAGCGATCCGAAACGAGGTTTCGAACCTCCTTATGAGGGGCTCTCGGATCGTATTATCGCCCCCCCTCTGTTGTCGTCGACGTTATTCGTCCACAGGGGTCGGAGTGCAGCGGTGGTGTAGCAGCGATCTTAGTGCTTCGCTTCGCAGCATCGTCGTTGTCTCCTTACTCAGCGGGCTTCCCGCTCGCGAGTCTAATTAGATAAAGCTGCAGAGGTCACTGGACAACAAGCAATACTCATACACAAAAAAAAAGTGTATTAAGTTCTACGTCCAGAGGACTAAGAAATAATGCCTTGTTGTTTTTTTTTTTATTATATTGAAAGTAACAAAAGAGCACACAGTTCACCGGCCCATGACATCTACGTCCATCCTTGACAAGGAATCATGATGCATCCTACATATATATGACTGATAATAACATGTGTAAACAAATTTAAAATTTCATCTTAATTTATTACTTTCAACAATTACATAGCACTCAATAGCGCTTATTATTAGTAACGCTTTATTCAGTGGTAGAGCTATACTACAGTTTGTTTCTAGCTGCTGGATGAATGGGTCAGCACGACCGGGGTAGAATGCCATCATAGAATACCAGGCGTGAAATAGCGGTACATTGCGGCTGTGTTTCATCTGGTGGGTGTAGCTGAAGGGTCAACACGCATCTGCTTTATGATTCCTTGTCAAGGATGGACGTAGATGTCATGGGACGCAAGAATCACTTAACACCAGGTGAACTGTGTGCTCGTTTGTTACTCTCAATGCAATAATAATAAAGAAAAAAATAATAATAAACGAATAATAATATTTTTAATTCTACTCCATCTCAATAAAAACTTTGTTAGGTGTCGGATGATCCCTCAGATTGAGGAAGCTGCAAGTTTGAGATACCTAATATTCTGTTTCATTTTCATTTTATTTCTTCAACTTTAATGCGAACTGAAAGTCAAGATCAAGATGTATAAAGTCGCATGAACTTTCCCATTGTTACTGACATTCATGATGGGATGACTGATGATAAATTATTATTTATCATCTTGTAGTAATCAGTAGAAATCTTTAGTACGTATTTAATACATCATACGGATTTCTCAGAAATATTCTTCAAAAACTTAGAAAACAATATATATTTGTCTAAAAGACATGAACTATTAACAAATTATTTGATTTATTAAAAATTACCAGTAAGTTTAATATTTTGTGTGTATATAGATGATTCAAGATGCTTATTCGTAGTCAACGTGGAAGAATAACCTTGAATGCTTCATTACCAGGAATTTCTCTCCGGTTCTCTACATTCAGCAAACGAAACATAACGGCGTTTCGCTGCTCGTGTTTCGTGAAAACGACCTTCCCCACTTGAGCCGACCCATTCTTTATGAAGTTTGAAACTATCTGGAGCGTGGAGAACACATAACTTTACTAATTTGTTTATACAAGCAACTAATGAATAACTATTCGCTACAATTTAAAGTTTCGGAGAAAACATAAAACCGAGCGGAATTTATCGTTCACGAGTAAGGCAGGCAAACTTTTCAAATACATACACACATACCTTTTAAACAAATACGTATAGAATTATGCTTAACACACTCTACTTCTATAATTTACTCATGTGCACACAAGTAATTTTTTATTACATTAAGAGTATCAAACGAGCACACAGTTCACCTGATGGCAATTCATTCCTGTGGCACATGACATTTTTGACAAGCATATAGCAGATGCCTTGTTACCCTTGAGGAATAAAGGTCTTCGGTTCCCTGCACTCACCAGACGAAACAACGCAGCATTAGCTGCTATTTCACGATGATGTTCTGTGAAGGGTGGTAGTGTGTGGGATGGACCACCCTTCCCCAATCGAGCTGACCCATTCATTTTGCAGCTAGAGTCAAACTGCAGCGTAGTTCTACCACTGTTTAATATTATGTCATGCCTCTGACAGTGATAGGGTATCCGGTTTCTTTCTTTCATCATTAGTCTAGTGAAGAGAGTACTTTGCGCTTACCGCCAAACTACACTGGTATTCGCGAAGGAAGTGGTCCGATGCTGGTCATGCTATAGCTAGTTTATGAGTAAAAGTTTTTCACACAAACACACATATTTGGAAAAGGAATAAATTAGTCAGTTTTCGGAATCACATTTAAAGTATCCACGTAATTCATACATATATATATTACATTCGTAAATATTTTTATATAACGTAATATATTTTCTGAAATACCCACAGTTACTACAATATATCAAACTTATAATTATCACATTAAAATATGTTAATCTCTCTGATGCTTTCTGACGATTCACACTAAAAAAAGTATAAGCGGTAACTTACAAACAAACGGCTACCAACTACCAGCGATATTTTACAACTACCCTCATAGGATATTATTTTCATTTATATTTGTTAATGCAATACTATTGCATCTGAGAACACCGACATGTGGAATCTGCAAAATTTCTCTACATGGCACAATTTATAACTAAACGATAAGAGGGCTGTGTTCATCGGTAGGAATCAATCCTGCGTGACAGATTACCCTTTCAATGAATGGGTTTCCATTTGGAATGCATTGTTGATGTCACTGTGTAATTATCAGGTTTATTTAAGACTTATTCGGGACATTATAGTTTATGAGGTGAGTGTCTAAACTAACACGAAAAGTCCATTTAACACCATAACCTTCGTGACGATATACTCTTAATCTATATTAGACTAAATTTCTGTTCTTTATGTAAATTGTTCAGTTATCGCTGTTAAATAGCAAAATACTGAGTGCAGATTATTGGTTTGACCTTTTTTTAATTTAGGAGTGCAAACGAGCGTATAGCACATGTTTCCAGCATGCATACTTGTTAAGGAATAACCGGCTACGTTGTCGCCCCTGATGATCTATATGAAATTCCTCGCCACCAGTCACGAGCTCGCCGGCTGGCATCAATCACCAGACAAACACTAAGTTACACAGTAACGCTAAGTTTCATAAAATTCTGCGCTGATATTCTTTGGAGCTTTCCTCTTTCCCTTGACCTATTTGTGATGCGGTTTTCTGGTTATTCCACAAATTAATTTGAATGTTAAGAAACTAGTATAAACAGGAATTCTGAACATTTGTCATATTAATTCTTAACACACAAAACTAGTCACGTAAAAGATTGCCCTCCTATCCACAGACGAGGGCGGCGGGAGTTCGGAGTCGCGTTCAGACAGCAGCGAGGACGAGGTGACCGAGCACGTGCAGCGAGCCACGCCCACCGACAATATGGCCGCCGCCAGGGCACAGGTACGAAGCCCCACGTCTTTTTCCCCGTCCAACGGTCGTAGGGCCGAGCTGGAGCTTCTTTTTAGCCGTAATGCGGATCGGCTGCCTGGAATGGAGAAGGTACATACACGCTTTACACACGGTTTACGGAATACCAATGTGAAATATACAACACTCCTGTGTTTCGTATGGTGAGTGGTGTAGTTACACTGATAGCGAAAAACGGACTGTCTGTCAGTCAGTGAAATGTTTGTTCTTGATAAAGAAAAGTTACTAAGTGTAACCGTATGCTGTTAATACTTTTGTTATTTCCAGGTGCCCACGATCAGCGTGACCCCTCACAGTCCAGGTGTGCTGGACGACAGTCTCCAGCAGTTGCGAAGGCTTAATGCAGCTGTACAGCGTATGAGAGCCGCTCCTCTACCGTTATTGGTAAGATATAAGAAATTTCATTTTAATATTGACGTAAGACTTAAAGAATTAAGATTGTTTAGTGGAATCAAAAGCAGCGCAATTCAGTTTTTAGTAAAGGCTGGCTAGAACAGATATTTTAATACGATTAAAACGTATATATGATAATAGCAGAGATGCGCATGCTGCCCTCTTAATTACGACCACGGTATTCGAAATTAAAATTAAATAAGGATGTGATATAACGCAAGACCGGACTAGGTATGATAAAATCGTAAACAGACTTTTTGTCTAATGGCACAATAGGTGTTAAAAAACATGGTTTGGCCTCCTCAGAGCCCGGATCACAATCCCATTGAACTTTTGTGGGTAGAGCTTGATAGGAACGTCCGTATTCGTGGCCCATCCTCGCGAGAAGAAATACTGGAATGCTTTATGCGTAATTTGGAACAATATATCACGAGACACCATTAACAAATTGATTGATGCCGAGACTTGTGGAAAAAGTCATAAAATGTAAAGGTGGATTTTTTGATAAAAATCAGTTTAGCTAACTATAGCCTTTTTTTGCATGGACTGTTAATATTTATTTACCCATTTAAAGTATATTGTTTGTCAATCAATGTTCTATTAGATGATTAAACAGGTTAATTAAACATTTAATATTTTATTGCAGTTTTACTTTATTTTCCTACTTTAATTAACGTGGTCTTAAACTTTTGGCCTGCAGTGTATATTCCCTGGACACGGGACACACAAGGCACACAGACCCGAAAGAAAACCAATAATTTGTGCTGTATAAATATTGTTTCACGACTTTGAATTAAACTTAGAGGCCAGTGTCATGAATATTAATTACCACAAAAAATTAAACTAAATTCTTTTTTTTTTCTGCTTACTAGGCTACTGGCAATAGCCGCCTCAGCACGTCGTGTCCATCCCTATGCAAAGATGGCGTCGTGGAACCTGAATGTTCATCCCCAACACACCTCGACTTCTATCCGCAGAGTCGAAAGGGTAGTGGTGAGTACACTTATAAACATATATAAATTACTTATTAAACAGATTTAAAATTCTGTTTAAAAATAGACTAATCAAAATATCTTACTACTCTTAGTCAGAATATTTGTCTGACAAATATGATGGTTCAAAACTCTTGGACATATTGTTTAGTAATTTAAAAAAAAAAAGAGCAACTAGTCGAGTTTCTTTCCTTTTGTTCTGGTTAACGGCTGCCTTCCGAAGCGGTGGTCTTATTAGCTATCGTGGCGATTCAAAATTTTTCTTATATAAATCAAATTTTGATTTGATTTGATTCTAGATGTAAGTATTTGTTTGCGTGTCCATCTGTTTATCTACTAGATGAAGGTAAGGAGTAGCTTTGTATATGATGATGATGTCCAACTGGGCCATTTGGACCGCGACGATATCTTCTGGATATTATCAAATGACATGAATTGTCCATAATATTTTATAGCCCCGTAAGCATTTGCACAAACATAGAGGCTAACAGTGGTTATGCTACATTGCAGTTTGTTTGTGCAGATGCGTTGTCACCCTTGAGGACTGAGATGGAATGCCTCATCACCAGTAATAAAGGTGTCCGGCCTACACTCACCAGACGAAACACGGCAGCATTATACTGCTATTTCACGTTGTTATTCTGTGAGGGCGTGGTCCTACCCCGGCCGAGCTGACACATTCATTCTGCAGATAGAAACAAACTGAAGCGTAGCTCTACCACTGTTAATGCATCATACATTCCTGACATCGACTGAAACGGAATGCATCGTTCCCCTACCCTATTACAGTCCCCGGATCCCTACACACAGTATACGAAACACAGCAAGGTTATACATACTGCTCTTTCACCGATTTAACAGATCCATCCTTGCAGCAGCCGGCAGCTAGAGGCAGTGTGACTGCTGAGTCTTATCTACTAAAATTCTCTTCCAAAATTCTCAACTACTAAAACACAGGCTTAGGCTTAGTTTAGGCTCCAGATTTCGTACAAATTACATCTGTCAACCATTTATGTAATTTGTGGAGATGGAAATAAAAGTTATTGTTATTACTATCTAAAGCCGGGGTAAGTGACCCGCAGCTGCTCCATAATTTTATGCGGCCCGCCATTACAGATATTCTCCCGCTAATATATTAAGTTGTAATCTAATGTTTATATTATGAATACAATTTTAAATACTATTAATAAGTGCGATTTTGGCCCGCTAAAAAATTTCTAATTTTTTTTTTTAGCAACGGGCCCTACCGTTGCTAAGAAAAGGTTGCTCACCCCTGGTATAAAGAGTAACCTATACATTTGCACAGTTTGGATTTTATGTAAATGATTTTATTTTCTCATTTTAATAGGCGACGCTCGTCAGTGGGGAGGTTGGGGTGTTTGGAGTGCTTGGGAGAAGAGAGACGAAGGACGTCGTAGTTCTTGGGCCGCTTTGGAGCCTGGTGTTCGACCGCCTGATGCCAGAAGACAGAGAAGGTAATGTTATCAGTGATCGAGAGGGAGTAGCCAGTACTTGTGTCCTGAAAGCCGTGAGAATTATTCGATGTCGGTATCAATTGGCGATGTATATAATAAATAAATCTCTCCATTTATTTATTCCGTATATGCACAAGTAAAACCAACTTTGTACAAAATCACGGACTTAATGCCGTAGGCATTCTCTACGGCTGGTAGATTCTACCTTATCTACCTTGGGGGTTGAGCTGAGGAAATTTTCGGGATACAAGAAAAAACTTATTTTAATTTTAAGAGTACTTAAATGTAATAAATAATATATTAATAGAATTAATATAAATTAAAGTTATCTGCACTTAATATACATATATACTATTTATTTATTTATTCACTCTTTATTGCATTAAACCGTAACAAAGTTCAAAGTTCACAAAGGGCGTACTTAATGCCAAATGCATTCTCTACCAGTCAACCCGAGGTGTGGTGAGATATATGTACGATAGATGGAGCTAATAGTATATCTAAATAATAAAAAGAAAACTAAAAATAACTAATACAAGAATAATACAGACATATATAGATATTAGGATACTTAATACATGTATAAATACATAATACACATATAAATACAATATACATATAAAATATATATATCCATACATACATAAAAGCAACCAATAAATTCCATATGTGGATGATTAACTTATCTGACTACAGGTAACTTAAGTAGTCAAGAACCAAACTCTCGAAATTGTTTTTATTACTGACCTTCCTGATGTCATCGGGCAAGGAATTCAGAGTGGTGTAGCTCGGCACAGCAAATTAATTTGCAAGAAAACCGGTGAAGTGAGCTGGAATACAGATCTTGTTATTAAACGAAGATCGGGGAATTCGTGTCATGAGATAGAGAGAGATATTGTAATTTATCTTTAAGATTCAAAATTTCATCCTCATCTCGATGGATGGCAATCCATCACTGTGCGCTTCACGCGAAGTTTGCTGCCACGCACAACTACTTTGTGGTCTGAGCAGTCGCCAGCGGTGTTTCCGAACTGATACGACTTAGGGACCACCAATACAAGAACCTACACCTTCCATAAAGGCCGGCAACGCACTCCGGTGTTGCGGATGTTTATGGGCGGCGGTGATCACTTACCTTCCGGTGGCGTACATGCTCGTTCACCGCCTATACTATAAAAAAAAACTTTAATATAAGAAGACGATGACGGATCATTTAAAATGGAGAAAACAAGGAAAATTCTTGAATTACGCCTTTGTTGTATGGAGAGCCAATAAGATATAAGATAAAAGCAATATAAGATATACATATATTTCATCATGTGTTCCGCAGTACCCTGAACGGGCATAGCGCTTCGTTATCGTCGATGGAATCGGAGAGCGAAGTGCCGCGGCCTGTTCGACATTCCACACACTCACTAAACGACAATGATTTGGCTGTAAGTATGCTTTGTCGCGTATGTGCGTGGCCCTAGGTGTGGTTTATCATGTACATGTTTGTGTGTGTGCCAATAGGTGTGGTTTATCATGTACATGTTTGTGTGTGGCCTAAGGTTTGGTTTATGATGTACATGTTTATGTGTGTGTGCCCATAGGTGTGGTTTATCATGTACATGTTTGTGTTGTGCCCATAAGTGTGTTTTATCATGTTCATGTTTATGTGTGTGTGGTTTATCATGTACATGTTTGTGTGTGCCCATAGGTGTGGTTTATCATGTACATGTTTGTGTGTGTGTGGCCGTAGGTGTACTTGAATAAACCCATCCATCTACGAGCACACACAAGTGCGGTTATTTAATAAAAACACCGTAGATGTGTATCAACAAATCTCTTTATATAGGTAGACATTTCTTTTTTAAATTGCTAGCTAATCACTTTAACTTTATTGTAGCCAATATGGAATATGAGTAATTATATTAGCATAGCTTCCGTCCTTTTTTATATTTGCTAATACTTAACCATAGTTCTGTTTAAAATTACCTGGTTTATATTTACTAATAGTTTAGTTTTATTCAATAATCAATCGATAATATTGATTAAAGTTGAAACTTAGACCCTTGCATGGATATAAGGGAAGCAAATATGGAGGTTCTTTCCAATCTTCAATAATATTTGTGAGATGCGTAAAGTTTTTCAATTTTTCAAATTCAAAATTAAACCAACAACCCTTTCCCGCCTACTGTTCGATTCACAGAAGGACTTCGAGAAAGTTACAGCGGCGTTGCGCGCTGCCGCTGGAGGAAGTAACGCGGCGGTCAGCGGCGGGCGTCTAGCCGCCCGTTTGCCGCTACAGAAGTCCGTATCGACGCCTAGCATCGTAGCCGCTGTACAACCGGCGCAGCCCACGCCGCAGACCAACGCGTGAGTGTACACACACACACACATACAAGCAAACACAGACACGATATATATAAAAAGTGAAGAAGAAGGAAGAGCCATGAGCCACATAGGATACCAGCTTGAAATAGTAACAATGCTGCTGCGTTAAGTATCTATCCTGTCAAGCATAGGCATTCCATCTTATATGTGAGGGGCGTGGTTACTACTAAAAAAATCCATAGCACTCGATTTTAATATGGCCTACCAACAACTCCCAACTAATTTCTACAAACAACTACTCATAAGTCAATTTTAATCCATAGCACTCGACTTTAATATGGCCTACCAACAACTCCCGACTAATTTCTACAAACACCTACACATAAGTCAATTTTAATCCATAGCACTCGATTTTAATATGGCCTACCAACAACTCCCGACTAATTTCTACAAACACCTACACATAAGTCAATTTTAATCCATAGCACTCGATTTTAATATGGCCTACCAACAACTCCCGACTAATTTCTACAAACACCTACACATAAGTCAATTTTAATCCATAGCACTCTCGATTTTAATATGGCCTACCAACAACTCCTGACTAATTTCTACAAACACCTACACATAAGTCAATTTTAATCCATAGCACTCTGATTTTAATATGGCCTACCAACAACTCCTGACTAATTTCTACAAACACCTACACATAAGTCAATTTTAATCCATAGCACTCGATTTTAATATGGCCTACCAACAACTCCCGACTAATTTCTACAAACACCTACACATAAGTCAATTTTAATCCATAGCACTCGATTTTAATATGGCCTGCCAACAACTCCCGACTAATTTCTACAAACACCTACACATAAGTCAATTCTAATCCATAGAATTCGATTTTAATATGGCCTACCAACAACTCCCAACTAATTTCTACAAACAACTACTCATAAGTCAATTTTAATCCATAGCACTCGACTTTAATATGGCCTACCAACAACTCCCGACTAATTTCTACAAACACCTACACATAAGTCAATTTTAATCCATAGCACTCGATTTTAATATGGCCTACCAACAACTCCCGACTAATTTCTACAAACAACTACTCATAAGCCAATTCTAATCCATAGAACTCGATTTTAATATGGCCTACCAACAACTCCCGACTAATTTCTACAAACACCTACACATAAGTCAATTTTAATCCATAACACTCGATTTTAATATGGCCTACCAACAACTCCCAACTAATTTCTACAAATAAGTCAATTTTACATGGGCGTGAGCGCATTCATGGATAATTGAGTTGATTGAAAATCTTGCGGTTATTAAAAAAAGCGCGTACTTCTTTTTAAGTTGCAATATATCAAAAACTAAAAAAAAAATTACTTTTTGAAAATCGACAATGTCTTCTCAGGGACAACGGAGTTATTTGCTTACCTAGGTCGCTTGGGCGGTGACTTCCGAGTGCAAAGGGTTAATTTGAATTGAATTAATTTATACTCTAATATAGCACACAATCTAACATACATACGTTCACATTTATATATATACTTATTGTGCTAAAATGGTATACCCTTCAGAGAATATTGTCGATCAGCACTATGTTAAATTATCTTTGAACATATGAACAAAGACTTTATTTTTTTAGAGACATTAAATTTCAGTTGTTGGTTAGAGTTTTTGTAAAATTATTCGATTTAGTACTGCAACATTCCAATAGATGGCGGTGTTATATAAAAGTCTTTTTTTCTCTATTTAAAATATCTTACTTTGGTTTACTATATACACAAATCTTAATAAAAAAAACATAATTAGGAAATAATTTACTGGATCCACAAACGTGCACACAGTTAATCTGATAGTTAATACTTTACGTCACCCACTTTAAATACGTCGTCCAAGGGAATAATCAAGATGAAGCTTGAATGTCTTTCCTGAAATACACCAAGTATAAGCTATCTATCGTATGGTATTTATAATGCACTAATAACATAATGTATTCAGTGCAGTCGTGGTCCTTCTGCTAAACTGAATCAATTGTACGGAGGCAAAAAGTAACTTAGAGTGTAGCTCTATACTAAATAAATTTGTTTTCTTAATCATTGATTTTTTTGAAAATTATATAAATAACTAAAGTTCAAAATAGTTGAGTACTGTAAGATATATTTAGTGCCACAGACCTTCACTCACACGATATTAGCTTAAAACTAAGAATTAAGCAAATAATTAAAAAAAAAAAACAACAACCTCATTCAAATTGACTGACTGTTACAAAAATTTATTACAAACTTTTATTACAAAAATTTGTGATAAAAGTTTTTAGACCTCGATTTATACGATCGAAGTTTTAAAATAAAAATGTCTTTGAAAATTAATAAATTAAATAATTAACGAAAAGAAAATTATTTTTATGAAAGTAGGTTAATGGTGAATTACAGATATTTTTATGATTATTTTTTATGAAGGTTTCTTTCACAAGTATAAATCAGAACAAAATAATTATATTTAATATTAAATCGTGCATGTGTTTTCGTTGCATTGTTCGCTTGTTTATTATGGTTTGCACTTTACCAGTGTATTACTATAGCTGGTTATATTTTGGCGCACTTCATTTTGGCAATTTGGATAAGGTATTTAATTATATTTACAACACTGAAGGATAAAGTTTTTAAATTGTCGTGTTATCTCTTTCTTCCAATACAATACGTACTGTACTAAGGGGACAACTATGTTTGTAAGAGTTAGATTTTCCATTGTCAGTTGCAAAGAACTTAAGTTGGTTTCTTAAAAAAAAATACGAAGGTAGCTTTTTTGCAGAACAAATAAAAAGAGTGTTAAATTTGTTTGTGACAAATTTAATAAATATAATATCAAGATAAAAAGACGCCAATATATTCCTTATGTGTCATTATAAAAAGGCGATTATGGCATGCACAATGATAAGACTAGCGTTCCAAAGACATTGTACGTCCCACTCGGTGTTAGCTTGTCGGCCGGAGGTGCGAGCGAGACGGAGAGCGACGAAGACCTATCCGTTCCCACCGAAGGCACTATCAACCAACTTCCTGGCAGGAGGAACAACGCACATCAAGAACATCTTGGATTGGATCGTCTTACCTTTTTAGAGCAGTGAGTGAACTCTGATACGTTGGCATACGGGTCATTTTCCTTCTCGTTTACCCTTTGGGAATTCTTATAAAAAAAATGGTATGATAAAGATCCTTGTTTAATTACTATATTTCCTTAATATTACTGACGTGTTATTGGTAAGTTTAAAATAATTATTGATATTATATTAATTAAAATAGTATCTCTACTAAGGTAAAATAATTTCTTAGGGCTAACCCATTATTTAATTTTGGACATGAATAGAATTAAAATGTCTTAACATTTTAAGATAACTATTGAATAAATTAAAACAATTTCAAACGAACGGATAAAGTCATTCGGAGGCTGTATAAAAGTATGTATATAAAATAACAATATATAACATTTTTTTTTTAATTCTATTTTTTTTCACATCGGCACGTTTTTCGGCACAGCTTCGCTTAATGTTTTTGTTTGTATCACGGGTTTTTTTTTTATTTACTGAGCATGATAATTTAGTTTATTAAAGTTTAAGCTGTTTGTTGTTCATGTTAAAATTCATTTTGCTTTGACACACAGAGTTGCGTTTGACCATCACGCCGAGAAGAGGCGAAAGCGGGGCAGTTTGTTCTTCAGAAAAAAGAAAGTAAGTTATTTTATATAAAAAATGGAAACATTTTGAGTGTGATAATTCTCAAATTATACGGTGTATCCTTATTCCAACTGTATAAATCTTTTCGCTCATACATTACTTTTAGTCCACTGCTGGACGAAATCTTTGCCCTGCTTTTCTTGGAAGATTTGCCCAAACGCTGGGCAGACGTTAAGGTGAATGCACCAAACCTTCGAAATAGAAATTCTGTTACAAGTCGTCTTGTCCCGCATCGCTCGGACTTATGTTCGATGGTCGTCATTGACAGTTGGTAGACCGTTCGAACATCTGGCATCTCTTTGATGCCGGGAGTATTATGTGATCTTTGTTCATGGTGCCGAGAATCAAAGACCAGCGGAAACAGTAGCAGAAAGCATTTTAATAAATCTCATCCTCTTTTCTTTTTTTTTTATGTGTGAGTGAGATGTGTTGGTCCAGAGACCTCTAAAGCTTTATCTAATTAGACTCGTGAGCGGGAGGCCCGCTGAGTAGGGAAATCTCATCCTACATTAGCCCGTTACTATACTTTCCCCACAGATTTATATTCAAGAGTGGCAATGTAAGATCTTTCTCACTCCACTAAATGGAGTGATGACCGATATAAATCAATGGAGGCAGAGGTACCTTAGTATCGTGATAAATAATACCCGATGGATGAACATCCGCAACACCAGAGGAGACGCAAATGCGTTGCCGGCCTTTACGGAAGGCATAGGTATTTTTTTTGAAGGTCCCTAAGTCGTATCGGTTCGGAAACACCGCAAACAAACAAGTGTGCGTGGCAGGAAATTTCACGTGAAGCAGAGTGGTGGATTGCCAACCATCGTGATGATGAGGATGAAATTTTGAATTTTCCATCGTTGGTGATATAGATATGGTAGATATTCCTCACGGACTGTGGATCATTTTATGTTTTGACCGCTAATGCGCAAAAATCTAAAATAAGGTATCCCGGGGAGTCCAGGGGCGCGGACGGCCATGCGTAAGAGCTTATTGGCTCTCCAGACGTACTCTGCCCCGCGCACCGATACGACACCCCGCTCTCTCATGGTGTACAGTCGCTTTCTAAATTGAATTCTAATTCTTTTTTAAATAAAAATTGTCACTCTTTTGTTTTTGTGGAAAGTAAGGAACACTGTAATGAACATTTGTAATGAATAAAAAAAAATTACTAACTTCCGCCCGCAACTTCGTTCGCGTAAAAAAAAGTAGCCTTCCAGACTATAATCTATGTCCGTGCTAAATTTCATCCATACAAACATCCAAACCTTCTCATTTATGATATTAGTGAGCTGATGATGATGATGATGTTATTATATAACTTGCTTATACATAAAAAAGTACAAACAAATACACTTTATTTGTAATCAATTTGAATAATGAACAATTGCTTTCGCGACAGTACTCATGCGCAGCTATCCCCTCCACGTTTCGGTCATATCCTTCTGCGACCTATATCAGGAATGAAGTAATTGTGTACTTACGGTTGACTCATCGTATCATTAAGATCGTAGAGGAAACCTTGTCCCCTCCAAATTTGTGATTTATGAGTTAATGGTGATGACGATTTCGCATCTCAGACATTACTGGACAGCCTGCCTTGATGTTTCAGATCTAAACATATCTTTATCTTTAAAAAAAATTCAACTGTTGGTAAATTGGTTGTTTCTTAAGCCTTAATTTTTTACAATCAGGACAAGTCTCGCAAAGCCGCACACGCGTGGCAAGCGGCAGCTACAGGCGGCCATTGCGATTGGTGCGGCCGAGTTGTTTGCGATAAGCCAGCACTGTACTGTGAAAGTAAGTGTATTATTATATATTATATATGTATTTTTTTTGCAATGTCATAAAATGCCAACAAACAGTATCGTACGTGACGATCGTGTAAAGAAAAGTGCTGGCTTTTCTTGGACACCAAACAATTTGATGCGTCAATAGTCTAATGGTTTAGGGTACGGTATGCGAAACTTAAGGTCGTGATGGTTAAGATGGTTCATTAGACTATTGTCATGAACCATCTCCTGGCCCAAGCATTTTCATCTTAGTTGGAGTGGTTAACCGGAATATTAGTAATATTTGTAACATTTTATTAGTAGCATTGCTAATATTGTTTTAAAAAATAACACATATTAGTATCTTTAGTTACTAGTAGTTATATCGGACTTTGCTTGGAGTTTTAACATAAAATTGATACGTTTATTTTTCTAACATTAAACAAGGTCAATTTATTCGAGTTATTTAATAAATAATTCTAGCAATTGTAGCACATATAAAGTACATACCGAACAACAAAATCATCAGCAATTTCTGAAATAAACTTCATATATAAAACACGTGTGGGAACTATGCATCGATTAATATGATCGAATCGTAGTAAATAATCGACGCTTCTGAACAATTTAATTGTTGTTCCTTGTTGTTACTAAATTAAATGACATACTTGGGAAGGTTAGAGACTATTTCCTTCTCAAACTTCCAGCAGCCTCTACCGCCCGTCGCATTAGTTTTTTTTTTAATTTAAAGTCCTTCGAGGCGGATCCAGTATCCGGCTCGAAGGACTTTAAAATTAGCGAAGTATCAATATCTTATATTTTATCATTTCTGCTTATTTTTCATATCGATTCATACTATCAATACAAGAAATATTCTAAAATAAAGAGAATTCACATGCAACTACCTGTTTCTAGAAAACGTCGATTAGTTTGATATTAGAAGTGATTTGTAATTGATTCTTGTAGCCTTACAGCCATATTCATTTCCGATGAGGAAATAGTGTGTTTTCATTCCTAAGGTTTCTAGATAAAGTTTCTTACCTGTGATAAAATCAAATAATAATAATAATAATAATACATTTATTATGGAACGTTGTTACGTAACAGATATTTGATTTGATTTACAATTACAATTTCAACCATTTATTTTCTTCTCTTTAGCAACCGTGCTAGGTCTTAGACCTGTGTTACAGCTGTTGTGAAATGTTGCTGTTGCAAATGTTTCTTTCACTCATCAAACGAAACACAGCAGCGCTAAGCTAAAACTCTACTGATGGCTTTCTGTGAAGCGTCGTCATTGGACAATGGTAAATGTTATTTTTTCTGCTTTCCAGATTGCACCATGACAGTTCACCAAAACGTATGCAAAGACTATATAGTGGAATGCAACAAACCAAAGTCATCAAAGGTTTGATATATTTTTTTAATAATTTATATCGATATATTTTTATAGGTCCCAATATGCCTATCTAAAACTCCACTGTCACAAGGCGTCGATAATATCCGTCTCATCCCACTGCCAAGCACATTTCTCTTCTCCATGGAGTGTTGGAGTTTTGTCTCACCCACGCAGATCCGGTTCCTGCATATGTCATCGTAATATTATGTTATTTTATTCTTAGACATGCATGATAAAAGTTTTTCCTTACATTTCTGAGCGTGATCGTTACCACCGGGGATTAGACTTTTTTTGTGTAACATGAAATTTAAAAGCGATCGGATACCGACCTGCGATGGTTTTTTTTAAATAAAAGGTTCTTTCGTAGAATTCAATATTTACCACCTTGTCTAAGTATAGGGTCTTGTTTCCTGATATGTAATATATGGTGTACTTCTTTATCTTACAGAATTCTTCTGGATATATTATAATGACATACCTTAGTTAGTTAATTTTAATAAATACAATTACCTTCTATGTTCTGTTATGTTTATACGCAGAAACTCATCTGCGAGCGAAAAGGACCCCTTTTATAGTCGACGCATTTTAAACTGAGTCGTCGAGCAATAAATGTCACTGACAGTAGGAATGTGCACGCAATGCAACCCGCTATCGATACTTAGTTAGCAGCGCACGCGGGGTCGATGCGTCATCCCTAGGAAAGATAAAAACAGCCCTTCCCAGGGCCACATTAAGATCTATACAGTTTCTCTATGATTACGTCGAAACAAACATTTTATCTTACAAATTAAAAACTTTTATTTTCAGATAGCGAAAAATTATTCCTATTAATACTTAACATAATTTAGCATATCGTACCTATCCCATAATCGATATGCACCTCTACAATTCTTACGCACATTACTACACCTCTCCATAAGACCTGTAAGTGCGAGCGAGACAGACCGTTAAATATGATTTATGACCCGAAGCCTCAGTTCATAATGCGTCGACTATAGTATAATAAGGACATGTAATACATTAAGAATTATATATATTATAAATCATTAAAACAATTCTCTACTATCATATATAACGTATATTGTTAATATACATGTACTCATATATTTTATAGATATCAGTTGGAAAGTCGCTAAGCACAAACAGCGGCAAAAGCAGCAAACGCAGTTCCGTTTCCGGTCAATCACAGAACCCTAACAGGTGAGAAATATTGCTACCTACATAACATACTAAAATTGAACTCATAAGCGTAATAATAAAGATTAAAAATCATAAAATACGCGATCCCATGCTTTAGAAGTTTCTATATAATTTGTATGGCATATATTTTGCTGCTTTTTTAAATGTCGCAGCCAATGAGGATGGTACCAGAGGATTTTACGTTAACGCATTTTTTTTTAATTTGTGTTGCGCGCAATTATATGCAAGATGTCTTTGAATTTTGCGAGCAAAGAGTCGACTTTTGCCTGCGGTGGGTTTTAAAATAAGGTACGACGGTGTTGGATAAAGGACATGTGTTTGATATGTGAAGATACACAAGTATGTAACACTTACTCGGAGAATGTATTTATCTATCTGTGTACACTAAATGTTTTCTATACTTTGAGTATTTTGCTTTGTACCATTGCCAATTATTTTCTCTCGTTTCTAGGCTGTTTCTTTTTGGTTTGTGACGTCGCTATGTTTTCTGGTTTTTCTTTTATTTAGTTTTTTTTTTCCGACGACGGCTTTGTCATGTTGTCAATATGTGGATTATGTATCGGCATTCGGTATATGGATCGTGATGATATACGCCACAACATACGTCACTTGCAGAAGTGACTACGTTTAAAAAAAATAAGATAAATCTATTGATACGTTGAATTTCTTTTTATCTTATAATTTGTGCCAAAGTAATATAAATATTATTGCAATAAACAAAAGTTCATTGTATATTTATTATTTTTGTTACACACATATATATATATATATACAAAAGAATATGAATAGTACCAGGCGATCACACACATTCCAAGGGAATCATGAGCCTTTAGTCACGTTTGCTAGTGATGTAACCACCGCACCCACACTGACCCGTATAGTTGTGTATAAATGCACACATATGTACACGTGTGTTCGTGTTCGCACACACACAGCAAGAAGCAGACGACGGGGTGCTACTCACCGTGGCGGCGCGTCGCGACCAAGCTCGGCGTGCAGTAAGTTACCGGGAATGCCTGTATCTCTCTCATACGCACACTCACCGTCATAGTCTGTCTCTATCTCTCTGTCTCTCACCTGCGTCGCGGCTCTGTACTCCTGGTCACTCGGCGGTTGTTTTAGTTTTTGTTAGGTTTTTTTTTGTGTATGTGTTACGTTTCGCTTAGCCGTTTGTTTTTTAGGATGTCGTTTTTATGATTTGGAGGTACTTCGCTATATTAATATAACAAACAAACACTCCAACAATATATCTTATTAAACATTTGTATAATAAAAGTAACACGTTTGACAAACTCGTTATCGGTCGTGAAAAAGATAAAAAGCTTTTCCAAATATTACATTTCCTTTGCCCAATTTACTGAACGGGCAAAAGTTTTTAATTACAGGGTTTTGTTAGCATGATAATTTTTTACTTTAAGATTTTTTTAAATTTTTATTATGTTCGCTTTTCAATATAACTCATACAAATAAAATAAATAAAGTATAAATAAGGTTTTACAAATCATTATCTGTATTATTTGTAAAATAAACGCCGTGTTATAGTATAACCAACCTGATTGTGTTCCTAATTAAATGCGTCCAAAAAATCAAAAATCGTAATATTGAAACGTAGTAACATACTTTACCTGATGGTCAGTTACCTGAATACACACACATGCTCTTGTGAAATCTCTCAATACTATTCATTGGAGTTCGTCTCCTGAAAAAAAAAACAAATTTAAAAGTTTTGAACGTAAACTTTAGATAGATTATGACGTATAAACAATTAGAGTTTCAAAGTACCTTTAAAAATATCGTTTACATTACGTCTCCGGCGTCTGTCCATCATACATTCGATTCAGAAATTCTTCTAGATCGTTCTCAAATCATCCACAACGCCTTACTTGTGTATCTTTCTATCTATTATGGAGGTAGTTTGAAGTTTCTCTTGAGAACAATGTTGTCGTAGATCTTGGTTGGCGTTACGCTATTTTGTTGGTTTTGCAGAAGAATTTTTTTGTTACCATTGGCGATATACAGAAGAGTTAAATAGGAGTTGAGATTTCATAAAACTAAATAAAACTTTCCTACAATTACATAACATCTAGTTAAATTAATCGTTAGAAGCAAACTAATAAAAGAACAGAAAATAAAAGACGTAAAGTAAAGACAAAAGGCTGGTTCGTATCCGGCTCAAAGGACCAAAGTGATAGAATATACTTAACACAGAAATAATAAAGGATGCAAATGTAAAAAAATGATTCACATATTAATTGTTTAACATATTTATAATGTTCTGTCTATAAACATTTTCACATTACTTCCCTGGTTTCATGCAAAATATATAGAAAAATATATTTTGCATGAAATCATGGAATGCACGTCACAATTACCTCATTCAACTTTAATTAAATAAGCTGCTTACCTTTTTATTTCTGTCGGTTTGTATTATAAGCAGATTATCCAGATTTTATTAAATGCACCATGTTATGGAGGACAGTCTCCATGAATTCTTAAGCATTTTATTGAAGTCTTATATTTACCAGATCAATGGAGTCTTTAAAATTATTTTATACCTATTTTATTACACCCCTGTGTATTAATTTACCGCTCACAGGGAACATTAGAAGTTGCCACTCTAACGCTTTTATTTTACAATGGTAATCTATGACTAGCTTTTCTCCAACGAGGTGACCGATTCGTCCAGGTGCTACTGTTTAACCGCAGCGCTGTCAGCGTTGTTTTTATTATTTTTATTGTTTTAATAATTTAACTTACTCCTGTTTAGCTCTTTCTACTCTGCCCAGGTTTCTTTTTTGCAAAAGGAAATTTGTCAAAATTATCAATAACTTGTTAACCATATGTTGTTTCATGATATCGAAATCTGCATGAGATTATTTTTGTATTTTAAGTTGTGAACGTCTCAGTTTCGCTTCTTATTATAATTTAGACTTTGCTAAGTTACAATTATTATTATATAGTTATTAATAAAATGTTTTTAAAATGTTATTTTTTTTCTTTTTTTTTTCTTTTGCAGCAATTAAGTCGTATGAATACGGCATAATGTGTGAGGAAACCTAATGTATCAGTGACATTTGTAACGTCGGATGAATTTTGACCCTGTCTGTACCTTTCGAATTGTTTGTTTTGAATGTACAGTCACACAGAATAATATATAATATAGTTTATACTCATATATAAATTTAAAAAAAAATGTAAACAGACATACTCAAAGTACGGCCTACACAATGCATATTTTATGATAATAAGTGACATGTGTCAAAGGTTTGCGCACAATATATAAATGTAAATTTCTAATAAATGTAAAAAAAACCAGGGATGCATTTTTTTTAAAGATGAAATGGACAAAAGCCCGGGGCGGCCAGAGTTCCAGAGGACCTCTAACCTCTTAAACTTAATTTATTTAAAATAGTCTTCTAATCACCTTCAATTTAGATTTAAATACCCCCTATAAAGGCCGTGTCCAAATCGGAATATAATCGACATTAATAGTTTTTATATTTTTACCAAAATTATGAACTTAAAAATTCTCATTTGTATATTACTCTGTGTGTACTGATGTTTATACTAAGATATAATGTAATAGAGGGACGCTTTTGTACTTTCAGCACCAGTGTATACGCCGACGACAAGGACGGATCAGACCACAAACACGATCAGAGCAAGTAAGTAAAATAATAAATATAATTGTTTTGATATTAAAATAACTTCAATATTCTAACATCTCAAATGACACTGCATTAATAATTTTTTTTTTCATAAAATTGAGTCGCCTTGGCGTTACGCGCGAACAACTGTATTGTTTTTTTTTTAAATATCTATTTCATTGAGAGAAACAAACTAGCACACAGTTCACCTAATGGTAAGTGAGGAATCATAATGCATAACGCGTTGTCAACCTAGAGGACTGAAATGGTATTCCTCGTCACCAGTAATAAAGGTCTCCGGATACCAGCACTGACGAAATACAACAACTTTATGCTGCTATTTTACGCTGGTGTTCTGTGAGGGCGTGGTCCTACCACGGTCGAGCGATCGATGGGTCACCATTCATTCTGCAGCTAGAAACGAAAGTTCAGTTAACCTCTACTACTGTTGTCCATCAAAGTTTTTTTTAAAACATAATTTGGCAAACGAGCACACATTTCATCCAATGGTAAGTAACAACTAATAAAAGAAGTAATTCGTTACCAGTAATTGGGTTTCCAATTATCTACACTCACCGTTGGAACACTTCATTACACGCTGGTGGTCTGTGAAAGCGTGGTACTCCCTCGGTCTATCAGACGTTTTTGTACTACAGCTAATTTATAGTGTGTAGTGTGAAATATATATATTTTTTTATTGCATCGAAAATAATAAACAAGCACGCAGTTCACCAAGTGATTACTGCGGCCCATGACATCTACATTCATCCTTGGCAAGGAGTCATAATGCAGATGCGTTGTCACCCTTGAGGACTGAGATGGAACCCCCCCAGTCACCAGTAACATAGGTCTCCGGAAGCCTACACTCACGAAACGAAACATCAGTACTATGCTGGTATTCCGTGAGGGCGCGGTCCTACCCCGATCGAGCTGACCCATTCATTCTGCACCTAGTATATGGGAATAAAATAAATAGCTCGTTCGACACCTATTCTATATAAAAAAAAACAGACATCATAGCCCACGTGATGATAAACTCACATTCACTAAAACAATAAATTTCCCAGCGCATCGGACGACGCTGGCGTGACAGAATGGCCGGAGGTCTACATAACACCGGACCAGTTGGGCGAAGAGGCGATTCTGTTAGGATTGGGAGCATCTGAACCTGATACTTGGGCAGCTGGGGCACCAAAGGGACTAGCAAAGTGAGTAAATAAAATAAACAAAAAAATCAAATTTTCCTAACATAAAAAAAAAGGAAAAATAAACATTTGTCTATGGGATTCTCTTTAGCCGCAACAAATTTTCATCAGTGTGAACTAAGCCGTCAATATGCCAGTGAGTATGCGTCTTTATGTATGTTTAACGTATATTTCAGATCACTCGGAGAGAGAGAGACAAAACGCCAAGAGCACATCTACGAATTGATCTTGACGGAGAAACACCACTGTCTGACGATAAGACTCATGCAGAAGGTTAGTCTACAATTAGTGCGGGGCGGGATTTAAATTGTCTAGGTATACGAAATTTGAAAAATTAAATTAAAAAAAATATAAAAAATATCTTTATACTCGACATTCCTTCAAATCCTTAGTTAAAAGTCTGTGAACAAATTTCGCACTCATTCGTTTCATTTCTTAATTATCGCTTGATATGTTCATGATTGTTGTTAGAAATCTATGATTTGCGACTTTCGGGTCTAAACACCGACAGACAAATCTCAACTTTTTCAAACTTGACATAGACTGACCTCAACGAATTAGGCTATCGGGTTCACTATTTCAAATAATGTAGCGTCAGTAGTTACTGCTAGAAAAATTAATTTATCATATTTTGTTTATACACACCATATATTCGTGTGTGAGTGATTGCAGTGGCAGAGCTACACTGCAATTTGTTTCTAGGTGCAAAATGAATGGGTCAGCTCGACCGAGCTAGGACGACGCCCTCGCAGAATACCAGCGTAAAATAGCAGCATAATGTTACTGTTTCGTCTGGTGAGTGCAGTGATCCGGAGACCTTCATTACTGGTAACGAGGCATTCCATCTCAGACTTCAAGGGTGCCAACGCGTCTGCATTATGATTCCTTGTCAAGGATGAATCTAGGTGTCACGAGCCGCAGGAATCACTTGCCATCAGGTGAACTGTGTGCTCGTGTGTTACTCTCGATGTAATAAAAAAAACAGTTATTTCACACTGCTGCTTTAAATTAGCTGTAGCACCAATAAGTCTGCTAGACCGAGGGAGTACCACGCTTTCACAGAACACCAGCGTGTAATAGAGTGTTCCAACGGTGAGTGTTGACAACTGGAAACCCAATTACTGGTAAAGTATTACTTCTCAATCGTCATTCAACATCGGGTGATCTGTGTGTGTTATTTTAAGTTTAAAAAAATACTTTGATGGACAATTCGTTTCCTTGTCATGGATGAATGTGGATGTCGAGGGTCGCAGGAAACACTCACCATTGGTTGAACTGTGTGCTCATTTGTTACAATATAATAATTATAATAAAAAAAACTAAATTAAAAAATATATAAACAGTTTTAAAATTGATCAATCATGGTCTGCTATAGATGTTCGCTGAGGGCATGACCCGTCTAGGCGGCATCTCCAGCGCTCAAGTGTCCCGGATGTTCCCCCGACTGGACGAGCTGTGGGGGCTGCACGCAGCGCTGCTGGCGCGGCTGCGGGCCCGGCAGCGCGCCGCGCCGCGCGTTTGCTCCGTGGCCGATATACTGGCTGAGGCGTTCGCACCGCCGGCACATCAGCGGCTCAAAGCGGCTTATGGTGAGATTTTTTTTGTCTCAGCTTCCGACGTTGGTGGCAGGTAACCGCACACCTAACCTCGGACGGTAAATAGACATCACCATCCATTCTCCACTCTGGAGAATCTTCAGATATCTAGTGAGTTACTAACTACGGTGGCAATTAGACAGAGCATAAACAGACACGCTCAGAGAAGGAGCACTTCTTGGTGGGTTTCGTGAGCCCTAAATCCGATGATGCTGTAAGAGCCGCATCGGCTAACAGCACTAACATCAACGGAATCTAGATTTTTTAATCAATCTAGAAAGAAAAACGAGCACACAGTTCACCTGATGGTAAATCGTGACTGCGGCGAAATAACTCCTATATATGATACAGTTTCTATCTCAATCGTCACGGCTGAAGACGCAGTCTTGACGACTGAGATATTGAGATGAGGTAACCTCGCATTATGCTGCTATTTCACCGTACAGAGGGTGTGCTTCTTCATCATTAACAGTGGTGGACTTACGTTGCAGTTTGTTTCTAGCTACAGAATGAATGGGAAAGGCAAACGCCCTCATAGAATACCAGCTTGAAATAGCAGCATAATTCAGCTGTGTTTCGTCATGTGAGATGTAGGGATTCGACGACCTTTATTACTGGTGACGAAGCGTTCCATCTCAGTCCACAAAGGTGAAAACGCATCTGCATTATGATTCCTTGTCAAGGATGTCATGGGCCACAGGAATCACTTACCATCAGGTGAACTGTGTGCTCGTTTGTTTTTCTCAATGTGATAATAAACAATAAACAAACATCGGTTAGGATGACCCATGACGTAGCTGACAGTGGAGTATTTCAGGCTTCTCCGACAACCGAGTGTCTCGTGGGTGTGGCACGTTGCAATGCTGGGATGTGATAGCGTCGTAATCCGATATACTGTCAAAAGTACGCACCGTACCCATCTGGGGCTTGTGATACTCGGAAGTACTTGAGGCAACTCCAACAACATGTTTCCCCCCTTGATTAACTTAACTCTCCTCATCAGAGGCTTAAAGCGGTTTATGGTGCATACCACATGGAGTACTTTAAAAAACGCTATAGCGCAGTTGTACCGAATTTGCCTTTAACAACCGAATTACCATTCAAGAACCATGAATGGAACAACTGGCAAACAACAAATGCTTCCGTTCCTTTTCGGTTAACGGTTCTACCCGGGCGTAGGGCGTCGCAAACAAGGTTATTCGCGATACCGCCATATCACAGGCCGGTTCTCCATTCAATACAGATAGAAGCGTCGCTGGAGTTTCTTCTACAGCGCCCACGGATTCCGAATTGGTGGTACAGATAGCCAATAATAACATCGATATTAATTGAGGATAGGTAAACCTTAGTCAGAAGTAACTGACCGAGCCACTGAGGTTCGGCCCTCTCGAGCACCTTCGAGTCAGGCGCTTAAGGCGCAGTTTAAGCCGGTGTGCTGGTTACCCACTAATAGAGGCCTCTACTGAGCGTCATAAGCGCTCGGTCAACTCTCAACCCGGTGAAACTAAAAGCTAACAGCGGCCATCAGCCCGAAAAAAAAATATTTCTACAAGGATTAACGTGAGCATAAAAACGTCATGAGACCACGATCACCGATCACTCATATCAAAATTGAGTGAGTTATGTTATATTATTACTTACTTTCAGGTGAGTTCTGCTCACGACATCGCGAAGCCGTGGAAGTGTTTAAAGAATGCTGCACGAGGGAGCCAAGACTTTCACGGTTCATACGCAAGTGCCAACAGAATCCGCTTCTAAGGAAAAAGGTGCCTTATTTAGTCTAATAATTATATATTTATTTTACAAAAGGAATCATTCGTTTAAATTAGACATGTTTAAAATTATGCAAATTTAAAATAAATAATGATGCTAAAAAATTATGCAAATTTAAAATAAATAATGATGTTTAAAAATTATGCAAATTTAAATTAAATAATGATGTTAAAAAATTATGCAAATTTAAATTAAATAATGATGCTAAAAAATTATGCAAATTTAAAATAAATAATGATGCTAAAAAATTATGAAAATTTAAAATACATAATGATGCAAAAAAATTACTTAACATACTAAATGTTGCATTTCATATTAGTCCTGGAAGGAGATCTTAATACTCATCCACGTTATACGCATATGGCAAACGGGCAAGCAACCCACCTGATGGTAAGTGATCACCGCCGCCCATGATCATCCGCAACACCAGAGGAATCGCAAGTGCGTTGCTGGCCTTTAAGGAAGGTGTAGGCTCGGTTCGGAAGCACCGCTAGCGACAACTGATTCCGCAGAGTAGTTGTGCGTGGCAGATAATTTCGCGTGAAGCGCACAGTGCTGGATTGCCAACTATCGAGATGATGAAGATGAAATTTTGAATTCTGCCGTGATGTTTAAACTCAACCGCTGGAATTAATCCAAACAACTCCTCAGAACACTCCAAATGGTAGATTCGGTAAAAAATGCAAAGAGATGCAACATCTCTTCGCAACGCCATATAAACAAAAGAGTTATTTCGGCTGACTTAACGCCCATTACACAGTCTAGTCTACTCTTCGGTAGTGTCCAAAAATAGTACTTTAAAAATTGATATAAAAAAAATCATGCATAATTATAATCACATTTAATTACATGATGTCAATTATATTATTATAATTATTAGCAAAAGTAACAAGCAACATGTTTTAATAATTTTATAGATTTATTTAGTAATAACTTACTGATTAAAATTAATAAACTAAAACTACCAGGGTGTACCAGAGTGCGTGCTATTCGTGGCCCAGAGGCTGACCAAGTATCCGTTGTTATTGGAACCGTTATTGAAGACTGCTGGAGAAGACGTCGCCGAAAGGGAATTGCTGCAAAAAGCCCTGTGCGGCGTCAAGGTGAACTTGATGTTTTTATAATGTCTGTTGCAGAAGAAATTATTTATTTTATTTTTTATTTTGATTCATAATTCTTATGAATGTATTACTAACACACACACTCAATCGAAGTATGTAACATTATTATCTATGCACTTGCGTCATTTTATAGGTAGTTCATTGGTTCTATAGCTGAAAAAAAAATCGGAGCGAGAATCATTAAAATCTTTGAAACCTAAAATCATTTGCCTCATTGGAAATGATTTTTTTTCCTTGCAAGAAATTGTCCAAATTCTGAAAAATGTGATAATATGTTGGAGCTAGGTCCGTGGAGTATAGTGGCAGTATAGTGTCGGAAACATTTCAATCGTAGCTCCTCTAATTCAGCGTCTCCGGCCGTCCGCGGGGTTTGTTTTTGAGGTCTAAATCCCCGGAATGAAAACTTTGGAACCAAAATAGTATCGTGCTTTCATTTACAGTAACGTCCCCACGCCCATCATTAATGCTTCGAGCCGTTTCTGGACCGCTGGTGCCACGGTGGAACTCATATTCGTAAATAACGCGATATTTCAAGTTTTCCATTTTGTTGACAGAAGGATGTCAAAGAAAGAACTAATGGCGCGAAAACAAATGATCACTAAATTCGAAACTCAAATACTCAAGCCTAAATTTGAAATACATTTGGAATTTGGAATTCCTAATTGAACGCCAAATTATTTGAGATCAAAGTGGCCAGTTTGTCAAAACGCCAATTTCATATGTAAGGACCTTAAAGAATCTCATTAAAGAACTTGGCCTAAAAGAGTTGGCACGCAAGATATATCGTCTATTCGCCCGATCCTCAACTAAGCAGCTCTGAGAAGAGTTTATCATTCCACTCTCCAACACCCATGACCTAGGCTTAGGTGGTGGTACGAAGCTTAGTAGTGGAGGCTTCGAGGAGCCCATGACTTCGGAACTGCGATAGTGTGCGAAAGCGTTCTCTGTATATCGGTCTCTGAATCAGGTGCTATTTAGTCTTACTATATCTTTGGCTTCGCGCACCCTGATGGTTCCAGCCGTTTTATAAGATTATAGCATCATCTAGCCTGTGACCGTCACCGACGGTCTTGTTTACTCGCTAGTTGGTGCAATTTCTATTACTATTTGTACCTATTTACATTATGTATTTCCAGGAGATTTTAGTTGATGTAGACAATCAGGTGGCAGCTAAAGAGCGAGAAGACAGAAAACTAGAGATATACCACCGCATTGACGCCAAGTCCTTTGCCAATTTTCGTGGACGAAAGTTCAAGAAGAGCGACATATTGCAAGGCAATAGGAGTTTGAAGTAAGACATCTATAATTAATTTTTCTCAGCATACGATCTTTCATCAGATTGGTATTGGACTCACAGTGGTAGAGCTTTCACTGCAGTCTGTTTCTAGCTGCAGAACGAATGGGTCAGCTCGACCGGGGTAGGACCGCGCTCTCACAGAATACCGGCGTGAAATAGCATCATAACGTTGCTGTGTTTCGTCTGGTGAGTGCAGGGATCCGGAGACCTTTATTACTGGTGACGAGGCATTACATCTCAGTCCTCTAGGGTGACAACGCATCTACATTATGATTCCTAGTCAAGGATGTATATAGATGTCATGGGCCGCAGGAATCACTTACCATCAGGGGAACTGTGTGCTCAATTGTTACTCTCAATGATATAAAAAAAAAAAAAGATTTTATATTTAGGAGTTTGCGTAGGGAGTTGGACGACGAGCAACGACGAATTTAAGTGCTGATTTACCACATGCTCGGCTATGAAGGGAAACATTGTGGGGTAACCTTAGTATCTATAGAAAAAACTAATTTTTCTGTCATGCTTCTTTTTTTTTTTTTTGGAATTTTATGACCTGGCATTTACAACCTTTGTCATGCTTCTAATTTCATTATAAGATACATAGAACAACACGACTTTGATATCTTTAACTCGAAAATCACCAGCATAAAAAAAACATTGACTAGAGATTGATTTGATACTGTAGCTTAACATACTCTTTTTACTATTTCTTTTTTGATTCTGTTTATTTGTTTTCTTTTCAAGCAAATGTTGTTGTTTTTTATTATTTTAAATTAAGTCTGTATGCATAATAGCGTTGCGGTGAAGTGTCTGTCCTTATGGGGTCTATTTATATGTGAAAACATATTATTAGCTTATTTATAATATGTATATAAACCTAAGTTATTTTGTATTTTTCTGTATGTTTTCCAAATTAAAAAAAAAATGTCTTAGAAATAAATAAATAAAAATATTTCAAGTCCGCCAATCATTTGGTCAAAGTAGCCTTAAACACGACGACGCGGAGACACAGATGGCCACCTGCCACTTGACTGACGACGGTCCAAAAGGATCTTGGAGAGGTGAAAGGAAGGCTATACCCAAAATAATTGGAAAAGGCAAAGGCATATAAAAAGATGAAGATTTCAAGTCCACCAATCAGCAGTAAAGCCGCGTGTCGGACTTTGAATCAACTCTATCTCTCTAGGTAGACTTATGCCCAGCCCAACAGTGGGATTTATATAAGTTGCTACTTTTTTTTTTTTTTGTTGAAATCATCTAGTAACAAAGAAGCATCGACCAGGGAGACAATATAATTTCTTAAACATGTATTTGATCACTTCTATTTTCAGATTCGAAGGCGTAGCAACATTAATGCAGGGGCGTAGCAAAATGCAGACTCTACTAGTGATTGTATTGACGGATGTACTGTTTTTCCTACACGACAATAACAACAAATATACATTCTTCACGCCTGAGAATAAGGTATATTTTGCATTGAAAACAATTAACAAATTATCTAATTATCAGCTTGAAATAGCAGCATAAAGCTGCTTTGATTACGTCTGCTGAGTTCAGGGATCTAGAAACCTTTATTACTGATGATGAGGCATTCCATCCCAGTCTTCGAGGGTGACAACGTATCTGCATTATGATTCCTCGTCAATGATGAATGAAGATGTCATGGGCCGCAGGAATCAACCACAATCAGTGAATTGTGTCTCCTTAACAAACTTGATCGTCTGCAACGTCATCGTATCAATCATCTACAACCTTCGAAAGTATGACCACGTGTCGACTTATTGTTCTCAATTAAAGTGGCTACCCATTCGCCTGCGGTGAAGTCTGTGTCCTTTATTTTATCCTGACGTCTCCCACTCCTAGCTTCTACTTCTGCGTACTCATAACTCCGACTTTATCCATTCCTCCTTCTTTGTTCAATCTGTTCTTCTCTGGAATGTTATGTTGTGATGCAGACTAGAAAGGTTGTGATGCAGACTAGAAAATCAACGTAATCGTAGTTGTTCATAAATATTGTCTTTCGCCTGCGAATCGTGCACTGGAAACGAGACGCAGCATCCAGGTACCGCTAACCCGTACGCCATGCGTTCATGATGAAGATACTGGGTAATTGGACTATGGACCTAGGCAGTCGTTCGAGATTAAACAATTAGTCTATTAACCTGAATATATAAGATGTGTATATATTATTTTGATAATTTCACAGACGGGCGTAGTATCCCTGTGGAAGCTTTTAGTTCGCGAAAAAGCGGGCGCGGAAGGGAGAGGGCTGTACCTAATATGCAGTGGTCCAGCCGAGCCCGAGATGTTCGAGCTGAGAGTGCACCGGCCTAAGGATATCGCGGCTTGGATACACGCTATCAGGTATGCTGGTGAAAGGAACTTGCATTTTTGAAGTTCTTCTTGCTTCTCTTGACGCGTTAGTCAAAATTCAAGCAGGCAATGGAAGTTGCGCAGTTGCATGGCCTACCGCTCAGAGTGCCTTGCTAATTCCGGGTCCTTAGCTTCCGTATCAAAATAGGTCAGGTTAATATCATCAAGTGCCTTCCATACGATAAGGCAAAATGTGTACGGCACTGTAATATATCCTGCCCAGTTGACGTCTTGATGTTAAAATATGTAGCCATAGTCGAAATCGACCAGATCATGGTAGTCATATAGGAAACATTTGTCTATTAACTTATATAGGAACTATATGAAACCATAAATAATGATATAAATAAGGTTTGTTTTACAATAAACAGAGCCGCAGTACAAAGCTGCCCAGAGGAAGTAGAAGAATCGGAAGCTGGAGCACTCGCGTCTTCTGCGGAAGAGAGACAGAGACAGTTGGAGGCGAGGCATGAGAATATAAGACTGATTACAGGTATGGAATATTGAGCCTTATTGTGTTTGTAATAAGATTTTATTTCATTTTAATTCAACACAATATAAGTAAATGGTAATAAAGGACTTAAGTGTATCATACTAAGGTTTATTTTACTATATTAGTTTATTTCATGCTTCATTAAAATCCAATTATATATATGCAATTCTGGGCTTATAAGATCATTTGTAGTGCTTAAAGATAATGATTGAATAAACGTTTTGTTATCAGATGAAACACCATGGTGGCATATTGAAGGTGATTTTAATAAATAAAATTATATAAAATAGCATGAAGCATGTACCCATTTAATGTAATCAAATGATTGTCTAATTTTATATATATATATATATATATATATATATTTATATATATTTATATATATTTATATATATATATATTTATATATATATTTATATATATATATATTTAAAAATAATTGCATGCATATTTTACTTACTATCTTTTTAAAAGTTTATATTTATTTTCATTTACTTTACACTTTATTGCATTTACCTTTACCAAAAAGAAATGGTTACAAAAGACAAAATTAATGCCTATAGGCAATTCCATGAAAATAATATACATCATAAACCAAAAAATATATTTGTTGGTATACTTTAAATATATAAATAACAAAATAGTATATACAGTTATAAATATATCTTTGTCCACTCTCATTTTTTTTGTTGGTATAGTTTCAATATATAAATAACAAAATAGTATATACAGTTATAAATATATCTTGTCCACTCTCATTTTTTTGTTGGTATAGTTTCACATATAAATAACAAAATAGTATATACAGTATAAATATATCCTTGTCCACTCTCATTTTTTTTGTTGGTATAGTTTCAATATATAAATAACAAAATAGTATATACAGTATAAATATATCCTTGTCCACTCTCATTTTTTTTGTTGGTATAGTTTCAATATATAAATAACAAAATAGTATATACAGTTATAAATATATCTTTGTCCACTCTCATTTTTTTTGTTGGTATAGTTTCAATATATAAATAACAAAATAGTATATACAGTATAAATATATCCTTGTCCACTCTCATTTTATGTTTGTTGGTATACTTTAATATATAAATAACAAAATAGTATATACAGTTATAAATATATCTTTGTCCACTCTCATTTTTTTTGTTGGTATAGTTTCAATATATAAATAACAAAATAGTATATACAGTTATAAATATATCTTTGTCCACTCTCATTTTATGTTTGTTGGTATACTTTCAATATATAAATAACAAAATAGTATATACAGTATAAATATATCTTTGTCCACTCTCATTTTTTTTGTTGGTATAGTTTCAATATATAAATAACAAAATAGTATATACAGTTATAAATATATCTTTGTCCACTCTCATTTTTTTTTTTTTGTTGGTATACTTTCAATATATAAATAACAAAAATAGTATATATACAGTATAAATATATCCTTGTCCACTCTCATTTTTTTGTTGGTATAGTTTCAATATATAAATAACAAAATAGTATATACAGTATAAATATATCCTTGTCCACTCTCTCATTTTATGTTTGTTGGTATACTTTCAATATATAAATAACAAAATAGTATATATACAGTATAAATATATCCTTGTCCACTCATTTTATGTTTGTTGGTATAGTTTCAATATATAAATAACAAAATAGTATATACAGTTATAAATATATCTTTGTCCACTCTCATTTTTTTTGTTGGTATAGTTTCAATATATAAATAAAATAGTATATACAGTATAAATATATCCTTGTCCAATTCTCATTTTATGTTTGTTGGTATACTTTTAATATATAAATAACAAAATAGTATATATAGTATAATTATATCCTTGTCCACTCTCATTTTATGTTTGTTGGTATACTTTCAATATATAAATAACAAAATAGTATATACAGTTATAAATATATCCTTGTCCACTCTCATTTTATGTTTGTTGGTATACTTTTAATATATAAATAACAAAATAGTATATACAGTATAAATATATCCTTGTCCACTCTCATTTTATGTTTGTTGGTATACTTTTAATATATAAATAACAAAATAGTATATACAGTTATAAATATATCTTTGTCCACTCTCATTTTTTTTGTTGGTATAGTTTCAATATATAAATAACAAAATAGTATATACAGTATAAATATATCCTTGTCCACTCTCATTTTATGTTTGTTGGTATACTTTTAATATATAAATAACAAAATAGTATATACAGTTATAAATATATCTTGTCCACTCTCATTTTTTGTTGGTATAGTTTCAATATATAAATAACAAAATAGTATATACAGTTATAAATATATCCTTGTCCACTCTCATTTTATGTTTGTTGGTATACTTTTAATATATAAATAACAAAATAGTATATACAGTATAAATATATCCTTGTCCACTCTCATTTTATGTTTGGTGGTATACTTTAAATAGATATTAATGTACATTTAGTGTTTGATATTTAAAACTTAATTTGGTTTTTAATGTTGTTTTGTTTTTGTTTGAAATATATCTTTATTTAAATTACATTACTTAAAACATTAACTTTCATATGCATATGATTTTTTATGAATGTATTACAACCAATAATCATACCTTTATTATCTTATAAGAGAGAGCTGAACCTCTATAATCCAGCATGAAGCGACTGATTATAACTTATTAAATTATTTAAATATAGTGACAGGTTTCTTAACCTATCGCCTAACAACCAAAACACCTAACCTTACATCACTTTCACAGAAAGCTAAAAAGTACCAACTATATTAATTTCTGTCCTGGTCTCCCATTAAATAATTCATATTTACAAAAGAATATGGTGTCTTATTTTTGAAAATTTTAATGTTCCTGTTTTTACTGTAATCTATTTATTGTTATCTTTATTATATCGCAATATTTTAATGTAATTAAGATTTATCTCTCTTCTATTCTAAAAGAAAACGTATGTATTATTATAGTTAATTACAAACCTTATTAAACCATAACGTATTGTAACAAGGTTCGTTTTGCAATGAACAAGTTGCAGTACAAACTGGCTCTTCTCCTCCGTTTAACGATGATATTGTTCCCGCAGAGGCATTACGACTTAAGGACCGTGAACACGCGGTGTTACTAGAGGAGAAAATGGCCCTCCACATGAAAATGGTTGGACACACCGGTTCATCCACCTTGGATGTACCGCACACGGGTAAGTTTAATTCACTTACTACGAGCTGTAGTACACCTCTATGTGAAGAAATAACATCATTATCATTTATATCAGCCCATCACTAAACCATAGACGAACATAGATCTCCCCCGCTGACTGACTCGAATTGTGGTCTCATCAATGGATTCACCATCATGCTCCCGTGGCCTTTCATAGTTCTTCACTTAAGTTCTAGTGAAGATAGAACTACAGTGTTACAGTCAAGAATTAAGATATACATTTCATTTTTCTATTTTTTTATTTTATACATTGAGTGAGAAACGGGCACACAGTTCATCTCATGGCTAGTGATTGAAGTGATTGAGTGAAGAGTTGACACCCTTGAAAACTGAGATGGAATACGATGTTGTGTGTAGACTATAGGTTATAGGTTTACGGTATGGTCTGTGAAACTAATAAGCAATTTAGCTAAGCCAACTCCAAAGTGGTTAATGGTGTGTTATTACACTATTTTTTTAAATATTACATTGACAGTAACACACCAGCACACGGTTCACCCGATGGTAAGTGATTCCTGCGGCCCATGACATCTACATTAATCCTTGACAAGGAATCATAATGCAGAAGCCTTCCTACCCTTGAGGACTGAGATGGAATGCCTCGTCCTCAGTAATAACGGTCCCCGGATCCCTACACTCAACAGGCGAAACACAGCAGTATTTTTCTGCTATTTTACGCTGGTGTTCTGTGGGGGCGTGGTCCTACCCCGGTCGTGCTGACCTTTTCATTCTGTAGCTAGAAACAAAGTGCAGTGTAGCTCAAGCACTCTTAGTTTTATTTATGTCCAGCAAAGGCCGTGCCAGTTCTCGTTATATACATTTGGCGTTATACAATGTATCTCGTAAGTAGCACTTACGAAGATATACAAACTTAATAGAAAGATAGGTTACCAGACAAAACAAAAACTTTAGTAAGTGTACATATATCGAAAATTTTGACCTATCTCTCTTAAGTTTATCGTTGCTACTTACGAGACACCCAGTATATATTTGTGTTAGAACGTTGATGATATCTTCCTAATCGATCGAGCGATAGCGGTATGCACTCGTCTTTTCCATCCCCACTCCGATGTGTTACAAGAGAATACGAGTTTGCTATGAGATCAAAGGATGACTCATCTGCAGTTAGTAAGCCCCCAACACTGGTAGAGCTACACTACATTTTGTTTCTAGTAGTAGACTCATGTACTCCTATAGTCAACACATTTTAAACTGAGTCGTCGGGCAATGAATGTCACTGACAATAGGAATGTGCACGCAATGCAACCCGTTATCGATACTTAGCTACCTGCGCACGCGGGGTCGTTGCGTCATCGTGACTTCATTAGCACTCTGACTCCTGATTGGTATTTACGATTAAGGGTTGTTGTTTTTCTATAAATATAAGATTTTTTGTTATGACACTCATTACATTACTAACGCTTCGTTACGCAATACGCACAATGGAGAATTTATTTTCTAACGTGGTTTTGAAGAAATATTTTCAGATAGCGAAAAATTATTCCTATTAATACTTAACATAATTTAGCATATCGATCGTACCTATCCCGTTATCGATATGCACCTCTACAATTCTTACGCACATCACTACACCGCTCCATAAGACCTGTAAGTGCGAGCGAGACAGACAGATAAATATGTTTTATGACCCGAAGCCTCAGTTCATAATGCGTCGACTATAGTACTTGTTATCGTAAATCTTTTTTATCTAAACAATTAAACTACATTTACAATTACTTATACAGACGTGACTGACTGATTCAGCAACACAGACGCTAAATCGCTCGGTCAACAAAATTTAAAATTTTGGCAGTTGATGTCTCCAACTAAGGAGGGTATTTTGGAAATTTCACCCCTAAGGGGGTGGTAAAAGAGGGAATGAACGATTTTATGGAAGTACGTCATTTTCAATGTAAAGAGCACGAGATTTCGTATACCTGCTTCTGTTTAGAAATAAATGTGTATATTGTATGTATGTATATTCGCGTTTTTCAAAATTTTAATCCTAAGAAGGCGAATTGTGGTTTTGAAAATATATATATTCCTCAATTTTGAAGGAAGAAGCATGAATTTCAATACGAAAGCGTTCAATGTGATGTCCGTTACGCGGCTTTTAGCTTTTTTTTACTACACAAACTACGAGCCTTCATCATCATCAACTCATATCCGCGTATGCGAAGTGGGCAACGACAAGTATTATATATATGAGAAAATACAGGCATGTTTTTTTTTCCAGGTGTAACTTCAGTATTTCCCGGAGGCTTAGTGTTCCCGGACTACGTGTGTTTGTCCGCGCCCACGCCTGACACGCATGCGCTTTGGCAGGAAGTCTGCAGGGTTGTTAAGGTATGTGTCGAACGTTTCGTGCGATATATGTTTTATATACTATTTTGTGAGTGCTAGACACGGGTAGTACTTAAACTTAGTACTACGGTCCAAGGAAGGTGATGCTCCCTATCGGGAACCCTTGCGCTGGTTAAACATTAATAAAGGTCTCGACTGAGTGCCCTAAATGCACGGCCATCTTTCAAGCCGGTGAAGCTGTTGGAGCCTTCGGGCTAACAGTGGCCATCAGCCATTGAAAAAAGAAAACCACACCCTCCAACAATACCAGTGTGAAATGGCATTATCAGGGTTGGTGACAATGCATTGTGTCTTGAATTTTCGATGAAGATGGATGTGTAGGTGTTTATGGGCTGCTATCATCACTTCACCATCAGGTACAATACGTGTCTATGATCACTTTAAAAAAAAATTATATGTAGGTGTATATACTTCATGTCGTTAATCAGGATTTTCTGCTTCTTTTACTTTATTTTATTCACGATTCCTTCGTCCCATAACAGCCACAATTATCCTCATGCGTATAGTGGAATGATTGATTCATCGTCGGTAATAAGGATCTACGGATCCATATCCTCGCCAGTGGAAACACAGCAGCGTTATACGGCAACATAATAGCAATTTTACGTGGTCCCGTCGGGCTATTATCCGATCTTTTTAGTTTCGTTAGGAAATCTCGGGAATAGACGTAAATAAATTGGTGGACAGTATTTTGAAGGGCTGGTGTATTTACCGTTTATATGGGAAGGACATGAAGATAATAAAATAGTATATATAGTATAATTATATCCTTGTCCACTCTCATTTTATGTTTGTTGGTATACTTTTAATATATAAATAACAAAATAGTATATACAGTATAATTATATCCTTGTCCACTCTCATTTTATGTTTGTTGGTATACTTTAAATATATAAATAACAAAATAGTATATACAGTATAAATATATCCTTGTCCACTCTCATTTTTTTTGTTGGTATAGTTTCAATATATAAATAACAAAATAGTATATACAGTATAATTATATCCTTGTCAACTCTCATTTTATGTTTGTTGGTATACTTTTAATATATAAATAACAAAATAGTATATATAGTATAATTATATCCTTGTCCACTCTCATTTTATGTTTGTTGGTATACTTTTAATATATAAATAACAAAATAGTATATACAGTTACTTATACAGACGTGACTGACTGATTCAGCAACACAGACGCTAAATCGCTCGGTCAACAAAATTTAAAATTTTGGCAGTTGATGTCTCCAACTAAGGAGGGTATTTTGAAATTTCACCCCTAAGGGGTGGTAAAAGAGGGAATGAACGATTTTATGGAAGTACGTCATTTTCAATGTAAAGAGCACGAGATTTCGTATACCTGCTTCTGTTTAGAAATAAATGTGTATATTGTATGTATGTATATTCGCGTTTTTCAAAATTTTAATCCTAAGAAGGCGAATTGTGGTTTTGAAAATATATATATTCCTCAATTTTGAAGGAAGAAGCATGAATTTCAATACGAAAGCGTTCAATGTGATGTCCGTTACGCGGCTTTTAGCTTTTTTTTACTACACAAACTACGAGCCTTCATCATCATCAACTCATATCCGCGTATGCGAAGTGGGCAACGACAAGTATTATATATATGAGAAAATACAGGCATGGTTTTTTTTCCAGGTGTAACTTCAGTATTTCCCGGAGGCTTAGTGTTCCCGGACTACGTGTGTTTGTCCGCGCCCACGCCTGACACGCATGCGCTTTGGCAGGAAGTCTGCAGGGTTGTTAAGGTATGTGTCGAACGTTTCGTGCGATATATGTTTTATATACTATTTTGTGAGTGCTAGACACGGGTAGTACTTAAACTTAGTACTACGGTCCAAGGAAGGTGATGCTCCCTATCGGGAACCCTTGCGCTGGTTAAACATTAATAAAGGTCTCGACTGAGTGCCCTAAATGCACGGCCATCTTTCAAGCCGGTGAAGCTGTTGGAGCCTTCGGGCTAACAGTGGCCATCAGCCATTGAAAAAAGAAAACCACACCCTCCAACAATACCAGTGTGAAATGGCATTATCAGGGTTGGTGACAATGCATTGTGTCTTGAATTTTCGATGAAGATGGATGTAGGTGTTTATGGGCTGCTATCATCACTTCACCATCAGGTACAATACGTGTCTATGATCACTTTAAAAAATTATATGTAGGTGTATATACTTCATGTCGTTAATCAGGATTTTCTGCTTCTTTTACTTTATTTTATTCACGATTCCTTCGTCCCATAACAGCCACAATTATCCTCATGCGTATAGTGGAATGATTGATTCATCGTCGGTAATAAGGATCTACGGATCCATATCCTCGCCAGTGGAAACACAGCAGCGTTATACGGCAACATAATAGCAATTTTACGTGGTCCCGTCGGGCTATTATCCGATCTTTTTAGTTTCGTTAGGAAATCTCGGGAATAGACGTAAATAAATTGGTGGACAGTATTTTGAAGGGCTGGTGTATTTACCGTTTATATGGGAAGGACATGAAGATAATAAAATAGTCGATTCGTCCGTCGTCGGCGAGTGCCGTAAACCCGAGAGATAGGTCCCGCCGCTAGACTCGTTCATCAGCAGCCGGGTGTCGCCGAACGCCTCCGAACATCTCCGAAGGTTGACGGCTGCCCTGCGCGCCTGTGTTCCGAAAATGATCCGAGTCGGCGTTTCGCACCTCCTTATGGGGGGCCCTCGGATCATGTTCGCCCCCTCTGTCGTAGTCGACGTTCGTCCAGGCAGGGGTCGGAGTGCAGCGGAGTTGCGCCAGTCATCGTGCCAGCATCGTCGTCGTCCATCTCCTTATTCGCGGGCGCACTGTTCGTGAAACTATATCGGTGAAGCTATAAGTGAGGCTGCGGGGCCAAGAACAATACACATACGGAAAAGAAGAAAGCGCGCCTATATCGCTTTAGTACCGACGTAGAGTGTGTGACTTTGTTTTATGCGAGTGACTTGTGATCAGGTTGGACAAGTTGACTTTACGAGGTTTCAGACAGAAGACGTTCGTATTTTTTTCTTCTTTTGTCACATTGAGAATAACAAACGAGCACACAGTTCACCTGATGGTAAGTGATTCCTGCGGCCCATGACATCTACATTCATGGACCGCAGGAATTAATAAAATGAAGAAATAAAAAAAATATGCAGATTCGTTGTCACCCTTGAGGACTGAGATGGAATGCCTCGTCACCAGTAATAAAGTTCTCCGGATCCCTGCACTCACCAGACGAAACACAACAGCGTTATGCTGCTATTTTGCGCTGGTATTCTGTGTGGTATTTCGTGTCCTACCCCGGTCGAGCTGACCCATTAATTCTGCAGCTAGAAACAAACTGCAGTGTATCTCTACCACTGTTGTCCTTTTTGTTTACAGGAGGCACTCGAAGCATCGAGCGGTACTTGGTGTGGGGGCATATCGCTGGGGCGTAGCACCAGCTCGGCCGGCGAACGACACTCCGTCGCGTACCAGAGTCCCGCATTGCCGCGCAGGGCTGACACCTTCGCGGGCTTCGACGCCGCACGCCATAGAGGTGACTCCGGTACATCCATGTGCTCCTAGTACTTGCCAGATAATATTGTTCTTGGTATCGTGAACGGTTTCAGAATTAGTGTAACGACCTGATATCATCGTGTAAAAAGTACGCAGCTTGGCATAGAGATGAATGCTCTACTGGTACTGAAGATGCTAAAAATAACATTTTTAAATCTCCCACAAATGAAGCTTCTGTGTTAGTCTGATGATGTGTTTTATAGGCAGTTCGAATACTAACACCAGGTACACTGCGTGCAACAGCAACAGTTGTAGAACCACGCTGCAGTTTATTTCTAGCCGCAGCATGTATGGATCGGTTCGAACGGTGAAGGACTACGCCCTCAACAAAATACATACAGGCATAATAATTATGTTATAAAATATTTTTATAACAGGCGTACCAGTCCGCCTGTCCACCGATACACCCACCGAAACTAACACAGGTATCGCGGCCACGGGACCGGAATCGGCCGTTGAACATGAGCCTGACGTCCAGCATCCCATTGAATCGACGGAACCTCGCTTGCTGGAACAGATCGGCGGAGATGCGGCGCTTAAGCTACAGCACGCTATATACACGTTGACTTGCATTGTTTGGCAGCAACTTACAACTATTCACAGGTATGTATTTTTTATATTTTTCCGATATATATATATATATAAATAATAAATAAATATTTAAAATTTTCTAGGTGTATACGCATATAAATGTCAAAAGAAAATTAATTAATTAAAATTTAGGGAAATAAGATCTACATTTTGTTGGCAGGAGATATATATTTTATTTTTGTAAAACGATATTTTGTCATTTTAAATATCAATGGATCAATCTTTGAATTCCTTGAGTAATCTACAAAGCCTAGGCAATATGGAATGATAATCTATCTATAATCATATTCTATCTGTTATTTAATAGGATGTTACACTTGAAACCTTGCGTAAACTATATAGAATCTATATAGAATCCACTACACTACAGAATCAGTAGGGTCAAGCTGATGTTTAAATTGATTGGCTGAAGCAAGAATAGGTCGGTTTATAATAGTTAAAATGGATTTTAATGTATCTAATGGTGACAAACTAAACTTGTCAAGATTTATTACAATATCTGGTGATATTGTATATACAATGATTGTAATAAATCTTGATGCAGCTGTAAGTTGATGACAATTTAAGATGAACAGGTTTATTAAGATAATAAGCCTCTTTTCATATTAATATAATAGATATCATTTAAACTATTTATCATATACATGCTTTGATATTAAGATTTGAAAATTAAATATATTTTAAAAAAATAGCGTTATATACTTTATTAATTTAGGGTATGACAAAGGTGCATACGATAATGATAAGATATTCCTGTTTCCCACAATAATTTTTCTCGATGAGGAATCAAAACTATGATAACAATCATATATATTTTTTTTGTGGGTACACTATTTTTCTTTTTTCCTATTATATGTCAAACACCAGGCTTGCCGGAGGAGATTTTTATTGTAAAATAATCTGCTCCTCTGTACATACTTTTCTTATATATATTCCCTTATATTATTTAAAAGTTAAATAACGCAAATGTGTATGCACCCTATGTACTGAAATGGAATGACCTGCTTTTGCACAGCCTCGAGGCGCAAGTGTGCGCGTGGCGTTCAAGCGGCGGTAACGCGTCCAGGACCCACGACGCTCAACTGGAAGAGCTGAGGCACGCTCAGGCGCGTCTCACAGCCGAGCGCGCGTCCTGGGAGGCACAACGCGCCGCTGACAGAGCGTCCGTTGCGGACGGTAAGTATATATCTATATAAAAAAAAGTACATTCAAATGTCTAAAACTCCCCATCTATGAATCAATAATAAAATTTGGTTTCAACATGATTATCACAGACACACATACGAACGTACGTATTATGTATGTAAAATATACTTAGTATATAATATATATTACTATATATATGTTTATACTAGATATATGTATCAACGTACCTTTACAGAACGGCGTCAGTTACAAGTGGCCAGACAAGAGCTAGAGGAACAACAGAAAGATGTCGAACAACAAAGGGACAGGCTGTACCGACGATTGGAAAGATTGCAACAGCACGGTACGTATTAACACAAATAGATATTTTAAACGGTGATAAAGCCACGCCTCTGCTCTATAATCTAGCAACAGCATGAATATATATCTGCTCTATATACCAGCATAACGCTGCTGGGTTTCGTAAGTTGAATATAGGTAGTCGGAGGTCTAGTTATTGGTAGTTGAATATTCCCTATCAGACCTCAGGGGTGACTAAATGTATCTATCTGGGAAGTTGTTGAAGATGTTAGTGTTGCAGTCTTCGCATTACAAAAGGTGAATCGTGTTCACATTCGACCAATGTCACCCTCGTAAAAAAATGGCGGTTCATCCCTTTGAGTCCATAAATAAGTCAAAAGAAAATATTTGTTTACCAGGTGGTTCCCAAGAAGAGATAGCTAGAATGGGTCAGCTCGACCGTTTCGTCTGAGTGTAAAGATCGGGAGACCTCTATTACTGGGGTCGAAGCATTCCATCTCATTCCACAAGGGTGACAACGCATCTGCATTATGATTCTTTGCCAAGGATGAATGTAGATGTCATGGGCCGCAGGAATCACTTGCCATCAGATGAACTGTGTGCTCGATTGTCACCCTTATGGTGGTAAAAATAAAGGCGATTTCTATGCTCGTTACTACCTTGAGTCTATATATAAGTTAAAATAATAATCTTTGTCTACCAGGTGGTTCCCAAGAAGAAATAGCTAATGTGGGCACTCTATCCCCGGATTCAAGCGTTAGCGACACCACGCGGCGGAAAGAACCGAAATGGCGAAGTAAGTCAACGTTATTATCCTACTAATTAATGCATTATGGCTATAAGAGTACTTGTCTGCTTCTTTGTAGATATACTCAGTTCGAATCATTGCTAATGTTTGTGCATTACAAATTATTGCCTTTCGTAATCTGAGTGTGTTGGACGTATGTCCAGTGTCAACGACACTGCGTCCGACCTTACTCCGACTTTATGGTTCATTCTGGTGCCTCTGTGTGTGTTTTTGAAATTGATTAGAAAGACATAAGTAGTGGCAGAAAAAAAAATATCGCGGAAATAAAATTGCGTGCATATTAGTTGAGGATCATTTTATTATCTATGGACGACGATCGATGCTAATATGACCGCGTCCAAAATAAAATTTAGGTAGTTTTTGTAAAACATAATAAATAGTAAAAGATGTATATATAAAACTAAATTTGTTTCATTTGTAATGGAAATTGGAAAATCTATATTTATATATATAGCATAATGTAATTCTGATGATAGTTCGATATAAATAAAAAAAATATAAATAATAACTGACACAACATATAGAACCCTCCATATCCGATATCCTGTAAACCTGGATCGATAGCGGCACAAAGAATGAAATCAATGGACCAGTGAACCGGTCAACACTACAGAGACCCGCATAGAATTTAGTAATAAAAAAATATTAATAGAAGTAGGAAAGGCGATCATCCTCACACTTCCTTCTCACTCATCACTCATCAAGAAGCGTAATTGATATATGAAAAATTACAGACAATCGCGGTTCCACCGGCTCGGAGTCGTCGACGTCCGCTTGCAGCGTTCGAAGTGGAGCCCTGCCGCCGCCACAGCTGCTGTCAGCTCAAAACGAGAGCAAGGCCACCGTACGGGCACCTGCTATTTGTGTGAGTGTCTTATATTCACACAAACACTATAAAACATATCACAACAGTAATCGAATGGCCGGCCACATAGCGCGTTTTATTTTATTACATTGAGAGTAACACAGTTCACCAGGTGGCAAGTGAGTTCTGCGGCCCATGTCATATACATCCATCCTCGACAAGGACTTATAATGCTGATGCGTTGTCACCCTTGAGGATTGAAATGGAATACCACGTCACCAGTAAATAAAGGTTTCCGGATCCATTCACTCACCAGACGAAACACAGCAGCATTATGCTGCTTTTTTACGCCAATATAACCGAGAACCGTAAGAAAAAATTCAATTGACAACCGCGGTGCAATCGCATTCAATAATGACATATTATCTTTATTTTTACTGTATTCAAGCTGACACACGAGTAGACAGATCATCTGATGGTAAATGATTCCTAAATGAAACCCAATGTCATCCATATTAAACGATAAGGAATCATAATGCAGATGCATTTGTCAACCGTGGAGGCTAAGTTGGAATGCTTCAGTTAGCACAAAGTATATACAAAAAGGTTAATTAATAAAAATGTCAAATATAACAGTATAATATGATACACCATGTAAAAATATTTTGCTGTTTTACTTTTAAGTCGACAACGACTGGTCGTTATTTATAGTATAGTATACAGGGTTATTGGTAATTCGACGTATTCCCGTCAGGAGGTGATAGGGGTGACTATTTGTGATAATTTTAACCCCCATATGCATTATGCAAAAGTGAACCATTTTTGAGTTATCATGTTTTGTAGCTTTTTTAAAAATAAGTCAAAAATGTAACATCAAAAAATTTATTAAAAAAAAAGTATCAATTTAAATATCATTTTTTCTTCTAATTTATAAAAACGTTTAAACACTAATTTATTATCAATATTAAAATAACAGTTATCGGTGCAAATGTAATAACGTTATGAAACTTCGCTTGCAGATTATTTAAAAAACATAACCGTTTCCTTAGCTCACCAACAATGCATAACAACTAGGAACTTATTTCAAAGAAACTGAAAAAAAAAACAATGATCACAAAGGAATCCTAATCAAGGATCAATCAAAAAGGAAATTCCTATCCTTTACCCTATCACCTCCTAAGGGGAATACGTCGAATAACCAATAACCCTGTATATTGATACCCTTTATGGGTCTTGGCCACTTCGACAATGCTTTGCCATTCTTGGCTGTCCTTCTCCAGCCGGTGAACTTTGCCATGGCCCCTCAAATCTTTCACAATCCTGTCGCAACATCTTCATCTCCGTCCTCCCTTAGGATATATATATATACTTTAATCGTGAAAAAAATACAGCATTATGTGTTACTCTTATTGGAGAATCAATATTGAAAAATTACCTATATATCCTACAAAAAAGACAATTATTGCTCAATCGCAATGCGCAAATCCGAATCCTGCATATCAAAAATAATTAAAAAAAATATATGAAGAAGTCATTTGAAGTCTGCTAATCCGTAGTGAAGCCTAAAAGAGGTTACTTTTTATATATATGGATGTATAAATTATATTCCGTGCCACGAGCGAGGGCTTATTTAAATAATTTAAATTCTAGCAAATAGTGAAGCAGCAACTACCATTGAAACTGGCGAGCGGTAAGAACCAGCAAACGCCGCCCGGCTACCACCGGTTACACGAATCGCCTAGCGAGGTAAGGCGAACATGATTCATAAACTAATCTAATGTAGATCTCATTTTTTGCTCGACTTATACATGATAAAATTTTAAAATGTTACAAACACAAAAATATATATGAATAAGTTTGTAGTTTTTTGACGTAATTTATTTATGTAGTATTGACAAATTATTAAAAAGAAAATATCAGTTGCGTTATATAATTATTTATATATATATACATATATATATATATATATATATATATATATATATATATATATATATATATATACCACCTTACAACGTTAAAGGTGTTTATTTATTACAATATGACAGGGCGGGGAAAAAGTTTTTTCGTATTTTATAAGTAAAAAGTTGCAGTCAAATGTCTTTTGTTTTAATACCGTTAAATCGATGACATTTTAAAAGCAGAAAAATAGAAAGTAAAAATAAAGTTTGGGTGCCACACGAGCTCACTGAAAGCAACCTTATGTGTTCGTACTGAAATGCGATTTTCTATTGAAATGTAACGAAACCGAACCGTTTTTGATATTATATGTGGTCTACCAACGACAAGAACGTGCGAAAAATATCAAAGAGCAGTCAAGTTCCATACACTAACGAAACCTGGATAAACTCGCAATAAGGTGATACGTGCGTATGGTGAGAATGGAAGGCATCGTTCATTATGAGCTTTTTCCGCGGGCCATAACCACCGATTGGGATCTCTACAGCCGACCGCTGATGAGACTCAAACAAGAAATTGCGAAAAAACGGCCGGAATTGACCAACAGAAAGGATCGCACACATCTTTCGCCACTCAGCAAATATTGACAGAGCATGGTTGGGAAGTGTTAATGCATTCACCATATAGCCCTGACCTTGCACCCTAAGATTTTCACCTGTTTTGGCCTCTTCAGACCTCCTCAGGTAGTGTTAGGTTAACATCAAGACAGGACTGTCAATCAAAACTATTTGACGCAGTTTCTTTGATCAGAAGTCCCAAAATATCTACAGCTATAGGATTATGTCACTACCTACAAAATGGTACATACATATAATCAAATGTAAATAAACTGTGACAAAAAAATATCTTGAATTAATATATAAAATACGAAAAAACTTTTTCCTCGACCCATTAGATTATGCTTACCGTCTTTGCCTATAATTATTTTTACAATAAAACTTTGATATAAAAAAAACACGTAGCGAATGTCATTGTTTTATATTTGAGTACTTACAACAGATCAAATGGTTGATGTTTCAGGAGGCCGAGTATCCGAATGTATTTTAAACGGCCATTTTTATTTATTTTCTGTAAGTAATATCGTTTAATTGGTGTTCAGTAGATTGTCTATTTCGAATTCTCCATTGTGTGTAAGTTTCTGAAGCACTAAGGTATTATATTGAAAATATATGCTTAAAAACACCCCAATAAATTGTGAATTTAGTATGCAATAATATAGTATCCGACTGGGATTTTATCCAACTCATAGAAACGTCCACACACCTTTTAGTTACAGTATTTGAAACTGTTAAGGAGAAACTTCCAAGTAATCTTTCTTTTTATTAAAACCCTTATATTACAGGGAAAATTATATTATAATTACCAATAAAATAAGCATCCAATAACTGTGCGTAAACAATTCATATATATGAAACAGATCTGCTCGACCAGGGAAGGACCACGCCCTCACAGAATACCAGCGTAAAATAGCAGCATAACGTTGCTGTGTTTCGTATGGTCAGTGTAAGGATCCGGAGACCATTATGGCGACTGGTGACGAGACATCTTAGACCTCAGGGATGAAATCACATCATCATAATGATTTGAAGTTTCGGTAAATAAGTCTAGCGCTGACCGTTAATGCGCAGAAGTCGAAAATAAGGTATCCCCGGGGAGCGAAGGGGGCGCGGGCGGCCATGCGTAAGCGCTTATTGCCTCTCCAGTCGTACCGCGCACCGATACTACGCCCCGCTCACTCCTAGTGTATAGTTACTTTCTAAATTTAATTCTGATTATTTTTTAAATAAAAATTGTATTTTTGAAAACGTTTGTTTTTGTGGAAAGTGATACAATGTAATGTACATCCTGTACATTTGTAATTAATAAAGAAAAACTACTAACTTCCGCCCGCAACTTCTTTCGCGTAAAAAAAGTAGCCTTCCAGACTATAATCTATGTCCGTGCTAAATTTCATCCATACAAACATCCGAACCTTCTCACTTATGATATTAGTGAGCTGATGATGATGATGATGTTATTATATAACTAGCTTATACATAAAAGAGTACAAAAAAAAACACTTTATTCGTAATCAATTTAATTGAACAATTGCGTTCGCGACAATACTCATGCGCAGCTAACCCCTCCACGTTTCGTTCACCGCTAGACTTATGTGCCGCGACCTATATCAGGTGAACTGTATAATCTTTTGTCACCGCCAATAAAATAAAATTATAAAATAAAGAATATCTACAATTTATTCGGGTTGTTGAACAAAATATATCGCTTCTTCCGTTTTATACGTATTCGCTTCAATGCTATCTTTAGTAGTATTTTAAATGTTTACTTCCACAACCATTTCGTCTGTTGTGCTTTCAATGTCATGGTCCTTCTCAGATAGCTAAAGCATCTATGGCTAATTTTTCTCACTCACATAGGGTCGACTGGCAGATAATGTTACTGGGCATTAATTACGTGCATGCTACCAACCTTTATGAAAAATAATAAATAAATATTATGTCTTAAATGTACTGTACAGTGTTGTCATTCTTAATAATATTAAAAAACAATACACTTATAGTGCATATCGTAGTTGTAATTCTTCTCCAGCGCCCACGCATTCTGAAGTGGTGGTACAGGTAGTTAATAATAATAGTGATATTAATTAAGATAATCCTCTGTCAGAAGCAACTGACCGAGCCGAGGTTCGGCCCTCTTGGGCACCCTCGAGTCAGACGCTCTCATGAAACAGGGTAACGGTCAAGCCGAGGCTCCCTCTCAGGAGCCTTGCGCTGGTTACCCATATATAGAGGTCTCGACTGAGAGCCATAAGCGCTCGGTCACCTCTCAACCCGGTGAAACTGTAAAAGCCCTGGGGCTAACAGCGGCCATCAGCCCGAAAAAAAAAAAAAGTCGTAGTTGTAATCTGTATGATCATGAAGTTTCGTATCAATTAAGATACATGAGTGATAGATTATTTATCTATATACAGGATGTTAAAATTAATTTAAACATGTTTGTTAATATCTATTGCCTGTCAGTCATGACTAGCTATCTGAAAAAGATTATAGAGCATGTGTTTCAGTTTTTCTTTTTTTACTTTTGCTGGTAGTAAGAAGCACATAATATATCTCTATATTTAAAACTTATTGTAACTAATAAATTAAGAAGGGATTCTACTGATTTAATTGTGAATATAAAAAGTTATTGTGATTTGTTTATGTGTTAACAAACAGATTTCTTAGAAGCGGATCGTAAATGTTTACTTTGAACAATGTCCGACTAACGGTTTGGTTGAAAATCTACGTTTGGGGGGCGAACAAATGATAAGCGTTAGGTAGAAAGAGACAGGGACTGAGAAGGTGGCATATGAAATTTAATCCTCCCGGTCCCGGTCTCTTTCTATCTCTCGCTATGCTGACAAGACGGAAGAGCGAAGAGATGGAATATCATTTAGTAATTTTTCTCAACAAATTCATAATTATAATCACCAAAACAAAAGTAAGAGAAAACCTTCTATACCTTTTATCATTATATTTACCTACTATCAATATCGATATAAAAAAATATTTTATGGACACTAACATTTTGTTAGTGTCCATTCTGCTTCTCTAAATGGTCATAGTATCCTGGCTGCTGCATAGCGGGTCTTGGATTCAACACTCAGCCGAGGTTTCTTATGCAACACAAATGAATAGTTTTCCGAGTTCACTATATTTAAAGTCCCGCGCACATAAACCTTCCTCCGATCTTTCCGCTCATCAACATTGGATTGGATCAATATGATGTATCCTGAGAGGTTGACAGCATCACGTGGAGTATATTACTAATTGCAATAAATTAACCTTTATCAATATAGTATTGGGTGGTTTAACGAATTTTATATATATTGACTTGTTTTATATTTATTGAATGTTTGATTCGTAATCACACAGAAATATTTATTAATACAGTCTAGACTCTTTATAACGAAACTCAAGGGACCGAGCTTTTCTTATCGTTATAGAGAGTAACCGTTATATGGAGTTAATATATATAAAATATAAGTTTAAGGTAAACCAACCGAATTGTGCTCTTTTCGACTTTATAGAGAGTGTATCGTTATAAAGAGTTTACACTGTATATTGCCTTCTCTTTCCAGCAAACCCACGGCTTAGTGATACACCACACACGTACCGGAAGCTCCCCCGCACCGTTACCATCACAGCAACAAATAAATAATAAAGCTACCAGGTAAAATACATTCGTATAATAAGTATGTATACATATAATAATTCAACATACATACATACATAGATACACATAATATGACTATTTGTCTCATTTAAATCGGTTGCCAAATGTAACGTGCGTCTAAATCCAAAGTGGAGCCCCAGAGTGGACCTCTGGAGGTCTACGTTGGCAAAAAGTGGGGGTTCACAATTCTTAAGCGGGGGTCCACGAAAGTTTAAAATGTTGGCTTGACTGCACCTATTAATGTAAGCATATAATATTTTAAGAATTCGTCTTGGGAACCCCTGTGCAGGTTACCTAATAATAAATCTTTGAGCTAAGTGCCCCACGCGCTCTTTTCAATCCGGTGAAGCTATAAAAGTCTATGCGGCCAACAGTAGCCATGGGCTATAAAAAAAAACCGAACCTTACACGTAACGCTTAATCAATTTCCTTTCCAGAACTAACACATACCCAAAACTGCCAGACAAGTTTCGCGTGCGTACACCGGACGCTTGCAATGCCCCGTCACCGACGCCACCGGTTCCTCTTCCTTCCAGCGTGGTGCCCGCCGCCGAGGAAGAGGTGATCTACTTCTGACATGAGCATTCGCCGCCTGCGCACGCGCGCTCCTGAGACTGCCGACTCTCCTAGACCGCTATGAGCCAATGGTACTTCACACGGGATTATTTGTATTATTGTTTTTAGGTATTCTATCTGTCGTATGATTTTTTTTTTAATATTTATATTAGAGTATTAACAGGATAACCTCTACGTGCAGTTCTCTTTCGTTATCCCGTTAGTACAATACGGAGAAACGTTACTTAATTGGTACTTAATTGGTTACTTAATACAGAAATTATATACTAATAATACAAATATTATCTCCTGGAGTGTATGCGACATCATTCTATTTATGCAGAGCTAATAAATAGTACCAATCGAAACTTTTGTAGTCACCAACCATATTTCTTTTTCTTCAGTTTTGGACTATATTTTTATCATTGTCCTGTACTATTAAAATGTATCCGGAGTAAGATATCTAATCCTAACTTGAGCACTAGATGAATACTTTGCACTCAGATATTTTCTGATATGTCCTCCTAACAAATTTACTTAATTCTACTAAGCCTTAAAATCACATACTTTTAAGGAGTCAAATATAATTTTGTCCCTGTCTATGAATGTGATATTTCGCTCTGCTTCGTGGAAAACCCAATAACCTATTTAACTTAGATATTATTTATATTACTTTATTTTTTTATTTTATTATATTAGCCTTTCGTAATGAGACGTAATATATTATTTCCTTTATTTAAGATAACCCTGTTCTACCTAAAAGAAATTAATTTACACGACGTCCGTTTGTTTGTTAAAATCTTGTTGTGCTATGAGCTCCTGGTACTTTGCGCCGTGATCATATCAAAAAAAAAACTTGTTTATTGATTTCACTTTTTAGCTAAACTTGTTTTTAAAATAATTAGCTAATTCACGACTTCATTCATTCCCCACTATTCGGTTTATAATTGACACGTACTTTGCATCTATAATTTAATAAATAGACTTTCCTCTCTAGTTAATTGTAGGGCAAAGTTATTAATTTTAAAATCAAACATTGATTTATCAAGTGACATGTGTATATATATATATATATATATATATATTTACAATTTTCTTATTACAATACACCTGTTTTGTCACATACATTCCATATATGTCTTATATATTATAATTATATATAAGATATATAATCAAAATGGAGTCAATAATTCGGTCTAATCTTAATTATAACTAACTAACGTAGTTTTTAATTGATTAGCTTTAATTTTTTTCCTAATAATAATTTTATCAGTATTTTAATCGCAGCTAGTGAATTCGAAACAGCTAATATTAAATTCATACTTATCTTTGAGGTCCCGTTTCTTTATTTTTAAATGGCGGTGAATTAGAAGCGGTCTAGTAGAGTCATAGTCGAGTCTATTAGTTTTAAATTTATTTAATATCTACATTAGTGTTAATAATTAAATAGTATTAGTCTCTGATATGAAATGCTATACAAAGTTACATTAATGAAATCTATCTATATATATATATATATGTATATATGTATATATGTATATATATATATATATATATATATATATATATAATGCATTTAAATAGATTGAACTTGAAATTGTTAAAAAAACATTGTTAGATAAATGTCTACATATACTTTAGCGGTCTATGATTATATAAAAATTGTTAAACTAGATGGTTGGATGTAAATATTCTGTTGTTGGTATATATGTTGAACTGTTAATATAAACTAGCATTGAGGATATACAATATATATATATATATATAAAGTTTACGTCTTCATATTGTATTCACTGGATCATTGGTGTATTCACTCTTAAAAAAAAATTAAATAAGCGAGAATCTATTCGTTTTCCTCATTGATGTTATAACTTCTCAAAAAGTTGATTATTCAAAAATATATTAGAAACAAATTATATAACTATAAATAGATTATTTTATTTATATACATTTTAAATTGTCACAATTATTTTTATACTAATTTTCAACAAAATTTATGTTTTGTACGGACCATAAACCTAATTATTAACAAAACTCATGTCAAATTTGACATTTAAACTTCCTCGATTGTCAAAATAAAAGTCCTATGATCACATGTCATAAATGACTGAGGTACTCAAAGTAGGTTTTTGAACGAAATACTTAAAAAAAAACGATTAATATTTTTGGTTTCAGTATATCAATAAATAGTATTTATTCAAATCCTTTTCAAAAAATAATTTTGTAAAGTTTACAAACAATGTATTTACATAATTATCACAACTATATTATGGAAAAACTTTTGCGAGTTGACTTTTTGGAATTGAGGAATACTGTATTTTTGGATTACTCATACAAACGCTAAAAGGTAGAAAAACCAACAAATGTATGTCTTCAGCAAAATCAAAAAAATTATAAAATAATGAACCTTAAAGTAAGAGTATATAATTCAAATTAGCTCCAAAATGCCATATGTATTATCATGAATGTGTAATCTGTTTAAAAATGAATTGTATCACTGTTAACTTAACGTTCATTTTACAATTTTACAGACTATTCAATGAAGTTTAAGCTAATATCATTACTTAAAAATAAAAATAATAGGTAAGAATGTTTTTAATATATTCAGACAAAAATCTTTTACTTATTACACGCACGCTTAATCAGAGATGTCTCTGAAATACACATAGTGAAATTTTATCTAATATTTTTTTATTCACTCACTAAAGTATTTAATCTACATTGAAATGTTGCTGTTGATGTAAATATGTTAAAAAAATTTAAAGGGTTGAAACACTGGGTTTTTGAGTACCGGCGTTACTAAGATGTAGGTATAATTCTTAATCAATTTTAGGGAGTTGATCTGGATTAAAACAAAATGTTTGATATATAAATATTTAAAATTTAAAATTTACTATTAATCTCGTTAAAGAACGCGGACACATTCTTCGAAATACCAAGATTGGATATTCCCCTATGACTACTTTCATTACCAATAGAACACAATCAAAAAATAATTGGTACGTTCAGTATACCTTAATAGCAGATATACACAAAAATAATTGGTACGTTCAGTACACCTTAATAACAGATATACACAAAATTAATTGGTACATTCAATATACCTTAATAACAGATATTCACAAAATTAATTGGTACGTTCAATATACCTTAATAACAGATATACATAAAAATAATTGGTACGTTCAGTACACCTTAATAACAGACATACACAAAAATCGCTCGTATTATATTATATATACACATTCAAAATGAATTGCACTGTGTACCAAAACCGCCTTTACCGCACGCCTTTGCTCATAAAACGTTGGTGTGTTACTGTTCTAAATCGTATTAAATATAATTATTAATGTTCCATTCGAAATTACAATGTTTTATCGCAGGTTTATTGAAGAATGGCAATTGCATGTTACTGAGGCTATGACTATTCTGGTATGAAAGAGAGATGTGTAGGCAGATGCAGTTCGTTCTACATCCTAGATATATAATTTGCTGTATCTTTCTCGTAAACGTTATTCGTTTATATAGAAATAAATTGATTATATTGATATCTCGTATCTCTTTTTTAGAAAGAGTCAAATATATCTGGTCCATGTAACACGAACTGCGTACGGTTTTAAGAGATAGGATCTTATGCATGTGCGGACAAATACATACAATTGCTAGTCTTTTGCATTTAATCTAGTTTTGTGTGCCGGTATTTAGAAAAGTCTTAACTATAAACATTATAAAAATTGATAAAAATCATTTCACTAAAACTGTGATGATTTAAAAAATACCAAGTTTTTCATTATGAACCAATTGTACAAGGAACGTAAGTATCGTCAAAATTTAATTCCAGGGTTGCATTAAGGAGCAAAGATGTCAAAATAAACCTCAGTTAAACTTCTGACACATATTATATGTTAATATACACCAGGGGTGAGCAACCTTTTTTTTTAGCAGCGGACCTATCCAAATTTTTTGGCGGGGCAAAATAACACTTCTTAATTGTACTTAAAGCATTAGAATACAACTTCAATTTATTAATGGGAGAATATCTGTAATAGAAATAAGCGTTTGGCGGGCAGTATAAAATTATTAAGCGGGCCGCGGGTTTCTAATTCCTGATATAAACAATTAGTCGTATTGTCCCTTTCTGGTTATACATATGGAGATAAATTCATGATTTATGTCTTGAAAACATTTAAAAAAAAAAAGTACATTAAAAAATTGTCTAGTTATTTTTCCGAATACCCGCACACAACTGTTGTTAAGCTCACTTAGTATACTGTTGTTATATAAACTCATAAGACTATGTGACTATTTTTCGTGCATTTACTGTAATCCTTTTTAACGTTTTAGTCTTTAGAAACGGTGATATTTTAAAACTATTGTCTCGTTTAAGACAGATTTTTCGTACTGTGTGTATATATAATGGACGTTGGCGTTTGAAATATAAATTAAGACTAATTAATTCATTTCACTTATTTATTCGCACTGGCATGTGTGGACTCATCATAAATATGAAGATGTCATATACGTCTTTACGTAACTACAATACGCTACATGTCTGGATGTCCTACATGGTATTTTCACATATACAAAATGTCCCACACAAATCCGTACGTATAAATAAATGAGCTAAAATGTATCAAAGTTTATGTCTACTTAGATTTTACGGCAATTTTAAATCGCAATAAATTTTCATATATATCGTTTCTTTAAATTAGATAAGTGTTTATAAATTATTCAAGTCTACGGCATAGAGATATCATATTTAGAGTGCTTAAATTTTTAACTAATCTGCAATTAATAAAAATTACTTATACATTAAATATAACTATATTTATTGAAATCACAATCAAATAATCAAAAAAACTATACGCTTCTTATTTAAGTCTCAACACAACTCAAAAGAAATAACTTTGTATTGCCCTTGTGGGCAAACTATTGCCAATCTTCTGGAGGGGGTTTACTTGTTTACTTCCGCGATAATAATTGCGGTGACAAAGACATGAAACTACAGACCTGAAAACAATTGGTTTGTGTTATAATGTTTGAGAGTTAAGTTATAAATGGAATATATAAATTAATGGACAAATATAAAACTCTTTATATAATATCTCTATAAACTTTTGTCGGAATGTTTCGACTCCAAAATATCATGACAATAAACTAAATTATGTATTTTTCTGATTGATTCTAAATGCAATTCTAAGCTGAAAAATTATTTATAGTCTATTTTGCACGATTTATTACTACCAAAATTCAAACACGACAGTTTTAATAAACATTTGTTTGGTAACAGTCATGTGCATTTATGAAATCGTTCCTTGTACTGTATTGCATTTTTCTCTGTTTATTACCTGTATTAATCTGCTACTAACTTTTATTAATCTTTTACTAGAAATAGTATTGCATTTGGCCAATAGAGGTTTTTGTTGAATAATCATTAAATTGTGGAACGAAAATGGCGTAATTATGGTAAAATAATACTAGATCAATATAGTAGGGATACAGGGAAATAGTGAATAAATAGCCAAAATCCCCTAGCCCTACTTTTGTGATTAGTATTCAGGCCCTAAGTTTTCAGATATGCATTAGCAAAATCTCGCATAGAACAAAACCTTGGCAATATAATTTATAAAAAAAAACAACCATAATTAACCTTACAATTTTATTTTATATCAATTATGTCATGAATTAATGTTATGAAATTCATTAATTAATACATTTATGATTCTCATGTCAATTCAATGTTTTATATATGAACATTCTTCATGATAAATCACTGGACATTGATTTTATGTTCAAACGTTCCAATAGATTTATATATATCTTGTGCTAGACCTGGGATTCTACAGGATCTAGTATCCGTGCCTTCTACTATAATATTTCTATTTTTAAAACATTGCAATATTAATATAGAAATATAGTATTGAATATGCAAACTCTCAAAAAAGGCTCCCTTTAACCCAATTCTTACTTAATGAATGGGTTATTCAGTTTTCGTGGCAATATTAAATTATATATAAGCTTTAATTGTCGTTTATTATTTTAATTTAATTTTTTTACTGTGGCAACGACAATACGGTTATGTATTGCTCAAGTGTGCTCATTTATCCTTAAATTGTCTACATTTCCCCCCATTGATATTAAATGTTTTATTGTATGTGTACAAACAATTGTTTCAATTTGTGTATTTCGTATTGTAGCTCTATTTTACTTTTATCAATTGATCTGTGAACGTTGGCGGGTTCCGCCTGCATTGTATTTAGAATAGATGATTTAATAAACATTTACTTAGAATCATTAAACTGAAAATGTGTTTGTTTTAACATCGTCGTTTCATATTATTCAGCTTTTTGTTTACTTTTGAGAAAGATAGTATTCCTGATCAGGAGCAAGTTTGTATGAATTGTTTATATGCACAGCCGATAACCAGGTAAGGTTTTTCTTTTTTTTTTGTCTGTTTGTATTGCTGTTTGTCCAGACTTCTACAGCTTTATCTAATTAGACACGCGCGAGCGGGAAGGCCCGCTGAGTAGGGAGACAACGACGATGCTGGCGCGGAGACTGCTGCTGTTAGAATTGCGTATTTAGGACGTCTTTTGTTAGTTTACCTAGAAACGTAGGACTATTTCTTTAGAGTACTGGAGGGTAACTTAAGCTCTCGGTGTAATTCCAAGTTTCTTACGAAACATTGAGCGCCTGTCGCCCCACGGAGAATTTTGTTTTGCAACGTTTGTAGGCGCTTTAAGCGAGTCTCCGGGATGTGTGTGAATGCAATCCTAGTTTTATAGATCTACCGGTTAAGGATCTGTTTAGATTCTTGAAAGATTATAGTTGAATTAAAATAGTCAATCAGTGATCAGATGTCAAGAGATCAGACCATTAATAGTTTACGTTTAGAGAAGCAGTCGTTGTAAATTTATTTTTGACCGGTTTATTTTACTCATAAAAAAACAAGGCTTCTAAAAAAATTTTTGTTGTTTGTTGATTCACCGAAAGTCGTAAACGCAATTCGGATTTGAAGCTACTGACTGCAGCTGATTTTCGAGTCATGATAATGTCCCCAGTTTTATTCCACACACGAGACACAGCAAGTTTAACCATAAAAACGTAGTACTTCTCTAATCAATCTGCTTTATATGTCCTACAACTTATTTAAAACCACGGTAACGATCAACAACGTTACATATAATCTATACCATGTTCTCATAACCACGCAACCGCTGTGATTATAGAGTATAGAAAACGTAAATTCTATAACCAGTCAAGAATAGAAAAAGAAGAACGTTGTCTCTGCCAATCATAAGTCGTAAATGAACACGATCAAGCATGATCTTGAGCGAATAGTTTTTTTTATTCAAGAATTCCAGCAACATTATTTACTGACATTCCCGTTAATCGCTCCTAATAAGCTTAAATACTTGTGCTAGGAGATGATTTGCGACACTAAAACCTTTAGGCTACTGTAGCTTAAATAGTAGCGACCTTCCCGAAAACTTCTTCCATTCTCTCAATGTAGTTGGGAGATGAAGGTTCTCGAAGGATAATATCTTAATAATTTTTTTAAAGAAACAACATAAATGGTATTATTTATTTAGTTTTAAAGTTTACTCTATCCAATAAGCAGGAATTTCAAAAAATGATAATTGTGAATTAATACTAATTATAAACCCTCATAATATAAAAGGCACATCCTTCTAATTTTCCTCAATCTGTATCTATTAATCCATTTAAATATACCAAATACATATTCAAACGAATTTATCTGTGCTCGATCAATTCACTCCCTTTAGATAGTGATCCGAGTCGAGGTTTCCTACCTTCTTATGAGTGGCCCTCGGATCGTATTATCGCCCCCCTCTGTTGTCGACGTTCTTCGTCCAAAGGGGCGGGAGGAGTGCAGCGGTGGTGCAGCAGCAGTCTCCGCGCCAGCTTCGCAGCATCGTCATCGTCGCCCTACTCAGCGAGCCTCCCGCTCGCGAGAGTCTAATTAGATAAAGCTGTAAAGGTCTCTGGACCAACAGCAATACTCACACACAAAAAAAATAAAAAAATCGATCAATACATAACTCTAGCATAAAACGTTACAAAATGTAGAGTTGATATTTTATTACATTCTATAGAAAATGAAACCAAGTAATTATAAATATCAGTCACGACTGGATTTTATGTCATTACTTAAATAAATATTTGTTATAAAACATATTATAAAATCATTTCAGCATACATAACAAAATAATTTTAGTTAATTATATATTATTACACAATTACAAACCATTTTTATTGAATCTAAGGGTAACAAATGCTCAGTTCACCAGATGTTGAATGATGACTGCTGCCGATAAACACCCACAAGACTTCAACAATAATTTAAGATGAACATACATTGTAATCCCTGTGGTCTGAGATGAAATATCTTGCTATCTGTTACCCGCTATTCCAACATAATATATTTGCTATTAGAATCAAATGAGAAGATAATATTTATAACACCTTGTGACTGAAACAACTAAACTCGCTATTTAACACTATTTTACTGTTATAAATAGTGTAGTATACATTGTTTTTTCTTTTGGGCTGCAGAACGAATGTAACAGCTCAACCGGGCTAAGACCACAACATCACAGAATACAAACGTGAAAGTGCAGCCTAATGCAACTGTGTTTTGTATGATGAGTGTAAGGATATTTACTGGTAGGTAACATGCCTTCTCATGGCAGACATGGTAACTGCTGAGGTTGGATATAGGTGTTTATGAGTCATAGTCATTTATTATTACAACTGTGTACTTCTTTGTGACTCTTAGTGTCATAAAACAAACAGTGTGATTGAAAAACAGTTTTTATGAACATACCTATGTAATTTTATTTCTCTAAGCCTCCTCTGTACATTGTAGTTATGTACCGGATACAAGGCAATAATGGCCATCTAAGACAAGCTTAGATAACAATAAGAAATGGAGATTATATTAGATTACAGTTTTTTATTTATTAAACCTAACAAGGTATCATAATCTTATATAGATTTTGAAGTGTAATTATCAATAAGTAGATTTGTAAAAATTATGAGACCAATGTTTAACAACACTATATTCCTTATTACATCATCAGTCTTAGTCATTTCTGAACAATAGAAAATATAAATGAATGGGTAGCATACATTTTGAATATTCACTTTAATTTGATATTCTACACATATTATATATTTTTATATGAAAGTACACAACCCTGGATCAAATATGCATGTAATCATAAGTTATAATAAATGAAAATCTATAAAATAGGCCAGTAAATTAGTTATTACTCGGCACATGGCACTTGCTTATTGAACTATAAACAAGCTACACTTCTGGATATAATTGTAATGATAGTAGTAAAGTTAGAATTAATTGAGACCTAAAACCCACAATTTTGTATTGCTCACATAATTTATGTTTGGATTTAAAAGTATATTCACTATTCTCCCAGAATATATAACAATGCATTGGACAATGGTACACAATCTGTCTAGACAAAATTCCAACAAGAAACTATCTATCCCTAACAACCTAATTAAATTATTAGAAACAAAACAATAACATAGATACTTAATTATCCTTTAACCAAAAATAAGATATTGGGATACATAAAAATTTTTAGCTTTGTACTATCCATAATAAAATTTTACAATAACTATGTATGGCTTTTTTAAAATAAAATAAACACAAGCTTTTCTTTTATAGACATAATAATTGATACATACATGTTCAACTTTTTCTTAATTAGATCTCAAACTGTGTGAGACCTGTAAAATACAATGTGTTTTTTCAAACTGTGACCCATAATCTTATGTATCCTTAAATTAAATAAATATGGCAGCATTTTCTCTATAGTGTAACTTAATGAAAATTGTTTCTACACTATTATTACTATAATAAATTAATAGTGTTACAGTTAACTAATATTTGAAAGAGATAAAATCCACTAATCCAAAGTTGATAGCACTTACAAAATCCTCTCTAAAATTAACCCATCAGTGGGCACGTATTTATTTGCTTCTTTCCTATTTTACACATAAAGAATATTTCATAATTTGATTATTTTTAACATTCCTAACAATCTAGCTGGAAGCATGCATGATTTCAATTATCATGTTTGCATTTATGAGACAATCATTAAGGTAAAAAATTTATAGCATATCTCTTACATTTTCAATTGCAGTTCTCTCCCAAATTTGACCTGATTTGTATAGTCTGTAAATCTTATTGCTTAATAAGCTTTGAGCGAACTGCGTAATGGCACCTTCAAGTTTGTGCTGAAAAACTTGTAATTGTGTTTCATTATATCCACTTGGGGTGTACTTCTTGCTGTCCCTACATTCCATATACTTATGTACGCCTATCATATCTATTGATATTTCTTTAGTAGTAGATGTGAGGTTAAATAGTTCATCAAATGTAGCCATTGTATCTAGATTCCTTATGTTAATCAGTGTTTTCTTCTCTGGTAGAATGTAGTAGTGTCTTTTATTTAATATATCAGGATATCCAATTTCTGCATTATCATCATCAGCTTGATTCAGGCAAAAGAAAAGAGGCTGAACAATTATGGTTCGTAAGGACCTTGTTGGGTCAAAATCACCCAATACGCCTTTAATATTAATATGAAAACGGGGCACTAAAAATTCATCCCAAGATAGCACTGCTGCATGACTTGCTTTATCTGACTCTTCTTTGTCATACCTAAAATGTCTAAACAGACAATCCAATTCTACAGCATTACGTACAATATCGTAAGATTTAGAAAATATGAATGGATAATTTAAAGGGAAAAATTGTATATTCCATTGTGTTATATCTGCTGGTAGCAGATTCAAGCGTCTTATAATATCTTCGGAGATCATGCTGTCATATATTGTAAAATAATTTACACCCATCATATGATGGAACACTAGAAATTCTATAAATGCATCTCTAGATACTACTGGTACTTCATTTGGTATCACACAAACTGCTGGTACTATGTTATTTACAAATTTAATACTACTGGTTTCTCTTGGTTTACGTTTCGTGTTCACTTGAATAAGCCTGTTAATAGGAGCATATATTGGATTGATATTGTAATTGTTGACATAAAAACTTATTCCCTTTGGTTTTCCGAAGTCTTTATTCATTGTACACTGAAATACATACAAATTGAAGTCACTTTTAGACTTTGCAATTGTTTTGAAAGAAAATCGTCCAGCTTTGGGTTTGGGATCATTCTCAAACCAAATGTTACAACGGAATGTTGGATGGATGTTGGCTTTTCCAATTACTATAGTGTCTATACTATGCACATAAGAAGGACTTAGTGTCTCATACTTTTGATATGAACGTAAGAATGAAGAGTAGGAATAAAAATTCTCGTCAATCTGTTGGAAAAGTGGCGGAGTTTCTCGGACTTCCATCGAGGAATTTCGTAGTATCTCAGATAACAATGTGGCATTAAACCCCGGTCCACAAAACTCAATTTCAGATAGGCCGGGTTTCCCGAAAATGTTGAGTACCTCTAACACATAACGGAGTCGGTAATATTCGTGACGATATATCAGAAGCGTTACTATACTAATGAAGCTGATCAAAATCAGAATCAGCTGATAATACTTTCGCATTATGCTCGTTGATGATTTTCGTTGAGTTTTCATTTAATTAAACCTGGGCGAACACCAACTTTACACACAGAAATATATCCAGGGAATGACACCATCTGTCACAAATTAATGAAGTTAATGAATTAATTAATAAATAAGTAATGTTATAAAAAACTATTAGTTTCTTGAATGAATGCAGATTTACAATTTTGGGTTATCATTATCTAAACGACTTTCACATCACAACTACTGCAGATAGTTGCACTGCCAAGTGCCAACATTTTATTGTGTCAAATATGTTTACGTTGGCATCAAGGGCACGAGATAATTATCATTTACCACAGAAAATACACAATTACCTGAAACTTAACGAAATGCATTTACTAATGACTTTGACAGGGTTGGGTTTTATTAAATTACATAATATCTCACTTAATACAATACCATCACCTTAATGCGAAGTTAACACTAGCAAGAACTTCAAGTGCAAGTTCGTGCAAAACAGTTTTAATTATACGAGCAATATTATTGATTGATAAATGACGATGATTGGAACGTTTGATTATATGGTATGTTTAGACGAGCGATGTTATGACATGTTGCATTGTAGTGTCCCCCCATGTCAATCAGTCATTACTATCCTGAATTAAAAAATAATATTTATATTAATCATTTATTTATTGAATTTCACATTCCAACTTCAAAAAGTGAGTGGTAACGAATTGATTTAAGTATAAAAGAAACTTTCCACATTATATTGATAGATTAGACGGGAAAAATATACAAATGCAAGCACTCTCTAATAGTGATAGTTGTTATTATAATTCTAAAGAAACTTATAATATTATTCTGCTGACTTTGTGTGGATTTTACAGATTTATGTAAATCAATTTAGAGTATAAATAAAAAAATGAATATTTTCAATAACTGCATTTTATTTAGGTCCCTAGATAACAATAATTTGAATTTGCTTTGCTTTGGCTAGGTAATGAATGCGTTTCCTCCTACGTCATCGGATTGCCTATAGACTATATCTAATGAATCCTCATGGAAAATCCAAGACAAGAACAATTTCGGCATCCATATGAGTGGTACATAAGTTTTTCAGATACATTTTTCTTGTAAAATAGTTCAAATTATGTATGCTTCAAGATCATAATTCTAAATCTTAATTTCTCTGCAGCCTGCTCAAGAAAATAATCCTAATTTGATTCAATTTAAAAAAAACTTATTTCATATATTTAAGAGGATTTGCGTATATTTCACGTAGCTCAGAACTTAAGCCACTGTCGTTCTCTATGCCCAATCTGTTTTTAGATTGTGTAGCTTTCAATTGATCTTCTTATTCGATAATATTTATCAGAATTTAGTTCCATTAATACGAAACACAAAAATTTAGCCCATCATAAGTAACTGACTGATTGGTGTAAACCTAATGTGTGAACGGGATGAAAATCATTTATAGAATACATATTTGCAAATTTGGCTTAGTCTATTAACAAGACAAACTGCTTCCTTCCTCGATATCTAAGAAAAAAAATTAAAGTATATGTATATTAATAATATACATGAGAAGTCCGCCAATTCGCAAAGCAGCCGTGTCATGTATTTATATATGTATATATCCCTATTTACTGCTGCAGGTGATTTATTAATCGTAGATTTATTGTATCTTTTTTCATCTGGCTACTTATTTTGACTATAAATACTATCTCATCACTATTCGTACTTGACAAAGGCAACCACAATTGTGTTGTCAAAGTACCAAAATTACGGATCAAAACTTAAAGCAAGTCATCGGCGTTTTAGATTTTTAGAGATATCAAAGCGTTTTTTTCTGCTGGTGTTAAATAAGTTTTAATAATGTCTGTTAATAAAGAGGTTACACTGCGGCAGTTTTGCGATGTTACTGGTGCGGACGACGCACGAAGTAGGTTCTTTTTAGAATCTGCTAATTGGCAACTTGAGGTGAATTAGCAACCTATTTTTTTCATGTTTTAACATTTTATGCAATAGAATTGTTTTAAATATATTAAAAATTAACAGTTTTATGTTTGATGTCTGGTGTCAGCACCACTTAAATGTTACTTTAAGCGCTGAGCTATGTTCAGCAGCGAGAGTTCATCTTCATGTCTAAGGTCTTATGTTATTGTTTAGAAACTACATATGTAAGACATAGATATTATATTTTTAAACAATATTATATATTTCTTTCTGTCATCATCTGAGACCAATTATATTCCCATACTGAACAGCATGGATCCAGCTTTTATCATTCCTTTTTTTTATTTATTAAATATGGAATCAATCAGTCTTAAAAATGTAATTTTTAGGACTGATTGATGATAGATAATTTCATTTTTGTGTATAAAATAGAAGTTTATTATAAAATTTATATACAATTTGGTGTGTTAATAAAAGAACATAAATTACTAGAAGCAAATAAGCATACTAAATAAACACATATTAGTATAGCTGTGAAATGAGCAACAAATAACTCCATTTTGAGTATACATCACAGATCACTATTCTGAGCCACTTATATTATTATTACCATTACATTAAATTCAAGAAAAATGAAGCACAATGAATTTGTCATTCTCTGATTTCTCTGTGTTCATGTAAATATATACAGAATATAGACCGTATTGTCATAGTTTTAATTACATATTGTTAACTAAGATTACATTGAAATACAAAAACATAAGAAATCTCTATTTTATGTGGCTTATGCAAAAAAGATTAAATAATTAAATTATCTGTCCTGATGTTTTTTACAGGTGGCTCTTTCCAGTTTCTATGAACATGGAGGTAATGTAGATGATGCTCCAGCAAACCCTACACCTGCAGTGGCCGCACTGCCAAATCTATCTGACAGTGACATGGAGTCACCGCCCACTTCACCTTTACGTACACAAAAGAAAGACAAGAAGAAACAAGGAAATTCTAAGTTTGCTACATTAGAATCTTTGCAACAGGATAGTTCTAGTGATGAAGATGAAGGTAATTTGAACATGTCATAACAATGCTTAATTTTTGTTATCTAATTATTGTCAAAAAATATTTCTATTATCTATAATTAATAAATAGTCAACCAAAAACTAAATCTCTTGACTTGGGATCAATTAGAAATATTTACTGTACAGTATATAAGAAAAGTACCTTTAACCTAATTTTTATTGGAAATCAAGTTTATTTATTTAAGTATTTCTATGGATATTACATTTAGTTTTCTGATGGTAGATAACATTCTTTTTTATTACAATGAGAGTAACAAACTAGCACACAGTTCACCTGATGTTAAGTGATTCCTGCGGCCCATGACATTACATTCATCCCTGACAAGGAATCATAATGTAGATATGTTATCACCCTTGAGGACTGAGATGGAATGCCTCATAATCAGTAATATAATAAGGTCTCTGTATCCCTGCACTTACTAGACGAAACACAGGAACACTATGCTGCTATTTCATGCTGGTATTCTACCCTGATTTTGCTGACCTATTCATTCTGCAACTATAAACAAACTGCAGTGTAGCTCTACATCTCATCCATTCTCATAACAGAGTTGCCATTAAATGGTATACTTCATTCAAATTTATAATTTTACTTTAATAAATTATTGTTAATATTTTTAATGTAAAAGTCTTGTATCATACATATTTAAATATTTGACATGAGATTTGTGAATTTAATATGATTAATTACTGTATTTTAAAAACAGATACTAAAATATATCCTCAAATCTGTACTTCAAAATATGAATGCATCACCAGACTTACATCTAATTTTCAAACCACTTCAAAGCAAATTGAGTTAAAAAATAATGATGAACTGTCTAGAGTTTCACCAACTCAAGAAAATGTTAGTTTAGATAATCAAAGAGTGATAGAAGATTTAAAGAAAAAAATAGAAGCACTCACAATTGAAAATAATGAATTAAAATTAGAAATACAGAAGCTTAAAGACAACTTTGCTAATACAGATGAAACAGGTCTGTTATTGGAAATGTATGAGATTACCTAATATAATAAGAAATTAAATAAATAGAATGTAGTACCACTATATTCAGTACTACATTCTATTTATTACAATTTTATTTATTGCCAGTAAAAAAATACATGAAACTAAATTCAATAGAATCACATAATATGACTATGGTGCATTTTATAATTTCATAGAAAGTGGGAACATTACAATGTGGAAAGTCACATTTACAATATTTCTAATGTTGTCCTATCTATATATGTCCTAGACAGACAACATTCAAATCACTAGTGGTACACAAAATAATAACACATGTTTTGTAAAATAACATATTGGTGTAAAATAAATGTTAGGATAAAACCTAAGTACACTTTTGCTTTGTATTAAATTGTTCTGTGAATTTATCACAGTGATTTTTGACTACAATTGTTATTATTTTATTGTGTCATGACTGTCAAAAAGTAACCCAGGAAATATCAGTTAAGTCTTTAGTCTATGAGACTATAAGATGGAGTAAAGCATCATGGCCAATAAATACCTTTCTCAGCAGTCTAACAGGTTGCAATTCTATTTCAGTAAAGCTGTAGAGATCACTGAACCAACAGCAATACACATAATTTATAGATTAAAAATAATAGATATGCAATTATAAGATATTGAAATGTTCCATTATCTTTGAATGAGTCCAAACTTGCTGTTATATTAGTAACTATGGAAGACTTCTGATTACCAATTTTTCAATTTTATTATTTGATGTTACTATTTACTTATTGTATTGTCATTAGAATTACACAACATGATTAGTTGTGGTTTAAAATTGACTTCCTAGATTTTTTTTATTTCATTGAGAGTAACAAACAAAACCCTTGAGGACTGAGATGGAATGCCTCTTCACCAGTAATAAAAGTCTCTGGATCCCTGTACTCACCAGAGGAAACACAGCAACATTATGCAGCTGTTTTGTGCTAGTATACTGTGAGGGTGTGGTTGTTACAAACTACCAGTTATGCTTACAAATTTGGGAAAAAATATTTGGAATTGTAATTTATTATTTAATTTTAATTATTATTTGCTAAGTAAGTAGTATCCTTAACTTTTCTCAATTTGAATTAATTGCCCAATAGCGGACGATTATAACATCTATGCTTATTGGCAACTTTGTATACATTTATGGAAACATTTGTCAAAAATTTGTTCTTTAATGTTATATTTTCTCTATATTCCTAATATATGTTATTTGTTTTTTTGATAAAAAAATAATGTTGCCATTGCATATAACATAACTACCATTTTGGTTAGTTACTTATAAGCTTAAAATGCTTGCGCATGTTAGGAGATTCTTCTATGTTTTAAATAATTTATGATTATAGAGATGTTTTTTTGTGAATGGCAGTTCAGTTTGTTGTGTTAGCAAGCCATTGAATAACAATGTTTAAAGGAGACTGCCATTTATTCTGTTAAAATATAAATTGTTTTTGCGTCTGTAGGAATAAAAAAAAACTGAGTAACAACACATATGTATCATCTTTAACCTGGTTGTTAAAATAAATGTCGGGTAAAATAGCAGCATAAAGCTGCTGGGTTTCGTCTTGTGACTTGTGTCCTGGGATCCGGAGACCTTTATTAGAGGCATTCCATCTGAGTCCTCAAGGGTGAAGCATCTGTATTATGATTCCTTATCAAGTGGATTAATGTAGATGTCATGGGCCGCAGGAATCACTTGCCATCAGGTGCATTGTGTGCTTGTTTGTTACTCTTAATGTAATAAAGAAAAAAAAATGATAAAACATGAACTGTCCGCTGCTGGTTGTTCCCCTATAAACATTAAACCAACTTAGTTGCTTGTAAGAAGTCATTCCATATTACTCAAAAAAGGTAACTGCGGCATAAAGATAAAGATAAGATAAAAGTAATATTTTGTTTCAGGTGAAGCTTTTTACGCAGGAGGATCAGAAAGATCCGGCCAGCAAATCTTGGGACCCGGTAAAGGGAGGAAGGACATAGTCACAAGGATGTTCAAAAGTGTCAGAGAGTGAGATTTTTTAGTTTTTTTCTTATAACATATACTTTGCAGAGGGAATATGGTCTCGCAGAATGCATTGTTAACTAATCCCAAATTAGTCTAGATTTTTTTTGAAAAGGATGCAATCAGTTCTATAAATACTAACATTTCCGTTAACCACTGCAACTAAGCTTAAATGCTTGTGCTAGGAGGTTGTTTTTTTTTATTATGTCTGATAACCACTGTTAGCCCGAAGGCTTTTACAGCTTCACCGGGTTGAATTGATTGAGATTTGTAGATCCTAAGTTTGAGACTATACCCATTAGTCTATTGACGTTTAGATTATAGTTTTATTAGAAAAAAAAAACATGTTTTCATTGGTACATGTCGATGACGGTATATCGTTCCGACTCACCGTAAGCTGTGGTAAAGCAAACCGAGTTCGATCCCCGGTTCCGTCACCAATGAAATTGTTAATTGCAATTTTATGTGCTGATTTATCACGTGGTCGGCGGTGAAGGAAAACATAGCGAGGAAACTTGCAGGTGTAAGAAATAATTAAAAAAAAAAAAATCGAAGAAGTGGAGTTCGCTTCCTCAGTGTGACTGCGTGGCGGATTATGTTCCAACACCCAATCTATCGGAGGATTCTCATGTCAAGCTTTTTTTTTTAATTCTCTATTCAACTGTTGTCCTAGCAACCTACCAACCGTAATTTTTTTTAATTCTAATAGCATCGCAATCGTTTAAAAATGTACTATATAGTAATTATTTGACATTTCTTATTATAGACAAGGCGCCGTGGTATTTGAGAATGAGCAATCCTCTACGAGTAGAGGTCACGGAATGTTCAGTGGGGCAGGTTACAGGCTTGGTGAGTGTAAATAGATGTTTGTATCAGAGACAAAATTTACCTTTTATATTATCTAGTAATTATTATCATCAATCACATTTCTGAAATTTTGTTTTTTTTTTAAATACATTCAGAGTAACAAACAAGCACACAGTTCAGCTGTAGGTACGTGATTCCTGCGGCCCACGACATCTTCATTCATCCTTGACAAGAAATAATGGAGATACGTTGTCACCCTTGAGGACTGGGATGGTATGCCTCGTCACCAGTAATAAAGGTCTCCGGATCCCTGCACTCACCAGACGAAACAGCAGCGTTATGCTGCTATTTTACGAGCAGAATTCCTCACAAAATACCAGCCAGGTCTTATCCCGGTCGAGCGGCCCATGCATTCTGCAGCTAGAAACAAACTGCAATGTAGCTCCACCACAGCACTTTGCTCTTAAATTCTAAAATTTGTGAAATTATAATGTTTATTGATCCTCTATCATAACTGGTTGGTTGACTTAGCCTCCGTTCTATAATACTAATTGGAACAACTTATCATCTCCCTCTTTTGTATATCTGAATGATAAATAAAAAAAAATATTTCATGACATACGAGCGACTTTTCTCTTAAAGTCTAAAATTTGTGAAATATACTTTCTCAAATGTTTATTGATCCTCTATCATAATTGGTTGGTTGACTTCGCCTCCGTTCTATAATACTAATTGGAACTTCTTATCATCTCCCTCTTTTGTATATGTGAATGATAAATAAAAAAATAAATAATGACATACAAGCGACTTTTCCCTTAAATTCTAAAATTTGTGAAATATACTTTCTCAAATGTTTATTGATTCTCTATCATAATTGGTTGGTTGACTTAGCCTCCGTTCTATAATACTAATTGGAACTTCTTATCATCGCCCTCTTTTGTATATGTGAATGATAAAATAAAAAAAAATATTTCATGACATACGAGCGACTTTTCTCTTAAAGTCTAAAATTTGTGAAATATACTTTCTCAAATGTTTATTGATCCTCATCATAATTGGTTGGTTGACTTCGCCTCCGTTCTATAATACTAATTGGAACTTCTTATCATCTCCCTCTTTTGTATATGTGAATGATAAATAAAAAAATAAATAATGACATACAAGCGACTTTTCCCTTAAATTCTAAAATTTGTGAAATATACTTTCTCAAATGTTTATTGATTCTCTATCATAATTGGTTGGTTGACTTAGCCTCCGTTCTATAATACTAATTGGAACTTCTTATCATCGCCCTCTTTTGTATATGTGAATGATAAAATAAAAAAAAATATTTCATGACATACGAGCGACTTTTCTCTTAAAGTCTAAAATTTGTGAAATTATAATGTTTATTGATCCTCTATCATAATTGGTTGGTTGACTTCGCCTCCGTTCTATAACACTAATTGGAACTTCTTATCATCGCCCTCTTTTGTATATGTGAATGATAAATAAAAAAAATATTTCAGGACAAACAAGCGATGACCACGAGCAAATTGCTGCGCAACAACAGCAGGTAGTTTTACATAGTATTTAACTATATCATTTATTTACTCTTTATTGCATTAATCTTAACAATGTTAGAGGTTGCCAAAGGAAGCGCTTAACGCTAAAGGCAATCAACCTAAGGTGCGATGAGATATTGTGATAGGTGTTGCAATAAATTAATTATTAAAAAACTAAGAACGGCTTATATTATATATATAAACAAACAATAATATAATACGTATGTCGGCGCATTGGAAATTGTCTTGACAAAAATCGGGTTTTAATTGATTCTCATAATTTTAATTTCTAATCTTTAACGGAACAGAGTTGTCACTCTGACGTAACGCCGAACTCTGGAGAGGCGGCCATTTTGGGGAGCGTGAGAAATTAATGAGTCGTTGAGTGAGCGCGCACGCATCCACGTGTTCGGCGGACGTCATAATATCTGTCAGATATTGTTTCATTAATCTTGTATAATCTTTATTTTAATTGTTATGTTGTCAAAGTTAATTATTATAGCAGTGTAAACATAAAGCGGCCGTATTTTATTAGAACTATCCTCTCTTCGCCCGATAACCCAGGCCATAGTGTAAAATCGGTTACCCACGTAGTTAAATGGAAAGTCACTATAATAGGGGCGAAGTCCCTTCACGTACACATGTAGATAAATATTATTAAATTAATCCTCGATAACAAAAATCTAATTTCTCTAAAATGTAATTCAAACATACGTAAATAGGTTATCTCAAGGAACAGCGTATGGCATATACCTATGCTTTGCAACATTCTTAGGCGTATATAGGAAATACATTTTTTCCGTCGCTCGAGTTATGATGAGTTTTTAAAAATAAAACTCTGGGAATACTGTCCCATATGAAGGTGCTGAGAGAACTGTTTTATTATTTTTAGAATTCACTTTATATACTTGATGCTATACAAAGCTTTATTGTCTATTTAAACTGCTATGGCTACACAAAGATTTCTCAAAGACAAAGATTCTCTACTTAGAATTAATGAACCTGTTTGTATTTTAAGTAGTGATATCTGAAGACAATGGATACCCTTGTTACTCTTATCGCTTATGTTTCCTGTTGTTTACTTCCCAATTGTTAAGTTATGATAATTTTACTCTCGTAACCATTTTTTCTTATGTAAGAGTATTGCTGTTAGTCCAGACACATCTACAGCTCGTATCTAATTAGACTCGCGAGCGGGCCGGCCTGCCAAGTGGTGACCGCTCGTAACCAAACGTGATATTGGTATAGTCGTAGTAATAATAGCTTGCTTCATATTAGGATCGTAGCCTAAGCCAATATATATATACTTACTATATATAACTTTTCCATTCTATTCGACTCTTTATGTGTAAGTCGTCCGACAATCTTTAAAAACAAACTGACTAAAATGAAACCTCTAATTACTAAACATCCTACACCACCGAGCATGTGATATATCACTGAATATTGCAATCAACAATTTCATTGGTACCGACATCTGGGATCGTACACGCTTACCTCGCGTACCGTAGAATTATAAGCGAGGACGCTCGGAGAGTTAATTTTTATATATTTATTACTTCGTTACGATAATAATAAATATGTTGGGTAATAACCTGTTTTGTGTTGGACTATACAGATTGTCTTAGCTTATGACCAGAAACCGCCAATGTCCGCCCTCGTAAACCTTAAGTAACATAAAGAATAAATACATAATCTATATTATAGACTTACATAAGTTGAAGAGAATTCTTCGAATCCAATATTTGTTCTGTTACGTGCCGTGTCCGTTAGTGATGGGAGCAATCAAATCGACTCAACTTATAAGCACGTATTAATCATTTATGATGTAAAAACTTCAGCGGTCTGGTTTTAATTTATTGTCGACATATATTCAGTAATATATAACATAATGCTATATGGATCGAAATGCAGCCAAAATGGGAATTTGGGAATATGTATTGTGGTTGGGCATTTTAAATTCTATAAAAAATGTTAAAAAATCATACAAAAAATTATTGCATCGTATATACTGCATATAGTATATACTGATTGGCGACTGTATCCGGTTGCGGGGGTTTTTATAGGGGTGGTTCGTAGCGCAACCCGTGGATACAGTAGAGAGTCAATTTTCCTCTACGCGCATTTAAATAGTCGAATTAAATGGGTACTGAATACTTTTGAATAATATGTTTTTGGAAAAAATTATAAATGTAATGCGTGCTAAAGATTGAGTCGATTTGGTTGCTCCCGATTGTATATCTTGTTGTCATCAGGTTATTATATCATGGTCAGGGTATAATAACCTGAAGAGATTGCCGTGATTAACGAGCACCAAGAGGACACCGCAGTCTTGAAAAGGCTTGTCTATTTTTTTTAGGAACAGTCTCGGTCGGTAAGACTCCGGTTGTACCGTGAAGGGTTCACTGTTGATTCCGGAGCCATCAGGTCGTATGCTGACACGGAGAACGTCGAGTTTCTTAACTGTATACGTAGAGGGTAAGTTCAAATATGTTTTTAATTTTTCGGGATTAGTGGATCTAAGGATCGTGGGGATAAATAACTGAGTGAAAATTAACTGATTCGATTTAATTCTTCTTTGTTATGTGTTTAGGTCGCTAAATACACAGAGAGATTGATATATTGGAGAAATGTATATTTTATTATTTTTACCAGGGAAATACCAAGTGAGCTTTCAAGGGGAGGCGGAGAAGTGAGAGTCAGTTTAGAAGATCGCAGACAAGAAGAGTGCCCACGGTCTAATTCTAATAAACCTCAAGCCTTTTCCGGAAAGGGGCAATTGCTCGGAAGGTAGGTTATGTTTTTATATAAAGCCTTTAATCTAGTTTTTACTAATTGGCAATCTCAGTACTAAGAGCTGAGCGCCATACAATTAATATTAATATAATAATTAAATTTAGACAATCGTGGAGGATAATGTAACTAAATATAAAAAAAAAAACAAGAGAAGTCTTGAAAAATATTGTAATTCTTTTATATGAATTTTATATTCTTTTTATGTGACTTGTGTTATTTTTGCATGAAAAAAAATATTTCCTTACAAACACGGGTTTAGAACGTTCGTATATTGCAAATATAAAAGTGAAACAGGCGGTAAACAAGTGGTAGCAGTGGTAAAACCAGCCTGGTAGTTAGTAGAAACTGGCTGCCAGGATGAATGCAGTATGAACGGGTCGGCTGTACTGGGCAAGCCCGGCTATACCGCTGCTACGAAAATATAAAAGTGGAACAGGCGGTAAACAAGTGGTAGCAGTGGTAGAACCAGCCTGGTAGTTAGCAGAAAACTATCTTTCACAACTCGAGTCAACAATATAATTATTTGTTTAACGGATTTGATTGATTTTAATTTTAACTTATTTTAAATTCCTGAAGTTTTAAGTGCTCTCATGGTTCCGGAGTTAACATAGGCTTCCGTAGGCAGATTGACACGAATATGTTATTTAAAGCCGCCTCATTCATAGGAGGGGATTAAGGTGTTTGACATTCTGATGTATTAGTTATTACTACTTTAACATATTGGATACTATTGGCCTAAAAAGTATTAGAATAGAAAGCTTACGATAGTCAAAGTTATTATATATTTATATATATATATATGTATGTTTGTTCGTATCCTTTTATAGTCCAACACCAGCGACAGTGGGCGCTACTGTACCGGTGGCCGTATCGCCAAGCGACCGCACGGCCAATCAGCGGGCGGCACAGGAAGCGGTCGCTATCGACGAATCTGGACCTGTCACCACTTTACAGGTATTATGTTTGTCGGTTTAATTTACAGTTCATACATTAATTTATAGTTCAGCCATAAATTTATAGTTCATACATTAATTTACATTAAAGAGATTATAATACTTAGTGTGTATCTCGGGTGTGTTTTCTTTTATGTTGGTCATATCAGAAATAGGTTAATAAATACTTTTATGGGGCTCATACATATCACCATCGTATAGGTCGAATAATTCTAAATTTAAAACGATTTTTCACTCACTAAGCACTCGCTCGTAATTGTACGATACGCCAGCAAACCGAGTTTGATCTCCGGTTCCAAAAGAAAATTTTAATTGCGATTTACAAGTGCTTAATTATCACGTGCTCTAGAATAGAATAGAAGGGAGTAGGAAAAATTCGTACGACATACGACACTGGAGCGGCATAGCTTTTATATACTAGAGGAGAGGCCTATGTCGAAACGTGTGATCTATAATATAGAGAGAACGTAGGGCGATCCTTTAGTGTACCTTTCAGGCTTTAATGTGTTTAAACTTTGATTATTTTTTTAAAAAAAATAAGTTATTGATAATTATTATGTTTTACAGTTCCGCCTAGCAGATGGCAGCCGTCTAACGGGTCGTTTCAATCACACCCACACTGTGGGGGATTTGCAACAATACATAGCAACGGCTGAGCCAACGTACCAGCTGCAATCATTCGTTTTACTAACAACCTTTCCCAGTGTAGAACTCACCGATCCCACGATCACTTTGGCCAAGGCCAATTTACTCAATACAACTCTCCTACAAAGATTGAAATAGAGACGCCGCCCCCATACAAAGACTGAAAGGCCGTCGAAATGGGACTGCCACGAGTATTAAGTAGTGACGTCAGATTCACATTATTACATTACAACATTGTCCGCGATTTTTTTTTTGTGTCGAATTTCGTAATGCGTTTTCGATTATTGTCTTGGGAATTAAGGCCTTGCATTTAAGCGCGATTGAAAGTTCTTTGACTCAGTCTTGTAACTGAAGGAGCTGGACGAACTTTTAGTCACTGCTTCAAGGCTTCCTCCGACTTTAGACCTTGCAAATTGAGGTCCGTCCTGGATTTTAAGCCACGCAAGTTAGGGGTCGGCTTTAGTCTTGCGGCTTAAGACGCTCGACTTTGTCTTGCAACATTTCTTTTCAAGTCATATATTGCGTTCTCTATTTTGTTAATTAAGGCGCTTTGCAGATTTAGCAACTATTGCAGCAACTGGCAACTGGCTGGCTTACATATATCACACACGAACAGCGCACACGTAGCAACTCGAGTTGCGAGTACCGGTGGTCGACAACATTTTCAGTTGCTGCTAATAGTTTGTCGTTGTCGACGACGGTGATGTAATAAAATGAGGACAAATGGGGCTTCTTCGATATCCACCACCCTACTGTAAGCAGATTGACCAATTCAGCTATCAAAGTTGCTCACAGATTGCCATAAAATTGCGGCAACTGTGAACCGGGCTATTTGGTTGTTACAACTGGCAACTTTTAAAGGAAAAAAAAAATTATAGTTGCCTGAAATAAAATTGCTCCATCTACAAAGCGTCTAAAAATCTCGTGTCAACAAAAAAATCAATAATGTGGAAACGATGTGGAATAAGCGATGTACCGATAATCTTTGTAATAGTCGCACATTAATTTTTCTATTCGCCGATTTTATTATCTGTGTCAAAAATGTATTTACTCATTCAAGCCCTTAGCCACAATTTTCACCACTGGCGGTCCTTTGCGTAAAAAATTTATATTATTAATCTGTTAATTTGTATTGTTTTTTTATTTTTATGCATAACACACGTACAAATACTCGCCACTCATTCCAGCATTCGTATTAACGTTCTTTTTTATTTCGTTGTTAGTACTCTATAAATTTCGGGATAACCTTTTATATATAGGTTCAAAAAAAATGTGGGACGTAATTAATAGAAAAAGTACCTACCTTTGTTTTTAAATTTTTCGTAAAATGCTTTGTGTATCCAAAACTAAAAATAGCGAAAGAACAAATATAGTACAATCAATTACAATATATTTGTTAACAAATTGTGGCTAACGGGTAGTTTGTTTGAACATTGCGACCATTTTGTTGGACAATTGATAAGTTAAACATTTTCTAGTAAAACTAATTTTCGATATAAAATATTCCTTAGTATTGGGCTTTAATAAAAAAAAATGATTCTATATAGTCTTTTTATTTGAAATAACCACTCTATCAAAAATCATTTAAATAATAGTTTATAATTTAAATTATGCAATATTATATAGAATACATTAGACTGAATAATCACTAAATAAGCAAAACCTTGCTTTTGTCGAGATTTGATTGCCACAATAGGAGCGTTTGCATACGCCATCTTGTGTTGACATCACTTGAATTTAGAACGTGTGTTCAAAATGGCGGTTTCAGCTGCAGCATGCCGCTTTCGGAAAATTGCACGCGCAGGGATCTGTCGTGATGCATTCCGCCGGGCAGATGCAGTCGCAAGCTAAAATTAAAAAAAAAAGTTACATTCATCCTGTAGCTACCACGCAGCACTGGCCCCGAAGAGATTAAAATGGGGGTTCTTGAAATTGGTGGATAATGGTTTTACACCTCGATCCTCAGGAATGATGGTGATCTTCAAGTTTTTCTTGAGGATGGATGGTCTTTATATAGGTCTTTATATTTTAACAGTGGTAGACCTACACTGCAGTTTTTTTTCTAACTGCATGTCAGAAGGGGTCAGTTGAACATCAGGTGAACTGTGTGCCAAACGAGCAATGTAATAAAAAAGAAGGCTGAAGACAACTTCCACTAGGTAAACTGTGGTCTCCTTTGGCATCCTTGGTAACGGAAAAATTATAAAAAATAGTTCGCGGAATGAAGGGGTTGGTGGGGGTTAGTTTTCTCGTCTAGATAGGCACTAGTTAAGCAACTCATTAAGAGTATATATACCAAATTTTAACTTAATGGGGTCATTAACTTTGAGTTATCGACCTGCAAACAACTGAATCGGGAAGAAGTCAGCCAGTATGGAGAAAATTGAACACCGTTCCGTTATTAAGTTCCTTACCAAGCGGTTTACGCGGACTCTGCCCTTTGTAAAATCATGATTTACAAGTGGCATGGTCTTTTCAAACAAGGACGAGAGTCCATTGAAGACGACCCCCGCTCCGGACGGCCAATTGAGGGCACCACACCGGAAATCGTCGAAAAAATAGAAAAACTTGTATTGGAAGATGCCCGGCTTAAGAAGAAACAACTTGCAGCAATGGTTGGCGTGTCCGAATCAACTATTTCAAATATCCTACATCATCATCTTGGGATGACTAAGGTCAGTGCAAGATGGGTTTCAAAAATGCTCACGCCACTTAAAAAACGCCACCGTGTCGAGTGTTTTTGGTCAGTTTTTGCAGCTCTGTGGAGAGAGAGAACGGAAGAAGTTATGGACCGGATCGTTACTGGAGATGAAACCTGGGTTCACCACTATGAACCTGAGTCATAGCAAGAGTCGATACAGTGGCATAAAAAAGGCACACCTCCGCGAAAAAGTTCAAAGTGGCACAATCAGCCGGAAGGATCCAGGCAACTATCTTTTGGGATACAGAAGGAATTTTACTGATCGATTATAAAGAACGTGTTGTTACTATAACGGGACAGTACTACACTTCTTTACTGGAAAGATTGAAAGAAGCGATCAAGGAAAAAAGAAGAGGAAAATTGTCAAAGTTGTGCTCCTTTTGCACGACAACGCACCCGTTCACACGTGCCATGTTGCGACGGCCATTCACCGTTGCGGCTACGAATTACTGAATCACCCACACCACAGTCCAGACTTGGCTCCTAGTGACTAATATTTATTTCCAAAAATGAAGAAAGAGCTGCGTGGAAAAAAATTTCGGCCTATTTTGACACCAAAGAGAAATCATTATTTTGACGGTATAAACAAATTATTTGCAAGATCCATAAAATGTATTAGGTTTAAGGGAGAATATATTGAGATGGAAAAATAGTTTGGAGTTTAATCTCAACTTCCTTCCCTCTCGTTCCGCGAACTTTTTGACCGCCCCTCGTATCACCCCGTGTATGGAGTAACCACCATGCAAGGATCACCCCGTATATGGAGTATTACTCCTAACTACTATCACAACTGCTAATCTACAATCACAATCTTCATTTATATAAAATGAAATCGTTATTACACATTTACATGTGTAATAAAATTAATAATATAATTTATCTTTCTCATAATTTAACTCATAGATCTAAAAAAATAACGTTTATAAACTTAATTATAACAAGACTGAAATTCTTAACCCTAAAACTATTTCTTAAATTTCTAATTATCAAGTGCAAACACAAGGCTACGCATGCATGCGCTAATACACAACATACATTCATAAACACTAATTACATAGAAATAACCAACTACGTGAAAATGATTGTTACTTTTTGTTTTACTTTTATTTCATTGTCAAATTATTTATTTTTTTCCACAGTGATTTCAGTTTCAGAGTGATCGAAATTTCGTGAATTCATGTTACTTTCTAGATTATTTTAAAAAGCTCTTGAAAAGTTTTAGTAGAATGGCCACTATTTTATTATATATATATATATATATATATATATATATATATATATATATATATATATATACACTTATTACTATTTCTGTTACTTTTTACCACTAATTTTCCTCATAATATGTTTGTGGTGAGAAATAAAGAAGAATTATCATTATTATTTTGGGGATTTTTTTATATCACCGCCGTGTTGTTCAAGAAATAAATGTAATAAATACTATATATACAAATCAAAATCATTATTATTATTACGTTTACAGTCTCCATATGAGCACGGATCCATGTATTCAGTACAGTCTTCGCCTGGTGGCAGGAACGACGTGCGATATACTGTGGTGCTTTCCAACTGAAATATAATATATAAATATAATATATAAATATAATATATAAATATTTCAAAGGAGATATTATTTCTCATGTATTTTATGTAAAAGTTTTATTGAAAATAACAAATTTAACACTGGTAGAGCTTCACTGCAGTTTGTTTCTAGCTTACGAATGAATGAGTCAGCTCGATCGGGGTTGGACCACGCCCTCACAGAATACCGGCGCATAACGCTGCTGTGTTTCGTATGGTGAGTGCAGGGAACCGGAGACCTTTATTACTGGTGACGTGGCATTCCATCTCAGTCCTCAAGGGTAACAACGCATCTGCATTATGATTCCTCATCAAGGATGAATGTAGACGTCACGGGCCGCAGGAACCACTTACCATCAGGTGAACTGTTGTTACTCTCAATGTGATAAAAAAAAATACATTTATCATTCTGAAATGGACATTTAATATAAATAGAATAGTAACACATATAAAAGCAACTATGTCGATCCGGATCCGGCATCGATTCCGGTTGTAGTTTTTACCAGACGATATCAATAGGATACAAGGATGTAAGCATCAGTACAAATAAGCGCTCTCATTTCGTCCCCCTAGTCCCATGTATAATACAGCCTATATATAATACAGCCTATATAATACAGCCTATATATAATACAGCCTATATATAATACAGCCTATATATAATACAGCCTATATATAATACAGCCTATATATAATACAGCCTATATATACTGTAAATTCGAGGGCATCTGAAATGCCCTCGAACCCGAAAACCAACAGCCATTTTCTAACTGTAGCATAACGAGTCTGTTCGATCGGGAAAGGAACAGTGTTTAGTTGATGAGTATAGGCATACGGACGTCCTTATTACTGGTGACGAGGCATTACATCTGTCCTCAAGTTTGACAACGCATATTTCGAATCTTCGTCCAGTTTGACCAGGTTCACGGCGATAGTCTAATGGTGGATTCGAACCTACGACCTTAAGTTTCGCAGACCGTACCCCAAGCCATTAGGCTATTAACCACTTATCATCAGGTTGTCTGCTTGTCATCTGTCACCCTCAATAGAATAAAACCCCTTTCTGACTAGACATTGGCAGAATTATCACACGATAGTTGCCATATAATTAAAAAAAACCGGTCGATTAAAATGGTTAAGATTAACTTTAGCAGGATGAACTGACGATGCTTAAACTAACTTACCCTCTGACACGGCTTCTGATATTGCCCTTTGCAAGCCCATGGTGGTCGTTGAGGTGCCGGCGCGCATACCGGTTGGTACGACATCTTTTGCACCGTCGAAGATTCCATTTTAGCTGGAAGTAATTACAATAAGAGATCCTACAGATGTGATCAAAGTAACCAAAAGACATTTTCCATGTTCTGCATCCAGTGGCAGGTCAGACGAAGCCAAGGTTTCTGTTATTATCATCAGAATGAAATCTAATTCTGTCAGTTGCGGCATTTGACAGAAGTCAGAAACAGAGTTGAACACTGATGGGAATAAGTTAATATGATAGGCTGGTGGTTCCTGGAATTTACCATTTTATTTGGAATATTAAATAAGATAAGTATAAATACATATGATGTAAATATAGAATCAGTCTCCTACGGTAGTAAAAAGTGCCCAAAATAAATAATATAGATTCATTTATCTTATCTTGATTTAATCAAAGTATATAATGCTGAATATAATTTACACTTATATAAAGTTATCTAAATTAGCATGTGTCAGAGGTTATAAACTGTCTGAAATGTGGCATAATGTCGACCTGTTTTGTTTTATTAAAGTTAAAATATATTTATTAGTTTTATTTTTGTGCTTGTTATCTGCCAATCTTTATGCATTATTGCATATAAATTAATATAGATACTATAATAAATATAAAATGGAATAAATGTTAATAATATAATTAAACTTTAATCAATACAGATTTGAGAGTACCTTAATACTTTACAGTTTCTAAACGATTTTCAGATGGGGTAAACGAGAAAAATAAGCTACGTCTTATCGTTTATTGTTTTGTAATTATTCCTTAGTAAACACAAATTGCTAGAAAATTTTCTAGACCGGTGTTGAGACTTTAAAACAAACAACGCGTGTACAACACAGAGGAAATGTCCAAATATAAATGGGAACAGAAGAAACGAAAAATAGAACAGAAATAACTGAAGTAGGCTCTCAGAAAATATCCTTTTCAAAAGTTGTGTAATGTTGCTCTTATATGATGAGTAATTATAAGTGTAGTTTATTGTATATACTAAACATTTACCTGATGGTCTCTCGTAACATTTAGCAGGAGCAAAAGATTCTGGAATCTGCGCACGCCCTGGGTCCAAATATGACATGCGATTCACTGTTCGATCTGCAAAGAGGAATTTATCATTTAGTTATTATTATAATGTCTTCAATTGTTACAAGAAATTTTAGGTTCATATTGTTGGAAACACTATTTATTGTCGTCAAAGTAAATGATTGTGCAAACACATTTTTAAGTATCGGTCCAGTATACGCTGGTGATCAGATGTCCTGCACCATCTCAAGATAACAATCAAATGTTATTGACAGATATCATATTTAAACGGCAGTTGATTATTGCATGATGAAAGGAAAATGTTTATTTGTACTGTGAAAGATATTATAAATGAAAAAACCTGCCGATCGTCTTTTTTTTTATTACATTGAGAGAAACAAACGAGAACGCAGTTCACCTGATGGTAAGTGATTCCTGTTGCCCATGACATCCTTGTCAAGGAATCATAATGCAGATGCGTTGTCACCATTGAGGAGTGAGATGGAATGCCTCGTCACCAGTAATAAAGGTCTCCGGACCCCTACACTCACCAGACGAAACACAGCATCATTATGCTGCTATTTTACGCTAGTATTCTGTGAGGGCGTGGTCCTACCCCGGTCAAGCTGACCCATTCATTCTGCAGCATTAGAAACAAACTGCATTGTAGCTCTACCACTGTGAAAAGCTGCTAGTTAAGAGTACGTCTGCGTGCTTTAAAGTGGGGCAGGTATATAGATTTACTATTTACTTGTTATGAACTAAATGTTATGGCTGTAACTTACACATTGGCGAGTTTTATAATTTTTGGTAAACATCAAGGCCAAATTAAAGCAGGGTGCTTTTTTGACGCCGAGATTATGCATTTAGTTAGGAAAATTCTGTTTGTCTTCGAAGATAAATTTACCAGACAAAAGAATTAAGCAAATTAACGCCTCTTAGATTATGCCAGCCCTCTTGATTTTTTTCGCTGTGAGCTCTATTGATTTCGCTTAATTATAACGCTGTGTATTGTAGTGACCTCTTTGATATATAGATTAACGACTAGTCAATCACAATACGTACTTTCAAACGGTTGTTCGACGCAATGGAACTTAGCTGGAGGCTTGCAGGACTCTCTAATCGCGCAAGGTTTAGGTACGAAATCGTGTCGCTGGGTAGTGATGTTCTGCATCGGACCCTGTCCCCACATGTCGTGATGACATGGACGAATTGACTGCGTCACGCACACCGGGTTTGGCAGGAATGAAAGCTGAAAGAAAATGAGAAAAATTTGATAATATTGTATCTATGGATAAAATAATCGATAACGACCACAGGGGAAATCCTCAGGTTATTACCGACTATCGTTACGCTATATAAAAAAACACATCGTGATACTAATACGCTATACGAAAGTAAATCACACTTTTTGGGTTCCTAGTTTCAAATTTTGAATAGGTCTGCCTCATGTTTTCAATTATTACATCTAATATTCAGTTTTCAGTCAACTCTCGATTCTTCAAAACAAATATAGCAGCCAAGAGGAGGAGTTTAAGGAGTTTTTTTAATTTATTTTATTCTTTAAATAAGGTTTACAAGGGTGGATTTAAACTATATTCTCTGCCAGTCAACTCTGTAAGGGAAGATGTAAATAGGAACAAAAATAAAAAAAAAAATTACTGCCATCATGTGTCACTGTCATCTGTCATTCTTATGCGTCATGGTCGTATCTCTGGTTTGAAATATTGCTACATTTTCTCTTTAATGGAATGATAAACACCATATTTACCTTATGTACCGTATCCCCATCCATCAGGGCTGTGGATGGTACAAGATTTGACAAAGGTTTTGCCGGTGGTGGTCTTGCGGCATCCACGGGTAAATAGCTACAAAAATTGTATAAAGATATAACATAAATTTTTTTTTAGTTTGATGAATTTTATAACTGATATATATAGATATGATATGGATAGATGATAATTATTAACATACCTGTTTTTGTATACGGTTTGTGTTTCGAACCTCTTCGATGGAGTGACTGGGTTAATGCAGCTGTCTGGCATGATAGCTCGCCGACGACAGTCGCTTTTAGTGTCCAAAAAACTAAATAAATAATATAATAAAAAGAAATGTAGGTGTAGACAACGAAACGTCAACTTAATATTATATTAATTAAAAAACAAAATAAAAAAGTTATTAACAATTTACTAGTAAAAAGTACTCAGTATGGTCACCCTTATTAAAAGGGTTTTACCGTTTAACCGTTTTAATATGAGTATGAGAATAAAAACAAAAATAGGAATAGTTAAATTTCTTGGAATTGACATGACCTTTTACTAAATTATAAATGATTGAATTAAATCTTAAATAATGACTATAAAGTAAATTTTTTTTCCAGGTAAATGTTATATAAAGTTAATAAGACATGATTTTTTATTGTTTTTCTATCGAGTCAATTTTCAGTTGGCAGTTGTGCGAGAGAGAGAGATAAAACGTCAAACTTTTTTTGTATATCTATGATTATTGCAATAACTTTAATGTTACATTTGGTTTGTTACCATTATGATATAAAATATCTGTATCGACAATAGAGCAATAAGCCAGCCAAGCGCTCTTAGCTAATCCTATATCTGTCATTGCATCGGTGCAGTATTATATTCCGTAATACAATTATCCTTGCGTTTGTCGACACGAGACGCTTTAGCAGTCTAGTTTTTGATCCGCTACTTTTACTTACTACTTTACTTTTAAAATGGTCCCTTATTGCATTATACGGTCGACGAGTGGTTTTCCTTCCATGGAATGTTGTATTCTTGATAATATATAAGTTTAAAATATGTTTATATTTATTTTATTTATAATGCTTAAATCACTTTACCTAAGAGTATAAGTCGTGTTGTCCTCTATTCGCTGACAAGGTTTCTGGTACTGACCCTTACACGCCCAAGGAACAGGCTCCTTAGGAAGTACCTGAGAAGAATATTGATATTTTTATCACCAACTTGTATTTTAATTTCCATTCGTTACATCTTCATCTTATTCTAGTTTTACGTCAACTGTTCTAAATGTGGGTAAATGGTTTAAATGATAAATAATCGCTTCGTTTTATATAGAAATATACAAATTATTGATGGATTGTCAAAATTAAGTAAGCAAAATTAAAGTGATCCCATGACTAGATGTTTATCACCGTAGAAACTAGTTCTATTCATACGCATGTTCGAGTTCCTTTACTAATGAATGACATAAATGATTCTAGTGTTTACAGGATCAAATCTTGGATACTGTATCCGGTAAACCCTAATAGTAATATATAAATGAAAATAAATGTAACATGTTATTACCAAGTTATTTGTCATTATATTCAGTACATTAAAACGGGGACAAACTACAGTTGTAATCTAATCATGTCAAGTAACCTCACACAACATTCATTCAAACACTTTTGAAAGTTACGATAACTCTCAAGATGTATATTAATTTGACAGAAGTTTGAAGTATAAATTGTTGTTAAAATAATTAAAGTAAAATGATCCCATAATCAAAAGATTTTTGATTATGGGATCATTTTACTTTAATTATTTTAACAATAATTTATTTACTTCTCGTTAGTAGTAAAGGTGTACAATATATTGAAATAAATATTATTACTCATTGATTCAGTTTACAAATAATAAAACATTGGTAAAATTACATTAAGTTCGTTCGTCGTTGCAATATTAATGAGATATGATTACAAAAAAATAGTTTATATCAATTTCATAGACAAAATATTTTAACGAAAAAAGAAAACAAAAACTATAAAAAGAGTACCGGGTTTGGTAGATAACTCAATTTGTGAGTAGTACAACCATCCATCTTAGCTGCGGGCCGCTCGTAGCAGCGTTCTGGTGCGAAGGATTTCACCAACTCAATCTTCTCGGGTGGCAGGTACGACAGCTTATTGATTGTTCGGTCTATAATTATAATTGAAGTAACAGATTTCACAACAATTGTGCATCAACATGAAATTTTTATGAATGATATGAATGTAAGTGTTTATGGGAGGCAGCTGTCAATTAACGTCAGATGAATTTTTTCCACCTTCAGTTCCATAAAAAGTTGTTATTACATTTACTTGTAGTAGTTAGGAGCCGGTCGAGACGTCGCAGAATGAGCTCAGAATTCACTTAGCTGATAATTTACCATCAGAATGCAGATTTTTATTACAGTGATGACTGATATTAGATGATCTTCAACTAAGATTCATTCAAGATGCACATAAGTAGTAACCACTAAGGTCTGAGATTGAATACCTTATTACTAGTAACGTGTTACGTATATGGTTCCCTACACTCATTATAGTAAACATTAGCGTTATGCTGCTATTTTAACGCAGCTATTCTGTGGCCCTTTTCCGGTCTGGTAAACCTATTCTCGCTGTAGTCAGTTTCGAGTATGTGAGAGTATGTGTGTACTGTGTATGTGTGTGATTATTAAACAAAGGTTGATCACAAACTAATGCTATTGTCATATTCTCTATAGCTAAAAAAGAAGAAGAAATAATGATAAAACAAAATTACTCTCAAAAGGCTGTTCGAGACAGTGAAACTTTGCTGGTGGCTTGCAACTCTCGCGCAGTATGCACGGCTTGGGGACGAAGTCGTGTCGCTGGGTGGTGATGTTTTGCATAGGGCCCTGACCCCACATGTCATGGTGGCACGGACGTATAGGCTGGGTCACGCATACTGGATTTGGCAGGAATGAGAGCTGGAAGAAAAGTAGGAATCTGAAAAACATTTGGTTTTTGCGGATTTAAGTGTAGGATGACTTTAGGCTTTGAAGGTTTGCAGACCAGACTAGCTTATAGTAGCCTTTTTTCGCCATATTGGAGGAAAGTGGACTACACGTCGTAATATGATGTTTATAAGTCCACCACAATGTAGCCCTTCAGTGTCCTTGCGCCATCTAATAAAAGATTTTTGCCCCCTATTTCCTGTAAGAAGTAGCCATTAAAGATTTTTTCCTCAATCACGATTATGGTGGTAATGTTTTATGTCTTGTATTTTAAATCAGATTAGTAAGTAACGCAACTAGGTTACCTTCTGTACGGTACCGGACTCCATAGGCTCGCAGCTTGGTACTAGGTTAGGAGGAGGTTTTCGCGGCACACCTCTGAGGTTCTTGCATCCATCGACAGGCAAGTACGACATCTTGTATGTAGTGCACGATTCGACCGGAGCAGATGGCCTCATATAGCAGCGACGTGGTGCGTACGAGTCCGGGATCTTTGGCTGTTTGTAGCACTGGGGTGTTCGAAAATAAATATCAAATTTAAATTGTGAATATCGTTTTCAAACAAAGCTTGACGAAGACTTACACATAACGAGAAATGACAACTCATTTGGAATTAGGTTATAGTATAGGCGTGGTCAACTACCATGGCTCAACTGCGGATTGCCGGAGCCTAAATATATTTAAAATATTTTTTATATGTCTCCTAGAACGAAAACATAATTGAGCACTTAAAACTGCAACTTATAATGTCATTGGTATCACTGGAAATCGAGCCCTGTTAATTCACGTTTTCACAAAAGGTAAATCTCGGAAACAGAGCTACTACGGCTCTATGTTTAAATGTTGTGGCAATATATAATGTTAAAAATATTCAATGTATTAATCTGTGAAGCTAACCGGGTTAACAATGGGAGGTTTTCCACAACAGCAAGATCGGCAAGGGCATGGGTGCTCCTGCTTCCCGTCAATATGCTCTCCATCTCTTGGACCAGACTTGATGCCAGCAGTTGGGGCACACGGCGCAGCCGCTGGGCAGGACACGCACCTACAGAAGAATATTTTTGTAATTTGAGTTTGTCTATGGTTTATTGTCTACTTTACATTAATAATTGTGTCAGCATGGCCAAAGATTATGATGTCCTACTTGTCGATTGAGTGACATCCTCTGATTATACTAGATGAATTCTACTACGCAGGGTACATTAAAGTGCCCCAAAAATTCGGTATGTATTATTATAGGTGTATAAACTATCTGTACCACGAATAGGTTGATTCCATCTGGGTAGGACTACGCTTTCTAGAATACCAACGTAAATTAGCAGCATAGCTCTATAATGTTTTTAATGTTGAAATAATAGTTTCGCTCTAGCAGATTCTATTTAGTGAAGTAAAGAATCCTGATAACTTTTTACCGACGATTAGACATTCCAATTTAGTCAGGGTGGTAACGCATCTGCGCATTCCTTGTCGCGGATGAATGTAGGTATTTTATACCAGCGATACATTCGCTGGTATAAAACTAAAATAGATTGAATAGTACGTTTGACATCACTAATAATATCTTAGCCCATCAAAGCCCACTGCTGAGCATTCGTACAAACACATTACGTTCATTATCTTTCTATATCTTGCCTTGGTATGAGGTTGTTTTTATGAAACTTAGAGTGATAAAGAACACGCCGTTAACCTGATGGTCAGTGATGACTACATGTATATAGATTCCGAACTAAGGTTCAAATGTAAATGCAGTGACCCCCGGCAATGCTTTTAACAATGGCAGAGATGTGTTACAACTTATGGCTTCAACGTCAGTGGGTCGACTTGGGAAAGGAATCCTTGAAATAGCTATAATGCTGCTGCACTTTGTATGGCTACTGCCCGGGGATACGATTACAGGTGGATAGAGGTGACAATATCTTAAATCCAGAATTTTTTTTATTTATAACATTGAGAGTAACAAACGAGTACACAGTTCACCTGATGGTTAGTTATTCCCGCGGCACATGAAATCTACATTCATCCTTGATAAGAAACCATAATGCAGATGCGTTGTTACCTTTAAGGATTGATATGTAATGCCTCGTCAACAGTAATAAACCCCACACTCACCAGACGAAACATACTGCACGAATGCTACATTATGTTGCCATTTTAGCCTGGTATTGTGAGGGCATGGTCGTTCCCAGTTCGAGATGACCCATTCATTCTGCAGCTACAAACTGCAGTGGAGCTATACCACTGTTAAATCTTTGATGAAGATGGATGTATGCAGCAGTCATCATTTATCATCAGGGGAGTGTTGCTTGTGTGACACTTATAAAACAAAACCCTGATGTTGGAGATGGAAGGTCACGTTACTAGTAATTGGGTCTCCAGTTCTCTAAAGAGTTATTTGAATTCATTATGTTTAAGACTTTCCCGATCCGTTCATAATGCATCTAGAAATAAGCTGTTACCTACACTTTGTTTCCCAGTATGATGTCACTTGAAAATCTTTCTACCTCATTGTTTATTTGATCTACAGACTGTGTGAGTTAATTTCAGCGAATCACTTACTTGCGCAAAGGTCATAATAATCACATAAAATATCAACTCACTCAGGCATAATTTCCTCGTGGGTAAGTAACCAAAATAGTTTTACAAAAATAAAATAAATCTAAAACCTAAAAGTGCTATAAACGGAATAATTTTTTAAAAAAGCATAACTATCTAAAAATGATTATTAAATAAAATGACATTGACAAGTTGCTCTTTTGTTAATAAACTTTTTATTTCCAGTTGGTTGTCGTGAGTAAAATAGAAAATGTAAAAAGGACGTATTAATAGAAAACATTTTCTTAACTTAATAACCTGAACTGTTGTTCAGGTTTATTTCTTCATAAGCAACTAATTAAAATATTAGTAATATCTTGTACTAGCAGAAAGTTAAAAAAATATATATGTATATAAACATTTTTTTTTATTTTATTGAGGACAACAAACAAACAAGTTTTCCAATTGACGGTGGCCAGCGACACCCACATTCTCGTTAAGGAATCATAATGCAGATGCTTTGAACCCTGAGGATTAAAAAGGAATGCCTTGTCATCCGTAATAATATTATATTACAAGAAATAAAGAGATAACTAAATTGATATCATTGGATACTTTAAATTAAATATTAAATAGACTTGACACTCACATATGTATATTTATAACCCCTTACGGGTATACATACATCGTTACGTAATCATAGTAATTGCTAATGATGTTATACAGCTAAATTATAATATAAAGTCAAAGTTCGACATAATAAATGAATTTGAAGTTTAGTTTTATTTACTTGAAAATATAATATATATTTATATATATATATATATATATATATATATATATGTATACATATACATATATATATTACATTGAGAGTAACAAACGTGCACATAGTTCACCTGATGGCAAGTGTTACCTGCTGCCCATTACATCTATATTCATCCTTGACAAGGAATCATAATCCAGATGCGTCGTCACCCTTTAGGGCAGAGATGGAATGCCTCGTCACCAGTAATAAAGGTCTCCGGTTCCCTACAGTCCCCAGACGAAACACAGTATAATAAGTTTTTGCACTGTCGTTGTATGAAAAGTGGAGTCAATGTTACCAAGAGTCGCCCCTGAGTAGTGAAAGGCGGTGCCTCTTAACCAGTATTTGGGTGCCAGGTGCTCATCAGGTGAAACACAGCACCATAATATTGCTTGGTTTTTGCTAGTATCGAGGAGGGCGTGTTCCTTTCCCAGTATCTTGAGAGTTTTCCCATTTAAGTCTATGTATTTATGAATCTGTCAAAAAATTGATTTATTGACGGCCGCCGACGTAGAGGTTCTGGGTTAGAAGGTCACCAGAAGAACAGAATCGTTTATCACAAATTGTTAGTTTTCGGGTGTGGGTGTGTTGTATCACGTGTCCTTGAGAATATATTTAAACATTCATCCAATCTCATTCCATATTCATTATATCGAACTACTAACTATAATAATAACTTGCGCAGTTGATATTATCTGGTAATTACCAGAAGATCTTCGTGGTACGATATCGTACCACCATCATCATAAATTAGTAGTCTCTAGTATAAGCTCTTTCACTATTAACCGCATTGGTATTAAGTACACATAGATACACATAGATGTTGTACGTAGGACATATTACTTCTATGTGACAACGCCTTTAAGTGTTGCAATGTTTTTTTTATAAAAAATCTGCATTGTTTTATATGGTAGTTAATTCATATTTTATCTGTATGTCAAAGATATTTTATGACAGTTGTAGATTGCGATGAAAGAGTTTTATGGTATTTATAGATAGTTATGCTCTGATCACAGTATCAGGTTGTTACGTCGAGAATCCAAGGTTTGACTCCCAGTTCAGAAAAGATATTTATGAGTCACAAATTTTTACTTTTTAGGTCTGTGCATGTATGTCCCGTGTCTTTGATACTGCATACGAAGACTATGAGTAAGTGTTTCTACTGATTGCATGAATGTTTACTTACACTTTAACAACAGTAGAGTCACAGTGCAGCTCGATTCTAGCTCAGCTAGGGTCGGGATGACCGGGCAAGGACCCGTATTCACTGAACACTAGCGTGATATATTCTGGGCTAGTGAATAGCACCATAACGCTACTGTATTTCGTTTGTAGGGATCCGTAACACACAGTTAATGGTAATGTAGGATTCCATCATAGTATATCGTTTGCAATTTATACTTACCCATCTGAGGGTTTGTAATTGTTCAAAAGTGGGCTGGATGGTTTGTTATCATTACTTTTAGAAAAATATATGTACGTCATTGTAGCTGAGTAATCTTACTGCGTGGCTTACGAGTCGCAGGTTCTGGCTTCGTTTCAGTTTCAGTCAACCTAAAGTGTGTAGCACAAATTGTTGGTTTTCGGGCTTGAAAAAAAAAAGCTCAAAACCCTTGATTTTTGACAAAGTTGCTTCGTATTTGAGTTGTCAGTTCCTTATAGAGTCGTCCTGGTCGATTTAGTCCATGGTGATATCTATAGATCATTACCAGTTTTTTTATTAGTACCAGTTGACGTCATCTGCGTAGAGTAGTATAATATAGTACCGTTATTTGGTTGTTAATTTAACAGAAATTACATGAAACAGAACATACTGCGATTATGAACTTGATAGAGACACGTTATGGCTGTTTAATAGCTGTTCCGCGAATAGGTCAACGAGATAAGGATCAACTTTTAACAGAATATCGTTAATTTAGAATACCGATTACTGGTTAGGAGTCATTTTGGTTCTTTGTCGTAAAGAGTTTATTTTGTCTTGCCTTATTATCAAGGCTGTTAGGTTTCTATCGGTATGAAAGCCGCACGTAGTGATTAGAGTTAGTGACTTTTTGCCTTCTCAGTTTCAATATTTTGTATGTATTATTGCTAAATGTCGGTTTTCGAGTCTAGTTTCGCTGTATCTACTTTCATTGTCCTTAACACTGCATCTGAATCTTCCTTCGATTTTTTTGTGCAAACCTAAATTAGATCTTTATTACTGGTGATGAGGCATTCCATCTCAGTCCTCAAGGTTTACAACGCATCTGCCTGCATTATGATTCCTTATCAAACATGAATTTAGATGTCATGGGCCGTAGGAATAATTTGCCTTCAGGTGTACTGTGTGCTCGTTTGTTACTCTAATAACAAAAAAAGATGATTGATGAGATTACAGGATGTCGAGTCTGCGTTTGTGCGAATGATTACGGCACTATGATATGTCCGGCGCAGTTAATGTCATAACGAAATAATCAGATGATATCACAGTGAGTGAAAACTTATAGGAGGAGTTATTTATCGTCACTACCTTATAGTAACAATATTTATAAAAATATTCCTGTTTAAACATTAAATCCATTCGATTGTGAATAAATCGAGCATGTCCATTGATTAATTGCGGAACAGCCAACACACGAGGAAAACCATTCAGTTAAATATAAACATCTTTTGTCAGTAGCGTCAGATCAGTAATCGACTGGACGTTGCTCATTACGCTTCGTTTGGATTCATTGACAGTGTTTAAGTGAAAATTTTGTGCGAATTAAAGTCTGGGTAACGTATTTTATCATGTTACGGTATCACTGCAGTATTTGTAAGCATTATATAGTGATAATTTTTTTTAATTCCGGTTCTTGACAATAGTCAAATGGCGGATTCGAACCTAGGACCTTAAGTTTCGCAGACCGTACCCTAAACAATTAGTCTATTGACGCATCATAATTGTTAACATCACGTACATATTATATAATGATAAAAATGACTGTCGCAGTAACCCTAACATTCTACCACATATAGTGATAAATAAAAATAATATGACCTAATAACTTATTATTGAGATGAATGTGTTTGTTTGAAAGTATTAAAAAAATGTTTTCATGTAAGGAATATTAGGTCCAATATTAGATCAAAAACTTAATTCAAGAATACGACTTATGTAAATAAAGTCTTTTAATTCACTGCTTATAATTATGCATTTTGTATTTTGCATTTTGTATCATTATGTATTTTGAGGGATGAGAAAAAAGTGTTAACAATGATATTCTCCCGATTTCGAATTTGACCACGGCGATTTTGAACGCGGCCTCTGTTAGGGCCGAGGGCTTTTACAGTTTCACCGGGTTTAAAGGTGACGGAGCGCTTATGGCGATCAGGCGAGACCTCTATTAGTGGGTAACCAAAGAAGGGCTCCGGAGAGGTAGCCTCGGCTTGGACCGTTACCCTGTTTCGCGAGAGCGTCTGACTCGAGGGTGGCGAAGGCGAACCTTGGCTCGGTCAGTTGCTTCTGACTAAGGATAATCTAAATTAATATCCCTATTATAATTAGCTATCTGTTACCACCACTTCGAAATGCGTGGGCGCTGGAGAAGTGGCACAAGAAACTTCTACCTTTATTGTCTGGTAAGACAATGATGACCCGTGACATGGCAGTATCGTGACTAAGCTTATTCGGCGGCGTGGTCATCGAGGGCGTGCTTCAGTGTCCTTCGAACACGAGTGAGATTATGATTCGCGATGGAATTGTAAGTGGCAGCACTTGCAATCAAGGGGTTTGGGTTTGTGACGGCAGAGTCGAAATATCGGCGCGAAACCTGCTTCAGGTACTGGGCTTTGGTCGACTATATATGTATGTGGAGATTTTCATTACGCAAAACTACGGCACACCGGTAGCCTGGCGCATGAAACGATTTTGAATTACTTGAAGTCGGTGAATGAGATGCGGGGAGGCGTGCGCAAAGACGGAGCTTGCGTATGTTTTTATGGGTCTGATGCACTCTTTATAGTGCTATTTCATTACGTAGGGACATTTTTCTATTTTTATTAACTAGCGGGTGCAAACGGCATAGGTTGAAATTTATAAAGCCCACTTAGACTTTGCTTCGACTTAGCTTACAAGTTAAGTAGGCAATGAAATTTATAGTCATAACCTCAGCTAATGCTAAGCATAGCCAAACTCACCAAAATCCTTGACGTATCGAATACTCACGTACTACTAGTAATATTGTAATGCTCTAAAACTAATTGAAAAGAAAGTTTCAAACTCACGGAAGTTTGACCTAAGCAAAGTTTAAGTACGCTTTATAAATTTCAGCCTTAGGATGATCGCTGCTCCATGCCATACGCGGTTGATATTAGGCCCGATGGCAAGTCGTTCATCGAATGTGATGCCGAAGTATTTGATTGACGTTTACCAGGGGATTGGAAGATCAAATAGCTCTATGGTTGGGAGATGCAGCGTTTTGTTGCGTCGAGCGAAATACATAAGACGCACAACTTCAATCCTTCATTTCCGAAATAATTTCCCTAAGGTGTTGATTGAAAGCTTTTACAAAGCAACTAAATTCCCAACTAGATGCTGCTGGTAAGTGCCCACCTTTACTACCACATTGTGACTCTGCAATGCCAGAGGTGCACATTCGGCAAAAAGAGGTATTGAAAATACTCAGCAGTCTAGATGTGAATAAGGCTAATGGGCCTGACGGCGTTCCTGCCATTATTCTGCCATTATCTGGCACACAAGTGTGGTGGTAATTGGCAAGCTTCCGGCACACAGCATTGCTCCCGGGCTTGGCACCTGAATCGAAGAGAAATTCTTATCACACATACAACATAAAGTCGTTGAGGCGGGCGAAGAAGAGCCTTTCATACACCTTACCCAAGACCTTTTCACATATTTGTTCACAGTTTTGTTCAATATCAAATAACAATATGGAATGGGGTGTTAAAGAAAATAGGATTACAGTGATCGCCTTGCACAAAGTGGATATGGAGCTGTCGGTCATATTCCAGACACTTCAAAAGCTTGTTATCAGCCGTATGTTCGTATATTGTACTATTAACAGATACAGCAACACTTCCTCTATCGAAGACCAGAAAAGATCGGGGCGGCCGCGTGCTGTTAGAACTACAAAGGCTGTTAATGCTATTAAAGCCAAAATTCGTCAAAACCCCATTAGGAACCAAAAAATGTTATCGTGAGAAATGAAGATTCCCGCTAGGACTCTGTCGCGTATTATAAAACAAGACCTGAAGCTCGGTGCTTATCGTCGATATACAGGACATGCCCTAAATCAATCTTTACAATTAAATGTAGTGCATCAATCAAATGACTTTTTTCGCGATACGCCGGTGAAAGGCACAGAAATATCATCTTTACTGATGAAAAAATTGTCACGATTGAAGAACACTACAATAAGCAAAATGATAAAGCTCACAGTTCTAAAGGAGATGCTCCAGTGGTCGGAAAGGTACAACGTGGTCATCATCCCGTGTCAGTGATGGTTTGGTGGGGCGTGTCTTATCAAGTACATATTTGGGAAAAAGGAGTGAAAACTTCAACCAAAGTGTATCAAGGTACAGCCTTGGATTATGTTGTAAAACCTCTCAGCAATACACTTTTTAAAAATATACCGTGGACTTTCCAGCAGGACTCTGCACTTGGTCACAAGGGACGAACCAAGGGACCCAAGCCTGGTTTGAAACTTATGATCAGTTTTAGAGGACATGGCCTGCTCTAAACGACACTGTGACATTGAGTCTCTTAAAAAATCTTTGGAGCAAGCAGTGGCGAAATTTCCCTTGGTAACAGTGCTTAAATCCATAGATTCTCTGGCCAAACAGATTAAAGGCCTTGCTTCTCCGGGTTCGCTTGCCTGGACGGTCAGATCATCTGCGAACGCGAAGTCCCCTTTTAGTCATCTTGTACCTATTCTTATGCCCAGGACTAAAGGGCTTAAGGGTCTTTGAGTGGGATCGGCCCTCTCCCGATCACGCTCAGCGGTCTCCTTCTGTACCATGACATCTTCACAGAAGGAGATCAGCAATTCCACGCGCCTACTGCGACTGATGTAGAGAGGTCTTCTCCTCCTCTAGACCAGGATCCACCGCTCGGACTCCCACGCAGGGTACTCGGCGAGCGTGTGCTCTGCGAAATCCCGGTCCAGCTCCAAGCACAAGTATTTTCAGCTTGGAGTGGTTAACCGGAAAAAATAATTACTGTGTTTCGTTTAATGATATCAGGATCTGAATGCCTTCTCCGAACCCTAATCTATTCATGCTACTTCTTTCCAATCCGTAGAACAAGTTATATAATAATAATGATTATATTAAACCTCGTTTGCAATCGACAATAATAAAAATCGTTATTTGTTTGTTTCTTTGTTGACTAAATATAGTAGTAATATTATTATTTACATATATTAATCAAAGATTCTTTTTACAATGAATCCTAGCAATGACGTTAATGTAACTAACATTTCCTATAACCAACTAATCTTAAAATGCTTTTGCCCGGAGATGATTCGTAACAATAAAAAGGCGAATTCGAACCAACTACGTAAATTTTTGCATACCGTACTCTGAATTAAACTATAAGACTATTGACGCCTTTAAAATGAATACATTAACTTAATCATAGAAGCGTGTCATGTAATAGATAACTCAGATTATATTGACATGAATTACGGGCAACGAAACTAATGTATAAACGTTTTAGTCGTGCTATCGGCAACATCCGTTATTATTATATTTTATTAAAATACTTTTCATACTAAAATTGAGATAACAAAAAATGTGTTCACAATATAATTTTTAATGTAAGTAAAAATGAATTTCTCTTTATCTTGATCGAAGTACGCTTGATATTTAATGATTAAAAAGTTTTTTAAATGTTAAATACTTCATCGCCATTTCATTCCATCATTACTAGTAGAGATCAATATACTCCTTTCCCAATACCGTGATGCAAAATGATGAGCCACTTGCATCCATCAACTTCACGCAAACTTTTATAGATCGTCAAAATAATAGAGCACAAATTATAAACTATAAAATTAAATTGAACGTAGTTTTGAAAGTTGCTTTTAGACGTAATAATAGAAATAAATTTAATCATCTAATATGTTATATTTAATATATTTGCTTTATTTACTATACGCCAAATTTATACATAAAAAACGTATACAGTCTTAACGTGATTTTTTTCTTTTCATTTGTTAACCACGAATCAACATTAGCTTGTTATTACATATTTCTTTGAATACTAATCTTAATTTTCTTGGTTATTATTTAGGTAGCGATGATGTTGAATGGAATCGCTCCTTCCCGAGCTTTTGCTTCCCAGTGGGTAACCAAGCCACAGCTTTTAAGCTCCTCCACCGTGACAAGGTGGGAAAGCTGTGATGTGCTTTAAGTGTCGTAGAGCCACGCTTTAATTAGCTTGTAGTTGCAACAAGTAGAGTACAACCTCACTGAATACCAGAGTGAATTAACATACATACATGGTAAGTGTAAATATTCGAGGACCCAGTTGTAAGTAACAACAATTCCATCTCAGTCCTCAAGGATGACACTGCATGCCTATTTTAATCTCAGTTGAGAATGCATGTATATGTCATGGGTCACTTTCATCCCTTTCTTACTGAACTGTTTGCTCGTTTATGACTCATAATAGTAAAGGTAGAGTTAAGTTTTTTTTGTTTAGTGGTCATTTGTGCGGTAGTACGCTCTTCTTAAGAGCGCTTTTGAAGCGGAATTTTTAAGCTTTCTTATTGGAATCCAACTAAAGCGCTGATTTTGACTTCTACATAATTGAATCTTTGTCATTGTTTGATAGTATCATGGCGTTAGTTGTCATTGCTGCTTTTCGCGATAAATTTAATTTTCGCTTGTGTTAGCGCCACGCTGCCGGTCGTTTCTACGTGCTGACTCGGGCTCCGTTAGTACGGACGACGCCAATATCGAAAACTAGTGAGCATTTTTGAGGATGGATTTTTGGATAGGTGGTTTAGGAGCTCACCATCAGGACAACTGTGTGCACATAGTCGCATTTAGTTTCTAAAAAAATGATCTTTACACTCTACTACCATTCGTTCACCGTTCTGTGTAAAAAACTGGTTAATGATTATGTATGATAAATATAAGTTATGTTTAAAGGTAAGAAATAATGGCGTGTGACTGTGACTTCATCCTGCCAAATAGAGAAGAATGGGAACCACACTATTACAACTGCTCTCTAATATGGAATAAACATTCTGAGGGCACATGTCCAAAGTAAGTTTCTTTTACAAAGAATTCTAGTAATGCTATTAATATCAATAATTTATCCATTCGATATTTAAGCCATATCATAAAAAAAATATATAGAATAGGTGGCAAACGAACAAGCACCTAATGGTAAGTGATTACCGGCGCCCATGGACATCTGCAATACCAGAGGAGTTGCATATACACTGCTGGCCTTTAGGAAAGGCGTAGGCCCCTTTCTTGAAAGTTCCTAAGTCGTATCGGTTTGGGAACACCGTTGGCGACAGCTGTTTTTTTTTTTTGGGTGTGAGTATTGCTGTTGGTCCAGAGACCTTTACAGCTTTATCTAATTAGACTCGCGAGCGGGAGGCAACGACAATGCAGCGAAGCTGGCGCAGACTGCTGCTGCACCACCGCTGCACACCGACTCTCCGACGAAGAATGTCGACGTCAACAGACGGGGGTGATAATACGATCCAAGAATCCCTCATAAGGAGGTACGAAACCTCGACTCGGATCGCTATCTAAAGGGAGAACAGGTCTGGCGACAGTTGAATCCACAGAGTAATTGTGCGTGGTTAGAAATTTCGTGTGAAGCAAACACTGGTGGAGTTCCAACCATCGAGTTGATGAAAATGAAATTTTGAATTCTGTCGTGATCTATGTTGTTTGAACTCAGCGGCTGATGATGGGGATTAATCCGAACAACCCCTCAGAACACTCCCCATGGTGAATTTGCTAAAAAATGCAAAGAAAAGTAACATTTCTTCCCAATGTCAGTGAATCAAGCCAATCGAAAGGAACCTGGTCATCAATGCTTCGAGCCGCTCTTGGTTAAATGGGGTCAAATGAAAGAAAATAGTACTAGGGCGCCCAGAGATTAGAATAGTGTTCCATGTGAAGCCGAACCTGCGCTTTTTTAAAGTTGCACACAGTGGGCCGACATGAAATACTGTCTCGGTCTATTAAGCACGTCCTGTTTTATAGAGCCCAATTTGGCATTACCCTGCAAGTGACCACTGAAATGAACGTCGATCGATATGTCAGCAAAGGATTCCGCTGTGGTAGCAAGGGGAGTGTTTTCAATATTAAGAGATGTGACAAAGGGATTCTTTTCGGCGGTAAACGCGCAAGGTTGTGTCCTAGGGTTAAATTAGGTCCAGATTTAGTCGGCCCCAATTTGAGACTTCGCTCAACAAAATCTCAACCTCAGACACAATTTTCTTCCGGCACTCATTGAAGTTTTCTCAAGAAATATTGGCGCGACCGGTACATAACGCATGCCCTGTGCTGTCATCCGCATAGCAATGAATGTTATTAGTACAGAAGAAACAAGGTAGGAGATAGCACACAGCTTTGTGGAACACCAGCATTCACTGGTCTTAACCTGATGCTACTGTTCGATAGGAAATTTAAATGCTAGTGTTAATACTAATGCTTGTGCTAGGAGATGGTTTGGTTCACTATTATATTCAACAGTCGGATTCGTGGTGGATTCTATGATGTCAAGTTTCGCATCCTAAACTTAACTAACTGTTGACTCTTCCAAGTAGTAAATATAATTAGTAACACAGCTAAGCAACTGTTTGTTTGATATAAATTTTCAAATAACGTGGCTTTCCTTCTTAGTCCAAATGCTTGAATGTCACCCCGAATACAATCGATCAAAAATTAAAAAAATACCAAATATTCTGATTTTATGGATAAAAGAGGGGGGCGAAGCGGGCATGTGCAGAATTGGTCACACTATTCCGTATTCAGCAGTCAATTTATCTATCTACTATATCTTTTTATAAATGATATTATTATTATATAATTTCAACAATTATAAACTCTTTTGTAAGTCATTATGTACAAAAGAATTTTATATATGAACTGAAGAATAAACAACTTGCCGTTCAAGGATGAAAATGTCTTACATCGATTTTTTTTTTTCTATACATTATTTTGATTTACAGAAACAAAGATGGGTCACTGCGCCTTGCTAATGATAACCTTAAGAAATTGGACCGAGACGTTCTTTATCATCTTGGCCTTGACACATTCAGCTATGACTTATCATCCATGTTTGGAGACGTCAAAGTAGGTTATTTATTTATTTCATTTCGTCTGATGTTTTTAATGCTCTTTTTTTAAATAGATCATTTAAAAGTTACATAAGCCAGTGTACATAATATTATTCCTATATGTATATATATATATAAATATATATGAGTGTACATTTTTAAACAGTTACAATATTTGTAATAACATTAATAAACGAAGAAAGTGGTAGAGGTAATGGAATTTTCAGGTTTACGCTATTTTTGTATCACCTTAAGAAATGGTGGTAGTGGGAAAATGTTGGTCAAAAAATATTCAGTCTAGTACAATTTATATATATTATATTTATATAGGATCCGGAGACCTTTATTACTGGTCACGAGGCATTCCATCTCAGTCCTTAAGAGTGACAACGCATCTGCATAATGATTCCTTGTCAAGGATGAATGTAGATGTCATGCACCGCAGGAATCACTTAACATCAGGTGAACTGTGTGCTCGTTTGCAACTCTCAATTTAATAAAAAAAAATCCTTTCAGTTTGTTTGCATGGGCGGTACGAAACAAAGGATGATGGAGTTAGCCAAACATATAGCAAATGTATTGGATATTAACGATTTCCAGTTGACGAATTTAACCAAACATTCACACAGATACGCCATGTACAAAGTGGGCCCAGTACTTTCAGTGAACGTAAGTATCGATTAATTGCAATGTTCGTTGATGTATATACGCCTACACTCTGTAAACTGGGTACGACGATGACAAGATGCAGTAATTTTTAAAAAAGTTGAGATCCTCTTTTTTAACTTATTGAAGTTCCCTACAGGCAGACATGTCCAACACATAGGCATTTCTAGGTAGATAAGTCTGTATTCGTGATTATGTTAACGAAAGTTTTATGACATTTTTTATTTTTTATATTAATGCATATATAATCCTCAGGATAAATAGCACTATGATTCCTTTGTGGATCGTGTGTGGAATCACTGTGCGCTTTGTTGTCCCTCTTAATAATATATATATATATATATATATATATATATATATATATATATATATATATATATATACTTATATATATATATATCCATTTGAATTCACCACATCACATTTATCAGTCCCAAATTATCCAATGACCATGCTCTCTTAGTATGTTAGTGTGAAATACGAGCCTAACACTATTGTATTTTATGAGATGAGTGTAGGGTAACTAAGGCATTCCATTACAGTTTTCAGGGATGACAACGTACATATATGCTTATTGAATCTTTGTTAAGGGTGGATGCAGGTGTTTGTAGGCAGTCATCACTTACCATTAGTTGAACTGTGTGCACGTTTTAACCTTAGTTTTAGATTAAAAGTTTATAATAGTACATTAGACGAAGCTGTATCAGGGTAACGCATCGATATTTATAACTTTCAGCACGGTATTGGAATCCCGTCAATGACGATACTTCTTCAGGAGATATTGAAGTTGCTTTATTACGCAAAAGCAAAGGACCCTGTCATCTTTAGGATAGGTACTAGCGGTGGACTCAAAATTCCCCCAGGATCAGTGGTCATTTCATCTTGGGGCCTTAATGGTACCTTGGAGAAAAGTTATAACATTGTAAGTAACAGGCGAGTTTACTAACACATTTTTAAAGTTTAATAGTGAAAATAAAAGATATCCTTTCCTTCTAATTTACATAATGATGACGTCAATCTGTTCATTTCCAAAGACTATATCTACTGATTGTTATTAGATGATACGCAACATTTTTATTGTGCCATAAACATTTGCGCAAACGCAGAGGAGCTCATTTATCGCAATTGTCTCATGTAATGCATACAGTGTCAGATATGCGGAACATGTATCCCAAGCCCAAACAAACCCAGTTTCGATCGCCAACTTCTTCTTCGACTACGTCATCATGAAATAAAATTGAGTAATCTGTGTGTTATTCTAGGCTTTAATCAGTTTGCCTAACTTCATTCAAAACCTTTAATCCATTCTCTCGTACCAAATATTTAAATTATATTTCGGCTCTCCAACTTATGGCTCTATTGGAATAAGTGTCTATCTGTTTGTACAATACGGCATTATTATTTACCCTTTGTAGTTCATGTCTCCTCTGGTAGTAATCGGAATTTATCTCCGAGGTTGAAACTGTCCCAGAAGACATGATATCCTGTGCTTTGTAGTGACACTACAGACGTTCTTTTACATAGATAAGTTTACATTTTAGACTGGAAGTTCCTAATTCGTATAGGAAATTTAATTACTTAGCTTAGTTACTTAGAAAATTTAGTTATTTATATACTCTAAGTAAAATCTAGATGTCGCGATTTGCTATAAATATTTAAAAATAAGTTTAGGTTTTGGTTTTTGCGGTATTTATTTACGAAAAATATTTAGTTAGGTCAGCGTATAAATCAAAGTAGCTATAACAGTGTCAAAATTCATTAATAAGCAATAGTTCAGGTTAAGCTCATGTACACACACAGTCTTTCACTTGTATACCTTCCCTATCCATTGCGCTATGAGATCGAAAGAAGATTCAGATGCAACGCCGGTAATACAAGACCTTCATAAATACACTCAAAATCAGAAAACTAACATAGCGTCAAAGAAAAGAGTAGTATCGTTTATTATTTAGTGTTACTCCTATTAACAGATTGATTTTTGTTGTAATTAGTATACATTCATTTTCTTTAGTACCTCTAGTAAACCATTCTCTCATTTCTGTCATTTCATTCTTGGGATCTTTGGGAATTGATGATTTGGGACGAGATTTTTTTTTCGATTATTATATATTTTTATTTCTTATTTGTGCGACAAGCACTGTATAATGTTGCTTTAAATAAATAAAACTATATATACTCAGCTGAGATAGTACTCAAGAGCCGTGCTTTACAGGCGGGAACTGTGGTCACGCGGTAATCACGGCAGACCGTCTAGTTTATGAGTAGATGGCAAATTTTACCATTTATTGCGTTCGTAACATTTTAGATTCATCATAACCAGGTCAGCTCATCACTAGTCCTCTGCTGAGCATTTAGCTTCCGCTAAGACTGTTAAGCACGGTGCTGTACCACTAACACCCATCGACATCCTGCGGACTCGCGTAAATCATCATTTCATATATTTTTGATTTAATAATTCGTACTTTTGCTGTTGATTTTCTAATCATAATGACAGAAATAAATAGTGATGTGATACGAATGTAAAAGTATTTAAGGAATATAAAATATTTTCCAGCCAATGTTGGGTAAAATGCGCAAAATCCCGTCGATATTCGACAAACGCCTGAGTCAAGAACTGCAGTCTCTTGTGTCGGAAAACGATGAATTCGAAACATTCAACGGGGGAACGATGGCGGCGGATGATTTTTATAGAGGTGACTTACTCATATATGTTTTGCTTACACTACAGTTGCACTTAAAGATATTTTTTTTAATGCATCAGTGAAAAGCTGTTAATATAACTGAATTGGAATAGTAAAAAAATATTGGATAATGCAAAAATACACATCTACATACGTATATAGTATTAGCGTATTTTTTTTTGTTACATTACGAGTAACAAGTGAGCATACAGTTCAACTGATGGTCGGTGATTCCTGCGGTCCATGACATCTACATTCACACTTGGCAAGGTATCACAATGCTTTGAGGACTGAGATGGAATGCCTCGTCATTAGTAATAAATGAAGGTTTCCGGATCCCTGCACTCACCGGACGAATCACAACAATATTATGCTGCTTTTTTACGCTGGTATTCTGTAAGGGCGTGGTCCTACCCCGTTCGAGCTGATCCATTCATTCTGCAGCTAGAAACAAACTGAAGCTCTACCACTGTAAAAGAAATAGCAGAATAAAGATGCTGTGTTTCGCATGATGAGTGTAGGTATTCGAGGACCCAATCATAAGTAAAAGGGGCATTCCTTGTTAATGCTCAGGGGTTGACAATGCATCTGCATCTTGATTGACGAGAATGGACTTAATTTCATGAGACGCAGTTACTACTTACGATCAGGTAAACCGAGAGCTCCTTTGTCATATGTTACATTAAAAAAATGCAGAAGTGTGGTCACCCCCGAGGACTAAGGTAGAATGCCTTGTCATCTATAACAGGGGTGGCCAACTTTTCTGAATATAAGATTTACTTTTTTATCTTAAAAGTGTGTTACTTGATGAACTTGATGTTATAGGCGGAATCTAAGGGGGAAGAAGGGGTGTGAAATGCATACTATATTTAGACACTGTGTTTACAAGGTGAATTTCAGCGAGGTATGGGTAGGTGGACCGGTCGATTGAGATCAACTTGTCGGCCAACCCTGATCTATAGTAACGTTATTCTTCAAGTTTATCCGTTAATTACTAGACACGTCCATCTAAGGAATCCACAATTATCTATAATATAGCTTTACCACTTCCTATGATTTATAAAAGTAGTGTTTTTATGTTGAAGTTGACAAAAGAAAATTGTGGTCTTTAAAAGCGTTTCTTTCCCTGGATGAGTTCAATGATGCTACCGCTAGTTTTCCATTGAAACATGGCACTTTAAATACTAAGTAAAGTACTATAAATATAGATAATGGCCAACTCTGCCAAATAAGGTGTGATAATGCAATAGATACTTGCAATCAGACTACGATCTACACCTTTTCTGAACAAATTCGTTGTAATTATGTAGAACAGAATTTTTAAATTCCTGAATTATTTAATTTATAATTACACCCTCTCACAAGTTTCAACGAAATATAATTAAAATAACACTACGTTGCACCTTAATTAAAAGCGTCTAGTAGTAATTAAGGGACGTAAATATAACGTGAGTTCATTTGTTATTTCATGTCGTAAGCAGAGTGGGTTTTTAATGGCTGAATTCCATGGTAAAGTCACGCCTCAGTTATGAACTAGCTAAATACCATCGTAAAATAGCAGCATAACCTGCTGTATTTAGTTTGGTGAGTGTAGGGATCCGGAGACATTTATAATTGGTGACGAGGCTATCAGTACCTCATGGTTGACAAAGTATCTACTTTATGACTTCTTGTCAAGGATGAATGTAGATTTCAAGAGGCACAGAAATCACTTACCATCAGGTGAACTGTGTGCTCGTGTGTTACTCTCGATGAAATAATAAAAAAAACTAGCGGTAACACACAGCTAGACCGTAGTTTGGTAGAAACCCAGTACAAACGGTATTCTACGCGTTCCAGAATACCAGATTAAAATAATAGCTTAGCGCTTACTGTTTCGGTTTATGAAAGAAGTTGAAAGTTGGCATGTGTATTATTTTTTGTGGTGGTGTATGTAATATATATAATGGTGTTGGATCGATTAAGATGAAAAGAAAAATTCAAAATCTATTTTTAGTCGTGTACAACGCAGTATTTTTATGGAATAAGAATACATACATTCACATACAATCTTTAGGGCGTAAGAAAATTTAACATAAGTGAACCGTGTGTTCGTTTGTGACCCCTAATATCATAAAAGAGAAAAATTTTAAATCTATTTTTAGTCGTGTACAACGCAGTATTTTTATGGAATAAGAATACATACATTCACATACAATCTTTAGGGCGTAAGAAAATTTAACATAAGTGAACCGTGTGTTCGTTTGTGACCCCTAATATCATAAAAAGAAAAATTTAAATCTATTTTTAGTCGTGTACAACGCAGTATTTTTATGGAATAAGAATACATACATTCACATACAATCTTTAGGGCGTAAGAAAATTTAACATAAGTGAACCGTGTGTTCGTTTGTGACCCCTAATATCATAAAAGAGAAAAATTTTAAATCTATTTTTAGTCGTGTACAACGCAGTATTTTTATGGAATAAGAAAACACACATTCACATACAATCTTTAGGGCGTAAGAAAATTTAACATAAGGGAACCGTGTGTTCGTTTGTGACCCCTAATATCATAAAAAAAGAAAAATTTAAAATCTATTTTTAGTCGTGTACAACGCAGTATTTTTATGGAATAAGAATACATACATTCACATACAATCTTTAGGGCGTAAGAAAATTTAACATAAGTGAACCGTGTGTTCGTTTGTGACCCCTAATATCAGAAAAGAGAAAAATTTTAAATCTATTTTTAGTCGTGTACAACGCAGTATTTTTTGTGGAATAAGAATATACACATTCACATACAATCTTGATGAATAAGCAAAATGCAATTGCGTTCCCAGCGTTTGAGCCTTAGATGGGATGTGTCGATACCAATTAACGAGTTTCAAGTTATGTTTATAGCGGAAACTATTTACCTTAAAGTTAATTAAAATATGGTCGTTATCACCCGCAATTCCTTAAAAATCCTTTAGTAGGGATACTTGCTTGGATAAAGGAAAATTAAATTTAAATGCTTTTACAATACATATATACACATTGACCTTAAAGTTAATTGTATTTTTGTTATCACCGACAATTCCTTAAAATACCTTCTTAGGTAAAGGAAAATTTAAATTAAATGCTTTTATATATAGTATAAACAAAAACATATAACGAACACGCTTAAATTAGGCCATTTTTGTTTATTTATTTTATAGCAAGGCTACACACGAGTGAGTGCACAGTTCATCTGATGGTAAGTGAGGACTACGACCCATGCTATCTAAATCTATCCTCAACACAGATTTAAGGACATGCGATGACACACCAGAGAACCTGCATCCCTAAACTCACCCAACGAAACACAGCACCTTATTTTTTAAATTTGTGTCGTGCTTTTGGTCCAATGATCTCTACAGCTTTATCTGAATAGTCTCGCGAACAGTAGGCCCGCTGAGTAGGAACATAATGACGATGCTAGCTCGAAGACTGCTGCATCACTGCTGTGCTCCGACCCATGTGGACGAAGTACGTCGACGATAACATAGGGGGGCGTTATACGATTCTAGGGTCCCTCTTAGGGAGGTTCGAACTTCGGCTCGGACCGCAGTCATATAAGAAAATACAGCAGCATCACGTTGTTATTCTGTAACAGTGTTGTCCTTTTCGGTCAAGCTAACCGATTCATGTTACGGTCAGAAACTAGCTATAGCAAAATATCGAAAAAAATCGTCCTCATTCAAATAAACCTTATTAGTAATTTCGTCTAATTATATTTTTCTAGTCTAGTTTTAATTCGTAACATATCGCGTGTATTCCTGTAATTAAAATAATTTCGAAAACATTTTACTTCATTCCGAATGTTATATTTTCGTCAAAGGGATTGGTCGACAAATTTCAACTCGTTAGTATTCAAGTACAAGTGTAAATTAAAAATATGCCTAAGATACATGCTTTTAAAGACCAAGTGACTATTTTGTTGATGACGTTCCCATCAACTTACAATTTACGTGTTACGATAAAAAGGTTTGCGTTATAGAATAATATAATTCTGTTTATTAATAAAGTAAGTTTTTAGTAATGATTTAACACCGATTACTTACTTGTAAAATAAATGATTCCCTTGTTTATTATGATACTTCGGTTGTTATGATGTATAATAATTACGCATATATTATAAACTAGATCGCAATTATTAATTACTTACGTTTTCACTTACATTCTTACAATAGAATTTGATTTATTTTAGGACTGAATCTCCTAAATACAGATTATTAAGGAACCTAGTTAGGTGACCAGTCAGACCTAGCCCTAGACCCCTAAAGTAATTTATTCCTTATACTACCCGTGCTAACAATTTTTGCACAGATTTATTTAAATCATTAAATAATAATAATTATTATTATTTATAACTGAAGGGCCACTTTGGATTACCATGAACTAAATATTGTTTTTTACCTTTTTTTTACATTGCGCCATAATTAAGTACGAGTATGTAATATACGATCTTCTTATAAAAATATCCAATAGTCTAATGGTTTATGGTAAGTTCTGCGAAAGTTAATGTTGTAGGTTTGAATCGTATTTGTTTTTATTTATACAGAATAGGAGAATGTAGAGCAAACTCACCTAATGGTAAGTGATCAACGCAGCCCATGAACATCTGAAACACCAGAGAAGTAGCAGATGCGGTGTCGTTCTTGAATAAAGGCGAAGGCTCTTTTCTTGAAGTTCCCCTAGTCGTATCGGTCCGGAAATACCGCCGGCGGCAGCTTATTTTACAGAGTTTTTTTAGTAATAATCATAATAATTTTCCCTTTCGCCCTAACCCTCGACCGATTGGACTCCCCTGTCGAGGGATTCCAGTCTGATTCTGGTCTTTATATATGTATTATATTGTATTGTATATATTTGTTTTATTATATGTTTTTAGTATTTTAGTTAATTATTTTAATGACCAACTAGGCGGAGAAAAAAAAAGTATATATCCCTAAATAATAATAATAATAAAATTCATTTATTCTTCTTTGGCACACATACATAAATAGCAAAATTATGTACAGTTAAAACTGTTAAAAACAAATAAGAAAATTACTTTTACTTAATCAAAAAAGAGTAACAAAAAATTATAAATAAATGAAAGACAAATAAAACCTACTGTGCATCAAATAAAGAAAAGGATACCTACGGTACCTAGGTACTGTCGAGACCACACAAAAGAAGTGGCGGTTTTAAGTATTTTATTTTGAAACTATTGTAGCACAAGCATTAGCATTATTATGGAAAAATTAATGAAAAATTTATCAATAGTGGGGCGACATCGCTTCGCCGTGACAAAATAAAATAAATATGCTCTTAATTTGTGTTTTTTTTTTAATTTTATGCAACAGCTTTATTTGGCTTTGCCCAGTGTTCTAGAGACAGGGTGACAAATGAGCAAATATGTTACGTGATGGCAATTGAATCCGTCAGTCCATGACCCAGATTTATCATTGATAAGGAATCATCTCGTTAAGTCTTCGTTTTTTTTTAGTCACCACACGAAACTATCTTACTCTGGTATACTGAGGCCGGGGTCGAGTTGACCAATCTGTGCTACGTTTGCTTTATGGCTGCCTTTATTTACTTTACTTTATTAACACGCCAAAAAGCATTCTCTCTCTTCGCTCTTCTCTTCTTCACGTATGAGCTTATATTATGTCTTCATTACTTATGAACGACAATGAAAATATGATATAGTTTTTTCGCTCACACATTTTTCTTTATTTCGACAGGACAAGCTCGGTTAGATGGTCCGTTCTGTAATTACACAGAAGAAGATAAACTATCCTTCTTACACAAACTATCAGATATGGGCGTGAGGAATATAGAAATGGAGGCTACAGCACTCGCTGCGTTCACAAGAGAGGCAGGGGTCAGAGCGGCAGATGTTTGTGTGACTCTACTAGATCGATTGAAGGGTGACCAGGTAATAACGTCAATTGTATCCGTAAAATGAGATATTTTAGACCACCGTTAAAACTGAAAATCTAAATGTAAATTTTAATGAAATGATGGAGTCTTGATATACAAATAATTCTCAAGATCCAAATAATCACACTTATCCGGTCTAGAAACCACATTCATCTCTGTCAACCATTAGGTCTAACTGCTTTGTAACAAGTCTTCGGTTACTTCCAATTACTAGACGACCGAAATACAACACCGCTAAGCTTCCTCATATTATATTCTATGGGTGGTCCGATTGTTCTGATTTATTCGAGTTATACCTAGCTTATAGCTTCAGTATCCCTAGCGAGTTAAAAAAAAAAATTAAGTGTTAAATTTAAATAGGTTACGTTTAATAAGAAATTTAAGTCGGACACAACTCTCACAGCACTTCAACTTGTGTTTCGAAAGACCTTTAAGGTGGGTTTTAATTATTGGTATAGGAATAACATAACCATCGCTTTTAAATGTGCTAATCACTTTCTTGATGTTTTTTAAATGTAGTAGGTTGTACCGATCCATTTCGATATTGGTGCATAGAATTTACCAGACACGTCAAATGCGCAAGAAACATTATAGCTTTAATTTTTGTTTAAATGCAGAGCCACTCACTCGAACTCGCATTGTATGTAGCACTTATGTGATAAGAAAAGTTTGAATGCAGTGTCAGCGATACAAAAGGATTTGCAATAAAATTTTATAAAACGAAACGATTTGTATTGGATAATTGATGGTCATCGGCTTTTTAAATTTATTTTGCATGTAACTATTTTTCATTTCAAATTGTACATCAAAAGATACTACGTGGATATATTTATCGATTTATATACATTAATTGATGACGTTAAAATAAATTAAATCGGCGTATCCCTGATATTGGTTTCATTAATATCATGTGCACCCTAAAGCTTTCATTTTTCAGCAGGATATTTCAGAAAAGTTGTTAAATATGTTAATTTGTTATTATTTGATCTGGCGTGGTAGAGCTACACTGCAGTTTGTTTCTAACTGCAGAATGAATAGGTCAGCTCAACCAGGGTAGGACCACTCCGCCACAGAATACCGGTGTGAAATAGCAGCATTACGCTGCTGTGTTTCGTCTGCTGATTGAAAGGATCCGGAGTTCTTTATTACTGGTGACGAGGCATTCCATCTCAGTCTTCAAGGGTGACAACGTATCTCTATTATGATTCCTTGTTAAGGATAAATGAAGATGTTATGGGCCGCAGGAATCACTTGACATCAGGTGAACTGTGGGCTCGTTTGTAACTCTGAATGTAATTTAAAAAAAATTGTGCGTGCAATAAAATACATTTTATTATATTGTTGGTTAGAAAACAAATCTAAACGCAATGCTCAGAATACTAAGCAACACATTTGTTGAACCAATATACTAAATGTTCAAACGTAAGTAGGGAGATAGCGTAGTAATGTTTGTTGCTCTGTAAAAAGGTCATAAATCCTAGACATCGGTTTAAGTAATAAATTTATTCAGATGGTATTTACTAGTACTTTGGAATTGAAATTCTATTAAATTGAAGCTATCTATTAAAAAAATATTGTGGACGTACTTATTTTTTAAAGGTACAAGGTAAAGTGTGCGGGTTCATTATGTACATAATATAATTTGACTTTTTTGTAAGACTAACTATTCGAACATAAGTAATGTTTGTTGCTGTGTAGAAATGTAATAAATGCTAGACATATTTTTAAGTAATAAATTTATTGAGACGGTATTTCCTAGTACATTGTAATTGAAGTTCGATGAAATAATTGATTTGAAGTGATTTATTAAAAAAACATTATAGATGTAGTGATTTTTAAAAGGTACAAAAGGTAAAGTGTGCGGGTTCATAATGATATGTACATTGTAATTGAAATTCGATAAAATAATTTATTTGAAGCGATTTATTAATAAAAAACATTATAGATGCAGTTATTTTTTAAAGGTACAAAAGGTAAAATGTGGTGGTTCATAATGTACATAAAATTGTAAGGTCCGTCTCTCAAATTTGACTCCTAGTGCTAATTATTTTTTTTCAATGCTTTTTTAAGTGATAACTTACCACGAACAATGTTGTTTATATGTTTTTTCGCAGGTATTACCAGACAAATCGACCCTATTGAAATGGCAAGACCGTCCTATAATGCTAATTGGTAGATACATCGCTAAATATTATGAATATAATGGCGCTCTATGAATCAAACTTTTATCATGTTATAATTGATTTAAAATTATATTGTTAAAAAATATATTATTATAAATAAAAAAGAAAGTGTTTGTTTTATCTTAAACATAATATCCACCCGGTCTTCTCTCGCAACTAATAATAACTGACAAAGAAATAATTACTAATTTCCGTCACTTTTTCTACTAATTATTTTCCAACTTTTTCCTACTAATACCACTAACTACATCCTAATCCAACCCTCTTAACCTTAGTACAAATAAATAAACGACGCAAATAATCATGCCCACAATCGCGAGTTTGAAATCATGAAAGTAATGAGTAGGACTCATTACTTTCATGATTTCAAACTTAATTTAATTGGAAACATATTCCTGTGGTAGTTTAAAATCCGTGTGGAGGATTCTAACTTTGTATTATATAAGTAACCTACTTAATGTAAATTCGAAGGCCGGTGATGGCATAAATATATTTTTAAATAGCAATTTTTACTACTCTTACTCAGCCCGGTCACTAGTAGATGAAGACTGCTACTTAAAGATCCATAATGTTATTCTACAGAAACAAGAATTGAATAAATATATTTTAAGTTACCATGGCCTACTACATGCCTGCGGAACTTGACGTCTACGACGTTTTAATTCATAATTATATTATTATCGTGAACCATTACGTAGCACGGCTGCACGCTAAACTTAAATCACAGTTAAAATGTTAATAGCACTGCTATCATTATTGTTTAAAAAAATGTGGTACATGCCTAGTATTGCTACTCTACAGCAACACGAACATGCCCACGCCCTCATACTATATCAACAGTTTCAAATAGCAGCATGCTGCATATTGCAGTGTTTCGCATGGTGTGTGGAACTGTTTCTTCTCATAATCTCACTTCTTACAGCATGTGCGTCTTTGATTGAGCATGGATGTTTAAAGGTTGCATTCATCACTAACCAACATATTAACTGTGTGCTCGATTGTCAGTCATATTTCGTAAAATAAATACACTAAAAATGTAAACTTTCTTTTGGATTAATAGTAATTTTCAAATTATGCAATAGTTTCTTTTGTATAGCCCATATATAACATAGCATGCAAATTAATAATAAATCATTACATCAAAAAAAAATATTAAAATATTAAATGTCAGACATGTCAAATCCTTTATTCATTACAATATCAATCCCTATTTATGTATAGAATAGGAAAGTTAAAATTTAGGCACACATGATACGATACGACAATTAAGTAAAATCTATATTTTAAACTATTTTTATATATATATATATATCTATATTTTAAATATTTAAAGGTTTATAGAAGTAGAAAGACAGCAAGTTCAAGAAAAACACATGCAACGTGTTAAAGATAAATTATATATGTCGTGATTTGACTTCTTTGTCAATGTAAAAATAAAATGTAGAGAAACTGAGAAATTATCAATTATTAATTATTCAGAACAAAACTTTTAAATGTACGATAATGATAATGTCCAAAACATAACTTGCTGAATTTTTTCGAAATGGATTTTTTGAACGACATTCTGAAATTAAATCAATATTTGTCTGATAGGGACTTAAAAATCACCAAATTAAAAATGATAAGATTACTATGTTCATTCATCAGACGTAAACGAGCTGAAGAGCTATATTTCATTTGAATAAAAACATAATACTGAGTTTTAAAATATGGTGCTTTCTTTTACATTTGAATAATAATGAATTTATTCCGAGGTAACGGCCTCATAAGTTTCTCTATTTCTTACTATTATTATGGAGTTGTTGGCAATGGAAATAGAATATTTTTCATAATTCAATATAGAAGCTTAATTTAAATTATGTCCTAGTCGCTAGCTGGGTTTGTGGCTTAGTTCGAATCCTAATATCTCATACGCAACGGTTATATTGTTATTGCAACACCATTTGTATGACATAAAATAATATTATACAAATATTTAATTTTACCTACCCCTACTCAAATTCAAACAGCTTTGGAGCAGGCTCTGGTTATATGCGCAAAACATTTCCCTCCAAATACATGCCTACGTTAGTCTGTAGCGGTGTTTTGTAGAGGGTGGTCGGCTACGCCCCTATGAAAATCCCCTATTGTTATGAAATAGCCAATTTTCTTTATTAAAACCCGGTTAGTAATACACTTTTATTATTTTCGTGACTAATTACGTGTTGTATGTTGTAAGTGCAAGATAGTACAAAGTATTTCTGTGTGCAGTGCCGTGAGATGCATGTGGGTTCGTTTTGCTAATCATCTCTTGAGATTAGCACGGGTTTTGTGTGATTTTTTGTGCAAGTTTCGAATTCAATGTATTTAGTGTATAATAATATAATCGCCGATGGCGCGTAAGTACATAGTATTTAGTACATTAATTAATTTTAAAGTCGGCTTTATACAGATGTGATAATCCCTTGAGATAAATTTGGGATAGACTAGTTCTAATATATAATAGACTTATCTTTTCTTAAATAATTTGAATTTATTCAACATAAGCTATGACGATGTATAAAAAATGTAATAAATTCGCATTTTTATTAATTCGAGTTTTTATTTTATTTCACGTTGTAAGTTTAAGGGGAAAGATTTGTTTGTATATTAAATTAAATATGGTTAAACAAAATAGACAAAAAAGAGTAAATGTTTTCACATAGATTTCTAGGGGACAAATCAAACGTTTCGCTTTTCAAAAATTAAATAAGAACCTAAACCATTAAGAACCCTTATTACGTAATACATAAGTCATAACTTTACACAAAATAAATCCTTAATTAGTAAACATATTTTCTATATAAAAAAACAAAATCAATGATTTTATATATACATGAATATTTTTTTACATTTGTTAAATGGATAATTATACAGGAAAATATAAAAAGTAAAATGGCACACCGGATTCATGTACATTATTTTATTATTTTAATATACATTCTGTAATAGACTATTCGACTTATTTAATATTGCGTGGTAATAAAAATATAATTTTAACCTCTCCATGTTAACCAAGTATTTGCTAACACGCAATAACATCCGTACGTTTTCTTGACACGCATAATCCTTTATCTAGATTAAATTATTGGTATAGGAATAACATAACCATCGCTTTTAAATGTGCTAATCACTTTCTTGATTTTTTTTAAATGTAATAGGTTATACCGATCCATTTCGATATTGGTTCATAGAATTTACCAGACACGTCAAATGCGCAAGAAACATTATAGCTTTAATTTTTGTTTAAATGCAGAGCCACTCACTCGAACTCGCATTGTATGTAGCACTTATGTGATAAGAAAAGTTTGAATGCAGTGTCAGCGATACAAAAGGATTTGCAATAAAATTTTAAAAAACGATTTGTATTGGATAATTGATGGTCATCGGCTTTTTAAATTTATTTTGCATGTAACTATTTTTCATTTCAAATTGTACATCAAAAGATATACTACGTGGATATATTTATCGATTTATATACATTAATTGATGACGTTAAAATAAATTAAATCGGCGTATCCCTGATATTGGTTTCATTAATATCATGTGCACCCCAAAGCTTTCATTTTTCAGCAGGATATTTCAGAAAAGTTGTTAAATATGTTACTTTGTTATTATTTGATCTGGCGTGGTAGAGCTACACTGCAGTTTGTTTCTAACTGCAGAATGAATAGGTCAGGTCAACCAGGGTAGGACCACTCCCCCACAGAATACCGGTGTGAAATAGCAGCATTACGCTGCTGTGTTTCGTCTGCTGAGTGAAAGGATCCGGAGTCCTTTATTACTGGTGACGAGGCATTCCATCTCAGTCTTCAAGGGTGACAACGTATCTCTATTATGATTCCTTGTTAAGGATAAATGAAGATGTTATGGGCCGCAGGAATCACTTAACATCAGGTGAACTGTGTGCTCGTTTGTAACTCTGAATGTAATTAAAAAAAAAATTGTGCGTGCAATAAAATACATTTTATTATATTGTTGGTTAGAAAACAAATCTAAACGCAATACTCAGAATACTAAGCAACACGTTTGTTGAACCAATACACTAAATGTTCAAACGTAAGTAGGGAGATAGCGTAGTAATGTTTGTTGCTCTGTAAAAAGGTCATAAATCCTAGACATCGGTTTAAGTAATAAATTTATTCAGATGGTATTTACTAGTACTTTGGAATTGAAATTCTATTAAATTGAAGCTATCTATTAAAAAAATATTGTGGACGTACTTATTTTTTAAAGGTACAAAAGGTAAAGTGTGCGGGTTCATAATGTACATAATATAATTTAACTTTTTTGTAAGACTAACTATTCGAACATAAGTAATGTTTGTTGCTGTGTTGAAATGTTATAAATGCTAGACATCTTTTTAAGTAATAAATTTATTGAGACGGTATTTCCTAGTACATTGTAATTGAAGTTCGATGAAATAATTGATTTGAAGTGATTTATTAAAAAAACATTATAGATGTAGTGATTTTTAAAAGGTACAAAAGGTAAAGTGTGCGGGTTCATAATGATATGTACATTGTAATTGAAATTCGGTAAGATAATTTATTTGAAGCGATTTATTAAAAAGAAACATTATAGATGCAGTTATTTTTTAAAGGTACAAAAGGTAAAATGTGGGGGTTTATAATGTACATAAAATTGTAAGGTCCGTCTCTCAAATTTGACTCTCAGTGCTAATTATTTTTTTTCAATGCAATTTTAAGTGATAACTTACCACGAACAATGTTGTTTATATGTTTTTTCCCAGGTATTACCAGACAAATCGACCCTATTGAAATGGCAAGACCGTCCTATAATGCTAATTGGTAGATACATCGCTAAATATTATGAATATAATGGCGCTCTATGAATCAAACTTTTATAATGTTATAATTGATTTAAAATTATATTGTTAAAAAATATATTATTATAAATAAAAAAGAAAGCGTTTGTTTTATCTTAAACATAATATCCACCCGGCCTTCTCTCGCAGCTAATAATAACTGACAAAGAAATAATTACTAATTTCCGTCACTTTTCCCACTAATTATTTTCCAACTTTTTCTCACTAATACCACTAACTACATCCTAATCCAATCCTCTTAACCTTAGTACAAATAAATAAACGACGCAAATAATCATGCCCACAATCGCGAGTTTGAAATCATGAAAGTAATGAGTCCTACGTTTAATTGCAAACATATTCCTGTGGTAGTTTAAAGTCCGTGTGGAGGATTCTAACTTAGTATTATATAAGTAACCTTAAATTGTAAATTCGAAGGCCGGTGCTGGAATAAATATATTTTTTAATAGCAATTTTTACTACTCTTACTCAGCCCGGTCACTAGTAGAGGAAGACTGCTACTTAACGATCCATGATGTTATTTTACAGAAACAAGAATTGTATAAATATATTTTAAGTTTCCATGGCCTACTACATGCCTGCGGAACTTGACGTCTACGACGTTTCAATTCATAATTAGATTATTATCGTGGACCATTTCGTAGCACGGCTGCACGCTTAACTTAAATATTAGTTAAAATGTTAATAGCACTGCTATCATTATTGTTTAAAAAAATGTGATACATGCCTAGTATTGCTACTCTACAGCAACACGAACATGCCCACGCCCTCATACTATATCAACAGTTTCGAACAGCAGCATGCTGCATACTGCTGCGTTTCGCATGGTGTGTGGAACCGTTTCTTCTCATAATCTCACTTCTTACGGGTGACAGCATGTGCGTCTTTGATTGAGCATGGATGTTTAAAGGTTGCATTCATCACTAACCAACATATTAACTGTGTGCTCGATTGTCAGTCATATTTCGTAAAATAAATACACTAAAAATGTAAACTTGCTTTAATTCTTAATAGTAATAATAATAATAATTTATTATACAAGGTATTAATTAGGATAATGTAAATTTCAAATTATGCAATAGTTTCTTTTGTATAGCCCATATATAACATAGCATGCAAGTTAATAATAAAGCATTACATCAAAAAATATTAAATGTCAGACATGTCAAATCCTTTATTCATTACAATATCAATCCCTATTTATGTATGGAATAGGAAAGTTAAAATTTAGGCACACATGATACGATACGACAATTAAGTAAAATATAGTATAGAAGTAGAAAGACAGCAAGTTCAAGAAAAACACATGCAACGTGTTAAAGAAAAAATATATGTTATGTCGTGATTTGACTTCTTTGTCAATGTAAAAATAAAATGTAGAGAAACTTAGAAATCATTTCAGAACAAAGCTTTTAAATGTACGATAATGATGATGTCCAAAACATAACATGCTGAATTTTTTCGAACTGGATTTTTTGAACGACATTCTGAAATTGAATCAATATTTGTCGCATAGGGACTTAAAAATCACCAAATTAAAAATGATAAGCGCTTACTATGTTCATTCATCAGACGTAAACGAGCTGAAGAGCTGTATTTCATTTGAATAAAAACATAATATTGAGTTTTAAAATATTGCGCTTGCTTTTACATTTGAATAATAATGAATTTATTCCGAGGTAACGGCCTCATAAGTTTGTCTATTTCTTACTATTATTATGGAATTGTATTTTTAAAACGCAGGCAATGGAAATAGAATATTTTTCATAATTCAATATAGAAGCTTAATTTAAATTATGCGATGATGACCTAGTCGCTAGCTGGGTTTGTGGCTTAGTTCGAATCCTATTATCTCATACGCAACGGTTATATTGTTATTGCAACACCATTTGTATGACATAAAATAATATTATACAAATATTTAATTTTACCTACCCCTACTCAAATTCAAACAGCTTTGGAGCAGGCTCTGGTTATATGCGCAAAACATTTCCCTCCAAATACATGCCTACGTCAGTCTGTAGCGGTGTTTTGTAGAGGGTGGTCGGCTACGCCCCTATGAAAAACCCCTATTGTTATGAAATAGCCAATTTTCTTTATTAAAACCCGGTTAGTAATACAATTTTATTATTTTCGTGACTAATTACGTGTTGTATGTTGTAAGTGCAAGATAGTACAAAGTATTTCTGTGTGCAGTGCCGTGAGATGCATGTGGGTTCGTTTTGCTAATCATCTCTTGAGATTAGCACGGGTTTTGTGTGATTTTTTGTGCAAGTTTCGAATTCAATGTATTTAGTGTATAATAATATAATCGACAATGGCGTGTAAGTACATAGTATTTAGTACATTAATTAATTTTAGAGTCGGCTTTATACAGATGTGATAATCTCTTGAGATAAATTTGGGTTAGACTAGTTCTAATATATAATAGACTTAACTTTTATTAAATAATTTGAATTTATTCAACATAAGCTATGACGATGCATAAAAAATATAATAAATTCGCATTTTTATTAATTCACGTTTTTATTATTTCATGTTGTAAGTTTAAGGGGAAAGATTTGTTTGTATATTAAATTAAATATGGTTAAACAAAATAGACAAAAAAGAGTAAATGTTTTCACATAGATTTCTAGGGGACAAATCAAACGTTCCGCTTTTCAAAAATTAAATAAGAACCTAAACCATTAAGAACCTTTATTACGTAATACATAAGTCATAACTTTACACAAAATAAATCCTTAATTAGTAAACATATTTTCTACATAAAAAAACAAAATCAATGATTTTATATTTACATGAATATTTTTTTACATTTGTTAAATGGATAATCAATATAAAAATAAAAAAATATATATACAGGAAAATATAAAAAGTAAAATGGTATTAGTATTTTAGGCACACCGGATTCAAGCGTGGTTTGAATTCTAATGTACATTATTTTATTATTTTAATATACATTTCGTGTTTTTGTTACGACTGTTCGACTTATTTAATATTGCGTGGTAATAAAAATATAATTTTAACCTCTCCATGTTAACCAAGTATTTGCTAACACGCAATAACATCCGTACGTTTTCATGACACGCATAAGCCTTTATCTAGATTAAATTATTTCAATTAAGTCCTTAATGTGGCTATATTTTAAGTGGGATATGTTTTGAGGCTTTGTAAGATTGTCAATTATCCCTGAAACTACAAAGAATAATTTAAAAAGAACCGAAGTGTTTTTCATGCAACTGGAGTAATAAAAAGAAAACACATTTCACCTTGATGCAAATAATGTCTGCGGTTCAGAGACATGTGTATTTGATCTCATATATAATAAAAAAGGTTCATTGCCTTATGATTTTTTTTTTTTGAGGAGCATGAAATAGCAGCATAACGATGCTGGTAACGAGGCCTTCCATATCAGCATTCAATGGTAACAACACGTGCATTATAAATCATGATTGAGAATCGATGTGATGTGTTTAAGACGGGTGCGTGATGGTATTTATGGGTACTTCCTATCAGTATCATTAACACACTTAGCATCATTAGTTTAGCAGCGCTTTGTTTTTTTCTGATCACTGAAAGAAACCGAAGGGGTGCCAAGACATCTGCTTCACTGGGTCGAAAGGTGGCCGAGCACTTAGGGCACTCAGCCGAGGCCTTTATTAACGGGTATGCAGCACAAGGGTTCCCGCGAGGGCATCTGTATAATGCTTCCTTACCAAGGGTGAATAAGAGGGTCATCGACCGAAGGTATCATCTGGTGAACTGTGTGCTCATTTGTCATCCTTAAATAGCCACCAGCATACAGTGTTTCATCGGTAATCAAATCAATCCGTTTTAGGATTACAACTACAAATTGCTTAAGTGCGGATGTACTATCTTTTTCTCGCATCGTGCCACATTTATAGTGTCGTGAATGATTTCTGATTTTATGTCGTTTCAAAAATAGCAATTAGCGTTAGTGATTTTTGTCGCTAGCGCTTCTAACGTAACTTTGAATAGTGGTGTCCAATGCAAATTTCATCCGTCCATCAATTTGAAATCCTCGGGGTCTCTATTCATTAAAATTGCTTGATATCCCACTGGTCGATTTCGAAAACGACGATACCTTTGGTTATTTTTTTATTTACTTTTTATTACATTGAGAGTAACAAACGAGCACACAGTTCACCTGTTGGTAAGTGATTCGTGCGTCCCATGAATCTACATTCAACCTTGACAAGGAGTCAGTGCAAGTGCGTTCTCACCCTTGAGGACTGAGATGAAATGCCTCGTCATCAGTAATAAAAGCCTCTGGTTTCGTCCAGTGAATGTAGGGAACATTCACCGGACGAAACACAGCAAAATTATACTGCTACTTTACGCTGGTATTCTGTGATGACGTGGTCGTAACTCGATTGAGTTGACCCATTCATTCTGCAGCTAGAAACAATCTGCAGTGTAGCTCTACACCAATAAAATAGTTATTTCTGCGCAGGAAATATTATAATGCCGTATAAATTTTTACATAAAACTATCACCACCAACAACTGTAACATAAAACAACACACGCAACATACGATGTTTTATTACAAAATAAAAACACGTGGCAGCAAAAAGACATTAATTTTAAAGTTGTTATCAGTGCGCTAGTTAGCAAGTTGTGGTGGTACTACGGCGGTTTCAAACAAAGTTAAAACGATTCATTTATTGTTTATAAAATATTCAACAGTCTTTATTTATAATATTATCTTGGCTTTTGGTCATCAGCTTTTTGATACGGGGTTTATTATAAGTTTCAAGTTTTTAGAGACTCGTACAAGAATACTCGCTTGTGACTTGTATAGGGCTATAGGTTGGACCATCACCATTCAGATCTTAATATGTCAGCGTGAAAATAGCATGTGCTACGCAGTTCTCACTCATCTGTCATGATCACTGTTAACCCTCCTTAGGATAAGAGTCGTGAATAAAATTTCGATTATTTGGTTTCAGGTTTTAATTCTTTGCTTTTCCTATATTAGTATAAAAGTTATTGTTAATCTTTGGGTTTGGGTATGTTTCATACTTGATACTGCATTCTAACGTTTCTCCGATATTATTGCAAATGTTTTACTTAGATAATGTGGCAAACGAGCATATAGTTCATCGGGTAAGTAATTAATGCATTCTTTTACATTTCACTGAATGCATACAACCACAACAACGATTCGAGATACTTCGTCACCCTAAGTATCATCTGTAATCGAGTCTGCAGAACCTTACACACGACATACGAAAGGCAGAGTTCCGCTACTATTTAATTCTGGTATTCTTAGAGAGAGCGTGATCCTTCCACCTCAATCATGCAAGATAGAGTTGTCTTCCTGTACCACTCAAGTATGAACAAGAACGTTAATTCACTACACTTGTCATATTTTGTGCTTTTTTTTTCGTGCTGATGGCCGTTGTTAGCCCGAGGGCTTTTACAATTTTACCGGGTTGAGAGGTAACCGAACGCTTATGGCAATATTTTCTGCGTACATTGTTGAAGTGTATGATATTTTACTCATTCCCTTATTATGATATTTTAACAGCACAGATAATTTAATTACGATTGGCATGTTACAATAACTCTATGTTTTATTATAAATTATGCCTGAGACCTAGCACGGCTACTAAAGGAGATAAATAGTTGTAAGGATTTATTCAAAGGACTTTTAATATCAAGTATATAAAATTTGATTTAATTGTTTTAATATGAACATTGCTGCTCTGTTTTTTTTATACACATATCACAGATAATCATATATAATCAAATGAATATATATGATTATCTGTGATTCATTCACGTGGTTACTGTTATGAACATTATTATAATATACGAACTATTAAACCGTAATCCAGCTAAGTTAGTTTTCGGCATTAAAGTAACAATGCGAATTAAAGTCACATGAAGCCCTTCGTTAACTAGGGGCTAGTCTTTGTTTTCTTGCCCCAGATCTTTTTCATTTTTATATTTTTAAATCGTTAATATGCAAATTTACTCTCCGCAAAACGTCGAGGCCAATATGAAATTGAAGAATAAATTGTTTGATCGATTTTCTTCATTAATACAGTTTCCTTTTTTAATTTACAAAATGTTATAAACAAATTTGGCCTAAGATATATAAACGTATATATGTTATTATATGCATATAGATGGTGTGTTGTCATTTTGAGGACTGGCGTATCGTGACTATACATTTAGTGTTAATAATAAAAGTAATATTTGTTTCATTCTTAGCCCACATAAACAATACACATCAAAATCGGGTACAATAAAAGTCAATTACAAAATAAACAAGAAATAAAGACATCTGGCCAAACAGTACAAAAAAATCAAAAAATAATAAATAAAAGAAAAACAAAGTGAGACCTGCTGTGCGCCAAACAGGGAAAAGGATATCTAAGGTTCTGGCTTAGGGCCACATTCCTGATCTTCTGTGATGTGGCATTCCTCATTTTATAAAATATGAATAAAAAATAATAACCGTTATTTGAGTTACTATGTCCTCTCGTTTTGACGTCAGGTGTTCTCCTCTTTGACAATACGTTGGCAATATTATGCTGAATGGGAAAGACGAAGCCCTTACAGTGTACCTGCGTGAAATTGCAGAGTAATATATTCGTCTTTCGTTTCGTTGCAGTACAGGATTCCTTAGACCCAGTATCTAGTTGCGAGATATCATATCCGTCCTCAGGTGTTTTTTTTATGCGTTTAGAGTTACAAACGAGCACACAGTTCATCTGATGGTGAGTGATTCCTGCAGTCCATAACACCTTCATTCATCCTTGACAAGGAATCTTAATCCAGATGCTTTGGAATCAGGGATGGAATGCCTCATCACCATTCATTCATTGGTATTCCTAAGCTATATATTATCTTAAGACGAATAAAAGCATTAACTGCGAAGACGCAGCTGCAAGTAGGTTAAGAGTCATACAATCTTAGTCGTCTTGATCTTAGGTCCTATGTATTTTATTTAACTGATAGTCTTGAGATGTTTCATATCGTTTTTTTTAAGAATATATTGTTAAGCGTTTCTCCGCAAAAGAAATAGACATACGCGTGACTATTCATTATTAATTACTGAACTTATAATATGGTATCCTAACAGAATACCATAATAACGAAGCTGTGTCTGCAAACATTCGGAAGCTGGAGATCCAGTAACAAGTCATTAAATCTCTATCCATAGGGGTGACAACGTTTGTGCAACTATAATCTAAGTTGAAAATGTAATTATTTATAGAGAGCATCTGTCATCATTTAAAACCAGGAGAACTGTATTATCGATTCCAATCATTAGTATCATATAAAAATATATACATTACATGCTCATAAATACTTTGGTGTCAATAAAACATCTAAGTGAAATATTTGACACTGTATCAAACACTTCTTAAGGTTTCCATACCGTAGACGGTTACTATGGTCGAGGTAGTATTGCATTGACCAAATCGTTCGGGATACAGTTTGGAAGAAGCTTCAAACAGAAATCTGTTTTTGTCCTTTGGGAAGGAAATACAACGTATTTTAATATTATAATACAATAAGCCTTTTTTTCTAAAAAAAGTAATTAGCTCTTTGTAATTAATACTCTTCCAAACCCCTGTATTTACAATCCTTTGTTCATATTTTTATAAAAGAACTCACTTTAGGCTTTCTAATTTCATAATGTTTCTAACTTTATTAACTAGATAAATATATATAACCATAATATCAGTATCCCACCATTTATATATATATGCATATACATATATATATATATATATATACATATATATATATATATATATATTTATATATTATATATAAGCTTGACAGTATTTTACCGGTATGTGTAGTGAATTGGAGAATCAGTATCGTATTGGTTACTTATTTATGAGCCCCAGTCACCGCTTCCTATCAGGTAAAAACTGAAATACGCACGCAATGTAATACGCAATAACATACGTAAAAATACTTATATATTTTATTTATCCACAAATTTATCCTATTTAAGTGTTCAGACAATATAACTTTGTCCCTCTCTCGTGTGTTTCGTCAAGTTTGACAGGAATAGAATTATAGAAACGAAATGATGTACAAACTTGTTTCTTATTCTTTAGATAAGCTACTTTTTGTTAATAGTCACTGTTTATCGTCGGCGTACGGCGATGTCGTTATAAATTAGTAATTTATTGCTTAATTTATAAATTATTTACTAATAACGTAAAATGTTAATTTTTAACCCGGTTCGCATTAAGCATAGTTATAGCGTGTTACCCTGTTTTTGATGGCTGCTGTTAGCCCGAGGGGTTGGTGGTGGCGGTATGAGGATGCAATATATGTGTGAAGTGTTTATGGATGGCTTGGACCACGTCGTCGTAGTCGTCGAGGGCGAGCCTCGGTCTCCTACAGACGCGGGGGATATTCAGTTAATTTCGGGTAATTGAAGGCACTCACAATCAGCGGGTTTGGTGGTGTGACGGCAGAGGCGAAATATCGGCGGGAAGCCTACTTCATGCACTGAGCATTGCATAGTTGGCAGCTCAAGATCTATGCGTAGATTCGCATTACGCAAGAACCACGGCGCACCGATATTGCGCTTGAAACTATTTTAAATGCGCAAAGACGGGGATTGCGTATATCATTATGGGTCGAATCCACGCTTTGTATAGTGTCATTTTATAACGTAGAGATATTTTGTTATTTTTTTATATGCGGGCTAAAGGTGAGTCTTTCATCTAAAGTGACGCCTAAGTATTTGACTGGATTTTCCCAGGGGATTGGACGATCAAATAGCTCTATGGTTGGGAGATGTGGCGTTTTGTTGCGCCAAGAGAAGTACATTAGAGGCTGCACCTTTGGTGGGGTTAACCTCGATCCTCTATTTCCGAAACCATTTCACTAAGGAGTAGTCTGCGGATTGGAGGCGTTTACATATGGCGATGTTACACATAATCTATTTATATAGAGACTTTGTTATATTATTGAATGATGTGGAATCAGTTCAATTCTTCTAACTACAAATATATGGTACTATAATCTTTATTAAATATTTTTGGAATGATTAGAATTACCATTAACATTTATAGAAGAAAACTAAGTAACGATTAGAGCAAATCAGATCCATGCCACTCAATTTGCTACTTTAATTATACGGAGATAGGGTTGACACTGTAGAAATTCAAAGTTGAAACAACGTTACAAACTGTAATAAACAGGGCTGTGCGAAGGGGGAATGAGCTAAATTGGTTAGGTCGTTAAAGGGAAAACCTACTTATGTCTTCTAACTATGGGGTCCTGGTTAAATATAGCCCTAAGTATATAGAACAGATAAGAAACAAATTAATGCGTTTAAAACAAAGTTTTTTTTTTCTTTGATGTTTATATATAGCATTTTAGCAATAAATTATCCATGAAGGAATAACTAAGAGATTTGATTGTAAGATGTGGTCCTTTCCTACTTACCTAAACTTGATAAATGAGAACTTTTGTATAATAATAAAAAAAATAATAATCACTTAGAGTTTAAACGTAAAATTCGAAAGCATTTGTTGGAAGTAGCGTCAGCAGATTCACTACATCGATAATAATTATGTATATATTTATATATATATTTACTTTTAGATATGTTTGTATTTATAATATGTATATATTTTTGTTTTATAGTTTATGTTTATGTATATATATATATATATCTATTATGTTATTTAGTATTATAAATTCCTAAGATAATATATAATGATATGTATATATAATTGTATAAGTATTTAGATGTACTTCTTTCTTATCTCTTACTTTCTTTATTATTATTAATCTGTCCCTACCTTGATTTTTCTGAGCCCTCTCAAGGTCGACTGGTAGATAATGCCTTAAGCATTAAGTCCGCCTTTGTTCATATGTTAGTTGTACAAAAGTTTATAAATAAATAATAGAGCCACGATGCAATTTTTTCTGCAGCATAGATAGGTAGGCCCGACCATGGAGGACCAAAACCTCACAGCGTACGTCAAAAACCATTACTTGTCACTTACAAAGTGAATGTCACTGACCATCATTTATTTTTATTTTCTATATATTAGTGGACTGTTTTGTTATTATATTAATTATAATATTATATTGGTTTAACTCATTTAGGTTAACACACCCACTTTATTAACATATTGAATTCAATTACTCCTAAGTCTAAAGTTTGTCTGGAAGAAATCGCTCTTTAGCGACAAGACCGCCTTGTTGTACCTACTCATTTTTTATTTTTCTGGTGTACAATGAAGTATATAATAATAATAATAATATTAATACAAACGGGTTAATCCCAATCAGCCTCTCGAATCACCTGAGGCGCTTGGACTCCGGGACGGGCAGCTCCGGGCTCAAATGCAGAAGGCGGTGCTCCTTAACACCGCTCGTATAGTCCGCAGGTTTCATTCCCTTTCGCCCTAACCCACGACCGCTTGGTTTCCCCTGTCGAGGGATTCCCGTCTGGTTGGTCTTTATATATGTATTATATTATATAGTATATATTTGTTTCTTTATATGTTTATAGTTTTTAAATTATTTATTCTATTGACCAACCAGGCGGAGATGAATATCCATATTAAATCCAATATTATTATTATTTTTATATCCTCTAAATAATAATAATAATAAAACTCGCATTATACTGTTGAGGTTCGACTATATTTATTTTATATATATATATATATATATATATGTGTGTATATGACATCATCCGGAAGGGCGTTCCAAAGGAGTATGGCCTGTACTGTAAAAAATAACGAAAGAACCCAGTGCAATGGAATGGAACACTAATTCTCATTCTATCTAGGGATCGAGGTACATGGTCAAGAGAGGAATATAAAAATCAGAAGTCATCTTTAAGATAAGATGGATAATCTGTTATACAAATGTCTGCCGATCAGTTATATATATATAGTTATATTATATAAGAATTTTATAATTATTAGAATGAATCGGATGATATGTAATCTTTATTAAGTAAGAAATTGCAAATAATTATCTGTAGATAAATATAAATTTCATAATGAGAATGCAGAACAAAAGCTTTTTCGTCTAAGAGGAGATATGCATAGAGAATATAGAGCAGAAGCCATTCTCAGAGCATAGACACAAGAATATTAAACCTACCGTCTTGTAGAGTACTAATTATTTACTAAAAATAGCAAATAAATCAATAATATATTTCATACTACATGTTATTTAATATAGTTTACAAAAATTTAATATTCATTATCACTTTTACTTACGCTAATTGTTAAAATATGTTAAATCACCTTACTCTAATACAGAAGACCCTTCTGTTATACAATATGTATTATTCAGGTTCATTACTATAAATAAATATTATATAATAAATATAATTTATAATAAATATAATCCAGATTCCTTACGATAAATAAATATTTTACAATGAGAGTGCCGAATCGAGCTAAAATACATCTAAAGGAGATATGCATAGAGAATATAAAGTAGAAAGCAATTCTCAGAGCATTGATGATTAGAAGATACTAATCTCCCTCTCATCTGTCAAGCACTACTTAATTGACAAAATAATAGAAAATAAATCTGTAATATTAAGTTTACTAAAATCACACAACAAAATCAAACAAAATCACTTTACAAAAATCATTATCTAACCTATCTATACATAAGACTCGGTTACGAGTGTTAAACATTGTACAGTCAACCTACTTTAACATAGAACCTTATTTTATCCTAGCTCCGTCGAATAGATTGAGAGTTACCACCATTTCAAAGAGATTACTCTGAGAGCTATTTATAGCTGCGGAGTGTATTTGAGTAATAAATTGCAGTGTATTGAAATACGAGCAAATCAAATATTCGCGATAAATTGATGTTTCATTTGACAATAATATAAATATTTAAATATTATCCTCTGCAGGACCTTAGCGGCATGGTATTTGTGAAGAGTTTTATGAATTCGGGTTTTGATTCAAAAGTTAGATAGATGGGATATCTATCTAACTTTTGAATCAAAACCCGTGGTATTGTTTTTTTCTATGTTCCGATATAGGACCGAATTTCTTTAATTATTTTTGTATTTTTTTTAGTAAGTGACTGTTCCTCTAACATCTTATTGTTAAATACATTTTTTGCTATACTCTGTACAATATATTATTCTTGATAACGACGGCTACGATTCCGTTGTATTTATACAGGTAGAGTAACCGTAGCGTAGAGTCGTAGACTAGTGACGTAGGTCCTGAGTGCGATTCGAATATTTGTGGATAAAAAATTGTATAAGTATGTATTACTTAAGTAGTTCATCATAGTTTTGATTGATCCATGCTTAAAAGTAATAAGTTTACTAGGTCGTGGTCGTCATTACTCACTCGTACGAGTGTCTTTGTGTTTAAACGAATATTTACGGTAATATAATGTATTCTACGCAATTAAGTTCACCTAAAGATGCTGTTATCTTTACAATTGACGATCAGAATATTGTGACGAATGTAACCAATGGGCTCTTAGGTTCGAATTTATTATCGAACAAGTCTCAAATCAATTTACACTAGTGTTATTTAGGAGAGATAAATAATTAAGATAAGCGTCTGTGTTGTGATGATAGTTTGAGTGAATTTGGAGTGTTCTAAAAAAGCAGCTCTGAAAAGAAGCTCTGTCATATCTCTGGAGAGATTATTGTGGTATGGATTATCACGCGGCTTCATTGCGATTTGGTGGAATCCGTATGTCTTTAAAATGTTTTACTTATTTTTTAGACATGAAGGTTTCTTCTCCAAGCTTCATTGCACCACCGAACATGTTTAAAATTGCAATTGAAAATTTTATTGATGGAACGTGGATCTAACTAGGACACTTACTCGTAGACACCACGATTCTAGTATCGTTAAAATAAATGCATCTTGTTATTCGTGTTTAGGAAAATGAAATAAAAAATATTTTTGTGGGCCATGTCAGGCACATGAACATGTTGAATAGTTAAATGAATTAATTGCCATATTAAAGCCAGTGAGACGGACTGGATTGACATTCCTCTTGTTATGCGCATATCTTCATTTTAGAGAGGTTTTTGGGCCATAGTTTGCAATCGACTCAATTTCTGATTGGCGGACTTTAAATATTGTATTGGCGGCGAAACGAGCACGCAGTTCACCTGATGGTAAGCGACTTCTTCGGCCCACGATAATAATAAAAATAAATCATAATTCACATGTTCACCCTTGAGAACTAAGATCAAATTCATAAGGGTCTCCGGATATCTACACTTACCACCAATCGAACAATACGAAATGAAACACATCATTGTTACGCTGTTATTTAAATTAATTCCGCAAACAATAATAAAAAATAAATAGCAACTAGTCTAGTATCTTGCCGTTTCCTCTAGCAGCTGCCTTGTGAAACGGTGGTCCTATTATCTATTACCTATTATCTTGACGATTAAAAGTGTTACATATGAACCTTGAATGAAGCACCTTTTTGATTTGATTTAATTTGATTTTACTATGGTACTCTGTGTGGGCGTGGTTTTTCTTCGGTCGAGCCAACCCATACACATTGAAAAAGAACAAGAAGAGAACCCTCAGGTTAGATATTTTTATTTTATTACGTTGAGAGAGCAAACGTGCACACAGTTCACCTGATGGTAAGTGATTTCGCGGCCCATGACATGTACATTCCTTGACAAAGAATGATAATTCAGATGTGTTGTCACACTTGAGGACTGAGATGGAATGCCTCGTCATCAGTAATAAAGGTCTCCGGATCCTTTCACTCACCAGACAAAACACTGCGGCGTTATGCAGCCGTTTCACGCCGGTATTCTGTGAGGGCGTGGTCCTACCCCGGTCGAGCTGACCTGTTCATTCTGCAGTTAGAAACAAACTGCAGTGTAACTAGAAAAAACATTAAGCTTGTGCTAAAACATTTCTTATGGACGCAAGACGGTCACTTAAGCGCTAGTCATAAACCACTGCGGTTTATATAGTGTTAAGTGTATGTATATTTTTAATGTAAAATTGTATTGATAATAATAAAAATAAATTAAAAGAGCTTGAGCAAGAACTCTACAGTACTCTAGTCTATAACTTACCAAAATGTTTTGTCTACCACAACATCCTGGATAACTTTTACGCAGGTTTCCTGACTACGTTATAGACAGTAAAACGTGTAGTTTGTTAGCATACAAAATTGTAACTAATGCCACATAATTGTAAATTGTGCCATTACCGTAGGTTGAACTCGGTTTGTTGGAAATGAAAATTAAGAATTGAGTATTACAGCCGTTATGTAAGTTGTATTTCATAAAACGAAAAACATGCGATATTTTGTTATGATTTTTTATTTAAATTGAACGTGAGAGTACAAAGTCAATGAATAATTTTGAATAACTAAAACTTCTTTAGTGTTGTAGACGTTTTTTTATAATACTACAAGTGAGAAATGAGCATGCTGTGCTCCTTGTGGTAAGTATTGCATACGGTTTATGACTTCTATATCCATCTTCACAATTCGACATTCACGCGTTTGTCACCCATGAGGACTGAGATGGAAGGCCTCGTTATCTGTTTTTTTATGGAATATGTGGCTGATGATGATTGCATTAATCTAAAATACGTAATTGTGTGTTATAATTTTGAAGGCTGTTTTAACTTATGTACGTGTTTGAATGTATTTACGTCGGTATAATTCCAGTGTCTGGATTTCAGTCTTTAACGAGCTAGCAGCCTTATTTGATGGCATCGGATAACGGACCAAACCGAGGCTCTCTCTCGGGTGCCCTTGTACTGGTCTTACGACCCGCTAATAGAGATCTCGGCTGAGCGCCATAAGCACTCGGGCACCTCTGAACCCGGTGAAAAAGTCCTTGAGCTAACAGCGGCCATCAGACCGACATAAAAATTATCAACATCAGCAGAGGAGTTACGGGTGTGTTACCGGTCTTTGAGAAAAGAGAAGGATCTTTTCTTGAAGATTCCTAAGTCGTATTGATTGAGATTTAGCATTGGCGACACTTGATTCCACAAAGTATTAGGACGCGGTAAGCTAAACTACGTACAAAAGCCCTGTCGTGAATTGCTAACCATGGATGGTGAGGATGTAATTTTAAATACAATTCAGATACTAATACATATAACATTTTCCTACGACTTCTCACTTCCAGTTTATCCACGCTACGTTGTTTGTGTTTCCACCCTTCTATATAAAAGAATATGTTCATACATCTATACCACATCAATCGATTTAAATTAAGTCGGCGATCTGGAGCACCTAATTGCTCATTGAAAACAAAAGGGTGAGCACAATGAAATACCTACATGATTGAGTGCGCTTAAGCCTATTGAATACGATTTAAATATTTTTATTTATCTGTTCAATTAAAAACGACAAATTAAACGACAAAAATATTTTTTATCCTACAAACCAAAATTAAATAACAGTACATTTGTTATTCGGATCTAGTGGTGAAATGGGCAAATTGTCGCTGCGTTCGGCACTTTTTGTAATTCGTATTACTAGAGCCAAAAATAACAGTTGAAATATGTTCCCGTAAATATTTCATTTTGTGCTTACGAGCTAGACATTCCCTCGCTGTTGGTAATTCACCAACACGATAATTTATTACAAATATAATATCAATTGGTCTGTAACCCCGCTTTGCAAGATAATATATTTTTTCTACTTATACTTTTTATTCTTATTCATGATTAAATTTTGTCCCCTGACATTAAGATTTCTCTGTCCCATAATATTGGAACTCACCGTCAACTGTTTTCAATTAATATGCCGCTGTCAATCCTGGTTTGTAGGAGTACCTTATATCTGAACCTTTCCTCGATCCTTTTAGACGCAAAAAGGACGCTGTGAGTGTCTTTGTGTATGCACGAGTATTAACGGCACTATAATATATCCTGCGTAGTTAATGAAAACCAGTAGATAATGCCGTGGTCAAAATTAACTACAAGAAAAGTATAACTTAAATTATTATAAGGAAGTCTGGGAAGGGTAATTTTTGCTTATATTATAACAATGTGCATGACAGTCACGTGTAGTGGCGTAAAAGAATTTAAGGAAGCGCGTCGTTCGTTAACCTTCTTTGTCTCTTTGCCTCGGCTTTTTTCTCTTTTTTTTATTATGCTTTTAAAATGAAACTGCTATCTGTAAAACTCTCAAGATTGCTCGGCAATTTAAAACACAGTACCTACAAAATACAAAGTGAAAATAAAAAAAGTAAACCTTTTTTATGCTCAAACAGCATCTAATTGTTTATGCATGAAAATATAAAATGTATTTTAACGTGTCTGCATCATATACAAAACGTGTTTGGACAGTGGAGATATACCAGCGGATATAACTTTTTAACAGCCTTCAAAATTATATATAACACATAATTACGTATTTAAAGATAAATGCAAAGACGTGTAATCAGATAGCAAGACATATTTACATTTAAACCTGTCGAACGTGCTTCCCGAATAGGACGATCTGATTGATTTTAAGCTTCGCCACTGCTTTAAACTAGTTATAAGGTCAAGTAGACCAGAAAGAGGACCACGCTTCCACATAATTATAAGATTAATAGCAGTTTAGTGCTACTGTGTTTCGTCTGGTGGTAGAAAAAACTGCAGAACATACTATTGGAGCTATTTCATCTTATTTATGGAAGATAAATATGGATGTCATGACCCACAGAAATCGCTCACCTTTAGGTTATATTAAAAGAAATATATGATAAAAGATGAAAGAGAAATAAAGATATCTGACGCTAAAGTAATTGATAAAAAATTGCCATATATCGTGGTAGTTCTGGCACAAAATTTGTGTCTTCGTAGGGTTAAATGACTATGGACTAGATTTTGACGGCCCCGATCTGAGACGTTGTTTAACAAAGTCTTGACTTCAGACACAAGTTTGTTGCGGCACTCGTTGACGTTTTCCCGAGAAATATTGGCACGGCCCCTGTGCTGTCATCCGCATAACAATTAATGGTTTTAATTTACAACACGTCATTGATATGTAGTAGATACAGGGTAGTAGATAGCACATGGCCTTGAAGAATACCAGCATTCATTGGTTCGGAATCGCCCCGACTACTACACTGCACCATCGACTACTACCTTGATGCTACGGTTCTTGAGAAAACTGGTGACCCACTTGCATAATTTGTCAGTAAGTCCATAGGAAGGACGATTCGAAAGAAGCGCTTGTTGCTAAATCCGATCGGCCTTCGCTACGTCAAGACTAACCGACAAGGGATCTCCCGGGTCTCTTCAAGGGTCTCGACTGCCTGCGCCCATCCATGTGGCAAGTAGATTCCATTATTTTCTAGAACATAATGGTATCTACTTGAGATACAAATACAATAGGCTTGTTGTCAGATGGATCTGAGCAACCAACCTGTCTTCCAGCAGTACGACACCTAAAGAGTAATAACACCCAAAAAGACGCGTAAGTACCAGTTACAACTCTGTAGCACATATCCTCAGTACAATTATGGGGTTTTTCACCGAGTGCACTGATCTCAGCAAAAATCCAAAATCCTGTATAGAGCTCTCACACTGCAAGATGGTTGGCGGTGAGATCACCCTGTCGCCAACAGCCGAGTTGAATGCAAAAAGAAAGCCATAGAAAGATTTCTTAAGATGCGTCATGGGCCAGGGTCTTCTTTGTGCAGAATTGATGTCCGAAGGTGTTAGAATAGATGTCCGAAAGAAATTATCTTGGACAGCTTTGACGAGAGACCAAAACGCACGGGTTCCTGGAGGAAGGCGTACTAGTTTCCCGCCAATGTGTATTTTGCTTTTGCAATAACTCTTTTGAAGGACTTGGAGACCGATGGTGTCATAAAAATATGGATTTTGCAGCCCGGGATGCTGATGAATCTGCCCATAAAGTAACGCTATTTTGCAGGAGCGACCAAACCAAGGCTGGGTTGCCCTCGATGGTCACCATTGAGGATGAAACGAAGAGTTCTATCCTCTAAGTTACCATATCGAGGATAGAATCAGCAAGAGCGTTGGAATCATCCAGTGAGAAACAAATCCGTCCCTATAGGTAATAACACCATATACCGACCCAATCCACTGACCTGTAGTGCCACACACGACCTGGAACTGCAACGGGCAAGTGAGAGGCACCATACTTCGTTTCAAACAATGGTCGGATAAGTCAAGAGGGTCTTGCCATTGATGGAGACTATCTAGTCTTCATCAGTCATCTCCCTCCCAGGATCAGGATCATCCAACTAGATAGGTGTCCTGATGAGGGAAAGTATTGAGCGGATTTTAATAATAGAAATTATTTAAATAGATTTGAACTTTTAAGACTAAAAACATACTTTCAGTGTAAATGCCACATTATTTTTAACGGATGAAACGTATGACGGAGATGCAATATTAATATTATATATTAATTTAAAACTGACAACTGGGTTTAAACATTGGTAGTGGAAGATTATTCCACAACTTGACAGCAGCATAGCGAAAACTGCCACGGTAAGTAGCCGAATAAAGCTACGCATACAGTGAACGTGGGCATTTAAATCTTACGCTTCGTTTCGTTCAACTTTTCAACACAGGCTAGGTTTTAAAATTATGTGTTTTAAATGTTTGTGTATTTCCGATGACTAAGATGCAAAACCATAACTCCCAATTTGTTTGTCAGGTACCCCCTGTCAGTCGTAAGGGCAACTAAAAGGATTTCGTTACCAGGGATTTATTTAAAAAAGACTAAGAATATTTTCGAAACACAATATTTTATATGTAATTTTTAGAACAATACTATTCTAATAATGATATTAAACAATATCTATAGTCTGACTTTTAATTCGACGGAACTATGACATTTCAGAAGTGTTGCCAACATTGAAATATTCCCACTAAAAACGGAAAGCATTTTAGCACAATAAAAAATTAACGTTTCTTGAAGTTAACATTTTAAATTTTATTATCATATTATAGAAGTTACTATAATTACTATGGAAATTATCTTCTGCTACAGGAATCCCTGTCCAATATTCCATAGGTTGCAAACCTTTTTGGGGAAAACTTCTTATTTACCTAAAATTAAAAAAAATTACGCCGTGTCATTTTATGTCAGTCACGAATGTCAGGAGTTTCAGACCAACCATCATACGAACAAGAGCTGGCTGTATGAACTAAAGTCCTTTGCCTTTCCCATTAGGGATAAATTAATATCATCATCATGTCAGGAGTTTCAGACCAACCATCATACGAACAAGACCTGGCTGTATGGACTAAAGTCCTATGCCTTTCCCATTAGGGATAAATTAATATCATCATCATGATCACGAATGTCTTTTGGCTTCTACCTACTCTGAATGCTCGAATGTGCTCACTGTGTTTGTTGCGATTTATTGTTTAATTTTAATTTCCAAATTTTACGGTTTGTTTGGTTATTTATTAAGTTTGTTGTCACGGTTTGCTGTCACGGGAATCAGTTTCGTCGCATAACTTTGGTGAGGACGATTTTCTCTCTCCCAAGAAGAAGCGTCCTCGCGGTGCTCTATTACGAAACGAGAACTTAATGGTGGTCAGCGTATACAAGTATACTGTACAAAATTGGCCCGAGTCGATGTAATGGAGTGCAACAGATTGTGCTAAAAACAAAGCAGAGATGACTGGCGTTGATTTATCTAGTGTGTATAAAATTATAAAAGAATATAAAGGTACTACAGAATTGGAAAGTCCCAAAAAGACAGGTCCACAACTATCTTTTAAAGATAAATTTGACGAATTCACTTTTACCACAATTCTCGAATTACCATGATTCTCGAAGGGTTCACGATTTTTTTGCAAAAAGAAGCTCCAACTATTGAAAAGGTTACCCTAATGGTAATTGTTTACATTACAATCGGAAACTAATTTCCATGTGCAAAATATAAGAAGCTAAGAGCTATGCCACCTCTCAATCCGGTGAAACAGTCAAAGTCAGCTTCTATGGCTAATATGCGCAGGTTCACAAAAAAATATATATATTTTTATATGTAGTTTTACTCTTTTTCCATTTAAACATATTTTTTACATTCTAGTTAGTGTGCATTGAATGCACAGAACAAAGACTATTTACTATATTTTATATTAAAGAAAATAAAGCAGAAAAGATTTATATTATCTGAATTGTTAAAGAATGACAGCTGTCATAAATCCGTCGAATTCAAAATCAGATTGTAAATTAATTACTTACATTTTTTTATTAAGTGACGTACGTAACAACTGAAGAAGGAACAATATATCCGACGAGAATAACTAAAATATCAGCCACGATAATAAAAGTGGTCACAAATTTACAATCGGATTAGGTACAGTCGGCAAAACAAGAATTTGTGAATTTCGTAAAGCGAATAATGACGGGCTCTCGGAACGCCAACGACTCATTCATTGGCGGGTTTGTTGGGGACTAATAAAATATTATACTATTGAATTGTGAATATACAAGAATATTATCTTATATAATTACAAATTTCAAAAGATGAATGAGAGTATCAGTGGATCAGCTCAATTGGAGAAAGACCATGATCAGAATACTTGTTTTTAATTTGCTGTGTTTTGTATTGAGAGTGTAGGGAACCTTGGACCTTACTACTCGCGACGAGGGATAAGTTATCATAGTTCTCAGGGCTTTTTGTGTTGCTTTTAAACTCTCGTTATGACTAATCATCAGTGTACCTGTACAAGTTGCAGCTGGAACATGGCTATATCATTGGTAAGCCACTGTTTATATACTGTTTATAGAAGAAAATCCAAGATACAAAGTATTTGACCCTTCGAGTCTAGAGTTAGTATAATCATATGAAAATCCACATTAGAATGATAAATGGCACTATGACGGAATAATGTAATTCCCGCATAAATCACAGTCTAATAAACAATAAATAGGATAACAATATGTTGAACGATTTAGCATTTATTAGAAAAACAATATAAATCCCATTGCACAAGTGCAGTTTCAATATTACATTTCGGACAAACATTAAAGTCAGTTTTAAGGTATGAACACTATTACAATAATAGTCAACTAATTAGAAACAACAAAAAAAAGTATAAAAAACTATATTTTTTCAAGTATTAGTAATTAGTTTTGTTATTAACAAAATAGCTACTATCTAGCTACTCCCTTATTTTCAATAACAGCATTGCACCAACGTGGCATTGATTCAATCAATTTCATACATTTTTCTAGGGGGATTGGATTCCATGCTTCAACAAATGCTTCATATAGTTCGTTTTGACTGGGGTTACGTTTGTTTGCGACTTTCTTTTTAACAATATACCAGAGGTTTTCTATCGGGTGTAAATCGGGACTATTTGCTGGCCAGTCTAAAACGGATATACGCTGTTCGCTAAGGGAAACATCAGACGCTATTGGCCGTGTGTTTAGGGTCATTGTCATGCTGAAAGATCCAGGTTATAGGCAAATGATCGTCCGAGTAGGGAATCATTGTGTGCTCTAAGATATTTTTGTATAATAATCGCTTCTATCAGTGCTGCTTGGTAAGAAAGTAAGAAGCCACTAATCTTTGGCGTATTAGTCTTGACGAGATGTTTCTCGGGTCATCGAAATCAGGCGAAAAAACTTCATTTTTAATCTGGATGGAGCCATACTTGGGTCTTTTTCAGCAACACGAACGATTAGCGTATCTTCTCTGGGAGAGATTTTTCTTGGCCGAGACTTTCTAAGAACATTTTCAACAGTTCCATGTGTTTTATAATGAATAATTGCATTAAAAACTTTCTTGTCAGAACAATTTAAATGCTCAGCTATTCTTCTGTATGCCCACTTATGATCTATATGTAAATTAATAATTATTTGCCGAGTTGACGCGTCACAACTTTTATTTTTGCCCATTTTGGACAAAATAAAATCCAGATTAAATTTTGAATTGCCTCCAAAATAATAGGAAAAGCCAAGAAAGAAATGTTATTCTCCAATTTCAAAAAAAGAACGAGCTTACCTTTTTTTACTTTTTAGTAACAATGGGGGATCGTACTCGGTTTTTAGTAATTTTAGGAAACAGTTTGTGTGTAATTAATATTTTTTAATAATATAATGTAAACTTTAAAACTGAAATTAAGAACGATCAAACATAAAGGACAACGTAAATAAATAACGAAAAAATAAATACGTATAATTTCTATGATAATCGAGTCATTCGATTCAATTCATGTTGAAGAGCTGAAATATTTTAATTGCTCTATGAAAACAAATGACTGAGAACAGTGAAATGCCTTCATTGTTGTTAACCGTGCTTTTATAATGCTTTTCTATATAATTTTAATATTTGTATTTTTCTAATAATATTAGGTCATTTCAAATACTGTTAAAATGAAATATTAGCAGAGATAAGTTATAAAATTATATATGCATTAAAACATCAACGGTATATTTGTTTTTTTAGATCCTGTGTGACTTAATATTATATTTAAGTATTTATCGGTACACCAAATAAAGAAACCCACTAATTCCACAACTCTACAATATTATATTAATTCTTACTTAATTTTAATAATCCGTCGTGCATCTTGCCTTCGTAACACCACTGTCCCCAGCGATATTATCAGTTAACTTAACGATCCTATTCTTTTACAAATAAATTAAACCTGTTATTTAAATAATTAATCCATGGTTTGGTACGATTTATATATATAACATTCGAGAAGCTAATAATCGTGGATCTTTTGATTATCAGTTTCTAAAGAAACGCGCGGTGTTTAACTTACATTAAAGTGTTACAGCTAAAATAGTTTCAAACAAATTTCAAAGAAAATATAGTTTGAAAGAAATATGCAAACTGTGATTAATGTAGAGTTTTCATTATTCCGTCACAGTGCTATTCATAAATCTAAACTTTTTTCTTATGTCACTGTAATTTATGCGTAAAGTTGATTGATGTTGGATATACGTTCTAGTTCATTTCTTAATAGATGCCAACATCTTAGATTCGAATATCATAGATGCGAACGAAGTTTATTATAAAATATATTCTCAATAATGTCAATTAAATATTTATTAAGTCTGAAAACATTCTCCGTAGAATTGCTATCAGGTCCTATGAAATACAAAAAATATTGAAAACATCCCTTGACCATAGTTAATTCCTAGTCACAAAGACTCGAAACGAAAATAACCCATTTGTTTAAACTATAATAAATTGCTACAATTTATTATCGGTAGATAAAAAACCTAGTTTTAATAATAATAATAATTATTATAACTAGGTTTATTAATGTTTATTAGTAATATATGTAGTTTTTTTTTGTATTATATAAGTAAATTTGTTGCAGTACCTGGGTAGTTTTCATACCATTAAATAGAAGAAATAATATAAAAACGGTTTCCCGCCGTTTTTCTATTGTTTTTCTGTCCGCCAAAGTAAGTGAATCTAGCGGAAAATGCGACCCAAGCACGAAAAAAAATGTCACGTGTATGGACTTAATGAGTCAGGACAAATCTGGTTCAAGTGTTCATCTCGGGAATATTGATGTTAAAAGATAATAAAAAGATGAAGCTGGCTCTGGTCGACCTGTTACAGATAAAGTCGATGCCATTTTTGAAAAAGTAGAGCAAGATCGGCATGTTAGTAGCTACAACACAGCTGAAGAGCTAGGAGTTGACCACAAAACAGTTTTGACCAATTTGAGCAAGTCTGGTTTACAATATACAAAAAAGCTAGATGTTTGGGTGCGCGCAAGCTCACTGAAAGAAACTAAATAAATAATAATAATAACTCATTTAATCGATCCGGCACAAATAATACAAAAATTAAAAAAAGAAGAATTAAACAATAAATACAAACATGAAAAACAAATCGTAAAAGAAATGTACATACAAAGAAAATAAAATAAAATATGTTATTCAGTAAAACAAAAAATTAAATGAAATAAGTGTAAAAAAAATATTCATGTATTAGATGCATAACATACTCGTACCAAATAACCATAACGACGATGCTGGATCAATAAAGTTCCAACTCAGCATTTTGTTGAACCCAATACCGGTATTCTGCTGGTACCTAACTACTTCCCTATGTTGTAAATAACTATGAGTCGCATGCTCTTTTACCTTTTTTATAGTTCGTAGATTTTTCCAAAAAATTAATACATAAACCAAATTATACTCTTAACATTCCATTATTATTTGAAGTTACAATATATTGCATTATTAATTATACATTCTGGCAGCAACTTTCAAAGTACTTTTTGTATATTAAATAAAAATTCTATCACTTTGTTTCTAAACATTTCATTTATTCCTTGCCGATTCTCTATTCAAACGTAATGAAACCGAACCTTTCTTGAAAAGTTTGATTGCTGGTGATGAAAAGTAGATTACCTACGACAAGAACTTGCGAAAAAAGCAACCACGCTATAGCGACACCTGGATTAACTCACAATTAGGTGATGCTGTGTGTATTGGGGGATTGGAAGGGTATCGTTCATTATGCGATTTGACCGCTGGCCAAAACCGTTGATTCGGATCTCTACTTCCGACAGCTGCTGAGATTCAAGAAAAAAATAGATTAAATTGAATCGACCGGATTGAACAGAAAGGGTGTCGAAAGATTTTCATCGTGGTAATGCCAGATCACACACATCTTTAGCCACTCGGAAAATATTGAGAGAGATTGGTTGGGAAGTGTTAACACATTCCCCATATAGCCCTGACCTTGCAGCCTCAGCATTTCACCTGTTTCGTTGTCTTTAGAATTCTTTGGGTAGGTTAACATCAAGAGAGGACTGTCAAAACTACTTAACGATCAGAAGTCCTAAAATTTCTACAGCAATGGGATTATATTGTATACCTACAAAATGGTAACAAGATATCGAACAAGATGGCCCATATATATTATAATCAAATGTAAATAAACTATCATAAAAAGTATCTTAAATTTGTATATAAAATACGAAATATACTTTTATCCCGACAACTTAATATAGATATAATATTGATCAACGACAAAGGCAACTTATAAGGCCTTTAATTTATTTAAAAACCAAAATATTTTCAAAAGATAAAAGATACAGGAGGTGGTATTCCCAAATATACAATTAAATATTTCATAGCATTATATATATAGAAAAAATTACGACAACATTTTGTATTTTGTTTTTATTAGCTTAAACTAACTTGTTAGAGCCACGCCGTACCTAGCTGGAGTAGGAATAGATCGAGGTCTTTACCGACCGATATTTTCTTTTGGTAAAAGTGAGAAACGAGGAACTTTATTACTGTGACGAGATATTCCATTTTAATGAAAAAGATTGACATTTGTATTATGCTTTTTCTTATCGATAATGAATATATATGCATTTATATTAGTGTCATGGACTGCAAGAATCACTTACCATCAAATAAATTGTATGAATATTTTATACTACTCTAAAAAAGTACTCTAGTGTTTTTCCTTCAAGACACCCAGATACGGGTAATGAGGTATTATATTTTAGTCGTCATGGGTGATCAGATCTTGAATCTTGACTGGGGATGAATCTACATTCATCTCAACACCTACATGTTTGCAAATAAATTTAGGTGTTTTTTAACTGCAGTTACATGAACTATATTCTTTCTGTTTGTCACCCTTAGTTTTATAAAACATAGAATTATTCCAAGTTGAAATAAAAAAAACTGAAAGGGTGGTGATAAAATTCTCCACATAGCCTTGATTGTGATCATAAGACATGTATTACAATTCATTTGTGTTTTCTTTCTTCTCAAAAAACTAATTAAGTGACAAGCTACAAAAATACTTTATCCTATACTTTATCTTATATACTTTATCATTGAAGAGAAGCGAGAAGCGCTCAACCTACCTTCTCGTTAATTTAAACGACTGTGACCTTTCTAACTTTGCTCGAATAAATTAATTGGATATAAATAAATAAAGTCCTAACAGGGCGGATTGGAAAAATAATGTATTTGAAATATTTATTTATTTTATGTTTATTTTATAGCATTAGAGTAACAAACGAGCACACAGTTCATCTGATGGTAATTGATTCCTGCGGCCCATGACATCTACATTAATCCTTGACAAGGAATCATAATGCAGATGCGTTGCCCTGAGGACTGAGATGGAATGCCTCGTCACCAGTTATAAACGTCTCCGAATCCCTGCACTCACCAGACGAAACACAGCAGCGTTAAGCTATTTTACGCTGGTATTCTGTGAGGGCGTGGTCCTACCCCGGTCGAGCTGACCACGACTGATACAGAGTTGCCTTTTTTATAAAACTAAAGGTAACGAATTAGTACACAGTTCACCCGATTATAACAGGAATGCAGCTTGATGACACATCCATTCTCGACAAAGACTCAAGAAATTACCCGCCCTAAGGACTGAGATGGAATGTCTCACTACCAGTAAAGTCTGGTATGGTATTACGGTTATGATTTGGCCGCAAGCGCTTGATTCCGTCTAGAAGCGGATCTATTTACGCGATAATTCAGTAGTGACGAACACTGTATACGTCTTAGAATCCGGGGTAGCTCAATGTCAGAGTATTTGCTTAAATGCACGGTGCACGTGCAACTTGAGCTCGATTTCCAGTAGCGGCACCGAAGTAATTGTTAATTGTAGTTTTAAGTGCTCATTTATGGTGTGAATGACGTAGAAAAACATTATAAGGAAACTTTATGAAGTTTTATTTCGACTTATCCATCAATGCGATGGTAAATCGTAAGACTCGTTCTTTAATGCTTTTAAACAAACGTGGGATTTAATTTACATCAAAGTGTCACCAAAAGTTAACAAATTTAAATCCTTTGTAAATCAGGATGTAAAACTTTTAAACTTTTAAATGGTGTGTCCTATTAATGTGGGTTATATTCATTATTCCGTCTAATGCCATTTATCATTCTTAACTTTTTCCGATGTCATAGACGTTTTTTGTGTGTTAAGTTGATTTATGTCTACCTTATGTAAATCTCGTTGAATGGACTATACGGTAAATGCATGATATAGAATTATATACGTTTAGTTATAGACTCTTTCAATCATTTATTTATACAATAATTGTAATTTACGCTATACGGTGGCAAATAATAATACAAGTTACGGTTATTACCTTATATATCATTTAAACGATGGTTTAAATCTTTGCTTGAGATGATTTTTTAAGGTTGATTTCTATCACGACGATATTTCTCTATCCTTTCTGGTTATTTCCAGATGAAATCAACAGCGTAGGATATATTATACGGTTAGTTAGTTAGTGCCATAGGCATAAGCATTTATGCACATATAGAGGTAATTACTCCTCATAAGATTGGACCACTATTTAGATGCAGTTTCAGTGACACGGGACAAACATATAGCACATCTAGACCCGAAATTCTTTCAACAGACTACTAATTAAATGTACTATACGTAAAACGTTATCTGTTTTATGTTGGTGTTATGGAAAGTAAGGTCGAGGTAACCGATTCGTGCTAGTGACTACCGTGTGATTTAGTCGATTTCCAACGGCCACGGCGATATCTTCTAGTTATTACGAGATGACATCAACTGTACAGAATATTCTATAGTGCTGTAAGTATTTGCGAAAACAAAGAGGCACTCGATTATCGTTCCCTTCTCTGTTTAGATGTAATATAATAGTATATAATTGGGATAAGGTTCAGATGGAGGGTAATATGTTCAACACATCCAGACCTGAAAATAAACTATTTGTTTAACCCAAATATTGTCCTTCGGCTTAGAATAAAATCCAGGACCATCGACGTAGCAGCAAGGTACTATAATCAGTACAACGCGCCCCGTCGTGGGTTTGTTGAAGAATAATAGAATAGTGGTGAAAAGTATTCTTTTTCTTATTCTTTTTCTTCTTGTCCTTCTTCTCCTCGTTCTTCTCCTCCTTGTTATTCTCCTTCCTCTTCTCCTCCTCCTCTTTTTACTTCTTATTCTCCATCTCTCTCTTCTTTTTTCTCCTCTCTTTATGCGTCTTCTTTTTCTCCTTCTTCTCTACCAGAAACGCTACCCAGATGTGGAAACGCTGAAGAGATGTACGGAAACTCTGGCCAGTTGCTTAAAGAACAACCTGCTGTGACAACTTTACCCAGTCATGGGTATACTAACCTGTTGTGAAAACTCTGCCAAACAGATCACACGAAAGTTAATTATATAAAATTACGTACTGTAACTTTAATATTAATTTATTAAAGTAATTAATATAATTTAGGTTAGGTAATTTGGTGTAGTAAATTGTAAAATATCATAAAATAATTTTGTTAAATGTATTAAGTCAGTAAACAAATTACTGCAAGTTAAGTTTAATTTCCTTTCAATTTAAATTAAATATTTTAACACTTTTGTTTAGATTTTTGTCATATTTGTGTAAAATATGTCTTACTATCAGTGTTGTTTAAATAAACCCTTTTATACCTTATTTATTTTTTCTCGTATACTTTACCCTTGTATGTGCTTATTTAACATAAATATCTTACACCAAGACCGTAATTACTCTACTCGTAATTATATACAATCCAAAACATTGAGTGGCATTAAAATGACAATCATTCAACAGTGGTGTAATGTTTGTTTAAAGAACTTATTTTCGTATAATATTTTATTATTTAACTACTATACGTATACTCCAGGAAAATATAAAAGGACTACTTATTTTTTTTTTAATATTTCTATATTTTATATATAGGCCGAATTAATTCATTTGATATAATATCAGTTTATTATCCATATGTTTATTTATTTATTTATATTATTTATTTTTATCTCAAGATGTTTTCCTTGAACGCCGAGCACTTGGTAAAACAGTGCATAAAATAGCAATTAATTTTCATAATTATAGACTTTTTTAAAAAAAAAACTTTAACATGGACATTTTGAATTATGGCCTTAATAGAGTATATATATCATACTGTTAATGACAATACAACGGTACTATTCACTAGCATTGTACCAGTGTGTATAGTGTCATGTACCCATTGAACGTATTGTTTACTACTGACAATCGTAAAGCTAAATATGAGTACGTCTCTGTTACTATAAATAGTTACTACTATTTATATGTATGTACTCATAAGAAAAGAAAATAAAAGAATATTTCTTCTGAGATGAAGACGGTAGTAAGCAACAATAAGTTGTATAAATAAAATAAAACCCGACGTAATTGAAGTCAACGCACAAACATTACATCGGCTCGTAGAAGAATAGTTAGCGTGCGTCTTCCTTTCCATAACTTGGTTGTCTCCAAGGCAAAATGAATAGACTTTTACTGACCTGACTATTTATATGTAGTGCAACCGCGGGGAGATAGATATACATACATATACACGATATATACAACATATATACACGCCCCTCAAAAAATATATATATTAGGTCTTTACATATGTTATTAGCGTTATGTCGAACTGGTGGCCAGTTGATCTCAAAAAATCTGGGGTTTGGTTATGAATTTCATATAAAAATGTATTTCAAATTTAGGCTTGTGTATTTGTGTTTGAATTTAGTGATTCGTTTGTTTTCTCGTCACTTGTTTTTTCTTTGACATCCCCTTCACAAAACGGAAAACTTGAAATATCGCGAATATGATTTTTATATATATATATATATATATATATATATATATATATATATATATAGTTAGATTCAATTCAGTTAAACGTAATTGTGTTTATTATTATCGAAAGCTGCGTTGTATAGTGGTCATGGTATGTGAAGTTATGAGTCACAGGTACTGGGTGCAGTTTCCAGCCGAAAAACATTGCTTGTGAAATACGAATTATATGTTATTTTACCTTTATTACATCATAATATGGAAGAGGACGATGAGAGCCTTCTTGTGGGGCTTATTATGTATCCTGCGACGATGATGTCATCTACGATGATTCTCAAAAAATAAACGGTGTTGAAAAAATGAGCTAATTGCGACCATCTTTAAATGGTTATCAAACGTTACGTATATACGTTTCGTTACGTACTTTTGATCGTCACCTGGTGATAATAACTACACTCTACCACCACACCTATAAACTTCAATCAAATAAAATTTGTACTTAACTTCACATTTTTAGTTGATAGGTTCGATTAAAAGCCAAATAACAATAGTCGTTTAGCATTAATTATTGGTTTTCGGGAGTAGTTGTATTGTTTGCACATATATGCCGTAGTGTGTAAATTACCTCTGAAGTTTCCTTTAACATCTGACTGCATACTAGAGGAGGACGGCGTTCCCTACGTTATTTTCACAAATTCTAACAACAGTATAAATAATCTGCGCAATTGAGGTCATCTTATCATAATTAGAAGGTACCATTGCGGTCGAAATCAAGACAATCGAAGACAAGCAGAACTTTACGTAGATAGATAAAATTAAGTAATTAATTAATGGAACTTTCAAAGGTAGCACTCTCAGATTATTCTCTATAAAAGGAACTTAAACGATGCACCTCCTTTCTAAAAATTCTATTTTGAAATTGAGACTTACACTTGAGACGAAACACTTGTTTCGTCTGATGACTGCAAGGTTTCGGAGACCCTTATAACTCGTGACGATGCACACCATCTCAGTCCTCAAGGGTGACGACGCATTTGCATTATGATTCCTTGTCAAGGTAGTTCAAGAACAAGTAAGTTCATGCAATAACAATAATTTCGAACAAATATTTATAAGTGTGCATAATATTTATACATTATTAAAAATAGAACAGTAACAGTGAAATCATAGTTTTTAATAGCACCAAGGATGTTAAGATCTACAGAAGTCCCGCTTCTGCTTTGGAGTTACGTACGTCATTAACTACTTGTTTATATTTTCTGAAAAATCAATAAACGAACGAAAGAATACGAGACTGATGCTGTAATGATTCCGATTTTACTTCGAATGTACGTAACCCTAAAAAGAAAAGATAAAGAAGGCGATGACAACCGAAAGTTTCCCAATCGAAACTCTAACTGGGAAAGAGCTTTAAAAACTGTAAAACTGTATGTATGTTTCATATTTCATAAGTAGTATATACTTGAAGTTTTGCATATTTATTGCTTAAATCATATTGGTAAGACATCAAATGGGTTAAAAATGTGAGTGGCTTAAAAATTATATGTGAAGTGGGTCAAAGTTGAATTCGAGCAAAAGTTATTACTTCTGCATTTGTTGTGATTGTCCCGCATCACTTGTATTCCATTCGAACCTTCGATAAATGTTTCTACGTATAACAATACTTATGAAATAACGCATTTCATCGTTTAATTATAGAAGAGAAGATAAAAAAACGTCCCCGTGGTCATAGTCTAGGAGCTCATTGTATATATTATTTTTAAATAGATTCATATGTAGGAAAATAATTATTAGATATAGAATATAATTATGACCGGTTTTCGTCACCTTTAGTTATAGAAAAAACTTATTCTAGATCAACTCCAGGTCCTCTTTGCATTAGATTCTTGACTTACGTATTTATGTTATCAATAATTAATTACCCACAATATAGCAAAAGCAATATGAATTATTCAAGCCTCTAAACATTCCGTTGGAAAGAAGTTACAATGTTTTAATGAGCTAAGTCAACTGGAAGCCAATAGACTGTTGTTTCAAAATGGCAGGCAAATAATTTTTGTCTTATTAATTTGTACAAAATGAAATAAATGTAAAGTAATATTTGTTCATTATAATTTGAATCAAGCTACAAGAATTGTTTATTGGAGAATTAAATTGGTTAATAAATAAATCGATATTTGATATTTTAACGATGAAATATACCAATTATTTTTCCAAATTGCTATTAATTATTATTTTTGTGTGATTTTACCATTGCCCTTCTAGCCTTCAAGATTGATTCCACGCGCGCCATCTTCAAGGTTGGTAGGGTGCCTTTTATACGTCGCATTATGTATAAACTATAATATAGGTACGCATGTACATCTTGAATCTTTATCGAGGATGAATGTACATGTGATGGGCCGTAGTCGTTACCATCATGTAAACTATGTGCTCTTTTGTCATCTCTAATATTATAAAAACAAAATTATACCGTGCGTGCCACGTTTCGAAAATGTGTGAGAAATAAATAGGTTATCGTTCTTTTAAAAATCTAGATTTAATTTAATTTATTATTATTATTAAAATAGAAATATATTAAATATCTAATATCTAATATTTGCGCATATAATCCTATATTGCTGGACAGAACTAATTGAAGAATGTAATTAGGGTACCGAACTTTTTCTGAAACACTTGTTTCCGCCACTTATTCCTTGTTATATGCTAGTTTGGATCAAATATGTTCTTTTTTCCACATATATGTCGTATTGAAATTTTTAATTTATAAGGATACATTTCTCAGAAGTATCTTTATGTTTTTAAATGATTATTAAAATTGGAACGTTGTTATAGGTCTTACCGCACCGTACATATAAACCGTAGTGTGTATACCTATAGCATGAGTCATCTATTTGACCGGAAACTTCACCCTAACAGATGCAACCATGTAATTCGTAAAAAAGTGATCCGAGATCAGAGCAGATGATAATACAGGATTACTTTTTACTCGAGTCGCTTAGGGGTTATAGTAAATATAAACCAAGTTTTTTTTGCACATGATTCTGCAATAATTTTACGTTAATTTTTAGTTAACGTAATAATTGAGTAAGATCTTCGCGTTTTTAAACACATACGGGGTAGGTAGACATTGTCTTCTTTATGACACCTAGGTTGACAAACAAGCACACATATCACTAGATGGAATGTGTCTTACATCATTCGAAACACAGCAGCGAATGCTACGGGGGTGAGGATGTGGTCGTTCCACGATAGAGCCACCCCTGTGCTTCCGCGATTGAACACGATTCAATCATGCTGAAGTCATATTATATTATTATTATATATATTACATAAAAACAAGTCACAAAAAGGAAATAGAAAAAATAACAAAAAATACTAAGTAGGCACAACAAGGCGGTCTTATTGCTAAAGAGCGATCTCTTCCAGACTGAAAAGAGAACTAAAGAGACTTACTAATAATTGATATAAATATGTTTATAAAGTGGATAACTATTATTTCGTAGCGTGCAAATATTTGATCCATCAGATATTTTTTAAGTATTTTCTACCATAAAAGATCATCAATGAGAACAGCAATGGTGATGGGAACTTAGCAAGACCGATCTCGATTGGTAATATAATTCGAGTGGCAATAGTAGTACACGCAATGAAGATTTCTCACTAAAAAATGTGTTGATGAGTTTGTGTTTGGTGGAAATCAACTTGAAGGAAGTTAGCCTGTTATAGACATATTTTTTTTACACCGACAGTAACAAACGAGCACACAGTTCACCCGATGATAAGTGATTCCTGCGGCCCATGACATCTACATTCACCCTTGACAAGGAACCATAATACAGATTCGTTTTCACCCTTGAGGACTGAGATGTAATGCCTCGTCACCAGTAATAAAGGTCCCCGGATCCCTGCACTCACCAGACGAAACACAGCAGCAATATTATGCTATTTTACGTTGGTATTCTGTGAGGGCGTGGTTCTACTCCGGTCGAGCTGACCCATTCATTCTGCATTAGGAAGGAAGGAAAGTAGTATAAAGGAAGAATGTAACTAATATATCAGTGTACACCGTCTAAGGAATTAGAAGATTAGATCACAGCTACAAAAAGAATTCAAGGCAGCTTTGCGGCTACAGCTTAGGAAAGTTTAACGTTAACTCGTGTATTCGAGGTTCTTTATAAGATCATGATAAAATTTGTTTTTATTATCTTTCTGTTTCTTAAAACATAATTATCGTGAGTAAAAATAGGATACGTCATATTTCCGTTTCCACGATATCATATTTATATTTATATATGTATGTATATATAAATATTGTATTTGTTATATATGTCTAGTTATATATGTATTTTATAATTACGCATATATTGTTTATTTATATAATATAAATAATATAATAGTATTTATGAAAAGCTTTTTAAGAATACACCTACCTCATTTTATCTCATTACATAACAGTATGTATAACCTTAGAGTGTGAAGCTTAAATAAATATATAAAATAATATCGAATGAACAATCTTAGTTTATTTGGAATTGGTTAATAATTATCCGTTAGTAATTATAAACAAACCATAAATCTATTTGATTTAGACTACGAATTCATTTATTCTATGTAATAGATTCAAAAAGTAAAACATATGGATTTCAGTTATAGACTTTGTCATGAACACTTGAGACGTATAACTTTGTACTGTATCTAGTTTGGTAAGCTCTAGAGATTTGTTTTGTTATCTTATATCCTAATATAATTAGTGTATTGATATATCTTTGAAAGTATTTCAATATATTGAATTATGTTTGAATTTTTTAACAACGTTCTGACACGTTAAGAGACTTTGTAAGACTACTAAGTATGTAAGGTAGAGAAGAAAGAGTCGAATCGAGGAGAGTGAATAAAGTTTGCGTAAATAAGTATTTGCTAATCGAAAACAATTGAGATACATTCAAAGATATGTAGGGCTTCTTATCCATATCACAAATTGCTAAGAAAAATCCTGGATGACTGATCGATACCTCCACAAAGGTTCAGGTACACTTGTATAACACATCTATATTCGAAGTCTGAGAATTTGAATTGCACCAATATTGGATCCGCGACGCAGCAGCCATGTAATTCATTATTAAAACCAAAATATGTCGTGCGAAAGCCTTAGGTGGTCCGATAAAAAATTATGTCCCGCTCTATTGAGTACACCAAGCTTTGTAGTGGTAATTTTTTTATCAAACTAACTGTAACAAACATCTGATGAAAAGTGATGACTGCAGCCCATCAAAACTTATAAATAGAAATTCAAGATGCATATGTTTTTCCACGCTTAAGAGCTAATATAGAATGCGCTACCATTAACCGGGATTCAGAATTGTTACTTTTTTCTATGGTATTGAGTAAGGGGGCTATCTATCCGATGGCGATCCTTCCCCGGTGGAGATGATTTATCTAAGAAACTTTAGAGATGTGAACTCTCTCAATGACACTGCACAAATAGTTGATAAATATGAAGGTTATATGAAGGACTCTTGAGGAGTTGGAAGGCTTGTATCCAAAAGTGAAGTTTTAACAGTGGTAACTACATACTATGTATTTAACACTACAGTTCGTTTCTGGGGCATGATTTATCGTTTCGACCGGGAAAAGACCGCATCGACATTGGTCCTTTCGTTTCGTGAGTCAAAAGGATTACCTTAAGTTGTGTTATGACGAAGCTTTCAGTCTTACTCCTGGTTGATAAAGAATGTGAATTGTGATTCCTAATCGATGATGAATGTCATGAGCTGCATGGATTCACTTAGCATTTTTATGGTGGTATCATTTTATAGTGGTACAGCTATATTGCAGTTTGTTTCTGGCTGCAGAGTGAACGGGTTAGCTCGACCGGGGCAGGACCACGCCCTAACAGAATATTAGCGTAATGTTGCTGTGTTTCGTTTGGTGAGTGCAGAGAGCTGGAGAATTTTATTATTGGTGACGAGGCATTCCATATCAGTCCTCAAGGATGGCAACACATCTGCATTATGATTCCTTGTCAAGGATGAATGTAGATGTCATGGGCCGCAGGAATCACTTACCATCAGGTGAACTCTTTTGTTACTCTCAATGGTTCGTTTGTATAGAAAAAATAATCAGGAAAACTGTATGCTTCTTTGTCACCCATATAAAGTGATATAAATAACATCTGTTGTTATTTGAATGGCTGTAGTTTTTTCTTATTAAATATGCGAAAAGAACGTGTGGCTGTCGACAAAAAGTATTCATTTCAAAGGAAAAAGTTTCCTTCTTTCAGACAAAGAATATAATTACAAGAAAAATCTTTTTGCTTCTATGATTATAATCGACCTTGTAGAGAAAAAATGAATACGTGCTGTATTTAATGATTCAGCGACAGTACTAGATTTGAACACTTTACTGTTATTAGAATAATCACACCACACAGTGCAGTGATTAGGGTGTGTTTGTTGAGTTAGTGGTTGCTGTAATGTGGATTCTGGGTTCGATTCCAAGATCAATATTGTCTGTCAAAAATTGTTAGTTTTCAGGTCTGTATTTTATGTCCCATATCCTAGATACCACACTACTTGAAACCTTGCTCCGATCTCATTGGCTCTGTGTTTGGGTAAATGCAACTACGGACCTATAGGAATCTACGGGTGCCGAAATTATCATTGGAGGAGTCGAAGACATCATTTTTAGCGTTGTGACATTCGAAACGGTACAGTAAAATTTATAAGTGTAGTCACGTAAAAAAGATATTCTGTTAAAATACAAACCAAAAGGCGTGACCTGGTAAAACTGTACGATAAATGTCGGAGGAAATGTTTAAGAGAAATTAGTGGATAAAATAATAAGGCCATTGAATTTCCAGGTTCCGTTATTGCGCTGTGGGCGTCGTACCGGCACAAACTGACTACTGAAAAACATGAATCACAGCTTGAAAGTTTGTTTTAATATGCAGCTTTAATAATTTTAAGCTGTACAAATGGCTGGGCTCAGTATTTAGCAAAAACACTATTAATGAAATCACTCCCTAATAGAATCATCATTAGCCTAATGGTCATTCGCAATACTAGAGGAGTTGCAAGAATAGAGTAGGTTCTTCTCACGACGGTATCTAAGGCGGTTCGGAAATACCGTTGGCGATAGCTGGTTTCATAAAATAGTAAAACTCCGTACAATCACCACTTTGTGTTTTGATGAATTGGAATGGATTGCCAACCATCAAGATATATAGAAGTGATATTGATAATTTAAAATCCCGTCATAGACCACTCCACGTTATGGCTTATAAAAAGTAATTCATATTCGGTCAAATCGTTGTCCCATTCTAGTTGAATCAACTGGCTATATTTATCTTTAGTCACTCTTTCAAAAAATGAAAAGCTTTTTCAAAAGCTTAAGCTATTTTACGAGCGTTGATCACGTAATATTCAAATTAGTCGTAATTATAAATTCTACTCAAGTAGCGTTCGTATAAAAATTAAAATAATGATGTCAAATTATTACGTATTTTATAAGTAAATATTTAACGCTATAAATAATTTTAATATTTAATTTACTCTTTATTGCATTAACCTAAATAAAATTATAAGTTCACAAGAAGCGGATTTAATGGTAATATCATACTTTACCAGTCAACCCAAGGTGTGATGACATATTGTGATAGGTATAACGATAACTAATTAATAAAAGGAAATGAATGAACTACTAAATTAACAGAACTTACTGCAAAAAATTATATAAAACAAAACGAGGCTGTAGGATAGTTTCCTTAATAGCAAAATGTTCAGGTACCCTCCGTACTAGTATGAAACTGTACTACGACTGAACTACTAAATTAACAGAACTTACTGCAAAAAATTAAACAAAACAAAACGAGGCTGTAGGATAGTTTCCTTAATAGCAAAATGTTCAGCTACCCTCCGTACTAGTATGAAACTGTATGACAGCAGGGCAGTGCGGCCAGTTTACTGGGAGTAACTACTCAAAGATATTACAGTACAAGCAAAATATACAGATTAATACAAGGTTTATTAAAGTTACATTAAAAAAAACAAACTACAAATTTTCAATATTTACTTTTTACGTTAAAATAATAGTTATATTAAGTTAAAAAATTAGATTATATTAGGTAGAGATTATGGCGCAACTATGAATTTTTCAGTACAATCATAGAAAGGTATTCATGAATTTCTACTTTCAATTTAAACTTTGTACATTTATTTAAGAGCATCAATTTATTTATGCGATTATAAAGCAATGGTCCCAGGAACGGAAAAATATGTTGGGCAAAACTTGTTCTACAGAGCGGAATATTATAAACAAACTACTGTCTTCGTGTATTGGATACTTGCGTTGGACGTGAATGTTCTCTAATAATTGTGTGTTTGATAAATACTTGTCTAACAGTTAAAACAGATTTTTTTTATACAATAATGCGGTCGGATATCTAAAGTTAAGAAAATTTTAAATTTTTATTATTGTTCGTTGTGCCCTTTAGATTTTTAATAATTCGGTTTTTCTTGCTCCACCCCAAACTATTATACCATAAGAAATTATAGATTGACACAATGCAAATTAACTAAAAGTAATATAAAAATATACAAATAAACAATAATATTTACATATATTTCAGCCTCTGATCTGCTCGTTTTGTAAGAGAATCCACAAGCTACGATCAAAAACACCTGTGTCCATCCTATTTAACAATATTTCAAATTAGAAAACAATATAGAAATGACTTTGTGCCATTTACCATTTTATTGTAACAGCTTTCGAAATACAAAACAAATTATGTCAATTTGTGACTTCACAACAATTCGTAACGTAGATTAATTTAACTCAAAACTTTTCTGCCTAAAAAGAATCCTCTTCCTTTTTACTTCACTAAGCCTGGGTTTGTTGTTCGTTTAAACAAGATGATGATAAAGAGGTGATTTCTATCGCGGTGATATCTTTTTGTTATTACCAGATAACATCAATTACGTGGGATATATACAGCTATATATATCGTAATTACATACTATATATATATATTCGGCATAGAAAATTTGCTATTGTCCTAAGATAACCACCAACATATCAGTGATAAAAGATATTTGCAATAATTAGTATTAGTAAAAAACATCTGGTTAAACTAAATCTACCGACAATGTTGGATTTTGTTAACCACTGAAGAATGCATTTATTATATTTTATATTTATCACTAACTATATTATATATAAGTTCACTGCTAGACCATAGATATACGGCTTCATTGTACGCCACACGCCGTAGTCGTTTACGCTCATCAGTTCGTATAACCATACGAAGATCGTTATTCTATTTAATGTTCTTTCTTATATTATGACGAGAATCTATGTAGAACAGAAGAACGTCTTAAAATGTTATTAAAGGTACAAACTGGTAATGCCATAAGGGATGAGGTGGGGCGTTGGGGAATACGAGCTATCTTTTATTCAAACAGATAACAAGACAACGTGAGAGTGTCCATAAGTAACGTTATTTTTACATTGTTTTATTGGAAAGTAAACTTAATTAACTTACGTCAACAACGTCAATTTACATAAATATTTGGCAATTATTTAGTTTTTTATTTTCAATTTCAAGATCGTTTCGTCTCAGTTGTTCATATTGTGGCCTAAACGAAGTGAGAAAACATCTATTTGCCTCCTATAGAAATCTAAATAATCATTATGATATCTTTTCGTGAAACCAATGTTTACGAACGAGCGCTCAGTCGACTGACGGTAAGTAATGATTGTAGTTCATTAACGCCTACATTCAATATCAACTAAGATTCAAGTGGGATGTGTGTTATCAGATTTGTGGATGGAGATGCTTTCTTACTAATAACAGGAATTTTACACCGTGAAAACGTTTGTGAAGCTTGAATCTAATGAAGAATTAGATATATTTTGAAGTTTTATTATAAAAAAGAGAGATATGCGACCCAAGCCGCGAAAAAAATTGTGATTTTATCGACTTAATGCAGCGTCTTACTGATACTGTAACACAAAATGCACGACATAGCTGAAGGGCTAGGGGCTAACCAAAAAACAGTTATGACTCATTTGCAAATGTCTGGATATAAAGCACGATATTTGGCTGATATAAAATTTCGATTATTTACACGAGCTCATTGTAGAAAGAAATGTGCACTCATTTGCGATTCTCTATAGAAAGGTAATGAAACCGAACCTTTTTTGAAAATATAGATCACTGGTGAGGATAAGTGGAGATCTACAACAAGAACTTGCAAAAAACGTCATGGTAAAGGAGCAAGTTCCACCAACTATAGTGAAACCTGGATTAACTCGCAATAAGGTGAGGCTGTGTGGGATTGGAAGGGTATCGTTCACTATGAGATTTTACCGCCGGGCAAGACCATCGATTCGGATCACTACTGCCAACAGCTCATGATACTCGAGCAAGAAATAGAGCAAAATGGCCGGAATTTGTCTCTTAGAAATCTTAAGGTGGTGTTAGTTTACATCAAAAGAGGAGAATCAAAACTAATTGTCGCAGTTTTTTGGTTAAAAGTTACAAAATTTCTACATTAATGGGATAATGTCACTACCTAGAAAAGAGAAACAAGATATCAAACAAAATGCTACATATATATTATAATCAAATGTTAATAAAGTATGATAAAAAATATTTTGAATTTATTCATAAAATATGAAAAACTTTTTCCCCGACCCCTTAATTTTAACTTTGTCTTTTACCATGTGAATTTATCAATGTAATCGAAAACATTTAGTCCTTGACCCGTTATCAAATTGAGCACTTTCGTTGTCAATAAACATAAAATAAAACAGAAGTCACGCCCTGACCATTTCGTAAAACTTTGACAAAGAACAAAATTGCAACTGAGGCCATTCATTTCTCACATTTTCACTAAGATGGAATATGTCCTATAATATTTTTATTGTTTTTGTTCACTGAGTCCAGAGTTGAAAAGTAACAATGATAGTGTCGTAATGAATTTGTAATTATTTTATCTCTGATTTCAACATAATTTGTATTCCAGCGCACTTCACCGGTTTTTTTTCATTTTAAATTAATTTACTGTCCAAGCCTACTCTACTTTGGAAGACATCACGAAACGTCAGTAATAAAATCAGTTTTAAAAGCTTGGTTCATGACCACTTACTTAATTTACCTGTACTCAGATAAGTTCATCATTCACTTATGGAATTTGGTGGTAGCTAATGCTGTATTGTATTGTATTACGTATATATATATAAATAAATAAATATATATATATATATATATATATATATATATATATATATATATATATATTTATGTATGTATTATTATTTATTAGTTATTTTTAGTCTTTTTTAGTAGAGTAACCCAGTGGAAACTAGACTTAACATATGGCAACCACTTTTAGCTGCAGTGGAATGGGTCGGCACAATGGCGGTAGGACTATATCTTCAATGAATAACAGTTTGAAATAAGCGGTAAAGAGGTATAGAACAGGTTATTCATTTACTGGTATTGAGACATTCCATCTCGATCCTCAGTCATCTTAGTCAGAAAGAAAAAGCGGTGCATATTGATTCTTTATTGTCACTGGATGAACGTACTAATAAGCTACATGCATCACCTTTCAACAGGCGAGTTGAGTGTGCTCAATTGTCACATTTACTTTCATAAAAATATCATTAACAGTCTAATTATTATAACTCTTTAATAATTCGCTGCTAATCGTGGGACTGCTAATTGCCGGATTGATGATTAAAAGCGAAGTTATACAGTACTCCAGAAATAAAAATTATACAGTACACCAGAAATAAAAATTATACAGTACGTCAGAAATAAAAATTATACAGTACTCCAGAAATAAAAATTATACAGTACACCAGAAATATAAATTATACAGTACGTCAGAAATAAAAATTATACAGTACTCCAGAAATAAAAATTATGCAATTACTCAGAAATAAAAATTATACAGTACCCAGAAATAAAAATTATACAATTACTCAGAAATAAAAATTATACAGTACTCCAGAAATAAAAATTATACAGTACACCAGAAATATAAATTATACAGTACTCAGAAATAAAAATTATACAGTACACCAGAAATAAAAATTCGATATCTGTCTACTAGCACCAATGAAATTGTTAGTTACAGTATTAAGTGCTGATTTTCTACGTCTTTGGCGGCGATAACGTGTGGGTAATAGCTTTGTAGCTTAATAGCTGTAAAATACACAAGCAATACTTTTTTATTACTCTAACACGAAGTGTAACACACATCGTTATTGCTAATATCGACATTACGATATACTGCACTCTTGTCGAGCAAATTACGTTGTATTTGCATAAATGTTTTTACTATACTACCAATTACAACTAAACTAAGCATTGATTTCATCTCGTAATAAGTAGAACATATCGTCGTTATCAAAATCAACAACATACTAATACTGACTATTATTTATAGAAAATAATTTCAATAAAACTTAATGACAGTTTGCATAAATATAGTAAATCTACATAACTTATAGCTTAAGCTAGCGTGTGATGTTATTACATGTATAATAAGAAACCGGATGTGCAAGGACCAATAAAAAGCTAACACCAAAAATATATCATTAAATTTTTTTTATATTTGACCACATATGTTTAGCTAATAGATAGATAGAGTAGGTGCATTTCTAAAGAAAATTTTATGAGAAGAAAACTATATTTGCAACTGCATAGCAATAACTTCAGACGTTACTAGTACATTTCGGTATTATACATATCTCCCAAATATTTTTCGAACATTGCAAATTGTACTGGATAGCGCTTTACATTAAATTGGAACAATGATTGAAGATATATTTTTTTATAAGTGGATTGTTATCAGCTTCCTTATGGATGACATAAATTATTATATTTATGAAAATTACTATAAAATGAATTATCTTATATTGTATGATTTCTTACTCGTCGTACATGAATTAGAAAAGGCAGTCGGCTATTGTTACGAAAGTATAAAAGGTATAAATAAATGAGTCGCCTAAATGTAGCGACCCCGTTTCATTCATACTCTTATCATTCCGCGTTCGACGTGGAGGACTGCTTACAAAGCTCTGCTCGGTATAGCCAAGGAGATGAGTTGGAGGAGAAAATACAATAACATTAATAAAAATAAGATAACTGAAGACAGAGAGGTTTTCGTTGTTATAACAAATGATAGACGGCGTAATATGAAATCAAATGTTTGCTTTATTGTCGCGTTCGTTATATAATAACAATATAGAAGCCATCTTTGTTATTGCCATGATTAATTTTTTATTGAAAAAACCTAAAATATTATTTCAGTTATGTTCGGTGATATACTCAACGTAGACATTCGCAGTAGAACGCAGTTGACCGACATAGTCCAAAAGATCAGCGAGCTAATTTGGGCTCGTCTTATAGCTCGTAGAACCTATAATCGATGTGAAAAAGATGCTCGAGTGGCGACCACGGATAATCGTTGTGTAGGAAGACTCCACTAGAAGGAGCGATGACTGATACACGTTTGGGAAGTGGTTTGTTTCTGACATAGTACAATACAACGCATATAATGTTTTGTTATCTATACGATCTTACGACAGGATTATTAAAATTCTTTTAAAATTAGACTTAAAAGATTTTTAAATATTGCATTAATAATAAAAGCTCAACGAACATAGAATTCCTCCACAAACCTAACTCTGAGCCGCCAACGTCCATCGATTTCATTTCGAATATTAAAATATCTCTATATCTATTTTTGTAAATTATGATAACATGCTTTGGAAATTTATAAAATGTGTGAGAGTAGACGTAATACTTAACAAGATACACGGCTTTAATTATTAAAAATTTGTGGAAATGTCATTACTATTGTATATACGACCGTCTCCATTCATGAGGTCTTGAATGAAGAAAATCCTATTCATTGTTATTGTCGGCAACATTAAAATATAATAAAGAACCACAAGTATTCTTCTCCATATGTCCAGTAAAACTAAAGGAATGCTTGATTCGACGTAAAAGAAATTGACAAGTATACAGTATGTAAAGCGAGAGGACAAGTTAAGGTAAGATACTATAACGGATTTATAATTAGAGATAATGGGCACCGAAGGAAAAGGTAGAAATAATCTGACGAAATGCAAATGTATAGAACTATATAGTCTTTTTGTTTGGCATTTTTAAAGAAGAATATGTTTTTAATCTAATTTCTCATTCTAGACTTTTCAAATATATTTCATTATAAATAGATAATATAAATGAAACCTAAAAACTGAGTTAGTTAAGCTAAAAGCAGACAAACACTAAATGATTAAGTAAGCGTTAACATTGTGCTTTGATGTCATTATTAAAGGCCGTATGATAAAGGAGAGGAAAGTCTTATATACACAGTTAAGTTAACGTTGCGTACTTTGTTAAGTTAAATACGTTTAATAAGATAAAATTACTATATTTATATACTATCTCTTTTTCTTTTTAAGTCGGCTTACTTAAGTCAACTGCAAGACGCAATTGATCTTTCCAACAATACTCCGCAGAAGTGGTGGTTTTGGAATATTTTACAGTGGTAAAGCCATGAATCATAACGTTGCTGAGTTTCTTATGCATTATATACTATTAGGGATTTGCGGACAAAATTACAGGTGACTAGACATTCTATCTTTTTTTTTTATTACATTGAGAGTAACAAACCAGCATACTGTTCACCTGATGGTAAGTGATTCCTGCGGCACATGACATATACATAAATCATTGACAAGGAATCATAATGCAGATGCGTTGTCACCCTTGAGGACTGAGATGGAATGCTTCGTCACCAGTAATAAAGGTCACCGGATCTCTATACTCACTAGACGAAACACAGTAGTATGCTGCTATTTCACGGGGGTATTCTGTGAACGCGTGGTCCTAACCCGGTCGAGCTGACCCGTCCATTCTGCAGCTAGAAACTGCAGAATAGCTCTACTACTATACATTTCTTAAGGGTGAACACGCCTGGGCATCTTGAATTTTATTGAGGATGGACACCGATCATGTTCACACCATCACCATCAGGTGAACTGTGAGCTTGTTTGTTACTTGAACATTTTAAAAAAAATTACCATTGTACCAAAATAATCCCCTTAATGCCCCCCGCGTTGGCAAACGCAATGTCACTAAACTTCCAACAGCGTTGCTGGTATACAACGACCAGATAGATTTCAATTTGGCGTAATCAAATATATTTTATGCTCGGATTTTTCGTTATCTAGCTAAAAATATTTCCGTTTTACACATATTGATTGACTGAACTAGTTACAAAGAATTATTCCCTATATCTTGTATATAATTTAAGTTAAATAATATTCCTTTCTATGTATTTGATACCTAAACCTCCGAGCGCTGCGAAAAACTGTCACGTAATTGGCTACATATACTGCTACGAAATTGCATAGGTGCTAACGAGATTCGAGTAATAACCATTTCCATGACATGCAAAATAAAACGACACTGCAAAATTATGAAATAAAATCTTTCTGTGAATATTTTCCAGTTTCTATTAATAATAAATATGAGAGGTTAAAATGGATATATAAATACAATTCAATGCATACAAAATACTTATATACGCAATTTTCAAATGAAAAGAAAAATGATGACAGACGGTTTCAGTAGACCTGAAATCAAAGATTTGTTTGCTAATCAAAATGTCTACGTACGTATGTACCTAGAACCTATTTCTTGATAACGACATACTCGGACATAGTCTATCTAGCTTATTATAGCAATAAGTTATAACAAATATAACAACTACAATGAATCCTAGCGTATTTCGGCCACACGATGCGCAGATACGACGATAGTCTCGAGAAACTGATTGTAGTTGGGAACACCGCAGGAAAAAGATGTCGCGGCCGTTCACCAACAAGATGGACCGATCAAATTAGAGACTCATCGTCCTCCAAGTTTTACATGATCGTAAGAGACGCGCTGGACAGAACCGGTGGAGACAGATCATCCGCTCCAAATGCAACCCTGATGGTGACCACGATCCTCAGACATGAGAGACCAACCCTTGAGAGAGAGATAATAAATATTATTATATTTATTATACCTTATTGATATAATAAAATGTAGTGTATAAAATATTAAATATTGATATTTGCGAAACAAAAGGTCTGTTGAATATCATGTAAACCTAATTTGGTAATGCACAGTTTCGTTAAATTATTTTCACGTTTTAATTAAAGCTTCTCTGAACAAATTACGCTTCCGAGTTAGCGGTTTCTGACGGACACGAAGGTGTTTAAAAGAAAGGAAATATTTTTAGCCCTGAAAGTGGAATCGGCATTAGAATTAACGAAAAAAAAAAGGATTATTCAACCGTTAACCGCGAATTGAATCTTTTAAATAACTTATATTATGTCTATGTTTTGTTATTTTATATTAGTTAAGTAATAAAAGTATAACTAATACAATAACAATGTGATTTCAATATAAATATAATATGATTCTTTATTATTAATTTAGTCGTATTTCAGGATCTTACGATAATATTAATTAAGAATAATTTGCCATCCTGGCCTGAATCAATATATTGACTACAATTTGATTTTTTTTCAATTTTGCTCTAACTGTATTTTCATTAATCACTTTCAATGTTCTAGTAGTTTAATTACATTTTTGTGGTGTATTAATGAACGGTTTTGTTTATTTTATTGTCACTGGACATTATATATAATTTATATGTTTCTTTTATTTCTTTGTGAATAACAAACGAGCACACAGTTCATTCATTGTACGTGATTCCAGCTGGTTTAGCTTTCAGTTAATCTTATTCCTCAGGGGGACAACGCAAGTGCATCTTGAAACTTTGTTGAGGGTAGTTTGTTCACAGTTGACCCGTTAGTAAGTGATCCCTGCGGCCCATGACATCCACATACATTAATCCTTGACAAGGAATCATAACGCAGATGCGTTGTCACCCTTGAGGAATTAGATGGAATGCCTCGTCACCAGTAATGAAGGTCTACGGATCCCTGCACTCACCAGACGAAATACGGCAGCATTATGCCGCTACTTTAAGCTGGTATTCTGTTAGGTCGTGCTCCTACGCAGGTCGAGCTGACCCATTCATTCTGTAGCATACATTACCACTTATTAATATATCAGTGGCCACTGATACTAAATTAATACTAAAATTAAAACATAACTACTTGATTAATAATTAAATACTACGATCAAAAAGTGAAGTCGGAGTATACTTTAAATTTACTTCAGTTCGATTCCAAGCCGAAAAAAAATATGTATATAATATTAATTATCAGTTTTCATAACGACGTGTTATGTGTCCGTCCTGGGTCCCGAATATTGACTCTGAACTTTCTGCCTCGTTATATAGGAAGTTTTCATTATTTACCTATTTTTGAAACGAAATTATGATCTTAAACTTATTTATCTACTCAAATCTGTTTCATAGGAAATATAAAATCTAAGGAAAAGCCAAGCAACGTAATAACTTTATTATGTACTGCCTTTATTAGTTAAAGGCTTAAGTAAGCTAAGGGATTAAGTAAGTTTAAACATCATGCTCTGATGAAGTTATTTAACAGCGTATGACAAAGGAGTGGAAAGAAGTAAACTTTTATCTATCTTTAAGGTATAGTTTTGTTAATGGGTTAAGTAAATGTTTGAAAGAAAAGACAATTCCACTGTTAGTTATACATCTTAAGATAATTAGTTAATTACTTAATTTTTGTAATTTAAACTTCTTTATGTGCGACTAAGAACGTTAATGGCGTTTTTTTTGTTTTGTCTGTTTGTGCACAAAACATTATGTATTTGATGAACGAGTACTGTATTTTCCGTATGTTTGTAACATCCTACGTAAGCATATCATAGCATATGGTTGGTAATGTTTTTATTACTAACTAACACACCTAACCTGACTAACGAGCACACCGTTTAACTGATGGTATTTGATCCCTGCGGCCATGAAACCCATACTTATCCTTAATAAGGAATCATAACCCAGATCCGTTTTCACCCCACCCACTTGGATGGAATGGAATGCTTCCTCAGCAGTAATAAAGATCTCCAGATCCCTATATGTACTTGCCAGACGAAACACAAAAATGTTATTCTGCTATCGGTCCGTATATGCCGGTCACAGCAGTTTGTTTAAAGCGACAGCAGATGCATTCAAGCTGTAGCTTGAATCAAACTGCTGTGTGTCTCTAGCACTGTCAAATATTACAACCAAATTTCCTTTACAGAGGATATCAGAAGGTATAAAATACTGTATCCAAAGAGGCCACCAATTTAAGTGTATCAAGTACCGTTTTTTATATTTATATAAAAAAGACATATTTAATAATCTTTCCAGAATGTTCGTAACAATAAACTCGTTGGGTATGTAGTTGCTTTAATAAATTATTAATAACCGCAAGGGAACGCTAGCATATTAATTCGGTCAATTTAAAATCAATTTATGAACGTGAAACGATTGGCCTTTTTTGTTAAGGGACACATCGCTTTTCATTTATTTATTTGATAACTAGAGTTGTTAAACAGACGTTATCAAATGATCAATGACACCTACCACCAGTATACGAGTTACTGGACCAATATATATCCAGTATAAGAGTAGATGTTGCTCAGTGGATATGACCTATATCTTATCCCTTGAGCAAAACCTAGCATCATCTTCTGTCCATATTAATACGTTTAGTGGTTAGCAGTTACTGCCCGCCTCGCGGTGGTTAATCAGTTACTTCATCTAGTCAAATAGTATTCCAGATGATATCAATAGCATATTTTACTTTACGTGATACTCTGAGTCTAGCCTGATGTATTTTCCAATTCTCCTTCGTATCGTAAAATTAAGTATATGTATTTTTAAATGTAACGTATTATTTGTAATATGCTGCTATCTCTTTTTTCTGAATGTACGCCGTGGAATGCAGGTTGACGATATAGCTCAAAGGATTAAAATACTGAAGTGGCAATAAGTCATATGATGTGTAGAAGCGATAAGCCATATGCGACCTCGTATTCCCGGTCGCAATGTTGTACGACTCCTACCTGCATGGTGTGTCGGCGTATAATGAATGCCTACGAGAAGTCGATGGAATCGATTGGCTCAGGACCTTGCTTTTGCAAGATACGGCTATATTCAGCAGTGTATTCTTCTTGGAGCTATTTTTATTGTGATATCCTCATGGATATCTAGTATCAAACAGGTTATATCAAATTCCTGTCAGTGAACCTATGGGTTAACTCAAGGTGCCTTTACTTCGGACAGAAATGATGTACGCGTTCGTACACAACCGTAGAACGACTGCAATCTTGATTTTATCAGCCGGAAAAAATAGCTTCACTATTCTTCCCTCAATTGTAAATGCTACTAACTGTTACCCAGTTAAATAGGATCAGGACGATTGTAAACCTAGATCTATTGAGAACGGCAATTTAATCTCCGCTACGAGCGGCGCTTAATATAGTGATTACCGTGACTCAGAGGCTCAATATCTAATTATCTAATAATCTACATACAATTAGACTAGGGATACCATAATGATTGTTTATCGAAGATTAAATCAGGACTTGGACCGTTCAACAAAATTAATGTGACATAAAATTTTAAATGTATTTTAAAAAAATTGTTGCTTCCCATATTACAATCATAAATTATCGCACAAGTATTATGAGGTCATTGCTCCCAATATTTTGGCAAGGAACGACATCGTCCTATCGAGAAGAATATTAAATATATGAAGGGGACGGCCAATCGTTATATAAAAACAAACGATATGATGAAAAAAAAATCAGTAAAGGCTCTTCGCTTTTTTAACCATGTAACAGAAAACATAAAGTAGTTATTTATGGCAATATTTTCTGTTATATTAATATTGATAGTACTGATTTCTTAACAAAAAAACAAAGTTATAAAACCTTCAGTGCATCTCATATAAAAATGTAAATAAGGTAGTATGAATATCGGACAGTGTTGATTTCAGTGTACTCCTTTTACGATCGAGTATTGCTAGGTTTCTATTTATACGTTGATATCTGATATATTATGCGTAATTTAGTAATTGGTGATTGCGTTCTAAATCAGTACTTTTGCAATTATCATTTACATCGGTGTCGGCACCGGGGATTAAAGTCGGCTTTTTCGTGCAAATATAAAATTCAAAATAAATAACTATATATAAGGCATAATGAAAATCTACTTCTGCTGTCAGTCTACTACTGGACGTGGGCCCCTTCCATGGCACGTCACTGAGCTCTTCTTCTCCAGTCTCTGCCCGCTGCCCTACGATTATCATCGCCCCATTTAGTTACAGCCCCATGTTTGCCGGTTCGCGGTCTCCACTAAAGAACCTTTTTGCCCCAGCGGCCATAGGTTCTGCGGTATATATGACCTGTCCGCTGCCACTTCAGCTTGCTAATTCGTTGAACTATGTCACTTTAGTTCTCTGCCGAAGGACACGCGACAATTATGAAATGTGAAGTCAAGAACTCTTGTTTTAGTCCGGTTATAATATGGTCTTAAAACAAATGACAACACACAAAAATTCAGTATTCCGTAGTTAAGGATCATAGCGGACTATGCATATATTGTATTGTGAAAAAAATATATAAATTTATTTTCTAACGAACCAAACTTTAAATATTTTTTTTAAACGGCGAAATGTCTACAAGTTTAGCGAACGTAACGGTGAGCCTGTATGAGATTTTTGCTTCAATTTATAAATTGGTTCAATAACGTTCTAGAATTAAGAATTATTTTAAACTACAATTAGAAGCTTTTTATGATTATAAGGGCGATAAACGAGTATGTATACCACAAACATCCATACTAGAAGAAGGTTCAAGGTGCTCGTGCGTTGTCAACCCTAATAGTTACCCTAAGGGTTACCGGATCTCTACACTCACCATATCGAAGTTCATCAGCACAATCACAGCAGAATTATGCTGTTACTTCACGCTAATAATCAGTGAGATTATCGTTTCACTTTATATTTATATACTATATAATATTATGATACATAGTATATATTATGATTATATTACAAAACGTTTTTAAATACAGAATTATATAAAAAACTATGAATAATGTGCAATTACCACTTTATTTAAAATTCCATCCAAAAGCATTATATTAATAAATATCTTTCAATGTTATAAAACTTCACGATTATATAAATACTGCTTACGTATTTTAACGATTCTCTCTGCTCAGTCAAAGCTTTGCGCACTGCAATTCGCAGTTGATTCGATTTAGAGTGCGGTAAGTTTTCATTTAGTTTTCACATACGTGCTGTACAAACGTGTTTGTTAGAAATTTTCCTCACGTGTGAGGATTTTGAATTATTACTAAGAGTAATTATTATATTTTATAATTATAATAATTTAGAGTACAAAATTATTATATATTAATATACAATAATTTTGTACTACGTCGTGAAATTGAATTACTCTATGATCTTTATGGAATGAGGACCAATTATCTTTATATAGAGAGATAATTATTTTTATATAGAGACAAAAAAGGTTCTTTTTAACGTTATACTCAAAAATAATCAATTCAAAATATTATTGTGTGACTAACTGTATTTATTCACATTTTTAAGCATGCTCAGACGATGTCATATTAAAAAAGAAAAGGAAGTCGAATTTTATTTTTAAATAGAGTATTGGTAACAGTTCAACTGCGTATTCGAAGACATCATATATCTTAGAATTATTTTTATCAAATTTAGATACGCTGTTCTTTTACGATATTTTTCTTGATGTCGAAGCATGCAAATTAATTTGAGTATCACCAATTGTTGGTTTTCGTATCTGGGTGTGTTTGTATACATATTATATATATATATATATATATATATATATATATATATATATATATATATGACGCGTATTGCACTGCATGTTTCGAAATATAGGACATGTTCGTCATCGTTAGTCCACCTAGTCTGAGGGGTTCCAACTTTACGTTTTCTGGCCCGTGATCTCACTCCACTCGTGAACTCATTTACCCTAGTATGGATCCGATGCCACTTAATTTCGCTGGTCCGGTGGGCTATTCCTATAATTTTCATTTCGTCCCGTAACACCGGAATTTGATCCTTCAAACTCCCAACATAAACCTTTCCTTAGCTTGCTAATCGCCCTTTTTTATGACGTTGAGAGTAACTAACGAGCACACAGTTCACCTGATGGTAAGTGACCTCGTCTCTAGTAATAAAGGTCTCCGGGTCCATACACTCACCAGATGAAACAAAGCAACATTATCCCGCTATTTTACGCTGGTATTCGGGCCTGTGGTCCTACCCTGGTCGAGCTGACCCATTCATTGCTGCTGCTAGAAACAAGCTGCAGTGTAGCTCTACCACTGTTATATTGTTTCAACAACCGTACCGTAATTGATCATGTTTCGTCTCTGTATGTCATGACAGGTAGGGCGCACTGATTAAAAATACGTTTTTAGACTTTAACTAACTAGAAAAGAACTCATCGTAATTTTCCGAATGCTGGAGTCACTTGGTTTAATTTTAAAACATCCTGTGAATTATAAAAAGTTTATTTCTAAATAATTTCATGAGCTTTATTTCGTATCAAGGCCAGGAGCTTACATCGGCTATGCCAATTGAGACGAAAATAGAAAAGAATTGCTTAAAATTTTTATGTAATTAAACGGTGACAAAACATAACAGCAGCCCATAACGCATATGATCACGTTTGATATTTTTTTTCATGAAAGAATATTGAAACCATAGGCGGGATAACGAGACTCAATAGAAACATTATAAATGGGTTGTGAAGACCATTTATATCAACCTAAATAAATTATGTTTGAACTGAACCATTTACCAAATTATTCCTCGATATTTATTTTCACTGAACCTTTTGCACAGCGTTTTCGCTGTTACTTTTACTATTCGATCTACTGTTAATTAGTTTTACATCACGCCCTAATAGGCATTGAACGATAGCAGTTGCAAAAACACATTTCTCTAAAGCAATAATTACACAAACAACAGTTTTTAATAGTACAACTTTTGGTAGCTGCTGCGGTTACTTTCGTGTCGACCAATGAGTCGACTCGACCAAGACCAGGTTTCACAGAACACTACGTAAAAATAGCATATTTTATTCAGTCTGTACAAGGTATTGAAATATTTAGCTGTGTGTAATCTTAATGTATATATTAGGTTAAGATTTTGATTAAATTAATGTTATTTAAAAATATGTGATAATGAACTTCGACCGCAGACGTTGTGACCTAGATAATGGTGGCTGTATTAAAATCTCACGCCGCGTTATATTTTATGTATCACAATTTATATGCAGCAGATTCACAATTATTAACTGCAACGTAAATGGGTTAACTCGGCCAAGAAAGGGTTTCGCCAGCAGAATTTAACAGGATAAAATGACAACACTATTCATATTCTTAATTTATGAATAACAATAATACCTTTGGGCCATTCTTATTTGAATGAATAATTTTACGTCAAAATTTCTCAGAATACCAACGTGAAACAGCAGCATAAATGGAGATATCCAATACGGGTAACGAAGAATTCCATCTTAGTACCCAGAAGTAGCGAAACTTGTCGTACGACTTAGGGACCTTCAAGCCTATATATTTCTTAAAGTAACGGATGTCCAGAGGCGGAAATAATTATTTTAAAGAACTACTCTTTTTTTTTTGCAACGCTTATTGTTATTTTATCTATGATTTGAAAGTATTACTTGGTCTTATTTTAATTTGGTTTTGTTTGCTCTTAAAGTGTTCTATATAACAATTATAAAAATAATAATAATATAAATATATAAATATATTTATAATATAAATATAAAAATATAAATATAACAATTTATATTTCTAATTATCTAAATAATGTAAATCCGTTCTTGGCCTTAAGTTAAGCTCACGTAAAATATGTATATTTTATTAAGAGCTGTGGATTTTGTTCAACAATAAAATAAAATACTCGAATACATATGGAAACTTTAACTTTATCTCTGTGACCGTAGTAATTTACGTTTATTCTGTACTTGTACTGCTTCTAACATTTTTTTATTTGTCATATACTATACAAGCGTTCTTCACAGTGTCTGTCAAATTCACATTTGGCCCACGTGGCGAGCTATTATTAACTAGATTTTAGGTAAAATTTCCAGATAAAACTAGACTAAAGACCGTCATCATTGATATTATTAACCATATTTTTTATGTAAAATTTCCAGATAAAATTAGACTAAAGACCGTTATCATTGATATTATTACTTTGTGCAATGATTTATATAAATAGTCAATACTAAAGCTGTGTATAGTGATAGTAATCTAAAAATATGCTATGTTGTTCTTTAAAATGTTTAAAAACTTATTTGGTAGGAGTTCATCAAACAAAAATCATTTGTCTGTTGCCATATTGGCCAGAAACAATAGAGACCTATTAACTCGCGCTCGTTTTCATTGCGTCAAAAAGTTTCAACTTCGCAACAATATTTTAATTAAAATTGACGGTTGCAATTATCTGATACCGATACTTATTTACGTTTTTGTGTTTTCAGTGAAAATTTTTGTCCAGTATATTATTTTGAAGAATATTGTGGTATTCACACTACTAATTTTCTGGTTAACCATTCCAACTAAGCTATATGCTTGTGATAGGAGATGTTCACGACAATATTCGAATGGCGGATTCGAACCTACGACCTTAAGATTCCTAGACCGTATCATAAACCATTAACCTGATGATAAGTGATGATCGTGTCCCATGACGTCTACATCTATTCTCAACAAAGATTCAAGATGCACATAGGTATATACATTGCCGATTCTTAGGAACTGAGATGGAATGCCTCTTTATCTGTAGCATTACATTTTTTAAAGTAGAGTTGGGTAGAGCTACACAGCAGTTTGTATCTAGCTGCAGAATAAATGGGTCAGCTCGACTCGAGTTGGACCATTCCCTCACAGAATACCAGCGTAAAATAGCAGCATAACGCTGCTGTATTTCGTCTGGTGAGGAATTTGGAGACCTTTAACGAGACATTCCATCTCAGTTCTGAAGGGTGACCAACGTATATGCATTATGATTACTTGTCAAGGATAAATGTTGATGTCATGGGCCACAGGAATCTGTTACTCTCAATGTAATAAAAAAAAAGTATGGTCTTAGGATTCCTATATCAAGTATACGAAACACGGCAGGGTCATTCTTCGATTTCAGGTTGGTATTATGTGTATGGTGTGCTGGTATCCCGGGTCCAGAAACCGGCTGCAGCGTAGCTATACTAGTATAAAAATACAATTGTAACTAATACATATTAACCACCATACTACTGTTAGCAAAATAACGCAGGGTTGGCGCGCCCTCTGTGACACAACATAAGATATAATTTTTTTATAATATATATAAATAGGTGCATACCAACAAGCAGCATAACTGATGGTTAATAATTACAGCCACCCATGGACATCCACAACATTTATTTTTTAAACTCAAACTCTCATCAACCGTTCCTTTGATGTGCTTCACTGAAACAAGATAGTGTAAGGAAAAAGCTACAACGTTAAAAGCTTTATTATGTACTACTATGAATTAATAAATACTTAAAGTAAGCGTTAACGTCGTGCTGTTATGAAATTATTTAAGGGCGTATAAGAAAGGACAGGAAAGTCTTTTATCTACATTTAAGGAATTGTTGCATTTATGAATTTAGTATATCATATATTGTTAAAGTTTCTTATGTTTTTTTTTTTGTTATTGTCAATGTCCTCATCTTAGCCTGTCTTTATCTCAGATCATATCTCTATTAGCGTTATATCAGATATATATCATATGAAGCACGATAACATTATTAGAATAATTTGTGCGTCATTAGCATCGCATTCGCAGTTTGTGTAAATCTAACGTTAAGTAACGTAAGCTCCACTAAGTTTGCATACATTTCAACTTTGAAGTTAGATGCATAAGCTTCACCGGGAAAGGAACTTCACAGACAAGGCCTTCACAGAATATTCAACATAAAGTATATATAAGTATATATGTGGACTCAAAAATTACTTTGAAACCTGTAACCCAGTCAATAGCCTAATCCATATTTCATTATATTGACGTTTATTTTAGAAAATATCATCTGAAAACGAAATAGAAGTTGTATATTTTTATCGGTGTCTACTGTCCTACTTTAGCTTCGAACTGTGTCGATATTTTTATCAATAAAAACTTCTCACTGGAAGCTAGAATTAGTCAAGGAGTATAATTATATAGGCGAAAAAGTTTCCCCGGAAAAATAAAGAAATAGTTTTTCACGTTGTATGGAATTTTTTATGATATAATTTAGTTATATGTCTTACGAGGTCAATAAAGTTGCTTGCAGGAATAATCATTAATTAGGAGGATTTGGTGCTCGTTTCTCAACCTTATCTATTTTTTTACTAATATTAGTTGATTTAAAAGATAAGATGTTATTGAGCACACAGTTATTATTTTATCTATATTTAAACGAAGATTCAAAATGTCGTCATCCCAAAGGACTGTGACGGAATGCCTCGCCTCGCGGTAATTGTGCCTTTGTTTGTCTTTGAACTGTGTGCTCTTTAGTAACATCTAGTAATAGTATCAGAGTAAAAAGTAAGCCTCAACGTTATTCCTATTGTATATAATTCTCCCAAACTAACTACATCATTACTGTAACACTTTCGAGCAATATCCAGTTCTATTTGTATATGTTTTTTTTATTATTAGACGTGATGAACGAGTACACTGTTCATCTTATTGTAAGTGATGATTGCGGTACATGAAATCTAGATTCATCCTTAACGAAGATTCAAGATGTACATGTATTGTACATGCACCCTTGATAACAGAGATGAATGGCATAAGGTGGTAATTTAGGGTGTTATGTTGTTAGTATGGAACTTTCAATGCTGGAGATTTGCTTCGTTTATGCTATTACGTAAATATGAGTACAATTTGAAATCTGGAATTTATTTCTATAAAATTATATTACAGAATTGTTATTAAACTGTTTCTGAATATTGATAATAATTCTAAAAATCCAAATAGGATCAGGATAACTTAAAATTCTTCAAATAAATGTTTGCTTTTTTATACCTATTACATATATTAACAAAGTTTTTACTTGAATAATATTTGATGATTTTAATTTTAGGTGGTTTCGCGCCAATAATTTAGTATAAGATGATATGTGAGCTTAAAATTATTAAAGCTTTGTTTTTGAAAGAGAAAATACTGCGCAAAGATATCAACAAAATTGATTCGATTATATTTAAGTTGTAATAAATGTTAAGGAAGTCCTGAAATATTTAAAAAATAAATTCATATAGTACATATATTTTGAACAGATAGTTCATGATAAGTAAAATACGTATAATATATAAATCTGTATTATAGAGACTATAATAAAAATAACTATATATTATATATGTTATAACTCAGAGCGCAAAAATACCTAACGAAGCAACGTGTGAAATTATGCATGTCTGGTCTAGACGTCGCCAAGAACTAAATTATGTACGTATAGCAGAATTGTATCATTTACTTTATTTAGAAAACTGTAAGTAGAATGCAAAACTTGATTTTAATTTTTATTAAGAAATTAAGGAGAAAGCTTCGTTCTTCGTTTTATATAATGTGTTAAATGAGCGCACCTGATGGGAAATGACAACTGTAGCCCAAACACCTAAATCTTTGAGAATGGGTTTAAGTGTTTGGATTATCCAAAGATTATCCGTCAGGTCTGATATGGAATGTCTCGCTTCCAGTAATTGGGAGACGTAATCCCTACAATCACCAAGCGAAACACGGCAGGGTGGTGTTATTTCAGCAACCATACATTTTTTTACCGAATTTACCATGGGGAGTGTTCGGAAGGGTTGTACGGATTAATTCCACCCGCTGAGTTTAAACATCGGACATCACGACAGAATTCCAAATTACATCCTCATCATATCTATAGTTGGTAATCCAACACTGTGCGCTTTATGCGATATTTTCTGCCACGCACAACTAATTTGTGGAATCAGCTATTGCCAGAGGTATTTCTGAAACTTTGTGACCTTCGAGGAAAAAGCCTATACCTTTCTTAATGACAGCGCATCTGTGACTCCTCTGGTTTTGTCTTAATGTTCATAGGCAGCGGTGATCGCTTTTAATCAAGTCACCTGCTTGCTCGTTTGCCACCTATTCTATAGAAAAAAAAACATATTGATTGGTGTGTGAATGGCCCTTCCCGGATCTAGGTGACCCGACCCTTTTATGATTTAGGTAGATACAATACAGTATATACAGTAGTTGCAATGTGTTTCTACCTAATTTTATGAATAAAACAATTCATCTCCATCATAAAGATCTACATGTCCGACTTGATGGCCTAGGTGGGTGTCTCGTTAACAGTAACAGAGTCATCACTATAAGTTGACAGATAAATATTTAATATTTTTCTGTTCTTTTCTAAAGGTTAATGTGTGTTAATAATGAAATCTGTTTGTTGAATGCGATGAAGCTGTAAGAGCCGCATAGACTAACAGAACTAGCAACAACAGATTCTATCTAGAATCTGTTTGAAATATATTATGATATGTATCTCTTTTTTATACAGCAGTTAAAAATATGATTAACGCTGAAATAAAAGTAAATTGGAAACTTTCATGATTTTTTTACATTGGAAGGCTAAAGGTTGGGAATTGAGTACGAAAGCGCTTTTCCATTTACGTAAATGTAAAGTTGAATGGATTGTTTGCTGTAGCTTCTGTTATTGATGTTTGACAGCAAACTGTAGTAAGAAGGTAAATGGACTTTCATCTGAACCGAGCCTGTAGTAGCATTTTTTTTCATTTTAACATCCGCTCATGGATGGAAAACTATATTTAAGACGAAATAAATAATAATATGAGACATAATAACAATAAAAAAGTAAAACTTTCTATAAACTTCAGCAACCTACACTGGTAAGGGAAATTGGCACTGGTAAGGGGCGACTCTACAACTTGATTATCAAAGATGGATGTAGATCTTGTAGCATGTCTTGTAGGGTGTGATGGATTCGCTTACAAGGTGGGGAGGTGTTGAAGAGATATATGATAGATCTGTGGAAACAGCTGCAGTATAAAAGGGTTCGCATATTTTAGTTAAATAATTATTGTGTTAGGAGGTTCGTGTAATGTAAATTGTTATTGTTATGTTAGGATTAGAATAGTTGGGTTAGTATAGGATAAATTATTGTTCAACAACAATCGCTTTGAATACGACGACAACAGTTCTAAAGCGACTGTAAATTGTTTTACGCAAATAGACGATCGTATTGCTCATACGATCACAATACGTGGATTAACGGAATCTTTTCGTCATATATTTGATCGGCATGGTTATCAATATTGATAATGGCGACATCTTTGGTTATTACACGGCAACTCAAGCAATCAGCAAAAATAGAAGCAATATGTTGTCATCATTTTACTAATCCGATCTAAGACATATGCGATTGTATTGCACGAAGTTTTGTATAAGGTTTTCAAGACACGGTATTTGCACTTCATCCGTATCGCACATAAAACAAAAATCCACACATTCATGTCATACATCCAGACTTGAAAGCCATCGATCGAAGTTTTGCATAAATATTAGCAGTTACCTGAAGTAGTAATAAGCCGGCAATATATCCCGTCGAACTGAAGACGTATGAGTAAGAGACAGTGGGGCGTATCGTAGAAAGAAAAACGACTTAATATGTTTGTGTATGGAAAGTTAATGGATGTAAGTGGCTGAAGATATTTAGGTGAAAGGACTGATATAATGATGATATTTATGATGTAATAATAGATGTCGTTTAACTCCAAAAAGTTTTGAATTATCTACCAGAGTCGCCGACTAGATGTAGGTATCATAAAACAGTTTAATATATGAATACGAATAAAACAATGTATCTTCCTTCTTAGGCTGGGTGTTAGTTCACTAAAGCACCGCCAGTTGTAAGCTGCGCACGCGCAGTCGACGGGTGTGGCGAGCGCGTGCGTCCTCCATGATTACGTGCGTGCGCTGCAACAGCTGACACGAGCTGGATGACGTCATGTCCAACAAGAAACACTCACCGCAGCCAAGTAAGTCAAAGGAAATATAATTTTTTTTTAGTAGCTCCACTCTTAAAGGGTCGATAGAATGAAAGAACTTTCTTAATCTTTATTATTATTATTTTAACAATCTTAATCAATAATAAAATTAAAAAACATAATTTTTTTATTTATACAAATTGTAAATTTACACCTATGTTTATATTTAAACATCGTTAAAAATGGAGAACTAGCAAATGAATCTCCGCAAATTTCAGTTAAAAATTAACAAACGAGCACGACTTTACTAAAGGTAAGTGATGCTTGCTCTTATCTATTTTATATTCATGAATAACTCATCTAGGGGCCTTTTGGAGTTGGTAAGAGATGTGTAGTCTACCAATTCTGGTAGTCTATAGAACTATGCCTTAATATTCGCTTTTGAAGGATACTCTGTGATGATGTGAATGTGATGAATTACCTCGAATAACTTGGGGTGAATCTATAATTATTTCTAAGGTTTAAAATAACAAATACCTTATCGATATCGTCGAAATCTATTGTTAATTATTCAAACTCATTTACAAAGTCATTAATATGAAAAGTTAGATATATAACTACGACGACTACTTTAACAAATGACACTTAGTTTTAAGGGATATACAGAAATGTTAAGATGAAACTCCCTTTTTATTAACTAAATTTTTTCGCTACCAAGTGTAGGTTAAATTACAGTAAGCCACGTAGTACTCTAGGTACTCTAGGATGACTTGACGTACTTTCTATATTGATTTTTTTTTAAATGATAAAGAGTTTAAAAAGTAATTGATCTATGACGGTAACATCTATACTTGATAAGAAGTTTATATGCAGATGCGTTTTTCTACACGAGAACTACTCCAACTGCGCACATGCGCGAGTTCATGCGTTCGTTCTTTCTACCTAGGCTCCAACTGCGTGCGTGCATACATGTTTACGTGCATGTGTGGGTTCGCATGTGCATTCTTTCTGCCTAAGTTTGTATTATTGCGAATAATATGGAGCAATGACTGAAAGTTTTACACTTGTTATCTGTAAAAAGTGTCATCGTTCGACTACTGAACCTCAACCATCAAACAGCAAGGTGCATTACAAACATGGTTAGAAGAATTGAACAGATTATACGGCTCCCATACTTTCTCACACCTTAAAGAAACAAGTCAAAACTAGAATTATAATATTATCATTAAAAACTACCTAAAAATTATAACAAGCCTCATATACACCTTCGCGTTATTTTATCACAAACAAACACGTACAATGGCGTGACACAAATAATTCCCAGATGGCCGCGGCTTTATAAGCTGTCCTCCATTGTTTTGCATTAATAACAGAAATAACTACATTTTTTACAGGTCATTGACTTCTTTGGGTTTTTACAATTCATTTACATTTCTAGTTGTCGCAATGCGTAAGGTTTTTGCCGTAAAAGCCGTGTTAATGTGTATTTCATTTCATAATACACATACTTTTGGTGCTAATTTAATATGTTTTTAACTGTGTAACATATTGTTACAATAGATATAATTTTAAATCTATCTATCTTCTAAAACCTTTTCCGTATACGAAATCGTAAATGTATATAGGATACAACTTTATTTTTAATTTAGTTAAATTCAGTACATACATACTAGAATTCTGGCCGGTGAACCATGCAATACTTAAACGCTTGAATAGAAAGCTAGTATACGTGACTCTTTTATGCACTAGTTACTTAGCGTTATAAACTTTTCTAGGATGTAGAATTTGAACCCTTAAACACAGCGGAACACAGCTCAACGTTACTCGATAATAAAGCTCGGTCGGATAAGCAACAAAGTTACTTTCACGTGGAAGTAAAACTTAGTGGAAAATTGTAAAATAAGACAATTGGTGACTCTCTTAACACATATGAGATAAAATTTTATGAAATATAGACATAACATTAATAATAATATTGAACGATAGCGAAAATTCTACTTAATCTAAAACATGCATGCACACACCAACACACACACACACACGCGAACACAAATACATATGAATGCACATATATCATGCAATGGAGTTAAATATGGAACTTTCGATACGTTAATTATTAAATGTTAAGAATGGTTATGGATGGGCATGGGAATTTCCTAACACAAGCCAATTCTTGCCTAAAGGCGAGAGCTCCAAACACTGATTGATATAATCAATCGTTAAGAGGAGTCTACATTTGAAAGTTGAAATGATCATCACCACGAATCATATTTATAAAATTATATAAAAAGTTGATAAATGGCAAAATTAAAAAAAAAATTAGAAAACTATTTAGTACCTTTTAATATCTATAATATATTTAAATTAAGACTACGACTACCTTGATATAATCAATCGTTAAGAGGAGTCTACATTTGAAAGTTGAAATGATCATCACCACGAATCATATTTATAAAATTATATAAAAAGTTGATAAATGGCAAAATTAAAAAAAAAATTAGAAAACTATTTAGTACCTTTTAATATGTATAATATATTTAAATTAAGACAACGACTACCATCCCCGTTTTAAAGTTGAACTTTGGTAATCTGACATTTGGCAACAGAAAACCGTCGCTAAGTACGGTCTGCAAGAAATATATTTTGTCGTTTTTGTTTGGAGCCTGTTATTTTTATTATAGAATAGGTGGGAAACGAAAAAGCAGCTCACCTGAGAGCAATGTTGGTACAGTTTTTTGTAATAAATATTATAATAATATACTTTAATGATAATATTATATAATACTTACGGAAATATAATTGAGGTGCATTCATTTTTATCTAGTATTAACAAATGTTCTTTGTGAAGTATATACAAATGTGGAGTACAGAATTCTATGCTGTTTTAGTTGGCTACCATGAGGACACTCGGTAGCGTCACCGGAACTTACGTTCTCCACCTACGACTTTAACAACTCTTCAGTTTTTTGTTCATTTTTCTTTAACTGTTAAGTTTATAACAAAGAGGGCTTTGAGTTTTAATAAGGAAATCTTTCTTTTGAAAGTAGATTTCATAACAATTAGCTTTGTGTGCATTATTTTTTGAAGTATGACCGTGAAAAATGAACACACACTTCTTGCGGCCGATGATTTTTCCATCCATTCTTCCATAATTAATGATAATGGAGGTGATTTGTCACCTGCTGAAGTTTAAGATGGAATGCCTTGTCTTGAATGATCTTTCTTATCTTATCTTATCAATTTTATCTATTTTACTTTGTTGGTATTCTGTGAAAGCGAGATTGACGTATTCGCTAATTTAGATTATGGTTACGGCTGAATGATATTAAATTTAATCCCCTTGTAATTCAAAATAGTGGTAGAGCTACGCTGCAGTTTGTTTATAGCTGCAGAATGAATGGGTCAGGTCGACCGGGGTATGACCACGCCCTCACAAAAATACCAGCGTAACCAACCAGCATAATGCTGCTGTGTTTTGACTGGCGAGTCTAGGAATCCGGAGACCGTTATTATTGGTGATGAGGCATTCCATCTCGGTCCTCAAGAGTCAAGGATGAATGTAGATGTCATGAGCCAAAAAAAACAAATATATAATACCAAATCCAGAACAATATGTACGCAAAATAAATTATTGATTTTCGACTATGGGTGAGTTGTATGTCCCGCATGTCTGTTAGCATCTTAACTTATTTCTCCGATCTTATACGTTACACAGGCGCTTCTGTTGTTTGTATAAATGCATCGGCACTAAAATATATGCCGCACAGTTGGTGTAACCTAGTAATAGGTACAACAGATAAATACATTCCGAGAAAAGAGATTTGTACATTGGGTTCTTTCTTAGTATCACATATTTCAATATTACTATAATTGATACAAAAAAATTAAACGAGAAATTAAACCAATACCGAATAAAGTAATTGGACGATAAAAATACAGTCCGTCCAGAACCACTAAATATCATCATAGCAATTCCGTATTCTGCAAGTAAGTCTTAGTATTTTGATAACAGGTGGAATTAATAAACTTATTCGACTTACCAAGATAAACTTCGATGCAGACAAACTTAACAAAATAGAATAGATAAGAATAAAAGTAATTTAAACTTAGCAATTATTATTGCATATGAATTGATACGTATATAAAATCTTCTAAATGTGTGACTTATTTTATTTATTTTTATATATTTAATAGAGTCCATACAAAGTCAATTTAATGTCTAATTTTATTAAATTAGACCTGATAAGACGGAGAAATAAATTATCTTAGTATTCCAGCAATTAGTGTTGTCAAAGATAAAAAAGTTGTAGAAATGATTTATAAAATAATATAAAATACTTTTATTGATTTTATTACTAAATATAACGTTACACAGATCTAATATTTTCGTCGTATCTTTAATTTTTTTTTTATTTTATTTAAACGAGCACCCAATTGATCCGGTAAAAGATTCTTGCTTTTCATGACGTAAGAATCTTGGTGTTCTGTGTTCTGAATCTCTATGGTGGTGTTCTATGAGGGCATGGTCCTTCCCCTGTCAAGGCAGCCCATGCAGCTGCAGTTAGCAACAATATGCAGAGTAGCTCCACCATTTTTATTTTTTTTTACTTTAAATTATTTAATTATTTACTTCAATGTCTTTGTTCACTCTGTATTAAAGCAACAAATCATTCCACAGTGCGTTAGCCTCTTTCAATCAAGGCGCTGCAACCAAGTGATAAAAAATTTCTAATTTAGCTCGTGAATTCTGGATTGTTGATAAGACAATCCTTGTCTTGTTCTTGGCTTTTAATTGGAAATCACTTTATATGGTTATTGAACAAATCTACAAAATATTCAAGATATACGAAGACACGTTGCGAGGACTGAGATCGAATGTCTCGTTAACTGTAATCGAATCGCCGGATCACACTCGGAGTCCACCTGACATTCGAAACAGAGCAGTGTTTTGTTCCTATTTTACGCTGGGATAGACTGTTCCATTTTTTAATTTAATTATGTTACCAAAAGATTAGTAAACTAACTAACTATTAACTACTATTAACTTACTAACTAGTAACATTAATAGGGAAGATACTGAAGCTTGTAACACATTTTACACTAGCACAGCTTCATAGTTACCACCAACTTGTACTAATGTCATGTTACAAATAAAGATTATTATTATTGATGACATATTAGCTAATCCGTTCATGTCGCATCTACAAATTAGCTCTGCCTTGTATACAGCAAGTTTAGCTTAGCTTACAATAAATAAAGTAATGAAATATTCGAATGTCATTCTATATCGCGCTTTACGATATGTTCAGCAGTATTTATAATAATGATGTTAACACTGAAGAAGTCTTTTTTGGAGGGCCCTTAGGTTTGTATACATAAAGTATGGTAAAAGTTCAGTCATAAAGATTGTAAGTGAATTAATCGATATATAAGCGGTAGCCACAATGCAATTAGGATCTTATAACATGAATGTATTCATGTCAGCGATAATATTCAAATTTTGTGTTCTACGTGATCATATAGATTTATTAATCGATAAAAAAACGAAACTCCTATCTTTATTTGCCTACGATATATTTAATACCTATTTTAATCACAATGATTATTTATTATGAGTTGAATTTTGTGCTCGGTTGTCCCACGTTTGAATATTAAAAAAAAATATTGAGTCTAAGTAATTTACTGTTTATAAAATTTAGCGAAAATTCGGTGTAAACGGACACTCGTATATGTTCCCCTGACCGAACAAGGTACGTTCCGTGTTTTATTCGCCTTGAGCGTGGAATACGTAAATTTTTCCTGTCATATATAACGAGCCCTCTTCTATTTTTGAACGCAAATTATAGATGGACAGAAAAGCAATTTATTTGTACATTTAGTCACCTTGTAGTCCTATGCATATGTATTATGTATCCAATGATGTACATAAATATAAAAAGAAAGTTTATAAAGCCACGTGGCACCTTCATTCTATTGGAGAAGGACTATCCCTTCTTTAAATACCTGTGTCAAGCGCTAGCATGAAGTTGCTGTGTTTCGTTTGGTGAGTCTAAAACCCAGTTACCACTGGTGGCAAGGGGTTCCTTCTCGGTCTTCAGGGGAGAAAGCATATGTAAATCTTTTTTCTAATACATTCTGAGTAACAAACGAGCAAACAGTTCACCTGATGGCAAATAATTCCTGCGGCCCATGACACCCATATTCATCCTTGACAAGGAATCATAATGCAGATGCGTTGTTACCCTTGAGCAGTGAAATGGAATGCCTCAACACCAGTAATAAAGGTCTCCGGATCCTTACACTCACCAGACGAAATACAGCAGCATAATGCATGATGCTATTTCACGTTGTTATTTAGTGAGGGCGTGGTCCTACTCTAGTCGAGCTGACCCATTCATTCTGCAGCTAGAAACAAACTGCAGTGTAGCTCTACCACTGTCAATGTGACTCTTGAAGCTTTGTTGAGGTTGGATGTGGATGTCTATGGGCAGTCCATACTATACAATATTGACAGTACTATACACTAAAAAGCTCCAATGAATCATTCATCGTAACATACTATTGAAACATCAAAGACATTCGTAGTTACTGTGGAGACACGTAGTGAACCATACCGCAACGACCTCTGTATTCATGAGGCCTGTCCCTATGACAAATAGGATTCTTTTAGGTTGTTATTTTTACTTAATATTTTCACTCGCTACGTAAACTAACCTTAAATTTACAAGAGTCAGTATTTACGAGATTTACATTTATTTTCACAAAAGCGGGAGTACAGTTTTGAAGTAGATTTTATTTTAACATATTCAAAGTTTATAGAGCTAAAGTAAATTATATTGCTTTTGATGTTTTCTTATTGTACCTTCGTGAATAAGATATCCTTTATACCTAATATAATAATTAATATTTCTTTATAAGCTGAGGTATCAGCTTAAGCATAAGTTATAGTATAACCGAAATTGCTGTAACTTCAAATATCAAAATGTTTATTGGTACATGCTGAATATTTGAAATATAAATATATAAAAAAAATTATATAATAATAATAAATCTAAAATATAATTTAAATATAAACATAACATCCTAGTAGACCATAGGTGATAGTGAGTGTAGGGTTCCGCAGACTTTTATTACTGGTGACGAGGCATTCCATCTCAGCCCTCAAAGCTAACAACGCATCTGCATTATGATTCCTTGTCAAGAGATGAATATAGATGTCTTGGGTCGCATGAATCACTAGCCATCAAGTGAACTGTGTGTGAGTTTGTTACTCTAAATGTAAATAAAAAAGCTCTCATTTGGATTATGAGCTTATAAATCTTAAATGTGATAGGGGAAACATATCCGAAGAACTACAATTTAGTAATTTTACGTACGTAGGACGATTAATACCAGTAAATCATTATCAGCTGAACTGTGAGCTCGTTTGTCACTCATAATATTTTAATCCTAGCTAGTATTTATGCTTTAACTGGGTTTAAAAAAATTAATTAATATGTAATTATTATGTACTAGTTGATTTATTTATAATGTATACTCTATTAAAATAATTGAAATAAAAAAAAGCTCTGGCATTTGACTCATTTTCCAAGGATCCCACTTACTTATAAAAGTATTTAGGAGAGAAGAGACATTACACTTCTCTTAAGTAAAATTGAAAGCTCCCGATATGTCAGCATTTTTACATAAAACTTAATGTTTATTTAAGCTATTTGACAAATAAGAAATAAGTTGTAAGTAGCATGTAAACTCATGTTATGAAAATCGTTTTTGTTCGCCAAAGTATATTATCAGCCATATTTATTTAAAAGAATGCTAGAAGTGATATTTACACATAAACTAATATTTATTATTATTAACCTCTCTTACTAAACTTAAAATGCATGTCCTACGAGATGATCACAAAAATAGTCAAGGGTAAATTCGAACCTAAGATCTTAAGTTTCGCAGAGCGTACCCTAAATCATTAAGCTTACTAATCATTAAACTTAAGCTACCACTTCAACAATACGAAGATTAGCATGCATAAGAGAGACAGATAAAAAACTCATTTATGATTTTATTCCATAGTATAGTAAGCTTTATTCCATACAATTAAATGTGATGACAGACCATGACTGACTTTTACATCTCTAATCCCTTTTAAAGTTATTATTGAATAATTAATGACAGGATATGGCTAACACGAGTCGGTTGGCGGTTTTTGCATTTAAGTCAGTTTTGCCACGTTTGAGAATGCTCTAAGTCAAATTGGACTAAAATGAAACTTAAAACAACTTTTTAATATAATTTCTTATTCAATTAGTACTTAGTGATCACTGAAAATAGTTTGGATGGTGAAGTTTTTTAACATTGAAAGAAGAAGGAAAAAGATTTTTAACTTTTCAAGCATTTTTAGAAATTAAGGCAGCTATAGGCTAAAGAAATATAAACTAAATCTTATTTTAAGTAGTCTCATGTTTTTTAGAAACTTCATTGTTATTTGATTATTCTATTTTGCGGGATTCTTTCACAAGGAAAAAAAATATACTTTTTGCCACATTTAATTTTTTTCAAAATAAACACTGACACGATATGTTTTATATACATATATGGAGATGGAATATTACCTAAACTGTGGAATAATATAAAGTTTTTATGTTAAACCAAACAATAATAAATTTACAATTATAAAATTACGAAAAATTAAATATTTAGTTTCTAAAATTCACGAACTTGTTACTTCGTTTAGTATCTAAAATTTATACTAAACGTAAAGATATATCATTCATGCATCAATAACTGACATAGCCTATTCACGTATACGCCCTTTCAAACGAACATTTAACGACGTTAACACGGGCACGATAAGCCTACTTGTTGAATGCCGGGAAGGAAATGAGCAGGTAAATATATGATTTTTAACATAATATTCTATAAATGAATAGACACACATGCATACTTTTATTTATAAATACATTGCATTTTTATTTAGAATATGAAATTGATTATCAAACAAGCATACAGTTGTTGTGTTGGTAAGGTATCGGTCCTAGAGGATTTAGAGAAACAGGGTGTAGGGTTTTCCGCCAGCAAAGATGCCAACAAGAGAGAAGACTACCCATTCATATCATAGATAGAAACAAGGATATATTCGTATGTAAAGCCCTTAATAAATAATATTAATTGCTAGTTCTATAACACATACATATATATATATATATATATATTTAGTATTCATAATTCAAAGTATACATAAGGGTACGTAACATATGATAATAAAGCTACAAACCATGCGAAGTAAAATTATGGGTATAAATATACAAAACCACGTTTACAGCTCCGCATTGTACGGAGTGGCTTCATGTATATGCAATTAAAGTTATGCGAAATGTGAATTATGAGATGCTATTAGAGGCGTATGTAGAAAATAACCTTTCTTTATGTTTATTGGGAAATTGGATTTAGCAGGTAACCTTATACCCACGCATTATTCAGGGTAAGGGACGACTAGTAAGGGACTCTACGTTTTCACAAATTCCTATAGCATAATATTATTTTTTATACAGTTGATGTCATCTTATAATAAATATAGGGCTTAGGCGTTATAATACTAACGCCGTGGTCGAAATCGAACAGGAGAACATTATCTTTTAACTAAGGGTCGAAGAAAATTCACTTGATGGTAATTTGACGTCTGCGATCCAATACCTACTATCCATTTTCAAAAAAGATTAAAGATCAGATCAGAAGAATGTGTTACTCCTGCGGAGTGAGATGCATTACATCGTTTCTAGTTAGTGGTTTCTCAGATCCCTAAAACTCCTAATACAACATACAGCAGCGGTATGCTGCTATTCTGTGAAGGCGTGATTGTTTTTCGTTCGAGCCAAATCTTATTTAGTAACTAGCTACAGCTTTCTCCTATCACTACTATCAGTAAAATTCTTATGTCATGCCTTATGCTTTTTGGAATTTTTGTTTAAAATGCTCAAAAATTTCGAAATTGGCGTCAAGGAGCTTATGGTAAGAACTTTTCTTTAAGCTTTATATGTACTTTGTGGTTAATTCCATTTTCCGAGCTTCAAGCTCACAATTACGTTTTCATTACAGAAAAGTTCGGTAAATATTTACCGTAAGTTGCCACCTAAATATTTCTAAAACATGAAGATAATTTAGAACGCTTATAATTAAGTAGTAAAATATTTGATATTTGTATAATGTGTAAGTATATCGTTTCACAACTATGTGTGTTCATGTATAATTATGATTTGCTTCATTACGAAGGAAAACTTTTATACGGCAAGTTTTTCTCTATTTTTTTAAACACTAAGCAAACTCTATATTTCAATAGTTTATATCTACTATAATACTATAGGCTACATGGCTACTCAACATGGATTAACTATAGTACGGAATAATTACATTAAAGTGTACTGTGCACGCATTGATACTCTTTCACTCACCCACACAAATACGTGCGCGGGTACACACTAATACAAACAGACACAACACCCGTCATGAATAATAACCTTAATTTATGAGAGAAATGAATCAACTTATTATTAAACATGAAAGTTCCATGTAGTGTAAATATGGGGCTAAAATTCACGTGGAGAAAAAATTACGAGGATCAATACCTCGTTCTAAGTGATTTCTGCAGATGATAGATAGTCCATCCTCTTTTATCTAGATGCAGCAACGTTATATCCCATGAGGTCTAAGCTAGATTCGATACTTCAGCTTATTGAATTACAAAGAATAAGTGAGATTTTTAGACGGAAATTTTATGATTCATTCGTCAACTTTGTATAACTTAACTTAAGCATCAGACTATCACTTCTTTATTTATTTGAAGTGAGTTTGTTTTTGATTCATGATGAATGCCGCTTCAGTGTGTGCTTTAATGCCTTTACAACATCTAAATTTGTTATGTTACCTGTTACAGTCTTCACGGATTAAATATTCATGATATTCTAATCTAATTCAATTTACGATGATAAATTAATGTGTAAGAGATAAGTCGATGGCGAGACGTGTGTTGCAAAGGACGTTAAGCTGACATGGTACAGTTTTGTCTCGCGTTTCCAGAACGACATACATGCGCCGTCTTTCTCTTGGCATTTTCAAGGCTTATCTTTTCAGATAGATGTATAACGTTAACAGGTTTTTATGTTTTAGTGATAAATATATTATTAACTGTAAAATTTGCTTACAAGTGATGTACAATGAAAAAACTAAAAAGAAAGGTGTGTGTGTACTTGTGTACGCACGTAAGAAGTAATAACACTTTAGCATATCAAAACAAAAAATACTAAAAATTTTAAACCCGTTTGATAGAACATTAAAAGCAATTGATAACAGTTGAATTTCAAATAAATTCTCATTCACCACCATACATATATAATTTAAAATCACACACAAATAAACTTGTATATTTATGTTTGATTTTTTTTTATCTCCGCTAGTTGCGTATCGCGGTGGTTATTCAAATAGTTTCATATATATTTGAATGACTACCTTGAATAATTAACAGTTCTCATGAAAACTTCACAGATTTTTCCCAAACGCGCCAAAAAAAGTATAATTTTAAAAAACGAACTGCTGTAAAATTTGCTTATGTATACATACGTCTACAATACAAAATAATAATAAGAAATACAAAGCAAAAATTGAACTAGAAGAAAATATAAAAATACCTGCTGGAATAGTATGACGTAATTTTCAAGTAGAAAGTTTCTTTAACTTTGGGAGCACTTAATTTGGGATTATAACGCGTCTGATAATTAACACTTCCCGATGATTTTTCAGACCCAATGATCCTTGGTGATCACACCCAGCCCTTAGTGGTCAAAACCAACCCTATTTTAACCACTAAGGGCTTACAATACAAAGTGGATGTACCGGACATATTGTAACAGTTTCTGTTATGAGTTAGTTAATTACATAGTAGAATTAATGTAATTTGGTGTTACGCCCCACCCATTCGTTGTCAGTCATATCGTGTAATGCTTTTATTTTAATCACAAGAGCTGTTCGTGTCATTCCTTACGTATTTAACTACTTATATATATATAAAACCCATTACACAAGTGCAGTTTTAATATTACATTACGGACAAACATTTAAATCAGTTTTAAGGTATGAACAATAATGGTCAACTAATTAGAAACAACAACAAAAAAGTATAAAAACCAATTTTTTTTTAAGTATTAGTAATTATTATTGTGATTTACGAAATAGCTACTATCCACAGCCAACCAATAGTTATAATTAAAATTTAGTGGCGTATCCCTTATTTTCAATAACAGCACTGCAACGACGTGGCATTGATTCAATCAATTTCATACATTTGGGGCATTGCATGCTTCAACAAATGCTACATATAGTTCGTTTTGACTGGTGTTACGTTATTTGAGACTTTCTTTTTAACAATATACCAGACATTTTCTATCCGGTTTAAATCCAGACCATTTGCTGGCCAGTCTAAAACAGATATACGCTGTTCGCTAAGGAAACATTTGACGCTATTGGCCGTGTGTTTACGGTCATTGTCATGCAGAATGATCGTTCGAGTAGGGAATCATTGTGTGCTCTAAGATATTATTGTATTGCCATTGATCCATTGTACCTTCAATCTTCCGAACGGGTCCAACTCCACATCTGGAAAACACCCCTAACTTTAATGTTACTGCCACCGTGCTTGACTATACTCTGTGTATTTATAATTAAAAGCATTGTTTACAGGACGACTAACATAGCGCTTTCGATCGGAATTTACCATATTTATTTTTGTTTCATCTGAAAATAACACTTTTTCCATTCTCGTGCCGTCCGATTAACATATTTTTTAGCGAATAATAATCGCTTCTCTCGGTGTTGCTTGGTTAGAAGCGGTACCTTTCGAGAGATTCTTCCAAACAATTTAGCTTCCACTAATCTTCGGCGTATCATCATCATCAAGTGGAAAAACTTAATTTTTGATCTGGTTGGAGTCTTTACTTGGATCTTTTTTTGCAACACCAACGATTAGCGTATCTTCTATGGGAGAGGTTTTTCTTGGCCGAGCCTTTCTAAGAACATTTTCAACAGTTCCATGTGTTTTATAATGATCAATTGTATTAAAAACTTTCTTAACAGAACAATTTAAATGCTCAGCTATTCTTCTGTACGCCCACTTATGATCTATATGTTGTTTATATCGCGTCAACTAGACAAATAATTAACAACTATTAGTTGACGCGACACAACTTTTATTTTTGCCCATTTTGAACAAAATAAATTTTTTAACATATTAAATTTTGAATTGCCGCCAAAATAATAGAACATACAGTCCAAGCGGCCAGTAACAGAAAATAAACTCCTACATGTGTAAGACTCATTTTGTAATTAAAAGTAAGATATTTTTTATTTTTTATGCATTTAATGAGTTTTTTATTTGAGTGGCTATATTATTGCATAATTATTAATTATTGAATGTGTATATTTTATACGAACAGTTGTACGTTGAAGTTATACTTTCTTTATTCATAAGAAGTGTTTCTAATTATATGACCACCACCGTATAAATACATATATATATGTATATATATATATCGCATTTCTTATAAATAAACATGATTATTATTTATTATGTAGGGGATATCTTTTTGTCTATCTTCGACTGGTTGGTCAATAGAATAAATAAATAAAAAACTTTAAACATATAAAGAAATAAATAAATACAATACAATATCATACATACATAAAGAATCCCTCGACACTCCCTTGTCGAGGGATTCCCGTCTGGTTGGTCTTCCAAACCACCAAACGGTCGACGGTTCGGCCGAAAGTGAAAAAAACCTGCTTATTATTATTATAATTAATATTTTGTCTATTTTATGAAAGCGTATTTTTACAATTAAATGTACATACATTTTCTTTAATTTACAAAAGAAAAACAAGTAAAGTAAATTAAATATATAAAGATATTTTATAACATACTGAGTAGTTTTACGACAACAAAATAGACAACTGCCCTCCGTACTAGCAATAAACTATGTGACTTCTAATTAGTGAGGCTTGTTTACTGCTTCCACCATCGCTACGAAATTTCATAGTTCAAACAAAATAAGGAGTAGGAAAATATCCAATGCGTCTAATGGAGTTGGATCCCCGATACCGACATTAACAAAAATATTCGCTGCAATTTTAGGTGTAATAAACATCGCCTACTTATTTAAAATAGGGTGACGAAATGCATAGAGTAATATAAGAAATTTTGTTGCTTTGATTATTACTTGAAGTTTGAATAGATGATCATTAATAAATATCAATTCTTAAATATTTAGCACTAAAACTTAAAAAAAAAACAACTGATTTTAAACACGTATCTATAAAATGTAGCGCTTTAAAATTGCCCGCTACATGATAAGCCTTGAAAATGCCAGGAGAAAGACGACAAATAAATATCGTTTTGAGAACGCAAACATTCCTGTATCATGTTGACTTAGCTTAACAAATTATGTATGAATATTTAATCTGTAAATATTATAGTAGGTAACAAAACAAATTAAGATGTTGTTGAGGCATCAAGCTTATCGGATCATAAATGAAATTCTCAAAAAACTCTTTGCACGCACTCAAGCACTGATATTCTAAACAAAATGTATATAATATTACGCAATGTTATACTTAAATGTTATACGGAAATCTTTTTTTTCATATTTTCGTGATGCTAATAACTTAGCTTTTAATTTAACGATTGTGTGTGATATGCGTTTAACGTCATCGAGTAAATTGTGCATTCCAATTTTATAGGCATTGACTTACCACAGTACATATATTGTAGGCGATACCGCCCAGCGATACCAAGATTCTTGATTCCCTTAACTGATTTTATTTTTTTCTTGTCGCTGCGTCGAACATGGATATTAAAAACAAGCAAGAGTTTCGATCCTCGATTGGATAAGTAAGCTCGCAGATTGGAGACTGATGCGAGGCTTCATTATATGTACTAATAAGTTTTCTACGAATAAATTGATGATTTGTTTTTCAACAGAATTTTATCAATACTAAAAACATTACATATTATATTATATTATATTACATATTATATTATATTACATATTATTATATTCCTGTTAACAACTTAGCTTTAAATGATTGTGCTAGGAGATGTTTCACGACCTTTAGTCCTGCAGACCGTACCCTAAACCATTAGGCTATTCAAGCTCCGCTTTAACTTGTGATTGGGTACTTGGATCCTTACACTCACCATACGAAACACAGCAACTCTATATTTCTAATACTTATTCGAGTGGAATGTCAGATTCTAACCTCCGATCCTAAGTTTCGCAGACCACACCCTAAACCATTAAGCTATTGACGCTTGATGATGATTATATGTATAATTAATAAACAAATTATTTAACATGTTATTTAATACGTTAATTTTGTTATATATTAGCACGTTACACATACATACGAGTAGAGTATTTCTGCATGTGTAACATAAGTATAATTCCAAAAGTGACGACTGTGGTCTTATAATTTTTTTTTAATTTACTCATATATTATTTAAGAAAAATATGACAAAATATTGCACATACAGCCAAAGAATTATAATTCTTCGCTGGGTGCATTAACATCTACGATGCGGAAATCTTCGATAGTAGGCAAGTTACATTCGTATATCCCGCAGAGAATTGAAATCCGCAGTGCGTCTAGACGTCCGTTGATAAAAAGGGAATAGGGGAAATAAATTGTGCAATAAATTCTCCATAATGTATCCTGAAAAACATAGTGTGGCTATTCAGACCTTTTCATGGACTTCACTAAACATCATGCCGAAACATGACCTGAGTATTCATCTTCTGAAATTAATCACTATTACAATCTACTTTTAAATATGTTTTAATTACCACCGGAGACAAACCTTTCAAATCTATCATTTAACAAGACAGGTGGAGGGCCTTTATTTCTTGAAAAATAATGCTAGTAATGTTTTAGCATTACACATTACTGTTAATCATTCGAAATTAGCTATATAAAATTGTATTTAGTGATGGTCAAACAGCGGAATAGAACCTATGACCTTATATTTTGCAGACCGTACCTAAACCTTTGACGCTACTTAAATGACTTAAGTCAGTAACAGAGTCTAGAACGAAGTTCTAGAGTTTTCGTTCTTTTTTCCTAGTCTCAGGATTATTGCATTATATAGAAAAAAAAAATATTTTGGTATGTTTTTGATAACTTGTATATTTATAGTTTTAAGTAATATTATATTAATTTAATTTTATATTAAAATTTCTTTATTGCTCTCATATATACAACTGACAAGTTTATTGTAGAATACAGTATAACATTATATTAATGTTGGTGTGGAAGACAGAAGCCTAAACTAGATTACCCGGCGTTATGGCTCTCCTGGGGACACATAGGCTTCTCACTAGGATATTAGTTGTTTCAATTTGTTTTAGTATGTTATTTATTTTTTGTCCACTCTTGTTTTGGTATACATAATGTGATAGAGATAAAATATTTAATACACATGAAAATATATGTTTGAGAGAACTTATATTATGTATATATATATGTACTATGACGTGTTGAACTATGCTTCTAAAGCCTCGCTAGAAAGGAGGCCTATGCACAACAGTGGGATCTATATATTACAAGGGAATAATCTGATTTCCCACAATTTAAGAGGGAATGGATATAATGACTTTAAATTGTAATAGGTGCAAAGTTGTCGGGTTTTTAAATGATACGATAATAATATGCCCATGACACTGACATTAATATTTGATAAGGAATCATAATGCAGAGACGTTGTCATTGAGGATTTTCGAGTATATCGAGTACCTTGTCTCAAGAACTAAGGTCTGGCTATCAGATTATCGGCTATAACAGATTAAAACCAAAACGAAAGAGAGGTAGTTGACATACTTAATTTTTACCAATTCACTGTGATACACTGGTAAGGAAATTAATGCAAATGTACTTCATGTAACAGGAGGCAAATGGGCTGGATTATGTGTTACTCAAAGCTTTGCACTGAATACGAATGAGAGAACATTTTTGTATGTACATCCCAACATAAGCTTTATCTGCCGGCTCTAGCTGGAATAGACCATGCTCGCACAGAAATCCAGGATGAGATAGAAGCTTAACACTGCTGTATTTTGTTTGATAAGTGCAGAGATCCCGAGACAAAATTACAGAGACCCAATATTTTTGGTGATAGCGATCCTCATTCCTCATCAACCACATTCCTTTCGTGGGAGTGTTAAAAGAACGCTTAGAAATATGCCATAAAAATGTCTTGCCTTTTATATGCGATAAAATTAGTTTCATTTTACAAACTTGACTCGTTAACATGTGTCGATCAAATTTTCCAACTGAAATTTAAACCAGACCACTTAATCAGTTGGAGTGAATTTTGCACACACTTTTGGTGCTTCTGACAATCTAGTATACTCGTATACTCAGTATGTAATTTTTGGCAGCCTCATTAAGGTGGTGGATTACTTTTTCCTTCACAACCTCCTTAATTGGACATTACTATATCATGAAGACATCATAGACTGTAAAAAAAAACGAAAAACAAAAACGTTTACAATATCTATAGGTTTGTTTTTAAAAAACATTGTTTTATTTTATGATATTTATGTATATAAACGCGATAAATAGACTATGTACTCGACATAGTTTACTTTATAATAAGCCAGTGTATAAGATTAATGTTCGTCTCAGTCAGGCAGGAACGACTCTGATGCTAGTTTGTTGGTGCAACATAAATGGTTCGGCTGGGGAGGCAACGTCCTCAAACAATATCAGCGTGTTACAACATCATTTAACGTCATGTGTTTCGTACAGTGAGTATGAGGATGCGGAGAGACCTGAATACAGATAGAGAAGCATTTCACCTCCTCCCTCAGGGATGACAAACGCATCTGCATATTGAAAGTTTGTTAATAATGGATATAAAATTCATAGGCTAAACAAAATCACTTATTATCAGTTGAACTGCGTGCTACTTTGTCGTCCCTAATATTACATTAAAAATAAAGCATCTCTACAACTATCGTTGGTTCAATATAACTCACAGATTTAAATTAAAATCCGTGAAGTAAAAATGGCTACCAATGACTTGCATTTCAATTTCAATTGAAGTCTATTCAGGAATGGTATATTTATTTCCTCAAGTATATTTTACTTTCATCTCGATACGTTTTAGATACGCTTCCTGTCATGTGATATAAGATTAAAGATCGGCAAAGAGCAGATATAAATATTTATATTACTACGTATATATAATGTAAATGTCAATTAGAAATGATATTGCAGATATCTCCTCAGGACTAAGATTATTAAGGTTTAAGGTTTCTTCCACTCACAAGATGAGCTCATAGAATATGCCTAACACATAGTGGTTAAAGCAAATTAATATAAACATACGAACATCAAAAGGTCAGTAGTCTGTATACTGTATTAACAAAAAGTTTTACACTGAATATAAATGAGGCCGTTTCTTTGTAATTTCCAAAACCAACTCTACTCGTATGTCCGCATAAGGTAAAGTAATTAGCTTAAAAGCTTTATTTTTGCTTTTACTTCTTGTATTTGGAAAAGGAATGAAAAAAATATGTCTTCTACATATGTACTCTATTCGTACGATTGATTGCTAAATATGTATTAATTATTTTAAAAATCATAAATTTTATCTAGGTATATATTATTGATACGAATATATGTATAAAAAACATGCTACCAAGTACCCACCACGCAACCGGCCTAGAATGCCTCGCCCAACAGCATACGTATGAAATCTACTGTCACACTGGAAACCCGAAACTCAAACAAGCAATACAAATGTTCCGTCTCCTAAGCATGATATACGTTCCCACCTACAGTTTTCCAAATACCCACAGAACAAATGAAATAATTATGAAAAAAGATTTCAAAATTTTTGAAATGAATATGAGAGTATGTATGGATCAATAAAATGTACGTACATATAAGGGTTTCATTATAATTCAGAACAAGTAGCTTCAGGTTTCAATTCCCACAAACGTTGTCATTCCCGTGATAATTTGATTCTAGGAACATGAATAGTCATAGCGTGTTAATATTACGGCTTTAGATAACTTGACGTACACAGAACTCAAAAGATCGGCAAGACCAAGCGGCTATGCCCTCCGTACAGCTCGTAGAACCGATAACCGATGGAGAAAAAAAGCCATTGAGTGGCAAGTTCGATATATGACTATGCAAGTTTGAAGGAAGTCGATCGATGCAAGTGGCTGAGTGAACTAGTGATAGGAGAGGATGATGATAATGATGAAGATTTTTACAGTGGTAGAGCTACACCGCAGTTTGCTTCTAGCGGCAATAATCAATTAATGAGACAGTTCGACCGGGGTGGAACCACGTCCTCACAGAATGCCAACGTAAAATAGCAGCATAATGCTGTTGTGTTTCGTCTGGTCAGTGCTGGGATCCGGAGACCGTTATTACTGGTGACGAGACATTCCATCTCAGCCCAAGGGTAACAAACCCATCTGCGTTATTAGGAATCACTTGCCATCAGGTGTGCTCGTTTGTTACTCTAAATTAAAATATAAAAAAGATAAAGAGAGATAATTTCAGTTATTCTTTTTGGGTGTAGTATTTTGGGTGTTTGTATTGCTTTTCACCTTTAAAATATCTTGTACAAATAGAGCGAATCTCTTAAATTATACAAAATAAAACTCACCTTTAATTTCTATTCGTGAGCAAACAAAGTTCGATCCTCGGTGTCGGCACGAATGAAATTATTAGTTGCAATTTTAAGTTCTTGTTTACCATGTACGCAATGGTAAAAGGAAAGATTGTTAAAAAATATGCATATCAAAAAGTAAATAAAAAAAAATATTTTGAACACCTCCAATCCGCAGTGGAGATCAATGTGCTTTTTACTTTCAAGCAAGTTTCGGAGTGTCAGTGGCGTAAGAATCGAGTTTAAGACCTGCGCTACCACCGACACTAGACCAGGAGACTGCAAATACAAAAACGTATGTTAATTCGAAGCTCAAGTTGTTCACATTTCACATATCTGAAATCATAGATATTGTTGAGGAATGGGGTGGGAAAGAAAGTAGATCCTGTCTTTAGGTGTCATTCATCATTGAAAAAATAAATCAATTAACAATTAATACATAACAACATTTGACGACAATCTACAAGCATTTGTTAATTCCCAAGTTAAAGAGTCTTCCAAATTCTAAATCTGACGAGTTGATTAGCGACATCAAAATTCCGCACGAGTAGCTTTAGGGTCAGATTTCATTACCGTTCTAGATAATTTGATTTCACTCTTTAGCTCGTGAATAGTTCGTTCTTTCGTTCGTTACGTTCTTGGATTCATTCTAGTGAGTTTCACATTTCCAACTTTATTTTAACTATTCAACTTTTTTTTCAATATATGCATACTGAAATATTACTCGAGCATACATAATTAGGGAAACAAGTGCAATGCAACCCTCTCACCACCCCGTCTGTCATCTGGGGGAGATACGTTTGCTTTTTTTATTCTTATTTATTAATTATGCTAACAATTTTTTAATAACATTTCACAAATAATTTCATTTACAAAACAATGATTTTTATGTGCTTTCGTATGACTTCATGTACTCAGTTGTCTTATTATACTGGATGAATATGATTACGTAGATACATGATTTCAGTATATTTATTAAGATACTCTTATAGTAGTATAATTTTCTGTGAAACTAGATGAGATAAAAGTTCAAACATTCTTTACGATAAGTGATGCAGGTCATAAATGCCTCTTCAAGAAAGCTTCAAGACCCACATGCGTTGTCTCCCCTGAGGGCTGAAATGTTTTGTTTCCGGTAAGGAAAGACCCGGATTGTCTATACTTGTTTTACGCAATATGGATTGTGATGCTCTTTTTATGTTGGTATACTGTGTAGGTTGTAATCTTTTCCCGTTCTAGCCATACCAATAATGCTGAAGCTTTAAACTAATTGTAGTGTAGCTCTACAATTGTGTAATATATAAATAGGACGTAGAATCTGACAAACCTCTAAAAACACTATGTATTTTACAAAAGAATTCCTCTGTGATTTCCAGAAAAATATTTACATTATCTCACCCATAGGACTACTAAATTTAGTGCTTAATGTACCGCTAACTCGCCTCCCAGCTCGAAAGTATAGAACGTATAATATTTTTTTTCTTTTTACACAAGTAACAAGTTATTAGGTAACTTGTGAATTCAGTTATTCATTACAATTAAAAAATTGCAGTCATCAATAATGGCTAGGATATCGAATCCGAGATCGTGATTAAGTGTTCGAATCCCAGGTGGCTTGGCTTATTCATGTGACACTTATTTCGAACTTTTACGGACAAAAGTGTCAGTTAGAAAAATTTATGCTCGATAATCATTTCCTGTCATGATTGCGACACAATCATGAAATATTGGTTAGCACTCATTTGGAACTTCAATTTTTTTGCAGGTGCTTTGTATAGAAATAGAACCTTAGACCATTGAATTCGGAATATTTTTTTAATTCAACAGTTATGGGCCTCCACTCATCCTCAAAGATTCAACATGCTCATGCACTGTTGCCCCTAAGGACTGAGATGGAATTTCCCGCCATCAGTAACTGAGGCTTTAGCGAAACATGTAAAATCAAATAAAGTTATCTTCGACAACAGTAATAAAAACACACGCATTTTTTGTAGTAATGATAAGTCTTTTAATGATAAGCTTAAGTACGAGTGCTGTATATTGCTTATGTATATGTATCTTCTGTGAATGTTGGGATTGGGATACCTTTATTACTTGTGACGAGGCATTCCATCTCAGTCCTCAAGGGTGACAACGCATCTGCATTATGATTCCTTGACAAGGATGAATGTAGATGTCATTCGACGCGGGAGTCACTTACCATCAGGTGAACTGTGTGCTCGTTTGTTACTCTCAATGTAATGATAAAAAAAAGCTTTACAAATCTAGAAATGTTGATACCGAATATTACCTGTTAGTGTCATCGAAGTACTGCAATATGGTTCGTAGGTAATTAAAGTAAAACTTCTAGGTAACTCTTATCACTAGCACGCGCAGCCATCGCGAGCGAACGTATTTTATTCAGATGTATGAGGAATTATTTTTTATTTCGTTAGTTAGGATAAGTGTCCTAATTACCGCTGACGGGGCATTTCATCAAGGCCCTTTGTGACGACATAAACATTTTAGTGGTTTATTGAGGATAGATTATGCTCACTTGTCAATTTCAAGTACAATTTTGATTTACTATAGGCTTTTAATCACAATGCCGAAAAAACATACCACAACTTTTTTGTTATATATTACTTTGGCTTATTTTATATTATACCGTTAAGGTATATATCTCTACATATATTTATATACATATATATATATATATATATATATATATATATATTTATTTATAAATATACTAATATAGTAATAAGGTTTATTATTTTTAAGTGATTATATTATGCAAATTACAATCTTGATGTATGAATAAAACAGATAACATTTCAGTTACCCTTAAATCATAGTTATCCCAACATATGATTCTTGGCGAAATCAATATGATTAGAAGCAACATCAGTTTGACTTCGGCATTTTTTTTTTATATAGAAAGAAGGGTGCAAACGAGCGGCGGGAACACCGAGGTGAGAAGTAAAATATTGGAATATAATATATCATATTTATTCGCTCAAAAACTCATGAAACAAAAGTCGGCCGAAGCATGGTATAATACACAGAACCTCAAATATTCACTACTTTTAGACTAGGGGCTTAAAGAAAATCCAAGATAAATAAACGTCTTTCGACTATAGTTTCGAAAAGATATTTTACTCTGATCTTTGGGAAAACACTGAAAGAAACTCGATTTTCTTATTTTATTTTTCTTTCTTCAAATATCTTCATATTAGAAGTGTACTCTGTTGGTTCCTCCGTGGATGAATATTTCATGGAAAGTTTCTTGGTCAAAATATGAACTAAATTGTCTAGCACTGGTCGATTATCAGCATTGTTACTGTATTATATCAAATTCTCTGCGTCTCTTTACCTATTTCATATAGCATAACAACAACTTGTTGTTGTGCATATGAAATACTTTGTACCTTGTTTACATTTAAAGAAATGGTAATTATTTAATGAATACATATAATTTTGTTAATGAAAATAACTTTTATAGCTTTAAGCTTTTGAAACTTGAACATAAGTTTTAATTTTCATACACTTATGAGTTTCGAAAATAAGTGTACATCTTTCGATTTCTAATTATAAATAATTTAATTGTCTCTATGAAAATTCCGCTCGAGTTGGTTTAGGGTCAAATTTTATTACATTGTCCTTTGTAGATAATTTGATTTTATCCTTAAATGCGTGAAAGTCACGTAGTTATTGGTCACGACTGTCGTTGAATGGATTGAATCCATTAATTTTCCTCAAATCAAATAAACATAGTCTCCAAATATTTACTATAGTTTTTCTTTTCAGATTTTAGAGAATTAAAAACGGACACCCGGTGGTAATCGTTTTTTTAGACGTGTAACTGAAATGTAACATGTTTCTTACATTACACATTTTCGAATTGTTGCAAAAAAATACAATCAATTTAATTTGTCCGATGCACGACAATGGACTCTTTCCTTAACAGAGTACAACAGTTGAAAACTTAATAGTGTTTCCTATCATCGCCAGCAAATAAATATCAAATAATATATTTTATATTAAAACTGTAAATAATTATGTAGAGTTTTTATGTAGTTTTCGAAGACTTTTGATTGACTTTTGTTGACTTGATTGAGAGCTTCCGTGCTTGCTTATAGAACTATATTTTCTCATATGCTAATTATGCAGAAAAATATATAATGTACAAATATCAGTATCTTCCAATTACTAGGAAGTCACTGTATTTGAAGTAGACCAAAAAGCAAAGTACACTTAAGTTTTATTTGTGCCTTTACTTTTATTTTCGTTATACCCTAAACAACGTATTCTATTTCTGTGGTTTCCTCGGCTATCCCTCTATTTGAAATCCCGTGGGGAATGTCTCGTGCAAAAACATTTTCATCCTAATTTTCTGGATATATCCTTGGACCAAACAATAAATGTACATTTGTTTCCTATTCTACTCTTTTCCTACGTCTTTGACACTTCTTTTTTTTTCAAGTGGCCAATGATTGGTAATTTCGAATATGACTTTAGTTCCCTTGGGTTATGGCAGTATTTTTTGTTCTACTGAAAGCAATTCTAGCAAATGGATGTTCAGATCACCAAAACGTCGGTCGCCCTGTACATGGCCGTAGAATCAAATATTATCAGTCTTTTTATTAAGTATATTTTGAATAGGCTGTTTCATCATTGTCAAGTAACACTTATTTATTTATTTAAACTTTATCGGTCACACCTTACAAAAAGGGATACAAAGGGCGGGTTTAATGCCTTAAGGTATACGTATTTTGCATAATTTATAATTTGGTAATGTCGTTATTTTTAGTAATAAGCCATAAAATGTGCTACTGTCTAATTAACGTTTAATTAGACATTATAGAATAGTCCGACAAACTGTTCTCTTTCTTATCTTTTTACTTTATACATTTGTTTACCGAGTTAATTGAAACGGAAATTGAATTTAAATGTTAAGATTATTACAATTCAAAGATGCTTTTCACAAGCTGTAATTGAGGTAGATTATGCAAATTAAAGTACGCTTGTAAACTGAGATTAAGGGCAGCATCATCCCTGTCTCAGGTAATTCAGTGAGTCAATTCGACATTTCATTGTTTGTCAAGGTTCATAAGTGCGGAACAAGTGAAATAAACTGTAAGTAACAAATAATTCTTGACTATTGTGAATTTTGTAATACTAAACTATAATATTGTAGCATTTAAGTATTTTCTATAAACTACCGGTGGCAATCGATATACTTGTAAATTTTTTTATTAATGTAGGAGTAACAAACAATCACACGGTTCAGTTCATTCTGCAGCTAGAAACAAACTGCAGTTCACTGCTAGCAAAAGACTGCGGCTTATAGAAACATCCATCTACCCTCAAAAAATTTTCAAGACTCTCATACGATGTTACCTCTGAGTACTAAGATGGAGTGCCTTGCTTTCAGTAAGTGAGTCTTCGCATACCTGATGCTGCTATTTCACCTTAGCATTCTGTGAAGGCATAGCCCTGACCCAGTCCAGCTTATCCCTTCATGTTGTAATCGTAGTTTTTAAAATGGAATGACTCGTCAACAGTTATAAATTCAATTCAGTTACATTCACTCATCAGACGAAACACTGCAGCGCTAAGTTACTATTCTACCCTGGAATGGAGTCAGTCGTACCCTACGGCTTTCGTCGTTTATCTAGTATAAATTAGCTGCTGTTGTAGTGCTATATTTATTACAATCGAGCACAGAGGTCACCTGATGATAATTGATTCCTGCGGCCCATGACATCTACTCATCTATTCATCCTTACAATGAAATCATAATACGTTGTCACCATTGAGGACTGAAATGGAATGCCTCATCACCAGTTATAAAGGTCTCCGGATCTACACACACCAGACGAAACACAGCAGCATTAAGCTGCTATTCTGTGAGAGCGTGGAACGCGGTCGAGCTGGCCCATTCATTATGCAGCAAGAAAAAAACTGCAGTGTAGATCTACCACTATATAAACTTGATGTTACTGTAATTAGGCATATTATGTATTGAACCCGAACGAAGCGCTTTGCTGCGTCTATCATTATTCGTACAGCGTCTGTCTTTCCCTCCGATTACAATGTGGGTGTTATCAAGAGTAGAGTGAATAGGCATTTACTGAGCTGGTGCGCCTTACCATCCAGGACTGCATTTCCGCTTAACATCAGGTGGGATCGTGGTCAAGGACTTGCTTTGAAAGTTTAAAAAAAAAAACATTGATTTATCGAAATTTGTTCCCAGAGCGGTCTGAGGCACTTAGCGGTCGTCTATCCAAGTCGGCTTCAGAGCTGTCGTGCTCATCGCCAGCTGCTGCTGCCCCGCCACCCCGCGCCCGATCCGCTCATCACCACACACCACTCTCCGTGGTGCATAGAACACAGCATTTCTTCACCAACTTAAAGGTGAGTAAAGCACCAGGAAATTATTTTGTTAATTAGATGGAGTAACGAGAGCGTTATTTATTACAACTATTAACTATACAACAACAAAACGTTTATATTTATTTGGATATTGTATATAAAATAACTTACTAACTTAGATGATAAATAATAGACAGAGATAGCATGTGCATAACTCACATCGTCCACAATGGGGGTACAAATATGAAAACAAACATTATTATAAGTCTTAGAAATAACATTGTTTGAATAAATGTTTATCATTACAATGATATCATTATAAGTGGCGGCTCTCCTCATAAGACTCAAAAGCCCGGAACATAATCTATTTTTTTTTAATATTTCTTGTTACATCTTCCAAATTTCGATAATTGACATCGATCATTGATTTAATATATAGACGGTACTCCCAAGAAAAAAACTGATGCCTAAAAAGGGAATTGTATGTGTTTGTTAATGTGGAAAATCAGCCAAAAAATGAATATTAGCGTAACATTTTGTTCTGATAACCAAATTTCATGCCTTTATAGATGACGACGTTCTTCCATTTCGCTTCCCGCTGTTCCACGCCAGGGGCTTAATGTGGTAGTTATGTGAAAATGTATCTACAAAAAGTTGTTGAATTACGTGTATTTGGTTATATTTTGTATATAGATATATATGTATATATATATATATATATATATAATATGGAATATGAAATCAGTAATAAAAGAAAATATACTCAAACTGTAGTGGACCCTAGATAGATAGATTACATAGCATATATTAATATTATGCATTTTCACACACCAACGCAATTTTTAATTAGGTTAAATACAAAGGCAATATTACCTTCAATTTTAATTTGAAGCGCCGTGCAGTTTTTTCTAAAATTGTTTAATGCTTCCAATATAATTGAAACGGCTACAGCTTTTATTAAAGTCACTTTTATTACTTCCACACAGCACGCAACAACATAATTCTTGGAAAATTATTCAAAGTGCGTATTCGTAACCAAGCCATGGCGCTGTAAGTCTCATGGAAATGATTTATTGTCGACCTACAATTGTAGGTCTGACGTTTGTACTGTACGTTACATTGTGAGTAATAGCTTTTAATTTTAAAACATCTAGTAAAACTTTACGGAGTGACATATGTCAACTTAAGCGACATATTCCAGGATGGTGTGAGATGTGGTGTCCAGGCTTTTTGTTTCAGAGAACATTTTAAATATATTATTTTTAATGTGTCAATGCTTATAACAATGGTCTTGATCGTACGAGCATTTACATTATGAGGGGTTACAATTAAGAGAAGTGATAACTACGGTTTATGATATCTATTAATCAATAAAGATTCAGATTACACATTGTGGGGTGACAACGCCCTGAGGACTGAAATAGAATGTTACCGTTATCTGTAATTGGGTCTCCGGATCTTTGCACTTACCATATGACACACAGCAGCATTATTTCATGCTGTATTTTGTGTCGCCGTCCTTTCACAGCCCCTAGAATCTGCTAAAAGCTAACTGCAGCTTGGGTCTATCAGTGAAAACCTAATGAGATGACGGTTGTTAAATTTTAGCTTCCCTAAAACAATCACTAACAACATGCTCGAACCAATGAAGCTTAATAAGCTTCAGACAAAATATTGAAAGCCCTTGCAATCTGTGTTGTCTTTTATGATAAGGGTCTAACAAACGCGTGACATCCATATATGCACTCGATAAAGGATAATCAATGAGTATCTTGAATCTTTGTTGACGATCGAATAAGATGTCTTGGGCCTGAGACATTACTTATCTTTAACTTATCGGTGTGCTTCTTTATCAGCTCTAACGTTACAAAAACAAACATGTAGTCTTTTTTTTGTTATTATTAAAAGTTCATTTGTTACTTTTTCACACCGTTCACCTGATTCCTGCGGACCATAATATCTATATTCATCCTTGACGAGGAATCAAAATGCAGATGCGTTATCACCCTTGAGAAATGAGATGGAAAGCATCGTCATCAGTCACATAGGTCTCCGGATGCTTATATTCACCAGACCATGTTGCTATTTCAAGCTGGTATTCTTTGATGGCGTGGTTGTATCCCGGTCGAGCGGAGCCACTCATTCTGCAGCTAGACCACTGTTTTTATAGAATAGGCGGCAAACTAGCTAGTAGCTCACCTGGTGGTAAGTGATTACTGCCGCCCATGAACATCCTCAACAACAGAAGAGTCATTATCCCTGAAGACTAAAATGGAATGCCTTTTCCCATGTAAATAAGATTTCGTCTCGGATTGTGTGAACTATTTTTATTTAAATATTTCGATCATGACCATCGTCTATTGTTTTAAATAGAGAGCTAACAAGAAAACTATTTCCAGAGTCGATGGCAGAGGAGTCGCAGTCGAGAAAGATGTCCAGCTGGTACCATCTTCTCTCTGGCACCGGGGCAGGATAGCAGTGGGACGGATTACGCTGCAGACCAGAGTTCTGAACACAGCACGCCCGCTAATTCACCCAGACATCGACTTAAGAAAGGTAATCTTAGAGTAAAAAACATATATTTGGCGAGAGCTAAATACTATCTTTGTGTGTGGGTTTAAGAAAAATAAATTTAGAGCAATAACGTAAAGTATTAAACAATATGTTAGGCCAGATCTAATTGTTTTCGTGTCTATGGTTTGAACATTTGTTCGGGCGAGACTTAAAATAAGTCATAAAATTACGTGCACGTTAATCCAATCCTATTATTCTTCATGAATCATAATTATAATGGCACATCTATTTATATTATTGTTTTGAAGGGTTTAATGTAATATTACGTCTTTGAAATTGCTGTTCTTCCGTATTGGCCACTTCAAACCAAAAAAAAGTTTTGATTGGCTGTGAATTCTAAATTCAAATTAAGTTTGTTTTAAAAACATGACATTCTTTTTACAAAGTTAGTCCTTTGTTTATTGATTAGCTTTGTATTTTTGTCATAATGCATACTTTAAAAATTCGTGTAATTATGGAATAATGAGTTCCGTCGTGGCATCAACTCGGCACAAACGGCACGTAACGTCAACAACGTTTACGGAGAGAACTTTACAAACGAAGGCACAACCCGTTATTGGTTTGCCCGGTACCGTTCTGGAAATTTTGATTTGAAAAATGAACCTCGTGGTCGTCCGGACACTTTGGTCAACAATGATGAATTTAAGGCGATTGTGGAAGCTGATGATACTCAATCTACAGCCGAGCTAGCAGCAGCTTTTGATGTTAACATCAAAACAATATTGGTCCATTTGCGGCAAATTGGCAAGATAAAAGGTTGGCGATCTAGTACCGGTGTGATTCATCACAGTTTTTTTACCAAACGGCATGAGTATTACTACAGATGTACTGTGAAGAACTGAAGACAATGATGGAGAAACTCGCACATCTGCAACCAGCTTTGTCCAATCGGTCGTCGCCACTGTCCCTACACAACAACGCGCGACCCCATACTGCACAACAGACAGACTCCAAGCTGTCAGAGTGGGGGTTAGGAGCTCTCCCTCATCCACCGTACTCACCAGGTCTTGCACCCACCGACTATTACTTTTTCAAAAATTTGGATAACTTATAGCGGGAAAAAAATACATTTCCCGAGAGGCAGTACAAAATGCCTTTGAAGAGTTTTTTGCCTCCCGTCCAGCTGATTTTTACAAGAAGGGCATCAATAAACTACCACTGCGTTGGCAAAGATATTACATGGGTGATTAACAGAAATTATAAGCACGTGAAAAATATTGATGTCGTGTGGTGATCTTAAAACCTGACGAAGGTTGAAGGTTAAAAAGATGAAGTCCCAGTCTTAGTCCAAGAATACTGTATTCCATTTTTACCTCTTTTTTCTAATTTTATGAGACAAAATTATAAATATTTTTATCATGTTCTCTTTTTGACCAAGGCGATATTCACTGATTAATTCGTTATTATTATATAAAATCAATAGCAGACTATATATTATATAATATTATCGTAAACATTTAGATAAATAGCACTCTGGTCACCTACTCTAATCCAATTTAAGGCATGTGCAATAAGATCGGAGGAAGTTTCAAATGAAGTGCTACATACAGACATACAAACAATACACCAAACAGCCCTTACACTCAGCAATAGTGATGCACAAATATTGTTTCTCGACTTAGAATGGAACCCAGATACTGCGATCCAATAGCCTGATACTCTAAACATTACGTTAAGAGGTCGATAATATCACAAACATAGAATAAAATAAAGTCTCGCTGAACGTTTGTCTATATGTAAGCTGTAATCAAAAAAGTACTGAGCAGTATTTTTTTAGGTTTTCTCTTATATTACAAAGCTATAATTTATTTGCGCACGTTAAACAAACATTGTACAAAAAAGCGGACTTAATGCCTAAAGGAATTCTCTACCATCCTACCTTTGGGTTGAGCAGAGAATATACAATATAATTAGTTAATGCGTTATATATAACCTATCAGAATTATTACGTTTGTCAATGTAGGTCGCGTTTGCTTTACAAGTTACTAACGCAAAACTCCAGGTGAAGTTGCTCAGGGATGGTAGCTAGTATTGTGAAATATCAAACTTTGTAAAATATCAAATTTAGCGCCATCTACGCTACTTGCTACGGACACATTGTGCAAGCGCCATCTGTTGCCATAAAGGCTCTAAAATAGAGTTCTAAATACTCTTTACTTTTCTTTACTCTTCAGAGCAGTGTTCACTGCATTATAAAACGAGTTCTAGTTAAATAAGTAAGGTGGCAGCACATACCTGAGGTTTGAAAAGCATGTGAATATTGCAATTGTAATGTGAGAATATTGTCGAGTCATTTCTCGGACAGTTTTCCATATCTTTATAATTAAAAAACTAGTTAATTTGATTAAGCATATTTTTTACAAAATCAGGACAGCAAAAGTGGACAGAGTTCCTCTGTTCGTAGGTGAGTCCTACAGTCCTCAATATAGAATCAAGCAGTTGATGCCTTGTCACCATTTAGGGTAAACTTTCACGACGACTCAAAAAACATGAAACCATTAATATTGATTTTGATTGACCTTTAAAAATCCAGTATTTTTTATCAAGAGTATTAAATAGAAGCGTTTTAATAGTTGACATTAAAATACCCAACCAAACTATACATTAAATTTTCGTCATCTGGTTTATTATCAATAACCTCTGACCTTTTTCAAGTTCGTAGAACTAATTTCTTTTTTATAACACCGACCGACCGTTTTTACAACTAAGCTCACGAAAGTAAAGCGATTTCAAATTATTACTTATCCTAGTATAACAAAATTTATTAAAAAATATCTTTGTTAACGTTTGACTAGCGGGCATTTATCTCTACATAAATCATTTATTAATATTTTGTCTTTAAAACGATTGGCTCCGTCCCTCTCAATTTGTGTCATGTACAGACATAAAAAGTTCATAAAAGATAATTCCTCGCTCTGTTTACATCAATTAGATGGTAATCGTATAAAAGGTAATAGTATTTTTATGTAAAAAATATCATTAGTATATTTTATTGATTGAAGATACTCAGTACAAGCATGTGTACAACTTACTTCAATATCGTTACGTCGGTCTAACGGCTGACTCAATGTTTAAGTGATCAATTATGCCATTATATATTATGCGCAGGTGATGTCATCTTCTAATGGAATTATAACTGTGTGTGTGCCAAAACTAACCCGGAGAATATCATCATAATCATCTGAAGTTCTTCATATTTTTTCATGAGACAAAGCGTATCTAAAGGCAAAAATAAACAAGCCAATCGGCTCAAAAATCACGCAAATAGAAAAAACAATTAACAAATACAAGAAATATTCTGATATATGAATTGTAAAAAACATGATAATTCAAGAGAAAATTAACAAACTAATATCATTCACACAGTGGTATAGTTATGCAATATAAAGCATTAACGCCAGCCTACAGCTAATTTCTTCAAGATAACGCGTGAACATCTATATAAATAATATAAAAGTGTGCGTGAAACTCAGTGCACATAAGTTGTGAAACTTTTTTGCGATCTTAAACTAAATTTGCAAAACTAAATATTAAATATGATAAATTGCAATTTACAATTTATTTTATTTTTTTATTAAGTTGGGAGCAACAAACTAGCACACCTGACACAGTTCACTTGAGGACTGAGATGGAATGCCTCGTTACCAGTGAATAAAGGTCTCCGGATCCCTCACACACTCACCAGACGAAATACAGCAGCATTATGCTGCTAATTTTTACTGATATTCTGTGAGGGTGTGGTCCTAGCCCGGCCTACCCATTCATTCTGCAGTTAGAAACAAACTGCAGTGTAGCTAACCACTATACATTTTATGTACTGAGGATTGAACTGTAGTAATGAAGCACTCAAATTTGGCTTTAATTTTTATTTCTCATAACACCCCACGAAGTTTACATAAAACAAACACACAGTTTATAGAAAACAAAGTAATACCGTATAATCTCGCTGTGGTCTAATTCTGTTTAATTGACATTTCAAGTGACCCCTATAATAGTAATGAAGCAAATCGCACATTGAGGTCAAGTTCAACCGAATTGACTTTGCTTCCATTGTGATAGATGACTTAAATGAAATAGTTAATGGGTACATTAGATACTAAGCGTCATTCAATATCTATTAATAATAGCAACTAAATGAATATTTTTACATGAGTGATGAGTTTACATGTGAAATGTGGTATATGATTCTGGAAAAATATAATCGATGATGGCGCACTTTAAAGTGCTTATTGTATTTTTCACCCATAAAGTTCTCAATAAGGCACCGACTTTCTAAAAGTATTTTGAGGGTAGAAAAAGGTCATCAGCCAGTCAACATTTTTTAGACTACTGAATCAATTTTAGTGAAATTTATACTAATCTCTATCTTGAAAGATACCTATTACATTACAACCTATTACAAAAATCATATTAGTTAAATTCTGAGCAATACGTGGACAAATATATACATACTCGTAGATACAGAAATAAGATGTCCCCCATAAATAGTTGTTAACTTGTGATTCGGGGTCCTGAGATACAAGCTTAGCTTCGTTCAAGACCCGCGGTTTTCTGTGTATTAATATGTGTAAATACTGCTAATAAATTATTATTATTAATAAAAAACAAAAAAATAGCTCACCTACAGTCATGTTTTTTTTTCAATCTTTATATAATGGAAAAATATTTTTTTTTTTAATAATTACCCACATAATCTAATAATATGTCGATGCTGCTGTCACCACTTACATACTGAACGGTGAACTTTGCTCATTCGTCACGTCTCGTATATAAAATTATATATAATAAATTGTACTATAAAAATAGAAATCCCATGCGCATATAAAGTAGAAGTGTAAATAATTTATTTGCATTCAGTCCGTCCCCAATTCACTGCACATATGATCCCAAGAGCTATCCTCATTGACACAGCGAAATCTCCAATTGATTAGTGCCCCAGATACTTAGACTTAGTATGAATGCAATAGAAACGTGAAACCTATAAAGGCTGAAACTAAATTAGTGATTTTATCAGTAGAGATTTACGTACATATATCTTTAAACTAAAACACTCTTTTTACGGGAAGCTTCTAAAGTTGTTTTAATTGCCACAAGATACACTAACCACTTAAATTTAATTGAAATAATACACTTGCACGAAAGTGTCAGCTCGACTGGGAAAGACACTCAACTTTAACAGAAGATAGCGTGAAATAGCATAAAATCGCAATGTTTTGAACCAGACAAGGTTACCAAGAGACGAAATAAAATCAGGTTGCTATGACTAAAAAGTTGATTTACTTTTGAGTTGATAGTTCCCACCATCATAATTTGAGGGCGACAAAATAAGAAAGTAGGCCTAATGAACCCAAGTCTTGGGTTTAGTATGTCAGAAATTCTGACCAGAATGCGATGCATATTTACTACAAACTTTTTGATTTTGATATGAAATTCCACGTAGACTTAACTGAGGCAATAGCATATATGACATAAAATAAACTTGGCAAAGCTACGTAGACTCTAGATGAATTTAATTCATTAGTGAAGTTGTCAGGTTAAATACAAATATCACATAAGGGAATTCGCGATGTTAATTTCAAAGCCAACTTAATTAATTTGTTTTAACGTTTTTATCGTGATAGCTTTTTCCTACGGTATAGCGAACAACTGTCTATAGAAGGTTCGTGTCAGCTCAAACGGGTTAAGTACCATGCTGTTACATAATAGTAACATGAAATAATAGCTTAATGGTACTGTGTTTCGTAAAGCGAGTAATTGAACCGAAGGCCTGATGACTGGAAATGAGGGATTCATTCTTAGTTCTTAGCGTTGATAATCCAACAGCATTTTTTCAACAAAGATGAATGCAGGTGTTATGGAAAATCACTGACAGTAGCTATATTTGTATATCATAATATCGGATAATCGAAATTTCATAAAAAATTAGCGGACTTCATTCCGTTTTACGTTAGAATTTGAAACAAGCACTTAATTCATTATTAAAATAAAACTTATTTAGCTACAGGATTGGAGGCGTTTGATGTCGTAACGTTATGGGCCGATAATTATGGGAAGTTATGGCTAGCGTCAGTTTTCAACATTTCAGTTCAGTTTAGGTACGCGAAAAGAGCTCACACAATCTTGACGTAGGTCTTTTTTTTATTACATTGAAAGTAACAAACGAGCTCACAGTTCACCGAATGGTAAGTGATTCCTCCGGCCCATGACATCTACATTCATCCTTGAAAAAGATTCATAATGCAGATGCGTTGTCACCCTAGAGGAATGAGATGGAATGCCTCGTCACCAGTAATAAAGGTCTCCGGATACCCACATTCACCAGACGAAACACAGCAGCATTGTACTACTATGTTACGATGATATTCTGTGAGAGCGTTGTGCTATCCCGGTCGAGCAGACTCATTCATTCTGCAGCTAGGAACAAACTACAGCGTAGCTGTACCACAAAAAATCTTGCAGTGGTATCATAATTGTATTTGTATCTCCTCCTTATTCATTCTGTTAAACTATTGAATAAACCCCTTATAATCAACGATCCACCAAAAAACCTTGCACTTACTGAAAGATTTGTACATTTTCATGACTATGTTAGTAGTCGCAGGGATTCCTCGTGCTAGTTATGAGAATAGTTATTTTTTTATATCCGTTTCGAAATTTAACGCTATTTGGTGATGGTAACCTCATTGGCTTAAAGGAACGTGATGAGTGGCATAAGTGATGTCATTGAGAACGAGACAACAGAACCAAATACGAGGGAGTGACAATGTAGAGACATATAATATTATAATTGGCTCTACTTACTTAAGAAATAAAATCCTATGTAAATATGAATACAAAAATAACTCCTCGTATATATTCAGTATATTGTGACTGAACATATAAGAATATGAGAATTAGTCTAGCTGTGTTAAGCCTTCTTTTGTACATTAATTCATACCATAGTTATTGTTGTCAATGTCGAGTAAGTACTTCTTGTAACTGCCATCTGGCTGGCAGAGAGATATGTTTTTATTTTTCTTTTTACAAGATTCGTTAAGAAACTTTTGTCGTGTACGTCTGGCAGAAATGTTATTTCACGAAAAGAAATGCACAAGTGTGCTCTTGTATATTATCTATTTTTTTTTTATAAACATAATAAGAGAAATAGCTACGAATGTAACAATAAAATCCAAGGACAATCAAATAAATTGTGTTTTGTCTGGTGTATGTGGGAATCCGGTGACGCTTATTACTGGTGACATTCCATCTTAGAATTCTAGGGTGACAACACATTAACATTATCATTTCTTATTGAAGGTATGTGTATGTAGGCCGCAAGGATCACTTACCTACTGTGAACTGTGTGGGAATCGGTGACGCTTATTACTGGTGACATTCCATCTTAGAATTCTAGGGTGACAACACATTAACATTATCATTTCTTATTGAAGGTATGTGTATGTAGGCCGCAAGGATCACTTACCTACTGTGAACTGTGTGGGAATCCGGTGACGCTTATTACTGGTGACATTCCATCTTAGAATTCTAGGGTGACAACACATTAACATAATCATTTCTTATTGAAGGTATGTGTATGTAGGCCGCAAGGATCACCTACCTACTGTGAACTGTGTGGGAATCCGGTGACGCTTATTACTGGTGACATTCCATCGTAGAATTCTAGGGTGACAACACATTAACATAATCATTTCTTATTGAAGGTATGTGTATGTAGGCCGCAAGGATCACCTACCTACTGTGAACTGTGTGGGAATCCGGTGACGCTTATTACTGGTGACATTCCATCTTAGAATTCTAGGGTGACAACACATTAACATTATCATTTCTTATTGAAGGTATGTGTATGTAGGCCGCAAGGATCACTTACTTACTGTGAACTGTGTGCTTGGTTGTCCGCAATTTTTGGTTGGCACAATTGGTAAATTTATGTGGCACAAACCGTATTTATACAGTAAGCCAACAAACAGAATACTAGCGCCAAATAGTACCGTAGAGTATTTGTGTTGTAAATTAATGTGGGGTGCCGGGGACCTACTTGCAAGGAGGCGTTACATTTCAACGCTCAGGGGTGGCTATGGGACGCAAATATCGTTTACCGTTAGAAGAACTTTGTGTTCGTTTGTCACCCTAAAAGGAATTGTTTATAAGGATAATTAGAATTGAATACAATGTGGCAGGCAAGTAATTCTGTTTGATAAATATCTAAAGTACGTGAGTAATTCATTTGTAGCTTAAAGAAAAGTTGGATAGCAGCATAATGTTGCTGTGTTTCGTGTGGTGAGCAGGGATTCAGAGACCTTTATTCCATCTCAGTCCTCAAGGGTGACAACGCATCTGCAGTATGATTAATTGTCAAGAATGAATGTAGATTTCATGGGACGCAGGAATCACTTACCATCAGGTGAACTGTGTGCTCGTTTGTTACTCTCAATTTAATAAAAAAAACATTTACAAATGTAGAAACGTTGATACCGAACATTGCCTGTTAGTGACATCGGAGTACTGCCATCTGGTACGTAGGTAACTAAAGTAAAACTTCTAGGTAACTCTAATCACTAGCACACGTCGCCATCTAAGCTGCAAAGCCAGACTAAGATGAAATACTTCCTCATCAATTTTATCATGATGCTTCCCAAGCTGACGCGCCAGAAACAAACTGCAGCGTAGCTCTGTTAAATAAACAAATAGTGATTGTTATTTGTCTTTGTAGTTTTAAAGTTTTGCATTTAAGTAATCGGAAAATTAGAATAAAATAAAATTAAGCGAAAAGGGTTGATGCAGAGTCAACTACACAAGGAGCTATAAAGTCAGAATAACATTCTGTTTTTTTAAATATAAAATGTTGTCTAGTGAAAATCGAACCTAAGACTTTGGAGCTTTGCCTTTGCGGACAATGAAACGTAAACTATGGGTGAGCTTTAGTCGGAAGCGAACCTCGAAGCAAGAAATTAATAGCTATTCCCTAACCACTCTCATTTAGGAATAAAGACTGTAGACGTGAAAACGCACGTTCGCGTTCGTCTAGAAATATCACGTCACAGCGAGATATGATGTAATGTCCTCATTGTTGGGTGTCAGTAATTTAAGGTAGGTCTTAAGACTGAGCTAGTCTTACCAAGGTCATAATCATCAGTGATTTTGCAACAATCGCGTAAACTGGTCGTGAGATACACAGGACAAAATAATTATAAAATAATGTTTTATTATGGATATTGAAAAGTGTTAATAAATTGTTACATTACAAAAATGCTATTTTATTAATCTGATAATTTTGGTTTACTAAACTGATGTGCTAGATGTTGATGTGTTTACTTTTAAATACTTTTTTTTATTTTAACCAAGTAATAATAGTAAAGAAAATGCTCGTGAAAATGCTTGGTGTTCTCAGTGATATAGCAGGTATGGTAAATTCAAAAAAGTAAATGCAAATTGCATATCTCAATAACTACGATCCCATACGTTGACAAAAAAAAATATTACCTCTATTGCTTTCTACACTCTTTTATTAGCTTAACATGTATGCATGTACGTTTGTATGAAAAATTAAGTATCAATAGTCTCATGGTTTAGTATACGGTCTGCGGAAATAAACGTCGCGAGTTCGAATCCACAATTCGACAATTGTCGAGCAAATGCTGAGCCATCACAATAAATTATTAAGCTTATATAAAATGGTTAATAGGGATGTTAGTAATGTGAAAAAAATGTGATTTTATAATTACTTTTCCATTCACTTCCGGATTCCTGAATAATCTGAAATTTCTCAGTACGAACCATAAACCAAATAATTTGATGACTATGCGCGTTGTATTAGATTTTTAAAGCTTCAATAATTGTTTGCTGTTATTATTCTCACTTTAAAAGCAGGCTAAATTGGTATTATATATAAGATTATAGAAAAATTGTGGATTTACAGAAAAATACTACAAAATTTCAAGAAGATTCATTAGTATATCTTAAGGAACAACAATTTCATAAATTAATTTTAATTCTGATCATTCTAAGGCTAAGGGAAACTTGATAAGACAACTTAGTTGATTGGTTTTGGGACGTCGTGTTCACATACATAATTATAGACCAACGGCCCGTCCGTTTATTTGTATGTAGTTATAAGTATAGTTAATAAGATATAAGATAATTTCTTAATCCAAATGTAGAATTTACATAAAAGTAACAATAAATTAAGAATAAATAAATTGTTAGAACCAGAATTTCTATGTATTTTCTGTTATTTGTTTATTATTTTGTATTAGCATTTCTTTTCAATTTGTAATGCACACGTATTGTTGTTCGGCTGGGAATCGAACCCAGTTCTCTAACTATTTATCATTTATTAGGTATTACTGTCACCGGCGTGAATTACATTAATTGTGAAAATAAATTTTTGAAAGCGATTTATTATACAATAGAATACAATATAAATGAAGGCCCGCAAAAGGAGTTTTTATATATATGTAAATCATTTGTCTTCATAATAATGTTAATCTCGTTAAATATTCTCAATGAACAGTGAAATCAAAGTGTTTCGTATGGTGAGCCAATTACTGACAGCGACAGCGAGACAACACGTGTGTATCGTGCATCGTTTAAAATCATCAGTCAACAAATAACCTCAGGTGAACTGCAATCGATTGTCACCATAGGTTTCCTAGGTTATATTTCGTACATCTAAAACCATCTCATCTCCTATTTGTAGCTTTTGGTTGTATAATAGTTATTTCATTTTAATGAATACATTTCTCGTTATCAATTATTATATTGAAATATTAAAATGACTAGAAACGATTTTTAAAGTACAAACTGTTTGTTAACATTTACTTACCTTATCATTTATTCTTAAAAGTAGGTTAAACTGTTATCATAATGAATTAAATTATTATTACGAGTAATAAAGGCTAAACTGTTTGTTAATATTGTACAATCAAATCTCAATTTTGGTAAAGATGTTATTAATGATTAGCCATGATGACGTCACTGTTTCTAAAAATATTGATAATTCCTATCATGCTTTGGATGTTTAGTTTTTTATACTACAAATATATAATAATGATGGTCATATGAAGCTACATGAATTAGGTTAAAATGTGTTAGATATATAGCGCGTATTCTGATCTACCACCAGCAAAAAATAGGTTACGCAATAGTACTAATATATTCTTGTATTAAATAAAATTTAATTTACTACACAAAAAAATATATAATAAATAAAATATATATAAATATATTATATACTCGTATATATATTTTTTATAATTGTTATAATTTTCAATTGTTATTATAGTTAAACTTTTATATCTAAATAATGTGTATAGTAAATAGATTCATATATTCTATTATAGAAATAAAATATCCTTTTAAAAAAGGGCAATGTATTTTGTGTCATAGATTCTCTCACCGCATGTTGATAAAAGCCATTACTCACAGCGATATGAATTAAAAAATAATATATCATAATATTTTATGACCCCTTTCTGCCTCAGTGATACCACCTATTGATCATTAGAGGACATCAACTGCACAGGAAATATAATAATGTTGATGCTGAAATATAATAATGCTGATGCTGAAATATGATAATGCTGATGCTGAAATATGATAATGCTGATGCTGAAATATAATAATGCTGATGCTGAAATATGATAATGCTGATGCTGAAATATAATAATGCTGATGCTGAAATATGATAATGCTGATGCTGAAATATAATAATGCTGACGCTGAAATCGCAGTACCTATAAGCACTCCTCACTATCGTTTTCCCGATTTCATTGAATCCGAACGAACACACACATACAGATATAATCACCAATACTGACTTGGCTTTATCCAACGGACGAAGACAGAAGACTAGCTTAGCTTTTTCACTATTACTTGGGCATAAGATACTGCAAGTTGCTTAAAAATTAACTAATGACATAAAAGGCGACAGTGTATTCCGTTACCGTCGATATTTATTTCTGTGGAATATAATAACACCATGGATATCTACTATAAATCTTTACGGTCATAAATATTTATCTCTCATATCACAACTTTGTATTGTTTGTGTTTTGTTACATATATACGTTGTAATAGTATATTTCTTAAGGGTATGGTTATTTATCACTGTATATTTTCTTTATAGTCATAGGTTTATTGCAGCACTTTAACAATATGCGACACTCCTTATTTATTATTTTGTATTTGCATTTCTTTTCAATTGCACACATATTGTTTTTGGGTGGAAATTGAACGCAGTTCTCTAACTATTTATTTTTTATTAGGTATTACTCTTACCGGCTTGAATTACATTAATTGTGGAATTAAATGATTTTTGAAAGTGATTCATTAGATAATAGCATACTATATAAATGCAGGCCCGCAAAAGGAGTTTTTATTTTTTTTTAATTTTTTTTGTTTTTATATTTTTATATTTATAAATCATTTTTCTTAATAATAATGTTAATCTCGTTAAATATTCTCAATAAACAGCGAGATCAAAGTGTTTCGTATGGTGAGCCAATTACTGACAGCGGCAGCGAGACAACACATGTGTATCGTGAATCTTTACGACGTTATGACGTTAACATATACAACGTGGTTAACATATACAATTTGCTTAACATATACAAATAGGATAACATATACAATGAAGTTAACATATACTATGAGGTTAATATATACAACGATGTTAACATATACAACGAGGTTAACATATACACTGAGGTTAACACATACAACGAAGTAGACATATACTATGAGGTTAATATATACAACGATTTTAACATATACAACGACCTTAGCTGATTGAGTATTAAGGGAACGCGATTAAGCTGTTCACATCGATTTCGACCACGGCGAAATCTTCTGGTTATATCTAGGTGAAATCAATGCGCAGAATATATTATAATGCCGTAAAAATGCCAAACACGGGGGCACTCAAATGCAAATTCATGGACCCAGACGCAAAAATCAATAATTTGTGATGTATAAATTATGTTCATTCCTCAGGTGATAATCGAACCTAGAGCTCGCGATGCAGCTGTCTTGTATAAGTTGCTTTTTTGACTTTTCTATAGAATACGATCTTTCTACTGTTTTACCTCCGTAATAAATAACCTACAGTAAAATAACGTAAAATTTCAATATTATAAAATTAATTAAAGAACATCAGAAACCCCTGACATTTCACGGGCTCTTTCCAATTTCTACAGTTCCGACGCCAACAGTAAACGTGGAACCAACTGTTTTCTTTACCAGCTCAATAAAGTTTTGCGTACATTGTAAGTGTCTAGAAATGTTCCAGATATTAAAGCGATTAAATTGTAAATTTTAAGGCGTAACAAAACTAGTCTAAAATCAAATTGAGTGAAAACTGTATATATCCCAACCTTAAGTTGGAAACAAAATATTTAACGTTAATTCTCGTATTTCACTCATTTTTTTTACTTATATTTTTATTTTACTTTTTAAGGTCAAAATATTTGATTATAGAATAACCTCGTCATTGATTTTAGTTTGGTTTGGCAAAAGTAAAATTTGGACCACTTTGTTAAATATATGATTTATAAATATGACGCCAGGGTGGTATCATTAGACGATTTGGTTTACGCGGGTCTTGTTATGCGTTTGTCGTTATTCCTTTTAACGTAGCTCAGAACTCTTTAATTCAATTTCCGTTCTGTATCACGAAAAATAAAATAGTTTTGTGTTACAAATTTACAGTGGTACACCAGTTTTTCTAAAGCCAAAGAATGAACGGTTTGGCTCCACCGAATGCCACGCCCTACAGAATACCAATATAACGCTTCTATGAACCGGCTAGTGAGCGTAGGGATCTGGTCTCTCTGTTTATTGGGAACGAGATATTCCGCCTTAGTCCTCAGGGGTAACAATGCCATCTCTTACCATCGTATGAATTGTGTGCTGGTTTTTCCAATTTGTTTCCAAATTAAACGGATACTTTCGTTAATGTTCCTGATTGCTGAATATAAAAATACAGTATAAGTAAAAGTCATCTATCAAATGTACATGTAAACGATTTTCTAAAAAGAGAGTACACACAAATACAAAATGATGTCATACAAATAGTATTACTTATTTATTTATAATAAAACATTAGTGTGGCACAATCTATCTCGTTCATCCCCTTTTATCTAGTCACACAAGATAGCGGGTGTTATATACTTTCATTGTAAATTGCTATAATCCGTCAGCTTGTGTGTACGCTCGATTATGTTGTAGCATTGTAATCTGTAGCAGTATGTGGGGCCCTATATTCAGCTGTGGACTAGTGATAGACTGAAATTAAGGTGTTGTTTAAAAATTTTGCTTGTTGATTTACCACTTTACCGTCAAAGGCAAACGCGCACGAAGCATCAAGATTTGCATGGAAGCAGAATATTGGAAAAGTTAGTGGGTAACTGGCGCATATACCGACATAATTGATAAAGACTAGGAAAAGTGAACAAAAAGGAAGTGTTTTTAGTTTGAGCAAATGCTAATGGCATTATAATATATATTTACTCTTAGTTGATATTTTCTGTTAGCAGGCAACAAAAGATATCACCGAAGTATTGAATCGCTCATGTGGACATCATTTAAAAATCGCTTACTTGCTTCAATCCTATATATTTAGCATCTAATAATTCTAAACTGCGACAAATCATGATTAAATAGTGACCTAATTACTTGTCGCCCACACATATGAGAATGGAACGAGATGAAAATTGCTTCATGAATAACCTCTTTGTTCAATGATATAGAAAATCTTATTTTATAGGTATATATAAAATAATATTTATAGGTAATCTATAACTTAGAGACTTCCAAGAGAAGAATCTACTTTCGTAAAGACCAGAAATATATCTACGATTCTAGTGGTATTTCCGTTTGTTCATTTTATTTGTAGAATAGGTGTTCAATTCACCTGATGGTAAATGATTACCGCCGCCTATGTACATCCGGAACAGCTGAGGAGTCGCAGATATGCTGTCGGCCTTTAAGAATGGTGTAGGCTGTGTTTGTGAAGATCCCAAAATCGTATCACTACGAAAATACCGCTGGTGACAGCTGAATACACAGATTAGTTGTGCATGGCAGATTGTTAGAAATTTCTAGAAATTTCGCGTAAAGCGTACAGTAGAACGTTGCCAACCATCGAGATGGTAAGGATGAAGTTTTAAATTCTGTCGTGATGTCCAATGTATAAACTAAGCAGCTAGAATTAATCTGAACAATTCCTCACAACAGTTCCCATAGTAATAATAGTTATATTATATTACGTTTCTATAAAAATGATTTCAGACTTTTCTTGCCATAATTAATAGCCTGCCGATGATATTTGTCAGTGATGTATAGCTCTATCACGTTTAGATCATAACAATCTTAACGTGACATGTGAATAGTGTAGTACTAAAGGTATAAAAATAAAAGCAAACAATTTGGAACGCAGTTTATTAACAAATACCATTTTTACCATAATCTCCGTACTTGGAAGCAATCACAGATTATTTAATGAGTACAAAGACATTTACGCCCTTCCCCAGCCGAATTGTCCATAAATAAACTGCACGTGGTGCTTCTACCACTGCTAATAGAAGTTGACAGTACTAGTTGAATGAATTCCAAAATTTCTGTTCCTTAGTATTTATTTATTATTAGTGGTGGTAGAGCTACACTACAGTTTGTTTCTAGCTGCAGAATGAATGGGTCAGCTCGACCAGGGTAAGACCACGCGCTCACAGAATACCAGCGTAAAATAGTAGCATAATGCTGCTGTATTGCGTCTGATCGATTCTGAGTCGATTCGGAAACCTTTATTACTGGTGACGAAGTATTTCATCTCAGTCCTCAAGGGTAACAACGCATCTGCATTATGATTCCATGTCAAGGATGTATGGTAGACGTTATGGGCCGTGGGAATCACTTGCCATAAGGTGAACTGTTTGCTCATTTGTTACTCTGTACTAAAAAAAAATGTATATATATATATGTGTATATAAGTATATATATATATATATATATATATATATACGTTGATTACCACATAGGGTTATTACGAAGCACCGAATGTATACATATATTATATTAGTGTACTATATATTGTATACTATATTTGTGATGGCGATTCCGGGATGCGAGTCCTTGATAAGGTATCATCATAATGTACGCGTTGTCATCTCTGAGTACTAAGATGGCATGCATTGTCACCGTTAGCAATTGCTATCTGTACAAATCAATAAGTACATATAAAAGAGAGGAGCGTTTGTATTTTTAATAACGATACACGATTCAAACATGATCCGGTGAGATATCAACTTGTGTTTGTTTGAGATTCATACCCGATCGAAAATAACAATTGTTTTACCATGTATATTGATCATATGGTATATTTACATATATAAAATTTATAGGTATGTTTGTTGTCACTATTAATTAGCCAGAGCTTAAAAACAACGTATTATTTAGTGGAAATGTTCCTCAACTGGGAATCGAACAATATACACTAAGCACATTTATTTATTAAATCTAATGTATACTGTATCAGAAAACTTCATGAAGAGCATAAAAATAAAAATACATATACACGCATAGAATTGAGACACAAATTTATTTCTAGAAAAACTCAGTCGTAAATTGCACAGTTGTCGAAAACGTAAAATATATGTATCGGTTAGACAGATTGTCGGGTCCAATTTTCGGGTAGAATGTCTCTAAATATGTAATTTATATCGAAATACTATTTCTTAAAACTGATAGATAAAATTTGTAGAAAATGTTTAATAGTTTAAAGTTTAGCTATGAGAAGAAACCCAATTCTATTTTTATAATCATTAGAATGTAGAGATATTATAAATATGAATATTATTTAGAGTTTATCATTTCTAATAATCTTTCGTTAGTTTAGCCTCTTTTAAACACATTTTTTGTTATACTTATAATTTCACATTTACCTTGATTTGAATTGAAGTTTGAATGTACTTAAATAATTTTAATATAGTTAGAGGAAATTAACTCCCCAATTAAATTTACTCGCTAGACATAACACAGCATCTTTAAGACGCTATATTAAATTAATACTCGGTGGAAGCTTGTCTTTTCCCCAGTTCGTCAGAATATTTCAATGTTTTCCTCAAATTATTATATACCAAAGTAAACAGACAGTAGGATAATAAATTAATAAATCAAGATTACGAAAGCAAGAAAATTATTTTGTATTGCTACTTATAACTTCTTCAGTTCATAATTGTCATGTAGAGAGAAAGTTCTACGCAAGCTCTACGAGTAGCACCAACGCTACGGATGTTCGTAGTGCCGTGGAAGTATAATTAAAATTAAAATTGAATGCTATTTTTACCTTTTATATTCCTTTAGTTTTTAAGACTACATTTAGAAAATATGGACTACAATGATATAAAACTCGTATAAGAAATCCAACAATTTGTATAGCTTTAACATTGTTCTTCGGCTGTATCACCAAGACGACCAAGATATTACGACCAAGGTATCAAGACCCAGCATCCAAGTTCTCTCAGTACTATGGTAGGCAGTTCTCAAATGCAAAATATAATACTGTAAAATAACAAAGAAGCTGACGTTTACTTGAATTTTTATCATTAACAAATTTAATTCAAAAACAACGCCATTCTAAAAAGATTATCTTTAACTGTTATGTGCTGAATACTTTACTATATCATGTAAAAGGTCAAACCAAATATAGTCAAGTCAGTCTGGGTTATTTTTATTTCTGTTAAGGGCTTAAACGTGTCTTGTTTTTTTTATGATTGAAAGGGATCATCACCCTTTGCGTTTGGTTGAACCCATGGTTGACCACCGCATATTGACTTTTCAAATATGAACAATATCAGAGATCTGTATATGCTCTATCCCTGAGGATCTAAAGTAGAAAAATATAGGTTGGCTAACATTAAGAATAATAAAATATTATATGCTAGACACTTATCGCTTATATATCTATCTTCTTGTCTTCATCAAAGCTAAATTGCATCAGAACGCACCGGTGCCTTTAGATCATGGATCCTGGTTTCAACTCCGAATCTATAAACAATATTACTTTAACTCTGCCATTCTCTGGTATTGTTGAGCATGCGTATGTTTTCTGGATACATCGGATTAGGGAAAGAAAAGAGTGCATCTGTTTAAGGCGAACGCTTACGGGGCTATAATTCTTGTATATCCTACGCAGTTGAAGTCATTCATAACAGATCAATAGACCAGTCAGAAGATATATATAATTCTCAAATTTCTTTTTATTTCATTCTATATAAAACTATATTTTATCGTTATCAAACATGTCCCGTAACAAAACAACCATCAGTAAAAAGACAAATGAGTTTCGTTTGGTAGCAACGCTTCACCAATAAAACATTGTTTATTTATATAAATTGAGTTAAAACGACGCGTTCTCTTTAGCACAGATTCAAAAAATTGAGATTTTATTTACTTAATAAATTATTTCATATATTATATTTAAATAGGTCCAAGTATACTTATAAGTTTATGTAACATTTTGTGATTTCACTACACATAAGCTAGTGTACAATTATAATCTCAGCTGACATATAGCGGTGATGTAGTTTGTAATGGTTAAGGGTAAGCTTAAGCTTAGTGATCATTCGTCTCTTAAATATAATCATATTTAAATCGATCTTAAACACTGAAATATAGCGCTGCGGTCGGAAAACAAAATAGGTTTTCTATTACATAAATAAAATATTTCAGTTACGGTAACAGCTTAATAAAAATTTAAACGCATTTAAAAACATTTATGTAGGTATTTAAAAAATATTTGGATAATTTTTTTTATCGTTTGTCCGATTAAAAAACTGGTTACTAAATTGCATTCAAAGTACTTAAATTAGTAAGTCTAGTAGCTTAGCTCTCCGATATGACACAGCGTAATGAAACGTCTCGATCTGAACTTGAAGTTTAAGCTATTGAATTCCGAGATCTTTAATAAAACATAAAACGATTATTATGATTATTTGTAACAAAGAAACCATTTCACAATATCTATAAATTAATCAAGTAATTCGTTTTTATTGTATATATATTTATACAAAAAGAACTAAACGTGTTAAACACCTGTTGGCATTCTCTGCCCATATAACCAAAATATATTAAGGAAAGAATATAAATATTTTCGATGTTTATTCAATAAGTCTGAAACTCCCCCAGGCATAAAATGTTAGGTATTTTCGTAAGCTCCCACATGTACGTTGAAAATATATTGAATTACTTTCCACCTACAATCGTAAAATATATATGTGCGTGGACATGAATGTTGCATGGCCACCCAAAGAAAAGTGAAATATGATTGTGAAAGTAAAAATTTTAGGGCAAATATACTTAGACTGAGATATAGGATGTTATTATTGATTTTGTACATATTTTCATAATAACGATAGTTGTATAGTTCACGAGAAACCAGGGATGGAGAAGATTTTCCAGAATGCCCTCTGGCGAAAGCCTGATATCAGAGATTATTATTATCTTATTACTAGTAATAACGTATGATTCCTTTAAAAGGATGAATGTAAGTGTCATGGCTCCAACAATCACATCCATCAAGTGAAGTATTTGCTCGTTTTTACCCGTAATATAAAAAATTTTGCACCCACCAGACGAAACCCACTACGCGCTTTTATTCGGGCTGATGGCCGATGTTAGCCCCAGGGCTTTTACAGTTTCACCGGGTTGAAAAGCCAACGGCATGCGGTGTTCCCAGGCGGTCACCCATCCAAGTACAACATCGGGCTGACAAGTACAACATCGGACGCGGTCAGCCCGATGTTGTACGGACCGCGCCCGATGTTGGCACTACGTGCAACTACTATTCTTTGTAGTAAGTAGTAAGCGAGGTGCTTTACCAGTCGCACAGACTGTCTTATTAAGGCTAGTTTATAGTCCCGGCCGGCTTCTATTACGATAAAATTTATTCCATAAATTTCTTAATTAAGATATACCCTCCTTACCACCTTCCTTCAAATATATTCTTCTCTTGTATGCCTTCCTTCAAATGTATTTTTCTCTTGTATGCCACGTACGTAAATACATCTAATGTTTGGTTCTCGAGCATAAAGGTAGTTTCAGAGAATAGGATATTACGTATTTCCTAGTGAATAATTTCTTGTGAGTTAAAAAAAAAAAAAAAAGTCCAGCTATTCTATATCGATATTTTTTTCATTTTTCTATTGTTCATTTTCAAATATAATCTCACTACAACTATATTTTTCCACGGAGTAACTTTCAAAGATACTCCTCCGGTGCGAGCGCTAAAGAAAAGGTTATACAGAACGCAATCTTACTGAAAATCCGCGCTGTCTCTTTCGACACCCTCGCATTATAGCTACACACTCTCACACTATCGAAGTCTCGACAGCGTATCTTCCTCGGGATGAGTTGGACTTCCTTAGACTTATTTTTTCATATACAGGTGCACGAGAATATGATCGAACTGAGCCTTTGACTATCAGATGATGGATCATACCCGTGTCCGTCCATTAATTCTCAGTTACTTGGTTGGAGGAACGCCAAGAGCCGGCTGCAGAACAAGAGTACTTTATACACCTGGTCTGGTGATTTCATGGTATCATTTGTAATCCTCTTTCCCTCCCTTACCAAAAACTTCTTCTGCGGCATTAGCAAGCTATGCCTATGTAGGCAGACAAGATGTACATTCAAATAAAATACTTTTGACGTAGCCATAAAAAATCGTTAGGAGCGAGTTGGCCCGTGTTCTTTAAATACAGTGTGGCTCAATTAAGCATTACAAAGTACTTTAATTAGGTAAAATGTTTAAATTTATTCTTAATTCTACTCGCTATTTACTGTTTTATACATTAACGGCGTCTCATTTTTTACCAAAATCGAATCGAAAAGAATCGTGCGAAGTGTTTGTTTTCCTTTGTTACCTATCAGCCGTAAAAGATCTCAATGTTTTTATATTTTAATAAATAAGATTAGATCTAAGCCTACCGAAATGTTAGGTCTTATTTTGAAAGTAAATCTGAAATACATTTTATTACTTATATATGTATATATATATATATATATATATATATATATATATAAATATATATTATATATTTACAAAAAACAAGCGCTTAGACGAAACTGTCAATAAACGTGATAAACGTGTCTAATAAATCCACATATTTAACTTGCTTCTCTACTATTTACACAAAAACAAATTAAGATAATGTATCTTAATTTTTAATACAAAGTTACTCCCTATATCCTTGGAACTTATCTATCTTCATGTCATTACTTAGGAACTCCTTGTCGAAAGATTCTAAAGAACTTTAAGTGATTATCTTTGTTCTTTTGAAACGAATATAATCGTCAAAATAAATAACATGAGAAATTCATACAAAAGTAATGTAATAAATTTATACAATAGGTAGTAATAGTTACAACACCGATAGGATGGATTGTGGAAAAAGCTTCTTGCAGCATTGCACTAGAAAACACAGTGTAGGACAGCATGGAAAAGCTTATAGTCGATGGTTTCATAGAATAAGTAATTGTGCGAAAGTGAGAAGTTAGTGAAAGAATGAAACCCCAAATCTTATCAATGATTACAATGCTGACTATCGTATTTTAAATTGTCGTTATTGACGAGTGACCACGCATCTGCAATATCATTTCTCATCAAAGATGAATCTGGATGTCGTGGCATGCAGGAATCATTTACCGTCAAGCAAACACTCCCTGGTTTCAATATATTCGAAACTAATTATGACTCAAATAGGGTAGATAAACATTTATAATTTTTTTCGTAATCAGGCTGCCAATTCTAGGGATAGTTTGTATTTTCTTAAATAAAGTTATAATATAAGTTATAATTTTTCTTAATTTGTTTTTTTTTCATTCTGGTGTCATTTTGAAATTTGCGTTTGCCTCCTATAGATTTAAATGGAAAATAAATTTGTATGCGTGTACGTTTCGGTGTGTTTTTAGTCAATAAGAAAGTTGTCAGATCCTTTAATTAGCATTTGCCTGAAAATCGACGAACAGTAACCACTTATTGGAATATTAACTTTTGTTTGCCCAAATTTAGAAAAAAACGCACAAAAAGCGTCTTGCAGTAATGTAGCTGGCACGGGCTCCACTGAACTTAATTTTTGAACTATACAAGGAATTAATGATGCATTCGCCACCGCAATACGGAACTTCTAGCCTAGCCCTTCTAGCGTAATTTCTTTTTCTTTCTAAAATTCGATGATCTGATGATTATCATCGAATTTAGTGACGGTGATTCCGAAAGTGCCAGAAGAGATTTAAAGAAAACTTGGCTAACTGTATTTTTTTTATTAATAATAAAAAATACAGTTAGCCATAGCAATATGATAGTAATTTGAAAACTATATAACTGATCTACTTTATCAGAAACTTTCGGAATGACCCGAGTACATCCTATAGTACTATTCGACTCGGCTAGTTTGACTCTGAAGTCCTCAATGCTATCACCATCTCTAAATTAATCATCATAATAAATATTTTAATTCAGAGTTGCATCTATGTCAACGCAATCTATAATCATTATAAGTCGCAATTATTTTCTTAATTAAAACATTTGACTTAAGAACATACAATTTTGTTAAATTTGGATCAAATCTTAGAACCTATGTGGTTAACATATAATAAGAAATGTAATCATTATTATCCAATAATGTTGTTAGGTTGACAACCTAATTTCTTTTTAATTTCGAATCCTATCTCGAGCCTCTAGCAACACTCATCGTTTGGCAGTCAGCCCCGCGGCACCATGGGAAAAGGTTGTGTTACAAAGTGCTCGTCATATTTTTCCCGCCTTAATTTTTAATTGCGTGTATTGAAGCCAATTTGTTTGATCTGTTATTGTGTTCAAAAAACCTTGTTGATATATTTTTCGGATGCAGTGCGTTAAACCTATTATAAGTGGAAATATAGTGGAGTGTTATTGAATGTGATGTTTATGCATTATGCTGCTTTGTAAGATGACTATTTAACTGTTATGAATCATATATGTATAAACATGCTAAATCATATCACGATATTGCAATCGCTTAAACATATGTCCATGTAAATATGTGACCAATTAAATAATATTTATTACTAATATATGTAAGCGTAGACGGTCACATCTTCTCTCATAGGTTGTTAACTTTAATTACATTACCTTATTTTTTATGTTGTTAATTCAAAAATAGCTTAATCATGATGATGATGATGATATTAATTTATCCCTTATGGATAGGCAAAGGACTTTAGTCCATACAGCCAGGTCTTGTTCGTATGATGGTTGGTCTGAAACTCCAATAGCTTAATCACCGGGAGCTGACATTTTTACGTTTTGAATCAGAGAAAAAAAATCCATACTCTGTGCGGTGATGAAAAAAACACTAGAAACGTATCTTTTAATGCTATTGCCGTCTTTTATCATTTGCCATATTAATTTGTATGTCCGTACGTGGACAATTTATAATAGTTTCTCCAATAATTGTAAGCGTGGGCTACTGAGACTTGATTAAAATAAATTTTATTTTACAACTATTGTTAGGTATAAAGAACAATAAAATAGACGGTAGATGACGGACTAGACTTCATTTATGATAGACATTCCCTTATGACATTATGAAGAAATATCTTCCCTTTAGTCCGATGGGTAGAAATAAATTTTATATTTATTTATCAAAGGAGCGTGGACAGACATGTCTGTGGAATCGAACTTGCAATCTTTGGTTTTAATGCTACTAACATGTTTTTTCCTTTTGTTCTTATTCCCATGTTGACAGAAAACTGGTGACCTTTCTATATAAATACAAATCTTAATATTGGAATTTTGCATCACATATATTCACTTCCTTCCTCAAGACTTTTTAGCTATTTCCATAATCCTTATTTTAGTCACGGTTTTGTACGTGGCTCGATTGTAACCAAGGCTTATCTACTCAGGATAAAGAGATTAGCGTTTCACAAAAACTTTTATTATGAAATTAAGCTTGATAGACGAGACGAGTAAGTAATCACAGTGGCCCATAAACAATATTCCTTGGTATTCAAGGTGCACTAATCATAATGGTCGACCAATTTTATCAGTCAATGTTTTAAAGGTGTCTTTTTTGTAAAGTCGTTTGTGTAGTCTTTTTTAAAAAGTAAAGACATTTTTGTTAAGTCTTTTTTTAAGATACTTGTATTACGGGTGACTAACGAGCACATATTTCATAGTGATAAGTGGTCACGGCACGCGGTCAGCGCCGGCAAGAAGAGGACCACGTTTTGAAAGAAAAATACAGTAAAATTTTAAAATTACTGCTTGCGGCTAGACGAAGTTGGTTGCACTATATTTTAAAAAAAAATTGTTGTAAAAATGGTAAAAAATTATACTAGAAAACAGGTATCTGCACTATGATTCTTTATAAACTTTAGATATGGGTATCATGCGTCGCAGGAATATTGCTATCCGTGTGCTGATTTGTCACCGCTCATATAAAAGTGATTTCTCGACCCTACGACATACATATCATCCTATATAAGAATCAATGTCACCTCTCTGGACTGATATGCGTTGTCTTCAATTAATATTCTTCCTTTCTTTCACTCCAGACAGCTCCAATGGGTATTCTTTGAAAGAGGTTTTTCTAATTGTATTGACGGTGACAAACGAGCACACAATATTTTACCTTGGTAGAGCTACACTGCGGTTTTTTTCTAGCTGTAGAAATATGGGTCAGTTCGACCGGGGTGGGACCACGCCCTCACAGAGTACCAGCCTAAAATAGCAGCATTATGCTGCCGTGTATCGTCTGGTGAGTGTAGGGATCCGAAGACCTTTATTACTGGTGAAGAGGCATTCCATCTCATTCCTCATGGGTAAACGCATCTGCATTATGATTCCTTGTCAAGGACGAATGTAGATGTCATACCCACAGAAATTAATTGCTATCAGATTAACTGTGTGCTCGTTTGTTACCCTTAAGGTAATAAAACAAAACAAGTGATTGCGAGTGATTCCTACGGCCCATGACACCCACATCCTAAACGATAAGGAATCATACTGCAGATGCATTGCCACCCCCGAGGACTACGAAGGAATGCCTTATTAATCTGTTATAGTAAACCATGCTCGATTAAGCTGTTCTGTTTGTGATAGAATATAGCTGAAGCATAGCTTAAAGTCGCTGTAATAGGTGTGTAAACATTTCTTCCATACAGTAAAATAAATATGTTCTACTTTGAAGTAGCATATTCCAGACACGTTAGATAAACGTGTATCGCATAAGGATTAGTCTTGGGTGTCTCCATCGCGTCTTAATAAGGCAACTTTCAAAGTTCTGAATAGATTATGAAATGTGCAAAAAATAATCTCTATTTATTTTTTAGATATTTATTAAATCTGTTCATATACATACCTGATTCGCGCAATTCAATTTTCGTTATTTTTCAATAACAAATAATATAAAGAAATCTCTTTTTCCTTAATATAATATTTACGTTATTTCCCAAACCTGATAATATTGTTAGAATATCTTAGCATACGAAAAGGGGCGAGTAAGTTCTGCAATGATGTCGTCTACACGGTGATATTACAGATATATATGATATCACATCACTATAGTGAAGGAAGCATTCGTGCAAACACAGCGTCATTACTCGTCATGCCCTTCCTCAGTCTAATGTAATGCAAGTTAACTAAAATACGAAAAACTATTCTGATGCAGTATCAGCCACATAGTACTGTACCCAGACACGAAAACCGAAAAAATGTATTACATTTTTCTTTCTCTCCGCTAGAAATTGAACTCAGGATCGCAGAAGCGAGATAATAAACGCGACTTCACGATTGCCACTAGAATGTATCTTAGTAGTGTATCACCTATCTTATTGCACACAGTAATATTGAGATAGGAATGCAGAAGATGAGTGATTGTCTATATTAATGTTAATACGGCATTATATTATATTCAGAGCAGTTACTGACATCTGAACATATCATTAAGAGCTGTAATTGTTGAGATCTGTAACCGAAATAAGCATCAAATCAAATAAGGCCCGATATTTCAGTAGACAGATAGGCAAAAGAATAGCACTTATTGGACGAAAAACTCATCTATCTGAGGTATAAATTTATTCGTCGGCAGAACGGCCAGATAGCGCTTATTCTATCGAATAAAAATGTTCAAACAGACGCATGAGGTGTCATCAGTGTTGCCAATGCTACGGCTGGAGAGATTAAATATCTTGTCATTTTTAAATTTTATTTTTTTAAATACAAAGAGTGGCAATTTGCAAACATTTAATTAATGTTGAAAACGCTAAAATTGCGACGGTTAGCTGATGTTGATTTTTTTTTCCACTTTTTAGTAGTGCTGCGGCCCACCGTTGATTTTTTCTTGGCAACATTGGGTGTCATTGTCAAAAATTTAGATACAGTAAAAACTGACAGTGACATCAGGTAATTGAGAAAACGTCCGACGTCCCTTTCTAACGCGCCAAGATAATGTAGTTCTGTTTCAGCTGGCAGAAGTTAGCTTTCATACGAAAAAAAAGGCTAGATAGTTATTCCGAGAATAAAATACTATTGAAAAACTGAACACTTTTATGAGTCAAATAAACAGTCTAATATAATTATTCCATTGGTAGTTATTTAAGAGAATAGTCATGAATTGAAATATCGGTCCTAAGACAAACAAATTCTCAAATTCACCTTAATATATTTTATTTAGAACTAAACTTATTTTACTATTTAATATATCCCTCTACCCTCATGCACTCCTATCAGAACGTGGTAATTTATTATTCCTGTTGTTATTTATTTACTATTCTTGCAATGTGTATTGTGTTCGGAGTTTACCGAAATAATTGTTTGCTCTTTTCTTTTTCCACCGGCTTCTGTTGTCGACGTGAAAGAAAGTTTAGACAATGGAACAATGAAATGAAGCTTTCCTCCTTGAAAGGTATTTCGATATTTTTTTATACCTGGCATTCGATCAGAAGGGGTTCGATGATTTTATTTATAATGTTACAGGTAAGAAACGAGCATTTATTTCACCCGATGGTTACTGGTAACTGCGGCCAACGATATCTATATCGATATTCAACATAGATTCAAGATACACATGCGTTATCAGGAAGACTAGAACAGAATTCCTTGTTACCTGTAATTAGATCCCTATATTCCATGCTCATACTAAATAGTTATACCAATATATATTTGTAACAAATTTTCGTTTGTGACAAAATGTACGAAAAAGTTAGCAGTATTTTTATCTATCACACCCAAAGGGATCACAAGTTATCGTCTATTCGAATTACACCGTTGGGGGTTGGGGGCTTGAATTTGTGGCCTATGGGTCGAATTTTGTAAGCTTGTTCCAATCAAATTACGTTTTCGAGGTCCTTCCATATGATATTATTTCGCTGTTACTACTATATATAAGGAAATAGTCTCTCTTTTTATCATACTTATAACCTAAAAATCTTATATATTATTATATTTGTTTGCCTGATGAAAACCTGTTTATTTTAAAGACTTAATAGCATATTTTCAGCACATTTGTTTGGAAAATTTATTCTCATTTTCGCTCATATTCTGTGATTGTTTTGTCGGGCTGATGTCCCCTGTAAGCCCTAGGGCTTTTACAGTTTCGCCGGTTTGAGAGGTGACCGAGCGCTTATGCCGCTCAGTCGAGACCTCTATTAGTGGGTAACCGGCACAAGGACTCCCGAGAGGGAGCCTCGGCTTGGACCGTTACCCTGTTCCGCGAGAGCGTCTGACTCGAGGGTGCCCGAGAGGGCCGAACTTCGGCTCGGTCAGTTGCTTCTGACTAAGAATTATCTACATTAATATCTCTATTAATTAATATCTATATTATATATTCTGTGAGGGTTCAGAGAAACATTTGAAGATATAGCAGTTCAAGTTGTAGGAAGTCTTATAAAGCATCTAATTTTTAGATCTTGCACAGTTTTCAGGGCCATATAGATATTATGTGAAAGAATAAGAAAAAAGGACGTACTTTCAAAGATATTTTACATTTTATTGCCTCGGTTAATTGAAGTTAGACAGTAAAAAAATACACGGATATTTCCAACTTTCGTTTTTTTTCGGGCAGATGGACTGAATTAGCCCCAGGGCTTTTACGCGATATCCAAAGGTTCGATTGCGTGGAAAGTCTCGTATGATTAGTACAAGTCAATATAGCAAACCGAACTCACACAGTTTGTATACAAGTCCGTTATGCCAGACCTTGTAGAACGCTTTCGATACATCGAGGAAAATCGGTTTGCTAGCCCCCAATATATTTGCTGTGAATGTGCGCCGTTGTGCGGTGCACTTGATGTGTGTTGGGTACGAAAACCGAACTGCTCATTTATGGGTAGCCCCCGGGACAGCATGAAGTGCTTTAGGCGGGCGAGGATGAGCCTTTACCATACACCTTACCCAATACTTTGAGTAGGCTTATGGGGCGATAGGCTAATGGGTCAGTTGGATGCTTTGAAGGCTTGAGAATCCGTATGACGTCGGTTTCCTTCCAGGTTTTGGGGAAGGTGCCTTTAGACATGGCCGCATTATATAGATTATTACCAGTAGGTGTTAAATGGATATAGGTAGAAGTTTGATCACCTTGTTGGTGTTACCGTTGGGCCCAGGAGCCTTGCGTAGTCACAGCTTTTTAATTAACGACTTGACTTCGGTGCATGTAACTTGAGTAACGGAATCGTGAGGTGGTTTCTTAGTCCTCCGGTCGACCTCACTGTCAACCATATATACAACACACTCAGACCAGAAAATCAAAAGTTGATGGTGTACAAAGAGTGTTCCTCGGTTGGGAATCTAACGCAGAAACCCCTCAACGCTGCCAGCCAGATACTACTCTAACAACTGATCCAGCTGCCGTCAAAATATAAAATAGAATATAATTACAACTAAAAGCACTCCAATTTGTTGATTTAGTGGCCAATAGGGAGAGTTACGCCTACTATTACAACGTGCGGAAGACGTAGGCCTTAACTAATGTAGGTAATTACTGTAATCGTACTGTTATTTTAATTTTATTTACTGTTTAAAATGAAATGGTTTACTTGAACAAGATCAAATTCTATCTGACGACCGCGTTGTGTAGTGATCAAAATGCTTGGCTTCTTAATCACGGGTGTAGGGGTTCCTTTCTATCCGATAAACAATAGTGCAAGGACAATTAATAGTTTTGTGATCTCTATATAATATATATATATATATATATATATATATATATATATATATATATATACATATACTTATACCTATTCCGGCCATAAGTTCTGTTACAAATGGTATTACATATAATATTACAAATAATATTACTTCATTAAAAAAATCTTGAAAATTTACTTTTTTTTAATGAAGTAATGTTATTAAAATGTATACCTACATATTTATTAGTCAGTCAGCAAAAAATAAAAGAATATTCTATTCAAAATGGCCACGGTTGGCTTTTATACAGGCCTTTAATCTGTTTGGCTCGAATATATGGATTTACGCACTGTTTCCAAGGGAAATTTCACCACTACTTGCTCCAAAGATTTAATAAGGGACTCAATGTCGCCGTGTCGTTTAGGCCGTGTCCTCTAAAATCGACCATAAATTGAAGTCTAAAGGGTTGAGGTCTGGAATAGATGAGGACCAGTCTTCAGCTCTTATAAAGTCCGGAACGTTGGTTTCAAGCCAGGCTTGGGTAGTTTGTGCCTTGTGACCAGGTGCAGAGTCCTGCTGGAAAGTCCACGGGATATTTTTAAAAAGCGTATTGCTGAGAGGTTTCACAACATGATCCAAGACAGTATCTTGAACACTTTGGCTGATGTTTCCACTCCTTTTTCACAAAAATGTAGTTTTGTGCCTCCTTGATAAGACACGCCCCACCAAACCATCACTGACGCAAGATGATGACAACGTTGTACCTTTCCGACCACTTGAGCAGCTTCTTTAGAACTGTGAGCGTACACTTTATCATTTTACTTATTGTAGTGTCCTTCAATAGTGAACATTTTTTCATCGGTAAAGAGGATATTTCTGTGCCTTTCACCTGCGTATCGCGACAGAAGGCGTTTTGATCGATCTACTCTCTTTAATTGTAAAGATTGATTTAGGGCATGTCCTGTATATCGACGATACGCACCGACCTTCAGGTCTTGTTTTATAATACGCGAAAGAGTCCTAGCGGGAATCTGCATTTCTCGGGATAAGATTTTTTGCTTGCTAATGGGGTTTCAACAAATTCTGGCTTTAACAGCCTTTGTTTTCTAACAGCACCAGGCAGCCTCGATCTTTTCTGGTCTTCGACAGACGAAGTGTTGTTGTATCTGTTGATAGTACGATATACGGCTGATACCAAGTATTTGAATTGTCTGGAATATGGCCGACGGCTCCATACACACTTCCTGCAAGGCGATCACTGCAATCCTATTTTATTTAACACCCCATTCCACATTGTAATTTGATAATGAACACGAAAAAATAATATACGATATTAAATCATGAAGAGAAACGTTGCCACTTCACAATATAAACTTACTGTATAATACATATCTCTGGTACTGCAACACAAGCGTGCAATGGACATTGACAAATAAATATGAAACTTATAACAAGAAATAGTACTAATTGCACCTTTCAATTTCAACTATGAAGTTTCATACAGAGTAGAGTACGATGAATTTAGTTTAGTTGATAAGACAGTTTGTTATTGAAAAAATAACAAATAATAATACGATTTCAAAGAAGGAATTTACGAGGGCATCGTATGAGACGATGACAAGTTATATTTAAGTTGTAATATTAAATTTAACATCACTATTGTATAAGCAAACCTGTAAAGATAGATGTATGTGTTTGAATAAATAAATAAATAAAATTTCAACCAGCAAACGTGTATGTAGCTATAATTTACCACGCCTCAGTTAGCTATATATATATATGTATATATATATATATATATATATAATACTATATCAATATATAATCCGAATAATTAATATATACTATGAAATATTTATATTCGTGGTAATATACACTTTTTTTTAATTACGTTAAGAATAACAAACAAAAGCACAGTTCACCTGATGGTAAGTGATTCTTGCACATGACTATTATAATAAATACATTATAATAATTAGAATTCCTATTTTATAAAAGTCTTATCAATAATAGATACAATTAAAAGAGTGGAATCGATTCACAGCGCCTTGACGTCGGTACAGCAAACTCGACGCTTTCCTTTTGCTAGCGAAATTTGTATTCCAAACAATCATATTGTCTAGTATAAGTGTATAATTCTTTTAGATATAAATCACAAATATGACAAACTAACGTATAGTATGTAATTCAATACTGAACAGGGTCAGCTGACCCGAATGCACTTCTAGTGTTCGTAATGAAACTTTGAATATGTATGAAATTTCAGCTCACAAGGTCCTTCGAATGTGGTGGTCAAATTTATAAGACAAAAAGTATTTGGAAAATCTATATCAGAGTATCGAGTTAAGAGAATGAAAAGAATCCTTTCTTAAAATTATACCATACTCCCAAGACACACCTTGTTACTTCAAATCTATCGACCCTGTGGCCTTCCACACCCTTGGGACATAAACGCCATAAAAGATTAAACAATAGTCTGTTGTGGAAATAGTAAATAATTACAGTAATTTATGACTAATATACTATACCTATATATGTTATCACCATCATCATAATTTCAGTCCATCACTATCACATCACTGCCACATCATCGACTGCCCGCTGCCTTACATACACATCAACAAAAATTGACAAAATAAGAGCTCATTTTAAAAAGAAAGATATTATAAGGACAGGCTAAATAAAGTGCCAAGAACGCTGGCTTCATTTTCTCGCTGAAACGTTATACTTAACCTTTAAACCAGACCTCAGATCACCAGCGCGTCTTTTATGTTTGAAAATTTATAGTTATTTTCACACTATAATATATATATATATATATATATATATATATATATATATATATATATATATATAATATGAGTTATTTAGCATGCCCTTATAATATCTTTCTTTTTAAAATGAGCTTTTATTTTGTAATTTTTGATTAAAATTTACATCATAACTAATTCTCATACACACTTACTTTTATTATTTTAAATTATGAATATGAAATGTAATAACAAATATATACAAGCAATGAAGATATATCGAAAGACATAGATCTAATATGATAACAGGAAAGGGATAGAGAGATTGATTGTACAAATCACAGGAATTGGTACACTACACAAATATGAATATTTACATAAGATAAACAAGCCTAAAGGTAAGGTTGAAGTGGTAAGGGTAATTACAGAAAATAGCAATATTAAAATAGAAAATATTAGTCTTTTATTTCCTGTGGTCAATATCGGTTTCCTTAAAAACAGCAGAGGAACATTTCACAGCCTATTCATTTTAATGAACTCAAATAACAACCCACTTGCTAAGAAATAAATTACAACAATTACGTACTAAACTTTTACCAAAGAGAATTTTAAAAAGAGCTTCAAGTGTTCAAAATGAACATAACGAAACTTTTGAGTTCGAATATTTTAAAATACTTTTAAAATGGCTGGAGTAATTTTTTTAAATTTTTTTGAATATGCTGATTTTTGTATCATTTAGTTTCAACTTTTCAGGACAATTATTCACGGCTTATATTGTAGTCATTTACGTATTTATATATCTACTACTTTAACATCCATACCATAAAAGGTTACCACAATCAGTTTGTATATTTATTTATTTAGGACAATAGAATAATCCGTTACGTTATCCAAAAAATTTTAGGTAAGATAAGAGAATATAAGTGAGTAAATAAATCAATAAATGTAGAAAATCCGTTCATAATAATTATATTGAAACATGTCTTCTGATCGATTTTACAAACGATATTAAAGTGACGACCATTTGATATAAGGAAGCCCTGATTTTTTGAGTATTTTTTTTTAACATTCGAACTAACAACGTCACTTTAGTATATATGTACCTTTATGTATGAGTGTATGTTCATATATGTAATATGTATGACTGATGATTGCGACATATAAACATCAGCATTCATCCTAAACGAAGATTCAACATACATATGCAGCGCCACCCATGAAATTTGAGATGGAATGTCTTGTCCTACCAGTAGGTCTCGGGTCGCGTACAAACACCATACGAAACAGTAGCATAGTGATGCTATTTCACGCTGATAATTATTTTATTTATTTATTTAAACTTTATTGGTCACACCACACAAGGGGTACAAAGAGCGGATTTAATGCCCTAAGGCATTCTCTACCAGTCAACCCGTGGCGTGGAAAGAAATTTTGGCGCGTGTAATGTAAAGATTGTAAAAAAAGTATATAAATAAAAAATATTCCGTAAGGACGTGGTTTTTCTGACCGTCAGTCATGGCTCCCACTGAAAAAAGTAAATTACTAAATAATTTGCACACTTTTGTTTTCAAATGTGTTTGTTCAAATGTGTTCACTATGTTGTTTTTGTGATAAACAAAGGCGACACCGGCGAATGTTTTGGATTTTGTGAAATCGACTTGCGATGGCTTATCTCCACACGGAACAGTTACTGAAAGTGGGAAGCTGCGCGACCCAGTTACATTTGGGTTGTTCTATTTTCCCGGATCTGCTAAAATTGAGCCGTATAAAGTTACTGTTTTATTAGAGTTTCTAACAAAATATTACAAGCTCCAACAAATTCAAAGAGATATATTCAAACTGTATTTATTTTTCTTTTGATAAAACGAATAAATTAGTATTTCAAAATATTAAGCTAATTTAGAAGTACTAACAACATTCTGTTTTCAATTATCGCTGCTAGACCGGATTGCCAGCTTCAAAGACAGTGGAAATTATGAGATTATTATTTATTTTATATATTATTATTACGTACTTATAAGTTAAATTTGTTTTTTCATCACATTAGACGAGTATCCGTTTGTTTGCAGATGGTAAAGTAAAATTATTGCCCATGATATCTACATCTATCCCCCCAACAGAGAAGATTCAAGGTTCACAAGCATTGTCACCTCACAAATGGAATGTCTCATTAACTGTATAATTGTATAATAGTAATATACAATTATTCGAATCTATAAACTCAACGTATGAAACACACCTACCTATACCTATTCCTATTTTACATCGGTATTATGGAGAAAGGGGATCATCTGATAGATTCATTAGAACGTTCGCAACAATAGAGGAATCACAGATGTACTGACGGACAATAACATAACAATTGTATGCAAAAAAAAAAATATTACTTGGTAAGAGAAACAAACGAGCACACAGTTCACCTGATGATAAGTGATTCCTGCGGCCCATGACAACTACATTTATCCTTGACAAGGAATCATAATGCAGATGCGTTGTCACCCTTGAGGAGTGAGATGGAATGCCTCGTTACCAGTAATAAAGGATCCGGATCCCTGCACTCACCACAGCAGCATTATGCTGATATTTTACGCTGGTATTCTGTAAGGGCGTGGTCCTACCCCTTTCGAACTCACCTATTCATTATGCAGCTAGGAAAAAAAATTGCAGTATAGCACTACCACTGTTAAATTTATGAAGGTCTATGGTCTATGGTCGTTTTAATAAAAAAAACAAGAAAAAGTTATTTGTATCATAAAAATTGTTTTATTGTAAGTCTGTTTGTATTTATTGGAAAATAGTTACCTACTATTCAGACTATTTTTGTTTAATGTGCAGTAAGCTCAGAAGAGCCTTGATCGCTCACTGTTGATATCGTTTCTAACTAGCAAAGCACCGGAGCTTTTGCCGCCATATTGTTAAATTGGCTTTCTTACCCGGTCGCTCTACGGTCAGTGTATACGTTTCTGGCATACGTACCACGTTATACTTATATGTGGCGAATTTTGAAAGTGGATTCTTAGTTATAAATAAATAAATAAAAAGCACCATATGCAGCCAAGTACTCTTGACAGATGTGAAACTTCTATATCCAATCAAAACCTCCAATTGTAAGTGTATTAAGTGTTAGTTATTTTCTTGCTTTTCTGCGTCAGAGACGTAACATATATAAATGTTGAACTCACATCCAACCTCCAAGTACCTTTTTCACCCTCAGATTAGTTTCAAAAATATGTAATATATAAAATGTAAATAATGCTTAATACTAGAATACGTAAGTTCACATTTATTAAACATCACTTTCTAATAATGGGCTTCAAAAAACATATCGAATGAACCCGACAGGGCGTGAAATCAACAGCCAATGCTCAACTTAGCAGCTAGGTCTTTGTTCTATTAAAATACGTTCGCAAAGTGGGTCAAACATGTAAAAGTGGAATTTTAAATTCAACAGTATTTGAATATCAAATTATTCTAATAGTTGAATCATGTAAACTCAATATACAACATTCAATGCATATGCAATATATACAATATGCAACTCATAAACACTGTTTATATATACATTTACAAAATAATATAATTAAACGAAAAATACGCTTACTCAATTAAAATCTAATTAAGATAAGAATTATTTAAATATGTCATTGTAATACAATTGAAATCTCCAGCAGACCAACGACACTCCGACGAACACCCACTGGAATAATTCAACGAGTTGTTATTTGTTATATCTTTGCCCTGACCTCACTTCGCCTTGAAAGTGTCTTGTTGGATGAAATTTTAATAAGATGCTATTTTATATTACTTACTGTTCTATGTAGGGATAGTTATTTTCAGTTATCCAAATTTAAACTCATATAATTTATAATTTTACAGTTTAGTTTTGTTTAAGTTACACTTTCAAAATTATGTTTAACAAATACATAGTTTTTAGATAGATTAAAATACAGTACACATATAAGTATTAGAAGGTATTTGTAAAACCACGTTACGTAAGTCCACGTTATATATTCGTATGTAGAAAGATATAATACACGTAACGAACAACGCGTGCGAAAAATGTGTTTTTTTTTTATTTTCTTTGGGTGGATCGCTAACAGAATACAGCCAATATACGGTTTTATTAAAAAAAAAATATAAAAATATATAATTTAGGTTTTATTTATTTACATATTTAAATTACTTTTTAGTTCAATTTTAATATAGCCGAGTATAATACTTATATATTATATATTTCAACATTATTGATATGAAAATATATTTCGGTGGTGTTTAAATTTTTGTTTGAGAAACGAGCTTGAATAAATAATACATTGTTCATAACGAAATCCATTATCGCACAGTGGCCGGGCGCGTGCTTTTAAAATAATGGTACGTGAGCAGCTTGAGTTCGATCCCGGTAGCATGGAAATTTTTAATGGCCTTTATAAATGCTGATTACGCATATAATCACAGAAAAAAGTTTTGGTGAAACCTGCATGTCTTCGCATTACTCGTAAATTAAAAAATATTATGACTACATATGCGATGGATTTATTTAATTTCATACAAAAATAAAGATATTTAATATTTGTAAATTTATTGTCCGCGGCTTTTTGATAAATGAAATTCGAAAGCCGCCGCACGATAGATCCTTACAACTTCCAATGACGACTTCTCAGAATACTAGATACCTAACTATACTTTAATCACATTTACACGTGTAAACTGTAACCCTTGTCATTAGGGCTTTAAGAGAACCAAAGAGGTTTTCTGACTTCAAAACCTCGTTCCATTCGACATTGTTTTTTTAAACTATTATTAAAATAAATGAATCAAGAAATTTTACTATTCTTTGTCCGAATAATTGTCTGATAAATATGCTTGGCTTGGATTTAAGATTTGAGCTTTGGGTTCAATACTGGACAGCTCTCGGATATTCTGTAACTTATTATTAAAAAAAAAAAAGAGCAACAAGTCGCGTTTCTTGTCGATTCTACTTGCTAGCAGCTGCCTTCCGAAACGGTGGTCCTATTAGCTACCTTGACGATTCAAAAGTGTTTTGTATATATGTATACTTTTGCTTAATTTTTGTAATATTTCCTCTATATATCTTTAGCAAACAAATTTAAATAGAAATGCCATTATAAGAATGATTGACATTACCATTCTAAAGAAGTATATAACATTCTTTAAGAGAAAATTACTTTTCTCTGTCCTGAGTTTCAAAAACCAAGGGGCAATTTACTGTTTAAACAATGTAAATTTTAATGGAAACGATGTAGACAGTAAGGGGACCACGGCTCTGTCTGAGCTTACTGCAATTTAAACAAAAATATTATGGAATAGTGGGTAATATTTCCGGACCAATAAAATCATATGTTTAATACTTTAAAACTATTTTCGTATAATCTTTTAATAATATTCCCAACATTCCGGTTAATCACTCCAACTAAGCTTAAACGTTTCTGCCAGCAGATGGTTCACGGCAATAGTATTCAAACCTTCAACCTTAAGTATCGCAGACCGTACCCTTAACCATTAGTCTATTGACGCTTTAAAATATTCAAATGATATAGTAAATAACTGATTATTTCTATTTATACTTTCTGCTCTGTAAAATATACAACAGTGGTAAATATACGCAGCTTTCTAATTGTAGCATGAATGGGTCGGCTTGACCAAGAATACCCTTGTAGGAACACGAACGAGGAGTAGTAGGATAATGCTGCTTTGTTACTTATAAATGCTGTTGAATTCCCCTCCAGTCAATACAGATTGAAGCGTCGCTGGAGTTACTTGCGCCACTTCTTCTCCAGCGCCCACGCATTCCGAAGTGGTGGTACAGATAGCCAATATTAATAATAGAGATATTAATGTAGATAATTATTAGTCAGAAGCAACTGACCGAGCCGAGTTTCGCCCTCGGGCACCTTCGAGTAAGACGCTCTCGAGGAACAGAGTAACGGTCCAAGCCGAGGCTCCTTGGGAGACCTGGAGACCTCTATTAGTGTTATCAAGGTAACACTAATAGAGGTCTCGACTGAGCGCCATAAGCACTCGGTCACCTCTCAACCCGGCGAAACTGTAAAAGACCTCGGGTTTATAATAGCGGCCATAAGTCCGAAAACAAATGTTGTTCAATATGTAACGGTGTCCCGATCTGAAACAAAGTGGTGTTACTCTTCTATTTCAAGTTGACGTGAAAATTACTATCAAGGTAATACCTCTTACCTAACTACGTGTTAGCTTACTTGACGGGCCATCCTCTTGGTTGGTGACACTTGAAGGCTAAACTAGACCTAGTTGTATATAAATATTTAAAATTTCTTTATGAGATTTCTCTGAATATATGGCTACCTCACTTTCACGTACACATTATTTTTTTGTTTTTTTTTATTACTTTGAGAGTAACAAACGAGCATACAGTTCACCTGATGTCAAGTGTTTTCTGCGGCCCATGACATTTACATTCTTAACATCCTTGACAAGGAATCATTGAGGGCTGAGATGGATTGCTTCGTCACCAGTAATAAAGGTCTCCGGATCCCTACAGTCACCGGACGATACACAACAAAATTATTCTGATATTTTACTCTGTTATTCTGCGAGGTCAAGTTGAACCATTCATTCTGCATCTAAAAACAAACTGCATAGCTGCCAATATAGGTAATGCTTAGAGCCATGGCAGCTGTGTTAAAGCGCTAGATTTTTATTCACGGTACGCGAGCAAATCGGATTCGATTTTGGTACTAATGAACATATGGTTAATTGCAAATTTAAGCTTAATTTAACACCGTGACCGGCGTTGAAGGAAAACATCGCGAGAGAACCTGCATGTCTAAGAACTAAAAAAAATGTTTCGAAGACGTGAAGCACGCCAATCTACATACTCTCTGGAGTGGAGGTCTTTGCTCAGTAGTGGGAAATATATATATATATATATATATATATATGTATATATATATATATATATATATTTATATATATTTATATATATATATATATATATATATATAAATATATATATATATATATATATATATATATATAAATATATATATATATATATATATATATATATATATACATAAATATATATATACATGTAAGCTGGGATATGCACCGTATACATTTGGTCTAATTGCAATAGTTAATAAGTCCTCAGCCGTTAATAAGTAAATAAAAAAGTAAAAGTAATGATAGTATAAAATACGAGACGAAGAATAGATTATATTTTTGTTTAGTAAAATCTTTAGTTGTAATAAAATTAATAGAATTTAAAGTGTCGTGGTATAGATTAGCTTTTAAATATTTTGTTAAGGAGGATTATCTTGTAGGATTTTTTGCATTAATGATCTTTCATATTCATTATATCCGTAAACACAAGTATTTGATTATTTTTCTTGTATTACGAGTATATAGTATGTTGATGTAATAGATAACCCTGAATACGTTTTAATTAATCAATTCAATATCATTCGAGAACTTCCAAATTTAAGTAAAAAACGAATTTAGTAAAGTGAACACATACTAAAACTTTAAATAAACTATTTGAATAAAGTATGCTTCGAATAAAAACTTACTATATCAAATTAATCTTGAAAATCTAGGTCTTATATTAATAAATATTACGGTACCTTAATATATAAGTATCTTACTTTGTGGCAATCTATAGATAAGGTCTATTTCCAGCAGTAAACTGGTCAATATCTCAACATTAGATAATTATCCATTAATATGCATTTGTATATATATCTTTGTTTATTATCTCATCATATGTATGTGAAATGGAATTTATTTACTTACATATTCTGTCATGTTTGAGAATGCTTTTATGGTAGACTATGGCTGGTCTATATATTTATCACGATATGTCCTTCAAAGGGCAGAGAAATAGGCTAAAATGGTAAACATAAACTCACACGGATTGAGTTGCCGACTTCCAACGGCACTTGAAAACATAAATACTACTCTATATATCTGAAAAGATTATACATTAAAGATGTATAGAAATATATAATTTAATATTGTTACATAAGAAACCAATTTTGTTCAGCACACACTTTTTGTGTTACTTTTACATGATTATTCGTAGTTATAATCTATTATCAACAAATTGTGGACTAGCATCAAATTCGTTAGTTTCCTAAGGCATTATTTGAATTAAGTTATAAGCATACTAATTTCATGTCTATAAATATTTAATCTGTTGAAATTTCAATTGCTTCGAGGTAATGACAATATGAATGAATAAATGAATAGGAATGGAAAGAAGTATGTTGGGACTAAGTTTAAAAGACAAATGGAAAGCTACAACAATTACGAGCATCATCAAAGTAGCAGATGTTAAAGTAAAAGCGCGAACCTTGAAATGGAAATGGACTGGTCACATGATGAGATCAACACCAGCAAAGTAGACCAAAAAAGTAACAGAATGGTACCCGTGGGACGGAAAAAGACGTAGAGGAAGGCAGAAAAAAAGATGGGAAGACGATCTGCCCAGAGGTTGGAGAAAGACAGCATTGAACAGGCAAATATGGAGGGAACTTGAGGAGGCCTATGTCACAAGACAGCCTGACCTGGTAACTGATACTAAATGTTAAGTTATATACATACCGAAAAAAATTAGAAATAAGTATAATATAATTAAGTTTAGTTAGTACAGTTTTATGTTTTATTATATTACAAATTGTACAAAGGTCAGAGTAAATAAAGGCTATTTTTATTTTATTATTTTTATTAATGACAATATGTATGTATCTTTGACTGCCTACGTATAGTAACAGACATAATACACTAAAAGCTTTCCTCTATTTCAATGTAAACGTTTTCATTTATGTCAAGTCATTGTGAATTGTCTCATTAATTCTCAAGTTCAAACTTAAATTGTCCCGTCTTCATACTGTATTTGCAGAGAAAGTGAAACACGGAATGTAAAATAGAAGTCAACTTCTTTTGCATACTGCACAAGTATAAATCTGGCCTTATTTAGCTTTACGAATAAAATATAATAAACGTAATGTAGACAGTGATTGACCTTTTCCCATGTGTCGACCTAAACGAAAACTGATTTGGGGGGCCTAAAACTCGACCCCTATTAATTAACACAACTTCTTATTTTAAACTTTTAATATACTATAAGTTGTGTTGAATGACTAATATTTTAGTGGTAAGATCATTTCATATCATCAAGTCGATAAGCGTACAAGTTCGTACCAGATGAAAAACTCGTTAGTTTTATGTCTATTTATTTTGCTAAATTTTAATGAGAAAATGATGTCAAGTTTACTCATTTAACCAACCGCAATTTTTTTTAAATGGTAAGTATTTTGTATCAATTGGAAAAAAACTAGAGATAGGATTTTTAAAGTAATTTGGCCTGAAATTTAAATTGGTCTGAGGTATCATTTCATTTTGGAAAAGTGATTTCTTGCTCAAATAGCTTAAGGAATCTCTGACCTAGACGATACCCTTAACGCAATACGTGTGTGCAGTTGATTTTATAAAATGGCTACATTGACAGGAACACACACACAAATACAAGATCTTGTTGCAATACACCTTATATTTATTTGACATTTATTATGTTATCACCATAATGATCCCCCTACGGCAGTTCGTAGATATTCTTTGGTAGTTTCAAGACTTAAAATCGCAATCTATATTTCAGTGGAAGCACACATATACGCTACACTATCTGATGTTTTAAAATTTATAAAGGATCAGATTACTTAATTAAAAGAAAAGGCCTATAGTCAGTAACGGAACCAGTAGTACCTAGACAATTTATCGGTTTGATGGTCTTAATTTGACGGTCGGCTCTACCCAGAAAGGAACCATAAGACCCTATAGGTCTGTAACCAAATGGACTTTGGAGTTTTGAAATATTATATAAATCTATTTAAACTTACTATAGCTTTTAACCCTTTGCACTCGGAGCAATTTATAATATAGCCAACCAAACACTTCCGGCTAACATTTACAAATAGCTACTCTGGGACTTTTATTAAAGATTAAAAATGTAGTTGTTATTAAAAAAAAATATGTACTTTTTTAAAAATTACTTTTAAATAAAGCAATACAATTAAAGAAATATATTTACGGTGTTATTTCGAACGTCAACGGAGTTATTCGCTTAGCTTGTAATGTCGCTTGAGGTGCGACATCGTAATTAAAACGGTTAACAGTAATTCGAATGAACATTTCGTCCACGGATGGACCACGCACTTACAGATTACTAGCGTTAAATAGCAGAGTAATGAACTTAAGACCCGATTATAGATTAATCTTATCACCATCAATCTCAGCCCTTACGGAATGACATCACATGCGTCCTTCAGAGGCGTAGTCGCAGTTGAGGTTAGTTTGTCAGCCATAGTTTTCATAAAAAAACAACAACTTTTTCTTTTTTAACTGAAATCCTAAGCATCGAATGAAAGGTGATATTTTCTCTTTAACCTGAAAAATAATAACGTTAAGTACGTTATTCTATTTCCGGTAAGTAAGTAATGGTAACCAACTACGTTATACGTATATACCAGTAACTAAATAACGTATTCGATTTTCTAATCATTTAAAATAACTAGAGCGTTAATGACGACGTTAATTGACGTTTTACACCCCTAAATAAGCAACCAGGTTGTTAAATGTATCGGCAAATATTAAGATTGAAAATCAAACGACATTAGTCTTTATCGATATCGTATTTATATACGGGATGAAAAATTATATTGAATATAGTTTAAATTATAATCTTATGTTCTTATAAAATATTCATGCACCATAATTTTTTTATGAAACTAAGTAGACAAACGAACACACAGTTCACCTGATGGTAAGTGATAACTGTAGTTCATTAATGCTTACATAAATACATAAATAAACATTCAAAATGCGTTGACACCCTTAAGAATTTAGAATGCCTTGCTACGAGTTACTAGGTCCCTACATTCAAAAAATATAAATACAGCAACTAATGTTATTTTCTTACTGCATAATGAATGGGGTGGTTCGACGGGATTAGGACAACGAAAACCCTCACAGAATACCAGCGTGAAATAGTAACATAATGCTGCTGTGTTTCGTCCGGTGATTGTAGAGTGTACCTTTATTACTGGTAACGAGGCAACAACACATCTGCACTATCATTCCTTGTCGAGGATGAATGTAGATGTCATGGGCCGAAATCACAATAATTAATATTATAACAACAATAATTAATCATAAGAAATGTGGTACAAAGATAGCATAATTTATAATCGATTCCAGTTTTACACGTTTCTCTATTTTTGGCATATTAACATAATTATGATCAAGAAACAAAGTAATCAATTACAAATAATCGTGCTGTGATATTTAAATTTACAAAATATTAAAATTATATAATAATAAGTTATTTCAATAAACAGACAGCACTCATCAGTCAATATACGTTCTTTGAATTTAAGATCTCATTTACGGAGTATTTTTTATGAGTCACTGCTTAATGTGACATCTGAATCGACGTAAATCAATTTTTTTATATTTAATAAGTTGAACTGTGTGCTCGTTTGTTACACAATGTTATAAAATAAAAAAAAATAGTTATGCTACCATTCTGTGAGGGCGTCGGTCGAGCCTACGCATGCATGCTGCGTTGTCACCTCTGCGAACTGAGTTGGAATACTTGCTTAGCTGTAATTGTGTCTCCGGGTCCCTACGTACAGCATACGAATCAACAGTGTCATGATGAGTCTGGTATTCAGTGAAGGCGTAGTCCATCCTCGTCGAACAGACCCATTCCTGTTCAGAATGTATTAGAAGTATTTTTTATTTAAAGCATGGTAGCAGGCCCTTTTATTACAAACACTCCTGTTAACCACTCATAACTAAGCTTAAAAATGCTTGTGCTAGGAGATGGTTTACAACAATCGTCTAATGGCGGATTCGAAGGTACGATCCTAAGTTTGGCATAACGTACCCTAAACCTATTGACGCTTATAATTAATAATTGATCAGAACTTAAAACTCTAGCTAACAGTTTCACTGATGAGGGTATCGTCGATCGGCTAAGGTTACTTGAGTACTACGTAAGCTGATCTATCAGCTCGTATCTGATTTGATCCCAGCAATGACCAACGGAATTGTGATATACTTAACTGTTCAAATACAGGTTATGTATATTTATGTTCTACGGGATCCGTCAAACGAGGCCATTCTATTATTACGTTAAATAAGCTGTTAGCTTTATCAGCTTCCCGACAGACACGGATTTCCTATTAAAACGGCCGATTAGATATGTATCGAATATCGTTATTTTTATTCCATCCATAAATAAAAGATTTTCATGTATATTTTAGGTATTAAACATACGTAAATACTAAAGAATATGTGAATTTATATTGTTTGCTGTTTACTTAATCTAGTTTTAATAATATTTAGGTTATATTTTACTGTACGGTAACTAAATGTCTCTTTGGTAAAAGACTAAAGACTAACTTTGTAAGCCTAAGAAGAAAACTTTAATAAGATCCGAGATTTGAAGAATATCAGGCTGAAAGAAGTTTCATACATTTATATATAAATACTACTGTTCGGCATAGGCCTTCCCTCAAGAGAGGATTTCGGAGCATATATTTTTAGATTATTTTTCTACATGTAAAAAAAAAAATATTCCAAAAAATGCATTGCCAAAATTTTTAGTACTCCATCAAGAGACGCCATTTATTTATTTATTTAAATATGAATCACCAACAACAACATTATCATATTTGCAAAATATATTTAAATTATAAGAAGCTTAGGTCTACCACGCGTGTCCATTATACGTGATCACTTAATTCACCAAAGTAAAGAACTGTCAATGAATTTAATACCGCCACTTCTGAATCAGCCTGCTGAAGATATATTTCCGCAATCGATTACCACAAGGCACCACCTTGTGGTAATCAATTGCAATATACCTGTAACGACCTCTCATAAAACTGTGTTCTCGGTATACTTTTACTACGCTAAAAGCTTCTTCCCTATCGTTATCGATTCTTTTAGTTAAGCACCTGATACATTACTCCCTCAAAAACAAAACAATTACTCTTTTGACGACATAAGCCGGCTATGAAGTTGTTAATAGACAAAGAAGTTGATAAGTAAACAAAATCTTAATGTTTTAATGTTTGTATTATAATAATTAAGGGTGACAAACTAGCACACTGTTGAGTTGCTTAAAAGTGATGACAGTCTTTACACCCGTCACAAAGTTACGTATTCATTATTCAATGAACAGATTTCAACACTGTGATAGTATTCCTCGTTACCTTTTCTCAAATATACGAAATACAGGAGCGTTATTCAGATATTTGTAGTATTCCGTGAAGGCTTCGTCCTTGCCTGATAGAGTCGTGCTACATTTCAGCTAGAAACTAGTTACAACGTGCCCCTGCCGCTATTAAATTAGAACACAACAAATGCTTTATTTGTTAAAGCTCCATTTTGTTGCATTAATCAGATTAGCGATTCTTCCATTATGTTCTATATATTCTATCGCTCCAAATAAACAGGATAACACATTTGACCCAATTCAGTGACCTGTATTATGTGTTTATCACGTATGAAATTACACAAATCTATAACTGACTTCAATCATCTATTGTTCTTGGATAAAAATAAATTAAAGAAACTTACCCTTAATTGATACAAAACAGATTTAAACAACCCTCTTATACGTATATATATAGAAACCATTATGCTCTCGACGAATGTTATAAATGTTCATTCTTCGAGTGGCGAGTGAATTATACTATCACGAACAAAATTGTATGAGTTAGAAACCTTATGTATACCCCAGATCACCTGAATTCAAACCTAAAATATATATAGGCATTACTCAATTTTTATATTTTTATTCCACATAAGCAAGAACTAGATTTCAATCTCATCTAATGTCTACATAGCCACTTTATAACAGGAAATTGTTAAGCAACGATGTAGACGTGGATTATAGAACGTTCTAACTCAATAAAAACCCATTCATGGTTCTATTAAAGACACATATGAAGTCATCCTGGTCGATTTCGATTACGGCGATATCGTTTTTTACCAGATGACGTCATCTGCGCAGGTTATATTATAGTGCCGTAAGAATTAGTGCAAGCACTATACACTAATCGTCCTTTTCGTCTCTTTTTACGGAAAAATAAACTTTTAAAAAATTTACTAAAACGGAATGAATTTAGCTATTTACGCCATATAGTTATATTGGAAATCTAAGTATTTAGACCACAGAATATTATAAGAATCAGGTGCGTGGAACTATATAAGGAGTTCCTTAATTTAAAACGAATTGCAAAATCATTTTACTATCTACCACATCGAAAAGAAAAACACTGCGGCACAAATTGGCGGACACTGCACCAAATAAAATCGAGATATATCCCGTCTGTGATATATTTGATATCCACTGAACGATTTGGTGCTTGATGTGATATATTAAATGCGAAAATGTTATTTATAAAGATTCTTTTAACATTTTCTATTATTTCTGCTAAAATTCTCTTTAACCACTTCAAGTAAATTTAAATACTTGTGTTACTATTGTTGAAAAATAATAAAGAGGCACCTAGAAATTTATCAAAACAACAGCTTAGCGATTTAGACATATAGAAAACTTTCTGAAATACGTCTTGATATCCCAATGCTAATTGATTTATGAAAACTTACATTTTACATTTACATCAAGTTGTTTTGTTACGTGTGTAATTATGTTTCGTTATTGTTCGTGGCAAAGCCGCAACGTAGTTCTAAAATAGCTATAACACGAATATGTTGCTTCAATCGGGATAGGAACGCGCTTTCCGGAATATAGATCTTCAAAAGTACTTTAGGGATACTGTATTTTTTTGATGAAAGAAAAAACCTGAGACCTTTTTTTACTGACGATGGGGCACTCCATTTTCGCATACATTAACATCGTGATACTAATTTTCACCCTCGATAAGGAATTATAACGTGCCTCACCAGGCATATGAGCATCTGCCTAAGATGGAATACTTCGCCAGTATTAAGGTCTTCGCTTTCTTCCACTTACCAAACACAGCAGCGAAAAAACTTTTAAACTATTTCAAGCTGGTAATGCTGAGTATAATTTAGGACATAATTCCAAACTTTTTGTCGAAAATGATCTAAATTTCGAGAGCGGAGAATTTCGTGAGCGTCTAAATAGAAGTTCCCTTACAAAATATGCAAATAAAGGTAATTTATATGATACATTAGCATTTTAGCAACCCTTACAGCTGTTAACTTTACTGCTAATTTTGAAATTCTTCCTGATATGTTTTATTTTTTTGTCGCTCGCGAGTCTAGAAGGCCATAAACATATTGGTTTAAAATCGGAGGATGCCTAATATCAAACGTGTATTACTCAAAGGCTATGAAAAAGAAACTACAACTGGAACCTAACAATTTGTGCGCCATGTCTTTTGCTGTCTTTTGTGGGATAATCCAAACTTTGCAACTCTGTAATCATGTACTCTTATGGCTGGTCCGTGTAAATTATTATTTGACCACTAAATTACACTAATTACCTACAGTTAATAAGCAAAGGATTAAAATAATATCATGTAACGTGTAGATTTATACATATTATACATTTTATTTATTTATATATTCACAAAATAATACTATCATTATAGGAATAAATGAATGCAAAGGTGTTGTCAACTTAATTATTATAATAACATATTATTTTCGGCAAGTACATTCAGCGTGTGAAAATTGAGTCCGGCTTAAAAGCACTTGGGACAACCGATTCTTTCGGATGCGGCAATATAAAGTATTTATGCGATTTAAACATACATTTGTATATATTATTATATATGTAAACCTACATGCAAGTCTGCGGGAAATTGAAGGAAGTCCATCTTGTGTGTGGTACAATTTTCTTCTGTAGCGGTCTACGAGCTACGTAGTTATCAATTGCCACTTCAGTTAACTGATTCTTTGTACTAAGTTTGTCGCCTTCATTCAACTGCGAAAGTCTACGTATTTTATCTCTCACAGAACCCTATGTTCATCGGTGGACTAATGATGGTCTCAAACGACTAGACTAAATCATGATGAAATCGATATAATTACTAAAATACTAAACTACTAAATATTTTGCTAACAAGCAAATCAAGGCACTTCTTCCTCCGTCTTAATTGAGATTAAGTATTTAAGAACAACCACTTAAATTCCATACAACTCAATTACTTGAGTTTATTCAAGGATACTAAAGTAATTTTCTAACCCAATTAGTGGCGTGCTTTAAATTCAATACAAAAACATAGTTTAGACCAGACCGAAATACAGTTAAGGACAGGTTCTTTAATTTTATGTAAGCTAAAGTAATTTTTATAATATAATTAGGGCACAGATCATCGGATGTTAATCTATTACTGTTACACCCTTATATAATAGAAATTTCAATTATTACTCTCAACCAATTGATATCAACGCTGCCGGAACACCTAAAGACTTTAAATCCCTGCCACGGAACGATCGAACGGCAGTATGAGATATAATACAAGCAAGCAAGAATTCAAAATCCACGATTACGACGAATAATAAGTTTCCAGTAACCTTGTCACCGGTTTTCATTATTCGTGGTATGCACATGGAGCATGCGCATTTGTATACTGTACTACTTCTTTTCGAAAGGAGTTCCCAATCATCAATCCAAATCAAGACGAACCAACTGTTCAAAGATTTTGCAATAAGCACTCGCATAGTGCTACTGTATTTCGTCTGATGAAAGACAGCCCCACCTTATTGCTCAGGAATGATAAGGCGTGTGCATCTTTTACCTTATCGAGGATGAATGTCATGGGCCGCATGCATCAGTAGAACTGTGTTAGTTTGTCACCTCTAATTACACACTGTAGATTATTACGGATAATGTTCACTGGCAGGTGCCTAGAAAGTCTCTCATTGAATCCTTGTATTTCATAACCAATATTTATGTTTATACACCGCATAAGTTACTATTTTAAAAGCGGTAGAGCTACACTGCAGTTTGTTTCTAGCTGCGGAATGAATGGATCAGCTCGACCAGCTTAGGACCACACCCTCACAGCATACCATGGTAAAATAGCAGCATAATGCTGCTGTGTTTCGTCTGGTGAGTGCAGGGATCCGGAGACTTTTATTACTAGTGACAAGGCATTCCATCTCAGTCCTCAAGTGTAACAACACATCCGCTTTATGATTCCTTGTCAAGCATGAATGTAGATAATATAGAAAGGGCCGCAGGAATTACTAACCATCAGATACGTTGTGTGCTCGTCTGTAGTTTGTACTCTCAATGTATTAAAAAAAATATTAATTATATGCTCGTTTGTTAAACCTGATTTTTGAATTTTATCATAACATCCAACATGTATTTTAGCTTACGTGAGTTCAACACGTAAAAATCTGATACTTGTCGTCACGAATTTACTTTTCTTGAAATGGGATACAATAACGTCAACCGTCTAGACAAGTTTTATGTGGTAGACATGATAGATTATGTTTACCTAGAAGTCGGACATTGCCCTGCCGAGCTAGATTAAGTAAAGACACATGTTTTGTATGAGGGGTGCCGGTAGCATGGTGCTTGAAGAAAGATCAACCAATTTCACAGACACAACACATTTGTTGGTCTAAGTCTGTAGTATGTATGCTGTGTCTGAACGTACCTTCAATCTTATTGCATATGTATTACATTTGACTGCGGAAAGGAACAAAGAGTGAAACAAGAAGAAAAAGTGAAGCCTGTGTGTTTGTGCGTGAATACTTATACCACTATATCATGTTTTAATTACAGTTATACGACTTTTTGTACCATTATTTTGTTAATTTTATTCTACCTTTTTGTATGTATACATTTTGTTTCCGGAAATAAAGCGAATGCTCACTGGGCGTCAGTTTACAATACTTAAATTTCATAACACGTTATCTAAATAATTTTAATATGTAAGTATATAGTAGAAAGAAAGTGATAAAACGACAGAAAGAGCGATAAAAATAGAAATGAGGAACACAAAAACGAGCCCAGCGTCGTATATAGCATAGTTCTCCCTTTTTTTTCACTGTGGCCTAGTACCTATTTTCCGTTCTTCTTGCACCAGAAACCTTTCATTTTGAAGCGTATGATAACTGAAATTTTACTTTTTCACGCCAAAGGAAGTTTCAGTTCGGATGTTTTCTCACGCAATAACAGATTGTACATTGCGTCGTTATTTCTCTAAACTTTCCACATGTTAAAATTTTCACTTTTTACTGTTTTGTTTTTCTTTGGGAGATATATTCATCTCATGCTTTAGGCAAGCATATTATAACACATAACTCACGGTATATTATTATTTGTGCAAATAAACCGCGTACAGAAGAATTTTAGTTTATTTGTAAGTTCTATTTCGAATGTGTGATTCATAAATTATTGATTTTCGGATCTGGTTGTCTTAGGTGTGTAGGATTCTCGTTGTCGTAGTATTGAATCTAGGACTTCGTAGCAGGCTTGTAGTGGTTTATGTTCTTCAGATACTAACGTGTAACAATCACTTTGTGCTAAAGTGAAATGTGTTACAACTTAAAAAGTAAAATAGTCAAGCTTCCGAACCTACAGATACACATGCAAAATGTTTTGCATTTTGCTCATTCCAATGCACAAAACAGTAGGAATTTGCTGGTAAGTTATATTTTTATCAGTTTCAAACAGTTGTCGTATGGTATAGTTGACGACAGACCTACATATACATCGTCATGGAGATGATCACGTCCACGTCTAAAACCACACAGGGTTGTGACATGGAGCTTCATGAACAAATGTCAATAGAATCCTCTTGGAACTATCTTGTTGATTTCAGCTACAAAATCGCGATACACAATTTTTTAAAGGCCACCACAATGAGAAAACAAATGACAGTCTTACAAATTAAAAAGTTCCCAGAAAGTTGAAATTCCGTAATTGCTCTTTTAATTATTTTTTTTACTGGCCAGCCAGTTCCAGAAACTTTCAGATTGCCCCACGTATGCATTTTTTTTAATTCGTCATTACTTACTTTTTCTTTTGTGAACAGCTTCCTTACTGTTCTTTGTTTGTCCCTTTTTAATAAAAGTCGCCATAAACTTCTTTTGTTTTCGTTTCTTTTGATTTTAACAAATGTTCTGACTATATCATGCTTTAATGTAATAACTTAATGTTTTGTTACTGCGATTTAAAAAGAGTAGCGTTTATTTTTTTTTGCAAGGTCTTCTCACTGGCTCTGAAACTCTGCGGTTTTTTTTTATATTGTAGGTGACAAACGAGCACACCCACAGTTCATCACACCGATATTGATCATATATACGCCACTTCACCAATAATAATGGTCTCCAGATCCCTACTTTCACCACAGAAAAATACAGCGGCGTTATGCTGGCATTTAGTAAGGGCGTGGCCTCCCTAGTCGAGCCTACTCATTCATGACTCAGCTACACCTCTAAGCTCTACCGCTAAAGATTTTGTAGATCCATTTCTCACGAAAGATTAATTACTTCTTGAAGGTATCTGATGGTAATTAGTTTTAAACTATGAAATAAAAATATAAGATGTCTTGAGGACTTATTTCTTTCAGTTACCTTTTCCTATTTTTTTAATTATTACATTGAGAGTAATAAACGAGCACACAGTTCACCTGATTGCAAGTGATTCCTGCGGCCCACGTCATCTACATTCATCCTGGATAAGGAATCATAATGCAGATGATTTGCCACCCTTGCGGACTGAGATGGAATGCCTCGTCACCAATAACGAAGGTGTCCGGCACTCACTAGACGGAACATAGCAGCATTATGCTGCTATTTTACGCAAGTATTCTGTGTGGGCGTGGTCATACCCTGGCTGATCCATTAATTCTGCAGCTAAAAACAAACTGCAGTGTAGCTCTACCACTGTTGTAAAAAAGTAACAGAGTTACGTTTAAGGAATAAAATGCATTGGTTTGATGATGAAAAATTCGATAACTCCAATCATCAGTCGTCAATTCCAATTGTGACGAGAGATATTGTTTTATTTCATGATCTAAGCAGCTTGTCCACTTTTGAACATAGACCTGGCCACAAACTATCCATATTTAATTTTACTTTATTTACGTTTATATATTTTTTTTATTACATCGGTTAGTAACATAACTTACAAATGTACAATATTTCTTACAGTTGAAAGTTTTTAGTGCTTAAGTTTTATTTCTACATCCGAAAATTTCAAGTAGTATTAGGATCGACTAATAAAACTCCACTTGCGAAAACTTCGCAGCTGTAAAAACGTATATAAATTGTTACTTATCTTGTTTACTTAGTTATAAAAAAATACGTTCACGTCTTTTTCATGAAACTAAGGATGCCAAAAAGGCACACAGTTCACTAATGGTAAGTGATGACTATAGCCCATAAATGCCTACATATATCCTCAATAAAAATTCAAAATGCATGGGCATTGTCACCCTTGATGGCTGAGTGAGTGCCACCTTAACAGTAATTGTGTGAGCTCGTGTAATCTTCACGTCCAAAATACAGAAACGTTGTGGCACGTAACTAGGTTGTTCACTTCGTCGATATATTCTTTTAAGGATATTAGGAATGCTATTAACATTACCAATATTCCGGTTAACCACTCCAACTGAGCTGAAAATGTTTGTGTTAGGAGATGGTTCAAGATAATAGTAGAATGGTGGATTCAAAATACGACCTTTAGTTTCGAAGAACGCACTCTAAACCATTATGCTATTGACGGTTTCTCTGAACTTGTCCAATCAAACTATTTTCTTCATGTGTTTACTTTTCCCAGTCAGCTAAACTAACTAGATAAAGATAAACTTACGTTAAATGATTGATTAAGTCACATTCATGTTATCTTTTGTTTGAATATAGCCCATCCTGAAAACCTTTTACACAGTCGATTTTTGGTATTATTAACATTTAAAATATTTAGTAAACTAAATAAATATAAAGCTTTCACAAAATATCAACGCAGCATGAAAGCTTCGTGCTCCTCGTGTTTCACATTGTCGCAACTTAAGAGAATTAGTTAAGTCAAACGTTACAAGCATTATTTATAAAGGTTGAATGTGGATCTCCCATCGCAAAAATCACTTCTAAAGATAAGCTAGACTTCCCCATAGACTACCATAAAGCAAGATCCTAAGCCAACTGCAACCATCGACTTTCTGCAAACTAGGATAGGTCCTCGCTCCATCTAGTGGAGGTCGTGTTATACTACAGCCAGTCTCAAATTGCCACACATGAACCTTTCTTGCCCCCAATATTGTATTCGCTTCGAATACGCAATGTCACAAAAAAGATAATTTTTTAGGCTAGGGTGCCAAACCCACGTATTTTGTCTACTTTTGAGATTCTTACGTTCAAGAACAAAATTTAAACAGGACTTTATTTTTTTTTGTATGAGTATTGCTATTGGTCCAGCGACCTTTAGGAGTAGGGAGACAACGACGGTGCTGCGAAGCTGGCGTGGAGACTGCTGCTGCACCACTGCTGCACTCCGATCCCTGTGGACGAAGAATGTCGACGACAAGAAAGGGGGGTGATAATACGATCCGAGGGCCCCTCATAAGGAGGTACGAAACCTCGACTCGGATCGCAGGTTGATTTTTAGAAGCAATTAAACGGTCTGTCCTCTGCGGTTATTCCAAACCAGCACGACTTAGGGTCCTTCTCTTGAAGCTTCTTAGCGAGCCTATTCTTTTCTTAAAGGTCGGCAACGCATCTACAGTTCCTCTGGTATTGCGGTTGTTCATGGGCGTCGATGAGCACCTCGGTGTTCCCGCCGTTCGTTTGCTCGCTTGTTCCTATAAAAAAAATGGGGCAATGGTGTCAATTGGTAGAGGCATCCGCAGTTAACTGTAGTGATGATGATGATAATCATCTTAGATATCCGGTGATTTCTTCTGATTATTCCCAGATGACATGACGAGATGTAATGTAGTGCCGTGAGCAAAAACGTAAACACAATCACTCACTAGCCGCCGCTTCCATAATTCGATGCAATTCATGTTACGCGAGGCAGGTTGCAGGATGCAGTCTCAAAGATACGAGACATTCCTAATACACAACTATTATTCATTAGCTGGAAATTTTATCCAGGATTCACATTTGACGTAAAGCTAGCTGTAAAACGGATATCTATCGCGATATCTATCTTTTTATGGCGAATGACAAAATTTTTTTTTCAACCCATGCGCTCGTGTTACTTCAATAAACTGAAAAATGTGAAAAAAAAGGAGCAAATATAATTTTATAGCCTAGAAATACTGTTTCGTATCATGAAAAAAAGAAACCTGCCTTATTATCGGTCATTAAGTATACCAGCCCTCCTGCGGTGACGTCTGCATAATGAATCCTTATCGAGGATTAATGAGTGTACTATAGGTAAAAAAAATACTCGCACCATATTACGTTTAGGAACTAAAACTTGAAATAAAATGCGGATAACACTTGTAACCACTATCTGTATTCACAAGATATTTTATAAACACATACAATATATAATCTTTTTATTTATTTAATATTGATTCATTCAAAAACATAAAGTTATATACAAAGAAAAATCAAAATATAGGCACTGCCTATTTCTCCAGAAATCGCTTTCGGCAGACCAGAGAAAATAGAAAAGTAATGAAAGTAAAAAAATGTGTGTAGGTAATTAATAAAGAAGACAATACTATATATTAAATGTAATGGAAATATTTTAATTAACAAAACAGTAATTAAACCTTGCAGATAGACGTAGACACGCAATCCGCGCATCAGCCAATGTAATATTTAGTAATTAAAAAGAAAAATACGTTAGTTATTTGTGTTTAGTCTGGATAGTCTGCACATGTAGGCCAATGAAATGTCGGTTGTGTAAAATGTTTTCTAATCTACAATTGAGTTAATGATATATTTACATTTACTTTTAGTTTTAATTTAAATATTACTTGCTATTTATTATAACGATTGTGACAAACGAGCACACAGTTCATCCGATGGAAAGTGATTCCAAAGAAGCTTTTCTCAAGTAGGTTTATAAAAAACACTTTTGTATCATCAAGATAGCTAATAGGACCGCTTCGGAAGGCAGCTGCTAGAAAAGAAACGGTAGGAAATTCGAAAAAAAAGAGCAACTACTCTTAATAAGTCCAGGAGTTGTCCAGTGTTGAAACCAGAGCTCAAACCTTACTTTACCTTACGACCCTTTATCAGAATATAAGATAAATATTCTGATAAGGGTAGTAGGATTTCTTAGGTAGTAGGTAGCAGGATGGAGCTGGAACACCTCGTCCCTAGCAATAAGGTCTCTGGATCCTTGCACTCACCAGCTGAAACACTGCAACGTTCCGCTGCTATTACACTAGCAGCCTGAAAATTTGTTTCAGGCTGCTGAACAACGGTGTTAGCTTAAAATTATTTCTGATTTACAGCAATGTGTAAGGCCTTTCTCTGAAACGGCTAGAAAACATGTTTCAGTTGAAAACGTCTGTAAGTGACGGAAAAACAAAAGAAATATTTCTGCTGCTAACTTTAACCTGTCTCCGTAATAATATAATCTTTACGAATGTCCTTATCTATGAAAAACATTCAATGAACCACGATTTCGAGTTCGGTAAGCACGTTAAGCTGTCTCTATTGTTATCTTAGAACGACGGTAAGTGGTAAAGTGACGCTTAGTTCTAGCTATAGTATGAGTAAGTTAGACTACTACTTACTTATAGTTACTTACTAGGCTTTACCGAGAAAGGACGTGCCCCCACTGAATACAAAAGTTATGTATATAGCATATTATTACTGTGTTTCGTATAATGAAGGAGATCTAGTTACTGGTAGCAGTGAGAAATTGTATCTCAACTAAAATGCATGTGTATCTTCAATCTATGCTGAGGACAGACTATAGGCTGCAATTATTACTCACCATTGAAGTGTGCCCGTTTGTCACTGTTAGTTACCTAAAAACAAAGTTGTTAATTTCTTGTTTGTTATTATATTAAACGGTCAGGTAGAGATCGGAGTACCAAGTTTGTAAGTCGCAAATGTACTTATTTCATATCGTCAGCATTATCAAACAGATTATACTGTTAAACGAGTTAAAATTAAAAATTTTGTAGATATTTCTAAAAAATTAACCCTACGCAAAATAATAAAATTATAATAATAAATAAATAATACTTACCATGATTCACCATTAACGTGACTGCTCTGTCAATTAAAATACGCACGTGGAATGTTCACAAAGAGCGAAACATTCATTATAATCTTAAAAGTACAGTTAAAAATAAACAATTATCCGGCGCCGACACCGAAAACACTAAATTGCAATTTTCACACGTGCGTTACGTTTTAGGTGCGTAGTTTTTTTTTAAAGCCGCAATCGCTACCGTAATATGATGCTGTATGCTTCAGTATGCGTTTAATAGTGCAGATTTTCTGTCGACAGAGAAATGTCTCTCGGTGTGTGAGAAGAATCTGTTATCGTTTTAAAACAGCTCGTTCCTAGCATTATTGGGTCGACTCGACCGTGGAAGGACTATACTCACACAGAATACTGAACAACTGCATGCATGTCTAAGAAATAAATACAAAAAAACATTACGATGTCATGTGAAGTCGGCCATTCCTAATCGGAGTCACGTGGTGAACTACTATATATATAAATCCCAGCAGTGGGGTTAATATAAACAGGCTTATTACTTCATTTATTTTTTACCATACGTGTAAAAAATAAAACTTGTGTTATTATATTTATAGACATCACTGTTTTGTTTTGATGATGCTGAAAACTGTAAACTTTTCTCAAGCAGTGGTGAAACAGGTGGTACAAACACCTGTACATTTGTTCAGCGCTTGGCAGTAAAACCTAAAACCTTTCTAAACCTTCGGGCCTTCCTTTATAGATTACACCGAAGCAATTCCATTTGCATCTGCTTAGCTTCCGTGAACGTAGATATTACATCACTCACTTCTGTATTTAGTGTAAGAAAATCTCAACTTGGACGTTGCTTTAAATACTTGCAGATTTTTTAAATATATAATTGAAAATATTATAATGTTCATAACCTCATTATTTCTAGATCAGTTGATCGCTTACTCTACTTACGTTCACCGTAATTATAAATCACTAAAAATCACTACAAAACTTCCCAACGACTGAATTTAAATCTTGACACATTATAAACACTTTTTGCCGCCAAAAATTTGAACACGGAATCGTCCTTGACATTTCTGGCTTCGTTCCAAAACCGCTAACTGTAACGTTCGATATTTATTTCCTGAAAAGGAATGTTTCCCTTTAATACGCTCATTTTAGCGTTTATTACTTACAGTGCAGCATTACATTGAATTTTTATTATAATCTTCGGAATCATCTATTTCAGTGCTCGTGCCATCTGCAAAATATTTTTAATATTGGACAACATTTGATACTAATGTATGGAAAATAAAGAGAGGACAAATTAATTGCCGATTATATTTATAGTTCGTGCAGTATCTCCTACTGCTTTTATTAATCAAATAAGAGTTCTAGAATCATATTGGCAACTGGTTTCTATCGACACCATGAATTAGTTTGATCGGCCAGGAAAGGTCCGCGGCCGAACAAAATATGCAATAAAATCATAACGTTGGTGTTGCGTTTGGTGAGTGTAAAGATCCAGAGACCAAGTGAGGTGATTAGAATTCAAAATCAATCCTTAGCGGTGACAACGGATGTATGTTCATCTGAATGTTTATTGAAAATATACTATCACTTACTATCAAGAGAACTGTGTGCTCGGCTGTCACAATTAATTACATAAAAAGTATTCTACGAACAAACACAAGAAACAAGTTTTAAAATCAATTTTATTTATTAAAAGTAATACAAAATAATCTTGAATTATATCAATATATAAGTATATATACCAAAAGTTAACGATATACAAGTGATACACGGGTGTTGTACCCTTCCATGAGGTTTTGTGTACAATTTGATTTATGGTTTTTAAATCAATACGAGTTTTGGGATGTGCAAGAAGCAACTCAGCCCAAGGTTGTGAAATTTCTGTGCACACACATCCCACAAAAACAAAAAAAAAATTATAAATCGGTTCAGAAACTTCGGAAAAATAGGTGAACAAAAATAAGTATTATGTTAAATGAAAAAATCTTAAGACCTTAAAGTTGTTTCCAGTCTCGATAAAAGAAATATCAAAAGCATCGAATATATATATTTTTTTATTATATAAGCCTACATTTTTCAGTAGTACTAATTTCATAGCTATCCATCTTGCGTGGATGTCCACAATTCAATATAAGAAATACCCGATTTATAGTAACGAAGGTAGAAGAATTGTAAACATTTAAATATATATGAATGACTTAATTCAACTTATCAATACATAGTTTACAATACCATATATATAAATATCTATTCTTATATAGTATAATCTATCGATACTTTAAATGTTTGAGTGGACGAATACAACAATGATTGATTGTATTTCGTTATCTATCAGCTGTAGGTCAAATCCATTACTGCTAGAACATCGGTAGCAGTAGTAATGGATTAAATCAGTGACCTTGTATTTTATTAAAAAAAAGAATTAAACAAATCATAATAATATAGGATTATAACATATAAGATTATATATATATATATATAAATATATATAGTATATACTCGTAAAAAACTTATTTATCTTAAAAATAATATTAAATTATAATTTATATAACAGCAATTTCTAATCCGTTATTTTCGTATTCGAAAAATAGATGCATCACAAATTTTTAAAACAGTTCACAATATACTCCAGTAAGCATGTCAAGATGATGATATAATTCTGTTGTGTTAAAGTTTAGTGATGGAAGGTTGTACCACAGTGTACATACTTTAAATAGTGATGCAAAGCACAGACAATAAAAAAGACAGTCTATAGTAGATGTGCTCTAAATGGCGTCACAGAATATCAAACGCGTTTCTAAACTGTGTACTTATGAAGAAACTTAAGACTGCAGTAAGGAAGTGGCGAAGAATGCGCCTCTTCCGAAAAAGAGACGGTAAGTTTATATTTTCTTAAAAAAAACAACGACGAAATATGTCTATAGTAATATATCTTTCCTATGAAATTGCCGTTTTGTATGAAATAAGTTAAAGAATTTTTTTTATTTTTTTTTTATTTATGTTATTCAATAATCACCCATGTAATCGATGCATCTTTGCCAACGCAGTGGTAGTTTATTGTAAAAATCAGCTGGACGTGAGGCAAACTCTTCAATGGAATTTTGTACTGCCTGTCGGGAATTGAATTTTTTTCCCGCTAAAAAAGTTGTCCGAATTTTGGAAAAAGTAATAGTCGGTGGGTGCAAGGTCTGGTGAGTACGATGGATGAGGGAGAGCTTCCAACCCTAACTCTCTTGCAGCTTGGAGAATGTCTGTTGTGCAGTATGGGGTCGCGCTTTGTCGTGTAGGAGCAGCGGGGACGACCGATTGACCAAAGCTGGTTGCCGATGTGCGAACTTCTTCATCATTGTCTTCAGTTCTTCACAGTACACATCAGCAGTAATGCTCATGCCGTTTGGTAAAAAACTGTGATGAATCACACCGGCACTAGACCACCAAACAATGACACAAAGACACCAAACAATGAAAAAAAATTAACATCAAAAGCTGCTGCTAGCTGTAGATTGAGTATCATCAGCCTCCACAATCGCCATCATCATTGTTGACCAAAGTATCCGGACGACCACCGAGGTGCATTTTTCATATCAAAATTTCCAGAACGGAACCGGGCAAACCAATAACGAGTTGTGCGTTCGTTTGTAAAGTTCTCTCTGTAAACGTTGTTGATGTTACGTGCCGTTTGTGCCGCGTTGATGCCACGACGGAACTTATATTCCATAATTACACGAATTTTTAAAATATCGCAAAGACGGCAAAGAAGTACGCAATAATGTACATACGTTGTACCAGATTTACAAATACAAATTATAACATTTTTGAAATATTTGACTCAATACGAACTCGAACCCAAGAACCCACTCATTTTAGAATTGATTCTTATCAATAAAACCATTCCAGTCGTCAATAATACACTTATAAAAATAAGAAGACCATTAATTAATTAATGGTTCGTTTCGATCAAGAAAGGACCAACTCACAAAACACCCATTATATAGCAGAATGACGCTGCTTGGTTTCGTTCTGCGAGCTTAAAATTCCATAGTGAAATAACAGCATAACGCTGCTGTGCATTGCTTGGAGAGTGTAAAATTTCGTAGTGAAATAACAGTATAACGCTGCAGTCTTAATCCATCAGACGCAACTGACCGAGCCCTCTCGGGCACCCTCGAGCCATTCGCTTTCACGTACAGAGTAACGGTCCACGCTGAGGCTTCCTCTCGAGCCCTTACTGCTGCAACTGCCCTTGTGCTGGTTACCCATTTTTAAAGTCTTGGCTGAGTGCCCCAAGTTCTCGGCCACCTTTCAACCCGGTGAACAGTGGCCATAAAAAACAAAAAACTGCCGTGTTTCTTTTGTATTGATTGATGGAATCAGGATTTCAAAATCTGGAAATGCAGTTAGTGGTAGCGCAGCATACCACTCAGTCCACTGAGTGGCATCTTGAATAGTTGTTGAGGATAGATGTCATCACTTACCATCAACAGTGAGTTAGTTTGCCATCCATATTTTTATAAAAAAAACATATTGGTGACCACGTGTCATAATGTAATACCCAAGTTCGATTTCGATAAAGAGTCGTATTCTCGGTTGTGTGGTTCTGAAATTATTAAGCAATACATACACTTAGTCTCAATTTAGGACACACCAACAAGATATTTGTAAGAGCGCGATTTGAGCGTCGTGTCATTCAGTAATAAATAATTTCATTTATAAGGACTAAAATATTTTAACAGAAAATACCCATATAAATTTTTTATAATATATATAAAAAAATATAAAAAATTGAATATGCCTATACTCAATTTTATGTCAAAGAATATAAAAATAAAATCGATGGGATGGCTACTTATCATTGCTTGATTAACAAATAAAACGTACCCCATTTTTTCTGAAAATACTAAGAAAATAAATTATCGCATAACAACGAAGTTTCCGGTTTCCACTCTTCCCTCTTAAAGGTTATAGGGTCTACGAGCAATGTTATGGGGGAAGGTTTTTATATCTTACATAATTTAGAGAAAAATGTTTAATTTGTGGTTGACAGAAATTCAAAGATACCTTATTAAAAGGGTACTGCTGTTTTGCTCTAATATTTTCGTACCTTTTAATGAGTTTCCGTCCCTGGCAGATCCCTCTCATTCGTATTTTATTAACTAGGTATAAAGGCCCTATTTAACCGGTAATAGACCATGCTTTAATATATCACCGACATATTATAATATCAGATTATCGTTGCCGAAAGAAATTAAAGACCAAATTACTGGAAAAAGACATTTTGCCTTAATCGTTAGATTTGATCGATTTTTGTCTAAACACTATCTTCTCGTTATTACTGGATAAGATCAACTGCGCACTATTTATTATAATCATGCATACCTAGTTCTATGTAACGCATGTTCTATAAGATAGTCTAGAATACTAGACAGACCCCAAAAATTAATAATTCGTGTTTAACCTATAAAATTTCTTGAGATACAATGAAACTCTAAAGGGTAGGTAGACTATAAAGTATAACCATAAAAAAATATTTAAAATAATATCAATATATTTTCAACAGATCTGACAACGACGCGCCAATTATCAATCGACCAAGCACCGTCTACGTCCGGGACTCCCGCCCATCTACCTCGCCCTGTGCCCACGGAGTTACAACTGGTAAGAAAATACAAAATTTATTATCGAACAGTTGAATAGCAGTTGTAACAACTCGCAAATTTCCACTTAGCAAATACAAGAGTGAGAACCAGTAATTGTATCATAAGTTAGTTACTATTGACCATGCCCTCACATTATACGAAAGTATATTATTATTACTACATTATAGCATGGTCCTACTGCCATATTATAGTAACGTATTAGGATATTATCGTAGTAGCATAACGCTACTATGTTACATGTGGTGATAAGAAACCGGAGACCTAATTATCGGTAACTAATGCCATAACGGCCAGCTATTTTCTATGAAACGGGACATGTTCTATGTCCATTTTCATTCATAGGAATTAAGTAAAATATCATAAGCTATAAATATACATTTCTGATCACTAATATAATTTCTATAGAGAGGCATTAATTTTTATTTGTAAATGGGATAGCTGTACCGGTAACTGAGCATTATTTATCAGTTCTGAAGGGTGACAACGCAATTCCATTTTGGATCTTTATTAATCATGTGAACTATGTGATTATCATCCTAAATAAGCCCTTAACATTCATCCTAGATAGAAATCGTCATTGCTTGGCAGCCATAAAAACTAAAAATAACCATCTCTCACCAGACAAACAGCAACGTGCCAATGTCCTATTATTTAACGGTATTCTGTGATATCGTAGTACTTAGACTTTTATTATTAGTGACGAGGCATTCCATCTCAGTCCTCAAGGGTGACAACGCATCTACATTATGATTCCTTGTCTATGATGAATGAAGATGTCATGGGCCACAGGAAACACTCAACATCAGGTGAATTGTGTGTTCGTTTGTTACTCTAAATGTAATTTAAAAAAAAACAAATTCTGTCATGATTTAGTGACCTAAACGTGGTTATTACTGAATTATTCAATATTTAAAAAGTTTCAACCCCCTTTCAAAAAATCTATCTTATTTCCTGTCAATCTGTATATGAAAATTGCAAATCAAAATTATTTTTTTTATAGCATTGCCCTGTTTTATTTATACTAACACTTAGACAGAATGAATACCGTATCTCATAGATGGTGTTTAGAGTAGCTAACAGTTGAGTAAAAAGTCTTGACTCCTACTCCCATCGAAGTCCAATATTTGTGTAACATAAATAATGATATCCCCGGCCTTATCAAAGACTGGAGGAAGATTCAGATGCAGGTTCAGGGCACGGGATCTGTACAATAACCAGTAGTTTGTGATGACCAAATATTGTTCCTCGACTGGGTATCGAGCCACGAGTTGAATTAGAGCGTCGAGTTCACGAGGCTCAACCACTACGCCACGCGGCCGTTAAACTTGTCACACAAGCACTTGTCCTGTATCATGAACACTCAACCTAAAACATCCAAATGATGTCATCGCGTTTGCCTTAAGGTTACGACTGAATATCTTATTCTTGGTTCGAATATTAATATCTACTCTAGCGTGCTAGCCGCATATTTGTTGAATTGGGTCCGGCTAAATCTAGTCTAATTTAACCCAAAAGACACAAGTTTGAGTGAGTATTCACCAGAAAAAAATCACCGTTTGCCGTATCTCCTGGTTTTGACAACAATTTCCTTCCGATACTCCTTTCCGATACTTACTGAGGCAAAACTTGCCTCAGTAATTATCGAAATCTAGTGATGTCTGGATGAATATCTGGATGATCACCTGTAAAAGAAGGTTTAATTGGCTGAGTAGAGAGGCACCTAATTTAATGCTGGCACACCACTTGCAAACTTATAGAGTTAACAAGGCAAAATTTCAGATACATATCGAATACTGGAGTCATCTTTGGACAAGGGTACCCTAGGACTTCTTCTATTTAACCGCATCCAATAAAGAGCGGTCCGAATTGTCTAAGAACAAGTTCTTTCCGGTCAGGTTAATACGTTGGCCTTGTGAAGAGATTCTGCATCTCTATGCGTCTTCTATCGCATTCTATCACAGGGACATTTCTGAGGAATTGTTTGGATTAATATCAGCTGTTGAATTTTCCATATATCACTTATTAATAATTCAAAAGAATTTAAATTTCATCCGCACTATCTTGATCGCTGATAATACACCGCTTAGTGACCTTCAAAAAAGAGCCTACATCTTTCTCAAGCACCGGTAACGGACTGTTGCGGATGTTCATGAGCGGTGGTGATCATTTACCATTACATACCATCAGGTGAGCCACTATAGCTTCTTTGCCCTCTCTGTAATAAAAAAACGTAAAATGAACGGTAGGGTTCCACCGGAGAAAGAACATACGCTTACAGAATATCAGCATAATCGCATGCGTATAAAGCGACCAATGGCCTAATGGTTTAGGAAATAGTCCACGAAACTTTATGTCGTAGGTTCAAATACGTTTTCATAGCACAAGAGTGGTTTACGGGAATGTAAGTGATGTTAATAGTATTAGTAGCGTTCGTTTATTATCATATCAGGAAACTCAAGTGCAGGTAGCGAGATATTCCATCTCCGTCGTCAGGGGTGAGAACGCATGTGCTCCTTAAATCTCCATTAAGGATGGATGTTATGAGCCGCAATCATCACTTATCATTAGGTGATATACCTGCGGGCCAAAAGTTTAAGAGGTGGTCTTAGTAGTTAAAGTAGGAAAATAAAGTAAAACTCCAATAAAATATTAAATGTGTACTTAACCTGTTTAATCATCTAATAGAACATTGATTGTCAAACAATATACATTAAAAGCATAAAGAAATATGAACAGTACAAGCAAAAAAAGGCTATAGTTAGCTAAACTGATTTTTCATCAAAAAATCATCCTGTATATTTTATGACTTTTTTCACAAGTCTCGGCATACGGGCTATTCATTTGTTAATGGTGTCTTGTGATATATTGTTCCAAATTTCGCATAAAGCATTCCACGTTTCTTCCCGCGAGGATGGGCCAAGATTACGGACGTTCTTATGAAGCTCTTCCCACAAAAGTTCAATGGGATTGATACCCGGGCTCTGATGAGGCAAAACCATGTTATTTTAACACTCCTTGAGACTCTTTCTCTTCTAAATATCCTTTACATAATTTTGGGCTACGTTTTGGATTATTATCTTGTCGGAAAATGAATCCATCTCCAATTAATCGCAACCCGAAAGAAACGGCATTTGGTTCCAAAATGTTATTGTACTGTTCTTTTTTCAAAATTCCTTCAATTTTAATCAAATCGCCAGTTCCTTGGCTAGAGAAGCAACCACAGACCATAATTGAGCCACCACCATGCTTGATTGTTGGGACTACACAATCTGACATCATCTTTTCTTGGGCACTGCGTCGAACGTAAACTCTACATTTTGAACCGAATAGTTCAAACTTGGATTCATCGGTCCAAAACACTTTTTTAAAATCTTCTTCAGCCCAATCTCGATGGGCAAGAGCCCACTGCATCCGTTTTTTCTTGTTTTGCGGCCTTAGCAGAGGTTTTCGAACGGCAACGCGACCATACAACTTTGCATGTCTCAGTCGCCGTTTTAATGTAGAAGACAATGATAAAGGTTTAACTCAGGTTTTGTTTACTTCAACGCGGATTTCTAATGCCGTTAAGCATCTATTTCGCTTTCTGGTAACAACAATGAAATTATCTTCACTAGACGTGGTAGCTCTCGGCCTACCCGAGCGTGGACGATCTTGAAAACTGTCTCGCGTTATTGTGCCATGAACACAAGTCTTGGATAACTTCAGTTATGAAGCAATCTCACATTCGGATTTGCCTTCATTATGTAAACAGCGATGGCAGAACGCACTTCACGGTTAATTTCTCGAGATTTACCCATTTTGTGACGTTTTCACTGCAGAAACCACAAGTTTAGACTAATTGAGATTGTTTTTGAACCAACCCATGTAAACTCGGGTAATAATAAGTCAGAAACACGTCTTTTCAGGAGCTTAATAATCCTAATTATTGACCAAAATGTAACAAAAGCAAAGTAATTAGTAATGAGGACATATAAATAAATTATTACGACTCTACCACCTGGCCCTAGCTCAGCGTTTGTCGGTGTTTGAAAACAATAGATGTTTATTGTCCAATAACTTGAAAGTAAACAAAAGAATGACTTCTTTAAATATTCGATACTAACAATAGAATATACAGATGTGCATTTCTTTTATTTATCCTATGGGATTTTATTATATATATTACAATTGATGGATTATTATGTTGCTTACGTGCGGTCTTAAAGTTTTGGCTGGCAGGGTAAGTGCTCGTTTGTCCCCAAAAATATTGTAAAAAAAAAACCTGTGAAGCTGTGGTAATCAACAGGATGCCATGATTGAACAGGATTGAAATAATATTTCCATTATTTATTGCTAATTATATTAATCCGATGCCCCAAATAGCCCACATCTTAGTATCACGAAAGTTATTCGTAAAAATCTAAAATATTTGATTCAATTCATCATAAAGCTTTCTTGAGCTTTCTGCTCAAATTCTTCCGGTAGTATAAATTATTCTGCGCAATCGTTGTTCCCTGATGCCAACGCAGTCGAAATTGGAAGACTTACCCGTTATTATTATTACTTTGCAATATTCCTAAGAGCTTCTTGCGAAAATTAAATATCGTTCGTTGAATTTAAAAAAAAATAATCAAAGAAACGATTTGAAAACTTGTTTCTGCTTTGAGCGCTCCTACCAGAATAGGTTGACAAATATTGCGCTGTACACGATAATAGCTGCGTGGCGTAATGTTCGAAGTGCCCGGTTACAGTATCGTGTGTCCTGGGTTATATTATCAGCAAACAAATAGTATGTGATACAAATTGTTGGTAGTGACAGTTAACGTGACATTGCTCCCGAACTTTCCTACGATCATAATTCATCATTGTATACGATGAAGAGTGGAGTGTCTTTGTGTTTGCGCTAACGCATCATACACAAAACAAGAAGATACGGTGGGTGATATAAACTCATGAGTCTTGAGTGTTCGAGATTTTCACTATTTAAATGCTTGTGCTAGGAGATGATTCACTGAATTACTGTTACGCAGTCCATACCCTAAACTATAGCCTACTGTCGCTACGATAAATAGGAAGTTTATATTCAAAATAAATTTGTTCATCATCTAACGAGCTTGAGAAAGCTCTATTAACTATTATCATTATAAAATAATAAAGTTTTAAAACATCAACATCATTACACTAAGCAGCCTGAAGATAGTGATATGCGAATTCATTTATTATTTTTTTATAGCATTGCCCTGTTTTATTTATACTAACACTTAGACGCTCAGATCCGTCCAACTACAGGCCTATCGCTATCACCTCCTTACTCTCCAAAATTATGGAATCCATAATCAACCGCCAGCTCATGGGCTACCTGGAAGAGCACCAGCTGATCAGTGACCGCCAATATGGCTTCCGCAAAGGCCGATCAGCTGGTGATCTTCTGGCTTTACTAACTCACCGTTGGACGCAGGCGGTTGAGAGTAGGGGTGAGGCACTAGGCGTTAGTTTGGACATAGCGAAGGCCTTCCATCGGGTTTGGCATAAAGCCTTACTGTCGAAGCTTCCTTCCTATGGGCTTCCTGAGAGACTTTGTAGGTGGATCGGCAGTTTCCTTGCGGAACGGAGAGGTAAAGTCGTCGTAGACGGCTCATGCTCGGACCCCCGGACCGTAAATGCTGGTGTTCCCCAAGGCTGCGTGTTATCCCCGTCATTGTTCATTCTGCATATCAATGATTTGTTGCATACCAGTGGCATTCATTGCTATGCGGATGACAGTACCGTGGATGCACTGTATTTCGGCCGCAGCAATATCTCTCGGGATCACGTCGATGAGTGTCGGAACAAACTTGTCTCTGAAATCGAATCATCCCTTGTGAAGATTTCCGATTGGGGGAGACTAAATCTACATTTCGACATTCGAGTGTTGTCCAGTTTGGCGGTCATTTGGAGAGCAAGGCTAAAATGGCCTCCAAAAAACTCGGAGTACTCAACAGGGCCAAACAGTACTTCAAGCCGGCTCACCGCCTTAAACTGTATAAGGCGCAGGTGCGGCCTCACATGGAGTATTGTTGCCACCTTTGGGCCGGGGCTCCGGGTTATCAGCTATCTCCATTTGACCGAATCCAACGTAAGGCATCTCGGATTGTCGACGATCCTGAACTTACCGATCGGCTAGATCCTTTGGCAGTGCGTAGGGATCTATCTACCCTATGCATACTTTACAGAATTTACAATGGGGAGTGTTCCGAGGAGTTGTTCAATTTAATATGAGCCGCTGATTTTCGCAAACGATCGTCTCGCCGGAACTATCATCCGCACCATCTGGATGGTTGGCGTTCCACTACAATGCGTTTTAAAAACAGTTTTCTGCCACGCACAGTAAATCTCTGGAATTCGTTGCCATCAGCGGTCTTCCCCAACAACTGCGACATTGGGTTATTCAAGAAAAGAGCATATTCTTACCTGAAGGGTAGGCAACGCACTGGCGTCGCTGGTGACCGTGGGCGGCGGTGAATCACTTACCATCAGGTGACCCGTCTTGCTCGTTTGCCTCTTATCTGTTATAAAAAAAAAAAAAAAAAAAAAAAAAAAAAAAAAAAAAAAAAAAAAAAAAAAAAAAAAAAAAAAAAAAAAAAAAAAAAAAAAAAAAAAAAAAAAAAAAAAAAAAAAAAAAAAAAAAAAAAAAAAAAAAAAAAAAAAAAAAAAAAAAAAAAAAAAAAAAAAAAAAAAAAAAAAAAAAAAAAAAAAAAAAAAAAAAAAAAAAAAAAAAAAAAAAAAAAAAAAAAAAAAAAAAAAAAAAAAAAAAAAAAAAAAAAAAAAAAAAAAAAAAAAAAAAAAAAAAAAAAAAAAAAAAAAAAAAAAAAAAAAAAAAAAAAAAAAAAAAAAAAAAAAAAAAAAAAAAAAAAAAAAAAAAAAAAAAAAAAAAAAAAAAAAAAAAAAAAAAAAAAAAAAAAAAAAAAAAAAAAAAAAAAAAAAAAAAAAAAAAAAAAAAAAAAAAAAAAAAAAAAAAAAAAAAAAAAAAAAAAAAAAAAAAAAAAAAAAAAAAAAAAAAAAAAAAAAAAAAAAAAAAAAAAAAAAAAAAAAAAAAAAAAAAAAAAAAAAAAAAAAAAAAAAAAAAAAAAAAAAAAAAAAAAAAAAAAAAAAAAAAAAAAAAAAAAAAAAAAAAAAAAAAAAAAAAAAAAAAAAAAAAAAAAAAAAAAAAAAAAAAAAAAAAAAAAAAAAAAAAAAAAAAAAAAAAAAAAAAAAAAAAAAAAAAAAAAAAAAAAAAAAAAAAAAAAAAAAAAAAAAAAAAAAAAAAAAAAAAAAAAAAAAAAAAAAAAAAAAAAAAAAAAAAAAAAAAAAAAAAAAAAAAAAAAAAAAAAAAAAAAAAAAAAAAAAAAAAAAAAAAAAAAAAAAAAAAAAAAAAAAAAAAAAAAAAAAAAAAAAAAAAAAAAAAAAAAAAAAAAAAAAAAAAAAAAAAAAAAAAAAAAAAAAAAAAAAAAAAAAAAAAAAAAAAAAAAAAAAAAAAAAAAAAAAAAAAAAAAAAAAAAAAAAAAAAAAAAAAAAAAAAAAAAAAAAAAAAAAAAAAAAAAAAAAAAAAAAAAAAAAAAAAAAAAAAAAAAAAAAAAAAAAAAAAAAAAAAAAAAAAAAAAAAAAAAAAAAAAAAAAAAAAAAAAAAAAAAAAAAAAAAAAAAAAAAAAAAAAAAAAAAAAAAAAAAAAAAAAAAAAAAAAAAAAAAAAAAAAAAAAAAAAAAAAAAAAAAAAAAAAAAAAAAAAAAAAAAAAAAAAAAAAAAAAAAAAAAAAAAAAAAAAAAAAAAAAAAAAAAAAAAAAAAAAAAAAAAAAAAAAAAAAAAAAAAAAAAAAAAAAAAAAAAAAAAAAAAAAAAAAAAAAAAAAAAAAAAAAAAAAAAAAAAAAAAAAAAAAAAAAAAAAAAAAAAAAAAAAAAAAAAAAAAAAAAAAAAAAAAAAAAAAAAAAAAAAAAAAAAAAAAAAAAAAAAAAAAAAAAAAAAAAAAAAAAAAAAAAAAAAAAAAAAAAAAAAAAAAAAAAAAAAAAAAAAAAAAAAAAAAAAAAAAAAAAAAAAAAAAAAAAAAAAAAAAAAAAAAAAAAAAAAAAAAAAAAAAAAAAAAAAAAAAAAAAAAAAAAAAAAAAAAAAAAAAAAAAAAAAAAAAAAAAAAAAAAAAAAAAAAAAAAAAAAAAAAAAAAAAAAAAAAAAAAAAAAAAAAAAAAAAAAAAAAAAAAAAAAAAAAAAAAAAAAAAAAAAAAAAAAAAAAAAAAAAAAAAAAAAAAAAAAAAAAAAAAAAAAAAAAAAAAAAAAAAAAAAAAAAAAAAAAAAAAAAAAAAAAAAAAAAAAAAAAAAAAAAAAAAAAAAAAAAAAAAAAAAAAAAAAAAAAAAAAAAAAAAAAAAAAAAAAAAAAAAAAAAAAAAAAAAAAAAAAAAAAAAAAAAAAAAAAAAAAAAAAAAAAAAAAAAAAAAAAAAAAAAAAAAAAAAAAAAAAAAAAAAAAAAAAAAAAAAAAAAAAAAAAAAAAAAAAAAAAAAAAAAAAAAAAAAAAAAAAAAAAAAAAAAAAAAAAAAAAAAAAAAAAAAAAAAAAAAAAAAAAAAAAAAAAAAAAAAAAAAAAAAAAAAAAAAAAAAAAAAAAAAAAAAAAAAAAAAAAAAAAAAAAAAAAAAAAAAAAAAAAAAAAAAAAAAAAAAAAAAAAAAAAAAAAAAAAAAAAAAAAAAAAAAAAAAAAAAAAAAAAAAAAAAAAAAAAAAAAAAAAAAAAAAAAAAAAAAAAAAAAAAAAAAAAAAAAAAAAAAAAAAAAAAAAAAAAAAAAAAAAAAAAAAAAAAAAAAAAAAAAAAAAAAAAAAAAAAAAAAAAAAAAAAAAAAAAAAAAAAAAAAAAAAAAAAAAAAAAAAAAAAAAAAAAAAAAAAAAAAAAAAAAAAAAAAAAAAAAAAAAAAAAAAAAAAAAAAAAAAAAAAAAAAAAAAAAAAAAAAAAAAAAAAAAAAAAAAAAAAAAAAAAAAAAAAAAAAAAAAAAAAAAAAAAAAAAAAAAAAAAAAAAAAAAAAAAAAAAAAAAAAAAAAAAAAAAAAAAAAAAAAAAAAAAAAAAAAAAAAAAAAAAAAAAACTTGAGCTTTCTGCTCAAATTCTTCCGGTAGTATAAATTATTCTGCGCAATCGTTGTTCCCTGATGCCAACGCAGTCGAAATTGGAAGACTTACCCGTTATTATTATTACTTTGCAATATTCCTAAGAGCTTCTTGCGAAAATTAAATATCGTTCGTTGAATTTAAAAAAAATTAATCAAAGAAACGATTTGAAAACTTGTTTCTGCTTTGAGCGCTCCTACCAGAATAGGTTGACAAATATTGCGCTATACATGATACTAGCGTGGCGTAATGTTCGAAGTGCCCGGTTACAGTATCGTGGGTCCTGGGTTATATTATCAGCAGACAAATAGTATGTGATACAAATTGTTGGTTTTTAGGTTTTGTTGTGATATGTGTAGGGTAGTGACAGTTAACGTGACATTGCTCCCGAACTTTCCTACGATCATAATTCATCATTGTATACGATGAAGAGTGGAGTGTCTTTGTGTTTGCGCTAATACCAATGGTAACGCATCATACACAAAACAAGAATATACGGTGGGTGATATAAACTACTGAGTCTTGAGTGTTCGAGATTTTCACTATTTAAATGCTTGTGCTAGGAGATGATTCACTGAATTACTGTTACGCAGTCCATACCCTAAACTATAGCCTACTGTCGCTACGATAAATAGGAAGTTTATATTCAAAATTAATTTGTTCATCATCTAACGAGCTTGAGAAAGCTCTATTAACTATTATCATTATAAAATAATAAAGTTTTAAAACATCAACATCATTACACTAAGCAGCCTGAAGATAGTGATATGCAAATTAATTTATTATTTTTTAACAATGGTAAAACCATTTTGCAACCTGTTTCTGGGCGCAATATAAATAGGCCAGCACGCCTGGGGAAGGACCACGTCCTCAAAGAATACCAGTGTGAAATAGCAATAAAATGCTGTTGCGTTTCGACTGGTGGTGATCCGGAGACCCTTATTACTGGTGACGAAAGACACCCGTTCCGGTTTTATCGTCCCTTAATAGCCTTACAGCCATTCAAGCTAGCGTTCTGAAAGTGAGCTGAAGATATATTTGAAAGCAAGTGATCTATAAAAGGTTAGCTTACTTGAATTCAAATATATCATTTCTACACAAGTCTAGTTGTGCCTACCGGCTCGATTTCGAACACACTCACGCTTGTGATTATAACTAGTATATTAATACTATAATATCAATTCCACAGTATAGATAACGGTATATATGTACTTTGCATACTTTCTTAGACATACAAGTTCCCTCATGTTTTCCTACACCGCCGAACACTCGTCACAAATTCACCCGCGTCCGAAAGAGACCGAGGCACGCCTTCGACGACCCCGACGACGCGACCACTAGGGCCCAAGCCCAGCTCAAAATAATACACACTACGTAACGCTCCCGCCGACGTTATTTCTGGCCGTTTTTCACCATTTAGTATAAACAGCAGCGTCACTGGAGTTTCTTGCGTCATTTCATCTCCAGCGCCAACGCAGTGCGAAGTGGTGGTAAATGTCGTTAATAATAATAATGATATTAATTTAGTTATTCCGTCAGAAGTAACTGAACGTGCCGAGGTTCGGTCCTCTCGGGCACTCTCGAGTCAGTTGCTTTCGCGCCCACGGTAACGGTCCAAGCCGAGGCCCCCTTTCGGGAGCCCTTGAGCTGGTTACCCATTAATAAAGCTCACTGAGAGATGGCTGAGCGCTACCCTAAGCGCTCGGCCATCTTTCAACCCCGTGAAGTTGTAAAAGCCGTCGGGCTAACAGTGGCATCAGTCATTAAAAAAAGAAAACGATTACACGAAAAAGAAGAATTTTTGTAACTCAAATATTTGCTTCTGTTGTGAATGCTGAACATGGTATCAGCGGTTTAGTACCCAGCTACTCTGGAAACATGCAACTGCCTAGTTCAGTCGTTCACAATAGGAATGTAAATTAAGATCAGACTACTAACCATTTATGTATTCATTAAAGTCGAAATCGAAACAAATTATTATAAAAAACTGAATAAACATTGTAAATAAAAATTTAAATCGTACGAATATTTACCTCCCTACAAAAATGTCATTAATTTTAGAAAAAGCTACGAGATATGAGAATAAAATGTACTCATAGTGAAATAGCACGCAATGTCAATGCATAAAAAATATACAGCTTGTTGGCAGTGCGAGGTTGCACGAATCGTTATCAATAATTAATGGTTTCAGAGTTAGTTTATTTAAAGTAGGACTATGTGGCAGCTATAAAGTTGCAATACAGTCAGTCGACAGGAAAAGGATCACGCTTTCACACAACATCAGCTTTAAATAGTATAAAAGCTTAATATAATAGATTTTGTGTTTTTGTGTTTTGCTAAGTATTTACTTTTGTGATTTGTCTGACATTTGAAAGAATCCGAAGACCTTTACTATCTTGTACTTCATTTTAGTACTTACGTGTGGCAAATACCTAAATTATATTTCTATTGAACTATCAAAGACGGGACGCTGGAATAACATAATATGAGGTGAAGTGTATATTCCTGTCTCCCACTATTTTGTTAAAAAGAATGTTAGAGTTGATAACTGTACTTCAACTAAGCTTAAATACTAAACCTAAAGCAATAGGATGTTTTTTTATAGAATAGGTGACAAACGAGGTAGCAGTTTACCTGGCGGTAAGTGATTACCGCCGCCCATGAACATGCGTAACACCAGAGACAACCGCAAATGCATTTCCGGCCTTTAAGAACGCTTCACATATATAAAGATGTTTAAATCGATGGCTTTCTATGACATATATAAAGAACTCTGTATGACGTCACTATATTGTATATATTCGTCGTCACTCTAAAATACTGAGATCGAATACTGGTACATGTCGCTGGGAACTAGGTCACTACTACATTCAGAATGGGAGACATTAATATTTGGTTATTTTACGTGCGCATTATGTATGTGTGGTTCTTCTATCGTGAAGTTTTTTACATAAATATTTTTTGTTGTTTTGACGGTGACATACTATCACAGAGTTCACTTGTCGTGCCTCTTTTAGTACTATCGTCGTGTATTGAAGGATTGATGGTTTCACTTGGTTTCAGTAGCTTGTAATATGTAACACCGAGCTGGTCCCACCAAATGACATTGGTGCCGTGAATATTTGGTTTTGACTTCGAGGTGGAGAACATTCCCCATTACTTTCTACGCTTGGGGTTATCGTAATGGACCCATTTTTCGTCGACGGTTACGATGCGATGTAGAAACCGCTTTCTTCCTTCTTTTTGTCTCTGAAGCAACTGGTAGCATGCAAATAAACGCCGTTCAACATCTCTTGGTTTCAAATCGTACGGAACCCAATTTCCATCTGTTTGGATCATGCCCATGGCATTGAGGCGTTTCAAGGTGGCTTGCTGTGTCACTCCCAGTAATTCAGCTAGTTCCTCTTGCGTTTGACACGAATCTTCATCGAGCAGTTTTTTTTCTCTCGCACCACCATGCTTATTCTCAACATTGAAATCACCACTCTTAAAACGTTGAAAGCAGTCACGACACGTTCTTTTACTCAGAGCAGCCTCACCGTATGTATTCCAAACTATTCGATGAGCCTCAGGTGCAGTTTTCTTCCGAATGGAAGCAGAAAATCAAAACAACCCGCAAATGACGAGAATTTGACGGGAAAACCAATAATAATTTAGAATAGTAAAAAATTCAAGGATGTAAACAACTTTCACTGATATGGCCATGTCGATACGAAAACAGATGTTCTAAATCTTTAATCTACGTATTTTGACCAGCCCAAACGTATGCAGCCAGCAGAAAACGGCGGAAGCAAAGTTGTACACCTAATATATACCAGCCAGGGTTTTTATTTTAGATTTTAGACTTGCCTGCCTTTGACTTTGACTGCCTTTCTACGACGTAATAGTTATATCAGGTATATATGTTGCAGTATAAGTACCGGTTATATGTTATCGGGATCAGAGCCAAGTTAGTTTCGAATGCAGTGTCAGCAACAACAATACTGAATTTATCAAAGATTTATATTCAAATTATACGATTAAGTTTAGTGATTCAAAAACGATCCCAAAACAATAGAAAGCAAATAGAAATATTGACGTTTCGTCAAACAGAACATTTTTTTCATACACAACAAGAAATGAATATAATAATTTCTTATTTTTTACCCGTAGAAACTAATTTTAGGGATTTTATCGCCTTAAGCTTTTAGTATCGGACGTTCAAATTAAAGCCCTTTATTACTGGGAACGAGGTTTTCCATCTTAGTCCTCAGGTATGGCAATGTATATACATTATGATTCCTTATCGTCGATGAATGTAGATGTTATGGACCGAGAGAACCACATACTATCAGGTGAACAGTGTTTTTTTTTAATGAAAAAACTGCCCCAATTGAACACACCAATAATCACAAAGAGGAAGGGAATCTTAGTAAACAGGGGTGAAACCGCATGTACTTCCACATAATATCATAACATATAATAAGATGTAAATGTTTATGGGCTGCAATCATAACTTCATCATCTTAGCCCATTACTAGTCCACCCGAGTATGTGCTCCCCTGCAGACTGCCACCAAGCACGATCCTGAGCCACCTGCATCCATCGACATCCCGTAGACTTCCAGAGATCGTCACTCCATCTATTGGAAAGATGAAAGTCGACTAACTGATGATGAACCACTGCGATGATTTAAATATACGCTAATATAGCGCTCACTTTGAATTTCACGGAACGCGATCAAACGGCACTGATGAATTTATGTGCTAATTTACCACGCCCTAATCAGTGAAGTAAAACGTCATGAGGAAACCTGCCTCACCTGTTGATGGTGAAGTCCCTCTGTAAAAATATTTCGCAGGTTTACTGTACCATTAATCCGACGAGGAATCGCGTGGTAAACTATGCCTAGCAGAGATATATATATATATATATATATATATATATATACGAGTAAAGATTGTTACTTCACTGTATTTTTACAAAAAAACATACCCAAAACATAATTTAAAAAAACCATATTATTTGCTTTTCAGGAACCAGATGAAGGTCAAAAATTAAGGGAACAACATTTAAGGCAATTTGCGTTCTTCCAACTCAGGATACATTTGAAGAGAGGCCAAAACCTAGTCGCTATGGACAAAAACGGTAAAGTGACGAATAACTAGTACATACTATACACAACACAAATCAAACACGTAGGCTCTATTGCTGGCACTCTACAAATCAAAATTAAAAAGACTCACTAGTTGACGAAAAAGTTTAAATAAATCTGCTTTTTTTCGCACAGCTAAACAGTTTGTGTATTTGTTAAATTGTGCCTGAAGCTTTGAAATGAAATACTCCATAAAAATCAGAATATTAATATTCCATTATGCGTTTAGCGTTATACAATAGAATTTTAAAATTTAAAAATCGAAACATATTCGTTTAGCGTGATACAGCTACGGCGTAGCATCAAATATCACTAATGGGTCGCCTTAATCGAAGATGGAAAGTGCTTTCAGACAACACCAAAGTAAAAATATACATCATTCGTTAAACGTCTTGTAAGTGAAAGAGTATTGAAATCTGATTACTGATGATAAGGAATACCAATTTAGTCCTTAGGTGTGTCAACATAACTGCATTATAGTTCCTCGTCGAAGATACATGTGGGTATTGCGGGCCGCAAGAAACGCCGTGAGTTCCATACTCGTTTATCGCACCGAATGTCATTGTATTTTAAAAAATGCAATTCAACCGTAAAAGTTAACGAGATAAAGCCTACAATCGTATAGTCACAATTTATTTATACATTATATTAATAGAGGAGCTGACTGAATGGTATGATTAGATAACGTTTTACAAAAAGTAAATGTCAAATATTTTATTTAAAAAAAAATGAGATACAAAAAATATTCTATTTATATTTTTAACCATTCACTAATCTTATTTCTAATATTGCAACACAACACACGCGTTAACACTATATTTTTATACGTGTAAATATATTTAATATGTCCTTACTTTTTTTATTTTGCACATTTCTATTTTAATTGCGTTTAGTTAGTGCTATTGCTTTTGTAGACTTTTGCGTAAATAATATATTGCAAATTAGTATAAGAGTTTGTTTCTTTTTTATTTAATTTTTATTTTGTACAAAGAATAAATATAGTATAAACTTATTCGAAAATATTGATTCAAATAGTTGACGATTCAAAAAGATGTAATTATATCCAACTATTAATTATTAAAATGGAAGTTTATGTATTATAAAAAATGCCGTAGGCTTAAGGAGATTGTTTTATGAAAATACATTAAAAATAAATATATATATATAAAAAAATAAAATTGAAAAATGAATTACTAATTGACATGTAACTAAATAGAAAGCAATATGGTTGTTTGTGTAATGTTGCCATTTTAAGAAAATTCAAAATTAGGAAAAATATTATTTCATGAACAGATTAAACATAAAGTAGAAATTTAGTGCTTAATTCTTGGGTTTATTTTGGCTTTTTAATCTAATCATACATTTTGTGGGGTCGAAAACCAGGTTTGTTATCAGGCACCAGTGACCCCTACGTGAAATTCAAGGCCGGGGGCAGGCTGCTGCACAAATCGAGGATAGTGTACAGAGACCTTAATCCAGTTTGGGATGAGTGCTTCACGGTACCTATCGAAGATCCATTTGTACCGGTACAACTTAAGGTATGTTCTTATTCTACTCAGTACGCTAAACGAAGTACGCTTTTATTTCAGTTAAGTTTTGTGTAATAACCATCGATAGTTCCATTTAGTGCTGGGTTTCCGAAAAGTGTAACAGTAGCTCAAAGTTCGAGCGTTCGCTTTTAAACAATTTATGCCACACGTACAACCTGAATTCGCTTGACTGCGTACCATATACGATCCCCGTTGTCGGTATCAAAGTTTCGGTGAAATTTTCAATTGCAAATTTATTTATTCATTTACCACTTGATCAGCTGCGGAATAAAATGACGTGTGGAAGTCTGCATAAATCTTTAAGATATTAAAATATTGTTTCGACGAGTGATGTCCACTTATCCATAGTGGAACGTTAGGGAAATTTAAAATATAATATACATATATAATACAACTACTATACTATATTATATATATTAAGTGAAATAATATTTCATCATCGTTTTCATTTCAACCCAACACTATTGGACTGCTGACCATAGACTTACTCTATAAATATAGGACAACAAAACTGATAATAAATTAATCTATATAGCACTAACTACTGGCAACTTTCTTAATTTAAATAAAAATTGTTGATATGACATTCGCGAGTTCGTTAGATCGTTAACAAATTTGTTCATGTTCATAATACTAACGTCATCTTTACCCTCATAAAGAAAAATAGAAACCATTAAAATTTAATATCCTCTCTCTCGTTCATCGTCATCATTAGCCTTGATAGGCTTCTCATTTCTAAGAGTCGATACAGTACGTCTGGTTCGCCCATTAATCTTATTTTTCCCTTAATTGTTTATAAACTAATCCATACTATAATTTTTCGTATGAAATATCGATCCTTTCTGAACAATAAAATAAACCTACTGCATTTATATTTGATTAACATTCCGCAAAACCAATATTAGGTTAATCAAATTTAGGATGTTCAGCGTGTGGCACAAAAACGCCGAAGCGAGAGCGCCTGGCTTATTCGATGACGGGCAAATCGCTTTCACTTTGGAAATTATAACAGGCCACATAAATTACACCGTCAAACCGCCTCTGCCTCATTTCAAACCAATGCAAAAACGTCATACGGATTGACGTTTTTATTTGCAACATCGAAACACTGCTCAGTCTGCTACCATTCCCGTACAGCTTTCAAGTTAAAACCACATTTTGGCGTAGGATTTTGTAAATATTTTATGAATCAGCTTCGTACGAAATCGTACTAGACAAAATATTGTACATTTCACTCTAGCAGTGCAATAATACTCTACAAATGAGCCTCCAAAACGTTTTCGCCGTCTGTATGCTTCGCATTCTATCTCTAAATAAAATAATATAACCATTACATTAGCAAACAATAGTCTATATTATGCCATTGTTCGTATTTTTTGTTGCAACATATACCGTGCAAAGTATCCTAATGTAAAGTACTTATGATAACCTATTCATATGATCAAGATGTAGTCCCGTAAGTGTTAAAAAGGACGGTGCTTAAATCTAGTGTCACTCTAACACACAAATCAAATTAAAAAAGACACGGTAATAATAAAAAAAACTATCTCTGTTTGTAATGATAATAATAAATGGGTTGATATGATGGTTTTAACCGGGATTCAAGCTTAGGAGCCATGAATCGGAAGACAGTTGCGGTAACCGTTATTACATAACCATACTTGAATATGAGCATTTGATATTTTAACTCTCCGAAATTACCTTTCGAATATAATATTCATTGTTATTCCCGTACCTTTTTTTCAACACCGGATAAAAACACGTACTATTTCCAAATTCACGTTATATATTATTATTTGTATCCTAACTTATCACTTTGCTACGTCCTTTTTAAGGATACCAGCAAAATAACTTGGATATAACTTATCTAGAAGCACTGAATGTTTCAGAGAACAATCACACGAATTCACTAAGCTAGTACGGTCTATAACTCTATCCTATTGAGCACCAAAATGAATTATGAGCAAACTAACATCGCCATCTAGTCATATTCGTGCTGCAAAAGTAAATAAGCATTGTTGCATATTACATATACGTTAAGCTTGAGGAGAATGTACTACTAAAGAATTGTTAAAGGAACCGTAACTATTTCGACAAGTTATGACTCAAGCCCGCGATTCAACAGACTTCAACAGCCATCAGTCTTAATTATACAATTTAAGTTACGAAAACCCCTAAACGTTGACGATGTATTAAGTCAGGGTTAATCTGAAACATTGACACAGGTTCTGCTTACTACTTAAGATAATTACTGTTTATGGAAGACAAGAATTAGTTGGTATAACAAATAACCGAAAAACCAGTACTGTTCGTTGGTACCTTAGCGTGAAACATTATTAAACTAAAAAGTGTTGCGTGCTGTTAAAGAGATAAGAAATATATACTTTGTTAGAAATTAAAAGTATGCCCTCCATTTCCTAAGTTATTTATTACCCGTTTTCCATGTTAAAACACCCAACCCTCGATATAAGTTAGCGAATTTCCTAACATTACGAACATTTTTTATGCTAAAATTATAATAAACTACTTAACACAGTGGTACAGCTATACTAGAGTTTGTTTCTAGCCGCAGAGGGGGTCAGCTCGACTAGGGTAGGACCACGCTCTCACAGAAAACCAGCGTAAAATAACAGCATAATGCTGCTGTGTTTCGTCCGGTGAGTGTACGGATCCGAGATCTTTATTACTAGTGACGTGGCATTCCATCTCAGCCCTCAAAGGTGACAACGCATCTGCATTATGATTTTGTACTCAAGGATAAATGTAGCTGCCATACACCGCAGGAATAACTTACCATCAGGTGAACTGTGTGCTCGTTTATTACTCTCAATGTAGTAAAAAAACACTATTTACACAACCTATAATAACCTATATTAAACTTCCAGGTTTTCGACTACGACTGGGGCTTGCAAGATGACTTCATGGGCTCTTGCTGTCTTGATCTTACGGCGTTGGAACTGGGTCGTACTCAGGACTTGGTGCTCTGCCTCCGGGACCCCAACAAGGTGAACCAGGATATGGGGGAGATTGTGCTTAACGTCACGTTGTGGCCAAAGTCTCAAGAAGATAAAGAGCAGGTAAATTTATGAAATCCGATTTATGAAATATCGATGGTGCGAGAAACCATGAAACATGCTACTCTTGTTAATCATCATTTAATTTAAACCGGTAAATCATCTAAGGTGGAAATAGCAGTTTTTGATATCATCGTTAAGTGTTATCATTACAAAACGAAATGGTGCCGTAAATGGCCATTAAAGGAAGCCAGAAAAATGTTGCAAGTTCAAAAAAAATGATAAAATGAAATTGTAATATCATAAAATATCTTTAAAGTTAAAATTTTAATTTTTACCTTAAATACCTTTAAAGACCACTAAATTCTTTTCGATACTTGAACCGTATTAACTAGATATGAGTACACTTATATACTTAATATACTCAACTGTAAATTAGGGGTTGAAGAATCACTTGGGCGCTATTACTCTCTTACTCGCACTCTTGTGGTGTTGTGATCGAGCATGTGCTATGTGGAGATTCTTATGGTGGTAAAGTTCCACATATCGTAATTAAATGTATATATTTATTTATCCTTTCTACACATATTTAACTTATTAATAACAAAATAAGTACAGATCATTTACGTACAGGTGAGCTTATATTAAGTTTTAATACTAGTTGCAAATTTGAAACCAAAGTTGAATAGAATGAATTATGAACGAACTAGGTGCTTGTTTTTGTTTTACAAAGAAAATATAAAAATCGTCATCCTGAGTATAATAAAAAACAGAGGTCTTATGGACCCACTTCCGTGTGAAACATAAGCAAGTCATTCGGATTTTCCACCCGAATTTCCATATGACATTATACAAAGAAAATCACTAAAGTAAACTTAACCTAGCAGTCAAACTTCAATTTTTCTCTCTTATGTTGAAATTTTCAACCTGCTTACTAATATTAAAATAATTATTGCAAAAAAGTCGCGATTATAATAAATACTTGTTTTGTGTAAATTGTTTTGAACTTAATTTACTTTTAATATGATGTCGTGTTAAGAATTTAATGTTAAGTATTTATTTTGGAATAATAATATTAAAAAAAAAACTAAAAATAAACGTAACCCCAAAGTTTATAGGTACCGATAAATTAGACCACCTACGTAATATCATGATATTATGCGTTATGCCAAAGGTATAATTTTCCATATTTTCATTTGGAGCTTACGCGTTAACCGCTTTGAATACGAATTGGGGTTGGAATAATATTATCGTAAAAGGAGTTTATAATATTTCACACACTTAATATTATTAGGTATAATTGGACGACTATATTACAATAAATTAAAAATTATATCGTAAACCTTTTCATTCATAAATTACGTAAATAAGGTAGTCCTTAAGTTATTTATATCTCCAGTCTTCAGAAAAGACGAGAATTATATATTTGTATACTTATGCTGGGTCTCTTTACAAGTCTAAAAATAATGAAATTCCTTTTAAAGCGTCTCTCTCAACCTCTTTTATTTTTCTTCTTTATTATTCTTTTCTATTGTCCAATGTCCTTAACATAGCCGTTTCTAACGAACCGTGAATAACCAAAAACTGGCACTTCTTACAAGATTTATATTTTATGATATTAGTGACAAGCATTAGGCGACAGCACAACTATGTACATCCATCTTCCATAGATAATCTAGAGGCAGATAAGTTGTCACTACCGAATTCTCAACCATAGATGGTGAACTCGATTCCGTCATCTGTCATCGTGCCGTGGCTCACGAGCTCAACGTCCAGGCACTCGCTTATTATTCCACAATCTGCCAAAACACTGAATTCTTACCCACTGTTGACATCAAAGACATTGTTAATTATAGTAATATATAAATTCTGATATATCAGAACTTATAATTCCGCCACCGGTCTTGTTATGTGTAATTATACGATTTTATCGCCTGTGGTGGGTAACAATATCAAGGAAACTTGCATATCTGATAAATAAGTACCTTTTCTATTTCTATGCCCAGTAGTGGTTCCGTATAATATATATGTAATTACATCAGCAAAAAAAATATCATCGGGATTCGTTGTCAACCGGCACATAATAAACCTATTAAGTCTAACGGGATAATTCACTGCTAGATTATCAAGACCGAGACGGATTTTATTTACAATAAATTAGCAAAGCGCGCACCGCCATCACTCAAATACACAAAATTCCACTGCGTCATTCAACTAAAGATATTTTATTCTCGCCAAAGATTAAACATGCGTTTCAATACTTAAACAACAGTTTTTGAAATCGTCTTGAATTATGTAAAAGACCGACGTCATAAATCATTACTTGTTACCTTGTAATCACTGACCATCATTTATATGTATTTAGTTTATGCATGTACATCATATTTATTTATTTTGTAAATATTAGTGTACTATTTCATATTTAACTTAATTATTCCTAAATCTAAAGGTTGTCCCGAAGATATCGGTCTTTAGCGATAAAACCGCCTTGTAACTAATCAGTATTTTTTTTTATTCTTTTCTCTTTCCGTTTTGTGATTTGTTTTTGTTTTATTTTTGTGGTGTACAATAAAGTATATATATATATATATATATATATATATATATATATATATATATATATAAATATATATTACAATAAAAGGCAGCGGAGCATATTTGTTTTTATTATATAAGGATTTTGATGAGATATGCACTAGTTATATCTTAGTGATCTTATAAACACTGTCGTCATAAAAATCAACCCATAGGTCTTGGTGAATTTTTGAAATGGGATACACTGAAATAACATATACGCGGATTCACAACAAATATCTTATGCACAATGCAGATGCAATCGTAACTCACAACGCAACAAAACATTTCATTTAAGATATTCATGGATGTTTACCTTGAAATAACTTCGCATCTCGTACGTATTTAGGTCTAAGCTCGAGTCATAGTAATCTATGAGATCTGGAATGGTATGATAAAATTTATAAACGTAGATTTTAACATTTCCTGCCTAAAACCAGCATAAAAGAGTATTCAATTTATATTTCCCTGTGTGTAGTATTTAAATATTTTTATATGGTATAATTTTATGTATGTACACTGATTTCTCCTATATTTCTAAAACGATTTGTGCCATTCATTTCTTTTTATTCGAGTAAAACATCCATGAGATAAAAAAAGGAAAACTGAAAATTTGACTTAAGCTTTGACTAGGAAAGCAGATACCTACCATCAGATTGGTTTAATAATTGCTAACTAGAGAGAAAAAGAGAGAGACACTGATTAAACTCATAAAAATCTCATTTAATCTCAACAATTTTTAACCAGCAATAAAAATAATAGGACTACTTTCGTTGACTATACTGTAGCAATAATAGTTCACTCGTTAATACAAAAATAAAAGAATTTTTGGTCAAAGCACAAACATACAACGTATAGAAATCTAAAAAAAAAGGTTCATATGATCCTTCAGTTCAGTTCAGTCATCCACCAGACCAAACACAACAGCGACAAATACCATTTCTGCTATATATGATAACGTATATTAACTCGCCGACTTCATTAAAGTCGGTTTTTTCCTTTATTTATACATTTCTATTAGTCTTTTCCGATCCTTTTTTCTGGTATAATAGCATATCATCGACTGGTGAGTACTGATATCTGTACCATTGACGAACCATTCCATGTAATCTTTCCAGGATTACAACGCACCCGCATTATGACTTGTAGAAGGTGCCATTGGCCAGATGAATCACTCACCATCAGGTGAACTGTGTATGATACTCACAAATAACAAAAAAACGAACAGAAAAAAAAAGAACTATGCTATAATTAGACTATTAGAATTTTCTTGAAAACTAAATATGTTAAAAACTTTATAATAACATTCCGGTAAATAAATAGTAGATATCAACAGGGAAACTGTTTAAGCTCTGCAAAAGTTACGTAATGGTTGAAAAGTTTTGTACTTGAAGGTAAAGATTCGGTCGATATAAGAGTCGTTCCATTTTTCACAGTTGACTATCTGTGTTCGCCCTTGTCTTCACTCTAGTAAGGAACTTAATAGAGATATGATTGAAATTAGAATGGAAATTTTGGAAATATATATAATACTTTTTACAATATATATAGTGAAAACTAGTATTTGTAATTTTTCCATGGCTGCAATAAATAATATTGATTATATATTGTTTACATGGTAGAGTCCTGCAGCAACATTAAACTAGATCTAGCATGGGTCACACCGAACTCAGCACCACTTATGAGGGTCTCTGGATCCCTACACTCACCAAACGAAACACAGCTGCGTTATGCTCCTATTTCACGCCGGTATTCTGTGAGGACGTGGTCCTTCCTCGGTCTAGCTGACCCATTCATTATGTAGCTAGAAAGAAACTGCATTAAAACCACGCTTTCACTGGACTGTAGCCTTAAAGTCTTTAGCCTTTCAGGGGCTGTCTCATGTATTCTATTAATATCGGTTTTGAGAATATTCTAGATATGAAATAGTACATGCTAAACCTTAATGTCTGAACATATCTTAAGTCTAGCTTAAATAAGATGCCTAGATAAACATGTGCCGTTATTCAAAAGAGAATCTTTGCAAACACAGTGTTCGGATTTAGCTGACATAAATCAAGATTTCAGCACATTCTCTGAACCGCCTGACTTAACGTACAACCGCGTGGCGTGTGCTATATTCTCAATAGGTTTTGACTCTGGTTATTTTATTGCGGATGCATTACATTGGACTTGGGAAGGTCGTGAGTAAGTGCCTCTGTGTTTGCCCAGTGAGAGCACTATAATATAACCTAAGCATTTGATGTGATGAAAAACAGAATATATGATGATAAGGTATTCGACTTAATTGATTTTGACTCCGTCATATTTTGGTGTGAGGCTATCGTCTTAAAATATCATTTTATTATACGTAAGAAGCGGAAATATTGAAAGTCATAGGAAACTAATAAAGGTATGAACCTATGACCGCTTGATCGTGGCTGTGAATGACTTTCCTAGCCACTAGGCAATAAGACCTTCGTGTCGATCCTATCGAACCAAAATTTAAAATTGTTTTGAAAACAAAAGCAAAAGGCATTTGGTTACACTCAATATATGGCTAAAGAGAAATATATATTTATTGACACAGCACAATGAATATATATAAATATATATAACATGCTATTTTATCCCATCAGAAGTTATGGGATTTCATTTATTTTTCATTAAATTTATTACACTATATAAACTGTTACTTGACAATGTTTCTATTAACTTCAATAAAGGTTTAAATATATCACCGTAAACTTATTAGAGTATTCCATTGCATCGGAATTCATAATTCTTTGCAAACATGAAATCACTGTTCTGCAAACACGATTGTCAGAAGTATATTTCGTTGAAATACACGAGACTGTCTTGGCAATAATTAACAAGGCGGAATAACGAAGCGTTACAAAATTACCCTTACTACGTAAACAAAGGTGTTACTTGTTATTTTCTTTTTGTATGTTATCAAAAAATATATATATTTTTTACTAAGATTGACATTTCATGTTCATTTGCGCAAACACAAAGGCACTCTCTCGTCATCACCTTCCTTATTCTGATGTAATGCATTTGCATTGAGAACTGAAAGTTCTTATTCGCAGTCAGGAACACGGGCCACAAACTGGGCAAAATGTATAATCTTTTTGCCTTAACGGTGTTCTTTTTGAAAACATAAAAAAAGGCTTGGCATAGAATACAGCTAATCTCACCAAGTAATTCCGTTTGTTGTTACACATTGTCCAAGACAGAATTTTATTCTATCTAAATTAAGAGCTACGTAGTTTCTCATTGTTGAAATTAGGCATTGGATCATATGAACCGAGTTCTTCTATAACAGGCCTCCTGCGCTGTTGATTGACAAAAGAATCTATATAATTTATCGAGTTTGTTCGTGTGTCGTATCTGAAATAAATAAAAAAAACTATGTCAGTCAATCAGCTTTGTAGGTATCATATATAGATACATGCATAGAAGGAATATTTACGTACAACAGGATGGCAAATTTCCGCAACAATTCAAATACTAACTTTATTTTGTAAACGTTTGTATTGTTGAATGTCTAATAAAGTACATAACAAAGGGCATGTTTAACAATCTTTTACAAAACATTTTCTTTTAGGATCACCTACGAGTTTAGCAACTGTTTTTCTTATTATATTCAGGCGTGACAAACGAACTAACACTTCATATGATGGCAAGTGATAAACGCATTCTCAACAAAGATTGAACATGTACATGCGTTGTGACACTTAGGGACTAAGACGCTCTCGTTACCCGTAATGGGGTCTCTTTACAAAGTAGAGCAGAGAGCTATATATATATATATATATATGTATATGTATTACACCCGCTGGCGACAGCTGATTTCACAGAGTAGTGGCAGGAAATTTCGTGTTAAGCGCACAGTGCTGGATGGCCAACCATCGAGACGATGAGGATGAAATTAAATTATACACACTAAATTGGCTCTGCTACTTTTACAATTCTTCAACTTTTATGTTAGTGCCAAACTATTTATTCAACTTTTATTGTGATTTTTACTATGTGACCTGTCCATGCCTCCCGTAAATGGATGCATAAGGCAAGTATAAGAAGGCAGATCTTAGAAAAGGACACAATACTTTTTGGACCTCCCTTTCTTCTCGCATTTCGAGTTACGTACGTACGTATTATTATATAACTAACAAAAAAACTCATGAAAATCATACTCCCTAAAATATATATTTTAAAAGCATTGTGTCTTTTGAGATTCAGTTATAAGTTCAATTCAATAGTAATTATCGTTGACATATCTTGATAGTACAATAATGTATGTACATATTCCACAATTCTTTCGTAACGACGGTAATCATTCCTTTCGTTTAGAAGCGAACACAGATAAGTTACTCTACAGATAGTGCCAAATATATAACTAAAATTTTGTAATATATTTTATTTTATAACCTATTTATGAGGTAAACCACGACGCAGCTTTAAACCAAGAAGAACATAAATATATCTGCTCAATTGAGAAAGGACAACAGAAAATACTCGCATAATAACTTAATGTGTTTCGTCTGATGAAGTGTAAAATTTCTGTGTTCGTATAACTGATTAGACATACCATCTTTGTCCTGCACGATGTCAACGTGCCCACGTGACGACTTCTTAGTGAAGATTCGCCAGAACCGAAGGATACGAACAAAGCACTGAGGAACAGGTGAATTGAGTGCCGTTTGTCAGTCCTTAAAAACATAAAATAGGCTAAATGGATAAAGTGGTCACTGAATGTGACATGTATTATTGTAATATTTTTAAATAGTTTTTTTTTTAATTGACCCGGGTGACAATTATTTTGACAAATATGATACCAATATTACCAAAACATAAGAAATCAAATACAAATCAGCCCATCACTAGTCCACTTAATCATAGATCTCTCCAACAAGTCTGTTGAGCCACAGAGTACGATCCTGAACTACCTGCATCCATAGACATTTTTTTATTAATTTATTTATTTATTTATTTATGTATTTATTTACTCTTTATTGCATTAACCTTAACAAAGTTAAAGATTCACAAAGGGCGGACTTAATGCAAAAGGCATTATCTACCAGTCAACTTAAGGTGTGGTGAGATATTGTAAAAGGTGTAGTAATAAAATAATTAATAAAAAGAAAAGACTAAAAATAACTAATACAAATAAAGAATAATACTTACATAGGTAAATATTAAATACATAATACATACAAAAATATATATACATACATAATAGAATACAATACAATAGCGGTAGCTACCAATAAATACAATATTTACATGATGAACTTATCTAGTCAGATAAACAAAAAACCGGTAAAGTGAGATGGAATACAATCAATCATCAATATAATATATTGTTATATCAAGTTATTAAACGAAAATCGAAGAATTCTGTCATGAGATAAAGAGAAATATTTGTCTACTTACATTACGCCATTTTATATCATTATTTTAAATTTGACTGGGTAATTAGTCGTTGGCAATCTTACTCAATATTACAAAATGTATTCTGTGCCTTATGTAGATGTCAAATTATATGTCCTCCTGGTTGATTTGGACTACGGCGATATCTAATTAATACTGTATGACGTCATCTTACGATATATTGTGTTGCCACAAGCATTCGCATAGTAGCGTTCACTCGGTATGTCTCTTCCCTAGCCCAAAATAATTAATAAGATCGAAAAATGAATCAGATAAAATATCAGTAAGAATACGTATATACAACACGCCCAGATCCGAAAAACAATTTGTCATGCACATATATAATTCCCCCGCTGTGAATCGAACCCAGAATAACGAGACATAGTCACAATAATTAATATATATAACATTTATTTTAGTAATGTATGTACAAAAACTTACAGTGTTAATATGATGGATAGAATAAAACCGAAAAAAATATAAAGCTTACGAACGAAAAAAAAAATATTATTCTCTCTGCTCGGAAATTACACTGCGCAATATTGCAATCTACACTACAGTTAGTTACCGTCCGCGAGCGACGCAGAGCGTACGCTTCGCGAAAAAAGATAACCTCGAAACGTGTAAACAAAATAAATAAACGTAAACGAGAGATAAAGTGCGGACGCCGCGAGTTTTTGTGTACGTTTTCTCGGATTGTATACGTAGATGTTAAAATTGGACAGGCTGTGGCAATAAAAAAGAGAATATTCTACAAGTTGTGCATTCTCGCGGTTTCGTTGTTTTGTTTTTTTAATAGCGGCCCGTACCGGTTTTGTTAGGATTTACCAATACTTACACATTATTCATAAAGGACTTTACTAAAGATAACAGCCGCGTAACCTATTGAGTCACGGATCCAGGATTAGATTCCTAATTGAGGAATAATATTCGTTCATCACAAATTGGTGCTTTAGGAGAAACAAACAATTTGTGATGCACGAATATTCGTTAATTCTCTAGGTAGTAAGTACAGTAAACCCAGAGAGATTAACGTGTCCCGTGTACTTCCCATATCGAGAACCCAAATATAACAATTTTTAATGTACCAATCTTATGTTGTGTAAATTTAATTTTGCGTGAGTGATTTATTTATTTCTATTTAAGGATCGCATCCTAAAGCGAAATACCACTTTAGGATGCAATTATTTTTTTTATGCGTTTCAACATGCAAGATATTCTTTGATACGATTTTATTTTGTTCCGTTTCTGTAATGATACAAAGGAACTTTATGCGGTGGCGGGTCAATAAGTTTGGGGAATGAAGTGGTCAAGGAGAGGTGGGGGGTATTTCCGGTCTATTGCTTGACTCTCCTACATGTTATTTAATATTTAAGAACTTATCCTGTAGTCTCTAGACTATACGAATACTTACAGACAGCTTTTAAAAGCTATGGACGGGCTTCACAGTTCTAGAAGCACTTTAATAAACAACAGGTTATATAATTTATCAAAACTGTTTTCGTAAATATTCACTAAGCCTTTTTGCTCACTCATTCATTTGGAGACATGATGTACGAAATCCTACGGAAATACCTACACAGACTAATTATTCCAATCCTTTGCTTCTCTCTCTCTCTTCTCTTTCTCTTCTCTTTAGAAATGACGAACAAGTACGTTTGATCCAGATTTAGGGAATATCCACAACGGAACGGAGAATAGAATTTTTCTGTGCATGGGTTATTGAAAGTATATATATATATATATATATATATATATATATATATACATATATATATATATATATATATATATATATATATAAATCAAACAGCTGGACATAAGACTCCTCGCTAAAGAGGGAGCAATAGTATAGTCCTCCAGTTGGTTCTACTGCGGATTGGTGAAATAGTGCAGTGTACTATTCATAATTTAACTTGGATCATCAATTGCTGTAAAAATAATGAAAGAATCGATATTAGTTATCGATTCTTTCAGATTATATCATCTTTCTTTTTCAGCAACCTAATCTAGGTCATAATTGAAGTCATTATTAGTTTTGTTTCTTATTTATTACTTTCAAATCCATCAATAATGTCCCCGACAAGTCATATCCGGTCGTGAATCAATCAACGCTTCGTTTAAATATTTGTAGATTTCCTAAAGACAGTTTTGTATGGACGATAATAGTTTGTCTGAAATATGAATATTATTAGATTGGGGTTCGGAGATTTTCTGTAATTTCTCTTATTCTCTTGCTGAAGCACAATCAATTCTTTACAGATATGCTAAACAAAGCACGATTCGGCCTTACACCTATTAAGACAATAATGCTAATGGTATATAATTTATAATATAAAGCACGAAAAACGAGCACACAGTTCACCTGACGGTAAGTTATGACTGAAATCCATAATCGATAAAGATTCAACATTCATATATTTGTTGACATCCTTGAGGACAGAGATCGAATACCCCAATACCTCTGATCGCCGAATCTTAAAACGAAATAGCATTATACTGCGTTTCACTCTGATATTCTGTGAGGGCGTGATCCTACCGGTTGACAACGCGGTTGCTTCTTAAATTATTGCTAAGGATAGATGTGAATGTTTATGGGCCGCAGTCAATATTTAGCATCGGGTGACTTATATGCAAGTTTATAACCTTTAGTTGAATAAAAAATTTGAAAATTACTAATGGTTACTATAAATAGAAAGGTTTCAGACAACCATGCTTTTTTTTGAGGGATAGAGTGTCAAGGATTTTCGATATCACTTGACGGTTAAAAATGATTAGAGGGTCCAATGATAAACGATATAGGCGGACAGTTTCAGGCTTTTGAATAGCAGAACTCACGATTTCTGTTAAATACTTTGCTATTATCTCTTGGAACAGTAACACCTGTCGCAATTGTATTTTTTTTTTAATTCATAGTCCAATATATAAGAAGAAAAGGTAAAAGAAAAGTCATTTTAGCCTTTTTTACTTTTATTTTAAATAAAAATGCAAATGAAACATTTATATTCAATACACAAAACACGTTAAATGTTAACCTTAATATATCGCCTTTGGAACATTGATAAATAGCTACGTCATTTCCCGTCCATCATTTCCGTTAACGTGAAAGAGGCGCAGTTTCCTTTCAATGGCAAGAATATAAGTGTAGTTTTAACAGTGGTAGAACTACACTGCAGTTTGTTTCATGCTGCAGAATGAATGGGTCAGCTCGACTGGGGTAGGATCACGCCCTCACAGAATATCAGAGTAAAATAGCAGCATAATGCTGCTTTGTTCGTCTGGTGATTGCAGGGATCCGGAGACCTTTATAATGATAACCTTGGTAATGAGACATTCCATCTCAGTCCTCAGGGGTGACAATGCATCTGCATTATAATTTCTTTTCAAGGATGAATGTAGATTCATGAGCCACACTTACCATCAAGTCAACTGTGTGCCCGTTTGTTGCTCTTAAACACTCTTAAAAAAAAAGGAATAAAAATGTTATGAAAAAAACATTGTAAAAGCGTATACGTTTTAAGAGTAATTATACATCTATGTTATAATAAATCATGACATAATATTATAAGTTTAGGGTAAATGGGTAAGGTCTCATGATCTTAGGTCCGATTCCGCCTACATTTGTAGTGAAACATTATATCTTAGTTGGAGTGATGAACGTAAAATTTAACTTTTATACAATCTTAATACGACGGTCGTAACCGCTGTTACTTTTTCTATGTAACGGAAGTGTAAAGTGTACCACTTGATGGTAAGGGATTCCTGTGACCCATTACACACATTAGTCATCTATAAGATATCAAAATGCAGGGAGTTGCCACCCCTTATGCTTCAGATGGAATTCCTTCTCACCTGATAAGGGTCTCTTGATCCCTACACTCCACAGTGTAAACAGCAGCGTTATGCTGCTATATTACGCTGGTATTCTGTGAAGTCCCATCCCTGTTCACTGCAACCAGCAAAAAAACTGCGGCGTGACGCTACCACGGTTAAAATTGTGCTGTGTCACTACCGTATGGTACATTCAAATGTTTAATGGTAACTTTACCAATTTATAGTTACTGCGACACAATTCTCCACACAGGCACACTTTCCTTTTGTTATTATATTATTGAGTTTTAACTCTTTATTTTTAGTAAATAATTTGCAAAAACCAATTAACACTGATCTCTCCTTTCTAGAAAGGGGTATTGCACAATAATCCGCCACGCAGCTCCACTACAGATTTTCGGACTTTACGACTTTTTTATTTATTTATTGGAAATGCAGTTTTCGTCACGATTGCACAGATTGCATTTAAGTAACATTGCTACCGGCACCGGGGAACGAACCCGATTACTAGCGTACCGTGAAATTAAAAGATACCACCCGAACACTGAGCTATCACGTTTTGACCTTGCTCTTTTTGGTCCTGTGGCACAAATCGGTCAGCTGCTCATCCGAGATGGTTCTTCCATTCTTTAAGAGATTACCAATACAACGAGACCCTATTGTGTTTCGCCTGGTGAATGAAGGAAACTTCCCATTTTTAATGTTTTTGGTAATTACGTCAACACTTATTAAATTATATTTCGATGTGATAGCGAAAAGCAAAGCAAATTAAATAGATTGAAGGAATCACATGAATGATTAAATTAATATGTTATATTAGCTTATTTTGGCAACATACATAGTAGAACAAATCATCTATACATATAATAAATTGACTTTAAGTCTGTCTGTCTGTGCGTTTATGCACGCGCTAATCTCCACACGGACTTAACAAATTTTAATGTAATTTCCTATGTTGTATTAAGATAAATTTGGGCTGAAATTTAGAGTGTCTCATTTAAATCGCATGAGAAGTAAACTTGACTTATAGCGTACAGAAGTCGGAAAAAAAGGCTGCTTGATTTCGCGTATGTAATCGCGGAGAGGTTAGAAAAACTTCACTATTTGATTTTCTAATTTATTTTGAATATTTAGGGTGACAAACGAGCACACAGTTCATCTGATGGTTCTATACTCTAACTCTTGGTAAAGAATGTTTTTTGGCTTTGCATTGAGGGTAAGTAACGAGAACTCAAGGTCTCGACTGGAGTGCCCTAAGCACTCGGCAACCTTTCAATGGAAATTCAAGGAGAAGCTGTAAAACCCCCGGACTAACAGTGGCCACCAGCCATAAAAGGAAAATAAAAGAACGAGAACGCAGTCTATCTGTTAGTGAATGATTTCTACGGCACACGGCACCGACATTCAGCATCGATAAGGAATTTTAACGCAAATGTGTTGTGACCCTTGAGGCCTAAGAAGATTGGTCACCAGTTATAAAAGTCTCCGGATCCTGCTGCAGCGTTATCCTGCTATTTTAGTCTGTCCATGAACCAATGAAAAATTAAACATACAAGGATTGCTTCTACAGCTCGAAGCTATTTCGTATTTACGATCTAGTCGAAACTACTAATAGAATTTACGCGTTAACACCAAATTAGCGATCTAGCATTAAACCTAGACGTTCGTTTTTAATTATAGCTTTTAATTATTCACATCAACCCGATTCACGCTGTTGGTTGGCAAATGGACACAGTACCAATAACTTGAAATGTACAATCTGTAAAAGTTTTATAGCCTATTTACGATTACAATTACTTATGTTGATATGATTTAGAAGTTAGTACCACTCTGTTTCTCATATTTTGAATTATTAACATAATTTACGACACTGTACTAGCGGTAATCTTCATCTTACGGTATAATAGTTTTTGGAACCTTGTAGACTTTTGCTGAGTACGGGTCCACAGCCCGTCTGGTCCTTACAGTTGGTCCCCGCATTTTATGGTCTTTTACAAACGAATTTTCTGTGTATCTATCGACTCAAACATACGACGAAAGCCTAAATTTTGAAGCGTTGAAAATTATTGACGGCATCATACCTAGTTTCTACAAAGCAATCACTCTAATTCTGTGTTCTTAAACTCTCACTCCTCTCTCAATGTCAATCACGGTAAAAATTAATATGTGAAAATGTAACATAAAAACACATGCCAAATTAGAATACAAATGTTTTTAATTATTACGTTGATGGCCGACTATAAATATTTGACTTTGAGTTCCATTCCCAGCCACAAAGAGTCTACGTGTCTGGATGCATTTCAATCTATGGCACGTATTCTTGACACGGCATTTGAACCTTCCTTCAACCTTTTAGCATATGCATTACAACAGAGTTATCAAATCCTCCTAATTTTAGGGTTAAAGCACTAGCAGCATCGGGAACTAAAATAATTAAGATAAACACTATATAACCCGTACCTACGTACGTATAAACGTATATAACCCACATTTCACTTAATGGCAAAAGATTCCTGAGGCCCATGACATCTACACTCATCCTCGGCAAGGAATTATAATGCAGATGCGTTGTGTTGCCCTTGGGGAATGAGATAAAATGTCGCGTCACCAGTAATAAAGGTCTCCGGGTCCCGTTGCAGCATTTTCTTATTCAATACATTTTATATTTTCGATTATTATATATATATATATATATATATATATATATATATATATATATATATATATATTTAAACATACATTAGCACAAACATACATACATCGTTCAGAACTGGTTAGTAATATCATATTATCATATCATTATCATAGGTTATTAGTTGAGTCCAGTCAATTTTCTAATGTTATTGTAAAATGTAGATATTTACCATCTCTGTCTAGTACGAGGGCGAAAACCTGGTTACTAGTAACCAGCGATGATTAACACTTCGTAAAATAACTTTCCATTAAATTAATGGTATTCCTTTCACTACTACAGAGAAGGGGTGAAATCTGTAGGGAATTAGGAGAATTTTTTATATTACATAATATTAGGGTTGACAATAAAAAGTTAGCCTGATCGTACTTTCTCGCTTGCCATAACAACCAAATTCATTTCCAATAATGAATAAACTATTGTTTTAAATTACTAATGCACTTTGTACTAACAGATATAGCTTACTCAACCCTGAGAACTGCTATTTTATTTCCCATAATAACTAATAAGTTTTCCGATAAATCATAGAAAAGAATACTTGCTAATTAATTTATTGATTACACAATGAAATTTAATTAAAACGGAAAGTTTTAAACTCGCTCGTATTGCCCGCATTGCAAGCGTACCCGATGAGGTCACTTGCATTTTATCCTCGATCTCACACCATAGTTCCAAGGCCTAGTTGTGTTTTATCAATGTTTAGAATCGCTAGTTAACTACTTAAATTAAATGTTACATGCGTTTTATGTTGTCCTGGTAGTCTATTCTGTCTGCTATTAAAAGATCGAGCCGATCCATTCTGTCAGTCAAAGAATATCAAAAATGTTGAATGCCTGAATGATGTCTACCATGATCGTAATGGTTAGATAACATCAATACTACTATCTGCGACTCCTCTGGTATTCTGGATGTCCATGAATGGCCATGCCCATAGTGATTAAGGCTTCCTATGCCACCTATTCTATAATATATATATATATATATATACCATGGGTGTGTATGTATACGTACATAGGTATGTGCACGTTTATGTGTGTATAATTAAAGGTGATAAAGTAAATTAACGGTATAAATAGCATAAATCCCAAGTGTAATAAACAAAATATAAGAATAGGCCTCCGTTTTAGAAAGAGTGTTAGAAGAAAATGGTAGTGAGTGAGAGTCAGAGGAGCGCATCTCATCTGGCGTATTTGCAGATATACCATAATTTCAAAATATTTTCTTAATTTATTATTTAGATTTTACAGCAGACTTAACTCAGGTTGTTCGCGTACATATCATGATATTAAAAGCGAGCGATCTGAAGCTGAACCACAACGTACACGATAAGCAAAATATAATTTTGATTAGCTCACTGCGTAATATAGTACATGTTATTAGAAGAGGTCATGACTCTAAGCAAACAATAATTATTAAGAATAATAATTGGAGATATTCAATGTATTATTACTTGGAAAGGAAACATTTCGATTAAACGTTAATAGTACGAAATAGATTTGGAAGTATTAAAAAGCATTCGCGCAAACACAGTGGCAACAAAGATAAGAGATGGTTCCCTCAGACCCGAAAACTGAAACAATTAATTTCTGTTCACGGAAGAATTCAAAACCCTCGACTAAAGTCAAGTATTTTTTAATGATAATTAGGAGTTGATAAACGAAAATACAGTTCACCTTATGGTAAATGAACTCTGTGGCCTATGACACCCACATTTTTGATTACCAATCATTTAATGATTCGCAGATGCGTTCTCACCACTTTGTTAGGACAAAAATAGAATTCGGCTACCAATCAATGTTTAATATATAATTCTCCTTTTGTATTTGTTTTCCCCTATTAACCTCCTTCCTAATGACTTTCATTTTTTTTATTACATTGTGAGTAACAAACGAGCACACAGTTTACCTGATGGTAAGTGTTTCCTGCGGCCCACGACATCTGAATTCATCCTTGACAAGGAATCATAATACAGATGCGTTGTCACCCTTGAGGACTGAGATAGAATGCCTCGTCACCAGTAATTTATTACTCTCCGGTCTCCGGATCCCTACGCTCGCCAGACGAAACGCAGCAATATTATACTGCTATTTTACGCTGGTATATTTTGAGCGCGTGGTCCTACCCCGATCGAGCTAACCCATTCATTCTGCAGCTAGAAACAAACTGCAGTGTTGCTCGACCACTGTTAATTACATCACAGTAGCCTACTAACATAATATTAACTCCGTCTCATTTGCCACCCATATCTCCATCAAAAAAATTATACGTCCCAGTTATAATTTATCAACTTGTCAAGCCGTACGGGTATTATTAATTGAGCCGAATTAACTTTCCCCACGTTTAATTTTATCTCCATCAATAAATAATTTAACGGAATAAGTAATTTCAAGGTATCATGTTCTTTTTGGCCTTTATTAAAGATAAACTAAAAAAGCGTACGTATCCAATGTTATTGTTATCTCGATAATTTCAAATAAACCCAGATGTTCTGTAGGTTTATGCGAAAGAAAAACACATTGCTTGTACTGCCGGCGCAGATAGAGTTGACTTTCTCCACGTTTAATTTTAACTCCAGCAATAAATATTTTAAAGGAATAAGTAAATTCAAAGTATCATGTTCTTTTTGGCCTTTATTAAAGATAAATTAAAAAAACGTACATATCAAATGTTATTGTTATCCCGATAATTTCAAATAAACCGAGATGTTTTGTAGGTTTATGTGAAAGAAAAACACATTGCCGGCGCAGAAGTCGTTCTAAAAATAATGTATCATATAAAAATACTATGAGGAAATGGGAAACTGTATTACAATGAGCGAAATGTGTCGAATAACTGTAGAAGATATTGTGTTATTGGGCAAATACGTAATACTCATGTGGTTCATCTCTACAACGACATCTTTTAGTTTTCATACTAATAGTACTAGATATAACTAAAAGGACCACATCCTCACAGAATACCAGCCTGAAATAGTAGCATAACGCTGCTGTGTTTCGTATGAGGAGTTGAGAAATCCGGAGACCCATTTTCAAGTAATGAGTCATGCCACCTCAGTCCTCAAGGGTGGCATGTGCATCTTTATTAAGGAGGCTGTCAATCTCATAGGCAGCATCACTTGCTATTGTTTTTCATCCCTTAATATTATAAAAGAAAATGAGTTCAGCTTTTAAATTTTAATACTATGTGTTATATTTGTATACCACATTTTATATAATTTACTACTGAGAATTATTATTAAAAACAATTTTCATATTTACTTGTAATCACGTATACAAGTGTTTCTGAACATAGCTAATGACGTGTATTCACTAGAAAAGAACAGTTATTATTGTACCCTCGCAGAATTAAGACGTATTTTCGTCCTCCATTAGTATATCCAAATAAGTCAATTAGAATTAAAAATACGATCAGATCTAGATAATGTTTCCACAGAAATCAAAACAGTTCATATTGAAATAGTGGATAATAAATTGTGTATTAATTCCTTTGATTTTAAGTGGAATTTAGTGAGTGATTTAAATATGTCAGAACTTGAAAACAAAATAGAACGCCTCAAAAATCGACTCATAAAAATACATGGAAAGATTCATGACACAGTAGAAGATATTCAGGATCAAGTTCAGAACAAAATAGAGAAATCAAAATTTGCAAGTTTCGTTTCACATCTATCTGAAGAGAGAAGTTCCTTTGAAGACAATTCAACAGATGGTGACAAAATATCAACAGATTCCAGTGAAAATAAATTTAACAAAAAAGATAAATCAAATAGTATTCCATCCGTGGTAATATATGAACCCGAATATGATGCTAATGAGGATCAAAGGGAGATTTGCAGAAACTTCCTCAGAATTGAGAGTAATGGTGCAATAACGCGGAGCTTATCGGATTCAGATTTAGCTTTTGACAATGAGACCAACTTTGACAGTTCCAGTGACTCCTGCTTATCGTGCTTTTCTTCTAGCGATGAAAGGTATTGGTTTATTTAAATGATAATATCACATTCTTTACTTTTAAAATGTAAGAAGATTAACACATTTCATTATTTTATTATCATTAAGATTCCTTTTCAAATTCGAATAGTATATAATTTTAAGTCCACGTTCAGTTGATATTCAAATTAAGATTTTTTTCACTTATATCGTTTACATTCGTATGATATCTTTAAATATCTACGCCAATTTTAAATAAACGATCTATAAACGCAAAATATTATGTAAATCTACTTATTGTTTAATATTTTAAAACGGTATTTGTAATTATTTATACCTCTCTTTAGTTTGAAACCTACCCCAAACCATTTATGTTTATACTTGATAAGTCCCTTGATTATTGATTTACGTTGTTATTTTACTATAAAAATGCATTTAAGGCTAATAACACAAACCAAGGTATACTATTTCTGCTATCATCATTCCTGATATTTTTACGACAACAGAAACTCAGAGATAAGACCGAGAGCAGGAAGTCTACCACCAGGCCAGAAGCTCGACATGCCCGCAGCTTTAAACTCTTGCAGTGATCTAATAGAGAAGATAGGGAACCGGTTCCCAAGACTCAAGAGTAAGGGTGAAAGGATACATAGGGTATTATGATTTACAAGCCTTTGCGGTTTTGGTGGTGGCTTTTGCATGAATTGGTTGTTAAATATATGGTGTTTGTAAATAATTTCACAAATGTATAAAGTGGATAATAATCCATGTCATTCTTTAACATATATATTAATTTTCTGTGTAATTAACAATTATAATGTTTTATTGTCGTGTTGGTTTCTAATGAAATTAATATATCAACAGCTTATATTTCTGGTATGGATTATATATTTGAAATAGATAAGGGTATTTCAAACGCAGTGCCTTAGGTGCGAAATCTGGTACTGTGATGGAAATATAGCTGCCTGTATCTCATAGATTACGACAGTTTCATTCCAATGGTTTAACAAACAACTTCAGTTCAGTTTTGTACATATTTATGCCATTATTAATTTAACAGTGGTGAGTGAGGCTACGGTTAGTTTCAAACAGGATCTTGAATGGATCGTCTCGATCGAAGAAGGGCCGCGCCTTCAAAAAATATCAGCGTAAAACAGTAACATAGGCATCTTGTGTTTCGGGTAGGGATCTAAATTACTGATGATGAGGCATTCCATCTCACTCCTCAAGGATGACAGGACATGTGACCTTTTGTTGAGGCTGGATGTACATATTTGTGGACCGTAGTCATCCCTTATCATCAGGTGAACTATGTGCTCGTCTTAGTGTCGTAATAAAATACATTGATAAATTTTCCTTAGAATTTAACATCTCACCAATCGTACAGACCGTAAAACTGCTGACAAATTTATATTATTATCGTTAAATAAAATACAATAAATAAGGTCCATATATTTTCTATGACTAAATTGCGGTTTTCCGCTTAGTACATTCGCCCGTTACTGTGACCACCTAATCGAGTTTCGGATAGAACTTTCCCAAAACTACGTTTATGATGAATTAATGTACAAATACTATGACGAAAGACTGAAAACCCATGATTTAAATTTCATTTTGTATAACATTGGGACTAATACAACTTGAGTAATATATTATCCTTAATTATTAATTCATATTGTGTATATACGTGAATTAATAGTTTGTACTTGGTAATGTCACGTATAAAAATTAAGTACGTAACTCTACGGCTAGGAGGTGTAGCATGAAGTCTCTTGACGATGACTTGCTACGGTTTCACGAAATACCAGCGTAAAATAATAGCTACACAAAGTTGTATTCCCTTTTATGAGTAAAAGCGGCGGCCTTTTTATACGACAGGTGACAAAGTCTCGTGTACTTTGATTTAAATTGTAATTCTATGTACTGATTTATTACGTAGTGAAAGAAACAAGAATATATAGAAAATAATAAAGTATTTCAAAAATATATAAAGAACTTCATTACGTACTGAGTTTACATCTTTTTAATTTACAAGCAAATAGACATTTTTTATTATTTATTTCTGGTAAAAGGTCGGTGTCCTCACAGAAGACGAGCGAGAAATAGCATACAGTCGGTTAGTTTTTAACTATCGAGTTATTCAACCACAATTTTCAAAGTAGTACTGTTAATCAAATACGAGATATGAGACAATATCCTATTTGGGGCACCTGAGGGACAGCGCTTTTATAGATAGAAGTAGAACAAAAGAGCAGAATAAGAGAGAGAAGTAAAAGTAATCGATACAATTAAGCTGTAATCTTGTATACATTAATAATTGTCAATGTTTTGCTTACTAAACGAAATATATCGATACTAAAATAATAAAATATTACAGCATAAAAAAAAACTTACTTTGATTTGTGTCTGATTTCAGTATCTCCTGAAGAATACGCGATTAAGTGACGTGAACAAGCGGCTAAAGGCCCAAATCTGGAGCTCTGTGGTGACGATAGTCCTGGTGGAGGCGAAGAATCTTCCGGCGATGGACGTGGAAACCAGATCCAGTGATCCATATTGCAAATTTAGGTAAGAATTCACTTGAATACATTGATTTACCTCATGCATCGCGATAAAAGAAACAATCGTTAGGAAAAATGTGTCTACGAAACAAATTAAAAAAATATATTTAAGTAAAGTTCACTAATCGGCTGTGGAGTTGCACGGCGGAATATGCTCTAATAGCCTCCCAGAAGAGCAGAGCAAATACAGCATGACTTAAAATAATGGGCTTTATATTAATTAGACTTATATATTAATGTGCTTGGGATACTGACCACTTCACTTCAAGACAATTCTCGATATTTCTTCGTACGACACAGCTCCGAGAGCATTAATTTTGTTGCATGCAACCAACAAATATGTTGTTCTATATTAGTTTATAGTTTAGTTAAGGTAATTTATATAAAAAAAATAACTAACACTGTATATAAATATATAGCTACTTTTATATATATATACGCTGCAGATTGTTTCTAGCTGCAAAATGAACGGGTCAGCTCGACCGGGGAAGGACCAAGATCTCACAGTATAGTAGTGCAGGGATATGGATACCTTTATTACTGGTAGCATGACATTCCATCTCAGTCCACAAGGGTGACAACGTATCTGCATTACGATTCCTTGTCAAGGATGAAGGTAGATGTGTCAGGCCGCAGGAGTAACTTACCATCAGGTGAACTGTGTGCTCGTTTGCTACTCTCAATGTAATAAATATATATATAACTACCAAATCTCACGTACGTTATGTAACTATTCGATAATATGATTCAAATCGATTCTTTATGACATGGAAATACATAAGATAACAAACTCTTATTTCAACTGTTTGGTAAGTGACGAAAATACAACTATATTCATCTTTAACAAAGATTCAAGATACAACACATGCTTTGATGCTGAGAATGAAGCAGATGATGATCTCATTACTTCTAATGTATTACTTCTCTAGTTCCCTACACTCAACATACTAAACTAGACCTCGTTATTCTCCCTGGTTTCATTCGCTATGAATAGTACAGTTATAATGGTATAGATATAAATTAAAGTATTAAGTTTTTTAAGTAAAGATTTGTCAGAGTCTAAATAACCTAAACATATCTGTCAACTATTTCCAGATTAGGTAATGAGAAATATAAGAGTAAAGTTGTGTGGAAATCGCTGCATCCATCATGGCTGGAGCAGTTCGATCTGCATCTCTACGACGATCAAGAACAAGTACTGGAAGTCACCGTGTGGGATAGGGACAAACAAAGTAAAGACGACTTTTTAGGGAGGTAGGTATGTTTCATTTTATTGTAAAATAGTAGTGTTGTCAGTACTAAGAAACAAACTTTTATCGACAACTGTTATCGATACTATAGTCGACGCATTTTAAACCGAGTCGTCGGGCAATAAATTACACTGATGGTAGGAATGTGCATGCAATGCAACCCGTTATCGATACTTAGCTACCTGCGCACGCGGGGTCGAAGCGTCATCGTCACCTTCATTAGCACTTTGACTCCTGATTGGTCGTTACGAGTAAGGGTTGTTATTTTTCTATAAATATAAGATTTTTTGTTATGACACTCATTACATTATTGACGCGTCGTTACGCAATACGCACAATGGAAAATTTATTTTCTAACATGGTTTTGAAGAAGCGCAAAATTATTCCTATTAATACTTAACATAATTTAGCATATCGATCATACCTATCCCGTTATCGATAAGCACCTCTACAATTCTTACGCACATCACCACCTCTCCATAAGACCTGTAAGTGCGAGCGAGACAGAGAGATAAATATGATTTATGACCCGAAGCCTCAGTTCATAATGCTTCGACAATGCAATTATAAACACACATATCATAAACAAAACATACAAAGTTTGTTTTATAAAGTACCATCGTGACATAACTCTGCAGTACACATCCCTCCACCTATACATACATATTTGGCAGTTATACGTATGTATTCTAAAATATTTTTAGCATGTTTGTGTAGTTTTTAACAGTGGTAGTAACGTTTCAGCCTGTTTCTAGCTTCAGCATGAATAGGTCAGCTCGACCGGGAAAGGACCACGCCCTCGCAGTATACCAGTTTTCGGTACGGATTCAGTACCAGTAATTCAAAAGCTGTATTTCGTATGGACAGTATAGGGATCCGGAGATCCAATTACGGGTTGTCTTGTCTTGCCTTGTTGGCATTCCATCTCAGTCTGAAGTGGCGTCAACGCATGAATATCTTGAATCTCCATAGATGATGGATATAGACCTCCTAGGCAGCAGCCACATACCATCTGGTGATCAGTTGAACTGTGTGTTCACCTGATCACCAAATGGTGGACTCAAATAAAATTGAATAATAAAAAAATTCTAATCTATCGACCTAGAACATTATATTCTAATCTATTTATAACCTATTTTAACCTATTTATATATGATTCATAGTATGATCATAGTATTTAAATGGAAGTTGTAAGTTTCGGTTCCCCGACAGTTTTATAAATGTTATATATATTTCATTTTGTAAACCATTGTCATGATGTTATTTTTTTAAATATATGCTGTTATACTTTGGCAAATGAAGTGTTAACGAATGTGAATGTGTTTTGAAAATGAACGCACATGTAATGGACACACATATAAAACTAGATTCTTATATGACTCCTTTACACCGTATACCATCAAACTGGAATGCTCTACCTTCAAATATTACATGCAACTACTAGTAAAGCTTCATTAAACGGCTAGTCATGAACCATTATGTAATGCTGGAGCAATAACCTATTGCTTGTTTTTATTTATTTACCTTAAATGCTCTTTTTTCAAAATTTTGACATTAAGTTATCAGACAGATGTCTGTGTAAAAATATATGTATCTAAGGTACAGATAACTTTAATTAATATGTATTATACATTATTTCTATTAATATATATATATAAAATAAGCTTTTTTCTTTCACCCGAATGAAATAAACGGCTGATAAAGCTTTTGGCATTTGTCCGCCGTTTTGTACTCGTAGAATGTTTGTTTTAGTTGTACAAATAAATAAATAAATGTTACCATTTTAGCAATTTGTTATTTAAAATGAAAAAAATTCAAACATGTGTTTTTGGTTTAACAATGGTAGAGCTACACTGCATTTTGTTTACAACTGCAAAATGAATGGGTCAGCTCGATCGGGGTAGGTTACGCCCCCACAGAATACCAGCGTAAAATAGCAGCATAATGCTGCTGTTTCGTCTCGTGAGTGTAGGGATCCGGAGATCTTTATTACTGGTGACGAGGCATTCCATCTCAGTCCTCAAGGGTGACAACGCGTCCGCATTATTATGAACTGTGTGCTCGTTTGTAACTCTCAAGGTAATAATAATAATAATAATAAAATAATATTAAGACGGTGGTCTATATTTAAATAAATATATTTTCAGGTGCGCAATAGATCTGTCGAAATTAGAACGGGAAATAACGCACAACATTTGGCAGGAACTAGAAGACGGTAATGGACAGATATTCCTTTTACTAACCATCAGCGGTACCACCCAATCAGAAACTATTACCGACTTGACCAGTTATAGAGAGAACCCTAGAGACCTAGAAATAATTGAGAGGAGATACGTAAGTATATAAATCAATAATAAGTAAATAACTCTCTTTCAATTAAACAATTAAAGCTAGCCGGTGAAGGAAAACACCGCGAAGAAGATGCCTGCATGTCTAAGATACAATAAAAAAAATATTTCGAAAACACGTGAAGTTCGCCTATCCTCAGTGGGATTGTATGGTGGATTACGCTCTTATACCTGGAAGTGGATTGTGGATTTATATACCCTGCCGGCCAAAAGTTTAAGACCATAACACATAACGACATAACAAATAAAAGAAATGCATATCTTCACATTCTATTGTTAGTATCGAATATTAAAAGAAGTCATTGTTTTGTTTACTTTCAAGTTATTGAACAATAAACATCAATTGTTTTCAAACACCGACAAACGCTGCGCTAGAGCCAAGTGGTGGAGTCGTAATAATATTTTTATCATGTCCTCATTACTAATTACCTTGTTTTTATTACGTATTGGTCAATAATCAGGATTATTTAGCTCCTGAAAACACGTGTTTCGGACTTATAATTACCCGAGTTAACTTGGGTTTGTTCACAAACAATCTCAATTAGTCTAAACTTGTAGTTTCTACAGTGAAGACGTCATAAAATGGGAAAAGCTCGAGAAATTAGCAGTGAAGTGCGTTCTGCCATCGTTTTACATAATGAAGGCAAATCCGAACGTGAGATTGCTTCACAACTGAAGTTATTGTAGACTTGTGTTCATGGCACAATAACTCGATACAGGGTGACAGGCAGTTTTCAAGATCGTCCACGCTCGGGAAGGCCGAGAGCTACCACGTCTAGTGAAGATAATTTCATTGTTGTTACCAGCAAGCGAAAGAGATGCTTAACAGCACCAGAAATCAGCGTTGAAGTAAACAAAACCCAAGTGAAACCTTTATCATTGACTACAGTAAAACGGCGACTGAAACCTCTGCTAAGGCCGCAAAACAAGAAAAAACGGATGCAGTGGACTCTGCCCATCGAGATTGGACTGAAGAAGATTTTAAAAAAGTCCTTAGGACCGATGAAACCAAGTTTGAACTATTCGGTTCAAAACGTAGAATTAACGTTCAACGCAGTGCCCAAGAAAAGATGATGTCAAAATGTGTAGTCCCAACAATCAAGCATGGTGGTGACTCAATTATGGTCGGGGTTGCTTCTCTAGCCAAGGAACTGGCGATTTGATTTTGAAAATTGAAGGAATTTTGAACAAAATGCCATTTCTTCCGGGTTGCGATTAATTGGAGATGGATTCATTTTCCAAAAAGATAATGATCCAAAGCATAGCTCAAAATTATGTACAGAATATTTAGAAGAGAAAGAGGCACAAGGGGTGTTAATAAACATGGTTTGGCCTCCTCAGAGCTCGGATCTCAATCCCATTGAACTTTTGTGGGAAGAGATTGGTAATCGTGGCCCATCCTCGCGAGAAGAAATGTGGAATGCTTTATGCGAAATTTGGAACAATATATCACAAGACACCATTTACAAATTGATTGCCCGTATACCGCGACTTGTGAAAAAAGTCATAAAATGTAAAGGAGGATTTTTTGATGAAAAATCAGTTTAGCTAACTATAGCCTTTTTTTGCATGGACTGTTAATATTAATATACGCTTTCTAAAGTATATTGTTTGTTAATCAATGTTCTATTAGATGATTAAACAGGTTAATTAAATATTTAATATTTAATTAAGGTGGTCTGAAACTTTTGGCCTGCAGGTATATAGGATGTTACTTTACTTTTTTACCATAACAATAAGTGATTTAGCCATGATGTAGCTAGTATTGAGCTGCGGCATGAATATGTTGGCTTGACCGTGAAGGGAAGGACCGTGCTTTAAACCTTCATTCTACTAGTATCTCAGTCCTTAAGGGTGACAATGCTTCTGCATTAAGATTCCTTGACAAGGATGAATGTAGATGTCATGGGCCGCAGGAAATACTTAGCATCAGGTAAACTGTGTGCTCGTTTGTTACTCTCACTGTAATAAAAATACACCAAAGTCTCTATTCTGATATACCGCTGGTGGCAGCTGATTCCGCGAAGTAGATGTACGTGACAGAAAATATCATGTAAAGCGCTCAGTGGTGGCTTTTTTTTTAAGAATATGTGGCAAACGAGCAAACAGATTGTGTACCATCGAGATGATAAATAAAATTTTGAATTCTATCGCGATTTTAATTCTATTTTGAATTTATTTTTCTAGGCGTGGTATCGACTCAACGAGCACTCGAGTGGCGTTGGTTGGCTTTGTGTCAAGGTGTATGGTGCTAAAGGTCTTGCTGCGGCAGATTTGGGTGGAAAGTCTGATCCGTTTTGTGTATTGGAACTTGGCAATGCGAGGTTACAAACCCATACAGAATATAAGACGTTGACGCCGAACTGGATGAAGATATTCACGTTGTAAGTCCATTATGTCCTTCTGCTACGACATTATAAATATTAAATAAACCAAATAAATGATGATAACTAAATTTATTTTGCAATCGATTTGTATACTTATTATGAGTATATTGTTAAAGTTAATCTATCAGACTATTTATGTAATTTTTTTTCAATTTGCTTAAGTTAAATTAATTATTTTGTAATAATAGAAATAATAGGGGTTGAGAGGTGGCTGAGCGCTTATGGCGCTCTGACTGAGACCTGTGTTAGGGGGTAACCAGCACAAGGGCTCAAGAGGGAGCCTCGGCTTTGACCGTTACCCTATTGCGCGAGAGCGATTGACTCAAGGGTGCCCGAGAGGGTCGAACCTCGACTTTGGATTATCTAAATGAATATCTCTATTATTATTGACTAACTGTACAACCACTTCGGTATGTGTAGGCAAGGCAAGAAGTGGCGCAAGAAACTCCAGCGACTCTTCTATCGATATTGACGGGTGGGAACTGGGCGACATCAACTGTGCAGGATATATATACCTTTTGCATTCACGCAAACGCAACGGCACTCACTTATCCTCACTTTGCTGGTCCATTGTCAATGTATCAATGTCTATGTGCAATAAAATCTGAATAACATTCAGATGCAGTACCAATCGCACGGCACATACATACAATACCAATATGTGATACAGATATATTTTTCATCGACTCGGTATCGAACTCAGGGTCCAGCAGCAAGGTATCCTAAACACAACATCACGTGTCCGTACATAAATATTAATATTATAGCTCCTATAACTAGCTAGTATATTTTCAACAATTCCAGTACAGTCAAAGATATCACGTCAATATTAGAGTTGACAGTGTATGACGAGGACCACGACCACAAAGTAGAGTTCCTCGGCAAGCTGGCGTTGCCGTTGTTGAATATAAGGAATGGGGAGAAGAGGTGGTACGCATTAAAAGACAAGAAGATGAGAGCGAGGGCGAAGGGGAACTACCCACAGATATTGTTGGAGATGCTGGTCATTTGGAATCCGGTGAGTAGTGCCACTATTTCTAACCATTTCTCTCACGATCTTCAGATAGTGATAGTCGAGATGGGGCTGCTGTTACTTCGAAGCCCTGTTAGCTCCTTTTGCGTAGATCGGACCAAAAATAAACAGTTAAAAGTTAACGGTACTTCAATTTAAATAAGTAATCGGGAGTTTAAACATCTCAGTCCTCCCCGTGGCCATAACTAGACCGGGATAAAGAGTTAAAAATAAATGAGATGAAATCAATCAATTCAATTAGTAGTATTCGCGTAAATTTAAGGAACTACATTTTTTTTTACTTAAAGTTTGTTCGTCTTTTTTTTTGTTTCAGCTAAAAGCAGCAATAAGGGTGATAAATCCAAAGGAACCGAAGTACATGCACCAAGAGTCAAAGTTCAAGAGACAGTTGTTTATACGCAACGTGATGAGACTGAAGGCAATTATAATGTGGTTCATTGAAATCGGCAAAATTTTACAGTGAGTTGTTGCGAATCATTCGTAGTCTTCATCTTTTCTTTTATGGCTGATAGATAGGCCGAGGGCTTTTACTTTTATGGCTGATGATCACTGCTAGCCCGAGGGCTTTTACGATTCATTTGGTTGAAAGGTGCCCGAGCGCATAGGGCACTCAGCCAAGACCTGGTTACCCATTAATAAATAATGGGTAACCAGCACACGGGCTCCCGAGAGAGAGTCGCGGCTTGGACCGTTAACGTATGTCCGAAAGCGACCGATTTGATAGTGCCCGTGAGGGCCGAACCTTGGCTCGGACTGTTGTTTCTGACGGATCGTCTTTTTTTATATAGCATTAAGAGTATCAAACGAGCACTCAGTTCACCTGATGATAAAAAATTCCTGCGGCCCATGACATCTACGTTCATCCTTGGCAAGGAATCATAATGTAGATGCATTGTCACCCTTGAGGTCTGAGATGGAATGCCTCGTCTCCAGTAATAAAGGTCTCCGGATCCCTGCACTCACCAGACGAAACTGCTATTTTACGCTGGTATTCTGTGAGGGCGTGGTCCTACCGCGGTCGAGCTGCAGCTAAAAACAAACTGTAGTGTAGCTCTACCACTGTCTTCATCTCATAAAAGAAATGTAAAGAAAGGCTTGACTACTGGCAGTCATGGTGTAGAACGATCCCCTACTACATGGAGCGACTTATAGGTGACCCAAGAACATGCTTTTTGGCAATCTATGGGAGAGGTCAGTGTTAAGATAGGCTGTTGAGGATGATATTATGTCATATGCTGAAACTGTTAAGAGATGGAGAGGCCTCGGACAATTAGTCAGTATTTATTCTTAAAAAAGGGACACTTGGACCATCTACCAGGAGCCCGATCTTAAAGGATGTAAGTTACGATTTCATCATAATGTATTGGTAACAATATTTTCTATTTTCGTCACAATATTTATTCATTTAGAACAGTGACGAGTATGTGTCAAGTTTACGTAAAGAAAAAAAAAAAGAAAAGTGAAGTAAAAAAAAAGTATCAATTTAAATCTCATTTTATCTTCTGATTTATAAAAACGATTAAACACACTGGTTATTTATCAATATTAAACCTACAATTATCGTTGCAAATTTAAAAATGCGAGATATTTTTTTGGGATTTTTTCATTTTCACTAAAATGCCTTATAAAGAAAAACGTTATGAAACTTGGCTAGCAGATTATTTTAAAAACATAACCGTTTCCTTAGCTCTCCAACAATGTATAAAAACTAGGAACTTATTTCAAAGAAACTGAAAAGAAGGCGGATATTCGTATTCGAACTAAACTTTAATAAATTTTTGATGTAGCACTTTTGACCAATTTTGATCAAAAAGCTAAAAAATATGATAACTCAAAAATGGTTCACTTTTGCATAATGCATTTGGGGGTTAAAATGATCACAAATAGTCACCCCTATCACCTCCTAACGGGAACACGTCGAATTACCAGTAACCTTGTATTTATAAACGCTCGTCATTACCAGTAACCTTGTATTTATAAACGCTCGTCATTACCAGTAACCTTGTATTTATAAACGCTCGTCATTACTCACCTCACTACAGAGGATGTTGGAGCATAATCCGCAACGCGACCCCGCTGCAGATTGGCGGACTTCACACGATATATTTATTTTATTTTTTTATTATATAAGCATGTTACCTAACGAAGTTTTCCTTAACCGCCGCGCACGTGATAAATTGACATTTAAAATTGAAATACATCATTTCATCAGTGCCGATTCCCGGTACGGGTTCATAAAGCTCGGTTTATCGCGCATGTACGTCCGGGAATTTAAAGCGAGCTGTGACTTACCACGCCTCTCCCAGTTTTCGTCTAAACAAAAATTGTGTACAATAAGGTGATAGAGTATTTGCATTTATTAGCTAACTGCACTCAACTTGCGAAACTCAGCAGCTTTATGCTTTAATTTCACGCTGGTTTTCGTATTACTGGAGTTCGTAGTTCCTTGAATGAGCCGACCCATTCATGCAGCTTAAGAACTTACATGTTATTTATAATAATATTTTTTTACTCAACTAAAACATTGTATACCGTGAATCAACATACATATTAAAACAAATCAATCTTATATACTCGATATTAAAATGCCTCTAAATTTATGCTTACAATTTTTTTTGTGTTACTACCTGCGTTACAGCTGCAGTAATTCTAAGTTTTAAAATGTATAATAAAACTACGATTTATTACATACAAATCATAATTTTATTAATTAATTATTCTTCTCCATTTCAGAGACTGTTTCGAATGGGAATCTAGATTGCTGTCGTTTCTAGGTCTTTTAGCATGGCTCGCGTTCTGTTATTATTATCAAATGTGGATGTTACCGTTTTTAATTCTGGTCTTCTTCTCGAGGAATTGGCTTATTTATAGACTCACCGGTAAGCATAATATTTCTTCCTTTTCCTTTATTTTTTCCTAATACATACAATTTTTCACGTTGCACGGTTTGGGGTTGTTGTGATTTTAATAATTCACTAAAATCGTGAACAACCCTACTATATATACATAGTATTAGACATATAAAATTGTATATCTGTACATAAAAACGTAGTATAGATCTGAGAAGGTAATATTAATAATGACTAGTAATAACGAAAGGAATTTACGCATAACATACTAAGTAAAAAAATAGTAATATAAAATTGTTCGCTTATAGTCTCATATATTCAACAGCGGATTACGGATAGGCTGGGATAATTATTGTCCCATAAATTAAACAATATCTAACTTATGCCAAATTATCTCATTTAAATGGGCGTTATTCTTCTATATCATATTACGATTTAGTCGACGCATTATGAACTGAGGCGTCGGGTCATAAATCATATTCATCTGTCTATCTCGCTCGCACTTACACGTCTTATGGAGAGGGGTAGTGATATGCGTAAGAATTGTGGAGGTGCATATCGATAATGGGATAGGTACGATCGATATGCTAAATTATGTTAAGTATTAATAGGAATAATTTTTCGCTATCTGAAAATAAAAGTTTTAATTTGTAAGATAAAAATGTTTGTTTCGACGTAATGTTTTTATTCGATCCACGGTCGAACTAACACCACAAATCAATGCTGCAAGCTCTCGTGGATTATTGAAATTAAAGCAAGCTTTTTCTCGGGGTTAGTTTTCTATTCTTTTAAAAACAGTCGTGAATTACAGCCTGAGCTTGAGCGTTGATGTCACCATTTTATTTCTTCAAAACCACGTTAGAAAATAAATTCTCCATTGTGCGTATTGCGTAACGAAGCGTTAGTAATGTAATAAGTGTCAAAACAATAAATCTTATATTTATAGAAAAACAACAACCCTTACTCGTAACGACCAATCAGGAGTCATAGTGCTAAACAAGGTCACGATGGCGCATCGACCCCGCGTGCGCAGGTAGCTAAGTATCGATAACGGGTTCCATTGCGTGCACATTCCTACTGTCAGTGACATTTTTTGCCCCACGATTCAGTTTAAAAAGCGTCGACTATAGATGATGTCCTTGGTAACATTACGTAAATTAAGTGATATATATCTTGTCCTTTCTTTGCGAATTAAAGTTCATGTTAAATCTATATCATTATTAATAACGTATATGGGCTTTTAAATGGTCTTATACTTCGGTGTGGAAGCAGCGTTTTAAAAATTAATACGAAATTATTATAACTTTAAGTTAATTGTTATTTGTTAAGTGATAGATTTCTGGGAACTGAGTAACTAAATAATTACGATATTTTAGATTAGACTATACATTTGACACGTTTTATCACAATATTTTTTATCATGTTATTAAAATACGTAAAGGCATTCTTCCTTTTTGTGGTTACTTATTTATAATAATGTAATACATCTTTTCCGAGTATAGAGAAATAGGAACGAACGCGAAAATGTATCGCTAAACACCACGAATACTCGTCGTTTTTCCCTTTATAATATAATTTCATTTTAAAACGGATGAATTTATAAGTATCATTACAGTCGATAGTCATTAAAATATAGCTAAAATGACAGCTGTTAAACTAATGCGAGAGTACTGATTAAACCGATATATGTAAATAATTAAATACATATATGGAGTCATTATTTTAAACTATGTAATGTATTGATAATAATATGGGCTAAAAATCTTCATCATCAGAATCGGCTGGCACAATCCTGCAGATTATTAATTCCTGGTAGCATATAGAATCAAAGCGGCCATCGCGTTCCCAGTCTTTACTAACATACTACGTAACTAAATTAGCGAAAGTAAAGAAAACTGGTTACTCAACCAAACAAGATACCGGGACAATGTTGCCAATATATTTTTCGGAGAAAGATTAGTTTCACGACAAATAAAACACCAAGCGTATACAAGGCGTATAATACTTTTACTGATACTCAAACAAACAAGATGCCGGGACAATGTTGCCAATATATTTTTCGGAGAAAGATTAGTTTCACGACAAATAAAACACCAAGCGTATACAAGGCGTATAATACTCAAACATACAAGATGCCGGGACAATGTTGCCAATATATTTTTCGGAGAGGAAATAGTTAAATTTTTCACGAACGATAGATTTCAATTTATCTACTTATCCCATCTCTAGCATTATTGGAACATAACGTAAACTTGTAAAGAAAAGTGTTTTAGTGTTAAATCTGATTTTAAATAATAAGCTGGTTTGTATGTGAAGAACTGTATTTAAAAAAATATTAACATACAGATTCGAATAATTTTTCGTGTCACTCATTAGACATTACTACAAAGACAATAAATCACTCATTAGACGTTACTACAGAGATATGTCGTCACTTTCGCAACAACTGTCATTCTAATCAAGCCTTATTTTAAGGATTATGTATGTCAGACTCATCGTTATTGGACCAGATTCTTGTGAAATATTCCCCAACAATTTTTATTTATATTTTGTTTGTTTTATTTTATAGTACCAATAAAGAGTTTCCGAAGTAATCCGTGGACGTATATAGCAAAAACTTTCAGTAGTAAGTTTCGTGTGTTGTGTTGGTTTATTAACGGCATGATAAATGTAATTAACCAATGATTGTTATTGGGTTTGTTTTTTTTATAAGTGGGAGAGGAAGGAAAACGAGCTTGCTATTAATTCTAATTCAATGAATATTACACTAACACCATATTATTAAAAGAAAAAAATAATGACTTATATTTGAGTGAGAGCAATAGTTGAGTTATTATTAGTAATTTAAAAAAATAAATTACAAACTTTTAATATGTTTGCTGCTGGCCATCTAATTCAAGACGGTTTAATGTTTCATGTTCTTAAGTTAAAATAAAAAAAAAGCCATCTTATTTTTTCCTGGGCATTATCAAGCAAAAGGTAGCTTATTTATATATTATCTGAATGTTATATTATATTAATCTTGTTGAATATCATTTTGATCATTTTTAACAAGCTTCTATGGGAAAAAATAAAAGTTGTGATTCAAGGAAGATCATTCTGAATTTTAATGACAAAGATTGGCTATATAGGGAAATTGAGAATCAATTGCAGTGCTCTAAAGATATGGTTATGAATGCCATCAAGCATTTGAAGAAGTTTAACACAGCCAAAATGTAACTAGGAAACCTAGACCTAGAAACAAAACCCCATGTGAAGACTTAACAATGATATTGTTAGCAAAAAAGAATGGTTCTAAAGATCAAATCTTAGGATCTTCTGATAGGAAGTGATCTCCTACACCCATATACTCCAGTAACACCAAAAGAGTCACTAGTCCGTTGTATTTAACGGTAGAGCTACGCTGCAGCTGTTTCTAGCTGCAGAATGAATTGGTCAGCTCGATCGAGGTAGGACCACGCCTTCACAGAATACAAGTGTGAAATAGCAGCAAAATGCTGCTGTGTTTCGTCTGTTGAGTGTAGGGATCCGGAGACCTTTATTACTGGTGACGAAGCATTCCGTCTGAGTCCTCAAGGGTCACACACATCTGCATTATGATTCCTTGTGAACGATGAATATAGATGTCATGGTCCGCAGAATTCACCGTCAGGTGAACTGTGTGCCTAGTTTGTTACTGAGAGTAATAATTTTTTTTTAAAAAAAATCATAAATTGTTTATGACCCCAAACGTATCCAGCAAGTTGGTTTCGTAATATTAATATATAACTTAGACATTATTTAGTTTTTTTCTTAACTTCTTTTGGCTAGAACGAGTTGTGCGTTCGTATTCACGCTGGCTTCCTAAAAGCAAGGAGCGATGTATTAAAGACCACGCTGTCGCTTACACCTCCTGTACCATGAATCGGTTGACTCCACCGGATAGACCGCCACCCTCCTAGAACATCAACGTGAACTAGCATAACGCTGCTGAATTACGTTTGGTGAGTGTAGGGAACCAGAGAGCCAGTCCAGTAATTGGCAGCGATGCACTCCGTAATGGATTCCACAGGTATAAGCACCTTAACACTTTTTTTTCTTTTTATTTGTATTGTGTGTCAAACAACACGTCACATGATGGTATTGATTCCTGCGTCCCCATGACACACGCATTTATTCTCGATAAGGAATCATAATGCTAATACGTTGTCACCCCCTAAGGATTAATCTCGTTTGTCTCGGCATCGGTAATAAGGATTAAATCTTCATAGATAGTTGTAGGTGTTTATGGACTACAGTTTCCATCAGTTGAACTGTGTGCTCGTTTGTCACCAATAATGTATAATCTGCACTAAACTGTGCATCGTTTTGAGGTTTCGTACCTCCTTATAAGGGAACTTCGGAATCTTATATCGCCCCCCCCCCTCTGGTGTCGTTGACGTTTTTCATCCAGGGGTCGGAGTGCAGCGGCGGTGCTGCAGCAGTCTTCGCGCCAGCTTCGCAGCATCGTCGTTGTCTACCCACTCAGCGGGCCTCCCGCTCGCGAGTCTAATTAGATAAAGCTGTAGATGTCTCTGGATCAACAGCAATACTCACACACAAAAAAAAACTGTTTACTCATTTTTCATACTGATCACATCAGAGTTATAAGAAAATAAGTCATATCTCTAGTGTTCATATTTTTTTCCAACTGGTTACTGGTTGGCCGTTACTGAATTTGAAAAGACCAATGCCAGTCAAATCATTCGTGTTACTTCGAGTTTTAAACTGCAAGGCATACCATTAGCTGTTGGTTGGGTCTTAATCTAAGTTCACGTGGCATGCAATAATGTCTTTAGATATAAAATCTATAAATCAATATAGGATCTATGTAGTGTTACCTTTATTTTTATATTATTACAGGAGGTAACCCATTGCTAACACCAGTTGATGATGACGATCTTTTAGCGGAAGAAGACGACGAAGAAGAGGTAGATAAGGTATTTATATATGTGCTGTCTCTTACGAATAACAACTTTATTGTGGCCTAGACAAAAAAATACAGTCGGGAGAAAAATAATGGACTCACACCGTACGCTTGCTGTTCTCTTGTAAAAAAATCTATTGCTCAGATTCATTTTTTGATTATAGTAAATTAAAGGTGTAGTTTTTAGCTTTAAATTAAAATGACATTCATTTTAAAGAATTCGCTTTTTTAATAATAAAAGAAATAATAAAAAAAATACAGACAAAAAGTCAAAATCGAAATCATAAATGAAATAATAAAAAACAATTAAATGTGTAGTGTTACCGCCCCCCCCCCCCTGCCTCTAATTAGATTTTCACTGAATCTTTAAACGCCATTCCATTCTTTAGCGAGTGCGGAGCGAACCTCCGATCTCGTAACTGTCACAGGATTTCTAGCCCGAACTTTTCTTCTAAGCTCGTCCCATAAACGCTCAACTAGTATTTAACCTACCCTTATCATTTAGAAGTTTGACGACTAGCTGAAAAGAGTAGATCAGGTAAATGAGCTTTTTAATAGGGTACGACAATTGCAATTTGCTAACAAACATGGGATGTTAAATGTCTGATAGATTGCAAATATGACGTGTTGTGATTGGTTAACTTTTTGATTTGTCACAGGAAGAAAAGAAATCTCTGAAAGAAAGATTACAAGCTATACAAGAGGTGACACAAACGGTGCAGAACGCTATTGGTTATGTCGCGTCTGTGGGAGAGGCTGTTAAAAAGTATGTTATTATCAAATTACCAGAATCATTTCTATTATCACGCATTCATTCCGTTATGGGATAGACATAGAATCATTAGTTCATTAAGCCATTTAACACCACTTGAACTATGTAAATTGGCAAATAGGTATATCTCTAAACTATGTCCACTGGCAAATATATCTCGTATTCATTTTGTAACAATATATTTTGAACTTCAGTCCACAATAGTTAGATAGTTTAGGTCGGTTTTTAACAATAGACGAGCCACACTGCAGTTTGCTTCTAGCTGCAGAATGAATGGGTCTGCTCGGCCGGGGTAGGACCACGCCCTCACAAAATACCAGCATATAAAATAGCAGCATAATGCTACTGTGTTTCGTCTGGTGAGTGTAGGGACCCGGAGACCTTTATTACTGGTGACGATGCATTCTATCTCAGTCCTCAAGGGTAACATAACAACGCATCTGCATTATGATTCCTTCTCAAGGATGAATGTAGATGTCATGGGCAGCAGGAATCACTTGCCGTCAGGTGAACTGTGTGCTCGTTTGTTACTCTCAATGAATAAGTGGTACACGCCGTGAATATAAACTATATAACACAGCACGTATATTACTTGATCGAGTAAATACGAGTACCATGCATTCGCAGGGAAGACAACGCTGTTGAATCTATTAAAGGGGTTAGGCATTATTATTAGGCGATATATATACGTATATATATATATATATATATATATATATATATATACGTATATATATATATATATATATATATATATATATATATATATTTAGAATTTATTGTCCTGTATTTTTAAATTTTAAAATTTTATTACCATACGCTATAATTTTGTTTCAGTTTAATGAACTTCACGGTGCCATGTTTAAGTTATTTAGCAATATTGATGTTGTTTGGAGCAATGCTAGTTTTGTATATGATACCACTGAGATATCTTCTTATGGCTTGGGGTAAGGAGTTTTACTACATAAATTCACTCAAATATCAGACATCTATTTATTTTTTAACGTAGGAAAAAGGAAAACCTAATGGATTCAATTTATTTTATAATTTAATAGGTTTTGAATTAAGAATATAGTAATATTTAAAAAACGAAACATTTATGATTATAATCATAAATATTTCGTTGCAACTACTGGTTAAAATACAATATTACATTAAACTTCCAAAATTATTAAAAAAAACTAAAAAAATAAATTAATAAAAATACATTAATATATTTTTTTTGATGAATATCTACTAAAATGATAGACAAGTTAAATAGACCCCGAGTTTTATTCTCATTAAATTAATAACATAATTATGTTCCTTCCATCGAACAACTCCAGTTATATCTTTATTGTCTAATACAAATTTGACTTCCAGGTATCAACAAGTTTACAAGAAAAATACTCCGACCACACACGATACCCAATAACGAAGTCCTAGACTTACTATCCCGAGTGCCAGATGATGAGATACTGGTGAGCAATTCCACATCTGACTTCTGATCTTAACGAAACATATTTTTCTTATCACAACTGCCTAATATATCACTACCGTCTCACTTCTGAGTAATATCACCAGCCATCGCGTGAGGGCGCTTCGATCTCTGATTATATTTATATGTTTACCACAAGTTAAACTAAACGCACTAACTCAATAAAAGCCTATTCACCCTTTCTTTGAAAACACCCAAGTTATATACAGACAGACGCAGGTAAACTGTTCCAATCCCTTGCTATACATATCACGGTGGACGAGGTTAGGACGTTCTTAAGCAAGGGAACAACAATGTTGGATTGAGTCCAATCGGTTGGATGTTGGACGGTATAACGAGAATGGAGTAATATTTGCTACAACCTCGTATATAACAACACTAAAGCTATTATACACCCGTACACACGATAAGATGTAATACCATATAGCAGCTGTGGCTTGAAATAAGATGTTTATTTTTTTTATTGCATTGTTAGTACCAATTCACCCACAGTTCACCTGAATTTTGATCCTTGCGGTCCATGACATTTACATTCATGTTGTACGAGAAGAGATGTCATGTCGACCTAGTAGATATTTTACGAAGCGACTATATTAAATGCCATTATCAAGTTGTGGCCTCCAACAGAAGCGTCAACAGAAAGACAAACAATATGGTGATAACGTGATATTTATAACTAAGTGCACAGTTTTGTTATCACATCTGTATCATGATTCCTTATTAGGGCCGTCGTAAGTTTTTTAGTCACAAACGAGCACACAGATCACCTGATGTTAATAGATTCCTGCGGCCCACGACATCTACATTCATCCTTGACAAGGAATCATAATGCAGATACTTTGTTGTCACCCTTGAGGACCGTGATGGAATGTCTCATCACCAGTAATAAAGGTCTCCGGAACCTGACACTCATCAAACGATGCACAGCAGCATTATGCTGCTATTTTACGCTGGTATTCTGTGTGGGCGTGCTCCTACCCCGGTCGTGCTGACCCATTCATTCTGCAGCTAGAAACAAACTGCTTTGTAGCTCTACCACGTAAATTAATAATAATAATAATTATCTTATTATTTTACCACTTGCCAATGGTTTGCTCTTTCGTTACTCTGTATGTAATTAAAAAAAAACTTCACGGAAAGTGGCTGAAGTCGGGTACGTGAATTTAAGCGTGACATCATGAGAGTTGCCCCTAATAACGTATAACCACTAAACTAAATTCCATTCTACAAGTGTGAATAGTGACGTCATCTTCTTAACGTATTACATTATACTCAAGAATACGCATGACGAAATATTATGCACTTATCGGTAAATATAAACATTAAACGCTACGGAAAGTTGCTTCAAAACCCGCTTTTTATACTAACGATATCGATATATATACGATGTGCATTTGTCCGTAAGCAGTGTTGTTCGCTGCTTGCCACAAGGGGAACAAGCATAATGATTAGATATGAATAGTTTTTGTCCATTTGTTTCTCATGGATTGTGTGAATGTATTTGATTACATATATATATATCGTATTTTTATTCCAGCTTGACTGCAGAGAGCTCAAACCTCACCCACCGAACGAGGCACGAAGAGACGCAAGAAAAAAACACAAAGCAGCGTAACAAATAAAAATATCCTACGATAATGAACAAAACGTAGACAAAAGAAAAATTATAAGGATTGACCTACAAAGTGTTGTCAAAACTCTTGTTGAGACAGATTCTTTTTTTATTTTGTAGGTAATTAATAAAATGTAAATTAAAATCACTAGATAACATGAAAAATGGTAAATTCATGGCAATGTAATTATTTCCATTCGTGCATGCAACCTGGTAAAACGTAAAAGTAAATTATAAAATTAAGAAAAAGCATTCAGTTCAACTATGCCTGTTATAAAATAAATGACTCGGAAACGTTGGACCTTGGACCAAATTTCGTTTAAAACCGAAGCACACCGCCGCAAAGATCTGGAATATACCATATATTGTTCTTACAAAAAAGAACAATATATGTTCGTCAACTTGATGTAACTTTGATTAACAATTAGCATCAGTGAGATATCGTTTAAATTGAAGGAATTGTTAATTTAATTAAAATCTTCATAGATTATAGACTAAAGATCTGATAGTTTATAGAGAAGTTATTTGTACCTCGTCGTATCATTGTAACTGAATTTTTATAATAATAAGTCAATCGTCCATGTTGAAAACCATTATTAGATAAGAAGATACAGTTAACTAAAAAATGTTATATATCTGTATGAAATACTGTTTATTTTAAAATTTTAAGTTTTATCTATTGTTAAACATTTGATATACTTTTTTAAAACGATACGGTATTTAACTGTCCTATTTTTTTTTTAATAAGAAATATAATTTTTACATACCTATATTTAAATTTGAAGAAAATTAAGATTATTAAAAAATATCAATAAGAGATAATTAATTGGTCATTTTGTAATTTTTTTTAATATAAAGTTTTTTTTAATTATTTATATATAAAGCACAAAACAATGAATAGAAGATATAACCATAAACAATTTCTATTCAGAGATCAAATACTACATCATTTTTCTTGAATCTTCATTATTAACGTCTATAACAAGTTTGTATTTAATATTTATCACCGACCTTAGATATTTATCACCTAAATTCTTTTCCAATATATCCACATTTCTATATAATCTTAAAGAAAAATAATAATAAGGTCTACTATTAATCTATATTTATTTTCAACATACTGATGTTTTAAAACCAGTAAATGTTGTTTTTATAACTTCAGATATGTAATTCATCACTACTATGTATTGTTTACTATCTATAATTCTATATTATTGATTCGTATATATATTTGAAATAAATACTATGTTACACTTATTATAGTATAAGTGTTCATTCACATAAACTAATTACATAATTTTATATGTCACTTTCATGGAAATAGTAAATTCTATGTACAACATAAAGATGCACTTTAATTCTATATTCATAAGTAATCTTAAAATAATAAATTGGCATACGAAGTCTGTTAAATGGAATTTAATATGAATTATATTTTCATGGTTACCCTATTAAGGGACAGTTAATATTTAATGGAAAAACGATTGAATCATTCGCTTCAAAAGGTTATTTTGATTTGAAGCTGTCAAAAATTGTGCCTTTCTTTTATACGTAGTGTTACTTCCATACTCATTTCCATAGAGGATAATAACTACTCTTTAATTAATCAATCGAATCAAATACGTCAATCAAAAATAATCAAACTACAGTTTAATTAAGTACCACTAGAAAGTTAAATGTGATTAAGGCATTTCATATAAAGTTTTGAAAAATGGATTAAAAATTATGACACCAAAAAAAAAAGGTGAAGATACTATAAAAAAAATTCTTCCAACAATTGACTGTTTATTTTTCAATTAGATATATGGATTTTATATAGTGTTTGCTAGATTTTATCTAAAATTACGTACCTTTGATAAAACGCTTGCGAGACATAACAAAATGTACTAAGAAGCACGAGTTCCAAATTATAAACAATGTTGCATTTATTTCCAAAAAATATTCAAATATAACGAGAACTTTTATAAATTTTAAATAAAGTTGTTGTGTAATAGCTTTCCTTTGAATAAATATTTTTATGCAAATATCAGAATTTATTTAACGATAACCACAAATTCATGATAGTATAAGACTGAAAAAATCATTCAATCATACACGTTTACTTCAACACATTTTTAATAAATATTTATTGTTTTTTTCTTTTTGATAATGCAATTAGATCAAACAATAGCTTGAAATATAATTTACCTTTACTTCAAAGTATTGCTATCGGATTAATTAGCTATTTTTTTTGCATCAAAACCAATAACTAATAATTTTTATGGACAGATGAATGAATGACAAAGTAATATAAGCAGACGTCAAATAATAATGTATCAGCTGATTTGAACGAAACAAAATTACTTTCCTAGTCTTCTAGTCAAACAAACTTGAATCTCAGATCCATTAATGTACAGACAAAACGTCGTTATTAAATTTAATTTTATTGTGAAAATATTGGCCAACCTTATACGCTTTCCGGCTTGAATAAATTGTTAGTGACACGTTGTCCATACATCGATTGACCTGAGATTTAATTTTAGTACAAACATGTAGTTGATAATATTCGCTTACATTAGATTCTAATCCTCTTTTTGTTAAATCACTCCAATAATAATACTATTTTATATTGCACATTTACTTTTTAATTTATGTGTTTGTGTTTAGCTACTAAATATTTAACAATTAAAAACGTTATAAACGTTAATTATAACAATTTGAAGTTTCTCCAAGATATTCCATTGATTACAAAAAGATTTTCAAAGCTTCTAAATATGCACGTTGTACATACATCTGGTCGTATACATTGCAATAGACATAACGAAGGATTGGGTTGATAAAATATGAATCCACGCAGCTAGTTAGCATGTTTACAAAAATTATCAAACCAAATTTATTCCAAGTGCTATTTACAAATACTATTAAATTATATGTATACCGATAACTGACCAATTGTTAATAAAAGTTAAGTTATGTAGCGTTGAAATGCCTAGAAAGTTCTACAGAGTTCTGTTGCCGATTCAGAATTATTTTGAAAACGGATGTTATTGTTATTATAAAATTGTATCACTTTCTTCTATTATGCCTTGTACTTGTACATGTACTTTCATTTTATAATGTGAACATAAAAGAAGCACAAAGAAGTATATCAATGTTAACGCTTTTCATATTTTAAAAATTAATTAAAATGGATTCGTTCATTATTTTCGTTTATTTCTATTATCTACAAAAAAACAAAAATTCTTATTCCCCTCTCCTCGCATTTGAAAAGTTTAATATTTTCGGAACACCATATACTCCACGTTTAGGAAAGATGACGTCATAACAGCTATACAACATGGCAGCCGAAAGACTCAAAGAAATAAAAATAATTTCAGTCGGAACACTGCAATATTACTCTTGAGATAGGATAAGAACATAATTTTAAGTAGGCATTTTACGCATTGGTCCTTTTTAATATGTGCTGTTGTTACTATATAGACAAAAAGGTCAAAGGCAGCAGAAGGTTCAGCGGAATAGTGAATGCCAGTGAGGCTTCCATGGGACTCGCACTTGACTCATGACGTTGGTGGTTAGTCTGGATGTAGCGAAGGCCTTCGATCGGATTTGGCAAAAAGAACTTCTTCTAGCTTCCTATAGTACCCTGGAAATTATGCAGTTTGGTTGTGCTTGCCCCGACTCCAAACCAGTTGACCAATGCTGATGTTTAACTGCGTGTGCTTTGTTTCTTTTGCATATCAATGGCATGTTGCAAATTACTAAGATTCATTTCTATGCAGAACACAGTAGAGGTGACGCGCTGTACGGTAGTCGCGCCATTATTTTTTGGAGAACTTTTGTCTGAAATCGAAATTTTATTCAAAAAAAGTTGCCAATTGAGACCAACTAAATGTAGCTCGATTTAATTTTACGAAGACCCAAGTTAGCGCATTGACCGCAACCAAGAACCCCTTCATCTTATCTTCTTTTGAAAGATCCTATTACCTCAGTATCAGAAACCCAGGCATTGCCATATGGAGGGACATTGGACTTTGCCTCTGATGGTGACCGTGGTCACGTGTGACAAGTAAGGCCAATTGGCCTCTGTAAAGTTTGATGTGAGTTTAGCGGGACAGTTTCGTGTCGCCGTCAAACTCTATGACAACTTTAAAGGACCGTATGCCCAACAAGATTTAGACACCTTCACTTAATACATAGTGTTGATAAGTGAAAGTATTTTCGTATATATCCCCAAAAATGTATGAAATTAAGATAGCGCTGCCAAACTAAAGAATTTTAGATAGAACTTGGCGCGTCGAAATTTAGGTTATTTTTTTATAGGTTATGCCGCTGAAATTAACATTATGGACGTTCGCATATAAATTATTTCTTTTTACCTCTACATTCCTTACTTTTAAAAATGATTAACTGATGTACCGGTCATCATATCATCAATTATAATTTATTCAAATAGGAGAATTATTTAATATTGAAAATTTATAGTACAAAATTTCTTAGCAAAAAATTCTTTCAAAATATTATATATATTAATAATATTTAATAGTCAATGTTTCTAATTTAATAAGTAAGTGCAAAATAGAAATGTTAAAAAATCCTACATTTAGTATATATAAATGTACTGTGTATATAACGTTCTAATGACCTTTTTTAGGACGGTTAGTTTGAAGTCATACATAAATAAAACATAAATCTTATATTTTGGTGGAAATTATTTCAGACTGCATTGATGGTAAATAAAATTGTTTTGAAATAGCAAGTCAAATCAAGCATTCGAAGTTATCATGGCATGAAATTTCATTTTCCTATTTTTTGTATTGGATTCATCTTCGACTTCCTATATGTTCTTTGTTGACCAATTCTATGCCTCAGCATATGTATTTATTATGTTACAATAAACATTAATACATATATCATCCATGCGTACATTATAGATATTTAAATATTAACTATAAATGTAATTGCTTTTTTCTTAAAATTCAAACAATGTGGTAATAAATAATTTTTATTTATAGTAACCCTGTCCGAAAAATCGTCGGCCATGTTACATTTAATTAAAATATACTGTCACTTTTACGCTTACTCTACTTCATTACTTCATAGCTGTCAATCAATGAGCGGTGATCGTGTGTTGGCGTAGCTGCATTTCTTATAATTCCAATAGTAATAAAACATTAAAAATGAGCATCAAATTACAAGAGTACAAGGACACGCTTGAGAAAAGCCTTAAGGACAAAAGTAAACCATGGACCAAGTACTTTGACCTCGCTGAATCAAAAACCGGCGTGAACAGGGCATATATATTCGTAGGTGAGTTTCGTTTTCACAAACGTTTATTTATATCTTTAGCGGTGGAATTGACGTTTGCTTTATGTTCACAGGAATTGTCGCCTTCACCGGTTTATATTTAGTATTTGGATTCGGAGCTGAATTGATATGCAATTCTATTGGATTCGTCTATCCAGCATATATGTCAATGAAAGCTCTAGAGTCCCCTCAGAAAGACGACGACACTAAATGGCTGACTTATTGGGTGGTATACGCTTGTTTCTCGGTTGTAGAATACTTCTCGGACTTTATCGTGGGGTGGTTTCCATTATATTGGTTAATAAAGGTTAGTATAACTATTCCATATGTTCGCCATTTTGAGTATGTACATATAAAAAGTAATTAGAGAGCAAAGGTGTGTAAAATTTATTCTACATCGGCATGTCGACTGAAAACAATTGCATTCTACATGGCTATGCACCCTTTTCAAATTAGTCTATTGTAACATTTTCTTTAAGAAAAAATGATTTTCAGTTATATTTTACATAATTCTTTACAGAAGTCTGTATTCTACCCACTAAAACGTACTTGAATTTTGAAACTAGACATAATCTTCAATGTGATAATCACTTTATTGCTTGCATGACTAACACTTAAGATTTCCTTATCTTTATAGATATTTTATCTGGACATGTGAGAAAATATTAGTCAAAATTTTATTGCATATTTCACAATATTCTCTGGGTCTGGGTAAATTTATTTCTCTTCATTGATTAAGCCAATTTCAGCTTAAATGTTATTATTTAAAAGCATATCTCATATTACAAATCATATAAATTGGATTTTTGCAAGTTACATTTATTTTGACTCATGAATATAGCATAATTAATTTAAAGTAAATATGCTGAAATAATTGCAATCATCAATTGAATTGTGTGCTTGATTGTCACCCTTACATATTTTGAACAAGTCTCCTGGTCATTTTCAATTGTAATAATATCTTCTGCTTATTGCTAGATGACATCAACTGTGTAGTAGTGTGCATTTGTGCAAACACAACTCACTTTCTATCTACCTAATGGGAAAGGCAAAGGACTTTAGTCCATACAGCCAGGTCTTGTTCGTATGATGGTTGGTCTGAAACTTCACTTTCTATCCCATTCCCTAGACAGATGTAATGATTATGCAATAAGATCTGAAGGTTCAGGTGTACTATCAAAGACATGGGATATACATATGTTCAACACAACCAGACCTGTAAACCAACAATTTGTGATTAACAATATTGTTTCTCCTGTCAATTGTCCCCCTAACCTGCAATATGGCTCTCAGACACTAACCCCTACTCCACATGGCAGTCATGAGTAAGACATTGGATTAACAACTTAAAAAGTTTTACATCTTGACTCATGTGCCAATGAATTTTTAAATTTACAGTATTGTATCTATCTACAGTAAATCATTCATTTACACTTGTGCTCAGTAAGCAAAATACCTAGATCCACTAATAACTTAGTCCTTGTGCATATCAAATTTTGTCTGATATCAAATAGTTTTAATTTTTTCTTTGTCACATGTTCATGAAAATCTTTTATCATTTGAGCTCAATTGATCACACTTGCTACCTGTTCTATCCCTGTTGGGATAAATATATAATGATCTTATTCTTACTTTTAATAAAACTATTGCACATATAAATAACATCATATCAGCTACATAGTGCACAGTCTCTTTGAAAAAAACAAACAGAAATATCTCACACCTTGCATAAGTAAACAATAATTAATTCGAAACTGATAAAGAACTTTGTTTCTATTAAGTAAACTACATACTATCTTATGTAAGTATTAAATTTACTGGTATTTTACAATGTGAACATCTAGAATATTTAATAAAATAAATGATAAAGGACTTTTGTCCACAATATTAAAAAAAATAAAAATTCATAACAATAAACAGTTTCATGACATAATCATCATCATCATCATCATCTCAGGCCATCACAAGTTCACTATCAAACATAGTGCACTGTACCTCACAGACTGCCACATGCATCCATTGACTTTCTGTAGACTTACATAGGTAGACACTTGCATCTAATGGGGGTTGTTTTACATTGCAACGGACAATACTAAATTGCCACTTATAACCTTTCTTCCTCATCAATTACTTGTTTTACAACTTTATATACACTTCACATTCACAGCTTACTTTTCTTTGACTGATGTGTATAAATTTCTTTTTTTTTAAATTTAACCACATAATTGATCCCTTTTTTTGTTTTAAAAACAAACAGTTAACAAAAGTTTTTCACATGGCTTTTGACATGCTTCCATAATAATGATTAAGTTTTCACCAATTTATTTTACTAATTAAAATTGCATTGGTTGTTTTACATTGCAACGGACAATACTAAATTGCCACTTATAACCTTTCTTCCTCATCAATTACTTGTTTTACAACTTTATATACACTTCACATTCACAGCTTACTTTTCTTTGACTGATGTGTATAAATTTCTTTTTTTCTTAAATTTAACCACATAATTGATCCCTTTTTTTGTTTTAAAAACAAACAGTTAACAAAAGTTTTTCACATGGCTTTTGACATGCTTCCATAATAATGATTATTTATTAATTTGTTTATAATAATATGTGATAGACAAAGAAAGAATACTGAACTTTGTCCCTACAAAATGACAAATATTAATAGATGGAAAAAAAAAAGTCTATGTGAAGTAACTGGAATGTTAATGTGGCAGCAGCATTGTGTAGGGTTGGTAGTTGAGGATAATTTAATATCAAAAGTGTTTACACATAAATTATAGAATGCAGTGGACCACCGGACTTTATTTAAATGTTTTCATAAATTCATAATTGGAAACAGTTTGACCATTTAACCCTATACATGCAGATGTCGCCAGTCACATTGTAAAATAGTGAGTCGACATTGTTGATAATCAAAGAGAAAATTTTATGTTTTGGCATGTGATATTTTATTAAAGTTAAAAAAAGGGTTTTTAAATATCAGTATGATCAATTATAAACGTAAAAGTGCACTTGTGTCAATGTCAAATAGTCCTAAAGTAAAGTTCACACACTGAATACAAGTGTGAAATGCATAATATGATGAGTGTAGAGAGCCGCTGTCACAATTACAGGTAACAAGGCATTAAATGTCAGTCCTCAAAGATGAAAACAATTAATGCATCATGAATCTTTGTTGAGGTTGGATGCAGATGACTGCAACATCACTTTTCATCAGATGAACTGTATGCTCATTTGTTGTGCATCATTAAAAAAAAAGAATTAACAAATAAGTACATGTTGCATCCAATAGTAAGTGATAATTGCAGTCCATTAACACCTACATCTACCTCTAACAAAGATTCAAGATATACTTGCATTGTCTCTCCCTTGGTAGTAAGAAAATTACTCATAGATTTTTCAGAAGTAGACCTACACTGCACTTTGTTCCTAGCTGCACATCAAATGAGTCAGCTTGCTTAGGGTAAGACTCACGCCCTCACAGAATGCCAACGAAAAATAGCAGCATACTGCTGCTGTTTCGTCTGGTGAATGTAGGGATCTGGAGACCTTTATTACTGGTGATGAGGCATTCCATCTTAGTCTTTAAGGTTAACAACGAATTTTCATTGTGATTCCTTGATGAAGGTAGACTTCATGGGCAGCGGGATTAATTTGCCATCAGGTGAACTGTGCGCTTGTTTGCTACTTCAATGTTATAAAAAAAATAAGTTTCCCTACAATCATCATACGAAACACACTGGTGCTATTTTACAATGGTATTCTCCGAGGACATTCCCGGTTGAGCCGAGCCATCCATGGTGCAGTCAGAAATTATGCTGTATAGTCCATAAAAAAAAACGACACGAACATTGTTATCTTTAAAAATTATCAATGATTTGTAATAATTCATGATAAAAACGTATTGTATTACTTCTGCTCCCTTACTCTTGACTAATTTATGATTGTTATTACATACAAAAAATGAATTACTTTATGCAGGCACACAAGAAACTGTATTAACATACCCGTCAATCACTCAAATTAATCTAAAAGGCTTAAGTTAGGGACGATACAGACCAACGGAGCGGCACCAAAATAATTAAAATTTAATTTAATTTACTTTTGCATATGATAATAAATAAAATCACGCTGGTACACTGAAAGAAATATATAGAATGAGGAATAGAAATTTGGGAATTGAATGTAAAATTAATAGTGCCATATGTCATGCAAGTATAATGCCAGTCATTGTATTATATCCTTGTCCAATGATAGATAACTCCATGTGCCAATAAGATTGGAGGTAGATTTAGATAGTATCTGGGTCATGGGACATACATGCAACAGACCGGAAAATGTATTTTGTTATAAACAAATATTGATACTTGCTGGGAACCGAAGCCAGGACTGTGAACGTATTATTGACCAACGCATGCGCTATTAACACTAAACCTACCACAACCATTCAAATGACCTCTTTTTATATTAACCCAAGATCCACCACTAAACTTCACCACTTTTCTTATATAATATGCACATAATTGTTTCTTTAATATTATTACAATATTTTTACATTATTTAGTAAAATTTCAAGACCAGTCGTGTGACCTTTTACGGTAGTAATAGTTACTGCTCTATGATCATGACTATACCAATCGTGGTATTTGTTAATAGTTAATATATTGATTGACTCACCCTCATAATTTCAAGTACAAAATATTTAATAAGGGTGTAACTCAATAATATAAATGTAAAAAATTATTACTTACACACTAATGTTGAATGTGTTACAAGGTTGCCATATGCTACTAAGTCATTATTAATTAGTGTTAACTTGATTTTAATTATAGCATAGTGGTATATGTGGTTTATTTCACTTTATCTCTTGTCTTGCTAATGATTGTGTTATAATGTCTCTATTTGAAAAGAACTTTATAAGTTATATAATTTTATTATACTTGTGATAAAATTGTCTATTCCATTAGTCATAAATGAGTGTTTGAGAGCATAATTCACCATGCTCCCCTATAGATGTATTAGCGGGCTACATATGTAAACATTATAAATTACATTAATGTGTTTCATCAACTCTCTGTTTTGGGTTTCATTATAATTCCTATTCTACTTAGGGTACAGTATGTCATGTGTTTTTTCCAAGTTCAAATCCTCTCCCTATTCTTTGTCTATATTTTTTTTCTTGTTTTTTTTTATTACATTGAGTAACAAATGATCGCACAGTTCACCTGGTGACAAGTGATTCCTGCGTCTCACGACATCTACATTCATCCTTGACAAGTAATCATAACGCAGACGCGTCACCCCTGAGAACTGAGATGGAATGTCTCGTCCTCAGTATGAAAGGTCCCCAGATGCCTACACTCGCCAGACGAAACACAGCAGCATTATGCTGCTATTTTACGCTGGTATTCTGTGAGAGCGTGGTCATTGTTGAGCTGGCTCATTCATACTGCATCTAGTAAATAAACTGCAGTGTAGCTATACCACTGGTCTTCTACTCGCAATGAATTCCTCTGCATTCGTATTCATAACTGACCTGATATAACCAATTATATGAATTTCACCCCTTGTGCAACACATGTCCAAACCATGCCACCCATGTGACTTCTAAATTTTATAAAATTTTATTTTGGGCTATTCTGAAGAGAAAAGTAATTAGTTCTTGCTGTTTCATTTTTGATTTTACCCAATTTGGATAAGACCTCATTTGAAGCAGACTGGTAACTAAGCAATTCAGATTGAAATTTAAAGTTTCATTAGTGCTTACACCCACCGGTGGTCAAACATCTTGAAGCATGCACGCAAACACTGAAATACCGTGGCTTGTCTTTTTTATTATTTGAACATACATAACCATCAATTTTTATAAATTTTATTACAGTGCATCTTCATCATTTGGTGCTACTTACCCACTGATTACAATGGCTCATTGATCATTTACCACCGTATAATCCGTCCCTACTACCAGAAGCATCATGGCAGGATTGACGATATGGCCAACTCTGGTAGGTGGAATTAGTTTAAATAAATATTAATTACTATCCGTGAGTGAAAAACTCTGCTATAAATTTGGAACTAAATTGTAGCCAATATATAGTTAAGTCCATAGGCTATACTTTAGTTATAAATTAAGGTCTGAGTGCTTTTTTATTGAAAAACAGTTCAATCAGTAGACTCGACAATATGTATATTAAAAATTTATGGAATGAAGAATGTTACAGACAGACAAAAATACATTTTAATGTATTCTCACTCAATATTCGGAAGTAGTTGATGTAAATCACAAAAGATTTATGACATTGCAGCATTCAACATTTGATAATCAGATTACTTTCTGTCAATAAAATGTTTGTGTTTTTTATCTGTCTATGACTACTTTCTAAAAAATATTTGCATGTCTAAATAAAGAGCGGGACCGCAGCTGCCTGCGCCTTGCTCTCATTTTTAAGAGCTATTATATTTTGGTGATTTGTTTTTGCTATATATGGACTAAGAAATGGTCAACTAAAGAGATGGGTTTAGTGAGAAGACACTAGTTGGATATAGTGGGATAATGGTCATAAAGTTACTCTAAGAAGGAATATTATATTTAAAATTATATTTTCAGATTTAAAATTATATTTAGAATGATATTTTCAGATCGAAAATATTTATATATTAGATAAATGTGGATATGACAATCAGAAATGTTTTAAGTTTTTGTTTGTATTTTTTCTATGCTCAATGGATTTTTATTTGTGCAGTATTATAATTTATTGCACAGATATAAATGTATGTGGGATTGCATTCGCCTGTTTTAGATATGTTGAACAAGATAATTAAGGATGCAAACAAGAATATGGATAAAACTCTAAAAGCCTTCCACAAAAAGCTTAATGAGATGCACAATGATTAAATTTTTGCAGTGAACTATATGGTACAGGTACTATTTGTGAAAAAAAAAAATAGCTTTGCATGGACAAAGCTTTTTGTATTTGACAAGTATTACTTGTAGTATAACAAAGGGCCTCACTAGTTTTTTTTGTTGCCTATTTTCTTTAAAAAATGTAACAACTTGTCATCTGCAGCCATATTTTCCACTTGCTTGTGTAATTATGGGATTAGCTGTGTTACATCTATACCACCATATTCACAAATTTATCTTAAACTTCTACACACACTTTTTATGAGTAAAACATTTTAGGGATGTATACATACATGAATTTATATATTCTTATTGCAAGATCTTTGATTCTCTAATGTATGATTAATGCTGTTGATTCATAACACAATATTTTATAGTATATGCATTTTAAAATATATAATAAATTTTGCTAACTCATTACATCAGCACTTATCTCTTAACTTTATGAGACAATTAGTCTGTTAGATAGTTTTCAAAGTTTAATGAAATAATGCTTTCTCTGCTGAGAGCATCATGATGGTTCAGCCTTTGGCATAGTTTATCCTAGTTTACTGCTTGTTTAGGTGATTATGAAAGTACTAAATCAATACAACTTTAGTGGTGTTTTAGAATTTGGTGGTGACATAGTTAAAAGAACTAAAGAGTATTTTAATACCTGAACAATAATGGTTTTATTTTGTGTTATTTAATAAAAATATTATATTATCTGAAGGTCATATCTATACTTATCCTAATGTTGTTTTTGTTTCCAATTAAGTTATTCCTTTTGTAAAAACATTAATTATTATTCTCAAATTTCAAAATTTTAAAAATCGTGCATGTACAACACTTCCTTATATATAACATGTTATTTAAATGATAAAAGAGCATAAAATCATTGCAAAATAGATGTATTCAGATTTACTTTGTTTTTCCCCCTGGACAGTAAAATCACAGTTTCAGATAGAAAATGTCCATCAGTTGGTGCAAGATGTAAATAACAGGCTAAATACTTCCATAAGGAGGTTGAGTTAATCTTAACTTGTATGTTTTTTTTATTATTTCTTATAGATAATATTTTACTTTTAATTTTTTTTTTTGCATAGGTATTGTCATCATAATTTAGTATAATATGCAATCTTTTCAATTTACTTAGGTGTACTTTTTAATTTTTTAAATAGTTTTAATATCATAAACCATAGACTAGAAAATTATCACATTCATCACAGATAATATTTAGTCAATGTCTCAATTAATTTTAGATCATGTTGTGTCCACAGTTTTATATAATAGATTGTGTTTGGTTCTGTTTATCTTTTATTTTAACACTCGTCACCTTTTTTAGGTAAACAAGATTAGTGCACATTACACATACATAACTTCCACTGATATGTAAGTAAAAAACCAATGGACGGAAAGCTTTCAATGTTTAATGATGATAAAAAGTGACTCATAACTGAAAATAATGTTTCATAATATTTACTAACTTTACTTTAATTGAGTAGTAAAATAAAAGTTCTAGAGAAGTTCTAAATAAGAACAATATTTAAAAGAAAATACTTTCATATATTCTGTGGTAAGAGAATCGCGTCATTAATGATAATGACTCACTTTTTATCTTAATATACATTTAATGTGCTTTATTCACTAAATATTCAATTAACCTTATTTCTGGCAGGGAATCTTTGTTGTGTTGTTAAAATCTTGGTTTCATTATTTGTTTAGTAATTGTTGTTGCTATTTATGTTTTTTTGTCATTCTTGTTATTTTATGTTTCCATTTATTCACAAACTTTATCATATTTATCAAAGGTAAATGAGTTTTTCAGTATCATATACTTAATGTAATCAAACAATCATCTTTATTATATATATTTAATGAACATCATTATGACTATGTTAAAAGGCAGTATATTAGTATAGTCATTGGTTACATTAGATTAAAAACACTTTTTTTTTATTATTCGATTGGCATAATGTAATCCACAACTAGATATAAACCTTTTTTAAGATATTAAGGATGACATACTTATTTATTTTATTTGGTGGCCCAGGACGGCCACATTCCTCGGCAATGAAAAAAAATATATACACTCTCTCAGAACTAAGGTAGAATGCCTCGTTACTCACACAGTAATAAGGCGTCCATTACCGCTAAACAACGATTTTATCCGGATATTCTGGAAAACGTGTAACTGATGGTAATTCCTGCTCCGCTTTACACAATCTATTCATGCTTCAGTTCATAATTGTTTTCTTTTTTTTTTTCGTCTGGTGGCCGCTGTTAGCCCGAGGGCTTTTACAGTTTCGCCGGGTTGAGAGCTGACCGAGCGCTTATGGCGCTCAATCGAGACGTCTAGATCTCTAGACCTCTCAAGAGGGACACCCATGTACAAAACTTCTCCAATATGAGAGTATTTGCCGTAATCAATATGATAACTGACACTGATTTAATGGCTATTAAATTAGATACAACCAAGGGGGTGAAGGAAAACACCATGATCAAAAATTATGATAACAATGCATTCCTGTAAAAGAAATATCCAAAACCCACAATGACCAACAAATACCAATGCATGCAGTTCACCTGATGGTGTGATGACAGCGGCCAATGACATCTTGTTGTCTCTCTCTCGTGCTCAGTGGTGAAGACTGAGGTGGAATGCTTTGTTACCTGTGTACTATAGCACTACCATTGCTAAAATTAAGTAGTTATATTAATGGTATATTCTTAAGTCCATTCTATAGGCTTTCTATGAATCTCTTTTTCTATGAATTGGACAAGATGATGGTTTTATTTGATTTTTTGGATTGCCTTGATCGGTTTACGTTTCCATCTCAGTATTCAGGGGTGGCAACACAAAATGCATCTTGAATCTTTGATGCGGATGTATATAGATGAAAAGACCTTGAGGTGCTCTATTAAAAAAAAAATTAAATGCCTTAACACACACTATATAGTTTGGTCTTTAATCTCACTGTGTAATATATTCTCATTAGATATGTTGGCATATTCTCGTTTATTATATTTATTTTTATTTATAGCACCATTGGATTGATGAAACTATAATATCTATTTTTAGTGGTAAATTTCATCTAATTGCACCAACTATGGATTTTTAAAACTTAAAAAAAAATGATTTCCTGCCAGACATGAATTGGTTAATTTTTATTTCAATTTATTTCTCTATCGTTTCTATGTTGATATTAAAAAAATCTTATGATAGAATATAGTAGTAACAATATAAAAACCTAATTGTTTTTTAATTACATGTCTGTCTAACATTATGAAGGGCGTCTAACTGCACATTATTGTAACACATTGCTTGTAAAAATATAACGACTCTATATACTTTTATACTTATGCCCTGTGTGTGTATTTGGTAATTGTACATAAATAAAATATATAGGTCAGACATTCACATACATATTTTACTTTAATAAACTTATATATGTATTACATCACTACACAGGGTTAGTAAAAATTTAATGCTCAAATGGCGAATAACGCATGAGCTAGATGCAATTTGCAACATGCACTAAGTTTGGTTTGATTATTGCTTCCGTGTTTTTGACTATGGAAAATAGACTGGACTGGTGGATAATTGTTTGGTATATCTTTTCCTCAAAGCATGTTGCGTAATGTATTTCTCTTACATTATCATCGTGTCATGTCTTTACTGTAACCGTACTATGCTTATGTAATTGTAGTAATGGGGAATGGTAGTTTAGGTATTGAGAGAGGCATAAGTCTAGTTTATACCAATATATAGTTTTACATATATATATAAATGTACTACTCCTAAGACAACTTAATGTCAATTTAACATTTTATTATTTCTTTAAGTTATTGAGATAATAGTACTTCTAATTAATATTTCTAAACAAACTAACATAATAATTTTAAAATTATATACCATTGCCACTTTTGCATTCTAATAATAATAATGTATTCTAACAAAATGTGTATGATTGACTTTTTAATCTGATCTTTTACTTTACAGCCGGTCGCTACGTAGCTGAAGCAATCGGGAAGAACAAATAATTTTTTTTTTTGATATCGGGAAGCAAAAGTACAAAATACCTCACTTGCACCCGCTTTTGTATATGAGCTTTGCAATCACTGTCTGGCTTGTATAATACCGTTTCTAATTTAGGTGTGTGAGAAACATCTTTAAATGTATTTTTCATAGTAGGATTTGTGGAACGTTTAATAACATAACGTTAATTATAATGTATGAAAATAACCAAATATGTTTCTTATAATTTTTAATTTAAAACTTAATAACTTTTCGTTACAATATACTTCTTAAAGAATAAAACTAGCGACAAATACATTATAAATGGACTTAATTATAGAACTTTCCACGATTCCCTAAATATGCTCTAGGGCTATCACGTATGACTTTTTGACTTGAAATTTACATCGATTATACAAAAAAAAATTGTTATTACGGATATACTTTTGAGACTATGAAATTTTTGTGTGTTTATGCTGTAGGTTGCCTCATTTACGTGGTTTGGTTTAAGTGTATGAACGTGAGATTATTTCATTGAGTTTAAAATTCTTAGTATTTTTTTTCTATTCTTTTTTTTCAAGTAAGACCTTAAATGGATTTAAATTATCTTTAAGTAGCTAAGAGAATTATGGACATGGTCTGCTATTTTTCAGACCAGGGTTTCTTTATGGAACAATGGATTTAATATTTTAGTATTTTCTTATATTTCTCATATTAGATTTGCTCAAGGAATGGTTGAATGTTTCTGTTGTTTTGATCTTTTTTATCTGTGAAAAGACATTCTTATGTATTTCGTAATTTTAATGGTAGTTTTTCCCGCCAAACTTAAGCTTTGAAAGATGCTATTTTAAGAAAATAAAATAATGCAACATGTAACGTTTGGAAAATAGGAATCGTATTTTGTGTAAAAATTATAGGTATGGGGTTATCATTAGATAATATTACCTGTATTGAAAATCATGAGAGGGTTTTGCGTAGTGCTTACTATATATTAGTGTGCCTTTGGAAATTTTTGCTTCCATCCTTTTATAATCACTCAAGAAATTGTTATTACCAGTTTTTCACGAAATAAAGAGTAATACATTGTAAATGTGCTTTTTTATTTTAATAATGTGCTCAATTGTTAGTAACATTAAACTCTTGCTCGCAATCGGAGGACTAATCATAGAATGCCAACGTGAAATAGTCGATGTTCGGTCCTCTCGGGCACCCTCGAGTCTGATGCTTTCACGCGCAGTGTAACGGTCCAAGCCGAGACTCTCGGGAACCCTTATGCTGTTTACCCATAAATAAGTTTCGGCCGAGATCCTTTCGCTCGGCCATCTTTCAACCCGGTGTAACTATAAGCATTAGGGTTAACAGTGGCCATCGGCCAAAACAAATACGTGAAATAGCAGAATTATTGCTACTGTTTTGTAGGGGTACGACGATCCAATTGCAAGTAACGGATCATTATATCTCAGGGGGTGACGATGCATGTATATCTTTAATCTTTGTTGTGGATTGATGTTACGATGACAGTTTAGCGAAGTGTAGTCGTAGCTATAGAGACAATAGTAAGATTGAACAGTTTGAAGTTTATTTATGCTTTACAATAAGTTCGGTACAAAAACAATAAGAACAGTCAAATAAGTATTATAGACGTACACTCACTAAGAAATAGAAGTACGGACAATAGAAAAATTCAATACGAATAATACGGTGAAAGTAACAACTGGTAGCTTACAACTTTTTATATATTAATTATAGTTTGAACAAAGTTAGAGTAGCAATGCCACTACGAAGTTTCTCACATTCTAGTGAGCACTTCAATCAACACGTGAATATGAGAGGTTATAAGTGTTTGAGTACGGTATAAGTTGACCGTTTGTAAGTTTGTTGAAACACATAAACAAGTTAAAAGTAATTCATGAAAAGGACTCTGTTACGGTAAAAAATATTTATATTTAATTCTATACAAAACAAACATCATTATGGGACTGTAGTTACCTAGGTATATTATATATATACTTATTACTACACTTCACCAGAGGTCGCATCACTTACCAGCATGTGGTTTGATACTCCTAATATAAAAAATATATGCCATGCTCGAGTTGCGGAGTGGGAAAGTGGCTAACTTAATACTGACACTACCGGCTATGTGGGCCGAAAATGGCGGCTCGCAAACCGTTTCCCAATGTCTACCGGCATGCGTCCATGGCGAGCTCACCGAGCCCATTTATAGCGCTCTCAGGGCGGCCGGTGTGGAGTCGTCTCCCTTTGTTCTACCACTCGTTCACGGGCCACTCGGCGCCCTATTCTCATTGTTGCTAAGATGTCAAAACAATTAATCGTTAAGAGTAAAGAAAGTTGCAACTGTCCAACCTCGTATTTCGTAGAACTGACAACCAAAGAATTTGAATGGTTCACGAGTGGCGTTCTACGTAAGCAGCAACTAATGTAAATTTAATAAAATTGATACACATTATCATATAACAAGTATATTTTTATCACTGACAAAATGGTTTTTGCTTACCTATCCTACCATTTATATCCATCAAGTTTGGATGATATATTCATGCATAATTTTTTACAGATATTCAGATATCTGTATCTGTATAAAACAACCCTTATTTCCATAGTCGACGCATTATGAACTGAGGCTTCGGGTCATAAATCATATTTATCTATCTGTCTCGCTCGCACTTACAGGCCTTATGGAGAGGTGTAGTGATGTGCGTAAGAATTGTAGGGGAGCATATCGATAACGGGATAGGTACGATCGATGTGCTAAATTATGTAAAGTTTATATATAAAGTATTAATAGAAATAATTTTTCGCTATCTGAAAATAAAAGTTTTTAATTTATATGATAAAATATTTTTTCGACGCAATCATAGAGAAACTATAGATTGTAATGTGGCCCTGAAAAGGGGCGGATTTATCTTTTCTAGGGATGACGCATCGACCCCGCGTGCGCAGGTAGCTATGTATCGATAACGGGTTGCATTGCGTGCACATTCCTACTGGCAGTGACATTTATTGTCAGTTTAAAATGCGTCGACTATAGTAACAGTTTAACACTGGTAGGGCTAACCCGCAGTTTGTTTCTAGAATTCTCTGCAGAATGAAGGGGTCAGCTCGACCCGCGTAGGATCACGCCCTTACAGAATACCAGCGTAAAATAGCAGCATAACATTGCTGTGTTTCGTCTGGTGAGTGCAAGGATCAGGAGAACTTTATTACTGGTGACGAGGCATTCTATCTGTCCTCAGGGGTGACAACGCATCTGCATTATGATTCCTTGTCAAGTATGAAAATGTAATTGTTGTTACTCACAATGTAATAATAAAAAAAAGTAATGTAAAATATTCACACTTACCACCATGAGCGGAAGTTACCACTTTCTGAATATTGACTAATAAATCATCCTTCCTGCTAATCAACCACCCGACCTCTAGCTAATGACGGTTGAAAACCTATACAATCATACAAAATTCAAATCTGATAGGTAGGTAGCTGAATTCTCAATACGCATGAAGTGCACATTTATTTGCAATCTTTGAAAGACTTTTTAAAGAATGATGACGTAATCGATTTGCAAGTTGAGTACCTTTTTTTATATTTATTAAAGTTTAAACAAACGAGATTACTGCAACAGCATCTTCAGCAAAGACTTACGATACACATGTGTCATCTTTGAGGTCTCAGATGAAATGCCTGTAATAGGGCCATCGAATTCCTACACTTATTCATATCAGCAGCACAATACTGGTATTTTCACGGTGATATTCCGTGAGAGCGTGGTCCGGCCATGCCGACCCATTCATGTTGTAAGCAGAAGAGAGTGCTTGAGTGAGGAGAAAAAAACAAGACAGTAAAACATTTCCTAGTAGGCCTAAGATTTTACTTCACTATAACAATAAAAATAACTTAAAAAATAAAATTATGACGCTTCAGCCGTTTTGGCAGCGGCTTCAGCCTCTATCTGTTTCTGTAAATTATCCCTTTCCGTTCTTCTATTTCTCCATGCCGTCATGTAGGAGCGGGGATGGATAGGGAAGAAGCCGGATAAACCTGGAAATCGACGAAATTTATAAATAGTAATCGTTACATAATTGAAGTCGTTATGTCCTTCTGGTCAGTTTGAGCATAGTCATATAATTTATATATAAACCCTGCCGGCCAAAAGTTTAAGATCGCACATAACCAACATAATTATTTTGAAGGAACTGGCGATTTGATAAAAATTGAAGGAATTCTGAAAAAGGAACAGTACAAAAACATTTTAGAACAAAATGCCATTTCTTCCGGGTTGCGATTAATTGGAAATGGATTCATTTTCCAACAAGATAATGATCCAAAGCATAGCTTAAAATTATGTAGAGGATATTTAGAACAGAAAGAGGCACAAGGGGTGTTAAAAACATGGTTTGGCCTCCTCAAAACCCGGATCTCAATCCCATTGAACTTTTGTGGGAAGAGCTTGGTAATCGTAGCCCATCCTCGCGAGAAGAAATGTGGAATGCTTTATGCGAAATTTGGAAAAATATATCACAAGACACCATTAACAAATTGATTGCCCGTCTGCCGAGACTTGTGAAAGAGTTCATAAAATGTAGAGGATTTTTTGATGAAAAATCAGTTAAGCTAACTATAGCCTTTTTTGCATGGACTGTTAATATTTCATTACGCTTTTAAAGTATATTTTTTGTCAATCAATGTTATAATAGAAATCAGTGTTAAACAGGTTAATTAAACATTTAATATTTTATTGGTTTTATTTTATTTTCCTACTTTAATTAAGGTGGTCTTAAACTTTTGGCCTGCAGTGCTGCAGTATTTTATATATATATATATATAGTCAGATGACTATGCAGGATATATTATGGTGTCATAGGGAAACTGGCAATCAATAGTTTCCCCCCTTCCCTTATTTGATATTTTTTTATTAATATATTGAGAATAACAAATGAGAACACAGTTCACCTGATGGTAAGTGATTCCTGCGGCCCAAGACATCTACATTCATCCTTAACAAGGAATCATAATGCAGATGCGTTGTCACCCTTGAGGACTGAGAAGGAATACATCATCACCAGTAATAAAGGTCTCCAGATCCCTGCATTCTCCAGACGAAACAAAGCAACATTAGCTCTGGTCGAGCTGACCCATTCATTCTGCTGCTAGAAACAAACTGCCGTGTAGCTTTACAACTGTCAAAACTGATAGCATCATTCCACTAAGCTATTATCGTTTTTTATGCTACAAATTTTGTTAAGAGAAAATTCATAAGATACAGCCATAATAAAATACTCTTGTATATGTACAATTGTGAATTTATTAATTAGTTTTTTATTCATTCATATATTATTTACAGTTGTGAATTTAAAAACTTAAGCTTTAAGTGAAAATTCACAATTCTAATCATTCATTCATTATTATCTTACTATAGTGACTTTTTTTATTATATTATGCTGGTATTCTGTGACAATGCGGTTCTTCCCTGCTCGACCTATTAATATTGCAGCTAGAAACTAGTTCAAGCAGATCATTGTTAATCATACTTCAAGTCCAGATTCTCTTACCAAATAGAGTAAAAATACCAAAATTGTTCCAATAACTACCCTATTATCATCCTTCTTTTACCACACATTGGACAATCTTGAGCTATCCACCTTCACCAAATTTATTAAATTCTGATGATGACTATGAAGCTCTGAGGTGACTATGAAGCTCTGAGGTGACTATAAAGCTCTGAGGTGATTATGAAGCTCCGAGGTGACTATGGCAGTTGCTACAAACATTTGGTGGCCTCGGACAGGTGGTAGGATAACCATCTGGAATACCGGACTGAAGCTGCAGTTTGCGAAGCACTCACCATGTATAACCTGCAGATGGAATCACACAGTAGCATGAATGGATCAGCTTCACCAGGGAAAGACCAATATTTTACAGATTTAGCTTATCGCTGCTGTATTTCACGTAGGACAAGAGATTCATAGACGAAATATATAGTATTAAAGCATTCCACCTATTCCACATTAAGGATATAAAAGGTATTGTCAGCTGCAGGAATCATATGCTATCAGGTGAAATGTGTCCCTTAAGCCTGATTATACATACTTCCTCAATATCATTGTTAATTTCTTTTTCTATATTTAGCTTTTTCAGGAAAGACATCATAAGTGCCAGAAACAGCAAAATTATGTTTTCACCCGAAGAAATGTATATTTATATTGATTTATGTTGGTTAGTGTTGTTAATATTAATTACTAATAATCCAATATGCTATAGCTCAAATAACAAATAACTAATGGGGAAGAGAGGTCCTCAAGTGGCGATCTTGAATTAGCAGTTGCACCCGTATTAGATGGGGAGTGACAACCAATGCAAGTCTGCAGGAAGTTAATGGATGCTGGTGACTCAGGTTCATCAGTGGACTAGTGATGAGCTGAAGCGATGATAATTAATTGATAATTCATAAATATAATATTTTATTTTGCCTTTTTGGCTCTAACAATGTTCTTTTAACTATTCATTGACTGAAGACATGACAAGAAATAAAGGCATGACACCTGTGGCAATTATACTCTCCATGAATTCAGCTAATCTTACCAAGTAATTCAGCAACAGGTGTTGATACATGCGCCCCTTGTCCGAGCCAGAATTTCATTCTTTCTAAATTAAGAGCGACCAGTTTTTCATTGTTGAAATTAGGCATTGGATCATATGAACCGAGTTGTTCAATTACTGGCTGACTGTTTAGCCTCCTGCGCTGTTGATTGACAAAAAATAGTATATATTATAATAAATCATGATGATGTCCATTCATAGTACATACACAGTACACCCAGATCCAAAAACCATGAATTGGTGATGTACAAATATTGTTCCTCGGCTGGGAATTAAACCCAGAACATGCAACATAGCAGCTAGTTACTCTTAACCTACTACAATCACTACTATCATTACTATAAATAACTAAACTAATATGCTTAGTTATTTATAGATATGATCACCGTGAGGTAATAGAACTTTTCACAGGGTTCCGGTATAATTCATGCACTGCAAGAATTTAGACTAACCATCTAGTGATTTGTTGCAATTCTGTATAGCTTATTTTTATATACATAAAAGTAGTCGATCTTACTATTGTAGTATGGATAGATCATCAAAAAATCTTACCACAGCTTATTACAATAAATGTGTATTATTTCCAAGCATTTGTTTCACACAAAATCATTATTATTATTATTATATTAACAATTTTACCAATATTCAATATAGATCCTGCCATTGACCTGAAGGGGGTCAACCCCCTCCCCTTATCTTAATAATGTCACATTGATCGGAGACACAAAAATGAATTGAGAGAAATACGATACTAAGATTGTTTCTGACCATTTCAGATTGAAATGTTCAGTGTGAAAAAGAAGCATAATGCTACCAATTCGTACGGTGTAGGGCCCAAGTACGGGAAATAATGTTTTCCATCTTAGTCCTCACAAGTTTATTACCTACATTCATCACTTACCATCAGGGGAACAGTGAGATCGTTTGCCATCTCTAATATTACAAATAAATACAAAACTTACTTGAGTTACGGATATGTGGTAAAAAGGTCTGTTTGTGCATCCTTGTCGAATTAGCCGGATCGATTTCGCAGCTTTCATAAAGTATTTACCCGTTCCACTAGCAGGAGGTAGAGGCATTATGAAGAGATATAATATTACTATGATACCAAAATAATAGTTTAGACTTTAATACAAAATATTGATAGATTGACCAATATATAACTATTGACAGCTAACCTCAAAATATATTTTTGCGTTCGGAAAATGTTATCTAAGGTTTTATTTCTATAGCATTAAATAACTCCTAAATACAATTGAAAGAGTATTATATTAGTCGATTGTATTTTATTTGATAAAAGCAATATGTTATTTACGGTTATCATATAGAAGCGATGTGGTAATGAAAAGGAAATCCGTCGCTTCTATAATCGGTTCTCCTTGAGGTAAAATGTGGATATCATTTGCTATCTCTGTCTACCGCAGTTGATAGAATACATAATGACCGTTTATATATGGATCATTAACAAAATAACGTAAATACTAATATATTCTATGATTTTATTTTTGCTTAACTGATCTAATGATTATTAAAAATTATCGTATTTCATAATAAAAAGAAATTAACGCTCAATATACAATGCTATGTTAACCTCTCTGTATAGAACATTTTAATTTTTGTTGCAACTTTCCTCACAATAGTATCTTTAACCGCTGAGCACTTGACAACTTGTTATTAACAATTGCAATGGTGCTGGCATCGAGAACAAACTAAGTTTTTTAATTCTCGAACTCAGCTCTTGCTCCGATTTAATACACATACGTGTGTTCTATAGATATCTACCATTTGTAAATGCCTTTAGTTTACACTGATTATACTTATTACCTACATGGTTTCATTTGTTGATAAATAAGAATGTAATACGCACAAAATAAATAAAATAAAAGAATGAAAATACCCTGAAGCCATTTGATTGTTTTAAATATATCATAAATAATTTATGAACATTAATTTTATATAACATATTATAAATACAAAATACTTCAGTCTTTTTGAATATCTATGAAATATGTGTAAAACGTACTCATATACATAAATATATAATGCATTAAGGTAATTAATTTAGCTAAATATACCTTAAGTACTTAAATGTAGCGTATTCCTATCCAATACTAACCATCATAAATCTCTTTTTCGTTGGACGTGTATGTTTGTCTTAAGAATTGATTGGGATGTTTCCCTGCTATAAATTTAATTTGAGGGTAGATGGAGGTTTATTTCCATAAAAGAAGTCTTTTTGGTGTTTCTTTAATGAAAATAAACCATCAAGCAATCATAGATTGTAAATAAAGTCAAATAATTTCCACTCCATTAAAATAAGATGAAGAAAGGTTTAAACGAGACAAATAATAAACTATAACAATGGCAAAAGCTCAAAAACAAACAAATAGTATAATATAACAAAGCCGTAACGATATATACGGTAACAATATGGAAACGGGATTATATTGATGTTGTGAAATCATAAATAATGGACGAAAAAATATCGATTATACGTAGACGAAATCGAAAGCAAAATGTAGTAAAAAAAAAAGTATTATAGATTATTAATTTAAGTATAGATTATAATTATTTCTGATTTTGTTTAACATCACATCATTTTCAAATTTTCCATCGTATCAGGAGGCACAATTTGTTTATTTTTACATTTAACGAAGTGTTTTTGCATCAATATCATATGAAATTAAAAGGTTGCGATTATTTCCCGTGAAATAATCACGGGAAATAATTCAATTCTAAAATATTTAAACATAAAGTGTATTATTATATAAGTATACTAAAAAGTAAGTATTTTTATAGATGTAAGAATGACAAACGTCTACACAGTTCATTACATATTATTTCAGTCTTACCTACAGTTGCACATAGACCACCCCCGATCCGATGCCATTTGTATCCGCGGAGTTCCTGTAAACATGCATATGTTATGTTACTACATCTATATGTATTAGTGATTCGAGGTTCACAGTTGACCTGATGTTATCGACACCTGGACAGTAGTTCTAGAATAATATCTCTTAAGAAAGTCTGCGGATTCTTTAGATATTATTATTATTAGGATTAGATGAATTTTAGATTTTTTTTTCTAATTATACTGCACCAGCGCTTAACCGGCTTGCCTTCTCATTTTCGAGGATAACGAGCACGAGTTCTAATTTTCGAGTATGCAACTTGAATGATTGCAATTTATACATATGTGATCCAGATACGTGCTATTCCTCGTTCTGAGCTATAGCAGTTACAATTAAAACACCACCAGTTCCACAAGCTAAGAACGCTCCACTCTGATGATTCGAAGCGGATGGTACAGATTCCCCTAGTTTATCTCTGTGATCCATCTATTGATATCTAGCCGACCATGTTCTCAACGTTGACAATTTTTCAGGCCAAAGATACCTATGTAGGTCAACTAGCCCAGAAAAGAATCGGAGGACTTAATAGAATTTATCCATAACACTGTTTTTTTTATTATTACATTGAGAGTAACAAACGAGCACACAGTTCACCTGATGATGAGGGACTCCTGCGGCCCATGATATCTACATTTATCCTTGACATGGAATCGTAATGTAGATGCGTTGTCACCCTTGAGGACTGTGATGGAATGCCTCGTCACCAGTAATAAAGGTCTCCGGATCCCTACACTCAACAGACACTGTCGACAAATCTTCTAGAGAACGTTTAAAATTAAGAATACGTTTAAAACGATGGACACTCGGATATTCTTATTTATGGGGTTGAAGACCATACATTTTACTTACGGTATTTTTTTTAAATTATATAAGAGGCCAGGTAAAGTTTAAATATGTTGGATTGGCAGTGTTCAAGTTATTCTTCTTTGTGGTTAAATTCTTTACGGGTCCTAAGATATTTAAAGTTCTTTGTCCACTCTATCACTGTTTTTAATTTGTGTACGGCCACCGACAACACGTAGACATAATCTCTAATTTCGAATTGTCGTTTAACGTGAATTTAAATAAAATTATAGTTTAAAAAAACACGCTCCTATGACAATATGAATTATTATAGTGAATAGTTTTAAAAGAAAATTAATTTGTTTAAAAGTGATGGTAAGTTCCCTTACTCTATATAGAGTTTATTTACATTTTTAGCTTAAAACCGTTGCCAAAAACTTCCAGATACCAACAGTTATTACAAAGAAATTATTATATTATTAGCATCGGCAGCGGATTTTTAAATAAATAAGAAAAATACAAAACTAACAAGGAATCCGTTTTTGAATCATAATAAAACCAAATAGAAACTTTTACAAGAGTACTTACAAAATACGACAAACTGTGATAATTAAATAACATCAGGAATATTAAAATGGCATACGTGACCTTAATAATGACCAATACTGATTATCACGAGACGTCCGTACACTACGAGCCCTGACGATCAAAGATGTCCGCTATCTAGATTGTTGATGTTGATGCTGTTAGTCTATGCGGCTCTTACAGCTTCATCGGACACAGGACTCACGGAACTGAGGGGTCCGTGAGCTCACGGAAGCTGGGGAAGTCTGGCTAATTCTAAATACCCGCCTTATTTAGCCGATCGACTCCATATTTCTAAGTACCCGCCTTACATAGCCGATCGTCTCCATATTTCTAAGTACCCGCCTTGTATAGCCGATCGTCTCCATATATCTAAGTACCCGCCTTAGATAGCCGATCGTCTCCATATTTCCAAGTACCCGCCTTAGATAGCCGATCGTCTCCATATTTCTAAGTACCCGCCTTCGATAGCCGATGGTCTCCATATTTCTAAGTACCCGCCTTGTATAGCCGATCGTCTCCATATTTCTAAGTACTCGCCTTGTATAGCCGATCGTCTCCATATTTCTAAGTACCCGCCTTGTATAGCCGATCGTCTCCATATATCTAAGTACCCGCCTTAGATAGCCGATCGTCTCCATATTTCTAAGTACCCACCTTAGATAGCCGATCGTCTCCATATTTCTAAGTACCCGCCTTCGATTGCCGATCGTCTCCATATTTCTAAGTACCCGCCTAGTATAGCCGATCGTCTCCATATTTCTAAGTACCCGCCTAGTATAGCCGATCGTCTCCATATTTCTAAGTACCCGTCTTGTATAGTCGATCGTCTCCATATTTCTAAATACCCGCCTTGTATAGCCGATCGCAGGGTGGCTGACGACGATGTATGGACACTCTTTACAATATATTATAGATGCTGTTATAGAAATGTAGAAATTTTAGTATTTTGAAATATAATTTTTTAAATATTTTTATTTTTTTAGTCTCGTAACGAAATTAAATTTCAAAGTAAGAAAGTCGAGCTTGAGAATTTCATACGTAACAATAAACTTCAAATTATATAGCTAAGTTCTTGTAACTGCGCCATTTCAGCTAATTCGTCACCATTACGTGGAACTTTGAGCAGTTATGTTCTTAATTTTGGATACTATACAGTAATTTTTGTGGCTCTGAGAGCTACATAAGCTTGTCCGGCAAAAAAATGCCACGGACCTAAATTAATTACCACATAGTTTACCGTACAACCCTGAATTGTGCACGGTCGATGTTTTATTCTGATGATCCTGGACAGGAAACAAGGTCCAGGTAATTATTGTATTGCCATCGGTTGTTAAGACTGATGCAAAACTTCAAATTATTCAGACGTCAAGAAGTAGGCAAAAATTAGTTTAATAGATTCTGTTACATACATAGTCAACTTAATAAAAGCGTAGCAAACCAACCCAATCATAGACAACCACTATCTATACGGCAATACTCTTACTACTACTATATAATATATTCTGCATAAATCATATTAAAACAGATCACCGTGGTTTTTTTAATTAGATTTAAATATACAGTTTAACTGATCGTAAATAAAACTAGAAATAAAAAGATATCTCTTCATACCACATAGTGACGGAGCTATAAACAACTCAAAAACTTTTATATCCCCGTTGAGTACCATCAAGCGATCCTCTGTAACCAATTTCGCTAGAGGTAAAATTTTATCAGTTGCGAATACAACATAACTGGACCCCTCAATAACTGAAGTCTAGTGATGGAAATGTTCAGTGTTGTGAAAGTATTAGCGTTAAAAATAAATACATTATACAGATACAGCATACGTTATTCCTTTAAAATTTTAATAAATCACCGATTATCATTTAAGTTATTTTTACAATTATAATTATTTATTTATTGAAAAAAGTATCTATTTATAATATTATACAATTCGATATTTTTTACTGGTGACATAGGGTCACGCATTCGCTATCTGTATCGAGGATGATTGTGGGTGTCACACGAATTATTCACTTGCCACATATTATTGAAAAAAAAAAACAACTACGACGTGCTCTACGAGACTATGCTTTATTTAACTACAATTTTTTTTAAAGTCATGTCATGTCGCCTTTAGATTTGATGTAGAATTTTTGTCTATGTATAAAAAAATAGTTAAAATTTGAATTAGAGAATTGCGTCGTGTTGGTATATATCACAGTATATAGGTATAATTTATATCACAGTCAGATCAGTACAAGGAAGTAAAAAAAAAAAAAAATTGTTACAAAAAAAAAAAATTTTAAAAATACAAAAAGATGCACTTCATTCTCTTATAGTAGTGTCTTTGATATCAATAAATGACATCAACTGCTCTGAATATAAAGTGCTGCAGACATTTGCACAAACATAGAGGTACCCTGGTTTGTCCCTTTATTTAGTTTAGTTTAGTATGTGCAACAAGATTGGAGAAAGGTTCAAATGCAGTGTAAAAGGCCCGGGACATTCAACAGTTTGTGATACATAATTATTGTTTGCCAGCTAGTCTTTTTATTATTACATCGAGGGTAACAAACGGGCTCACCTTCCTGATGGCAAGTGATTACTGCGGCCCATGACATCTACGTTCATCCTTGACAAGGAATCATAATGCGGATGCGTTGTCACCCTTGAGGACTGAGATGGAATACCTTGTCACCAGTAATAAAGGTCTCGGGAACCCTACACTCACCAGACGAAACACTGCAGTGTTATGCTGCTATTTCTCGCTCGTATTCTGTCAGGGCGTGGTCATTCATTCTGCAGCGTAGCTCTACCACTGCTAATCTAACTTAGGACCCGCGATATGGCAGTCAGGTTGGCTGCCTATCACATGTTACGCAGTTAAATTAAAAATCATAATATAATGTGCCCGAATGTCGTTCATTAACTCGTTACATTTATATGTGCACAATTTGACATAAGCAAATTCTAAATTTGGTGGTTTATTGTCATATTTCTGATGCATGGAAAAATTCACATATACAAGCAAATACTATTATCAGCTTTTCTTTTGGTCTTAGCGTTTAGTTCATTCTATAGATGTCAGTATAATTATTATCTTATGAGGTATATATTTATATATGTGATATAAATACTCAACCAATCAAGTTGTGGTTAGAATACCGTTTTATTTTTTCGGGCTGATGACCTCTGTTAGCCCTAGGGCTTTTACAAATTTACCGGGTTGAGATAAAGCGCTGATGGCACTCAGTCGAGACCTAGAAGTGACGCAAGAAACTCCACCGACGTGTCTGTCGACGGGTGAGAACCGGCGCAACATCAACTGTGCAGGATATATTATAGTACCTTTTGCATTCACGCAAACACAACGGCACTCACTTATCATCAACGGGCTGCTGCGTCATGGGTTCTGTGCTTGATTCCCCGTCGAGGTGAAATATTTTTGCATTACAAATATTTAATTTCTAGTTTAGGTATGTTGTATATCTCCCATATTCCCTGATGTTGCATCTGTATCATCCCCCGGTCTTACTGATCATGTCTCTCACTGTGTTCGAGCGAATGCATATGGTAGCAATATATATTTTGTGCATTCATCTAGTAAAAACCCGAAAATGTCGCCATGATCGAAATTTAAACGCAGCCGTTGTGCGTTGTTTGCTTTAGTATCGTAAATTTGAATAAAATATAAATAATTTCTAATATAGATTATTAGGTGCATTTAATTTGTAACAGGTCACACTGCAACCAATTTTTCCTCTGATCTTATGACGAAGTCGCTACTAGACATAACAAGTATGACCTAATCTATTTACACTATATTAAATTATATGTACTATAATAAATCCTATACAATTTACATTACCCTGTGATAGATGGAAACGTCACTAACATAACGTATTTGAAGCGTCAATAGCCTAATGGCTTAGGATACGATCTGCACAACTTAAGGTCGTAGGTTCGAATCCACCATTCGACTATTTTCGATATTTTCTTTAGAGAATGTCATATTCATTTATTTATATTGCAATTATTTTTAACGGTATTACTTTCCAATTTTAACATCAGTTGTCTATGGATCAATGTAAAACGCTACCTACCCTATGATTTTATTAGGGGTAATGCTCTAGAATATACTTGGCACGCGCATTGGGTAACCCCCCAGTGCCAATTGGCCATTACCTAATTCATAATGTATTTTCTTGTGACACTTATGTTAATTTTTAGATTAGATTGTTCTTGTTAACTTGTTCATTAGTAATTTAACTTTTCATATTAATTCTATAGGATTTTCCAACGTAATAATATCGATAAAAACACACAACACTCGGCTCTTCCCGATTGCAACCCGCCTATGACCGACATATAACTTCGACCTTACTACAGACAGAGACAAAAATATGTCCTCGTTACAAGTGCGAATAGAGCAGATGATGTAAGTAGGTCACGGGATAAAAAGCGTCTTGAAGTGACATTCTTAGATTTAAGCGCTACATCGCTGAAAATTTCGGTAAAAATGGGAAGCTGAATCAGTCATCTATAAATAGACATCTGCCTTGAAATTTAAAAGATACAATTAATTTTTTTAAATGGTTAACAATTTTCTTTGTTTTTGTCCACAAAGGGAGATTGATAATTGAATGAAGATTATAACTTTAAAGGATTAAATTTATTACATTTTGAGGTTTTACTGCAAGTCACTGTTAATAATTGTATTTTCCTATTTTTCTTACTAAGGTTTCTTTTAACTTATGTATGTATCTTAACATTATGTTGACATATTTTTCATGTTGGTCATATAAAATAGGTCACTTTAATAATTTTTTCATATATTTTCAGCTAAATCTTAAATCTTCCTGCTCAAGCTATTTAAAATCGACTTATTTTCCCATTACAACAAGTTTTTATATAAATTTCTTACGTAATAATTTTTTAATAATATTAAAGTTACTTTTTTGAAATATATTTTATATATATTTTATGCTATTACATTGATTATAGCCCCAATAAAAAAAATGTCAGTGCCCTACACCCCATTTAGGATTTATTCAATTAACCGCAACCGTATCGGGTCGCTTCAGCTGCTTGATGGTCACGGCGCGCATGCGCTAACGTATCCCGATCGATTCGCACGGCGTCCCGTTCAGTGTTCGCGCGGCCGTCAAGCAGTGCACAATGCGCTCCCACTGACGCGGGGGGAAAACACGTCAAGCTGTATCTCCGCGAGTACGCCGGGGAGGAGGAGCGGCCGCCGTGCCGTGAGGACTGGCGCCGGCAGGAGTGGACTGGGACGCGAGGCCGCCTGTCCAATGTGGAGCGCAGCCCCCCCCGCCGGAGCCCGTACCTTGCGCGCGATGACGAGCCCTCGCCGGCGCCCGACGAGCGCGGGCGGTCCGCGTCCGCCGGCGCCCACCATCGCGCCAGGCCCCGGCCCCTCCGCTATCAATCCCTCGAGCGCGACTATGACCGCTCCTATGCCCCTCCACCGCCCCCCGAGGAAGAATACTACCGCCGCGAACCTCCGCCGCTTTTCCTCGGCGAGCTCCAATCGCAGAATTCCGATCTGCAGCGCGAGCTCGGCAATCTTAAGAAGGAGCTGGAACTGACCAATCAGAAACTGGGCTCCAGTATGCATAGCATAAAGACCTTCTGGAGCCCGGAGCTGAAGAAGGAACGGGCGTTGAGGAAGGAGGAGAGCGTGAAGTACAGTCTCATCAATGACCAACTCAAACTGCTCAACCAAGAGAACCAAGTAAGCCTCCTAAGATTATTTTGTCTATCTTTTTCATCTTACTATTTTCTTCTATAATTTTTCCTAGATTTAGTTTTCAGTAATTAATAAAACGAGTCTCTTCTCATTTCTTTTCAATACGTACAAGTTAAGATTCCTTTTATATATTAAAGAGCCATCACATAGGATATACATATATAATATTAGAGAAAGTTACTACTTTTCTTTCAGATAAATATTACATTTAATGACTTTTATAAATTCGAATACACAAATTTAGTGTATATAAAAAACTATTCAACTCAGTATAAGCGTATGAATTAGCTGCTCGTAATTTGGATGTTAACGACCGCCCGTACTTTAATGTTAGTGGTCGTCCCACGCATCTTCGACTGTTCTATTAAAACTTACGTAAAATAGCAGCATAAAGCTGCTGGGTTTGACTGGTGAGTGTAGGGATCCGGAGAACTTTATAACTGGTTACGAGGCATTCCATCTCAGTCCACAAGGGTAACAACGAATTTGCATTACGATTCCTTGTCAAGGAGAATGTAGATGTCATGGGCCGGAGGAATCACTTGCCTTCAGGTGATTTGTATGCTCGTTAGTTACTGTCAATGTAATAAAAAAAGATCATAGTTCATCGATATTAAATTTTATGACACGTTAGAACTTCATTGTAATTCAGCTGTGTCGCTGGAGAAATAAATTAGTCATAAAGTCTATCACGACAAAGTCTTTTTACGTTTCAAGTTTTACGCATCTCTGTCAGCGACAAGATAAAATAACATTATCTGGGAGTACCCTAATCAAATAAGGCGGTTAAATCACGTAACCTAGTTAAGAGTATACTCGAATTACTACAAGATACAAATGATCCGGCCCTCCTTAACCTCTTTACTTGAGTACGGAATGTGTTTAGATTAAAATTATCCTTTTTTTTATAAGAAATACTGTTAAAATTATTTTTAAAATATTATTAACTTATCTGTTTTTGTTCATTATAGTCTATACAGAGAAAGAGCTGGCCATATAAATTGATGATTGAACTACAAGTATGGGTAAGTATGCAGCCAGCTTACGATCGGCTGGTGGTCCTCGTAGCTGATATCGGCCATGACGGTACCTTCTGTTTGTTACCAGTGAATATTAACTGAGCTGGTTATATTATGAGGCCGTAAGTGTTCGCTCAAACGGAGGCATTCATTTGCTTCTAAAGTAACACATTCAATGTAAAATATCACACATATAATTTACAATCAATCTGATCTAAAAACAAATTTATCCTGATTAATTACATTAAGGATTTTTGTATTCCTGATTTAGATTTTTTGAACCCACTTCAGACGTTCGTAGCAAAGGGTGGACTACGAAAACTGAAATAAATTGTAACAAAATATTGTTATAATATCGATCATAATTATTAAAAATTAGTAAAACATTACGATGGTGGCAGGTAGAGGTGATAAGTTCTCGGAAGTCCTTACACAACTCTTCGCATCTTCAGTCTATTAAGCACATTTACTAATGAACCAACAATTGGTTTTTTCTTGTAAGAAATATTCATAAAAAAAAATAGTATCCCTACGCCGGTAAGCCTATCATACAAAAATCACGTTTATTTCTTAAACTGTCTCTTTATTTTCAAAACAATGTAATGAGTCTTGTTCAACCTGATCTAAACAGTACCTCTTTCATAAATTACTTGATTCTGTGATGTCTCCTCACAAATATTTTTTTTGTTCACTATCAACCGTTGCGTAACAGACAAATGGGATCAAAAGGAAATGGGGACATATAATTTGTGGAGTAGACATTTTAAACGCTCGATAAAGTCGATGTGTAACCGCGTAATAAGTCGTACGAGGCAAAACTAACTATATATTTTTTTATGACAGTGGGACACATTGCCTGATGACAAATGATATCTGTAGTTCATCACCTCTGTTTTCCTTGATGAAGGGTGCAAATACGCTTTCACCTTTGAGCCATAAAATGGAATGCTTCGTTACTAGTAAGATCTCCAATTTCGGTTACTCATCAGACGAAATGCAGCAGCGCTAAGCTAATATTTTACGTAATCTGTGTCACAGCAAATTTATAGCTTAAAGCTAAAGTTAATAGTTTGTATAAGAACGAAAACAAATTACTCTCTAACCAACAATTTATAAGTTCCCAAGTATACGATATAACAGTTGCAGTGCCAGAGAATTCTCTCAAATTACAGAATAGACAACTGGAGAAAGGTCATCCTTAGTTAAATAAAGCACTTAAGTAAGTTCTGTGCCTTCGACACTATATCTGAACGTTCCCTCGATCTTATTGCATATGCCTTGCTTCGGACTGGGAAAGGGTCGTTGTTGATTGCCCAACAATATTTGTGCTGTAAAAATCATTGGATTTCCTGTCTTGTCTTCGACTATACATCTGAAATTTCTACGATTATTTCTTTTTGTAGAATATGGTGGCAAACGAGCATCCAGCCCACCCGATGGTAAGTGATCACCGCCGCACATGCACATCAGCAACATTAAAAGAGTCATAAATACGTTGGCGGAAGCAATGGAAGGCGTAGGCTCTTGTCTTGAAGGTCTCCAAGTCGTATCGTTTCGGAAACACCACTGGCGCAAGCTGATTGTACAGAATAGTTGTGCGTGGCAGAAGATTTCGCGTGAAGTGTGCAGTGGTGGATTGCCAACCATCGAGGTGATGAGGATGAAATTTTTAATTATGAATTTTCATATTGCATATATATTACTACGAACTGGGAAAGGGGACGTCAAGTGAGTATTACTGCATTTTCTTAATGTACTTACAGCACTCTAATATATCCTGCGTAGTTGATGTCTTCTACTGGTAATCAAATGATATTGGAGTGGTTGTAAACGACTACGAGGATATCTTTATCCGTGTTTTAGATAGCACACATCAATATATTATACTTAAACTTAAGAACTATTTCCTATACAAATTATTTTCAGGCCGGTGCTTGGATAAGAAATTTGGCTAAAAAATCCAGATGTCAAAGTAGTGAAAAATAGCCAAGGAAAATTCATTGTTCCTACATAATTATAAAAATACAAAAACTAAATTAACAGAAAGATTTCATAGTAGAATTCATAATTCAGGACATATAATATGTAATGACTTTTGAATACGGCCGTGCATTGGAGGGTAGGCGCAGAAAACTCTATCCCTAAATTCACGGAGCTGTAAAATTTACCCGCTTTCCCGTCGTAATTGTTTTCGTTATCTTATTTAATATCACGTTTAAAGAGAATCTATTTAAAATGAGGAAATAGAAAGAGTTATTTTAAATTGGTAGAATACCACTTTTTGTTATTGACGTAACTGGGTGTGGCCCAGAATTAAATCAATGCTTCTTTTTAAAGTGTAGATCTCAAAGTAATGAAAAATAACCAAGGAAAAATATTAAAGGGATTTTTTTCTAATTCCTACGTTATTAGAAAATACAAAAACTTAATTAACAGCGAGATTTTCATTGTGAAGCATAGTAGAATTCATAATTCACGACATAAAATATGTAATGACTTTTAGATACGGTCGTGCATTGGAGGGTACGCAGAAAACTCCATCCTTAAATTCACGGAGCCGTAAAATTTATCCGTTTTCTCACCGTAATTGTTTTCGTTATCCTATTTATTATTGCGTTTAAAGAGAATCTATTTAAAATGAGGAAATAGAAAGAGTTATTTTAAATTGGTAGAATACCAGTTTTTGTTATTGAGGTAACTGGATGTGACCCAGAATGCAATGATTGCTTCTTTCTAAAGTGTAGATCTAAAAGCAATAAAAAGATTTTTTATCAGTCAGTCTGTAAGGTAGTTAATTAAATTCCTTAGGTTGCGGTTTTACCAGACCACTGCTATGAGAGAATCTTTTTGTAAGAATGTGTTTAGATCAATTATTTATCAAAATCTATTATTTGAAGGATATTTGAAATGGAAACACTACTTATAAGTATAAATAGAAGAGAGTAAATTACTGCTACATAAATTATACAAAATTATGAAAATTACTTTGTATGATTTTTGTTTGCTACAGTAAATATAGATCATTATTACCAATTTGAACTTATAATAGAAATATAATGCCATTTGATTGGAGATTTTTAGTAAATAATGTCACTCAAAACTTATATGACCATCTTAGCACCTATTTCATAATAAAGAAAAATATTTCTATGACCTATTTTACACAAGAAAATCACCAAGTTATGGTTTGATATTGAAGTTAGCTTTTGTCTCATAGACACTTCGATCTCTATTGTTGATCGAAACGTAGACACGCTTCAACAAATAGACCGCACCCATCGAGGCAACAATTTATTCATGGACAACTCTATGAAGCTTAGAGTAAAGATTTTGTTTGAAAATCTTTAGTCTTTGCCTAAATTTTAAGTCAATAAAATATACTTTTGGACTTTTTATTAATTTACAGCTAACATTAAACAACATTAAAAAAAAACAATACTTGAAAGTCATTTAAAAGATGAAGATGAGAACAGAATATTTTTTTTTGTAATAAATCTTTTTCTTTGATGATAATGAATTTTGAGTGAATGAAGTCGTAGTACAAGAGATGTAGAGTGTGAATTAAAAAAAAAGAGAATGGATTTTGTTTGTGTTGTTTTGTTAGTTATGAAGTATATGTGACATGGAAAGAAATATACTTTTTTTGATATATTCACGGTGACAAACGAGCACAAAGTTCACCTGATGGTAAGTAATCCCTCCGGCTTATGACACCAATATTCCTCTTCGATAAGGAATCATAATGCAGTTGCATTGTCAGCCTTGAGGTCTAAGGTGGAATAGCCCATAGGGCAAAGGTACACGGTACCCGTAAAAAGAGCCTCCGGATCCCAACATCAACCAGACAAAACACAGCAGCATTATACTGCTACGCTGCTCTTCTACGAGAGCGTGGACCTTCCCTCATCGAGCTGTCACATTCATATGGCAGCTCGCAATTAGCCGAAGCGTCGTTTTAATATATTGAAATGAATCCGAATATATAAAATAAAACAATGAAATATGAATATCATCAGAAAATCATAATGTACATAACTCAGAGATGCCGTAAAGTAAAATCATCTCCCATTCAGTTTACATCGTCTCCTGTGGCAAACCATCTGGGGTCATGCATACGGAGGTTAAAATTATCACAAATAGTCACCCCTATCACCTCCTAACGGGAATACGTCGAATTACCATAAACCTTGTTTTGTATGAAATAAGTTAGTTTTTTTTCAAACTATTTAATTTGTGTTATTCAAAGTAATCACCCATGTAATCGATGCATCGTTAATGGTATCGCAGTGGTAGTTTATTGATGCCCTTCTTGTAAAAATCACCTGGAAGGGAGGCAACAAAGGCTCTTCAAAGGCATATTGTACTGCCTCTCGGTAATTGAATTTTTTCCCGCTAAAAAGTTGTCCAAATTTTGGAAAAAGTAATAGTCGGTGGGTACAAGTTCTTGTGAGTACGGTGGATGAGGGAGAGCTTCCAAACCCAACTCTTTCAGCTTGGAGACTGTTGTGCAGTATAAGGTCGAGCGTTGTCGTGTAGGAGCAGCGGGGACGACCGATTGACTAAAGCTGGTAGCAGAGCTGTGCGAGCTTCTCCATCATTGTCTTCAGTTCTTCACAGTACACATCTGCAGTGATACTCATGCCATAATGTAAAAACCTGTGATGAATCACATCGGCACTAAACCACCAAACAGTGAACATCAACTTTCTAGAGTTCATTATTCGTTAAGGGCATTGCTTTGGTGCTGAACCTGGATCTAACCAACTTGCTGAGCACTTTCGATTATCTAACAGAATCGACTTTTCGTCGCACGTAACAATTCGGTTCAAAATTCTTTAATTTCTGTGCCTGTTGAGCAGCGCGAGGCAGGTCTCAACTTGTACGTTGCGCTGGTGATCGTTAAATTCGTGGGGCACCCATCTATCAAGATTTTTTGCCTTACCAGTTTCGCAAATGGACCAATATTGTTTTGATGTTAAAATCAAAAGCTGTTGCTAGCTCGGCTGTAGATTGAGTTTCGCGAGAGCCGCGTTGATGCCACGACGGTACTCATATTCGATAATTACACGAATTTTTAAAGTATCCATTGTGTCGAAAAATGTTCAAACGTAATGAAAATATAAAGCTAATCAATAAACGAAAGAATGACTACACAGCCTATTTATTTAGGTTTGAAATTGCCAATACTGAAGAACTACAATTTCATAGGTAAAGATCTAATATATATATATATATATATATATATATATATATATATATATTAATATATTTATATATATAAAGAGCCTAGTTTATATTCAAGTTGAAAGCACATATTTAAAGAAGAAAAATATATAATCTAGAGTATATCAATCAATCTCTAGATTTATACAATAGTCGTAACTGATCTCAATTAAAAATAGAATCTTTCAACTGTTTTAAATATATCATAATGTATTTACGAACTGGGAGTGTGTTATTTTTATACCCGCTACGAAGTAAGTGTTTTTCTTATTTAATACCAACTCTACTATGCGTGGTAGTCGAGTTACGTAAACTAGCGATTGGTGTCTTTAGACGATTTCGACTACGGCGACATCTTATGCTTTCTAGTTTTTATATGATAAATAACTATTTATTTACAACTATGGAGGGTGACTTACATATGGTTTAATTTTTATTATTTCTCTAAAGATAGTCCTTTGAGAGAAATAACAAGAGCGCACAGAAAAATGTAGGTAGAATATAAATAATTGACAATAAAGAATAATTAACAAAAACCTTGCCACTTCTAAGAAATACCTGCTTGCCTGAAATGCAAACTATTTTATTTTTTCTGACAAACTTTTTTGAGGCTGTCTTCTAAAATGTGGCGTTTTAATATTTTTTATATAATATGTATAAATTTTCAATTCTTTTATGTTTCGAGGTAAAGATTTATACAATTTTGCACCCATACATTATGTATGTGCAAAAATAATATGTATTTTTACACATACATAATTACAGTTTTATAATTATATATTTTTAACAGTGGTAATGCTATACTGCAGCTTGTATCTAGCTGCAAAATAAATGGGTCAGCTTGACCGGTGCAGACCACGTCCTCAGAATACCAGCGTAAAATAGCAGCATAACGTTGCTGTGTTTTGTCTAATGAGTCCAGGAATCCGGTGACCTTTAAAAGGACGAGACCTAAAAAGGTAAAAAAGTATATTCTGTTCTGGCTTTCACTATATAAATGAAGCGTCAATGGTTTAGGGAACGGTCTGCGTAACTTAAGGTCGTAGGTTCGAATCCATCATTTGACTATTATCGTAAACCATCTAGCACAAGTATTTTCCATCCTTCCTCTCCTTGAACAACGCATCTGTATTATGACTCCTTGTCAAGGATGAATGTAGACGTCTTTGGTCGTAGGAATCACTTGCCATGGCAGGTTAACTGCTTACGTCTGCGTTACTGTCGACTAAATTTCTATTGGATATATATGGACTATTTTTTACTACTCTGAGAGTAACCAACGAGCACACAGTTCATCTGATGGCAAGTCATTCCTGCGGCCCATGACATCTACATTCATCCTTGACAAGAAATCATAATGCAGATGCGTTGTCACCCTCGAGGACCGAGATGGAATGCCTCGTCACCAGTAAATAAAGGTATCCGGATCCCTACACTCACCAGAGGAATAAGAGCGGCATTATGCTGATATTTTACACTGGTATTCTGTGAGGGTGTGGTCCTACCCCGCTCGAGTTGTCCCATTAATTCCGCAGCTAGAGAAAAAGTGCAGTGTATCTGCACCATTTCAGCTAGACCTTTCTGTTACGTTAATCATTATCAGCCTGCGGGCAATCCGTTGTTGGATATGGGCATCTCCCAAGCGGCGCCATTTTGCCTTTCAGATTGATTTTAATCTTCAGCTTCACGTAGACATATAGATTATCTGGGGATTACCAGAGACTATAATAGGGTGAAGTGAGATCCGAAGGAAGGGGCAGGATACAATTCAAACAACTCTGCTCTACTTGCGAATGGGTCAGTTTTCCACTCTTTTGCTATCATCAGGACAAAGTATTTACCGAGTTAAGCCAGGACAATAAAAAAACATCCATAACTAAAATGCTGTACATCAAATTAAGATCGGAAAAAACGGAATGCCGTATGAAATTCATTTTATTTTATTCAAATTAAGTAAGTAATAGACTACTGCAGCCTTTAATTGAAAATGATGATACTTAGAAAACATATTTTATTTTATTTATAGTTTATAGCATTTACATTTACGAAAATATTTATACGGAAGTCGGACTTATGACTATTGTCACTCTCTACCAGTTCAAAAATATCTGACTAAATTAAAATATAACTATGTGCTTAAAAATTCATCCAAGATACATCATACATCCAAGATTCTTAATATTAATTAAATCGAAGAAATAAAACTTGTCAATTAAATCTTGATAAACTTCCTGATGAGATAGGAAAAAAACTATTTAGATTCCGTAGAAGTACAATCATTTTGAATTCAAAACTCTCAAGGGTCGATTCAAAGTCCATTCCTTGTATTTTACGGGGAAAGTTTATTTTCTCTTTTACACATTTTCCACCGACACCTGAATATTTTATAAGCTGCGTATCTTTCAAATAGAGTGTCTTGGTGTAAAATATCTTACGTAGACTCGTCACTCATTCGTGGCAATAGTAGTTGATTTTTACTAGGAATTGTCTCTGTACACTTTGTATTTTACACGGAAAGTTTTTTTTCTCTTTTACACATTTTCCACCGACATCTGAATACTTAATAAGCGGCGTATCTTTCAAAGAGAGTGCCTTGGTGTAAAATATCTTACGTAGACTCGTCACTCATTCGTGGCAATAGTACTTGATTTTTACTAGGAATTGTCTCTGTCCACTTTGTATTTTACACGAAATGTATATGTTTATTTTTTTAATTATCAGGTTCAGTATACGTTTTTGATGTTACATTGCTACTTTAAAATAATTAATAAAAAACATAATAAGCAAAATTTATATATAACTTTTATATTTTACTTTAAATTAGTTTAGTTTAACTAAATTATGTATAACCATTGATAAACAAAGCAATCGGGAAGTAAAAATATAAATATCTACATATAGTACAAAAATTATTATCTTAAATATTTAATATGTATGTAGTTCATTAAAAGACACAATCGCGAGTATTAAATATATTTAAAAACAGTTATTTTATTCTTTTCATTATAAAGAGCAGTGAGGCATATATGTTCTTAGCAACCCCGCCTGATATCACCTGGTGTTTACCGGTAGCATAAGTATAACTAATTGTTATAACATTTCAATATATTTCCATAATATTAAACACATTTTTAAATGACACAAACATTTCTCTAGTTTCTCAGTCTAAAAATGAACAAAATCTTTTAGTCGTTAGTAGTTTTTTTAGTTTGAACTCAGCCAAACATATCAGCCTTTTTTCAGAGAAATCTCACAAACAGTAAATGAATAAGAAAGAAATCGTCTCCTAGAGTTGTTTTTCATTTTCTAGAAACCATATATTTCATATACTTTTTTTTATAAAGCGATGATATTTTGTCGGCATAAATCTCGTTGCTAACAAGCAGTACTTGGCGTCTTGTCAGAATGAAGTATAAATCAACGTTAGTAAAATGCGGCCTCATTCCTAATTTGGCAGTGATCCTTAATAAATAGTTGAGGGAAATACTGGCGGGCTCTGCGGCGGCGTCCCTGGGGCCAGACTCTGTCTGACTTGTTTGCGGCTCCCAGACCCAATTTTCTGAATTAGGTTATGGTTTAATCAATAATAAGTTTAGAGTTTATCTCCAGTCTTCAATGATATTAACGACGAAAACTTTATCACTTTAAGACTCTTAAAAAGCTTCAATAAAGCGTTTTCCAATATTATAGTGTTTACACTGATAAAAATTTGAAAAAAAAACGAGAGTGTAAACCCGATATCATCAAAAAACTTACAAAATTAGTAACTTTTCTTTTATTTTTCTAATTAGGTAACAATTTTATTTTAAAGTAGTCTTCCACAGGGTACACCATATAGACCACTTTTTCTCATAAGTGATTTTAAATTAATATCAACAAACCATAATTAATATAAATGATAATAAGATAAATATTAAAAAAATGTACTAAAAAAAACTATATTAACAGTTAATTGAAGCTTAAAGCTCGCGCATAAGTTGAAGTTCGTTAATGTTGCAGATCGCAACGCAATGTGCCAGGAAGTACCTCATTAAAGATGGCGATACGGGGAGCAGCAGGTCTATAGAGCATTGTTTAATTCTATAAGTATTGATCATTTGGTTTCATGGTCTTTAACTTATAGCTAATGCAGATGGAAGCTAATGCGGATTATATATATATAAATAGCACACAGTCGTTTTAACGAAAAGTCCTGCCTATGACGTCAACTGTTCATGATAACAATAAGAAATAAGGATGCGGATACGTTGTCACCCATAAGAATTAAGAAAAAATGATTTATCACCAGTCTGTCTGTATTTTTGTGACCACCGTAGAAAATAAATTAGGTCAAATCTACATACATATGGGATATTTTATAAAATCATATTAGAATTTGTATAGTCATAAAAACTTATTTAATTAATATACGATATATATATATACAGTGGAATCTCCATAACTCGAATGTCACGGGAAATGCAACAAAAATCGAGTTTCCAACATACTTATTGAGGCTTAACAAGAATTAGATACAAAGAATTTTACTGCTAAAATTTCGATTTAGTAATCCTTTTGGATTTTATTACTTGAGTGTATTGTAAATGTGTTATTAATACCTCGAAATATATATATATATATATATATATATATATATATATATATATATATATATATATATATATATATATATATATATATATATATATATATGTATCTAATAAGTTTACAAAATTTCAGATTATTCAGACGTCCAGAAATATGTAAAAATTATTTAAAAATTCCATTTTCGTTTCCATTTATCCATATACAGATACAGATCAATTGTAGGTAATTATAGATCAGATAATAAAAGTTTAATAAAAAGGCTGAAGATTAAATGAGAAATATAAATAATTTTATATTTGTAAAATTATTTATATTTCTCATATTAATCTTCATTTTCAATTGAGTAAATTGGTAAATCATTTAAGTTTACTATCAATCGGTAAAATATATTCAGATACACAAAACAGACATAAACAGACACAAAAAAAACACAATTGTTATCGTAAATTAACAATCGGATAATCTACTGCGAATAAATTTCGTGAAAAGCGAGGAAAATTTCATTAATAAAGTCGAGGGTAACTCATCAAATTGTACAGATTTAACGAATTCGCTATGCGATGCAATTGAATCGACTCGTAGCTCTTCAACCGCATTTTGGGAAATTATCCTTATTTTAAATTCTCCTTCATTACGCAATTCTTATTGTGTTTTTTTTCGTTTATTATTTACGTAGAATCATTAAAGTCTGCTTTTCATTGTACCATAATGAGTTGTTTATTCGCTATATAAATGTTTGTTGAAATGTAAAACTTGTTGTGTTGCTCCAGCCCAATATTAATTATTTAATAACATTTTACGATACGAACGTATCGAAGTATATAATATATACTCCATCCAGCGACTCGATCACAGATTTGAGCATTCTCAGTTCACAGCGTGACGACGCATTATATATTATGTCAAAAAATATAAATATATCCATTAATATAATGCACTTTATAAAATGCTACGAGTATTTTCTTCACAGATAAATTACGAATTTGTTCTAATAAAAATCGGTGTGCAATAGAAATATATTAGATAAATATATTTTTGCGTATATAAGAAAAAATAAATATGATATAAATTGACACGAAACCCTAGGATGGCGCCATGACGGCTGTCAGTTTTGGCGCGAAGCCAGCGTCTGAGCGTGACAGGGAACGTTCCGAAATGCGGTTGTAGTAATACCTGTTGATTGAACTATCGCTCAATGCTGTGAATCGCTAATGAGAATTTTTGAAATGAACTCCTAGAAAAAATTATTTCTTTGCTAACCCTTATTGATATAATCTAATAAAATCTAATAAATCTAATGAACCTATATTGATACTAAAGTTATGACAAAGAAAGTAAAGGAGGCAAGTTAATTTTACCTATAACCTAAGAATATGATGAGTGAAAGACGGTATAGAGTTTAATTTCTTATTATACGTAACACAACAGCTCTAGCAACTAGATAACGTAGTATTCTAGAAAACATGGTCCTTTTTGAATCAAGGCACCCTATTCGTTCAACAGTCAACATCTAGCTGCGGCGTGGCTCTGCGAGTGCTTGTCTATGTGTGTTGTGCCTTGTGTATGTATTTTGCAAAGTGAAATAAAAGTTTCTTTAATACTTTTTAACAGCCTGCATTTTAATGTTTTCAATTTGACCCTATTTTTTTTAATTAATACATAATTAATGTAGTTCCAATCTGGATATCTGTATTCTGTACCTATGTTCATCGGCCCTATCAACCCACCCGAGTTGATTGGCCATTGGATTGGAAAATTGTAATCATCGATTCAGGGATCATAATCCTTTATACAGCGATTTTTAATATTCAATTGATATTGAGTAAAGGTTAGAGAACGGTCATTTGGGTCCGTTCGGAAGGGAGCTCGCTCGAGCTAAAATTTCGTAATTAAATGCCTAAAAAGAAATTAAATGTCTTTGAGTGTATAACGAAAAGTAAAAGGACTACATCGTATTTCATTGGTGTGTATAATTTATATATATTTTTTTATTTATTACTTTAAGAGTAACAAATGCAGCCCATGACATCTGAATTCATCCTTGACACGGAATCATAATGCAGATGCGTTGTCACCCTTGCGGACTTAGATTGAATGCCTAGTCACCATCATCCATAAAGTTCACCGGATCTCTGCACTGATCAGACGAACACACAGCAACATTATGCTGCTATTTTACGCTGATTTTCAGAAGCACGAATATGTCAGGTGTGTAGGAATACGCATTTTTAAATAAAACCGTAAAATCGTGGTTTAGCGCTAAGCAACCGAATCTTATGGGTGACGATGTATTCTATCTTAATCCTAAGGGATAACAACGCGTTTGCATAATTCTCGGATTTCTCTTATCTCTTATCGAGTAAAAATATGGGTGTCACGAGCAACAGCCCTTATAGGAAGGCCGTCCATTTGTGACCATTTATTTCAGAAATAAAACTAGTACTTTATTCTGTTCATTATCAATCAGGACGTCCCTCCATCTAGCCTTACTCTACCATTGTCATTACGAGTTTGCCACTCTAGAATCTTTCTTCCCTAACGCTTATTAGTTTTACGAACTATGTGGTAGACCTATTGAGTTACTGATCTCTTGATTTGACCTTCGTCGGTCGTATTTGTTTTAATACGAATGTCGATCACAAATAGACAACGCGCATAGACTTCATGGCTCTTTGAGTGACTAGGCTTGCTCATGCAGCCAGCAGTAAACTCCTTGGATGTGGACTTAATGGGAAGTGAAATTGGTTAAAATTATAAACAGAATCCATCCACAATTATAACGTCAATCTTACACGGGTTATTTTACACTTCACGAGGTCGAAGGTGATTATAACTGAACAAGGACAGGAGGGTGTGGCTTATGTCATGGGACTACATTATTTAGTGTTATAACAATATTTGTATTTGCGTGTAGTGTGAATGATTATAGTACTTTATTGCTTGACAAATTCTATGCGGCGTTAATTGAGTGAGAGAGTCTGATGACTGATTCATTATTTTGGCCCTTTCGCTCGCACGTTACAATTTATGGACATCGATAAAATTTGAATTATTATATACAGAACTAATATTTTCTTATAGTTTCACTAGTAGATGTTATATTCGATTGTTTTCGTATGTGGTTAGTCCTCAAGGATGACGACGCATCTAGTTTATGACTTCTTATCGTGGGTTTAAGAATGTGGGTATCAGAAACCGTGACAGAACCATGCTGCTCATGCAAATCATTTACAATCGGGGTCCTATCTACTTGTTTACCACGCCAAAAAAAACTATTCTCTATGATGATGACGATGTAGATGGTTACATCGTATAGCCATGCTGCGACTGAAAAGTAAGTAGGTACGAATATGTCGGTTCGATTAGAGGAATGGCACACCGGAAAACATCAACGGAAGGAACCATATTATCCTAAACCGTCTCATGTCGTTTAGGCTGTTGGAGTGATAGTCGATATTTATGGCAATGATAATATATTATAATAGCATTGTAGAATTAAAAGAAAAAAATGGCATTAATTTGCTTAAAGTAAATATGACGTAATCTTATTTACTGTTAATAGTGTATTCTACTCTTAATTAAAAATGTCTATAAATCTCAATATCCTGTTGGGATTGTGGTAATTAGAAGGGCAAAGTGATTTCAGAAAATATCCTATTATTTGTATATACTTAACTCTTTCTTGTTCAACTTTCTAGTTATTTTGTTTTAAAAACTAGGTTTATATATACCTAATTTCCAGCTAGAATATGGATGTGTCAACTCTACTGGGGACAGATCACACCCTCACAGAAAACCTGTGCGAAATAGCAGCATAACGCTGCTGTGTTTTGTCTGGTGAGTGAAGGGATTCGGAGATCTTTATTACTGGTGACGAGTCATTCCGTCTCAGTCCTCAAGGGTGAAAACGCATCAGCATTACGATTCCTTGTCAAGGATGAACGTAGATGTGATGGGCCGCAGGAATCACTTGACATCAGGTGAACTGTGTGCTCGTTTGTAACTCAATGTCTCTATTATATCTAATATATCTCAATGTATAGAATATCTAATGTAATAATAATAATGGCAAGTGTAGCGACCCAGTTATTTTCCACCTTAGTTCTCAAGGATGAAATCGTATCTTGCATCTTTGTTGATGCAGATGTTATGAGCCGCAACCACCACTTATCATCAGGTTAACTTCCTTGTCGCTGTCTTCATCTCTATCACGTACAATTGAAGTTGTTAGTAGAGAAAGTAAAAAGTTACGAGTAACTTGCAAACAAATCTCGCTAATAAATACATAATTTAAATATTTGTTTTTTTCTTTATTATATTTTATCTATCTATCTATATATTATATATTACTTGTTTCTGTCCACATACATAATCTGCCCCCATGAAATCTATCCGGGTTCTTTGTTTGACACTAAGTTAACAAATGGTGTACCATCCATCAAAAGATATTGTCGGGAAGCGGGAGTTAACAAAGCAAACATAAACTATATTACGTTTAATGTAATGCGTACTACAGAAGCGATGACAGCCTAGCAGGTAGGTAGGTAGTGAATAGGTACATTACATTGGTTTCACGATCTACTAAATAAAATCGAATGTCTTTATTCAATACTAGTCGTATTACAACTGACATATGTAGTTTACTTATGAATCGATTTCAACGGGCCAAACATAAAATATTATTCCAAGTTTCTCTTAATATACGAGTATCAAATATACTAATATAATAATGATAACTATCGTTGAAGTTTATTGTCAAAATAAAAACAAACAAACAAAAAGTCCTTGTATATATTGAAGACTAAATTTTACCTGTTGATGATCAAAATAGTATTTAAGCTCGGAAAAAGAATGCCACACTCCCGAGAATTATTGGCAAAAGAAAATCAGTGGTACTAATTCTTTCCAATTATATACCTATCATTTAAAAAGCCTAAACGGGTCATATTATTTCCAAGATGGTTATATCGTTAATTAATTATACATTTAATAATCACTTATAACAAACACTAACAGAAAATCGTTCGATAAATTTTAAACGGGTTTTATTATGAAAGAGTTAACTTATTTCCTTATTATTAATTACCTTTTTAATGTTATCAAAATACTTGTAGTGTTATGTTTGATTCGAAACAAATATATTTATATTTAAAATAAAATTCAAGATACAGACAAAATATGAAATTACCATCAGTTTTTATTATATTTTATCTATCTATCTATATATTATATATTACTTGTTTCTGTCCACATACATAATCTGCCCCATGAAATCTATCCGGGTTCTTTGTTTGACACTAAGTTAACAAATGTTGTACCATCCATCAAAAGATATTGTCGGGAAGCGGGAGTTAACAAAGCAAACATAAACTATATTACGTTTAATGTAATGCGTACTACAGAAGCGATGACAGCCTAGCAGGTAGGTAGGTAGTGAATAGGTACATTACATTGGTTTCACGATCTACTAAATAAAATCGAATGTCTTTATTCAATACTAGTCGTATTACAACTGACATATGTAGTTTACTTATGAATCGATTTCAACGGGCCAAACATAAAATATTATTCCAAGTTTCTCTTAATATACGAGTATCAAATATACTAATGTAATAATAATAATGGCAAGTGTAGCGACCCAGTTATTTTCCACCTTAGTTCTCAAGGATGAAATCGTATCTTGCATCTTTGTTGATGCAGATGTTATGAGCCGCAACCACCACTTATCATCAGGTTAACTTCCTTGTCGCTGTCTTCATCTCTATCACGTACAATTGAAGTTGTTAGTAGAGAAAGTAAAAAGTTACGAGTAACTTGCAAACAAATCTCGCTAATAAATACATAATTTAAATATTTGTTTTTTTCTTTATTATATTTTATCTATCTATCTATATATTATATATTACTTGTTTCTGTCCACATACATAATCTGCCCCCATGAAATCTATCCGGGTTCTTTGTTTGACACTAAGTTAACAAATGTTGTACCATCCATCAAAAGATATTGTCGGGAAGCGGGAGTTAACAAAGCAAACATAAACTATATTACGTTTAATGTAATGCGTACTACAGAAGCGATGACAGCCTAGCAGGTAGGTAGGTAGTGAATAGGTACATTACATTGGTTTCACGATCTACTAAATAAAATCGAATGTCTTTATTCAATACTAGTCGTATTACAACTGACATATGTAGTTTACTTATGAATCGATTTCAACGGGCCAAACATAAAATATTATTCCAAGTTTCTCTTAATATACGAGTATCAAATATACTAATATAATAATGATAACTATCGTTGAAGTTTATTGTCAAAATAAAAACAAACAAACAAAAAGTCCTTGTATATATTGAAGACTAAATTTTACCTGTTGATGATCAAAATAGTATTTAAGCTCGGAAAAAGAATGCCACACTCCCGAGAATTATTGGCAAAAGAAAATCAGTGGTACTAATTCTTTCCAATTATATACCTATCATTTAAAAAGCCTAAACGGGTCATATTATTTCCAAGATGGTTATATCGTTAATTAATTATACATTTAATAATCACTTATAACAAACACTAACAGAAAATCGTTCGATAAATTTTAAACGGGTTTTATTATGAAAGAGTTAACTTATTTCCTTATTATTAATTACCTTTTTAATGTTATCAAAATACTTGTAGTGTTATGTTTGATTCGAAACAAATATATTTATATTTAAAATAAAATTCAAGATACAGACAAAATATGAAATTACCATCAGTTTTTATTATATTACATGAATTACTTTTAATTTTATTACACTATTCGTTTCAATACATTAATGTTCTTTTGAAATAATTGAAATTGGGGCAGCAGCTATTCAACTTTTACATTGCGGTAACTCTTTAATAGCAAATTAAAAAGCCATTGTGCTACAATGAAAGAAAAACACAGACTAATGATACTACGTAAAAAATATCCAGGTCGTAGATTTTTGAAAATTGATAAAAAGATTCAAGAATTTTCATAACGAAGGAGAATTTAAAATAGAGATAATTTCACAAAATGCAGTGATAGAAATACTAGTCGACACAATTACTGAATAATCACGACTACTATCGGCTACTGATGAGATTTTTATTTCGAATTACTGAACTTAATTGGTATTTTTTTATAGATTATGGTATGGTAGTAAGGTGGAATGCCAACCATCACGATGATGAGGATGAGATTTTGAATTCTGTTGGTATATGAGTATATTATTATATATTTTGTTATCATAGTAAGGGTGAGAATTTTATTATTATTTATATTTTTTTTATTATAATTAATTTATATATTTTTTTGAGCTACACTGCAGTTTGTTTCTAGTTGCAGAATGAATGGCTGACCCATTCCCTCGACCGGGGTAGGTTACCACGTATACCGCCGTGAAAAATTATAGAAAATGCAATAAACTCTGGGTAAAATCAGAAAATACTATTTGGAAATAATTTTAATACAGTATATATATATATATGTATATATGTGTGTGTGTATATCATATATTCTTCGGTTATAACTTTAAAAGTAATATCCAAATATTATTTTTTTAAAATAGGAACAGAAAAGCAATTTTGCAATCTTAAAATACGTCTAAATTTATTTTTAAAAAATAAATTCTAAATATAAACCGTCTAGAATACATTCAAAAACATAACAATAGATATTCAAAAATAGAATGTAATAAAGCCATTATCAACTTTCCACAGTCATGCAGCAGAGAAAAGAACGTTATTCCATTTTTATTCCGCACTAGTTTCTCCTTTCCGCTCAGTCTTTTGTTTACGTTCCAAGAAAGCCGTTCCCAACTCCTTTAAACTTATTTCATTAAGTTTACTGCAAAGGCATATTGTAGATTTCTTTGTGGTCCATTTACATTGTTGGATATTTTAAAGCTGTGGGAATTAGCAATTGGCATATTAAAGTTTGTTTATGAATCTTCGGAAAAGGATTTTTTTTCAGTAAATAAAGTGAGATGCCAAGCTCTTAGCCTTTTGTGTGTCACTGCGTGTGTGAAAGAAATAAATGTTAGTGATGGGCTGAAATTTTCTATCATCATTCCAGCTCATCACTAATCCAATGCAGCATAGGCCTGCCCAACTGATTCTGGGCCACCTGCATCCATCGAGTTCCCGCATACTTACGTAGGTCGTCAGTCTATTCAGGGGGGGTTTTTTTAACCTGGGGATATCCCTTTATATATATATATAGATATCGCCCCCGCGAGGACGGGTTAGGGCGAACTCGCACCGACTGAAACCCCACGGTGGTCGCCACCAGCGTTGCCGAGGGGTCGCGGGATCTCCGTCAGGAACGCAACCGCAACCCACCTGCGTTTCGCTGGGATAGCCAGGGGCGTGCGTGATGGTCGCACCCCCCTGACCTTTCGCGGAACTATCACGACGACACGGTATCACTTCGTGCCGACGTTCCCGTGGATGTCGCTAATACTGGACGGTCGGAGCATCTAGTGGCCTGCGATGACCAATACGAGGTTGTCGAACGTTCTCTAACCTTCCTTCCCCATCGGTTATCGGTTATGATCACTATTACCACATCTTAATGATCCATTGAGATATATCGCTTAGTCCTTCTGTTTTCCATCAAATAGCTAAAATTATAATTTATTATAGTATATGCAAAGGTTAAGTTTTTTCTCATTAATTTTATTTTATTTATTTATTTATATACATCGAACTGGTGGTTAGAATAGAATTAAATGTATTTAACAGAATATAATATATAATATATTTTTAGTTATTAATGTAGGTACTTGCATGTATTGCTCAACATTTTTATTGAAAATATTATTGTCAAGTAATATTCTCGACAAACCTCTGTGCTTTTCTGAATGTTATTTTTTGTAATTAAAATGTTATGTACTCTTATTATAAATAAATAAATAAATAATAATAATAAATACGTGCATTAGGATTTCTAATAATATAATTCCACTTACAGGCGGCATGCATTTAAAAACAATTTACGTACAATAACTTAAAATTAAATGTTTAACATTTTCTAGGTGTATGTATATATACAGGATTATTGTTAATTCGACGTATTCCCGCTAGGCTATACTATTTGCGTTTATTTTAACCTCCATATGCATTATGCAAAAGTGAACCATTTTTGATTTTACGTTATATCTTGCAAATAGGTTTAATGCGCGTACCCAATCCTTAGAACTTAAGTTTAGTTCGAATAAGAATTTGCGCCTGCTTCCTTTGTGATATATTTTTTTCAGTTTCCTTGAAATACGATCCTAGTTGTTATGCATTATTGGAGAGCTAAGAAAACGGTTATGTTTTCAAAATAATCTGCAAGCCAAGTTTTTTTAATGTTTTTTTTTGTTTTTAAGGCATTTAAGTGGAAAAGAATCTCAAAAAAATATTGAAATAATATCGTTTTACGACTCGCATTTTTAAATTTGGATCGATTATTGTTGTTTTACTATTGATCAATAACCAATGTTTAATCGTTTTTATAAATCAGAAGAAAAAATGAGATTTAAATTGATACTTTTTAAATACATTTTTGATGTTGCATTTTTGACTCATTTTGATAAAAGTTGATAATTCAAAAATGGTTCACTTTTACGTAATGTATATGGGGGTTAAAATTATCGCAAATAGTCACCCCCATAACCCCCTAACGGGAATACGTGGAATTACCAATAACTCGGTAAATAAAAAAATAAATTTAAATTTAGGGAGATAAGACCTACATTTTATTGGCTGGAAATTATAGTCATATAAATTTTATTTTTGAAAATCGATATTTTGTCAATTGTAGATCAGAATATAAAGAATAATATATTTATGATGAAGTGATGATAGCGTAATAGCTAGAAAGCGAAGCCAGACTCACGATCTAAAACGTACAAAAAGTTTTGCTTTTGCCCTCTGAAATTAAAAAAAAACTCCAGCGGCTTTACCCGTCTGAAAATTTGCTAGCCTTTTTGTCTATCTACCGCAATTGGAATGAACATGAGAGTTTATACTCTACATACTGGCATAAATATTTATTTATTTATTAACTTTTGTACAACTAACATATGCACAAAGGCGGACTTAATGCCTAAGGCATTATCTACCACTCAACCTTGGGAGGGTTCAGACAAATCAGGGTAAGGACAGATGAATAATAATAAAGAAAAAAAGAAACATACAGTACATCTAAATACTTATACAATTGAAAATACCCACAAAAAACTAGGAATAAGGTCTAGTCTAATTGCTTATGCGTAAATATCTAGCAATTAGCATATAACGTTTTATAAAAGCTTTGTCCCGCATTGTCATTGAGTTTACGTCTTTATAATAAGTACCCAAAATAAATATAAATATATCCGCTTCATCATTTATCTTTCGTATTTTATTATACGACCTATAATTATAAAGGCGTTACGCCCTTAAGATGAAAGTTTGGGAGCTATTTCTCAACAGATTGGCAAAATTATCTCAATATTAAATAATTATGTATTTTCATATATCGTAAAAGTATAAAAAAATTATTTGTTATATACATATTTCTAGTTATATATGTATTTTATAATTACGTATATGTTGTTTTATTTATACAATATAATTAATATAACTGTATTTAAATCATGACCAAGTTTTTAAGCATACACCTCATTTCATCTCTGCATCACCCTAAGGTTGATTGGTAGAGAATGTTTAATGCATTAAATCTATTTAAACATACTATATATAAAGCTTAAATAAATAAATATAATTTGAAGAACTCTTATTGTTATTATTTATTTTTAAACTGGTAGCTCAGTGTCGAACCACTTGTAGCGACACCATTGAAATGGTTATTTGTAATTTGGTAAAATATCGTGAGGAAACCTGCTTGTTTAAGAACTAATAAAAAAAAATATTGCGAAGACATGGGAAGTCCGCAGTAGAGTCGCGTGGTGTATTATGTTCTGACAGTCTCTCTAGAGCCTATATATATAGCCGCTGCTTTATTTATGTATGAATGTATGAATGTAATCTATTAATGGGTAGACCGTTGGAGATAACCTGAACAAAATAAGAATAGAATAATTTCGACTTTATGACGGACAGACGGCCAGACGTGATGAAGCACGTTGTCTATACTTTGCAATGATGTTATTAATATTCTTGTTTAATTAAATTGGAGAAGATTTTACGTCTGTTAAGTTCATTGACTTTTGAATACAAGAGAGTTATAGGCTAATATTAAGTAAAATAAAATACGAGGTTCTCTCATTAATTGGAGTCTCATCGACGTTGAAACTATATAAAGTAGGATGAGATCTCCTTAATCATAACGAGTACAGATGCCAAATTAATGACGGTGGAATTAATTTGGAAGGTGGTGTTATTATTTCAAAAAGGACATAATAAAAATATATTTTACACGGAATGAGCGAAATACAACTAAATGCAACACGAATTGTAATGGTAATAACTTTTATTTTACAAATAAAGAACACGGACGTAATTACTGTAATGAATAGAATAAAATTCATTTGACCTGACCTCATTGAATGAAATATATTTTGAGTGGATTTGAGTTTATTTATTTATTATAATGAAGCTTCCAGCTCGTAAGATTAATACATTATCGACTTTAATATAGATAAATCATAAATTTAATGAACTTATATTATGTAATTATTATAACGTGCAATTAGAAATATGAGTGATGTTTCATTGTTATAGTTTATCTAAATAAAAATCAAAAAAGTTTATTTACATTAAAACCTTAAACATTAATTCACCCATTTTGAGACATCCGTTTAAGTAAGTATTTACTTGGACTTGCTCTTCCGTATTTAACAAGTGTTGTTTTACAAACAAACATAATTATCCTATAGACTATATTATTATATTAAATAGTAGACAATTAATATTATAACCAGTTAAGGAAAGTATTAGAATTTTAACCTTTTGTATTGTGGACCATTTGTTTACGTGTGTTTGTGTGTGTAACAAATAAATGCTAAATGATTCATATATATATAAATATAAATTACGTGGTAAGTTATTCCTTAAACTTAACTCACTTAACAACCTGTATAAAGTCCATGTAAGATGACGAAATTAAACAACATTTTAAAAGATTATTCTAGATCAAAAAAATATATATTAATCTATGTGTTTGTTCTAGCACAAAAACACGTATATATTCGTGAACGTTTACGATCGTGCCGAGTATCGCCACTTCAAGCTAACAGCGTAATGCTGTACAGGCTCTGCTCAACTAGTTTTATATTCGAATGAATAAGGGCTTTGTTTTTACAAGTGATGAACGAAAGGCGTTTTGGGGTCTACCAAAGTTTTGAATTATATTCCTTACATATATTATTTGGATTTAATTACCGGTGCCGTGTATGATAAATTCGAAGTCAAAATTTCTTTACTCGAACTGGAGTAATTTCTTTTTCTTTCGTTAACGTATTTTTTTTAAAAAAAGGTTTTATTTTTAATTGGCTCTATATAGGCATAATGGAGACCACAGAGACTCTGATATTGGAGATATTTTCACCATTTTCTGGTTGGTGCAGCCCACTGAATCTACATAAATCCATCTTCAACAATTAGTTGTAGATGAACATTCTGTGTCACCCCCGAGGACTGCTGGTAGATCAGATCATATCCACGTATAGACATATGATTATAAATTTAAATTAATGAACTCGTAGAGTCATAGATTATATATTAGAATAAGAAATTGTAATATTTTTTAATTTATGTGCCTAAAGTTTAATACCGATAAAAATAATTTAAAAATTTAACCCCGTTAGCTTCACACTTGTACCACGCACCATATTTTGTACATTAGCCGCCCGGCACTTAACGGTGCTTCTGTTAATTGAATCGTTTCGTGCGATGGCGACTGCCTCTGCTAACGACCGCGATGGCACTGCCCTGAGCTTCAATGTCTAGGTCTGGTTTGTTTTGAAGATAGAACCGAACGAGACATTTCAGGTTCCGTACGTTTTATTTAACAATTCTTTGTGATTCTTTTTTTCAATGAAAATTTGAAAACCCCACAATGTACTATTACAGGATTCCTCGTTTTTTTTTTTTTTTAATAATATTAGCAATAGCAATTAAACATTACTTGTATTCCGGTTAACCACTCCAACTAAGCTGAAAATGCTTGTGCTAGGAGATAATGTAATGGTGGTAACGAAAAGGTAATGGTGGATACGAACCTACGATCTTAAGTTCCGCAGGCAGTACCCTAAACCGTTAGGCTATTGATGATGATCGATGATCTTTAATGAGATGATAATCAGGTGATATTCTTTATTATCTCAATAATTATAATAATAATAATCCTTAGATTCCTCAAATATTAAGCTTTTCATCTTTACAGGCTGTGATATATCGAGTTTATTTTTTTATTAAACTAACATTGAAAAACGAGCGCACCTAGTTCACCTGATGATGACTACGCTCCATAAACATCTCATCTCTCGAAATGAACACGTGTTGTCACCCCTGAGTACTAATGTGGAAAATGTGGAAAGAAACAAACTTCAGTGGTAGAGCTACACTGCAGTTTGTTTCTAACTACAGAATGAATAGGTCAGCCCGACCGGGGTAGGAGCACGCCCTCACAGAATACCGGCGTGAAATAGCAGCATAACGCTGCTATGTTTCGTCTGGTGAGTGCAGCGATCCGGAGATCTTTATTACTGGTGACGAGGCATTCCAGCTCAGTTCTCGAGGGTGATAAATCATTCTTTGTCAAGTGTGAATGTAGATGTCATGTGCCACAGGAATCACTTGCCATCAGGTGAACTGTGTGCTCGTTTGTTACTCAATGTAAAAATAAAAAAAGATATCTTAAATTTAAGCGTAAAGTTGGAAAATTAATACGAAATTATTCATAACTTGAGTTCTGAGTCCTATTAAAAAAAGTTAGATCATATCCGGCCGTACTGTCCCCGTCTCTTAACCCATATGCAAGGAAGTGTAAAATTTTCAGCTCAGTGAGACTCACTGCACATTGAGACTCCTTCAGTGACCTGTTTTCTTTTTCAAGCTCGGGAAATCCGTTGGAAATTTTTAAACATTTCACTGCTGAAATGCTTCGATGCAATAGTAACGGAATTAAAAAATATATATTGCGTCAGTCGCGTTAGGTTTTATATTATGAACGAAACGATGTTCAAATTTTGTGTAGAACGTAATTTTTAAGACTGTCATTAAAATTTAAATCGCACCCAATTTAGTAATCAAATTGAGTGCTTTTTAATATTTAGGTATAAGGCGTGATACATCTTAGACAGATGTTTTATGGCATAGTCAGTCTATAGCTAGAAAGAGGTAACACTAATGGCCGACCAAATCCGGACAAGTGCCACAAGATATCCCTGCAAAATTGAGTGATGCTCCTTTGATTTATTTCTATGGCTGGTCACTGTTAGCCCAGGGCTTTTATAGCTTCACCGGGTTTAAAGATGACGGAGCGCTTAGGGCAGTCGGCCGAGACCTTTATTAATGGGTAACCAGCGCAAGGGTTCCCAAGAGGGAGCCTCGGTTTAGACTGTTACCTGGGGCGCGAAAGCAACTGACTCGAGGGTATCCGAGAGGGCCGAACCCTTACTTCTTACTTCTGACGGATTAAAACTCCTTTGATCCAATACCTAAAAACTAGACATTTCATGTTAACTTCCGAGAGAAGAGAAACGAAAAGAGGACGCCTTTGCATTTTATTGAACGCGCTTAAGGGCTTGGAAGTTCTAGCTCTGTATACAAAGCAAAACAAAATATTGAAGGCAATGTTTTTTGCATTTTGTACCATTGCTTAAATGCAATAATGTAAGTAAATTATTAAATAATAACAAATTCCTGTAATATATGCGTGAATTTGCTCAAATCCATATATTAACGTCCTAGATAATGAAATGTTCCATTACAGCTCTGCGGATATACGTAAATATACGAAGATACGCGCGAGCAAAATTTAAACCGTCAGCTGAATACAAATCCGCAATAACCGTGAAGAGATCCGTAACATTTGCATTCTGCGGTGAAATCCGAAAGTGGCAAACACAATTGCGTTATTCGCGGCAATGCTGTGGAATTTTCGCGTTTCACTAAACTTTTATTGCATGGTTACTTGTAAGATTCTCTAACAAGATTTTTTTATTACATTGTGAGTAACAAAACGAACACACCGTTCACCTGATGCAAGTGATTCCTGATTGACAAGGGAATCATAATTCAGATGCGTTGTTACCCTTGAGGACTGAGATGTAATGCTTCGTTACCAGTAAATAATGGTCTCCGGATTCCTTCATTCTTCAGACGAAACTCTTCAGCATTATGCTGCTATTTTACGCTGGTATTCTGTGAGGGCGTGGTTCGCGGTGTCTTTTAGATTTCCTCACCAGCTCTTTAGAGACAGATATATGTTGATTAGTAAATCATATAAGTCTGTACAGAATTTCACTGATTAACGGCTTTGTGGAGTTCTAGTAAGAGTAATAATAGGACCAATATTTTTAAATTACAAATTTGTTATCTTGGTATCTTGTTATTCTTGGCATCGTGCGTATTGTTATGATTCGGGAAGAATATTAAACGTAAAATTATATTATTTTACTTTGTCGTATCTCGTCTACTGTCTCATAATACTCCGTCGCTTTACATAATTAGCACGAAAAACAGACACGAATCTCATCTTCACCGAACTATGATCACAGTTTCTCCGTAATCTACATAGTTCAACATCGCTCTTTTATTAAATGATCCAAACGTATGGAGATGGTCTATCTGAATAGACGCCGATCTCATTATATGATGGTAACTCCAATCTAGTTTCTTGCTGTAATATAAACGGGTAATCTCGACCATAAAAGGATCTCGAATATAACGCTGTTGTTTCCAAAAAAACAGGTAACGAGCCGTGGAATGCTGAATTTTTGTTATGGATGGACGTAGATGTTCGCTTGTACTGTAACGTTCCTGCACACTCAGAGATTCTACCGAAGAGCGTAATAACAAAGTAGCTTTTCCCTGCCAACACAGTGTTTGCATTACTTCACGTTGAAATGTTCAAGTCACAATACTAAAACACTGGGAAAAATATTATATCTCAAGTCTTTAACTTTCAGTAACGTTGGAGTACTATTTTTGATAATTTTTTCTTTGCATCTGTATGTTATTATTTATTCCGGTAATGTTAATATTTAAAGATCTTTCAAAGTTGCTATTGATAGACTTTTTGAATTTCTTTCGTTTATACAAAAGGTTTCGTAGATGTAGTCTTTTTGGCCGCAGTCATCACTAACCATCTGATCACAACCATGTGAACTGTGGGCTAGTTTGTCACCCCAAAAAGCACAAAAGACGGTATGAGATGGTACAAGTGTTTTTATATACGCTCTAGGTGTAGTGTACGCTCGAAGTCGATCGGATCGGGCGGGTTCACGTGAAGCGGCTGGGAGGGCATGGGCAAAGCGAATGCGAGCGAGCGCGAAATAGCAAATAAATGCAGTGGGGGGGGGGGGAAGGGAAGCAATAAATCACACTGAAATCTCGAGATGGCTCTCTCGCATCCTCGTAAACACAGACTTTAACGGTTAAAACATATATATACAAAGTATTAGAATCTTATTAAATAAGATAATAATTTGCTTAAATCAACTCTCTCCAAGCCGTTCGGTATGAATATAAGAACGTTTACTTCTGAAAAGCTTCAAGAAAGGTTAAATGGTCAACTGAGACATGGATGTAAATCAAAATAGCAGGTATTAATATGCATATATGTGTACATATATACGCAATGTGCGGTGTATATTGTACCTTCAGATGTGTCATGTGGCTTCATTGTCGTGGTCGTATACATATACATATATACATGTATATATATACATGTATATATGTAAAATAAAATATTCTATTTGAATATCTGTTTGGCCACGAATCTATGGGTTTACGCACTGTGTCCAAGGGAAATTACGCTATTGCTTGCTCCAAAGATTTTTAAGAGACTAAATTTCGCCGTGTCGTTTAGAGTACGCCATGTCGTCTAAAACTGACCATAATTTGAAGTCTAAAAGGTTGAGGTGTGGGCTAGATGAGGGTCGGTCTTCAGCTCTCATAAAGTCCGGAACGTTAGTTTCAAGCCAGGCTTGGGTAGTTCGTGCCTTGTGACCAGATGCAGAATCCTACTGGAAAGACCACGGTATATTTTTAAAAAGTGTGTTGTTGAGAGGTTTCACAACATGATCCATACATACACTTTGGCTGAAGTTTTCACTCCTTTTTCACAAAAATGTAGTTTTGTGACTCCTTGATAAGACACGCCCCACCATTCCATCACTGATGCATGATGATGACCACGTTGTACCTTTCCTACCACTTGAGCAGCTTCTTTAGAACTGTGAGCGTACACTTTATTATTTTGCTTATTGTAGTGTTCTTCAATCGTGAAAATTTTTTCATCGGTAAAGAGGATATTTCTGTGCCTTTAATCTGCGTATCACGACAGAAGGCGTTGATCGATCCACTCTCTTTAATTGTAAAGATTGATTTAGGGCATGTTCTGTATATTGACGATAAGCATCGAGCTTCAGGTCTTGTTTTATGATACGCGACAGAGTCCTAGCGGGAATCTTCATCTTACGCGATAATATTTTTTGCTTCCTAATGGGGTTTCGACGAATTCTGGCTTTAACAGCATTAACAACCTTTGTAGTTCTAACAGCACGCGGCCGCCCCGATCTTTTCTGGTCTTCGACAGAGGAAGTGTTGTTGATAGTACGATATACGAAAATACGGCTGATATCAAGCTTTTAAAATGTCTGGAATATGACCGACGGCTCCATACCCACTTTGTTCAAGGCGATCACTGCAATCCTATTTTCTTTAACACCCCATTCCATATTTTAATTTGATAATGAGCACGAAAAAATATGTGAAATGGCGCAAAATCGAAAGAAATTTTTAAAATAATATAAGTGTTCCAAATTCAAAATAATTAAAAAGTTGAAAAAAAGAAAAGTTTTTATGTAACAGTATTTATGGCCAGACTATATATATAAATATATATATATATATATATATATATATATATATACACGTATGCTGCGGTTGAACTAAAATAGTTGACTGGACGTACTATTTATACTGTTAGTGTCGTCTGATACCACACGATGCTTCCGTCCAGAACATTCCATTATTATTAAGTTATCTACGTAGCATCCGAGTTAACGACCGAAATTATGAAGTGTCAGTGGGCAGAGTTTATGAGTTGGAAGATGCATACAGCATCTTATTACACAATCATCTACACACATAGGACCCGGGATAGAGACAACACTTTTTATTAATTTTTTATTTCAAATAGAGTAACAAACGATCGATGAGTGCTAGATGATTCACGGTAATAGTACAATGTCGGATTCGAACTTACGACCTTAAGTTTCGCATACATAACACTAAATTATTAGGCTTATGGGACCTGGATATCGCGTGTGTTATTATTGAAATAATACTACTACAATTGAATCACAAGTGGTAGGTATGTGTTCGTTCATATCCGAATGTGCCCTACTCACGAACCTTCTACTTTTCAAAAACTGTAAGTCCAATAGGGCTAGCTAGTATAAATCCATGACAATAGGTCTTATGTAAACATATAAGTAGAGTCACATAAACACGGTCTGTATTGTAAATATAAGAAAACGTTAACTCTCGTTTCTTCTTTATTATTTTATTTATTTTATTAGGTTCACCAAACTAAATACATAATTACAAATGGGAATGATAAGTTCAAGAAGCGAGGTTTTAAACCTAAGTAGATGTACACGGCATGACTATGTAACACAACTACGAAAAAAGGTACAAAGTGCAGATTAAGTACTTAAAAATTAAAGGTTAATGTTTAAAAAAATTTAATGGTTATATTTTTGGGGTTTAGCAAAAAATAGGATATTATTATTATTTTATTGAGAGTAACAAACGAGCCCATTGTTCGCCTGATGGTAAGTCCTTCCTGGGGTCAATGACATCTATGTAAATACATTCTTGACAAGGTATCATAATGCAGATGCGTTGTCATTTTTGAAGACTGCTATAGCTCGTCACCAGTAATAAAGGTCTCCGGATCCCTACGCTCAGCAGACGAAACACAGCCGTATTATGCTGCTACTTTATGCAGGTATTCAGTGTGCTCCTGCCGCGGTCGAGCTGATCCATTCATTCTGCTGCTATAAACAAACTGCAGCGTAGCCCTACCACAGTTAAAGGTGTGGAACATCCTCAGGTTCTTTAGTCACGAACTAAATCGGCCTTTTTTCTCTAATCTTTTGTTTTAAACTATTTTGGAGTATTAAATTATTTTATACAGTACAATCTCCAATAAATTTATATGTGGTGAAAAAGCATTAATTAATGATATGGTTTAAAAAGGAAACGATATAACAGAATATATGATCAAAAGTATACGTATTTTTTCAACAGATAATAATACAAAAAAAACTGCCATTCGAAAGCTTAAATTTTTTTTCATAAATTAAGTATTATAAGGATCTGTCATCCGCGTATGCTCCTAAGGGACAATATATTCCTATTTCAAAATAATAATAGAAAACGTCCGCATAACTCTTTCACATAAGACAACTTGACAATCGGTTTACATAAATTTGGTTGATTTTTACCTTATTTCTAAGGAATAAACGAAAACTCTCATTCGTAGACGGATAAAAAATATATAATCTAGGTCACTTTTAGTCTTAGGATATAAATATATATAAATGTGAAATATTTAATAAAATATTAGTTCTCTCTTATTTATTATTTTATCTTGTAGGCTACGTATTAATTAGTATGTTTATGATGAAAATACTACAGAATAACACAACAAATTAATAAATAAAAAGCCATTTCACCCCTAAAGAGTCACAGATCAAATAAAAAAAAAGGAACAAAAATCCAGCGACTGAATGGCGTGGTTACGTAACACCGTTGTACTATTTTCGGTGAACCGTGAAACGGATCAATGACGTCGCAGTACAGCGCCATCTAGCGGGGAACGGAGAAAGCTCCTCGTATAAAGCCCTCGTGACCCCACTTACTAGGCTACCGCCTAAGGCCGATGTTACTGTCAAAGAACTTAGACAGTAGTACAGGCTTTACGAGTGCATTCTACTGAAATAGAGTCCCGTGAGCTAAGTGTCACTAGGCTAAGAGGGTAGAAACATAAAGCTGCGACATTCTTTAAAAAGATTCCAGCGAAAACTGAGCCATACAGGACTGAGCTTTTCTTATTTATAATTTCGGATATCATTCTCGGTAAAAGTTCACGAATTAAATGATAAATAAATTTCAATCAATTAAATTTCAAGGCAAAAATGAGAGTCACGCTTCATACGTCATTCGTTTTTATTATTTCTATTATGTACATCTGAGGTCTTACTGACTGTCTGAGAGTTACAAGGAGATTATAGTCATTGAGAAAGAGTCTTGGAGAAAACGACATACCCTGAGTGAAGTAAACGGGAAATCTCTAGTCATTCCACCTTAGATACATATACTATTGAGTAACTTATATAGGCCTCTTTGTCATTCCTAATTCTATAAACGAAGGTGAGAATTAATATACAACATTGGGTCTCATAAAAGTGGTAGAGCCTAAAAATCTAGCTAATAAAATTTCGCTAAAAGGGTAAAAATTGAATAGAAAAAATAAAGAATAAAAATGTATTACTCTTTGTTTTGGCATCAGCTGTTAGCTTATCCCCTGTGTCAAAGTTTTGATATATTTGCAAACTTTATTCCTTGTAATGGCATTAACTCACTACCGATATAACAATATTATATATTTCTACCCAATTCTTGGGAAACAATATTTGTATATCACAAAATTGTTGGTTTTGTGATTGAGGTGTGTTATCTGGTCTAAGACTGCATCTGTACATTGATCCGATCTTATTGCCTTGCATCACATCAGATAATAAATACCTCTGTGTTTGTGAAAATTCTTACGAAATACGAAGTAGCTATATCGTACTGTCATGCGATTAGACACTTAGGTTTTTTAAAATAAAGAATTTATTTTAGTAAAGCGGAGGCTATTAACAGGGTAACGGTCCAAGCTGAGGCTCCCTCTCAGGAGTCCTTGTGCTGGTGTGTGTGCTGGCAGAGGTCTCGACTGAGTGCCATAAGCACTCGGTCACCTCTCAACACGGTGACACTGTAAAAGCCCTCGGGCTAACAGCGGCCATCAGCAAGAAAAAAAAAGCTGTGGCTATCTTACCGAGACTATCCGAGGTTATTTTGGGGAAACTTTATATCTACGCTTCATATTATTAGTCCAGACTCAATACAGCACCGATCAAAATTATTGCATAAAATGCCTTCGAAATCAAAAATTATAACTTAAAAATAAGAAAACTACAAAAAAAAACAATTCAGTTCCCGCCAAATATTTATTTAACTTTTAAGGTGTCTATTTTATAAGACTTCTTATGTTAATGTGCATGTTACAGATTAAAGTTTAGTTAAATCTAAATGCAAAATTTGATTCAGTGTCTAATTGATCATTAAATAAAAAAATAAATATTGTATTTTGTTATGCAAGCTAATAAGTACAGATTAATGTATCGTTCTGTCATTAATATATGGCCTTTGACAGCAAACAATAAATTAGTACTAATTTGTGTCAAGTGTTCTTTACCGATGCGTTTGGTTATTTGTTCTTAAACGATATCACGAAATTTACTAAGACGGACGGAACTAATTTTACGTAATAAGTTGCGTGTAACAATAGCGAATAATTGAAATTTTTATAATCGTGGATGGTCAACCCAAAAATTGTCTACGTTCCTACGACGATACCTTGTTAGGAAGGTTGATGTTAGATATGTCCCTCCATATGGTGACCGCAGATGACGCAACTGTCCTCTTGCCATATCTGCAAACCTGTACAAGCTGTCGCCAGTGGTATTTCCGAATCGATACCACTTGTGGACCTTCAAGAAAAGAGCCTACATCATTCTTAAAGGCCTGCTCTGCGACTCCTCTAGTGTTGCGGATCTTCTTGGGCCGCGGTAATCACTTACCAACAAGTGAACTGCTTGCTCGTTTGCCATATATACTGCAAATAAAAAGTCTTATACTTACATTAGTAAGTATTTGGGTGATAATGCCACGCGTAAACTTAATATTGTAGCAAGAATTATTCGATTTTATTGGGAAAAAATCAAACTTTCAGATGTTACTAGCATAGTTTAGACAAATTAAAAAAACTGGAGACCTTATCGCTGGTGATGAGGTTCCGTCTGAGATGGAATCTCAAGGTCATAACGAAAATCTTCATTCCTTATCGATTATGCATTTGGAGTTCACCGGCCCATCTTTAAATATAAAATAAATATAATCCAATTAGCAGATGCTACAAGTTTAAGCAATTTTTTTTTCCACAATTAACATTTGTTCAATTAAATCTTAGATGCTTGCCCTTAGATGCCTCTTGCTGTTCATCACATGCTTTTAGATATATTATGGGTGCTATGCTACCAGTCAAGAGATTTTCATTATATTACAGTCAACATATATACAAATGAACCCTTAACGTACAAATTAGTTTACGCCGTCTCGCCAATCCACAAGTACTGATACTTTAAAATAATTAAAACAATTAGACATTTATTTGTTTCATCTGATACTAAAAGACTACGAAAGTAACTTACTAGCGGGACTGAAAAAAATATATCAACAAATTAAATAAATAAACTGTGGTAGAGTTACGGTGCAGTTTGTTTCTAGCTGCAGAATGAATAGGTCAGCTTGAGGACCACGCCCTCACAGAATACCAGCGTAAAATATGAGCATAATGCTGCTGTGTTTCGTCTGGTGAGTCCAGGGATCCGGAGACATTTCATCTCAGTCTTCAAGGGTTAGAACCCATCTGCATTATGATTCCTTGTCAAGGATGTATGTAGATGTCATTGGCCGCAGGAATCACTTACCATTTGGTGAGCTGTGTGCTCATTTGTTAATCTCAATGTAATAAAATAAGCGAAGAATTTTACATTTTACTTATATATTTTTTCATTTATAATAGTCTCGCTTAGCAAACTAAAGGTTTAATTTTCTTAATTTGCAATCTAATTAGTAGTCTATTTATAAGAATGGAATTTTAAAAGCCGGTAAAATATTTTATATAATCAAATTTATCTCAAAAGAAAATAAAATATTTTCGCGGTAAAATTTTCTAGAACAACCGCCATTTTGCGTCCTGACGTAGACTCATAAGTATGCAATCCACGTTCCTCAGACAACATGGCCGGCGTATATTAAAAAGTGCCGAGTTGCCAGTTCCATAGTTGAGTATTTAGCAATTCCAAGTGGAGATTAAAACTTAATTAGATATCAATATGTTGAAGGAAATGCTTACGAAACCTATTTTTTAATTACCGTCTTTTACCATTTTGTAACACAAACAATTTTTTTTGTTTACAATAATCTAACGGCCAATAATATTAAATTCATATTTAAAAGAATAATGTTAACCCTTTACGTGCCTTTAAATATTTTTTACTTTTTAACAAAAACAGTATTACCTTGCTAATATTCCGGTAAACCACTCAAACTAACTTTAAATGATAGGTGTTCACGACAGGTTTAAATGGTGAATTTGAACCTACCACATACAGTTTCGGAGACCGACAGACTATTATAGCTACTTGGATATAATTTAAATGTATATTTTTAACTATGTTTTTTTTCTTAATTCTCATATTTATTTTATTTTGTCACAATGTACAAAATGGAAGAAAAATGCATTTATTTAACGTTCAAACACACTGCTGTATTTTTATAGTGAGAAGAGAACCATAGACTCAATTACATATAACGAGGCTTTTCGTATCCGTCCTTAGGGGTGCAACATACATACAATCCGAAATCTTTGTTGCGGATATCAAGCGCCAGGCCAAGAGTCCGTTTCGTAGTCCAGCGCAAATATTATTGTAACAAGACTTTCTCTCTATTAAGGTTTCGAACCGGTTCTTGATTCTTCTTCAAGGATATATAGGACGAACTGATTCTTTCACTACCAGATGAACTGTGTCCTCATTAGATACATGATATTCATTTAGTATAGACGAAGTTTTTTAATTAACTCGATCAACTTTATATAGGCCGCCTAAAGGTTCTATATTGGGGTCGATATTTTAATCTTTTAAAACTAATAATGCCCACGAAAGCGATTAACAGTTTTTATTCATCAAGACATCATCTAAAAATTTTAATGAATCATTGGTCTATCATCATCATCATCTCAGTTGCTTAATCTTTGGGGTTATCATAATAATAAACTAATTAAAAATATTATAATAATGCTATTTACTACTTCGACGTGCCGAGTAAAGTTTGACAGTAAAAAAAGAACATTGACTACATTTTACTACTTCTACTTCTACAGTTGTATCAAGTAGGGCTTTACTAAAATACTACGTTTATCGAAAATTATTCTACAAATGAAAACAAAATGATTAGAACAGGAAACTCGGAAATCAAAATACAGAACAGAGCAAACATGTGTCTAAATCTAGAATAAGGTCTAGAAATAGTCCACAAACGAAGACCGATGAATAGCCGTCTCCGTTTCTAGACGAGACGAGGCGATATATATCGAACACATAGTATATAAAACTACGAGGCTCGTAAAATCGATAACTATCGGAGTGAAGCGGTACGGAGAGGAGAAGAAGGAAGGAGGGGGACAGCCTCCCTAGACGGCTGGAAATAATCTGCTGTCATTTTAGGTAATTTCAATCTTGTTATCAATTATTAAGCGTTCAGTTTAGATTGAAGAGATTAATTAAAGCCAGCTGCGATGAGGGAAAGGAGTTTTGTTTAATGGCCACTTTGATTTGTAATATCTATGATCGATTTAGAGTGATTTATTAGCAGATGGATAACTTATATATTTTGTGTACATACAAAGTAGCTTATAATACCTTCAAAAATAATAAAATTATAATACTCACTCCAAGAAGAACTCTAAAATCGGATATTTAGTATTAACAAAATAATATTATCCAATATTATTTTGTTAATACAGGCATGTTAGGCATAAGCTTCCTCTACAGAGTGCGTAGGAGCATAGTCCGCTACAGGGCGCTACACTACAGGTTAACTGACGTACTTCATAGGTCATTCAATTTTAAAATTTTTTTTTTAGACTTACAGGTTTCCTCACAAGTTTTTGAGAATAGCATGTGTATTAGCATATATAATTATCAATTTCATTGGTATCGGCCCCGTCGATCGAATCCGTTTTGCTCGCGTACCGTGAATTATAAGCGGTGCGCCCTGACGTTGCCCCCTATCTCTTGTCATTTAATATTTATTGTTAATTAAGCTGCTCGATGTCTTGACCTTAGTCCCAGTTTACAACTTGTATGACGGCAGTGAGTGTTATATCTGTATCTAACTATTAAGTCATAGGTTGTAACAAACATTTTAGTCGATATACGAGTACGTGAAACAAATAAGACCAATTTTTCAAGTCTAACTTATGTGAATGCCTCGTGCCACTGTCACAATTTTCAATCCTTCCATCAATATTTTTCCATTTCTAATTTATATTTTAAATTAACAAGAAACCATTGAGCTGCAATCTCCTTCATTCATTAGCGTAAGAAAAGTATGTACACAAAACCTAAGAGCGTTTCCACGCTCTTTTACTCCTAATTAACAAAGGACCTCTATAGAGGCAACCGGGCGTACTTCTGAAAATACCTTTTTAATAAAAATAAGTTAAATGAAGAATACTTTGAAGCATATTTTTTTGAGATTTCACAGTGGTAGACCTACGCTGCAGAATGAATGGGTCAGCTCGACCGGGGTAGAACCACACCCTCGCAGAATACTAGCGTAAAATGGCAGCACAATGCTGCTGTTTCCTCTGGTGCTTACGGGGTCCGGAGACCTTTATTACTGTTGTTAAGGCATTCCATCTTGGTCCTTAAAGGTGATAACGCATCCGTATTATGATTCCTTGTCAAGGATGAACGTAGATGTCATGGGCTGCAGCAATCATTTGCCATCAGGTGAACTGTGTGCTCGTATGTTATACTTAATTTAATAAAAAAAAAACTTTACAGTTGATTCAAGCCTATACTCGCTTAGGGTGTAACTGAGTCCCATAAAGTCAACTGTAGATACCGAAATTGTAGACACTTTTAATGCTAATTGTGATAGTCGTTGTCAAACAATCAATTATGAAGTAAGTATACTAGTAAATTAATAGATCGCCGCGATCGGGATAAGACCACGCTTTCCGGTCTACCAGCTAGTGACTTAGCATTGTTGCATTTCATCTGGTGAAAGCAAGAAACTGGAGCATAGGTATTCCCTATTAATCCTCTTCAATTAGAAGTATTTGCATTATGATTTCATATCAAGAATGAATGTGGATGTCAAGTCGACAGTGCGCTCTCTGGTTACAACTAATATCATAAAAAAATATAAGTAAATAGCCACTCTTACCTTATGTACCCGGAAAAAAATCGCTTAGTAAAATGAATGTTAAGAATGCTTTCGAAAGGACGAGGCTACCACAGAAACCTACCTAAGCGCCCTTAGCGCTGTTCTAATTAGTACGGTGTGTATGAAAAGCAGTCCGTCCTAATCCTCGTAGGTGACAACGCATTTGCAGTTTTTCTTAACTAGAATATCTATTCTAGCCTATCTAGGCTAAAAAAATCACTTACCATAAAGGGTATTAAGTGCGCCATGTGATAAGTAAATAAATGTAAAATAAGAAATAAAATAATCCAATGTTATTTTATCTATTCGTCGAGTCCGGCTAGGTGACAAAGAATATTTTGCGTCACAAAAGCAATCCTAGAAGCGATAAAACGCTAATATAAATTGTTTCTAAATTAACATCAAAGATCGGTTCTTGATAAATCTATTTCTGCAAAAGTTAATATTCATAAAGATAATAAATATGCAACAACTCTTTTTTTAAAAAAATAATCCTTAACAAAACTTCCTAGAGTAAATACAAGCTTTAGAATAGAAAACCTTTAAATGTGTGGTGACGTTCTGCTGGTCGATTTTGAGCACGGTGATATCTCCCAGTTTACCAGATGTTATCAAGATACATTACATTGTTGTTATCATTTACGTAAACGCAAAGGCTAATATATAAAAAATAACCTCTAGTATGCTACGTGGATTGCTACGACGTATACAATATCTAGCATTGTGTCAGCCGTATGACGAAGTGATCAGATTTCTTTCTCGTTCCGAGTACCCGCCGAGAAACAATATTTTTGTAACATTTACAGCAATGTACTCCATTGCATACATTGCAATGAGTATATTGATGTAATCTGGTAAGATACAGAAGATATCGAACAGGGTTACATTGTGGGAATAAAGAATCCGCCATAAACACGAAACAGTCTAATCGGGTATATTTTTTAAATGCTACTAAAGGTATATTCGTGCATAACGGACGAATATAATAATAAAAATAATTTCTTTGTTGGCTATACCCCAGTAAAGGAAAATTAACTAAACCAAGAATGTATCTTGGGAGCCAGACTTACGTCTTTAGATTATAAATAATGATTAATAAACGGTCGGATAATATCTATTTAAGTGGTGCAAATCAATAAACAACTTTAATTATAAAAATAATTCCAATGAAAATTCAAAATAAATTCAGTTTTCCATCGTTAGGCTAGGCTTATCTGTAATAGGCGCGCGTAAACATCGGTCAATTTGTATGTGTGTGCGTGTGTGAGTACTATTGTATTATATGATATACGACTTTTTACGCATTACGAATAGCTTTAGATATGTTCAGCCTCCTATATACATAAAAGAATTAGTATCCATTAATTTGGAACTTTTTTACACATAAAATTATTGAGTATAGTAATTCTACATATTTTACTACTCTTATTGAATATTTTTGGACAGAGGTATATTGGAATAGAGTGAATAAGAGAACGGGGTTCATTCCTTAAAACATTTCTGTTGCCTTGTCCCACATACTGTTGGGGAGGCGAGTGAGACAGAACATTAAAGCTTGATGGATATAAATTAAAAGACAATAAAAGATGAAGTGAACAATACAAGAAAAAGTTGCGAGTGAAAATTATAAAGTTTATAACAAAAGAACATTTCTTCTACGTCTTTTGAATATTATTTAATGCCACCATTTCGCGAAGTGTTTAGATGCATTATGGTTATACGATATTGCGTGCTACGGATATACACAAAAAATTACTTCCTCTTATGGTAACAACATTCCTCAAAATCTTCGTAAATTAACATTTTCGGATGTGATGTATTTTAATCACTAGTACTCTACGTCTAAGTCTGCTGCCTTAGTAGTCGTAATGTATATAAAATTCAATGAAATCCTTATAATATATCTTGTTTTTTTTTGTTTCTATTATGTTTCTAATATGTATATAACAAACTTAAGTCGACTGTACGTCTTTTCCTTCCATTCATCTCTTATTCCATCAGTTCCGTTAAAATCACTCTTCACACGATTTATCCATTTTTTTGGTCTTCCTCTCGCACTGCGTCCCTCCATTTTCATATTTATTTCTCCTCTAGTTATATGCATTTCATCCTTCCTCATTATATGTCCAGACCATACCATCCTTGGTACCAAATTTACAGAAGATTTTGAGTTTTTTTTTCATGAGGGTGATAAACGAGCACACAGTTCACCTGATGGTAAATAACAAGCGTGACCCACATATAAATCCTTCCTCAAAAAGATTCAAATGCATATACGTTGACATCTCTGTGGACAGGTGGAATGTCTTGTTACCTATAATCGGGTAACCATTCAGCGTGGATACGGAAAATATATTTTTATAACATGTCTACATTAAAATCTAAGTAAACAATTTTTTACGTTACACAATCAGAAATAGTTTTATTTTTAACTATAGGTATTATTTTCCCAGTATAGCATGGTAAACAGTATGTATAGTTTGTTGCTAACAAACTGCCATCGTACTGGAATCTATCAAGCTTTTGTGTGGTTACGTCGCCTACACTAGTGCCTAACGTGAGGTAAACCTATAAACAACGGTAAATATGCCGCTAGCATGACTTGGAGCACCGAACGTTCGAACAGCCTGCTTGTACTGCTGATTATGTATACATATACCGATCTACGAGTTCCTCCCCCCTCATAGGGGAGGTAGGTGGGAAATCCCGGTATGGAAAACAGTATTGGAAAAGAATGTCTGTAAATGTTACAAAAATATTGTTTCTCCGCGGGTACTCAGAACAAGAAAGAAATCTGATCACTTCGTCATACGGCTGACACAATGCTAGATATTGCATACGTTATAGCAATTCACGTAGCATACGATAGGTTATTTTTATATATTAATCTTTGTATATGTATCGGTATGGAAAACTGTATTGGAAAATAATGTCTGTAAATGTTGCAAAAATATTGTTTCTCGGCGGCTACTCAGAACCAGAAAGAAATCTGATCACTTCGTCATACGGCTGACACAATGCTAGACATACGTCGTAGCAAGCCACGTAGCATGCGATAGCTAATTTTTTATATATAAGTCTTTGTATATGTATCGGTATGGAAAACTGTATTGGAAAAGAATGTCTCCTACTATAAATTATATACTTTTGTATGACGCCAATTTCTTAAACAGTGCCGCCAAATTTTAGATATGTATATAGTATAGTATTAGAATGTATAGTTATAGTTAACCTTAGGAAAAATCGTAAGTATTCTTATTATTAACGCGTAATGAACCCCTAATAAACGTACTGTTGTTTTTGTAATACATACATATCTTTTAATTTTACATTAAAGATTATTATCATAAACTATTTTACGCAGTTAGTATTACGTAAATAAATAACTTTGAAACTTATTTTTTCTTTGTGTGCCTGCTAAATTTTGAAATCGTTAAAGGTGTGTCGAGAAAAAGAATCACTGTGTGGTAGAATTACCGTGTATATTTAAGTGGTAGTTTTAGATATGTAGTATATAAATATATTTATTATATATGATGGTAATGGTGTGATAGTGGTCAATTTCAATCTCGGCAATATCTTTTGGTTATTGCCAGATCACATCAATTGCCAGAATATTTGATAGCGCTATTTTAGAGACCTGTGCACGGGAATTACATAACATGATTCTCCCATCCCCACTTTATCATCGGACAACAACACGCACTGCAAGTTTCCATCCTTTTGTTGTGAAGATTCCTCGCATTCGGAAGAAACGATATGTTTCTTCGTTTTTAATGCGAACAGCGAAGGAGTGGAGTAATTTACCTGCGGCAGTTTTTCCTTTCGAGTATAACGTGGGTGTCTTCAAGAGAAGAGTGAATGAGCATTAGCTGAGCTAGTGCGCTCTACTATAAACGTCTACATCAACACTATATCAGGTGGGATTGTAGACACTGGCTTGTATCCATTAAAAGAAAAAAACAATGTAATCCATGTGCAATAAAATCTCGGAAGTGGGTTCAGATATAGTGTCTGGGACAGGGATAATACCATACTAGCCAGCAATCTCATATGTACAAAACTTAAATCTCTGTGCGTACTTCAAAAGTAACATATCATATTTATCTGTTAACCAATTTAAATGAAACAAACACTAAATATCTCCCCATTATCTCAGTACATCACTGGAACGATATCCCAAAAAAATTGGTTCAGCCATTATGTAGATTAGCGTGCTCAAACAGACAAACTAACAGGGGAACGGACACACTGCAGTTTTTTTCTTCTAGCTTCAACATGAATGGATCGCCTTCACCGGGGAAGGATCACAACCTTACATAATGCCAGCGTAAAATAGCAGAGTTATGATGCAGTGTTTCGAGTGGTGAGTGTTCCGCAGACCCTTAAGTTATCAAGGTAAGGTGACAAGGCATTCCATCTTAGTCCTCATTGGAGACAATACATATGCATTATGAATCCTTATCGAGAATAAATACAATGAAAAATATAGAACGAACAAAAATCTGTTTACGATTTTGTTATACGAAATGTAAAGGAGATTAGATACAAGGGTTTTTAATGTATTTTTTTACTCTAATTAAATGTCGCAATGTTGCCATAGTTTCACAGAATTAATGCAAAAAATAGCATTTTAACTCTGCTACGTTTCTTGTGGTGAATGAACGAAATTGCAGATCTTGTCACTGTAGAAGGGACATGTAATCTTACCACCCAGAGAAGGAATACACATCGAGGAATGTTTCCCCAGACTTTTGTGAATTTGAATACCCGATTACGTACGTTATTTACTCGTATTTATTAGTCGAAGAAAGATACGATATTCATAAAGATTTAAGTTTACTATAACTATACATAAACACCTTCACCCCCTATTCGTGAATATATTTTAATGATGCCGTGTCTTATAAATTTTCAAAGCTTTTAAAATTGCTATTAAAACGAAACATTAATATAAATTAAATTTCTCTAGTTTAAGGTTCGTTAAAAGTTAACAATAAAATTATTTTTGTAGTATTGTTAGATTTTTTATATACCATTAATAACAACTCGTAAAAAGCGGGTTTATTGGTATATCCGATTTGCTGTATAATGTTTCTATACCTTTAATAACATATATATATATATATGTATGTTGTCTTTAGGTTGATAATAACCTTATAAATATAACGTCTTTTTTTCATAGAATAGGTGGCAAACGAGCAACCAGCTCACCATATGGTAAATGATTACCGTCGCCCGTGAACATCTGCAACACCAGAGGAGTCGCAAATACTTTGTCGGCCTTTACCAAAGGTGTAGGCTCTTTTCTTGAAGAAATGAAATTAGGGAGCCTGATGGTAATTGATTTCCGTGATTTATATTATAGATACGTAATCATAGAGGACTACTCTATATGGGAACAAAAGATAGCTTCTGGCTTATAGCTCCTAGGAGGATGAGATAGAATGTTAAGTCAAAAAAAGTCAAATAATGTTTGAAAATTAGTAGCGGAGTATGTCTAATATTTTGTATGTTATGTATATTATTTAAACTAATTCTCTTTTCGCATGAAAAAGCCGAAAAATGAGAACGAATTTCACCCGTGATTCTTGGGGTCCGTGACCCCTATATTCATCCTCGATAAGGAATGACAATGCAGTTTTTTTACAGTGGTAGAGCTACACTACAGTTTGTTTCTAGCTGCAGAATGAATGGGTCATCACGACCGGGGTAGGACCACGCCCTCACAGAATACCAGCGTAAAATAGCAGCATAGTGCTGCTATGTTTCGTCTGGTGTGTGTGGGTTGTCAAGGATAAATGTAAATATCACGGACAGCAGTAATCACTTGCCATCAGGTTAACTGTGTGCTGGTTGGTTACTCTCAATCTATTTGTTGTTACCCCTAAGGATTAAGATGTAATGCCTCATCACCAATGATAAGGTTCTTCCGATTCCTACCCTCACCAAACGATATACAGCAATAATTGTGGTTCTCTTTTGGTCTTCTTCCCCCACCCTTACTCTACTATTCTGATAATCGCCTCGTCAATTCTTTAGTTAATTCTCATCAGGTAACCTGGCTTCTGTCTCATGACTAATATCGACATGATATCATAATATATCTTTATTATAACCCATAAGACCTAAGATGAAATGACTCGTCACCTGGTACAAGATCTCCGGATTCTTTCTCTTACCAGTGAACAATAACGTTATAAGATGTTATTTTACGGATTATATGGCAAGGATGGTACTTCCCGGTCGAGCTTTGCTACAGCTAGTTGATAGCTCTATATTAATTTACAAGCTGTGCCCGCAACTTCGATCGCGTAGACTATAGGATGCTCAGTATGACTCATGTAAAGCAACTCTTTTTTAGGACTTTTAAAGTCATACATGATTTTTGCATAACTTTAACCGTTTATGCAGTACACGCAACAGAAGCTTAAGGTATAATTTTTCCCGTTTTTACAATATTTTTCATTGATGCTCCGCGCCTATTGGTGGTAGCATGGTATTCTATAATCTATAGCCTTCCTTGATGAATGGACTACCCAACACAAAGAGACGTTTTTAATTCGAACCAGTAGTTCCTGAGATTTGCACTTTCAACCAAACAAATTCTTCAGCTTTATAATATTAGTATAGATTTCTTCATTCACATGACGTGAAAAGTTCAAAATACAGAAAATAATACCAATGTCATATGAAAAACCTTTCCCCCTATCAATACGACGTTAACGTTAATGTTTAATACGAATAAACGCCATTGGACCTTCGGAATATCGATTCTGTCGATATTAAGAAAGAAAATAGGGCAAAGGGATTCGAAAGGGTCGCTCAGGGAAGGTCTTTAGTGGCGAGCGTAGCGGAAACAGGTAAATGAAAATTAAAAAGTGGACATACTCTGTAATTAAATTCTCTTCGTTTTCTTTTATTTTAATTAATTGTTTTCTTTATTTTGTTATAGCTTTAAGGGCAAGTGTTTATTTTTTATTTATAATTGGTCAACCAACAGTATATACATAATGCACATTATGCAAAAACAAAAATTCATATAGATCCTAACCTGTTAGCATATATACAGATATCAGGTTATCGCAGCATTCAAATATACAATCTATAGCACGCAAAGAAACTTTCAACTCGGCAAGGATGCGAAGCAAAGGTGCATGTTTAATAACATTAGTTCGACATGCGGAAACGAAAAAGTTTTTAGCGATACGTTTATTTAAAAGTAAAATTTTATACCAACAATGTAAGGTATTTTTCTGGAACATATATAAAATGAGCACAGTTCACCTGACGAAATTAACCACACGACACCTTAATTTTTTTTACATACCTTTCCACCCTTGTCTTTTAGTACTCTACAAGAATCAAAAGGGACACACCGGAGCTCAGCTAGTACTTTTCGCTGCTATTTCATGAAAACGTGGTTCTTTCCCAGATGGGCCATTACTGCTAATTATTAGTAGAGTGCTTATCGCACGAGTAAATAGTGTTACATGTTCTATATACATTTATACTTCATTCAATTTATTTACATGTATACTATAAAAGAATATATAGAAGATTTAAAAACCCATAGTATGTACGTGCACCGGGTCAATCAGGGATAGTTTATGCACCTTCAACAAACTATATATCTATTCTCATTATTGTTCATTGCACTATTTTTTACACTGATTTGAGATTGCAATTTTCTTTACCTTTTTTAAAGGTACTCTCATCTTTAAAAAAATACGACTCGTGACAAGTATCCTCTTTTTCTTTGTAGAATGAGGCTTTGTAATTGGTGGTAATATAAAATTGACAATTTGTAAGTTTTTTAATTGTCTATATAAATAATTTTATAATTGTGATTATCTAGTTTAAATTATCAGCCGCGTGGCTTAGAGTAATTGACATGTGGGTAGCGGGACTTAGATTCAATTTCTCGCCAAGAAACAATATTACCGCAACATAATATTTCTTTGGGTTTTGGATATGTCGGTTATCGTTGGCACTGTATTTTATTCATAAATATTGTACACGACATTATAATAATTATACCTGCCCAGTTGACGTCTGGAATTCGAAAATATCGCTGTGGTTGCCATCTGATACCATTATTCAGTTCATCGTCAGTTCATATTAGCGTCGAGATGTATCACAGTTTAGAAAAAGTTAATTCAGATGAAAATCGTCCAGAAATGATTAGGTCGCATTTGTATTATTCTACTAAACATCTTATACGATATTGAAATATACAAGGCTTCACTGGCGGGTACGTCCACTTTCCATAATCCTTTCCTTTGTCACCGGTAATAACTTCCTTTTAGATAAGTAGAGTCGGTTAGCGGTGCGTCTAAGACTGGGATATGACACATCATTATAACTACATATATAAATAAGATTTAGATTACATCTAATCTAAATAAACTAAACACCTATTCTAGGTGGCAAATGAACAAGTAGCTCTCCTGGTAAGTAATCTCCGTTGCCCATGGACGTCCGCAACACCAGAGGAGTTGCAGATACGCTGCCGGCCTTTAAGAAAGATGTAGGCTCTTTTCGCTTAGGTCGTATCGCCTATACCGCAGTGGTAGACCCATGCTGTGGCTAGTTTCTAGCAGCAACATGAATAGGTCGGCTCGACCAAGGAAACACCACACCTTCTCAGAATACCAGTATAAAATAATCGAGCCCTGCTGTTCTCGGAGTAGAGTGTAGGTATCTTGCCACCTTTAAATATTAAAAAAAAAAAAACTTTGGTATATTTTCACAATAACAATATATTAATGATTATAGATATATTACAGATTGACCGGCCTATTGATTGCATACCCTGGATTTCTAACCGATGTTAATATTTTACAACGAATAACCTCATTAGTCTTTTCATTACACTAAGGAATCGAAAAAATGGAATCTCACTGGTACAAACCAGCTGGGAGTGCGCGCTGGATAAGTGAATCCAACACCCGTAAGGCCAAAGCAATACTTCAGAACAAAAATTAGCCTGAATCTGAAAAGCACAAAAACAATATTTTTTGTCTAAACGTTGGTCGACACTTTACGGCTATAACTCTAAACAGATGACTATATCATACGCCTATAAAATACTATATAGTACTATATAGCCTATACTATATAGCCTATACAGTACTAATACTATATAGGTACTGATCGGACGGATCGCTGTCTCTTTCCCTAGTCCAATGACAATCACACGCAACGTGATTGAAGACACATTCAGGTGCAGTGTTAAGGACTACAGATGTACACAATACAAATAGATCCGATAACTTGATGTTAAAGTCCAACGAAGGTTTGTCGACAAGCACACCTCATCATATAGTATATTCTTACCAATATTTTGAATAAGAATATTTTGATTTGATTTCAGATATTTAGCGACATGTACAACGATCAATTTAGTATTACATAAAATTCTAAATTAATAGTAAATTATTTATATTAAATTTTTTATTGTCAAACAATGGTATGGAAGTACTTTTATAAAATAAATATTTTACGAATGCAACATTTCTAAATAAAATAAATTAGAACAAAAATTGCTCATTGAAAACGGTTAATTTATAAAACGCTTACGCTTATGCAATATGGTCACACCGTAATTCCGGTGTCGAGTCGCCATTTGTATAATCACACGAAGCGCCCACACAAATATTTTTCCATTGTATTGCCGCCTGTGAAGCACATATGTTTTTGATTTATAACGTTTCACACTCGTGGGATGCTATTTTAGTTCGCTAAATAGCTCAGTCCTATTGTTTTTGTTTTTATTTGAATAAAAGGCATTGTGTTGTTTCTCGAGGCTTTAGTGATGTAACGCTAAAGCTTTTAGTGTATTAAATAGTGTTTCATTTGATAAAGTTTGTGTTGTAAGATTAGGAAATTTCGAGTGTGTATCTTTAACAACTAAATTCACAGTATTATGAGAAGTTAATTTAATTATCATGTTTCGTTTACGTTGACGTTATGTTAAAATTATGAATTTTATCATGAAATTATCGATATTTCGCCTCATGGGCAATGATTCCTATCGCCCGTGAGACATTCTTAGGATGTTTATTTTAAAACATTATGTTTTCATGTCCGAGTAAGATGAAATACTACAATAATAAGATTTCTTTCATTTACTAGACGAAATACAGCAGAGCTCTTTTTACTATTGTAGTATTTAAAAAGAATGCCACAAATTTTCAACAGAAATTCTTGATTAAATGGCAACCACAGAACTCGGTTTAGTTCTGTGGTTGCCATCAAGTGAATAAAGAAAAGGAAACAACTGTGACGCCAAATTAAAAAAAAAAGAGATTATGATTATAGATTATCTATCTCTCTCAAGATCTTCCAGCCAGAACCATTAAATATTTTAAAAAATATATACATATTTTATAATGAACTAATATAGTAATCTGTTGGCCTTATCACTTACTTGAAGGATAATGAAAATTGAGAGGCGTTGTTAGGGAGTGTGTTTGTGTGTATATCGCCTAAAAATGTAAGCAATTATTGTTCTCAGCTGTAAATACTCAATTCCTATAACCCTAAAGAAATTTTCCAGGCTATTGGCCAGGAGTCGTTTCTCTCATTTCACAGAGTCATTGTCACTCCTGATGGCTTAGACGGCGTCGTATGTTAATGATAGCATACAACTCCAATGTTCTACATAAACGCATCTTAATTATGTAGTTAATTTTCATCAGATAACCGGGCTTCCTACTCATGGCTTCCGGATCACAGTGTGTTGTTTATTGTGTATATTTGATACTCTATCTGAACCTCAATTGGGCATGAATTACTTTGGACTCGGGAAGGGGACATCTAGTGCGTGTCTCTGTTTTTGTCTATAATTAGGACTTCGATATACTCCATCTCATTTGCACATATTGCAAGAATATATTGCTGTTCTGCACTAAAAGATGGAGGAATATACAAACGAAAACAGTTAAAAACATATAAATCTCGAATTATAACAATAGAATGTAGGCCATTCCACGTTTAAAGGGTTAGTTGAGCTCAAGCAATTGTAAGCGTGAAGAAATCTTCTACAAATATGACCTTCGTACAGTTATTTGAAATAAATAGGAATGTCGTCCTCCATAGTCACGCTTACAATTCATCCCTATCACGTGAGAAACATTGTTGATAATGATAACGTTTGTCACGTGATGACCATAGCTTAATCTGTCGCCCTCTAAATTAAAATTTCGAGCTGTTGAGCAGACTAGATTATGTGACGTAGTGGAAACGAAGCATTTCACTTAAGCCCTAAAAGGTTGTTACGTATCTTGAATCTCTATTCAGGATATAGATGTCACGAGTCGTAATCATCACTGAACATCTGGAGAATTATGCGGTCGTTTGACATCCCAAAATTAAAAAAAAAAAATAGACAATTATTGGTTAGTATAAACTTAAAAGCTATTGATGGACAAGTAATCAATATAAGATAAAGTTACTTTTTTTTAATGCCTACTGTGTTTTTCTGTTAGTAATGAAACAATTAGTTATGTTATGATATTCTATTTATTCTACAAACATTTAATATATTGACTGATATATTAAATCTTTGGTGTACTGGCAGCGCATCTGCTACTCCTCTGGTATTGCGGATCTGCATGGACGGGGTAATCATTTACCATCAGATGAGCTGCAAGCTAGTTTGCCACCTATTCTATTAAAAATAGAAATATTTTTATATAGGCAGGGACTTAAGGCCTTTTCTAAATAATTGGTGGCAGTGTTATTCGATGATAATATGTCTATACTAATATTATAAAGCTGAAGAGTTTGTTTGTTTGAACGCCCTAATCTCAGGTTCGAATTGAAAAATAATTTTTGTGTTGGATAGTCCAATAATCAAGGAAGGCTATAGAACATCACGCTACGACCAATAGGAGCGCAGCATCAATGAAAAAAAATGTTCCAAAAAACGGGAAAAATTATACCTTTTGAGAGCTTCCGTTGTGTGTGTTGCGTAAACGGTTAAATTTACGCATAAATCATGTATAATGGAATTATTTGCGTTGATTTACATGAGACATAACAAACATCGTGTAGTCTACGCGAACGAAATCGCGGGCACAGACAGTTCCTAATATAAATCATACATGGCATAGCGGAAGTCCTTGAAAATTGCAACCATGATGACTAAATTGTATAACCTATTGATGACACATCAAAAGAACACAGTTGAATATAAATTTTGAAAGATTTAATAGAAGAAAACAAAACCCGCAGAAACGTTGAAATGAACGTTACCAATCAAACCCTACACCTTCATCTAGCTAATATTCTTGTCAAACACAACGATTTTCCTCATTAACAAGTCTAACAATCGATTCGAGAGTGGAAACAAGTAGAAACAAGTCAAGTGCCTAACTTACATCATTAAACTTTGTGAAACAACTTCAAGTTAGGCCTAATCTTCACTTCGGGCAACAAGAAAATTAGGCGATGCTAAGTATGTATACTTGATTGAGGGCAAAAATATAAGAACGGCTTATTTATACTTGATATTCGTTACTGACTTTTTTTGTATATTCTCTTGTCTTTCTATAGGTTAACTAAATTATTTCGACTTTCTAAGCATGAGGCTGGAACCATTGTAGCTCAGGTTTAGCACTTTACCTTTAATTCCCGACATATATTTAATTATTTTCTATTAATTTTCATTGGAATTTGATTTTTATAAACAAATATTATTGATTTGACATTATAAATGTATTATTTTTATTATTTAATTTTAATTTGTTGCTTGACATTGAATATTGATAATTGCCATGATTTTTTTTAGATTTAACGAACATTTCTTAGTAATGATAATGTTGCTTACATATAAAATAAATGTTTGCATGCTATTAAGGTAGATGTAAAATACAAGTAAAAACAACAGAGTTTCTGCTTTTACGATTTAATCACTCAAAAGGCATTGTACACTGGCTGGCATTGGCTTATATTGACCCTTCCCCACTTGGCTGGCGGTTGGCACGGCGAGTGGGGGGAGTCAATATGGCGGGGCTATGGCGGGCGCATAGGCGGTATGTTGATTTCCGCTTCGGTCGACTTCCGTTACATTCGGCTATCCTGCAACAATTGCTCCCGCAATGGGAATGTAGAAATGCATTAGCTCTCTAATAGGTCGATTAAGTCTTCTGTTTCGAGTTGCTCGTCTGAGCTGCTACAACTGTCTGATATTGAGGCAATACTCCTATATGGTCGTAGCATGTCTACTGGCACTAAACCTGTGAACTTTTTGTAACCACGTAATCCCTTTATACTCCTAATTCGATACCTATCATTTGGTAATACCTTTCTTATTATATATGGACCAGAGTACAAGTCATCTAATTTGGTATTAACCCTAGCGGCAGTACACGTAGGTGCTTGCCTCCATAGAACTAAATCCCGTTTTTTATATTTATGAGCACGTTTTCTTTTTTTATCGAAATTACGTTTCATATTATCGCTTGCTTTTTGTATATTAATAGCAGCTTTCTTACGCCGTATTTCGACAGATTCAGATTCTTGTTGGGGAATTTTAATGTCGCATATCGATCTACCTGTACGAGCAAACATTAAATCGTAGGGCTTATAAGTGGTGGTGCTGTTGACAGTATTATTGATTCCCCAAATTATATCAGGTAAGGAATTAACCCAATTACTAGAAGCTTCGCTCGGATCAGTGGCTCTCAAGGCGTCGAGAATTGTCCTATTAGTACGGTCAACCTGACCATTCGCACGTGGACAAGCAATGGCATTTAGCGTGTGGCGAAACCGTTTGTCGGTAGCGCATTTTCCTAAAGTACCTACTTGTAAAAGCTTTACCACGTGTCACGGTCTGTAATCACGTGGTTAGGGTATCCTAAAAGTCTAAACACTTTTTTTAATACACGAATTGTTTCAATAGAGTCGACGGTACGCGTTGGTTAAGCGATAACAAATTTGGAGAATGAGTCAGTTATCACTAGCATGTACTGATATCCTTTTTTTGTCCAAGTAAATGGCCCCAAATGGTCCACATGTAACGTACGCATTGGTTCAGAAGGTTTTGGAATAGGATCATTCTTTTTTTCCGTAAATACCTTTTCCATATGCACAATGAAGACACCCGGTCACGTATTTTCTAATAAATCTAGTCATTTTAGGAAACCAATATTCGCTTTTTATTAATTCCATACAACGATTCAGCCCTACATGACCAATGCCATCATGGTGCATCTGCAATATTTTCCACCTGGCCGAATGTGGTACTACAACACGATTCCCTTTTAATGTTTTCCTATAAAGGTTATTGTTCTGTATTTCATAATTATTTTTAATATCTGATTCGGCCGACTTGTTTTTCAATTGCGTTATGATTGAATTAAGTTTATCATCTTGAAAGTGCACTGTATGAAACCAATCTACTACATCAAGACGGTTTACATTTACGCTGTCAACCGGATGCCTACTAAGTGCATCTACGTGCTTCATACGTTCTCCTGGTCTATATTCAATACTAATGTCGTAGTCTTGTATTAAAAGCCACCACCTAGCAATACGCGGATTCATGTCTCGTTTTGTGAGCGTTGCGCGGACTGCGGTACAATATGTTACTATCTTAACGTTTTTACCAACAACATACACGCGAAACCTACGTAATGATTCGACAACCGCGAGAGTCTCAAGCTCGTAACTATGGTAAATACTTTCTTCTTTAGTCGTCAGTCTGCTATAATATAAAACCGGTCGTAAAGATTTGTCAGTCTGTCTTTGTAGCAAAATGCCGGCAATACATAGTTTACATGCATCAGTATGTATTTCAGTTGCAAGTTTGGGATCGTATAGAGCTAGGACTGGTTTTACACAAACTGTCCTTTAACTCCTCGAAACTAGCGCTCTGTTCACGACCCCAAACCAAGAAATGTTCTTTTCGTTAAGTCTGTTAAAGGACGAGCCTTACGAGCAAAGTTGTGAATAAATTTTCGAAAATAACTAAATAGGCCCAAAACCGACGGATGTCGTCTACGTTATGAGGAATCGGAAACTGTGATACAGCAAAATTTGGAATCACCTGGTTGTATACCGTCTGTAGATATTTCATGACCTAAGTATGTTACTTTGTTTTGTAGAATGAGCATTTGGAAGCGTTTAATTTTAAATTTTCTGATTTAAGTACACCGAGAACATTTTTAACAATCTCAAACCGGTTTCTACATTGGAAGAGGGTAAAAGCAAATCATCTAAAAATGCTAAAATATCGTTCTCATGTTTATGTAAACGATTTTTACGATCCACAAATTCTACAATTCTATTAATCAAAAGCATAAATACTGAAGGTGCGTTAGCTAAACCATAGGAGACTCTCGTGTATTCGTAATGATCTTGAGGTGTTATAAAAGCTGTTTTATGCACATCTTCTGGACTAATTTGTAATTGATGGTACCCTTGGGCCAAATCTAAGCTGGTGAAGTACTTTTTGCCTGCTAGGCGTGAAACTTGATCGTTCTTTTACAGTGATGGCATTCAAAGCGCGATAATCGACACAAAGTCTACTGTCACCGTTTTTCTTTTTGACTAAAATTACCGGGAATACGTAACTGGATTCCGACTCTTTAATAATGCCCGCAGCTAACAAATCATTTACTTTGGTTTGCACCATTGCTTGTTCGCTATGCGATAGTCTATATGGTTGCCGGTGGACAGGTTGGTTCGTAGTAAGATTGATTTTCATTTGTACCAAATCAGTACAGCCTAGTTCACGTATATTGGCAGCGAAACAATCTTTGTTGGATTAATAAAGATTCATGCGTATTTAAAGGACCTACTTTTATATCACTAATATTAACGCCCCCAATAGAAATCAATTGCGATGGCTTGGCCACATGGCAAGGAAACACCATTGGCATGACTAACAAATGAAAGGCAACCGACTTGATTATCCGGCTGTGGCTCCAGACAGCTTTCCGCCCTGCTCAGCATCTCTCCTGACGGTCACACGATCGTTTTACTTCCCATATTCATGACCTTGATGTAGCAGTCTCTTCCTCGAAGCAGAGTAGCAGGTAACGAGTAAGACACTTCAACCAGTTCACAGTGTCTTGAAGGTGTGACCACGTTGTTGTAAGCGTTATTACCCAGTATGCGGATTTGGATGATCGACGAACCAGGTGGTAGTTTTCGCTGATTTACAAATTAACCTCTTTGATGTTAGAACCAGACGCTTTATTACCGCCAAGGTTGGTTGGACAACCCAGTGAAATATGTCCCTCCACTCCACACCTAAAGCATTTACGTTTGTCTGGCTGAGGACAATAACAAAAACAGTCTTCTTGCGTCTAGGACACGGATCTACGTCAGGATTTGCAGCAGGCCTTCTGTCGGATGTAGGTTTTACGATAGATTTTATCGGTTTATTGTCTATTGTCAAGGCGCGGTAATCGTCAAAAGCGCTTAAAAATCCCTCGTAAAGCTCGCCTGGTGATTGGCACTGAAACGCTCGCGCATTGGGCGGCAAGGGTGAAGGTAAACCCCTAATAATACAAGAGATACTGGCACTGTCGGATAACTTGCAACGAAAACACATTGCTACTTTATCCTGGTAATATTGTGTCATCGTTTCATTTGGCAACTTCTTCCTTTGCAGCAATTCTTCGAGCATGTTACCATAGTCTCGATGTTTGGGAAATGCACGAACCAACATTTGCTTCCATTCGTCCCATGATAATCTAATCGGTTGTACCACTTTTTAGCTTGTCCTCGTAGTTTATCCTGTGAAATGATTTCGTTGTACCGTCCCACCCGTGAATCTCACCGATTTGTTCGATTTTCCTTATCCATGCTTGGACCGTACACTCTTCACTGTCTGGATCAAATTCCGAAATTAAGGATGCAGCACGATGCGTAGCCTTATTAAAAACAGATCCATCTTGAAGATGTTCGATTATTGCCTTTTGTACTTCTATTTTAAATAACCTCTTCAAAAGCTGCACAGTAAAAACGACGCTTCATTTTTCTCGATACCACTTCTGAATGTAAAATACGACAAGTAAAAACAACAGAGTTTCTGCTTTTACGATTTCATCACTCAAAAAGGCATTGTACACAGGCTGGCATTGGCTTATATTGACCCTTCCCCACTATTGGCTGGCGGTTGGCACGACGAGTGGGGAGTGGGGTGGAGTCAATATGGCGGGCGCATAGGCGGCATGTTGACTTCCGCTTCGGTCGACTTCCATTACATTCGGCTATCCTGCAACAATTGCTCCCGCAATGGGAACGTAGAAATGCATTAGCTCTCTAATAGGTCGATTAGGTCTGTCTGAGCTGCTACAACTGTCTGATATTGAGGCAATACTCCTATATGGTCGTAGCATGTCTACTGGCACTAAACCAGTGAACTTTTTGCAACCACGTAATCCCTTTATACTCCTAATTCGATACCTATCATTTGGTAATACCTTTGTTATTATATATGGACAAGAGTACAAGTCATCTAATTTGGTATTAACCCTAGCGGCAGTACACGTAGGTGCTTGCCTCCATAGAACTAAATCCCCTTTTTTATATTTATGAGCACGGTTTCTTTTTTTATCGAAATTACGTTTCATATTATCGCTTGCTTTTTGTATATTAATAGCAGCTTTCTTACGCCGTATTTCGGCAGATTCAGATTCTTGTTGGGGAATTTTAATGTCGCATATCGATCTACCTGTACGAGCAAACATTAAATCGTAGGGCTTATAAGTGGTGGTGCTGTTGACAGTATTATTGATTCCCCAAATTATATCAGGTAAGGAATTAACCCAATTACTAGAAGCTTCGCTCGGATCAGTGGCTCTCAAGGCGTCGAGAATTGTCCTATTAGTATGTTCAACCTGACCATTCGCACGTGGACAAGCAATGGCATTTAGCGTGTGGCAAAACCGTTTGTCGGTAGCGCATTTTCCTAAAGTACCTACTTGTAAAAGCTTTACCACGTGTCACGGTCTGTAATCACGTGGTTAGGGTATCCTAAAAGTCTAAACACTTTTTTTAATACACGAATTGTTTCAATAGAGTCGACTGTACGCGTTGGTTAAGCGATAACAAATTTGGAGAATGAGTCAGTTATCACTAGCATGTACTGATATCCTTTTTTTGTCCAAGTAAATGGCCCCAAATGGTCCACATGTAACGTACGCATTGGTTCAGAAGGTTTTGGAATAGGATCATTCTTTTTTTCCGTAAATACCTTTTCCATATGCACAATGAAGACACCCGGTCACGTATTTTCTAATAAATCTAGTCATTTTAGGAAACCAATATTCGCTTTTTATTAATTCCATACAACGATTCAGCCCTACATGACCAATGCCATCATGGTGCATCTGCAATATTTTCCACCTGGCCGAATGTGGTACTACAACACGATTCCCTTTTAATGTGTTCCTATAAAGGTTATTGTTCTGTATTTCATAATTATTTTTAATATCTGATTCAACCGACTTGTTTTTCAGTTGCGTTATGATTGAATTAAGTTTATCATCTTGAAAGTGCACTGTATGAAACCAATCTACTACATCAAGACGGTTTACATTTACGCTGTCAACCGGATGCCTACTAAGTGCATCTACGTGCTTCATACGTTCTCCTGGTCTATATTCAATACTAATGTCGTAGTCTTGTATTAAAAGCCACCACCTAGCAATACGCGGATTCATGTCTCGTTTTGTGAGCGTTGCGCGGACTGCGGTACAATCTGTTACTATCTTAACGTTTTTACCAACAACATACACGCGAAACCTACGTAATGATTCGACAACCGCGAGAGTCTCAAGCTCGTAACTATGGTTAATACTTTCTTCTTTAGTCGTCAGTCTGCTATAATATAAAACCGGTCGTAAAGATTTGTCAGTCTGTCTTTGTAGCAAAATGCCGGCAATACATAGTTTACATGCATCAGTATGTATTTCAGTTGCAAGTTTGGGATCGTATAGAGCTAGGACTGGTTTTTTACACAAACTGTCCTTTAACTCCTCGAAACTAGCGCTCTGTTCACGACCCCAAACCCAAGAAATGTTCTTTTTCGTTAAGTCTGTTAAAGGACGAGCCTTACGAGCAAAGTTGTGAATAAATTTTCGAAAATAACTAAATAGGCCCAAAAACCGACGGATGTCGTCTACGTTATGAGGAATCGGAAACTGTGATACAGCAAAAATTTGGAATCACCTGGTTGTATACCGTCTGTAGATATTTCATGACCTAAGTATGTTACTTTGTTTTGTAAGAATGAGCATTTGGAAGCGTTTAATTTTAAATTTTCTGATTTAAGTACACCGAGAACATTTTTTAACAATCTCAAACCGGTTTCTACATTGGAAGAGGGTAAAAGCAAATCATCTAAAAATGCTAAAATATCGTTCTCATGTTTATGTAAACGATTTTTACGATCCACAAATTCTACAATTCTATTAATCAAAAGCATAAAAACTGAAGGTGCGTTAGCTAAACCATAGGGGACTCTCGTGTATTTGTAATGATCTTGAGGTGTTATAAAAGCTGTTTTATGCACATCTTCTGGACTAATTTGTAATTGATGGTACCCTTGGGCCAAATCTAAGCTGGTGAAGTACTTTTTGCCTGCTAGGCGTGAAACTTGATCGTTCTTTTACAGTGATGGCATTCAAAGCGCGATAATCGACACAAAGTCTACTGTCACCGTTTTTCTTTTTGACTAAAATTACCGGGAATACGTAACTGGATTCCGACTCTTTAATAATGCCTGCAGCTAACAAATCATTTACTTTGGTTTGCACCATTGCTTGTTCGCTATGCGATAGTCTATATGGTTGCCGGTGGACAGGTTGGTTCGTAGTAAGATTGATTTTCATTTGTACCAAATCAGTACAGCCTAGTTCACGTATATTGGCAGCGAAACAATCTTTATGTTGGATTAATAAAGATTCATGCTTCTGTGGCTCCAGACAGCTTTCCGCCCTGCTCAGCATCTCTCCTGACGGTCACACGATCGTTTTACTTCCCATATTCATGACCTTGATGTAGCCGTCTCTTCCTCGAAGCAGAGTAGCAGGTAACGAGTAAGACACTTCAACCAGTTCACAGTGTCTTCAAGGTGTGACCACGTTGTTGTAAGCTTTATTACCCAGTATGCGGATTTGGATGATCGACGAACCAGGTGGTAGTTTTTCTGATTTACAAATTAACCTCTTTGATGTTAGAACCAGACGCTTTATTACCGCCAAGGTTGGTTGGACAACGCAGTGAAATATGTCCCTCCACTCCACACCTAAAGCATTTACGTTTGTCTGGCTGAGGACAATCACGCAAGAAATGAACAGTCTTCTTGCGTCTAGGACACGGATCTACGTCAGGATTTGCAGCAGGCCTTCTGTCGGAAGTAGGTTTTACGATAGATTTTATCGGTTTATTGTCTATTGTCAAGGCGCGGTAATCGTCAAAAGCGCTTAAAAATCCCTCGTAAAGCTCGCCTGGTGATTGGCACTGAAACGCTCGCGCATTGGGCGGCAAGGGTGAAGGTAAACCCCTAATAATGCAAGAGATACTGGCACTGTCGGATAACTTGCAACGAAAACACATTGCTACTTTATCCTGGTAATATTGTGTCATCGTTTCATTTGGCAACTTCTTCCTTTGCAGCAATTCTTCGAGCATGTTACCATAGTCTCGATGTTTGGGAAATGCACGAACCAACATTTGCTTCCATTCGTCCCATGAATGGTTATAATCTTCTAATCGGTTGTACCACTTTTTAGCTTGTCCACGTAGTTTATCCTGTGAAATGATTTCGTTGTACCGTCCCACCCGTGAATTTCACCGATTTGTTCGATTTTCCTTATCCATGCTTGGACCGTACACTCTTCGCTGTCTGGATCAAATTCCGAAATTAAGGATGCAGCACGATGCGTAGCCTTATTAAAAACAGATCCATCTTGAAGATCGATTATTGCCTTTTGCACTTCATTTTTAAGTAACCTCTTCAAAAGCTTTCTTGCCGGTGGAGATGTCTCTCTCTATAATCTTCGTTTTCACTATTTTCGGAATCTTCGGACTGCGTCGTAGGTGTCACGTAAAAACGACGCTTCATTTTTCTCGATACCACTTCTGAATGTAAAATACGACAAGTAAAAACAACAGAGTTTCTGCTTTTACGATTTAATCACTCAAAAAGGCATTGTACACTGGCTGGCATTATTGGCTGGCGGTTGGCACGGCAAGTGGGGGGAGTCAATATGGCGGGCGCATAGGCGGTATGTTGATTTCCGCTTCGGTCGACTTCCGTTACATAGAGTTTGCTGAATACTATGTTAATAAGAATTAATGTAGTTTATTCCACTCTTTAAATCTAATACATACTAAAATTATATATGAAATTAAATAACGACGATTTCATTTAACTTTGTCTTATTATGTATTTGCAATTTATTTAATGGACTGTTTGGCCGGATTAAAGCCGTTTTTGTTGTGTTTTATTATTTATATTTATTACTCGAATAGTTGATGTTACAAAAAATATTAAAACATTCAAGTGCGTCACTTTAATTTTTTATTATATCAACTGTGAAATGATGAAAATTTCATATATACCTACAGTTTTCACATAAAAAAGTACAGTAAACGAAACATTCAATTTAAACACGTATTAATTGAAACTTTGCGTGATCTCCGTTCGAAATTCAAATGCACCGTAAAATGCCATTACTAAAATAATTCCACACAAATTATTAGTAGTGCATGCAAACACGTACGCTTCGAGCAAAACTTCAACGACCCGATTTGAAAAAAAAAAGCTAATTTCTTTTTAACATATTTGTAAGTGGAATTGAGGACGCTTGTTACGTTTTACTGCAAACGCCGCGTAGTTTTGATATATCATTTGTGAAATTATTGAGTGCAATTAAAATAAAACCAGATACGAATGAAAACGAATCCAGTTTCTTTCACCAAACGAAACACATTATCACTATCCTATTATACTTTTTTACGGATGTATTCTAAAAAATTTTTCCGACCGACCTATTCGTGCTATAGTTTATATATATATATATATATATATATATATATATATATATATATATATATATATATATATATATTACTAATACTACAAATAACACCAGACAACTTATTTCAATGTTATTTACCTGCAACGAAAAAGTACCTCCTCCAGTCACAGTATTGACGAAAGATTCCATGTACTCTGATGATTTGACGGCTACTTGGCGTAGTGGTTAGATTATTGGTCCGGGTGAGCCGTGTATATGTTGTGTCCTTGACCCTAGCCAATATAAATTATAGGATATATACGCAGAAGCTTCTTCAGATCTTATTTCACTTGTACTCCATAGGACTGAGGGAGGGAATGACGGATAATGCAGGTCAAAAGTTTAAGACCACCTTAATTAAAGTAGGAAAATAAAGTAAAACTCCTTCATTATGTAAAACAACGATGGCAGAACGCACTTCACTGCTAATTTCTCGAGCTTTTTATGACGTCTTCACTGTAGAAACCACAAGTTTAGACTAATTGAGATTGTTAGTTAACAAACCCAAGTAAACTCGGGTAATATGAAGTCAGAAACACGTGGTTTCAGGTGCTTAATCATCCCAATTATTGACCAATACGTAACAAAAGCAAAGTAATTAGTAATGAGGACATTATAAAAATATTATTAAGACTACCACCTAGCTCTAGCGCGTTTTTCGGTGTTTGAAAACAATAGATTTTTATTGTCCAATAACTTGAAAGTAAACAAAAGAATGACTTCTTTAAATATTCGATACTAACAATAGAATATGCAGATGTGCATTTCTTTTATTTATTTTATGGGATTCTATTACAATTGATGGATAATTATGTTGTTTATGTGCGGTCTTAAACTTTTGGCTGGCAGGGTAGCTGTGGTTTAAATGTACCAGGACAATAACATCCGTTTTATAACATATATAGATTCAGAAGTAATTATTAATTATAAGATTATTTTTACTACTTGTAATGTTAACGATATAACAGACGTGCAGGTTTAATAAAACAAATATATACGTAACTAGCCCTCGCGGCGCAGGCTTGCTTAGTGGGAAGGCTGAAGTGAACTCCTACTGTGAATAAAATGGGCGTTGGATTTATTATTTTTTCTTGCAAATATGTTAACTTGTATTTCTTTTCTCTTTGTATATCTCTCTAGCGCTGTAATATATATTTTTTATTTTACTTTAGAAATATATGTAAAAGAACGATTAGATTTTTTTATTCTTTAAGCATTTATAAGTGCAACCTACAAAACTTTTAATCGTAAGAATACTTTTTAACGTTAAAACCCTCAGCCTCAGCGCTATCTTGAAGAATTCTTTTGTTTCATTCACTTTTCAATTTGCACTCGCAACTTTTTCTTGTATTGTTCATACTTCATGTTTTATTGTCTTCTAATTTGTCTCCATCCAGCGCTATTGTAACTCGCCTACCCAACAGAATGTTGGACGAGGCAACATAAATGTTTCACGGAATAAACTCTTACACGTTATCTCATTCTCTTTTGTGCGTGCACCTTTAGTAACATTTGTAAATTTAGTTTAATATTTTCTAAATGATTGAACTGTTTGTAGTAGTGTTTCTATGTTGTATTCTTTATTTCTTCACGATGTTATCCTGTTTAATATAGACTACGGTGTTATGTTTAAGTTCTATTAACGATACGACAGAGGATGTCAATTTGCACAAATATCGGTCCTCAGCTGGGATTTGAAACCGTCTGAGTCACTATAATTTTTAGCTAGGTTTTTTAATGTTACTCGTAGATACGTTACAATACATTCCAGGTTATATGTTTTTTATGATATAAGGGGTGACATTCGAGACCAAAGTTTGACTGATTGCAAGTGATTACTGCAGCCCGCACGATAAAGAATCATAATATTGATATATGTAAATATAATATGTGATGTTGAATTATACATATTTTTTTATAAAATAAGAGCAATCCGCACTATTTATAATCTAAAGTCTTGAGTATCGCAAAAATTATCGTAAAAATTTAAACAAATATTCACATTATCGTCTACCTCACAATATATTAACGATAACATATTGTTTATACGTAAGAATTTACAAAAATATTCTACAAAAGATGTACACGCTATCAATACAAGAAACAAAAAAAAAACTTGTGACACCTGTTTTTCGTTTAAAAAAGGTACAGAAATCGTTCGTACATAAGCATATTTAATCAAATTCCGCAAATAATCGTTTTGAATTTAAACAGACTGAATATTTTAGTTAAAAACTCTTTGTCAGAATATTTGTCTGACAAATATACTTGGCTTTGACCTTTGGGTTCAATACTGGACACCTATTGGAGGTTTTGCAAATTATTATTTAAAAAAAATAATATAAATAAAAAAAGAGTAACTAGTCGAGTTTCTTCTCACTAGCAGCTACCTTCCGAAGCGGTGGTCCTGTTAACTATTAATAAGTAATACGTTTAAGTAATAAGTTCTACGTTTTTCTTTAACCCAACAAAAAACTGAAGCGTTAAACTACAATTTTACGCTGGTATTTTGAATAGCCTGTTTTTCGTATTCGACGCGTAACTCAGATATTTCTGCCTCTGTATAATATCGATTTTCTTTATCAGACCGGAGTTGAGCGAACTTTTCAAATAAATTTGTAACATCCGTGTTCATGTAAGAACCAATATCTTTCTAACATCTATCGTAAATTTCGCATATAATACTGATATTTTATCACACTATAACGTTGGTGTAAATAAAAAAGTAAACTTGATAGTGTCTTGTTAAGAAACAAATATATAGGTTTCGACTTCAATTGAAGAAAAAAGTTCAAAGTAATCCCCGTACTACGATCGGACAACCAGGCATCACTACGAAATTAGTTGATTCATCCTTCCCAAAGCGCATTGATGTTGGTATTGTCGTTGCGTCGCGGGTTCAGGTTTTTCAATCTCAGTCAAGGAAAAATATTAGTACCACAAACTGTTGCTTTTCTGGTCCGGGTATGTTGTATGTATGGCCCGTGACCGTCCCTGACACTGCATCCACACCTTCCTCCTCTCTTATTGCATATCCATTATATCATAATGCATGTGCAATAAGATCAGAATCAGAGACAGGTTTAAATACAATGTGATACCCAAAAGTTTTGCCTAAGCTGAGTATCAGACTCAGGGCCGGCAACAGCTCTGGATATTCTTATCTCTGGGCCATGCGGCTGTCAAATAATAATATAACAATGCGACAGTCCCCAGCGCAGTGTACCAACAAGCACGATCAAGAACAACTTGCAATTAAATTCGCATGTACTTCATGCGTATAGCTCGTGCATGTACATAGTTCGCGCGCGTAATTTGTGCTTGTGGCTCGTGCGTGTAGCTCGCGTATCTAGCTTGTGCATGTAACTCGCGCGTGTGGTTTCTGTGTAAAGCTCATGCGTGTAGCTCGCGCATAATGCTCTTATTTTTACATACTCCACTTACTTTCATCGCATACAAAAAGCATTTTTATAAAATTGAAAATGTCGATGTAATGATTGTGTTAACCTCAAAAATATAGCGGTATTTTCTTCGATTGGTTTGGAGGTGATGTTATGTATTAAAATGTTCTCTTTAAAAGGATCAAAAGGCCTGGAATGAAAATCAATAAATAATATTTTTCTGAACATATTTTATTTCTTGGCAAAAAGGTCCGCAAAATATAATGAAGAAATATTTATTCAAAGTAGAAAATATTTTGTTATGTATTATAAAGTTCTTTTTTATTCATAAATGCCTACCATTGTTAAGCAATAGATTGACGGTGAGTTTATATTATGATAATGGTATCCATAACAATAGACACAAATATGTGTATTAATTTTTTTTTAAAAATTAGTTATAGATTATTTAAAATTCTGTCATAAATAAAGAGAATTTTTCTTTGTTTCTTTAATGCAAAATAAAACTAAAAGAGGGGGCTGACCACCTTCCCTCCGTGTTCAGGGCTGAGGAGATTGGTTTTGTCATTGGTGACAAAGAGGTCCGAACCTGCTTCTTTCAACTTCCAGCTACCCGATTACCCGATAGATAATAAGGCACTGAATCTCATACCTTTGGGCTGACAACACAAATGTATTTTTATTTAGGATCTATGGATCAGATGCACTTCTTTGTCATCCTTAATAAAAGATAAAAAAACATCTTTTGCGTATTATTACAATATAACGTTGGTTTTAATTAAAACTGGAAACTTGATAGTGTCTTGTTAAGAAACAAATATATATGTTTTGTCTTCAAGTGAAGAAAAACGTTCAAAGTAATTGAAAATATATCAATCATTGTCTTTAATTATTTTTCAGTACTAGCATAGGGTGGCCAGAGTCTTAGCATTCGACAGGATACATATTACTTTTTTAGCACCAACATCTCTAACTAATCTCGCTTGAACGAGATTTAACTAATTTAAGATACATTAAAAATCGAACTCTATATTTATTATGTGTATTTTTATTAACTTCTATCAATATTACCTTCAAAGCTATAAAGTACTCTAATAAATTGGGATAAAATCGTGGATTCGGCCCCTTAACGTATCTATGAAGTTCGCTAGTCATAAATCAAAAAAAAACTAAATCCGGTCCGTTCGAATGATGGCCGACTTTATGGATCACCGTTATCGTAAAAGTCTGCTATTTGCGAAAGAGCCTTTAAAGCATGGAAATACATGCGAGATTACAGCCATTTCTGTATCTAGATACGTTATTTTATTACTCTTTTTTTGCGCATTTATTTGTGTTAGTTTTATGGTCATGTTTTTATTTGGAATAAAAAATAAGTTACTTATTTTTAAAAACTTTAATAAGAAACCGAATGCTGTTGCCACAATCAGTCATAATTCTACTTTCGTGGTAGAACTACACTACTAGTATAGTAGATCTGTAGCACGAACAGCAGGCAGTAGGTATAGAAAAACCACACTTTTTATGATCATATTGTATTCAAACATAGTTATATTGTTAATTAATAAATAAATAAATATCAATTTTAAAGTGCTGTTGTATTTAATTGCTAAACATAGGACGTCTGGTACATATTTCCATATCCACATTTACATTCCTTTAAAAAAAAATTGTATTTCACCGCTAAACATAGTACGTCTGTACATATTTCCATATCCACATTTACATTCACTTTAAAAATCGTATTTACTTTAAATGTCGTACAATAAAATCAATGTTACGGTATTATAGTTTTGATTAAATTTCTTAACGAGACATCAGATAACATTCCATCTCAGTCCTCAGGGGACAAAGGCCGTGTATCTTGAGTCCTTGTCGAGGATGGATGGAGATATCACTTACTATCAGGTGAACTCTATGCACGTTAGTCAAATAAAAAAAACAATACTCTCGTTTTGGCTAATCAAGTTAATGTCACATTTTAACTTAAATTTTTATATATATTCTAAATTATAACTTGAAAAGAAACATTTTGTAATATATTTCTAAACTAACGCAGATAACAAACCAAATATTTACTTATGTCTTCTCATAGCTACCAATATAACTTTTGACAAACTTCTAGATCGCATTACATTGATCTAGAAGTTTGTCAAATGTCATTTTGTAGTTTCGTTTATTGCGACATCGGGACGTTATTGTGTCGTTTAGATTACATTAGGCAGGGAAGCCAAGAATAAACTGCCATATTGTAAGGTCATTAATCTTACTCATGTCAGAGTTTTATATAAAATAAACGGACACACTATTTTGCAAAATATAAGAAAAATTCTAGAGCTTTCAAAAAGCTAACAATGTAAAGATCCTGATTAATTCCCGGAAATTTGCACAAATGTTTGTTTTATTTCAAGCTTCTTTCTTTATATCTATTTATTTTTTATCTGGAAAATGATAATCTATTGATCTACTATTTAGTGACAATTTAGAAACTTTTAAGGCCAAAATTATTAAAACTCAAAATACTCCTATCTAAGGATAATTAGTTAGTTTAGTTTAGTTTATTTAAATTATTAATTTTTATTTAACATTAAATAAATAGTTCATTTTCTCTTAATTTTAAGTTATTGTACAACTACTTTTAATTAGCAGAATGTAACTCTAGCTGTAAGTGGAATTATGTATATTTAGCAACCTAAGGCCATTTTTTTTCCACAAATCAAGTCACATGTAATTCTGTTGGTGGTTCTATTAAAACAAAATTAAAAAAAAATCTGGCAACAACCAGCAAATTCTCATCAATGGTATTTAAAATGGTAAATGCTATTTTTGCAAACCTTAAGCCTTTTTGTAAACTTTAAGCCTCTAATATATTGTAAACGAATAAGTGACAACATTAAAAAAATATGGATGAAAAATATGCTTTTATGTAGGTTAACTAATGTCTATGGAATTGTTTTAGCTGTCTAAGTGTGTCTGATACAGTGCTATAAAAAAGATAAATTAAACTATTCAACTAGTGGCAGCATATCACATACAGAATAGCTGATCTCATATCTCCAAAACAAATACTGTTACATCCAACCGTTATCGTGGAAGTTGAGTTACGAAAGCTCTAATCACACATACTTTTATGTACGTGCATAGATGTAGTGTGTAGTTTGTAATTGATACTTCCACAGTATAGAGTTATTTGGTTGCTTGGTGTACATGATTGTGTTAGCTCGATGAGGGGGGGAGGGGGACCACGCACCAATAGCAGTGTAAAAAATACCATAACGCTGCCATATATTATTGGTAACTCAAACTCAAAAGCATTTATTGCAAAACCATTTTTAAAGTACAATGACCTTTACGGACCCTGTAAGGCATAACAAGGCCTCTCAGGCCTCAATGGGGACCACGAACGTGCCTCTTGTACCTTTGTTAATAGGGGAGATAGGTGTTTATGGGCTGCAATCATTTACTTTGAACTGAACTGTGTGATCTTTGTCACCGTTAGATTCATAAAATAATCTTTATGTTGAAAAAACAAACGAAAAAAAAACAAAATAAACGTATATGCCAATCTATAGAGAGAGATTTTGAATCTAACTCTTAGTATTCTAATGGCGATTAATATGACGTTAAATAATTATTATAATGGTAATATTTCTTCACAGAAACAAGCGATGCTTGTGAGGCAGTTGGAAGAAGAACTAAGATTACGAATGCGCCAGCCCGCCCCTGAACTGCAGCAACAACTCGAGGCAATATACGCAGAGAACGAACACCTGCAGAGAGAGATAGCGATATTGAGGGATACCATCAAAGTAAGTAAAACAGAGATGCAACTTGACTGTGCAAGGACCACGCACTGACAGAAAGTCAGCGCTCAAATATCAGCATCGACTGTTGTTTCGTATTTTTTTATTGTATACCGATTGTGATTATGTTATTAACCAAGCGCACCGTTATTGTAATTTTAGTATCAATAGACATTAATATTCCCCGAGTATTTGTTATCTCATCAAACCCTGATGAAAATGAGATAGAGTGATTTATAATAATGGTTATTCCTATTACAGACTAAGATCTATCTTTATTATATTGATTAACGTTTGTTTTTGTTACCATCGTGGTATAAACGTGAGTGTGCTAATGGGTCAAACATTCTTAATCATTGTTTTATTTTATTATTGCATTGAGAGTTACAAACGAGCATACAGTTCACCTGATGTTAAGTGATTCCTGCGGCCCGTGACATCTTCACATTCATCCTTGACAAGGAAACATAATGCAGATGCGTGTGTAAGATAAAGGTGTCCGGTTGCCTTCATTCTTCAGTGAGGGCGTGGTCCTACCTCCGTCAAACTGACCTATTCATTCTGCAGTAAGAAACAAACTGCAGTGTAACTCTACCACTGTTAATTTCACTGGGAACTCATTTGTCAACGTTGACATACTATATGAATAATAGACCCTTGTATTTGCTTTTCAATAAATGCGAGTTAAGAGTCTTTGTATTTTCAAGTCACAACTAATTTGTTGCGTCTATTGTTCCATACTTGATATTTTTTTTATTCACAAGCCATTCACCATTTATTATTATCGAAGATTCAGGGCGTTTATATATCGCGAATTTGGTTTTATATATAAATTATGATAGATTCATCTGCTTATCATTTATAGCAGGGGTGAGCAACCTTTTTTAGCAACTACCACAACCTATCCAATTTTTGAATTTTTGGGCGGGCCAAAATCACACTTCTTAATAAAATAACAACTTAATATATTAAGGTGAGAATATCTGTAATACAAATAAGCGCTCGGCGGGCCGCATAAAATTACTAAGCGGGCCGCGGGTTGCTCATTCCTGATTTACAGGAAGAATTTTAAATCTTAACTTGGTAGTGTTACACCGCAGTTATATATAGAACACGCCTTTATTTATTTGCTTTGAATTCCCGTCGACTTACATAGGTCACGTTAAGGGGACGACGCTTCCACAACATTTGCCAGCTCCGGAACTACACTTGATTTACTGTTAGTATGAACGGTGATTAATAATCATGCTTGAGATACATAATCTTCTTTTATTCTCCATCAGGAGCTAGAGCTACGCATCGAGACGCAGAAACAAACTTTACAAGCACGAGATGAGAGCATCAAAAAGTTACTCGAGATGCTTCAGAACAAAGGAATGGGTACGTTCAAATTACTATTATAACAAATGCAAAAGGTAAAAAAGTTTACGCTAAAAAAGATCAAATATAAGACAAAGTACAATTTGAAACAATTTCAGGTAAAGAAGAAGAGAGACAAATGTTCCAACAAATGCAGGCAATGGCACAAAAGCAGGTAATTATCAGCGTACTACTAGATGTTGCATGTTGTGTTACGTGATGCAAGCTTTCCACTTTAATTATGAAACGTCAACACTCTGGAAAGTTTGCTGCAACTAGATCTCTTTCCTACACTTATGTTTACCTAGTTTAATGTGCTGCACGTCACTAAGCTTCCACATATTTATGTAATAGTTATGAACCACATGGGCGTTTTATTTTGTGATACCTTTGTCAGAGTCACTGTTTCTGTTAGAGTTGCTCTTGATAGTTTCATTTTTCATTCATTTATTATATCTCAGCCGAATGTGATTGTCGCGTCGCCTGTTTGTGTTAAATCAAACGTTATCTCCTTTGGCTTCATATGATCAACTATCGCTTTACTCTTCACACCCGCGGTCTCAAGCCTTTCTGTGTCACTTCCAGCTTCCCCGACCACTAGTTATCAATTTTTTTTCTATTCTCCACCATACACCACGACGATACAAATTTTAAACCTCCGAGGCGAATTCGTCCCGTACACGACAGAAATTTCCATCAATCGACACGTACACGATCACGACATTGCATGTTTAGAGAGCTCATTCCCCGTCACGAGCCTTAGCGAGGACTGTCTCGTACTGTCATTGGGCGTACCAGCAATCATTGTTTAGCAATGTAATGTGTTAACGCCTACGACTGGGGCTGCGTCGGAACGAGGACGCCGCCCACTCGGAACGCAGCCCCAGGGGGGACGCGAGGCGGCGGCGGCTGACCGAGTCCGTCCTGCAGGAGCTCAAGGCGACGGCGGACACACTGCGGGCGCTGCAGACTCAGCTGGAGCGGGCACTGGCCGCTGCCGGGTTGCCTGGCGGCAGCGCGGGGGCTACGCTCACCGCCGTGCTCGAGACCAAGGAAGCGCGCATCGCGACCCTCGAGCGGCAGGTCGCCCTGCTTGAGAGCGAGCTGGCAGCGCTCGTGTCGCCGCCGCCGCCCTCGCTCGCGCCTTCCCACGCCTCGCTTTACGATAAGGCCGATCCTCCCTTCAAGAGACAAGTAAGTTTTCTGCTGAACGACGTGCGCGTCACGAAGGACGGGCGCTTGACAGCGCCGCCGGCGCGCACTCCGCGCTCCGCCCTGCGCGCCCACTTCTATAGCGCCACCACTCTGTGACTGACCGCCGTGGTACCGTGTCAATTTCTCGCTTTAAGTCCGAACTTAGCCGCCGACTGTGTTGATTCGAATATATTTGTGTGAAACTTGTTCATTGTTAAAGCTATTTTATTATTAAATATAAGAGAAATTTTATATTCTTGAATAACTTGTCCGAATGATTATATTTTTGTTAATTAGGGCTTTAGGCAGAGCGTTGATGTGAATATAGATTGTATATTGTATATTATAGACGAATTATATGAGATTGATTAGGTTGACACCAAAAAGTTTTTAGAGTTAGACCGTTTCGAATAAAGACTGCTGAGGTCAAATGCATCGAATAAATCTTTCGAGTGCGTTTATTATCCTTGATTTAATCACGATTCGCTTTCGATGTTTCAATCATCGTCCAGTTTAGCTTTTGGTCCCGCGTCACCCGCCATCTATAGTCTAGTTCACCAGACCCGGCCTCTCATGTAGTGGTCATATTCCATCAATCTCTCTCACAGTAACGGTAGATAAATGTATCACAACGTATGCGCCCGTGCATTCAGATTTATATCGACTTTCGTACTTTAGATATACGTGTCTGGAAAACTTTCTACCGCCGTTCAGATAAAAATTTCGCCATCGTGTCTATAGTTATAGTTAGGTTAGAGAGTTTTCCAGCTAAATGTCCATTTTTCTATTGTTGGAATTACTGTGATGATCCTATGACGACTTTTTGATATTTATTGTTGGGTGAAATGCATGTCATTCAAATAAGACAATGTCTTAAATGTCTTCCATGGCACGTTGTTATTGTAAAATATTTTTATTGGATGCTGGAAGCGTTTCTATATGAATAGATTTATGAAGCTTGCTCTGCTTTTCATACATCGATTTAACATCACCGACTTGAATTTTATACCTGGAGATTATATCAGTATTGTGTAGATTAATACTTCTAACATCAACATCATTTTCGCCATCACAATTGCCTTAGTAGATAGATTTTATATTACTTATAATATTTACTAACCAACTTTCACTAATCAAATGTTTGGGTTTACTTAATTCTATACCGACATTCGTGTGGACGGTGGAATGATGAGCAGCTGGATGAGTTCCGGTTGGAGATACAAAGGAGGGACCAGGAGATCTTGGCGATGGCCGCGAAAATGAAGGCGCTAGAGGAACAGCACCAAGACTACCAACGTCATATAGCAGTTCTGAAGGAGTCTCTATGCGCTAAAGAAGAACATTACAGCATGCTGCAAACAGATGTACGTTCAATTTATCAATGAAAGAAAATAAACGGCCACCCAAATAGACATAACATATAAAAGATCCTAGTATAAAACACTACAAATTTAATAAATATTTTAATAATAAATTAATTTAAACCTAAAACTATATATATAACAATAGTATGACTAATATGCAATTTGTAAAATCTACGTATGACTGTCGAAATAAAGATCTATCACGCATATCTAATATATATACGCATATTTAGGTTGAGGAGCTAAAAGCTCGCTTAGAAGAAAAGAGCAGGCTCGTAGAGAAGAAGACGGCAGCGGCACTCGCAGCGGCCCACGAGCTCGCAGAATTCCGAGATCACTCAGAAATCAAAGATCGAAAGATTAACGTGCTACAGAGAAAGGTAAAATGGAAATCAAAGATGAGACTTTATTGCCTAGTTTATATATATACAGTGTAAACTCTATAACGTAGCAAGAGCACAATTTGGTTGTTTACCTTAAATTTATATATCTTCACTAAACGTAACAGTAACTCACTATGAATATAAAAAATGCTCGGTCCCTTGAGTTGCGTTATAAAGAGTTTAAACTGTGTGTATGTACATATATGTGTATACATATATATACTCGTATATATATATATATATATATATATATACTCGTATATATATATATATATATATATATATATATATATATATATATATATATATATATATATATATATATATCATTTAGTTTAGATAAAAAATTATATTTATTTGATTACGTTTGGTAGGAAGATACTTGATTTTTAATTTTATTTTTCTTTTGTCAGTTAGATGCTATGTGATATATATATATTTTATTAATAATAATAATTAAAATGTTATACAGAAGTAAAAGTTATAAGTTATGATGTACGGTTTAGTTTTTAATCCTTATATAAATCTAATAAGAGTTAAGATTATGGAAATTAAGTATTTATTTATTTCAGTATAATTAATGGTTTTAGTACATTATAAGAATTGAATAAAAGTTAAATTAAACATAACTATAAATATAGAACAATAACATAACTTTATATTTATACAAATTATGCCTTTAGTTGTGATAAAAGAACAAGTAGACCCTATTGGAAGTGATGAAGGAATTCCTAATGAATCTTATCTACAGGCTAATGGCCCATTCATTTTTATTGGAGTTGTTAGTCGTGAAAATGTCTTTTCAAGAAATATCAGCAAAAGCTAAATATTAGGACGTCGAAAATTGTTATACAAAGTTTTACTGATATCTTTCTCCCTTTGTTATTTTTTAATGTTTTATTGGAAGGAATTTTGAACTAACATTAGATCATTATTCAATAACTTATATACTATAATTATTTTACTTAACGCGTGTCCTTACAGCAATCGCCTATTAAAAATTTAATAATATAATTTTATGAAATATTTTTATTCTCTTTTTAATAAATATCATGTTTATTTTGCTTTATTTAGATTTTCGCTATATTGTTATATGTTTCAACAACTCAACAAGATAAAAATGAAACAAAAGGCTCCTTTCATAGTCGTCCCTCTAGATTTCTTTATTACTCTTAGATTTATTATTATTTATTAATAATAATATTCACATCTAATTCTAATCTTTGTAGATTTTAATATAAAAGTTATACCAGAAACTCCGTTTAAAGATTCACTTGGTAACACTCAATGTTAAGAGGATTAACTCTATATTATCTCATTGAGATATCGCAGCATATTTAGTCGGTTGAACATTTGTCATGAAATGAGTAACTATCATATATGTATGTACAAAAAAACATGTACATAACACAAGAATAACACTTTTGTGTTATACAACGAATATTTAAAGTAAAAAAATAATACTAACTTAAGTATTGGTTTTGCTAAAAGTTGTGGTGTTCATAATTGAAACTATTTAATTCAAGTGACATTATAAAATCAAAGTGTGGCTGTGGCAAAGACCCAGAGTTTTGAAATCTGTTTTAGTCTAATTATTTTAAACATTATTTTTAGCAATATAACTTTTTATTATGTAGATTAAATTATTTTAGCTGAAATTATGAGACTGCGAGAGACAATGCAATACAGAGAGAATAAATAAGATATTGTATATATTATTTATTCTCTCTGTATAAATAAAATATTGTAATTTGTATATTGATATAAACTTAAATATATAAACTTGTTTATTATCTATGCTACGAGATTCATTTAGTACCTCAATTTATTTTATTGCTAAAGTTTTTCATTTGTGTTTTTCCTACGTTAAAAATGTACGTTTTGTATTTGTTCAGTTTTTACCCGTATAATTCCTGAGATTGTTTTTACCTCATTGTGTTTTCCTGTGTGTTAAATATTCAGTTTTTTATTTTTATTTAAAGGTATGTTTTTTTTATTTTATCGCTTTTTATTTAAGCTTTTTTTATTTTATTATTATTCTGTGCTACTGTAAGTTTTAAATTAAATAAATACTCATTTTCAGATTGAGAACTTAGAAGACTTACTTAAAGAAAAAGATAATCAAGTGGACATGGCTAGGGCTAGATTGAACGCAATGCAAGCACACCATTGCTCTTCTGAAGGTGCTTTATCGTCCCTAGAAGAAGTTATTGGAGATAAAGAGAAGCAAATTCAACAACTAAGAGAACAAAGAGACAGAGCCGAACATGAGAAAAACGAAGAAAGGGAGTTACATGAAAGGGAAATAGCAGAATATAAAATGAAATTGCACGCCTTAGAAAGTGAAGTTGAAAAATTAGGAGCTAGACTGGAAAGAGCGCAAGCGGAGAAAGATCGTCTTGAAGCGAAACTAGAAAGTTCACAATCTGAGTTAGGGAAGTCAAAAGCTGAACTCGATAAAGCTGCAAGTGAAGTGGGAAGATCTGGTGCAGATTGGGAAGCTGCCAAACAACGCCTAGCGAGACTTGAGCTTGAAAACGAAAGACTCAAGCATGAATTAGAACGATCTCAAACGACGTTCGGCAGAAGCACTTTGACTACTTCTCAGGAGTTAGACAGAGTTCAAGAAAAAGCTGATAAGTCTGCAGCAGAATTAAGACGGACGCAAGCAGAGTTGAGAGTGACACAGGCAGATGCTGAAAGAGCTAGGTCCGAAGCAAGTGCATTGCAGGATAAACTGGAAAAATCCCAAGGCGAAGTCTATCGTCTCAAAGCTAAATTAGAAAATGCACAAACTGAACAAGATAGTTTGAAAGAAGAGTACGACCGGTAAGTCGACGTTTCTATAGTTCAAAATAACCGATCAAATTTTTCACCACCAGAGTCCCTAATCCATAAAATAGAGATAATTAAGAATAGATCCGTTTTTGGATGCTTCTCTATAGTAATATGGTGTCTGAGAAACCAGAACTCTCCCTTCGGTGCAGGCATCAAGAAAAAACTAGTACAACATCGGGCCAGGAAACTAGTTAGTGGTACTACTAGTAACAATTGGTAGTAGATAATATTTCCCCAAGCTATGCAAAATACTTTACGTCCACACGTGGTGCTCCACAGATCGTAAACTGACGTAGAATTTATAAAATTAGATTTTTGTTGATTTAGGTTATTTTTTTATTGTCAGCCTTATCTATTATATATAATCTGAATCACAACATGTGTAATAATATTTTAGCGTTTTAGTCTATGATACATAAAATAAATTAAACATAATTTTCCTTTTATTAAAAATAGGGTACAGTCTTCAATAAGCCGCCTGCATTCAGAAAGAGACAAGGCCATAGCAGAATTAGAAAAGGCAAGGGAAGAACTAGAAAGAACTCAAGCGACACTAGGAAAGGCTCAATTACAACAGGACAAATTGCAAGCTTCTTTGGATTCCGCTCACTCTGAAATTGATAAGTTACAAGAGAAGTTAGACAAAGCATCTGTTGAAGTGCGTAAGGTAAGAATTACACTATTGGATATTCTATACATTAAGTATGCGAGATTTTTTATCTTCACGTATTAAAGATATCAGTTTACATGATAAAAGTCTAAATCGAAATGTCTATAACTTTTATGAACAAGAATGAAATGTAAAATCAGTTTGCCCAAATATTTTCAGAGTTCAGTTTTTACCAAACTTATGCATTTTGTCAAAATTCTTATCTATTATGTAATAGACTATTTTATCAATAACTGTCACAATAAAAGTATCCAACAGTGTTCAAAACTAAAATGTTATGTTATAGCTCCAAGTAGACCGGGAGAAACAAGCCTACGACTTCGAATCAATACAATCGCAACTCGACAAAGCTTTGGGACAGGCCGCAAGGTTGCAAAAGGAGAGAGACACTGCTCAATTGGATGCTGATAGGTTCCATGACAAGCATGAGAAGGCACAGGTAAAAGATAACCCTAGACGTATAGACGTTAGAGGCTGAAAGATAGTGAGCTAGTGTAGAAAAAATGTAATATCAAATCCCGTCTCGTCAATCATTTTAAGGAGCTATACGCAGATGTTGCACTCTTCAATAATTATCGATGTATCGCAACTATTTAAGTTAATCTATGAGTTTATACAATACAATATTTCAACGTGGCATAGCCAGCTAACTTGTTGATGCAAAATTAAAGGGTTGGCACGATTGGGACAGAACGACCTCACCAATACCAGCCTGATATAGCAGCATAATGCCGCTGTGCTTATTAAGGTAAGGATAGAGATCCGGAGACCCAATTACGTGTGACGAGCAATCCCATCTTAATCCTCCAGGGTGAACACGTGTGAATCTTGAAATTAATGAGAATAGCTTATCACTATTGCATTTAGTCAGAGTGATGAGATGAAGAAGCTGTAGGACTTATTATTAGTGACGACTTCCTCAATAGTGCTTAGAAATGCGTGCTTGACAACGCATTTACTCAATGATTTCTTGTCCAGGATGAATGTGATGTCACGGTCTGCAGTTATAACTTACCATTACATCAGGGGACCTGTGTGCGTTTATTACTCGTAATATATATTTTTTATTTACATTGAGAATAACAAACGAGCATACAGTTCACCTGATGTTTCCTGCGGCCCATGATATCTACTTTCATCCTTGACAAGGTATCATAATGCGGATACATCGTCACCCTTGAGGACTGAGTTCGGATGCCTTGTCACCAATTATAAAGGTCTCCGGATCCCTGCACTCATCGGACGAAAAACAGCAACATTATATTGCTATTTTACGCAGGTATTTTGCGCGTGATCGTACTCCGATCTAGCTTTCTCATTCATTCTGCAGCTAGAAACAAACTATAGTGTAGCTCTACCACCGTCAAATTATAGTTTATTATATTATATAATCATATATGAAGTTCCCAAGATTCTGACTAAAACATGTCACATACTAACCGTTTGACATAATTTATTTCGTGAGCGCCTAGTGAAAACCAATTTTTGCTTTGGGTTAAGTTAAAAAAGTTAGTAAGTTTATAAAGAGTATGTTAGGACTTATCGCCGGATGTTTTAAGAGTATTAATTCAGTTCTTAGCGCAAACATACAATGTTAGGAGATATGTTTATCTATATAAGAGTTTACGACGACACGGATTTATTAATCATATAAGTCTAATGTCACTAAACAACATGTTATAAACATTATACGCAAGTTATTATGACGAAGATCCTCTTAAACAACTTCAAAGTCCAGACATATGGTCGCCTCACTAAAATAAACGAAATGGGAGCGAATGCTCTCTACCAAGCGTCCTCGTTAAGTTTCCTTTACACGTTACATCACAACGTAGCGTTGCCAAGAAAGTTATCGAAAATTATTTCTTGAACATTGACTTTAAATTCACAAAACGTCAGCCCGTAAAAGATAATGAAATGTCGTTACGAATAACCGCATAAATATATTTTCTTAATATTATTGAAATTAGAATAGAATAGAAGCGTCTCTACGCTTTTAATATTCTGTTATAAAATTAAAACAGATACAAATAGGCATGTGATACGCGGAGCTATTACATGAAAAAAAAATACCCCATATTTATATTACGATATACGATTTTTTTTTATTACAATGAGAATAAAAAACGAGGACACAGTTAACCTAACTCACCTGATAAAACACAGCAACATTATGCAGTTACTTTCGCTGGTATTCTATACACCCCGGTCGAGCTGATCCATTCATTCTGCAGCTGGAAATAAACTGCAGTGTAGCACTACCACTGTGTTTATATTTTGAGTTCTTGTCAAGAATGATGTGTAACCATCGGGTGCGCTGTGTTTCGTCGTTTGTCATTTTTCTAAAACATTACGAATATTTCTTCAATCAATGTTAAAATTGCAAGTCTAAAAATAATATTTGTCGGTTTCGGGGTTTTATTTCAAATGATTCAGATTTTTAGTACACATATTGTATACCACTAGGGATCCAAATATATCGTTATGACTTAACCTTATATAGGTTTAAACCTAAAAAAGTTGTATTATCAATTCCAAATATATGTGGAGAAAATGTTGAGGAATGATTGTTAAAAAAAGATGCTCTTTATCAATAATTATTCTGGACAAAATATATTAATGCAACAATTTTCGCAATAAAAGAAAGGTTGTTGTGAGTGATTATTTGCATAAGTGAAAGGACATTTGAGATTTTAAATATATTTAAAAAAGAATAAGATTGTTTATATTTTATTGCAGTTGAAAAGAACTACATATACTTTTTAATACATTATTAATTCACTTATTTTTTTTAAGTATATCTAATTTTTTAATCTTAAATGTAGAGGTACCTCTAAAGTTAGGAGTAATTTTTTTTTTACCGAAAACCAATTTAAGTTTCGAGTCCGAAAAGACTATGAGAAAATATTCAAGCTACAAAGAATAGTTTCGCTCAAAGGAGAATGTATTACGTAGTTTCACGGAGCTTTGTGCAACAATCGTCGTTTGAAATATTTAGCTGAACGCCGCCATCAGATAGGAATAGGCGAATCAATGACCTGAATTTGATTAGATCTCTTTCAAACTGTAGGTTATTGGACATTTATAATATATATTTTACTTGGTACGTTAAAATATAAACAAATTTTAGATATTGGCTCCTCTTTTTTACACAGCATATAAATTTAGTGATTTATTAAAATAAATTTTATATAACCTGCTAATTATAACAAAAACTTAATCATGGAAAATAGTTACGGCCGCGAGTTGCAGTAGATCTTATTTAATTTTATCGTTACTTTGAATAAGTGAGATTTGTTTATGATTTCAAAGGTTATTAAAAGGAAATTAAGACTTGTATAATATTGTTTAAATTTGATGTAAAAATTCTGTATGTTTATTGCATATTCTGTAAAAATTTAAATGAGGGTAGTATGACATAGAAATATTATTAATGACATAAATTTTATCCCTTATATACTGATGACCCCTTTACCTTTATTAACCTACGTCTAAACTAAACAATCAAGAAATCATAATTTAAAAAAAATCAGACTATTATACATCGAGTTTTCTATGATAAATTTTAATTCCTCTACCTCATTCCAGGCGCTAGTGGCTCGTATACAGAAGGAGCGTGATGGTGCATTAGCAGAAGCAGCAAGTTGTCGTGAGAGAGCCGAAGCGGCTGCGGCAGCTGCTAACAGGGCTGCTAGAGATCGAGACAGTGCCGCAACAGAGCTGGACGTGCTTAGGGAAAGATGGGAGAAGGCACATCAACAACATCAAAAATTGACAGTAAGTTATCTTATTTTATAACAGTGATAGAGCTACACTGCAGTTTGTTGCCAACTGCAGAATGAATGGATCAACTCGACCGGTAAACAGCATAATGTTGCTGTGTTTCGTCTGGTGGGGATAGGGATCCGGAGTACTGGTGACGAGGCATTCCATCTAAGGAAGTTCTCAAGGGTAACAACGCACCTCCTCGCAACGCCTAATGATTCTTAGTCAAAGATGAATGTAGATGTCATACGCCGCAGGAATCACTTGCCATTATGTGAACTGCGCTCTCGTTTGTTACTCTGAATGTAATAAAAAAAATCTTCATGATTTCATACGACTTCAATCGAATTTCATAGGTAAAGTTAAAATGATTAATGTTTTAAGATATCCAATATCTTATGAACGTCAAAAATCTACCTACCGGTTCGAAAACTTACTCTATAGAAAAGTGAACAGATCGATTAAAAACAAACTAAGTACTTAATATTAATTTTAAATTAGTCACGTGACTTAATAAAATTTAACCAATTGCAAAATAAAACATTGTCGTGTTACCAGTATTGCCTAAACGTAAATCAAACAACTAATTTTTTAAATTTAAATAATTAAACAAAACGTGGAGATTTTATCGCGTTTATTTTAACTTTTTTATTTCTGACGTTTTGAGTGCTTTACAGCACTCGTGTCACGAGACGAACTAAGGTGTTTGACGCCCTGGTGTGTTAGTTAACGCAAACTACCGTCAGCTTTTAATTATTTTTTTTTTGCGATAAAATTTTTAAATTTAAATAATTAAACAAAACGTACAGATTTTATCGCGTTTATTTTAACTTTTTTATTTCTGACCATTTGAGTGCTTTACAGCACTCGTGTCACGAGACGGACTAAGGTGTTTGAGGCCCTGGTGTGTTAGTTAACGCAACTACCGTTAGCTTTTAATATTTTTTTTATGCGATAAAATTTTTAAATTTAAATAAACAAAACGTAGAGATTTTATCGCGTTTATTTTAACTTTTATTTCTGACGTTTTGGAGTGCTTTACAGCACTCGTGTCCTGAACGGACTAAGGTGTTTGAGGCCCTGGTGTGTTAGTTAACGCAAACTACCGTCAGCTTTTAATTATTTTTTTTTTGCGATAAAATTTTTAAATTTAAATAATTAAACAAAACGTACAGATTTTATCGCGTTTATTTTAACTTTTTTATTTCTGACCATTTGAGTGCTTTACAGCACTCGTGTCACGAGACGGACTAAGGTGTTTGAGGCCCTGGTGTGTTAGTTAACGCAACTACCGTTAGCTTTTAATATTTTTTTTATGCGATAAAATTTTTAAATTTAAATAAACAAAACGTAGAGATTTTATCGCGTTTATTTTAACATTTTTATTTCTGACGTTTTGAGTGCTTTACAGCACTCGTGTCCTGAACGGACTAAGGTGTTTGAGGCCCTGGTGTGTTAGTTAACGCAAACTACCGTCAGCTTTTAATTATTTTTTTTTTGCGATAAAATTTTTAAATTTAAATAATTAAACAAAACGTACAGATTTTATCGCGTTTATTTTAACTTTTTTATTTCTGACCATTTGAGTGCTTTACAGCACTCGTGTCACGAGACGGACTAAGGTGTTTGACGCCCTGGTGTGTTGGTTAACGCCGTCTACCGTCAGCTTTTAATTATTTTTTTATGCGATAAAATTTTTAAATTTAAATAAACAAAACGTAGAGATTTTATCGCGTTTATTTTAACATTTTTATTTCTGACGTTTTGCGTGCTTTACAGCACTCGTGTCACGAGACGGACTTAGGTGTTTGACGCCCTGGTGTGTTGGTTAACGCCGTCTACCGTCAGCTTTTAATTATTTTTTTATGCGATAAATTTTTTAAATTTAAATAAACAAAACGTAGAGATTTTATCGCGTTTATTTTAACATTTTTATTTCTGACGTTTTGCGTGCTTTACAGCACTCGTGTCACGAGACGGACTAAGGTGTTTGACGCCCTGGTGTGTTAGTTAACGCCGTCTACCGTCAGCTTTTAATTTTTTTTTTTATGCGTAAAATCTGTGTCGGTAATTGTTATTTATAAACAACGCTAGCAAAGCTATTGTAATTACTGTCATTCCCCTTAAACACTCAAGTTAAAATGTTGTAATGTGTAGTATTCGAGTTATTAAAATAAATCTTTAAATATTTTCTTTATTAGATTAACTGTACAGAAAATTTTCAGTTACTAGAAAGTAAATATTCAATGTTATTATTCAAATAAATCCTTTTTTCTAGATGGAGCGAGACGACGCTATTACCGAGCTTGATATATTGAAAGAGAAACTTGATAAGGCCTTGTATTCCACACAAAAGACTGTCGAAGAAAAGGAAACAGCGCACAAAGAATATGAAAAAATGCTTGAAAAATACGATAGGTAAATTAAATTTCATTGTTTTATTAAATTGTATGTAACTAAATATAACAATATCTATAATATCTGTGTCATTACTTACTACTCTGATTGTTTTCAGGTCCCAGAACGAAATATACAGATTGCAGAACAAGATAGATATTTTAGAGGCTGACAAAGACCGTATCGAGCTTGAACTGGAAAAGCAGGCACATTTAGCAACAAAGTCTCGAGAAGAGCAAAGAAAGTTACAAGACGAATTAGCTAGATTGCAGGAAATGTATGACAGAGCATCTTTACAGCTTGGCAGAACAAAGGAATTAGAAGAAAAGGCTAAAGAGGATATGGATAGAATGAGTGTGGATATAGAAATGGTGCGAGAACGATATGAAAAGGGCCAAATTGAACTACGACGGCTCCAGGCAGAAAAAGATAAATTAGTAGCTGACAGCGAAAGGCTTCAGTTTGAATATGACCGAGCAATGACACAATGCGGTAAAGCACAAGCGTCAAATGAAAAAACTCAAGAAGAAATGGCCAGAGTGCAAATAGAGCTCGAAAAAATGTACGACAAAAACGATAAAGTGTCATCTGAGTTGCGAAGAGTTCAAGCAGAGTTAGACAAAGTAAAACAGGACGCTAGTGGAGCAAGGGAAGAAGCGGAGAGATACGCATCTCGGTACGGCAAATACCACGACAGTAAAGAAGAGCATGAAAGGACAAAGTTGGAGGTTGAACGTCTGCGCACGCGGTTAGAGAAGACAACACTAGAGTTGGAGCGAGCACGCAAAGCTGAGGAAGAAGTGACCCGTCTGCGTTCGGAGCTCGAACGCGTGGAGGGCATCCGAGGTAAATACCAATTCGAACAGGATAAATGGAGTAACGAAGTAAACAGAATGCAGGCTGAACTGGACAAGCACCGTGAACGCTACGAGTCATCGCAAACAGAAATACAACGTCTTCAAGCCGAAAAGGAGCAAGCGGAAACTAAATTACACGAATCTAACATACAATTGGAACTGTCGAAAGGTGAGGTCACAAAACTTAGTGGAGCGTTAGAAAAGCAAAGAACAGAGCTTGAACGTGCTCATATTGAATGCGAAAAGTTTAGAGACCGATGTGAAAAATTAAAGCTGCGTTCAGAGCAATTGGATAAAGAAAATGAGAGACTCAAAGGTGAACTGCAGCAAATAGAACGTATGAAGTTGCAGGCAGTTGCTGGAGACAAAGCTAGGACAGAGGACAGACTTGAAATTGAACGTCTTAGAGATAAATTGGAAAAAGCTATTCAAGCAAGGGATGCAACTGAGATGGAGGCTGGCCGCTTAGCAAAAGAACTCGAAAAGTCACAAATGCACCTTGCGAAATATCAAGAAACAAATGAAACGACAAGAGTCGAATACGATAGAATGACTAATGAGTTAGGTCGAATGCATGAACGCCTCGAACGTACGATTCTCGAAATGCGACAGATTGAACAAGAGAGAGATGCACTAAGAGTGGAGATACAAAACACGCGGCGTAACATTGAACAACAGCAGAGGACTTTAGACCACCGAACGCAAGAAACTTTAGTAAAACTGCAACAAGAGCTAGCGCAATCAGTCCGCGATAGAGAAAAGATGGCCTCTATTTTAGAGCAAAGGGACAAACAGGCAGATGCTATAGAAAAACAAATAGTGAAATTGGAAGCTGATACGAAACAATTGACTATTGAAAGAGATCAGTTGGTGGCACAGCTAGAAAAGTCACAAGACATGCTTGTGAATTTCCAACGAGAGTTAAACGCATCGGAAGCAGAACTGCAAAAGCAGCGCGAAGAAGTTCGCAGATTAAAAGAAGAGCAGAGAAAAGTTGTCCAAGATTCTGAACGTGGCACTAAAACCGTCCTTGAGAGTCGTGATCGAGAAATCGCTAAGTTGCAACAACAAATGCAGGTTGTTAATAAAGAGAAAGAAACATTCAAGCAAAGGGCCGAGAAAGCAGAAAAAGAGGCACAAAAAGTGGGCGAGATCGAGAAGTGGCGACAGGCCGTCGAAGCTGAAAAGACTAAAGCAATTGCAGCAGAGAAAGCGTATTCGGAGTGTCACCAGCGGTTACAGTCCTTGGAGAAACAGTTCCATGCACAACAGCAGCAATTACAGCAGCTTCAAGCGCGGGGACCATCCGACGTACGCGAAGTTCAAAAGCAGCTCGAAGCAGCCCAAGCGGAGGCGCGCTCGCTCGCTGTGGAGAGGGAGCGTTGCCAGTCGCAGCTGGAGATGCTCGTTCAAGAATTGGAGAGGAGCCAGGTCAGTTGGAGGATAGCCCGGCGACGAGCGGCTGTCGGGACGGCATTGCGTGGTTGAATCGAGCTTGATAAACTTGAAATATAAAAACTTTTCAATGGGCAAAGTAAAAAAAACCAAACTCGATTGAATCGCTTCCGAGTCGCGTACGTTGTCTGCTTAAATCATTGCACCGGTGTTATGGAGTAGATTTTGATTTCAATGTTCATACATCTTTTGGTTTGGGATCATCGACGCCGGTCGTCATGTACATTGTTGTTGTATTGTAGCATGCCACCCAAAGCCCGCTGGGCATCCTCCAACCCCTCATTAATAATTATTCGTATTTATTTTATTAGTTTCATCATCGCATAAATAATGGACGTCGAATATCATGATATGATATCTTCAAAAGACGTTATTGCACCAGACATTTCACATCACAGTGCACTAATCGAACCTTGTTAATTGGTGTTGAGTAAAATGTTCGGTGCATTGCAAAGGGCTTGAATTTCGAATATATGTATATATATATATATATATATATATATATATATATATATATATGTGTGTATATATATATATTATTTGTATTGTCTCTTTCAGCCATACATGCTATGTTTTACTGTGTATACGCGATATTGTTCATCGTGCGATTAAATATATTTAAACTGAGAGATTATTTTTGTAATTGTATTTGTTGCTGTGCAAATATGGTTTGCATTTTACATGTATAAAGTTATGCTTATACTGAGCTTGAAAAATAAAATGGTACATGCAAATATAAAAGCTTTTCGATCAAGTAACATATTTGCTATTCAAAACAAGTAATTTCGAGATAAAGAGCAATATATTCACTGTTTTGCTATTTTATTGCGTTCTGCTTTAGTGTCATGAATTATTTTAAAACTAAACAATTATGCTTAAAGTATAAAATAGCCATTTCAAGTGAATTTTTAGCTCTTTACTGTTTAACTAATACAATTTTCCAAGAACTTTAATATAATCTTTTTGATAACAGCTCGATCTCCGCGAAGCGAACAAGAAATTACAAGCGGCTGGCGCTCAGAACGCCAAAGCTGGGGAAGATTCAGCGCAAGCTAGAAAGCAACTACACGACGAAATGAAGAAGTTAGAAGACATGAAGAGACAGTTTGACGAACAGAGGAGAGCGGTTGAAAGCAAGAGGAAAGACGTGGAGGAGAAAGAGAAATCGCTGACAGAACTGGATCGACAGTTAAAGAAGAGAAAAGAACAAATGGACCAAATGGAAGCATCTTTGAGGAAGGTAGTTTCAAATTACATTCTAAGAGAAGTAGTGCCAACACATGCATACATACACCCATAGATAATAATTATTGCGTCCACTTTTACTTTTGTGTTATAATTTGAATAAAATACTCGTAGTAGCAATGTACAATTTTTTTTGTTACATGCAGGTGTAAAACTAAATAAACTATAGTCGACGCATTATGAACTGAGGCTGCGGGTCATAAATCATATTTATCTGTCTGTCTCGTTCGCACTTCCAGGTCTTATGGAGAGGTATAGTGATGTGTGTAAGAATTGTAGAGGTGCATATCGATAACGGGATAGGTACGATCGTAATGCTAAATTATGTTAAGTATTAATAGGAATAATTTTTCGCTATTTGAAAATAAAAGTTTTTATTTTGTAAGATAAAATGTTCGTTTCGACGTAATCATAGACAAAATGTATAGATCGTAATGTGGCCCTGAAAACGGCCATTTTTATCTTTTCTAGGGATATTTCTTAGTTCTTCAAAAATCCTCATCTGATCTTCCCTATCTGAGTCATCTTCCTGTAGGCTAATTATCCTCTGATATGGTATGGAATGTGGTGCTTGATCTCGTAATTATCGTAAGTAATGTAATGAGTGTCGTAACAAAAAATCTTATAATTATAGAAAAGCAACAACCTTTACTCGTAACGACCAATCAGGAGTCATAGTGCTAATGAAGGTCACGATGACCAACCCCGCGTGCGCAGGTAGCCAAGTATCGATAACGGGTTGCATTGCGTGTCAGTGACATTTATTGCCCGACGACCCAGTTTAAAATGCGTCGACTATAATAATGAATAGCAGAGACTGACCTGAGAATTAAATTATTGAAGATCCATTGTAATTTGAAATCACTATCGGTAGGTTGCGAATCAGACGTTCTGGTCAGTAGGATTACATAGACAGCATATATAGTAATATTTTTTAGAGACAGTAGTGGTCACCAACTATTGTCAATTGTTAAAGGCGGGTGGAAGCGCAGCTGCAGTAACAGAAATGAATCGTAAACTGACGGACACGCAAAAAGAATCAGACCAGCTCAAACAGCAGCTAAAAACCTCCGAAGAAGAGTCTAAACGGCTCACCGCAGAAACTGAGAGGCTTCTACAGCTGGTACAGATGTCACAAGAAGAGCAGGCTCAGAAGGAGAAACAAATTATGGATTTGCAACAGTAAGTTCATTTTTAGATAAAAATAATAATTGAATTTATTGTATTAAAAAGTCGTGACAAAAAATTACAAAATTATATTCACATTAGGAAGTTAGAAGGTATACGTCATAATTTATAGTATTTACGAAGTTTCATTACAAAAGTTTAATCTAGTTAAAAGTTAAAAATTCAGTAAAAGTATTTGAGCTAAAAACATTTATGATAAATACCATTTTTATGTGAAAATATTTTTACCTTTTATTATAGAGTAATCTGCTTCAAGGTCTCATGCATCAGTCGTCTCAAAATAAACACAACAAAATTTGAGGGTAAAAATTATATATTATTTTAATTTTCCAGATCGATTAGAAACCTTCAAGCCAAACTAAAAAGTCAGCAACAAGCACAAGCACAAAGAGAAGAGGTATTTATGCGTATTTTTTCAAAATCAACTCATACTAATTACTTGTTAGATAATAACATTGCATCCTACCAAAAAAATATTTGTAGCGCATTTGAGAAGATGCCATTATATTATATATATAAGCCTAATTATTTATTAGATTTTGTTAAAATATATATAATACTTTTACCTACTTAATTTGAATGTAAAAGATCATTAGCTAATGTACTAAATTGAAACTGAAAAAGTTGTCGTGTTTTTACGATCTAAAAAGTCACAAGTTCTAGAGTGAATTTAATGACAATAAAATTTACGCAGACCAAGGAAATATATTTTAAAATAAAAAACGGATAGTTTTTAAAACTTTGAACTTTTCTCATTTATATCGTTGATCAAAAGTAAATAGGATGCAGTTTATTTCTAAGGTATGTTTTTTCATTGACTCGTATTAAACTTTACTAATTACTAATCAACTAACATATTTCTTTTCCACGCTGCAGGCCGGACCCGCAGGCTTCCTCAAAAGCTTTTTCTAAGTTAATCCTTCACATCAAGACTGTCGTTCGTTTATGTTTACTTTTTAATTAATTTTTACTTTTCTTTTCTTTGACTGTCGCATTTAACAGTTCGGTGAGCGACGTCACTAGCTCTCCATGTCTTTCGGCCCTTACATCACGATTAAGCTTTACATTTGCAATTCGTATTAAGTAATGTTACGGATATTTGTATCGAATATATAACAAAGTGTTCAGATAATAATAAAACTTTCATCTCTTGTTGATAATCCGAAAACCATGTATACAGGTTTCGACCCCTCAATACGATCGTTTGTAACCAGCACACAGTTAATATAATTGTTAGTTTAGCCATAATTTCTAAGTGATGTTTAATGAAAAAAATACAATTGAATAATCGTGTTCAGTGGGAATTATTTTTTAAGTATTAATAAAAATATAACAATATTGTAAAACTGTTAAGTACTCATGTATCTAGATAGAACAAGTAAGGTGTCCATTAGTCGATGTTAAACCAGCTTTCAATCTTGTTATGCGAAATATCAATTGACTATAAATAATAAAATAAAATCTATGTTGACCTCTTTCGACTAATTTTTTGAGTTTATATTGTTAAAAATGTTGTTATCGAACTAATAATAACAGTTCTTTTTATTTATTTTTTTTTCTTTTCTTTAATCTATCCACGCTTATTAGGAACTATCGCGAGCGAAACAAAACGAGTTAGGTGCTTTAGATGACCTTACGAAAGCTCTTAGCGAAAGAGACTATCTCAAATCTAAATTAGAAGGTAGCAGAATGAAGATAATCGATTTAGAGATAGAACTAAATGAATCATCGCTCATACTGTCCGAAGTACTCAAAATATCAGACGGACAGTTGAGTAATATTAAGAAAAGCAGAAGTTTCTTTGAGCTGCAGAAAAGTGGTAAGGTAGTGGATAGGCTTGACAAATGTAAATTTAGTCAGAGTGCAAGTGACATAAATATCACACATAGGGTAGAAAGAAAAGCACCACCAGCCAATGCGCACAAGGTAACCCGAAAAATTTCAGAGCTGTCAAGAGAAATCGGAATAAAAAATTCTAAAATTATCGAACAACAAAGATGCATATCAATATTAGAGGAGGCCTTGAGAGAAAATAACAACATAGCTGAATTTGAACAACTTTTAGCAGTTGTGCGTAGCAAAGATGAAAGAATTAATGAACTGGAACAGATGGTCAATAAAAAAGCAATCACAGTTTCCTCAGATTATAAAGAATGTAGAATTTTAGAGCTCGAAGACGCACTTAAGGAATCTTTTATGATAGCAGCAGAAAGAGAGAAAGTTTTTTATGAAGAGGAACAGAGAAGAATTGAAACGTTACAGAGGGTAAGCATCATATGTTGCTTAATTCAGTTGTTGCGAAATACCGAATAGTAATAATTTTCTTTATTGTAGTGAGAGTGACAAATTAGCACATTGTTGTGAATCCTACGGTGTCATCGACAAGGAATTATAATGCAGCTCCGTTGTCAATCTTGGAATAAGATGGAATGCCTCATAATAGCAACGACTATTTTATTAATAACACAGTTAAAAAAAATATGCCTAGATTAATAAAATAATTAAAAAAAATAATGATTACCACCTTTTTCCAAATAGAGCAAAAGTATTCGAATCTATAACAGATGTTAAAATTAGTATAATTTTGATGATATTTTTTAGATGAACAAAATGGAACAACGCATACGCTCTCTGCAAAATGCTTCAGCACTTAGTTGTGAGACATGCTCATCAGTGCTGAAACGCTTAAAGCAGTTGGAAAATGCTCTGCAGTGTTGCCAGACCAAAAACAATCAATACTGCGGCATACATCGCATGTTATGTAAGACTTTAATCGTATTATTTTAAACTAATGAGTAAAAATATACCGTGTCCACGTTTTTGAGTACTTGGCCTCGTAGCTGGGGGTTATGGGTTCTATTCTTGATGGAGAGCAGTATAGCAAATATTACTGTCAGTCATGTCATCTTTATTTAGTTTTGTTACGAATGGATATTTTATTTAGTAAGTCATTGCTTTTCCCGGGCAAGAGTCCCCAAACTGATGACATGTCTTCCATTAAGACAGACTTTCCTTTCTTGGTTAGGAACAAACGATACTCGATTTTTCCATATTTCACAGTTTCTTCCCGATTGAGTTCCTTGGTCACCGGTAGTTCAAAGACAATTATGATAAAACTTCTAATATATATTAATTATGATTCACTGATCACTCTTGATATCTTACCCTCCATTCTCCATTGACCCCACGAACCCGACCCCGCGAACACAATAACGCATCCTCGCCATTACGCGTGTAAGAAGTTAGACTACTTTTCCAAAAGTAAAAAGAATGATTAGAATCGTAATGTTAAATAAAATGTATATTTTTTTTTATTGAAAATTATAAAGTTTTTAATACTCAGTTGAGTAAATCAGTTTTCCCCTGCTTGCAGCTAAAGTAATATTACTTCGATATATTAACAGTTTTTTTTTTATTAAAACCAAATCAAGAATATAAATCACCTTTTTCCTATAAGATTTAAACTGTTTACAATTTTAAAATTTTATTTGATTTATTCATATTTCAATTTTAGTCAAAACATATTAGAAGGGGTGATTAGTGAGAAAGACACAAAAATAGCAGAGTTCGAGATAAAGGGGGTCCTGGATGAAAACGAAACAAAAGCTTGCGAAGCGCTGAAGAGCGAGCGAGATAGATTGCTGCACAGGCTTAAGATTGAGGTAAGACTAGATGTTTCTCATAGCTAAATTTCGTTATAATATACGAGAATACTGTCTAATACAGCGTTATAAACGGGAAACTATGGTAAATTTGTAGTGTTCGTAGCTCAAAAACTTCGAACGCTATAGTTTGTAATAATACTACAACATTTTCAGAAGACTTCAATTTTGGAATATTTATTCCATAAAATTGTACAGTTTTTAGTGATATTAATTGTACATTGTAATTTTCTTTATATTTTATATATATTTTTCTTTTTATTATATATATATATATAGATCCGATCATAAGTTCTGTTACAAATGAAAATGATTTTTTCTTATTAAGTAATGTAATATTATTATAATTTACACCAATCTATGGATTTACGCTTGCTCCAAAGATTTTTTTAAGAGACTCAATGTCACCGTGTCGTTTAAAGCAGGCCATGTCCTCTAAAACTGACCATAATTTGTCTAAAGGGTTAAAGGTTTGGGCTAGATGAGGGCCAGTCTTCAGCTCTTATAAAGTCCGTAACGTTGGTTTCAAGCCAGGCTTGTGTAGTTCGTGCCTTGTGACCAGGTGCAGGGTCCTGCTGGAAAGTCCACGATATATTTTTAAAAAGTGTATTGCTGAGAGGTATCACAACATGATCCAAGATTGATTCTTGGTATACTTTGGCTGAAGTTTTCACTCCTTTTTCACAAAAATGTCGTTTTGTGACTACTTGATAAGACACGCTCCACCAAACCATCACTGACGCAGGATGATGACCACATTGTACCTTTCCGACCACTTGAGCAGCTTCTTTAGGACTGTGAGCGTACACATCATCATTTTGCTTATTGTAGTGTTCTTAAATCGCGAAAATTTAATGTCAATCACATTTGGGATTGCACACAAGGATTATTTTCGATTGATTTATTGTGTTATAACCCTTGAGATATAACTTCAGTTTAATCACAGTAATTATGTAGCGCTACAATCTTACCAATCATTACTTAATGGATCCTGATTAGAAATAAACACAGAGTTCACCTGATGGTAAGTGATCCCTGAACCCATGACCGCTGCATTAAATCCCACCAAAAAAATATATATTCACACGCGTCAACCCTGAGGATAAACAATGCGTTATTGCTTAGGTTAGTTTGTTGTCTCCGGATCTTGAATATACCACGTGTAAACAGTAATCTTTAACTGCTTTTTACCGTTGGTATTCAGTAAGAACTTGGTCCCTCTCCGGTCGATCGATCACTCTATACCGATTTTTTATCTAAAACGTGTCTTCTATCACATGTATTTCTTTAGATTATTGGGCTCTATCTGAGCACGGTCCTGGTATTTTATCCAGCGTAAATAAAAACAAATTATCGCTATTGTTTTTTGTATAATGAGGAAGGAATTTAGATAAGCATATATATAAATAAGCATTTAGATAAACCTTAAGAGGCATGTAGGTCCTCTGTAGGTTTTAATCTAAAGTCAAAATCCAGGGGGTTATAAAGAGTATTGGAGATCTATATTTACACCACCTGACTCGTGGACTTCAATATGATGTATATGACGTATAAGCACTTCCCTCAGGTACACTTATTTTTAATCTTTGCTTCGAACAAAACGCATTTTTATGATCTTAATCATTTGGCCATGTCATTCCTAATCAGCGTTCCATAGAATTTTTCTTTTTACCATTATTGATTTTTAGTGTGGAAGTAATAAGTACTACGTACAACAGGTAGTTTTTTTATGAAACTAAAGGTAGCAAACAAGCACAAAGCTGACCACATGGTAAGTAATTATTGCGGTCCATAAATATGTACATCCATGAATAACAAAGGATTAACAAGCACGCGTTGTCATCTGTGAGGACCGAGATTCCTCGTTGCTATCAGTTTCTGGATCCTGTAAGGATCACTCACCATAAAACGCATCAGTATTACGCCGATATTTCACGTTGATATTGTGTCCATCTATCATTTAGGCTCTACCATTTAAAATAACTAATTAAAATGTATATAATAAATAAACTTCCACTTCACTTCAGTTCCCTTTCTAATTTAGAAAGTGTCTTATTTAATATGGTAGAACCAAATTCTGTTTCAATTTCCACTCTCACGCAGAATAGCGGCGTAAAATAATAGTTTTATACTTTCTGTTAAGTAGTATTGGATTGGAGGTACTGATTTTTAACCCCTGCTTTAATATATTTTACATTTCTTAACTCAATAATCTACATATAATTTTTTCAGAACGAATGGATAATCGATTCACAACGGGAAACGCCGGTGACGTCACCACCACAAGATGACGCTTCTCTACCGGTGGACCTCACTCTGGCCGACGGCCTCATAGCTGTCTGCGAGGACAATGTAATTGTCTGGGTATCGTAAATGGAGGACTTATTGAGAATGCGGGTGAATTTTTTTTGTGTTGCCCTTTAAAATATATATTTACCAGAGTTTGCAGATCAGCTTGTCCTATACAATTTCTTCTAATTTACATTTCTGGGTACATATACTTTATAGAATTTCAACCTATATGAATTGGTATATGGTATATCGCATAAAATTTTGTTAAGTAAGTTTTTTTACTATGCGTGTAACGTTTTAATGTGTATTTGATAACATTAAAACGTTACACGCCATAGGGTACCGAAACTTGATCTAAAGTTTGTTCCAATGTTTATTTTAGAATGAATTTGTTTTGGATTTGATTTGCTCAATTGAAATACGAACATATATAATATCTTCTTAGCATTCTGACCCCTTACTATGTCTTGTATGTTATCTTATATTTTGTGATTTGTATAATTTTTTAAACTCAATCAATGGTGACGATAACTTCACATCACATCAGGTAACATCTTCTGGTTGTTTCCAGAAGTTGTTGACATCTATCAATGGCATATTGGTTGAAGCATATGATGAATAATGATGAACTTATGAAAACCAACAGAAGAGCGAATGAAATTTGATCATCTAGTGAGCAATACCATCAACATCTACATCACCACTTAACTTCACGTGGGATTGTAGATAGGTACTGGCTTGTTAAAAAAAGATAACCGAGCACAAATATTTGTGTTATTTTTGGATAAAAGAATCCGAAATGTTGCCACAGTTGAAAACTGTATTGTTTGTAAATTGATATTTTATTAAGCGAAATAAAAAGAAGTCACATGGTGCCAAAATCTAGACTGTTCAAGTGGTGATCTATAGTTTTGACCGGTTTGAGAGTCGAGTCTAGTTTTTAGTGCATCCGCTCAGCATTGTAACGCCTACCCACTGGATTCACCTCCAGTGACAGTCACTATGTAGTAAACTCTCCTCTGAGATATATAATTTTTAGCATATCTTGGCCCTATTCCATGCAAATATTATAAACTAAAACTAACATTCTTTTGAACCCCCACCATAATGCCCATATGGAACATACTTGCCTTGTTTGATTCCATCTATAGTATGTGAATTTTATTTCATATCAGGTATGATAAACATGCAAACTGATCACAAAACACGACAACATTCAACAAGTACAAGCACAAAGATTCAAGATGCACATTTGTTGCACATTCCTGAAGACAGAGATAATGGTTTGTTACTTGGGTCCACAGATCTGTACACTCACCATAAACAACAGCAGCATTATGGTTCTATTTCACTCCGGTATTCTGATATAGGGTGGTCCTTACCTGGTTGATTGAGTTAATGCTACCAGCTAATGTTGCAGAAACTAACTGCATCATGACACTACCACCATATGTACTGAATTTCCTCCTTCATAACTAACATATATTCTTTTTTTAAATAATGCTAGTGATGCTTTTAACCTAGCTAACATTTCAGTAAACTACTCCAACTAAGCTAATGTTTGAGCTAGAAGGTGATAACAATAGTTGAATGGTGGATTCGAAGCTATGACCTTTAGTTTCGCAAACTGTAACCTAAACCATTAGGCTATTGATGCTTCAATATTCTCTCCAATGGCAGCAGTGGGAATTTATTGGAATTGTAACACTTCAACCAGTGTTTTATGATATTAATTTGATTGGACTCTTCAATTTAGGTTATCATTTAATCAACACATAATAAACAACTATCCTCATCACAAAACTACATATAGTCAGTTTCACACAAGAATGCACAAAGTGTTTTTGTTCAAGTGTTCTGATTTATCATATTATTTATTCTGATATATCAGACATGACTGATTTTTATTTGAAATAACAATAATAAACAAAAATAAACTACACAATATTTTTCATTAATAACTTATTCTGTACTGTAATAGAAAAAATCAACTAAAACTCCTCTAAATTTTGAAACCTATTGAACTAAAATGTCAAATATTGTATGTACTATACATTATTATTTCTAAAAAAAAACAAAAAAGTTATCTATATCCTATAATTTTAAAAGGTAGTGCATGATGTGTTCAGTAAATGTAAATTTAAATTAAAAAAAATAGTGTGTTCAATTTAGATAAGAATATAAGTGCAATAATTATGGTTTTTAGGTATTTCTATTTATTTATATTTAAGTGAATGTTATTCTTTAGGATTAAAAATATTCCATTTTATTTAAATTGTCTGCCATTTTGTATTTCATATTTTTATATAGAACTACAGTTAAATTTTATATAAGATGTGAATAAATCAAATATATAAAATAAAAACTTGATGTTAATTAAGTAACTAAACAATATTTAGTATTAAACGAAAAAAAATTAAGTACTAGCACAAAAACTTATGAGGATAAATTCGTTTTATATAGGGAATGGCTTAGGGTAATTTGAAATATATATATTTAGCAATGACTTTCATACGCTAAGACGACTATGACGACAAGAAGACTAAACTCGATAGAACTTTAATATTTTAAATTGTTTTATTAAAATTGTTATCTAATTTTAAAACAATAGTTTAATATTATAATAAAACTTCTAAATAAAACAATTCGGTGATATATTTTTCAGGACTAACATCTATAAACATACTGTTGAACTTAGAAAAGATTATTGATCTGTTTTTTTACTTCCATCTTCTTGTTTTTTAAACATGGCATACTTACAGGAGGAGGACATCCCGGCGACAGTGCTATGACAACAGAAAGCTAAGTCTTAACGTAATTATGTTGTGGCCTTAGCCCCATCACTGCATTTGTCACCATCACCCGCTACCTTACCAATCATCATCTGCTTTTCACCAGCATTATAATATAACGCCAAAAATTGGTGTCAAAACGTTCGCCTAAATTACCCGAACGCCTTATAAAGAACTGTCAATGTCAAATTTTACCAAAAACTTTTTTTTATTTTGTAAATAAAGAATTTAGTTATTCTTTTGTTTTATTTTTTTAATGTTTGTGTATTTTATTACTAATTTTTATTCTTTACGTTTTTAATAATGGAAACCGTAACTAGTTTATGGGTACAACGACATCTAACGAATAAATTTATATATATATATATATATATATATATATATATATATATATATATATATATATATCTATATATATATGTATATATATATATTTATATATGCACGAGCCATATAGAAATATATACGAAATAAGAAACTGATACTATGGTTATCGAATATATCTTAGAGTATTCGAGACGCTTAAAATGCAAATACAACCACGTTCGTAATATACCTCTTGAAACATTATGTACTTGTATTATCAACATTTAATACAAAAATACTTAAATAATAATAGCCTTTAAAACGTTTAAATAATTAGTTTTCCTTTATGCTTAACACAAAAATAAAGTTTCTTCGAATACAATACAAATTTTCATTCAATGAAACTGTTATAAAATAAAAATATTCTTTTATTATTCAATTGATATGGAACCAAACTGTCATTTCATCTTGCTTCTAGCATTGTTCTGAGTACTACAAATAATACAGTTGTTATATCCTGTATAACTATATAATGTAAGCAATAATATTCGTATAAAATTTAGAAATTTTCACAATTGATGTCTATTTTTATGTCGAAACCGTAGTAAAATTTATGTTCATTACGAGAACGTTTCTAACATATGTACTAGTGATAAAATATGAGGTTTTCTATTCTGTCAAAAGACGAATAAAAGTAGACAAGAAATAAATTTATTAAAATATACTTTACTTTAATATTTCGATTGCAAATAATTAGAAGTAAAACACAAAGTCACGAGTTTTTCATTCGCATATTATGTATACTAGGTGAACCACAAATTGTATAGACATTTTGTTATTTAGATACATATCACGCACGGCGCAATATTATAATGCGTACAGTCTTCATATCATTCTGTTACTATATTAAACTTAGCTTTCAGAGCAGATGAAATGTTATTGATGTTAAAAAAATTAAGAATTAATGTCCGAATAATGTCTATAAAGCACTGCCTTACATACTAAGTACGTTTATAATTTGTTGAGTCAAGAGCCTTTGTTCAGCTTTACGCGTAGCGAAAAGACGTCTCCCGTGTCAGGCAGCTCGCATCAAAGTGGAATACGAGGGTTAAATTTATTTAGTGGCAGCTATTTTATAAATACCCATATTTAATCAACTATTTCGGGAATATAAATCGCGAGCTTTTTATAAGATCTTTACAACAGATTTGTGTGCATATGTGATAACATTACCGTTTAAAGCGATATCAATTTTTTGAAAACCAAAGTTAAAAATAGTCACTACCTCCTATATATTAAAATATACATTGAGTTATGTTATATCAAATTTTATTGTTGTTAATATTACTTAAATATTTAAACAAATTTATTTCATGAATTGGATCTGCTATAAATTAAAATACAACATCGAAATTATCTATTTTGTGTAAATCGCCATTCGGTCTAAGGACAATGGTCACTTTTTATTGAAAAAAGGAAAATAGTTTTCTCCGCCGATTTATCTTTTGAAATAATTATCAGTAGACAAAAAATTGTTGACTGAAACACAAAAGTATTTTCAATCTGTTTTGGGTCCAAAATGACCATTGTCCTTTAAAACTTTTATTCCTAATCTCTATAAAAAAATAATTTGTGTTGTTATTACTTAACTACTGCGTTAAAATATTATAGTGTTGAATAATACGGCTTTTTATACACATGTCGCGCGTAGAGTATATTCTTATGGTAGGCGGGATGTATAGAGGATGCTGCAATGTTTTGTTGAACAAAAAATTAAAGAACATTTTTAAATTTTATATCACCCTCTACGAATATCATTGAAAATGTGTTTCTTGTTTTTTTTTTATTTCCTATGTCTGACTAAGCATTGCAGCCAACTTTTTGTATTGACTCAAGTGTAGCTAATTGCATGACGTCACAATAATTATTATGGTATAATGTGAATCTATATTAGTTACTTGTTATATGAAGCGGTATATACAGTGGGTCTTATTGTTTCACACGTTGTATTGACCGGAATTATGCTGAGAATAAAAAAAATACATGTTCTTTGAAAATATAATATCTTCATATACGGAGTGAAGTTGTTTTTGTTCAATTCCCTTATCCTTAATCCTGAAATTACCTAAATGCATAGATAGTCTGAAAAACAGAAACGATGGTAATTTTGACCATGACGGTATCCCATATGTTATCGGAGAAAAGTTCAGATGTAACCCCAGGAACATTGCATATACAATCAACACATGCAGGACTGAAAAACAACAAATTCTTTCGTACAAATATTGTACCTAGCCTGGGAATGGAACCCAGTACACACGATGCAAATTCGAAAAACAATTTCTACAGCTAATACTAACTCACCCAGATAAAAAAAAAACTACATAATGCATAAATAAAAGCTTTTTGCTAGTTACTGACCAAAAGCTGACGTGGCAATATACATCTTTGATTTATGAAAAAAAATTGTTTTACGAAAAAAAAAGTGTAGTGTATAAGTTATACGCAAAAAAAACTACATAATGCATTATTAAGACCTATTTTTCTAGTTGCTAACAAATACCTGTTGCGGCAATATGCATATTTAGTTTTACTATTTTATTTTCAAAGCGAAAGAATCCGAGCAAAATCGCAGAATATTCAAATTATACAATCAATTAAATAGCGACATCTGGCGTGCACCACATAAACTTTTTCAGAGACCACATTTATACCAGGGCTAAATATAATTACGCTACTGGGCACTAGGTGGCAGGAGCTAACTATGTAAAGTTTGTAGCACTTTGCAGTTAAGAAAAATACATCTTATATCGCTTTTTTTTTAATTATATAAAATAATAAGCATTTTATAGCTTTCAAAAATATTGCTATATAGTCATTTCAAGTACATCTGTAAGAACGTGATTATAATATTATTGTATGATATATCTGACAATGTTTTTTATCTGTCTGTTCATTGGCAATAAGAACAAAATGTATGCATAGCAAGCAATCGTTTAATTATTTAAAATATATAGTTATACTTACTACACCTGTTTATGTTTCGAAAAAAGAATTCTAAAGGTTTTTAATATATAGGAGAATAGCGATTCTGTTACAAGATGGAAAAACAATATCCAAACCAGTATCAGGACACAAAGTCTAGTGCGAGGTGAAAAGTAATGTGCTTCTTAGTTCGACCACGAAAACTGTGATCATTTCATTTAAGAAGCCAACAAACTTAATACGCCAGAAGCAAATGACCGAAGGTTCGGTCCTCTCGGGCACCCTCGGGTCGCTTTCACACGCAGAGTAACGGTCCAAGCCGCAGCTCTCTCTCGGGAGCCCTTGTGCTGGTTACCCATTAATAAAGGTCTCGGCTGATTGCCCTAAGCGCTCGGCACCTTTAAACCCGGTGATGCTGTAAAAGCCCTGGGGCTAACTTAAGTGACCATCAGATTAAAAAAAAACAAATAATGCGTATATAATCCGTCGTTACTACTGTTATATAAACTAGATCTAGTCTGTATCTTAGAACACTAGACTCTCCGGAGCATAATCAATAGGTATGTACTTAGAATATCTTATATAATGGTAGTAATTTTATATATCATCTCATTCGAAAATGGACGCGAATAATGTAATATCGTTTTGCTCACGCACAATTAACAGTGGTAGAGCTACACTGCAGTTTATTTCTAGCTGTTAAGTGAATGGACTCGACCGTGGTAGGACCACGTCGTCACAGAACATCAGAGTAAAATAGCAGCATCCAGAGTCCTTTATTACTGACAACAAGGCATTGCATCTCAGTCCTCAAGGGTGCAACAATCAACAACGCATCTGCATTATAATTCCTCGTCAAGGATGAAAAAACCGCGGGAATCGCTTACAATTACGTGATCTGAGTGCTCGTTTGTTACTCTCAATGTAATAAAACGAAATGTAAAAAAAAAAGAAAAATAAAGCTTTAGAAACGAACAAATATGCATCGGAATTACAGTGTGTACTGTGTTCGGAAGCTGAAGAATTAGCTCAAAACTGACTCCGTATCAGCCGTATCATTTCTTAACGAGGATAAAGGAAGGAAGGAGGCTGTCTCAAAGAATCCTTCCCCAATCGATAAATGTTTCCTTTTGTTTCCAATTTTATAAGCAACGTTGATAAACGGTCAGTTATAAATATACGTTGAAAATAATTAACATCTTTGGGATATTTCGCGATAGCAATTGGCAAGGCGTTGATGACTAACTCCCATATGAAACGTCCAGACACACAGGCAGGGAATACAATACCGAACGTTTAGCGGAAGAATACAAAACAACGTTTGTAAGTTGTGAAATCGCACAGTTGTTCAAAAAAAAGAAAAATATCAAATAATGTTATCTATAATAATTTTAATTTATGATTACTATTCGTTGTGTCTAATCATAATCGATTTTTTGTATAATTTAAATATATTTAATTTGATTAAGTAAGATTACGACATTACTTTTCCAAAACAACTAATTTTTTTAAAAAAAAATAATTAAAAATAAAAACATTATAGCAGAAATGTTTTGTCCTTTTTCTTCAACAGTTCGACAATGAATTGTTTCGTATATTTCCAATGTATAATGGTTATATAGACACCAACCTAATTAAATTATAAGATTTACACCTGTAACATTTAGGTTAATTTATATAAATTTCTTATATATTATTAAGTTGTTATAATTATCGGCACTATTTGTCTTCGTGCATTTTCTTATTAAATGTATATTATTAACAAACAAAAAAAATAGACTAATAAAATATCGGTCGACTTCGGCAAAATCTACTCTTAAGTCATGCGAGCTTAAATATCTTAACACTGCAGTATTTCATCTGATGTGACGTGGGTATGTTTAATTAACATTCCTTATTTAGGCTTAATTAGACCTACGCATCGCCATTAGATGAACAGTGTGCTCAATTGTCACCCTTATTTCCATTTTGAAAAACAACAGGTATAGGTTATATTTTTATTTTAAAATTCGCTTATCGCTACCACTTATCACTAAAATTACAGCGTAATCGTCAACTGACGGAAGCGTGTTACGCGAACGGAAGCAGGTGCGTGTGACTTCCTGTGTAGTGCGTGTACACAGAAAGAGTGACTATTAACTATATATATTTAAATAGGGGCTAAACAGTGGTGTTCTATTTTTATAAAAAAAATGAAAGAAGGGAAACTTATAGATAGTTGCGTTTACGAGGAAAATTGTATGAATCTATTGAACTATTTATATATGTAATATTTATTTGCAATTAAAAGAGAATTGTATAGATAGACGGGCTTATTGTCCAAACGTATTCTTGCTTTGGGTAGAGCAGGGGAATTGTATAAATACGCAACCTTATTGCCGAAAGATATTTTCGTGCGTCGGGTAGAGCAGAGACAGTGTGGCGGTTGCGAGTAGTATTGATCGGGTGATTGAATTAACTCATAAATTATCTATACTAGACTATACATGGCAGCTAAATGTACACTCAGACCGCCCCAATGTAAATGATGGGCACGATACACAGGACGTACATTTATCTTCGATAAGGAATCATAATGCAGATGCGTTATCACCCCTTAGGAGCGAGAAGATACGCCTTGTCACCATTCATAAGGTATAATAATTAATATCTAAATAGGATATATAACAAAGTACCATTATCATCAACAACTGTCTCTTTCGAGCCTTATGCAATAGTACATCCGAGAGAGTATTTAAGCAAGTTTCTTTATTAAAGTATAGAGGATAAAAGATCGTACAGTTCACATAATGTTAAGTGATTCTTGCAGTACATAAGACGCTACATCCATCTTAAAAAAAATCAAGTTCATAATGTCATCACCACCGAGGACACAGATGGAACGCCTCGCTAACAGTAATTGGGATCCCTACAACCATTACATGGCAACACGAAACGTGGCAGCGTTATGCTTTTCTTTTTTTTGTTTATGTGTTTTGCTGTGTTTACAGCTTTATCTAATTAACTCGCGAGCGGGGGGCCCGCTGAGTAGGGAGACAACGACGATGCTGCGAAGCTGGCGCGGAGACTGCTGCTGCACCACCGCTGCACTCCCACCCCTGTGGACGCAGAACGTCGACGACAACAGAGGGGGGAGATGATGCGATCCGAGGGCCCCTCATAAGGAGGTACGAAACCTCGACTCGGATCGCTATCTAAAGGGAGGAGCGTTAAGCTGCTAGTTCATTTTGGTATTACATAAGAAGATCCCTCGCGTAAATTCTGTTTACTGTTAGCCTATTAGAGTTTGGTCCTACAAGTCCGGATATATTTTCTATGTAAGTAAAAATTTCAATGTAAGTCAGATTGACTATTAAAAAAAAACAATATATTCTCCTCAAACTCTACCATATACGAAATACCAAAGACAATAAATACCATTCTTTAAAAGTATAAAAACATAATAACACACCACATAACCCGAAGGATTCGAAACTAAATATCTCGAATATTAAATCCCGCCGTGGACACTCAACCTGTAATTATGCAATCCATTCGAATTAACGACGCCTCAAAATGTACATAAATAACGAACAAAAAAATTCTATAATCGCTTTTTAATCCGCTGACTGGTGGGAGAGCAGTCGTAGTATGGTTGCGGCGTTCGACCTTATGTACAGATTTTTTATTCCATTTATGTCTTGACACTTCTAAAAATTCTACCACATTAAGAAAATTAATTCTTTGATATTTTTGGATGTTCCTTCCATGAGAAGTAGAGCTGTTTCTTGTCTTCTTGGTCCGACAATTGAGAGGTGTATCGTTTCAATCTCGTCGTCCCAGTGACCTTGTGCCACTTCCAAATGATATATTATATGTCAAATATTTATTTTGTTATCATGTGTCTATAAAAACAAATATAATCGATATTATAGTGCAATAGAAGGGCCTTTTTTTCAGGCTGATGGCCACTATTAGCCCGAGGGGTTTTACAGCTGCACCGGGTTGAAAGGTGACCAAGCGCTTAGGGCAACCTTTATTAGTGGGTAACCAGCACAAGGGATCCCGAGAGGGAGCCTCAGCTCGGACCGTTACACTATTGCGCGAGAGCGACTGACTCGAGGGTGCCCGCGAAGGCCGAATCTCGGCTCGGTCAGTTGCTTCTAATGGATTATCTAAATTAATATCAATATTATTATTGAAATGATTTAGATAATCCTTATAGTTAATATTGAATTTTCATATATTACAATTTAATTAAAAATAAAAAATGAAATGAAGAAAAACGATTTGAATAAGAAAAAGATTTGGTGTTGACAAGAATGAATAAAATAAAAATTATTACTATTATGTATGTACTTCGGTTTGTATTATTCTATAGGTTAAGAACAAGCCGAGAAGCTCCTGCTATTAATTGAAGCGTCTATAGCCCAATGGTTTTGTGCTACGGTCTGCGAAACTTAAGGTCCTAGGTTAGACTCCACCGTTCAACTGTTATCGCGAACCACGAGCATTGAATTTTAGTCGGCTAACCGGAATGTTAGTAGTGTTACTAGCACATCCCACATCCTTATTCTAAAAAAAGAATACACGCTTGCAAAAATATTAAGAATTGACTTATAGAGTCAAATACCATGACATTTGCGAGAGTTCCTCTTTAAATCCTCGCTGCGATTTCGACGGCCCCGGGCGTCCGCCGGTCGCGGGCTATATTACACCAATTAGACTAACTATAGCCATGTAGCGACTGGAATTAGATCAGTGTGGTTTAAAATATAACTTTGGAACCGAAGAACACGCTGGTCTACTCACGAGAGACCTTATTTAAATAAAGTGGTGGAATCTCGATGTATAGCTAGAAATTAGTTGATTGTTAGGTTAAAGTATATTCAAAAGGATTATATATATATATATATATATATATATATATATATATATATATATATATATATATATTATATATATATATATATATATATTATATATATATATATTATATATATATATAATATATATATATCTTTTGATTTTTACCGACTGACATCATCTGCTCAGAATATATGATAGTACTTGTAAGTTTAATAATGAAACCATTATTTTCTTATCCAATGCATGTGTAATATTTTTTTTACACCTCCTGATGGTTAGTGATTCCTGCGGCCTATGAAATCTACATTCATCCTTGACAAGGAATCATAATGTGCAATAAAGTTGGTAAAATAATTCCGTTTATGGTAATTTAAAAAACTATCAGCCTATACATAAAAAATCCACTATTAATACGCGATGGACAGATGCTAATATCTTTACGTGGGTTACATATTTCTCTGAGATGTTTTTGTTTTATTATTTATATATTAATAAGCACTTGGTAAATAACAATTTAAATTGCAATCAACAATTCCATTGGTGCTGTCACCGAGGCTCGTATGCAGGTTGCTACTACCTTGAAATTAAGAGTGAGGGTCCGGACACCGATCTGATGATGATGATGTCTTCCTAGTCGATTTATACCACGGCGATATCATCTGGTTATTATCACGGATATACAGACATAACTGGGCAGGAAATCTTATAGTGACGTAAGAATTTGCGCAAACACAGAGGCACTCGCTCATCGTACACTTCCCTATTCCGATGTAATGCATGTGCAATAAGATCGGAGGAAGATGCAGTGTCAGGGACACGGGATATTCATACAACACACCCACACCGTAGAAACAACAATTGGTGATACACAAATATTACGTTATCGGATCCAGGACTCGCGACGCATTAGTCAGGTACTCTAAGCACTATTCCAGGGGACACTGAGGATTTTTACCTTTATTTTTAGAATAGGTAGGAAATCTTTAGAACATGCCCTTTCTCCTGGGCCACGTTTTGATGGCCACCTTCATTGAGATCGGGATATCCTGTGGGACGCACTGGCCATCCACTGGGTTCACTTTAACGTATGATCATAGACACCAACCTGGTTACGCGCAAACAAGACCGAGGCTTTCCTTTAGTCGTTGATACGACAGGCATAAGACACCATAGCCCTATTCAACGAGCCTGGAACCGGGAGCCCCGTAGGCTGGATCTGTTATCTAACAAGTTAACAGGAAGTTGATGTGTGCCTGTGGGTTGGGATCTGACTTAGTGGCAATCTGTGAGTGATGGTATGTCATTCCCGTGTCTATACATTAATTTGTGTGCGTTGTCACCCTTGAGAACTGATATGGAATGTCTGGACACATGATCCCTTCAATCACCAGATGATAAATAGCAACATTATGCTATTATTTTACACTGGTATTCTATGAGGGCGACGTCCTACCCCGGTCGAGCTGACCCATTCATTCTGCCGCTAGAAACAAATTTTGGTGCAGCTCTACCACTGTTATAATAAAATTATTATTATTATTATGGTCGAGCTGACCCATCCATTCTACAGCTAAGAACAAACTGCAGCGTAGTGTAGTACTGTAACGGACATTCAGTTGACATCATCGCCTACTTTAGCTTCAACATATAGGTATATATATATATATGAACATTAAATCAACTCGTATATCACACACACGCGCCCCAGAATCATGCCACAGTACATGTGTGAGTAAATGCAACGGAGATGTCCGATATGTGAAAAGCATACACCACTGGTGACAGTCCACCCAAAAGTTACGTAAATGATATGTTAATAGTGCACGCCATTATAATCTTTATATAGAGGATAAAAAGATGATATTTGTGTGAGTTTTTTATAATGTACGTTGGTCGCATCGCTGACCACCTCATAATGTAGAGTGGACTGCGAACGATTTCATTATAGCGCGCTCAGTAGGCTTTGATCCGTTTTACATTTTTAATTTTTAATATTTTTATACATGACGTATTATATACAAGGATGCCAGCTGCCCAAGCGAACATCCAATCCTCAATAAGGACTGACACAGATTTGTGGAATAAATAACATTAAACGATACATCAACTCCGCACTTTCCCCGTCTTTTTGTATTAACGTTTTTTTCTTTATGTACAATAGGTAGAGAACGAACAAGCAGTTCACCTGATGGTAACTGAATACCACCGCGAATAGATATCCGCAACACTAGAGGAAATCGCAGATGCGCAGCCGGTTTTAAGAAAGATCCTTTTCTTGAAGGTCCTTAGGTCGTATCGGTTCGGAAATACCGCTGGCGACAGCTGATTCTATGTAATTTTTTTTTATTACACATTACATTGAAAGTAATAAACGAGCACACAATTCACCAGATGGCAAGTGACGTAAGACTGTTACGGTCATCACAGACCGATGAAGTGCTGACGAATCAACTAATTTGGTGATAATTTATTTATCAAATTGTTCAAAAATCAAAGTTTACCAATTTGAAGCATTATATCCTACATAGTACTGTATTCTGCACAAGATAGATTTTGTATGTATAAGGAAAAGGAATTAAAAAACACTAATAACTAACTTGAAAGAAAACGAATTATAGATACTAATTAATTACTTTCAACGAAAAAATTGTGGCGGCAAATCTAAAGCAAAAGTAAGACGTGAAATAAATTTGAAACTTAACGTTACAAGTTTCTTATTCTTATAATGATACCATGCTTAACTGTTTTATATATCAACATTTTAATGTATTTTGTTTTATTATTCTCTACATAATTAATGGTTTATGTTAACCTATTTAAATCCGACAGCCCATCTGCGGTTTTGCTTTTTGGATGTTCATAGGCGGCGAAAATCACTTACCACGAGGAGAGCTGCTTGCTTGTAGCCTATTCTAAAAAAAATAAAGGTAGAATGTTGATTTTCTTACGCACGCAGTGTTAGATTACGGGACACCTTATATAAATTTAGTTATAACTGTTTATCTCTAAATAATACTCCGCTTAAACAACATGTGAAAGAGCAACTTTACGCAACTTTTGGCCAAGTTTTATGAGTGATGCTGCGTTTTAATGACAAGTCAACATATCGTCTTTAACACACTGAAGCTCTCCAGTCAATGCAAGACTAGGTCTACGTCATTTAGTTTTTATTTCTATTCCAACAACTAAAATAGAATATCTCGTCATCACTTATAAGGTCTCTAGTTTTTTTTATATACCAGACGAAAGACGAAGGTTAATCTAATATTCTATGCTGGTATCCTGTGATCTAGAAGGACAATAACATTTCCTATATCGATCATTTTATTCAAGCATTGCGTGTGTATCAATTCAAAATAAGATAGATATTTGATTCAACTTACCGTTTTAGTATATACTATTCATGCAATTTTCGTCCTTATTGGTGGAAAAATATTAGGTAAATTCATGTTAAGTAGGTTTGTGATCTACTGTGAAACAATTCAAGTTGACCCGTGAGTAGATCAATTTGGCTAAAGGAGGACCACGTTCTCTCGTAATAAGATATAACGTGTATATATAGCATAATCCTTACTCAGCGGTCACTGGACCAACAGCAATACTCATACACAAAAAAAAAAAAATATAGCACAATGCGGCTGTTAAGACGGATTTTATTGATACCGAGGCATTTCATTGCATATGCACCTTGAATTGACCAGGGATGTGAAGATGTATACGAGTCAAGGTCGTCACTTAATATCAAGTTATTTGTGTCACCCTGTTTCATAGTAAAATTATCATTATCATCCCTATAAGGTTACCACGAAACTGAAGTATCCTTTTCCCCAATCGGTTATTGGTTTTAAGATCTATATGCCGGACCCAATGCCATATAAGCTTAGTGATTTCAGCTATGTACGACACCCATTGTAAATATCCGCTATTACAAATTGTGCAACATATTTAGACAGTTTGATTCCAATCTAAAAATAATTTGTAGCACTGTAGAATATTTACTTACACAGAATAGCTGCTGTGTTTCGTCTGGTGAGTGAAGGAATTCGAGAACCCTACGGTAACGAGGTACGACTACCACCAGTTGAATATCTATATAAGTTTGGTTCGTGATCATTTCACTTAAGTTATCTTGAAGTCAGATAAATTTATCGTCCACTTATGAAATTTATTGGTAGCTACCGCTATTGTATTGTATACTATTGTGTATGTATATATATTTGTATGTGTGTATATATATATATATATATATATATATATATACAAATATATATCTTATTATTAATTAGTTTATTGCTACACCAGTCATTCACATATCTCACGACACCTTGGGTTGACTGGTAGAGAATGCTTTCGGAATTAAGTCCGCCCTTTGTGAACTTTGTTAAGGTTAACGCAATAAAGAGTAAATAAATAAATAAATAAAAATATCTTACTACTCTTTGTCAGAATATTAGTCTGACAAATACGCTTGGATTTGAGGTCTGGCTTTAACTCTTGGACATTTTGTAACTTATTATTTTAATAAAAGAGCATCTAGTCGAGTTACTTGATGTTTCTACTCGCTAGCAGCTGTCTTCCGAAGCGGTGGTCTTATTAGCTATCTTGACGTTTCAAAGGTGTTCCGTATAAACCTACTAGAACAAAGCTTCTTTAGATTTGATTATAACTTTGATTTTCTTTGACCTTTACGCGCAATATTCGCGTTCTATTTCCATTAAAAAAATGTTTTATGGCCGCTTGACTTCAGTTTGACAATTGCCTCGAGTATTAGCTTACGTCTATAATATGCATCATTGAGAAAAGCAAAGTAAAATTTTGCGGCAAGTAAAGAAGTCTTCGGGGTCATAAACAAAACACCTTGATTCTTTTTATAAAACTGTTTGGGCGCCTCGTGAAAAACTAACAGCAAATTAAAAATATTAAAATTATCAAGTATCAACACTGCTCCATACACAGATCTAGTTACCCGTATGCGTGTATTCTGTTCCCAACTCATAGGCACACGCATATATAAATTGTTCCACAGTAGACCACAAACAAACCTACTAACAGGAATTCACCCTTTTCTCGAAGAGTTAAGGTCTAAAATTACATGAATAGTTTATTTTAAAACGGTTTATATTGCCGCGTAGATAGGTAGGTTCAAATAGCTATTTTTATTACGCAATGCGCTTTAAATGACACATACAAAGGTTGAATAAAATGTTTTTTTTTTTACATTAAGAGTAACACACGAGCACACAGTTCACCTGATGGTAAGTGATTCCAGCGCCCCATGACATCAACATATATCCTTGACAAGGAAACAATCATAATGCAGATACGTTTTCACCCTTAAGGACTGAGATTACTCGTTAACTCAAAATAATAAACCTCCACACTGACCAGAGGAAATACACTAGCATTATGCTGTATTTGCGCTGGTATTACGTGAGAGTTTGGTCCTACCCAGGTCGAGCTGATCCATTCATTCTGCAGCTAGAAACAGACTGCAGTGTACCTCTACCACTGTTACAGGAAATGTTGATGTCCTTCTCTAGAAGGATAACAGCGTAAAATAGTAGAATAAACCTCGTCTTTCGTCAGGTATATAAATCAAACTGGTGACCTTATAAGTGGTGACTAGATTTTCTATTTTAGTTCTGACAACGTTGGAAAAAATGACAACTCCATCATGTCAACGTTCTAGTATCAAGCACAATCATTGATTGAATCACAGACCTTTTGTCGTATAGTGATTTTTGAAATAATGAGGTGAAATACGAGCACACAGTTCACCTGATGGTAAATGAATCATGTGTGCACGACGTAATGCCTTATCATTCCTGGTGACTAAGATTCCTCATAAGCAGTAATGACTCCATTTGCTTTCACCAGACGCAATACGGTACCAAGTTATTAGGTTTTTTGCGCTGATATACATGAAACAGAGAGCCTACCTCAGTCGAGGTGACCATAAAGAGGTGATAAATATAAGTAATTCATTATATAAAGTATTATATTAATTTGTTTATATGTGCAGAAGTATACAATTGTAAGGATAAATAATGGGTAGGGGAAAAAGTTTTTTCGTATTTTAGAAGTAAAAAGTTGTAGTAAAATCTCTTTGGTTGTACTGTTTGTATCTACGGTTATTTCTATAAATAACCGATATTTTAAAAAGAAAAAGAAAAAGTTAAAACTTTTCCCGCCATTTTTCTGTTGTTTTTCTGTTTGCCAATATGAGTGAATCTAACAAGTAAAATTCGATACAATTCGTTTTATTGTTTTTGAAAACATTGATCATTTGTGATGTTAAGTGGATTACCTTACAAGAACGTGCGAAAAAGAACATGATCAAGTAATCCTCAAACTATAGCGAAACCTGGATTAACTCACATTATGGTGGTGCTGTGTGTATGGTGAGATTGGAAGGGCATCGTTAATTATGAGATACCATCGGGCAAAACCATCGATTATGATCTCAACTGCCAACAGCTGATGAGACTCAAGCAAGAAATAGAGAAAAAATTGCTCAACAGAAAGAGTGTAGTTTTTAATCATAACAACGCCAGACCACACACAAATTTAGTCACTCAGCAAATATTGAGAGAGTTTGATCGGGAAGTGTAAATGCACCCACCTTTTTTGAACTTTCACCATCAGATTTTCAGTTGTTTCTCTCCAGATTCGGTCTCTCCAGAATTCTTTAGGTAGTGTTAATATGAATATGAATATAGGACTATCAAACTTCTCGTCGTAATTTGTTGATCAGAAGTCCCAGCATTTCTACAGCAATGGGAATGTCTCTCCCTACAAAATGGCAATAAGTTAACGAACAAAATTCCACATATATATATAATCAAATGTAAATAAACAATTATAAAGAATATCTTGAATTTGTATATAAAATATGAAAAACCTTTTTCCCCGACCAATTATTTATATATTGCGTGCATTATAGCCCTCTCGGGAGCCCTTGTGCTGGTTACCTATATATAGAGGTCTCGACTGAGCGCCATAAGCGCTCGGTCACCTCTCAACCCGGTGAAACTGTAGAAGCCCTCGGGCTAACAGCGGCCTTCAGTCCGAAAAAACAAAGAAAAAGCGTGCATTATAGACGATCGCGTGGCTAAATGCCTGATCAAAGTACCTGGCAGCTGAATTACGGATCATAAGTTTGAGTGAGTCGGAACAATACAAATGTAGCCACAAACTGTTTGGTTACGGATTCCATGATACTGCATCCGATAATGCGTCATTGAGCGCCTATGTATTTTCCAGTAATGCTTACTGGCATCTGGTAATAACCAGCAGACGGTGCCGTCATGCAAATCGTCAATGGCATATACGCTTTTTTTTTCGGGCTTATGGCTTATGTTAGTTCGAAGGCTTTTTACAGTTTCACCGGGTTGTGACGTCACCGAGCGATTATGGCGTTCAGTAGAGACCTCTATTAGTGGGTAACCAGCACAAGGGCTCCCGAGAGGGAACACCTCGTCTTACACCGTTACCCTGTTGCGCGAGAGCGTCTGACTCGAGTGTGCCCTAGACTTTTTTTTTTTTTTAGAGACCATGAATATGATTTTTTTAGACTGCGGGTATTGATTTTAAATGATTGGTGAAGTTTATTATTTATTAAATATACAATAAATTTAATCAATAAAATTGAAAATTCAATTTTAAGATTTTATCAAAATTGTTGTTTTTATTTCAAATAACCTAGATATCTAACACACACTCCGCAATAATTATTAACAAATGCGTTAACCTCTTTTCTTCATCAAAGAATGAATTGAATTGATATAAGAATTTCTACGGGAAAACAATTTTCTATTCATTCGTATAAACAAAAAAGACCGTAACTAAGAAATTCGAATCATTCTTCCTTCAAATTGTCGTACCGAATTTCTTTTTTTTTTTAAATAAAATGCGCTTACTTCAAAGGCTTTTTTATGAAAAAAAAAACGTTCCATTTCCAAAATCAACATTCGAACATTACCTTTTAAAAACAAACGAGACTAGGTCCAAGACGGACTGCCGAAAAAGCATATACCTACTTAACTGTTATATATACGTATAGGGCCGTACGAAAGTTACTGTTATCTTGGCATATCCTCTCTAGGCAAAACGTCTATAAAGTAACAGATTTATTATCTCAAGCTTACCGAACAACGTTATTCCGTACTTCATGCGCGTCTCGCTCCCCCTTGCTGCTATTGTTACGAAGTTCCCATAAAGTACTATATTAGAGATAGAAAATAATTCCATCTCTGGCTTCAACTTCTGTCGCTTATAACTCGGCTATAAACAAAAATATTGAAACAATTGTTATATGAGTCAATCGAACAAAAAAAAAGAGATTTTTTGACATAAGAATTATAGACATTTATAGCGCGAAAATAGTGAAACATCTATCTCTTAAATAAATTCCTTATCTCTCTGGCGCGTATTTTAAATGCAGTACTTTATGGACGTGAACGCCCATGTTGAATTGGGTTTATGTAGAGCAAGAGAGACGCGAATAAACTCAGTACTTTCCTGGTCTCGGAGCAACCCTTCGTCTTATTCTCCGTCCTTGTCTTACGCGACGGTTGGCTGCGCTCCTCTGCGTTAAGATCGTGTTCCTGCTAAAACTATATTTTGAGACTAGAAGTAGATTCAGCGAATTAATAACAAATTACTTAAGTTCTCGTCATACGGGAGGTCGATGTCAACCAAAAATGTCCTGAACTGTGCCTTGTCCATCATGACTATATCAGACTTAGTCTCAAGTATAGTACTGTCCGTGAAAATGGACCCGGCACAGTAGAGTTTGACGTGGTTATCTTTTCAAGCAAGCAAGCAAGCATATAATAAGGCATCTCTGATCACCCGGTGATCTGAAAAGTGATCACCGGATGGAAAGTACTAGATTGTGTTTGTGCCATACAACAGATAACATGTCTGAGATATATTCGTGTCAAGATGTATTCAGTTATTATTGTTATAAAGTATTATTATTATTATTATAAAAAAAAACTAAAGAAATATGTATAAAGGTAGAATCTAAAATATAGTACAATAATTTCAATCAAAAAAATATATTTTAGTATAGCGTCTATCTTGTTGTGTAGCGCGGGATTTAAGCTTACGCCGTCCCGCTGCCGCGCGCCTACGTAGTTATAGCGCGAATGTACTTTTGCCCACTTTGAAATATCGCACTTGCCCGGCAGAAGGGAGTAACTTACGCAATTGATTTACTTCGAACATATTAAAACTGTGATATGCAATATCACAATGGTGATGATAATGTCATCGTGCTCGTGTTCAACCACTACAGTATCCGTAAATTTCGATATTACAAATGATATCAACCGCGGTCATATTATAGTGCCGTAAAACTTTTCGGGGACACAATGGCCAACATCTTACACATAGCTAGGTCGATTTATAACTTTTTTTTTCGTGTGTGAGTATTGCTATTGATCCAGAGACCTTTACAGCTTCATCTAATTAAACTCGCGAGCGGGAGGCCCGCTGAGTAGGGAGACGACGACGATGCTGCGAAGCTGGCGCGGAGACTGCTGCTGCACCACCGCTGCACTCCGAACCCTGTGGACGAATATATATCTAAAGGGAGGAGCGATTTATAGTAATTATTCATTTCTCTTGTATTACACAGCAACACTACAGTATGGGGACGCGATGCATAACACAACCGGTTCAACAATTCGTGGTGCACAAATATTGTACCCAGTCTGGACGTCGTACTCAAGAACCGAAAAGCTGTAGCTATGTGATAGACCACGCCAACACCGTATTAAACATGGTAATGGTTCTTATTAGACATTCATACATCTATAAGAATAAGAGAAGGAATACGACTCGTGCAACTTTGACAGAGAGAACAACTATTATTATTTGTACGACACTGATGGTGACAAACGAGCACACCCGATTGTAAGTGATGTATCTGTAGCCCATAAACGCCTAAATCAATTTTCAACAAAGGTTCAATATGCACGTGAATTGTCACTCTTCAGATGAAGATTGACTCACTAAACCTTGTGAAATGGTGGTAGCAATTACAAATAATAAAAAATATGTAATATATATATAATAATATATATATAATAATATATATATATATAAAGACTGGTGTAAACGATATCAACTAGGCTCTCTAAACAAAAGACAATTTCTAGTTTTGCGTCTTTTCACTTTTGGTACAGAAAAAGATGAACTTAAGAATATGGGAATGAGAAAGAAAAAATATAATAAATTAACGTTATATTTATGCATTTTAACGTAGAAGACACATTCTTGAAATGTTCATTAATGTCGACTATAAATTATTAGCATCAAACGATAAAATAGATTATTTTTTACATAATAATATATACACTATTAATATGATAACATAAGACATAGTATAAAGATGTACGAGTATTTTCTAACAGGAATCTTTATATTGTTTTGGACAACGCATGTGCATTAATATAACTGTGCAATTATTTGCAGTTATTTTTATTCGTTACAATATTTTCTCTATCTAATAGAATTGATATTCCTAAAAACAATATGCTCTTATTGCCAACAATACAAATAAACAAAATATTTAAGATAATAATTTTTTACCCAAAATTCATTAACTTACTTTTCCTGAAAGTGACTGACGGGCTGTCTAGAAGCGGGCGCTTTTTTACATCCAGAGCCCATCCGAGGAACGGAAAACAAAAAGACTGGATTTATTTTTTTATTATTTTATTTATTCCCTTTTATTTCTGTATTTTATTTTCGTTAAATTTTTGTATATCGCCTGTCTCTCGTTCCAGTTATTGTTTTATATCCTTTACAGGTTTCGCGCGCTTTCGCCATTTTGTGTGGAATGTCAACTGTCACGTTGTTGATCGCCGGGCCGCAAAAAATTGTTAGAGCTCGGTGTGTGGCAATGGAAACTTGATCGAACTGCCTTTATCATAGAGGTTTATTATAAAAAAATATAAAAGGTAAGTATTATATAGAGACCACCTATGACGTATGTATTGAAATTAAATATAAAAATAAAATAAACTCATGCGTGTATTGCCCTCTTCAAGGTCTAATAAAGAAAAAAGTTAAATTATTTCGATTATGTTTCATCAAATATTAAAAGAATTTAAATATGAATTCCTTTTTAGCCTGTATACCTAAATTACTACTTTTAACTGTATTGACAATTTGTTTTCAGTCATGAATATATGTTCAGTGGAGATAACAATGATGATATATTTAGCATCCTAGGATCCAAAAGATATGTTTATCTAATGCTGAGCTACTATTGAGCAAATTATTGACTACACAAAAATACTAAACACATTTTTTTCTTCTAGCTTGAAAGTATAAAAAATAAATCATCTATTTACAAACTTAACTCCGATTTTTATTAATTGCGTTGACACCGACAGGCTCAAGAACTGTCAGATTCGCATCACCTGTCAAGGTTCCCTAAAAAAGCCACCATCGATGTTTTATGCAATAAGTAGGCAAATGGGTTAACGACCTCGTGTGTGCCGCTATTTGAAAACATTCCTGACGTGCGAAGAATTAATCAACTTTGTTTTGAATCTTATAGAGATTTATAATGTTTAAGTGTAGATAAAAATAGATTTTAGAGTTATAGTCCCTACCGTGGTCCCTACAGTTTGTGGACTTTAACCAAATAACATCCTGATTTTTTAACTTTATTTACTTATTAATAATATTGAGCTGAACCATATAAAAACTATGTATGTCTACGGGAAGTCGATAGATGCAGGTGGGTCGGGATAGTACACCATTGTGTTTCGTGTGTTAAAAACTAGAAACCTTATTACTGGTAACACATTCTACCTTAGTCCACAGAGGTGATAATGCTGAAGATTCTTTATCGAAGATAATGTGTGTGTACTAGTATCACGCGGGATGGGAATAATTAAACAATAGATAAACTGTGTGGTAGTTTGCCGTTTTTTTTATTGAAATAGAATCTAGATGCATTGACTTTCATACCGCAAATTTAAAATTGGTATAGAAACTTCAGGGCATACTGAAGTGGCAAATCATTTAGGAATCTTATGGTTGATATCTTTTTAATAAAATAAGAGCACACACGACCATAGTTCGATGGTGAATGATTCCAGCGGTTCAGGAGACCCTTATCCCTGCTGGATAGGGCACCTGAATATTAGAATGGAATATCTCGTTACCAGTAGTAAAGTATTCGGTTCTTTCGCGCACCATTCAAAACACACTTACGCTAATCTATTTTATCCTGTGTTTTCTTTATTGCTCGAGTTGATCTATTCGTATCAATACGGAAATGGAACGTGGTTCTACCTCGTAAGCAAGACCAACTCCACAATGAAATATTGGCCGGATATTATGGCTCAGTAGAAGGTCATCCTACACTGTTTGCCGGCACAAAGTTGTCACTCGATAACATATAAATAACTTAACATAAACTTGTAATCGTAATTTGGAGCTACCAGTGAGCTGTGTGCAAGTTTGTCCCCCTAATTAACTTTAAAAATAACATAAATACTTGGTATTTTGATATGCCACACGGAAGCTGTATTAGGAAGCCGAAATAGGTCGGCTCGACTGTGGAAAAATCATCTGAAACTGATCAATTGACAACTCTGAACTCTAAGATTGTATATCACCTTAATATCAATATGATAATAGGTCTGATCAAATATAATAACGTTAATGATTGATATAGATGTGTTCGTGGATGTATCACAAACCATCAGGTGCAGTGCGTGGTTGTTTGCAAATTAATTCAATAAGACTAAAAAAATAAATCCAGACGGAAAGATGCATAAATGTACATGAGTCGTGAAGGATGTATTCTATAAATGTACTTCCTTTAGGGAGCTAAGAAAACATTTGATACCATACTACCTCCACTCCGGACGTGGTCTCTCGATTTGTGAATTAATTAAAAAGTTGATGTATAAAATATTGCGCAGCAAAATCCACGTACGGTCCGGCAGGCAAACATTCTGTTTACATATACGCTGGGTACAATCGTGGACAAAAGTATTAGAATTATTCTAGGAATTATTTATCTCCATTATATATTTATTTACTCTTTATATAATTAATCTTAACAAAGTTAAAGGTTCACAAAGGGCGAACTTAATGCCAAAGGCATCCTCTACCAGGCATCCCAAGGTGTGGTGAGATATTATGATAGGTGTAGAAATAAACTAATCAATAAATAGAAAAGACTATGACTAATACAAATAAAGAATAATACATACATATATAGATATTAAATTTATAATACATGTATAAACACATAATACATATCAATATATATATATATATATATAATTTATATATATATCATTTTAATCGTGGTAGCTTTGTCCAGACGTTCACTTTTATTTCACGGTACGCAAGCTACCTTAATGCAGTTTCAATTTTCTTAGCGGAGGCTGGAGTCTGCAAAACATATATGTGAAAATCCATGGTCAACGAAGACTAAAGATGCATATGAGTATTCACGCCTGTGGCTTTAACTAGTAAGGATTCCTCAACAGCAGATATTGGGTGTAGGGCTGTCTATGCTCATCATATGAAATGCGGTAGCGTTATTTTACTACCCCAGTAGGTATTGTGTGCGTGACCTTTCCCCGTTCAACGTGAAACTCCCTTTACACAAAAATAAAGCTACGTGACTTCTTGGTAGGAAATTCCCCTCTGAACCAATGATTGATATATAGTCTTCTTTAATAGTATTTTTTTCCTCTGTAAATAGTACGTTTCTTTCGTCTTCCACCATCGTATGAGGATTGCAAACAATTTTTTTTTATCTACAGAATATTCATTTACCGTGATTTTAGTTTCCTTTTCAAATTTTGATAAAGGCTCGCTTAAACGAACCCCGATGTTTTATTGCCTTCATCCGAGGAATTTTCGGTTTACCTTTCGATGGTAAGATACACAAATATCTTAATAATTACTGACACCATACCTACAGCGAAGCAATCACGACAATTCTGTTTTCTGTCACTCATTACTTGAAAAAGTAATTCAATAATTACAATAAAAAATACTACGAGAAATGGTGGCAAATAGATTGACATTTCTGACATAATAAATTCATTCCAAATTTCAAAGATTCCGAAAAAATATTAAAATAGCTTTTTAGATTTATAGCTGCTACTCGTAGTTTTAATAATTATAACAATTATACTCCAGAATATTTGAAATAAAAATTCTTTATAAACTTTACTTCCATATTTACTCAATAAGTCTGTGTCTGATGCTAGCACACCAATCAATGAACTATTGCATTATTCGACAATTATTAATATCTTAGTCAAAATACGATCCATTTTAAGTTTTGTATCTAATTGAATTGAAATAATTATCAATATATTATTTTTGACTGTTTAAAGTCATTTAAATAATCATAACACAAAATTTATTAAAATATATGATTATGTGATACGATACTACATATTTTCAATACCTTGGCCTCTAACCATGATAAAAACCTTCGCTCGACTAACAACCTTCTACTTCTGTGTCCTTCTCATAACTCCGACTTTCTCCACTCCTCCTTCTTTGTTCAATCTGTTCTTCTCTGGAATGCTCTCCCTCCTGAAGTCAGGGCGGCTACAAATCGTTACGCGTTTAAGGTAAAGGTTCGAGAGCAATTACTCAACAGATTGGCAGAATCATCTCAATATTAAACGATTATGTATTTATATATATATATATATATATATCTTATATATGTATGTATATTTTGATTTGTTATATGTTATTTATAATTACGCATATATTGTTTGTTTATATAGTATAATAGTATTTTACGACAAGTTCTTTAAGCATACACCTACCTCATTTCATCTTTGTATTACCCTAAGCTTGAAAGGTAGAGAATGCCTAAAGGCGCCTTTGTACATACAACTGTATATGAAGCTTAAATAAATAAATAAATATAACTATGTGACTTATATAAAACATTATCACTGTTCTTCTTGTTTTGTCAATCACTTCCACATCATTTATCTGAAACTGTCACCGTTAATTATTACCGTAATAACAAATCTCCAAGAGTCAATCAAATCACTTGTTTTAGTCTACTAAGACAATTAATTAATTCGAATTCCTTGACGTCATATTTATTCAATTATGTGTATATATAAAACGTTAAATGAGGACATATTTCTGGTCGATTTTGGCCACGGTGGTATATTTTGGTCATAACCAATAATATCAAATGCGGAGAATATATAATAGTGGCATATATAATAGTATTAGTAAGCATTTTCGCAAACTTACGATACCTACGATACCTTTCCCTGTTTTTATGTTACACATCATATAACAGTGGTAGAGCTACACTGCAGAATGAATGGCTCAGTCATCTCGTCGCCACTAATAAGGTCACCATTTTGTTTTATGTACCGGGCGAAAGACGGGCGTTAATCTACTATTTTGCAATGGTATCCTGTGATCTAGAAGGATATCAACATTTCCTGCAACAGTGGTAGAGCTACATTGCAGTTTGATTCTAGCTGCAGAATTAATGAATCAGCTCGACCGGGGTACGACCACGCCTTCACAGAATAAAAACGTAATAGTAGTAAAATGCTGCTGTTTCGTCTGGTGAGTGCAGGGATTCGGAGACCTTTATTACTGGTGACGAGGCATTATATCTCAGTCCTCAAGGGTGACAACGCATCTGTATTATGATTCCTTGTCAAGGGTGAGTGTAGATATCGTGGACCGCAGGAATCACTTATTATCAGGTAAACTGTGTACACTTTAGATAATCTCAATATAACAATAAAAATACAATCAAATCATAGTACATTTTACACTCATGAGTCTAAAAATCCACTCAAGCGTCATGCGCGAGGTTGAATATCCTTACAAAAATAACTGAGCTGTGAATTATAATTGTATTTTTGAATTATTAAAGCTGTATGTTTTGGCTTCTAAAACAAATGTGTTCTTATTTATTCATCATTTATGCACCTGTTTACCATAACGCTAATTAGGGGCTAATTGTTATGTCCTACTCATCTACATGACATGTGTTCCCTTGACCGATTATCAGTTAGTCATCAAACGATAACCGGTACACTTACCCTTATTGTTAAACACAAACATTGCCTAAAAATGGACACATCTATTGAAGAAGTGGCTCAAGCGGTTGACCTATCGGAATAAGACCAGTGTCAGCGAGAAGGGACTCGTGAGTTAAACACGAGCCATTCTGCTGTGTCCAGAGTTTACCGGCGATATCAGCGAGACTGATAGCTTTAACCGAAGAAGCGGTTCCGGCTTCTTCGGTTCTGTACGGTGTGTGGGAAGACATTGCAATGGAGGCAAAACGAGTTGGTTTTCATCGAAACTAGCGGCAGATTTAGAGGTTGGACGGTGAACGATTATGATAATAATGTAACTAAATTATTCCATTCAAATATTATATGTTTGTACTTTGCACCTTACCTGTACATTTAGGAATACCTACAAATGTATTATATATGTGCGGCATTTATAACATGTACCTAGTATGTACATACGTATACCCGCTGTGTTTAAAGCAAACACGCTCCAGGCTGAACGTAGCCCTTGATGTGAGCACAACCATGCTATATATAATCATATGTTAGTACGCATTTGCATATATATATATGGAATATTTAAATATAACTTTGTATTTAAACCTTTTTGTTGCTCCACGTTTAATTTATGACAGTTGAAGCTATAAAAATTAAAAAGAAAAAAGAATGACATTTAAATTGGACAAATGGTTTTTTGGCGGGAAACATTTTGATGTTGTTTCATTTGAAATTGTGAAATAGTAGATTATTGTTTTGTACGCTATGTGTAGAGACCACGAGTTTAGTTCAGTCCTCAGGGGTATTGAGTTTTTATTGATATTTATCACTGCTTAAATTGCGTATTTATAAGGAAAAAAGGTTAAATTTTACCATCGCGAATTGGCGGTTTTAATAAGCCTTGGAAGTTTTATTAATACATGCTGGTATTCTCAAGTAAATCTTCAGTTGAAACAATTAACAATTTAATTGAATCGAATCTTCGTATGCTCACGTACATGTAATTAGAAACGGATCTACCACGGCTCTTTCGTTTTTAATCATTGCACCTGCGCGTAACGATACCACAAATTGTTTATTATCTGGTCTGGGTCTCTTGTATATACGTTACATGTCCTTGGCCCCGTTTTATACATTCCTCTGATCTTATTGCACTTGCATTATCGGAATAGGTGCCTTTGGAAGGGTACGACTAACGGGCGCCTCTGTGTTTTAATTATTTATTAATTTAATCTTCAAGTGTAAACACTTTATTGTTATATAAAAATTAGGAACAATGGGTGGACTTAATGCCTTCTGGCATTCTCTACCAGTCAACCCTTGAGATGGAGAAAGAATAACTGTAGGTGATAATAAGGAAATAATATTCTAATATTAACAAATTATATTTGACATAGGTACTTCATATACATAATAATCAATCATTTTTCTGTCGTGCTTCAAATTTAATTAATAAATACACAGAACAACATGACTTTGATATCTTTAACTCAAAAATCACCGCCATAAAATAAAACATTCACTAGAAATTGCTTTGATACTGTAGCTTAACATACTCTTTTTACTATTTTTTTTTGATTCTGTTTATATGTTTTCTGTTCAAGCAAATGTTTGTTGTTTTCCCTTATATTTTAAATTAAGTCTGTATGCATATATTATAAAAGCATTGCGGTGAAATATCTGTACTTATGGGGTCTATTTTTAGATATTTATATGTGAAAACATGTTATTAGTATTTGTATTGTATTTTGCTGTATGTTTTCCAAATAAAATAAAATAAAAATAAAAAATACATATAACATACATACATATAAAAATACATTCAACAATAAATATCATCTAATATAGACCTGAAATATACAATAAGTTTAGATAATCAAAATAAATAGATATTAATAATTAAATGACATATTCAGATGATTTTCCTTGTGTAATACTCACGAATCAGTCCTTCAAAATAGTTTTTATTAGGAGCTCGTTTAATGTTATCGGACACGGCGTTCCAGAGCTGTTTAACCTGAATAGTAAAAGAAATATTCTTCGTAGTTGATATCGTCGGGTAATAACTAGAAGATATCGCTGTCCACTGTTGAACATTGGCTCCTCCGTGTTCTTGAAACTTCCTTTGATCTTATAGCGCATATACGCTTTGTGAGAAGCTTAAGGCACTATAACGTAACCTTTGGATACCATCTGGTGATAGAAAATAGATATCGTGATTGCAATTTGACTAGGAGTAAATCATCATAATCACTTCAGTTCAACCTGGGTATCATTCAACCAAAAGCAACGACTGTATGCCCTACTAGAGCATACACTCAGGGATTAGCCCCCTAGGCTGGAAATTCATAGAGGCAGTATTTGACGAAGCAGCTCGCTTGTATTTGATAAAGTGTAGATAACACTTTTCATCTCTGCCTACCCCGATTCCTACAAATATATAATCTATAAAATGCAATCTAAGAAAGTTGCTCTATTTGCATTTACTTTTGTTTAAATTTGTAGCATTACGTATTCTGTAATAGAACGGTTTTCCCTCGTTCGTCGGATGCAAATTAAAATTATCGGTTACATGGACATTATGGATGGGATGTACGAAAAAAGCATAATTGGATGTGGCTTGCTTTTATGTATCAAACTAAAACAATAAAAGTTTAAAGTACTTGTTTAACTATTATTCCTTGTAACTCCTTTGTATTAAGCATTATCCTGCAATAAAAATAAAGACTCGTTCACATGTATATATTTATTATTAAGAAAAACAATAACTTACACCTGCACAATTCTACACATTTTGTGTATTTCATATTGATACATGTACGTACAATACCGTCTTCCCTATTTCAATACTAAATAGTTTCAGTGATTTTGAAACCATGATAATATTTAATGAGTGCCACCAAGGCTAAATAGGTCAACTGTTTTAAATCTGCCATAAGTAACACAATTTCTTTTAAAGAAAGTACATTAATGATTCTTTTTATATAGTGTGTTTAGTTCAAAAACGTTGATTTGTTAAAAAAAACTTTTGGTGACTTTACAGTCTTACTTTGCTTACGTAGATGGTGAGACGGTGGTGATCATTTATAAATTGACGTACACAGCTATGAATAGTATCTGGTTTGTTTGTACCAAAGCAAACGTGTTAAAGATCATGATACTCTAGTGGGTTTGGACCTCGGCGACACATATTCCTTGTTACTAACAGTGTCAGTAAGTGGAAATTCTAATACCCTCATTGTAATTTTATTACGACATTCATGACCACTGGGTGGTAAATTAATAAATTCGTTAATTATAACAACGTTATTAATTTATTATTCCGTCAGAAGCAACTGACCGGGCCGAGGTTCGACCCTTTCGGGCATCCTAGAGTCAGTTGCTTTCGCGCCCAGGATAACGGTCAAACCGTGGCCTCGTGGGAGCCCTTGTGCTGGTTACCCATTAATGAAGGTCTCGGCTGAGTGCCCTAAGCGCCCGGCCACCTTTCAACACGGTGAAGCTGTAATAGCCCTCGGGACAACAGTGGCCATCAGCCATAAAAAATCCGATTTAAGTAAATATATTATTTCCTGCATCCTTTTGATATGCTGTACCTATCCTAATTGTCATGTGTATGTTCAGCTACAACACGAATTCGTTGGTTCGATGGATGAAGGACCACGCCTTAAACGCGGGTGTTGTCGCTAATTGTCAATAAGCAGCTTACTGATGCTTTTAGTATAGTGGGTGTACTTGGCAACCGTGTAAGTCCGTTTTTTAATAATGCAATGATGGTTCATGACAATATTGGAATGGCGAACTCGAACCTGGCGGAAAGAGCTTCGCAGACAGTGCCCTAAACCATGGCGCTTCAAACAGTTGATAATATGACGACACCGATATATATGTGCTCATAATTCCATATCGAAGATTGATATAGGTTTCTTACCAGTGGGATCACGGAGGTATCGTGTGAACTGTTTACTTCTTTGACTCCGTTTTCATTAAATAGAATTAGTCTATGTATGACTTTTGACCTCTAAATATACAGACACACAAGCGCACCTTTCAACTGCCTTATCCGTTTTGTATGTTCACTGGCTTCTTACATCCTTGTTACCGCAACGAACGAACTTTTTTGCATCGCGTGCTCTGTGACAGACAGACAGACGGACAGGGCAATTTATAATATGTCCCTATCGCGAGATCTTAACACGCCATTCAGTGTCCACTATACTATGATCCCCTTTGATTCTACAACATTTAGATAAAGGGGTGAATTTAAGGAGGGTTCGAGGGTCTAGATTAACTGGTGGTGTGGAGTAACTGTAGTCATTATAATGCCGATTTCAAGCGATACCTGACTAGAAGTTGTCGGGGTAATTATATTCACGGAAAGGGTTCGGTTAGTTTACTGTCGCTTTTTTTATTTTAGACTTCGTTTTCGAGGTCGTAGATTGCATGACTGTTCGGGAATACATTTTTTTTATATTTCAACAGTCTATCACGAATTTATTGTAATATTTATCATATAGAAACCAATTATAACGTGACATTACATCATTAATAATAATAATGTTGTTATTTGATATAACATTGAGTGGAGGACCACAAAATCAATAACTATGTTGATTAAGAGATATCGCCCTCGAGTATAACTCAATCTGATTTATAATTTCGCAAGAATCACTTATCGTCACTCTAAACCAGTCCTCGATTTACGTCGTTTAGACTTATGTCAAACAATTTTTGTCTTTTTTTTTTTGGGCTGGTCGCCTCTGTTTGCCCGAGGGCTTTTACAGTGTCGCCGGGTTGAGAGGTGACCGAGCGCTTAAGGCACTCAGGCGAGACCTCTATTAGTGGGTAACACCAGCACCAGAATAACACAATTTTTGTCTCTATTCTTCAAACATACTTCCATTGTTTCGGTTTAGGTCGCGTATATATATATATATATATATATATATATATATATATATATATATATAAATATATATATATATATATATATATATATATATAAATATATATATATATAAATATATATATATATATATATATATATAATCTTTAGAAAATAAAAAACGTTTCAATGTACAAAGATGCCGATACTTTTATTGTTTTTCGAAGTAGTGTCCGTTTCTCTCTATTCATCTTCGCATTTCATGCAACCACTGAAAAAATTGAATGAATATATGCAAGGCGCCAGGTCAGGACTATATGGCGGATGACTTATTTTATCTGCCATAGTTCAATATTCAATTGTGCGTTTTGCGAAGTGCGCTGAAGCGTTGTCGTGATGAAGGACCCAGCTTCCAGGGCGCTGCCGTCGAACATTTTCCAAGACAAAAGGCAAACAACAATTAACGTACCAATGTACAGTAACTGTCCTTCCATCTTCCAGCTCAAACGTTGCGAAATGACCTTTCCGACCAAAGACCGAGGCATTCATCTATTTTTTCCTTGACTACTTCCTTTCTTCCCCTTAGTTGGCCGATCACCTAAGGGAAACTCACCCACTGAGCAGATTATCTTATGGTTTCGGGTTTCATCACCTGTGACGATGTCAAATATAGCATTTGAGTCACCTACGTTCAACATTTCTAACATTTCGCGACACCAGTCCACGCGAAGGCGTTTCTGGTCTTTGGTCAAAGTATGGGGAATCCATCCAGCGCAAAGCTTTTCGACGCCTAAATGTTCGTGAAATATTTTTGACTCATACCAATGCCTAAGCTTGACCACATCTGCTGGTTACTCTCTTATCTTCCTCTATCATGCGTCGCACAGCACTGATGTCATCTTCAGATGTCGCTGTTGAAGAATGTCTCTATCGCAGATCATCACTGACACACCAATCGTAGTGTTCCATAGTTGTGATATTGATTATGACCACAAAGAAAAGTCGTAATAAATCATGGACCGAAAATTTTCTTGCGTTACGTTAATTTTAGAGGTGTAACAATACTTTTGAAATAGCCATCAATTCAACACAAAAAAAAATATAAACAAATGACAAATTAATGCAATATATCACATATGGTAACACACAGTTCCATAATCGAAATTTAAAAGAAGTTTTCTTTGCCAATGGTTGATTATAAAAACTTTCATTGCCACCAAAGTACTATATACAAATATTGATTATGGTATAGTATTCTTAGTTCCTAATGTCAATATCCTGAGGGCACGTCAGGATATTGTCACTTTTAGAGTCTAAATTCAAATGTGTCCTTGGACTAAGTACGATTCGAAAAACATTTCTTATAAATTTGAAAATAGGAAGCCCGTTGTAATTGGTTAAAGGCAACACTTATTATTCACTCCGTCCAGAACTCTTAGATCGTATCTTGCTAAAACTCGGTTTTTCTGACATTCCTTTCCGTTTACAATTTTTTGCCTGCGGCTAAGCGTTCCCAATTTTACGTGCCAGTTTTGGTTACAGTTTCAATACATCTTTAATACACAATTTACTAAAACATGATAATGCATTATATATTAAAAATAATATACTAAATACATAACAATATTTTACAAAAAATATCGAATTTTATAAATGTCAAAAACCTCATTCCAAAAAGAAAGATATAAAATAGTAGGATAGACATAAGAATTTGACGTCTATCAAATATTTAATTTTTTTTTTATTGTACAAATTAAAGTTGTGTAGTACAAATATTGATAATTAAACAATTTGCTAAACTGAAAATCGTGGGGCTACACTATGTAGTATGAGGAGACTAGGAAAGGAAGTAGGAAAGACTAGGAAACATACAATTATAAAAATAAGTACACAACAAAAATACAAGTAATAAAATTGTCTAAAAATCTATTTATCCAGAGCAAGGTGTTCAGTGCGGCTTTGTCCTATGTGCATAAAGCATAAAAGTTAGAACGGAAAATAGTAAGTGACTATTAATTTCCCGATAAAAGTAATGTTTTTTTTTTAATTACCTGAAAACTATGGGCACATGTTCGCACGGGTCGGCTGGCCCGTATATCGAGTCTACTTTTAATACTTTCCCTTGCGGAGGCACTCGGCCATTTTTCATTTTGCTCATTACGTGCAACCCTTTCCGATTCTACCCTAGTAGCGTTAGCAAAACTATAACTTTAACATTTAGTTTTATTTAAGCTAGTGCTTGATTACAATACCGGCCATGTTTACTGCCCATGTAATCATAGATGTAGAAACATTTCTATGAATCATAAAACAATAATAAAATTAAACGTTTCGTCTTCTTGACTTACTAAGCAATAGCATATGATTTTTGAGTTTTCGGAGCTGGATTTTGATATTAAGCCTAATTTCTCCGGAATACGGTATTTATTATTATAGTATATATACGCGAATTTGTTTCCTCTAATAAGTAAGAAACTGGAGAAAACCATATTAGCTTTTACTAATACAGCTGAACAGAATACTTGCCTTTTCACGTGGTACGTTAATGGCGCATTTAGGAGCTAACTATTTCACGGACAGGGCAGTACCACGCTTCCTGAAATATCACTAAAATAACACTTTAGTCTCGACGTTTTTATTGGTATAAGAAGCCTTATTACAGTTGACGAAACATTTCATCTTGGTACTCAAGAATGTAATCGCATCCTAATTGATATCTTATCAAGATTAAATATGAGTATTAAGGCCCACAGAAATCATGTCATATAAAAATGTTAAGCCCTGTGTCATAAAACAAATCTCCATCCACCGACTTGCTGCATAGGCCAACACTCCATCTAGTGTCTTGTCTCACACTGCGATTACCAATAGGAGGTTGACACTGCAAAACTTTTCTTCCCTATCGATTCTACAAGCTACCTACGTGGATAACCCATTGTCGCTTCAATATTTAAACAGCTGTTCTTTTGATCTATGTCGGCCGTTCCCGTTCATCTGCGAATTTCCTCGTATTTTGTACACATATATTAAAATTAATTTTACTTTTGTATCCGACTGTATCCACTCTCCCCGTCGCAGTAGGGTCCCGCAGGCATTTTTCATTCCGGCTTGATTAAATCCACCCGCTCGCAGTTAATACACGGAACCTGCATATTGCAACTATTGTCAGTGTTGCCAACATAACATACGTTGTTTATATGTTGCACAGATAAAACATCCTGCACCACGGACTGTTGTTACTGGGGTTAATTAAAAATAGTATATATTTATACCTTTAACAATTTTAATTAAATGCAAGACATCTGAATTATAAAAGATATTTGCTGAATTTAAACATCCTCATCATCAGATTCTAGATGGTTGACAATCCACCACTGTGCGCTTTGCGCGAAATTTCTTACCACGCACAACTGCTTTGTGGAATCAGCTGTCGCCAGCGGTGTTTCCGAACCGATACGACTTAGGGAACTTCAAGAAAATAAGTAGTGTTCCTTCATTAGTTTAGTGTAGTTTTATTGTTTAGTAGATGACAAAAAAGGACGCAGTTCACCCGATGCTGTGATTTCTGTGGCCCAGGAAACCCACATTCACGTTCCATAAGGAATCATAACGCCGATGCGTTGTCACCCATTAGGATTGCGACGGTATGCCTCTTCACCGGTAATAAGGATCTACAGATCCCCATTACTGATAACGAGGCTAACAATCGAAACTTCAGCGTCTCGCAGCGTCATCCCGCCATTTCACGCTGGTATTCTGTGCGTCGTCCTCCTCTGGTCCAGCCGACCCATTCATTCTGTAGTTAGAAACATGCGTGAGCATAACAGACACACAATTATCTTCTGTGTCATGAACGTAGCTCGACCAGGGAAAGACCACGCCCTCGCAGAATTCCGGCGTCAAATGCCAATATAACGCTGCGTAACGCGTTTCGTATACTAAGTGTACGAAACCGTCGACCCTAATACTGGAAACGAGAGATTCCTTCTCAGTCCCTATGGGTAACTACGCATGCGAATCTGACAGGTGATCTAGTTTTCCCCCTATTGTATTATAAAACATGCAAATAATCTTAAATACTTATTGATAATGAATGTAGGTGTTTATTGGCCACATGTCGTCTCTTATAGATGAACTGAGCGTATGTTTGTCACCTTTGGCACGCTTATAGATCATTTGAAACACAGACAATATTTATTTTTTCTTTATTTGCATAAGTAAAACAAACATTGTACAAAAAGGCGGACGTAATTCACAGGCATTCTCTAGCAGACTACCTTTGTGTTATATTAGTTGTGTTATTTTATTATGTTGCATGCACGACTACCACATAGTGCATCTACGCAACGTTATTCTGATCAATTCGAACGAGAAAATAATACTTCAAAATCACTAACATTCCCGGTTTCTTTCATTCATCAGACGCAACGGCAGTGCTTAAAATCTTACGGTGGTATTCTGAGAATCATATTTTAAATATTTGAAACACCTCCCACATAACAGATTATCCGGTGACATAAAAATGTCGCACGGACAGATAAATGTCTGTTTCTTTCGTGTTAAGACTACAACTGTCAGACGGAATTCCGGACAGATCATTATTTTGATATACATTTGATGGTAGCGTGGCGAAGTAGTCGGTGCACCTGTTTTTTGGGTCCTGCATTCGATTCTTAGTAAAGTCAGTCTGTTACGAACGAAACGACTTTGACTTTTCAAGTCTCGGTGTGTTGTGTGTATGTTTTGTGACAGTGAAGCTTATTGTTTGATCATGATATCCTCTATGGCGTTTACTTCTGGTTGTAACTGGGTGGTATATATATATAGTATAGTGACGTAATAATTTGCGCAAACACAGAGGCACTAACTCATCGTGCCCTCCCAAGTCGGATGTAATGCGTGTGCATCAACTTTTACAGTAGTACACCTATACTGCAGTTTGTTTCTAGAACCAAGCCCTCACAGAATACCAGAGTGAAATAGCAGCTTAATGTTGCTTTGTTTCGTGTGATAAGTGTAAGGATGCGGAGACCTTTATTACTGGTGACTAGGTGTTCCATCACAGTTCTCAATGGTGACAATGCATCTGCTTTATGATTCCTTGTCAAGGATGAATGTAGATGTCATGGGCCGCAGGAATTACTTGCCATCAGGTGAACTGTGAGCTTGTTAGTTACTCTCAATGTAAAAAAAAAATCGGAACGCTTAGATGCAGTTATGCGATCACAACACACAAATGGACTCAAACATTTGTAAGTTTGCTTTACCCTTGTACACCCTTGGTGGATAGACAACCTAATTCATGTAACAGCTAGATCGTTAATGTAGTGTGACATAAAGGTTAACAACAACCAATATTTTCACGCAATATAAAGCACGAGTACTGGATTTGGAAACGACAAGAGTCTTATGATTTTGATTATGATTTAGGGTTCGAAACTAAAGGTCGCAGAATTATTGGACTGGTTGACAGGAATGTTGTCATTGGTTATCTGTTTAAAAAATAAATCATTTGTCAATATTTATAAACTCAACGTTATCTTTAAGTTTTAGAAGTTTTCGTAACTAACAAATTCTTTTACCCACTAACCTAAAATGTGACAAAAGCTGTACCTCAGATCAAAAAAAGACGGTCATTGATATCATTGCTGGGATTATTTTTAAAATAAAAAGACGGGATAACTTCTGGCTATATGACCAAGTTCAAAATCACTTCTTTGGGGGACAGAGATCGCAATATGGACGGCGGCAGTAGAACGAACACAAGCTAACTCGATCTCGATGAGTAAGCTGAAGTGATAATGGGCCCTGCACATGTGTAGCTCGCAGAACCGGCATCTGATGGGGAAGAATGATGAATGATTGTGATGATAGGATATAAATAATCTTTATAAGGTACGTACTATTAAAATAAGTTTATGTAATGAAGGAAATATGTCAGTTTTGATCTCGTAAGTTGTTTTATTACATTACTCGTTCATATTCGGGTAAGCGTGTTCACATAAAAATACCGGCCAGGTGCGAATTTTCTTGCATATAAATAATATATCAAACACCTCGTTAATTATGCAATACTGATAATTTACCTTTATGCACCTATTTCATCTACTCGTATATTCATGACTTTTCTAAGGGATACTTTTATATATATATATATATTTAAAAATGTATATAATTTATCTTTAAACACAGGCCCTGATTTCTTAGAACCGCGAAATAAAAACCAAAGTGAATTGCTCTGAAAAGAGATTTTTTTATTAAACTACATTAATCACAAATTATATCTGAAAAGAGAAACAACATTTAAAGCTCTTATATCACAAATTCTAACTTCTACTTAAAATATTTTAACGTTTTCTTTGTAGTACATCGGCTGACAACTGTAACTTCCATAGTAATTGAATTAAGTGAATGTGTGGCAAATTCAACTAAACTGAAGTGTATCTTCATTTACATATACATTTTTGAAATCGAGCTTATTCATTAGAATTATATTTACGATGAACTTAAATAAAGAAATTCTTAAAAAAATGCCAGACAATCAACAATAAAAGCTCATGTCATGAATCCCTCTCGTGACTTGTCACTAACCTCGTCAGTGGCTGTACAGGCCACTGAGCAATTACAAACATTTTTACCAGAAAAATAACAGCAAACGTCAAATACATAAATCATCCAATTCGCGCCAAGACGGTAGGTGGTCGATATATTTCCCGCCAATGATAAATAGCACGGGGGCGTAATGGTAGATAAAAGATGTGAAATTATTAAGAAATACAAATTTATTGTCCCCGTTTGTGAAATACATTGGAAATATATGCGGTTGAATGAAAGTAGATTATGTTTTTTTCTGTAATATTTTATTATAATGTGAACGTTATAGTTCTCCTTCAAGATTTTATTTTTAAGAACTGAATTTATTTGTTGCCAGTTAAAACTTTGTATATATAGTTTAGGTGGTTCTATTTTGATATTATTAGTGCTATATTTTGTCTGTATTTGTAACGAAACTTAGAAGTAATATATCATTGTATATAGTATCATAAACCAATATATCGTTTGAATCATTTTCGTTCACTTCTTAGTCATGCAGGTTTTATTCATTATGTATTAATTAATGACATAATAAACCAGCACTTGAATTAATATTGTCACGTGTGTGAAGTACAATGAAATTAAATCGTGCTATTGGATGTTCAGCTTGTTGGATATAAGATTTGTTCATAGTTTATAAAATAATTAGACATAAATAATTTCTGTTAATCCTAAGGTGATTCAATGTCGTCCTTATCTTAGGCCAACGTTAGTCCACTATTGACTACAGACTTCTATAGGACGATCCTGACATTAACAGTGACCACGCTACAGCATGGATATGTAGATCGCCTCGTCCAAGGAAGACTTACGCCTCTATAGAATTCTTGCATAAGTCGTAACTCCTCCTTAGAGGTCGATATAAAAATACTTAAAAGAAAATTCAAAACAACCAAAATTTCCTAATTATATTATAAGCTAAAATAAATAATAATATTTGTCCATTTTAACCTACATCTAACCTAGTTCGTTACATCCACGTTATGTGTCATAAGAGATGGTAATGGCTTTTTTTATGTTTTCCGGTCGCCATCAATATATATATACAAACAAACTCCCACCGCCGCGACTATCTGTCTGTATGTCTGCGCTAGTCCCGAAAACTAATCAACAGATATTGGTCAGATCACCTATGATTAAATTTAAACTGAATTTTAATAATTAATCTGAAGTTTTATATTTGTAAAATTGGCCTATATTCAACAGTGGGCTCTAATGAGATATAATGATTGTCATCTGTCTCCTCTATAAAAATAATAAAATTTCATTAGTTTTCGTATTTATTTTTTTAACCTTTTATTCTCTTCAGTTAACTGTTGGGATGATGCTTTTGATAATTTAATTAGTGTTTAGTATTTGTTATTTATGTATTTTTATTATTGATTACTTAAGTTTTAAGTTTTTTTTATAGCATAGGTGGCAAACGAGCAAACAGCCCACCTGTGTAAGTGATCACCGCCGCCCATGAGACGCAACACCAGAGGAGTCGCAAATGCGTTGCCGGCCTCTATAGAAGGGTTAAGGGTTAGGTTTAAGTATTAATATTTAATTTGTTTATCTATTATATTTCTTTAGATGTTATATCCGATGTTGAATAGTACTGTTCTCCATAAATGTACATTGTTATACTCCATGGTGATGAAGCCTTAGATCTCATAGACAATATTATGACTCCTAAGTCGATTATCATAAACAATTAAAAAAAGAAAAACAGAAGCCGGTTTGGGTTGTTAGTGTATAATATTTTTACTTGTATAAGGTTAAAAAACATAAAAGTGGGTAGGCTGGGTGTCATATTTCGTACATAATAAACTACCGGGTGTAAAGTGGTCACTAAAAATACGCGAAATGACGTAACCGTGTGTGCGGCCACGTGTCCCGTTTTACCCGGGATAAATTTTAAATGGCGTGTCATAGTTGTGACTGACTCTTTTTTGTCATGGACGTCAAAGGCAATGGCGTTTATTAAATTAGAAGGTGATAAATGAAAACGGTTCACCTGATGACGAAATATAAACCTGGCAACTTACCTCACATCGATACTTGAGGAATTAGATGGAATGTCTCGTCACCGTTAGTGAGGTCTACTAAAAGGTAATAATGAGTTCTATATATCAGTATTTATAAATTATATCATCGTCATATCAGATCACTAGTCTAATGCTACTGACACAATCTTCAAGATTCTGTTGATGTTTACGCGGCTATTACGACTGCATTGAACTCAGGGCTAATGTCACATGTCTTTGACACGAGTTTTGTCTTGGCGGACGAGTGAGTGCTGTGTTCGCACGAATCCTTCCGGCACTTTAAAGATGTTTTGTGTAGAATATCATCTAGTAATGACCATAAGATATCGCCGTGTATGAAATCAGCCAGGAGAACACCATACTTCCACCATCGGAGGCAACTAAAATTTGTCGTTATAAAATAATAGATTATTATTTTAATCTTTTATGATTTTTTTCAATGAAATATTTGTACACACGTATAAGATATAATTGATTCTTCTAGGATATTTTCGTTAACCCCATAACTTTTTAGGGAACTATAGAGTCCTTACACCAAAAACAATATGTTGACCGTACGTACCATCGAAGCTGTGAGTGGCCGGCCGGACTCGTGAAACTTTTATGAGGTAGCTACGTCGTTATGTGGATATTTCAAAAAATCTGACCTGATACCTCAAATTGAGTGAGCGCGAAATTACTTTATTTTTTTCTTTTTTATATACTTTTTAATGTCTGCATGTAAAATTGTAACGTGCCATAGTTTTATTAAAAAGTAAAACATGTAATCACAGTATATTTTTAAATTTTTACGAGAGCATACTCGGGAAGGTTTTTGTGTGCGGATCAATCAGATCGTGTCTAACATTGTTTTTAAGTGTTCAGAAATTTCAGTGGCTTTTATTCGAAGTTATTGTTTAATGTACAAGTGAGTAGTGAATTAAAAATAATCCTGCGCATTCTGGATTTTTAGACTAAAGTTTTTATATTCTTAGAAAAGTAAAAAAAATAATTATTTAAAAAGGCCGGGTTAGAAGGAATCCACTGCCAAGAATCGTGGATAACCGAAGACCCTGACCGTCCAGCGATGCGACTTTGAAGAAGATAATGGTTTTAAAACTTAGTGATATCACAGGGATGAACAAAGACCCAGGATCAAATAACCTTAAATTCTACCAGACATAAAGAATAAATTAATATATAGAAACCGTAGATCTTGTTACTAGTCCGACATTATATGTTAGCACTTAAGGTTGACATCGCATCTGCATTATAATATAATATTTATGGAGAATCAATGTTTGTGTCAAGGGCCACAAGATTAAATTTACATCGGATTAACTGTATGCTTGTATATCAATCTGTATGCTTAAAAAAAGCTACCTACCATTACTTATGCCATTAAACCTTCTTTTTATGTTCCGTCTATCGTAGTCAACATTGTCAGTTTTACCGAATCCTTACATCTACGGTCCAAGCGCCATGTCATCTGTTAGACTTTCCGTTCGTTTTTTCTATGCAAACGACGCAGGATCCGCGATTGCGTTCCGAATCGAGAATTCGCGTTCCTCTTCGGGCTTGATGGCGTATACATGAACTCAGTTGCTGTCTCGTACTGCGGCGTCGGGTGTCCTAGCCTAACGAAAAAATTTTTATCTAAATTGTCAACTACGATGAGTTGCTTTATATATAACAAATATCAGATACATTCCAGAAGCCTCCTTTCAAGCTTGACTCGTTTTTCCATGGTAGAGCCATTCATCATTAGAGACAGTCCACATCTAGCTGTAGCAGGAACTGGTATATAGATTTGTCTAGTAACACACGCGTGGGCTCGTCCGAAGAACGACCACGCCTTACAGTATACCAACGTAAACCAGCATAACTGTATGCAAGAATGCTATAAACAACAATTATTTACGATACCGCCATGTCACAGGCCGGTTCGGTACCAGTCAACATAGGTAGAAGCGTCGCTGGAGTTTCTTGCTTGACTTCTTCTCCCTGCGCCTACTCATTCCGGAATGTTGGTACAGTTAGTCAATAATAATAGAGATATTAATGATAATAGAATGAATGAAAGAAATGAATTAGATAATCCAGAGCCGAGGTTCGGTCCCCTCGGGCACCCTCAATTCAGAAGCTCTCGCGCAACAGGGTAACGGTCCATGCCGAGGCTCCCTCTCGGGAGCCCTTGTGCTATTTACCTACTAATAGAGGTCTCGCCTGAGCGCCATAAGCGCTCGATCACCTCTCAACCCGGCGAAAACCCGGTAAAAACCCTCGGGCTATCGGAGACCATCAGCCAGAAAAAGAAGGAAAATTGCAAGCGCATTTGCAGCTTCCTTATTTCGTCTACATAATAAATTTCTTATAAATATGTTTTAAAATACTTACTTAAGTTTTCCGCGTGACCTGAACATCGGCACGGTTGTAAGGAGAAACAATAAATTTATTTATGAACTTACCTGCTTTTAACGAGCCGGCCCTAAAGTGAAAAACGTATTTTTACACACCGTTGGTTTACGAGGCGCCTTCGTTTTGTGGCCTGATCATCTGTAAGGTAATAAAAAAATAAACTCGCACATGTTATATCCCAAGCGTCATGGAGGAAGTGCTACTTTTCACCTGGAACATTATAAGTATTAAATTGGAAGGGATGAGTGTACAGATGGCAAAAATGTTATATTAATAATGTGTTTGTGTGTATGTGCAAATGTATATCGTGTCAATTATTAAATTAATTTGAGTTTAATAAGCCACTCTGCTACAATATTTTTTATCTTACGTGAAGGTAGTGGAAAAATGTTTACCTTTTTATTTAATTTATGCTATAAGTAACAAGATTGTTTCTTAAATTGATGATTAACAAAGTTTGTTCCAACAACCCCCGATGTCATTGACTAGCCTCCTCGGTTTAGTACTAGAGTTCGAGGACACAGTCTATTCAGTTCAGTTCTTTTCTAGTATTACCTGCAGTATATATAATTATCTAACACTCAAAAACTTACCAATAGAATATAATTCTTATGTAGAAACCTATAAGGCTTATACAATGAATAGCAAAATCAGGTGCAATAAGAAACAATTAAAAAATAAACAGAGTAAAAATTAAACAGTGCTAGAGCTACGCTGCAGTTTATTTCTAGCTGCAGATTGAATGGGCCCGCTCGATCCACAGAACCACAGACGACTCTCTCACAGAATATAAACGTAAAATAGTAGCAAAATGTTGCTGCGTTTCGTTTGAAGAGTGTAGGGATCCGGAGAACTTTATTCCCGGTGACTAGGCATTCCATCTCAGTCCTCAATGGTGACAACCCATCTGCATTGTGATTCTTTGTCAAGGATGAATGTAGATGACGTGGGCCGCAGGAATCACTTGCCATCAGGCGAACTGTGTGCTCGTTTGTTACTCTCAACGTAAGAAATAAATAAAAATAATAAGACTTACACATAATTAACATGTATTAATGAGATCTGCTGTGCGACAAATATGAAAAAAGTCATCACTCATGTTGCGATTTGGGGCCAGAAACCTGGTCATCCTATTTTTTTTTTAATACTAACAGTGCTATAATTACAAACATACCCGTTAACCACTCCAACTAAGCTTAAATGCTTGTGCCAGGAGATGGTTCATGACAATATTCATGTCGATACGTGACCTAAGATTGGAAGACAGTACACCAAACCGTTAGGCTATCGATGATTAGTTAGTGCTTTTTCTTTTGTATGTAAGTTTTTTGAAATTAAAGGTAAGATAATACGAGTATACTGTGCACCTGATGACAAGTGAGTCTTGTCACCTGTGACACCTACCTTGCAATATCGGATGATTTTTCTCCCCCCTCCTCCGTCGTCTACAGGGGTAAGTGTGCACCAGTGTTGCAGACGTCTTCGCCAGCATCGTCGTCATACTCGATACAGGCCATTAGGGAAACAGTAATACACATATACAAATCAAACGAGACCTATGGACAACCCACATTGATTCTCTGTCTCGATCCCCTAGAGTGAGTACGCATTTTAGGATTCCTTATCGAAGATAAAAGTGGGCTTAAAATGCCGCTGATTTTTTTTATATATATATATAGAAATATTAACACAGTGACGGTAATGTTTAACGGTTTGACATCCCTCTAACATCATGAAAAGTAAATTCATTTAAAAAAACATGAATCCTCTTTCAAACTAAACCAAGTAGTTAAGCAATGTAAATAATAATTAAAGCATGCCATAGAAACAACTTTACTAATGCTTTACGGGTTTATTTATCCAGTTACATCTTAAACAGCATCCTGTGCCTGACATACTGTAGGTAGCATTACAAACACGCACAGTTCTCGTTACAAGCAATGTTCTTATACATTATGTGTAGGATGTTATCTAAGATCATAAACACTGCATTAAATATAGATCTGACAAGGCAATAAAATGAGCGTAATGGATTTATGCATAAAGTGATAAGAACAAAAGAGACGCAGAATACATACATTTTATATGACCGCGTATTTTGTTGCTCGTTGAAATTAAACCCTGTGTGTACCAAAATGGATTATTTAAAGAAGTCTTATTCAGTCATATATACTTTTTGTGTGTGGGTATTCCTGTTGGTCCATCGTTGGTTGGAGGTCTACAGCTTTATCTTATCAGACTCGCGAGCGGGATGCCCGCTGAGTAGGGAATCTTGAATTCGATTGCGCAAACTTACGTACGTAAGTACGTATATTATTCCTAACTGGTCGGGAATGTCAGATCTATATGATACTGTATGTAAGTGAAAGATATCGCGCAATCTGTGAGCTGTCAACTGCGAATTCTTTAGCTACTGCGCTGTCATTCGTCGGATACACGAACATTGATAGACACTTCAAAGAAACCTTGCCGCCTTTTGAGTTTTTTCTATAAATTTTAGGATATAATTATGTTGTAAGAAAAAAAAATGATTTTTTCATGAGTTTTAACGTATTATAGGCGACCTAATTTATGGCCATGCTGCTTGGCTGGTGTTATAAGGCATTTTCTTTGTTCGTATATTAATTAAAAAAAGAAAGGACTGTGTAAATAGTAAATATACGACGGTCTTGCCAAAAGAAATTACTCACTCAAAAATAATAACTTTTTTTTTTATACAAGTCCTACCTTAATTTTTTATATATACGTTACGACTTTTTCATTCGTCAGAATCACCACCAAAATACTCATGACCATTCTGGAGACTCCCAAAATTACAAATAGCCAGACATATTCTTTGCTTTCAAACCACTGGGGAATATTCCTGATGAGAAAAGATATAGTCGTTTTATGAATTAAAAAAAATGAAATATTCTAGCAAGTGTGTCCCAGATTCCCGTCTTCAGCCGCTTGACACGCCTAGCTGGCAAAACATTTAGAACTTAACTGACATACTATAACTCGGGAGTTCATTATCTTTCGATCCTCTAACACTACCGTGACAATGTCCCGTCTAGTAGAAAAATGAGACATTTAGTTATCAGTAACTTTGGTTAAGGATCAAGTTACATGATCATTTTTCGGCGATTGTCATTATGTTATAAACTTATTTTTGACGACGGTAAAAATATCTTTAATAAATATGCACCAATTCACGCTATTTTTCTTTCTTTTCTCGGGCTGATGCCGTTAGCCCGAGGGCTTCTACAGTTTCGCTGGGTTGAGAGATGACCGAGCTCTATTGGCGCTCAGTCGACACGCCTATTAGTGGGTAACCAGCTCCCTCTCGCGAACACTTGTGCTGGTTACTCATTAATAAAGGTCTCGGCTGAGTGCCCTAAGTATTGGGTCACCTTTCAACCCGGTGCAGTTGTAAAAGCCCTCGGGCAGTGGCCATCGGACATAAAAAAACTACTTGCCAGTTTAAGGAGTGTTAATTATAAAAAAAATTATTTCTTCCTCTTTTCATTTAGATTTTATTTTATTAACAACAGTGTGAATATGTTTTCTTATAAAAAGAATAATAAAAAAAGACAAGTCTATTGTTTATCATTGTACGGAAATAAACTTCGTTTTTTAATTTTCGTTATGGATTTCCACGATGGGACGTCCGATTTAACTGAACAAGGCAATCTCTATAAAAGTAAAGACAACCTAACACAATAATATAAAGCCAAAACAATATAACGAAACTAAATAAAATCATATAGCTTTGCATAATTCTAGTCTGCTATACCAATTTCACTCGTATGTAAAAATAATTTGGGTTGAATTTCGATTGTAACTAAATCAATCGCTTCGATGACCCATACACATTACTCGCATACTGACATTACTCGCGACTTCGCATGCGCAATTACATCGCTTTATCAAGTCTTTTCTAACGTGAGTGAATTTTGATCTTGATCTTTTTTTATACTATCCCGTGGGAAAGTTGTTGGTGAATGCAGTTTCATGAAATTAGCGTATCATGCATGGACAATTTCATCTGGGATGAATTCAAAAATCTCTATCTAATCTCTATCTATATAATTCTAATTTAGAAGTATATAAAAATTATTATACGATAGTATTAAATAAATACGTTCTTCAATTACATTATATTTTTAAGAATCTTTTTATTTGGGTTTTCTTTTGTCTATGAGTATCAGAATGACAGTTTGCAATGTCTTGAAATTTCTTTGGAAATTTCGAAGATGAACATTTTTCGTTTAAACCTGTTTCATTCTTCTAATTCAAACATTGAACCATTACATTCTATGGAAGGAGAAAGAGAGCAGAAGTACAGTATTATGTTAAAGACCTATCAAGTGACATCGGGTGTGTGATTTAAGGACGTTTTGTAATTCGTATTACTGGAATCAACAAGTTGAACCTTATGACAGTTTGCATAGGTCCCGTAATTAATTCCAGTGGCGATTTATTATTACTTATCTTTTTATTACTTTGAGATTAACAAACGAGCACACAGTTCACCTGTTTGGCAAATGATTCCTGCGACCCATGACATCTATGTCATCCTTGACAAAGATTCATAAAACAGATGCATCGTCACCTTTGAGGGCTGAGATGGAATGCTTCGTCACCAGTATTTACTGGTATTTAAAGGTAGGTAAATAAAGGACACTAACCAGACGAAACACAGCGGCATTGTGGTGTTATTTCACGCGAGTATTCTGTGAGGGCGTGGTCCTACTCCGGTCGTGCTGACGTCATTCATTCTACAGGTATAAATATGTGACAGTCGTCTCCTGGTTGGGTAATTCAACGACTTGTATCATCTTTAATTTGTTTTCTTCGCTATTATAATCGATGGAGGACGGAAATCCGCTTTAACTTCTTCTCCTTTAACTCATATTAATTAATAAACTCCATGCGGGTCCCAAGACATTTGGTGTTCTCTGTCCCAATATATCAGACCACCGTCCATTGTCGACAACTTGAGTACGGATATCGATCCTGGTATTCAGGAGATACCGTGGCGGGTAAGATTGGTTGGTCCTAATAATTATATTTTTTCAAAAAGCAAACGATCTCATAGTTTACTAGGAGATTAATGATTTCTGTAAGTCACAATATCACCTTAGTAAAAAGGTGATATTTTTCATTCTTCGACATTAATAATAAGTTCTTCGGTTTTATTGTATGATATATTTAAGGTTCGATGGTGATAGCAGTTCCGATGCCGCATCGCTAAAGTTGGTACTGACTTTCAATAACCAGATTTTTGGGTGCCGTATATATGGAGTTTCTCCTCCGTTAAGCCGTTAGAAAGGTGTAACGCCTCCAAGTGAGATTTACATTTGGAAAAAGGTTAATATTTTCTCTAATAGACTTTAGTGCTTTCACAGCCACATAACTTTCGGTGATTATGAAATGATTTTATTAAAAGCCATGGTAAGCAATTGAAACAAATCATTTGTTGTAACTGATAAGTCTTGAGAGTCACGTTGACGAATTTACGTAACTACGTTTATTATAAATAAACAATTAACATTATTAAATATTTCCATAAGTAAAAGTATTTTATTTACAGGAGGAATAGGAAAATTCATTTCAAAATTCCAGTTCAAAGACGTCACGTGATTTTGATCTAAGTTACTCAAGATAGAAAATTGTCTATAGGACTTCCAAGTCCATAATTGACAAATCGCGTGCTTTATTTAGCGGTTTTATTGTTCTTCATTATTCGCAATGTTTAATACAATTAATTGGTATATTTGCCTGTTTGTTCAGTAAACGATAGCAATGCACATCGACCTACAGAAAGAGATCGCGTCCGATCGGCTTTGAAACGCATTGTTTCTGTTGGCATCAACTTATGGTTGTCTCTTTCTAAACGTCGATGTGAATTACTTTTAGTAGTTTTACTTTATGTTTTAGTAGACCGCATCTTTAGCACAATTCAATAAAACATATTTCAGTTTTGAATTTAATACTTTATCTATCAAACTGAATTAAAATCCGCCCAGAGCAAACAAACGGACAAACATTGACCAAATTTATAACGGTATAGACAGAAATATTATGAACATATATATTTACGATGTTTATTTTCGTAAAAACATGATTGTTGGAAAGACAACAAAGGAATGTTTTTTTGGCTTGTGCCCTTTTAAATACCTTTCACCTGTCTACTGCTTCTGTAATTAATTACGAATGTTTAATGTCTGTAGAAATAAAGTTTTCCATATTGAACTTAAGTTATGTGACATATTAACAATTTTTTAAATACTTATTCGTTATTTAACTCGAAGTTTAATTAACAAATTCACTTCCTTCCTTATTACCTACCTACCTTCCTACATTCAATATTGTATTTGTGCCGGTTTAATTTATTTTAATAAAAGGTTAGTAACCAGTTGAATAGTGCAAAGGGAGTAAGGTGTAAATAATTTATCCGTTACAATCTATTTTAACGGACCGTTAATATCTAAAGATTTAACTGAACACATAATATTTACGCTTTATAGTTGAGATTTTTTTCGTCGATGCAGTTAATTACGTAATGCATCTGAAACTTCCTCCGATGTATTGTACGTGCATTACGTTGGAATAGAGAAGGGTTCGACGAGTGTGCTTAAGAGGCTACAGGGGAAAATATTCTGCGTATTCTGTCGCCTGGAATGACTAGAAGATATCGCCGTGGTCGAAATTGGCCTCCAGACAATAAGGTCATTATTAACTTAATATTAAAATATTTGTAGAATCATCTGTCATCTTTCAAAATTGTGCTTCTGACTGACGTGTTTAGAACTGAACTATTCTAATAAAATTTTACCTCCTCCACCCGCCCTCGTGCATCGTCCAATCGGTCGCTTTCGCGAGCATAGTAACGTTCAAACCGAGTTGACATTGGTAGAGCTACACTGTAATTTGTTTCTAGCTGCAGAATGAACGGGTCAGCTCGACCGGGGTAGGGTACCACGCCCTCGCAGAATACCAGCGTAAAATAGCAGCATAATGAAGGAGTGTTTCGTCTGGTGAGTGTAAGGATCCTGAGACCTTTATTACTTCTGACGAGGCATTCCATCTCAGTCCTCAAGGGTGACAACGCATCTGCATGATGATTCCTTGTCAAGGTTGAATATAGATGTAATGGGCCGCAGGAATCAATGTGCTCGTTTGTTACTCTTAATGTAATAAAACAAAACAAAAGGCTTCTTGGTAACCCTTGTGCTAGTTAACCATACATAAAGATATCGGCTGATTATCCTAAGCATTCGACCACCTTTCCACCCGGTGTAGCAGTATCCATCGGCCATAGAGAAAAACTAGAAAAATTAGAGAGTAACAAATGTGAATACATTTTTTTTTAATTTAAACTTCATGCACAAAGTAAATTACATAGGCGGACTTAATGCTAAAAGAATTTTCTACCAGTCGACCTGAGGGTGGTATTTAGAAGCTAGGGTAGGTTCAAATATAATATAAAAATGGCAAAAATAACAGTAACCAAGTATACTTAAAAAAATATATGAATACAATAAATATATAGGATACCTAAAGTAATATACTTTATAATACATAAAACAATAAATAAATATATAATTATATATATAATACATACTTTATAACATGATGGTGTTATCAATCTGCTGTTAGACAGTTTATTCAGGACATACTCACACACCTTCCTTTTAAACTCAAAACGATTCTCAGCCATTCTGACTCCAAGAGGTAGCTCATTCCACAGAAGAATAGATTGGACAAAGAAAGAAGAGTGCATAAACTCTGTACGATGAATAGGAAATAGAAGAAGACGATTATGCGATGAGCGAAGGTTCTTATTGTTTGTATTAAGATACTGGAAGTGTTGAGACAGATAAATTGGAAAAGGAGAATATTCCCGGAGTTATTCCTGCCGCCTATGATATACTTCTCATACACAAATTCTTCCTCCATACGAAATCATAATGCATACACTGCGATGCACCTTGAAACCGCAATGAAAATCCTTTACATCGGCAATGGTTAAAAAAAACACACACATCACAAAAGCTTGGTGAGCCTTCTCCAATTGAGCCAACTTCTCGTGCTACAGCAATCTACGTATCAGTACCATACAGAGAAATTAATAAAAGATTTGTTGTTGACAGTATCAAAATAAGTTTCCTCATATAGTCCGTTCCATTACTTATTTATTCCTTGTTTTTTTTTTTAAAATACAATTAGCAATAACTCTAGAATATACCGCTTCAATATAGTCCAATGGTAGATTCGAAACTACGACCTTAAGTTTCGCATACCGTACCCGTATACCATGAGGCTATTGACGCTTCAAATGAACGGTGTAAAATTTCTTGTTCAATTTGCACAGTATAAAGAAAACAACTCAAATACAGAGAGCGTAGAGGGTTGGATGAGGTTGTGGGTTTCATTTTAGCCGGGTCATATAATTATTTGTCGTCATTCGAATTCTTAGAAACAAGAAAATATTTTGCTCATATACATGCCGGGTGCACGGCGGAAGTTATTCTAACACCTGGCAGATTTGGCACCTAATAAGCGCGAGGTGAATAGTTTTTATCCCTCTCTTGATTGGGAAAAAAAACGAGATCGTTTATATTAAAAAAAGGACATAACATAAAATCTTGTCATACTCCATAACGCCTGCACCAATCGGAAGGTCATTGACTCATGATGCCTGATCATCCAGTCTTCATGGACCGGATGTACCGCTTCGATATTGCTGCTGCCTACTAGATGTACCTTAGCCGGTAATCTCAGAGAAAGAGATATTTTTCAATAGCGAACACGCAATTAGGAAGTAAGGTTAACTAATAAATTAACACATTTTCCGCCACATCTTTTATATACAGTACATCAATATAAGACTTAAAAATAATTAACATTTAGCCCTACTATAAAATAAGTTAACATATACACCTAAATACAATCAAACAAGTCTTAATTCCACCAAAACTACGCGAAATTCTATTAAATTAAAATGTAGCATTGGAAAAAAATATAAAAACAGGCAGAGGACACGTTAATGATAAGACATTTACGCGTAATTTTTACGTTAAAACTCTAAGCCATTTCCATACTCTATTTATAGTAAGAATACTTTTAAGTTGAATAAAATTGAAAAAAGAAATTACACAAAACATACATTTAAATAAAAATAATAACACAATTCACACTCCGTATTACTACACCCACTAACAATTTTGTTTATATATTTTTTTTTATAAAGCTAAGAGGCAAACGAGCAAGACGGGGGGTCACCTGATGGTAAGTGATTCACCGCCGCCCACGGTCACCAGCGACGCCAGTGCGTTGCCTACCCTTCAGGTAAGACTATGCTCTTTTCTTGAATAACCCAATGTCGCAGTTGTTGGGGAAGACCGCAGATGGCAATGAATTCCAGAGAATATATTTTCCTGTTCTGATGTTTATACGTATTTTACATGGAATTAATATTTACAGCAATTTAATAAATTCCCAGTAAATTAGATAAAAGCTAATGATGTTTACAAAACGTGAAAGTTATCAGTGTGAAGACACATTACAATTTAAAATTTATAACACATTACACCGTAGCAAAAGCCATAGTTTTACATTGAATTTTTGGATATTCTATTGGTAGCACCCGGACTGTTGGGGAGGGGGGGGACTAACAAATTAATGCAGACTTCCATCTATAATTCGTAAAGTATCATTACTCTAAAATGATTATAGTTTTACAATATTAAGTTGGTTTTTCTTCTTCTGATTCTTTCTTTCATTTATACATAAAAAATTAATATGTTAAAACTTACAACTGTCATTATTAACAAGCGTCAGTTATCAACTTCTACAATTGATTATGATGGACTAGATTGTAATATTGAAAGGCGTGCCAATCGAAAATAAGAAACCGTGCGTCTGCAGCGTCCGGTGAGTAGATCCGTCATCCCAATGTTGTATGCTGTAAACTGTGTGCTTGGTTGTAATTCCTGACATTAAAAAAAGTTTTTAGTGCCTCGAAGAACCTGTCTTGTTTTTTTTTATTAGCCTGATATAATGACAATGATGCAGCATGAGTTAAATCAGTTGTGACGTCAAATGAATAAATTGGTTGTAATATCAAGTTATGTAGCAGAACAAAGAGACAAAACAATGAACAAGAAAAAAGATAATTAGTAATTAGATGATAGCAAACGGTGGTATTACCATTATTTAGTATTGGCAACAATACAAACAAGTTAATTGATTCGTGGGTAATATTAGAAGCGTATTATCTAAAACGACATTAGGGGTACAGTTAGAATCTCTATCAAATGTACTTAGATTTATCACGTGATGCAATCAAGCACAACCGAGAATGGTCCACGTCTTCAAGAATACCGCAGATAAGCAGCTTTAATACTAGTGTGGTTCATGCGATAAGGTGAGACAAATCTTGCCGATGATACAATACAGTCGATTGATCGTTCCTACAGGGTAAAAATTAAAAAAAAAAATTGTTGCACGCGTAATAATTTTCTATCAATAAACAGATACGATATTAGGAATTGTAGGAAAAAAAAACTTTGCATATTTTCATTTGTTTCACTTGTTCCTCTAATTATTGATCAATATGGTGCAAGTGATCAAGTTCGATGTCCTCTGTCTACCCCGCAAGTGAATTTAAGCGTGTTAATTTTTTTTTTCTTTGTTGGGTTTGATTCGTAATAGGTTTATTTAGTTTACTTAGTTTTAAACGATTTTAATAAAAACGAGACTTGATCTTTATCATGTCAAGAAAGCTTTGTAAATTGGTTACGGTTCTCCCATATCTTTCAGGTTTAATAACGACAGCCGTGCGATTAATAAACGTACTAGAAGAATAAATAATTCGCAATTTCATTTTATTCTCATTGCTGGTGTCAGAAAAGCGAGATTTTAAATGTCTAATTAATAATTTTTATCAGATTGAGATATCTCTCTTATTAAAAACAGTATTTAAAGGGGAGGAATTTACTATTCGAAATTAAAATCGAGCATATATATTATCTCAACGATGCGTAAATAGAGCCTCTATATTAACTATTGTAATTTCAATGAACCTAAAAATCGCATCTAACATATCTGTTCATATAATGTAAAAGATAAAAAAACTAATCGAAAACCAAGATGAAATCCCGTGAACATGAATCAATCTTCAGCTGATAATTAGGCATCCTACAGCCGATACGAAACCTTTTTGGTTATAACGGCAAGTTAAAGTTTGAGTTAAAGTTGCAGTTTGCCACAAACCCAAATGACTTACTAGTATTTTTTCTAAAAATCTTTTACATTACGTGTGGCACTTTTCCCTATGTAAACATTAATTTAGGTCATTACTTGACAGGTTTTAATGAGGTTTAACAAATGGAAACTGATTTTAGAAAAAGGTTTTCACGTATATATATTTTATGTTTATCATGTAATAGACACACTGGATGAAGTTGGACCAAATTGTAATATAGATCACCACCTGGTCAAGTGCGCCGAATATATAATAATAATGGTAATTAATCAATTTGGTATTTATGTTTACTTTATTTTTTAATGGAGGCATTACGAAATTTCCACCGGATGGGTGAAAGTGGAAAAACACGCGCTTTTTACCAACGTTTACCTTAGTTAATTGTGAATTTGTGTTTAATATGTATACATATATATGGGGATTATAAAATAACAAGGATGGCAGCACTGTCGTACCAACAAATGATCGACCACATCTGAATCGCGCTATCAAAGTTTCCGAATAGATCAATACTAAATATAGAGCATCGACCACTCCTAAGCCTGACTTAATATTTTACCGAATTTACCATGGGGAGTGTTCTGAGGACTTATTTGGATTAATTCCAGCCAGGTACACTTACCATCAGTTGAACCGCTTGCTTGTTTACCACCTATTCGATTAAAAAAATAAAAAAAGCATTATTTAGTACACCAGACTGGACACATAGACTGGCAGGTCTCTTCTTCAACCGGCATCCAGAGACGAATATTAAATACATTTATATATTTATTATTTTTTAAATTTAAGAGATATATTCGAAAATTATCTATTATTTTTACTATCTTAGCTGCTCTCTTTGAGCACGCTTTACATAGACCGCATCATAAATAAATCGTGCTCATATTTATCCGTGGCGGAGGCGAGATTAGTTTTTGTCCTTTATATAGCAGGAAGCTGTACAAGATAACAGATGATGCCAGCCACCACACATATTTAACAAGGGACACACGAGGACACAGTTCACCCACAACTAACTAACATGTATCATGTTTTTGGGCTGGGGGTACAGGTAAGATTCGATTAATAAAATATAAAATTCAATTGACGCGTTCGCAGTCACTCGTTCACATCTTTATTTATAATAATACATTTGTTTGGTGACTGATAAAAAAAATATCACCATTTCTGTTCACGACGAAAAATAAAAATCATGTATTGTGTTGAATTTTTTTTATATACTCAATTAATGAATTATTTTTTTTTCTTTGTGATTTTTATTTTTTAGCTAATTTAAGATTACTGTGCAATAACAATCGACGAGAAAAATTGTATCCAAAATCTTTTACCTTAACATCTGATGGGTGTTCGAACGTCTATTTTATTAACAGTTCTATAAGATACATTTTGCAATGTGTAAACTTGTGCTTGGTGCATTGCACTATACTAAGTACGATTTTTTTTTAATAATCTTAAATTCGTTTTGACAACACACGGGAAATTATAATATTTATATAAAACTGTAAAAAGTTTTTAAATAGAACAAAAAACGGATTTCATTCAATTGTATACGACAATCTAGATGCAAAATAAGCAGACTTATTTTAATTCGACTTCAATTAAATACCTTTTTTTTTTATTTAAACGACTATTATTTTTTATTATACATGTGTGAAAAAAAACCACAAACATTAAAGAAATTATCCATATCGAATTAAAATAAATTAGAAAACATCGTAAATACATAATAAATACGTATCAAATCGACAACCTCCCCTTTTCAAGTACATTTATAAAACCATGACAAAGTAGTTCGGTTCTTAAGTGCAAATATAAATTCACTGAGAAGCTTCATTTACTCCATTTACCAGAATCGATATTCGATACTATTTTTATAGAATCGAATGAAGTAACCATGATGCCTGCTTCAGACGAGACCGTTGTAAATATATATTCTAGAACTTACTTCAATCATACAATTGATTTCAACAGATTTAAATTATAAAACACCGTTATAAATAGAATCATTAAGAAATGTAATCTTTAAATCGTGTATGGAAGTTGACTGCAGCAGATTCCATGGAAGTACAAACAAACACCAACATGGAGTAAATATAACATACCTGTGGCGATCAGTATACGTAAATTATATATTTTAATCATATAAATTACATTTTATATCAATGAGGGTAGATAAAAAATTTTTTTGGTCCCTCTTGTACGGGAAAGAAAATTATTTTATTGTATGTATGAGTGTTTGTCTTAAAAATTACCACTACACGTTATTAACCCTACCAACATATTTAATTAACACATGTGATAAATAACTTAAATAAACTTAAAGCTAAAATAAATACTTAGTTACTGCTTGGAACACAACGTCAGGACAGCTTAATGTTTTTTTGGTAACTTAAATAATCTAATTATATACAAATTATATATATTATACAAAACCATTACCATAAATTTAGGGCTTTCGCGAAGTTACATGCGCTTTAAGGCCAAAATGTATTGAACTAACAGAGAAGTTCCACGAAAAACGTTTATAATAAAACCTCAGTCCAGTAGTTTAAGAAGCGACGCAAACAATGTATTGAAGCCAAATAAAATTTCATTGAAGACGAGTCCAGTTTTTTTGATTATTTAATGTCTATATGTTCTTGCGTCGACTTTCGTGTACTTTGTTTTATATAAAATTTTCGTCATCATTTATAATTTAACTCCCGCTCGCGAGTCTAGTAATTATTTATTAATCTATTATAGAGGTCTCGACTGAGCGCCATAAGCGCTCGGTCACCTCAACCCGGTGAAAATGTAAAAGCCCTCGGGCTAACAGCGGCCATCAGCCCGAAGAAAAGAATAAAAAAAAATCGCGAGTCTAATTAGATAAAACTGTAGAGGTCTCTGGACCAACAGCAATACTCACACACAATAAAAAAAACATCCATAATTTTATTATTTTACTACTATAATATCGTAGCTATTGCATTTTTTTTCTTTCAATTCGAGTTTCTCCTACCGTATAAAGAATATAAATAATTGGACCAAGGATATCGGAGAAAACGATCTCGCCGATTTCAAACCTTGCCGGTCCGTATATTTTAATTGTGAAGCAGTTATGCAAATCTAAAAGGTTTATACTCTTGTCAATATCTTGTTTGCGTCGGTTTTTCATATATTCTGTTCGAAACTACAATGCATGGCTTTTTCGGGTACAGTTGACTGCGTTACGATTACTTGTAACGTCGAGTTAAAACTGTCAACTGCATATACTTGATCCGTTGTTGACAGTGCCAATGTATCAAACATAGACATTAAAGCTGGAATTTAAAACTCAAGAATTTGTTAATTTCACGAACAATAACCGCTCAAGGCTGCTAGAGTTTTCAATTTATTCATTTACTATTATTTAGTATGGATGCATCTTTACTTGATACGAAATCATTTTGTTACGCATTCTACAGATTACCCTTTTGCAATACCTTTTTTCTTTTTTTAAGAAGATTGTAATTGAAACAATTTTTTTTTATGTAGGTTGTTGTCCATAGCCTTATTCGTATCGCGGTACATTTTGTTTAGTTTGTCAGTTTTTCAAAGCTAGGGCAAGTATTTTTAAAGTTTAGCGTATAGTGTTTGTTATCAGCAGTAAAATGGTCTATGAGTGAAAGGCCAGATTTTAATGTCATTTGGATAATTATTTAAATTTTTTGATTGTAGAAAAAAGAATTAGTTTACCAAATGGTCCCAAAAAAAACTTTACGTAAATTTGTCTATGGTACTGACATACATTTGATGAATATAGTCATTTTACATGTAAAAAAAATTATCTCCAATTTTAATAACTTGAACTTGTAGTTGACGTATAATAAAGGACAATACTAATTATATTTCAAAATGTATGGACAAATTTTTTATGTTTAATATTTGTGCGTTTTGTTATCTAAACACAATTCTATTTAGGAAGCTGTCAAATATATTTTTTCTTTTTTTATGTTAACGTAATATTTCACACACACAGGAACAAGCCAACATAACCGTTTTATCATATTGCCCTTCTATAGTGCACGTAGTACCTATTAACGATACCTACGATAGGTGTAATGAGTCGACGTCACGACTCCAATGTCGTTTAAAGTAATTTTATAATAGAATGAACCAAATTATTTTTGAGTTCATTTTAAATTCAAATTTGAGTTTATTTTGGAAGTGTTCTTGCGTGGACTTCATTTTATGTTCAAACGCTTCTTTTTATTAAGGTATGGACTCAATAGAATTTCGCTTTTTATATTTTAATGTGTCAAACACTACTTATCAGAGTTTCAGAGCAACCATCATACAAACAAGACCTGGCTGTATGGACTAAAGTCCTTTGCCTTTCCCATTAGGGATGAATTAATATCATCATCATCATTATCACTTTTTATCAAAAATTTAATTACAATTTTAATTAAAATCTACGCACATCTTGATGTTTTAGCATTTTTTTTTAATAGCGAAAGCTAATATTATAATTTGTTAATATTTTTTAACACGTTCGCTTTGAAACGAGAGGTTAACATCAAAAGGTTTATAAATTTATTGACTTGTCTTCGAATTTTATCTTTTTTATTTCTTGCAGGATGTTGAGAAACGTTCTTCTGAAATATCTTATGTTTTGCTATTCTTTTTATAACATATACCTTCAACTTCTAGTGCACTCTTTAATACAATTTTTAACTATATATTTTTAAATTTAAATTATCATTTTAGTATATACTTCAAATCAAGCAATTCTATTTACATTTCTCTACTTGGCAGTGACCAGCTGGTCTTTTCTTCTCTATATACAACACTCTTAAATTAAATTGCGCAAAAATAATTAATTACATGGAAACATAAATAATAAATAAATTACATGGATTCGATTCATATTAATAGATTGTCAAATTTACAACACTTAATTGTCACATATTAAATAATTAAAACAATAAATAAAAATAAAAACAATCCAATAGCCATTACGGATGGATGTGATACGTCCAACAAGAAGCACTATGCTCTGTAACGCGAGTCGAAAGTGAAGCCTAAAAAGCAGCGTGTCCTCTACTAAAGGGATGACCACACTGTACCTTATATTAATCAACAGAGAATAATAGGATAAAAATACTTTGGAACCCTAACTTCCTTTTATTGTAGAATAAAGAGAGACAGAATTATATAATATAGTAGTCTTTCTACTAATTATATATTATAAATTAGAAATAAATGTTTTTCATGATTATTGTACAGTTTTCAGTTGGGACAGATTGGGACAGAGACACCATTTTGTAATTGCGGATTACGGATCCGCGAGCCTAAATGAAACTGTAAAAGCCGAAAAGGTTAACAGAGACAAAATCAAATATTTAATAAGATTAAATTTTGCTTTCTTACGGTAACAAAGTGAGTCTTCCTGTTGCACGTAGCACATATTATTTCAATACCTTCACGTTCCATACAACTACCAATATACAAGTCAAATTTTGTTTTAAATATACTAAATACAGGGACTGTCAATCTTCCAGGCCATGCTTTGCTGGACTGTCGCAAAAGTTGTTTTGAGTATAATCATAATTCTTCGGTCACCAGTAATATTTTCAGCTATTTAGCGTCTAAGAATACGAACCCTCTAAATGTTAAATGAGGTATGTAAAATATAAGTAAAAAGCCTTGCGACCCTATTCACTATAGAATTATAACATATTAATTTTATTTACATAAAGCACGCTATGATTTTTTTTATCATGTTGTTATAACACGGTGAATCTTTTGTAAACAGGTGTTATTAATAAAAAAAATATTGTGACTCCTTTTGTCGTTGAAATGATTATTTATAGACAAGGAATTCGACCATAGACAGCCTCGGCTCAAATGCGGATTCGTGTCTACGAAATTGTCCTTTTCTTATTTATTTTCCTAAACATATATATTTTCTTTTGTTGTTTTACTGAGATACTACCGTTACTAGTTTAACTAATGTACACACAGATAATTTATTCATTAATAACAAATTAGAACGATCAGCAAACGAAGGTAACAGATTGCATATATTAATATAGGAGCATCATTGTTTGTTATTTTTTTTATGTCAAAGATGACAAATGACGTAAACTTCAAGTGATTAACTAAAGATGCCTCTCATCAATGGTAAATCATTTAAACAGTATATTTATGATTTTATCTTCTCTTGTGACCGAATTAGAATAACCATTTATAATTAAGCAAATTTCTACAAACTTGAATGCCAGCTACCACGCAGTACTTTATCAAGGAAAACCTAGCAAAACCCCTGAAGAACCCTGGTCGCGAGTCTGTTCCGTTGAAGCCGTGGAGGTCACAAGACCAACAGCATACATATAAACGAATAAAAAGGAAACTAGCAAAGAGACATGCTTGGACTTTAGTTAGAATTGGAACTTTGCGCTTAAGCTTAGGTCTCAGGAGATCATGGTCGTGTGTCGTTCGATGATTCTACGTCACTGGAGCTGCTCGAGACGGATTTCTTCGGTTTATACTCTGTTATCACCACTGTGACCCCGCTTACTGTTACCTGGTATACGAAATATTGTTATAACGATTTGCACCGATAGATGGCGTTGTAGCCATCTATCGGTGCCATATGTAAATATTTTTATAAAAAAGAAAGCCAGTGTTGCCATTATCATTATCAACATTCCTGTTAACCACGGAGCCGAACTTGTTGTGCCTTATATCATAACTGTTTGCTTTTTAGATTCTGGTACTTAATTAAAATGAAGTCTTACTAAGATAACGGTTTTGAAATAAAAAAAGATTTTTATCCTTTATATCAAATAAACTAATAAGATATAATAAAAATCATAAAATAAAAACAGACTGGGACTAACTACTGACTGATATCTACTGGGAACGCTAAATCTATAAAACCGTTTAATCTTTATTGTGCGCATGTATTTTGTAATTTATGTGACAATCGAAGAATAACTAAAACACAGGATTTATTATTTAACAAGGAGGTAGCACCTCTAATGCCCTCTCTAGAGAGGAGACCTGTGCCCCACAATAAAATCTGTATAATGGCTTAACAGGCCGAATGCTTAGCATCCAGCACAAATAGGCACACCAACTGACGCCTTTAGACATCAAAGATTAGATTAGCTATGCGTTTACCTCTCTGGTTTGCGCGGAACTCCTATCGACATTGCTAAGTCTCGGCGGATGTCGTCGCTTCTTCTTGAGCGAGTTGGCTGAACGTGGTCTCTTCTGCGAGCTGGTGGGCGCTGTACCCGCCGCCTGGGCCGCCACCAGGGCAGGGTTGAGGCGGGGTTTTCGGGTGGATGTGCCTGTTAACAAGGCTTTTACTTGAGGACTTATAGCAACTGACACAAAACGAGTATATATAATAAAAAATCGATGACATATGTAGTCCGTTAATCCGGAGTGCAGCCATATGATGGACTATAAACCAACTCCCTCTCTTGAGGAGGCATATGACCAGCAGTGAGATTTATATACAGGATGCCCGTAAGTAGGACGACCAACTTAAGAGGAATTTAGGTTGACGGATCATATACCAAATATCATATACATAGACAAAAAAAATACCTTTGTAAAAGTGTTACCATTTTCGGAATATAGAGATTTTTAATTATGTCAAATAATACCAAAAAAATAATCATTGTTACAATTTTCTAAAATCACTATTAAATAGGCAATTTTTTATGCGATATGCAGCAGCAGCTCATTATTTGTTTTTTACATCACCGAAGGCATAAGTTGAAGTAAATAAATTATATTTAAAAAAAAAACTTTCGTAGTTCTCAACTTTTTCAATAAAAAATGTTTAAATATGATATTTACATATGGTAGAGCAATAAGTAAAAAAAATAATAAAAAAATTATATGCCTATTCGTGCACACAGTAACAATAGACTATAGAGGTCAAAGAAGGGATTATTTTGAAAAAAAAAACAATCAATATCTAAAATGGTAACACTAAGTACGGTATTTTTTTATCTAGGTAGGTGACCCGTCAACCTACCATCCCCTTAAGTTGGTCGTGCTACTTACGGCACAATCAGTATATAAATCCTACTGCTGGTCATAAGCCTCCTCAAGAGAGGGTGTTGCAGTATAGTCCATCATGCGGCTCCAGTCCGCATTGGCGGGGTTTTATGTCCTCAAAAAAAATATTTTCGTAGACATGCCGGTTTCTTCCCGATCATTTGTTATTGATGGCCCGGTCAACCTATCTTCCCCTTTGCCATTTACAGGACACCTGGTATATTTACTATTAGCAACCCGGAACACACGGAATACCTTAAAATGGAGGCGACCGCGCCTCATGCCTTAACTAAAAGAATGCATATAATTTTTTAAAAATGCTTATGCTTAATTAAAGTTAAATTTAATTAATTCATTACATAGCAATCCTGTTAAATATACAATAATTTCATCTTGTCCACTGGTAGGTAATCTTATCTTTTCTTTATACTAATTGTTATTTTTTATTATTTTCTTAGGGTCGGCCTTTTACCTATTTGGTGCAAAGCAGGTCTCGCATTTAGTTTTCTTTGTTTGTTTTTTGGTTGTTTTTAGTGATTTTGCTGTTTTGTTTATATGCGCCAAGAAGGAAGAAAATTTTATTATTAAATATAATATTCCAAAAAAAAAAAATAAGAATATTTCTGCAAAAAAAATTACTATATACACTCGTGAGCAAAAAAATTACTCATCACGTGCGAAGTTGTTATTAAAAAATTAACTGAGCCCTGAATTATAATTTTCTTTTTAAATTATTAGATCTGTATGTTTTGGCTTCTAAATAGTGTAAACAAATGTCTTTTCCAAGAATACAGCCCAAAAACATTTGTTATTGCTTATTACAATTTTTACACCTGTTTACAATAATTAAGGCTTTATATGCCCTATAAAAGGTAATTTACCTGACCTAGCTTTATCAGATAGTCAAACATCAACTCACTTAGAATCAAACACACACATTGCCTAAAAATGGACACATCTATTGAAGAAGTGTCTGAAGCGGTTGCCCTATCTAAACAAGGCCAGAGTCAGTGAAAAGCGGCTCGTGAGTTGACACGAGCCAATCTGATGTGTCCAGAGTTTACCGGCGATACCTGGAAGAAGAAGTTGCGCATCAGAGAGGTATGACCGATTCATCGTCAGTACTTCGCTCGGATATCGGGCCCTCTGGATTTCAGGTCCAACAAGAGCTCAGAGAAACGAAAGGAGTGGCCGTTATCGGCTGGACAGACAAAAGAACACTAAAGGCGGCTAACCTGACTCCAAAGGCCGGCTACTGGTCCTAAGTTGACCCCAGTTCATTGAGCAGCGCGACTACGATTCGCAAGAGAACACGTAAACTGGACGGAGTAACAGTGGACCTTTGTTCTCTTCTCAGATGCAAACAGAATGTGTTTCCATGGCAGCGATATACGACAACGAGTCTACAGAAGGCCTGGAGAGCGATTCGCCCAGTGTTGCCTAAGTTGAAAATGCGGCATTTGGAGGAAGTTCATGGATGGTGTGGGCGGGCATTTCAATGGAGACAAGAACCGAGTTAGTTGTCAGATAGTAAGGGATATATTGGGGGAACTTTGTACTAACGCAAGATAATGCCCATCCATATACTGCAGCTTCTGTTTGGCGGTATCTGCTGGAAGTCAAAATTGAGTGCATGGAGTAGCCAGCACGTGGTCAGGACTTAAATCCTATTGAACATTTATGGGACGAGCTTAAAAGTTCTGGCCAGAAATCCTGCACCAAGTATGAGATCAGAGCTTCAAGCCGCACTCGCTGAAGAATAGGATGGTATTTCTGAAGAAACAGTGAAAAATTTATTCGGTCTGTAATTAGTAAATTATTTCATTAAATATTAAACCAAATTTTCACTAAATATTAATTAAAATTTTTTATTATTTAAATTATGATTGTTTTGTCTTATTGTCTGTATTTCTTTAGAGTGAATATTTTCTCATTTAAGAGTTTAAGAGGAGTTTTGTATAAATATTTTTTTTTATTAATAAAAAAGAACTTATCAATATGAATGTCATCTCATTTTAAAGCTAAAAGCTTCACTAAAAAAATCTAAGCTAAAATAAAAATCGAAACTAAGTTTTTACGAAAATTTTTTTGGCCGTAAGCGTGAGTCGATTCTTTTGCTCACTACTATACTTTATTTGCTTGTCTTGTCGTATGTAATGTCGCCCTGCGGGTACATCCGCGTGCCAGACCAAGTGGTTTAATGCTCATCAATTATATTATTATTTTAGTTGTAAACACTGAGGTCGTGTCTCGTCTGTCTAACAATGTTACACAAGTAAATCTGATTAAATGTGGGTAGGGTTGCTCATTATAAATACATAAAAATATAGTAGTTTTATTTTTAATGAAAATTCAACCGCTTATAATTCAGCATTTATTTTCTAGTTGAACAACGAGTGGCCCGTGGGTCAATGTGTAGAAATTGCGAGGGTCTTGGGTTCGATTCTAAACCGGGGCCGATATTTATGCAGTACAACTTGTTTATTTCGGGTCCGAATGGTGATATTTATACGTCTCGTGTAGTAATAAAATCTCTGACAATGCATATAACCTTCCTCCTATCTAATTACGCATGCGATACATCGGACTAGACACGGTGAACACCAGTTAATACTAAACGGCCAAGTGATGGAGAGATATGCGATTGTGTTCACAGCACACGCGACACCCCTGTGATCGCCGTGCGATCTTGTCATATATATTCCGTTTGATATTGCCAAAACCGTAGTCCAGGTAGAAGACGGTGCGAATTGGTTCACTTGACCGGGGTATAAACACTCTCATAGAATACCAACGTAATACTATAGCACGTCGCTACTGTGTTTCTTCCGATGAGTGGGAGAAACAAAAGGTCTTGGATGTACCAGTAAATGCAACGCAACGGGATCTACACTAGTGGAGAGTACCAAACGAGAAGCCAGTTCACCTGATGGGAAGTGATTTCTGCGGTCCTCGAAATCTACATTCATCCTTGACAAGGAATCATAATGCAGATGCGTTGTAGATGTAATGCCTCGTCACCATTAACATAAGGGTCACTGGATCCCTGCACTCCCAGCGTTATGCTGCTATTTCACGCCGATGTTCTGTGAAGGCGTGGTCCTACCCCGGTCGAGCTGATCGAATCGTTATGCAGCTAAAACAAACTGAATCGTAGCTATACCACTATAAAAACCAGAAGTACCGTATGAACGTGGGATAGAGTAGCTGACCACTGTTTTAGTAATCCTCAGTTCCATTCCTGTCAATACTATTTGTAATTTTTTTGCCTCGCAAATTGTCGGTTTCCTGGTTTGACTGGATTCATACATGGAGTAGTCTGTTGCATCCATCACACCGTATTAAGCATTTTAGTTCTTAAATGTGGAAGGGATGAACCTTGAGATGTTGTTAATATACAGAACTATTTCTTTAACGAACACAAAGTATTCATACTAGAAGGCTAAGATAAGAAAAATATGTACAAAGGCGCAGCTTGATTGTTACTATAAAAATCTCTTCCAGCAGGCCTGGTGTTGGACGTATCATTGGAAATAAGAGACATAGTGTATGCGTAAAAGAAATAGCGCAAAAATTTAATACGAGACTATATTTATATACAAAGACATGCACATAAATACATTAATAATAATACATATAAATATATTATACCATACGTAATATATTCAACTTGATAAAGATAAATAATATTCCTTCACTAGTTTTTTAAATAACAAAAGTTATTTTAATATTTTTGGAATATTATATTGCATTACTTAAATTATTGATAAATTATATTTACGTATTCTTAGAAAGTAAAATTACGTTTAATTTCATTAAGTAAAGACATGGGTCGATCTGGATAAAAAATTCCAGAGTAACACCGAAATCAAGTCTAAATGAAAAAAGTAGACTTGCGACTGTAACATTCAGAATGCGACTGAGAATTTGAGTAATATACGTTGTTTGGAGTACTTCACTTTTTTTGTCTAGCCACCATTGAATTCATGACTTGAAATATTGTTAACGTTAGATAAACATGTCAACAATACTTCGAAATGTTTAACTTCACTATTTACTACCCAACAATTTTTTTAGACGAAATTCGCGATTAACTTCGAGTGGGCCCTATTTTATTTTGAGTAGTATGTATATATATATATATATATATATATATATATATATATATATATATATATATATATATATATATATTATAACTTAAAATCGTTGTTTGAATTTCTTGCAAATAGGTTTAATGTGTACCTGAGCCTTAGATCTTATGTTTAGTTCGAATACGAAATGACGAATTTCCGCCTGCTTCCTTCCATCACGTTTTCTATTCAGTTTCTTTAAAATAAGTTCCTAGTTGTTACTGCATTGTTGGAGAACGAAGAAAACGGTTACGTTTTTACAATAATCTGCAAGCCAAGTTTCGTAAAATTTTTTTGTTAATAAGACATTTTAGAAGAAAAAAAAATATTTTCTAAATATTAGTTTTTCGTCTCACATTTTTAAATTTGGACCGATAATTGTTGTTTTAATATTGATAAATAACCAGTGTTTAATCGTTTTTATAAATCAGAAAAAAAATGAGATTGAAATTGATACTTTTTTTAATACATTTTAATATTGCATTTACAACTTATTTGGAAAAAATAAAAAACAATTATTCAAAAATGGTTCACTTTTGCATATGGGGGCTTAAATTATAATAAATATAATATCTTTTACCTCCTAACGGGAATACGTCGAATTACCAATAAACCCCGTATACATAGACGATTTTTTATGTACGTATATAAGCACAGAAAAAAAATTGTACATATGTGGCGCGTAACGTATTATGTACAAAATTTTTACCATACCACCACCATTTGTACCATGTTGGTACATGGTCATCGACGTCTTAATCACCACGAGAGAGAGACGAGCACTGTCTTGTATACATTAAAAAAAAACAATTAAACTAACAAAATTAAATGCGGTAATATTGGTAAAATATATTTCTATTGCTATTAGCTCCCGGATACAGGAAGTCAGTGATTTTTAAAGTTAGTAGTTAGTTGAATGGCAGATTCGAACCTACTAGTGTAACCTTAAGTTTAGCAGACCGTACCCTACACCATTACGGCTATCAACGCTTGAAAATGGGGTTGAGGTGATGGTTTCTGCGTCCCGTAATACCCACATACATTTTCACTGTCACCCCTGAACACTAAGATGGAATGCCTCGTCACCGGACGTGACATACTATTTCACGCTGGAGGGAAGGACACGGAGAGCAAAACTTAAAATTTACATAGTATACTAGCAGATCTGTTAACATTACTAATATTCCCGTTAACCAATCCAACTAAGCTTAAATGCTCGTGCCAGGAGATAGTTCACGACAATCAGAGGCAGTTTTTATTATGCTGCTGGGGTGCGTTGTACACGGGGGTAGCGACGTTAGGGGGCGCCGGTTTCGGCACTTGCGAAATGACCGATCTTTTTTTTTCTTATTGCGTGATGCTGTTGGTCTTTTGAGCCGCCTACAGCTTGCTTCTGCGAAACAGACTCGCGAGCGGGGGGGCCGCTGAGTAGGGCATGACCATTCAGCTCATCGAGTTAGTATGAGTCTGAATTTTTTTTTACAATTTCCATTTTTAACATTGACGCAACATTTATATAGACGTGTTAAAATTTGTATCTGTTCCATTTTGACCGCACGCCTACTAGAGGGCGCTAGGGTAATGATTGCCCACGGACGGTACATGGGCTAGAGACGCGTTTGACGACAATAGTTTAATGGCAGATTCGAACCTACAACCTTAACGCTTGTGAACGGTGTTGAGGTGATAATAAATGACTCCCGCGTCCAATGATAGCCACATTCATTTTCATTATCACCCCTGAACACTAAGATGGAATGCCTCGTCACCCAGACGAAACATTAACTATTTCACGCTGGAGAAATACGCGGATTCTAGGCTTGACACCTGATGTTGGTGTATTATTGATTTACTGATCTGGTTGTGTTGTATGTCTCGTGGCCTTGATAGTTCATTGGAACCTTCCTCCGATATTACTGCACGTCTATTAATATCGGACAAAGTATGGGATCGAGGAATGAGTAATTCGCTCAAACACACGTGACTCAAAGTCCACGACACTATTTTTTTATACAATAGGCGGCAAACAAGCAAGCAGCCCACCCGATGGCAAGTGTTCACCGCCGCCCATGAACTTTCGCAACACCAGAGGAGTCGCAAATGCGTTGCCGGCCTTTAAGGAAGGTGTAGACTCTTTTCATGAAGGTCTCAAGTCGTATCGGTTCGGAATCACCGCTGGCGACAGCTGTCATATTCCGCGTTGTTTATGTCATCTAATAATAATCAGAAAATATTCCCGTGGCAAAAATCGATCAGGAGGACGTTATTGTAAAAAAAAATATTTAAAACTTCGTACTAGTCTAAAAATATTAGTGATAGAGCTACGATGCAGTTTGTTTCTAGCTGCAGAATGAATGACCCATTCATTCTGCAGCTCGATCAGGGTAGGACCACGCCCTTTACTATCACGTCAACTACTTGACAAAAAAAAGACAAGAAACTTTATTTAGGCATAAGGCAGTTCTTTTATTTTTATATACCTCTTATTAATTTGTTATCCATTTGCCAAATATTATATTATCCTTTTTAACGTGCAATTGTTTCCGCTTAATTTAATTCTCATTTCTCTCAATTTAACACTCTTAGAGAAATGCTTAGACCCACGAGATTGAGAGCAAAATGAAAACGAACAGAAACCGTTAAAAAGATAGTCATATATTTATTACGTAGCATAAATCTCTTTCTAACAGTTCATAAAATTATAGTTCTTTAAAAATATGTTATTAAATAATACAACATACAAAGAGAAACGGGAAAATGTACTATTAACAGCTCCATATCACAAACAGTTGCTGTACAAGCATTTATGCATACGTTAGAGGTCAACGACTATAACTGGGCTAGATTCAGAAGGCATAGAAAACTTCAAGTAACTGCTATTGTATTTGACAATATAAAATAGCCGGTTTATACGGGACACTAGCGCTGAAGAGCCGCGTGGGTTTTACGAACTATATTTATTATAGGTAATTTGTTTACTAGCAGGTATGTTAGGAATTTACGCTCCAGGTGAAAGTTTAATAATATAGTTTGAAAACGGATTTTGACGATTTTATTTTCAAATTGAATAAACAAAATTTTATATGAACTACTATGTTTACTTTCTTCGTCAACTTCGGTAGGTCCAACTACTAATATTTATACGTTGTTTGCTTATTACAAAAAATACTTCTTAAACACTGCTATGAACTATTCTTGCATAGTCTGTGACCGAATTTGTCGTCGATAAAGTCTAGGTTAAATATGGAATAAGCGAAATGGCTAATCAATACTTATAAATTATTCAAGTAGTATTCAAATGCGTATAGCTAGTATGTTAAACTGCTTCATACTAGTTATGTATCGTGTGCTGATATATTGAGCATACATTTACATTACTTGTCCAAACAAAAACCAGCTCATTAGCCCTTGGGACGACCTGAATTTGTGAAGGACTTTCGGTCAATGTCTACTAGGAACATAGAGGGCATTTGGGGTTAAAGTATAACAAATTAATCATATTTACCTTTCCTGACGTCGCACATTGAACATTTGAAGGCTTCTGCGTTATTTCTATATGTGCAAACACTACAATCCCAATAATTTTCTTCCAACGCCTTTGAGGGCCTCTTTGCCCTCCGAATAGCATTTTTCTTGTCCATTGTCACGTGTATTCAAACTAACACACATTAATCATGATATTTTAGAATAGCCACAGTAATTTTTAACGCACATATAAGATAAATTCCGCCTTAGAATCATTATTTACGTTTTATTGTGCACAGAAACGTACACTACAATACGCCATGACAGCCAGTGCCGCGTGGATAAAACAGTACGGGCGCCACTTGCTTCCACACTGCTTTACCGAAATTACCACAGATAAAATATACGACAAAATTAATCAATTTCTTGCTGTTTTATTATTTTAGCGAGCAATTAAAATTAATAATATTATTTATATAAAACCGAAAAAGAAATTTAGACATATTTTATATTTTAGCAAAATAAATCAGATTGACATCACTCATTTTATTCATTAATAAACAAATAATATTACTAACTGTAACTTAGATGAATAAAAAATATTATTATATTATAAATCTATAAATATTAATATATTATTATTATATTTATAGTTATGCTTTCCTTCCTTCCAATATTAAGTGGAACGAAGTAAAGTATAACTTCCGTCTGTTCAATAAAACACGAGGATTTCATTTTTCAGTATTTTAAATAGCATATATTTTTATTTTATTGATAACAATAATGAATAATGATTTTACGGATTTTTTTATTACATAAATACTTTATTCACACTCATGACCTATGAATTAAATGGACAGTTTACAAAATTAAAATAAAATTATCTATTAATTATTTATAATTTGTAATTGCACTTTGTTTTTAAATTAATTGATAAATATTGACATGTAAAAGCGCCCATGGCGGCCTATTTACAGTATGCATGAATATGAATCTCTGTTTGTGAAAGGATCTCTGTTGCCCTGTATGGTGGCACCATACAGGGCAGTCCTTAACTACATCCATCCCTGAATTTATATTACTGATGTCACTGTGAATTAAGTTCACGAGAACCCAAAATCAATCATCGTAGAATAATGTTTGAAATTTCATTATTATGATTGCTTCTTCTATGGACAGGTTATTTTCTGAAAAACGTGTCAGAGAGAAATTGTCCACAATTCAAGACATAGTACTAGTACAATTTTTTTTATGTTTTTTGTTATATTTTTATGATTTCTACACCGACGGCCATCATCTTTAATCGGAACACAAGCATATTTTTGCAATGTGCATGTCGGTATGACTTTATTTACAACGTAACTAGATTTGGTGTCTCACAGAGATAACAAATGTTTATTATGTAACATAAGTTTTATGCATGGTAGTATGTACTACGTACAAAGTTGGACTCTAGTTATTGCAAAAACAGTCATATTGCTGTCGATATAAGGCTAATATTGGCTTTGTTAATTTTACAAATTACACCTTGTACGTAGCACATGTTACTTCCATGCGTAGTAATTTAATGGCGTCAATTTTGACAGATGTTAACGCGTTAAAGTTGGCGCGAAAGTTGACGCGTGGTTGAGCGGTCATAACCGAAAACTTGTCAAGGCCAATTTAGTGCAACCTTTATTAGGTTTTTAGGCCTTGGTGGGAACACAATCAGTTCACCATCCGTCGTCTAGATATTTCATTGGATCCGAGATAACTCTTGTAAATATTTTTTTAATGATCTGTAATTCGGGATTGACAAAAGACTACACAGTCCCCAAATGGTAATTTATACAGCATAAGATACAAAACGATGCTTCTTCACCAGTGAATATATCCATATATCTAAAGACATCTAAAAGATATATATATATAAAAGCAGGAATGCTACGATTTAGGATTCTTTGATTTGTTTATATCATTTGGAGAACACACTTATGTATGGTAGTTTAGAATTATATTCTTTTCTGGGAAAATAAACGGGATGACTTTTTTACTTTTAGGGTTATTGCTATTTTAATAACAAAAAATCCCGTTTTAAAAATATTATGTATTTAAAGTTTGAGATAAGAATAACCATTTATCTTATGATCAGTGGTAGCATATTCCATTTAATTTATTATACTTAGTTAACTACCTTAGATTCTACCATGTCATTTTTAATGTTGATATATCAAAGGACTTGTGATAAATGATACATGTATATAACAGACCATTATGACTGACTAATAAATAAATAAATAATTAATAATAATAACTTCACAGATAAATAAATATAATGATAGAAGTCATAATTAATGCTTTATGTTGCCATTTAACTATATTTGAAATTTAATTTTATAATCTATTTGGAGAAGACCTAATTGTTTATTGTTATTCTTTGTTTGTATTATTTTCTTTGTTTATTTTATGTTATTGTCTATGTGTGTTGTGTGTTAATTGTAATTTATTTTAATGTATGAATGTATTAATGGATCAATGTTATCCGATAATAAATGATTTGAATTGAATTGAATCAGGGTAATAAAATGTTTGTTTCGACAACACAAGGAATCCGTAATGCCGCCGTGAATTTGTCGTACGTACAATTTCGTTGAGGGGAATCTTGGCGTTCTACTACTTCTACAAGTTTAATATAGTAACTGCCAGTAAGGCGTAAAATTATGCGATAAGCAAATCGTATGTTCTGACACATCATCGGGCTTTGACGAAGGTTCGCATTATCGCTAGAAGTGTAGCCGTAACATTGTGATTGTAACCGAACTTTCGCATAACTCGAATGCCGATAACTTCGACGTCGGTATTTGAATATTCCAGGGTACATACTATATACTCGTATAATAATAACTATATCTATATGTACTATATAATTTGAAAAAAAAATATATATAATTTTTATTCAATTTATATAGTACATACTATTGCTTTTTCCTTTAAATTCCGACATTTCAAGTGGTCCGGTCAACTCAAACCATTGCAAGGCGATAGATATGTATGCCGTGAAATTAAAAAAAAATGCTATAAAATTCATAATTTTTTTTATTGTATGTAATGTTCGCATAAGTATTAGAAATCATGAAGTAATATGTATGAATAAATGCAAATATAAGAAATGCAAAAGTTATACTCGCTTTGATTTATTCAATTAAATTGTCGCGAATTTACTTTGGAATATAGCCGTGGCCGTAGCGCCATAGTTCGTCGTATATTATCGTCCGATAATGTTGCCCGAGCATTAGTATAGATTCTTTATAGAAAAACTTTGTTATGTTGAGTTGAAAACAGTTTAAGCATGTCCACACGCTTAATGGTAACTTTATGCAGTAATTTTTTTTTACTTTATTCAGGGTGACAAACAGTCACGCAATTGATGGTCACGCATCGATCCTCGATATTGAGTCCACTGAAAAGTAAAATGCAATGCCTCATCACCAATCGAAAGATAGCAGCGTTATGCTGCTCTTTTACAGAATAGAAATAAACTGTAGCGTGACTCTACCATATATAATATCAGTATAAAATACTAATGGAGTAACTGAAAACCTTATTCCTGGTAATTTCGTAGTACCTCAGGGATACTAACGGCATCTTGATACTTACCTATGAAGTAAATAAGTGTTATGGGCAGCATAGATTACTGACCATAAGATGAAGTCCACTTCCGAAAAAAAAAACGAAAAACGAAAGAGACACGTTGATTTGAAAAAGACATTTGTTTCGGTTACACATGGGGTTTCTTACTTTACATTTCATGCGGTCAATAGAATACGTGAAATAAATTTATTTTATTTCAAAATAATTTTATGTATTTATATAAACTTATGTTTTATCTACCGTCTGTGCTTAAAAAGCATTCATAGAATTTGTGTTAAGAAAGAAATAGGGCGTTGAAAACAAAAATGTTATTTTTAATGTAAATATTTGTTAATAACAAAGATTTCATACGTAACATTAAAGAATATAAAATGTAATGGAAAACCGATAATACCTTATTTTTAAACATTGTAGTTTTTTTTAAATAAATTTGTACTTCATTAACTAATGAAAAAGAAGTCAACCCTATCATGAAAAGGTAATAATATATGTGCCGCAGGAATAGAGTTTCATACGTTCAGAGAACACTAACATTAAATAGGGACATGAAGTAGGTATGTCAGATAAGAATCCATCGTAGACCTCAGGAGCAGAAATATTAAATTATTGTCTTTGGCACAGATAAAAATAGCACCCAATCCGTAGTAATTTAGATATAACATCATTGTCAAACAGTAAATATAAGAAAAAAAAATACCGTATTTACACAAAGTACTTAAAAGATTTTTATGGACGTATTCCGTGAAATTGATACAAGAAATCTGAGTACACCGAAGTAAAATCCGAACATAATTTTGACATACCGAAATAAACCATGCAAAGAAAAAATCTTTGTTTATCGTGTAAGACATTATAAATCCTATGCTTAAGGTTTTAAGACCGAAAATCGAATGTCAATAGGTTTAACGAAGAAAGTAACATGACAAGGACAAAAAATCACACAAAGTTTTGTAGAAGCAAAATTCTTGGAAATTTCGATCTTTTTTTTTTCGAACCCAGTAGGTTTATGTGAATTTCTTCGTGACTACCTGGGCCTCTTTTTGTCGGTGGATTAATTTAAGGTTAGTTTCTAAAATACGTCGGTTTGTGTAATACTTCGTCTCGGATCTTTGTAATTTTTGTCTGGACTAGTGAAATTGTAAAATTGTGATTGTTCAAAAAATAATGTGTTATCGGAACTGGCAGATAATAAATTATTTGTAAAAATTAGATGTTCAAAAATGGAATTATAAAAATTTATCGACAAATTCTTAAAGCGGTATCTTTGTAATTTAACTTCCATGTGACATCCTTTCGCGTCTTTATAAAGCGTTTACAATTTACATAAAAAATCAATTCAAAAATGTAATTCTTTAAATATATCATTTGTTCCGTGTGAATTAATCTTACCATATTTTACCTAACATTAACAAAATCTGTTTAGTGAATTCCCTAAACAGCTCGTACATATTTTAAAGAAAACTTAAGTGTAACGTGTTTTTTTTACTATTACTATTATTTACTAAGGATTAGCAATGAGCACAATCCAACTGAATGACAGTAGGCCATAAACATCATTCATTAAAGTATTGGCAAAGATTCAAGTTGCAATCGCGTTGCGACTCCTAAGGACAGCGATGGAATATCTTTCTATCAGTAACTGGATTTCTACTCTCCGTACTGAAACAGACTCACTGTGAAATTTTGACGACAGTGGTAGAGCTGCTACACCGCAGTTTGTTTCTAGCTGTAAAACGAATGGGTCAGTTCGACCTGGTTAGGAACACGCCCTCACAGAATACCACCGTAAAATAGCAGCATTATGGAGGTGTGTTTTGTCTGGTGAGTGTAAGGATCTGAAGAAATTTATACCGGGTAACGAGGCATTCCATCTCACTCCTCAAGGATGACGAAGCATCTGCATTATGATTCCTTGTCAAGGATGAATGGTAGATGTCATGGGCCACAGGAATCACTTGCCATCGGGTGAATTGTGTGGTCGTTTGTTACTCTTAATGAAATAAAAAAAAAACGAAAGACAGCAATGTAATGATGCTATTTCATACTTAACTCTTTAAGGGCGTATTCCTTCACTGGAGTTTTACTACCTTAGCCACAACATATATAGCATGATTGTACCAATGTATATATTTTTCATGATGTCCAATATTGATAAGTGAATCTTTATTAATAATATACATGTGAAATTTTAAATTAAAATTTCAAATTTTGTTTACACATTTAATTTAAATTAGTTTTTTTTAATTTTTTTTTCCGCTGGAATAGCTTATTAGTGTAAAAACAAGCTGCGCCTTTGAACATACTATTGTGATTTTAGTTTTCTTGTTAAATAAATAAATATTAATCGTTTTTTTTTTTTGGGGTGGCGATATAGTGTAGTTATTTTTATTTAAAGTGTTGAAAGTTATGAATTAGGCAATTAGGAAATTAATATTATATATATAAATATATATATATATATATATATATATATATAAAATAATCTAATCTCATAGGTAATTATTTTTTAGTAACTCATAATTAACTCAAATATCGAGTCGCAGATAATTCCCAAGCATATTTGTCTTTGTTACCTGCTAATAACATTATTATGATACGCTTACAAAATAATCAGATGGTGAAAAATTTATGGCAATATATTCCAGTCAATTTTTTAGTGATGCAACATATCTGTCCCTACCTACAATTCATTTGTATTTTTGCGGAAAAATGCACTGTAAACGTCAGTTTTGTTTTGACACTTTTGTCATGGCTTCTAGCGGGATGTTCAACATAAGCCTTCGAGTTTTTAAATTTGAATGCTGGTTACAGACAAAACACGAATTATGCTATAAATATACACAGACCAAACAAGATAATTAAAAAATAATAATACAGAGCGTGAGCGAAATGCTATAAACGCATTTATTTTAATGACCGTAATTTAATAATAATAGAATATGGCTAAATTTCTAATAAAAGTCTAATATTCCTAGGTCCCTCTTGGCTGTACGATGTCAAAGCTATATAATATATATATATAGACATGGGTCGATTGTTGAAATGTTAAAAGTTACAATAACAGCATATTTTTAATAGATACTTTATTTAATTATTTGTTTATGTACTTTACATAATTATTTCAAATCCTCTACAATATCCTAATGGCAACTTTTCAGAGGATTTTCAAAGATTTTGTTCATTCTTGATTTGCTGTGTACATTGTATTAAGAAGTGCAAAATATGACCAGGCGGTACTTATTATCTGAAAATGTAAATATTTTTAAATAATATGGTTAATGTGTAATTTTCATGCGTACACGGAGCACATGACTAAAAGAACAGGTTGGTCCAAATGCGTTTTCTTAACTGAGTAAAAGAAACCATCTAGCATCGTAAAGATCACATACTATTGGGTGAACTGTGGCAACAAAATTATTTTTAAAACTCCTCTTTTTTTATTAACGTTATTTTTATGTCAATAACTGTAATTATCAGTTTAAGCTTATATGAAAAAAAAATTACATTGTCGTTGCACTATGTTTTTTTTTTAATAATTTTATTTTTGTTTTTTTAATCTCGAAACGAAATTCAGTTTCAAAGTAACGAAGAGACAATAAATTTAAAATTACTTCATTTATTTTATTCATGCAGGCATTCGTTAAAAAAAAGAAGAAAAAAAAATTTATCTCGTAACCGCGACATTTCGTCTAATGCGTCACCATTACATGTAACATTTTCTGTTAGCTTTGAGCAAGTCAAGTTCTTTTGATACCATCCAGTGACTTTACGCGACTGCGAGTTATATAAGTCTGGCCGACGGCTAAGAGTCGCCGACCAAAATAATTAACCGCATATTCTAGTGTGTAGCTCTGCATTTTGTGTGCGATCGATGGACGTCTGGATGATCCTGGTATATGAGGTCAGAGTAAAGAAATTAATGTATTGTCATTGATTCTTAAGACGTGTGCATAATCAAAATAAAAAAAAATCAAATTATACACACGTCTGGAAGTGGAATAAGTCTGAAATTTAAAATGTTCCATTACATATATAAATACACAGCCAGAAACAAGTAAACTAATGTTGAAAAAAAATGCTATTTATTTCATTACTCTTACCTTTGTAAACGATCTTAAATCGACATCGGCATAACCAAAAGCGGTCATTTTACATGGCTTTTGGGCTCTGAAAAATGATTGTTTTAATTTAATTTTAAGCGATTGGAGTATACGGCTACTGGAATCTCGAATCCTAAATGTAATCAAAGTTTTCATAGAGTTCAATGCTCACACTCGTAGATGTCACCGAAATCAACTGATAGGATGAATGTCTTTTTTTTTTCATGGGGAAATGCCTACGCATACCCACTCCTGCGGGGGCAAGGATGGGTTATGTCGGACTCGCACCGACTAAAACCCCATGTTGTTCCCATTCATCGCGTATGGCGAGGTCACAGGAACGCTTTCGCAAACATCCGCAACCCCACCTACGCGGCCTCTCCTCCAGCGGGAGGACATGCCCCTCTCCACCCCTCCAGACAAGGCGCGCCGGAACACGGATGCTTCAAACTTGGCCTCCACTGTAGGTGGGAAGCAGACTCCCCCGAGTCCGCCCCCCAGAGGTCTTGGGGGGCGAGGAAAGCAGTAAGCAATCCCAGCCCCCTGCGGCGGAACTGGTCTGCAGCGATGTTTTGCCACAGAGGACAGGGAGAGCGGCAACAACACACCGACACTCCTCTTCCCCCGCCCCCACCGCAGCCGCATCATGCGGTGCGACCCCCGCTTGAGTCGCGGAGGATAGGGAGAGCGGCAACGAAACAACGACACTCCTCTCCCTCCGCGATTCCGCCTCGGCTGCTAAGAGCGGTGAAGACGGCCTCGCTCCGTCACTTCCGCCTCCAGCAGTCCACCGACACGCTTCCAAGGCGAGCTATTTACGAGCTCACCCGGAGCGGCCTCCTCGGGCCGGCCACAGAGCGCCTTAGGCCGGCCGTTTGGGTTCCTCATGTTTCACCAAGGGTGACCAAGCCACCGTTACCAAATCCCCCGCCACGACTAGGCGAGTACTCTTTGGGGGGGGGGGGGAGAATGGATGCATATGTCATCGCACATAAAATACTTTATCGCATATATATGCATGTATAATTAATATTAATTAAGACATATTTTAAATTAGAATGGACGTTAAAAATTATTACTACCTATAATAACATTGTAGTACTCTAACCGGTTTCTCAAAAGTATTAATCGTGTACTACTGATAATTACTGTTAATATCATATGAAACTGTTACTGGTTATAGCTTTTAATTGTATGTGTCGTAGATAACAAAGACATATATGTTATCTGTAGGCAGCTCTGACGTATGTCGTAAAAGCGATAGCAATTTTTGAAAAATATTGATATTATAGTATTTCATCTTTCCCATGATAGATATTATAGTAGTTAGTGGTTCAGATACCATTAGATGTAATGCGAAAAGGCGAGTCACAGAATACATTATTACAGACGACTTCAAAGAAAAGGCGGTTCTAAAATACTTTGCTGAAAACACGTATTCATATAATATATGTAGACATCTTGAAAAGTACACTAAATTCTGTGTTTATGCGTACCAAATTATGTGCATATGCACGTTTTGATTAGAAACAACAATTCTGAATACGATAATGCTTTCTGTAACGCTTCCTTGAATGAAGAAAATTTGAAGAGAGAGAAAAGTTTCAAAGAATTTTCTTTACTGTTGCAAGTAAGGTAAAGTTTTAAGTCTATGGAATATCGTCTCTTCTCACTCCTCTACTGCATCTATCCTAACAAATGGTAAACAAATTTGTGTAAGCAGAAATAAAAAAAACTTTTTTAAGTCGACAATGATTTTTTTGTATATATGTGTTCTTGTATTGACATTAATAAAGTTCTTTTTTATTGTTGCTTCCATCAAACCCTTTACCATAGATAGTTGTACAAATTAATATAGACATAGACAAATTAATATTTTTATACCTCATTTGTACCAACAGCAAATCTTTGCTTATTTTTTTACCCGCAGCGTACCATAGACAATTGTACACAGCATTGCTCACCTCCAGACTCTGTGAAACAAAAACAAAAAAAAACGATATCACGAGCGATATCGCCCATTCCGTTCAAATATAACCGTTTAAATTATATTAATGAAACCAGTATTTCTCGAATCCACTTACCGATCTTGTTATCATGTCGCCAAAAAAGCACAGAAAGTATATTTGGAGGAGGCTCATGCATAGGAAAGTTAAAAAATTAAAGGTGAACGCTACGTTGTCCATGGCCTGGAAGCATAAATGGCAAGTGAATTTTAAACATGGTGGCTTTTTAAATACAGTAATAAACGAATGGTTAAAATCATATCAAAATTTATACAATCAACTACAGGGCGGCGACCACTATTACTTTACAAACTGGGCGTGAAAAGTTGGGATGATTTACTGTTATTAATTTTACTTGTTTAGTTATTTAATAGAAGTTCTGGATATATATTATATATATATATATATATATATATATATATATTATATAAATATTTATATATATATATATATATATATATATATATAATAATTAAAAAATAAATATAATTAAATAAAAAACTATTTTATCTTTATCTTGTTAATTTCTTTTTTATATATAGTATAGGCGCCAAACGAGCATGCTTTTGCATAGTTGAGGAAAAAATAAAAAGCATTGTTTTTGAAGAACTGCTACAAAGATATTTAACCAATAAGCCACAGTATGCGGCCTACTGTGGATGTCGAAGGGGCGTAAAGTGTGCTTAATACTTACCGTAACGTTAAAACCAGTTAGACAAATCATCACAGAGCTTGAAACAAAGTTGAACAATGTTGATTTAGAATAGATTACCTCTAAAGTATTCGTTAAGCTGGAATATATAAATAAGCAGAATGTATAAACGTTGATTGATTAAAAAGAACATCGAGTGGATCGATTCATTTGTTTAATAACTTTCTTATGTGATTACGTCCTGCAAGTCGACTTCGCAAACCGCTATATTTTGGAGTCGTCACCAGATGATGTCAATTACCTAGATTATATTATAGTATCATAACAATTATGAAAGCGCGTGACCTGGACAGCAGGAATCACTTCATTAATATCACAAAAATATAAAGTTTTTTAGAAGACTTACCTTATAAGACGTTGATGCCATGATATTAATGTCATAAATTTTCTTCTAATGTCAGCATCTTGGCCATTCTTTCTTTCAGTTTTCTCATCAGGAATTAGGTTTTCTATTTCATGACTTAGGAGACGAAACTGGATTCGAATGAACGTGCAGCATGTGTAATAAAAATAATCAGCAGTACTGATTCCAAGAAGGACTACGCATTCTAAAATATATTATATATATTATTAATAGTCAAATCTTGGCTATGAAGTGTCGAATCAAATTCATATATAGTTGGCGTAAAAATTATTATTATCGGAGTCTGTGTATGTTTGCACTTGTTCTGTTGTCAACTGCTAATTTGGCTGTGGCACAAATAGTCAACAGTCGACAGCAGTAGGACCACGCTTTTAAAAATATCTACGAAGAATAGTATAAACTTAATGCTGTTGTTTCGTCTGAAGAGTGAACGAGATCGGAGAACTACGAGGCATTCCATCATAAGGATTCAATTTAGCGGTTGATTTTGTGTTACGGGCATCAAAATCACTTCATTTCTTGGACTTTGTGCTCTCTTGTCACCTCAATATTATAAAAGGAAGAAAATCTAAAAGATATTTACCGGACCAAATTTCTTTCACGTATACAAACGGCCAATACTTTATTTGTAGCGGATCAAATGGATAGACATCAAGAAATGGCAGGATCGGCTCCCATTCTCCGGTATTTATGTACTTTACAGCTATAAGTATTAAGGGGCTAAAAGTAAAATTCGCAACCATACCAATATTTAAGACGTTAAGTAAATTTATAACGAAGTTTAAAAACATTCTGCCCTCCCTTTTGATTTCATCTTTCACAGCAATATGTCCAATATTAGCGTATTTATCTAGTTGCCTTAGTTCATCGATCACATTGTTAACATAGTCCTCGTAAAACAACATATACAGTGACTTGGAAATTGATATTCCGCTCAAGACTGCACATGGAGCGAGATACATGGTTTCTGTAATATCGGTTCCTTTTTTTGTTTCATCTATAATCCAATATACACCACAGATTACGTCACTGTGTAGCCAAATAAAATTAAAAATATATATGCATTTTCTTTTCCTTTTCTGCCATCGATTGCATTTACGTGGTTCTAAATTTAAACCTAACGAAAGAAATAAAATTTTTAAACGATTTAATGCTATGTCGAATAGTATCTCGGCCACCATCTTGTTGAAGACAAGAAATGATAATATAAAATGGCGTCCATATATGATTGTGGTTGTAACACATTCTTCAATTAATTTAACTATTGGTTTCGCATGTAAACGCCATGGAAAGGGTGTAATTATTCCATGATTTATATACATCGTGGTTGCAAAAATATTACATTTAAAGTACTTACTTACCAAATATTTACAGTATTGTCGTTTTAAACGCTTAATAATTCTTTGCGAAAAAAATGTTTGGAAGATATAGTCAAAGACAACAATATGTCAATTTCTCACATAAATGCAAGACTGATATGTACTTTATAGAATCAATACGCGGGAAATGAATTTGAGATTGTAAGTAATTAATGAGTTACATACATACATGTTTGGTTAAGTGTAATATATACATAGAAGAATTGTGATTCTTCCCTGTTGATAGATCGTCCATGAGATGTTCCATAAACAGTGACATAGGGCCGTAGTTTCTACCAGCAACATTAATGGGTCAACTCAACCGTGGACAAACCACACCCTCGCAGAATACCAATGTGAAATAACATGATAACGCTGCTATATTTAGTAACGTGGCTTAGGAATTCGGAAACACAATTACTAGTTATGAGGAATTCCATCTTAGTGCGCATGTGCATCTTGAACTTTGGTTGAGGATGGATGAAGATACCTTAGGCCGCAGTTATTATTTACCATTACGTGAACTGTGTTCTCGTTTCTTATCCCTAATATTATAATAAAAATAAATAATTACTTAATATGGCAATGTAAAACTATACGAAACAATACTTCGGTAATTAAATAAATTCGTTTGGTTGGTTAGTAAAACGAGCCAGAGACTGTGCTTAACTGTGTGCTTGTTTATGGCTTCCATAAAAAAAATCAACCTCTTACTATCTGTACACATATTATGCTACAGATTTGGGTAATTGAAAGTTCCGACATTCATTTATTCGAAATGAGACTTGGTTCAGTATCTAAGTCCTCGATTTTAATTCAACCGTGTTCGATCCACGGTGCCGAAATCAATGAAACTGTTAATTGCAATTTTAAGTGCTCATTTACCACTAGCTCGGGGGCAAAGGAACACATCGCGAAAACAACATGAATGTCTAAAAAAAAAAGAACATTTCTAAAACAAGTAAAGTTCGCCATTTTAGCCAAGCGTGCCGCAGAAGGCTAATGCCCAGCAGTGGGATTTATATATTAAAGTAATGTTACAGCCCATATTTATATTATAGGTTGTAGCTTTACTTTTTTTTATAACATCTACAAGACATTTAAATGACAGGCGGTAGCAAAAATTTAAAAAACAGTGCACTCATCCATGAATCGAGTTACGGAACGTTGCAACTTGTTGCGCAAGGCAAGAGCTTTTAAAAAACAAACGGGGCACGTTCGAAGCTATGGGACCACCGAACAGCGTTAAAAATGGCAGAGCTTAAGTTGGTAACATACTATTAGATTCTATAAAGAACATAGATTTATTTGGTTTGTAAATTTCACAAAAAAATATTTTGAATGGTTTGGAGCATATATTCATTATAGGACGTCACGTCAGGTTACGTCACAGTTAAACCAGCTATAGTATGAATAGGTCGGCTCTACTGATCAAAAACTATGTTTGCTGCAGAGTTTTATCTGTTGAGTAACAGGAATCAGAGAACTTACTATATAAGAACCCAATCAAAGAAGAAGATAAACGCGTTTGCGTTACGATTCTAAATCATAGATATTTTGCGAGATAAAATGTACGACGCTTTGACTTGTTGGGGCAATGATCTAGACAAAGTGATTAGTAGAAACTGGATGCTTAATGCCAAGAATCGGACTAACTATCATCAGAATAGTGTGCCAGACCGGCGAGGACAGGACGCTAGTTCAGGCGATGATCCGCGCAAAGCGGTTACTAGAAACTGGATTCATGAAGCCAAAAATTGAAGTACTAATTGTGTGCTCATTAGTGTCCCTATAAAATGCATCAATAATGCAACCAACACGGGAAAAGCTAAATAATTTTTTAGATTTAATTTATTAACTTGACAAAGAATTAAATCTAAAGACTGATACTGTTCTATTTTGCGTACAGATTAAAAACGAAAAGTAAACCCGACATTCAAATACCGAAGCAACTCTAACGTGATGAAAGGCTTTATACGATTTATGTCGTTGCCCGTAAAAAGGAAAAAGAAGATCACGACCACTGCTCTAATAGTCCGTCTATGAAATCCGTCCGGGGAAATGTTTTGTACATTTTCGTGTTTTTATAAGTAGTGGCTTTTTAAGCTTTTTTATGTTTTTTTTTAATATCATTCGGAGTTATTGGCTGCTTCCATCTATGTATACTTAGACTGAGATATGAGTTCTTTACATTGCAATGGCTGAGCATGAGGGAGGTAAAAATCAAATATCATAGAGATATATAGATAAATATCTAGAACTTATTTTATACTTATCTTTTTTGGTCGATGTTGATCTATTCATTTCCAATGCCATGAGATTACTATTCGAAAAAAAAAAATTCTCAATAGCTAACGGTTTTGCGATTTATTACGTATACAAATTTGTAGAATGATTATCCAGGTAACTGAATAGTTGTAGGGAGCCTTCATTCATATGTGCACTTGAATCTTCACCGCATTCCACTACCGGAATCATTTATTTTGTTTTATTTAAATAAATCCACAGCACTTAACAAGTTATATAAGCGCCACCGAGCCGGTGATCGGCACAGCCGAGGTTCGGCCCTCGAGTCAGTTGCTTTCGTGCGCAGGGTAACGGTCCAAGCCGAGATTACTTCTTGGGAGTCCTTGTCCTGGTTAATCATTAATAAAGGTCACGGCTGAGTGCCCTAAACGCTCGACCAACTTTCAACTCGGTGAAGCTGTAAATGCCCTCGGGCTAACAGTGGCCGTCAGCCATAAATATATATATAAGCGCCAGTTACCTAATGGTATAAGGTTACGGTCTACGAGAGTACGAAACGAGCAGTACACCAGTTAACAGTTCACCCGTGGTAACTGATTCATCTGTCTGGCATCTACATTCGTCCTTGACAAGGAATCATAATGCTGATGCGTTGTCAACCTCGAGGACTGAGATGGAATACCTCGTCACAATTAATATAGATCTCCGGATCCCTTCACTCACCAGACGAAACACAGCATAATTATGCTACTATTTCAGGCTCGTGTTCTGTGAGAGCATGGTCCTACCCCGTTCGTGATGACCCATTCATTCTGTAGTTATAAACAAACTGAAACGTAGCTCTACCACTTGTAAACTGCATATTTTTATTAGTCCGATATTTTTACATAACATTGTAATAGGGAAAAGGACGTTAAAAGATAAGTAAGTGAGTACACCTCTATTTCTGGGCATATGTTAACGGCATTTATTATATATCTGGCGAAATTGTAAATATCGTCGTGCTCGTATCGTTCTGGTGTACATCATTATATGTTACAGATACATGTATTTTTATTTAAATATTTAGAACATCCCTTACATAAACTTATTAATATTAAAAAATAATTAGTACACACGTTCGTAAACACCTTCGATAGTAAAACGTTTAAATGCAAAATATAATTATAAGATATGATTAAGGAGTGTTAAAAGGTGGTATAATGACTAATAAATAATGCTACGGTATACGTATTTTACATAATGTATATATATATATATATATATATATATATATATATATATATATCTATATATACATATATTCTTTACCTCGCATAACAATTTGATACACGATCGTGCGATCGCCGACAATTTTAAGCGCTGAATTATCACAGCGTTGAAGGAAAACATCGTCGGGTCTCTGGAAAGTAAATAAAAAATATTTAATAGGAATGTGAAGTCCACCAGTCCACAGCTGCGTGGCGCAATATGCTTTCTATTTAAAAAGGTGGACTATGCTCAGCTATGGGAAAAATCTTTCTACTTCACTTCATTGATAATTATTTTAGATAAAGCATATTTTTAGTTTCCTAAATAAAAAAATGTTTAACGAAATATTTTACAGTAGCATTATCCCTCAGAACTAAATCTTACGATAGTTAATGTTTCGCTTAACTCAAACTTAAAAATACTTTATTCCTCTAACTGCAAGGATAAAAAAACAAAGATAAGACAAAATCTAACTAACATATGAAACAACAATTTCAAATATTTATTATATAGCAGCTTACAATTAACTTAAAACATTAAAACAGGATTGATCTATATCAATCTCAAACATTTTTGTTCACCGTCCTGTTTATGTCCAATAAATAACAACCATTTTTCTACAGTGGTCCATCCAACGTGTGTCATTCACACACAAATTTTTCGTATTCGTACGGAAATATGCACTGGAAACGTCAGTTTCGTTTTGGCGCATTTGTCATGACTATTCAATTGAGGCATTCGAGTTTTTAAATTTGAACGTTGGCAGCGGACAAATCACATGGTACTCAATTGATAAAATAGACTAAACATGACAAATAATTTATGTCTTTCATTAAAATCTTTTAGCCGTTTGAGCGTGCGAGCGATTTAATGACAAACTTTCACTTTATAATGAACGCTGCTCCTATTTACATTTACCTATCAAAAATAATTTAATTTTTTTTTATTATATCTCTATTTTTCATTATTTATTTTATTTTTTATTTTGTGAGTATACCATGTTTATTATTCCCGATAATATGTCCAGCACCAGGCCTGCTGGAAGAGATTTTAATTGTAAAATAAGCAGCGTCTTTGTTTCCTATATAAATGCTTTGTGTACATAAAAGTTAAATAAATAAATAAAAAAAGGGAAATGTAGACTAGGTTAGTTAACAATATGGAATCTTTGATTCCTTAAAAATTACAAAGTTATTAAATATAACATTCTCCGAAATTATGCTTAAAATATGAGCATAATTTAGTGGGGCTGTTGACGGTTGAGGGGTATTATGCGGGGATTGGGGAGGGGGAGAGCCTAGTTTGCCGAGCGTTTATGAATGAAATGGCGGAAACAATTTTGAACCTCGTTTGTCATTGCGATTCAAATAATTAGTTTTTTGTGTGATTAGTTTTCCTTATGGTAATTAAAATAGTGGTGTAAAAGTAATAAGGATTTTTTTTTAATTATTTGTTTTATTTATACATTATTATTTCAATGTTTTTCTAAGATATTGTTCATTCTTGATTCGCGTTATATATTGTATTAAGAAGTGCAAAATACGACCAGGCTGTGCTTATTACCTGAAAATGAAAATAACTTAAATTAATAGTTATTGCATTTTTTTATGCTTTCGCAGTTTATTTCAAAAAAGTAGCATGGCGTAACTGTGTTTTTTTTGCTGAGTGAAAGAAACCGGATGCCATATTAGTGGAAATAGGATATAACTCCTCAGGGCTGACAACACATCTGCATTATGGGACCATATCTAGAATGGTTTCATGTCCCCAGAGGTCATTTACTATACATTTATATGGGGATGTGCGACTTCATTTATCCCCCCTACTTCTTAAAAAAAAGATTATATTAATGGAGGTACAATTAGAGATAAAATAAAAAAAAAATAAAAGAAGATAGAATTAAATACACTTACCTTTGTAAATGATCTTAGGTTTACATCAGCAAAACCAAAAGCCGTCATTTTACATGGCTTTTGGGCTCTGAAAAAAAGTTACTTTAGTTTAGTTTCTCATTAAAATGTTAAAATTATCTAATCACCTAACATGTAACCATGTTTTGATGATTAAGTACGGAGTAATGGAGTTACGCATTCTACATTTAATATATTTTTGATAGATTTACAATTTGGCTGAAATCAAATACCTGTCATGGATCATCAACTCGTCTGTCCGTCATGTGACAAGTCGGGTGGTTCGGGTGTTGTTTTTTTTTGTTATTTTTTAAATCAATTTTTTATCATTATTATAGTATAGAATAGACCCATATATAGAGGTCTAATAAAGTTACGTTTCGCAGACATTACACCATAATCTCATCTGTCCGTCATGTGACAAGTCGGGTGGTTCGGGTATTGTTTTTTAAAACAATTTTTATTATAGTTTAGACACATATTTTGAAGTGTAATAATGTTAGATATCGCAGATTTAAAACATTAACTTACTGTTACTGTTACCAGTTCAACTTTTAAACTTCTATCATGATTTTGATAACACTTACACCATAGATATTAATGAAACGGGATCTTTATATTTTATTCATCAACCCCATAACATACATTCACGCTTATCTGTTTATTGATATTATTTATTTAAGTTAATATTTACATACCTTCTTTGTACCATCAGCAAATCTTTCCCAACCCTGTTGTCCGCCGCATACCATAGACAGTTGTACACAGCATCGCTCACCTCCAAACTCTGAGAAATTAAAACAAAAAAAAACCGGTTCCACGAACGAACGGCTTCCGTTAGCACCTGATGCAACCGTATAAATGGTATTAATGAAACCAGTATTTAACGATTCCACTTACCGACCTCATTATCATGTCGCCAAAGAGACATACAAAGAATATTTGGAGGAGACTCATTAATAGGAACGTTAGAAAAGTAACGGCGAACGCTACGTTGTCTATGGCCTGCAAGGAAAAATGGTGGGTAGATATTAAATATGGTGGAATTATAAATACCAAATAATAATGATATATAATAATATAAAAAATATACCGATGATTGTATAATTTATAAAATATTATAAATTATACAATCATAAAATTAATATAAACTCGGTCGTGGTAGATGTTTCCAGGCGCTCGCTTTTAATTACCTTATACAGCTCAGGTTTAAATTTTCTGTAGCCCGGTGCCAACAGAAAATTTAATTTTGTATTTTAAGTGCAGTGCAGCAATAAATTCATATAACGTGCTCTTCGATGAATGAATATAATATGACGAAACCTTCACTTCCAACAAATGAAGTTAAAAAAAAGAAAACATTTCGCGTGGCGGACATTTAGAACATTCGCGTTAGATTGGAGATCTATGCCCATTACTTGGATTTATATATACATAGGATGTTACTTTACTGATGGTTCGATCACTTGACGGTGATTGGTTTGTTTGTTTGTTTCGTTAATTTAATTAGTAGATAGGGAGGAAAATGTCTCAGTCCTTACCTTTAGCCGTCTTTAACATACGTTAAACTCTCTCTCGTCTTGTTTACATAGGGTAAACAGAAGTCCATATTAAGTTATCCTGATAGAAGTTTTGGCGATAATCGCATGATCGCTCACAGATTTGTTCATTGCTCTAAAGAGGTGAAGGTTACAGTACATAAAAGCAGTCTGTGGGCGGACTATGCTCAAAGATCTTACTACGCCCTTCACGTGCACTATAATAAATATATAATAGAGAGCTGTTGGGGCTTTCTCGCTTCTGTAGCGCATCAGGGATGTTTGCAAGAGGCACGAGTTCACTGCTTTTACGCGAAACAAGTGTGCTTCTCTGGTGCACAGAATACGGCCTGTCTCCAATAAAATTCTTACCATGATAGGCGAATAGGCTTGATTGCTTTGTATGAACCATCTCACTACCCTACATGTGACATACAATCATTTAAATTCAGTGTATATATATTTTCTAGCAAAATATGAGTATTAAAACCAAAACAAAGTTTGATAAATAGAAATTTTAGCATAATAAAAGTTTGATAAGATATTGGAAATGGAATGAAAAATGGGAATTATATCGGGTCGACCATAAAAAAGATCTGAATTTCTCAGAATACTATCGTGGCAATGTGCAACGTTAATGCGCTCTTTCGTGATGCTAAAGAAATCAGTGAACCGACTACAGAAGATTGGAAACGGGATGTTTACGGAGCGCAGGGGAGCGACGCGCAATTGAAAGGTGAATTTCCGTTTAAAATTATGAGCTTCTCATGTTTAGCATTATCAGATAGGTATGAGAGCAGAGAGTAGAGCGACACTCTCAGTTTATGAGCGCTTTGAGTAAGTAAGTGAACCACAATAGGGAACGCGTTAAATAACCAGCTCACGGACCCCTCAGTTCCGTGAGCCCTGTGTCCGATGAAGCTGTAAGAGCCGCATAGGCTAACAGCATCAACATCAACAGAATCTAGCCTCATGCTCAGGACTCATCTGTATAGAGGATGTTAGAGCACAGTCCGCTACATAGCTTCACTGCGGTTTTGGCACTTTACATGTTATCGAAATATATTTTTTTTAATTATTTCTCAGGCATGCTTTGGCTTTCATACGTTTTTTTCCTTCTCTACTATGCACGTGGTAAATTAGATTTTAAAAATTGCGACCAACAATATCATCGGCACCGGCACGAGTTCGGTTTGCTCGAATACACTATAGTATATCGTACGCTCATATACTATTTTTATACAAGTCTTATTTCATCCTCATCACCTCGATTGTTGACAATCCATGACCGTACGCAATCTACACAACTACTCTGATTAATCAGTGGTTGCCAGCGGTATTTAAAACAATATGTGAACCATAATATTTACAGCTTCGATTATATACTGACAAGTATATATTATGTGTACTGACAAGTATATGTATACATATTATGAAGAAATAATGTAAGTTTTTATATAGCTATCCTATCATCATCATCACTGAAAAGTAGTAGAAACCGGATGTCTTATAACTGGTGATCTAATGATCGTTATTAATTAATAATAATGTTAGAATGTGTAAAATATTAAGATAGTAGGTACCTACGGCTGCTCTGATGTTTCCGATGTCCATGGGCGGCGGTGATCACTTGAACGTGACCATCAGGTGAACTGTTTGCTCGTTTGCCACATATTCTAACATCATTTTTTTTTATGACATAAGTGACTCCTGCAGCCCATGACATCTACATTCATTCTTGACAAGGAATCATAATGAAAATGCGTTGTTACTCTTAAGGACTAAGATAGAATGCCTCGTCACCAGTAATCAGTAATGAAGATCTCCGGATCCCTATACTCACCAGACGATACACAGTAACATTATGCTACTATTTTACGCTGGTATTCTGTGAGGCACGCCCTATTCCGGTCAATCGGACCCATTCATTCTGCAGCTTTAAACAAACTGCAGTGTAGCTCTACCACTATCAATTATAGTTTCATCGAGGAAAAAGGTCTTAGTATATTTCTAAAGAAGCGTTACCGTAATTATTTTGACTAATAAGGGCGGTTACGTACCGTCACGTTGAAACCGGTTAGGCAAATGATCACAGAACTTGACATAAAGTTGAATAATGTCGACAAAGAATAGATTACCTCTAAATTATTCGTTAATCTGGAAAATACAAAACAACATTATGTAAAGTAGATTATTGAAAATAATCGATTGATTGGTTTAATATATTTCATATGCGATAATGCGTGAGTCGGTTGAGATCACGGCTACATCTCGCAATTGTAATCAAATGACGTCAACTGCACAGATTATATTATTCATGTTATCATTCGTGCAAACGCTGACACCATCCACTAGTTGTCAACACATCAAATAACGGGGTCAGATTCTGAGTAGACTAGCGGCCAGATTTTCTGATTACTAATCATAATAATTATAAATTTATTATTTTCCTGATTATTAATAAGAAATAAAATAGCAATATTGATATTTTTAATGACGTAGAGAGTAAGTTTCAGAAAAAAACTATAGCACTATGTAATATCTAGTTTAAATTTCTATTATTCAGTTTTTCTAACCTGTTACAATGCTTTTTATTTTTATCTTCTATTTATAATTCTAATTAAAATATTAATTTAATGGATATAATATTGCTTAGATACGTAGATTGAAAGATACTAAACTTGTATACACCTGTAAAGGCAAATCATTAAGATTTAGTAAATATAAACTATAATTGTAAAATGTAAAATAACATTGTTGATGGTGTGGTGTATCTTTCTAAATAAATAAATAAATAAAATAAATAATAATAAACGCGTATCCTGCGTTATATTCTCTGACCAAAAACAATATTTATATAATAATGACAGCGGTAGGACAATGCACTTTGTTTAAAACTGCAGAATGAAACAAAACCTACCGAAAAAAAACCTATTAAATAAATAATATTGGTATATTTTATATCTACTATTTTCTTTTTACTAATTAGTTTATTGGTACTCCTCTTACAATATCTCACCACACCTTATGTTGACTGGTAGATAATGCCTTTGGCGTTTAGTCAGCCCTTTGCGAACCTTTAATTTTATTAAGGTTAACGTGATAAAGAGTAAATAAATTATAATAAAAATAATATAATATTTGCAGCTTCGATTATATACTTGTCAAGGAAATATTTGAAGGTTTACATATTAAAAAAAAGATAAAACATATCTTTTTTTAAAGAAGAAATAATGTAGGTGTTTCTAGAAGACAGCCATCACATATCAAAAAACAATTTTTGAAGCCTCAATAGCCTAATGGTTCAGATTACGGTCTGCGAAACTTAAGTTCGGAGGTTCGAAGCCAACATTTGCCGTGAACCATCTCCTAGCACAAGCATTTGCAGCTTAGTTGGAGTGGTTAACCGAAACTTTAGTAATTTTATAATAAAATAGTAGCTTAGTTAACAATGGGATTGTTCTCCATCGTTTCCGCTTTCACGATGTTTGTTTGGTCTAGGACGCTTATATATATATATATATATATATATATAAGCGTCCTAGACCAAACAATATATATATATATATATATATATATATAGTACAGTATATATATATATATATATATATATATGAATATTATTACAAATACCTTATAAGTCGTTGGTGCCATGTTGTTAACGTTATAAATCTGCTCCGAAATGTCACATCTTTGCTATCTCTTTTAATTTTCTCACCAGGTATTAGGTTTCCTATTTCATGGGTCAGGAGACGAAATTGGATTCGAATGTAAGTGCAGCATATGTAATAGAAATAATCAGCAGCACAGATTTCTAAAAGGACTATGCATTCTGAAACATTTATCATATATATTATTTTTAAATTGTTAAAACTTGCCAATGAAATGTCTAAAATAGAGTAAAATAGAGTTAGATTAGTTCTGTGGATTTAATCGGATTAATTCCTTCACAGCAGAATTTTATCCTCATCATCTCGACGGTTGGTAATCCACTACGCTTTACGCGAAATTAAAAATTAAACTACTTTGTGCAATCAGTTGTCGCCAGCGGTATTTACGAACCGACACTACTTAGGTACCTTCAAAGAGAACCTTTCTTAAAGGCTGGCAGTGCATCTGTTACTTCTTTTTTTTGCTTGAAATTTATACTTATTTATCTTAATGTGATAAAAAAAACAAATCGAACATCGAATTGAAGTTTACCTGACCATATTTGCTTCACGTATACGAACGGCCAATACTTAATATTTAACGGATCAAATGGATAGACATCAAGAAAAGGCAGGATCAGCTCCCATTCACCGGACCTTATGTATTTTATAGCTATTAGTATTAATGGGCTAAAAGTAAAGTTCACAACCATACCAATATTTAAGACATTAAGTAAATTTATAACGAAATTTAAAAACTTTCTATCCACTCTTTCAATTTCATCTTTCACGGTCATACGTCTTATAGTCGCGTCTTTATCGAGTTGTCTTAGTTCGTCGATCACTTTGTTAACATAGTCCTCATAAATAATTAAATACAGTGATTTTAAATTTGATACTGCGCTTAACATTGCACATGGAGCAAGATATGTAATCTGCGTCATATCAGTTCCATTTTTTATCCCGTCAACAATCCAAAATACAGCGCCGATTATGTCACTGTTCAGCCAAATAAAATTAAAAATATAAATACATCTTCGTTTTATTTTCTGCCAACGATTAACTTTACGTGATTCTAAATTTAAACCTATAAAAAGAAATATAAATTTTAAACGATTTAATGCCTTATCAAACAGCATCTCGGTAGCCATCTTGTTGAATACACGAAATGATAATACAAAATGGCGACTATTTATGGTCGTAATTTTAACCCAAGCCTAAATATTTAAATAACTTAACAGTCAACGCGAAGTGGGTGTTCCGTCTGTAAACACTATGAAAGGGTGTAATTAATCCATTATTTATTACATCTCTCCATATACATCATGCTGTCAGAAATATTTTATGTTTTTTTTACGTATATATAGTAATAACTACGTACTAATTTAATAGTTTAAAGTATATTTCGTATTATTAGTAGTTATGTTTCGTGATTTTATGCCACTGGGTCTAGAGTTACATGAAAAAAAAACAAAATAATAACTTGACACATCATGCCCACAAGTCGAAATACATTCCATTTTGATAAGCGATAGATTCAAATAGTCTATTTAGTTATATTAGCAGATTCGATTAGCTGAGATAGAACACTAAATTACCATTAAGTCATCATTAGGGTAAAAAGGTAGAAGTAAAAATAGTATGACGTTAGAAATATATTCCAAGAAAGATTTCTTGTTGTTTTGCAACGAGTACCATAATGGTTTTAATATGAAAACTCAACGCCATTAAAAAACCAAGCTCTCGTGGAATTTCAGCATGATAGAGGAAAAATACGAATGATCTGAATCCGAGGCCCAATGGTAAACTGAAATTCAAACTTAGTACTCAGAAATGACAACATATCTGAATATAACATTTACTTAGTAAGGTAGAAGATAGTGATATTAAAAGACGTGTTTGTCCATAAATCACAGTGAGCAGATAGATTTTATGTCACGTTTACTTGCATAAAATAGGCCATGCAGCATCAGAAAGAGGTTTTTTTTTCTTTGATAGTATGCTCTAATTACTAACCTTCAAGTTAACCACTCCAACTAAGCTTAAATGCTTGTGCTAGGAGATTGTTTACACCAATAGTCGAATGGTGAAGTGGATTCGAACCTAGAACCCTAAGTTTGACAGATCGTACCCTATACCATTAGCCTATTGACGCTCCCACAGAATACCAGTGAAAACTGTAGTACACCATAACTGTAATACATCTGGTAAGTGAATGAAACGGAACACTGTATTACTGTGACGAGACATTCCTTCACAGCACTCCGGCGTGAAAACGCCTATGCATTATAATTCCTTATCGACGACGAGTGTTGGTGTAATTGCATGAATCACGTTCTATCACAATCGTTTGCTTTGTTTGTATCCAATGTATTGCCAATATCATAAAATAAACTTTTGAAGTTTGATGAAAGCAAAAAAAATGGAAACAAAAATCATGACTGAGGAATAATTCAAAATATCACGATACGAGTTATATGTTGGACCTTTGGGTTTTTTTTGTGTCAGCTTATACTGTAATTTCGTGCGTTTAATGTAACGATTAATCAGGTAAATAATAATAGATAATTCATGATCATCAACATAACTGCCCACTGGTGTGAATATCGGGATCTTTTAAGAAATTTCACATTTTGGGGGCCTGGTTAATTAGGGTTTTTTTACTACAATAGACTTTACTAGGGACATAAGAAATAATCATTATCATAAGTCTCTGAATTGTCCGAAAGCATTGTGTGCGCTCCCCTTAAAAAGTGAGAGTCCGCAGTTGTGCGTCCCAAACGCCCCTGTTCCACTTGTTGCATATAGTCAAGATGTCTATTGTAGTAGTATTATTAAGGTACTAATACACCGAGCTTTGATGCATGCGAGAATTTTTTAATCGACTTCAAAAAATTATGTTTCTGAAGTACGTACGTATGAAATACAGTTGAAAATAGGTAAAATTCATAGTTGAGAAATTCATCAGTCATGTAAAACAATGTACACTGTTCACAACTCTTCTGATCCACGAAGAACCAACGAGGAAAACCTAGCAGTTTTGATTGGACCGTAAGTAACCTGTAATTGGGTCGTTTTAATTAGGTTATAACCTAATCTTTTCCGTTGAATTCAATTGTGGAATCATAATCAAACGTAGAATTTTATTTTTTACCATGGTCGTAAGGTATCCTAAATGTGCAATAATCACTAACTCACAATTGTGGGCTCCCAAATCGTCGTTTGTCTCTTTTGTGAACAAGAGAGAATACTTGGAAAGGGACAAAGCCAGCGGAACGTATGTGGAATGCGCCACGCGCAAGCACATCGGCTGCCTCATGCGAGTATTTACATCAGAGTCGGGGTGGCGTTAGATGTAATCAAAACGAATGAACGGTGCAAATATGTGTCTGTAAAGACTATGTATAACTAAGACATTTGTAGTTAAGATCAAGGGTCCATGGACCCCACGGTCCACGTCCTTAATGTATTTGAAAGTACTATAGCCGCGACTAACCACTCGTCAATGCTGCTGGCGACCATGAGAGCTTTTCTCGTTTAAAGGTTCAGTATATAACAATTGAGAAAGAAAAAGCAGTCAGCGTTCTTGGTAAGTACTTTGCTACCAGGTGTATTTAGATAGTTTTAACTTTATGATTACTTAAGTTTTTGGGTTATGTTGGTTTATAAAACGTTTAAATATGAAAACATAAAAAATATATAGAATGTTTCAAAGCATGCTATGTGATATCACCTTTATACAGGTTATTATAGTCTGTGGTAGACTTTGCTTTGTTGTGGCGGGAACGTAGCTAGCTGTCAGTTCATCCAGCTTTCTATTCAGCTAGTATTCGGCATTCATTCATGTTGTTCAGAATTGAAGTACATCTGTTCTTTTTCACTTTAAACTTTTAAAGGAATATCGTAGAAAAATAAACGAGATAACTTAAACTTACTTTTTATTTTTAGATGCTAATAAATTTTCCTACGATTATTTTACGATTTAACGAATTATCCTACGATAGTAACTAATTGTAATGAAACAGTTATATGTACATTTCACAATCAATACAAGTGGACTGAATTCAAGTTTATATTAATGAGTTACTTAAATTATTCATTGAATGATTCATATTGTATTTGGTTACGTTCCTATATACGAGTACTTGGAACGATCTCACTTGCATTCAATACCAGCATAAAATTAGCAATGTCAAACAAAAGGTAGCACTACTGCGATACTTAAATTAATTTGTATGGTTATTCCAGAAAGCCAAAAACCCTGGTAACTTGAATGACAGCTGTCCGAACTCTTTCGGTGACAACGCATCCATGACTGAGCTTTTTTATAACTTACCATCTGATGTAATCTGGTGCTCGTTATAATTTTTCATTCCATAAAAAAACATCAACCTTTTACTGTCAATACATTATTATGTTATAATTGTGAATAAGAGAAATCGGAAATTCGATCATTTGATATTATTAATAAAATGTGTTATTAAATAAAAAGCTATAAAAAAATTAAAAGATACGCCAACAATGTGTTAATAACGAAAAAGCTAAAAATAGCCATCTCAACCATGAATCGAGTTTTGGAACGTTGCAACTTGTTGCGCTAAGGTAAGAGATTAAAAAAAACAAACGGGCCACGTTGGACGTTATAGGACCACCGCACAAACAAAAAAGTAGTTAGTCGGAAACATAATTTAGGGTTCTGTATAGAAAATAGATTTGTATACTTTGTAAATTTCACATTAAATTATTGTGATGTAGTTTGAGTATATATTCATAGGAACTAGAGCCTCGACACAGCTATAAACTAGCTGTAGTACGATTGGTCAGCTTGACGGTTGAAAATCTAATTAGATGGAATACTAGAGTAGCTTATTATTCCATCTGGAGAAGGAAAGAATTGCCGACGTTACTCCTCGTGACAAAGCATCCCATCATAATCATTGGTCCCTAATAACGCATTTGCAATATAATTCCTTGCCGTGGATGCTTTTTTGCTAATAAACGAAATATGTGCTCATTTGTCACCCTCAAATATCTTAAGAATAGACCATCGAGATGGTTACACTTTAAGACTAACGTAGAGTAAGGATAAGCTTCTTAAAGCGATTAGCAGAATAGATGTTTAGACCCAAATGTCGGAATAACTACCATTAGAACTGAATGCTCCACTGCTACTCTAATATCATGCTATTATGAGAAAACCACCTAATGCACCAATAATCCATTGCACAACATTTAAGCGGGGAAAGTAAAAAAAAGGTTTTTTAATTTATTAATATGACACGGAATCCAAAAGAGATATTCACGATGATACTGATTTATCTTCGTACACAGATTAAAAAAAAGGAAAAGCAAACTGGACATTCAAATTTCGTTGCTACACTAACGCGATGAAAGGCTTTATGTGATGTATGCCGTTGCTGGAAATAGTAAAAAAAGCCCTGGTTTCAAAACGAGTACTATTTTAAAATGAAATTTCATTTTCAATGATATCCTAGGGTTGAATGAAGTTAAAATATCTACTCATTTAAACCTGAAACCCCTCGGTGGTCATTGTCCTTGTTCCCCGGGTTCACTTCAGTGAACATTCAAGGCCGCCTATGATCGCTATGATCGCCAATCTATTTGGATTACCCCTATTCCTAGACTACAGGGTTAATATTTCGTCGAGTACCTAACGATGGATAAAAGGCAGCTCACGAATTATAGGTTTATATTTAAATAAAAAAACTATTTTTTATTGTATTGAGCATGCCAAATGAGTGATGCAGTTCAATTTATGCTAAACTATTCCTGTGGCCCATTACGCCCACATCCATCCTCCGTGAGGAATCATAATGCAGATGCATTTTCACCTCTGTAGATTAAGATGGAATACCTTTTCATCAGTAATAAAGGTCTCCGAAATATTATTTTAACCTTTTTTAACTTGTATTATTATTGAAATTATGTAATTTTTTTTTTAACTTTTTTATTATTAAAATCTTGTTGTAAGTTAATGTAGCAAACAGAAATGGTTTTAACTAGAAGTAGAAATAGTGATAGATATATTGTGATATTAGAACTAAGAAATTTTTGTAAAGTTTAAGATTTTTTTATCAATAAAGAAATAAAGAAACACCCGCACCCCAGGGTCCCAAACCAAAAACATGTTAGGGGGAACGAGAGGGCGGCATAAAGCCGTCTTTAATAAAAAAAAACACAAAATAAAGGTCTCCGAAACCGTACACTCACCCAATGAAACACAGCAGCGGTATTCTGGTGTTTCACGCGGATATTCTATGAGGACGCGGTTCTTACCGATCATGGCGACCAATTCAAGTTGTACCTAGAAACATACTGAAACGTCGATCTGCATCTGTTACAAAATAAAATCATGAGTTCCATTCATATAAGTGCGTTTTTGACGTCTTTTACTTTTAGATTTACCTTTATCTTATTTCACAGTGTTACGTAAATATCCGAACACTTATTCAATCTGAATTTCTTCGCAAGGACCGGTTTGTATATATTTATTTAAATAGATAAATATTTAGAACATATTTTTACTTTTGGATTTTAACTATTCATAAGGTTACCATTTGAAGAACTTTCTTTTCCATCGGTGATCGGTTTTGATAAAGCAATTACATATATTTCTTTTTGGAAAGTTGATTCAGGTAGTTTATTATCGTACATTTACTCAGACTTAGACTTAAAAGATAAAAATATATTTAAACTAATACTGCGCCGCATGCAAACCAAAACTAAAACCACCATACCAATTGACTACACGACTAGTAATTTAATGCAACTGTCGTTCGTGAAAGATAAAAATCGATGGCCTTATTACTGGTGATGAGTCATTTTAGCTAGAGGTGCCAATCCTTTTTTTTTGATGCTATCCAGGGGAAATCTTTAGACGATACCCTGCCTCCTGTGGGGGAGACAGGGTGATGTGAGACTTCTAACCACTAAAACCCTCAGTGCGTAGAGATGGGCTCCGGGATACCCTACTGAACGCACCGGTACCCCTCTTCATAGTGCCTAAGCAAGTCCCAGGGGAGGTAGGGGTGACGAATGGTGCATATCGACGTTGAATGCGGGTGTCACGGGCCGCAAGAGTTAGTTACCGTCTGGCAAACTAAGTGCTCCTTCGCCACACCTAATCAAACGCGATGCAAAGTTTGTAAATACGATGGAATGAAGTAACACAATGGATGGAAATTAATAACCTAATAAATAAGTAAACATTGATAAAACAAAATTCATTCAATATCAAACCTACAATAGTAATACTAATAAAATTAAACTAATAGTGGAAGAAATTGATTCAACAGTGTTTCTTGGAGTCACATTTGACAAAATTTGTAGTTGGAAGCCTCATACAAATAATCTATGTACGAGAATCAATCGATTCATCTTTGCATAACACCGCCTGAAATTTACGATTTCGAAAAATGCAACGTTATTTTGTGGGCATATTCAGTAGAAGAAAGAATGGTATTCATAGCGATTACCATTCAAAAGCGATACCTGAGAACACTGTGTGGTGTTGTTCCTCCCACGAGTTGTAAGCCTCTGTTCAAAGATAGCAAAATTCTCCCTCTGCCTTCATTGTACTCAACCAGCTCACGGACCTCTCAGTTCCGTGAACCCTGTGTCCGATGTAGCTGTAAGAGCCGCATAGGCTAACAGATCAACAGAATCTAGATTCATTGTACATTTTAGAGTTTGTATCTTTGTACATAAGCACCTATATTTGTTTAAACGTAACAGTGATGTATATTGAAGTAAAATTAGACACAAAGATAAGTTATATTTTGACATATCTTTAAGTGGTATGTCCAAAAAAAGTTTCAAAAAATTGTCGTTATTTAAGAAATATTTGTTTAAAACTTTAATCACTGAACGTTATTATTCTGTAGATGATTTTTTGAATGACAGAGAACTGGATAAAATAGACATGATTCACTATTAATAATTGTTAATATTAAATATATTCGGAATTTGACATTTCATATACGTATGATTTTTGTTTATATAAAGACTTTTCTTTAGTAATGTTAATGTTACTTATACGTAAAGTAAATTTTTGCATGTCATTACGGTAGAATGTGCTGGAAACTATGTTAATTACAACACTGTGTACAATCGGGTATTCCTGCAAATAAAGATTATGGTTATGAATGGAGACCACAGCGATATGTTATGGTTATTGCAACATATTTCAATTAAGCAAAATATTCTTTAGTGTCATATCCATTTGTGCTCATTCATCGTCCCTACTCTGATGTAATGTATGTGCAATGAGATCGGAGGAAGGTTTACATGCAGTATCAGGGACATATACGTACAATACACCCAGACCCGAAGAGTAACACTTCATAGCCACAAATATTGTTCCTAGACTGGGAATTTTGAAATATTCCGCCCCGCACGACTATACTGTAGAATCAGTTGTCGCCAGCGGTATTTTCGAAGCGATACGACTTAGTGATCTTCAAGAAAAGGACCTACATCTTTCTTAAAGGCCGACAGCGACCTCCGATCCTCTCGTGTTGCCCATTTTCAGGGCGACGGTGATCGCTTGCCATCAGGTGAACCCAGGACCCGCGACACAGTAGCTAAGGTATATATTAATAAAATTTTAGAATATATCCTGGCAAATACGTTTTTTTTAATAACAAAAGTTAAATCCATAATATAATTATTTGTATTTTAATTGATATTAGTATAGTATTGAAGATACATGCAATATAATATTATAACAAAAATATGTCACGATTGTTATTTGATTTTTATTTTATTTTATTAGGATCACCAAACAGCTTAAAACTAAATACATAATTACAAATGAGAATAATAAGTTCAAGAAGCGAGGTTTTAAAACTAAGTAGGTGTACACGGCATGACTATGTAACACAACTATGAAAAAAGGAACAAAGTGCAGATTAAGTACTTAAAAATTAAAGGTTAATGTTTAACAAAGTTTTAACGGTTATATTTTGGGGTTTAGGAAAAAATAGGCAAATGAAGGGAAGAGGACAAACAATCGTTTCTAAAGACTGCATATTTAGGATTGAAGATGTCTAGATTTCCCCCCTTAAGCTTCTCTGAGTGTGCCCGTTTGGCTTCCTATAAAGCACTTATACAAATTCACCAAAATGTTCAACAAAGAACGTATTGACCTGATGCGTGGGTAAGCTCTGATGTATCAGTGCTACATAATCCGCTGATGCTAACGGACTTATGAAAGCCGGTTATGTTCTTAAAATAAAAATTTGCCTCATACTAAGACATACAACGTTTCGTGCCCAAAAGGATTTTTTCGTTATAACCTTCAGGACTTTTACCACCATTTAAAAAATACATATGTATATGTAGATTAGAATCTACGAGTATATACTTTTTAAAATTAATTAACTTAAAATTAAAATTTATTTTATTTTATTTCATGTTACATTATATACACATATTAGAAAATTTTACATAAGTTTAATTTACAATATTAATCACACACACTACACAAATTTTATCAATACACAATATTACTTCAACATTATTTATAAAACAAGTAATATATAGGTCCCATTCCTAAAACTGCCACAATCTAAACAACCTGGTGCCTGCCTCGTGTACGTGTGCACGCAGCCAGTGTCTCATGATCGGGCAGTCGGGCTTCTCACTTAGCCCTCTTATGATAATGTTCGCGAACTTAATAATAATTATATTTTGAGGGCGAGGAACACTTCCATCACAGTTTGTCACTATTCGGATGAGTAGTTTACATGTCTCGTGTCCCTGATGAACTAGACGTTCTTCCTACGGCACACGTATTACAACGGAATCGAAAGAGATGACGAGCGAGTGCCTGGCTTAAGGGACTGTAATTCCTCCATCCCCGTTCCGCCATCGGGCTTCACGACGCACTGCTGGATTTCATCCTTTTGTTGTGAACATCCCTCAAACCCGAACGAAGCGCTTTGCTTCGTCTTTCACTATTCGTACAGCAAAGGACTGGAATAGTTTGCCCGCGTCTACCTTTCCCTCCGATTACAATGTGGGTGTTTTCAAGAGTAGGGTGAATAGGCATTTACTGTGCTAGTGTGCCTTACCATCCAGGACTGCATTTCCACTTAACACCAGGTAGGATCGTGTTAAAAAATATTTATCCTGCACAGTTGTGAGGTCATCATACAGGTAATATAAGTAATCAGACATCGCTGAGGTCGAAATCTACCAGTAGGACATCATATTTTTTACATATACGTATTTTTCTTATATATTTATGAACATCCCTTATATAAACTAGTTAATATTAAAACATCAATATGTACAAGCGTTCGTAAAACACCTCCGATAGTAAAGCATTTTAATGTGTATATAATTATCAGTTATGCTATGGAGTGTTTAAAGGTAATATAATTACTGTCTCTGGTAATTAAAGGTTATTTATCCATAGCAAATTGAAGAAGAGCCGTGACACCTCCGTGTACAGGTGCTCGCTTTTAATTTCACGGTACGTGAGCATCTTGAGTTCGATCCCCAGGAATTTTTACACGAAATTTTAAGTACAGTTTTATCATAGCAAGGAATGAGAAGAATGTAAGGAAACCTACATGTCTAAAAAAGTCAATAAAAAAATATTTTGTAAATAGATAGAAGTCTACGGTTCTCCACTATAGATAGAGGACAACTGTACCCGGCTGTGTGAAGTAAACTAAATAAATATTCACTACATTTTTAAATATACAGAATATTTATATATGTCATCGTGGAATAGCTGCATATGGCTGTGTTTTGTATAGTGTAAGGGATCAATGGACTCAATTCCGTTTAATTCAGTCCTTATGGGTGATAATGCATGTAAATTTTGAATCTTTGTTGGTCTGATTGAGATTTCGTGGGCTACTGCCATCACTTATCATCAGATGAACTGTGTGCGTCGTTTGTAACTATCAATGTAATAAAATAAAGCTTACTATAACTAAATGTCTCACCGTAAGGACTTGAAAATTTTGGTATAAATTTTTTTTGGGGGGAAAATTACCTACTTTTAAAATAGCGCGTTGGGCGATTTCCAAAGATTTAATTGCTGAAGCTGGAGCTCCTCCCCATGAGATTATACAATAAGATATGAGCGACTGACAGAGGGCAAACTAAATTGTTTTGACGAGTTTTGGACCGGCAATGTGCCTAAGTGTTTTAAATATTGTTATTAATTTACAAAATTTACCATATAACAATCCAATATGTCTTTTAAAATTCAGTTGCGAATCCAAGATTACTCCAAGGTATTTGATGTGACAAGTACGCTCTATTTAAGTAAAATTACATTTGCTACTGGAGACTGGAGAGAAAGTCTCTCCTGACTCTTGTATTTTGATACGTAGATGTTATTCAATTTTATCTATCTTTCGAATTGATAAAACAATATATTTTGTCAGTATTAAGCGTTAATAAATTGCCAGAAAGCCATTTAGTGTTGAACGTGTCTTGTGCAGTATCAAACAGATCAGACCAAGTGGGTGCGGAGAATAAAAGGCATGTATCGCCAGCATACGTAATCAAAATGCCGTTATACGTTTAACTATTTTGCTCGTTTAAGGGTGCCTTAAGTTATAAAAAATATAATTAATAAACCTTCAATAAAAGTGGTCTTATTTTTTTTTAATCTACTAAAAAATATCTGACGATAAAACATCATTGTAGTAAACTTTAAGTTATTGTGATGGTGTATACATGGTGTTCAGAAGGCAGAAGTATGACCAGGACGTGCTTAGAACCTGTAAGAGAATACAACAATTTATTTATGTTTACGCTTCTGTGTTTCGTATAGTGAGTGCGGGGAGCCAATTACGCTTAGTCCTCAGGGTTGGACGTGGATTTCTTAGACCGCAGTTATCACATCATCAATTAAATTACGCGCATCACCCCTTATGTTACAATTAACAGTGGTAGAGTTACACTACAGCTTGTTTCCAGCTGCAGAATGAAATAGGGTCATCTCGATCGGGGCAGAACCACGCCCTCATATAATACCAGCGTGAAACAACAGCATAATCTTGCTGTGTTTCGTGTGGTGAGTGCAGGGATCCGGAGACCGTTATTACTGGTGACGCGGCAGATTATCTCAGCCCTCAAGGGTGACAACGCATCTGCACTATGATTCCATGTCAAGGATGAATGTAGATGTCATGGGCCGCAGGAATCACTTGCCATCAGGTGAACTGTGTGCTCGTTTGTTATTCTCAATTTAAGAATAAAAAAAACTCAAATAAATTGTGTACTCGCGCATTACCTCTATGCTATAAATAAAGCTTCTAGGCTAAAAACGCACGTTGATTCTGAGTCTGTTGCTGATGAATGTAGGTATTCATGTCTTGGTATCATCACTTACATACATCCGTACAGTATTCATTGGAGACATGGTCATGCAGCGGAAGACAACCCGAACGTCGTCGAATTATATTATTTCATTGACTCACTACATACTATCAGATAAACGTTTTATAATTATATTTATACATATATTATGTCTCACGCATTCCGAAGTGGTGGTACAGATAGCTAACAATAATAGCGAATTTAAAGAATCCTCTGTCAGAAGCAACTGACCGAGCCGAGGTTAGGCCCTCTCGGGCACCCTCGAGTCAGACGCTCTCGCGAAACAAGGTAACGGCCCAAGCCGAGACTCCCTATCGGGAGCCCTTGTGCTGGTTACCTATATATAGAGGTCTCGATTGAGTGCCATTAGCGCTCGGTCACCTCTCAAACCGGTGAAACTGTAAAAGCCCTCGGGCTAACAGGGGCCTTCAGCCAGAAAAAAGAAAAAAAAATGTATCATGTATGTAATATCTATATGTGTGTGTATTAATATTTGATTGTATTTATTATTTTTAGTTTTTTCTTCTTTTATTAATTAGTTTATTGCTACACCTATCATAAACATATCTCACCACAACTTGGGGTTGACTGGTAGAGAATGCCTTTGGCATTAAGTCCACCGTTTGTGAACTTTAAACTTTGTTAAGGTTTAATGCAATAAAGAGTAAATTAATAAATAAATAAAAAAAATAAAGTTAATCTGTACTTTTGGCACTGCTCGCTTAAAATTTTCACTATATTATATTTTTTTTATATAATGTAGTCTTCCTAGCTGATTTAGATTTCAACCTCGGCGCAGTATACGATAAGAGTGGTGTTGCAAACATCTACACAAACGTAGAGGTATCAGCTCGTTGTCTCCCGCAAGATCGGAGGATGCAATGTAAAAGACTTAAGATATTTATATAAGATAGGTAGACCTGAAAGCAACATATTTATGTCGCTCACGTATTAGTCGAAATCGAAACCTACCGTGACTAAATCAGTAATAAAAATACTTAACATATGTTTAAATATATATATATATATATATTTAAACATATTTTCTCGTGTATCCTAAATTATAATCAGCACACTTCTTACTTTCCTCTTACGGAAGAGATGTCCGCAGAAATAGGCAGTACCTATAAATAATTATTTCTTCATCTAATACTTTATGTTTTTATTATGTGTTTATAAATAAAAGTAACTCACACTTGTAAACGCCATAAGGTTGACGTCAGCGAAACCCATGGCAGTTAACTTGCAAGGCTTCTGGGAGCTGGAAATAAGTTGTGATGAAAATTCTCGCTTAAAGTTGGTCACGTAACGGAGCGTTTGGGATCTTAAGCCGAGTGCACATTCTATATTTGTTTTTATATATCTGTATTAGTAATAAGCAATAACACTTCAGTTTCGAAATTCAAATTCAATTTAGGAATCCGGTGACTTAATACTTGTGATTAGGCACTCCCCTATATTAGTTTAGTCAGGGATAACAACGCATCTGCAATATGATTCGATTCGAGAATAAATGTACTGTGTGATAAATCACTCGCAATATCATTGCCAATCCTGAAAACAAAGACGGTCCTGAAAACAAAGTGTCGAAGGTGGTATCTCTCTACAATAAAAAAAGTTTTTTCCCTTCACACATTCATTTTCAGAACAAAATTACATTATTAACGTTATCTTTCGATTGAATGAGATAGAATACCGTTGAGTGCAGTTAACTACAGGACCCTACCACGTATCCAAGTTGTTATGCCTTAATACGGGATGATAAATTGCATTAACTACTGAAAAAGACCAGACTGACCGGACCCATATAAAGTATAGGGGTAATATATATAACTTATAGTTATCACACGTAACCGAGGTCGATTAGGAGGAGATCATCATCAATCTCAATACACTGTGAAGAACATGATAGAACATAGAAGTATAAAACACGAGAGAAATCTATTATTCATTCTATTTATTCCGTCAATCATAACAAAGTTAAAGTAACAAAGGGCGGGTTTAATGCCAAAGGCATTCTCTACCAGTCAAGCCAAGGTGTGGTGAGATATTGTGATAGGTGTAGCAACAAACTAATCAATAAAAAGAAAAGACTAAAAATAACTTATATGGATGAGAATAATACATACATGTATAAATATTAAATACATAATAGATATATGAATACAATATACATACAAAATATATGTATAGAACTAATGATAGCCATAAATACTGTTACATAAAAACTTCTCTTTTCTCAACATTTTAATTATTTTTAATTTGGAACACGTATATTATTTTAAATACTTCATTCGATTTTGCGCCATTTCACATATGTTTTCGTGTTCATTATCAAATTACAATATGGAATGGGATTTTACAGAAAATAGGATTGCAGTGTATGGAGCCGTCGGTCATATTCCAGACACTTCAAAAGCTAGGTATCAGCCGTACGTTCGTATATCGTTCTATCAACAGATACAACTACACTTCCTCTGTTGAAGACCAGAAAAGATCGGGGCGGCCGCGTGCTGTTAGAACTACAAAGGCTGTTAATGCTGTTAAAGCCAGAATTCGTCGAAACCCCATTAGGAAGTAAAAAATCTTATCGCGAGAAATGAAGATTCCCGCTAGGACTCTGTCGCGTATTATAAAACTCGGTGCTGAACGTCGATATACAGGACATGCCCTAAATCAATCTTTACAATTATAGAGAGTGGATCGATCAAAACGCCTTCAGTCGCGATATGCAGGTAAAAGGCACAGAAAATTTTCACGATTGAAGAACATTACAATAAGCAAAATGATAAAGTGTACGCTTACAGTTCTAACAACTCAAGTGGTCGGAAAGGTACAACGTGGTCATCATCCTGCGCCAGTGATGGTTTGGAAGGGGGTGTCTTATCAAGGAGTCACAAAACTACATTTTTGTGAAAAAGGAGTGAAAACTTCAGCCAAAGTGTATCAAGATACAGTCTTGGATCATGTTGTGAAACTTCTCAGCAATACACTTTTTAAAAATATACCGTGGACTTTCCAGCAGGACTCTGCACCTGGTCACAAGGCACGTACTACCCTAGCCTGGCTTGAAACCAACGTTTCGGACTTAATAAGAGCTGAAGACTGGCCCTCATCTAGCCCAGACCTCAATCCTTTAGACTTCAAATTATGGGCAGTTTTAGAGGACATGGCCTGCTCTAAACGACACGGCGACATTAAGTCTCTTAAAAAATCTTTGGAGCAAGCAGTGGCGAAAATTCCCTTAGAAACAGTGCGTAAATCCATAGATTCGTGGCCAAACAGATTAAAGGCCTGTATAGAAGCCAAAGGTGACCATTTCGAATAGAATATTTTTTAATTTTTTGCTGACTGACTAATTAATATGTAGGTATAAATTTTAATAACTTAACTTTTTTTAAATGTATTTTCATTTGTAATAGAACTTATGGCCGGACTAGGTACCACATACATAACAGGATATAATACAAAAGCGGTAGCTACCAATAAATTCCATATGTGGATAATGAACTTATCTGACTACAAGTAACTTAAGTAAGTAGTCACGAACCAAACTTTTAAAAATTGATTGTATTACCGACCTTCCTGATGTCATCGGACAAGGAAGTCCAGAGTAGTGTAGGTAGCTCGGACAGCAAATGAATTTATGTGCTACTTTAGAGGCCTTTTATAACTTGAGATGTTAAAATGATTTTAATATCTCAAAAAAATACTAAAGTTTAAATTCGATGGCGAATGAATAATTCGTCTTGGGGAAAGACCATGCGTGGATTTAGAGATCAAGTTCGGAAGGAGAAATAATTGAAGTTTCTTGAAAATTCATCATCGAAGATATTATATAAAAAAAGTTTAATAAATAAATTATTACGTATTTAATTACTTTAAGCACTGGTTTTCACTCACGCTATTCTTTCATCTCAGTATAAGATTTGAGGCCAGGATCAAAATTAACTTGTAAAAGAAATATATATGTGGCGTATATTATATTATTATATAATATATTATAATAATATTAGATATATGTCAATTATTTATTTTCATTATGATCGCCCTTAAATCTAAATAAAGATCCACTTAGATCTGCACCTGGGTACCACAAAATGTCAGTGTTAAACCGAATTATAACAGGTTTGAAAAGCAAAATGGCTGACAACACATCTGCTTTTTTAATTATTAATCTTGAACGGATTTTGAACATTACTTTGTTTAAACAAAAACTAAAATTCGATTTATGAATTTTTAAATAACACTTTTGTGTGTACACGGTTTTATATTTTCGTGCGTTCGAAAATACGAAAATAACCATAGCTATTTTTATACTTCCTTGTACAAATAAGTTTTATACTTTAGGCGAATTTGTTGCGAAAACGAAACAGGATTGGTATTCGTGTTACGGAACAGCAATGAACACGTTAGGAAATTCGCACAAGTTATGTACATAATTGTTATGATTATATAATGGTTGTTATTTTATATACAAATTTAAGATATTTTTTATCGTAGTTTATTTACATTTGAATACAAATATGCCATTTTGTTCGTTAACTTGTTTCCATTTTGTAGGACATAATGCCATTGCTGTAGAAATTTTGGAACTTCTAATCAAAAATCTGCGACAATAAGTTGTGACGGTCCTACGCTAAACGTAAAGAATTCTGAAGAGCCCAAAACAGATGAAAATTTGAAGGTATAAGGTCATAGATTTAGGTAACACTTACAAACCAAGCTCTCTAAATATTTGCTGAATGGCTAAAAATGGTTTCGGTTTAGTCTGTGGAGCTTGACTGCCCTTTGACTATAATCTTTTTCGCACTTTTTTGTCGTATGTAATCCACTCTCTCTCCACTCTTCAACTATGTCGTACTACTACACTACACTTTTTCAAAAATAGCATCGTCAACTAGAGCGGGCTTTATCTTTGACATCAAAATTCCCGACCTGAAAACGTTTGAACCAATTTCGCGCTACCCTTGTTGACACAGCATTAAATCCATAAACGTCACAACATTTTTCTATTTTTTGTTATAAAACTTCAAAATGTATTGAATTTCTTCATTAGATTCACTTCACATTTTATTCATCTATTTAAAGGGTATCAAAACCAGATACAAACAGTATATCCAAAGAGATTTTACTGCCAATTTTTTACTAATAAAAACACTTTTTCACCATATCAATTATATAATTATATTACACAAGATTTGTTTTATTTTGATTATTTAAACAGAGGGATTATATTGATGGGCAAAAAGTTCATTAGCTTTTTCCATATTATTAGAGGTGAAAAACGAGCACACTATTCTACTGATGGTACTTGATGGCAGTGGTCTATGACGTCTACATCCATCTTCGACGAAGGTTCAGTTGCGTTAACAGCCCTGAGTACAGAGATCGAACGCCCCACTACCTGTTATTGGGTCACCGGATCCTTATACTATACAATGCATAAGAACGAGGGTCACAGCAGTTACTGACATAACAAGCATGGTGAGTTCCAAACAAACAATTAAGCAAATGCCCTTTTGAAAAAAAAAAGTTGTTTGCTATACTCTGTTTCCATGGGGGAAGATAGATGCACTGGGATCCAGGATCCCTTATGGAATGCACGGGTTCCCTTTCGCATTAAGTCTACTCCTCCCTAGGATGCCTTTAGTGGACGATCGGGGAGTCTACATTGATCGCCCTCGAATGCGATCTATCCTTATACGATACATCAGCTCTATTGTTAAAGCCAGGGCTGTGTCATTTACGGACTAATGTAGTGTTCATTGTGGGTATTACCAGATAATATCAACCGAGCAGTATATATTTATCTTACTCAGACCCCGAGAATCGAAAAGTTAAGAAGACAGGTAGCGTGCCTGTTGATATCTTGTCTTGGTTAAAAATGATGCCATCAGGTTGAACTGTGTGCTCGTTTGTTACTCGCGATGTAATAAGAAAAAGAAACAATTGATTGGTTTTAATAAATTTATGAAAGTTTAAGAAAAAAATTATAGTTTAATAAGTTTTTGTTATTCACTTTTTCCAACTTGTTGCAATGTTTTTTATTTTTATCTTTTATTTACAATATTAAATTAATGAATATATTGTTGTTTAGATTCGTAGATTTGTATACACCTGTAGAGGCAAATCATCAAGCTTTAATGAAGATAAACTACAAGTATAAAATTCAAAATTATATTGTTGATCGTGGTGTATCTTTCTCAACGAATAAATAAAAAAATGATAAAAAAACTTATTACGTTTTTTTATTTTATTGCGTAAAGTGTGACAACGAGTACACAGTTCTGTTCACATCGCACGTTATTATAATGCAGATGCCTCATCACCGCAGAGTACTAAAACGGAATGCCACATCACCAGAAATATAGGTCTCCGATCCCTACACCGACCAGACGAAGCACAGCAGCGTTATGCTGCAACTTCACGTTGGGATACTGTGAGAGCGTGGTTCTTCCCCGGGTGATTCCATCCGTGTCACATCCAGAAGCCTACTGCAGCGTGCCTTTATCTCTCTTCTACCCAGTTTGTTAGTCGACTTGAATAAAATCCTGTTTATTTATTTTTGTTATACTTACCGAGTTAGTATAATCAGTAAACTCTTCCCAATGGTTGGATCGGCAGAGTACCAACGACTGTTATACATCGCTGCGCTGACGCCTGTACTCTGGTGGACAAACAATTAAGTTTTATTTCAAAGTATCAACGTAGAGGATGGTGGTCCTAGAGCAGTATTTCTGGTGGTCTGAATCTGAACCGTCCAAATATTTATTGCACAGAGGTTACATCGGATTAGAGAAGGGAACGACGAGAGACGAAAAAGAAAAAGAAGAAGAAAAATGAGCAAATAGTCGAGCTTCTGGACGTTTCTTCTCGCTAGCAGCCTTCTGAAGCGGTGGTCCTGTTAACTATCTTGATGATTCGAAAGTGTTTACTATAAACCCACTTGAATAAAGCTTCTTTTTATGTGAATTGATGTTTCCCTGCATAGTCAACGATGTCGTAAATCAGCACTTAAAGTTGGATTGGATGGTATTATTGCGGATTGAACGAGGTTTATCACGAATTAAAAGCGTTTAGACAAAGAGCTACCACAGCTCTAAATATGTTTATTGCACAATATTATATCATGTATATATAATGTATAAGTTTATATAAAATAAAAATAAAATTTTGTCATAAAAAAAAAGTTAAAAGCGTATTCATCGCATCTGAGAACGGCTACACAAATTTAGCAATTTTTTTAAGTGTTCCGAATTAGGTTTTTATGATAATAAAAATTGGATAAGTTGTCCGGAAAATTGGCAAATACGCGAAAAACTCTAAACCATAACTCGCGATTAGATCGATATATAATTTTTACAATATCGAAACATGATCAAAAATAAAATTCAAATTGGGTCACGACAGATTCTGTTAGTTTTCAACTTCAGCGAGTATAAAATATGATCAAAAAAATATATTGGAATTGTGTCACGACAAGTTCTGTTAGGTCAGTAAGTATAATATACGAATATATCAGATCAGATTTTGATTCAAAAATATAGTGATTTCTGGTATCAAGGGTGAGAAAAGAGCACACAACTAACGTTACGACGCCAAAAATAAAACTATACTAAATAAAATAAGTATATATGAAAATATAGAAACATACGGATTGCATTAACATGTCACCGAAGAAGCAGAGGAAGAAAACTTGCGTCAAACTCATGAACAGGAAAATCAGGAATGTGAGAATCAAAGTGACATCCTCTATGGCCTGTTGAAGCAGAATAATAAATTAATAACATCACGCTATATTAGTTTAGGTATATATATCATCCTTTCAGCCCTTTGTTGGCCTACTAAACATAGACTACACAGATAAAAAATACTCTTAAATTTTTTTTAAGAAAGTGAAAACTTTTTTTTTTGAAATTTTATTCGGTCACATTATAGTATAGAGACTCTATTGTAAGTTTTTTGTTTTATCATTATTACATTGTGAGTAACAAACGAGAACACAGTTCATCTGATGGCAAGTGATTCCTGCGGCCCAAGACATTCGTCCTTGACTAGGAATCATAGCAGATGCGTTGTCACCATTGAGGACTGAGATAGTATGCCTCGTCACCAGTAATAAAGGTCTCCGGATCCCTACTCTCAACAGACGAAATAAAGCAACATTATGCTATTATTTTACGCCGGTATTCTGTGAGAGCGTAGTCATACCCGGGGTATGTCCACGCTCTCACAGAATACCAAAGCTCTTCAAGCTATCAAGCTGACGCTATGTTTGCAAGATCCTTTTTCCCCTTTTTTGCATCCATAATTTCGGAGATGCGGTGGGAGATGACAATCATACGAAAACTCAAATTGAATATTATTAAATACAATAACGAATACTTTAAAAATATGTCATGGGTTCTAAGGTTCATCATAGATCTCCTCCAGAGAAAATATGCGTTATAAACTACTGATTTTCTATGTTCTCAGCTGATGAAGCTTTTTATAAAATAACGAGGTGATATTTTAAATAATAGAATGACTATATCTATATATATATGCATATAATTACTTGTTCTAACTGATTCATTACCAAACTTGGAACTTTGGCAGTCGATACCCTTAATGTTGTAAACATCCACTTAGGAAGGGTAATCTGGAAATATCACCCCGAAGGGGGTAAAATAGGGCATCAACGGTTGTATGAAAGTCCTTCATTTTCGAAGTAATAAGCATTAAATTGCATATAACTGCTTCTGTTTAGCAATAAACGTACCATATCGGCGTTTTTGAAAATGTTGTATGGCTGTTGAACATCTGAATGCAAATAGCGTTATGTCTGACACCATCGCTCTTATAATTGGTGACGGAGCTGGTCTCCCTTTCCACCTTATTACCTTTTAGCTCCTTTGACTATTCAAACTACGAGTCTTATTTTAATATACATATATCCACGCATGTTAGTTACTTATAAAGTTTATATGTAATATAGTCATTCGATTTTTTGAATTATTATTATTTTTCGACAAAATAAAAAAATTATACAAGTAAAATTAAAAGATAACAAAGCGACTTCTCTACTTATAAAATTGGAAGCTTGATAATTATATACGTTAGGTCAAAGGAATCCGCAGTGCGTCGGTATAATCAGCTAGCTGGGGTCAGGTCATAGATAATAAGACTATCTACTCTGATATTACTATATTAAACTATCATAGTAAATATATATATGATCTTTATGAGTTAGTTTAGAGCATTGAATAAAGGAATATTGTTTCATATAAAAAAAATCTTCGGGCTGATGGCCAACAGCGGCTCTGACAGTTTCACCGAGCGCTTATGGCGCTCAGTCGAGACCTCTATTAGAGGGTAACCAACACAAGAACTCCCGAGAGGAACCCTCGGCTTGGACCGTTAGCCTGTTTCGTGAGAGCGTTTGACTCGAGAGGGCCGACCCTCGGCTCGGTCAGGTGTTTCCGTTTTTCTTTTTTTTTGTGTATGAGTATTGCTATTGGTCCAGAGACCTCTACAGCCTTATCTAATTAGACCCGCGAGCGGGGGGCCCGCTGAGTAAGAAGAGTTGCTTCTGATTCATATTAGTCTTGTATCAATTACATTTTGTAACTTCAATACACAAGGCTACCAACGGTGGAGCTATACTGCACCTAATTTCTGTAGCAAATGCTTGCAACAGGACGGGTACGCCGGCGTACACATCAGCGAAAAGACTGGATCCTTATACCTTTGTTTTATATGACGAGTGTGTGCGAGTGAGATCCGATAAATCTACACATATCCGATTTTAATAAGGACTAAAGATACTGAACTGTGATTACCCCTGAAGATTACGCTGGAGTTCTATGTGTTACCCTACTTAGGGTATGGTTTGTATACATGTCGATGTTCTCCTGGTTGACTCTGAAAGGGTGATCTTTTTTTTACTCATCAGATGATGTCAACTGCTCAAGAAACATTATAATGTCATAGTTATTAGCGCTGACGAAGGCACTCGACTTTCTTCTCCTTCTCAAGCGTAAGATCAGAAAGTTCAGATGCAGAATGAATAATAATAATTTTAATTTTTGTAGTTTGTTTCCAGTTGCAGAATTAATGGGTAAGCTAGACCGGCATAAAATTGCAGCATAATGCTGCTGTGTTTCGTCTGGTGAGTGCAAGGATCCGAGACCTTTATTACTGGTGACGAGGCATTCCATCTCAGTCCTCAAGGGTGACAACGTATCTGCATTATGATACCTTGTCAAGGATAAATGTAGATGTCATGGGCCGCAGGAATCACCTCACCATCAGGTGAACTGTGTGCTCATTTGTTACTTTCAATGTAATAAAAAAATATATATAATTATAAGAAAACTGCACTGTCAGGGAATCGGTATAACACACAATAACAATTTGAAATGCAGAAATATAGTTCAGTTTATTTTAACTATATTTTTGATTATATACGATGTGACATACGATTACAATTCACCCGATGTGTGATTCCTGTATTTTATGATAACCACATTCATTACGTTGCTATCCCTAATGACTAATATGGAATACCTCTACACTAATAATTAACTTTCCAGATTGTTGCACTACCTAGACGAATTACAGCAGCGTTATTCTGCCATTTTACGAGCCCACCCATCCGTAGCTAGAATCAAAACGGTGCGTGGCCCTTTATTATTTCTTGTCTTTATTTTTAACATTATAATTAATCAGATCTTCTGAGCAATTAATTTGCATCATCTACAGCGCATACATGAAAACAATCTCAATCCATAAATACATACAGTTAATCTTATGCATGCACCAATTAAAGATGAACATACAATTTGTTCTAATTACAAAAGTACAGTACAAAGTCTAGTTACAAAAATAAAATAATCAATGGAGAAAACTAAACGATCACTGAATCAAAATAAAAAAAAAACAGAAGTTATCTAAATGAAATGATATCGTATAAAATGAAATAAATCATAATAAAATATTACATAAGATTTTCAAATTAAATTAAATGAAGTCACAATCAAATTCAAAGTGAGAATAAATTAAATGTTAAAGACAACATTATACATTATACAAACTGATGAATTACCATGACGTTGAATCCTGTGAGGCAGATTAAAACAGAACTCGACACGAAGTTGTACAGTGTCGACTCCGAGTAGATCGTTTCTAAGAGGCCGGAGGCACTAGAAAATCAAAATAAAGTGTTTTTAAATGACTGCAACGCACCTGCGCCTGGTGTAGAGGTTATTCGTAAACAGTGGTAATCTACGCTGATGAAAGACGTTACGTAGACGTTAGACGACAAACAAACAGCCATTATATAGATATAGAGATACAAATGTTGATCGTAGATCTGGAGATTCCTTTACATTTTAATAATGTTTTGCCAAGATAATACTTCTTGTGTTTCGTTTAGTGAGAGCAGGAAAACTTAAGCCCTATTTAGACATTATGTATTACCGGTATCTACGATAAAGTAAGTAATATAATATAAGTAAGTTTCTGGCTACGGCGTGAATGATTAGACGCGATCATGGAAGGATCACATCCTCACAGAATACCGGCTTAAACTAATCGTATAACATTTTAGTCTTCATGTGTGACAACGCATCCGCATTAGCATTCCTTATCGATTAATGTGGGGTCGAGGGTCGAGGGAATAATTTGTGATTAGATTAACTATGTGCTCGTTAGTTTCAATACAGTAAAAAAAATGTCTCAGTAGTAATCAGTAGACATGACAAGATCATCCTTGTGAACCTTTGCTGAGTATAGATGAGTCATAAACACACATTCGTCACCTACCATCAAGTGAACTGTGTGCTCGTTTGTTGGTATAAGTATCTTAAAAAATAATGATCACTTTGGCAATATAACGTCTTAAGCCGACATTAACGCTACGACACCTAATGCTCTCTCTGAGGCCATAAGGTCATAACGAATCTAATGGATCGCAATAATTGTAATACTTCCATTGTCTTAAGTAAAAAAGTCAATAATAGCCTATATAATAAAGTCCTTCTCTCCAGGGGGCGTAAAAAAAGAGCCTATATATACAAATTGCACTGCTTGGTATAAGCCTTTTCTCCAGAGGGCGTAAAGAAACAGCCTATGGATATAAATTGCCCTGCAGGGCATAAGCCTTCTCTCTAGAGGGCGTAAAGAAACAGCTTATATATATATTTAATTGCCCTGCTGGGCATAGACCTTCTCCCCAGAGGGCGTAAAGAAAGAGCGAATATATATATAAATTGCACTGCTGGGCATAAGACTTCTCTCCGGAGGGCGAAAAGAAACAGCCTATATATATAAATTGCCCTGCTGGGCACAGGACTTCTCTCCAGAGGGCATAAAGAAACAGTCTATATATATAAATTGGCCTTCTCTCTTGAGTGGGTGTTAGAGCATAGTACACCATGCGGCTCCATGCGGTTTAACGGACTTTATCGAAATATTTTTTTCTCTTCTTATTTTTTTCTTAGACATGCAAATTTCCACGATGTTTTCCCTTAGCGCCGAGCATGTGGTTACTGGACATTTAAAGTCGCGATGAACATTTTCTCCTTATTTATAATAACTCGGTTTGCTCGAGTATCGTGAAATAAGGGCGAGCACTGTCTTAGCACCGTCTGAGTTGCCACGGCTCTGTGTGTCTTAGGTCCTAAGCGCCGTGTCTTAGATGCTACGATGAAATTAATATTTACACACAGACACAGGCAGGGTAAAAATCATTAAAAACTCGTACCGAATACTCTTCTGATGCCTTATGATAAGTTCTTCAAATTCCTTCTTATACGCTTTGTCTCCGGCACTGGTTACAGCGTTGTCTGATCCAAGGTCAGGGAGGATGTTCTCAAGATCGTGAGCGAGGAGTCTGAATTGTATTCTTATATAGGTGCAACTTGTGTAGAAAAAGTAATCTGAACTGCATATGCTGAAGATCACCACGCATTCTGAGGACAAGTATTTCAATCAAAACCGAAAAATCCAACCGTAACAGTTGTTATTTGATATATAAGAATTTTGACAATCCTATGACGGCAATGAAAAATATCTCAACCAAGTTGAATTACCGAACGTCGCAAGGGCATCGAAATAAAGCTGCTTCCGTGTGTATAAGTAACTAACAAAGATTCTAATATAATGGGTCCAGTGGCCTTTCAATAGTCGATACTGGTTTATTTTTAATAAATAGTACATATCTGACTCGGTAGGTTTCATTTAATATATTAGAGACTTATCTTCTAAATGTCCCCCTAGTTGAACCAATGCGATATCTGGCTATATCTAAATTACGCAAGCGCAGGATGTTATTATAGTGCCTTAAATATATGTGCTCACTCAACATCATATGGTTTTTAGACTTGATAGCTTTAATTCTACCCGTCCACGTAGGGGAAAGTTCGAGTTTTTGGACTTCTGCCAACTAAAATCATAACTTATCACCTCCTCCTCGGGTTAGGATTGCACCACTTCAAGGAACCTTCCTTCGATCTTATTGCACCTGGAAAATCTTACAAACATCCTAAGTTAGACCTGAAAACTGATTAATAGTATGGAAAAAAAGTCCACTCCACCTTTGAATAGAAGGCAAAACTGCGACACAGTAAGTACTCAGGATCTCACTACAATGACATACAGGTAACGTAAGGCTTATTATCTATGCACATAATATACACAGCAGTGAACGATTTCCATATCTCTGCCACTTTAGTCTTTCCGTCCGAATACAATATCGTCTTAATAAGAACAATGAATCGGCATTTGCTTAGTTAGTGCGCTATACCATTAGGGACTAGATCGCCATTTACGTAAGATTGTTATCAAGCACTATCTTAGAACATTTAAAGCTAGACTTGTAAGATTCGCAAATACCTCGATCGAACAGAATATCTTCTCACATTTAAATGAATCAGGGAAGCCTGAGAAGTATTCAACTAGCAAGCAATCTATCTATATATAATGCTCTAGCATGATAGTCCATGAAGCAGATCCATTGCGGATTGTTGGACTTCATATGTCTTCGAAATATAACGTTTTATTTATTTCTCAGACATGTTTCACAAGATGTTATTTTACACCGCCGAGCACGTGATAAATTAGCGCTTAAAATTGCAATCGACACTCGAACTCAGGTTACAAGCATACAAAGTAATTAAAAGCGAGCTCCCACACATCGAACTACCAGGCTAGTCTTTCCTTACAACGCATTTAATATATCCCTTATAATTCACCATAAAAGTAGCTCGATTGGGAGAGGGAAAGGGGAAACCATGCTTTCAGAGAATTCTTCTTCCTTCTTCGTCGTTCCTTCACTGCTGAGGATCGTGACCTCACACAATCAGTCCCTATTGAGTGCGGTCATATGCGGAGTGGACCGTAAGGTGCATGCTACCACCCACCGCTTTCTCTAATATGTCAGACCTTCTTGTAGTCTCTTTGTCGCGTAGATTGTGGAGAGTGGGGTTTCAGAGAATATCAGTAAAATAATATTGTACCGATGCTATGTTTCTTCTGGTTAGTCAAAGAAACAACACCTCAGTACTGGTGATGTAACACTTCACCTTAATCAACAGGGGTGGTAATGGATTTGTTTATTGATCTATATTAGTAACATGGAGTGCACGAAACACTTACTATCAAGAAAGCTGTCCTCATTCGGCACCCGTATAAAAACATTTATAGCTACGAGGAAGGTGATTCGAAAAGGTTTTCTTATAAGTTGATATCGATCTTCGTTCGATAGCAGGTAAACTGTGTGCTCGCTTTTCATCAACTAATATTACAGAAAAATATAAGGAACTTACCGGACCAAAACTGGTGCATATAGACGAAAGGCCAATATCTAATATCATAAGAGTCAAATGGATAGATAATCAAAAATGGCAAAATAAGCTCCACTTTCTTCGTCTTCAGGTATTTTGTCAACATCAGAATAAACGGACTCATGGTGAATGTCAAAACTAATATAACATTAAGTAAATTAAGCATATTGATGACGCAATTCAAGAATCGTCTTTCATCAGCCACTAATTTGTCCTTCTCTTCCACTCTTCTGCTTTTCCTCCTCTCCAAAGATCGTAAGCTGTCGATCAATTCTTCAGCACGCTTTTCATGATATATCAGAAGTAAGGATTTCAGATTTGCCATCAAACTTAGCGCTATACATGGAGCAATGTATGTGAGTCCAATGAAGCTATTCCCATTTGCCATGCCGTCTATAAACCAGTATATTCCACCAGCTAAGTCAACGTTTAGCCAGGAAGAGTTGAATAGATATAGAAGTCGTATCTTTACAGTCTCCATGGTGGTTCTTGTCTTACTCTCCAAAGACAATCCTCCATATCGGAACATGAATCCAATTTTTTTCAGTGTTTTATCGACTAGCAACATTTCACCAGTCGTTATATCACTTTTCCGATTTAATGCTGCTGTTTAGGGAAAAAACGTATAGTTAGTAAAATATGCACACAACCTACATATATATATATATATATATATATATATATATATATTATTCCCACTATTGGGCATAGGCTTCCTTTTTAGAGACGGTATTAAAGCATAGACAACCATGTAGGTCTACTGCGTATTGGCGGACTTCATATACCTTCGAAATATGTGTTTTATTTCTGACATACAGATTTCCTTACGACGTTTTCTTCATCGCCATGTATGTATGTGTCTAATCAGCATTTAAAATAGTAATTACCAATTTCAATGGTTCCTAAATAAGTACTTTTTCAAAAATACCCAGTTACGTATAATTTCTAATATAATGATATTGTATATATGGTGTTTGTAAAATAAATAATTTTCCATATAATCGAGTAATTGTCCGGCATAGCTTAAAAATAAAACTGGTACTTAATGAAATAATTCCTTTGTTTTACAATGAAAAAGTTCGTAAGACTGTTTAATAAATAAAGTATATGTAACTTTAGGTCTGGCATATCTATATATATTTTAATCATAAATACTCAATTTCTTGAAAATTTGATTGTTTTAATTTTATATGTTATTATAAATTGACATTTCAAATATCCTTCATGTTTTTTTTATTAATTATTCTTCACATTGAATAATGACAATTATCATGAATTTTTAGTGAATATTCTATACCAATGATAATGTTGCTTATGGATAAGGTAATTTATAAATTTAATTAACCGCCAATAACATCGATAAATTTATAATGTTTGCATGCCATTGTTCAATTGTTTTGGGGTCCGTATAAAAACGGTACTATGTTAATTATAAAATCATTGTACAACCCATATTCGTACAAATAAAAAACTTATTATATATTTCCATAAACTATATATTCTATATAGACGACAGGTATATATAGAATACTATACTATATACATACGTACTTGGTACATGGTTGTTATGCATCTGCGTAAGATAAACAATAATACTAAGAGTGAGCGAAATGTTAGGTACGTAAATTTAATCACATGAGCTAAGAACACAAGAGATGCGTATAATATTTTTGTCCTTTTCTAATTATTTGATTTTTCCTGAGTCAATAACCAACCAAATTTAGAATCCCTTCATGTCTATATAAACGAACGTTATTCTGTCATATTTTTTTTAAATGTACTGTAGTGCTGTTGGCCTCTATGGCCAATGATACTTCATCCGTGTTACTATGCTTCTGAATTTGGCTCGATAATACGTCAACTGGAATCTTATTTACTATGACGTAATATTTTCTATCTCTTACTAATAATACTTATAAGTGGGTGACAAAACTATATAATACTTTATTTAGTTCAATTATATACAATTCATTTATTATTGGGGACTGGATATTACTTTATCCTCAGGGATGATAACGCATCTGCATTATGACCATATGCATTATGACATTTCAAGGATGAATGTAGATGTCGCATGTGGCCGTAGGAATTATTGACCGCCAGGTGATCTTTGTGTGAGTTTGTTGGTCTAAATGTAATAAAAAAAATTCACCATTTTTGTTCACAACCAAAAATAAAAATCATGTACCATATTGAAATTCATTATTTGAGTATTAAAAAAGAATCAACACAATATCAATTTAAATAATTTTATCAGCAATTCGGATGTGGGTGAAGAGAGTGAACGCGCGAATTTTACCTGTACAGCCCAGCCCAGAAAACAAGTTAAAATTTAGTTTATTACATAACACACATTCGACAAAAATGTTTAGTTAGCTTAACTTGCTTAGATGCCCACAGATACTAACATGTGAATAATTTTCTCTTCAACAATAAACTGATAAAAATATTACATACTCTCGTACATACAGGTCAAATTCGTTTTGGCGCCCAATTATTTTTGTACGACTTTTTGACTCGATGAATTTTAAGCTTTTTTTGTGATGTTCTTTAGGTACAAAAATACATCACTCTTACCCGCGAGTGAACACCATAACCGAACCATATTTTTTGCACTCCTTTACGTTCATAATCTAATGAACAACGGCCCTGTTATAAAATTTATTAATAATTAATAATTAAAAAGCTGCCTACACCAGAAACTACGCAAGCTATTACAATACAATGCCAGTTGTACGGCGAAGCAAAAGCATTGTTCAATTGTTTAGGGGTCCGTATAAAAGAGTTAAGATAAAGTAAAATATAGATCTGACATTCACATACATCTGAAAGGGATAGATTGTATACCTCGCAGCCAACTACGTCTTATTAATAAAATAAATTATAATAACCGAAATAATTCCATATATAATTGAGACAATTTGACATTCTTAATTTGGTTGTATTATTAAGATTGCCTCATATTGGGATAGGGCGAACAATGACATACGGAGACAAGGACAATCCTATCAATATCTGTATACTCTTTTGCGTTTCTCTCAGTCTTAATATTATTATTTTGGGATATTTATTATAATAGTCGTCTAGTTGGTGAAAAAAAATAATATATAATGTAATGGGGATATAATAAAATACGTACAATTAAATATTTATAATAAAATAAATATATATAGACCAACTAGATCCAAACGATCGATGGTTGGACGAAAGGTGGAGAAACCTGAGGACGATGCGAGTGCTCATCGAAGAGCACCGCCTTCTTTTGTGCGCCCGGAGTAGCCCGGCACGGGGTCCCTCTCGCCTCAGATGTTTCGAGAGGACTATTGGGGTTAACCTGTTTGCACAGATTATTCGGACACTGATAAATTCACATTCAATTCAATAATATTATTAACTGGTCAAGTCTATGTTATATACCATGTGTATGATAAAAACTATCGATTGTTAAACCGCGAGGTCCAAGAAACAATTGACAAAGGATAGTTTTCAAACGCCTAGTTGATTCACGTGGGGTTTATGATCTATACATGGGTTTACAAATGCATAAAAATGAGTATTAGAGAGTTTTTTATCAGATTTCAAAAAAGGAAGTTCTCTACAAGTCTAATGTACATATTTTTGTAAATGCATGATATTCATATATTTGTGGGCGTCTAAACAATTGCACCAAATTACGATAGTAGTACTTTTGCAAGTTTTTTTTTTTTGTAAAGACCAAGCAAACACACTGGTTCACGTGATGGTAAGTGAGGACCACCGCCCAAGAACTTCCGCAACACTAGAAGGAAATCGGTATGTAACGAAGATTATACTTCTAGCTGAAAATAATATTTAAATTACACAAATTGTTGTTGTGTATGTTATATTCCGTGTAGTAGATATTACATGTAAACCGTCCTCGGATCGTATCGCATAGGAATTAAATAAGAACACAACAAGATAACAAGACGGTAACCTATGTATTTGCACGATTACTTACAGTGTTGTAATATATCTTTGTTTATGAAATTTAGGGTGATATTTGAGTACAGCATTCACCGGACGATAAGTGAAGTCTGCTGCCCATAAATCCTAAACCATCAATAAAGACTTAAGATGAACCTTCGTCTATAGCCCTGGTTGACACGGAATACCTGCAGTACATGAGCATTCAGTTCCCTATCACCGCTGGTACTGCATACATTGCATATCTGCAATATTAATCTACCGTAATCCTACGCATTTGGTGTCATTCGATAATAACCGATGTATATTGCCATGTTCGAAATCAATCGAATTACGGGTTCCGATAATCTAACGAATGTACGCGTAAGGGAAATATTTTAATTATAAACGCTTAGTTTCCAAACGTAAACAGATAATCTTCTGGGCTGTCGTCCCTTCAATAGTTCGTAAGCTTAATATTGTAAGTTAGACTTAACTCAATTCTGATGTTGAACAAAACGTAATTAAATTAAAGAAATAGTATTTTTAAAACGTCCTCCTACTCCCCTATAACTTGATTACCGAGAACCTGACATTATAATATTGACCAGTAAAATATATATACAAAGTTATTGAGTATTATACGCACTGAACCCTAATCCGTACTGAGGTATCAGCAATTTACATAATTATAATATTCTTCCATGTGTACACGGCTTATTAAAATTCAGTTATATTTATTAGTATTAAAATTAATTTATTCTTAATTAGCATCAAAGGTGAATCGAGTATGAAGTTTAATATTACAATTACGCTTAAAAGAATTTAAATTATAATGTTAAAATATGAAATATATTACTTCCAATGTATACTTTACCATTAGCTCGCAAAATATTTCGCGGTACCATTATCGGTGAAAAATATTTCGTGACACAGGTAGCAATAAAGCGGTTTGAAGTAAAGAAGAAAAACAGTGCTAATTGATGCGATGAATGAAACTGTTTGAATATATGTTTCATTATTTCTTTTATGTTTATTCGATGTTTACTTAATTTTACCTTCAAATCAAAATCAACATTTTTAGCCGACCTTTCCTGAGTGTTAAACGGAAATGCAGTCCTGGATGGTAAGGCGCACTAGCTCAGTAAATGCCTATTCACTCTACTCTTGAAAACACCCACATTGTAATCGGAGGGAAAGACAGACGCGGGCAAACTATTCCAGTCCTTTGCTGTACGAATAATGAAAGATGAAGGAAAGCGCTTCGTTCGGGTTTGTGGGATGTTCACAAGAAAAGGAAATGAAATCCAGCAGTGCGTAGTGAAGTCCGTTGGTGGAACGGGGATGGGGAATTAGATCATGTAATTCCTGAGCACACTATCCAAAAAGCACTGAAAGGCTAGCCTTACGCGTGTGTTCAAGAACATTCAACACATAATATGAGAAAGAACCTTCCTTCGAGACGATCTAACATTGCTACAGCTATTTATGTCTGCGGCGTGGCTCTAGCTCTGCTTAAAATAGTTTATCATTGATATTAACACTGCATAGACCTTTATCTCGGTAAATCAGTATCATTTAATATCTACCTAGTGTCCAATTTTTTCAACACTTACTTGAAACTCAGTTCGCAACTGCGGCATAGTTATGCCATGTTAAAATAGTTATATATTGGTATTAACATTGGTAGGAACGTTGTATTAGTGTCTTAGTGTCATTTTGATACCTGATTATGCCTTTCTTTAAATCAACACTAACATCAAAGTTACGAATCCTGTATGTCCAATAAAAAAAAACCAAAAGATCGTAGCGGCTTTTTTTTGACTATCAATTCATTTTTAATTAATTATCTATGCAGTGTCAAATATAAGGCAATCCGTGTCTGAGAATTTACGCACACAATAAAAAAGCTTTAGAACGTACACACATTTTTGTTTTGTTGTGTGCGTGATATTGTGTGGTGCCGACCCCTGCAGTGCGGGTAGTCGGTGTATAGGTATTTTAAATATAGGGTTGACAACAACGCACTTATATATTTTTTTTAATCCACAGATAATAGATACTTCAATCTATCCGTATATATAGATAGTGAAAAAATATTTTAATAGTAAATATTGTTGGTTACAATGAAATAAATCAAAATTAAATCTATTTGATGATGATACTTTTTTGTATCGAGAGTAATCAGCACATTGTAAACTAAATTTGTGAATGGAAATAATTGATTAATTGTTCAATAGGATGAAATAAATCAAAAATTAATTTATTTGATACTTTTTTTAAGGGCAACACAGCTCTCTTGATGGTAACTGATTACCGTCGCGATGAGAGCGATGTAGTTCTCAGTTATGCTTGCTCGTTTGCCACCTATTCTATAAAAAAAAGTCAATTTTTTTTTTATAATTAATGGTGACAAACGAGCACACAGTGACGCACACGACGTGTACATCTAGAAGCACATGTTGTCCAGATATCTGAGCTTTAAGGTGTCGCTATACGTTTACGCTTCGCTGACGGACGATATGAAACACAGATGCGCTATATTCTGTTAGGACGTATTCGTTCCGTGGTCTAGCAGACCTGTTGTCGGTACATTTCATCACAATCTATCTCTCCTTCTAATCAGTTTGCAGGGCTGTTAAACAAATAGCGGTAGTCTAAAGGTTCTTCGGATATTACTTCGCATTCATTACGACAGGTTATATTCTGTAAGGGCGTGTTCCTTCATGACTATACCCATTGATGGCACATCTAGAATCTATCTCTCTATCTAATCAATTTGGCCTTAGGGCTGTTAAACATATAGCTGTGTCTCTAGCTTAGGTTAGCTAAGCTTTTTCCGATATTATTTCACATGCATTACAACAGATTAGGATAGAGGGCGATGGGCGAATTATTATGTGTTGAAAAAAAAATGTTGGCAACGTTAACTCTTACGACTCTATAATATATTCCATGTAATAACAAGAAATTATCTCCGCTCGTTGGAATCAAACAGGCGTATTTCATCAATATATATGGATATATTATTGTTTTATAGTTTAAGTAAATGTATATAAATATCTATTATTTTATTTTGTATTATAAATTCCTAAGATAATATATAATGATATGTATATATAATTGTATAAGTATTTAGATGTACTGTATGTTTCTTTTTTCTTTATTATTATTCATCTGTCCCTACCTTGATTTCTCTGAACCCTCCCAGGGTTGAGTGATGAATGATAATGCCTTAGACATTAGGTCCACCTTTGTGCATATGTTAGTTGTACAAAAGTTTATAAATAAATAAAGAAAATATCTTCAGATGAAGAAGAGTGAGTTGAAATTTGGCAAGCCAGTGCTCTTTCCCATTATTGTCAACATGTCTGGCTTTTTGAATTATAATAACAAAATTACAACATCGTTATCTCGATGGTTGGCAATCCACCACTGTGCTTTACGCGAAGTTTTCTGCCGCGCACAACTATTATAAATTTTTATTGATAAATGTCATTAATTACTATATATATAATGAAATTAAATAAATATAGATATAATTTAAACAGTATAATTAAATATAAGTTGAGATTGAGATTGAGATCGTGATGTTTGAATGATTGAATTAAAAATATTTAAGATATTTTATAACATCTATAGCTTTAGGAAATCACTGGGTCTTTTATTCTAATTCCAGCTTGTATGAAATATAAATTGATCTTTTTTAAATAACTGTACTGCTCTTGTATTCTTGAAAGAAAGAAATATGTAGCCATCCATGTTTTTCTTCTGTATGTACATATACAGATCTAAAAGTAATAGATTTTTTTTCAAAATGTCACTATTAAAATGTTTAACAAACATTAATAAATCAATGCTTCTCGAAATTCCAATTAATATGGTGTAAACACTTTTATAAAAATATTACACGGAACTTATCAATTTTATTGCCTTTTATAAATAAAAAAGCACTATGTAGCAACCCTATTCAGCTTTCAGATCGCACCCCTTGCACGCATAGCCCCCTGCCGTGTTTGGCAAGCGAGCGAACACACGCGCAAAGGCAAAGCATGCGTCACACATGCGCAACTATGAAAAAAAATTGACAAGCTATAATTTAAAAGAACCTGTTTCGTGGGGTAGCTCTTTGTCATATATTTCATCTGTGGACTACTAAGACAAATACATCCTAACGGCAATCATTCAAATATCAACTTTATTGCTATTCAAATACAGTTAAACAAGTCGCATTTTGTTTGGTTGAGACTCGGACCTTATTTTTAAAACTGTATAATTTACAGATTAAAAATCAAAGCGACAGTTTTTTTTTTGTAAACTTGTGAGGTGTTTCATATTTTTAGAACCTGTTATATTTATTTTTAATGAATCCGTCATTCGGTACACGATTCCCCGTTTCCATTCCGTCACACGATATTATTTTTTACCAATGGTTACTTAAATAAATGTATATACCAGAGACGTAAGACATACCTTATCACCTATCGGTGACGAGGGATTCCGTCTTAGTCCTTAGGGGTCTAGGATAAGGAAGGGATAAGAATATTTGCAATATTCCTTATCGAGGATGAAAGTAGATGTCATGACCTAAAAGATTCACATGCCATCAGTAAGCCATATGATCTCGTTTTTCATCTTCAATTTGATGACAGAAAGTCACCTTTTCAATCAACAAAATGAGACGGATTATGGTCTAAATCCTTAGTTCCCAAAGTGGTCCAGGTGGGTCCACGGGATACTCGATGGGGGTCTACGTTGGCGTGACAAAAAAATGGGGGTTCACAATTCGTAAGCGGGGGTCCACGAAACTTTATCTGCTTTCGATATTGAAGAACTAATCTGTTTGTTTGACTTCACCTATCAGACGTAGGCATGAGGAGATTTAGGCAGATAATATTTTAAGATGCTCAGCGACTGTTACTTGTAAAAAGTTGCATCAATCAATCAATTGATTAGTTAACCAATCAATTCTCATTTTTTTTCGAAAACTATCAATACGTTGTTTGAACACGGCCTCAATGCAAATTTCCATAGTAAGATCTAATCTTCATATTTTTGTCGAGTTTGGGGAATATGGTAGAAATGTAGCTGCAGGGGGTCCACCGGAACCACCTAAATTTTGTCATTCATTGTTAAAGTGGTCTATGAGAATAAAAGTCTGAGAACCTCTGATCTAAATCAATAGCACACATCTGCATTATGACTCCTTGTCAAGAATGAATGTAGATGTCTTGGGCCGCAGGAATCACCATCAAGTGAACTGTGTGTGTGTTTGTAACTCTTAAAGTAAATGAGCTGAATAACTTAACTGATGATAAGCGATGACAGAGACCTATGACATCTACATTCAACCTGAACAAAGATTCAAGATGCGCATGCATTTTCTGGAATGGTTAAACTGGAACGTTAATATCGATAGCATTGCTAGTGTATTTAAAAAAAAATCACCCGAGAGAAAGATAGAACGCTTAGTTGAGTGCATGTATCCTCGGATCCCTACACTGCATACCTTTACAAAACGATACGCCGATATTCTGTGAGGGCAATGTACTTCACCGCTTGACACCATTTATGTGGCTAGAAACTAGCCGGAGTGTGGTTCTGCCATAATACATTATTTATTTTTATTTAACTGGTTATGTACAAACAGTGTTTATACAAGATTAGAAAAGAATGTACAAAGGCGCAGATTTACAATCAAAATCACTTCCAAAGGGCCGGTAACTATCATCGGAAATAAGAAACAGTGTGCACGACAAAAACATAGCAAAAAAAAAATTGAAAACAAGACTATATTTATTTACAAACACATGCATCTACGTATATACATTTATACTAAATATAAATATTAAAAATTATCAAAATTTATTTAATATTTAATTTATCAAAACGGGTTAATACCAAACAGCCTCCCGAATCACCTGAGGCGCTTGGGACTCCGGGACGGGCAGCTCCGGGCTCAAGTGCAGAAGGCGGTGCTCCTTGATACCGCTCGTATAGTCCGCAGGTTTCTTTCCCTCTCGAACTAACCGTCAACGGTTTGGTCTCACCTTTCGCGGGATTCCCGTCTGGCCTGTCTATATGTTTCTTTATATGTTTATAATTTTTATATACTATATATGGCATCGACATTCTTACTCTGCGTAGATGCTTTGTCATCCCTGAGGACTAAACCATCTTAGCCTATGCATCGTCACCAGTATATGTCTCCGTATACCTACCCTTACCATACGAAATACAGAGAGTTACGCTTCTAGGTATTCCGCGGAGGCGCAGCCCTTCCCCGGTCTAGCCGACCCATTCATGTACATCTAGTAAAACATTTCATCTGTTAATATACAGAAGATATATTCTTTCAGAATTTGAATTCGTAGTAGCTCAGCGCGTAAGCGATCGCTTTTAATAATCGGTACGCGAGTAAACGGAATTCCATGGGGAATTTACCATGGGGAGTGTTCTGAGGATTTGTTCGGATTAATTCCAGCCGCTGAGTTTAAACATCTTATGTCATATCATGTGACATATTAACAAGAAACGATTTATTTGTTCAAATAAAAAAAGGTTTAAATATAAACATGAATATATCAGTTAATTTTATATAGCATTAATTACAAATACAGCTAAAACATTAAGCAAATAAGACGAAAATAATATTTTTCGTCTCTGTCTCCGTATACGATTACCGCAGCCTACCTTATGAATTAACAAGCATTATGTTTTCCAGCCTTCGAGGTTAAACATCACGACAGAATTCAATATTTCAATCAATCTCAATGGTTAGCAATCCATCACTGAATTTCGTCAATCGCGAAATTTTCTGCCACGCACAACTAACCTGGAGAATCAGGTGTAGCCAGCGGTGTTTCCGAACCGAGATAGTGTAGGGTCTTTCAAGAAAAGACTTCACCTTATTAAAGGACGGCGTCTCCTCTGGTGTCGTGAATGTTCGTGGTCAGCTGTAATAACTGACCAACAGGTTCGTTTTTTTAAAAAAAAAAGTCGATCCCCGTTGCTGACGCTAAGGATTGCGTCTCTCTTCTGGTGTCGTGAATGTTCGTGGTCAGCTGTAATAACTGACCAACAGGTTCGTTTTTAAAAAAGTCGATCCCCGTTGTTGACGCTAAGGATTGCGTCTCTTCTGGTGTCGTGAATGTTCGTGGTCAGCTGTAATAACTGACCAACAGGTTCGTTTTTTTAAAAAAAAAAGTCGATCCCCGTTGTTGACGCTAAGGATTGCGTCTCTTCTGGTGTCGTGAATGTTCGTGGTCAGCTGTAATAACTGACCAACAGGTTCGTTTTTTTAAAAAAAAAAGTCGATCCCCGTTGTTGACGCTAAGGATTGCGTCTCTGGTGTCGTGAATGTTCGTGGTCAGTTGTAATAACTGACCAACAGGTTCATTTTTTAAAAAAGTCGATCCCCGCTGTTGACGCTAAGGATTGCGTCTCTTCTGGTGTCGTGAATGTTCGTGGTCAGTTGTAATAACTGACTAACAGGTTCGTTTTTAAAAAAGTCGATCCTCGCTGTTGACGCTAAGGATTGCGTCTCTTCTGGTGTCGTGAATGTTCGTGGTCATTGTAATAACTGACCAACAGGTTCGTTTTTAAAAAAGTCGATCCTCGCTGTTGACGCTAAGGATTGCGTCTCTTCTGGTGTCGTGGAATGTTCGTGGTCAGCTGTAATAACTGACCAACAGGTTCATTTTTTAAAAAAAGTCGATCCCTGCTGTTGACGCTAAGGATTGCGTCTCTTCTGGTGTCGTGAATGTTCGTGGTCATTGTAATAACTGACCAACAGGTTCGTTTTTAAAAAAGTCGATCCCTGCTGTTGACGCTATGATTGCGTCTCTTCTGGTGTCGTGGAATGTTCGTGGTCATTGTAATAACTGACCAACAGGTTCGTTTTTAAAAAAGTCGATCCCCGTTGTTGACGCTAAGGATTGCGTCTCTTCTGGTGTCGTGAATGTTCGTGGTCATTGTAATAACTGACCAACAGGTTCGTTTTTAAAAAAGTCGATCCTCGCTGTTGACGCCAAGGATTGCGTCTCTTCTGGTGTCGTGGAATGTTCGTGGTCAGCTGTAATAACTGACCAACAGGTTCATTTTTTAAAAAAAGTCGATCCCCGCTGTTGACGCTAAGGATCGCGTCTCTTCTGGTGTCGTGAATGTTCGTGGTCAGCTGTAATAACTGACCAACAGGTTCGTTTTTAAAAAAGTCGATCCTCGCTGTTGACGCTAAGGATTGCGTCTCTTCTGGTGTCGTGGAATGTTCGTGGTCAGTTGTAATAACTGACCAACAGGTTCGTTTTTAAAAAAGTCGATCCCCGCTGTTGACGCTATGATTGCGTCTCTTCTGGTGTCGTGAATGTTCGTGGTCAGCTGTAATAACTGACCAACAGGTTCGTTTTTTTAAAAAAAAAAGTCGATCCCCGTTGTTGACGCTAAGGATTGCGTCTCTTCTGGTGTCGTGAATGTTCGTGGTCAGCTGTAATAACTGACCAACAGGTTCGTTTTTTTAAAAAAAAAAGTCGATCCCCGTTGTTGACGCTAAGGATTGCGTCTCTTCTGGTGTCGTGAATGTTCGTGGTCATTGTAATAACTGACCAACAGGTTCATTTTTTAAAAAAGTCGATCCTCGCTGTTGACGCTAAGGATTGCGTCTCTTCTGGTGTCGTGGAATGTTCGTGGTCATTGTAATAACTGACCAACAGGTTCATTTTTTAAAAAAGTCGATCCCCGTTGTTGACGCTAAGGATTGCGTCTCTTCTGGTGTCGTGAATGTTCGTGGTCAGCTGTAATAACTGACCAACAAGTTCGTTTTTTTAAAAAAAAAAGTCGATCCCCGTTGTTGACGCTAAGGATTGCGTCTCTTCTGGTGTCGTGGAATGTTCGTGGTCATTGTAATAACTGACCAACAAGTTCGTTTTTTTAAAAAAAAAAGTCGATCCCCGTTGTTGACGCTAAGGATTGCGTCTCTTCTGGTGTCGTGAATGTTCGTGGTCAGCTGTAATAACTGACCAACAGGTTCGTCGATCCCCGTTGCTGACGCTAGTGGAATTATTAATCGCAATTTGAGTGCTGATCTACCACGTGTTAGGCGGTCAAGGAAGACATCGTTAGGACACCTGCATATCTGATAAATAATAATATAAAAACAGCATACACGTCTCATGACCAAGCAGTGGGATTTCCATATGTACGCTGTCGCTTTACATTTTATATGATTTCAACGATATAAGATACCGGTTGAGAACCTCCTTTTAGCAGTCGGTTAATAAATAACTTTCACTTAGTAACGGACTAATGGAAGATTGTAGCAATACAAATAACTGCAAGTAGAAAATAACTTATCTACAGACAGCGTTAAACTTTATTAAACGCCGAAGCAAATTGAACTTTCTATGAGCATCGAACTCGGTACCTCTATCTATAAAAGCTCTTGTATCTTTTACTTTTTTATTATATAGAGGGTGACACAGTTCACTTGAGAGTAAACGACAATAATTCATCTTCTAGACTAGACAGAAATAAATTAAATTGAATCTGAAATGTATAAAATCTCTAACATGAGATTCAGTTTATCATTTATAATAATAACCGTAAGATTCTTAAACCGAAAACTCGTCGTTACAAGTTTACGACTATGTATTTGAACATCAGCAATCGCTAACCATCAAGTTAACCGTGTGCATATTTGTCACCATTCTATTTACTAAATTAACAACGTAAATATATTTTTATAACATGGTCAGTACTAAACATAATGACAAGCACAATCAATCGCATCCGCCTTTATAATTTTCAAGGATCCACGTAGGCAGTATGTGGATTTGAATGAAACTTGTTTCACGGATGATTTTATCGCGATTATCTTTAACTTTAATTTCCCGACGTTACAAGTTTTCGTAGGTTGAACAGAACTTATAGGTCACGGGGAGGAATAAAGTATTTGACGTCGCGACGTCATAGTTAAACCGAACTAACAGTGAGGATAAAAAAAAAACAAAATAAACACGAAAAGTACCGTAAAATTTGTGTGCCGCTGTGTTTCATCTAGGGATCCGGAGACGTTTATTACTGGTGACCAGGAATTCCATCTCAGTCCTCGATGGCGATAACGCTTCGGCATTATGATTCCTTGTCAAGGACGAATGTAGATGTCATGGGCCGCAGGAATCACTTGCCATCAGGTAAACTGTATGCTCGTTTCAAACTATCAATGTTTTAAAAATAAATAGCTTAATTCAATGTGCAATATTCGCGTAAATACTCGTATAAGGAATCATTAGATATATATTTATTTACCGTTCTCCAAAATTGAATACAATATACACTTAAGTATTAAAAAAAATATTACCATCGACTGTGTTTGATCAATTACATAATTTTTTCTGTACTGTTGCAGTAGGTGTAAGACATGATTATGACACTCTACTGACCCATATCGATGTGTCTTCAACTGCTCAGGGTATATTATAGTCCCTTAAGTATTAACGTAAACACAAAGGCAATTAATGAATTGCCGTCCCATTCCCTTCCCCGGTGTATTTCATGTACATTAAGATCGGAGGAACATCGAATTCGAATGCAGCATCGGGGACACGGGACATGTAACACATTCGGACCCGAAAACTAACACTTTTTTGCTTTACAAATAATGTTACACGCCAACGAATCGCATCGACACTAGCACATGCAACTGTCCTAACATAATCGTGGTTAAACGGTGAAAATGACCATTTCTTTTTTTTTTATAGAATAGGTGGCAAATGAACACGCAGCCCATGGACATCCGGAACACCAGCGAAGTCGCAAATGCGTTGACGGCGTTTAAGAATACTGAATGTTATTTTTTGAAATTAAAGTGTTATTTACTCTTATTATAAATAAATAAATTAACATAAAAAAGAAAGGTGTAGGTTCTTTTCTTGAAGGTCCCTGAGTCGTATCGGTTCGAAAACACCGCTGGCGACAGCTGATTCCACAGAGTAGTTAGCGTGAAACGCACAGATTGCCAATCATTGAGATGATGAGGATGAAATTTTGAATTGTGTCGTATAGAAGAAGTAATTATGTTATTTTAACTTTAAATTGTATCATTTTAATATTTAACTAACGATATATTATCTTAATTCACGATAGCTCAATATTTTAATCACGGTCCGTAACAAAGCAAGTTCGATCCTCGATGCAATTAAACTATTTAAGTGATGTAAATTAATACGTACTCGGTTAAGGTAAACACATCGTGTTGAAACATGCCTGATAAATTAATATAAATGAAATCATTGAAGCCGTGTGAAGTTATCCAATCTTCAGTGGAACTGCGTGGTGGACTTTTTTTTTATTTTATTATATTAAAAGTAAGTAAGCAAATAAGCACAGAGTTCACGAGATTGTAAATGATTCCTGCAGCCCATGACCTCTACACTCATCCTTGACAAGGAACCATAACGCAGATGCGTTGTCACCCTTGAGGACTGAGATGGAACGCCCCGTCACCAGTTAGTGGGCTAATACTTCACTTTTTTATCTTATCTTCATAAAACAGACACGTGATATTTAAAAATAAAACATATAGTCATGCAACCTGTGACCTATTTACAGAATAACATTGTTTCCATGTTAATGTCTACATTTGCATGTAATTAGTTAGGCACGAATGTTGGAAAATAGGTTAAATAAATCAGTTATTAATTCCGTGTGCTTACACGATCGAATGCTTTAGATTCTTATGGTTTATGTAACGGTGACAAACAAGCACACAGTTCACGTTATTGTAAATGATAATTGCGGTCCATAAAAGTCCATCCGAGGCAAATATTAAAGATGCGTTGTCACCCCCGAGGACTGAAATGCCTAATTATCTGTAATCGGTACGTGATGCTCACAATATACAGGAGCTGCAGAGATTATTCCTGGCTGCGGCATGAATGGGTCGGCTTGACCGATAACCTTCATAGAATGCTAGCGTAAAATATCAGAATGAAGCTGCTTTATTTTGTCTAACGGATGCAGGGTTTCGGAGACCTTTACTATCGGCGGTGAATCAGGTCCTCCTTATCCTGGATTGTTGGTATCATGAACTGCAGGAATCATTCACTATCAAATAAACTGTGTGCTCATGTTGGCATTCTATATATGATAAATACCGGACAACTCTTGGATTTTGTAACTTGTTATTTAAAAAAAATAAAGAGCAGCTTCTCGCTAGCAGCTGCCTGCCGAAGCGGTGGTCCTATTAGCTATCTTGACGATTCAAAAGTGTTTTGTATAAACCTACTTAAATAAAGCTTTTGATTTCGATTTGATGAGAGTGACAAACAAACATACACTCTATTTGATGGTAAGTCGTGCCTAACGCCTATGATACCCACGTCTGCCCTCGACATGTCCTCAGAATGCACATCATCCCTGAGGATTAGAAGGGATGACTCATTTGAAGTAATTGATAGTGTCTTTGGTAGCTTACAATCTACCATACGGAACATAGCAGCATCGGCTCGGGGATACTGCATCCGTGAGTCCAGTAACTAGTGAAGCTGTCTCACAGAGATTAAGACTGAGCCACCCACATCCATCGTCTTCTTTCTTGTTTTTTCTGGCAGATGGCCACTGTTATCCCGAGGAACTTGAAGTTTCGTCGGGTTGATTTGCATAGATCGTCACTCCAACTAGTGCGGGGTCGTCAACACAACAATTTGTGTTATACAAATTTTGTAGTTCGTCTGGAAATAGAACCGATCCGAGATTTGAGATGTAAGATTAGGTGACATACATGACAATAAGTGAACCAAGGTTCGGAAACACAGCTGTCGCAAATAAGACTAAGGGTCATTGAAGAAAAGAGCCTACACATGAAGGCCGGCAACACATTTGAGACTCCTCTGGTATTGCGGATGGAACATGGAACCCAAGAACTACCTCTACAACTTACAGCTCATTCACACACCATGCAATACACAGAACAAGTAGCAAGATAAACAGCAATTTGTCGCTGGTTAAAAAACAAACGTACCATTAATCTTACATTTACCACTCGACAAAGAAGTTCCCATATCGTGCAATACAGATTTCTTGACGAAAAACTCGGCTGTAAAAAAAAAGTAAAAAATTCACCGGCCTAATACCGCCTGCGTCATGTCAAGCGACGACGGCGCGGTGCACATGGTCTTAAATTCACAAGGTCTCGTTTTATATAATTTTTTAATTTTTTAAATTTTTGACTCTAATACTATAGTAAAAATAAAATCATATTCGAATTGAATACGAATTTAATACTTTAAAAATTAACTAAGCATGTAATACAAAATATTAAAAAAATATATTCAGTGTATTAATTGTAGTGAAAAAACATTTATATTAAATTTGAGATAGAAGACAACTTTCTGTTATACAGTTATGTAATATTTTATCACAAGATTAACTTCGAAGATATAACTCACGGTTCCAACCTCATTTATTGCGAACCTGTCGTTGCATTCCGTCGCACACGAGTTCCCGCTGTCTTGTCGAAACACAAAATTTTCACTGCTGCAAGGTATAATAATTATATACCTTATTAATAAGCTATAAGAGTCACTGTTATGTTTAGCTGATAAGGAAAAATTTTGGTACGCTAACGTTGTCGCGCGAATGGATATTCTAATTTCGAATTTTCGAAACTGGTCTTTATTTTTACAGCATTTAAGTCCATTGATGCGAACAAACATAACATTTTTAATAGTATTCAATTCTAAATCTTATAGTATTTGGTAATATGGTTTTCATAAAACGCATAAGTATTTTTGTATAGTAGTGACAAGCAATTTAATAATTTAAATGATTCAGTGTCTTATGGTGTAAGTGATAGAGTATAATATAAACGCAAATAATAAGTTTGCATTTTAACCCTTAAAAAGCTATCGACCTGGCTTTTTAGGTGTGCATTGTCTAGTTGAAATTGTCTCACGTCCAACGATCGGCCATGTTGGAAGAGATTGTTTAAATTTGACCTAATTCTGGCTTTATTTAGCCATTTTATGTTTATTGCTTTTTGCTGTGTCACCGAACTTTCCAAACAACTTAAAATATAGCGTCTAACGATATATTATTAATTTTGGAACACATACTGAAGTATAATAAAAAAAATGGTGGCACCGAACTAAAGAGTGAAAATAAAAAATAAACTTTATTTATTTGAACAATAATTGATGCTTGTCACTAATTTAAAATTAACTTAAAATGTAGTGTCGTATTTTGTTGAGGAATCTAGTATAGATTTACAATCATTACGATTTTATTTAATTTATTTATTCGCGATACCCCCATGACAATGACCGGTTCTCTCCAGTCCATACAGATAGAACCGTCGCTGGAGTTGCTTACGCCACTACTTCTTTTCCGAGCCGAGGTACAGCCCTCTCGAGCACCCTCGAGTCAGACGCTCTCGCGAAACAGGGTGGAGTTCCAAGCAAGGCTCCCTCTCGGGAGCTCTTGTGCTGGTTACTCATATATAAAGGTATCGACTGAGTACCATATGCGGTGAAACTGTAAAAGCCCTCGGGCTAACAGCGGCCATCAGCCCGAAAAAACATGATTATGGTTCTAATCATTATAAAAAAAATCTCATCTAGATTCTGTTGACGCTGTTAGCCTACGCAGCTCTTACAGCTTCATCGGACACAGGGCTAACGGAACCGAGGGGTCCGTGAGTTGAGAGCTGAAAAAAAAATTTAAAAAAAATCTCTGAAACCCTACGAATGTAAATACACGTTCCTTTCCGTGTTTACTGAAGCCCACAGAAAAGTCTCTCAGAAAGTTTTCCTAAGCCTTTCCAAAGTATAAAAATTTAAATGTATTGAGATGTCATTGTTACATAGAGGAGGGCACTACTAGAACACTTTTATAAAATAAATTTTACAAAAAAATGCAAACAAGCCAGTGTCAAAGTGCTCATAGACTCCAAGATTGTTGGCGACAGACAAAAAAATAACCAGAAAGTTATTGTTTAATCTGTGGATATAGGATTCTCTTCAAGTGAACAGATATTAAAGTTAATTAAGCAGAAATCACAATGATAATCTTTTGTAAGCGCCCCTGAGTTTCTTGTCAAGGGAGCCGTCATATTTAGAAATGACGTTAGATTCATTTGATAATTCTAAATTTACAAAAGCAGATATATTTCAAACTTAAATTTATGAGTATCATCCTTTTATCAAAGGGTCTGCTTGACTAGAGAAGGAGTACGCTTTCAACTTGAAAAAGCTTTCACGATTCTATTTATTATGGTGAGTGAAAGAGACAGAGAAAATTAGCGGTGAGCCTTTCTCTCTTGCACAATTTTGTATTTGTCGTTGACTTTAGTACAACATATATAAAAACAAAAACATAAAGTATTTAGATGCTTTATCTACATAAAAAAAATTAAATGCTATTCATTGATAAGGGCATCAATTTAGAACGGCTGAAACGATTTAGTTATTTTATTTAAATATGTTCTTAATAGTCCGTAGGTTGGTAAGAAAAATTGGTACAATTTTTTTTATTACATTGAGAGTAACCAACAAGCACACAGTTCACCCGAGGCCCGTGACATCTACATTTATTCTTAACGAGGAATCATAATGCAAATGCGTTGTCACCCTTGAGGACTGAGATGGAATGCCTCGTCACCAGAAATAAGGTTAACCGAATCCCTGCACTCATCAGACGAATCACAACAGTATGAAAGGACAGCATGAATGTTTCTAGCAGCGGAATTAATGGCTCAACTCGATCCGGGTAGGACCAAGTCCTCGCAGATTACCAGCGTGATATAGCAGCATAATGCTTTATGTTACTCTGAATATAATAATAAAAAAAAAGGTTGGAGTGGTGGAATATTAGTGATGATAATTATTCCCTTTACTATTCCCTATACCCCTTCCCTATTCCGAAGTTATGCGTGTGCAATAAAATCGGAGGCAGGTTCAGATTATATGCAGTATCAGAGACACGGGACATTCACACAACTCACGCAGACCTGAAAAAGAACAATTTGTTATATTGTGTTTATTACCCCACGGCTGGTAATCGAACCCGGAACATGCAACGCAACAGCTAAGTACTCTAAGCACTACACCAAGCGGCCTCAAATGACGACTGTGTAGTGATTGACAATTGTTTACCGTATTTTCCATTTACCGGCATTGTGTGCTTTATAGTCACCCTAGTGACATAAAAAAAAACTGAAATAAAGATAACGATCTCTTATCACACCGGATGACAGTGAGATTACTCCGTTTTCAGTAAACGGTTCACCGATTCCGTCATCTAATACTCGGTAGAAGTAAACCGTTATATCGCGTTTTTTTTTCAAATAAAATTATATATATATATATATATATATATATATATATATTTCGAGCTATGTATGTACATATGTTTTGCTGTGAGTAATGAGACAATTAGTCAAAAAGTTAAATAAATAATAAAGTTATATCATGTTATTGTACTTTGTAAATTTTTCATTGTACTCATTGTTGGAAAACCCAATAGAGTAAATAAATAAAACTAGATGCAGATTGGTCTCATTATGTTCGACAGTGGTAGAGGTACACTGCATCTTGTATCTAGCTGCAGAATGAATTCACAGTTCGACCGGGGTAGGACCACGCCCACAGAATACCAACGTAAAATAGTAACATAGCGTGTTTCGTCTGGTGAGTGAAGGAGGAGGAGGGTGAGGATTTCCTCTCGGTCATCAAGGGACAACGCATCTGCATTATGACTCCTTGTCAATGATGAATGTAAATGGAATGGACCGCGGGAGTCACATACCATTAGGTGAACTGTATGCTCACTTGTTACTCTCAATGTAAAAAAATAATAATGTGTTGCTATGTCGAAATATGATAATAAAAAAGAAAATCTATTCGGATTACCAGCAGCAGCCGGCGGATGATTTAGACTTATTTTTATTAATTCACATTTCTGCGACGGGTGACTTACTTAAATAATCATAATGAATCTACAGATTATTCATTACTCAGGTCCAAGACACGTGAGAATACGTCAACACAAACGCAACCTTCTGAGAACGGCCATTCCAAAAGGCGGTCAGTTGGTGACGAATAACAATGGACACCGAAACCAAGTCTACATAACGGTGGACTTCAATATTCATGAGGCGTCCCGTTCGGACGATAAATCCGTGGACCGCTTTTATGTACGCCGCTTTTGAGGCCCTTTTTCAACATCCGGCCGGGACGGGAGGAATATTAGGATTACCAGCTATATTGGTGTTTCGAGGACATCCTACTAAAGTCTAAACACCGTTGTACTTGTGCGTTAACATTTATATCTATTTTGAAACTATTACTTAGATATAATTAAAAACTATTATACATTTAGTTACACTAAATGTGTATTGTTTTTTCTAATATATACTATTTGGAACGAGAAGAAAGAGTTATCGATTAATTTTTTTAGTCACCATTAAATAAAAACTCCAATATATCGCACATAGCCCCTACTTACTTAGTTAGTACTTAGGTAAGTTATTATACGTAAACTTTAAGCTCAACTGATCCTATTTATCAATTGTTAAATACATGTATTTCAGCTCGAGGTTCGATTTAATTAAAAAAATTGAGCATAGCCCCATGTGAAATCATTGCGGGTTAGAGGCTTAAATATATATCTAAAAATGATTTCTATATGTATATCTTTAAATAACTTTGGTGTTATATTTCTTTTGGCACGTTGCAGCAAAACTTTTAGCAGGCAGCGCAAGTTGTCGTGGTAATATTACTACGAAATTATGTAGTTACTCGTAACCTTCTTATATAATTAAACGTACATAATAAATTCGATATAAAAGAATCACTAAAAATATTTTATTATTTTTTTAACTTTATAAAATTAAATATCATTTTAATTTAATGTTGTTTTTTTATGAAACATTATTTTTTATTGTATTGGATATCTTTTTACGATCATTTTGTTATTTATCCAATTTACATTTGAAAGAGGATTATTTTTTAGGTAACCATAATGGACTACCTCTTTCGTTCTAAAGGGCGCATATTCTCACACATATTTCGTGAGTTACCTCACAACCTAATTTATTAATGTAACATAAATATATGGCCCAAGAGGAGCCTAATTAAAAGTTAGGTGTATCGCAATAATTATTAAAACTATATTATTATGTATTAAATATTAAACATTAATCATTTGGTTTCGCCGTTGGCAAATTGCTATGATGTTAGTATTCGTATAAATACTCGTAGCGTATTTAAAGTGAAAACATTGCCCCAAATGTATTACTTTCTATTGTATATTTTATGTATTATTTCTGATGCTTTTTCTGTACGGCAGTTCCTTTGTATTAGCCAGTGACTTGGTCATCAAAAAAATTCATTAATAATTCTCAGAAGACAAACAAAAGAAAGAGTCAGAAAATAACAGCATGTAAAAGACGAAATACAAGGAATTATCTGTATATCTTTTTGTATGTGTTGTTTTATTTTTTTAATATTTTTTAAAACTATACTGTTTCAATGTTATACTTAGTAGTGCGTGCAATTATAAAAACCAAAATAGAATAAGTCCATTAAATATAAAAATAGTGGCAACCCTATCGAAATGCTGTCAAATATGAAAATGAATTAGGAGTTTTTTTTTTCATGTCAACACAACAATAGAAAGGGATTGTTTCGGCGGGTACAAAGCCTACTTTTCGACGGGTCGATGTAAAATTCCGAAGGTCTTCGAATAGTTTCGCAGTTTCAACGTGTAATTATAATATTGCCGATACCAAGACCTTCAAAGACACCGACAATAACGTCGTTCGGTAAACTTGCCCGTAGTTAATGTGGAAGTTAAAACAATAAATATTGTTTTAACTACTATAATGTTACTGTTATAAAATTAAGAACAGATCATATAGATAATATTATATTTATATTATTAGAGAACAAAGAAAGTTTACGAACCTAATTCTTGTGACATATTACCAAATGTTGATTGTTTTGTTTAATAACAAAAATAAATAGGTGTTAATTTATTTTTGATCAAAATCCAAAATCCGGTGAACTGTTAGTTGGTTGGTCACCCTTAATATCATAAAACAAAAATGTTGTAAACTCTTATTTAATTAGTCTATTTCTATTGATACATAGCTGATATTAAGATAAATCTACGGTGCTAATAACTATAATATTTATATGTATATTGATAATGAAAAATAAATAATAACAAAATAGAACTTACGACATTTTGACATATTATATTTATTTGTCATAACATCGTTAAGAATTATAAAATATTGAATATTTTTAATATTTCATAGTTCAAAGAAGAACGTTTTTATGAAAGTTACCAAAAGTGCCCGAATATCGCTACCAATACGTAGCGATATTCGGGCAACACAATCAATGTTAAAATGACAGTTCAATGACATCTGTCAAATAGCAACTCGCACGAGTTTTTTTTTATAGACATACGAGGAAAATAAATATAAGTGTCACCTGATAGTGTGATAACATTAGTCGTTTCAAGGGGCGAGAAGATAAGATCAAAGTGATAAAAAAAGGTAATAGTTCACAACCGTGAACCGGCCCATGACTTATATTTCAATTCTTAGATGATGCATGTATAGTATCATACTCCTCATCACGTTCTCTTAGACGAAAGGTCTCGTCACCTATAATTGAGTCCCCTGTACCTCGTCACTAACCATACGAAACACAGTAGCGTTACGTTGGTTTGTTTATATTATTAGTTTTGAACAAATGAGCATATAGTTCATCTAATAGTAAGTGATAACAGCGTCTAATGATGTCTACATATATCTTCAACAAACAAAGATTCGATGACACCGCTCGAGCTAAGAAACGTGGTCTACCACTGGAAAAATTCGTTTGCTTTCATGTATCTAGTGTTTGTATTGCGACATGTTTTTTTATATTATCTTGACTCTTTCCAAGCTTGTTTTTCAACTTAACGAAATACCCTCAGTGATGAGAATTTATAAACGTATAATTTTTAAAATTCGTACACACTCGTTAATAAAATATGATTGAATCTAGCATTTCTTATTAACTGTGTTAGTGCTTATATTATAATATTAAATTTTTACGACGTAAAATTAAAATTTTGAAAGCTTATGTAATTCAGATTCATAAAATTAGCTCTTAAACGGTAACCAAGCTGGAAGTGTCAGTTACAATCAGTAGAATTGAAATTAATTCAGACAGATTTCATATCATATTCATCTCTATATATGTATAGATCTATATATACATATGTATATACTGGGTATTAAGAGACCGCTTCAGAAAACGAAGACAGACGATAGTACTAATGACATCTTGGATGATGGGACGGAAAAAAATCGATCCTGATTAAAAAAATCATATTTTTAAAACGTTTTATTAGTATTATTTACGCTCCATCATGTTAGTACAGCTAAATGAAACGATAGTTTCATAAAATATACATTACTTTACTAAAAAAACCAGCAATGAAACACAAAATCAAAAAAGCTGATGCTCGGATCAACGAACGCACGGGCGCAACTGTCTCAAAAACTAAAAATACTCAACATAATAATCAATCCCGCCAAAACAAACCGCTGCTTTTGCGGTGGGCCGCGGACACCGTTGACAGCATTTTGATCATTTGCACAGATCAATAAAGCGTTAGACATTCCCAACTTTAGCTTAGTTAGTAACCCAAACTTAGTTATCCCTACTGACTAGTCTTTTTATAGAATTAAAAAGTTATAACTCTAATTATTTAATACAACTATACAATCAATTGTACCCTGACGTAACAAGAAGCTCGTCACTACAAAATTGATATTAGAATATTAAATTAACCTAATTAGATACTCACTTACAAAATTATAAGACTATTTAGTCTTTATCTTTGATTTTGTAAAAGAAATTAAAAATGAAATGGTATAGAATAGTTTGATAGTTAAAATTAATTTCAATTATAGTATTAAAATATTATACTTATACTTTATGTTAAAAGACTTTCCGTTTTTAGTCCGTCCAATACCAAAATTTGAACACAGGTAGGTACGTCACATCTATCTAAAATTACTTGCAATTGTTATTGTGAACGCCGCCTCTAATTCTTTTATGGCGTGCGCCGTACCCGGGCTTTCTTTGGTCCGAGCATCAGCTGTTTTTGATTTTGTGTTTCATTGCTGGTTTTTTTTTTAGTAATGTAATGTATTTTTTATGAAACTATCGTTTCATGTAGCTGTACTTACATGATGGAGCGTTAATAATGCTAATAAAACGTTTTAAAAATATGTTATAATATATTTTTTTTAATCAGGATCGATTTTTTTCCGTCTCAACATCAAAGGTTTCATTAGTACTATCGTTTCTCTTCGTTTTCGGAAGTGGTCTCCTAATACCCACCATATAAATGGATTATGTATGTATAGATCATATATGTATATATATATATATATATATATATATATATATATATATACGCGCTAATATATATATAATATAATATATATATATATATATGTGTGTATATATAATTTTTTATGACATTTAGTAAGCAGTCGATATCCTGGAATAAAGATAACTAAGTTTAATGAGTATGTCTATTATTATAGACAAGAGCTAGTATTTTCACGATCATTAAATATTTTGGTTTTTATTTTTTCTTCTATTAGCGCGTCTCAATAACATTATCTTAGTCGACGCATTTTAAACGGAGTCGACGGGCAATAAATGTCACTGACAGTAGGAATGTGCACACAATGCAACCCGTTATCGATACTTAGCTACCTGCGCACACGGGGTCGATGCGTCATCGTGAACTTCATTATCACTCTGACTCCTGATTGGTCGTTATGAGTAAGGGTTGTTGTTTTTCTAAAAATATAAGATTTTTTGTTGACACTCATTACATTACTTCCGCTTCGTTACGCAATACGCACAATGGAGAATTTATTTTCTAACGTGGTTTAAAAGAAATTAAACTGTGACATCAAGCTCAAGCTCAGGCTGTAATTTACAAAGTGTTTCTGTTTTTAAAAGAATTGAAAACTGACCCCGAGAAAAAAGCTTGCCTTATTTTTAATAATCTACGAGAGCTTGCAGCACTGTGGAGTGGAGTTAGTATAGCGACCGTGGATCGAATAATAACATTACGTGGAAACAAACATTTTATCTTAAAAATTAAAAACTTTTATCTCCAGATAGCGAAAACTTATTCCTATTAATACTTAACATAATTTAATATATCGATCGTACCTATCCCGTTATCGATATGCACCTCTACAATTCTTACGCACATCACTATACCTCTCCATAAGGCCTGTAAGTGCGAGAGAGACAGACAGATAAATGTGATTTATGACCCGAAGCCTCAGTTCATAAAGCGTCGACTATAGCATAGAGCTACGCCGTTTGTTTCTAACTGCAGAATGAATGGTTCAGCTCGACCAAGGTATGACCACGCTCTCACAGAATATCAGCTTGAAATAGCAACATAATGCTGTGTATTTTGTCTGGTGAGTGAAGAGATCCGGAGACTTTTATTACTGGCGACGAGGCATTCCATTCCAGATAAATTATGTTAAGTACGGAAGTACAGAAGAATGAATAAGACGTTTCTGTTGCGTATTAATAATGTTAAAACTTAACTTAAACTTAAAACTTGAATAAAAGAATAGTCAATAACACAATAACAACAGATGTACACAAGAATAAATAAGAAGTTTCTGGAATTTACGTCAGTAAATAAATATAAATTAATGAATATTGACAACTTTAAACTAATTACAAAAGCGCATAAATAATCAATAATAATTACTACTAATTTATACTGAAAACTGTATTTTTTTTAAAAATGGCAACATTATACACTTACATAAATGTCCCTGGACAGAAGCGCTCATAGATTAAAAAAAAAACCGTACGCTACTGATGTTGCTGTTTATGCATACTGCATATGCATGATACTGGCAGTTTGTTATAAGCAGTAAATTCTTTCTTAAGATCCTAATAAAAATAAGGCATACTTTCCACAGATAGAACTAAGCTTCTTTTTAATAATTATAGCATTGGTATTAACATGTCAAAAATTCTCGTTATCGACTCCCAAACTAATGTTTGTGTTGTAAAATGTTTCATGTTATACATAGATAGAATTGCAGATTCGTGCCTCGTTAAGTTTTGAATTACTTCCCTTTTGGCTTTTTGCAGCTTATTTCCCATTCCATTTCGTACTTATATTTTACCATTGCTCTAATAATCTAATAGAATGTCTGTCGACTGCCGTGTATATGATATAAGAAATATTTAGGTAGTTTAGTGTATATATCTGCTGCTACGTTTTTTTAATGGTTGACTCTTGTTTCAGTTTTTTCTCGTTACTACACGAATGGGACGGCACGACCAAGGAAGAACCACGCCCTAACAGAATACCAGCGTTAAATAGGAGCATAACGCTGCTGTGTTTCGTCTGGTGAGTTTAGGGATGCGGAGACCATTATTACTGGTGACGATATGTTCCATCTCATTCCGCTGGGATGACAATCATCAAAACATCTGTATTATGATTCCTTATCGCGAATGAATGTTCTTGTGTGAATGTCATGGGAAATAATAAAAAATATGCTATCCAATACCGAGTTCCTGTTGACTTAATGTCTACATCTGAAATTTTCTCGTTTTTATTTCACAAACATTACACCTCAATAGTTACGACGATAAAAATAGAGAGAGATGGAGAACTCTTGCAGAGTACCAAATTGAGATGAAGGATCACACGGAGCCACGTCTTACGTATAAACTAGTTGAAGCATGAATATATCGAATTCACTTGCGAAGCATCACCCTTTTTTTTTTGGGATGGCTAGAATGTGGTAGCTGTGTTTTGTACTTATTTTTTGGTTTAAGAGACAGGGCATTTTAGTTCTCATGGACAATTCTACACTATGATTCCTTATCAAGGGTAAATGGTGGGTGGCAAATAATATAAATGAAATTTCCAAAATTATGCAAAACATTCGCCCGTGCAGTGGAAACATGCCTAACGAACAATTGAATTTTTAAAAAGCTACCTATTGGATATTGACATTTGAGAAATAATTAAAATTGCAAGTAACGAGAAACAGAATTTTAATTAATGTTAATCATCTATTCTGTCTGTTGATTACTTCGCCTAGTAATTAATTCTTTGATTCGTTGATACTTAGCGTTCTTTGTTTTGTTGACTCCACACGACTTATAATTATATTGTCACGTTGTTTTTTTTATACTGCGCATCATAAATTGTTGGTTCTAGGGTTTAACTGTGTTCTATTTTATTCCGTATTCGATACTCCTTCTGGACGTTCGTCCAATCTTATTGTATATACATTTGGACTAGAGAAAGAGATGACAAGACTCTGTGTTTGTGTGGACACTTAATAATCGTCAAAAGATATCGCTGTGGTCGAAATTGATCAAGATTACAATGTCTAAACAAATTTTTACTCCGAAGACTGGTGTCCTTTAAATATTATAAATCCTGGCTACTCTATCTACAAGTATTCAGTGTTGTCCATTAGAAAAATTGTCGTTAGAAGACAATTACAATAAGTAATTAACTAAGTACCTTCCACAATAGTAATTAAGTCTTTATATCAACGAGCGATCTCTTACTTTACTCTTTTTGTTCTTACAACAATGTGCAAATATTTTCTGTATAATCGTAGCATTTTACTAACTTAACTTTGAAGAGCATCTTTTTTTTTAATATATATGAATAACGCTGTTGTGCTAAAGGACCTTTACAACTTCACCTTTTTCAAACTCAATATAAATTTCTCCAGTGGTAGACACTGTATGAATGAAGAATGAATGGGTCAGCTCGACTGAGGTAAGACCATTCCCTCACAGAATACCAGAATAAAATGATGTTTTTCGTGTGTTCAGTGTAGGGATCCGGAGACCTTTGTTACTGGTGACGAGGCATTCCATCTCAGTCCTCAAGGGTGACAACGCGTCTGAATTATGATTCCTTTTCAAGGATGAATGTAGATGTCTGAGGCCGCAGGAATCACTTACCATCAGATGAAATGTATGCTCGTTTGTTACTTTCAATGTAATGAAAAAAAATTAAGGAAATCTAATCTAAGAAATTTCAATGAAAAAAGTAAGAATGTCGTCCAACTTTATTCTCAATAACCATTACCGGAAGAAATTCGGAACATTATTGCCCTTCTTAATTTTTAATATATCTATTTTGACATCTTTAGAATGGCAGTATAAGCCAGCAATTTTAACACGTATCATGGTATTGGGTTTGGTAACGTTCGCGCGTTCGCTCTCTTTATCCACATCCGAATTACTGACAAAATTATTTCAATTGACGCGTTCGCGCAGTCATTCGTTCACACCTTTATTTATAATATATATATATAAATATATATATATATATATATATATATATATATATATATATATATATATATATATATACATTAAGTGAATTTGAATGTTTGATATTAAAATATAATAATTAATAAGAAAACTAAGTATTAAACTGGAGTAGTATGTTGTCCAAGTTGGGAAGTGAACCCAGGATCATCTACGTAACATCCACAGGTAGTCTGGTTACTGCGCCACGCAGTCGTCAACAGACGCTGATAAAATTCATTACCTTTTCTATAGAATACTGTCCATGGTACCATTCTAAGTAGCGGAAGGTCGAATTACATAGGCGCGGGCTGCGACCTTACTCCGTCCCTATTCTGTGTACGTAACTATATGTACATCGGGGCCGAAGCCATTTGTGTCTATGCTAAATAGAATATAAATTTTTGCGGCAAGCATTTCGTATAACTCTTTTGTATGTCGTGTTCGAAATATTTTAAAACAAACCAAAAACTTATTCTTGATCGAATTTAATGTGTAATAAGCAAAAGTTTCTTTAGTGTTAGAGCTACACTGCGGTGTGTTTCAAGCTCCTTAATGAATAGGTCAACTCGACTGGCGCAGGACCATGCGCTCACAGAATACCAGGGTATAAAAGCAGCATAATTTTGCTGTGTTTCGTCAGGTGAGTGCAGGAATCTGGAGACCTTTGTTACTGACATACCATCTCAGTCCTCAAGGGTGACAACGCAACTGCATTATGATTCCTAATCAAGGATGAATGTAGATGTCATGGGCCGCAGGAATCACACTTACCATCGGGTGTACCGTGTGCTCGTTTGTTACTCTTAATGATATAAAACGAAAAATAGAAAAAAGCAAAATAACAAAGAACAACGTTTCAGTATATTCATAATATACCAATTAAAATGTTGAAAAAAATAAAATTATACGTAGATACCTACGTACAAATCAAATGTCGCTAGAAAGAATAAATCTTCAATTGCTCTTTCGTCTGGTCAGTGAAATGATGGCCATGGCCCCACCGACCTTCAGGTCATACGGGCAGCGCCTGCAGTTTGGCCATTGCTCGCCTCTGCACGCGTCTTTCTTGACTCCCTACAAATTATTTTACTCTTCTTCTTCTTATATTTACACTCTCCTCCTTCTGGGGCTGGACGACACGCCGAGTAGAGAGAGTAGAAGTCCAGGTCACATTTTTTTTATAGTTCGCCCATGAACATGCGTAACACTAGAGAAGTCGCAGATGCGCTGCCGTCTCTCCATTCCATCTTAGTCCTACGAAGTGAATTCTGCATTATTGATTCTTTGTCGATTAACTATGTGAACGGTATAGGCAACAGGAATCATACCCTCAACTATGAACTCGTTAGTCAATTCATAATTTTTTTTAATCATTAAACGCAAAGTATTTTTATTTTCCTTTTAGTTTAGTTACCACATATTTAGGTGCACAGTTAGTAATTGTCTTCACAAATAATATTACATAGAAATTGATGAAAGTTTTTTTAAGCATTTTAAAAGTATATATTTATCGTTAAGAAATATAATAAAATCTATAATAAAACACAATTACGGATTTTATGACAGAAATCGGTTTTACTATCCGCCATTACTTTTTGTTTCGTCGAAAAATTTAACAATAGTGCACTAAAACAGATGTATAGTGGGATTCAATAAAACTTTTTAAACAATTCTCGAACGCTAATTCCAAAACAATAGGAACTAAAGTTATACAGTTATTACTCAAGCTGTAAAAGACATTCCTTTTATACTTAACGGTTTATAATAAAGACTTTTATGGTAACTTTAAGCGCGTTAAGTTTCTAAAAGTAATATTAAGATATGTTTAAGTTTATGGATATATTACAATGACAATAACTCTATCTACGGTTAGTTATATGTGAGATTATGAAAATTAAATATCACTTACAAACACAAAAACACACTAATAAATACATACATTTATTTGTATGATTTAAAAATCTCATTTATCTCTACAATATATATACACACATATATATATATATATATATATATATATATATATGTATATATATATATATATGTATATATATATGTATATATATATATATATATATATATATTTATATTTAGGTTAATGGTGATCTAAGTGCAGGCTTCGACTTAGTTGAGTTTCCAGATTTCCTACACATTACATCTATAATACGTCAATGTTTCAATAAATACATTGTTTATTTTAGAGCAATTTAAGTTCAAAAACCCATCGGTTTTCTTTTTCGGTTTCGGTCAGCGCTTATGGCGCTTAGTCGGGACCTCTATTAATGGGTAACCAGCACAAGGTCTCCCAAGAGGGAGCCTCGGCTTGGACCATTGCCCGTTGCGCAAGAGCGTCTGACTCCAGGGTGCCCGAGCGGGCCGAACCTTGGCTCTACCAGTTGCTTCTGACTATGGATTATTTAAGTTCATAACTCTATTATTTTTATATCTATTATCACCCATCGGTGTGGTTATAACTTGTTTTATTTCCCAATTGCCACAGGAGGGCAATGTTTTTCACCTTTATGTATGTATATTTCTTTGGTACGCTCTGTAACCTAAACGTTGATAAATTTTAACATATGAGGTGTCGTTAGATTCGTCTCAATTGTGAGAGTTAAATATATTATATAATATAATATTTATATCCTATATGGTATCGGAAATCAAAACCCCTGTTTTCATGTTGATGTTAATTAAAAAAAAAAATATTAATTATCGTCATAAATAATATATTTTAAAACAAGCTCTAAGCAAAAGTATCTAAATGCCTTGTATTTTTATACGAATTGATGGATAGTAAAATGATATGTAGTGACATTTTTCATAACAGAACATACATAGGTACCTGTTCCCCACAAAATTCCACGCAAACAAATTCTTAAAAACATTCACACGCCGTTTGCAAGAAACGAATTCACCAGTTGTAAGAATGTGCAATGAGTTTAATTAACTTAATGCCCCATGCCGACAACATCGTTATATTTAAGGACTCATCTCTTTATTATAAAAATTAATACTCTATATTGTAATATTTCCGATGATTTTTATAATAGTTTAAGCATTAATTATATAAGAATATGTAATAATCGACCTAAAGTTGTCCATGCCTGTTATTGTTGTTTATGTATTGATTTATGTAATACGTTGCAGTTTGTTTTTAGCTGCAGATCGAATGGGACAGCTCGACCGTGGTAGGACTACGCCCTCATAGAATACCAGCGTAAAATAACAGCATAATGTTGCTGATTGCTCTGGTGCGTGTAGGGATCCGGAGATCTTTATTACTGATGACGAGTAAAAGACATATGCATTATGATTCCTTGTAGATATCAAGGGCCGCAGATATTACTTACCACAAGATGAACTGTGTGCTCGTTTGTTCCTCGCAACGTAATAAAAAAATATGTTTATTGTTGATATGTCTAAGTAAAGAAATAAAAAAGAATTATCAATATATGGTCAAACAATAACCTTAGCGACGTATTTGTACCCTTATCCCTTATCTGGATATTACAGAAAGTGCAAATTACGAGGATTCCTGATGCAAAAGGAAGGTTTGTCTTCCTAATTGATATATATATATATATATATATATATATATATATATATACATACAATAACACAGTCCAGGAAACTGTTCCGATAGCTGGTCTCACACAATAGCATTATTTGCATTGTATAATCTGTGGTGGTCATTGGCGCGTTTTTCAGGCCATTGTTATCAATAGGAAAATAAAAAAAAATGCTGTCATAATACAACACTGGTAAAAAGTTAGCTAGCGGTCGACAAAAAAAAACTACACTCACATAATGTAATGTGAAATGTAAAATATGATATTTGCTTATGTATGTACATTTATAAATGTGTTATGTATATCTCAATACAATGTTGAGAAACAAACATATGAAGATACAGGGTACGTAGAGGGCACAATTTACGTGTGTATTGTTTTATGAAGGGCTTGGACTCTGCTGGCCTCTAGCTTTCAACTATTAAGTGTAGCATCAAATAATATCTTGAATTAAACACGACGGGAAGCACAAAATGTGTCTCCACCTTCCTTAACAAACTTGGCGACGCACAATGACGCCTGAACCGCAGTATCTAGGGCGTATTCGTAGCCAACTATGCTGCTACAACAGTGCTGTATATTCAACGTGTCAGAACGGATTTTAGCTGCATCTTTCATCATTCAGAGACCCAATAATAACTGATGAATTCTGTAAATATATAAAATCTTGAACCCTTCTTGAGTATCGATGTAGAATACAATGTCATCATTTACCATCAGGTGAACTGATTGCTCGTCACGCAATATAAAAAATGAGTCGAGCATGCAATTCATCCTCGTTATTGAATGTGTTATCTTATGTTGACTTGATAGATTCTTGACGCTTTGTCCCTACCCCTCAAAGAAATCTAATCTTAAATATACGAATCGGAAACGATTTTTTATAAAATAAAACTTGAATTAATATTTGATCAAATGTAAAATAACATTTAATTTCCACCATATCACGATAAATAATAAGGTTTCCGCACTAAAAAACCATTTATCGAGCAAAGTTTGACATTAACTGTCAACAATTAATGCCGCGCGGGATATTTATTTGACGTTCCGAAATGTCAAATTGATAAAAGAAATAGATTTCGAGCTTTGTTTGCTTTTAAATATGCGTTTGTATAATATATTTTTGATGAAATTATATGATGGTTTCATGAATGGTTATGTGATGATGTAATAAATTGCAGGTGCAAGCTTCTTAAAAACCGGAGCCATATCTTAGTATATTTTAATGTATGTATATTGAACATAACATAAAATTTAAACTAACATGGGTCGTAAATTAAGTATTCTATATCAAAGTATATAATATTCATCTGAGGACTGAGATAAAAGCAGCATTATGCTATTTTACGCTGGTATTCGGTGGGGGCGTTCTCCTTGATCACTCATTCGTGCAGCAACTAGCTTAATCAAAATGACACCAATCTTGTATTTATTTAATTAATAATTTTAGGAGAACTTGAACTACTTATTGTTCCCACATATTTGTAACAACTTAAAATAAATGCAAGTGAGTTGTTATTATAAATAATATGTTACATTTATTATTCCACCCGTCAATAGTATAATTATTTCATTTAAATTGCGCCGTTCATGTGTACATTCCCTTGTGTCAATGTGTATTTAATAATGTTATTATTCCCTACTATACCCCGGCAGCTGGTCTGTTGATTGGAAAAATATAGTAAATTAATATAAAGTTGAATAAATTAATATTTATAGCCAGGAAATCAATATCAAAAGACATTTAATTATAATATTTTTAATTATTGTCCAAACAATATTCTGGTGAGTTCTTTAACTTTCCGTCTCGGGAACCCTTGTGCAGGCTACCCTCAAGCGTTTTTTCGACCACGGCTATCTTTTGGTTGTTTCCAGGTGTCATCGACAGCCGTGTTCGTTATATTATAGCGGCATAAATATTGTTAGTTATCCTATCCACTGTTTATCACACGGCTGGGAATGGAACCGAGGATCAACTATTCAGCAGACTAGCATTCTAACTAGGCCACACGACTGTCATATCTTACATTGTATAAAAATTATTACACTATTTACGATGAAGTATAAAGTTAAATAGTAACCAAGAGATCGGACTCACAATTAACAGCCAGACTCGAATCCAGACTGGTTTATACTTGACACATTGTTATATAGGTTTTATGTTCTAAAAATATTACTTGCTTATTTATGTTCACTAAATGTGGAATATTTAAAGATGGAAAATAGAATTTTCTCCTTTTAAGATAAAATAACTTGTTTTTTTTTTGTAAATTATTTTTTTATATTCCTTTAACTGTAATTGTAAAATATCGTCATTTCCTTTTACTTGAATATAATAAAAAAATATTAAGTATATGACTTTATTTTTAATTAAAGACAGCTGACGGCATGTGCGTTTGTTTGTTTTTCTTTAATAAAGTATTATGTAGATCTGACATCAACATACACTTGTAAGAAACGGAATATATTCACAGTATATACGATTGCTAGGAAATTAATAACCAACCATTTTTTTTATAGAATAGGTGGCAAACGAGCGAGCAGCTCACCTGATGGTATGTGATTACTGCCACCTATGGATCACATACATCCGCCACACCAGAGGAGAAGAGATCGCTGCGCTGCCGGCCTTTAAGAAAGGTGTAGGCTCTTTTCTTGAAGGTCCCACGTCGTATCGGTTCGTATGTAAAGCTGGCGGCAGCCGATTCCACAGAATAGTTGTGTGTGGCAGAAAATTTCGCGTAAACCGCACAGTGGTGGATTGCCAAACATCAAGATGACGAGGATGAATTCTGTCGTGACGTACGATGTTTAAACACAAAGGCTGGAAAATAAAGAACGACTATTTGACAGAAGCAAATTATAAAAATGTTTGTTAATTTTAACCCTAAAAACTAGTTTTTTTTATATATCCATCTCTATATATATATATATATATATATACATAATAATAATAACTTAGCATTGCTTGCTATCAGATGAACTGTGTGCTAGTTTATCACCGAATAATTACATAAAGATATCAATATTCACCAGTAGTGAAGCTTTTGATATATTCGATTTATTTATGCGCATCCCCCAGCCCAGTTAAGAAAGATGGCACCTACTTTCATCCTCCATATGGAATCATCCGCTAGACTGGGGAAAGATCACGCGCAATACCCCGTGTGAACGTGCAGCATAGCGCTCCTGTGTTTCGTATATCAATCGTATCATATTCGCCTATTACATGTAACGTCAGCTATTCAATCGCAATCCTCAGAAATGGCAACGCATCTGCAACCTGAATCTTTGTTGACGATCATGCAAACGTCATAGGCGGCAGTTCTAATTCTAATTACCATCATTGTTTGCTACTGTGTCATCTCTCATATTATTTTAAAAAGAAAACAAGCCTACGTAGCATTACATAATGATTGATTCGAAGCGTTTATCGAACGTAATGCGTTAGCAGAGAATGTTGGGGACGAAAATAAATGTACATTTTATTTATTTCTTAATTTTCGTTTATGAATTATGGAATTCCCCAAATGTGTTTTTTCCTTGTAATAATATCATATTGCTTCTTTTCTTTTCTTACAGTTTTTTTAACTCTAAAACTTTTAACTAGCATATGCACTCGACTTCACCATGATTCAATAACTTGTGTCACGTCGTGGCGTCTCGTGTCGTCTGTCACCCAATTATGTCACGTCGCATCGTGTCGTGTCACCTCGCAACGCATTGTCACGTCGCATCGTGTCGTGTCACCTCGCAACGCATTGTCACGTCGCATGATGTCGTGTCACGTCGCATCGTGTCGTGTCACCTCGCAACGCGTTATGTCACGTCGCATCGTGTCGTGTCGCCTCGCAACGTATTGTCACGTCGCATGATGTCGTGTCACGTCGCATCGTGTCGTGACGGTTCGCAACGCGTTATTATATCGGATCGTGTCGTGTCGCCTCGCAACGTATTGTCACGTCGCATCACGTCGTGTCGTCTCGCAATGTGTTATGTCACGCCGCATAGTGACGTGTCACCTCAAAACGCACTATCCCGTCGCATCGGGTCGTGTCACCTCGCAACGCATTGTCACGTCGCATGATGTCGTGTCACGTCGCATCGTGTCGTGTCACCTCGCAACGCGTTGTGTCACGTCGTACCGTCTCACGACAAATAAAAAAATATAACTCAAAGACAATGCGAAGTTCATCAAACCGCAGTGGAGTCGCGTGGAGTATAGTAACCATTTACTACCTAACACAGCCTATCCTTTTACAATCTTATTTATAATTATATGTTGAATTAACAAAATATACCAGATGAATAGTAATTCATATTTGAATTACTTGAATTGAAGGTTTTTTATAACATATTGACTAGTTTTATGAGAACAAAATATACAACTGTCCTTCGTTTTGGTGACGTACTGCGTGACCGCTTAGCGATGTAGTAACGAACATACAAAATAAAGAGAAGAATAATATCATAATTACGCTTCATTACTGAAATCTAGAAGAGTGTTTACATAAAATTATTTAAACTATTTTGTATAACAGTGGTAGAGCTACGCTGCAATTTGTTTCTATCTGTAGAATTAATGAGACAACTCGACCGGGGAAGGTACCACGCCCTCACAGAATACCAGCGTAAAACAGTAGCATAATGCTTGTTTCGTCTGATGAGTGCAGGGATCCGGAGACCTTTATTACTGATAACGAGGCATACCATCTCAGTCCAGAAGGGTGACAACGCATGTCCATTATGATTCCTTGTCAAGGCAGAATAAAGATGGTCGCGAGAATCACTTACCATGTGGTGAACTGTTTGCTAGTTTGTTATTGTCTATGTAATATAAAAAAAATATATAAAAAAGATACAATAGGATCGAATGTTAATTGGCATTCTCTATCATTCAATCCAGGCATGTAATTGTGAGAAGTGCTTTTTTATTTTGTTGAGGGACACAAAAGAAAACAGTTCACCCGAAGGGAAGTGAGGACTGCGGCTCCGGGTGTCTATATCCATCCTCGAAAAGGAATCAATGCAGATGCGTTGGACTCCTAAGGACTAAGACGGAATGCCTCGTCACTACTACAAGTTGCAGTAAGGGTCTTCTAATCCCCACGTGCACCAATAAGTTGGACCCCTAAGGACTAAGTTGGAATGCCTCGTCACTACTACAAGTCGTAGTAAGGGTCTTCGAATCCCCACGTGCATCAATAAGTTGGACCCCTAAGGACTAAGACGGAATGCCCCGTCACTACTACAAGTCGTAGTAATGGTCTTCGAATCCCCACGTGCACCAATAAGTTGGACCCCTAAGGACTAAGACGGAATGCCCCGTCACTACTACAAGTCGTAGTAATGGTCTTCGAATCCCCACGTGCACCAATAAGTTGGACCCCTAAGAACTAAGATGGAATGCCCCGTCACTACTACAAGTCGTAGTAAGGGTCTTCGAATCCCCACGTGCACCAATAAGTTGGACCCCTAAGGACTAAGATGGAATGCCCCGTCACTACTACAAATCGTAGTAATGGTCTTCGAATCCCCACGTGCACCAATAAGTTGGACCCCTAAGGACTAAGATGGAATGCCCCGTCACTACTACAAGTCGTAGTAAGGGTCTTCCAATCCCCACGTGCACCAATAAGTTGGACCCCTAAGAACTAAGATGGAATGCCCCGTCACTACTACAAGTCGTAGTAAGGGTCTTCCAATCCCCACGTGCACCAATAAATACGAGAAGTAATACAGCAGAGGTATGCTGTTATTTTAAGCTGGCATTCTCTGAAGGCGTGGTTATTCATGTTACTGGATGTTTCCGGTATCATGAAGTATGTATCAGTATCCAGTAATAAAACTAATACTAAAACTAAAAACGTTAAAAGATTAACGATATTAAAATTAGTCAAATATAGTTAGAAAATCGAAGCAAATTACAACGTACATACAATATTTTATATAATCAATACATATACTACTTTAGATACATAATATTAATGATACAAACGTAATACATAAGTAAATATTAATAAACATATTTACTAATATATAGTAAGTAAATATGTTATTTGTTGGAATGTTATTATGAATAAATAAACATGATGGATTATTTAATAACAACGAAACATTGTATTGCAATCTAGTAGAATTTATAACATGCTCTAGAACTAGCTTCTTGGTTAAGTATTCGTTATGTTTTGCAGTTAGGCAGTGAAGCTTGAACAATAAAGTATTCAAAAAGCCGGCTGGTGCGGGGAAATTTACTTCCTTGAGGAGGAACGTAGACATGACATGACTTGAAAAGACATTTATACCAAGGTTAGAGCGGGAAGTAAGAGCGGTAAATAATGAAATTATTTTTCTTTTCCTTTTTAAGAGTAAGGTGTTTAAGACGTGAACGATATTTCGAAATGTCGACATTCTTACGCCGACTTATTAAAGAGGAGATATATATTAATAGTTATTAAAAAGGCGAGAGTCAAGATTTTTAAGGTGGACTTCGTTTAAATAATAATATATATATAATGCGTAATACACATCAGCATTTTATATAGCACAAGCATGAGCTTCCTTCCCAAAGGAAGAATGACGAGCAAATCTAAGGTCATTGCCACCCTGCGGCTAATGTCGGCTACACTGCAATTTGTTTCTAGAGTACAGGGATCCGGAGACCTTTAGTGCTGGTGCCGAGGCATTCCATTTCCAACTCAAGGGTGACAACGCATCTGCATTATGATTCCTTGTCAAGGATTAATGTAGGTGTCATGGGCCGCAGGAATCACTTAACATTAGGTTAACTGTGACTCGTTTGAACACTCAATGATCGAAAAAAAACCGGTCCAGTCCATTGTGTCATCTATATATGTATATAGAAAAACTCGAGAGCGGTATTAATATATTATTATAACTATACAAGGCCAATCTGTAAAGACAATTTTGTCTAGTATTCTATAGTTACCTAACAAGCTTAGCATCTTAGCATTTCCTGATTCTCCGTAATGACCAGTCATTTATCGTTTTTGTTGAAATATTTATGTTTATAATGACGTGTATATGTAAGAGTAATTGATAATGGAAGTGATTAAGTAAAGAAGAAAAGTAAATTGGAGAAATTACATCCCTTGCGAAACGCCAGGTTTAATATATTTTTTATAGAATAGGTGGGAAACGAGCAACCAGCTCACGTGATGGTAAATGATTATGATTATTGACTCGAAATTACGCTGCCGACTTTTAAGAAAGGTTTAGACTCTTTTCTTGAAGGTCCCTAAGCCGTATCGGTTATAAAATACCGCTGGCGACAGCTGATTCCATAGAATAGTTGTGCGTGGCAGTGCTTTGTAAAGTTGCACACAGTAGGCCGACATGAAATTGCTGGGAGCAATCATACGCACTATGAAATGGTGATGTCCACATGATGAAAGGTTTTTTTGCATATATTTACTTAACCACGACATTATTCAATAAGAAGCAACACAGATATTTAAATATTGGCATAGACAGTAAACTATTCAAAGACCGACGATGCGAATCGAAGAGGGAAATAATGAAATGTACTTTACTGTTAGCCCATTGGCCTCTATATACATATGAAAATAAATCGCTAGTTCACTGGGGAAGGAGAATACGACGATGCTGGCACAAAGATGGCTGCAATACCGCTGGAGTCCGACCCCTGAAGGTGAAGAATGACAACAGTGGGCGGTGTATACCGATCGAAGGGTCTTAAGGAGGTTCGATCATCGGCTAGTACCGTTATGGAATAAGGCAGGAAGATGGGGTATCATAGTCGTCTGTATATGGTATATAAGTTGTCTTTACTTATATATTTTACTATTTGTTTCATATCACTTTGTATTTTTCAGTCCATGTTCTATGGCTTCGCGGATCGTTCATCCAATTTTGACGAAACATTGTAAAGTTGTTATCGGCGCTCGTGTGAAAGTTTCGTGCCGTGAATTAAAAAAACAACATTGCAACGAATGCGGGGCATTAGCTTGTTTAGAATACAATTAAGTAAGAACTGGAATAATTTCTTTTTTTCTTTTTTGCGATACATTATTAATCATTTTACAAGCGATGTTATGCTGGTAATGCTCTATAGGCGTGGCGTTTCTGTAGTCGAGCGTATCAATTTGTGTTGTTACTTTTAAGCTGCAGAGTTTGCCTAGAAATTGGCGTATTTATATTTATATCAACTATAAAGATTCCATTGGCTAAACTGAATACTTAAAAAATTGTTTATAATAGAAAATACTAGGTTTTTCGCGAAACCTCTTACCTACAAGTTATCCATCCTCATGTGTGATAGTGAAGATTTAGGATCTTTAGGAAGTTATATATATATATATATATATATTTCTTATATTGTAGTTTTATTTTTATAATATTGAGTAACAAACGAGCACACAGTTCACGTATACTACACACACCAGCATTATGCTGCTATTCTGTGAGGGCGTCGTCCTACCCAGCTTGAGCTGACCCGTTCATTCTGCAGTTAGAAACAAACTGAATCGTAGCTCTACCACTATTAAAGGTTAGTGTATCTGACTGTTGCATCTTGACTATGGATTCGACTTCCAACAATATTTTCATCGCTTAATTTGGGCTCTGCTTGTGTATTTTATGTGCCGTGTTCCTGATATTTTCAGAACGTTTTCTTTGATAGATAATGGGATGACAAGTAAGTGCCTGTCATTGAATCCTTACCGCGCTGTATCTAGTAATAATGCGCAGTTGTATCTAGTAATAATGCGCAGTTGTATCTCGTAATAATCAATAGATATAATGAACAAAGTAGAAATGCCATAGATACCATTTTGTTGTCTCTTCGCTTGTCATCCTTACTTCAATAAAAACTTTTATACTATTTTGTACTACATTGTACAGTATATAGCGGAAAACAGAACTTGTTTCCTACAAAACAATGAGTGTTGTAAATGCATCGGAATATAAAAATATGTTAAAATATACTGTATGTACTCATATGTTACGCCCTGTATGTTACAGGGCGTAACAATTATAGTTGCCAATTTTATTATTTATCGGAATAGATATATATATATATATATATATATATATATATATATATATATATATATATATATATATAGCAACTGTTTCGTTTCGTTTACCACGATTGAAAAAGAAAGCTTGGAAACATAAATCCATATTAACTTTATTCTTATTTATAAGACGTAATCGTATGTAACTAGGGTATATATTTAAACAGCGATTGATTTGTTGCGTGTGGGTGTATTGTGTATGTTCCGAGTCTATGACACTGGATCTGAACCTTCTTCTGATATTATTGTACATGCATTACATCACGGCCCTCTCGGACATCCTCGAGTCAGACGCTCTCGCGAAACAGGGTGACGGTCTCGACTGAGTGCCATAAGCCCTCCGTCACCTTTTAACCCGGTGAAACTGTAAAAGCCCTCGGGCGAACAGCTGCCATCAGCCCGAAAAAAAAATGCATTACATCGAAATATGGAATGGGACAACGAGCGAGTGGGAATATAGCCTGTATTTGAGCGAATGCTAATTGCACTATAAAATATTCCGCGTCATCTGTAATAACAATAAGATATCGCCTCTGTCGAAATCGAACAGGAGGACTTAACGTCCTACTAACGGTAACGCCAAAAATTTTAAAATATCACTATTTCTGTCATAGAATACTATGCTAGTTTTAAATTTAGGTTATTGGAAGTTTATCAGCGATAAAGGACGTCTGATGTTTTTTTTATAAAACATGCGTGCATAAAACTGGAATTTACATGTTGTGATTGGTCCGAGTTGTATAAAAGGTATTAAAACTAGGACCCGCTACCCTATACGCAGGTGACTCATAAGTCGCATGCTAGTAATAATTGTAATAGTTGCCAATCAAATGGTAAGCTCTTTACTGGAACTCATTTTAATTAAGACAAGATAATTTGCATAATTTTCAAGTATTATATCTCGAATTAAATTGATTTTATAAATTATTTTGATAATGTAACATAATATACATTATAAAAAATTGTAGCATTTATAATTAATCTGTGAAAATTCTGACGGTAAAATTATTATTTTTAATCTGTATTAACTCGTCTCTATGAATTTTTAATTATTTTATCACAAACTTAATTCATTACTGTTGTATTATTTTGTCACTTGTGACTTTTATTTGAACAGGTATTTTATTTAATAAAACAGTATGTTTATTTATCTCTATCGAAATTCTGACTCATTCGATCAGATCAACTTCCAAGAAGTTCTAGTGGTTTTTTATGTAATAGTGTATTGACTGTTATTTCTTTACCGGGCAAGGCTATTTATTCATGTTACAGAGAGAACCAGCTGCAATGTGGTTCTATCGTTGTATTAAGTGATTTATGCCTAACCATTTTACTTTTACCCATATATTTAATTGACTTCGGAAAGGAGCTTCTGAAGTTGAAGCGAATGTATTTATTATTGTTAAAATGTGCAAAATTCATATATCTTAGTCTGTTTGTTTATATGTTTGTATATAAAAACTACGTATTGTAAAAACAATAAATCGTTATAGTATCTATCAACTTGGCGAATAGTGCAAATTGAGTATTTCATCGAAACTGCTGCAAGCGTATCTGTTCGGAGCTGTTTTCTTTCTTTTTTGCCTCAAAGCTTGATCTAGTACTAAAAATTAATACCCAGATATAATATTTAAAATAAAACGAACAAAAAATTAGGTCAAACATCTTCCTTGATGAGGAACCATAACGCAAATGCGTTGTGTTAAAATTTGAGAAATGGCACAATCGTTTTTAGTTTTTGATCAGTTTGTTACAAACTCAAAACCTACTTGTAATTGCAGTTTTAAAAATTCATTATTTTGCATCTATTTTGCTATATATGAACGGTCTCAACTTAAAAAGTCAGATACGTGACATCGGAATTCGACACTACGGTAAATTAAGCCTATACATAGATCGGTACATTTAGCCAGCGCTTCGCAAGCAAAACTGCGAGTAAATGTTAGTCAGACTATGAATCATAACATAAAAATTAATCGAGTATATTATATTAAATGAAACCTTGTCTTTTGTAAAGGTTAAAGGAAATATAAATGAAATTTCATATATAATTTGTAACTTAAACAATGACTTTTAATACATTTTCTCCTATATTACAATCGTTTTGTACAAAAAAACAACGTATTGATGAAGTATACAACGTATTCGACGTTCAAATTATCTGCGAAACTGTCCGGAATGCGTCAATAGAAAGAGACATTAGACTTCAAAAGGGACAGAAAACGTTCGTCAAGATGAACAACAAATATACGCTGTATCTATTTTTGTACGAGCCCAACATTGATAATAAAACCAACGTACCTACTCCATACTCTTATCTGACTCAATCAGAGACAAGTTTTTCTTTTATGTAAAACTATTCACGTTCTTCGACAATATGATGTGACATTTGACAGTTTTACAGATAATTTTAGCGTTGTTTTTTAATTCGACCCAGGGCAAAGTTTTTTTAAATCATTAAAAAATTACCTTATATATAAATTATAAAAGAGAAACTAAAATAAACTTCAAAAAATTACGTATCATAGAGATCTCGACAAGCCGAGAGACTGAAGTATTTCATTTCTTGTTATGAATATGAATTTTAAGATTAATCTATTATATATCTTGCATAAAATCTTGCAGTTTAGTGTCATACTTTAATTTCTAAATTATTATTTTATAATATTTTTTTAACATATTTCCAAACCGAACAATACCAAAATTGAATACTTCTTGAGAATCATAATTGTATTTCCCTGGCCTCATTGATTCACTACGCGTTTACATTTATTTAGTTAAGTTAGACTTTAACCACTTTCATTTAAATTAATGTAATTATTATCCAAACCCCATAGGTAGTAATATATTATAATTTTAATGGCTCCTTAATAAGTTTTAAATACTAACTTTAATATCTTAAACGGTTTATTGTGATTGCACATTAGACCACATGTGTAGTCTGTTAGTATTCAATTAAAAATATGCGCTATTTTAGAACAATTGTGGAAATCTTCAATCTCTCTGTTTAAAAGTAATTAAAAGTAAATAAAGAAATCACAAAAATGTAACTGAACAAATGCTAAAGGTCGAATTAAAATCAATTAGAAGAATGGCTAAATATCTAACTAATGGAGCAATTACGTATAAAACCAGACCTTTTGTAATAGTTACCATATTATCATTACTTATATGTAAAAATAGTTAATATGTTATTACTAGAAAAAAGAATAAAAAAGGTCTGAGTTAACGTAGCGACTAGGCCTTGGGGCGACTTTCCTCAAACACAACAAATTAAAAAAAAACACGGACAGACATAATCACAGAATGGAATATCAACTCAACAACGTATAACATAACTCCAATCAAAACGTTTAAAAAGAAAGTAACCCCGTTTCCTAAATATAATTCGATAGTTAATATCTTAAAAATTGGTTAATTCATTTATTCGCTGTCCATTATACAACCTTGGCGGCTCCTTCACTTCCAACATGGCGGACACACTTACAGACAAACGTTTTAACACAGACTAGCGCATATGTGGTCACCGTACATGCCATAGACCGAGGTTAAGTACACTGAGACGTGGTAATTTCACGATATGGTCCAATCCTTGAGGGGTTATACACGTACAGCCGTACAAATCTATGGCTTTTAGGTTCTGTAATCCGTCTCCTAATGCCCGTAATCCTCTGTCAGTTACCCGATGGCACTGTCCGATATTCAGGGTTTCCAGTTGCGATAGCCTCGCAACTCTTTCTAAACCTTCGTCGGATATTCTGCACGCGCTCAGCGACAATGAACGAAGTCCAGATAGGCCTAAAGTCGCATGCAACAGCGCCTCATCACCGACTTTATCGCAAAACGAAACATCTAATGCCCGTAGTCGGCCACTTTCCGCCAAATGTGCTACCCCCGTATCAGAAACTCCATCGCAGGCCCTCAAATTGATATCTTCCAAATGTGGTAGTCTCGCCAAATGCCTCAATCCGGCATCTGTAACAGCTACGCAGAAGGATAGATTGATTGACTTTAATTTTGGAAGACCAGTGGCAGCGTGTTTCAAAGCTTCATCAGTTAACCTTTGGCAGTCTTGTAATCCTAAATGCTCTAATTCTGGAGTGCCCCTTGCGTCCCCGCCGCCGCACAGGTGAGCAATACCAGCGTCGTTGACATGCCAGCACGACCTCAAGTTCAGTCGACGAAGTTTCCTCAAACCCCACGCAATCAGTAGCAAGCCTGTGTCGGTTACATTGCAACAGCCGCCGAGTTCAAGTTCTTCCAAATTTTTCAACGACTGTGCTATCCTCCCCAAAGAAGAGTCTGTCACCTGTTTGCATAGCGATAGATCCAAACGTCTTAATGCTGGCAACTCGGCGGCGAAGGCACTTGCAAGTGCTGCATCGGTAACACTATAACAACCACTTAACGACAGCGATTCAAGTCCTGGTAACGCCGCGACGGCGTCTCGCAGCCCTCGCCTGAGAGATAGGACTTGCAGTCTTTTCACACCGCGCCTTGCCAATGAAGCGAAAAGCACTGGAGCCGGTCTTCGCAGATGGAGAGCGGCTTCCACTCCGCGCCAGACGGAGCGACGATCAGCAGCGTCCCTCCATGCGCGGCAAACCTGAGCTGCTCGTCCCCTGTCCCTCACGGGCAGACGTTCGAATATCAGAGCAAGCAGTTCCGGATACAATCTCGATATATGTGTGCCTACGGGCTCTGGCACGAGCTCTGTAACATGAGGAACAGGTAAATGCGGCCGATGCAGTCTGTAAGGCGCACTGCGCTGTTTCCTCCGCCCCGAGCCTGGTAGCTCAGTCAGTCCGAGCCTCTCTTCTCGCCAGGAGAGAACGTCCTCTGTCCACGCACTCATAGCGTCACTGAACTATAACATGACGCGACGCATCGGACCGGTTTACGGGTGAAATCGTGTTCCGGCGAACGCTAAGCGTACGTCCGACCCGCTTGTTGTTTCCTCGTGGACTGTCGTAGGGGGGACAAGACCGCGGCCCCCTCTGCCAGCCCCACAAACATAGTATCAAGCACAGACCTGACAAGTAACAATCATACCGAGAGTAAGCGAGATGCAACGAATGAACGGCTAAGTGTGAAAGAGACACCGATATATTTCTTATCCTTGTCTACGAATGAGATTTTTTACCTTGTCTCATATTTAGGAGAATAAGAAACCGAACTTAGAAATCATTAATGTCAATGTATATACATACCTATAAGCATTGGGCTATTTTATTCTATGATTAAATTGGTTTGTAGAATAATTTGGCAAGCTTATACAGTTTAACGTATATTCTGTCCTTTACAGACGTACGTGAATGTCAGATCTATATAATAGTTTATTTAAGGCTAGTCCCCGCGCCCGACGCTGTGCTTCGCACCGATTGGCTGCGCTCGCCTACACGTGACGCGTCGTATCGATTCGGAGGCTCTGCGGCGGCATTTTTAAGTTGGCGGCCCGAGAGCCCGCCTTCGCCCCGCACGGCCCGCGACACCCACATCACAGATTAAAAGGGAGAAGACACTATTAATTATATTAATATTTTTAAATTTTATTTAGATATTTATTTATTTATTTACTCTTTATTGCATTAACCTTAACAAAGTTAAAAGTTCACAAAAGGTGAACTTAATGCGTAATTTTATATATTTAAAACGTTAAGTGCGATCATGAAAACTCTAAGGAAATGACAAAATAACACAATTTGAGAAACATTTGATTTTCCTGACACCCAAATCACACACTTGAGAATTTATGCGAAATTTCCTGCCACGGACAAATACTCTGAGGAGTCACTCATTGGAAGAAATAACAACCAATACCTGCGTAAAATGCACTAATATTTTACGTTGTTATTCTGTGAAATCAATCTTTCATAAATTGTTGACTTGAGCTGGACTCTACCTCGTAGCATTTTTCCTTCCACTCGTTATAATACGTCGATGATAATATGTATTTTAATTATTTAAACTTAATAATTTATTAAAAAATTTTACTTAATCTAGTTTCATGTCAAGTTGCTTTATCAACTCCAAGTTGTTTAAGAAACGTAATTTTTAAGTAGGTTTTAATGTTTATAACAAATTAAGTATGATTGAGTTAAAAAATGCAATATTGTATCTATGTAAAAAATGTATTATGTTTTTATTACAAATTTTCTTGTTTAAATTTAAAAGCCACAACATTATGAACGAAAATAAATTTATTTAATTAATCAACTAATGCGGATACATAAAATTAAAAATTAGTTAATTTTCATATATATACTTTTTAAATGGAGTTTCTCTCTGTTCTGATAAAACAGCTTCTTTTTTAATATATTTTACTCAATACATTCACAGAGCATAAGTAAAAATAAGCATAAATACTAATCTATTTTTGATACTTTCTCTTTGTACTCAGTGATAAGGCAGCAAAACAACTCGGCGCGTCGTATATTTTCGTTCGCGCTGCACTTGCCGACGACTTACGTCCACTTTAAAGAGAACCATGGTACTTTTGCTGTCACCTTTATTGTTCAAGATATAAACAACTTCTAGCCCTGTGACATGGATCAACTTTGTTGGTCGTGTGATAACATCGGCCAACTATTACAAGGGCAACCGGTTACGAGCGTTCCAAATATGATATTCGAATTCAATCGCGTTCGAGTCTTGGCTGCCAGTTTGAATACGATGCGAAAGTACAATTTTTTTTTTAAATGCAATATTTAGATATCGTTTTATAATTTCTTGTTAAATCGATGATTAAAATTTGTAATGCATAACTAACAAAAAAAAATATAATAAAAAAGGAATATATAAATATATATAAGATTACAAGCTTATTTTGCAATACATTTTGTTAAGAAAACACACTACAACTAAAGGCTATAAAAACATTTTTTTACTGTAAATTAGGTAATAATGAGTATTATTATGTAATTGAATTTATGTCCTTCATTAAATTTGTCCTCCTTCCCGTGTCCCTGTCACGAGAGAATTCTGGCGCGAATGCTCTTACGTCACTATAATATAATTATTCTGCAGTTGACGTAATCTAGCAACAACCAGAAGATATCACCATGGTAACATGATATCATTGGGACAGTTTTGAACAATATCTCGTACACGATTTAAACCAAAATTAAAATTATTTTTTTGTTTTCACATAAGTTACTTCAACGGGTAAATATTCATTTTATTTAAACATTTCAATTTAATCTTAATTCATGAATAAAGAATTATTAAATTTTAAATCATCATTAATTCGCTGCTGGGTATGGGAAACCTCTAGAAATTGCTACGAAATACGATCACACCTGTATCTTTTCAAATGTAGATTTTTAAATCCCCAACAGGATAGGAAAGTCTTTCATCCACGCAAGTCGAGGCATTTTTGAGATAGTTTCTGCAAGTACTTTAATTATAATAAAACTACATTTACTACGTAGAAATATGCTTTATTACTGAAAGTAAGTTCCTAAAATTCTCTTATTACGTAAATCTGGTTTAAAGAAAAGTTTTAAAAATTGTTTGAACTCGAAACGTAAATCGAGTATTGGCTATTTATAGATTCCATCTTTGGCTTCCTATTAAGAGAGAATGTAGGAGCGTGGTCCGCCAAAACAGACATACCTTTAAAACACTTTTTTTTCTTGAACACGCAGTTTCTTCATGAATTTTTCATCAAACACTAAATGTTTATGAAATTATGGATGATGAATGAGCACATACCGTACTTGTTAATTATGATTGTGGACCAGAAACACCACAATCATCCTGAACAACGATTAAAGTTATATGCGTGTTGTCCTCCCCTCAGAGATGAGCTTGAATGCCTTGTTACCAGTAAACGGGGTTACGTGGTAAATAGCCATATAAATGAATTATTAACAGCTTCATCAGTCAGCATTGGGGATCGAAGTTAGATTGTTCGCAGACCATGAAATTAAAAGCGATCGTCCGGACATATACACAAATTACATAAAACTCCGGACATATATAAAAATTATTCCTTTTGACAGCTTCCGTTGCGTGTACGACGTAAACGGTTAAAGTTACGTAAAAAACATGTATGACGGAATTGTTCCCCTTTAAATTTTTTTTTAAAAAAAAAACGTTTTACATCCAATGGCAAGCAGATCAGATATTCAAAAATTGTAATATTACTTTCGTTGTTGCGTTCAAAATATATATACGAGTGATGTGTTCGTAAATTTTGCGTAATGTTATTTATTAGTGTGCCTGTGTTTTAAATGTATTTACATTTATAAAATGGGTGTATTAAAAATTCTAAATTAAAAAAAATAATCATTACTCAATTCAGATTTGTAATAAATAATTGAAAATCAATCTTCGTAATATAATTAATAAGCTACTTTAATGTAATTGAATATTAGGTTATATTTTTATACACTCGTGCATTTGGTAGTGAAAATTAATATAAATCAGCTGGAGTATATGTGAATGATCCACACTATCACGCATACTAATGCACACAAACATACGACAAACACAATAAACGCGCTATTGCAAATTTTTTTAAAATTCATTTTTTATGACGTCGTTTTTCATGACAGGAGACATTTTTATTCGTCAAAAAAACTTGTTCCTTGGTAGCCAGTCATAATATTAATAGAGGTGATTGAACTTTACGGTTATAAATATTTTAGAACTATCTTAATGGTTTTATTGAAGAATATAAAATACTTATACTTTTAAGTCAAAGCAAAGTCTTTATTTAATTTAGACTGTTTCTAACTGCTATATGATCAAATGATCAAATTTCAAGAACATGCAAGTTGAATATCTTCCCGGGCATAAAGTTGAAGGGACGGTTTTGGTATTTTACAGGTTAACTTGTCTATAAGGCAAATAATTTTTGTCCTTTTTAGGTTAATTATTCGTAACAGCAATGTTATGTGGCTTAATAAGTTGTTACAAATAATAGTTATGAATAAGGTCTCCTATTCCTTCCACTCGTCGGATGTATTACGTCATTAGAAGATATGCTGATAATCAAATGAACCGTGCGCGTTTGTCATCCTTAATAAAATCTCATCCTTAAAAAATATAAAGAGCGTAAAAAGAAATCAAAAAATTAAACAGGATGTAGCTTTTAAAAACTTTATTTACTAAAGTTCAAAGTATCTCATAGCTGGTATACCCACCGCAATGTAACATATGGTCTCAGGTAGGAGGGCAAAGAAAAAAAAACGCACAAAAACCGCGCGTAACCGGCTGGAGTTGGCCTGAGAATAGAAAAAAAGGGGCTTGACTTGAGAAGACCACGGCGTCTTGAGTTAAATGTAAGAATAGAATTAGTATAAAACATTACAATTATTTTACAACTACATAATTCAAGTTTTATAACATGTCTGACAAACAACATGTAACGCTAAATTTTTTTAGAAAAAATGTTCAGGACAAAATGATTTGGTAATTATATGAAAAAATAATAGTATTAAGAATTTTAGTCCACATAAATTGTTAAGTAAGTCTTATTTACATATCAAAGATAATAGTATCAAATATAAAGTAACAGTATGATAATTTGTATTATTATAATTTTATATTCACATACTTAAAAATTTATGTAAATATAAAAGGTGATATGCGCCATCTATTGTCATAAAGATTTCATGCTACTTTTAATTTGTTGAAACAACATCTAGTGGCGAATGTTCAAACTATAAACTATTCGCTACTAGATGGCGCTGCAACCAAATGCTGCTACAATTAAGATGGTAGTAGCATAAGAAGTTGTTAGGTGGCGTTTTAATAAATATTGAATTATCATCAATTTTCATAGAATTTATAGTGTAAGATTCTTTTGTACTTATCATTTCATTGTAAGAAACTAGGGACTTGGCACCATATGGCTTGTAGAACCATCCTAGAAGGTCCACTGTTTGGAAAGTCGATGGATGCAGACGGCTCGGATGATGCATCTTGAGGAAGGTCATTAGTGCAGGGCCGAGACCATCAGATAAGCACGATTAAATTGATTTCACTATATTTCATATTTGTATTTGTTATGTTATGGATCTTTCCTAGATAGTATTACAAAAACATTTATCCCTTTAAAGAATTATTGGACTCGCTAGGTCCAACATATGGTGTGGTGAGTACTGATCCAATATCTCTAACCCTCCGGTGAGCTTGGAGAGATTTCAGTCGTTAAATACCTCTCACGTCTTAAAGACAAGGGATGAATCCCAATCGGAATCCAATAACTAGTGATTTTCACCTGGAGTTTGTTATGTCACAAAAAAGTTATCTTATTTACAAAACAAGTTTATCCAATCAAGGATAGCATGCGAATATTATTATCATACGGATAGACAGATATATTGCCTGTGCGTCTATCATTATCATAATCCATCACTTTTCAAATTCTGAATTACTAGGGCATCCGCAAGCCTGAAGGGCTGCAGGTGCCGGGTCTCGGCATCCTCTCTAGAGAGATCTTTTAGGGGGTAACGACCCCCACGGTCCATATTCGCCGTTCGAGGACGGCGGAGTAGGTGTGTGTGTGTACTAATACTATATACTTACGTAGTATATAATTCACGTCGCTGTCATCATACTTACGACGACATCAGCGCGAAGACTCTAGGAAAAGGCATAATTAACTTCTGAACATAGGCCAGGCCACCCCTGTATGAGCCAAAGTTATTTAAACACACGACATCTAGCGGTAATTATGATCTTATGTCGTTAATTTTTTAAACTGTTAAACTGCAAAACCAGGACTTGTGACACAAGTCCAGGTTTTGATACTTTGTCGTAGTTAATTTAAATATCGCGTAGTACAAATTGTTGGTTTTCTGGTTAGAAATTGTTTATTAAAAGTCCTGTTTTGATGCTTATCAGGTACGCGTTACTACGACTATAGAGTCATAGTGTGTTTACGAATAACGGCACAATAATATTATCATTGAACCTGACAAAGAAAAATCTGGGAACCTATGGGAAAGGTATATCTATCAGGAGAATGTCATAAATATAATTACTTTTTTCCAAAACCACACGTGATTTGTACATATCCCTGTAGAGTAATTATTTTTATTGTCTAAGTATTAATAATCTACACAAGTGAAAAAAAAAATACAAACACGTATATCAGGCATCTCAGCACAGTGCTGCGAGGTTTCGTACCTCACTATGAGGTGCCCTCGGATCGTATTATCGCCCCCCTCTGTTGCCGTCGACGTTCTTCGTCCACAGGGATCGGAGTACAGCGGTGGTGAAGCAGCAGTCTCCGCGCCAGCTTCGCAGCATCGTCGTTGTCTCCTTACTCAGCGGGCCTCCCGCTCGCGAGTCTAATTAGATAAAGCTGTAGAGGTCACTGGACCAACAGCAATACTCATACACCAAAAAAACAGTGCTGATAACGCATGAAGGTCTCGAATCTTCGATGAGGATGGACATCGATGTCATGGGCAGTATTCACCTACCATCAGGTGAACTGTTAGCTCGTTTCTCACCATTAATATTATAGAAAATATGTATAATTTCATTATAACCGGAAATTATCGCCGGCCTTACGGCATTATCGTAGCGTACGTAGAGGTATTATTAAAAAAAAATCCTTAAAACTATCGTACATTTTTTGAAATCCCCAGTACCCGATGAATGCTTGTAGCCAACAAACACGAACCAATATAAGCGACTAGAGAAAGAAAAAAGTATAATGCACCGCGTTTGTTTGTCTTTATACAAAACTTCTTACCGTTGCTTTGTTAGTCCTCAAAAATAGCACATCTAATATGCAATATCCAGATATAATATAGATACAAGATACACTTTCAAAGACTTTGAAGCGTCAATAGTTTAATGGTTAAGGGTACGGTCTGCGAAACTTAAGGTCATAGGTTTCTGTCCGCCATTAGAGTATTGTCGTTGACTATCCCATAGCACAAGCATTTTAAGCTTAGTTTGAGTAGTTAACCGGAATATTAGTCATGTTAAGAGAATTGCTAATATTCTTTATTAAAAAAAAAAGAGTCAAAAATATGCGCAAAAGTTCTCATTTCAATAATAAAACACGAACAACCAAGAAGAACTGTTTTTAACTAAGGGTCGATGAATTTAGATATCCCTCGACCCTGTTGTTAGCGAAGCATTCCATTCCGTTCCTCAGAACTGCAGCAGATAATGGGCTGCCAGTCATCGCATATCAGCAGATGGATCGTGTGCTCATTTGTTATTTGCTAAAATAAAATAATAATTGTTAATAATCTACGACTGTAATCCATGTGAACTAGCTACACGGGTGGGCGACGTAAAGATCGCCGCAACCTTGAGTACAATTCCGATTATAATTAACCATTAGATTAAAACACAGATACAATTAATAATTAACCATTTGATTGACGCTATTTTTTCGTATAAAAAAAAACTGAAATACAGTTATTTTTGTGTAGAGTGTGGTGCGCGATTCCATGTTCCCAATCACAACTCACGAATGTTCGGGCTACGCTTTTTGATATACTCGTAACGCGAACATTCGCCTAAAGCCGAGAACATCGGGATGATCAGGGGAATCAGAGTTTTTCAATACCTCGGTTAGCTAGCTAACGTATTCATTCTGTAGCTAGAAACAAACTGCAGTATAGCACCGTTGTTATACAGACAACCTCATATTGACAAATACAGTTAAAATCTTTAAACACGTTAAAAGATAAACTCATGTCGAAGTTTATTTCCAACTTACCATATTTGCTTACTTAATAAGTAGTTCTATATCAAGATATATTATAAGTGCCGTGGTCTCTAGTTGTGGAACTCTAGTTTTTAATTTATAAACCGAGTTCGATTCCCGGTGCCGGCACCGAATCAAATTGTTATTTGTTTTTTTTAACATAATAGAAATGAGTATTATATCCACATCGAACTAAAACAAAGATTGAAGATGCACATACGTTATCTACCTTGAGGACCGTTTCATTATAATTGCATTTGCTTCACCGAATAACGGAATCCTCGGTATCTCTGTACTTTGAAATATATACTTAAATTTTGTATATATATATATATATTTATATGAGAAACAACAGTTTATATAGCTAGCCGCTAACTTTTTAATGTTACTTAATAGAAAAACAGCATCAATCAGTTGGTTTATTATTAAGGTTATCTGTGGTTTAATCCAATGGTTAATATTAACCGGAATTGAACACAAGATCACAATCTCTACGGCGGCCACCCGTGTGGTGAGCCAGTTTCAAAAGATTACACTCGTAGAATATTAACAATTATTATTTTATTTTTTATAACATTGATAGTAACCAACGGGCACACAGTTCACCCGATGGCAAGTGATTCCTGCCGCCCATGACATCTACATTCGCACTTGACAAGGAATCATAATGCAGATGCGTTGTCACCCTGGAGGACTGAGATCAACTGCTGTTAAGTTCTGATTTAGCAAGAGCTCGGTGGCATAGGAAAACATTTTGAGGCAACTATGTTTAATAGAATACCATTAAAAATATAAGTAACAAATATTTTCTAAACAAAACAACAAATAAACACATCTAATCAAACACACGCACACAAATTCAAAGTCATCCTTACTTTTAGATCTAGTGATTTGGTATCACAAATTTCATTTTATTTTAAATTTCAACAATTGATTGCTTTTACTCTGCTGTCGTTTTTTGGCTGTAACATTTACTCATAAGAATGAATTGTAATATATTTAAGAGCTATGGATTCTGTAAAATAATAAAATAAAATCCTAACTCTGCTCGCGATTTCATAAGCCGACACGTGCATAATCTACGCGTCATATACTCTTAAATTGACATACGAGTATATTTTGTATTTGTTGTCTTATTTAAACAAAACAAAAATCAAATGTCACATCAAAGTTATCTCAATACATGACTAAAACTACATACATATTGGTCAAAAGTTGAAGCGTCGATAGCCTAATGGTTTAGCGTACTGTCTGCGAAACTTAAGGTCGTAGGTACGAATCCACCATTCGACTATTCTAATGAACCATCTCCTAGCACAAGCATTATCAGCTTAGTCCGGCTAACCACTCCTGGTTAACCGGAATATTAGTAATATTAATAATATTTAAAAAAAAATTGGTCGTAAAAACGTAGAGATAAACCGACGAATAGTCTATTTACTATTCTATGTATAGACAATTTCACTCTGTGTCACTTAAGGGATTATTATTCTTATATAGAAATAAATTAACTGAAATTTATACTTATTTTTACTTTTTTTACCAAGTCCCGTTTCTAACTGTGTCATTGAAGGTTCGGATGCGTAGGTCATCACTGTCAACAGGGACTGATTAAAGTCTTTAAGCATTGAGATATATTCGAACAGAAGCCGAAGAATGCAGCAGCTTTTCGAAAGCTGCTTATTCGAATTCAATCCGTCGATTAACACCTGGATGGAAGTTAGATTTACCTAATTTCGGTTTGCCTTAGGCAAACTCGTCAATTACTTCGAGCTTAAAGCTCCCATAACAACGTGCATGGGTTAGATATGAGCTTCGCCAATGTATTATGGAGGACCTAATATTAGTAAATTGTTATATTTAGTTCTTAGCTAGATTTTCCTCAAGATATTTTCCATTACTGCCACACATGCACAGCAAGGTAAATGAGCGCTTAATAATGCATTAAAAAAATGATGATATGAAAAGAAAAAACCGAGCGGATCGTATTCGGTTCTTTTTTTTTTAATAAATGAATTTTAGCAATCGTATTAATTAACATTATTCCGGTTGACCACTCCAACTAAGCATAAAACGCTTGTGCCAGAATATGGCTCTCGACGACATTCGAATGGCGGATTGGAATCTACGATCTTAAGTTTCGCAGACCGTACCCTAAACTATTAGGTTATTGACGCTTAATTTATTTGCGTAGTGGGAATTAAGACGAGCATTGGGCTACAACGGCTCCTTAGGATTCCTATATAAATATTAATAACCTTTTTTCTTATTGCAAATCCACTGTTGACTAAAGCTTAGAGAGAAATACATTCTATATTTTATGTGAAATTTTATTTAATATCATTTGTGAAAGTTAGTGATTTTAATAAACCCCGATTCCGTAAAAAATGTTATCAATTCGAAATATTTTTTAACAATAAATCTAATTATTATTATCTTGTATAATTTTGCTCTTTATAGTTCTTATGAGGCGATGAGTGTACCTGACAAAGCCTTTTTTTATACTTAATAAAATAAAAAATAAAAAAACAAATAACATCTACGACTGAAGGAGTTTTCCATTGGCAATTTCAGTGTATTATTTTTAAACGTACTTGAAAGTGCTATAATTTTTGCAATAGATAAGTTGTTTTCTAACAATAAATTACATAAAAAATGATTACGCGGTACAAAAGCCTAAAATGTGAAGTTATAGAATAGTAAAATCTTCAGCGTGTGACTTCTTCGCACTACGCTGGGTAGTGAGAAATGCTTGTGTTATTCGATGCGATGCGAACGCGATGACGGCGTTTGTATATAAACGTAAGGAAGTGTTCACATAGAAAAATTCCGATGAATCTTTTAATTTAATTATATTGGAGTAGACTACTTCCTGGCTTATGTTAGCCTAGTACCAAATTTTTCAAGCAATTATGGTGATAAACAAAAATACCTGTTGCTAAGTGATTCCCGTGGCCATGACATACCAATCTTCTATGTATCAGGAAATCATGAAGCAGAAACGATATCATCCCAGAGGAATAATATGGACTGCCTCTTTAATTTTCAATTTTGTACCATCTATTAAATTTTTGAATCTTTTAGAATATCGCCATCTAGCACCTACATTCAGAACTACAGACGCAAAGCTCGCCCGAAAATGTTTCATAAAGTTTCAATCAATATAATAAACGGTACCTTCAATCAAACCTGTCATTGATTTATGTTACCCTAGTACTTTACCAAGGGAAATACTGAGTCGTGATGCTGGCGGCTGGTCTGTCTTTGGATATTTTACATCAAAAAGCTTGATTTTGGCAAAAATTAATTAATTATGTATATCATAAATGTCGACTGTTTGTTTGTTTTTGAATGTTTCCCGAAACTGGTTACTTAAAGTTCTTGAAACTCGTGTTTACCGTATTTATTTTCCTATATATATTTACTGTTTATTTATTTTGGTACTTTTGTCCCACGATAATCATATCTAATACAATATTTGAGTAGCTTTTCCTTGTTCAGCCGACTACTTACTTTCCAAACTTTCTCTGAAAAGTGATTGTACCCGTAAATAACCCATTTCTTATTTTGGATTCGATTTGTTTTGTAAAAATCCAACCTTAAGTAAGTTTATTACATAATTCATCATATCGCTGTAGTGGAAATTCAGGAAGATATCATTTATATGTTATTTTTTTTTTTTTATATTAAATTGAACTATTATATAATTAAGTGTTGTTCTGAACAAATGCGTTCTGTAATACTGGCAATTAATAATTAGTTATATTATTTTGAAGTCTCCCAAAGAAAACGAACGTATACCAAATGACTTACATCTGTACACGCACCTCACGTTACACTAAATATTTACATTGACTAGATCAGATTTACACAAGACATGACGTCTGGACTTGAAGAAAATCACGGTGTAGTAGATTAGAACTGCAACTAATTCTAGCTCCGTGGCAACAATATATGAGATGCTGTGTTTCGATATCTTTTAACGGAACTTAGTGACAAAGTGACACATAATTTTTATGGTACTAAGTTGCCAAATGCTTTCTGACAACTGAGGACTGAGATGGAATGTCTCGTTAAGAGTAATATTGTCTTCAATTTGAAATACGTGTTATGTTACTACTACTATATGCTATTTCATGCTGGTAAACTTTGAATTGTCTATTAAACCATAGATATTGTATTATCTATGCAATAAGAAAATGTTGTACGTTCAAGCCATAACCTGTTAGTATACTGCATAATTCTTATTTAAGGGTATATTTTTGTTTACAATTGGCGTCTCCTTTACATAATTCAATTAAAAATGGAACGTTTTTTAAGTAGTTAGTTTTTGTATCTAGACAAACACCTAACAGTTATAAGACCAGTACACGTGGGACCTTATTAATTTTTTTTATAAACTTTTGTACAACTAACGTATGCACAAAGGCGGACTTAATGCCTAAGGCATTATCTACCAGTCAACCTTGGGAGGGTTCAGAGGAATCAAGTTTCCCTACCTGATGAATAATAATAAAGAAAAAAAGAAACATACAGTACATCTAAATACTTATACAATTATATATACATATCATTATATATTATCTAAGAAATTTATAATACTAAATAAAATAATCGGTTACACATATATATTTACATAAACAATAAAACAAAAATACATACATATTATAAATACAAACATATCTAAAACTAAATATATATAAAAATATATATCTTGCGGAACAGGTGATGTCTTCCTTTTCTCCTTCCAAGAGGATGGGAAGACCTGTTCCGTAAAAGTGATTTCTTGTAACGCATGTATTCATCTAAAAGGAGACTTTGGACAGAGACGTGGGATATCCATCGTGTGGTAGAAACTCGATGATGTGCATGGTGTTCCATATGAAAGTGAAGAAATTTTAGCAACATACCAAGATCAAGAATCTGCCTGTTGGGGATTAATAACATTGGGAGTGTGTTAGCATTCCTCACAAGACATCAAAAGTTACATCAGGGGGTGTTGGTGAGATGTTCTCTCTGTTACCCCTTGTTCAATCAAAATAGAACATTAGAATTGCAAATTTTCTGTTCTGGCAACACTAATATTTCTGGCCAAAACTGTTTCGCATGTTGGCAACTTTTTCTCTTCTCCGTCAAATTTTACCTGGTGTGCACGGCATATTTTGTACCACACAAATTAATTACAATTAAAACCAAAATTCTACTCAAAGCCTTGTTATTACTTATACCCCTGCAGAATAATGCTGTATATTATTTTGTTCGATATATTTATTTTCGGTTTATTATGTAGATTAATATAATTTTATCAGATATCTTTGATTTCTGATTCACCTATCATATTGGGTTGACTATAAGATAACGCTAAAAAGCATTAAGAGCACCCTATGTATTTTTCGTTGTTATTAAAATACAATAAATTATACATAAAATAAAATAAAGAAGCAATTAAGGATACACGCGATAAAAAAATATTAATTTTCTAGTCCACCATTGCCTATGTGTATTGTGTTATAATAATTGTGAGTTATTTTAATTCCTAATTTATTCCTTGCATACATACATCTTTATTATTCCACGTGGGACTCAACCATATTTCACGTAGCGGCCGGTAATTCGCGGTGATTTATTCGCAGTTCGTTGACGTTACGCACTAGCCGATCCGGACCTTATTAGTCGAGATTACAGCTGATTACATTCGTTGCGCATTCAACTTAATGCTTGTTTTGCTCTTAGAGTGTTTAAATGAATATTCATTTTGCTTTATATCAGAGTATTTATAGATAATGTAAATACGTTTTTTTTTTCAAATGTGTTAGACAGAGGTAGCTTTAGGATCTAAGTCCCATTGTTATGTTCCTTGAAAAATGACTATTCCAATTTAAAAAAAATGTAAGGAATAACTTATATTAAGATGTTCATTATTTCTCTTGTTTAAATTGTTTTCTTATAAAATTAAATAAATCCATGTTTTTATCAGACTCGTGGTGGCTCAGTGGATAAAGGCGGGCTTCCGCTGTCCAATGTATTTGTCAATTGTAAGCTTAAGGAAATTTAGTTGTTAGATGTAATCTTTGTAAAAAATATTATCACCTAACTTCTACAACTGAAGGAGAATTTCATTGGCAACCAATGTGTATTATTGTCGTTACCCATGAACTTGCAGTTTGTAAATATGTATTCTTAGTAATCAATAATGAAAAGGCTGCGAATCTGCATTACGATTCCTTTGCAAGTATCACTATATCCAAGACACATTGCATTAATCACTAAATCACTAACACCCGGCGTCGTATTTTAAGCTGTGAGCTCGTTTCTTATACCTAATATAATATTTTAAATAAAAAATCATTAAGAGAATACCGGTATCTAAGAAATAATAAAAAAGTTTGAACTTGAATTCGGTGAAGAAGAAAAAAAGACAATGCTCGATCCAATACTTAGTGATTCAGAAGCATGTGTCCAGAACTGCGATAAGTAGACTTATTTTTTTATTGTAGTAGGAGTGATGGAGAACGAATCGTTTAAGTTGTTAAGTTATGGTAAGTTGAATAATTATAGAATCCGAAACGAGGACGTACGCAGTATAACTAAGGTATCATCGTAGACTAGGGGGCATGTCAAGCGGCCCCGATACTCAGTGAAGATACATTGGCCACCTATGACTATACGCAAGACCGGAGTAGTTACTGGTGCATTGTCGGATTTTAAGAAAGGAGTACACTTACAGAAATGCCGCTGATCACAGCTGATTTCACACATCTTCATTCTTGTAGTTGGTGATGCGTTGACGGTGATTGTTTATAAAGTAAGGAAGTGTTCACATAGAAATATTCCGATCCGAATCCTTTAATTTAAGTAGTAGATTTCTTCCTGGCTTATGTTGGCCTAGTACCAAATTTATAAGTAATTATGGTGACAAACAAATATACCTGTTGCTAAGTGATTCTCGCGGCCATGCCATACCTATCTTCTATGTATCAGGAAATCATGAAGCGAAAACGATATCATCCCAGAGGAGTAAGTTGGAGTGCCCCATTAACATTCATTTATGTACCATCTATTAAATTTTAGGAACTTTTAGAATATCGCCATCTAGCACCTACATTCAGAACTACAGACTTAAAGCTCACCCGAAAATGTTTCTTATAGTTACAATCAATATCCTAAACGGTACTTTCAATCAAACCTTTCATTGGTTTATGTTATCCTAGTACTTTACCAAGGGAAATACTGAGTAGTGATGCTGGCGGCTGTCTGTCTTTGGATATTTTACATCAAAAAGCTTGATTTATTGGCAGAAAATTGGGTAACCGAAGTCATTAATTATGTATATCATAATTATCGGTATGTTTCCCGATACTGGTTGTTTAAAGTTCTTGAAACTCGTGTTTACGTATTTGTTTTCCTATATATATTAACTCTTTATTTGTTTTGGTACGTTTGTTCATCAATATTGAGTAGATTTAACTTGTTCAGAGCTGACTACTTCCTTTCCAGACTTTCTCCTACATCATAAATTAGAGCTATCAAAAAAATAAGATATATATATTAAAAAAGAATAAAAAAATACGCATTAAGTGATTGTACCCGTAAATGTAAATGACCCATTTCTGATTTTGGATTGGATTTATTTTGTACAAGACCAACGTTAAAAGGTTATTCTCAAATTCCACGATTAAAGATGTTCTTTCCTTTTTCTTATAGGCATAGATTTTTTGATTAACTGTGTAATAATGATAAGGAATATATTTACTTTAAATGCCGATTGATTATTGCAGGTTATAGACAACTCGGTTTATATACGGTTCGAAGAATAAAGACACCATTAGTGCGTTGCGGTTCGTAAATGGTACAATAAAATACTTCAATATCATTAGGGTGGTCAATCTGTTTACTGAGGGGTTGTTTCCATATTTTATTTTGTTTATGTTTTTTCGGGCTTATGGCCGCTGTTAGCCCAAAGACTTTTACAGTTTCACCAGGTTGAGAGGTGACCGAGCGCTTATGGCAATCAGTCGAGACCTCTAAGGGTTGTTTCCACTAAATTTAATAATGTATTTGTGTTTCTGGTGTTGACAGCCTGCTTAAAGTAGTATTATATGAGAGATTAAATACATTTTCGGTTTCATCCCAACTTCAATTATCTATCCTATTTTCTGTACATTATTAATAATTAATTAACAGTAGTATTAAGTAATTATAGAATCCGAAACGAGGACATACGCAGTACAACTAAGGTGTCATTATATACTTGGGGACAAGTCATGCGGACCCGATGCTCAGTTACCCCCGCCACCGATGTCCATACGAAATACCACTGGTGCATTGCCGTCGTTTAAGAAAGGAGACTTTTACACTCTTCACTTGAAGGTTCCTAAGTCGTATAGATTCTGTAATATCGCCGACCACTGCTGATTTCACAACAAGTGGTTGAGTGCGACACGGAAGTACGTACAAGGCGTACAGTGGTGTCAGGGAACGAAAGGCTCATAGGAGCAGTAAGTTGAAGTAGTAATAGCCTGACCAAATTATCATATCTAGTAATTAATACTTTCCTTCTCAGTCCGCAGGGAAGAGACGATATATTTTGGAAACTTCGTATACGGTGTAGCGGTGAAGGACAACGAGGCAGCTAAAAGGATCAGTAAAAAGAAGTGGTAATAGCCCGCCCACATTGTCATATCCATATATGATATATGATTCATAATTCATGACTTGTGTTTTATGATGAGGTGCAAGGGGTACGTATCATCTACGCACCCCAAATCAACCTCCCCTGCTCGTGGAGCATTTTTTACTCCATTTTTTTTATTTCAGATTTAAAAAATTATTTCATATATTTTATTTAAATTTTTTTATTTCACATATTTTATTTCAATTTCTTTATTTCAAATATTTTATTTCAAATTTTTTATTTCATATATTTTTTTCAAATTTTTTCTTTCATTTTTTTATATTATATATTTTATCTGATATATTTTATTTCATGTTTTCTGCATTATAGAAATTTAAGTTGCTAATAAAACTAAAACGTGAATATGAAAAGGAGCAAATAACTATCGCGATCGAGATATTAAAGAACTATGGAAATTTATTCAATTATTTACGGGAGCAATTAATACGAAATCTGGCATAAATCCAGTACAGAAAATAAATGAGGCAAATAAATTATTTTCAAACATTGGTAAGACCCTGGCAGAGACAGTCAGTGCAAATAATACAAAAAGTCCATCAATAAATCCAACAACCTCACCTTTGCAATCATTTGTTTTACTACCCACAGTAAGCCACGGTGACCTGAAAACAGATTGTGCTGTGAGACAAGACAATATTTCAAACAATGCCATTAAGAAATACAAAGATTTAATTGCTGGTCCTCTCACCTTTATCTGCATTTTATCAATAACGTCTGGTGTCTTTCCTAAGGATTTTAAGAGATCAGTAGTCCATCATCCTGTCTATAAGAGTGGCGCCAGGGATTGTGTCTCTAACTATCGGTACATATCAATTTTACCCATATTTTTTATTTGATTGCTTTATTTCGTATTATTTATTTCATGCGTTTTTTCATATTTTTAATTCTCATATTTTATTTTATTTTTTATTCAATATTTTATTATTTCATATATTTTATTTTATATTTTAAAATCATATTTTTTAATTTATTATATTTCACGTTTTTTTTTTCCATTTTATTTCATTTTATATTTTTCATTTTAGTAGGGGGCTGTAACTGCGGATAGAGACTGGAAGAACGAGCTCAGTGGCGTGCTATGGAAGAGGCCTATGTCGAGCAGTGGACTGATTTAGGGTGATGATGATGATGATTTATGATTCCTCGGTCTTTTCTTAGGAAACACACAAAGCACTTTCCCGTTTATTTAACTTTTTTCCCCATTAATAGAATTTTCTTATTTCACTATTCTTATACTAAAACCAATGTTAATTTATAAATAAGTAAATTTGTTATGTAAAAGAGGATTGTTGCGTATAGCATTTCAGAAAGAAATGGTCCTCCCTTAGACCTTAATTTAGCCTTAAAATAGCAGCATATCTGCTTTGTTTAGAACAATGTCTGAAGAATTGGCCACGTCACTGGTATTGAGCAATTCGATTTCAGGAAGCCTCGTCACTCAGTATTAAAGTTTCAGTATTTCACCAGACGAAACACAGAATTGCTAATTTAATATTTTACACGGATTTCCCGGTAAGCGCGATCCTATCACGGTCAAGCCTAACTAAAAGTGATTCAGCTAGTTATAGCATTACTGCGGTGTTATTCTACAGCGTAAAATAATTATTTTAATTATAGCCCAGTGTATGAGCGCTTGCTTTTAATTCACTATACCGTGATGAATCCCCGGTGCCGGTACATCTATATGTAATATAATTTGATATGTATGATATTCTTTAGCATTTTCACTAGAGAGGAGGCCTATGACCAGCAGTGGAATTTAAATATTTATATAAGCCGTTACTTTACTTTTTTTACAGACTTAAGCATCCAGAATAAGGAATCACGTTTTTAGTTCGTACAAACAGAGACCTACACATATGAATACATACTTTTATAAACTTCTAATACGAACATAATCACAGTGTCATTAGGTTGTCCTTTTATGCTAGTATTGCATAAAAGCATTCCCCACGTTTACCTAGTCGACCCATCTGCCATCGAACATATACCAGTTACAGCGTGGCTGTACCACTTTAAGAGCCGCTGATTTTTTTTTATAACGTCGAACACTAATTCTATACATTTAAACCTTTTAACACACTATACGCAGACAGTTTCGAATTTTGAAATTTCTTGTTTAAAACCGTATATTAGTATTAAAAAGTAAAATGCTTTTTTTTGTTTTTTTTTTGTTAGTTATTTTATTTTAATTGTATTGAGTGTGACAAACACTCACTTGTGATTCCTGCGTCCTATGACAAATGTAGATGCGTTGTCACCCCCCACAAGTATGATGGAATAAATCATCGGTAAATAAAGGGTGGCCTTTTTAAAACTATAATATATATCTATAAAATAGTTCATCGTAATAGTTAAAGTAATTATTTTAACAACACAAGTATAAAAAGGCGGTGTTTATTTTAGTACTGTGATATTTCGCGGACACTATAATCATGCTTGGACATTTAGAAAATAGTTGATATGCAAAATATTGGTATATAAAAACAAATTTAAATAATTTACTTATAAAAAGTTCAACTCTAACATACACTAAGCTGGTACATCCAGTTTAGTCTCACTAAAAAGGGGCTTATGTATGATTGTGCAACATATATTTACATATATGTCGTACATGTGAACGAATATAACAATGGAAAATGCATTAAGAATGTTGGCATTAAAAAATCAGTGCCTACCAATATTAAAAAATAAAAACGCAACACAGAGCCCTATCAGGTTCTAACTAAAGAATCCAACTTGTGGCTTAACGTGAATTCAGTCTGATTTTGACCTCAGCGAGTACCGGTCGCGTGCCTGGCCACCTAAAAGCTCATTCGTAACTTAATTCGAACTTATAATAAAGTGAAGTGATTCTAAAAAGGTTTCGTTTTGTGTGTTTTGTATATTTGGAAGTGTTATAAGTGAACGTTTTGTTTTTAGAAACAGAATGATTTGTTGTTGTTTTTTTGTGTTTAAATTCCATCTTAGTGTCCGGATAGCTTTATACTTTCACTGATTTAAATCATTGCATGATGGATCAATTGCAATCACTTCTATTCGGTGCTTTTTTTTAATAAATAAGAAATTACACGTATTTGAAATGCAAAGATAAGAAAACTAAGAAACTCAAATAACATGAAAGTTAAAACTTTACCTAAATTATAAAAAAATTTTTTGTTGTAGCATATTATATAAAATATAGTAAAAATAGCTTGTAATTTTTTTTTTATAACGATTTTTTTTAAAACACCAGCGAGCTGGTGATTCACTTGATGTGATGTGATGAAGGGGATTACTGATCACCTCCACTTATATATATCAGAGTTTATGATGATATTCTGTTGTACTGGCTGGCTGAAGTCCCATTATAGAAATATCTGATAATACCGTTGTTGATTCAGCAGTATACTTAATTCATTCTATATTTATATAACAACAGGATATTCTCAACTAAGTTACATGTACTCCAAATTATCTTCTATACATATAAGAAAACTAATAGTGTATTTTTGTCTGTTTTTCTGTGCATTCGTGTATGTTAATCTTCACATTGGTTGAAGCGATATCCAATTTTCAGTGATATACCTAAATAAGCTTTTTTGTTTTATTTAAATTTATCACTTACTAAAAGCATATGTCAGTTAAAGTAAATACGTCTCGCACGTTCTTTAATGTTGATAATGAAGTTCTGGTTGATTTTAAGCAGGAGTGGTGATATGATCTAAATTATCACCAGACATTAATTACGCAGAATATTTTATAGTGCATTCGTGCAAACACAGAGGCACTACACACGTCGTCCCTTTGTTATATTTTGTGATCGGAGAAAGGTTCAGATGTAGTGTGAAAGGACTCAGGACATACATATTTTCTTTTTAAATATTAGTTATGTTATTAACTTTACTAATATAGCCGTTAACCACACCAACTAAGCTGATAATGCTTGTGCTAGGAGATGGTGGATTCGAACCTGCGAACTTAAGTTTCGCAGATCATACCCTAAACCATTAAGCAATTGACTTTTATCAATACATCTAGTCCCGAATACCAACAAAAACAATTGCATTTGAATTTTGTCTTACGACTTGCTAATCTGTTTAGATTTCGTCTGTAATTAATTTAATTATCTTAAAGATTATATAATACAAGAAAGCTAAGAAATGTAGATCCCGTAGAGATTTGATATAAATAAATTAGTATAATCTATATCACGTATTTCGGTAAAAATCGAAAACTCATTAACTTTATTTATTTTGTATGGATTACGTCTGTTTAAATTTAATTGATGTAATAATTGTATATCATAAACGATATGGTGATTTGATATAAACATAAAACTAACACTTGAAAAAAATGGTTTTAATTAATTTAATAGTAATAAGCATATATAATAAAAAACAAAAGATTTTTTTTCGCATCAATCACGTCCGGTCGAAGCCAAATACTTTCCGGGTTATAAACTATATTTATAAAATAAGGTGTAATATAGTACAGCCAATCGAGATTATGAGTATTTATATATACCGATAAATATAGTCTAAAGGTTTTTAAGTAGATGAAGGTGAGTACCGTTGATTTACAGTCAATGTTCTTCATTAATATCATTCATAGGACAGCATCCTGGCACGATTATCCACGGTAACACTATCTGGTTATTACCAAATGATATTAACTTCACAGAATAAATTATAGTGTCTCCAGTATTCTCAAAATTCTCAAATACAGAGGTAAGGCACTCTTCGGTTTTTCTAGTTCATTGCAATGAATGCATGTGCCATAAGTTCTCAAGAATGAATATCAAGTGATGGTCGGATCGGGTACCAGGTGAGAATCGAATTCAAGATCTGCAAAGAGCACACAGGTACACGATCGGAAGTATGCTATGTTAAGCAATCAATAAGTAGACAAAGCTAGCATAACCTAGAAGTCAATTATTAATTAAAATATTATAGAGAATTGCGTTTTAAATCATGGATTAAAATTAAATAAAAAATCTACGATACGATAGCATATAAGGAACAATGTTATTACGACGACAATAAAGTATAAGTTGGCTATAATAATGACAAAATAATTTTATACCTCGCGATTTTTAATTTAAAATTTATCGTGTCGTGGTAATTATTGTGTCGGGGATTTTTTTTCCTAATACGTTTTTATCGTTTTATTTTAATTTTACCGATGACAGATTATCTATGGTATATTTTGTTATTAATAATTAAATTGAATATATCTCAATGCTTAAATACAAAAGCCTTAGAGTATAATTATTGTCTCGTGGGATTTTTTTTTCTTAATGCGTTTTTATTGATGTATTTTAATTTTACCGATGACAGATTATCTATGGTGTATTGTGTTATTAATAATTAAGTGGAATATACCTCAATGCTTAAAGACGAAACCCTTTGATCTTTGAGTGGGCCGTGGTGACGTAAGTACTTGAGACTTGGTCCTTCACTGCTGGCCGTATGGGAAGCTCGAAGTCACTCAGCGTGCTACGAGCCTTCGGGGAGTCGAGGAATGCAGTGTCGTACTCTATGACAGTCTATGGGGGAAGCCTATGTCCAGCAGTGGACTAGTGTGGGCTAAAATAATGATGATGTTGATGAAAAAATAAACATGTTTTTTTACAACAAGTGGTTAGTGTCATTACTATTTTTCAACATTCACATTAAGTTCCTTATTTATAAGGCAAATTGAATTATATTAATTTTTGAATATGATGATATGATTCATAAGGATACAGATAATTATTAATTGTAATCAATATTATTATTATTAAATAAGAATAGTATAGTATCTTTGATACTTTTTCTTCATCCAGGTGAAACTCATTTTAAAATTATTGTCTAATTCCATCCGTTGACAAAAGAAATTTAGAATTTTTGCGTATACCAATAATTTACTGATAATTGTGAAACAAATGTTTTTTTTTATAAAAAGTAATGAAAATCTAAGACTATAAAATGTTTGAATATGATATATGTTCGTTTATTGTCAAAATACAAATATTATTTTTATGAGCAGCTGCTAAGAGCGAATTTTTTATTAACTAGTTTTACGCTTTCAGTTGAAATACAAATATATCATGTTATAAACAACCAATCTATAATTTTATAATTAAAAATCAAATTATCGTTTCGCAGTCGTGTCGTGGACAGTAAATCTCGTAATCCCGCTCCCACAAAGAAATTAGTTACGCTTTTGCGTCGGCTATTGTGAACAATAAATTGAAATTATAAGGGATGCTTGACGGTCCGATCTTCGCCCATTTTATTGTATACAAAGTTGCTCATGTCCGTATTAAATTAAAAAATAATAACCATTTTTTTGATGCACATTTTATAAGTCTAGTTCTATATTGCGCTTTTGAATGTGAAATGCTACAAATGTTTGTACAAACGTTTATTCAAAAATAAAGTCAAACTTTTGAATAAATATTTGAACAAATAATGGCTTAGTCTTAGTCTTATTGAAATATTATTTAGAAATTTATAAGTCACTCTTCACTTTTCTGAATCTTTGATTTTCTTTATAATATTAGGGATGACATCTTTGTTAAATATTCTTAAGTAGTAGTATTGTCGCAAATATCAAACAACAGCTACACGTAATAGATCAGCTAGACAAGGATCAGGCTTTCAAGGGAGAGTGGTAGAGCGGGTTGTTTCTAGCTGCAGAATGAATGGGTCAGTTCGACCGGGGTAGGACCACGCCCTCACAGAATACCGGTGTGAAATGGCAGCATAATGTTATTGTATTTCATCTGGTGAGTGTAGAGATCGGAAGACTTTTATTACTGTTGACGTGGCATTCCATCTCAGTCCTCAAGGGTGACAACGCATCTGCATTATGATTCCTTGTCAAGGATGAGTGTAGATGTCATGGGACGCGGGAGACACTTACCATCAGGTGAACTGTGTGCTCGTTTGTTACTCTCAATGTAATAAAAAAAACTATGAGAACGTACATATGACATTTATGTACGTAACACGCAACAAATCTTACATAATGTATAATTTTACTACCAATAAGAACTGTTTCTATTTTTTTTTCGTATGGCAATACTATAAAAGAAGGAAGTGTGTAATATGTATGATGATGTATGATACGATAAGATTTTTTTTACATACTAACCACTCATCATTAAAACAATTAAATAAACTAGTCAGTTATCTATTTATTATAATTACGAATATGTCCCATGACAGATTATTTTTTTATTAACTTGCAAATTGCGTTGGCTTAAAACCTGTTTCAGGTTAACAAGGCGGCTGTGCTCGCTTGCTATTAACAGGTATTCATAATTATTTTGAGATTGTTAATTAAATCTTTTTTTTTACAATTAAGTATTACATGGCCGACTTTTTGTTATAATTGGCCGCCTCTTTACCTGGCTACGATAAGATAAGAACGACTTGTTTTTTTTAATCGAGTAAAGGTAACGATCGGGGCACACGGGTTCTTCCGATGGTAAATTATTCATGAGGTATCTTTTTTTTTAAATTAGGGGGTGCTAAACGAGCAGATGAACACCTGATGGTAAATGATTGTGGTATTATATATTATAACCCGATAAGTAATTAAAATGCTAATGAATTTTTACACTAGTGGTCTAAAATGGAAGCCATGAATAATAAGGTCTTCCACAGCGGCACTAAACTACCAATGCCTTGAAAGATTGATCCTGGGCGCAACTGGTCTATTACGTGTAACGTGCTGTTTGATATTTGCGGCATGACTCTACCACGTGACGTAGTATTCTGGATGGTGTTGCCCTTCCCCATTGGATCATGTTGCAATACCACAAAAAAGGACTGACGACGTATTACGCTTTTAATAATTTTTCGGTTTGTTGATGTATCAATAGTCTAATGGTTTGGGTACGCTCTACGAAATTTAAAGTCGTCGTCGTGAATCGTGTAATGTTATTAGGACTGCTGCCATTCTTTTTTTTTTTTTTTAAAGTAGCCACTGAACAAGTCAGTATGTGAGTGTCACACACACACACACAACTGAAAAATCTATATAAAAAATTGATTTTTTATTACATAAAATACAATCTATTCAATTATACACCGCGATAATCAATTTTTTTTCCTCCGAAAAAAAATGATTATCTATTACTAGCTAATATAAAAGGCACATATACGCATATATATCTGTGCATCTGTATCACTCGGTAAAAATAAAAAAGTTTTTATATCTCAGAATGTCATTAGACGTCAAGACGAAATTATTACGGTTCTAAACTACAAGGTAAAATGTTAAACCAAAATTCAGACAGACGGAGTCAGGGTCTTTGATAGTCTACCTAACTTAACTATAGAAAAGTAGAGGTGTTACTTTTCTATAAATCCCATTCTCCTACTCTCGGCGGACTTCACATGTATTCAAAATATTTTTTTTTATTTATACCTCGGACTCGTGAGAAAAAAATTATTTCCTCACGAAATTTTCTTTCACCGTAAAGCAGGTGGTAAAAAAACATCTAAAATTGCGTATAAATATTTGTACGGTGTCGGCTAGGGGGATCGAAGTCGTGTTTTACGAATACTGTGAAATTAAAAGACATTGTTCTTGTTTTATTTATAGAATGCTTTTTTTATGGAAATGATTTTGACAAACGTTTCTGACTGATTGGAAGTGATGATTTTGGCCCGTGTCACTAAAATTCATTCTAGATAAGGAATCATAAGGCAGGTGCGTTGTCATACCTTAGGACAGAGATGAAATTCCTCGTCACCGGTTATAAGTCTACGGATCCCTACACTCACCAATGGTCGTTATCCGGTCAAGCCGACCCATTCATGCCGCAGACAAATGCCCATGACATTTAGACACTTTTGTTCGTTCGCTTGATACTTATATACTAAGAAAATACTATTAAAACTAAAATCTATTAAAACTATTAAAATTTTCAGTATTTGTAAAATAGGTATTAAAAAGTGCCACTCACCAACATATACATTTTAAAAATCTCTCAAGAGTGAGTAGTAATATTTAAGATATTAATAATTTTTATTGAAGTGACCGCAAATTACATTTTAACTAACTGGCCTTTTTTTAACCTATCAAAGTACAATTAATTAGTAATGATAATTTATTTTTTGAACGGTCTAGTAATCTATCCGGATACAAAACACCAATATATTTTATTTCCTCTTCTATCTTATCGTATTATGTAATCTGCAAATAAAATATTATATGAACATATTGTAATAATAATAATGAAGGACAAATGTGAGAATCAAATTATAATGTGAGGTAGTCCGCCATTTTGGTGTCGCCGGTTAACAAGATGGCGTCGAGTTCAGTTTTTCGTTTTCTTGTTCTGTTGGCGGCGCTAGTGTGGCTTCTAGCAGCTGGTGGCAAGACGACACGGAAGAGGAGGCAGCCGTGGAATAATGGCAGTTGGTTGTGAGTATTATTTTTAACGTTAATATTTATTTTTCACTGTTAGAAATTACAAAGAATCCTTTATGTGGTGGCATATGATAAATATGTTCCATGGCATCTATATCTATCCTCAGTTAATATTCAAGATATTTGCATCTTGAATATAAACTGAGGACTAAGCACTGTCACTCCTGAGGACTAAGATAGAAGGAACGCCAAGTTACTTGTAACAGGTTCCTCGGTTTGCTACACTCACTATTATAGAACACAGCAGGGTTATTCTGCAATTTCACTGGTATTATATAAGGACATATTCGTTCAACGGTTGAGCCCACCCATTCATATTGAAGCCAGAAACTGGCTACAGCGTGGGTGTACTACCTATTTTAATTAAGGCTTTGTCTACTATTAAATAAAATTGTTAAAAAAATAATTATCAACTTTCACTCTATCCTTCCCTTATCCGATGTAAGACATGCGATAACCTTCCATGCTTGCAGTGTCGGTGACACGAAATATTTTACGAAACCTAAAAACGAGCAATTTGTACCAAGGATCAAATAGGCAGGCAAGACCTTTGACCACAATGATACTTTGTCAAATCCCAAATAACAGGTATAGGAAAGTAAAAGAAAGCTAGAATTCTATATCTGTTCTATGTTTTAGGTACCCAACCCTTACCAGGGGCCGCATGTGTTTCATTTGCTTGAATTGATATCATATATTACGTTTGTAAAACAGAAGTTTATTTATTAAAGAAGTTTGGATTGAATCAGTAATATTTTATTTAGATCATGTAGGATGGCAAAAGTTATTTGATTTCAACGTTGTAGCAAACTATTTCCATTTCATGTAGTTTTTTTTATGAAATAAGGGATAAGGGAGCATATTTTAAGTCCACACGTACTTTCATCCTATATTTTCGCCACCCGATGTCTTAGATGGAACGTCTAGTTACTAGTTATTGGCATTTGGCTGTTGAGTTTCTTGCTGGTTCTTCTTACTGGCTCTATTACTTTGAAAAATGCCGCTAAATCAAGCCTATTGTTGACGTGTTCTAATGCTCGGCAATGCTTCTAAAAAAAACAATAAAAAAAAAAGAATGCAGAACTATTAACACTAAATTACATACATTCCCGTTAACCATTCCACCTAAGTTTAAATGCATTTGCTAGGTGATGAGTCACAACAAAAATTGAATGGATTCGATCCTAAATTGTTCAGACGATACTTAACCCATTGACGTGGCTTTTAATTTTGATTGATTGGTTTCATTCACTCATCATTCGCAGTACATCAGCGCTAATCTGTTATTTCACTCTCGTGATCTGTTAAAGCGAGGTGTTCTCCCGTTCGTGGTGTTTCCACCTTTGTTGATATATGGAACGTGACTCCATTGTGACAATGATTACTACTAATTTAAACTTAATTTTTAAATATATTGATTGTTGATCGTAATCATAAGTTAAAAAGAAATATTTCTTACCGTTTTTTAAGTAAAAATATAAGGAAATAAATTTTATTTTAGGCCTTTTTACAATTTTTTTTATTATCGACGTTTTATAATTAAATAATCAAAGCTTTTACGATTTACTTCTGTTCGATTAGAAAACACAACGATATATTCTGGTTACTATTAGATGAAATCATCTTCGCAGGATGTATTATAGCCCTGTTGGCATTTCTGCAAACACACTCCCTAGTTGCCGTCCGTACGCCAATGTTACGTACGTACAATAATATCGGAGGAATGATCAGATGCAGTGTTAAAGACACGAGATGGGCACACAACACACCCATACCCGAAAATCAACAGTTTGTGATACTCAAATATTTTTTCTGTCCTTACTATAACAACTAAGCTACATGACTATATATAGCTTTCATGTATGTATGTTCAATGGAAAGTCTAGACTAGGACCGGGCTCAGGTGGCTTCATACTTCGATAATGAAACTACGTTTTGTGTATAGGGGATTGATATTGCTATTTTTAATGTGTCTAATCGTCCAATTAAATTTATGTGTACATAGTGTGTAAAATAAAAAAAAACGCGGTAATTTTAACTGTTTTATTTGCGACCTTTAGAGTGTTTACATATTTTTTTTCTTCTTAATAACATTGATAGTAAGAAGTACACAGCACACCTGATGATAAATGAATCCTGCGGTCCACGATATCTACATTCATCCTTGACAAGGAATCATAATGCAGATGCCACCCTTGAGGACTGAGATGGAATGTCTCGTCACCAGTTATAAAGGTCTTAGGATCCCTACATTCACTAGATTAAATACACCATCATTATGTTACTTCATTACGTTGGTGTTCTGTGGGGGCGTAGTCCTACCTCGGTCGAGCTGACCCATTCAATCTGCAGCTAGTAACAAAGTGCAGCGTAACGTACCACTGTTAAATTCAATATAGCATTCGTATAATTATATATTCTTAATTATTTATACTCGAACATACTTAATATTATTAAAATAATGATATTGGGTAACAAACGAGCACACGGTTCAATTTTTTTATGAAACTAAGGGTGACATAAAAGCACCGTTCTCCAAATGATGATGACTGCAACCCACAAACACCTCAACATAGTTTCGAGATGCACATGCGTTATATCCTCTATCGGAGGACCGAAATCCCACGAGAAACTGGGCTTCCGAATCCCTACAGAAACAAAACGGAACGTTGCTCCGTCAAGTCACCTGATGGTACGTGATAACTGCGACCCATAATCCATTATCCTGGTCCATTCCATCCATTCATAACTACTAAATTCAAGGTGACGACCACCCCTCAGGACTGAGCTGGATATCCTCAGCGCTTCCACTTGAATTCCTGGATACGCTGCTTGAGGTCGACTCGTGTTTGTATATCTGACATTTCATTGTAATTCTCATCTTGTTATTGCATTTACGATATTAATACGTAATTATAATTTTGAATTTATGTTTATACAACCAAAATATGTAAAAGACTATATTTTTAAAATAATATATGCAAGGAACTGTTACCTTATACGTTATATATATATACATATATATATATATATATATATATATATATATATATCGTCAGCGCACAAAAAGAACTCTACCTTGACTTCTTTCCTAAAACAACCCTGTTATTAAAGTTGAGTTAAGTCCCGTTGTGTCAATTAATATATATTTACAATTAATATAATCATATGAATTTATGTTGAAAAACATTAACAAAAATCAGAGGCATCTTTAACGATGAATTTGTCAATAACTTTATATTTAGGTTTTAATGTATACGTTTATATTAGGTTGATACATGTACAACGTAAACTTTGACAAATTTAAGTGGATATACAAAAAAATCACTTAAGAATACAGTCTATTACTAAATAGAAGCTACTAAGCTTTTCACAAACATTGTTAGTAGTTTTTTCTAGCTGCAGAATGGATGGATCAGCTCGATCGGGGTAGGATAGAATACCAGGGTAAAATAGCAGCATAATGCTGTTGTATTTCATCTGATGAGTGTAAGGATCCGGAGACCTTTATTACTGGTCCATCTCAGCCCTCAACGGTAGAAGCGCATTATGATTCCTAGTCAAGGATGAATGTAGATATCATGGCCCGCAGAAATCACTTACCATCAGGTGAACCATGTGCTCGTTTGTTACTCTCAACAAAAATCCAAACATTTGCAAAGTATTTTCCCAATGTCCACAGTATATTCAGCAAAGAAGGTGAGTTTTGTTTGGTTGTAATTCGAAGCGGTTCATATGTGTTTTATCCATACCATATAACCGGAATTTGTAAGACAGCGATGATATTCTGCTGAACGTGAACGAAAGTGATATGTGTTCCTGAAAAAAGGTTTAGATTCATTAGTTTTCTTTATTTTAGATCGTCATCGTTATCACAGCCTATCCATGGTTCATTGCTGCTCTCTCTTCACTTATGCCTCCTCCATAGAGATGAAGATGAAGCTGTGAAAGCCTATGCGGCTCTTACAGCTTCATCTTCATCTCGGACACAGGGCTCACCGGGTCCGTGAGCTGGTTATGTAGTTTTTGGTTCTCTTTCTTACACAAAGCGCTCATAAACTGAGTGTGTCGGTCCGCTCTGATCACGTTCCTATCTGATAGTGCCACCTAAGTTGCCAGTTCCCTAGCTATCCAGGGTGGAGAATGGTGTGCCACCTGCATGTATCAACTCTCACAAACTTGCATATACCGTGATCCATCTAGTGGGTGGTTGTACTACACTGCGACTGCCATTCAAAGGATGCCGCTCAAGTAACTACCCCATCGGTAAATGATGACACATACAGAATGGTAATAAATCATAATAAGCGGGACAACGCAACACGGAACAAAACATAAACAGAGTGCCTCGTCAGCAGTAAGATCTCTGATTTTACTCTGAATTTCGAAAAACGAAACGCAGTAGCGCTATGTTAGTATTTTATTTCATTATTCAGTTAAAGGGTGGTCTAACAACAATCCCAAATATAAATTATATAAATAAAAAAATATATACATGAAGAATGCCTCCTGATGTAATGAAACCTTTACTATCAGGACGTTGCATCTAAGCATATATCTCCCATATACTTCACACGTAGTAACGGTCCAAAACGAGGCTTCCTCTCGGGAACCATTGTGCTGGTTACTCATTACCAAAACTCTCGGCCAACTTACAATCCGGTGAATCTGTAAAAGCCCTCAAGTTATCAGTGGCTAACAGCCATAAAAAGAAACTACATTTCTTTCTCAAACATGTTCCCGAAGGTGCCCTCATCGTCGATGATTTCTTTCGCCTCGAAACACATGCATCACAACTTATAACTGTGATTACTAAAATCATAGGTCGTTGAGTTTTTGGTTGCCCGCGTACTATGAGCTTTAAATGGATCCAGTTCAAATTACAAGTTATTTTATTTAAAATATATATACCTGAAGAATGCCTCCTGATAATATGAAGCCTTTAGTATCAGGACCATCGGTATTCAGAATAACTTCAAACTTTGTGATCAGGATGTCTGTCTTTATATTTACCTGAAAACAAAACGCTATATATTATTTAGATTAATTTCGTATAAAGTAGAAAAAATGGAGAGCTCTTTCCCGCCTGGGAGCCCTTGTGCTGGTTCCCCACTAATAGAGGTCTCGACTGAGCGCTATAAGCGCTCGGTCTACTATCGACCCGGCGAAACTGTAAAAATCCTCGTGCAAACAGCGGCTAACAAGCGCTGTCAGCTCAACAAACTACCGCCACCATCAGATCCACTACCAGATTCATCGATCCTATATCACACCAACATACCAAGACTAGGTAAACGTATAACTAAGACGAGTAATCCTCAGGTCTCTATACAAACCCTATGTGCGTCGTCGTAAACTCTGAATGAAGGAATCGGAATATTACTCTATCAATTTTTAATATAGTTAATGTTAAAATTGTTCGTTGTTCAGTCTTATCTCAGTTGCAGTTTTTAATATCTAAAATATTATTAAACCGATTTTCAATAATCGATTGTTTTAGATTGAATTAGGTTAACGAACGACTTAACATTTCAGGCAGTTATTTCTGTGACTTTATATATTTTTATTAATTTATTTAATTAGAAAAACATTTGACCATCACGAACATTCGAAGATGTCAATAAAATTCAATTTTAAATATACGGCTAAAAGTTGTTTTCACGAATGAAATCAAAAACTATTTTACTATTTTTTTTTAAATCAACCTAAATAAGACAATAAAATTTATATTATCTTTTTGCTGCCGAAATGTAACATAAAAAAACTTACTTCGTTTACCGGATATGACAGTACTAACTTCACATCCTGTTCTGGAAACGTCCATGATTTCGATCCGGATAACAGTTGATATGAATCTGAAATATATATGACTTAATCGCTCACCCCCACACGCAAGGGGGTAGGAAGGATTGCTAATATTTTTGCTAACCTATACACTATATAGCTAAAGCATAAACAGGTAGATTTAAATATGGAACGACCATAGAACACCAGCTTATTTTTTTGCTGATAGCCACTGTCAGGCCGAGGGCTTCTACAGCTTACCAGGTTAAAAGGTGGCCTAGCCCTTAGGCACACTCAGCCGAGACCTATATTAAAGGGTAACTAGCGCAAGGGTTACCGAAACGGCCTCTCGGCTTGGACCATTACCCTGCGCGTGAAAGCAACTGACTCGAGGGTGCTCGAGAGGAAACCTCAACTATTATTAATTAATTATCAGCTTATATTGATGCTGGTACGATAGCTTAGTATTGTCGTATTTCGATTAACAAAAATAAAATGATTGTACACCTGTTATATATTGTTATAACTTGTTAGGGTCCTACAGTGAACCTTTTGTTCAAAACAGTTTTTTTTTATTGTATTGAAGTTAAATAACGATCACACATTTCACACAGTGTAGGGAACCTTTATTACTGGTGATGAGGCATTCCATCTCAGTCGACAAGGGTGACAACGCATTATGATTGCTTATCAAGGATTAATGTAAATATCATTTCGCAGTAATTACTTTCTATCGGGTGAACTGTGTGCTCGTTTGTTACTAACAATGTGATAAAAATATAAAAATTAAAATATATATTCCTATTTTTGTTTTGGTATAAAGCTATAAAAATGTGTCAACCTGGTAAACATCGACTTAAAGTTGGTCAACGAGCTGCCACAAAACTCCTGCATAATAAAATCCGAATGATGCAAAAGTTTACTATCAAAGAACATGAATAAAACAATTATAGTTAGACATATTTTACGTTGCATAAGTTAACCTAAAATTTTCATTCATTTTTTAACACACGACAAATAAAATTATTACTTACTAGTCTTGTTTTTCCATGAGCAGTGATATCGTTTGATAGTATTTTGTAATGTTCCGTTCATTAGCTTAATTCCTTTGCTTGGAGAAGTACTCGTGTAAGTGTCTTGCAATTCGAAGATTACATCATTAAGGTATGCTTCACTGGCCACGACAATAAACGTGGCGACGAGTGACATTAAAAGACAATACTTCACACAAATCATAATACTGACTTAGATATTAAACTTAAACAATAATTATAAGACGACCGTGTTGAAATCATAATTGCTAATTACGTAGATTTACGATTAACATTGATAAGAATTGAATAACTGATTTGGCTAATCGAATACGATAAAACTCTAGATTGATTTCTTTTAATGTTAATTTTGTTTAGATTTTATTCTTGTCTTACGAGGGATCAATTAATGCGAGGTGAACTGTGAATTCGATGGACGTTTTCTTTATAGAAATGTTTAAGAAAATCAATTTGATATTATCTGTACATTTAGTTCCACATCCGACTGGCTTGCGGACGTTTTTGTTCGAGGTAGACAGACGTTGTTCTCTGGCTTCCATGTGATGAGGTCGACCGTTAATATTTCATTTCATACCATGCCTATATCGAATGGACGCGAGGTAATTGAATGTTTGATTTGTTCATATTTCTTTATCGTGACATAATCAAGGTGTTTATTTTTTTATGGAATGAGTAATCACATAATCGATAGAGATATTTAACGTGGTGTGCCCTCACAGGCTTGAATTTTCTCCTGTCAAACTAAATTCAACCTCCAGTTTACCAATCAGTAAATTAATTATTATTTCATTTTGATATTAGCACTAACATTAATAATATAAACTTTTAAGCTTAGTTGGAATTTTTAACGGGAATGTTAGTAATTACTAGTAGAAAAAAAAAATCCTTCCATCCTTTATATTGTGGGGGCTACGACCCTGTAATACAGTACCCGGTTTCAGTTCGAGCACGGTAGAATTTTTATGCGAATGCATGGAGGAGGATCCCTTTAGATAGCGATCCGAGTCGAGGATTCGTACCTCCTTACGAGGGACCCTCGGATCGTATTCTCGCCCCCCTCTATTGTCGTCGACGTTCTTCGTCCACAGGGGTCGGTAGTGCAGCGGTGGTGCAGCAGCAGTCTCCGCGCCAGCTTCGCGGCATCGTCGTTGACTCCCTACTCAGCGAGCCTGCCGCTCGCGAGTCTAATTAGATAAAGCTGTAAAGGTCTCTGGACCAACATCAATACTCACACACAAAAAAAAACAAAACAAAAAAAACAACCCCTCCTGATTGGTCTCACCTGATTTACTAATGTCACCAACGTGGCGATACATTCCAATGAGGAGTGTCTAGTTATCCGGTTTACTAAGTTTAAGTAGACTATTTCGGAAACATCCAATAATTTTTTATTACATTGAGAGCAAGTGATTCCTGTGGCCCAGACACCTACATTCATCCTTGACAAGGAATCATAAGAAGACTGGCCCTCATCTAGCCCAGACTCAACCCAACTCTTTAGACTTCAAATTATGGTCAGTTTAAGAGGACATGCTGCCTGCTCTAAACGAAACGGCGACATTGAGTCTCTAAAAAAATCTTTGGAGCAAGCAGTGGCGAAATTTCCCTTGGAAAAAGTACGTAAATACATAGATTCGTGGCCAAACAGATTAAAGGTCTGTATAAAAGCTAAAGGGGCCACCTTTCGAATAGAATATTTTTGCTGAGACTAATAAATATGTAGGTATAAATTTCTTTGTCATCACGAGATAAACTTTGTGTTAATCTTTTTCATCCTAATCTTCATACACAAGGACGGTTAGAGCACAAGAAACGTTTGAATATAAAAAAATAATTTGAATATAAATAACGATAAGTCCGTTAAATTGGTTTTATCTAACATTAGTAAAGGAGGCAGGCATAGTTTACGTGGTAAAGCCAAGCTTCGATTACGTACTAACAGTGGTTCAGAGTTAATGTGTTCGGTCTGGTGAAAAAACAAAAGAAACCGAGATTACGCGTGGTGACAATGAATTATTAAGTTTATTCCTTATCAAGTATGCACTTGAAATCACTTACCATTAAGTAAATCCAATATTCAGACGTTATTAGGGATGAACATCAAAAAAGTAAATTAAAAACAATTTACATTTGAATACATACTTATTTTTTATTTCGTCAAGTGAGTAAGACATATAATAGTGATGAGGCATTCCATCTTAGTCTCTAGTTAGGGATGATAATGCATTATGATAGCTTATCGAGGTAGAATACAGGAATCATGGGCCGCAGGAATCACTTACTGGGAGTTGAACTGTGTGCTCTCAGTGTAATAATTTTTTAATAAAAGTAATGTCAACAGTTGAAAAGTCAAAAAAAAAAGAAAAGATAAAATTAACGCAATTTTTTTTTATTTATCAAAAAAAAGTATTTCAATCGTATTGTAGAAACAGTTTAATCACAGTCATTCAATGTGGTAGAGGTACGCTGCAGGTTGTTTCTTGCTGCAGAATGGGTCAACTCGATCGGAGTAGGACCACGAACTAACCAACGTAAAATAGCAGCACAATGCTGCTGTGTTTCGCCTGGTGAGTTAAGGGATCCGGAGACCTTTATAACTGGTGACGAGGCATTCAATCTCAGTACTCAAGGGGGGTGACAGTGCATCTGCATTATCATCCCTTATCAAGGATGAATGTAGATGTCATCGGCCGCCGGAATCACGTGAACTGTATGCTCGTTTGTTAAATGTAATTTGTAAAAATCCCATTGATGTTAATAGATCTCGTCTCTATACTCTCTACCGAACCATACTCCATCACTCGGCTCAACCGTACTCGATAGATTTCAAGTCTTGGAAAATTTCATCGTAATTCGTATACTCATTAGTAAATATTCTACAATGTCGACTACAAAATTGGGGTAGGACACCAAACCCGTACAGAATTAATAGGCACCCAAACAGGTTCCGAACAAAGGAACCCCGACACTAGTTCGACCCCGGGTCTCTCATTAGCCCTACTTAAACATTATTACAGGGCTATTATGTTCACGCCTCCCGGGGAACAACGGTTGGATGTCTACAGAGACGTAAAACTATTTATTTTATATTTTCTATATTACACGACCGTAACGTTTTTTTTAGTTTTATTTGGTGTATTCTTTTTTTAATTACTTTGAGTGTAATAAACGAGCACACTGTTCACCGGATGCACAATGTTATGTAAAAAAAACCTGACGATGCTCTATTTTCAAACAATTTTTTTTATAAAAAAATTACTCTTCTTATCAACTAAATTGTCGTCACATAGTGTGGATTTCATTATTCCTTTTTCTTTTTGCGTTTTTAAAATCTATTGCTCCAATAAAAGTTTATTAAAGAGAGTAGGCAATGGCACGTATGATACATACGATCCTCTCCAAGGAGGACGTTTATGCCTAGAATTTACATATATAGGCTGTTTACTGAGCCACGTTGAATTAAAGTCTGACAGGTGTTGCTGTAAACTTTTCATAAATGTCTGTTTAAACATCAGAAAAGTAATGCGTAAGTAAAATAACAAATGACCTATGTTTCTAGGTTCTATTCTAGGTTTTTATTTATTTTATTTAAAAATATAAACCGTTAATAAATTCATAATATTTAAGAATTCCAACCAATACATTGAAGTATTTAATTTGGTGGTTGCACAACTCTAAGGATATATGCTTTGCAGGTAATTCAAAAGATCCATAAACGGTTGAAAGTTTTATTATAAGTAAGTTATAATAATATACCTTTTTTTATTTATTTTTTATCTTCCAGAGTTTAATTTATCTGTAGTGTAATACTTTATCATTATTTATAGCTTTACTATCCGTATTTTAAATTAATTAACTAGTTTATCATAAGAACTATTGAAATATTTGGTTAATTACAAGTTAAATATATTAATCTAAGAGCTTTTTATTTATATATGATTATAAGAAGCTAGTGTCTTTATTCGAGTTCTATAGAATATAACATTTCTAATAACAAATGCTCACGATATGTTGTTTTTATCTATTGTTAACAAGCTATAACTACATTATTTATACACAATCCTTGCAATTTATAAAGTTTTAGCGAGTGAATTCTGCGACATTAGATTTTGAAAACTACTAATTTACTACAGCTATCTTTTTTTAACTTTAGTTATCTAAATACGATTCCATGACCTGTAAGTCCTATGAATATCTAGATTATTGCCACGTATAAAATAATTATTTTATTTTCATTCCTTCAATTATATTTCGATAACTATGTGATAAGATAACTTTGCTATTATTTACTTGTAGGCGTCAATATATTATGAATATTTGGATGACATGACAAAGGTCCATATCATGGATAATCCTATTCCTAGTGAAAGCGTTGCAGTCAAATAGTGAATTCCTATTTGTAATGTCTGCTTGATTCAACGTCTACGTCAATTTTTTCCAAAATGTAAATCCTTCTATTGTACTTCTAGATTTCTTTTCCAGCCTTCTTCAATGTTTTTGATAACTCCTATTCAATGTTTTTAATATTTACTCCTATTTATGCTTGCTGACTACAAGGCTTGAGATTGTCTTTTTGACGAACCCATGTGATAGCCGTAAAAAGGATTTGAGACCAATCATGATCGCTTCTGATCCAACCTGTGTATGTTTGTTGGTTTTTGTCAACAGAGCATCGGCACCAAATTTACACATATCTATATCATTTGAATAGTGATGGCTGTTTGTTCCACAAAATTACGTTGTAACCTTGGTTTCAATAACTAGTCTTTGTAGTTTATTTTTTGAATTCTGCAAAAGCTTTGTCTGTGCAGCTGTAAGTGAAAGAAAAAATAACCACACATTTTAATCAATTTAATAGTAAAATAATACATACTAAAAGTAATACAATTATAGAGATACTACTTTTTTTAATAATAATATCAATATACGAGTATATGATATATTTTGGTATATTCGAATAATAATTTACTATAACTTCCTTATTATAGGTTTTAGTTTAAATACAAACGCTTTGTCGTTTTTATTTTATTTACTGTACCATTACAAATCAAATAAAAGTTATGTCTATATAAAGTCTTTTATTTTGATGCCATATATTTCAACAGTAAAATTAAAGCCACCCCATAAAGCACTTCTTAAATGTACATTTGAATACGTATACCCCACACCACCATAATCTATTTCGGCCGACGCGCTATCATTTAAATTGTCTATGATATTTATGGCTGTAATTAAGTTACCAGACTCTTCATTGTATTTTGGAAACGCAACGTCTTCACTTCTTATAAAATAATAAGGGTTTTTAACGTGATAACTTTCGTGTAACAATCTGTCATGTGCGCGGCGAGATCCTTCGAAAACACTCTCGGATATTGTTTTATCTGTGGTCAAAATAGTGACAATAAAAGCAAATGAGAATGTCAGTTTTGACATTTTCCCGCGTAATATGTCTATTTTGTTTTACGTCACTCGTCACACTTTTTGTTTTATTAATAAAAATACTGTAACTTTTATTATTGAAAGTTAAAAAAATGAATTTTAACTAGTTTACTTTATAGTTTTTGACTATATTACGAGTACTACTGAAACGGACACAATTATTACTATATGGTTTCTGGATATCTTCCACCATGATAAAGATAAAAATATGATAAGATATGAAGAAATATATGGTCTCGTTTAATATATAAACTGATAAACATATAATTCTCTAATGATTGACATAAAGATTCCGCTGATAAAATGAATTGATAACATTAAAACAATTTTTTTTTTTTTTACAGTTTTACTCTGCCGCTTCCTTCCTTTTACATTCCCCAGGAACTGTTATATCTATATAAGATAACACTGGCATAAAAATCGTGTAGATTTCATTCGTTGACTTCAATGCAGTTGTTTCTTTATTCATAATAGAAAATCACGGAACTTCGTGATTCGTCTGTAACCAATTCCATCAGAAATCTCGCAATTACAAACAGTCGTTGGCTGTCTATACTATAGAGATAGGTGACGAAGCATGGGTGTACTCCTTTGAATCGTAAAAAAAAGTCAGTGGTCAGAATTAGTATTTCCTTTTGATGAAGTCGAAGACAAGACGTTGACGTAGAAGTTGGAAACAAAATGGTTGCTTCAATGAGGCAATGAAGGCCTAACGCTGGAGCAGTAACTAATTGTACTTTTTAATTGTTGTTATAACTACTATTTTGACATTAAGTTATCAGACACAATTTGTGTTGTTTGTTTGTTTGTATGTATATATATATATTTTCTTGTACCCATAATATATTATCTGCTCAAACCAAAACCAAAGGTCTAGTATATAATACCTTGTTCTTTTATAGTATAGGTGGTAAACGAGCAGCAGTTCACCAGATGGTAAGCGAATACCGCCGCCCATGGACATCCGCAACACTAGAGACGTGTAGACTCTTTTCTTGTAGGTCCCCGGCATTGTTGATTTCACTTATGCATGTATAGAATGTAATAAATATTGTAAAAAATGTGTGTTAGTAACCACAATACCGATACCCTCGCGAAATAATACATTTACACACACACCAACCGCTAACAAAACTTGATATGGACATAGTTTCCGTCCTCCGTGGACAGTCTGCATTGTAGTTATAAAATCTTTTACTTTCTTTTTTTTAGGGCTGTTATAGCTTCACCGTGTTGAAAGGTGGCCCGAGTGGCTTAGGGCAAACATCTGAGACCTTTATTTATTGGTAACTAGTACAAAGGATCCCGAGAGGAAGTCGCGGCTTTGACCTTTACCCTGCGCGTGGAAGCAACTGACTCGAGGGTGTCTAGCAACTAGCTATAGTGTGGATACGGTTCAAACCAACCACGCTTTTTGGAAGCCAGAGTAAAACAGTTTAGTATTTAAGGAATTAAAACATTATCGGTGGGGTGAGGGGGAATGAGCATGAAGGTAGGTGATCTGTGCTCATCTGCCGGACCTGTCATAAAAAAAAACATGTTCATCACACTGCTTTCAGAACTGCGCTTATGATGCTCCTATAGTCGACGCATTATGAACTGAGGTTTCGGGTCATAAATCATATTATCTGTCGCTCTCGCTCGCACTTACAGGTCTTATGAAGAGGTGTAGTGATGTGCGTAAGAATTGTAGAGGTGCATATCGATAACGGGATAGGTACTATCGATATGCTAAATTATGTTAAGTATTAATAGGAATAATTTATCACTATCTGAAAATATTTCTTCAAAACCACGTTAGAAAATAAATTCTCCATTGTGCGTATTGCGTAACGAAGCGTTAGTAATGTAATGAGAACAAAGAATCTTATATTTATAGAAAGACAACAACCCTTACTCGTAACGACCAATCAGGAGTCAGAGTGCTGATGAAGGTCACGATGACGCATCGACTCCGCGTGCGCAGGTAGCTAATTATTAATAACGGGTTGCATTGCGTACACATTCCTACTGTCAGTGACATTTATTGCCCGACGACTCAGTTTTAAATGCGTCAACTATAGTCGACTACGGTAATGTCTTCTGGTTACCACAATCATTAGCCTAAATCAGTCCACTTCTCGACATAGGCCTCGTCCATGGCACGCCACTGAGCTCGTTCTTCAGCTCTACTCCACCAGTCTCTGTCCGCTGCCCAACGAATATCAGCACCACACCCAGTTACTGGGCGCCCTACATTATGTTTGCCGATAATTTGTTCGATGACATCAACTGCGTATGATATAGTGTCGATATATACCTGCACTATCTCAATAAGTCAAAAGGTAAGTTCAGATGCATTATCATGGACAAGCAACATATAAACGACATTCCCAGACCCGAAAAACAGATGTTTTCCTCTGCTATAAATCGCAGTATATTTTTTATGACCTTAAGAATAACAAACGACCACACGGTTCATCCTGATGGCAAGTGATTTCTGCGGTCCATGACATCAATATCATCCTTGATAAGGACTCATAATGCGGATGCGTTGGTCACCCTTGAGGACTGAGATGGAATGCCTCGTCACGAGTAATAAAGGTTTCCGGATCCCTACACTCACCAGACGAAACACTGCAGTGTTATGCTGCTATTTCTTGCTCGTATTCTGTCAGGGCGTGGCCATTCATTCTGCAGTGAAGTACCCGACGTACTGTAAGCATTATATCAAAATCCTTATATTTCCATATAGACTAGCATGCAAACCTCAAGCCTAAATCTCTACGTGACCCTTCTATAGCAGTAATTGAAGAGCCATAAATGCGTCCAAAAGTTACGCAGACGCAATTTAAAACTAATTTAATTACTGATAAAAGCATCAGTAAATTTAATTGTTTATTAATGGCGCATATAATAAATTAATGTGCAGTTTATTTTCTATTTATAACAACAACAAAAATTAATGATATTTATTCAAAATAATTAGACAGTGGACAATAGTTGGTGTAATTGTAAACCTGGTCACTAAAATATATAAATTAAAAAAGTTAAAATATTTATTACACCGCTAGAGAGATACACAGAGGGAAAAGAAACACAAGTTAACATATTTACAAGAAAAGAAGAAATAAATCAAACGCCTTTTTTATTTAAACTCGGTGTTAACTGCAGCCTTTACTGCGATTGCTAGTTACGAATACATTTTTTTTAAACCTTTAACACCTTTTCTCCAGCGCCCACGCATTCTGAAGTGGTGGTACAGTAGTAATAATAATAGTGATATTAATTAAGATAATCCTCTGTCAGAAGCAACTGACCGAGCCGAGGTTCGGCCCTCTCGGGCACCCTCGAGTCAGACGCTCTCGCGAAACAGGGTGACGGTCCAAGCCGAGGCTCCCTCTCGGGAGCCCTTGCGCTGGTTACCCATATATAGAGGTCTCGACTGAGAGCCATAAGCGCTCGGTCACCTCTCAACCCGGTGAAACTGTAAAAGCCCTGGGGCTAACAGCGGCCATCGGCCCGAAAAAAAAAAAAACCTTTAACACCTGCACGACGATTAAATCGTTACGATTACAAGTAGGAAAATAATCCTATACCTACCTTTTTTTTTTTTGATATATTTCAGTTTATACTAAATTCAATATACAACCATAATTAGCCACATAGTATAATATAATTATTTTAATATATAACTGTGAATTTATATACTCACATTATAGATACAATTCACGAAGAACGTTTTACATTTATGTCCAGTGCATTTTCATAACATAAATATGTATCTTTATTCTTATTATAACTATTAATCATTACACGTTATTCATTTCTCATTTCTCCATTTAACATTTTATATTCAAGCTCCTTCTGACGTGGCATGTTACCGAGAATGGGGTAGACTGAAAGTTAGCATTGTGTGACCATCATACAGTACACGCTGAATCTATTTACCTTTTGCTAACTGCTTTTTTTGCATCTTCTTATCCGATTAATATTTGCGTTAGACATAATATATCTTTCTTTTTTTTATCTATGTATATCTTGTTTTTTTTATGGCAATAAAACTTTGTTCTTATTTCTGTTCACATTTCCCCTCCCTTATTTCATATATATAACACTTAAATTTTCTAAAAAATTCAAACATTTATACGATAAAACTGATTAATGTCTATGGAATATTACCCTACTAAATTATAAACTGAAGATAAGTTTATTTCATCAAAACCACAATCGTTTTAAAAACTAATTAGTGTAACATATAAAAGACGAAGCATACCCACAAATCTCATTCAAAACTCAAAATGACGTCCAAGCTAATACTTCTCACGACAATTTTGCTCTTCTGCTTGGCAACATTGGTGCTTGCAAACGGCGATCTCACAGCAGGTTACACTTATGGTGCCCAGCTGATACATCATGAGATATATCACAAAAATGGCATCCCCCTTAAGAAGAGAACAGATGAAGTTGAAATCCAGGCGCCGAAGAATAAGACGATTCAAGGAATAATTGTGAAGGACTTAAAGGGCAACGGAGAGACCTACATAAAGCGTGGTGGTATTGGGATGAATAGTGTCACTTTGAAATTAAAAAGTGAAAGAGGTGATGGATACAGATTTTCCGTTGACATTTACGCATAGTATTTGGATATGAGTTAATAGTTGATTAATAAATCGAATTACCTTTGATTTCTAAAGATTAAACATATTATATAACTTACAGATTGACCAGTCTTTATTTTCTTCTTTATTCACTCGTCATTCTTTACTAATCACGAAATAAGCACATCCAACTCTTTCTACAGTTCTGGTTTGTGTTCTTTGATCATGTAGTAGTCTATAGTCTGTAATGTTTAATCTTCAGTCTATAAAATATAGCCTGTAGTCTATAATTTAAAAAAAAAGTCTAAGACTATGACCGGGATAGTTACCATAACGTGCCCTCCGTAGCGCATACTACGTAACTCTTACCTGTAACACACAATAATATTACCTCTAATAAACGTTGCTCTGTTAATAACAGCTAGCCTAGCTCTACAACCGTTTTAAAATAACAGTGGCAGCTAGTTTCGAGTTGGATTATGAGTCAGCTCGGCCTAGAAAGGATCGCGCCCTCATAATATACCAGTTAAAAATAGCAGCATAAAGCTGCTGTGTTTCGTGCGAGGGTGACGATCCATACGGTAACAAGATACTCCATCTCAATCCTCTGGGGTGACAAGTCCTCACTTCTCATCAGGTGAAATATGTTCTCATTTGTCAACCCTTATATTATATAAATAAAAATAAATATATTTACGTTAAAATCAAAATAACACCACCCACATCAAACAAGGTAATTAACATATAACCAAACATTTGCGCAAACCGCACAGTCTGACCGCAGAAGTCGTTATTCTAATTAATTGTCCGAGTTGAATGCACGAATAGATCTTTATTACAATAGCATAGAGTTGATAATTGTACGGCGGTATTGTAAATGGACCGCCGTCCATTCGATTCGTAGATAGTAGTGACTTTTGTCCTCTTGTTATCCTTGTTGATACGGCTGATACGTACGTTAGAGTGTATTAAAATTGATCTGCATGGTTTACATGGTGGTCGTCGAAATTAAAATATTTTCCTTATTATTATTTTTTTATTACATCGAGAGTAACAAACGAGCACACAGTTCACCTGATGGCAAGTGACTCCTGCGGCCCATGACATCTACATTCATCCTTGACAAGGAATCATAATCGTAAACTGAGATGGAATGATATTATGCTTCTTAGGCGTTCAAGGGTAAAGTTTTAAGAACTGAGTTATAAGTTGGGCATATATCTTGTTATTAAAAGTTATAAAATTAAAAAAAAATCGATTCGTTGATAATAGCGACTTTTACTTTGTTAGCTTGTTCATACCGCTGTCAATTCAGTTACGAGTATATTAAAATGCATATACTTGGTTTACATGGCGTTCGTAGAAATAAAAATATATATATTTTTTTAATTATACTTGTTTAGGTAGTTGAGTGTAAAATTTTAAGTCTCAAAAGTTGTGCTCTAAGCATGTTACTGAAGCCAAAATTATATATATAATTATATATAACTATAGAACGGCATCGATTCTTCGATAGTATTAACTTTTGTCCACTTGCTATAATCGCTAATACGTCAGCTAAAGAGTATTAAAATGATCTCTTGGTTTACATACAACTTGTAGAAATAGAAGTATTTTGTATAATTAAATATTACGAATTGACAAATGTTGTGCCCTATACATAAGACCAATAAAGGTATTATATAAAATAGATAAAAGTATTTAGTTTAAAAAACCAAATAAGTATTACACGTAACGCAGTCTTCTTTAAAAGAGCTAGAAACAGTTTCCTTTTTAATGTATTTATTATAGCTAAGCTAGATATTTATATAACATTTAATCAAATTTACATATAGTTTCTTTCATTAGGGTTCTGGTCTCTATATTATGAGTCGTCGAGTCCAACTCAGCAAAATAATTCGTTGAACGTGCGGGCTTAAAAACCGTATTTTTTTATCTTAAATTTATTCATTAGATCTTCACTTCGGGATTTCGGTTATACAATAGATCCACCTCTCAATGTTTTGTGAATTATCATTCTCTTTTAATTCATGTATGATGAGATTGACACAAATTTATATATTCTGCACAAGATTTATATAGAGTTTTTTATTTTAGAATTTTAATAAATTTTCATGTGAACGTCGCTTTATTAAAAACTGGTCATAAATGTTTACAATTCCGAATACGGTCTGACTTCACTGAACTAGGAACATCTGACCCCTTATATCAATATTAGTGTCATGTCAACCGTTACTTCGTACGACGCACCGATCTTTTCCGTCCGTTAAATTAAAATTTAAAAATAATTTCTGTCAAAACTGTCATAGTGGTGTGTGCATGGATATCTATTACATTTTTTTTGTATTAAATTAAGAGTAAAAAAAGGGCATACAGTTCACCTGATGGCAAGTGATTCCTGCGGCCCATGACGTCTACATTCATCCTTGACAAGGAATCATAATGCAGATGCGTTGTTACACTTGAGGGCTGAGATGGAATGCTTGGTTACCAGTAATAAAGGTTTCCGGATCACTTCACTCACCAGACGAAACACAGCAGCGTTATACTGCTATTTCACGCCGGTATTCTGTGAGGGCGTGGTCCTACCCCGGTCGAGCTGACCCATTCATTCTGCTATCTAAAATACTTTACATCAATGAACTAAAATAGTCAGTGAAAAGGTGGAAGCGCTACCATCGATCCAAATAAAATATTTAGATAACGACTTGGATGAGCTTTTAATGACTCTGATTTGATTTTAATTTCGCCAATAACAAACTTAAAACCAACAGTGGTAGAGCTACATTGCAGTTGGTTTCTAGCTGCAGAATGATGGGTCAACTCGACCTGGGTAGGATCACGCCCTTACAGAATACCAGCGTAAAATAGCAGCTTAATGCTGCTGTATTTCGTTTGGTGAGTGCAGGGATCCGAAGATCTTAATTACTGGTGACGAGGCATTCCATCTCAGTCCTCAAGGGTGACAACGCATCTGCATTACGATACCTTGTCAATTATGAACGTCGATGTCATGGGCCGCAGGAATCACTTAACATCAAAGAACTGTTTGCTCGTTTGAAACTTTCAATGTAATAAAAAAAAAGTAAGAGTAATTCCTGATTCAACATCGTTTTTGAAATATATGACTAATGAATGAACTATATAAAAATTACAGTATTCTTTCGTAATAAATTACCACCAAGGTCAAACCATTCCTTTGACCTTGACGGTCATTTATTACCTTGAATTGTTATGCTAATTAAATTAAATAAAGTAGTATTCTGATAAGACTGCCTGGCTGTACAAAGAGTACTATAGTTGAACTCGTTTATTCAATTAATAATGAATAGAGCTTAAGACCTGCATACACGGATGAAAAATGCAAAAGCATTCCATGTAAGCATGTGTGAATCGTCGTCATTGCTTATGAATCGAGTCATTTGCCCTCCGATTGGCCTCGTGTTTTTCTTTATACAAATCAGTTCCCACCGCGCTTCCTTAACATCCACACGTATCGCAGAAATGGATTACAAAATATTACTAGCATTATGTGCGTTACTATCAATTGTTCACAGTAAGAGCGTGATTGTGGGACAGATTTCCGATTACAGCGGTATAGTTAGAAAAGTGTACGAAAAACAAGTAGATACATCTGCTATTCCATTCATAAAGCGCGAGCAAGAGGTATACTTTGAATATCCCCTAGATCAGAAGATTAAAGGTATCGCCATCAAGGATTTGGAGAATGGACTCGCTGAACCGTCTATCAATCGCGGCGGTTTGGGCTTCAACTTTGTCAATATCAAGTTAAAAAGTGAACGTGGTTCCGGATTTAAGTACATGATTGAAATATACGCGTGAGAAAGTTATGTTGAATTGTGTTGCCATGTGTTATGTTTGTGTATTCAACTTGAATTAAAATCAACAGTTTAAAGTTTCGTCTTTTATTGTTTATTTGGCTTGTACTTTAAAAAATAACACCAACACTATTCCAAAAATGTGCTCTATACTATTCTTTTTTATAAAATACATACAAAAATATCATAAATCGAAATAATGTATCTATATTTTTAATAATATGTATAACTATGGTGATTAATATTATTAAATTATTTTATATGACAGATGTTAATTAATTAAGAATAGTTTCTTGTCCGAATTAGATAAATATTTTTTTTATAACATAACAGTTTAGGTCATTGTAAATTATTAATAACCGTATTAAAAAAATATAAAAGCTGACGTCATCTAATAAAGGCTGGGATTTCACCGTGTGCGAAATAAACGCAACGACGTAAGAGCAATCAAATTTCTCTCTAATTCAATCTCACTTCTTAAACTGAGTAAAAATATTCTTATATATTTAGAAGATGACTAATTTTTTAAATTAGCCTCCAATTTTTATCATTTTAAATTATTCATCATGTGAGACAAAGACAAAAACACAGAAAAACTTTATCGTTCCAGTTTGATCGGGAAATTGATTGATTTCTCCGGCACAGCAAGTGTGGAACTTAATTTATGAAACCGTTATCCACCCGGTGATGAAGTGCGGTTCCGAATGCTGGACAATAAAGGTGGATGGAAATACTACACTTAGCTGAAATGAGAATGTTTAGATTGGTATTTGTTTAGATGGATAAGATGAAAAATGAATGCATAGGAGGAAGTTTGTAATTGACCTGTGACTGATAAGCTAAGATGTCAAAGGCTGTCATAGTGTAGAGATGTAAGGATGGTTGATAGTTAATTTTACTAACGGAGACCAAGGGGAGGACGATCAAGATGAATTGATTTTGTTAAAAATTATATGAAAGTAGAGGAAATGGCTGTGGATGGAAAGACAAAACGTACTGTTTCGACTTAGGATTAAATCCCGGTAAGGCTACATGATATGAGGGAAAGACGACAAATATATAAACTGATTCTCTTTTGAGATGAAAATGAGACAGACATTGAATTTTAAATTATAGATGACCGCTTGGAGTGACCTACCACTACGAGCCGGAGCAGTTCGCACTTGACATTCTTGTTATAAGATTGTTAACAATGTCAAGTGATTTCATAGATCCTCGATTCTATGCTTTCCTCACTTGGCGCTTATGAAATATCAGGTATAATAGATACGTCTATCCAATTTGGAATTGGTAGCTTTAATACATGTGTTTATGTTTGTATACTCAATATTATGCTGTCCTGGTTGATTGTGATCACGTAGATATATTGTGGTCATTCGTTACCAGAGGACGTCAACTGTGCAGGATATATTATAGTGCCGTGAGCATTTACGGCTACAAATCATCATCCCCTACTTTAATCCTACGTAATGTATGCGTAATAATATCGGAGGAGTCAAGTGCAGTGTCAAGGATACGGAACATATGTTCGAGTACATACAAATTTTGTTTCTCTGGGAATCAAAACCCGGAACACGCGACATAGTTGCTAGGTTTTGTTTTATTTTTTTTCGTATGTATATATATATATATATATATATATATACGATACTCTTATCCCGAAGGCTTTTACAACTACAGTACAGCCAATTTCGTAGCCAATCGCTCGGCCGAGATCTTTCTTATAGGGTAACCATCACAAGAGTTCACCAGAGGGAGCTTAGGCTTGGACAGTTACTTCTAATGGAGTAATGTTAATAGTTATAAGCACCTAGAGAAAAGAATATGCATGTATGTCTGTTTTGTTTTTATATTTGTAGTAAATATTTTCAGCCGATCCTTTTGATAATTATATTATATTGCCACGTTCAGCAAAACCTCAACTCACCTTGGGTTGGCTGGAAGCGAATGCCTTTGATATAAAGTCCTCCCGTTGTGATCTTCCTGTTGTGATACGTTAATGCTCAAAAACAAATTGTAATATCTCAAATATGTATCAATGTAGCGAAATGATTACGCTCCTAGAGCACTCACGTATTATAAATAGTAAATAACCATATTATCTTTGTTCTTGAGACGAAAACGTACTTACGTTTTAAAGGAGGACGCATGTAAATATGTCTGTTTATTTCATTCTTTAAAAAAATATGTGTTCATTACAAAAACAGAAAATAATAATTTTAAAATTTTTAAAAGCGTGTGACATTATTTTTTATTACATTAACAGTCACAAACGAAATCACCTGATGGCTAGTGATTCATGCGGCCGATGACATCTACAAGGACAAGCAATCATAATGCAGATGCGTTGTCACCCTTGAGGACTGAGATGGAATGACTCGTCACCAGTGAAATGTCTCCGGATCCCTACACTCACCAGACGAAACACAGCAGCATTATGCTGCTTTTTCACGCTGGTATTCTGTGAGGGCGTGGTCCTACCCCGGTCAAGCTGACCCATTCATTCTGCAGGGTAGCTCTACCGATGTTATTATGTGATATTTACATACGAAGACAGAAGATCTGAAGTAAACATAAATATCGCTTACTAGATGATGTCATTCGTATTCATATAACCTCAGTCTAATTTTCCTCTTTCCTCATAAGCGTACATGAGTAATACCGGTAGCGATGGTTTGTTGTGAATAATATACACTACAAAAAATATTCCACAGAAGTAAACCTTCAAGCTTGTAAGCTTTTGTAGCATATGTAGAGTCCCAGAATGCTATAGTTCGCACATATATAATGAGTATATTGTTTAATTATATTATATTAATAATACTCTCATGTTGAGGTTCTTCTGGACGATTACGATCACGGATTTTTTTTATTGTGCTGTAAACTTTCGCACAAATGCCGGACTAGTTCCAGTCAATACAGATAGAAGCGTCGCTGGAGTTTCTTGCGCTCGCGGTGGTACAGACAGACAATAATGATAATAGAGATATTAATGTAGATAATTCTTAGTCAGAAGCAACTGACCGAGCCTAGGTTTGGCCCTCTCGGGCACTCTCAGACGTTCTTGCGGAACAGGATAGCGGTCTAAGTCGAGCTCCCTTTCGGGACCCTTATCCTGGTTACGTACTAATAGAGGTAACTACTGAGCGCCATAACAACTCGGTCACATCTCCAACCGATGAAAACTGTAGCCCTCGGACTAACAGCGGCCGTCAGCCCGAAAGAAAGAAAAAGCCAATGTGTCGCACTCAGACACAAAGACCAATATTTTATGATGCATAACAACGAGTATTGTTCCACGGCTGGGAATAACATTTAAGACAACCACGCTATGTGGCCGTCTATAAAACTTGGTGACACACTGATAAAGTAAATATTTTTAAAATACGTTTTATACTAAAATAATTTAATTGTGATAATCATACATGACGAACTCAGATCAGTTGGTGGCAAGAAATACAAACTAGTGCTTCTTAAGTATTTTGAGTTTATATCGATATTATACAGGGTTATTGGTAATTCGACGTATTCCCGTTAGGAGGTTATAGGGGTGACTATTTGCGACAATTTTAACCCCATATGCATTATGCAAAAGTGAATCATTTTTAAACTTACGGTCTAAGGCTACGCATTAAACCTATTTGCAAGATATTCAAATGGCGATTTTACGTTTAGTTCGAATAAGAATTTCCGCCTGCTTCCTTTGTGATCACTTGTTTTTTCAGTTTCTTTGAAATAAGGTCCTAGTTGTTATGCATTGTTGGAGAGCTAGAAACGGTTATGCTTTTAAAATAATCTGAAAGCCAAGTTTCATAAAGTTTTTTTTGTTTTTAAGAAAATATTGAAATAATATCGTTTTTCGTCTCGCATTTTTAAATTTGGACCGATAATTGTTGTTTTTTATGATAAATAACCAGTGTCTAATCGTTTTTATAAATTACTAGAAAAAATGTGATTTAAATTGTTACTTTTTTAAAACAAATTACATTATATATAATAAATGAATAATTCACCGAGGATGGATTTGGGTGGATATAGGTATATAAATATAAATATATACATATATATATATACAAATGGAGGCCAATCTAAGACCGTTCCTAATCGGCCCCGTAGATTTGGAAAGTAAATGTAATAAAACATCAATGTAATAAAAAAAAATCTTTAAAAGATATCTATCTAACAATACCATTTCACCAAAATACCAGTATCATAAAAAAAATAGCATCATAAAACTCCTGCGTTTTCGTATGACGGGTGCGGGAAACCGAAAATCCAATTACGGTGAACGAAACATTCCATTCCTCGGGGAGGAAAAGGCATGTGCTCTTGATTTGTGAACTGGACTGTGATAATGAGTTGTCATCACTTACCATCAGTTGAATTGTGTGCTCGTTTGTCACATTGTAAATAATAATAAAATATATGACTGTATAGATGATGTCTTCGTGTTCGATTTCGATCACGGTATGTTCTGTTTATTGTCAGATGCCATCAACTGCGCAGAATATCTTACAGTGCCGTAAGCATTACCGCAAACAGAGGCTCTCACTTCTCGAGGATGGTTCAGATGCTGTGCTAGGGACACGCGACATACATATAAAATACGCAGAGCCGAAACCAAGCAATTTATGATGCACAAATATTGTTCTTTGGATGGGAAGCTAACCCAGGATTACACTGCGCGACGCGGCCATCAAATAATATTTGTATAGCTGATATTACGTTTAGTGAACGAATCCCAGTTGCGATTCCTAACGTGGAAAATATGTCTGCATCACGAATTGATTTTTATGTTCGGGTGCGTTAATATCATGAGGCTGGTCCTGAATCTTCTTCGGAGTTTTATACACATGCATTACATCACACTAGGTAGGTAAATGAGTGAACACCTTTGTAAATTTAAACAATTGAATAAATTGCAAATCTTTATTAAAAATGTAACAATAACGTAAATAAATAAATAAAGGAATAAATTAATTATCTAATATTTCCTAGGATAAAGGGTATCACTATAATACGTAGCTGACCCCCCTTTATTGTAGAAATTAGCAGAGGGATTGTTTGAATATACCTCTATTTCGAACCTATAACCTCTTAAAATCGATGGACTATTCAGACGAACGGTGACACTCTTCTCTCCAACTCCACCACTCTCTACAAAAGCTTCTCCGTCCTTGTCATCTCTTAAATCAGTAATAAAGACAGCAGATATCACTTCATTAGAAGGGGCATTGACGATGACGTCATCTGTCCTCTTCCATAGAGCAGGATTCGCTTCTTTGATTTCACTGAACACTTTTCTCGACTGCGGTGTAACGTATCCCAGGCGAATATCGTTACATATTACACAACCGCTTAAGTAAATGAGTGCTAGAATCGTATGACAGAGTTTCGAGAACATTTTTACAATTTACTTACGCCAAATGTTTTATACAAATGATTATAGAAGAAGCACTGCTCCCTTATATATTAAGGAAGTAAACAAATACGTAACGTTATGAGATCATGGTCACCATTTAAGTAACAATTTATGTCAATACGTTAAAAATATGTTCGATATATAAGGGTCTGATTACACAGATTGTAAAACGTTTTAATTTTTATTCTTCTATCTATCAATTAATTTTGTAAGACGTAGTTTTACGTCAGAGATATAAATTTACTGTAGTACAATAACTTAGATCGGGATAGGACCACGTTTTCCGGTATTCCAACCTGAAATGAAAGGTTAGTACTACTGTGTTTCCTCATGTGAAAAGAAACTGAATTATTGGTGACGAAATATTCCTTCTTAGGAGTGACAACGTCTCGAATCGTTGATGATAAGGTACTTTCCGATCGGCTTGATTCACTGGTGTTGCAAAGATATGTTGTATTGCAGGAGTTATTCGGATTAATTCCAGTCGCTGAGTTTAAAAATTACGACAGAATATAAAATTTCATCCTCTTCATCTCAATGGTTGACAATATAACACTGTGCGCTTTACGCGAAATTTTCTGCTATGCACAACTACTCTGTGGTGTCAGCTGTCGCCAGCGGTATTTCCGAACCGATACAACTTATGGACCTTTAAGAAAAGAGCCTATACCTTTTCTTAAAGGCCGGCAACGCATCTTCGATTCCTTTGGTATTGCGGATGTCCAAGGGCGGCATCTGGTGCTTGTTGTGTCTCAATTGTCACACCTATCGAGTAATTAATAAAAATCTTAATGCATATCAGTTTAAAAATGAAAAAAAGATCTTAAAAGTTGTTTTGTGTTTATAATAGTCATATATTCTGACTACTGCGTCACTGCCAGTGTGTTAGATATGAGCGGAAAATCAATATTCGCAGGATTATAATAGTGTGGAACATGCCTTACTTTTTAATTATTACGTACTATCTAATTATACTCAGAAATCATATTGCACATATGTATTTAATCATTTTTAAGACTAGTTATACGTCCATAAACCACGTGGGTTTTATGACTGTTTCAATTTATTTAGATTATAATATATAAGACTATCATATCATAATTTTAATTTTAACTGTGGTTCAACCACACTGCAGTTGATTTTTAGATGCAATACCTGTCAACTGTACCAGGGCAAAAATAATCTGTGGTGATGTGATGATGATATTTATATATCAAAGTCAACGTCCATAATAATATTAAATAATAAAATAAAATAATAATAAAGATGAAGTAAAAACACGAATGCATTGTCACATAAGCTAGTATTGCAAATAGTAAAAAGATATGAAACAGTATTTTCAAATATTCAAATTATATAACGAACTCGTAGCTTCGTTATATATATATATATATATATATATATATATATATATATATATATATATATATACATATCTGTCTGAGTTCGAGTCTTTGTTAAACAATGTCTTGGGGCCATCAAAACCTAGTCAAATTTAACCCCACGAGACCCAAGTTTGTGCGTTTACCGCTGAAAAGAATCGTTTTGTCACATCTTATTTTGAACACAGTCCCCTTGCAGCTCCTCAGCTAGTATCGGAATCCTTGGCGTTGATATATCGAGCGACGGTCAGATCTTGATAGAGCGGGACAGTAACATATTTCATTTCGGCCCACTGTGTGTAACTTTGCAAAGTGCAGTTGATCGTTGGCCACCTATTCTATAAAAAAAAATATGATGACGTTGTCCAGGTTGATTTAGACCAGCCACTTGCGCAAGATATTAACATACTAGCCTAAGAATATACTAATATATCGATTATACTATTACTAAGAAGTTAGATAGACATATTGTAATATTCAAATACATGCAAGCAGATGCAGTGTTATGGCGACGGGTTTTTATCACATCTAATCCTGAAAGGCAACAATTTACTATAGCATGTAAATAGTTTTCATCTCGGCTGGTAATCGCATCCAGGATTAAGAATTCAGGTACTCTGTTCACTATGCCAGTTTCAATATCGTATGTTGTGTAAACTATTTGTGTAACGAACGGCACATAAAATATTATTTTATATAGATAGTACTGTATAAATGGACCATAAGTTTTAACAAATAACCAACAGTACTACGTTTTATTGTACTTCTAAATCAATCTCCATTCATAGAAACAATTAACATATTTCTAACAAATGTTTAAACAAACATACATGAGCAGTAATCCTCGATTCCCTACTCCGCCATTTTGATCTACGACACACAACGTAATGGTCGCATTTTAAAATGGCGGGAACTTTGACAATAGTGATTTTGCTGTTTTTATCATTTGTAAAATCTCACGATTTATTTTTAGGCTATCCGGATGTTTCTTCTAAATTGATTTATAGTAAAATTCATCAAGAAAATCCGGCGATCTGGCTTCGATCGGAAACTTTTACAGTGAACTGTTCGAGAAATGAAGTCATTAATGCCATTAAGATTCTGGATTTGAGAGAGGACAAATGGGGTGATTGTTATGTAAAAGCTGGTGGGATTGGGGAGAAATTTGTGACGATTGAGCTGGACGGTCCAAGTGTGTTTCGCGGTTACAATTTCTGGGTAGAGGTGTACGCGATAGAAACAAGCTATTTCCTTTATAACCATGGAAAGAAGTGACTATGTGTACGATTTATTTTTATTGTTCCGTTTATCAGTGTTTATTTATTAAATTTGTTATAGTTCTTTGGTGTTTTTTTTGGGTTGAAACTGTGTGTTTGTCACTGTTAATTTTCTATAAAGAGATTAGTGAAAATAAGATGTTTTAGATTAGGGGGGCTGAGAGCGTATAATATTAATAATAATTATTGCCTAGTAGCTAGGGGTTCAGATTTATAAGCACGAAAGCACGTTCATAAAATTCTGAACGTGCTTCGGGTCAAACCTTATGAATTGTGGATAGCACTTGCTTGTCGATTGCTTGGCTAAGGGACGATTTTTTATAATATTAATATATAAATTAATATCACAATTTTTATTTTTTATTTTGTTGATAACTAAAAATCATAATACAAATAAAAAGGGTACGCTTTGGTTGATTTCTTAAATAAAATAACTTATTCCTGCATCATTACGACTGAATTTTCATTCTGTATATTAGAAGAAGTGATCATTAGACTTTGAGAGTAACTCCTAAGTTAGATTTTATGTAAATTGAAATATATATAAAATATTCATTTATTCTTCAAAATACATAATCGCAATTTTAAGATTATTATGAGACAATATTTTTTTTTAATTCTACCTGGAAGGATCATAACTAAGGTACTTATTTAAAAAAAATGCAATAATCATGAAAAATAACAATAATAAACTATAATGAGTTTGTCGAGGTTGCACTATCCATTTTGGACCGATTCTTATCTTCGATATATTAGTGTATGTTTTAGATTTTTCATGTTGTTTTCTAACGTTTGTTAGGAATTTTGTTATAAAAACCTATTTATTGGCCCATGATATTATTATTATTACTTATTTATTGGACATTTTTAAGGATTTTTTATTTTACTAAGTCAACGTGCAGATGCAGAATGACAGTCAGACATTACGTATGGGTAATACGATATTTTTGATTTGAAAAATATTTTTACGGATACCACTAGTTAGTATAACACGATTAATACATGCTCGTAAAAATATGCGGTCTATGATCTTCTAGATCACATCCACTATAACATTAAATTTGATAAACCACAATTTCACCCTTGAGGACTGAGATTGAATGCCTCGTCACCAGTATTAATCCCTACACTCACCAGACGAAACACAGCAACATTATTGCGCTATTTTACGTTGGTATTATGGTCCTACCCCGGTTGTGCTGACCCATTAATTCTGTCTACTACTAATTACTACTGTCAATATATCTTCAACAAAGGTTCAGGATGCATTGACAGTCCTGAGGACTAAGATGGAAGTGACATATAATTGTGTGTTCGGATTATTTTACACGAAACACGGCAGCGTTGGTCACAAAGGATGTCAACTGTCTGTCTCATTGTTATGAAAATATGGATGGAAACTGTTTATCTGATGTTCACTGCGAATCTTTGTCACCAATCTTTCTTCCACGATTCAAGAGAATACTCCCAAGAACTACAACGCCTCATAATCTGTCATGGCGTCTAGGAGTAAAGAAACGCAACCGAGAAATGTTCTCTGGTTACGATGGTACCAAGAGAGCGTCACGGAGTCTGACCTCTCAGATCTGCCACGTTGCTGCTAAAAACTGACTACGGTATGAGTGAGCTGACTAATAGAAATTGGTGAGGTGATTAAAAACGACAAAAAAAACTTGTCATTGACAATGCGGCATCTGTTTTTGTTTTTATTTTGAATCAGTTTATCAGTTCTTTGGGCAAACGTCATTTACTGAATTTACCTTGGGTAGTATTCTGAGGAGCTGGTTGGATTAATTCCAGCCGCTGAGTACAAACATTGTACATCACTACAAAATTTCATCCTCATCATCTCAATGGTTCTCAATCCACCACTGTGCGCTTTACGCGAAATATCCTGTCACGCAAAACTACTCAGTGGAATCAACTGTCGCTCGCTAGCGGTATTTCCGAACCGATACGACTTAGGGATCGTCAAGAAAAGTCCTTTCTTAAAGGCCGGATTGCATCTGCGACACCTGGTGTTGCTTATGTCCATGGGCGGTGGTGACCACTTACCATCAGGTGAACTGCTTGCTCGTTTGCCACTTATTCTATATAAAAAAACTCCCACCGTGTGTTATTTCTAAAAAATCATAGTCTCTATAAATCACACAACTATAATTTTACTACTTTACGTAAATTCAAAGGAAGGTTCTACTATATATAGATATATATATGTACATACATATACAGTAATTAGCTTGTTTGTTTGTTCGTCACGACGCCAAACCATACGTCATGTGACACTTCAAGTGTGTGATGGATATAGGATGGTTCCTTTGTAGTTTTGTTTGTATTCGCAATCTTGGATGGCTTTATTCAACATTAACAATTGATAATACTCAACTTTTTGAGAGATCGGAGATCATTTTTCAAAAGTATCGGGCTTAGAAATATCATATATTACGGATCTGTACGGAGATGTAATTAAAACTTACACTTGGCTAATTGTTTTAATCAATCACTTTTCCTTACCTCGTTATTTAGTCAGCGTAGCATTTTTCCTTTTATGCAACCCGATAAGTCTTTATCTAAATATTAACTTTTTAAACTTTAAGACATTTTAAATATATAATTTTATTTGGTTTTAGATCACCCAATCACATTTACACACACAAAAACAGAATAAAATGTAAAAAAAATGATCAACCAGTTTACCTGATAGTTGATGACAGCCTGTGTAAAAACATTGATCGATGGTTCGAGATGCATATTCCTATCACTTCTGAGAACTGAGATGGTATGTATCCAGTATTAGGGTCCCTACATCCATGGATCCCGTTCTCAGCAGGCCCCCCGCTCGCGAGTCTAATTAGATAAAGCTGTAATGGTCTCTGGACCAACAGCAATACTCACACACAAAAAATAAAAACCATGGATCCCTATACAAACCATATTAAAATACTAAATTATTAAATTAAACCTATTAATAAATTAATAACTATATTTTTAGTAGTATTTTTCCTGATAAGCCCTTATCTCAAAATAAGCCTCCATACATTCTATTAATAATCATACATTATTAAACATTCTAGCTGTATTATTTTAGACAGTTTTAGACTCTTCTGCTTCCTTAGCACACAAAAGAGTTACATAAAATATGATAATTACGCAATTTCAACATGCATACATATTCAACTATATCTGCTTTTTGTAGTCGACTTACAAAAATAAAACATTTTAAACACACTGGACAGATACTATGTAAGTGATGTAGGTAGGATTTCGTACAAAAATATATTTGTATATATGTTTATAATTATACAAAAATTAAATTTTGTTATCAGATTTGTAATTTTAAAGCAATACGTAGGAATATACATACATACATGCATACATATTACATCATCATTATCTTTCTATCAATAGTCCACTGAATATAGGCCCATTATATTTAATTATAAATTCCATAAAACAAAATCTATAACTGAGGTATCTCACCTCCAATCTGAAAGTAAATCGGATTTTCCGCAAACTTTTATTGCCATCCTAGTAGAACCTTTCTTCCTCGTCGATTAAATATCCCATACGATTTATACAAGTACAAAATTTGATTGTCCGTTTTCCATGCCAACGTTTTATAAACTTTTATTAATTTAATTTTTTAATTCTAATTATTTATTTTTAATTCTAATTCTAAACTTTCTTTTGGAGTTAGTTAAATTAATGTGTATCAAGTAATTAACATATATGACATTTGTTTACGCAATTTCAATATACACACTCAAATATAATACCTCGGATTTTTGTGGTCGGTTTATAGAAAAAAATTGAAAAACATTCACAATTAGACCTCGTGCTTCACTATAACATAACACGATCATTTTAATATATAAAACAAAGGTGTCTCATTAGCGCGGCAGTGTGAAACTGTATCGAACGAAACGACAATGCAGGTACTGACCATTTGCACTATATTCTGCCTCCTGGCAACTGGTTTCAGCCAGAGCCATGACCTGGTACTCGGTCAGGCGGCATACGGAGACGTTGTTATATACAAGGTGAACGAGTACAAATACGGTTTCCCCTTCTTCGTGAGAACAAGCATCTTGGAGTATCCAGAGCCGGGGCAGACTAACTTCGCGTATATTAAAGCTATTTTCGTCAAGGATAACGACAGAGATGGCACTGGTGGTTATCCAACTGTCTCAGCTGGTGGTATTGGACAGAGGTTTGTGAAGATTAAGATGAAGAGTCAAAGAGGTTACGGACTTAACTTCACGGTCACGATCTATGGAAGATATTAAGTTATCACTTAAAGTGTTATTGTGCCAAATGTAATATATTGTTATTAATTATTTAATTTAATTAAAAGTGTTTATCAAGTATTTCTTGGCGTGTTTTCCTTTCTACTCTCACTGGATCGGTGTTATATCTGCTGTTTCGTACGTTTGGTAAAAATAACCGGAAAAAATATTCAAATTCTCAATTACTGGTTTTAAGATATTCTCTTTTAATACATGCTGTTTTGACCATTTTTGATTTGTTATTGAGGGCGTACGTAGGTGTAATGTGACGCAGGAATCACTTACCATCAGGTGTGCGTATTTCTCACATCGATCATTAATACAATATCAAAATAAAACTACAGAATTGCGCAGCAGTATTTGAATAAGGGAGTACAGTGAGTGTATTCGAAGACAGTTCTCAAGGGGTCCATGAAAAGATTCAAGAGTTCAAAAATTCATCTTGAATCTTCAGCTAGGATTAATGTGAATATTTATTGACCAATGATTAAATCTGATCGTCTACATCCTAGATATTTTATATTACTACTTACTCCCCTCGCCTTCACAAAATGTGTCTTGGCCTCGGATACGAGAAATATAACCAGCTCACGGACCCCCAGTTCCGTAAGCCCTGTCCGATAAAGCTGTAAGAGCCGCATAGTCTAGCAGCATCAACATCAACAGAATCTCGCCAGCGATTTCTCGTCAGTCCCTTACTTAAAACCCACTTATATATGCGTTCATCATATCACCCCATCGATATTTGAGGGCGACCGATCGAACGTCGATCATCTCCGGCCCTGACAAGCTTTAATACCAATGCGACCTTCTGGTATTCCTTCTCGGTGACTGAGCCAATTTAAATATCGCCAATAAACTAGACCACCTTCTTGGAATAACCACAGTTAAATTAGAGTGCGTGTAGGAGACGAACTAACTGAAGCATTCACTATAGTACCGAGACTACAATAGGACGATGTCTTATTGCTAATGCTATCTAAAAGTTTTGGATTATTATCTTAGGAGAACGAATAGAAGGCCGTCAACGTAGCACAGTGAATAAGGTCCTCGAAGCAGAGGCGGTGGGCCTAGGAATGTATAGTAAGACCGAATATCCCCACATAAGACATATGAATGCATTTCATCGTTGTAGTTTACCATTGAAACAAATATGAGTACCATCCTTAAGTCAGTTAAGTATTTATATACATGGAACTTGGAAAAGAAGTTTAGGTACGCTCAAAGATTTACATCATGACTGTAATTAGACTTACTATACAACTAGTTATAATGAATTATCGTCATCATTTTAGAATATAAACAGTCCACTACTAAACTTAGGCCTTCCCCATAGATTGCCTGAGCCACCAGCATCCGTCGACGTCCCTTAGATTTGTATAGGTTTACATCAGTGGTCGCTCTACACCGCTATTAGACATTATAATTTTATATTTTTTGTAATTAAAAATTCAAAATAATTAAAAATTCATTGTAATTTTATATTAATATACAAGTATTATTATTAGTAATACTTGTATACGTGAACTCAATCGGAAGACTTGCGCAAACACAGAAGCAATCCCCTTCCTTATTCCGGTATAATGCTTGAGCGATAAGATCGGAAGAAGATAAAATGCATTCATATGACTAAAAATATGTTACATAACATAACATATATCACGTAAAAATATATATATTTTTAATGTATTCCATGTACATTGGGAGTTAATTGATGTATGAGAAACAAACAACATTAAATAAAGCGTTAACAGTGGTAGATATACACTGCAGTTTGCTTCTAACTGCAGAATGAATGGGTCAGCTCGACCTGGGTAGGACCACGCCCTCACAGTATACCAACGTGACGTAGCATCGTAATGCTGCTGTGTTTCGTCTGGTGTGGTGTAAAGATGCGGAGACCTTTATTACTGTATATAAGGTATTCCATCTCAGTCCCTAAGGTTCACAACGCATCTGCATTATGATTCCTTGGAATTGAATGTAGATGTCATGGGTCGCAGGAATCACTTAACATCAGGTTAACTGTGTGCTCGTTTGTAACTGTTAATGTAATAATAATAATAATAAAAAAACTCCCCTGTTGTACGGAATCACTGTATATCCAGTTTCTAGCTGTGGTGTGTCAACCATAATAAGTTAGTTATTATAAATCTACAATAGTGTTCTTCAGGTAGATTTCGGCCAAGACGATATCTTTCTGGATATTATTAACTAACATGAACTGTGCAAGACCTATCATAGTGCCGTAGGCGTCCGCCTAAAACCAGAGACAATAACTTGCTTTCCTTTCCATCTACTTTTTTCCGATCCAACACATTTGCAATTAGTTTCGAAGGTAGCGTCAAACACATGGGATACACATACAATACTTCCAGATCCGAAAAACAACAAATTGTGATACTAAAAATTTTGTTCCACGGATGGGAATCGAACCAAACAACACTCACGACTACACTACGTGGCCGTTAATCTATTACATATATAAACGTAAACTGATTTTTTTGTCTTGTTTTCTGGTCATTTGTTATGTATCTTTGTTATGTATATACATATATATAAAAAGATATGTTAATTTTAAAGTGCGTCTCTCACGCGTGTGTGATACATATTGGTATCGATCGTATATCAAATACCTAGCTAGTTCGACATAAAACACATTTACCACTGTACGAGTAAACCGAAACAAAAAAAATTCAATTACAAAAACAACTCGCGTGAATTAAAACCTAACAAGGAACATAAAATAAGGAGTATAATACATAATTAATAAAAATGTAAATAAATATGTGACACTAATGCATATTATACTAAAAAATACTAAAAGTTAAACAGAACTCTACTATCTGTAACAGTGATACAATTATTTAATTAGTTATGAGCCACTTGGATATTCCTAGTGATAAGATTTCTAAGAACACCAGGCTATCAGCGCCTCTTGTATATCTTGTATTAAGAAGTAATTCGTCTTTTGTCATGCAAATATTTGCGTTCCGTTTAATATAACATTGACGTAGTGAAATGTGGTAAATTGCTACGTTAATATATTTGTTTTGCAAGCGATAAAATAGCCTAATGGTTCAGGGTACGGTCCACGGGTAGGTTTGAGTCCACTATTAGGCTATTGTTGTGTTGTGTCTCATAGCACAAGCATTTTAAGCTTAGTTTGAAGAGTTAACCGGAATGTTAGTTATTTAAAAAAATGGATAACTTATATGCTGGTTGGACATCCTTGATTATAAAATTGACTTTTGTTGTAAACATGGTTTTGTGAAGGATAAAATTTCTATTTCATGTCTAAAAATTTTCTAAAAGCAAAGAATAAACTGAAAAAAAAATCATCAGTTTTGGTGATAACTAAAATTACTAAGGGTGTGAATTATTTAAATGAATATCTCGTTAACCAGTTATGATGTCTTATTTTTGTTACCTTTAATAAGATCTCTAGTTTATGTCACCCATCATACGAAACTGAGCAGTAGTATTGAATGCTTTGTTATCTGTAATAATATCTCTAGTTTCTGTCACCTATCATACGAAACTGAGCAGTTTTAATGAATGCTTTGTTACCAGTAATAAGATCTCCAGTTCATGTCACCCATTATACGAAACTGAGCAATATTGTTGAATGCTTTGTTACCAGTAATAAAATCTCAAGTATCTGTTATCGATCATACGAAACTGAGCAGCATTACTGAATGCTTTGTTACCGGTTATAAGATCTCCAGGTTATGTCATCCATCATACGAAACTGAGCAGTATTATTAAATGCTTTGTTATCAGTAATAATATCTCTAGTTTCTGTCACCTTTCGTACGAAACTGAGCAGTATTATTGAATGCTTTTTTACCAGTAATAAGATCTCTAGTTTCTGTCCCCCATTATACGAAACTCAGCAGTATTATTGAATGCTTTTTTACCAGTAATAAGATCTCTAGTTTCTATCCCCCATTAAACGAAACTCAGCAGTATTATTGAGTGCTTTTTATCAGTAATAAAATCTCCAGTTTCTATCACCTACTATACGAAACTGAGCAGTAATAATGCATGCTTTGTTACCAGTAATAAAATCTCAAGTATCTGTTATCGATTGTACGAAACTGACCAGCATTATTGAATGCTTTATTACCGGTAATAAGATCTCGAGCATCTGTTACTCATTATACGAAACTGAGTAGTATTATTGAATGCTTTGTTACCATTAATAAGATCTCCAGTATCTGTTATCGATCATACGACACTGAGAAGTATTATTGAATGATTTGTTACCAGTAATAAGGTCTCTAGTTTCTATCAACCATCATACGAAAGTGAGCAATATTATTGAATACTTTGTTACCGGTAATAAAATCTCCAGTTTCTGTCACCTATCATACTTAATAGAATATATTAAGAAGCATAATTGAATCATCGTTGATTGGGATCGGGAGGGAACTGCTTGACCGAAAGTTGTAAAAGTTGTCCGGAAATGTGGCAAATTCGGGAATAACTTAAAGTAATCTTTTTCTATGCTATGATTTTTGTATGAACTCAACAAATTCATAAAATGATCACAAATGAATTTATTTAAATTTGGATAGGAAGTCTGCCCTGTCAGCGAGTAAGTAATAAATACTCCAACTGCTTTCACTTATTACCATGAACGTAGTAGCGTTTCTTAATTAAAAAAACTTAGTTTTTTTTTAATATCCATAAGTGTCACAGACAAAACTCGCTTTTTCTAAGTATAGCGTAATAACGTTAATATAAGTTGCTTCAAACACAACACTAGATGACAAGTTAAGTCAAAAATATTGCTTAGCAAATGAGATGACAGCTTAAAACTGACTATTATGTTATGACTATATTATATAAACGGATATTGAATAAAACTAGTTTTACGGATTTTATCAAGTTTATTTTAAACTTATTTATACCGATGTTTCGAATGCTTTTACACTCATGGTCACAGGGAGGACCGAGGAGTGTGACGTGCCGATGCCATAGTTAACCCGAACTACCTTCAGCTTTTTCAATTGTTTATTTTTGGTCAAATCTAAAAATAAATCATTACTACAGCACTCGAAACGTGGGGATAATAAGTTAAATGTGATAAAATTAGTCGAACTTGTTTTATTTAATTTACAGTATTCCCGTAGATATAATAAATAATTATAAATCTAATTGACTCATATTGCTCTCGAATTAATCTCACACTTAATTCTCCTTTATTCCAGCAATATGGGCCTGCTAGAATTCGAGGAGTGGTCGAACCAGCCAGACCTGTTCTCCGATACATCAAGGATGTGTTCCAAGATCCATGGCCTGACGCCTGGCCAGCGCCGGGTCTGTCGTCGTCATAAGGACCATATGCCGTCAGTGGGTGCTGGCGCAAAACAGGGGATCACAGAATGCCAGTTTCAGTTCAAAAGTCGAAGGTGGAATTGCACAGTAACTGGAGACGAAACCGTGTTCGGACCGCTGACTTTAATTGGTAAGTTGTTATCTAAATAATTACAGGATTTGTCCTAGAAGTCTCTTGTGATAATATGCTTTTTTCTTATATAATTAGGAGTTAATTACTAAACACATATTTCACCTGATTGCATGTGATGACTGCGTCCCATTAGATCTACATTCATCATCAGATATGATTCAAGATGCACACGCGTTGTCGCAGGTTTATTTTTTTTTGTTTTTGTTTACATCACCTGATGGCAAGTGATTCCTGTGGCCCATGACATCTATATTCATCTTTGACGTGGAATAATAATGCAGATACGTTGTCACCATTGAGGACTCAGTAGGAATGCCTCGTCACCAGTAATTAAGGTCTCCGGATCCCTACTCACCAGAAATAAAGTAGCAAGTCTCCGGGTCCCAACATTCACCAGACGTAATGCAGCAGCTTTATGCTGCTATTTCACGCTATTATTGTGCAGGCATGACCGGGGTAGGACACCCCGGTCGAGTTGACCCATACGTTCTGCAGTTAGAAGCAAACAGCAGTGTAGCTCTACCACTATATATTTTTATAACTTGTTACCTAAGAATAGCTGTTTGGTTTTCAATTAAATAAATAATTAAATTGATAAACGAACACACGGATCGCCTTAAGATGTGTGATAATGAATAATTTCTACCGTCCGTAACACTATCATTCATTCTCGATAAGGAATCATAATGTAGATGCGTTGTCACCTCCTGTAGATTATGATGTAACTTACTTAACGCTTCTTCACCAGTAAAAAGGTCTCCAGTTGATTTATTTCACCAGACGAAACACAGTATCGCTCGCTTGTTATTTTACGCTACTACCGAAATGCGTGATCTGGTAGTCAACATGTTTGTGCCACATCTAGTACACGTCTGCGGCGTGTCTCTACCACTTGAAAAGTAGGCCATCCTTTGCTTGCGTACAATGGGTTGTGAAACATTAATAATATTTATCACTTTAACACTTCATAGTGCTTGTAAAAAAATAGTTAGAGGAAAAATTTATAATCTTAAACAACACAATAAACAATTATCATACAAATAACTCCAAAGACTATCGCGATAAAATAAATAACCAATAAAAAATAAAATAAATAACTGGTTTCCGTCGTAAAAAGGAAAGAAGTATCTATCCTACTTTATGTTTACGACATTGTTATTAAGGTTACGCGATTATTCCGGTCCAGTAATTCTTTCAGCGAATTTATTGAGCCTTTTACATGATATGTTCTTGTTATTTTGGGTTTTCCTATCGTTTTTTATTGATAATCGTTTATAATGTTTATGATCCGATTTGTTTTAATACGGACCATAGTAAACAATTGTCTATGTACTATGTATATCTGTATAAAATATAAAATTAATTAGAAGTATACATATATGTATATCACTTACCTGTAGGTGTACTGTGTTAGTGATACTATGATTTATGGAATATATATTTATATAATATATATATTTAACTTTTTAACTTTAGTCGAATTTGTTGCCGTTTGTTATCGCAGCAGCCTTCCGAAGCGGTGTTCCCATTAACTATTTATATATTTATTTATGTAATTTTTATGTACACAAAGCATTTATATACTACTACTAACTAATCTAAGAAGGGAACTAATTTAAAAAAAGTATCTGGCGCAGCTTATTTTACGATGAAAGTCTCGTCCACTAGGCCTGGTGTTGGACATATTATCGGGGAAAAAAAAATTCTAACTCTAACTTCGTTTCATCGCATATTCGTGTAACTACAAACTAGTTTTATGTTTTAGTTAACAATAGTGTAATTTTTTAAAATCCACCATTGCCCACACTCTAAATCTTCCCCAGGCAACGTGCTCCCGTCCCGGGCTGGACATCTGACAGATTTATGGCTCCTTTACCTCCTTAGCCACAAATCTTTTATACATTCTCTCGGAAAGATATATATCCTGTTGCAACACGGGAGGTTAGAGATAAATCTATTTAAGGGTTGAGTTCTTGCAATTTAATTAATAAAAAAAAATTACAAATAAGATTTAACAAATTCGCAAGCTCCTACAGTTTATAATGCCTCACAAAATATACGCGTGCGGGGAAATCGCCTTTAAATAAAGAAAGGGGGATCCACAGAATAATAAACAAAACTATTATTTTGTTTATTGTATTATGTATAATTTAAAATTAATTTTCCTTCATCATTATCTCAATCCATCCAACTTCATATTTAATTAATCCACTGTAGAATAGGCCTCCCACAATCCATACAAACGGGGGCTCGTAGAGCACATGACTCCCGGGTATGGGGCTACAGGAAACGTAGCATTCTACGAGTATCTCAGTCCTCAAGGATGACTTTTAATGTACATATGTGTATGAACGGGCTGCTAACGCTGCTCACTATGAAGTTTAATGTGTGCTTATTTGTCACCTTTAATATGTAAAAAAACTATTTAATTGCAATGGTATTAATATATTTTATATGAGTGAATCTCTGCATTTGCTATGAAATTGTCATATATATAAAACATATTTCTGGGCTCTCTGAAGATGGTTTTAGAACCAGTCCAATTGGCATACTCCATATGTCTTCGAAATATGTTTTTATTATTCCTAGATATGCAGGTTTCCTCGCGATGTTTCCCTTCACCGCAGAGTACGTGGTAAATTAGCATTTAAAATTGCCATTAACAATTTAATTGGAGCCAGCACCAGGGAACGAACCCTGTTTGCTCGTGTACAGTGAATTTGAAGCGAGCGCTTAGATACTGAGTCACTATGTCTCTTACTCCTTAATTAACTCATTAATATTTTATTTACTTTAACCTTTACAGTACCATCTAATGGCGACATCGTTATTTTGCTATTTCAATCAATCGTATTCTTTCAAAGCGTGGACCTTCCCCGGTTGAGCGGTTATTTATGCGGTAGCTAGAAATTAGGTACAGCGTGGCTTTAACACTCTTCATAATATTGGTCTTACTCTATAATAATACTCTGCAAAAACCTATTTTTGTTTAGTTTTAATTTGTATTTTTATAAAAGTCCCCCATAAATAGTTGTTAACTTGCGATTCGGGGTCCTGAGATACAAGCTTAACTTCGTTCAAGACCCGCGGTTTTCAGTGTATTAATATGTGTAAATATTGCTAATAAATTATTATTATTATTATTTAGGTGATTTTTATTCCACCTCCGCCTGGTTGGTCAATACAATAAATAAATAACAAACTATAAACATATAAAGATTATTATTATTAATATTTACGTCTGCAAATTATTTTATGACCACTAGTCCTCTATACCAAAGTAAATAATACTTTTTATTTATACAATTATAAAATGACATTCTTTCAATCCATTTATTTCCTAACTATTCACTTCACCTGAGAATACTTAATGTGTTTCTTACTAAAAGTATAAATCATAGACTATCATTATTATATAAACTATATTGTATAATCATAGACTATATAAGTAATAATGAATAATGTTTCTTAGTAAGTGCGTTTGTTATTTGTACTTGGATATATTTTGCTCCTGGTAATTCAAATGAAGTTTACGAAACGACCAGGCTAACATGATCAATCAAGAGTATGAACGAGCTCAACACTACTTCAATATTCAAAGGCGAGAACGTCTGACGAACATTTAACGATCACTGATTGTTTTTATCAATTACGCATTAACTTATTTTCTTCCTTATACACCTACAAGGAATTATTTGTCTACACCATTTCCTGATATTGACAATATTTGGTAAATTAAATGACATTTTTGAATCCAGCATGACAATCAAACAAGACTGTTTCGACGTTCAAATTAGAACGTTCGACGAATATTTTAAAATTTTACAAAGTATACGTAACGTAATATGGTTTTTCGTAATCTTTAATATAAGCCCCCTCTTTCGAAACACACGTCCTCTCAATCCCTCCACAATTCAGAGCGTGATTTGAGTTTCTCCCTTTTACTTACGAATAACTAATCTAAATTCTTTTACTCCCTGTGCAAATTACATCATCGCAAACTTCCCTTACATTGACGTCTCATACGAGAAATGGTTCTTTTATTCTTATAATAAATTCATTTAAGTACATATACACTTACACTTTCATTTTCTCGATTTTTATCTAAAATATAAAAGTAATGTCTTGATGCATTTTAAATAAATTTAAATTCACATCTTTTTCTAAATACAAATAATAAAATAAGGCATTATATTTTAAGCAGAGTATATAGTTATAGTACACTTAATTACGTATATTAATATTTGATCTCATGACTTCATAGATGATCGTTCAAAATTATTTAAGAAATTTATTTTAAGAATGACTTTATTTGATCTTGGTAATTGATGAGCGTCCTTTCTTGTTTGTAGATATTTTTTACGTCTAATTTTCTTATCAAGGCTCTTTAGTCATCCTATGACAAAATAATATCAGCAAATGACCTTTTTTGAACAAAGGTCATTTGGCGGCAAAACCACATTATCAGAATATAAGTTTATTTTTTCCGGAAGAAATGTTCTGGAAAAATATATATCGCCTTATTTCTTTGTAGATCTTTTTATAAAAACATCTAAACAATTAGCTGGTTTTGAATTATTGAGATACCTATATTAATCATGATTCGTAGATTCATTGTAATAGTTCAAATGAAAATAAGAGACCATTTTGTTCATTGAATATTATATTAAATACATTATGTGTATTTTATGCAGTAAATTTAACAATTTACAATTTAGGTAGAAAACTATGGACATTTTAAATAAAATATCAATTTACTTATTTTTAAAATAAAATTTTAAATTAGAAACAAGAGAGACATCGGCAACAGCTGTGATGTCTTTATAAAAGTGTTATCAATCATTAATTCTTTTCTTTTTCCAATAAATGTATAAATAAATTCTAACTAGAAGTTTAAAAATGAAAGAAAAAAGAAAACTGCGACATTTTTTATGTAAAAGAAATAAATTTCAATAAAATGTACTAGGATAACATGAAACCTAAGAGGAAACTGTAATCGATAGGACGACAGATGTAATTGATCACGTATACATTTATGTTATCCGTGTGTAGCAAATGTACTAATACTAGGTCTACTAATGTTGTCAATCAGGTCTCGTCCGTTAGTAAATTATTTTTAGCTCGTAATCATTTTCAATTTCGTTCGCTCCACAATGGAATTTGCCGCTATCGCCACAAAAAAAAATTTTGGCGATTATTGTTAGTACCAGAATCCTCGCACCTGTCGCTGTTGATTAAACTACACTGCCATCTACAGAAAGTGAAAATTTTCCCCGCATTTTCCGCTGATCCTGCCATCTATCGGTGGTAAAGAAAATTACTTGACATTGTTAAATGTTTGTAAAAAAGAAACCTCTCTTCGACATTCAATTATTTGTCAGACATTCTGTTATTTCGCATCTATCTGCGTTGGATCATAGACAGTAAATGACAAAAGAAAGAAGTGATGTAGCGGTGTCTGTAGAAAACTTTTTAAAACAGATATCTTCTTGTTCAAAATATAACAGAGAAAAAAATAAGCATGGTACTAGAAAAATATCTATAGATAAAATTTGACGAAAAGTAATTACAAACAAATCGATACATAAAATAAATAATTAAGAAAATCAAGAACCCGACTGCAAAAAAGACAATTTAAATGCACTAAAAAGATCTCTCTTATTTATAAGCAATGCATTATATTATAGTATGTTAAAACTTTTTAAACCAATGTGTTATACTTAATTATATTTAAACATATGACGTATATATATTTTTATAGCCCCCTTTTAATTTCCATTATTTTGATATCCCATTCAAAAGGTTTGGTTATTTTTTTTATTAACGCCTTACTGTATCTCGACAAGAATCCGTCATTTTGTTATTTTTTTCAAACACCTATCTCTGTACACTTCGGTTTTTTAAGACGAATATAACGATATCTTAACTGTCGAAATCTATCCAGCCGTTTCGAACACACGAGATAATAATCAAATTAACAATAATATATACATACGCGATACGCGCGAAATACATAACCCAACCTTGGCAGACGGGTAATATACGCTTACTGTATTACTTCATAGCCTACCAGCAAATACTCACCTTTATCGTCATAATGATAGCCTTCCATTCTCCACTGCTGAACATAGATATTCTTTATAATTGCCACGAAGCAAAGTCCTGAATCACCTGAATCCCCGACATCCCGCAGACTTGCACAGGTCGTTGCTTCGTCTAGTAGGTAGGTAGTCTTACACAGCGAATACCGCTTTAATACATTCTTGATGAATGATAACTTCACGAGGAAAGTCTATTATATAAATATTAAGTTCTTACATATCAAATTGGCGCTGAGTCGAATTCGCAACTTCGATCTCAAACATTCTTGCGTTTGGTTAGGAATTTAAAATTCAAAAGTATATATGTGTATTTCGAATTTAGTGATTCATTTGTTTTTTGCGTCATTTCTTTTTTCTTTGACATCATTCTGTTAAAATGGAAAACTTGAAATATCACGTCATTTACGAATATCAGTCCGAGGTTGCCATTCAAGAACCTTTCATCCCCATCGGTTATCGGTTCTACGAGTTGTATGGCTAATCTTTAACAAATAATTATGCTAATCTTTGACATAATAATTTGCAATTATTAGAGACGAATTAAACTAAATTAGATTCGCCTCTTTTAGAAAAAAAGATAATGGTAGTAAAGTTTTCTTGAAATATTTCGACTACGGCGTTAACTTATGGTTATCGGTCTGGGTGGCGGCAAATGACATCGACTACGTACTATTCTATCATACCGTAAGCATTAGAGCAAACACAGAGGCACTTCACTCAATTGCATTTCATCACATTCACCAATTGTTCAAATGCAGTGTATAGACCCGAAAATCAACAATTTGTGATACACAAATACAAAATTTAATTTATTATATTAAATTCTCAAAGCTAACAAAGTTTTTTCATTATAGCATCAAGAGAAACCGCGTTCACGAACGCAATTACCTCGGCTGGTGTATCCCTGGCCATCTCACGAGCGTGTCGTGACGGTCGCCTGGCTAGCTGTGGATGCAGCAGAGCGACCAGACCCAAGAACCTGCACGACGACTGGGTTTGGGGTGGCTGCGGTGACAACCTGCAGTACGGGTATAAGTAAGTACAACTTCTTACTTATCTATCTTTATTAGGCCCGCTACTAGATGGAGCGACGGGCTATGCAAGTTTGCAGGAAATCGATGGATACAGGTGTCTTTAGTATCGTGCTTTATGGTTTTTAATATTGGTAGAGCTACGCTGCAGTTTGTTTCTAGTTGCAGAATGATTGGGTCAGCTCGAGCGCGGTAGGAACATGCCCACACAGAATACAAACATAAAATAGCAGTATAATGCTGCTGTGTTTTGGTCTAACTGGTGAATGTAGGGTCCAGATCCCTTCACTCACCTTTATTACTGGTGACGAGGCATTCCATCTCAGTCCTCATGAGTGACAACGCATCTGCTTTATGATTTATTGTCTGGTGGATGAATGTAGATGTGACGGGCCGCAGGAACCACTTACCATCAGGTGAACTGTGTGCTCGTGATTGGAAGTTTTTGTTCACCGAAAGAACTACGTCAGCACAAACCGGAATTAAAGGCTCAAATGCCCTAGTATAGAAGAAAGTAGATGCTACTATAACCAGATATACTATATCAGATCTGAAAAGATAAGCTTATCAATATTAAATCCTTACTACTAATAATAGGACACTATATTAGTAGTAAGGACTTAGTCTAGAAATGTGACCAATACATTTGAAAGAAGCGTCGATAGCCTAATGTTTTAGGGTAAGGTCTGCGAAACTTAAGGTTTTAGTATCGAATCCACCATTAAACTATTGCCGTGCACCATTTCCTAACACAAGCATTAGCTTAGTTGGAGTAGTTAACTTGAATATTAGTAATTTATATAGCATTGCACTAGCATTCTTTAAAAAAAAAAGAGATTCCTTGTCGAGATAAATTATGGATGTCCTAAGCCAGAAGAATTATTTACCATCAGGGGAACTTCTCGTGTTGGTTATTATAATAACCTCTATTACTAGATGCAAACTTATCGAGATTGGATGTTCGTGACGATGCCCTGCAAAGATCGTACCTTTAGATGAATTGTAAGCTAATTTTTAACTCTTAACATTGTATAAAATGGCTCCGATAAAATTTTGCCTAACATTTCAACCTCTCGCAGTTTATCACACCCTAGTATACGCGTACGAAATGTGCGAAAGATTCGCGCAAAAATCAACAACATCAACAAGGGCCACTTCAGGAAAATTGGAATTTTATCGAATCAAGAATAATAATCAATTACGTTATTAATTCACTTTAAAAAAACTTTACAAAATACAGATTTAAGATGATATAAACTGTCTTACTAGTTTCCATTTATTGTATTATTACGTAAAATAAAGAAATCTGGTCCTGTGTGGGCTTTGTTCCGCGTACTAAGGTGGTGAAACCAATTATGAGATGTCACTTACTTCTGTTATTTAGAAATATGATAGTTTTACACTGGGGATAATCGTCAAAGACAATTATGATACAAAAGACTTCAAATATATTTCAACCGAGCACGAACGTTTATCATTTTCACCGAGACTCTTACATTTTATTATACCCTAGTAACGAAATTTAAATGGAAAAAAAATTTTTCAGACTTTAATAATTATTAATATTACATGTGGTTGAGGTAAACACTTAAGAATATATTTATTAAAAACATATTAATAAATAATAAGTGTATATTTATACATCATTATTTCTATTGTATCTATTTTATTGTTAATTTTAATTAATATTGTTTTCTTAATAATAAAAATATCAATTAAATAATAACCATTATTTGCTATATAAAAATAGATATAAATATAAATTGTATATATTTTATAAAATATAAGTCCCTCCCAAATATCATAAATGCGAAAACTGCTCAACATGTCTAAGATTTTACTAAAAATTAATTTTGTCCGAATAAAATCCGAGTTACTTTCAAGACGCTTCTTCGAACTTTTTCATCCAAAAGTTTACAATCATATTTGTAATTATTGTTCTGTATTAGGATTCACTTGCTGTAAGTTTAAGGGCTTAATAAGTTAAAAGTAAAATATAATAAATGGACATGAGAGCATCTCTATTAATTATCAGAAATATGAAACTACTCAGAACACTTCAGGCGTCAAAAGAATTTAACGAGCACCAAAGGCTTCATAATTTTCACCGAGCCCCTTACAGTTTATATCACCCTAGTAATCGCGCACGAGGTGCGTGGAAAATTGTTGACGTCAGAAAGAGGAGAAGCTACGTGCTAGGAAAATTGGAAATTGAAAAACGTAGGAATAAATTAAAACATTTGAAATATTTGTTTGAAATCAAATTTAAATATATTAGTTGTTATATTTCCACTTCCACTGGTTTCCCATTTTCAGATTCTTACGTAAATAACAAACTGAAATTTGCAATAGTGGTTAGGCTCATTCCCACTAAGTTTTGGAATTACTAACGTTTAATTTAAAATTTAACGTTTAATTTAAAGTAGACGTGATAACTTATCTCTATTATTTATAATAGAATAGTGAAAACTTATGTATTGACTTCAAAGGAAATTATGAGCATCAAATCACATAATTTTCCCCGAGTCTCTTACAGTTTATTTTACCCTAGTATTCGTGTACGAAGTGCGTGGAAAATTGATGACGTCAGAAAGAGGAGAGCACGACGTCATCAAGTTAGGAAATATAGAAAGGCTATATTTAAGGAACAATAATGAATAATAATAATAGTATATAATAGTTTCAAATTTTTGGGTTAATATTAAACATTGAATAAAACATTTTTTTATTCTGATGTTTGAGTAATTTACAGCGTTTATACTCACTTGGAGGACTAAGTAGGATCCTGAAGAAACAGTATTCAGTATTTAATTATTTATTTTTATTCTATTTATTTTTACGCAGTAAGATAAGGATAAAAAATAAACGCCTTCAAATGAGAAATAATTATTTGTATTCATTAATAATAATAATATTTTTAAAAACCAGAAATTTAAAAGACCTCAATGGGTTTCCGTTTCACTGATTTCTTCATGCACCATAAAAACTTATATATGTGATAAACATAAATGGATGTATGTGGTCTCCGAGGATTGAAATTTTCTCAGAACCTCTTACATTTTATTGAGCCCTGGTATGCGTATGAAATGCGTGGAATATTCTCGTTCGTTAGAGAGAGGGAGGACAGCAATATGCAGCAACAACAAGTTTAGTTTTACAATTTATGATACCCTAGTAGCCATGAACAATATGCGTTACGTGATTTTTTTTTAAGAGGGGAGAAGTATTTTTTGCCTGGAGTTACGAAATATTACGAGAAGATTATATTTAGAAAAAGTAAATTTTTATTTTACACTTTTGTTAGAGCAACATAGTTCATATTGTATTGAGTACATCACTAGCAATGTAAACATTTAAAGGTATACATACTTTTATAAATTATGTATACCTTTAAATATTACTGTATTTATTTTAGTGATATAGTAAAGATGAAACGAAATATTTTTTATAAATATTAAGACAAACTTGATGGTAAATATAAACACTGGCCCATGATATTTATCTAATCCTAAAAAGATCCCCAGATAAATCCTTAAAAGATATTCGACATGCGTTGGTTACCTAGTACTGAGATAGAATTCCTAGTACTTGAAATTGGATTCACGAATTCCTACACTCACCATAAGAAAGTCAACATCGGTACATTGGTATAACATGACGGTGTGTTTCTTCCTCGTTCGAGACAACCCATTCATGTTACATTCATATACCATTGTTAGGATTTTATCCAAAAGCAAGTAAGTGTACAAGGGAATAATCTATAAGCTTCCAAGAATAGAATTTGAATTCCTTCAATTAATTTATTAAGAATTAAGTCAGTCTTATATCTTACAGTTTATTATACCCTAGTATCCGCATAGGACAGGGTTAGGTGGATCTAGCGTTAAGACGGAGCCACAATTTGCACAAAATATTATGTGATATATATATATATATATATATATATATATATATATATATATATATATATATATATAGTAAGGTGATTTCACTTATCTGGATGAAATAAGGCCTACGAGAAACTGTCAACCATCGTCAACCACTAGAAATACATAGCTATAATGTACTATAGTCCAAACCTTATTTATAAACAAACATCAGTAAATATTAACATCACGGCATGAAGTAAAGAAGATCTAATGAAATAAGAATAAAAAATAAATAAGACAGGAGTGTTCTTTAAAACTGTGTGTGTTTACACCTACGGTAGTGACCAAGTTCTATATTTAAAATTATTAAACAAGAAATTTATTTGCAGATAAATATACATTGATCTTTATTATTAGCGTATTTATATTTACTATTGAGTCATTATTTGTTATATATAAATTATATTTGGATTTCAACTAAACAACCCCTATGATCAGTTTTCATATTTCACTAGCTCTAACAATCTATGATCCCCCAGTACTTCCAAACGATGGGTCGGAACTGTCTGTCTGTCTGGTCCCCATTTTCGTTTTAATTACAACGACGTAGCTTTGAAACTAGCAGGCATTTCGAAATAGATATACTCGTATAATAATATATTTATCTCTTTTACACAAGTTAAACAATGAGTGTTTGTTATTTCCATCGAGGCTCTCACAGTTTATGATAACCTAGTCAACGCGTACGAGATATGGAAAATTCCTAGTGTCAGACAAAAGAAGAGCAAGAAAGAAAGAGGGAGAGATACCGTCTCCGGATCCCTACATTCACCAGGTGAAACGCAGCAGTATTGTACTGCTATTTTACGCTGGTATTCTGTGGGGGAGTGGTCCTAACCCGGTCGCGCTGATCACATTCTACAGCTAGAAAGAAACAGCAGTGTAGCTTTTGTTATTTATTTGTTGTTGATTATGTTACTGGTGAAATAGCTTCTTCACAGTTTTATTTTTTTACAATACAATGTGTATTGTAAACAGATACAATCCAGTAAAAATAACTAACTATCGTAAATTATAATATTTAATAATGTGTATATTATGCGATTTGAAGGTGCATATATATATAACTAATTTGTTTTTGTTGTACCGATACTTTATTGTACGTTTATAATTCTTGTATTTATAATAATTAAAAAATCTTTCCATTTTTATATAGGAAAATATACATAAATTATTATTATATTATTATCATCAATATGTTTTTTCTTACAAACTTTACATTTATGAGTCTATTGTACCTCATTAGACTCATACAAGATGCGTTAGGGTTAACACATACAATAAAATTACATATTATTAAAATTACTTTTCGATTTGAAATTATATGTCTTTAGAATTTAAGGTTTTACAAATAATAAACATTAGTATATATAATATAATTTCAACTAAACTAAAAATTACGTTAAAAATACAATAAGTAAAAATAAAAAAATTAGGTACAATATTTTTAAATGAGGATTTAATGTAATGAAATATTATGAAGGAATTTAACAGTATAAAACAATCAAAACAACCATGTTGTTCTATACAAAATATAAAACGTGGTTGTTAAGTACAATCGCACCGTTTTCAGTTTTCATTATACCATAAAGTTTATTATATCCTAGTGTGTTATACCCACGTGTCTTGTACGTACCCTCTACCACTTGTAACCCTCAGTGGAAGAAAGCGAAAGCGAAGTCGATTTCTCTATATATATTAATTACTGATTACGGGAAAATATATTATAACAAATAAAGTTAATAAAATTATAAATGTATTTAGCTCAGCCTTATATCGTAACCTCTGGAATACCTCAAGGGTCCCATTTAGGTCTCTCCAAAAACCAAAAATTCCATGTACAACCTTTTTAGCAAAGAAATTTATTTTTAGTAACCTCTAACAATATGATAAGAAAGGTATTTGCAGGAAGCCAAGATTAATAAATTTTTCGTAATTCTTCGTTTATGTTTTATAAGTTTTTTTTTTATATATCAGTAACGTAAGTAAATAAGAACAATATTATTTTTGTGCACGCTTCGTTTTCATGTAAGTAATTAGACAATTAGTTAAATTATAGAAAAGTTTTGTAAAGTTTTCATTATACTCATTGTTGAAAACCAAATAAAGTGAATAAAATAAATGGTCTTAACTTTCACCTAAACGGAAAAATGGATCGTGTAGTTTCTAATCATCGCTTACATTTATATTATACCCTAGTGTCCGCGGGTGGAATGCGTAAGGTGGAAGAACCTCTTTGAAAAATCTAAAATTATTGAAACCTTAGGATAAAAAGAAAATAAGGCGGATAAATTTAGCCCTATTAACAAATAGAATTCAAACGAGTCTGCACTGGATCCGAAGTGAGTTCCGTCTTCAGGCATTGAATTATTATTTTTTATTATATTATTTATACACTATTTAAATCTCTTTTTTTGTTTGTGGTATTATAGTTACATAAAATAAAAAAGATCAATGATAAACCGAATAAAGATAGACGAACTTACAGTACATCTGAGTTTTGGGTCTACGTTAGATTTTTATTAATGACCAATCGGATGTTAAACAGTAATAGACAGGAATGTGCATATGAGAAGAAAAGAAAAGATTTTGGAAATAAAATATTAGCTACGCAATATAATAAATAAAATAAATAATATAGCCACACTGAACAAATAGAAGGAGAAAAAAAATATGGCAAAGTTGAATCCAAAACTCACTCCGATTTGCAATAGCATTGCATCGGACTAAGACGACGAGTGACTACTAAATGTGATTTAAGCAAACGCTTTTGAATTTCATTGACACTCCTATATTTTATTATATCCTAGTGTGTTATACCCACGTGTCTTGTACGTACCCTCTACCACTTGTAACCCTCAGTGGAAGAAAGCGAAGTCGTTTTCTCTATATATCTCTTATTTTTCTCTATATATATTCTCTATATATTATCGATTTCTCTATATATAATTACTGATTACGGGAAAATATATTATAACAAATAAAGTTAATAAAATTATAAATGTATTTAGCTCAGCCTTATATCGTAACCTCTGGAATACCTCAAGGGTCCCATTTAGGTCTAAGTCTCTCCGAAAACCAAAAATTCCATGTACAACCGTTTTAGCAAAGAAATTTATTTTTAGTAACCTCTAACAATATGATAAGAAAGGTATTTGCAGGAAGCCAAGATTAATAAATTTTTCGTAATTCTTCGTTTATGTTTTATAAGTATTGTTTTTTTATATATCAGTAACGTAAGTAGGTGGTAAGAACAATATTATTTTTGTGCATACTTCGTTTTCATGTAAGTAATTAGACAATTAGTTAAATTATAGTATTGTGCTTTGTAAAGTTTTCATTATACTCATTGTTGAAAACCAAATAAAATGAATAAAATAAATGGTCTTAACTTTCACTTAAACGGAAAAATGTAGTTTCTAATCATCGCTTACATTTTATTATACCCTAGTATCCGCGGGCGGAATGCGTAAGGTGGAAGAACCTCTTTGAAAAATCTGAAATTATTGAAACCTTAGGATATAGAGAAAATAAGGCGGATAAATTTAGCCCTATTAACAAATAGAATTCAAACGAGTCTGCACTGGATCCGAAGTGAGTTCCGTCTTCAGGCATTGAATTATTATTTTTTATTATATTATTTATACACTATTTAAATCTGTTTTTTTGTTTGTGGTATTATAGTTACATAAAATAAAAAAGATCAATGATAAACCGAATAAAGATAGACGAACTTACAGTACATCTGAGTTTTGGGTCTACGTTAGATTTTTATTAATGACCAATCGGATGTTAAACAGTAATAGACAGGAATGTGCATATGAGAAGAAAAGAAAAGATTTTGGAAATAAAATATTAGCTACGCAATATAATAAATAAAATAAATAATATAGCCACACTGAACAAATAGAAGGAGAAAAAAAATATGGCAAAGTTGAATCCAAAACTCACTCCGATTTGCAATAGCATTGCATCGGACTAAGACGACGAGTGACTACTAAATGTGATTTAAGCAAACGCTTTTGAATTTCATTGACACTCCTATATTTTATTACGCCCTAGTATTCGTGTTCAGAATGCGTTAGGTGGGAGGGAGATCAAAGGTTTGATGGTTAGTTAAATTAGGTTAATTATGTTTTTGGTATATAATTATATGCGCATTCCACGGACATTTAAGAAAACTATTTTTTTTATTATATTACCGAATTTCTTAGATAGAGCAATAACTCTGAAATTAAAATAATTTAATTTTTATTAAACTTAATTTAATAACCCTGAATTGAATAAAGCTGTAGGTAAGCTTCGCAAACCCGAAAATCAATGATACATACTCGTATATACATAATTTATCCTTTATACCTACAGTATAATATATTGTTTAGAGTAAATTTTTAACATAATTATAAATATACTAGCTGTTGCATACGGCTTCACATGCGTAGATGTAATTACATTAAAATAAGGCTCATTGTTTGTGTAGTAAAAAAAGGTAAAAGACGCGTAAGTAAATCATACCGCGTTTCTGAAACAGTGGCATTTGTATATTTTTTACTAAACTTTATATAAGAAGCTTTCATATTAAATTTCATACTTCTTTCCTCAAAAGTAACGAACTATACTACAGATTTTAAACTTTTTTTTAAAACTTATTCACTCTGTTAAAGATAAAATATTGAAAAACACCGATATATGTACGTATATATTTATTTCTAAAGGGAAGCAGGTATATGAAATTTCTTGTTTCTTACTTTTAAAATGACAGGCTTCCATACACCCGTTTATTATATTATTTTACCCCCTTTTGGGTGAAATTTCCATTTTGTAGCCCACAAGTAAAACAAACATTTTAATTAATTGGACTTAACGCGAAAAGGCATTCTCGACCAGACTACCTTTATAATTGAAAAATGTGTATTTTAGATTTGTTATAGCTCTTACAGTTTATTATGTCCTGGTACTCGCAAGCGGTATGCGCCAGGTGGGAGATTTTTTTTATCCGTCTACTTTTTTCAAAATTAAGATATAACTTAATTATCATATATTCTTCAATGTTATCATAAAGCTAAAATTAACAGTGGTAGAGCTAGCTGATCTAGTGATCTACGCTATAAAAATAAATCTGTTAATGCGTTATATACAACCTGCCAGTCTTAGAACGTAAAACAATATATATTTACATTATATATTAACAATTTAATGTAATAATGATAAAAAGAAAAAAGATGTTTTATTAAATAAATCAATTTATTATTATATTATTATTTTTTATTGTTTACATTCTCTCTAGAAAGGAGTGTCAATAGTGGGATTTATATATATATATAGTTCATTACTTTTACCTTTGTTTATCTTATGACTTTAAACGAACGCCCAGTGTTTATTATTTCCACCAAGTCTCTCACAGTTCATGATATCCTAGTATTCGCGTACGAGATGCGTGGAAAATTCCAAGCGTCAGAGAAGAGAGCAAGAGAGAAAGAGAGAAAAGGAAATAAGGAAATTGTCAAGCAATCAAAAAAAACAATAATGGAAAGGAAAAAATTTGAAAATATTTAAACGTAAATTACTAGACTGCGTGGTTTTTTGGGACCGAAGTATGTGACGGATGAACAATCGAACACACCTGCATTCATCCTTAACAAATATTCTTTGTTGAGGATGAATAAATCCATGTTTGGTTCAAGATGTCTAAGAATTGTCACCCGTGAAACTGTAATCGAATTAAAAGTTACCCTAACTTACCCGTAGAAACACATAGCGTAATGCTGACAGTTGAATCGATCGCTAGAGCCGTACTTTGAATTGTGACTGTATTCCATAAAAAATGGATGTAAGTAATCCATTTTTTTATTTAAAATAATATGATATAAACAATAATTGAAAAAAATATTTCATTATTTACGCAATTGTTATCACGGTGGATATTGATTCTTCTATCTGTGACGTATCGTGTAGTATTTCCGACTTGTAGTCGACATCTTACAGTTTATTATACCCTAGTAGCCGCGTACGTAATGCGTTAGGTGAAATTCCTTGGCATCGAGAGAGGACCGCTTCCCCATTCACCAGTCTCTAACAGGGGAACTTTGAGGCATAATAAATAATGCCTAGCAATGTAAAATAAATAAAGTGTTGTTAATTATATAGTATATCATTTTTATATCAAACATATTTCACTACTTCTTACATTTTATTATGTTCTAGTACTGGTTAATGCTCTGTGTAAGGTGAAAAAGAACAGTTGAGGAGAAATATTTTAATATATATTATAATAAATAAATAATGAATCATAGTTATTATTATTAATATCATTTTGATATTTTTTTAAATAAAACAATAAAACATGATGTTAATAATGTAGTACTTGGCGAAATTTCGAAGACAGTGATATATTCAGGCTATTATTAAGAGCGGCGTGGCGTAAACATTCCTCTTACAAAAAGGAAATACCAACCTGTATATACCTATAAATCCCATTGCAGCATAAGCCTTCACCATAGAGAGGAAGATGGAGCATAGCCCATCACGCGCCTCCAATTTGGCGTTGGCGGACTTCACGTTTTCGAAATATATTTTTTTTTCTTTACTTCTTAGACATAGAGCTTTCTTCACGATGTTTTCCTTCACCGCCGAGTCCGTGGATTGAATTCGGTTTGTTCGCGTACCGTGAATCAAAGGAGAATGCTTAGACTCTGATCTACCACTCTTCACTTCTTACACTTAACTCTACATTTATAAGTTATTATTACTATTAGTCACATATAAAATATGTCAAACGGGAAAAAACCTAAGTGGGGATAAGGGGAACTACAGTCAAGAAAATAATTCGCATTTTCCTTAAAGTATATTCGCGTACTTTCTGTACGTTTAAATTAAGAATAATTTAAAATTAATAAATTTATAAATTAATTTATAATATAAAAAATAAATTTAATAAAGAAATAAAATAAATATAATAAAAGCATTTTAAGTATATGTTATACAAGACTATGTATGTAGGTATGTACTGGACTCAAGAGTGGCAAAGTTGATCCTCACAGAATATCTGTGTGAAATACACACGCAGAATGACACTGTGTGGTTTAAACAGGTGTTCCATCACCTCTTATATTATAAAAAAATACTTAATTAACTAATTTAGTAAGTATACTTAGTAACAATAAAATAATACAATATTATTAAGTAATTTTACAGATTATGAGACCATCTAAATAACAAAAATATGTTTAGTTAATTTATGTAAAATAAAATAAAACATGGTTGATTGTTTGGCGCAGTTATTGCGTTTTACGAGTAAGTTTTTATTATAACTATCAGTTTATTATACCCTAGTACCCGAGTGCGAGATGTATCAGGCGCATTAGCCCTAGCGTGTGCATAACACTGAAAGTGGAAAGATCTTAACGGAACAAAAATGAGAAGAATTTACTATTCAATGTTCTGGGACCTAATAAGGGTAATTAATTATGACTTATAGAACATTTAACATTTAACGAACAATTAGGATTTTCAATATTATTAAAACGATTTTATAGAATGAATATGCGTACGAAATAAGACTTTCACAATTAATTACTGCCATTCGCGTAGTTTTCAATTTTCATCCAATTACATTTTATTATACCCTAGTACCCGCGAGCGAGTTGCTTCTTTTTTTTTATAGAATACTTGGCAAATGAGCAAGCAACTCACTGATGGAAAGTGACGAACGCCGCCCATGGACATGCGCAACACCAGAGGAGTCTTAGATACGCTGGGAGCCGGCCGACACTGGAACCGAATTGTACTTTTCGTACTGTTTGGAAAGGAGAATTGGCCTATTTACAATACATACATACATACTGTTTTATTCTATTTTTCTTTTCTGGTATAACTGTAACATATACTAATGAATCTCTTTATTAAAATAATTAAAGTTAAAGTTAATTAAGAAGAAAAAATAAAAAAAATAATATAAAAACACGTCAAACCGATGAATTTTTAGTAACTAACAAAACGCACAAAAGTCGATGTTCATTGACTTTTTATTTTTATTATTATTACTGACAAATAAATTATTTAACAATGCCGTTGCCAATTCGTGGCGTAGTAGATTGCCCTACCACTTGCTCGAGTGACTAGGGTGTAATAAACTACAAGGGACCCAACGAAAGTTTGAAAAATGCTACATAAATTTTATTAGGCTAGCCTTCAGATAGACTGCTAATTATTGACTGTAATTAAATTTTCGATAAATAAATTAATAAAATAATTTTTAGTAAAATTATTATTAGGAATTGAAGAAAAAATGACAATTAGAATCAACATAAAATAAGTAATTTTTGGTAAACCAAGAGCTATCAAGGTCAATAAAACTTTGTTTGATTTTTTTCTGTAAATACTTTAGAATACTTCGTTTTGACCACACTCCAAATAAATAAAAATAATATACACTTTTTGAGGATTAAACTATCATTTTTTTGATGCAATTGACTTATTACGAAGTTACTCTCAAAGGAATCGTATTGTTTTCAATTTCAGTTATATTTTACAGTTTATAGTACCCACGTGCGAGACACGTTAGATCGAGATATAACCTCGTGATGAAAGCATGGTTAGCAAACCAGATTAAACGCGGCTACTGTATTCGGTTCTGAGAATCGAGGAGGAATAAATCACATCTTGCCTCTCCCGTGTATTTAAATATTTTCGCATATTGAACTAGAAAAGAGGACCTCGTGTGACGTGTTTGTGTTGTATGCAAATTATTTTAAGGCTGGGCGAAAATGACCAGGATATCATAAAATGTAAAGTAATTTATGCATAAAAGTGACAGGGTACCATACACACGGTAGTATTCCATAACAATATTTTAATACAAATTGTAATTTTTAAAATGATAAGTAGTTTTGACTTATGACAGACAGTGTTTAATTATTTTTTTTCGGTAGAAAAGTGTTTTAAATGAGTAATAATAATATATACCTAATTAACTTAAAACATTACTTAACTGTGGCAGGAGAACATCATCGTGTTTTTGAATGCACAGTTTGTTAGTACATAGTGTTTGTTTGTGGATTTTGTCTGATGTCTGATAATAATAATATTATACTTTTGTTTTGTTTTATACAAATATTGTTTAACCGACTGGGAATCGATTCCATGGCCCACGAAGCGCTGTACCACGCGGCGGTCAAGGGAATTTCATTTTTTAATTAGCCGAATGTGACGATGGAGCAATAACTCTGATTAGACAATACAAATTTAGAACATAATTTTAGATTTAATTAAAAAAAATATATATATAGTTAATTTAGTGGCTTAGTAAATTTAATAAAAGTATTACAATTATTTTTTTAAATCATAAATTAAAAGCACAAAATATTATTTATTAATACAATAATAATACAAAGATTGACAGAATTTTTACATAACCTTTACATCATTCGGTTATCCATAATATTATGTATACTCATTCATTATTTATTACTATTGTAGTTACTAAGTTTTGAAATAAGCCATCGTTTTCCTTAGATTGGTTTTATGTTTCACGAACTTTTACAGTTTATTATGCCCTAGTACTCGCAAGTGAAAAGTCAGGTGGGAGCCACACACACACACACATACGTACGTATATTTTTGTAGTCTTTTTTATCGAATAATATTGATATGATTTGATAATAACTTAATTTTGAAGTTATTGTCATAAACTTAAAATTAATTGGTATAAAATGTAGTCTTAAAAAGCCATTTTTAGAATTTAAATTTCACCTCGAATTTTTCGAATTGACTAATTGAATTTATACTATTTGAATTATATTTACTATTTCTGAAACATAACCAATGCTAGTTAGAAATGGGACTATTTCTAAAACTGTCAGTTATTGATTCCTTGTCTGGATAGTCCAAGTGTCTCTTGTTTAGATGTTTTACGCCGGTTTTTCAGCGGATTAATTGTATCGATTAGCGCATGTGACGAACAATAAAAGTCCTCAATTTGACCTTTACGATGTGTAGTTTACTAACAAAGGTTTGTCATATCCGGGTTTGTCCGGGTAATAAAAAGTTCTTAAATTAAATTAAATTAAAAATACAAAAAACAAGATTAAATAAATAAGACCAATCCAGACGCGAGTCTCTCGAAAAGGTAGTACAAATGTTTAAGGGGGACGGAGAAAGGAATCAAAGAACGATACGGTTGCTAGATGCATCGCCTCTACTCTGTGGATAATTAATTACATTATTACATAGGTATATTGATTTATTTCTTGTAATTATGGCATGAACCAAAAAATAAATAAAATTTGATTTCACTATAAAACACGACGTTTTAGTGTTAGACTACAGTTATGTTCTCCTGATCCTAGATTATTATATTTAAATATCCACTACACACAACCTCTATATGTTGTTTGTTCTTGTGATCTCTTTCTTTTCGTATATATTACTTATAATAAATACAAATACATACATACATAATTTATAAATATATATTAATTAAGTAAAAAATTATTTTCTACCCACCAAAAATAATTCACATTTAATATTATTATTAATATATAATTTTTATATATTATAATATATATGAGAAAGAAAAGTAATTTATTTAGCATGTGCAACATATACAGCTAGTTACAAGTTATATCGTTAAAAAATAATAACCATAATTAAACATAATCATTAAAATATAGAAAATTTGCAAAATGTATTAATAAATAAATTTTAACTAACCCTAAATATTTCCTAACTCTGACTTTCTCAGCGACGGCTGTTTTCCCGCCTAACTGTTCTTGCACTCTACTACTAGGGCATAATAAACAGGAGGAGACTAAAAAGGAAACGCCTTAATAAAAATGAAAATGACTTCAAGTCATACAGTATATGATATCTTACCTACACGAATTACACGATAATTGGAATATATATTTTTTATAAATCTAAATTTATAAATATTTAAACTGGAGAAAATATAAAATTGATAAAGGAAAATAATAATTCAGTTACCTGGTAATGAAAATATATATGCTCAAGAATAAATCTATTTTACGAACAATAAAATTACCTTTCATTCGTAACTACTAATACTAAATATAGGCTTCCCAAACAGATATCTATTAAATACGATCCTAGAACTCTTAGACCCAACGACCTTTAGCAAATATGTATAGATGGTCACTCCATCTATTGGGGTCGACCTACACTACGATAACCAATACTAGGGTGTCATACGAGAACCTTTCTTCTCCGTCACTTATCGGTTTTATGAGTTATGTGCCAGTCCATTGCAACTTTCGTATTAGCGTAGATGTACATATTGCGAGTTGCATCATAAATAGAATGAAAATAGCGTACATATTATGTGATTGTTATTCTTCGTATTAAAAATAATAATAACTGTTTAGTAATTGTTTTTATAAAAGAGACCTTAATCTTTTTTGAATGGCATCGTGTTGTAATGCATTTTTACAGGTCTTTAATTTTCATAATTTTAATTTTTTTCATATATTTTGTTCAGTTGCAGATTATTATTTATATTTCAATGAATGTTTACTACTATAATGTAAATAAGCACTGATTACGTAAGTTATGTAATTGTAAATAATATAAGGTAAATTATACAGCATTGTATTATTTTGTTATCTGTGGTAAATTATGAACGATCGTCTTGCGATAGTTGACATTGATAGTTGAAATCGAAAATTTGCTGTGTGTTTTTGTTCTATGTTTTAACTTTCTTAAAACATGTTTTGTTATTTTTATTATACTTTTATTGGGCATTAAACTAACAAAAATCGTCATTTAATTTCAAAATTGACAATAACTACAGAACAAATGTATTTTTTTTATTTTCTTATGTTGGAAAGCTTCTAAATATACAAGTGCACGTATTTGTACAGATTTCTTTTATAATTTTAAAGGTGACAAACGAGCTAACGCTTAAACTGATGGTTAGACGCAACTGCGGCCCATAATTTTGGAATATTAACAAATTGTAATACACAAATATTGTTCCTCGACTGGCAAACGAACCCGGGACCTGCCATGCAGCAGCCATTTACACTAACCACTACATCAGGCGGCCGTCACTTTTATAGTTACATTTAAATCTTCAACCCAACATCATCAATGCCACCCATTATCCAATTACCATATTTTTTTTATTACAGTGAGAGTAACAAGTAACGAGCACACAGTTCAGTGATGACAAGATCCTGCGGCCCATGACATTTACATTCGCCCTTGACAAGGAATCATAATGCAGATGCGTTGTCACCCTTTACGACTGAGATGAAATGCCTCGTCACCAGTAATAATCTCCGGAGGTCTGTGAGGGCGTGGCCTTACCTCAGTCGAGCTGACCCACTCATTCTGTAGCTAGAAACAAACTGCAGTTTAATTCTACCACTGTTAAAATTCATTAACGTTCACTTAAACAGGCAAAAGATTGATCGATCTATGTTTCTTATAATATATAAACCAATATGACGACGCATTTTTGAAAGAAAACTACCAACTAATATATTAGTAAGTGGTAAATAATATGTTAATTACTTATAAATATATGAAGTTTGTTAGGACTTCAATCACTAGTACAATTACAGGCATGTCATCCTACCCCTAGAATATTATTTTCTTTAAATACCGTAATGCCAAACGATACTTCCCCCTACTCGATTTATGCGGCCCTGGTGATATTTCCCCCGACATTATAAAAAAAGGAAATTTAGTTTTTCTATGGTGGAATCCGCGCTGACTTATGTCTAGGGAAAAACCACATCCTCAGATAATAAGGGTTTCTCGTAGTTAATGAAGGGAATAATATCTGGTTGAGTAGCATTCATAGAGTAGAGAAGATGTTATTCACATAAAAAAGCGAATCTAGTCTATACTAATTACCTACTACATCTTCCATTTTTAATTAACAAACACAAATTAAAAATAAAAACTTACGGTATGTGTGTCCTATGTATCATTCAATCGTCAATTTCTTGATAATGTCTGTAATCTTTTTTTTATTCTGAAGACAACTTTTTTTATTTTGCTTGAACAAGAAGTATTGGGCTATCATAAACAAATGAGATCTTCGTTTTATATAATAAAATGTAATAAATGTACCTGAAAGTTTTAGGTACCAGTCAACTGTGTACTAGGATCTCAAAATTGAAGGGAAGTTACCTGTGCCGCACACAACGATACACATAGCATGAGAAATATCCTACAGTTACCATAAATACATGTAGGGGTGATTTTATTACACAATGAGTTAGAAAGAGGCACGCACTAGTTGTCCCGTTCTCGTTTTATTACCTATGTGTGTATAGCGTAGTGGAAAGTCATTGTGTGCGTTTACCTGAAATAACGTTGGAAAAGTTTGTGCACCTCGGACTTTCTTCTCTCCTAGTACTCAGGTGAGATGTAAGACAGGTGAAGTTCACCTGCGCACTTCGATTATAAAACGGTTTACTTGGCACAATTAACTAGTACTGCTATCGATATATCAAATATTATTATAGAAAATAAATAGTTTTCCTCTAATAAGGCATTGTAATGTGATGTATTTGTGATTATTGTGATTATTTTAATTTTTTCTATATATCACTGTAATTCGAATACATTATTTCATGGTGAGTAAGGCATAATAATTAAGGCTAAAAAGAAAATTATGAAAAATAACTTAGTACTAAGTAATCCAGCTGTCAAGAAAACTTCACGGCTATCAAACTGTGGCAAAAGACAGGTTTGCTACCAGGCATACAGAAATTTTAGAGAGCACTATGAACTCTGAAAGGTTTTCACAATGCAAATAGGTCCCAAAATAGTGGATTTATATAAAGTAGTATAGAACAAGACGAAGCTTGTATTTAGAATGCACTTGATAAATAGTAACAGAAATATATATAAATTATAATAAATCATTTTATATTTTATATAAAATTGTTCCCAGAAAATAACAACTATTGGACATGTAACTAGTGATTCAAAGATGTCACAAATAATAATCAGGTTTTTAGTGATCAATATTATTTGATATTGTTTGCGATAACAAAATAGTGAAAATCGATTCAACAATTTCAAATATCTTACGAATTTATATATCTTACCAACTTTTGAACCGAGTCATTTATTGATTTAAAACTCGTAGCAGCGTAGACCATCTCCTACGAAAAACTACATTCCTGGTACATTTTCAGGTACAGTAAGGGTAACTAATATCAGCTGAAAATCTGAAGAAGAATGAAAAAGTTGAGTAGAAATATATAAAGTTTTAATTCTTTTTTCTTACCAGTTATGACTACATTACCTGTAATGGTATCGATATAATAAACATATCGATCATATTGAAATATCAATATTTTTACAGTATTTTTCTGTTCTACAATTTGTCAGTATTTTTCTTTATTACTTCTAATTATAATCCAGGATATTGATAAATAAGTGATGTGTTTGGATGTCCGCCAAAAAATCAAGATATTTTTCTATTAAGAGAAGGAAAGGAGGATGATATTGTTATGATTTGATGACGAAAAAGGATGCCGAAGACCGGGCAAAGTGGAAAAGACTCAGTCGGAAAGCGGACCCAGGTAGTAGAAATCGCTAGGCAGAAGAGGAGAATAATAAATTAAATTAATCCACAAAATCATGATTTTTCTGCTCATTTTGTACGATAGAACAAGGGAATCATAATCAAAAGATGGTTCAATTTTCACGTGGAAATTTTCCTAAAAATAATTTAGGGCATGATCTTTTTGGGTATAATGTAATTTGAAATTTAGGTTAAAGGGCAAAGAGCACACAGTTAGTTGCTTACGCATTCTCTTTCATAGACGAGCGACCGGATCGATGATAACTCTCGTTCGAGGTTGTTTTACCAGGATAACATGAAGTTTAGGCGATTCCTTGTTGACGTGAATTTTCCAATAGCCAGCTGCTGTGCTGTCAATTGAAAGGTTTTCTAACTCAGTCAGTGTTTAGGGGGAGGAAAAAGGAAAAAACATGTAAAGGGAAAGAGAAAAGACACTGCGTGGTGGCGAAGCTTTGGAAAATTAAAGTCTTACGCATTAGGAGTTCATAAAATCACGATGGCGTTCCAATATCGATCGCCAGTGTGTAACGACGTGTGTTGTAGCCGTAAAACGGAAAACTCAAAAATTTCACCACATAGAAGCAGATTTTTTTATGAAAAAACTCACCTTTAAAAAAGCTTTTTCCAATATTTTGTCCATTTGAATTTTCTTCATTAGGAAAACATGGAGTCGAGCAAGTGAAAAATGAACGGCGTGTTACCGAATGGCGGGAAAGAAATCTTCACAAAGGAAACCCGTGCGGCCTTCACTCCGTAATAGGAATTTTCCCGCATTCGAGTATTTTTCTTACCAGGGAATAAGAAACCGCTAAGAGTTTGAAAAGCATTCCTTAAATATTTCAGATGGCAACGAATCTTAAGATAGATTCTTTGGTTTTACCAAAAATTTGTTTCCTATCCTATGCTAAAATGGTATTAATTTTGATTATGAGTTTGTATATAATTTATATTGTTGTTTATTTATTTATGGATATATATTTTATTATCTGAGATAGATAATATAAGATCAGATAAAATATGGGCTCTTTTGTCAACCCTAATATTATATTAAAAAACATGAAACAATTATTATATAGTAATCAATTAATATTCCTTTTGTGTAGGTAAATTAATCAGATTTAGCCCTTTATAGAGTGGAAGCAAAACTTATTATACAATAGACACTTATGATAGATAAACTATCTATAAAAAATAAACTGTTTAACTTAATTCAATATAACCCCCCCTACCTCCACTTCACTTCAATTTAACGCAGCCGGATAAGCCGGGTTTAACGCGTTAAGCATGCTTAAATCCACGAAAAACTACCAGGCGAACATAAAATGAAGAGGGCTGTTGATCCATTCTGAAACGGATTTTTGCTTAGGATCGGACTGTAATAATTTTTGCTTTTCCCATCACTCACAGGATCATTTACAGTTATTATAATGTAGGAGATTAATACAGTAATATTTCCAGGATATTATGTTTACTTTTAAAGTATAATTTTAAAATCTGGATAACTTAATAGGTGTAACAAAAATGTCTTTAGTGAGGTCTCATTATTATCAAGACTACGAAGACCGTTCAAAAATGACTGTTTCTTTTTAGAACTGAACTTCGATTTATTATTCTTCTAAACAAAGTTAAAAATTTTGATATTATATAAACGTGTAAACAGTTTAAATCCATATAAAATCACGTACAAAACAAAACAAATTGACTAACCCTTGCTAATTTCCAAAAATCTAAAAAAAAAAAATTTAGAACCATTAATGATATATTTAAATTTAACAATTCTTGTTAATTTGAATAAAGACCAAGACTATCTTCTGAAGACTACACACATTACTTTTCCCATCCCAACTAAATAGAGAGCTACGTACCCTCTCGTTTGTATAATAAAATAATTTGTACTTTGTAGTAAAAATTATAAGGTTTAATTTAACATGATTCTCTCTGATGGCTACGAATCAATAATCCCTGGTAAACCTCGTAGCAAGGGGCGTAAACGGTAAAGCTGCGAAATATAACCTTCTCTTTCTAATCGGTGTATCTCTTTCTATATCATTTCCGATATGTAAAAGTACCAGGAGTAGAATTTTCTCAAGGACAAAATTGTAAACAAGGTTTAGGTAAAAATGTAGAGTAACTGTAACATTATTTTTATCATATTATAAAATTTCTTAAGTAGTTATTAAGATATACAATTAAATAAGTTCACTGAAAAGTAAGTAAAAAATTTAACTTAAATATACTCAACGCTTAAGTTTAGCAGATGCTCCTAAATATTTGTTTTGGTAAAATTTCAATGAGTTCGTTAAAATTTAGTTACATTTTTTACTTTTAAATACCAATCCATTTCACAGTAGATTTTTTTATAATTCCCATGATATTTACATTAACTTGCGTTTAATAAGTGGAAGAAAAATTATGAAATATCCGTTATATATTTAAAAAAAAATCTATTTTTTATTACCAACGGGAAAGCTTCCTGCCACATCTAACTTGACGTTACAAATGGCCGAATGGTAGTAGAAACACATGAGGTTCTTTACGTATACATACTCTTGCTCGATTTCCCTAAAGTTTCTCTGTAAGCGTTTAAGTTATTTTCATCAAAAAATAAGTGTAAAGAGTAAACTTATGACATATCCGTTATATATTAAAAAATAAACATTTTTTTATTTATTTTTGAAATTTACCAATGGGAAAGCTTCCTGCCACATCTAACTTGACGTTACAAATGGCCGAATGGTAGTAGAAACACATGAGGTTCTTTACGTATACATACTCTTGTTTGATTTCCCTAAAGTTTCTCTGTAAGCGTTTAAGTTATTTTCATCAAAAAATCTGTTTGTATCATGTTCCATTACTTTGACAAGTAACAGAATTCGCAACAATATCTTAACAGTGGAGAGCTACACTGCAGTTTGTTTCTAACTATAGATGTAATAGTAACTAGTTGAGCTAGAATTTTAGGTTATACATAACCGGTCAAGCGAATCATTATAATAAAATCTATTGGGGCAAGTAAAATGGAATACGAGTCTACGACAGCTCGTACCGAAGTACAAATACGAGATGTTTCTAGTTTATATTATCGTTCAGTTAGTTATATAATAATAGTAAAGCTACGCTGCCGAACGAATGTAGTAGGACCACGCTCTAAAACAATACCATCGTAACATAGCAACATAGCGTTGCCATATTTCGGCGTTGACAGCAGGGATCCGGAGACCTTTATTACTGGTTACGAGGCATTCCATCTCAGTGTTAAGGGTGACAACGCATCTGTATCACGGGCCGCAGGAATCAATTACCATAAGGTGAACTGTGTAATAAAGAAAAAAAGTACCTTAAATATTTTCACAAACACAGAGTCACGCACTCGTCTTTCCCTTCCCTATTCCAATGTAACGCATGTGTTAATGGTACGAGGACGTCTCAGATGTACTATCAGGGGATGTACACATATCACATCCCGAAAGCCAACAATTTGTGATATAAAAATACTGGACATCGAATCACACCCAAAACCCGTGACGCTCTAACAAACTACATCACGAAGCGTGAGACAAATATCGAACGATATATGTATTTTCACCGTATCTATTTCACTATCGAAAACACATAAATACGTTATCTTACCTACATTCATTTACCATCACATCTGATACAGGCTATAATGGCAGTCTATATTAGTTCACGTAGAATGTTAACACAATATTTTGATTTATGTCAAACGGATTAAGTTCTTTATTCTAATTTTGAGCTTTTCTTTGCATATAGACTAACACATTGATAACCTAAAAGCTTATATATATATAATAGTAATAATAATAATATATTTTGCATTTTCATTCGCGTGCCCACTAATAATATATTTCGGTCACCTCTCAACCCGGTGAAACTGTAAAAGCCCTCGGGCTAACAGCGGTCATCAACACCTATAAAACAAAAAGCATTTTCAATTTGGTTGAACGATACGAACGAACTATAGCAACAATAGTTAATAAAATCGTTTAATTCATGATTTTCCGTTAACATCATCACTCTTGGTAGACAGATTGGCAATCAGCGATGCGGAAAATTTTCCAAAACTACTAGGAATTTTCCACGCATCTCGTACGCGACTACCAGGATATAATAAATTGTAAGAGTATCTCTGAAAATAAACGTTTCGCCCTCGCTTAAACTTAATTACGTGTTATTTATATTCCTAGATAATATCAGTTGAGACACGTACTTGATGGTCATCCTTTATATATTATTTTTATTTATGTATTTATTTATAAAATTTTGTACAACTAGCATATGCACAAAGGCGGACTTAACGCCTAAGGCATTATCTACCAGTCAACCTTGGGAGGGTTCAGAGAAATCAAGATAGGGACAGATGAATAATAATAAAGAAAAAAGAGACATACAGTACATCTAAATACTTGTACAATTATATATACATATCATTATATATTATCTTAGGAATTTATAATACTAAATAAAATAATAGATATTTATATACATTTAAACTATAAAACAAAAATATATACATATTATAAATACAAACATATCTAAACGTAAATATATATATAAATATATACATAATTATTATCGATGTAGTGAATCTGCTGACGCTACTTCCAACAAATGCTTTCGAATTTCGTGATTTAAATAATGTGCGATATCTCTTTATATCTATGCTTGACAGAATATTAATACGAGTAAATATTCCCTTACACGGCTAAATAGATAGTGGGATCTATCCAAATTTCAACCAATCAAGCCAATAATTATAACAAAACCTATCGGGGCAAATAAAATGGAATTCGAGTCTACGACAGCTCTAACTGAAGCGCAAATATATTTACCGAGATATTTCTAGTTTATATTATTGAACAGTTATATAAATAGTGGGTAGCTACGCTGCAGAATGAATGGGTCAACTCGACAGTGGTAGGACCACGTCCTAACAGAATACCAGCGTAACATAGCAGCATCATGCTACCGCGTTTCATCTGGTGAGTGTAGGAATCCTGTGATCTTTATTACTGGACGAGGCATTCCATCTCAGTCCTCAAGGGTGACAACGCATCTGCATTATGATTCCTTGTCAAGGATGAATATTGATGTCATGGGCCGCAGAATAAACTTTATCATCGGGTGAACTGTGTGCTAGTTTGTTCCTCTCAATGTAATAAAAAAAATAGGCTTTATTCAATGCAGGCCGTGTATTAAGCACTAATAATAAACCATAATAAAACCATAAAATTTAATTTTATAGTCATTTGCAGATGGATTGTGATAGATTTATTTTGATGCAATTGTCCCGAAGTCGGGCGCGTCCGCTTTATAACGAGAATGCTAGGAATTTTCCACACACCTCATTCACCATTACCAGGGTATAATCAATTGTAAGAGAACGTGAAAACGCTCGTCGTTCGCTCGTAGTTTTTTTGTAAGAATGTCGAATACATTACATTTATTTAAATAAAATTTCACGATTATACAAACTCCTCCAAAACACGTAATATGATTTTTAATAAATACTAAGAACATAGTTTTTTTACTAATACTTTAACACTGATAGAAAGTAAAAAAGCATGAAATAACGAGGTTTTTTTATAACCATATAGATAAATAAATAAATTATTATTAGAGCGTTTGCCGCTATTTAAAACTGTAAGAGTAGAAAGAATTCTTTCCTTTGCAATGCGATGCTAAAGTATTTTGCTCTGTACTGATTTTCCTGCTCCCTCTTTCTGACTCTATGGATTTTCCACGCATCTCGTACGCGGCTACTAGGGTATAATAAACTGAAAGAGCCCCAGTGAAAATTTGCACGCGCTCGGCGCTCGTGTAAAAATATATACGCGCTCAAAGTAAATAGTTTCATAGAAGTATAAATAAACTATATTTCAATAGAACTATTAAAGAAAATAAATTAAATTTTATCTTACCTAACACCAATCTAGTTAGACAGAGCTGCTTATTAAATTTCAAACGTCAAATGTTTTTCGGCACATAAGAATGCGAAAAACTTAAATTCATTTGTTCAATTACTCCATTACGCGTGTTCGTGATACTATTCCGTTCATACTTTAAATACCATCAAAGCGTACATGTACCATATATGAATGACGGAATTGATCCCAAATAAGTCTCAATCTGGATGTTTGTGGAATTTAAGATGTACTATAATTATTTTAAATTTTCCTTTGTAGATATTAAAGGTGTCAAATTTTAATTCACATCAATAGGTCAAATCGACCGTTGTACTGCGTGCTCGTTGGTCACCCTTAGTCTTTATTACTAACTAAAATTTGTCTGTACAGGTTCACGGAAGGTTTCGTGGATATAACAGAGCGCGAGAGAAAGGTGAAGAGAGGCAGCCGGGAGCAAGGGCGTCAGCTGATGAACCGACATAACAATGAAGCTGGTAGAAGGGTGAGGGTGTTACTAAAATTTTATGATACCTGACCTGTTCAAAAAAGTTCAAATTACAGTGTGCACTTTCGATCTAATAGGTTATGGGGGGAAATCCTATCTGACGTTTTATGACGTTTCGATTTTTTTTTTCCATAAATGTGGACATGGCGTGTAATGTTAAGTTTGTGAACTAACAAAGTTAAGGTTTTAATTTATGACAGTGACGGTGACAAATGAGCACACAATTTACATCATGGTAAGAGATGACTATGGCCTATCAACACTATAATGTATCCTCAACAAATATTTAAGATGGACTGGAATCAGGGTTCCCTACGCCTTAGGAAACAGCAGTGTTATGCTATTATTTCACGTTGTGAGCGTCTAGTTCTTCCCAAATCGAGAGGACCCGTTCACGCTGGATTTAAAAACTAGATTGGTTGTGGCTCTACATTTTTAAAATCTATTACACTCTTCACGTCATGAAGTAAGAACTGTAACCCAAAAACTTCTATATCAATTCGCAACAAAGCCGAAAGATGTGCTGTCACCCCTGAGAAAAAAGGTGAAAGGACTTGCGACCTGGCCTTTATTTGATTACTATTATGTATCTCGCACAGATTATATATTATTAAGGTAGATAACAAAATCTAATCTACTTATTATATATAATCCGCTGCAATCGGCCGTCGTAAAATGTACATGCTTAAAGATGCCCCGTGTTTAATTTGTAAAATTAATTTATAAAAAACGTTTTGGTTTCGTCCAACCTCTACTAGATGGCGCTGTATCGTGTTCTGCAAAAAAAAAACTACTAGCATATAATAAGCAGTGTTAACATCTTAGGCATTATTTGCTTAACTACCAATGTATACGATAACAATTAAATACTAACTTTATAATTGAATGAAGTTATAAAGATTTAAAAACTAGTGGTGTTTTTAATATAGAATAGGCAACGAAGGAATAAGCAACTCACTGAATGATAAGCTATCATCGTGGGAGAATGCAGAGGAATTGTAGGTGCTATACCCGGTTTTAAGAAAGGTATTGGCTTTTCCTTGAAATTCCCTAAATTATATCGATTCAACATACGACACAGAGTAGTTGAGAATATGAGATTATACACCACGTAGTTGCTATGGGTATTCCGCACCGGTTGACATATAATTTAATTACCACTTAATAATAAATGAATTTGATTGTGACTTCATTTAATTTAATTTTAAAATTTGTATTAACAATGTAAAATAAAAATTAATAATGTATTCATTTTATTTTATCATTTTATTTGATAATTTAATTCTGTTTTTCGTTTTTATTTTAATTCAGTATTTGTTTAGTTTTCTCCATTATTTTTTTGTTTTTTTAAGTAACACGATAACCGTTACTTATAACAATTGATGTGTACACCTTTAATTGGTGCATGCACCAGATTTGACTTTATGGATTAAGATTGTTTTCATGTATCCGCTGTAGCCGACCAAATCAAAAAAAGAAAAACTGCGGTGTAGTGCTTGGCTTGTGCCAGTCGCTTGGTACTCCTACTCAGCGGGCCTCCCGCTCGCGAGTATAATTAGATTTTAAAAAGATGCGAGGGCACATTAAAAAGTTTTGAGCCCGACCTTAAAAAAACTATTTTTTTAAATGATTATTTTATTTCTCTATTTAGACTCCAGAATGATCTATACACTTTTGCCATCTTGTCTCTAGCTTTAGAATACTAAAGCTAGAGACAAGATGGCAAAATCTAAAAAAAAAGAAACTTCAATTTCATCAAAATATTCAGTCACAGCTTCTTGTACCTCGATATTCGTCGAAAATTTTCGTCCTGCCATGTGTTTTTTTAGATTGGGGAAGAGATGGTAATCAGACGGGCCCAAGTCCGGCGAATAGGGTGGATCGTTGGAAATTATGTTCTGTGCTCGTTCATAGGAAATGCCTATTGCTTCTGCTATCTCTGCAATCGTCAATCTCCTGTCATTCAAAATCAGGTCTAATATTTTATTGGTAGTTTCGTCTGTGGTAGCCGGCGCCGGCCTACCACTCCTAGGTTCATCTTGCACTGCTTCTCTGCCACGTTTGAAATCCGCTACCCATCTTTTGACAGGGGTATATGATGGAGCAGATTCCCCAAAGTCTCGTACATATCTTCATAAATTTGTTTTGGCGTTAATCCTTTTTTGTAAATATTTTATGACTGAACGGTGCTCAATTTTATCAATTTCTACGGAAACCGCGAACTTCGTTTGTTAACAAATTTTTCAATTTTAACAGAAGAAAAACAAAAGACAGCAGATTATAATTAAAAAAGAAATGGCTATTACGTTATTTTTTCTTTTGAATTTAAATGTCAACCTTAGGCTCAAAACTTTTCAATGTATGAATGTATGCCCTCGTAGCTGTAGAGGTCTCTGGACCAAGAACAATACTCACACACAACAAAAATCCTTTGGCAGTACTAGGCATAAAATTAAGATGTTTTATAACAACATGAGATTTTTAAACACCAACTGGTCAATTTAATGTGAAAAGAAAATTAGATTTTACAGACATGGATGTACCCGGAAAGCAACGCCTTACTAAAGTGTACGTACCTGCTTTACCAGGCTGTCATAAAGAAGTCGAGGGTGACGTGCAAGTGCCACGGAGTATCTGGCTCTTGCAGCCTCATTACTTGCTGGCAGCAGTTGCCTTCTTTTAGAGAGATTGGTGAGTAATATCTATATTTCTCTATAACACTACACGTCATGTAATAACGTACTAACAACACGCAAACATATTTTAATTATTATAATACTTACATATATTTTGTCTGGTTTAGATAATCTTAGTTTTTTTCTGGTTTCTCATCTTTATAAATAAAAATGAAACACTGATTGTTGGTCATTTGAGAAATAGCTGGATTGATTTGGTATTTTTTTTTAAAATACTCCTAATAGTTTATGTTTAATTAGGTTTTTATGGAAAGAAATATTGCAAAAGTTGCGATCACGGTCTAATTTATTGTAATTTGAAAAAGGAGATACATAAATATTAGTATATTCTTTATAATTGTTTATGATTATTAGAATTTTACATTTAATTTATAAGTATTTTTTATTAAGCGTGTTTAATATTATTCAACTTTATGCATCGATTGCTTTAAGCATTTTCGTATTACACGTACACATATTTCATTTTCTTAGAGAATGCTTTTAATATTCCCACCACCATAACCACTCCAACTAAGCACAAAATGCCCGTGCGTGCTAAGACATGGTTTACGACAATAGATCTCCACATCACCGAAAGTGTCGTGTCTACAAAACTACTGTATTTCAAAATTAATAAATCAAAAAAGTTAGTTTTATATATGATATAATTGCATTTACTGCATAAAATATGCTTTACTATTTCTTTTTATTATTTGATTCAGTGAGAGTAACAAACGAGCACACAGTTCACCTGATGGCAAGTGACTACTGCGGCCCATGACATCTACATTCATCCTTGACAAGGAATCATAATGCAGATGTCACCCTTGAGGACTGAGATGGAATGCTTCGTCACCAGTAATAAAGGTCTTCGGCAGCATTATGCTGCTAATTTACTCTGGTATTCTGTGAGGGCGTGGTCCTAGTCCTGTCGAGATGGCCTATTCATTCTGCAGCTAGAAACAAACTGTAAGAAAGTAAAACAAAATAAAAATATATGATAACATACACAAATTACTCTATTAATTATATAATTAATTTATACAGATTGTGTAATTTTTAGCATCAATAGCCTTAGGTTTAGGGTACGGCGAAACTAAAGGTCGTAGGTTCGGATCCACAACCACAATAGGTCGTGAACCATCTCCTAGCACAAGCATTTTCATCCTATCAAAGCATTCCTAATAATCCTTTTTTTAGAAATAACATTAAAATTATTGAATCGAATGGTGGATTCGAACATATGCCTTTAAGTTTTGCAGACCGTACCCTAAATCTAAGCATGATATATTATAGTGCCATAATTAACTGAATGATTTATTTATTATCCCCTTCCCTAATTGGTTCATGCATGAACAATTAAATCAAAAGAAGGTCCAAACCTTACATTCGAAATCAGTGATCTATTGAACATGCATGCAGACACAAATATCAGGTCTCGGCTCGAATACCTGACTCGCGACAGATATCATAGTACTTAAGTCACACGGTAGTCACACCTCTACGAGATATGTGTTCAGACCAAACTGATTTCATATAATAATTCAATCAATTCCCAAATGTTACGCGATCAGCGCTTCGGTAACAGAAGATTAAACCGATTGTTTCTCAAACGATCCTCCATTGTATTCACGGCCCGATAGCTTCACTTGGGCGAAAGTTAATGAGCCAATCAGTCCTCCTGCCGCCTCGTGATGCCCTGGTACAACGGAATGAATTCCTCTATTAAATGACGCGTTCATTGTTCCCGAATAGTCAGTTTAATGATGGCCGGTAAATCATTAATGATACTGTCATTACAAGATAGTCGACGGTCACTTTTTAATGGATGTAATTTAAGGTTCATTATGGAATACAAAGGGAGCTGATACATGGTTATAACGGAACACAGTGGTCGGTAAATCGACATTGTGATGAAATATTTTATAACCAACGCATTTTTATTTTAACTATTTTTTATTAATTTTTTGGCGAAACAGTTCGCCTGATAGCAAGTGATTTATGCGGCCCGTGGCGCCCACAATCAAACTCGATCAGGAATCATAATGCAGGTCTCAATAACTCCTGAGAATTGTGACGGAATACGTCGCCACATGTTATGAGGGTCTCCGGATCCCTACACTCAACCAGTCGAAAACAGCAACATTATACTGTTAGTTTACGCTGGTATTTTGTGGGGAATTAGATTTTATGTACTGTGAACACTATATATAAATTACTCTACGAATTATATATTAATATATAATTATAATTCCTCGACATCTGTGGGGGTTCTAGATCATACCGATCTAGATCTCCTAGAGCATTGTCAACCAAACAACATTGTAAAAGATTCTATTTATTGTTAAAGGGGGTCGCAATTTTTTCAATAAACAAGACCTGTATCCAAAGATTCGTCTATTAAAAGAATGTAGTTTTATACAATTAAATATTACCATGTAATAACAACATGGAAAAATTAACTTATAGCTCGCTTTGTTTAAAATGATTAATCATTACCATTAATTATTTATAAACTATTAATTAAAATGGTATAATATTATGATGTTATAGTGAAGGGCCCACAAGGCTGTTTAATTGCCGTTTTTGGCTTTTGGACAGCGACATAAAAATGGTTGAGAAACAATGCTTTATAGCAGTGTTCCCAGACTTTTTGAAAGCAAATAAATTTACGTGGACCCCGCTTACGAATTGTGAACCCCCATTTTATTGCCACGTCAACGTAGACACCCGTCGAGTCTCGCGTGGACCGCTGGAGGTCCACCTGGACCACTTTAGGTACATAAGGCTCTAGAGTTTTGTAAAACAATCATCCCATTTCAGTTGCGTAGTGGTCAGAGTGCCTATCTCTGCAAGGGTTGAACCACAGATTGGGCTAATTTTACCGTGATAACTGGATAAATATTTTGTATTCGGAACTAGGAGTTTTGAAACCTGACTAGCTGCTTCAAACACGGGATGTGTTTCGATGGTATCTGACATACTTTATTAGATTAGGAAAGTTGGCGAGTGAGTGTATTTGTGTTATTTCAAATACATACATTCAAATAAATACATACGAGTATTAATCAATGATTAATACTCGTATGTATTTGAATTAAATCCGTTCATCATTTAACGTTAATAAACGAGCACACAACCGGAGTTATCTTAAATAAATCCATCCGCAATTCATCTGCTAAGAATTACTATAAAATTATAAAATTTCAATGGCCTACCTACGTAGAATAGAGAGGAAAAGGAGAAAGGAGCAATACTTTATAGTTTATTATTAGTACACGGCGTACATTGGAGGAAGCCTATATTTTTTTTATTATGTTGATAGCCTAATAGTTTACGATACGGTCTGCGAAACTTAAGGTCGTAGGTTCGAATCCGCCATTCGACTATTATCATGAACCATCTCCTGGCACAAGCATTTCAAGCTTAGTTGGAGTGGTTAACCGGAATATTAGTAATGATAAAAACAATGCTAGAATTCTCATAAAAAAAAGGTCTGTTACCTTTAAATACTTGTAACGCTCCCCTACCAGCTTTTTGGAAAAGTGTGATTGTGCTCTTATATTTTCGTGTAAGGAATTCCAAAGAAGTGTATCTTGAATGTTAAAGGAGTCTCCAGCAAAATCAGCTAAGTGGTGAGGAGTTCTAATCTTTAGATTCGAAGAGAAACGAAGATGTCTGTCGTTAAATTAGGAAAGGTTTTAAAAGTTATCTTTAAGATAAGAAGAATATATAATTAGTTTAGTAGTTATAAAGTCTGTAATCACAATACATAAAATACAGTATCTCTATGTCAAAATATATTTTATTCTAGGTGACCTACCATACATTGATAAGACTAAATAACAATAAATTTGTTTATGTTCGTCATATAGTGAATATGTGAAAATTATTCTTCGTTGAAATCGTGAGTATCAAATGAATTCATACAAAAATCCCATAAAAAACAATATTTCAGTTTCTCCGATTTTTTTTTTCATAAAAACCAAATTCGGCCTTCTAGGAACATTTGAATAAAGAAACCAAATCGGCCCAGTCGTACTCAAGCGATGCGCTTACAAATCAAAAGTATTTATTTTTTTATTTATATAGATATGTTATCTTAAAAATATTAATTAAAGTCATTAAATTAAATCATAGGTAATAATTTATAAAACACACCATTAAATATCAAATAACCTAGCGTCCCTTTATTATGATTTAATTATAGTACCTTTACCGCCATTAGCGTATTCTGAAATTACTTCAACTATTAAGTTAATGCTTCTTAGACTAGTATGACCATCCGTTAATGTGTGTTTTATATCCAATCTTAATAAACGCTCAAAACCGTTTTTCGTTACAATAAATGTTTTATACAGCTTACCTCTTATTTCTCGTATTTTTAACGAAATTTTAAAGAAAATGGTTTTATATTAGCGTATAAACCTCTTAGAAATGTGTAGCTCTATATGTTATATATTTTGATTCCAATTGAAGATTGAGGTGCATATTACTTATTGCGATGCGCGTATACCAAGAGAAATTATCGACGACCGCAATCCCCCAATACTTAGAACAACATATTGTATATAGTTTCGCCAAAAGCGCTTGGTCACCTCTCAACCCAGTGAAACTGTAAAAGACCTCGCTCTAACAGCGGCCACAAGTACGAAAAACAAATTGTATACAGTGATAGAGCTACACTGCAGTTTGTTTATAGCTACTGAATGAATGGGCCAACTCGACCGGGGTAGGACCACGCTCTCACTGAAAAACGTAAAAGAGCAGCATAATGGCTGCTGTACTCCGTCTGGTGAGTGTTGGGATCGGGATACCATTTATTACTTGTGGTGAGGCATTCCATCTCAGCCCTCAAGAGTGACAACGCATATGCATTATAATTATCAAGGGTAAAAGTAGATGGGCCGCAGGAATCGCTTGCAATCAGGTGAACTGTGCGCGAGTTTGTTACTGTTAATGCAATTTAAAAAAAAAATCAAGTCTATAGATTGTGTTGTATGATTGTGCAGATTCACTCAACGAGTTATAGAGAGGACTATTCTGCGTATTTCGCAATAAAGACAGTAGAACTAAGATGACAACCCAAAATACAAAAGATCAGTAAGAGCCAAAGGTGACCCGGCCATTGGGCCGACCACATAGGTTGTTAAATCTTTACCAAAATTGAGAAGAAAACCTTTCATGTTTCATGTTCAGTGTCGATCAGATGATTTGTGTGCTCGTTTGTCATGTTAAATTTTATTTAAAGAAATATACGCGTGATTTACTCATAATTTATTATTTATAAATTTATATGATTACCTATTGAAATAGTTTATATTATTGTTTAGTTAAGTACAATTCACACGCATCAAAACAGAAAAAATATTTTGAGTCGATATTGCTTTTCTGATTTTTTTATATTCATTTCTTATTAAGAATATTATGTTTAATATTATTTTGTATGAATAAACTTGGATTTTATATTCATTTTACATAATAATTGGAATGTCCGTGGTCTTCGTCCTTTATAGTTACTCTACACAAAAGTTTTTGCCTGCAGACATTCAGTGGGCGGGAGATTTACGCGCCCACACAGACGCGTAGCTTAACTTAATGTTATAATTATCTTATAATAAATATTATGCCATTACGACAATACAAACATTTTTTATGATTTTATTTCAAACAAAAAAAAGTTTACTCATGATCGTTCTTCATGGCAATTTGTTGGAAATTCATGTTACTAATGTTAGGTTGGTATAATGATTTAATTAAGAATTTAGTCTCCGATAAGACTATTATTTACCCCAATTTTCAATGGTCATGGTTCAAACTAAATCGGACTTGTATCGAGAAGTTTTAATTTGTCTAATTCTTGACATGAAACAAAACACTAGTTTATTTTGTTAAAATAAGCTCAAATCCAACGCTTTTAGGATGTAGTAAGTTCAACGGTGAAATATGGATAGTATATAGCCTAGATTATACAAAGCGTGCATCCGAACCATAATGAAATACGCAAGCCCCGTCTTTGCGCATACCTCCCCGCGTCAATTAGGTAGTCAAATCAAAATCGTTTCATGCGCAAGGCCACCGGTGCGCCGTCTTTCTTGCGTAACAAAAATCTACACAGAGATCTTGAGCTGCCGACCATAGCTCAGTACCTGAAGCAGGGTTCCCGCCGATGTTTCGACTCTGACGTCACACTCCCAAACCACTTGAATCAAAGTGCCGCCACGTACAATCCCATCGCGAATCATTAATTCATCCGTTTCCGAAGGAGATCGTGACACGCCACTTACGACCCCGGTACGGTATCAGACGTTCAAAAAAGGTTTCTCCTGTAGCATTAAATAGCTGACATGACGTCATCGTCGTCATACGACTTGACGAGCACTTTTTTTATGATAATGTTTCTGAAAATTAAAATAATTGTTACATTAAAATCACTGTAACTTTTGAACCAAACGTCAGATCGTCATTTTTACATGAAGGTTAGTATTTATAAAAAATATATTAAATTTGTATTTATAGAACCTTGTGCATGACCCTATTTGTCAGACAGGGAATTTATCAGCCCATGTGTTATAACAGCAGCATAATCCTAAGGAGTGTGAAGGAATCTTGAACCTTTGTTGAAAATTTAAATTAATATTAATTGTAAATTACGTATTTTATACACTTCATGCCATCGTATCCAACTACAAACTAATCTTTCTTTTGCATTCTATTCTTTCTGATATTTTATTTCGCAATTTATCTATTGTTTAGATGAGCTCATTAACACGGGCCAGCGTAATAAGTGAAACAACGGAATAATAGTTACTTTTTATTAAACATATCAATGTAATATTTAAATTCATAGCAATAAAACGCCAATAAAATGTTTAATTATGTCGGTAAACGGAAAGACCTATTAAAAAACAAAAGACTTTTTTTAAACGGTTAGTGGTCATTTCCATTCAGCATATACGATTAAGCGCTTACACAGTTTAAATTTATCGTTTCAGAGGAATTTCTTAGTTACAGCATACTTAATTAAGTTGTGGTATAAATAAACATATTTATGAGTCTTTAAATGCTTTTAACAGAACATTTTTAACGAACCAATGTAAAGTTTACGGTGTGCCGACAAAAGGGTATAAGATGAAATCGGTTTTTTGTTACATCACTATTTCGATTTTCTTTTTACTGTTTGTGATTTAGAATAGTGGATAGAATAATTTAAATATTTTTGGGTGGTCTATTTAATTTACACTTGTTATATAATCTTTCACGGCGCGTGGTGCAGTAGTCAATGTACAGGTGCTTCTCCATTGCTTTGCTTGAGTACGAATTTCAGCCAAGGACAAATATTTGTGTACTTCATGTTTTCAGATCTGAGTTTGTTGTATGTATGGTCTGTATCCTTGTGAATATTTTTCAAAAAGATATAGAGATGCGACAGATCTTGCGCAGTTAATGTTACTAGATAATAGAAGATATACCGTGATCGTAATTAAAGCAGATTTTGAAGTTTCGAGTGCTTCACACTTATGGTGTTTGACGTCCTTGAAATCATAGACATCGTCACATTATTTATTTTTCTGCGCAAAAGAAACTTATAGTATCTTGAGGTCTTGCAGTGATATGTCTGGTTTGGGATTTAATTTTAAATCACAGGATCCCAAGCCAAAAGTAGAACCCAGCAGTCTTCTCTATTTAATTAGGAGGTTTTCAATTTCAATAGCCTCGTGGAACATCCATGGTGGGAATTAGTATCCCTTTGATCGGATGGTGGTTTATCAAATTCGATCTAAACCCTACCATTCTAGCGTACGTCCAGAGACCGCAGTGGCCATCAATTCGAAATCAAAAACCACAAACCGCAGAATTTTAAGAGTATCAAAGTTTTAAGTTTTAATTGATCTCTTTGTATGGCCTGTGTAAGAGAGACCAACAATCTGCATATTGCATCTGCGTCATAATAATATAATGAAAGAAAATTTTAGATATAGGCTGTTTCTATACTTTACCTTGTAACAGATAAAATATGAATCAAATAAATAAAAATAAATCCACTTTCAAGGAGATTATCTCAGAGACAAATACGAAGGAGCTACAGAGGTAAAGGTATCGCGACGCGGCAAATTGCGCCTGGGCAACCCACACTACAGCTTGCCGACTGCGCACGATTTGGTTTATTTGGAGGAATCACCAAACTATTGTATCAAAAATGAAACTCTAGTAAGTACTCGTACATGCATATGGACAATTGTTTATTAATTATTATTATATATAAAGAACGGTGTAGCTTGGCACCCTAGAGGATAAGATGCAATGCCTCGTCTTGTTTTTATTACAATGAGACACACAGTTAACCTTATGGCAAGTGATTCCTGCGACCCATGACATCTACATTCGTCCTTGACAGGGAATCATAATGCAGATGCGTTGACACCCTTGAGGACCAAGATGAAATGCCTCATCACCAGTAATAAAGGTCACCGGATCCCAACACCCACCAGACCAAACACAGCATGCTGTTATTTTACGCTGGTAATCTGTGAGGGCGTGGCCCTACCTCGGTCGAGCTGACCGTTACATTCTGCAGCTATTTCTAGTTGTAAACTGCAGTGCAGCTCTTCCACTGTTCATCAGAAATAAGTGTAAAACAAGTGGCAAAAAATTACAACAACGGCATCTGGAAATAAATCTGTTTCAAATATCAGCATTATATCAGTGTCATTAGCCGCTGGTGAACGAAACATCTGTGGCTAGACGACCTTATCACTAATGATGTGAAATTTCATCTTGGTCCTCAAGGGTGACAACGCATCTGCTTAAATATAATTGCCATGGGCTGCAGGGATTCTCTACCATCAGATATACTCGTCTATAGCGCCTTTGGGCGACTAGGTTTTATGATATATAAATATATAGTCCCCTAAGTCCAAATATATATACCAGATTGACATGGCCATTCGTCCATTATAACGAAACTATTAAGGCTGATAAAATTAAGACATGGTCGTATATCAAAGCGCGGAAGAGAAAAATGGGTTCATATTTTTATGTACGATAACCATCTATCTTTATTAAAATATAAAGACCCAAAACTATTTCACATCTCTAAATTAAAATACCTATATCTTTCACTAATCACTTTTTATTTAATAATAATTACATAATATATTTACATGTAAATTTCCAGGGTTCCCTCGGCACAACAGGACGAGAATGTAATAGGACATCAGCGGGTATGGATGGGTGTGCATTAATGTGCTGCGGCAGAGGTTACAATACAAAGAAGATGGTGATCAAAGAGCGATGCGAATGTAAATTCCACTGGTGTTGCCGCGTCGATTGCAATACCTGCGTTAGAACTGTTGAAATGTATACATGTAAATAATTTCGCGCCAAATTCTGACAGATAGTTATAATCTGACATACGTAAAGAATTATATTGATATGACATCCACATACCCACTTTTACTATATATCAATACACAAAATCATTGCATAAAATGGCCGTACAGTCGATCATTTATTTATGAGACAATTTAACGTAAACTAATTCCATTGGTTAGTTACTGCATCAATTATGAAGCAAGGGAAAAAATTGCATATGTAAAAGGACAAAAAATGTAATCTTTCTCGTTTACTTCTGGCATGTCAATTGTAAATAAATTTCCTTCACACTCATTATTGTGCTGCTTAGTAAAAAGATTAAAAAATAAACGTAAACGCTTGATATTTTGTTCTTTATTTAGTTTTATATACATGTAATAGTTTTTTTTAATGTTAATTAACTTTTCATGCACAATATATCTAGTAAACCTTTAAATTTAATCTAATGTCCATATTAAATATATGTAAGGTATAGCTGGGTGACCAAATCGTGCTTATATATGTTATATATATATTACTATATGATAATAGAAATATTTATAAAATGTGAATATCCTTAAAGTAGTCTTGTAGTTCGAGTAAAAATCACTGACAAGCAAGACAAATAAAATTATGAGTAAATTAAGTTGAAGAAAGACGAAATTAAGGAAGAAAGACAATTTAATCTGTTAGTCTACATCTTAATACTAAAAATATTACAATAATAACAGCATTTTCAGTCAAATTAAATTCTCTTTATAAAGCATACTTCATTGAAGAATAATAGTGAAATATCAATTACCTAGTTATATTAAACTAAGGTGTTACTTAATTAACGTCATTATGGTTCTCGGTGTGTAATAAATAAATTTGTATTAATAAATCCTTTATAGATTTATATAAAGATTACAATACATTAATTAAATACATTTCTGTTCCTATTTTTAATCACTTAATATCTTTATTATATTAAAATACTCATAACGAATGTATCTAAAAAATATTTTAGACGCATCATCGAATAATTGTAAGCCATAGTTTTTTATTAATTTTAATTTTGAAACAACAAAACATTTGCTCTAACATATGCACGATAAACGCTAAAAATGATAAAATGTTGGCAAAATCCGTTGGTTACATTTTGAAGTATTAAAAAATATTTAATAAACTTAAAGCTCATTTTAAGTTTATTAAATATTTTTAAGTTGGGAAAATATGCAAAAAAAATCAGAATGATTATCTTATTCAACTTCTATTCGGTTTAAGACAAACCAATAAACGTCACCTATCATATAATCATATCTCATAGAACATGGTAACAGTAATTTTGGTCATAATATTTAGGGAAATTGTTTTGTTTATATAATGTTTTCGCTTGGATATAACGAATCAACACTATAGATTCCAATTTAATACGATACTTAATACCTTCCTTATTAACTATTATATCAAAATGCTTAGTGTTATAAATTATACAGTGCCCTTCCTCTATTGAAACATTAGTTTTTAGTCATTATTTGACAAGATTGTTTTAAAAACTGATCACATTTATGTTAAAATGTATGTAATTAGTATTTTATTCCCACCTGTTTTAAATGTTTATTTTGAAATGTAAATACATGTTTTAGAAGAGTTATGTTATGAAAGAGGCTAATTTATTTTAAATCATAATTTATTATATATTACAAAAGTGAGCAAATTGTAAATTATGTTAATTCTGTACTCAATTATTGGAAGATAGTTTGTAACAAGTATTTTTATGAAAATACGTGTAGTTTACATAAAATAAATTGAAAAAAGATTAAAAAGAATATTTCATTGTACCTTCAACATTATAGGATATTATAGGACTGCCTTCATGACCTGCACCAGATCGACGAAACAACAAAAACGGCTGGTTACTACAGGTTACATTGATAAAACTTATTTCAATATAAAATTTTACACATAATAATAAATACATTTAACTTTAGCACAAATATAATGATTTGATTAGGAAAGAACTATAATGTCTCAATTTAATTAGAAATCAATTCGACTAACAAATAATAAGGCACATATTAGTAAAATATCCTATCAAAATCTAATGATTGTTTTGATCCAGTTGATTATTTTCTTTAAATCATCAGGAGTAACATGTTTACATTTATTGTTCAATAATCCTAACATTTTGTTAGTTATAAAATTCGATCTGTAACGGAGATCTCTGGCTGAGTAAACTAGAGTGAAAATGTATACTACACAGAATAAATATATAATCCTAAGAAAATAAATGTATACCAATTAATCATATCCATAATAAAACGTACCTAAACCTATTAAGATGGTACAATAAAAAAATAAATAAATAAATGAAGTCGAAAAATTAACACAATCCTTTGATCTAGATTATTCTACATCATTTCATTGTATTGACAGTTGTATGGTGTTAAATGGATAGATAGCCGTATGGCTCATTTCTTTTACTATTTCATACAAGATTTAGACTTTAAGAAAGAAAGAATGAGATACTAAGATTAGTATCTCATTCTTCAGCATCGCCTCTAAATGATGGTAATACATTTTTTTAGTATTTTTATTTTCGAATAAGCTATCGATTATACTTAGTTTGTGGAAAAGTTGACACGAGAATCAACTCTATCAATGCGCTACCAATAAAGTAAAAAAAATCATCAAATAAAGCACCATATAATAAAGAGCTTACTGGGTGTGATTTCATGACAGCAGTAGGACAGCTATATTTTTTTTTATTTTAGCTTCTGTCATAATAAATTATAATTACTCATATTTCGTGCCATTTCACTATAACATACTTACTTCACTGACTACCATTAGTTGAATTCATTCTGTTCATTCACGGAACACTTTTTCGGTTGACGACCCAAATGATACACTCAATAATTTTAGTGGTAAATACCTCGATTATATTAAAATATGGATATTATTTTACAGATCGCTTGACTAAAAATTTATAATAATAATAGAAATTTTATTTTCTAATAGCATTATAGTATATAGCAATTACTTATAGCGAATCTCATAGCGCATAATATACATCGATAATGTAGCTGAAGATCTTAGTAAACAAGAATGCCAAAAGAAGGTTCAACACCACTGTCGAGCGAGCCTGAAACGTCTAAGAAATTTCAGACCAACCATCATACAAACAAGACCTGGATGTATGGACTAAAGTCCTTTGCCTTACCATTAGGGATAAATTAATATCATCATCATCTGAAACGTCTAAAAAATTAATCTCGGCCATCTTTGTCTAAAAGGCTTATTTATAAAGGGAGTGTTTATTATTTTATGTATTTTTCTTTTATTTTATCGTAAAATTGCTAAAAGTGTTATTTTAAATAACTATGGGGAAGCCGTCATCAACTCGTCTGTCTGTTAGTTAATATTTTTAAACACCACCTTATTTCTTGACCAGGAAGTATGTTAAATATTTAGTATACAACAAAAGTGCATGCAATGGCTGAGGGTGAATCTATATTTTTATGAAAGTGCTTTGGTAATTGTACAGATAAAGCATCTTTCATCCCTGTTTTTAAAAATAGCTAGCTCAACAACTTTTTTAATGTCGACGTTTGGCACAAAATTTTCAATGTTATTTAATGCTGCGGAAATATCACAAGATATATCCCATATACTGATAAAAAAGGCTGAAGGATTGAAAGGAGTTTTTTTTTCTGTTTCTACTACATACACGTATAGAAGCTTTAAAATTGATCAAAAATTAACCACCTTTTTGATGTATGGTTGGATAGATGAGTAGCAAATTAAATGAGGGACATTTGTCTCGGGTTAAAAATTTCTGAGCTAGTGAAAACAAACCTATGTTAACAAGACTAGTCTGTATTTACCTTTGTAAGATAGGTTATTATTGCACAGTTTTTATAACAATGCTAGGGGATTAACTTTGGTGTGGACATTAATTTATCTAATTGCAATAAGGCAGCAGCTCTAGACACTGTCAGTTTTAGACCTGCCAGCTACTGGATACCATCCATATATTAATCATGTTATATGTTATGAGAAAATCGACTATGAATGTGCTTAATAGATGATTGGGCAACTTTTCAGGCGATAGACTGTCACAACATAAAAGTCATGTGTGAGAGGGAAAGATGGATTTATTATAAAGACTTTTGTTCAGCAGTGTATTAAAGATAATGATGATGAATGATGATATTTATTTAAATTTTCAAATAGGTGGACTTAATGCCAAAAGGTATTCTTTTCCTGTCTACCTTTGGATTGAACAGAGAAAGCATGATAGGAGTATAATGTTTTATAAAAAGATGTTAATGAAATAAATAAACATAATTATGAGCAAACATATGCAGTAATACATGCATACATGTATAATATACAGATTCTGATCTATGTATATAATATTAATATATTAGCATAGCATAGCAATATTTTATATATTAAGCATGATAGAATACATTAAGTAGATATTGCAGTAGAATGAGGACGACCAACATAGCTTAAAAGATTAGCAAGCTGTAGTGGCAATGGGCTGGCCTGGTAATGGGGAAGGAAGGTTCTTGAGTGGCAACTTCAGACTCAAAGTCGCAGTGAACGATGGTCCAGCACTAGATGGAACAACAATGAGATATATGGAAAATCATCAAATAACAATTTTAACATTAAGTAACAATGCCAGAGTAGCCTTACCAACAGTATTTACGTTAGGTGGTATATATATAAATATTTATATTAATATATATATATATATATATTAATATATATATTTATATATTATATATATATATTTATATATATATATATTTATATATATATATCAACAATTTCATAAGCACTGGGAATCAAATATTAGCTTCATACTGCAATATTAGCTTTTCTAATGTGTTGGAATATATGTGAATATATCACTGTTTATCTCAGAAAACTATTAAAAGCGAGTTTCTTCAGATGCCAATAATATTGTTTTGGTACATATTCTCGCTCAGCTAAGCTACAACTGAATTATAGCATTCATGTGATTCAATTGAAAACAAAATGATTTTGGATTTTATCGCCTAAATACTAGTCAGTTCCTATTTTTAAAGACTCTTCTGAAATAAGAAATTAGAAATAGAAAGAAGAATCCATAAGAAATAGAGATCAATACTAAAAAATAATTCAATGAATGAACTTCATGGACATGGACATGTTTACATTCATTTTTCAATAATCCTAACATTTTGAGAAATTAGAAATTGAAAGAAGAATCCATAAGAAATAGAAATCAATACAAAAAAAATTGTTTACCAATATTATGGATAACGGTAACAGGAAATTGGAGTTAATCCCCTAACTCAACTAGAGAAGGACCATACCCTCACAGAATATTAATGCAACATATGAGTGTATGGAATTAGAGACTCTTATCACTGTTGAAGGTGCATTTCACCATAGTCCTCAGGGATGACAATGCACCTGTATTATGTTTGTATTATCTGTATTGAGGATTAAAATGGGAGTCACAGGAATCAACCAGCAGTCTAATTATTTTAGATCTGACATTCAAAGTCACTAGGTTATTTGCCAAACAATTTTTTTTATCATTTACTTTGATCACTTCTTAAGCCATGCTTTGTGGTGGTGGGATGTTGTTATAGGATACTAACACAGCATCTTGTTGTTTAATCTAGATTTTTGTAATTTAAATTTTCTTTATTTTTTTTGTATTTCAGAGTGATTCGGAACATTCTATTCATACCTTGAGTTCAAAACACAAAATGAAGAATGCAATAAGCACACAAAAGATTGCCAATAAAAAGAAGAGATACAAAAAAAAACTGCTTACCAATGTACAAAAAGTTGTCCACCAATTAAAAGATGAAAGTGCTTCATCAAATAATACACTGAGTTCTATTGATATGGGGAATAATACTGTAATAGATTTAGATGCTACAGCAAATGATCTTCAAGAGAGTATGCCTGAAATCATTCAAGGAAATAACTTAATATTCATCTGTGATGATGAGGATGAAAATGTAGGAAATTGCAACCACATCAAATCTCCCATTCAATGCTCAACACCCTTACATAACACAAGTAGGATATCTTTAAAAGAATCAAGTAATAACCCTGATAACAATTATACAACCGAAAACTTTAATGAAGATATCATTAACTTAACTAAAGACATAAATGAAGACTCTTACTTTACAATAGATTTAACAGAAGACACAATTTTGCCACAAAGTTGCAGTATACATAATAACACAGTAATAGACTTAGACTGTAATACATCATTTAGGAAAGAGGAATCGGTAAGCAATACGAGTTTGTCTATGAGTGGAGATTCTGACATCACTGTAATTAATTTAGGCGCAGAGAAAAATAAATCAAGTAAAGAAATGAGAAAGTTTGTAAAAGGTATATCAAGGTTAGATTCCAAAGAGAAAGCGAAGTTACTGAAATTTATTACAAAAACTATATTTACCGGCTGTAATATGTCTCCAAGTAAAGTCAGTCTAGACATTAAGGTATGCTACTGCATTAATATATACTTTTGTATATAAAGTGTATAATTATTTGAGTTATGACTTTAGTGCTTAAACAACCTATTTATGGTAAAATACAAGTTCTATAATTGTCCTGCCATGTCTGACATAATCCTAATCCGTTGATTTTTTGGTTACATACCATTTTTTTCTGACCAGGAACAGAATACCAGGGCGACAGAAACTGTAGAGGACACATATATAAAGGAAGTGATCCTAGGTCAGACCAATTCAAGGAATAGTATCGGTAGCAATATATACAATCCAGAGAGAGACATCAAGAACCGAACTGGGTTAAGGATGATTGTAATTGATGGAAGTAATGTGGCTATGCAGTGAGTTATGATATTTATTATATATTTACATTTTACTTAGTTATAAGTAAGTATATTTTTTTCCTTCATCATAAATGTTTCATGCCACTAGATATGTATTGACTTACTTTTCTAACTGACTTCCATAACAAAAGATTGAATTATGTATACTATAAAAAGATTAGAATATTTAAATAAGAATGTTCTATGCTTGTACAGAATGTATGTTTAATGTTTCTTCAAATATTTTATTGGCAACTAGTTTAATAATATTGTAAACAGGATGGTAAAAATGTAATTAACATTATAGCCACACATATTTAGATTAAATCTTATTAAATCTGATTAAACCTTATTACTGTTGACACATGAAGCTTGGTATTGATATATAAACTTCTATTTGTGTTTTATGACTTTTGCTATATGTATTTTAATGTACTTATAGGCATACCAAGGGCAGAATATTTTCAGTGAAGGGCCTAAAAATCTGCATAGACTATTTCCTAAGGCGAGGACATATAGTTAAAGCATTTGTTCCACATTTCAGGTAAATAAGTCTATTGGTGTCAACATGTAATGATTATTTTTTTTTTTTTGTAAATTGGATCAATAAAATACTTTCTGTATTTACAACTTCTATTATTCATATTTAGAGTGAAGTCACTGATATCTTTTGTATTGGATATATTGTAGTTCTGAATATTCACACAAATACATGGGCACTCCTCCATCCTTTCTTTTTCCAATCCAATGTTGAATCAAAGATCTGAGGAAGGAATGAATGCAATTTGAGTTATACCAGACATTTCATATAACTGATTTCTTTCTTTTTTTCATGAAAACTACCTACCTCTGCTATCATAATCCATAATCGAATATTTATAGTTAACTTATTAATCATAAAACAATTTAAAGAATTATTTAAAGTTCAAATTTTATACAAGAATTGCCCTCAGTATAGTATACTATAAGGTTTGTTTTTTTCATTCCTATTAACTACTTCAGCTAAGCTTAAAATGTTTCTGTTAGATTATTCAGACAATAGTCAATTGGCTGAACCTACCTTAATTATAGCATTATGTATTTAAACAAGCTTAAAACAGAAATGTATCAACTCTTAAACTGTTTTTTGACTGCTTGTTTGAGCTAATGTTAAAGTTAACTTATGGAGATAATGTGAATTGTTGTAGGTTTCTTTTATTATATTAGAGGTCACAAACAAGCACGCAATTTACTTAATGGTAAATGTTTCCTGTAGCCTATGAAAACTACATTTATTCCGGGTAAAGAATCATAATTGCTTACCACTCAATAATTAGCCATTGTTTTCAACGATGGGTAAAAAAATTACCAGCTATGAAATTTATTATGTTCCATAGGTGAAAATATTTACTAACTGATTACACGTCAAATTCTAATGAACATGTCATTACAATTTTGTGCTAGTTTGTCACACATCCTGTTGAATACTTTAACATCCATAAATATAAATGTCCACTTGAATCCTATTTAAATTTAAAATACAAATATAAAACAATATTTAAATTAAAAGGAATGTGGCTGTTGTTTCCAAAATAAAGTTATTTGTTTTAAACTTTATTTTTGTTACATGATATGTTACTAGATTATAAGAGGATGGGAGTAATGTGAGGTGTTCCAAGATGGTATCTTTCTCACTACAACCTACTATGCATTTGTATAAAATATAACCAACTTTTTTGTAGATGTAAATTTGGTAAAAGCACTGAGCCGAGACTCTTGGACAGATTAGAGCGGCAAGGACTAGTTGTTTATACACCATCAAGAGAAATACAGGGCAAAATGATCACTTCATATGATGACAGGTAAAAAGAATATGGCTAATTATAAATATTTATGTTTGTTATACATCCATCTTTCATGTCATCCAACCTATTAAAAGTATTGGATTGGCAACTAACTCTTACTGTCGTATTAAAAAAAAATTAAAAGTTTGTCAATTTTTATTATGGCTTTATCAATAATGTGTTCTCCCTTGTTGTTTACAATTATTTTCCAACTGTTTAACAAGTTTTTCAATACAATACCTCGTTAGTAGAAACCACCCTGTTTCAACTCAAAAATTTATTTGACCAAGATATCTTCTCTGCATTAGTATTGAATGAAACTCAGCTCAAAGCATTTGAAAGAGATACAAAAAAGGTGGAAATCCACATAAATTAACTCAAACAAAAGAATAAGACATCCCCTTGTAAACAATATTAAACATTGTACCAAAAACACAAGAGATGTGGAATAAAAAAGAAATATGTCATACTGAATAAGAAAATTAAAAACTTAAAGAACTTATTTGTCAACCTATAATATATTCCTTATGCCCCCACATATAGGTGTCAATGAGAATTATGTAAGATTTTAAGAGGATATGAGAAAGGAAAGTACATTAATTCACTGTGGGTCACCTGACTCCCATGTCATAAAAATATTTTTCTTTATTATTTCTCAGACATCGAACGCTCATAACAATATTTAAAATATTTTATCATTCATTTGATGGTTAAGTAATTCCTGTAGTCAATGACACCCAAATTATTCTTTGCCTTATATTATTTATCGGCCACTTGGCGTAATAGTTAAAAGTACTTGGCGTAATAGTACAAATACTTGGCTACTGCATCATGGGTCATAGGTTTAGTCCCCAGCTGAGAGCCAATATTTGTATTGTTGTATGCGTTGTTGATTGTTTTCTTTTGGGTCTGTTGGATGTATGTCCCCTGTCCCTGACGTATTTAGACCCTGATCTAGTAAAGTCGGATCAGACTAAGGAAGTGGACGATGATTGATCGGTCACTGTGCAATTGATGTATCTGGCATAACCAGATTATATTGACTGCAATATATTCATGGTGACGTGGACACCGAGCAGTACCACAATCAATTTGTTGTAAAAACCCTGTCCTACAATATTAAAAAATAGAACAGAGCGTCTCTAATCTGAATTTTTCAGGATACCTGGGAAAAGCAGCCGCTAGTGCATGCTAATTTTTATATGTCATCCCATTATAATTTAAATAAAATGTTCCCTTTTTATTCATAATTTCCATAATTTTTTCTATTCCATTCACAGGTACATAGTCCAGTGTGCTGTAGAATTCGACGGAGTCATCGTATCGGGCGATAATTACAGAGATTTGTTGGTGGAAAATCCAAGATGGCGGTTCATTATAGAAAACCGCTTACTACAGTTCACTTGGGTAAGAGATATGATTATGTTCCCAAAAGATCCAATGGGAAGGAACGGACCATCATTGGAGCAGTTTTTGAGGCATTGAAGTAGAAATTTAAAAATGTTGATATCTAAGTAAGCTATATTAGCTAATTCTATGTTAAAAATTATAGTTTGTGATTTAAAAATATTTATATATATATATATATTATGTCTGGTCTAACAGACATTTCAGTAAATACATTTTTTAACTAATTTATATTTGGTAAAAGAGCTGATTTTAATATATGTAAAGTGTATTTTACAGATTATAGTTTTTAATAGGTCATTGATATTAGTTGAATATCTTTGTGTATTAAATATGACAATGTAATCGGTTACACGTAACATTAATTTCTATCGCTTCTCGTTTTCGGCTATGAGAAATTTTGAAATATAAAAAATCATAAACCCAGATGGCAACAGGTGCGGTCAAAGACTCTATTTTTTACAATAGAAATGACTAAAAAAATTTAGTCACATGTTTTTGGCTTACCTCTTTCTTAATAACTTTTGCCTAAATTGATTCAATAAAAAAATATATATATTGATACTTTTACCAAAACTTAGTTAAAATTGATGTTTCGATACCTAATGCAAGTCATGTAATATGGTTACCATACTATGAGTATATTATTATTGAACCAAAGATAATAACACCATAGTAATATTGGCATTATTAACTAAAGCTTGTCTTTAGCTATTCGGCCAAACATTTGAATTTTGTTGATATTATATATCAACACTATTTTTATATAAATAGAAAATCTTAAATAGTGCTACTGATGTTTAGTTTTAAATATGTACATAATTATTAGACATAATTTTCTTGAATGACCCTTCATGTAAAAATGTTTATCTATGTTATATATATTTAAAAAGTATACAATACCGAGGATGCTCAATATTATATTTAATTATGACAAGATCCATAAATGTGAATTATTGCAAACACTTGACTTTCGTTTCACCAACACTAACGCTCGCCTAAATATCGCCATATTGTATTAATTTCTTTTATCAGATTTCTATAATGTCTTACGAAAATGTTTAACGTATTTTCAATTATGTTTCCAATAATTGAATATGTTGTCACAATACGTTGTGTAATTTTTTAGAAATGAAATATTTGTACTTTGTTTTATACAGTATCTGAGATATATTTTGAAATACAAACATATTTTAGGTGTCGTAAATGAATGTTGTGCATACGTAAATATTATATTCTACTCCTAACTAATTTGGCCTATCGCTATGATCATGATCATAAATATTGGTTTTTTTTTTTTTTATTTAGAAAATGAATAAACTTTGAAGTGTCGTAGAAGTTTAATTATTGGTCTACTTCTACGAGTAAACAACCGAGTTTGGGTTAAATTATATTGTCCTCATATCTTGTATGTCTTGTATTGCCGTATTAATTGCTTTCGGTTTTCAACATTTATGAATAAAATCCATTTTATCAAATTAAATACTATTATATTCAAATATTTTGTTTTAAATACATATTTGGGTTGTTCTGGCTTCATCAAGTAGTTTTCATTAGACTTATTCAAGAGTTAGTTTTTTAATGAAAATAATTTAAGGTTTTTAGTAATTTTCAAATGTATTGTTTCTTGCCATTAATCCCATGCATGGTACAAAATAAACAGCAGAAATGTTATTAAATAGAAATGGATGCCTTATAAAATATATAATTTTATTTATATACTTTTTTTGTGTGATTAATCTAATGTCTATATGTCTATTGATAAAATTTGCCAAGATTTTCAAGAAGTGTCTATTGTATTACCATTACACTGTAAATGATAAAAGAGTTTCGAATTTATCTATTTATGTATATATATAAAATATAAAACCCTAAAAAAAATTAATTAATGTTCAATTTCAGAATATTCAGCCATGTTGAACTTTTTGAAACACCAATAATATCCAATGTGAATATTTTATATATGTTTCATTGGTCTCTGGCCCACAATTTGGATACGGATTTCAGTAGAGCCAAATTCCTCCTTTTTTATTTTATAAAATAATTTGCCACTGATTTTTGCTAGTTTTAAGCCATTAATTTAAATTTTCTATGGAAAGGAGAGCATTTTGTATATTTCGTGAAGTAAAGTATATGGAAATTTAAAATGGCAACATCGAATAGGAAAAAGTGACACATCTAAAATTTTCGATATTTCCCACTTGTTGGATACAAGGAATGGAATTTCACGCATTTAAATTTTTATCAGCTATGCCCTCGGAACAAAACTCTTTTTAAGCCATCTTTTTGCGTTTTCTTTATGTTTGTTACTTCAGAATTTCTGTGTAAGGATCTTTCTTAGTAAAGGCTGACAAGTTATCACAATGAGCTCATATCTGATAGACCCATTTAACCTCAAAGACATATACTGCTTCACAAAGAATAGACCCTTAAATTTAACCATATATTCTATGGAATTCGGCATGATTATTTATTATGATGATTATTATTTTGAAGTTTAGAAACATTTTGTTTATTTGATCAATAAAAGTTCTTAAAGGTTTTTCTAGTTTTCTCCTAAATCTATAAACTTAATGAATATGATATATATTATTATAGATTATATTTTGATAATAAATTCATGTAAAACCATTTAGAAGACTAATACGGCTCAAAATCTGGTAGATTATGCAAATTCATCACTATCACTACTCTGAAAAGCTTTTATTTCAGCTGATGTTTTGAGTTGCACAGCAGTTACTTTCAACTACTATTTTATTTATTAGGTATTCTGGAAAAAGATTACTAAATGTATCAATTGGCTGACGTTTTTGTGAGTACAATATTTTAAAAACAACATTTGGAAGTAAAACTCCGTGAATGTTTTCAGTATCACGATTATCACATATTTATTGTCCAAAGCACCCTTCAGAAATCTGTCCTTATCGACGCTCAATAACACCGTGGTGACGGAATAAACTATCATCATTATCGGAGTCAATATCTGACTTAAAAAAGGTCTACTGGAAGCCATCTCCAATTATTCTAAAGGTATAAAACAAAGGTAATATACTAGCTAGAAACTTCGAATTACTTCTTATACTTTATCACCACAAATTCCTTTGTTTTTGATTCTTACAAAACATTTTTTTTTAACCTTTTGCGCCTTTTGTGAAATCAAACATACTGACAGTTAAACGTCAAATATCTTATTATATAGTGCCACCAGAAAATTATGCTCAGTATACATTTTTTTATTTTTTAACAAAAATATCATATTTAATATTTTTTTTAATAAATTAAATGCGTTCAAAAACCTATTGTTGTTTGATTAAGGAAAGTACTCTATAAATTAAGATTTGCTATTGATGTTTTTGTATAACCTGGCTTATCTATGATGAAATGACAGGATCCAGTCCAACACAGTTCAGTTCATCACACACAATCAAGTTATAACACATATAAACAAATATGTGTTATAACTGGATTCTAATAAATTTAATTTAAATTATTATTTAGCGATAATTTAAAAAAATCGCCTAAATATTGCGATCTGTTCATAAAGAAATATAACTTAATACAAATGATTTTGAAGTTTTACTTTTTTCTGATTTATTATTCTGAGAAGATGTTATGTTGCAGTGTTCGTCCGTTTTAAGAAGAAAAAAATGAAGTTTCTAATGAATGAATGCTAGGTCCATAGGTCATACAACAATATTTGTATTGACAAAAGTACGACGTGGACTATCCGTCGCCTGCTCCTGCCCTAAACAATTTTTTTTTCTATTTCTGTAAATAATAAAACAATCACTGAGCCTCTTAACTTAAGGAGTAAGTCATCGAGGGTCAAGAGATTTTTCAACAGAAGTGTTTGCTTGTGCTAGATTGTGAGAATATCTTCTACATTATACAGTCTGTCTCGAATCCTTACTGTGTGAAAGAGAAGCAACTTGAAAATCAAACCGTTTGTTTTCAGTCTAGCGATATAGTACAATTTAGAAATTTATGAACATGTATACAAACACTTCAAGGTAAAAAGTGGAAAAGAAAGCTTGCAACTGCTAATAACCTGATGTAACATGCCGCGTAGTCATACTAACTGGATGTTAGGTTAAGGGTTCAGAGTTCAATTCCCAGATATGGCCATTATAATCGGTCTTTACCTATGAAATTGCCGATTTGTATGAAATAAGTTAAAGTATTTTTTTTTCAAACTTTTTATTACTGTTATTCAAAGTAATCACCCATGTAATCGATGCATCTCTGTCAACGCAGTGGTAGTTTATTGATGCCCTTGTAAAAATCAGCTGGACGGGAGACAACGAACTCTTCAAAGGGATTTTGTACTGCCTCTCGGGAATTGTTTTTTTTTCCGCTAAAAATTGTCCAAATTTTGGAAAAGTAATAGTCGGTGGGTGCAAGGTTTGGTGAGTACGGTGGATGAGGGAGAGCTTCCAACCCCTACTCTTGCAGCTTGGAGACTGTCTGTTGTGCAGTATGGGGTCGCGCGTTGTCGTGTAGGAGCAGCGGGAACGACCGATTGACCAAAAATGGTTGCAGATATGCGAGCTTCTCCATCATTGTCTTCAGTTCTTCACAGTACACATCTGCAATAATGCTCATGCCGTTTGGTAAAAAACTGTGATGAATCACACCGGCAATAGACCACCAAACAGTGACCATCAACTTTCTAGAGGTCATTTTTCGTTTAGGGCATTGCTTTGGTGCTTAACCAGGATCTAACCAACTTGTTGAGTGTTTTCGATTTTCGAACAGAATCCACTTTTCGTACCACGTAAGAATTCGGTTCAAAATTCTTTCATTTCTGTGCCTGTTAAGCAGCGCAAGGCTGGTCTCAACGCAATACAATCAAGCAACATTACAATCAAGCATTTTTACCTTGCCAATTTGTCGCAAATAGACCAATATTATTTTGATGTTCACAATCTCCTTTAATTCATCATTTTTGACCAGTGTCCGGACAACCACGAGGTTAATTTTTCAAATCAAAATTTCCAGAACGGAACCGGGCAAACCAATAACGGGTTGTGCCTTTATTTGTAAAGTTCTCTCCGTAAACGTTGATGTTACGTGCTGTTTGTGCCGCGTTGATGCCACGACGGAACTCGTATTACAGAATTACATTAGTATCCATTATGACGAAAAATATTCAAACGTAAGGAAAATACAAAGCTAATCAATAAACAAAAGACTGACTTTGTAAAAATAATGTCATGTTTTTAATACAAAATTAATTTGAATTTAGAATTCACAGCCAAACAAAACTTTTTTTTGATTTGAAATGGCCAATACTGAAGAACGGAAATTTTATAGGTTAAGACCTAATGTGTATGTAAAACACGAATTTCGCGTTTAGGTTATGCCTAATATTACAGTGCAGCCGATAATCGATCTTATTGGACTGTGGGTAAGTGCCGAAAACCGATTGTTCTGTCTGAAGAGTTCCAGAAAGGTCATGAAGTCGATAGGCCTAGTAACTGACTCATTCGGGTGAAGGTACTGATAGAAGTTGTAATCACCAATCTAATAAGTACTTACAACCGTGCAACCGACTTGGGGGGAGTCAAATTCAGTTGCGAGAGTCAGAGAAAGTAACCTTCTGGAACGGATTGGAAGATGTTCTACGCCTTATCCCTAACTCAGAGAGCATAGTCATGGGTAGAGATTTGAACGGGCATGTGGGCGAGGATTCTCGGGGTTTTGAGCGCTTAGTGAGCATGGAGGCTATGGCTATGGCCGAGCAAATGTAGAGAGAGATTCAATTCGCAGCACCCGTCTTGCAGCAGATCTAGCGATTGTGTTCACGTTCTTTCAAAAGAAAACCAAGCATCTTATAACATACAAAAGTGGTACTCTACCCAAATAGATTACTTGCTTATGAGGAGCCAAATCAGCAAAGTGACTAACTGCAAAGTCATTCCGGGTAAAAGTCTCACCTTGCAACACCGCATCCTTGTCATGGCTGGTAGTTCCAAAGATAAGTGTCCGAACGACGAAGATCGAGAACTAAATGGTGGCTGTTGATTTGATCCAGGGGTTATTCTGTCGGCAGTTAGTGCGCTTGATAAATAGGTGCTGGGCACTTCAAAGGGAGGTCGCGTCATCGACAATAAGACGTTGTGGTGGAATGACTCGGTTCAAGAGGCAGCCCGGGAGAAGAAGACACTGTTTAAGAAGTGGCAAGAGACTGACTCTCCGGAAGACCACGACGCTTATAAAGCAGCCAAGCGTGCCACTACACGAGCCGTTGCCAAAGCTCGACAGGATCAATTGTCACCTTTGTATGACAGTTTAAAGACCAAAGAAGGCCAAAAATCCATGTTTCGTTTGGCAAAGGCTTGAGAGAAAGCAACGCAAGATATAACCAAATGTCTCTGCGTAAAAGACTCGGTAAATTTCTTGCGATGCTGTCAAAGTGAAGGAGAGGTGGCGTAGCTACTTCAACGAGTTACCCAACATGCAACACATGGATGCTCCGCCCCCAGAACTGCCTCCTAACCTTGGATTTGTTGCCCCCATAACATCTGACGAAGTACAAAAATGTCTTCGGAGCATGCAAAATCGAAAAGCCATGGGCCCTGACGATTTATCGATTGAGGCGTAGAAATCGATGGGTACTCATGGTGTGACTATACTTAATGAACTTTTTAATCACATACTCACCAGCCGCAAGGTGCCCGACTCTTGGAGATCGAGCATCATCACTCCAATTTACAAAGGCAAAGGTTGTGTACAGGATTGCGAAAGCTACCGTGGTAATAAGGTCATGTGTCATACTCAAAGCTCCGGCAAGATGGTGCAATGTCTGTGTCAGTATGGGTTGTGTTCTAGTTGTGGCACCATTGGCCCCATCTTCGCCCTAAGAACGCTAGTGGAGGCTAACAGACGAGAAAAGGCTTTAATATATGGCTTTTCTTGACCGTCAAAAGCCTTTGAGAGCGTACCGTGACATGATCTGGTGGGCTTTGAAGACGAAGAACGTGCCACAAGCCTATATTGACACTATTCGAGACATGTACCACTCGGTGTTCGGTGTTCTGACACCGTATTGTGGTACATGTCTCGAATTGATATTACATACGCATATATAAAATCATACAAAAATATCCCCTGAAGCTCTTTGCAAATGGAGCAACTTTAATTGAGGCGGCAATCAAATTTTTAAGTTGCCAGTTGCTTACAACCAAATAGCCCGGTTTAGGGTTGCCGCAATTTTGGCAATCCGCGAGCAACTTTGACAGCCGAGTTGCTCAATCTACGTACAACGTATATATGATGGATATCGAAGAAGCAGTACTGGTTCTCATTTCATTACGTCACCGCCGTCAACAACAAATTATTCGCAGCAATCGCGGGCAAATTCAACAGTTGCAATTAGACACTAACTTAGTCATCGATTGCAGCAACTGAAAACTGTTATCGATTGCCGGAACTCGGCAACTCGAGTTGCTACGTGTGCACAGTTCGATAGAGATATATGTAAACATCTTGTTGCCAGTTGCATATGCAACTGTTTGCATGTACACGCTTTATGAGCCACTCAAAAATAATTGTGATTTCATTCATACGGAAGCAATATAATTAAAGTTGAATAAATTGGTTAGTGCACTATATCTTTTTTTTCTTTTGTGTATGAGTATTGCTGTTGGTCCAGTGACCTCTACAGCTTTATCTAAATAGACCCGCGAGCGGGAGGCCCGCTGAGTAAGGAGACAACGACGATGCTGCGAAGCGAAGCACGAAGACCGCTGCCGCACCACCGTTACGTTCAAACCCCTGTGGACGATAATACAGTCCGAGGGCCCCTCATAGTGAGGTACAAAACCTCAACTCGGATCGCTATCTTGTCCAGTTGACTTCATTTAGTATAAACCGAAGAATACCGCCTCGGTTGAAATTGACCGGTTTAGGGTATTAACTATCAAATAAAACAATGTAAAATTGTAACTTTTATTGTGAATAGCATAAATGACTAAAACTCTTTATCGTTTTCCATTGGACGAGCATCATATTTTTTTCTACTTAATTATATAAATTATTTTAAACGTGCATTATAGTTTATGTATATATACGTTACACTTATACAGCTTTTTTAATGATCGAAAAAAAATGATGACAAGAGTTAAATAACAAAAAAGTATAAAAAAACAGTCTATTCATGAAAGAAATAGACAAGGTGTATTGTATTTGTTTCTTTTTTTAACGTTTTATGCTACCCTTTAACGCAAAGAGTGTTTTGATATTTTTATCCAATCTACGAATTAAACGAACCAATAATATGTCACGATTTTTTTTCGATATATTCATTAAAAATTAAATGAACTCTTCATTATATTATAAAATGTATTATATATTTGTTTGGCTAATCAACTGTCAATAGTAAGGTATATATACACAATACAATCTACTACCAGATAATTTGGCATACATACAAAAGACAAGCGTGTAAAAATATAATTGCTATTATAAAATAACTATCAAAAATCTCACTTTCCCGTATCCAAAGCTCTTTCTCTTACCCTATACGCAGTCTTTTTAACATTTATACATATCTTCAATTCCTCCGACATTTTTGAGAAGCCCTACTAAATAATTTTGAAAATCGCGTAAACAATATTTGGTAACAAATATTTTTTTACGTTTTTTTAAATAACATCCACAATCGTTGGAAAAGAAACATGGTTTCCTCATATCACTAAATATTTATAACAAGAAAAATGTAATTATCGTATTTGTACACATTGTCTTGGGGCACAATTGCAAATTATAGATACACTTAAAACATAACATGCAAAAGATACTATAACAATGTTAATTTTTTTTGAATTAAAATAAAAACAAAGCTAAAATAACCATAATGTTTAAAATGTAGTTTTTTTTATAATAAGACAATTTGGCGGTATTTTAAGTACCATAGATAAATATTAATATTATATAATTTTACTATGCCGTAACACGCATTTACTATTTAGAGGCATACACATTTTAATAAACTAATATGGGAAAACAGAAAAATTGAATGTATTCCCTAGATTGCTAACTCAATTATAATGCGAAAATTAAATGGAAAATAATCGTGCCATTAATATCTAAAGTGGTCGTCTAATGTTACTACTGCCAATCCAACAAAGAGTGGTGGCGATTACGACAAATTATAGACTTGGGAGAATACAATGGATCACAAATAAAAAAAATATTTTTCGCTGTGTATTACGAATAAAAATATATAATATATATTTATGGTAAAAATAGTGCTTAACTGCTTCATGATATATTTATATAAAATAGAAAACGGCAAGTTACAAATAAAAAAATATTAATTGACTACTAATTGGCTGAATTCGCAAATAGGAAGAAATCTTTGGCACTACAAATGTACATTTTTTTTGTTGAATTAACATATTTAATAAACCTTTATGGCTCAAAGGTTTATTAAATATGTTACTAGTTTGATTAATCAAATAACAGATTAACAATATTTTGCCCAGACAATTATTACCAAAAATTACAAGACATTCAATTATAGCAAAAGTAAGAGAGTGATTACCAAAAATTCGATTTTTGATCAAAATAGTTTGTATCATCTCTCTTACTGAAAAACATGGTATTGCGATTATTAATAGAATTAATATCCAATTCATATCTAATAAATATATAATCTAATATCAAATGCGGCAAAACTGTTGTCTTTACAAGATTTGTTAATTTCCAATGTTTCTGATAGATTTTATTATTTTTTTTTAATTGTATATTTAAAGCCTCCTGGGTTATCTATGTTTCCTTAACTTTTATTTAATGAATTTAGGGTTAAAATGTACAACATAACTCATCTGGTGTTTAGTGCTACCCGCCTTCCTAACGCACGAGGTATCCTCGTTTAAGACATTAAGATGAAAATACGTTGTCGCCCCTGAAGACTAAAATGGAATGCTGTTAATACCAATAATAGGCTGTATTTAAATTTCCAGTTATTGACGTTACTACGTGGAAAAATTGCCTCCTGCTTATCAGGAGTACGTGTTTCACTCAACGTTCGTATTAATTTAGATTCGGCAAAGTAAAATAATTTGGATTTTTCGCTGTCTTCGTTTTTTTTAATATACGTACGTACTATACATACAGTTAAAAAAAAAACAAAGACGCCGTTGCTGACCTTTATTGCCTTTCCAGCTTCATCGGAGTAGCACCCACGTGTATAATAGCCAGGGAGTAGTTCTTTGATATTAGATGTATACTATATACATATAAAAATATGTCGTATGTCGCATCGTACTGTTTGACTAGCGATTACGTTAGACAAAGTACTCTACTTGCGTTTATATTATGAAATTAATTTATTAGAAAGACGAAAACTTTAATCAAAATGAATGACCCGTTCCTTATCCCTAAGGAAGGGTTCTCCTAGGATTTTAAAAGCAAGGATCATCGATACAAATTTATAGTTTTTTACTCATAAAATTCTTTACAGATTATATACAAAATATTTTAATCTGTGCAACAAATACACGGCTTCGAACTATGGAGTGTAGACGTAAGTATATCTTGTATAATACTTGTCGCCAAAAATATATAAGAAATTACGGTGGCGCTGCTTTAACAAGATCACTTAATTTCGAGGGGCGCGCCAATATTTAAGACATGAGACAGAAAAAAATTGTTAACTTTTTTTTTAATACCAAACAGTCCCGATTGTAACAATTTGGTTAGGCCCAATGTTAAAAATTGACCACTAATTTATGTTCATACAAATAAATAATATTTTGTGCTTTTTCTCTCATAGCATATTTTACTTTGCCTTCTGGCTGTATTTTTTAACATATATTAAGGTGGACAATTTTTCGATTCAATTCTGACATAAGACTTCACGCTACATACACATTGTCTCTGCACTGCATGCTTCGAACGTTATGCGACATATTTATAAAGAAATATAACAACTACATTGTCACTTAACAACAGGTGGTATCGTTTTCAAGCACTGACTTACTATAGTGCAATAAATAATAAACTTATTGTCTTTGTGTAGAAAAAATAGGATAAAAAATATGCATAAAAAACACACACGACATAATCGAAGCTACTTTGCATTGTAAATAAAATCCAGTTTATCAAATATATAAATAATTAAAAATAAAATATTTATATAGGAATGTATTTTGAATGTGGATATATGAATATAATTAAATTTCCTTTTAGTATTAAATGTGCATATGAAAGTACTCTGTCTCTCTCACTCACATGAGCGGCGCAGTAAACGTTGCACATCTCTGCTAATTTCACTTTTCCTGATTTAGGTCCCAATTCAGAAAGTGCGTTATGAAACTTCGCTTCAAACCTAATAACTTTTTATTTAACAATTCGATTAGTATGCACAAAGTTATATAAAAAAAATTTTCAAACGTACAGTAACGTGCAATAAAATAATTAAAAACACAACTTAATAATGAACATAATGACTTTGGCAATAACATCACATCACGCTTGTAAAGACGCAAATAGTAAATTAAGCAATAATATACACTTAAAATATATTTTTATATAATATTTTATCATTGCAACACCCATTTTAAATGTTAATTAAAATAATAATCAATCTTAAATATGGATTATATTGTTTTTTTTTATAACATTTATTACTAAAGATTACATTCATTTTTATTTGTTATTATTAATCTAATTCGTAGTTACCATTTTTTTTTAAGAGGCAAGAAATAACGAGATGTAAAATTAAGGTTTCACGCTATTAATAATTATATATGCTTAAAAAAATTGTCGATTAGGAATTTTATGGAATATGTTGATATGGAATTACATTTACGTGGGAATGTTTAATAAGGACTGACAGTTTACTTTTTTTTTAAAACGAAATCTACTCTTATTTGTAAATTTTTGGTTAATTGTGGTACTAGAAACTTAGTTTATTGATTATTTAATTATTATTCGACTGAAAAAGCGTTCATTGATTATAATTATTATTATTAAGAGAGAAGGAAGTAAAATTTTCACTACTTTTTTAAAATCGTTTAAATGTATTATTAATGGCCTTACTATTGGCGAAAATTCATGTTTAAATCACTATATTACCAGAAAATGGACTTATATGTATAACGTTAATTTAGTATAATCGCATAAATTTCCAAAAAGTATGGTTTTTATTGTTAATATTAAGGCAACATTTTCAAGCTACTAATATCTCAACGTAAAGACATCTGTAATAAACTATATATATATATATGTATACCTAGAAGCAATCTATTACGCCAAATGTGGAAGGATAATTTTTTTTAATTTGCGTCATTTCGGCAGAGTTCTCACGTTACCAGTCAATACAATTCATATTATAATTTAATCACGTAATTGAATGTGAAAGCGCAAGCGGAATTATGTCGGAATACCTTATTAAAAAAAAAATGTCAACAAATTTGTTTACATAAATAATCCACTTAAGACTCCTTTGTATCTAATTTAGTTCTGTAAATTAATGAATCAATTACACTGAGGAGAAAATTAGTTTAAAATAATTTTGAAAAATGGTAGAAATGAAATTAAATAAAAATAATTATTTCTCAATCGTTCATATTCTTTCACTAATAAAATCCAATGGCCTTTATGCAATTTGCCTTAAATCATCTCTCTGCCAAAATGACCCAAACAACACATTAGTCAAACATCATCACTCTTCGGTATCATATTGTCCAGCTTGAGCTGTTCCAATTGGAGTTGTCTCCTGATTGATCCTAGTTGAGTTAATATGTTAACATTTTTCCCGTCCTCATTTGGCAATGTCTTTAATATATTCTTTTGCACTGCAGGTATCTTCCATTTATCTTCCACCATTTGCATCGCTTGACTTAATTCTGTATTTTCATTGATATCTTTTGATATATTTACAGGGGAATGCCTTAATATAGGTATGGGTAAAGAATCTTCCTTTAAATTACGTGGTTTAGGTGTGTGTATTAACGCTTTTTCTACAATGGTATTATTATTTTTATTATCTATGCATGTGGTTTGTCTGGTGTTTTTATTATCTGTGTAATCATTTCCTAATCTTTTTTTATCTGTATTTGTTATTTCTGGTCTGATTTCCTTTTGTAGGTTATTGGAAATTAAACTCTCGCGACTGGGGTTGAGGTTTCTTCTTAAATAACTTTCAACATCATAGCTTGGAGAAAATATGGAAGTTTCTGGAATATTGATGGAATATGGCGGTTTTGGTTGGGAATTGCTTTTATTCTCATAGTAAAGGGGTAGTTTTGAAGGGATTTTTTCGCTTTGTGACGTTCGAGTGATGTTTCGTGTGACGGGTTTGTATTGTGAAGACGATCGGAGTAGAGTTTTCTTTTCATTCTCTATCTCTTTCTGTAGTAAAGAGCGTTTCTTCTCGTATTCTGATGAATGTTCTTTCATCTGAAAAAAAAAAGAAAACGTAAAAAGGGTCACCAAACAAACTAGAAGTCCCAAGCTAATGGTCTGACGTGATCATTTTGATAATTATCTTATACTTACAGTTTCGTTTGCGTACGTCTGTCTGTACGTCTCGTGTTGTTGGGCAGATTTAAGTGCTCTAAGTTGCTCTTCTAATCGACGCATTTCCGCTTCCTCTAACATTCTGAAATATTGAAAAAATACATGTGTTTACCATGATAAATAATGTTATTTTACGAAATTATAGGATAACCTAGCCTATATTATCTGTGTAATACGTTTTTTTTTAACCGTTTGCCTAAAACATCCACATCATAAATACAAATTTATAATGTAGACGATCCTACTATCCAGTCTAATCCCTTGATCCAGTGGCGGGATTTAAATGTTTTTGAAAATACAAGGTAAATAAAAACAATTTTTTTGATGATAGACAGTTTCCAAACAAAACCACACCATAATTCCACCATTCCACATCATAAATACAAATTTATAATGTAGACGCATCTACATTATATCATCTCTGAGATTTAAAATGGAATACTTCTTCACCAGTAACGAGGCCTCCAGTTTATCTTACTCACCATAAGGAATGCAGCAGCTCTTTTTGCTGGTATTCTGTTCACGTCTTTTTCTTTCATTCTTTTTCATAGATTAGGTGGCAAACGATGGCCAGCAGTTTACCTGATGGTAAGTGATCATCACCGTAATCGCTGTTGCGTTTTTTTTAAATCTCTAATTTGAAAGTCAAATGAGCAATCCATACAGCCAAGACTGCGTTCCTTTTTTTGTCTTATTCTATTCCATGTCATCTTTTCTTGTTTTTTATTTTATTTGTGATTACGTTTGTTATCTTTAAATTAAATTAAATTTACACGTTTTAGTAATGTCAGTGCTACTTTAGTAAGACTTTCTTTGGAAAATTTTAATGGAACTTTGAGATCCTCGCTGCGTTCTATTATTTCAAATTCATTACACACAACATTAAAGTAAATCATAAAAAGCCTCTTAAAATACACAATATAACTTGTCTAAGGCCTGTATACATAACTGTATACGAAGTTTAAATAAATAAATAAATTTGGTACATTTAGTTGGACGAATTTTTTTTGTTTCTGTCTTATGGCCGCTGTTAGCCCGAAGGCATTTACAGTTTCACCGGGTTGAGAGGTGTATATATGGGTAACCAGCACAAGGGCATCCGAGAGGGAGCCTCGGCTTGGACCGTTACCCTGTAGTGTTCCGCGCGAGCGTCTGGCTCGAGGGTGCCCGAGGGGGCCGAACCTCGACTCGGTCAGTTGCTTCTGACAGATTATCAAAATTAATATCACTATTATTATTAGCTATCTGTACCACCACTTGGGAATGCGTGGACGCTGGAGAAGAAGTGGCGCAAGAAACTCCAGCGAATTCACAGCGAGTACTACATCAACATTTGTAGAATATGTTTGTAAATTCTTACGTATAAGCAATTAGCAGTGATCGAAGTCTCAGGTTTATCAACATATGAAACTCGGCAGTTACTGCTTTTGTATGAACACGCTACACTCCCTAGTCAATAGACCTATTCATATAAATGAAAACTAGTTGTGTCGTGACTCTACGTCATTGATAATAATTAACTTCAAGAGTCTACTTGTTTTGAAAAGAATTATAGACGTTCGTTATTAATAGACAGAGGTAGCTATAAAGAAACGTCAAAGGTGTTGTACTTTTCTTTTTTATTGTATCGAGGACCACAAACGGGCAGAACGGTTCATCGGGACATAATTCTCTGCCAGTCAAGTTATATAAGGAAGATGTTTGTAAATTATTTAAGTACAGGTAAGTAAGAGTATATAATGCTAAGTTTACAATAATTATTGCCTAAACGTCAACCATAAAAAAATAAACATCAAAATCACATTCACTCTCTGAGATATTCCTGGACGCGTGAAGATGTCCCGCTAGATTACAGCGAGATGCTATTAACTGGACAGTTTATATTTTAGTGCGTTCGCAAAAACAGTACTCGTTCGACGGCGCCTTCGAATAATTAGTCAGATGTGATAGATGTGCCAGGTGGATTAAGGGGGGCTACTTTCCTACCGCCTACTTTCTCTGACTACAATGCCAAACCCCCGTTAAATAAATAAATAAATTTGGTACATTTAGTTGGACGAATTTTTTGTTTCTGTCTTATGGCCGCTGTTAGCCCGAAGGCATTTACAGTTTCACCGGGTTGAGAGGTGTATATATGGGTAACCAGCACAAGGGCATCCGAGAGGGAGCCTCGGCTTGGACCGCTACCCTGTAGAGTTCCGCGCGAGCGTCTGGCTCGAGGGTGCCCGAGGGGGCCGAACCTCGACTCGGTCAGTTGTTTCTGACAGATTATCAAAATTAATACACTATTATTATTAGCTATCTGTACCACCACTTGGGAATGCGTGGACGCTGGAGAAGATGTGGCGCAAGAAACTCCAGCGAATTCACAGCGAGTACTACATCAACATTTGTAGAATATGTTTGTAAATTCTTACGTATAAGCAATTAGCAGTGATCGCAGTCTCCGGTTTATCAACATGGCAGTTACTGCTTTTGTATGAACACGCTACCCTCCCTAGTCAATAGACCTATTCATATAAATGAAAACTAGTTGTGTCGTGACTCTACGTCACTGATTTAACCCGTATTGGGTTAACTTCAAGAGTCTACTTGTTTTGAAAAGAGTTATAGACGTTAGTTATTAATAGACAGAGGTTGTTATAAAGAAACGTCAAAGTTGTTGTACTTTTCTTTTTTATAGTATCGAGGACCACAAACGGGCAGAACGGTTCATCGGGACATAATTCTCTGCCAGTCAAGTTATATAAGGAAGATGTTTGTAAATTATTTAAGTACAGGTAAGTAAGACTATATAATGCTAAGTTTACAATAATTATTGCCTAAACCGTCAACCATAAAAAAATAAACATCAAAATCACATTCACTCTCTGAGATATTCCTGGACGCGTGAAGATGTCCCGCTAGATTACAGCGAGATGCTATTAACTGGACAGTTTATATTTTAAAATATTCATATATATAAGTAATTTTCATTAATTTAAACTTTACTTATAATAAAAAAGTATTATAATTTTACTATTGCATATAAATTTCTAAAATTTGACGGCATAGTGGTTGAGAATCACTGACATTTTATAGTTTTAATTTTATAGGAATTAAGAACGAGCACAGCGTAGGGTGACCAAAGTAATTGATTTCTACGGGACACATTCCAATCTCTATTACCCAGCAGTGGAATTTATAAATCCTAGCTATGATTCAAATACATAGTATATATATATATGTATCTGTTCTTCTCTGGATTGCTCTCCTCCTGAAGTCAGCTACATACATATATATATACATTATATATATATATGTATCTGTTCTTCTCTGGATTGCTCTCCTCCTGAAGTCAGCTACATACATATATATATATATGTATCTGTTCTTCTCTGGATTGCTCTCCTCCTGAAGTCAGCTACATACATATATATATATATATTTTTAATATTAGGGATAACACAAAAGCAAAGCACTTCGCCTAAATAAAATGCGTTGTCAACCCTAAGGACTGAGATGGAATGCCTTGCAAACAAATTGAATTGGGTCCGCATCCCTTCACTGATCAGATGAAACACGGCAACATTATGATGCTTTTTACGTTCGTATCGTGTGAGGACGTGGTCCTGCCTCGGTCGAGCTGACCATTGGTATTGAGCATCCAGATGGCCATTCATTCTGCAGGTAGAAGGCAAACTGTAGCGTAGCTCTATCACATACATGAATTTTTTTTAATAGTTGAAGTGAAAATAGGTATACATTTATTATACATAATTAAAATATATATATATACATATATATATACATATATATATATATAAATATATATATATAAATATATATATATAAATATATATATATACATATATATATATATATATATATTTTATAATATTAGGGATAACACAAAAGCAAAGCAGTTCGCCTAAACAAAATGCGTTATCAACCCTAAGGACTGAGATGGAATGCCTTGTCAGCTGCAAACAAATTGAATTGGGTCCGGATCCCTTCACTGACCAGATGAAACACGGCAACATTATGATGCTTTTTACGTTCGTATCGTGTGAGGACGTGGTTCTGCCTCGGTCGAGCTGACCATTGGGATTGAAAATCCAGATGGCCATTCATTCTGCAGCTAGAAGGCAAACTGTAGCGTAGCTCTATCACATACTTACATTAATTTTTTTTAATAGTTGAAGTGAAAATAGGTATACATTTATTATACAGAATTAAAATATATATATATTTTTTTACTTTCAAAGCAAGTGCTTGACCACGATCCCGTCTGATGTTAAGCGGAAATGCAGTCCTGGATGGTAAGGCGCACTAGCTAAGTAAATGCCTATTCTTACTCTACTCTTGAAAACACCCACGTTGTAATCGGAGGGAAAGACAGACGAGGGCAAACTGTTCCAGTCCTTTGCTGTACGAATAATGAAATACGAAGCAAAGCGCTTCGTTCGGGTTCGAGGGATGTTCACAACAAAAGGATGGAATCCGGCAGTGCGTCGTGAGGTCCGATGGTGGAAATTATATTATATTCAAACAAATATTCTGACAGAGAGTGGGAAGATTTTTGATTAACTGGTTGATAATGTTTTGAATACCATAATGAATATTATATATTTAGCAATAGATGACCAGAACCAACCATCCTAAACCCAAAACCTAGCATCTAGTCGAGTTTGTTGCCGTTTGTTTTTTAGTAGCTGCCTACCGATGCGGTGTTCCTATTAACTGTCTTGACGATTCAAACAGTGTTTTGTATACACCTACTTGAATGAAGTGTCTCTTGGTTTCATTTGATATAACTACAATATATTTATTTCATAATATACGGATGTGCTCGCAGTTCACCTGATGGCGAATGTTTGGCCACGAGAACACAATCACATCCATCCTCAACAGCGATTCATGATGTATATATATATATATATATATATATGTATCTGTTCTTCTCTGGATTGCTCTCCCTCCTGAAGTCAGCTACATACATACATATATATATATATAAATATATATATATATATATATATATGTATATATACAAAGAGGTGGTCATATAATTGGAAACACTTCTTATGAATAAAGAAAGTATAACTTCGACGTACAAATGTTCGTAAAAAATATACACATTAAATAATTAATAATCATGAAATAATATAGCCACTCAAATAAAAAACTCATTTAATGTATAAAATATAGAACATATCTTACTTTTAATTACAAAATGAGTCTTACACATGTAGGAGTTTATTTTCTGTTACTGGCCGCTTGGACGCCTAATAAGAAACATTTTAAAAAAGCATCCATCGTTCTTTTTTTGAAAATGGAGAATAACATTTCTTTCTTAGCTTTTTCTATTATTTTGGCGGCAATTCAAAATTTAATCTGAATATTATTTTGTTCAAAATGGACAAAAATTAAAGTTGTGACGCGTCAACTGGGCAAATAATTGTTGATTTACATATAGATCATAAGTGGGCGTACAGAAGAATAGCTCAGCATTTAAATTGTTCTGTTAAGAAAGTTTTTAATGCAATTGATCATTATAAAACGCATGGAACTGTTGAAAATGTTCTTAGAAAGGCTCGGCCAAGAAAAACCTCTCGCAGCGAAGATACGCTAATCGTTCGTGTTGCTAATAAGACCAAGTAAAGGCTCCAATCAGATTAATTTTTACTTCTCGGCACACTTTAAAAGTTTGACGGCACACAAATAAAAAGATAAGTTTTAACGTTGTTTACTTACGTATAATTAAATATTTATTTATATTTTAAAATATTCATATATATAAGTAATTTTCATTAATTTAAACTTTACTTATAATAAAAAAAAGTATTATAATTTTTACTATTGCATATAAATTTCTAAAATTTGACGGCATAGTGGTTGAGAATCACTGACATTTTTATAGTTTTAATTTTATAGGAATTAAGAACGAGCACAGCGTAGGGTGACCAAAGTAATTGATTTCTACGGGACACATTCCAATCTCTATTACCCAGCAGTGGAATTTATAAATCCTAGCTATGATTCAAATACATAGTATATACTCACTTCTCTCTAGTCTTCCTCTCTTCTCTGATCCTCTGTTGTTCTAAAATCTGATTCTTCAACTCCTGCTGATAATATTGACGCCTCGCCGCCGCTTCCTGGTAAGAATTCGATTTTTTTTATATAGAATAGGTAGCAAACGAGCTAGCAGCCCATCCGATGGTCAGTGATTACCGCCGCCCATGGACATGGGCAATACTAGAGGAGTCGCAAATGCATTGCCGGCCGAAAGGTGTAGACACTTTTCTTGGAGGTTCCTAAGTCGGTATCGGTTCGGAAACACCTCTGGCGACAGTTGATTCCACAGAGTAGTTGTGCGTGGCTGGCAATTTTGCCTGAAGCGCACAGTGGATTGCCAACCATCGAGATGATGAGGATGAAATTTTGAATTCTGTTCTGATGTTTAAACTCAACGGCTGGGATTAATCCGAACAACGCCTAAGAACACTCCCCGTGGTAAATTCGGTAAAAAATGCAAAGAGATGCAACATCTCAACGTCAGTGAATCAAGCAGATCGGAAAGTACCTGATCATCAACGATTCGAGCAGCTCTCGTTTCTTTCATTCTCTTCGTTTGCGGTTAAACGGAAGAAGCTGCTGTACTGGGGTGACCCGGTTAAGAGATGAGAACAGTGTTCCATGTGAGGCCGAACTTCAATACATTTTTACATAAGCCACATAAAAATCCCGACTTAATGGTAAAAAGACATTGTCAACTTTGGTAGCAAAGGGAGATGAAATAGATGATTATGTAATGTCATTAATTTGGGAAACTAATTTTCGAAATATTTGCCATAAAGACTACGCAAATTTTTTATGAACGAGAATTTACTGGATGCTTCTTTACTGATACGGGGCAACGGTTTCAGAAAAGTCTTAATTGAAGATTTGCGGAGGAAGCTGGAACACCTTAATTGAAGTTGCTTTACAGTAGTTTTTTTTTTATGGTTGATGGGTTAGTCCGAGGGCTTTTACAGCTTCAGCGGGGTGACAGGTGGCGGACTGCTTAGAACACTCAGCCGAAACCTTCATTAATGGGTATTTTTTTTGCTATTATAGTGAAATATTGGATGGTCATCAGGTATGAAGAAGCAGGGTAATTAATAATAGAAAATAGGGTAAAAAGAATTATTGAACATCTTTGAAGGATTGTGTAAATTAATTGTGGTACATGATCATTCCCTTGACGACAGCCGTTATTTTGAAATAAATTATAGCCGTTATTCATAATAATACAAAGACATGTAATAGTTGCGTTCTATAGCGTTTAATAATCTCGCATTTATTTCTTCGCTCGACTTTGTGACGTCATTACAAGTTTCGTATCACGAGGGCGTCTAAACAACTTTCGCAGCCGCACTCCTTTGGCGATTTTTTTTAATTTAACTTTCTAAGAGGGGTGTGGCCTCTCCCAATGCATATCCCTACCCATTGATTTCTAGTGAATAATATATGACGTATGATGTGAAGTAGGTACTGTGTACTACGCACACACTTTTTTTTTAATATAGAACCGGTGGCAAACGAACAAGCAGCTCACCAGATGGTAAGTGATTACAGCCGCCCATGGATATCAGGAACACCAGCTAACCTCTACACAGTCCGCACAGGCCGCAGCGGTGCCTATTCCCGGGGGAGCCGAGGCCTGATGGATCAAAGGGATATGTTTTTCCATTGCTTGATTAAATAGTGATAGATATAATTCACCTTTTCAGCTTGCAGATTCCTCATCTGTATGGCCTCGGCGTCGAATATGGACGGCATGTAGGAATGCCTCAGATCCGCCGTTAGCTTGTCTTTGTTGGTTTTTTTGACGACGCTCGATGAGCGTTCTGGAAATTAAAGTTTAAATATACTTTACAAAGTGTAGTCCGCTATTAAAGTAAGGTTCGTAATTTGAGTTGTCAAAAAAGCTAAAAGTCGCGTAACGAAACCTTGGCGCGATTCAGAAACAGTGCACAACACCATCTTTCGAGCTTAGATGTAAACTTATTTATAATATTTTTTTCCTAAACTATATACATGAAGGTTTCACGCTTCCAAAAAAAACTTCCCATATAAAGTTGAAACCCTTAATTCACCCCTCTTAGGGTTGAAATTTTGATGATAGAGATAGGTGTAGATTTATTTCCAAACAGAAGTACATAGGTATGACATTTCGTGTTTCTTACTTTGAAAATAACGGACTTCCATACAACCGTACTTTCGTCGTTTCGGCTGGTGAGTGTAGGGATCCGCAGGACCCTTGTTACGTGTGACGAGGCATTCCATCTCAGTCCTCAAGGGTAACAACGCGTCTGCATTATGATTCCTTGACAAGGATGAATGTAGATGTCATGGGCCGCAGGAATCACTTGCCATCAGGTGAACTTTGTGCTAGTTTTTTTAAGTAAGTAGAGTACAGTGCGCAAAAAAGGTTTTTATTTCAATTTTTATAAAAAAAATCTAAAACATTTACAATGTGCAATGTCAATAGTATTTCTAAGCTTTTTTTTTCTTTATGAGTATTGCATCTCTCTGATCCAGAGACCATTACAGCTATATCTAATTTGTCTCGCGAGCGGGAGGTCCGCTGAGTAGGGAGACAACGACGATGCTGCGCGAAGCAGGCGCGGAAGACAACAGAGGGGGGCGACAATACGGTCCGAGGGCCCTCTCATAAGGAGTTACGAAACCTCGACTCGGATCGCTATCTAAAGGGAGGATCTAAACTTATGCAATTTTAATTTTACTTAATTAAAAATGAAAGAGACTGACCGTCAAAATCTCCATAACTCTTTCTCCTTTCCTGCATTTTCCACTGGCTCCAGTCGTCTTCCGTCCATCTCTGTTCGCCCACTATACGAGGAGACAGTTCCCTTTCCGCTTGAGTCAGTTTTTGATGAATTTGCGGCACCTTTAATAAATGTTAAATTAATTATATTACATTGAAGACTATATTTTTTAACCTACTTAAAAAAAACAAGCCTAAATATGAGCCGTGTTTAATATTATTGGGGCCTATAGTGCGTTTACTATCTCGCTGCAGGCCGGGTTATGAATGCATGTTTCGCGTAGTGACGTGTACGTCGAACGGTTGTTATCGATAAAAATCGAATAATCCATACAAAAAAGGTTAGTACATCACGCTTAAGCAGTACTTAATAGTAAAAATACTTAAACTTAACAATTAAACAGTGCATCAGTTGTGGTCAGTTTTGATACTATAAATGCTAAACAGTAATGATAAGAGTTACTGGATAACTTGACCTCCAGCATACCCCATTGTTCCAGATGTCCCATTTCCGTTGTTTCATATTGATTTCATAAAAAAATAACTGTTATAAATGAATGAATTTATTTATTCTAGTTAAATCAATCTTTATCTTTCCATCGTTGTTTCATAGATTTGCTTTGATTTCATTTAATTTTAAAATACAAAATAATTTTAACTTCTTTTTGCACCTCAAATGGTAGATATTAAAATTTTTATATATTTAGTTTATTTATATTTTTTACATATTTTATTATAAATATAAAATATCTTAAACTTTCCAAGGGAACGAAATATTGATGTGTGTTTTGATGTGTGATTTGCTTACATGTATCTCATAAACATTAAATCTGAATTGTTTTAAAAATGTAAAATGCATATTCATCGAAATCGTCGTGTAATTTAAACTTGGTTTGTTTTTTATTACATTGTTAGTAACAAACGAGCACACACTTCACCTGATGGCAAATGACTCCTGCGGCCCATGACATCTACATTCATCCTTGACAAGGAATCATAATACAGATGCTTTGCATCCTCGAGGACTGTGATGGAATGCCTCGTCACCATTAATAAGTCTCCGGATTCCTACACTCGCCAGACGGAACACAGTAGCGTTATGCTTTTATTTTACGTTGGTATTCTGTGAGGGCGTGGTCCTCTTGAACTACTTCTACTTGAAGCGATCCTAAGTAGTACTGTTTTGGAAAAACCGCCGAGGACAGACCGTTCCACAAGGCAGAAAATTCCGCGAGAAGATATTTTTATATAATATACATATAATATATATATATATATATAAATTTAACTCACTAGAGCCTAGGTTGCCAAACTGGGATGCCGTGAGCGTACCGCCAGGGATACAGTGGCAATCATCAGGATAAGACGGCCAGAAATATTGATTTTGATTGGAGGGTAAAATTAAGTGAACTTCCCAAAAACTCCATCCAAACCGTTTCACTCGTCGCATTAAAGACGCATATAAACGGACATGAGTATTAAAATTACACTAGTTTTACTTCTTTTCTTCAAACCGCTATAAGGCTAATTTTTATTTTAAAATAATTCCTTAAGATTTATTTTCAACCTATATTACGTACTATCACATTTCCTTCTATCGTTCACAACTCAAGCGGCTCTCTATTCGACAATGGCGTATCTCTAGAATTCAGCTTGCTCTCTTCGTGTAATCCATATAAATGAAAATTAAATAAAATAGCCTTTATTGCTGTTTCTTTTCTTACAATTAATACATGCCTACTTATTAAAAAAACTAAATTGATTTAATCAATTCTAACTTGCATTTGAATGATCGGCAACTGGATGTTTCTGTGGAACAGCTTGTCTGTCGACTAAGGCCTCGTCTGAAGATTTCCAAGTGTTCATGTCTTTCGCTAAACGGGTCCATACAAGTCCAGCTATTTTCTTGAAGTCATCTTCCCATCTTTTGGTTTGTCTGCCTCTATTTCTTTAGCTATCAATTCTTTACTTTCTCTTAACATATGTCCCGTCCAATGCCGTGTCTCTAGGCTGTGTGTGCATTTTTAAATTTTGTTTTCTTATTAATTTATTGTAGTTTCACTCTATCCCTTCTTTTTATATCTAAAATACTTTTTTCTATTGTATTTTGGCGGACAATGTCTTTTCTTGTAGTTCTGTTAACGTTATGCTATGTAACATGATCCAAATTATGCATCTTATCTTAAAGATGACTTCCAATTTCTACATTATTCTCTTGACCATGTACCTCGACCCTTGAATAGAATAAGAATTAGTGTTCCGTACCATTCATTGCCATGGGTTCTTTCGTTATTCTTTCACAGTACAGGCCATACTTCTTCGGAACGCCCTTCCGGATTGAAGTCAAGAATGCACCCATTTATGTATATATATATTTTAAAAAAATGTTATGTATGTATTTATGTATATTTATAATTTGATATTTTTATCTAAATAACTTTTTATATTTATGCCTACCAACATATTCTCTCAGGGTTGACGGGCAGAGAATGCCACTGTGCATTAAGTCCGGCCCTTGAAAACCTTATTTAAATAACAATAAGTATAATATAAATAAATAAATAATATACTTAAGATTTACCATATACAGCAGTAGATATTTCTAGCTGCAGAATGAATGGATCAGCACGACCGGGGTAGGACCACGCCCTCACAGAATACCAGCTTAAAATTGCAGCATAATGTTGCTGTGTTTCGTCTGGTAAGTGTAGTGAATGATACGGAGACCTTTATTTCTGATGACGAGGCATTCCATCTCAGTGCTCAAGGGCAACGCATCTGGCATTACGACTCCTTGTCAGAGATGAAGGTAGATGTTACGGGCCGCATGAATCACTTGCCATTTCATTCATAAGTGTACAAAAGGAATTAGCATGTTATAAAAAAAATACATTTCTAAAATTTGGCGGGACACAATTTCTCTGAACCCTCCCAAGGTTGACTGGTAGATAATGCCTTAGGCATTAAGTCCGCCTTTGTGCATATGTAAGTTGTACAAAAGTTTATAAATAAATAAATAAATAGAGCCGCGGCACAGTGGCTAAGACTCACTGGTCTAGAGCCTTAGTTCCCAAAGTGGTCCAGGTGGACTCCCAGGGAGTGTACGTTGGCGTGACAGAGAAAGCAATAGCCTAATGGTTTGGGGTACGGTCTGCGAAACTTAAGGTCGTAGGTCGAATCCAACACCAGACTATTGTCGTGTCCTGGCACAAGCTTTATCAGCTCAGTTGTAGTGGTTAACCGGAATATTAGTAATGTCCGTAGCATTGTATATTCTTTAAAAAAAATGTAAGCGGGGATAATTAAATAATATTTTAAGAAGCTCAGCGATCAATCAATTAAATAACTAACCAATCAATTCTCGCTTTTTTCGATAACTATTAATTCGTGGATGGAACTCGGCCGCAACGCAGATTTCCATAGTAAGATCTAATCTTCACATTTTGTCGAGTTTTGGGAATACAGTAGAGATGTAGTTGCAGGGGGTCCACCGGAACCAGCTAAATTTTGAAAGTGGTCTATGAGAAAAAAGTCTGGGAACCTCTGCTCTAGATGAATGGAAACGGAATGGGATGGACGTTCGTTAATGTGTGACGTCACCACTGACACGTCTGAGCTGTGCGTGTGACGTAATGCGATATAAAGCCAAATGTACCGACCGGGTATAGATCTACGTTGTCCGTCTGCACAGCGACCGACAGGGGTCGCACCAGGCTGTCTACTTGCACGCCAGTATCAACTTTCCTGGAAATGAGAAAGACAACTTTGTAATTAAAAAAAAAAAAGATTATTAGCAATTCAATTGACATTACTAATATTCCGGTCAACAACACCAACTAAGCTGTAGATGCTTGTGCTGGGAGATGGTTCACGACGAGAGTCTAATGGCGGATTCGAACCTACGGCCTTTAGGCTGAAATTTATAAAGCGCACTTAGACTTTGCTTCGACTTAGCTTACGAGTTAAGTAGGCAATGAAATTTATAGTCGTATCCTCAGCTAATGCTTAGCATGGCCAAACTCACCAAAACCCTTGACGTACCGAATACTTACATGCTCCTAGTAATATTTTAAGATGCTCTAAGACTAATTGAAAAGAAAGTTTTAAAGATTTCAAATGCAAAGCCTGAGCAACGTTCAAGTACACTTTATATATCTCAGCCTTACTTTCATCTTTTGTTTTTCTTTTATAATAGAGAATTTACACTCACAACGAATAAAATCGTGATCGCTTAGTTAAAATTTTACCATAGAAATGTTTTTTTATTTATTTTTTATTTTATTATTTATAAGATAGTTTTGTATACCAAAAAAAAACTACCTATCCTACCCCTATCGCTTAAGCTGCGTTTAAAATTCTGTTCGTATATTTTTCCTAACAAATATCCGATAATACTCATATTATTTTTCTAGCCACTACAGTCGACGCATTATGAACTGAGGCTTCGGGTCATAAATCATATTTATCTGTCTGTCTCGCTCGCACTTACAGATCTTATGGAGAGGTGTAGTGATGTGCGTAAGAATTGTAGAGGTGCATATCGATAACGGGATAGGTACGATCGATATGCTAAATTATGTTAAGTATTGATTGGAATAATTTTTCGCTATCTGAAAGTAAAAGTTTTTAATTTGTAAGATAAAATGTTTGTTTCGACGTAATCATAGAGAAACTGTATAGATCGTAATGTGGTCCTGAAAAGGGCCGTTTTTATCTTTTCTAGGGATAAGTATCGATAACGGGTTGCATTGCGTGCACATCCTACTGTCAGTGACATTTATTGCCCGACAACTCAGTTTAAAATGCGTAGACTATAGTACGCTTTAGATTTGATTTTCAGATACAATTAAACCTATTCCCGATTTACACAACTTCTTAAATCTAAACAGGTTTCATAATGTAAACATGCGATGTAACTACGCTCTAGATAAAAACTAGCTTATTTTTTAATACATTGAGAGTAACAAACTCACACACTGTTCACCTGATGACAAGTGATTCCTACGGTCCACGACATCTACATTCATCCTTGACAAGGAATCTGTATATTCAGGTTTTCCTAGTAATTCGTATCTCGTGATAACTGACAAAAATGCATATTACGCAACAAGAAATAGTATAAAACCTGTCTGTCGGTGGGTGATACACTGTTACGGTACAATTCGGGGACATTTTGTTTTCTTTCTAGTTTCAATGCTATGTAACTATATTGTTCCTTAGTTTTCATACTGAAATGGTTTGTCCATTCGTGTAACAGAATCTAATCAAAATATAGTTATCACGATAGTTTTTGGTGAATTTTATATTTATCGCATCAACGGTTAAGTATTTAGTTATGACAAAACCTAGTGAGGGTGTTTGTAATTGGATCAAATGAAAATCATTCATCTTAGGATAGAAAAAGAAAAAAAAACTAAAACTGCAATCTTTACTAAAAGCTTTAGTTCTACGTACTTATGACGCTATTGTAATTACTTCTCTACAAGACACACCGAATGTAATTGAATTTGAAACCAATGTTTTTTAGACGAATAATATAGAAGTAGATTTTTTTTTTATGGCGCTCAGTCGACACCTGTATTAGTGGGTAACCATCACAAGGGTTCCCAAGAGGGAGCCTCGGCTTGGACCGTTACCATGTTCCGCGGGAGCGTCTGACCCTGTCAGTTCCTTCTGATTAAGAATTATCAATTTGATATCTCTATTATTATTATTGGCTATCTGTACCTACCACCACATCGGTATGCGAGATTATTCGTGTTATTCGTAAAGTACATGTGGCCTTACATTTCCGGGACGTAAGCCCTTACAAGCTCGTATCTTCAAAAATGACAGTAGGAACGATCTGAATTGATAAGATTTTTAGAGGACCCCTAGAAGCCGAATATGCCATAACATGAAGAACCCCGTAATAGCATCGTGATGACAAAATAGTATACATATATACTGCACACATATAAAAATATCTAATCAAACACACGCAAACAAATTCAAAAATAAATTAAATTTCATCCTTACTTTTAGATCTACTGATTTAGTATCACAAATCTCATTTGTTTAAATTTTAACAACTGTTTGCTTCATTCTGCTGTCTGTTTAAATAATGTAAATCCGTTTTTTGGCTGTAAGATTTACTCATAAGCAGTGGGTTAGTAAAATAATAAAATAAATATATATAACTTACGAGAATGTTCAACACTTTTCTAGCCAGTTTAAAAAAATATGTTGCATATCTCATTCAGGTTCCCTTCCTCCTCTTATTGTTTTGCATCTCTTTCACTCTTAATATTAATAAAATAAATTAATAATCAAATAATTATCATTACTTCCAATAAAGACGTCACGTATATATTTCATCTATAGCTCTATTCTCCGTTTATTCGGACTAGCATTGTCCTCTTCTAACTGTCTTCCCTCCCTTTTCCGGATACGAAGAATAAAATAATAAAATAAATAAACTTACGTAATATATGTATTATTGCTTCCACTGGAGACATCACGTATGTAATTTAGGCTCGTTCTTCGTCTTATCGGACTAGCGCTATCTTCTTCCGATTGCCTTCTCTCTTTTTCCCTCTCCGCTTCCTCTCTCGCTCTTTCTTTCTCCTCTCGCTCGCGCCGTTCCCTTTCGGCCTTTTCCTTTGCGTCTTGTTTTAGTTTTGCTTGCTATGAACATAAGTAATAATTTATAATTGCTATAATAATTATAAATATTATAAAGAGATTAGTGGCTGAATAGACTAAAGGCTGGCTAGCTTGTAGAACCTCTAACGGGTGGGGGTTTTGGCAAACGGAGCCCATTCTAGATGCACTCCATAATCTAGTAAAAGTGCTCCTAGAACCTATTCAAATCTGGGGGAAGTACATCCATGTATATACTTCCCCCAGATTTGAATAGGTCCTCTGAGACATTGCGGCTAACAGACCACTTGTCTGCTTCTAATAAAACTAAGATATGCCATAAAGATCACCATATAGCGAAATGACTATTACAATTTTTATTTATATTTTTTTTCTTATTTTTTTTTAATGATAGATAATAAAGATATTTTTGTATTCTTTGTGTACACCTTTTTTTTAATTTTTAATAAATAAAAAATGAGAGACATAGACAAACTTTTTTGTTTGTGTAACCTATATGAACCTATTATACATTTAATAATTTCTGTTGCCATTATTTTTACAACCACGTATTCTGTTGATTGGTTTTAATAAATAAAAAATAAAGATATTTCAGCACTACAATATTACCTGTACAGTTGAGCACACAAGTCCTTGCCGTGTACATCGGATTATCACATACCTGATCAAGATATTCCCTATACTGTTGCTGGCGCAGTTTCCGCAAGGTGTTCCTCCTTCTCTCATATTCCCCCAGTCCCAGCAGGGCGTCCCCTGTAGTCCTCTCCCCTCTCACCAGTGGGTTGTTAGGTGAATATTCCCCTGCTTTCAGCATCACTGGTAAACCTGTGCAGCGCTAAAATATAACACATAGAAAAAGAGTTATAAACGGCGGCTGGTAGATGAGTAAAGGTTTGATATTGAGGATTGGGAATCTAGTCTGGAATAATTAATTCATCACCCCCCCCCCCTCCATCTGCAAAAATTTTCAATATTCGCGAGACGAGTAACAATTGTTTGCACTTCATTTGTCATTTATCAGTCGAACAATAGTGAAGCATCATAAACTCTTGGTCATAATCTTCTCATATTATTACGACTATTAAATATAAAACATCTCCTAGCACAAGCATTTTCAGCTCAATTGGAGTGGTTAACTGGAATGGTAGTAGTTACAAGTTTTCCTAGCATTCTTTGAAAAAAAATATCTATACTAACCTATAAAATATACAGTTACTTAATCGAGTATAAGTCATAAATATATGTCCCAAAGCTGGAAACAGGTATTTAACAAGGAACTTTGAAGCTTAGACCACCACACAATTCTAGCGAGGGTTGACAGACATTTTATATGTATTAATTTTATAACATTAATATGGTTATCTTTATTATTATTATTTCTCTTACGGTAACAAATTACTTGCGAGAAATTACAATTTAGAAACAGAAGATATGGCAGAACATAACATATGGCTCAATTGCGGATTGGCGGACTTCACAAGTCAAGATCACAAAACTCGAAGATTTGTTTTTTTGTGTAAGAGTATTGCTATTGTTCCAGAGACCTCTACAGCTTTATCTAATTAGACTCGTGAGCCCGCCCGCTGAGTAGGGACAATTATTTCTTAGACACTTAGGTCTCCTGTGGATTCGTTCCAAACGTTTGAATTACAATTACAAAAATTATAATTACCAATTTCATTGTCGCCAGCATCTGCAACTCGAAAGAAATCTGTTTATTCCCATACCGTTGAATTGAAATCGAGCTCCTTGGCATTTAGCAAACATTGCTTCTTAAGAAATAGGGTAGTAGAAGATATTTAAAAAAGTACAACAAAAACATGTTATATGCAAACACGACAATACATTCCGCAAAGAGTCATAAACCTCGAAACGTACAAATGCAAATCACAGAGTCACCCACACTGCGTCGTTGCAATCCGTTAACATAGTATATTCAATATGGACTTGACACGGTAATAGTACTCGAGAGAGCGTAATTTACCCCGCCATGCTAAGAGTGAAAGAGTCAAATAATACTACCGGGCATCGTGTTCGTTATTTCCCCTGCTTTGGATGAAACAATAATAACGAAATTAAGAATTTAATTAGGTCTAATCGTCTCAAATATATATGCGTTATACAGTAAGTATGTGTTTGAATTTCGCTGGACGATGTCACTGACAATTTTACGTACAGTGACATGATATTCGTAAAAGTCAAATCTATATAATACTTAATTTAAATTGCCGTCACTACACGCGACCGGGACAGCTCATTTAGCTAGCTAACGTCGACTGATTCAACGCTTTATTAAACGTACAAATAGTCAGAGAAAATTGTAATATGCAATTTTCACGCCTGTAGTTCTTCATAATGTTCTAATAGTTTTAGTATTTCCTTCCTTTATAAATAATTTCTAAAATATAAATATAAGAGGTGACATTTTTTTTATTACATTCAGAGTAACAAACGAGCACACAGGTCACCTGATGGTAAGTGATTCCTGCGGCCCATGACATCTACATACATCTTTGACAAGGAATCATAATGCAGATGCGTTGTCACTCTTGAGGACTGTGATGAAATGCCTCGATACCAATAATAAAGGTCTCCGGATCCCTACATTTACCAGACGAAACACAGAAGCATTATGCTGCTATTTCACGCATGTTATTCTGTTAGAGCGTGGTCCTACCCCAGTCGAGCAGATCCATTCATTCTGCAGCTTGAAACCAACTGCAGTGTAGCTCTACCACTGTTAAACACATGAGCACAAAAATAAGAAAATCCTACGGTCCATGACATCCATATTTGTCCTCGATAAGAACAAAGATGATGCAGATGCGTTACAACTGCTTAAGTCCATGTAAGACTTTAGCAGTTATAACGCCTCAATTAGGTTAGTTCGCAGTTTTCTTAGAAAGCACGATCTTTTCTGGAGAAGTCGATCTATTTGTGCTACAGATATTTCAAAGCCATACTGTAGTTCCATAAAAAATCCACTTAAAGATTTCTGGGTTTTTCTCACTATATTACCTGACAATGACACTATAATATTTTCTTTAAAATTATACAGGACCACCAGTCGGTTGGCATATTGTATCCAAAATATATTGCCATATACATCAAAGAAATTGTGCACCTACATTTTTCTTGGCACATCTTAAGATGTATAATTTAGGCACAGTGTGCATCGAGTGTATTCCACTACGCTATTAGGTAACTCTTAGCTTTATCGATTTTCTTATGTACGTTGCGACATGCGCAGGATAAACTGCAGCATTTCCATCTTTAGATCTAGAACACACTGATCTCGATGTAGAGATTGAAGAAAATTAGTTATTATCTTCTTTTTACATTATATTTACGGTGGTAAATTTTTTATTCCAAAAAAATCAATCGGGGGGTAGCTGGTCCGTTACCAGCTTTTATGAGAATCAAGCCTTTTTTTTAGGTTTCCAATATTGATGTCGTTTGAGATACTACGCTGACGAGATTTAATTTCACAATTTAATAAACTGCCAACCATCAAGGTGGTGTAGATGAAATTTGGATTTATCCCAATTGAAGTTTTGTATGAAACCATAAGTGACATGGAAGCGTACAGTTCACCTGATGATAAGCGAAGACCTATCCCATAAATTTAAGATACATTAACGGTTATCAACCCTGCGTACTGAAATGGAATGCGTGCTTGGAATCCAGCGCTGCTTTTGTGCTCCCAAGTGGTAAAAGGCGACCAGCTTACTAAATACCATCTTGCCTTCCGTCATATGGCGAGCGGTAGTCTATAAAATCCTACATGTATGATGCCGCGATCTACCCACTTTGCGTTTTCTTGCATGGCAACTTAATGCCGCTCGGGTCTAATGGAAAATTGTCCTATTCTGTACAACAATAATGACTCAAGACAGCTCAGAGGATCCAAATACACATGCACTGGTTATCTCGTACAATAACCGACGGAGAAAGATAGTTCTCGAGTAACAATTACAAAAAATAAAAATTGTCATTATGAACCGAGTGGATAAAAAGATTTTACCTTTACACAGATGTGAAAGTGATATTTAACCGAGACAATATCCAATATGTTTTGATTTTTCTTTTATTCTTTATCACATTTTGAGATCAGTTTTAAGCGATGTTTATAGTCGACTGAGAATTTAATTGATTTTATCTCAGGTTTTTGTCACGAGTGCTTGTTGGTAAGGCTTAGGATTTATTATATTTTTCACTAGTACATCATTAGTATAATACATAGTCTATTGTGAGATCAAAAGCGTTTCACTTTATTTTGTAGAACAGTAATTATGATCCTAGCTTAGACCAGGACTAGATTTACTGTCTTCTCAACATTCCTCCAATCTTATCGTTATACAGTGGAATATAATAACTCGAAGGTCACAGAAATACAAAAAAACTAGTTAATTAGTTTTCGGCTTAACAAGAATTTCGAGATAACAAGAATTTAACTACTAAAATTTCGAATTAGAAAGTGGCGATTTCTGAGTATATTCTTCGACATGTAGAATCAAATTTAGATAACAAATCGACTTAAGTTTTATGATATATATTTATTTATATATTAAAACAATTTACACATTAGTGAATTAAACTGTAAAACAACAAAAAAATCTGTAATCTTCTTTTGATTTAAGCAATGTGCAGATATTTTCATCAATAATTTTTCAAGATCAAACAACGAACCGAATACATGACCCGTCGTCTTTTGCATGACAAATTGCTACTTCGTTTCTGTATTATTCAATATTTCGGTTTGATTCTTAATTATTGTAGACAAATAACGTTAATTATTTCACGTAGAGCACTGAACTATGGTCGGCAGCTCAAGATCTATGTGTAGATTTTCATTACGCAAGAACCACGGCGCACGGGTGGCCTTGCGCATGAAGCGATTTTGAATTACCTGAAGCCGGTGAATTAAACGCGCGTAGGCATGCGCAAAGACATTCATAATAATAATAGCACGACACTTGAGTCGATTTGTTTGCTCACGAGTTTATATAATAAAATTGTAGACAGACCTTTCGTCTGTATGTCCGCACATTTGTGTACGCTAATCTCCAAAATGGCTGTATCAATTTGGATGTGGTTTTCAGTGACGCACTGAGATAAAATTGGACTAACATTTGGTTTAATTTAAATTGGTTGACAAATAAAAAAACAGTATGTCGATGTTAAAGTGCGACTTGAGCAAGTACATATACCTATATTCTTCAACGTTTGAAATCGAAGGCATAACTGGGCATAATTACACTAATAAAATACTATCATAATTTTTTTTCATAGCCTATAAAGCTATGAAAAAAGGTCCATGTAATTAAGCTTGAATTTATGTTCTGTCAATAATTTTGTGTGATAGTTCGTAATATTTTGACAAAGGCGAACACCGCTATACGAAAAACATCGTTAACTTAGTAACGTTAGTAACTTGGTTTTTGTACATTAATATCATAACTAAATTAATAAATAAAACTAAATGTTACGTGGCAAATTGTATATAAAACCAATTGATATTGAATTATTGTTATAAAACTACAAATGAGCATAAATTTCACCTGATCGCAATAAAATCCTCAACAAAGATTCAAGACTCATTTGCGTTGTCACTTATGAGGACTGAAATAAAATTCAGTAACTGTGTCTTCAGATACCTACACACTACAAACCAAACTTCAGCGTTATGCAGCTATTTTATACTGTTTTTTTTTTATAAAATAGGTGGCAAACGAGCATACAGTTCAACTGATTGTAAGTGATCACCGCCGCCCATAAACATCCGCAACACCAGAGGAGTTGTAGATGCGTTTGCCGGCCTTTAAGATAGGCGTAGGCTCTTTTCTTGCAGGTAATCGTATTCGATAAAGTCTTATCGGTTCGGAAATAACGCTCGCGACAGCTGATTTCACAAAGTAGTTGCGCGCGGCAGAAATTTTCAAATAAAATAAGCCCACTCTTTAGTTAAAGGCCGTGTGCCAGGATTCTGAACTGATGATTCGAGATCAAATGACGTCGTGCCTGAGTGTAGTAATAAATAAATAAAAAAACATATATTTATTTTAATTATTTATATTTTATTTAACGTCAAATATTTGTGGTGTTCTAGTGCCGTCACATGGTTTACAAATAACCACACCCTGAGGGCAAAGAACCTTTTTTTTAATATATAATTAGTGGCAAGAAAAGAAGTCTCCTTAAGTCGTATCGGTTCGGAAATAACACTGGCGACAAATTATCGCACATAGTTGCACGTGGCAGAAAATTTCAAGTGAAGCGCATTATGGTGGATTCCCAACCATCGAGATGGTGAGGGTGAAATTTTGAATTCTGTCGTGATGTTTAAACATGGTAGTTTTTTTTTAAGCAATGCTAGAATTGGTATTAACATTTCAAACATTCCGGTTAACCACTCCGGCTAAGTTTAAATTCTTATGCTAGGAGATGGTTCACGACTACGAACCGACGATCTTAAGTTTCGCAGACCGTACCCTTAGCCATTGCTATTGACTTCGGCTAGTGACGCTTCAACTCAGCGGCTGGATGGGCCGCGAGGTATTGATACAGGGCCGTTGTCTTTCCGTCGTCTAGCCAAGCCATTCATATCGATGCAAGAAATAAGCTATTTAAACTTTAATATTGTCGCATGCCAGAGGTTTTATGGCGTCATGCCAAAACTGCAGTAGTTTTATGAATGTTCATTTTGAGTGAAATTCAGGTTAAGTGGATAAACCTCGTGCCGGAGCAGTTTTTTTTTAATTGCTCTCCGAGTGTCGCGTATCACCGACAACTTTCATACCGATAAATATAGCTCAAACTTTACGTGAGAAGACATTTATATAATGGGGCGGGGAAAAATTCTTTATATACAAATTCAATATATTTTTTATAATATATTTGTGCCATTTAGTTGGATAAAGTCTTGCCATTTTGAAAATTGCTGTAGAAATTTTGGACATCTGATCTAAAATCGTAAGTACTTGATGTTAACCTAACACTACCTAACGAACTCTGAAGAGATCGAAACAGGTGAAAATCTGGAGATCGGGGCTATATGGTGGATGCATTAACACTTCCCAACCAAGCTCTAGCAATATTTTTTGATTTGCTTAAAAATGTGTATGGTCCGGCGTTATCATGATGAAAAACTGTTGATCTAGTCCAGCCGTTTTTTCTCCATTTTCCTTCGTGAGTCTCATCAGCCGTTGGTCGGAATCGTTGGTTTTGCCCAACGATAAAAGCTCATAATGAACGATGCCCTTCCAATCCCACTATACACACAGCATCACCTTATTGCGAGTTAATCCAGATTTCGATATTGTCTGTGGAGCTTGACAGTCCGGGCTACGAGCCCTTTGACCATTATCTTTTTCGCACCTCCTTGTCATAGGTAATCCACTTTTCGTCAACGGTGATCAATTTTTACAAAAAAGGTAGGGTTTTATTACGTTTCAATAGTGAGGCACCCAAATATCGACCTTTATGTATATCCAAACTTTTTCTAATAGGTCAATACTTTAATGTGGTTAACCTCTAGCTCGTCGGCTATGTTTATTAGGTTTCTTTTTTTTAAAACATCATTTAGTATCAAAACGAATGGTACAAAATACAAAATATCTTTTTTTCCGACCAATTATATGAGTTAATTTTGAAAAAAGTTCTTTTTTAATATTACTAAGGATTAAAATTCACACTGATAGTGTGAAACACAAGTGAGCAATGAATTCCTAAGATGTCATTATGAGAGGATTCGTCAGAGGTCTCCAAGATAAATAAATGTTACCAATAGGAAAGAGAGAAGTAGACCTCAAACTAACAAGTCGACGAATATAGTACAGTGATAAGAAGTAATATATTTGCCTGATGATTTTTTTATAATATTATTGGTGACAAACGAGCACACCATTCACCTCGTGGTACATTTACATCCATCCCCAACAAATATTCAAGATTCATATTCGATGTCACTTCTGAGGACTGAGGACAGATGCCTCCTTACCTGTAATTAGGTCCACAGATTCCTAACCTCATCAGTACGATTTACGAAACACAACAGTATTGGGCTGCTATTTAACGCTGGTAATCTTTGAGGATGTGTTTCGTCCCCGATCGAGCCGACCCATTCATATTACAACTACGGTCAAGGTGACGTCACATAATTAGAAAAGCACCTCCAAGCGGGCCTTTCTCGTTTCGGTAAAGCTGTAGAGGTTTGTACCAAAAGCATAAAACAAATTAGGAAAACCGACCCCGAATGAAGGGAATGAGCAGTACAAAGGTACATATTTCTTAATGAATATATACTCCTGGGTGGATGGATGCATGGGCAACACTTACACCGGAACTGTGTACTTGTGTCTCATCAAAAATATTATTAAAGGGTGTACATAACACAAACAAAGCTGCGGGCAATGACTGGTTAAATTAATATACATAATTAAAGCCTAAATAAATAGCTAGGCAGAAGAATAAAAGCCTAAAGAACTTACGCGTCAAAAGCAGTCCAATTAACGTACGTGTATTCACCAGCACTTCATTTAGTGTACCAACTGATTCCACATTAATTAGAATACTAAACCGTCCGCAATGCTCCACCTCTAACCGCGCCTATTGCGAGCGTGCCATCCCCGTACTGAACCAATCCCTAAACTTGCGATATGGGTGTGTTCCAGTGTAAAAAATAAAGCTAGACCTTTCTGTCTTTACCATAGGACTCAAAGGACTTGGACGTAAAACAACCTTATATAAAACAGATGAAAATTATATCTAAAATAATTCCTTTTATTTAAGAGAACTCTGTACGTACATCGAAAATGGTAGTTCGTTTAAACTATTTTTCGGATAAACTAATTTGGCGGCTGCCTTCCGAAGCGGTGGTCCTATTAAATAATTTGACGATTCAAAAGCGGTTTGTATGAACCAACTTGAATAAATTCAAGTGTAAAACGAGACAAAATTGGAAAAAAATATTTTTCTCAACCAATTAAAACTACATCCAGATATATGTATATATATATATATATAAACATATATGTTGGTATATAATACCGACAAAGCGTATAATGGAATACGAATAATTCAATACGAACTCTTTCTTGTGTCCCATAGCTGAAGTAAAACCGAGATACCTGTATATATCCGACCGGTAGGTTATTACTCCTATAACCTAATTTTCAGTGTCGCGAGACATTTAAATTATTTCACTTAATCATATCATAATCAAACTAAAGTATTATGCTTTCGTCGACGAAATTGTCAATTGATTTAAAAAAGGATACTGAAGGAACATCGTGATGGTATCTAAGAGTGGATGTGAGTGGTAGAGCTACGCTGCAGTTTGTTTCTAGCTGCAGAATGAATCGGGGTAGGACCACGTCCTCACAGAATACCAGAGTGAAATACTGCTGTTTCGTCTGGTAAGTGAAGGGATCCGGACTCCTTTATTACCGGTGACGAGGCATTCCATCTCAGTCCTCCAGGGTGACCACGCATCTGCATTATGATTCGTTGTCAACTGTGAATGTAGATGTCATGGGCCGCAGGAATCACTTATGATCTAGTGAACTGTGTGCAACGAGTTACTCTCAAAGTTATAAAAAAAAATGTAATTTGAAAAATATATCTTTCGAAGTCATGTGTAGCCTTCATAGTATGCATCCGAGCTTCATGGTTTAATATATTTAAATTCTACTAAATAGGAAGGTATGTGTCCAATCAATCCTGTCATCTCATAATCCTATCATCAAGAAACTATGACAGTATTTGACGACTTCGTCCACAACCTTCAAAGGTTTATAGGATCAAAGTATAAACTAAATGACCTTACAGTGATAGGTTATCCAATGACAGTTGCTGGTAGCTAGGCCAATCCATCTCAGTACTTAGGGATAACAATGTACATCTTGAACCTTTAAAGAGGATGGATTTAGGCGTTTAAGGACTGCAGACGTCTTTGGCACCTTTAGTACATGAAAATACCGAATACTGACATTAAATGACATACGGTGTCTAGAACATTCTACGTTTTTATTTCTTTTTGAATTGAAGTATTCATATATTCGTTTATCTTTATGTCCGGTGCAAGAGAATTATTTATAATTAATTATTCTAAAATCTACAGGTACAGCCGCAATATAAGTTATGTTAATTTTGACACTTATTTTTTTAATATTGGAACATTACGTCACATTAGGGAGTTAGGGAGCGGTTTACATGGAAGGCGCGCTGGGGCGCGGTGAGGGGATCCATTACATAAATGAGGTACGGTTGGCTTTTCGTATTATTGCTTATCACGCAAAGTAATAGGATGCCGCTAGAATTAAGGATCTTAACATTATATACGCACCTTTAGGATGAAAACGACTCAACTCAAAAAAGGTCCGAAAACAATAATTTACGATGCACAATACATCCATATTGTAATTTATATAAATAAAAATATGATTAACTATAACAAGTATATGCTTTCAATGAAAACTTTCATAATCCAGATGCGTCACTCCTGAATTAAGATGAAATTCCTCGTAATATATGATACACCCTATCATCCGGTTTCGTCCACTCATCAGACGAAGTACACCAGCGCTAAAGCCCCGGCCTATATACATATATAATAATATATTCAGGACTTAGACGAAGGTTCGCGTTATCGTAACAAGAGTAGCCGGAAGCAGAACGTTGATACATATATATATAAAAAAGAAAACAGATTTATTATATGAGTCTGTAGAGATGATACTGATCAGATGATACTATTTTATTAGTGACGTTTTCAGGTAAGGATTTTTTTAATGAATTAGTAATAAACGAGTTAGTATCTGACGGTTACGAAGGTTATACCAAAATAAATTAGATACGCCTTAGATTTATTTGACTTTGGCCAATTATACACCATAGTATAGCTGGTTATATGATAAATTTGAAAATGGAACACACATTAAATCTTTTTTTTTTTCCTGAAACAATCTGTCGGGAAACTCGTCACTCTGCGCGAACACTGATAGTCACACGGAATGTTGCTCTCACTAAACGTGATGATGTATTATGATTATAAAAAAGATTATGCCATAATGTTTTAACTTTTAGCCACAAATATTGACTTGTTGTCCACGAGCAATATTTTTTATTTATTAATTTTTTTTTTTTGAGAAAAGGCGATGACACGTCTGTAGCCAACCGAGGTCACTCAATAATATTTTCAATCTGTCAAAAATTATAGACGACTCAACTCAAAAATACCCGAAAACCAACTGCTATTTATCTATATGTTTTAGATACATATCGTAATATTTATTATATGAGAAATTAATTAATTAAATTACTTAAATTAATCTCGTTCTTTATTGTTTATAATTTGATATTTACATATTAGGTATTGTCGTATATATTTCATCTTAAATGATAGGTAAGGAGATATTTGCTTTTTCCATTTAATATTGAATGTAGGCACATATAGCTTGAGCTAGTGACAACTAGGCATTGTCAACTATCGTTCATCGACAACTATTGACGTAACCTCTATTCGCAAATTTATCGATGAGTTTAGTAAAAAAAAATCAAGTCGATTGGCGCGAATCTGTGATGGATAAATTCGACGCCGTCGTTAAAAGGAACTTTCACGATATACTGACAGATGTGACAAAAGTTGTTTATATAACTATGATCCTGAAGCAAAGTGATGATGTACAGACTATAATGAAAAATTAAAATGAGCACCGAGTCGTGTGCTCGTTATATCACGACCTTTGATAAAATCATATTCGGTCTACACAGTGACTCATGTGGACAGATTGAACGAACACAATGCAGCAGCAGTCAGCCATTGTCTGAATTGGTTCGAGTTATTTGTTTTTATGCGCCCATGATATCATGTTCTTGTACATTTCCTTTGGTGTGTACTTAACTACCTTTTTAACAGTGGTTAAAAAAAACCACGCCGCAGCTACCTGTTCGTTCAATACCGGTGTGAAATATATTGAATTAAGTGAATATTTTACAACAGTGCTAGAAACACTGCAGTATGTTTCTAGCTATAGAATGAATGGGTCAGCTAGACCGGGTTAGGACCACGCCCTCAGAGAATACCAGTGTAAAATAGCAGCATTATGAGATACTTTATTACTGGTCACGAGGCATTCCATCTCAGTCCTCAAGGGTGACAACGCAATTGCATTATGATTCCGAGGCAAGGATGAATATAGATTTCATGGGCCTAAGGAATCACTTACCATCAGGTGAACTATGTGAAACGAGCGTTTGTGCCCTCAATAAATAAATAAAAAAAAAAGTACTTTAAACACAACACGCGGCCGTCAAAACAAATAATACGCAGTTATCGTGTCCTGGTATTTTTCATGAGGAGAAACGATTACACAGTTAATCTAATTGTGATGTCTGCGATCTAGTTACACCCACATTCATCCTCGATAGGGAATCAAAATGGATATACGTTGTCCTTAAAACTAAGATGGAATTCATTGTCACCAATAACAAGGTCTTTTCGATTGCGTTTACTAACCAGACGGAAAACGCTGAATAGCTATTTCATACTGGTATTCAGTGGGAGCGTGGTCCTTTCTCTGCACAAAGATCTATTCGTGCTACAACCAATTTATAGTTTATCATATAAAAATAAAAAAGAAATTAGTAAGGGCGACAATTTAGTTTATCAGCGCTTATGCTTATTTAAACTTATTTATTTTTAACCTTATGCACAAAGTAAATTACATAAGCGGGCTTAATGCTAAAAGCATTTTCTACCAGTCGACCTGCGGGTGGTATTGAGAAGCTAGGGTAGGTGCACATATAATATATAAATGGTAAAAATAACAGTTCCTCTGCAAAATATAATATATATTTTCTAATAATATACTAAATATACTTAAAATATATATATATATATATGAATACATAGGATACTTAAATTAATATACGTTATAATATATAATACAATAAATAAATATATTATTATATATAACACATATTTTATAACACGATGGTGTTATCAATCTGCTGACAGTTTATTCAGGACACACTCACGCGCCTTCCTTTTAAACACAAAACCATTCTCAGCTATTCTGACTCCAAGAGGTAGCTCATTCCACAGAAGAATAGATTGGTAAAAGAAAGAAGAGTGCATAAACTCTGTACGATGAAGAGGACATAGAAGAATACGATTATGCGATGAGCGAAGGTTCTTATTGTTGACTGTATTAAGATACTGGAAGTGTGGAGACAAATAAATTGGAGAAAGAGACAAAAAGAAGGAGAAAAGAGTGGTCAATGCTGTTAAAGAGCGTCGCTGGCGAATAGTTAGCCACTTTAATTGAGACCGGTAGAACGAAACATGGTCGTACTTACGGAGATTGAAAACGAATCGAATGCAGCTATTTAAAGCCGGTCGAGTGTTTTGAGTTTATCTGTATTCAGGTCAAAGAAGCACACGTCACCATAGTCGATCAGGGGGAAAATCAAGGCCTACACGAGCGTTACTTTAGTTTATGTCGTACCCTTTGAGTTACTCAAGCAACCTGGTCTCTCCCGCTCAGTGTACCGTCAATAATTAAACCTAGATTTTTAACATTATGGATGATTGGAATAGGAGATCTATATATCAAAGAATATGATGGAAGGAATACATCCAATGAGCTTATAGTTGCAAGTCATTGACATAAAGATGATACGCACATCGAAGATTATGGGTAATAAAAACAGAAAACAAAATAGGAGAAAGAATACCGCCTCGAGGGACACCGCTAGAGAGTTCGAGCCAGCTTGATGCTAAGTCATTAACCCTTACTGATTGCTGGCGCCCTCGAAGATAGGAAGAAAACCTATCCAGTACTTCATCAGAAACCATAGAATGGGAGAGGATGGCTAAAAGGATTTCGTGGCTGACGGTATTAAAGTCATTCGAAAAATCAACAAGAGCCGTAACTGTGACTTTGTTATCCTCCATGGCCGCCCTAATATCGCCAGTCACTTTTAGGAGAGCGGTGGTGGTACTATGACCAGGTCTAAAGTCGGATTGTAAGGTCTTATGGGGGTTATCAAAGGAATATCCTATGCAATAGTAGTTAAACAGAAGCGAGTGATCCTTGAAAGCAGTCACGGATGATATTTTCATGTATTTTTTCTATATAGAATAGGAGGGATACTAAGCAGCTGATGCGCTACCGGACTTTTAGAAAGATGTAGACTCTTTTCTTGAAGGTCTTTAAGTCGTATCGGTAGAGAAATCCCGCTGGCGACAGCTGATTCCACAGAGTAGTTGTGCGTGGCAGAATATTTCACGTGATGCGCTCAGTGGTGGATTGCCTGCCGCCAACCATCGGCCGGCAGCGCATCTGTGACTCCTCTGGTGTTGCTGATGTCTATTAGTGGGAGTAAACACTTACCATCACATGATCTGCTTGCCCGTTTGTCACCTAATATATAAAAAAACCCCAACAATTTGAAGAATTTTTAAGCAATCTGGAGAATCAGCAGTCGACAGCGGTATTTCCGAACCTATACGACTTAGGGAACTTCAAGAAAAGAACCTACACCTTTCTTAAAGGCCGGCAGAGCATCTGTGACTCCTCTACTGTTTCGGATGTTAATGGGCGGCGGTAATCACTTACCATCAGATGAGCTGATTACTCGTTTGCCATCTATTTTATAAAAAAACAAATATATAATTAATTTCTACGGCCCACGACACCTACGTACATTCTCGATAAAGAATCATAAAGTAATAAAAACGAAACGCCTGGACTATGAGCTCTGCCGCGGCTCTAGTTTAAGGTAAACCAATCAAGAATTATAAATGTAAGTCATTATAATTTAGAATTATCTATTTACATAAATCAGCGTAAAACGACGGTAGATCGTCACGTCAAGCATACTTCGTCGCCCTACGACAAACCTCTGTAGACCCACTTCTGTATTCCTAAAAAAACTACGCGCCAATTTAGTTGAATAAATGATACCAAGGCATTTGCATTTATATTAGATCTTTAACTTTAGTTATAATTACATTAATTATGCTCAACGATTGTTGAATAACTAAATTTCAAATATTGTTTGCCGACATACAAGTTATTTAATTATTTATTTAAAACTAGCTAACACGACAGACGTTGTCCTGTCAAAATTTCAATAAATTTGTTTGTCATCCATTTTGGGAATTTAAAAATTGTATATAATTTTTAGTAAGTGACCATAGTAAGTGATGGCAATTTAGAATCGCCAAAATTTGCCAATTTCCGGGCAATTTTTCAAATTTTTCTTTCCATAAAAACCTAATACGGACAATTATGAATATTTGAAAAAATAACCAAATCGGTCTAGCCGTTCTCAACTGATGCGCTTACCAACGAACAGTAATTCTAATATAAACGTATCAATTTGACAACTCACGATCGTTTTGCTTCTTGGCTACCCTTGTCGCGATAACGCAAATCTTCGCCTAAGTCCCGATCACATGTATAGACTGGGAGATTAAAGAAACCGGACACCTTATCCCAAGTTACGAGAAATTGCATTTTAATTCAGGGGGGTGACAACGCATATGGATTTTGATACATCCAAACTCACACATCACCGCAAAACTCTGAGGTTTGTCAACCCTAATGACAATGAAATGAAACAAATCCCAAAAACCCCAATGAAAACAAAGTAAAATATCGCATAACTTACAAGTTCATCAACGCACTTCATTCTCGTCCAAGTACTACACTAAGAACACATCCACACTACGTAACAGTGTTGCGTACACTGCAACTAGCGCACCAGTGAAGCGGTGTTGTAACAAAAGGAGAAAAAACACGCGGACGGCGTGGAATTTGCATCGTTTATGACGCCCGAACGCGACTTACAATTTGTTGAATCCTACGCGTGGAGTACAATCGTTGGGTACTTCAATTAAGTCGCACCACTCGAACATTTGTAAATCTAATAAACTTGTAAGTTTTTTTTTCATATAGAAGAAATTGAAAACGAACAAGCAATTCACCTGAAGGTAAGTGATTACCGTCGCCCGTAGACATTCGTAACACCAGCGGAGTCGCAAATGCGCTGCCAGGCTTTCAGCAAAGTGTAGACTCTTTTCTTTTTTTTTATTACATTGAGAGTAACAAACGAGCACACAGTTCACCTAATGGCAAGTGACTCCTGCGGCCCATGACATCTACTGACTACTCATCCTTGACAAGGAATCATAATGCAGATACGTCGTCACCTTTGAGGACCGAGATGGTATGTCTCGTCACCAGTAATAAAGTCCCTACACTCACCAGACGTAACACAGCAGCATTATGCTGCTATTTTATTGCTGTATTCTGTGAAGGCTTCGTATCTGTTCGGAAACACCGCTGGGGACAGCTGATCCCACAGAGCGTGAGAGCGCGGCTAATGGTGACAAATCGGCACACATTTCACATGATAGTAAGTGATAACAGCGGCAAATAAACACCAACATCCAACCTTAACAAGGATACCAAAGACACAACCGTAATCCATCCGTGAGAGTTGAGATGAAATGCCTCGATCCCTATACCCCGGCTCCGGTATCCGGTTCACCAAACGAAACGCAGCAGCATTATGCTGCTATTGAGCTATGCCTTATATGCTGAGAATCCATTTCAACAGAATCTCCTAAACACAGGTCATTTAATGACCAATACTACCAAACCGATAAAGTTGATTAGATTGTTAATCACATGCCTTATCTCAATCTGCCTAACAGACACAAAACTTAACTTCTGCACCAGTGAAGATGTTGACGGTGCTCGGGGTCGGTAGGTATATTAAAACTTTCAATTTTGTTAGGACTATAAATATAGATATAGAGATAAAGGGTGACAAATGAACAAACAGTTCAGCTGACGACCTGATCGTGAGAGATTCCTACAGTCAACATCACTTCTTCAGTATCGGAGGAGAAATATTTATAAGTATTATGTTCGATTTTTTTTATTACATTGAGAGTTACGAGCACATAGTTCACCTGATGGCAAGTGATTCCTGCGACCCATGACATCTACTTTCATCCTTGACAAGGAATCATAATGCCGATGCTCACTATCGTCACCCTTGAGGACTGAGATGGAACGCCTCGTCACCAGTAATAAAGGTCTCCGGATCCCTTCACTCACCAGACGATTCACAGCAGCGTTATGCTGCTACTTCACGCCGGTATTCTGCGAGGGCGTGGTCCTAACCCGGTCAGGGTGCGGTGTAGCTCTACCATTGTTAATTATTACTCACTAAAACCTTATAGGGCAACCTCCGTGCGTTGGAAAGACACAGGAATCTCTTACAGAACTCACCTGTGCATATCTGTCTAGCTTGAGCAAGTCTCACTTTAGTGGACGATCGAGGTTTTTCGCACTCCCAAACCAAGGCCTTAAACTTTTAGTTGCCTCATAAACAGACAGAGGATATTCAGACCCTATTCGATAAAGCTAGGACCACATGGATGAAAAGCAATACATGTCTGTCTGAGAACACCACCATTATTTATATATATATATATATATATATATATATATATATATATATATATGACTAGCTGAAAATGCCACAGGGCATTAAGTCCATCCTGGTTTACAAGGGCGGACTTATGGGATATATAGAGTAAATTTATAAAAGCCTTATTGTGTATCCTTGATCCAAGGTACAATCCAAATGAAGACAGTTGCGTTCAGGAGTCCAGAAGGGCACCGGAGGGTTCCCTATAGGATTTCGGAGACCTTCCAACGAAAATAATCGAACATAATACTGTATCTTCCAAATATATCTCCATCGATACTAAATAAATAGTGTGCATTGTAGGAATCTTTCACCATCAGGTCGTCGGCTGAACTGTGTGCTCCTTTGTCTCCATTAATATAATAAAACAACGTGACTAAACATTTTCCCACGTGTCTGTACATTCGCACACACGTATATGCCACAGAGCTCTCGAGGAATCTACAATCAAAATTTATTTGAAACGAACACGTGTGGGAGCTATATAATTCATCACTTAAAATAATGAAGTCAAACATTGTGCTTTTGTTAGCGTTTTTGGAATTTTATTATGTATTAATAATATTTTTACAGAGTGCGAGTTACGGTGGTGCGAGTAGATCAATATTCTGGGCGTAATAAATAAAAAAAATCGATTACATACGAAGTCCGCCAATTCATTGTGTAGCTACTTGGCGGACTGTGTATATCTCTATCCATATGATCTTTAGAATATAGGTATATATGTATAAGTAATATATATATATATATTACTTATACATATATATACTAGCTGTGCCTGCGACTTCGTTCAAGTAAACAACAGGATGCTTGGTATGTTTCATGTAAGGCAATACTATTTTTTTAGAAATTTTAAAGATGAACAATTCCTTCGTAGATGATTTTTGCGTAACTTTAACCGTTAACGCAGCACACACGCAACGGAAGCTCTCAAATGGATTAATTTTTTTCGCTTTTTGCAATTTTTTTCATTGATGCTGCGCACCTATTGGTCGAAGCGTGATGTTCTATAGCCTATATATAACCTTTCTCGATCAATTCACTATTCAATACAAAAATATTTTTGCCGTAACCGTAGTATCTTAAATTAATGCATTAAACCAAACAAACTCTTCAGCTTTATAATATTAGAGTATATATATATATACATATATACATACATATATATATATATTTATACATATATATATACACTCAGTGACGCTACTACTTATTATATGTTTATAACACTACAATAGCAAATATATAGGTATTTGGTAAAATGATTCTCTTAGAGGAGGGAACGAAACCTTTAACCTAGTAGTAATATTTATATACAGGGTTATTGGTAATTCGACGTATTACCGTTGGGAGGTGATAGGGGTGACTGTTTGTGATAATTTTAACCCCCATATGCATTATGCAAAAGTGAACCATTTTTGAGTTATCATGTTTTTTAGCTTTTTTCAAAATAAGTAATAAATACATTACAATACAATTTTTTTTTAAAAGGTATCAATTTAAATCTTATTTTTTCTTATGATTTATAAAAAAACGATTAAACTCAATATTAAAATAACAATTATCGGTCCAAATTTAAAAATGCGTTTGCATTTATTTTCTCTTTAAACAGTTTTTTTTAAAAATGCGTTTGCATTTATTTTCTCTTTAAACAGTTTTCGAGGTTGACAAAGGGTGAACTCATTTCCAAAGGCATTCCAATCAACCCAAGTTGTGGTGATATTAACAATAAACAAATTAATAAAAAGACTAAAAATACCTTATACTAAAAATTCAATTACACAAAGTTATATATTTGAAAATACATAACAATAGCTACCAATTTATTCCATATTTGACCGGCTGTATATCGAACCCAAGACCGTACCTGCCAACCACTGAGCAACACGGTTGTACATAAACCGCAACATGCATTATGCAATTATAAACACAACCAATTTAATTGTACCCTCGAAACGCACAATGGGTGACTAATTACAGACAATTTTCTTTACAAACCGCTTACCAACACTAACACTATTTGTGTAATTAACTTTTTTTTTTCATTATACTAAATGTGACAAACAAACACACAGTTCACCTTGTTGGTGAGTGGTGATCGTCTATATATGATAAACACCGGTATCCCATCTCGATAAAGATTCAAATTATTTATATTATTACGTAATTAACACACATTATATAATTAAAGTATATAATGGGTCGCGGAAAAAGTTGTATCGTATTTTATATACAAATTCAAGATATTTTTTATCATAGTTTATTGACATTTTATTACGATATATATGTGCCATTATGTTCGATAACTTGCCGCCATTTTGTAGGTTGTGACATAATCGCATTGCTGTAGAATTTTAGAAACTTTCGAACAAAAAAACTGCGACAATTAATTTTGATACCCCTCACACGATGTTAACCTAGTACATACTACCTAAAGAATTATGAAGAGACCGAAAAAGGTGAATTATATATCATTTAATTTTAGACATGCCGGCTACTGTGCCTTCCATCAATGTACGTGATAAATCAGCACTTAAAATTGCAATTTACAATTTCATTGTTGCCGACAGAGGGGATCGGGACCCTATATATTCTCTATAAACTTTAAAGAATTAATGAAAGGTAATCAAATACAAAGATCTGGTTTACGATGATACCGTGATGTGGAGTATGGAGTGATTAGTAATTATTCTGATAGTCGTATCCATTCACGGTCTGATAGAGAAGAGTTTCGATCAATATATCAAGACGTTACTCATTAACAGTTGGATCAAGGCTCCGATATAACTTCGTAAGTCGTTAACGACTTGGACGAAAGCGTCGTATCAAAATATCGTCGTAAAAAGTCGGTATCTACACTGTAGTTTGTTTATATCTGCGTCAGCTCGACCGGGGTAGGACCACGGCCTCACAGAAGACCAGCGTAAAATAGTAGCATAGTTCTGAGTGTAGGGATCCGGAGACCTTTATTACTGGTGACGAGGCGTTCCATCTCAGTCCTCAAGGATAACAACGCATCTGCATTAGGATTTCTAGTCAAGGATGAATGTAGACGTCGTGGGACGCAGGAATCACTTGCCGTCAGGTAAGCTGTGTGTTCGTTTGTATAGGACATAAATAATTAATAAAACCCTTATTATCTTGTTTATCCTCGATCCAAGGTACGATCCAAGTGAAGACAGTCGCGTTCACAAGTTACAAAATAAAATCGGTACAATTACCTACGTATCGTTGTTCCGGTAACCACGTAATTGTACGTAACGATTGCTCAAACGATTGTACACTATTAAGTCACACAGTAAGTGCTCTGCACGAGTTTTACACAATAACTTGAACGGGTAATGGCTGAATGAAGAATTTTTATTGTACTGAGGGTGACAAATGAGCACACATTTCACGTGACGGTAAGTGATTACTGAATTCTCACGGCACCTAAATTTTTTTTTATTACATTGAGAGTTACAAACGAGCACACAGTTCACCTGGTGTTAAGTGATTCCTGCGGCCCATGACATCTACATACATTCACCCTTGACAAGGGATCATAATGCAGATGCGTTGTCACGCTTAAGGACTGAGATTGAATGCCTCGTCTCCAGTAATATAGGTCTCCGGATCACTACACTAACCAGACGAAACACAGCAGCATTGTGCTGCTATTTCGCGCTGGTATTCTGTGATGGCGTGGTACTACCCCGGTCGTGCTGACCCTTTCATTCTACAGTTAGAAACAAACTGCACTGTGAAAACACAATTCATTCTCGAGAAGTAATTATAATGCAGATCCATTGTTATTCCTAATATAAGTCGTAAATAATAAGTTCGAATGCTTCGACAGCGATAAAAAATAATAATATATTTTTCTTAAAGGACGGCAACGACTCTGGTATTGTTAATGATCATACGTAATTTTAGGGGTTCTCCAGATCCCAACGCTGTCGTATATCAAGCGAAATACGACAGCGTTATATTGGTATTCTGCACCGTAGGTCTACCACTGTTATGTTGCTTTTAACCTACATAACATAAAGAGGTTCTTATGTTGAATTGTATGTTATGTTGTTGACAATACTAAATATTTTACAGTTGTTTTTGGTTTCGGATGCTCAAAGATCACTCACAGAAAGGCAACGTAACGTTTAGTTTGATGAATGATTGATATCATGTGTCATCAGCTGAGCTGTTTTTTTTTTTTTTGTTTGACACCAAAAAAATGATAAAAAAAAATCTTCACAATGATCAGTAAACGTGGGCGTATAAACCTTGTGTGAACCAGCCCATTGCTTCTTAGTTGATTTGGCATTGGAATTGTTAAATCCGTTCTATTAACTAGGCCAATTAACTTCAAAGTTGATTTGATCTCAGAAAAGGCATCAAGCCAATCTTCTCACTACTTACAAATAATTACTTTTAATTGATAACAATCTATACTAATATTATAAATCTGAAGGAGTTTGTTTGGTTGAACGCGATAATCTCAGGAAATATTGCTTCGAATCGATTTTTTTTTTTTTTTGTGTTGGATAGACCATTAATTAAGGCGATAGAACATCACGCTACGACCAATAGGAGCGGAGCATCAATGAAAAATGTTTTTACAAACGGGAAAAATGATACCTTTTGAAAGAATTGTTCCCCCTCTTAAAAGTTCTAAACAAAAGCGCTGATTTACATGAGACATACCAAGCATCCAGTAGTCTGCGCCGGGTACCGCTAGTCGCTTATAAAATTTCACAGAGGTACAGCCAATATGCAGAATTTTTCTATATTCACGGTTCGATCGGCCAAGATAAGACCACTTATACAATACTAGAGTGATATGACAGCATAACGGCTGTTTTATTCGGTGCGGGTAAGGATTGGAAGACCCCATTAATTGGAAGCTTCAGTTTCAGTTATCACTTACCATCGGGTAAAGCTTGAGTCAGTTTTTTTTGATGGCAATCGAGCAAACACCTCACCTGATGGTAAGTAATCAGTTACTTAGGTGTCGTGGACATCTAAGTAAGTGATTACTTCATCTTCACCAGACGTGTCGCAAATGCGTTGTCGGCCTTCAAGATTGTTTTAGGTTCTTGTCTTGAAGGTCTCTAAGTCGGTATCGGTTTGGAAACACCGCCGGCAACAGCTGACTCCGCAGAGTAGTCGCGCGTGGCAGGAAATTTCGCGTGAAGCGCACAGTGTTGGATTGCCGCTAACCATCAAGATGATGAGAATGAAATTTGAATTCTGTCGTGATGTACGATGTTTAAACTCAACGGCTGGAAATAAAATCAGAACAATACCTCAGAACACTCCTCATGGTAAATTCGGTAAAAAATGCAGAGATACAACTCTTCGCAACGCCTATGAATCAAACCGATCGTAAAGTACATGGTCATGGTCATCAACGATTCGAGCAGCTCTCGAATTTGAATGAAATGAAATGAATTTAATGCGGTCAAAAGGTAGAAGCTGGTACTGGGGTGCCCCGGCCCAGAGATGAAAACAGTAGTTTGACATAAAGAACGTCAATGGGGTATCCATTGACGTTCTTTCTTTCCTACAAACCAGGAAAATTAGGGGTGAAAAGATTATATACATGGACATATAATATAAAAACATGGATAAACCACTGAGGCAATAGCAAGTAAGTTTATACACGCAAAAATTTTAATGGACCAATCTATTGTCATTCACGTTGTGTAAGCCACATTTTACTCATCTCCGCAATTCGATTGCGTTAAAACAGTTCTTGTGAAATAATAAACAACAGAGGTCGTTTTGAAATTGGAGTATTTCCCACAAGATATTGCAAGACCCAAAAGCAGACATTTAGGCATAAACTCGTTTGCAAAGCCTATTAAAATTAGCTGTAGCTAGATTTTAGCTAAGCTGCTTTTTTTTTTTTTTTTTTTCGGGCTGATGGCCGCTGTTAGCCCCAGGGCTTTTACAGTTTCACCGGGTTGAGAGGTGACCGAGCGTTTATGGCTCTCAGTCGAGACCTCTATATATGGGTAACCAGCGCAAGGGCTCCCGAGAGGGAGCCTCGGCTTGGACCGTTACCCTGTTTCGCGAGAGCGTCTGACTCGAGGGTGCCCAAGAGGGCCGAACCTCGGCTCGGTCAGTTGCTTCTGACAGAGGATTATCTTAATTAATATCACTATTATTATTAACTACCTGTACCACCACTTCAGAATGCGTGGGCGCTGGAGAAGAAGTGGCGCAAGAAACTCCAGCAACGCTTCTATCTGTATGGACTGGAGAGAACCGGCCAGTGACATGGCGGTATCGCGAATAACTTTGTTTGCGACGCCCTCGCCGTCGGCGGGGCGATATGAGGGTGCAATGTTTGTGTGTTGTGTTTTATGAAGGGCTTGGGCCCTGGTGGTTGCGTCGTCAGGGTCGTCGAGGGCGTGCCTCGGTCTCCTACGGACGCGGGTAAATCTGTGATTCGCGATGGGATTGTAAGTGGCGGCACTTACAATCAAAGGGTTTCGGTGTGTGACGGCAGAGTCGAAATATCGGCGAAGCCTGCTTCAGGTACTGAGCTATGGTCGGCAGCTTAAGATCTATGTGTAGATTTTCGTTACGCAAGAACCACGGCGCACCGGTGGCCTTGCGCATGAAACGATTTTGTATTACCTGAAGTCGGTGAATGTGACGCGGGGAGGCATGCGCAAAGACGGGGCTTGCGTATGTCATTATGGGTCGGATGCACGCTTTGTAAAGTGTTATTTTATTACGCAGGACATTTTGCTATTTTTATTAAGTAACGGGTGCAAACGACCTAGGACGAACGCTGCTCGATTCCGTACGCGGTTGACATGCGGACCGAAGGTGAGTCTTTCATCTAATGTGACGCCTAAGTATTTGACTGTCTTTTCCCAGAGTTGGACGATCAAATAACTCTATAGTTTGGAGATGCGGCGTTTTGTTGCGCCGAGAGAAGTAAATGGCTGCACTTTTGGTGGGGTTAACCTCGATCCTCCATTTCCGAAACCATTTCCCTAAGGTGTTGGCTGCAGATTGGAGGCGTTTACAAATAGCGTCTGGTTTAAATCCAGACACGTAGAGGCCGGTGTCATCGGCGAAAAGGGCTAGCTCTACACCGCGAGTGCGCGGTATGTCGTTGGTGTAGAGTGTGTATAAAGTAGGACCTAGGACAGAGCCTTGTGGTACTCCGGCACAAATGGGGTGAACCTCGGAGCGCGTTCCCTCGACGCGGTAACGAAAGGTTCGATTTCGGAGAAAATCTCGTATGATAAGTACGAGTCGATCTGGCACACCGAGCTCATATAGTTTGTATATGAGCCCGTTGTGCCAGACCTTGTCGAAAGCTTTCGCCACGTCGAGAAAAAGTGCCCCAGTTTGGTAGCCCTGAAGAAATTTACTGAGGATGTGCTCCGTGATGCGGTGCACTTGATGTGTGCATGAGTGTTGGGTGCGAAACCCGAACTGCTCATTGATTGGCAGCCCTCGGGACAGCATGAAGTCCTTGAGGCGGGTGAGGATGAGCCTTTCATATACCTTACCCAAGACTTTGAGTAGGCTTATGGGTCGATAGGCTGATGGATCGGTTGGATGTTTTGAGGGCTTGAGAATCCCTATGACATCGGCTTCCTTCCAGGTGTTCGGGAAGGTGCCTTTGGATATGGCCGCGTTGTAGATTATCACCAGTAGGTGTAAAATGGACATGGGTAGGAGTTTCATCACCTTGTTGGTGATACCGTCGGGGCCAGGAGCCTTGCGTGGTCGCAGGTTTTAATTATGGACTCAACTTCGGTGCATGTAACTTGAGTGACGGAATCGCGAGGGGGTTCCTTACTCCTCCGGTCGACCTCGCTGTTAACCATTTCAAGGTGAGCGGCGTCGATCGGTAGGGTGCTCGGTGAGCATTGGAGCTCGAGATTGTCAGCCAGACATTCGGCTTTCTCTTCGTCTAAGAAGGCGGGTGGTTTATTAGGACGCGCTAAGGGAGGCATTGTTTGGGCGGTGCCCCCTTTTAGGGATTTGGGAAGTCGCCAGTAGGCGAGATGGGAAGGTTCGATGTTAGAGGTGATTATCCACCGATCGTTCCTATACTGGGCTATGCGTGATCGGATTTCACGCTGAAGGGTACGTAGCACCAGCCGGTTACTTTCAGTGGGATATAAGTCGTGGGCACGAGTCGCCGCATTCTTGCGCCTCATTAGGTCCTTTATGTCGTTTGGCAGGGTCCATCGGTGGTCTTCCACCGAGGGAACCTGCCTCGAACAATCCACGATTACGGTCTGGATGTGCCTAGTGAGGGCATGAACTGCGAGGTTCGTGTCGTTGACTGAAGATATGTTCCTAGGAATAGCATCTAGGTGCGGTGATGTGGCTTCCCTCAGGGCGTTCCTGAGTCGGTGCCAGTCTACAATGGTTTTGGTGGAGGGTGAGGTTGGGGCGGAGGGCCTAACCGAAGAAGAACGGGGCGATGATCGGAAGCGAGCTCATGGATTACCTCTATGCCTTGGAAGGCGAGATTGATGTTCTTACAGATGGCAATATCAAGCACGTCCGGTGCGTGACCCAATATGTATGGAAAATGGGTAGGCGTAGTAGGCGCTACGACGTCGAAGTCGAGTGCGTCGCTTAGCGAGTCTAAAGCCAACCCCGGGGTTGATTTTAGTTGCATTCCACCGAGTGTGCTTGCTATTGAAATCTCCTGCCAAAATGACTGAGTTTCCAAGGAAAGGAGCGCCACGAAGTCGCTTCGTAATACTTGTGCGTCACGTCTGCAAGGCAGGTAGACGGACGCGATTGTGATGGGGGCGTGGCCGGTCATGGCTAGCTGACAGACCGAGGCTTCTAGGAAGGTTAGGGTTGGCGTATCGACGGGCACGCAGTGCAAGGACTTTATAGTAGATGAGAGTTCCGCCATTAGCGGCGGAAGTTCTATCATTCTAATGATGTTATAATTCGCGATGTTGGGATTGCGAGTGTGCGGTTTGAGGAATGTCTCTTGCACTAGGAGCACGTCGACTTGGTGATCGCGAACAAAATTGAAGATTTCGTCGCGTTGATTATTAATACCGTTCGCGTTAAAAATGCGACGTTAAGGGAACGCGGTTTTACTCTGCCGTTATAAAGGCCCTCTATGCTTGAAAATTGACGATGGCTGACACTACATGTTGGTAGCGCATTGTGGCAGCAATCCTGATTTCGGGCTTGCCATTGGAGTCCCTTAGGGCTTTTGCAAGGGCTGAGACGTCGGCGCCGTTGAAAACGGCGGCGAAGCGACACACAAGGTCGAGGTCGCTTTCGTTAACCGGCCGTCCGGCTGATGGAGGGGGCTGCTCAACCGGTTGAGCGACGGTCACTACGCCAGTAGGTTTCCATGCGGGACGTAGAGGACGAACAGGAGCGAGAATAGGCGCGGGAGCGGCGATCGGTGTAGCTACCTTAGGTGCGACTTTAAGTGCCGGGCGTTTCGGCTTGGGAGCCTTTGGGCAGCCAAGGTAATTGGCTGTGTGTCCCTCTGAGTTGCACAGGACACATGCGGGGGGCCCGAAAGCAGCCAAAAGGGCCTTGTCCTTGGGTCTCGGACAGTCGGTGGTGCCATGGTCACCCAGGCACTTTACGCATCTGGGTTTCCCGAAGCAGTTGCGAGCAGAGTGGCCATATAACTGGCATTTGTGGCACTGGCCCGGAGGGCCATTTTTATGAGGGCGCTCTATTGTGAGCCCAGAAAGGTGGCAGCACGTTTTCAGGTTAAATACCTGCTTCCCTGCCTCGGACCTTTCGAGGGCCACAATTACCATGTTGAATGGCTTTTTGTTATGCCCACTGTACATCCTATGCACGGATAGGACGGGTAAATTCTGAGCCTGGAGGTCCTCTTTGATGAGGTCTGCGGGGATTTCCCGCGGAAGGTTTTAATAACCACTCTAAGTTGGCGCTCTTCTGCCAGGGTGTAGGTGTGAAAGAATACACCTTTGTCTTGTAAGTAGCGGGTGACCGCTCTATGGTCATCCGTGGTTTCTAGCTGCAGTTTAATGCCTACAGCGGTGGGGATCGCTTGATATTTGTAGCGATTGGAAAGGGCCGATACGACAATCGGCCATTTATCTTGTGCCTGTATGAAGACAGGCGGCGGGCGTTCGATGGCTGTGAGACAGCCGAAGTTTGGGGAGCCAGTAGTGGAGCGCTGAGGAGCGGCGGGGCTTGCTGTGAGGCTGCAGAGGGGTGCCATGGGGTTGGGCCACAGATGTCGATAGCCGGGGAGAGGGACATCGCTTTCCCGTTTTTCGCCTTGGGTGGCGGCGTCGGGGCGGGTGAAGCTCGCTTTTTCGCTTCTTTTCCACCAGCGTGAAGTTACTGGTGTCTTGCGGGAGGTCCTCGGGGACGAAGGGCTATCTAGCTCCATTTCGGAGACCGAGGAGGACGATGAGGCAGAGGCCCTTGAGGAGGACCTTGAGGGTGATTTTGCCTCCGGTAGGGGTTGCTCTTTATAATGTCTTCGAAGACATCGGGGTATTTACTCTTCAGGCAGCTGACCAAGTGTACAAGGAAATCCATTGTTGGATTCTCCATTGTACACAAATTTTATTAATATAACTACTATTACGCGGGATGTGGCCTCCGGTGGGGTGCCGGGGTGAGTAGCCTACTTCCCTCCTGCCGGGTATAGGCAGGAGGATGTGTGCCTAGTTGTGTAGCCCTAGTGCGTCCAAGTGCCAATCTTATTTGTGCACTTGGGTGTGTGCTTAGAGCTAACTAAAATACGCGTGAGACAATTATAAGTCTAGCGGGTTGGTCAACCTTGGCTGGGGCACTACCCAAGGCCAAGTTTACGTTGACTCCTTCCGCTATCTTGCGTTTCCCAGAAGGGGAACCGCGGGCGTACGGGGCTTGCCCTACACTAGCTTAGTTAACACCGCAAGGTATCCACTAGTATAACCACCCAGGTGGCTTTACAATAGCTTTCTTGGAAACTAAATTCCGATCACAATAGCAACAGCAATAAAAATTGCTCGGTGTATTGTTCTCGGAACAATGGATGCGCAGGTGGCTTGCTCGGGGGCAGGTAGCTCGGGACGATCGTGGCGGGGAGCCGGGCGACCGTTCTCGGCGACTGCTGAGCGTCGAATGAGCTAAGCTGCGAACGGGTCGGCTTCACCGGGGGTTTAAGCCCTAACGCCCAGAGTAATTGTTAGACACAAATCATTTGGTAGATGCGAGTTTCCCTGTAATAATTCAAGACCTATAAAAACACACATTGGCTAAAGCTTAAGCTTCTTTTAGAATTGGATTCGTATATTTAGCTTAACAAATATCCGATAATACTATTATAATGAATTCTAATATTATTTTTATTACGTACGCTCTGGATTTGGATTTTCGGATACAATTAAACCTATCGTACATGCTATGTGAAACTACGCCCTAAAAAAAAACAACACACGAGCACAAAGTTCACCTTATGGTAAGTGATTACTGGGGTCCAAGAATCTGCATTCATCCTTGAAAAGGAATCATAATGTAGATGCGTTGTCACCCTTGAGGACTGAGATGGAATGCCTCGACACCAGTCGTAAAAGTGTCCGGATCCCTACACTCAGACGGAACACAGCAGGATTATGTTGGTATTTCACGCTGGTGTTCTGTGCGTGGACGTGATCCTTCCGTGGTCGAGCTAACCCATTAATTCTGCAGCTAGAAACAAACTGCAGCTTAGCTCTATCATTGTAGCAAAAATGGCTTAACTTGATTATGGTAGAATGAAGCTATCACAAAATACTGAAAGAATAGAAATCTGTTTCCCCGATGTGTCCACAGCCTAACGTAAAGACAGACAACAGACGCGACAGCAATATCTGATTGCAGAGAACGTTTACCTGCACGCGAGGAAAGCTAAATTGCTTTATGCTTTGCATACTTTGTGAAGTCGAAGAGGGACGGGCGATAGGCGATTTGTTTGCGAAGCAATCTTGAATGGGTTAGTGCAGCGATGTAGTTGGAAATTTCTTTTGTCTAGACTTAGCTTTAGCAATAAGGAAATATGTTGGGAAGATCGTTAAAAAAACAGAAATCATTCGTAAATAAAAGTAAAATAGCCTATTTATATATGTGAAGTATAAGTATGTAGGTATGAATATATATATATGTATATGTGTATATATATATATATATATATATATTATATATTCATACCTACATACTTATGCGATACAACGTTGCGATGGTAGTCTGAACTAACGTTTCCCAAGCTGGCTGTAGTGCATATCGATAATACTTTTCAGACCGATGGGATGACGTAAGTAATACATTATTCATATCTTATCATAACGGATGTGTGAGGGTGACGACGATTGTAAATCATGTTTGCGTAAATGCTTATGGGATTACAAAGTAATACCCTCGATCTGCCATCTCTTTCTTTTCTCCGCTTCTTAATGCTTGTTAGGGGTTGAGACCTAACTCAAAAATTATGAAACTAGCAGACACGCAACGCCCCTTATTGGGTTTAATATTGGCAATATTATTGCCCATGTGAGTGAGTGAGAAAGAGAACAAGTGATAGAAAGTGAATAGACCAATATTTATTACTAAATCGATATTAAATATTTGCTATATAAATATTTTCTAATATATTAAAACTATTTATATGTTACGATTGTAAATAATGTTTGTGTTAATGCTTATGGGATTATAAAACAATACACATCGATCGACTATCTCTTTCTACTTTGAAGCGAAGCTTCTTAATGCTCGTTCGGGATAGGAGCTTTACTCACAAATAATGAAACGAACTTAAAGACGCAACGCACCTTATTGGTCTAGGCATATTATTGCCCATATGAGTGAGAGAGACAGACTCTTTTAATAAATCAATATCAAATAAACTGTTTTTAACTAAAATGTCATTTTATGGTTTTGATTGTAGTGCAGTAAAATGGTATTTGAAAACTATCTCATAGATCGTTACCAATGTGTTGAAATTACTATGAGTAACTCTCAACGTCTTCGCTCTGCTCTTGGGCCTTTAACAAGAGGCACTCCGCAAGGTACAATTATATCCCCCTTGATTTTTATACTATACACCACTGAAATAGTGAGTTTGTATACAGCACTGTAAGTTTCACTTATACGCAGATGATCTATACATCTCATTTCCACCAAGTGAGCTAGATTCAGCGATACAGGACTTAAATTCAAATCTTAATAGTATAAAACAATGGTTAGATAATAATTGTCTTGTCCTGAATCCACATAAATCTAAATATATAATACTTGGATCGAGAAACAGCTTTAGCAAAGTTCCTTGTCATTGTGACGTGACGATAGGCTCGCAACTGGACCCAGACTTACGCTACGAAAACTTTGTTTCAAAGACGGTACTGTTTTTATAGATTAAAAGTCCTGTATAAAATTCCGCAATTCCTTAGCATTGAACTTCGCAAAAAGCTGGTCGAGTCCCTAGTTCTATCAAAATTGAACTATGCAGATATTGTATATGGCCCACGAATATATGCTCGAACAGGGACACTAGTCCGGCGAGTACAAAATGCCTGCGCACGTTTTTGCTTTGCAATTCCACCGCGGTGCCACATTACTTACGCCTTTCTTCGACCAACATAACATCATCAAAATGGAACACCGCAGGAAAATTCACTTCGCCTGTCTGCAATTTGTTTTTTTATACTTACTATATAGTATAAGAGTACCATACGCCCCGATACCTAGAACGTTAGACTTCAATGGATAGGGGAGGGAAGGCGTCGTGCGACCCTGGAAAGCTACCAAAAACTCGCTACACATAAGCACACGTCAGCAGCCTTTAGAGGAAGCTTCATATATGCAGCGGCAAATTGTTGGAATAATATTCCACTACCGATTAGAGTTTTAAAAGTCAAAGGCACATTCCGAAAAAAATTAAAAGAGTTTCTACTTAATATCCAAAAGGAAGAATAATGTGTTGCCGCTGTGTTGGCCAGAATAAAACTATTTTAATTGGTTTTATATTCAATAAAATTGTTTATATAATTTTTACTATACGAATTGTAGGCTTAAAGAATTTTTAATTATATTGTTTGTTATATATTAGAATGATGCGTCTGTTGTATTTTAAACTTTATATCCTTTAGTTATTTTAGAATCTATTTCAATGCGTTATGAACCAATTTATAATTTGTCATAGGCGGATAGGAAGTAATTTAATAGGTGTCAGCAGAATACCAGCGTTGGCTAATACCATCACAATGCTCAGCTGAAACCCTATCGATCCGGCATCCGCAATGTTTTAGAGTATATTTTAGATTATAAGTACGAGTATATGTTTAATTTATGAGATATACCTTTTATTTTAATTTTTCTACGTATCTTTAAGTTGTTACCTGTTATTGTTACCTATGCAACCTTACCTTTTTCAATTACTGAATTTATTAAATGAGTTATTTATTTAAATAATTCCTATTTATATACTTTCATTTAAATTTTTTATACGTAGCATTTATGACCTGGAGATTACGTACAATGTGAGAGAAGCTTCGCTTCTGTCAAGCACCTCACTTTTTAATGTGATCCGATTTAAGATAAATTTTTCGGGTTCGAGCATTTGACAGTGGTAGAGCTACATTACAGTTTGTTTCTAACTGCATAATGAATAGCTCAGCTCGACCGGAATATGAACACGCCCTCACAGAATACCGGCATAAAATAGCAGCATAAAGCTGCTGTGTTTCGTCTGGTTATTACTTACTGGCGACGAGGCATTCCATCTCAGTCCTCAAGGGTGACAACGCATCATCTGCATTATGATTCCTTGTCAAGGATGAATGTGTAGATGTCACGGGTCGCAGGTATCACTTGACATCAGGTGAACTGTGTGCTCGTTTGTAACTATCAACGTCATTAAAAAAAAAAAACTAAAGAGTATAATTTGTTCATTGCATATTATTGCTGGCTACCTGGAATTTAGTTTTTTTTTTAATTTAGGAGCTGCGATTTAGTAGATCGCACGGATCTCTGACCTAGGTATATACACTAACCGGATATAACAATAACTTAACGGCATCATCCACTTACCCGTATATATCTGTCCAAATCAGCAGGTATTATTGCCTCGGGATTATCCTCGGGATTTTCTTTCAACTCTCTGTTATGTTCAGGTGGATTCACATGATTATGTTCCGACAATACTCTATCATTCGAGAACTGCAGTCGCCTCTTGCCACTTGTATTGTTTTCTTTGTCTTCTTCTACATTCTAGAACAAAAACGTGTCACTTTTAATTGAAAACGGGGAAAGCAGATGAACGTTTCAAATCCAATCACCGAGTAATGAGTATCACACCCTCGCAGAGTGCCAGCGTGAATTTGCACCATAACGCGGCTATATTTCGTTTGGCGAGTGTAGGTTGCCGGAGATCCTCAGGGTAGATCCACACAGTCCTCAGGGGTGACATGCACCATGCACAAACCTTTGTCAAGAATAGTATATAGGTGTTCATGGATTTGCAGTTATCACTTGGCATCAGGTGAAATTGTGCTTGCAACTCCTTGAAGGTTCAAACACGTATAAGCAAACTTGATCTTATGCCGTAATGAGGCTGTAATGAAGATGGCCCAAGATCTTGATTTGTGACATTCCGTGTTGACCAGTGTGTTGTTTAGAAGTGGGTTGAGATTAGATAAAAATTAAAAAAAAAACTTGTTTTACACTTACCATATATATAATTTATATATGCATTTGCGTGTGTAAGCGGGAACGATTGAGCGAATTATCGAATGATTAAGAAGTGATCGATCACTCGATTGAGTGAGTGGTCGGGTGAATGCTTGAGTGGACTGTGAGGGTGTATGTTCGATTGAGCGACCTATCGAGTCACCGATTCGGCACCGATCGAGTGAGTGAGAAAATGAATGAGTGAAAGCTCGATCTAACGACCGATCCAGCGATGAGTGCGTTGTCGCACCTGAGGACCAAAATTCAATGCCTCGTTACTACTAGGAACCAAGTTTCAGGAACCCTAAACTCATCAAACCAAATATAGCAGTGTTATGCTATTATTACACACTGGTATGTAATCCGTTATGCGGATGAGTCGAACCATTCGTTAGTATCTAGATGGAGCGTGAGTCTAATAGTGTAAAAACCATTCTAAATCACGATAAAACATTATTGTTAACTGGCAACACATAGGCGCCCAGCGGTTGTGACGTACAACAAATACTATACCTAATGATATTTTAGTAATTTACCTATACCTTATTATATATCTAAAATTCATAATAAGTTAATCATCATATTAATTTGGCGTTGTAAACAATAATTTCACTTTATCAGTTTGTAATCTGGCTTCTAATTAATATTGTATAAATCGGGTGGGGACGCGCCATTGTGGCGGTATTTCTCGTACGAGTAATTCCTTGCTCATGGTTACGCACGCTGTCTGAATAAAAAGTATATTCTCTAATTCTTATAATTTAAGTAAACAACCTGTATATACACATACCAATGATCGACTTACGCGTCGTATCTAATCTCTATATCCACCACTGGGCTACGCAGCGGGCTGGCGGACATCCCAAAACATTTTTTTTATCTCTTAGACATGCGGGTTTCCTCAATATGTTTACCTCCACCGCCGTGAACTCGGTAAGTCAGCATTTTAAATTGTAATTCAAAATTTATCGGTACCGACTATGTCTAAAATCTGTTTAGCTCGCGTGCCGTGAAATTAAAAAAGTCTACGAACGCCCCGACAATAAGATACGGCTTGAATAATGTCTTTTATTATTTTCCACATCATAATAATCATTTTAATGCCACTTAAAAAGAATTTACAAAAACATAATCAAGTTTATAGTTAAAATCATCTAGGCGCTTATTAAGAGCAAACATAAGAGAACATTTTTTTTCGGGCTGATGGCCGCTGTTAGCCCGAGGGCTTTTACAGTTTCACCGGGTTGAGAGGTGACCGAGCGCTTATGGCGCTCAGTCGAGACCTCTATTAGTGGGTAACCAGCACAAGGGTTCCCGAGAAGGAACCTCGGCTTGGTCCGTTACCCTGCGCGTGAATTCGAAGTTGCCCGAGAGTGCCGAACCTCAGTCGGCTCAGTCAGTTGCTGGTTTATGCTAGATATTATTTTAAAAACAAAATTCAAACTACAAAATAATAACACGGATGTACGTTAAGCTTTATTCTTATTTTTCTTACATAATATTTGTGTGTTTGTTAGACGACTTGTATGTTGACGTTAATGAGTTGCCAGTTTCATTAAAAAAAAACGGGAAGGTAAAAAGAATATTACGGCGAATTTTTAACCCTGTCTAATTTTATGCCGATTCTCTCTTTTGATCTCTGACATACAATGGTGATCGTACTTATTTATTAGGTTTATCAACATTTCTTTTTATAGTATAGGCGGCAAACAAGCATGCAGCTCACCTGATGGTACGTAATCAACACAAGAAGAGTCGCAAATGCGTTGTCCGCCTTTAAGAAAGGCATCGGCTCTTTTCTTGAAGGTCCCTAAGTCGGTATCGGTTCGGAAACACCGCTGGCGACAGCTGATTCCACAGAGTAGTTGTGCGTGGCAGGAAATTTCGCGTGAAGCGCACAGTGGTGGATTGCCAACCATCGAGATGATGAGGATGAAATTTTGAAGTCTGTAGTGATGTACGATGTTTAAACTCGGCGGCTGAAATTGATCCGAACAACTCCTCAGTATACTCCCCATGGTAAATTCGGTAAAAAATGCAAAGAGATGCAACATCTCTTCGCAACGGCAGTGAATCAAGCCTATCGGAAAGTGTTTGGTCATCAACGATTCAAGTTCCGCTATCCGTTGGATGCGGTCAAACGGAAGAAGCTGGAAATGGGGTGCCCCGGCCCAGAGATGAGAACAGTATTCCATGTGAGGCGACAAGTTGCAAACAGTGAGCCGACATGAAATACTGTCTCGCTCTATTAAGCACGCCCAGTTTTTATAAGCCAATTTGGCCTTACCCTCCAAGTGACCGCGCAACTGTACGTCGCTTGATATATCAACGCCAAGGATTCCGATACCAGCTGAGGTGGCTAGGGTAGTGTTTCCAAAGTTAGAAGATGCGAATCATGCAAAGGGAATCTTTTTAGCTGTAAACGCGCAAACTTGAGTCTTCGTGGGGTTATATTGGACTAGATTTTGTCGGCCCCAATCTGAAACTTTGTTTAACACAGTCTCGACTTCAGACGCAAGTTCCGGCACTCATTGACGTTCTCTCGAGAAATATTGGCACGGCCAGTGTATAACGCAACCCCGTGCTGTCATCCGCATAGCAGTGAATGTTATTATTTTTCAACGTGTCATTGATATGCAGAAGAAACAAGGTAGAACACGGCACACAGCCTTGTGGAACACCAGCTAACACTGGTTTGGAGTCAGAGCATGCACCGTCTACTACGACTTTGATGCTACGGTCCGAGAGAAAACTGGTGACCCACTTGCATAATTTCTCGGGAGGCCCATAGCAAAGAAGCCTCGAAAGGAGCGCTCTGTGCCAAACCCGATCGAAGGCCTTCGCTACGTCCAGACTAACCGCCAAGGCCTTCGACTGGACTGCCTTCGCCCATCGATGAGTCAAGTAGACCAGAAGGTCACCAGCTGAGCGACCCCGACGGAAACCGTACTGGCGGTCACTAATCAGCTCGTGTTCTTGTAGGTATCTCATGAGCTGGCAATTTGCTTACACCGAAGACGTACATATGTAATTGAATAATATAATTATACATTTGTAAATGTATAATTATACATAATTAATAGATTTCAAGTGTAACAATTATTTATAAGTAAAACTCAAATACATAAAAAAATTTAAGATTTTTTTTTAAGTTTTAAGTGATCGCGCTTGGACTAGCAGAGTAAAGTAAATATACATTTTTTTATTGAATACTATATATTATTATTAGTATTGTCCGACGGCCGCGTGGTGTAGTGGTGGAGTACGTAGCTGATGCGTCGCGGGTTCAATTCCCAGCCGTACAATATTTGAGTTTCAAAAATTGTGTTCTTTTCAGTGTGTGTGTTGTATGTATGTACAGTGTCGCTGACTCTGCATCCGAACCTTCCTCCGGTATTGGAACGAAGTCCGCCACGCGAATCCATTGCGGATTGATTTGTTGCGAATTCATTTCTTAAACATGCCGATTTCCTCACGACGTTTCCCATCACCGTGATAAATGAGTATTTGAAATTGCAAATAGCAATTTCATCGGTGCCTACACCGGGGATCGAACTCGATTTGCAAGCGAAACCGATTAAAGCGAGCACAAAACAACTATAAAGGCTCGGCAAACGTATTTGCGACTCCTCTGGTGTCGTGCATGTGGTGGCATGCTCGTGCAAACTATTCTTAAAAAAAAAAAAAAACAGCAAGTCTATATTATATATATATATATATATATATATATATATATGTATACTGAAGTATATATTACGTTTATATTATTCTGTAAGAATTAAATGACTTCATAAGAAATTGTATATTGTTTTGTTCATCGATATATACTTCTTGGCTTATTATGCTGTATCTACTAGCAACATAGTTTGTTGGTAGATACAGCATGAACGCGTAGACACGGCACTCACAAACCACCAGCGTAGAATAGTATCTATTAAGCTGTTGTTTCTTTCGATGTAGTACTTTAGTGATAATAAAGCATAACTACTTGGTGGAGACAGTTGACGCAAAAAACCTAATCTTTATGCCGGCAACGCAACGTTCTTGTGTTGAGATTTTTTGACATGAACGTTTTTTTTTTCTATAACTTATTTATTATAAGAGCGCAGACCATGGTAAGTGATAATCACGGCTCATGACATCTACACAAATTCTAAACTAAGAATGTTTAGAATTTATCTTTATATATTATTAATATTATCACATATATAAATAAATAATAAACATTACATATTTATCATATATTTATTATCGAATTTACCATGGGGATTGTTCTGAGGAGTTGTTCTGATTAATTTCAGCCGCCGAGTTAAAACGTCATACATCTAGAAACAATTTAAAAAAAAACGTGCGAAATTTTATCTCATGTGTAAAGGTATATGAGGCTCTTTTCATGAAGGTCCCTAAATCATATTGGATCAGAAATACCGCTGGCGACATTTAATAATAACAATTATCTGATCCATAATTGATTTTAAGGTTTTTTCAATTTTGTTAGTTACTAATTAATAATATTACTATAATAATTACCAAACAATGAACAACATATTCAAATCTAACACACAAATATTTAAAGAATGTAGAGTAATCTTGAGCATTCTTATTTTTTGTTACTTGTAGCTTAAATGGGTCAGGTCGACATGAAGGATCATGCCATCACTGAATACCAGCATAAACCAGCTTGATGCTGCTTTGTATGGTAAATGTAGGAAACCGGTAACCTGATATAGATAACAAGGCATTCCATACAAGTCCCCAAGTGTGACAATAAAACAAAAGTCTATTTACTTTTTATTCACATTCAGTTAGACAAGGATAACAAAAGCTATTGTTTCTCCTGGAGTCAAGTCACAAATGTTTAGACATGTGTTTTTATATTTAAAATCTGTGTGTCTGTGTATCTGTATGATCCATTATATTTCAACCCACACCTGCTAGTCAGAAAAGCCATCATAAAGACAGCTTAACCACAGGGATATCATCACATTATTGACTTCAACTCCTTATATACTTTTTTATTTAAGTAAGGTCTTAAGTGTTATAGAGTCATAATCCAAATACATTGCCACCCCATGAGGATAAAATAAGAAGCTTTGTAATCAATAATATTGTCTCCTTATGTCTCCATACTTCTATTTTATGTATTTTGTGAAAGGGTTAAGGCTTCACAGGTTTCCGATTGTATAACAAATAAATTAACTGCAAAATTTAGTTTACCAATTATCTTCTTTTTCATGCATATAACAGTGCAATTTGGAGGTAGGTTTAAAAGCCCTATACCTATTATATTATATCCAGATACTTTAGTATTAAATCAATTTAGACATCTGTGATTGTCCATACAAGTATTGATTATTGTTAAGCTTTTGCTTTGAGTGCTTAATTTTTTCCATATAATGCAAACTAATTAGTACATATAAAATTATTATATGTACTAATTACTTTACTAATTAGATTATATTTTAGTTGTTACCACAAGAGTTCTAAATAAAATAAATTTAAATTAAACTATATTTTATTTACATTAAGCGGTACAAACCTAAGGTACTCCAATAATTTTCTTGTTACTAGTTCTTATACGTCGTTAAAACAACACAAAATAAAAGTTATAAACTGTAGAATGGTAATTTCAGCGAATTATATTTAATATTCTGCTTATTAATTCACAATACAAACAACCGGCACCAGCAGTAACGGATACACATTTGCGACTGAATCGATAGAATGCCGTCTGTTAACTGAGTCTGACAGCTAACTGCGGCTGGAACCGCTGAAAATCGATACCATCATATGGCTGAAATATGCAACAAGTTCTTACTTACATTTTGCGGCGATCGCGTTAATCCTAAAACTGTTTTCTCCTTCTCTATTTCAAGCCTTTTCTCTGTAATTAGCCTTTCTAAATCCGTAGAGGATAACATTGTTCGGCGGTGAGAAAGTTTCACAATGGCGGGAAATAAACGTAAACACTACAAGTAAATGTCGTTATTAAGTTATTTATCTTCGGTTTAATACAATCCTTTAACAACATTAACTTTTTATCACAAATTATGAACTAATTTTATTTTAATTAATACGTAAGACTGTAAGTGTAAATTAAATGAAAGCCGTTGTGAATGACATATTTTGAATTTGATTTGTTTTGACTTTTCGGTAGATTTTTACTTTTTGTTTGAAAAAAAGTCGAAGGCAAAAGAACTTATGGTACACACTTCTATTCTAAAACAATAATAACATTAAATATTGTATTATTAAATTTTGATAAATATTTTATAAAATAATAATTTAAGACATATACCTTAATATTGGTATAATCATCATAATGACAATGATTGATATAGTTATTGATATAAGATATTGATGATTTCTCTAACTGTTACCAGTATTCACTAGTTTTTATTCAATGTATTTCGATAGAAAATAGAATTTCCCGTCATAAATTTTCATTCATAAATTATACATGAATATCTACTTTATTACATACACACCTATTTATACTTTATAACAAATGTGAAGTTATTTTATTACGATATATTTAATAGTTCTGATACAAACTATATATTATAAAAAATTTAAGGCATAATTATTCTCTATGTCGAATATGATAATAAATACACATTGACTTCATAACAATGTAAAATAATCGTTGATTAAAAAATCAGTAATGACTTTAGATACTTAGGCGACCTTAATAGATTTTGAAGTATAGAAACTACGTAGGCACATCCTTAGTCGGCAATAGCCTCCATCCCTAGAATCTCTACGTCATAGTGTCGGTGTCGCTGTTATCTTAAAAGTAACTTTTAAATTAGAGGTTACGAAGTTTTAAGATAAAATAGTATGTAATAGTGAAAAGTTTTGAAGAAGTAGTGTATATAGTAGTAGACGAACCATCCCACGTCAAATTACATATTTTAACAATAGGTTGGAGTTGCTAGGATTAGCAGTATCCAAATTTGAGCCTGGCTATAAGATTTCTAAATACGTAGACCCGATAATCCGTTAGGATTTTTTAAGTACACGAAGTACTTTAACACGATTTTATCATCATGGATCCTGATTTTGAAAATAAGGTTGCAGAGCTGAAAAGCAAAATTAAAAGTTTCTCCGATTTTCCTAAACCAGGAATTTTATTTTGGTAAGTTTCCGATGGGTTTCATTTTGATTTTGTCAAATTAATAAATATTCATCATAGAGAGAGAGAATAAGGATTTATTTTAATTTTTAAATTTACTCTATTATACCCACAAGTTGTGGTACAAACCACCCCTCTAAAAACCCCTGCTGCTGGGTTTACATTATCAGTCACTTATCAGAAGTTGACATGTACAAACCTCTGCAAATTGCACTCATTGTTTTGACTAAACTATAGATACATGCAGAAGTTGCTCAAGTTGTTGCCCTGTTGCCACAAGGACTTAGTCACTACCCAGCTCCATTCATACCAGTCTGCTGTATCAAGGGTATACATCAGGAAACTGACGCCTTAAATGCAGGACTGGGATCAACTGCCAATAGTGTACTTCAGAGAGATACAACAGTTTTTTTGTCTCAACTTCACTGTGGAATCAGCACCTGAGAAGATTGTTATGAGAAGTTAATCTTACTCCACAATGCTCTGCCACAGACCTAAAATTGACTGCAGGACACCAACAAATACATCTTCAATTTGCTCAAGACTATCTTAATTGGAGCATTGAGCAATGGGTCAGTATTGTTCTCTGATGAGTGTAAAATATGTCTACATGGCTGTGACAGGAGAGGCAGGGTCTACAGGTGTCCTTGTAAGCAATTAGTGTAGTGCTGTTTAGCAGAAACAGTAATATATGGTGGTGGCTCCTGTATGATGTAGACTGGTATCTAATTAGAGGAAAAACTGCTCGTTTTTGTGCTTGGGCATGGCAGAGGAGGGGAGCTGACAGCTGATTAGCACATTACCGACATTGTTCATCGCAAGTATTTTTGGCGATAACTTTTTGTTAATGCTTGATAATGCCCGGTGTCGTATGTCGTGTATAAATTGTCCATTCCTAGATATATGGGCAATAGACTGCACTCAGCCAAGACATGATTTCCCTTGAGCTTATATAGAATTAGTTATAGAGAATGGTCTGGGACAGGCCAATCTATGTCCATAAGTGAAGGTGGCTTTGTTAGAGTAGTGCAGTATCAATGAAAGTATGAAGACTAATGAAGAACTGACTTCGAGCCATTTTTCAATTTGGATGCTCCCAAGTGTATTTTTTTTAAACAGTATATAAGATGTTAAAATGAGACTGAATAAAATTCCTATATTTTGTTTTAAGGGATATATTCTCAGCTATATCTGATGGACCAACATGCAAGCTGTTGCAAAGTCTTCTTATACAAACAATCAAACAGAACTTTCCTCATGTAGAAGCTTTAATAGGATTAGAAGCAAGAGGTTTTCTCTTCTCATTCTCCTTAGCTGCTGAGCTAGGTGTTGGATGTCTACCTGTTAGAAAGAAAGGAAAGCTACCTGGTGAAGTTGAGGCTTATAAATATGATTTGGAATATGGTTCGGTGAGTTAAATTTTAGTCTTCCATAGATTATATTTTTATTTGAATATGAATTCTTAATTGACTATTAACATTAAGGTTAAGTACCATAGTATGTCTTTTACAATATTGGTCCCAAGTTGTAGTCTTAGATTAGAGTCTATATTTGTTACATTTCAGGTCAGGATGTGTAATAAGTATGTCCTATATTCATAACACACTCAATGAATTATTGCATGCATAACTTCAACTACTGAAGGGAAGATATGTGAATTCCCCAGTGTTATGATGTATGTTACCGACAGACAACATCAATTGGATGATGATTGTCTCATAACAACAAGAAAATATTGCCATGGCCTAAACTGACTCCAATATCAATGTCAACCACAAGTGTCAAGAGTTTTCCTTCAACATATGCTCACGTACCAAGACCTTAAAATGGGTTAGGGTTTTTTATGTAATTGCACTAACAACTGATATGGAAGCATTTCATGCATATGATAATTTTTAGCAAAATATAAAAATGGGCCATCACATAAATGGTGCACTATTTGTCATCTTTTATAGCTATAAGAGAAGACCCATCTCTAAGAGTTGCTGACACAATTTTGTGTTTGGTGAGTTAGAGAAACCCCATTGAAGTCAATTTAAAACTAGAACTAAACAAACCAGCAACTAGTACATTCCTTATCAAATAAATGTTGAAGTTTATATTGTTAAATGAAAGTTGTGCATGGTCAATTTTCTTGGTATCCTAAAATCTCAGATTTTAATTAATATAAAATATAGTATATAAATAGAAAATAATCATAATTTCGTTTTTGATTTCATGATATTAAATAAATAATAATAAATAAATTTATTTATTGCCCTAATTATTTTTTTTTCAAAATGTTAGCTCATAAATTTATTAACCTTTAAAAAAATTTAATTTCAGGATGTGCTAGAAATACAAAAGAATACTATACGTCCCGGCTTGAAGTGCCTTATTGTAGATGATTTAATAGCGACAGGGGGATCGATCACCGCTGCCACTAAGTTGTTAAGAAATTGCGGTGCTGAAGTAATAGGTTGCATAGTTGTCATGGAGTTAATTCAACTTAAGGGTCGGAATAACATTCCAAATGGCATACCTATGTGTTCTTTGATAAAATACAACTAGTGCTATTTAGAAATATTAAAAAAAACCTTTTTAAAGAATCTTTGCCACTACATTCAATCCACAATAGCATGCAATAATATGATAATGATGATGTCTTTGTCGATTTCAAATATAGTAATATCTTCTCAATATTACCAAATTACATCAACTATGCGGGATATATGATAATGTCAGAAGCATTCGTGAAACACAGTGGTACTCACTTGGTGTGCTCTACCCTAGTCAGATGTAATGTATTCGCAATAAGATCATAGGAAGGTTCCAGATGTACACACCCAGACCAGAATATAAACAATATGAGATTCACAAATATTGTTCCTTGGCTAACAACTCAGGACACAGTTACACTGCCAGATACATGACTGATGCATATATGACAGATTTATGGGTAAATCAAATATTTGTCAATATTTATCAACTGTTAACAATAGAGGTAAAATAGTGGAAAAATATTATGGTAGCCTTATCACCACCTTGGCATAAGGGAATACTACTAACCACATTGGATTTGAGAAATGTGGATGTGTGTTTGTCTTTGTAAAAAAAACATAATGATCTTCCATTGCTATACTTGAAGGTGTTGAAAGGGAAGGAAAATTTAAAAAATTAAGAAATGTCAATGGCAAGATCATCATAAAAATGGGAAATAGATAGCGGTGGCCTTCAAAATAGGTTGATTAGCACCCAAAATCAATATATAAAAAATCTAAATATAAGAAAATTTTATCATAATTTTATTGTACATTAATAAAATTTTCTTGTATTGTAGTTTCGTTATTTTTATAGACTAATAGATACTCACAGAACACCTATTTGTATGCTATGACAAATAATAGAAAATCTTTATCACCTTGACCTTTTGGATTTTCTACAAACAAGATAGTACAGCCTGAAAATTCTTTATCCTAATCCGGTAATTGTAGTTTTTCTTGAAAAAGATTACAAATAAAACTATTAAAATTACAAATATTCCTACTAACTACTCCAACTAAACTTAAATGCTTGTCCAATGGGGGAATTGAACATATGCTTTTGTTTTGCAGACCATACCCTAAACAATTAGGCTATGGATGCTTAATTCTTAATTGACATACGATTTTTTTGTGTAACTGTATTAGTACTTAGTTCTTTAACTGATCACCAGTTAAGAATATTCAATATATTTGGTAATTCACTATAAATAAATAGGAAAGTATCTTTTTTATGTAATAAATTGTGTGAATCCTCTAAATGTTGTAAAGCTAGTTTGTTGCCAATAAAATAATATCATACAATCCAAGTACTCCTAGTGTAACAAACAAATGGAAAAAGTACCAACACATGTAAATGCAAAGTCAGGAGCATTATTTGTATTCTCAGAAGTGAAAAAATCGATGGATTTCGTTTCTTACATATAGAGAAATACCAAAAAAATCGCAATGTTTGTGACCATTGACAGATGTAATATAAGAAGTGGTATTATAAAATGTGTTTGCATAATGCTTCCAGTTTGCCTTGTTTTTGTATTGTTTTTATAATGTTTTTTTTGTAATATATTTACTTTTTTTATACTATGGTAAACAGACTATACATTTACTTAGTTATATTACTCGTATATTGTGTAAAACAGTATGTTATACTGTGCTGTCCGTAAAGTGTAAGTTAATCTTAGTTAGCCTCAAAAAATAGAACTCATATTTTTAAATCTGATATATATTAATTTTTTGATCACACTGTATACACACATATTGTAATAAATTAAAAATCTTTTACCAAATATTGAATGTTATGTATATGTAAAAATAAATTGATGAAATATTTTCTCCACACTAAATAAAACCACATATCATATAGATATTTACATACACATTTTAATTTATTAGGAGGTAGGTAGTAAAATAAGGTTATGTCAACTAGGTACTCAAAATGGTTTATATTATTTAATTATTTATTTAGATTACAAGCATATAAAAACATACAACTCATACACTCATAATTATGGGACTGAACTTAGATGTTAGATTTTTATTACAAATGTTTGCAGGAAGTACATTTAAAAGTAGACTGTTTGTATGTGCCTAATAAAGTCCATTTTTAATAACGGAGATATATGATGATGAAATGGGTGCATATAACTTCTAACTATATACATTCACTCTATTAAATTCACAGTTATTTCGTTTGTTTGTTAAGGAAAAAAAAAATATTATTACTATAACTACTATTGATATCTTGAGTGTAATCTTTAACAAGTTTTTTAAAAAAAAAACAGATACACAATTATTGACAAAAGAAAATGATGTTCAAATGAGCACAAACTCAAACTTTTATTTGGTGAATTTGTTTATATTAATTATGTAAAAAATTTAAAATTTTCGGACGCATTTAGACGCTGCATGTGTACTGATTTTTTTATAACAATTCTATTTCGAGTTTTTGTGAAAAAACATAACTTATTGTATATGTCTATGGAGAGTAGAGGTAAAGAGGAGTATCTCATATGGATCTTCTACCGAAAAGCAAATAAAAATTCACTCTTATTAACTCAGTATCTTAAGTGCTCGCGCAGTCAGGATTGTCGTTTAATGTCGTTAATAATAATAATTTAGTTCCGTCAGAAGCAACTGACCGAGCCGAGGTTCGGCCCTCTAGAGCACCCTCGCGTCAGTTTCATTCGCGCTCAGGGTAACGGCGCAAGCCGAGGCTCTCTCGGGAATCCTTGTGCTAGTTACCCGTTAATAAAGATTTCGGCTGAGTGCCCTATGCGCTCGGCTACCTTTCAACCGGGTGAAGCTGTAAAAGCCCTCGAGCTAACAGTGGCCATCAGTCATTAAAAAAAAGTGCTCGTTGTTAATGTACGCGGTATGCGGTTTTTTGCACACATTTTTTGTTAACACGTTGGGAGTCGCTAAAATATTTTTCCCAATTAATTTGTTAATATTACAAACAGTTACATATTTTTTTCTCTTTTGTTTTAATTAAACGATAAGATAGTCTAGCATTATGATATACTACAATGAAATTATGAAAATACTAATTTTTGCAGGCGATGTGCAAAATTACTGAATTTTAACAATTTTATACTTAAAAAACAATAGTTGGATGCGTTTTGATTTTTTCGTATAATTTTATGTTTGATTTTTATTCCTAGCTTACTATTCTTGAGGTGCTAAATGTTTTTTTATTCCAGATTGATCTTATATACTTAAATATACAACTAAGAAATACGCTCAATTTATACATAAATCATATTTTTTATAAATGTCTAATTTAATAAGAGTTGTTCATTATTCCGGATTTTTTAACAATAATTATTTTTTTGTTTAATAAATAAAAAGGGAGAAAGAAAGATTTTGTTTTATTGAGAACTCTTAATAAATAAAAACAGAAACGTAAATTATAAATATAGTTAAATAAAATAAAGAAAACAAAAGTGGCATAGCTTTAAAAAATAAAACCGTCGTCACAATCTAAATTGAAATTATCGTTCCGAATATACGGATTTCTCTATAGATTTAGCGATATCTTTGTCTTTTGGGTTTTCGTGGCTATTCGTAGGTGTAAGACCATCCGTGGAGCTAACTTTTGATTCGGTGGTTATTGATTCATTGCTACGCTCTTGAATACCTTTTTCCTTATTTGGTTCCTTAGTTTCTCTAGCTTTCAGCCGATCTTCAGAATTATTCGTATGTATTTGACTTTCTGTAGTACTTTGATCAGCATTTTTCGCTAATATTCTTGGAGTTTGTTTGAGGTATTTGCTACCTGTTTTATCGACTGTGACGGAAGAAGAAATTGAAGTTTTGTTATCTATGGTATCGGCCTTTTGAATATCTGTAAAGGTAGGTTTAATGTCCGCAGTCGTACCCCGACGGGCTCTTTGTTTTCCTTTAGAAGCGACATTGGTTTCTGTTACGGTTTTTGCATTAACAGAATTCTCTACTTTAGGGTTTAGTCCAATAGGAACATGGACGTTTTTTTGTGATTCAGTTGTAGATATACTAGCCAAAGTGTCAAGAGTAGGTTTTGGGTCGATAGAAGATGTTTTTTCAGTGCCCTTTTTGGTATCACCGACGGTATCCCGAGTATTTCTTTCCTTATCTTTAGTTTCTACGGGGAGTCTTTTGAAATTATCGTCTTTTTTAGTATTCTCGTTAACAGAGGGAATTTCAATTGGTATTTTCAGGCTACTGTCAGTTCCATTGACTTCCAAAGGACTTTTCTGGTTAATACCAGATTTCAATGTAGCCGCTGTGGATGAGCGTTGGATATCAGTCGATGTTTGTGAGGAATGTTTTTTGTCATTTTTGATATCCCTTGCGTTTCTTTTCTTTTCTATTATTGGTCCGGAAGTGCTTGATTGCTCAGTTATTATAGCGACAGGTGCATCAGATTTAACTTCGTGCTTTTCAGTGATTGTTTCTGTTTTGATTGGTACTCCATTTCCGATGAATTTAGGGACATTTGTAGTGCTAGGTTCCACGGAGTCAATGTTACGACCACTCGATGATTTTAACGATTCAATGTTTATGGGTAAAGAAGTTGAAATTTTGTTGATTTTTGTATTCGCATCACCGCTGTGTGCACCTAAATAAGCATTATTGTGTGCAGTTCTACCAGGAATGTAATGTCCTCTGAATTCATTATTTTGGTTATGATCTTCGCTTAATTGTGTAGAAGGTTCACTGTTACGATTGTATGGATGAAATTTATTTTGGTTGTTATCGTAATTACTCCCGGCGTTGTTGAGGCTATTCGCTTTGCCATTTTCTTGATGACGGTCATGCGCTGAGCTACTCATGGGATTTATTTTATCTGCTTGTTCCTGCGTATTTGTATCTCGACGGACTCTTTCCTTTTCTTTATTAGCTTGAGTTGTTTCTGTTGTGATTTTTCCACTTACAGAATCTGCCGCTCTAGATTTAAGTCCAATAGGGGCTGTTTTTGGGGGTACAGCAGTAGTTGCTCTAGTCGAAGTATTAAGAATAAGTTTTGGCTCGGTAAAAGATACTTTTTCATTGTCTTTTTTAGAATCACTATCGGTGTCCCGTATACTTCTTTCTTTATCTTCTGTTCTTAAAACGTCAGTTTTTGCGATGTTATCTTTTTTAAAACTGTCGTTACCAGAGGTATTTTCGCTTGGTGTTTTTAGATTATCAGGGGATTGAGTGCCACTTCCTTTGATCTCCAATGCAGTTTTCTGATCGATTACAGATTTTAATGTCGTCGTTGAAACTGGTCCTTTGGGGATATTAGTCGATGATAGTGAGGAGTGTGTCTTAATATTAGTAGTATCCCGTGTGTTTCTTTTGTTTTCTGTACTTGACTTATCAGTTTTTACAGCATCAGTTGCCTCTGATTTAATTTCGGGATTAGTTTGCTTTTCAGTGATGGTTTCTGTTTTAACAGTTACTCCATTTGCTGTGCTAGTTATCGCAGAGTCAATATTGAAACCATTTGCTGATTTTTTCGATTCTGTGTCTACGGGTATAGAAGTTACAATTTTGTTGATTTCTGTAGATGACTCACCATTTCGTGGACCTAAATAAGCAGTGTTCTGTCCAAATCTCCCTGGAATATGTCCTCTTAATGCACTATGTGGGTTTTTATCATTTTCTAAATGTGTTGATGGTTCACCGTCATTCTGTACATGAAAATGATTTTGATCGTTGTCGTAATTAATCCTCGGGTGGTCGGGGTTATAGCCGTTTTCATGATGGTGGTCCTGCGATAGACTGCTCGGGGGATTAATTTCAGTTGTGTGTGCCTTATTATCTTCGTGCCTGGTAACACCTACTGGACTATGATGGTCATTGCCCATATCGCGCTTTTGACGTAATTTATTATTTTTGTGATCGTTTTCTTTGATTGGCAACTCAGTTATAGCTACCGGTATTGCTGTGTTGACGTCATGATTGTTAAATTGAGAATAGTCAATACTTGTATGTCTGTTGATGTGCTTGACGTCAAATGGTGGTGCTTCTTCATCTTTTAAGTCTGTCGAGGAAATGGTTCTAGCCGTTGATGCTGGTACTTTAGTTACTTCTTGTATTTGAATTCCAGTTTGATTAGTATAGCCGTGTTCAGGTACTGATGCATATTTATTATCCAGTTCTTCCCTTTTATGTTTATTTATTGTTGGTACAATTATTGATGGTAATCTAGGCACGTTGGTAGTTGTACTAGTATCTGAAAGAGACTTCAAAGGGTTTGTTAGTTCAGTAGGTTTATCTTTGTTTTCTGTGTCACGGTTTTGTCTTTTAACGTTAGTGTCTCTATTTGTAGACGATCCAAGGGGAATTTCTGAAGACAAAGACGATGTCATTTGTTCTCCAGCACCGACAGGTATATTTGCCCTATTCAAATTTGCATCATCCTTTAATTTGTCCGTAGGGCCTCTTGGTGAAGTTTCCTTATCTTGTCGTGTAGAGTTTTGATCATTTTTGGAAACGGCGTAAGCTTCAATATGGAAATTATATCCTCGTAATACAGTAGGGCTTTTCAATTCGATGGTAACGGTTTTCTGTCCCTCTCCACCATCGACTATTTTTGCATCTCCATCTTTTTCCTCCCTTAAATCTGTGATGACAATCTTGCTTATAACTTCATTGTCGTTTGTTGAAATTGTTACGTTGTCTATCTGTCTCCATATTGCTGGACTTGCTTGTTTATTTTCATCGTATATTTTATGACCGTTGTTATCGGAACCCACGTTTAAATCGTGAGCTCGAACTAAAAATACAAGTGCCAGTAGTACCCACACCTTAACGTTCATGATGCTAGGAGTAGACTGACGAACATGAAAAATCTCAAAGCTTTTATACAACAAATAGTTTGAGGAAAATATTTTGAATGAAATCATGACATTACGAGTTGCCTTCGTAATATGTTTTTTTTTATTGACATGAATTAACCTCTTCCTACAGGAAAATTATGGTATTTTAGTACTGTCATTGAAAAAAGTGTAATGTGACTAAAGCATTGTTGTGGCAAAAAAAAAAGAATAGGCACGATTATATGTTGCCGTTTCTTAGTTTAATTATTAAGAACGTACGATGCTTATACGTAATATAATATTTGTTTACGTATATAAGAATAACATAGTATTAAACGTTTTTTAATCAAAGGGCATTTTCATGTTAGTGATTTAATTTACTCGTCAGATAAACAGACGATATTTTAATTGCTCTTTATATATTATTATATTATATATTGTAAATATTCTCTTTTGAATATGCGTTTAAATTTTTGTGTGTAAATTATCTTCATCGGGAACGAGATGCGGTCTTGGGTTATTGCCCTATGAAATTTTCGAAAGGCACCGCCTTGAACTCTGGTTAAGATCGTCTGCTTAATATGAAGTCTTGATAATTGAGCCTACATAGCGCTATCACATATTGCCAATTTATAAAGCATGATGATTTTTTGTAATTTGTCCAATTTTTTATTATTATTTTTAACATTTTATTATTTTATTTATTTTTTGATATATTGGATGGGCCGCAGGGAACACCGTATAGTAAACTTGCATACGTATTTTATTTTTATGTTTAATAGGTGGCAAGAAGCAAGCAACCCAGCGGATGGTGAGTGATCACCGCCGCTCATGAATATCCGCAACAGCAGAGGAGTCGCAAATCCGTTGTCGGCCTTTAAGAAAGGTGTAGGCTCTTTTCTTGAAGGTCCCTAAGTAAGTCGTATCGATTCGGAAACACCGCTGGCGATAGCTGATTAGTTGTACGTGGTAAGAAATTTCACCTGAAGCACAGCGATTTCCAATCATCGAGATGATGAGGATGAAATTTTGAATTCTGTCGTATATAGGCGCCTAATTTTATAAAAAAATATGCTCATCAGTGTTGCTAAAAACTGAGTTAAAAGTATGGTATGTGGTTCTTTACAGGTCGAGCGATACAATGTCTTTCTAGTTCAGCTATGGCTCTGATTATATATAATTTCTTAGGGCTACTAAGCCCTAATTAATAACTAAATTACGAGCTTAGTACGTTCTGGTTCTTGAATAAATTCACACATATTTAAGGTATTTTTTCTTTGGAAGATTTTTTTACAAGCAAGATCGTAAGTACTATTTCCGCACTTTAGTAATGTACAAAAATGTTTTTCCCCGATTATACTCCACTTGTGAGATATCGACGATCAAATCAGCCGCAGGCGCACGCTTCCAGCATCAAAATTAAGAGACGGAACAGTCACGTAGGCTCATATCTGAGATCATGTTTAATCTTTTGTTAGATTTATATTAAGTTCAATGTCGTCTATGTGTGCTGCTAAACAACACTGTAATAAATAATAATAATAATCCTATATCGACGGTCGGTTTCTTTCTTTCTCTCTAACCCTCGAACGTCTGGACTTTTACATATTTTATTATATTGTATATATATATATATATATATATATATATATATATATATATATATATATATATATACATATATTTTATAAAATTTATTATTGATTTAATTGAGCAACCCATACGAGCTTAACAAGGAATATCTTAAATCATGTCATTTTTGGTGTTTGTGTGATGCCGTTGGTCTTGTGGCCTCTAACAGCTTTAGTGGAACAGACCCGCATGCAGGGGCCCGCTGAGTAGGGGGTTAAGTTGTGACTTCACACATGTATCACATGTGTATACTCCCGCCGTAGCTAGTCCTGGCAGCACCGGGTATGGATCGGCTCGATCTGAGAATAGACCGCGCCGTTCTTGTAATAAAAGTAAACTAACTGCTGGGCATTGGTCACCTTAATAAGGATGACCGGATGTACTTTAGCTGTGCGTTCTTGTCTTGATTTTTTTTTATTAATTTAGAATAACAAGCACCCAGTTCATCCGATGGCAAGTGATTGACGGCCCATGACATCTACATACATCCTTGACAAGAAATCACAATTCCATTTGTTGTCACCCATGAGGACCTAGATGGAATGCCTCGTCAACAAAAACGGAGATGTTCTTACTGATTAAATGGAGATATTGATGTCGAGGAATCTAAAATTAGTCTTCGGGGTGACAACTCCTATATATTTTGAAAAAGCTAGCTGTGCTATTATGATTACTAACATTACGGTTAACCACTCAAACTAAGCTTAAATGCTTATGCTAGGTGACGTTCACGATAATAATCGAATGGCGGATTCGAACGTACGACCAAAGTTTTAGTGAAAGATATGTTTTTTATTTCTTTCTTAGACATCCATGTTCCCCATCGAGCACGTAATAAATCAACACTTAAAATTACAATTGACTATTACATTTGTGCCGGCGGTAGGAATCGAACTCGGTTCGCTCGCGTAACGTGAATTAAAATCGAGCGTTTAGACACCGAAGTATTTGTTTATCATGCCATTATTTCATAAAGAACAATAATCTATTTCCGTCGCTTTACATTTTCTTTACTTGTTTTTAATACCTAAATTCTTTGAAGTAATTATTGTACTTTTTTTTATGAAACAGCGTGCATCGTAGAACTACTTTTTTACGTTAGTATTGTATCTAAATTTCATCGTTACTTGTTCGAGCTAAGTCTATCATAGTACGTTCGGTTTATAACTAGATGGTCTAATTATAAACTCGGTTAGGCCGCGTAACTTGAGTTAAAATCGAGCGTTTAGCCACGGAGCTATCATAGGTTTTGTGTGCTTGCTTATCATTCCATTATTTCATAAAGAAACAAGACATCTATTTCCGTCGTTTTACATATTCTTAACTTTCTTTTTAATACATCTAAATTAAAAACAAAGTTAAGAATCTTCTAGACAAAGAGACAGAAAGAGAATGAGACTAAAAAATACTTAAAAGACTAAATTCTTTTAATTAATTATTATCCTTTTTTTTATGAAACAATAAAGAATGCATCGTAGAACTTTTTTACTTTTTTTACTTTAGTATTGTCCAAATTTCTTCATTCCTTGTTCGAGCTAAGTATCACACCACATCTTATATTTCTAACTTGACACCTATCCGATATCTAAAACTAATTACACCGTTGGGAAGCCATACTCCAGGATAAGTTTCCGTAAATAAACCTTGATATCTAAGTGAAACCGAAGCGGACCTCCTAGTTAAGTGTTAGTATGGATATCCCAATTAGTATCATCGGATTTAGGCACAAATCTCAACCCAGACATTAAAATCAGATTAAGTTTAAACCAATATATCTGTCTTTATAGGCCTTGTGAGTAATTTAGGGTGGGGAATTTTTTTTACATACTGTGTGAGGTCGAAGAACCATTCTCTTGTACCATGCTCGATCGATCGGTGAAGAGAGACGTCGTGAGTAAGCATGTTTATGAAATTATAAAAAAAATATTAAAAGTCCTTTATGTACCTACATATAGGCTGTTAATTTATGTTCGATTAGATATATGTAAAATTAATTAATCTTTTTAAGTCAAAACATTTAATAAAATAATATATTATTTTTAATAAATTCATTTGCAATAATCTCGACTGGAGCAGGGACATTTTTCACTCATTTTCAACCCCTTCGCCATCTGCTTCATAAACGGATGCAATTCGTCGCTAAAGAATGGTCTGAAAATAGATAAAATATAATTATAAAAACAAAATCATGAACGTTCTCATTGTGTTACACGTAGCAATCGTTTGTTGGTTAGCCAGAATTTTTACGCAAATCAAAAAAAATATATGTGTATTTTCTTTGCAATGTTGACAGAGTGAAATTTCGTGTAAATATACTAAAAGATCTAAATTAACGTCGAGTTATATTCCCAGTGTATTGAAATTGTTATATGCAATTTTAAATATTGAATTACCGAATGCTTGACGAGGAAGGAAAATATTGCGGAATTCTGCATGTCGAAGAAGTTAAAAAAAATACAAGACGTGAAGTCCGCCAATCTGCAGTGGAGTCGCGTGGTGGATCTAACACCCACTTCAGAGAGTCAACGGTCAATGGCCTTTGCCCAACTGTGGGATTTGTATACGTATACATTTTGATCAAAATTTGAGTAGTTCATAACATGATGACGACGATTTCCTCTTAGTCGATTTCGAGCACGATGTCTTCTGGTTATTGCCAGCTCACATCAACTGCGTAGGATATATTATAGTGCCGTAAAAATTTGTGCAAACACGGAGGCACTCGCTTGTCGTTAGCTTCTCTAAGATCGGTGGAAGGTTCACACGCAGTGTCAGATATACGGGACGTAAATACAACAAACACATCCAATTTGTGACTTGTGGCTGCGTGGTGTAGTAGTTAGAGTGCCTGGTTACTGGCGTAGCGAGTCCCGGGTTCGAGTAACAATTCAATAAAATAACACACTAACGAAAGCCTTTACACACTCCTCGGTGGGACGGATGAAATAAAATTGTCTAAATAACAAAACAGCAAATTCATTAAAGTAGACGCACGACAACGTCGACACAGTACTAGAGCTACGCCGCTGCTGGTTTTTAGTTGTAGCTGAATGGGTCGGCTTTACCGTGGAAGGATTACGTCCTCGCATAATACCAGCGTCAAATAGGAGCGTAACGTTTAGTGTTTCTTTTTGTGAGTGTAGAGACACCCGATCACAAGACGCGGCAAGATATTCCATCTCTGTCCTCAAGGATAATAACGCATGTGCATCCTAGATCTAGACGTTTATAGGCCGCAATCGTCACTTATAATCGAGAGAATTGAGTGCTCGATTATCATAATTACACAAAAAAAATCGATATAAAAATATTTTAGTTTTGTCTTGATTTCATCACTATTTTGTCTTATTAAAACAATTTTATACCTTATTAATCTTAAATGTCAATATTTATTTTGGGGGGTACGAAGATCTCAGATATATCGATAACTTAATGGTTAAGTAATACCGTATAAAAGTTATGAACAGATTATGGCTCCCAGAGTCTAGGCTGTATAAATTCTAGGTTGTTTCTAAGTTGAAGCTTCAATAGCTTAATAGTCTGCTAAATTAACGTCGTAAGATTGAATCCACTATCATGCTATATTCGTGAACCATCTCGTAGCACAAGCATTGCTTAATTGGTATATGTTGGTCATATTAATAATACGTTTCGTTAAAAAAAATATGAAGATATCACAGACAAAATATAATCGTAATAATTGCTCGTAATAATTTATAATTCATATTTATAAACTACAAAATTGATTTAATAATTGCTTTATTAAATTATTAACGTGTCTAAGAGAAATATTGTTTCAATAACAAATATATTCTTTAGGAAGGATTTTTTATGCTATATTAAAAAATGCATAATAAATTCGCCTAATTTATTATGCATTTTTGCATAACACAACGGGAATACTCATTCCGTACATTAAATTGAAATGGAACGTGTTGTTTATGATATATATAAATTATTTACGCCATTAAAGTACGAAATATAATAGCCCAGGACAAACTGGTATGTCGACAATGCCGGAAGACGATGAGACTGGTCATTTGTTTTGCAAACCGGAACAGTTTTAACTCTCGCAACTTTGCACTGACTCACAAGATTGTCCGTCAAGTGTTGCAAGGTAATGAAAAAATAATTGAAAATTGTACTGAGTACTATTAATAAATGTATTAAATAAAAAATATTATATCGGTATAGGACATTACTTCAATCAATGGGGGGAACTTTAATTTACTTTTATAGCATAAACTATTAAAAGTTATAACTTTACCTGTTATAAGAAAAAAATTAAAAAATGATATTTTGACATGTGTGCGGAAATCCTCAGAAAATGACTGTATTTATTATTATGTTTTATTTATTATATTGAGGGGAAAAACGGATAAACAGTTCACCTGATAATTAGTAATTCCTTCGGGCCATGACACCCACCATTTATATTCGATAAGATATCAAGGTATAAGGTTTGGATGTATGGTATGCTCGTCACCGTCGTAGTAAATGCCATAATATTTTATGTAGTTAATTACTTTGTCATAATGTTTATTTATATCCAAAATAACTAATATTAAATTACTACATTATACATTGCTATACTGCAGTTTGTTTCTAGCTGCAAAATGAATGGGTCAGCTCGACCGGTATTCTGTGAAGGAATTAATATATAAAAGAATAATATATTATGACCATAATGCTGCTGTGTTTCGTCTGGTGTAGGTTGGATCTGGAGACCTTTATTACTGGTGACGAGCATTCCATCACAGTCCTCAAGAGTGACAACGCATCTGCATTATGATTCCTTGTCAAGGATGATTGTGGATTTCGTGGGCAGCAGGAATCACTTGCCATGAGGTGAACAGTGTGCTCATTTGTTACTGTCAATGTAATAGGAAAAAAACATAACATAACACTTTTTCTCCTATGTGAGGAATTAATCAATCTAATTCACACACATTTTTTAAAAATATTATAATTTAAAAAAATATTTGGTAAATTATATTACAACCTGGCAACCCTGGTAAGCTTTGCCTTGTTCTTTCATAAGGTCGAAAAAGACATTTGTCCATACTGAACAAGGTAAACAACTGATCTACTTAAATATTGAGCAAGTCATTACCATTTTAGCTTAGCTACAATTAAAATCTATTATAGTATTCAATTGTTCACACCGATTCCAATATGATGAAATCCATTAGAACTGCACAATTCCTTAATATTGGTACTATGTAAATGTTACAATAGTGGCCGCTAACAAGAAAAAGTTTAAAAACGTTAAAATTCAAATAACAAACTAGTAATCAGTTGAAAAAATAGCACTATAATGTTAGATGAATCAAATGCAAATTTTAGGGTTCTGCTGCCCATAAACACACGTAATGCAACCCGTTATCGATACTTAGCTACCTGCGCACGTGGGATCGATGCGTCATCGTGACCTTTATTAGCACTCTGACTCCTGATTGGTCGTTACGAGTAAGGGCCGTTGTTTTTCTATAAATATAAGATTTTTGTTATGACACTCACGCTTTACTATAAAAACGGCCCTTTTCAGTTTCTCTATGATTACGTCGAAATAAACATTTTATCTTACAAATTAAAAACTTTTATTTTCAGATATCTAAAAATTATTCCTATTAATACTTAACATAATTTAGCATATCGATCGTACCTATCCCGTTATCGATATGCACCTCTACAATTCTTACGCACACTTTACACTACACCTCGCCATAAGACCTATAAGTGCGAGCGAGAGAGACAGATAAATATGATTTATGACCCGAAGCCTCTGTTCATAATGCGTCGACTATAGCTCATTGTAATCCCTCATGAAGACCTTCAACTTTCGACCTTAAGAATATTAGAGATAAGAGGACCAAGTCAAGGTACTACTTTGTGGATTCTTATCGAATGTACTGATATCTAAAAAATGATATCATTTCTGTTTTCATAATTACAACTTTGCGGCAAATCCTTCGCCAACATGTCAAGTTTATTTATCTAACTTAAAAAAGGAGGTTACCAATTCGATGAATTAAATTTTTCCGTGTATTGTGTATCTATATAATGAATACCGTTGTGTCCGAAATTTCTACTCTGTTTTGCACAATTCTATTTTATTCGGCTGGGTGATTGTGCTGTAAATTTTAAAATACTAAACCTGTATATTGAAATTGCTTCATATTATTTTTTGTTGATGCCCAAGTACAAATTACCAATAATAGAAATAGTGCTTTTTTTTTCGGGCTGATGGCCGCTGTTAGCCCGAGGGCTTTTACAGTTTCTCTGGGTTTAGATCGCTTATGGCGATAAGTCGAGACCTCTATTAGTGGTAATTAAAACAATGGTATTAATATAAATGCTTATTTAATCCAACAGTTTTATCCATTGTGATTCAATTACCCAAAATGTTGCGAAATCTTTGATAATGTAGCCACAAAAGTTCGACGTAAGGTGACGAACTCATATCACGACAACCCGATAACCCGATAATGTAGCCAGAGCAATAAAAAAAAAAGAAGACCTTAGAATGTATCAAAAGATCAACATTAATAACACTTGTCGCTCGATTCGCGCCGCGAACGGTCGCCTGCGCCCCACCGTGACTTGCCCGAGCTACCTGCGCTTCGATCTACTGTTCTGAGAACAATTCATTTCAGTGTTTTAGCGCCTACAATTCCAACCCATTATTACTACACCCCGGGACTCGACTCGGATGTACTTGATATTGTCATCTGCAAAACATAAACCTCAACCTCACCGACCGGTCTTTATACAACTAGGGCCTTCTACACAAACTCCACCTTAGGTCCAAAACCATAGTCGACTTAAACAAGCTCACCTGATACAGCCCACTTCACCGCACCTCAGCGCGATCCCCACAATCCTATCTTCAGTCTACGACACGAACCTAGCGACTAATTCCCTCGACTAGGCACCTCCAATCATCGAGGACTGGGACAGATACCACCTTGCCTAGTGACATCGACCTATTGAGGCGCTAGAACGCAACGTGCTCATGGCTTGTATCACATCGAAAGCAATCGGATAAGTCTACGTGGCCCTGCAGCGTGAAGTTAAAAAACGCATATAAGAATCTAGAAACGACTAGGGTGGGATAATCATCTCAGTAATATTCAAATCATCTAGCATTCTGGCGACCTCCCAAGGACTTCGAAGGAGGCTCAGCAATCAAACAATGCCCCCGTTAGAACTCCCCAAGAAAAAAAAACCCGAGGGTCGGTTAAAAGTGGCTATCAGATAAAAAAAACAATACTAATTTTAACTATTTTACTACTGATCACAATAACCAGGCATTATCTAAACGCACTACTTAAGAAATAAATAAATAAAAAAATCAATAAATAAATAAATAAATCTTTGAATAAAATTTCGATTACATTGTTGTTTGTGATTATTTATTTATTTATTTACTCTTTATTGCATTAACCTTAACAAATTTAAAGGTTTACAAAGGGTGCACTTAATGCCAAAGGCATTCTGTACCAGTCAACCCACGGTGTGTGTAAGTTGGCAGTAACTTTGCGGCAAATTTCTGTGACTGGTATTCGCCATTTGAAAGTGTTGTCAATATATAGACCAAGATGTTTCACAGAAATATTAAATAGTTTAAAAATATTATTATAATAGATTATTCTGTTTATTGAGAATTTTTTTTAAATAGTGCAGATCGTGACTTTTAATTAGATTAGACAAATAATTTGTATTTTATCAATGTATGTTTAGTCTTTAACAGACTTTAAAAAATGAGGATGATCTCAATTTCAAAAAAAATATATTAAGTAGTTTGTATTGTGTTCAAAAAAACTAATAAAATTATAAATAAAAATCGCCGTCTCTATTGAAGCTTATGTCTAGCCGTTTGTTCGTGCATTGACTTAAATGAAGGAGGTCTTACTTAATATTCAATATACCATTATGTAAGTCACGCTCGCATCGTCTCTTCGTACAGATTTTTATATATAACTAGCTGTGCCCGCGACTTCGTTCGCGTAGACGAGCTTTTTTTTTTTGATCTTTTTAAGAAGAACAATTCCGTCATCCATGATTTTTGTGTAACTTTAACCGTTTACGCAGCACGCGGAAGATCTCAAAAGGAACATTTGTCATTGATTCTCGACATATATGTGACACACCATCGTGATGTTTTATAGCCTGTGGCCTTCCTCGATGTTTGGAGTATACAACACAAAAATAATTTTTCAATTCGAACAAGTAGCTCCTGAGATTAGCACGTTTTTTTTTTCGGGCTGAAGATCGCTGTTAGCCCGAGGGCTTTTACAGTTTCACCAGGTTGAGAGGTGACCGAGCGCTTATGGCACTCAGTCGAGACCTCTATATATGGATAACCAGCACAGGGGCTCCCGAGAGGGAGCCTCGGCTTGGACCGTTACCTTGTTTCGGGAGAGCGTCTGACTCGAGGGTGCCCGAGAGGGCCGAACCTCGGCTCGCTCGATTAGCGCGTTCAACGAACTAACTCTTCATCTTTATAATATTAGTAAATATATGATTAAGTAATATACGATCAAGTTATTACACCAGATCAAGACCAGTTTTCCCGATTACCAGATGCCATTACCAGAAGCACTAATGTGTTTCGTCTTGTGGAAGAAAGAAACCGGAGATCTTATTAAGTACTAATGACGTATGTAGGTATGTCAGTTTACTCTCAACATTGTCTTCAGGAGGGACAATGGATCTACATAATAGTTCCTTATCGAGGATGAATGTAAACGGACGCAGCAACTTCATCATCAGGTTAACTGTGTAGTTATTTAAAATTAATATTATAAAATGATATAGTTGGCTGGGAAGTAAGTCATTTCCAAAGTTATCATTTCATGAGTAAAGGGGTCCTCAACACAGTCCTTAAATTAAATTAAAAAAAAATCATTATATACACCTATTAGTTACACTCATTGTACAAGGGGGTTATGCTACTATTTCACGCTGTTAAACACCATGAGAACGTGATCCTTCCCCGTGTGAGATCGATCCATTCAAGATCCAGTTAAAATCAAGTTGCGTAGCTTTAACACTGTTAATTTCGCTTATTTAGTGGTCACTTTAATCCTTACCGCACTCGATAAAGCCTGCGCAGATAAGCTGTTAAGAAAATAAAGCATTGTGGATATGGGCAAGGGCGTCAATTGGCAATGTTACTTCACCGACAGCCATCGTAATAAACATTTTTTTTTCATTAGCAAGGTTATATTTTATTTGTCAAAACGAAATTTGAATACTTAATTATTAGAGTTCCATAGCTCAGTCTTAAAAAACCGTTATAATTTCGTTTAAATTCTGAATGAAAAAGGTAGCTAGCCGATAGCTATAAACTGTCAGCTCAAAGTATTTTTTTTATTTTTATGATTAACAGGTTGATTTCAGTTAACTGTAATATACATACATAAATAGAAGTTCTGTGAATAATATTATTATTGATATATTGATTCAACCCCTGAAATGTGTCAATGTTTATTATTGTCTCCTCTCCGTCACTAATCATAGGAACGATGGTGTGGGAACTCCCAACGCCATTTGCATTTAGACGTTCAACAGCCATACTACAAGTTTATTATAACTACACATATAAACCCCCTGATGCATCCTCTTAGGGGTTTAATTTTTAAAAACGCCGATATACGTATTTATTTATAAACAGGAGTGCGTATATGAAATTTATTGCTTCTTACTTTGAATATGACAAACTTTCATACAACCGCACATCCCCTATTCTACCAACTTATGCGTGAAATACCCAAAATCCTTCCATAGAGGATGCTTACAACACAAAAGGCATCATCTGCCAAATTTCAAGCTATATAGCCCCAGTGGTTTTGCTTGGCATTGATGAATCTATCAGTCAGGACAAGTATGTATGCATAGATGAATGTTTGGATATAGTTGCTCAGAGGAGTCCGCCTCTTTTCGCGTAATACGGAGAATCTTACTGCACATTTTATTATTCTCCTTTTTATATCTGGTGAGCGAGAGGCTAGCTCAGTGTCTAAGCGCTCGCTTCTAATTTTTTTTTTATTACTTTGAGAGTAACAAACGAGCACACAGTTTACCTGATGTGCAAGTGATTCCTGGGGCCCATGATACATTACATTAATTCTTGACAAGGAATCATAACGCAGATGCGTTGTCACCCTTGAGGACTGAGATGGAATGCCTCGTCACCAGTAATAACTGTGTCCGGATACCTACACTCACCAGACGAAACACAGCAACATATCAACAGTCTTACCCCGGTAGAGCTTACTCATTCATTCTGCAACTTAAACAAACTACAGTTTAGCACTATAATTAATGATACGCGAGCGCTCGCAATGCAATTCATAAATATTGCAGGTCTAAGAAATTAATAAAAAGTATATTTGGAATGTCTTTGATATATTGTCATAGAAGTCCTCCAAATCTCTAGAGAAGAGGCCTACGCTCAACAGTGGGATTTACTTTTTTATATTCAGTGAGAAATAAAGTGCACGCTATTATATTCGATGTTTGTACGTTAATTTCCACAACGCGATAGCTAAAACCAATTCAACTGAAGCAGAATATATATTACAGTGCCGTTAGCGGAACAGAGACATTCAGAGGTTCTACTTAGTTGTCAAGAGGACTGATAATCATCATATTTTTTTTTACGAACGGAACCCAACCAAGAATTAATGTAAGTGACGTTTTATGTTACGATCACATTCGCGTAATGTGCTTCAGAATACATAATCTCCATTTACGTCAATGGTTTTCAATATACGCTTGTTTATTTAACAATATTTATATTGTACGAATGAACGAGGAAAGAGTAGAATTCGCGATGCCGGGAAGCCAGTGATAAAGTAGATTCCTATTGCATTCGATATTGCAATCGATCAAAACCAACATTAAAAATATTTTATTCTATCTAGGCTTAGCTAATTAACCTTACCATCTGTCAAAATTTGACATCTGTCAAAAAAAAGTTCTCTGGAGCGCATAGTTCAAAGGGCCGGCAGGTGGTTGTGTGAGGATTAAATAGTTTATAGAAAGATAATTCATAGGAAGTATGGTATAGCATAGTAATAAGTATATATATGTATATATATATATATATATATATATAACTAGGTAACTACATAGTCCCATAATGTTGTTTGTTTTGTATAGAATTAAATATAAATATTTTTTACCATAACTACATATGAATTATAATATAATAATATATAATAATATACATCATGAATTACTTTTAACTTGTTTAAGTCTTTCAACATGTGGTTTCCACGCACTTAAAGATGGTCAACGTATACCTCTCATATTCACGTGTTGATTGAAGTGCTCACAAGAACGTGAGAACCCTTGTAGAGTGGTATTCTACTCTAACTTTGTTCAAACTATAATTAATATATAAGCCTGTAAAAATGTTGCAATAAGTCAGTTGTAAGCTACCAGTTTATCGCGCGTGCGTTTACTTATTATATCCTGAACTTGTACTTTCTCCGTATCATTCATATTGAACTTTTTCTACTGTCCACCCTTCTATTTCTGTGTTTCTATCGAACATATTGTAAAGTTTATTTATACTTTAAATTTGTGTTTGTACCGAACTCATTGTAAAGCATAAATAAACTTTAAACTGTTCAATGCTGTTGTTTCTACAACTACGATCATACCTACTTAAAGGACGCACGACTTGATGACGCAGAGGAGGAGACTTTTGAGGAGGTTTTTAGATGTGAATGCAGGTTTCCTCCTTTAGATAGCGATCCGAGTCGAGCGAGGAGGGACCTCGGATCCTTAACATCGACTCGGACGCAGGTTGATCAGGTCTATTACTGATGATAATCTTTAGCTCCTCTTCAAAACTGAACTAAGATTATATTGATGATATTTCATGTTGATTGTGGACTGATTTGAATTTAGAATTCGTCGATGTGACATCTATACAGTTGTATCACTTCTAAACTTACCGACACAGCATCTTGTTAATTTCCCGTTCGTACTCTTCGGTGGCGATCTGATATTTCCTTATTTGATCGAGTTCTTCTTGCTTCGCCCTTTCCTATGAAAAAATAAAAACATATAGTGGATGTCACTGAATGAGAAAACCAGTGGGCATCAAGGCCGTCATGTAAGGTATAAAAAGAATAAATAAATGACATGAGTTACATCATCGTAACGTCCCGGAAACAATAAACAAGACACCGAAGAATTCAATGAAACGATCTCTTTGTTAATTTAATGTAACAGTGGCTTATTGTATAGAATCACTTAGCAGATACGAATAATCTTCTTGTACAATTCATTTCAAAATAAATTTAGTTCTCTCTTGACAGCCAAACGGGACAGTAGTCCCAGCTGACTTTTAAAAACTCTCTTGCCGGCTCCTCCGACTTAACTCATGTCATAGAAATATTTTTATTTAGTTGTTAATAAGGCAGGTTACCCACGATTTGTTTTTTCCATATCATGGACGTGATAAATCACCACTTAAGGGATTTTGATTTTTTTTCCATTTGTCTTCTCATCTATCAACTTTTAGTATATTATTATTATTATTTTTTATATTATTTATTTTGAAATTTCTTTTCCTTTCTATCATTTACTAATAGTGTATTTTTACTAAAAGGGAACGACGTCTACGGGTGTAATACGGGTATTATTATGTACTACAGCAACGGATACTTTTTTGTATAGCGTATGGAAATATAATTAAATAAAATAAATAAATTTCAATTTCGATGCAGTGACATGTTTTCATAACGAGCTGATAACTGTGCAGGGTGTTATAGTGTCACTTAAGCAACGAAAAGCAACAAGACTAGGATATGAATAGGATACAGTGTAACGATCTTCTTCTTCTGAAAGTGTCATCTTTCGAAATTTGGCGATCATTAGGGCAACTTGAACCATTGACACCGCGGCTCTAAAAAGCGAACGGGTGCTCTTTCCGAACCACTGGCGTAGGTTTTTGGGCCAGGATGTTCTTCTTCGACCTACACTTCGCTTTCCTTGGATCTTGTCTTGTACGTTGAGCTGCAGCAGTGTAACGATATAGGACAATGACTATACGAAACTAATAACCAATTAAATATTTACAAAAGAAAATATTTTTATGAATTGGACCCTATTTTACATCAATTTACCTTCAGTATTTTGCTATATTCCATCTGCTTGAGTAGGTTTCTCTGATGATCTTTCCTCGCCTTTGCGTCCACTTTATTTTTATGTTCCACCAACTGCTCTAGTTGTGTAAACAGTTGTCTATGGTATTCGTCTTCTTCTGCAATTTTTTTTTTGAGTAGCTCTTTGGCGTCAGCGCGCTCTTTTATCTGATCTTGTATTGCTTGACGAACTTCCTGTTTAAAAAATAAAGAATAAGCATTATTTATTATCTTTTATAAGTATATGGCATTTTTTTTATTAGTAAGATTATTCCTAATTATTTTATAAAAGTTTTAAGTTCTTTTCTTTTAACAATTTATGCTGCACCTACTGTAATTTCTCTCCGCGCCACGGTTTGACTGGTAGATAATGCATTGAGGCATTAAGTCCTAGCCTTCTGTACCATTTTTTAAGGTGCGACCAATAATTTCTGATGGGGTTCGGCCCTCTCGGGCCCCCTCGAGTCAGTCGCTTTCGCTCGCAGGGTAACGGTCCGATCCGAGATTCCCTCTCGGGAACCCTTGTGCCGGTTACCCATTAATATAAGTCTCGGCTGGGTGCCCTAAGAGCTTGGCCACCTTTCAACCCGGTGAAGTTGTAAAAGCCTCCGGGCTAACAGTGGCCATCAGCCATAAATTTGAAAGCTTTTGTTAAGTTTAGTGCAACATTGACCCATGAACGAGTTATTCTTTATGAAGATACGTACTATGACATGCTGACTTGATGTCTGTTCTTAGTTGACTAAGAACGGTTGATGGGGGGTTGATGAATAGTTGGTTAAAATTCTACATTTCTACAAAAAAAAAAAATATTTGTCTATTACGTTTGTTCACCTGGTTAGTTTTCTTAGCCCACTTCAAATATTGACAGCGCACTTGATCCTTAGCTTCTTGTGTCCGATATTCATCCTCTCGCCGTATCACATCATCTTCTGCGTCAATCTGAGCGAACTGCTTCTTTAGCTCTAGAAGCTTCTTGTTGCATTCGTCTAGTTCTCTCTGGAAAGACTATTGTTTATACAATGCGTAAAATGGCAACGGCTAAGTGGTACACTATAATATAACCGCGCATATAACACGAGCGTAAAATGTATCTGTGGTTGAAATAATCAAAGAGGATTAGGCACACGCTAGTCGCTGGTCGTTCCTTGTCCGATTTAATATTGATGTGCAATGACATCCATGTGCATGAGGAAACTCCGTAAGTTGTGTACGTTCCTAACAATTTAAAACCCAACGATTTATGTTGCACATAGTAATTAAAGTCACAGTTTACCTCTTTTCTTTTTCTAAGCTCAATCATGGCCATATCACTAGCAAGTCCCTGATTAGCCAATGAGTCCCAAGCCTCAGAAAGTAATTTCTCCTCCTCTTTCTCTTTTTCGAACCTCTTCTGTTTCTGTTCTAGAAGTGTCTGGCTCTCCGCTGCCACTTCTTTTGTCTTATCTCTGCGTGCACGTTGCTCTGGAGAAAATCGCGAGACTTGGGCAAAATCACAAAGATTTTATATTACTTAATTATGATAATGATTGTATGTGATTCCTGCGTCACATAATATCATAAATTAAATAAATTTTAAATGCTGTTGTTTGGTAAGCGTATTGTGAATGGCTGAATGATTTTGGTACTATATTTTAACCTAACCTTGGAATTAAGTTTTTTTTGAAAGAAAAATCGGAAATGTTGCCCTATAATTGGCAAACTCTGATAAAATCTGTAAGTTCATTTGTCTGTGGGATTAATGTGGTATAAACTTAAGAATATCACGAACGAAATCAATCTAAGCGACCCGAAATTCACGACATGAACTATGAATAATTTTCACAAATTCACAAGACAATCACAAACGAATTTATTTAAATTTGGAGGTTCTCATATATCATAGCTGACCAAAGTTCATCAAGGTGCACGGCGTTCTCGTGGTCGATTCGATTTACGACATTATATTCAGATTTTTAAAAGATTATCAAATGTTCATGATATAGATATTATTTACCTTTCTTTTTGAATTTCTCTCAAATAAATAGAGCCATGTTGCAGCTAAACAATTGCTATAGTATTACTATTTCCTGTTGGAATCGAAAGACCAACCGTTTTACTGGCACCGAGGCATTCCATCTTAGTACTCGACTCGAGAAGATAACAACAAATAAAGAAATGGTCACAGAAAACACTCGCAGCATATTAAAAGCGATTTTAAAAAAGATTCACGTATGCACCCTTACAAAATTCAGTTGGTGCAGGAATTAAAAGGCACGCACGCTGTCCGTGAACTAAATTGTTACGAATAATATGTTTAACAGCTTTTCTACCTTCAATAACGTATTATTATACAATATTATTATTTTGGAATGTGTGTCGAGGAGCACCGTTTTTTGCATTTGAGCCCGGAGGTGCCCGTCCCGAGGTCCCAACCGCCTCAGATGGTTGGAGAGACTCATTGGAATTAACCCATTTGCAGATACTACTATAGGAATAATGTCGGTCGTCTTTATATGTATTATTATTTATTATTATATTCATTAGAGAATTATATTTATTATATGATATATTCTCTGATGAAGCGAACTTGCATTTTAATGGACATGTAAATTAGCAAAATTGCTACTGGAGTCCGGAAAATCCAAAACGTAATCATCTTTAGCCGTCACACAGCCCTAAAGTGACAGTTTGGGCTGCCATGGGAGCGCGTGGCATTATACGCCCTTATTTTATTGAGGGCCGCAGAACGATTATAGTTACATCAGAGCGATGTGTAGCGATGATCGAGGACTTTTTTACACCGGAGCTACAGAACTTTCCACGCTACTATACTCAGACCTGGTTTGGATGGGATGGTGCGACAGCCCAAACTTCTAACACCGCTATGCCGGTCGTTCGTCAACTTTTCCCCAACACAGTGATCTCTCGAAGAGGAGACATCCTGGCTATCACGTAGTCCAGATCTAACCCCGATTGTTTTTACTTATCGGGGTATCTCAAAAGTAAGGTTTGCAACACAAACCCGCGGTCAATTAATAAAAAGCTATAAAAGAAAATATTCGTAAGGAAATGGCGAACTTGTATATACTAGAGATGTTGCATCTCTGCATTTTTTCCGAATTTACTATGGGGAGTGTTCTGAGGAGTTGTTCAAATTAATTCCAGCCGCTGAGTTTAAATATCGTACATCACGACAGAATTACAAATTTCATCCTCCTCGTCTCGATGGTTGGAAACCTGTGCACTACACGCGAAATTTCCTACCACGCACAATTGTGTGGAATTGGCCGTCGCCGGCGGTGTTTTCGGACCGATACGATTTAGGGCCCTTCAAGAAAAGAGACCGCACTTTCCTTAAAGGCTATCGTAAAAGTAAGATTTGCGACATTAACCCGCGGTCTATTCATTTCCCAAAAGAAAATATTCGAAGAGAAATAGCGAATATTACATAACCCACTTGCCGAGCAGTCATCGATAGTTGTAGGCGTGGCTTTCAAGAGTGCCGTGATTGTAACGGGTACATTTGGATGATGTAATTTAACAAAACACAAAAAACAATCCCATTTTATGTAGTTTATAACGAAATAAAAATATTTTTCTTATTGCTAATTAGTTTATTTATTTTTTAACAATTTACACGCCTAAGGACTTATGGGTCCACTAACCATACACCATGCAGTGTCCTGTACACTGCATGGTTAGTGGACACTCCATTGCTGGTAACGATTCATTTTAACCATCAGCGGTGATATACCCATAGATAGACATCGTCATTATTTATTAAAAATTTAGCTAGTGAAGTGAACGGTGGAAGGACTGACTGACTTACCATCAGGTGAACTGTGCGCTTGTTTGTCACCATTTAAATAAATCATTTACCTTCTTCGGCCTTCTTATTATCCTCGTCCCATATGGATTTAAGCCACAACGTCTCTTGTTTCAATAACTCCCTTTCCTTCTGCCTATTTAAACGTCTCTGTTGGAGTTCGTAATCGGAATGCTGTTTGCAATCTCTATCTCTTCTGTAGCGCTCGATTGCGTCTTGTTCCATTCGTGCTGCCTGGGTTAGTTAAAACATTTAAATGTTTGAATAGTTTAATTAATTGACTTTACTTCAGTCCACGGGACACTTAATTTTTTAGCGGTAATACATACATACTTCTAAGAGGTCGTAAGGTCAGATGGTCAGAAAACGGAAAGGAACTTTGTCAATGGTGGGTCGTTTGTGTCATTCATCGAAGAAATATTTGTCTACTTGCTAGGTACTTTATCTATCAGAAAGGGCTTTAATAAAATTAGTGTGAAATAATACATATTTCGAAAAGCTAGAAAGTTCAGAAAGCAGAAATAAAAAGGAACTTCATAAATTTCGAGTGATTTCTGTCGCCCGTTGGAGAATTGTCTATCCGTGAGGTATTTCATCCTTCAGAAAATTTACGCAGCGTCATTCCGTCCATATTTATTTATTTATATATTAAGAAAGATACACCATAGACAATATCTTTTTGGCACTTTACACTTAAAGTTTATGTTTAGTAAATCTAAATGATATGTCTTTACATGTACAAATGTATATTGAAATCTAAGCAACATTATATCCATTAAATTAATATTTCAATTAAAATTCGTGAATACAAGATTAAAATAAAAAACATTGCAACAACTTAGTAAAAGTGATTAAACTAGACATTACATAGTGCTGTCATTTTTATCTTAAACTTACTATCCACGTCATTAAAAGTATCAATATTGCTATCTTTGTTCTAGTCTTTATATGTACGCATACTGCGATTAATAAATACGAGATTGAGAGGTTATACTCTGATGATTGCTGTTTGTTGATGACATGATGGCTGAAAGATTATTAATCAAATTTCGATGTTACCAAAGCATCAGCCTCCTTCATTGCGACATGATGCCACATCTTGTCCAACTCCATCTCCGACATCTTACGCGCTTGTTTCTCTTTCATCTGGTAGAGCTGTACCTCTTGCGCTTCAATGGCGCGCAATTTGACAAGACATGGTGTTACATGAACGCATTTAGATCTGGTTTCAATAAAGTGGCAATATATTGTTTTAATAATTAATGTCTATTATATTAATTCGCTTATGCATGAACGATAAATGTTTTATATAGCGACATTGTTTTTCATCCACTTACCTCATAAAAAGTCTTGCCAATATACACAAAATATATTCAACCGAAAACAAGCAGTTGGACCTCAGGCAATATTTTCGAACAAACTTCTTGTCAAATAATTTTGTTGCGTATCTCTTTCCCTCGCAGTTAGTGTCCATATCATTAATGTTGTAAAGTTATACCAACTACCAGATACCAACTTTCTGTTCAACTTACAGGGGCGTATCTTTATATTTCTCTGCGTGTTCCTTCTTCCTCTTATCCAGCAGATATTGAAGTCTGTCCTTCTTCTCTTGCCAAACTGCATCTGCACCGGCTTGCACTTGCTCAACGAACTTGTGTATATTCTCTTCTTCCTCACGAGCAAATATTTCTTTTAATCTGATGAACATTCTTATGATTTGGACGACTATATATATGAGAAGGGATTACGCTAGAAAAATATATGTATTTATTTTATTTTTTATTTGTTTTATTGTCTTTCAGTCGACCCGGGCGTGAAGAAATATTGTGGTTAGTGTATTTAAACATTTGTAGTATTATGAGTAACTACATTTATGTAAGACATATTGTATTTTTATGTATGTATCTTATCAATCATATATCGCCCTCATTATCAACAACCTTTTGCCTTTTAGTGTGCAAATTTTCATTGCAGGAGCATAAAAATCAGTTGGTTTTTAAGCAAAATATACGGAGATGGCATTTTGGATATCATCCAAATTTTCAAATCTTTTGCTACTTAGAAGTAAAATCGTTACTCGTAAACGGTAATAAGTCGCTAATATAATAAGGCATAAATACGCGGTTTCTCAAATATTTTGAGATACTCCGTACGGGACTTTATAACTCGAACGAATGTTATTTCCCTGCTAGGTATCGATAAGACATATTTATACTCTATATCCTCTATATCTCGAATTTCAAAAAGGAGACTCCGTAAGTCGTAGTTAGTAAAATATAATGACGTTTTACTTGTACTCGCCTTTCTAAGTTGAAATATTTAGCAGTTAAATCCTTTTTTCCCGTTTTGTTTTTGCATTTCCATTTCATTCAATGACATTCGAGTTATAAAGATTGTACTGTACGTACAAAGATCTTGACATACTTGGATAAATATCTACTAACTTCTGCGTGGAGGATTCCAGCAAAACCTTAGTAATTGGGTAAGGACTAAGTCTAGATGTGAATAGGAAGCACGATATTGACGTAACTGCACTAGCTGTTGAAACTAAAACCGGGGTAGCACATGTCCGCTCGCTCGCGCTCGCTTTGGATTTCACGTCCCTTGAGCATAACTGATTTCGGTCCTCCTGGGACACATGGAATTGTTATTTACAATTTCAAAGGTTTATTTACCACATGCTTAGCGGTACGTTTATTTAGCTGTGAAGGAAATTATCGCAAGCACCTCTCGCACATGTCTCATTAATTATTTATCTGACATGTCATACACGATATATATTATTATTTATCTGTGAAAAAATATATAGCTTATATGTATGTAAAGTGGCGACGACTTTAATTATTATGTTTCTTATTTCTATTTTATTTGTGTACTGTTTAAATTAAAGTTTTTTTTTTCGCACAATATATTCCAAAGGTAGATAATAGATAAGTCCAACTTTTTGTGAAATTAATGTTTTACTTGTGCAAATAAATAATAAATAAATAAAAAATATTACGATAGTAACGTTAGCTAATAATCTAAATGTGATTTTGTTTATCTAAAGGTGTTATTGTTACCTTTCCCTTTTCTCTTTTAAGTCCTGCTGGTACGACTCCATGCAGAGGTCGACTCTTCGTGCCACATCATTGATTAGAGATCTTTAGGGAAAAATATAAAAATATATAACTGTGAACGTCTTCCAGATTTTGTATACAACGTTATTAAAAAAGGTCTCGACTGAGTGCCATTAGTGCTCTGTCACTCACCTCTCAACCCGGTGAAACTGTAAAAGCCTTCGGGCTAACAGTGGCCATCGGTCCGAAAAAAAAAAACGTTATATGATTTGCATTCAAATATTTAAGTGGTTATGTGTATTAATAAATTATTTTAGTTATTTTATTTAACGTCACATATTTGGCGTGTCTAGTGACGTCACGTGGTTTACACATAACAACGCCGCACGAAACGGGCAAGAATCTTTGTTACAGAGCTGAAGCAAATATCGACCAATAAACCAGTTCTCTCAAGGTCTTCATTTCTAAACGAACTTTGTTTTATGCAATTGCATAACAAATATTATATTGATTAAAACGTTCGGCACGACCATGATTGCAAATATACACATCATTTTATTTTTTATTCCGGTATATTGTATGGTAATGTAACAGTGACGTGGTTTTCACTATTTTAAATTAATAATAAAGTTATGGCCGTTCGACGAAAAGGGGTGATTTCCCGCCAAGCCGATAATACTTCGATGTTTGTGTCTGAACTGTCTAGATTCTGTTGATGTTTATGCTGTTAGCTTAAGAGGCTCTAACAGCTTACAATACAGCAATCCAGGGCTCACGGAGCAGAGAGGTCCGAGCTGATTATTTTTTTGTTTATCTTACTACTCAAAGCGCTCATTCACTAATGTCTGTCTGCTGTGATCTCGTTGCCATTTGATTGCCACCTAAGTTGCCAGATGCCATCGGAAGATTCTCCAGAGTGTAGTATGGATTGCTATCGGAGCTCTCTGTATATATTCGATGTTGTTTCAAAACTTTAATATCGTGATTCACGTGTCTCGGTTGCTTATCCGTCGTGGGCTGTGACGTAAACATCGCTGCAAGCATATGCTGCGCCGGAGCAGTTTAGTTGCTACAGGTTGCTTGTCTGGTTATTACTTAGTTGACATCAAATGGGCAGAATATATTATAGTGCGAGTAGATCGGAAGGATCAAACCAAGGACAAGAGATATTACAAAGGACACACACACAGACCTGAAAATCAACAATTCGTGATAGAAATCAAATGAATAAAATATTCTGTTCTGTTAATATCACCTGGCAATAACTAGAAGATATCGATGTGGTCTAATTCGAACAAGAGAGAACGTCCCTTTTATTTTATCTTTGTGCCCGTTTGTCACAGACTGATTTCATTAAAACTAGGATTTAACGGGGAGACACAATTTGGTCGTATTTAGAATGGAAACAACTAGGCCTCAAAAAAAAAAAACAGAAAAGGAGCGCTTCTTGGTAGCTAGCTCACGGACCTCTGTTCCGTGAATTCGATAAAATTGTAAGAGGCGCATAGGCAAACAGCATTAACATCGACAGATCCTAGATGATAAAAAAAAACCATTTCAGGAATAGTAGGCAAAAGAAGTGTTATTATATCACAATCACAGTTTTGCCACGGAAATATATCGGGTGTTTTGTTTTGCAGTACAGAAAGATGTTTTTTTAAGTCATTTAACGACCGTAACTCATTCATTGATGCTAATTGAATACTTGCTTTGATCGATCGCATTTATTGTGTTGTTAGAAAGACGGTGATTTTAACAATATTAAGTAATAAGCTATCCCTAGATTTCATATTTCCTTGGATATCCGTGACTTTTTTTTGTTTCCTGTATTTCCCTCATATAGAGGAACTTAATGAATTAAATAATGTGTGATAATATTACTCGATTGTTAAATAAATAAATTATCCTCAATGATAGTTAGTTATCTATATCTGAATTGTTGTTAAAGCGACATCAAAGTTATCGGTATTCGAGCACAAAGTTCGCATTCACAATTATAACACACAAATGTTCTGTCTACAATTGAAGCGATTACACAAACATTCATCGTAGCTCGATAATGTGGCCTTGGAGTGATCAGAGTTGACATAATTGTAAAGATGAAACGAGAAAAGTATTGTTTTTTAAACTATCGAAAATGATTAATTAACATCAATAATACGATGTCATTTTGTAGAAGCTTAAAAATAAAAAAACAATACCTGCGATCACATTTCAGAAAGAAGTCATTGACCGTCTGGTCCCGGGCCTCCTTGGCCTTGTTCTCAGCACCTTTCCTTTGTTCCTCTTCCTGAGCGCGAAGCTTACGTACGAACTTGGCGTAGCGGAAGGTCGAGTTCAATACTCGAGATGTCTGTCATTTTAATTAAAGATTTTTGTTATTAAAGATCTAAAGACTTACTATCTAGTAGGTAGTTCATATGATAGTAATTACAATAACCCTTCCTTTCCTATAAGGAAGCGATTGCAGATTCATTGTAATCCCTTAAAACTTTTCTTTGTTCATATCCTATGCCCTCCTGACCGATAGCGGTTAATACCAGTTAACGCAAACCTCTGTTTGGAAGGAAGTATGTAAGGAAGAGAGAAATATAATGCACGTTTATTACAATAAGATTGGAAATAGATTCAGATGCGGTTCCAAAGACACGAAGAATACTACACAGTAAACGCCGACCCGTAAAAGACCACAATTTGTGATGTACATTTTAGTTCTTAGGCTGGGTTGATGACCAGATACTTTCCGAACGGCTTAATTCACTGGCGTTGCGAAGAGATGTTGCATCTCTTTGCATCTTTTACCGAATTTACCATGGGGAGTGTTCTGAGGGGTTGTTCGGATTTCAGCCGCTGGGTTTAAACATCGTATATCATGACAGAATTCAAAATTTCATCCTCATCATCTCGATGGCTGGCAATCTACCACTGTGCGCTTCACGCTAAATTTCCTGCCATGCACAACTGCTCTGTGGAATAAGCTGTCACCTGCGGTGTTTCCGAACCGATACCGACTTAGGGACCTTCAAGAAAAGAGCCAACATCTTCCTTAAAGGTCGGCAACGCATTTGCGACTCCTCTGGTGTTGCAGATGTCCATGGTCGGCGGTGATCACTTACCATCAGGTGGACTGCATGCTCGTTTGCAGCCTATACTATAAATAATATTTTATCTAAAAATTTAAAATATGTATAAATATTTGAATTAAAAAATCTCCCGGTCAATTCACGTATTAAATTACCGAAGCTTTAACTAAGGAAACCGTCATGCATGCCTGATAAATAAAATATTTTTAATGAAGGTTTCCTCCGGCCGCCGATCACGTTGCAAATAAAATTATAGTCAAAGTTTTCATTGACTGATGCTTGGTGTAGAGGTCACGAGTACCTGGCTGCTGCGAGACGGGTCCTGGATTTGATTCCCAGCCGAGCAACATTATTTGTATGTCACAATCAGTCTGGGTGTGTTTTATCTATTCTTGTCCCTGACACTGTATCTTGAACCTTCCTCCGATCTCATTGCACATGCATTACGTCAAAATAGGGTGAAAAGTGAGTACCACTATGTTTGCGCTAATGTTTATGGCACTAAAAAATATTCTGCGCAGAGGATGTCATCTGGAGATAACCAGAAGATATTGCCTTGGTTAAAATAGAGCAGGAGGACATTATCATCATATATTAGGTTCTTACACATGAAATTGGCGTTTCGTCGAACTGGTATTTGTGTTTCGAATTTAGTGATTCATTTGTTTTTTCTTTGACATCCTTCTGTTACACCACTCCTTCGGTTACCAACGAACACGCATTGAGCGCTGCGTACATTACGTCAACCGTTACAATAACGAGGGAATTTTGAATTGTATCGTTACTCGTGCCAGTAACCCAAGCGAAAGTTGACACGGAAAAAGATACTGGTGAGTTTTTGGTGGACCAGTGCGTCATACACTCGTCGTCACTACTTCCACTAGCTTCCTAAGATCTGGCCAGACGATTACGACAGATATGTATTGTCAACAATTGCAAACTATGATGGAAAAGCTGGCCGTTAAACAACCGATATTGGTCAATTGCTCTAGCCCACTGCTGCCTTATGACAACGCTAGACCTCATACTTCACGACAGACGGTCGCTAAATTAGAGGAGCTACGATTGGAATGGCACCAACACCAACCATAATTTCCGGACTTTGCTTGAACAGATTACCACAATTTTCGGAATTTGGATAATTTCTTGCAAGAAATAAAATTCAATTCCGATGAGGCATTCCAAAGAATTTATTGATTCTTGATTCGGTCAATGAACTTCCTATAAACTGGCGAAAGTACATAGATAATAATGGTAAATACTTTTTACGATTAAATATAAAAATAAACCCGTTTTTACTTTTTCCATACAATACGCTAATTTCATATGTAAGCCCCTAATATCTGGGATGCGAGATCATTTTACTGGTGGATCGAGCGCTCGTACTTGACTTAATGTGTTCAATAGTATATCTTACGTAGTAACAATCCGGTACACCTCTCGGTCCCACGCCATCCTTGGGTATTTTTTGGCGTGGTACTACAGTTTGTTCGCACATTTATTAGTTACAAAATCAATAATTACAAATTAATTACATACAAAACATTTCTAAATAGATATACGTCGATATCTTAGTTTTTAAATACTATAATGCGTTATGCCAGTGCATAATACACAATATGTAGAAATACAAACTTTTTGATGACGATGAAGTCTTATATTGACTTCTCTCTAACCGAAAAAGTTTATATTCTAGTTGTAGTCGCGACGAATATATTATATATTTCAGCAGTGATAGCACCACGCCAGTTTTCTTCAAAATGTGGCATTGATGGGTCGGCTCGACCGAGGAGTTTGCGCCCTCATAGAGCGGAATACAAAACTGAAAAGCTGCTGTGTTTCGTACGGTGAGTCCGTCCGTCTATGTGCAATGTTCATTTGCCATTAACCAATTAGTGGTATTCATTGTTACCACACGAGCTGCGCATGAAATGTTGCATTAACTGGTAGTGAGAATGTATTGCGAGGAACGGTGAAGAATCACTATATCAAGATATATTAAGAATTGAATCTCTATTCGTCATAAACTTGAGGTCCGTTAACTTAACAGGATGTGATATACGTACACCAAGAACAAATATTAGTGAGCAACTGTTTCGGATTTAACATTCCAATAATCGAATATTCATAGCTACCAACTACTTAGATACGAAACCACAAACACTAAACTGTTAGATCGTCCTATCCAACTAGTCTAGAGGTTCTCAACCTTTCTTACTCAGCGACGCACTAACATACTGTTTGTGTACACATGTAAAATTCCCCACGGATCACCTTAGATAGAAATATCGCAATTGTAAATCTCGCGACACACTTGACAGATGCTTGCGACACACCAATGTGTCGCGACGCGCTGAACTAGACTATCACCTTTAAAATATCAAAGTAATCTCACAATTAATGCGAACCGTGTCTATGGATCTAAGAGACCTTTTACAATCAGATGGAATGTTCTGGGATTGTTGACTTTAATGTAAAAAAAAAATCCCAGGTGTCTGGGCGCAAGGCGCTGGGACGTTAACGAATCCTAAAACAATGAGCACTCTGCACAGTATAACAATATACATGTACCATAGAATAACAATATACATGTACCATAGAATAACAATATACATGTACCATAGAATACCAATATACATGTACCATAGAATAACAATTTACATGTACCATAGAATAACAATATACATGTACCATAGAATAACATTTATGAATACACAATTTATTAAATCACAATTAAAGTATTTTATTCATTTAATGATAATTACAAATACAATATTTAACTCGGCTTGATTCGGTTACTCTCGGCTCGAGCGTAACGGGACACCGATCGTAACGGAACAATGAGTCATACCTTTTTGCAAATGCCTCCTAGCATTACCGATTTATAAGACGTTGTCACGTCAAAAGTAATAGCATCTATTGGATGGAATATGGTAAAGAAGCAATAGTATCAGAGCGGCGTCGTGGTAGACGTGACAGCTAGTTTCTAAACAACATGAATGGTGGAGAATACCAGCGTGAAGGTGCATGAAGACGAGTTTCATTCGTATTGTGTTAGGTCGTATTAGGTTAGGTATCCTGGGACCTATTTATTGGTAGCGAAGTATTTCATCTCAGACCTCAGGGGTAGCATGCAATTGATCCTTGGTGAGGTAGGTCTTTGTTGACATTGGAAGTAGGTGTGTGTGTGTTACGAATTCACAGTTCATCTAATGGTGTATTTTCACTTACCATTAGGTGAACAGCGTCTTAGTTTGTTTACAGTAATATAAAAAAAAAAATAATGACTCATACCGTTGGTAGACTTGATTAGTGCCTGCACCGTAGCTTCTGCTTTTCTTCAATTAAGATTGACAAACGAGGATGCAGTTCACCGGATGGTAAGTGACGACCAGCTCAAAACACCTACAACCGTACGTATCATACGTTGCACTCCAGAAGATTGAGATGGGAGGCCTCACTCTTAGAATATGGGTTTCTAGTGCCCTAAACACCATCACACTGTATTTATTTTCTTAACAACCTCGTTTTTTACTTACCTTCAAAGTGTTGCTAGGTATAATATAGGGGTGACAAATTAGCACACAGTTCACATATGGTGATTATTGTTACCCATGACATCTACATCTTAACGATCAAGATACACACATGAGTTGCATTGCAAGATTAATTAAGAATTGTTGATGCTAGATAATAGGGGCACTACCTTTTTCACATACGTTTCACAAACGGCAAGGTTCAAAATGGGTATATTAAAAAGCCATGTAATTTATAATTTTTAATCAACCTTATAAAATATAAAAATTCGAAATCAAAAACAAATAAACTCAAGGAACATTTATACCGTAAGGTAACTGGGATATTAAAAAAAAACTTACAAATTATTATGGCACTGCGTAGGGATACAGATCTAAATAAACCACAGACACTTATATAAAAAGAAAAAAACTTATATAAAATAACTTAATAACGTTATGAAAGCAAAAGTATTCTCTGTTGTACGAATAATTGACGTGATAAATTGATAACTTGTGCTTCATACAAGGTAGTAAATATAGCAAAATGTTTGCGTAATAAAGGTGTTTGTGATATTGATTTGATTATAAAAACCGATATTTGTTAAATTTAAATAATTGAAAAAAGGAAAAATTTTAATTCGAAAATGTATGTTTGATGCTAGTAAATTGTTATTTTTATAGGTACTGTCAATAAACGATAAAATGTACAACATATTCTCGCATATTGCGCAATTAGAAAAACAAGTAAAAACAATAACACCGCTGAAGAAAAATATTTATCCAACAAAATATAAATGTTACGAGATATCAAAAGTTTTAAAAATATGGTATTGGTAAGAAAATCCTTAAAGTTGGCATATAAAAGTAACAAACTATTTCATTCTTTTGGCTGAGATTTAATATAGTTATGCATTGGCAAAAGCTAAGATTTCGCTTTCGAGCACTGAGAAACATAAAATAACCACGTGATTCCAAAATTATGAAAATCGTCAACAAAAAGCTTTTTCATAAACTTAACTTAGACTTGCACTTATTTATAAAAAAAAAAACAAAAATATTTTGATTCTCCTACTGTTCCGTTAAATTTAACAATTTAAAGTTTATTTTTGTTTTTACTCATAAAAACGAATTAATAAACTTTTAATAAATAAAAAAAAAACAGCAGTAAAAGGTATACCGTAACGTTAATTTATAAAAATATCTACATGTTACAAAAAAGAAATCTATAAATCTTTCCCGTGAGTTATTTCGCTTAAATTCGTAACGTTAACGTTTATTTTTAACGAATTAGAAAAACGTTTAGTTATAATTTTTTCACCTAATAGTCTTCATAATAGGGGGAAAAGTATTGTATAATCATTTAACGAACAAAATAATTATTGTTCAGTTCAAAGTAATTTCTTTGTTTATTAAAAAATCAGTTTGATATTTTAATAAATAATATGATATGTATATCACTTAACTCCGGTTGTCCCACAACAACTTTGTTGGGTGAATTGTTTACTAGTTCTCGATTTAGTAGTTTTAAATTAGCACTATTAGGTAATAGGTTTAGTTTAGATAATTCTAGTTTTAGACAATACGTGTCGTTGTCGTAGGGGAGGTTTGAAGGTAGTGGTTGAATAACACCTTCCCACGAATAAGGTTCCCCTGTCACTTTATTGTATATTGTTATTGAACCAATTCTGTCTATGGTTGGTTCGGTGGTTAATGCCTAAAAAAAATATATATGTTATTTTCTTTTCAAGCACATTACTCGCGACGAAGAATCATGACGGTGATTTATTGTCACCTGAAAGATTTAAATGCAGTACTGTTACTAATAATATATTTTAAGTATTGGCAAGTGCCAAAAGCCAAACGGTTTGCGGTCGCTTCCTGGAACGGTGATAGAAACTTTTTTTTGTTCATTTTTATGACATTAAGAATAACAAACGTGCACACGTGACATCTACATTCATCTTAATGCAGATGCGTTGTCACGCTTGAGGACTGAGATGGAATAATAAAGCCCAGTAATAAAGGTCTCCGGATCACTGCACTCACCAGCGTAAGATAGCAGCATTAAGCTGCTATCTTACGCTGGTATTCTGAGGGCGTGGTCCCACCCCGGCCGAACTGACCCATTAATTCTTCAGCTAAAAACAAACTGCAGACTAGCTCTACCACTGTAAAAACCTAGCGTCGTAGTTTCGAAACGCCATTCAACCGTCTACCAGCACAACTATCATCAGTCTACTTGCTCGGGGTGGCGATATAGTTGATACACCAAGATACTAGTGACGAGGTATTCCATACCAGTATTTAGCAATGAAATAATATTAAAGTGTTTGTGTGAAACAATGTTTCACATCATTAGTCCACTACTGAGCATTGGCCATGGGAAGTACGATCTTGCGCCATCTGGACCTATCGACTTGCCAACTTGCGTAGTCCACCTAGTTGGGGGTTGGGGGTTTATTCCCATCGATTATCGGTTCTACGAGCTATATGTCCAGCCCCTTGTCACTTCAGTTTATTCGACTTGCTGACGTCATCAGTCCATCCAGTTGTGGAGCCGTACGATGGCCAACACAAAGTTGCCACTCGAGGGCCTTTCTTCCCCATCGATTATCGGTTCTACTGGCTACATGACCATCCTGATGCCACTTCAGGTTACTGAGCCGAGTTACAGCCGTCGGTTACCTTAGTTCTAATGATGTTCCAACGTATATATATAAATTTTATGTGTTAATGTTGTTTGTTTGTCTTTCTTCCATACTCACAGACAATGATGCCATAAAACAATCTGGATCCTCGTACTTAATGCTCAGTATGAATAGTGTAGAATCGTATTCTACAATATGACTGATCCACAGTTGACATTGTACCAGGCTCGCCAGGGTGAAGGTTATGTTGCACTCGCTCTTTTGCTGTTTGTAGATTTGGTTCGTGTGATCCTGAATATAAGGATAGGTACAAATTTTTAAGTTTAACGAAGGTTATGCGGGGCAGGGAATGGGTCGGCTGGTCCAACATTCCCGACCCATTCCCTGCTCCGCATAATATCAGGATAACCTGCAGTATCAGGATAACCTGTTGCGTATTACAAGTTTCGAGGGCATTCCATGTTAGTCTTCAGGTTTGATAAAGAGTTTGCATCATGAATCTGAGTCTTGCCACAGTCATCATTTACAATCAGGTGAAATGTTTTCTGGTTTATCATACTCAATATTATTAACAAAAAAAAAACAATTGGACTATCATCATATCTCAGCTCATCACTAGTCCACTGCTGGACATGGCTCCCTCCCTCACAGACTGCCACAGAGCACGATCCCAAGCCACATCGACTTCTCTTAGACTTGCATAGGTCGTCTCTCCATTTAGTGGGGGTGCAGTCAAGGAACTTTCTTCCTGATCGGTTCTACGAGCAATACGATCAACCCATAGCCACTTCAGTTTATTTTTTATGTGGCAAACGTGTAAGCAGCTCATCGGATGGTAAGTGACCACCACCGCTCATGAACATCCACAAAATCAGAGGAGTCGCAAATGGGTTAATAGCCTTTAAGGAAGATGTTGGCTATTTACTTGAAGGTCCCTAAGTTGTATCGAAAGTACCGCTGGCGACAGCTGATACCACAGACTAGTTGTGCGGGAGCATATTTCAATAAAGCGCACAGCTCTGTTTGCGATACTATCTAATAATTAAATATAAGTAAAAAGTAAAATTAATAATCTAAGATAGGTGCGAGTTCGAATTATTTAACTCTTTTTAATTTTCCAATTTCTTACCTTCCTTATGTGATTCTCCAGCAAGAACTTGGGGCCAGCCCAAGAACAGATGACGCACTGTACCCTTACATCCATTCCTATTCGCTCCATATAGTCCTGAAGTTTGAATAAATAAAAAAATATATAAGCAATGCTATTAACGTTACTATTTAAAAAAGAATATTAGCAATTCTATTACCGTTACTATTTTTTAAAAAAAGAATATTAGCAATTCTTTAACTTTACTAATTTTTTTTAAAAACAAAAGAATATTAGCAATTCTATTAACATTACTAATTATTTTATTATTTTTTTCCAACAAAAAAGAATATAAACAATTCTATTAACGTTACTATTTTTTTTTAAAAAAAGAATATTAGCGTTAATAATTAAAAAAAAAAGGAATATGAGCAATTCTATTAACATTACTAATATTCTGGTTAACCACGTTACGCTGTCTGATTAAAAAGTCATTCCACAAGACCCACAAGTGTTAACATACCATCAGGTTAACTATATTATTGTTTTTGTATTTGATTTAATCACAAAAACACTTATTATCATCTCCACAAATTACATAAATAGAAGTAAACAATAAAATGGTTTGTTTGTTATGGAAGTATTGTAAACGTGGTAGTCCATACTATTATACATAATACGCTTTAAGACACCTGCACGAACCCAGCTGGTTCGTGGATATTTTCACAGAATACCAGAAAATTTTACCACCATTAAAGAAAGCCGATCCCTGTACCTTATTATAGGTACAGATGTATTCCATGCTAATTATTTGTCGTTGCCATTGGACGCCGGTCCTCACTTACCATCAGGATAATCTTGTGTTATTTTTTAGCCCCAATATTGTAAACAAACCTGTACATAAGATAGATTAACGTGACCGGGCGATTTAATGAAACCCGGAAACTTCTAAATTAGATAGAAGGCATCGTATTTCTCGGGGATGGCAATGCATCTGCACATCAAATCTGGGTCGTATAATCGTAGAATCACTTTACGGTGAACTGTGTGCTCATTTGTCACCATTGACATCACAACACAGTAAGTGACAAAACAACAATTTGTAAGACATGTCAATTGTTACTAGAACAGTAGTAAAATACTCACGCCGTCTTGGCTGATGATCTCTAGAGCATCCTCTACCATTTCAGGTATGGTCACGCAAGCTCCCAGTCCTGGAGGCTGTGGCGTGTCTAATGAGGATGTTGATATGCTGTGCTCTGAAAAGAAGTGGGTTAATAAATAGAATCAGTTTGCGGCAAACATCAAAAGCACGAGGGTATTTTAATTATGATATATTTTTAATGTAGTCATATTTTATTGTACGATTCGTTATATCTTTAATTTAATAACGACCACCGCGTGTTGTAGTGGTTCTGGTATCTAACGACTGGGTCGCGCGTCCTGGTTTGATTCCTAGCCGAGTAGCAATATTTGTGTATCAAACATTGTCGGTTTTCTGGGTAGGCTGTAAATATGTCCCAGTGTTCCTGACACTGCATCTCTCTCATCTGTATAAGTAATTATGATATTATACAGTAGGTGATCTTATACGGTACCTACATGATAAAAGTTACCGTTACGTTAAATATATATTAAATATATATGCATGTTTCTTTTTTCTTTGATTTCTCTGAACCCTCCAAGGTTGACTGGTGCATATGTTAGTTGTATAAAAAGTTTATAAATATAAATATATACAATGTGTACCGTAAATAGCACGACGAAATAACAAAATAACTTGAGGAGATAAGGTTGAGTTTTACTTACCAGACCATAAATTACTTTAGTAAAAGTGTCACCATTTTCGAGATAGTTTTTTTTCCGAGCTGTCCTTTTTTACCGTGTATACAAATAGGGAGATAATTATACTTTTTATACTCTGGAATTATTGTTATTTTTTTTTTTACTTTATGAGAGACCGAGCAAACGCAAACGAGCACACCGTTCACTAGATGATAAGTGATTCCTGCGGCCCATGACATCTACATTCATCTTTGACAAGGAATCATAATGCAGACGCGTTGTCACCCTTGAGGACTGAGATGGAATGCCTCATCACCAGTCAAATAAAATAAAGTTCTCAGGATCCCTACACTGACCAGACGATATGCTGCTATTTTACGCTCTGTGGCGCGTGGTCCTATTCCGATCGAGCTGACCTAGCTATAGACAATCTGCATTGTTAACTTGTTGTTCTATCATATTCAAATATCATTTTGATAAAATTCGAAAAACGTTGAGAATGGCAAAGGATTTCTTTTTAAAAAAAAAGAAATGTACTGAGCTGCTGCTGCATATCTGTTTATGAGAGATTTTTGAAAGTTGTAACACTGATTACTTTTGCTTATTATTTATCTTGGTATTTTTAAAGAAACTAAAAAATCAAAAATATCTACCCCTTAGGTTTGTCGTGCTATTTAGGGGACAGCCCGTATATAAATCCCACAGCTTCATCCTCCTCGGGACACCCAATTTATAAATCCTACAGATGGGAAGTAGCCTCCTCCTCCCTAGATAGTAAGCATAGTCCACCACGCCGCTCCACTGCAGACCTTCAGAGGAATTCAGGGTTCGAAATATTTTTTTTAATTATTTCTGAGGCATGGTCTTACGATTTTTTTTTCACCGCCGAGCACGTACTTCTATTACCCTTCAAATTGCAATTAACAAATTCTTTGGTGCCGGCACCAAAGGTAGAAGTTTGTTGATAGCTATAAAAAAATGATCTGGGAATTAAAGCAAGCGTTTAGACGCTGCTCTACCGCGGTTCTTATACAGATAATAACTTAAACAGTACATGTAATAAAAAAAAAACCTTCATTATACACGTATCGATGTGTATCTTCATATGCAAATCTTGAATAATCAGATGCACGGTGTCCTTCCCCATTGTCATTTCTATACTCACTATCGGCTGTATCAACCGCTGAAAAAATATGAATCAATTTTTTATTAAAAAAAAACATCTCCGAGTTTCAGACCAACCATCATACGAACAAGACCTGGCTGTATGGACTAAAGTCCTTTGCCTTTCCCATTGGGGATAAATTAATATCATCATCATCATTGTTGTTCTCCGTTTTTTTTTACGAGCGATACCTCTTTTAGTGTTATTCTCGGGTTCATGTAGTTAACATCCTATTTGCAATTAAGAGTTATGTATGTACATAACTCTGTTGTTTACAATGGGTAGCAAGGAATCCACGAAGGATATATATCATATCATCCAACGTGCCATATTCCATCTGATATATCTTAGTCAATCAAAAAAAATGCCAGGTATCTTGATGTAACTATTACCCATACACATAAATTTAATATAATACATATCTCACTGAAGGCGTTCACACTTACCTAACTCATACCTAAGCTTGTGCCTGTAAGATTATAATTATACGAAAACTAGTGTAAAATTAAAGTATTTAAATAACAGAACATTAACTATAGATTATATACATACTTAAGAAAATAAAGATGAAAAAGATTGATAACTCTCCGAGTACCATGTCAAAGGAAAACTAGAAATTTATTAAAAAAAAAAGAAGAATTGTCTGCCACATTTTTTGAATTATTTCTCATATATGCCTATTACTTACATTCTAATACAATGTAGGACATAAAAGAACATTTTATTGGAAAGTTCAAATGCAATTTAAACATCATGACACATTTTACCCAAACCTGAAAAGCATGAATTTGATATATACATTTTTCCCCCTTCGAATCAAACCACAAATCAATCAAGTCAATACCATTAGGTATGGTGGAATCACAATACATAATCTTCTATGGAAGATAATAAAAACAAATATGTTGCTGTAAAAATCTTATATAAATATGTTAGTAATGAAAAACTAAAGCATTAAACTCACAAGAAGCACACCGACCATTGAGGGCAACCGCTGATGTGGAATGCGCCATTCTGAAAAGCCATGCTTAGGAAACAAACAAGCTAGGTAACAAGCGTAGTAAGAATGCTCTGACTGGTGAAGTAATAAAGAGATTACTTTTATACATTTGGACAATACAGTATAATTATTACTCATTATTACCCAGATTCTATTTTATTGAAAAAAACATGAGGTTCAATAGCGAAGGATAAAGTATTTATTTTTATTTTTAAATTTAAGTTGATTGTAAGTGATGACAGATTCCCATGACATCTACATTCATCATAAACAGGTTTATATGAAGTATCTATTGGGATACATTTTGCCATACTTAGATCCAAATCTGCCACTTGACCATTGTCATAAACTATCTCCTAGCACAAGCATTTTAAGCTTAGTTGGAGTAGTTAACTGGAATTTTAGTCATTTTAATAGCACTTACTCATTCTTCCCTCATTATTGTTTTCATTCTTCATCTCATCCATTCTATTACATATATATACATCCTCTCAACATTCTCACTTTAGCTGAGTAACGGCACTTGACATCCAACATATTTGATGGTGAGTGTTACCGTTAATGTTACATCCGTGTCCATCCGTATGTCCTTGTTTACAATACTGTGTTGCCCCATGTGTATTTAATAGTGTAATGAAAAAATACTACATAATAAGTATTTATTCAAATATATATAATAAGCTGTTTATTTTGTAAAATATATTTTTTTAATTATATTTGTGCAATTGTGGTCTAACATAACACATCTATTATCTATCTAGAAATATGTGAAGGCTTATTTGAGTAATGCAGTAAAATTATAAATCTATGAATTTATTTTTAATAACTTAGATATTGAGATTTTCATTTGTTTTTTATTTTATATTTAAAACAAGTTTAGAAAAATGTATAAAATGTATACATATATATATATGTGATTATACGAGCTTCTTTTTATTATTATTATTTTTTTATTATTATAATAATATAAAAAAATATTTATAACCTAGATATATAAGTCAAGCCTTTACAAGAAGAACCTTGTAAGCGCGCCTAAATAATAAAATTATATCAAATATTTATAAATAGTCATAACAAATTTAAATAAAACATGATAACAAGCATTGTTTACTGCATAAAACTCATTGAGGTGATAATGATGATAATAGCTGGGCAGGAAATACTATAGTGCCATTAACATTTGCACACATAATGTAGTAGTTATTAATACATTTATTACAAATATGAGCTTGAATTTATGATATGTGATATTGGAATTTTTAAAATGTTCGAAGTGACAAATTGCAAGCCAAAAATGAAAACAACTCTCCATAAATATCATATAAAAAGCGTATAAAAAGTCCTTGCAAATGTTTTAAAATTATAAGGAATATATACACACAAAAACCCTAGATATACAATATATATGAGCTTCAACATTAAAAAGTTTGTTCTATTTTAAAAATGACAACAATTTCATTCCATCCGTTCTATTTTGTAGATGTTTATAAGTCATCTTGGGTTTTTGTACACAATGTTAGCCAAATAAATGTTTGTCACAATCATGCAAAATGGAAATCATAATCGCTGCCTACCACTGTCGATGACAGGCGTGAATATGTGTTAACACAGAAAAACAACTTACGCGGTAGCTATCACTGGGGTACTGTAAACGCATTTAGTGTTTGCCACAGTTGCCAATTGCGATAGCGGCTGGTTTATAAGGAATTGACTTTTGAAATTGTAAATATTTTCCAATTGTATGTGTTCCGAGTTATTCCTTGGTGCATATACCGGGTGGCTGTTTACTGAAATAGATTTTAAAACAAAATGTAAGAAATAAACACACATTCCTCCTGGTAAGCAATATAATTTAGTATATCGTCAGCTTTATATTGGTTGCTCAAGCTACTTTATTTACCCTGATAAAAGTTTCCTTTGTGTTAATCCAGGTTATGAACTATCAGTGTGTGAAATTTCATTCTAATCTGTTTAATCGTTTTTGCGTGTTTGTTTGGAACATACAAACTATTACATTTATAGAATAGAAATAATAGTAGGATTTCATGTTATATAGTTTGGAATTTATTTAGACCTTTCATATTGTATGTATTAACAAATACTATTTTATAGATTTAAGGGTGAACATACAAGCCCAGTTCACATGATGCTGATTCCTTTGGTCCATGACATTTGCATTCCCCGTCAATAAGGGATCATAATTCAGATGCATTATCAATCCGAGGTTCTAAGATGGGTTATCTCATAACCAGTAATAAGGTTTCCAAGGCTTTTGATCCAATGTATTAGTGTGGTTTGCATCTATCATGTGTGAGAGTGAAAGAAACTGAAGACCCCAAATATTGCTAAGGTAAATGGTAATGAGATGGAATATCTTAATCCTCAGAGAAAATGCATCTATATCATGATTCTTTAACTAGGAGGAATGTTCGGTCATGGACCACGAGAATTGTTAGGCTTTGTGATTTCTTGCATTACCCTGATTACTTAAAAAAAAATTACACTCACTTCTCTCAGATTCACTGCTAACTTGGACATATAAGGGTTGTGTGACATTTTTGAACCTTGTAAACGTGTCATTTATCCTTGGTAATGTGTCATCTTTAACCACCTCATCTTTATTAAACCCATTACATGTAACTTTCTCTGCTCTAATTTTCTTGCGATAATACAATGAATGCATATCGACCAATTCTTTGCAGTTCTGAGTGTTTGATTCTTCTAAGTTATTGTCCGTGTCTTTTTCTTCAAATTTTTGATTTTGTTTATGCAAATAATTATTATTTGAATTAGTATCGGCTATGACTAGCTCCATTATGTTAGGATTTGCCATTGGAGTATCTATTTTATAATTGATAATATTACGGAAGTTAATGTTAGGTTTCCGAAAATTAATTATGTCAAAATTTTCTTTAATTGACCGTTTTTGTACCAAAGCTTGTATCTTTGACATTTTTCCATCTCTTCCTCTTAATTCAATGCTTTGTAGGCAGCTGTATTTGGTAGGTGGTTCTTCGGGGATTAGGGGGTAAATTCCGCTTATAGTCCTATGCCTTTTAGGTATGGATGAAGTGGCCTGAAATAAAAGCAATATATTATACTGTGTTTTTATAACAGTACCATTATTATCATACTAAAAATGCATAATAGTTATCACCCAGGCCAGTCCACTCCACAAGCGTCACACGTCTAGTTACCACAAAACTGTCTTGTGCAGATTGCCTTCTATCTGGCCATACCCACTGATATACCAAATGAAGGAACATATTAAGTGACCCAAAATTTATCCCAAAAAAAGTATGTAATTGTGTTTTCGCTCATATGTTATCTCATTGAGTGTCAACATTCATAAATTTAATGCATACACTTAAGATTAAATTTATTTCGTTAATATTTGTAGCATATGGATCCCACTAGATGGAGTGACAACTTATTATAGCCTGTGGCATGATAAGGAATGCGGGTGGCACAAGGTCATACTCTATGGCAGTCCAGCAGGGGGAAGCCTATGTTCAGCAGTGGATAAGTGATGTGTCTACGTGACGATGATGATGATATTTGTGTCGTTCTATTTCTATTTAGCTTAACCTTTTTTTTATAATATAAGAGTGACACACCATATCAGACAGATCACCGGAGTCAGTTATTCTTATAGAAAATAAAAATGACATTTATCCTCTGTCAAATGAGCAAAACATACTTCTGGGTATAGCAATGCATTAACCCTAATTAAATAAGAATAAAATGCCACTTACTCTATAGCTAACAGGCAGCTGTTGATTTTCATTCCCTACACTGTTGCTCATGCTGGAGCATAGTATATCAGGCTTATGTTTCTTTATCCTGCATTTTGCAGTAACTTCACGGCTCACAATTTCATTCCGAGTTTCCTTTGGACTCACTCTTTTTTTTTCTTCAAAGGCTGTATCATTTAAATTTACGATCCCTGATTTTCTATTTAGCTTTTTTGTTGTATTAGAGCTTCTGAGCACTCGGTCACTATGTATATTCAGGGAATCTGTTTTATGTGTCAATGTGTTTGTTTGGTTTATGCTGTGTTTTGGCTTCTTTGGGATGATTGCCCGTTTCAAGTCTGGACTGCACCGTAATTGAGTGCCAGTGCGTTTTGGTGTTACTGTTATTGGTGGGGAAGAATGTGTTTTTTCATATATTTTTGGCTCCTGAAATGAAAAATTTTGTTATTTAATATTAATAATATTAATTATTTTTAATATTTATTTTAGTTATATATTAAATACTTGTGAAATGAAAATGAAAAACTTCTTAATGATAGTAAAACATTTTAACAGTTTTGCCAAAACAATTATTTTTATGATTGCAACACATAAGTGGTATACAAATATTAAACAATGGGAACTACTTCCATTATCTGCAATAGCTTAATAAAAATAAAATAAAATTAGATAAATTCTCACACCTTTTATTGGAATTAGGCAAAACAAACACATTACATGTTAAACTTGTTAAATGCAATAAAGTCTAAAATTATTCAATAGGGACAAATGTTACAGAACAACTTCTCTCAACTAGTAAATTGCTCAATTTTTACACCAACACTATTCACCGAGCTAAAAACTTTTTCATATTTCATTAGTTTATATTTTGGAACTATATGTATGTAGTGATTTATTTTTACCTTTTGTTTAGCTTTGGTGTAAGTTTTTCTGATCTGAGCCATATGCTGCCGCTCCATCTTTACTCGGTAGACAATATCTTCCACCTCACTTTCTGAACAGAACTTCTTTGCTCTTATTAGTTCAATCAGGTATATCTTCTATAAATATAAAAGAAAAATCTAAAAAGTAAAACAAAGAATATTTTCTACAGCATTAGTTCAGGGCTTCTTTATAGGAATGCAGGTTGGATACTTTTGAGAGGTTTTGGAGATTTTCTTTTCTTGGAGACATGTGTTGAATTAGTATTTAAAATACCAGTTACAATTCTAATTGTGCCTGCAATAAAATGTCTATTCCTTTATTCTCACCAACATTTCAACAGTAAACTGTACTGTCTTTCCTAGAAAATTATAATTTGTACGATTTTGCACTAGTATAGGCCTTGCTATTCTGAAAAGGGTAATGCTGTTTTCCATTCATCAACATCTTAAAATTGCGTGTCTATTCATTGCTCTAACACATCTCTATAATGCGGGATTCGCACTCGCGAGTCTACTTCAAAAAGGTTAGATCACTGGACCAACAGCATCACACGAACAAAAAATAGAACACATTTAATTTTTTTTGGATCAAAGTGATGGTTGCCCTTATTTCTAAATTCCATATTGCATTTTTTGTAATGAATTTAATAAATAAAATTCACAGAAACTAAAAACAAAACAAATAATTCTCACTTTAACATTACAAGGTAAGCACAGTGTTTTTGCAATTTGTTGTAAATATCTGTAAGAAAAATTTTCTAAAGCTTCCTTTGAGTATATTTCCTCGTCTTCCATTTCTAAACGATAGTTAGTACTCAATTTTTAATTAATTAAACTCTTTGTTTATAAAAACACGTGTTTCTTAATTCAAATTATGCTCCTATGGAAATAATAAATTTACCCACTTTTTTACTTATAATAAACTTGAGAATATTTTTGACATATACCTGAAACCTAAAATTATTAAAACTATAAACTACATTTTTATTTCAAAAATTCTTAACTTCTTGAGTGTTAAAATACGATTTCAGATGTTTTTAGAATTTGTACTGTTATTGTGTTGTTAGAGTGTGTTATATGACTGCGAACTAGTGATGCCACTCGGCAGAACTCCGGTAGTCTATCGATAACCAGACAGTAGTAAGGCGAATAACGATATGACTATAGAACGAAAATAATAATGCTAATTTTGACTAACAGTAGTGTCTGTACTATTGATGTTCATTGGTTCATTAGAATACACGTTAAGATTGAGGTCTTCATATATCAAAAGTGGTTAATTGATATTATTATCGATATATTCACGTTTAATTCACTTATATCCATTATGTCGACATCAATCAAAATAGATGTTTAATGTATGATATTAAAATATTAATATATTATAAAATATTTTTCTTCATCCATAATAAAAAAACGGTGAGCAAAAGTTAAAAAAATACAGGAGAGAAACAGTCCTCCCTAAATATTATGTTAGTTGTAAGAAAAGGAGTTTTGAATAAAAAAATGTTTAGTTGATTATTTATTTTTATTTAGATCTTAATAACACATACATTTTATGCGATATTTAGCATTAAAATTCTTGTTTAATCCACATATTCTTTATTCCTTATTAAGTATTCGCACATTGTATTCGATAATACGTGAGGAGTTTTTCGGACGGAAGAAGCGTTCAGTAAAATCTATAATTTTTGTATTTTCAAGGCATTGATTGACTATAATATTTCGTAAGTATATTTGTATACAATTTTTGAACATTATACAGTATACTTAAATTTATTTCTATTCTAATTTTATATCTTTTAAAAGTTATAATAAAAATTAGGGGAGGGAAGATTAATTTGTTTATCTGGTTAGATGTGGTAATAAAGGTTGCCTGTATTTGGATCGTTCTTGAATCACTTTTTTAAACGGATGTACAGGATTTCTGATTCTGAAATTTAAAAAATACATGAAACTTATTTTAAAATAATTATAGTGTGGTACAATGATTATAAAATATATAATTATGTCAAAGTCGATTTCCACTACCGCGACATATTATGAATTTTACCAAATCATTCATTATATCATTCATTACAGATTACAGAGACATCAACTACACAGAATATGTTGTGTTGTGAGCATTCGCGAAGGCACACGCTCATCGTCTTGCCCTCGTCATTTATATTTAGTGTCTGGGTCACGGGACTTTGACAAAATAATGGACATTACAATCTTGATATGATCTTGAGATGACATTATAATCTTAGATATACTGTAGTCGGGTAAAATGTGAATCTGTTTTAGCACTGGTAGAGGTACACTGCAGTTTGTCTTTAGCTGCAGAATGAATGGGTCAACTCGACCGTTAAATAGTAGTAAAATGCTACTGTGTTTCTTCTGGTGAGTATCCGGAGACCTTTATTACTGGTGATGAGACATTCCATCTCAGTCCTCAAAGGTCAACAACGCACCTGCATTATGATTCCCTGTGAAGGTGGAATGTAGATGACATGGGCCGCTGGAATCACTTACCATCAGGTGAACTGTGTGCTCGTTTGTTACTCTCAATGTAATAAGGAGAAAATAAGTGTAAAAATAGCGAATGCACATTCGTTGAGTTGCGATAAAAAAGAACGCGCTCGTTAGACCCTGAATACCTCCTTAATATTTAAACCCAACATGCACAAAGGACTTTTTGGTAATAAATTTTGCATGTCCCAAACATCTAACCCTCAAAATTTTTTTTTTAAATAAAAGGAAAGCCACATCAATTGGGAGTCCTATATAATGTAGGTTTCCGTTGGAATCTTGACGTTCTATTGAGAGAAATCATTTATTTTACGGTTTTCTTTCATTTAAATGCTTTATGAGACTTTTCATTATAAACCATTAAATACGGGTATTTTTGGTTTCATCTCAATCAGGCATTGATATTAGCTGCGAGGTCTGATAACAATATATTTATTTTTTTAATTAAACTTTATATACAGTTATGTACAAAGGCGGACTTAATGCCTTAGGCATTCTCTACCAGTCAAGCTTAAGGCAATGCAGAGATGAAATGAGGTAGGTGTATGCTCACAAACTTTGTCGCTATGTAAATACTATTATATTCATTATATTATATAAATAAATAACATATGTGTAATTATAAAATACATATATAACAAATACAATATTCATACTTAATATAGTTAATTTTAAAAGATTTCTTCGACATGTCATTTGTTGTTATCACGTCTTAGCTGTCAACTAACTGTACCACAAAGAAGTCGGCTAGAACAGGCCAAATTACAACGCTTCATGTTGTGAAATAGAAAATTGTGACTGTGTTTCGTCTGGTGCATCAACGAAGACTGAGCACTTTTTACTGACGACGATGCATTCCATCTTAGTCCTCGGAATCCCATACCTGAATTATGATTTCTAATTAAAGAAGCATGAGGGTGTGTACGCCAGATATAACTTACTACCAGGTAAACTGTGTTCGTTGTGTGTGTTTGTGTAGATAAAAACATAACAACTCTAGAGAGACTCACGAAGGATTCCGTCCCTGCCGAACACATGGTACACATAAAATTGCAATTAACAATTCCAAAAGTGAGCGCTTTCTCTTTTGAATCCGTCTTATTCATTTACCTTTGACATTGTTTAGAAATCGATTTTATAATTTGCTATTGAATAAATATATTATTATAATGTTTTTTTTTATTCAAACACACATCTATCTTTACAGGTTTGCCTTATACAAAATAAATACATAGATGGATAGATTAGTTACTTGTGATCGTTGTTTAGTGATCATGGTATAGGGAATTTTTATAATTTGCTAATTACTTATTGATGTAATATCACAAATAAGTTAAATAAGTCATATCAATTAAGGTCAAGGTCTTCGTCTTAGTCAAGTTTCATGCATGCCCGTTTATAAATGTAGATAGTTGTACGTACTGGGACATATAGAGGGATGGAAAGGGTTCACCTTTTTATAAGGGTGGACCATCAGTACAAAAATCGATTTTCTTGCAACAGGGGTAGCCGGCTTGGGGAGCAGCTAAAGTTTTCTGTATAAAATATGTACCTAAGTACTACGTATACAATACGAAGACTTTTTAATGACAATACGCTATACAAAATGTAAGTCGAAAGAGAGACTGTCGTTGTCTCTTTCTATATTGGTGATGCACCTAATTTTTAAACAATCAAATACTAGTAATGTAAAAATTAAAAAAAATTATGTGAGGTATGACTAAATTATATTAGGTTAAGGCCATTTCAAACCAAAAAAAAAAAGATTTGATTGGCTAAATTCAAAGTAATATTGTTTTAAAACATGACATTCTTTTTACAAAGTCAGTCTTCTGTTTATTGATTAGCTTTGTATTTTCATTACGCTTGAACATTTTTCGTAATAATGGATACTTTAAAAATTCGTGTAATTATGGAATATGAGTTCCGTCGTGGCATCAACGCGGCACAAAGGGCACGTAACATCAACAACGTTTACGGAGAGAACTTTACAAACTAACGCAAAACCCGTTATTGGTTTGCCCGGTTCCGTTCTGGAAATTTTGATTTGAAAAATGAACCTCGTGGTCGTCCGGACACTTTGGTCAACAATGATGAATTAAAGGCGATTATGGAAGCTGATGATACTCAATCTACAGCCGAGCTAGCAGCAGCTTTTGGTGTTAACATCAAAACAATATTGGTCCATTTGCGACAAATTGGCAAGGTAAAAAAGCTTGATAGATGGGTGCCCCAGGAACTTAAAGATCGCCAGCGCAACGTACGCGTTGAGACCTACCTCGCGCTGCTAAACAGGCACAGAAATGAAAGAATTTTGAACTGAATTGTTACGTGCGATAAAAAATGGATGCTGTTCGATATTCGAAAGCGCTCAGCAAGTTGGTTAGATCCTGGTTCAGCACCAAAGCAATGCCCTAAACGAAAAATGACCTCTAGAAAGTTGATGATCACTGTTTGGTGGGCTAGTGCCGGTGTGATTCATCACAGTTTTACCAAACGGCATGAGCATTACTGTAGATGTGTTCTGTGAAGAACTGAAGACAATGACGGAGAAGCTCGCACATCTGCAACTAGCTTTGGTCAATCGGTCGTCCCCGCTGCTCCTACACTACAACGCGCGACCCCATACTGCACAACAGACAGTCACCAAGCTGCAAGAGTTGGGTTTGGAACCTCTCCCTCATTCACCGTACTCACCAGACCATGCACCCACCGACTATTACTTTTTCCAAATTTGGACAACTTTTTAGCGGGAAAATAATTCAATTCCCGAGAGGCAGTACAAAATGCCTGTGAAGAGTTTGTTGCCTCCCAGTTCCGTGAACCCTGTGTCTAACAGCATCATCATCAACAGAATCTAGGTTGCCTCCCGTCCAGCTGATTTTTACAAGAAGGGCATCAATAAACTATCACTGCGTTGGCAAAGATGCATCAATTACATGGGTGATAACTTTGAATAACAGAAATAAAAAAGTTTAAAAACACTAACTTATTTCATAAAAAACGGCAATTTCATAGGTAAAGACCTATTATTAAAATTTGGTAGTCTTAAAATACAAATATTTAGCAAAGATAGTTGTTAGTATAGTATTTACTATGGAATTGACAGGAGTTAGTTCTTCGTGATGTGCGAAAAGAAAACGTATTCCTTATAGCTAAGTCGTTTTAACGTTTTAAAAGAAATCGTATACTCGGTTTCGAGTATACGATTTCTTTTCGATCGATTCACGGTGATCTTTCCCGTTGTAAATATTACTTTCATGGTATATATGAAGATTATTTTCGGACACCAACACTCGGTAGCTTCTTTCTAGCTTGAAAAGGTCTGCTAGAACGTGAAATTATCACGCCCTCACATAATACCAACGTGCACAGCAGTATAAAGCCAATGTTAGTTTGATAACCGTAAATCCAATTACCACGAGTCACTCATTCCTCAGGTGTGGATGGAGATATTTATGGGCCGATCATTATTTACAATCAAGTGAATTCTGTTGATGTTTATGCTGTTAGCGTATGCGGCTCTTACAGCTTCATCGGACACAGGGCTCACGGAACTGAGGGGTCCGTGAGCTGGTTTGCCGTGAGCTGGTTTGAATCAAGTGAATTGTGTCCGTGTTGGACGTCGTATTTACAAAATGAAAACTTTGATAGCGTGATTTAGGCTTCGGGTTTGGTGATTGGTTGCAGTCACAGAAAAGGATACACAATGGTTCCTTGTTTATCTACGTTAACCTAAAAACGAGTGTTGTTTCTATCACCTCTCTCCCTCCAAATGAGAGTGTACTTTGTCTCTCATGGCCTCTTCGAATGTAATAGCCTTCTTTGTAAAAGGTCGTTGTTTACTTTCGATATCTTTTAATTCTGTTTCCTGAAAAAAGAAATATATTGAACAATCATTGATCAGAAAAAAAAATACGATGATTATGACATATAAATAAAAGGGAGGTTTACGAAAACCACGTTTAATAATTGCTAGTGTGTACCATAGGTTCTAAGCTTGATTCGTACCTGTATTATATTATTTATTTATTTGTATTATATTACTCCTCGTTTTCTTAGAATAAATCATTTTAGAATTCGATAATTGTTTATATTTCTATTGAATCTAAGTCGGAGTGAATTGTGATTGTCTTGAGTGGCTGACACATTAGAGGAGGCGTTACTAAGTGACACAAATATATTTTATTATTGCATTAAATCTGACAAACGAGCACATAATTCACCCGATGGTAAATTATAGCTACCGATTCAACCTCGATAAGAAAGTATACTGCATAATACGTTGTCATCCCCGAGGACTTAAATGGAATGCCTCATTAACTATAACTGCGTCCAGATCTAAAGCCACATTATGTTCCTATTCTCCGTCGTTAACCCATTCATGTCCCAGCTAGAAACTAGCGGTAGGACTTTACCACCTTAAAATTTAGAGAATTAAAATAATAAATAATTTTCTGATCTGCAAAAATTACATAACTTTTTAAAAACGTATCTATTGGCGAAGTTTTATTTGTCAACTGTTCCAACTTACTAAGATTTTCTGGTTATCTTTCATCTGTTCCGTCAAGCTGTTTCTATAGTCGATTTGTTTTCTTAACTCTACATTGGCGTTGTTCAATCTCCTCTGTAACTCCGTGTACGCAGTTCTTTTAACCCTCTCCATTTGATCTCTTCTTTCTAAATGTTCTTTTCTAGTCTGTTGATTTATATCTTCTAAATATTTTCGGTAAACTTGTTGAGCTTTCTGAAAAAATATAAATTTAAATTTTCTCTCATTTTCTTCTATCATACTTCGGTCTGACCTATGTATACTGGCCATTAAGCATCAGTAGGATTTAATCTGCTACAAGTCTATCTGCTGCTATTAAAAGTCTATCATAGACTTAGATTTTAACAGTGGCAGAGATACACTGCAGTTTGTTTCTAACTGCAGAATGATTGGGTCAGCTCGACCGGGGTAGGACCACGCCCGCACACAATACCGACGTGAAATAGCAGCATAACGTTGCTGTGTTTCGTCTGGTGAGTGAAAGGATCCGATGACCTTTATTCAAGTATGAATGTAGATGTCATGGGCCGCAGGAATTACTTAACATCAGATGAACTGTGTGCTCGTTTGTAACTCTTGATGTAATAAAAAAGAAAAGACTTAATATTAATTGTTTGACTCAAGTTTGCCGTTGTCAAGTCTTCCTCCACGCCCTTGCTGCACCCCCGTATCGCCATCTTATTACTGTCCTTGTGGACGTCATTGTGATATTATAAGTAAGTATTTGTTGAGTTTTTTTATAACTATATCCACGCCCCGTGGCAATGGATGTAATTTAAACAATAAACCTTCTACAAAATGTACAATGTGCCATTCTCTTTTGATGTTATTATTTTATTTGTTATCTAATTTAATAATAAATATTCTCGTTGTCTTTTATGTTGATACTACTGACAGAGTCTAGTGACTTTCTTCTTCATTCTATTTTGCCTACTCTTTCTGTCAATAGTATACAGAGTTCTGCCAGGGGAGTTTCAGACCAACCATCATACGAACAAGTCCTGGCTGTATGGACTAAAGTCCTTTGCCTTTCCCATTAGGGATAAATTAATATCATCATCAGAGTTCTGCCAATATGATGTCAGCAATAAGAAATAGCGGCAAACCTAAGTTGAACGTTTAGACACTACATGTGTATTGCCATGTGTCCTGTAGCGATTAATATTCCTACAAAAATATACCTAACATATTAGTATGCTAGTTAAAGACAACAGACAGACAATATTTTTATGTTATTAGTATTAATAAGTAACACGTTCTTACTTGTTTTTCATTAATTTTAATTATTTCTTCTTGTTTTCTCTGTTCTTCATTTTGTTTATCCGCTAATATCTTCATGTTGTTTATTAATTTATCTGTTTCCACTTCCAATGTAGCCGCCATTTTTCTTTCTCGATTATGGTGATCGACGAAAACCGATTTCTGTTCTTTCAAGTTTCTCTAAAATTTATGTTTAATTATACCACCATTGAATACAATTTACGGAGTTAGTTTAGTTTCATTTATGTTTATAATCTGTAGAATTCAGGTAAATATATGATTAGAATATGTCTATTTGATTCTGTACTATTATTATCTATTAGAGAAAACTTATTTATTGTTAATGGGGGATTTATTTATAGGATCCGATTAATGATGAACTTACTTCTTCTTTATTACTTCCAGGATATTTATTGCAGAATATTTAGTTGTTAATTGCTTATTCAAAAAATGAAGACTTAATAGATAAAGTACGTTTTAAGTACTAAATACTATAAATAAAAACTTAAACTTTTATTAATATTTGAATTATATTCTATACTTAAGGTATTACTGTAAAATTTGGTTTACTGTATAAAAAAGAAAGAGAATTCTTTTTGTTTTAATTTCAACGAGCTCATGGTGTGCCTAATAGTAAGTGATTACCGCCTTTTATATCCACCCCCATAACGACGGGTTAATATTTAATTCGATTGTTCTTGTAATTTAAATTTAGTATTTTAAATGTGTTTAGTTAAAAAGGTTATATTGTTGTGCAGATAGATTGAAAAACTGTGTTAAGAGCCTCAATAACAATATGCTATTACTATAGTGCTTTAAAGAATGCTAGAATTTTATTAACATTTCAAATATTTCGGTTTACCACCCCAACTAAGCTCGGAACGCTTGCGCGAGATTGTACACCACAGTGGTGTACTGGAACCTACGTTTCGGCACTTTAAGTTTCGGAGACCGTGGCCTTAACCATTATTCCAGAACAGATTGCCATCAAGCACACTCTTTACTTATTCTATTAGTCATATATGACGACGTGACGAAATTACTTTAGTGCTATACGGTTTGATTTTTGTTGAAACAGGTTTGTATTAGTACTGTAATGATACAGTAGATGGCGCTGTTGCAAAATACACATACGTATATGGGGTATTGTAATGGATTCAAAAAAGTGCTTGAATATATTTTTTATTTGCCATTATAAACATGCTATGTAGTAAATGTAAAAATATTACATAAATGAAATGTTCTCAATATAATATATTAAAGATGTAAAAAGTAACCGTGTTATTGTGATTATTTTAACTTTTTAATTCCCACGTTTCGGATGCTTTACAGCATCCATGGTTACCGGGAACATAGGTGTTTCATATCCTTATATCACCAGGATCCAAACTCGCAGGTCCAATAGGATCGCAAACATTTGCGATCCTATTGAAATTAAAAAAAAACATTCTGATTGTAATAGATCATCGGCTTGGAGATCCCAATGTGATTAATAAAATTAAATCCAAAACCAGACATACCACTACAAGACCTCTAGATACTGTAGTACCTTCTGCGTACATCAGACCAAAAATATATAATTGGATGCTGATGGCAGTTCGCGTTAAGTATGGCTGGACCTCAAATACCTTAGTCCCTCTATGAGTGCTGGTAGTCATTGGAAACATCGAGTTAGAGAGTTAAAATAAATGCGATCAAACTCGTACGATTAGTTTTTTTTCAACACGTAAAATAAGAAATCACCATGTAGCAACACGTGTTCGTAGTACAACGTAGCTTCTGTAGCATATACCAAATTCATTGTTGTGATATAATTATTTTCGTTTAATATGTTAAAAAATGAGCATAAATTTAATCTTATCTTTGTAAATACATATTATAGAACATGGACTAGATTAAATTTAACATACCATTTTGTTTATCTTCTCTTGTTCCTCCAGCCGCAATACTTCTAGTGCTACTCTTATCGAATTTTTATCTATTTCTCTTTCTTGATTCTTCTCATTTCTAAGTCTTGTGACTTTCATCTCATGACCATTTAAATAGTTCATTCTGTTGGTCATTTGTTGTTCTTTTCTTAGGTTTATTGCTATAATGGGGTAATATTTTTATTACTTAATATGTAATGGTTTTGTTAAATTAGCTAAGTTAGACGACTCTAAATTCTTAAGAATCTTTAAGGTTTTTATTGGATATTAATAAATACATTCACTAATAAGAAATCGAATAGTTAATTTTGTTGTTATTTTTTTAAAACACCCTGTGTTTAGCAATATTTAATAAATAATAATTATTAAATACTCATATAGTTTTAAAATACATTCATGGTGTAGAAATATTACTGTTTATCATGATTTGAGCAGTTTCTTTAGTATAAAGTATAAGAAGAATGAAATTTACCTTACTAGTTAAGACATACAACAGATTTAATATTATTAATATGTCTACGCTAGATATTCGAGTTACAGAAATTGACATAAGGACCTAAGAAGTATTTAATCCTTCAAAATGTTCTATAATCCTAATACCTTAAAGAAAAGGTTTTTATAAAGTAATTTGTTTATGATATTAGACAAATTTTAACGGATAGATCATAAAATTCTTTATTATCATATTCTAGGATTTCGATTAACCAACAAATTCAAAGGGATTCAAAATCAGTTTTGATTGCCAATATCTTTGGAACTCATTGGAATATATCTGACCTTATTTCATGCCAACTGTCCCAAGCTGAATAATATAGTTTTACGGAACATGTAGTTGGATCTGTCTCTGGCCGCAGAGGAGTATGATATACTATTGGACGATTTGGACACAGTGGTACCTTCTGGCTTTTATTAGATGATGACTGCGCATACATTATAGTGCTGATTTTGTAATTAATAGTATTCCCTTCAAGTCCGATGTAGTAATGCAATAAGATTAGGGAAGTTTCTAATACATTGTTAAAGAAACGAGACATAGGCAGCCTAAATGGGATTGACTCACGAGCAGCGAGTGAATAGATTAGTCCAGGGGTGAGCAACCTTTTTTATAGCAACGGGCCTATCTAAAATTTTGAAATTTTTTGGCGAGCCAAAATCACACTTTTTAATAATATTTAAAATTTTATTCATATAAAAACATTATTTGAAGTTAATATATTATCATTCATTAGTAGAACTTAATGTATTAGCGGGGGAATATCTGTAATATAAGTAAACGCATGGTGGGCCGCGTGTTGCTCACCCCTGGATTACACAATATGATAATAATAATAATAAGTTGGTCTTTATATTCATTATATGTTTATAATGTTTTATTTATTCTATTCTATTTTTTATATTTATTCTATTGACGGCGGAGAGAGATAAAAAAGATATCGCCAAAATAATAATTATGATAATACGAATAACATTCCTTTTTGGCACACAAACAATACATATAAAAGTTACAGTAAAAAACAATTAAAAACAAACAAGAAAAAGACTTTAACATAATCAAAAAAAAGATGTATTGCGCCAAATAAAGAAAAGGATCTCCACTCAGGGACTGTTGTGACTTATGGTCGCAACCCTGATCTTCCGTGAAGACTACACAAGAGAAGTGGCGGTTCTCATTTTATAAACTATTATAAAAAATAATAAATACCTAGGACACGCGATGCAGCAGTCTCTTTTTCTAACCACTACGCCACGCTGACGCCAAAAACTCAATATCCTATGATATTCTCGATCTGATTATAACTTAACAAGTATAACACATAACTGGTATTTATGCTGTCTTTGATAAAGCTGATATGGGAGCACTACTTAAGGACGTCTGGTTTTAATAAGTAAGTTAAGTAAGTTACTCTCTTCTTTGTTTGCTTTCTCTTGTTTCTTTCTTTGTTAATATTTATTTGATTTGTTTCTTTTGTCTTGTCATTATTTATTATATGTTTAATTATGTGTATGTTTATATATTATGAATTGCTATTTACAAGTAAATATTTTTTATATAATAGTGTATATATATACTTCTATATACACGTATATGCTATGTTGTTTTATATTAAGAATTATATCTCAATATAATATTTATTTATTTACTCTTTATTGCGTTAACCTTAACAAAGTTCACAAAGGGCGGACTTAATGCCAAAGGCATTCTCTACCACCTCAACCTAAGGTGTGGTGAGATTTTGTGATAGGTGTAGCAATAAACTATTTACTAAAAAACAATACAAATATAACTTATATACAAATAAAGAATAATATATGTATATATATATATATATATATATATATATATTCATACATAATAGAATACAATACAATATTTATTATAATTTAGTTTTTTTTACCACAATTTCTCTCCACGCCACGGGTTGACTGGTAGAGAACGCCCGTGTACCCCTTTTTAAAAAAAAATGTAAGCTAAAATAAAATAAATAACTCGTATTTTGTGAAAGCGTGGATGGGATGAGTCTTTTGTTGTAAAGACCACTGCTTCCAGCTGCATGCTTGTACTAACCCGTATTGTATTTTTCTTCGTATATACTATATATATATTAGGTCTTTACTTATGAAATTGCCGTTCTTCAGTATTGGCCATTTCAAACCGAAAAAAAGTTTTCATTGGCTGTGAATTCTAAATTAAATTTACATTTTGTTTTAAAAACATGATAATCTTTTTACAAAGTCAGTCTTTTGTTTATTGATTAGCTTTGTATTTTCATTACGTTTGAAAATTTTTCGTCATAATGGATACTTTAAAAATTCGTGTTATTATGAAATTTGAGTTCCGTCGTGGCATCAACACGGCACAAAAGGCACGTTTATGTTCAACAACGTTTACGGAGAGAACTTTACAAACGAACGCACAACCCGTAATTGGATTGCCTGGTTCCGTTCTGGAAATTTTGATTTGAAAAATGAACCTCGTGGGCGTCCGGACACTTTGGTTAATAATGTTCAATTAAAGGTGATTGTGGAAGCGGATAATACTCAATCAAACAGCCGAGCTATTAGCAACTTTTGATATTAACAATATTGGTCCATTTGCGACAGAAATTGACAAGGTAAAAAAGCTTGATAGATGGGTGCCCCACGAAGTTAACGATCGCCAGCGCAACGTACGCGTTGAGACCTGCCTCGCGCTACTCAACAGGCACAGAAATGAAAGAATTTTGAACCAGTTACGTTTGAAATTGTTACGTGCGACGAAAAGTGGATTCTGTTCGACAATCGAAAGCGCTCAGCAAGTTGGGTATCCTGGTTCAGCACCAAAGCAATGCCCTGAACGAAAAATGACATCTAGAAAGTTGATGATCACTGTTTGGTGGGCTAGTGCCGGTGTGAGAGGCAGTACAAAATCCCTTTGAAGAGTTCGTTGTCTCCCGTCTAGCTGATTTTTACAAGAAGGGCATCAATATACTACCACTGCGTTGGCATAGATTCATCGATTACATGGGTGATTACTTTGAATAACAGAAATAAAAAAGTTTGAAAAAAAAATACTTTAACTTATTTCATACAAAAAGGCAATTTCATAAGTAAAGACCTATTAATTCTTCTTTACCATACCCTTAAAGTAGTCCTGTTCCATCTTCTGTTTTATCTTTTCTAGCCTTTTGTTCTCTAGTTCTCTTTCCCTTTGAAGTGTATCTCTTCTCTCTCTGTTTGCACTAGATATTTGCTCGTCATATGCTGCTTTGCGCTCACGAATTTCTTTTTTTAATCTCATATTTTTTTTTCTTTCTCTCTCGTCCTAAAATGTGTATGTTTAGTTTATATTATATGTTCAAATGGTGTTAGTCTTTATTGTATAATGTAGGTGAAGAGTCACAAAGTTAGAAGTCACAAAACTAAAAATTTACGATAAGAAAACTGTCTTCTGAAGAATTTTGTATAGAATTTAATTTTGATTTATGTATTGCCATATGCAAAAATAATCAGTTATCAACGTATATATTAAAACTTTAAGTTAATAATTAATATGTTCGCTAACTTTCTCATTTAAAGTAGTGGCTGATGAGATATTCGTAAAGATTTATAGATGGATTAGTTTGTATACAGATAAAGATTTTTTGTTTATCATATATTGACCAAAATGTTGCTTTATTAGGATTTCACGCGTCTACGACTATATATTTGATTTTACATTTGTTTTTTAATCTTATTTTCGTACTAAAATTTTTACGAAGTTATAACGATTAGCGAGTAGTTTTTTATAAAACTAGCTTATTGTAAAAACCCTTCACGCGCCTTTTAATAAAATCGTGAGGAGAAAAAATGATAAGAGATTTCTTCATATCTCTATTACGACACCTTTGTATTGAATAAAACTTTAATTTCTTTTATTCACCAATATTGAGGGTACGATTTTTAATGAAATAATTTTTATTTCTGTTATATTGTATTCATTATTTAGGAGCAGTTCTACTTATAAAGATTGCAAATACAGGCTATTTCATGAGATCGGCTCGTGCTCTTTAAGTAGATAATTTAAGGCACTTTGATTTTGCATAATATCAGCACACTCATTATGAGGGGTCATTGAGTTTAGCTCCGAGGCTGTTTCACTGTGAGTAGAGTTTTGTAAGTGTATTAAAATATAACTAGTGATTTTAATTGGGCGTATTATAATGATTAAATTATAATACGCCCAATTAAAATCTCCGACTTCGTAGAGCCAAAATAATTTTAGTTATATTTTATTTTATTGTAGTCAATCAACCATATTTTCAGAATATCCATCAAGACTCTCTCACACGATACCGATATGGTAGTTGTTTGAGTGAATATTTTATTTTCACCCAATCAAAATACTGTCTCACGGTTGCTATGAGTATCTTGTTTAAATGTCACCGAACTTGTTACGATACCAATCAAAATCTATCCCGCTATTTGGTTGAAGTAAGACACTAAATTATGATATCTAAATTGATACCCATGAAAAACAACCCTTTGACATTAAAACGTTTCGTGGTCCATCCATCATTCAGACTATTACACTAGTACACTAGAGTCGTATGTTATGTGCACACTGGTCGAGCCATGGTAAAGTTCGTTTCTAGTAATAGCAGCGTCAAATAGCAGGATAACTCTGCTGTGTATCGTCTGGTGAGTGTTGGGATCCGGAGACCCTTGTTGCTGGTGAGAGGGCATTCTACTTTAATCAGGGGTCATCAACGCATGTGCATTATGATTCCTCATCTTATGAATGTAGTTTTAATAAGCTGCAGCGATCATTTACATGTTATTGTGTGATCTTTGTTACCCTAAATAATAGGCAAAGGCATTTAGCCCTCACAGAACACCAGCGTAAAATAGCAGCATAATGTTGCTGTGTTTCTTCTGGTCAGTGCAGGGATCCAGAGACCTTTATTACTGGTGACGGGGCATTCCATCTCAGTCCTCGAAGGTGACAACGTATCTATTTCGATTTCTTGTCAATGATGAAGAAATGTCATGTGCCGCAGGAATCATTTACCATCAGGAGAACTGTGCGCTCGTTTGATACTCTCAATGCAATATAAAAAAACGAAGAAATGTATCTATCTGATAAAAATAATTTTCTTCGTAAAAGTTAGTTTCTGAGGTGGTTTTCTTTTTAAATTAAAATGTCTAACGGGATCATTTCATATTGGAAGAAACGAGCGAACATTTTATCCAATTATAACGGTTATTGTGGTTCATAGGAATATTAAAGTTCAGCTACTTGTTAGCTGCAGTATGTCTCTAATATATATAACCTTAATATTAGGTCACTTATTTAAACTGATCATGCGGCATAAAATAGTTTATTCGTACATGATAAGAAAAATGCTGATGGCTCAGGATTTCTTTTTTTTTTAAAGATTTTTAAAGGTCGGAGCATGAAGCCCACCTGATAGTAAGTTGATCTTGGCGATGATGAGTGTATTTAGAAATAAAAAGAAAAATATTTTACCTTTTCTCTAACGTCACGTAGCATGACTTGGTGCCACATGTTTTCCACATTTTCTGCCTCTTGTTCTATGTATTTCTTTTCTTCCATTTGCAGTTTCTGCATTGCTCTTAATTGTATTTCATCCATTTTTGTGCATTGCATAACTTTAGCACTGTATTAGAAATTATTGAGTTAATTGTAATTTGTTTTGATCGAGATAATGTCCACATCTTGACAAAAGATGTATAAGTAAATGCTATGAAGTATCTCTAGCATAAATAAGTTGGCTTATCCGGAAGGACTACAGGGGCCTAAACAGAACACTAACCTAAAACCTTCGTCTGGTAGTGAAAGAAACAGGTGGTCTTATAATTCGTGATGAGGCATCCCACCTTCGATGTTATGGTTGGCAAAGACATTAAGATTATGAAAACATATTGAGGATAAATGTCACGGCCCACAGGAATCAGTTATCATCGGTTGTATGCTCGTTATATACTGTGATAGTTAGTTGGTTATAATATATTTGTCTTTTCGATTTTAGTATGTAATATGTATATTTTTTTTATTTATTTAGGATCGCAAACTGAACATTACACTTATACAGAAAATTAGAACACAAAGAAAAACATTGATACTAGTGGATGTTCTTCTATGAGCGAACACAAGATGATAAAAGAACACTCTTAAAGTAGTTTTAAAAATATAATATATAAACTATAATTTACATTTTTCAAGCAAAACTATAATTTATGAATAAAACAGAAACTATACAATAACATTAGTTCATAAATTAGAAAGAACACAACACAAAAATGCAATTCGTTTAATCTCCGTATCATTATTACTTTGGCATGTCTGAACGTGATAGTTCACGTTTTTTAATACTCCAGTAGGTGTTGGTTAGGATTCGATTAATTATAACTAAAAACGAGCTTTCAGTACTTTTTTGGGGGGTGAATTTAGCAGGTCAGGTTATGAAGACGCAACGTATGAAAATTATCTTTCACTTCGATAAAAACGACCACACAGTACATCTAATGCTGTGTGATAACTGTGGCCCATTCCATTCATCCTTCATAAAGATACTGTTTGAGAAGACGACCGGGGGTCGAGCCGATCCATTGATGTCGCATCTAAACATTACCCGAATCGTTTCTCCACAACTGTTTCATATTAAGTGATACATTCAATTTCCGTTTAACTTAATATAAAACCGACTATTATGAACCTAACACTATTTCCAAGTTAACTTCCAAACCTACTTTTTCAAAATAAACGTTGGGTATTAATAAAAAAAGTTATTGCACTTACATCTTCTGCCTTTCTAACGCCTTTTTACAATCTATTAACTTCTCCTTTCTTATTTCTTCCTTGTACTTCTGCATCTTACTATCTCTTTCCTTACAGTAACCACAACCCTCCATAGACTGTTTTTCCGTCAGCTCTTGTAATAAGTATTTCTCTTCTTGTTCAAGAAGATGTTTGAGTTTTAATCTTCTTTGTCATAAATGTCTATCCTCTTCTACGAACATCTCTCTTACCCGTTCTTCAACTCTGTTTACTATTGCTCTGTATAAAACATTAATAGATATTATCATTTATTTATATATAAACTTCATTAAGATAGATCGCGACGCATAATGGTCAGATCTTTTAAAGAAGTCCATATTTATATCGACCAAAAGGACATCACTATGTTAAATCCATGAAAAATGCTCTATAATAAGTAAAGACATGAGAAGTGACGCGATATTCCATCTTAATCCTAAGCGATAACAACGTTTATTTAATACTTAATAGAAAAAACATTAAATTCCAAATCGATAATACGCATTGAATGAAAATATTTAAATAAAATTGATTTTTTCATTTATGTAATTTAATATCGATGTTCTCATAAACACATGAGATGCAATACGGACGGACAAGGGCTGAATATTTTTCCTAGTTGTACATTTTATTTGAACACAATAATATAACTTACTTTTGTAAGTGGATGGTGTCATAATCAACGACGTCCGATAACTTCTTCATGTCTTCTACATTTATTAACGAGTTCAGATCACAACGCTGTCGCATCTAAAAAGAAAATTTTATTAGATTAAAAAAAAAAAGAATATCAGAGTAAAATAGCATCATGACGCTACAGTTTCATATGGTGTGTGTAGGGATTTGAAGACCTGGAGACCGAGTATTTCAGGTAAGGAAGTGTTCTATCTCAGTCCTCAGGTTATTTTTGTTTCTTTTTTGAGGACATATGTAGATGTCATGGGATGTATTCGCTTACCATCAGTTGAACTGTATCCATTTTTCAGCCCTGATATTATAAAAACACAAAAGTGAACAACAACGTAACTATATATTAATTTGTTAACGCAAAAACCACATCAAATTAAATAACATACGCAAACACGACCGCTTCGTGCAAACATCACAACCACAAAACTCATAATAACATTACAAAACTCACTTTCCAAAACTGAAACGGATGTCCAAAATAAACAGGCACATGTTTGACTTTCTGTTTCGCCAACCCGACCATGATTGATTGCTTTGGAATCGGTAACGAGGAGACTAAAATAAAGCTGTACAGGTGACGCACGGTTTATAATCAAATGTGTATTGATAAAACTTTCGCATGGATACAGAACAACTTTAGTATTGATTTAAGGCGACTATGTCCTCCTAGCCTTTTTTGTTTTTTGGACGTAGAGAGGTTTTGTGATGGCCGTGTCGTGTAGTGGCTGCTGAGTCGTGGGTCCTGGGTTCGAGAAACAAGTCGAATTTATGGGCGTTATTGATGAAATAAACTTGTCTAAATAACAAAACAAGACTGACAGTCGTAGAGCTACACTGCAGTTTGTATCTACATGCAGAATGAACGGGTCAGCTCTACCGTGGTAGGACCACGCCCTCACAGAACACCAACTTAAAATAGCAGCATAATGTTGTTGTGTTTCGTCTGGGAAGTGCAGGGATAGACCGGAGACCTTTATAACTGGTGATGTGGCATTCCATATCAGTCCTCAAGGGTTACGTATATGCATTATGATACCTTGTCAAGCGATGAATATAGATATGTCACGGGCCGCAGGAATCACTTACCATCGGGTGAACTGTGTGCTCGTTTGTTACTCTGAATGTAATAAAAAGAAAACAACAACTTCATTAAAGTGGCACGCGACTCATTCAGCCTCGAATAATGTTTCTCTGACAATCGAACCCTGTACACGCGATGCAGCAGCCAGATACTCTACTACTCGTCATATTATATATTGTTCTATACTGCGCAAGTAAAATAATCAAGCTTTGAAGTGTTTTGGACATTTTAGTTTGTCAATTGTTTTGTCACTTATGTATTTGGAGGAACGTCACTATTAGCGTTGGGGTGGGGTGCAATTTCTGGCTTGGAGTACCGTCTCGCTCTATACAACCGCCCCGAGCTTTCACAGCTAATCTCTCGACAAACTTTTTTTTATTCTATTTAATAACATTGAGTATACAGTTCACCTGATGATAAGTTATTCCTGCAGCCAATGAGACTCACATTTAAGCAAAGAATCATAATTCAGATGCGTAGTTATCCCTGAGGACTATGGAAGATTGAAAACCTCGTCACCAGTAATACGTGTCTCCAGATCCCTAATTTCATCAGAGGAAACACAGCAGCTTTATATTACTATTTCACGCTTAATTTCTAAGGGGCTAGTCGCCTTAAATATCTTTTTTATTTTTATGCCTATATATGCCTGGTTCAACTGGCAGAGAATGCCACTGGACATTAAGTACGCCGTTGTAAACCTTATTAAAGGGACAAAAAATAAATAAGTAAATAATAATGCGTCTGCGATAACTGATGCCTCTATTTGTTCTAATATAAGGCACTGTAATATATCTTGCGTAATGATGGTCCCTTCGTAGTCAAAAACTTTCAGGAAAATATTATTATCATTAAAAAAAAACATTCATCATAATAATAAACTTTTGTAACTGTCACAACGGTATCCTGACCATTTTACCAAATATTCACATAAAATTTGATATGAAAAATGATTAAAAAGAGAATTGCGAATTGATAGCGACAGAAACCGGAAGCCGAAATTTTGTTATGAAGACAATTCATGTTATTCCGTAGAGATACTCGTGAACTGTTGGCGTTATCTCATTCTTATATCTACATGTATATACACATGCCGAAAGCATTCTCTACCAGGTAAACCAGGATGTGGTGACATATTGTGACGGGTGTAGCAATAAACTAATTAATAAAAAAAAGGTTAAGAATAGCCAGTATAAAAATATACATATAAACAATAATACACACATATATAGATAAATATATAACCAAGTATAAAAACATTACAATAATCTATTAATTCCATAGACAATGGACTATCTGACTACAGGTGTCTGAAGGTATTACTGACCTTTCTCATGTCATCGGGTGAGGAGTTCCAGTGTAGTGTATCTCGGTCAGTGAAAAGTGAATTAGCAAAAAAGGCTGGCAAAGTGAGCTCATAAAAATATATAAAACAATACAATCAAATAAAATGAACAATTAATATAATATAACAAATACGTACAATTTGAATAATACAAAATCAAACAAAAAAGAAACAAATATTGCATTGTATCGTTCAGTCAAAGAGACCACAGCATGTAGAGAAAACTAGAGAAAACATCACCGATAAGAGCTAAGCTCTTAAAATAATGATGATATCAATCTCATATTCCTCATCATCTCATAAAGATTGTACGAACATTTTATTATATAATATATGTCTTTTTCAATATAGGGAAGTTCTAATCTACCAGGGGGGTATGAATAAATAAGGGGTCTAGTAGGAGTTTATTGCACTTACAACACGCGAGGTTCATCGCCCTCGGTTTACGAGTGCAGGCTTGGATTTATAGGTTGCATTAGGGATAATTTCGTTGAAAGATAATAGGGGGGCAAAGGAACCTAACAGTCAAGGATGACCGCGATTAAGGTGCGGTCACATTGTAACTGCATTTGAACACGCATTTCGTGTTTATTGTATACTTTTATGTAATAAGTTACTAGTAGTTTTACCTTTGTATATTTTAAAATGTAACTGACAGTTTAAAGTGTACAATTTTATAGATGGGAATCGTAGAACATTTTCTTTAGTAACAAACGAGCACACAGTTCACCTGACGGCAAGTGATTCCTGCGGTCCATGACATCTACATTCACTGAACTGAACAAGGAATCATAATGCAGATTCGTTGTCACCCTTGTTGACTGAGTAGGAATGCCTGATCACCAGTAATAAAGGTCTCCGGAACCCTACACTCACTAGATGCAACATCTGGTAAGTGTAACCCTGCTAGTTCTGTGTGTATTATGAGTGGTACTTTCCCCGTTCTTTTTCATACTGTAGCTAGAAACAAACCGCAGCGTAGCTCTAACAATGTTGAAATTATATATTTTATTAATATTTTTGTTTTAAAGACTAGAAATAATTAATATACAAATAAAGAATAATACATAGATATATAGATATTTTTTTATAGTGCAGTTATAGAGCAGTACGCTGCAGTTTATTTCTAACTGCAAAATGGAAGTCGTACAACGTAACATACAATTCAACATAAGAACCTCTTTCTGATATGTCGGTTAAAAACAACATAACAGTGGTAGACCTACGTCGCAGAATACCAACATAACGCCGTCGTATTTCGTTTGATATGTGTTGCGATCCGGAGACGGTTTTTTTAAATTATAAATGAACATTCGCAACATCGTTGCCGTCCTTTAAGAAAAATATATTATTATTTATTATCGCTGTCGAAGCATTCGACCTTGTTATTTATGACTTATATTAGGAATAACGACAGATCTGCATTATAAATGCTTATCGAGAATGAATTGTGTATTTACAGTGCAGTTTGTTTCTAGCTGTAGAATGAAAGGGTCAGCTCGACCGGGGTAGGACCACACCACTCACAGAATACCAGCGTGAAATAGCAGCATAATGCTGCTGTGTTTCGTCTCGTGAGTGCAGGGAACCGGAAACCTTTATTACTGGTTACGAGGCATTCCATCTCACTCCAAGAGTGCCAAAGTATCTGTATTAGGATTCCATGTCCAGGTAGATGTCATGGGCCGCAGGAATCATTTACCATTAAGTGTACTATGTGCTCGTTTGTTACTCTTAAAGTAATGAAAAAAATTAATCTCCAATTCACTTCCACTCACCATACGAAATGCAACATGGTTACGCTGCTATTACATGGAAGCAATCTGTGCGGGTGAATCAACTTGTCAAGTCAACCCATTCACGTTGTATCTAGAAGCAGCATGTCTCTACCCCAATTAATTTCTAGTAAATTACATTTACCACTTTATCGTCACCATGTCGTAACTTAGAAAGGCTTACGTAAAACAAAGTAATTTCTTCGCGGTAACCTAAATAATGCGTGCTTAAGTATTGCCTTAATGCTTGCATACAATTTCAGCTCGCTGTAGAAAGGATTACTCGTGTAAAGCAAAGTGGCTGTGCATTATACAAAGTAATGACGTAGTCTGTGACGTCATTACACTCGAGTGCCCTATTTACGTGCTTAGTGTAAAGAACACAAATAGGTCCTTGTGTATTCCGTTTAATTTTTTCTGTGCTTTCGAGAGTTCCGTGCTTATAGAATAGAGCTAGGCTGCCATCGTACAATACGACTAAATGGGGAAGGACGATGTAAGGGAAATGGCTTCCTCCCATGAGGTAGAGTATCTATTTAAAATTCACCACTTGATACAAAAAAAAGATTCTTGAAACTTTAAACTGACCTGTTAAAGTGATCAGTGTATTTCAACAGGATATGTTTCGTTATTTTTATAAAATAAGGAGGCTACAAACAAACACATCAAACAACAAACACTTGGTACGAATTGATGCCCATGGCTTCTTTCACGTTCGTCGTTGATATGTGCTTATAATATATAAATGATTAATATTATTTCATTAATAGTAATCGAGGATTAATAAATATTAAAAAGGAATATATTAAAGATAATAAACTGTCCTGATTCGTACAGTTTATTCAGCCTTGCAACTCTGTTGACATTATTATTATTTTTTACATTAATTGTAATTTATTTGTCCTTTTAGTGAGAGTAACTATTCAAGTTTGTCACCGACTCTTTTTATAAGAGTCAACCTTTCGAAAAGTGGAGTTAAAATAAAGATACGTAAGAGCTTTTTTTTTGATAGTATAGAAATAAAGTATATTTCGAATTGAATTGATTTGATAGAAATGAGTAAAAATCCCTTCGGACTTTGATGAAATTCATCGCATCTAATTATGAGGTATTAAGTTTCTTTCATTCATTAGACATATAAATCTTCACTTCATTTCGCAGAAGACTTTTGACTTTAACGATTGAGGTATATTGTATGCAATGTCGTAGTTCCCGAACGCCGCCCATCCGAGTTGGACCCGTCGATTGACCTCTGGTTCGAAGGTGGACTTACCCAATTGGACTATTGTTCTAGGTAAGTACAATTCTCAACAACATAACATTAATTATACAAAACCCAAAGTGGAGCTATGCTCGAACTCAAAGCCAGCCGTAAATTTTGAGTTTGGGCATATGGCTCTCATTTTACAATAACATATCTACCCAATTATTCCTTATCTAGGATAAATATGAATATGACCCGATGTAAACATTTACAATGAGGTTAATAGTATGTATGCCCGTTAGTCACCCATAATATAATAAAATAGATGACGGTAAAACAACATTGACTATACCTCAGAAAATCATAAAAAAATTCTTTCATATTTCTTAAATTAAAGAAAACTGTAAAAGTTTTCATTACTTCGGCTTTAGAGAAACAATTGTATTGTCTGCACAGACTTGGCACTCGACTTCACTGTAATAAAATATAAATTATGGCATTTTGTCTTTGGTAAGGCTATAAATGCAGTGCTCGTAAAATAATTATTAATTTAACGGACGTTAAGTTAAGGTATACCCCCCCTGAAGTATTCTCGCTTTGTCGTGGCGGGATGGGGGGGGGGGTTAGTAACCGTGGCTTGGGACCCAAACGGCCGGCCTAAGGCACTCTGTGGCCGGCCGGAGGAGGCCACTCCGGGTGGGCTCGTGGAGAGCACCCCTCGGAAGCGTGTCGGCGGAAGTGAATGAGCGAGGTCTTCTTCCCCGCCCTCAGCAACCGAGGCGGAGTCGCGGAGAGGAGTGTCGGTGTGTCGTCGCTCTCCCTGTACTCCGCGGCCGAGCATCGGTTGACGGCGAAGCCGCAGACCAAATCCGCCGCAGGGGGCTGGGATTGTTTACTACTTTCCTGGCCCCCATGGCCTCTGAGGGGCGCACCCAGGGGAGTCCACTTCCCAGACTTCCCTACAGAGGAGGCCGATTTGAATGGCGTGTCCGTGTTCCGGCGCGCCGTGCCTGGGGTGGAATGGGGGATGTCCTCCCCCCGGAGAAGGGGCCGCCTGGTCGGCCAGCGCAGGCGGGGTCGTGGATGTATGCGAAAGTGTTCCCGTTACCCCGCCTAACGCGATGATGGAGGAACACCATGGGGTTTTAGTCGGTGCTAGGCCGACATACCCATCCTTGCCCCCGAATGAGTGAGTATGCGTAGGCATTTCCCCATGTAAAAAAAAAGGTATCCGATATAGCTCAGTGGATAAGTAAGCTAAGCTGAAGTGGCAATGGACCAATTCTGTAGCTCGTTGGATCGATTACCAATGGTGAAGGAAGGTTTTCGAGTTGCAACCCCCACTAGATGGAGTGACAATCTATGCAAGTCTGCGGGAAGTCGATGTATGCAAGTAGCGTAGGATTATGAAATGAGGCTTCGGGTCATAAATCATATTTATCAGTCTGTCTCGCTCGCACTTACAGGCCTTATGGAGAGGTGTAGTGTTTTTTTGCGTTATTGTGCGTAAGAATTGAGGAGGTGCATATCGATAACGGGATAGGTATGATCGATATGCTAAATTATGTTAAGTATTAATAGGAATAATTTATCGCTATCTAAATATAAAAGTTTTTAATTTGTAAGATTAAATGTTTGTTTCGACAAAATCATAGAGAAACTGTATAGATCGTAATGTGGCCCTGAAAAGGGCCGTTTGTATCGTAAAGCGTATGTAATGTAATGAGTGTCATAACAAAAAATCTTATATTTATAGAAAATCAACGACCCTTACTCGTAACGTCCAATCAGGAGTCAGAGTGCTAATGAAGGTCACGATGACGCATCGACTCCGCGTGCGCAGGTAGCTAAGTATCGATAACGGGTTGCATTGCGTCACATTCCTATTGTCAGTGACATTTATTGCCCTAAACTTAATTACTTGTACGAAAAATACCGCCACAATGGCATGTCCTTTTCGATGTATATAAAATTAATTAGAAGTCAATTAGATTACAAACTAATAAAGTGAAATTATTATATGATTTTTTAAATTTAATATACTGATTAACTAAATTACTAATTATGAATTTTAGATATAATAAGGTATAAGGTTAATCACTGAAATATCATTAGGAGTATTTGCTGTACGTCACAACCGCTGGGCGCCTATGTGTTGCCAGTTAACACTATTACTCCACTTTTGGACTAATAACATTGTAGTTCATTCTCGTCTTCTTGTTTCTTACTGAAATGTGGCGCATGTGCAATAATATCTGAGGAAGGTTTATATGCAGTGTCAAAGACACGGGGCGTATATACAACACAGAGAGCAGAAGAACAGCAAATTATTACCATAAAATATATTTCTTAGATTGATATCTTATACACTATACCAAGTTTCAACATTATTTATACAAAATTTCGCATATATTAATAATCGCGTATGGAATGAACATAACTACCGCGCTCCAGCCAAGTGAATTTCAGTGTTACAATGCAGTTTGTTTCTACCAGCGGAACAAATGGGTGGGCTCGTTCGGGGAAAGATCTCCCCGCGGATAAACATAGTAATACTGCTGTGTTTTGCTAGGCTAGTGTGGGGATCCGGTGAAACTTGATGATGGGGCGTTAAGTCTTAGTCCTTCGGGAGGCAACGCATCTGCATTATGATTCCTTACCGACTATGAATGTAGCTGTCATGGGCTACAATAACCATTTACCATCAGGTGATGTATGTCATTTGTCACCCTAAATATCGACTAGTGCTGTCTTAACACTATAATTCATAAAGCCTGTTTGTATCTACAAACATTTTCCTTGTACCTTGCTTTTAAGCATATAGAGTTAAGAAATTACGTTGCTAAGAAAAAGCAAGATATAAAAATGTGTACGCTTTGGAAATTCGCTGAATATTACAAAATTATTATTGATGCCAGTATTTGGGATCGGACTCGGTTTGCTTTACCGTTAAAATTATTATAAAAGCAGGTGTTTAAAAATTGAACAACCTCGGTTTTACGAGACGAGGTCGTCACCCAGCATTGGGATCTACAATATATTTAAACTGTTACTTTACTTTACCTATTACCTCAGTGCATTAATATTTTCTCTTCAACTTAAACCTACACTTCGTATCGCCTTCGAAATCTCTGAGAATATAATTGCATGTTTTTTATTGCCCTTGTTTATATACATAAGTTGATAAATATATAAATACATAACAATGTAAGGTTGGTTCTTTGTTTTCATGTAACGGACTTTAATATTATCTTATGAACTCTTATAACACTTTGTCTTATAGAACGAGTGAGGAATAAAGACCTACATCCTTTATCTTAGAGGACTCGTCTTAACGAGTACACTCAGTCATCTTTTGTTTTCTACAATCTGTCGTTTGCACTAAAGTTTTATCCGGCTGGTGTCTAGACTAGGCCGTAATACTTCATTGAGGAGACGCGTTCTGTAATCTAGGATTATGGCGGCTGGCTCGATAATTACTTTGCTATCTGCCTTCATATAGACATATACTAGCCAAGCACGACTTAAATTTATAGTTTGTGATATGTATTATATATTTATATTCGACTTGGACGTCAATGGATTACTTATATTATGACACATGAGGTGAGTTGAGGAAACTGAGATATATTATCTCACCGTATATACGAATTTCGGCCTGCCTCGTTTGTGATCATTTTTTTTCAGTTTCTTTGTAGTAAGTTCCTAGTTGTTATGCATTGTTGGAGAGCTAAGAAAACAGTTATGTTTTTAAAATAATCTGCAAGCCATGTTTCATAAGGATTTTTTTGTTGTTAAGGCATTTTAATGGAAAAAAATCTCAAAATAATATTGAAATCATATCGTATTTCGTCTTGCATTTTTAAATTAAGACTGATAATTGATGTTTTAATATTGATAAAATAAAAAACGAATAAACACTCCTTGTGTTTAATCAGAAGAGAAGAAAAATGAGATTTAAATTGATACTTATTTTAAAATAATTTTTTGATGATTTTTGACTTATTTTGAAAAAAGGTAAAAAAATGATAACTCAAAAACGGTTCACTTTTGCATGATACATATAGGGGTTAAAATTATCACAAATAGTCACCCCTAATGGGGTTACGTCGAATTACCAATAACATGTATAATTATATCGTCATTAACAAATTTCTTTGAATTCACGATAAATTAATATGGTGTTTTTATAATTGGTGAGTTATGATTACGTTCCGTTACATCTACATCGATCCTCAAATAAGATTCAAGTGTACATGTTTACACTACTACACTCACCAAACGAAACACATCAGAATTATGGTCCTATTTTACGCTGGTATTCTGTGAGGTCGCGGTCCTACCCCGGTCGAGCTGACCCATTCATTCTGCAGCTGGACACGAACTGCAGCGTAATGACTTCGATGATGCACAATACGAGCCGTCTTGACATATATTAGATTTTTTTTAAACATTCCTAGTGCTCACAATGGCGTACGCCGTAAGTAATAAGGAACTTATCCGACGTCGACTTGGGGACATCGGAGCGGCTTAACGAGCTAGCTGCGAGGGATCCCTTTTGTTTCTACACAATCTGACTCGGTCCCATACATTTATCCGGTTGCAGTCTAGACTGGGAAGTTTTAGAAAGCTTCACTGTGTTTATTACTTTTTTTTTAATAATATTTCTGGTGACAAACGAGCCCACAGTTCGCCTGATGGTAAATGATGACTGCGAACCGTAATGTTTGTATTCATCCTCAACAAAGATTCGAGATACACATGCGTTGGTCACAGAAGGCTGAAATACATGCTATGTTACCTGTACTTAACACCTACACACACAGCATTATGCTATTTCCCGTTTATATTCTGTAAGGGCGTGGTCCTTCCCAATCCGAGACGAGCCGTTCATCTTGTGGCTAGAATTTTTTATTATTACATTGAGTATATGGCAAGTGATTCCTGCGGCCCATGACATCTACATTCATCCTTCAAGGAATCATAATGCAGGTGCGTTTATTTCATCTGAGTCTTCCTTGAAAACTCAGATGTAATGCCTCGTCAAAAGTGTCTCTATCACTCTTAAAACTACGTTAAATGGACGTGGTAAGTAATAACACAATTGGATAATCAATATGTAATGGCTGTGTGGATCACTGATCAGACAATTGGGTGAGATTATCAAGCTGTTGAATTGGATGACTGATTATGTAATATGTATTATAGTATCAGTCTGAGTACCTGCCTGCAGCGTTAAAGGTTCGTTTCCCATCCGTAGCACAAATCGCTGTGTGAAATTTATCCAGGCTATTAATATGATGTGCTACGCTTTTAGGAGCACGTTATTGAATACTTTGGATAACCAAATTAGTTTTAAGGTCTGGTTGTGTTGTGAATATTTCGACAATGTCGCTGACATTATAGCCGAACCCTCCTTCGATCTTATCGCATTAGGTGAGGGGACAAGAATGAGTGTCTTTTGTGATTATGTGAAAACTTACGGCGTGATATACATATCCTGTAGATTTGATATCTCCTTTCAAGAAATCGATGAGTTGATGTCGTTGATGTAATGCCCCAGAAGAACACTAGAAATAAATAATAAGTACACCAATCAAATTGAGTATATAGTTAGTATAATTACAGTGGCAGTTATAACGTAACTTTATTTAACTTTTTCTTCCTACTGTTATTGGTTTCCGGTTGTCTCAGCGATTATAGGAATTGCAGTAGTTTTTATTTTTATAGTATTAGTGGTGACAAACGAGCATACGGTTTCCTTGATCGTGATTCGATTAGGGATCATAATTCAGATGCCTTGTCAACCCTGATGACTGAGAACCTTACCAGTAATAAATTACCGGAGGTTGCTGTTAGAAAATTGGTCCGAGTGTAGAGGGTTCTAAGCTTATTTCTATTAGTCTCTTGGTTCAGTATGTACAGTGATAGAACTCTGCAGTTTGTTTCTAGCTACAGCCTTCTCCTTATCCTTCTACTTAGAGAAGAGGCCTTCGGCCAGCAGTGGGATTTATATATATACACATATATATACATATATATATTAATGTTGCTTTTCTTTTATTTTACTTTACCCGAATATACAAGACATAAATATAGCCCTAGACTGAGAGCTAAGGAAGGTTATACCTTAAAAAACATAAAAAGGTTACCATAAACGATTGTAATTATACAATATATTGTTACATAACTCCTTATTTCTGTTTAACGTTCAATACTAAACTATATTTCTGGACCCGTCCTTGTTCGTCACTCGTCTGCCCAGCCATGTAAGTCACGAAGTGTACGAACGGGAACGAACCAAACGTTTTCATTCCATATTATACAAACTTATCGTTTCACAACTTTTAAACATATAAAAAATATAAATAATTATTATTCTTGTTTATTATTCATTCCATTATTTTTTTATTTATTCTTTTATAAATAAATTACTCACATTATATTCGACAAGTGTTACAATATCGTGCTATATAGGTATTATGTAACAATTACGAGTACTATGTACGAATAACTACTTAAAACATTGCTATACTTTTTTTTTTCAATATTTTTGAATGATTTTGAAAGAAGGGTTTCCTAATTAGAAATAATATGCACCAAATCTATGTTATTTAAATTTTTATTTTTACGTAGATACTGTAAAACTATTGAGCGGAATTTGCTTGTAGAGTTTCGGTAATAAAGTGTCTAGTTAAAATAGAAGCTCCAATGGTCTAATGGTTTAGGGTACTGGGAAACTTATGGTCTTAGGTTCGAATGCGCCATTCGAATATTGTGTTGAACCATCTTCTAGGATAAAAACATCTTAACCTTAGTTAAGATTGGTTAACTTGATGTTAGTGATGTTTAAGCGCTGCTTCTATATAAAGAAGAAAAAGAAATCTGTGCTACGTTGAAAGCATTTTGTTGGAAATTATTTGGACAGTATATCAAGCGTATGCGATGTATAGAACAGTAAATCATGATAATTTGTGTTAAGAATGATGAATTCGATTAGTGGATTCGAATCTGCGACCTTCTCGTAGACTCTACCCCTAACCTTTATTTTTAATTTTAATTATAGGATATTAGATATTATGCTATTAACATGACTGATATACTGATATTCCGTTAACCACGATTAACACTCCAACTTTAGACTATTGATGCTTCAAATCCATAATACAAATAATAAACCAGTCCCTAATATGTCCCTTAGAGCTCTATCAGGCAATGTGGTTTATAGATTTCATACTACATACAATTCACTACAAACAAGTCACTAACACACAACTTAATTGCGTTACAGAGTGACACTAACAATCCTCATCCGGGAATGTATTCAGGGACAAAATTTGATCCGACTCTGGCCCGGTAGTGTATACTACGCTTTACACGGGTGGGCGTCACTATCAGTCAACCAACAAGGCTGCGTCTACACTGTGGTAGCGAAAGCAAAGTTTTTTTTTTATTTTTCCTTATATTATATTGCAATAAGATATTGATGTAAACCAACTTATACTAAAATCTATATGAGTCAACTTGTACTGAAATTTAAATTTTTTATATTTTTGTGTGGTTATGTTATAAAAGTAAGAGAAGAAATATGCAAAGTGAAAAACTTAAGAACGTAAGTTTTATATGTGATTATATTGCTTAAGTCCCAAAGTTGTATTCTTAATACGCGCCTCTTAAATACCTTTTGTAGTATTGTATAATTTTAAATTCAATCCAAAATTACAATCATGTATTATTAATGTTGTATAAATTAGATTGTAGCCGTTGTTACTTGTGTTAAACGCCATGGCGATTTCTTATCATGGATAATGTGGCACCCCTCATTAAAAAAAATGTGTTATTTTATATTGACACCGTGGAAGGCATGAATTCATATACTTTTTCACTCAATCCTTCTGGAAAATTTACCGAAGAAATTGAAGATTTATATGGGTCCGGAGACCTTTATAACTGATGACGAGAAATTTAGCCAAAAGCTAAGTCCAGTCCACGGAGGTGAAAATTTGCATTTGCATTATGATTCCTTGTCGAGAATGAATATGGATTACATACTAAAAAGTGGGCTGTAGGAATCACTTAATCAGGTAACCTGAGTGGCTAAAGATAAAAAAAGATATGTCTCTCATCATCATCTCAGCATCTCTTTACATTAACAATATTACATTTTAAAAGAAGCGCTTTAGAATATATAACATCAATGTAATAAACTATATACGATTCATGAATTGGTAAAAACATATCCCATTACGTCACTTATTCGAGCTTAATGCAGTAACTTAAACATTATGGGAAAGCTTTTACATCAAACGCATGTTGCGTTTGATGTACGTTTTTAAGTTAATCTTTTTGAATTTGGGGAATTGAAAAGGTTTCCAGTTTCGTCTTACAACAATTTCCAACCCCAACTTTAGGGCGCACAATGAGGATTGACCTTAAGGTGGTAGACACCGCGCGCATGCGTTCTCCACCCCAGCTAGACCTGTCATGGCCGCTCAGTTCGTGTATTGACGCCGGCCCGTCAGTCGGATATTCGTCCACGTACCGCGTTATAATTACAAAACGTACGAGAATAACTGAAAAAGCCATTTATAGTGTTTGTGATAAGTGTCAATCGTGACAAACATCAAATTGTCCCAGTGACAGAGGTCGATACGTGAGAAAAACCGGATTTTTCCGGACTACATCACTCCAAACCGGTTGTAAGTAGTTCAAAGAAAATAATTCGCTGATGCTACCTTGTCATGCAAAGAGACGCTGAGATACGAAGCTAGTTATTTTTCAAAACACGTGTGCACTGAATACATTTTAATTCGACGACACTAGTAATGTTTTTATATATCGATTTTATAAACTTTTGAGGCTTTCGTGCTCGCCTTAATGGTTTCACGGGGGTGGAATATTGCCGTGACTGATGTATTTTTAATTAATATCTTTGATTATTATACCACTGTTTTTATTTTTTATTTATAAATATTTTAATTTAAATTTGGCGAGCAAATATAAATTATACGATTGTTACGAAATCGTATTACTAAAGTTACCATAAAGCTTAACGAAGCTTTAAAGTTGTTATGTTAATTAAATATAAGAAAACATCTACTGCTGTTATTATTCTGTTTAAGCTTAAACTTTAAACTTTAGAATTTTGAATTTTATTAGATTCCTTTTTAATTTCATCTAGTCTACCTTTGACTTCCCTTTGTGGTATATTCATTCATATGCTTTATTTTTTTGTTATACGCGATAACTGAGCATCCAACTGATGGGGTGTTAAATTTCTTACCTGAGTAACCTGGGTTCGATATTTGGTGCCAGAGATTTTATCTTTCGCAAGAAAATTTGTTTGTCTGAATAATAAGTAAAAACGAAATCTTGCTTAAACATTCGCTACTTTGAAGACGACCTATGCTTTAATACCTTTTGTTTATGAGGGCATTGCCCAGTATTGGAACATACTGGTATAGGTTGTATATTTTATATATGTATATATATCCGAGACATTATTAAGAGCTTTAATTTCTATTATCACGAAGAACTAGAATCGGTGAACTTACGTGATAGGTTTTCCTTGGAAGCCGATGGATGCAGGTGACTCGGGTTCATGTTTGCCAGTCTGTGGGGGAAGAAGTATTCAGGGAGAGGATTAGTGATCGATTGATGATGATAATAAAGAATAACGAAGGGTTGATGGTAAATTATACCAGAGGCCCAAGATACGTACTTCCCAAGGTGGACCTTGTTGGAGTAAGGTGTGCTGACTCATCAAGATATCTGTAATAGGATCTTTGATTTGCTTTATATAAAGCAGTATAGGAACACGGCACACCTATACTTGTAGTTCTACAAACTGTAATTGGATTTAGGTTTTTTTATATTGTAATTGGGGTTACGAATGAGCACGAAGTCCACATGATAGTAAGTGATACCTGAGACCTATGACACCCACATCTATCCCCGATAAGGAATCATAATGCAAATACGTTGCCACCCCTTGGGACTAAAATTAAATGCCTCGTCACCAGTTATAAGGGTCACTGGATCATCCAGAATCACCAGTTGATATTTCAGAATACCAGTGTTATTCTGCGCGGGCGTGGTCCTCTCTTGTCAAGTCAAGCTACAAGTAAACTACATCACAACTTTATCACTGTTAAACTATCGTTGAAAAATATAGTTGACATTGATAACGGCTCCGACAATAATTTCCAACTTCCAGAATACCTCATTCTGGAAGTTGGAAATTATTCCATGCCATCAATAATGCAGGCGTAATAATTATAAATTACTTTTTGAAGCTATCCTTAAAATATGCCTCGTCTTTAGTGAAGGTAGGAAGGTTTATTACATTCACAGCAATGAACGAGCACACAGTTCACCTGATGGCAAATGATTCCTGCGGTACCATGACATCTACATTTATTCATGACAAGGAATCATAATGCAGATTGTCATCTTTGAGGACTGAGAAGGAATGCCTCGTCAACAGTAATAAAGGCCTCCGGTTCCCTATATTCACCAGACGAAACACTACAGCATTATGCTGCTATTTCACGCTGGTATTCTGTGAGAGTGTGGTATTACCCCGGTCGAGCTGACCCATTCATTCTGCAGCTAGAAACAAATTGCAATATAGCTCTACCAAGTATTGGAGTATTGTCTACCATACGATACACTTATATATATATATATAGACTTCATATGATTCAAAATAACTTATCGTTCATCTCACGATGACTTCTTTTCCGCCGAGTGAATAGCAATATTAAAAAAAAATTATAATTATATGGCAACTTAAACTTGTGATTAACAATTTCATTGTTGCCGGCATCGAGAATAGAATTCAATTTACTCGGGTGTGTCAGAATAAAAACTATAATTGCTATTTTTTTTAATAAATACCCTGTTTTATATCTTCTCATTAATGATAAATATATTGGTTAAAATATTTGTTATAGGAATGTTTTAGCAATATATAAATGCAAAAAAAAAAACGTTTCTGGAATAATTTTCGCCAATAGCTTTAATTGATTCTGACACTTCGATACAGAATAAAATAATTTCATACTAACGCTATTCCTAAAGCAATTTTTTTGCAGGTTTATATACTTTTCTTTATATAATACTTTTTGGATGGCATCTTTGGTAATTTAATACTTATCATCATTTTAAAAGTGCATCAGCTATAATATCAGAAAGATATACAAATAAATAGATAGCGGTCTTTTTTATAAAACTATCAGATACAAATGTATTACTAGAGTAGTGCAATGACGGTGGAAGTCTTCAAGAGAAAAGTAAACTATTGTACGATTTTAGCTATGACTTAGTGCTTTTAAAAAAATTACTACGAATGTTCCTATATTCGTAAAAAAGTCCATATATAATTTCTTTCGTTATCATTAAGAGAATAATTTGGTACTTGGTTCACAAATTATTTTTCGCCATAATTATAACCGGTGAATCGTCTCAGTTGGACGATTTCCAAGTAAGGTACTGGAAAATTAAGCAATTATCACAAACGTACGTGATTAAGTAAGTTGCGATAAGAAGAGTTTTGTAAAATCTAGGTATATTTTTGGCACCAAATTGACTCTTACATATGTAACCTAGTTTTTAGTCCATTATTTTTTCTTGTAAAACTTCTAAGTGCCGTGTGTTAATTGTCATTGCAGGTTTTCTTAATTAACGATAGAATGGAAATAAATATAAATGTTATTTCTTGGTAGAATTTGAAACGTAGATATCGCAGCAGAACGAGAATGATCGACATAAATAGCTCATAAGATCACAAGCTGAAGTGACAATAGGCTCGTTAAATAGTTTTTAGAACTGGAATTCGATGGGTAAGAAAGGTTATTGAGTGGCAACCTCGGAATGGCAGTGTAGGAATACTCCTCACACACCGTGGAGTGACGACCTATGAAGTTTTCGGGAAGTCGATGAATGCAATATTAGTATCGTGCTTTGTGTTAATCTATGAGGGTATGTTCAACAGTAGACTATCGAGAGGCTGTGATGATTTTGTGATGTAAATAATTTCGAATCATTTCATCAAAATTCATGTTACACTTAAGCACTAAAAGGTGACGTAATTTAAAAATATACTTCTCATGTGGGCTGCATTAATGTTAATAATATGCCAGGTGAAATATTTATTTATACGAGGATTGCCAACGGAGTTATACAATAATGGAGATATTTAACATGTTGTATAATATTAGATCTTAACTCTAATATCAGGCAACAACATGGATAAGTCATATGTATCAACGTACACATAAAAGATCGCTAGATAGAATGTATCTGGTATGTTAATAAAAATAAATAATAAATGGCCTTGTATTCTTAAAGATAAAAAATGTATAAGCCTCTAGAGGGTGTTGGAGCATAATCCACTACACTACTCCACTGCGGATTGGCGGACTTCATATGTCTTCAAAATATTTATTTCATTATTTGTGTATTAGCCACAGTTTCCTTATGATATTTTCTTTTACCGCGGAGAAAAATTGCAATTAACAATTTTGTTGATGCCACCAACGGGGATCGAAGTCGGTATGTTCGCATACCGTGAATTAAAAGCGAACGCTTAGGCCCTGAGCTACCAAGGCTCTGCACGCTGAAAGCTTTTAATGTAGACAGTATATGCGAGATTTAGTGCAATACACGCAAACCTAGTATATCTTGTGATAATATTTTTGAATGCACGAACCGTGAAAGCGAAACGTGACCAATTGTCATGTTAATCCGCTGCGAAGTGATCCGCTCTAGCTGCATTCGTCTCGATCCGATCAAAGCTTGAAAATGTTTTTCGGAAAATGCATGTTCATTTATTAATTGGATTAAACTCGATTCGTTGAAGAGTTTGGTGTTAATATATGAATACAAGAATGTGCGAAGTCGATGGATGGTAGGTGCTTTCTGGCAATCTATGGAAGAAATCTTTGTTCAACAGCTCTATTGATTGATAGGCTGTGATAATGATGATGATGATATATTTAACAATATACCATTGATTACTATTTACTACTACTAGTATATTAACTACTGAACACGATTTGATTAGAACACGATTTCTTCTACGAAACTCTACAATCGTAGTACGTGTATATTAATTTCGTAGCGCTTATATTATTTGAAACTAAGGTGATACAGCAAGTGATTACTGCAGCACATAAATACCTACAGTCATGCTAAGAAAATATTTAAGATACCAAATTCTTTGTCACCTAGATTGTGATGAAAAGCCTTATATTGCTGGTATTCTGTCAAGGTGTGGTTTAGATGTTCAAGATACCAGTGCATCTGTAATTTGATTACTTATTAAGGATGAATGTTGGTTTCATGGGACGCATGAATCAAGTACCATCAGGTAAAGTGTGTGTTCGTTCCCAACCTCCAATTTTATTAAAAACTGACGCTATTAACCTTTATAGTTAATTGTGGTGGTAATTGATATATTTTTGACCAACTTTGATTACGGCGACAATCCTTGGTTGTGAAGTCTTAATGATTAGATCCTAGTTTCTACATCGTTGGTAGTGTGTTCACTAGCCGAAGCAAATGATTTTGCAAATTGATTATATAAATATATATAAATTATCATATTTTATTGAGTATCTATTACATTAGATCAGGGAAGGGATGTCAAGTAAATGACTATGTTTTCAGTAATATAACATATTTTGCGGCATTAACGTCGTATGATAATAACTAACTACTTTATGAGTTTGGTTTAAAGTTAAGCATAGAAAAACCAACTTAGAACGATCTTTTTATGAAAATATTAGGGACTCTCAATGTAACAAAAGAAAAGTTTACCTTAACCATAGACACAAAACAAAGAAGCATTACTTCACCTTGTTTTCAATTCATTCATGTTGTCTAGAAACTAACTTCATCCTAGCTCTACTATTGTTATTAGATATTATGTACAAGCATTGCTATCCATATTTACGATACAAGTGGACATTCTATATGTTGCAAGAGTAGCGGCTATTCAATGAATAAATTTGCACCCTAAACTAGTGTTCTGTTTGATATCAAACGACTTAAATCTAAGATTTGAACGATTCAAAGAATTTTAATTTTAATGGATCCTAGAAGTTAACGGTTGTGAATTTTAGAAATGACACTATACGAATAGATCGCCATCGGCTTTATTAACAGATCCATTTCCACGCGTTAATTGAAAATAACTATGTCAGTAAATTGAAAACTATTGCAATGGGAAATTGATTTTGCCTTAACCTTTTACTTTTATTTATTTGTTTATTGAGCACCAATACAATGAACATTTTTATAATCAGAAAATACAAAAAGATTGGAATAGTTTCGTGGTTAATGCCATCGCAATTAAAGGTGAAGACAGCATACAATTAATATATAATAAATAATAAATGGCTAGTGACAATATTAAAATGTAACAAAGAAAAAAACAAAATGTAATATTAAACTAAATTTTTAATTAAAATGAAAACTACAAAAAGAAACGAAACAGAAAACTTAATGATTATAGGTTAAGGACTTTTTAAACGTGCAAATGCTTTGAGGAAACAGATCAATACAGTTAGACTTTGCGTATTAGTTTAATTCTCTAATTATTCTATTTAGAGGCGCATTTTTACCTAAGTTCGATCTGCTTACACTACATCTTAATAATTTGAATTGAGAAGGTCTAGGTAACCGCGACGGTATAGAGAACGCTAGGGAGGATTCTCAATAATGCCATTTACTAGTTTATAGAGGAATGTCAGGCTAAGCATGTGCCTTCGATCCACGAGTGAGGCTGTTTTAAAATATGTATAGAATAATATATATAGAATAATGATTTTATTTTATAAATTGTAGTAAATACATTATTTTTATTTCTTTAAAACCGCATGCAATACATTTAGAAATATTTAACTCCATGCAATAAGAGCCATACCAAACAACCAAGCGGTTTAAGTCCCCTTGTAGGAGACCCATTGCATCTGCAATAGTGTTAACGGTGTTGTAAAACTTCAAATCGTCAGCAAATAAATAAAAATGTGAGTAATGAAAGCAATTTCCTATGTCATTGATAAATATGTTGGATAGCAAAGGACCAAGATGTGACCCCTGAGGAACCCGAGAGTTCGCTGAAAAAGGGTCGGACCAATAACCATTTACCACCACTTTAGCGATTCAATTCGAAAGATATGATTCGCACCAACTCAGGAAAGGTTCCGCGATACCAACAGTAGAAAGCTTTTTATAAGAATTTGGTGATTAACTCGGTTGAAGGCCTTGCTGAAATCGGTGTATAGCGTCAACGGAAGAACGTGTCATTATGAACGAAGCTAGGTTGGTAGTAGTAGATTTAGCGAATAGATTACAGATATCTGCGCCAATGGTGGAGGATTTCTCTTTGTAAAACAATTCATCTGGATAAATATTAAAATTATTGTTTTTCTTTTTAATAAATGATAAAAAGAGCTTGGGGTTAGATCGCAGGTTTTGTTCTAAGCTTTCAATATATCTATGATAACATGTGGTCCTTAATTGCTCAGATTGTTTTTGCCCAAAGTGAAAGCTTAGAATCTTGTCGAGAGGGTTATTATTAAATTTACGCATATTAGAGCTCGGGAAAACCAGATTGGATAACAACATGACCCTCTCCTAATTTTTGGTACGTGTTTTATGAGTACTTTATGTAAAAGAACATGTCATCAACACTGCAAACACTGAAGTCATGTCATCAACATTCAAACTCCTTTTCCCAGTGAAGGGTATTTAGTACATCAACAATTTTCATGCAATCACCTTTATAAAAGTTAAAATATTCAACCCTATTGTCTCTAAGACAAGTTTGACGGCCAAATGAAATAGAGAATTGTAGAGGAGGATGATGGTCATCGGGTTTCGTTAGGGGATTGTCATTGATGTAAAGATCAGATACGTTGGCGTTACTAATAATTAAGCCCAAAATTCAACTTTTTTTATTATTACTTTATTATTTATTATTTTTTTATTTATACGTGAATTAGTTTTATAAATAATTCTCTAGTTTATAATAATCTAGTCCATATTGTTGATACAGAAGAGCCTGATAGCTAAAATAAAATTTGAGTAAATATTTGTTTTAATAAAAATATGTGTATTAATGTAAAAGGTTTTTAATGCAAACAAAATTTCAATGAGTTACTATGTAACCTTTGGCATTAAGTCCACCCTTTGTGAATTTTTAACTTTGTTAAGGTTAATGTAATAAAGAGTAAATAAATAAATAAATAAATCTACCACTGCCACTATTTATCAAAAGAAACAAATCAAATGACTTGGTCAACTTTTTCAATATATATGCAATATTATTGATATAACATATTTATTGATTCTCTTCTACTAGTTCGGAAAAAGAAAGCCTACCTTTATAAACCTAAAGATCCAGGGTACTTTCGTTCGAATGTGCCGTGTTTCCATTTGTAATACTCATTTTAATATAAAATTAAAGAATTATCACAAGTAATCGTTGAATTTGTAAAAATAAATTTGATAAATTTAAAATGAAATTGCCATAACGAGAAGTGTTACGTTAAGTTGCTTGTTTTACTAGCAAACGAGATTTATGATTCCTTATCCTGGAGTCGCTTGTGATCAGGTGAACTGTGTACCCGTTGTCACCCTTAATTAAATAAAAAAATGGAAGATAACATAGAGAAGATAAGTGTTTTAATGCTGAAATTTTTGTAATAGGAAGATGGTTTATTTGATTATACATACCTTTTATTATCAACTAAAAGGTAATTAACAAAAACATCCTTATTACACTATCAAACGTCTCAGCATCTCAATTTTACGCCAGCTGACCATTATGACACAAATTTAACTTTATTATTTGCGTTTTGTTATCATCTTTATTCAGTACCGTTAATGGGATCCTTCGTCCGTTTCAGTGTTTTTCGTCCATTTCTCTTTGTAGATTCAGCTTAGCAAGATTTTCCAGTCTATTTATCCAGTCAGTTATTTTTTTGTTTTAACATAGGTAGTTTGTTCCCGGAATGAGAGAGAAAGGAACAGTGAGTTCTCGCTTGTCTTACCGTGCAGATAAATGCCAAGACCAGCTTCTCATGTCTTTAATCTCCTTTGACGATGATGTCCTTCTGGTCTATTTAGAACACAGCGATATCCTTTGATTATCTTGCAAATGATATCAACAACGCAGAAAATATTATACAAATATACACATAATAAAGACATGTTTCATAGAAATATGGTAAGAAAAAAAACTGTTTGGTTGAGAACCTTCACAAACAGATAACCATATCCCTGTAGAGGCGATAGTACACTGTATAAACAAAAACCCGCGATTCTTAATTTAGGTACAGTTTAATCAACAGCCTCTTCAGATTGTGGAGAAGCCAACATTACATTGAAAATACCAACATCGCTGCTGTACATAAAACTCATATTTGGGCGCTGTGCCACGCTCCGGACACACTCCGTCAACACGTGATGGACATTTTCTACAACATCGCATTCCGGGAAATTTGGCGTAGTTGAAATACATATTAGAAATCTGAACTTGTTTGATGGAATGTGTCCGGAACGAAGTCTTAATAGTGTTCTATTCATATCTGGATAATGAAATCAGGAGTAACAAGGAGGTTGATATTGGATGTTTTTGTACCATATCCCTTTATGAAGTGAGCGATCTTTAAAGTACTCGTGCCATAACTACTTATATTTTACTTTATCCTCACTCAACACCTCACTGTGTAGTGGTAAACAAGTATATATAATCCCATCACTAGTTCCTTGTTTCGCCGTTCGATCGGCTTTCTCATTACCCATAATACCCACATGAGATGACTATCTTTTTATTTAATGCACAAATCATATCGATGATATCTAGGATGCTGTAAGCTATCGGGACTCCTCGGATACTCGGGGGCAGCCGAGCCGAGTGTAGGAGGGCACTTTAGGAATCAGACAATATGATAAATTGGTTGTAATCCAATGATGCTATGTTCGACAGCTTCCGAAATTGCAATTAGTTCACAGTGCATTATAGAAATATTACCACCTATGTTAAGTCTTGTGCAAATATCCATCTGGGAGTCAATAAAAGCACCTCTAGATCCATCGGTATAAAGTTTATGATGTGCATTATATTTACTACTTAGATACTCTAAACAAACATTACGTAAGTTAACTGTATTTACATTAATCTTGGCGCACGCTATTCCATCAATTGAAGTTTTAATATTAATAGATACATCATAATTACTAATCCATTGGGTAAGATAATAAATTAACAATTTAGGTTCAGAGTGGATAAGAAAGTTGCAATAATCTCAATAAGTATCGGTAATTTCGTTCTCTTCCAGTATTTACCCTGACATAAACTATTTAACTCTCCGAGTATATCTAATGTCATATTATCTTTGGTTGATCTAGACCTCAGCCAAAATTTAGAAGCAAGGTATTTCGTACGGATGGCCTATGAATAGGGCAACTCCTTAGAAATCCGCCTATTACTCTTATCGCCTGATTTTATACTTTATCAAATTTATATAAATGACTTTTTAGATATAAAAAAGACCTACAATCTAATCTGCTCCAAATTATTGAAATGTTATAAGTCTCTTAAAGTTTGAGATGGATACCTCAGGTTATTCAACAAGTTGACAGTATAAATATTTTATACTGTCAACTTGTTGAATAACCTGATTATTAATTAACAAATTAACATTTCTTCTATTTCTTGTGTGTCCTCTAGAGAATATACAAAGAAAAAAAAAGAAATACTTAGACCAATTTCTGTTATCTTAGAATTTCGAGTAGGTAAAGCATTTTAAGTAGCATATACCGCATCAGATACCTTCCTACGTCTAGAATACACTACAAAAGCGTCAGCGTATTGTGATATAAACGTTTGATTCACGCTTTTACAAACATTAATAGTAGATACATTAAATAGCAATGGCGATAAAGGATCACCCTGTGCTATATCGGTTCTAGTGATTCTGCTACGAGACTCTTCATAATTAAATTCAATACATAAGCGCCGTGAGTGTAAAAACATCCAGGGATAATTACATATAACGGCCCCCACTCTAAGGCTATCCAAAAGGCTTGTCAAATTAAAATTGTTGTATGCATTAAGTCAATAAAACACCCCACGTCGACGTGTCCCTTGCTATATCCACTTTGAATGCGTAAGAATAAAAGAGTTTTTTTTTTGAATTTTCCATGCAAGATCTAGTTCTTCTAAAGCCCACTGTTTCTTCGGAAAAATAACAGTTTTGTCCAAGTACCATTCCAATCCGCTTGTAATTGTTGTATGAAATATTTTGCATAGACAGGACAGCAACGTGATAGATTTTATATTTGATACAGGACCACTGCCTGTAATATTCGGTTTCGGTACAGTATTATTTTAAAATCATTCCATTGCCTTGGTTCCAAAGTTGATATTAAACATGTATTATATAATGCTACTAAAATGTTTTTGTCACCATCTGGAAGGTTTTTAATCATCGAATATGATACATCATCAACGCTAGGTGCAGTATCAGAGTATTTTATTGTATTAGCTAGTTCCTGTAGAGAAATAACTGATAATAAATGCACTTGTTACTTGTAAATACAGGAGCTGGTGGATCTGCACAACCAGACTACATAATAGTCAACTCATTTTAGGCCACATTTCTTTTGACGATGTCACACTATTAATGTTAGCACAAAAACCTTGCCACGTTCTACATTACCCATTAAAAATTTCTCTCTGTGCCAATCTAATCTTATTTTGTAATACTTATAGATTGTCCGGTGTTGGATTACTTCTGAAAGCTGTGAGAGCCCGTGGTCCTTCAGCTACAGCTTTTGAGATATCCTGATGCCAGTAAGATCTGGTAGTAAAGTTTTTATGGTTCTTACACAATTTAATGAGAGGGATAGAAATTTCGGCTGCCCTGTTAATCACTCCAATAAATGCCTTATAGGCTGATGATTGATCATCAGACATTGTAAAATCTATAATTTCTCTTTCTTTACCTGTTCTATATTTAATCTAGTCGGCTTTTCTAAAATTATTTTTTTATACTTATGCGACCTATTAGTTTTTATCTAAGGTATTAAACTGTCGCCTCCCAGGTCTCATTTAAGACTATCCAATAGAGGTTTAAAGCTATACAAAGGTATAAATAAAGCCATGAACAGGTCAGGAGAAGATCTTTGTATTACGCCGTCTACCAATTTCATTCTTGTGCTCGAGCCATCAATCAATGAAATGAGATTATTGTCTAACATTGGTTCGAATATTTGATCACTTCTAGAATCCGTCTTAGTTGACCAGTGGTATGGTGACCGTTAAAATCTCTTCCTATATTATCTCTCTATCTATTATAGATATATTTTCTCTCTCTATATATATTTTATATAGATAGGAAATCTGATTCCAGTCTCGAAGAGTAGTTCTGGCGTGTGACAGACAATATATAGAATATATATTTTCCAAGTGATGACAGTTTAGAATTTTAACATGAAGAATCTCTATTAGGGAATTAATGAGTCTTGTAATGTATCCCTGTGCGTTATCGATCTGTGAATCAATATAGCCACACCTCCATATCCATCAGATCTATCCATTCTATAAATGTTGTTTCCACTTATGCGGAAATAACAATCCGTCTCTCACCACGGCTCACTTATAATGGCGATGTGTATCTTCTCTTGATATAACAAGGCTTCAACTTCTAATCTTTTAGCGCGAACGCTTTGTGCATTCCATTGTAGCAAATTTACTCGTTTACTTTTGTCGTGCTTAATTGTTTTATTAGATTACAGTAAGACTGGTCTGCAATAATAAATGGTGCATTGCGTAATAAATGGTGATAACGCTTCCAATACTATACCACCAGCTTTTTATTTTGTCTTCCCAACAACTGTCTCCCTTTTCAAATAACTTACTCTTTAATATTTTTATCAATAACTGCCAAGAGATTTTTTCTTAAACTTTCGATCTGTTCTCGGAATTTTGTTGTACTTCTATTCTACTGTCACCTTTGCTGATTTCAGATATTAATTCCTATGGTATATCATCCTTTTCTGGTGTAGTTATTTTCCTATTTCTTCGTATATCTGCTTTAGTTTTTTTCTTAGATCTTTCTAGAGCTTCTTTCCAAGTAGGGGTATCACCACTGCTTTCAGGAATTATGCCCTCTTGCTATGATGGGCCATATGTAGGTATTCAAGGAGTAGGCAACGGTGGATTTTCTAATATATAATAAGAACGAGGCGAGGGCGGAACATAAAGGCATATAAAACATAATGAACAATTAAGTTCCGCCATCAACTCACTTCAAGTATAGTAGACAGATTTTTGCCACTTCCATATGCGTTCCCGTGCAATTGTTACATTTAAATTGCATCGTCTCACAATTTTGGTGGTTTTTTCTACATTTAGGGCATATAACTTTCAGTGAATCGAGTGCCCAAATCTTCAACAACGAGAGCATTGTGTCGCTGGGTAAATGTAATGAATCACATTTACACTAGTGTCAAATACGTGTACATATGAAGGTAAAGAAGCCCCTTTGAAACATATTCTTATAGTTTCCCTAATCTACCAGTGACCATCGAACGAGTTCTTGCGTTTTAGCCTTTTTACCGCCAAAATCGGTGTTTCACTAAAAAGTTCTATTTTATCTCTTCTTCACAGAGTTCTAAATCGATATCTCTTACAATCTCGTGGGACTTTTTTAATTTCTATAGTTTTTTGGCACTTAAAACCATCTGTATTAAAACTTTTAATTTTTAATTAAAATTAGAATATCAGCACTTTCCTAATCACTAAAATGATGAGCTTTATTTGTACTTATATATTATATTGTTAATTTGGTGATATTTTTCGTATTTTCCATTTGCCCACAGTGGGACCAACACACCATTGTACTCTATGCGTGAGTCCATAACTTTATTTTTTTACCATCCTACCTAATTTTCGTTCAAGTTTACCTGATGGTAAGTAATCCTTGTGGTCACACATGTGTTCCTCGATAAGGAATTGTAATGCATTGTCACTCTTGAGGACTACGATGCAATATTTTAGTCCTAAAGGGAGACACTCGTTAAAAGTAGTGCGGTGTCCGATTCTTTATTTCACCAGATGAAAGATAGTAGCGCTGCTGAAATATTTTTACACAAGTTTTCCGGAATATATAATAATATAGTGAATGAATCATCTATTCGTGCTACAGCAAATAAATGTTGGTGTGATTTTATCAAGCTTAATAAGTATTTTACAATCTTTGGAGATTGGTCTTTGATGGGGATCTATGCTATGCTAAGTGTGAGGGAAGCCTTTGTTCAGTAGTCAGTAGTAGAGTAGTGGGCTGATTGGGTGAATGATGCGACATGTTCCGCCTGGTGTTAAATGACAATGAAGTTCAATTGCTGAGCTGCCTATATTTTTGGTCTCGCGTTTTCGTTCACTCTTATCTTTAAATATATACCTACATATAAAAGTATGTCGTTTTAAGGCACATATGTGTAGCATTTAATGCGGAACGACAAATCACATGCCATTTATTTAGTGTAAAAAAACTCAAAATGTTTAATGGCCGCTATTTAGTAATGTCGAACCTGATGTCCTCATTTATATTTGTAATTGCGAGAATTTCATTTCAAACGAATCGTATTTTGTTTGATGTAACTAATTATAACTTTATAAATGTTGAATTAGCAACGAACTTGAACAAGTGGGGTGTGATCTTCTCATTTTTACCTGTTATCGTTTTAAATTAACAAAGAATGTTCTGAACAGAGGAATTCTGTAATAATTAAGACACTGGCCGGTAACCCTGGAATATTTGTGAGTACCAATTTTTTTTTATTTATAATAATATTGGGGGTGGTTAACGAGTACACAGTTAGCTTGATGGTTGATCGATAAAGATTTAGGAAGCACAGAATGCACCGAGATGATGTTTTGTTACCTACATTTAAACGATACCCACACATATATGTACATATTTATATACTTGCAAATGTATATACAGATCTAGAATAGAAAGCTTACAGTTTATAAAGAGGTGGTTAAATTAACCTGTTGTAAATGGGTGTTAAATATCGTATAAACGGATCAACTCGAGCAATATATAGTATGATTTCGCATTACAAAGTATTAGTATAAAATGTTATGTAACGTGGCATTACAAAAATGGTAGGGAGATGCTGCTTTTGGTGAATGAGGGGAATCCGGGACCCAATTGTGTGTAATGAGGAATACCATCTCAGACCTCTTCCAACGTAATTGAGAATAGATAAAGATGTCATAGGCCGCACTTACCATGACTTTACCACTTACTTAGTATGAATTGTGTGCTCGTTTTTCACACTTAATACAATAAAAATTAAATATAAAACTACTGCATTTCGCGCTGAGATAACTTCAAATCAATTGCAGAACCACACTACATATAATTTCTGGCAGTATCAAGGATTGATTTTAGTGGGGAAGGGCAATGTCTTTACATAATACCAGTACCAAAAAGCAGCACTTAGTTGCTGGGTTTTGGATAATGGGTGAAACCAGCGACCCAATTACAGCGCTGTATTCAGGTATTCACAAAGCAAGTGTATCTTTAAGGTTATTGCGGATTGATGATTTCTTTTTGATGAGATGTTTATAAGACGCGGCCTTCACTTACGCTAATCTTTTTTTAAATTACTATTTTTAATTCTAAATTCGTATCCTCAAGTCATTATCAAGGATCATTTTATCTTAGTCCTCAATGCACTGTTCTTCTTGTCGCACGCAGTGCCAATATATAACGACTGAAACTTCTCATTGCCATCATCGCTGATGACGTCGAGAGATCTCCGTTTAGATCATTGGGTATACCTATCTATACTACTTTATCTACTATCTATTTTACTTAAATGGAGTTCTCTCCTTTTCCACGGCAAAACTTGAATAATTATTAGAATTAGATGGATCACCAAATTGTTAATTATAACCAACCAGTCATCAAGTTCAATTATTTATTTCAAGCGATTTAAATTATTTAATTATAATCAGGTTTCGCCAGCATGAATTTGTAAATTCATTAATCGCTGATTAGTATTAAATTACATTGTATATTTAAACTCTATCAATAATTTAATGGTGGTAGAAATGCAGGTTATTTTTAACTGCGGTATAATGCGTTGGCTCAACCAGGACAGGATCAAGTCCTCACAGAATGACGGTGTAAAATAGGAGCATAGCACTGCTGTGTTTCGTCTGCTGAGTGTTGGAGCCTTAACCTTAATTGAAAAACCTTAATTGCTGGTGACAAGGTGTTCCATTTAAGTCCTCAGCGTATCTGCATTATGATTCCTAATCAGGGATGGGTGTGTTACGGTAGGAATCATTTACCATTAGTTAAAATATGTGTTCTTTTCAATGAAATAAAAATATATGTAGCACGTAATGCTAGTGAAAAATTATATAAGAAAGTAAATAAATACATATCTCCCAAGATAACTTGCTTATGACGCACAAAAAATAATTAATTTTAAATTATCTCATTAACGTTCATTTTCAATTCTATTGTGTTTTTTCCATTATACGAATGAGCAAAAAATCCTGATGGTGAGTGATGACTGCAGACTTTTTATACGTGGGGAAATGCCTTAAGCATATCCATCCTTGGGGAAAGCACAATCCCAGGGCCCTGCGGCGTACGGGTCTATAGCTCGACCATAATTCCATGACCCGTAGAAGATAGGAGAGCGGCTAAGTTACACCAACACTCCTCTCCCTCCGCGACTCCACCTCAGCTGCGGAGATCAGGAAGACGCTTCTTCGCAGTCCACCAGTACTCACTCAAGGTATACTCCAGAAGCCCACTAAGAGCGGCCACTTCGGGCCAACCCATAGCGGCATAGGTCGGCCATTTGGATACCTCTTAACTTCGCCGTGGATGACTGAGCCACGGCTACTAATCCCCCCTCCACCACGACATGGCGTTAACCCCGAAGTAATAAGACTGTCCAATGCCATTTACATTAATCCTCCACAAAGATTTGAAATGCATAACCCTCGAGGACTGATGAAACGCCACGTATATTAGAAATGATTGGGTGTTTTCCTACACTCACCATACGAAACATAATAGCGTTATGCCGACTTTTTACGACAAAAACATATACAAGACTACGACGGCATTATGTGGATAATGCCGTCGTAGTTTTGTATATGTTTGAATATAATGGGACTTTTTATTTCAGTTTTCATCAACTTCTGGACGTCTGCAATCATTTCATGACTGGTGCATTTTGTTTTAATATTTTAACACACATTTTTTAGTTATTTAAAGAATTTCCTTCCATGGAAAATCCCTGCGAAAATAATCGTACTCACTATTTGACTACTTAGCATACGCACAAAAGTTTCCTTTTTCATAAAGCTGGCTTACTCGATAAAATATCACTTTTTTCCTCCTCCGCAAGAATGAGGCATTTCGGCCCCAATTTTAATAACATATTTCATATTCGTCCTCATCGAATACAATTTTGTATAAATCTATGTATATATTTGTTTGTCTTTACTTTATGTTTACTCGTAGTATACTTTTGGCTAAGAATTACACTTTAAATGGCGACTCCATTGGTATTTTAGAAAAGTTCAACGGAGGTAACGCGAATGCTATATTTAACATAATCACAGGTGATGAAATCTGAATATATTGCTACGAACCCGAAACCACAAGACAATCTGCTTAGTGGGTGTATCCCTTTGAGATACGTCCAACTAAGGTAAAGGAAGGAAGAAGTGAAGGAAAAAAATTGATTGCCTCGTTCTTCGCTCGGATAGATCATTGCGCGACAGTTATAGTGGACGATGGAAGGACAGTTACTACAGACTGGTATGTTAATTGTTGTTTACCTGTTGTCTTTGGAAATGATTGACAGCAGCGAATTTGAAGCAAGATCCTCTTTCACAAAGACAACGCTTCAGCGCACTCGGAAAAAGAACAATTGAACGTATAATTATGGCAGGTGTACAGATAATGAGTCATCCGCCATATAGTCCACCTCTCACACCTGGCACCTTTCGACTTTCATTTATTCCCAAGCATCAAAGATAAACTTCGAGGTATTTGATTTACGAGCCCTGAAGATGCGGTGAGTGCGTTCGGAAATGCCACTGAAGATACCCCTAAGGAAGTATGGGCATGGGACTCCATTGCATGTGAAGATGTATAGGAGGAAAAGTATCAGCAACTTTCTACATAGAGCCGTTTTTAAATTTCTAAAGACTTTCAGTGTGACCTAGGCAAAGTTCGTTACTCATTTTTAACACTATAAAAGAAAACTTAATTTTGTTTAAATTTGTCTGAAATTTAAACAATGTAAGTTAGTTAATGACGTTATAACATTTAATATTTCATTATAGCACCTAAAGAAACACTTCAATCCTAGGATACCTCTATATTTCATGCATCTATGAAAGACGGACGAAATAAAAATATTGAATAGCTCGCTTCTACCAATAAAACTGATGCACTCCGTTCAACATTTTGATATTTTGTGCAATAAAAACGAACCTAGAGTCTCGGTCTCATGCTGAAATCATCAAAGACGAGGGAAGAAACTTGAGATGCTTTTTTCAAATAAAATTGCAATACAGAAGCATAGCAATAAGAATAAGTTGAATCAAACAAATTTTTACGGATTTCATCACGTTGTTTTTATTTTTTTATCGCCACCTCTACATCTAGTGTAGTTGTAAAAGCCTCGCGAGGTTTGAGGTTGTTTGTCGTCCTGATGTATCGCATATTCGCGTATATAGTATAAGGAATCATTAATATAATAAATGATCGATATATCTTATTTCTAGTTTTCTTTCTATACCACTACTCACACGTTACGATTTAAGTCTAGTTTTCCCGAATACGTGACGTCGTGCTTAGAGTCGTTCGCTTATATAAACTAGCTGTAGAATGAATAGGTTGAAGAAGGACTTCGCTTCCACGGTATATTCATGTGAAATATTTTGTAAGTAAGATCTAATTGACTATACATTCCATCTTAGTTTTTCATCATTTTATCTTAGCGTTTATGGATGGGACCGCAGTCCTCACTTACCTTTAAGTCAATCACTCTTAGTTGCCCAAATATATATTTATGTAGAACAATTATTGTACAGCATGTATAAAAAATAATAACATAATTATTTGCCTATTTGTACGCTTCACAGTAAAAATGGTGACATCTTGATTGACTAAGATCTTTTTTTTGACTGGTAGGTGGCTGGTCACCCTATCTTCCCCTTAAATTTATTTTAATCTACTTACGGGACATCCAGTATTATGTATATATATATATATATATATATATATATATATATATATATATATATATATATATATAAATATATATATATATATAATATGTCTTTGATATATATATATATATATATATATATATATATATATATATATATATATATATATAATATGTCTTTGATCTATGAAATTGTCGTTTTGTATGAAATAAACTAAAGTATTTTTTAATTTTTTTTATATTTCTGCTATTCAAAGTAATCACCCATGTAATCGATGCATCTTCGCCAACTCAGCGGTAGTTTATTGATGCCTTTCTTGTAAAAATCAGCTGGCAACAAACTCTTCAAAAGCATTTTGTACTGCCTCTCGGGAATTGATTTTTTATCTCGCTAAAAAGTTGTCCAAATTTTGGAAAAAGTAATAGTCGGTGGATGCAAGGTCTGGTGAGTACGGTGCATGAGTAAGAGCTTCCAACCCCAACTCTTGAAGCTTGGAGACTGTCTGACAGTATGGGGTCGCGCGTTGTCGTGTAGGAGCAGCGGTGACGACCGATTGAGCAAAGCTGATTGCAGATGTGCGAGCTTCTCCATCATTGTCTTCAGTTCTTCACAGTACACATCTGCAGTAATACTCATGCCGTTTGGTAAAAAATTATGATGAATCACACCGGCACTAGATTACCAAACAGTGACCATCAACTTTCTAGAGGTCATTTTTCGTTTAGGGCATTGCTTTGCTGAACTAGGATCTAACCTACTTTCTGAGCGCTTTTGATTTTTGAACAGAATCCACTTTTCGTCGCACGTAACAATTTCAAACGTAACAGGTTCAAAATTCTTTCATTTCTGTGCCTGTTGAGTAGCGCGAGGCAGGTCTCAACGCGTACGTTGCGCTGTCGATCGTTAAGTTTGTGGGGCACCCATCTATCAAGCTTTTTTACCTTGCCAATTTGTCGCAAATGGACCAATATTATTTTGAGGTTAACATCAAAAGCTGCTGCTAGCTCGGCTGTAGATTGAGCTTCATCGGCTTCCACAATCGCCTTTAATTTATCATTGTTGACCAAAGTGTCCGGACGACCACGAGGTTCATATTTCAAATCAAAATTTCCAGAACGAAACCGGGCAAACCAATAACGGGTTGTGCGTTCGTTTGTAAATTTCTCTCCGTAAACGTTGTTGATGTTACGTGCCGATTGTGCCGCGTTAAGGCCACGGCGGAACTCATATTCCATAATTACACGAATTTTTAAAGTTATGACGAAAAATGGTCAAATGTAATGAAAATACAAAGTTAATCAATAAACAAAAGACTGACTTTGTAAAACGAATGTCATGTTTTTAAAACAAAATAAATTTGAATTTAGAATTCACAGCCAATCAAAACTTTTTTTTGGTTTGAAATGGTCAATACTTTATGGCAATTTCATAGGTAAAGACCTAATATATATAGCCTACATATCTAGCTGCCTCAAATAAACTTTATGCCTGTAGGCAATTCTTCACTAAGCCCTCAAACAATTTGCTAAATGGCAGTCTATTACGACTAGCTCGTAAAGTTTGCGGCCGGCTTTAAGTTTCCTCACTCATGCATAATTGGATCACTCGACCTCAGATTCGGTTCAAGGCTTAGCTTATATTTGTAAAGGTGCCGTTTTTTACTAAGCGCCATTTATTAGATATATTCGAACACGTGTTTCATTAATGCTTACTATGATTTATGTTCTCCAGCTTCGATTTATAGGCAAGGTCAAATTTTTATACACTGGTTATCAACTAGAAACAGCGTAACTTTAAATTATGCTTATTAGTATTATATATTATTCTATATCTATACGATGTTTGGAATTAGAATACATTGATATTTATGGCAAGTTAAAGGTTTACTAAATGCAAAAACAAAATTATAAAAAACAATTGAAAAGATTAATTCAAAAATTTCTCAGCTCAAGGTCGAGGTTATGGGTTGCACTAGACCATAAGATTAAATCTGTGAACGTTTATTACCTTTAATACTTGACAAAGATCTGATGATCTACGGGCAGTATATAAAAATATAACAATCTTGAGGTAACAACAGATCAAATCTCGATTTTTCCGGTTAACCACCACCAACTAAACTAAAAATACTTGCAAGATGGTTCATCCTCCCCCCGTATTGTGGAGTCGAACTTAAGTTTCGTAGATTTTATATCTAGGTTGGTTATACTAAGCAACACAGATCTCTTACTGTGTGGTGAGGCAGTGTTCCCGTTTGCTATTTTTATTTTCGTTAATAAGGAAAGACGGATCTAAATCTGCAACGTATACCCGTTAAACCGTAGCCCAAACCACTTGGCCACTGGGTTATATACTTCAATTTATACATAATTGACTTTCGAAAACTCAAAGCACCCGATGTTAACAGTAATCAACACAAAATAAAAACATAAAGAGCCCAAAAAATTCAATCATGTCACGTTCCGAATTCGACAAATGTCGCTTAGGAGAAAATTAAAAACGAAAATTTGTGACGCAAATTGTCGCTCTTTTCAAATATCATTTCATTCGTCCCCTGCCGTTTCTTAAAAGTTCAATCGGGGGCTCACACCTAAAGATCAGATTAATGAAGAAAAAAAATTTTTTTTTTTTCTTCGTTAACTTATAATAGTAATGTACAAAACAATTCAGTCCTGTGTATTATTTACAAAATTTGACCGAGTATTGGGATATGTAACATTGAATATTTTACGGAAGTGTATCGGCTTCTTAGCCGATTATTTATTCATTTATTTGTATCCTAAAATTTACATGTCTAAGCAACATTATATCCATTAAATAAGTATTTTAAAGTAAATAAAAGATTAAAATATTATGGAAGTTTGTTTAAAATAATGTATATATGATATAGTCACTCAGACAGGAATACGCAACGTGTACATATATATATATATATATATATATATATATATATATATATATATATATATACATCAATCTTACATATTATGAAATTAAACGACTTACACACTAAGCTATCACGTCTTATATTGAATAAGAAAATCCATTCATCTTAGTTAGTCTCCTGAAAAACAAAGCTACGAGTACCTAATTGGATTACATTCTACAATAAGTTAGGTTTGTTTAATATTCTCAACATATTACATATACTAAGCAGATATACTAATACAAGTTATATTTTGTCAATACATAAAGGTACGCGTTTAGTAAAGCATTAGACTTAACTAAGCTCAACTGGAGTGATAAGTCCGCTACTTTGGCAACGATGTTATATAAAATATTTCGAGTCAAAACGTAGCTTGGATTCTAACAAGGCTGCGGTGTTTGGATTAAACTAAAGGTATACACTGGTATAATCTAATTATGTTTGCTGTGTTTAGATTGCTGAATTTAGGTTTATTATTTTAGGGTAGGGCGCTTGATTCGGTAACAACATTGTTTTAAAATTTGGTAACCATCTCTATGTAGTTAGGTTAGAGAGTATATTTTCGTATTCATTATATCATTTTAGGTTAGCTGTGTTTGTTTACAATCTTTTATTAGTTTATATACAGCTTTTGATACGGGTTATATATATCTACGTATGTATACATAAGAAAGTTTTAGTTTAATTTTAGAAGTTACATTTTTACCCACTTTTATTTGTATGAATAATCTGAAATTATGCAGAGGTATGAAGAATCTATAACTAGATAACAACATATGTTGTTTTAGTTTCTTAGAAATTTGAAAATCATTATTATTTGATAATTTTTACTTTTTGAAAAATTATATTAGCAATGCTATTAACATTTCTAATATTCTGGTTAACCAATTCAACTGAACTGTAATTGTTTGTGCTAGGACTTGGTTCATGACAATAGTCCAATGGTGGATTCGAACCTAAGTTCGACCTTAAGTTTTGCAGACCCTACCCAAAACAATTAGGCTATCGACGCTTCAAACTCCTAAAGTTTTATCTATCTGCTATTTGATTATACAAAAATTTTGATTCTTATTAGAAAATTTAAAGATGATATATTTTAAGAGGTGTAATATTAGAGTTGCCAGCTTCAAAACATAAACGAGTTCGGGAGTCGAGTAAAATTTGATGTTAAACTATAAGTAGAATCTTTCTGTGTACGTTGTACGTATGGCCAGTTCTATTTGAACATTCCAACGATCTTATTGTAATGTATAAAAAGAGTAGTGAATAGCTTTATGTTTGCGTGAATGCCTACGGTACTGTAACAGCTTGTAGCTCTTGTGTAGCTGCTGTCTGGTAATAACCAGTAGATGCGGACCGTGGACCAAATAAGCTAGGATACATCATATTCATTATTATTACGGTTCTCATTATAACATTGGAAACAAATATCTAACGTATGCCATAACGGAGCATGCAATTAGGAATGCAGCCAGCTAGCCAGGATCGCGCTAAATATGCAAACGTTTCGTTTGTATACGTGACTTAGATTGCTCGCACACAGTCGTGCCGTCTATAAGTGCTTATGTTTAGGTGCTGTTAATGCTTGTGGGGACACTTTGAAGTTTAAATCAAGCAATAGTTTTATTAGTTCACTATGTTATATTATTGCTATGTACTCCACTAAATCTTTTGTTTGCTTTAAAACTTATTTGTTTGCCTGTTGGTGAAGTAGGGAAGATTCCAACCCAAGGAGGCCAGCTGGCCCTTACCCCGATGTTATAGTAGGAGCACTCTGTATATATGAAAATTTATTCAGAAACTTCGATAGCGTGAGTTAAGTATCGCAGTCATTTAATTGTGCGTGACTAACGAGTTACGCATAACGAGGCTCGCCATACTTGTGATGTCTTAAAATATTTTTTTAAAAGGACGGTGATGGTCTCGTGCATATCATGTAAGTCTCGAAACATTGCGAGCAGACTTGATTGAATTTTGATCTTTTGTTACCTTTTTCGGATCCTTACTTACAAACAATTGAAGCAACAAATAAATAAAGAATGAATAAAACTAGTTGTATATATTATATAACGTTTATTTTAACTTAACTATTAACGTTTAGTTTCGGGAGAGTAACGTCGAGTTTGAGAACGTCCTGATATCATATATAAATCGAGCATACGCCATCTTGGAACTATTAATATTTGGTCTGTTATATGCAGAATAAGTCTAATGAAAAAAAAATAGTCCTTTGGTCTACAGTATTATCATGCAGTATTACACTAGCTGTAGCAAAAATTGTTTGGTTCGTCTACGCTTCAGCAGAATACAGAACCCTTTTAATTTTTAATAAACGAGTTAAACCTAGGACCTGTTGTATTTAATGGTAACTTAATCATCAAAGACAATACGTCAATATCTTGATTTTTGATATAAGGTATCATTTACTTACCATCAGAAGACCTATGCGCGATTATCATTCTAATGACATAGCACAAAACGCTCTAGCACACCGTTCTGAGAAAAACAGCAGACGAGTCTACGAAAAAAGATCTACTAAAATATTTTCACACAATACCTGCCATGTATTAATACATACACATTTTTCTCACAATTCCAAGCAACATTTTTATCACGTAATGCATTCGTGATGAAAGAGGAAATTCCTCTAAAGACGGCAACGACGCCGCTGACCTGGAAACTAAGAATTTTAGATATGTACGCTTTGTGGAGATATGAGAGCAGGTGAAAGGAATGAGAAATATTACAAATATTGTTCTAAGAGGCTGTAAACAGGAAAGAGTTTTTTTTATTAAACGAAGTGTGATAAACGAGCACAAAATTCCTGATGAAACGGCCCATAAACCTATACATTTATATGTACATATTATATAGTACAATAACGTGTTTTAAATACACTGAGAAAACTTTAAAACTATATACACTTCATTTGTAGGTTACTGTACTTATTTAAACAGAAGCTCGTTAACTAAACTAACAAACAAGATCAAAACATCGCTTTACACACCGAACCAATCCTAGTGATCTCAATTGCGATAGAAAATCACGTAGCGAAATTACATGTGTATAAAACATATTATAATTATATATCTTTTGTGCTAGAACTACACTGCAATTAAAACTTTTTAATTGCAGTGTAGTACTAGCACAAAAAGCTAAATAAGCTGTGGGACGAAGAGGTAAGGAGAATATAATAGCATATAGCATAGAATAGCAGTGTAAAATGAAACTGCAGAGTTTCGTTCGTTAAGAAAAACTGTATAATAATATTAATGATGAGTGAACTAAGAATTAGTAAAGATAGTACATCTTTACTAAAACAAAACAAGCGAAAACCCTCACAGAATACCGACGTGAAATAGCATCATAACGTGAGTGAAGGGATCCGGATACTTTTACTACTATTACTGGTGACGAGACATTCCATCTCAGTCCTCCAGAGTGACAACGCGTCTGCATTATGATTCCTTGTCAGGGAATGAATGTGGATGTCATGGGCTGCAAAAATAATTTTACATCAAGTTCATTGTGTGCTCGTTTGTAAATAAAAAAAAACAAAAAAGATAAGGTTTCTACCACTGTTCCAAGAACGCTACTGCAAACCATTCAGCTTTTGGAACTTGCCAATACTTTAAATTATTATTAGTAACAGCATTTCAATTTTTCGGGTAATAAATCACCGTCAGGAGAATTGTGTATTAATTTGTCACATTATGTTAAAAATATATGATGGTCACGACCCTCAGCATTGAGCATCTCGTGGGAACAGTCTGTCGTTGGTGATCCGTCGCCACTTTCCCCTATCTGCCACCGTATGCAAAGCATAGCTAACCGATGTGCCGAGAGTGGTGCGGATAGTTTTGTTTCACCAGTGGCATTTCTTCCTTCAGAGACTTTCGATTTTTCGGAAGCTTCGGTAGTAGCAGATTTCACACCACGCAGCCCGGGTACCGGGTGGCGCCGGGCGTCAGCCGGGGCGTCCGACAAACCTTTCTTTTCTTTTCTTTGCATCATGAGGTGGTTTTCTTGGGATATAATCGTGGTGGGTTCCCACGTCTTTCCGCATCAGTCTTTTAGAGTAGATTTAATTACTCTCGGCCACTGGTTACCGCTCCGTGATCTGTGGGTGGATCTGGGGATGGGTTATTTGACCGCCGCCCATGGCTCGGCGTTGACATTTTATGGTTGGTATTGTCTTCCACCAACCAACCCTTCTCTTTTTTCATTCGGGCTGGCGACCGGTAACGGCAGAGTTAAACTTATATTACTCATATACTCATATTTATAAAAAAAATCCCGAGAAAACCAACACGATGTAGCATTCGTGCACAAATTTTACTTAAAAGAAAATTGAATTAAGTAATTAAAACTAAAAAACTTCACAGAGGAATGAGAACGTCTCGTATAAAAGTAGAGAAATCGGTCCGTCCGTTCAAGAAACTTGGACGGAATTCTGAATTACATTGTAATCTTCGCTTTTATCCTTTGACTTATATGAAATTAAATATCTTAAGTTTTAAAACTAAGTGAGTTAATGAGGTTCTACTGAACGAAGTAAAAAGGGCAAAACAGTCTCTACAGGTATGCTCTATTTTGTCATATTTTTCCTAAACAACATCTTAATTCATTAGTAGCTACAACTAATGTATTGTATTTGTATATGTATTATGTATATATTGTTTATTTGCACTATGGTTCATTTGTATAGTTTAAACTAACTGTCACAATATCATCACACCTTGGGTTGACTGGTAGAAAATGTCTTTGGCATTAAGTTCGCCCTTTGTAAACCTAGTAAATAAAGAAATAAACTTCACGCTAAATCTAAACAATAATAAATCTCTTTCTTATCTAGAACGGTGAGGGATTATTTAACCCAAATCGAAAACGGATGTTTATTTTCTTGTGTAAAATGTGTAAAAATTTTATTGTATAATTATGTACAAAATTTAATCAAATTGTACAATTATAAGAAAATTAAAAGATTTATTGTATTTAAATTTTATTATATTGTATTAATTGCGTGAGGCTCGGTAGCTCAGTGGGCGGGCGCTTGGTTATATTCATTTCGATCCTTCGATGGAAGCAAACGAGCGATCAGTCCACTTCATGGACTATCATTTCTACGGGCAACATCCTCAATAAAGCATAAACATTTAGATGCATTGTCACTTCAGTGAACTAAGCTTCGTTACCAGTATCATGGTCACTCGATCATTTACCTACCAGATGAATCTTAGCAGTGCTAAGTTTCTATGTTATGTTGGTATTTTGTTACAACGTAATAATTATTCGCGTCGGACAATTTAGTTGAGCTCACGTGTACAACATAATTATTTGAAACTGTGATTTTGAATCAAAAACTGTTGTCGAAAACTTTAGTTAAACGTTGACTGGCAACGCTCAGTTATGAGGATAAATGTACTGGACATCAAAGCGTAAAAGTTCTTCGTGAATTGTATTTATATATGTATTATGTATATATTGTTTATTTGCACTATGGTTCATTTGTATAGTTTAAACTAACTGTCACAATATCATCACACCTTGGGTTGACTGGTAGAAAATGTCTTTGGCATTAAGTTCGCCCTTTGTAAACCTAGTAAATAAAGAAATAAACTTCACGCTAAATCTAAACAATAATAAATCTCTTTCTTATCTAGAACGGTGAGGATTATTTAACCCAAATCGAAAACGGATGTTTATTTTCTTGTGTAAAATGTGTAAAAATTTTATTGTATAATTATGTACAAAATTTAATCAAATTGTACAATTATAAGAAAATTAAAAGATTTATTGTATTTAAATTTTATTATATTGTATTAATTGCGTGAGGCTCGGTAGCTCAGTGGGCGGGCGCTTGGTTATATTCATTTCGATCCTTCGATGGAAGCAAACGAGCGATCAGTCCACTTCATGGACTATCATTTCTACGGGCAACATCCTCAATAAAGCATAAACATTTAGATGCATTGTCACTTCAGTGAACTAAGCTTCGTTACCAATATCATGGTCACTCGATCATTTACCTACCAGATGAATCTTAGCAGTGCTAAGTTTCTATGTTATGTTGGTATTTTGTTACAACGTAATAATTATTCGCGTCGGACAATTTAGTTGAGCTCACGTATACAACATAATTATTTGAAACAGTGATATTGAATCAAAAACTGTTGTCGAAAACTTTAGTTAAACGCTGACTGGCAACGCTCAGTTATGAGGATAAATGTACTGGACATCAAAGCGTAAAAGTTCTTCGTGAATTGTATTTATATATGTATACATAATGTGAGTATATAAATTTATATTTATGTATTTATAGAACTATACTACCATATAGCTACTCATAGTTGTACATTGAATTGAGTATAAATAGTATAAAATATACCAAAAAAAAATAATGATAAGATTATTTTACTACTTGTAATCTTAACGATATAACAGACCACAAAAAATGTAATCGGAACTAGCCCTCGCGGCGCAGACTTGCCTAGTGCAAAGGCTGCAGTTAACTCCAAGTGTGAATAAAATAGGCGTTGGATTTATTTATTTTTTCTTGTAAATATGTTAACTTGTGTTTCTTTTCTCTGTATATCTCTCCAGTGCTGTAATAATTTTAATTCTTACTTTATTATTTACTCGGTCAAGCAGACCTAAACATGCTATAACTAGTTAACAGTCCTTAGAGGGGTGGGAGAAAACCTGATGAAGCTTCGTAAATACTGCCCAGCAGAGCTGACCTCTTCAATCTTCGAAAAAGAAGCTTAAAAGAGCACGATGTTTTGCACACCTTTATATTTAATATATAACGGGTTAGGGTCACACCCTCAAAGAATACCAATATGAAAAAAGCATGTTATGTTGCTGTTTGTTTTCGAATGATGATTGCGATCTCGAGACCGATTTTTTTTATTACATTGAGATTAACAAACAAACACACAGTTCACCTAATTTTAAGTGATTCCTGCGGCCCGTGACATGTTCATTCATCCGTGAAAAGGAATCATAACGCAGATAACCCTTGAGGACTGGGATGGAATGCCTCGTCACCAGTGATAAACGTCTGCGGATCCTTACACTCACCAGCCGAAACACAGCAGCATTATGCTGGTATTCTGTGACGTCATCTTACTATCTTACTATCTTACTATACCATTTCAACCCCTGAGGGTGACAACGTAAATGCATCTTGTATCTTTGTTCAGGATGCATTCAGACTTACCATTAGGTGAACTGAATTCTCGTATGTCTACCTTGAAAAAAAAACCGGCCATATAAGCGAGATCAGAGTCACGTATACAAACAAAGCGTCCGTTTATTTCGACCGATCGTGACGGTATTCGCAATTGCTTTGTCGGTGTTCAAATGTGTGTGAGGTTGTTTTTTGTCTCACAGAACACGATATACAGAATCTCGGTCGTTTATTAAAACTCGGGTTTATTCACTGTCGGGTTCGATCACGTCAACATTTGTTTGTTGTGACCGAATGATGTTTACTACACTGACAATCGCTAAAATACAAAACCTTGAAATGAGTCTGGCAAGTTCCTCCAATTTGTCTAGCCTTTGATAAGAAAGAAAGAAAAGTATTTATTGTTGCATAAACAATTAATTTAGTAAAATTATTATGTTGGTTCATCTTAGAATTGTATATATATATAAATATGCAGAAGTTTCTACATACGTACGACGACGTATCCTATGATACCCACACTAGGCACAGTCTGTATTGTGGGTACCGATACGATTTACTTACAGAGTTTAGAGTAACCTCGGCGATTGGCTGTTTATTAAGACTTTAACTTTCAAATTACCTATTCATATATACATATATAAATATAATATTGTACACAGTATATACAACATATGACTAAGTTAAATTCATTATGAAAATAGATGCGATATTTTGGGTAGAGACATTCTGCAATCTCATGCTCGATCAGGGGAGGATCATGTCGTTGTCAATTAGCAGCATATATAGCAAACGGTTCAATATAGCACTCTCCTATGGTTTGAGTCCGTGGTGTGGTTGGGTAACCACGGCGTAACGAGACGTTTCAATTCAATCCTCAGGGGGTGACAACTTATGACTAAGTTTAATTCATTATAAAAATAAATGCGTTATTTTAGGTAGAGCCATTCTGCAATCTCATGCCCGATCGGGGGAGGATCATATTAGTGTCAAATAGCAGCATATATAGCAAACGGTTCAATATAGCACTCTCCTATGGTTTGAGTCCGTGGTGTGGTTGGGTAACCACGGCGTAACGAGACGTTTCAATTCAATCCTCAGGGGTGACAACATATGTGTATCTTCAATCTTGTGACCTTAAAAGTGGTAGAGCTATGCATTTTTTTTGTACATGCAGAATGAATGGGATATAGTCCAGCGTGAAATAGTAGCATAATGCTGCTGTGTTTCGTCTGGAGAGATCCGGGTATCTTTATTACTGGCGACGAGGCGTTCCATCTCAGTCCTCAAGGGTGACGAACACTCTGCATTATGGGCTGCCATGAATCACTTACTAAAAGGTGAACTGTGTGCTTGTTTGATACTCTCAAATTAAATGTAAATGTGAAACTCAAATACTGAAATGTAAAACCCCAGTCGAGCTGACCCATTCATTCTGCTGCTAGAATCTACAGCGTAGCTCGACCACTATACAAAACTTATGTAAATAATATAAAAAATATCGATATATGCATTTATTATTATTTATTTGTATATTAGTTATTTTTAGTCTTTTCTTTTTATTAATTATTTTATTGTTACACCTTTTACAATATCTCACCACACCTTAAGTTGACTGGTAGATAATGCCTTTGGCATTAAGTCAGCCCTTTGTGAACCTTTCGCTTTGTTAAGGTTAATGCAATAAAGAGTAAATAAATAAATAAATATAGGCATTCCTTATAAATAATTAAAGGCTAAAAGTAAAGGTTACAGTGTAAATCAAAATTCAATCCAAATTTCTCGAACGGAACCTCCGAACTTTTCTTCTGGTTATTCAAGAGACGTCTCCGTTCCTCCAAAATGTTTTTTAGTTTTAATTACTTAATGTAATTTTCTTAAGTAAAACTTGTCGAGGGATTGCAACATCTTTCTATATTTCGTCTGGAAATATTTTTCTTAAAATAAATGTAATTGTATTTAAAGTAAGTATGACAAACAAATTTTAAAGCCATAATTACGCTGGACAAAGTTCACGTGATGTTTAGCGATCTTTTAAACACATGACACCAACGTCAATCTTCGATATGGAATCAAGATAAGAACTAAGATGATCTGATTCGAAACCATTCGTCTAGGTCTCCGGTTTCTCTTACTATACGAAACACTACAGACCTTTGTTATATTTTAATGCTTAAATCCAGAATGCCAGCACCAAATCCCCTCACAAAATACGAGCGTGAAGTAGCAGTATTATGCTGTCGCGTTAACTTTACGGAGACCCAGGTGGCGGAATATTTTAGTCCTCGGAGGTGAATTAGTGGGATTTAATTTAAATTTAAATTAAATTAATAAACTTTATTGGTCACACCTTACAAAGAGGGATACAAAGGGTGGACTTAATACCTTAAGGCATTTTCTACCAGTCAACCCGTGGAGAGAGAGACATTGTGGTAGGTGTAGTGCATACATTGTAAAAGTATATATATAGTAAATATATATATATATATATATGTATGTATATATTTAACCATATAACAAACAATGACAAGAGTAATTTACCATATGAATTAGCATCAGACGTCTTTAAATAGTGTTGCCGTACCAGCGCTTTAAAAGAGAGTGTACTATGACGTCTCAATTATCCCAAGCGGCTATCACCCAGCCACCACTTTAATAAAGCGCCAGCAAATCTGTCAGGTCTTGATACATATGTGTATAATCATAACGTCGGGCTGGGGATGATATGACATTTCCTTGAATCAACACACATTCACCAAACACACTATTAAATAAATTTCCCAACATCATCATCTCAAATAAGAGTCATGCAAAGCAGCAATTTTCTACCCTGTAATCGAAAAATTACTTTAAAATTAATAAAAGTTACAAACAACTTAGAGGCATAACATTAAAACATCATCTATTTTGACACAGTTTCTTAACAACCCATTGTAAGATATATTTCCTTTCTTATTTTAAAGAAAAATATAAATATTAGTTAACAAAAGGATACTTTTACAATATTTTTCTTAAAATAAATGTAATTGTATTTAAAGTAAGTATGACAAACAAATTTTAAAGCCATAATTACGCTGGACAAAGTTCACGTGATGTTTAGCGATCTTTTAAACACATGACACCAACGTCAATCTTCGATATGGAATCAAGATAAGAACTAAGATGATCTGATTCGAAACCATTCGTCTAGGTCTCCGGTTTCTCTTACTATACGAAACACTACAGACCTTTGTTATATTTTAATGCTTAAATCCAGAATGCCAGCACCAAATCCCTCACAAAATACGAGCGTGAAGTAGCAGTATTATGCTGTCGCGTTAACTTTACGGAGACCCAGGTGGCGGAATATTTTAGTCCTCGGAGGTGAATTAGTGGGATTTAATTTAAATTTAAATTAAATTAATAAACTTTATTGGTCACACCTTACAAAGAGGGATACAAAGGGTGGACTTAATACCTTAAGGCATTTTCTACCAGTCAACCCGTGGAGAGAGAGACATTGTGGTAGGTGTAGTGCATACATTGTAAAAGTATATATATAGTAAATATATATATATATATATATGTATGTATATATTTAACCATATAACAAACAATGACAAGAGTAATTTACCATATGAATTAGCATCAGACGTCTTTAAATAGTGTTGCCGTACCAGCGCTTTAAAAGAGAGTGTACTATGACGTCTCAATTATCCCAAGCGGCTGTCACCCAGCCACCACTTTAATAAAGCGCCAGCAAATCTGTCAGGTCTTGATACATATGTGTATAATCATAACGTCGGGCTGGGGATGATATGACATTTCCTTGAATCAACACACATTCACCAAACACACTATTAAATAAATTTCCCAACATCATCATCTCAAATAAGAGTCACGCAAAGCAGCAATTTTCTACCCTGTAATCGAAAAAATTACTTTAAAATTAATAAAAAGTTACAAACAACTTAGAGGCATAACATTAAAACATCATCTATTTTGACACAGTTTCTTAACAACCCATTGTAAGATATATTTCCTTTCTTATTTTAAAGAAAAATATAAATATTAGTTAACAAAAGGATACTTTTTACAATATTTTTTCTTTAAATAGTCAACAACGAAGCTAATCTTTTCGCTTAATCCTCGGAATTAGAAACGGTAATCCCGAATATTTGTGCAGTTCGTGTTTTAACATTTTCAGAGCTTACGAATGAGATTACTTCTTGAAAACATATTTTTCTTGTTAAAATTAAGCTTAACTCCAAGAACCTCGTTAAGTATCTGAAGTAAATTAGGTTTCCTTATAAATTATTAGTGTTACCAATGCAGCAGGTGCAATAAGCTGTGATTACTATCATTGCATTGCTTATTGCACCTGCTGCAAGTAAGTCACAATGTGGTCCTAAATAGTAAGCGCTTTAACTCAGTAAAAACTTACTAAATCTGGGCTTGACGACTTGAATTTCATCATCTTTTTTTTTATAAAATTAAGAGTAACAAACGATCTAACAGTTTACCTGATGGCAAGTGATTCCTGCGGCCCATGACATCTACATTCATCCTTGACAATGAATCATAATGCAAATGCGTTGTTACCCTTGAGGACTGCGATGGAATGCCTCATCACCTGTAAATAAAGGTCTCCGTATCCCTACACTCACCAGACGAAACAGACACAGCATTATGCTACTATTTCACGCGGGTATTCTGTGAGGGCGGGGTCCTCCTACCCCTGTCAAGCTGATCCATTAATTCTGCAGCTAGATAACAAACTGCAGTGTAGCTCTACCACTGTTGCACAGCTTGCTACGATGGAGGAATCTCACCTTGCGTATGGTTCTTCGATGGAGGCATGGTGACTCAGAAAATAAGTTGTGCAATACCACCGCATACTGTCCAAGATGTATGTTGTAAAATACCAAGGGGCTAGTCTCCCTAAGACAGGTGACTAGGTAGTAGTTTTTACCACGTCACTGGACTAACTCCGAAGCTGTTAGAAGACATTTTGCATCACCAGACCATATGCGACAGCAGTAACAGTACAACAAATATTGTAAAAATAATAAATAAGAATATTATCAGTACTAATCCCTACTCAGCGCGCCCCCGCTCGCGAGTCTGTTTGGATGAAGCTGTAGAGGTGAAAAGACCAACATTAACATGATCATCCCATTCATTAATTTTTTCATTCATTCATTCATTCATTCATTAGTTAGTACTTCAAAAACCAACTACTAAATTATTTATAATTATAAATATATAATATATTTATTAAGTGAATTTGAACTTTATAAATGTTTAAATTTACTTCTTAATCAAAATATTTATTAAATTAAAAAAATACCTAAATAAACTAGTCAAAAAGGAAAACGTTTAATTCCAAGCTAACAATAGGGATTTTATAAAGATCCAGTACGGATCCAGTTATTGGATACACACGATTGGATCTGTTATGAATAAAACGTTTGAAGTCTGAATACGATTTTATTCCAAAGATACCTTACTACATTCCGGAAAATAGAAACCATGGTAGCAGAACTAGGGATCTATTAGCAATAATTTTCAATCAGTAGTGGTGACATTGAATCCCACAAAATTGGAATCAATCCAACCGGAAGCTTGGCCTTTCGGTCAGATTGAAATTGATCCAGATTGGCTTAAGCACAACTGTTGTGTCATTTGTATAACCAAAACCATCTGGTATCAGGGTGTAGTCTTGTGCTACTGTGGACTCTGAAATTGGAAACTGTCATAAAAAAAACTCTTTACAAAATAGAATAAATAGTGTCGTACCTGCTAATAGAAGAAAATGCCTAGCACCAACCTTTCTAACAGGAGGCGGATGCAAATACTGCTCACAAGCTACACCGAAAAACAGAATTACTAATCTTAAGCACTGCGTCACCATCCAAAACGAATTATTGTCAATAGAGACGATTCTTCAAGCATTGGCTTGTGTACATAAAAAGCTGTCGTAGGCAATACGCTTGATAATTTTTGGTTATGGATATCTTTATAATACCATGCAATCTCATGCTATAAATAAATCTATTTAATACAGCTCAAGCCACAGTCTCATGGTTACAATTTCATCTCAACATCTTCACTAGCCCATTGCTGTTACTTACCATTGCCCATTCAATAATTTGTATAGGCTATAGGTTTCAACGTAGAACCTCCTGCATAGCAACAAACTCGCATAACCTGTTTCACAGACAGTACTCGATCATTACCCGAGAACCTTTCCTCCCAATCGGTTCGCAGTTCTACGAAATGTGGCCTATTGTTTTTATTTCGGCAATGGAATATGTTTGTTAAATATTTCAATATACATTTTGAATCGTCAATATGGAATAATGTCGACAAATAGCCTAGGGTACGGATAGCGAAAGTTAAGGTCGTAGGTTCGAATCCGCCATTACACTATTATAGTGGACCGTCTCCTAACACAAGCATTTAAGATTAGTTGGTTGACCGAAATGTTAGTAATTTTAATAGTTAACATTATTTAATAAAAAAATTTAAAAAAATGTTTAATGATAATTCAAGTCACTATAAAACTACTATAAAAATTAAAAAAAACTCATGATATTACGCTCTGTTTAGAACCCCAAAAGGAATATAATTCACCCGGCTAGAACCCCTCTCGGGAGCCTTTGTGCTAGTTACCCGTATATAGAGGTCTCGACTCAGTGCCATAAGCGTTTTGTACATCCTTCTACACGAGCGGCATGTGGCTGTTCTATACTCAAAAGCAGTACAGCGCCTTACGCGTCCAATACAACATTGCGTTCGGGCGTTGTTGGGGCTGCCTCGGTTCTGTAGCGCGTCGGGGATGTTCGCCGAGGCACGAGTAGATTGTTTCTATACGACCATGCGGAAACGGTGCACATCCCTGTATCGTCGGGTCCGGGTCAGCCCGAACAGCATCCTGAGGGTATTAGCAGACCGTTATGACTGTCAGTACTTGTACCATTGTGCCAAGGTTCACTTACTGACTAATAAATAAATAACTAATTAATAATAATAACCTCATAGGTAAATAAATATAATGTTAGAAGTCGCAATTAATTAAAAATTTAAGTTGACATTTTAACTATATTTGACATTTAATAATTTTATAATCTTAGTGGAGCAGACCTAATTGTTTATTGTTATTCTTTGTTTGTTTTATTTTATGTTATTGTCTATATGTGTTGTGTATTAATTGTAATTTATTTAAATGTATAAATGTATTAATGGATCACTGTTAAACGATAATAAATGAATTGAATTGAATTGAATGAGCGATAGGTCACCTCTCAATCCGGTGAAACTATAAAAGCACTCGGGCTAACAGCGGCAATCAGCCTGAAAAAAAAAGAAACCGGCTTAGAAAATATTTACATTGCCAACACGTTCTGTATATTAAATGAAGTAAGGCTTATTTTGTTTACCGGTATATTTCGTATGAGAAATAGGAAGGCAAGTCGCAAATATGGTATATCCAAAGGCCGTCAACGCATTTACGACTCCTCTGGTATTGCGGACGTTCATGGGCGGTGGCAATCACTTACCATCGGGTTAGCTCCTTGCTCGCTTGCAACTTGCTCAATAAAAAAAAAACCCAAAATTTGAATTGGGATACGGGACAAACAACGAAGTGAGAATAGTATCTTCGAAAATAGAAGTTTTTTTTGTTTTTTTTCTGGAAGTGAAAGCAACAGAAGGCATTAATATTGTAGCCAAGTATTCCATCTTAGTTCACTAGGGTGCCAACGTATTTTGACTTTTCGTAGATGCATATGGATGTCACGAGGCGCAGGACACACTTGCCATCAGTGAGCTGTTTGCTCGTTTGCCTAATTTTGTAAAAAATATTTTGAAATATTCATTTATTATTGTATGTTTATATTAATTATATAAATTATTATATTTGTTTATCTGTTAGTTTACCTGTGTATTTTTAGTTAGTAAGGTACATCCAGGAATGGTAGGAATTTAAAAACGAAATATTTTAATATATTTTAGTGTATGATTTTTATTAATAAGTAATATCGTTCCATTTAACACACTAAAACTTAACGGTTCTTTAGTATATACTTTAATTTAATTAACTCGCCCAACCCCAAATGAAAACATAAATAGTAACGAATTATTCCTACCCGCTTTCACCTTGAATTTCAAACAACCCATAAACAACTCTAAAATCCATGCTATAAGTATCTGAAATATTTTACGAGTATTCAAAAATATTACTCGCACAAGTGGCATTTTAACCGTGACCTTTGTCCTTTTCAGGGGAACATTTTAAATAAGTACCTTGTTCCGCTTAACATTTCCGTGCGGTGGTAGAAAATAATGGCTAATAATTACATTCAATTTCGTACTTTAATGTCGGAGTGAAAGAGAAAGGAAAACATATATTTTGCTCCTTTTTTCCTCGAGCATACCGTAAGAATACAATAATGGAGTATAAATATGCAAGTATAGTTTCTTCGATAATATATTGACCATGGCTTCAATTTAGTACATCTCTTAAATTAGTACCTCTCTTGATCTCGAGAAAATTGTCAACCGTAATGCATACAGACAAGATGTAAACGATTTTATAAATATTTTCCTTATCAATACGTCTTGTGAGTTTCGTAAGAAATACTTAGATTACGTTCATTTAAAATACAAATTTTCTGAAGAAGTAAAATATAATTTAAAGTGAAAAATTGGTAGCTGAAACTTGCGGTATTCCTTACGTAAGTTTCAAAATGTTAGAGTCACGTGTAGCTTTTTTATAGAAACATTAATGGGTTGGCCCGACTAGTGGAGGACTACGCCCTCCAAGAACGTGAAATAGCAATATACGCTGCTGTCTTTCGTCCGATAAGTTCGTCCGTAAGATCCAATTATGTGTAATGAGACATTGCATCTCCCTTCTCAAGAGTGACAACGCATGTTCACCTTGAATGTGTGTTGATGGAATGTAGAAGATAGAGATAAAGATATAAGATTGTGGCCTTCATTTTAATTCAGCCCACAATCTTATGTTTTCATTAAAAAATAAATTTTATGGTACTCACGCATACATATAGACACATTTACAGGACGGTCTATAAACACCTACATCTATCCTCAATAAAGATTTAAGATGCATATGCGTTGTAACCCCTTGTGGAATGAGGTACAATGCTTCACTGCCCGTGACTTGGGGATATAACTTTTTTAAATAGTTAGTTAGTTTAAATAGTTAGAATACATTGATACAAGCTACCCGAAAATAGAACTAACGACCGATCAATCTGGAATTTTAACGACTTGACGACCTATGCTTTACTATAAATTAATTCTACTTCCATGATTATTAAAAAAAACGTTTGCAATATTACTGTCTACCTACTCCGTATTTATGCACACGGATGAACGTATACAGAAGTCTGGAAGTTAATCAGAAACCATTACCACAACGCTAGTGATTGTTTTGTCCCCTTTAAAAAAGGCAACGTCTTTCACAATGAGGGTTGAAACTTAAAGGGTGGGGTTTCGTAGCCCTTTGTCTAAACAAAGATCCGGAGGGATAGTTCTGAGTGGTACGTAAAAGGCTGGCGTGGTTATACAGTGTCGTATAGATATGAATGTTGCAAGTTCTTTGAAGGTTTCTTCTTAGAAAAGTATGCTTTGAATATAATATTATATGATTTTTTTAATTCAAAAATTCACAAAAGATTAACACCAACATCTTTAATGAACTAATATTTAACATATCTCACACCTGAGGAATGAACGTTACCCGTAATTAGGTTCAGTTTTCTATGTTTACCCATTTTTTGGTCTGTTTCTCTGTGCATTATTTCACGCTACCCTTTACAATTACTGAAGCAATTTGGATGTGGTTTTCAGTGAAGTATTGAAATTATTAATGAGGAATATATTAAGTATTGAAAGTATCAAAAAGCCTCAGCTTTTTAATATTTAGTTTCATGTACGTTTGTTTCATTTAAATCGATTAAGAAATAAAAAAAATATATGTCAAATTCAAAATGCGAGAAGCATACGATACGTAGATAATATATGTTTGCGACAAAGATGTAGAATTGAATATGTATGCATTCGTATCATTCTCCATATACGTATTTAATTCTAATAGCTACTCAATCGAAAGGAAGCAGCAATAGTCTAATGCTTTAGGAAACTGGTCTGCGAAAGTTAACATCGTAAGTTCGAATCCGGTATTCGACTATGGTCATGAACCATCCCTAGCCACATGCATTAGTTGGTGTGGCTTGTTAGCAGTGGTAGAGCTACACTGCAGTTTATTTCTAACTGCAGAATGAATAGGTCATCTCGACCGGGGTAGGACTACGCCCTCATAGAATACCGGCGTGAAATAGCAGCATAACGCTGCTGTGTTTCGGATCCCTTCACTCACCAGTGAAGGGATCCGGAGACCCTTATTACTGGTGACGAGGCATTCCATCTCAGTCCTCAAGGGTGACAACGCATCTGCAATGTGATTCCTTGTCAAGGATGAATGTAGATGTCATGGGCTGCAGGAATTACTTAATATCCGGTGAACTGTGTGTTCATCAATAGCATTGTTTAAAAACCGTGGCACCTTAGTGCGAGTATGCAAACCGAGTACGATTACCGGTACCGGCACCAATAAAATTGTTTATTTATATATTTATTTCAAAGAACCACAAACAGAATAACATGTTGTTTTTTTACTTAATTATAACAATAACTTAGTAATAACGATAACATGATTCCACTTAAAGTTACAGCATGCGTAAAGAGACAAATATGTACGATAACTTATCATAATTAAAAATATTTGCTAAATTAACAAATTAGACGGGAACATTTAAATATAATGTTAAAATTTTCAGAATCCAGAAAGTATATCAATCATACCAAAAGAAAAAATAATATATACTATATAAGAGTATAGTATAGTAAGAGTAAAATAATTAATTATTTTAGCAATATTTTTAAATTATCGCTGAATAAGTCAATTGTGTATTGCAATTTTAAGTTCCATTTTATAATATGCTCGGCGGTAAAGGAAATCATCGTGAGGATACTGCACGTTTAATAAATAAAAAATAATATTTCGTAGGCATGGGAATCTACCATAGCTGGGCCTGTACACTCTAAATAAGTTTCACATACTGGACTGTGAAGTAAAACAGCGTGCGGAAACATGTCTCAGAGGTAATTAAAAGAAATTTTTGGAGATATGTGAAGTCCCGCACATCCGTAGCGGCGTAGATTATGCTCTAACATCCTGTCTAGAGAGGAAGCCTATACCCAACAGAGGGATTTATATATATATGTACATATATATATATATATGTATATATATAGGCTCTTACTTCTTTCCTTTTTTAAAAAGTGATTTATTTTATAAGAAATGATCTATGCAACAATAATAAAAAAAAATCCGCTTTAGTCACCGCACTAGAGTTAGTCTATCGCCATCAATCATTGTCTACTTCATAACGATAGATCTATTAAAGTTCCGTTTGAGATTCTTGTTCGAGATTAATGAACATCACCTGAGTGTTTTGTTTCATTACATCTGGTAATCTTAACAATTCTTGACAGTTATTATACGAGAAGTGTTCAAGCCTAAAATTCAATGATTGGAATGCAACAAAATTTCAATTCTACTTATACCAGAAAAACATTACGAAAGAAATAAATAAATCATACACCAGTGGCATAATTTTGTCATCTAGTAAAAAAAAATAAGCATGTAATGGTTGAAATATTTCGTCCTTAAGTATTGTAAGATACGAATTTTACAGACAAACAATGAGATAAATCACTTCTATTAATTGTATTAAAATAATTAGATATTAATAGATTAGAATTCCATCAATAGTCAAGTTCGCGAGTTTATATTAACTTACCTGTGTTAGATAATTAAGCAATATCTTATTATTATAATATCTTGTTATAATTTAAAAGTTCTCTATTCTATTCTTCGTCTTAAGTCTCAATAAAAATTACTGCGTCATTCCAATGACTCTGGGATTCCTATTAAAAGCACAAGCAAACAGATATTTAAGTTAAATAAATAATTATGATTTTTATTATTATATTAATACGCTGGAACTATTATTTACTTTTATAATAATAATATATATCAAATGCAGAATGTGTTTTCGAATTCGCCCGTATGGTCCGATGATGTTTCTCCCTTTCCCCTTTCTCCCTCATCTACCCTGTCGAGAGACTCACGTCTGGTAGGTCTTTATTTATTAACTTAATGTTATTGTATTATATATATATGTTTTTCTACATCATCTTGTATTATATTTATATACATAATTCTGTGTAATTTATTGACCAGACGATGATGACAATGAATTCACCAAATAAAAATAATACTTTAATATAAAACAAAGTTGAAATCTTCTTGGACTTTTAAATAATTCGGAAAAACCGAGCGGTTAAACATTTTTCTTATTTTATTATAAAACAGACCAGAAACCAAGTTAATACCGTATTATCATCCTGTTTTGAGCTGTGTCTAAGGTTTTAAATCTCTAGCTTGTGAGGAACATTCCAGTACTGTATTATTTATAACTGATACGACATTTATTGAACCTTATTTCAACGATATACGGGTGACAGGTTTTTTTATATGTGTTAACGCACGCGACTGTACAAATATATTCTGTCGCTTTGGCTTCAATAAGGAATATAGACATATTTAAATTACCCGTCTCAGTTCATTCCAATGATATTTCAACGTGTATTGTTATTCCATTACATAAGATCCTTTAACATAACGGTGTTTTAATAGTCAATTTTTTGTAGGTAGATGTAAAAAGAATACCATATCAACATTAAAGTATCAAAAAGGAGCGGATAAATAATTCTGCGCTACTTTTATAAAAATATATAATACTTTTACGTAAATAAAACTATATTTAACCATATGGTTTATGATGAACCATAAAATATGTTTTGACAGCCGTGGCACTTTTTAATGTACTTTACTTTGTAACGAAAACAGATTTCGTATGTATGTATCTAGTTTTGTAGAATCTAATTTAATTTTTTATAATATTAGGATGTTACAAACCATAACACAGCTTATCTGATGTCAAGTCATACAGTTATGAAACGTCTCTGTTTCAAAATGAGGATTATCTCTACCATTCAAGGGGGCCAAGCTAACGACATGAATCAATATAATATAGCCGTCATCGACGTAATTTTAATTTTGGGTTACATTATATTTAAATGATGCAGGTTTACGGAGTGGTGACCACCTCCTTAGGACATTTATTTGTGCAGTTGAACATGCGTCAGATATCTGTCAGGAAATATTTAAATAAACTTTTTCTTCGCAGGTGATATAGTGTGTTAATAAAGAAAGATGAAAGAGTATCGTGATTGTATTTATCATCAGTTTTTTTTTATTTAAGCATCGAAACAAACTTAATATAACAAAGAAGCCGCTTCATTGAAATAGATGATCGATGGCATAGACAAAGACATATATAGAGGCATTCTCTCTCAGTCCTTATGGGTGGCAATGCAATATGCATTTTGAATCTTTGTTAGAAGATGTAGGTATTTATGGACCGCAGTTATCACTCACCTTCAGGTGAGTTGTTACCCGTTTCTCTCATCTATAGATTATAACAAAATCGAGAACATTGTGATTAGAGCTTTTTCTATGAATTTGTGTTTTTTAACCTATGTTAAGCTACACTGCAGTTTGTTTGTAACTGCAGAATGAATAGGTCAGCTCGACCGGGGTAGGACCACGCCCTCACATAATACTGGCGTGAAATAGCGGCATAACGCTGCTGTGTTTCGTCTGATGAGTGAAGGGATCCGGAGACCTTTATTACTGGTGACGAGGCATTCCACCTCAGTCCTCAATGGTGATAATGAATATGCATTATGACTCCTTGTCAAGGATGAATGTAGATGTCATGGGTAGCAGGAATCACTTAACATAACAGGTGAACTGTGTGCTCGTTTGCAACTCTGAATGTAATAAAAAAATACATTGAAACAAATCATATAAAACAAAAACGTGCTTCAATGAAATTTATAATCGATCGTACATGCATAAAGACCGCGCTTTAATAGGAAACCAGCGTAAAATTGTATACAGGGTCTACTTTTGTATGGTGAAAGAAAGAAACTTGATGCCTTATTGCGGGTGATGAATTTTTTTATATTAATCGTCAAGGGTTGACAAGGTATATCATGTTTAACTATCGAGCATGAATATAGTATTATCAGGTGAACTGTGTACTAATTCGTGACTTCCATTCAAATTTTTTCAAAACAAAATTCAAAATGGTGGTATAATCATTAAAAAATATCACTTAAATATCGTTAAAAATATCAAGTTGAAATGTTCTTTCCCACTTGAACTTATTAGTTACACTTAGAGGACATAAGAGCAAGAGCAGCGAAAACAATAATTGTATTAAATTTTCACAGACGAAACATAATTTTTTAAGTCTCTAGCAGCTGGCGTTCTGTTACACAGCTAAATATCCTTAGGGAACCTAGACGTGGCGAGGTGGTTACAATTACAATGCCCAGTCGGGAAACATTATTTCTGTGGCATAAATTGTTGATTTTTTGATCTGGCTACATTGTGTGAATGTCCCGTGTCTTTGACACTGCATCTGAAGAATCCTCTGATATGTTTGCACTTGCGTTACTAAAAAATATCTGGTAATAAATAGACTCATATAGGCGTGGTCGAAATCCACCAAACGGACATTATCATCACCTAACAAGACTCAAATCTAAGATGCACAGCCATCTTCTGAACAAATTCTCTCACTAAATTGACTATTTTCCTTTGCTTATGTTTAATTCTAATCTAAATAGAGGCTTCTTTTCGGTAATTATATATTTAATATAAATAATTCTTGCTCTTATTTATTTATTCTTGATTTTTCTTCTTACCGTATCTTTACCTCTCCTGTCTCTACAGGATTGCCTGGCTCGCTTATAGCGATAAGGTCTCCCTTGCTTTTATTATTTAGGTTATAATTTTAGTTTTATTCAATTGACTGTACCTACTCTACTGTCAGCAATAAAGTGTTTATCTATCTATATTAAATAATTTTTAAAATATGTACACAATAGATAACATACTCCTTTATGAAAGAAATGGACAAGTATACACTTCACTTGATGAAGTGATGATTGCAATCCATAAACAAATTTTTGTGGCCAATGGAGACAAATCTTCAAAAGATACCCTGGCTTCCTGTGAGGAAAATAAATAAACGAAATGGAGATATGTTGTTACTATGAAAGAACGAGATGGGATGCTAATATTACAAACAATTATCATCTAGATGAGCCTCAGTTGTGATATTCAGTTCATACAAAATTCTCATATAGAAAAAACTTTCAGTTTTTCCCGAATTTGACAATTTTCGGAGAAGTTTTCTAATTTTTCTTTTCATAAAAGTTAATTCGAACTATTACGAATATATTAAAATAAAAAATAAACAAATCGCTCCATCCGTTCTCAAGTGATGTGCTTACCAGCAAACAGTATTTGATTTTTATTTATATTATAAGTTACAGTGATCATATTGTCTAAGAGTATATCTTATAACTTATTAACAGTCGCTTTGTCCTCTTGATACTAGTCTCGATGACGGACAGTATTATACAAGTGTTGCCCAAGTTGGTACATGCAGATGCGTTGTGACTCTTAAGGACTGAGAAGGAATGCCTCGTCACCAGTAATAAAGGTCTCAGGATCCCTACACCCGCCAGAAGAAACACAGTGGCATTATGCTGCTATTTTACGCTGGTATTCTGTTAGGGCATGGTCCTACTCCGGTCGAGTCGACCCATTCATTCTGCAGCTAAAAACAAACCGCTGTGTAGCTCCACCACTGTTAAAATAAATCTCAACGAAGGCTTGAGTTTATAATTTATAAATAGATTCGATATTATGAACTGAAAATCGCGGCCAAGCTTATTATAAATCATTGCATTGATCGCATTCCTTGAATACTAGAGTATTCAAGAGCCGATTCATTCGGTCCTCTCGAGAGTACAACAAACGGCCAATCGACGTCAAGTGCCTGCCAATCTGACCAATAGGCACTCATCTCGGATGATCTGTTACACAATAAGATTTCGCGGAAGCTCTGCGTCCAATTGGAATAAACGCTAGTGGGTTAGACAGGTTAGTTAAATTTGTGACATTAATTATGGTAACGTTAATTATTGTTCGTTTATTAAAATAAAAATAAACAAATCGCTCCATCCGTTTTCAAGTGATGTGCTTACCAGCAAACAGTATTTGATTTTTATTTATATTATAAGTTACAGTGATCATATTGTCTAAGAGTATATCTTATAACTTATTAACAGTCGCTTTGTCCTCTTGATACTAGTCTCGATGACGGACAGTATTATACAAGTGTTGCCCAAGTTGGTACATGCAGATGCGTTGTGACTCTTAAGGACTGAGAAGGAATGCCTCGTCACCAGTAATAAAGGTCTCAGGATCCCTACACCCGCCAGATGAAACACAGTAGCATTATGCTGCTATTTTACGCTGGTATTCTGTTAGGGCATGGTCCTACTCCGGTCGAGTTGACCCATTCATGCTGCAGCTAAAAACAAACTGCTGTGTAGCTCCACCACTGTTAAAATAAATCTCAACGAAGGCTTGAGTTTATAATTTATAAATAGATTCGATATTATGAACTGAAAATCGCGGCCAAGCTTATTATAAATCATTGCATTGATCGCATTCCTTGAATACTAGAGTATTCAAGAGCCGATTCATTCGGTCCTCTCGAGAGTACAACAAACGGCCAATCGACGTCAAGTGCCTGCCAATCTGACCAATAGGCACTCATCTCGGATGATCTGTTACACAATAAGATTTCGCGGAAGCTCTGCGTCCAATTGGAATAAACGCTAGTGGGTTGGACAGGTTAGTTAAATTTGTGACATTAATTATGGTAACGTTAATTATTGTTCGTTTATTAAAATAGTATTTTGTATAGTACCTACGTTTTTACGGATATATATATATATATATATATATATATATATATATATCCTTCTTTCGTCTGTGATAAAGTAGATATGAACATGGGTGAATCTGTCGTTAAAAATTGATACCAATCTGCGCAGTGATATTCGTTTTCCAGCGATAGTGTGACATTCACTAACCACAAACACTGGTCGCTTGCGACTACTGCTCCGGTCAACATTTCGTGGTTCATTATAACAACTAGAACTTAGTTGATATAACAGCACTGGAAAATCAAATTTATTGCTTAAATTATATGTAAAAACATACACTGCTAATTAGATTATAATAATATTAATAAAACAGTTTATTGCCAGAGAAAAAATAAACAAATTTATATAAACAATATTATGGCATACACTTTGGCAAATGGAGGTGACTCAGCTTTTGCTGAAACAGGATTGTAGTTTTGTGCAGCGCTGGTTTCCTCCTCCCATCTCCCTTAGATGTAATGTGGGAGTCGTGAGAATTAAGGGCTTCCCGATCACCATCTAAAAGTTATATTTTACAAAGTTACGCAACTAATCAAAAGAAAAAGTAAGATTGAGTAGACAAGAACACTATCTACTACTACCAACTATTACTAATATGTTCCCTTTTATGTGTATCTGTCAGCTTGTTGTTTGTTGTAGTCAAATTTATCACATGTATGGTAAATTAAAATGAGTAAGCTGATACTGCATGGCACGTAAAAGTTTCCTTTGGACTTTTTCAATAGTTTCAATTCATATTTTACATTGAAAGGACTCCATATAACACACGTTTTTTGCCACATGCTTGTAGTACAGTATCACTTACTTGTATTACTGACTTTATTAATGAAAGTATGTTGAAAGTTTCCTAAATTTATGTAAGTAGAGTTTTTGATCTAAAGTTACACTAAGAGCTCGAATCAATGAAACTTTTTAAGGGGTTCTTTACGAAGTGTCGTTATTAATAACTTTATTCTTTGTGTAATTCAATATTTGACATATTGGAATACTAAGTTTTAGTTTATTTTTATGACAGTAAACTTAGGCTTAATGACGGGTTATTAAAATCACCTTTAAAAACAAAATTAAAATAAATAGTTTGAAAACCTATTGATTAGAAGGCCTTCAGGTCGTCTTAATAAAGTAAAATGTTGAGTGTCTTAAACATTAGAAGAAAGAGTAAGGGCCGAGTATACATCCCTGTGGTACACCAGATGTAATGGTTATTATATTTGAGATAATCTATTTAAAAATACTCTTTACGTGCAATTATAATTGAGTAATATAAGAGTAAAAATCACCTTAACAAGTTATCTCTTATTCCATTAGAGGCAATTCTCCTCCGAAGATTATGATCTACTTTGTCAAAAGCTTTCTGGAAATCATGGTACTTGTAAACTGTATCTGTTTGTACTCGATTATCCATATTATATACTCGTAGTTTTACAAAAAGTGGTAAATTAGTGATTGTAGACCTTAACAAAACCGTATTGCTCTGAAATAATAGTATTATGAAGGATAGGGTATATTTCACCATATACAAGTCCCTCACGAAGCTTGGACGCCATTACATACAATTGAAATAGGAGGATAATTTTCAACATTGTGTTTTAAGCCATATGAATTGAAACAATATTTAACTCGTTTCGACCACACAGGAAATGTGCCATATAACATACATTCAATAGAATATGTAGTGGCTTACAAATAGTTTCTTTACTTCGAGAAAAAAAATTGCAGGAAGATCATCCGGCACTGTACCTTTAACAGAATTTAAGAACGGAAGAGCTTTTTTTATCTTATACAAACTTACTAATAACCTCACTTTTGCTAGTAAAATCACCAATCCATTTATATAGACATAAAGGGTTTTGTAATAAATATTCATAAATAATCCTGGCCGTTGTTGAATGTCAATGTCGATATCTCGCAGGGTATGTAAATCGATTGCTCTTAATGGTCAAAGGTGGGTCTCTCAATTTGCCCGGCGTATTTTTTTTTAAATTGTTACTTAACTAGTAGGTTATCCTGTTATTTATGTATCCCATCATTCCTTCGGCCTCGCAATAACGTTATTTTAGATTAGAGATCGCAACATTATACTTGGATTTTGTTTCACAACTCTATCCAAGGAAAAAAGGGATAGGGATTCCAATTGAAAAAGTAATATAACAAGTTGCTAATAGAATTGAAAATAGAATCCACTGCTGGGAATCTAAATTTACAGATTTTTTTAGGTGAGCAAGTAACTCCACCAGAAACACTAAATACGTTTTATTTTGAATTTATTTCATAGCCCCATACGTTTCGTCAAAATATTCTCTTTCCCCCCCTTTGTCGCATCACCACTCTTCGGAAACACTCACCTTTGTGCCAAGCCAAACATTGGCATTCTGGGCGTTGACATTTCGAGTGTTGTCCAGTTTGGCGGTCATTTGGAGAGCAAGGCTAAAATGGCCTCCAAAAAACTCGGAGTACTCAACAGGGCCAAACAGTACTTCAAGTCGGCTCACCGCCTTAAACTGTATAAGGCGCAGGTGCGGCCTCACATGGAGTATTGTCGCCGAGCATATGTTAAAATATTACCATTAGATAATATGCACATGAGTAAAATATGACAACGAATAGTACATAAGGCAAAGGATAAATTAATATTGTAATTTATTTATTGTAATTTAAGTATATTGTATTGTATTGTAAATAGAACTATCAAACATGAAAATATATTTTTTATCTTGGCAGGTATTTGATTTATTATTTTTAAACTTGCCTGTGAAGCAAATATTTCTCCTGAAATATATTTGGCAGATGGTGGATGAAATGCAACAATTTCGTATTATTCGATGCTAGTAGAGCCAGTTTGTATTCGGACATCTTTGAAATAGTGTATTTCGATTTTATGAATGCCCACGCCGTTGTAAACTCGTATTGCGTGCAAAATGAAAGTTTGGGACTATATCTGAATAAATTGGCCTTTCAACAGTAGTTTGTAATATAAACATTTTCTTAAGTATTATCTTTATTTTACACATTTTTAAATAATCATCTCCATCACCCTAAGGTTGACTGGTAGAGAAAGATCAGGTTAATATGCATCAACATATGAAGCTTAAATGACATTGTTTAATCAATTAAATAGTTATACTGTAGGTTTGTGGGAACGATGTAAAGGAGGTAGTGACAACTCAAACACCTAACGTTAACGATAAAGTGCGTAACGATAGAGTCACGTCGCAATTATTACCAAACTACAGCACGAAAACGTCGCCTTGACAGGGGAAGGACCACGTTTGCCGGTTTTGCAGCCTTAATTAATATATCACCCATGTTTCGTTTCGTAATATAAAAAAAACCCATAGATCTAATTCCAGTCATGACGTCTTCGGTTTCTTTATTTCACCCTACAAAACAAAAGCATTAATAGGCTTTACTATTTCATCACAATCCTCAGGGACGTCAATGTATGCCTTTCTTTAATATTTGTTAAGGATTTATGAGATGTACTTATCACGTACCATCAGGTGAATTGTGTGCTCATTTGGTAGCACTTTTTCTCAGTTACAGATACTTATTTATACCAATGATGGACTTAAAGATCGCATGGATACGTTTAGAGCTCCATTCCGCGCCGAGTAACAATATTTGTATGTCACAAATTATTACATAGAGAGTAACAAACGAGAACACAGCTCACCTGGTAGTAAGTGACCCCTACGGTCCATTACATCTACATTCATCCTTGAAAAGGAATCATAATGCAGATGCGTTGGCACCCTTGAGTACTGAGATAGAACGCCTCGTCATCAGTAATAAAGGGCTCCGGATCCCTACACTCACCAGACGAAACACGGCAGTGTGATCCTTCCCCGACTGACCCATTCATTCTGCAGTTAGAAACAAACTGCAGCGTAGCTCTAGCACTGTTATGCGTAGTCGATTTGATTTAGTAACCAGAAGATATCGCCTTATTTGAAATAGTCTAGTAGGACATTATTGTACTGCAGATGGTCTTGCAAAGCATGCACAGTTCAAACACGTAGAAAGCAAGTTAAGGGCAAAGTTGAAAGAGGATGTTTTAGCCGAACTTAAATATATCCATGTAAGTCGAATTATGAAGGAGTAGAATTAAGGTCTAAGTTAAGAGTAGTTATAGATGAGAGTGTAAACGTGTATAGAGACGTGACGGCTATGCGGCGTAGTGGTTGGAATACCTGTCTGCTGCTTCACAGGTCCTAGTTATGATTCCCGTATAATATTTCTGTATTACAAATTGTTGGTTTTTAGATCAGATTGTGTATGTACCGTGTTTCTCCGTTATTTATTGCTCATGCATTAACATTAGACTAGGGAAGGGGTGCTTCTGTGTTTGCGCTAATACTACGAATTTATAACATATTCTGCACGTTTCATCTGGTAATAATAAGAAGAGTTTTGCCGTATTGGAAATCAACTAGAAGGACATAATCATCACCTACTTCAATTAATGGACACATACATTCATGGAGATTGGATAGGAGACGACGACAAGATGACCCTTCACTCATAAAAGGTAAATTTAAAATGTGAGAATTGATGAAAATTTTATTTCAAACGCAAATGGTGGAGCTTTACGACGGAAATAGTTTATTTATTCAGCGTTGTCAAAGGATTTAACGCGGCGGCCATTTACTGTGTCTGGTAAAGGAAATGCACTGGTTTCAGTTGAGCCTGGATTAATTGAAGGGGTTGTTTTTTATATCTAAATAAAACATATTTCGTAGCAATTCTTGTAATTTTCCTTTAACATTATAAAAAAACTATGGTAAACGAGTCCTTATACCCGCGTTCATTCCAAATCGTATGCAGATGTGTTGTCACCCCTGGTCACTAAAATGGAATGTCTCAACGTTATATGATCTGTGTCAACAGGCAAAGCATTTTACATTGTATCTCAGTTGAGACTATTAGAGCTTCAGCTGGTTTATAGGCACGACGTACTTAACTCTACCACTATACGTACAAACGACAATTATAAGCGGCGCAACAATTAGATTTACGTTAGTTATTTCTTTCCACAATATAGCAAAATCCTCAGGTTGTTTTACTGAGTTTCATTGTATAGTAAGGTATAGCATGGTATAACTTTATCTAGTGATTGTTTATGGATGATCAATGTAGTTGTCTTTAGGCTATAGGTATCTAACCTGGTGAACTGTATGATTTCTTGTTATTCCCATTATAAAAAAAGGAATCTGTGTTATCTTGTGTAATGCGGTGTTAGAGTCATGTCGAGATTTATTTGTAGTTTCAGCGTGAATAGGTCTACTTGACCCTTGAAGGATTCCCTTCTTCCACGCCCTCACATAAATAAGCTGTGTTTCGTTCGTCTGGTGAGTGGAGTGATCCGAAGATTACCAGAGACGTGGAATTCCATCTCACTCCTCATGGGTTAGAGAATATGTGTAGCCGGAATCTTTGTTAAGGATGAATGTAATTATTAAATATAACGCTGTAGTCTTCACTTATCGGCAGATGGTAAATAAAGAATCCATCACTAATTCTTAGAAAAACGTTTTTATATAAAAGAGATCAAGGATCAGATAAATAAATATATTAATTATATAAAAATATTAAAGATAAGAGATCTCCTTTATCTAAATATAAAAAAAAACTTGAAACTGAACTTTTGCGACTATAAAAGTGATAATTTCAGCTTATAGATATAATTTTATGGTTCGATATATGCAGAAAGAACTGACAGTGTTATGAGATCTTGCATTGGTATGTATCGTTTGGAATTTAATTTATTTACCCAGTCAATTTCTCTAGTGTATTTGATTGTTTTTCATTTGCAAGGATTTGTGATTTATCAAATCTCATTTAATGTCTGCGTATAATATATATATATACATACATATATATATATATATATATATGTATTTATGTAGTTATGTATTCTCTTACGCGGGCTTTTTACAGATCTTTATATAACAAAGAACACATTCACTCATAATAAAACATTAAATATCAACAATCAATTTAGTAAAAAATATAATAGAAATATTTATTAATCCCATTGTGGTACATATTTGATTGGTATTTCTTTAGAATTCCAATAAGCATCGTCTAGAGCAAATCCCTCTTGAAATTTCAACATACATAAGAGGGCGCCGCCATCCTTTTGAAAGGTTTTATGCAGATATTCAGTTGCCATTTACATATTAACCTCGAAATTTCGTTATATTAACGTAACGAAATTATTTATTAGTAATAATATATTTTTCACGAGTTGCCAAAAATGTAAATAATTTTTCTCATTTATCTACATTGGCCACCTCCCCACAATGGCGACTTGCTTGCTGACTTGGATGGAGTGAAGTACCCTATGCAAGTTTGTAAAAAGTTACTGGAAGCAAGTAGCTCAGGACTATCCTGATAATTCATGATTATTAATGAACACAGCTACGATCACCAATGGATCAATAATAGACTGGGATGATATTAATGGTTATTATTGTTAATCATTATATTTTACATTATCTGAGTCGATTTATCTATGAATAGTAGCGTTTTTAAGTGATAGAGCTACAATACAGTTTATTTCTAGCTGCAGAATGAATGAGTCAGCTCGACCGGGTCAGGATCACGCCCTCACGGAAAGGCAAACAAAAATAGCAACATAATGCTGCTGTGTTTCATCTGGTGAGTATAGGGATCCGGAGCCTGGATTACTGGTGACGAGGTATTCCATCTCAGTTCTCGAGGGTAACAACGCATCTGCATTATGATTCCTTGTCCCTAAATGTTCCCTAAATTATTACGCTGTTGAAGTTATTCTTTTGTTTTTATTTGATAATTTATTACACATGCGTTGTCATTCTTGTAAGATGTAGGATAACACGACGATCAAAAATAACATTGCAATTACAAAATAATTGTATCATGTAAAAGCATTTCTATTTCTTACTTGCATTTCATTACCGTGATACAATCGACTACAAATGATTGCACAACTTAAATTATAGTTTACGTCCAAACTAATACCTAACTCGAAAATGGAACCCAGAGAGGCGTGCCTCCTCTTTGCTCTCACAGTAGTCACGAAAGCCGGAGAAATACGAGTAATGTGTATTTATAGCTTGGGACGGTGTTAACTTGGATATGGTTCCGGCAGAATTATAAAATATGTAGGGAATCTTGATAAGTTTCGTGGGATCCGAATGTATTACATAAATACTTAAGAAACTATTTAATTCATTATGCAGTTGAATTATTATTGTTTTATTATTTATATCCTATATTGTACACCATAATAGTGAAATAAAAACAAATCACAAAAAGGACAGACAAAAAAACTAAGTAGGTACAACAAGGTGGTCTTATGGCTTAAGAGTTATATATGTTTTATTGGGTGATTTTTAAGCATATGGTTTTTAATTTATAAAAAAAAACACAGGAAAGTTTTAGAAAATATAAAAATAATATTGGGGGTTAAAAATCAATCCTTGCCATTTATTTTTTAAGATTATTTCATCAGCCACAACTACGTTTTAGTGATCCATATGTGAGGTCCAATTTTGAGTTACTTTTTCGAGCATATGGGCTGGTATCACACCGATAACATGTGTGATGTTGTCTTCCAGTGCTTGAATCGACGCTCAAATCGATATAAGCAGCCAGTTAACTTGTCCAAACCGAGAGATGAATTGCTCACCAAACTCATGGCGGAATAGGTCCATCGTTTCGCGTACTGTGTGGCAATATAAAGTTGGATATCATTGCACGATAGCGATCTCCAATGACAGTAACGTTGTTCTCATCTTCCATCTTTAAAGAAGTATGGGCCAACAACGATACCTCCGGACCACAATCCACAACAAACAGTACATTTTTCGGGATGCATTGGCAACTCCTGTATTGCTTGTGGCTGCCCATAGGACCAAATGCGGCACTTTTCTTTATTTACGTTCCGTATCAGTTCAACCAAAAATGTGTTTCATCGGTTACGACAATTTTACGATAAAAAAAACTAATATTACTCCAGATTTTTAAAGCCCATTCACTGAAAACACGATGCTGTGGCAGATCGTCCGACTTCAGTTGATAAACGAGCTGTATCTTATACGCCTTAAAACCAAGGTCCATGTATAAAATCTTCCACGTAGTGGAATAACACAATCCCAGTTGTTGCGTACGAGGACGAATGAACAAATCTTCAGCAAGAATATTTTCTTTTGTACGCACTCTACGCACACAAGTGAGTGCTTAATAATATCCAATAACGTGAAATTGGTGCGAAATTTGGTCACTGTTGCTTAAATAGTCTGCTCAGTAGGGCGATTATGACAACCATAAAATGCTCGAAGTGCACGGAATACATTTTTAACAGAGCACTGATTTTGATAATAATAATAAAATTTTTAAGCGTTGTTCGTTTGTATTTCAATATTGAAATGACAATAAAAACTAAATAACTTTAATTTTGACATTTGACATGTCTTTATATTGGTACCGATTATGTGATAAGATTCTTGCCTGCTGTGTGCTCAGGCAACTGCCTGAATACATATATCCTAAGATTGTTAGAACTATAAACACGGAAATGATGAATGAGTGTGTGTGAGTTTGCAATATTAGCACACACATCAACAACTAATGATTGTTGTTGATGTGTTCGCTAATTTTGATTATCAAAAGAGACGGTGTGATCATCGTTTCTTATTTGACACAGCCATTACGCCATTAACGTATACAAATCAACATATACAGACAACTGAAGATGAAACAAATTAATTCCCTCACGCTCACCAGAGGGCCACCTGTCCAACGTTCGACGTTACGTCAGAGTGACAACTCTGTTCCGTTTAGAAATTACAAATTAAGAGAATCAATTAAAATCCGATTTTTGTCAAAACAATTTCCAATGCGTAGTTATGTATACTAGCATAAACTTTTACCGCTAATATTTACATATACCGGTAATTTAACAAACAAATGTTGGACTAGCCATAGTGTTATGCCAAAATGGTCTTCAGTCAACATAATGTTGCGGTAATTATAACGTTCAATTCGTTTTCGTTTATTATACAACACAAAAAGAGAAGTCATGATAGTAATAATAATATTATTCGTCTTTTTTATTTCAAAAACGAGCATACAAGTTGCAAGTGATTCCTGTGGCCCCAATAAACACCAACATTTATTCTCGATTATTCATTAGTCAATTTTTGTGTAATCATGTATGTATATATTTGTATATATACGTATGTGTCGTAAAGTATATATGTTTATAAAGAAGCGAAGCGAAGATTATTTGTATTTTTTGGGGTGATAGTATTTAAAATTTTAGTATACGAAGACATATAATATATTTAGATATTACGTAGGTTGACAACCTTTTTATGCCGCACTCCTACGAGCTAAAAAACCACGGGACTACGGAACTCTCGAACCCTACCGTAGTCTCGACAGCGTTAGCCCGTCTTAAATTCCGTCATACATGATTTTTGTGTAATTTTGACCGTTTACGCAGCACACTTAACGGGAACTCTGAAAAGGAATAATTTTTCCCGTTTTTGCAACATTCTTCATTGATGCTCCTACTATTGCTACTATTAGTTGTAGCGTGATGCTCTATAGTCTATATCCTTTCTTCATGATTGGCCTATCCAACACAAAATAATTTTTCAATTTGAACCAGCAGCTCCTGAGATTAGCGCGTACAAACAAACAAACTCTTCAGCTTTGTCATATTAATATAAATATTTTATTATAATTATGTAGGTAAGTAAGATGTTTATAAATTATTTAGGCATTAGTAAGACTATACTAAGTTTACAATAATTATTGCCTAACCTTCAACAGGGCAACCTAACTGAATTAGCAGTAAATATGATTTAACTTTTCTCTAACTCTATTCAATTTACCAGTTAGGTACGTCTGCGAAATTAATTAAACGTGCATGCGAAAGAGATACTCATTAAATTCAGTCTGAAGTATATCGCGCGGTGTGAGCAGATTTGTTTATGGAGTTAGCTTAAGCTTGCAAATATGTTATGAAGCTGCATATGTAATTTATTTTTTTATTAAAAAGGAGATGTTTCTGATGATCGTTTGTCAACAGAAAAAAAAGGGGATACTTTTATTTAGAGGTCGGTTAAACATGAAATGAAATCGTTTCATAGTCGAAGCAGTAGAGACAAACTTTTTATTTTTAATACATCGCTTATTATTTTGTAAAACTAATTTGAATTAAAACAAAATACTGAATGTGGAGATGCACCATACTACATTCTGTGCAGTTGCAGCTGTGATGCTCTTTTGTTTATAAGCAGAAGATATCGCCGTGTACGATATCAAAGAAAATGACATAATTTTATGTATCAATAATATTCCTTGAGCTATAGAAGTTTAGATAACGGATCTTGAATCGAGTATTGTTTGTAAGCATTTATATGCATTCCGACATTTAATCTATTTAAGATTTTTTCTTTTATTCCATTGAGAGTAACAAACGAGCACACAGTTCACCTGATGGTAAGTGATTCCTGCGGCCCATGAAATTTACTTTAATCGTTGATAAGGAATCATAATGCTGATGCATTTTTACCCTCAAGGACTGAGATGTAATGCTTCGTTGGCAGTAATTGTGGTCTCTGTAGGGAACAGTCGAAACACAGCGTCATTATGCTGCTATTATACGATGGTATTCTTTGAGGGCGTGTAACTATCCCGGTCGAACTGACCCATTCATTCTGCAGCTAGAAAAAAACTGCAATGTAGCTCTACCATTGTAACTTTTTAGAATTGCCTATTAAGCGTAGGACGGCCGTCGTACTACTGAATATTTAATTTGATCCATACGTTATTGCTAACTTTTTCTAAGTAAGAATACTTAGAAAAAAGTTTTATCTAACGGAACTGTTTTTTACTGCGTATATATGTATAAGTAATTCGTCTCGGAAATAATAAGCATTTGTTCTGATTTCATTACAATATAATGTGAATCTTCAAGATTCAATCAGGCATCATCAGCCTTTAGTCCCGGGATTTTAGAACAGGGGTGAGGTACCCTCTGCCGTATAAAGCGACTAAACGTGTATTATGAGTTCGCGGGCAATCAGGGTGGGGCTCTCATTGTCCCAGAGAGGGCCAGAGGAAGTCTCCCTTGGGAAGTGCTTAAGCTCAGTGTAGAGGAATACCGGCGCGTTCCGCAGGGGTTCCCCGAGACCCTCCTAACGCACTGAGGTTAGCCACCGAGGAGGTTTTAGTAGGTACAAATCTGACATAACCCTGGCGGTTATAGTTTTATTTTTTAATAGAAGAAGTTATCGGGCAAGTTGGTCATCTGATGGCAATGCTGCTCATTAACATTCGCATCGTTCGAGCTGCAGGTATTACCTGCCTTTGAAAACTTATAGACCTTGAATAAATTAAAACGATGCGTCTTCATGTTTGGCAACGTGTTTGCGACTCCTCTGGTGTTGCGTATCTTCATGGGCGGCCGCCTTTGATCGGGTGGGTTGCTTGCTCATTTCCACCTATCCTAAAAAGAAAGAAATCGTTTTATTACATACATAATTTCTTGAACATTTCATTGATCAAAGGTTTCAAGAAAGGTCGACGTGAGTTGAAAGTAATTTAATTTCTTCGTTTAAGGAATACTGGGGACCAGATCCGCTTATTCTTATTGAATTCGCTTCCGCAACAGGGAGACGAGCGGGATTCAATTTAGCATTTACTTTGTCATTTCAAGTACGTAAATAGCGGAATATTAAATAATAAACATCCCTTTGTTGAGAAATGACTACTGCAGATTAATTTATTAGTTAAAGATTCCGTCCAAGTTCTTAATTGTATATAATAATAATAATATTAACAATAATGTATTTATATATTTATATATATATATATAAATATATATATATTAACAGTGGTAGAGCTACGTTGCAAAATGACCACGCCCTCACAGAATACTGGCGTAAAATAAGATTTTTTATGGGACATTATGATTCCTTCAAGTCAAGGATGAATGTAGATGTCATGGGCTACACGTACCATCAGGTAAACTGTGAGGTGGTTCGTTACTCTCAATGTAATAAAAGATATATATATATGTAAAATAAAGTAAAACTCCAATAAAATATTAAATGTTTAATTAACCTGTTTAATCATCAAATAGAATATTGATTGACAAACAATATACTTTAAAAGCCTAAGGAAATATTAACAGTCCGTGCAAAAAAAGGCTAAAGTTAGCTAAACTGATTTTTCATCAAAAATTCCTCCTTTACATTTTATGACTTTGGAAAATGAATCCATCTCCAATTAATCGCAACCCGGAAGAAACGGCATTTTGCTCTAAAATGTTTTTGTACTGTTACTTTTTCAAAATTCCTTCAATTTTAATCAAATCGCCATTTCCTTGGCTCGAGACGCAACCCCAGACCATAATTGAGCCACCACCAAAGCTTATTTTTTAAAATCTTCTGCAGTATAATATCAATGGGCAAGAGCCCCCTGCATCCGTTTTTTTCTATTGCGGCCTAAGCAGAGGTTTTCGAACGGCAACGCGACCATACAACGTAACTCTCAGTCGCCATTTTACTGTAGTCAATGATAAAGGTTTAACTCGGGTTTTTGTTTACTTCACGCGGATTTCTGGTGCTGTTAAGAGTCTATTTATTCGCTTGCTGGTAACAACAATGAAATTATCTTCACTAGACGTGGTAGCTCTCAGCTTTCCCGAGCGTGGACGATCTTAAAACTGCCTGTCTCTCTATATCGAGTTATTGTGTCATGAACAACAAGTCTTCGATAACTTCAGTTGTGGAGCAATCTCACGTTCGGATTTGCCTTCATTATGTAAAAAAACGATGGCAGAACGCACTTCACTGCTATTTTCTAAAGCTTTTCCCATTTTATGACGTCTTCACTGTAGAAACCACAAGTTAAGACTAATTGAGATTGTTTGTGAACAAACCCAAGTAAGCTTGGGTAATAAGTCAGAAACACGTGTTTTCAGGAGCTAAATAATCCTAATTGACCAAATACGTAACGAAAGCAAAGTAATTAATAATGAAGACATTATAAAAATATTATTACGACACTACCACCTGGCTCTAGCGCAGCGTTTATCGGTGTTTGAAAACAATAGATGTTTATTGTCCATTAACTTGAAAGTAAACAAAAGAATAACTTCTTTAAATATTCGATACTAACTATAGAATATGCAGATGTGCATTTCTTTTATTTATCCTATGGGATTTTATTACAATTGATGGATAATTTTGTTATTTATGTGCGGTCTTAAACTTTCGGCCGGAAGGGTATATAGGTATATATGTGTGTATGTAAGTGTAAAGATATAATGTCGGTGAACGACACGGATTGAATATATAGAGTCACGTGTATGGAACATAAAAAAGAAAATATCAGGTCTGCTTTACTCTAACTGTAGTCCAACAATTTGTGCTACTCAAATATGTACGGCTAGAATCGATCGTAGGATTTACGACTCGGTGTGATAGTATGCTATCTAGTTAGTAGTGGCTATATTATTTTTTAAAATGTGTGTATCTCATCGTCGACACAATTATTAATAAATATGTCTTTTCTACTTCCATATGTTTGTAATTTTTGGTTATCGGGTCTCGGTGTGTTGTATGTGCCGTGTCCGTGACACTGTATGTGAACCTTTCTTTTTCACATGCAAAACAGCGGAATAGGGCTGGTGATGATAAGTGTCTTTGTGTATGCGCCAATATTAACGGTACTATGAAATTCACAGAAAAGTTGCCACGGCTATGGGGAGCCATATCGTGTATTTATGTCTCAAGTTACATTATGTATCTATTGTAAGCATTTAAGACGTTTTATATATAATTTATATAATATTAAAATTTATATATATAACGTCAAAACAAACTAAATATAGTTTTACATATTTAGTTTATTGTTTTGATTTGTATATACTTTCTAATATAAAGATCGTCCTTATTCGTTTTAATAAAGATTCTGGCCATTCAAAAAGGATCCCTGGAAGAAATTGCTTTGAGAGATAACATCGCCCATTAGTTTATAAATTTATTTCTCTCATTGTGATTCACTTCGATGTACAATAAAGATATATCTATTTCCTTTGTCATCGTTATTTCTCTAAAAACAGTTAATAAAGCTTCGTTACAGGCAGAAGTATGATATTTTCTTAATGCATCGTCTTCATCTTTAGTCAACTGTCCACTATTTTTGATATTCCCAAGTCATGATGCAGCTTTCTTATATTTTTGTGTAGTGTTGGCACGTTAAGTTCTAGCTGACATTTATGTTTTATAGTGTTAAACCGTGATGCTTTATCAGGCACCGTTTTGAGCACAGATGTTAATTTTATGATCTGATTAGCAGAATACGAGCGGTGTCGTTATGCAATTGAATCATCCTGCGGCGGTGAGAAGCTGTCATTGCTGCTAGCCGTGATTCATTTAAGTGTGAAAAAGGGAAATAGGCAATCCCACCGCCGATTACAGGCCTCGTTTAGTATACATATTTTATATTATTATGAGTAACAAATGTTTAAACTCTAACGGTAAATGAAAATATGGCCTATGTTAACTAGCAACACATAGGCGCCCAGCGGTTGTGACGTACAACAAATATTCCTAATGATATTTTAGTGATTAACCTTATACCTTATTATATCTAAAATTCATAATTAATAATTTAGTTAATCATTATATTAAATTTAAGAAATCATATAATCATTTCACTTTATTAGTTTGTAATTTAATTGACTTCTAATTAATTTTATATAAAGCGGGTGAGGACGCGTCATTGTGGCGGTATTTTTCGTACAAGTAATTCCTTGCACAACGTTACGCTGTCTCAATAAAAACTCATTCCACAAGACCCGCAAGTGTTAACACCTATGACATCCAAATCCGTACACAGAAATGGTTGGTTCACGATACTATCTATACGAAACACAGCAAAGAAGCGAGCGACAATGAAACGCGCACTCAATTTACTTGATGGTAAACACCTGAAACTCATCACATTCATCTTAGATAAGGAATCATAACCCAAATGCATTGGCGGACCTTATGTCTAAAGTGGAATACCTTTTTGTAATAAAAGGGGTGGCAACCAAACTGTTCAAGTGATAGTACATGAGGGCTGACGCGAATGACATCTGGCAAGTAGCATCATCTGGCGTTGTCGCCCCTAAAGACTAAGATGGAATAACTCGTCACTTGTACATGGATCCCCGGATTCCTACACTCACTCTATTTCTTACTTATTATTGCATCGTAGACAGGACACATGCATACACGACAAACTAATAAAAAACTATTTTATGAACCTAAAATATATCTTATTCCCACGAAAGTAAATGTTTTATTTAATCTATTGAACAACTAGGCAGAGATATAAATAAATGATATCTCCAAAATATAAATACTCATGTCATACTTTAATATAATTATAGCGAAATACAGAAGTAAATAGTAGGTTGGCTCGACTGCGGAAGAACAATGCCCTCACAGAATACCAACATGAATTAGCTACTGAATTAGCATAATGCTACTGTGTTTCGTCCGGTGAGTGTAGGGATCCGGAGACTGTTATAACTGGTGACGAGACATCCATCTTAGTTCTCAGGGCGCATATGCTTAATGATTTCTATGTAATTAATGTGGACCACAGGTGAACTGTGTGCACGTTAATTTAAATACGGCATAAAAATTGAATTTCAATCTAGTAGAATTATTTTCTCATACGTTAGGAGTCGGGTACTATTTGCAGTTGCGAACAGCGCGTGCTAGTTGAGATGCAAATTAAATTCTGAAGTTGAATAGCAGACTGGAATTATTGAACGGCTTATCCATACAAAAGTTTGCAACAGACTTCCCTATGAATTGATATACTCTAGAAGTCATAATCTATGATCAGGTTAGTTTTTAAATGCTGAGCAAATGAAATGGAAGACTTTATTGATATTTGTTCTCACAGAAACATTCCACCTTAATTTTTTATTTAGGGTGTTCAATGTAGGTGTCAGAAATTAAGCACTGATTCCTATAGATATTTGTTCCTATTGGTAATAGATGTTGATAATGAAGTCCTCATGATCGATTTCGGCCATGGTATATCCTGGACCATCTTTTGGTTATTACCAGACGTCATCAACTGCTTAGAATATTTTATAGTGCCGTAACAAAACACATAGGCACTCATTCGTCGTCCCATTCTCTTTTCCTAGCAATAAGAGTGGAGGGAGGTCCCTGATGCAGTGTCAGGGACACGGGACATACACACTATACTCCCAGACCCGAAAACCAACAATTTGTGATATAAAAATATTGTTCTTCGGCTGGGAATCGAAGGCGGGAACCGTAACATATGCTCCAACACCATCACTGCACGAGAAGGTCCCAAGCGATAGAAAGCTGAGGCAAAACTTTTTTGTATTTACTTCTGGCAATGTTTGTCAAAAGCGTGTCGTCTATTCTCAATCCGATTTTAAATTTTGTTTATCGAGTATGCCTTCCGTCATCTCGTCAACCCCTGAAAACATGAAAAACCATCCTAAGAATTATTCTTAGGATGGTTTTAAAATGTCGTCGTCACCCCCGAGTACTAACATTGATTGCCTCGTCACCAGTTATAAGGATCTCCGGGTTCCTGCACTCATCCAACGAATTAACCTGCTATTACACGCTGGTATTCTTCCCCCGGTCGAGTCGACCCATTTATGATGCAGCCAGAAACAAACTAAAGCGCGGGCCTATCATTATTTTGTTTTTTTTTTATTTTAGCGGCCTACCTAATTTATCACTAAGTGATCAACAAATGCGTTGCTGGCCTTTAAGAAAGGTGTAGACTCTTTTCTTGAAGCTCCGTAAGTCGTATCGGTTCGGTAACACAGAGTAGTTGAACGATACCTCTAACAGTTTCAAATTAAATATTTGCGACTATTTTCTATTCTTATATTTTTACAAATAGACGTTATTCAATTTAAAAAATACGGTCATCGCTTTCCAATTTGAGTATCAATAGAACGTTAACGTTGGACTTGAGTGCGAGCCAATGATACCTACAACGCGGTTTCAGTCTAGCCAATTCGCTTCAGGAAATTTCCACTCGCATAATAAGGCTATGGGAATCAGCCACTTCTAAAGGTAATGGAATTGTGGTCAAATTTAGTCTCACATAAATGCAGTTTGTATTGATTTTATCATATATTTAGAAATATGTCTCTGTATTCCTATAAATATTATTATAGATTATTGCTAATAGATAAGTCTGCAATTGGACATATTTATAGCAACTCTGTAATTCCAGCATCTTGTCACGGGCAGTAAGTTTAATCCTCAGGTGGATGAGACTTCGAGATAAGTAAGTCAACGTTAGCCCATACGGGAATAGACACAACACAATCCGTTCCAATTCTAATAATGAAAGAATTTATTATTAAGATTGTTATTCTTAATGGTTAAATCTTTTCCTCTGACATTGGTTTCGTGAGGATTAATTATTTGTAATCTTATATGTGTTATAAAGCTTTTTTATTTCTATTGTAATTTAGGGTTTCGTAACCAAGCAATATTATTTTCAGTCTGCCCGTAAGTGTATTTCTCTGTCAAAGATATCTCAATATATTGTTTATAAATCTGTACATATGAAATTTGAAATAAGTAATTTATATTTTGCGAACTCAAAACTACAAGCGAAGCCAGATCGAGTCATTAGTTTTTTTATGTGACAGTAAATGAATATCAAAACCGTACGTCTCAGTCGTAACGAGCCCATTGTCTTTGGGAGTTTCGGATTTAATTTAACTTGCAGACTTAGATAAATTAAAACTCAAAAGAGGGTTTATCCGATATGATTATTTTTGAGATAAATTGTTGTTAAATACAAGAAATAAGGTTTCTTTTTATTTGCAATCCACGAAAGAACGTAGATTAAGTATCTTACCTTCAGTTTTCTTTAATGGATACTTTTTAAATATAAATGGCTATGGAAGGAATGGAAGGCAATTAATGGGTCGGGGAAAAAGTTTATTCGTATTTTATAAGTAAAAAGTTACAGTAAAATCTCTTTGGTTGTACTGTTTGTATATGGCTGAAAAACAGAAAAACAAAAAGTAAAAACAGTTTCCCAATATATTTCTATTGTTTTTCTGTTCACCAAAATGAGTAAATCTAACGAAGAAATTCAATACATGTTGAAGTTTTATTACAAAAAAGGGAAAAATGCGACACAAGCGTCGAGTTTGGTTCAAGCGCAAAATTGGTTAAGGCGTTTTCAGTCAGGGAATTTTGATATCAATAATGAAGCTCTCTCTGATCAATCTGTTACAGATAAAGTGGAGCAAGATTACCATATTAGTAGTAACGATATAGCTGATGAGTTATAGTGGTTGACCATAACAGTTTTCACCCATTTGAAAAAGTCGGGATATACAAAACAGCTCGATATTTGGATGCCACACGATCTCACTAAAAGAATGAATCGTGTACTCATTTGCGATTCTTTATTGAGACGTTATGAAATCGAACCGTTTTTGAAAAGATTGATCATTGGTGATGAAACGTGGATTACCTCAGCTCGATATTTGGATGCCACACGATCTCACTAAAAGAATGAATCGTGTACTCATTTGCGATTCTTTATTGAAACGTTATGAAATCGGACCGTTTTTAAAAAGATTGATCATTGGTAATGAAACGTGGATTACCTACGTTAAACAGTGCTCAAAACATCATGTTCAGAGGGCCGTCAAGCTCCAAAGATTATAGGGAAACTTGGATTAACTCGCAATAAGGTGATACTGTGTGTATGGATTAGAAGAGCATCGTTCATTATGTATGAGCTTTTACCGCCGGAAAAAAAACATCGATTCGGATTTCTACTGATGCAGAACAGCTGCTGAACAGCTGATAAGACTCAAGCAAGAAATAGAGAAAGAACGGCCGGAATTGTTCAACAGAAAGTGTGTGGTTTTTCATCATGATAATGCCAGACCACACACATCTTTAGCCACTCAAGAAAATATTCCAGAAAATATTGAGACAGCTTGGTAAGGAAGTGTTAGTGCATCCACCATATATTCCTGAAATTATAATATAGTTCATCTGTTTTGGTCTCTTCAGAATTCTTTAGGTAGTGTTAGGTTAAGATCAAGATAGGGCTGTCAAAACTACTTGTTTACAGTTTTTTAATCAGAAGTCTCAAAATTTCTAAAGCAATGAGATTATGTCACTACCTACAAAATGGAAATAAGTTATCGAACAAAATGACACATATTATATTATAATTATATGTTAATAAACTATGATAAAAATATCTTGAAGTTATAAATAAAATACGAAAAAACTTTTTCCCCAACCTCTCCCTATGAGCCGTTCGGGATGACCTTTGTGGCAATCGATGGGATACGCACATATTTAGAAATGGGCTATGCATAGGCTGCGAGTATGATTATGGAAATAAGAGCTGTTAACTTAATTAAGGAAAAGATAGATCATCTTATTTATTTCCACTTTTAATTAAATGATGAGATATGGTGGAATGATTCAGTTCCATTGGGGAAGGACCACACCTTCCAATATAAGCGTTAAATAGTAGCACCTCGGTGTTGCCGTCGCGCGTTTGCTCCCTTTTGTTTTCTTTCTACAATAAAAAAAAACATAACTCTACTGTGTTTCGTTTGGTGAGGAGATTCGAGGACTCAATTATGACATTGAGACATTCCATCTCGGTCATCAGGAATGACGCGACATGTGTATCTTGAATCTTTATTGAGGATGGATGTATTAATGGGCCGCAGTCATTGCTTATCTAACTGTGTGCCCTTTTTTCACCCTTATTTTTATAAAAACATTATGTTGCTTATTTTAATTAACAATTATCATAATCGTCTCTATCCATCACAGATGCACTGATAAACATAGAACTGTCTCACAGTTTCAACAATGTCTTTTTAATTTTCACTACGAATACACTATGCTCGATTGTAGTGTAATTATATTTTAGGCTTATACGTGGCGGCCTTATGTTATCTAATACTATATTAATATGAAGTTTTTTACAATTTTAACGCCAGCTTGGTGTAATGGTTACGAGACATGGCTGCTGCGTCCCGGGCCCTGGATACGATTCCTAGCCGAGTAACAATTTTGCATCACAGTTGTTTTTCGGGTTTTGGTGTTTTGTATGTACATAAATCTCGTGTCCCTGACAATGCATCTTAACATATGTCCGATATTATTGCACACGCGTTATATCGGAATAGGGATATAGAGGATAATGAGTGCCTCTGTGTTTGCGCAAATGCTTATCCTATGCAATTTTTTCTGAATAGAAATTGCCATTTGTCTCCTGTCTAGAGGTATTGAAGCATAGTTCGCCACGTGGCTTCACTGCGGTTTGAACTTGAACTTCACATGATTTCCTTCACCGTCTGACGTACGTAATTCCAATTTAAAACTGCAATCAACAATTTAATTGGTGCTCGCTATTGAGATTGCACTAAGTTTGGAAACGTACTGTCAAATTAAAAGCGAGCGATTAGACATTGAGGTACCTTTTTTTGTTCGATATTCCCGTATATAATCATAAAAAAATATGTTCCTTTAAAACTAACAATCAAAATATTTTCTTTCAGATTGTTGGTGAGTAGTAGAGTGGCGCTTTGACGTGAGTATTAGCGCTTCGACGAGACCGTAAATCCGAGAGTTGAACACTTTTATAGCTTCGCTGTAATTCCGGCGACTTATCGCCGACGCTAAATGTACTCTACGGACGTAATTTACAGATTGAATAAAAGTGATAAAGAACTTTGTAGATACGAGATAATTTCCACGTTTTCCGTCCGTTTAAATGTATTATTTTTAAACGCTTTCTTGGAATAAAACCAATATTTACATTATTTCTATTATACACTTTATTGTACGCCATGAAAACAGAATAAAAACGGATAGCGTAAAAGGAAACCTTACGAAGTAGGTACAATAAGGCGGTCTTACTGCTAAAGAGTCTTCTCTTCGTGACAACTTCTAGGCTAAGGAGAAATTGAACACTATGTAGTGGGAGGTGTTGTGTATGTAATAAACTGTACTTAACCCTTGTTAAGTAAGTTTGTAAAGTATTGTAAAGTATTTGTTAAGTATTTTTTTTAAAAAAATAGTGTTGTTAGTATTACTAACATTGTCCATTTCCGTTCACTTAACTATAAATTAATGTAATAGAAAAGATTTATCAGAATGATAGTTGAAATGCGGATTAGGCTTCAATAGTCGCTTATTTAGTTTACTTCAACAAAGTTCACAGTATTTTCGATTACATATAATATTACATAACTACTTACTTTACTAAATATATATATATATATATATATATATATATATATATATAAATACTAAAATTACTATAAGTTCGGAGCCGTAGTTATTATACGAGTACTTTATATAAAATGCTCTTAAGATTGGGTAAACAAACTCCTTTGTATTGGTATTTCAGAAAAAAACTTTTACACTCAGTAATTGGACGAGGACTAAGTCTAGAAAAGAATTGGATGAACGATATTGACGTTAGTAAACAAGCTTTTGTGCTTAAAGTTCAATGTCCCGTAGGTCTACTCTAGAGTACCCAGCTATTGCGTCTCGGTACTACGATTCAATATCCAGCCGAGGAAAAATAATCGTGTGTATCAATATGTTCGTTTTAGGGGTTTGGTTGTGTTATTTATACTCCTCGCATTATTACATAAAATAAATACATAAAAAATAAAAACATAAATAAACCATAAACATTTTATGGTACATGCATTTCATTTGAATGGGGATGGTTAGGTTATGTTGGCTGAGTAGATTTTGTTTCGAGCAAACAATTCACCCGATGGTAAGTGATTCCTGCGGTCCATGACATCTACATTCATCCTTCACAAGGAATCATAATGCGTTGTCGTCCTTGAGGGCTGAGATGGAATGACACTCACCAGGTGAGACAGCAGCATATGTTGCTATTTTACTTTAGTATTCTGCGAGGGCGTGGTCCTACCCCAGTCGAGTTCATTCTGCAGCTAGAAATACACTATATTTGCACTGTTGTACTACATTTTTTTAAAATAATTATAGAAATCAAAATAAAACGCATTTCACCTGATAGTGATAAAAGCTGACCATAAACATCTAGTTCGATCATTGACAAAGATTGAATGCGTTGAGAACTGAGATGGAAGACCTAGTACCTGTGATTGGGTCGGCAGTGTATCATGCCCAGTTGATGTCATCTGATAATAATTAAGATCGATCAAAAATAAAACATTCTCATCGTCATGTTTTATGAACAGTAATGTCATTTAAAACGGTTCTGTTAGAGTATTATTGGTGATAGATTGCTCCAGAACGTTACAACTTCAGTTTCGAAACATAACGAAAGAATAAAACATAAAAACAGTATGTAGCAAGGGGATTGCGTGAAGTACTTATAAGGGGATCGAAATTTTAGGAGAAAATATGTCAAATTAAAGCGTCCAATTTTTTATTATATTTAACTTACGAGTATTAAATATAATAGATACGTGTAAGTTATGCACGTAATATAAGAAATTGTAAGTGAAAGTGAAAAGTACCGTCCGCTTGGGTTAGTGGTTAGGGTACCTGGCTGCTGTGTGTCCCGGGTTCGATTCCTAGCCGAGGAACGATTTTTGTATGTCAAAGTTTGTTGGTTTTCGGATCTGAGTGTACTTCGTACGTCCCGTGTCTTTGATACTGCGATTACCTTCCTATAACCTTCATCCGGTCTTATTATGCGACGAGAGGTTGCCTATGTCGAATTTAGTTCACGTCTTCTGGTAATACCTTCTGGAAGCGTCAAAGTAGCCTAAAGGTTTAGGGTACGGTCTTAGAAACATAAGGTCGTTGGTTCGATTCGATCCACCGTTCTATTATTATCGTGAACCATCTCCTAGCACAAGCATTTTCAGCTTAGTTGGAAAGGTTAACCGGAATGTTAATAGCGTTGCTAATATTCTTTTTTTTTTTTATAAATTGATTTTTTTTATAATTTTTTTTAAATAATAATATTCCATTAATAATGTTAATGGAATTGTTAATATTCGTTTTTGAGTAAGAAAAAATGTCCACAAGTTGGCGGATATCGTTCAGGAGGTTACATAATCGTCATTAAAAAGTTATATCACTCGCAAGCGACAAACATCACATTATTACAAACACTTGTCGTCTAATCCTCTAATCCAATGTTATGTGTGCGCAATAAGATAAGAGGGAGGTTCAGATGTTGTGTATGGAACACGGAAAATATATACAACACAACCAGGCCCATTAATTAGCAATGCACAAATATGACCTCATGACTAGCACCAGTTAAGTATTCTTACGCCGTGCTGTCATATGTACTTTTCCCTTTGCAAGAAATTATAAAAGATTAAATGTTTTATTAAATTTCAACACATTTTTTAATTTAATCAATCTGTTAATCATTTGGAATCGATGAAATGGCCCAAGACGTCTACCATATTCTGCTAAAATTCCAAATGCACATACGTTATGACAACTGATCTTCAGGATAGAATGCAACGTTGCCTCTAATTCGGTCCTCTACCCTTCCTTGTGTAGGGTTTTTACCACAGCGACCCAATCATTCAATGGTAGGAAACATAACAATCCTATTCTGCTCTATCAAGCTGGTATTCTGTTTGCGGGATCGTCCTTTCCCGGTCTAGACGACCCAATTATCTTATAAATGGAAGTTAGATGCAAGCACCTTTGTAAAGCTAGAGACAAGTTCTTACATATTTTTATTTAAAATATACAAAAATAAATATATACTGAATTGAAACGTTATCTCTAACTTACTTCTAATTTAATGTATAAAAATATAACTATAACTCAAGTTGGTATTGTTAGTTGTATTCAAGTTGGGGTGGTCCTTTCCCAATATAGTCGACCCATTCATGCTGTAACTGAAAGTTAGCTGCCTCGTCGCTTCGCCTTTGTAAAGCCTTGTAAAATTTTTAGTTAAAGTATAAGAATAGAAATTTATACTGAATTGAAACACTATCTCAAACTTATTTCTACTTAAATCTTTAATTCGTGTTGGCATTGTAAGTGGGTGGTTCTGTCCCGGTCTAGCCAACCCATTCGTGATGTAATTAATTGCTGTAAATAAATTTGTAAAGTTAGCTGCGTCGTGGCTTTACCTAAATAGAAAATTTATTCCGAAGTGAAGTTCTATCTCAAGCTTATTTCTACTGAAATCTTTTAAAAAAAGATCAGAGATTTGAAGGAGTATTCACAGGATATTCGATAAAGCACTAAAGATCCGGCAACTAGTGGATATTGCGTGGATAGTGGATTATTATTATTACTTGGTTGTTAGGCGTTGTTAGGTGGCAAATTTTGGACTGAACTTCACAAGCGGAAAAAGTAAAAATATACTAGATGTAACAATGTAACAATGCTTTAGTTTAGTTCGAGTGTCATACATTATTTACTAAAATCCCGTCTTGGCCTTGTTAAAATAAAAGAAATGTAACAGCCTATATATATTAATGCCATCGCTGGTCACAGGCCTCCCATCTGGCGAGGGAGTGTTTTCCGTTTGACCGCATACAACGGCGAGTGGAGAGCGGCTCGAATCGTTGATGACGAGGTACTTACCGATCATCTTGAATCACCGTTGTTGCGAAATCCTTCAAGAAAATAATAATAATAATAGTAATATAATTTATATCAGACTCATCCTAGGATTACATCCATATTTGTTAGTACAATTCCAAACTTACAAGATAGTTAGTTATAATAATGATATTAGAATAGAAAAGAGTCTTCACATTCCTTATGGCAGGCACCGCATTTGCAACTCTCTCTGGTGTTGCGGATGGTCATGGGCGGCGGTGATTACTTACCATCGGGTGGGCTGCTTGCTCGTTTGCCGCCTAAACTATAAAAAAATGTACCATAGGCAGTGCTCTGAGGAGTTGTTCGGATTAATTCCAGCCGTTGAGTTTAAACATTGTACGTCACGACAGAAATAAAAATTTCATCCTCATTATCTCGATGGTTGGCAATGCATGTACTACTCTGTGGAATCGGCTGTCGTCAGCGGTGTTTCCGAATCGATACCACATAGGGACCTTCAAGAAGAGAGGCTACAACTTTCTTATAGGCCAGCAACGTATTTGCGACTCCTCTGGCGTTACGGATGTTCATGGGCGGCGGTGATCACTCACCTCACTAGGGTGAGCTGCATGCTCGTTTGCGACCTATTCTATAAAAAAAAACCTCACCGCGCGACTTGACATGTTCTTGAGATATTTAATTTTTTATTATTTCTGAGACATGTAGGTTTCCTCAAGATGTTTCCTTCACCGTCGAGGGCATGGGAAATCAAGCAATTTAAATTGCGATTCAAAACTTCATTGATGCCGGTACCGGCGATCGAAATAGGTTTGCAAACGTACAGTGAATTAAAAGCCAGTACTTATACATTACCACTGATCTACCATGTGTAATTCTTATAGTAAAAGACATAATATTAAATAATTTAATATTGTTAAATCATCCATAATCTAAGTATGACCTCGTTTTACAATCTTGTTATAAAAAAAAATAAAAAAAAGCTACCATATTTTCATACGAGAATACACATGAAAATATTTAATTAATTTATTAAATAGTATTGCTAGAGCTTATATTTATATATGTAGGATCTGTATTTATTGCTAGCCTGTTTCGTAAATAATCAATATATACATTATATATACTCTCGATTAGTATATTTATACATCTTAGGTTGTCTAAAATGTCCTTATTATTCAAATCAATTTCAATTATTTGAGCGGGATTACCATCTTAGTAAATTCAGAAGCGCAACTCTCAAAAACCAATTTAGTAAATTGTGCTAATAAACTTTTAGTTTACGTTGAGAATTGATTACAAAATTCACATCTTTAGTATTAAGAAAGATTGATAAAGAAACACAACTGCAACTGCAAAGTATATATCATAGTGCTGTAAGAGTTTGCGTGAAACTTCCCTTTCTACACTTGCAATAACATCGCAAGACAGTTCTTATGCACTACACGATAATGCCTTAGAGATTCGCCACTCGCGCACTAATAGGATACCGGTAAGCTGTTTGTCATAAGCACATTATGCTGAGAAAGCAGATTTGTTAATAGAATTACCATAAGCTTATAGTCGCCTTATAGAAGCCGCAATAAGCATCGATACTTTGTTATTTACAATCATAAAAAAAAAATATCCCATTTGATTCAGAAGTTGTAATTTAGTGAAGGAAATATCATTTTATATTACCCACGCTATAAAACCTATGAAACGTTCAAATACTTATCTCTTACACGGATTAAATAAAATACTCAAAGTGCAAAAATCAAATAAATTGTAAGTTGCAACAATAAAAAACACTAGACCGACCATATAAACCAGAGGTTCCCAGACTTTTTTTCTCATAGACCACTTTCAAAATTTTGCTGGTTCCGGTGGACCCCCTGCAGCTACATTTCTACCATATTTCCCAAAACTCGACAAAAAAATGTGAAGATTAAATGGTTATATGGAAATTTGCGTTGTGGCCGAGTTCAACCACGAATTAATAGTTTTCGAAAAAAAAGCGAGAATTGATTGGTTAATTAATTAATTGATTGATTGATGCAAATAGATTTTCGTGGACCCCTCTTACGAATTGTGAACATTTGTGATTTTTTTGTCACACCAACGTAGACCCTCGTCGAGTCCCCGTAGAACCCTGGAGGTCCACCTGGACCGCTTTGGGAACTAAGAATATAAACGGATCAGCGGATCATCTCGACCGGTGTAGGACCACGCCCTCACAGAATAGCAGCATAATGCTGCTGTGTTTCACTTGGTAAGTGTAGGGATCTGGAGATCTTTATTACTGGTGACGAGGCATTCCATCTCAGTCCTCAAGGGTAACAACGCATCTGCATCATGATTCCTTGTCAGGGATAAATGTGGATGTCATGGGCCGCGGGAATAACTTGCCATCAGGTGAGCTGTGTGCTCGTTTGATGCTCTAAATGTAATTTTTTTTAAAATCTGAACTGAGGTTTCCTCCACAGATTGCTATAAAGCACCATTTACATTCCGCATTTGTATAGGTCGTCACTTATCCACGGCGTTCTACACTGTCAATTAGAGGTTGCCTCTCTTCGTCATCAGATATCGGTTCTACGAGGTATATTGGTTACCTTAATTCTACTGCGGTTAGTCAAGTATCCAATTTCGTCACGAAGAGATACACCGAGCATGTGTTTAGGCTATATACTATAACTGTAAATAAGTTTATGTAAATAGATTTAGCGACAGTCTACCTTTGTTATTGTTTATTTTCAATCTATCGTCGGTTATCTGATAATTATACACTCACATGTCAATTGGCTGATACATATCACGGCTCTATCGTTTTTGAAGCCAGTTCACAATAGCTTAGCCATTCAGTCAATCAGAGAATAAATAATTTTATATGAATAAATTAGTAAATCCATATTGTTTGAATATGGCCATTTAAAAATAAATTCGGTCCATTTTTATCTCCGACGCCTTAAAATAAATTCAAATGACCGAATGAATTATAATTGGATTTTCTCTTATAAACGTAAGTATATTCTGTTATACTTAAGAATGGTCTTCATTGTAGCATTATTAAATCGTCTGATTATTTGATAATGCTATGAGAAAAATACTGGCGTTGTCTTTGTTGTAAAATTTAGGGTACGTAAATAATGCTAATAAAACGTTTTAAAAATATGATTTTTTTTAATCAGGATCGATTTTTTTCCGTCCCATCGTCAAAGGTGTCATTAGTACTATCGTCTGTCTTCGTTTTCGGAATCGGTCTTCTAATACCCTGTATAAGAGAATAAATAAATAAATCTTTTTTTCGCCAATTTCCTTTCCGTTCAGAGCCTCTTTATGTAATGGTGTATCTCTTTAGTAATAAGATTTACATTGTTTTTTTTCTTTCACCACATGTAACATAGTAGCGCTGAACTACTATTTTTGCTGGATACGACAAAAAACTCCTTCACTTACGAAGCGAACCCAAACAGCAAGGTTGTTCGAGTCTTGACAGATTGAGGACTTCTTACCATAGTCAGTAATTCGCTGATGAATAGCTCTGCTAAGTTATAATATTTGTATGTATTTATTTATTTATATCGTTGAAATTATTATGTTGATTATATTGATGTTATCTTTAAGACAAGACGCAAAACTTGGATCATTTAATATAGAATAGAGAAAGATAAAATTGTAGAGCTTTTTCTCTTTCGTATTAACGATGAATTGTTCGACTTAGAAAACGCCTTATCATTAGCATTAAATAAGATCCAATGCAAAGTTTCCGGATACGGATTAAGTTCCCCTAATTGTCATGCAAATTATATTCTTGAGGGTAATGAAAGGGAACGTAATGTTAACATTTTAAAGAATTTTCGTAATGCGAAAAGCACAGTACTAATATAATTGTTAACTACTCTAATAAAGCTTCAGCTAGGAGAAAGTTCACGGCGCATTTCATAGACCATACTTTAAATAATTAGACCATTGACTCAGTATCGTAAAGCCTTTAATATACTTAGAAACGAATTCCTTAATGCTACATATATGTCTTAGAAATGTTTAGTTTCAGAAAGTATCGAACGAGTAACAAACGCGCGATCACTTTTTATTGATGGTAAGTGATTATTGCTGCTTGTACACCTACAATCGTTGTTGACGATTTAAGATGATAGAGGGTCAAACTAGATGACTAAAGATCGAATTCTCGTACCATTCATTGCGTCTTCAATGTTACACAAAAGAATATTAGCTAATATTCCGGTTAACCACTCCAACTAAGCTGATGATGCTTGTGCCAAGAGGTTCACGACAATATTCGCATGGCGGATTCGAACTTACGACCTTAAGTTTCGCAGACCGTACCCCAAACTTTATTTTTGGCATTATGCATCGCATGCCATCTAAATGTGACAGCATTACTCCATACACGTCGAACTTGTGCTTTATAAAAGGTCAAGAGCTATTGGAGGTGTGAAACACCGCCAAATCTTTGCAAAGACTCCTCCCTTGCCGCAGTTTTTGCTCTAGTATCAATGAACCGCTCAAATTTAAGGTTCGACCAGATATCAACTCCTAATAACTAAAGGCGGTTGGCGCATTTCAGAGATACATTTCGGGAAGCAGGAGCCATCGTGATCTAGATCCTTTTATTAATGAATAGATACGTCTGCGTTTTGGTGGCATTAAATCTCACAAGATTGGCATCGCTCCAATAGGAGACTGCCTGTAATATGAGATTAATACGTTCTACTAAAGAGCATATTAATTATTATTATTATAATTATTATAATCTCTTAAGAGCTTCATAATATACTGCCGTTCGATTACTAAAAAAACGAAGTAGAAAAAGTAATGCGGCCTTATTTAAAATTACCGTTAACTGTCTTTGGGCGTTCGGACGTTCGTACAATCAGTGTGATGGCGATTGATTACCACGACTTTCCCTATTCAATGCATGTTCAATAAGATCGATGAGAGGTTCAGATATAGTGTCTAGTGTACAAGACATCCACTACAGACTCGAAAACACAAATATTGTGTACTCGGCTGAGAGTCGAAGCCAGGTCACCATTTTATCAGGTGTAATATCATAAAGTTTTTAAAAATCTAGCGCCAAATCAAAATGAGGGTAAGAAGTTGTTTGTTAAGTTAACTATGAATTTAAACAGATCCTTTGTCATAAGGATTAAATAAGATCTTATTCGAAGTTTTGAGGAGTAAGTTGCCCAAATTGTCATGCAAATCATAATCTAGAAAGTAATGAAACGTAATGTAAACAAATGATCACAGCAAAGCTCTAAGTTATAACCTGGAGTACTTGGAAATTAAGTCTTTTATGCCTTATTCGTGAAGTTTATCTTATGTTTTAACTAGACTCGTTAAATAAAGTAATTTTGTTCTTAACAATATGTTTAAACTCCGTAACAAACGAGTGAAGGGTTTAAAAACTCTAATTAAAGTTAAATTATCTGAAAAATAATCAGAATTCTTGATATTAGTTTTGTATTTTTTCAATTATATCAGGACTAAAATTTACTACATCGATTGTTAGATTGGTAATCTATCAAGAATGTGTGGATTTATTTCCTTTTTTCTTTTAATTATTTGCTAATTATTTTAATGAGTTCTATTAGTTCTTTCTTTATCTGACAACAGAGATCTTCCCTCCTCTTCGAATCTAATGGTTAGAACGTCACGTCACCCACTTCTGTATATATATTACATTTTAAGTTTTAAGATATATATATATATATATATATATATATATATATATATATATATATATATATATATATATATATATTACTTATTTACAATGTAGGCACTACACCTACCACAATGTCTATCCACACCACGGGTTGACTGGTAGAGAATGCCTTAAGGCATTAAGGCCACATTTTGCATCCCTTTTTGTAAGGTGTGATAAAGTTTAAAATAAATAAATCATGCTATAGAGCCACGCTGCAGCAAGTATTAGGCTGCAACATTAATGAGTCTTATGGAATGGGAAAGGATGCCTTCAAAGAATACCACGAGAGAAATAGCAACATAACGCTGGTGCGTTTCTTAGGGTAAGGTTATGGATCCGTGGTCAAGATTGCAGGAAACGATGCATTCCAACTCAGTATTGCATAAGTTGGAATTTGTAATTTTTAAAATAATATTATAAAAATCAAGTAATTTACATAAGTTCTTATACCTGCACTACAATGAGCTGCTTTCATCATTTTCTATCTTTATTGGCCTACTATCTCTGTTTATCTTTATTGGGATAAAAGCTTGATAATCCAATTGAGGTGGTTCTACATGAAAAACAATTACCATCTATCATAGATCAAAAAGTCACCAAATATTGGAACAAATATGTGTACCAATCATTGCTTATTTTATACTGACCAAAAGAAACATTTGATAAAGCTCACGAAACCACTTAGACCTCATAAAGTTTTGAATTTATAATGTTAATCTTACAATATCAAGCGACTTCATATCCCATCATTTATGTCACACGGCTTATAATGGCATATCAAAAGAACACGATGTGACGTTGCATAACAGGATATTAACTGCCAGCCAGCTTGCGTCATATCCGGCGCCGTGACTACTTCCGTTTCCGCTGTAAAGGCTCCAAAGGTGACTGTTGGAATGATTTATGCGATTCAGATGAACTCCGGACAGAATAATCTCTTTCCGAGATGAGATTCTCAAGTTCGCGTTGAATGAACCAGAGATTAGGGATCGAAAATAACTTAACAAGAATTTTAAAGCATTTTTCGATCATGCGGCCAGACTTTAAAATTGGCAAAGTTATATGAGATTTAAAAATTTGTGTAAGAAAGTTTTGAATGTCAGCTAGCATATGGTTCATATTTTGAGAATGATATTTTTATCAGTGTTTATAATTATTTATTTATTTACTTTATTAACTTCACATTTATTATTAATATCCTTGTTAATTGTATTCATAAATACAATTAACAAGGATATTTAGCCATCAAAGAAGTTACAACTATATTTTTTTTTATGCAATGTATGTGCAACAGGAGTAACATACATTTTAATCTGTAGTGTAGTGTGTGTGTGTGTGCATGCGTGTGTGCGTATGCGTGTCTGTATTTTAGCGCATGTATCTTATTAAGGCGAATTCAGGAGTGCTTCAGAAACATTGATTAGAAATTGATTTCGCTTAAGATGGAATATGTCAATTTTTCCAAACATATCATTATACATTTGCATACACCTATATAAGACTGAGCACTGGGCATGTTTCGTTTTTGTAAGAGGGACATCTAATAAATTTGTACTTCGTAGACTGATTGTTGGGATACGAAGACGTGATTTTTCTATCAAGGTAGGACAGCCTACGTGGCCATTTAATACATTATATAAAAACCGCATATCGGAAATAATTCGTCTATTAGATAAAGACAGAAGTTTATATTCCATTAGCGAGATATTATAATCACGCGTGGACTTTTTGGTAAAATGATTTAAGAACTTTAGAAATTTTACTTGGACGATTTCAATGTTACGAGTGTGGGTAATGTAGGATGGGAACCAAACGTACTCAAGTGTACCTCGCACATAAGCGAAATACAGAGGTAGTAGGGGACTTGAACTCCGGAATACTTTTGAAAGTCTCTTGATGAAACCAAGTATTCTAAGAGCCTTATGACAGATGTAATTGTAGTGCTCTGAAAATATTAGCTTTGAATCCAACAAAGCACCTAGATCCCTTACTTTCATAACACGACTTACAATACAAATATTTAATACGTACTTAAATTGCAATGGATGTACTTGACGACTGAATGTAATTATTTGACATTTTTTGACATTAAGATTGAGTAAATTTTTTGTGCAATAGCTTGAAAATGTGTCAAGATCATCCTGCAATTTACGACAGTCCTCAACATCACGGATCGGATAAAAATTTTAGTGTCATCAGCGTACATGAGAAAACGGGAATGGTGAAAGCAATTTGAAATGTCATATAAATAAATGTTAAAGAGCAGGGGACCTAATAAGGAGCCTTGAGGAACCCCCGATGGAATTGAAGCTTTGTCCGAACAGTAACCACCGATTTTGAATCACTGTGGCCTATTTTTTAAGTAAGAGTTCAGCCACCTCAGCAAATCTCCTATATCCCTAAATTTTCTAACTTTGAAACTAGTAAGCCGTGATCAATTCTGTCGAAACATTTGGAAAAATCTGTATATACCACATCTATTTGAACGCGAGTATCCATTTTGCGGGAGATGAAGTCAGTTAAGGTGCATAGATTTGTCTTCGTAGATCTTTGACGCATAAACCCATGTTGTTCACTAGTAATAAATGAAGATACGTGAGTATAAATGGTTCCATAGACTAGACTTTCAAAAAGTTTACCAAAGGTGGACAGGTCTATAATTTTCTGCCAATTGCCTTGATCCACTTTTGTAGATTGGCATTATGTAAGCATCTTTCCATTTCTTAGGAAAAACGCCCTCATTTAAAGATTTATCATATATTAAAGACAGAGGAAAAGCTAGTGTTTTGGCACATTTTTTTACAAATAAAGGTGGTATATTATACCAGCGCCCTAGTTGGTATTTATTCGAAGGATATATTTAAGCACAACCCCAGGAGTTATATGGACAGATGAAAGGGTCTGCGAATTCGGTTTATTAGTGGAGGCAAACAAATGTGCTGAGTTACATGAGTTATAAACTGATTGAAAATATTCAAGGAATTTATTATATACCTTTCCTTCTTGGTCTTTTATAATTTGATTTAGAATGCTACTTCGCGTCTTAAGATTTTGGGCATAATTCCACATAATTTTAGGATTAATCTTTATAAACTTTTCACATTTGCTTATATATTTATCTCAGCGGATATTTTGTTCTATTTTTTGCCTACGCCGAAGCAATGAAAATGTACCATAGTCTAATTGATGTTTATAATTCTTCCATCTTCTGTGAAACTTCTTTTTCTCTTTAATTATTTTTATAAAACTTTTAGAAAACCATCAAGGATATCTAGTTGGTATACTGTAGAAGAAAGGTATGAAGGTTTCAATAATATTGTAAAGAATAATATAAAATTGATCAACGGAAGCGTCCACGTTGTCGCGTAGTAGCGCCTCTTCCCAGTCTACTTGTGACAATTGATTTTGTATTTCGTCATAGCAGCTTTCTTAAAACTGAAAATTTTCTTTGGTGGATCTTTAAAGTAAAACGAACGACATACAAACAGAGATCTAAGGCTGGACGATGAGGCACGTCTTCTCGAGTAAGTGGGCTAGACGTGGGTATAAATACTATTTTGTAAATAATGATATTGCATACATTTCTACATGAAGGGTACTTTATTTTAGCTGGGCGCACATATGGTGCTTATAATGCACGGTAATATAACGCGACAGGAAAAATTAAAAAAAGCTATCTTAAAACTTCAAGTCAAACTCAAAACTAAACCAAAACTCTTCATAAACCCAAAAATTGTGGGATCTGTAATGTAAGAAGTTTTTCCAAGAGTTCGTCTGCGATAAAGAGATAATAAGAAGTATGCTAGAAATCATGAAATGAAATGATATAAGAAATAGCATTCGATGGCGGTGTCATGTTTCTAGACGTCGTAGCTAAAAGAGCATTTGTGTACTGTGCTTTGAAAACTAAACGTTGCCGACAAATCGCTTGCGTACATCTAATCGGGAAGTACTTAAAAATGTAATTATTCCTAACATAAAAACTTGTATAGACTGTGAGGATATTTATGTACTTAAATGTTACAATTGACATACATCCTTGATTAGATTTATGATCAATAGAACACAAAATATATAATAAAACTATCAATATGACTGATCATTCTTTGGTCACTTTTATATTCAGCGAGCTGGAGGCCCGCTGAATATAAAAAGTGTGTGAACTCTCCTGAGAATCTATCTTCACTTAACATCAGAAGGGTTGTGATCACCAGATAAGAATATTAATAGAAATAATATTTGTACATATATTTACTTCAATACCAGCTCAACTTTATAACGTATATTTAAATTTGAAATCGATAGCATATGTAGTTCTTGGGTTAAATATTTTTATAGAAAAACGTGCCAACGTAAATGTATATATACATATATATATGTATATATATATCTGTTGGTTAGTGATTACCGCCACCCATGAACATCCACAACATCAGATAAGACCCGGATTCGCGTCCGGCTGCTAGCTTTAGCGATTACTATTACTTACTATTCTATTAATGTTTATCGAGTTATATTGATAGAAAAATTAAAAATATTGTCTTTACAAGGAAAATATGCGATGATACATATATTCTTTCAATTCGTAGTCTTTACTTCAAGCAGCTGTCCCTTGTCACACGGTGACGTTCGATTTCACTTATATTCTTACATGACTTTTATTTAAAAAAATGGGCAAAACAACCATTATTGGGAGTGTATTAAAGTGTATTTCCCTGTACACATTTTTATCTATATATTGTAGTAGTATAAGCGTCTAGCCATCTAAGCCATTAAAATTGACATTTCTATTCTTTGAATTTTGAATTGAACAAATACTAATATTCCAAGCTTCATTCAAACACTGAAATCCTCATCCTTATTGTTTCTGAACCGACGTTTTACGTTTTATCTACGTACCTCGTTGCTCGAATAGCACTCGCAGGCAATGTACTGTATTAAAATTTCTCAATTTGTAAATCTTCCTTGATTAAAATTAAAAATTCTTACGCTGTCAGCCACCGGCCACGTCATTAAAAATATCCGAGAGATGCGGTACGCTTGTCTGCGTGTTCTACAATATAATATACTGATTTAAAGTTGTTACATTTATTTATAACATGTAACTTGTACATATACAACTATTCGTGTATCTATTTGAGTCATCCCTCCTTATCCGATCATAATATTGTAGAGACTATGCATAAACGGACAGATAGTCTAACATTTTATTATATCATAAGTTTGTAAAGATTGTTATTCCAAAATTGCATTTAATTTTAAATATGTTATATGTTAAAAACAACTTAATAAAGAATTTCACTTGTTATTAATATATGTATATAGTCTAAACGAAGGCTCATTGCCCGATAACCGTTGGGGGAAGCCGAAAAGAAATGAAGTTACCTTTTAATAAAAATGATAATTAATACGAAGGCAAAAAGGCGGGAAGAGGGAATATTCCGCCAACACTACAGTCAACATTCTTCCGTAAATGAGCAAAGACCTCTTGTTTATACTTTTATCGTACGCTTTTCTTTTGTAATTATTTTGCATTTACGTACAAAACTTTTTGTGCTTGATTTTTTATTTTTTATTACAATCCATTGTTGTTTTATACATCACCATTGATGTAATTTTATTTTAGTTTGTTTTTTTTAATTAGGGATGATAAACGGGCACATAGTTAACGTGATGGAAAATGATGACATCGACCAGGACATCTAGAAAAAGATCCGCAATCACATTTGTAGTTTCTGAGTAATAATGTCCATTTTTCTTCCTACGCCTTTTCTTAATTATTTGGGATCAGCCTTCCACGTCCTAACCCTCCAGATTCCAGCCACGAATTCTGACGGAATCATCGTTAGGGTCTACATCTCTAAGATCCTTTTGGACCATCGTCAGACAAGTGGAAAGTCGCCTTCCGCGAGTCGTCGTGGCATGTTTGTGGCTACTTTGACTAAATGATTTTCGGGTCGTCGCTGAACATCCATCGTCAATAGACGTACGTCAACAGAAGTCTTTCAGTGAGTTTTTCAGAAATTGGTGTGACTATAAAGCTACCTGTGACGTATTCATTCCTTATTCTATCTAGTAACGTGACGCTCGCTGACCAGTGTAACATATGTACCTACGTCTATTTGGTGTGAAGCCGGGTTAGACGTTGCTCGTTGGTAGCCCATCATTCCTAGACATATAAGATCGCAAGTGTAACTGTCGTCTTGTACTGTTGTCTCTGAATAATAATAGGACAGTAATAATAATAATAGGACAGACATTTTTAATAATAATAAAGAAATAATAATATTTGTTCTTATTTAATTTTTAGGTCATATCATATAAACTGCTCAACTGATTTTTATTTAATATAATTTATTCTATAAGTTTAGAGATATAAAAACAATCTTGGAAACATATCTCACTGTAATGAAATAGTAATGATAAGTCTAGTTGGTCTTTTTGGTCTTTATTTATTTATTATGACGGCTGCTTTGAGTAGTAAGTTTCTTACAGCCCTATCATATATATATATATACATATATATATATATATATTTATATATATATATATATATATATATATATATATATATGTATATATCTCAGTGTGTATGATAAGTGATCACCGCCGCCCGTGAACATCGCATCACCAGAGGAGTCGCAAATGCGTTGCCATCCTTTAAGGAAAAGATAAAGATATGCTTTAAAGATATGCTGGTTGTTTGGCAAGTTTGAAATATTATATTTGTTAGAGACTCATTTAATTAAAAATCTCCTCACGAAACCTGTTCCGTTTCCGTTCCGCTAGGTATAAACATTTAAACTCCATTTACTATACAACCGAAAACTCCTTTATATATTTATTTATATTACAAATAAATTGTAATTATTAAACAATGATTACTTTAAGTCAGACGAACAATCTGTCTATATTTATCAGCTCTAATATTAAAAAAATATATCTAATACCTTTTTCAGTATCTAAGAATTTAATTATTTTAGACACGCGACTCGTAATTTATTGTAATTTCCAGTTGTAAGACAATACTTGAACAATAATTGGAGAGTCCACTCCACAGCACATGCCGTGGCTTATCAAGTACATCTTGTAATTATCCTGCAACCGGTAACCGAGCTTAATACCTCTATACGAAGGATAACAGGGTTGTCACTCTTTATATTAAAAAAATATCTGTTACTATTTTCTTTTCGCTTTTAATATTGGTAGTATCTGCAGAATGAATGAATGGATTAGCAGGACCGAGGTAGGGCATGGTCCTAAAGAACGCCAGCGTAAAATGGGAGTATAACGCTGCTGTTTCGTTTAGTGAGTGTAGGATCCGGATACCTTTATTACTGATGACGAGGCATTCCATCTCAGTCCTCGAGGGTGACAACATATCTACATTATGATTCCTTGTCAAGGATGAATGTGGATGTCATGGGTTGCAGCAATCACTTGCCATGCTTAACTGTGTGCTCGTTTATTACTCTCAATGTGATAAAAAAAACATGTTTGGATTGATCTCGGTACCGGTGATAATGAAATTATCAATTGTAGTTTAATTGCTAACGTACTATGTGTTCAACGTTATATAAAACATCGTGAAGAAACCTGCATGTACATATAAGGAAAAAACAATCTAATTTATTCTCAAGCCGCACGTGCCAAACGAGCACACAGGTTAACTGATGGTAAGTGATGACGGGGTCTCCTTAGCATCTGCATCCATTCGCAAAGTTTCAAGATGAATAAACGTTTTTTTTTTTACGTGGGAAAATCTTCATGGATACCCTTCCAGCGCGGGGGTGACGGAAGGGTTATGCCGGACTCCTACCGGCTAAAACCCCACGGTGTTCCTCTCGACGCCCTTGGTCGGCACTACGGGAATGCTTTCGCACACTACCGCAGTCCCGACAGCGTTAACTCGTTGCAGGCCCCTCTTTGCTGATGGAATGCTGGAGCCGGAGTTCCCCACCCCTTCTTCGTATAGACGCGCGTGAACACCGTGCTTGCCATCTCGAGGCATTGGCATTTTCATAGCGACGGACAACGCCCGTGTCTGACGCCTCTGCCCCGGTTAGGGTGGTTGAAGGAGGACATGGTATACCCTCCTCCGTCACCCGGCTCTCTGGCTGTGGATTGGGGGATCAGACGATCTCTCTCTCTCCCTTTCTGCAGCCTCCTTCTGCGACATTACTTGTTCGCAGAAGGAAACACCGGCGTTCCACGACCTCTCGCTTTCGACCATAGCCTTAATAAAAGCTGGTAGCGAGAGGTCGTCCCCCACTGCTGCGACTAGGTCTCGGCGCAGTTCATCCCAAGCTGAGCACTCTTCCACCGTGTGCTACGCCGTGTCCTCGTCACAACCACAATGGTGACACACTGTTGTCGGCTCTCTTCCGGCTATGCGGCACAGGTACTTACCAAAGCACCCATGCCCCGATAGACCTTCACCAGCCGGAAGGTCAGTGATCCGTGCCGCCTGTTGATCCAGTCTTCAAGGACCGGATGTATAGCCTCGACAGTCCTGCTGCCTTCCTTAGGTTGGGCCAATCTCTCTTTCCAGCTACCGAGCAATGAATTCCGAGTGTGGAACTTCCGTAACTCCCACTCCCTTGGTGAGAGCCGTTCTTCTTCTTCTCCAAGCGCCCGATATAAATGGTTGCCAGGAGCCTCGCCTCCAGATCCCAAGGAAGAGATCCCGCCAGTACACACGCCACCTCGTAGGAGATGGTGCGATAACCTCGTATGACCCCGATGGCTATGGCCCTCTGAGGCCTTCTTAGGAGAGCGATGGTCCTTTCTATCAGAGCTTCCACCCAAATGGGTGCTCCATATAGGGCCATAGACCGCACTACCCCCATGTATAAGAGACGGCAACTTACATCAGGCCCCCCAACATTGGGTGTTAGTCGCCTTAAGGCGGCAGCCGTTCCCATTAGGCGAGGGGCCAGGCGGACAACATGCTCACGGAAGTTCCAGCGGCTGTCAAGGGTGAGTCCAAGGTACTTCATGTTGGACCCAACTTCTATACGGACATCACTTACAACGATGTGAGACCCCAGTGGTGGCGCCCTCCGAGGCCCGTGAAAGCAGATAGCCTGGGACTTGTTTAGCGCCACTTTGAGTCCCAACATTCTTATTTTACCGACAACCTGTGCCACCAACAAAGTGGCAAGATGGGCAGCCTCCCAATAGGTGTCCCCCCGGGCCGAAACTAGAGTGTCATCTGCATAGCAGATTATACTCACGCCCGGGTGGAAGTTGCCCCGCAGAACCCAATCATATCCGATGTTCCACAGAAGAGATCCTAAGACGGAACCTTGTGGAACACCGCACAACATTTCCCTCCGAATAAGATGACCTTCCCGCCCAAAATACGTAATTTGCCTTGCAGAGAGAGGCCCTTTTGCCCCACAATTCGGCTATGGTAGGGAGGCACTCGATGGAACTTAAGTGCCTCCTTAATTCTAATCCAGGGCAGAATGTTAAATGCGTTGGCGATGTCCAAAGAAACCGCTATCAACACTCCGCCTCTTGAGACTACATCATCCGAATGAGCCTTGATGCGCTTTATAGCTTCAATTGTAGAGCGGCCCACTCGGAACCCGAATTGTTGATCTGAAAAGTCGGGACCGACCTCTCTGATATGCTTAATGAGGCGACTAGCAGTGATACGCTCGAAAAGCTTGCTAGCCTCGTCGAGCAGTACAATTGGGCGGTAAGCTGAGGGAGAATCCGCAGGGCGCCCATCCTTTTTCAGGAGAACTAATCTGCCCGTCTTCCACTGCATAAGGAACCGACCCGACTTCAGACAGGCGTCAAAAAGTCTGCGAAGCCGGTCACCCAAAGAATTGATAGCCAAGACCCAGACGCGGCCAGGAATGCAATCCGGCCCCGGAGCCTTATTCTTGCCCTGAAGGCTTAGTACGGCCGCGTCGAGCTCTACCTGCGATACTGGCGGCACCTCGGCATCGGCACCCCATTCCTCTGTGCGTCCAGGAACTATTACCAGTGGTAGCACTGATGCTCGATCAGGGAACAGAGTCGACACCACGTCCTCTAAGAACCGAGGTTGGAGACTCTCTGTAAGTGGGGGCGCCCAAGGACGTATTTTGCCTCTAACCATCATGTACGGCCGCCCCCACGGATCTTGATTTAGAGTCTCCAGAAGCTCCTCCCTTGAGCGGATATTGGCTATTTGAATGGACTGCTGTAAGGCTATCACCTAGCACAAGCGTTTTAAGCTTAGATCGATTGGTTTTCGGGCATTCTTTAAAAAAAATCACTATCGCTACTAGTTAAGTTATAAAACAAGTTTACTAGGAATAATAAACGTTGAACGAAAGAAAAACAAACAAAAGTTTATGAACATTAATCTCAATAAAGCTGGCAGCCCTGGGTGAGCTAATTCCATTGAAATTCCGTTAGATGGAGCTTGAGTTGTTACGGTGCGTTGACCCCAACACGTAATATACTTGTGTGGCTTCCCGGTAAGCTGGGTGGTGGTTGTTTTTTTTGTTTTCTTTATTACCCGTTGTGTGTATATTATCAAGTTATTTTATGTGCAAGTAATGAATTACGGATACCCCCGACTAGAGGTCTCAATGTACAAGTATGCCGATGGATACAGGTGATTAAGGAACGTGTTTTATGGTAATCTATGAGTGAGGTCCATATTCATTTTATTTTTGAGGCTGTGATGATGATAAAGTGATGAATCTTGTGGTGAAGAATTTATCGTAAAAATTTCATCTTCATTATTCTCAGGCGAGTGTTGTCACACTTGTCTATTTTGTTTGGATTCCTTATCGAGTATAAATGTGGGTGTCATAGGTTGGACGAATAACTTACCATTAGGTAAACTGTATACTCGTTTTTTTTCTCCTGAAAAAACTAGATCGTCAGCAAAACCTTGACTGTATATACCATATTGTTCTAATTTATCTACATAATAGAGGAACAAACAATATATGCCAAATTGGCTTTCAAATATTATAATTTTGGACGCGTGTGTCAAGAATCAAGTGTGGAAGTTCTGCCAGTGTTTTGTAGAAGACTTGATATCTTTTGTTTTCCTCGATATCTAAAGTTGATAAGTTGTTAGCCCATAATATTATATAAAAATATTTATTCGATATTTATATATTTTTTAAAGAATATTAGCAATGCTATTAACATAACTCATGTTCCGGTTAACTTCTACAACTAATTTGTAAATGCTTGTTTGATAATTGGTTTACGACAATAATCGAATGGTGGATTCCAACCTACAAACTTAAGTTTCTCAGACCGTACCCTAAACCATTAGGCTATTGACGCTTCGAATGTATAAATTGTTAACACTTCTATATATAGTGTGTCATATTTACCAATATGTAATTCCATATCCTAAACTAAGTAGGAGGGTGTAAAATAACCTGAGAGTTTTATATTACAGTGCACACTTTAATTTGAAAATTCCCAGCAATTTTAAAGGATGAGGTTTTGTAATTTGATCCTCTACTCGTGGTAGGGAAACGATTGCCGCATAAAAAATCAAGACATTGACTTATTTAACAGTGGTAGACCTACGCTAAAGCTGGTTTCTAGCTGCATAATGAATGGGTCATTTCAATTGTGGTAGGACCTCATAGAATACTAGCGTAAAATATCAACATAATGTTGTTGTGTTTCGTCCGGTGAGTGTAGGGACACGAAGACCTTTATTACCGGTGACGAGGAATTCCAGCTCAGTCCTCAAGGGTGACAAAGCATCTGCATTATGATTCCTTGTCAAAGATGAATGTAGACGTCATGGGCCGCAAGAATCACTTATCATCAGGTGAACTGTGTGCTCGTTTATTTCTCTCAATGTAATAACAAAAAAAATGCACCATGAATATACACGACCGGTGTGGACGACGTCTTCACAGAATTCCAGTCTGAATTAGCAGCATGTATTTTGTTTAGTGCGTGTATTGTTCCCGAATGAATAACCAGTTACCTGATGGTAATTCTTCCAGCCAACCATGCTAACGAGCTATATATTATGTTTATTTATTTATTTAAACAATTTAACATAAAAGAGACAAACACAAGGCGGACTTAATCATAAGAAGCATTCTCTAACAGTCCACCAGGGGAGTATTATGTTTACAATTATTATTATATAGTGCGGCTCTGTTTGCAGTTAATATTTACGTGGTAACCAGACGACCTGAGCAAAGAGGGGTCCGTGTTCACGTATTGGATTAGGTTAGTGGCAGGAAGAATAAGTGTTTATGTGTGTATTGGAAATGGTTTATGGAAAGTATAATTATTTAGTGTATATTAATATGTAATAAATAGTTGTTTGTTTATTTAAATAAATAAAATAAAAGTAATCATCACTTGACCTTTGAGCTATCACCGTAGCTCGATTAGTGAATTTAAGCTCTACGTAGCTCCCTTAGTGACTTTGAGCTTTTCGTAGGTGGCTAGCTGACCATGAGCTGTCTCTTCCCGCCATTAGCGATAGACCAAGTCTGAGTCTCATAAGTCATCACTTACGAAATAGTGCGCGTTGCACTAGTTAAAGAGAGTTTTGGCTCTGGTATTTTCTGAGGTCATGGTCCCACCCCAGTCGAGCTGACCCAATCATTCTGCAATTAGAAACAAACTGATACTTAGCTCTACCACTGATAAAATCATGACTATAGGGAGACCTACGTTCAGCGTTGGATTATTCACGTACTGTAACAATGACAATGATGACACTCTTTTACTTCAATTCTTTTGTTAAAATCTCTACGAATAAAATAACATATTAGAACAAATTACGCAACTCACGAGTATAGGAAAGTTTTACTTGCAATCAAAAACTTGTCCTACCCTCTTTAAAGTGCACAGGTATATGCCAACGTCTTGCTCAGCAATACGGAAACAATATGACCTGCTATGTCCTTTCTAGGGTTGCCAGATGCATGCTTATCATTTCCTTGACATTTCTGGGATTAAGAACGGGATTGAATTTAGATCCATTTTCCAATTCCAATTATTGAAGGTACTATGTAACCAGAAACCAGAGACCCCATTACAGGAAACGAGGCATTCAGTTCTGTCGTCCGGTGTGAGATGTTTATGTACCATAGTTATAATCGGGTGTATAGTATTCAACCACTGTCGTAAACTGTCTCCTAGCACAAGAATTGAAGCTTGATTGGTGTGGTTAACGGTTCAAAAAATCCTAGCAATCTTTTAAAAAAGGGATATCGAACTGAGTACGCCTTTAACACTCTTGGTTACATAAAAATAAATTAAGTTCGAATTATTAATAACTTACAAATTATGACAAAATGAGAATGTGAATTATATTGTAACGATAGCGCGTGTGTATGTAATAAAATTACTGAATTTTAATTTTCACTTTTAAGTATTTTTAAGAAAATAAAAATGGAAATTAATGTAAAAATAATTATATTTCAGGTAAAACTTAACGTATTTGTGTATAAACTCATACACTAGTTAATTTCCAAACATGTACAAAAATTGAGTGACTGTTAAGGAAAAATTAATTTGACCTTGGTTCAGAAAATCAACATCAAGTGTAATTAGACATTTACTGGGCACGTGACCAAAGTAATATTTCGGGACTTTCCCGGCCGCCTGGCAACCCTAGTCCTTGTGTAATTTGCATGCTAGGAAACGTTATATCGTATAAGGAAAATTTTACCAGATCTGATGTTAAACAATATTGGTATGGGATTCTTTTTACGTTTTATTATTCCTCTTTGAGATAGCTATCGTGGCTTAGTGTGCCGATCAATAGTAATCAATGTACATATACGCTGTAGCTTATTTCTCGTATTGGTCGGCTAGGCTAGACTGGAGCTCCTTAGAGAATACCTGTGTGTAACATCTCTTCTCATTCAACTCTTCAATTTGATTCCTGATTCCTTCAAGGATGAATGTAGATATCATGGGCCGCAGGAATCACTTGACATCAGGTGAACTGTGTGCTCGTTTGGTACTGTCAATGTAATAAAAAAATAGGTTAAAAAGTTGTCTTCATACTTTAGTTCGACAGTTTGTCCAAGTCCAGACCTGGTTTTATATTATTTATTGATACAACTTTTTGCCCTTGTTTTATGTATGTTACAGATTAGAGTATACAAAACACAGAAATCAGACTAATATAATAATATATAAATCTAAAAATAAATACAGGAAACAGGAGTTAAAAGACTGTCTGGGGGATGTTAGGAAGGTTTGGGAGGTGATTAATTGCTGGTTGGGAAACAAACAAATGAGCCTTGACGATGTCATTATTAGATATTTGGGCTAAAGATAGTTTAAATAGTGTATGTATGAAATTTTCAGAAACTTTTAAAAAAGAAATAGTTAACATTAAACATCAATGTAATGTTAAGTTTCTCAATCGCGAGACCTATGTACAACCAAGTCATACGACCTTTTGCTATAGAAATGTTACCGCACACGAAATTAAAATGATAATTTCTCGTCTTTTAGCAAAAAGTCGCCGGGCATGGATGGAATAAGACTCCAAGACCTATTACTTATTAAAAATGAATTAAGTCCAAAATTAGCAAAATTTGTAAATCTTAGTATCAGAAAAGGCATGTTAAAAAAGTCTATTATCCGCCCGATTTATTAACAAGGAGATCATTTTAACTATTCTAACTACAGACCGATTGCGAAATTGCCAGTTATTAATAAGATTGTAGAGAAGGCGATAGTACTAAGAATAAGTCATTTCCTTAAAAAAAATAACTTAATTACAGACAAACAGCATGGTTTTCGTAAATCGCGTAGCACGTCGTCGGCCCTCGCTCGTTTTACAGACGACATCAATAAAACCCTGAACACGTACTGTGTATGTAGTTCTCTTATTTATAGACTTCAAGAAGGCCTTTGACACTCTGGACCATGAGCAGCTGATCACTGCCATGGACGAGTGCGGAATCCGAGGGCCAGTCAGTCGGTGGTTTAAAAATTACCTGTGCAATAGGACATTGTGTACAAAGATAAAATATACTATCGGGGAAATGATTAGTTCCGGAGTTCCTACTGGGTCTGTGTTCGCACCTGTGGGCTACATTATGCACGTGAACAGTATGGTGAACGTAATAAAATACTGCAAGAGGTATATGTACGCTGATGACACGTGCATGATGTATGCCGATCGGGATGTACAAGTGATCGAGAGTAAAATGCAATCGGACTTAGATAATGTTATTAAATGGTCTCATGATAACGGAATTATCCTGAATACACAAAAGAGGAAATGTATGTTCCTTAAATCGCAATATATAAATAAACCTAGTGCGACCATAAAAAATATAGGTCACTCGTATGAATGCTTGCATAATAAAAAAACGAATGTTGTTATAGTTGTAAACCAATTAAATTTGTTGAGAAATATAAGTATTTAGGGTTAACTATTGATACTAGATTTAATTGGAATTTACATACAGAAGTAGTGTCTAATAAATTAAGGTGTATATTGTATAACTTTGTTTATCTCAAGAATATAACTGATAAAAGCACTTTACGTATGCTGTACCATGCTCTTGTTGACTCAGTGATTAGTTACGGTCTGCCTACGGGCGCACCTTCAGAACCTACATGGATAAGATACAACATCTACAACTAAGATTTGTCAAATTATTAGTCAATAAAAAAATTAAAAAGAAATGTAAACATAAAAGTAATTACAATTTATTGTTTAAAAACACTGGTATTCTTCCAGTTAATGATAAAATAAAGTATTTGCTAGCAACAGAGCTGTGTAGCACAAGTGACTTTCTAGTTAAAAAATATGTGTATGGTAACTTAAGAAAGACAGCACATAATATTTTTGTGGAACCAAGCGCGATAAACTGTTATGGAAAACGGACGCGTAGGTACTTAGTGCCGCGAATATTTAATGCATATGGACTTAAGGAAGATAACATACAGAAGGACAGCAGCAAGAAAGAACTTAAAAGCAACTACTAAGTATCTACGCTGCCGAATAATGTAAATAAACCTTTGCAATATATAAAATTATAGTGTATCTTATGTATTAGTTAGTATTAAGACAGATTTATGGGTGCAGTTTTCGCCAATAAACTGTGTTGGCAGTTTGGCGAAACTATTATTTAGTAATTAAATTTAATGTATTTTAATAAATAAATAATAAAAAAAAAGGTAAAAAGATTCTTATCTCGGAGATCCTTTTAAAAATGAGCTTTTTTTTGAGGGGTCGAAAATTGAACATTTACTAAACCTCTACGACGAATGCGAGTGGTTTGCTAATAAACTGTTATGTGATCCCATAATATTCAAATCAGTTCAGAAATATCGTAGGTATAAAGTCACATAAACAAAAAAGTTTTTTAAGCTTACGTAAAACCGTGTTGAAATCAGATAGATATATCAAATTTCGTACCGCAAATCTCTTTAAATAGATCTTTTGTTCCACGGAGGAAATTAACTAATACCTACTTGATTTAGTGAGATTTTGGTACAAGATTTTAGCTTTACACGGTCTCCGAATTATCCGAAGTTATATATTTTACGATAACTTGCCCGACCTATTGCGGGGCTATAAAAGTACTTCTCGGGAGATTTATAGCTTCTCGCCGTGTTCCCAGCGTACTAACATCTGTACAGTGTTGCTTGCTAATCAATTTCCCAAATAGAAATGAAATTGTGAATAACCATTCTACTCTTCACAACTCTGGTGACGTAGAGCGAATTTAACTTGATGCATTCACTCCACCCCTGAAGGCTTGACTTAAACCGGTGAGGATCACGCTTTACAGAATACGAGTGTAAAAATGAAACTTCATTCCCATGATTCGTTTCGCGAGAGATAATACCTAATAAATTACCTTTAAATAATATTAATATTAGTGATGAGGTTTAATTTTAGTTATCAAGAGCGACAAGTACGAAGTCCGTTTTGAGGTTAAAGGGAATTCCTGGTATTATGTGTGTATCGGCAATTTTTATCGGAAAAATACTAACATATGTAGACATTATGTAACCTCGCCTTATTGTACAATATATGTATTACTTGTGCGAATAAAGAATAAATAAATAAATTAAAAATTATGTACATTTATTAACTATTTATTTATTATAATGAATAAATAAATGAATGACAGTACATAACTTAACGTTAACAGTAAATAACACATAACTCTTTCGGAACGGTGTATTGAAATAATTTGAATATTTTTAATTATACGTTGGTTTTTGTGTAATCAATAAAACCCCAAGTAAATATATATATATTTAAATAGATCAACTTCATAACCGACTTTTTTTTTAAAATATACCTGCGTAGTGAGTGAGATTGTGATATCCATAAAAATAAATGAAAGTAGCCATTAGAAAAAAGCCTTTAATGGCTTATGTTAGACGCACATAAAGAAAACAACAAAAATTAAAAGAAGTTAACTCGATAAACTTGCCAACTTTTGGACAATAATTTTAGTGCACAATTCTATCATTATACGGCGTATGAGTTACGAGTGCTCTCGTTGCATTTAGTACCGGCAATAACTAGCCCGAAAATGACTAGGCTATAAAAGTAGTACTAGATTTATAGCTAGTGGCATGTTGTACTTATTACAAGTAGCTTAAGTACTTAGTAAGCTCTATATAATATTTATATGTATATATTTCTATAAACGATTCCAACTAACCTTAAAGATGCCTTGCCAGATATTTCACGACAACTGTCTAATGTCGGATTCGAATGTACGAACTTAAGTTTCGCAGGCCGTACCCTAAAAACTATTCGGCGATTGACGATTCAAACTTTAACTTCGATTATTGAAGAAATTTTCTTTTAATAAAAGCTTGAAATGTTATTAAGCTCTTACGGGAAGTTTAACAGGTTAAAAATTCGTTACATTACAAGTATCGTCCTATGTATGCTTAAAATATGGATCGAAAATTTATGTTCCTCTGGCCTATGCAGAGCTATTTCTAAGCGCTCATCTAAATAGATATAAATAAAAATAATATTTGAAAACATGTAAGATATGTAAATCCGCATTAGAGCTGCTTATAGATTTTTTAGGCAGATTATGCTCTCCATAGATAAGGCCTTTGACCCGAAGTGGGATCTGTCGACGTTTCTTAATATATGAACTATTGAGGGTATCACGGCTAAAGATCAAACATATATGTTTATATGGAAAACGATCTACGGTGATTCATCGGGTAAACGCTAGGGATAAAGAAAAAGAAAAAACGCAGACGCGATATCGTGAGTGCCGGATTTTATGTGACTCCGAAACGTTTCTACTTTATCTTTTATTGGTTCTGTATTTTTTTATAATATTAGGGGTGACAAACTAGCACACAATTCAACTGATTAAACGAAGACTGCAACACATTACATTTTTAATAAAGATTCAATATGTTATACGTTCAGCTCTGGGTACTGAGATTTCCATTAGACATCAACAACGCAGAATTTTTTATAGTTCCGTAAGCATTTACGCAAACACACAGGCGCCTCTCTCTCTCCACTCGTCAAGTTATTTAGTCAATTTATCATAATAATTATTTATCAGTTCACAACGATATATGCAACTGGCGATATTTTCGGAATTTTCGTTTTTACCTTATGTTATTGCTCAAGGAAAACATGGTTATTAATACGATAAGGTAATTTACGAAAACAAGGAGTGGATTTGTAACTGTGTTGATGATATTTTTTTAAATCCAAAAATTATTTATTATATATTTATAAGTTTTTTGATAGCATACTTTGCAAGTAATAATTTTAAGTTTTTGATAGCAAACTTCGCAAGTAATAATTTTAAGCTTTTTGATAGCAAACTTCGCAAGTAATAATTTTAAGTTTTTGATAGCAAACTTCGCAAGTAATAATTTTAAGCTTTTTGATAGCAAACTTCGCAAGTAATAATTTTAAGTCATATAATATTGTTTTTGTCATCTTAATACTACCAAAAGTGGGTGAAAACTGAATACGTCCAGTGCGACTTGGGGTCCTTCAAGAAGCGAGTCTAAACGAGGCCGGCAACGCATCTGCAGTGCCTCTGGTGTTGCGGTTATCCATGCGAGTCGATGAGCACCTCGGTGTTCCCACCACTCGTTTGCTCCCTTTTATCTATAAATAAAAATATTAATAATAATTCAGTAATATTTAACTCTGCCTAGTAATACATCGGGTATTGCATGCGCAATTAGACCGGAGGAAGGTTCATATGGAGGAAACAGACTGGCCTGCACAGTAAGTACATCTAGACCCAAAAATCAACAATTTGTGATACACATATTGGACAAAAAAAAATCCTCGGCACGAAATCGAACTCAGGACCTGCGACCCAACAGCCAGGTCCGCTGACCACTACACCACGCGGCCGTTTTATAACATTAGGGGTGACAAAAGAGCACACATTTCACATGATGGTAAGTGATAACTGTCTACATACACCATCAATGTAATCGAATCGAGCCGTCAATAGCCTAATAGTTTGGGTTAAGGTCTGCGAAACTTAAGGTCGTAGATTCGAATCCACCTTTCGACTATGTAGTGAATCATCTGATAGCACAAGCATTTTGAGCTTAGTTGGAGTGGTTAACAGGAATGTTTATTGTAAAGGCAGCATTTCTTAAAAAAAAATATGAGGATACAAAATACACACATGTTTTTACCCCTGACAACTAAAGTGGAATGCCTCATTACCTATAAATGTATCACCGATCCCTAACCTCCTACATACAGTAGCGTAATGCTGCTAATTAATGCTACTAATTTGTTATTAGTTGCAGGCTAGCAACAATTTAGCTCGCAAAATGTTAGTCGTATATTGGGTCCCATGGGCGAGTTCCTGAATAATTTACTTTTGAAGTTGATCGTTGTTACACATTAAGTGTACACTTTAATTACACACGGGGAATAAAACAAATTAACTCTAAAACGTCGAACTTGTAATGGCATGTTTCTGCCCTAAAAATATGAATATAACTATGACAAAATGTATAACTGTCTGAATTAGAAACTCGGTGCTATATATTTATTTAATTACGAGCTAATTTACATCATCAGTAGGAATGGTAAAATTTAAAAAAAAACAATACAAACACATTTAAATTCATTATATGCATATATATATATATATATATATATATATATATATATATATATATATATATATATATATATATATATATATATATATACGTTACTGACCTTTAAGAAAGGCGTAGGCTCTTTTCTTGTAGGTCCCTAAGTCGCGTCGGTTCGGAAATTCGGATCGTGCGTGGCAGGAAATTCGCGTTAAACGCATAGTGGTGGATTGGCAACAGTCGAGATGATAAGAATGAAATTCTGTCGTGATGTACGAAGTTTAAACTCAGCGGCTGGAAACAATCCGAACAACTCCTCAGAACTCCCTATGGTAAATTCGGAAAAAATGTAAAGAGATGCAACATTTGTTAGCAACGACAATGAACAAAGCCGATCGGAAAGTACCTAGTACATCATCAACGATTCGAACAGCTCTCCATTTAATGCGGTCAAACGGAAAAAGCTGGCACTGGGGTGTCGCAGCCCAAAGATGCGAAAAGTATTCCATGTGAGGCTGGACTTGCGCTTAAACACTCTTAATCGACTCAGGGACCTACAAGAAAAGAGCCTACGTCTTTCTTAAAGGTCAGAAACGCATTTGCGACTCTCCTCTGGTGTTGCGGATTTTCTGGGGCGGCGGTGATCACTTACCATCGAGTGGGCTGCTTCCTATTCTATTATATATACTTATGTGGAATAAAATCTCGTAAAGTACGTCTCTCATAGAAAGCAAATATTAAAGCTATATTAGAGTTTACTAAAAAGTATGAACATTGGAATGAACGTGAGTGGAAAAATATATTATTTTCGGATGAAACAAAAATTTACATGATCAAATTGGAGAGAAAGCAATATGTGCGACGTCCTCCGAATAAAGAAATGAATCCAAAGTATACGAAGGAAACAGTCAAACATGAAGAAGGGAATATCAAAGGAAAATATAACCTATTAGATACCTGATAGGTAAATTGTAGGTACTTGTAGACAAATTCCAGTAAAAGAATATTTTAGAGGCAACTGTTTTACATTATGCGTAGCAAAGTTAACCAGTGGTTTACACTTTCCAACAAGACAATGAATCAAAAACAGCAACAGTGGTTAAAGACTTTCTAGGGTGCCAATCAATAACAGTCTTGGATTGGTCTATTAAAAATTTGTGGTAGCGTGCGAAGCAATTGGTGGCCGAAACGTGTTAGTAAATTCTAACGACAACTTGAAACAAATTAATCTCTTCAATGCCAAATCGACGTCGGGATATTATTGCGGCTGAAAGATTACATGTGACAAAAACAATGTCTCAATTAATTATAATTAGCTCCATTTTAAAATTTATTGAAAATATTTCTAATATTTATCTCACAATCTACACGTATGATTTAAATATTGCTGCAAGTTCCTATTGTATTAAAAATAAGTAATCAAAAATCTCAATTAACATAATATCCCTTGAGTATCTTTAATTGTGTGACCACCATTGTATATGTAATTATTTCATATACGGGCATATGTGATTAAATTATTATTTACTGTAGTCTAAAAACTATTATTAATTGCACTATGGGCGACATAATTATTATCATTGTCCGCAAATAAACGCTGGTTATATACGATGACGTAAACAGGATATCAAGCGTCAGCCAACGGACGTCGTTTCCGGCTTCCAAACTACATCCGCTTTCACCTCCAACCGACAGTTCAAATAATTAATGCGTTTCACTGTAAATATGTAACAAAGTTTTGAATTTAACACTTTAGTCTTGTTAATAATGAATATCAATTCTTGAACTACGTACAAATATTGCATCTTGATGATTAAAAAAAACATCATAAATAAAAAAAGGGGAATTGTAGCAATTCTATTAACATTGCTAATATTCTGGTTAACCACTCCAACTGAGCTGAAAATGCTTGTCCCGGGAGATGGTTCACGGCAACAGTCTAATGGTGGATTCGAACCTACGACCTTAAGTTTCGCAGGCCCATACCCTAAACAATTAGGCTATCGACGCTTCAAACTCATCGCCTCCCTTTTTATCATGTTCGCTTTATGCAAAGATTATCGCACTAAAACTATTACAGTTTACAACATCTTCATTTAATTTCAGGGTAACCAATAGCAATAATATAAAGCTGCATACAAGAATACAATTGCAAAAGGAATATTTCTTAGTGTTATGTACGTCAAGTAGATTAAGTTTCGCGGTTAGAAGTCGAGCACACGACCCCTCAAATTAAAAGACACTATAACCATATACATATTTATACAAGTTACTTATAGTTTAAATTGACTTTGATTTTCACGGAATTGAGTCACTTGCACAGGATATGTTTTAGCTTTTTTTTAATAATATAATTTAAAAAAAAACAATTTTTTATTAATGTTATAATATTAACTAGTTTAAATGAATAGATGTTTTTTTTTATTGCATTGAGAGTTCAAACCAGCACACAGTTCACCCGATATTAAGTGATTGCCGCGGCCCATGACATCTACATTCAACCTTGACAAATAATCATAATCCAGATGCGTTGTCACCCTTGAGAACTGAGATGGAATGCCTCGTCTACTACTAGTAATAAAGGCCTCCGGATCCCTACACTTTCCAGACGAAACACAGCAGCGTTATGCCGGTATTTTGTGACTGCGTGGTCCTACCCCGGTCGAACTGACCCATTCATTCTGCAGTTAGAAACAAACTCTACCAAAATGAAACAATTAACGCGATTTCAATATCAAAAATTTTAAAAATACTATAGTTAAAAAAATGTGTAGGGAGTAAATGAATAAAAACTGAAAACTGAAGGAACAAATCCACACCCAAAAGGGGATTTATTTTCTCGATCTATAAGTAATAATAAATAATAAATTAATTATTTATATTATACATAAATATATATTTATATATATACACACATATATGCAGCCGTTAGCATATGCAAAAACGACTCGTCTTCATCACCATTTTCCTTATATCCAGTTAACGTATGTGCATTAAGATTGGCTGAAGGTTCAGTTCAGAGTGACGTGACATGAGCGCGTAGAAAGATAAAGAAAGGTTCTTGAGCGGCAACCTAGGATTGACATTGTGGGACGAACCCCCACTAGATGGCCGCCGACGATCCGCGACCTATGTAAGTTTGCGGGAAGTCGATGGATGCAGGTGGTTTAGGACCGTGTCCTCTAACCAGCACACAGGCCCCTCAGTTCCGTGAGCCCTGTGTCCAATGAAGCTGTAAGTGCCGCATAGGCTAACAGCATCAACATCAACAGAATCTAGATGGGATCGTGTTTTGTGGCAAGCTAAGTCTATGTTCAATAGTGGTATATTGAAAGGCTGTGATGATATTAATGAAAAAATGTATACGTACTTATAAAATAAGTGTAAACGCTTTGATCCAAAAACAAATTATTTGTAAGGCGATCCAGCGTTCAGATACTACAACCACACATAGATTTACATAAATTTTCATACATACAAATTACGTGGGAACCAGCCAGAGTTTAGATAGTGATCCGAGTCGAGGTTTCGTACCTCCTTATGAGGGGCCCTCAGATCGTATTATCACCCTCCCCTCTGTTGTCGTCGACGTTCTTCATCCGCAGGGGTCGGAGTACAGCGGTGGTGTAGCAGCAGTCTCCGCGCCAGCTTCGCAACATCGTCGTAACTCAGCGGGCCTCCCGCTCGCGAGTCTGATTAGATAAAGCTGCATAGGTCTCTGGACCAACAGCAATACTCATACACAAAAAAAAACCAGCCAGAGGTTGCAAGAAAAAAGCAATTATAATATTAAAATATAATTTATTTGAAATTAAAATATTACAAAATTACTATTTAACTAATTACCGAGTCCAGTTCGAAGTTTGAATCTTTGATTATGCAAAATGATATCGCAATAAGGTATACTGCACAGAAAGCGCGTTGTGCTGATTCAGTGCCTCGTGCCATCGCGTAGGTGTCAGATGCCGTAGCAACGCAGCAGATTCTACAGACTAGGGCTTCATAACATACACGTAAACATTAAAATATACATACATAAATATTAACTTCGGAACCTTCTTTGTGAAATCGTTTAAAATAGTTTACGGTCCACACATATATAAATCGTTTATATAAATAAAAAATAAACTCTGTGGTTCATTTAAACGACCACAAAGCCAAAAAGGCTGTTGGTTGGCTCTCTGCCAGTATGCCCACATGGCAGTAATTCTTATCCCGATAGTTGTACCTTTAATAACTTTGGGGGTAGTTTTAAGTATTATATTGCAATAAATATATTTTTGTGATGGGTCTTATAATTTTAGTTGGTTGATCTTTGACGTCTTTGGTTTCATATTTTGCTTTAAGTAAATCGTGCGGTGACGTATGTTGTGAGAATATTTAGGAATATTAGAATTACCTTTTTTATCACGGTGTTCTTCTGAGCACCATAGCTGATGAATATCGTTTTATATTAAGTTTAAATATTGATTACATTTTGTGGCTCTAAGAGGAGTTCAACGTGCACCCGGTTTATTTGATGATAAGTGATGTTTGTGGCCCTTAGTTTTATTTACATCCGTTCACAACAAGTCAAGGTATACATTCATTGTCTTTCCTGAACATTAAAATGGAATGCCTCATTTCTTGCAAATCGATCTCCGATCAAATGCAAAACATAGCAGGCATTTCAACAGTGGTAGAACTACGCTGCAGTTTATTTCTAGCCGTAGAATGAATCGGTCAGCTCAACCGGGGAAGGACCATGCCCTCATAGAACACCAGTGCGAAAAAGCATCATAATACTGCTATGATACGTCTCGTGAGTGTAAGTATCCGGAGATCTTTATTACTGGTGACGAGGCGTTCCATCTCAGTCCTCAAGGGTGACGACGCATCTGCATTATGATTCCTTGTCAAGGATGAATGTAGATGTCATGGGCCGCAGGAGTCCATCAGGTGAACTGTTACTCTAAAAGTCATAAAAAGCAGGGCATACTGCTATTTAACTGTATTCTGTGAGGGCTTGGAATTCCACCGGTCAAGCTGTTCAAGTCGTGACGTATTTCAAATCTGGCTTCAGCAGGGCTCTATCTGATTGTTAAAAATTTAATACCCTTATGATAAACAATAAAAATTGTTGTTAAAAGTAATAAGACGGGGGGCGTCACTAAATAACTCACGTATAGCGGCGAAGTTTTTGTCCCTCCCGTATAGAAAGAATTACCCGGCCCATACGTTAAGGGAGTCCGTCGACCATCTGTCATGTTCTCGGCGATAATGTCACGCGTGTTTACCCGGGGGGCGGTTTATTAAATATAGTACGTGTCTAACAGTTTGCTATGTCTATGGTAGAAGGAAATGGGAGGGTTTAGGTGTATAACTCGTAGTTTCATAGGCTCAAGTATAACTTTCTTCTTGATATTAATACAGAAAAAGATTGGTTTGTTTATTTTTGTGATATTATAGTGACAGACCAGAACAAATTTCATTTCATTGCATTTAATTCCTGCGACACCCGCGTTCATTCTCGATAGCGAAGTTAATACGACGATGTTTTATACTGGTATTCGGTAATGACGTAGGTTTGGTTATATTATATTAATATACTATTATATACATCACGTAAGCTTTTCTGTCGCCAGCGGTATTTCCGAACCGATACGACGTAGGGACCTTCAAGAAAAGAGCCTACATCTTTCATAAAGTCCGGCAACGCATTTGCGACTCCTCTGGTATTGCTGATACTCATGGGCGGTGGTGATCACTTACCATCGGGTGGAGAGGCTTGCTCCTTTGCCACCTATTAATAATAAATAAAAACTAAAATTGTTTTACTTAAAATAAGGCTCAATCTTGTACTATGTGCTGTAAAATTAGAAAATAAACGTTATTATTATTTGTTATCCATTCTCAATATAGAGTCAATGCACATACATACGTTGTTGGAGTGAGATGTATTGTTTCACTACCAGTACTCAGGTTTCTGAATCCCTACAAGGGTTATAGGTCGTGGCACATAAGTCTAGCGGTGAACGAACCGTGGAGGGGATAGCTGCGTACTATCGCGAACGCAAGAGTTCATTTCTACTAAATGATTACGAATAAAATGTATTTGTTAGTACTTTTTTAAGTCTAAGCTAGTTCATTTAAGCTAGTTATATAATAACATCATCATCATCAACCCACTAATATCATAAATGCGAAAGTTTGGATGTTTGTATGGATGAATTTAGCACGGACATAGATTATAGTCTGAAAGGCTACTTTTTTACGCGAACGAAGTTGCGGGCGGAAGTAGATTTTTTTATTAATTACAAATGTACAGAATGTACATTACAGTGTTCGACTTTCCACAAAAAATACGTGACAATTTTTATTTAAAAAAAAATTAGAATTTAATTTTGTAAGCGACTGTACACCAGGTGCGCGGGGCAGAGTACGACTGGAGAGCCAATAAGCGCTTACGCATGGCCGCCAGCGCCCCCTTGACTCCTCGGGGATACCTTATTTTCGACTTCTGCGCATTAACGATCAACGCTAGACTTATTTGCCGCAACTTATACAAGATATTAGATGGATGCAAAATTGTGATCGTATTTCCTGTTAATCTTCAGGACAAGATGGACAAGCTGTAAATTGAATGTGGATAAATCTTTCAATCGATATTTAACGTTAGTCTGTCCCAAGTTTATTTATTTATTTCAACAAACTAATAGTATGTTAGATTAATATTACATAATCCACCTTAATGCAAATAGATCTTCTAATAATCTAAGACATTAAAGAACTTATGTTATACAAATAGAACTTAAATATTTTAGTGTATCCGCATGTAACACGTGTGTTTGCGTGACATAAATTTAATATTACGTTTAAATATTTCACTATTAATTTGTTTTAACTACAGAATGAATGGGTCAGCTCGACCGGGGCAGGACCTCGCCCACACTCAATACTAACGTAAAATAGTAGCATATTGTTTCTGTGTTTCGTCTGGTGAGTGCAGGGATTCGGAAACTTTTATAACTGGTGACGGGGCATTCCATCACAGTCCTCATGGGAAGCGCATCTGCATTATGATTCCCTTGTAATGGATGTATGCAGATGTCATGGGCCGCAAGAATCCCTTACCATCAGAATGTGTGCCCGTTTGTTATTGTCAATGATATTTAAAAAAATACCCGGGTAAATACTAGTGATTATTTGTAAAATTCAATCTTACAAAGCCACCTCTGTTTTACTATAAATTAATATTAAGCGAAACGACTTGAGTTGAGAGGCGTCTGATGAATTTTTGATCACGAAACGCGGTTTAAGTCTAGCTCGATCTTTGTTACGTAGTATATAGATGTAGTCATGTCGCAGTTATAAAGTAGTTGTAGTAAATATACGTCATCTCATTTAGGGGTTGTCCGCGTTTTCCAGAATACACGCGTGATTAACAGTATAGCGCTACTGTTTAGTAAAAGTAATAAGGTGGAGGCTTTATAACTGCGATGGCACATTCTATCTTAGGCCTAAGGTATGTGTACTATGAGCCAGTAACCATCAGGTGAACAGTTTCCAATAGTTTTCAGTCCATTATTATCGAAAAAAACATTATGTACGTTACTGTATTACTTTACACTAAGCTTGGGCTCAAATGAGATAGTCTAGTGCGTTGTTTCTTTACCACGAAAAACCAATAAGGTAATTATTACAACCCCTTTCACATTAAAATTGTAATAACTCTTTAATTAATAGTTTATTAAACAAAGCTATTTTTTCAAGTTATTATTACATGGTAATATTTATTTTTATAAAAATACATTAAAAATCATTGCTTTAATAAACGAATCATTTGTATATCTCGTCTTTTTTATTGAGGATAGAGAGAGTACAAACCCCTTTAATAACAAACGCCCCCAGTACCCAGGGGTCGCGACCACCAGTTTGAGAAACAATGGTCTAGTGTTTGTTGTGTTTAGTGTGTAGTTAGATTGTCGGACTTGACTTATAGGTACCAGTTTTAGTGTCTTATATACTTGTACCAATGGAACTCATTCATTTCTCTTCTAAAAATGATTAACTAACTATTGTGCCATATTGCTGAGGAAATATCAAAGTAAAAACCCTTTTACATAAAACTCAGATTGTATAACCCCGTGTATAAAGTCTCTATCACCGAACAAAGGCTGGCAATTTAGGACAAGCTCATAAAATACCGGTGCGTGAGCCGGAAATATCACGGGAAAACATTTAGTACCACGGGAAATACACTGGAAATTTACTGGAAAAAAATGTGAAACATAGTGGAAAACATCGTGAAAGATACAGCGAGATTACGGAATAAAGTTTGAGGGGGTATAAAGATGAAAATACGCCAACGTATGAGCCGACACGGATCGTGGGGATTAGGGAACACGGTTTAGGAGTACGTGCCTGGATTATATTCTTGTTACTGAATGTTGGAGATAAGTGTACAAGTTATTTTGGGAGAAAGATTATAGAGAGATATATATTGCATAGCCCACAAATGAACCGGGACAGAAATTTTGAGTTTAATATTAGTTTTAATTATTTTTTTATGATAAACTAAGGATGACAAACGATACGACAACTCCTCGTAAATAACTACAATCCATAAATATCTGAAATATCAACAAACATTGAAGATTTTTGACGCTTCGATCGCTGTGGACTGAGATGTAATGAAACATATGCGTGATACCCATTAACAGGAACGTTTGATTTCATAGCTTAGTTCAATCTAGATTTGGTGGAAAGATTTGTACATATTCACTAAAGCGAGCTAAGGGTGCGATTAATGTAAATCAGCGAAATTTGAAACTGAGTAGAATTTTTGCGCAGAGCGAATCTTCCTTGCACATCTTGCCCATTCCACAAAATATCCTCCAACAAAGCTAACTGATGTATATTTTGCTAGTAAGCTACGAATGCTTAACCTTGCACTTCTCTGATGGAAAAGCATGAAAGGGTTAGGCTGAAATCGAACTGCGCGCTGCAGTTAGACACCAATTTGCTATCACAAATAAGAATGCCTTGATATCCTGCTGGTCGATTTCTACTACGGCAATATCATATAATTGAACACTATTATATACAATTATTTTTTTATTATAACAAAAATGTTTTTAATAAATTGTAATCTACATAAGACACCAATAATTTCTTTTTAAAAAAAATTAAACCTAGAGTGCCAAAATACCTAACTGAAAGGGAAAATACAAACTCTTTAAATATTAATTTGTTTCAATAGAATGCACCATGTAATGTTTTTGTGTTCGATACATTCTTATACAAATAGCAAAACGTACTATAATATAAATATATTATATTATAATATTTAGTGTCTTACTTAAATATTATATATATGCCCTCACTACCACAATTAAGACAAATCGAACCTCTCACATATACCTAGTCAGGCCACTTGTTTTATAATACGCAACAGTCCTAGCGGGAATCTTCATTTCTCGGGATAAGATTTTTTGCTTCCTAATGGGGTTTCGACGAATTCTGGCTTTAACAGCATTAACAGCCTTTTTCGGTTGTGACAGCACGGGGCCGCTCAAATCTTTTCTGCTCTTCGACAGACGAAGTGTTGTTGTATCTATTGATAGTACGAAATACGAACATATGGCTGATACCAAGCTTTTGAAGTGTCTGGAATATAACCGACCGCTACACACCTTTCCATATTGTAATTTGATAATGAACACGAAAAAATATGTGAAATGACGCGCAAAATCGAAAGAAGTTTTTAAATTTAAATTACGTGATCCAAATTCAAAATAATTAAAAAGAGAAAAGTTTTTATGTAATAGTATTTATATAGCCAGACTAGTTATTAAAATTTATTAAGCCGTTTCGTTCGGGGTACCAAAGAAATAAACATACATTTTCAATATATACATAGATATATTTGTATAATCCTCCTTCTGAGGCATTCAGTTAAAAATATTGATAAACATAATTATGTATATTATTTGTGTATAGACCAGATATTTGCAAGTTAAGCGCGCAAATTTTTTGCAGCCCCAAGTGCCAAGTGCGTCTGACAAGATCCCAGCCAGCTAAATCTCGCCAGGGTCTGTACATTGAATTGATTTACTGCCTTTCGCCAAGTTATGCGCCATTAACGGAGTCCCATTTACTTTACACATTGTTTGCATATGCTCACTTTATTTCTTGTTGAGCTCTGACATAGAGTTTCGGTGTTATTATAACGTGTTATGTAATTCTTTTAAAGGTTAGTCGTGTGGGTGCGATATATTTTTGTGAACAAGTAGGCGCGCTTTTATAAATTTACTGTCTCGTCCAATCAGATTCAAGTGCTCTGTCAAAACTTTACTATAGGATTACCACTATGAGGATTTAGTGATTGACCCGTAATTATTAAATCCTGAAAAGTGCTCTTGAAGCCACACCACGACGCCTTTCTACACAGTCGCCGGAAGCAGGTGCCTATCGATGTACCATTAGTGTACTACACGACGAATAACTCTATATTACTCACTGTGCTCCCGCCCTGCCCAAGGGGAGCCCCATCCCCTTTCAAGAGTTGGCAGGTCGAAGTGGTTCGTTGGGGTGAGGCCGCTGTTTAAAGCGAAGATAATGTAGAGACAATATCTTGTTGGAGGTTTAAAATGCATAATACCACTGACGTACAACGCTGATATTAGTCCCCACTGCCCTATCAGGTTACCCAACTTTTTATATACACTATGTCATACCATCAGATGTGAACAGTGTGCTTGTTTGTCACCCTTAGTTTTAAAGAAAGCAGTAAGCTACAGACCATATGTTAATCTCACAGTTAGGAGTAGACCTCCCCTCTGTAGCGTGTTTGCATATTCCACCACGCAGCTCTGATCTCATCGGCTGACTTTACATGTCTTCTAAACATTTTATCTTTACTTCTTTCTCAGACATGGAAGTTTCCTCAATATGTTGTCCTTCACTGTCAAGCATGTGGTAAATTGGCGAGGAAAATTGCACAACCACAAATCTACCTATCGCTATTATCGGCTTCTATTATAGTAAAGATATAACTTTAGTTTTCTTTCTACAATAATGAACAAGCTTGTTCAAGACAGATACTGTTCTATAATGCGTGCGGTCGTAGCGGTAAAAGCTACATGGAAGTTCGTTCAGGAACTTAGTTTAATGGTTACGTTTAACCGTAAGCTATATCCGTATCTAGATTTTAATAGTTTGGATAGACATTAAAGAGCTATTTTGGCTTTAAAGCGGAATTAGATAAATTTATCTATGATAATATATCTTTCAGATTTCAAAAATAAGGTTGAATTTCCTATATTCAATATTTCAAATCAAAAGGAAAGATACGTATTAACTGAATAATAGGTTATTGAATAGATCACGATCTCATATAATATTTGTTTATAAGTGGAAAACAAAGCTGAGTTTTAAGACTTAACAACTAGCTATGAAATATTCGATCTTAGTCTAGTGAGTGCAGATAGAATAAATAATACTTACGTAAACTTTTAAAAACAATATACGTAATTTGTAGTAAGGTAGAAATATACTTTTGAACACTACATGAAAAGTCCTATAAATGACATCCATTTTGTTGTGTTTGAACATTTTATGTGGCTCTTATAATTTTTGTAATTTGACTTTGGGATTTTTTTTTGGATCACTGATTTAGTTTTGTTTAGTTTACTTTTAAAAAATATATTGTATAAATTTATTCAAACACAATTTTATTGTTAATGAATAAATAAATAAATAAATTGAGAATAGACGTAAATGAATGTTATATAATTTCTGTGTGAAGAACAAAAGAGTGAGGAAACACAAAGGAATGACACGAGTGTTATATAACTGATATTAATATTATTTGGGGATATATTATTTTCTTATTACCTATTATTATTGTTTTTATTTTTTCCCGTATGAATATGTATGTTCTTATTACCTATTATTATTATTTTAATTTTTTCCCGTAATAATAATTGTATGAATTTAATGTATGTAATCAATTAGCGTCACCACTACACCTACTGTTTGTATTAGTAATAATTGTAGATAAGTCGGAACATTAAAAAAATATAGTAAGTTAGAAATGTAGTATACGTACGTATGTTCAATTTACTGTTTAAGTTATAGCGTGACATCACCAAACGGCCCCAACGGAAGACCAGCGCTGTTTGTTTGTACCCAGCATATGTTGAGTTGAACTCTTTTTTAATACATTTTCAATAAATGTATTAAAAAAGAGTTGGGACCATGTATGTAATTAATGCATATATGTTAGTTTTCTTACGAATAAACAATTTTTTCTTCTTAAATTTTATGGACACAGGTATTAGTCAGCACCAGGAACTTTTCATAATCACCCTCTGGTTATATATAAAAGCAGTTGAATTGAGGCTAGGTACTAACTGTACCGCAATAGACTGGCTTATTGAACACACCAGAATATTTTGGTGCAGTCCCAAAATTGTATTGATAATAATTATATATTAATTACGCTATTACTGAAAGAATCAATTGTAGGATACAGACGATATATATACACACACACACACACATATATATATATATATATATAAACCCCTGATGATGATTATTATAACAAATTTTTGACTTTAGCTTTAAAACGTAATTAGGATCTAATCGCAGACATTTAAGTTATTACAGCTGTCATTTTAACCTTGTCTATTCAATTTGTGCAAACGAAGGTTCTAACTACGAAAGTCAATCAACTGAGTGTTTTCATGTTAGAAAATAATATTTCATAGAATCATTACATTTATTAATGTATTAGACTAGTCTCTAAATATACTTTTTCAAATGTCAGTAATAAAAGAATCTCTTCACCTAGTGTTGCAAGCAGTTTATAACGGAGCAAGTAATGTGACCGAGACGATTACCGGGGAACCAAACCTTCGCAGAATGAACACCGTGGAATAGTATGAATCGTGGTATGTATGGTAATGAATAAAGGTATCGCATTTCCTATCAATCCTCAGGGTTGATAGGTGCACTGTGTTTGTTACCTGATGGCAATTGATATCTGTCGTTCATAACTTGCTTGCTTGACATGCTTTTTTTTATGGCTGATTATTAGCCCAAAGGCTTTTACAGATTCATCGGGTTGATAGATGGCCGAGCGCTTGGGTCACTCTGCCAAGACCTTCATTAATGGGTAACCAGCACAAGGGTTCCCGAAAGGCAGCCTCAGCCTGGACCGTTACCCTGTGCGCGAAAGCGACTTACTCGAGGTTGCCCGAGAGGGCCGAAACTCGGCTCGGTCAGTTGATTCTGAGGGATTAATAAATAAAATTGCATAAAACAACAATATTTATTATTTAATTTTCTCTTCTCACTCTCTTACACAAGTTGATCGCGTTATATGAGCGCCTCTTTAGGCGCGTTGGGGGTAAAATGAACGTTACGGATGAGCGCGTAGCTAGTTACGAAAACGCAACACCATGAAATTAGCCACTAGATTTTGTTGCAGTTCCGAGCTTATGCTACTAGCTTTAATTTTAATTTAACTAGCTTTAAGAGGCGTTAATGACGATAGATCGCTGGCGATTTTGGCGATAAAAAAAAGCTTTAAAAATTTCAAAAATGACTGAGTAATTTTTTATTTATTCAATTCTTTTAAAAAAATTAAATTAAAACAATTTTGGAAAAAAGGTGAAGTAAATATTATAGATATTGATCCAATACATGGACATGGATATCTGGGCATAGGTCTCTAGAGAGTGTTGGAGTATAATCCACTACGCGACATTGCGGATTGTCTTCATGTATTCAATTTTTTTTTTTTTTTTAACCTACAGTGGTTTCCTCGATATGTTTCCTTCACCACAACCAAATGTTAAAATGTATTAATATCCACCATCTTAAATTATCTTACATTGCTTACGTGTTCACTTCGCCAAAGAAGCTTTGTACGCGCGCTAAGTACGCCCTTTTTTTATTTTTCTCCTTATTTTCCATTAACACCGCACACTGTACGATCGCAAAACGACCACACACGAACGCCCATTCAACATTGTGCTAACGCAATTAGTTGCTGTTTTACGATGTTCAAATTCACGAGTCGCCTCGCCGCTCCATGTTATACATAAGTACAAATAAAGTTACGTTATATATACATATCCCTTTATGTATGTATATGATATGGGTGAATGTAATATTTTTTAATTCCGCGTCCATCCACTTACGGACGTCACAATAAATGGAAATTTTGCAGACTTATTAAGAATAGATGATAATACAATAATTTACGTTTACCTTTTTTTTTTCATTGTGATATGGGTAACAAGAACACAGATTGTGAATAATTCCATTCGGCCCATAACACATACACTCATCCTCCATAAGAATCACTGTGCAGATGCGACTGCCTATGGACTAAAATTGAATGCCTCGTCACCAGTAATAAAGTACTCCCTTCACTGACCAGACGAAATACAGCACCTAATGATATATTGTGAGGCCATGGTCCTTAAGAGAATAAAGTCAAGAGAATAAAAAAGAACGTCCGGACGTTCGAATAATCTAATATTTTGCTGACGATAACAATACAATAGTTTCATCAAGTCACCAGTAATAAAGTACTCCCTTCACTGATCAGACGAAATACAGCACCTTACGATGATATTTTGTGTGGCCATGGTCCTTAAGAGAATAAAGTCAAGAGAATAAAAAAGAACGTCCGGACGTTCGAATAATCTAAATTTTGCTGACGATAACAATACAATAGTTTCATCAATTAGACGCTTTGCAGATGGAGCAACTATTGCAGCAACCGTCACTTGTCAACTAGCTGTGTGTACATATATGTATACCATCTCAATCGAATTGCGCACACAGTTTTCAGTTGCTGCGATCGGTGTATAAATTAGTTTCAAAACTGTAGAATTTGCGGACGATTGCTGTCAATAATTTCTCGTTATTAACGCCGTCGACGGCGGCAACGTAATGAAATGATAACAAATGCTGAAATCCAAAAGAAATTGGAAGATTATTTTTACTACTTGTAATCTTAACGATATTTCCTAACTAGCCATCACGGTACAGGTTTTTCTAGAGCGAAGGCTGCAGTTAACTCCAAGTGTGAATAAAAAAGGCTTTGGATATTTTTTTTTCTTCTAAATGTGTTAACTTTTTATCTCTGTGTATCTCTAACTGTGATAAATATTTTTTTCTTTTTTTTTTACTTCTACCATATCTTCATTCTTCCATCATCACACTGTACCTTGTACGTAGATTGAATGTCAATCTATGAGTTACTTTTATAACAGAGTTGTAGTTATAAAAGTAACTCACAGATTCCCATCAAATTGCGGCAACAGTAAACCGGGCCATTTGGTTCTAGCAACTGGCAACTGTTAAAAATTTGATTGTCGCCTCAACTAAAGTTGCTCCATTTGCAAGGCGCTTTTACGTACTTTTTAAAACTAAAAATTATTCTCATACGGACCGTGCATGAAGTATGCAGACATACTTGCACTATATGTGTTTAAGATCTCGCTAGGACTCGCATTTTAATTTATACCCCCAAACAAAGATGGCGTCGTCTGCATTTGATAACGGCCTCTTGAGACCGGGTTCAAGCAAACGGTTACACACGCGCTCGTTAGGACTGTCCTTTTGTGCTATATCAGCTTATAAAGATGTTTTGGTTTTAGTATTTTATACTTATATAAAAAGTTATGTCTACATCTTATTCGTACTTTTTTTTCTCATGTATTCGATAACGATTAAAGAATTTCAGTTTTATTTAATCGTTATATTTCAAAAAGGAATATGCAGAGATCCTTTCTCTCCTATACTATACTAAGACGTAGCTCTACCGATGTAAAATGTGGCCTGAACAATAGATGTATGTATAGAACTTTCCTGCGTATCTGTCCAAAGCCAATATTAGTATAAGTAGCATTAGTATTATTAATCTATAATTAGAAGATCAATTAATAATTTATTAATTAGCTAAATTTAAGCTTAATTTGTAACAATAAAATTATTTTATTGTTACAAATTAAGCTAAATTAAATGAATAAATAAAATGGAAAAGGCGAAAATAGTTCGTTTCTACATTTAGTCTTTGTCTTGGGGCAAAACTTTCAGGGGCAGGTTATTCAACCGATTGTTTTTATTTCATTTCACCCGATGGCAAGGGTTCCCTCGGTCTCTTTACATGCCTATAAGATAGTCTTCGTCTTTATCATAAATCCTCAATTTCTGTTCCATTCAAACACAGCAGCTGTCCTATTTCTACATAGGTATGTTGTGAAAGCGTGGTATTTCTGCCGTCGAAACAACGTATTTATGGTACAGCCAATTATCAACTGCAGCATGGTTCCATCACGTAGGTTGTCAGGTTACTTCGAAATCATTATAGAACGTAGGACCAGTATAGGTCAGACCAAGTTTGTAGTTCCTTTGTATTAAATACATTTACGATTAGTTTCCAAAGACACTCAAGTTTCTCATAATTTTATTATTTTGTCTATCGTGCACGTGAAGGTTGCGGGTACAAAGTTAGAGTTCTTTGACTGAGACATGAAGCCTCAAAATAATATATTACCAAGGCAGCATTAATTCATTAGTCTGGATTGTTAATAGTTAAATTAACAATTAATTACCGTTTGAATTTGCTACTTATTTTTCAAGTTAGCTAATTTAACATTAATTAAATATTAAAAACATTTAGTTTATAGCTATGGTAAGTATAACGTGAATCGTTTGATAAGATCTAATTATTGAAATTATGACTACTAATAAAATATTTTTTTATAAAAGTATATAGTACAAAATACACAGTTAGCCCGATGATGATATATGCGGTCCATTTAACCTCGACGTGGAATCCCAATTCAGATACATTGTCAGTGAAGATCTCCAATTTCTTCCGCTCAACAGAAACACAGCGGTGATAAAATACTATTTCCCACTGGTATGCTGTGAAGTGTTATTTTGTTTAGTAAGTATTAGTAGTGTAGGTTTTTTATAAGTATACAGTTTATACCCGAGAATTTTATGAAAACAAAAGAAAGACATTTTGTCAACGCCGACATTTTTAATTTGCGAGTCACCAATTAATTATCAAAAGCAATAGCATATATACTAGATATGTATGTACTTCACACATGCACGCTTGTATTGAATTTTAGAAAATTGTATTGAATAAAAACGTTAAATTAAATAATAAATAAAAAAAAAAGTTATAATATAAATTAATATTCTATTTTATCTGATGCCTTATTTATGACCTCATAGGTCAAAAATAAGGCATCAGAAATAGTAAAATAAGCAATTGTGTATTGTACAACAGCAATAATTCTCCTGGTCGATTTTAACCACGACGACAACACAGCATATATTAAAAATAAAATATATATTTAAAAACACAATAAGGTGGTCCACTATCGGACCTCACGACGCAGTGCTGGATTTCATCCTTTTGTTGTGAACATCCCTCGAACCCTTTCATTATTCGTACAGCAAAGGACTGGAATAGTTTGCCCGCGTCTGTCTTTCCCTCCGATTACAATGTGGGTGTTTTCAAGAGTAGAGTGAACAGGCATTTACTGAGCTAGTGCGCCTTACCATCCAGGACTGCATTTCCGCTTAACATCAGGTGGGATCGTGGTCAAGCACTTGCTTTGAAAGTATAAAAAAAAAAGAACTGGGTAAAAAGGTGGCAACTTTGCCTTGTTCAGTTTTTATAGTATAAATCAATTTTTGACATTTCAAAAATGTACAATTTATAACAATAAAGTCTTATTTGTTTAATACATATTTTACTGCTTTTAGGGACGTTTAATAAGTAATTATTTTGCCTCAACAGTATTTATATTATAACAAATCAAGAGTAAATTTATCATAAAGTTTAGTGGCGCCATATTTATTCATTCTCTAAAACTCTAAAAGCATGGTATACTATATTTCCACGTACTTTTTTTTGAGAACATTAACAATGTTATAAACATTACAAATATTACGGTTAAGCACTCCAACTAATCTGAAATTGCTTGTGCTAGGAGATGGTTAGACAATAGTCTAATGGTGGATTTTTTTTTCTATTGACGCTTCGTAATATAATGACGATGAATTCCCACCCCGAGAATTAAGATGGAATTATTAGGTTATTGACGCTTCAAAAATTACACTCTCATAAATTATATACATACTATATGTATGTATAGATCGAAATAGTGTACAACAGTTTATTATAGAGCGCAAGTGGCAACCTTAACGTTTTGCAATTACGCAATCGTTCCGTGTTGTCCATATTCGTACAAAGCTAAAACTGTTTTTTACTTCTCATCGTCATAAATAATACCACCGTTATAAAATTCAGATATACCAATTACTATGATAAATACTCTTTCCGATAAAATGAGAGAAACTTTCAGATTTGCTCAAAATTACCATTCCATAACATTGTCACAACATTATTAGTTAACGATTACGGAATATTTTATCAACTTTATTAATTTCATTGTAAAGATTAGTACAAAATCTCTTTATATATTAATAATATACACGATATGAAGTATGCAATTTTACCCTCGTCATATATTAAAGTTGTAAACACTCTTTCATATTTTAATTTGCGCGACTGAACAAAAGATGGCGCTGTCTGCTCTCGACAGCGGCACCCTCTCGAGAAGCTTTGAGTTCAGGCTTTTTCTTTTGCGCTTGTTAGAGCTGCCTTTCACTGCTATAGTTGCTTATTATCACACCTCTGTATACGCCATAAGGCTTCGGCAGGGTTGCCAGTTGATATGGAAATAAAGAATTAAAAATTATGGAAAAAATTGTTTACATAAATGTGGTAACAAAACCTATGATATAATCTATAAATCTATGAAATGTCTGTGTTACAATAAAATGAATGGAGAATAAAAAAAGAAATGAGCAAACGAAGTGATAATTTACGTCACAATGTCAACTTATGTAAAAGATCCTTGTGAAAACGATATTATATTAAAAAGCATTTTTATTTCCATTATTGTTAGTGTGCTTCTGTCAGATTGCCGGTGTTAAAATATATTTTTTAATAAAAGTGTTGTGAAGGGTCACTCGCTTTATACTTTTTTTATTCATTTATCGTTGATGACATAAAAACATCTGTTGGAGACGTGGGATAAATTTGCTAGAAAAACAAAAAAATACCATTTTGACTATCATCTGTAATGTCATGTTTTATTTTACATTTTGTATCGATATAATAACAATGCGAAACATAACATCTAGTTTTTTTTATATCATTGAGCAACAAACGAGCACACAGTTCACCTGATGGTAAGTGATAGTAAGAAAGTTCTCCGGATCCCTGCACTCACCAGAGGAAACGCAGCAGCATTATGCTGCTATTTTACGCTGGTATTCTGTGAGGGCGTGGTCCTACCCCGGTAGAGCTGACCCATTCATTCTGCAGTGTAGGTCTACCACTAAAAAAACCTAGTGACTATATTTTTAAAAAGTAACAGCCTATATAATATATAAATCCTACTGCTAAGCAAACGAATAAATGAGCCTCTAGGGTGTTACATGTGAGCAACACACCGCGCGGTCCTATTGAGAATTGGAGGAATTCGTTTTCTTTTTTTTCTTCCCATCCCATTGAAGCGATCTCCATGCCCAGGATGGGTCGTATATAAAGATATGTATTCTAAAAATATAGATTCTAAACTTCTGGTAAATATAAGTTCTTATTTTCCTGTGTGTAAAATAATTAATAAAAAGACATATACACTATATTATACTAGCTGTTGCCCGCAGCTACGCATGTGTAGATATGTTTATATTAAAATAAAGCTCGCAGTAAAAGAACAAAAAAGCCGCGTAACGAAACCATAGCGCGATTGAGAAACGGTACTCAATGCCATCTATCGAGCTTTGATGAAAAGTTATTTATAATATTTTTTCCTTGACTTTACTATTATGGTTTCATGTTGAATGTCATGCTTCTTCCTTCAAAGGTGACGAACTTCCCGTATAAACTTTTAATCCCTTAGAGGTAAACTTTTGAAAAACACCATTACAAGTATACATTTATTTCTAAACAGAAGCAGTTATATGAAATTTCATATTTCTTACTTTGAAAATGACGAACTTCCATACAACCGTTCATTCCCTATTTTGCCCCCTTAGGGTTGAAATTTCAAAAATCCTTCCTTGGTGGATGCTTATAATATAAAAGGCATCAATTTCTACAATTTCAAGTTTGTAGCTCCAACGGTTTAGGCCCTGCGTTGATGAATAAGACATTCAGTCAGGATAAGTAAAATCACAAATCATTACCCTTTAAATATATATATATATATATATATATATATATATATAAATATATCTGTGTATTTGTAAGCTTTTTACTTATTTAGGTTCATGACCCTTCGCAACCGTATAAATGTAATCGCACGTGACTCTACCCAGCCACTGGCAAGGTTCCACGTTCATTTGAAAGCTAAATCGTATAATCCAATATCTTACAATATCTAATTCCGGTTAGTTAATCTTTTGTGCATTGATTTATTAATACATTTAATGTTCAACCCATTGAATTTACTGTTCAATGTTTACTATGGATATTTTACGCTTAATAATTATGTTCTGTAAAAGGAAAACAGTTTTATTTTTTATATTTACATAGAAAAGTCTAATTCCAGCAGTAATTAGCAGGATAGATCGGGTGAAGGAAGAACAGTTTCACCGAATAGCAGTATTAACGACCGCGTAAGTGGTGTTTAGTGTACCTAGACGTTGCGTCGCGGGTACTAGGGTCGATTCCCAGTTGAGAAACAACATTTGTTTATCACAAATTGTTGGTTTTCGGGCATGGGTGTGTTGTGTGTTATGTCCCGTATCCCTGACACTGCATCTGAAATTTCCTCCGATCGATGCTTACCCATTACATGGGAACAGAGAAGGGGACGACGATTGAGGGACTATGTGTTTGCGCAAATGTTTACGGTACTATAAATTAACCTCCGCAGTTGATGTGTAGCCGTGGACATAATCCACCAGGAGGACATCATCATAGTAATTAATCTACTGCGTTTCTTGTGATGATAAATATACTAGAAAGTAAGGTAAATCAATTTTTTTTATTTATTTATTAGGTTTAGCAACATTTGTTTACGCTGATCACGTACATATTAAATTACTAATATGTAAATACTATTATGTACTTCAAACTATAACAACCTAATATACAAATATGAAAAACGGCTAAGATAAAGATATTTTTTATTTATGTTTTAAGAAAGAAAATTCATATAAATAACATTAAGGTCATAATCGATACAACTTCTTAGAGTTATTCTGTCGAGAAATTCCATCTCATAATACTCGGGGGTGGGAATTGATTGTCATTAAATTACGAAGCGTTAATAGAATTATTGTTTAGGGTATGGTCTGTGAAACTTAAGGTCGTAGGTTCGAATCCGCCATTCGACTATTGTCGTAAAGATGGCACAAGCGTTTTAGGCTTAGTTGGAGTGGGTCACCAGAATGTTTTAGTAATTTTTTTATTGCATTATAACAATGGTTGAGCTACACTGCAGTTTATTTCCAGCTGCAAATGAATGGGTCAGATCGACCAGGGTAGGACCACACCTTTATTGAATACCAGCATAAAATAGCATAATGTTGCTGTGTTTCGTCTGGTGAGTGCATGATCCGAAGACCTTTATTACTGAGGACGAGGCATTCCATCTCAGTCCTCAAGGGTATCAATGCATCTGCATTATGATTCCTTGTCAAGGAATGTAGTACATGTAGATGTCATGGGTTGCAGAAATCACTTACCAGTTAACTGTCGTTTATTACTCTCGATGTAATAATAATAAAAAAAACTAATTGAAGATAGACTGAAGATGTATGCGGGGGAGAAACCACCATAAGGTTTGTTACTCTTAATGCTAAAAAATAGGAGAAAAATTTGTAAAGTGACTCATAAAGGAACGTTGCTCCCAGTTTATCGCAAAAAAAAAGTTAACACATCAGACATTTAATACGTCGGGCACGAGAACGTTAGACCGCATAAGTGACTCTGGTTTAAAACAATCAAATAGTTTATTTGCCAGAATATGGTACAGATGGTGTTACAATAGCTCATTAAGCGCACAAACATATTCTGTCACGTTTGGTGTGAAAATATTATCATGAATTTAAATTTAAAACCAATTTAATATTGTATTATCAAAGTATAACATGACAATATTGGTAGTCAATTACTTAATTTATTATTTCATTTAGATTTTCTAGCTTATCTTCCGGGGAATGTTTAGCAAATTATATAATCGATTTCTAAACAATGTCAAAGGTAATTTCTAATAACAAAAAAAAATTCTGAGGGAATTTTTATAATAAAGAATAACAAAAATTCCCAGATAAATTAAATACACAACAATTATACACAAACAATATTAAATTATTATTTGTATATAATATTCATGGTTTAACATTTTTATTATTTCTCTATGGATAACAAATCACTTGCGAGAAATTACAATTTAGAAATAGAAGATAAGTATTACGAGAATACAGAAGATAGATAATAAAAATAAGCGGGTGTCTACAAATTATTTTATTTTCTTATTTTTTTGTGGCAATCTTCCAAAATATGGCGTTTTAATATTTTTTTGTATAAAATGTTTTCATTTCTTTTATGTTTTGGGGTAAAGAGTTATACAATTTTGCACCCTCCATTATATTTTTCTAAATAGTTCTAATTTTATCCGAGGTAAGCGCAGTCTATTTTTATGTCTAGGTCGCAAAATGTTTCTAAAAATTTAGGGTGTTTTTTTACAAAGATATATATATCTAAGATGTATAAGTAGAGTAATGATAAGATTAAATATTTTTTACAACGTGGTTTGCAACTATCTAGGATGTATTCACCACATATTGCTCTTATACATTATTTCTGAGCTTTAAAGACTATCTGCCTACTGTAATACCCCATATAATTATGCCGTATCTCAGTATTGATGATATGTACCTAAACATGGTAGACTATCAATGCAGTGTTTGCGCCTAATTCTACTTAATACATGGACTAACCGACATGAATAATTAAAGCAATATATCATAAATTCACGCTTGACTCATAAAGAAATGAAACTTACAACGCGCATGTCTTATTCTTTTCGGCAACACTATTGATGAAATCTTTTTATTAATTAGGATGACAAACGAGCACACAGTTTATTAATTTATTTTTTATTTATTTATTTACTGAGAAAGATAAACCCATCAACAATATTAATTTTCCTTTTACACTTAAAATTTATGTTTACAAAATCTTAACGACTTGCCTTTATAGGTGTATACAAAATTAGTATCTTAAAATCTATGTATCTTAGGAAAATTATATTCATTAAATTAATATATTAATTAAAATTCTAAATAAAAGATAAAATAAGAAATAAATGACGTAACAACTAACAACTGACAAAAAATCGATAATTACGTACAATTAATTTTTGTTGTTCTTTTCTTTATTACATTGAGAGTAACAAACGAGCACACACTTCACCTCATGGCAAGTATTTTCTGCGGCCCATAACACCTACATTCATTCTTGACAAGGAATCATAATGCAGATGCTTCGTTACCCTTGGGAACTGTGATGCAATACCTTGTCACCGGTAATAAAAGTCTCCGGATCCCTATACTCACCGGACGAATCACAGCAAGCATTATGCTGCTTTTTACGCTGGAATCGTGTGAGGGCGTAGTCCTACCCCAGTCGAGCAGACCCGTTCATTCTGCAGCTAGAAACAAACAGCAGTGTAGCTCTACCACAAGCCATTATATGTCGCATATATCGATTAAGAGTAGCAGTTCACCTGTTGGTAAGCGATTCCTGTAGCCCATGACACACGCAATCATCCTCGGAATCATAATGTTGATGCGTTGTCAACCGTGAAGATTAAGACGGAAAATGCCTCGTCAACATTAACAAGAGTCTCGTGATGTCAATCGACCATCGATACTCTGCCTAATGTGAAACCATAAACGAAATCATTCAAAAGATTTTTGTTTCACCCGATGATACACGAATATTATATACATCAGTGTTAAGCTGGTATTCGGTGAGTGTTTGTTCTTAACCCGGTCAAAACCAGCCGTGCAAATAAAACATTCCTTTTAATAGTAATATAATAAATAAATTAAAGTAGAAATAACTTTTAATTTATTTCTACGTGTGCTCGGAGCGCCGACCGCGAGGAAAATAATGAGCTGGATAAAATAACTATTCTTGTGGTTCTTATTAAATCGTCTACTACCGGACACTTTAATTTAGTGCTAGAAATAAGTAGCTGCAAACTAAAAGATGGTGAACGTATTAAGCGTGATAAAGCCACGTAACAGTTATAAACTAGGTGTAACTTTTTACACTTTAAAGTATACTCGTTCCCCGGTTATATTGCTGTACGCTCATTAAAGTCAAATATTTTTCAGGATCCGGTGAGCGAATTGCATGTGAGGCATTCCATCTCAGGCTATAGAGCATGAAAAAGCATGTGCTTATTGAATACTTTGTTTAGGGAAGATGTATTGTAGATTATAGGCCGCAGGCATCACTTACGATCAGGTGAACTGTGTGCTGATTTGTCACCACTGATATTTTTTTTAATATATTTTATTATATCAGTATTTTTTTAATAGGGAATAATTCTGTTTATATGATCAGAAAAACACAGTGCATCTCTTAATTTCTTGAACAGTGCCTTACCAGAGTCCATTTCTTCGGCCTCACGTCCGCATAGATGCTCCTTCTGCCTTACACCAAGGAGAATGATTGTTTGACGACTGTACTTATTCGTAATGATACCAGCATGCCAGCGTGAAATAGCAGCATAATGCTGCTGTGTTTCGTCCGATGAGTATAGGGATCCGGAGACCTTTATAACTGGCGACGAGGCATTTCATTTCAATCCTCAAGGGTGACAACGCATCTGCATTATGATTTATTGTCAAGGATGACTGTAGATCTGATGGGCCCCAGGAATCACTTGCCATCATGTGAACTGTGTGCTCGTTTGTTGCTCTCAATGTAATAAAAAAGGGGTAATTCACGAAACTGTAAAAGACCATTAAAAATAAAATTACTTATAACTTTTTATAATAGAGGAGAGGCAAACGAGCATACAGTTCACCTGATGCCAATTAATTACCGTAATCCACGAGAACTTAGTTTACACTCAACAAAAACAACGTTGGTACTCCTAACTGGACTGAGAACGAACACCTCGTTGCCTGCAAGTGGTTCTTGTTCATAATCGACTATATCTCATAATTATAACCGTTACAAACAAATTTAGACAACAGATAAATATTACGAAGTACCATATTACCTTTAAACGCGCGAACGTTACGTCTCTAGTATGTACACTCGAACTACCCTCCATATTTGTAGATCGCAAGCGAGTATTCCCGTATATTTAATTATAAACATCATTAGACACGCGGTGCGCTCGTTCAAATTCTTAGCGACGTAATTACTTGCTATATTATGAAGCGGCCCATTCAAGGGTTGACGCTGCGCCCTGTACGTAACTCTAAAGTGGTGGAACCACTTTACCACAGTCCCCGGTATTTATTTCATAAGCCGGTGTACAACGATGTGAAAGAGCCAAGCATATTTAATTTGATGAAAAATTCGTCTGTTTAACAGAATATTTTTTTTTTATATAAAAACGAATTGTTTCCTTTACTGTCTCATTGTGCTTCCTAAATTTATTTTAAAGGCCTTGTTTTAATTTACATGCGTCATTCATTGCAATATTGAAAATACATAATTTTTAAGTTGTACTTCTCTCCAATGTAGTTTAGGATTTTTTTATATTTATTTATTTATTTACTCTTTATTGCGTTAACCTTAACAAAGTTCACGATGGGCGGACTTAATGCCAAAGGCATTCTCTACCAGTCAACCCAAGGTGTGGTGAGATATGTGTATGACAGGTTTAGCAATAAACTAATTAATAAAATAAAAAGAAAATAATAATAGATACACATATAGATATTAAATACATAATACATGTATGAATAAACAATATATATATACACAACATATACATATACATATATATATATATACACAATAGTATACAATACAATAGCGGTAGTTACCAATATACTCCATATGTGGATGATAAATTTATCTGACTTGAGATAACTGAAGTAAGTGATAACGAACCAAAGTAATAAACTATCAGAGTTAATAAACTATCACACATCTCTATTGATAGTAAGTTATTTAACTTCTATTAGTAATAGCCTAAATAGTAAAACTTATTATTCAGTCAAAGTCACAAATAACGCTCATTAATATGAAATATATTAAAATAAACGAATATTAAATTTCCTTGATTATTGCTTTATCTATGAGGCAAATATATATATATATATATATATATATATATATACAATATATATATAATATATATATATGCGCGAAAATCGCGTACGCTGATTAGCTTGTCATACGTAAACGCATTTCAATCGCACTCAAATCATAGTAACCTTGTCAATTTTTTTTGCTTGTTTATACAGAAGGCACTAGTTTAAGATTATTTGAAAAGCTATTTTTTACAATACAAGTATTAAAAGTAAATTTTAGTATCTAAAAAAAATGGATTGTTACCAAGCAACGGAAACGGTTTTACATTTATAACTAGGGGCGTGAACCTTTGAGAAACCTGGTTGAGCCGACCTATTCATGCCACTGCAAGATATAAGCTAGAGCGGCATTACGTTTGTAGAAAATACTAGTTGTAGATAACACAGAATTTATTAGCTTGTATTATACAGCTCTTAACTTAGATCTTAACTTAATCTAGACTTAACTAAGCTACTGTAATATCCTGAAGCCTTCCTTGCAAGTAATCTCCACATATTCCGAGGACTATGTAGTATTAAGCTTATGCAATACTCGTTTAAGCTTAAATTAATTTAAATCCTTTATTTCAGCCTTTATTAAGTTAATAAATTTAATAAGAGTGATAGAAAGTAATTGATTTACGAGTCGAGGGTTATTCCATTATTTATTCTATGTAGGGTGACAAATGAGCACACACTTCCTCTACATTCATCCTCGACAAGCTAACATAATGTCAATTCGTTGCTAACATGAAGCCACGTCACCTATAATAAGGGTCTCCCTGTTAGCCGGATCGCGTACAATTACAGTTATGCATTACGAAACAGCGTCATAAAGCAAATATCAACAGAGATAGAATTATAGGTAACGAGGCATTCCACCTTAGTCTTAAATAAAAAATCTTGAAGCTTTGTTGATAATGGATTGTCATTTCTGGTTGATTGGCAATCTTCCACTTGATGCTTCACGTGAAATATTCTGCTATGCCCAACTCTGTTGAATCATCTATCGCTAGCGGTGTTTCCAAACCGATACGACTTATAGATCTTCAAGAAAAGTGCTTACACCTTTCTTGAAGGCCGGCAGAGCATCTGCGACTCCTCTGGTATTGCGGATGTGCACGGACTGCTTGCTCGTTTGCTACAAATTCTATATAAAAAAGTTGTCATGGGCCAAAGTTACGATTTTCTATCAGGTGAAATGTGTACACACTTGCCACCCCTATTAGAAATATAATAAGTTGTATTGTATCATTCTCAATACGTATGCAAATATTAAGACTATTAAGACGTCTGAAAGCTTAGTTTAGTCTTAAAAAAAAAGATTTTTAAATCTAACCGCTAAACTATAAAGCATATATCATGAAAAATATTGTTCATTTTTAATTTCAAACGTTGAACGTAATGTTAGAACATAAAATAGGGCAGAATATAAAAAGAACGGTCGAATTGTTGATAAATCAAATAATATTCAGTTGTTCTATTGACTAAATTACTTATATTTTGGGCATTACTAATGGCCGCCTTTTAAAAGGTATCCTTTAAAATGCCTTTTTTACTTCTTGTTCGGCTTTCTGCTTAGAATTTGTAACGAACATTGTTGCCTTAGCAGTAGGGCAGTACAGTGCAGTTGTTTAATTATTATTGTAACATACTTACATTTTTATCATCTATATAATAAATTTGCCAAGCTGTGGTGACCCGTAAGTAATAGTATATATAATTCAATAAATCAAAAAAAATCATATCTTTAGTGTATCTTATTCATTGTTAAAAGTAATAAATTATAGTAAAATAACATTAATATTATGGGTCTGAAGTGTTTTTTATTTAACTAAACTACTGCTATTAAAGATTTTTTTTCTTTATTATTATTTATAACTGTTACGTAAAACAAAGAATCGTAATACAGATGCTTTATACCTTTGATGAGTATTAGGGAATATCCCATCACTGGTACTAAGTTAACAATAACTCTGATTTCTTTTATTCACAAATGTACGAGGTAAACTCTTTAACGCCGATAAAAACCGGCATAAAATAGTAATACTAAAATTGGTTATTAGCTCCCAATTTCCTTACGAATGTAAGCATATAAAAAACATATCTAAATTATTATTATCACAAATACGTCTCTTATAACGTAGACATGAACCGCTCAGTGGCCTCACCGCCCATTCAAAGCCCTCGCTAAAGCAATTAGTTGCGATTTTATATAGCAAATGCCGTCTCGTGTTCATTTAATTATAACATAACACTCGCGCATTTACACATTCCACTCCCCACTTCAGCCGTAGCATGAAATTTAGACCGACTAATGAAACGGTGAAATTGAAAAGCTTTACTACTTTCTTTGATGGTTTTAAATTTTTAATTTGAATATTTTTTGATAGATGTTTATTTTTTATATATATAACAAAAGCGAGACGTTCATGTATAAAACGGTATTACACCAACAGCCTTTGTCAATTCATTTTAACACAACAACGTGAGCAACATAAATCATTACAGATAAGGCATTATGAAAGCAAGGGCGTTTGCCCAAATATGTAAGATTAAAAAACAACAAAGTTTTGACATATAATTCAAAATGACACCGGCGCGAAACAATGTCGAATGAGTATGTTGTTATCTACTGCACTTATTTTTATTTACCATTCAACGTTAACATTAATAGAGGTATTATTTAGTATATTTTTTACGTAAATTTCAGTGGATGGAAGACTTCTGAGAAACAATATACGGTACAGCTACAGTAAGCCCTTTGACAAATGCGGAGTTGTACCGGTCTTTTATCGCAAACTAGGGTAGACAGTAATAGAGAGCGATCGACTTTTCACTAATCATACTGGGGATCTGAGTATACTGGTATATTCCGATAATAAATTTTATCTCGATATTTTTTGTATGGCAGAATTTCATCAATTTATTTCAATAATTTTATAAATTCTCTCACGCTAATATCATAAAAAATCCTCACAAATATTTCGTTGACGTCATCTTTATTGACGTCTCCCCGTAGATTCAAGTTCGAACCGGGGGGCCACCTGCATTCGTCGACTTTCTACCTTGCATAGCTCGCACTCCAGACCGTTCCTTCACCATCGACGATCGGTTTCAGGAGCTATATGGCCAGATAATTGTGACGTCAGCTTACCGATCTGAGTTGTCGGTTATCGTTCAATTGGAGATGTACGTGGGTGGCACTGAAAGTTTTTAGAACCTCCGTGACCTTGGCGCCTGCGAATTACATTTTTTCCCAACAACAAAAGATAAACTTCCAGGTATTCGCTTTACGAGCCCTGAAGATACAATGAGTACGTACGAAAATGCCATAGAAGAGACCTCTACGGAATAATTGGTCCGCTGATTTTCTCAGTGGTTTCATCGAAAGCAAAGATCTATGGATAGGAACGGAGACTACTTCGAAAAACAATAAAAGTATCAGCAACTTCTTTCGTTGAGCCGTTTTTTATTTTCTAAAGATATTCAGTGTGACCTAGCTACGTTGCGTAATAATTGATATCTGAAACTTGAATCGCTGAAAATGTTTTTATCTCATAAAAAATTCCCACAGACGATTTATTATTTCATAGCTTTTCGCAATAGCCTAACATAAAACTACGCCGAATAAAGCATGTGTATCTAATAAAAATGAAGGGTTATAAAATGCTGCACGCTTGTAAAGCGTCCCGCTGGCACTGGCAAGAGCCCAAACAAAAGGATCCATTCCGATATGTAACACAGATTTATATATATATATACATTCAAGGATTTTGATTCACATAACCGAAACAAACATGTTTTCAGATAATTTGATCATTATTTTTTTACTTGTGAGATCTTCCGTAATTACAGCGACTTTGATCTGGATTAAGTTAAGAGAAATATTGAATTCAAGCATAAATTGCATTTCATTTAGGTATTCTTCAATGGTAAGGTCACTCGTATGCTTGTTTCTTGTAGCTGCATGAATGGGTCGGCTTTCTGTTCACAAATGAATTGGCAGTAAAATGCTGCTGTGTTTCGTAATGTGTAGGGTTCCGACGGTAGGGACCGTGATACAGGTAACCGAGGTATTTCATCTCAGTCTTTTGCATCTTGAATCTTCGTTGATAATGGATGTAGATACCATTGGATAGTCGTAGTCACTTACTATCGGATGAACTGAATGCTCATTTCTCAATAAACAATCGTTATCTGCTGTCTTATATTTGAAAAAAAAAACAATAGTTCTGCTTTAGTTATTTTTTAATTATATATAAATAACTTCATTTTTCAGCACTACAGCGTTTTCCGTTATTTAGTAACAATAATTTTTTTTAGGTATACAAAAAATGTACTGTAATGTTAATGTACATGTGCCTATGTATAAACAGGATTAAAAAAAAACTAACTAGTTGATAATTTAAGTGTGAGCGAAATGCATTTACGTATGTGCTATGAGCAAAAGATATGTCCATAGTATTTTCGCTGTGCCTGTTAGATAGATCAATAAGCAACTAAATTTAATTTACAATATTATAAAAGAAACTTCTATAAATTTAAATATAACAATGAATAGGGAATGAAATTTAGAAAGCTTTTTATTTTTTATTATTTTCCCAATAATATTACAATTTCTTCTGTTTTCTTTTTTATAAAAAACAAATTAGGTTGGCAATACATTTTAGAAAAAAAAATAGAAATAGTAAAAAAGCAAAGAAAAAAAAACATATGCCACTCCCTTGCAAGAAAATCTAAGCTTACGTCACAGTTTATCAAAATATTGATAGAGGTTGGCTTAATATAAAAAAAAAAAAAATTAAAAAATTAGTTATTTAGCACTGAACTCAATCCCTCGTCACAAACAGTCAATGGGGTGAAACCACGTTTCATCTAGTACTTACACCATGAACAGGTCGGACTTAACCGAGAGCCCTTACCCGAAAAAAAAAACAACATAACGCTGCTATATTTAATTTGGCGAGTGTTAGGAAATCCATACCAAAAAGCTGGTAACGATAGCGGTATTCCATCGTGGTCTCAACGAAACTATTGGATCCTTGTTGAGGATGAATGCATGTGTTTATGGGCAGTTTTATTTAGTTCATCCTTACTTTCATTAAAAAAAAAAAACATCAAACAAATGTCAAAACTTTGAGTGATATTTTATAACGGGTACAGCGTATACATAATTACATCTGAAACAAAGATATTTTTATTTATTATAAAAAAAAAAGTATACAAAGACGAAATATACCTTTTAACACTATGCCAGTTAAAAAAACTAACCTTCTAATGGCACGGTGACAGTAATTCTATCCTCTAATGTAACATTTCTTAAAAAAGTCCCAGTGAATATATCCTAAAATAACAAAACATAAAGCATTCATTGACAATATTTTTCACGACAGACATTCGGGTATGTAAAAAAAACATGATATAGGTCGGGGTCTGCCACTGCGATATCTACTAGTTATTACCAAGTGACATCAACTGTACAGAACCATATAAAGCATCTACAATACGATCAGAGTAAAATATATATAACACACTCGGACCAGAACACCAATATATGATACGCAAATATTGTTCCTATCCGAGTAATCGAATCATAGACAAGATACAGAAACGTTACACGGCCGTCGTAAATACAAATTACAAAATTTCCATGGACAAACAAAAATTTGAATGTCTTTTTTTTTTTCATGCCTATGATTCACTCCAATTCCCCCTGCTTATATATTCCGTTGAAGACACTTGTATATTTTGAATGAAAATACTGAAGCGGGGAAATTTTTCCGGTCCTTTTGTGTTCGTATTATAAGAGGCATAATGCTTCGTCCGGATGCAAGAAATGTCAACAATAAATTCCAAAGATGGCGGAAAAGTGTTGGGGATAAGTTACGTAACTCCCGTGCTCTTTTGATTTCATGGCACAAGATTAACTCGAGTTCAATACACGATACCGGCGCCAATGAAAATCATAATTGCAAATTTAGGTGCTGATACACCTGCTTGTTTGGTGGTTAGGGAAATTGTGAGGAATCTTGTATGTCAGAGAAAATATTTCAAAGACATTCAAAAAAAAAATTAAACAGTCCGCAGTGAAAATGTCTAAAGAGGAATCGTGGACTGAACACTGTTTCTAAAGATAAAGGTTGGCTGTGGGATTTATATATAAATAGACTCCTTTATTTTAATTATGCTCCTTTCCACATACTCTCAAAATATGTCCAGCAAAATACTGAGATTGTTGTATTGAGGGTGACAAACAAGCACACAGAACTTAATGGTAAGTGATGATATGACACCCACATTCATCCCCAATAAGGAATTGTGTTCCGGCGCAGCACTGGGGAGCGCGCCCCCTCCCTAGCGGCGTTTTACCATTGGCCGGCGCAAGCGTCGCCATGTCGGTGACGCCATTTTACTACATTCAATTGGCATTTGTCAGTGCAAGCAAGCAGCACATTTGTAAAATGATAATCAGAATAAAAAATGAGTTATAAAAAGGATCCAGATTGTTGATGCTGTTAGCCTATGCGGCTCTTACAGCTTCATCGGATACAGGGGGCTCACGGAACTGAGGGGTTCGTGAGCTGGTATCCAAAAAGGAACAAATCGTAATGCTGTTTTATCGCCACTGATTGGATGCATCCTCATCATAAGGGTCTCCGTATCCCGTAACTGTCGTCAACCATGCTGTAGTTAGTTCTGGCTACAGCACGAATGGGAAAATCCGTGAAATTCCAGAATACCATTGTGAATTAGCATTAAGCTGGTGTGAGTCGTAGTCTGAGTGTAGGAAACCGAAGAGCCAATTACTAGTAGTGAGGAATTCCCTCACAGTCCTCGAGGGTGAGATGGAATATCATCATTAATCTCGAACATCTTTGTTGATGATGAATGCGGGTGTTGGTGTGAGGTTTTGGAATATCTCCACTTCACCACCATCGGATGAACTGTATGATCGATTATCACCCTTAGTATCTTATCCACAGACTCCAAACTCTGGGGTGGCCAAAAGCAATACTCCAACTCAAATATATTTTAATGTACTTACATACTTTAAGAATGGTAATATAATTTAATAAATGGAACATCGTACCATTACGGTGTACCCGTCTATAGAATCCAATCCATAATTTCCGGGAGTGAACGAGACAGTCGCACTGACCGCGTCCATATTGACTAGAGCGAAAGAGTAGGAGTGATATTTGTCACCCTTCACAGGTAAATGTTGTTTCACCCAAAGTGTTATTGAGTTGGGGAGCTGAAAAGAAAGTTTTTTTTTGTGGGTGAAATTTAATAACGTAATATTTACGCATTTGACAAGTTATAAGATGGCGTATCCATCATGGTGAGTGTCCCATCCAATTAGATGCTCAATTGACAATGTTGCTAGTAGCGAATTATGTGGTGCCGCTTTAAAAAATCGCCATTTTTATTTATAAATTGTATTTTTATTTGGAGCTTGGAGCCATTTCCTGTGTCAAATAAGATAAAACTTTTATAATAATTCGACACGCATCACTTCTGACAGACTTCGCTATTTTTATTAGCACTTTTCATAACCTTTGGTCATTCGATCAATAAAACAAAATAAAACAAACTTTAATAATTTAACCTGGATTCCGTGACACAGCAGCCATGTTTTTACGACCATTAGATCACACGCGCATTCATACATACTAATAATGCATATTATAAATGTGAAAGTTTGTATGTTTGGATGTTTGTTACGCAATCACACTGAAAGAATTTGAATGAAATTTAGCACATAGATAGTTTATAACCCGGATTAACAAATAGGATACTTTTTTTTTCGTCTGTGTGGACTTCAGAATAGGGTTCGGTTAAAAATTTGGGGACCTCTTGCTACTCTACTGGATAAAGTCCATGCATATGGTTGATCAAGAGTATTGAGTACCCAAAATTACACATACTGGCGGAAAATAATAAATCATACAATGTCGTCTCACACTCTCTGGACCCTATTCTGATGTCCACGCAGACGAAGTCGCGTGTAAATGTTAGTGGTATATATAAAGGTCAAATTCGCTTAGAGCCTGCATCAAAGTGCAGTGTTAACTGAACATCACAGCATCAAAGTGAACATTCCATCGCATTAACTTCACAGACGATCGGGCGGCGACATCAAAGCGAACTATTTCCATCTATCACCACTTGGGGTTCAGTCTAGATGGAAGGACTCATACGGTGTATACGAAAGAAAATGGACGTTAAATATATTTGTATTGTATGGTAAATACAAGGAAATTCTTAAATAAATGTTAAACATCCGTTTTTATTTAGCACAATTAGAAGTTAAATAGATAAAACGTAAACGTATTTTTTTATTCTTATTTTTTTTTGTCTTTTATGTTATACTGTTGGTCTTTTATATTATAGGTCATATATACTATATAGTAACACAAATTGTATATCAATGCAATTTGACAATTTTATCCTGACAACCCACTGAGACCGGCAGCGCATCTGCTACTCCTCTGCTGTTTATGTCCATGGGAGGCGATATTCACTAACCATCAGATGAGCTGCTTCCTATGTTTGCTACCTGTTCTATATAAAAAAAGACATGAGATGTCCTGACAAGTAAGTAACATGAATACGTAACACGTCAAACTCTACTCTAATGCCTTTTGCCTGCACCTTGTAACCCGTGATGAGATTCACCAGTTGATTTACATAATCGCTTTCTTTTTAAACAATTATGGTGATAACATTCAAAATACGTGTGCTTGAGTAATTGTGGTTACGGGCCGCTGTCATCAATTGGTATCAAGTTGAGTGTACTTTGTCTAAACCATTATATCATAATAAAAATAAGGCGAGGCGGTTGGGTTTCCGGGACGGGCAGCTCCGGACTCAAATGCAGAAGACGGTGCTCCTTGATACCGCTCGTATAGTCTGCAGGTTTCTTTCCCTTTCGCCCTAACCCTCGGCCGTTTGGTCTCCCCTGTCGAAGGATTCCCGTCTGGTTGGTATTATATTATATTGTATATGTTTCTTTATATATTTATAGTTTTTTATTTATTTATTTATTCTATTGACCAACCAGGCGGAGATGGAAAAAAAAAAATACCCTACAATAATAATAATAATTATATAACCAAGGTACTAAATACTTACATCATAAGGTCGCGCCATGATTCCCAATGGATCCTGCCCCACAGCGATAAGGTCTAAATTCTGCAACAGTCTCTTCTCATAATCCGTTATCTTGTCCATATCGCAACTTATGAGCAACGGCGATGAGAGCATCACGTACACCGCCAACTGCACACGACTTTGGCTCTCCGTAAGTACGCCTGTTCCGAAAATTAACTGAAAAATACAGCTTATATTTATAACCACATCTATGTTATATTAGTAAGCTCTTTGCTGGAATACGATGCCCCTCCCCCACACCGCGTTCGAAGTGCCTCCCTCTACGGTACGCTTTGCACGTAGTAACAATGTCGATGTGACGTCATCAATGCGAAGTGCAAATGTACTAATAACCAACTATAAGTTATAGTACTTTTAAGACATTGTTTAAGTTAAGCATGAACTGACATTGACGTGGATGGTAAGTTAGGACGAAATTACAAGAACAATGTGGTAATTTAAAAAATATAGAAGTTTGAAATTTCTTGATATATATTGAACACTAGAAACGAAATAAAATTGTTTATTAAACAAAATAACCTACGCACTTCATTATCGTCGATGTACATACATACATTAAGACGATGAGAAACGCAGTATGTAATTATTTTTTAATATTCAGAGGATGATAAACAAACAAACAGTTTACTTGATGACTTGATGATTCCTATGACCCTTAACACCCACATACTAGCGATGTTACGGAGGTTCGATTCCGATACCGATAGGTCGGAACTTCCGATTGGATATTACACCTCCGATTTCCACTTCGGATCCGGTAATATTGAACCGGAGGTTTTAATCAGAGGTCGAAGCAAACATACGGGGCGGCGAAAGCAGACCGTCTTGACACTAAACTTTATACATGTGGTACGGGGAATGCCGTCTGCAGGGAAGATAGTCGTATTGTTTTATTTTGAACTGGTCCTAATACATTTCCTTTTTACCGTCTTCGTTTCCGATTTTGATTCTGATTCCGGTTCTGGTTCCGATTTCGAATTCACCACAAAACCACCTCCGTAACATCCCACGTACATGCTCGATAAGGAATCATAGCGTTGTCAGCCCTTGACGACTAAGATGTGATACTTCGTCAAGGGAAAATAATAATGGATAGTATCCATAAAATTTGTATTATTTAGCGTGTCATTATGTTCAGGATATGTTATACTATAATACACATCTGTAAAAATATCGCCATGGTCGAAATCGACCAGGAGGACATCGTCGGAGTCACTTTACTTGATGCATAATATATCCTATTTAGTTGAAATCAATTGGTAACAAAATAATGTCGTCATGATCAAATTTAACCAAAACGACGATGCGCCATCCCCGAGGACTGAGATGAAGCATTTTGTCCTTTATGATTAGTCACCTTTAATGCATTGGGTAGAGCAATGACAGGGTAAGTCGTCCCAGGGGATGAATTACGTCCCTCGGCACCCTTGTTATTTTTCGGTAACCCGGGACCAATCACGTCTCGTCTTTCCCCTGTCTCTCCACTAACTTAGCGATATGCAGCTATTATTTACTAGTTGTCTGTGCTGTCTCTCACTCTAAACCTAAAAATACTTCAAATAAATTCCAAAAATGCTTTGTCTTAGTCTAAGCCTACTCAGATCTGATTTCGAGGGATCATCCATCCAGTCATCAGTCCAGTAACACCAAAAACATTATATACGTACCATGTCTGGGTCGTTCCATTGGCCAGGGCCGTGGTGTCTTGAGAGCTCGACGTATTCGCGTTGGTAGTGGTGTATGATGGCCCTCACCACATGCCACGAGTTCACAACGTCATGGTAATTCCTCCACATGTTACAATGTGACGCTATGTTGGTGTAATCTGGCTAAATGACAAGAGCGTTGGTCTTGAAATTTGTCTACAAACTCTTGAAGGTCGCGTTTTAAGGTGATAAGTTTTTAGTATTAAGTTTCTCGGATTACATCAACCCTGGGTACACCATCCGAATTTCCTTAGTACTGTAGTCTTGTTAGCAAATAATATACATCGTCACTTTCTGCTTTATAGGCTTTCTGGATTATATCATGATCAATATCATTAATAAATTACTTAGTACTAAGTCCACTGGATAATCTTTCCCTTCTACTTCCTAAGGAAGTGATTTTTGTTGCCAATTTTTAACATGTTCGACCCACTTTGCTAGAGCTACACTGCAGTTTGATTATAGCTGCAGAATGAATGGGTCAGCTCGTACGGGGTAGGTCCACACCCTCACAGAATACCAGCGTAAAATAGTGGAATAATGCTGCTGTGTTTCGTCTGATGAGTGTAGGGATCCGAAGACCTTTATTACCGATGACGAGGCATTCCATCGCAGTTTTCAAGGGTAACAACGCATTGACAATATGACTCCTCGTCTAGGATGAATGTAGATGTCATGGGCCGCAGGAATCACTTGGCATCAGGTGAACTGTATGCTCGTTTGTTACTCTCAACGTAAAAAAAAAATACCGCAGCTCTACTAAGACTGGTCACCTATCAAATACCATCAAAGAAAACCAACGTAAAATAGTCTCACGCTACTTGGTGAAAGGAAGAAGCCGGAGGCATTATTACTGGTAACGAGACATTCTATCTCAATCCTCCGGGATGACAATGCATCCGCGTTATCGTCACTTGTCGAAGATCAACGTGACTCACTAAACATCGAGTGATCTTTGGCGTCACTTGTCACCAGTGTTTAAAACATCGGAAAAGCAGCCAAAGAAAAATTTATAAAGCCAGAAAACACATAACCACCCTTCCTGCTTTATTAACATAAACAAGAAAAAAAAATTACGTCACCACGGGCTGACTATTATTTCGCGTTATTACAGAGCCAGTGTGCCGAGGGACGTTATATTCAGGCATAAATTTTAGTGGCCAGAAATAGAACGAGGTTAATTAAACTCTATAGGGAGCGTTTTATATATATAATATTAGGGTGTGAAATACCTATAAAATATATTTTCTAACTGTCAACCGATTTAAATAAAATAAACACTTTATCGTAACCTAAGCTACGTCCCTGAAAACCACATACAAATTTGTACAATTCTTACGGAGATTAGCGTACAAAACCGCACAACGAAATCTATAATGAAATATAATATATAATAAAATCGTAAATATATAATATAAATAGTATAATAAAATCATAAACAGACGCTTGTCTGTTTAGACAAGAGTCTGTTATATATTATATAGACTATTTAGTTTAGTTATATGTTATATAGACTAGGTAATACCCGTGACTACGTGTGTTCTATAATTTATTTATAATGGTGATAAATGAATAGTACACAGTGGCTCAAAATAATTGACCGAGTTAAAAAGTTAAATTGTCAGATATGGAATACCTTGCGTTCTCTTTTGTTTTTAAATATTGTTATCTTATTTAGTCATTTCAATATTGTTCGTTAGATAAGAAATGCGACACATATATTTATTTCTCTATGTCAATGCAAATGGACTGCGACTCCTCTGGTGTTGCGGTTGTCCATGGGCGACGGTAATCACTTAACATCTGGTGAGCTGGTAGCTCGTTTGGCACTTATTCTATAAAAAAAAAACATAACACACGCATGGAAATAATGCGAACAGCGAAGGATGGAGTAATTTGCCTGCGACCTTCAATCCGAATATAACATGCCTTCAAAATATGAAAGATCGGACGTGAAGGTTTTCTGATTAGATTGGCAGAACCATTTCAACATTAGACAATTATGTATATAGTTCTTGTGTTTGTTATATATATCTAGTTAAATATGAATTTTATAATTACTCATATATTGTTTATAATTAATAAAAAATAGTATTTTAATTGCGTCATAAATACTTTTAAGCATAACACCTATTTCGATTCATCACTGCATAGAACTAAGGTTGAAGTTGGTTAAGTTGGTTGTTAGTGTTAAGTCCCCCATTAACCACTGTATTTGAAGTTTAAATATATATAAGGGTTGTACATTTGCTGATACCAAATGAAATTATAGACACTGACTTGAAGTCATTCAAAAATAATATAAAGCTAAAATGATGATGATATTAATTTATCCCTAATGAGAAAGGCAAAGGACTTTAGTCCATATAGCCAGGTCTTGTTCGTATGATGGTTGGTCTGAAACTCATAAAGCTAAAAGCTCCGAGTGACGTAATGCTCTCTAGTGTGGTAACATTTAACATAATTTAGTCCGGTAATTTCAGTCAACCATTATGGTCGGAATTTAGATCGACAGTTTCACTATTTAGTCAGGCTGAACCGGTGATTCGATTAGCGTCAGACACTAATTTAGATTTGCATCAGTTCAAGCTAATTGACAGTTAGTATTTAATTTGAGTTTTTATTACATTTTATTATTGTCTTTTTAACGACCAAACGTTCCGTCTAATAGGGGAGAGGAGCCCCCATTAGACGAAGCGTTTGTATATTAGCATGCAAGTTAGCAAGCACATGATCATAATAGTTTTCTTTGTGGCAATCTATGGGGGAGGTATATGGTCAGCACTGGACTACGGATAGTGTTTATGGTTTTGTGGCGATCTATAGGGGAGGTCTAGGGTCATCAGTGGCCTATGGATAGGCTGGGATTATGGTTTTGTAGCAATCTATGGGGGAGGTCTATGGTCAGCAGTGGACCGTGCATAGGCTGTGATGATGGTTTTGTGGCAATCTATGGGGGAGGTCTATGGTCATCAGTGGACTATGGATAGACTGTGATTATGGTTTTGTGGCAATCTATGGGGGAGGTCTATGGTCAGCAGTGGACTATGGATAGACTGTGATTATGGTTTTGTGGCAATCTATGGGGGAGGTCTATGGTCAGCAGTGGACCGTGGATAGGCTGTGATGATGGTTTTGTGGCAATCTATGGGGGAGGTCAATGGTCATCAGTGGACTATGGATAGACTGTGATTATGGTTTTGTGGCAATCTATGGGGGAGGTCTATGGTCAGCAGTGGACCGTGGATAGGCTGTGATGATGGTTTTGTGGCAATCTATGGGGGAGGTCAATGGTCAGCAGTGGACTATGGATAGGCTGTGATTTTGTTTTTGTGGCAATCTAAGGCCTGCCAGTAGACTACGGGTAGGCGGTGTTTATAGTTTTGCGGCGATCTATAGGGGAGGTCTAGGGTCAGTAGTGGCCTATGGATAGGCTGGGATTATGGTTTTGTAGCAATCTATGGGGGAGGTCTATGGTCATCAGTGGACTATGGATAGACTGTGATTATGGTTTTGTGGCGATCTATAGGGGAGGTCTATGGTCAGCAGTGGACTATGGATTGGCTGTGATTATGTTTTTGTGGCAAACTAAGGCCTGCCAGTAGACTACGGGTAGGCGGTGTTTATAGTTTTGCGGCGATCTATAGGGGAGGTCTAGGGTCAGTAGTGGCCTATGGATAGGCTGTGATTATGGTTTTGTGGCAATCTATGGGGGAGGTCTATGGTCAGCAGTGGACCGTGGATAGGCTGTGATGATGGTTTTGTGGCAATCTATGGGGGAGGTCAATGGTCAGCAGTGGACTATGGATAGGCTGTGATTATGTTTTTGTGGCAAACTAAGGCCTGCCAGTAGACTACGGGTAGGCGGTGTTTATAGTTTTGCGGCGATCTATAGGGGAGGTCTAGGGTCAGTAGTGGCCTATGGATGAGCTGTGATTATGGTTTTGTGGCGATCTATAGGAGGTCTAGGGTCAGTAGTGGCCTATGGATAGACTGTGATTATGGTTTTGTGGCAATCTATGGGGGAGGTCAATGGTCAGCAGTGGACTATGGATTGGCTGTGATTATGTTTTTGTGGCAAACTAAGGCCTGCCAGTAGACTACGGGTAGGCGGTGTTTATAGTTTTGCGGCGATCTATAGGGGAGGTCTAGGGTCAGTAGTGGCCTATGGATAGGCTGTGATTATGGTTTTGTGGCAATCTATGGGGGAGGTCTATGGTCAGCAGTGGACCGTGGATAGGCTGTGATTATGGTTTTGTAGCAATCTATGGGGAGGTCAATGGTCAGCAGGACTATGGATAGGCTGTGATTATGTTTTGTGGCAAACCAAGGCCTGCCAGTAGACTACGGGTAGGCGGTGTTTATAGTTTTGCGGCGATCTATAGGGGAGGTCTAGGGTCAGTAGTGGCCTATGGATAGACTGTGATTATGGTTTTGTGGCAATCTATGGGGGAGGTCAATGGTCAGCAGTGGACTATGGATTGGCTGTGATTATGTTTTTGTGGCAAACTAAGGCCTGCCAGTAGACTACGGGTAGGCGGTGTTTATAGTTTTGCGGCGATCTATAGGGAGGTCTAGGGTCATCAGTGGCCTATGGATAGGCTGTGATTATGGTTTTGTGGCAATCTATGGGGGAGGTCTATGGTCAGCAGTGGACTATGGATAGGCTGTGATTATGTTTTTGTGGCAAACTAAGGCCTGCCAGTAGACTACGGGTAGGCGGTGTTTATAGTTTTGCGGCGATCTATAGGGGAGGTCTAGGGTCAGTAGTGGCCTATGGATAGGCTGTGATTATGGTTTTGTGGCAATCTATGGGGGGAGGTCTATGGTCTACAGTGGACTACGGATAGGCTGTGATTATGGTTTTGTGGAAATTTATGGCCACTGTTGACCATAGACCTTCCATCCCCGCCTATGGTCAGCAGTGGACGAGGCTGTGTCGATGATGATTGTTTTTTCAAGCCAATTTCCAATATATTATAATCAACTGTGAGTGAGAGGTGGTGACTTAAAATACGATTGTGTCGCTCAGTCAAGGGTTATAGTTCCTTGCAATGTTTATTGTATTGTATTTCTGAAAGTTTTGGACAACGGCTATGTCTTCTGGTCAACTGCGCAGGATACATTACAGTGCTATAAGCGTTCGCGCAATCACAGAGAGGCAGTTACTCTTCATCACGTACCCAAATCTGACTTGCTTATGTAGTAAGATTGGAGGAAGGTAGAAGGCACGAGGTCGTAAAAACGTTCCACCCAGAGCCAATACCTATTTTTTGATACACAAACATTGTTCCTCGATTGAACATCGAACCCATTACCAGCTGCCAAGTACTCGTTACCAGAATACCAGCGTAAAATAGCAGCATAATGCTGCTGTGTTTCGTCTGGTGAGTGCAGGGATCCGGAGACTTATACTTATATATTACCGTTGACGAGGCATTCCATCTCAGTCCTAAAAGGTGACAACGCATCTGCACTATGTTTCCTGGACAAGGATGAGTGTAGATGTCATGGGCCGCAAGAATCATTTACCATCAGGTGAAATGTGTGCTCGTTTGTTGCTCACAATGTAATAAAAAAAATCCCATTCTTGAGGAGTAACAATGCATCTACATGTTGAATGTTTATTGAAGACGGAGGCATGTATTTACGGTCCGCATTCATCACTTACCATCCGTATACGTAAACTGTATACTTTGAAAGTTTGTCACACTTAGTTGCAAAAAAAAAAATCTTGTTCTTGAAATTACCATGAAGTATAGTACTGCTAATTATAAAAGTAATCTCACCTTTTTATTGTGTATGAACTCAATGTAATACGGCCAGCTGCATGAGTACACGATGGGCCTCTCAGTTTTGTTCAGATATGCTCCCAGCTTTATGTACGCTGGAATCGTAAAGTTAATGCCTTTTTCGCATGATTTTTTTTGTTATATTTGACGCGTTAAGAACTTTATCGTTCAGTGAAGTGAACTATCTTTAAAAGACGAAAGTGATAAGGAATTTGAAACCTTATCGTCTTAAAATTACTTTTATTTGTTGTAAATGATCGAAAAATCTATATACTTTTTAATATAATGTTTAAAAACGCAAAGATCTATGGCGAATATATTTTCACACCTGTGTCACATAGCTTAATGGTTTTTGTTTACCTTTGTGTACACTGCAGTTATGTAATAGCCTTAAAACGAATAGGTCGGCTCGACCTGGGTAAGCTATCAGAGACATTATTATTTATTATTACATAGTTATTTAAATTTTTTAAAGGGAAATGAATGTCGGTATAGTGGGCTGCAGAAATCTAGAAAAATATGTCCATTTATCATAATTGATATCGTAAAAGACTTATTGGTAACGAGGCCGTCGATCTATTTTTTTATGCATTGAGAGTAACAAACGAGCTCACAGTTCACCTGATGGCAAGTGATTCCTGCGCCCCATGACATCTACATTCATCCTTGACAAGGAATCATAATGCAGGCGCGTTGTCACCCTCGAGCACTGAGATGGAATGCCTAGTCACCAGTAACATGGGTCCCGGATCCCTACACTCACCAGACGAAAAACAGCACCATTAAGCTGGTTCTGGTATTGGTATTCTATGAGGATGTGGCCCTACCGGTCGAGCTGACCTATTCATTCTGCAGTTAGGAACAAACAGCATCGTAGCTCTACCACTGGAGATATCTGAATTACAGGTGACAATGAAAATTTTTATTTCTAATCTAGAAAGGAAATCTTACAATCAGCTGAACTGAGGACTCTTAAGTTTCACATCAATAAAATTGGATAAGTTTTGAACCAAAAGTAAATATCTACTATGGTGAGCGATTGGCAATTTTTTTGTTCTTTGAACTATAAGAAATATTGTAAAAAGGTGAATAGGAAATTAATATTAGAGATTCACTGTCGAACTTAAAATGTGGGAAATATTTTCTTTATAATGCTAAAAAAAGCAATTTACGAAAAAACAATATCTTTTATCAATAGTCTTTTTCGTTATTAAATTTCATACCAGTATTAAGAAAGTTTTCCTCGACAAAACACCCGTCAACTTTGAGGTAGTCTACTCCCCAACCTGCAAAGGTCATGGTGTCGATTCCGAAATGCTTCCTCGAACCAGGATAGTGCATACACGTCACATCGGCTATGTTTGTGTACATGCCGAATTTTAGACCCCGGGCATGAATCTAAAAATATAAATGACATTATTTTTTATTTCGAATTTACAACAACTAGAAACTTGAAATAGCAGAGGGAGGTTTTAGATATTAATTTTAACATGATTTCTCAAGATTCTGCAGAGAAATAGAAGCCTCAACACACATACAGACGGGAAAACAAAGTACCTAGAACCCTAAAAATAAAAAATGACCTACTAACATAATCAGATATATATTTCATGCCATGCGGAAATCTCTTTTTGTCAGCAACCAATCTTCCATTATGGTCTCTTGTACGCTCAGACCAGCAGTCGTCTATTATGATGTACTCATATCCCGCTTCCTGATAACCTTCATTGTAGAATGTATCCACTACCGATAATATAAGATTTTCACTGAAATATTAGATTAATTTATTTTTAAAAAAGGAATTCTAGCGATGTTATAATTATTAATATTCCCGTTAATCACTCCAACTAAGCTTAAGCTGTGCTAAGAGAAGTTAACGACAATAGATGAATGGCGGATTCAAACCAACAATCCTTAGTTTGGCAGACTGTACCCTAAACCATTAAGCCATTGGCTCTTTGCTACTCTTTTAGAGTACAGTTACACTACTATTTGTTTCTAGCTGCAAAATGAATGGGTCAGCTTGACCAGGGTAAGACCACACCCTCACAGAATACCAGCATAAAATAGCAGCATTATACTGCTCTGTTTTGTCTGGTGAGTGTTGGGATCCAGAGACCATTATTATCGGGGATGTGACATTCCATTTTCCCTCAAGGGTGACAAAGCAACTTTATTATGATTCCTTGTAAAGGATGAATGTAGATGTCATGGAACTGCAGGAATCACCATCAGGTGAACTGTGTGGTCATTTGTGACTCTCAATGTATGCCTAGTAAGAAAATCAGAAAATCCTTATTTTCTTTCCTTGTTTAGTATGGAATTAACAAAGAAACTATATTTTGTGTAAAACTGACATAACTCTTTTTGGTTAAAAAGTAAAATACAATAACTTATGAATGAAGAGCATAGCTTTCATGGCACTATGCCATGTGAGGCAGGTTTTGATAGCAATATTTGGTGATTTTAATGTAGACATTAATATATATTCTACTTTTTTTAGTACTATTACTAAAGCTAAGATTATTATTAATTTTAAAAGAGGATGCAACTAAATATTTTCTTTTTATAAGGATGCAGTTGAATGTATGTTAAGTGATCTGTGAAATAGACATCCTTTGTCCTTGCTGCATTACCACCATAAACTAAGAATACCATTTTTTACAATTGCAATTAAAATAATAACATTAAACTACAATTTAATATGTAAAATTCTATTAAGCATTATGTAACCTGGCCAATAATATTATTAAAAAGAAAAAAATTAATAAAATTAAAGTTTATGGTAAAAAGAAATGAAAGTCGCCATCCATTGTCATTGCTGGACGATATGGATTTCTGTCATAAGGTATGCCTCACATATTTAACAAAAACACAAAAAAACTTTTACCAAAATTTGGACAACTTTTTAGCGGGAAAAAATTCAATTGCCGAGAGGCATGCCTTTGAAAAAACACATGTGAAAAAAAACTATAAACACGAAATTCCGTAATGACATGGTACTGTAATTTAAATGAAATTAATATCAAAACCAGATTTTAGTAAATAAACAAATAAATTGATTGATGTTGTTTGCTTACTCAAGACATTTTTGGGGATTTTCTTCACAATTGTCGCCGCACCTGAAGTAGCCCCACGACATCCACCCCATGGGAGGTGTTCTAGCCAATCCATTATTTAAAAGCTTCACCCTACTAAGTAAACAAATGAAAAACACGACAGTAAACAATAGTTGTATACTGTTCATACTTAAAAACAATGCACAAGAGATCGCGAATGGCTTTTGATTTATAATGAGATTCATATGATATTGTGTGAGCAGTAATAAAATAAAAATGTCATTTTCCCAACATTACACCCAAAATTGAATCAAAAATACACAATGTTTACACTCTGCTTTGCTGGACTGTCAATGTCATAGATATTTTTTTAGGTTATATTTTAGAAAAAGCCTTAGTTAACAAAGTCATAGAGTTTTATTGTATTATTATTTCTGATCGTAAATTATGGTTATATTTAAAACAACTATAATGTTAAGTTTTACATATTTTTGTCTTACATTTTTTTGTTTCATATTTTTAATGACAAGAATATCAATTGTCACCTTTTAGTAAAGCTGTGGACAAAACTTTTGGTGGAAAATTTGATGCAACTCGAAAATCATCTGTGATCTTTTATTGTTTAGGTGGCAAGAGGACCAACAAAATGATATTTAGAGTGACAATTAAAACTAGAAAACAAAAATTATCGTAGCTCTCTTTTTCCTGATAAAGTACCAGAATATCAAACTGCATTTTCCCACAAATTAAAATATAATATTCATATCATATATGTCAATAGCGGCAATGACTAACCATGGCTTGTTTCTTTAAAAACTTTATCGCCCTAGGTTCCGCGGACCTACCATCTCCATCGCTAATGGATCATAGACAAATTTATATATAATAATAGATAAATTTATAATAATAGACATTCTTTACTACTTTTTCCGTCCTCTACTTGTTTGTGCTGACTCTGAACCCATTCCTGGAATAAGGTACCCCTAAAATAAGCAATTATGTATAAGCATGTCTCTCAAAGAAGTTCGTCTCTCTTACTCTCATGAGACTAAGATCATATCATCAGGGAAGTATTGTAGAGACACACATAATCTTCGCAAAACTGAGAGAGCATGTAAGGAGACAAACATCCTTCGAGTATTAACGTTCAGCGCTCTATAATAATAATTTCTGCCTGTATTTTTTGGCACAATAGTCCATGAAGACCAAACTCATTATATTTTGTTAAGGATTGAGACTGAAACTATGTAAAAACTGAAAATATGTTGACTCATTTTTTTTCCATATAATAAACAATTATATTTAAGAATATTTAGGTAGATTGATATGGGATAAGAGGAGCCAGGAGACACTGAGAAATTTATTTATTCATGTCTGCCACATATACTTATTACTAATATTTATTTGTTTTAACTTCACATATCACACTCACTCACTATCACATCAAAACGTTATAAAACTAGTTTTATAGAAGACGTTATTTATAATTATAGTTTAAAATAAAAAAATATAATATATGCATATATATATATATATATATATATATATATATATATATATATATTATTTTATTGATATTCCTTTCAATCTGTGTAGTCTGCTCCGTATGTCTAGAATAAGTGAGTTACTGTAAGGTATAGAAAATAAATGAAACTAGGTTATTAAATTTAGTTAAGGCTTCTTTGTTATGTTGAAAATGTAAATATTTGCATGTTTCCAACTAAAACCGAGGATCGAGCAAATAAAATTATTATTTACAGCAAAACATCTTTCAAACGTATAAACGCAAGCTGAGATCGGATAAATGTCGTTTTTAGACAACCCTAGCTAGAATCGTTTCAGACGATTTAAGCGAAGGGTCAGCAAAACGGCGTTACAGCCTTCAATATAACAGTAACAGGGCAAATCAGACGGAACTGTTCGAGGGTTATATGTCTTAGATACCTAACGTTTCTTTGAATTAAATCAGCTTTTCTTTATTGTACCTTTGTAACTGATTGCTTGTTCGGGTTTTATAGCATTATCGTACTTTTTTCTGAACTTCCGCACTTTTTTGTTTTAACTTTATAACTTAATATGAACATAATTCATCCAATAATATCATCAAATACCATGTGTTGTCGCTGTGTTATAATTTAGTGCGTATTATTTAACTGGACAACGATATGTTAAATTTTAAGCTTGTATTCTATGAGAATCTAATATAGCCAACCTGTAGATGTGTATTTTCATATTGTGTGTATAAATTATTTTTAGCTAAATGTTGTTTTTTTATCATATAAGGGGGCGAGGACAAAGTTTACCTGTTGGTAAGTGATTCCTGCGACCCATGACATCCCCAATAAATGTGGGTCTTTAATAAGGAATCATAATACAGATGCGTTACCTCCCCAGACGGAATAATAGAATCCTCATCGCTAGATTATCCAGTTTATTGCGGTATTTACGTATTGTATACACGGTCCTTCCCTTTATAGAATTTACTCGTTTATTTATTCGTTTGTTTAAATCACTTACGGGGACACCCTATTACTAAATGACGTATTAAGGCATTCTCTTCCAGTCAACCCGTGGCATGAAGGAAAATTGTGCTAGGTTTCGTGAAAACGTTTAAAAAAAAACTTAAAATTAAAAAATATATTATAATAATAATTAGAAATAATTCTATTAATAAAAAAATAACACACCATATATATATATATATATATATATATATATATATAATGTGAATGTGTACACATTATATAAACTACTAAATAAATATATTAACTTATAAATAGAAATAGATAATATACCTAAGTACATGATTAAATATTTAACAAATAACAACAAGAGTTATTTACCGTATTAATGTGTAGTGTGTGTAGAGTGAGAGAGTTGAAGGTTGAGCTGTCCAAAAAGTTGCCCCTTTACACACTTTTTAGCTCCAACTTGACCAAGAGAGTAGCTCAATTCATGCTACTTCTATTTTATACTCGTAGCAAGTCATTACAAAATAAAATATTCCAAATTGCGGAACAGAAATATTATAGATTTCTATATACCTGAATGGATCTTTATAAATTCTTCTACTCAATCATTGAGCTGATAAAATCCTTTCTAACGTTCAACCATTCCGAATTTAGTAGAACGTGCTTGGATCCGAGCCACAGACGTAAATACACGGAGAAGGCTTACTGTCAATTGAGTTATACAACACCGCTTTTGAATAACATATTCAATTCTGTTTGGATTTGGGTAAGGAAATTTATAGAAAATATTCATCTTTTCTGCAATACAGTATACCTTAAAGTTTGTGTTATTTTTTTATACTGTAATTATTACATCAATAATTAAATATACTAAGACACATAAACATATATATGTATATATAAATAAATACATACATAAAACGTGCATATAATGGCAGAGAGAGGAAATAATCAAAGATTTCAGATGTCGACAGCCACAACAAAGTAACCATGAAATAGCTTTTTAAACTGAGGAATGAGATTATATATATATATATAAATATAAATATATTATATTAAAATAAGGCTCGTAATATGAGTAGTAAAAAAAAGCTGAAAGCCGTGTACCATGCCATAAATTGTAAAATTCACAAAAGTGCACAATGCCATCTATCGAGCTTAGATGTAAACTTATAATATTTTTTCCTAAACTTTATATGAGAAGTTTTCATATTAAATTTCACGTTTCTATCTTTCAAAAGTGACGAACTTCGCATATAAACTTTAAAGCCATAATTCACCATTTTAGGCGTAAAATTTTGTGTATTTCTAAACAGAAGCCGGTTTATGAAATTTTGTATTTATTTGTAAATGACGAACTTCCATACAATTGTTCATGCCTTATTTATGGGTGAAATTCCCGAAAATCCTTCCGTAATGGATGCTTACAACATAAAAGAGTTTAAACATAAAATTCGAAAGCATTTGTTGGATGTAGCGTCAGCAGATTCACTACATCGATAATAATTATGTATATATTTATATATATATTTACTTTTAGATGTGTTTGTATTTATAATATGTATATATTTTTGTTTTATAGTTATATGTAAATGTATATAAATATCTATTATTTTATTTAGTATTATAAATTCCTAAGATAATATATAATGATATGTATATATAATTGTATAAGTATTTAGATGTACTGTATGTTTCTTTTTTCTTTATTATTATTCTTCTGTCCCTATCTTGATTTCTCTGAACCCTCCCAAGGTTTGACTGGTAGATAATGACTTAGGCATTAAGTCCGCCTTTGTGCATATGTTAGTCAAAAGTTTATAAATAAATAAAACATATCAACTACCAAAATTTCAAGTTCGTTAACCCAGCGGTTTAGACTCTCCGTTTATGTATCAATCAGTCAGTCAGGACAAAGGATATATGTATAGATGAACGGCGCTTTGTAACAGATTATTTCGGTTTAATAAAAAAAAAACTTGACGAGCCATAACATGTTTTTGGTTTTTTGTGCGCAGAGTGCCCGTGTGGCCAGCTTGAGCATGGACGGAGATGGCATGGCGTAGTGTTATCATGGGTGCGCCGCGGGTCGCGCCATTAGCCGCGCTTCTCGCCGCGCTGCTAGCGTCGGCCGTGTCCCGCGCACCGACACAAGAGCCAGTGCGCTTCGAGGCCGCTTTTCAAGGTATGTCACGAATATTTTAACAAGGACGATTTTTCTTTTTATTATCTTGCGAGAGAAGTGTATGCTTGTTTGCCTCCTCTCCTGGATTTTAAAAAAGTTAAAAGTAATTTTATCTTTTATGGTCTTTCACAGTTTCGTGGTTTACTCATTTTTTTATTACATGATGGTAAGTGATTCCCGCGCCCCATAACATATATTAATCATTGACAAGGAGTCATAATGCAGATGCGTTGTCACCTTCGAAGACTGAGATGGAAACCCTCGTCACCAAACGAAACAGGAGCATAATGCTGCTATTTTACGCTGATATTCTGTGAGGGCGTAGTCCTACTCCGGTCGAGCTGACCCATTAATTCTGCAGCTAGAAACAAACTGCAGTGTAGCTCAAAACGTACCAATCTATATACACCATAATTTTTCAGTTACCACTGACAAAAAATAGCCCTTTTAATATATACACATCGAATATGTCTACGGAAAAAAATCAATCTATGTAGAAAAATTATCCCACAAAGAAAGTTATTTATTGACACACGCAAACACAGGATAAGACGCCTTAAAATTGTTTCCGGTATTTCATTCATAATTTTTTTTTATATAGAATAGGATCCAAACGAGCAAGCTGCCCACCTGCTGGTAAGTGATCACCGTCGCCCCATGAAAATCCGCAACACCAGAGGAGTCGCAAATGCATTGCCGGCCTTTAAGAAAGCAGAGAGAAAGTCGCGGGAAGTTACGTGCCTATACGAAGCTAGGCAAATTCATAAACTGCTTTGCATAGTGTCGTATAGGCACGTAACCTCCCGCAACCTCGTATTTTCCTCGCCACCGCCGCTTGCCGCACACGCTGTCCGCCGCCGGGACTTTATTAGAAAACGGTCCGTAATGTTTTTATAATTTTTATTAGTTAGTAGTATGTACATAATCAATGAAGAACTTACGACGTAGGAAGTAAATATACATTTTTGATAACTTTGTCTATGTTAAGTAAGTAAAAATTTGAACTGCGTATTTACCATATCTTGTCTGTTCTACATTGCCTGTTATTTTTTAATAATAAAAAAATAAATGATAATATAAAATTAATATGGTGAATATTACTACAATATTTTTTTATTTAAACTTTATTGGTCACACTTAAACACGTTGTAAGGTGAAAAGGGATACAAAGGGAGGACTTAATGCCTTGAGGCATTCTCTACCAGTCAACTTAGGCTAGGAGAAACACAAGAAGATAAAAAATATAGTTATAAATGTAAATATATATATATATATATATATATATATATATATATATATATATATATATATATATATATATATATATATACATACATAATAAATAAGTAACTAAACACCATGTTGCCAGTTCAAAAATCAATGAAAACCTTAAAAATGTTGTTTTTCTTCGTAAACTGTATATAAATTGTCCTTCGAACGTCCTCCTAAAATCCGGGATGATTAAAAAGGTCCGACAACCGGAAAACAGCGGGCTAAGCAATTATTCCATGTCTGTAGATAACCCAGTGTCAGCCGTGTCTATGATATTATTTTAATAAACAAAAGGTGATAAACATGCGAATGGTTGATCTGATCAATTGTGATGACTACATCCCATAATAAAAATTCAAGATAGACAAGCATTGTCACTATGAGATATAATGCCTTAATTCCAGTGATTGGATCTCAAACACACACATACACACCTTACGAAACATAACTGAGATATCCAGTTATACAAGGCTTCTTCTTCTTTTTTATTCTTTTTTACGTGGAAAAGCTACGCTAATGAAAAGATCAGATCGACCGGGGATGGATAAAGTTCTCACAGAATGCCAGCGTAAAAAAGCAGTATAATGCTGCTGTGTATCGTCTGGTGAGTGTAGGCAGACCTTTATTACGTGGTGACGTGGCATTCCATCTCAGACCTCGAGATCTACATTATGATTCCTTGTAAAGGATGAATGTAGATGTCATGGACCACAGGAATCACTCACCATCTGGTGATCTGTGTGCTCGTTTGTCACTATGAATATAACAACGTTCAGTTCCGCAGTCTCTTGGGGGGTAAGGCCAAATTGGCCTCTAAAAAACTGGGCGTACTAAATAGAGCGAGACAGTATTTCATATCGGTCCACTGTTTGCGCAATTTTACAAAGCGCAAGTTTGGCCTCACATGGAATACTGTTCTCATCTCTGGGCCGGGGCACCCTAGTACCAACTTCTTCTGTTTGACTGCATTCAACGGAGAGCGTCTCGAATCATTAATGACCAGAATTTTTCCGATCGGCTTGATCTCTTTGCATTTTTTACCGAATTTACCATTACATTACATTCTGAGGAGTTGTTCGGATTAATTCCAGCCGCTGAGTTTAAACATCGTTACATCACGACAGAATTCAAAATTTCCTCCTCATCATCTCGATGGTTGGCACCACTGTGCCGCTTCACGCGAAATTTCCTGCCACGCACAACTACTCTTTGGAATCAGCTGTCGCCAGCGGTGTTTCCGAACCGATACGACTTAGGGACCTTCAAGAAAAGAGCCTACATCTTCCTGAAAGGCCGGCAACGCATTTGTGACTGCTCTGGTGTTGCGGATGATCACTTACCATCAGATGGGCTGCATGTTCGTTTGCCGTCTACTATAAAATATACTAAAAAAAAAACAATAAAAACTCTAAAAATACCACTATTCGTTATTTTTCTTAATATGTATGTTGCTTCCCTGCACGTTTTGGCTAAGTTAATAAATTATTATTATTATTATTCGTACCGCATTTCAAAATTATCTTCAACGGTTAGTTCACGGTTATCGTCAATAATAGAGAGGTGGTTTCAAACCTACGACGTTAAGTTTTGCAGACTGTCACCTAAACTGTTAGACTATCGACGTTTTGTTTTTTATTATTTTTATATTATAGAGTGCCAGCGATGCCATTAACTGTAGAGTTAATGGAAGACATTCCGATTAACCACACCAACTAAGCTGAAAATCTTATACTACGAGATGGTTCACGATAGAAGTCGAATAACTACGAACTTAAGTTTCACAGACCGTACCCGTACCTATTAGGTTATCGACGCTTCAATCTATCTATTTTATTTCTCAGAACTTCCATAATGTTAGACAATTAAATTATATTAAGAAATAAAACTTTAAAAGCTTAGCTAATAGTAAGTTTGTGCTAGTTTTTCTCGAAGCACAAACATAATTATATGCACTAAAAATTATGAAGCCTTCATGAGAACTTTATCCTACGGTAACTGGCATGATCTTTATTTAATATTTAAATTTTATCTTCATACTAATAATATAAAAGCTACGAATTGCTTTGATGTGCATTCGCATGCGTTTTGTTGAATTTTTCATTCGTTGAATTTTCAACAGGTAACCTGTTTAATATATTTACAGGATTTAAGGGATTACATTCTCTTTGTAATTTTAGTGCAAAGATTAACTTACTCATAGGTAATAAATGTCAAGAAAAGTAGACATATATGTAAATATACATATATATATATATACATAGTCATAAAAATTAAGAGCTCAAAAAACGCATACACAACCAGTGACTAAAATATTAATTGGGTCTCTTTTTATCTCATCTTATCGTATATTATATCGTATATTATCGCTCACTTAGAGTGATATATATAAATAGATAGAGATAGTATTAATAAATGTCAGTTATATTCTTTATTTATGGTATTTAAACATTTTAATCTGTTCTGCTATTTCATCTTTATATATATACTTCCAGTATTTAACACAAAAGGATTTTTATCACGGTGTTCATTTTACAATTTTAATAAGTGTAAATAAAATAAAAAAGTACAACACAGTCCAAATTGTGTTTCCGCAAAACTTATTTTTATACGGCATGTTTAAATATGAATTCGCATCTTATTATGCAAATATACAAAGTAACAGAGTTTCCTCTAATTAAAACCGACTCGTGAAAGAAAAAGCGTGATAACTTGTACAATGTTTGTTTTACTTGTGCAAATGAAGAAAATAATAAATATTTAAACAATATTAAATGTGTGCTGACTTCCGGGATTTTTTACATTTTACACATTCTAAACAAAATAATGACAGAATACTAGCATGTGTTTCTTTCGGTGACGTAGATCCGGTTACTGATAGGCATTCCATCTCATCCTCAGGGATGACAAAGCATATCAATGTCATCTTCAATACTGTATAATGCTGCTGTGTTTCGTCTGGTTAAGTGTAAGGATCCGGAGACCTTTGTGTGGTTACGAGGCATTCCATCTCATTCCTCAAGGGTGACAATGCATGTTCATTATGATTCCTTGTCAAGGATGAATGTAGATGTCATGGACCGCAGGAATCACTTGCCATCAGGTGAACTGTGTGCTCGTTTGTGAATCTCAATGTAATAAAAAAAACATTGTTGAGGATGGGATGTAAATGTTTGTGAGCCGCAGATATCTTTTTACATCACCTGATGTAAAAAGGCTCTGTACGCCAGTATTGGTGGTAATAAAGGGTCATGAGCCGCTTCATCGTCATTTACCCCTAATGGTATGTAACTAAGTTTATCACCCTGAATGCAAATTATTATTTGTAAATAGCAACATTCTTATTCTATCACAAATCGAACTTCACGCATTATTGAATCGTTTCACAAGTGCCGTAAACGTGGACGGGTGCTCGGAGACGATGAAATACCGACATCAAAATCATTCCAAGTATAACAAAGTCCACTTCGATTTGTCGTAAATGTGTTGCTTCCCCGCCTACCGTATCTCCCTTTTATTAGCTATATGGATGGACTTTATTTCCTTTCTGAAGCGAAATTGCTCGTTATTCTCGTAGTGATTCGATTATAGTGTTTCCATTACGGCTTCGTATAATATTATGTCGACAAAATTATATTTCATTATAATATTATCATGAGTCGGGCTTGGTTAGAAACTGTGGATTTTCACAGAAATATTAAAATTAATGGCATCAAAGTTTATCGGGTAAAGATCTTAGAGACGTTAAACGTTCCGCAAAACAAGTTTACCCCAGGGCCGTTAATCTTATATTGAATAGCTGCCAAATACAAATCTTGTCTTAAGTAAAAACTTAAGTATTTTTATAATATTGAAATACGTCCAATAATTTAATAATAGTTGTCATACAAACAAATCAAAAATCTAAAAGATTCTTAGGTATAGGTTCAGAATAGCCCATAATACGAATAGTCTCATCATCACCTCATGGGCCGCAGGAATCACTTACAATCAGGTGAATTGTGTGCTCGTTTGTTACTCTTAATGCTACAAAAAGAAAAAAAAATCTTTATCAAGACACCTGTGATTCCTTTGAACCTGCTTTGAAGTTACTAGTTTGCATAGGTGACTTACTATAACCGAAACGATCGCACATTGCAGATGGTCACGCTGGTCAACCATTCGGTTAGACAGGCCAGAGTTGCCATGGCTATGTTGAAACCCATTCATATAAGATCTGTTCGCGGCTGACAAGGGCCCTGGTATGCCTTACCATCTGCATATCAACGCAAAAGGTTACAAATCCAAAAGAGCTTAACGTTACGAACAATCGTCAGGGATGACGTCATATCGGTAAACCAGAAGATACAGTCCATTGCTGAATTCATGGTCCGGCTTAGTCGACATATGTTCGACCAGGACGATAATGGACTACATGAACACCTTAGCGACACAGTACCACTGCACGCCCGGCCACCGGAGAGCCGCAGGTTAACTACTGACAATCTTCTAACTAGGCCAAGGGATCAGGGGGGAAGCCCGACGTCGTAGGACCTTATAGCCATTTTGACTACTTTTTTTTCTTTTTTTTATTACATTAAGAGTAACAAACGAGCTTACATTATTTATACGAGCTTATACTTTATGGTAAGTGATTCCTGCGACTCATGATATCTACGTTCCTCTCTCTACTACTATCATCTCTCTAGTACTATCTACATTACTGATCCTTGACAAGGAATCATAATTCAGATGTATTGTCACCCTCGAGAACTGAGATGGAATACCTCGTCACCAGTAATAAAGGTCTACGGATCCCTACACTCACCAGTCGAAATTTGCATTATGCTGCTATTTCACGCTGGTATTCTGTGTGGGCGTGGTCCTACCCCGGTTGAGTTGACCCATTCATTCTGCAGCTAGAAACAAACTTCGTTGTAACTTAACCACTGTAAAAGAAACTCTACTTTTAAGTTATTTTAGAGAGTGATCTAGATTCTTTATTGAGTGGTAGCCAACAAAATCCTGCGACATATACATACTCCACTTAAGCATCGAGCTATGGCAGATAGGACCGGGGGAGCTGTTGCCTTCCGAGTACCCCTGGTTAATGGAGACTGGGATCTCCGAAACCCGCAGACCTGCTAAGCACTTGGCTTATGCAGAGAGCTCCGAATCGTAACTTACCATCAGGCAACAGGTAAGCTCGTTAAACGTTTAAGTTTTATAAAAATACAATAGGACGGTGTTAAATTGTTATTATCATATTATTACTATCAGATTATATAAAAGAAATCGATTGGACTAGAAAAAATATCGTTATGATATTAATGATGAATGATTTTTCGATTAATTCAGATCTAATGTTAAACCTAAAAATAATAAAGTAATATCTATATATACACGCAAATTGCAAAGAACTATTTCATCGGTACAGGCACTGAATCATCAAATTACATCGTCACAGGAATCAAACAAGGTTCGCTCGCGTACCGTGAATTGAAACGCAATAGCAGCTTAATACTGATTTATACAAAGGTGACCTGCTAATCTTCTAACAAATGCTGTAATGTTCTGTAAAAGCGTATTCGATTATAAACAGTTCTTTACAATTCTAGGAGACGTTCCGTATACGGAATGCAATGAACGTCGCAAAACGTTTTGTAACAAACAAAAAGAGTTCAACATCAAATGAATGAGATCCCTCCGTGAGCTTAATTTATCAATCGCTAGAAAAGGAATTAAAGAGCGCAACTCTAGAATACTATAAAATTTATTTGAATGCTGCATAGAATTTAAACAGATTTAGTAACCGTTTAAATTCTATGAATCATTAGTGTTTATTTTAGTAAATGCAGTGTTCACGACTTATATAAGAAATTCTATATATTTAGTGACGCACAGTAAATTTGTTTTCTTACACTTTAGTTTCATAATTAATAATTTAATTTCATACACTAAAACGTGGTCGTGGAAAAACCTGTATAAGCGATAACTATCCCAAGTAGAAATCCTGAAAGAGTTTTAAAATATTCTTTTCATAATTCTTTAAAAAAATAAAGTTTTTTTATATTGAGAGTAACAAACGAGCACACAGTTCACATGATGGCAAGTGATTCCTGGGGCCCATGACATCTACATTCATCCTCGACAAGGAATCATAATGCAGATGCTTTGTCACACTTGAGGACTGAGATGAAACGCCTCGTCGCCAGTAATAAAGGTCTCCGGATCCCTATACTCGCCAGACGAAACACAGCAGCATTATGCAGCTATTTCACGCCGGTATTCTGTGAGGGCGTGGTCCTACCCCGGTTTCTGCAGCTAGAAATAAATTACAGTGTAGCTCATAATAATAAATAAAATAATTTTATTTTATTTATGTATATAAAATAAATTAAGTTAATTTTGGAAAGTATTTCCTTTTCATATGTTAATGCCTACAGTTGTTCCCAGATACGATAGCTTAACAATAAAAGCCCATTAAAATGTTATGTAAGTTTTCCGATTGTTTGTTTGTTGTATTTTACGCGCTACCGGTCTTTAAGAAAGGTGTAGACTCTTCTCTAGTCTGCGACCTTCCCGAAGTCTTTCAGAAGAAGAAGCATCGGTCCGGAAATGCCGCTGGCGAGTAGCTTGGATTGCTTTCGTGGAAGCTTATTCCACAGAGTAGTTGTGCGTGACAGAAAATTTCGCGTAAATCGCACAGTGGTCGCATCGGGATAATGAGGATGAAATTTAGAATTCTGTCGTGATGTATGTTTAAATTCAGGCTGTAATTAATCCGAACATTTCCTCAGAACACTCCCCATGGATTTGTAGAGCCACACTACAACTATGTAGTATAAACTAATTTAACCGAGGATAAGTCAGCTCATAGTATAGCTTATAGAATAATATAAAACAGTTATTTAGTGCTGCTGTATTTCATCCGGTTCGTGAAAGAAAATATACTATTACTGTTAACGTATCTTTAACTTAATTCTTATATTATATTTATCTTAATTCTTAGGTATGTCATTAGATCTGCATTATGATTTCTTATCATGGAAAAATGTGAATGTCATGGACACAGGAATCTCTTACTATCAGTAGAACTATGTCCGCGTTTCCGTCAATTATTTTCATTTCATTTCATAAAAATCGTAGCAACATCTCTCTGACACTCTGATCATCCCATTCAATATACAATTAGATTAGTATTCAGTCGGGAATATGTGAAACTGTTACAGCGTCATATTCTTATATGTATGCATTCAATTCAATGGGAATCCCGAGGGTGCCCGAAAGACGTCGTCGATTTTTATTATATAGCGGGGTGAATTCTTAATGCCTTTTATGCTTATGACTGATGTTATTTTTCATTTTTGTTTTAATATTTGACTTGATATCTTAGCTTAACTTTACATGCGTGAAATAAGCGAAAATAGTGTAATGGTTTAGGTTACGGTCTGCGAAACTTAAGGTCGTAGGTTCGAATCCACCATTCGACTATTAACGTGAACCATCTCCTAGCACAAGTATTTTCAGCTTAGTTGGAGTGGTTAACCGGAATATTAGTAATGTTTAATAGCATTGCCCATATTCTTTTTTATATAGATATATATATATATATATATATATATATATATATATATATATATATATATATATTTATAATCACTTTTGTTTTTTAATCATATCATTATTTTTTTTTGTTTTTCATATCTTCCTATTTTATCATCGATAAGGTGCACATGCTTTCTGAGTCATATACGAGCCGTCCGAATTTTGCGGTTGTACTAGAATGAACGGACGTTCGTTCTTATGACATCATGAAGTTAGTAAGATTATTTAGGCTGGCTACGGTATCGGGTTTGCGTAGCTATCACAACTCTTTTCAATTAGTTTAATTTTACCGAGAGTAAATGCTTTAAAATGCATATTTAAATAAAACCATTTCTACGCCTTCAATTTAAACTTCATCACTACATCAATTGCAACTTTTAACATTGGTAGAGCTACACTGCAGTTTGTTTATAACTGCAGAATGAATGCGTCAACTCGACGGCGACCACGCTCTCACAGAATACCAGCTTTAAATAGCATCGTACTGGTACTGTTTTTGTGTTTTTGGTGAGTGCAGGGAGGAGACCTTTATTACTGGTGACGAGGCATTCCATCTCAGTCCTCAAGGGTGACATCTGCATTATGATCACAAGGATGAATGTGGATGTCATTGGCCGTAGGAATCACTTGCCATCAGGTGAACTGTGTGCTCGTTTGTTCCTCTCAATATAATAATAAAAACAAATTATTCCTTTACGCTGATTCAGACAGAGAAAAAGATTACAATGTATTTTTTTTAATTTTGATCTATCAGTTTTTAGTATCTATGGAGGTATATTTCAAAAGACTTTACTTCTTTTTTAATATTTCAATCAGTTTACATTTATATTTTAAGTGCATCTGAACTATTACGTAACGTATTCTGTTGACTAATACTCAACGTATTCTGTTGATATTAGTCTCAGGACAACTTAGATATTAGATAAAAGAATTAAGTTTATTTGTTCATATTTTATTCGAATCGCCAATAGCCTAACGGTTTACGGTATATATAACGGTATGTGAAACTGAAGATCGTTGAATATTGTCGTAAACTTTTTCCTAGTATAACCATTCTAAGCTTAGTTGGAGTGATGGTAATAAGCGTTAATTAAAATAAATTGCTTTGGTTAATTGTCCTTTATCGTTTCTGTGTGCAAAATACAAAAAAATGTAAAAGGCAATAGATGAAAATAAATTGATATAGTCAATATAAGATATATAGTAGAATGCAAGTTGACATTCACCCAATATAGTTTATATTTTGAAAGAATAAATATCGTCAAAACGGAGAATAAAATATAAAAAAATTAATCAACTTATTTCTTGTCGAAGCTACTTATTCCAGAAGAAAGTATGAGTGTTTGAGTTTTTCTTTTTTAATGAAACTTCTCACCAAAACACAGCCATATTAAATTAATGACATTGATTTCTGCAAGCGTACTCTTTTTTTGATTGAGCCGATCTACATGATCATAATAGAGATAATATATTAATAATGAATAACTAAACCTAACCTAACCTTAACCTTAACCTAAACCTAACCTAAACTTAACCTAAACCTAACCTAAACCTAACCTAAACCTAACCTAAACCTAACCTAAACCTAACGTAAACCTAACCTAAACCTAACGTAAACCTAACCTAAACCTAACCTGTACCTAACCTAAACTTAATTAATCTAGCTGCAACATGAATGGGTTAACGCATCCAGGGTACGAACACGCCTTCGTAATGGTACCAACGTGAAATAGCACTATATCGCTGCCGTTTCGTATGTTGAGTGTAGTGAACCAATTAGCCTCGCGTTCCATTACATCATTAGAGGTGGAACGCATTTAAATTCTTTGTTGAAGATTGATGTAGATATCTTAGGCTGTAACCACACTTACCATCAGGTGAGCTGTGCAGTTGTTTGCCATTTCTAATAATAAAAATATTTTAAGATTTTTGATTGGATCCAACATTATAATCTAACTCTGAAATCGACATTATATATTCATATATATATAAAATATAATAAAAATAATTAAGTGTATTATTATTCGGAAACTGAGTTAAAATTTACACGTTTTAAAGTTTTGGAGAATTAATCGTGAAAAATTCCAATGACAGATAAACCCCGGTGTATCCTAGTCCTAAATAATTGTGTAAAAGCCCGACACCCGAGGGCGATATAATTAAAAGTGGATCGTCAAACAATTCCATCTATTTTGGAGAATGGCTCCTAAATTAAATGACACCGAAACGCCTATGGTGTCACTTAAGTAATTAAGGGTAAAATCCTCCGTAAACCGATCGGAATGTGCGAACGGTTTTACGGTTAGGGAGGAGGTGAGGTTCACCACGCCGTGTAATGAAAACACGTTATCATTTTATATAAAATTTTCTATATCTTTTTTAGTGATATTAGGGGTGCAGAGCGAGAGCGTACATTTTTCAACAAGTTGTCCCTAGGACTCGTGTCACCCTCATTCATCTTCGACAAAGGGTCATAATGCAAATCCGTTATAATCCCAGGGACCTAAAATGAAATGTATATTCATCAATAAGGTATCTTGTTACTCTTTCATTCACCAGACAAAACACAGTATGACTTAACTTATGTTTTACGCTGATATAATAGAAATTGTAATCCAACACCGATCGAGAGCAAACAATACAAAGATTAAAATTATTTTCAAACTATCTCGGACCGAAAAAATATTAAAAAATACCTTTATAAGTGGTACACTGCAGTTTGTTTCTAGCTGCAGAATGAATGGGCCAGCTTGACCGGAGTAGGACCACGCCTTAACAGAATACCAGCGTGAAATAGCAGCATAATTCTACTGTATGTTTCGTCTTGTGAGTGTAGACATCACGACACCAGTAATAAAGGTCTTATGACTGGTGTCGTGGCATTCCATCTCAGTCCTCCAGGGTGGCAACGCATCTGCATTATGATTCCTTGTGAAGGATGAATGTAGATGGCCGCAGTTGTTACTCTCAATTTAATAAAAGGAAAAAACAATCTTATGTTATTGCAAATAAATAAATTTCAATAAGGGTTGGAAAATGTTGGTCTAATTAAACATTCTGATTTGAGAAGACGATGGATGCAGGTGGCTTAGGATCGTGTGGTGGCTTGTGGCAATCTATGTTGGGATGCTTTTATTCAGCAGTGGTTTTAGATGGGCTGTGGTGATGATGAATATTAAACAATCTGATCTAAATTTTTACTAACTCTCAGTTTATATTTACGCGATAATCACATATCTTTAAGCGACCAGCGTGCTAGGTTTACATGAAATAATGTTTTAAAATAATTATTATAAACTAATGATCATACTCGATTTAAATTAAAAATGACGAATTGAATTAAATTGAAACGAAGATGAAGATACATAATTCACTGCAACGGCCTTTTGCTTTCTAGAAACTACTGGGAGCAGAAAATTGATTTAAGCAAGTGCAGCACTTTATGGTAGGTGACCACCAAAGCCTGCTTTCAGTTAAATTTAATAAATAACACGATTAAAGAAATCGTGTAATAATAAACCTGTTATGACATTTAGCTTCTAAAACCAATATTGCTAAAGAAATAATAATGATAGGAAATTCAGTAATAGAGCAAGTAAAATATAAAATAATTCAAATACTTAGGAAGCGCTTACAGGGAACTTTAGATATAAAATCAATTATAGCAATATCCAAACTAGCTATCAAAAATAAAAAATAAATGTTTACTTTTAAAGTATAAGTACAGACCAAAAGTGCTGTGACAATGGCACAAAAAGGCCGATAAATAATGATAATATATATAATTATTTGAAATATGGTGTTAGAGAAAAATTGAAATCATTTGTACAGAGTAAATATCGGAAACCTACAAATTTGGTTATATTATTACGGCATGTAAGTAACATATTTTAACGGCAAATCGATAAGATTTTCTTGGCGACGCTTTGTCTTATCTACGTCTGAAGCTTCAGCACACAGATATTGACTACATCTGGGATTTATTTACAATGGTAGAGTTAATTAGTTAGCGGTTCTGGGAAGGCCCTCGCAGGATACCAGCGTGAAGGATCAACATAATGCTGCTGTGTTTCGCCTAGATCCCGAGATAATTACTGGTCTTAGATATCAGGATGACAAAGATAACAATATGGGTCGCAGGAATCACCTCAATACGATAAATAAAGAAAAACTCAAACTAAGGCTAGGTTACATTTGGACGGACAATCAATTGAAGTAAGCTTATTGTAGAATATCTTCAGTTAGCAGACCAAGAGTGATTGCTTAACTGAGCATATTTAACTACCAATCTGTTATACAGAACGCATCGTTCATTTGTCCTCAATTAAATTGCGTCGGATTGACGATCGGAATAATTGATGTTTGTCTATCGTCGACACTGACCATTCTACTTGAATCGAGACAGGAATCGAACTAAACAAATCGAGTTTAGAGTCTCGATTGGCGTAGTCGTAGATACTTTATTGTATTATTATTATATTATATATACTTTATTGGATACCATAAAAATAAAATAAAAACAAATCATAAAAGGGAAAAAATATATTTATATATTACTTAGTAGATACGAGTACAACAAAATTTCTTGGTAAAAGAGTTTCAACTATAAGGATCAACTATGTTTATTTGGAAAGTTTGAATCAATTTAAAATAACATAAAGTTTTTTTTACTTCGAAAACCAATATCAAAAATCGATACTTGTTTTCGACGATCGAGTTCTTTCTTGTAATTATTTAAATGGTATAATAGCAGTTTCGTCACCTTGAATATCCAATTTATATAATTTATATACCATTACCAATGTTAACATGGTTTTAGAACTATGCGTAATATTTCAACCAGATGGTATGACTTTAATTGCTCAAGAAAGAAACAAGATACTTGTCTGCAATACTAAATACATTTTTATTACATTGAAAGTAACAAACGAGCACACAGCTCACATCCTCGACAAGGAGTCACAATGCAGATGCGTTATTACCTTTCAGGACTGAGATGGAATGTCTCGTTACCAGTAAAAAAGGTCTCCGGATCCCTTACCTTACCAGACGAAACACAGCAGAATTATGATATTAATTTCAGCATTCACTTATTACGTTAGGTTTTAGAGTTATCTCTATCATCATAGATGCAGTTGAAACAGATAAATGCAGCAAACTGGGAAGAATGGGTCTTTACTTAAAGACCCATTCTTTAAGTAAAGACTATATGTCTTTACTTGAAAATTTGTCGCATATAGAAAGAAGACTATATATTTTTACCCTCTAAAAATATCATAATTACACATGTACATTTAAACGAGTAAATTACTTATACAAAACTTCCACAAGAAAGATTTTTTTTATGAAACTAAAGGTATACATAGGAGTACATAGGTATTTACACCTGTCGGTAATGACGGCATAAATACTTAAAAAAAGATTCAAGTTGCACATGCGCTGGTATCACTAACGCATAAAATGCCCCACTATCAGTTCCCAGTAATTCCGAAAGCCTACTCTCAAACGAAACACAGGATTGTTATGTGGCTATAACACATTAATATTCTGTGATGGCGTAGACCTCTTTCAGATAATCCATTCATGTTGCAAAGTGATTTTATAGCAGCGTGGGTACTTGTAAAAGTACATTCTAAACGTCTATACAGATTAGAATTGTCAAATACTAAAATGCCAACAGTTAAACCAAAAACCAAAAAAATCAAAGCAGTGTCCTCATCGAAGTATAAGTTAATAATTTCTTACTCTATTGAAAATCACTCTATTGAAACCATTCAGTTAAGACTATTGAACTACTGTGAATACCTTGTTAATTTCTACAATTGTCTGAGCAGATTTCACTTGATTCACATTGTTTTGAAATCGTGTCGGGTTGTAATTACATCTCTTGTTTCGAGCGTAGGCTTTAATATGTTTTGAATAGAAGGTTCTTCTTTATTCAAAAAATAGCACGCATTTTTTTTAACGATACACTGGTCAATATGGCGTCTACATCAATTGTAAACAGAAGCCAGATCAGATTCCAGTTGCTTATGCGTGGTAGCTCCTGAGGGCTAAGATTTAATGCTCTGTTTACTGTAATTGGGTTCCGTCCATTACCTTCAACCTTCATATTGATCGTCACACTATATATGTTTTCATTGTTCTTTCAAATTGCACATACGTGAAGTAATACGTTGCGTCTTAACCTCCATATATTCATATACATCTAATTTTACGACTCCTGCGGATGCCCGTGGGCGTTGGTAATCACTTACCATCAGCATAAGCTGCTTGGTTATTTGCCACCTATCCTAGAAAACAAAAACTACTCATTCTCATAAGCATTATTGAGGATGATATATGTGATTAGTGATGAACCGTACCTTGTCCGTTAATGAGTTCATAAAACGGTCCATCTTAGTTCTCTTAGTCCAGGATAAATGTGGGCATCATGGATATGGGAATCACTCGCCATTGTGTGAACGAGACGGAACTCTAATCGAGGCTATCGTTCTGCCTTTTTCTGAACATTTTTTTTAAAAGAACGCTAGCTGTGCTTTTTTTAACATTACTAACATTCCGGTTAACCACTCCAACTAAGTTTTAACAACTTAAACGCTTGTCCTAGGAGTTCGTTCACGGCAATAGTCCAAAGGTGGAATGTTCGAAACTACGTCCTCAAGATTTGCAGACCGCAAACTATAAACGCTTCAATTTGAACCTTTCTACTCAGTTAATTGTCTATAGTATGATTTAAATTTCTATTCAGTTAATTGACAATATGTTTTAAATACTCTATTCTGACGAACTACCACAATTCTCGTAGTTGAAAGAAAGGCGAAGAAAAGCAAAAACTAAAACATGAAAAATTTAAAAATAAAAGCCCTGTGTACACGTAGGTTATACGTTGTCCATATTTTAAGTGATTTTAGTCGAGTAGGACTAAATACTGCGAATAGAACAGTATGTGGGTAGCTAGTGGTAGAATGGTAAAGTTAACAAACTGAGTTACGAAGCTAATTGGCCATTACTGGTACTTAGAGTTAAGTGAATAGTAAGTTATTTGCAATTTACTTGACTATTATCAAAATTTGTGTACGTGTAGTGACTTAGTGATCTATAATCTCTTTGATAACCGAGGTTGTGTGACCTAAGTTTGATTCGCTTCAACATTTTTGCTAATATGTAGCTGTTGCTTTGTTGTTATGGGGTAGATTGAGTCATAGAACCTCTTAATATATTGGAACATAAAATGGATAAGATTTTTAAAGCCACTGTTGAGTTGACACGACAGATTATGTCACGTCTTAAATACAATCTTTTTTGTTTAAGATTTTATTTAACAGACGATACATAATCTAAACTACTGAACATATTTATAAAAGCAAATATATATAAACAACACAATCGGCTACCTATTCGAGGTTCCAGTATAGAACGGCAAATTCATAAAATTTCAACAATATCAACTGCTGCTCATTTACTTATGATGAATAAGTGAAACCAGCGTTTTATCTTCAGAAGAGAAAAAACATTTTTTGAAATTAATAGTGATAACATTGTCGCCTAATGGTAAGTAAGCCCACAATCAAGTTCCAAGTTGCAGACAGCCCTGAGGACAGAGATGGAACACACTGGGTCTATGGTTCTTTACAATCACCATACAAATTGATATATATACATATATATATATATATATATATATATATATATATATATATATATATATATATATATATATTTCTTTCTATAAAAATGATCTCAAAAACTCTGTACACCACAAGTGCGTTTTATTCACGCGTACTCTTACTTAGATATTCTTTTCTTTTTTATATTACGTGCCGTGAGAATTTGTCTAGTCAGTCAGTGCTAATTTGACTGGAGCATAACTTAGTCAGCCATTCCAACGTACAAATCGCAACGATGACATGTTTTATTTCGGCGGATTTCATCCATTACCTAATAATTCAAAACCGTACCCAATTAATATTAGATTTAAGATTACATATAACCTCTCCCTTTTATAGATGATGCTTTGTAAAAGTCAATTACCAAAGGAGGGTTTGAGTCCTAATAAAACCGTAACGATAAATATTCTTCGTGACAAAAGTTAGCGAACACCAGTGCTGCATAAATAGGTCCTGGTGCGTCGTAATGCGTCTTCTTTCACGTAATGGCCGCCCTTTCCCGCCAACTGTGGAAATTTACCCGCGTTATTGCCGTGCCCGTGTAGTTATAGGGTAGGATCCTTTGTTGACATCGTGAAGACATTAGTTTTTATTAGTAACAGTTAGTTTCTAGGTAAAAGTTTTAATACAACAGACTGAAAGTTTTTTATTTAATTTGTAATGCAATGAAATACAACATGAAAGAGGTAATATAAAAAATATTTTTTGATTCATTTTAATTTGGCTTTGATGTGATTTGAACGGGACTACTATAAGGCAATATATCTTAATGACAGTGCATGTTTTTTTTATGGTATTGCATCTTGAATCATTGTTGGGGACTGATTGAGGTTATATGACGCCATGAGGAAACCGTACCCTCGAGTGTAACCGTTCACTCTTCAACGAAAAATAAAAAGTTTCTAACTTATTACTTAATTTATTTCTCTATTGTTTATGTTTTTTTTTAAAGAGTAAAATACATAATAACTTTATCTTGTCAACTTTCATATTATACTGTATGATTTTTTTTATTATGTATTTTTTTTTAGTTTTTATTATATTGTTTTATTACTTTATTATTTTGTCATTATATTTTATAAAATGAAGACCGCCACTTCTCTTGTGTGGGCTTCACGGAAAATCAAGGTTGTGACCCTAAGTCACAACAGTACCTGAGTGGAGATCCTTTTTTTTATTTGGCATACAGCAGATTACATTTGTCTTTTATATATTTATCATTTTTTGTTTTTCTTTTTTGGTAATTGGTTTAATTAGGTAAAAGTATTTTTCTTGTTTGTTTATATATCTTTTTTTATAACATTTAGAGTAACAAACGAGCACACAGTTCACCTGATGGTAAGTAATTCCTGTGGCCCATGACATCTACATTCATCATTGATGACAACGCATCTGGATTCCTTGATTCCTTGCCAAGGATGAATGTGGATATCATGGGCCGCAGGACTCACTTTCCATCAGGAATTGTGTGCTCGTTTGTTCCTCTCAATGAAATTAAAAAACAGTGGTAGGTACGTGACAATTTTATTATATTCTATTTTACTTTCCAGGACGCAGACCCTCTGTTATTTAAATATAGACTTGTATTATAATTTAAACCCGAAAACAAAGGTCGCGTGTTCATAACGAAATGTATTTCACCTGTATTCTTCTCTTTAAACATCTAAACAATGAACAAAAAGTGTTGGATGTAAAACTGGCCCATTTGCCCACGTCCTATTGTTTAGAACAATAACCCATTATCTTGCAAAATTGAATGAATAATTAAGTTGCTTTCTTTCTTGCCTCGGGTGTTACATGACGCGGTCACGGTTTTATTAAAATATCATTTTTATATCATGAAGTCCTGAAATATAAAAAGGGGCTTGCCCTACATGGAACACATTATATATACCCCATTTTAGGGTGCTGTCTGGCTATTTGGCCTGCCTGGTGAGTGGCCAATGATACAATATTTAAATTAGTTAGTTACGATTTTGTGTAATGCTGTTGGCATTGCGGCCTCTACAGCTTCGCCGGTGAAGACTCGCGAGCAGAGGGCCTGCGAGTAGGGACAATATTTAAATTGGAATTCGATTTATATATATAGCGATGCTTAGAAACAGTAATATCGTGATTCAGACATCGTTGTCGACAGCATCGTTACCTAAGTAAATAAACAACTATGATTTTATTTATTTATTTTAATTTAATTGTCATAGCGCACAAAGTAACCAAACATTCTTCTCTCTCATCAACGGTCTATATACTTAATGAAATTTCTGACCTGATCAAGCCTTTTTTAAAATTTCATTTTTATTTCTTGAAGTTCTAAAATACGAAAATGGGGTTACCGTACATTGAACTCACTTTATATACCCTTTGTATAAACAGTGATAAATACCACTGTATAGACATTTAAGGGTTTCCCTTGGCTTGTTGGACCTGGCTTACCTGGGGAGCGGCCAATGAATGAAAATATTTACATTGGGACTCCATATATACTACTATGTCAAGAAAGTACCGGGAAAAGATCAATAATACACAAAATGTTAGTTATTCTGTAATACTCCAATCATTAAAACATTTTTGAAACGCTTTTTCTGGAATTGAGTTCAATTCTCGCCGCGAATTGTCCTTTATGTCTTTTACCGAATGAAAAAGGGTGCCACGAAGTGGTAATTCAAGTTTAGGAAAAAGGAAGAAGTCGGCTGGTGCCATATCTGGTGGTTCAAAAGAACGTTTTGAAACTCTCATAAGCACGTGTTTTTGATAAAGTCGATTCACCGTAAGTCTTCTGTAACATTTTCAGTGACTCCAAACACGAAATTCCATTGGGAATGCGAAATTTAAGACAAGCTGTTTGTTCGATGTTTTTGTCCATTATTAAATTCGAAATACACACTAGATATGATATAACTAAAAACGGCACTGTATTTAATCTAATAAATAACAGATGCAACTCAAACATCTCGTCAAAATGAGAATAGTTGTGCTAATCTAACAACGACAAAATAAACAAACAATTTAATTTGGAACTATAAACAAATCATCCATTCCCGATACTTTTTTGACTGAAGTATATAGCGATCTTCGGAAACATTAATATCGTGATTCAGCCCTCATCGTCGACAGCGTCCTTAACTATATTTTTAATTTATGATGATATCCTCCTGGTTGATTTCGACCGTGATACCTTCTAGTAATAATAGTATCAGAATATATACAGTTACCATTTGCGCATAAATCAAGACTCTAATCTGTTGAACTAGGACAATTTTTTTCACTCTTTTCTTCTATTATATTTTTAATAATATGAAAAGGACATTTAAAAGATACTGCTGCTCGTTCAATGTAGGACCAATATGAAGAAATGTATATATACACATATTTTAATTGTACACCATTTGGCAATTTAAAACGAGTGGGCATTTGGGTCTTATCGATTTTTCCCTGGCTCTATGAAATCTTTCTCTTTATGTTAATTTATATATTCGTTGGCGTATTTAATAGCCTGTCAAGGTATGTAAATAAACAACTTTTATTGTATTTTTATTTTAATTTATTTCTCATATCGTACAAAGTAACCGAACATTCTTCTTTCTCATCTCACCTGATCACCTGATCACAGATATGACCTACGGGTAAGCAAAAGTTGATAAAGTTATAGTGGTTATAGATCGCTATTTGTGGTAGAAAGACAAGTTCTAACGTAATTTGGAACTATCAAAATTGCTTTTTCTTCTTCTAAATAAAATGAAAATGATGTCGTATTACTAGTCGATTTCGACTACGACTTTTAGTTCTAACAGATGATATCATACGTCAGATAGATTTTGACGACGTGAACATTTGAGCGAGAGCAAACACACAGGCACTCGTTCGTCATCCCCTTCCCTATTCCCATGTAAAGAATATGATAAGATCTGAGGAGCTCAGATGCAATCTCAAGGACACCGTAATACAATGTGTTATTCACAAATATTCTTCCACGTCTGAGGTCGGCATTCATCCTTGACAAAGAATCATAATGCAGATGCATTGTCAGCCTTGAGGACTGAGATGGAATGCGTCGTCACCAGTTATAAAGGTTTCCGGATCCCTACACTCACGTGATGAAAAACAGCAACATTATGCTGCCATTTTATGCTGGTATTCTATAAGGGCGTGGTCCTACCTCGATCGAGCTGACCCATTCATTCTGCAGTTAGAAACAAACTGCAATGTAGCTCTAAAAATTGGATGATAAAATATAAAAATAAATATTATGGTCACTTACTAAATTAGTTATAACGATACTTCCATAGACCATATAGTTTTACCGCCATTAGATTATTAGGTTATATAACATTATATAGGTTAATTGATTCACATTGCTCTATTCATACGTCCATTTAATTTAATCGAACACAAAATGGAGACATTACTGAATACGAGTAAGTAACAGTAGTATATAATACATGGTAATGAATTTTTTAGACTATATGGCAAACGAGTAAGCAGTTCTCCTGATAATAAGTGAGACATCCGCAATACAAGAGGAGTCGTAGATGCGGCCTTTAAGAAAAGTAGCTCTTTCCTTGCCTAATTCGTAAATTCTTAAACACCGCTGCTGACAGAGTAGTTGTAAGTGGCCGGAATTTTTTGCGTAAAGCTCACAATGGTGGATTGCCAACCGTCGAGATGAAGAGGATAAAAAATTCAATTCTGTCGTGATGTACGTATATTTAAACTAAGCGGCTGGAAATAATCCGAACAACTCTTCGGAATATTCCGCATACTAAATTCGGTAGAAAAAGCAAAGAGATGTAACATCTCTAGATCACGGATACAGCGGAAATTACCTGGTCATCAACGATTCGAGCCACTCTCCGTTGAATGCGGTCAAACGGAAGAAGCTGGTACTGGGGTGCCCCGGCCCAGAGATGAGAACAGAGATGAGAGTAGTAACAGTAGGCCGAACTTGCGCTTTGTAAAGTTGCAAACACTGGGTTGACGTGAAATACTGTCTCGCTCTATTAAGCATGCCTAGTTTCATAGAAGCCAATTTGGCTATACAATCCAAGTGACCGAGGAACTGAACTTCGCTTGAAATCGCTTTGTGGGTGTCCAGGAAGAGAAGGGCTTTGCGGACTAACGTCTGTAGCAATCGAATATCTAACACCGAGTTTCCACACCGTAAAATGGTTGGCGGTAAGTTCCCCCTGTCGTCAAGAGTCGAGTTCGACGTAAAAAGAGCAAAATGGATTAGTTGCAATTAGGAAGATGGATTTTCACCTATTTCTATTATCATTCTTAATAAATAATACCTCAAAAGATTCGTAATAGAAAATAAACAAAGAATATTTCGTAGCTATTGCCAGTAATGATTTATGAACACTTGTAACTTAATTAATTGGCTGGAATGGATGAGCGAGCCGAATTTAATTCATTGGAAGGCAGCTATGAACTGATTAATAGACAATCGAATTTTGTGAGATATAGTAGAAGAGTAACGGAATAACGCGAGTCGTGCGGTTATAGTGACGTACAAAAGCGACTTTCGGAGCGGTTTTGGTTTCAAATATAGATTAATAACTAACTTCAAAAATCAACTTACCATCTAATAATCTTGCTCTATTATAGAACTATTTCTTCGTCCACCATACACAACTACAGTATATATATATATATATATATATATATATATATATATATATCATACTTTTACGTAACCAAAAAAGAAAAACGAAGACAAACAACATTATAAATGAATGATAGACAAACGAAACCTGTTGTGCGCAAAATAAATAAAAGGATGTGAAATGATTAAACAATGTAATAAAAAATATAATATACAAATAAAAAAAATAACAAAAACAATAAATAATAAAAAAGTCATACAGAAAAAAATGTATAATATAAAAATTTATAAGAAAAGTTATTGTGTATTTAACAGATAACAAAAAAAACCAAATAGCAGAAACAATAGAAATAGAATTAAGGCAAAGGAAAAGGATCTAAGGCATTATTCCTTGGACTTTTTTCATAGTATAAATAGAAGAAGTTTCTAGAGAGTAATGTATAACAATGTGTAGTATCTCGTTCTATTGCAATAAATAAACATGGATTAATATAACACGCTCTCCACTGAGAAAGAATCACACCCACACAGAATACCAGCGTCAGATAGCAGCATAAAGCTGCTGTGTTTCGTCTGGAGAACGTGAAGATTCGTATCGTTGTATAAGGAATAACTTACGATTAGATTAACTCTGTGCTCGTTTGTCACCACCAATATATCCAATATTTCCTAATTAACAATAAACACACAAATAAACAAGTCTTCAAAAAACTAATAACATTTGCTTTTGCTTTAAATCTTCTGTGATCGAATTTTATAGAATGTTAATTTCTTCAGTAGATTAATTATATTTTTAAGAGTTCCACTAAAATTATTTATCATCAAAGACGAATGCAAAGACTGATATAATGAAAAGAGTATTGCCTTCACATTACTGGATTCGTTTAATAATTTAAATCCACCTGAAGATATACATCGGCTGTACCCACCGACCTAGACGGCGGCTCGATCGAGAGTATTTATTTAAAGAGAATGAAAGAGGTCTTTTGTGAATTGTAAGACGTGCAACGTTTGATGGACGTTTTCGATTTTAAGACGGTATTTCTTCTTTATTTCTTTGCAAGGCCCGCTGTGAATTGGAAAATAGTTTAGGTTAATATTATTTCGTTATGTTTTCCTTAATACATATATCTACATATGTATGTATTATTCTTTACTTGTATTAGTTATTTTTAGTTTCTTTTTCTTTTTATTAATTAGTTTAGTGCCATAACTATCATACACATATCTCACCACACCTTGGGTTGACTGGTAGAGAATGCGATTGGAATTATGTCCGCCCTTTGGGAACTTTTAACTTTGTTAAGGTTAATGCAATAAAGGTAAATAATTAAATAAATAAAATATATACTTTTATCATTGTTTTAATGGTTAGTGCTGATTGAAATCGAAACAAAAATGGTGTTAAAAGTTTTTTAGGTTAGAAAGAAAAACATTTTATACTTTATATAGAAAAACTAGAACTATGTGTTTTATCGTAACCATTTATCATCATTTCAGACATCAATTTGTAGAAAAATTTCACCTTCAAAGGTTCGCAAGAGGTATTATCTATCAAGTCTCGGCGACGTTCCGTCTATAGTTTTAAATCGATTTGTCGACGGCCGTGTCGTGTGGCCGAGCGGTAGAGTACCTGACTACTACTTTATTGGTCCCGAGTTCGATTCCCAGCAAAGGAACAGTATCTAATCATCACAATTTGTTGGATTCGGGTCTGGTTGTGATTTATGTAGTTGGACTTTACTCTTCGACCTTATCGCATATCATTATCACCAGAACAACTTTGAATGCCTATTTTATTAATTATAAATAACACTTAAGCATAGTTTTTGTGTTTGTCTGTTTGTAGCACATCCAACACACATAAATTCCATATACACCCTCTTGATGGTAGACAATTCAATAAGAATTACAAGCGTCACTTTTTACATTAGAAACCTCTTTCAACACCGCTGTTGCTCTCCAGATAACCAGTTCTTTAAGACCGACAATGCGTTCGTAATACCCCTGCAAATGCAAACGTTCATGGGTGGGGGTAATTACTTAGTTTCTACCCCCCACTCGGACCGGGGGACCTAACCCTCCCACTTTTGCTGCCAAAAACCTAATTTTTACCCACCGACTAGCCGTATTAGTTTCCAATTCCATTCATTTAGATGAGAAAAAATTCTATATGAAACATGAATAGATCAGCTCAATTAACTGGAAGGATCACGCCTATCGTGGAATACCAGTATGAAATAACAGCATAAGAGTAGTGTTACGTATGGTATACGTAAGGAACCCATACACAAACGAAGAAGGATGCCATCTTAGTTTAGGGTGACAAGGCATCTTGAATCTTAATTGAGGATGAATGCAAATATCATGGGCCGCAGTGTGTTATTTTTCATCCCTAATATATAAAACAAACGCCACTCAAGCCTTTCAACTATCTCATATAATGCTTTTGCATAAGTATTAGTGGGAAGAGCGAGAAGGCTAATATATACTATATCATGTCATGCATATTAAAGTAGATGCCTCTGACGCTCGTTGCGGACAAACTCCACAATAAAATACACATCTTCGATGGGGCTACATTGTGATTTATGTATCTGAACTTTTCTCTCTTCGACCTTATTGCATATCATCATCACCAGAACAACTGAATGCCCATTTTTTTATTATAAATAACACTTAAGCATAGCTTTCGTGTTTGTCTGTTTGTAACACATCCAACATACAAAAAATCCATATACATTTACTTGATGGTAATATAATACACATCTTTGATGGGGCTACATTGTATGGTTGACTCTTTTTGAGAGATACCTGTATGTTTTTAAGTTTACATTGTATCTTGTAGTTAAGTATACAATTTTAAATAACACGTTTGAACATTTTTTTTTTAAAAAATAATGCTCTTAGTGTTATTCATATTATTAACATACCAGTTAACCACTCGAACAAAGCTTAAATGCTTTTGCCAGGGGATTTCACGACAATAGAACCTACGACCTAAAGTTATTCAGACCGTACCCTAAACCAAACGGCTGTTGACGTTTTAAAAAATAAAAAAAACACACGGACACAGATACACATATTGAAGAAGATTTCTTATAACAATGGTTTAGCTACACTAGAACTATGAATTAGCTACAAAATGAATGGGTCGGCTCCAAAATAATGCTATGTTTCGACTGGTGAGTGTACGGATCCGGAGACATTTACTAATGGTGACGAGGCATTCCATCTGACACCTCAAGAGTAACAACGCTGATGAATGTACATGATGGCATGGGCCGCAGGAATCACTTGCCATCAGGTGAACTGACTGCTCGTTTATTACTCTCAATGTAAAAAAAAAAACACTTTCAAAAGACTTTATTAAATTAGACGCAAAAGTGCTCTAACTACACAATATATGAGCAAGTTGCACGTTAATTCGTTTTAAAGAAAAAATCAACTGTCATTTTTTTTCCGAACATAAATATCCGCAATACCGGAGTGTATATAATACCGCGTGTTGGTGGTCTCAGAAATAGAAGTAAGCTCTTTTGAAGCTTAACAAAGCAAAACAATGGATTGCCAACCATTAAGATGTCGATCATGATCTTTTTAAAAAATTAACTCAGACGTCTTCTAATTCAATATACGTTGTGAACTGGAATTATTGTGAACAATTTCTTAGAACACTGAAAAAAAGCAAAGAGATGGAACATCTCTTCGCTAAGCCAGTAAATAGAGCCGGAAGACCATTAACGATACAAGACGCTCTGCTGTCAAATAACGAGAGTCGGTATCAGGGCAATATCAGATATAGATCAGGTTTGGGGATGAGAACAGTATTCAATTGAGGCTGAACTTGACCCTTATACAGTACCAAGCATTGGGCTGACATGAAAGAGTGTATCGGTCTACTGAGAATACAAAAGAAGCCAACGCCAAGAATTCTGATACTAGCTGAGAAAACAACAACCCTTCTCTCAAAATGACACAACACGACGAAGATGTACATTTTAGCGTTAAACGCACAAACTTGTGGCTACTTAGGGTTAGAAAATAAAAAATCACTTAAAACAGTTGCGAAATTCCAATAATATGAGTTCACTTACACAAACAATCGAATTAAGAACTACTCCTGTTTTTGAAGTCTTCAAAATTGTGGGCATTTTTGAATAATCATCTTCTGTATTCTGAATGTATTACAATAAATATATTATCCGTCTCTTTTGATAGATTCGGAAAATCCTTTATTACATTTGAACTGTTCCAATGATCAGATTCAGAACAAGAGCAATCGACCTAGATGTTATTCGATAATATAATTTTTTTTTCCTACCCCAAGTAACCTATAGATTTGAAAAAAAGTCTCAGATCCAGTTTTCCGATTGAGTGATCTTTTATTCCATCGACTTGTTGAACGTACTGTCGACCCGTGCTGATTTTTATGTCAAAAAAATAGAACACGAATTTCGCTTTGTTTGATGCGGGATGCGTGATTTACGTGTAATTTTGTTATATAATTCATTTTGTGTTTGACCGCGCGAAAAAGAAAAAATACTTAAAATGTGCTTTATACACATAAAGCACATTTTATGATTATTTTTTTAAATATCTAAGTGAAGTTTCTTGTATAAATTGAACTGGCAGAAAACATTAAGAGTGGCATGTCTCTCATTACGTATTTTGTAACTCAGTAAAAGGTCCTACATATATATTAATATATACATATATTTAATACATATATATATATATATTATTTAAACATGTATTATGTTCTTAATATCTATATATGTACGAGTATGTATTTTCTTAACTTGTATTAGTTTTTTTTGTTTTTATTAATTAGTTTATTGCCATACCTATCATACATATATCTCACCACACCTTGGGCTGACTGGTAAAGAATGCCTTTGGCATTAAGTCCACCCGTCGTGAACTTATATCTTTGTTAAGCTTAATGCAATAAAGAATAAATGATATATATAACACCCCTCGACAAGGATTTATAATGTAGATGCGTTATTCACTTTAGGACTATGACGACATTCACAGTCTCTGTGCCATTTTACACAAAATTAGAAATATTTATATAAAGTATTATCACATATTTAAACGTTTGAGGAAAGATCGTTTTATGGTGAATAATCCATAATTATGCAAAATTTTTAGCCTTATTTCTCTTTACACTTTTATAAAACCATATAAGCCCCCTTTTCCCCTAAACACTCTATTTAGTGGAGCCTGGTTCAATACACATTTAAGTATTGCAATGGAAGTTATAGAGTTTCATAAGGGCACTTATGCCATCGGGTCAGCACTTTAAGAGTGCACTGGGGATTTGAACGAGCAAATTTGCCCTGAATGGACTTTTTAATTTATTGCCTAGAGCGTTATAATATTATATGTATAAATTAGTAAGATAACTAAATAATCCAATAGTTAACATCGGTAGAGAATCAACTGTCTATCTGCAACATGAATGGGTGGACCATGTCATACAGCTTCACAAGTAGCAGCAAAGCTGTTTTTTGGGGGTGGCAGGGATCTGAGAATCTAATTAACGAATAATGAAGTATCGAGATATTCCATCTCCGCTCTCAGGGGTGCAACCAGATATTTATTGAAGATGGACGTTGATGGATACAGGCCGTCAGTCTGTCATCATTTACACACACACACACACATATATATATATATACATTGCGCAATATGTGATGTTATTGTTAAGTAAGAAGAAAAAGTGCAGGCAGCGCTCTGTAACTAGATTGGGCGATGATATTCCCAGGGCAGCGGGCAGAGACTGAAAGACAAGAGCTGAAGACCAGCTACCAATGCCTATGTCCAACAGTGAACTGATACAGGCTGATAATGAAAATAAAAAAAACATAAATAAATATATCCTGCACAATGGACGTCATCTAGTTATAACCAAATAATGCCAGCCATACCTAACAATAAAAGTTAATATATAATACGAAAATAATAATGAATAATTGTGGCAGTTTATATTCTAAGCGATCGCTTTTTCCTTTAGAAGCTACACTGTCAAAATGATAAGAAAATAAAAATAAAAGTCTGTTTTTAATTTGCGCTAAGAATCTACGAGAAGGCAACGTTATTGAGGTCGTGCAATATCAAAAATAAAGCGACGTCTGTCCATGGAGACATTAAAGACTTCTTTCAACCTTCCACTGCGAACTTTATAAATCCGTATTTAATAAATAATTTTGTCACCCTCTTAAATGTTTTTGAAAGAATTCTATTGAGAGGCCAAAGATAAAAAATAAATATAACAAGAAATATTGTAATATTACCACTTAGTATTTTATTGTATTAAGGGTGACAAGAAAGGACACAGTTCACCTGAGGGTAAGTGATTCCTGGTGCCCATTTATCCTCGATAAGGAATAATGATGCATAGTCGCTGTACAACATTAAGGTGCAATTCTTACACTCACCGTTCGAAACAGCAACGTTATGTTACTATTTTACGCTGGTATTCTAGAACGGCGTGGTTCTTTCTCGGTTGAGGTGATCTATTCATGCCACAGCAAGAAACTTCAACAACATGGCTCTAACACTGCTAGAATAGATTAATTTATTTTGATTTAAAAAAGACCGTATTAGTAAGCGGCAAATGAAACCGGAACCCACTACGCTGTATCTACGTACTCTGACCGCTACGCCACGTAGCTGATAACCATATATCGTGGCAAAAGTATTTGTGCAGAAGAAATAACTCATTCTACACACAAGACGATAATGGATTCTCTCACGCAACTCCAATATTAACTTTCATATGAAAGCTCAATACTTTTCCAGCCTCCCCGGGAGTCAAGTACCACATAACTTATATTTGATCTCTCCCGTACATGACAACCCCTAGAATACAATCTAAAACATATGGAAAAGTTACTATAGCGAGTTATTTAGGTATTTATTTACTTTTTATTGCAATAACCTAAACAAAATTAGAGGTTTACAAAAGACGAATTTAGTGCCAAAGGCGTTCCCTACCAGTCAACCCATGGTGAGGTAAGATATTGTGATAGGTGTAGCAATAAACTAATTAACAAAAAGAAAAGACAGAATAGCTGATATAAAATATACAAATAACAATAATACATAAATATATTAATAAATACTATATACATAATACACATATAAATACAATACAATAGCGGTAGCTATCAATAAATTCCGTAGAGGATGGAAATATCAGACTTAAATATCTTAAGTAAGTTGGACGAAACTAATAAAATTGCTTTATTTTTTAAGTTTTCAATTTCAAACGTAACTAATCATATTGAAACTTAACAGAAATCTACTTATGAAACTTATATCAAATAAAGAATTGCCTATTTTGACACACTCATTGAATTTTTATACTATACGAGCACAATTAAATTTTATATTAGGTTTATTATGACGGCAATATTTTTTTTCATTTGATTTGAGTTTTTAATAGGGTAACAAAGAAGTTTTAGCTCCCTTGTGTATAGTAAAAAACGTTAAGAAAATTTACACCCTGTTTATATAAGACATATCCTTCTCTCTATATTGGATTATAAAGAGACATAATTCTATCTTTTTTTTATAGCATTAAGAGTAACAAACGAGCACACAGTTCACCTGAGGGTAAGTGATTCCTGGTGCCCATTTATCCTCGATAAGGAATAATGATGCATAGTCGCTGTACAACATTAAGGTGCAATTCTTACACTCACCGTTCGAAACAGCAACGTTATGTTACTATTTTACGCTGGTATTCTAGAACGGCGTGGTTCTTTCTCGGTTGAGGTGATCTATTCATGCCACAGCAAGAAACTTCAACAACATGGCTCTAACACTGCTAGAATAGATTAATTTATTTTGATTTAAAAAAGACCGTATTAGTAAGCGGCAAATGAAACCGGAACCCACTACGCTGTATCTACGTACTCTGACCGCTACGCCACGTAGCTGATAACCATATATCGTGGCAAAAGTATTTGTGCAGAAGAAATAACTCATTCTACACACAAGACGATAATGGATTCTCTCACGCAACTCCAATATTAACTTTCATATGAAAGCTCAATACTTTTCCAGCCTCCCCGGGAGTCAAGTACCACATAACTTATATTTGATCTCTCCCGTACATGACAACCCCTAGAATACAATCTAAAACATATGGAAAAGTTACTATAGCGAGTTATTTAGGTATTTATTTACTTTTTATTGCAATAACCTAAACAAAATTAGAGGTTTACAAAAGACGAATTTAGTGCCAAAGGCGTTCCCTACCAGTCAACCCATGGTGAGGTAAGATATTGTGATAGGTGTAGCAATAAACTAATTAACAAAAAGAAAAGACAGAATAGCTGATATAAAATATACAAATAACAATAATACATAAATATATTAATAAATACTATATACATAATACACATATAAATACAATACAATAGCGGTAGCTATCAATAAATTCCGTAGAGGATGGAAATATCAGACTTAAATATCTTAAGTAAGTTGGACGAAACTAATAAAATTGCTTTATTTTTTAAGTTTTCAATTTCAAACGTAACTAATCATATTGAAACTTAACAGAAATCTACTTATGAAACTTATATCAAATAAAGAATTGCCTATTTTGACACACTCATTGAATTTTTATACTATACGAGCACAATTGAATTTTATATTAGGTTTATTATGACGGCAATATTTTTTTTCATTTGATTTGAGTTTTTAATAGGGTAACAAAGAAGTTTTAGCTCCCTTGTGTATAGTAAAAAACGTTAAGAAAATTTACACCCTGTTTATATAAGACATATCCTTCTCTCTATATTGGATTATAAAGAGACATAATTCTATCTTTTTTTTATAGCATTAAGAGTAACAAACGAGCACACAGTTCACCTGATGGTAAGAGACATCTACATTCATCCTTGACAAGGAATAATAATGCAGGTGCATTGTTACCCTTGAGGACTGAGATGAAATGCCTCGTCTTCAGTAACCACTACGCCACTTGGTCGTTATTCTTTATTGTAGCTGTGTTTTTTTAATAATATTAGGGGTGACAAACGAACATACAGTTCAGGCAAGATGATAGCGGCCCATGACATCTACCCTTAACAAAGATGAAAGGGTCGTGCTGCAATTTTATGCTGGTATACTGTTAGAGTGCGTTCCTTCCTATAAACAAACAAACAGCTTGACTCTACGGTGGTTGATAACGAAGATGCCTTGACCACCACTGATGTAATTTATTACTCTCGTCATCATCATGTCTCCTGTTTTAATCTTTCACTAGACAGAGCACAGTAGCGATAAATTACTATTTTCAACTTACATACATACATACGTAATATATACTTTTATTATCTTAGTTTTCTTATTCATTACTGATCAAGTAAAATAGTATCGCGACATACGTATTTCCACCCTCTGTTGAACCTACCTATTTGTGCCATCGAAAGTTAATAACTGTAGTATGACTCCACCAAGTAATTTGTAACAATAATTTCCTTGGTATTTACCAAGATGTAACAAACTTCTAAAATTGTCCTCAAGTAAAGCAGAGACGCAAACTGGAAAACATACGCCAATTCAGACGGACTTTTGTCATTGTCCCCTCCGTTTGGGAATCTGACCTGATTTCTATGTTCGACCTCCTTGTCCCTGTTTTTTTCGAATGAAGTCTGAACCAGGACAGAATACTCATGTATGATTTTACGCAGCGTCTTTATTTCTTAAGACTTAATCATTTAAAATTCACATCTTCTACGCTCATCAGTTAAAAAAAATATTAACTTATGAGCGTATATTCAATAAAAATAATCAAAAAAATAGAAATAATACAATGTGTTTTTATAGGGAAAATTTCCAACTGTAATATCTCACTTTATTGAAAATCAACAAACAATTATATTAGTTAAATTCAATGGAGCTTAATTCTCAACTCAATAAAATGAGGACTCGACTTGATTGAGCCTTTCAAAAAGTATCGTTTCATTTAGAATAATATAAAAAAAAAACTAATTTAATACTCTCAACACTAACCTGAACCAAATGACGGGACGTAAATTCTAATAAAAAAATAAATTCTTTTAGTTTTTTTTTCAATACTAAATCTAAATTAAATCACTTTAAACTATATCAAAATTATTAAGTAGAATATCCTCTTGATTAAAGTGAACTTTTTTTACCGTATATTCGTATCGTAATTTTAGAATCGACCAATTTATACTACAACTCAAAATCAACTGCAGAACTGGTCGGTTGGATCGAGGAAAGACAGCGCCCTCTCAGAATACCATCGTTAGTGTGCGCATACGAGGACTCAAACGTGATGATCATTCCAACTCGGTCCTCAGGGGTGACAACGAATGTGCATATAGAACTAAGCGTCAATAGCCTAATGCTTTAGAATAAGGTCTGCGAAAATTAGGTTCGAATCCACCATTAGACTATTATCGTGAACCATCTTCTAGCACAAGCATTTAAGCTTAGTTGGAGTTGTTAACCGGAATATTAGTAATTATAGCACTGCCAGCATTCTATTAATAAAAAAGAATCGTGGTTATGGATGCATATCGTTATTATGGAACATAATCATCTCTTACCTTCAGGCGAAGTATTTTTTTTTCATTACATTGAGAGTAACAAACGAGCACACAGTCCACCTGATGCCAAGTGATTCCTGTGTCCCATGACATCTACATTTACCCTTGACAAGGAATGATAATGCAGATGCGTTGTCACCCTTAATAAATCACCCATAATAATACAAGTGTCCGGATCCCTACACTCACCACACGAAACACAGCTGCATTATGCTGCTATTTTACGCTGGTATTCTGTGAGGGTGTACTCCTACCCCGATAGAGCTGACCCCATTCATTCTGCAGCATAGAAACAAACTTCAACGTAGCTCTACCATTGTTAGGTGTGCACGTTTGTCAACCCTAATATTATAAAAAAGAGATATTGCCAATTTGTTAGTACATACCATGTTATCATGGTTAATACTGATTACTAATCTCTGATCATGTTACATTTAACTTGTTCATGCTTAGTAAAAGTGTGATGGTGGTTTAAATTAAATCAAAAACTGTTGTAGAGGCGCAAACTTATTTATGAATGTATATATAAAATCAGTTATGTATTTATACAATTATACAACCACATGGTTACTCATAGTTGTGTATTGAAATTAAGCATTATTAAAATATACCAAAAAAAAATAGTTATATAATTATTATTTTTGCTACTTGTAATCTTAACTATATAACAGACGTGCAGGCGTTAAAGGTTAAAAAAATATGTATTCGTAACTAGCCCTGGCGATACAGGCTTGCCTAGTGTAAAGGCTGCAGTTAACTGCAAGTGTGAATAACATTGGCGTTGTATTTATATATTTTTTCTTGTAAATAGTTAAATATACAGAAGAAAAAAGAAACGCAAGTTCTTTTTTCTCTATCTGCTCTCTAGTGCTGTAATAAATATTTTTTTACTTTTACTTTTCTTTTTTTACTATATTCCATGTGAACATATAGTTCATTGTAGTCACCTTGCAGCATTGCTGAATTGCAAAGTCCGACCTGCAATTATCGACTTTCCGCTAACTTACGTCGCTCCATCTAGTTGTATCCAAAAGTTAAATATAACAAAGTTCTGAACTGTTTCGTCTACATTTTCGAGTCATCATTCAGTACCCTACCATGAGTTTACGAAAACTTAACTCGCTAGCGAGTTTACTATTTATAGTCTACTGGTAGTCTGTGTGTAAAAAGTATACTTCTTAACCATTCTTAGTGCAGATGTTTTATAGCTTCTACTTCAGTACCATAATTTGACATACGTAACTTTGTCACAGAATTTTTTTTTCATAAAATAATTACGACGATCCAGAACACAGTTAATCTGGTGATAAGACCGCTAAGATAAATGCCTCGTATGAGGTACATGCTTGAAAGTAGTTCCTTCTTAATATTATTAATCAAAATTTTTAAGAAAATTTACTATAGCAGCAGTATAAGTTACGCTGTAAAGGATTATACGTTAAATATTAAAATTACATTTTTAATTTGAATAATCAATTCACGTAACGCACGATTTTTCTATAATAATGGTAATTACATGGTAAGGGAATTATTCAGTCGACGTTGTCGAACAAATATGCAGGTGTTTGTCGACTCGTATCTATCCATTAGGTTAGGCAAATGAAATTAAGCTCGATAGGGGGTGGATAAACTTTGAACTAGGGTAAGAGATTATGAGTTCTTTGGCTTTGCGCGTACACCTATCATCACCGATCCTAAACTGTGTCCTTCACTTGCTCATTTTTAATTCTGTTTGGCAAAATTACTTAAAAACGTCTTCGAAACGAGTACATGTTATACGTTTTTACCTATCAAAAATCTCAAAATACAACTATATATTAATTTTTAATGGCTTTTCTTAAATAAATTAATAAATAAAATGAGATATATTAGGGCGGTTGATTTCACAATTTAATGGCCGTGTAGCTTTTTCCTTGTACACTAAAAATCCGATTTATAATTTTATTATATATATAGATAACTAAATATTATAAGTAATTGAATATACTTGATCGGCTGAGACGTCAAGTTTTTGACGTAACAACACTTAATGAAAGAGTCTGAAAAAAGGTTCAGAAACAATGTTAATTAATATAAGCTCGACCGGACCGCGGTCCTACACCACGCCTTCACAGTATACCAGCGTGAAATAGCAGCATAATGCTGCTGTGATTCATCGCGAGAGAGATCCAGAGACCTTTATTACTGGTTAAGGCATTCCATCTCAGTCTTTATGGGTGATAACGCATCTGCATTATGATTTCTTGTCAAGGATGAATGTAGATGTCATGGACCGCAGGAATCACTTACGTTACTCTGAATAATAGTAAAAAAACAATGATTTGTGGATCACACAATCATTGAGGCGGTCAATGCTATTATTGGCCGATGTTAGTATAAGCTCTCTTTTTATATTTAAATATAAAATATAGCTTTATAGATTTTACGGAAACTTCAATAGCGTGATTCAGGCATCGCGGCTATTGTTTGTAGCAGTATGGATAATGCGATATTGGAATTCAGGACCAGTTTCGTTCCATATATTTAGACTAGATTAATACCGTACCGTTTTGTGTTAGAAGTAATAAATGAATTGCTACATTTGTACAAAACTGCAAGCTCACTATTTTAAATTGAGAATTCCTTTATACGTTCCTTACACAAAGCAGTCTCGTGTCAACGACTCGGCGAGAGAAAATGTACGACGAATACAAACGCAAGATTTGTAATGGGTTTGCGTGATTCGAGACTTTTAGTTGGAACGGCACTCTTTTATGTTATCTGAGTATTTTTATTCCTGAAAACATTCCGAAAAATATGGAATTTACTAAAAGTGACACAACCGACGGATATATACGTGCCATTATGTATATCATAAAATGTCATTAATATACTGTCGAACACGAGCTTTTTTTCAAATTTTTCACAAAGGCACGATCCTTAGCTCCACTATCATCGTCATTATTTCATGTTTTTTTTAATGAAACAAATGAACATGCACTGCACCTGATGGTAAGTGATGGCTACGGCCCATTAGTACTTGGATCAATCCTCAAAGAAGTTTAGAGATGCGCATGCGCAGGGTGAAAAACCCTTAAGCACTGAGATGGAATGCCACGCAACCAATAATTGGGTCTCCAGATCCTTACACTGCCCAAATTATAATATGATGAGTATTATGCTGGTATTCTGCAATGGTATGCGGTGATGGCGTTGTACTCCCCCGGCCGAGCTGGTTGATCAACGATCATATACAGAATGCTTTACCATTTAATTTCATTGCTACCCTCCTCACAGGAAATGCCTTAAACGCTGTCCGAGCTTTTGCACAGAATTGTTAATTCATGCCAGCAGTGATGATAGCATCTTGCAGCTTTACTTACTTTAAGAAGTTTCGTGAGCACTGATTACTTTTGACATTTACTTGTTTTAGATGACTCCGATGCCATCCGGGGCTTGACGGAACTAATATACTTTTGTGACAAGTGAAGCTTGTTAATCATTAGATATGTTGGAAGTATATCTTTTTTATATAGTTTTTATACCAAAGATTGGTGCGGTTGAAAAGAAAAAGGAAAAATAGAAAGCAGATTTACTCCCACATCACACATCACGTTTTTATTAAACAAAAGTTTAAATTATTACTCCATAGATTATACTTCCATACGGATTAACAACTGAGATTGATATCCTATCCTCTCCTCACAGGGTTCACTCAGTGGACCACCAACACGTGGGTCTTCCCCCTAATAGCTCCCCGAACCGAGTTTCGTCAGCCTCATGATATGTGTCTAGAAATTCCAGAACTAAAAGTGGTAGGCAAAACAACGGAACAATAATCTTGTCCGTACCTACCAAAGATTGATGGTTCAGCGTAAAAAAAAGAAAATGGATATACTGCCTCTGACACCTCGGATCGTGCATTGGTTAAAAGGATTAAATACTTACTAATTATTATTAATTACTTCATTGATTATATTGCACACCTAACTTGACAAAGTTTGGGTATTGGAAGAGAGGTCACAAAGCTTCTTTATTTTACCGTACTTACGTATCTTCCGCCCGCATTTACTTTTCTGTATAACTAGAACTGTCATATATCTTAGAGAGTAAAATAGGATGTACCTTTATAACGATGTTGACACAAACTAACTAGGAGTGATGCTCACTCATTATTCCTTATATGTTAGATTTAAAACGAATGTTTTTTTTTAAATTTATATAAGGGAATAAACAAACACAGTACACTTAATGATGTATATATGATAATAGACTGTAATTAATAAACACCTGCAACATTCCTCACAAATCATTCAATATGTTTTGTGTTGAGAGGAAATATCTTCATTCATTCAGATGCCTGGAATAATATCGTATTATTACGACACAAACCAATCTTGGAAATCTTGCAAAATTAGTGCGGCAACAGAGAGGGCAGAAGGACCTGTTTATACAATTTCATATACCTTATGATCTACTTGAAGACTATTAAAGTGAAAAGATAAACAAAAAAAATACAGTGTGCTGTATCATTTAATAATTAACACTCGTAGTTTGCTTTAAAAACCAGACGGCGTGTAATCCGTTTTGCCTGCAGGCGGATTTTATTTAAGTCACTTGAATAGGATTATGTCTGGTCTTTCACTGTGATAATATTAATATATTTTTACTACTTTACTTACTAATCGGCATTTTTTTATTCTAAGAGATAACAAATAACTATATATTTATAATTGTCAATATACTATTGATTGCAGATTGTCTCAGCCAGTTGCAAATTTAAAATCTCGTATGTCATCGTTATTAATAAAAACAAAAATATTATATAAAAAAACCAAACATACACATAAGTGTATTTGTATTACCTACAATTGTAGGAACAGAAACTTTATAAGCGCCAAGTAGGCGTAAAGAAAAACATACGCCGAATCCGGCGGAGTTTTATCATCGTTTAATATCTCCCCTTCGTTGGAATTTGACCTGGTTTCAATGGGCTCCACCCCGCGTCTATGTTTTAGGAATTTAATCGTAAGTAGGACATCGGAATAATATTCGCCCACTTATTTAATACGGTAAGGTTGAATTCTATCCGGAAAAGCATCCAGGTAAGGGACTTACTATTACCTATCATAAATCATGAATGAACGCCGGCCATATAACGGTTTAATGTAAGTTTAAATTTTGAAAGTTAAGGTTTTTTTTATAGTATAGGCGGCAAAGGAGCATGCAGTCGCCCATGAACATCCGTTACACCAGAGGAGTCGCAAATGCGTTGCCGACCTTTAAAGAAGGTGTAGGCTCTTTTCTTGGAGTTCCCTAAGTCGTATCGGTTCGGAAATAACGCTAGCGACAACTAGCTTAGATTTTAGATTCCTAAGAGTAGTTATGCGTGGCAGGAAATTTCGCGCAAAGCGCACAGTGGTGGATTGCCAACCATCGAGATTATGAGGAAGAAAATTAGACTTCTGTCGTGACGTACGATGTTTAAACTCAGCGGCTGGAATTTATCCGAACAAATCCTGAGAACACTCCCCATGGTAAATTAGGTAAAAATGCAAAGATGTACTTGCCCTCTGTTAAAATGGGTGAGCTATTCTGAATATAATTCAGTATGAATATCCACTTGTGCGGACCACGACCACGTTCTCACAGAATACCACCGTAAAATAGCAGCATAACCTGCTGTGTTTCGAACGGTGAGTTTACAAAACCAGAGACTCAATAAGCGTTAACAAGGCTCAGTACTCAGGGGTGATAACGCACGAAAATCATTTGTTGAGGATTTACGTAAATATCATCTCACAGATACGACATAACGTCGGGTTAATTGTCGGGTTTGTCATACCGAATATTTAAAAAAATTTAGATACAAGTGTTACATCAGCTGCTGTGTTTCATACGAGTATGGTAATATTATAAAAAACTATTATTATAAAATAGAAAGAAGTAGAAATAGAGAATGGTCGAGAAGAATAAACATGCACGAAGTTCAAAACGATATTACATACGATAAGAGAATTTTAAGTATATCCCGATATCAAAAATACCCTTTTGTTTAACCAACCTTAAACTCGTTTATCGTTTTTCGTCGTTAGTATTTTTCCTAACTTCGATACAGCCAAACAATTACACTAAATTACAACGGCTATATATTTTATGTATACTGATTTTAGTCGTATACAAAAGTTAATCAAATTGATCTAAATTGGAATGTTAATTTTAATAGCATAGACATTACGACGCTACTCTTTCAAATATCGTTAAGAAAAATCTAGAATCTAGAATTACTAGAATAGTACCAACCTAATCGTTAGTAATTAATTGTTAGTTTAGTGTTATATTGTCTTTATTTATTTATCGTAATAAAAAAAGCAAATCTCCCAGACTTATCTTCTCGACTAATTCCCAAGTCTATGTGCATAATTTATTTTAGTTGTATTATTCATTTATCACTTGAGACTTAAAAAGTATTGGTATCCAATTGCAATAAAAGAAAAGGGACGAAATGATGCCAGGCTCTTAGTAAACTAAATACACCTTTAAACTCACACAAAAAAAAACACCTAAAAAAACTTGTACTGAACCATTGTATATTTTTAACATGTATCATGTTTTTGTGCTGGGGGTACAGGTAAAATTCGCGCGTTCACCCACATGCGAATTGCTGAGAAAATTATTTCAATTGGCGCGTTCGCGCAATCACTCGTTCACGTCTAGAATTATAATAGAACTTAGGTTAGGTGACTGATAAAAAAAAATTTCAATACCATTTCTCTTTCTTTCGCAAAAAAATCATGTATTGTGTAGATTTTTTTTTAATACTCAACTAATGAATTTACATACTCAATTAATGAGGATTATATTTTTTGTTATTCAATCGTTACCTGTTAATTTATAGTATCGTCTCGAGTAACATTCCCTAGAAGATTTTTAGCATTAGGAAATATCTTGATTCTCTTTGATTTTTTCATCAAGAAAAAAAATCATGAGATGATAAATAAGTAATAGAAATGGTATTTTAGTTTTTCTGGGACATCATAATATTTTAGTGACCGTGGTGTGCTCGTTGCTTACCCTTACTATTAAAAAAAATACTCTGATAAAATTCCATGTTATAAATACTTGTCGTATCGACTATATTCATGACATTATTTTACGTGTATTAACAAAAACTACAGTTTATAAAATATCTCTCAGATGAAATATAACAACGTGGAATTCTCGTAATGAAGAATTATTATCGTTCCTTTCATCCTAGATTCTGACATACTATCATGTGCTGATTAATGTTACATGGAGAAATTCTCGCCGAGGTGATGTTATTTCAAGCAAGAATAATTGTTCGGATGAAAGATATATTACTAATTTTAAAACATCGTTTCATGTTAGTATTCTGGAATGCTGTTCTGGAAATATTTGTTACTTATAACAAAATTAAAAATTCTTCGGGTGCAGTGAGAGTTGTCCCTTCATGAATAGCAAGTGCGCGGTAAAAGTTGAGTGTTTTTGGACTCTGAAAAAAATTGACTGCCTGAACTGTTGTAATCGTACGTACAGTTTCTTCGGATACTACTTTCTAAAAAGGATTTCCTTGATAAGATTTTAAAGCAAAACAAGCGAAACATTTACAGCAAAAAGTTTGCAGCCATCTTAATCAATGCTTCTGGCGATCTCGAAACTGGTCAGAGAGAGGAAAATAGAAAGAGTTATCTTCTTTCTTCTTTTCTCTCTCTCTCTCTCTCATGTTACGCCTTTCTTTTTTACTACATAAAAATGAATCGCCAACGATGTTCCATTTGCAGGCGCCTTTCTTTTTTTAGTTTTATGTTTTCCATTAGGGCTTCGATTAAGGCGAAGAATATGAGATGTCATTTGTGAAATATTATACATTCTGGCGATGAACTAATGATGGCTATTAATATATTCTTAGCATTTTTAATCTTCCAACCTAAATCGAACCTTAATTCAAACTTGTAAAATAACTTAACATGTACAATAAGGTAACCGGATTCGAAATAAAATTTTTATCAGATGTAAACCGCCTGCCTAACAAATATGATCAGCTATTGTCTAGAACTTCTCGCAGCTCGAAGTGTACTGTAAACAGAAATACAAATCGACAAGACAAAAGTCTTAACTTGGGAAGACCCAAGATTGGGGCTTCTGTAAAACAGAAGTAAAAGAAAAATATTAACTACCATATTATTATACATAGGATTTTTTTTATTACATTGAGAGTAACAAACGAGCACACAGTTTACCTGATTACCATTAGGTTAATTCCTGCGACCCATGACATCTCGTTACCATCAATACAGGTCTCCGGATCCCTGACCTGACGAAACACAGCGGCATGATGCTGCTATTTTACGCTGGTTTACCCCTGTCGAGCTGACTCATTCATTCTGTAGCTAGAAAATGCAGTGTAGCTCGATCAATCTGAAATCATGTCTTCATTAAACATAGGAATAAATAATTAAATTAATAAACATAGATCGATTAACTTGACAAAGTCCAAACATTGGAAGAAAGGTCACAAACTTCTCCGTTTTATCGTCCATATATATCTTCCTTCCGTCCTATTTACTCTATTTAGCCCCCTTAACACATTCACTTATAAGCTTTGCTAGAAAACAGACGTTATTTATTATAAAATAAAGCTCTCATATATCTCGAGGAAAATAGAATTCACCTAGATATCCCTGTTGACAGAGACTAACTGGATGTAAATCTCACGCATTATTCTTTAAATTTTAAATTAAAAATGGCTGATACATTTTTTTCTTTAGCAAGGTAAACAGTTATTTCATTATTTCATTTTTGATATATTTAATTAAATATATGTTTCGAGAGGGTTCTTTTTATGATTAAATCTCCGCCTTTCTTCACTTGCAAGATAAAACGCATCAACTCACTGGCCTCGTTCCGTAAATACCTGTCAAAAGGATACAGATGTTTTATTGTTTATAGGCATAACATGTATTCCGCATAGACGTTTTTTATGATAACGAGATATACAACTATTTTATTATTATCAATAATGTAGTTTTCTTATCAATTTAATTATCACCAGAAATAGATTTCTTAGTTTTTTTTCTTATTGCATTGAGAGTAACAAACGAGCGCACAGTTCACCTGATGGCAAGTGACTCCTGCGCCCCATGACTTCTAAATTCATCCTTGACAAGGAATCATAATGCAGATGCGTTGTCACCCTTGAGGAATGAGACGGAATGCCACCTCACAAGTGACGAAGGTCTCTGGATCCCTTCATTCATCAGACGAAACACGCATTATGCTGATATTTTACGCTGGTATTCTGTGGGGCGGTAATCATACCCCGATCGAGCTGACCCATTCATTCTTCAGCTAGAAACAAACTGCAGAGTAGCCAAACCACTTAAACTATTACTAATTTATGCAAGAAATGTGCTGTGATCGGAAAGACCATGTGTAAATTATTTTGTATGCATTAGTTGCATTTATAAGGCACACAGTGTGTATTTGGTCTTACAATAATCCGCTTAAATACGATTCGCTTAAATTTAACTGGATTGCAGAAGTTCGTTCGTATCACTTGAATTCATGTCCAACTGAACTCAATTCGAGTTTGGGGTTATTAAAATTACCTATCATTTATTATTTAAGGATTATTGTCACGTAATTATTTATTAATCAACTTTGTTCCCTTTAAATTGAAAATTGTACCAATAGTTTTTCCTTGTTGTTGTGTTTTCTGCATTTATTCTCCGTTGTCGTAATATTCCTATTTTATTTTGGCATCTTGAATCTTTGAAGATTTTAAGTTGGATGTTGTTGCTACGGACCACAAGGTTCAATTATCAATAGGTGAACTATGTGCCCGTTTGTCACCTTTATTCTATGGGCTCGATGTAACTACGATCCCTCAATCACGCTATCGGAGTTTTCGATTAAATCCGTATGTATACAAATATTTTACACCAGAGGTTCCCAGACTTTTTTTCTCATAGACCACTTTCAAAATTTAGCTGTTTCCGGTGGACCCCCTGCAGCTACATTTCTACCATATTCCCAAACTTCGATAATAAAAGTGAAGATTAGATCTTACTATAGAAATTTGTTGGTTGATTGATTGATGCAAGTTTTTACAAGTCGCTGAGCTTCTTTAAATATTATCTGCCTACATTGATAGGTGAAGTCAAGCCAACATTTTAGTTCTTCACTGTCGAAAGCAAATAAACTTTCGTGGATCCCCGCTTACAAATTGTGAACCCCCATTTTTTTGTCACGCCAACGTAGACCCCCGTCGAGTCTCCAGTGGACCCCTGGGGTCCACCTGTACCACTTTCAAACAAAGATAGTGATCATAGATAAGATTGTTTGCTAAGCTGCTCCGGGCGGTAAACCTATGGAAATTTACCCATTTCAACCTACGGTAAAAATTTAAAAAAGGCCGTAAAAATGAACGAGACATTTTTATTGTACTGCGCAGCATCTGATATGAGTGCTAAATTATCATTTTATTTTATGAAATGGAGTAAAATTTAATTTTGTCACCCTTGAGTGACGTCACATTACCCATTAATGCTTTATTGGCTGCGACGTAAGTCGTTATCAACGTCTTTGATCGAAGTCACACCGGGACTACGGAGTTTAATTAAAGGAATTGTGAGTAATGAAAGGTAAACGTCTATAATCTATGCTCATTACCGAAATTGGATGAACCTTTGCAACGTTCTTTGAATATAATTGACTTTTTGTTTTTTAACCGACTTCGAAAAGGAGATAAGGAATTTAACCTGTGCGTATTGTTGAAATTGTGTAATATTCATATATATCACAATTATAACAATATATTTAATATTTAATTTTATTGCATACTCACACGTATATGTTTATTGACGTATTTTTGCATATTTGATTGCAATCATCCGTTTTGTAGAAGTTTTTGTTTTACTTAGTTATTAGTCCAAGTATCTTTAAAATCTATTTAAAAAGGTTATCTATAGTAGAGCCACACTGCAGTTTGTTTCTAGCTCCGGATGTTGATGAAGCAAAAAGATAAGATACAAGTTGTTTCAAAGTTGTCAGTAAGGGTTTCCTGATGTTATCGAAAGGAATCTAGGTATAAGTATTGATAATAAAGTAGTTTAAATAAAAATAAAACACTGTTCAATAAAGTCGGTTAGCAGTAAGGTCGTTGAGGATACGAATATGCTGTCTTGAGTATTCGATCTCGTCACTAAGCTGCAGGAGCTGCTGACTTAGTGACCATGTGAAGAGGTAATCGTTCTGATTACATTCCGATTGCACTGGATCTCAATATGCCCGAGTCCAAAAAAAGAGGAAGGCCGTATATACTATCGCAAAATACCTGAAATGCTGCAATATTACAAAACAATTACAAATTATAGCGACACGTCATACAGAGCAAAGAAAGAGAAAACTAAACTGGTAGAGCTATACTGCAGTTTTTTTCTAGCTGCAGAATGAATAGTCCAGCTTGACTAGGTTTGGACCACGCCCACACAGAATACCAGTGTGAAATAGCAGCATCATGCTGCTGTGTTTCGTCTGTTGAGTTTAGGGACCTTTACTACTGGTGACGCGGCGCTCCATCTCAGTCCTCAAAGGTGACAACGCGCCTGCATTTTGATTCCTTGTCAAGGATGAATGTAGACGTCATGGACCGCAGGAATCACTTGCCATCAGGTGATCTGTGTGCACGTTTGTTACATTCAATGTATCAAAAAAAAACAAGATAAGGTAGAAAAAGAGAGTAACAGAGCGAAAGAGTTGAAAGTAAGATCTGATACATGAAGTTATAAATGTGCAATTTCTAAAATCTATAAGTGTTCATATGTCGATTGTAATAAATTCCTTTATTTATTTTATTTAAACAATCAATTCATTGACATTTATTTTACACACTTATTTTATGACTCTATGCTCTAAATAATAGCGCAACTTATAAAAGATCTCAGAATTAAAATAAATTGTGTAAAATCACCATTATTCCTGCCAAACATGGGCATAATTGCAATAAATAAAGCAATCATTGCTTGACAAACCATTAACCTTGAGTCTTAGAATTTGAAATATATCCAATGTTATGCTAGTATTTGATTTTAAGTATTTGTGGTGAAATATTAAATATTATACAATTTATTTGAAGTTACAATGTTCCCTTTAATTTAATCATAGTACAAATGTTTTGAACAGATATTTTAACCTATATAAGGCGTGTCTGTTGAACTCTAAAAACTAAGACAGACTTCATTGAATTAATTCTGCTTAACGCAATGTCACGTAACGTGATCCAGAACTTCGATATTGTAACTCCTCGCTGAAAATTCCTATGAATCCAGCAAAATTATAATAACAGTTGATTTAATAAACGAGAACACAATCTGATGATAAGTGATGACTACGGCTTATTAACACAAGATGGTATGTCTCGTTGCCCAATAACTTTGCCTCTTACTCACGGTGCTTATTCGCAATGGCTTTCTGCGGGGGGTTGATCGAACCGACCCATTCATGCAGTAATTTAAAGTAGTAGCAGCGTGTCTACCACTGACAAAGTTGACTATGTAGACAAGTTGATTTTTAATTAAGAAAAGATAAATAAGCTTCATGGCAGAGGGAATATCATCTATGTTTATTTATCCAAGACTTCTTAAAGCTTAAGGGACCGTGAAATGGTACATATATAAATGAAAACTTTGTCAAAGAAGTGAACTCATTAATTAAAACTGTTGGAGCAAGTTCAAGTACAAGACATCTGTTACTTAATTATTCTCGGTACTTTGTCTTTGCATGTACTCGAAACTTAAAGTTCAAACGACCGAGTTAATGGTGAAGTATGTGGCGGTGGATGTTATGTGTGCATTAAATGTGTCGGTCGTAAGCAATTATGTGGGTTTTGTTCTATTTGTCAATAGCAAGCATGAATATGACTATTCAGTCAAGTTCATGCTTGATATTGAATCGTAATGGAGATACGGTTTCATCGAAATGGACTAACAGAGATTGCCTTGACTAATAGATTTCTTTAACTCACCAGGTAAAAGACAATATATATAATCATCATACTATCCTATCTATAATCAACAGATGAAAGTAGGCCTAATATATATATATATATATATATATAAATATGATACCTGGCTGGTTTTGATACCTTTATTTAGATGACATTTTATAAACAGAGAAGTAAAAAAAAACCATTTTTCTATTGTTTTTCTGTCCGTCAAAATGTGTGAATGTAACGAAGTAATTCTATACATTTTGAAGTTTTATTACAAAAAAGTGAAAAATGTGACACAAGAGTGAAAAATATTAGTGACGTTTATGGACCTTACGCAGAGTAGCACAAAATTGGTTCAAGCGTTTTTAGTCCGGGAAAATTTGATGTTAAGCATGAAGCTCGCTCTCATCGACTTTACTTTTTTACTTTTATTCCATGAAAGCTTGGTTATCTCTGATCGACACCTTCGTTCTAAAGTGGACCTATGAAGAGCCAAACCAACTTAAGAATCTTGATATCTAAATCGCTTTTCAACAGCTTTTTCTCTTTAGCTAAATTTTGACAGCCAAATTATTTTTAATTCTATTTGACATTATTAAAACAGAAACGTGATAAGTTACCATGCAAGCAACTTACATAGTAGTGGGTCGACAGCAGCCCTAGGCAGCACTCCAGACAATTAGCCTAACGACTCGCTGTAACGACGTCCACTAGGATCTATCTATGATCATTATTGTAGTAATAGTCACAGAGAACGTTTTGGAGCAAATTTTACTACTATAACACTAAAATAAATTATAAAAAAAGTTTAATAATTGATTCGTTATGTTTATTGGGAAAGAAAAGTTCTTAGCGTAGGGTATTAAGAGATGACATAAAAATCTATAACATATTTATTTTTCTATATACTCTCCCCTTACTTCAATGCATTTCTCACGTCGTTTATAATGTATTCTGCTAAAAAAATATGTCACCTCATTTTTTCATCGTCCTGTAATACTTAGTCTGCACTCAGTAGTGGGTCGACAGCGGCCCTAGGGAGCACTCCAGACAATTAGCCTAACGACCCACTGGCCCTGCAACGACGTCCACGAGGATCCGTCTATGGTCATTATTGTAGTAATTATCCTTGGGATTTTAATGAAAAAAAAACTATGCATGACAAACAGTAAACAGTTCAACTGATGGTATGTAATAACTTTTATTCATAAACACTTACTTCCAACTCTAGGAATGAGACTAGAGGCTAGCAATAACTGGGTCTTGGAATGCCTTTACTCAAAACTTCGTTTGGCGAGTGCGCATTTAAAATATCTCCAGCTGTACGTTTAAGAAATGTGAATGTAAATTAGCAAATAAACTATGAATATTTTATTTATAAAACAATTTATATACTAGTAACGACAGAAGAAACGATAAGAAGTATGCAACGTTTCAATGGTAAAGCCACATATACGGCTTGGGAAAGTCCACGCTATGACAGAATACCGGCTTGAAATATTAGTTCTGGTCCGGTGTGTCGTTCGGTAAGTAAAAAAGAAAATGGGGATATTATAAGAGATACCGAAACATGCCATCTTCGAGATCAGCTACGAAATCAGTATGTGCACACCAAAACGCAGTATTCAATTTATTTATCTACTGATTTAAATGAATCAGCACAGTTGAAGTCATTTGGTAATAATTGGAAGAAAAAACTGTAGCCGTTATTAACAACGAACATGTCTTCAATGCGTTATTCAACGTACCCAGACTCGAAACCATGCCCAACATCCGGTTTTAATACACAAAAATATAAACATCAAACACTTATATAATCATATATCGTTAATAACACTCACGCACACACTCAATATATGTATTCACTCATCACACAATTAGACGCTCACTCGGAGACATTTTTGTTTTCCCCTTTTTTCATATACATTTATTTTTTATTTTTATTTATTTATAAACTTTTGTACAACTAACATATGCACAAAGGCGGACTTTATGCCTAATGTATTATCTACCAGTCAACCTTGGGAGGGTTCAGAGAAATCAAGGTAGGGACAGATGAATAATAATAAAGAAAAAAAGACACATACGGGACATCTAAATACTTACATAATCATATATGCATATCATTATATATTATGTTAGGAATTTATAATACTAAATAAAATAATAGATATTTATATACATTTACATAAACTACGAAACAAAAATATATACATATTACAAATACTAACATATCTAAAAGTAAATATATATATAAATATATACATTATTTCAGTTAAATCAAGTTATCAATACAGTGAATCTGCTGACTCTACTTCCAACAAATGCTTTTGAATCTTACGTTTAAACTCTAAGCGACTTTTAGGCATTCTGATTTGGAAAGGTAGCGCATTCCACATGAGAATAGATTGAACAAAGAATGTTGATTGAATGAAATCAGTACGATGAGAAGGACATAGAAGAAGACGGGATGCGTCGAACGAAGATTTTTATTGTTGACGGAACTAAGATATTGAAAATGAGAAGACAAATATTTGAAGGTAAACAAAGAATTCGTAAGCTTCTTCAACCATCGTATTCTATTATATTTTCTTCAAAGTAAACGCAGATATTTTCAAAACAAACTTCAAAAAATACCAGTTTATACTTCTAGTAATCGATACACTGAAAGTTATTTTTATTTAATGACTATTAAAAAATAAGAAAAGCTTTGAAAGTTTAAAAGTATGGCTAGAACATTTCTCTACGTTTTCATTTTTCTTAAGAGGCAACGTAAGAAAGGAAGCTGTTATAAAGCTACTCGACGCAGGTTTTGTCGAGAAACTTATACTTTATGTTAACTTACTCCATAAACTCCATCCTAGTACGACGAATTAAAATAAAAAAAATAAAGCGTAAGTTCTTTTACAGGAAAATTTAAATTTCAGTGTTATTGAGAGTTTTTAAATCTCTGTTCAGTTCTAAGCGCGTTGTAAATAAAACTTGTTTTACATAAAATATATGTTGTACTTACATATGAATATATGTTCGATAAATGTTTTTTTATTCGCGAAGAATGAATTGACAAATGTATTTTAACTCGATATTCTTCATTTCGTGTTAACATATTGGCATAAACTGTTCAAATTAAGACCTAATTACCGAGAATGATACTTTATAAAACCTATAAAGTCAATCATACATTCCAAACAGACACAACAACAGATAGACAGATATCGCTGTAAGTAAATACGATATAACTTAGTCATAATTATATCAATTATTTCCTATACACGAACGACGATTGTCGGTCCTAAGGATCACAAGCGTTTATAGACAGATATCGCTGTAAGTAAATACGATATAACTTAGTCATAATTATATCAATTATTTCGTATACACGAACAACGATTGTCGGTCCTAAGGATCACAAACGTTTATAGACAGATATCGCTGTAAGTAAATACGATATAACTTAGTCATAATTATATCAATTATTTCCTATACACGAACAACGATTGACGGTCCTAAGGATCACAAGCGTTTATAGACAGATATCGCTGTAAGTAAATACGATATAACTTAGTCATAATTATATCAATTATTTCCTATACGCGAACAACGATTGTCGGTCCTAAGGATCACAAGCGTTTATAGACAGATATCGCTGTAAGTAAATACGATATAACTTAGTCATAATTATATCAATTATTTCCTATACGCGAACAACGATTGTCGGTCCTAAGGATCACAAACGTTTATAGACAGATATCGCTGTAAGTAAATACGATATAACTTAGTCATAATTATATCAATTATTTCCTGTACACGAACGACGATTGTCGGTCCTAAGGATAACAAGCGTTTATAGACAGATATCGCTGTAAGTAAATACGATATAACTTAGTCATAATTATATCAATTATTTCCTGTACACGAACGACGATTGTCGGTCCTAAGGATAACCATTGTATCTTCACAGAATTCCGAAGAAAACTGCAGCTTGGCGTTTTTCATATATTTAGCCATGGCCACGTAGTGTAGTATTTTGAGTACCTGCTCCGTTGCAGGTCCTGGATTCAACTTCCAATCGAGGAACAATATTTGTGCATCACAAATTGTTGCGTTTTGCGGCTCTGGGTGTTCTATGTATGTCCCGTGTCCCTGACACAGAATTTGAACCTTCATCCGATCAGATTGCGCCTGCATTACATCAGACCAGGGAACGGGGCACGAATGAAATCCTCTGTGTTTCCGCATATGCTTACGGCACTATAAAATATACTGCGCAGTTGAATATCATCTGTCAATATCCAGAACATATCACCGTGGCCAAAATCGACCGTCTTACAAAGTTTTAACGAAACCCCTATTACTAGTACGTGTCGTATTCAGATGTATCATATCTGTATACGTTTCATTGTGTTAGATAGGAGAAGCTGTCATGGGCTGTGAAGATCACATCACTACGACGAGGTCTTCCGGTCGATTTTATCATCAATTCGCGAAACTCAGTCGCTGCTAAAAGACGCTGTTATTCCGTCAGGATGTGATCCTTCCTCGGTTGAGCTGATAGGAGACACAGGTACATAACGCTCTATTCATTTTGCTGTGTTTCGATAAAAACAATTCTCGGAATAATTTCTAAATAAATTTCTTTTCAATTGAGGCTTAACGTGTAAACTTTTACTCTGAGAATGCCAACGTTTCATGTTCATTCATTAAATGAAATATGCCTAAGAGTCCTTGCACACATGATGCAATCTGATGCGATATCCCCAGTGATGATCTTTATAATGCAAGTGATCCAATCACCTATCTGCTGTCTATATGTTAATACAAAATTAATGATGACGAAAATATATTTCCACGAAGTTTCATTCCCAGCTTAGGAACAATGTTTATTCATCACATTGTAAGTTTTCTGATCTCTGAGTCTCTTCCACGAGTCTGAGACTCCTTGCACCGCGTTCACTTTACTGAACATTCCTCCGATTTTTATTTTTATTTAATGACTATTAAAAATAAGAAAAGCTTTGAAAGTTTAAAAGTATGGCTAGAACATTTCTCTACGTTTTCATTTTTCTTAAGAGGCAACGTAAGAAAGGAGGCTGTTATAAAGCTACTCGACGCAGGTTTTGTCGAGAAACTTATACTTTATGTTAACTTACTCCATAAACTCCATCCTAGTACGACGAATTAAAATAAAAAAAATAAAGCGTAAGTTCTTTTACAGGAAAATTTAAATTTCAGTGTTATTGAGAGTTTTTGAATCTCTGTTCAGTTCTAAGCGCGTTGTAAATAAAACTTGTTTTACATAAAATGTATGTTGTACATACTTACATATGAATATATGTTCGATAAATGTTTTTTTATTCGCGAAGAATGAATTGACAAATGTATTTTAACTCGATATTCTTCATTTCGTGTTCACATATTGGTATAAACTGTTCAAATTAAGACCTAATTACCGAGAATGATACTTCATAAAACCTATAAAGTCAATCATACATTCCAAACAGACACAACAACAGATAGACAGATATCGGTATAGGTGAATTGTTAATTTAGTCATAATTATATCAATTATTTCCTATACACGAACGACGATTGTCGGTCCTAAGGATCACAAGCGTTTATAGACAGATATCGGTATAGGTGAATTGTTAATTTAGTCATAATTATATCAATTATTTCCTATACACGAACGACGATTGTCGGTCCTAAGGATAACAAGCGTTTATAGACAGATATCGGTATAGGTGAATTGTTGATTTAGTCATAATTATATCAATTATTTCCTATACACGAACAACGATTGTCGGTCCTAAGGATCACAAGCGTTTATAGACAGATATCGGTATAGGTGAATTGTTAATTTAGTCATAATTATATCAATTATTTCCTATACGCGAACAACGATTGTCGGTCCTAAGGATCACAAGCGTTTATAGACAGATATCGGTATAGGTGAATTGTTAATTTAGTCATAATTATATCAATTATTTCCTATACGCGAACAACGATTGTCGGTCCTAAGGATCACAAGCGTTTACACACACATATCGGTATACGTGAATTGTTAACTTAGTCATAATTATATCAATTACTTTCTATACAATAACGCCGACTGTCGGTCCTATGGATCACCATTGTATCTTCACAGAATTCCGAAGAAAACTGCAGCTTGGCGTTTTTCATATATTTAGCCATGGCTGCGTAGTGTAGTATTTTGAGTACCTGCTCCGTTGCAGGTCCTGGATTCAACTTCCAATCGAGGAACAATATTTGTGCATCACAAATTGTTGCGTTTCGGCTCTGGGTGTTCTATGCATGTCCCGTGTCCCTGACACAGAGTTTGAACCTTCATCCGATCAGATTGCGCGTGCATTACATCAGACCAGGGAACGGGGCACGAATGAATTCCTCTGTGTTTCCGCATATGCTTACGGCACTATAAAATATACTACGCAGTTGAATGTCATCTGTCAATATCCAGATCATATAACCGTGGCCAAAATCGACCGTCTTACAAAGTTTTAATGAAACCCCTATTACTAGTACGTATTCAGATGTATCATATCTGTATACGTTTCATTGTGTTAGATAGGAGAAGCTGTCATGGGCTGTAGAGATCACATCACTACACCGACGTCTTCCAGTCGATTTTATCATCAATTCGCGAAACTCAGTCGCTGCTAAAAGACGCTGTTATTCCGTCAGGATGTGATCCTTCCTCGGTTGAGCTGATAGGAGACACAGGTACATAACGCTCTATTCATTTTGCTGTGTTTCGATAAAAACAATTCTCGGAATAATTTCTAAATAAATTTCTTTTCAATTGAGCCTTAACGTGTAAACTTTTACTCTGAGAATGCCAACGTTTCATGTTCATTCATTAAATGAAATATGCCTAAGAGTCCTTGCACACATGATGCAATCTGATGCGATATCCCCAGTGATGATCTTTATAATGCAAGTGATCCAATCACCTATCTGCTGTCTATATGTTAATACAAAATTAATGATGACGAAAATATATTTCCACGAAGTTTCATTCCCAGCTTAGGAACAATGTTTATTCATCATATTGTAAGTTTTCTGATCTCTGAGTCTCTTCCACGAGTCTGAGACTCCTTGCACCGCGTTCACTTTACTGAACATTCCTCCGATTTTTATTTACTTAGGACTCAGGTCTTAGGTCACGTCAACGAGTGAATTTGCGCAAATAAATTCCCTGCGCAGCTGATGTTTTTTGTGGTTACGTTGTGCGCGTGCGCAAATGAGCAAACTGCTCATTTGATGGTCAGTGATCAGCACTGCCTATAAAAATTTGCAACACCAGAGGAGTCCACAGCACATGTTCACGCGCTGCGGTCCTTTAACAAACGTGTAGGCTCTTTTCTTAAAGGGCCCAAAGTCGTATCGGTTCGAAAATAACGCTGGCGATAGCTGACTCCACAAATTATTTGTGCGTTCTAGAGAATTTTACGTAGAGTGCACAGTGGTGGATTGCTAACCATCGAGATGATAAGGATAAAACTTTGAATTCTGTTCGTGATGTATGATGCTTAAACTCAGCGGGTGGATTTAATGCGAAAAATTCCTCTGAATATCCCCGGTGGCGGCAGCGATGAAATAATTAGTTGCAATTTTAAGCGAAATATTTGTGAGGAAACCTATAAGCAAGTCACACAGCCAATTGGCTGTGTGACCCTATGACTTAGTACCGCGAGTTCCTTGGCTGCCGTAAGGCTCCTAAAACAAGACGGGCTACGATCAAACCCGCACCAGCTCTCAAGTCAACCACTACGCTCATGGCAAATATAATAGGATAATGTTTATTAATAAATAATTAGAATTAGAAAATATAATAGCATAATACATTCATATGTTACATTTAAGTAAACAGACCAAAATATAATCTCAATTTTGCAAGCGTAACTAACATCCTACATTTATAATCCCTGTTAATTGCACCTCGCGCTTAGTACCTTATAAGATAAACCGTAAACTATAAGAGAAAATCACAGTAAGGGAGAAAAGCAAGAGTCCCCATTTCTGTTGCGCAATCGACATCTCCGGTTGAGTACCCCCTGCCGGTCCAACGGCAAGTGAAATTGACCGGGGACTAGTGTGCCGCTTCGCCGTTGTCTTTAAATGCGCCGATGTGACCCCACTAGCCCAGGCGCGTAGCGAAACCAACGGCAATCCTGAGGAAAGGAATACCATCATATAGTTTCGGTCATAATCAACTTTAAAGCTCAGAACAATACCGATGTATTCTATATACAAATAGTCACGTACACATATTACATATAGTCACACAAAGCGCGATGCTGGAGTGTCTTGCGCCACTTCTTCTCCAGCGCCATCGCATTCCGTAGTGGTGGTAGAACGTATCCTTAATACTATTAAGATTAGATCGAGCCGTCAACCGACCCTCTCGAGCACCCTCGAATTACTCACGCGTTCCAAGTCGAGGCTCCCTCTCGGGAAACCTTGTGCTAGTTATCCTATAAGAAAGATTTCCACTGAGTGCCCTAAGCGCTCGACCACCTTTACATCCATTACTCTACACTACTTGCCTTAAATAATGAAGACAAAGGTAGATATTTACTTAACGACACGTGATCTCCGTAGACGGTTCTATATAGTTTCGATTCCAAACCGAGGAACAATGTTTGTTCATCACATTCAGGTCTGAAAGTCTTATGTACGTATATCCCGTGTCCCCGACACTGCAACTGAAACTTTTCCCGATCTCTTTCTACATTACCATCATCACCCTCGATTGCTCTCGTCCAGCTCAAAGCTACTAGTTAAACCAACTAATTCTGTCAGAATTTGGTTATTTCTCAGTTGATCCCTCTAAGCTTTTCATGAATTTTAGTTAAATATCAAATTATTTTCGTAGTACTTAGAGGACTAAAATTAATTTAACTTACTTCCGTCATTTTTCTTTGAGACAACTTTGGTTTTTTTTTAAATCGACTCCTTTCAAAGAAACTCATTTAAGTTAAGTAAAATTTTTCTATAGACGACGAAATGAGGATAGCACAGTTGACCCTACAAAGTGGTTTTGCCGAGACAAATTCAACTCTATAACCTTCGAAACTTTAGTGAAATTTACTTATAATTGAATAAATCCGCAAACTGAAGTGTTAAGACCCTATTCTTACTTTAAAGTAGGAATCCTTGTCAGAAGTCCCCTCTAATTGACTGAGCGAATTGCTTATTTATCAATGGTATCAATTATCGACGGAGTGTTCATGTTTTAGTTGATTGGCAAAGTTTTAGTGAATGAATGAAAAGACAATGTGGAAACTAAGTTATTGGAAATGAGGCATTCTATCTTAGTTCTAAATAGTGGCAATAAATCTATCGGGCAGAAAATTTCACGCAAAGTGCACAGAAGTGGAATGTCAACCATCGATACGATGAGGATCGATATGGAAGAAACTTTGGATTCTATAATGATCTACGATTTAAACTCTGTGTGTGGAATTAAATAGAACAACTCCCCAGAACACTGGTAAATTCGGTAAAAAAATGCATAGAGATGCAACATGTCTTCGCAATGCCAATGAATCAAGCCGATCAGAAAGTACGCGATCATCAACGATTCGAGCCGATCTTTGTTGAATGCAAGGATCTGGTACTAGGCTGCTCCGGTCCAGAGATAAGAACAGTATTCCATATGACCTGTCCATTCCTTATCTAGGGTGGATGACATATCATGGCGCCTGACCAAGAGATCTACCGATTGATAGCCAGTGCTAGTAGGGCCGTGGATGAGTTCTTAAGCGTTCTTTGCGGTGAGGATGGAACTTCGTGGGGTTTTTTGTCGAGTCCACACACGGCGAGGGCATCGCAAACAAAGTTATTCACAACACCGCCGTGTTATAAGGCTGGTTCTCATCACACAAAAATGAAAGAAGCGTCGCTGGAGGTTCTTGCGCCACTTCTTCTCCAGCGCCCACGCATTCCGAAGTGGTTATACAGATAGCTAATAAAAATATCAGTATTAATTGTGTTAGATAATCCTTAATCAGAAGCAACTGACTAAGCCGAGGTTCGTCCTTCTCGGACACCCTCGAGTCAGACGCTCTCACGAAACATGGTAACGGGCTAAGCCGAGGCTCCCTCTCGAGAGCGCCGTTGTGCTAGCGACCCACTAATAGAGGTTTCAACTGAGCGCCTTAAGCGCTCGGTCACCTCTCAACCCGGTGAAACTGTAAAAGCCCTCGGGCTGACTGCGGCCATAAGCCCGAAAAAAAAAGCGAGTCCCTGTCAACATTTCCCTATATTTTTATTATTTATAAAAAAGGTGACATGGGTTTAGATGTGATAAGTTATGGGCTTGATAGTTGCATTAACCTTCTAACAGCGCTGCAGGTTTAACATTTGTGTGTGTGCCTACACAGTCACGTATGTAATAAGACATATTGTTCACACACTTCGGGCGTCGAGATTGAGGTAATGAGTCAAAACAACAACAAAAGAAGAATCAGTTTCAATACTCTGCACTATTTAACACATACTATATTCATTCTGCGGGGACAAACAAAGTGCAATGTAGCTCTACCCCTGTTTAAAAAATAAAAAGCATATAAAAAAACCCTAAAAACTTATGTTCAATATACTACCTGATACCGGAGTAAAATGGTTGCTTAACGCAGCTATGTAACTGGTGAGCGATATGATTTTTTCTTTACTGATAATGTGATATTTCATCTTAGTATAAAACAAATCTATATGCATTATGATTACATATCGAGTAATGTATATTATATAATGTATAATTTAGAGATGTCAAAGTACAATATCCAAATAGCTTTCTTTGCGGATTTAGGAGAGTTATTCTTAATCTTTTACCAATAATATTGAAAAACTTCACAAAAATTGAACTTCTTAAACCATTATAGAGACAGCGTGTGTATTTATTTACATGCTCTTATAAAAATTAAAAACTTAATTGCAAGTACTTGACCACAATCCCACCTGATGTTAAGCGGAAATGCAGTCCTGGATGGTAAGGCGCACTAAATGCCTATTCACTCTACTCTTGAAAACACCCACATTGTAATCGGAGGGAAAGACAGACGCGAGCAAACTATTCCAGTCCTTTGATGTACGAATAATGAAAGACGAAGCAAAGCGCTTCGTTCGGGTTAAAGAACTAAACGTGTCAAAAGAGTACACCGTTCAACTGATAGTAAGTGATGATTACTCATAAACATCTTCATCCATTTTTAGCAAAGATTTGAGATGAACATGCATCACCACTGAGGATAAAGATGAAATGCATTTTTTGTGATAGAGTCATACTGCAGTTTGTTTCTTGGTGCAGCATGAATGGGTCAGCTCGACTGAGGAGGAACCACGCCCACTGTGAAATAATATCATAACATTGTTGTAGTTCGTCAGCTGAGTGTCCGGATCCCTGCATTCTCTTCCTTATCAAAGATTTATGTGGACGCCATAGGCCATAGAAATCGCTATCGAATCAAATCTTAACTATTACATTATATTTTAATATTATTTCAATTGGCGCGTTCGCACACTCACTCGTTCACACTTTTATTTATAATAGTATTTATGTTAGGTGACTGATAATAGAAATCACTATTTCTGTTTACAACCAAAAATACGAGTCATGTATTGTGTTGAAATTTGTTTTAATACTCAACTAATGTATTTCAACATGATGCGAGCACGATTTTTAGTTTTAGTTGTGAACAGAAATGGTGATTATTTTTATTTTTATTTCGAGTTTTTTTATAATTTATTATACTCAGTTAAATAAAAAAACGTAACCAATTTCTAAACGAAAGCACAGCAGCGTTATAATGTTATTTACACGATACTATTTTATGTTCTTCCTGTGCATGCTCTTCCCCCGATCGTGCCGTCCCATTCTTGCCTTAGCTTGACTCTTCCACTGTTTAATAAAGTGAATAAATCAAATGCCAATCTTTCTCCTAAGTTAAGATCATATTAGAATATAAATTTTAAATAAATAATCATTACAGAAACTCCGAACCGTCACAAAGCCGTATTATATATCTGTTATATATACATCTCTTTTTGAATAAAAACTGCATCAGTTTATTTTCCTATAATAGCAACACTGAACTCCTTTCAACAAATGCCAATAAGTATTTTCTCCGACGGCTTACGGGAAGCTTGAAGAAGAATTCTATTTTCAAATAAGAAAAAACATAAAACCTTAGTCACTTGACTCGTTCAAAAGTAATTGTGACAGTGTCTCTTGAAAAATTCTTGGAGGAATTGGTTTTATTCTCTATTGAATCTCTTAAGCTTGTTTCTAGAAAACTCACTATATGATATATAAATAAAAATAATGTTAAGTTTATGTGGGACACCGTATTTATAACGGCAATTGATTCCCTCTTATCTTCTTATATATGCAATTCGAACGTAAGCCGCGCAGCATCATCGATCTCTACCATACACAGATGATATTTGCTTTACGTTTGTTAGAAGAAAAGATATCAATGGCGATACAATTCACCAGATGGTATGTGATCGGTTTAGACAAAAACATAACATGTGTTTATTTAACAGACTTAAGATAGAGATGCATCCTTTTAGTTCTACGGGATATAGTATTCCTCACTTATTGTGTTGTGTAGTAATTCAGTGGTCGGTGAAAAATGGAGGAAATGCCGCCGCGCTGAATAGTCTGTTTGGGGAGATGTCAATGCAATATATGCACTTATCCTCTGTAAAAGCACGCGGCCGCCCCGATCTCTTCAGGTTTTCGACAGAGGAAGTGTTGTTGTATGTGTTGATAGTGCGATATACGAACATACGGCTGATACCAAGCTTTTGAAGTGTCTGGAATATGACCGACGGTTCCATACCCACTTTGTGCAAGGCGTTCACTGCAATCCTATTTTTATATTTATAATTCCATATTGTAATTTGATAATGAACACGAAAAAATATGTGAAATGGCGAAAATTCGAGAAAAGAAAGAAGTTGAAAAACAGAAGAGTTTTTATGTACCAGCCTAGATTCTGTTGATGTTGATGCTGTTAGCATATGCGGCTCTTACAGCTTCATCGGCTCACCGAACTGAGGGGTTGGAACTTGTGTGGTTCTCTTACTTACATAAAGTGCTCATAAACTGAGCGTGTCGCTCTACTCTGGTCTCGTACCTATCTGATAATGCGGTATGTAACAGTTTTTATGGCCAGAGTTAGTTCGCAAAACTTAGATATCGTGATTTAGGCGTCGCGGTCTCTAATTAGTCGTCAATAACGTAGCGATATACTGTTAGTTCACTCTAGTACATACATGCTGCAGCAATTTTTTTCAGTCTAGATCTAAAAGTAGTTTATTATTAATATTTGACTATATTTTAGGCTGAAAACAGTAGCATAATCGTAACCTAAAATAGGCACCATAATTTAACGGGTCCTGTGAATTAGACTATTTTACTTAATTATACTTAATTAACATGAATTTACTCGCTAATAGTGGATTCACATTAACTCGGTCGGAGCATTCTCCATTAAAAAGGTTGATGAGTCATTAACCCACACATAATCCCTTGGGTTTAAAGCATAACTCACGAGGAGTTATGCTTTAAAACTCTTGAACAAAATAATACTATTAAAATTAACTTACAGGACATAACTAGGATCAATTTTAATAATCTTGGCATATTAATTTAAAAAAATTGTTATGAATGCCAAGTATATTTTATTATATTTTATATTTTATACTAGGCATGTTAATAAAATACGATAATGCTATCAAATTTCCCATACATTCTTTTCACTTATGAAATCCTGAAATAGTTAACATGTAAACTTCTATTGTACACCGGAGACACAAAAATTAAAGAGTGTTTTTATACATGCATACAATTGTCAGTTGTCAAGTTATAACAAAGCTCCATCTCCTTCACTTCGTTACGCGTGTCGTCTCGTTCGTATAGCTGGACAGGTGAAGATGACAGGCTGTGACATTTACCCATTACTGTTCTCCTTACATCATTCAGTCACTTGTCAGTATGTTTAGTAAACGTAATTTTTTTTATATAAGGGGTGACAAACATATTGTTATTTCTTTTTTTTTTATTTACAATATTTGCAAATTTAATTGAATTTTATTTATTAATTCATTTATTTAAGTTTCATATACGGTATGTATAAAGGCGGACTTAAAGAACTTCTCGTAAAATTGTATTATATTATATAAATAATCAATATATGCGTAATTATAAATACATACATAGCTAGACATATATAACAAATACCATATATGTACATGTATATGATATATGTATATATAAATACATAATTATTTAATATTGAGATGATTCTGCCACTCTGTTGAAATAATATAAAAATACAATAGTCATTAATTTACTATTTTTTTATTTTCACAAATTAAACTGGACAGAAAGGCAGACTTAATGCCGAAAGGCATTCTCTACCAGACTACCTTTTGGTTGAGCAGAGAATTTATTTAGTTCAATAGTTCACCTGATGAAAAGTGGTTTTCTTTGATAACTTCGTCTATCATCAACAAGATTGGCACATGTCATGTCACTCCTGAGGACTGTTCTTATCTAAATACTAATATAGGATATACTCAGAAGCGAAATTTTAATAGTACATTAAAGTCCTTTTTATGTAAACATTGCTTCATCGTCTACCTAACTTAAAACCACTCTAAGCTGTACAAATGATCCCAAAGTTAGCGCTGGTGGTGCAAACACTTTTGAGGTTAGTTTAGGGGTGTGCGATATCATTAAATATTTGTATTAGGAATTAGAGTTTTGATATTTGTTTTGTGTTTCCATACTATTGTTGTTCACTATGCTTGTTTTGCAATGTTTGTGTGATGAGGAAGATTGTCTCGCGGGGTACCATTATTGGTCAGACACCATATTATAAATTTTGTGTTGTCGCAGGTGTTCATACTTCTAATTTTGGCTTCTCTATCTGTTATATAGCCCAGCTGCTGCAGGAATATGTTGGCTTAATTAGGGTACCAATAAGCTTTCCGCAATACCAGTCTAAATTAGTAATTTGACGTATCTGGTGGACAAAAAAAAACCATTGGTAACTATGTAATAATGTTTCCTAAGTAATCCGTTAGAACCAATTGACCGAGGTCCAAACCAAGGCTCGGGAACCCGTATGTTGGTTACCCATAAATGAAAGTCTCGGCTGACTGCCACAAGCGCTCGGCCACCTTTCAACCTGGTGAAACTGTAAAAGCTCTGGGGCTAACAGTGGCCATCAGGTTTCCTTACAGCTAATGATGAAGTATTCAATCTTCTTAAGTCCTCAGGGGCGATGATAATGTAAGGTTGATAACAAAATGTGAATTAGTATCAAATAAAAGTCATCCTCGATATGCTATTATAAAAATACATCTACTGTGTTTCCTCCGATGAATGAAACAAACCGTAGCACCTTATTACGGGTGACGCGACTCTCGGAGATGACGATATTATATGAATACATAATTATTATTAGCGACTGAGATTTTCTAACATAGTCCTCATAGCTAAAAATGCTTCTCACTTATGATTACATATTCGTATCTAAGTTGAATGTGGGTGTCATTGGGAGAATCGCTTATAATCAGACGAAATGTGTGCTCGTTCGGTGTCAGTAATATTATATCATAGAAACTATTATTAAATCGGACTATAGAAGTTAATGACATGCGATTGCCTCTCTCGTTGTGTGATCGTTAACAGTACTATATCCCACGGGTTCAGTATCCTGTTCAAATCAAAAGATATTGTGGTCGAGATCGATTCCGAAATATATCACAAAACTGTTGTAGAAACTCCCTTTCCTTTCTTTATAAAACATATTTGTTTTTCAGCTAAAGCATTGTTTAACTCAAGATGAAGTTTAAAATAACCGTATAAAAATAAATTAGCGGAGTTCGCTTAAGCATTTTCTTTTAGAACTTTAAAAAAAAATTTAAAACAAGAGAGCGGCGGAGAGATACTCTTTTACTTACGAAGTATTCTAAAGTTAGTCTTGTGTCAGGCATAGTTTAATTGGGCGAGAAATTTAATGAGGCGTATTCTTTTTAATTTGGTATTTACATTAGACGGTGATTTACGTATTTTTCTACTGATTAGAGACCGATTGAGGAGGTTTAAACCTCAATAACTTAATGGCTTAGGGTAGGTAGCATTAAACTTAGTTGGAGTGGTTGTTAAAGGGTATGTTAGTAACTTAAATAGTACTCTTAGTATGTTTTTTTTTAAATAAATAGGTCCTGTATTTTATGAGTATTTATTTGGTATGTTTTTTCTCACCAACTAAAGGAAGTTAGCAGGAATTCATTTGCTGCCATGGGTTCTCTCCGACGTTTGCGTCCATTACTATTAAGACAATGTGAGCACAACCCTTACTTCTCTCCATTCTCGATCTTGATTTAACAGAGAACCAACCAAAAAATCTGGTGCCAATTCAAAATCTAGCCATTAGATTCATATTTAGTTTACGCAAATACGATCATGTCTCAGAAGTTCGTCCAAAGCTACCTACCTATTCGCCTTCCCTGGAATATGCAAACTGTTTCTTGCCGTACTGTGCATTGTTTAATCCTATGACTACTACTGCCGAGCTATTTGAAGGATAACTTTAAATTTCTTCTTCATGACATCTACGGTCAGCTGGAAATCCATTCTCGAACCACATACGTATCCAACTAAGTTATATAAGTTATATATACCTTTTTTGTCTAGCAATCTACTTGTAGAATGATGTCCCTCTGAAAATTCAAAGTGCAAAAACCCTAGATAAGTTTAAGACCGACGACATAAATCATTACTTGTCACTTTTTATTTTGTATATATAAGTGTACAATTTTATTATTATATTTTGTTATATGTTGGTTTAACTCGTTTAGGTATTAATTTGTTAGTATATTACTATATACACATTACCCATTGTCCTTAAAATCAATTATTCCCAAGTGTAGGTTTTGTTAGGAAGAGATTGCTATTTAACGATAAGACCGCTTTGTTGTATTTATTAATATATATATATATATATATATAAATCCTTTGAGTGATTTGTTTTTATTTTTGTGGTGTACATTAAAGTACTTCATTCGTAGATTCATTCTAAGATCAGGTGTTCAAAAAAGTTTATTTATAAATTTATAACAATGGTAGAGTCACGGTGTAGGTTATAGGTACAGCATAAATTGGTCGGCGCGATCGGGGAAGGGCCTAGCTATTGTGTTTCATATGGTATGAGTAGAGATAAAGGATCACAAATACCAGTTAAGAGGCATTCCATCTCAGGCTGGTGACCATCGAATGTGCTTTTTGAATCCTTACTCAGGATGGATATGTAGGTATTTATCGACTGCAAGCACCATTTACTTTAGGTGTACTGTGTGCTCGTTTGTCAACTTTAATATAATGACAGGTAAGGCTTGATTTACTAGCATTGCGAAGAGATGTTTTTACCGAACCAGTATTGAGCGCTTAGTTTAAACATATATTACGACAGGATTCAAAATTTCAACCTCATTATCTCCATGGTAGGTAATCCACCGCTATGCGATTTACTTAAAATTTCTGGCATACACAACTACTCAGTATAATCAGCTGTCGTCAGCGGTATTTCCGAACCGATACGACTTAGGTGTCTTCAAGAAAAGGGCCTTTCTTAAAAGCCGACAGCGCATCTGGTACTCCTCTGGTCTGGTGGATGTCCATGGGGGGTGGTAATCACTTGCATCAGATGAGCTGCTCGCTAGTTTGCCACCTAGCATATACAAAATAATCTCATCTTTACAAACTTTTATAAAAATATAATAAAAAATCTCTTAAACATTAGTTGTGGTGGATATAATTATTTCAGAATTATTCAGTCTACAGTTATAAATACGGCTAACCTAAGATATACAAACAAGAAGATAAACTGCTCTTTAAAGGGGATGATAAATGACTTCTGCCCATCCGCGAAATGTTATTCGCCAAGTTACTGTTGGAAAATTTGTTAAATGTTAACCGCAACGGTTATTATTTCACTAATGGACTTTACAAAACAACCTTTCGACAGCTTTTTCACGAGATTTAATATAAATTCTTGTTTGAATATATATTAAAAAAATATACATATACGAAAGTTTATTATTTCAAATATATCACTATCAATATATAATTGCATATGAATTAATTTTAAAAACATTAATTCGTTAAATAAAATTAATTCACGATGCGCTCTCATCAAAGTTTTTAGAATTAAAAAAAAATATAAAAATCTCTTTTGTATTTCCAATTCGATTTATTGTTGTCGCATGAAGGTGTGACATATAAGCACACAGTTCAAGTGATGGTAGATGACATCGGCAAATAACATCTACGTCTATTCTCAACGAAAATTCAAAATGTACATACATGAGTTTTGACTCCTGAGGACAACGATGTGATTGGGTCCTATGGTCATTATACTCACCATACAAAACACATCAGAGTTATTCTCCTATTCCACGGTAATATTCTGTGAGGACTTGGTTCTTTCCCGTTCGAGTAGACCGATTCGTATTGTAGAACTGTTAAAACATACCGTTGCTTTGTATTGTTTCAGGAAGGTGCGGGGAAGGTAGCCCTTGCGAGCAGCTGTGTCGAGAGCTTCATGACGGCACCTACGAATGCGGCTGCGGTCCTGGGTTCATATTACAAGTGGACGGATACGGATGTCTAGGTAAGCACACAACAGCCCTGTCCCCCTGGGTTTATATAATAAGGCTTCCTTATAATGTGGGGAAATGATATAGGCTACCCCCATGAGGGGATCACCGGGTCATATCGAACTCGTCCCAAATCCCACAGTGGTTGCCATCAGCGCTGACGAGGGGTCGCGGGATCTCCTTGTGGTTCTCTCTCCATCGCTTCGCTGGGATAGCCCGTGCTATATGTTCGCTACCCTCAGTAAACTCGCGGAACTATCACGACGACACGATACCGCCTCATGTAATCTTTCTCCTCGAGGTCGCTACTGATGGCCTCTCAGAGCCCCCACTGCAATTGTCAGCGATTCGAAGGGCCGCGTATACGGTAGGGTAGAGCATCGATATAAGGGCTGTGATGACGTGTGTCTCCAAGAAGGATCGATCCTCATTAGACCCCGCTAAGCAACCTCCTTTTGGACTACTACGGTCTCACAGAAGGAAGCTACGGGCCTTCAATCCGATTCCCCGCGCAGCATCAAGTTCAGCCAGCGATAGTTGCCGATGCTGCGCTGGTGGAACTACAATCAACAATCAACGGACTTTCTAAAACCAAAGCACTCTGGCTGACATGGTTCTATTAACCAGTACTAAAAAATATATCGTTGTGTTCAATCGTATGGTGACCCACTAGATCCTAATAGCTACGATCAGCATGTTCTTTGTAGCGTATTAATTTTAATTTCAAGCCATAAACATTCTCCCAGGCCTTAATTATAAAAAATATATAATATATATAGGCTGGTCACAAAAAATGTATTTTAGGGATTTTAGCGAAAAAGTAATTTGCAGTTTTGACGTTGTGAAGCTTTTAATTGGATAGCAGAAATCGATTATCAATCAGGTTCCGAACCGGGATAAATTGGAAAAACGTCGGACCTGCGTGTGGAGGGCATTATGATTAATTGGTCCAGATGGTGCTCTAGAAGTGTTTGTCGATTCCGGTGTGGAGAATAATATTTCATGTTTCCTTTCAGCCGTGGTAGTTTATTGGCGAGATGCTAGCTTTAAATTCACAATACTAGATAAGCTGAGCTTAACCCCAGATTTCAGTGATTTACCAGCTACGATGGTGAAGTAAAGCTACGTGATTGACATTTCGGTCTAAGAATAAATAAAAAGAAGTGTTTCGGAGGAGGAGGAGGCCTTTGCAGTCGAATATATATATATATATATATATATATATTCGACTGCTGATATTATATAGTATATGTGTACTATACTTTTACTTTTATTCTTTTCATTGGTATTTAGTTTCAATATAGACTTCCCTTATGAATGTAGCCAGATTTCCAACGATCTGAATATTTTGAGATAAACTAATACTTTCTTATTTATTTATATCCAAGAGATACACCGGCATTTTATTTATAGCCTTTAATCATACTCGAGGGGCAATATAGATTGAGATGATATTTTTTTGCGCTACCACTCTTCAACACTTATTCATTTGGTTTTTTTTATTGTATTAAGGGTGACAAATGAGCACACTTGTAAGCAATTCCTGTAGCCCATTCATCCTCGATTAGGAAACACGATTTCACCCCTGAGGATTAAGATGATCACCCCTATAACAAGGGTCTCCGGATGGTGAGTGTAAGCTAGACAAAACACAGCACCGTTCTGATGTAATTTTACGCTAGTATTCCGTGAGGGCGTGGTCCTTCCCCGGAGCATGGACCCATTGCAGCTGGAGCTAGAAACGATCTGTGACATGGCTCTACGACTATTTTTTTAAAAACCTTCTTACTGTAAACTTACTTGTATTTCTAAACAACTTTTTTTGTAATGGAAAATTACAACCCGCATTAGTTAATTGTCGATTTACTTACTGGTTCTGTTATTTAAAATTATATTATATCAATCTATACATTAATAAAATCATAAACACACTTAAACACACATACACATATATTTAATATTAAATGGATTATTATTATTGAATATTCAAATATAATAAATAGATACGAGACGGTACTTTAAACTTTATAGTTTGAAGTACCGTCTCGCACGGTTAGATGGATGGACACAGTTTGTCAGAAGTATAATCAATCAAGTTATAAAAAGTCGCAACTATAGCCCACCCTCATTGCTTCTATTGCTTCTTGTCTACGTTTCTTTACAAAGTAACAATGACAAACGAGCACTCACCTCCTATAAAGTAGACTATATCTTTCAACGTGCCTAGCCTCGTGATATCTAAATGGGTAATCAAGAATGACAGGTAGCTTCTCCGTTTGCGTAGTGTGGTGTATATTCAACGGAATTGATGTCAATTGATAAAATAATCACTAAATCTGATATAAACATTTATTTACTATTTCACGCTAACACCAATAATTAGCTTCTTTTTTATTTATTTTTATTTCATTAAAAGTAACAAAACGCTCTGTTACTCTCTTTTTCTACCTCATCTGCTTGTTTTTTTTAATAACATTGAATGTAACAAACGTGCACACAGTTCACCTGACATGACATCCACATTCATCCTTGACAAGGAATCATAATGCAGATGTGTTGTCACCCTCGAGGACTGAGATGGAATACCTCACATATAAAGGTGTCCGGATCCCTACATTTACCAGACGAAACACAACACCACTATTCACGCTGGTACTCTGTGAGGGCATGGTTTCGGTTGAGCTGACCCATTCATTTAGCTGCCAGATATGTCGCTGTGATTGATTCGATTAGGGGTCATCATCATATCAGGAGTGGGAAGATAAACACTAAATATACACCTAAAAGGGTTCCTTACTGATACTACGAAACACATTTTGCATAATTTTATATAAATATTAATTTAAAAATAAATAGAATGATGCATTTTGAAATTCCGCAATTTCAGTGGTATTCTCGATATATTATACTTCATTCTTGGCAATCGTAAAGCTGCTGAGAAAAGATAAGATATTGAGAAAAATAAAAGCTCTCAGAACCTTACGTACGTAAGACATGTGATGTTATAAAATAAATTTATTTTTAAAATCACTTGCTACTCGTACTGGTACGTTAGAGGCAAAATCGCATTTTTCACAGTAACTTATCAAATCTGTGCTGGCCAGTATCGAAATAGACATTTCTAAAGCCAGCGCAAAATTTACTCCCGCTTCCGCATGAGAGAGATTTTTCGAACTCGTGCACAGATAATATAGGAAAATATAAAAGCCATTTAGTAATATAACACATTTCTGCTTACTTATAAAATGTTATATATTTTTGGGTTATATTAAGTGATGAGTGAAGTGGCATATATTAATCTTTGTCAGCACTTAACAGTAGATCGAATGTCCGTAATTCGATCTCCAGATCCCTAACCTACACCATATGAAACACAACAGCGATATCCTGCTATTTCACGCTTTTAGGGCAGGATTAATTCCCATACCAGTCGAGCGGACTCATTCATAGGTCAACACAAAACTAAAGCACAAGTTGCACTCTACAATTGTTAGATGCTAACTATTATTAATGACATATTAACTGAGAATAGAATAGTACCATAGCATATAATTTATATGTTATTGTCTAGTGAGTTAAAAAGACCGAAAGAAGACAGATGTTATTACGTCTAATAAGTCAATCCATCTTAGCCCACGGAGATGTTAACGCTTCTGCATTATGATTAGGGATAATCCTTACTATGCGTGAACGTACATAGGTCATTACAAGGAATCGCTTATGATCATTCGTCAGTTTCATAAAAAAGGGAAAAAAAAAAATTATGTAACGTACCGTAAATGAATACAAAGAAATGAAGTCCCAATCCCGCAGACTTGCTGCGGGAAGTCGAGGGTCGCAGGTACCTCAGGGTCATACTCTATGATAGTCTGTGGGGAAGGCTTTTGATCAGCAGTAGACTAGTGTGGGCTTAAATGATGATGAGGAAAAACATTATGAGACAAGGGAATATTGAGACAACTAGTCTCTACGAACGACACACGAACGTTGTTCTACGTTCTCTAACAGTGGTAGAGCTACACTGTAGTTTGTTTTTAGCTGCAGAATTAATAATGCTGTGTTTCGTCTGGTGAGTGTAGAGATCCGGAAAACTTTATTACTGATGATTAAGCATTCCATCTCAATCTTCAAGGGTCGCATCTGCATATTTTTTTCTAGATTCCTTGTCTAGGATGAATGTAGATGTCATGGCCCGTAAGAATTACTTGCCATCAGGTGAACTGTGTGCTCGTTTGTTACCTCGATTAAATAAAAAAATAAGAATAGGGTTTTTGACCTCACAAACGTTCGACACACTTTTTTTCATTATTTATTAAACATACAGGTTTCCTAACGATGTTTTCTATTGCCGCATGGAAATTGAAAACAATTGGTAGAGATTGTAATTAACAGCTTCATTGGAGCCAGCAAAGGGGATCGAACTCGGCTTTCGATGGCTATGATGCACCCTCTCTAGATAGGAAGTCTAAGCCCAGCAGTGGGATTTTTATAAAGGCTATTCCATTTATTTGTTATAAAAATTAAAAATTTTATTATAAATTTATACAATACATTGCTATAGTCACATGTTTTTTCGTTTCGAACAGCAATTATTGATCTCAATAATATTAATGTATTACCAATAAAATACTCGGGGTTTCATTGAGGTTGACCTCTTACTTTCTTGTTAAGTTACTCCCTAGAAACTTAAGCCCTTAACGGCCAATACTTCAAATATAACGAAAGTTACTACAACAATATTAATGAGTAAAAAACTGTTGAAAATGTTAAATTTAAGAATAGAATACAAATTTAACATGTTCAAAGTTATTCCCGATTCCTTGATTCTAACTCTGATTTGTTTCAATAGATTTATCGTTCTGTGTAGAAGGCGAAACTTCGCGACGTAAAACTAGAAGTGAATCATTGAAAGTGGAACTTCTCGAACCCAATACAAGTTAAGTCTGCTCTGAAATACGGTCGATACAAATCGGGTGTATATTTTATGCTCATTTAAGTCGAAAGAACCTCCGTTGAAAGGCAAACTCGTATTCATTCGAACACATAAAGAGGTTCGACGTTTATCATCTTGTAAATCCATTATTAATGACATATTAACTGAGAATAGAATAGTACCATAGCATATAATTTATATGTTATTGTCTAGTGAGTTAAAAAGACCGAAAGAAGACAGATGTTATTACGTCTAATAAGTCAATCCATCTTAGCCCACGGAGATGTTAACGCTTCTGCATTATGATTAGGGATAATCCTTACTATGCGTGAACGTACATAGGTCATTACATGGAATCGCTTATGATCATTCGTCAGTTTCATAAAAAAGGGAAAATAAAAAAATTATGTAACGTACCGTAAATGAATATAGCAAAGAAATGAAGTCCCAATCCCGCAGACTTGCTGCGGGAAGTCGAGGGTCGCAGGTACCTCAGGGTCATACTCTATGATAGTCTGTGGGGAAGGCTTTTGATCAGCAGTAGACTAGTGTGGGCTTAAATGATGATGAGGAAAAACATTATGAGACAAGGGAATATTGAGACAACTAGTCTCTACGAACGACACACGAACGTTGTTCTACGTTCTCTAACAGTGGTAGAGCTACACTGCAGTTTGTTTTTAGCTGCAGAATTAATAATGCTGTGTTTCGTCTGGTGAGTGTAGAGATCCGGAAAACTTTATTACTGATGATTAAGCATTCCATCTCAATCTTCAACGGTCGCATCTGCATATTTTTTTCTAGATTCCTTGTCTAGGATGAATGTAGATGTCATGGCCCGTAAGAATTACTTGCCATCAGGTGAACTGTGTGCTCGTTTGTTACCTCGATGAAATAAAAAAATAAGAATAGGGTTTTTGACCTCACAAACGTTCGACACACTTTTTTTCATTATTTATTAAACATACAGGTTTCCTAACGATGTTTTCTATTGCCGCATGGAAATTGAAAACAATTGGTAGTAATTGTGTAATAAACAAAAGTGTAATTAACAGCTTCATTGGAGCCAGCAAAGGGGATCGAACTCGGCTTTCGATGGCTATGATGCACCCTCTCTAGATAGGAAGTCTAAGCCCAGCAGTGGGATTTTTATAAAGGCTATTCCATTTATTTGTTATAAAAATTAAAAATTTTATTATAAATTTATGCAATACATTGCTATAGTCACATGTTTTTTCGTTTCGAACAGCAATTATTGATCTCAATAATATTAATGTATTACCAATAAAATACTCGGGGTTTCGTTGAGGTTGACCTCTTACTTTCTTGTAAAGTTACTCCCTAGAAACTTAAGCCCCTAATGGCCAATACTTCAAATATAACGAAAGTTACTACAACAATATTAATGAGTAAAAAACTGTTGAAAATGTTAAATTTAAGAATAGAATACAAATTTAACATGTTCAAAGTTATTCCCGATTCCTTGATTCTAACTCTGATTTGTTTCAATAGATTTATCGTTCTGTGTAGAAGGCGAAACTTCGCGACGTAAAACTAGAAGTGAATCATTGAAAGTGGAACTTCTCGAACCCAATACAAGTTAAGTCTGCTCTGAAATACGGTCGATACAAATTGGGTGTATATTTTATGCTCATTTAAGTTGAAAGAACCTCCGTTGAAAGGCAAATTCGTATTCATTCGAACACATAAAGAGGTTCGACGTTTATCATCTTGTAAATCCATTATTAGGTAGCTACTGCAACTTAATCTTTAAAAATTGCCACAATCTGATGATCTTGATCTATCTCCATGGACTTCGTAGGACAATGTAATAATACATGTACGTCTACGGCAGTTGCACTATGCTACCAAATTGAATATAACGTCATTATTATCTCACTTAACACAATGTTCAACTGATGACAAGTGATTCCTGCGACCAATGATATCATGCGTTGCTTCGGTCTTTGCTTAACTTGTCAGTTAATACAGATCTTTGGTTACAGCAATCGTAACTATAGTTTAATTAATATAAGCATACAAAGTCATATATGTTTTGAATTTTATTCTGAATAAAGAATATAAACACAATTATCTTTATTATTTAGTTTAGTTACCATACAACCAAACATCAAAAACGGCACTGTTAGCTTTACGTGAAATTTTCTGCCACGTGCAACTGCTCGGTGGAATCAGCTGTAGTGGACGGTATTTCGGACGACATGACTTAGGGACCAACACCTTTTGGGATGGCCGGCAGCGCATCTGCGACTCTTTTGATGTTGCGGATGTTTATGTGCGGTGGTAAGCACTTACCATCAAGTAAGCTGCTTACTCGTTGGCCATCTTTTATATAAAAAAAAGATGTCCTTATGTTTGTGAATATTGATGGCAGTGTGAGAACCCTAAGATATCCCTGTTTCCAAAACTAACTAGGAAGACGTTATCGTCATTATCACTCTTTCTTTATCTAACAGTTTTGACACGCAGTGCAAAGATTTAGCTAGTTTCTAGCTGCACCATGAATAGGTCGTCTAACTGGATAAAAGGATTCCGGGATAAATTTACAAGAGTTATATATAAGGACAATTACAAGAACCAAGGCAATCCACCTCAGTCCTAGAAGGTGACAACAAAGAGAAGAGGAGAACCTTCAATCTTCATAGATGTCATGGACCGTAGTCATTACTTATCATCAGGTGAAATTTTCGTTTGTCATCTACAGTACTATAAAAAAATCCTATCTACACCGTCATATAGAAACCAATAAGTTTCCTTACTTCTACCTGACCGTCCGGTCATTTACCACTCTTCAATATCTCTACTAATCACCAATACTCTACTAATCCTTCCACTCTCACACATATTTCCGTGAATCGCGATACCTAGGAAGTATCCTGCAAGTGCAGTAATATCCGTCTATACATTTTCTTATTACATTGAGAGTAACAAACGAGAACAAAGTTCATCTGATGGTAAGCGATTCCTGCGGTCCACAACACCTACATTCGTACATCCTTGATAAGGAATCATAATGCAGATGCGACTGAGATGGAATACCTAGTCTCCAGTTATAAATGTCTCTAGGTAGATATCATCACTACATCCTTGCTTCCTTTAATTAATCTAAAGTTACTTTCGTACATGAATTAGTTTCATTTCTGAAACTGTTCCCGTTGCAATAGCGCGCTTTTGAAACTTTTCAAAGCTTGTACAAGTTTAGTCCGCTTTGAACCAAAGTATTTGGGGATTAACTCGCTGCAATCAAAGTTTAGTTTCAACTAGAGATTTGTTCATTACTTTTGTTAAGTTTCCAAATATTCAAAGTATTTGAGGTATATTTTTTTATGAAAGGACAAAGGAGCATACAACCCACCTGACAATAAGATATAACTGCAACCCATAAATATCTTCATACTTCTACAATAGTTATAGTATCCATATACGTTCTCACGTCCGAGGATTGAGATGAACTGCCTCCTTAACTATAACTGATACAGGATTCCCATACTCACCACACGAAACATGCTATATCACTCTGGTATTCGATGACTGGCTGATGTGTCGATATGACGGATTCCGTCATCACAGCATCCTTGAGAACTAGATTTGACGTTGAGACTTCGTTCTCAAGTGTAGTATAACCTAGAGATCTTTTATTATTGCGTCCCATAGAATTCTATTCAGTTCGAAGAATGCCTTTTACACATCGCCTCGCCAGGTAATCTAGTTCAGAACCAATATAGTATTTCTTATATATCGTTAAAGAAGACGCCCGATGACTACGGCCCATGACACTCGTATTCGTTGTCACCCCTGAGGACTAAAATGGAATGCTTCGTCACCAATAATAAGAGTCTCACCAGACGAACGATTTTTTATGTTTTTATATGTATGGGTTTATCTACACTTACCTTACTTCACCCGGTCAAGGCCACCCATTCTTTCCAGCTAGAAACAAACTGTAGCGACTGTAACGTAATAACAATGATTTCAATCATTAATATTTGATATCTTTCTGGTCGATGTGACCACGGTGATATCTTCTGACCGTTACCAACAGTACAACCACTACACTAATTCGTGACACCGATTTTCGGAGAAATACCTGAAACACATTTTTAAATTGTAGTATAATTTATATAGTATGTAATGTGTGTTGAGTGGATATTATACATAAATATATTTATTATAACTTATTGTACACTTAATATATAAAATATGTTTCTTATATAAGCATTATAAAAATAGTAACAAGTTGGTAATGTCACATGAATGATAACCCCAAAAATATGCCTATCATGAGTCGTAGCTTCAGCGCTACGTAATCAAATTGTATAAAAATCGCAATTCCCTTTTTCTATTATATAAAACTACTTTACCGCTAAATTATAAACCGAGTTTATGGATTTTTAATATTGATTAGACATTATTAACATTAAAACGAGGTAATCAAATAGAATTTAAAGTAATCTAAAACAAAATCAAGCGAACTGTCTCTACTTTCTCTAACTGTCCTACATTGCTATTGGTGTTTCTAATGTAAGGCAGCGGTGATCACTAATATCAAACTGCTTGCTCGTTGCCAAATATTTTATAAAACAATGTAATTCTGATCACAATGAATGCTAATGAGTGTGATAATTTATCTCTTTTAAACTTTGTGTTACTCTATCAAGCGTATTTGGAGTATTTGAAAGAGGTTAAATTAACTATATCTATTAAATAAAAAATAAAGATAAATATTAAAAAAGAACTTTAATATTTCTTAAAAAAATATATGTAACAAATCAATTAGATTTTATATCACCATCGATTTTATGCCCTATGTACACTATAGCTAAGATATTTATAAATATACAATATTTTATAACAATAAAAATTTAATTCAGTAACTTACAATACATTGAGTATAACACTTTTGTTACAGAGCTAAACGCAACAAAATCAACCGAATCTTCGCCAGCAACACAGGAAGATGTCCTCTATCAGAAAGACGTGTCTTTCTCAGCAGAACTAGAAATAGCCCCGTCCAATAGAATTAGTAAGACAATTGTAAGCGAAAAACATATCGAAACGAACCAAAAACAAACAACACTGCCTACTCTTATGCAAAATTATACAACTAAAGAATCAAATTACACATATACAGGAGAAAGATCGAAACAAATTAATGGACTTAAAAGTTTGATCGAAGACGGTGTGAGTAACGTTGATCTTAACATTATTACTGATGACAAAGTAAAGGGAGCTATTCTAGAAGCGAGCGCAGTAAAAGTTACGACACTGGGGCCAAGTCTAGAACAGAAGGTAAGGTTTAGATAAATTATTAAAATATCAGATAGTATTATTACACCTTTTATCCTTTTATCCTTTGTGAGACACAATTTATTGTTGTGTTCCAATATCTACTGATTTATGCCAAGGAATAGTCCAGTTTTTAGTTTCTTATTATCAATAAAATTTTCACGAACATTTGTGTGTGATGTTCGGCGACAGGCTCACCTGTCAATTGTTTGATAAGCTCGACGTGGAACGTGGATATCGCCTTCTAGCTCTCTCTGTTATGATACTAAAAGTCAAAGCTTATATTTTTTATACTAGGCCATCGAGCCTAGATATAAAACTCTAAAAGTGTAATAATAAAGTGAACTAACTAGATATTTATAGATCTGTTTATTATTCATATATGTTAGAATATAAATATAAAATCCTCAATCTTACGATTACAATCAGTTTTTTTTAAATACCAAAAGTTTTATACAGTTACCTTTTTCGCACTTATTCAGTTTCTAAACAATGCATTGAGACATACAATGGGATAATGTCAGTAATAGTATTAGAGATACTGTTACTCCCCTTTCTCACTTAACCTTTACATGATTCCATACTAATTTACGAAGAGAGCGAAATATAAAAAAAAATAAAAATAATTCCAATTTTCTGAAAAACCTTATTCGTTAGCATCAATTCGTCGACAGACAGAATTATGTATTAGGAATAAAGCTTCTCTGTCTCATGAATAATTCATATCATGTCTATATATACTATATAGTTGAAGTTCTAGACAAAAGCTCTAAAATAAACGACCTAGAACATTCATCAGGTCGTTATACCAAACATATTTCTTTGTTAGTCAGAAATTTTGATAAAATAGGACCTAATATATAAGTCCTGTGAAACTCCATTATCAGAATATTTCGTACAATAAAAACATGTAGCAAATATATCCAACTGTATATAAAATTGGCTGACTTTTGTGATTGGAACTTAACCCTCCAATATTTGTCTATTGCTGTTTGATAAATTATATTAGTTTGACATAGTTCACGTTGATAACTATATTATTGTTGTCTTTTCTTTTTTTTATAATATTAAGGGTGACATGGCATCCGGTTTCATGACATCTATATACACAATGGATATCCTCAACAAAGATACAATCTCTCAATCTCCACCTGGTTGGTCAATAAAATAAATAAATGAAATAATTAAGAACATATAATAATACAAATACAATACAATATAATACACATGTATATAATGACCAACCAGACGGGAATCTCTCGAGAGGGAAGTCCAAACGTCGAGGGTTAGGGCGAAAGGGAGTGAAACCTGCGGACTATACGATCGATGTAGAGGAGCATTGCCTTCTGTATTTGATCCCCGAGCTGCCCGTCCCGGAGTCCCAACTGCCACAGGTGATTCGACCCCGACCCGTTTGCAGATACGACTATAGGAATAATTTCGGTCGGCATACCAACCCACATGTCGGTCACCTGGTATGCCAGGTCCAACAGACAACTGCAGTCCGCAGATATTATTACCATCAGGTGTGAGTTTGGCACTCCTGTAATTTATTATTATGATAATTGATGTCGCTTTTTTATCAGGTACCAGGAGCTACGGTATCGTTGCCATGGACCGATGCGGTGGAGAACTGTAACTGTGACTCCTGCAATGGCGCACGCTGCTCTTGTCCACTGACAACCAAATGCAAATCAGGTAAGTGGTAAATAACATCGAATTCAATAGCCTAATGGTTAAGGATACGGTCTGCCAAACTTAGGGTCGTAGTAGATTCGAATCCACCATCAGACTATTGTCGTAGCACAAGCGTTTAAGCTTAGTTTGTTTTGTTAACGTAAATGTTAGTAATTATAGCACTCCTAGTGTTCTTTCTTTTTTAAATAAGTATATTATTATTACATTTCTAAAATAACAAGCCAATTATTAAAAGTATTAGAAAAGCTAATTTATGAAGCATGCTCCAAAAGCCTATATAACAGGGGTAGAGCTACGCTGTATGATGCTACGGTGTGTCTGGTAAGTGTAGGGAACTGGAGAGAGAGATTCAAGGATGAATGTAGATGTCATGGGCCGCAGGAATCACTTACTTGAACTGTGTGTTCGTTTGTTACTCTTAACTTCGTTTTGATTTATCTTTGAATGTTAATTTAAATTAGTGCACAAAATGTTAATGGGAAGCTTGTTATGTAACTGTATATCAAATTTTAAAAATGAATCCCACAAACGACATTTAGTGCATACGATTTCGAAAATTTTTTTAACTTGAGTTAGTATTTTTATATACCCCTGATAGTCAACATGATTACGCGAAGACCAGAGCAAATTTAAGAAAAGTCTATGGTCGCAGGCGGCCGCGAATCACGGCAGTGATGATTTCTAATGATAATGATGAACGTGGAATTAAGACTCGTAGTGCAGGTCAGCTGTTTGAATCACTTACCATTTACCACGAATTCCTCGTCACCTGGAATTGGATCCCAGGATCGGTACAACATACGAAGCAACGTCATTCTGCTGATATTTCCAATATGGCCCATTTATATTGAAGCTACAAACTAGCTACAACCTGGCCCCACCATATACTGAAACAAGGGATATGAACCAACTCAGAATACCATCGTTTAATCGAAGTTAAAGCTATTATAACTATGAATCAATAAATTTTATAGACTAAATCAATATTACATAGCAATTTTATATAATAAATTGTAATACCACAAATAAAATAAAACATAAAATAGAAAAAGTTAACAAATAAATGTCCGATTCGCGCGAAAATCACGATGAACGAAATTCTGTTAACCAATTTAACAGTTGAACCTATTTCAAAGCGATATCCTCTCTAAGCTTTCAGTTCGGAATTCGGTGTGAATTGGGTTTGTGTGGAAATTCTGTGCAGGACGGAAGTCGTTCTGCACCCTGGGGACAACTAACTCTGTCAACATCGGAACGGTGTTTTATGAGTCATGTTTGGGGACATTTTATGTGTTGTACACGTTTTGATTAACTAACTTTTTTTTCATTGGATCTAAATAGAATTTTTTGACTATCTAATAATGTCGTTTCAGCCAAATCATTGTTCTTCATTCACGACAAAACATATGTAAGCATTTTGACAACCGTAGGAATTTTGCGTACTAGATTTAGCACTAAATAGAATTAAGTGATAGATATAGAGATATCACTTAATTTATTTCTATTATGCCCACCCTATTTTATTTTTAATACATTGAGAGAAACAAATGAGCACACACTTCACCTGATGATGAGTGATTCCTGCGGCCCATGACATCTACATTCATCCTTGACGAGGAATCATAATGCAGATGCGTTGTCACCCTTGAGGACGGCCCGGAGATGGAATGCCTCGTCACAAGTAATATAGGTAACCGGATGCCAACACACAAAGACGAAATACAGCAACATTATGCTGCTATTTCACGCTGGTATTCTGTGAGGCCGTGCTCCCCTGTCGAGCTGACCCATTCATTCTGCAGCTATAAACAAAATGCAGCGTAGCTCTACCACTGTTAACTTTCGTATCCGGTAACGATATTGTTTTTGTATCGGGCCTTGCAAACTAACATTAACAATAAGCCTATTCTGTAATAAACCATCTTCGTGAGAGCTTTAAAGCACTTTAAAAGGAAAACTAAAAAGTTTTTTGGAAGTCCGCCTCAATTTAAGTGTCTATCGAGGTGTTGTGTAATATCAGTTTAACGTCAATATATCACCATGGGTGGCAATGTTTGTGCTTTATGAATTTCTTTTTTATTGCATTGAGATGACAGGTCATCTTATCATCAGGTGAAATACCTAATAATAAGTTAAGAGTGCGGCGGTTAGCAGCGTAGACATTTGTCTAAACGTCCTTGTCATGTGTGCTTACCTCCATAACACGTTATAACGAATGAAAGATAAGATCGTTGTCACCTCAACAAAGAGCACACGGTGCCACGCTGCAGATTGTTTCTAGCCGCAGCATGAATGGGTCGTCATCACCTGGAAAGGACGACCACAGAACACCAGAGTAAAATAGCAGTATAACGCTGCTGATTCGTCTGGTGTATGCGGAGACCTTTGTAACGGGTGACGAAGCATTCCATCTTAGTTCTCAACGGTGACAACATATCTACATCGAGATTTTTTGGATAATTGTGGGTGTTTTACCGTTAGTAGACGGCTACGTGTGTAGTGACGAGAGCGTTGGATCCTTAAACTCGATTCCCAGCAGAGGAAAAATATATGTGTATCACATTTCATTTTTGATTTGGATCTTGCCTACGATCTACGTTATGATTCCTTATCGAGGTTTATTGTGAATGTCGTAGGTGGCAGGTATTACTGTGTGTTCGTTTGTTCCCCGCAATACAATAAGATGAAACATGATACGATATCAAGTTTCACTAATTCCGAACCAAAACACCCACAATACTAAATGGGACTCTACAATTTCGATATTACAATTCGTTGAAACGGTCCACTCATTTACCCTTCAGTGCCAATAAAGGATCAATTAACTTAATGGATTCGAACCCTCCAGCGAAATATCGATAAAAGTTGGAACGGCGAAAGCAATTATTTGTGGCCTCCAAAATAAACTTTAGGCCAATCGGACATCTTATATTAAGTTAAATCGTTCAAAGAAATGTCCAATGTAATAATATTATAAAAGTTATAAGAGACGTTCATTTCAAAGTCATTATCGACATTCAACATTCTAGAAATAATTTTATTCAGTTGTTTGTTTATTGAATATCTTATTGATTGAAAATATAACATTGTTTATGGATGGACTGTCTCGTTACCTATAAAGTGACGTCTATTTAAGCCCTCAGGGATGACAACGCCTGTGTCTCCTGAAACTTTTTCTTAGATAGATGTCATGGGTCGCAGTTTTCACTTCAAACTGTGATGATAAGTTTATCTGATTTACTTCTAGACAACAACAAATTTAATTTATTAAAACCTTTACTAATTTATTAATATGGACGTTCTGGTATTATACTTAAAAAGACCTTGTATTAAGACATCATAAGAAACAAAATCAACTTTTTTCTATTTCATTTAAGAACGTCTAGGCAAATATTATTGTTTATTACCTCCATCCAGATGAGAAAGGGTTACTTTCTAATACCCTCAATACACGACGGGATTTCATTTGATTTGTACAGTGCTAGTCCAATATTCTATTGAAACTAGTTCAGGCTTTATATATTGCATAGCTTAGTCGGCATAGAAAGAACATAAAATAGGGAGTATGTTGTGAATAAAATATATACTCTTGAAAAAGTATTACTGTCACCGCGATAACTGGTCTGTATATTGATGATGGTATTATCTATCGATAGATGAAAAGCTGTTCATTCTACTTTTATTTAAAGTCATTTAAACATGGATAATTTAAATATTTTTTTACTTCCGCAACTTTTTCTAATTACTTTGGTTGAATTTGGCATTTACAAGTCACTAACTTTAATAATTCTCACATTTATTTATCAGAATACACAGCCAGCACTAGTAGCCAGCACTTAGATTTACATCCTTAAAGCAACGCTAAAAGTACATAAAACAATTAAAACCCGACAAGATTACAAAGATTTGACAGGTTAACGAATATTTTGAATACCCATTCAAATGGCCAAATCGGAATTATACAGAAGGAGTCCACTGTATGCACAAAATTAAGTCTACAACAATGTTGTAAGAGAAATTGATATAAAAGATAGATCCCCGTACACCTGCAAGAATATGCTACAGACTCATTTATGCAAACTGAACTACAAGGAAACTAAATAGCTCGTTAGATAACATTTATAGCATCATAAGGTATATTAAATACAAATACATGCACACATTCATACTCTCTCGCACACACACACACCATACACAATACACACCCCAAATTGGCTCAAACTAATTTAGGAATTGGAAATATGACGATTGCTATTCCTTTTTATGTATGTAAACTTTATTTAACTGCTAATTAATTATAACTATTGTGTTTATTTACTCTGCAAAAACCTATTTTTGTTCAGTTTTAATTTGTATTTTTATAAAAGTCCCCCATAAATAGTTGTTAACTTGCGATTCAGGGTCCTACGATACAAGCTTAGCTTCGTTCAAGACTCGCGGTTTACTGTATATTAATATGTGTAAATACTGCTAATAAATTATTATTATTACAAAAAAAAAATTAACTTCATGTCTGTCTGTATACAATTTGCAAATATTATAAATGTTAGGTATTATCAAATCGGGATAACTTTCACAAATCTATCAACTTGCACGTGTCAATTTACGTGACTGTACATAACTTAAATTTGTTTCCGAAACTGCTTGAAAATCCCGATCACATCTCTCGTTCAGCCTTTACTTATCCCTGTGGAGATATAGATCAGTCAGCCCTCGCTGCCGTCTTTTGTAATTCGAGTGCCAGAAGCTTAGGCATCGATTGGAGCTAGTTGAAATAACTATTTTACTTTTTATACATTTGTATATATTCCTTACCAATAATTCGAACCAATACGAGGTTGTCGTTCGAAATATTTTTCTGTAGAGCCGTGGTACTACAAGTTTTTATTACTCGATTGGCTCGAATATGGAAACACAAAGCCTTCGTAGAATACCAGCGTAAAATAATTGCAGAAAACCGCCACGTTTCGTTTGGTGACGGTAGAACATATTAAAAAAAGTTAAGGCCCAATTACGAGCATTTCATCTTCAGGCTTGATGGAGGCTGCGTATGGATGTAGATGTTGAAGATCATCTATCACCATGATGTGAACCGTTTGCTCATTCCTTATTACTTTTTAGTTTCACAAGATAAGTAACCAGCCCATTGTTACTTCAGTTTACTAATTCCTCATATTGACTAACACAGCCCTTGTTACAGTAACAGCCCTTGTTTTTTACAACAATAAAATAATAAATGACAATAATTAAAATAAGTAACTTAACAAATCACATTACTTTAATATTGAATTTATTTGTTATTATTTAAATAATTGTTACAATTTTATAGTTATGAACACATATACGTACTTATTATATACTAAAACATTCCCAGAACCTTCCACTTTGACTATTAACTTTTGATAATTAATAATAAGCTTTCTACGAATTCATAAAGTCCCTTGTACTAAATTGGCACGCTTTAATTGCTCAATTATATATATCTCTTAGTGTTTCGGCTGTGAAATAGTTTATTTTTGGACATTGTTGGTTTGTATACGCGTCAGGATTTTACCTAACTCCGTCTCTTATTACATTTTCGGAAATATATTTATTTATTTTATTTTATTAACAAAGCATTAATCTTATCAAAGTTAAAGGTTCACAAAGGGCGGACTTAATGCCTAAGGCATTCTCTACCATTCAATCCAAGTAGTCTTGAGATATTGTGATAGGTGTAGTAATAAACTAATAATTAAAAATAAATGACTAAAAATAACTTATACAGAAATAAAGAATAATACATACATATATAAATATTACATACATAATAAATACAATATATATATATATATATATATATATATATATATATATATATATATATATATATATATATATATATATATATATATATATATATTGTATTTATTATGTATGTAATATTTATATATGTATGTATTGTTCTTTATTTCTGTATAAGTTATTTTTAGTCATTTATTTATTTTATTAACAAAGCATTAATCTTATCAAAGTTAAAGGTTCACAAAGGGCGGACTTAATGCCTAAGGCATTCTCTACCATTCAATCCAAGTAGTCTTGAGATATTGTGATAGGTGTAGTAATAAACTAATAATTAAAAATAAATGACTAAAAATAACTTATACAGAAATAAAGAATAATACATACATATATAAATATTACATACATAATAAATACAATATATATATATACACATGTAATAGAATACAAAACAATAGCGGATACAATATAATGCTTTTTTTTATAATATTAGTGATGACTCCGCTCCAGGATATTTTTTTAATACCTTGCCTCATTACACGATAATACCCTTCACTCGACCAACAAACAACCTTCTACTTTTGTATCCCTTTTATAACTCCAACTTTATCCACGCCTCCTTCGTTGTTCTCAGGCTTTCCCTCCCAAAGTCAGGACGGGTACGAATCGTTAAGCATTTAAGTTGAAAATTTGAGAGCTATATCTGAACAGATTGGGAGAATTATATCAACATTAGATAATTATTTATATGTATTTGTATATTTACCATATATAAATAAGTATGTATATTTTTATCTATTATATATATTGTAGGAGCTGTAGGGTTCTTTGGATAAAAAACAACCCTTTATACAGTAATAAGTTTATTAAACAAAAAGGGAACACTGAGAACACTTTAAAATATTTCAGAAATTGACTCATTAATCGCTTTCAACTTAAATTGCGTCGTATCTCAATCGAAACTCTTCGTAGCTGTGACTCAACCGCTTATATATACGTGGCAAAGCGCTCTATAAGGTTCGGGAATGTTCCAGTTGAATATGTTTGTTTTCCTCCCTCACACGTACAGCCATCCCATTTACGCATAATGAGAACACACTTAATCATTGTGGAACATTACTATATCATTTTATCACGCGTGATCTGCTCGCACATTCCTGGAATTTTTGAGACACATGATCGAATGTACTCGAGTCTTACTTTCGCTCATATACGAGTAGCTATCCTACTTACACCTATACTAGAATGTTCCAAAGACATGATCGAAAACGTCTCTCTTTTAGTCCTATAACCATCCTATTTACATCTTTTCTAGAAGGTTTTCTAGAGTAATTGTAAAGTTGTCTCTTCCTTTCACACATACAGGCTGTCCTTTTTTCGCACCTTCTAGAATGTTCCGGAGACAGGTGGGGTGTAACTAGGCCTGAAACGACCTGAAAATGGGTTTTCAGTAAGCACTTTTCAGCACTATAATAGAGTCAAGTCATTATTATCCTGCTGAAAACAGTATTAACATGAAGTTATTTCTGATTTGGTATGCGTTAGGCTTTCCTCTGAAACGGTCTGAAAACATGTTCCAGTCTGAGAGAAAACGCCTGTAAGTGATGAAAAATTTTAAATAATGATTCTGTAACTTCCCCTTTAACCCGTCTCCGTAACAATATCTAATTATATATTGTAATTACGCATATATTGTTTATTTTATAATAATTACAATAGTATTTTTATCGCTACATAGTTTTTAAGCATCTCTCATATCATGTTTGCATCATCCTAAGGTTGATTGGTAGACAAAAACTAAAGCATTAAGTCTACTATTATACATCCCTGTATATAAAGCTTTAATAAATAAATATTCATCCTCAATAATGATTAAAGATGCATGCTATCTCATCCCTGAAGAGTAAGATAAAGTTCTTGTGATCGGTTTGCCGGTACTCTACGCTTACCACATGACATACAGCAGCGTTAGGCAGCTATTTCACGATGACATTTTCGTAAGGCTATTTTGAGAGACCGCTTTCATGGTGCAGTGAGAGACTGTGTCTGCCACTGCTGAAATGTCATACAAAGCGATTGCATTCACTGGAGTGGAGCTGCGTTGAGTTATATGCACTAAATGTAAAGTAAACAAATAAATATAAATAACAGGCCAACAAAAATCTATTGTTCCACTGTTCTTTTAGATTTATTAAACAATATTTGTATTTTATCTACAACATTTTCAATTCTACTAAAGGGAATTCACTTCGACCAGCTTCAATGAAATATTGCGGGAGATAGGACCGTTGTTGGGTGGCCTCGTATAAATTCAAACGTTATTCGTGCATTTTATATTAGTTCAGTTGCATGCATACAGTTCCATGAATACAGGGAAATTGCTGTCTCGTTTTTATGTAACGAAATGTCCTTAAATATAACGAGGTACTTGGATTCGATATTAAATATAATTATAATAAACAATGATCGATATAAGTTTGCGGAACGTCGACGGGTACATATAGTTCAGTATCGGGATGTGTGGCAATCTGTGGGGACCCAGGTTTTTTTTTTTAAATAGTATTGGTTTCAAACGAGCAAGCAGCTCACTTGGTCAATGACCTACATTCACAAACATATACAACGTCAAAGGAATCGCAAGTGCGTTTTCGGCCTGTAAGAATGATGTAAATTCTTTTCATGAAGGTCTCTAAGTTGTATTCGTAAGAAAATACCGCTAGTGGCAGCTGATTGAAAAGGGTATTTATACATCATATAAGACTTTCTGGAAGCGTACAGTAGAGGTACATTTCATTCCATTTCAGTCATCAGGGGTGGTATGTCAATCTTGTATCCTTGTTGATGACCAATGTACATAGATGTCAAGGGCCTTACCGTTGGATGCAATGTGTGCAAGTTTGTCACCAATAATATCATAAAAAAAAATTACGAAATATTTTCTTATTAGACTGTCGGGTTTCCTTACGATGTTAACCTCCACCGTCGTGCACGTGTTGAATTAGTACAGAGCCGACGTCCAAGATCAAAGTCGGTTTTCTCGTATTATATATACTATATTACATGTTTTATATTATATGTATCATATATATTATATTACATGTATTATATGTATTATATTACAAGCGAGCGCTCGACCACTCAACTAGATAGAATGTATAGAAATGCAGGTATAGTTTAATAAACCTCAGGGAATTTCGGAGTTATAAAGCCATTTGTTAGCTTAACATTACGTCCTATTGCTAGGGAAATGCCTCTCTGCTGTCTTACATATACATCTCGGCTCTTCGAATATAACAAGGATAACAAAAAAGCTCGACCCTTTATTATTTTTATCTGGTTAGACAGATATAGGAGCTGTTAGAGATCTAGGGGTTTTGAATCCCAAATTGGAAGGATAAAGATATCGTCATACCAGGATCAAAGGTGAACAAGTTATTTTTCTTCAAAAAAAGGGGAAAATGGTTACATAATGTGTGCAAGTAAGGCTCGTTATTTGGGCTTTTAGCCTTTTTTAATTATTAACTTTATTAAATTAGGGATGAAAAAACTAGCACACAGTTTCCCTGACGGTAAGTGGTTCATAGGGCCTAAAACATAAACGTTTTTATTATAAAATAGATCGTTTTTTCTTACATATATTCTTTTCTGAGTATACCCCAAAATTTATAAACATAAGGTCTTTATCCGTGCGGTTCTCTGGGATAACCTACGGAACTGACACGTGGTTTTTCATTGCTGGCATTATGAAAAGCTCAGTCTCTCAACGAATCATGGCATAACTTTCAGTTCTTACCAAATTTGACTTTTTCCAAGTTTTCATTCCATAACAACCTAATTTGAAGTACTTCTAACACTACTACGACTACACCCTAAAGAATATTTTTTTATCTATGTATATATATATATATAGAGTATCGTACTACTTTGAGTACATTTTTAAAAAATGAGTATATATGTATGTACTATATGATTCTAAGTCTTTTGTAATACGCAACTTTAAACCAAACTGCTGCGTAATAAAGTTTAAAATTACACAAACGTTTAACTTAGTGATACCGCACCGCATTCCGGAGAACAATCCACTCATTTCTGTAATTGCTAAGTATCACTACAAACGCTCTCGTGTCTGGCGTGTGCTTGTTCAAACGTGAAGGGAATCCACTGAGAGAGCAAAGAAAGCTCGATGACATATAAGGACTAGATTTCTAAATTAGTGACAGCCATTTTGTGTTTTTTTTTATTTTGTTAGGGGGGGTGATAAACGAGCACGCAGTTTACTAAATGTTATATAATATCCCAGGCTCATAAATATATCTATCTTGAATAAAGATTCAAGATGCATTTTCGTTATCACCTTTGAAGACTGAGATGGCATATTTTGTTACTTGTAATACGGTCACCTGTTTCCTGCACTCACCACGCGAAACACAGTAGGGATATTCTGCTGTTCTATTAGAGCGTGATCCTTCAACGGTCGAGCAGATCCATTTATATTAAAGTATATGCACGCTACAATGTGGTTCTATCACATAAACCATAAGTAGTGTAATTATACGAAGGCGGAGGAATATATCAATTTATATAATTATCAATATATATCGATATACTCCTCGGGATATACATTAAGTTTCGCATCACTAAATGTTCCATTCATTGAACACCTTAATGTTCCTATTAGTTGGCTCAACGTGCGATAACGAAGTCGCCAGGCAAGGGATGTAAATGAACATGGGTAATTATATAAAGATTTCATTTTGGAACCCTTATGGTTATGACTATATTATTTAAAATTATCCAAAGATAAAATCGAATGTATTCGACAAAAGCTTAGGGATGAGCTTTTAGAGGGTCACACATGTTAGTAAATGTCTTTTTAAAATTAAAGTTATTACCATAGTTTCTAACAACCTAACTACGATTGGAATCTTAATAACAATAAACTTGGAAAATACTTAATGTATACTTTCAGGAATATTATGCAGCTTGGTTCTAGTATCCTAAATAGGTTGGATCGATCAGGGAAGTACCAACACATATAATAAGCAGCCAATCTGAGGACTGACCAAAATCGACGACAAAATTGTGAAATGTGTAAAACTAGAGGTATAAAGATTCAAGATGCAAATGTGTTGACTCCTCAAGACAGATGGAATGCCTTATCACCTGTAGTTGGGACTTGGATCCCTACACTCACCATTCAAAACACAACAGCATAATGCTGCTATTCTCTATGCGAATACTCTGCAGCCGCGTGATCCTTACCAGGTCGAGCTGAAGTTAAAACTGCAGATAGAAACTAGCTAGAGCATGACCATTGAAAAACCACTCAAGGATTTCAATATAATGTTATAGTGTATTCACTGCCTTAGATAACAATTCTTCCTGGTAGTCCAAGTAGTGAATCTAGTTGTTAAAGCTACGGATACTGGATTAGATTGGAAAACTCATGAACTATATATATATACTATCGCATACCTCAGATTAGCAAAGTAATGAAGGCATCACGCCCGAGGGGAGGGAGTTTCAGCTGAGTTACAAAGCTCGTCGTTCTGAAAAAATATCCCGCGACCCCACATCAACCCTAATTAAGATCATATTGAGATTTTAGTCATTTGCCGTTGTCGTTGAAATTCACATGGATAACATAAATACCAGAGAAATATAAAAACTCACTATACTATAATTATAAAAAAACAACATTTCAACGCGACCGCTTAACACACACCCAAGAGTAAAGAATCTACATTGAACAAAGAACTTACTTTGAGAAAGGCTTTTAGTTTCCAAGCCACCAGTGAAAGATGTTAAGCGTAAAGAAAGAGGTTCTTACGTGACTGCTTACATTTCGAATCTATGAAATATGAACGACGAAATAAAAAATTAAAAGCACGTGTACTTTTCATTAATTTTATATAATTTTTCCAACTTTACTACCGGGGTAAGGATACCTTGCTGCTATAAACTTGCTATAGTTCCAACATGTTGGCACATCCCGGAAAATACCACGGTAAATACAAAAAACTTTTGTACTTCATAATACTAAATTTACTTCACTTGATTTTGTGGTATATTGTGCTGATATCGTTCGATGTATGTGAAAGAAACTGGGTCCTTATTATAGTCATCTGATAAAAACTAGAAGACATTACGAAGAATATAATAATTGCCATACTAGTAACATCATAAAAGCTAAACAAAAAAAGTATCCTGGTTTTTGGGGAATATAGATACACTTCAAGTACCACTTCACGAATAATTGGTATAGAAACCCCTTAGACTATATTTTTCACTGAAAAGTTCGTAGGCAATCCATCCCCATTGAATCATTGTTCGATGTTTTTTTCGCCGCAGATTTTTCCACTCTAAATTGAAATAGCACACGTTGAAGACCCTACAGCAGGTTTTGAATGATTCTTAGCAATTAGAGAGATGGAGGGGTTTGTTCTGGGCAATAGAAATTTTTCAAACTTTACACCAATTATAAAGAACGAGGTTAGTTTGACTCTAGGCATAAATTCTAAATTTTTCTCTATGGGTGACGATGGTGACCTTTTACTAAGAGTAGAGTTGGTGCTCATTTGTCACATTTATTTACAAAAAATGAAAACATTTATTCAAAGGTCTTCCAGTAACGAATTTATTTTCATCGGACTACTCCCCTAACTTATTCGTAACTTGAAAGTTCTCGGCACTGAAATGCAATTGCAGAAAGCCTCGAGGGGCCCGTACGTAAGTCTTGGAACTTTTGCAATTCTCTCAGGCCTCCGATTAAGTAAGGTTCGTCTAGCAGAAAACCTTAATCACCATATATAAGAAGCTCTATCACGATTTAACCTAAAGATTATAAACGCATTATGCGGGTATTATAAATAGATCGGTAAATCTTTGAGGAAAGACCAGAGGCATTCACAAGATACCTATCTAAAATAAGTAGATAAGCACTAGTTGGTAATAGAAATTGCCTAATCCATTAAGCTATTGACACTTCAATTGAATGCGGGCGTCGTGGACTGCAGTCACTACTTTTTTTTTTTCAATTTTTTTTTTCAATCAGTTAAGCTTTGTGCTTGTTCGTCACATAAAAATAAACTTCAAATCGCTACGGATAATTGTTCCTCTCTTCCAGCATGAACAAGATTAATATGTAGAGATATTTTGATACCGACTATTGCCTGTCTATGCGGAGTACTATACACACCCAAAGTTCGTAGATAAAACCAAATCTCATTACACACCTAATTAATACCAATATAATAATAATTATACTACTGTTATCAATACATAACAAAATTATTGTTGTTAACACTTAATGGGGTAAACAATTAATATAACAATAAACTTAACGGGTATAGAATTGTTGTATATGTAATTCCTTGACTCTATACCTTTCTCCTATTTTATTGTACATGCAGATCATTATACTAGAAAAGAAGAAATATATGCTCATGCCAATATGTTTCAACGAATACATCCAACACTGTCATACGATCTTCAGTTTATAACTTCTAGTAAAAGTGTACATTTATGTATTGCCATGATCTAAATCTATTAAAGATATCAAGTTATAACGTGAAATTATATATCTTCATTTACCAATATAAAGACTCTCCAATTATCGCGACATTTCGGCACCATTCAATTTTAATACAATGAGTCGAGAGCATGAAGCACTTCGCTAAGCATCACCCTTATTATGAAAACGGAATTATAACGAAGACAGCTTACGTACAACCTCGTAGGTATACTCTAAAATAAGGGTAGGAATCGATTTAAACTTATATAATTTTTGGATGTTATAAGCAACGTTGTGTATTTAAAAGTTTTAAGCAGTGATGGAAGTTGCGTGTGCCAATTGCTAAAAATCTCACGGCCATTCCGGTCTGCCGTGTGATTTCGTGAAATGTGGAAATGAGATTAGAAAGCATAGTCGTGAGTTCGATTCCCAGCCGAGGAACAATATTTATGTATAACAAATAGTTGATTTTCTTGTTACAGTATGTTGCGTGTATGTCCCATGTTCTTTACATTGCATTTGAACCTCTCTCCAATATTATTGAATATAAATTACACCAGCGTAGAGGAAAGGTAACGAGTGCTTCTGTGAATGTGTCAGAGCTTAAGGCACTGTAATATATCCTCTGCAGTTGGTGTCATCTGGTCTTTGTCAAATAAAAATAATTTGGATAACTTATATGTAAGTACCCTTTTGTGAAGTAATGATGACAAAAGCTCACGCAGTTCACTGGGAAGTAAATTTTACTGCCGCTCAACAGGAGCTTACTAAACATAAAGCTTAAAGCTGTTTCGTAGCAACTAATAACTGCGTGTAAGTTCACATCCACAAGTTGAATGAGAACTTAGAATGTAAATCGTACAAACGTGTGTCAAAACTGGCTCATTAAATATTAATTTCCTTGTCATCTCTCCACGTAGGTCAATAAATCATAGCTTAATTGGAAAACATATATTATCTTACATGGTCGTGGCTTCGGAGAACTGCTAGTATTACCGAAAATAATATTCAAACGTTAAACAATATATGACATGTTTCGCATTTAGTAACATAACTAATGTAATAATAAAATCATGAACTGTCCGTTTGTTTTAGTGAAATTGGAAAACGATGTTACGTACAACGGAATGTTATAATTCATATTTTTTTTTGAGCAAAAATGTAAACCTAAGAAGCAAAACAGGTCAGGGTATTTTGCGGGATATTTAAATGCCAACTAAAAATTCACTTTGGAGAGTATTATGAAGATAATGGATCACGTTCGGATCGTCTCTTGAAACCTATTTTTCAGTTTTTTTTTAACTTTACTAGCAACACTATTAATATTAATAAAATTCGCGTAAGGCACATAAGTTTAAATGTTAATCTTGTGGATGGTTCACGACAATAGGCGAATTGCCGGTATGAGGCTACAACCTTAAATAATGCCATAACCTAAACCATAAGACTATTGTCATTCCTTTTTGTTTTCTATATGCCATGTGTCCCGTAAGTAACACGACGGGTCACTTAAAAGACTAAAAAAATGACCATAGTAAAAGTGTCACCATTTTCGAGATATTGCGGTTTTATATTTTTATCTAAAAACTTATCACCGTCTCCCCTTCGACTTGTCTTTTATTAATATATGTATATATTTATAAATATATAGGCATAAAATTTAGTTATTTCTTATACTTACGAATAATTGTTCATATTCAAATATAAATTGGATCAATGTCATTGGATAGAGTTGAGAACGACCAAAGATTTTTCTAAGAAAAATCATGAATTATTTGCTACTTTTGCCTTCAGCTGTAAAAAAAGTAAAAGTGCTGAGAAGACAACGAATCCGCGCAAGCTACGAAAATACGGAACCAAGTGCAGCCACTAACCAGGGTTCGATTAGGTGGACGATCACAATCCTTACCTTGTTCGCCCGTCAACTCTAGGTCTACTTCTTGTCTAGGAGAGGATACATTTTCCCAATTCTATCAACCCTCGACTACAGGGCCATAAATACGTATATGTGTGCGATACTTAAGTTCGTATGTTCGAAGTGGATAATTCGAAGATTCGTCGTGAGCCATCTCGTAGCACAAGCAATTTTTCAGTTTTATTTGAGTGGTTAGTTCTTTACAAAAAATATTAGAACTGAAGATTTTCCGAAAGTCGAGAACACATGAGAACAGCTCAGACCTACGGTCACTAAACTATGCAAATGTTCTCTTTGTAAAACTAATATTGATTACTAGCATTCATATACTTAAGTATTCCGAACACTGAAAAATATGTTACAACTAAATTGCTCCTCTACGCCATTTTTCATTGACTGCGCAAGCCCTCGTTTATTACGGGTTATAGATCAGCGGGCTCCAATCGCTTGATATAATTAAAGAGTGGTATTCTTAGAGATGTTATCTAGGGTTGTCAAAATTGTAAACAAAATTACAAAAGTATTACCTCTTTATTTTTTTTATTACACTGAAAGTAACAAACGAGCAAACAGTTCAGCTGATGATAAGTGATTCTTCCAGCCAATGACATCTACATTCATCCTTGACAAGGAATCATGAATCAGATGCGTTGTCATCCCTGAGGACTAAGATGGAATGCCTCGTCACCAATAGTAATAAAGTTCACCGGATCACTGCACTCGCCAGACGAAACATACAGCAGCATTAAACTGCTCTTTTGCGCTGGTTTTCTGTGAGGGCATGGTCCTACCCCGGTCGAGCTGACCTATTCATTCTGGAGCTACAAACAAACTGCAGTGTAGCTCTACCACTGTCAGAAGGTTAGTAAAGTTGCAGTAAACTATAGGTCGTTGTCGTGGCCGATTTCAAAACACGACGATATCTTCTGGTTTATTACCAGATAAAGACAACTGCGTAAGACCGATAGTGCCTTTATAATATATTCAGCGGGAATATCTCGATTGTACTATAAGTAAGTTATGCTCCAGATTCTTTAATTGCAATACCATTGAATTATCAGGATTTTTGTTCATTAACCAGAAAAGACTCATTACTAGAAGAGAAGGTTCCTACTTATTACTTATAGAAAATAACTCAAAACATCACAATGTCATCCACTAGTTGTTCTTTTCACTAGTCAAATATAAAGCATGTACGATAAGATCAGAGGAACGTTCAGATAGTGTCAAGACATACAACACTCCCCGACTAGAAACCGAACAATTTATGATACACAAACATTGGGTCTCGACTTGAACAACGAACTGGACGAAATAACACAATACGGCACGGTAAAATGCTGAAGGAAGTAAATTGTTCCTCGATAAATTCTTTCACGGACCCCACAACATTTTGTCCGTCGGCTGCTTTCGATCAGCGACCCTTCGATTCGCTTAATACAATTCAAGTTACATTTCCTATATCTACTATTAGGGTTGTCAACAAAACTTTTTTTTTATTCTTTATTACTAGATAATATTTTTAAATAAAAATTATATTTATAGCTATGTATTAACTGGCATGTTTAAGTAATTATTTGCCACGAGTTCGGTGATAAAGTAAACGTCGTAAATGAGGACGTAGTTTTTGTTTTCCAGCTCCACCGGGGCTGGACCACCCCCCAACAGAATACCAGCGTAAAATATTATATTGTACGGATCCGGAGACCTTTATTACTGGTGACAAGGCTAGTTCCATCTCAGTCCTGAAGGGTGACAACGCATCTGTATTATTATTCCTTGTCAAGGATGAATGTTGATGTCATGGGCCGCAGGAATCACTTAGCATCATGACAGTTCACAGTGCTCGTTTGCTACTCTCAAATATATAATAAAAAAAAACAAACACAATTCACCTGACGGTAAGTAATGACTATGACCCATAGATACCCGAATCCATCTCCAACAAAGACTCCAACTGAATATCCGTTGTCACCATTGAGGACCGAGTTAGTATCACTTCTTCCATGAATTAAGTTTCTGGTTTCTGCAACACTTATTGTATTATTGTATTGTCTGATAGTGATTCCTGTTACTTATGATACCCTATTCCATATGAGCAATCATAATGCAGATACGTTATGATTTCTTTTATATAATAGTTGGCGATCATTTGCCACCTATTAAAGCATAATAAGCAGTTCACCTGATGGTAATTACCGCCACACATTGACATCCGTAACATCAGAGGAGTTGCAAATGAGCTGCCGGCCTTTAAGAAAAGTATAGGCTTATAGGAAAGTTCCTTAGTCGTATCGCTTGGGCAAACCCGCTGGTGACAGATGATTCCACAGAGTAGTTGTGTATCATCCTTTAGAATTAAGATGGAATCGCTCATCATCAGTAAAAAGAGCCTTCGGATCTATACACTCTCCAGTCGAAAAAAGTATTTATACTTGATATTAATTTTGTCCTCTCCAATAGACCCATTGAAGAAATATTAACTATTAAGTTATCGCCTATATCCTCCGGTTAATTTTAGTTCTTAAGCTTATCTTTATTGGAAAGTTTAAATAATTATTTACGAGTTCGTCGATGAAGTTTTCCACAGTCCCCCAACTTCACTAACAATTTTATATATCTGTTCAGTCAGCGAGTAAATGAATGACCTTTCGCTTTGTATTTACAGATTAACTAATACAACTTGTTTTATCCTTTTATTTCTTTTTTGGGAGAGCAGTCGTGTTTTTTAATTACTTATTTTTATTTAAAAAAAGCCAAAGGTGATAAACGAACCATACCTGAAGATAAGTGATAACGTTGGCTCATAAACATCTAATTCCATCCTCAATAAGAAGCATAATTATACCTTGTTACCACCGAGGAAATAAGACGGAATTCCTCGCTTCAAGTAATTCGTCTCCGGATCACGACAATCTTCAAAGAAAACTTGTTAGCGTTATACTGCTATTTCAATGTGTGCTCATTATCGTGCTGATGTTTCAATGACTCGGCCATTGAAGTTTCAACTAGAAATTAATCCCTACTTCCTTCCTCTTCTATAAACGCTGTAAACGAGAACAAATATATTGATTTTATGTACAAACTATGTAGAGCATACTCCACGCAAAGCTGATAGAGATAAAAGAGATAATCAAATCACAAGTATTTCCATTAGTATTTCTATAAATCCGAGATATTTTGCAACCTATTGTATTGGTGGACACCAATAGCTTTCCAATTTTATAACTATACATAACCGTTGCTAGGCAAAAAGGAAACTATTCCATATCGAAGGCAAAATCTTGAAAAAATATACGTGTGAGTCCAAGTAATTTATATACATACCTCGTAAATTCTTTATATTCCGAGTGGAATACGAATATTTCATTTTTCAAGGTCAGCTTTTGAATTCCGCTACGATTTTATATATATATATATATATATCACTGCCGGCCGAAAGCTTAAGACCACCATAATTAAAGTAGGAAATTAAAGTAAAACTTCAATAAAATATTAAATATTTAATTAACCTGTTTAATTATCTAACAGAACATTGATTTACAAACAATATACTTTAAAAGCGTAAATAAATATTAACAGTTCATGCAAAAAAAGGCTATAGTTAACTTTCATCAAAAATCCTCCTTTACATTTTATGTCTTTTTTCACAAGTCTCGGCATACGGGCAATCAATTTTTTGATGGTGTCTTGTAATATATTGTTCTAAATTTCGCATAAAGCATTCCAAATTTCTCCTCTCGAGGATGGGCCACGATTACGGACGTTCCTAACAAGCTCTTCCCACAAAAGTTCAATGGGATTAAGATCCGGGCTCTGAGGCTAAATCATGTTTTTAAACACCCTTTGTGCTTCTTTCTCTTCTAAATATCCTCTACATAATTTTTAGGTATGTTTTTACTTATCTTGTTGGAAAATTAATCCATCTCCAATTAATCGCAATCCGGAAGAAACAGCATTTTGTTCTAAAATGTTTTTGTACTGTTCCTTTTTCAAAATTCCTTCAATCTTAATCAAATCGTCAATTAGAGAAGCAACCCCAGACCATAATTGAGCCTTGATTGTTTTCATTGCTTATTGTCATTCGTGCTTGATTGACTACACAATCTGACATCGTCTTTTCTTAGGCACTGCGTCGAACGTAAATTCTACGTTTTGAACCGAATAGTTCAAATTTTGATTCATCGGTCCAAAGTACTTTTTTAAAATCTTCTTCAGTCCAATCTCGATGGGCAAGAGCCCACTGCATCCGTTTTTTCTTGTTTTGCGGCCTTAACAGAAGTTTTCATACAGCAACACGACCATACAACTTCGCATCTCTCAGTCGCCGTTTTACTGTAGTCAATGCTAAAGGTTTAACTCGGGTTTTGTTTACCTCAACGCGGATTTCTGGTGCTGTTAAGCGTCTATTCCGATTGCTGGTAACAACAATGAAATTATCTTCACTAGACGTGGTAGCTCTCGGCCTTCCCGAGCGTGGACGATCTTGAAAATTGCCTCTGTCCCTGTATCGAGTTATTCTGCCATGAACACAAGTTTTCGATTAATTCAGTTGTGAAGCAATCTCACGTTCGGATTTGCCTTCATTATGTAAAACAACGATGGCAGAACGCACTTCACTCCTAATTTCTCGAGCTTATCCCATTTTATGACGTCTTCACTATAGAAACCACAAGTTTAGACCAATTGAGATTGTTTGTGAACAAACCCAAATAAACTCGGATAATAAGAAACACGTGTTTTCAGGAGCTAAATAATCCTAATTAATAACTAATACGTAACAAAAGTAAAGTAATTAGTCATGAGGACATTATAAAAATATAATTACGACTCTACCACCTGGCTCTAGCGCAGCGCATGTCGGTGTTTGAAAACAATAGATGTTTATTGTCCAATAACTTGAAAGTAAACAAAAGAGTGACTTTTTTAAATATTCCATATCAACAATAGAATATGCAGATGTGCATTTCTTTTATTTATCCTGTGGGATTTTATTACAATTGATCGAAAATGATGTTGGTTATGTGTCTCAAACTTTTAGCCGGCAGGGTATATATATAACTTCAATATGTGATGGCAGTGGAGTTACAAAGTTTTATGCTATATATGTAATTTAATTATTTTCATTGCTTTGGTGGGTAAAATTTTTACGATTCTTACTGTTTTAGAGAACGCACAGATCAACTTTTGGTAAGTGATTACTGCAGCCCATAAACACCTACCTTACTTATTAATAAACACTACTACTAAACACTACAAACCTTAATAAACATTCAAGATACACATGAGTTCTCACCCCTAAGGAAATGTATCGGCATCAGTATTTGGGTCTTTGATTCCCCACACTAAACTTCCAAAAACAAGGCAGCTTAATTCATGTAATTCGCTCATGTATTCTTTGAGTTCGTGCTTTTACCAGGTCTAGTGTAATCCCATATTTTTGGAGTTGTATATATATAATATATGGATATTGTATTTGAAGAAAAACAAAGCTCAAAAGTTTTTGTTTCACCAAATAATAATATGCAAAAATTAATATAGTGCAGAATTTATTTTTATTTTTTTTTCACTATCTATTGTTATATTGATTTTTTTTGTGAGTACACTTTTTTTTTTTTCGATAATATGTCCAACACCAGGCCTGCTGGAAGAGATTTTTATTGTAAAATAAGCTGCGCCTTTGTACAGTTTTTTTATATTAGTTTTCTTATATAAATGCTTTGTGTACATAAAAATTAAATAAATAAATACAATAAATAAATAAATCAATTTATAAACCCTTTCAGTTTGTGAATTCAATTAAACAGTTAACAAAGTCAAATGCGTAAATGTATCCGTGGGTATATATTATGTTTGTATATCTACTTGAATTACACAAATGTACTGTTTACCTACATGCTCGCACTTAAGTAAACATTCTCAAGTGACAAAACGAAGTGACAGAGATACAAATTACTAATTACACAGATTCCATTATCCAAATGTTTGACTATTTAATATCTATTTTAATATGTATTCTCTTTGAAGGATGCGGATTTGTAGGACTTATGTTAGATAATTGAATTATTTCAACCAAAAAGATTTTCTTAAGATACATGGAATCGTGGTGTCTGAGTGAACGCTTTTAATTACGCCTACACGGTCGACCTGAGTTCAATCCCCAATGAGATTGATAATTGCAATTTTTTAGTGGTAATTTACTACTAGGCGGTCAAGGAAAACATTGTGAAACTTGTATTACCTAACTATTCATTTATTTATTTATTAGAAATAACTTTCTTTATAAAATAAAATGCCTAGCAATTTATTTTTTTATTAGTAATATGTACATATATCAAAATTAAATTACAGAACGAACTTATATATTAATAGTAATTTGTAAAATAGTACTACCTAATATTTTAAAACAAAAAATAAATTAGAGAAGATCTTTAAGCCGTAATTAATTTTTTCTTTTTCTTTTTCTTTCGGGCTGATTTTATGACGGGATTTTTCGGGACCCGAGGGCTTTTACAGTTTTACCGGATTGATATAATGCGCCGTCTTGCGATGATATGTCTGAGAAATATTTAAATAAAAATTCGAGTATATATGAATTCGACCAATCTGCAGTAGATCTCTGCAGAGATTTTTTTTTTCCTCTTTTAAACTTTCTAGTGCTTGACCACGATCCCACCTGATGTTAAGTGGAAATGCAGTCCTGGATGGTAAGGAGCACTAGCTCAGTAAATGCCTATTCACTCTACTCTTGAAAACACCCACATTGTAATGGGAGGGAAAGACAGACGCGGGCGAACTATTCCAGTCCTTTATAGGATAGAAGCCTATGTCCATCAGTGGGGTGTATATGCTTTTATATAGCCTTTTTATTAATGGTTGTTTCTTACTTAAATGCAATTGCATACTCGGGACATTTTTTGTTTAGAAAAAATATTTATTTTTCTTGTAAAGTTAATAGAATCCGTGTTGATAGAATTATTAAATCGATTTTAATTCGTATCGTCAATAGACTAATGGTTTTGGGTATGGTCTGGAAACAAAGTCGTAGGTTCCGCCATTCGGTTATTGTCGTGAACTTATTTGGATTTTAGCTTAGTTGGAGTGGAGGACTTCTAGCATTGTTTAAAATAAAGATCTACTTTACATACACTCATCCATGGATGTCAAATCACCACTGAACATATATTAACCAATGGATTACTGTTTTAAGGGCGATACTTAATGAACTTGCTGTAAAACTCGCTCTTATCAAGGAAATCGCACAACACTGCGTCAGCCAATATGTCGCTTGAGAGCCCCTCAATGTGACTTTTAGGAAAAACTAATGATTATACGATTACGAACGTATTTTTTTTTTACCTTACACATAATAATAAAGTGGAATGGAAAGCTCATAATTGCAATCCCAAATGTGGGACAGCCCCCCACAAGATGGAGTTACGACTAGTGCAAGTTTACGGGAATTCAATGGTTGCAATTGGCTCCAGGTCGTGCTTAGTGGCATTCCGTGGGGGGAAGCCCATGTTCAGCTGAACAATGAGTGAACAATGGACTGAAATAATGTTATTTTGTAAAACATAAATAATGTTATGTCAGTTCGTTTCTAGCTGCAGAATGAATGGATCAGCTCGACCGGGGAAGGGCCACGCCCGCGCAGAATGCCGTCCTAAAATAGCAGCACAATGCTGATGTGTTTCGTCTGGTGTGTGCAGGGATCCGGAGACTTTAACTAGTGACAAGGCATTCCATTTCAGTCCTCAAGGATGACGACGCATTTGCTCTATGATTCCTTGTCAAGTATGCATGTAGATGTCATGGGCCGCAGGAATCACTGACCATTAGGTGAACTGTGTGCTCGTTTGTTACTCTGAATGTAATAAAAAAATAAAAAATAGTCACGATGGGAGACTACATTAAACCCATCTTCAATAAAGCTGTGAATAATCGTCTTAATAAATAATAATAGTGATCATTTTGTTTGACTAGTATTTTGACAAATAAAGTCATTACTGCCAATGTTAATTACACTTTAAAATTGTATTTTCTATAATATCTTAAACAACTGAGTTGATAAGCGGTTAGGGTGCCAAAAGTTACATCGTAGATTCAATTCCAACACCAATACACATAATAGATAAATCTAAGGATCATACTAGTCATATAAATAACAAGAGTACACCCTATTCTTAATAAACTGCTGGCTATATACCATTCAATGTATTTCCGTTTTTCTTGAACCCCTCTATCTGAATTCACTCCACGGCTGTAGCCCAGGGACCCCTCGATCTCACTTAACATAATTCAAGTATCTTGCATTCTTCGAGAAGTCGATTTAGGGTTTGCAGTGTCGTATAGTTATGTTATACCGTTAACAGATTCGTACCGAAAATAAAAATCCGTACCAAGAACATTCATAACTGAAATAATAAGTTCAGATTTAAACGGAATTTCATTCAATAATCGCGTTCATCGTAAATATAACACAAAAATTATATAATCAATTTTAAAAATAGCTTTTTAAATTACGGTAATTTGTATAAAATTATTTTCAGTGTTGATTTTAATAGAATTTTTATCATATGTATGACACATTTTTTTAACAATAAATTAAAAAATATATAGAAGAATGTTTTCACTACTTACATGTTACTTTTGAGTAAAAGATTAGATAAATGTAAATTAGTTATAAAATAATTTAGAAGAATTTGTTTCTTTTTATGTTTCAACCCTAAGCATTGTGCGGGAATCGAACGCCCGCTGAAGCTCTGCGCTTTCTGTAGAGGCCTCTTGAGGCTTACTGCAATTGTAGTTTCGCGTCTACGTTGTTCAGCAAGTTTTGGGTTATAGTGCAATAAATATTGCAAAACTGGTCATGTAAATAACGTTAACGTACACGTAGGACGGTAATGTTTGTCTTTATGAACACTTTTCCTGTAACAATTTAATGTAATAAAATAATTTTCATCAGCCTATACTATTACTGGTTAACGTTATAACGATAAGTGCCCACCCAGCTAAGTTTAATGCATCTTCTGGTTGTTACCATATGTACTTGTAACATCAACCGCTTCCCTAGTTCGATTTTATATCGATGAAATAAGATCGTAAGAAGGACGAGGTAGTGTTAGAGACACGGGATACAATACACCCGACGCGAAAACCAATTTGTTTTGTACAAATATTGCACCTCGAGGGGGATCTAAGTCGGACAATCTAAACCACTACGCCATGCATATCACGAAATAAGTTGATAATTGTTTTTAATTTATTTAATTACTATTAATGAATATAGGGTTTGAGCCTCGTTGCTGGCATAAAACCACCGACTAGAAATTGTTATGACGTTTAAAAATGCAATAACAATTTTATTGCTATCGTTACTATGATCTTCACGGTGTAGCTATGATAAAACTTGCCTTTGTTAGAAGTAAATAAAAATATATTGAAAATTAAAAAGAGGCCATTTCCCAGCTGTGGGACGTATGCACTGATGTTACTTTGTTTTATTAATTTAACGTTACGATACCCACTTTTCTTACCGAATTGGGTAAGAAACGACCCTTTCTGTGAGGGTCAGTCGTCAAAAAAAGCGATAAAACTTATATGACATAAGTATTAGTTCTACGGTTCTAAGTACCTACGCACTTCGCATTGATGACGTCACATCAACACTGCTACGACGCGCAAAACAGATATGCTGAAACTATTTCAGGCTGCAACATGAATGGGTTGACTCGACCGGGGAAGAACCACGACCTCACAGAGTACCAACGTGAAATTGCATCATAACGCTGCTGTGTTTCGAATAGTAAGTGAAGGTATCCGGAGACCCTTATTACTGGTGATAAGTGTCAGTGGTGACAACGCATCTGCGTTATAATTTCTTATCAAATTGAATGATCATATGAGGTGGGTGCTCGTATGTCACCCTTTATACAATATAAAAAAAAAAGCTTTTACTCGTACTTTCTTTATTGTTATCATTTTTTTATAAAAGTAGTGTAAACTGTTGTCATATATATAATAGAATTAACATACTGTTTGATCATAAATGTGACATACCATGATATAGTAGCACATTGATTAAATAAATAAATATGAGAACAGTATAACGTCCACAGTGCAGCCATACTATCCCAGCCCTTCCCACAGCATCCCACGTAATTACAAATCCACCGTACGTCATTCGTCTCCTTAATCCATGCTACAAATTACACGTGGTAACATTCGAGTCAATAAATCCCTGTCAAGCTGTCGTAGCAACGAGCTTACAGAAGGGAACGCGATCTATTGCTACTCATACTTTAGCTTTATTTGTTTGTGGGTGCGTGTGTGTGTATGTGTGATTAAATGTGTAGATTCAACTTGTGTTGCAGTGACGTATCACTTGTCATCTAAATATATAACGTGATAATAGGAAATACTACAACGTACTGACTCCGAAACGTGAGCCAAATAAGTGGTCCAGAAAGTACTATGTCTCTTTCTAATAAGGTGGCCATGCTGTACTTAATATATTTTTATTGTATTGGGTGACAACCGAGCACACCGGTGAACCTGATTTAAGTCAATAAATCAGATTAACCGGGGTGCTCGTTTGTCACCTCGCTGTCAAGCTCGCGTAGCAACGAGCTTACAGAAGGGAACGAAATGTATCGTTACTCATACCGTAAATTTGTGTGTTGTGTGTCACCTGTCATCTATGCTATACCAATACTTAGTAGCAGGAAATACTACAATTTACTGTCTCCGAAACATGAGCCAAAAAAACTCCAATAAGTACTTCGTCTCTTTCTAAAAGGGTGACCATGCTGGTCTTATTATATACGGAGAATGAATCGAAACGAACCGAGGGCATGATTTGTTACCCATCGAGGCAACTCATTCAGATTGCAGCTAAAATCAAACTGCATCGTGACTCTTCCACATTAAAAAATACTGAAGATTTACAAAATATTATAGAATATCTAGATAATTAAAATATCTAGATTTAAACTCAATCAATAAAACTATTAATTTTAATTAGCCTTTAAAAAAAGTATTTTATTTTTAATTGCCCAAGCTACCGCCCACTTCGATGTTTTTTTATATAGAATATATGATAAATCATCAAGCAGTTCAGTGATCACCGCTGCCTTTGAACATTCGCGACTCCAGATGAGTCGCAAACGCGCTGCCGGTCTTTAAGAAAGGTATTTTTCTATCGGTACAGAGATACTTGCGTATATAAGCGTCAGCTATTCCGTGACGTGAATCACAGCTGTAGCCTTTTTCTAAAATTAATTTCATATTTTATTTTACTTACGGTACTCTACGATATTTAAAATTACCCTACGTGGGAGTCGACGTGTTCTAATTCCAAACATTAGTATCGCTTGTATAATCTTGTACAGAATAATATAATTTACTAAGTTATGTTTTGTCTCCAAGGACACTATAAGCCAGTTTCAATTTCAAAGTCTTAGCTCTGTTTAGGCACAATTAAGCTGTAGGTTAATACCCAAATCGTGTATATATTATCCATGCATAGCGTTTACTCCTGTAATCTTACGGAGGCTTTTTATGATGTTATGGGTGACAAAATAGCACAAAGTTTAACTGATAATAAACGATTCTCTTAAACAATGACATTTACAACTATCTCATAATAAAGCCAATATGCTACATCCCTGAGGAATGATATTATTTTTGTACTTCTGTCGTATTGGTACTGGTATTCCTAAAATCGTGTTTAAAAACCTATCCTGTTTTAACCGGCCTAGACCCCTTAAAAACGAACATACTGACAGCGGACATATGCGGACTAATTATATTTGAATTTATTTATCAGCAAGCAGATTCACTTCAATCTTGATTCTTTGTTGCGGACTTATTTGGGCGTCCGTGATCAGTGATCACTTACTGGTAATCACGGTCAAAGGAGGATACAGTTAACCCGAATTACATATCTTTAGAATTTTGAAATATATCTTTAACACGCTATACGCATATAGTATAAAAATTAACAAATACAACTCTAAAATAAAAATAAAAATTGCAATAAATAATCTCTTTACAAATAGAACTCTCGAAGATGGAATGAACCATTACTCATAAAAAACGATGGATACAGAAACCTCACGATCATGTTTCATACAACAAACTATATGTTTGGCTTATGACCAGCAATGGACTAAAGATTACCGGGATAATGATTATAATGGTGATCAATACAGTTATTAATTCTATAATGCTAAAAGAAACTGACAGGCTGGATAAAAACGATTTATTGATAGAAGGAAGAATCCATAGTTTCTGAATCAATAGATAACTTAAAACCTTACTGAAACTACTTTAAATCAAACTTAAATGATAATGTAAATTGACACTGACGTTAACACACTTTAACGATTTAATTCATTACAAAGTCTCCAGACTAAATATGTCAATGACTCTCCAGTAATCGTTTATATAAAAGTGTCCTACGTCACGTGTTGTTAATAAGATGTCAATATACAATATGTCACAATCACACTATTGACGCATACACATACAATAGTACAACTATACCATTGACACGAGCATATTTGACAATAATCTTACCATTATTCCTTTCCAACAGACGTGAAGATCTCCACACCGCGCTTCTCTGGAACCTCATGGCTGGCTCTGCATGCGCTGCGAGGTGCCTACAAACGGGTCAGATTACGAATGCGAGTCAGGCCTGAACGCGCTAGAGGTGTGCTTCTGTTGACTGGCGAACACGATGATCTGTCCGGAGATTACCTAGCTCTGTTGTTGCGGAATGGACACGTTGAACTGAGGTAAGGTTGAATTATATCGTTTTAAAGCGAGCTCAAACTGATCGCCTTGTACCGTTTTTGGGAAATTTTCCGTATATAACTTGACCCAATATTTGGTTTTTTAAACTCTAGATGTATATTAATACCTATAAGTATAAGGTTCAAAAACAGTGTAAAATTCCTCTCATCTTAGTGATACGTGGTAATTCAAATACCCCAATCGATTTTCCAAAATATCGCATTGATCTGTATCAAAGGTATATACTATATATATTCATATATATTCATTTATCATGTACGATAACTCAAAAAATATAAGGCTATGACTTGATTATTTTTCGTTTACAAATAAAGGAACTTTGACTTTGATGGATGCCGTTGGGAGTGATGGAGTGTCAATGCTCCACAGGAATCAATCACCATCAGATGATCTATGTCCTCGTTTGTCTTTCTGTGTATAATCATGCGGAAATTTGATATTACTGCATGCATTGTTATTACTGAACATGTATTATAAAAACTATTTATGTTTATTTTGCTGAAGGATTTGAAAAAAATGGATTTTTTCAATGTTTTCAATGTTCTCAATTTTATTATAGAAGTACATATTTAAATTTTTAAAACAAATGAAGAAACTTGTATCCTTTCAAAGCGAAATCGTGTAAGAACCCTTACCATGACGGGATGTCCTTTGTGATATACGGTATACGAGATAGACTTTCTTCAAATAAATCTCAAATGTAAACTACATCTCATAGAACCTAGCGAGATCATTATTTTATGTATCGACAATAGATTTTACTTTTAATTGTGAATCGTAAAGTGAAAAGCTTTTATTCAAATATTTGGTGAAGTTACGGCGTTCTAGTAGATTTTAACAAATCTTATTGACTGCACAAAATAAACAGTAGCTAGTAGATACGCTCAAACACAAAGACACTTCTTGTCCCCTTTCCTATTCCTAATGTGAGTGTTAACTCTATAATTCTTATGCAACAAAATAAAAGGTTCAAGGATGCAGTGTCAGCAACATGCGGCATATACACAACATGGATTTTCCCATTTAATTTAGGTGCATAAATATTATATCTGGGCTGGAAAAAGAGCCTAGGACATCAGCAATCACAACTGGGCCATCCGACTTTCAAAGATAGGAGAAAGTAAATTCCAGTATATCTGATGAGACGACTTCTTCAACCGTTTAAAGGCCACTATAAAAATCATCCCGCTCCTTTGTACATGGTGACGAGTCGTCCCGAAAAACTACTACTCGATATAGAAAGTTGCTGATACTTTTATTGTTTTTCGAAGTAGTCTCGTTCCTCTCTATACATTTTCGCAAGTGAAAAGCAGTGGGCCCATTCTTCGTTAGAGGTCTCTTCTACGGCATTTTCGATCGCACATCTTCAGGGCACGTAAAGTGAAATCGAAATTTATCTTTGATTCTTGGGAATCAAGGAAAGTCGCAGGGCGCCAGGTAAAGACTATATGGATGATTCAATATTTCGACACCTGTCATAGTTAAATATTTATCTGATCGTTTTGCAGAGTGCGCTGACGCGTTGTCGTGATGAAGGAGACCTTGGTTCGAGGACGCTGCTGTCGCACATTGTCCAAGACAATAGGCAAACAAAAATTAACATACCAGTCTGCAGTAGCTGTTTCTCCATCTTCCATCACAACTCTCGAAATGACCATTCCGACTAAAGAACAACGCAATTATCTGTTTTCATTGTCTTCTTCCTTTCCTTCGTTCCTTTTACCTTATTTGGCCGATCCTCAAAAGGAAACACCCACTGAGCAGATTATCTTTTGGTTTCGGGTTCGCAATTATAATATATCTAGCTTTCATCACCTATGACGATGCCAAATACAGCATTCGAGTAACCTCCGCTGAACTTTTCTAACATTTCGCGACACCAGTCCATGCGAAGGCGTTACCTGTCTTCGGTCAAAGTATGGAGAATCCATCTGGTGCAAAGCTTCCTGACGCTTAAATGTTCGTGTAATATTCTTTGTAAATATTTGACTTATACCAATGCATAAGCTTGTCTGCATTTGCTGGTAGGTCACTCTCTTATCTTCCTATATCATGCGTCGTCACAGCACTGATGCTATCTTCAGATGTCGCTTTTGAAGGATTACCCTCACGCAGATCATCAATGAGCTTTGCGTCATTGCTACGCCCACGCTTAAACTCATTAAACCAATTGTAAACAGTGGCGCGAGATGCGGCTTCGGCTTCATAATTAAATGCCAATCGAAGTCTATCATAGCTTTGTTATTGATTAAGACTAGAACGAAAGCAGTAAATCAATGAACGAAAATTTGCTTCTGCGTTAAATTCATTTTGGTGTAACGAAACTTTTGGATTTGCCGCCAATTCACAAAAACAAATGACAAATTACATAACATTAGAGTTCTATAATCATCATTTATACGAAGTTTTCATTGCCAATGTGTCTATCTGGCCGAATCTAAAAACTTTCAGTGCCACCCACGTACACGAAGTTTCTCGTTGCGAAAATCAATCGAAAAAGTAAAAAATCTTAAATTGTCGCAAAGTGGCAAGTAATCCTTTTTCCACAAGTTTATTTTCGAAGTAGGCACTTATACCATTGTTTCACCATCCCATTTTCAAATATCATATTACGGGAGAAAATGTTTCACTCAATTTTTTCCGGGCTGTCAGAGAACGTAACTCTTGCAAGTTTTTCCAAATCAATAAAATGTGGGTTATTTCTAGGTTCCGACTCATTGACACTGATAGAGTAGCATATAGATATGTAAATCGCAATTTTATATTATATTGGTACAATTTAAGCCTGTTATTATTTAATGAAACTTTTGCATCTTTGAAGATTCCCGCATACTCCCCACGCTAGATCGCACCACGGTGGATGGGTAAGCGCTGTGCCTAGCAAACCTAACGCTACTTTTTAATGATAGTAAGTGATGTCTGCAGCCCATAAACTCACATCCATCCTCAAAACAGATTCAAGATACAATTAGCATTGTCATCCCTGGGCACTGAGATAAAAAGCCTCGTTATCTGTAATTGGGCCGGCGGTTCCCTACCATTCGAAACACAGCAAACTCCTAATTTACTTATCTGATTCTGCTTATCGTCGTTGGCGTGTTTCTCATTCATTTTGGTGCACCCCGAAGCTGAGATTAGCATTTTGTATTTGTTAAACAAAATGTTCGTAATGATGAAACAAAACTTCAATCTTTAAAGTTAATCATAAAGGTCATTTCAAAACACAAAATCAAAAATTCATCAAGTTCCAAATATATAATATCTGGTAATACCTCAACAGCTTTATGAACCTACCTACAAATAAAATGAAATAATATACTACCTACAATAAAAACTTTGAATTGCACAAAGCGTAACGGTCGCTATGTACAATTCGAGCGCAAATAAAAGCAATCAACGCCATCTAGCGAGCGCTGGTGTAACACAGTGTACAAAATTTGTTCGTATTGTTGAACAACTTAAATAGGATTTAAGTAAAGCTAGGGTTTTGTTTTATTATATAGAAATACAAATAAATACGAGCAGTCAAGCTTTTATTAAGTTCATTTTATTAGGTACCCTACAACGGAGTAAGAGCATCAAAAGCTTAATTTATAAGCTTTTGATGCTCTTACTCTGAACTTGACGAAATAGCAGAAGCTCAACAAATATACTATACTTTAGTAATATTTTAGAAAAATAAAAAATATTCAGAAATATAGATATATGTATACTATAGAGATATTGACGGACGCGTGTTTTAATATCACAGTTATTCCGGCCTGCCGTGAGAATCCGCGCGGCACGGAAATTACGTCATAAAGCATACGGCCTGAGTAATAAAAAAGTTAGTTGTTAGCAAACTTTACAAAATGACTACGTCGTGTAGTGGTTAGAGTATCTGGCTGTTGCGTCGCGGGTCTTGGATTCGAGTCCCAGCCGAGGAACAATATTGTTGGTTTTCGAATCTGCGTGTGTGTATGTACATATTTCCCGTATAACTGACATTGCATCTGTACCTTCCTCCGATCTCATTGCACATGCATTAAATATTAATAGGGAAGGGGGACGCCGAGTAATTGCTTTTTTGTTTGCCCAAATGATTTAAGGCATTATAAAATATTCTAAGTAAACAATGGAACTTATATAACTAACATAATCTGTTAGTTATTTTAAGTCAGTTATTTTATTAAGCTTGCACAGATCTAATTAACTCGTACCAATAAGCCAATCCTGCATTATTCGCCTCTGATTAAAATTCATACAACAATCCTCGTCCACTATTATCGACGTTCATTCAAAATTGAAACACCAAAATTGTGTTCAATTGAACGATAATACGATGAAACTCCAATTAAAATTGATTCAGATGAACTGTTTAAAACCGTACTAGGTACTAGCAGTGTGCTACGCGCTCGCTTAACTCACTGCTACGCGAGGAAATCATGTTCGATCCCCGGGATCAATGAAATTTTTAATTGCAATTGCTGATTTACCATGTGTTCGATAGTGAAGGGAAACATCGTAAGGAAATTTGCATACAAATATACAAATATTTCGAAGAACTGAGTCTTACAATTCGTAGTGGGGCCGCGTGCTGGACTGTAGTCTAACCCCCTCTCTAGAGAAGCGACCTGCAGTCAGATTTACATAAAAAAGACTGTAACTTATTAAACTTTTTAAAATCAGTTTATATATGAAATCACTAAAAGCTATATATATATACATATATATATATATATATATATATATATATATATATATATAAGCATATATTTTATGTAAAGTGTACTGTTTTCATACTATTGTATTTTTGAAATAATATTTGTTCACTTCTAACACGTATATCTTAACTTTTTTAACTCACAGCTAATGCACTGTCACTAAAACATATCGGTCTTTTTTTAATTACATTGAGAGTAACAAACGAGCACACCATACGAAACACAGCAACATTATGCTGCTATTTTAGGCTGGTATTCTGTGAGGGCGCGGTCCTACCCCGGTCGAGCTGAGTCATTCATTCTGCAGCTAGAGACAAAACTGCAGTGTTCTTCTACCTCTTTAAATACGATGGCGACAGCTGATTCCAGAGGGTAGTTGTGCATTAATTTATTTTTTATTTTACCTGCAAGAGACTAGTAGTAGAAACTAATAAAGCAAAATACTGCGAGAATATTTCATTCAAATATTAAAGCACATATCCGACATCCCTCTTCAATGAGTCAGTTCGGTATTAATTAATTGCTCGACACAAGGCTGTCCGAGATTCGTCTAGGGTTGTCAACCGTACTTAATTATATATATATATATATATATATATATATATATATATATATATATATATATATATATATATATATATATATCTACATTACCTTTTGCTATTTTTAAGCCTACCAACATATTCACCCGAACTCCCAGGGTTGACTTTTAGTGGATGCCACTGGGCATTAATATATATATATATATATATATATATATATGTCTGTGTATATGTGTGTGTTAGAGCATAGTGTATAGTCAACCAGTCGTCTCTACTGCGGATTGACGGAATTCACAAGTCATCGAAATATTTTTTTATTTATCTCTTAGTCATACAGATTTCCACACGTTTTCCTTCACCGTCGAGAACGCGATCGTTAAAAATTGCAATTAACAATTTCATTACCGCCGACACCGGCGATCGATTTGCTCGCGTAGCGTGAAGTGAAAGCGAGCGCGTAGAATCTGAACTGCCACAGCACTCTCATTAAAAAAAACATCTTACTACGTATTACCTAACTTGTACAAATATCCCATTACGAATACAGGAATATTATTCCGTGTAAATATTAAAGGACATAGTCAATGTCTCTTTAATGAATATTAAGCCATTGCGGGATTAATTAAGAGGTAGTCTATTCATGCTTCGGATAGGGTTGTCAATCATACTTAAGTATATAGTATCGTATTTAATTTATTGTTTTTTTTATTATTACACTGAGAGTAGCATACGAGCGTATGCTCGTGTGTTACTGTCAGTTCAACTGATGGCAAGTGATTCCTGTGGCCCATTACATCTACATTTATCCTTGACAAGGAATAATAATGCAGATACACTTGAGAACAGAGATAAAATGCCTCGTCACCAGTAATAAAAGCATTATTTGTATAAAACGTTAGGTAATTTAACAGCCGATATATAGACTGAGGTGTCCTTTCCATAGTTTCCTTTCGTTCACGTGTTAGACATGCACGTTTATACGTGAATTAAAAACGAGTGCTTAGAGATAAAGGTAAAGATAAAGGCTGATTTATATAATATATAATTAATATATGTATATATATATATATATATATATATATAGATATATATGAGAGACGAGCTCGCAATTCACCTGATGGTGAGTGGTAATAAGTACCAAGTATGCATTGGCATAATTAAAAATATTTTTTGAAGGTACTATAAATTAATATAATAAACAACGAAACAGGAGTAAATTTAATTTTAAACATTTAAATAAATATTAAATAAACATCGTTTAAATGAATCGTAAATGGAGTTTAAATCTTTCCGACTCTTTAAATATTCATTTCACAGCGCCGGTGCCGTGAAATGCAATAAATAAATGAACTACATGACGGGTATTCCATTAAAATCTTATATATGCATGTAATCCGTAACTACTGAATGTGAAAAATGGTCGACGCCAACCAAACTTGAAATATTAACTTAAGTTTTTAATAATCATATTATCATTGGTTCGTGGTGGTTATATTCTATTTCATGAAACTAAGGGTGACATGATTACATAAAACTTACAGTGCTGCAATCATACTGGAATAGGTTAGCTGAACAAAGGTTAGATAACCGTAAAATAGCAATATATCGGTGATGTGTGAACCGATCTTCATACCACAGATCTTCAGGATCTTCACCATCTGGTGAGCTCGTTTGCCACCTATTCTTTTAAAACATATGTGTTTCTAAGACTGTAATTAGGAAACCGCGGACCCAATTACAGGTAAACGATGCATATCAGTTAGTCCTTAGGGGCGTCAACAAATGTTCCATATTGAGTCTTTTTTGAGGATCGATGTCGATGAGTCGCGCCATGAGTCACGGTGATGACTTCAAGTGAACTGTGTGCTCGTCACCCCCAAGCTACAATCCTTAAACACTTATATTTATCCCCAAGGGGATTCAAATATGCACCTGTATTGTCATCCCTCAGCTCTAAGATGCCGAAGAATGCCTCACAAAACAGTAACTCTACGTCTTCGGGTCCCTATACTCAACAAACGAAATACAGCAGCTAAATTCTGCTATTTCCTGCTGGTAATCTGTATTCTCAGGTTTAGCTGATTTATGATACAATTACAATCTAGCTGTATTTGCTATATATTACCTTATTATACACAGAAAACTCCACTGAATACTAATTAAATTATATTACCACGTTGATTTCATTAAATCGAAACTGTAATATACGCTGAGGATTTAAAAATGTTAATGTGAAAAAATCCATTAGTGCGTATTGGAACACCGAATATAATCTGTGAAAGTAACAAAATGCCATGCAAATTTATGGTTACCCTACACAATACTACTATGTACTCGTGTTTACTCGTAGAAAGTGGGTTTTGTAAATGTGATAAAGAAGCGGACAATTCACCCGTTGCTTAACACTCCTTGTCGCTTATACAAATCTCCAGGATTTTTTTAAATAATTCAAATAGTGATTTAAACATAACTTACGTTCCGATTAACTACACCAACTAAGCTTAAAATGCTTGTGCTAGGAGTTGGTTCACGATAGCGGGATCCAAGCCTTACGATCTGGAGGCGGGGTCCCTTGCGGGCTCTTTACCACTGGCGCTTGAAGTTTCGACTCAGATGGGATGAATGGCTCTCACCAAGAGAATGGGAATTACATAGGTTCCTATCTCGACAGCCATTGTATGATACTTGGAAGGAAAGACTGTCCTACCCTAGGGTAGGCAGCAGGACTGTCGAGGCTGTTCGTTCGGTCTTTGAAGACTAGATTGACAGGCGTCACGGGCCACTGACCTTCCGGCTGGTGCAGGTGCTATCAGGGCGCGGGTGCTTCGGTAAATAAAAGAGAGAGTAACCGTGTGTCATCATGGAGGTTGGGACGAGGACACGGCGCAGCGTACGCTGGAGGAGTACCCAGCTTGGGCTACACTGCACCGAGACTTCGTCGCTAGATGACGATCTCTCGTGACCAGTTACCAGCCCTCATTGTGGAAAACGAGAATAACCACCACCTCAAGTCCAAGTAACCTCCAAAACAATCATCATCAAACTAAGTGGTGGCGAGCTCCAGCTCCACCTCATCGTCAAGGACGGGCCAACGCCGTCGACAAGCGTTCCCGTAGTCCCGACCAATTGCGTCGAGTGGAACACCGTGGGGTTTTAGCCGGTGGGAGTCCGGCATAACCTTTCCAGAATCCATGAATATTTCCGTACGAAAAAAAAAACAATAGTCGATTACCTTAAGTTTAGCAAACGTACCATTAGTTTAATGACGATTCATATTACTACTACTTAAAATTAAGATGGATGGAGTTTTTATTGTGTCTGATTTATTTTATAAAACTAAAAGTATCTAACAAGCACAACACAGTCTTCAAATGCATATCGTAGTGCTACACTGTAGTTTTTTTGTAGCTGCACAATGAATGGGTCAGCTCGACCAGCGTGTTTTGTCTGGTGCAGGGATCCGAAGGCCTTTATTATTGATGACGAGTCATTTCATCTCAGTCCTCAAGTGTGACAACGCATCTGCATTATGATTCCTTATCAAGTATGAATGTAGATGTCGTGGGCCGCAGGAATCACTTGCCATCAGTTGAAGTGTGTGCGTTAGTTACTCTCAAGGTAATAAAAAAAAACATGGATTGTAAACCCCGAGGAATGCTATCGAATGTCTCGTGACCCGTAATTTGGTCTTCTTAGCACTCACCATACCAAACACAATATCGCTATGCTGGTATATCCCGCTGGTAAAGGCTTAATCTTTTTCATGCTGTACCTATAATCCAGTAGTGTCGTGGCCCCACTACTCTACGACGATCTAGAAAGTCAACCATCCACACTATAATTTTTAAAAGTCAAATTTCTTTTTTTTTCGAAAGAATTAAGATTATTATATATATATATGTTATTATATACTATTAAGATTCCCGTTAACCTCTCCAACTGAGCTCAGTTCATGAAAATGGTCGAATGAATTTGAACCGAAACGATTTTTTTCGATCCTACGACATTAAGACTTGCAAGACTGTAATCTTAACCGTTGCACCATTGGCGCGTGATTAAATGAAACTCTTTTAACTTATCGTATTTAATTTCAATCAACACTCAAAATTTTTAATATTTTAATGTGAAAAGATCCATTAGTGCGTATTGGTTGTCTGTAAAATAAATTAATAAAATTTACTCCACTCCGCATGTATATATATTCACTCATTTAATCCACCCACCTCCACCATTATCTGAAATGTTGATTCACTCTTAACGTTTTTTATGAATCGAAGGTTACCAAACGAGCACACACTTCATCTGATAGTAAGTAATGATATAGCCCCAAAATATTAGATATTGTTCGACGTCAAATGAGATGGAGAATGATGTTGAACAAAAATATCCTCAGCTATGCCTGGTCTTAGATATTAGGATCATTCGAAAGAAGAATGGACTATTTATTCCAATAATCCTTATAATCCTATAGATGTTTTCATCTATCATCATCGCGATTATTACGGTGACGTATTATATGTCCCTTAGGACTGTGCGTGTATGTCCGATCTTTGTAATACTTTATTTAAGCTTATAGATTACAATGGAATAAACCCAACGTTAATCTTTCGCTCTTGTACATGAGCAATGGTGGAGCCACGGTGTAGCTTAGTTCTAGCTGAAGAATGAATGAGTTGGATCATCTTCAAATAGCAGCATAACGTACTTTATTAATTACTGGTAACAAAATTGTCACTTTGCTATTTACACATCTTTGTTGAGTATTGAGTGCGTTTATCATTTAACATGAAGTAAATTGTGCGTCCATTTATCATCCTTATTTTCAAAAAATATGGAGATTTCCTCATGATGACATTCCCTCACATACTCCATTACACAGATGAATAGATTGCGCATGTGCTTAAACATTCTTTTAAAGGATTCTATTTCAATTAAATATTAACTAAACACTACAAATATTACTGTTAACCATTCAAACTAAGCTTAATTTATAATATGATTCTAAACGATAATCAAATTATTGATTCGAGCCAAATAATTATAATAGCTATTTGTAAAATTAGTCTAGAATTGTTCGTAGATCATATTTATCCTATTTGTACCAGTTATTTAGTAAAATCAGTCCCATTATGGTCTTACCCTTGGGAGTAAAATACACGAGAGTGTTTGTTTCATTAACGATTCGATTCATTTATACTCCAGGCTTTTTTTTTGTAACATTGAGAGTAACAAACGCGCACACAGTTCACCTATATTGACAGACCCATATTATACAGACCCATGACATCTATATTCATTCATGACAAGGAATCATAATGCAGTTACGTTGTCACCCTTGAGGACTGAGATGGAATGCCACGTCATCAGTATCGGTATAGTAAAAGTAAAGGTCTCCGGATCCCTGCACTGCTGCATAATGCTGCTGTGTTTCGTGTGGTGAGTTATTTTATACTGGTATTCTGTGAGGGCGTGTTTATATCCCGGCCGAGCTGACCCATTCATTCTGTAGCCAAAAACAAAGTGTAGATCTATAACTGTAAAATGTGTGTGTTTTTTATTATTTGTATTAATTGTTTTAAATTATATAATACAACAAAAAAAGAATTAACTTTTTTGATATCAACAATGTCGATATCCTAGTGCAATAGCATGCATCCGGCAATAACTCCGAATGTCCCGTTATGCTCTCTAATGTCCTCATTAACGGTCGGTCTTCTTTGTTCCAGATTCGACTGCGGCAGCGGCGCTGGTGTTCTACGGTCGCCAGAGCCAGTACGTCTAGGTCGGTGGAACACGATATCCGTGTACCGCCATCGCTGGGACGCCTGGTTACGTCTCAACACAGGCAAACGAGTCCGTGGAAGATCCAAAGTAAGCATAAAAGTTTCAATGAAAATTGGGAATGTTGAGAGTGAACTTTTACTATGTACGCGCGCACCGACACCTAGAAGCGACACCGTGAAGTTGGTTGGCAATTGTCTCTCGAGTTTTCGTTAGAATCGATAACTGTCTGGCCATAAATGCTGTTACATAAAAACTTTTCTTTTTTTCAACTTTTTCATTATTTTGAATTTGGAACACGTATATTATTTTAAAACTTCTTTCCATTTTGCGCCATTTCACATATTTTTTCGTGTTCATTATCAAATTACAATATGGAATGGGATATTAAAGAAAATAGGATTGCAGTGATCGCCTTGCACAAAGTGGGTATAGAGCCGTAGGTCATATTCTAGACACTTCAAAAGATTGGTATCAGCCGTATGTTTGCATATCGTACTATCAACATATACAACAACACTTCCACCGTCGAAGATCAGAAAAGATCGGGGCGGCCGCGTCCTGTTAGAACTACAAAGGCTGTTAATGCTGTTAAAGCCAGAATTCGTCGAAAGCAAAAAATCTTATCGCGAGAAATGAAGATTCCCGCTAGGACGTCGCGTATTATAAAACAAGACCTGAGGTTCGGTGCTTATCGTCGATATACAGGACATGCCCTAAATCAGAAGAGACCTTAAAGAGATTGGATCGATCGATACGCCTTCTGTCACGATACGCATGTGAAAGGCACAGAAATATCCTCTTTACCGATGAAAAAATTTTCACGATTGAAGAACACATAAGCAAAATGATAAAGTGTACGCTCACAGTTCTAAAGAAGCTGCTCAAGTGGTCAGAAAGGTACAACGTGGTCATCATACTGCGTCAGTGATGGTTTGGTGGGGCGTGTCTTATCAAGGAGTCACAAAACTACATTCTTGTGAAAAAGGAGTGAAAATTTGAGCCAAAGTGTATCAAGATACAGTCTTAGATCATGTTGTGAAACCTCTCAGCAATACACTTTTTATAAATATATCGTGGACTTTCCAGCAGGACTCTGCACCTGGTCACAAGGCACGAACTACCCAAGCCTGGCTTGAAACCAACGTTCCGGACTTTAAAAGAGCTTTTATATGACTGGCCCTCATCTAGCCCAGACCTCAACCCTTTAGACTTCAAACTATGGTCAGTTTGAGAGGACATGGCCTGCTCTAAACGACATGGAGACATTGAGTCTCTTAAAAAATCTTTGGAGCAAGCGGTGGCGAAATTTCCCTTGGAAAGAGTGCGTAAATCCAGAGATTCGTGGCCAAACAGATTATAGGCCTGTATAAAAGCCAAAGCGGCCAGCTTTCGAATAGAATATTTTTTTTTATTTTTTGCTAAGCCTAATAAATATGTAGGTATTAAAAAAATGCATTTTCATTTGTAACAGAACTTATGGCCGGACCAGGTATATTCAAGATAGTTAATAAAATATATATGAATCTACAACACGTGTTTTATAGTGGAGTTGAAAAAATATATTCATACCTACATACGCATTATTAGTGTGTTTGTGTGTGATTTTAAATTATTTATATGATTGTAAATTATAATATGTTTTAAAGCCTTTCACACATTTGCTTGAATGTCTTTGTCAAGTCGTATGCCGATATACATGAGGATACATAGTTTGGATGTGGATGTATGTAAACCTCGAACGTGACAAAAAGTCCAGGAGTTGTAGAGTTATTGAATCCAGAGCACAAAGCTTAAATCCAAGCATATTTGACAGACAAATACACCATACAAAACACAGCAGCGCTATGCTGATATTTCGAACACTTATGTTTTGAGAACGTGGTCTTTCTTTGTTGAGCTGACCATATCATACCAATTGGAGAAGGTAAGGAAAGTCTCTTACCTTTTCCAATTACACAAATTATCTGATTTATTACACAAATATGTAATTCGGCAATAAATTGGTATAAACGAACCATATAATTTTCTCATTAAACGTAAAAAAAAATCATAAAGTGGGTATATATTGCTACTAAGAATATATTTTACTTTCGCTCCTTTGCAAAATATTCATCTTTTGTAATATTTTGTACGGGAGTGGCCATGAATTTAACATTCCGTTCTAATTAAAATTTAATTGCCTTCCCTCCTTCATATTTTCCAAATTAGATGTTCAAATGTTCGCACAATTTGAGATTTATTGCAGTAGTCATTTAAATGTATATAAGCCTATATAAGTATATTTGTATAATATGCCAATATATTAAGTCCTTACATAAGAAATTAGGGTATTATATGGAAAAAAATAAAAAACGTTTTATATGAAGGTATACATTTAATGTACAATTTATGCACTTTTGCCATTTTATAGAAAGTTCATAGATTGCTGAAAAAATTTTGCGAGCAAGAATCAATAAAATCTTTGAAATCAGTTTGGACTGCCTCAACGGAATTGAATATTTCCCTTGCAAGTAATTGTCCAAATTCCAAAAAGTGGAGCAAGGTCCGGGAAGTATAGTGGATGTTGAAGACATTGCAATCGCAGTCCTATCCCTTAATTTAGTGATCGTCTGTCGTGATGTATGGGGTCTAGCGTGGTCATGAGGCAGCAGTGGACTAGAGCAATTGACCAGTCTCGATTTTTTAACAGCTAGCTTTTCCATCATGGTTTGCAATTGTTGACAATACAGATCCACCGGACCCACCAGAAACTAACCTGTCCTTTTTTCTGAGTTAACTTCGCTTGGGAAAGGATTGGCCGGTTCTCCTGCGTTCAACCATTGTGAAGAGCGTTTCCGGTACGATACGATTCAAAATTTCCTCGTTATTGTGACGGTTGAGTAATGTAACGCAGCACTCAATGCGTGTTTGTTGGTGTGCTTCACTCAAATTATGCGGATACCCATTACTCGAACTTTGTCGCTTTTCCAATTTGTTTCAAGTGAATTAAAATTGTTTTGTCACTTACACTGAATCCTGCCGCTAACTCTTACGTGGTTTGTGATAGATCCGCTTCCACAATTACCATAAATTCTTCATTGTAAACTTGGGTCTTCCGCCGTCCGTGGGGTTTGTTTTGGAGGTCAAGATCTCCAGAACAAAAATGTTGGAACCAAAAACATACCATGCTTTCTTTTACAGTAGCTTGCCCATATACATCATTAATCCTTCCAGCTGTGTCTGTAGCGCTGGTACCACTGTGGAACTCATATTCGTAAATAACGCAATATTTTAAGTTTTCTATTTTATTAACACAAAGATGTCAAAGAATCAAATGAAAACAAATGAATCGCTAAATTTCAAACACAAATACACAAGCCTAAATTTGAAAAACATTTGAATTTTGAATTCCTAACTAAACACATCTGGTTTAACGTTTTTATACTAATAATAATATTTATTTTCAGGCTTATGGCCATTTTGTTAGTAACATGTTTTACATACTACGGTTAGTAACATAAAAAAAATAAAGAAAAAAAGATAAATCAACTTAAAATTAAACTTAATACTTAATACCCAGACCCTCAAGACATTGTTTACTATGTGTGCAACTGCAACCAATGCCTAAGGATCTGGGAGTCCCACCGATCCGTTAGTATATTCAGGATGCCATTGGAGCTGGTTCGCTATAGTTGTAGTAATGAGGAGCAACGCTTTCGAATAACAGCGGGGAGCTTTCGAATAACAGCGGGGAAACCATCAGTCCGCGCTGCGTTTTTGAATCATTATATGTCTTCTAAATCTCTTAAATACGCTGATTTTCTCACGATGTTTTCTCCCATCGCAAAGGTTATTCGAATTTTTACTCAGACAGAGCTGTTTTAAATATTCATGTAATATAATAAAAATTCTCTAAAACCTGTTGAAATATATGTTTTAAAAATAAGAACCCCTACTGAATTAACAATAATAAAATTTATTATTCAAAAGCAAAATATACGAATGGCTATAAAACGAAATCTTTCACAGTATATTTCTATTTGTAATTTAATGTAATTAAGTCGTACTTACCAATTTGCTGGTAGCTTGATAAAGTACTCTAAATTTCCACTCATCGCCCGCAGACCCTGGATACGATTTACATCGTGAAATATTATTTTAAAATCGATGACATTATAACATCAACTGTTATAGCGTTGTAAGGATTTGAGCAAAGGCGCTTACTCGTAATCCCACTCCTTGATCCGATGTAATGCACACGCTATGAGATCGGATGATGTTTAAAATACAGGGCATAGGATCAACCACACGGGACACACAAATAAAACACCAAAACCCAACCAATAATTTGCGACACACACGAAATTTCCCGGCTGATTATCGGACCTAGGACCCACGAAGTAGCAGTCTATTACTACAACTCCTACGTCGCACGGGCGTCTAAACTTATAAGTATGATGCTTATACAGGCTTGCTAGCTTTGAGGCCAGATATACGAGTAAGAGTAAAATAATACGATCACGTCTCGACGGAACTTATAAGAGTTTCCAAAGTATTTGAAGGCTGACAGATAAGAACTTCACGCATAAGGACGCGTAAGTTTTATGCGAGCGTATTGAAATATTGTTAGGGAAAAAATTACTCATATATTCATAAAAAAAAATATTTCGAAAACATTTGTAGTTCGCCAATCTAGTGGAGCCGAGAGGCGGACTAGACATGTAGCTTCCTCTACTTAAAATTGGTGCTGACATGTGTGTGTGTGAATTTAAAGAATATCAGCAATGCTTATAGCGTTACGAATATTCCGGTTAACCACTCCAAGTAAGCTGACTTCCTTGTGCTAGGAGATCGTTCACGACAATTGTCTAATAGTGGATTCGAAACCTACGACCTTAAGTTTTGCAGACCGTACCCTAAACCATTTGGCTATTAACGATTTAAATTGGGAATCGAAACTGGAACACGCATCGTGAAATTACAGCGAGCCTCTCTCTAGATGCTGTCCTATTTAATTAGGTTTACCATTATTTCAATACATTTATAGATTAAGAAGAAATATCGTGGGATGAATACGTTCATATTATTCCTACAATTCTTGCATAATATAGCGGTAGAGCTACGCTGCAGTTGGTTTCATGCTGCAGAATGAATGGGTCAGCTCGACTGGGGAAGGACCACGCTTTCACAGAACACCAGCGTAAAATAGCAGTATAATACTGCCGTGTTTCGTTTAGTGAGTGAAGCGATCCTGAGACCTTTATTATTGATGACTCATTCCCTCTCACTAAGGGTGACAACGCTTCTGCATTATAATTTCTTGTCAAGGATGAATGTAGATGTCATGGGCCTCAGGGATCTCCGACCATCAGATGAAGCTTCTGCCTAGAAGCCTTAGTTTTCAAAACGAGTGGACTAATAACTACGCCTTTCATTCCTAAAGCCCTCTATTAAGTCTTGATTGAGCTTTTCGATAGACACAGAACGTGCCTTCTGAATGAATTCAATTCTTGCTTATTTCTCGCCAATTCTCTCTGCGCAACTTTGTGGAAATATATTATTACTCGTTGTTTGAAAAGCTTTTTTATTTCAAAAGATACAACCATAGAATGTAAATCACAGTCAATAGTACATAATATATGTGTGTTCATTGGTATATATGTATACTCCAGTAACAAGTCATTTTCTATTTCTTAAAAAGTACTTAAACATAAAATGTAAATAGTTCAGAGAGAGAATTTGGTAGAGTATTTGTATATACTCTACAAATTTAAAGGAAACATGAGAGCTTTTGTATTTACGGCACTATTATATATCTGGCGTAGTTGATGTCACCGTAATCATAATCGACCAGGACGACATCATTATATTTATATATATATATATATATATATATATATATATATATACATATATATATATACATATATATATATATATATATATACATATATATATATATATATATAAATATATATATACGGTTGTCAGATACGATGCAAACAGCATGACTACTATACTAGCATAACTTAATCCATGCTGAATAAACAATCAAGATGTGATATGTAGATGTTTAGTCAAGATAATTATATACATAACTTTATATGTTATAATTGCATTGCTCTAAGGGCTAATATAAAATATTTCATCATCAATTGTTGATATTACTTTATTTTTATTTTTTTTTAAGAAGATACACCATCAACAATACCATTTTACATTTTACACTCATAGTATATATTTACTAAATCTTAATGATCTGCCTTTATATGTATATACAACATTAGAATCTTAAAGTCTACGTATCTAAGCAACATGGATATATCATTAAATTAATATTTCAATTAAAATTGTAAATAAAAGATTGAAATAAAAAAACATTGCAAAAAGTTAGAAAAAGTGAATAATCAAAACTTAAACTAGACATTACACATTGCTATAATTTTTTTATTAAACTTAACCTCTAACATTGAAACATTGGTAAAGCAAAACCCACAATGTGTACAAAAAACCTTCTGCGGCCGAAAAGTGGATCAATAAATCACTCGTGTCTCATTTGGGGTGATAATCTTATATAGAATGGAGAATACATTGATCTTTCGCTTTCACGTGAGGGATCCTATTTAAATACCTATATGTAAGTCTATCAATTTATCAGCTTAAGTATCACAAAAAAGTCTGTACGGCCTCAATTTATGTACCTAAAACCTGGCTTCTACTTTTTATTTACCCGGTAAGAAACTCAAATGACATAAACCAGGATGGATTAAAAAAAATGTGATTCTTGGTTATAAACGAACGTACAGTTCACCTGCTCATATGCTATTCCAGATACAAATTCGTTGTTCCTCCCGAAAACTAAACGGGATACGTCAGTACTTATAATGCTGCTCGAAACTTTAAGCTCACCTTTTTTTATTTATGTAATAGACGAGCACTCAGTTCGCCTGATGGTAAGTGATTCTTGCGGCCCATGACTTCTACATTCATCATTGACAAGGAATGCAAATGCGGCGTTATCCTTGAGGACCGAGATGGAATGCCTCATCACCAGTAATAAAGGTTTCCGGATCCCTGCACTCACCAGACGAAACACGGCAGCATTATGCTGCTATTTTACGCTGGTATTCTGTGACGGTCCTTCCCCGCTCGAGCTGACCCATTCATTCTGTAGCTAAAATGTACTTCAAAGTAGCTCTACGTCTGCACCTGAAACACACACGATAAATGTTACACACACACTTATAAATATTGACTTAGATCAATATGGAATCTTACATCGTATTTTCTGTGAAATCATAAATTTCTCATGCTCGCTGAGCCGCACTTGCTCTTATTTCGAACGCATAAGTAAGGTTTATGGTGAGAGGATATGCTGATATTCGGCTTTACTTTACCCGATGTACGTATGTATATAAACTAACGTTAAGTACGTAGCCGGGGTTCCGTAGTTGTTATTTTTATACAAAGTTATAAAGTTACAGCCCTGTACACAATTCACCTGTGTGTGTTGCTCCTGCGACCTATGACACTCACATCCATCCCAACCAATATGCAAATGAGTTGTCACTCGTGAGTAATCAAATCGAGTGTCTCGTCAGTAAGATTTCTTTCCGCCATCAGAGTTAACAGCGTTAATTTAACACTTACATAGCTAAAGACCCTGTAAATTACAATATAGATGATTTCGTTAAGTAAAATCTAAGTTTAAGTTTCTATGTAATCTTAAGAAAATAAGTTCTACGTAGTTCTACAAATTATAAAATTTTAGTCGTATGCTACGTAGACCGTGTGACTTAATGGATAAGGCGTCGGACTTTGGATCCGCTTGCAGGTTCAAGTCATTAAAATTCTATATATATATATATATATATATATACATACATATATATATATATATATATATATATATATATATATATATATATATATATATATATATAACTTTTGAATTGTGGGTCGCGTAAAATGAGTCGCTGAATCTACGTTTAACAGAAAGTCTGTTGGTCCGCCAGACGACGTATTTGTTGTGTTGCATTCCAATGTTTGTACGTGGTGTTCGTGTCGTAATGGATCCAATAATACCAAAAAATTTTGTCCATTTACGAAGAATATAAAGATGAGAAGTCTGACACAGTATCTGGGTAAATCCACACAAAAGTCCATTGTATTGTGTCTATTGCATTTTACGTGACTCACAACTTATAAAATGAAGTACTAAAGCTTTTATTTCTGAAGTTTTTCTAAGAAAGCGTGTCCTTCCCCGGTCGACTAAATCCTTTCATGATGTAGTTACAATCTAAACCTACTGATAAACGACTAAAAACAATTAAATAAATAAATATTTTTCGGCGTAAGAATTTAATATATAATTTGTAAAATGTCATTTTTACAACCTTTGCATACTCAATATAAAAGAAATGGCGACAAAAGAACTTCAGGTTAAAAAGGTTTGTGTTATACAAATATCGTCTTGGACTAGAAACTTCAGGAAAATGTATGATTCGAGAAGTTAGGTAGCGTAGCAAATGTTCTGTCCTATCCGATCACGTGATTGATATAATTAAAATAACGGTTCTTTAGTTATTTTCTTACGGAACCCTGAAATCGATGTGAAACCCTAAGTAGATTATATTCACATTTCTCCCGATACGTATTCTGGGAAAGCCTTACTGAGCGAGCTTAGATGAGGTGGATTAAAGGAATATTTATTTCCCTTCCAATAAAACAAATTTGTCTAGCGTATGATGTTAGTGATGTTCTGGTCAAACAACTGTATCAAATTGTTATATTTTAGTCAGATCATCGAACCGGAATGACGTAGTCCTTGATTTTCTGGTTGATATTTTGAAATTATCGTAAATTATTCGGAAACGCATCTATTTGAGATCTGTTATTTCCAAATTGTTTGATATGTGTACACTTCCCAAAGATAAAAGATAATAGTAAAGCAGAAGATATATTTGAGAGGCCGGTAACGGTTTGGTGACTCTTCTGGTGTTGATGTCCCTGAGCGTCGGTAACCACTTACCATCAGCTGAGCTGTTTGCACGTTTGCCACCTATTCTATGAAAAAAAATGATTATTTTGGAACCTCAGAGGTTACCTGATGGTAATTATGACTCGACAAAGATTGAAAACGCACATGCCTTATCACTCGCCATAAGAAACGACAACATTATGGTGCTTTTTCACTTTCGTATTGTGTGAAGTCCTCCCCGGTCGAGTCGACCTAAGCTGCATCTAGAAACGGACTATAACGTCAACAAAGTGGACTAATGGCGAATATATAAGTAAGGAAAATTATATATATATATATATATATATATATATATATATATATATATATATATATATATATATATATATATATATATATATTATTGTATATAGAGAGAGAAAGAGAGATTTGCTACGTAATTATCTGTTGATTTTTCTTTTTTTTTAATTGATAGTCAGGTCCGCAAAAACCCCTGTATAATCTATTCCGTTTTAAAAAAAAGTAATACTGAATGTGTGGCATACATAAAAAAAATTGTTTGTAAATATTGTTGATATATATTCCATGGACTTTTTGACTTTCCTCGTATATTTTGTTTTGAGATTATCCCTGCGTGTCTTAACCCGAACCTTCTAGCGTCACCTTAACATAATTTATCCCCATTTCTGTACTTTAATATGTTCTGCGTAGAAATAATCTGGTAATCACGGTGACTGGTTATTTCTATAGTAAAATTACAGAGTAACTTTTGACAGTTCGAACCAAGTTGCAAGTAGTTTCTAGCTGGTTTGGAATTGGCTGGATCGGACGGAGAAGGAGTCTGTCCTCACAAAACACCTCCATTTAATAACATATTAATTTGATTTTCGATTCCTTAGACTTATCGAAAAGTCTAAGGAATCGAAGACAACCGGAATTAAACAGTCGTTGTTTAATTTCAGTCTTTGAAATTTTGAGCGCAAAAAAATACCACGATTTTTTTTATAATATTAGAGTTGACAACCGATCACACAGTTCACCCGATAATAAGTGAAAATTACGGCCCATGACAAGTACATCCATCTTTAGCGAAGATTCAAGAATCAGATGCAATAGAATGCCTTTTCATCTGTTTTTGTCATTGGGTCTCTAATGCAACTATTTTACACTATGATAACGTAGTCCTTTCGCCGTTAAGTCAAATCTTTCATGCTCATTCTAGAAAGAGCTACAACGTGCTACTATTTCCTTATATCTAAATACGAAGAAATAATAATTGTGTTTTGTTTTCGATACTCAATGTTAAATAGAATTAAATTTTAATTGAAACGTCAATAGCCTAATGGTTTAGGATACGGTCTGCGAAACTTAAGATAGGTTAAAATCCGCCATTCAAATAATGTCATGAACCATGGCCTAGCATTTTAAGCTTAGTTGGAGTAGTTAACCGGAATATTAGTGTTGTTAATAGAACTGCTAGGATTATTTAAAAAAAATTATTCCGCGTTTATTTTTAATAATGAACGGATGAATTCGTTGTTTGGACGACTTTCCTAAGAATAACCCATGACTCAAAGCTTCAGTAGAGCGCCCATTTATCTTCCCTAGCAATTTATGCAATTAAAAAAATCAGACAACTCACAGATATTAGCACTGCGAGACTCGTTTATTTTAGTAATTTCCATTCTTATCTCCTATCCTATCCTAATATTATACGTTTATAATTTCACTGATGTTGAAATTATATTTCTTTAACAATAAAGAAAAGAGCTATATAATAATTACAAAGACTAGAGATATTGTTTATAATCTAAAATCTAGAATAACACTAAAGGAAAATTTTAAAGAAATAGGCATACTAACGGCTACCTCACAATATATTTACAATAACATATTGCTTATAAGTAAGAATTTACATAAATATTCCACATTTGCTTGATGTACACGCTATCAATAAAAGAAACGAACACACGTTGTGACACCTATTTTTGGTTAAAATACAACAGGTACAGAAATCGTTCTAATCGGGCAATAATATATTATATATGCGTTATTTAATAAAATTCCGCAAACAATAATCTATTTTCCATTAAACAGATTTAGAAATCTAACTAATATAATAACTAATCAAAACATCCTACTACATTTTGTCTGATAATTTTTTCGACAAATATACTGCTTGGATTTAAGCTCTGAGCTCTGGGTTCATTACTGGACAACTCCTGGACTTTTCGTAATTTATTATTAAAAAAACTAGTCGAGTTTGTTGCCGTTTCTTCTCGCTAGCAGCTGCCTACCGAAGCTAATCTATCTTGACGACTAAAATTGTTTTGTATAAACCTTTTGGATATGATTTGATTTGATTTGATGATGGCAAACCTACCTCTGTCACGATTAACGATTGAGAGCATTTAGGTCAATACTAAATCAAATTTACTACCCTCATCTATAGCGATAGATAAAAATCAAGCTAAAAAAATGTAATTATTAAGTAATTATGTAATTTGTGATTCTGGTGAAAGCTTCCAATCGTCTGAGATATTTATCAATACAAGAGGAAAAGAGCAGCCAACGAAAGGCGTAAAAGTGATCTTATTTCTGTAATTCGCAAAGAAACCCATTTTGTTTCCGTTTAAGTGTTCCCCTCATTAAAGGAGTTACGTCTAAAAGGGTAACTATTGGGGCGTTATTAACAGTGTGGTGCAAGGGAAAAGTGGATATCATAACGTCAAAGACAATAACATTATGTTTTTATTATTATAAAACGTAACATCCCTCTGTCTGTGTACGAAACGTAACTTATATATCATCGTAATTTTTTAAAATTTCCAAAATATACGTTTTAGCATATCTTGTTACGTTCAGATTGTTCACGTTTTGTTGTATTTAGAGTTACAAACACGCACACAGATCACCCAATGGTTAGTTAGGACTGCAGCTTATGGTACATACATCAATTCTGAACAAATATTCATTATTTAAATTATCATTTCGTAGTCACCCCTGAGGATCAAAATGGGATGTCTTGTAATCCTACAAATACAACAGCATGGTTCTACATTGCACTAGTATTCAGTTAGTGTTACGGTATTAAATCATGTATATTTGCATCATTACCTGTACAGCCCAACAAAAGTTCACTGCTGAACTTAGGCCAGGCCCATTGCCACAAAGCACGACCCTATGCCATGCATCCAATTATATCCCGCAAACTTGCATGGGTCGTTGCTCTTTCTAATGGTGGGCTTTACCATGAGTCTGGGGTTGTATGTTAAGTTATGGTATATAAATAACAATTTACAATAATATTAAATCAAATTGACAACAAGTTTACCACTTTTTTGTGCTTGTCACACACGCTGCCTAAACAGTTTAATATGAAAAGAATTATATAAAATATATGATAAAGATATATAAATATCAATATAAACATATAATTAATCTAACTTCCACGATGACTATCACAACTATGCTATCACTGATTTACGTTACAAAAAAAATCTGTATTGTAGAAAATATGTCTAGGTTGTATTTCCGTGAACCTATGACCGAGAAACATTAATCCTTATGAAAAAATATATTATGATTTCGTAAATACGCTTTGAACTTCATCCAATCTGTGTTTTTAATTAATTCATCACGGCACATAACCGGCAGTGTTTTTAATTAATTCATCATGTAAAATTATTTTTTTCGTTGTAGAATAACTAGACTTAATTATAGGTAGCTTAGGATTTCATTTTGAAATTTTATTAATTTGCTATCAGATCCATCTTATATATGTTAGACTGTATGTTAGTATTACACTAAATCCAACATAGCATCGTTCAAAAACTGTTCTGTCCAGCTGTGAGCGTGTACAATTGTTTCAAACAGTACAAATATTTCTAAACTTTCTAATAAACTTTTACGACAATCGCTGTTCATTTGTACCATAAACCACATGCCATATTAAAGTATGCCTATTATGACCAATTACGTTTTAACTCAATTGCCCCGATAGCAGAGTAATAGGCCATAGAATTAACGCAATTCCACCTCTTGAAATTTTCCATTTTAACGTGTAGGACAAAATTCTCGTGCGAATTGATCCTTCTAATTTTCGTGTTAATGAGCAACTGAAATTTAATTATTTTCATTGTGGTAAATGAGCTTAAAGGAGCTTGGCTTAAGGAGGTGCATCAACAGTAAATTTTGTTCTCTTCAGCTGTTTCTGATCTTCATCGCCTTTCTCATCACCATAATTATCTGCTTCTTAATCTCTATTTAGACCTTTCTCAGTTTTGAGAGCATTTTTTTTTCCACATTTTACAAATTTCTTAACACGTTATGATTTTATCTAAATGGTTGTGAGTAGTTAATTGTCTAAGCCCTTATTCTACGTTCTTCAGCACATCATCAATGAAATCCTTATAATAGAACCAAGATATATTTTGTTACTGTCGTGAGATGGGTCTGGATATAGAGGTTATTAGACCCATTTATAAAACGGTCAGACTGCGAGATATTTATTCAGATTTTGTATTATAGAAAATAGAACTGGTAAATTGCGTATCCATTTTCTGAATAAAGCTGGCACTTTATGGATCAACTGTATAACGATTATCCGTCCAATGTTAGAATGAGTGTACATCGTCGATTCTATATTATGGTCTAAATAGTTCCCGACGATTATTTAACCGATTATATAGAATCGACAATACACCATAAATAGCGTTACTCTAAACTAAAATAAACAGCCTACATAAATCCCACGGCTGGGCTTAAGCCTCATATGTAGAGAGGATGCTAGAGTAAACTCCACTGCGGGTTGGTGGATTTCAAATGTTTATTATCATTTACTTTTTAGACACGCAGGTTTCTTTAAGACGTTTACTTTCACCACCGAGCACGTAAATGAACACTACTAATTTTATTGTTTTTGGGAATTAAACTCTACTTTCTCGCGTACTGTGAATTAAAAGCGAACCCTTATACACTAAGCTACCACGGCTCTGCGTAACTTAATATTTATTTAAATCTAAACACTGTCGGTATTTTCTTGCTTGCTATAGATAGCAGGAGAACCGTTTTGAATATACCTGAGTTAGCTATCTCAAGATTAAAATAATATATAGGTCTTACGGCCACATACAAAGGAAAGGACATACCATAGTAAGAAAGATTGTTAACGACATATTAACCAGATGAATTAAAAATTATTACATAAATTCCACTCACTTCCGCATCCATTTCCAATAATAACAATTTCAGTTTCTAGTGCTTGGCGATACTTATGATGTTTAAACATAGAACATTACCCTTATTGCATTTACACACACTACGATACTTATTTAACATGACCTTTATTATGTTTGTCCCCAGGGCCTATTCTCGCGGATGACTTTCCGTGAGCCAGTTTGGGTCGGTGGTGCTGGCAATACCACTGGACTTCAGAACAAACTGAGCCTCTCCGAAGGTCTACTTGGATGCGTGGACTTCTTGAGAATAAACGGTGACACGTACAGGCTCATGAAAGATGCGGCCTCTACTCAGGATATCGGTAAGTATACTTTTAAGGCATTAACCTGCAATTATAGGATCTTCATTAAGAGATCCTATACCAAACTTAAGTCCGAAACGCATTAGCATCACCTCTGACTTTGTAGATGTCTATTTCGATCTATCATGATCTATCATCAACTGGGTTGTCTGTCTATCCTTCTTAACGTAGCGTATGCTAAGTGGTTCCCATTTTGTAACCAATTTAATTTATTTTGTACAAAATTTATGGTATATATGAATAGCAAAAAAATATCTTTCTTTTATAAACATTATAAATACAATAAGGTAATATTTCATCTTAAAATATTAAAAATTATATAAAATTTGCGTAATTTCGTTACATACATATTCATGTACATACTTTACAGTATCACGAAGCATTTGATATTGTAATTCTAGGAGATTTGGATTTCATTGTAATATTAAGTATTCTGTATGAGTGTGTGAACTTTATTATATAGATCGTAATATATGTATAATTATACATTTCAATACAAAAGTATTCTCGCTACCTCCTTTGAGATTTTAAGGATTCTATTAGGAAATTGGGGAGCCAAAAAAAGGATACAATTATGGAAATGGAAATCTAGCATCCGAACGAAGCGATTCTCTTCCTAATGCGTACAGCAAAGGACTGGAATATATTGCGTGCGTCGGTGTTGTGTTGGCGTTCTTTTTTAACTCGACTTGTATGTTTGTAAAAATGCAATTGAAATTCAAATTCAATTTTCAACCATTTCTGAACGTTTGGATAGTCTGAAATTTTATAGCTTCAAGAACTGATGACAATACAATAATATAATGACCATACGTATTATTTTAGTTTCTTAGAACTCTCCAAATTATTTTTTGTAGTTTAATTCCTCTTAGAAAAACTTAAATTAACTATTAAATTTGAAGAGCCAATCGAAAAGAAACCTTTATTTTGTGCCACTAAAATAATATATCGCTTAGTCCAATTCCACGTAATGCGATATACAAAATTCACCGCCTAATAAGACCTTAGATGGCGTAGCCGGCCATTTCCTTAACGAGGGGTCTTTTGCGAAAAATTGCACGATCTGAGCGAAACCGCACACGTGGCCCAATTTAGAAGCGAGAAAACTTTTAAATAACTTTCAGTTATAATATCCTTAGTTTATCAGTGACGAAACAAAGTTGTTATTACAAAAAAATCTTTTAATTCATGCTTCTTTTTTACATAAGTAATAACGTATTTGCCTGCAGACTTACCATGGGACGGGTAAAAGCCTGGTCCTCTTCTATAAAAGCGTAATACTACCATGGTTTCACAGAATACCTGTGTGGATAGAAAATAGAAGTACTAATCTTCTATTTTCTATCCGCGCTGTGTTTTGTTTTATGAGTGAAAGAATTTGGACTCCCAATCTCTGGCGACATGATATTCCATCTTAATCCTCAAGGATGACAATACATCAGCATTATGATTTCATATCGAATATAAATGTATGGGTCATGTAGGCTTTATTGATCATTCTTCCCATACACTATGCAGTATATTTATTGAACAAAAATTTGATTTGAATACATTAATAATTATTGGTACACTAACTCTCCATTCGGTATATATCTTTATAGATTTTTATATCTTTCCACTTCACCTGATTTTAAAACGAAATTCTTAAAATCAGGTTTTTCAATCAGGCATAGTAATGCTAACCAAATTTGTTTTTGAGTTTGTACTTACCCTACCATGGATTATGGCTCATGTCTAGTACAAATACTGTATGGTAACTTAATGACTTAATATTTACTTATAAGAAGAAATTACAATGCAAAAAATTTTACTGGTTTTGCATGCACAATAAAGAAGAATACCAATTTACACAATGTAACTAACATTGTGTAAATTGGTATCAATACACAATACAGCTAAATATATATGTCTTCACATAATTAGAATACACGATACAGATTAGTTGTATTATATATTTAATATAAGTACACAATTACAAAAAAAAAGAAACAATACACCTTAGTGTTCCCAAGATTCGCATACACAAAAATGTAATGTAGTTAATAAAAGGCCTGTATAACTTTGGTGAAATAATTGCCCAAACTTATAAATTAGTGTAGCAGTGATTTTTTATAGTGGTAGAGCTAAGCTGCTTATTTCTAGCTCCAGAATGAATGGGTCACATCGACCCTTAGGTAGGATCACGCCCTCACAGAATACCAGCGTAAAATAACTGCATAATGCTGTCGTGTTTCGTGTGATGAGTGTAGAGATCCTGAGACCTTTATTACTGGTGACTAGGCATTTTATCTCACTCCTCAAGGGTGACAACGCATCACCATTGCGATTTCTTGTCAAGAATTATTGTAAATATCATAAGACCGCAGGAATCACTTACGATAACGTGAACTGTGTGCTCGTTTGTTACTCTTATTGCAATAATAATTTTAAAACCAGAATACTGGAAGATAAAGTTTTACCTTACAATATACATAATACCACCACAGTATTATAAACCCGATGACACCAGGTGTTGAAGTGATATTCACTATGCACCTTAATATTCCCAAGAGTCACATTCACAACAAAAGAGTATAATTGTATTGTGTATTTCGTTAAATTTAACGCACATTTAGATATTCAAAATGCTTTATTTATTTATTTATTTCAAAATATACATCTTTACATGTTTGCCTAATACAAAAGTGATGTTAAATTTAATATTACAACTTAAATATAACTTGTCATAATCTCATACGCTGTCCTTGTAAATTCTTTCTTTGAACATTGAAATATATCAGCGAGTTGTGAGATAGCATTGAGCGCACCGAGTGCGCGCGTCAGTGGTGCGCGCTGCAGCAGGTTAGTGCGCGCGCGCTGGACACGCGGTAGCGGGGGGCGCCGGCGGCGGCCTACGTAATGGTCCGGGACATACAACTGCATCGTCTGCAGTACGCTTGGGTTGTTTATCTCATCACGAAGCACTTTGAATAAGTAAGTGGCGAGAGCCACTTCCCTTCTTACTTCTAGCTTGTGATAGCCTATCATTCCTAGTACTAATAATATTGGATACAACAATGGGTAACCAGGATGTATATTATATTGTTAAAAACAAATAAATCTGACAAACTTGTTTTGTATACGTTCTATCATTAAATTATATTTCTCAAATTTTGTGTCGACTTTAACAGCTTGTATTAAAACCAATTTTTTTAAAAGTCATTGAAAATACGCTAATTATAAGCACGTCTAAAGAATAAATTGTCGAGTGAAGTTTTTCTCCCTCGTGTTTTGATGCAAACGTGAACACTTAAGCCTCCTCTCACGTAACGTGGAAATTTCTTATTGATTTAGATTTATTGCTATTCTCCTTTGCTTCGTTTTCTTTCCATGAAAAATTTTAAGATATTCATTTTTAAACTGGGCAACTAGAGAAACATCGCATTTTTTAAGGATTTGTTTTACGCATAAAGGGGTGATAAATGATTTTCAAAACATCGCTGAGCCGCCAAAGTGCATTACGAGTAAAAATATGTCGCCAAAGCTGACACTGTTTGTTCGTAGGGCCTTCGTAGCTCTTTTGCATAAGTTACGTAGCACTTTAGAAATACAAAATGTTAAACTTATTTATCTTTGATAACTTCTCGTTGAACGCTTATAAATAAGTATATTGTATTAAATCAACAAAAAACATAATCTATGCAATTAAAATATTGAATAATTATTACCTCCTGTAATATTCAATAACCGATAATTCGTAACAACTTCAAGCAAGTTGCCAAGATTTGTACTGTGTGATCTTACGAATTTCTTGTATGCACAAAACTTACCTAGGATTAAAATCAACACACCTTCACCGGGAATGTCGTAGAGAATGTATGTAATTGTTTTTATTTATTTGTAACTTATTTGTTCATTTCTTGTTCAAGTAATACAAAATATTTTAGTAATTTTATATACAGTATAAAATCTCATAGGATATCCGGGTACAGGATTCATTTAAGAAATAGAAACAATACTCTAATTATGAAGTTACTGTAAGGCGAATAATATCAGATAAATATTTAGAAGTCATTACGATTTTTTTAAACGATTTTTATTATTATTATATCTATTATGTGTATTTAAGTGTATGTGTGTGTGCGTATGTACGATATTCTTGTGTGTGCATATTATGGGCTTATTAATATAACTTTAAATATTACATAACATTTTTAATATAATAGCTTTTAAATGCTACCAAAAGAATTAAGATAATCAAGAGACTAAAATTTTTTGTGGTAAAGTGTAGGTAATCGATACAATGGTACACATAATTATTTGCTGTTGACCCACCACTTTGTATGAGTGTTAAAATTTGATCTATCTACCAATTTTAGACATTCGAATTTATTATTAAATATACATATCTTCATAAAAAAAATTACGTTGTTAAGTTATCGTCCTCTAAAGTACATACTTTCTAATATATATACATATTTAACAGAAGATACTTGAGTTGTGGTAATTCTGGAAATTTCTCTTAGGTTTTTAGTTTAGGAGGGTGATGATTTTTTTTAAAAAAATATTTTTTTGCTATCATTCTGGTTAACTACTCCAACTAAGCTAATGCTTGTGCTAGGGGATGGTTCACGACAACAGGTCCAATGGTGGCATCAAACCCACGACCTTAAGTTTCACAGATCGTACTCTAAACCATTAGGCTATTAACATATAAAATATAACCTAACTTACCTTTTTAATATTTTATAAACTGATGTACAATGTCTCAATACATAATTCCCAAAATACTTGGAGCATAGTAGTTATAAATATAATAGTTTGAAGCATTAAATGCCTCGAAAGCTTTAAATAGTACTTAGTATAAAACCAATTTCTAGACTATTTGTTATGTAATGTAAGTGGGCTTCAAACAAACATGTATCATTAGTGATCTATGAAAGTTCTATACTAAAGAATAATTTTAAATATGAAAAACCTTTTAAGTAATCTCTATATTAATATTATACACATTTAACATGTTGAAGTTAAAACGAGTTTTGTTAAAGATACCATCGTTGACAAAATTGACGGCCGGCATGTCAAATGCATGTCGTGCGCAAATATGGCGCCCGAGCCGATCCTATTTGTAATGTCAATGAGAACGTACCCGATCCCAGCAAGTGATTTATAAATTTACAATAAAGTACATCTACGGTTTATATCAAAAGAGTTAAAAAATTTAATAGTATACTCGTGAACTCTCTTAATTTATTATTAATTTTATGGATTAATAATTGCGGCCAATTATAATGCAGATGCGTAGAAACTCCTGTTGAATAAAATAGAATAGCTTTTCACTTGTAATAATGTCTGATTTCTTTACAAGTTCAAACAAAGCCTCACCAAGCCGTTTTCTTACAATGGCATTCGATGAAAGCGTAGTCTTGTAGGTGCACCGTAGCTCTACGACAAACATTGATACCATTTTCCATTGATATTTATCTAAAGGAGATTTTATTCATACCAGACGTATTCTATGCAAAACGTCATTTTATAGTTTAGCAAATATCTTCATAGTAACGCTTACAATAACCCTGGCAATAACCCAAAATACGACTCCATTACAATTGAATCACTGAAATTATTTTCTCTTTCGCACATAAATCAATTATGAGTAAGGCAACCATAAATTTGGAACTTTGTAGTATATTTACAAAATACCAAAGACACACATCCACCCAAAACTTCAGCAAAAAAAAAACAAAAAAAGTATGCGTTCTTATTAGTAATATATATAACTACTTAAGTCTCAACAATTAAGATCGAACTCATGTTTAACCGATTATATGTAATAATATTGATCACACGAATCCGATAACCCGATCAGCATAAAGTAGCGAGGATAACGCTGCTGTGTTTTGTCCTATGAGTGCAAGATCGAATGGTTAGGTATCTGGATCCCTATATACCTAGGCATTACATATTCTTAGATGGATGCAGGTCTGTGATGGAGGCATATGTTTAGCAATAGACCAGTAACGAGCTGAGGTCAAGATGATTTGGCAATTATGTGATAACTGTGTTACTTTGTATATTCGATAATCGGGGAACATTTTCGAAGTTAAATTTGTTAGTAACTGGTGTATAGGGATTTTGAATTTCCAACTTCTCTTCATATGCTCATTGACCAGGTTATATGCAATTAAAACCTAACATATATGATTTTGTATATTCTCCCCTTCGTAAAGACGTAACTGAAAGCACTCCACCACAGCAGCCCACCTGAGACGCTACTGAAAGCCTTGCAAATGTGCTCTAAATTAAGATTTATAGCGAACGTTAGCGCTTACTAAGTTTTCCACGACGAAGTATAACGAAGCTATATATATATATATACATAGTAATAGGACTTTAAATCTTGAATGTAAATAGGGGGAAGAAAGGAAATAATTTCAATGTTTCTGTATTACCGTCTCATAACAATGTGGGACAAAGTAAATGTCTAAATATTTATAAAATTTAAACCTTTTGAGCGCTTATGAAATGGAATAACGTTTTTGAGTGGCAACCCCGAGGCAGTTGTCGCAGTGCATGATAATCTTCCACTAGATGGAGGGAACACTTACGTAAAAAATATTTATTTCAGCGCTAAAGAGATATACACAGCGAAAAGAAAAACATGATAACATATTTACAAGAAAAAAAAATCCAACGCCTACTTTATTCACACTTGAAGTTAACTGCAGCCTTGTAAGTTTCTGTGTGACTCAAAATAGTACTTTGTACATATGTTCACTAATGGACTTTTGATATTTTTCCTCTACATATCGAGTAATTTACTGTTATAATACATACTAATTACATTTTAAGCAACATATACATATATATATATATATATATATATATATATATATATACATATACGTTATATAGATGAAGAATGAAAATTTTCTCAAATGTGTGTGAGTTAATTGTTTTCAAACACGAGTGTCGTCAAGACAAGATGAAATAGAAAAAGCCTTTCATATGTCAGTGCATTCATCACTAAGACATACCAGAATAAATAGAAGTTGGAATAATCAACAATTACACAACGCCATGGAATGCGGTTTTTTATTTCGGGCTGATGGGCCTGTTAGCCCGTGGGCTTTTACAGTTTTACCGGGTTAATAAGTGACCGAGCGCTTATGGCGATCAGTCAAGACCTCTATATATGGGTAACCAGCACAAGGGCTCCCGAAAGGGAGCCTCGGCTTGGACCGTTACCATGCTTTGCGATAACGTCTGACTCGAGGGTGCCCGAGAGGACGACCCTCTCCTCGACCTCGGCCAGTTGCTTCTGACAGAGGATTATCTAAATTAGCTAAATTAATATCGCTATTTATTAGCTATCTGTATCACCACTTCGGAGTGCGTGAGCGCTAGAGAAGAAGTGGCGCAAGAAACTCCAGCGACACTTCTATCTGTATGGACTGGAGAGATCCGGCCGGATAACCTTGTTTTCGACGCCCTCCCCGTCGGTGGGGGCGATATGAGGGTGCGGAATGCGGTGTATTATTTAATAACTTTAGGTTTTTTTGCTTTCCAGCGATACGGTAGCCCTTACGCGGAAAAACATCCCCTAATTTATTACAAAAATATATAAAATAATAGTAGTGGTATTGACTGCCCTCCTCTATTAGAAAAATTTCAGTACAATGTACCTTGAATACCACGAGCTCCGTGCAATCTATTTAAAATGAGACCTTGCAGATCTAACCTGGGCCGCGATTCACCAGTTGTCCGCATCTCTCGCTTCTATAACGAACAAACGAAAGAAGTGCCAGAGATAGATATACATTTTGACGATCTCACAAAATTTAAGATAAAGATTAAAAATCTTACATAGATCTTAAGTTACTATTTGTTTTAATATGTATACGTGTGACATGATGATCCCGATACTCCTTTATATTCTTTAATTCCTTTTTTTTGTAAATTTATAAAAAGAAAAGATATGAACCTAAATTCTCCTAGTAATTGTATTCAACTTTTAAATATTTTTTCTTAACTTTTGTTTATTATTATTTAAATTATACCAATGAAACCTTATTGCATACTTGTGTTTATTTTGTTAATTTTATATTCATTTACACATGTTTAAGCATGTTGTGATTACCTATAACTGTATGTACAGTTACACAGAATACCTTATTCTTGTATAGTATAAAATATAAAAGCTATATCTTGCGTTGGTAATCCATTTAATAAATAAATCAATAAATAAATAAATTAGAGTTTCGATATTTTCAGTGGAGTGTTCGCCATCCTACTGCAATCGCTTTTCTTAGTTTAGTTTTGCTGTCACACTACGCTTCCTATCACTATTTCTTCTTTAGCAATAGTTTTCTTTAGTAGTAGTTTTGGTGTCATGTTCCACAAAATCACCACTCAATCATCTGGTAGCTCGTTTGTCAATTCGTAATTTCATAAATATTAAAAAATTGAGCTTTAGACCTACCTAACTGTTACTAATATATATATATATAGTTATCGTTGGTAACAGTAAATCAAATCAATCGAATAAAAAATATCAGGTCAACCGCCCAGCCTATCTCCGGATTAAATCTTCTTAAAACTTGTGCTGCATTTTAAAACGTTCCCCAGAACGTGCAAACAAAGTTGACAGGGGCGCCATGTTTGCGCGCGAAATGCATTGTCACATGGTGGGGGCGACGACATTTTGAAAAATTGCTTTCCATCAACAAACTGAATTGTTCCATTTTATGCATACGAATACGGGTACGAAATCAATATACTTTTGTCTGGGAAATGGAATAGCGCGCGAAAACATGTTCACTATCTACTAACCTGAAATAATTTTAAACTTATTTTATACTAAATTTTGGAATATATTTTTCGGAATATACTTATATGAAAATAGAGAAATGCTAGGAAAAATTCTTATCCAATGCATAGTGCATACATTAAAGTATCTTTAGAATTATAAACAGTTCCATTGAGTTTCCAAACTTAAATGATCGACACTGGATCTATATTCCCAATAGAAATTTACCGCTTAATTCAACCATATAATTAGGACTTAATATTTACGTACATTTCAGTTACCACTCTATTCGTTGAACCTCCGTTACACCTTTCGCAAGTTCCATTTGATGTATAGGCAATAAGATCGGAGGAAAGATGAGATGAAGTGTCAGACACACTGGATATACTATTAGATACAATACACTGGGTGTGTAAAATACCGAAGGCAACAGTTTGTAAGGCACTAATTTTATTACTCGCCTAGGAATTTTACCCAGGACAATCGGAATATTAATTGTTACATTTTAACAAAAAAGTATAGTAGTGGTAATAACAAATAAATATACATATATAATATACATATACTAATATACATATACATTCATATCTATATATATATACATTCATCCATGACAAGCAATCAAATCAAAATGCATGTGTTAACACCCTTGAGTACTGAGATGGATTGTTTCGTCACCAGTAATAAAGGTCTCCTGATCACCAGACGAAGGACAGTGGCATTATGCTGCTATTTCACGCTGGTATTCTCTGAGGCCGTGGTCCTACCCCAGTCGAGCTGACCAATTTCGTATATATATATATATATATATATATATATATAGATATATATATATATAGATATATAGATATATATATATATATATATAGATATATATATATATATATAAATTCAACATTTTCAAAAAATTATAAACATGGGCGATGTTTCAGTGCTTGCTTGCGAGCACCTATAAATATATAGGAATCTCATCACTACGGCACGAGGCCGTCAGCTATAGTTCACACGTTATTTAAGTAGTGTTGGAATAAATTATTTTCTTTATAAAATTGTGTCCTACACCCTGGTGGTGACCACACCACCCTGAAAGCTAAGCTGTATTCCCCCTCATCAACACTAAAACTTCATTCTTTCACTAACGAAACACAGTAGCGGAAAGTTCTTATCTCACCCTGGAATTCAAAAAATGACCAGTGGTACCATGACAAATCCTCAAATATTTAAATTCCCCAAAACATAAATAATCCTAACGTAAGATGTGATTACGTAGCACTTCTTCGCAGTCGGATAATAACTAAGTTTAATACAGCGATACCAAATGCTTGAGTAAAATTAATATATCAGTTTTCAAAAACCGTACCGTGTGTAATACTTTAGCGAGATGTTTTGTGAGATGTCTCATAATGTATAAGAACAAGGTATGTCGCGATTTAAGCTTGCTTTTACGAGATTCTAAAAATACAATGCGGGAATTGTCTTGGTTTTGTTGAACGCGTTTAAAGCGCCAGTTTTCTCATTGTATTATTTCCTTCGTGTTCAACATCAAACGAATTGTTATGAAGGAATTTTTAAGTTTTTTTTAAGTCTTATTTCATACAGTATTGAAGCTACGGAGTTGCGAGAGTTGCGCCGCATAGATATTTTATTCTCCATTATTATTTTTACCCACAATTTGTATATATTTATATTGTATATATTATCTTAGGATATTCCTTACACACGAAAAAATATCTTTGATTTTAAGTAACATACTGAACACCATAAACTGCAATAAGCTTCCAGGATTTTGTTTCAAGTTATCTTGATGGTTCTTCTGGTCGATTTCAACCACGGCGGTATCTTATGGTAGTTAAGAATTGTCAACTGTGCAGGATATAATACAGTGCCATAAGAATTCACGCGATAGGCACTCGCTCGTTGTATTGGGTGGTAATAATCACTAAAAATATGTTCTCGATTATTTTAGAAAAATTTGCGTGTACCTTGGGCCACCCGTCTTTCCACCGTCGAGGAAAAAATTTTTTTTTTCATATTTAGAATAGGGGTGATAAACTAGCACACTGTTTACTTGATGGTAAGTGATAACTGCTACCATTGACATCTATGGATATCCTCAACGAAGATCTAAACGCACATGCATTTTCATCCCTTGAGACAGATATAATGAATCTTTACCTGTAATCGTCTGGATCCCTTCATTCTTACCTTTCGAAACACAGGAGCGTCATGTAATAATAAAGGGTTCAGATGCAGTAAATCACTCGCAGATGAAATATACTCAAATAAGATGAGATCACGCTGAAACAACTTCTTGACGTAGCAACAAATAAAATAAAAAGCCACTTAGTAATATTAAAAAATATATGAAAATACATTAATTGACTGGAATTCCTCATTTTACAGACAAAAAAGTATTTAAAATTGCGAATCAGTTTTTGTATGCATAAAATGGAACAATCCATTTTGAATGCAAATTTCCAAAATGTCGCCGCTGCCGCCGCCATGTGACAGCGCATTTCGCGCGCAAACATCGAGTCCCAGTCGACTTTGTTCGCGAGTCAAATGGAACGTTTTAAATCCTAACGCGGAATAAGTTTTACGTAGATTTACTGCGAAAATGTCTGCCCTAACCGTCTGACGTATTGCATTGGAAAATAAATTTGAGTGCATCGCTTTGATTTGCTTTCACTACGAAGGTTAGATTTTTTTGGTCTCATAATATATGAAATATATATTTTCATTTTTTTTTGGCATAGTGGGTAGTCAATCACAATTTACTTGAAGGTAAATAATGACCGCGGTGTCCCATGTGCGGCTCATCCAAAACAGATTTAAATTTATTCGTTTATTTTTATATGTACAAGATTAGGATTAGTCCTTAACTGAGATTTAAAATACGTAATCACTCCTCGGAACTGAGACTGTCTGGTTACCAATAATTGATTCCCCAATTCCTGACATTATTATCACTAATAACGCATCATGCTTCTTACCCAGCCGAGTCGACCTATTTGTACTATAGGTCAATAATTCCTAGGTTATATATATTTATTTATAATATAATATAACCTCGAAAAAAATTTGACAGAAACATTAAATTTCGTGAGCAAACATGGCGTCCGTGCAGATTTTATTTGCCTTGTTAAATAAAATGTTTGCTTTCAAACATGGCGCACTTTACGCAAACTGACTGTAAAATTTCTGAAAACGAGATAATGCGTTTCTTTTTCGTAATTAAATATGTAAATGTTGTTCGGCCCACGAATGCTTTAATACTTAAAATATACGGATTAAGGGAACATTTTTGCATTATTCATTAATGTAATTAAAGTATTTGCTGTAAAAGGATGTATGGATATTTTTTGCCGTTATATTATGATACTTGTTCGATTACATGCCCGATGATATCTTTAAGTGATGTCAAGTATTATAGTGCTGTAAATATTTGCGCAACTCTAGATGCATTCGCATGTCACTTTCGAGAAAAGTACGGACGTTGCAAACCATTTCTTTTATTGTATTCAAGGTGACATACAAGCACAGAGTTCGCTGATGATTGTTCATTCATCTTCGAAAAGGAATCATCCTGCATCTGCAGCCAGCGCAACAGGGGAATTACCACGCCCTCACAGAATACCAGTGTAAAATAACAGCATAATGCTGATGTGTTTCGTCTGGTGTGTGCAGAGATCCGGAGACCTTTATTACTGGTAACGAGGCATTCCATCTCGGCCGCGGGTGACAACGCATCCGCATTATGATTCCTTATCAAGTTTGAATGTAGATGTCGTGGGCATCAAGAATCACTTACCATCAGTGTGTACTCGTTGTTACTCTTGAAGTAATAAAAAAAATGCTAGTCCTCAGGGTCGATAAAATAGATGTGTTGCTAATTAGAAGCCTCTATGACTAAGTTAGAATGCCAAACAACGCAGTAAAAAGGGTCCCCGGATCCCTACAAACAGCTGATGGAACAGATCAACGTTATGCTATTATTTTACTCTGGTATTCTGCAAGGGCGTCGTCCTTCCCCTGTCGCGCTGGCCTATTCGTGCTGCATCTAGAAACACACTACAACGTTTATCTAGATGCGGTGTTACACCACTGTAAATATTTTAAGTCTATAAATAAAATTAATAAAGACATTTTACTCTACGAAAAATAAGGAATACGAACAGTTACCTCAAATAATATAGAGGAGGGAAATATCAAAGCAAATTATGATGACGTTACCATAATATTTAATTGATAATTTAGAATTGTCTTTTTGACCATTATTATTAATCTGTGTATTAGAAGACGGCTTCCGCAAACGAAGACAGAGGACAGTACTAATGACACCTTTGATGATGGGACGGGAAAAAAATCGATCCTGATTAAAAAGAATCATATTATTAAAACGTTTTATTAGCATTATTTACGCTCCATCATATTAGTACAGCTAAATTAAACGATAGTTTCATAAAAAATACATAACTTTACTAAAGAAAAAAAACCAGCACGTGATTTCGTTGATCCGAGCATCAGCTGTTTTTGATTTTGTGTTTCATTGCTGGTTTTTTTTTTAGTAAAAGTAATGTATTTTTCATGAAACTATCGTTTCATTTAGCTGTACTAACATAATGGAGCGTAAATAATGCTCATATTTTTAAAACGTTTTATTGACGTTTTTATTATTGTTTTTTAATGAGAATCGATTTATTTTCCGTCCCATCAACAAAGGTGTCATTAGTACTATCGTCTGTCTTCGTTTGCGGAAGCGTTCTCCTAATACACATTATAAAGCGAGAGATTTCGTTGTGTACCTCTTAGCATTTAACAACATAATCGCAGCATTAATGGCCCTACTCGACTGGGAAAGACTACCGGCATAAAATTATATCTCAGATCTAATTGATAATGAATGAATTAATTATATCAGAATGAATGAATTATATCAGATCATCATGAAACCTACATTGTTTCATGATGACGTTTTCCTAATCTAGTAAATTTAGTTTATCTATAATTAAAATTAGTAATTTAGTAAACTATAATTAAAATTTAATTTGACATTGCCGTTGATGGCGGCATGGAGGACTTCGAATTGTGTAAATTATTAAACAAATTCATAAATACAACAGAATTTTAGTGCAACGTGTCTATATGTAAAGTTTAATGAAACCTTTCGATCGTAAAAAGGATGGAAAACAGATACTTATCTTCTCTCTCTTCCTGTTCTCGTTTTACAGAAGAAGAAGTTTCACTTCTGTCACGGCATAAACACTCTGCTCATACTAAACATTAGCTTAGTAGAAGCCGTAAACTATCTCCTATCCTAAGCTCGAATTTATTAATACAGTGCCGATTGATATCCCGCAGTTTAAAAGTATAGTATGTGTTAGAACTAAAATGCCGATTCGAGTAATAAAAGACCACCTATTCCAAGGCTTCGACAGCTCTCGACGTTTGTTGATGGAATCCAAGCACGTTTCCTGCAAATGAGAAGAAATGTGAAAGCTGTGTGCGCGTGGTCCAAAAAATAAGCTAATGTATATAGAAATAAAACTTTATTTGTTCCGTTGCTTCAATAGAATATAGCAAAATTAAAAAATATGTTGAGAATTGTATGTTACAAGAACGTGTATATATACATAATATTAGGTCTTTACCTATGAAATTGCCGTTCTTCGGTATTGGCCATTTCAAACCAAAGAAAAGTTTTGATTGGCTGTGAATTCTAAGTTCAAATTAATTTTGTTTTAAAAAGATGACATTCTTTTTGCAAAGTCAGTCTTTTATTTTTTGATTAGCTTTGTATTTTCATTACTTTTGAACATTTTTGTCATAATGGTACTATAAAAATTCATGTATTTATGGAATATGAGTTCCGGTATGCGGTACAAACGGCATGTAACATCAACAACGTTTACGGAGAGAACTTCACAAACGAACGCACAACCCGTTCTTGATTTGCCCGGTTCCGTTCTGGAAATTTTGATTTGAAAAAAGAAACTCGCGGTCGTCCGGACATTTTGGTCAACAATGATGAATTAAAGGCGATTGTGGAAGCTGATGATACTCAATCTATAGCCGAGCTAGCAGCAGTTTTTGATGTTAACATCAAAACAATATTGGTCCATTTGCGACAAATTGACAAGGTAAAAAAGCTTGATAGATGGGTGCCCCACGAACTTAACGATCGCCAGCGCAACGTACGCGATGAGACCTGCCTCAACCGGCACAGAAATGAAAGAATTTTGAACTCGAAATCTTCTACTATCGAAAGCGCATAGCAAGTTGGTTAGATCCTGGTTCAGCACCAAAGCAATGCCCTAAACAAAAAATAACCTCTAGAAAGTTGATGGTCACTGTTTGGTGGTCTAGTGCCGGTGTGATTCATCACAGTTTTTTACCAAACGGCATGAGCATTACTGCAGATGTGCACTGTGAAGAACTGAAGACAATGATGGAGAATCTCGCACATCTGCAACCAGCTTTGGTCAATCGGTCGTCGCCACTGCTACTATACGACAACGCAGGACCCCATACTGCACAACAGTGTCCAAGCTGCAAGAGTTGAGGTTGGAAGCTCTGTCTCATCCACCGTACTCACCAGACCCACCGAGTATTACTTTTTTAAAAATTAAGACAACTTTTTAGCGGGGAAAAAAATCAATTCCCGAGAGGCAGTACAAAATGCCTTTGAAGAGTTTGTTGTCCAGCTAATTTTTACTAGAAGGACTTCAATAAACTACCAATGCCTTAGCAAAGATGCATAGATTACATGAGTGATTACTTTGAATAACAGAAATAGAAAAGGTTGAAAAAAAAATACTTCAACTTATTTCATACAAAACGGCAATTTCATAGGTAAAGACCTAATATATATTTATTATATTGTTACAACTATTTATTCCTATACGGGCGCATGTTCATGTGCTACTTATTTCCAGAGAGGAAGTTAGCCCATAGCGTAGCTACCTGTACTATCTATAATCTTAATGAATCTATGAAATCCTCCAAATCTATGAAAAAATCTATGAAATTCAAATCCTGTTGAAGATAAACGTTTGCGTGTGGTTCAACGAATGAAGTGCCAGGTCTATATTTATTTATACTTCGTTGAAGAACGCCTTGAAAGTGGCGAAATCACCCTTATCATGTTTCAAAATGATTAATGACAACGTTAAAAAATTATTCAGCCATTACCAAAACACGCAGATAATAATAGCGTAAACATTTGCACACATTAAGAGGCTCTCTGCCCTTGACTAGTCTCCTAGTCCGTGTATATGGATTAATTTCAATGCAGTATCAAGGGTACAACATACCCAGACCCAAAACAACCATTTGTATTACACAAGTACCGTGACGACTCGTAATCGAGTTCGATGAGTCGGGAAAAGTCAAAACCCATGACAGAATACTGGTGTACATTGGTAAAGAAGTTAATAACGTTTCTTGTTCAATATATAAAAACATACATTCCTTTTACGCTGTAATTCTTCACTTCCAACTAAAACGTATTCGCTCATAAATTGGACCACACACAAACGTAGAAACATATATGGTATAAAACGAACGTGCCTGAGTCAAGAGACCACCGCTGCATAAATTACTACGGGTTTGTTGTATGAATATAAAAATTGAGGTGGACAAGAATTAACTGTGTCATATTTTTACAATTTTTTTTTTATTTTAGTTTAAACATAGAGCTGATAAGCATGGGTATGTAGTAATCATACCCACACTTATGCTTTTAAATTTTCAATTTTATATTTTGTTTTTTGGGAAGCTTATAGCTGTACAAAAAGTAATAAACTTATACTAAGGTACATAAATGTAAAGCTATTGAAACCGTGTGTAGATGTGTGGATTAACACCAGTGACAGCTACTATGTAGTTATATGAAATCACGTTGGCTTGAGAGGACCACGTCAAAAACGCCAGCGTGAACTGGGATGCTCCCTGAAGTTTTGAGATAATAATTTCAACACACATAAGAATTAACATAAAAAAAAATGTACAAGTAAAAAAAGTAGTAAGTGTAAAGCTGATGTACACGCTACAATACAAGAAACAAAAAAAAACTTGTGACTCTTATTTTGCGTTTAAAAAAGGTATAGAAATATATATATATATATATATATATATATATATATATGTATATATATATGTAGTAACAAACGTGCACACAGTTCACCTTCTGGTAAGTGATTCCTGCGCCCCATGACATCTAAATTCATCCTTGACAAGAAATCGTATGCAATACGTTGTCACTCTTGAGGACTGTCTGAGGAATGCCTCGTCACCAGTAATAAAGGTCTCCGGATCCCTACACTCACCATGCCAAACACACAAGCATAATACTGCTATTTTACGTTGGTATTCTATTCGTTATGCAGCTAGAAACAAGCTGCAGTGTGCGCTACACTCGCCTTATAAAATATATAAAAGCTATAATAAGTATAAAACTGCCTTACGATATAACGACATCAGTTTTTCATCTTGTCGTACATCCCCTCGACTAACACAAACTTCGACGCAGAAATGAAATGCTGGTTAAACTTTTATCGAACTTCTTGCGGATAGATTAACTACTTAGTTGTTAGATTAGCTAAACGAGTTTCTTCAAGTAGGATAGGACATACTCGCAGAACTGTTTCCTTTTCTTTTTTTGTAGAATACCAGCAATCGTTAAAAGAATTGTTCATTTTTGGTTTCAATGTCTTAATGTATTGTAATCATGAAATTGTTGATTCTAATAACAGAATTAACAGATAGATTTACCAACTAGTTTATTGCTTCAACACCCGTTGCTACAATAACTTAGTCTCTTAATAGGTATTTGACTGATAGAGTAGTTTAGTGGTTTAGGTTAGGTTAGACATAACTCTTCCTTCGAAATTGCTGTACAAAATAAAAACGCTTATAAAGTAGATAATAGGTATTTTAAGTATTAAATTGCTTTTAATATAACGACGTGTTGCCAATGCTCAGTGTTTCACTAGGTGATAGTAATATGCAACATAGACATCCACAGTAGAACGAGGGTGACCGACGTAGCTCAAAGTTTAGCTACATAAGCTGAAGTGGCAACGGACTGGCCATATAGCTCGTAGAACCGATAACCGATAGGGAAGAAAGGTTGAAAACTGACCTCGAACTGGCAGTCGCAATGTAGACGTCACCACTAGATGGTTGACTATAGACAGGCTGTGATAATGATGAATATAACGACATCATTTTTATATCTTGACAAACATCCCCTAGGTTAACATAAATTTCGACACAGAATGGAAACGCGGAATATGCTTGTGTAACACTTCATGCTGATAGATTATTACCTACTTAATTTTTAGATTAGCCAAACGAGCTTCTTCTCGTAGCATACATACGTAACTGTTTTCTTTTTAAAATTTTAAGTTATTATAATGCAATTTTACTTATAATGCTAATAAAATTCCTGCTACAAAATCTAAACTTAAATGCTTCGACTAGGCGATGGGTCGCGTCCATAGTTGAATGATAGATTCGCCACTAAATTGACAATTTAACAGAATTTATTATTCAATCAAATTTTATATAATATAATTATATCAAAAAAAACTATTCGTTCAAATATATAATTCTATATTTGTAATCACTGAATTTTCTTTCACAGCGGAATGCGCGCCATCTCTAGCTCCATGGAAACCATTTAGAGAAGCGACTACTAGTGAATCGATCCTGCACAAACATTCGAATGAAGGTCATGGGATCTACGATATAAACGACATAGTTCACTTTGAAGACAACGACCTGGTAATGAGGGACGCGAAGATAACAGACGAGAGAAACACACTCGATAATTCACTGGATCTTTTCAAACCTTATAAAGTTTACAGTGATGTAAAGAAAGTAAATAAAGCAAACATTATTGTTGATGTTGATAACAATTTGAAATCTGATGAAGTTAGAATGGGTAACGATGAAATATGTGAGTGCGAACATGGTGGTGGATGCGTTCGTGGTGTTTGCGTGTGTCCACTGGGCTACGCTGGAGTGAGATGCGAGATAACGTTAGACTTAAAGGTTAGTCGGTTTACATAAAATAAATTTAAATTCCTTTTATGTTATGTCTTTTTAAATGTTCTTAATTGTCAGTATCGTGATAGTAGTAATTTTTGAATGACATCAGGACCCTAACTCACGATATGTACGATTCATAATTTTCACAAATTCACAAAACAATTTTATTTAAATTTGGACAGGACAATGTCTATCGAGTCAACTAGTTAAGTAATTAAATTATATTGAGAAGCAGGCACGCAGGCATTTGATGGTAAGTGATTTAAATCTAGCGGGAAAGAAGATATTCAATTAATTGCCTTGTATTTGTAAAACGTTGTTCAGTATACCATCAGGGTTCGCAGCCATGTCGAGATTCGCTTGTTCCTATATAGATAGACTACATGCGAAAAGTATGGGAGAAATCGTTGGATGCAGATAGCTCAGAATCGATCTTCCAAGGAAACTGAGAAGGTTAAGATTAAAGCATTTTAGAGCACTGGATTCGTGACGAACTATCATTGTGATGATAATTTCAATACAATATATCTTATAAAAAATATATAGATTTTCATATTTTCGTAGAATACAAGCCAAAAATCCTCTTGAACGTAAATCAAACCACCTGGCTTTATAAACTTTTCATGTACTGCACCTTGCAATGGTATTTAGCCATAAATAAGTTTGTGTTGGGTTGTTATAAATAATTTAGATAACTAATCTACCTTTATAATATAGATGTTCTATTTTTCCGTATTATTTTTAGGTGCCTCGTTTCAACGGATCATCTTACCTTCGATTACCCAGCCTTGGTAGCTCGGCGCAGTCGTGGCTTGATATACAGGTACTTTTTCATATATATATTATTGTTTTTTTTTTAATCATTGAGAGTAACAGACGAGCACGCAGTTCCACCTGATGGCAAGTGATTCCTGTGGCCCATGACATCTACATTCATCCTTGACAAGGAATCATAATGCAGATGCGTTGTCACCCTTGACGACTGAGATGGAATGCCTCGTCGCCAGTAACAAAAGGTCTGCGGTTCCTGCACCAAACGAAACACAGCAAATATCATGCGGCTATTTTACGCTACTATCCTGCCCCGGTAGAGCTGACCCATTCATTTTGCAGCTAGAAATAAACTGCAGTGTAGCTCTAACACTATGATATATATATATATATATATATATATATATATATATATATATATATCAATAAGGAATATTAGCAATGCTATTAACATTACTAATATTTCGGTTAAGCACTCCAACTAAGCTGTAAATGCTTGTGCTACGAGATTTTTCAAGGCAATAGTCGAAGGGCGGAATGAAATCTACGACCTTTCGCAGACCATACCCCAAACCATTAGGCTATTGACGCTTCGATATTAGAATAGATAATAGATTATTGTAAAGAACATGATGGATGTCATCTGTCATTAATTATCAAATATTTATAAAACAGATATTTTCGTGTTCAACAGTTGAAACTTACCTATTTTTGTGTCGTGTTTTAAGTCTTTCGACACCTTTAGAATAAGATGGTATGAACGAATCTAACTTATCATAATATTGAATCGTTAATAATTTTAATAGTTTAGGGAACGGTCTGCGGATAATGACGTCGCAAAATTTAAGTTCGTAGGTTCGAATCCGCTGTTCGACTATTCTCGTGAACTATCTTGTGCCGCAAGCGTTTAAGGTTAATTGGAATGGTTTATGGGAATGTTTTAAACTTTAATATAATTTGTAGAATTATTTAAAAAAACGTAAGGTTATTTAAATAAGGTTATCTGAAAGTTGTACAGCGTAACCAAATTAAAAACTTCTTTTAGACGTAATTTCTCCCACTTTTAAGTTCGACCTTTTTAATGCGCCTGATGTATGAACATCTTTCAAAAAACTTTCGCAGTTAATTGAATATCCTTGTAAATTGTCAGTTTTGTAGCGAAACTTTACAAAACTCCTCTCGCCAATGTTATATCGATTTTCCTTTCAAGTACTATCTGCCAAAAGGTATATCGATTTCTTTTAACTAATTTTTCTTTTGTCCTTTAGAAACATATAATATTGACCTTAATTAGCAATGATATTTTTTTAAAAGATAATATTAGCTATTAGCCCCTCTAACAACACTGAAAATGCTTATGGCATGAGGAATTCGAACCTACGACCTTAAGTTTTGCAGACCGTATCCTAAACCCTATTCACCGATTCTTTTCAATTAACAATAAATTGTACATGAATACATTACTATTGTCTAGTCTTCTATATTTATTCCCGTATGCCTAACACTGCGTGTCAATCTACCTTGGATTCCACTATACATTAAATCTTTACAATGAACAGCCTTTGTGTTTATATCCAGTACGTCCAGTTGATATTATCTAGTAAGAACCAAAATATACCGTAGTCCAAATCGATAGAGGCCCCAATGACTAGTTCTAAAACATTCCATTTTAGTCCTCTGGGTGACGTATTAACTATACCTTGATTTCTTATATTTTTTATCTAAGGGTTACTTAGCACTAGAAACAATTTTAAATATGTTCTACCAACAACTCCTGACTAATTTTTACAAACCGATTATCTAGGACAATTTAACATGGGTGTGAGAGTTTTCATTGACTGAAGACTGAACATTTTGCCATCACTTGTACCTTTTTTTAAATAACGCAGTATAATACAAAACAAAATAATCTCAAAAAAAATAATTAATTCTTTTTGAATATCAACAATACGGCCAACAAACTGAGCTATTTTCTAACCTTAAATCGTTCTCAGGAATACGAGTGTAAATCATATGTGCACCAGTAATGGGTCGCCAGACACAATTTTCATAATTTTATAACACCTCACGCACGAGGATACATTTCGCTTGATAGTAGATGCGACACATTCTTGCGGCCCATAGTATATGCTAAGATACCACCTCCGATAACTAAGATGAAATTCCTCCTATCACCAGTACCAAGGTCTTCGGTTTCTCTCATTCATCAGATGAAACAGCAGCACTAAAGTAGCTTAGTTATATTCTACGCTGGTGTTCTGTAAAAGTTGGCCTCTCATTATCGACCTTACCTATTTGTGCTACAGTTAGCGTACACCTGTGACGTGGCTCGATTACATTAAATATACCTTAATATGGAATCTTAAAATTTCACGTCTTGAATCTTCATTCAGCTACTTACCATTACGCAACTAAACTTTTTTTATTACATTGAAAGTAACAAATGACACAGATCAACTGATGACAAGTGATTCCTGCGACCCATGACATCTAGATACATCCTTGATAAGGAATCATAATGCTGATGCGTTGTCACCCTTGAGGACTGAGATGGAATGCCTCGTGGCCAGTAATAAAGGTCTCCGGATCCCTACACTCACCAGACGAAACACAGCAGCATTATACTGCTATTTTACGCTAGTTTTCTGTGAGGGTGTGGTCCTAGCTTAATTTCTAGGTTAATTCTGCAGTTAGAAAAAAACTGCAGTGCTCCACCACTGTTAAAACTGTATGCTCGTTTGTCATATACAGCAAAAACAAATAACTTTACTTGAATATTTAAAGACAAACCTTTTCGAATTTTGAAACTTAAAAGGGATCCAACAATTACCTTCACTCGTATACGATTCGAGAAGTAAATGGTTTGGTAAAATTGGGTCAATCAATAAGGGACGCCCTTTGTAAGCAAACGTGCTCCTAAAGGGTATTACTAATCATATTTTATAAATGAATCAAGGAATAAATTGTCATTTATAGAAAAAGGAGTCCATTCAATTGTGATAAACCAAACAATTCTTGAACAGATTTTTTTACGAATAGACACAGATCGTATGAGTAGAACCGATAACCGATGGGGGTTAAATTTCTTTTAGTAATTTATTATTTAAAAAAAACAGCAACTAGTCGAGTCTCTTGCCGTTTCTTCTCCCTAGCAACTGCCTTCCGAAGCGGTGGTCCTATTAGCTATCTGTACGATTCAAAAATGTTTTGTATAAACCTACTTTTTTTATTACATTGAGAGTAACTAACGAGCACACAGTTCACCTGACAGCAAGGGATTCCTGCCCATGACATCTACATTCACCCTTGACAAGGAATCGTAATGCAGATGCGTTGTCACGCTCGAGAACCGAGATGGAATGTCTCGTCACCAGTAATGAAGGTCTCGGGATCCCTACAGCAAACTACTTTTCATCAGCATCAGCTGTTTTTGATTTTGTGTTTCATTGCTGGTTTTTTTTTAGTAAAGTAATGTATTTTTTATGAAACTATCGTTTCATTTAACTGTACTAACATGATGGAGCGTAAATAATGCTAATAAATATGTTTTAAAAATATGTTTTTTTTTTAATCAGGATCGATTTTTTTCCGTCCCATCACCAAAGGTGGCGTTAGTCTGTCTTCGTTTTCGGAAGCGGTTTCCTAATACCCAGTATATATAAGGGCTGGATAATAACATAAAACAGTAACAATAGTCTATATAATTGTAGTTGACGTAAAATTTCAGTGTTATTGAAATTTAATTATTTTTTTATAGTTTTCAAACATTTTCATTGACAAATTTGTTCGTTGAAATTAACGATGAATACAAATTCGTTCATTTGTATGTCGATAAATAAAAATAACTTTACTTGTGCGGAACCATGAAATTGGGTTCGGGTTTGTTTAGAGCAATATTTATATTGTTAAATATAATTGAATGCTATTCAATGGTGATTACTAATTATAAAACTTTTTAATAAAATTAATTTAAGTTTAATGTGATGTTGAAATTAAATGTGTGTTTTTTATTACATTTAAAGTAATGAACGAGCACATGGTTCACCTGACGTTAAGTGATTCCCGCGAGCGTACTACGGCGTACATCTACATTCACCTTTGACAAGGAATCGAAATGTAGATGCGTTGTCACGCTTGAGAACCGAGATGGAATGTCCCGTCACCAGTAATGAAGGTCTCCGGATCCCAACATTCACCATACGATACAAAGTAGCGTTATGCTGCCATTTTACGCTGGTATTCTGTGAGGGCGTGGTCCTATCCCGGTCGAGCTGATCCATTTATTCTACAGCTAGAAACAAACTGCAGCGTAGCTCTACCACTTTATACCTAATTGTATACATATATATATATATATATATATATACATATATATAACATGTCTCTTTTTATATCCTTAAATGAAGAGGTCCATAGATGTAAAAATAAATTTCACAGATCACAGAAAGTAAATGATACGTCGGGAATTAAAAAGTAAAAAATATTTTTGTTTTTATTTATTTTTTTACATAATGTATATTAATTTAGTTAGTTTCCTTTATTACCTTATACTATAATAAATATTATATCATAAGTTTAGTTTTACAATTTTATAAATATAATATATTAATATGGAGATAAGATAGACGCGTGTTAATAATAAACTTGTGGTTACTTAAAATAATCGATTTCCAAAATTGGAGAAATAATGAACATTAATTCCTCAATAGGAAACGACTGCAGAACTTTGAAAGCGTAGGTTCGTTAAATTTCGTTTATATATCGTTTATATATGTGTATATATAGGTTCACAAGAGGCAGATAATTATGTTGTTCTATTTTTTATATACTCTCAAATATTCTACCATATTCAATAATGTATTTGTTCAAGAATTTCTAAGAAAATACAAACCCTATTCGATAACTCTATAATAATACTGAATTTACCATGTATTCCGAGGAGTTGTTTAGATTAATTCCAACTGTTAGACATCGTTACATCACGACAGAATTTAAAATTTCATTCTCATCATCTCGATGGTTGGCAAACCACCACTATCCTCTTCACCCGAAATTTCCTGCCACGCACAACCTGTGTTTCCGAGCTGATACGACTTAGGGACCTTCAAGAAAGGAGCCTACAACTTTTTTAAAGGCCGACAAGAAATGATTGCAATATTTATCGAAAATTTCACAGAACTCTCCTCTCCTAAAAATTATTGAATGATCATCACCACTTTCATCATCGCCAAGATATTGCGTACGAAAGTAATTCGTGTGCCGAGTGACACGTTATCGATTATTATTAAATTTAAACAATGTCCCAAATAAAAATAAAATCTGAAAAACTAACTATTTAGGTAAAAAGATTTTTGTTTTAAGAAATTTTTACATGTGTAATACAAATTAAAAATACAGTTAAGTTTTTATTTTATTGAGCCCTTAAGAACAGATAGAGGGTTAGAAACTTGAACACTTATTCAAATATAAAAGATAACGTTATCTTCTGTGTGAGTAATTTATAAACTTTCAAGGCGATATCAAACGTTCAATTTCGATTATTCTTCGATCTATTTGTGATATAATTGGGTATTAATGTCGGCAATTTTAGACCGCCTGAAAGTCTTCGACGTAGCCTACATATGCTATTCTGAGACAACTATCTATGAGTTGTCTAATGTTTGTTTAGTCTCCTCCAACGTCGTCTGACTTTTGCTTAATCTACTCCGTTGTAGTCTAACGTTTGCTTGATCACCTTTAACGTAGTCTAAGATTTGCTTAATCTCCTCAAACGTAGTCTAACGCTTGCTTAATCTCTTCCCACATAGTCTAATGTTTGCTGGATTACCTACATCGTAGTCTAACATTCGCTTGATCACGTCCAACGTTATCTGACGTTTTCTGGATCATCTCCAACGTAGTCCAACGTTTGATTGAACGCCTGCAACGTACTCTAACATTTGTTTGATCACCTCTGTTAGAGTTTAACACTTCTTGATCTCTTGCGACAATCTAACATTTGCTTTCCTAAGATAAGGCACCATCGAAGCGAAGGTAAAACAATCCCTAAGTACGAAAGCTTAAAGCTGTAAATGTCGTTTGGAGTTCTTATACAAACGAGAACAAAGTTCATCTCATGGTAAGTTACAACTGCGATTTAAACCCATCACAAGTCCATTGCTAAAAATATTACCTCAGACAAAGCCCGATGCCGAGCATCCTACATCCATCGAATTCCACCTGACTTGGATAGATTTATTTTTATTTAATTGAGGCTGATAAACAAACACAGTTCACCTGATGATAAGTGATTCCTTGTGCCCATAATACGCACATTTATTCTCAATAAGGAATCAAAATGCTGTTGTGTTGTCACCCATGAGGACAGAAATGGAAAGCCACGTCACCAGCAAAAACTGGTATTTTGCGACGATGTGGCCCATCACCGGTGAAGCCGACCCATTCATGCAACAGAATGAACTGCAGCGTGATTCTATCATTGAAAAGCAATCGCAAAATCGCCAAAGGAAAAAATCACTTATCATTGAATTGCGGATTCTTGGCCATTCTTATCTCGGTCAAAGACACAAATTTCTTTTGCGTAAGAAACAATATAATTCATAGTGTTTGTTTTGTTTCATGTTTAGATAACGTTAAAGCCAACGAGCAAGGATGGACTCCTGCTTTACAACTCCGAACGTGCCAGTGGCGATGGCGATTTCTTCTCACTGCACCTAAGAGACTATTTTGTTGAGTTCGCCTTCGATCTCGGCTCGGGCATTGCTCTTGTAAGGTAAGTTTTTTTCAGCTGGGGCTACAAACTTGGAATTTTGGCAGATGATACCTTATGTTGTAAGTTAAGGAAGGATTTTTGGAAATTTTTCACGTCGTAAAATAGGGGATAAAAGTTTGTATGGAAGTCCGTCTCATAAAGTGCTAACCCGACTCCATAATCTTCCATTGTAATACTTAAATACGTATTGAACAGGGCTCTACTAAATGGGGTGTTTCGGGCTGAGTGGGCGGTCTATAGGGGTTTTTATGAAAGCATCAAGAAGCATTGGCTTAAAGTTAGCGAAATAGAGTAGAGAAGTTTTAACAGTGGTAGAGCTACACAGCAGCAGCAGTTGGTTTCTAGCTGCAGAATGAATGGGTCTGCCGGACCGGGATAGGACGACGCCCTCACAGAAAATCAGTAATATAGCAGCATAATGCTTCCGCGTTTCAGAATCATAACACAGAAGCATTATCCTGAATTAGCCGAATCCCTATCCGGAGACCTTTATTACTGGTGACGAGGCATTTCACCTCAGTGCTCAAGAGTGACAACGCATCTGCATTATGATTCCTGGTCAAGAATGAATGTAGATGTCATGGGCCGTAGGAATCACTTACCATCAGGTGAATTGTGTGCTCATTTATTACTATAAATGTAATAAATAAAAAAATAGTATTTACTGAAGCTTACTTCAGCCAAGCGGCCCTCAACTCACACTTTCTGAACATAATATTACTTGATGTTTTGAAATAACAGCATGAAAGACTCGACTCGACTCATGTAAAGGCACTGTTTAGTTTAGTACATGTATCCAGGTATCCAGAACACCCAATTACGGGTAAAGGGGTATTCCATCTTAGCCCTGACAGAGGTGACAGTCGTGTAGCAATAAACTCTTATCATCATGTGAACTGTGTGTTCCCTATTCATTTTTAGATCAGCGTATCCATTGGAGCCGAACGCGTGGCATAAAGTGACAGTCAGCCGCTCGGGGCGACGTGCCTCTTTACGGGTCCGCCCCACAAACAACGTGACGGGGGCGACGCGACCTGAGCCCCTAGTTGCGGTCCGTGAGGTGACCGACACGACGCGCTCAGTGACATCTCACGGGGCTGCTAGACGGCTGACTTTAAAACAGCCCATGTTCTTGGGTGGAGCGCCTCATCCGCTACCGCCGCGATTGGCTCTGAAGTCATCTTTCAGTGGATGTGTGGCACAGGTAATACATGGAATTTATAAAAGGACTTCTGGAATAATTCAGAAGACAAAACCGCCTAACATCTTATATCATCTATTTGTATGTATATGTATGTATTGTATATTTGTTCGTTGGTATGTTGGATGTTAATAGGTGGCGGTGATCAATTAGAATCAGGTTTGCCGTCAGCTCGTTTGTCCTCGTCCATAAAAAAGTAACGGCATTATAGATCCTGCTTCTGGTTACAAGATTCCTCTCTAAAAAGGGTGTTGGAGTTTCGTGGGCTTGATAATTAATATTTCACAATTAGTTAAACAAAGCTCTTTTTATTTTTTACACGTGCAAGTTTCCTTTGTTTTTCTTCACCAACAAGCACTTCCTAAATCAATACTTTAAGCAAAAGGACGTGGACCATTTTCGGCCCCGCTACTCGTGCTCTCAAGGACATTAATGAAATATCTATAGAAAAAAACATATTATTTTTACATACTTGTCATCGAAGTCTTGGCGTTCATTGAATTAGTTCTGTGTCATAAAGTGTAGTAATATAAATAATATTTAAGCTGATGAAGAATTTCATTACTGTCCTTGGACTTCGTTTAGTGGGCCGTGCAATGTATGAAGAGTGGCCCATGTCTTTTAACCAATTAAACACATTCGTATATAAAAAAAATATACTGTTTTGGTATTTGTACTGCAAAAGGCAAAATTATCTGAATATTTACATTAAACTGCTAAATTTTAGAAAATTTCGAGATACTTTATTTTGGATTTATGTTCTAATTCTAAATCTTTATCCGAATTCCAGCTGGTTATTAATGACGAAGAGCTGTCAGTTGTCTCGTCTGCACTTGGCGGAGTGAACGTGGACAACTGCGAGGACCCTAAGAACAACTCATGTTTGTAAGTAAATCATACTATCTTTCCCATTTACGCAATTGGCCAACTCTAGTGTCGGATAGTCTACGATACACGATGGCCTCATGATGACATAATTTAAAAAAAGAGATGCGCTCTCTATAAATATAAAGGTGTGTAGTTTAACATTATTATTACACACTAAAGGCACAATGAACCTTTATCACACATTTATAGATTTCTCATAATTTTCACCGACTAACCACATGGTTGAGCTGCGTCGGTCTTCTATAAACTAGATGTAACCCGAATAGAATCGCCTACGCAGAATTAATGAAATAGAAGCGTAAAGTTATTATGTTTGGTTTATTATATATATATATATATATATATATATATATATTATGAAACTAATTGTGACAAACAGGCACACAATCCATAAAGATTGAGGAAATTTTCTTAAGAATTAATATAGATCTCATGAACCGTAGTAATTATTTACTTCTAAGTAAATTGTATGTTCGCTTGACAGAAGTAATATTGTCAATAAACATTAAAGAATATATTGAATGATGGATTAGTTGACTAGTTAAGTCAACTCCGTTATTATCTCGGCCAGTTCACTGCTGAATACAAAACTATTCGGAAAGCCACATAGTACAATTTTTAGCCACCTAGGATCCATCGTGACATATTTTTTTTAATTATTTTTTCAGAGACAAAAACCTCTGCAAAGAAAAACTACAAACAATCCAATACCCAACAAACATAACGGTCAATGAAATCCACCATTCGATAGTCGCGAAGAAAGGATTCAAGCTGAAATACCACAAGGTGAAATCGAAGAAGCACACCCATTATACGGAAAAATATAAGAAGTATCTGGCGACGAAACATATGCACGAATACATGCAGAACGATGCCCCAGTGGACCGCATCACTGTAGGACCTTATGACGGGGACACGTATATGCAAGTGAAGTATTTGGACGGTAATGAAATAAACTGGGGAGACACTAATTCATACCCAAGTTTCAGTGGAAAGGATAGCTTTATACATATAGACGATGAGGAAACTATGAAACGGTAAGTTTTTTATATTATATAGAGTAACAAAGGACACACAGTTTACCTGATGGTAAGTGACTGTGAAGAGGCATGGTCCTGAGTCAGTCACTCTAGCGCAACAGGCTAACAGCTGTTGCCGAGGCTCCCTCTCGGGACCCCTTGCGCTGGCTACCCACTAATAAAGTTCTCGGATGAGCGCCATAAGCGCTCAGTCATCTCTCAACCCGGTGAAACTGTAAGAGCCCTCGGGTAAAAAGCGACCAGCAGCCCGAAAAAAAATGGCGTGGTCCTTTCCCAGTTGAGCTGACCCAATCTTTCTGCAGCTAGAAATAAACTGCAGCATAGCTCTGTGGTCTGGTGTGCTCTAGTGGTGAGAGTGTTAGGTTCGATTTCCAGCTGAGGAACAACATATGTGAATAACAAATTGTTGGTTTTCGGATCTGGGTGTATTTTAACACAGAGTTACTCCTCCGAACTTATTGCAAAATCAGCATCAGAATAGGGAAGGGGATGATGAGAGAATGCCTCTATTTTTTTTATGAAATAAGTGGCAAAGTCTGGCCTTTAAGGAAGGTGTAGGCTCTTTTCTTGAAGGTCCTAAGTCGTATCGGTTCGGAAACACCGCTGGCGACAGCTAATTCCAAAGAGAAGTTGTACGTGGCAGGAAATTTCACGTAGAGCGCACAGTGGTGGATTGCCAATCATCGAGATGATGAGGATGTTTAAACTCAGCGGCTGGAATTAAACCGTACAACTCCTCTTTATTTGCACAAATGTTTACTACTTACTAGGCACTATAAATAGTTGATGTAATCTGGCAATAACCAGAATATAACGCCGCATTCGAAATCGACCGAGAGAACGTTATCACATAATTATAGTATTGTCATGTCCTACAATGTCCTTTTTATTGAGACAGATGTCTTCCCAAGTTCAATAAAACATCGATAATAACCATTCCAGCTTGATTAAATTATAGAACTTATTAATCAGATGTAGAACTACGGTTCGGTTGGCTTCTAGCTAGAGTATGGATGGACAAATTCGTCCGAGGAAAGAATAATACCTCACAGATTGCCAGCGAGAAAAAGATGAATTACGCTGATGTGTGACGATCCTAAGACCCAATAATGACATTGCATTCTTAGATTAGAATTGTTAATGACAATGGAAGACGTTTATAGACATCTTTATCACCATGTGACCTATATAATAATGGATAAATACAGAAGGTGGTGCTCTTCGATACCGCTTGTATAATGCGCTCCCTTTCCCTCCCTTTCACGCTTCCTCTCGATACGTCATCCGTCGTCGATATATATGTTAATTTTGTTGTAATGTATATATTTGTTTTATTATATGTCTATAGTACTTTATTTATTAATTGTATTGAACAACCAGGGGGAGGTAGAACAAAAAATATCCCAAAAATAATTATTATATATTACATTGCGTGTATATTTCTATATATTAGTCGACAGACGGAAATAGTAATAAATATCACCAACAATAATAAAAAAAGTAATACAGGTTTATATACTCCTATCTACCGTATCCTATATACTCATTAGTCACATGTAGTTTCGTAAATCTGTCTCACACACGCCTCCGATCCGCAGGCTGCTGAGCTACAGCCTGGACATCAACATGCGTTTCCGCGCCGTGTCGCCGCACGGGCTACTCGTGTGGAGCGGCCGTGCTGCCGCCAAGCCCGGGGACTTCCTGTCCCTCGCCATCGAGAACTCCGTACTTGTTTTTAGGTAAGGGAAATAGCTGGCAGTGATGTAATTAATAATATTCCCGTTAACAACTCCAACTAAGCTTTAATGCTTGTGCTTGAAGTGCGGACAATACCCGAATGGCGGATTCATACCTAAGACCCTAAGTTTGGCAGTCCGTACCCTAAGCCGTTAGGCTATTGACTCTTCAACATTTCAGTAATATATAAGATTATTGAAGCTTAATAATAACATATACTATTTGTTTACACTTGTTTAGAACGACAACTCTAGGGTATAAATATCATTCTATGCTAGTATAGTAACAAAATTAGGTTGAGATCTTCTAGTAAGCAAGAATATGATTGTGTCAGAAAATCTCGCTCTTCCAATACATTAAATGACATTTCAGAGACCACCAATTCGCAGTGGAGCCGTGTGGTGTGCAATACTCTAACACTCAGAAGTGAGATGATGTATACATATATATATATATATATATATATACCAATACATTATATCTATATTGTTTAATATAGTATAGTAATGAGATTTTGTCAATATATATTTATATTTTGTTAAGATGACATCACGGTTTTTATTATTACATTGATAGTAACAAACGAGCACACAGTTCATCTGATGGCAAGTGATTCCTGCGGCCCATGACATCTAAATTCATCCTTGACAAGGAATCAATGCTGATTGCATGCAGTAGCGTTGTCAACCTTGAGGACTGGGATGGAATGCCTCGTCACCAGTCAATAAAGGTCACCGGATCCCATCGCTCACCAGACGATACGCAACAGCATTATGCTGTTATATTACGCTGGTATTCTGTGAGGGCGTGGGCATACCCCGGTCAAGCTGATCCACTCGTTCAGCATCTAGTAACCAACTGCAGCGTAGCTCTATAAATATAAAATATATAAAGTGTTCAGCATGAATGGTTTCGGAGAAATCCAAGAGCACCAAGTCCTCACAGAATACCAGCGTAAACTAACAAATAGTCGCTTCTGGTTTTCGCTTTATGAGTGTAGGTTTTCATCGGAGTACCCATGGATTACAAAACATATACATATTGGATCTTTTATTTAATTATTGAGGATGGATGTAGGTAGGTCTTTATGAGCCGTGGATATGAATTAAACACACGTTAATTATGTGCCAATATGCCACCCAAAGTTCTATGAAAAAAAATCAAGTTTCATATTTTTTTATTTAATTTTTTGTCGACTGATATATAAATAATATATGTACAATTTGCTTCAGACTAATTACTAACATACATTGCATCAACAAAGAAAGTATAGCTTTTTTATTTTATGATAATAAAATATTTCTACAATTACAACAAACGTTTTTTGAAATATTATATTTAGTTCACTATTATTATTGGTAAACATAATTCTTAGTCAATTGCAATAAGTTTCTAGAAAACACAATATACGCGATAAATATTTTTATAATGATTTCGGTATGCTTCAACTTGTACTGTTGCATGGTTTATGAAAATCGGTTCAAAAGTTTAAAAATAAACCGCCTACGTTAGTCATTCTATCTCAGTCCTCAAGGGTGAGAACTAATGTGCATGTTGAATCTTACTTGATGAAGATAGATGTCATGGGCCGCTGCCATCACTTACCATCTGTCGAACTGTCTACCAGTTTGATAACACTAATGTTGTTATAAAAAAACTCTCCTTCATTCACCTCGCGAACTTTGTTTTTATTAAATAAAAGCCTTCTTTATCGACAAAGACAGTTTAGAAATTGATAGAACCTCTTACGTTCATGCTTTTTTGTTTTAATTTTTTTTCTTGAAACGCATGTTAATGTTTTTCTTTCAATGGTGTTCTTCAGATACGATTTGGGAAGTGGTGAAGCAGTCATTATAGCGAATCACACAAAAGTCGACGATGGCTTATGGCATCGAGCGCGGGCAACTCGGTAAGTATATATATATATACCAATACATAATATCTATATTGTTTAATATAGTATAGTAATGAGATGTTGTCAATATATATTTATATTTGATTAAGATGACATCACGGTTTTTTTATTACATTGATAGTAACAAACGAGCACACAGTTCATCTGATGGCAAGTGATTCCTGCGGCCCATGACATCTATATACATCCTTGACAAGGAAGCAATGCAGATTGCATGCAGTAGCGTTGTCAACCTTGAGGACTGGGATGGAATGCCTCGTCACCAGTCAATAAAGGTCACCGGATCTCATCGCTCACCAGACGATACGCAACAGCATTATGCTGTTATATTACGCTGGTATTCTGTGAGGGCGTGGGCATACCCCGGTCAAGCTGATCCACTCGTTCTGCAGCTAGAAACCAACTGCAGCGTAGCTCTATAAATATAAAATATATAAAGTGTTCAGCATGAATGGTTTCGGAGAAATCCAAGAGCACCTAGTCCTCACTGAATACCAGCGTAAACTAACAAATAGTCGCTTCTGGTTTTCGCTTTATGAGTGTAGGTTTTCATCGGAGTACGCATATACATATTGGATCTTTTATTTAATTATTGAGGATGGATGTAGGTAGGTCTTTATGAGCCGTGGATATGAATTAAACACACGTTAATTATGTGCCAATATGCCACCCAAAGTTCTATAAAAAAAATCAAGTTTCATAATTTTTTATTTAATTTTTTGTCGACTGATATATAAATAATATATGTACAATTTGCCTCAGACTAATTACTAACATACATTGCATCAACAAAGAAAGTATAGCTTTTTTATTTTATGATAATAAAATATTTCTACAATTTACAACAAACGTTTTTTTGAAATATTTTTTATTAATAGAAACCGGCAAGCCGGCGTGCTAGAGGTGGACGGTTTGGGGTCCGTCGGTAAGATATCGCCTGGAAAATTGAAACAGCTTAACACAGAAAATGGCCTATACATAGGTGAGTATGATGTTAATTTAGTTTTTTTTACATAAGAATACAGAATACCAGCGTAGATTTATTTATTTACTCATTATGTGTACAAGTAATAAAATATATACAGGGTTATTGGTAATTCGATGTATTCCATACTAACGTGATAGGGGTGACAATTTGTGATAATTTTAACCATAACGCAAAAGTGAACCATATTTGAGATTTTAGAGTAGAGAATATATTGTGGGTGCAAGAAAAAACCTATTTTAATTTAAAGAGTACATAAGTGATTTAAATAATATATTAATACAGAACAATATACATAATAATTAAAGTTATCTGTACTTTACATACATATAAACTATATGTTTATATATATATATATATATATATATATATTCTTAAATGTAAGGTCGACCGACAACAAGAGCACACGAGTACACATTACGTCATCAGCTATTTTTAGAGTGGTAGAGATACACTGCAGTTTGTTTGTAGCTGCAGAAAGAATGGGTCAACTCGATCGGGGCAGGACCACGCCTTCGCAGAATACCAGCGTTAAATAGCTGCATAATGCTGTGTTTCGTCTGGTGAGTGCAGGAATCCGGAGACGTTTATATACCTTTTATTATTGGTGATGAGGCATTCTATCTCCGTCCTCAAGGGTGACAAAGCATCTGCATTATGGTTCATTGTCACGCATGAATGTAGACGTCATGGGCCGCAGGAATCACTTGCCATCGCGTGAACTGTGTGCGCGTTTGTTACTCTCAATGTAATAAAAAAAAACACAATTCACCTGATATTAAGAGATGCAAACCATATGTCCTGAGGACTGACCTCCCATCGGTAACTGTGTTCCGGGGCCTCGCACTCACGATACGAAACACGGCAGCGTTACGTTCTACTTGCACGATGGTATCCAGTGAATGATATTTAAAGTGCTATATTCTACTTTCTGTAAATTTTAAAATCTTTGTTAAAATTAAAAAATAATGTGTGTATATTGGATCATCGTTAATCCACTGTTGAATATCAGCCCCTCCCACAGATTAAATCAAATCAGATCGATACTGTACAAGTGTAGATTGGTAATTAATTATTTAATTACGTTTTTAATTATCCATACCATTCCAGGTAAAGTATTTTAAATCAAGATTATTTAGTTTTAGGTGGTAATGTTTTTACGTAAAAACCTCAATTGTTTGTATATATTTCTTTTCACAAATTTTCTAATGAGCTTTAATCGTTAATAATAATTTGTAAATTTTCTGCTTAATTTATAAAATATTTTAAGTTACGTTAAGGGTTGCAACTGTAGTGTTTATTTCCTATATCAAAATAAATAAATAAATAATGATTCTTAACCTATGTAAATTGGTGAAACCTCGCCCTCCAGTGGGTCGAGATGTCGTCCGTGCTTTTAACACCCATGATTGATTTATACAAAGTGACAATTAATTTTATTTAATTCCAGGTGGATTACCGTCGATAGAAATTAACACAGTGGGGAAATACAAGAGCGGTTTAATAGGTTGTGTATCCCAAATATCACTCAGCGGTGACTTCGATATACCTCTCTCACTCTCGAAACTACCGCACACAATCACTAACAACGTGGGAAGGTGCACTCCATAAAAACATACGTATAAACGAACCGTCGGTTCATTTATAAGGAACAAAAAGTTCATTTTGTACTAGCAAATAACCAGTTTATTTATTCACATATACCTCTAAATGAACTAGCGTTTGTGTGCGAATATTAGATGTCTTTATTTCTAGATCAGTGCGTCCTTCGTTTTTTTTTCATTTTTACGAGTTATATAGCTCCGTAATAACATATCAATGCATAATATAACATCGGAGGCAATAATACTACAATATGATGTATATCCGATAAAAACTCCTTATTACTCTTCAATCAACAATAAAACTAGAATATATAAAAAAATAGCAAGGCACATAACGACCTATTTTATCATCTGGAATCTTATGTTATATTAGGGTTTTTTAAATAACAACACTATTAATGGCAACATGTTAATATATAAAAAAAATTCTAAGTGAAAAGGTTTTATATGCCTGTTTTTTTTTATTTCTTTGTTGTTGTTATTTTTGTTTTGTTTTTTCCTTTTGACATTTTAATTACTTTTTTTTACATGACATAGAAACAAATATATTTTTTATGTTTTTATACATCTTTGTATTACGCTCTGATTACCAATGAGTTATTTTAGTAGTTTTATTGTTGATAGAGGAATACTATACCAATGAATTATTTAAAATTACCAATACCTAGTCAATTTAGAAGTTAAGTAATATTTAAAAACAATCCTTATGTAATTTCTTAATCTTTTTACAAATTTCTTCAATGTTTTCATTGTTTATCTCTATTTATTTCTCCATGGAAATGGAATAACTTTTCGAAGTGCTTTACTATCTAGTGAATATAAAAGAACTAATTTTAATGTTAAATAAAATTATAGTCGTACAAGTGATTTGCACGCGTTTTCATTTCATCAAACCAGGGTCGGATTAATGTCTGAAAAAGTATTATTATATATATTATTTAATGTCAATTGTATTGTTAAACCTCAGATTAATAAGATATTGTATTTTTTTTATTTTAAGAATACTTTAAAATTTTCCTTTTAAAATGTAAGTTATTAATTTAGTATTACAAAGCTCGATACTATATTTGTCGATTGGATCGATTATACGATACTATTTAATCAAAGAACCTAATATACATACCTTAGTTAAAGCATTTGAACAATTTTCGCTATCACAAATCCACTGTTGCCACACACATACATTTTATTTGTTTCACACACATGTCAATAAGCGTACATAAATAAAATTAAATATTATTTTAGATCTTAGTCCGGCCCTGCATTCTAAATTAGATAATGGAATAGATGCAATTTGTTACAAGAGTGTTTATAAATAAATTAATGAGTATACCTAGCGTTTGTATATCGGAAAAATATCTCATATGGACGTGGTTTAGATTTATGTAATTAGATAATACAATAGTATGTGGACATATATATTGAGCTTTTATATTAAGTGGAAATGGGGTTGCCAGGTGAGTTTGAGGAAAATAAAATGGTATTCTACTAAAACGATTTATTTTTTCTTTATGTCTTTAATATATAATAACAAATTCATAAAAAGAACACATATTTTAAAACTATAAAATAAGCGTCTACCAAAATATCACATTATACATCATTCCATATAAGCGTTATTTATTTACATTTAAAATTGACTTTCATAAAATATTTGTGGGTCCCAAATAGTAAATATACTTTGTAATTAAACATTCAAGTGCCTGGCAGCCCTGACCATTATATTATTGTTATTTTTCGCCCGCCATTTGCTTTGCTTGCAACGTTCCAAGGTACACAAACATTAAAGCACAGCTCTAGTCATTAACATAGAATATCCTGTAGAATAAAAAACGCTTTATATAAATTGAAAAATTACAATTAAACTATTGTACTGTTCCACGCAATAAAAGCAATTTTTATACATTTTCAAACGTATTATTTTGTAACAAGGTAATATCTTAGAACGTTATCCATTTTAATAACTAGATTTTATGTGAAAAATGTCTTATGAAAGTAATTCGTATGCTGTTTATGACCAAAAATACTTAAAATAATAACCTACCGCTTTTAGTGCATATTGTCTGTCAACGTAAAAACGTTGTATTTCTTTTATGTTTCACTATTTTAAAATTATAACTATTGATATAACAAAAACTGATCTTATATAACGTTTCCAATTAAATAAGAAAATATAGTAAACGCCGTTGATGTATTATACGAAATATAGATTGGATCTTAGGTATTGTATCATCATGGAAGTATTATGCGATACGTACAGCAGGAAAGTCTTCAAACGACTTAATCTGCAACAAAACAAGCATTGACCTTCATATGAATGCCTACACCATAGATGAACAGTAAATCCTCGAGACTCGCTTCTAATAAATTTGATTGCATCGCGCTTAAGACTAAATATTTACTCAATATACGATAAAGTAATGATTTTTGTTAATTCCCTATTTTATTCTTCGTACGACAAACTTTTTAAATATTTTTATTTTAATACTGCTTATGAATATAGCGATATACATATACTTTCTTTTATATTCTGGTAAATTTTATTTTCAATATTTTATTTCCACTCTGTTAGAAAAAGACACGGTACTGATATGTACCTCTCTTTCAGCCTGTGATTTGGTTACCGGTGCACCTACCCGTGTACCTTACCAAGATTTTAGATTTTTTTATATCATTTATTTATCTCGTCCATCTTTTCGTTTTACTTTTTCGTGTATTGTTCATTACCAATTAACATAAAACAGATTGATTTGAATAAGCATTAAGGCTATCCTTGTAAACCTTAAGACTATAAGAGTAAATAAATCAAAATATTTATCACTTGGTTTGACGATAAAAAGAACCTAGAATTTTTTGATTTATACATAGCAATTTAAATGGGTATTTGTTTAATTACTACAGCCCAAAGAAATTTATTTAATTTATAGCTTAGTAACTACATAGTATATCCCAATTTATGAACCCCTTTGACCGGGATTTCATTTACTTCAATAATTTCTGTCAATTAAATGTTCCACAGGGTTTTAAATTGTTTATTGTGTTATTATATACACTATTATAATTATTTTGTTTTATGTATTATTATATACCTTAAATTTCGTCAATTGTAACATAAATTGTTCGTTTTTTACCTAAAATAAAGTATTATATAGATTTGACATATCCGTTTGGGACAAGTCCACAGAGCGTTTTTTCAACCCAAACTATTAAATAACTGAATAACGTTTATTTATATAGTTTATATGGTCGGCGATTGACTTACTTAATTGGCAAGGAAGAAAATTACTTTGCTGGCGGTTAGTGTGTATTGTTACCGTGTCAAATCTATATTTTATACTGTTTTCGTATGCTGCCATATAATAATATGTCATCAATTAACTTTAACACCTCAAAAATAATGACTGCTTTTTCTTTAAATTTACAATGCTTACGTAATTTTAAGTTCACGTATTTTATTTTAGGTTAGCCTTTTATAATGTATGGTAAATGTAACAATGAAATGATTAAGATTTAAATGTTTAAGGGATTTCTATAATTTGACGTAACTATGTACAATTTAGTGTTTTTTAATCCACGATTTTATCAGTGACATAGAAATATACAGTTTTTTTTCCGTGGTATACATTATTATGAAATACATGTAGCTTTTGAAATATATTAATACAAATGAAAACAAACAAATACAGATTACAAACTGAAATACTATTTCTATATTATTGCAGTTTATGACTTATCTACCGTAACTATATATTTCATGTCACTGTTTCTCAACCACGCATTTTATTTTGAGGTTATAGAATGAGTTCGCCTTAAATATAATTACGTAGAGCTACGAATAGCTTGATCTAGCGTTAGTTTTGTATGTGAAACCTGTCCGATGTATTATACGCCGTTATTTGTACAAAATTATAACAATAAAATATAAAAAATACTGACTTTTATCTTTTACCTTTTGCAATATCCAAACGTAGTGACGTTTAATTAAAATGAGAAGAAATAGTAAATATTTTTTATGAAATTAGTTATCACATAATTTACCAATTAAATCATTCCGTGTCAAGCATTTATGTTCGATAAGAAATCATGGATGCTTGCAAACCGTGATGAATAAAAACTGCATTTTCTTCCAAATTTTACCGAACTTTGGCCATTATACATTAAAGATTTGATCTGAAAAAAAATATCGATCTCATCGTAATATAATAGAAGTAAACACCATATTTGTTTTTGGCCACATATCAGTTGCCCAATATTAGGGTTTCATTTCAAATAAAGAGTCATTGAATTATTTGAATAGTTGCAGTTCATCATTTCTGGTTACAATACCTTGTTTTTTTTAATTTAATTCATATCTACTATATATTTTATTTTAACAGTGCATTGAAGATTCTGGTAGGTGGTAGAACCAAGAATTTGCTTTTGTTGTTGCACGAATGGACCGGCTCGATCGAAGAAGTAGCACCGCCTCGTAATACCGGCATATAGTAGATGTGTCATACATTCTGCGTTTCTTCCGATGAGTGAGGTAGCCGGAGGCCCACCCCCTCCCCTAAACAACATGGTAGCGGTAATTTCGAAAAATCTACGCCGGGAGGGTACCAGGACCATCAGGAATCCCTCACTTGGCGTCCACGATCAGGCTACCCTATCATCAGGACAACCTAAGCGTGTTTACTCAAGTTGCCAAGCGTATTCTGCGGGGGCAAAATTCTGCTCTACAGCCATCCTGCCAGGGAGCAAAAAGACGGACTAAGGCAGACCCTGCCACACTCACTGCGGATTTACTGCAATATCAGGGGACTTCAGTAATACCGTAACGTTGTCCATCGCGACGATCATCCCCGCGTCTATGCCTTTATAGATCCCATAGCGGTAATATCGACACTGACCGACTCATCGGCCACGTCCAAATGGCTACAGGCTCCGTGCAACAACAGATCCCATCCGCAAAGATCGACGACTTTAACTCTCACCACGCCGAATGGCTTGGTTGTCGTACAACCGATCATGCGGCGAGATCTGTTTACGACTTTGCTTTGGCATATGATCTGACACGACTGGTAACTTCGTCTACGGGGGTTCCAGACGTGGAGGATCATACACCTTCCCTGTTGTACCTTCTCTACTGACCTCTCATCCGAACCACTATCTAGTCTCCGTCGATACCCCTCTAGGCTCATCGGACCATTGTTTGATCCTGAGTATGGTGCCTCTCGCGTGCTCGTTGCGATTTGCAAGTTATGTGGCCCTACAGGTCAACGGATTGGCACGGGATGCGGTCTTTTTTTTGCATCCTATCCATTGGGACGGATTTGCTTCTCACTGACTGGGCACATCAGTACCAGCTTCTTCTTCTCTTTGCATTTTTTACCGAATGTACCATGGGACGTGTGCTGAGGAGTTGTTCGGATTAATTCCAGCCGCTGAGTTTAAACATCACGGCAGAATTCAAAATTTCATCCTCATCATCTTGATGGATCCATTACTGTGCGCTTCACGTGAAATTTTTCTGACACGCACCACTATTTTGTGGAATCAGCGGTCGCCAGTTGTGTTTCCGGAATCGATACGACTTAGGGACCTTCAAGAAAAGCCCCTACACCTTTCTTAAAGGCCGGCAACGCATTTGCGACTCCTCTGGTGTTGCGGATGTTCATGGGCGACAGTGACCACTTACCATCGGCTGCTTGCTCTCTTACCACGTACACAAAAAAAAAAGGATTTTAAATAAAAAATATTGCTTGTCTTCATTCCCACCTGGTGTTAAGTGGTGATGTAGATGAGCGTGATGGAGTACACTGGCTCAAAAAATGCGAATTCACATTTCTCCTGAAGACACCCACATTATACACGGACGGAAAGACTGCCGCAGACAAATTATTCCAAACATTGTTCGCATTAACGTTGTTGAAAAGGATATGGGAGGACCGTGTTATGTAACTCGTCTACACTTGCAATTCCTCGGGTTTTTCCCAGGTTAATGGGCAACGGTGTTCGCTTCCTGTTAGGTAAACCGCTAGAGGGTTTGTCCCTTTTTTATAAGAAAAAACTGTATGTGGAAGTCATAGACAAGTCACTAAGATGTCGGGTAAGCGAGTATAGTTTAACACTTCGATAGTTCAACTTTGATACATGTTACGGATTTTTACGCACTAAAAATCTTTTCCTAATATTTAGTCGATTGGAAATTAATAAGTTCCGTAGAGTATGTGCTATTTTACGTTTTCAATGTCTATAAAACCTACAATTTAGAAAGAAAGGAAACAGGACAGGCCATCAAGTAATTGTTTTCACATAAACCATCAAAAATGATTTATAAATTACATAATTAAGTTATCACGAATTTTTAATACGATAAATAAATAAATTTGAAATTGAGTTTTATGCGCGAATGCACCTGATCAATTTCTTATAGCAATGATACTGCAAGACAAATTGCTTTTTTTTTGTCGTTTACGACTTTATGAATAATATACGGTATTTTATATCTAGATTAGAATAAAAATATAAATCAACAGCCTATATATACAAATATAATAATATGTACAGAAATTTGCATACTAAGTAGATAGGGTACTATAACGTAATGCCACACTGCCTTACTGCAGATTAAACAACATTACAAAATTCGAAATAATTTATGAATTTATTTCTTAGAGATACAAATACTCACCATGCATTTCCGAACTTTCACGAAGATTTTTTTTACTTTTTATTATACACATTGAGAGTAACAAAAAAGCACACAGTTCACTCGATGTAATGTACGTGATTCCTGATGCCCATGAAATCTATATTCATCCTTGACAAGGAATCATAATCCAGATGCCTCGTCACCCTTGAGTACTAAGATGAAATTGCTCGTCACTAAAGGTCTCCGAATCCCTGCACTCACTAGACGAAACACAGCAACATTATGCGTCTATTTTCGTTGGTATTCTGTAAGGGCGTTGTCCTACCCTGATCGTGCTGACTCATTCATTCAGCAGCTAGGAAAAACTACAGTATAGCTCTACTATTACTATTAGGTGGACTGTGTGCTCGTGTTTTCTTTAATATATTACGGGTGAAATAAAACAAAAATTCTTTGTTAAAAATATGGACACCCTGATTGTATTAATATCTCCTATCTATTTGTTCCTATCTCCTGTCTACATTGAAGTCACAAAGCTATTAATAAACAACAAATCAGAAAGTAATTATTAAATTAAATACGTAAATTGATCGAGCATTTCCCGCGTAATAACCCCTCGGAGAATGCGTCATGTTTTGTTTTATCTAAAAAAAATTATGTTACCATTTTAATAATAAGGCCATTTAAAATAAGGTGGTTAAACACGAGATTTAATGGTCATGCGATTGAATCAGTGGAAATAAACACTACTTATCAACATAATATTTTGTTTATTTATAAAATATATCTATGTATTCAGGACTCTTGGTTTATGACTACATTCTTCTAACATCATCCTCCTATTTTTTTCTAGGTTTTTATTATTATATTAGGTAACATAAATTAATTATAAATAAATAATTTAAAAAAAAACTTAAATAATAAAATGTTAGAGTGGCTTGACACAATACACAGTAGTCAATTATTGAATTTAGTTTTTAAGTAGAATTTAGATCTACGATTTTTTTAATAATATCCTGTATTCTATATTATAATATTAACGTATTACTATAGGAAACATCGATTCAAATAAACACATAAGGCACATTACTGATAAACTTATATTCCTTATTAGTAATAAGTTTCAAGATTATCTATATATTGTGGAATATATTTTCCACAATATATTTTCTTTATATTGTGGAAATCTGACCGTTATGGCAACACTTGAATTAATTCTTGCCAAAGCGATCGTCAAGTCAATCCGGCTACGTCACAGTCTTTGTGTGTCAATGTTGATCATTAAAATGTTATCTCTCGTCACCACTAAAACTTTAATCATTTTTAACTTAGATGAACCACAACCCAGCTAGTTTTTAACTGCGGCGTCTTTTAAGTACTTTGTTAACATTTTATTCAAAGAAATAATTTCATTATACTAATTATAACTATAATTAAACTTCAAAAATATTTAGAAATTCAAAAGCCATCATAATACTTTAAAATGGTCACCTTAATAAATTCTGCCCACTGTCTTCGAGATCGCTAATCAAGACTGCCGATTAAGTGACTTACACACGGGACGATCCGACATAAGATTATTGCGACAATTCGCGAAATTTGTTCGATTGTCTTATAATTTGTTGAGCTTTGTCCTAGGTCATTTGTTGACACATTTTCACATCTCACACATTTAGTTGAGTAAATTATTCATATTCAAAAGTATCTTACTTTCACACTTTTTCAATTCTTGGCATTCACCTGATAACATCCCTCAGAAAAGAGTTACTATGCAAAGGTTGCGTCTGTGTATGCTGAATTTAGAATGTACATAAATAAAATTATATTTATAAGTGAAGCGATCTAATATTGAATAATTATTTATTGTTGATAGACATTTGGCCACTCTTTAGCATTTAAACAGTCTATTGAATGTATGGTTTCATAGTAATAGAGTAAATGCTAATGTAGAGATAACATTAGATACTATAAAGATAATTGTATTTGATTTTATTTAACTACATTAGTTTATCATTATATTATAGAGATATATAAGACATTTTGTATTTATATATGTATTTAAATAGGCCTTGCTCATTGATTGCCACACATCTGTTAGTACTATCCTCGTATCTGACTTATTTTAGTATTTTATTTGTTACCCCTGTTATCTAATAGACATATTAATGCTTTAATATCTTATCAATATAGTATTTCAAAATTCGTTTCAGTCGATTGATGTGTTGAGGCGTGAAATCAAAACAGATAAAATACCAAAATACACATTTACAACTATTTAATTTATCTATTAAACAATTAACGTGTTAAACAGAGGTAGGGCCGCGATGCAATTCATTTCTAAGTGTAGGTGGCTATAAATAAATCGGCTCTACCGGGTAAGAACCCTCACAACGTAAAATAGCGGCATAACGCTGCTGTGTTTCGACTGATGAGTGTAGGTAATCAGACTCCCAATGTGACGAGGATTCCATCTTAGTCCTCACCCTATGATTTCTTAACGAAGATGAATGTGGGTGTCATGGGCCTTAGGAATCACTTACCATCAAGCGTACTGTATGCACGTTTGTTACACTATAAAAAAAATATTTTACTATTAATATATACTATTTTTTTTTGCTTTTTAATTTAGGCAATGTCAGAACCTACTTTAAATGCATAATCCCTTCTACCTATTTTTTAAAGAGTAGCTATAAATAAATTCCAAGCCCTTTCTAAACGAAAACTAAAAGTCCTTAGGAAATATTTATTCCTAGTATTAACGTTCAATCAATTAATAATACACCAAAACACCATGAATAAAAGTAAAATAAACAATCGTTCAGTTCGTTCAACCGATATCGGACGGGCGAATTAAATCATGTCGTCTCTATGGAGTGTAAGAATGACTCACCGCTGGCGTTTCGCCGTTTCGCGCGACGCTAGTTTTGGTTGTCTTGCGGCTTGAGTTAGTTGTAGTTTGTACTTCGAAGGCGGATGATTGTCATGGCGTAATAAGTAATATCGAAGTTTTTCACTTCACACTTTCACTATTTATTAGATTTTGTTAACAGAAAACTTTTCAAATTTAAATCGAAGTGGTTTTTCGAGTATTTAATATACTTTCCGTGATAAAACTTGCAATAACGTTCTAACGAGTTTCGTGTGAAAAGTTGAATGTTTTTATTGCGAATTGTTTCAAACTGTGTTTAGAAACTTTACGCACCTGTTTAGTGTAACGGATTTGTACACTCACGCCCGCTGGACCGGTTTTTGTAAGTATATACAAAGTAAAAGTACTTAAATTTATTTGCCATCGCACTACTTGAGGTTTTTAATGTTTTTTTTTAATAAAACTGTCTTGAAATTTTTGGATAAAAATATTAAAGCCAGTAATTATTTTGAAATACGTTAACTACAGCAATAAGTTTTACATTGAACAATTTGAGTGAATGAATAGCTATAATTTTTTTGTATGGAAAATGAATCACGATCAGGTAATGCATTAATTCCGTTTACTTTTATTGTAATATTTTTTCTTTATCATATTTTATCGGTCATCGTAACTCTTACACCTATTTGTTGTTATTATAAACTATCAGCAGTAAATAATAGATCATATTTTTTATTTAATCATAATGTTATATGTAAGTTTTTTCTTTCTTTTTTATATTTTCAAAGCAAGTGCTTGACCACGATCCCACCTGATGTTAAGCGGAAATGCAGTCCTGGATGGTAAGGCGCACTAGCTCAGTAAATGCCTATTCACTCTACTCTTTATTATTACAAAAATAAAATGTTATATATGATACTCATATATAACATTTTTTTTTTTTATGTTCCCACTTCATAATATCGAACGCCATCATGCGTTCGATATTATGAATTAAAGATGTTATGATATTATGCGTTAAATAAAATTAATAGTGCACAAATCGTCTCAGCAGCTCTGTATTCTTGTGGCTGTTAACATACCGATCACCATTATATATAATTTAACTTCTTGTAATAAAATACTAATATCAGATTGAAGAAAAAAATTAAGGGACAAAAAAGCACGCATCAAGGTCCTTGAACTTAATTCTTACCCCTCCCCCCCATACCCAGTCTCAAAAAAGTGTTACCGAGTTTCGTGCTGCGACTATATTAACGGATTTCGCCGAAGGTTCGCGTTATCGCTATAAGTGGGACCAGAACATTCTTGAGTTCTCTTCGTTGACGCGTACCTTCACGCAAACTCGAATGCGCGAACTTCGTTGTCGCTATAGTTATAATTAAGAACTCGGCGAGGATATTTTTTATCGTAATAATTTACATGTAATATAAATGTAAATATTACCACAAAGTTCCTGTATAATTTTGCCACATTATTTTGTCTTAACTCGACTTGCGCTGTAGTAAAATCTCTACTGCTGAAAACTCCAGGGAAAACGGAGACTTTTGTAGAGATTCGCCACGAACTATCGATAATTTAGGGCATTATAAGATCGACAACGAAGTTCTCGAAGCATTATGGAATTCGAAAAAGGACTCTCTGGAAACATGCTACTTTAAAATTTTCGACACTTCATTTATTTTTTTATTTTAGCGTCTTAAAAAATTGCGCGTCGCTATTACAAAGAATTGAACTTGAAATTTTCGTTAAGGAAAGCTTCTTGAAGGTCCCTTAGTCGTATCGGTTCAGAAATGCCGCTGGAGAAAGCTGATCCCACAAAGTAGTTGTGAGTGGCTGAAAATTTCGCGTAAAGCACACAGTGGTAGAATGCCAACCATCGAGATGATGAGGATGAAATTACCTTTATATTATTATTAATATTTTTTAATTATTAAAAACTTATGTCCACAACTCGTTTGACTATATCAAAAAACAAAAACTCTATATTAAAAAAAATACATTTTTACACTTGTTACAAAATAATGTTATAAATATTAATAACAGGCTTTATAACGGTGTACAAAACACGTCACTAACAACTTTATTATTAAAAACACATAAATAAACATGAAATACGTATGTTATGTTATATACCTTTATTTTTTGTTTTATCTGCGATGTTAAAAGCTAACAGGTCACATAATATCTGTAGTCTAAAATTGAGTGACATTCATCCTCGATAAGAAATCATTATGCAGATGCGTTATTTGGTATCTGGTATTCCGGAAAACTTGCTCTTATCTCGACTGAGCCGATCTATTATTTTTCAGCTACTCTATAAATGCGACGTGACACTACCACATAGAATTGAACTTGAAATTTTCGCTCAATGATTTTATACGAACTTGTAGCTGTAGTTAAGTCAACAAGAGACTACAATTGGCATTTGAAACCATTTAGGTAAAGCGATCGCGTCAACAAAAATATCTAGTCAATATCAACATTAAAAACGTTGCCTGGAAGATATCGCTTTCAAAGCGATAAGATGTCTATTGAACGTATGGACTTGTTTTTTTTTAAATAAAAAGTGGCAAACGAGCAAGCAGCTCACCTTATGTTAAGTGATTAACGCCGCTCATGAACATCAGCAACACCAACTTTAAGAAAGGTCGTTAAGGAAAGCTTCTTGAAGGTCCCTTAGTCGTATCGGTTCAGAAATGCCGCTGGAGAAAGCTGATCCCACAAAGTAGTTGTGAGTGGCTGAAAATTTCGCGTAAAGCACACAGTGGTAGAATGCCAACCATCGAGATGATGAGGATGAAATTACCTTTATATTATTATTAATATTTTTTAATTATTAAAAACTTATGTCCACAACTCGTTTGACTATATCAAAAAACAAAAACTCTATATTAAAAAAAATACATTTTTACACTTGTTACAAAATAATGTTATAAATATTAATAACAGGCTTTATAACGGTGTACAAAACACGTCACTAACAACTTTATTATTAAAAACACATAAATAAACATGAAATACGTATGTTATGTTATATACCTTTATTTTTTTGTTTTTATCTGCGATGTTAAAAGCTAACAGGTCACATAATATCTGTAGTCTAAAATTGAGTGACATTCATCCTCGATAAGAAATCATTATGCAGATGCGTTATTTGGTATCTGGTATTCCGGAAAACTTGCTCTTATCTCGACTGAGCCGATCTATTATTTTTTCAGCTACTCTATAAATGCGACGTGACACTACCACATAAATATAACCACTATAAATACAGCTCAAATAAGCTAAGAAAAATATGTTTTGTTATTACCTCTTCATTTATTTGCTTCCATTCATATATTATAAGATAATCAAAAATTTTAAAGCGACGCCGTGAACACGCAATTTCCGCCATCTTGCGTCACCAAATAAGTAATAATAACATTTAGTTTCCCATCATAGAATAATAATTTCCCGCGCTTTTAAACATTCTGACAGTTCAACTAAATTGTGACTTATACACAGATAATATAATCAATTCCTGTTAGTATGAGTTATAAGATATAAAGCTAGTATAAACAAATTTTTGTAGTCGTTACGGCCAAGGCAGTCCAAATCTTGATTAAATCGAGCCGAGGTTTGGTTCGGCCCTCTCTTTACGGCGGGTATATGTGGTAAATCAATTCAGAAATACATGTCGTTCGCCTTTGATACTGTTTACTTCCTCTTCCGTTATATTACCGCAACATATCACACGACACCTTGGTTTATGATCGTAGAAATTTAGTCTATGGATGTTTTTTTATGGAAAGCGTTTGACAAATTATCACACAGTTCACCTGGTGATAATCCATTCAGTTGCCTTGATAAACAATCATACTGTTTCCGTCACGTTTGAGGAATAAGATGAAATGGTTTGTCACCAGTAATAAGGTGTTTGGTTTCTTACACTAACGTGGAAAGTGGACGGTATGGGCGGCACTTCACTTGATGGTCGATGAGGAATCAGACTGCAGATGCACTGCCATCCCTGAGGATTGCCATCACAGCAGCGTTGATGCTGCTTCTTTCCGCGGGTATTGTATGAGGGCGTGGTCCTTCCCCGGTCCTACCCACTCATATTGCAACTAGATTTCCCATATAATTTATTAGCGATTACTTGATATCCAAAGTCAAAATTTTATCACGCTTTAATTTTTTATTTCATAAATTGTAATTTTTTTCATAACAGGTAAACTGATAGAAACATAAAAATACTCAGTGTTAACCCATTCAAAATATTTCCAGGTATTGTCAGATAAAGGAATCAATTTTTATCAACACTTGTAACGCGAGCACACTTTTTTTTTTATTAGGAAAATTCGCGATGAAATATAGGGCACTATTGACAATGTTCCGTTTCATCTTTACTTCGAAACTGTTATAATCAAATACCCTTCAATTTGACGACGTAAATAATTAAATTAAGCTCCTGAAGTATATTTTTTTATCACAAAAGAGGATATAGTTCACCTAATGGCAACAAGGAATCATAATGCAGATGCGTTGTCACCCTTGAGGATTGAGTTGGAATGCCTCGTCACCAGTAATATAGATCTCCGGATCCCTACACTCACTAGACGAAAGACAGTAGCATTATGGTGCTATTTTACGCTGGTATTCTGTGAGGGCGTGGTCCTACCACGGTCGTACTGACCCATTCATTCTGCAGCTAGAAACAAACCGCAGAACAAAGTTAGTCCAATGCTGACATACATCACACCAAAGTTAACATATAACGACTTTTATTTATATATTTATATTAAAGTTTATTGTTTAAACCCTGCAAATATTGGTACAAAGGCCGGACTTAACGCCATATTCCATTTTTAATCATTAAGTGTTATAATATTCCACAAAATTACGTTTAACTTAGTGGCCTGCATATGCATTTAGTCTCATGTCAATAAATTACGCGGTATTCGTAAAATGCCGTTAAACGTTACGAAATAAGCGCATTAAGACGCGGCCACACCTATGTCAAGTGTTTACGCAATAAATAAAGGCGTTCACACATTAGTGTGGTCCCAGCATAAGGGAGTGTTTCCTTCCTCGCAAGACATCCACATTAGCTCGATAAGGAACTATAGTCATCACTTCTGAAGACTAAAATAGACTTCCTCGTCACAAGTAATAAGGTCGCCAGTTTCTGTACATAAAACCATATACATATTTAATACAGAAAACCAGCGTACTGGTATTCTGCGAAAGATATACCGAAGCTATCTCAGACTATAAGCGAGATCAAAAATACTTATTTTTATATTTATTTATTTTATATAATGTTTATGATAGAGTCAGTTCCTCGGACTTTTACTATGGTGGCTTTAAATATAGAATTGCATGTACTTGTTACTTCTTACTAGAGGTCTCTTCGAAAACCGTGTAACCTTGCAACGTCAAAAATATATGATTTAGTACTCTGTACATGTATTAAACTCTGATAATTTCTATTCTCATCCTATTTTATTGGATTTAAAAAAATATATATATTTCCTTAATAAATAGTTCAGTAACTATTATTTTGTTTTATTCGACTTACAAAACAATCTGATATACCTAGAGGACGTCAACAAAAATCCGTTGCAGCGCACTCAACGCCTGTAGACAAAAAAAATCATAAATGTATACAATACAAATCTAATTCCTTGGCAGGAAAACGAATCCAGAGCCACGATTGTAGCCACTCACTATTGTCGTGTAATTTGTCTTGGTAGTGGAGACAGAAAAAAAAATTGCGGTGCAATTCGTTATAGCTCTATAGTAAAGCATGAAGGTCCGCATTGTCACGGCGTTTGCGCGCCGACTAGATACGTCAATGACATAGCTTTTGGCGGGAACAATAACGATCAGTTTAAAAACATTTAATGTTACCAAACCAACAAATATGTACCTCGACAAATAGCTTAAAAGCCAATGTATGCAATTCTACAATAAAATTCCAAGCGACATTCAGGAGTAAAGTTTAAATCAATTCAAAGTTACAATTAAACGTATACTATAAATCAAGGACTTATGCACAATATCAGTTTATATGAAAGATAGAAATACTTGGTATTTTATTTAAATTATTGAGCTAATAAACTAATAACTAATTATATTATTTCGTATAGAATTTAACATTTAAAATTCTTAACAGAGTTTAAAAAGAGTACCAACCGACAATTAGTTTTTTTTTCAATTCGGCGATTACAAAGAATTATATGGAAGTGTATATTTTTTAAGTTTAACAAGAGGACAGTGACAAAATGTTGAATGAACCGTCAAGGTGGTGACCGCGTATTATGCAACCTTCAACATTTTACTGGTAACGCTTTGTCTAATGGACATTTGTTGCATTACATATTGTACAATTGAAATATTTATGCAAATAGCAAGTGAGTCTGATACATAATCACTCGACACATTTTGTATAGAAAATATTAATTATACATTCCTTATGTATTCTTTAGCTTATCTAATTTCATATGTACATTTTATATGTACGTTTTTTTTTAATCATACTAGGGACAACTGAGTACACATTTAACTGTATGCTAAGTTATATTGTAGCCCATATGCCATCCACGCCATCTTGGATCAATGTGTCTATTTAAACGAGGACGCAGCTCACTTGACGGTCTCCGACGTTATGGATGTATGTCATGAACTAAACCCCATGTATACCCTGCCAAAAGTTTAAGACCGCATATAAACAACATCATTATCCATCAATTGTAATAAAATCCCATAGGATAAATAAAAAAAATGCACATCTGCATATTCTATTGATATTATCGAATATTTAAAGAAGTCATTTTTTTGTTTACTTTCAAGTTATTGGACAATAAACATCTATTTTTTCAAACACCGACAAACGGTCCGCTAGAGCCAAATGGTAGAGTCGTAATAATATTTTTATAATGTCCTCATTACTAATTACTTTTGTTACGTATTGGTCAATAATAAGGATTATTTAGCTCCTGAACACACGTGTTTCTGACTAATTATTACACGAGTTTACTTGGGTTTGTTCACAAACAATCTCAATTAGTCTAAACTTGTGGTTTCTACAGTGAAGATGTCATAAAATGGGAAAAGCTTGAGAAATTAACAGTGAAATGCGTTCTGCCATCGTTGTTTTACATAATGAATGCAAATCCGAATGTGAGATTGCTTCACAAATGAAGTTATCGAAGACTTGTGTTCATGGCACAATAACTCGGTACAGGGAGGCAGGCAGTTTTCAAGACCGTCCACGCTCGGGAAGGCCGAGACGTGACCACGTCTAGTGAAGATAATTTCATTGTTGTTACTAGCAAGCGAAATAGACGCTTAACAACACCAGATTTCCGCGTTGAAGTAAACAAAACCCGAATTAAATCCTTATCATTGACAACAGTAAAACGGCGACTGAGAGATGCGAAGTTGTATGGTCGCGTTGCCGTTCGAAGAAATACCGCAAAACAGGATTAAACGGTTGCAGGGGCTCTTGCCCATCGAGATTGGACTGAAGAAGATTTTAATAAAGTGTTTTGGACCGATGAATCCAAGTTTGAACTATTCGGTTCAAAACATAGTATTTACGTTCGACGCAGTGCCCAAGAAAAGATGATGTCGGATTGTGTAGTCCCAACAATCAAGCGCGGTGGTGGCTCAATTATGGTCTGGGGTTGCTTCTCTAGCCAAGGAACTGGTGATTTGATTAAAATTGAACTTTTGTGGGAAGAGCTTGATAGGAACGTCCGTAATCGTGGCCCATCCTCGCGAGAAGAAATGTGGAATGCTTTATGCGAAATTGGAAACAACATATCACAAGACACCATTCGAAAATTGATTGCCCGTTTGCCGAGACTTGTGAAAAAGAAAAATGTAAAGGAGGATTTTTTGATGAAAAACCAATTTTGTTAACTATGGCCTTTTTTTGCATGGACTGTTAATATTTCTTTTCCGCCCGGACCGTTTCTGGTCTTTTTTGTGATAAGTGATTGTTTAATTCCCGTTTGTTTATGTAATCACTTAGCGTAGCCGAAAAGCGATATTTGCGAAAACAATTGAAGCAATGGACGGATGAATTGCAATTATCTTAACGACTTGCCCAATTGGTGGCGTAATTCAGTAAGGTGTGTTTGGATTTGACCACTTTGCCTAATTGCCTAGGATGGTCTTTGGACATTGATAGTAGATTGATTGTATCTGGCCTTTGAAATGCTAATTATAAAAGATTAAATTTACGCGAGCCGTCGTAGCTTAGTGCTTTTATTTTGTCAACGATGAACGAACAGCGTATATACCTAGATATAACATAGGTTTTCTTAAGTCCTTGATTGATAATAAGCATTAAATTACAACTCTGTAAGAACGTTGAGACCTCGGTGTACTCCGCAGTGATATCATCAAGAGTCGATGACACTGCTCCATTGTTGTGTGTTACGGTATGTGGATGTACTGTCGTGTGCAACGGTCAAATTTGTATTTTTAAATAAAACAACACGGATCGTATATTACGCGAACACTTCGACTTCAATGAAGTGGATTTTTTTAAATAAATTTATTGATATTAGGTGTTAAAAGCGAAATCAACTAGTGTTGATCCTACCGAACCAAAAAAGAATCGAGGAAATCTACTCGGAGACAGAAAAAATCGATATATTATAGGTACGTACATGGAAAAATTACGTATCGAATCTTGAATGGCTTTCTATCAGAAGTATATTTCAACAAATAAAATAAAATAATACAACAAAAATATACATAATATATAATAATTCCTTATTACAAATAATGTACATATATATATATATATATATAAATATATATATATATATATATATATATATATATATATATATATATATATATATATATAATATAGTTTGTAAACACTTTTAAACACGATTGTACATGTACAGCCTTCATTTCGCTTGCTTTCCGCATGGTTTTTCCCCATACATCTAATCCAACCTGTTCACCATACTTAAATATTACTAAATTAATTATGTGGGGACGTTCTTTTCACATTACATTGCTTTTATTGTCTATAACGCAAAGTCGTTAACGTTCGATTAAAATATATTTTGTAATAATGAGCCTATTGCTTACTTAAAAGTTAAAATAATATCAAATCTACAAAAAATTAAGATATATTATAATTATTATATAATAATTATAATTTGAAAATTTTTTTATTTTTATTTATTTATTTAAACTTTATTGGTCACACCTTACAAAAAGGGATACAAAAGGCGGCTTACTGCCGTAAGGCATTCTCTAGCAGTTAACCCGTGGCGTGGAGTGTGGAGAGACATTGTGGTAGGTGTAGTGCATACATTGTAAAAAAATAAATAATACCTTAAATGTACAAAAAATATATATTATAATAAGGAATTAGAAATAATTCGACTAATAAAAAAAATATAATAAATATATAAATAAAAAATTAACTATTTCATTGATAGATATTTAATAATATATGTATCTGTCAATGAATAAATTTAATAATCTATTAATGATCTCGATGTTAAATCCTTATTATTAAATGGACCTAAGTACGAGAAGTAACCATTTAGTTTTTTTTTGTGTGAGAATTGCTGTTGGTCCAGAGACGACGACGACAACAGAGGGGAGCGATAACACGATCCGAGGGCCCCTCATACGGTGGTACGAACACGGAGGACAGGTCGACTTTTAAAAGCGGCCTAGAACACGAGTAAATCGCGTGTAAGCCGCTGTGGTAACCATATTGAGTGAACAAATTCATCTACGCCTAACATACCAATAGCAAAAGAGACATAATATTTTTGTCCTTTTCCTCGATTTTCAGCCAGTCTATAATCTATGATAATGTTGAATTTATATAATACTTTATATAGCCTATAAATACCACTGATGTATTGTATATAAAAAAAATATTTTTATCACTAACCAGTGAAAGTTAAGTGGGGTATAAAATCAATATACTTAGTCGTAAAATGATGCGTGAAATTCTTCGTATTATAAATACTTTCCGATGCAAAATCGAGATATTCGCGATTCAGAGTGGATCAGCAGATGTCAAAAATATGAGGCAAAAATCAGGACACCTGGCAACATTAACTGTTACCCAATTTAAAAAATGTATTTAAAAGGTTGATAGCAGAATTAGATTATAATATTATAATATCGACTTCAGTCTCATAGGAAAATTGAAGAAGTTCCATTGTAATAAGAAATCATAGGTAAGGGAGACCTGCTGACGAGGCATTCCATATTAATCCTCAGTTTTACAACACATCTGGTTTACAGTTCCTTATTGTAGGTGAATGTGTGTACTAGCGCAATCTGTGAGCTCATCACCCTCAAAACAATAAGAAAAAGAACTATACTAAAGTATTTTTTATTTGTGTCTCCGCCTGGTTGTTCAACCAAATAAATGAATAAAATACCATAAATATATAATAATACATATATATATACAATAAAACTCGAATTAGGGCAAAAGGGAGAGAAACCTGCGGACTATATTAGCGGTGTCGAGGAGCAACGCCTTCTGCATTTGACCTCGGAACTGCCCATCCCCGAAAACCAAACGCCTCGAGTGATTCTCGGCTTGGGATTAACTCGTTTGCAGATATAGAATATTATACAGGAATAGTTTCGGTCAGCATATCACCCCACAGGTCACCCTGTGTGCCAGGTCCAGATATTTTATCTTTCACTAGGGATAATTGAAGAATGATAAAAAAGATAATTATACTTCTGGAAAATACATAAGCAAACTATTATAAAACCATTAACGCCTACACTACATTGATCAATTATCATTGACGTCACAATAAAGATTGAGCAATAGACTATCGTGTAAGGTATGAATAGGTCGTCTCGACCGGACTCGGTGAATTAGTAGTATAATGCTCCTCTGTTTTAATTAGTGTAAGCTGGTCACCCTATTACATGTAACGAGGTATTCCATCTCAGTGTGACAACGCATGCATCATGAAAACTTATTGGGATTTTTTTTTTCGGGCTGAAGGCCACTGTTAGCCCGAGGGCTTTTACAGTTTCACCAGGTTGAGAGGTGACCGAGCGCTAATGGCGGCACTCAGTCGAGACCTCTATATATAGGTAACCAGCACAAGGGCTCCCGAGAGGGAGCCTCGGCTTAGACCGTCACCCTGTTTCACGAGAGCATCTGACTCGAGGGTGCCCAAGAGGGCCGAACCTCAGCTATTATTATAAGCTATCTGTACCACCACTTCGGAATGCGTGGGCGCTGGAGAAGAAGTGGCGCAAGAAACTCCAGCGACGCTTCTATCTGTATGGACTGGGGCTTTGAATTGGGGGATTGAATGTAAGATGTTGGCAACTTTCTTACAGTTTTTTTTTAATTATTTTCGGCACGTCATTAAATCTTTTTGCCATACTGTTTAAGATTTGGGATGTTATGTTATACCGGAGTCTATGTTTTAGTTATTTTGTTTGAGTTTCTTTTAAGTTGATTTCAACCTCTTTTGATCTCTTTCACAGTGATGCATAATTGACATCATGATTGGTGGTAGACTATTAATTAACATTTTCTAATTATTTCAATAGTCAAAGCTTGCCAGGCTTTTGACTTACCTTTTTGTCTGTTTTGTAGTTCGCGACATAAAGAGGTTTGACAAACAATGGGTTGACTACTTCGTTGGTACATAGTTCTATTAGAAACGTTCATCGTTCGTTCGTTCAAACATCCGTTCGATCGTTTGTTTCAATACACGTAAATAATAATAGTATATTCCCACGACCGAGTTTATCTTCTCGATCAAGTAAGCTTGTTCAATAGATTTTTTAATAAGAATCCCGTCATTGTTTTCTTAAGTCTATTTTTTAAAGAGTGAGTAGTTAGTTATGTATTAGATAAAACTGTAGAGATCGCTGGACCAACAGCAATACTCAAACACAAATAAAAAAGAAAAAAAGAAAAGTTATGAATTTCAATTTAGTTTTATTAAAATAAATATAACCATACATCATGGGGAAATAATCTTATAGCGATATTGAGATATCTGTTCTTAGTACATATTGTATCAAGTCGCATGTGATTTTACATACTAGTGCTACAATAAATTTGGGCCTGATTGGAGCCTTGGTAGTTTAAACGTATGAAAAAAGTACTTATACAATTTTTATTATAATTATAGTTAGTGAAGGGGTCGCGAGGCTTTTTACTTACCTCTTTGGCATTTTCGTGCTACAAATGGTTAAGTAATACGGAGAAAATGCTGTTTATGGTAAAATTAAAAACTAGTCTGACATAAAGTTTTATTAAGCACATCGTGATTTGGACAATAATAAATCAAAATGACAAAAATCAAGATAAAGTGACAACAGTTGCCCTAATGTAACGTTTACTTGGACACGGAGTTAAAATTTCATGGTACACGAGCAAACAGTCCGATTTAATTCTTAATTGTAATTTTAAGTGTTGATTTACCACTTGTGGGCAGTGATGAAACACTTCGTGAGAAAACTGGGACATATGTGAAAAAATATTTAAAGACATTTGAAGTCCGCCTATCCGCTGTGGGGCTAAAGAGGAGCCGTAAATCCAGCAATGGATTTATATATTTGTAGGCTGTTAATTACCAAGAGCAACATCGCAGCTAAATAGCCCACAGCTTGAAAACAAGGATGGACAAAAAATATTACGTTGGCAACCCTGAGACCTTGAATATCTATGCGTCGTTACCAGTAATTGAATCCTCGCCTCCCACAAGTAGCCAAACGAGACAGTAGCATTATCGTGATCCCTATTCGTAGACCGTTATCGTTGGTGATGAGATATTTCGTCATATTTCTCAATGGTGAGGACGCATTATTATTCCTTATTGGGTATGAAACACAGCGTTATGTTTATATCCTATCAGGGTGTGGTCCTACCACAGACCTACGCTAGTAAATAGATAATAAACTACAGCTTATATGATTATGATGATATTAATTTATCCCTAATGGGAAAGGCAAAGGACATTAGTCCATACAGCCAGGTCTTGTTCGTATGATGGTTGGTCTGAAACTCACTACAGCTTATACTATTAACCTACATGCCGTTTGATATCGACATTAGAAATATTAAAAAAAAACATTGAAAAAAAAAAAATAGAAAAATAATTAACAATAGTGATAATATATTTTTCGACTTAATAATTGGTTGGTGTTTAAGTGATAATATATTATCTTTTTTATATGTTTAGTATTTTTTATTCTTATACCTTACTATGAGCTTGATCTTTTTTTTGGTTTATTTTTGGTCCTTTTCTTAAATTTTATATATATATTTTGTATAGCATTAACAAAATAATTTAAAAAAAATAAACTCTTTCATATTACGATAACTATTTTTAATATTCATTAGAGGCGCACACATGCAATTTAAAATAGTTTTTTGAGTAGCTTAGTCTTAGTATACGAGTCTTTTTTTATTAGCTAGGAGATTATTTTTATATATATATTATAATTATGCTAGGAGATGGTTGCCCCATGCCCCACAGAATGCCATCCTGATCCATAATATTCCAATTTAGTATTAATTATTTCCCGCCATTATATTTGTTTTTATAAATGACAAAATGGCGTCTATGGTCACTAGTACAAAAATGGCTGCTCGTAGCCAGTTCACCTTGAACTCAATCACGCGAATGGTTTTGTACTGCTGGTAAAACTGACTATAAGGTCTTGAGAGTTGGCAAGGAATGAATACGTTAACTCATTACGACTGCATCATTAAAAACATCTTCAAGACCCAAATACGAACCAGAGAATACGCTACGATACTCGGTTTTCATAGACAATAATTGATATCATATGAATTATTGTCGTCTAATACAGCTCTAGCACTCCGGGTACTGTATTAAAAAAAAAAGTGTCCCCACACTCACAAAACGAAACACGTCAAACTCATAATGCTAATTTAACGTTGGTGTTCTATGAGGTCGTGGTCTTTCTCCGATGGAACCCACCCATACATGCCGCAGCTAAATACAAGCTGTAGTATTGCTCCACCTTTATAGATCTAATTTCTTTGACCTGTGTACCCTGGTGAAGTGGAACTACCACCTTAAGATAATCAGATTAGACTACACCAATGTTCACTAAGCCGACGTCGAATATCAACAAACTTCATTTGCTTTCTCAACAACCTTACTGCGTTACGCAAAATATTTACATAAACAATACGCAGAGAAAGTACAAGGCCTAACTGATTACGTACGAAACTATTCGACCAGCATTTCTTCACATAGCACGCGAAACCGTAACTCTTACCGCATGTACCTCAAAAAATTGTAAGTAAATATAGTTCTCAATTATTATTTTCTTGTTAGTACACCATTTTTTTTTTTTTTCAATGTCTTTTTTTTCAAAATCTATCTATCCTGTATCCGATGTTAGGAATGCTGGAAGATATGTTTTTTTATTTATATATATATATAACGAATGCTATCAGTACTATAATTACTAACACCCGTTAACCACTCCAACTAAGCCTAAACGATGATATGGTCTGGTTGGATAGTGAACTAACTCTAGCAAATTATTTTAAGCTTATTTGGAGTGTATAAACGTAATTATATAATTATATATAATTCCGTTATATTAATAATAACTAGTAATAATAGTATTAATAAATAGTTATTGACCAACCCAGGCAGAAATAGAAAAAAATACCCCAACAATAATAGCACTAATAATATACATTTTTACAAACATACACGCACTAAATGTCCTCATATAAAATATAATAGTAAGAAAAAACCGTAGTAAAAATTTGGCAACCTATTCCATTCGTTGCGTTCTGAGAAGTTTGAGAACATGAGAATTTTAAAAATATTTTTAGTACTTATTTTCCTTATGTCAACGGGAAAAATAACAAAGGTGTGTAGCGTGCAATCTAAAAAAATACAAATTTATCTTCGTTAGATTAAATTCAACTTTATTTACGTAAACATAAGACTTAAATTGGTATAGCGAAATAAAAGCAAATTCCTTTTAACCTTCGGAGTATGTTTTCATTTCACTATACCAATTTAAACCGTTTATCAAGAAAGATTAGGTTGAATATCAATTATCACTATATATCGCTTGCTTGACTTAGAAGACGATTAAATAGAAATTGTACCATCATGCGAGAAACGAATGGAAGATAAATTAAATAGTTTATTATAATTTGCATGTGGTCTGTGGTCCGAGAATAATAATTATAATAATTTATTTCAATCTTTTATACTTTGTTTTTTTATTTCATATTTTGTTAGTAAATATACACTTAATATTTAATGTTGCCAACATTTAAAATATATAATTATTAAAATTGATTTATTTTATATATTACTTATAAAAAAGGGCTGTTGTAGCAAGAATTTTATTGGAGAGATGCATGCTTTCGCATGATGTGGATGACTTCAAGATTACTAATGAATATCCATTTTTTTTTATTATTATTATCAATACAATTTATTAAATAAATAATTAATAAAATACATATATTTAACGCAATATAAACCGCATTGGTTTGTCACTAGCGCTAAAGTGACCGTCTTGCGTATTTAAGTAATGTTTTACCTTACGCTTAATGTTTTTTTCGAGTTATACATTTTATGAAACCTGGGGGTAGTTCATTAATTATTCTAGGCACGATGTATTTGCTAAGATAGTAAGTACATCAACAACGTCCACGTCCCCAATTAATACCAGGTGGTATCGGGAGATGTATTCTTGATAAAAAAATCTTTTCCCCCATCGTTGTTTTATGGCGTTTTAATTATAATTTTAACTTTATTAATTTGGTAATATTATTGGATATCTGTTTCTGTCAATGTCACAAATTTAAATTTCAATTGTCATTTTTTTATCTTTTATTTTTATAGTATTAATTGTATAGTGTATAAACTGGTTTTCTGTGCATGTGGTGTTCGCTAATAATTGTGCGTCACATATGTAGTAATTGTGATAATAATAACATATTTTTCATATATAAGGTTTTATGTGAACGCACGTAAGTGAACTGTTTATAAAAAAAATTAGTATTGTTCTATTTTAACAGTAATATAATAAATTCCAACACACACTCGTACGCTTTCTTTTCGCTGACCTTGTAACGAGAACCGGTTCTGAAAGTCTTCTCGTATTCCTCCCATGTCTTCACTTGGCTCGCTCTTGGTGTATGATAGAACTAAAAGATACAGGTATATTCAGTACTAATATTATAAGAAAGTTATAGCGATGAGATAACAACATTGATCTTTATTTATTTTTTATTTATTTGCGCAAATAAAACAAACAGACGACGACAGAGAATTCTGACAGTGGTTAAGCTACACTGCAGTTTGTTTCTAGCTGCATCATTAGAGGTGAAAAACGACCTACTTCGATACTAAAGTTGTTTCTATTAAAGTTTTTTAATCAAAAATTAATTAATAAAAAAATGGATTGTTCGTTTAAAAATATCAAGGTCTTATCGTATACAAAAAGGATAGTGAAAGGAAAAATCTATTGTAAGGTAAAAATAACTTTCAATACTTAAGTACGGTACACACTGTAGCATTAACGACTATACCAACTCCATTTTTACCATCGTTTGCTCATTATAAAATTATGTGTGTTTGTTTGTGCGCTTATCGCAATGCCTCTGAATGGATAAGACAATATAATAAAAAAAAAGTCAAAAATCTGCGAGCCCAGAATACGATGAAGCTGTAACAGTCGCATAGGTTCACAGCATTAACATCAACAGAATTTTAAATGTGCGCATGCCCTAACAAATATCCGTTGTTATTTCATTTATCTTGTCTTACGTATACTCGATAATGTTTTTGCATATTAAGGAAAGAAAGTCTCGTTAATTAACTAGTTACCCGCCCCGGCTTTTCTCCGAGTCTTCACTTTTTACATAATGTCCCGATAATTTTGTTACGAGGTATCGAGTTTTGTCATTTTCGCCTTACGAAAACTTTAAACTTTTATCATATTTTTTTACTAGTATAAGATAAATTTAAAAAAAAACAACATATAAATATTTTTAAAAAAAATTGAATAAGTAATACTTTTATAACGACATAAAAGATATAAAGCTTTCTATTTAAAATCACGAATGATCTGTTTACATACAGCATAATAATATTGGACGTCCTAAAAAAAAATTTATTTTACGTAAATTTGACGTACATTTTTTTTCTTTGTTTTTTTTTTAACTAAAAACAATTAATTGTTTTTTTTTATTGGACTATGTATTTTATTATTATTTCATACTCCTCGCAATGTTTTTCGCCACCACCGATCAAGATAAATCCGCATTTAAATTTGTAATTAATGATTGTACTAAGTTTACTCGATTACTCCTAAAATTAAAATCAAGCACCCGGACTCTGATCTATCAGCTCTCGGTTCCACTTGGATCGGTATGAATCATTCGAAGGTCTAGAGGTATAGGCATGGAAAGGTAGTTGTTGTATTAACAGCCGAAAAAGCATGTCGCCTTGGAACGTGAGCTAATAATTCGGTCAAATGTCTAAAACGTTATCTGAGGGTCAGCTCAGCTAGACACTATCAATTTATTCACAATTGAAATTCGATCTAATCCACTTTTGCATACGGTTGAAATTGGCATAGGGAAATAAAGTTAACACCTTCGAACGTCCCAGTAATGTGAACATGTTTGTCCACTTATGGCGTAGTTGATAGAGTACTCGGTTGCTACGTTACGGATTCTGAATTCGAATCTCAGCCGAAGAACAATATTAGTGCATCATAGATTATTGATTTACATTTACAAAAATATGTCCCTAACGAACTCCCTGACAAAATATGTTACCGTTCTTCTTGCATATGCATTTCATATATCGTCCACATATCATAATGTCTCTATAAATACATTACATATATAAAGGCACTATAATATATCCTACGCAGTTGATGTCATCTGATAATCGAATGTAAAATCTACAAACTGGGAATACCCGAAATCAAAACGTTCTGCGAATAAATAACGGCAATGAAATGGGACGTATTCTATATTTGTCAATGACTTGTGTGTTGCTCAATATTCAACTCTATATGAAAGGCTTATGGTTGAATATTAATTGCAATTTATATTTCCTCATTCCACATACCATCACTTTTAATTAATGATTATTGCGTTTTTGATATAATTTCAAGGTATTGTTAATAGTCTATTGTCGAACTGTTGAACCTACATGCTGTCCTATGAACAGAATACTCAATTGTCGTTAAATATTTGAATCTTAGTAAAATTTAAAAAGTAAAGTTACATCCTAATAATATATACTACGAGGGCACATTGAAAAGTTTTGAGCCCGACCTTAAAATAAAACGATTTTTTTCTAAATGATTATTTTATTTCTCTACATAGTCTCCAGAATGATCTATACACAATTGCCATCTTGTCCCTAGCTTTAGTATTCATTCTAAAAAAAAAAGAATCTTCAATTTCATAAATATTCAGTAGCAGCTTCTTGTACCTCGATATTCGTCGAAAATTTTCGTCCTGCCATGTGTTTTTTTTAGATTGGGGAAGAGATGGTAATCAGACGGGGCCAAGTCCGGCGAATAGGGTGGATGCGGCGACAGTTCAAAGCTACAATTGTGTATTTGTGCGATTGATTTCACAACAGTATGGACAGGAGCGGCTTGTCTTGGTGGAACAAAACTTTCTTAGACAACATACCAGGCTTTTTATTGTTATTTCTTCACGCAAACGTTGTAAGTGTGTGCAATAATAGTCCGCATTTATGGTTTTACCTTTACCTTGATAAAGTAGTAAACCAAGTAGTTCTTGGTTGACAAAACGGCCAGAACAGATCCAAACAATCCTGTAATACTGTTTGGCGGGTGCGTTTGTTTTCGGCTGAAAGCAGTCTAGGTACCCATATGGCAGAGACCTTAGAAAATCCAAGATCGTTGGAAATTATGTTCTGTGCTCGTTCATAGGAAATTCCTATTGCTTTTGCTATCTCTGCAATCATTTTTATTGGTATCGTCTGTGGTAGCCGTAGGCGGCCTACCACTCCTAGGTTCATCTTGCACTGCTTCTCTGCCACGTTTGAAATCCGTTACCCATCTTTTGACAGTGGCATATGATGGAGCAGATACCCCCAAAGTCTCGTACATATCTTCATAAATTTGTTTTGGCGTTAATCCTTTTTTTTGTAAATATTTTATGGCAGAACAGTGCTCAATTTTATCTATTTCTACGGAAACCGCGAACTTCGATTGTTAAATCAATAACAAAGTTTGCAATTTTGACAGAAAAAAAACAAAAGACAGCAGAGTATAATTTAAAAAGATAACTTAAATAAATGAAATGGCTATTACGTGCCAGTATTATTTTTTCTTTTGAATTTAATAACATTTAATATAATACTACCTTAGGCTCAAAACTTTTCAATGTGTCCTCGTATATATAATTATTTTAAATATCGACATTGCTTTAATACTCGTCTAAACACTGGCCGGTAATAAATTCTATAAGATTTGTGATGCAACTACATTTATAAAAGTAAAATAGACGTCAATAACTCGATTTTTAGTACGTAGACTCGTAGGCTGTATGTATTGTAGTCCTTTGCCTTTACCATTACAAACGAAAAATTAATATTAAATAAAATTAACAATACTTCAATAATAAACATAACCATTGATAAGCGTCAATAACAATTCTTCTTGACAATCGGCTAAAAGGAATTCGAGGCTATTTAAGGAACAAAAAATAATGAGTATTATATTCCATAATTAAATAACTATTATTTAAAACTCGTAACCATAGGAATATCGATTTGAAGTCAATGCACCTATGCAATGCCATGGCATACTTTGCTGTCCTTATAAATGTCTCTCATAGAGTAATGAGTAATTTATAAACTAGCTGTGGTAGAGCTACATTGCAGTTTGTTTCTAGCTGTAGAATTAACGGGTCAGCTCGGGTGGGTTAACCATTTATTCTGCACCCGGTAGGACCACGACCTCACAGCTTTCTTCTGGTGAGTGTAGGGATCCGGAGACCATTATAACTGATGACGAGACATTCCATCTCAGTACTTTTGTGCCAACGCATCTGCATTACGATTCCTTGTCAAGATGTTTTGATTTTTATCATGGGCCACAGGAATCACTTGCCATCAGGTGTGTGCCCGTTTGTTACACCCAATGTAATGAAAAAACAGGTTGCCTTGGCAGGGGAAGGCATCACATAGCATGGTATCACATGACATCAGCTTAAAATAGAGATGCTGTGTATGAAAGGAAAACTTATTCTATAACGGTATTCTATCTTAGACGTCGGTTGACAACGTTTCTGCGTGATGATTCCTTATCGAATTAATGTGAATATTATTGTCGTCATGAATTACTTTTTAACAGTGGCAGAACAACGCTGTAGTTTTCTGACTGCAACATGAATAGATCAGGACGATCGGGGAAGGGCCTCGCCCTCACAGAATACCAGCGTAAAATAGCAGCATTATCGTATGGTGAGTATAGGGAACTGGAGCCTAGGCATTCCATCTCAGTTCTCAGGATTAAATATCTTGAATCCCTCATCACTTACCATCATGTGAACGGTGTGCTCAGTGACCGCCATTAACTAAAATCGATCGATGAAATTATTTGTGACGAGGTAATGAAGTCCTCATCAGGTTATGGGGGATTCCTATCTCAAATATTATTTTGTAAATTATTATATAACAAAAAAGAAAAAAAGAGCAACTAGTCGAGTTTCATGCCGTTTGGTCTCGCTAGCAGCTGCATTCCCAAGCAGTGGTCCTTTGAGCTATTACCTACGTATTTAATTTTTTTAATTCTTTTCATTTGATTTGATTCAAATAAAACCCTCTGCCCACCTACAGGCCATTGGGAGAGGCAGTACACCAGCGCCCATTTGCAGTGAGTCTAAGCACATTCCAGGATAGGACTCAACAACTCTCTTAGCATCCTCACTGTACAACAGCAACGCAGAACCACAATCTGTTGCTTTCGTGAGTTCAGTATAATCAACGATCAGCACGTCGTGATCATCCGCGACGGGCAGAGGATATCCCAGGCCCATTCTATAAGTCCATACTACAGGAATCACTTACCATCATGGCATATATCATATAAAAAATAAAATTTATGGCCCAAGAGCTTTGTTGTACTTTACAACTAAACTTGGCCTTTCGAACCTGATCAAGGGAGACGCCAAGTGCCTCAACACGTCAAGGTGACTTGCCTACTCGCTTGTAGCGTGAGATAGAAATATAAGAAATTATGTCAATAACTAATGTTGTGTGTATTTAGTGTTAAACAAAACACAAAACAAATGTATGCCCAAAATTAAACAAAAGTATGACTGCTATTTTTTTTTATTAACAAGCTTCTATTGTAAACCCTATGGGGGTGAGCTATGACCCTTGCGGGACCACGGATGTAGATGGATGGTGGACGGATGAAAGTATCATGGGTAATTATTTAAAATCAAATGAAATATGTGCACATGAGATTAAATAATTCAATTAATCATTCATTCACATTTTTTTTATAGCTACCCTCTACCGATTGCGTTTGTTCGCTGCCGTACAGCAAAGGTGCGTGACGGTGAGTCGTTATCATCGTACTTTGAACGTGCTCGATATGGATGGCGTTAAAAAAATCCTGACAAATAATATACCGTAATAGTGTATTTAAAATAATATTAGAAAGAGAGAAATTGTTAAAACGTATCATTCAGTAGTAACTTTTGAGCAATCAAAAAAAAAGCAAAAAAAAAAAAATTCTCCGACGACCGGACTAATATTTATATTATAAAAATGTAAATGTAAAATAATAAAAATAACAGTATATGTTACTGGATAACATAATAGTCTCTAAAAGTAAAGTAAGTAAGACTCCGCAACAGGTTTTTAGTTATGTACGAATCCCTCATTAGATGATTGTCGGGAACCATCTCCTAGCACAAGCATTTAAGCTTAGTTGGAGTAGTTAACAATTAACAAGTTAGTAATTATAGCATGATTGGCATTTTTTTAAATTGTATATTATATATCGTATTTTTATATTATTTTTTGTTTTTATTATATATTGTATTGTAGAGAGAGCGTTGTAAATGTTTCGTGTCTATGAAATATTTTTTTTTATATATATATTTCTTAGTTGTACAGGTTTTCTCATCCGGAATTAAAGCTATGTACGCCGCCACGGCTGATTTTTCAACCAATCGAAAAATATTTTCTATTAGTGTTTTCCTTAATAAAGGAAAATATTACAAGAACTAGTGCGTGGTTCAGCATTTAAAAGTGGGACCACCAGGTGTCCACTGGAGAACCGACGGTGGTCTACGTTGGCGTGAGAAAAAAAGGGGGGTTTTATTTGAAAGAAATAAGTGAGAATTGATTGGTTCCTTGTGCTGTGTGTAGATGTCAAAAAAGTAAAGTTGGATGGAATCACTTGTATGATTGGCCAACTTTACTCCTTTTTTTACTTTACTCCCAGCACAATCGTTTAATTAACCAATCAATTCTCACTGTCGGTTTCGAAAACTATTAATTCGTGGTTGGAACTCAGCCGCAAATTTCCATAGTAAGATCTAATCTTCACATTTTTCATCGGGTTTTGGGAATATGGTAGAAATGTAGCTGACCCCATGCCGGTCCACCGGAACCAGCTAAATTTCGAAAGTGGTCTATGAGAAAATAAGTCTGGGAACCTCTGCTCTAAATAAATGCCAATAACTGGAAAGCCAATCGCTCTAGACCGAGTATGTAAGTTAAGTGTTTTAAATATAAAACCTAAATGATGATGACGCTGTCCTGTCCTCCCTTTAGATAGCGATCCGAGTCGAGGTTTCGTACCTCACTATGAGGTGCCCTCGGATTGTATTATCGTCCCCTTCTGTTGTCGTCGACGTTCTTTGTCCACAGGGGTCGGAGCGCAACGGTGGTGCGGCAGCGGTCTTCGTGCTTCGCTTCGCAGCATCGTCGTTGTCTCCTTACTCGGCGGGCCTCCCGCTCGCGGGTCTATTTAGATAAAGCCGTAGAGGTCACTGGACCAACAGCAATACTCATACAAAAAAAAATTTTGACAATTCCGACTACGGCGATATCTTCTGGATATTACCAGATAATACCAATTGCGCATGACATAATAAAACAGCTAGCATTCCGACTACCACGAAGACATTAAATCGTCGCCCCCTTCCTTATTGACAAGGACACGAGACATACATAGATACAAGATGTGAATACAAACAATTTGATATGCACAAATATCTCTCATCGCTTGAGAATTAAATCCAAGACACGAGGCACCGGAGCCTGGTCCTTATACCATAACGCAACGTGACCCAAACCTCAATGAAACAAGTTAAACATAAGAACCTATATAACCTGCTTGCCTAAACATTCTGGTCACGCCCATCGACCCAGATCCAGTCAATAGTTTAACAATTAAGCAAGACTTTTGGTATATTTCGTGCGTTAATTCGCTTGACTTGAATTTAAACGAGGATCAGAATCTATTCAGTAATATATAACTAACCGTGGTTTGAGTCCATTAATTCGTTTGTCGCGTTATTTATTCTTTAATGTATAATTTTACAGTGATAGAAATGCCCTGTATATAGTTAGTATATATGCTCTGATAGTTTATAGCTGAAAGGGTCTGATGACGGGAAATGGTGAGATATATTAACCCAACTGTGTTTCGTATGATGAAAGTAAAAATCCACGGATCTAATTAAATAGGTAACGACGCATTCTTTTCGCGATCTGAAATTCTATGAAGGATTCCGAAATTATTGAAGAGCATCTTTCCTCAGCTCAGGAGGTCGTATGTGTTATTGAAATGGGTCGCAATTTTTTCAATATCTGAATATAAAAGTATCTTTTATTATATGAATGAATTTTAATTTAGTTTTATAAAATGAAATGTTACCTTGTAATAAATAACAATATAAAAAAATTAAAACAGTTTGTTGCCACATAAAAAAGAAATAATATTGTACACTATATATATATATATATATATAAATATACCTAATTACCTGATGGTAAGTGATTACTGCGGCCCATGATATCTTCGTTTATCCTTGACAAGGAATCATAATGCAGATACGTTTTCACCCTTGAGGACTGAGATGATATGCCTCGTTACCAGTAATAAGTCTCCGGATCCCTACACTCACAGCGCAATATTATGCTGATATTTTACGCTGGTATTCTGTGACAGCTTCGTTCTACCCCGGTCGTGCTGACTTATTCATTCTGCAGAATGTTATTATAATTTATAGTGAATATGTCGTAAGGCTTTTTACTTACCTTTTTGGCTTTTTCTTGGGTCGTAGATATTAAAAAAGTTGAGAAACAATGTACTACATACCTACTAAATTTCTATTATACTGAGATGTTCGAAAAGTAGGTTTTAAACAAATTTTTTTATCTTCAATAAATGACTTACTTTTAATCCATAACGAGTCTTAACCGATCGTAATAACAATTACATTTATAAGTAACAAATTAACACAGTCCTTTTGGGGAGAAGCAGTAACTATGGACCATGCATACCTTCGCCCAATGCCTAATAAAGAATTGGCATTTCATGACGTAGTAGCACCCTAAGAAAATACATACGCTCATTATGTTCCGTGAAAACAATTAGACATTTAACAGATGATTGGTAATTGACACCTTTGTTTTTCGTGACAGCCATTATATTCTTTTTTTAATAAAGCTAATGGTAACATGCATGGCCAACAGGACTATTATACCCACCAAATATAATGCGGGTGTCTTTAGGAAAGAGTTGGTACGGCTTTGGCGCGTAAAAAAATCATCCAACAGTTTCCGAACAAACGTAGTATATATGTATCTCCTATACATCGGTACTAGTTTTTTAAGTTCCTTTTTCATCCTACTGCCAAAGAGTGAACTAATATATAGGTATTACGTTTTACCGTAAATTGCTACATCTTCACTTAACACCAGATATAGTCAAGCACGGGCAGTTTAGTGAAACAGCTTTGTTAGTATGTTTAATCATAATCATAATCTTTGTTTGCAGGAATATGGGTTGTACACAGGTGTTCTAATTAACATAGTATCCGGTACATTCTACCGTAATATGCATACCAAACATTTACTCTATGTTTATACAACATTATCATTTCTAAATAATGTCATTATATCTAAAATTATGGCAATAGTCACGTCTAATTTAAACGTAAACATAATGTTAGTAATGTCCAAGTCTCGTTATTAAATAATACTTTTGATTTGTCCCCGCCCTCACTGTATATCAGGGTAAAAAGTAAAAAAACAGCAAAACATTGTATGGTAAGTGTAGAAATCCCATCTCATAACAGGTAACGTGATAGTCCATATCTGTCCGTCAAGGGTGGTCCCCTCTTGCATCTTGTATCATTTTTGAAGATGGTTACCTGTACCTCACTGACCCAACAGGCGAATTGTGTGCTTACTTAACCCTAATATGATAAAAATAATCACACCCCTATCGATTGTAATATCGATATTTTTCACCGGTAATTGTTACCGCTATTTTTGTGTTAATTTGGTACCGGCCTTAACTGAAGGTACGTAATGAACGTGGTCGCACGAGCGTAAAGGCACTTCCGTCCTTGTCTTACCGTTTCCGGTAGCACAATTATTCCGTACGAAAAAAGTAAGATGAACGATAAATATGAACATAAAGTGAACGGTAATCGTTTATCTTCCATCTCATCGGTTATTATTATAACCAAAGATATTCAGTAATAAGGTGCTCTACGAAGAACCGATGGTGGTTATGATTTAAATTCCGGATTCTTGCGGTGCGTAATACGTCAGAGGGCTTGCAATTATAGTGTTAAAGCTGTTGTCATTATCAAACTTTTTTTTTAGTATTACTTTGAGAGTAACAAACGAGCTGATAGTACACCTAAACGGTAAGTGATTCTTGCGATCCATGACATCTACATTCTTCATAATTCTTAAGGAATCATGCAGATGCGTTGTCACCCTTGAGGACTGAGTGCTAATGCCTCATCACCTGTAGTTAAGATCAACGGATCCCTACACGCACCAGACGAAACACAGCAGCATTACACTGGTAATCTGTGAGGGCGTAGTCCTACCCCGGTCGAGCTGACCCATTCTGCAGTTAGAAACAAACGGTAGTGTAGCTCTACCAATATAAAGACTACGACATTAACAACAAAATGAAAAATTTACAATAAGGTGAACTGTGTGGTTTGTTTTTCATTCCCCTGAAAAAGACCGGACCGAGTGGTGTTCCTTGAGGTAACCTTTTTACAGTGATAATACTACGTTGTCATATCAGAAGTTATTAATACTAACGTTTTTATCATTACACTCCATTATCCAAGGCAGAATATCCACCTCTGTGGTCCGCCAACAGAGCGAACAGCGATGCACTACCCTAAACCATCTGTATCGTAAACTTGCTTAGGGCGTTGATACATGTTATGGTAAGAAGAGATCGTCTTATTCATACAAAAGTATTTTTATTTTTATAATACAACAACAAAAAAGCACACAGGTCGCTTAGTACGTGACGACTGTCGCCCTTGTTCAGTACATCCATTGTAAACAAAGATTCAAGATGCACCTCCTGGACAGTATAATTGGGTCCTAAGTTTCTTACAATCACCATACAGCAATGTTTTGCATTATGAGGGGTGTGGTCCTTAAAATATTATCAAAAAAATAAAACTATTACCGAAATTTTGAATATTTTAGCTTCTGACCTCATTGGGCGACCTTTATTGGAACCATGTCATACCTTTAAATAGGTTAAGAGTGGTAAAGACCCTATCTAACAAATTCTTTTGCCCTGACCCGAATTTGGATAATTAACTATTTAATAGTCACAAGAAATGTTTCTTAGAAATGCCGCACGCGATATTCAATGTACGTTGAACTCGATACCAGACCTGAATTCATTTGTTAAGAAGCAATAAGTTACTCGTATGTTAGATGAAATATGAATGTAATAAATTTTTGTTTTCCGTCTAATGGCCGCCGTTAACTCGAGGGTTTTTACAGTTTAACCGGGTTGAGAGGTGACCGAGCGCTTATGGCGCTCAGCCGATACCTCTATTAGTGGGTACCGACTGGGGGTTAACATGATTTTGGACTGGGGGTACAGACGAAATTCGCGCGTTCACTCTATTTTACCCACATCCGAATTACTGATAAAATTATTTTAATTGGCGTGTTCGCAAAGCCACTCGTTCACACCTTTATTTATGTTAGGTGATTTGAATGGTGATTTAAAAAATCACCATTTCTGTACACAACCAAAAATTTTCATTTTCATCATCATGTATTGTGTTGAATTTTTTTATTACTCTATTAATGAAATGATATTTTAACACAAGCTGCTGCTTTCGTGCCTGGTTGTATTTGTGGATGTTAATGTGCAGATCAAACCAATGCAAACATCGGATTAGGAAACGTGCCGACGTCGTCATAAGTTCCTTATTACTTCACCAGACGAAACACAGCACGGCTTGTTTCTTTTGAAATATATTACTTTTTAATATAAAAATACAATATGTTATAGAAATATCTTTGATCATCGATGTTAACTTTAGGTAATTTTTTTTACTCAAAACTGTACTCGATCGAGGTTTTTTAAACCTTGCACATATCAACCAATGCCAAAGCTGCTAAATGGCATTGATGTTTAGCAAATTAATCGTTATAGCTTAATTAGAATTGCAAATATGTCCCCGTTTTAACGAATGAATGATATTTATAGTAGGCATATTATACTCGTATGTAAATTATAAGGGAAGTACAATGACCGTGAAAAATGCTTTATAGGTTTATGTTACGTATCCTTTCTATAATAGAGTATAGTTTGTATACGAGCTTAAATAAATTCTAAAATATATTACATATTTTATGTTTGTTTCTTGACGAACGAGAATAAGGGATTTCAAAAACGTATAATAGATTCCGAATTCGATGCCTAATCGAGACTAAAATTTGTGTCCGACGAATTGATGGTTGGTTTTTGCGTATGAGTGTATCTGTCCTACATTTGTACCAGAAACTACATTTGACAGCTGTGTTTGCATCTTATCACATACCTTACATTTGACTAGGAGAAGAAAAGACAAGTGAATGCCTTTATGTTTGAGCTATTGCGATATTATATCCTATATGACCCTATAGTATATCCTCCGCAATTGATTACTATTTGTTTACATTATTTAATTTTAAATATTTACATTTAATAAAATACTTAACATAGAGCGTACTTAACGTCATTCTCTACCAGTCAACCAAAGGTGTGGTGAGATGTCAGTGCAGCAATAAAAAATTATTAATGAAATGATAAAATTATAAAACAAAATAATATAGTTATGATATACGTTTACTTATATAACTTAATAATAATATAAACATATTATAATATATGGACTTCTGTCATTTGTTTTTCCGTCTGGTAATTACCAGAAGATTATTGCCAACAATGGTGTTCATTGGTTTTATGAACTCTTAAATCTTTGCTTTCTCTATAAGACCAATAGGCGTGTTTGTAATTTGAAATGCTTTCTAATTTATAGCTATTTCTCGCACTATTTGCATATAAGTATTACCTTACCAAACTAAACCTCTAGTTCACCTATCCAATAATAGTTGTAAACTTTTATAAAATATACTATAGTAATATATAGAATAACATATAGTACTTTCAAAAACTCAACTGGGTAAAGATATATTATGTACTCTTACGTATATATTCATTGTGGCGCTAATTATGCCTTATTAATCTTTTAAATTGATCCAGCTTCTTGAAAATTCTGAATCCCTCATTCATAATTAAAATGTAACCTTTACAAGCAGTCGGGAAAGAACGAGCGGTCTTTCAACATACTAAATTTTCACTAATTAACTCGTCAACATGTTATGTTGGCAATATAATGAACCATAAAAATACCTCGAAACGCTTCGGTGGGTAAGTGTACCTCTTATATAAATTACCTTGACGGAAAAAGTTACGTTGTTTTTTTACTTAAAACGTCAAAAATGTAAATCGACTACTAATATTCCTACTTTCAGTTTCGGTTGTTAAAAAAAAACTATGTTATGTTTTAAAAAAATAAAAAAGTTTGTTTTTTGAAGTATATATGGATCTCTTTGCATAGGGTTTATTCGTTAATCGTAATAATATTGCCTATCCTTAAACCAATACAGATATAGTTTTTTTTTTGCGTGTGTAAACACACAATTATGCCAGGATCGTCGTTGTCTCCTCACTCGTACCCTCTGCTCGCGAGTCTTTTCTTTTTCTTTTTAAAGCTGTAGAGTTCACTCGACCAACAGCATCGCACATACACAAAAAAAAGCTGCAACCTAACTTTAACTACTGATTTTTGGCTGATGATAAAATTTAAGTAGACATGACTGGATGCCTCGTTTACAACGAGGTATTCCATTTCAATTCTGAGGCGTGACAACACTTGTGTATCTTTAAATCTTTCGTCGTTATCGTTGAAGAAACATCGTGGGCCACAGTTAGCACTTATCGTCTGGTCAACTGTGTGTTTATTTGTCACCTTACGTATTACAAAAAATAAGTGTGTGTTTGGATATAAATTTGCCGATACCGGATAAATCTTCAATTGCTAACGCCTGGGAGAAATCTGATGTTTTTCACCATCTAATAATTTGATATATTTGTAATTGAAATGATTTTTTTATATTAAGTATTCAAACAGTACTTATTTTCCTCTCTATTATGACTCTATAACAAACTCATCGATGGCAACTAATTAGTTGAAACAAAACTTAATAAGCCGAACCACATATCTACGTGTTAACGCAATTAGTGACTTTTAGTTAACTTTTGTTTTATATTGTATATTGATTGTTCAAACGGGATTCTCTCGGACTTTCAACCGGATTCTTTTGGAAAAAATCGCCTAGGACAAATCCAGGAAAGCCAGGATACACAAAAACTTTTTTTTAACGTGCTTATATATGTATAAGCACGTTAAAAAAACAGTTGCAGTCAAACATTTTTACTAAAATGTAATAATAATAATAAATAATTTAACTTCTTAGTACAAAACGGTGGGTGGTTTTTAACTGTTCAAAATTGTTCAGATAAATAATTTCCTTGTACTTTAATTTTTAATGTACCTTAACTTAATATTTACTGTACATGTCAAAAATTACCAGAAAATATAATTAAAACAAAAAACAAACGAAAATTACAAGCTAATCCTTTTGTTTTGTTCTATCGCGACAGTTAGGTTATATTTTAACTTTGAACAAGAAAGGTACACAATAGTTTATAACAAATACTTAAGCATGATTTAGTATTCACGGGCGACTTAACGTGACCTTACACCGTCTACCGTTCACTTGTACCCGTGATCTAACTTCCTTATGCCTTATTTACCCAACCGACTACCTTTACACGCCGTTTTGGATCCTTGATATTTTATGGATTATGTGGTAGAACAGACTTGCACAGTGGCAGCAGATACATTTTTACGAAACAATTTTACTTAAATATTATCTAATTTTTTCTATATATATTGACATGTTACCAAATTAAAAATCGCATATCCACACTGAGGCTAAAACTAATTCTATTTTAGTCATACGTTAATGAATACATTTCTCTCCCTTTTAGTATTTTAGTGTTATCAGGTCTATGTTTCAGGTTTAAGTTTACACCTACACTTATAAACGAAACGACTATTTAACAATAGATAATAAAACAGAAAGTCCAGAAGGCAGTCCTTATAATTCGTGGAAAAAATATTTTAATGGGCAACAAATTCACTCGAGTGGCAACCTCGTATTGGCAAATTAATTTGGCATATTACTGATCCTACAAAATTAAGCGGAGTTTCAGACCAACCATCATACGAACAAGACCTGGCTGTATGGACTAAAGTCCTTTGCCTTTCCCATTAGGGATAAATAAATATCATCATCATCATCTACAAAATTAAGCTTCGTGGCAATGAAGGAACCTTCGTTTGGTAATGGAACGATCATAAATGACGCTGATCACCAATAAGTCTTTATACGATATGTTATATTTGTATAACTTAGCATTAATAGTCTTACATAATTAATAACAGGTATAAGTTTAATTTATTCTACCTTCAGAAACTACGTTTTGTAGATTTACTAAAATTATCTCGATAAACATTTGATACATTTCCTCTGAATTCAAGTCAAATCATAAGATACAGACAGACAATCGAATCCTTATTAGATATATATACAATCCATATCAAATAAATATTAGACCTTAACATGACGTGTCGATCGATTAACTTAGGAATGTGATTAATCATCGAATTGTTTTATAGTTGGTTCCGGTTTGTTCGAATTGTTAGTAGAAGAAAATATCTTATGAATCTAAGGGTGACATATGAGCACACAATTGATGGTAAGTAATCTTGCGTCCAAGGACACTCATAGCCCAGCCATTGTTGTCCCTGAGGTATGAGGTAAATGGTATGGTTTGATATTAGTAATACAAATATTATTGGATTTTTGGAGGACCATATAAAAGTGATCAGGACTAAACTGTTGTTTTAAGTATTCTCTGAAATTGTGGTCCTTCTTTGGTCTAGTCGACTTTTAGCCATAACGTAACAGCGGTAGAGATACGCTGCAGTGTCTTTCTGCAGAATGAATGGGTCAGCTCGACTGGGGTAGGGCCATGCCCTGACAGAATATCGGTGTAAAATAACAGCATAACGCTGTTGTGTTTTGTCTGGTTAGTGCAGGGATCCGGATACATTTATTACTGGTGACGAGGTAATCCATCTCAGTCCTCAAGGGTGACAACGCATCTGCATTATGATCCTTATCAACGATGAATGTAGATGTCATGGGCCCCAAGAATCATTTGCCATCAGGTGAACTGTGCGCTCGTATGTTACTATCAATGTAATAAAAAAAAGCTACTATTGTAACATTTTAAACCACATTATTAACTTACAGATAAAGTAAAACATGCTGCCAAGGAAAAGAATTATGAAGGGAATTGTGCTGGTGGTGTTTCTCCTGGTCCAGTACTCAGACCAGTATGGGTCCGGAGCACCCCCAATGGTGAGTAGTAAAACCTTCTTTTATTATGCATTTTATAAATTAGAATCTCTATTGGAGAAAAACTGCAGACAAGTTGTACCACACACGAGAGCTTAATTCTATTTAGCAATCCCAATAATGTGGAATGAGTGTTTTATACTTTATACCTAAATGTCCGGGAAGAGACGCCTATTGTCGATATAGTACTATAATTCTTACTGTAATAGAATAAGAGTAAAGCTATATGTTCACATTGGGAAGTTTTCATGTAATGTAGGATTAGAAGCTTTTATATATCCATATTTATTCGGAAACTTTGATAGCGCGATTATTGACTTTTTAAATTAATGTTGCACGTGACGCAACAGCGCCGCTACAAATTTAATACTTGTGATTTCATAATTAGATTTGGGACATCTACAATGCGCATAGAAAAATCATTTTTATTAATTAAATATAATACAGTTAATTCCAGTTGATAAGTGCAACGTAGTTGAATTCTTGTTACAGATAATCACATCGATTATAATATGTGAAGTTATCAGGTTACAGAAATAGAAAAATAGTAATGAAAAAAATCAGTTCTATCTAGTAATCCTGTGTCTCTATTGCGCTTTGAATTTAGATGTTAGCGTAATCATTTCACTCTTAATACCTTTATTACGTTTGCCAGGTCTGTAACTTCATTAGTGTATTTTTTTTGATGATATTAGTGATAACATTGTTCATAGGGCACTGTGATCTATTACCGAGGAGTAATGCTCGCCAGGAATCACAAATCATCAAGTGAACTGTATGGTAGTTTTCACCTCGAATTTGTAATAGTCATAAATTGTTTTGCTTGACCAGTAAAGGACCACACCCTCACAGAATACCTTCATGAAATTGCATCATAACTGTGTTTTGTATGTTATGGTAACAAAGCATTCCATGTTAGTATTCAGGTGTGATATCGCATGGGCATCCTGAAACTTTGTTGAAGATGTAAAGAGCGGCATCGGGTGAACTGTGTGCTCGTTTGTCTTTGTATAAATTAATTATCTCTCAACAATATAACATATCGTTCCAGGCCTGCCTCGATCAAACACCACGCCATTCAGGCATTCAAGCTCAAACCTCAGTACCTCCTTATGCTGTCATCACCTCATATTCACAAGTGCGTCAGGGCGGTATCTTGAACGTCACCATTGGCAGTCCGTTTGGTGCTCCTGTGCCAATTGGAGGATTTATACTACAGGCTAGACAAGTCCAGGTAATAAATTATATAGTTCCTGCATTCATTCATTTCAGTACAATCGACTTATACCGTTATAACATCATGTTATTAGCTGTTGGGAAGGTATACCTGTATGTAAGGTATACCTGTATGTAAGTATTTAAAGTGTATGGTCGTGGTACGAATCTCCCGTCTTGGTATTGTCGTGTACTTTTTTTTTTTTGTATGTAATCCCCATGGAAAGCCCTTCGGTGCGAGGGCAAAGGAAGCATAACGTGGGAGTTGTACAGGCTAAAAACCCCACGGTGTTCGTCGCCCTTGAACCTTCTACAAATATCCGATGTGCATATTCCCAGCACAAGCTTAGTTGAGAGTGGTTAACAGAATTGTTAATAGTATTGTTCAATAATAACAAAAATATATGAACCGACTCCATCACTTTGACACATGGATGACATGGTGACAGCAGGAAGTTCACGCCTGGTAACATTTTTCAATATTTAACATTACGTATATTTCCTTTTGACTCATAACTTATTGATAAATAGGACATTAGTCAATGCCTTTTGGGTGAGACATGTTCTAATCTTTGTTATGTATGCCACGGCGAAACTTTAAACGTCCCTGAACACGCATACATCGACTTAATCGGGTAATGAATCACGCTGCCACAGAATATCGGAATATAGTCTGATAGATGATAGAAACAGAAGACTTTATTACCGATGATTCGATGCTACCTTTTAGTGATCAGGTATGAACCAGGTGCTGGACTCTCATCAATGATTCATAAAAAAATCTTCGTTTAATGTGAAATTGTGTCTAAAATGTAGGCTCTTTTCTTGATAATCCCTTGGTCGTATCAATTCGGAAACACCGCTCGCGACAGCCGATTCCCCAGAGTAGTGCGTCAGAATTTTTTTTATTTTAATAATTATCACCATTTTCCAGAACCCGGACACAATAGAGGGGATGTTCGTAACTGTACCGGATGCTGCAATCACTCAGATCATCAACTGCCGTGGACCCAACGACACTGTCACTCACACCGTACCTGACGATAAGCCACCCCTCACATTCCAATGGAAAGCGCCCGATGACTTGTTGGGAGGAATATTTTTCAGGTGAGATTTATTGACGCAATTAATGATATTAAGTATAATCTAATCAATCAATCAATCTCAACTTTGCAGAGTTTGTTTGGTTTGACACGATAATCTCAGGAATTGCTGGTTTGAATTGAAAAAATATTTTTAGTCCATTCATCAAGGAAGGCTATATAACGTCACGCTATGACCTATAGCAGCGGAGAATCAATTAAAAATGTTGCAAAAACGGGAAAAATTTATTCCTTTCGAGAGCTTCCGTTGCGTGTGCTACGCAACTATTGACGGAATTGTTCCCCTTTAAAAGTTCAAAAAGAAAAGCTTTGCTTTACATGGGATATACCAAAGATCGTGAACTACGCGAACGTAGTCGCGGGCTCTGCTAGGAAGTAATATAATAATTGAATTTATAAAAAATTGGGGGTCGAACTAAAAAAAATATATCGTAATTCAATTGTGTAATTCATAGTTCAACGAATACAAGTATGAAAATATTTTGTGTTAAAGATATCTAAATATATCCAATTAATATTGCGTGTATTATTTGGAACAACTAGTAAGTACATGTGAAATAGGCTTAGCCTATATCTTAGCATACAAGACTTTGTTACCCTTGAGGTCGAGATAGAATGCCTCGTTACCAGTGATAAAGGTCTTCCTACTCTCACCAGACGAAACACAGCAGCGTTATGCTGGTATTTTACGCTGTTATTCTGTCAGGGCGTGGTCCTACTCCGGTCGATTGAAATCCAATAACCTTAGTAATACTAATAACAAACCATACCATGTTACATCTCAGGGCTTACAATGGCCGGGTTGCTACGAGTGTCCTTGGACGAAGGATAACTTACCATCAATTGTGTGCTCATATGTCACCCTTAGATTCATAAGATATTTTCTTCTACTAACAATTCGAACAAACCGGAACCAACTATAATACAAGTCGATGATTCACATCACGAAACGGCAGCATTATGCTGCTATTTTCCAAACATCGTACACTTGCATCGTCGCTCTATCTGGTATCTAGCTCATTTGAACGTATTTAGTTATAATTTATAAAAACATGGCAGTAATAACAATGGTTGATTTTTTTTTATAAAACAATCGTTTTCTGCAAGCAGGAAAATTACTAACTTAGACAATGGATTTGTTTTACAATAAAACGATATTAATTCAAGATATTTATGAATGAGTACAATCTGTTTTATGTTTCTTTCGTCAGATACGTCCAATTCTTTAATAAATATATCAATCATACATCCAGATATCGATGCCGATAATGAGATCCAAAAATTACTACGACGATATCTTCTGGTTAGTACCAAGTGATATGAAATATGCAAGATATATTAATTCCCTAAGCAATTACTTGAGCAGACGCACTCAGTGGTAGCCCTCTTCTCTGCTCCGATAATGCCCTAATAGGGTGAATTAGGGGTTGAAATTTAATATGGGATGATCGTCATTTTTGAAGAAAGAAGCTATATTAAATTCGATATATCAGCTTCTTAAATATAGTTTAGAAAAAACATTATAAATAAGTATATATCTAAGCTCGATGACGTCGTTGTGCAATGTTTCTGAATCGCGCTATAATTTACATTACGCGGCTTTTAGCTTTTTAACATGTACCATATATTTTGGGCTGGGGGTAAAGGTAAAATTTGCGCGTCAACGCGCCACTCTCTTCACCCACATACGAATTGCTGATAAAATTATTTCAATTGGCGCCTTCGCACAGTCACTCGTTCACACCTTTATTTATGATAGTACTTATGTTAGGTGATTGATAAAAAATATCACCACTTCTGTTCACAAACAAAACTATATTTTTTTTTAAATACCCAATCAATGAATTTCAATATGATACATATTTTTATTTTGGTTGTGAACGGAAATGGTCATTTTTTTTTATTTGACTACTCAAACTACGAACCATATTTATATATATCTAATATACAACAAGCCAGTATATATATATATATATATATATATATATATATATATAGTATATATATAGTATTTGTTTAACGATATTGATTTCCTCCCGTTCGATTTCGACCGCGCACACAGGTTATAATAGTGCCGTAACCATTTGAGCAAACAGAGGAATTCACTTGTCATCTCATTCCCTTGCCCGATATGCATATGCAATAAGATCGGAGAAAGCATCAATAGCCTTGTTTAGGGTACGGTCTGCTAAACATAAGGTCCGTCGGCTCAAATCCAATCCATTGAACTAGTCGTGAACCATCTCCTAGCACAATCATTTTCAGCTTAGTTGTGAGTGGTTAACCGGAATATTAGTCATTTTAATAGAATTACTAATTTTTTTTTTTTTTTAAATAAAAGGAAACATGTAGTGTTATAGATACAATATACACACAACACATAAATAGCCTAAAAAACAAACAAATTGCAATATACAAATAACGTTAACCCGTCTAGACATTGTTACCTCTACATTGTATTGTTAAATATATATTTATTAAACAGAGCAACAGTCGCACAAAGCTACGCTACCTTCTGGAAGAACGTCGAATCGCCTGTTGTCGAAGTGGTGACCCCCGATACCGTTATCACCACCACAGAACCGATGACCACGACCAGAGCATCGAAAACGCCACCCGTCATCATGGAAAGCAAGGTAAGTGCATCGTTTTTTTTTTGCGTTTGTAATTATTGCCGTCGGTCCAGAGAGCTTTTTCTAATTAGACTCGCGAGCTGGAGGCCCACTGAGTAGAGTAGGATAAGTGCATTGTAATCCAAAAAAATCCAATATATATATATATATATTGGATTTTTTTGGATTACAATGTAATGTTCAAATGTAACTTTCAACTGAAAAATGTATGGATCGGCTAGACTGCGGACGGACCAAGCCCTAACAGTATGTCGTTCGTTTCGTGAGCATATCGGTCTACGGTGTCAGACCCTTACTGGTAGTCTTCCATCCACCTTGAATCTAGAGGATAACCCTTTAAATATGTTTGCCAGTATTTACGGACAATAATCATCATTTGATTATATGCCATCGTTTGTTTTAAAAGAAAATTGGAAGCAAGCTTTTTGAAGAAAAAAAAAAGGGGAACCATTATTTATTTACATATTTTATATTTTTTCTATAGAATAGGTGGAAAACGAGCAAGCAGCACACCCGACGGTAAGTGATGACCGCCACCCATGAACATTCGCAACACCAGTGGAATTGCAGTTGCGCTGCCGGCTTAAGAAAGGTGTAGACTCTTTCCTTGAAAGCCCTTAAGTCGTATCAATTCGTCAATAACGCTGCCGATTCCACAGAGTAGGTAGTGACAGAAAATTTCGCGTAAAGAAAATTATGAATTATGCAATTACGCATCGAGGTGATGAGTGTGTAATTATGAATTATGTATTGATGTACGATGTTTAAACTCAGCGGCTGGAATGAATCCAAACAACTCGTCAGAGCACTCGCATTAGTGAGTTGTGTTCGTAGCTATAGAAACAATAATAGCATTTAACAGTTTACAAGTTTATTTATTCTGTAAACACAATAAAAACAGGCAAAGACGTACACTCACTAAGAAATAGTATCTGGTTTTATTTATCTTAAATACAGAAACATTCAATATGACCTGACCTTAGTGATTTTTAAATGTTCCCTTACCCAACAAAAGAAAGCGTAAATCCCTTTATATTCTTAGAACACGTACAAGTTACAGAAGTAATTAATTTATGATAAGGACTGCAAAATATTTAAATGTTCCCTTACCCAACAAAAGAAAGCGTAAATCCCTTTATATTCCTAGTACACGTACAAATCACAGAAATAATTACTTTATGATAAGAACTGCAAAATATTTAAATGTTCCCTTACCCAACAAAAGAAAGCGTAAATCCCGTTATATTCCTAGTACACGTACAAATTACAGAAATAATTAATTTATGATAAGAGCTGTAAAATATTTAAATGTTCCCTTACTCAACAAAAGAAAGCGTACATCCCTTTATATTCGTAGTACACGTACAAATCACAGAAATAATTACTTTATGATAAGAACTGCAAAATATTTAAATGTTCCTTACCCAACAAAGCGTAAATCCCGTTATATTCCTAGTACACGTACAAATTACAGAAATAATTAATTTATGATAAGAGCTGTAAAATATTTAAATGTTCCCTTACTCAACAAAAGAAAGCGTAAATCCCGTTATATTCCTAGTACACGTACAAATTACAGAAATATGTAATTTACGGTAAGAGCTGTAAAATATTTAAATGTTCCCTTACTCAACAAAAGAAAGCGTACATCCCTTTATATTTCTAGTACACGTACAAATCACAGAAATAATTACTTTATGATAAGAACTGCAAAATATTTAAATGTTCCCTTACCCAACAAAAGAAAGCGTAAATCCCGTTATATTCCTAGTACACGTACAAATTACAGAAATAATTAATTTATGATAAGAGCTGTAAAATATTTAAATGTTCCCTTACTCAACAAAAAAAAGCGTACATCCCGTTATATTTCTAGTACACGTACAAATCACAGAAATAATTACTTTATGATAAGAACTGCAAAATATTTTAAATACACAATCAAACATTGATCTGTTTCATAACTCCCCAGCGGTGTCCAAAGGAACATAGTTTTACTTATGTTTTTTTTTTCTTTGTAATTTAATTTTCTAAATGGCTTTATGAATACTTTATTTTAAGCAGTTTTCATGTTATAAATAATAGCTGTAAGTTTTCTTAATAAAAAAAAAGAAAAAAAGAAACTAATGGACTCAATAATATTTTCGACATATTAACTTTGGTTTGTTACGACATAAACACACACACACACACACAACACACATTTTAATTAAATTGCCAACTTTATTTTAAATTTATTGCTAACTTATCGTCGCCAAAGATTTTTTTTTTAAACTTTCAAAGCAAGTGCTTGACCACGATCCCACCTGATGTTATGCGGAAATGCAGTCCTGGATGGTAAGGCGCACTAGCTCAGTAAATGCCTATTCACTCTACTCTTGAAAACACCCACATTGTAATCGGAGGGAAAATAAGACGCGGGCAAACTATTCCAGTCCTTTGCTGTACGAATAATGAAAGACGAACCAAAGCGCTTCGTTCGGGTTCGAGGGATGTTCACAACAAAAGGATGAAATCCAGCAGCGCTTCGTGAGGTCCGATGGTGGAGGAATTAGATCATGTAATTCCTGAGCACACTCCATAGTAATTTTATTTATATATATACGAATAGTAAATCTACATACTCGTATATATGTAAATTGTAAATGGAAGGATTGGAAGTTGATCTAATGGACGCCTAAACATTCCTACACATATATTCATAGACATATTTTCTAGTATAGTTAGGGTCCCGAAGGAGACGCTAAGTAAACTAGAAACTGTCAGAGGAGAGTAGATAAACAGTAGAAAAAGTTCAATACGAATGATACGGTGAAAGTACAAGTTTAGGATAAATATAAGTAAACACACGATCAACTTGGAGATTACAACTGAATTATTGTAACCCTATGACAGGCATATATATTAATTATAGTTTAAAAATATATTTATAGTTCAAAGTTAGAGTAGAATGCCACTCTACAAGGGTTCGCACGTTCTTGTGAGCATTTCAATCAACACGTGAATATGAGAGGTTGGTAAATTCGATAAAAAATCCATAGAGACATAGATTAGATAGAGTACATAATTATCCTCCAACACACTCTAGATGTGTAAATGAACTTTTCTTTTTCAGCCAAAACAAACATCCACAAAAACGGACGTAATATACCAAGGTTGTGCCGATACCAAACTATGCTTTGGGGTGCCACAGAACTGCATACAGAAAGCCGATTGCAAAGCGATCGTGGCAGTGTTCGTAGCTGGCGATACGTACACCTTCGAAATACAGGGTACAGACAATCCGAAATACATAGGGGCCGGTCTGAGCATGGACAACAAAATGGGGGAGGACAGCGCCATGGAATGTGTAAGAAACGACAACGGGAGAGTATCCCTTTTTACGTCCTGGACATATCCTAAAGCAGAGCCTTATGTGCGAAGGTCCGATTCGCCTCAAGAGATCGTACAGCTGCTGGAGTCCTCGATAATTGACGGGAAGCTGTATTGCAAGTTCACAAGGGACACCGTGTCCGTTGTAATGGGGCAGACTTTTGATTTGGCGAATAAGAAATATAATTTAATGGTCGTATCCGGCGATAGTATGAAAGGTTGGTAGTTTTTGTAACTATTTAAAACTTATCAATTAGCATATCAGCGTGGTGCACCAGTTACGTTTGAAGCGTCAATAAACTAATGGTTTAGGGTACGGTCTGCGAAACTATAGGTTGCAGGTTTGAATCCACTATTCGATTATTGTCCTGAACCATCTCCTAGCACAAACATTTTCAACTGGAGTAGAGTGAGCAGAGTTGGAGTGGTTGACCGGAATATATATTCTTGAAAAAAAAAGTTATAGGTAACGAGGTATTCCTTCACAGTCCTCTAGGGTGTTGGCACCCTTAAAATTAATGATGAAATGTGTGTTCCTTTGTTACTATTAATGTAATAATAAAAAAAGACATTTAAAGTTCTCTAATCCGCAGTGAGGACGCTTAGTGGACTATGTTCTAACACCTTCAACATTCTCACTAGAAAGAAGACGCAACAGTGCGTTTCATATATACAGGATGTAAATTTATTTCTAAAATATGAGACTGTGCACAAAATAAATAATTTCATATTTTTAAATGTCGTTACAACTATAGTTATAACGACGACTAATTAAGATCTTCCTAAAAAATATATCCAACATGTATGAATTGTGTCCAATAACTTTTAGCTTAAGGACACGCCCTTGTATAAGTTAGACAAAAACCTTTGAGGAAGCTAGTCGTGCTTAAAGGTTTAGCCAGAGTTCCACCTCTCCTGGCGCCCTTCATTTTTAATTATAGTTAGGTTAAGGAATAGATTTAGTTTACTTACACAGTAAATGTATTTCTACATGTACAGATTCAGCTTGATATAGATATAGGTATATTTACCATTTTCATCTCATATATATATATATATATATATATATATATATAAAATCATCTGATGGCAAGTGATTCCACCATACATTTCCGAACTTTCACGAAGATTTTTTTTACTTTTTATTATACACATTGAGAGTAACAAAAAAGCACACAGTTCACTCGATGTAATGTACGTGATTCCTGATGCCCATGACATCTATATTCATCCTTGACAAGGAATCATAATGCAGATGCGTTGTCACTCTCGAGGACTGAGATAGAATGCATCGTCCCCAGTAATAAACATCTCCGGACCCCACACTCACCAGACGAAACACAGCAGCGTTATGTTGCTATTTTACGGTGGTATTCTGTGAGTGCATGGTCATACCCCGGTCGAGCCGACCCATACATTCTGCAGCTAGAAACACACTGCAGTGTAACTCTACCACTGTCAAGATAACCTATATAATATCAAAAAAATTCCAGATCCAGACCGCGTAGGATTCCATTCCCTGGCATACGAGTCAACCGGGGAACCTTTGGCTCTGGCGACGGTGGGCTCCGCTGCCGGCGCCTCCAAGTTACTGCTCAAGTTGCACGGAAGTTTCATGTTGGTCGCTTGGCTGGGCAGCGCGTCCTTCGGCATACTTCTGGCTAGGTTGGTTTTGTTTTTTCTAAACCGGATATAGTAAAAGCGGATCACGGTCTACTTTTAACAAAATAACCCTGACTAACAGTTCACCTGGATAAGTGATGACTGTAACGTCGATGAACATCTACATGGCAGAGGTTCCCAGACTTTTTTTCTCATAGACCATTCAAAATTTTGCCGGTTCCAGTGGACCCCCTGCAGCTATATTCCTATCATAATCCCAAAACTCGACAAAAAATGTGAAGTTTAGATCTTACAATGGAAATTTGCGTTGCGGCCGAGTTCCAACCACGAATTAATAGTTTTGCGAGAAAAAAAAAGGAGAGTTGATTGGTTAATTAGTTAATTGATTGTGCTGTGAGAGGATGTCAAAAAAGTAAAGTTGGCCAATCAAAAAAATGATTCCATCCAACTTTACTTCTTGAAATACTATCTGCCTACATTGATAGGTGAAGTCAAGCCAACATTTTAATTCTTCACTATCGAAAACAAAAAAAAATTTCTCGGACCCCCGCTTACGAGTTGTTTTTTGTCAAGCTAACATAGACCCCCGTCGAGTCTCCCGTGCACCTCCGGGGCTTACGTTGGCCACTTTGGGTACTAAGCTACATGGCGTTCTGGATGTTCATGGGCGACGGTAATAACTTGCCATCGGGTGGGCTGTATACTAGTTTGCCAATTATTCTATAAAAAAAAATCATAGTGCAATTTCATGCTGGTGTTCTGTGGGGGCGTGGTATTTACCCGGTCGATCCCATATAATTGTGCTATGGCTATATTAGCCGCAACGTAGCCATATCACTATAAAAACCCGTCGTTTCCTTTTTCAGATACTTCAGACAGACTTGGGTCGGAAAACAATTGGGCGGAAAGGACATTTGGTTCGCCGTAAGTATTTTATAATATTGTAAGATCTTAATCTGAATTTTAATTAAAGGAAAAACATTATTTTTAACGTAAAATATAAAACCCTTTGTTTGTTTTTAAACATTAACAATTTACAAGATTATGACACAGAGGAATTAAATCAGAACTAAAACGAAAATAACAAAAATTCACTGACCGACGTACCGAACGTCCACACGCACTAGATTGTGTTGATGTTGATGCTGTTAACCTATGCTGCTCTTACAGCTTCATCGGACACAGGGCTCACGGAAGTGCGGGGTCCGTGAGCTGGTTATAAAACGTGTTCCCTGTTGTGGTTCACTTACTTACTCAAAACGCTCATAAACTGAGCGTGTCGCTCTACTCTCTGGTCTCATACCTATCTGATGATGCCACCCAAGTTGCCAGTTCCTTAGCTATCGAGAGATTCTCCCGAGTGGAGAATGGACGGTGATGACTAATGACCGTCCGAGGTTTTGGTGTACGAACCTAGCCTCTGACGGATGCCACCTGTTTTCATATCAATCGGAAGCTGTGGGCGGTGAGAACCGCCCTGACACGCGGGTGTACCGAGTGTACGCGGTGTCGCGAAGATTGCGCGACGAGGTGTTTGAGTTGTGTGAGGGGTCCGTTGAGGACGGACTGGCGTTCGACTCCCCAATGAAGTGGGGGCCTTCGAGGACGTGACGGGGTCGACGGTTCCTAGTTTCCGGGTTCGGTACCGAATCGTAGGTTCGATCGTGGGGCGTGCTTTTATACGTTAGCTCCCTTTGGGGGCACTTGATCTCCCACAATATAATATTAATAATTATGATAAGGAATTATTTATTTTGATAAAAAAAATGTTAACCTGATGACATTTTTTTTATTACATAGTGAATAACCAACGAGCACGCATTTCACCTGATGACAAGTGATTCCTGCGACCCATGACATCTATGTTCATCCTTGACAAGGAGACATAATGCAGATGCGTTGTCAACCTTGAGAACTTTGATGGAATGCGTCGTCACAAGATCTCCGGATCCCCTGCACTCACCGGATGAAACTCAGCAGTATTATGCTGCTATTTTACGATGGTACTCTTCTTACGAGGACGTGACCGATCGGGCTGATCCATTAATCCTGCACAGTGTAGCTCTACCTTCTACTGCGAAATTGTATACCAAATCTAACTTCCAAACAAAACTACAGTTAACCTAATTGTAAGTTAACCTCCGACCCACAACACCCGCTACCAACCAATTAAACTATAAACTAACCTTATCATTATCTTAGATTATTTTCTACCACAGTACCACAGAATCCTGATGATCATCACGTGGTTGCTGACCGTCATTGGTTTCATCATCATCCTGATCGAGGTCGGCGGCTGGTCGACCACGGGAGACAATCCCCATGCGATCACCGGAATCATCACTGTTGTCCTTTGCTTCATACAGCCCATTGGTGAGTTCATTATTTGTCTGAGCTCGGTTCCGCATAGCTTCTTGCCAATTTGGAAAGGATCACTTGGGAAGAGGAGTAAAATAAAAGTGAGTCGTGAGTAATCATCAGAGTGAGGAGTGGCGTAGAGAGATTTTATTCAGCAAAAGGTAGAAAAACATAGTCTAGGAACATAAGCAACAAAAATGGGAGGCACTCGCTCGTCGCCTTTCCTTGTCCAATGTTATGTACGGGCATTTAGGTAGAACGACGTTTCTTATACCAACATCACCCTGAAATTAATAATTCGAAATGCACAATTCATTTGCTAACAATCGAACCCGAAACACACGACGCAGTAACCAGTTACACTGACCGCTAATTCACGAGGCTGTCAAAACATTTATATGCAACGTAAACAAAATGCAAAATATAAATAATTTAAGTTAGTAACCAAGTAAATAATATTATGTTGTTTTAACTTTTTTGCTTACTTTAGCTTTACAAAATCTATATTTTTGCTTATATACCTAAATTTCACTAGGCATGCCCCACAAAGTCTCATTCGAGCAGTGCTTGCGAGTGGACGTGTGTTTGTACGATCACTGTGAAAGTAAGATTTTTTGTTTTAAAAAAAAAGGCATCCCCACTATTATATATATCCGATAGGAAAATGATTCAGTCGCGCTCATGTTCTTGGTTTTATTGAGAACCATGAGAACAGTGTAACAAATTCTTATCAGAGCTACTGTTGTTTCTACTGCGCGTGAAGATACGCCACGATTATTAACAGTGGTAGAGCTACACTGCAGTGTGTTCCTCACTTGTTGCAGTATGTTCTTCGCAGAACGTAAAACACCAGCATAATGCTGCCGTTTTTTGTATCTTGAGTGTAGGGATCCGATCGAGACCTTTATTACTGGTGACTAGGCATTCCATCTCAGTCCTCAAGGGTAACAAGGCATCTTCATTATGATTCCTTGTCAAGTATGAATGTAATGTAGATGTCGTGGGCCGCAGAAGTCACTTACCATCAGGTGAACTGTGTGCTTGTTTGTTACTCTCAATTTAATAACAAAAATATATATTAACTTAATTTTTATAAATGACGTTAATAATTAGAGTTATTATTATTAATAGTTAAAGCTAGAGACCTAGAGATACCAGAATACTATGCGTATTGGAGCATAGGGAACTATAGTTCAAAATATTGTTTTTTTAAATTAAATTAGCTAGATGTACAAGTTTACTCAAGATGTTTTAGAAAATAAAATTGTTTGAGAATCAACTTCTAAAATTACATCAAACATTTTTAACATAGCCAGCGCCGGGGCTGCACAGGATTTGTTCGCGTACCGTGAAATTAAAAATTAGGTCTTCACGACAAACTTGAGTGTCACTTACGAGACAAAAGAAAAAATTGCAGTAAATTGACATTTTATATTTTTTTTTAATATACCAACAAAAAGTAATCTATCAGTTGATAGATATATGGAAACTCTATTAATTTATATAAATCATAACATTATAAATAAGCAGGTTATTTATTTATAATGTTATGATTTATATATAATAGAATAATATAAGAATTTAAAAAAAAATGTGTCTTTCTCAACTTTTTCCAATGAAATTGATCTAAATGATATTTGAATAATTTAGTATATAGTAATATATTAGTTAGAACAATTATTGAGAATAATTAAAAGAAAATAATAACAAAACTTTGTCCCTATTTATACACACATTAACAAAGCTAGGTATGACGAAGGAGTATTTTTAGAAAAAACTAAAAATCATGTTATCTTCGAGATTTTTTACTTTTTTCTAATGGTTTGGTGTTGGAAAACTTTAACTAAGATTGTTTTTGTCTGGTCGTGCTACTTACGGGACACATTGTATTTATTTAAATACATAATAGATAAATCGATCTACAATTACGTTTGCGCTTGAGAGTGCGGCCACGCGTGTGTGTGATCAGAGTTTGCATCATAGAACCAGGTTTCGGTAGCCAGCAGTTTCTGACAATGTGTCTGAACATTTCTCCTATGTTCAATGCACGTCGGATTATAATAGGGTAAATAATAACGTAACCGCACTGGGTTAAATCTGATGTAAGATCTTCATCTGAATTTTAATTTATTTTATTTTATTTTTATTTAATGAACGCCTAAATAGTGTATAATATATACTGATACAATAGAATAGCGCCACTACAGTTATAGGCAAAGACTTCATTCATATATAATGTGCTCTCTATTAATTATATTAATTAGTAGAGAAAATTGACAAAATATAACAAAGCCAAACTTAAATATGTAAGGTTGAGATTAATGTTCAGTTGTTATTTAAAAACAAATAGTACATATATGTAACAAAGAAAAATTCAACATCAATTTGTAAACTATACAAAAAGTTAATAAAAATAAATTAAAAGAATAAGATTTGAAAGAAAGAAATGTTTTATATAATAGGGTAAATAACACTGTAATCACACTGATAATTTACTAAACTTTTAGGGGTTTTATATTTGTAGCAACACAATATTTAATTTCATATTCTAATAACACCCTATATAGTTTTCCAAATGACAACCAGGTTTCTTTGACACCTGTTAGCAAAAAATAATATGTCCTTGAATAAATCCTAATAATAAAACGAACTTTGTAAGGAAATCGATCAATTGTTATTTATTTTCCCTTTTCTAGATTTTTACTTTAGTGACTACAATGAAAGCGTCAAACTGAACTTCGCAGAATCCGCCATTCGACCAGTCTCAGAAGTATCTTCTAGATCAAGCAACCTTTGTTTGTGTTCTTTAAAAAAAATAAAGATTTTACAAAATTGAATTTAACGTTCATCAGGTGCATACTTCAGACCGCATCCAGGCACCAAGAAGCGGCCCATATTCAACTGGCTGCATTGGTTCTTTGGCAACGCGGCGCATATCCTTGGCAGTGAGTATTATTCTACATAGAGAACCTTTGCAAGTGAACAAAATATTTAATCTTGTTTTCTGGATTCTCACGCGGGTTAATGAGTTCATACGGTTTCTATATATGTTACATATATGTATATATATATATATATATATATATATATATTATATGTAACACACTTGTGTCTGAGGTCGAGACTTTGTTAAACAAATTTTCAGATTGGGGCCGACAAAATCTCGTCTAATTTAACCCGAAAAAAATCCGGCGAAGACACAAATTTGCGCGTTTACCGCTAAAAATGATTCCCCTTGTCGCGTCTCCTTATTTTGTAAACCCTCCCCTTGCCACCTCAGCTGGTATCGGAATCCTTGACGTTGACATATCGAGCGACGTTCAGTTACGCGGTCACTTGGAGGGTAAGGGCGTGCTTAATAGGGCGAGACAATATTTCATGTCTACCCTCCGTTTGCAAGTTCGGCCTCACATGGAATGCTTGTAACATATTTTAGATATTTCCTCAGATACATGTAGGCATTGTGTTTTTATATCTCACACCTGCGGTGTTTAGCAACCGATATATTACGACACCTCGAGCTTAAATAACAATATTTTTACAGTTGTCACAATATTTCTGGCGGTATATCTAACGAAAGCAGAGTTACCCATATGGAGCGTATATATTTTGGCGGCCTTCGTCGCCTTCCATGTGATAATGCACATCATACTATCGGTAAGTTTTCAAATATCTAATCATAACAACGATCATAGAAATAGGAAGATTCTTGCCAGTACTTTTTAATGTGAAATTACCGAACTGGCGGATGAATTTTAAAGAGCTGTAACCAAGCCTGTTCTGAATATCCGACATAGGTAGAGTTTGTTTCTAGCTGCGTAATGAATGGATCAGCTCGACCGGGTAGGACCGCACCCTCACAGAATATCAGCGTAAAATAGCATCATAATTCTGCTGTGTTTCGTCTGTTGAGTGAAATGATCCGGAGACCTTTCCGGAGGCATTCCATTTCAGTCCTCAAGGGTAACAACGCATCTGCATTATGATTCCTTGTCAAGGATGAATGTAGATGTCGCTCGATATATGTGCTCGTTTGTTACTCTTAATATAATAAAAAATATTCTGCGAGCGCGTGGTCCTACCTCGGTCGAGCCGAGCCATTCATTCCGCAGCTAGAAACAAATTGCAGTGTAGCTCTACCACTGTCAAAATGTATATGTATTGTATATGATGGGAACTACACAACACTGATCTTCTTGTTACCAGTTAACCATTTGCGTGTCCGAGGGTCGGATAAGCAACGGTCGAGTGAACTCCTTCCCCATGAAGGACATGATGGGTCAGCCACGGCAACTGTCCCATGTCGACCGCAGCACTGACGCTCCGGTAGGTTTTATGTATAGTTATAACAAATACGTCGAAACAACTCAATTTATATCTCCTATTAATTTTTTTATTACATTTAGAGTAACAAATGAACACACAGTTCACTTGATTGTAAGTGATTCTTGCGGCCCATGATATCTACATTCATCCATGACAAGGAATCATAATGCAGATGCGTTGTCACCCTAGAGGACTGAGATGGAATGCCTCGTCACCAGTAATAAAGTTCTCCGTATGTCTACACTCAGCAGAAGAAACAAATCAGCATTATGCTGCTATTTTACGCTGGTATTCTGTGAGGGCGTAGTCCTACCCCAGTCGAGGTGACCCATTCATTCTGCAGTTAGAAACTGCAGCGTAGCTCTAGCGCTGTTTTCATATTGTTCATTTTACAGACTAAAATACAGTGTTGCCATATATTGTACGTGTTGTAATACGTAATTAATTATCAAATGCCTTGTATGCGTAATACCTAACTTTAGTTTAGAAATAGTGTTAAAATTTTAATTGAGTTCGTACAATATTAATCAGTTTACATAAATGAAGACACAGAATTATATAGATTTTCAAATAATCAAAATTTACCATAAAAAAGAAGTATCATCAACATCCATAATTTTCTACACAATTCATTGGTATAACCCATCTGGGAAAGGAATTAATAACCATTATATTAAACATATAATATACATTATATTAACCTTCTAGGTAGAAAAATTAAACTTTAAAAAAATATATATTTCTTTTTTCAGTTCTCGAGTTTCAGAAGACACATGCTGAGTATCTACGTACCGATTATATTAATATTCGTCGTTGCTATGATATGTCTCGTAGCTCTAGCTCCTATCTCGGAAACGTACAACAGTATTACTGGCGTTTGAATTTATTAAGTTATAATTATGTACGGTCAGCGCAAAAGTTGTCTTAACTTAACTCAAATCAAAACTTATTTGTTCGAAGCACTTCTCAAGTGTCAAAATGACATATGACGTTCTACAAAAATCCCACCCGTCACCGCTTCTTAGAAAACGTACGGCGCATCAATTTTTATATATTATAATTAAGAAAAATAACAATTTCCAATTACAATTCAACGTTTTACTTCTGATGTTTAAGATTGTACCACTATATGAGATATTCTTATTTAAAACAAATTTGCTTGATTAAAAAGTAAAATGATCGCTTGAATACCAAAATGAAAACATCATATGTACAAGAAGAAACTATCTTCGCTACAAGACAAGGTTCCCTCTCTTTTCTTCGTGTTAGTAGTAATAATAATTATATCCGTAAACAATGAAAAAAAATATAAACAATAGAAAACAAGAGAACAAATTTATTTAACTATACACTAGTTACTTATTACTAAATATATTGATAAAACCGTTAAGTAACGTAAATGAGAACCGACTCTTTCTATTAAGGGTGACAAACGAGCACATTAAGGTGATTCTTAAGACCTATGACGATAAGGAATCATATGCAGCAGAAATTTTGTCGCCCTATGATTAAAAATTCCGGGTTAATAATAAGTTATGGATAATTTATAAGGACTTCCGAGTCTCCAAAATATTTGTTTAACTTATAACCTTCGTCCAAATGTAAAAAAGCAAATATTCCCTCCTTTTTGATTTAATTTAAAAAAAAATTATTGCAGTTCGCTGATGGTTGACCAAAGTATTTTCTATTAATAATTTATATTTTCTTAATAAAAAATATTGTAACGACTTGTTTATGATATTTAAGTTTCCGACTACAGTATTATTTTACCCAGAGTGCTGAATTCAAATAAGAACCATATAATTATATCATAACAACTGTAAGGGTCGTGGTCTATAATTTCTGTTTCATAATACAATTTTTTTTTATAGGAATACATCAAGTTAGTACCATTAAGTTTTTTGTTATGTAACATGTTATTTAATATTTGTTTAAGATAGAGAAGAATTTTATTCGGAATCTTATCAATCACACGCAACAATATACCTATAGTCCCGATTCGATTTTTAGTTACAAATAAATTATAGAATTTAAAACTTAGAAAAAATACTTAACAAGCATTTTATAAAAGGTGTCTTAACTGAGTGCGTACATTTTTATTTTTCCATTTTAAAATCAGATAATAAACGTATCAGAAATAAACTGTTATAGAAAATAATCACTGTCTACACTCCGCCTTCTTGTTTCTATTTTAAAAAAAAATGTCTATGATATTTTCCATATTTGCTATAAAATCTATCATAGAATAAGTACTCGCTCAATATGCAGAGTATATTTTTATGAAGGTATGCATAAAAATAGGCTAAGAAGTAGTATAGTACCATTGAACTCATTTTTGAGAAACATCATTTTGTTACTCCTAGACCTGTTCAGTGAAATCTATATAACAAAATAATATAAAAGTTAAATATATAAAATATTAAAATAAATCATACCTCTCTACAGATTCGTAATAAAATGCTCTTTTATTTATTTTTTGATATACATAAGGCAGATTTGACACCTAAAAGTATTCATTTTACCATAATTTTAATTCATCAATTCAGTAAAATATCTTGTATAAAAAAATATATATATACTAAGGATTTTTTATACTTTTTATCTGAATTTGATACTGCCAAAACACATGGTAACTTAAAAAAAATTAATCTACCCGGATCTCTAGTAGATCAACACACAACACAACACAGAAACTGGTTGGTTTGCGCACATACTGCAATGTAACAGAAGGTGGCGTTATTAAATCGTCCATGCACAAACATGAATTAATATAATGAGAGGTTATCAATAATTTGTATTATATACATTTAAAGTAAAAATCAACATTACCAGTTTGACTTCAAAATAAAACTCAAAATATATGCATATCTTTAGATACCACTGCTAAGATACCTCTAGAGAGTAATGCAGCATAATTTGCAGGTCTTCACTGCAACTGGCAACTTTTATATCTGAGATTTTTTTTTAATTTATTCCACAGACATATGGGTTTCACAAGCAGAAATAAAATTGCAATAATTACCATTTCACTAGACACACCAAGAATCATACCTGATTTGATCACAGACTGTGAAATTTAAAGTCGCCGGACATATATATCATAATTTTTTTTGATTGGATCTTATGATAGGTAGCAAATTACAAATTCGTAATATATTTGTATCATATTGTTATCACTCTCTGGTACTTTTATTATTTATTATGTGATGTTTTTGTAAATCTTTTATAACATAAGGCATACACTAAAATTACTAAATTATGGTACTCAATTTCTATGACGTTTACTAATTTGGGTTATAAATGTTTACAAACTTAATGTAAATATATTAAGTAATAAAAAGTAAATTTACATGTGTGGTATTTTCATTTATTTCATTTCGTTTTCCATATGCAGTTTAGTAATAAAAAAAATCCCAGGTGTCTGAGCGCAAGGCGCTCGGACGTTAAATTCGTGACAAGGAATCCTAAAACAATGAGCACTCTGCACAGAATAACAATATACATGTACCATAGAATAACAATTATTAATACACAATTTATTAAATCACAATTAAAGTATTTTATTCATTTAATGATAATTACATATATAATATTTAATATCTCACAGTTTGTGTTATCTTGTCTTTCAATTCTTTCATGACGTTTTCAATGTCCAGGTTTGCCTCGAACAGACCCCGGCGTTCCATAATCAAGTTTTCATTTTCGTCGAATAATTGCAGAAATTTATTTTGATCGATAATTTCTTTCATCTCGTTGCGAAACTTTAGGTACAATAGAACCATTTCTCGTTTATAATTGATAGTTTCGTCAATGTCATAATGTCTGTATCTTATGATACGCCCGATCAGTCGTTTGCGATACTGCTGTTTTCTTTGTCTTGCTCCAGACGTCTGAGCTATAGGTTCATTATCTAAATCTTGATCGTTATATTCATACACGTCATCTTCGTCGTCAACAATATCATTGGCGCAAGGGTACCACGAAGCAAACTCGGCCAAATACACATCTTCCAAAGATACAGGTCGTTCTTCGTACCGCTCAATTACGTTCTTGGTCCAGACATTAGTGCTGTCATCGTCGATACCTTCGCGCTCCATTTGTTGACGGCGTTTGCGACAGCGTTGCCTCTCTGCCGGCCACACTGTCGGAATGTATACAATTTGACGACTCGTTTCGCTCATTGGTTGTCGAAGAAGATACCACGCCGCTTCTTGCGCTGACATCTCAACTGCGTTGAGTAATTTGATACTCAATGCTTTCAATTGTCCTGTGTAATCTTTGTCAGGATTCTCTTGCATCATCGTTGTCAGCTCACGTCGTAAGTTACCCATACCACGAGCTGATTTATTTATGTACTCCACGACGTACTCTGCGCAGCTATACTCGTCCAAAAGGAACTGAATGTCGATGTTGGAATTCACCTCGCCAGCAAGATACGGATTGAACGTATTTGTCATAATTTCGTCGAAATTTCGTTTGAACAACAGAGTTGGTCTGCGCAAGGTTGAACGGATGATATCGAGATATATATCATGGGTAATGTTGTTAATCACAAGAAAGTCATCCATGCTCGTATAACGGCGTTCATTGAGAGAATCGCGTATCTCCTTTGCTTTTGTTTGTAAGGTTCGACGTCGTCCATCGAATTGAGACATCGGAACCAATACGCGAGTCGTGGACATTGGCCAATAAGGGATCCCAAATCTGCAGCTTTTCTCGCCTCGCTTTGTACATGTAAATGTATGTTTGTGTATTTGATTTACGTAGATGGAATCACTCGGTAAATCATTTCGAGCAACAGAACTCAATTTTTCAACAAGCTCGATGGTTTTTGGCATATTTTCACACACGGTCTCATGCGCGTCGTTATTCAACCATAGTAAAATATGGGCGTGCGTGCTTCCGCGGTGCTGAAACTCAATGCGAAGGAAGTAATCTTTAACGAAGTACTTGCCAAACGGATTATACGACTGTTTTGATTTCAGCATGTTCATCAGTGAACCGACAAGCTTGTAGAAGTATATACAACATGTAACAGGATCATTGCTCACCAAAGCACATCGCTCATTAACATTTAGATCTGTTGCTTTCTTTCCTGGATATTTATTGCTGAGTCTTAGAAGTATATCGAGCAATTTCATCCAGCGTATTTCGTTTGAACTTATAGTTAGAAATATTGTTGGTTTTCCAAGTTGACGAATCATTGCGAAGAGATCTCTTTTGCGAGAAGCCCAGTATTGAACCGAGTTCGGCACTGTCTTCATGAATGCTAGATTTTTTATAACGTATTCGTGTAGAAATTCGGTATCTTCTTCTAACATACGTCGCGTAATGTTCTGTGTGACAGAAACGTTACGAAACGTGCTGTGAATTCCGTCCACCATACGGATGCGCAATATTTTCATTGCAACATACAAGATTTTTTGAGGTGTAGCTCCTCTTCTGTCACGTCGTCGTATCTCGCTGGTCGCCATCATGTGCGGTGTCACTGAAATTCCAATATGAAATCGGCGTGGCTCACCAAAGTATATCGATGGAAACGACAATTCTTCCGCATGACGGTCATAGATGATGTTAAGAGGTTTTGACTTTTGTCCCGGTGTGATATGGAGACAGTCATCTTCATTCCACATCACGGTATGTTGTCTCGAGGCAAGAATCTCAGATTCAGGCGTTATGTCAGCAGAGATATTTTCTATACGATTAGAAGGATCGTCCTTTATATCATCAACCAATGCTTCGCTAGAATTCAGTCTCGATAAATCTACCTTGATTTCGTACAAACGATACAGCGACGACTTCCCCAATACATCGAGCCATGCTTTGATTGTACTTTTAGACATATAATCGCTTATGTAGCTAGATTTGTGAGCAAGATTTCTTTTGATGTTAACATTAATGACGTCGTCGTCGTTTAATTGACGCGGTAGACATTTCACCATCTCTTGTACGTCAACCGGTACGTTAATCACCTGCCCGATGATTCCATACGAGAAATCATAGCGCAGACGTCGCACTTGCACAAATGGCAGACGCGGCGATATTAATCGTTCACTGATGAGGTCCAACGGTGGTAGACCAGGAGGCGGGTCAGGATATGAGAATCCATTTACTTTTGCTAGTGTAGGCATTAATTTTTGTTTGTTTAATGAAATTTTACAAGTATTGCAAACTACTGTGTAGTCATCGCTACACAGTTGCCGATTTTCTTTTGTGTACCAATCCGAAATTACGCCCATCTGTTGCACAGTGATTGGTTTTAAATCACGCTCGAACCAAAGTCTGTCGCAAACCGAGCAAGCGTACCCAAAGTCATTATCAAGAAACATCAATTTAAATCGTGCGATTGAATTATTCCATTTCATGTCCCAGATCTCTTGCGCTGATATAACTGGTTTTACTGTTATATATGCTGGTTCTGATGCTAAAAGCCGTTGTAGGTTTACGAGCTGTAGTTGACTATCTGTTTGAACATTATTTGAAATTGCCGCTGCCGATGTTACAGAACCACTATTGACCGTCAAATTTGCAGCTGTACGTAGCCTATAGATCCTTTTCCTTGCAGTATCTAATGTTTTTGCAACATCAACCTGTGCGGAAGTTCTTGAAGATGCAAGGCGTAGTCTGTATTCACGTTGTCGTTGTGCATTTGATGTTGGATTAGCGTCTGTTAGTGGAGTTGTGGATAGAAGCCTATATTTTCTTTTTCTTGCAGTATCTATTTTTTTTGCAGCCTCAATCTGCGCAGGAGATCTTGATAGTGCAAGGCGTTGTCGATATTCACGTTGTCTCTGTGCATTCGATTTTGAAGCACCGCTTATAGACGACGATTCAGTTGATTTTGAATCGCCAGTTGTAGACGACGATTCAGACATGTTGCCACCTTTGAAGTTCACTTCACTTTACCGCTTCCTCTGATTTGCTTTAGTATTGTCTATCGAACGGGGCGATGCCGCTATCATTGGTTTGCTTCAGTTGTCAATCGAACGAAGCGATGAGTCATACCTTCGAACGAGTCGATCATGTACGATAGCCAGAGCGCAATACAGCGATGAGTCATGCCTCTAAGCACGCTGAAATATTTATGAATGGCTTTTTGTTTTGACGTGACAAGTTTTTCTTATAAATCATTAACGCTAGGAGGCATTCGCAAAAAAGTATGACTCATTGTCCCGTTACGCTCGAGCCGAGAGTAACCGAATCAAGCCGAGCGTGCTTAGAGGCATGACTCATCGCTGTATTTTAAAATGTTTCTAATTAGGCGTCCAAGCGGCCAGTAACAGAAAATAAACTCCTACATGTGTAAGGCTCATTTTATATTTAAAACTAAGATATGTTTTATATTTTATGCATTTAATGAGTTTTTTATTTGAGTGGCTATATTATTGAATGATTATTAATTGTTGAATGTGTATATTTTGATATGACAACGTCTTATAAATCGGTTATCCTGGTAGACATTCACGAAAAAGTTGTCCCGTCCTCCGTTACACGGGGCGACAGTAACCGAATATAGCCGATTGCGCACGATCTTCTCGCTCGGAGGTGACTCATAGCACCGCATGCTCGCGCCCGATTGGCTCGCTCACTAATATTTAATATTGTTTTTGGAAACGTCACTAATTTAATGCCCGAGCGCTTTGCGCCCAGACACCTGGGATTTTTTTTGAGAACTAGCGTTACCGATTTATAAGACGTTGTCACGTCAAAATGAAAAGCCATTCATAAATATTTCACATGTTTATAATGTATAATATGTACAATCATATAAAAATCACAAATTAACATTAAAATTATTCAGTTTTTATATTCTATAATCTTTAAACAATAAATATGTATTCTTATAGTGTCCATAAACTTAAAGCATTAAAAATAACAAAACTTTATAATAACTTAATACACAATGATTTAACTTGGAAATATATTTCCTTCACAGAAATTATTATTAAATATTATTCCTGAATAGATTAGAATTCTATATACTTATTTCTACCTTCAAGTGGTCCATGTAAACCTATATAAAAGTTGGGATAATTACCCATTTATACAACCCTTCTTTTAAATCAATCTAACCATAGGCTAAAACCGAATGAAATTGGTCAATAAATAATACAAGTTTGAGAATGCCATTTTTATTATTCTATCTTTGTTGAAGTGTTATGATAGAATCTTAAATGTGTTTTTTCTAACTAGGTCTAATATAATTTCATATAAAACCTATCTGTGGCTAAAGAAGGTATAGGTGCAGTTTGACTTGCAGCTTCAGTGAGGATTGATAGACTTTATATGTGTTTGAAGTATGTTTTCTTATTTATTTATAAGCCACATGGATAATGTTATCAAATTTAATTAGTTTAGTGGAAACTTTCCTTAGATTTGATTTGAGGCTCTAGATCAGTAGCAGATAGAAAGGTGTAAGCTCTTTTGGTATAATTGCTCATTGTTCCATCAGGTATGATGATTAAATTGGCTTTTACGAGGGCTGTCTGCAAATAGACTAACTGTCAAATGGTTGAAGTAAATGCGAAACATAAAGAATAACTTCATGTATCCTCTTTAGGTATTTGAGAGTCCTCAACTGTCTTCGAAGAAGGGATGTATACTTTAAATGAATATTCAGTACGAGGAAAAGATCCTGGGTTAACAACTTGACAATTCTGGTATGCTCTTGTATATGGCTGAAAATGGTCTGCGACAACCACCAGATCTGGCATTGGATATAGATTTAATGCATCTACATGCTTCCAGTAAACAGGTTGAATGGCTAATGATAAAGGCGACAATGTACACTGGCTTAGAAGTGTCTTTGTTATATGATCAGGAATATCACCTGTTTCCGGAAAGTGAATGGAGTTTCTGCACATTTTTGTGACTAAATCCTGTCTGAGTAGAACAATTTCTTGGGTACAATATTGTATTCGGCATGGATTTGTTGTGAAAATTACTGAATCACCCAATTTTTGTCTAATTTCTTTAGTTACTGAACTAGGGATTGGAGGTCTAGGTAATATGTTAGCAGCAGCAGGGTCCCCTCTACCAGGAACAAATATAAATTTACAGGACCCTCGGAGTTTTGTAAATGGATATATAATGTCAGCTAGATTAGTTAAAGCTGCTTTAAGTTGAGTACTGTGTTCATAACCATATGGACATGATAAGAATTCACCTATAAATACTATAGCAATTGGCGGAAACTCATTATATCCAGTGAAAAGAGTTTTTAAATTAGTTATTACTTTTAAACTGTCAAACCAAACATCAGAAAGAAATACAATCATACCATCTTCATTCTCCTGTTCAATCTTTAATAGATTTTGAGAATTTTTCAGTACAGTTTTTGATTTTCCACCAAATGTATTCAAACTACCAAAATATGGCGATGAAGTTGTTCTACTTTCTGATGGAGGTAAAACAAGCCCCATAACATTTAGAACTTTATCATCATAATGCCCTTCAGCTAATACAAAACTACTTTCCGTGAATAAACCTGAATGATATCGTGTTTGGCTCATATCCAACAAAACACTTCCTGTTGGATCTTCTAAGTAAAATTTTCCTTCAGTTAGCTGTGTCAGAAAACCAAGCACAATAACCTCATTTATTCTGCTTGATGAACTTAATAAGACTTCTATTTTACGTAACTGAAAACGATTTTCACTTTCCATAGACGGCAATGTTTCTTTTGCAAATAACTTATTTCGAATAGTCCTCTGCCATATTATTGTGTATCTATCAACTAACATCTGTGCTTTCCACTTCGGTTCAGGATATAAATTGTTTTTAGCGCCAACATCTTTTAGGAATTTCTTTCTTTCATTATCATAACATAATTTCGGAATATTAAACGCATCAATCACATTTAATACAGTCTCTGTTTCTTCTAAACCTAACGATAAACACTCTTTGTAAGCAACTTCTAAATGCTGTTTTTCTAATACTGGCTGTGAAAGACATTGGTGTAAAAGGTGACCTGTAAGTTTGTCAATAATTTTTTGTCGTTCCTGATGAGATAAAGCAACAAGTTGTTCCGCAACAAATGTACTCGCTTCTCGACGAATCGTAAAACCACTTAGTTTAAATGCATTGTTAACTTCTGCACGTATCTGTTGTAAATCACCCATAGTTTTAAACGAAATTTTGAACGAACGCAAATATAAATTCAAACTTTACATATAATAAGGCACGCAAACAGTGGAACAGACAATCTAGAGAATACTTAAAAATCAAATCCCGCCAGAATTTGACAATTCAATTGACAATTATTTTTTTATATCAATCTTTCAGCCAAAACTCTCTAACTTCTAAACTTCCACAATTAAGAAATCTTCACATCAAACAATACTTAAAAAATTATATATTAAGTTTTTTGCATAACTTGTTTGAAACTCAATTTTTTTTTATTTAATATAAAAATACAAAAAAAAAGAGCTTTTATAGTAACCATTCATTAAATAATAACGTGTCAAATATAGCCTTGGAAATAGATTTGTGTAGCTCCAGAGTGAGTGATATAAAAGAACTATATCACTCACACAGATATAATATATCACTAGGTCACTAGATACTGACATATAGAGGCTGTTGAAAATAAATCGTTTTAGTGATAGAACTGTAAATAGACTAAATTGTTAAAATAGACTAATAGAATAAACGTTTAAGTATTTTCATAGAACGTTATATTTAATATAAAGTCCTAAGCCCGTCAAGTATGAAGTAAAATCAATTTAATATGTAGTAATGTACAATTTGATAATAACTTTAAAAAAAATATCTAAAATAAAATTAAGATTCCAAACTTTATCAAGATAATGTGAAAAATTAGTAATGGAATCGTTTTTATCCGAGCGATACATTTCAAGTGAGCTAATTGAGTAATTTAATAATGTGAGGAACTACTGAGCTACGTGACTTAAATGAGCTAAATGAGTGATATGTATCTTTAGATTGAAAAAATATGTATCACTCTTTTCAGTTCAGTGGCACATATCGCGCATCACTACTTGGAAAATATTTTTTTTCAACAGATTATACTAGTTTTTGTACGTATTATTAACATAAATAATACACAATTCAAGTCATATTTTGTGCAAAAAGAACGTTAAGAATTTTTTTTTTAATACTCAAGGTTTTAAATGCCGAAACATAAGATCATCAGAAGTTGATCGTTTTTTCATATCATGTGTTGTATCACGATCACTATCGATGTTAAAACACCAAAATTTTACTTGTCAAAGTCGATGAAAACCAATTGTTCAGTATATCTTTTGAATTTCTACTGTCTACTGTCAATCTGTCAATAACATTTACGTCATTGAATTATACCGCAAATTGTTTCATTACAAAAACTATCTTTATATTTTCTTTTATAATAATTTGTTATAAAAATTCTCTTTAATCAAATATTGGTATTTTATGACTGGTATTAAATGTTTACCGCTGATCTGTTTCAAATTTAATCGCGAAATTTTGGTGAGTGAAATATTTCATAATGAATTAAAACTTAATAATTTTTTAAACCAGGGAATAAACACTCTTGTTTTATTGAAAAGTCTTTTTTTGTAGGGACAAATAAAGAAGATGGATAGTTTACGTCATTTTCAAACTTTTGCGTGGTAAGCATATTTTTATTTTGTTGAAAACTCATGCTGTTCATTTATAATTAATAAATTTATTAAATGTATTGCGTTGTACGATATTACTTATTTATTATTATTTATAATCGTAATCTTTCAGTACTTAATACTAGTGAATTTGCATTTTGTTGCATTTGATTCTATTATTTAAAGTAGTTAAACATGATATAATTCTCTTAATAAATGTGATGAGAAATATAATAATTGTTTTATAATATGTATCTTACCTTAAATAACCAAAAGTTTCTAACTTTATTGCTGTAAAGCATTCATAAGAATACCATGTTATAAATGCCTCATCATATTTTTATTTTGTAATATACAGAATATTTAATTTGTTTTATATGTAGTTGATTTAATTATTAATTTTATTTTAATAAGTTTTGCAGTACTTAAAATAGGTTTACTCTATAGATGTAAAAGCATTATTTGCAAATATGCTTAAGATAGTGCTCCTTCTAGTTGGGTGACATATATGGCTCAAGGCAATCTTTCCCATGGTTTGTTATGTGTTTCTATTCTCTATCTTTTTAATTTAATATCAACTTTCTACATAAGTGTGGATTCTTTCTAGCTACAAAATATCAATAGTCTAATGGCTTAGGCTATGTTGTGCAAAAATTAATGTTGTAGGTTTGTAGCTGCTATTTAACTTTAGTTGTGAATCAAATCCAACCAGAAGCAGTTATGATTAGTTGGATAGGTTAACAAGAATGTTAGTAATGTTTAGTGTACTGCTAGGATTCTTTAATAAAACAAATTCGGACCTTCTGAATTTATTAAAATTTAATTTCATTCTGAAGTTACAGGCTTTAACTCTAGACTTCTAGAAAGTGTTCCCATTCCTGTTTTATGACAAGTCATGCGCGGAGTATATGAAAATATCATACATAAAAAGTAAAGATAATTAATTTTTAGTCTAAATAACAATGTATTGGTCATATTTTTCTTAATTATTGTAATTATATGTCATGCACTTGTGACATGATGCTTGAATTTAGTTCCATTACGTCAGCTGCAAGCATTTAAGTTTAATGTAATGTATTTACATTATATATAAATTATTTTATGATAATCTCTATTTAGTATGTCTCTTTGACCACAGAATTTTTTTTGACGTTCACTGACTAAACAATAATTCTTTTTTAATTGAATGTATTAATTTTATCTTTCCACACTCCTTCTCAATATTAACTTTAACTATGCTAAATCTTGCACTCCTGGGCGCAGTGTACTGAAAAAGGGGTACATAGTTTTTTCTTCACATATTATTATATAGATTATCATTAATGAATGAACATAGGTTTCACAAAGATTTCATAACATATGACTCATTAGTGAAATTTTGTTCATGGAAGTCAAGCTCTCCTAAGTTGTATTTCCTGCTTAAATAACTATTTCAATAAGTTTTTGTTTGTTTTAATGTCACATAGTAAGAATAAAAGCAAATCAATAATTTTTTAAAAAAGATTAATTTTATAATAGATTCTTCATAAAGTTGTTTTTTCTCTCCATTTATATTTTATGATTTATGAGTATGTCTAAATAAAATCCATCTTTAAAGGTGTAAACCAGATTGGTGCTTTCCGAGTATGGGAAAGGAAACTAATGAATTACTAAGGCAGTGCATAGACCTGCCCCCAGTCAATTTATCAGATGATATAGAAGAAATTATCAAGAAGAGCAAAGCTTTCCCCATACCTTTTCCTATTGAGACTGTCAGGTAATTTCTTTTATGGAATTATGGTAAATAAGTAATAAAAAAATGCTTCACCTGATGATGATTGGCTGGACCTTAATATGGCTATTTGATTTTTGAAGATATATTTTGTTATAAGGTTGTCACTTCCTGATAATTAAAATGGTATACTCCATCAAAGTAATAAGGTATCCCAATGAATAAATTTAATTAATGAAGGAATGCCTTTGCCCAACAAAACAACAACATAAGCATTTTATGCTTATATTTTGAGAAAGAGTGAGCTTTTAACTGTGACATATATGTTTTTATTTGTTATTGTAGATAAGGGAATATCTTTGTGTTTTGGCATCATCAGTCATTGGACATCATCGGATAACAACAATTTGGTCCACTAATTGCATGTCTAGGAGATATAACAAAACATATTGAAAACATGTGAAATTGTGTGCTCATCAGTGGTGTATAATTATATATACTAGCTAACTTGACAGACATTTTCCTTTCTAAAATTTCAAATAATGTTTGCGAATTTGCGAAAATGATCCATTGTTCAAATCATGAGTAATGTTCTTGCTTATTTCTGGGAAATGAAAGTTTTTTTATATCCATAAAAAGAACTATTATGAATAGTTATTAAGAATAGTAGTATAACATTACCATATAAATCTGCAAAATTAAACAACAGTGCTTGATTTCATTTCAGATTAGAAAAACTACAAGTACGGAGACCCATTGAGAAGCTCAAAAGAAACATAGTTTCCACATACCCACTTATTCATGAGAGAGTTCTGCTACTTATGACGCATTTTCTTATCTATAAGAGGTATGAGCTGCTTTCATTTTAATTATCGTTAAATATCTTTTTACTTGCATTCTGTGTATTTACGTCTCATACCAGCCACGTGGTGTAGTGGTTAGAGTAACTAGCTGTTGCATCACGGGTCCTGGATATTCCTGACACTGCACGTGAACATTCCCCCAATCTTGATCATGTATTACATTGGAATAGGGTAGAGGACGACGAGTGAGAGCCTCTGTGTTTACACAAATGCTTATTGGACTATATAAATATTATACACAGTTGATATCATGTTGGTCGAAATTGACTACTGACACTGCATATTTGCTTTTCTCTGGTCATCTTACACATTTCTTGCATTGCTCTATAATATATATATATACTGTGAAGTTAATGTTGAAACCATTAACTTAATTTTTAAAGATAGTATTCCTCTGCATTCATTGTATACATATTTTAGTTTGTATGCAAGCAACTGATTTTGTTTAAACAAAACTATGAAGTATACCAATGTATAAAAATTCACAAATCAAAAATCTAAACTAAATTTTTAAGATTTTTTTTTTATTTTATGTAAAAAAAACCAGTAAAATAAAAAAAAATCCAACCAACAAAAAAATAAACCAGTAAAAAGTATCATTGCTACATGATGAGCATTGAAAATAATTTTAAATACTAATAACTATTCCAGGGAATTCGGGACAAGCATAGAGAAGCTGCTTTACAAAGATATGTCTGTACCAGAGTTAATTGATAGGATATTAAAGAAAAGAGCTGTCACATTCATGGGACCCCATGATACTTACAAACTCTTGTCTGGCGAAAAAGGGTAGGTAGAAATTATTAATATCACAACAATCCCTTGGCAGGTCAATCAATCTCTACATATATACTATAATACTCATCTTGGACTTCTAAATAGATTCTGGTGTTTTTAATAGTTTTATATTATAACATTTAGTTTAATTATGAGTAGGATTTTAGTACCTGATAATGAATTAGTTATGCGGCCCATGTAGGGAAAACCTTAAGGTTAACAATGATTTTAATTACCACCAGTAATAAGAGTTACAGGATCCCTACACTTTCCAGATCAGCAGGTCTATGCTGCTATCTTATACTGGTATTCTGTGGGCTGTTTCTTCTGATAAGTTACTTGTGCAACTATTTCATGTTGGAATTCTTTGATGGTGTGGTCCATCCCTGGTCGAGCTAAGTCATTGATACCATAGATACACTGCAGGTGTATCTCTACCACTATTAACATCATATTATTTTATTATTTCAGCATAAAATATCGAATTTTTAACTACTATTTATAAAATCCATGAGTGAAACATTTCATATGAATAGTAGAAACCAATTACTGTATTGTGGAACTTATCGTTATTAAGCCACAATTCAATATCCTCGGACTATAATTACAGACAGTACTGTTGTGATGTACAAACAATTCAAATTCTAGGAATGGAGATATTAATTGTTTATCAAAAAGCTATAAGAACAACACAATAATAAGAAATTTAATTATTCAATCCTCTAAATGTTCCACTTAATTTACTTTGAATCTGTTGAGATTCGTCGGTTAATGCTATAATTAAGTTTTCCTTGTTATTGTATCATTGTGGTAGAAATTCAAAACATACTTTATGTTAAATTTTTTTTTCTTTTTACACATTACATTACAACAGAATAGGGAAGGGGGACGAAGTGAGTGCTCTATTGTTTGTGCAAATCCCTACGCACTATAAAATATTCTGTTCAGTTGATGTCATCTGACAATAACCAGAACATATATTACCATGGTCAAAATCGCCCTGGAGGACTTCATCGTTATATATTTATATTTTTTAGCCATGAAGGATGGGAAGCAGTGGGTACTCTTCAACAGAAGCCGCCTCTAATATTGGAAAATTGCTTAAGCTATGACGAAATTAAACTTGCGTCTATGGTGTACGTTAGTGGATACACAGAATGCATTAACAATGGGGAAAGGAAGAACTCCGGGGTCATAAGAGAGGATATTGCAGAAGAGGATGCAATTATTATAGGTAAAGACAAAATATTTCATCTCATTCTTATATATAACCTAGTTAAAAAAGATCCCACTGCTGGGGAAAAGGCTTCTCTCTGCTGAGGGTATAGTCCTCTATGTCTCCACTACGGAATGGGGGAATGTGTCCTGAATTTTTATTCACCATAAACTTCTAAGATATGCAGGTTTCTTCACGTTTATTCCTTCAGCACATAAATATGCATTAAAAACTTCATTGGTGTCTGCACCGTGAAATTATAAGCGACCACTATTTTGTATACCATAGCTCCTATATTGATTACATACTAAAGTAGGACCAAGTAACTAAGAAGCTATTAATCTTAGGATGCATTAATACATTGTAATAAATAATCCAAAATATTTGCTTGCTGTGATGAATGTGAAATTGTTAATTGTAACTATGGGTGTAGAATATGTAAGAAGAAAAACATCGTCAGGAAACCCGCATGTCTAAGATATTAATGAAAATAAAAAAAAAAAAAGTAAAAAAAAGTTTTTGAAGACATGTGAAGTCACCCAATCCGCAGTGGAGGTGCGTGAAGGCCTATGCTTCAACATTCTATAAAGAGGATGCTTATCAACGATGGCTGTAATTTTTAGTATGTCAGAAGAAACTAACCGAGCCGAGGTTAGGCCCTCGAGTCAGTCGCTATCCGCGCAAAGGATATCTGTAAAGCTCTCTCGGGAACCCTTGTGCTGGTTACGCATTAATAAAGATCTCGGCTGAGTGCCCTAAGCGCTCGACCGCATTTCTACCCGTTGAAGCTGTAAAAGCCTTCTGGATAACAGTGGCCATTAGACATAATAAAAAAGCTGTAACTTTAATTTTTGTTGGGTAAACTAAATATATTATGTAACATTTTGTTCTTGTAATAATTCCAGGTCTCATTGGACCACGTTTTCAACGGTTGAATCGTATGGAATATGAGGATATATTAATAACAGAGCAACAAAATTGCCTTGAGAATGGCTACGGGGAAGAAGTCACCCCGACTACATGTCTCAATGTATTGAAAACTACTTATGTAAGGAACAATCAGTCAGCGAAACATATGTGGAGACAAATTTGGTCAGAGTTTTACCAGGTGGGATTATTCGTGGCTTGTTGTTCAGTGTTTTCCTGAATTTTCCGAGTTGTATCATACATCCTGTTATAAATACTACATGGGTATAAATATAAATAGATATATATATGTATTTTTTTTTTTTTTTTTTTTTATAGCATTAAGAGTAACAAACAAGCACAAAGTTCACCTAATGGTAAGTGATTCCTGCGGTCCATGACATCTACATTCATACTTGATAAGAAATCATAATGCAGATGCGTTGTCACCCTTGAGGACTGAGATGGAATGCCCGGTCTCCGGTAATAAAGGTCTCCGGATCCCTGCACTCACCAGACGAAACACAGCAGCGTAAGCTGCTATTTTACGCTGGTATTCTGTGAGGGCGTGGTCCTACCTCGGTCGAGCTGACCCATTCATTCTGCAGCTAGAAACAAACTGCAGTGTAGCTCTACCACTGTCAAATATATATATATGTGTATGTATGCAACATATGTGTATGTGTTCCCTGTACATCACACATAAGCGAGTTAAATATTGCTCTATGCCACATGCATTTTTTATGTAACAGTATTGTGACAAATTAACACACAGTTAACTTCATGATTGTGAAAGTGAAACTACATCCATTTTCAACAAAGATTCATGATGCACAAGTGTCTTCACCCATTGAAATAGCTCAAGATCACTCACCATACAAAAATACAGCAATGTTATGTTGCTATTTCATGCTGTTATTCGGTGAAGGCGTGGACTTCCACGGTCAAGGTCCAAAAATATTGTAATCGGTACCTGCAGCCCATGACTGTCAATATTGACAAGGAATCATAATGCAGATGTGTTGTCGCCGATAAGACTGAGATATAATGCCTCGTAACCAGTAATAAGGGTTTCCGGATCATATAAAATAGGATATAGGTTTCCATTTTTAGATGAAGGTGTCTTCCATTATTGTTAATCATATCAAATATTTAAATATTTCACATTATCTATATCTATTTTATTTGTATATTTTTTTGCCTCTTGAGCACTCTCCGGTGAACCTATGGTATTGATTTATCAGACATTGTGTTCTAATATTGTTGTAATACTATAAGTGTACGTTGATTGGTTTAGTTCTAACAATGTTTTCCTTCACCGCTGAACTCTTGTCAAATTAGTATTTTAAATTGCAATTAACAATTTGATTCAGACACTGAGGATCGAATTACGTTTAAAAGAGACAAACAAACAAATAAAAATAATTTATTGCTGCTTAAAAATTAATTTAGTTAAATCATTTATAAATAAATCATCATAGAATTTACATGTGTATGCAGACGTTTTTACATAGTGACGACATTATACTACGATAGTTAAACTAGGCAAAGCCTGTATCGTGGGGATACGATACTATTTAAAGAGTTTAGAGTAACCTCGGGGGGTTGATTGCTTATTTACTCACTTTAAGTAATTATATATGCCAAAATTATACAATATAATAAACGAAATATTCTACTTATATATATATATATATATATATATATATAAATATATATATATATATATATATATATATATATATATAAATATATATATATCCATATATACATGTATAAATATATATTCTACACAGTATATACAACATATGTCTAAGTATGTTGCTTGCGTACTATGCTACCCAACTCTTTATCACGCTAAGTGGTAATCTATCAGGATCTTATATTCAGTTGGGGGCTTATATGATGATGCCATGGTCAAACCTTCTTTCCTTTCCCAGGTCCATAGTTACACATACGAAGAACTGACCTCCTACGTCAACATCCAAGACAAATCCGAAGAGAAGAGATACACAGACAGATATGTTAAGAGACCAAACAGTGAGAATATATTCGACAACGAGGTGTACTACAAGAGGTTATGTGTATTAGCCGAGGTCACTTTACTGGAAGCCGAGAGCAGAGCCAAGGAGGCTGGGAAGTTTGCGTTTATTAATGTTATTGGATGTGGTGAGTTTATATTTATATTAGTATTTTTCATAACAACCAAATTAAACTTTTTAATATTATTAGTTTTGACAGTGGTAGAGCTACACTGCAGTCTGTTTCTAGCTGCAGAATGATTGGGTCAGCTCGACCGGGCTACCACCACGCTCTCACGGAATACCAGCGTGAAACAGTAGCATAAAGCTTTTGTGTTTCCTCTGGTGAGTGTGGGGATCCGGAGACCTTTATTACTAGTGATGAGGCGAGTTCCATCACAGTCCTCAAAAATTGACAATGCATCTGCATTATGACTCCTTGTCTAGGATGAATGTAGATGTCATGGGCAGGAATCACTTGCCATCAGGGGAACTGTGTGCTCATTTGTTACTCTCAATGTAATAAAAAAAAGTTATTTTTTTTTTTGCAATGGTGGTAGACAAAGGAGTAAACAGTTTATGTGATGGTAAATAAAACTTGTGGCCCATAACACGCCCATCAACTCATCATTGATATATCATATAAAGATAAAGATAGCCTTTATTGCTAGAAATAATTTACAATCTAATAACACAGAATTAATCTATAAGATTTGTTTTTTTTTATCAAACTTGTACCACTGACTTAGGCCTCCTCCAAGTTCTTCCAGATCGTTTTTCTTGTGCTTTCCTTGTCCATAATGATCCAGCATCTTTGTTTATATCATCTTCCGACCTTCGTATCTGCCTCTCTTTCTTTTTGCATCTCTGGGGTTACCAATGTGTTACTTTCTGCGACCATTTGTGTGTGCATCTGATCATACGATTGATATATAATATACCATAATCATATCCAAACACGAAAAAGATAAAAACAAATCCTGCAAATATTGTTCCTCTTCTGGGACAAACCAAACCCAGAACCTGCTGATGCTGCAAACAAGTATCTCTAACCTACACCACGCGGTCGTCGACCTTTTAACTGTGCAGTTATATATATGTTTGTATATGAGAAAAAAAAAACATATGCGAGGTACATATGCATAGGTGTGCTATGGGGTTTTTCTCTTGAACGATGTTAATGACAGTAAAATAGTTTAATGGTTTATTTGTACTGTGCATCGTAAGTAAGCAGTGATCCGACTTGCGAGTTGTTATTAGATTTAATTTGTGTAGTAAATCAATATAATAGGTTGGCAACATTTTTTTTTTCAATAATAATTAACAATTAATTTGAATCAACTAAGGTTTTTACAACTTTCTCCCACCGTTCAACGAAATTACCAATACCTCGTTGGTATAAATCAAACCAGGTTTCGGCTCGAATACTTTCAAAGAGAAATGTTTCAACCAAGGTCTCAATACTGCATCTGTATTGAACGAAACTAAGATAGCATCAAAACGATCGTAATCTTATTCCCTTTCATCAATCTTGAATGTTATGTCTAAAACATTTACACACAAAAATAGTGACAGACGGAAACAGTTACCAACCTAATATATTTAACCTTGAATTGACATAATACGGAACACTAAACTAATATTTGAAGCTAGTACTCTTATAGGCGAAATTATGCCTATATCTAGACGAGCATAATCTGCCATTTGGCTCTGCTACAGATTGGCCGAGTTCACATCATCTTGTGAAATCTTTTTTTTATATATATTTCTTAGATATGCAGGTTTTGTTCAAGGTTTCTCCTTAGCTCATGGTTTATTAGTACTAAAATATTGCAATAAATATGCTTGGATTAAAAGTTTGAGCTCTGGGTCCAATACTGGTCAACTCTTGGACATTTTGTAAATTATTATTTTAAAAAAAAAGCTACTATAGTCTGATTTTTAATTCCACGGAATTTAGACATTTCAGAAGTGTTGCAACATTGAAATATTCACACTAAAAACGGAAAGCATTTTAGCACAATAAAAAAATAACCTTTCTTGAATTTAACGTTTCAATTAGAAAGACTAAGATTTAAAAATATTGTGTTAATTCTAGATAAGATATCATATTATTACTATAATTATTATGGAAATTATTTTTCTATTAAAGGAATCCCGGTCCAATAATCCATAGGTTGCAAACTTCATATTTGTAAAATCATCGCTTGTAAGAGCCAAAATAACAAAATGCCAAACCTAAAATTAAAAAAAAAATTACGCCCTGTCATTGTCTTTTTTATTTTTTATTATATTATTTATAGTCCATATATACTTATATTTTTTATATTTATAGTCCCTAGCTTATCCGTGGAAAAGCAACCTACCGAGTCGTGGTTCGGCCCTCGGGCGCTCTCGGATCGGAATGCTTACGCGTAAAATGTAACCGCCCAAGCCGAGGTTACCTCTCACCGGTGGGACCCTTGTGCCGAGTTACTAAGAATAGAGGTTCAGGCTATGCCACCTCTCAATCCGGTGAAACAGTCAAAGTCAGCTTCTCTGGCTAATATGTGCAGGCTCGCAACAAAAAAAAAATATATATTTTTATTTAATAAATATGTTGTTTTACTCTTTTTCCATTTAGACATCAAATTTTTACATTTTATTTAGTGTGCATTGAATTTACAGAACACAGACTATTTACTATATTTTATATTAAAAAATTCAAAGCAGAAAATGTTTATATTATCTGAATTGTTATAGAATGACAGCTGTAATAATTCCGTTGAATTAAAAATGAGACTATAGTCGAGTTTCGTGCCGTTTCTTCTCGCTAGGTGCCCTCCGCAGTGGTTGTCCTATTGTATCCTATATACTTGAATAAAGCTACATCTGATTTGATTTAATATAAATGTATTGATTTTCAGGTTTAGGTGTATGGATGATCTCTCCCCATCAGCCAGACGTATACATCTTGACCTTCTTGGAGCGGATACGCTCTTTCCTCAAGAAGGACATGTTGAATCACGTGTCGGATGTCAACTTCTCTTACATTAAACCCACCAGTGGTATATTGGGTATGTGTTATTAATAATTTTCTATTTAATCTTATATAATGGTAAATCTATGATATATATATATATATATATATATATATATATATATATATATATATATATATTCTATAATATATATATAGTCTATAAAAGATCAAGCCAATAACACTAGTCTTTAAGTTCACATTTATACTTGTACCTGTCTATGGATTATGGTCCGAAATAAAGACTTATTATTATTATTATTATAAATATATCATTTGACCACTCTACAACATCCTACACTCCATAACTTCTTAATGTCCGAAAGAAAACGATCTTTGTGAAATATACCTTTATTGTTAAACACATAGAGGTTGTTTTTCTTTACCACCAAGCAGATGTTAAATCGGTATTTTAAATTGCAATTAACAAACTATTGGCACTGTTAGATTGAACTAATTTAGATTGTATCAGAATAAGCCTGTGGTTATTAAAATTTATTATTACTTCTAATAATTAAAACTATGCACTATGGTTTATATTATTATTAAAATTATAGTTAATAGGATTTTTTTGTAAAATCACTATAATTTAAAAAAAAAGTCAACTAACATTTCTGTTGACCAATCTAAGCTTAAATTTGAAACGAGAATAGGCGTATAGTGGATTACGTTTAGCAGACCTTAGCCCAAAATATTAGACTATTGACGCTTCAATAGTTTTTATAATTTCAAATATTATAAAATAACTTCACAATTCAATAGTATTTATCATTATTAAAGTATTTCTTAAATTAATAAAAAAAAAATCAAAATTTATTTTCAGCACTATTCACAAATTCTTCGGACACAGAAGATACACCAACAGATCAGAGAATATTCTTTGAGAGTAAACGGCATCCAAATGGTAAGAGTTTAGTTTCATAATCTTTATTGACAGGAATATATATAACACAAAGGTGTTTTTTTTAACATAGTATCCGACACATTCTATTGTAATGGCATGTCATATGTAAAAACATTATCAGTGTTAAGTCATATCATTATCACTTAAATAAAACATGGCAATTGTCTATATATTAATGTCAAATAATAAATTAATATTAAATAAAAAAAAAAGTTAGTTCTCTATTCATTTGACGTTTTCTTCTTTTAGAGTTTTAACTTGATCATGTATGCTTTAATGTAACACAATTTTTGTGTGTTTCAGGAGGCATTAATGTCCAGATAGAGGATAGACAACCGTCTGCCAAATTGACGGGGGAGCACGAGGGTAAACTACTGGTGATCACATATCCATGGGACGGTAATGCACATCCTGGGAATGAGTTCTGGTAAGATAGACTTTAGTGTGGTTGTACCGTTGGTTATAGAAATATTGGTACATTGGGCCCTACATATAAAAAATGTCGTGCGTTAATCGAATTGTTGCAGGATTACTTTTAAACAGCTCTATTTAAGATTTATCCTAATATTACAAATAGTAGCTAACAACTAATTTATAGTTCTTTTTTTCTGCTTTTTTTTTATAATTACACCAGATATAAAGGTGGTTGAGCATTTAGGGTGTATTTTGCCAGGCTTATATATAACATATAATGTTAACAATGGTAGAGTCACGCACGGCGAGGGCGTCACAAACAAGGATATTCGCGATACCGCCATGTCACTGGTCGGTTCTCTCCAGTCCATACAGATAGAATCGTCGCTGGAGTTTCAGGCGCCACTTCTTCTCCAGCGCCCACGCATTCCGAAGTGGTGGTACAGATAGCTAATAATCATAGCGAATTTAAAGAATCCTCTGTCAGAAGCAACTGACCGAGCCGAGGTTCGGCCCTCTCGGGCACCCTCGAGTCAGACGCTCGCGAAACAAGGTAACGGTCCGCTGAGGCTCCTCTCGAGCCCTTGTGCTGGTTACCTATATATAGAGGTCTCGACTGAGTGCCATTAGCGCTCGGTCACCTCTCAACCCGGTGAAACTGTAAAAGCCCTCGGGCTAACAGTGGCCTTCAGCCCGAAAAAAAAAAAAAAAAAATAGAGTCATGCTGCAGTTTATTTGTAGCTGCAGAATTAATGGATCAGCTTGACCGGCGTAGAACCACTCTCTCACAGAATTCCAGCGTGAATTAGCAGCATAGTTCTGCTGTGTTTCCTTTGGTGAGTGCAGAGATCCATAGACCTTTATTACCGGTGCCAATGCGTCTGCATTATGATTCCTTTATCAAGGATGAATGTAGATGTAGTGGGTCGCAGGAATCACTTTATATCAGGTGAACTGTGTGTTTGTTGCAGGATTACTTTTGAACAGCTTTATTTAAGATTTCTTCTAAAATTACAAATAATAGCTAACAACTAATTTGTAGTTCTTTTTTCTGCTTTTTTTATAATTACACCGGATATAAAGGTGGTTGACATACTTAGGGTGGACCACGCTCTCACAGTCATCTCATCTCATTTCTGCTGTGTTTCGTTTGTTGAGTGCAGCAATCCAGAGACCTTTATTACCGGTGACGAGGGTGACAATGCATCTGCATTATGATACCTTGTCAAGGATGAATGTAGATGTCATGGGTCGCAGGAATCACTTTTCATCAGGTGAACTGTGTACCAGTTTATTACACTCAATGTCATAACAAAAAAAAACAAAGCTAGAATGGGGATGCCTCTTTACCAACGGTTCTCATATTTATGTGAGCACTTGTTGAAACTTTCTATAATTAACATTAATTATGGTAAATCACTCTCGTCATTTTTTGTTATATTTATGTTTATTAGGTATTCCTATTTATACGTAAATATATTTATGTGGTAGTGTATATATGTATAACTATATATATATATATAAAATAATTATCTAGCTATATTAAATATAATTATTACTATGATACACAACAAAGACAGATATATCTTAATTGTTTTTTTTAAATTATAATTTATGTGGATAGATCACAACCCTATAACTATTAACCCGTAAAGGTCGTGTGAACGTGACAATCACGTTTTCTAAGAAAATCATTTAAATGGTGGTGGAAGTTTTTTTTTGTGGGTTATATAGAAATTTACTCATTAAATTCTAATAATTCTATAAAAATTAAATTTAAAAATAGTTAAGGGGAAACTACACGATATCGGAGTTCTTCAACACATCAGAAATATCATGCTTGTTCGTTTACGTCCTTTTATATAAAAAAAAAGAAGACGCCTGTGTTTCATACGGTGAGTTTAGGGAGTCTGGAGCCAATTACAGATAAGATTTTATCGCAGCCCTCAGACATTATGCATCTTAAATCTTTGTTGATAGATGGATGTATTTAGATGTAACCGGTCCACAGTAATCGCATACGATGAGTTTAACTGTATGCTAGCTTTGACAAACTTAAATTATACAAGAAAACCGTATTTTACTATCAATCCTTTTATATTAACAGGTTAGGCAGTCTCAAAACATCAGGCGACCCAGCCGCTGCTTGCTCCACTCAAGTATCAGAATTACACAACGCACATATAAATCCGGCAGTCAGCGGATACAACGTTCGAGTTTCCGGTCGTTGCGGCATTAAAACATTAAACGAATACGGAGCAACACTAACTACGTAAACGATAAATTGTTATATTCGATACGTAAATCTGCGAGCGAGAAGGTAAATAATTATAAAAAGGACAGATATATTCGAATCGTGATTGCGTGCGAGAGGGAAAGATATTGACGAAACACACGTGTCTGACTGAAATGGCAAATACAGCTGTTGGCCCTAAAGGCCTCATCAACGGCTTCACAAACAGACTCGCGAGGGAAAAACAATTGTGTGTGAGAGAGAGAGAGGTAAATCTTTATTTAATGGCTAACAATATGTAGTTTTCTAATATTGCAGGCAATAATAACATTTGTTTGTATGTATGTTTAGTATGAATTTTCTATGAACTGTTGTAACTAGTATACAGAGGGATCCTCTCAAACTTGAAGTGTTAAGGGTGAGTTTTATAATTTTTTATCTATTATATTATGTATGCGTCGTAACGCACATGAGATGGCTATATTATAATTGTATATGTATTATTTGAAAATCATTCTTAAATTATTTACATTTAGGTTCAATTTTACTTTTTTATTTCGTGTGCTTATTAAATAGTTTAACAATATAGGAGGCATATTGAGGGTAATGAATATATTTATGTTGATGGTCTTAGGCTTATGATTCAAGTTAGTTACTCAACAACAAGTAATTTCTCTATATAATCTGACATTAAAATCTGAGGTGCTGCCTACCTTGTAAAACATACTGTTTGCGTTTCATATATGCCTAACGGTATACATAACATAGTCTATTACAAAATGTTATCCCTTAAGATCCTTAAACTTGTTAAACTTTGTTTGGATCTTGCACATTCAAAATAAAAAAAAAACTGTTTTAGTAGACAACAAAAATCGTCTACCTAAATTTTTATTTAAATATACTTCAAAAGTAATGTGGAAGGGGAAATATTAATATATATGATTAGGTTTTCATGCCATTTACAATTTCTAGTAACGATGCAAATTTTTAATTCTCAATTTATATTAAACTCAATATCGTGGTCGTAGGGTCGAATGTTGTCTAATTGATTACATATTAAAAATATTTACAATAATGAATCTTGCCTTAAAATATATTTTTTTTAATTCTACTCTATATAGTTCTCATTTAAATCTGCTGACAATGAATATTACACCGAAACTTTGTACTTAGTTTTAAGTTTCAATACATTTCTTTCTATCTATACAATTTATTAATTCTGTTCAGTAAATTATTGTATGATAGCAATCCAATCGCCTTTGCCCTCAATGTTCACGTTATAACCTTACATTTATAATTTCAACATGTCAACCTTTAGAACAGGACTATCTATGATTTTATAGTGTTGTCTCTGTCATTCTTAACCACCGGTTTGTTGTAGTCCCTTAAGTATCTCGCTGTAGGCCGAGTTGTATACCGTGTGAGCGTAGCGCAGCATATTGCGCGCTCACTCGCACCCACAGGTCTTATGGCATTGCATAATGATGTCGAGCGCTCGTATCGTAATGTTATCGACAAATCATTATATACAGAATTGAAATAAAATACTACATTTATTTTATCTCTGTATTATTTACAACAAAGCTCGTAATAATAAATAAGCATTAATATTACACCAACAGATTTAATATTGTTTATTTAAGTGCAGAGGCGTGATACACTAGCCCTGGGATTTTTTATCGATAATCCGCACTGCACATCGCTACGCAAAAGATTATTTACAACCCAACCTGCAGCAAGATAGTAAACGGACAAAATATATGAAGTAAATAAAACAATAGGTATTTGGATCGACAAAAGAAACAAATAGGTGCGCACCTAATCTTATATAAATGTTCTATTACTAGAATAATTATCTCTAAGCCTAGCCAAGAGTAAAACGATATTTAAATGTTCATTTGATACAAAATTCAACCTTAAATATATGATCAGTAATATGAATTATGCGTTGAACTCATAAATAGCGCACAACTGCGCTCATTTTAAAGGATGTTTTCGAGTATCTGAACGTGTAACTCAATTTCTTATCCATCAACGTAATAGACATGAAAAATGTAAAGATATGTGTTTAATGTTTATTATTCTAGTTTCTATATAGTATCTAGAACCTAAAGATTCTAGTTCTGTTCAAAGTGAACAAATGTCGATAACATAACAAAAGTAAAATCGTATTACTGTTAATGTTGACGTATATAATTAGAATATATAGGTACGTAGTAAAACGTAAAACTATTTTTATTTAATACTTAGTTTAAAATTACTATGTTTCACATTAAACCAACTAAGAGTTTTACAAAATCCTCTCATCTCCCTAGCGTTGTCACTTTCAAACAAATAGTCAGCTCCCCCTAGGACCCTGGATCAATTTGATCGATTTTAAGTTCTAAGGTATTTTGGTCAATTAAACATCTACACTATCCAGCCACAAACTTGTATATAAAATAAATATTAAATTTTGTAAATGTACATTGATTGAGATACGTTTACCATTCTTAAATATGGTGTAATACATTAAAAACTTGCCAAATCTTATGAAAAAGGTATAAATGAACTCTTATAGACTAATCAATGGAGACTGGTATGGTTTAGGTATGATTGTGTTTGTACTTTAGTACAGTATGTATTTAATTCAAATAAAATAGGTCATATATCTCAAAGCCTATACTACTGGCGGATTTCTAGTGTAATAAAGTGAGAGAAATACACATGCCATCTCTCTCAGAATGGTCCAAGGATGATAGAGGGAGATAGCATATGTGTTAATTTCTGGTTTACATCTTCATTATTCGTCGAGAGTAGCAGTTGTCTATGGACTACAATCTACACTTACGAACAGGTCAACTATATATGTATATACTCTTTGGTCACTTACAACAAAAAAACACCAGTAGTTTAAGCTACAAGACAATACAATGAACGTAGACAGCACGAACATAGCTAGTGTGAACGAGAAGAAATATAGCACAAATATATATTATGTTTTTGTTTTTAATTTAATAAATTTGTATGAAATTATTAACAGTGAAACTTGTTTGTGGGATAGATATATTGATAGGATCTAGATTAATAGATGTTTATTATTAGAGTTATTTTATGTACTATTAATATATTTTTTATATTCGATTGCATGAAAATTATATGTACCACATTAAGCTGCAAGGTTTTACTGTCTTAACGCAAATTAACCTTACGGTGTTATATAATATTATTGATTTTACAATAACCATAGATAATTAATACGGTCCGTAATACTCACCTAATGCATTTTGTCTCTTTCGCACGTATAAAGCTAATTGAATAACTAACAAAGTACTGATAACCATGAACAGGTGATTCTTAATTACGTACGTTTTAAGACCTGTTAATACCCATACAACATTATGTTTCAATATTATAAAAATGTTTGTTAATTTTTACCCCCCTTTTTTTTCCCTTCTTTCGACTCACGTCTCTTACTATCGTACTTAGTACAACATCCATGGTTCTAAATTAATCTTAGTGTAGAGGTAAGGTCGAATATAGTCTCATATCCAAGAAAGTGTCCATCAAAATATATGAAAAAAGGTTCGGTTTCAACTATAGTCGACGCATTATGAACTGAGGCTTCGGGTCATAAATCATATTTATCTGTCTGTCTCGCTCGCACTAACAGGTCTTATGGAGAGGTGTAGTGATGTGAGTAAGAATTGTATCGGTACATATCGACACGTACGATTGATATGCTAAGTTATGTTAAGTATTAATAGGAATCATTTTTCGCTATCTGAAAATAAAAGTTTTTAATTTGTAAGATAAAATGTTTGTTTCGACGTAATCATAGAGAAACTGTATAGATCGTAATGTGGCCCTGAAAAGGGCCGTTTTTATCTTTTCTAGGGATGACGCGTCGACCCCACGTGCCCAGGTAGCTAAGTATCGATAACGCGTTGCATTGCGTGCACATTCCTACTGTCAGTGACATTTATTGCCCGACGACTCAGTTTAAAATGCGTCGACTATAGAGGGTATGATTAAAGAAAACATGCTAAGAGAGAAACAGCACAGAATTTTAATATTTTTATGAATAGAGCACCGGAAATAGGTTATCAATTTTTACGTAGTCAGTAGACGGTATTTATGCCGGAATAACCTAAATATATAGATGATCTAAAATGGCGCAATCCTTCAAAAATTACCCTCTAGTTACACAGAAGCGCCGTCTTAATTTTATAAATTTTTGTAGACATTTTACACAAAGATTTTGTTATACACTTTACACAAAGATACTACTTACTTCTACACTCCATAGACTTTGCTGTTCTATAATCAATGTAGACAACCTTACGCGTGCGTTTGATTTATCTACTTTTATATTCTGTGCTTTATTAATATGTAGCCTAATTTATGTAACGTAATGATAGCGGATTATAAGTTGTACTCTCTAATAACATTTGTTATGTTTATTTTTCATAAGAAATATATGCGACTGTTTATATTAAATTTTGTTTTATTTTGTATGTTTGGGGTGGAAAGGTTCTCGAGGGGCAACTCTCGGACTGCTGGTTGCAGTATAGGGCCACTCTTCACTCGATGGAATGATGACCTATGCCGTGCTTTGTGACTTTCTATGGGCGAGGCATATATTCAGCATCGGAATATTGATACGTATATGATAATAATGGTGTGTGATGATATCATCCCTACTCAGCGGACCTCCCGCTCGCGAGTCTAATTAGATAAAGTTCTAAAGGTCTCTGGACCAACAGCAATACATACATAAAAAAAAGTGATGATATCAACCTTTTTTATTTTACACGAAGCACAAATATAAAGTTCATTCCTAGCACCAAATACCCCCGAACGCTAATATATTTAACAGCTTTTTTTACACAAGTCCTATACGCATATACTGGTACATCATTTGAAATAATCTCTAACAAGAAGTCCCTCTAATATTAAAAAGAAGAAAAGCTATATCTGCAGTGGTAGAGCTACGCTGCAGAATGCATGGGTCACAGAAATGCACCAGCAACAGAATACCAGCGTGAAATAGCATCATAATGGTGTTTGAAGGGATCCGGAGACCTGTATAACTGGTGACGAGGCATCTGCATTATTATTCATTGTCAGGTGAACTGTGTGCGCTCCTTTATAACTATTAATGTAATAAATAATGATATAAAAAATACTAGCATTTTATGCTGATGCGCTGTGAAAGTATGGTCCTACACTTATCGAGTGCTGCTAGATTGAAGCTGCATTATGGTACCGTAAGTATTCGTGCAACATAGAGGACACACGTTCACGCCTCTAATACAAACTAATGTCAATGAGAAAGGTCCAGATGCAAAGTCCAATCTGAAATCCCAAAATTTGTATTTTATTATATTTACCCATTAACACAATACTGGGCTCTATGACTGTTAAGCCATGCGATATGAAATAGATTTTTATATCACGAACCTAAAATTTCATTATCGTTCTCAATTAAAGTGGCTATCCATTCGTTTGTGGCGAAGGATGCATGCTTTCATAGTGAGTCTTTATTCTATCCTGACGTCTCCCACTCGTCCTTCCTATCTAACTTCCTATTTTCAATACCTTGGCTCTAACCACGATAAAAACCTTCACTCGACCAACAACCTTCTACTTTTGTAGCCTTCTCATAACTCCGACTTTATCCACTTTCTTTGTTCAATCCGTTCTTCTCTGAAATGCTCGCCTTCCGTTCCGTCAGGGCAGTTACAAATCGTTACGCGTTTAAAGTGAAAGTTCGGGAGCTATTTCTCATTTTTCAAATTTACAGAATTATCTCTATATGTAATAATTATGTATTTGTGTAACATATATAAATATGTATATTTGTATTTGTCATATATGTCTAGTTATTTATGTATGTTATAATTACGCATCTGTTGTTTATTATAATATAATAGTATTTTAATCGCGCGCATTAAGCATACCTACATCATTTCATCTATGCATTACCATATGGTTGATTGGTAGTGAATACCTAAGGCATTAATTCCGCTTTTATACATACTGTATAAAGTAAATAAATAAAATGTTATTAAGAATAATTATATATTACAAGTTTGATGGCATTCGCAGTCGAGCCAATCCATTCATGTTACAATCGAGAGCGTGGCTAAAATTAAAGTGACATAAAAAAATGTTGGTATAAGCCAAAGTAATATTAAAATGCCCAGACCGGACCACTGTCTGGTTATATTGATCGCCAATTCCCGTTATATTACATAATTATTATTATAGATAGATATTTACAACTCAACAAGCCACATATGTCCCATACTACGGATATCCCGTAAGTATAGATTAAATTAAAATTACTTTTGCTTATACCAACATTTTTTTATGTCACTTTAATTTTAGCCACGCTCTCGATTGTAACATGAATGGATTGGCTCGACTGCGAATGCCATCAAACTTGTAATATATAATTATTCTTAATAACATTTTATTTATTTACTTTATACAGTATGTATAAAAGCGGAATTAATGCCTTAGGTATTCACTACCAATCAACCATATGGTAATGCATAGATGAAATGATGTAGGATGTAGACGGCAACTCTTTCCGATTATTTATCTAAAACGTTGCTGTAGTAAATAATAAGTTTAAACAATATTTACTTAATCATCGTCACGGTTATGCCATCCCTTAAAGGAATTAACAACTTATGTTCTCATTGTCTAAATGTCATTTATTTATAATGCTCTAAATATTTCGTCAAACGCTTAATTAAAACTATATTACTATCACTCAATTTAAAAATAAAACAAATTCGTGTAGTAGACAGATTACGAACACATCATCAACTTTCTTAAATACGTCATCGAAAGTTCATAATAATAGAGAGTTTTCAGACCAACCATCATACGAACAAGACCTGGCTGTATAGCCTAAAGTCCTTTGCCTTTCCCATTAGGGATAAATTAATATCATCGTGATCATCATAATATTAGATAGACAGAAACTACAAGCGCTATAATATATATATATAGTCACATATCACCTATAGATTATTTTTCCTAACTCAAATATTTTGTTGTTGAAAATAAGAATCAAATAAAATAGTGGTGAACGCTGGCTGGTATTTGAATCAACGAAGAATGTACGTTCAACTTACTCTATTAGCACTATTTAAAAAAAAACATGATATTTGCAAATTTGTACTGCGGATGTGTTCTATAAGCGAATATCTTTTTGTTGTTTGACAAGTAAATATAACCTTGGGAAATAAATTGCGCAGATGTTTGCGTTGTTAAGTTACGTAATTGTTATGTGTATAACTAGTTTTAGTCGTATATTAATGTCTAGTACAAGAGTTTTGTTTAGAGTTATTAATTGGAAATAATATCTTGTTTGAATGGAAAGGCCTCAAGGTTATTAATCAATTGTTTTAGGAGCGTGGTAGGAGAACATATGATGGTAATTTAACGAAAGATGCGAGGTACAGTACATACTTTAGTTTGTTTGTGTTTGGTTTGGTATGTATATGTTCTGAATATAACACAATAGGCAAGAATGATTAGTAAAAGCATTTCTACATAAATTCGGCGTTATTTACTCATGCAATCTCATTTTTGATTGCTGTTAAATTTTTATACTATTACTCTTTTAATACTGTCAAACTGACCACGAGGTATAGAAGTTAGAGTTATTGCTGATGCGTCACAGGTCTTGGGTTCATGCCCAGATAATAGATCTCTAATCTAGACGACGACGATCTAGATCATTTTCTCCTTATAAATTATTTTATAATTTTTTTACGCTGCAGCGAAATATTTCACTTGGATATGCGCATATCACGTGCGTCTTATCAGAATAACGTAAATATTTACCAATACTGCCGTTTCCATTTGTTTACATTAAAATAGTTGTGTCACGAGTATTACGCACCTATGAAAGTAATAATAATTTTGTTGTCAGCATTACTTTCAAAATATATGTTATTATGAAACGGTTGTATGGCCTAGTAGTTGAAGTATCATATAACACCCTCACGGGGCCCTTGTGCTGGTTACACAAGGGCCCCCGTGAGGTTAACAGTCTTCCATGTTTTTGAAGTCGCTAAATCGATTCGAAAATTGTTCCGACAGTAACTTTTTCAGTTGAGTTCTTCGGCATATTGAGCATAAGCAATATTTTCATACGCAGAGAGCGTGTTGAAATGGTAACTGTTACCAGGCAGCATCTGTGACTCCCACAAGCGTAGTTTGATCTGAAACGCTTTCAAATGGCTGTACAAATCATTTACTAACTGTCCTTGTTTTTGAAGTATCAAATTTAAATCATTCAAATAGCCTGTAAGATCGATCTGAAATTCTAAGTCACATATCCATTTTGGGTCACTTAATTCAGATAGTGGTTTATCTTTTATTTTCATAAAGTCTGCTATCTCATTTCTAAGCTCGTAAAACCGTTTCAACATTTTTCTTTTGCTCAGCCATCTAACTCCATAATAATATGTTACGTCGTTATATTCAGCTGATATTTCATCCAAAAACGCCTTGAACTGAGATGGTTAAGCCCTCGGGATCGACTAAAGTTGATGGTTTTTACTACCACATTCATAACATTCTGGAGTCGAATGGACTTAGAACACAAGTTCTGTTGGTGGATAATGCAGTGAAGGACTATCAAATCATCTTTTTGCACATTTAATTCTGTTGCTTTTTCATTGAAAATTTCGATGAAGCCTTTACGTAAGCCGACCATAGAAGGTGCATCATCAGTGCATACTCCAAATAATTTTGACCATGGCAAGCCAAAACTTGTATACCTTTTGAACTGTTCCATTTAGCGGCTGTAAAGCAAGCAATTCCTCAGTAACAGTGAACTCCTTATCAACACCTCGAATTAATATAGCCAGTTGAGCTGTGTCAGACAATTCGGTGCTCTCGTCTAATGCTATGGAAAATTATTCAAAATAAGACATACGGTCAGTCAATGTTGTTTTTATATCATTAGCCATCATTTCTATACGTCGAACAACAGTTCGTCTTGACAAACTAATTTTTTCAAATTCATTTTACTTTTCAGGACACGAAAAACTGCAAACTTCTAATATACTCCTTAAAAATTCTCCTTGATAAATTCTCCTTCGGCAAATGGTTTTAATGCCTTTGCCAATTTTGAGCTGAACTATAAAACTAGCTTTCATTTCACAACATTATCAAGTTGTGTTCTTTGTTTATGAAAAATTTGTTGCCGTTTTTCCAAATTTGCGGTAATCTTCTGGATTTTGTCTGTTCTTAATTGTCCTGTCAGTGAGTGCAGCGTAGCATGCTTAGTTGAGTAATGGCTCTTTATATTGAATTCTTTCATTACTGAAATGGATTCATTACACAGCAAACATATAGGCTTACCAATGTGCAAGATAAAAAAGAATTCTTCAGCAAATTAAGCAATAAATCTTTTGATGTGTCGCCCGTAAGGCGGCAAACTTCAAAGAATATGATCGAGCAAGCCGAGTGACGGCGATAATTACTGTCACTCCCGTGAGTATAAGTACCTAATGTAATATTTTTTTAATTGGGTATTTTCAAAATGTAGTAAATTGCAAAATGACATAAGTAAACCTATATAGATGGAGCTATAACTTTTGGAAGTTTACAGGAAATCGATAGATGCGTTTCCGATCATCGCCCCGTTCTTCTTCCGTTAGGGCTCTCCGCCCCCAACCTCACCCTCCACCAAAACCATAGTAGATTGGAACCGATTCAGGAACGAACTGAAGGAAGCCACATCACCACACCTAGATGCTATTCCTAGGAACATATCTTCAGTCCACGACACGAACCTCGCAGTTCATGCCCTCACTAGGCACATCCAGACAGTTGTCGAGGATTGCTCGAGGCGGGTTCCCTCGGTGGAAGACCACCGATGGACCCTGCCAAGCGACATAAAGGACCTAATGAGGCGCAAGAATGCGGCGACTCGTGCCCACGACTTATATCCCACTGAAAGTAACCGGCTGGTGCTACGTACCCTTCACCTTGAAGTCCGGTCACGCATAGCCCAGTACAGGAACGATCGGTGGGATAATCACCTCTCCAATATCGAACCTTCCCATCTCGCCTTCTGGCGACTTCCCAAATCCCTAAAAGGGGGCACCGCCCAAACAATGCCTCCCTTAGCGCGTCCTAATAAACCACCCGCCTTCTTAGATGAAGAGAAAGCCGAATGTCTGGCTGACAATCTGGAGCTCCAATGCTCACCGAGCACCCTACCGATCGACGCCGCTCTCCTTGCAATGGTTGACAGCGAGGTCGACCGGAGGAGTAAGGAACCACCTTGCGATTCCGTTACCCAAGTCACATGCACCGAAGTTGAGTCCATAATTAAAAACCTGCGACCACGCAAGGCTCCCGGCCCCGACGGCATCACCAACAAAGTGATGAAACTCCTACCCATGTCCATTTTACACCTACTGGTGATAATCTACAACGCGGCCATATCCAAAGGCACCTTCTCGAAGACCTGGAAGGAAGCCGACGTCATAGGGATTCTCAAGCCCTCAAAACATCCAACCGATCCATCAGCCTATCGACCCATAAGCTTACTCAAAGTCTTGGGTAAGGTATATGAAAGGCTCATCCTCGCCCGCCTCAAGGACTTCATGCTGTCCCAAGGGCTGCCAATCAATGAGCAGTTCGGGTTTCGCACCCAACACTCATGCACACATCAAGTGCACCGCATCACGAAGCACATCCTCAGTAAATTTCTTCAGGGCTACCAAACTGGGGCACTTTTCCTCGACGTGGCGAAAGCTTTCGACAAGGTCTGGCACAACGGGCTCATATACAAACTATATGAGCGTCGAAGGAACGACATACCGCGCACTCGCGGTGTAGAGCTAGCCCTTTTCGCCGATGACACCGGCCTCTATGTGTCTAGGTTCAAACCAGACGCTATTTGTAGACGCCTCCAATCTGCAGCCAACACCTTAGGGAAATGGTTTCGGAAATGGAGGATCGAGGTTAATCCCACCAAAAGTGCAGCCATGTACTTCTCTCGGCGCAACAAAACGCCGCATCTCCCAACTATATAGTTATTTGATCGTCCAATCCCCTGGGAACAGACGGTCAAATACTTAGGCGTCACATTAGATGAAAGACTCACCTTCGGTCCGCATGTCAACCGCGTACGGAATCGAGCAGCGTTCGTCCTAGGTCGTTTACACCCGTTACTCAATAAAAATAGCAAACTGTCCCTGCGTAATAAAATTTCACTATACAAAGCGTGCATCCGACCCATAATGACATACGCAAGCCCCGTCTTTGCGCATGCCTCCCCGCGTCACATTCACCGACTTCAGGTAATACAAAATCGTTTCATGCGCATGGCCACCGGTGCGCCGTGGTTCTTGCGTAATGAAAATCTACACACAGAACTTGAGCTGCCGACCATAGCTCAGTACCTGAAGCAGGCTTCCCGCCGATATTTCGACTCTGCCGTCACACACTCTAACCCCTTGATTGTAAGTGCCGCCACTTACAATCCCATCGCAAATCACAGATTCACCCGCGTCCGAAGGAGACCGCGGCACGCCCTTGATGACCCCGACGACGTGACCACCAGGGCCCAAGCTCTTCATAAAACACAACACACGCACATTGCACCCTCACATCGCCCCCGCCGACGGCGAGGGCGTCGCAAACAAGGATATTCGCGATACCGCCATGTCACTGGTCGGTTCTCTCCAGTCCATACAGATAGAAGCGTGGCTGGAGTTTCTTGCGCCACTTCTTCTCCAGCGCCCACGCATTCCGAAGTGGTGGTACAGATAGCTAATAATCATAGCGAATTTAAAGAATCCTCTGTCAGAAGCAACTGACCGAGCCGAGGTTCGGCCCTCTCGGGCACCCTCGAGTCAGACGCTCTCGCGAAACAAGGTAACGGTCCAAGCCGAGGCTCCCTCTCGGGAGCCCTTGTGCTGGTTACCTATATATAGAGGTCTCGACTGAGTGCCATTAGCGCTCGGTCACCTCTCAACACGGTGAAACTGTAAAAGCCCTCGGGCTAACAGTGGCCATAAGCCCGAAAAAAAAAAGTCGATAGATGTTAGTGGCTCGGGATCGTGCTTTGTGGCAATCTGTGCTCTGTGTCCAACAATACATTTAAAAAAAACAATATTAGCAATGCTAATAACATTACTAATATTTCGGTTCTAACTATAAATATTCCTAAAAAATGCTAACTACTCCAACTAAGCCGAAAATGCTTGTGCCAGGAGATAGTTCACGGCAATAGTCGAATGGTGGATGATTCGATCCGGCGGCCTAAATTTCGCAGACCGTACCCTAAACCGTAGGCTATTGACAATGGACTATTGACAGACTTGACAATGATGTAAACCACATTTGACACTATTGAATTTAATTATTGAACATAATAAAAATCAAAATTTACATAAAATTTCTAAATTTCTCTTACCTCTTATTATAATAAAGGAGAAAAACACTATAAGTAATAATATCTTAATAAACAAAACCATAAACCAACTAAAATAACATCTATTTAAGTTTCTCACAGTGTCCCATAGACAACCAAGGAACCTATAAGCATTGCACCGGTAGGGCTGACGTATCTACATATATTAAATACCACTCAAAGTAATTGGGTATCATATGCTTCCTTTAATAAAACGTACTTCATGGTCAATTAAAACATGGTTACTTCATATAAATATCGTATCATACACGTATCAAAGGTTGTGAAGAAATATTATTACCAACTATACTAGTTTCCCGTATTTATTTTTAAGTATAGATAACGCAAACACATTCGAATCCAGATCAAGTTCATTTGATGCCTAAAAATATGACATAAAAAATGTAGAATTTGTTTTGAAGTATCAACAGAAAAAGAATCTCCACTAACCGTGCAAACTACCGCCTTAAGCTGCTCTTTTTCTTCCTATAATTATATGGTATTCTACACTTTTTTTGTACGAGCATAGTCATATTCCAATTGTAGGGATACTGATATAGCCTGTTTCTACCTAAAGTTCCTCCCTAGATAGCGATCCGAGTCGAGGTTTCCGTACCTCCTTATTTATGAGGGGCCCTCGGATCGTATTATCGCCCCCCTCTGTTGTAGACAACGTTCTTCGTCCACGGGGGTCGGAGTGCAGCGGTGGTGCAGCAGCAGTCTCCGCGCCAGCTTCGCAGCATCGTCGTTGTCTCCCTACTCAGCGGGTCTCACGCTCGCGAAAGCTCTAATTAGTGAAAGCTGTTGAGGTCTCTGGACCAACAACAATATACATACACAATTTTTTTTAAAAAAAACTATCTTAAGTATACCGTATTTATCGAGTTAATTAGATAGAAGGAATCGAGACGATTGTTGTGGAGTGTGAATCACTTACGTTCAGGTTCACCTGTTCACGCGATTCCTTGTATGTTCTTTTGTCTACTTCAACATAGTACATACAAATAGACAAAAGACTTCTTTTTATTGGAGCCTAGAATAATGATTACATAGGTATATTAGACGCTGAGCCATGCGTTCATGTTTGCAAAGGTGCCAACTAGAACAGTTAGCGTATATATATATATATATATATATATATATATATATATATATAGAAGCATGGTCATGAGTAATAAATATACTTCGATATTTTGTTAACTAATGTAAGCACTGAGTTATTTATGATAATAAATGTAAAATTTCGAATCAGTTATTTATAAAAACGACTTGTGAGTTTTCTCTACTTTATAGTGACCTTATTATTATTATTTAGTGTGACAAGCTAGTTGACACTGTTTACTGATGGTATTTTGCGAGGGCGTGGTCTACACACTCACGATCTATTTGTGTGGAAGAGCTACACCGGAGTTTGTTTCTAGCTGCAGAATAAATAGGTCAGCTCGACCGGGGTAGGACTGCGCCCTCACAGAATACCAGCGTAAAGTAGCAGCATAATGCTGCTGTGTTTCATCTGCTTAGTGTAGGGGTCCGGGGACCTTTATTACTTATAACGAGGCATTTCATCTCAGTCCTCAAGGGTCATCAGCATCTGCATTATAATTCCTTGTCAAAGACGAATGTAAATGCGGGCCGCAGGTATTACTCACCATCAGGTGAACTGTGTGCTCGTTTGTTACTCTCAATGTAATAAAAAAAAATGTTGAATCTAGAAACTATCCGCATCGCGCTCTACTACGTTAAAACTATGTTGTAAATACGTATTAGAATCAATGCGTGGTAAAACCTGCATAATATATAAATAGATATAAAGTAAAAAAATTGAAAAATAAGGAACATTGAAAACAAAAACACATAATGTTGCTTTTTTTATTGTGTAACTTTAATGTCAAAATATTGAGTCATGCGTGTTTGTTGATGGTACTAGTTCGACGAAATACTTGGAGTTGTCACAAATAGGATCGTATGATGTTTGTTTACAAATAGAATGTTTCCTTCGTACAACGTGGAGGTGTGGCTAACGTCGTCATTACACTTACACGTAGCAGATTAGCGAATTTGGCTAATACAAACATGTTTTGATTTTGATATAAAAGTGCTTGCTATGCCACCAGCCGTATCAATAACATTCTTGTCCTATTCAAAGTAACATATTGTCATGAACAGTTATTGTAACGATTTGTTATATCTAATTGTACAAAATAATAAGTGTGAAGTGAACGGATCGTTTGTAGTATAACCACAACAAAACGTTTTGTTTATTATGATTCGCTGATGTTGGTAGCACTGATCGCGCCACTTTGCGTCATATGTGAATTCTGTCATTGATCTATTTTTATTTGCATTATTTATTCGCCAAGGCGCCGTATAATAGTATTGTGGCCGGTGTTGCAGATTTCTTTACTTCGCGAGTGATCTATATTATCTGGACGGTTCTATATACGACGACTAGTGCGCGGCTAGCTACAGCCTAAAATGGTGGTGTGACTTCGCAATTGTGACCTAAAATATCGTCAGAAACGAATAAAATTCTTATTACGACTTTTGTTATTTGGTTTGCTTTCGTTGTACTGTGTTGTTAATACGGAAAAAATGTCGTCCCTTGGTGGACAATGGAGAGTTATACGACACTATCTATCTATGACCAATTTGAATGCCGAAGTGGAGAAATTGGTGCAGAAAATTAAGCCTGCTACGCCCGAACAATGGGAAAGTAAGTTTACATATCGAATATTTTTATTTAAAATTATGTTTAGCTTTGTACTTTAGAAGTAAACATGAGATGGTTTTCTTTCTAGTTCCGGTTATAAATGAGTTTTATGAGTCTATTGACATCAAAACAGTTGTAAGTAAAGTTCAGTGAACCCAGTGCTGTACAATTCTGATTTCATTATCCAATGTAGTTAATATTATTAAATTTAATAAAAATCATGAATTTTAATATTTTTAAATCATTAATTAATTTGTTAAAATTAATGACAATTTATTGTTGTTATTTGTAAGTATTTGGAAGAACAATTAATTGATTTAATAAATTCTGGATGGTTATTTTCTTATGTGCCGAAAGTTTTTTTATATTTCTTCTTCAGACATGCCGGTTTCCTCACAGTGTTTTCCTTCACTGCATGTGGGAAATCAGCATTTACAGTTTCAATTAACAGTTTAATTGGTTCTGGCACCCGGAGATAGAATTGTTTGATGGCATACTGTGAATTAAAAGTGAGTTTGACACTACATCTTTCACATTGTAATCGAATTACAATGTGAAAGATTTAATAGCGGTAACCATATGAGAATCTGTAGGCATTGTAGGATGGTCAGATATCCCAGGACTATGTTTTGTAATATTTCTAATAGTATATATAGATTTCATTGATACATTTGTTTGTTGACAAATATTTAATAGTGAAGACTTCATTTATATCTTTTTTTATAGTTCTGATTATAAGTTAATTACACTTTTCATTAAATTATGATATCTGATATTTTATTTTAGACTTAATAAAAAAATTCGAGAAAGCTGTGTCCATCAGACTGTCGTCACAAGGCTTAAAGGAAGGAGAAAGTAAATTACAGGTTCAGAAATCTATTCATACAGTAAATGCATCGACTATTGAAGAATCAGACACAAAAGAAATACAGACAATGCCAACAAGGGAAACACTTAAAAAAGCAGAGGACAAGGGTCAAGAAGGTCTTAGTATAGGTTCTGAAGCAAAGGAGATTACATTTGAGAGTTTCTTGCAAGGTCTTAAGTTGAAAAAGGATCTCCATTTCGGGAAAATATCAGAGCAAAGCTGGAAGTCCAATAAGCCCATTATCACTAAGGTCAGTAGATTAAGTTGTATTATAATCACACTCATTACGTTGGCCATGTGATGATTCCTTCCAAGATGTGGTGAGATAGAATAGATAAAAAAAAATAATCATATATATACATATTTAGATTCATACATATATAATATGCAAACAATAATGGTAGTTATCATTTCTGGAGTAGATGACTTATTATTACTTAGTAATTACTGATTAAGCAAACTCTTGAAATATGCTATCAGTTGAAGTATCAGTCATATCAGCCTAATGGATTAGGGTATGAATTTCAGAACTTAACACCATAGGTTTTAACCACCATTCTGCTGTTCCAAACCATCTCCTCGCACAACTATTTTAAGCTTAGTTGGATAGGTTAATTAGAAATGTTTATAGAACTGCTATTATTATTTTTAAAAAAGCTATGGTAAATGATATAGCATATTTCAATAAACAATTTGGTATTTATATCTTCTACTAGCTTTTGTTAATTATATATCAACTTATTAATTTTTTTTTGACCTGAAAGTGGGGTGAGCAAAATTCCATTGGGTAGTAGGTGTAGTTTTTATAACATTGACCGTAGGTGGCATGAATAACTGATAGCACAATAAATCATTTAGGAAGTATTATTTCTTATCAATGGCCTAATAAATTATTGATATTGCTATCTTTAATAATCATCTGCAGCATATTGTTTTTGTTATATCAAAGATAAAGTCTTTAAATTAGGACACATAAAATAAGATAAGGTGAGAAAGATGTAGTTGTAAACAAACATTCCCAAGGGTGAGCAGTGCATGTTGATACTTGATTAGATAACTTTTTATCATATATTCAAATGTACATTCAATAATATTTGTTAATCATGCCTAAGTGATTGAAGTATGTTCTAGGCGTGTATTTGGTGCAATTTTCAGTTATAATATTTACGAAAAAAACAATTTATGTATTCCATGCCAGATTTAATTATTAAAATTCCATCTTGTTGCATCTGAATTTTTGATGTTTAGAAGGAACCATTTTCAAACTTTTTTTCTCCTATACCTTACCAGAAATAAATAAATATTACCATAAGAAAATATATTTATAATGGTATTTATTTATTTAATATTATTGGTATTCACCTTTAAATTTATCATTTTAAAAGATCAGTCATAATTCTAGTAGGAAATCTTTCATACACATCTGAAACATATTGTTTAATTATATCAAATATAAAGTCAATAAATTAGGACAAATACAATAAGATAAGGTGAGAAAGATGTAGTTGTAAATAAATGTCCCCAGCGTGAGCAGTGCATGTATTATTACTTGATTAGATAACTTTTTGTCTTACGTTCTCGTGTACATTAAATAACATTTGCCACAACATGCTTTAATGGTTGGAGAACTTTCTATGCAGGTATTTGGTACAATTTCCGGATATAATATTTACGAAACATACAAATTATGCATGCCTGAGTGTATTAATAATATTCCATGACATTGGCACAGTATTGAAATTTCTAATGTTTATAAGTGAATTATTAGTTGAATTAGTAGTTGCTTCCCCTAATTTTAGAATATAAAAAAGCAGCCAGCATTTTCTGCTACTTTTTTGTAAATATTATCATATGAGTATATATATATATGTTATTTATTTATACAATCTTATTTGTATTCACCTTTAAATTTATCATTTTAAAAGATCAGTCATAATTCTAGTAGGAAATCTTTCATACACATCTGAAACATATTGTTTAATTATATCAAATATAAAGTCAATAAATTAGGACAAATACAATAAGATAAGGTGAGAAAGATGTAGTTGTAAACAAACATTCCCAAGGGTGAGCAGTGCATGTATTATTACTTGATTAGATAACTTTTATCATATATTCAAATGTACATTCAATAATATTTGTTAATCATGCCTAAGTGATTGAAGTATGTTCTAGGCGTGTATTTGGTGCAATTTTCAGTTATAATATTTACGAAAAAAACAATTTATGTATTCCATGCCAGATTTAATTATTAAAATTCCATCTTGTTGCATCTGAATTTTTGATGTTTAGAAGGAACCATTTTCAAACTTTTTTTCTCCTATACCTTACCAGAAATAAATAAATATTACCATAAGAAAATATATTTATAATGGTATTTATTTATTTAATATTATTGGTATTCACCTTTAAATTTATCATTTTAAAAGATCAGTCATAATTCTAGTAGGAAATCTTTCATACACATCTGAAACATATTGTTTAATTATATCAAATATAAAGTCAATAAATTAGGACAAATACAATAAGATAAGGTGAGAAAGATGTAGTTGTAAATAAATGTCCCCAGCGTGAGCAGTGCATGTATTATTACTTGATTAGATAACTTTTTGTCTTACGTTCTCGTGTACATTAAATAACATTTGCCACAACATGCTTTAATGGTTGGAGAACTTTCTATGCAGGTATTTGGTACAATTTCCGGATATAATATTTACGAAACATACAAATTATGCATGCCTGAGTGTATTAATAATATTCCATGACATTGGCACAGTATTGAAATTTCTAATGTTTATAAGTGAATTATTAGTTGAATTAGTAGTTGCTTCCCCTAATTTTAGAATATAAAAAAGCAGCCAGCATTTTCTGCTACTTTTTTGTAAATATTATCATATGAGTATATATATATATGTTATTTATTTATACAATCTTATTTGTATTCACCTTTAAATTTAAGTAAATGTAGGAATTCTCTATCAGTAAATCCATGGTGTGGTAAGAAAATGTATTTACTACAAATTCAATTAAAAAAAAATATATGTAATGAATATATTATACATTTACAATTATTTTTAAGAAGACTCAGATAATTCAAGAAGATAGATATATAAATATTATATTATTATGGAGTCTCATATTGCCTATAAAGATCTCCATTCTGAAAGACATAAGACCCCATTGTTGTGTGGAGCATTTTTTTTTATTACATAGAGAGTAACAAACAAACACACAGTTCACCTGATGGCAAATTATTCCTGCGGCCCATGACATCTACATTCATCCTTGACAAGGTATCATAATGCAGATGTGTTGTCACCCTTGAGGACTGAGATAGAATGCCTTGCCACCAGTAATAAAGGTCACCAGATCCCTACACTCACCAGACAAAACACAGCAGCATTATGCTGCTATTGTACGCTGGTATTAATATTATTGGAAACAAACTGCAGTGTGGTAGAGCTATCACTAACTCTTTATTTCTTAAACATGCCGATTTCCTTCACCACAGAGGATGTAGTCCATCAGCTCTTCAAATTGCAATAAACAACTTCTTTGGTCAGTATTGAAGTTGGTATGGGCATGCTTTGTAAAATAAAAGTGAATCATTGTCGCTTAGCTATCACAGCTCCTTTATGGTATAGATGGGACAAAAAATTGTATAATGATAAAACATTTCTAGATTTTTATCTAACTTTTGATAAAACACAACATAAGCATGTATTATATGTATTATTTACATATAATACACATGCAAAGAACCTATACTGTGTTTCATATGGCTAGTGAAAAAAACTTGACAATCTGATACTGGTCCATCTGTATTGATCACAAGGGAACGAAACATTTCAAGTTTTAGAGACACGCCGTAGTTAAAAATCTGTAGCTGTAGGATGAATAATGGGATTGTATGATGCTTTCGGAAATACCAGCATACAAGTCCACACAGATTACATCACATATGGAGTCCTTTTTGTGAATAAATGTGGATATTGTGGGCCGCTCCATATAAACATAAAAAAAATGATGATTCCTTCATCAGGATGTTCCTAGCTTGCTGGCCAATATTTAACTGTGTGCTTGTTTCTTTCTCATATCAAGATATTTATATATGAAATATTTGCAGATCTTTTAGTTTTGCTAAATCATATATGCACACAGATAACAAATGGTTTTGTTTTTCTGGGCCTCATAATGAGATCATGTCATTCATGTTATGTGTCTAGTTTATCATCCTAGATTAGCATTTAGATTCCTGCAAAAAATCTAATTGCAAAGATTTGGTTATGATTTATGAGGGTAATATTTGTGAAATTAACAACTTATTGATTTTGTCAATATATGGTCGAAATTTGTGTGACTACCACTGCATTTTAACCTTTCTCCAATAACACATGACTGACCTCTGTGATTACGCAAGTATTAACTGCACTATTTCTGATACAACATGCAGTTTATATTCATTGACTTTATCACTGTAATTAATTGAGATACGTCATTCAATCATTTTATCTATAGACTATTTAACCGTAACTTATAGATTATTTTTTATCGACTGACAGAAACAGAGTTTTAAATTTATAAATATGCTTCTAGGTAGAAAATGTACAATAATTGTATTAGTTAGTCTATATTGTCATTAAAATTAATGAATATGTAAATTTTTCGTACATCTATCTATCTATTTCAACAAATCTAATTGCAGTAATAATTTATGTAACAGTTTAACACTATTCCTCCACTTAGGCAAGTTTAAGATTCATCGAATTTATTTTACACCGGTAATTTTTTGTGGAAATAATAAACAAATACATGTTAATGCTCTATAGAAAGTCAATTGTGAAATGCACTTCTGACATATTTATTTATTTACTCTTTATTGCATTAACCTTAACAAAGTTAAAGGTTTACAAAGGGTGCACTTAATGCCAAAGGCATTCTCTACCAGTCAACCCAAGGTGCCGTGAGATATTGTGATAGGTGTAATAAACTAATTAATAAAAATAAAAGACTAAAACTAAGTAATATACAAATAATGACATATAGATATTAAACACATAATACATGTATAAATACATTAAACATACAAAATATATATAAACATACATAAAAGAATACAATATAGCGTATGTGTGTTCAGTTCATTTATTTATGTTTTTAATTTAGTATAAAGTTGAGTCATATATCAGGACACTACTGGCTTTTAACAGCGTTTTTATTTTAAATTAACAAAATTCCTCCTATATTTACAATTTAATGTTGGCTTGCTATTACGGAAATGTCTATATTGACCCCATACAACAAAAAAAACATAAAATGTAACCAAACTTATAGAGCATATGTTTTAGCAAAATTTCTTGTGCTCTCAGCCTAATCACCCAGTTCAAGATAAATCACCCGAGGGGATTATTAATTTATTTATTCGGGAAACATTTACAACAATTGTAATTTATAGGATAATAACAATGCTATACAAAATCAGCGGCTTTAATAATTTATCAAGTAAACATGTTTTTCGGCTGTGTTGACATTTAGAATAGATCCAAAATTCAAATGATTTTCTTTTCATTTTTTTTACTTTTTATTACAGACATCGATCCACTCGCGTACAGCCTACGTTATATCCGCAATAGTTACCGCTGAGACTCCAGAGTGTTTGATGAAAAGAACAGAACACTTCATCGACCATTTAAAACAGTACCCTGAGGCCAGGGATTACGCTATTAAGGTATGGAAAATACAAAATTCTATACATGACAGATAGTCTGTCTATAGAGATGTATGAGATCCGTTCCTGTGTACGATCCCCAACCCTGATACAAAATTCGAGCATCACAAATGGTTTTCAGGTTTGGGTGATTTGTTTGTATGTCGAGAATGCCATTGAACATTTAAATTATGTGAGGGAATGAGTCAGTGTTTTTGAGTGTGTGAGTGGAATGCTCTTTTATCCAGTTTTTATTACTTACCAGTAACATAAACAAAAGTATTAACTTTATACTCATAATCTTTTCCTTGATCTGACCTACATCCACCAGTTCAAGATCGCTCAGCGAGATATGTTAGGATCTACGCTCGGAGTGTCCCTTAGTGAATGAAATGTCCGGAGCAAAGAACTTCGGCAGGGAACTAGCTCAACTAATTAGCAAGCTGAAGTGACCGCAGAACAGTCGGCCGCTGGGGCAGACAGGTTCTTGAGTGGAGAACGCGAATCAGCAAACTTAGTGTACGCACCCTGTAACTAGGTGGGGCGATGATATCTGAAGGGCAACGGGCAGAGACTGGAGGAGAAGGGGTGAAAACCGAGCTCAGTGGCGTGCCTTGGAAAAGGCATATGTCCAGCAGTGGACTTATATAGGCTGGTGACAATGATGACATATGCATTTGATAATAGAAAAAATAAATGAATTATTTATCTGATGAGAATATATTCAGACAACTTAATCATTAAATACATCTTTTCCAATCCCTTACAGGAAGGCGCTGTCCGTGCTTTATTACGAGTACAAAATAAATTAAAAGATGAACTACCATCAACAACAGAGGTTAAGGGAATTGTAAATGAGGTTTGTATATTCGACTATTCAATATGTACACCTTATATATATACCTTATATATATATACCTTATATGTATACCTTATAAATATATACATACATGACATATACATATATCCTTGACAAGGAATCATGATGCGGATGCAGTTGCAGTAATATACCTGAAAATTTAGATGAAATGCATCTCCTTAAACACTCAGTAGACACAAACAGACAATATAAAACAGCATAACAGGTATTTTGAAGAGGGTGTGGTTAAATCACTGTTATAAATGAAGGGAAATCTTTATAAGGAAACTGAATAAGTACTATTTACAAAATGTCTTTGTAAGTAGTATATATTTGTAAAGGGCACCAATCTGCGGTGGAACAATGTGCTAAAATAAATGTTTAAAAATATATTTTTTAAAGATATATTTTTTAAAGATTTGAGGGTGAAACGAATGGCATACATTTGGCTGTCGGCCAACACCTTGTACCATATCACAAATTTAGATTTTTTAGTTAAAACTATTTACTATTTTTTATCATTATATAATTGTTGTTTACCAAGCTGTCCAGTTCACCCGATGGTTAGTAATGACTGAGAACTTTAATCAACCCCAATGAAGAATCAGGATGAGTTGTGACTCCTGCTTCTGCGGACTGAGATGAAATGCCTCATCATCTCAATCGGTCATTGGATCCCTTACTCTCACCACGCGAAACTCAGCAGTGTTTACGTGTACAAATTCGCACCTTTTCGCTTCGACATTTCGAGGCTATGACCTAATACATCAGTTGACACAGATAGTTTACACAGATTCTTTGTTGTATGTTATTACACAGACAAAGTTTAATTTTGTTTTTTTTTTATTTTGAGACATTGACTTTCATATTGGGGACGACTTTTTTTTTTCTGACCTACCAAGTATTCAAAATTTATTTTAATTTATATTTTGACAAAAAAAGGAGAGTTAATAAACTTATTTCTGGGACTATAAGACGCACCTGAAATTTAGCGACGATTTATTGAAAATAATATTTTATGTTACCTACGGACACCATAAGACAACCAAAATTTATGTCCTATTATATATATATATATATATATATATATATATATATATATACATATATCTATATCATTTCTACAATAAGATTATGTTTCAAGTCTACAAAGACTTTATGAAGTTATTTCCGGACTGTAAGATTTCATTCACATTTCCAGGCCCTGGCTCTGATGGGATACACGGGACCTACGAAAGGACCGGGCCCTAACATTCTATCCATCGACGGTGGTGGTATCCGTGGTATAATAGCCATCGAGATATTAAGACACCTGGAGAAATTGACCGGTCAGAAGGTTCAAGACATGTTTGATTATATAATCGGAGTAAGCACTGGTGCTATAATCGCTGCTGTTATTGGTAAGACATACGCTATTGTTTGTTTCATTTTGCAAATGTGTTCAGATTTAATCTCAGACGGTGATGATTTTGACCCATGATATCTACACCGATCCTCAACAAAGATATAAGAAGAAAATATATATATAGCACTATGTAATGTCTAGTTTAAGTTTTTATTATTCACTTTCTCTAAGTTGTTGTAATGTTTCTAATTTACATCATTTATTTACAATTTTAATTATAATATAAATTTAATGAATATAATATTGCTTAGATACAAAGATTCAGAAATAATCATTTTGTATACATTTGTAAAAGCCAAATCGTTAAAATTAAGTCAACAAAAACTATAAGTGTAAAATGCAAAATGATTTTGTTGTGGATTTCTTAATAAGTAAATAAATAAAAAAAATAATACAACAGTGCAGTCATCCTTGACGAAAAATACCAAGAAATGCCAACTCTAGATCCCTACAGTCGTATTCAACATTTTGCTCATTTTTTTTATGAAATAGGTAGGAAAACAAGGCAACACCTAATGGTAAGTGATTACTGCCGATGTGTTTCATATTCACACATATAATTTGCACTGGTATTAGCTACGCTGAAGTTTGTTTCTAGCTGCAGCCCAATCATTATGGGTCAGCGACCGCGATAGTACATCAGTGTTGCACCATTAGTTATAATATGAATCAATTGGAGGAAAACCAAACCCTTACAAACTTTTTTTAAATTAAATTGAGATGGCAAGTGATTCCTGCGGCCCATAACATCGACATTCATCCTTGGCAAGCAATCATAATACTGATGCGGAGTTTCAGACAAACCATCATACGAACAAGACCTGGCTGTATGGACTAAAGTCCCTGCCTTTCCCATTAGGGATAAATAAATATCGTCATCATAATACTAATGCGTTGTCACTTTTGAGGACTGAGATGGAATGCCTAATCACCAGTAATAAAGGTCTCCGGATACCTACACTCACCAGACGAAATAGAGGAGCATTATGCTGCTATTTTAAGCTGGTATTCTGTGACGGCGTCCGGCGGTCGAGCTAACTCATACATTATGCAGCTAGAAACAAACTGCAGTTCTACCACTGTTATTGAATTTATTAAAATATAGTCGGAGTAGAAGATATTGTGGTCCGTAATTCGACCAGGTCTCATAATTATAAGTATGTTTATATTCATCTTAGAGAGTTGGAAACGTTATTACATTCAGGTATGTTTTTGTCAACATTATTATTAAAAAAAAAACTTTTTTTTTTTAGGTAGCGGTGTAGGTAATTTGGAGACGGCTAATCAAATGTATCATACTCTATCTAAGAAGATGTTCGGAAATACCTCACTCATTGGTGGTGAGTAGCTTCAAAATCTGTGGACACCTATACATAATCAACGATCTTTTTACAAATACATATTACTAATATCTTTATAATTGTACTAATTTGAAATATTTTTCGTTATTGTAAAACGTTCATGCGCGGACATATTTTATTCTAATTTATGTATATATGAGGGTATACTCATAATATATTATTTTAAAATTTTAAATATACAGGTGTTAAGAGTACATATATATATATATATATATATATATATATATATATTTTCACATGGGTAGGCAAAGGAAAAGTCAAATAACTCTTAATACACTTATAAATGTATTTCTTGTGAAGAATACTAGCGGTGTTATTAATCCAACTAAGATAATGCTAGACTGAGAAAAGAGAGTAACTAGAGAAAACTTTAACTATGTCAATTGTGACTTTAAAGATCTACATATTGTTCCAGGCACTTCACGGTTAGTGTGGACACATTCATACTATGATACTGAAGCGTGGGAAAAGATGCTGCAAGAAAATCTTCGAGACTGTACTCTTACACAATGCAATAGATACAATACGCCAAAGGTGAGTTTTGATTGTGAGAAACTTTTAACTGTTTTATGAATTACTATAATATAAACAGTGGCAGTGAATATATATATATGTATATATATATATTCCAAACAATGTTTCTCTTCACTGCCAACACATAACATTGCGATTAACTGTATTATTTGTCTCGGCACCAGTAATAGTACTTGGACTCTTGGAGTACTATAAATTAAAAACTACCACTTAGACACTGATCTATGATTGCTCTTTAACATTTTATTGCTATGTGTTTGAGATTTTTTCTTATATAAGCCCATTATTCATGTTACTAACGCGGTTAAAACCTTGTGGTTTTAATATCGGACTTCCTAGCGGTCTTAAGTTTGAAACCTACTTGATACAGTTTGATTTTATATGCAAGAACTTACTTCTGCCTATCACATATAATGAGTATATTAAAGCTATATATAGTCCAATGATAGTACAATTAGATGTGATATAGAACCGTGATTCCATTAACAGTTTGAGAGATCCTCTGCAGCATGAATGGGTCGGCTCAATGAACACCAGTCTGAAATAGCAGCATAATGTTGTTGTGTTTTGTTTGATGAGTGGTGGAAACCAGTCTGCAAGTTATACACCAAATCTTAAATCTTTGTCGAGAATGCATTTAGATATTTAGTTCTCAAAGTGGTCCAGGTCAGGTAGACCCCAAGACTCATACTCGACGGGGGTTTACGTTGGCGTGACAAAAAAATTCACAATTCGTAAATCCACGAAAATTTTGTTGCTTTCGATAGTGAAGAACTAAAATGTTTGTCTTGACTTCAACTGTCAATGTAGGCAAATCATATTTTAAGAAGCTCAGCGACCCTTACTTGTAAAAACTTGTATATTCCATATTCAGTACAACGTGTACAACGTTTTTGACGAGTTTTGGGAATATGGTAGAAATGTAGCTGCAGGGGGTACACCGGAACCAGCTAAAAGTGGCCTATGAGTAGAAACTGGTCTGCGTACTTCTGATTTAGATGTTTATACTGGTCACTCGTCACTTACTCGGGCGAACTGTATGATAACTTGTCACCATTAGTGTCATAAAGAAAACAATTGAAACCCCACCTATTGTCCACGATCCAGATGGCATTGGTATCATGCATAGTGAGCCCGGGGTCCCGTCTCGCGCCGTTCCTGTTCCGCACCTACGAGTGTGGGTTCCACGTGCGCTCCATATACCCAGGCACTGCGCGCACTAGCGTCTGGCAGGCGGTACGCGCTTCAGCCGCTGCACCAACTTACTTCGACGAGTTCAAATTGGACGGCGCCCTACATCAGGTAACGCGGTGAAAATTATAGTGTGAAAAAAAAAAACAACAACATAGCACTAACACGAGATTAGGTCATGTGTCATTGTTTACTTTATTATAAAATATGAACTAACACTTGCTTCGAAATAAAATCATTAAATCAAATTGAAAAAAGCTTTATTCAAGTAGGTTTATACAAAACACTCATGAATCGTCAAGATGAATAATTGGACCACCGCGTCAGGAGGCAGCTGCTAGCGAGAACAAACGGAAAGAAACTCGACCTAGTTGCTTTTTATTTCAAAATAATAATATTTATTAAGTTTGTATCGAACCAAGAACTTAAAGTTTAAATTAAGGGGGGTTAGGACTGAATCTCCTAAATGCAGCTCATAAAATGACTGATGACTATAACCGAACATTTTTTTTTACTGATCTTTTTGTTGGAGACTTGAGACCTTATTACTGATGACTACCTACTCCTCAACTTACTCCACGGAAATAACTTACATGGCCCATTAATATCTCACCGTTCCCTAATTCCATAAAATAATTGCCTCCATAATGAATTTTCTCGAAACTAAATCCTGAGCCCATATGCATCCAATAACTTTCTACTTAAAGTATCTGTACATTTTCTGTGAAGATGGAGATCTGGTAACATATTGTGTTGTCATTGCAATGGTCAAAACAAGTTTGCCATTAATAAAATTATTTTTCTCCATTGGTTATTGATGCTATTGTATATATGTCTGACCCGTTTCTACTTACTGACCTAACTTTATAAGCTGTGGTACACCCATCTATCCTCCCAAGATGTCCACATCGCGAAATTTTGGTTAAAGTCACTACTGAAGAATTGTTTTTAATGTTAAAAAACTTTTGTTTTTGTTCTAGGACGGAGGCATTATGGTGAACAATCCTACAGGCGTAGGCCTCCATGAAGCGAAATTGCTATTTGGAGCAAATGCGCTGAAGAAAGCCACTGTAATATCAGTTGGAACAGGCAAAGCACTGAACAAACACTCGGATTATCAGCTGATGAGTAAAGGAATAAACAAAGAAGCCTCAAGTACAAGTTGGAAGGATAAATTTAACAAGATTTTGGATTCTGCAACGGACACAGAAGGTAAGTTAAATTACATTATGAGTAACAAACGAGCACATAGTTTTCCTGATGGCAAGTGCTTCGTGCGGCCTAAGACCATCTACATTCATCCTTGATAAGGAATCATAATGCAGATGGGTTGTCACCCTTGACGACTGAGATGGAATGCCTCGTCAACAGTAATAAAGGTCTCCGGATCCCTGCACTCACCTGACGAAACACAGTAGCATTGCGCTGGTGTTCTGTGAGGGCGTGGTGCCACCCTGGTTGAGCTGATCCATTCATTATGTAGCTAGAAACAAACTGCAGTGTAGCTCTACCACTGTTAAACCTGTGTGCCCTTGTGTGTCCTTTGTCATATACAGCAACTAACCGAGTTTCCTGCTGTTTCTTCTTGCTAGCAGCTGCCTTCTAAAGCGGTGTCCTATTAGCTATCTTGCCGATTCAAAAGTGTTTTGCATAAACCTACTTGAATAAAGTTTCCATTGATTTGATTGATTTCAGGAGTCCACCTAATCCTAAATGACCTCTTACCACCGGGCAACTATTTCCGTTTCAACCCACCCTTAATGGAACAATGTGCAATGGACGAGATAAACCCAGACAAGCTGAACAACGTGATCATAGACACGAACGCTTACATCCGAAGAAACCAACACAAATTCGAGCAAGCGGCCTACATGCTGATGAGGAAGAGAGGAATCACTCAACGGGTCATGGATTATGTGTACCAGAAGAGTCAGATCATGGGCATCGCACAGGGCAACTGACGGAAGGACAATCAGCAAGTATCTGATGCATGCTGATTTAAATGTTATAATTGCAATAGTCAAACATAGAGGTATGGTGATCAGGTAATTAATTACTTTAATGTTATTACATATAATACTTAAATATACAATAAATACATTACCTAACGTAATACCTGGTTCGATTGCAAGCTGAAGAACAACATTGTTGCACACAAATTACAGTTTTTTGGCCGCTGTTAGCCCGTGGGATTTTACAGTTTCACCGGGTTGAGAGGTGACCGAGCGCTTATGGCGCTCAATTGAGACCTCTATATATGGGTAACCAGCACAAGGGATTCCGAGAGGGAGCCTCGGCTTGGACCGTTGCCCTGTTCCGCTAGAGCGTCTGACTAGAGTGTGCCCGAGATGGCCGAACCTCGGCTAATAATTAGCAATCGGACACATGACATAACTTAGTTTTCAGATGTTGACATTGCATCTGTATCATCCTTTAATGCAAACCCATGCATTCCGATGGATGGAGTGAGTGAGTGTCTCTGTGTTATTGCAAATGTTTAGGCTACAAAAATATATTCAATTTAGGAGACATCAAACCAAATTCATTATAGCCTTTTTTTATTACATTAACAACAAAAATATTGAGATTAACAAACGAGCACACAGTTCACCTGATGGTAAGTGAACCCTGCGGCCCGTGACATCTATATTCATCCTTGACAAGGAATCATAATGCAGATGCGTTGTCACCCTTGCGGACTGAAATGGAATGCCTATACACCAGTAATAAAGGTCTGCGGATCCCTACACTCATAAGACGAAACACAGCAGCATTATGCTGTTATTTCACACTGATACTCTGTGAGGGCGTGGTCCTACCCCAGTTGAGCTGATCCATACATTCTGCAGCTAGAAACCAACTGCAATGTAGCTCTACCACTATTAAACTTTAGAATGTCTGGTTAAGGATGGTGAATATATTCAGAGTACTTGCTTGCTGCGTCACAGATTAGAATTTACAGACAAGGAAGAATATTTGTTTTTCTCAAACATAGTTTCTCCAGTCGAGCTGACCCATTCATTTTGCAGTCAGAAACAAACTGCAGCGTAGCTCTATCACTGTTGAATGTCTGTCCCTATCTATAGTCAACTGCAGAACTATAGATTGCCACGGAGCACAATCCTGAGTAACCAACGGCCTCCCTAAATAGGTCTTTAGACCTTGCATAGGCGGTCACCCAACTAGTGGGGGGCCTACACTTATTATGTTACACTGCTATTGGTTCTACAAGCTATATGGTCAGCCTATTGCCTCTTCGGCATAAAGATTAATTCATCTGCGGATATCCAAGGGTTTTTATTCAATCATGCGAAGAAACACCGAGCATAGTACTATACCTAGCTCGCTGAATGACTTTGTTAATCAAATAGTTTGATAAAATTGTGGCTTATTATTGAATATTGTATGCATTTATTAATATATTAATAAATTGTGTTACTGTTAAAATATGTTTAACCTGTTTTTTTTTGTTTACGTTAGATTTATTCCCATTTTTATTTGTTAAATGAAATACTTTCAATAATTCTTTGCTTGGCAAATACGAATATTGAAATAAACACAAGTACTTGTGAAAATTATGTTTTTCTATGTAGGCTACGTTAGTGTGTTAGACACACTGTAATTTAGTCATAGCTTAGTTATAAATATATAAATACTATATAAGCAATAAAATTTTATTACAACTTACACTTCACAGGTTATAGCTATATAATTGTTTTATGTAAGTAATGGTGAGAAATGAGCACACCGTTCACCTGATGGTCGGTGATCTCAGTCCTTAGGGATGAAAATGCATGTATGTATGTTATCCTCGGGGGCTGATATTTATGAGTTTAAGTTATAATTTACAATAAGGTTGTTAGTGTTAACTTGTCACTCTTACATAAAAACTAAATTATAAAATTATTAAATAATAATTATATTATTCTTACTATCAGGTGAATTGGGTGCTCATTTGTCACTTAGTTTCATAAAAAAAAACAAAAAAAAAGTTGTGTATATTTATTTTTACTATCCAAGTACTGGTTGTATAGTATTTGTTGGTATAGCTTTGTAATATAATCTTTGTATATTGTAAATAATATATATTTTTTTTTCATATAATACTCTCGGCATCTGTTTAGCACTATAATATATTTTGCGGAGGTAATATTCTCTGATAACCAGAATATATCACTGGTTAAAATTGACCATTATAAATACTATGGGACGATAAAAGTATATAATCTAGGAGGAATATATATTTAGTGTCACATTTGGTTGGCAACTAAGTTTTTTCAGTTTTTTTGGGCTGAGATTTATAAATGGTAACTTGAACGTTGCTCAGGCTTTGCATTTGAAATCTTTAAAACTTTCTTTACAATTTGTGTTAGAGTATCTTAAAATATTACTAGGAGCATGTAAGTATTCGGTACGTCAAGGGTTTTGGTGAGTTTGGCCATGCTAAGCATAAGCTGAGGATACGACTATAAATTTCATTGCCTACTTAACTCGTAAGCTAACTCGAAGCAAAGTCTAAGTGCGCTTTATAAATTTCAGCCTTAGTGTTTATTTTTCAATAATGTTGTTTACGCTTTTCTCTTACCGTTCAACGAGACGTTCAATACCTCCTTGGTAAAAGTGCTCGGTTTTACAAGAAAAATTCATGCAATACCAAGATCTCATTTCTGCATATCAGTATTAAACGAAACTCCGGGCTTAGCATAAGAAAGAGATCTAAAGTGGTGATAATCTACATAAATGAACTGATCAATAAAAAAATATATAGAATCCGGTAGAATAAAACATCCCGTTTTAAAACGTTATGCCAAACATTAATGACATACGGAATATACAATAAAAAAAAAACACAAATAACTTATTTGCCAACCTTATATTCTGGACAGGTGAAATTCCAGTTGCAATAAGATTTATGAATCTAATTTGCCTCAAATAATTATATAATTACAGTTGTGTAGTTGTCATAACAATTGCATTTTAATATCATGTTAAATTTTTAAATACGTTATTAAATTTCGCTGTTAAATATATTTTGTTGTACATTGAAGGATTTTATAGAGTAGTCGGATTCGAATTTGTTTGTTTTTGTGATTGTCTACACTGAACGCCTTAATTATACTGTGATATGGATGCTATAATTTCCTTCAATAGGATAGTTTGTTATATTCTAGTCATTTGTAGATATATAAATAAATAAAATTATTATAATTACATGTGTGTTTGTTTTTAATTTTCTAGTTTATTATTTGTGGAAAATTTAAATGTTACTTCTGTTGATCTATATACAAAATCTTTTTTTAAAAGGAAATAATGTGTGAAAAATTAGCACACTGTTCACCTGATAAGTGATTTCTACAGGCCATTAACACCACAACACTACTGTATTAAATTTAATGGGTCTAAAGATCTGAAGAGACAATTACTGTTATTGAGGCATTCCAATACGATTCTTAGGGGAGGTAACATATTTGTAATTTAAATCTTTGTTATATGGATAGATGGATTTAGGTGTTCATGGACCACAGTTATAAGTTTCCATCAGGTAAACTGTTCATTTGTCCCCTAATATAAAAAAAAAAATTCACCTTAATGGTAAGTAATATAAAAAAAAAAAATTTCGGGCTGATGGCTACAGTTTCACCGGCTTGAGAGGTGACCGAGCGCTTATGGCACTGAGTATAGACCTCTATATATAGATAACCACCAAAAGGGCTTGGACCGTTACCCTGTTTCGCAACCAATCCAAAAACAGATGTATGTTTAACCCCAGGGGAGTTTTATTGGTAACCTAACGATAAGATTTTTATTTATTTCCGCGTAATGGTTTCAACATAATATATTCCACGTCATCATCTCAGTACCTGATGATTTCATACTCAACATCAACGTTATTAGAAATTTAGGAAGCTATTATCATCTCAAAAGAATGACATTTTGAACTTTCACACATAAAAAATCTATATATGACAATTCTGAAAACGATATTTATGTAAAAACAACTATAAATTGAATCGTAAGTATTGGAGAAATACAAAATATTGTAGACATTGAGTGACGTAAGTGTAACCTCAACATTACGGTATACGATTATACTTTCACTTCTGATGAATATAGCCTGCCTAACATTACTTGGTACTTATACGATTTTTTTTTATCTACACATTTAAAGATTATTTTGTGATTTTTTTTATATTATTATTAAAAAAAAGATGAAACCAATACAAATTGCGTACTGATACATGATTACCCATTATCCTATATCTATGCTATATAAGTATGTATGTAATGATGTCTAACATGGTATGCTCTTGTTCTAGTAGTAGTGAAATTCTGTTCCACTTTGTCGCTCATACGAAACAGCAGCATGTTGCACTTTTCACTTTAAGGTTCTCTATTAGTATAATTCATGACAATAACAAACAAAAAAAAATTATTAATTTATTCATATTTTTATATTACTTTTTTATTTAGATTAATTTATTATTATTATTATTTTAGAAGTAATACACCATATATAACATTTTTTAAAAGAAATTAGCAATGCTATTAACGTAAGTAATATTCCTGTTAATCCCTCCAACTCAGCTCAAAACACATGTGCTAGGACAATTGGTCTACGCTTAGTATTCCTTTTTGATAATTAGAGTACTGAAAATTCATATTCGGATTTAAATTTAAGGCAGATCGTTAATCAGTCTGAATAACAGTTATTTTTCCTGTTTTGACAAATAAACTAAAATCTAAATATATATTCAGACTATATATTTTTACCTTTACAGGTATTTTATATAAGTAGGTAGAACTATAAAAATCGTATTGAATAATTAATCTAATAAGTAAAGATATTTAATATATCCTTTAAAAATAATATGGCGATTAGTATAATATTTTCAATTATTGTTTCTGAACCATTTTTTTGTTGTGACAAAAAAAGCCGCAAATATAAGTAAAAGCCTTGCAACTCCTTAACTATAAAATTTTAATAACATTAGAATTAATAGTTTATTTATACGTTAAACTTTCAAGGCTCCCCGAAGCAGGGCCAAATTTTATTGTAGCAATTGAATGTAAGAAGTAATTCATTACTTAAATATTACATAAATGCTGCAGGAAATAATCAAGTACCAAAATTATTATTTCCCGTAAATAAGACAATAACGTTAATATTAATCTTTAGTTGTTAAACCTTATAAAAAAAACAATACAGTTCACTTGAAATAGCTTATATTTATCATAATAATTAACAAATTGAGTCCTAAAATATTATAGGTTTGTTATGTACCCCATTGACACTCATTAAAATCGTTAAGCATTCCATACTAGCACTTCCACCACCACAAGCAGGTAGTTTTGTAACCGGTTCATTTGGGAGCGCACGTACGCAAGGAATACGTCGACATTTGATTTTTTTTATTTTAAAAGAAAGCTGTCAGTTTTTTCCGCGCCAAAAACTTATTTAAAAATGGAGCAGTGTTTAAAGTTGTTTGTGTTTTTGGTAAGTATTTGTTGCTAGATACATTCAGAGTTATCATTCTCTCTTGTTTTATATGTAGTCACTTTATATTGTCATCTTATATAAAACCACACAAGCACATCAGAACATTAATAACATATTGAATTTAGTATACTGTATGTTTTTTTAAGTGTTAGATAAGTTTCACCTACTTAAGTTATTTCTATTATAGAACCTAAAACATGAGTTACTTTTCTAATTTAAAAAAAACATATTTTTGGGTTACTATGTCAAGTTTTATACAAGTAATGACAAAATTCTCTGTTATGAGCTACATTGATTTTAAAATATTCTACGCTGATAGATGGCGCTGTCTGACTCTTTAGAAATCTATTGTATGTTCCTGCGCTATAAAATCTTTGTTATTTTATACATTATAGCTCTTCGTTATCCTTTCCGTGGTGACAACAACAGAGTCATCGGTACCGCAGCCAAGGGCGCCCAATTTCCAGTACTTCGAAAGGTAAGTTAAAGAAACATAAAAGATTTCTCAAAAAGAGATTTTTTTTATAATTTACAATAATTTAGGAATGCTTTTTAAATATAGTTTTATTTATTATAACTTTTGACTATTGCTTGTTCTTATTCAGTAGATTTTAAGTAGTAGAGTCTTTATACTAAGAAATATAAATACGATTTACTCGTGTTCTAGGCCGGTTCTAAAAATCGACCTGTCCCCTGTACCCTTTAGATAGCGATCCGAGTCGAGTTTTCGTACCCCCGTATCCGGGGGGACCTCGGATCATATTATTGCCCCCTCTGTTGTAGTCGACGTTCTTCGTCCACAGGGGTCGGAGTGCAGCAGCAGTCTCCATGTCGGCTTCGTAGCATCGTCGTTGTCTCCCTACTCAGCGGGCCTCTCGCTCGCGAGTCTAATCAGATAAAGCTGTAAAGGTCTATGGACCAACAGCATTATTCACACACCAAAAAAAAAGCACGAATATCTAGGCGTGAACGGGAGGGCCATGCTTTTACAAAATACCAGGGTAAATCTAGCTTAGCGTTGCTATTTTGTATATAATTATTTTATATAAATCACAGAAAATGGAGACACTATTACTGGTCGCATGGCATTCCATTCAATCTTAGTTCATAGGGGCGACAGCATTTGAACGTTTTCTATTAAACTATTGTATACTTATTGATAATAGCGACATCTTTTGGTACTGTTATAAGTTTCTGGGATGGATTACTATTTATTTTCATCGCTATAATCATAGATGGCGCTGTTTGTATACACTTTCCTGAGTACCTGAATCTGGCAATACACTTAAAAAATGTAAGAGCAAGGGCGACCCTTATCACAGGTCGTCTTTTTAACATTCTACACAAAAACAACAAAATGCCCTATAAGTTGCAAATCTATAAAACTTGCATACGACCTGTAATGCCGTATGCGAGCATTGCATTCGCACACATCCCGAAGGCTCGATTGAAGCGTCTTCAAACGTTGCAAAACAAAATTCTCCGTAGGGCAAAAGGCGCTCCATGTTTTGTAAGAAACTCGGAATTACATCGAGACCCTAAGATACCCTCCGTAAGGAAGTACTTTAAATAAATATCTGTACGATATTTCAATTCAACCGTAAATCACTCTTACCCGTTACTGGTAGCAGCAGGTTACTGCACCCCAGTGAGGGACATCTCTCGTAACATAAGACGTCCTAAATTCGCAATCATAACGCCTGATGATATTCTGGCGGCAAACGTTAACTTTGACACAGTCCCGTCCGCGCCGAGCGTCAAGGGCTTCACCGCGGACCGACCAACGTCACCGACGCACACACATACCAACATTACACAATCTCTACATGTAAATTCAGACACGCCACACCACAGTCACCGGCGAGCGCGACGTTGTCTTCCTTGCACGCGATTTACTCGTGTTCTAGGCCGCTTCTAAATATCGACCTGTCCTCCCTTTAGATAGCGATCCGAGTCGAGGTTTCGTACCTCCTTATGAGGGGCCCTCGGATAGTATTATCGCCCCCCTCTGTTGTCGTCGACGTCCTTCGTCCACATGGGTCGGAGTGCAGCGGTGGTGCAGCAGCAGTCTCCGCGCCAGCTTCGCAGCATCGTCGTTGTCTCCCTACTCAGCGGGCTCTTTTTTTTGTGTATGAGTATTGCTGTTGGTCCAGAGACCTCCACAGTTTTATCTAATTAGACTCGCGAGTGGGAGGCCCGATTTTGATCACTGTTGCCGACTTCAATGAAAAAATTAATTGCTATGTAAAGCACAAATCTGTACTTTGTGTCGTGTTTGGCGGTGAAATAAGAAATATTTCAAAGACGAATCCGCTAATCTGAAACAAACGACGGTAAATTAGAACCATCGAGAATACCATACGCAAACTTCTAAAGCTTGCAAGAGTACAACTCGAGTAAACTCATACTGTAGTGTTTTGTTATTTTGTGTTAAAACAAACTATTTATTTTGTGCACGAGTATTGTGCTTATTTCTTTTTGTTGTTAATGTATTCTTACAATTATCATATTTTATGGTTTAGGTGTAATATATTTATGTGTATTTGTATTTTCATATGTTGCTTTAATAATTGCTGAGGAGTTGAATTTGTCGTAAAACATTAAGATGTGAGGTTGGTGTATATTTTACTTATTTACAAATAATAATAATAAATTTTTACATATGTCTACAGGCCAAAATACCGTTACCCGTATTACGATGAAAATGGCAAAGGTAAACTACTGTACGGGTATGGAGGTCCAGAATTATACCAATACAAGTCGTACTCGCCGCTAGAGGGCATTCATTGATTTGTTGTAAATTAAGGAAAATACTTTCTTGTATATGCTTTTATAAATTAACGTCTGTTGTATTATATTAAAACTTTTAGTATTTTATTATATTTTAATAAATTTAATTATAACTGATCATTGTGTAGTTAATTAAATATATCTTAGATTGTAGAAACCTTATCAGATAACAACGCCCCGTTGCACAATGCGATAGTTACAAAGTAAGTTTTACTTACCACATTTTTTTTCCCAGAAAAAAAAATTGCCTGATTCTGTTATATACCACGAAAATATATGTGGAAAAAACAAAAGTCGGATGTTGAAATTATGACATGAATCCTTGGTGAATTACAATGAACTGGACTGCAAGAAATCACTAAAGGCGAAAAGACCGGCGGCATAGAGCACCTATTAAAAAAAAATATGTCACTTTGTTTTTATTTGTGGTGTGCAATAAAATGCGTTCTATTCTTTTCCGGAATTACCGATCCACTTATGTCTGGCAGCTTGGTTGTACTAAGTTAAAAAACATCATGCAAAAAACTTGCATTTCTAATCATTAGAGATTTGGACCATTCAACTGTATTGTCCAAATGCCGACTGCGAATTTTTCCTTTTTTTGACGTAGGAGGAGAAATATATCAAGGATATTGGAATAGATATAATCATTTGCTTTAATAGGTAGAAGTTGACATTGGGACTTAATAATGCATCATCTCTTCACCGCTAGTCTATTGGCTGGACATAGACCTACCTTACCGACTGTCAAGGCCACGGTCCTAAGCATTAATTATAATAATTAGACTTGAAATAAAAAAAGATAGAAAACAAATGTACACCACATGTTTTGTAAATAACACAATGTGATAAGTTGTTGTAGGCATAACACTGTTACGTTATGTTTGATTGTAAAGCCGAGAAAATCGTAAAGTCGACGTCGTATGTCAAGGTGAAGGTCGGATTGAGATTAAAGACCAATATTATATCATTAAGGGGGAGATCCGAAATGATTCCTAAAAAAATTATGTGGCTGATTTCGACGTCTTTATCTTCTAATTGTTACGAAGTATCATTAAGTGCACAGGATTTATTATAGTTTTAGCATTCGTGTAAATAAAGAGGCACTCGTCATCTTTTTGCCTAGTAGCACGTGATACATAATTAGGAAGCTCTGTGGAAGGTTTAGATGTTCCGGGTAAATTTGGAGTCACGCCAAAAGCCATGTACTCTGACAGCCAGGCCATGCAGTTGTCAATAATAATATTAGCATTTATAATAATTTATCTTTCACCATTAGGCACAGATAATCTAAAGCTTTTGGCATAGATTCTTAAAGAGCTCTGTATCGATCTCCAGGGTTCCATTATGACAGCGCAGTGTTTGGGAAAAATAGTAAATGATGGACCAAGAGTAAACTAACGAGTTGGGCGGTATAAAATACTCTTTCATTTATATAACGACACCTAATTCCAATTGTACAGCACGGTCTCAAGCTGATTAGAAAGGCAAGGAATTTGAATTGCATTTGTCAGAATTAGGGTGTTACGGATAACAAATATATGTATAACGCAAAAAAAAATTTGGACACCTTTGATCTTGGTGTTAGCAATGATAGGTCGGCCACGGCGGCCCAACTACGGATCAAATATTATTTTTTTATTTTATTGCTTAGACTTTATTTTGATTATGTAGAACATAAAGTTGCAATTAAAAATTTTATTGGAGCCAGTGCCGGATTTCGAATTGAGGTCGGAGCGTACGTGTGAAACTTAGGCAGACAAAAGAGTATAGTAATTCGGATCCTATCCTAGAATACATAAAATCTAGTTTAAAAAAAAACGTGATAATATGAAATTACATTATTCATCATTATTATGATTCTTCTTTATTTTATGATGATCCGGAGCCATGTACATCCATCGATTACCCGCAAACTTAAATAGGTTGTCATTTCATCTAGTGGAAGATGCGAACTACAAATATGTTTACCGATACAAGGTTGCCACTAGAGAATCCTTCATCTCCATCGGTCGGAATCTTTTTAATTACATTAAATTTAATATATTCAGTTTGCATTTCAAAACGATCGTAAAAAATAATATGATGTAATATGGAAGACGGAAGCGGGAAATTATTTAACTTCCTTTATTTAAATTTGCTTATTATGCGTTAATCGACGAACTATTCAATTATTCTTATTTTTATCGTGCCATATACTAGCGGATGTCAGCGATCACCATGTCTATATTTCGTACCGGTCGTTATCGTTAATTCAAGCTTGGGTTAGAACATCCCGCTCGATTGTGAGATGGCTGGCAACAAAGCAACTAAGGCGTAAAATAAGTAGACATGGCATGTGGCGCGGATGGAGAATGGCAACTGCTACGTCTCTTGAATGTGTTTTAAATGGCGTCGTTTCCTTAAAACTGTATGAAATACGCCATGAAATATGTCATTTATATAAATTTTTAACCTCTGGATAGAATAGCATTGACAGTGATCACTGTTTCTATTCTATCTAATAGTTATGTTAGGAGAAACCATATCAGTTACCAGGCATGTCATACCCCACCTTTATTCTTGAGGATAGGAAGTTTCTATGGTCTGTCAGTTATCACTCAAAAATCAACAGCAGATGACCTGTGAGCTCGTTTATTTATATAAACCTGAAAGCCAACATAATTGGATATTACGTTCGTTATTTTAATCTATTATTACATTTTTGTTTTTTTAATATAGTTTTAAACAATACGGTCGGTCTCTGTGTCTGTACCTTAACAAAATAACACAACTACAATGAAACCTTGGAGTATGTTAACACGTTAAATAAAACAAGTTATTTATATTCAGTCGTTTATTTATTTTCCTTCGTGTTATGAACTTAAATTTCTGACTCAGATCATTCGATTTCTGTCACTGGAATCATAAATACATTAAAAGTGTAACTTTTTCGTTCACCTATAAACGTCAAAAATATTTTGTTTCTTTTTAATTTAGAGTTGCCAATGCAATAAATCCAAGTGTAATAGTTATTTTTAACAGTTTTATTTATGATTGTATTAAATATGTTTAAGTTAATATTTTTAATCTTAACATTTTCGTTGGTCTGTGAAAGTATTCTGTTTTCAAGTTTTTGGGCACCGTTATTTGATCGAAGAATTTTAAATTATCGTGTTGATGCGAAATTCGATTCGGATGTTGGAAAAAACAATAGAGAGGAATATCAACAGAAAAATGGTTACAGAGGAGAGGCTTTGATAGCTGATTTAGGAAACGGAATAGCACCAGAGAATCGTTCTAATAAGGTACGAGAGTAGCTAAAAAAACGATCACAATTTCATATCTTAAATCGAGAGCCTAACAACAAGTTTGTAGATTTAAGTTTAAAACCGTAAAGGATTTTATTTACCGATTACCTGAATAACAGCAATTTTCGTCACCTCGAAAAGTTGGTGAAAGCATTTTTTTTAAACAAGTTTTAAAGCCTTGATTAAAACTAATTATAACTTTTAAAATTTTGTTTCTTGTAATTTTTTTTTTAATAGACACAGACTTACCGATGCCAATTTAAAAAAAAAATTAACCATCTCAACTGTCTTTAAAAAATATATCGTGTCACGATGCCCATATATGATGATTATTTAGAGGCATATTATTGTTATCCTTTGCAATTTGAATTCATCATACATTTAAACACATGATAAATTAAAATTACACGGTATATCGATGCCTTGAATGCAATTTAGTTCTTAATGACAACGTATGAGGCTCCAGCTGCTGATGGTATATATATCAACCATATGGTTTCTTAGATACAATATGCCCTGAGGAAGAGGAGGCTTGCAGGAAAAAAGTAAAAGAGATTCTGACACCCATTAAGCTGTGGAGGAAATGGTACGGGGGACTAAAGAAAGTGTAACTACCGCCAGCTGTGACCAAGGAATTACGCAAACCTTTTGTTAAATTAAGATAATAATTAAGTGGTAGTATAGTTTAGCCATATTTACTTACTTAATATTTTCGTATATATATTTTTTTATTTAAATAACAGTTACATAATATCTAATTTAATTTTAACATATTAGAATATAACGTTGGAGTGGCGTATTAATTATATTTTTTATAGTGGGGTATATACATCTAATAAAACCACAAGGCATATAATCGTCCATGGTCGTACTTAACAACTCGTAAATCATCAGACATTTTATTTATTACGAAATATTGTTCAAGCCGGCGAACAATAATCTACAATCGTCCTTGTGTACGTTAAACTGGTATTATTCTAATCGAAAATGTTAAAAAACATTTGACTTTGGCCTTCACTACTATGCCATAAGATCGTAAAGTAACTCGTCGTAAATATAGAAATAAAATATAAGTAATAGGGTATTCTAATGCAGACAATGTAATCCGGTAATTGCGTGTTGACATTTGTTAAACACGACTTCTGCGTACATTAAATATACAAGTACAAAAAATTACCACGATGTGTATAGTATATATACAAAACAAAATGCCACTTTGTAAATAGTCACAATGAGCTATAATCCAACTGCAAGCTTGGCATCGTAAACTCAGATCGAGTTATTACTGAGTGTTTTTTTTTATTTCAGGACTATGGAGAAGTGAAGTTATATTACACGAAAAAATAAATTTAACATCCGATGCATTTTTATTTCACCTTCCTATAAAAAATATTAAAAGTTAAGCAAAATTATCTTATTTTAAGTTTTCTTATGAGACTCCCATTCAATCGTTTTATCGATAATAACAAAGTGTATTGGTAATATCCTAAACAAATTTACAGTGTGGACCAGAGGCATCCTTTGTTAATGGTCCTAATGAGATAAGGGGACAGATCACGGCAGCTTTATTGTGTATTGATGTACTTTATACAGCTTCGTAATATATTATCATTTTGATAGATACGTTCAGCTTAGACCGACAGACGAAACAGCGAGTTTAGTAACATTTGGAATTCAACTTAATGTAATTTTGCATATCGATGAAATAGATAAAGTGAAATATATACAGTTATAGAGATACGCTGTAGATTGTTTCTGGCTGCGGCATGAATGGGCCGCCTCGACTGGGATAGGATCACAACCGCACAGAGTACCAGCGTAAAATAGCAGCATAACGCTGTTTTAACGTCTATAAATAACTGTTAGTTTGTTACCATCAATACAATATAAAGAACTGTTAGTTTGTTACCATCAATACAATAAAAAGAACTATTAATTTGTTACCATCAATACAATATAAAGAACTGTTAGTTTGTTACCATCAATACAATAAAAAGAACTATTAATTTGTTACCATCAATACAATAAAAGAACTATTAATTTGTTACCATCAATACAATATAAAGAACTGTTAGTTTGTTACCATCAATACAATAAAAAGAACTATTAATTTGTTACCATCAATACAATAAAAATAACCGTTAGTTTGTTACCATCAATACTATAAAAAGAACTGTTAGTTTGTTACCATCAATACAATAAAAAAGCATCATATTACTTTAAGCCGTCCAGTGTTTGTTAATTATATTAATTTTTTTAGCGAATTTACCATGTGGGGTGTTTTAAATTCCATTTGAGTTTAAACATCGTACATCACGACAGAATTCAAAATTGCATCGTCATAATCTCTATGGTTGGCAATCAACCACTGTGCGCTTTACGCGAAATTAACTGCCAAGCACAACTACTCTGTGGGATCAGATGTGGGCATCGGTGTTTCCGAACCGATACATTTTAGAGAACTTCAAGAAAAGATCCTACTCCTTTCTTAGAGGACGGCAACGCATCTGCGACTCCTTTGGCGTTGCGGATGTCCATGGGCAGCGCTAATCACTTACCATGCTGAGCTGCTTGCTCGTTGGCCAATAATTTTATAAACAAAAAAATCACTATTTCAATTTCAGTCGAATGCAAAAAGTAATTAAAGAGAACTTCAATGTTTATGCTGTTAGCGTTTCCGGATTTCACGCTGTTTCTGGGTTAGCTAAAATCAATTGTTCCTACATAAAAAACTTTTGTCGTTAGTCCGCACGAACCCTTAGACATTACGATGTTTTTCTATAGCATCGAATAGTAAGTAAATAACCATTTTTAATACTGGTATGGAACTCTCTTTCTGGTTGCGAATTAATACATAAGGGTCGTTACAGTTGAACTTGTCAACCGAATTATTTCTAGTGTGTATACTCGGACTGTCAGTCGGAGAGTTTTTTTTTGTATGTTGTTAGTCCAGAGACCTTTACAGCTTCATCTAAACAGACTCGGACAACGAAGATGCTGGCACGAAGACTGCTGCTGCACCACCGCTGCACTCCGACCTCTGTGGACGAAGAACCCCTGTGGAAGCCCTCGCTATATAGAGCGACCTATGTAAGTTTACGGGAAGTCAATGGATACTGGTGGCTAAGATCGTGCTTTATGGCAATCAATGGGAGAGGCCTATTAGTCTTAGTAGTCATTATTGGTGCAGATAGATATGAAGATACTAAAGTGCTCTGAGCGAGTCAGAGGGTTAACTTCAATGGTCATCAATTAAATTGAATTGCTACATTATCTGTGCATGCTCGATTTACAACAGCGCCATCTATTGCAATATCTCAGTACTAAACGTGTTTGATTGGCTTAAAATGTGTCAACAATTTTACGTTCACCTGCAGACTTTTTAATTTGTTATGTTGGCATATCATCACTTGGCGCGATATCTGACAAACTTTTATTTTGGTTTTTGAAGTATTAGTGTTTTACCAACACTAAATTTTTTAAATTATTTTAAAATAAGGACATTATTAATATTGACACTTGAACCAATAAGGCGGTGGTACGTTAATATATTTTAAGTTATTAGTGCATTGCTGGATGATAGAACCCCCCCGCTCTCATCAACATCGAGGTTTCAGTTTGTAGGCTCGCTATGACTGGTCATAGATCAATCACCATAGCTTCAGCTTATAGGGTACTAACCCTGACATATTAGATATTGCACTTCTAAAGAATGTATTCTTACCACTACACTCTATAGAAGTATTTTCAGAACTTAGCCCTGACCATCGTCCGGTAATAATGAAATTAAGGCACAGTCACACAAAGGGACTTTAACCAAAACTGCGACTAACTGGGGTAAACTCCAAAATCATCTGGAGTCTACGTCATCCCCAGTCTTAGGTTCAATTCCCAATGTGATATACTCACAATCGGAAGCCACCGTAGCGTTAGATGAACTCACCTCGCACATCAGAACAGCGGTCAAAGACTCCTCCAATCGGGTTCAGGCGGCGAGCGATCGCCACTTTGAGCTGCCTGGGGATCTCAAACAACTGTTCCGAGAGAAAAACGGTGCGGTCAGGACCTATGGCAGGTACAGAACCAAAGCTAATATCCGCCAGCGCCACCTCGAGGGAGAGGTCAAGGAGCGCATGGCCGCGCTCCGTGGTAAGAGATGGGATGGTCTGCTGGAAGACATCACGCCGTCACACACTGCCTTCTGGCAGTTGAAACGTGCAATGAAGGCAGATACCGTCTCAGAAATGCCACTCTTAGATCTCCTTGATGGGGGGCGCGCGTTCGAAGTCTTGGAGAGTCCAGTTCGCAACCAATCAACCTAGCTCACCTGCGCGTAGATCCGCGCCATCACCGACGGGTGTTCCGCTCCCTGCGGTTACATATGATAAAGTGATAGACCAGATTAAAAATCTGAAACCCCGTAAAGTGCCAGGCGCTGATGGGATATCTAATAATTAAATCCCACCCCAATCACCTGATCTGCCTCCTTGTGACCATTTTCAATTTCCCCTCTCCAGCTGCTCCTTCCCGGTCATCTGGAATGAGGCTAAGTTCATAAGGATTCGCAAGCCAGGTAAACCTAGTAACCTACCATCTAGCTACAGACCTATCAGTCTCTCTCAGTTCGCTGGGGAAGTTTTATGAAAGGCTGATCCTAGCCAGATTACGTAGCCAGTATTACAAATATGTAGAGTAGAGGCATCTACTGCCCAAACAGCAGTTTGGGTTCAGCTCACTCACTCAGCTCCCTTTCAAGTTCTTCGGGTAGTGGACTACTGGCATGAGAGCTTAGTTTATAAGCTCTACACTTTGGGAGTGCCGGATAGACTCGTGACCATCGTACGAGAATACTTGCCGAACCGCAGCTTTCGTTATAGCATAGAGGGCACACTCTCGTCCCCCAAGGCTATTACCGCTAGAGTACCCCAGGGCTCAGTTCTTTCCCCCACTCTTTTCGCACGTTATGTAAGTGACATCCCCTGGAACAGAGGTGTCGAACTGGCACAGTATGCCGACGACACCGCTTTCTATTCCGCTCATGGTAACATCAAAAAGCTCTGTTCATGTTTTCCAACCTCAGCCAACGCACTGGGCGATTGGTTCTGGAAATGGAGAATCGAAAAGAACCCGGAAAATGACAAAGTGATAATTTTCTCAGGCAACTGGGCTTGTGTATATAGGAAATTGATCAAGGTCAATTATCCTAATTTTACCCTGTTCAAGACAGTCATTCCGTGGTCTAGCTACATAAAATATTTAGTGTTACTCTAGATAACTTATAATTTTTAGCACACTTAAAAAATGTAAGGGTAAGGGCGTTCCTTATCACAGGTCGTCTTTTTAGCATCCTACACAAACGCAACAAAATGCCCTAAAGGTATAAGTTGCAAATCTATAAAACTAGCATACGGCCAGTAATGTCGTATGCGAGCATTGCACTCGCACACATCCCGAAGGCTCGATTAAAGCGCCTTCAAACGATGCAAAGCAAAATTCTCCGTAGGATGACAGGCGCTCCACGGTTTGTAAGAAACTCGGAATTACATCGAGACCTTAAGATATCCTCCATAAGGAAGGACTTTAAAGAAATATCTCTACGATATTTCAATTCGACTGTAAAATGTAAATCACCCTAACTCGTTAGTGTTAGCAGCAGGTGACACCCACGTGAGGGTTACCCCTCGTAACAAAAGACGTCCTAAATACGCAATCATAAAGCCTGATGATATTCTGGCGGCAAACGTTAACTTTAACACAGTCCCGTCCGCGCCGAGCGGCGAGGGCTGAACCGCGAACCAACCAACGTCACCGACGCGCACACGCACCTACATTACACAATCCACACACGGAAATTCAGACAACCCACACCGCACTCGCCGGCGAGCGAGACGTCGTCTTCCTCGCACAGCGACTTACGCGCGATTTACTAGTGTTCTAGGCCGCTTCTAAATATCGACCTGTCCTCCCTTTAGATAGCGATCCGAGTCGAGGTTTCGTGCCTCCTTATGAGGGGCCCTCGGATCGTATTATCGCCCCCCTCTATTGTCGCCGACGAGTGCAGCGGTGGTGCAGCAGCAGCAGTCTCCGCGCCAGTTTCGCAACATCGTCGTTGTCTCCCTACTCAGCGGGACTCCCGCTCGCGAGTCTAATTAGATAGACCAACAGCGATACACTTACACACATACACAAAAAAAAAAAGAACCAATGTCTATGTTCTATGAGAAAACCCGCGTGCACAACATTGCATATTTTTTTTTTGTAAGATATTAAAGTGGCATAGTTAATCAACTCTACAATTTCGTATAGATAATATAGCTTTATTATTAGATATTACTAAAAAATTCTCAATCCTCTCGAAGTGTCTGCTCGGCATCTCTAAGAATTTATTTATTTATTAATTAAATGGATTACCAACGCAAGATACAGCATTTATATTTTATACTGTACAAGAATAAGGTATTCTATGTAACTGTTCTTAAAATTATAGGTAACCACAACATGCTTAAAAATGTGTAAATGAATATAAACTTAAAAACAGGAATTCAAAAAATTATTAACAAAATTAAAAAAAAAAAAGTGAAATTGTTAACATTAATAAAAATTATGTTTAAATAAAAGTTAACTTGCTCTAGAATAAACAATATTAAATATGAAATAAAATAAAACTATTATCAATTATCAAACAAGATAAACACAAACAATTAAGAATACTCGCCTGATGAGTCGGTGGAAATGAACATGTAAGATGAATTTTGACCATGGCTTTTAGACAGACATCAAATACATGATATATTATAGTGCTGTTGGATATACCCATATGAATAAGATTGAAGGAAGTTTAGAAGAGATGCTATGTTAATATGTACAGTATAACTATATTAATTTCTTTCTTTCTTTTTTAATACTATTGTGATAAATAAAATAAAACTATTAAAAAAAAAAAATTCTACTATTTAAGTTAGTTAAAAAACTAACTAACAAATAAATGATGTCCCTTTTGGGGTAAAAAAAAATGGTCATGTCATAACAAACCAACAACTTGTAATGCCAAATATTGTTCTTTAGCATACTCAGGGTGCCCGACTACCTTAAATCCTATGCCATGTGGTCATCAATGTAAAATAAAAAATTTTCATTACACTGTGTGTAACATATTACCACACAGTTAACCTGATAGCAACTGATTCCTATCATTATGCAGATGTGTTGTCACCCTTGAGGACTGAGGTGGAATGCCTCATTGCCAGTTATATAGGTCACCGAGAGCCCTACACTCACCCGACGAAACACAGCAGCATTATGATGCTACATTACAATATTCTGTGAGGGTGCAGCTAGAAACAAACTGAAGTGTGGCTCTATCACTGTCAAAGAAGTATACCATAATTGCTAGTCATACAAATGGTGTTCCATCCTAACACTATGTACCATATATACAGTGTTATGCTTGCCTTTAATTAAAAGTTCATCTTAAAATCCACAATTTTATTTTTACATTAACTAACAGTAACTTAGCATAATAAAATACTTTTTAGATCCTTCGTTTCTGTGTGCTTATATATAGAACATTATTTCCTCTGATGAAGGCATCACCATACTTGTTCTTAAGCTGCCCGTTGACATATTCTTCAGTTTGTTCTAGGGCTATATTCATATAACCGTCTAAACAAGCAAGCACTCCTGAAATTAAAGATAAAGCTGATTACCCAAGTTTACAACAAGGGTTTAGTTTGTCTAGCTACTGTTTTATGTTTATATATATTTATGTGAGATTCCTTATTCCGTTGTATCAATTGAATAGCTAGATGTACTTTGATTGAGGTATGGGGTATAAGTATCTAATACCTTGTGGAAAGGTCATAATAGAATAGGTGTAGTCCCAAAAAGACACACTATATACCAATGTTATATTATAATATAGAATATAAGATTGTAGACACAGTTATACTAACTGTGTCTACAATCTACATCTTCCCTGGGTAGTAGTGTAACTTGCAATATTAAACAGGTATTTGAACTGGCTTTCAATAGACTAAACAATTAAACATGTACAATAATAAGCAGATGTGGACAGTTTGGTGTAAATTATCATAAAATTGATCAGCTAAAAGGCATAATATTAGAAAACTGAGGAAAAATCACAATTTTTAAGTAGGTTATAAAATTAATAAATAATTCATAACTTTTAAGTTTTTTTATTTTTAAAAAGTTTAAATTTGTTGCGGAAACTTACAATACTATGTATATATATATATATTATTATTAAATACAACTTACCTCTGTAATCAACGCCGCTATTTAATTTTACAACTACAGGCCGACCGTGAATTTGTTGTATAAATGAAGAAAGGGCTTCTTTACGGCTCATTTTAAAAGTAATTCTAGAAAAATGGAATAAAAGGAATGTCTAGGAATTTTATTCCGTATAACGATGCTCGTATAAACAAAATTGTAATTTTAATTTGAAAAAAAAAATTGACATTGACATTTGTCTTGCGTTTTAAAATTATTATGTTTCTCAAGTACGATTTACAACGGGAACAAATAACCGAGAACACTATTATAGCGTTTTTTAACCTAAATATTACTAATAGACTATACTTTTAAGAAGTTTTTATTTTATATAATCGTTAAACCGCGGAAGCGTAGTTCGTAATACGTATTGTAATCGGAATTTTATATGTATACGAGGTGTATTCAAAAAATAAGGTGACTTAATTTTGTCTGGAAAAATATTTATCTATTCATCAATACCTATGTTGTCCCCGTTAAAATATCCCCCTCAGATATAATACACTTGTGCCAGCGTTTTTACCAATCTACGAAGTACTTCTGATATGCGTGTTTTGGTAGGCATTCAACGCTTAGCGGTTGCCGAGAATGGTCGTCCGGCGCCCAGCCAAGAACGACCTTGAGTCAATTGCCCCCGAGCGAGCCTCCAATTGTTCCGAGAACAATTCACCGAGCAATTTTAATTGGTGGTGCTATTGTAATCGGAACTTAGTTTCCAAGAAAGCTTCTTGTCAAGCCACCTGGGTGGTTACACTGGTGGAAACTTTGCGGTATTAACTAAACTAGTGAAGAGTTAGCCCCGTACGCCCACTGTTCTCGTTCTGGGAAACGCAAAGCACCGGAAGGAGTTGATGCAAACATGGCCTTGGTTAATGCCCTAGCTAACGTTGATCAACACGCTGGACTTATAACAGTCCCACATTTTAGTTAGTTCTAAGCACAAATAAGATTGTCACTTGGTCTACACATCTAGGCACTCATCCTCTCGGAAGGGAGAGAAGTAGGCCACGTCATCCCATCGGTGGCTATACTTCCCGCGTGCAAAGTAGGATAAATAAAAAGAACAGAGTGCAGCATGGAGGACTCTTCCTCTGAGTTCATGCGGCAAACCATCACTGTTTTAAAAAGAAAGTATCCCGATGTCTTCTAGAACATATTGAATGAAAGACCGCTCCCGAAAAGACCCACCGTCTTTTCGGGAGCTGTCTCTTTTATTCAATACGTCCTGGCGACCCCTCCCAACGCGAAAATATGGGAATAGAGGCTCCCTCTCCCCAGCCACAAATCTCGGCCCTTCCCCAGCTACCCCACATCAGGCCGCCGCCGCTCCACAACGCACCTTCGTTGGCACCCAGCAATCTTCCGTTGTCTCACAGCCATCAAAACGCCTGCCGCCTGTCTTTATTCAGGCGCAAGATAAGTGGCCGATTGTCGCATCGGCCCTGTCAAATCGGTACAAGGACCACGCCATCCCCACCGCTGTGCAGGCATTAAACTACAGCTGGAAACCACTGAGGACCATAGAGCGGTAACCCGCTTTCTTCAAGATAAAGGTGTGTTCTTCCAAACCTACACCCTAGCGGATGAACGGCAACTTAGGGTGGTGATTATAAGCCTCCCGCGGGAAATCCTTATTAAAGAGGACCTTATGTCTCTAAGTCTCCCATTCCTATCTGTGAATAGGATGTACAGTGGCTACAACAAAATGCCATTTAATATGGTAATTGTGGCGCTAGAACGTACCATGGCAGGCAAACAGGTATTTAACCTAAAAACCTGCTGCCACCTCTCCGGACTTACAATAAAACGGTTCCCCAGGCCAATGACATAAGTGCTAGCTTTATGGCCAATCAGGCCGTAATTGCTTTGGCGAACCCAGGTGCTTCAAGTGCCTGGGTAACCATGGAACCATGAATATTTGTTCCACCTTCCGGGGGTTTTTGTCATATAGCTTCAAGCAAACAGCAAAACTTCTAGGTAATATTCGTTATTGACTCTACGATGTTTTGGCGAGAACTCATAATGAACCATGTCATTATAATCAAAGAAAGCAGTGAGCATAACCTTAACATTTGACAGAGTTTATTTGTAACTGTAGAATTATTGGGCCAGCTCGACCGGGGTAGAATCAATTCCTCATAGAATCAAGTCAACAAATTTCCACAACACCATTACTTGATCTACATCTTCTAATTTTGTTTTTTTAGCTAAGTATGTTAAAAGAATCCTTAGAATCTTTCAATAGTTCTTTAGTTTTAAAAAGTTACAAAAAGATTAGCTATTTCGTTGTTTATACCTCTCGGCCTGTAAATTCAATCCATAGATGACAATCTACATAGAACCAAATAAAACAAGGTGACCATAATAATATATAGTGCTTAACACAATTATATTATTCGTAATTATATAAAGCATACCTTAATACAAACTTTTTTATGTGATAAGACATGCAATTCCTATAACTAGTTGCTAAATGAAGAAATAGGTCAGTTTAACCTGAGAAGGTTATGATAAATTCACAAAATACCTTATTAAAAAATATTATGTATGCAGGACATGTAATTAAAGTACTGTGTTAGCTTGTGAATCCTCTAATTAGATATAAAAAAATCAGTAACTAATATTATGACCTCTCTTTAGGCTCCAATGATGTCCAAATGAAACCATTGTATTCGTTAACTTCAGCATCTGTCAGAGGGTAGGGAGTGTTGCTAGCCTTGTAGTAGTCCGACGGAGCATGCATAACAAACTCCATGTAGTCTAATTTGCGTGGCAATTCCTCTTCTGGTCCTGTAATAAATTATGTTTTGATTCAGATAATTCTTTACAGTCAATTTCTTTTCATGTTTAAATAATAAATATTTTATTATGGCACTTCCATAAGCATAACTTTCAGTGTATTTGGCCAAATCTTTGAGTCTTCCTACTAATATATATATTTAATACTATAAATGTGCTAGTTTGTATGTTGGTATATTGTCACTTAATCACACAAAAACAGCTGAACAGATTTGAATGAAATTTGGCACACAATTTATAACCTGGACTAACACAGGATACTTATCCGGTTAAATGAGATGGCTTAACAAGTGTTATCAATTTATGTTTAAACTAGTATCTGCCCACACTTTCATCTGCATTTACTTAAGAATTCTTATAGAAGATAAAAAACAAATTCTTATATAAGATTCTATATAGAAGTCCATGCAGACAAATTCATTATGAGAAGCTACTTTAAAAATATAACAAAGAGTCTATGCTATATTATATATCCTATCCATGGACTGACTATTAGTGTTAAATGTAACCATAGTGGCGGTTGTATGTTTTTACAAGAAGCATTTTATCAATTCACTTTATATTTGCATAAATACAAAGCTACTGAAAAGCCATCTCTAAAAATATCAAAGAGAGGCTTTAAAAAGCCTTACCAATAATATAGGTGGCAGGATCGAAGCCCTGTTCTGGAGGTGGACTGGCTTTAGTTGGTAGTAACCAGGTAACAACAGCACTTTTTTCACAATACTGGTCTGTAAGAAAGCCTCGGATTTGTGCATAGTATATGCCACCTTCTACATCTATCATTGAAACTATGTCCCCAACTTGCATGTAGCTACCCTGAAGAATTATATTGAAGTTTAGTTTTTATATCAAGAAAATTATTAAATATACCCCTACATGGGCCTTCCCATTGGGCCAATAACTTATGTAAATTTGTGGGAAGTGGATAGATACTTGTGGCTTAGGATCACATTCTGTAGCATGTGAATCAATGAGCAGTATATAATTGAATTAATGAAAAATATTTTAAGAACAAAGATACATGTTATGAATCAATAATTAAAATTTAAGATAAAATCTCACTTTACTTAAGTCAGTGCATGAAAACACAAACATTTATATATTGAATAAACATAAATTTACTTATTATTTTTCAGTATATATTTTTTATATCACATTAGTTAAAGTTATTTAATTGTTCTAAGCATGCAGGTACCTTATAAAAGATTGAATCACTGGTCACAACGGTGGCTGTCGCAGTTGGGGCCTTAAGAGGTTGACGTTTAAAGATACTTCTCCGGCCTCGTCCTCGGGGTGCTGAAGACTTAGCCGGCGCAGGGGCTGGTGTTTTGGCCTTGTACCTGGTGGCTCTTGTACTTTTTCGTGTCCCTTTTCCAGTAGCTTTAGCAGGAGTAGATTCAAATTCACTCTTCCCATTCTTTCCTTCGACATCTCCTTTGTCTTCTACCTTATCGTCAGTCTCCGATTTCACTGCAGAAGTGTCTAGTTTTGTTTCTTTATTTACAGTATTAGCTAAGTGACAATCATTACAAATTTGACCATTTTCAGCGCTCCGCCAGAGTAAAGAGTCATTTGTATTACACTGCACGCAAGTTGGTTTAGGCATTTCAATATGTTTTCACGCAAGATTTGGTAGATAAATCCGAAATATTAATTTAAAAACAATCGTTTATATATTATCGAACAGATTAAAAACAAATATCAAAGCGTTGATTTGACAGTGATGTTTCCGTTTTGTTCCAAGCAAAGACATTTAACTCATAATATTTTGAGGTGCTTGTACTTGAATATTAAATTTTGAATATTAAGTTTCTTAATTCTAATTATTGCATTATCAATTTTAAATTATATAAAAATTATTGTCACAATTAAAATCTAGGAAACGTAATCAAAAACGATAAAAGAGAAGAGCTAATAATGGTAGTTCGTCTTTTAGTCTTTTTAGAACAGTACTAAAGAAACAAGTGCGTCAAATTTACGAATAACGATACCGGCTAATATTTGTAGTGCCGATTTTTTTAATCATAAAATGTTATCCTTGTAATATTATTATACCCCGAAGTTTTAGATAATATTCTATTAAGTAAAGCGTCACTTAAAAACACCTGGATTTATACTTCGACATATCCACGTTGCGTATACACATGTAGAGACAAACTGCATTGTTTATAATGTCACCGAAAGCATACAAGTTATGTGAAAATAATTCAAATACTTCAATAAAACAGTTAAGAGATACTTGAGCGAGCACATTATCCCAGTACAGGAACGATCGGTGGGATAATCAGCTCTCCAACATCGACCCTTCCCATCTTGGCTTCTGGTGACTTCCCAAATACTTAAAAGGGGGCACCGCCAAAATAATGCCTCCCTCAGCGCGTCCCAATAAACCGCCCACCTTCTTACACGAAGAGAAAGTCGAATGTCTGGTTGACAATCTCGAGCTCGAATGCTCTCCGAGCACTCTACCGATAAACGAGGTTGACAGCGAGTTCGACCGGAGGACGAAGGACGTTCACCGACTACAGGTAATAAAAATCGTTTCGTGCGCAAGGCCACCAGTGCGCCATGGTTTTTGCGTAACAAAAATCTACACATAGATTTTGAGCTCCCGACCATAGCTCAGTACTAGAAGCAGGCTTATCGCCTATATTTCGACTCTGCCGTCACACACCCAAACCGGTTGATTGTAAGTGCCGCCACTTACAATCCCATCGCGCATCATAGTATCACCCGCGTCCGGAGGAGACGCCCGCGATGACCACGACGACACGCGACCACCAGGGCCCAAGCCCATCATAAAGCACTACTACGTGTGTATTGTACCCTCATACCATGTCACAGGACGGTTTTCTCCAGTCAATATAGAAAGAAGCGTCGCTGGAATTTCTTGCGCTACTTCTTCTCCAGCGCCCACGCATTCCGAAGTGGTGGTACAGATACTCGATAATAATAATAGCGTTATTAATTGAGACAATTCTTAGTCAGAAGCAAATGACTGAGCCGAGGTTCGGCCCTCTCGGGCACCCTCAAGTAAGACGCTCTCGCGGAACAGGGTAACGGTCCAAGCCGAGGCTCCCCTCGGTAACCCTTGTACTGGTTACCCACTAAGAGAGGTCTTGACTGAGCGCCATAAGCGCTCGGTCACCTCTCAACTCAGTGAAACTGTAAAAGCCCTCGGGCTAATAGTGGCGATCGGCCCGAAAAATAAAAAAAATAATAAGGGCTATTACATTGTCATCATCTGGATAGGTTTAGATTCCCATGCTTCAGAAAATTTGAAATACGCATTTTTCCCTAAAAAAAAATTAACCTATTTTTCAAAAAGGGTATTTTGTTCCCTATATTAAGTATAATATTTATATATTTTATTTTTATTCTTATGAAACGGGTATTAATGAGTCTTATCGACGTACGTGTTGTGATGTATACCTTTCTTTTTAATAACTCCCTTCTTTATATGAAAATAGATTCGTAGACATCATTTTATCACCGGGCTTTACCGTTACGAAGATTCTTTAAATAGTTTTTATCAATTTTCACAAAAATTACTCATCGTGCCGTCATAAATGAAATCACTTCCTAACCCTAAGCCATTTATTTAACGTACTTATTGTCGGTTCCGGTTTTAATAGAATTTCGGCACATTAGTTCGCTGTTATAACATCACTAGAATTTGTTTTACATTTCAACACAGATTAAGACAATTTAATACAGAAGTAAGACAATTCACTTATCTTATTTCTGTATTAAATAAATATTCACATCATCGACATTTGCAAAACTTAAAACAGTTTTAAGCTTTTAATCAAAGTTTAATAATTAATTAGTTTGTCTAAATTCGACGTTGTGGCTTAATATTTTGTTTTCTAGAATAATACTAATCATCATCAACATCATTCAATTAAATATCATAAGATAAATTAAGTACGAAAAGAAAGCATCCCATATTATATCCCATATACCATATTTTCTTACTTTTAAGGGTTTTAATTAATAGCAAAAAGTCTTCACAAGTTATTCCAGTAAAAATTGAAATATATATGGAATATATAATAATTTATTTACTTATTGTGCCTAAAATAATTTATCAGATACACATATTTTCTCCATGCTATAAACATCGTTATTCATATTAATTTGAATAAAATACACATTTTAGTAAATCACGAATAATATCTGATGAGAACTCGGCTGCGGATGTTCAGTTAACAATAGAATTTGCACATTTTGTCCGGCTGATTGTTTATTACCTGTGATCAATCATCATGTTTTAATTATACTGTTTTACTGTATAATCTTTGTTATCATGCAATCATTAACATTTACCTGTGGTAATTAATCCATTATGTCTTATACACCACGGAAATGAACGATTTAGTTTTAATTAAAATAATTGTGTGAAATAAATGGATAATGGCTCTATATTAACGTAGAGAATAATTCTTAACTAATTTATGATGGGTCATCATCTGGTTAATACCAGAAGATATCAACTACATTCGGTATTTGTGTATTCATATTCATATTAACCGGTCTTTACTTTTATGTGTGTTTTGGGGTAATGTAATCGAAAAACTACATATTTCAACAGCGTTAAATCCTGTAGTTAGTTTTTTTTAGAGAATGCTAGCAGTGATGTTAACATAATTAACATTCCGGTTAAGCAGGTCCATCATATATAAGCTTAAATGCTTTGTGTCAGAAGAAAATTTTAGAAAAATTTCACGACGATAGTCGTAAGACTCGACGCGGACCGGTCATTCGAACCTACGACATTAAATGTGTCATGAGGCGCAGTCACCAATTACCATCAGGTGAATTATGTGGTCGTTTGTCATCCTGAGCATAATAAAAAACTTCTAACCACGAATTATACTTAAATGAGAGTGTTGAAACAGGACAAACACAATTCGCAAATGCGAAATTCAAATATATTTGCTATTTGGCCTCGGTTGAGAATTGAAACTAGAGCAGTTACGGGCCTTTTTTGATTCCGTAGCTACTGGTTTAGTATTTTGACCACTTACCCATGCGATCGTCATTTTAGATTTTTAAATAAATATCTTGAAAGAATATATAATTGCCATAAGCTAATATTCAATATTTTCTTGGTATATTAAGTTATAACATCGAGTTGTTCGTCATTTTAGCTTTTTAGGTAAAGAATAAATATTATACAAAAATATCCCAGGAAACTATAACAATAAATGAAAATAAAACGTGTTAGATGTGATAAAGTTTTATTTCAAAAAAACGTATTAAATGGTAAAATGAATAAGTTAGGTCTTAAGCTACGCGGAATGTTTTATTAAGTACTTATATTAAAGTAGGTACACGTAACATTATACGTTAAAAAAAATTAAAGCGTAAAATATTTTTTTTAAATGGCAAGGTTTGATTTTTGCAACATTGCGCCATGTTGCAGCAATTTATTTAGAAAGAGTTGCGTAGAACTCAACCTGTATCTACCCTTTGCGGCGTAGATAGAATGTTTAATGATAAGGTATTTGACATTAAATATTTTATATAATATTAGCTCATAATAGTAACGATGATGTGGTTTGAACAGTTATTTCTGAGAATCAGGAACCCAATTACTGTTATGAAGGCATTCTATCTTAGCGATCAGAAAGAACGGTATTGATTCTTTGTAAAGGATAGATGTACGTTACTGTAGTATACAGTCGACTTTTTATCGTTTTTATATATGTTTTGTTTTATTGATAATAAGTGATAATAGTACATACATATTGTAAAGTAATTGTTAATAAAAAATACTGGTGGTATTATTTACAAAGGTATTTTAAATAAACACAAGCACTTAAATACTCTATAACGTTAAAATAATTATTAATCTATGGCAACACTCTTAAACTGGCAATTTAAAAAATGGACGTATACAAATTAAGCGTAAGTTCTTTTAATTACTTTTAATAGATGGCGCTGTTATTTGTTCAAACTGATATGTTGTCGTAATTTACAAATTCGTCATATAACAAAATTGCATGATATGTAAAAACAGATATGACTATTACTCAATGTACAATAATATAAAAGTATTTACGTAAATGTGTATCATTACAAATTTCAACGTTATTTTAGAAGACGATAAAAACAGAAATACTAAAAGAAAAACTTACTCATATAATGCTATGCATTTCAAGTAATACAAAATACATAATAATAAACATAACTGTACAGTACAATAGTTAAAATATTTCACATTTTCATAAACGTAGCAAAAATTGCAAAGTATAAACACTCAATGTAAAACTGTCCGCTGGATGGCATTAATATTTTAGATGCGTTAACAAATATTTATAATTATAATACGCTAGATGGCGTTGTTTATAGTATTCACTGTCACTGTCGATATTTGCTAAGCCTCACATTTTAATAAAAAAGTTACGATTGTTCAATATTGACGGCTTGCTTATACTTTTTATTTGCACACGTGCGTTTCAGTGCGACTAATACATTTGTCGCACGTCACTCGGCAACACCAGAGGAATTGGCAACGGCATTTTGTTTCTTCCACGGTGCGTATAGTGTTGTACCCACGGCCACAGCACAGAGTTTCACAACCGTTTTCTCCTGAAGAAAAATGTATGTTAAAATATTGATCGAGGAGTAGTTCTCTAGGAGTAGTCCCACCGTAGGGTCTCCCCTAGTGCATGTTGGAATGAAATCTGGCTTCTAACAACGAGATGAAAACAAATTCATGAATCGTACTTGGTAAAATGAATCGTAGATCGATAGATTTCTTAGTATATTAAATTCCTATTAGTGAAAATGTGAATCGTCATTTCTAATAAAGTCTAATAAAGCTGTAGACGTCTTTGGACCAACAGCAATACTCACACACAAAAAAAAAGAACATGTGAAGTCCTCCAATGTGCAGTGGACTAATTCCAATACCTTTTTTACCTAATAATATTAATAATAAAATGACATACCTCTAGAAGTCCTGTTACAATGCCGCCCATGGGTTCCGAGGGAGCCTGAAACTATATCCGCTTCGCAGTACGAAGGGGAGGGCTCCAGAAAAACTAGCTCCGATTTCCGTGGCTGCCTGCCTATGCCGGCGTTTTGCCTTGGCCTGCAATTGTTAACAAAATTATTAGACGACGAAGCATACCTTATCGTCCGTTACAAACATCTTCTCTTTTACCACCAGATTTAGTCAGGTGTGAAAGATATAACAGTGGCGTAAATAAGTACATGAACACAGATGTTATTGTTTTCGTGTTTTCTAAACAGTACCCTGTTTTCGTACTTCTTATCTGATATTACTCCTATAATAAGAACGGAAAGGGGCAATATAAGTAAGGGAAAGGAAAGGACAGGATTAGAAGTCTTTAAAAAAATAGTCTATTAAAGTACTAATTATGAGATAGGAGGATATAAATAAAAACATAACTTACCTTCGAATAACAAGATGGGAATGGGGCGCATGCGTCGCCGGTGGCGGGTGGACAGTGACCTGCTTAGCGCGGTGGTAGCGGTCACGGAGGGCCGCTGCTACTGTCCGGAATGGTGGTAGTGCCCGCCAACAAGTACGCAACGCGCAGGATCCAGACACGCCATGGCATTTGCATTCACGACGCACAAGATCTTTCACTATCTGATGAGGGGAAAATAATTGATAAAATGCCAATATAATAAGGTGAACATCATTCGCCATTAAACTATTATCGTACAATTTTCTATCAGCTAAACATTGTCTGAATTCAAAACAAACGACATCTGTAAACGCCTCCAATATGCAGCCAACATATTTGGTTTCGAAATAGAATGGAGAGTCAAGGTTAACCCCACAACAAACCACCGCATCTCCCAACCATAGAGTTATTTGATCACTGTGTCACGTTGTGCCGGTCTGCTTACCTCCATGATCGAAATGTGGCCAGTGATACAGGTACGCACCAGATTATAAGGAACAGAGGAAAGCTTGAGGTGTACCTGTTCACACTCTTAAGCTGTTTTGAAAATTTCATACAAAAATCCATCGTGCATTTTAAAATATTATTTTGTATGTAATCAAATATAATTTGTTCAATCATCAAACAAAAAGTGTGGCCATATGTTTCTTGCCAGATTCTTCTTTAATAAGTTCAGGCGCTAGCTTATATAAATTGGAAAATTCAGATTTTTTTTGTAGAATTTTATGTATAGTAACTAATAAAGTATTGTAAGTAACACAGTAAGTGTTTCCACGGAACAGTTACATTATAGAAACAACATATAACATCTTCAGAATAAATAAATGAAAATATAAACATTTCTCATATTTTTTTTACCTCCCATCACAATATTTTGCGCTGTAACTGTTATTTATAATGTAAAAGCATAAAACAGTTATACTAAAAACTGAAATTATGCCTTTAATGTTTCGTAATTTAAAACACACGGGAACGCATTTTTTATCTGTTGAAGATAACCGTTGCGTGCAGCGGAACGGGCCACCGAAAAAAAGTAAAAGGTAAAATGGCGGCTGATTCGCGGGTCGGTTGTTGTAAAACAAAATGCAAATTATCCAGTGCGCTTCACCTAATAAGACGTTGAGTTTGTTCTCACCACTTCTGCCGTTAATTTGACTCCTCCAGGCAGTTAATTATTTGTGTTGGTTGTAATTTGCTTTTATTTTTGTTTTTATTGGCATACCGTCTGAAATGGCATGATTTTTAAACTTTTGTAATTATGCAGAATTCTTGTTTAGTGGTCGTAAATATAGCTATGTACGGATTGCCTTTATTGATACAAGAACCGTCAAGTGCGAGAGAATCAAGAATCGAAGCTTTTTGATTATTCATTAAAGGTTAATAAAATTTGAAATTGTTACGGCTAAATAGCGCATCATTACTGAATTTACCTAACCATCCCATTTATAATTAACATGCATCGAATTGAGTATGATTATAGTTTTAACAGAAAATTTGTGTAACTTGTTTGGATGTTATAGAATTCAGTAGGCAAATTATAGCAGGAGTATATGAGAGAAAATTTAATTTGACTTATTATTAAGTAGTATATTTTTTAAGATTTGTGCTAAATATATTATTCTATATGCTTGTATACTATTCCGGTACATAAAAAGTTAGATAAGAGATAATATAACAACTAAGTAACTAATAGACCAGTTTTTTCTTCGCTCTTTATATTTATGTCATTAATTTGAGGTTGAAGTTGATTTTTTGAGTTGAGTTTTTAGTAATTTGAGGATTTTATTTACAAGATATCTTTTATTTCAAAGAGTGAAACAATTCTTTTATTATCTTTTTTATTACTTCATAATTAACGTTGACGCCGGTTGAAACAATTTTCTGTCAAACACTGTTTATTTTTTTATTATTTATACAGTGTTTGACAGACAAGTATTATACACTTTTGTATTTATCGAAAACTTTTGGCAATATTCGATAATTGGATAACATTCTTTCCGATCATTATTATGGGTTAAAAGAATTTTTACAATACACATTCGAAGAAAACATGTCTTCCTAATATATTAAATTCCTATTAGTGACTAACTCCACACATATATTTACCGTGTGTTACAATACATATGGGAATCTTTATTCCTTAATACCAAGCAATGGGTAAGGATTGAAATTATTGAGGTAATGTGAGATTCGTAGTGAGTTGGATAGTTGTCTTCACAAAAAAGTAAAAATGTAATAAAACAAAAATAATTCGTTTTAGAACTGTAATATGGTTGTAGTGACAAATATAACATATATCATTCCAGTTCCGATAATTTATGTTTATTACTTAACTATTAATTTGAGAATTTATAAATAAATTGCCACTTTTTTGTTGGGTATTTATGAAGTCGGGTTTTTTAAGGTGCAAGATTTTATTATTGTTTTATTGAGGAAGAATTTAAACTATGCCTGTAAATCAGGTTGACTGTGCGGTTGTTTGCGATACTAAAATAAAACTTCCAAAGAAACCAGTTTGAAAAATATATCCGATTAACTATTATTTTGAACGCAAGAAGCAGTAGTCACGTACGTATTAGTGGTAAATGGGCAGACAACCTTACCATTACTAAAGTTTTCATACAGCAATCATGTCAACAGACATACGTCTGACCGCTTATTTGTCTTCATCAGACGTTACCACGTGAATTAGAGTAATGCCATTTCATTTGTAATCTCTTATTACATTAAAGTGTACCTCTGATCTACCAATGTCAAGCAATTCTATTTCATTTCCATGGAACTGATCGTCATATAATAATGAGGGATAATTAACCAGTTATTTTGTAAATAGGCTGCCATAGCTGTTCTGATTTTTTTTTCGGGCTGATGGCCGCCGTTAGCCCGAGGGCTTTTACTGTTTCACCAGGTTGAGAGGTGACCGAGCGCTCATGGCGCTCAGTCAAGACCTCTATTATTGGGCAACCAGCATAAAGGCTCCAGACAGGGGGAGCCTCGGTTTGGATCGTTACCCTGTTTCGCGAGAGCGTCTGAATCGAGGGTGCCCGATAGGGTCGAACTTCGGCTCGGTCAGTTGCTTCCGAATAAGAATTATCTACATTTATATCACTATTATTATTATTGTCTATCTGTACCACCACATTGAAATGCGTGGGCGCTAGAGAAGAAGTGGCGCAAGAAACTGCAGTGACGCCTCTATATATATTGACTGGTAGCTGTGTTCAATAACACCAATAAATTGAGAGACTTTACCGGTCTTTCTACAATGCACACGAGTTTGAGTAAAAGCACCAAGATACTCTTTTAATTTTATGTATGTAAACATAAAACATACAATTTAAAATAATATATATCAACAAGTTACCTTCACACTGTTATTTCAGACCTTTTATATTGGATGTGCATCTTTGTTGAAGATGTTTATGGACCGTAGTTATCACTTTCCATCAGGTGAAGCGTACGTTTGTTTACCATTTCCCATAAAGGAGGGCCCACCTATCAATTATTACCACTTACTCAATGATACACTCTCACACCTCATAGATAAGGACATATACCTCGCTCACCTTCCTCCCGACGCGGTTGTTGTGCAGATTCATCAGACTTCTAGCGTCCGCTTCAAGCTCTCTAGCGTCCAGGAACCGTCTCGCAAATCTCATACCGTAGGCAGCTTCGCCGCATCCACCCCACTGGAACTGCTCGGAGGGGCCGGTCACTCTTCTCCTGGCAAAAAAAATCCAAACATGTCACTCGTGTCACATTATTGATACAGTCCTATTGATGAGAGCATTTCAATTATTTGGTTAAGCTTACCAAAAATAGATTATTTTTTGCATTCAAGTTGTTTAATTATTCGCATAATTTAACAGTAATAATCCACTATGATGCAAGTTGGAATACAGATAGACAATGAGTAGCAGATGGATAATAAGTAGCAGGTAGACAATAAGTAGCAGATGGATAATGAGTAGCAGTTAGAAAACGAGACGCAGATGGACAATGAGTAGCAGCTAGACAACGAGTAACAGATAGACAATGAGTAGCAGATGGACAATGAGTAGCAGATGGATAATGAGTAGCAGGTAGACAACGAGTAGCAGATGGACAATGAGTAGCAGATGGATAACGGATAGCAGATGGGCAATGAGTAGGAGGTAGACAATGAGTAGCAGATGGATAATGAGTAGCAGGTAGACAACGAGTAGCAGATAGACAACGGGTAGCAGATGGGCAATGAGTAGGAGGTAGACAATGAGTAGCAGATAGATAATTAGTAGCAGATGGATAATGAGTAGCAGGTAGACAATGAGTAGCAGATGGATAATGAGTAGCAGGTAGACAATGAGTATCAGCTAGACAATGAGTAGCAGATAGACAATGAGTAGCAGATGGGCAATGAGTAGCAAGTAGACAATGAGTAGCAGCTAGACGACTAGTAGCAGATAGAAAACGAGTAACGGATAGACAACAGATAGCAGATGGGCAATGAGTAGCTGGTAGACAATGAGTAGCAGGCACCTGTTAGAGTTGCAGTGGCAGGCTGGTAGATCACCGCGCGCGCACGCTGTACTCAATGCGTGTGTAACTCCGGCTGATGTTATCGCGTATGTGAAAGCTGCTTCACGTGTCGCTGTGAAAAGAAATGATTATTAAGTAACAATCAAGTCACCGGCCAAGCAGGTCCAGAAGCGTGGTTGGCGCATTGATATATTAAATCCACCAATGTACAGTGTAATCGCGTGGAGAACTGCAACAAATCCTACTCTAGAGAAGCATATGTATCGTAGTTTGATTTATATGTTTCAGCGTTATGGAGTTATTTTACTTTATATTTTATACAATCGACATCATATTCATATAGTAAAGGAGGGCAGTCTTACGACAGTTACAGGAAGAGATTGGATTTTCTTATGTTGGCAGTATACAATTTAATATCTCAGTTTAATATAAACTTTATCAAAATGATTGACATCACATCTCACTGATTTACAAATAATTAGATGCCTGTATGGTGATACAACGAGTACTCATATAAATAACGTCGCCTAGGGCATACTTAGATCTAGATAGGTCTTTATTTACATCATTAAATAGATCCGGTGGCGTTGGATTGAAATGTCACTTCTAGTCGTTAACTGTTAAGCGGTATACTCACTTATAGTAATTTTATTTAGTATATGGCAACTACTCCTTAATTAAAATATTTGATCATTCAATTAAGAACGCGGTGCGTTTTGAAGGCAATATTTATGTGACTCATTTTACGTACACGCATTAGGGGCGGTGGTAGGACAACGACTAAGTGTATCTGCTCTTGCCCAATTACTGACAGCACTGAAATATTTCCTGAGCATTTGACAACATTTGGAAATAAGTAGATGTTGCCATGTTCAAAATCGACCTTAAGCATATATTCAACAGTTGTTCTTCTTATGATTTTATGTCAAAAACCTTGCTATCGGGAAGATGTAGATGGTTGCAACTATATATGTCTCTGCTATGTATTACAGTATATTTCGCGCACTCAGACCATTAATTGGTGTGAGTCAAGACAACTAAATACCACACAAATAAAAGTGACCATAGTCGAAATAACCAACGAGAATATTGCATTGGAAATAAAATTTTAAATTATTCATATCCATATAGCTATTTAATATTACGACTATAAATTATAGCGTGTTTTTGCCTCTTTTTTGTTTATTCTTATAAATAACATCATTTTGTTAACTAGATATATAATGACCATTAAAAAGCTATTTTTATTACTGTTTGTGGTTGATGACTTGTATATTTTTTTTATTTATGGCCAATGTCAATATACGGTGATCGTAATTTGTTTTATAATGTTGGTACAACGCTTTATAACCTTTTCGGTGCATGTGCGTGAGGTTTTACATCGGTATGGGACATTTATCAGGCGATACAAGAGTGGTGACATTTTAATAAGTCAATTAGTACATAGGCCGATGTAATATCGCGTTGATGACTTATGTATTATGTAAATTTCATTATTAAGCTGTATTACGCGTGGGTAATCTTGATAGGTCTAGAGAATTAATGAATATCGAATGTTATCCATAGTTTTGAGTAAATAAACAATTCAAAAAAAAAAAGGAGATATTATGTCGATAAATGTGTAGTAAAGTAATTCCATCTCGTCATCAGTCCCCAGGGTTGACAACGCAAAGGATGGATGTAGAAGTCGTGGGCCGCGGTGTTCGCTCGGTGAGATCGCCTTGTCTTTTGTTTATTATAAAAAAAAATATACAGTTATAAGTATAAAGTAAAACAACGTTGAATACTCGCAAATAGAATAATTTAAAAAATATTGTTTGTAAAGATTATAAGGTCATTGTCAAAAATACGAGTATGTTTTGGTTGTAGCCAGGATATAGGTAATGTGTTAAGTATTCGGGAACACAGACGCATACATATACGCCTTAGTGTTCGTATAAGATTATTGTAAAGACCAACTACCGTATCTAAGCTATTGGAATGATTCCAACGAAACCTGTTAAATATATAATAATAATAATAATGATAATTTATTTTTTAACCAAAATATTGTTTACAAAGAAGAAACACATATTAAAACAATTAAAAATATACCAATTTTGCATACTTGATATTAAAGGACTTATAAAGCCGCTTCTAGGAATTACCTAGATCTGTGTTACAGTTACTAAGCCCCTCCTTCGGATGAAGCATAATTCATAATAAACTTAGAATTACTGTAACGTTCCAATTTAGTTACTAATGCTGTTGAAATAGAAGAATATCATAATTTGGCAAGTTGTAGTTAAATATCTTAGAGTTGAACATCGTACACACATATTATAACTAGTCTTTTTTTTTATTACATTGAGAGTAACAAACGAGCAAGCAGTTCACTTGATAGGAAGTGACTTCTGCAGCCCATGACATCTACATTCATCCTCGACGAGGAATCACAATACATATGCGTTGTCACCCTTGAGGACCGAGATGGAATGCTTCTTCACCAGTAATAAAGGTCTGTCTCCGGTTCCCTGCACTCACCAGACGAAACACAGTAGCACCATGTTACTATTTTACGCGGGTATTCTGTGAGGGCGTAATAGTCCTACCCCGGTAGAGCTGACTGAATCATTCTGCAGCTAGAAACAAACTGCAGTGTAGCTCTAACACTATAGTGAATTAACGTTCTTATTATATATTATAATTGAGTGGTACAAAAGAAGGTTAAGGACGATTTATATAAATTTTTAATAACTAATGTTTTGTTTAACTAAATTTACAATAAAAAATGTGTTTATGGTATATAACAAAAGATAGCTATATCGATACATATTTGTTTCTCTGTCTTTAAAAACATTAAATTCACATCATTCATAATTTACTTGTCAAGTATATGTGTCATTTAAACCCTTTAAACAAGCACTATGGTGGTAAGACACGCCCCTCACCCCTAAATACATAACTATCCCTAAAACGGGTCGAGGATAGACAGTTTAATATATCCGAAATTGGTATCAAGTTCATACTATCGTGATCTCTGATAATGAGTCGAAAGAAATCTCATCTCTGATGCCAGTAGCGATACCCAAATCAATCCAGAACAGGAATGGAGAGGGAGGGAGGATGGAAAGAGGCGATATGTAAAAATCATTTACGATCTTGAAATCATCTGTTACAGAAACGATACGACTTCGGCTCTTTGCAGATGGAGCAACTTTAGTTGCGGCAAATATCAATTTTTAAGTTTCCCTTGAAAGTTGCCAGTTGCTACAACGAAATAGCCCGGTTTACGGGGACCGCAATTTTATGGCAATCTGTGAGCAACTTTGATAGCGGAGTTGCTCAATCTACATACATACGTATGTACATTGTACAGTGTGATAATGGAAATCGAAGAAGCAGCACTTGTTCTCGTTGTGTTACGTCGCCACAGTCGGTGACGTCATCAGCGACAAATTATTCCGAGCAAATGTCGGCAAATCCAACAGTTGCTAGTTGCGGCAATTTGAAATTAACTTAGTTATTTATTGAAAATTGTTGTCGATCACCGGAACTAGCAGTTCGAGTTGCTACGTGTGCGCAGTTCCATTGAGATATATGTAAAGTTAGTTGCCAGTGGCCAGATGCTGCAATAGTTGCTCCATCTGTAAAATCCCTTAGGGACCTTCAAGGAAAGAGCCTACACCTTTCTTAAAGGTCTGCAGCTCATTTGCGACTCCTCTGGTGTTGCGGATGTTCAAGGGTGGTGGATCACTTACCGTCAGGTGAACTGCTTGCTCGTTTGTCAACTATTATATAAAAAAAATGTTTAATTGGTTTTTAAATCTAAAGTTTTCGTGGTCCCTAATATAAATGGTGACGTTCAGTGTGGTGAGAGCACCATCCTAACCAACGGTGATGGGAAGGGGCTGTAGTACAAAATTATCTAGACGTTTGAGGATAAATAAAAATGGACGAAAAAATTACTCATTTTTATTCATACTCATATGGGGGAAAACCTTTCAAGGGAAGCAAGTTTTAATGAGCACTTTCTTAACAAAGCGTAAGTTTTCAATTATCCTGAAGTAGATAGTTCTTTTTTGTAAGGATCGGTGACAAACAAGCACACAGCTCGCCTGAAGAGATGAGATCTTCGAGATGATACTGGACTTGGTGCCTATAAACGTTAATTAGAAGGATAGGGCTGAAATAGAGTTCTCGCTACCGTAAGCAGCATTGGTAATCATTTTCTGCTGTCATTACCAATTCATGATCTAGCCTCAAACAAGCTGCAACGTTGCTCTATCACTGTTAAATAAATCTGAAGATTTTTTTATTTAAATAACTAGATAAATATAATTATTCAATAGCTTTATATAGCTACAAACATCAAAACAGTAAATCTTTATTTGGTTAGAATACATATTGGCAGGTATTCTGGGAAACCGTGGTTCTTCTCCAATCGATTCGAAATATTTGTGCTATAGCTAGTTGTTAGTATTGTGCTAATTAGTTTCTAATACAGGTACATTACTTGTCCACTTATTTGTATAGAAACTTAGTCCACAATTTCCGTAATAATTATTCAAATTAACACATCCCACGCGTTTAATACAAATTTCGTAAATGAAACCAGATTAATGTTGTTACATCTATTAAGATGGATTTAGTTGAATTACTATTATTACTTTCTGTTCAATCTGTATGGTGTAATAGCTTCAGTATTTAAGTCTGTCCAATATACGTAAACACATTATTTTTTTTCGATATATCGTATATAACATTTATCGTTTAAGTATCGCGAGAAAAATCTGTAAAATTGGTTAATTTCAAACGATTATTTATTTATAATATACCAAAACGATTGTGTCATTCGCAAGTGATTTTATGTCAGCTGTGGAGGAGTTTATATTGTACGAAGTTTCAAAAGATTGGATACGATCTTTTTTATTCGGTCTGATTGTCGCTGAGCTAACACAGAAATATGCTTGGTATAATTTCTTAGTCGAGGAACAATATTTACAGTAAAGGGGGTGACGATTCAGTGCTTGCGAGAACGCTGTGCACTATAATATATCCTGCGCAGTTGATGTCGTTTAGTAATAACTAAAAGATAACGCCGTGGTCGAAATCTACCTGGCAGAAATGATTTTCACATCTTGCCCAACAGAAAACAATGATCCTATACAGTTCGGAGATCCCGTAAATGTGGCTTAAATTCGTCGATAGCCTAATTAATCGATAAGAGGATGGTCTGCGAAACTTAAGTTCGTTGTTTTTAATCTGCTGTCCATCTATTTATACATATATATATATATATATATATACATAGGTATATGTCGTTAACCATCTTCTAAAACAAGCATTTAAGCATATTTGGTTAGCTTAATAGCAACTTTCAATATTTCTAAAGTAAAAACAAAATATACATATTAGGATCGTTTCGGAAGTCGATTCGACACACTTTTCGTGTCATATTTGTAGATTTAAGTCAGAAAGACTTATTTTTTATCGAAATCTGTGATTAAATTATGACAACTACCTTAACAGAATTAACAATCATATAAACAACCACTCCATTATGATATACCAAATGATTAAACTAATTACGGTAGTGTTGATTGATTGTGTCAATTCGTTGATTGATCATAGCAAAAAGTTTTATTGATCTATCGTCTATTTTTTTTGTTTCTAATTTAGTACCGTTCTCGATTTTTTATTTACAATAGATTCTTTCTTATGAATCATATATGATGTCTTATAATGGTTTTCATTACGAAAACCGTTATAATCAATCGGTCAATGGGCCCTCTTAGTTCTCTTATATTCGACAATCCAGGAATAAGATTCTTTCTTCAGGTCTCAGGTGCTCAAACCAACCATCACTTAAAATCATGATTACATTATAGAAGATATAAAAAGTTATTTCACAGCGTTTTTCGCTTGGGTTGCCAGGTCTAAAATGTATATTAAAATATAAATACCTTTAGATTTATATTAAAACAATATGCGGATATTTGGATAACAGTGTTTGCATACTAATAATAACTATGGACTATTATTCATATTTTAAAATAAATACCATATTCACAATGGCGGTAAGTGATACGTGGGGTAAAACCTAACAGGCTTAATTTTCTAATTAGATTTTAATTCTCTCTATAATTAAGTGGCGTTTAGAAATCTAACTTAACCTTGGAAGGTTACTTATAGTAAGTTGAGGTTACCCCTTAAGGGGAAATAGTGTCAAGTTAAAAGAAGACATATTTTAGGTGCCTTTAAGGTCATCTATTCAAAAATATCTTTCGGAGTTAGACAATGCATCTAGAATCTATATAACACTATGCATACCTTGATTATCGAAACAACAAGATATGCATAGTGCATTGGTAGTGAGTGCCGGTAAGTTATTGATGAGAAGTGTATCAAATTAATAAAATAATAAAATTACAACTGTAGAAAAGCTTTTACGAATTGTATCACCATCGGGATAGAAATAGATTGTTGGCAATCTTAATTCAATTCAACCTGAACCTCTAAGATCTGGGACAGAATAGCCTTACCTAATTTACCATCAGATAAGATTGTGCATGGTCCATATTTGGGTTTAAAAAAGGTCCAAATGTTACAGGTAACCGGAACACAGGTGTTGGTGTGGGTTTTTTAGGTGTTTATAAAAATATACGGACTTTTTTAAGCTGTAGTGGTAGTTGTAATTGCAGCTTATAAATCACGGTGCAAGTGCAAATCGAGTTTTCGAGTCCCCGGTTTTTTTTCTATGCCTGATGGCCACTGTTACCATACCAACGGCTTTTACAGCTTCACCGAGTTTAAGGTGGCCGAGCGCTTAGGGCACTCAGCCGAGACCTTTATTAATGGGTAACCAGCACAAGGGCTCCCGAGAGGAAGCCTCGGCTAGGACTGTTACCCTGGGCGCCAAGCAACTGATTCTAGGGTGCCCGAGAGGGCCGAACCTTGGCTCTGTCAGTTACTTCTGACGAATTAAAGTATCCGGCACCAATGAATTTGTTAATCGTAATTTTATTTAATCTGATTTACCACGTGTTCCGCGGTGAAAGAAAAACATCGTGTGGAAACCTGTACGTCGAGGAAATAATAAAGCATTGAATACACGGAGGAGACAAATGTCATACAGTGGAATTTATATATATAGGCTGTTATTTATTTGTTTTTTTACTCCATGAGACCCATAGGCTATAGACATCTAGCTGTGCGTAAAACCGGTACCGCGAAACGTTTCGTGTGCGGCTGGTTTTTTTTTGGTTTAGTAAAGACAAAGTAGCGACTATAAAACGATAACTATATATTTGAGTATAATATAATACGTTAAGGCGACTTCATTAACAGCTCACGTTAAATAGAGTTCAAATGCGTTTTTACTTTTGTCGATAGAGTTTAAAAACATTGTTACCGGGTTATAAATTATTGAAAATAATAATTTATGACGCAATTAATATATAATACAATGCATTTCCGAAATATTCTTATAAAAAACGACAAAATTAGGCTAACAATGTTCAAAAACAATAAAATACTCCTGTATTTTTTTTTTCGTGCGGATGGCCGCTTTTAGCCCGAGGGATTTTACAGTTTCGCCGGGTTGAGAGGTGACCGAGCTCTTACGCCGCTCAGTCGAGACCTCTATTAGTGGGTAACCAGCACAATGGATCCCAAGAGGGAGCCTGGGCTTGGACCGTCACCCTGTTCCGCGAGGGCGTCTGACTCGGGGGTGCCCGAGAGGGCCGAAAAAATAGTCCATCTGATATCATACGTATAGGGTTGTGATATATTGTGTCATTGTTTTCTTTGCAGGGGTACTAAACTGAGGGGTAAGTTGTTTTGATAAAACAGTTTATATAGTTGCCAGAAGTTTATATAAATCGTCGGAATCACTATCTAGTGGACAATTATTTGTATAATAATTTGTAGAATAATTTGTATTATAATTTGTATAATAATTTATATAATAATTTGTATAATAATTTGTATAATAATTTGTATAATAATTAATATAATAATTTGTATAATAATTCTTAGCTTAAGTTATGGATCACATCATACAAATAAATGATAAATTAACATTTGCATTACGGTGTATCGCAGTAGGAATTCCTCTCCAACGTTTAGTTCCTTTGGTGAAATATATATTATTTATTTATTATCATTATATTTAGTACATGATTCTGTAAATAATTTACTTTTTTTTTATGTTTATAGTCAAATTAGCTCAATACCTTTCTGATAAAGACTCGCAATGAAGATTGTATTGTCACTTCTAAGGACTAAGTTGATATGTGTTAACAGCAGGTTAAATTTAGAAAGTTGTTGGTGAGTCATGTAAATAAAATTAAAAATAACCACCTGCATCTTTTTCTACAACATCGGGTTAAATTAAACAACGAAAGCATACTTCATGAATATTTATTATACGAAATTTATCACTTTAAATAATAGTGCACAATAAAGGCTACGCGCACCGCCTGTTTGCGACCTCTGACCAGGTACGTTCGGATTTTCATACGTTACGCCTATTCATTTTACGTTTGTCGTTAAGTTGTCGACATGAAACGGCAAGTTTAAAGTTTATTAGAAAATTGATAAATAATCCTACATATTATAAACAAGATGAATAATTTACAATTCCTAAAATTATTTAAATCCAAATATTCGAGATAAAATTCAAAAGATATATCCTCCTATTGATCCTCTTAGTTATGACAATTACTTTCGTTTTGATGATGATATTATTTTTCCCTAATGGGAAAGGCAAAGGACTTTAGTCCATTCAGCCAGGTCTTGTTCGTATGATGGTTGGTCTGAAACTCTTACTTTCGTTTTGATTACTGTTGACGTTTTCGTTGCAGATTCTATAATTAGCAAAAGTATCGTAGTGCATACATTGTAAAAAAAAGAAAAAGAAACTCAAGAAGAAATATATTGTAATAATAATTATAAATAATTCTACTAATAAAAAAATATATAAACATACCATATATTTAAAATTAAATATATATATACACTACTATATAAATAGCAATACATAATATACATAAATACACCATTAAACATATAACAAACAACGACGTAAGTAATTTACCATATTAAGTATTGATATATAGCATCAGACGTCTTTAGTTAGTAGTGTTCCCTTACCAGCCTTTTAAAAGAGAGCTTATTCGATGCTCTTATAGCTTCGGGCAAGGAGTACTAGAGACGTGTAGCCTGAATGGTGAAAGAGTTACCAACGATTATTTGAGGTGTAAAATGTTAGTCCAATATATGTTCAAAATATATATACACCCTATGTATCGTAGAGCCCTCACATTTGTTGACCGTCGTTGTTTATTTAATTCACGGACGCGCTAATTGAAGGACAGGTTAAAGTGATTCCCGCGCAGCGGCCATTTTGTTTTCATTCCAACATTTTATGATGACAGATTGGCTGGCCATCAGGGCTGTTAAGTTAGAATTTATTCCTGTATTTTTGCGATATATATACAACCCATAATTATTTTATAAAGACATGACGCGGGCTAAGGTTCAAATTAACTTGCGAGGGCTGTTGATATGATATCCAGTCGAGACTGTGATCTGTGCAATAAAAATGGATCTGGATATGTCCGTTATGTTGCATACGAACCTTTACTTCATTGCATATGCATTATATTATATGAAAGGGGTGAAGCGAAGCCTACTGGTTATGAGTGTGCGTCTTTGCTTAGACCATAATTGAATGTATCGTTTGTTGTAGTTATCATTAGTTAACAATCAGAAGACCTCACTGTGATCGAATTTGTTGAAATGCACAATTTTTTTTTTGTGTTGAGTTTTTAATAAATAGTTTATTTTTTATTTAGAACTAATTGCACACTTTTTATTTCAAGCTGATTGCCACTGTCAGCACGAGATCTTTTACAGCTTCACCCGGTTGAAAGGCCTCAGTCGAGACCTTTATTAGTGGGTAAACAGCACAAGGGCTCCCGAGAGGGCCTCGGCTTGGGCCCTTACCCTGTTGCGCGTGAGCGACTGATTCGAGGAGAGAGCCGAACCTCGGCTCGGCTAGTTGCTTCTGACGGATTATCTATGTTTCAAGAGTGCATCGAACAGAAATGTTTAACTTAATCCTGAAGAAAAATAATAGAAGAAATTAATTCAGAATTCAGTTATACCATACTCTTATCGTATTATAATACATAATAAATATATATATTATTCGATTGATCTTTTACATATACATATATGTCAAAGATCAATCGAATAAAACCGCTCAAATACAGAATTTTGCAAATATACGTTCGTACTTCGTGGAATATGAGAGCTAATTCAGTTTCGAAAGAAAGTGACAGGCATGTTGACATAGGCCTAAAATAATGCGTTTGCAGTTATTGAGAAGACGATACAAATTGCTGAGAAATTCTTGACTTATATCCGAGCAAACCGCATCAGTGTAGACAAGAATGGGTATAACTAAAGTTAGCGCATAATCTTGGTACGGTAGGACGATAAATGCTTGAAGTGATAAAGCCTTTTTAAATTGTTGGTTATTTCTCAACTTACCTCGGTCACATGAGGGTGCTAATTGACAATACTTTAAGTGACTAGACCAAATTCTTAAACTAGGCTACTACTAAATGGTAATTAAAAAAAACCATTACTGACAACAATGAGGGTTCAAGAAGCAGTCGTGAACTATATACAATAATCCAATGTCATTTACAGAAGTTTATATCAAAAGTTCTGAGTCTGATTATGAATATGTTGTACATTTTTAAAATTGGTAGAGCTACATACACTGCAGTTCATTTCTAGTTGCAGAATGAATGGGTCAGCTCGACTGGGGTAGGACCACTCCCTCACAGAATACCAGTATAATATTGCTGTGTTTCGTCTGGTAAGTGCAGGGATCCGTAGACCTTTATTACTGGTGGCGAGGCATTCTCAGTCCTCAAAGGTGACAACGCAACTGCACTATGATTCCTTGTCAAGGATGGATTCAGATGGCCACAGGAATCACCTATCATCAGGTGAACTGTGTGCTCGTTTGTTACAATGTAATAATAATAAGAAATGAGTGATAAAAATAATAGTAAATAAATAATAGTATAAATTCTTTAACTATTAGCCCAATCAAAAAATTTAACAATGCGGCGTTTTAGGAAGTATAAAAAGTTTATCTCATAAGTTGAAATAAGTTTTGAGGAGTTTGCTCACTGAATAAAACAATAAACGTCGACCCACTATTTCCTCAGAAATAAGCGTGATCAAATAGATAACTTCCTCTTGTTTTTGAATTTCTTAAAGTAGTTGGAAAGCTTCAAGCGCCATAGAGCGCATATAGGGCAGTAAACCGATTCGAACTTACCGTAGATAACCCGTTGCAATATTTACGTAAATAATACGAGATGTGAATTAATTATACTTTGTGGAACTCTATGGCTGAATGCGGCTAATATGTTTGACAAATATGTGTACATATAACAAAAATACGCACGGAACTTCCTTCTATTTCTAAATGTTTTGAAAAATAAAATTAGTTAAAAAGCTTGGACAACCCTACGTGCAGTAAATCGATTCGAGCTTACCGTAGGTAGCTATTGAAATCCGTCGAAATGTTTACGTAAACAATACGAGACGAGAATTTATATTTATACTCGGTGGAACTTTATGGCTCAATGCGGCTAATTTGTTTGTTTGTGGAAAGCTTGAGTGCCAGCGATATGGAGGTTTTGTCGTTTGATATGTGTCGATGTTTTATTTAGGTTAGGTAACTTTAGCATCGATAAATTTCAGGTATTTGTCAAGTATCCCATGTCGTCGGCACTATGTAGATTTTGGTTAATTGCATATGTCACATTAAGGATTAGAGTTTAACAGTTTTTAGTAGTGGCAGAGCATCACTGTAGTTGCTTTCTAGCTGCAGAATGAAGGTCAGCTCGACCGGGGTGGCTGCACGCCCTCACAGAATATTAGCGTAAAATCGCACAATAATGCTGCTTTGTTTCTTCCGGTGAGTGCAAGGATCCGGAGACCTTTACTACTGGTGACGAGGCATTCCATCTCAGTCCTCAATGGTGACAACGATTCTGCATTATGATTCCTTGTCAAGGATGAATGTAGATATCATGGGCCGCAGGTAGCACTTGTCATCATTGAGCTGCGTGCTCGTTTGTTAATCTCAATGTAATAAAATAAGACCATCTAGTGCCTTTATTTTCTCGAATGATTACGGCACTATAAGATATTCTGTTGATGTTATCTGGTAATAGCCAGAAGATATCGCTGCGGTTGAATTCGACCATGAGGAGATCATCATAATTAGTGTTGATCTAATACGCACAAACACAGCACTAACTAGCTATCCCTAGTACAATGGAATGCATTTACAATAAGATTTGAATAAGAAGAATAATATGCACAAACATTACTTGGGGACAATAGGGTCCCCTGTGCTCCTCCCTTCCCTATTCCTATGTGATCCACGTACAATAAGAACGGTGGAAGGCTCAGATGCAGTGTTAGAGCCACGGGATATAGGCACAACCCAATTTGTGATGCTCAAATATTATTCCTCAGCTAGGAATACAATCAAGGATCACGACACTAAGCGGCCCTCAAGTTACAACACCATAATATATGTTGCGCTGTTAATGTTACTTGGTAATTACCAGAGGAACACATAAAATTACTATAATATAAGTTCATTAGTAGATCTATTTATATTAAGGTGAATTATGTAATAATAATATAACTTGATGCGTACATTGTTGAAATAAATACATAAATAAATACGGGGTAGAAAACCAGGAGTATATTATCATATCTACGAGTATAAAAAATATGTCTGCTACATAAATGTTAGAATTATATAAAATGAAAATATAGGCAACAATTACATTGTCTTTATGCAAATAAAGAACAATAAATTATTGGAAACGCTCTGCAATGGCTACGCAATATACATTTTAATAAAGGTTCGGTTCTACGGTCGCAAATCAACGATATCGTTATGTATCGATGACTGGCTGATTAATTGTGATTAATATATTTAACCTATGACAGAAGGGGACAGAGCATAACGCGACATGATACAGCGTGTTCCATTTACACGTATTTAAATATGTTAAAGATTTTAAAATAATTCCACAGCAAAAGATAGTTAAATATCTAACAAAGAAGTAATTAAATATCAAAAAGCAAACGTTTATGATTGTATGTAATTTGCAAGGATATTAAAAACTGATTCAAGCTCGAATAAAATAATTATAAACGTGGATTTCCTAAAAGAATACCTTAATTTATAAGTAAGCCTGTGACCAATGACAAACATATTGTAACGCGTACAGAAAATATTTTTTTTCTTTTTAACGACTTACGGTCTCAATGTTTACTGTTATCTGGGAATACTAAAATCTATAAATATTGTGTTACTTATGAAATTGTACAGAACTAAATGATTTATTAAATAAAAAATAATTTTAAACAGCCTGTATATAAACGTGTCGACAGTCCGTTCGACAATATATTACTTAGGGATCACGAATCAGTGGGCGGTGACGGTCACGAACTGAAAATAATATTGTTTTGAACTTGAACCAATGGCATCTTCGTTAACTATTAAATTGCCATACAATTTACATAACTAATTAACTGCTGTTGTAACTTCATAATAGACAAACACACATTTTTTTTTATTACATTGAGAGCAACAAACTCGCACACAGTTCGCCTGACGGCATGTGATTCCTGCGGCCCATGCATGACATCTACATTCATCTTTGACAAGGAATTATCATGCAGATGCGTTGTCACCATTGAGGACTGAGATGTAATGCCTCGTCACCAGTAATAAAGATCTCCGGAACCCTGCACTCAGCAGACGAAACACAGCAGCGTTATGCTGCTATTTTACGCTGGTATTCTGTGAGGACGTGGTCCTACTCCGGTCGTACCGGAACCGTTCATTTTGCAGCTAGAAACAAACTGCCAAAAGCAAAATAAATGAAAAGCCAGTGCAGCTCTGCCACTGTAAAAGCTTGTTATGTTACTTACCTGAAAATATAATAATTTTATAAGGAAACTTTCAAATCAATTGGTAACAATATTGTGCTGTTAGATAAAGATGTAAGACATTTTCAGACGTTTTCTTACATTTTAAATAATGTGTAATTCTAAATTCGAAATAACACCAATATTTTAATCAGTTGTTTTATATGTCACTGTTGGATTACATACTAAATAAATAACTACGTAAGTTTTATGCCTTCTGTCTAAACATGTAAACGAATCAGTGTGTTAAAATGTGAGGAAGTGATGAAAATTGCAATGTGGTTGGAGGAATTCATTAACCAAAAGAAATATAAATAACAAAAAAAGCGTTTGTCCGTATAGTGCTTGCTATGTAGAATCAAAATTATTGGATTCTAGAGAGTCAGAGCGAAAGGTGATGGGATGTGATCTTTCCTTTAAGGAGGTTCCATGCATTGCAATTGATATTAAAATTGACGAGTATCATGATAAGTAGGTTTCAAAACTATACTAGTCTACAGAAACTACCGGTCAAGTTTCTTAATATGAAATGAAATGATGCATTTAAACATTACAAGGCATATATACAACTTACGCCTGAGAACTTAATCAGCTCGTTTCATAGATGCACCCTATACAATTACAGGTTACTTACCCAGAGGCATGACATGTCCGAAGTCATTGCCATCGCCGACACCTGAGCAGTTCCATCTGTAGCCGCTGAGCTGCTCTCGACATTCAGCATACGCCATCCTGTGTCAAAAGATTAACTTATTCGGTACGCATGTAACAGAAAACTATCGTTATCGAATGAGAATTCATCAGTGAAGGGTATTCTTTCTAATGAGAATGATGGTCGGTCGTCGGACATTGTCTCTTCTTAACAAAGCGAGAGTTGTCCAGTAGAATAGACAGTAAGTTGCAGGGTGCAGGTGGCTCAGAATGCTTTCCCAAGACTGTGGATAAGAGTCGGTTCGCTAGTGGAATAATGATGTTATGAGTTGATATTAATTATAAAGCTTACGTTAAAAAAAACAGAAAGTAGTCGTGGATGGTTATTTAATTTACGGTATGCGAGCAAAACCGAGTACGATACCCAGTGCCGATACCAATAAAATTGTTAATCGCAATTTTAAGTGCTGAATTTTTACGTGCACGGCGGTGAAGTAAAACACCTTGAGGAAATCAATGTCTGAGAAATAATACAGTTTTTTTTGAAGATATGTGAAGTCTGGCAATCCCTAAAGCCGAGTTATGTATTACTCCAACATACTTTGTAGAGAGGTTTATATAGACCCAGCAGTGTGATTTTAACACGTTGTTACTTAACTTTTTTTTTGAGGGTGAAAAAGGAGGTTAATTATGTCATTAAACTAGATGTTATTATGGTCGTAATTTGAAAAACACCATCCTCGTTAATAACTCCTTAACAATAATATTTTTTAATAAAAAAACTGGTTAGATTACCTCAAGCCGTCTCCAACGGCCGCGATCGCTGCCGGTGAAGATCGACACATGGCTCTTTGCTTGTCAGTGAGACCGGCAACCCTGGCACACACCAGATGCGCACCCAACGACACTCCACCCGAAACGGTACTTCTGTGAATGTGAAAAAAAATATAAGCGTTAATGCCTTTATATTTGTTTTTTTTTTACATTGTTATTATATTGTTTTAGTAAAACTTAAATTTTATTTTCAATTTTTTTAATATTAGTGGTGATAAATTAGCACACAGTTCACCTAATGGTAAGTGATAACTGCGGCCCAAAGATTGGTTCAATATGCCCGTGCCTGTTTTCACCTAAGAACTGAGGTTCAACTCCTCGTTACCAGTAATTCGTCGGATTGTCATGAAACATTTCACACTGATCCTGTAACGACCAGAGAAGGACCCCTGGTCGAGACAACCCATTCATATTGTAATTAGAATCTAGGCTACAGTATCTACTACAGGTTAAAATAGCCATTATTCTTTGATCATCTCAATATTGTGAACAGGGCCAATATTGTTAAGTGGTGTTATATTCACCTATTCAGGAAATGTAGCATATTTTATTTTCACTGGTCCAACGGAAATGTAAGTTCGGATCAGGTTAAAATATATAGATATAATTGAATGGATCCTGAAGCTATTTCAGTTTCATCTTCAGTTTCAGAAGCATTTTAAAAGCAGCAATGACGGACAAATGAATAGATCATCTAAGTTACTTATTTAGTTAGTTCTGGTTGATGCCAGATGACATGAACTGCGTAGGATATATTATAGTGGCGTAACCGTTAATTTAGAATTTCGCGAAACCTTACACGTTTGTGTTATGTTCTTCTTTTTTCCCTGTTTAATGTAATGTCAGAAACACCGGAAATACATACAACAGAATATTTAAAAAAAATGTGCTAAACAATTCATGTAATAAAAAAGTTTCTTGTATGTTTTATCCCATTTCCACAGAAGCTTCCTTTCGAAGTGTCGGAAGACTATTAATGTTCAAAGAACGAGACTTTTACTTCGAAGATAGTGGCATCTCATGGTTTAAAATATCTGACGTGTAAGTAATTTTTAACATGGTGTCAACGGAAATTGAACTTTTAGAATAGATAATTAATTAAACATAATTTATTTTAAGTCATATACACTTGAGAACGGTGAAAATTTCAAAAGTAAGTTGTCGGTTTAGTTTTAATTCCACGTCAAAACATTCTACACCTTAATAAACCTATTTCTTACGTTAAGATTTTTTGTAAATAAATTAATAGATTAACACATTAGCACCAAACTTTCGAAGGTCAATGACCAATACAAAGATTTATGGATACCGTGTTAATTGCATTAAAATATCTAATAATGTATGTATGAATATTTGAAAAAATAAGCGATTATTTTAGCTACATTACTTTTTTTAAAAAATGCGAAATTAGGGCATCCATTAAGCATATATTTTTACCAAATGGTAAGAAAAGGAGTATTAAATGTTTTGTATAATTTTTTTCAGATATTCAAGCTGAAGAAATGAGCTGACCTGTGCTAAGATTCTGCGTGAATGCCATAACAGTGATGGGTCAAAGGTTTTCTCCATTAAACATACTAAAAATAGATATAAATATTGGGTTTCTATTGTATGATATTGAGCAGATATCCAATATGCATACAACGCAATGCTTACATACAGAAAAAAAACACTGAGTGTTGCCAGTAAGCAATATTCTAGGAGGATATGATTAATATATTTATAATGTAGGGCCTTTATAAAGATAATGGGCATGTGTGAAAGTTGTACGGTGAGTATAACGTACGACTTTCCACACATGTCAGGTATTCAAATGGATGGCTCTTTACCAGCGAATGGGTTTCAGGATTCTTTCATTTCACCTTTATCAGTCAGATGGTTCACTGATGACTTAAGTTTATGACATTTACACACATTACATACGTTGTCGTCCTTGAGGACTGATATGGAATGCCTTCCTTCTTCCATCTAGGAGCCGACCCCTTCATGTTGCTCTAGCTGCACTAGCTCTTCATTTTAAGTGTGACGAACGAGCACACATTTCACCTGATGTTAAGTGATGGCATCTTAGACACATATGCGATGTCACCTCTGAGATTGTGTGTCTCTATTAATAATTGAGTGAGTGACAAATTTATAAAAAATCTATACCATTAATCAGTTTTAAAACTTCTCATTTCAGATGTACAAACATTGGGGAGAGAAGGTGCCTACTTTTTTTTTTTTCAGTCACACGTATTGTGTTGTATATTACGTGACCAACGGTCAAAGGAAGTCGTGAAAAAAGTTTAAAAAATATTTCGAAGATGTATGAGGTCCGTGGAGCGGCAGTGAGGAGTGGAGCGGCATCAGGAGCAATACTGTATTACTCCAGAGGGGGGAAGTCTATGCGTAGCAATGGAAATTTAATCTTTTTTAATTTACTTTTATACGCGACGATCATCAGTATTTTTGTTTTTAGCCGTAAGGCCGCTGTACAAATTAATATTGTTTTAAATTTTATGTTTTGTGTTTCTTATGCCGTGGTGTAAATTGATGTGTATTTTCTTTCCCTTTCTCTCTCTATTAGTTTTTCACATCTCTAAAACTGTCTCTTCATCTATATATATAAAATATAAAGGCTGTTCGTTGGTAAACGGATCAATTGATAACGGCCAGACCGATTTAGTATTATGTTTTTATGGAAATAAAAATTGGAAAATTGCCCGGAAAGTTGACAAATTCGGGAAAATTTCAATATATTTTCTCCTATGGGATTTTTGTATGTACTCAAAACCATAACCCACGATTAGAACGGATTGATAGTTTACAAAAAATCATAAAACGATCACAAACGTACTTATTAATTTAATAGGACAACGTTTGTCGGTTCAGTTAGTTTGATATTAAATATTAATAATCAATCAAAGCACAAGGATACACGCGCCTCGGTCGAATTCAGGAAAATCCATTCTATTGGATAATGATGTATATAATTTATTGTGTCCATAATTAAATTCAATCCGAGACTAACCTCGAACTGAATGAATTATTGCTTCAGAAATTGTTTCCCTTTTGTTGTGTTAATTTATTAAGAAACTTAGAGTCCGCACTCGCGTGATATCTTACTTATGATCTTGTTAGACTAATTTATTAGTTAGATTAAGTTATTGCGAGTAGGAAATAAGTTAGGATTAAGGAATATATAATACTAGATTCATCATCATTATATATTCCTCAACTTTCTATGCAAGTAAAGAGGGTGGCAATGGATGTAGGTTTAGTAGGTTCGAGACTATACTAAAGTAATCTTTGAGTGTATATTAAGTATTGTGTGAGTTACATATTAACATGCAAAGTGTAATAATGCTTGACTTTTGAAATTCTATCCGTCGGTAGGTTATTGGAAAGTTAGTAAGAATAAATGGATAGATTTGCTTATCGTTGGTAGGTGAAACTAAGGATAGATCGGTTATTGGAAACGGCCGTTAGTGATACGAAGATTTGATAACTTCTATCAAATAAACGTTTGTAAACTTTCGAGATATGCTGCTGGTCGTATGAACAAGCTCGAAGTCGTTCAGCGAGCTATGGAGTGAGGGGCTTCAGTCGGTCTTCATCTGAGTGATAGATTTCACGACGTCGCAGAAGAACTGAAGTGGTAATAGGACGAGGAAGGAAGGTTCTACAATGGCAACCTCGTATAGACCATCGCAGTGTAGGACCCTCCAATAAATGGTGTGACAACCCATCCATGGGCTGATATAATGATGATAACAAAGGATACATAATCCAGATCTACACCTGAGAATCAAGATCCTCGTCAACAGTAATAAAATCTACGGTTTCTTTCTTTCACCAGACAAAACACAGTAGTGCTTAAATAATACATTACGCTGGAGTTTTGGAAAGCGATGTCTTGCGGCTGTCGTATCCACCGGTTATATATTCTAAAGCACATCTACAGATAGTTAGAATCTACAAAATTAAAATGAGTAAAATTGCTACTAGAAGACATTATCAAACACCATCCGTTATGGTACAAGTCCTGACCATGAAATTGTCCATAGTTAAACAGTAATACATACAGCGATTCGCCATGGACTAAACACAATGGGTATTGTATATACGAGCCTTCAACATTTGTTATACCAAAGTTCCGTTGTTCGCCAAAATGATGTGCTGACAATGGAATTTCCGCTCTCTTTTAAAACTGCAAATGGGTGACCACCGTAACCAAATGATTTAGGATTTCCTTGTATCGCACGTACGTTAATGAGTCACCATCATGATTCTGATTATAATTTCGAAATAAAAGTCAATAACAAAGCTTAAGAAAGTTTTTATACCTTTCTAAAATTTACCTTCCGAAAGTAGTATTAGAAACGACATATACATTATACTTTACTATAATTTGCTACCATTTAGTAAATTATAGTAAAGTATAATAATATATCTTCTCACAATATAGTATTAAAACATATAGCATAGTATTTAAAACATATAAATAGTATAATAACCGTAATACAAGGGAGTGTTAATATGTTTGCGTAAAGACCCCTTTATTAATAGGTAAGTAGAGGTAAGATAGAGTAGATGGTAGAGTATGCTAGGCCTAATTTATATACCTGCACTAATTAAGACACTATTTAATAGTATTAATACCAAATTTCATAAAGATCACATCGTTATTCATTGAATTATCGTTTGAGATTTAAAAAATATAACATTTAGCTCGTACGATAAAATATATAAATAAAATACTTCGGGGAACATCTTCAAATTGTCATGGAGATGATGATGAAGAGAGATGTTGTCAATCTACCCGATATTTCTAAAAAATTAAATTTTCGAAAATTTACTCTTGCCCCGAGAAAACCAAGTTTTATAAGTAGCACAACCTCTTTAAGCAAGGCAGAGATTCATTTCAGAACGGACTGTCGGGGATGACTGACATATTGCATAATATATATTTTTTTTAAAAATCAATATCAGAGGACGTTCGTTTTCATAAGAAATAATTTGCATATTTAGTTGGAGTATCAGACACAACCATTTTGAATTTTCTGCATGATCGCTTTGGCATGTCAAAGGTGTGCTTGAAGGGTATCGATAATGCTAAAAAGCAGCGAAGAGTAGCATATTACCGGGAGATTTTTGTGTAGCCAAGAGTATAAGGAAGATGTTTTGGGTTATATGTTATATATATATGTTATATGTATAATTGAATCTGAAGCTAAATATGATTATGCTTTTTTGTGTGTGAGTATTGCTGTTGGTACCTTTACAGCTTTATCTAATTAGACTCGCGAGCGGGAAGCCCGCTGAGCTATGACTATGCATTGGCAGGAAAAAGGTACAAGATCGTTACCCCTCCCTACCCTCCCAAGATGTTTAAGGTGTCCGAATAGACCGAAAATCTCATGGCCACAGATTTATAGGACTCAAACGGAATCGTTTGGATTGATAACACAGAAAAAGATTGCCGTAACGTCAGAATACTATACTGGTATAATTAAAAGGTTGAAAAATGCTAAGGTGTAGCTGTTCTCAGCTTAACTTAACTTATATATTTGAATGAAACTGATGTGACTTTTTCTAATATCATCTTAGTTCGACGTGATCGAAGTAAACATAATTCCTTGTAACTGGTGACAGTCCATTTCATTTCAATTATCAGCAATGATAACATATTTGCATTATGATTCCTTATCGAGGATAATTGTAGATGTAACGGATCGCGGAGTTCACTTGCCATCAGGTGAACTCTGTTGGTCATTTTGTAGTTCCTTAAAAATATAATCGAAACCGACTACAATTTATTGTCACGTTTAGCAAAAATAAATATATATTTTATTGTACGATAAACTCCTCGTTGCTATGAAATACAGCAAGTTTACACTATACGGTATATTTATAAGTTAAGGTCACTCAGTGTACATCCCATAATTTTTGTAAGTACGATAATATCATATGTAAATATTACACGAAATACGTCATAACTGTTTATTTATAAATATGTTATAATTTTGAGTAATGATAACTTTGATATCTTATTTACCACATGTTAGGCGGTGAAGGAATACATCCTGAGGCAATCTCCTAGTCTAGAAAATTATAAAAAAGAATCTTTGTGATGCCGCACGCGACCACGCGTCGACTACGCTCTAACATACTCTTTAGAGAGAAGGCCCTTTTCCGGCAATACGATTAACATATGGTAGGTATTATAACTTTCGTGTAATTTTGTCTTAATTTCATTTAATTAACAATTATTTCTTAATGTAATATTGTGTTCTTTGCTAAAATGTACCGCAATTACTTGGAAATCGACAAGTTGTCCTCTCCCACAGTACAGGCTTAGCCTAGTGTGGGGGCCAGACAGAACTGAAATTGTATTTAGGATTACAGCAAATAAAATTTATTATTATTATTATAGGTATTGTAACTGTTTTTTTTTTTTTATATTCCGAGTAACGCTCAAGTCAAGAATGTCTACGAAAAGGTCGTAACTAGATTGTGCATAGGAAATGCCATGCCAATACCAGCGATAGTTGTTAAAAATAATTTTAATAGTTTAGTTAAATAATTTGGTTAGTAGTTTTTAAAAATAATTTGAATTAAGTACCAAGCGGAATTTATAATTGTGTTGTTATTAGCTCAGAATTGTGCAGAAAGTGTGTAAGGCGTATTGTATATGACATATGAATATGATAATCTAAATACATGGAAAACCTTCCAAGCTTATGTATGAAATGGAATTGAACCCAATATTTGCCACTCAGCAATGTCCTCTCGGATGACTGAACCACTCGTTACTCGATATTCTAGAGATAAAGTAAATAGGTCACAAGTTACACAGCCGATAACAGAACTAACCTCGAATAGGATTTCACCAAATCAGAATAGCCTAACGATATTGTCACACAATATTTCAAACAAACTGACGCAAACGTATCGCACTCCTAATACTATATGCATCACGCGATTCTATCCTTTATTACTTCACACGTAAGAATATTAATTGATGGAATATATAAAGACAGAAAACGATTGCTTTCGAACATTGTAATATCTATTAATACCTGAACGGTAACGACAAAGACCAATTAACAGGGATCCGTGACAGCCGGCCAATTCACACTACGCCTACACGACTGAAAGTCCAATGAGGTTGGCATGAATGCGGGAAGACAGGTGTTGGAGATGCAACTTGACGGAAGAGAATGTTATATACACCTTCTATAGGTGACATACAGGAATACATTTCATATATGTATATAATAAGGTTCAGTTATTTATTTATTTATACTTTATTTGCTCAGGTAAAGTAAACGTACAATAAAGTGCGGACTTAATGCCAAAAGGCATTATCTACCAGCCTACCTTATGAGCAGAGGGTATATAAATGTAATAAATAATATATTAATAGAAATAATATATCTATTAAATAAAGTTATCTCTACTTTGCATACATATACACACTAATATACATATATACGGATTAATACAGTTATCCATTGTAGATTTTTAATAAATTTATTTATTTACGCTTACCAACAAAGTGCATTTAAACTCTTCAACTATAATTTATCTTAGTACAAGTTATATACGTGTGTAGTAAATAATTATAAAATTTGTTTAAAAGTAGAGTAGCCAGATTCCCTAATACAGAAACACTTTTTATTCAGATTGGATTCAGTAATGACATGCATTAATCGGTACGTAACTTATTCACATCAGAACCAGACCAGAGCTCATAAATGATGTGATCGTATTATGCTTTGGTTTATTGTGGAAACAATGAAAGGAAGAGATATTGAGATATCAGAAAAGATGTTCCTCTGACGAATAATATCTGTTCTACTTCTTGCATCCATTCAATCAAAGAAAATATAATCTAACAAAATTTAAACGGCGCCTATTGCGAATGGGTGTATCAAGTAATGGTTCACATATTTTTCGAATAGCTCCACGACGAATGTCTTTTGATTTATATCTAAATTAATAGAAAAAAGAAATATCAACAGAATAAATACACCATAAATTTTAAAGGCAGACAGAACTGACACGAAAATTCTGCAGCAAATAAATAATTTACTAAAATTTATAGTTTAACACCATTGATCAAAGCGCATGGTACGCATGGCAATGAACTTAATGCTTTGATTCAAACTATGATACTGGTTTTAAGTAGGCCCAAGCAGCTAAAGGAGTTCAGGATATAACAGTACTAAAACCACCCTGCAGCCAGCCGTTGCTTTCGGAGAATATCAAAGTGAAATAGCAGTACAGTCAGGTAGGACTTAAAAAGAGACTTCTTGTCTCATTCATATATCTATAAGAATATTATGAATTTTTTTCTTTATGGCTGATGGCCATTGTAATTCTGAAGGCTTTTACAGTTGAAAGGTGGCCGAGCGCTTACAGCACTCAGTCGAGACCTTTATTAATGGGTAACCAGCACAAGTGTTCCGTTAGAGAGGCAGCCTCGGCTTGGGCCTTTCCTGTGCGCGAATATGAAAGTGTGTTTGTCCGATTACATGCAGGATAATTTCAATCGTTATAGGTTCTTTAAATGAACAGCAATAAACTAATTTACTTTAAATAGGTATAGGCTAAGTTAACGCTAAGAAGTGATAAGAAAATAATATCCAAAGGTAACAGTGGAGGAGTTTAGTTTCTTTTTTGGTTCACCGGGGACGGGCTACGCCCTGTTTGATGTGGGATTCATGGGTAGCAGGAATTACATACCATTGGGCGAACTGTATACTCGTTTGTTATATATATATATATATATATATATATATATATATATATAAATTTATTCTTAATTTGTAAAATTGTTTTACAATGTACAAAAAGAGCGGAGTTAATGCCAAAAGGCATAGTAATTTGACGGGTAGCTCCCAAATTATGTTGCCTTTTTGTATAATAATGTCTATAAATCCGATTATTATAATTGTATATTTTTGTTTGTTTGTTGTCACAGTTTGTTTCTATCTGTAGAATTAATGGGTCAGCCCGACCGGGATAGGACCACGCCCTCACAGAATACCAGCGTAAAATGGCAGAATGATGTTGCTGTGTTTCGTCTGGTGAGTGTAGGGATCCCGAGACGTTTATTAATGGTGACGAGGCAGGACCTCAGGAATCACTTGCTATCAGGTGAACTGTGTGCTCGTTTATTACTCTCAATGAAATAAAAATATACAAATTTATACGCTAAACAATATACAAATTTATACGCTAAAAAATATACAAATTTATACGCTAAAAAATATACAAATTTATACGCTAAAAAATATACAAATTTATACGCTAAAAAATATACAAATTTATACGCTAAAAAAATTACTGTCATGTTCAATGTAATGAGCGCCAATAGCCTAATGATTTAGGGTACGGGCAGCGAAACTTGCGGTCGTAGGTTTGAATCCATCATTCAACTATTGGCGTGATCGTTCCCGTGTGTGTGTTTGTCGGAAGTGGTTAACGGAAATATTAGTAATGTTATTATTGTTAGCGTATAAAAAAAAGGAAATGATGACCGCATGATTTAGCAGTAAAGGTACCAGACTACAAAACCACGAGTTCGTTAATAGACATAAAACGATGTTCGTAGTCGACTGTAGTCGTAGCAGTAGTAACTGTCCCATCTCATCGGCTCTGCATCCGGACTTTCATCTGATCTTATTTAGTGATTCTGTTTTACCGTTTGCGCACTGTTTCTGCTTTAGATTTACATTGATTTATATTATAAAAAGGCATTTAGGATGCGGACTTCAAGTCCTCGAAAGATTTTTTTATTTATTACTTCGATATGGAGGTTTATTCATGCGGTTATTTCTTTAACTCCGAACACGTGTTAAATTAAAATTTCAATTAATAATTTAATTAGTGCTAGCGTTGGGAATGGTGCTCGATTGTTTCGCGTAACGTGAATTAAAAGCAGCGGACGCTGGGACAGCTTTTTTTTTTCGGACTGACGGCCACCGGTAGCCCGAGGGTTATTAGTGGGTTACCAGTAAAAGGGCTATCTCAGCTCTCTATGTCAATTAACTGTCAAGTTCAGGCGACAAGTACGCTCAATCTCGACAGTGAAGAAGTAAGGTCAGCTACTTAAAACATTACGTTACCGTGCGTACTCCGGTAGTGACGCGTACAATATAGATATATATATATATATATATATATATATATATAAATACTACTAGCTAACACGACAGACGCGGTCCTGTCAAAAATTCGATTAACTTGTTTATTATCGTTTTGTAAAACCATACATAGTTCGAATAGTCATTTATGGTTTTGAGTTACAATAATCCCATAGTAAAAAGTACTTTCAGTACTTCCCGAATTATTCTTCCCATATAAATCTAATTCGGACTATTTTATGGACGAATGAAAACAAAAACCAAATCGGTCCGGCCGTTCTCTAGTTATGGGCTAATAGATATACGGCAGTATTACAATGTATATTATAAAACAAAATCACTTAGAAATTCACTAAAAGTCTGGTACAGTCGACTGTAATTTCTCTTCTAATCTACTTAATATATCTGTATATAACGAACCGGTGTTACCCACGAAGCTTGTCTGTCTGTCTGTAGCAATGATTGTTCGATGTCCTCCATCGATAGTTGCTGGGTTCAGTAGCTTTAAAGGTCTTAATCTGGTACAAGTTATTGTATGTGGGCTGAGAACTATTTCCTTAAAGGCGGAATAATTTAGTAGTAAACAAATCTATGTTAATATCACCTACGCATGTTGCATAGATGTATGTAGTGTGTGATTTTTTGTTTATCTAACACTGCTTATAAACTTATACTGTACTTGAAGGTATGCCTAATCTAAAAAAGGTTGACTAAAACAGTTCTAATATAATTAGGCTTAGACAACCTTTGGACAAAAAAAAAAGAATGCGTCATCAAGAGTTCATTAATCAGATAAAACACAGTATTTCATCATTGAGCATCTATTTAACGTTAGTATTCTGTGGAAGTGCGACCGAGTCTGACGATAAAGTTAGAGTCTACCAAATTATCATCTATTCATATGTACATAGCATGAATTCTACCACATAAGATTTATACAGTCGATTCTGACGACGAACATGTCTTCTGCTAATCACCAGATCACATCAATTGCGCAGAATATTTTATAGTAAAAAAAACGTTACGTAAAAATTGGCCCAAACCCAGAAGCACTCACTCATCTCCCCACCTATATTGATGTTATGCATGTACAATAAGATCGGAGGAGGGTTCGGATGCAGTGTCAGGGATACGGGAGATACATATAGATATACCCAGACCCGAAAACAGATACATTTTTATTATTTTTATTACATTGAGAGTAACAAATGAGCACACAGTTCAACTAACGGTAAGTGATTCCTACGGCCCATGACATCTACATTCATCCTTGACAAGGAATCATTATGCAGATGCGTTATCATCCTTGAGGATTGAGATGGAATGCCTCGTCTCCAGTAATAAAAGTCTCCGGATCACCAGACGAAAGGCAGCAGCATTATGCGGATATTTTACGCTGGTATTCTGTGTGTCCTATTGCGGTCGAGCTGAACCATTAATTTTGCAGCAAGGAATAAACCGCAGTGTAGCCTCTACCACTGTTAATTTTTTTTCGATCGATTTTGATTCCTCGCTAAGGAAAATGTTATACACAAATATAGTTCCTTGGCGGGAAGAATCGAACCTAGGAGTTGCGACGCTGCATCCAGATAATCTAACCACTAAACCCCGCATATTAGAGGTATATGCGGGGTGTGTATAATTTATATTACTAAATATAGTATAATAATACTTATATATACATACATATATCATTTCCGTTTCGAAGTCAATACAAATACCCCAATGAAATGGTTTATTCAGCGGGCAATTGAAACTATTCCAAATTATGCCCTCACACAATGGACTCCAATTAATTCTGTGATTTATATACACCGCCGTGAGGGTGGTTTGTTTATTTAGTGCTTTCAATTAACAGTTGGAAATTATCGATGTAATTTTAATGAATAACCCGGTCCGGTATTTGTTTATCGTATGCTGGCTATTGGATGCAATATTTTGTTTTCAAAATAGTTGTAAAATTTGTCGGTTATTTATTTACAACGAGGAACGAACTGCGTAAATGATTATATATAAATATACATTAGGAAGGAACTTTTTGAGGCGTCAATAGTCTAATGGTTTAGGGTACGTTCTGCGAAACTTAAGGTCGTAGGACCTAGCCCTCTCGGGCACCCTTGAGTCAGACGCTCTCGCCAAACAGGGTCCAAGTCGGTCCAAGCCGAGGCTCCCTCTCGGGAGCCCTTGCGCTGGTTACCCATATATAGAGGTCTCGACTGAGAGCCATAAGCGCTTGGTCACCTCTCAACCCGGTGAAACTGTAAAAGCTCTGGGGCTAACAGATGCCATTAGCCCGAAAAAAAAACTTACTTTCTCTTAACTTGAATACTTCTTTTTTATGACAATAATAATTTACAACTATGATACTTCGTACAAAACTAGAATAGAAAACTAGACTTTGCAAACTAATAAAACTAAGCTAGAAAGGGAAAATTTAAAAATTAAGTAGAGGGTTCTGATATATTTGCGATGATATATTGGCACTGTTTTACATGCGAATATAATAAAGTTTTGTTATTCTTATATCTATGTTTCTTAACGAAGTCACCAGCGTTAAATGGATATATAAAATTTTAATTTAATTCCTACCATAGAAAAAGAATTTAGACGTGAACATTCATTCAAATAATCCCACTAGCAAGTTTGAAAAGGAATATCACTACGCTCAAAAGCACAATTGGGTCCGCATTTGATTTACACCAGGATGATAGTCAATACCTGAAGCTTTTAATAAACTCTTTTATCTAAATTCATTCTTAAATCTCGTGTAAACATCAGAGGACGGTCACAACATTGTTGTTCGCCCATAACCTCTCCCTTACAGCTTTAAAAGTAATCTAATCACCTATATTATTGTCATGTAACTGTTTATTAAGGCGCTGTTATAGTGTTGAGTGGCGGAAAACCGCTCCGCTTTTGAATAGAAGACAGAGTTTTTTAACAATATTAAAGGTGAACCGTGTCATCGCCAGATGGTAAATGATGATTTATCCTCGATAATGCAGATGTTTCGTCACCCCTGAGGACTAAAATGGAATGTCTCATCTATAGTGGACGGAATTCTACACTCACCAGATGAAACAAGTTTTTTTCTCAGCAGATTGACAGAATCATCTATAGGTATATTTAAATGTATTTGTTATATATGTATTTTATAATTACGCATATGTTATTTATTTATATAATATAATTAATATAATAGTATATTAATCGCGACAAAGTTTTTAAGCATACACCTACCTCATTTCATCTCTGCGCTACCCTAAAGTTGACTGGTAGAGAATGCCTAAGGCATTAAGTCCGCATTTATACATATATGAATATAAAACTTAAATAAATAATGTCGTTCAATTGATAGAGCAACATAATATACACAAACCTCAGACATATCAAATCGTCGACAAAGATCGTCAACCATCCGTTTAGATATAGCGTGAGAACTTTATTTACTCCTAAGTATAGATATTTACAGTACAGTTGCTGTCCTTTTCAGGTATATCGTATGTCATTCAAGTGACGCTAGTTTTGGTTATGTAGACAAATTTTGTGTATGGCTGTAGAAATCAACAAATTATTTTTTTTTCGGGCTGTTGGCCGCTGTTAGCCGAGATTGAGAGGTGATCGAGCGTTTATAGCGCTCAGTCGAGACCTCTATTAGTGGGTAACCAGCACAAGGGCGCCCGAAGGGGAGCCTCTACTTGGACCGTTACCCTATTTCGCGAGAGCGTCTGACTCTAGGGTGCCCGAGAGGGCCGAACCTCGGCTCGGTCAGTTGCTTCGGACTATGGATTATCTATCTCAATTAATATTGTTATTATTATTAGCTATCTATACCACCACTTCAGGAATGCATGGGCGCTGGAGAAGGAGTGGCGCAAGAAACTCCAGCGACGCTTCTATAAATCACCATCAAGTTGTAATTTGTGTTCGTTTTTCACTTTCAATATGTTAAATTTTTTTTAATAAGGGCTTGTATTTAAATGTATATATAAAACGAATACAAACAGTCTATTCCCAGCAGTGGGATTTATATATAGGCTGACTATTACTATTACTTTCCTCATTATTATTTCTTAGGTGGTTATTTTAGAAGTTTCCAGATTTTAAGACATTTTTTATGATCATCTTTTTAATCTACACGCATTTTGAGATATGACAACCAATTAACCTAATCATATTAATTTTACTTACTTTAAATACGCACCCGCTAAAGCATATGCAATGAAACAGCCACCTTCCCTCTGGCTCTACAGCACTAGATCATCGCCTTATCTTCCGACGCGGTGAATAACGACATGTAACATCGCGTTTAGTTTAGACTTATCCCCTGGATAAGTTTATATCCCGGCGCATTATTGAAAAACATTGCAGGAACAATAATTATTAACAATGATTAGATTGTAAGTGAAATATATACGTTCTTAAGAAGATAGTAGCTTAATCTAGTAACTTATATTTTGTTAAGTTACAGTTTTCAAACTATCACCGAGAAGATACTATAGCTATTATACCGCTTACTTACCGCTTTAAAATCATTTCATTTACTTTGGATAAATCATGATGTTTCCAAGTTGGATTTGAACGAACTTTACAGTGGTCTAAACACACTGCAGTTTGTTACCAGATGCTGTGTAAATGGATCGGCTCGTTTAGGGCACGACCATGCCCTTTCAGAACAGTGGGGATCCCGAGACTTTTGTTACTCATGACGAGGCAACCCATCTTAGCATTCAGTGTCATGACGCATGTAAATCATGACCCCTTATCGTTCATGAATGCTGGTGTCATTGGTCGCAGGAATCACTAACTATCAGGTAAATTGTGCTTGTTTGTCACTCTTAATACTATAAAAAAAAGAATGAACTAGATATGCTAGTATAGGCACCGTAATACAATACTTTAAAAAACTTTACAAAGCTTTATACTTTTTTACTTTTTTTTTTTAATAGGGTTACAAGAGAATAAACTTTAAATGTGGTTTCTTTGTTTACAGTTCAGTATTGTGATTAATAGTGAATGTACAGTAGGTTAAACTTCAAAACTGTAACTTTAAAATGAACCTTTGTTTATAGAGTAACACTTGGAGTTATTCTTTGTTTCAATCTGTATGACGGCAATAATATATATATATACATATATATTTATATAGGCACATAAAACTACAATAATGAAATTCCTTGGTACCGGCAGCCGGGATCGAACTCGTTTACTCGCATACCGAGCTCTTGGACACGGATCTATATATGTGTGTTTATGTACGGAGTTACGTATGTTTGAGAAATTTATTTTACCTACTGCTGAGTTTTTAGAGATTCTTCTTAAATCAATGGACATTTTCGATTTTTATTAATGACAGTTTCTTATCATAGTTAAACAAAATAGATGATGTATAATTTTATTACTTCAGTAAATATGTTTAGCAGGTACTACTAGGCTAAAAGTTACATTGTTTAAGATGTTTTGTTGGCAGGGCCATTCGAAAATGATCTTATAGCTTGAAAAGCGTATGAAAATTTACATTGAGCGGAGCAAACTTCGGGAGACGCTGGTTATTAAAAATAGGGTAAACAGCAGGATGGTATTGACGAAAGCTTTAAAGTGTCCTTCGTTATGATTCAGGATATCATCTGAAAATAATAAGCGCTATGCGTTTTTTAACTTTCCTCCTATAATTTGTGCTGACAAGTAAAATTAAAAATTATTCATGCAAAAACAGTTAAAAGCTCACGCGTTAAATTCTAATACTCGTGGAGAAGTCAAAATTGTGCAATACGGTCTTAGCTTGGATATAATTGTATTTTTTATTATTTTCAAATTTCTTCTGTCTAATGGAAATGTATACGCGTGTAATAAATATAAGTAAATAATTTATGAGAACATCGCGTTGTCCCCAATCTACCTATTCGTTACATTACATTGATCAGTTCTATGGACCAAAAAATAAAAAATAAAAAAAAGTTTAAGTAAGCACTTAACACGGATCTGAATATACTAACAATTCAATCGATACCCATGACATACATATATCTTTGAACTTATGACTGGTCATTTTATTTAACTTGTCTATAATAGGGTTGCCAAAAACGATTACTTTGGGATATTTACAATTGTAATGTTAATATATATCAAGGTGATAATCTGATTTTTATCTTATCTGTTTATTTTTACTACCCCGAGTGTGACCTTTGCACTCCATATTTAGGTTATCTTTGTAAGATCATGTAATTGGTTTTTAAACGCTTACAAAACTATACAGTAGAGAATGACAATAGAACTTCATCTTGTTTAGATTACAAAAAAGTAAGAGAGTAAAAAGGGCTGATTTAATGGAGCAAGGCATTCTCTATCTGATTAATATCAGAAAAATATATACACATAAACACCTATAAGTGTTATTTACCCTTACATATACTTAATTGAATGTCAATCAAATAAAATTCAATAACTTTATTCAATATAGAAGCGTTATACTTATTTATTGTTAAAATACTACTTCTAGTTCGGAAAAAGAAAGCTTTAGAAGAACCGTCGGAAAAAATCAGCAGGACTATTTTTCATTATTTTTCTTCAATTCTATTTACTCATATGCAGGAACTTATAGCGATAATTTTATTCCAACTCACTAAGGAAAATAATACTTGAAAAAGTATACTTCAAAAAGATAACATTTGTTGGCATTATTTAGAATCCAAAACTTACTGATTTAATAATTCAAAAGGAAAATTATAATTCAGTGCTCAGTTATTTATTTAAAGACATTTAACCTCGAGCATAACTCATGAGTTGAATTTTTTACCGTTTAATCTATATTCTCCATTTCGCAGCCCTTAAAATGTGCCGATACATTAATATATAAAATATACAATAAATAAGCAATCGTCATAATGTGATATGGAGTACTTTTGTTAATTGATTGATCATAAAGGCAGATAACACAAAACTAGACGTAACCTGTAAGCTTTGATTGATAGATAAAAAAAAACTGATAAGATTTTATTTATTTATGAGAATTATTATATATGGCCTATACGTTTCAACCTGTTCGGTTGACCATATGCTTTAAATTAACAATCGTTATATATATTCAGAAGGCAATTATGTCAAGAAAATTAAAACATAAAACGGATTTTAAAATATGTTAGTTGTTTTTTCGTCACTAGTAATAAAGATCTCTTTTAAATTAAAAGAGATCTTTATTACTAGTGACGAGGTATTCCTATAGTCCTCAGACAATACATCTCCATCATTGACGATGAATGTGGATTAATGCCATGGGCCACAGGAATCGCTTACTATCAGGTGAACTGTGAATTCGTTTGTAGTATGTGTCGTTGAACGTGTTTAATATAATAAACAATATTTTGTATGTACGTTCCCTTACATTGATATTGCATTTGAATCTTGTTCCGATCTTATTACATATTCATTATATCAAATCAGTCCTGCTTTAATATATCTTGAGCAGTTGACGTGACAATCAGACGATATCGTCGTGGTCGAAATTAACTCGGCATTTTGATATTAGACTCTGCGAAATCGTTGTCTTTATCCTATTTTACATTTATTTTCATTGCCAGTGCTTGTTGTTATAGTACAATATTATTGGCTTTAGTCGTAATTTATAATTAGAGTGGAAAATGTATGTTAATTATAAATGTCGACGAACATTTATCATCGTAATTGAATGTTAAAGTTAATCGTTTATATTTCTGCGAAACTGGACTTGTGGGGGTGTGACTCAGGTCTGTTCACTTTTCAAATTATAATAATCATATATCAAATAGTGGAATTAGATGGAGTACAATTAAAAGTATTGTTATTAGTGTAGTCTACAGATCGACAAAACAGCTTATCCGTGAAGACCACACACGGAGGACCACCAACGCCTAAACTCTTAGTTTTAAGACTTAATTATACGTATTATTCATAATAATATATTATCGATTTTATGTAATTGAATGTCAAAAGTAATGGTTTATATTTATTCGAAACAACTAGACTTGTATCAGATGTGCCTCAGGTTTGCTCGCTTTTCGAATTATAATAATCATACTGGTGTATCAAATAGTGGTATAAGAGTTATATTAAAAATATTATTATTAGTGTAGTCTTCAGATTGACAAAATACACTCCTCAAAGACCATACACGGAACACGAAAACTCCAATCCTTGGAGGTATGCCATTTATACTATACTTAATAATGTGTTAATGATGTTATGTTATTGAATTTTGAAGTAAATGGTTTATATTTATGCAGAACTGAACTTGGTCGGGTGTGATTTAGGTCTTCTTACTTTACGAATTAAAATAATCATACTGGTATATCAAATAGTGGTATAAGAGTTATATTAAAAATATTATTATTAGTGTAGTCTTCAGATTGACAAAATGCATTCCTCAAAGACCATACACGGAACACGAAAACTCCAGTCCTTGGAGGTATGCTATTTATACTATACTTAATAATACGTTAATGATGTTATTTTACTGAATTTTAAAGTAAATGGTTTATATTTCTGCAAAACTGAACCTGGTCGGGTGTGATTCAGGTCTACTTGCCTTACGAATTACAATAAATATATATCAAATACTTGAATTGATTGGGGTTAATTTGAAATTATTACAATTAGCGGAGTGTTCGGATCGGTAAAATATATTGCTCAAGAAGATTGCAGAACGGGCGAAATCTCAGAGCTAGGAGATATACTCTATTGTTTAAATGATGAATTCGTTTTTATCACATAAATTTATCTTGAAAATTTTATTTTTATTAATTTCACGCTTTAAAATAAAACAATATCGAATCATTGATTAACAATAAAAGAATATTAAATGATTTTATTTTATTTTATTATGATACAAAGCCTTCTCTTTAATAAGATATGTAATATTGTAATTTTTATTGATACAAAATTGCTTTTCGCAATAGACCGCCTACCAACTACTAATTTAAGTATCGTACTCAATTTTTATTTTCTTGCTCTTTTTTAAATCGAAGTTAAATAAAAGTATTATTATAAAAAAAAGGAATATTTTTTTTTGTTCGTTAATGTTATAAACACATTCTTGTAAACAAAAACCATTCTTAGCCAACTCACAATCACAAGATGGCGAGTTCATGCGACCTAGACATTGGAATGTCATCGCTTCATCTTTAAAGTTTTATAACTATACTTGTTACTATGTATAAGAAGCTGTTTCCCACAGTTTCGCATGCGTGGACATATGTACGAGGGCACATTGAAAAGTTTTGAGCCCGACCTTAAAAAAACGATTTTTTTCTAAATGATTATTTTATTTCTCTACATAATCTCCAGAATGATCTATACAGTTTTGTAAATATTTTATGACGGAACGGTGCTCAATTTTATCCATTTATATGGAAACCGCGAACTTCGTTTGTTAAATCGATCACAAATTTTGCAATTTTGACAGAAGAAATACAAAAGACAGCAGATTATAATTAAAAAAGAAATTACTATTACGGGCCAGTATTATTTTTTCTTTTGAATTTAAATGTCAACCTTAGGCTCAAAACTTTTCAATGTGCCCTCGTATGTATATTAAAAAAAAGCAAGTAGTATGAATAGTCAAAAATTCTATAGAGAAGGAAGATGGAAAGGGACACCTTACACATTTACCGGGTTGATAGGTGGCCGAGCGCTTAGGGCACTCAGCCGAGACCTTCATATACGGGTGATCAGCACAAGGGTTCCCGATAGGCAGCCTCGGCTTGGTGCGTTGCCCTGGGAAAGCAACTGACTCGAGGGTGTCCGAGAGGGCCGAACCTCGACTCGGTCAATTACTTCTGCCGGATTAAGGTAGGAGGACGGCCAACACCATCAGTGTCACCATCATAACGTCAATTAAACGTTCACCAGATATACTAGATTATTATAATATCATCTAAATTATAGATTACGATTATTTACCAGAAATCTTATCGATGGTAAACTTATTTATAATATTTTTCGTAAACTTTATATAAGAAGCTTTCACATTGAATTTCATGCTTACTCATATACTTACAACTTCTAATTCAATCTCTCACGGGTAATATTATCAAAAGACCGATATATGGTATACCTTTATTTCTAAACAGAAGCTTACTTACTTTAAAAATGACGGAATTCCATATCACAGTTCGTACACTATTTAACGCCCTTAGGGGTAAAATTTCTAAAAATCCTTTCGTAGCTTATTTTATTATTTTCGGAAAACATACAGTGATATATTTCTTATTTAATAATTTAGGTATAAATCTTAACACCATGTAAATGTTTTCGCATATAAAAAATACAACATAAAGGCATCAACTGCCAAAATTTCAAGTTTGTAACCCCAGCTTGGCGTTGATGAATCAGTCAATCAGGACAAGTAATTATATATGTATAGACAAACAATATAAAAAAAAACATCGTTATTAACATACGATAGAAGAAGTCGCCGTTACTCTTAAGCAAAGAAAAAAACATCAAAAACAAATCCTAAGAATTTGGTAACGGTTTCCATTTACATCCATGAATCACGGGATGGGGGCCGACAAAGATGTCTTTTCTTAAACCACCCGCGTTACAGATTAACAGAATGGTCGATTTGTTTTATAGTAACGATGTATTAATGTGACACACAGTTGTAAAGTTATAAATAATTAAATATTTTTCATTTAAATAGAAGGTTTTACGGGTAATCATTATTTGATGACATTTTGTATATATGTAATTAATTATTTGATGTGCACATTTATTATGCGGCGTGAGTGAAAGGATCTCGCCCTCTGGACATCAGCGTGGTTGCAAATGATGAAACACAGCAGCGTTATGCTGTTATTCATCTTGTTAGTGCTGTTAGGGATATCTGGAGACTTTTATTTCTGGTGAGAAGGCATTCCATCTCAGTCCTCAGGGATATAATGGGCCACAGGAATCACTATCAGGTAAACTGTGTGCTCGCCCATCACTCTAAATAAAATAAAAATAATATTATTCAATTGGACTGGTTTCACACTTATATAAGTGTATGTCTTATATAAATATATTAGCAGCCTTAATTTATTTTAAAGTAAATTAAATTTTTTGATCCATTTGTGTCACCAGAATCTAAAGAAGTGATTCTCAAAAATGTTTCGCTATTAAAAAGGTTGAAATAATATTCATTAAATATCTGATTAAATCTAAATAGCAGGAGAGAACGAGGCGAAAATAAAAAAAATAACGATCATGACATCAGGCAGTGGGAGAGCCATGTTGCATGTTTATACTGCAACATGAATCGGGAAAGGTCCTTGAAATGAAATGATATAAATAAGCATTTCGAAGATAAATACTCTTTCCGTCAATCCACACTATAGTCACGGACAAAAGTGTAAAAGTACTTTTAAGAGAAAGACAGAAGTTAGTGTTAAATTAAATGACCGTATGTCACAAGGATCGTTAAAATTTTATAGATGCCTCAACGGTTACAATATCTAAACAAACAATATACGCACTCAAAGCTAATAGAACATCATGTTTGTTTGTTGCTTGTAATGTAATTAGATAAGCATTAGTTTTTTTTTGTATGGTAGAACGATAGGAAATGCACTTGATTTCGAAATTCATTGAATCGAATTTATTAATAGTATAATTTCAGCGTTCTTAGTAATGCATAAACATCTACAACTACTTTAAATGTCAATTTGAAGAAAGGTCTTAAGACACCTGTGTTGAAATACTTCTTGTTTAGTTTAGTAAGACGTTAATTAACGCAGGTATTTGCTATCACAGGTGGTCACCCTATTTTTTGTAGGCTCCTTCTACACATTTCATTTTATATTCATCACATTTCATTCTACACTTGGGTTAAAATATAGCTGTTGCCTCATCTTCCTTAAAAGTAAACCACTAACCATCGTAGTAAAGAATCTTTTATCCTTTTCCTGATTTAAATATATCATTGCAATAGTTACCTAGATTCTGTTGATGTTTATGCTGTTAGCCTATGCGGCTCTTACAGCTTCATCGGACACAGGGCTCACGAAACTGAGGGGTCCGTGAGCTGGTTAAGCAATAGTTAATAGTTCCTTTTGTTTTTTTATAAGGCTGATGGCCACAGTTAGCCGAGGGCTTTACAACATCACCGGGTTGTAAGGCGGCGGCGGCATTTATGGTACTAATCCGAGACCTTTATTTATGGATAACAAGCATAAGGGTTCCCGAGAGGCAAACCCGGCTTGGACCGTTATCCTACGTGTGAAAGCAACTGACTCGAGGGTGCCCGAAAGGGCCAAACCTCGGCTCGATCAGTTGCTTCTAACAGATTAAGGCAATACTTCCCTTACCTTATACTTGATGAGAGTTAGTCTAACTATCTTAATATATAAAGGGAAGAAAGGTTATTGAGTGATAATCTCGAACTGGGTTTTTTAATTGCAGTGTAGATCAGTCCCCCACTAGATGGAGCAACGATCTATCTATATAAGTCGATGGATGCATGTGATTCAAGATCTTGCTTTGTGGAAATCTCTGGGGAGACATATGTTTAGCAGTAGACTATTGATAGGTGATGTGACGATGATAAAGTATCTAGCAAAATATATGAACTTTATGAAATTTATTTTTATAGGTGTAACGAATTAAAGTTCTAAAATTTTCATTTTTTTATTACATTCAGAGTAACAAACGATGACACAGTCCACCTGACGATAAGTGATTCCGAAGCTCATTACATGGACATTCATCCTTGACAAGGAATCATAATTTACATCCGTTGTCACCCTTGAGGACTGAGATGGAATGCCTCGTCACCAGTAATAAAGGTCTCCGGATCCCTACACTCACCAGACGAACTCACGACTCAGTAGCATTATGCTGCAATTAACGTTAGTATTCTGTGAGGGCGTGGTCCTACCCCGTTCGAGCTGACCCATTCATACTGCCGCTAGAAACAAACTACAGCATACCGTCTACGTCTGAATAAAAACTATATAAAGAGAAGTCTCGCTTTAAAATATCTTTATACAAATTTAATAGAATAGGCTCAAGTAAACAACCTTGTGGTACGCCTAGCATGTAATAGAACAAGCCTCCAAATATCTACATGTCAAAATATAGCCTTAAGCTGATTAAATCTAATGGTAGAATCTTAATTATAATTCGAATTAAAAACTATAATCTTCCAACTATTAATTCCCTGACCGGGGGTACGGTCACAAGGTCCTTGCCCCAATGAAAGCTGACCCAATTTTTGGACAGGTCATAATGAGTCTAGTCTGTCAATAAGCTATAAATCATAACTCTATTAAGTCTCAATACCATTAGTAATTTATCTTGTGCGATTTAATGATATCCTGTACGTATTGACGTATGATAAATTAATTTTCACAGTCGTGTTAGAATTTTAATTGCTCTGTGACTGAGATCACTTAGAACTCTACAAATTATTATAATGAGTGGTTTGCTAATGAGGTGACCTCATATAAGTGCTGAATCATTTACAGGATCTATGTAAACCAGATTATTTTTTGTTGATTTGTGTTCATTATCTATATAATCATCATTATTATCACAGCCCATTTACCACAACACCAGACGAAATACAGCAGCATTATACTGCTATTTTACGCTGCTATCTGTGAGGGCGTGGTCCTGTTCCCGGTCGAGCTGTCCCATTCGGGCTGCAGCGAGAAACAAACTTCAGTGTGGTTCAACCTCTATTTAAATTTGGATGTACCGTTGAAACAATACGTTACGTATAAAGGGAATTTAAATAAGGCAATAAATCAGCGAAGGAAGATTTTTGAATGCGATAGAAATTCCAATAAAATGAAACCAATATATCAAAGAGAACAAAGGCTAGTCTGAACTTGGTGGTCTTTTGGGGAAGACGAAAGGGCAATATAGGGTCATCAAATATTATATATCTGAATTAAACTTAATCTAAATTTTTATAGTCAAACATGTAATGAGATATTTTTGGAAACTGTGTTCGAGTGAACAGTCTTTAACTTTAGGGACAATCGACAAAAAAGTGAAAATTTGATATGTATACTATATATTTGGAAATTATAACAGAAAACTAACAATGTTGTATTTCACCTCGTACTATAATTATATTGGCGGTTACAAACGAGCAGACAGTGTTCTGAAGAGTCCTTCAGATCAATTCCAGCCGCGGAGTTAATTATGGTACATCACGACATAATTCAAACTTCATCCTCCTCATCTTGATGGTTAGCAATTCACCGCTGTGCGTTTTATGCGAAATTTTCCACACCACGCACAATTACTCTGTGTAATCAGCTGTCTCCAAAACGATACGACTAAGGGACCTTCAAGAGAGGAGCTAACTCCTTTCTTAAAGGCATGACTCCTCCTCTGACGTTGCGGATATCCATGGGCTGCTTGTTCGTTTGACATCTATACTATAAAAAAACACCTGATTTTTAAGGGGAACTGCAGTCTATGAACACTTATATCTACCCTCAACAAAGACTCAAGATGTACGTTCGTAGTCACTCTTCAGGGCCGAGATGGAATCCCTTGGAATCACCTGTAATTGTGTCCACGTATTCCTAAAGTCATTATACGAAACACAAGAGCGATATGCTGTCATTTCACGCTGCGAGTGCGCGGTTATTTCGCAGTCGAGCAGAACCAATCCTGTAGATAGAAATTATCTGGAACTAGCTCTATCATTATATATAAAGGAGTGCAGTATTTCATCTGGCGAGTGAATGCTGAGACCTGATTATTGGTGACGAGGTATTTCATCCTCAGAGATGACTTTTTTTATATCATTGAAAGTAACAACCGAACACACAGTTCACCTGATGGCAGGTGATTCCTGCGGCACATGACATCTACATTCATCTATGACAAGGAGTCATAATGCAGGTGCTCTGTCACTTGCTTGTTTGTCTTTGGCCCTTTAGGGCTGAGATGGAATGCCTTGTCACCAGTAATAAAGATCTCCGGATCCTCACCGCACTCACCAGACGAAACAAAGCAATATTATGTTGCTATTTTACGCTAGTATTCTGCGAATGGGACTCATTCATTCTGCAGCTAGAACAAACTGCAGTGTAGCTCTACCACTAAAACTATGCATCTGCCTTATTATTGTATAAAATATGTCGCCTACCAAGTTTTAATTGACAGAGAAAACTATTGATCTCTACTGAGGTTATTTAATTATAGTTATAAACTGTAACACCATTAACGTATTTCTTGCATGGTGACCCTACTATGCAATAATTCCTGTTAAAACATTACGTAAATGCCGCAGGCCAGGAATGTAGAGGTATGGCTTCATATATTATCATTGGATCGATATATCCCACGAGATTAGGATGGCCATAAATACTGGGAAAAGTCGGAAATATTACAAATATTTTTCAAATTGATAGACCTTATTACCAGGGAGGAGGTATTCCATATTAGTCCTCAAGGGTGCACAATGCATTTGCAATTGATTAATGATTCTATATCATGGATAAAAATTATTGTCATGGACCGTAGGGGCTATTTACCATTATGTAAACCGAGTCCATGTTTCTCGCACCCCAATAACAAAATAAAGCCTATAAAAAATATTAGGACTTTTCTGATTTTACAGTGTAATATGGTGGCTCTACTCTGGACCAATATATTGGGATAATCGGTCTCATTAAAATTACCTCATAGTGATTTACACCGATCCCGGCCTACACGTAATAGCCTACAAATTACATACCGTATATTAAACCTAATCACATGTTTTTTCTACAAAATCTTCGTACCATCTTATACCAATTACTTACAAATGTAACGACTTGATCGAATATGGGGCCTTAGTTTTGTTTTTGAGTTATTTTGTTTTATTCATTTATTTAAACTTTAATGTTCACACCTTAAAGGAGTTGAAAGGGACTTCATGATTTAAGACATTCTCTACCAGTGAAACCGTGGAGAGACATTGTGGTCGATGCAGTGCATCATTTAATAGAAATAATAGTAATAATTTGAAATAATTACTCTAATAAAAAACAGCAAAAGATATCAAAAGCAAGTATATCTATATATACTCTTTTATATAAATATTTTTGTAATTAATGTGCAGTGTCTACATTATGCTCTTTCCCTACTAACTAGCATTCTTGAAAATGAACAATCAAGAAGTAAACACCACTTCTTCGTTTGTTAAAAGCATTTTAACTCAAAATACTTTAAGACTAATTTAATGGATATGGCTCATAAGCTACGATAACTAGCTACCGACTTACTTTATCCTTCGTAATCGGAGAACTAAATTGACGTACGTGATACAAATGAAACAACTAGGTAACCCTACACGTAATAATAGTGTAGGTATCATTTCTGAGCACGTCATGCCGGATGGACACACTGACTGACAGATGACAATCCGACACGGTCTGGAGAGCGTGTACAGTGGACCCGTTAAGGTGTTGCTCTAGCGAGAGGTGAATTGTAGAGTCGACTATCTTTGTGATATCCATTTTATGATTTAAGGTGACGTCTGTTCTAAAAGAATATGAATATACTAATATTTCTGAACAGTTGGATGATAATAACCTCCCTATATGGCGATCCGAGTCGAGGTTTCGTACCTCCTTATGAGGGGTCCTCGGTTCGTATTATCTCGCCCCACTGTTGTCGTCTACGTTCTCCGTCAACAGGGGTCGGAGTGTAGCGTTGGTGCAGCAGCAGTCTCCGAGCCAGCTTCACAGCGTCGTCATTGTCTCTCTACTCTGCGGGCCTCCCGCTCACGAGTCTAATTAGATAATGCTGTAAAGGTCTCTGGACCAACAGCATTACTCACACAAAGAGAAAGAAAGAAGATAATAAAAATAATACAAATTTTACAGAGGTAAAGTCATGAATGGGTCGGCTCGACGTGAGAATTACGACACGTTCACAGAATATCCGCTTAAAATAACACGTAAAAGTGGGCGTAACGATTCGGAGACACAAATCTTAATACTGAGGGTTGATCACGAATCTGCATTATGATATCTTATAGAAAGATATATATGAGGAATCAGTTTTCATCAGGTGTGCTCGTTTATCACCGTCGCCCTCTTTTTAACAGTGGTAGAGCTGCACTGCAGTTTGTTTCTATTGTGGCTGCAGAATGAAAGGGTCAGTTCATCCGGGTTACGGGGGGCTACGCCCTTACGGAGTGCCAGCGTAAAATAGCAGCATAACGTTTCTGTATTTCGTCTGGTGAGTGCAGGGTTCCGGTGATCTTTATTACTTGTGACGAGCCATTACATCTCAGCCCTCAAGTGTGACAACGCAACTGCACACGCCATCAGGTGAACTGTCACCTTCACATAAAAAAATAAAAAAAGAAGAAATTTTAACTATTATAAAAAATACATCATGCTGTTTAGATCAAAGGAATCAAATATTCTAATAAATATTATAATTCAAATTAAAAAAACATTGACTATTATTTCCATTAAAATCGTTTATTTGATCGTATTTTAAATGAATACAATGTTTAGCTAGGGACGTGAAACTCTTATTATCGATACCGACATCAAATTATTAACGAGTATACTCGAGTACATTTAAAACGTTTGTAATATCTGACAGATATTTTTTCTACGATATTACATATTTTTATGATACAATTTATATTCCAGTGCCCCAAGACATTCAAAATAATAAGATATAATCATGCATTTGGGTTGTCACTTCTGTGGAAAAAATTGAATGTTTAGTCACCGTAGGAAGCATTTAAATGTTATTTATATTTATAAATTGTAGTAAATATAATGTTTGTGATTGATATCTTAAATAATATATATATTTTTGGTCTTATTTTAACCGTCTATTTATCGGGTTTACGATAAATATGTCTACCGTTGTCGATACAGGTGTGGAGGTTAGGACCTCGGGAATATAATGTAATTGCATTAATTTGACACGAATATGGTTAATTAAAAGGCGCTCCCACCCGCATCGTCTATATAATTAGAGGCGATTAATGTCACAAGTCGGTAGCTTCTGTATAAAGTCGTCTTGTTATGGATAAGCATACATTTGGAATAGTGATGAGAAAATAGGTCGATGCTGTACGATTTAATATATTAAACCTTTTTCTATTAAACACTAACAACACGGGCATCTGAGACATCGTTTCTTTCTGGACTCAATTCTGAAGTCCACACAGATGCGTACAAATGATAGTTTTCACATAAATTGATAATCTTTAAACCATCTCGTTTACCGGGATAAAATGTATTTGATGTATTAACAATACAGAATATTAGAGTAACCATATTCGTGTAAAATTTTTCATGATTGAGTTATAAACATCCAACCATACAAACTTTCAAATTTATCATATAATATTATATAGTACGATAACGTCTATGTGACCTACATGCAGTTATTTCTGTGACATTTTCAAATAAAATAAGAAAATATATAGATTATTAGTCTGAAATTATCCGACTTAATACAAAGACATAGGTATGTGATATTGTCTACTACAAAAAAAATATATATTTGTCCATGGGACGAAAATAGAAAGATTGTCCGTCAGGTTAGGCAATCAGATTGGGGAACGGCCAACATTGGTTTCATCGCTGATGGTCACAGTTCGCCCGTAAGCTTACACTACTTCCTCGGGTTGAATGCGGTCGAGCTTTTTTATTTGTGTGTGAGTATTGCTGTTGGTCCAGAGACATTTACAGCTTTATCTAATTAGACTCGCGAGTGAGAGGCCCGCTGAGTAGAGATGCGGCCGAGCGCAGGGCATTGCGTGCACCGGCAAAAAAAAACTTAAATATCCTGTGAACTGGACAATAAATAATTTAATCACTAGATAAAGCCTATTCAATAGATAAAGATAGCACGAAGAAACATTTGGCGCATTTGATAAAGAATTTCGAAGAGCAAACATCGATATATAGGGTGCATCTCTACGCAACCAACTCATGAGCCCGTAGTCAATTAAATAAACTAAGTAGTTTATGCGCTTATTAAAGTCATACGAAGTATTAAGGCAATACAAACAATCAGGTAATAAACGCCACACCGTTAGTGTGTTAAATGCGTTAGTGTTGTAAAATCACGAATTTGCATAATTATATATCGATATTGGTTTAAAATAATTATAGTGGTTTCGTTAACCTCTTGTTTTAATGGTCCCATAAAAAATTCATTTGCAACTTAATAGAGTAGCTTTTTAAACTCTTTAGACTGCTATTTATACGTATTTAAATAATTGTCTTATGTAATAGCTTATACATGGCGTTTTAAACATCTTTCAGATAATATAACCATTAATAACAATTATTAGCATCGTTATTTTAGAGGTGACAAATGAATGAACAGTTCTTCTGATGGTAAGAGATTCCTGCGGTCCATGACACTGAATTATCTTCGATAAGGAATCACAGTGACTATAGTTTCTCACCCTTGAGGACTAAAATGGAATCCCTAGTCTCCGGTAATAAATTCTCCGATTTCTTAGCTTTACCAATAGAAGCACAGTAACGTTGGTATACTATTTTACTCTGGTTTTCTGGAAAGCTCTTTTCTTACCCCCAGTCGAGCCAACCCTTTCGCCCTATAAGTAGTTAATTACTGCGGCGTGACTCTACAGCGCAACCTTCTGTTGATTTATCTAGTACAGAACTAAATATGTAAGATCATAAACATGCATTTTTTTATTACATTGTGAGGAACTAATAAGCAAAAAGTTCACCTGATGTGATTCCTGCAAGTGTTTCCTTTGGCCCATGACATCTACATTCATCCTTGACAAGGAATCATAATGCACGTGCGTTGTCACCCTTTAGGACTGAGATGAAATACCTTGTCAACCTAATAAACGTCTCCGGATGCCTACACTCACCAGACGAAACATAGCAACGTTACGCTGCTATTTCACGCTGGTATTCTGTGAGGGCTTGGTCCTACCCCAGCAGAACTGACGCATTTATTTTGTATTTACAATCAAACTGTAGTGTAGCTCTACCACTGTTAAATTGGTGTTAGCTAGTTATTTATATAACTAAAATACAAACTAGTTCACAATTGAATGTAAGTGAGGTCTAAGCCCAATAACTTCTACATCCATCCTTACCATAGATTCAAGATACCCAGGCGGTGTCACCCTTGTGGTCTAAGTAATGGCTCACTACCAGCTAACTTGGTGACCGGAACCTTAACCAAACGATATACGTGACGATATATTCTATGAGGGCGTCGTCCTTTCACGGGCAAAATGAACCGTTCAAGCCTTACCGAGATACCATATGTAGTATTGCTTTACCACTGTGAAATGATGCCACTTCATTCTGATTTGGATAAAGTGAAAATGAGTTCCTCATATACCCTTTGTTGTACTGTGTATCCGTAAGAATTAAAGGTAGTTAAAAAAATATTTAAACGTTTAAATATTTTAACGTTTTTATTATTATTTTTATTAATGGATTTAGGGTGACAATCACATTCATCTCCAATAAGGAATCATAATGCTGATCCGTTGTCAATGAGGATTCAAATATCTGTAATAATAATCACTTACCATCAGGTGATCTGCTTGCTCGATTGCCACCTGTTCTATACAGAAAAAAAAAGATCGAATGCCTCGTCACCATTAAGAAGGGTTTTCAGAAACCCACACTCACCAAACGAAACTCAATTCAATTCAATTATTATCGGATAACAGTGATCCATTAATACATTTATACATTTAAATAAATTACAATTTATACACAACACACATAGACAAAAACATAAAATAAACAGAGAAAATAAAATAAACAAAGAATAACATATAATAAGTTATTATTATTCGTTATTTATTTATTTATTAGTCAATAAGTGAACCTTGGCACAATGGTTCAAGTACTGACAGTCATAACGGTCTGCTAATACCCTCAGGATGCTGTTTGGGCAGCAGCAGCATCCTGAGCAGCTTATATTATATCTTTTCATGCTAACGCTAGAAACTATCCACAGGGTGTTTCTAACACTTTAAACCTCTTCTTTAAGTTTCTCTTAAACACATCTCAAACAGAAGTTATAATAAAAGTAACACCTAGTAATGTTAACATACCGATACAACAGATGGAATCTGTAATGAAAGATAAAAAAAACCCTATAATTTCAATGACAGTAAATGCGCGGGTAACTCGTTATTATCTGACTCATATCAGATTGGGGTTCCTGATAATCTTTAAAAATGCTTCCTTACAGTCAGATTAAGCAATGATCTATAATTCTTTAACATATCTTAATTATAACTTTAAGATAAATTATTTTTAATGTTTCATTTGGAGAATATGAAATATTACCTTAGGCCTTGTCTACAACATATTTATTCTTTTTTAAATATAAGTGAAAGTTTCTTTTTCAATGTTTCTACGGTATGACGTGGTATATTCAAGATGCAGTTTTGAACGAGAGCACTATTAGATTACTGTTTATATCGAGATAAATTAGTAGCTTAGTGCTACGGTGTTTCACCTAGTGTGTGATATCAGAGGATGTTATTAGTGGTGAAGAAGCAATTCATCTTAGTCCAGTGATACAAATACGCTAATTATTACTTCAGAATGCATAGGCCGACCGGTGTAGGACCACGTTCTCACCAACTCAGAATACCAACGTAAAATAGCAGCATAATGCTGTTGTGTTTCATCTGATGAGTGTAAGGTTCCGGATACCTTTCTTACCAGTGACCAGGCATTCCATCTCAGGTCCCAAGGGGAACCAAACATTTTCATTATGATTCCTTGTCAAGGATGAATGTAGATGACATTGGCCGCAGGAATCACCTGCCATCAGGCGAACCGTTTGCTAGTTTGTTACTCTCTATGTAATAAAAAAAAGAATCATATTCTCCTATATCTTTGGTGAAAGACATCCTGTTTATAGGTGTTAGTTCTCAGGGCTGTTCCACACGCAATTACTAATCACTTCCGCTGTGTGATGTGATCACGCCTTTTTTTTTACAATATTCATCACAACCAGCCTTTATATAAGGTGATATTAAAAATAATAGCGATCCCTACACAACCTTATGATTATCCTGACGTAATGAAATGACAAAATGATCAAAACAGCTGCAGTTAAACCTGCTCTATATAGTGGTTAAGGGACAGTAAATTTTAAATTTATGCTTCTCCTACATCCGAAGAGAGCTTTAACAAGTTTAACGCACTATAAAGGTTGGACTCATTTAACTTTTAACACTCTAAGAGATTTCATTTACTTTTAAATGCATCATAAAACGTCAAATGGGTCATCTATGCTCGGTCTATTGTGTTTTTTGAAAGCATGTTATAATGTATAAAAGTTATTCTGTCTGTTATTAAAGGACGAAAGAACTCTATGAATAACTTAAGTAGAGACATATTAATAAATAATGAAAGACGTTGATAAGATGCACATAATTTAATTAAAATTCATAGTTTCAAGTTTTCTTTCATTAAGAAAAAAAAACGGAGTAACCTAACTAATGATCAGAATGCTCAGCTGGTTTACTATGTCTTACTACGTCACTTGTCACAGTTCGATAATTATTTAATATACGAGAATAATAAGTTTATCATTTATTAATAGTTTTCGGGTATGCGTGTTTTGTACGTGTCCCTTAAATGGCATCTAAATCCTAGAGGAATGATTACTTAACATTAATAATGTTTATTTCTTTCACTATACAAAACATAGCTACTAATTTGTTCTGGTTTCTTATAATAGCGTAGTCCTTATTCCCGTAGAGCGGACCCATACGCGCTTTACCACGTTAATCAAATATCGTTATAATAACTTTAACGTTATATATAAGTATTATATTTAACGTAGTACTATATGATAAGTATTAGGGGTGGTAAAAGAGCGCACAATTAATCTGAAGGTACGTGATAATTTGGCCCTAGTATGTAGCAATATTCATCTTGAATACAAAATGAGGAGACAGATAGAATGTCTGAGATGATAGAATGTGTTAACTGTGGGTCGCGGAACTCTACACTCACCATACGAAACACAATGTTTTTTATTATTACATTGAGAGTAACAAACTAGGACACGGTTCACCCGATGGCAAGTGATTCCTGAGGTCCATTACATATATGATCGGAAGAGAGTTCGGATGCAGTGTCAGGGATACGGGAGATACATATAGATATACCCAGACCCGAAAACAGATACATTGTTTTTATTTTATTACATTGAGAGTAACAAATGAGCACACAGTTCAACTAACACTTACCGTTAGTTGAACTGTGTGTCCTACGGCCCATGACATCTACATTCATCCTTGACTAGGAATCGTAATGCAGACACGTTATCACCCTTGAGGACTGAGATGCCCCGTCACCAGTAACAAAGGTCTTTGGATGCTATGATACGAAACACAGCAGCGTTATACTGCTATTTCACGCTGGTATCCCGTGAGGGCGGGTCCTACCCCGATGGAGCCGACCAGGTAGGACCACGCAGCCAATTCTGCAGCCAGAAACAACTTTTTGTTTAGCAACACTGCAGTCAGTGTAGCTGGCATTATTGTATATACCATAGCGCCATGCTGCTATATTTGGCATTCTGTGAGGACGTAGTCCTTCCCCGATCGAGCACGGATAGAAACAAATAGATTTTTTAAATTTATTTATTAAAATACATTAAATTTAATTACTAAATAATAGTTTCGCCAAATGCCAAAACAGTTTATTGGCGAAAACTGCACCCATAAATCAATTTTAAAATACTAATTAATACATAAGATACACTATAATTATATAATTATATTACATATTATATTGCAAGGTTTATTTATATTATTCGGCAGCGTAGATAGTTAGTAGCTGCGTTTTAAATTCTTTCTTGCTGCTGTCCTTTCGTATGTTATCTTCCTTAATATATGCATTAAATATTCGTGGTACTAAGTACCTACGCGAACGTTTTCCAAAATATTACGTGCTGTCTTTCTTAGGTTACCAAATAAATAACCAATGTATATAAGACGACTAATGATAGTAAATTAAGATACAAAAAATAAATAAAAGCAAAAGTTACAACCTCTATATTTTATATAAAATAGGCTTCAATGTTTCTTATAATTATCCCCGTAAACCAATCTCTAAAATTTTAAAATACCCATGTCTAAAACTAACCTAGGACTCCATCAACCAATTTCCAGGATCTGCTCTAAATATAATGAACTAAACATATATAACCTCGATATACTTAATTCCGGTTTTTAGAATTAAAGTACTGAAAATCATCAATTAACGTTGTTTATTTGGCCTGCAGGTTTCTTTCGTACACGTTTTATTACTACTCATTTTTATCTTTGTTCATTGTTTTTTTATCTTGTATTACTAATTATTATATACACTTACATTCTTGATGTTGTTAATTATGTTTATTAATAATTATTGGCGTACCTGTTACAAATTTGTGTAAATTTTAATTGACAATTGTTTAGTTTTTGTTTTGTTATTATTAATAGTTGTAATTTGCAAGCATATATGCAACGTTTAAGGTTAAATGTTAATATTGAGTAATTTATTGTATATGTTACCTTATAAATAAATAAAAATAAATCAATATAAATCCCACTTCTGCTCGGCATTCTCCCTAGGGTAGGCGAGGGTATTCGAGCATAATCTATCACGCTGTTGCACTACGTGTTGCAGATTTCGATGACTTTTCCTTGCACACGTGGTAAATAAGCACTTTGAATTGTAATCAACAATTTCTTTGGTGCCTTCTTCAGGAATCTAACTCGCTTCGCTCATGTATCGTGAATGAGAAGCGAGCGATTAGACAATGAGCTACTACAGTTCGCACGATAATAATAATTTATATTTGAATAAATGGATTATGATGGAATTTCTGATCTTCTAAGACTAACATTCCCAGCTAAAAGATTAGCTATCTACCTCTACCGATATCTACTATAGCTATCTATTATCTACAATTATATAAAAGATAGGTAACGCTGATTACGTTTCTTTATTCTTTATTTCCACAAGTAAAATGAATATTGTAAAAACAAGACAAAACGCATTCTCTACCAGCTTACCTTCGGGTTATTTTAATTTTAATTATTTGAACTATCTTTACTTTACATACATATATACTATATAATTTTACATGGTCGCATTGTGGTCTCGGATTCCACAACGGCCAGGAGCTGGTGGGAGAGACGTTAAATGGTTACGACAATAGATTGTATTTACGTCTAGACGTAACACTTTCGTTTGTGACGCCTCGTGGTATGTATGCTGAGGTTACAAGTACAGTTAACGACGAAAGTGAAAAGATTGTATTAGATACGCATACTCGATCATCACTGAAGATCGGCGTTATGGTTGCATCGCAACGTTATGGCGAGTGATGACCTTTTAGGGCTACGTCGTAGTACAATAACCAAACGATAAGTTGAGTGTTTAGTCGTGCTGAGGAGTTGTTCGGATTAATTCTACCTGGGTTTAAATATCGTACATCGCGACAGAATTACAAAATTTAACCTCATCATCTCGTGGTTGACGATCTATCACTGTGCGTTTTACAGGAAGTTTTCTAACATGCACAACTACTGTATGGAATAAGCTTTTGCCAGCGATATTTTCGAAACTACATAGGGAAATATACGAAAAGAGATTACACCATTTTTAATGGCCGGAAATGCACTTGCGACTTGTCGACTACGGAAGTTCAAGGGCAGCGGTGATCACTTACCATCAGGTGGGCTGCTTGTTTGCCACCTAGTCTACAAAAATGTGGTTGTATATATATCTTATATTATCTCATTTGTCTGGTATATGTTGCATTGTGTACCTCAGTATCGCTGTATCAGATAAAGAGTTTCTTTCTCTCCTTCTTCTTTCTTTACATAGAACAAGAAAGGAAAGGGATTCACCTCTTCTATTATATCAATCGATTCTGGTTAATACACGATACGGTAGCAGATAAAAGCAATGGACACTTCATTAATTATATTCTAATAAGAAACATCAATAGTGTAATGGGTGAAGTCCAGTGGTGTAGTTTATGTAATGTACTGCGTAACTTAAGGCCGTAGGTTCGAATCCGCTATAGGATTATCTAGTTGAACCATCTCCTAGAAGAAGCATTTTAAGATATGTTTGAGTGGTGAACCGGAATGTTAGTTTGTAAATTGCAACGATTGTCAAAAAAAAACAAAAATTTGGAGGAGTTTTAAAAGAATGGTGGTTTTGAAGCTACGACTATGAGTTTCGCAGGTCGTATCTTAAACCACTATCACAAGACTATCGACGCTTAATGGTATAACGAATATAATAGAGCATAACGAAAAATATTGATGCATGTATTTCGTTGTTTATGGCAACATAAGACTTTATTAATAGTGGTGAAGCTACGTTGCATGATTGGGGAAGGACCAAATCCTCCCATCATACTAGCATAAATCACCAGCATAACTCTTGATGTGTTTCGCATGGTGAGTGTAGAGATCAGGAAACCTACTGAAGGTAACGAACATTCCAAATCAGCCCTTAGAGGTGACAACGCATTTTGAATATTTTTTGAGGATAGATAAGCTGTAGACAACACTTATCATCAGGTGAACTGTGTCACCCATAATATACCAAGAAAAAGAAAATTGGTGATGCAGTCGTTGATAGTTGCACCGCTAGCTCATCGAAAGCCTACAGTGATGGATTGCCAACCATCGAGGTGATGAGGATAACATTTTGAATTCTATCGTGATGTTTAAGCTCAGCGGCTGGGATTAATCCGAACTTCTCAGAACACTCCCCATAGTTAATTCAGTAAAAAATGCATAGAGATGCTGCATCTGTTCGTAATGATCTTAGTCTTCTCTTGAAGACATCCACATTGTTATTAAGCGTAAATATTGAAGCAGGTACGATCTTTCAGTCCTTTTCTATACTCAATAAAGGGATTGGTATTGCTTTTAATATATTAAGAACTTAATTATATTCTAGATTTAGTTTTAGCTTGCTCAATAAAGCATTAAGGTTTCTATAATTTTATCCTTTCTTGTTTCCATTCCATGACTAGTATGTCATTAAACTTAATAGAGCATTACAACGTTTATATATTTTTAGTTCAGTTATCTGAATTCCGAGAAACAGGGCCCTAACCATAAATTGGCGAATATTTTTTTAAAATCCTCCGGTCATTAGAATTCCAGACCTCGAGGCTTTTGTTCACTAGCCGAGGAATTTATATTTGATTGGTTCTAGGAACAGATCTGAGGAAACGAAGAGAGATATGGTAAATTCCGAAATGTTGAATAAGTTTGGAAGATTCCGAAGTCATAATTAAATTAATTATAAAATTTGATAAACGCTATTACTGTCAGTGCAAAAAATCTTTTTCTTTATGATTAATCAACAAATTAATAGCTTCAATATCATTTTGAATATAAAAAATCGAAACAGCAAGGGAAATTTGGATTTATGCGGGTGCTACTATCCTCGTGGATTTATAGTCTACGTCTTTCGTATATATATATATATGTATATATATATATATATATATATATATATATATATATATATATATATATATATATATATATATATATATGTATATATTATATGGTATCCTTCACTGCCAAGCGTGTAAAATCAATACTTGAAATATCAATTAACAATTTCATTGGTGATTGAATCGAGAATTGAATTCGCTTTGCGCACACACCATGTAATCAAAAACGATCGCCCGCTTACTGAGTTAGCACGGCACCACATTCAAAAGTGCTTTTCCCAAAACTGCTACGTGTTCTGTTTTAAATTATTTAAGCAAATCATTTTATATACTCTAAACTAAAACTTTATCAGTGGTAAAGCAAGGTTGTAGTTAGTTTTCTAGCTGTATCAATGGGTTGTGCTTTTCCCAAAAGTTCCGATTTAAATTATTAATTAGCGAATCATTTTATATACTCTTAAATAAAACTTTATCGGTGGTAACGCAAGGTTGTAGTTAGTTTTCTAGCTGTATCAATGGGTTGTGCTTTTCCCAAAAGTTCTGTTTTAAATTATTAATAAGCAAATCTTTTTATATACTCTTAACTAAAACTTTATCAGTGGTAAAGCAAGGTTGTAGTTAGTTTTCTAGCTGTATCAATGGGTTGTGCTTTTCCCAAAAGTTCTGTTTTAAATTATTAATAAGCAAATCTTTTTATATACTCTTAACTAAAACTTTATCAGTGGTAAAGCAAGGTTGTAGTTAGTTTTCTTGCTGTATCAATGGGTTGTGCTTTTCCCAAAAGTTCTGTTTTAAATTATTAATAAGCAAATCTTTTTATATACTCTTAACTAAAACTTTATCAGTGGTAAATACAGCTTTTTCTAGCTGTATGAATAGGTTACGTGACCAGAAAGAGACAAAGGACATCACGTCACATATTTCGTATGGCGAGTGCGGTATGGTATCTTGAAAACAGATACAGATATTGAGGCATTATACCTCAGTCAGTTCAGGGACGCAATATGAAGAAATATAATATATTGCGGCAAATTCTCAAAATTTTAATTGTGTAACGCTGAGTACGCATCGAAAACACTGTCAATTATTTTTATTTCAAGTTTGAGTTTCGAGTTAATTTTGTTTTGTTTACGCAGGAGCCGTAATAGCTTAATATATTTTTTATTGTTATATTGCTAGTAACAAACGAGCATACGGTTCTCCTGATAGCAAGTGGTTCCTGCGGCCCGTGACACCTACATTCATCCTTGACAAGGATTCATAATGCAGATGCGTTTTCACACTGAGATAGAATGCCTCGTCACCAGTAATAAAGGTCTCCGGATCCCTGCACAACAAGCGCTCTCAATTAATTCACTGTCCTCAAGCAAACCGAGTCCGCTTCCCGGCTGCTGGGCAACGAAGTTGTTAATTGCAATTTTACGTAAACAAAAACCAGTGAGGAAATCTGTATGCGTATGGAATAAATTTAAAAAGATATATATATATATATATATATATATATATATATAAATAATTTAAATACGTGTAAAGTCCGTCAACCCGCAATAGAGTCGTGTGGTGGAAAGTGCAAACTATATAGTATATATAGTTTATAGCTTTAATCAGCATTGCAAGAAAGGATACTAAGTAATGTACTTACGTCATGTGGAACCAACTTGATAGATGGAAGAATAAAATGGACGAAAGTTGCACAACTAAACATAATGCACCATTCGTAACTACGTGGGCATTACTCACACGCAATTGTTCTTTATCGACGCATATTTGAGTGACAGCTGTAACCCCGCGTTTTCGCTTAACCGAATCAGTTCGCGTTAACGTTAGCGTAGTGGTTGTAAACGTATGAAACTTAACGCAAACTTTAAGGTTATTATCAAATGAATTTGAAGACTCATAAGTTAGGGGCGTAGTTGTTGCATTCGAAATGGATAATGGACTGTCAGAAAATTGAAATTGCTTATTTTAATTTCAACTTTAATTCTTATGTATTGGGTTGTGATTTGAGTGTGGTAATTGAAGGTGAATTCACACTATCCCTTAGTAATGCTGTTGAAAGGTTCGACAGTAATGGTAGGTCCAGACTTCGCGTCAGATTATGGCAGGGCATTACGGGGGTTCATTAAGATTGGAGATTGGGTGCTTTTACAATAAAAAATCAACGTGTATTGATGGAGCTTTTTGCATTCATTTGGTTTTTATAAAATTACTTATTTGGAGCTGATAAGTTATTTTTATTATAAAATTTATATAAAGTTACGTAAATCTCTGAATTTTTTTAGATTCGTTTGAAATTATTTTATTAGTGAAATAATGTTATGAATAAAACAATGATTAAAAAGCCTATACGGCTTTGCACTTGCCAATGGAAAAGCAAAGTGAAGTAAAATTACACCGTATATATATATATACTATAAATCCTATAATAATAGAACAAAAAATAAGAGTAAGTTTGTTCTAGAACAAACAAGAGTTGTAAACTCGGTTTGTTCTAGTATCGTGAAAAAATGAACGCTCAGACGCCGAGCTGCGGTTATGATTATGAAGATGTAATATCAACAATTGTTAGAATTGATAAACATGTTAGTCTAGCTATATGATTATTATAACAATAAAAAAAGAAGTAATTGAACAAAAATACAATAGATAGACAGTAATAAATTAACACTAAACAGTGTAAAAATTTTTTTCCCAATTCCAACCCGAGAGCGACTAACTCGAGGGTGCCCGACAGGGGCGAACTTTGGCTCGGTCTGATGCTTCTGACTACGGAGTATCTAAATTAATATCTGTATAATTATTAACTATCTGTAACATCACTTCGGAATGCGTAGGCGCTGGAGAAGAAAAACGTCCAACGACGCATCTATCAATGTTGGCCCTTGCAATCCCAGCATCGAGTACATCGTTTTACATTCGCTAATCACCTTGAACGAAACCGTCGTGCAGTTTCTTCCCCTCGCCTGACGAAACAGCAGTGCCGTGCCTGAATTTTTACACAAGTATACTTTGAAGAAGGAATAAGATTCCAGTTGTACCATATACCATATTGTAGTTGCATCTAGTTTGTAGTTGCGCCGCGTCTATAACGCGTAAAGGTATGGTATGATTTTTAATCCAATAGAAGCTACTAACCGAACCGAGATTAATTTGAGGGTAACAATCGAGCACAGAGTTCACCTGATGGTACATGTCTCCTGCGACCCCTGACATCTACATTCACCCTTGACAATGAATCATAATGGAATCGTTGACACCCTTGAGGTCTGAGACGGAATGCCTCGTCTCCAGTAATATAGGTCTCCGGATCGCTACTCTCACCAGACGAAACACAGCAGCATTATGCTGATATTTCAAGCTAGTATACTGTGAGGGCGTGGTCCTTCCCCGGTCGAACTGACCCATTCATTCTGCAACTAGAAACAAGTTGCAGCGTAGTCAACGGGTCGGTACTCTCGGGCGCCCTGGAGTCAGTTGTTTACGCGCCAGGGTATCGGTCCATGCCAAGGCATTCTCGGGAACCCTTATGGTCGGCCACTTTTCAATCCAGTGAAGTTGTAAAAACCTTCGGGCTAATAGTGGCCATCAAGCTTAAAAAAGGTATTTCATGAGTGGCAATAAAAAAATAAACTTTGGAACCGTACGTTGCTGTATTGAACTTCTCTTAAAAGCCTTGCAATACGATAGTATAATGTACACAAAACATTTTAACAAGCACCCATCTTCCTAAGAGGATAATTGGACCACTCGTTACCAACTCCATGTACGAATCGTCCGAACGCTCACGTTTACGTTTCGCATGTTTTATAAATAGTACGCAAACAAGTTTATTTCTATTCATGTCACAGGTTCCGACTTAATAGGTTTTCGTCTCATTTTTGATCTGTTGTCTTTTTTTTTGTTTGCATTGAAAATTGGTCCGTCAGTTTCGTCTCAAGTTTGCAGATTTATTGTGCGTAATTATAGGGTGTGTTTGATTATACTGGTATTTCTTTTGTTGCGTTATCCTTTTTCAATTTTTTTATTGCGTCGATCTCATGTCGATGCCATAATAAGACATGATGTATGGGTTTGATTCGCCGTTTATTTAGCTTGTGTTATTAGCTTATAAGCCTCCAATCTCATGTTATTACGGAAGGCGAATTAGTTATTCATGGTAATTTCGTTCCAAATTGGTAATCGTCCGAATTTGTGTGTAGAATCGAATCATTGTAAGCCATTAACGGAGATTGTTTAAATTTTAAGTTTAATCAAGTTCAAAAGCTAGTTATTAAGTTGACTAAGTATATATATACATGTATATATATATATATATATATATATATATATATATATGAGAGAGATACAAAATCTGGTTACCCGTAATTGCATCCTTGGATATAATATATTGAGCATTCGAAACACAGCAGTGTAAAGATACTATTTTAAGCTGCTATTTTGTAAGGGCATGGACCTTCCCTGGTGTCGCCGATAGTCACGAGGTATTTCATCTCATTCTTAAAGGGTGATAAAGCATGTCAATACATATACAATACATTTTTACAGTGGTAGAGCACAATGCAGTTTGTTCCTAGCTGCAGAATGAATGAGTCAGCTCGACCGGGGCAGGACCACGCCTTCACATAATATCAGCGTAAATTAACAGCATAATGCTGCTGTGTTTAGTCTGGTGAGTTTACGGATCTGGAGACCTTTATTACTGGTGGCGAGGCATTTCCTCTCAGTCCTCAACGGTGACAACCCATCTGCATTATGATTCCTTGTCGACGACAAAGGTAGATGTCATGGGCCACAGGAATCATTTACCATCAGCTGAACTGTGTGCTCGTTTGTTACTCTCAATGTGATAAAAAAAAGTAATAATATTGAATCTCTATTATTGATCTGTGTGCTCATTTGTCACCCTTAGTATGAATAAAAAGGGCTAGACGATGTTGTTATCTAAAATTGAATATAACAATAAATTCCAAAAATTAACTCACCGAACGCACAGAAGCAAGAAAAGTGGCAGGAGTACAAAAAATATCCGCGTCGTCTCCCCGATGCTTTGTGCAGGTCTCGATGCGCGTACCACTGTGCTCGCGCGGGGCAAGCATTCCAACATGATTTCACATCCTAGTTATTTGATGCGATTTTTATTATTTTAAACACATCCCTGACGTCACAGCTTTGTCCAGCCCTTCCTTGGCACGTAACACTGGGCTTTTGACATGCTGGGGTTAACTGTAACAATGTAAAAAATATTTCGTCTTCATATTTTAAATACTAAAGGAGTTTTTTTTTTATAAGAATAGCCCTTAAACACTCCAACTAATCTGGAAATGCTTGTTGTGCTAGGAGTTGATTCACGACTTTAGTCGAATGGTGGATTCGAACCTACGATTTTAAGTTACGCAGACCGTAACCTAATCCATTATGCTATTGACGTTTCAAAGAATTGAAAGATTTAAAAAAGGAGGCTTTTTTTAGGAGAAGGTTGACTACAATAGACGACTATTATTCGATTATTGGCATCAAACATTTCGATAGTACGTACGTAGTTTCGCAGTTTTGTAACTGATGATATATCGTATGGGAGCTCTGCTGTGCATCATCTGGTGAGAAAGGAACCGGAGATTTTATTATTGGTGAAGTAGGCATTCTATCTTAGACCCAATGAGCATATGCATTATGATATATTTATGAGGATCAATGGGGTTGTCGTAGGACGTAGGAATCACTTACCGTCAGGTGATCTGTTTGCGATGCTTTAGTACCTCAAAATCATAAGCAAGTGGAAAATAATAAAAGTAAGTGGAAAATATATCTGTATTCTAATATATAACGTTATAAATATTGATTCTTAAATTGCATTTAAAATATAAATCGTGATATTGTAACCAGTCTCGTTTGCGCACTGTATAATATTTCTCACGTTTTACTTTACAAAAGTAAATTACCTCAATCCAATACTGTTACTCGTGTAATTTATAACGTGACAAAATGTCGTAAAATTTAATTATTAAACAATAAACCGATAATATATACGGTTGTAAATTGTAGTGTTCAAATGTCAAGAGAATAGTGGTGAGCGGTGTACAATACGATTTTCTACTAAAATCACGATTAGGGATGTGCCTACAACTGAAGTGACGATGTCATGACAGATTGGACAGACTTAAATTAGTTCTTATAACTGCCGTGACCATAAATAATAAGTTTTATGGATCCTCTTTCAACCTATAGCCGCATAGAAGCAGTAAGTACTACGCACAACAGGAAAACCGTTGTTACTTGATTTGCGAGTTAACAGAGCTAGATTCGCAGATAGTCTTATAATTATATTCATTATAATACTTTATTGGTAACCATATACCTACAACTATATGAAGTCTCTTCATAACTAGGAATGAAACTTGTAACTCAGTACAGTATCTTGTCTAGATTTTTTTTTCAAGTATTTTTTTGTTAATTTTATATTTAATGCTGCGAGCATCTAATCGCCGGTATCGATCATAAACATTACATTGATACAAAACGTAATTTTTAGTCTGTTTACCACATTCAGATAAGGCACGAAGACGTTTTTGTTAATTTTATATTTAATGCTGCGAGCATCTAATCGCCGGTATCGATCATAAACATTACATTGATACAAAACGTAATTTTTAGTCTGTTTACCACATTCAGATAAGGCACGAAGACGATGTCATTTCTCGATAAGATTACGGGTTTGTCATTGTCGCTTTTCATGATTCGTTTAAACGTTTGATTTGGAAGTTCCTAATTCTTTGTCAAGAACAAGAAAACGTTCGTTATTGCGTCTTAAATGCACAAATAAATCTCTACTCTATCTTCTACTGCCTCTAATTTCTACCTTCGCTGAGTATTTAAGATGCAATGAATCTGTCGTTATGTTAGGATGATTCCTCGTTCTGAATGTACATAAAGATAAGTACTAGTAGTAATATGTACTAGTATACTATTGCATACAACAAAATTTCCCCGTGCCATCTGTGTGCGTTATATCGGAAACTACGGAACAGATTTTCCTTAGGTTTATATCAATAGTTCACTAAGGCTACAATGAATATTTTATAGATGTATGTATAATTATGGTAAGAATAAATCATAATTGAATCGAAGACGAGCCAGGCCAGTTTGATATAGAGATCATCGTTAGTTCAGTGATTGGTTTCATTTATCCAGACTATTAAGACCATTTAGATAAGCCTGCATACATAGACTCTCCCTTAAACTGCAAAGGTCCCTAGTCCATATATATTGACAATATTTATATTGTTTATAAAAAATCTAATATATTTATTTCTACAACATGACAACATAACAAACGGATACATTAATCAGTTTAGTGTATGGAAGGTTCTTGTTAAGACTTATCCGTAGAGAGGAACGATAGAAGAAAGCAACGTATTTTAAACATCATTAACGTTAAGTATCATACTTTTAGATTTTCAATTTACATCTTTGGAAATATCACGAATCAAGTGATACAAGTTTACTCGAGACCGAAATACCCTGTATACTAAAGGACGTTGTCCATTATGAACATGTCATTGAGTTTATTAATATAGCAGAACACATTCGTACTATGGGTTCTCACGGCAAGTTCTGTAATTGATTTTGTCTGTTACGGGTTTTATTTTTGACTTGCTAAGACAGAAGTTCTCATATATGTAAAAAATAATTTTATAAAAATGTTTTATTGTGTTGTACAAAATTACGATATCTTTTTTATAAGAGTATGATAAAAAAGATATCGTAATTTTTGTTTTATATTGTTTTATGACTGCAGCCTAAGAACCCATCGAAGCACCGTACGTATATTAATATCTAAGTAAGAAAGAGAGAAGCGCCTTTTTTTGAAGGGTCAATAGTCTAATGGTTAAGGGTACGGTCTGCGAAACTTAAGGTCGTAGATTCGAATCGACCATTTGACTATTGTTGTGTACCATCTCCTAGCAAAAGCATTTTTAAGTTAACTTATAGTGGTTAACCGGAATGTTAGTAACGTTTATTGCACTGCAAGAATTCTTTTTTAATCAAATATAGAGCAATGGTATAAACTGCATGTGGCAAGAAAGACTCGAATTGATAGGGGAAAACCTCGCTTTCACAGAAAATATGATATGATTATATTTTTTTTTATTTACTTGGTATAATTAACAGGTACATAATATGTATTGACATCTTCGCAATGCTGTTTATCTTATCATGAAATAAAAAAAAACGTATGCTATTATAGAAACGAGCATGTTGATCTTGGATGGATCCATAATCAACCGCCAGCTCATGGGCTACCTGGAAGAGCACCAGCTGATCAGCGATCGCCAATATGGCTTCCGCAAAGGCCGATCAGCTGGTGATCTTCTGGCTTTACTAACTCACCGTTGGGTGCAGGCGGTTGAGAGTAGGGGTGAGGCACTAGGCGTTAGTTTGGACATAGCGAAGGCCTTCGATCGGGTTTGGCATAAAGCCTTACTATCGAAGCTTCCTTCCTATGGGCTTCCTGAGAGACTTTATAGGTGGATCGGCAGTTTCCTTGCGGAACGGAGAGTTATAGTCGTCGTAGACGGCTCATGCTCGGACCCCCGGACCGTAAATGTGTGTTATCCCTGACATTGTTCATTCTGCATATCAATGATTTGTTGCATACCAGTGGAATTCATTGCTATGCCGATGACAGTACCGTGGATGCACTGTATTTCGGCCGCAGCAATATCTCTCGGGATCACGTCGATGAGTGTCGGAACAAACTTGTGTCTGAAATCGAATCATCCCTTGTGAAGATTTCCGATTGGGGGAGACTAAATCTAGTCCAGTTTAACCCTTCTAAGACTCAAGTTTGCGCGTTCACCGCTAAAAAAGCCCCCTTTATCGCATCGCCACTCTTCGGAAGCACTTTGTGCAACCTTTGTGCCAAGCCAAACATTTGCATTCTGGGCGTCGACATTTCGAGTGTTGTCCAGTTTGGCGGTCATTTGGAGAGCAAGGCTAAAATGGCCTCCAAAAAACTCGGAGTACTCAACAGGGCCAAACAGTACTTCAAGCCGGCTCACCGCCTTAAACTGTACAAGGCGCAGGTGCGGCCTCACATAGGAGTATTTTTGCCACCTTTAGGCCGGGGCTCCGGGTTATCAGCTATGTCCATTTGACCGAATCCAACGTAGGGCATCTCGGATTGTCGACGATCCTGAACTTACCGATCGGCTAGATCCTTTGGCACTGCGTAGGGATCTATCTTCCCTTTGCATACTTTACAGAATTTACAATGGGGAGTGTTCCGAGGAGTTGTTCAATTTAATAGAAGCCGCTGATTTTCGCAACCGATCGCCTCGCCGGAACTATCATCCGCACCATCTGGATGGTTGACGTTCCACTACAATGCGTTTTAAAAACAGTTTTCTGCCACGCACAGTAAAGCTCTGGAATTCGTTGCCATCAGCGGTCTTCCCCAACAACTGCGACATTGGGTTATTCAAGAAAAGAGCATATTCTTACCTGAAAGGTAGGCAACGCACTGGCGTCGCTGGTGACCGTGGGCGGCGGTGAATCACTTACCATACGGGGCATTCAATCTCAGTCCTCAAAGGTGATAGCGCATCTGCATTATGATTCCTTGTCAAGGATGAATGTAGATGTCATGGGCCGCGGGTATCACTTGCCATAAGGTGAACTGAGTGCTCGTATGCTACTCTTAACGTAAAATCCATAAAGTATGTATTTTTCATTAAAAAATAATGACCAATGAGCACTTAAGACACCTGATGATAAGTGATGACTTCGGTCTATAAGGTACACTCAGTCTCTACTATTATGTAGAAAAATAGCAAAATAACAGGGAAGTAGAGTTGAGCTCGGTGTAGGGCTGGCAAATAGTGTAAAAGGGGTTTTATTGTATTTGGTACCACGTGTGGGTCAATGGAGGAGGCCTATGTTTAGCAGTGGACTAACAATGAGATTTCATGGATTCAGGTGGCAGATGATAGATCTCTGGAGACGTAGCAGGGGAATTGATTATAACTAAATTTCACTTTTTTTATATTTATTCACCGATTACCCCGTCATCCCTCAGTGTCAAGTGAAATATGTGTTCGTGTACCCTTAGTTATTTATAATAATCCCGTGTCCTTGATATTGCATCTGAAGCTTTTTTCGATCTGATTGTAGATGCTCTGCATCGAACTAGGAAAGGAGACGATGATTGAGTCTCACTTTGTTTGTGCCAAGGTTACGTTATATCTCGTGAAATTATTTCTGTTAATCTGGTAAAAATCAGAACCTAGATACTCCCAGAAGAAATCACCTAGGGTAGCGCCTTTACCTGTTTGGATGTATAACAGTGGTAATGTAACTGAATGTTTTCTGTCTTCGGTGGCTTCATATTGAGAAAAGACTGGGACGAAAGTATTACACTGTATTTTTTATATAATTAATAGTGTTAACAATATATATTATATAGAATATACGTTCATGTATTTTGTTGAGCTCCGTTGTAGTTACAGTGTAGGTACAGCATGAATGGGTCAACTCGAACGTGGCAGAACCTGGCCGTATTCCGTGAAATAGTTACGCTGCTGTGTTTAGTTTGGTGAGTGTAAGGATCAGGATATCTAATTAGAAGTAAAATTGTATCTCTCTATACATAGTTTACAATTAAAAATAATAATAAAAGCGTTTGCGAAAAACCACTTCATTATAATATGATATACTATCACGTTTATTATGATAATAACTTTTAAGTATCAATTCATATTCACGTCACTTAGAGCATTTGAAGCTTTATAAATAATTAAAGAGTTTAAAATTCAGAGCAATGTGTTATAAATATGTCAGAAATTTTTGAGATATGCGTGACTTGCATGAATTTAGTCCAGTGGCTCTCAAATTTTGTTTTGCTTAATTTTCAACTTATTTTTTTATTATATTTTACTCTCAAGGCAAAACTGCTTAAAACGTTTCATTAATCATTAAAGCATTGCCTACTATTAATCAATTTTTTGTGTTGTTATAGATTGGACTATATTACCTAGGTCACACTGAAAGTTTTTAGAAAATAAAACTTGGCTCAAAACAGAAAGATCCTCTCTATATATCTTTACATTCGATGGAACCACGAAGTAAAGCAGTGAGCCCATTCTTCCTTAGGGGTCTCTTCTATGGCGTTTTCGAATGCACTCACCGCATCTTCAGGGCTCGTAAAGCGAATAGCTCAAAGTTTATCTTTGGTTATTGGGAATAAATGAAAGTCTCAGGGCGTCAGGTCAGCAATAATGGGACAGGATAACGCATTATCTAGACATCTGCCATAGTTAAATGTTGAATTGTTCGTTTAGCGGAGTGCGCCGAAGCGTTGTGAAAGAGGATAGGATCCTCTTTCACAACGCTTGCAACGCTACGAGGGCGCTGCTCTCGAACATTTTCCAAGACACCAGGCAAATAACATTTAACATACCAGTCTGCAGTAACTGTCCTTGCATCTTCCAGCATAACTGTTGCGAAATGAACTTTCCGACCAAAAAACGTGGTAATAATTTTTTTCCTCGACTTTACTTTAGTTGACTGATCCTTCAGGGTTCGTAGTAATATACCCAGCTTTCATCACCTATGACGATGTCAAATAAAGCATTCGAGTCACCTCCATTGAAATTTTTTAATACTTTGCGACACGAATCCATACAAAGGCGTTTCTGGTCTTCGGTCAAAGTATGAGGGAATCCATCTGATGCAAAGCTTCCTGACGCCTAAATTTTCATGTAATATTTTTTGTACTTGACTCATACCAATGCCTAAGCTTTCCCGCATCTACTGGTAGGTCACTTTATCTCTATCATGCATTGCACAGCACTAATGTTATCTTCAGATGTCGCTGTTGAAGGATGTTCCTCATCCAGACCTTCACTGAGATTGATACGCCTACGCTTAAACTCATTAAACCAATTGTAATTACATGCCATTCGAAGTCTATCATAGCTTTGTTGTTGATTAAGGTAAGACATTTGGAATCGCCGCCAATTCACAATAAAAAGTGACATTTTAATGTTATATATCACATTAGGTAACCAAAGAAATCTATAATCGAAATTTAAAAGAAGTTTTCATTGCCTATGTTTCTAAATGGCTGGTGCTTACGACTTTCAGTTCCACCCACTTTCTTTTAGTGTTGCTATAGAAGCATCAATTGGCCCACAAGTTTTCGAGAGATCTGCACACGAAATATTGAATCCACGATTTTATTTAAAATAAATTCCAAAAAAAATCTATTCCAAATATTTTTAATTGTTGTAAATTTTTAATTACGTCGACATAATTTCTATGTATACGGTTATTTGAGAAACATTGACTGTATAGTTTCATAACCAGATCGTGGTAAGGGATCTCAGAGTACAAAACGGTAATATTTATATATTTCATTAGCAATTTGTCAGACGGTTTACGAGACGTTACGCACTGGGAATTTGAAATGTTACAGAGATTTCCGCCAGTCCGATTTAATAACTGGACTATTTCTATCTCATTCTATTTGTTACAAAATTGTAAGATGCCTTTGAGATATTTTTGAATGGATTCTGATATATGTAGGGATCAAGTACGATGGATATATGTGGGTATGAATATGTTACATGGAAATTTGTGGGAAAGAGAAGCCCAGCGGTGGACAAGTGAAAAGCTAAGATAAGGATGTTATATATATATATATATATATATATATATATTTATATATATATATATATATATATATAGAAATATCATACATCCTTGATAAGAAATTATGGCAGATGCGTGGTCACCCTTGAGGACTGTGATGGAATGCCTCGTCACCAGTAATAAAGGTCTCCGGATCGAATGGATTGAAGTAAGTACTTAAATGCTAGATTGCCGACTCTGCATTTGATTCAAAACAAAATATGTCTTGTATTATACAAAGTATATTTAAAATATAAACTTGTGGTTTCCACCTTTCATTTTTTATTCTCAACTTGGGTCGTCTGTGGGGTTTGTTTTTTAGGTCAAAATCTCCAGTACGAAAATATTGGAACCAAAAAATTACCGTGCTTTCTTTTACACTAGCTTACTCATACACATAATTAATCCTTCGAACTGTTTCTGCAGCCCTGGATTCATCTCGATTATGAAATGTACAAATGTAAAGTTTACCAGCGAACATTTTCGATGTGGATTAACTCAACAAAAGTGTATCGATGGACTTAAGTCTTTACGTAATGATTGAATACCATCCCTAGACACTGTATATAAAATCAAGACGAGTTAATAAAAATTACATGGTTACACCGTTACACCGTAGTTGACAGTCGAAATCGGCTGTGGTAAAATATATCGATGCCGTACCCGAACTGACATTGCATAATCATTATTATGAGATTGAGGATTTTTGTGGCATTAGTATACTTAGACTAGTGTTAATAAAATATAATCTATATCTAGGAAGCAAATTACTGGTAAAGGCATTTCACCTCAGTCCTCAGAGGTAACAGGAAACTCACATTCGTAAATAACGCGATATTTCTAGTTTTCCTTTATACTGACAAAACGATGTCAAAGAAAAAACAAACCAATGAATCACTAAATTCGACACACAAATACGCAAGTCTAATTGTGAAATTCATGATTCTAATGTATAAATTTGGACTAAACGCCAGATTGTTTCAGATCAAAGTGGCCAGTTCGTCAAAACGCCAATTTCATATGTAAGGACCTAACATAATTGATTTTATTGTTTATATATTAAAGATCAGTAATAAAAAGTATGAAGGTATATACATATATTCCACAGTGTTTTACTTAGTGCTAGTTGTGGTTATTTTAAACATAGGTTAATCATAGGTTTAGAATATAGAGCAGTGTTACTAAATAGGTTAATTGCACTGTGAAATAGTAATACGGAAAATTAATTTTGCTTGGAATCAGGAAGTGATTTTAGTATCGTTTCAGTATAGAATGGATAATGTTAAGTGATGTCTAGATATAATATGATTTTGCAATATCTAGAAGTTATGATCATGTTTTTTTTTTTTCGAGTTTACGGCCGCTGTTATTCCGAGGGATTACAGATTCACCCGGTTGAGAGGTGGTCTCAGCTGAGACCTTTATTAGTGGATAATCAGCACAAGGGCTACCGAGAGCCTGTTACTCAAGAGCGACTGACTCGAGAGTGTCGGAGAGGAGAGATGTCTTTCTTAGCCGATTTCGGACCACGGCGAAATCTTCTGCTCTTGTCAAATGCGCAGATTATTTTATAGTGTCGTAAGATATTGTACAAAACACAGAGGCATTTACACGTCATCCTCTACCGATGTAAATTATGTAGAATTTGGTCAGAGAATGGGACACAATACATCTGGACCCGAACACCGACAAATGTATGTGTGATGCTCAAATGTTGTTTCTCGCATGAGAATCGCATCCAGAACCCGTGATGCTGCGGCGATGTATTCTTAAAACGAAATCACGCGGCCTTTAACTTACAACACTGTAATATATTATATGTCACAGTGTTAATGCAATATAGTATTTAGTTATATGTTAAATTGAATGAATGATGGCCTTAAGTACGAATCCGCCATTCGATTATTGATGTGATACTGCTAGCATTGTTTTTAAAAAATAACTCATTTTTTTTTTAAAAAAAAAATCAATGACGTGAACCCTGGTAATACGCAGTGGCTTCGTGGTGCACTATACTCTAACACCCTTTACATAAGAGTTTTAGAACCAACATAGTATATATGTATAGCATTTTGTTAATACCATTGCTAATATTCTTTAAATACATCCATACATATATATACGAGTAGTAGTGTATATATATTTACTTTGATGTACATCGTATGGCATTTCATTTTTTATTATTAGAATTATTTCTAATTAATTATTATTATATGTTTTTATTAGTTTTAAGTTTTTTCTTCTTTTTTACAATGCATGCACTACACGTACAAAATATTTCTCTGCACACCACGGGTTGACTGGTAGAGAATGCCTTAAGGCATTACGCCCGTTCTTCGTACCCCTTTATGTAAGGTGTGACCAATAAATGAATAAAATTAGATATTTATTCGAATGAACTAAGTTCATTAATGGTCATATTAAAATCTAATCTAGAAATAGTACGGTACTAAAAATAATTTTACTAACAGACGTCACTAGTCTTATGGTATAAACACGCAGTTATTTACATTACAGATTAGAAATGTCTGTTTATTAATATTAAGAATGACCCCTCGTGGCTTTTAATGAAATTAAAGCTTGAGGTCAGAAGATGGGCTGCCCTCGTATAACGTTGATATGTTTAGAGAGTGTACAGTGTAGTTATTTTACTAAATGATTTTACTGTACCATAAAAAACTTAATATGCGCTACAGGATTGGCGTTATTTTACACATAAAAAGGTACATAATTAATGTTTTCGGTTATTAGAAAAGTACAGTTGTAAAAGGGGTTAGATTTGTGTTACCAATTTTTCTAGTTTCGAGCAAACAGTTCACCTAAAGGTAAGTGATTTCTAACACCGACATTGATCCAGGGGTAACAACGCGTTTGTTACAATGACCTATAAATGTGTAATATATAGGTCATTCATTTACAGTTAGTATTTATAATTACGAGTATCATTATAGATCAATCTGGACATAGGCCTCTCACCCATACCGCAATAAATTGACCCTGACCCACCTGCATCCATCATTTAAATTAACGCCTTAGTTTCCAAAGTGGTCCAGGTGGACCCCCAGCGGTCCACGGGAGACTCTACGTCTACGTTGGCGTGGCAAAAAAAATTAGGGTTCATAATTCGTAAGCGGGGGGACGACGAAAAGTCACTTGCTTTCGATAGTGAAGAACTACAAGGTTTGGTTTGACTTCACCTATCAATGTAGGCAGATAATATATTAAGAAGCTCAGCGACTGTTACTTGTATAAACTTGCGTCCACTGGAAAGTGGCTAAGCTTTGAAAGTGGTCTATGAGAAAAAAAGTCTGGGAACCTCTGATCTAACGGGAGGTCGTCCTACGGTCCTATGGTCGATACGAGGTTGTCGCTGGAGAACCCTTCTATCCCATCTATAATTGGTTCCACGAGTTATATGGAGGGACCAACGCTACATTAGCTTACTGATCTTTTGATCTATGATTTTTGATTATTCGATCACGCAGAGGCACCTTGCGCCCCGCAATGTCCATTGGACCATTTAACAGTGGTAAAAATTAGCTGCAGAATTAACGGGTCAGCTCGACGGGGGTAGGACCACGCCCTCACAGAATACAATAGTAAATTAGCAGCATTATGATGCTGTGTTTCTTGTGGTGTGTGTAAGGATCCGGAGACCTTTATTGCAATTAACAATTCCATTGGTTCCGGCTCTGGGGATCGAATTCACGTCTTATGAAATTAAAAACAACCGGACACATGTTAAAATGTATGTATGTAATTATATATTATTAGTCCATACCGGTAATGAATAAACAGTTTAATTTTACGAGCTTCGGTGTAATTCAATTATAATTAAACAGCGTGTGGTATTGACGACACTTATTATTTTATTGTTATTAATGTATTATTAATTACTAGATGTATATTCAAATAATAATTATTATTTGAATGTTAATAGAATTGATTAGAGACTTAAAATTTTCCTATTATGAATGATTATTTGTTCGATTTTATATATCTATATATAAATCTATATAAATAAAAATTTAATGTTGTGCGTTAGTAAGCGCACCGGTTCTGGATGGACCGTTTTAGTTAGTTTTTTGTTAAATGTTAGTAATAATCCGAATTGGGTTTTCATAGAAAGAAAACTGGCAAATTCTTTTGGTACTTTTCCGTAAGTGGGGCACAAATGTCGCCAATTATGGACCAAACGCGAGCCAAATCGCCAAGCGAAGTGAATAACAAAACAGTAAAGGGAATAAAAACGAACCAAACGAATCAAAAACGTTCGAATATAAATAAATATAAATTATTAGTAAACAAAACAAATTCAACTATTAACAAATATTATTGAATTGTAAACATAACGAATTCTAAACATAACAGTTTTACCGAAAAATAACGTACCTTTTTTTAGTGCGGGGAAATGCCCACGCTTACCCGCCCTCAGGGGGAAGGGACGAGGACGGGTTATGTCGGACTCGCACGGACTAAAGCCCTACGGTGGTCGCCACCAGCACTCGCGAGGGATCGCGGAATAACCGTAAGGAAGGTAACCGCAGCCCCCTTAACAAAGAACGTACCTAACCTAATCTATCAAAACGTACTTCGTGACACAAAGACAGTTTTATGATTCTGATCGCATGTTGCATTCTTTGCCAATATATGTTTCTCTTTAAAAAAGGACACTACACCTTCAGTTCTGGTTAAATCCCAAATTTTCATCTTTTTTTTTAGAAAAATTATTCATATTCATGAAAGATAAAAAGGGCGACGTACTTTTTTATGAATGAATTCAGGGAATAGAGCACATGCCCTCAAGCTAACACTCCCCTTATGGCTGTAAGAAATTTGGCAGAATTCTACGTTATTTGACGATTTAAACCCCGGCTAAGGGAAAAGTACCTTAATTTTTGTATGGGATTTTTGTACGAACTCAAGATCATAACTCAAAGGACGGATCATATTCACTAATGTACAGATCTATCACAAACCAATTTACTGAAATTTAGGCTTAGCTCGTTACTTATATTCAGATATATTTAGATTGATGATTGATAGATTACTTATATTTAAACCACTATTAAATGAAGTAATTTGTATAAGCTATGTACCCCTTATACAAATTACTTTATACAATTATTATATATACTTGTAATTTGTATATAACCCGATGATTATTGCTTTTTATAAGATATAAGCGGTGACGAACGAGCATACAGTTTGTCTTATATTTAATATTTTTTGCAGTTAATTCACGATACGGAATCGTTGCAGATGTCTCCCTTGAGTTTTAAGATAGAATAACTTCACCAGCAATGAGGTTTATTTATTTCACCAGACTACAGTACTACTCAACCACTATTCTATTTTATATAAGTGTGCCGAAACGCGTGGCTTTACCTCTATTGAGCATACTGATTCGTGCTAGTGCTAATTTATAACTGTTTCATAAGTAAAAAGTTGCAGTAAAATCTCTCTGGTTGTACTATTTGTATTTGGCTGGTTTTGATACCACTAAATAGATGACTTTTTTAAAAACAGAAATGTAAATAGTAAAAACTGTTTTCCGTCGTTTTTCGATTGTTTCTCTGTCCGCCAAAAGGAGTGACTCTAACGAAGAAATTTGATATATTTCGAAGTTTTGTTACAAAAAAGAGAAAAATACAACACACGCCGCGAAAAAAAGTGGTGACGTTTATGTAGTTAACGCAGTGTCAGTAAATTTTTTTTTCTTTTTTTCTGGCCGATTTTGTTGGCCGCTGTTAGTCCGAGAGCTTTTACAGTTTCTCCGGGTTAAAAGGTGGCCAAGCGCTTATGGCCCTCAGTCGAGACCTCTATATATGGGTAACCAGCACAAGGGCTCCCGAGCGAGAGCCTCGGCTTGGACCGTTACCCTGTTGCGGAAGAGCGTCTGACTCAAGGGCACCCTTGAGACCGAGAGAGCCGAACCTCGGCTCGGTCAGTTGCTTCTGACAGAGGATTATCTAAATTAATATCGCTATTATTATTTACTACCTGTATCACAATGCGCAAGAAATTCCAGAGACGCTTCTATGGACTGGAGATCAGTAAGAGTAGCACATAATTGGTTCAGGCTTTTTCAGTACAGGAATTTTGATGTCATAGATGAAGCACCCTCTGGTCGACTTGTTACAGATAAAGTCGATGCAATTTTGGAACAAGTACAGCAAGATCGACATATTAGTAGTAACGAGATAGCTGAAGAGCTAGGGATTGGCCACAAAGCAGTTTGGGTCCATTTGAAAATTTTGTATATACGAAAAAGCTCGATATTTGGGTGCCTCACGAGCTCACTGAAAGAAACCTAATGAATCGTGTACTCATTTGCGATTCTATATGGAAAAGTAATGAAAGCGAACCATTTTTGAAAAGATTGATCATTGGTAATGAGAAATGGATTACCTGCGACAAGAACTTGTGAAAAGGATCCAAGGGCAGTCAAGTGCCGCAGACTATAGTGAAACCTGGATTAATTCGCAATAAGATGATTGAGTGTGTATGGTGGGATTGGAAGGGCATCTATGAGCTTCTACCGTCGGGCGAAACCACCAATTCTGATGTCTACTGCTACCAGTTGATGAGATTCAAGCTAGAAATAGCCCCAAATAATTAATAATCCCAAAATTTCTACAGCAGTGGGATTTGATCACTGCACAATGGCACATACATATTATAATGAAATGTAAATAAACTATGATAAAAATAACTTGAATTTATATATAAAATACAAGAAGCCTTTTTGACCGACATATTATATATATATATATATATATATATATATATATATTTCTTTTATTACAACGATAGACAGATACGACTTGCCGCAAATATTGTTTAATGTTTACTTACCACAGCTTAGTCAAGAAAGCTACACAGATAAAACTATTTATTCCATGAAGGATAATAAATACTGTAAGAGACAATGGGTCCAGATTGCAATCCACCATTCAATTGGCACAAGACCCTACCATCCGCGACATGTGCAATTTGTAAGTTGCTGCGTATCTCAGCTCTAGCTTATTTGCGATGCAATTTGTATGGGAAAAAAACTAAAAGAAATTAATTTGAAAAGGCATGTGAACTTTTATCTTATAAAATGTGAAGTAAGAAAGGATTTATATGAAAGGATTAAAGTTCAAAATTATAATATCGTGGCAGTTTTGCACAAAACTTATTTACTTAGATTGCTGTTTATTGTAAATGTGTTTTAGATCGTCAATGACAAGAAATCTACGTTTATAGGGAGTATTTTTGTGATAAGAGTAGTTTAGTGTGCCATTTCAGTCAATACGATAGTTGCTAACTTTTTAGCGTTCCGTTCGCAATTTTCTGAATGTCATGTGTCTTTAACAATTCCGGTAGATACAGCGTTTATTGACGTATTAGTCATGTGTAGGTATTAGGCGTATTAAACTAAAAGAAATTCAAAATTGACGTGGACAAACTTCGAGTAGATTTAATATGTCAACTGTAAAATGTTCACTTAAAAGTGTTTAGGTTTGAAACAACTATATTGCGAAAGCTACCTCTTATTGCACTATATATACATTTTAATAATGGTATATATAGATATGCACGAATGAGTCGATTCGACCCCTTGAAGGTCCTCTCTCAAAAAATTCCTTATATGCGAAATAGTGTTTCGTTAGGTGAGGGTAGGGATCCGGAGAACCCTTATTACTGGCGCCAAGGTCTTAGGGGGGCACCAGTACATCTGTAATGCTTCCTCTATTGAGAATGAATGTAGATGATGAATATCCTTAGCGATTGATGTGATCTGGTAATAACCAGAAGATATGCTAGGTCAACGACCATAACAGGTTAGAACTGAACAGTGCTAGAACCACTCCTTAGCTAGTTTCTAGTTGTAGAGTGAATGGGTTGGCTCGAGCGAGAAATGCAAATTATTACATAATAAGTTAGGTGGTAATTTTCAAGCATTTTCTTTGAAGACCTTGAAACGGAAGTGGATTTAAATGAAGAGATATAAGAAAAAAAATTAAGAAAAATAGCTACGGAATCCTTTTATATCGTCGTCAAATATTGTCTCAGTTAAAATCTTACACTGATGTAAACATTGTAAGAAATGAGGCGATATCTACTCGATTATTTTCTCGCTTGCAATAAATAGTAATAGTTGAAGATTGTGTACTTGTTAAGTGCTAAAAGTATTGCTGTTTTGTATAGTAACCTTTGTGAAGTGATTCTGCATTACGACTCCATAACGAGTATGATGGTGGGTGTCAGGAATCACTTTCATATGGTAACCAGTACGTTAATTTGCCTCTAGTATTATTGAATAGATTGGAGAATCGATGAAGTGATTGACTTTGTATTTGCGCAAATGCTTGTGGTAGTAAATGAATCCGCCACAGTTGTTTTTTTATAGTATTTAGGATATAAAATATTTCGTCCCTTGTATGTAATCTGACAAAAGACACAATAAATCGACGTTTAAAAAGAGCCGAATGGCATCACTATTAGAGACATATTTTTCTTTTTCAGAGAGGAATCGATCTCATGGTCATGAAGTTAACTATATAATGGACTTACGATTGTTGAATGGATAACGAAGTAATAAACAGTTATTATTCAATAAATTTTAATTGACCGTGTTAACAGACTCTTAGAGATTGTTATGAATCTTGACAGTATTATATTTGATCACGTCGCTAAGCCAATTAATACTTCAAATGTTTGTATTAAGTAAATCATTCGTTCATTATGGCTAATTCTACCACGTTTAAATAAATACTTGTTAAGGCGACGTTATTTTAATCAATTAGAGCTTAATTATTCGCAGAATACCTATTTAGTTGAGTTTCGTGTAGAAAAATGACCGTAGTCGGTAAATGAAAGAAGTATAAAGTATAAATAACGGTAACGGCACCATAATCACTGGGATAATAACTGAATGGTATCTTGATTTGATATTAGTATTTGTTTAAGATGTAGGATGGATGAGTATTATATAAATTATATATATATATATATATATATATATATATATATATATATATATATATATATTTAACAATAGTATTATATATAAAAAAGAAACAAAAAAAAGCGTTTATAAACAAATATTGTCTATGGAAGGAAGGTTAAAAGTGGTAGAGCTACCTTTATTTCTGGACGAGGCACTCCATCTCAGTCCTCAAGAGTGACAACGCATCTGCATTATTATTCCTTGTCAAGGTTGAATGTAGATGTCATGGGCCGCAGGAATCGCTTAACATCAGGTGAACTGTGTGCTCGTTTGCACCTCTCAATGTCATAAAAAAAAGGAATAACTTTTCAGGTGAATCTCTTATTTTATAATATTATTTATTAAGCCCAATGAAAATGATTTGGCAGTGATCGTTATTTGAATTACTACGTGCATATAATGAAGTGATCGTCCCGTCCCCATTAATTATACCCTTAAATGTTTTATTTTAATTGAAGTAGATAAGAATGCGATCGCAGAAAAACTATAGTGCCTTAGGTATTTACGTAAACACAGGTAGATACTTACTCCAAATTGTGTAAATGTTTAACAATCAATATTTAATTTATTTGAAGACATTTAAGGTTTGGTTTGTGAGTACATCTTTACTTATTCCATACTAGTACAAATTATATTTATATTATTATAAATATTTAAATTTATTATTGCTGACGTATCCTCCGCCTTAAGCGATTCAAATACGTTGAAGCAATTACACGCCTCGTAAATTAGTACCGACAAAACGTGTGTCTAACGGCAATTAATTGACTAGACTATAGTTCCTTAAATAGTATTGGGTTTCATTTTATCGAATACGTCTTTGAAGCTATCTATTCGCGTAAATTAACCTTTGCTCTTCTACCATTTGAACCTCTTTTGGACTAGCGAGCAAAGAGGCAAACACTGTTTCTTTTAGTTCATTCCCTAAATAAAAGAAAAATTTACATTTAAATTTACGCAATTTCTTATAAAACTATAATAATTATAACATACTAACAAATATACTAGATGTTAGGCTATGTTCAGTCTGTCGCCTATTTGATTGAATGACCGCTACTGACCTTTGTGTTTTCGTGCTTTCAGGGAAAGCTAAACCGTCCTGGTTATTGTCTAAGACTAGCATCCGTTAGACTATCTCGGAGACCTTAACCCAATTCAAATTTTCCTTTCACCTGTATATATATATATATATATATATATATAAATATATATATATATACATATATATTTGAATAATAAATTTGAATAATACACTATCGCTCACACATAACCATAGGGACGCATACGTGTACATAATTGTTACGTTCTTGCTATTTTTAAAAGCTATAATAAGTTAATCACATATATAGAATTACAGTACGGATTAGAAAAAAATATTGTTAGAAAATATAGCAGAATTATTCATGACTCTTTTTGTTTTTGTGAAATAAGTTTATTAAGAAATGTGATTAAACTAGAAGATAGGAATGTTTAATAAATAACAATATTTAAGAGGATAATTACAAAATATTAGAATACAAATAGCATTTTCACGAGATCCACATACTCGATCGTTAAGATGATACATAAACAATGAAATATATGGTCCTTCGAGTCGGATAAGTGTCGTGCTACTGAAGACTTGTAGCGCGGTATACTATTTGAGAAACAACATCATCCTGTACACACTACGGATTAGTGGTAGATTATTGGAACTTTTGTCCTTTACTACGAGTCTTAAGTGGTATTAAAGTAAAAAAAAAATTAGTAAGTGCTATCAGGCGGAAGCATATGTTATAATTATACGTTTTCAAGCTGTATTAGCTTGGTATGCTATTAATTATTATAGATTAATCGAATAGTTATAAGTTTTACTTTTATACCTTTATGTACTATTAAATTTGAGGCCGCTTTAAGGTTTTATACAGAAGTTATATAATATTTTATGATGATAAGACTTAGTCAGTAATAAGAAGACTAAATTATAGTCTTGCTTGCTCGGTACATAAAGCTTGGGCCCTTAGGTGGAATATGGGGGTTTATATCCGGGACATTAGAATCTAAAAGACTACACGTATGATTACTTCAATGACAGAGATATTAAGTTATAATTTTATTATTGAGTTAAAAACGTCTGATGAGTGACTACTTCCCATCAGGTGAACTGCGCGTTTTTTTAATTTCTTACGTCAAAAAAGTGGTGTGGTAAATGATTTTTTATATAGACTGAAAGATAAATAAATAAATAACTCATTTAATCAATCCAGCAATTGCAAAGGTGCATGGGTAACAATAACAGATAACAACTTAAAGGTACGTAGAAAATATAAAATAAAAGGTATATCTTATAAATTAAACATATACTCGTACTTATAATCTAAAATATACTCTAAAACATTTTGGATGCCGGATCGATAGGGTTTCAGCTGAGCATTGTGTTGGCAGTAGCCAACGCTGGTATTCTGCTGACACCTATTAAATGACTTCCTATCTGCCTATGACAAATTATAAATTGGTTCATAACGTATTGAAATAGATTCTAAAATAACTAAAGGAAATAAAGTTTTAAATACAACAGACGCATAATTCTAATATATAACAAACAATATAATTAAAAATTCTTCAAGCCTACAATTCATATAGTAAAAATTATATAAACAATTTTATTGAATTTAAAACCAATTAAAATAATTTTATTCTGGCCAACACAGCGGAACATTATTCTTCCTTTTGGATATTAAGTAGAAACTTTTTAATTTTTTTCGGAATTTGCCTTTTTTAATTTTGATAGTGATTCATTTAGTATGGCTTAGATACTGATGCTATATTGTTTGCTTAACTTTATATGTTGTATTTTGTGAAATTAGATGGCGCTCTCATATATTTAATAAAACTATTTATGACGGTATAAGTTCTAATACCTTGAAAATTTACATCGAAAACCTGTGCACTAACAATGCGGTATAAGGCATCAAAAATATATAACAGTGGTAGAGCTACACTGCAGTTTGTTTCTAACTGCAAACGAATGGGTCAGGTAGACTCACAACACTATCCGATGTACGACCTACACTCGCCAGATGAAACACTAAGCTGCATTATGCTGCTATTATGTGAGGGCGTGGTACTATCACGGTCGAGCTGACCCATTCATTCTGCAGCTAGAAACAACTGCAGAGTAGCTCTAACACCGTTAAACGGGGAAATCCAAACGGTCGGATGATAGGGGAAGAGTGAAAGCCTGCATTTGATCAAAAATATATAACCTGTTATAATGTAACCTAAATATATACGCAAAAAAGAAACCATATTGCCATCTATCAACTTATTTATTACCTATCGTACCATATGAGATTTAGAAAACAGTTCGTATTACAGATTAAAAAGCGTCTTATTAGAGTAAAGAAAACATCTGTCACAGATAGTCAAGACTCGAGCACGTGCTTTGATCGCATGTTCTATGACTCATCTTACCTATCCACTTATAGGGTGATTACAGATTTAAGTGTATACGTGGGTGATATATTACAACGTTAAATTGTTATAACAAGAGGATATCTTTGTACTAAATTAACAAAAGATTTTTTTTAAATGAATGCTAGGATTCTCGTTAATCACTCCAAGTAAGCTTAAATGGCGCAATCAAACCTACGTAACTTAAGTTTCACAGATTGTACCCTAAAACATAAGGCTATTGACGAGTTAAATTATATATTTAGTGGCTGTATGTGTAAGGATCTTGGTAGCACAGAGTCTAAGGACTTGCTTTTATTTTACGTTATGTATGTAAGCATTCGATCCCTGTGCTTACGAAATTGTTAATGGCAATTTTAATTGTTTGATGGTGAAAGAAAACATTGTTAGGAAAATGTACATATCTAAGAAATATGTAAAACTCATTATTACAACTCTTTCAATTCGCAGGGGAGGCGCAAGGTGGACTGACATTGACTGTAGGTGTGACGAAAATTTTATTTTATTTATATAGTTCATCTTCAAATGTAAACACCTTAGTTTTATAAAAAAGGGCAAAAAGGGGACATAATGCCTTTTGGCATACTCTACCAGTCAACCCTTGAGATGGAGAAACATTGATTAGTGGTATCAATAACAAAATAATCCTAAATTAAAAAAAAAATATACGTAACATACTTAATAATAATATATAAATATTACATAATATATACCTGTACCCTTTACTATAGGGGGACTTAATGCCTTTTGACATACTCAACCGGTCAACCCTTGAGACAGAGAAACATTGATTAGTGGTATCAATAATAAAATAATAACGTACTTAATAATAATATATAAATATAACATAATATATACCTGATTAAATATATAATACAAATAGGTAATATAAATAAATGGATATAAATAATTAAAAGCAAATTCAGATGATTTCCCATACTCACGAATCAATCTTTTAAAATTATTTTAATTAGGAGCTCGTTTATTATATCATATGCGAAAATAAGAGAGTGCGAGGCGTTTACTTTACTTTTAGCATATTAATATAAGGATATTTTACAGTACGAGAATCGTGCTCTAGTTTATTTTAGCTGGAGAATAAATGGGGCGGAACTATACTATGTTGCGCATGGTGTGTTTAAAGATTCCGGGACACATTTCCAAGTAACGAGGCATTGTATCTCCGTCCTCAGGGGTGACAATGCATGTGCATCTTGAATCTTTGTTGAGGATTGATGTAGATGCAACAGTCAGTTTTTAAATGTTGGTGGTGCCAAACAAGCACACAATTCTACCGACGACAAGTGACTTTCTCAAAGATTCAAGTTTAACGTGCTTTATCAACCTGGGGACTAAAATGCCTTGCAATGTATAAGTAGGTCCGTTGCCTACACTCCATACGCAACGCAGCATCATGCAGCTACAGCCTATAACTGGGTCCAATCCCTTCACTCATACAACGTAGCATCATGCAGCTATAACATATGACTGGATCTAATCCCTACACTTATACAACGCAGCGTCATGCAGCTACAATAAATAACTGTATCCAATCCCTTTACTCATACAACGTAGCGTCATGCAGTTACAACATGTTAGTGGGTACCAATCCCTTCACGCATACAACGCAGCGACATGCAGCTACAACACATAACTAGGTCCAATCCCTACACTCATACAACGCAGCGTCATGCAGCTACTACACTGGATCCAACCCATTAGCTACCGCAATTTATTGTAATCTAATATGTATGTATATACATTCAATACATATATATGTATATATATATATATAGTATTTATATATGTATTATGTAGTTATTTTTAGTTTTTCTTTTTATTAATTAGTTTATTGCTACACCTATCATACTTTTTTCACCGTCATTCGGGATGAACGACAGATGATAATGTATCCTGTAGAACATAGAGAAACTGGCAACGGTAAGAAGATTCAACACTCACGTCTGAGACACGCTGGTGAACTTATATTAATTCTAAGAACTAACTACAAAAATAATTTAGTTAGTGCGTAAATTGAATACGATATTGACCTGAAGTGTTTCCAAGATAGTTTAGTTGACCGTCAAATATGCAGCCGTATCTCAAGCTATTTGCTTTATTAGCTAAACCGATAAAGTGATTAAAACTATTTTGGTATGAAGTGCTGAAGACTTAGATAGTATCCAATCATTCAATTGCTATTCGAATGAACCTCGTATTGTTAATTTTTTAAATGCTCTTCATCCACAAATTTGAGTTTGTTCAATTTATATATTGAGAAGTTCAAAGTATTCTTGTGTATAATAATACAATGCGGTGATTTTCCGATCGTAAGATTAGAAGAACTTTATTGCCCATGATTTGTTGATTTTCTTGTATTATCTTCTTGACACTCCTGGTGTCCATTACAGCAATAGAATATATATAGTATACAAAATTTGAAATAATTAGATACGTGGTAATTTTAATTAGTCTCAGAGAAAATCATAGAAGTAACGTACTCCTGGTCAACTGTAGTAGAGTCATGTTGTAGCTTGGTTCTGTCTACAGAGTAGTTTGTTTCTAAGTGCTGACGGCGCTCTCACAGAGCACCTGTGTTTCGATTGGTGAGCGTCGGGTAACTCTGAAGTCAGGAATCTTTGACATGTCGTTTATAGTGTTTATGGTTTTTAATTTCAGATGAAATGTTTGCTTGTTTGTCAACCTTTGTATTTTTATTTATATTTGTATAATACATAAGACAAGAGAATGTTGAAAGAAAGAGAAAGTTGCGAAAAGTGTTAGATACACTGTTTTATATATATGTATGGGCAGATAATTTTAATGACATCTAATTGCAAATCGCAACGAAAATCGCTTAGAATTTCGCATTATTAAATCAATCAAAAATCCTAAATATTACTACATCGAATATCAACCTGCTAACGTTTTTATGCAACTGGCATGGCGAATATTTTTTCGATTTCCGCAACGCACTAATCAGGTCGAACTGCACCGCTGAACGGAATAAAACTTAACCGTGATAAATTTAAGCTGCAATTTACAATGAAGGATCGTTGGGATCCCGCATTGTAAGTTCCATTTCCATCGACATGTATGGTATCCATCAATAAGACAAGGTTTTTCGCAGAATCATACATTTAATTGAGCTCGGCCTTTTTGCCGAACGGGAAATCATAACTGAATCGATACAGAATAAAAATGTTTTTATCGGACAAGTCGAACGAGTAGATAGTCTTAATGGAAAGTGTTCTTTATGGCCAAAGGGGCATAAAAAATAAGAAAGCCACGCTTCACCGAGGTATCATTACAATAATAATAATAATCTGTATTCGCCTTTGAACTAGTGTTACATAAGGTGGTTTACAATTTTTTTTTGTGGTCCATGTTCAGTCACTGCAAATGGCATGCAAATATTTCGTTTAGATAAGTTTTCTTACAATATTTTTTTTTGTTATAGAATACATTTTAACATAATAATTATCAATTATAACTTATTATAACATGTCAATTAAGAATATTATTACTTTTCATGGTAGTTTAAAAAATCTTTTATAGAACAAAAGTTGTGTTCTAAGAGCCAAATACGTACATATCTTTTTTAAATTTAATAAATGTTAAAAATTATTATAAATTGATTTGCTCATCCAGTAACAGTTTCTTTTAAAGTTCTCAGTTTTCGGTATATTTTTTATGATAATTTTATTAGGCTGCCTTCCTATTCTTCGTCTAGCCTCATTAGCTTTGTTATATATAATATTTTTATGCTGTTCTACGAGTTGCGATATTTCTAAAATGTATAGACACGGTAAGGGCAGAACACCTAGAGATTTATATAGTGGCTTACATGGTGCGCAAGGGGGTACACCACAAATAGCTTTGATGCATTTTATCTGAAGTACTGATTCTATATACGCAAAATAGGCTGTGATTGCAGTAGCATTCATTACTTTGTTGACACATATTTCTTAGTTTCTTTAAAAAATATATATATCCAAGTTCACACCTACTTCCATCTTCAACAAAGACTGAAGATGTAATAATAGATTTAAGTATAGAACTTAGGGACTGACATGGAATGCTTCGTTAACAGTTCACTGTGTGTCCATTCACTAAACTAAATACGGGAGAGTATCCTACTATTTCAACTAGTATTCTATGATAGTGTAGTTTTCCCTGGTCCAGTCGATCCATTGATACTGTAACTGGAAAAGATTCAACGTGGCTCTACCATTGTGAATATTATCCTTGTGATTGATTGGTGATCTCCCGGTAGATCATTATGATATTTTATGATCGATACCAGTTGACATTAATGGCGTAGGATAGATTATAGTGGTGTGAGTATTCGCGTAAACAGAGGCAATCAGGAAACCTGATGTGAGATATGATTTTAAGAAACTTCAGATACAATACACCATAACCCAATAACCAATAATTTCTTTTTAAACCAAATTAATATTATATAAATGGTTCTGATAATACTAGAAAAACATAAGACTGTGTCCTCGAACTCTAGTACTAATCTGAGGAGGCTAGATAATGACATCGGTGTTGTTAGAACAAACTTTGTTAATCATCAATTTAAGAAACAGTATAGTTACCTATACCATAAATTAAATAAAAAGTTTTTCCACTACCTTCACGTAAGATAAAAAACATTGTAACATAGTGGCTTGCTAAACTCAAATATAGTGAGATTGAGTCATTGTTACAAATAATTACATAAGTGACACAATATACATTTGCACAAAGATCACATACACACATCCAACACACACACACACATACAAACACACACACACGTAAACAAATTGTTCACAATCTAAAAAGCTTAGTTGTAATATTAATTGTCTACTACAACATTTGTTAGAAACGGAAGCGCGGGGCATCCTGGCACAAGTAAATATTTACTTAAAAGGATGTCTCAAAAATGAATGTATTCATTTTTAATGCAAATAAACTTTTTTTTTTTTTTCCTACCTATATATTTTTTCATCAAAGCAATCTTATAGCACGACAGATACTTCAAAATTAAAATAATGCCGTAATAAGATTCGTCGATGTATAGAATTATTTTAAGCATCGTTATATAATTATTATTTATTATACAGATTATTGTTTGATTCAGTATTTAATTATTATTTATATAGAGCGGGTGGCAAACGATCTAGGAGCCCACCCGATGGTAAGTGATACCGCCGCCCATGAATATCCACAACACCATCGTAAATGCGTTTAAGAAAGGTGTGCGCACATTTCTTGAATGCCCCTAAGTCGTATAGGTCGAAAACACCTGGCGCTGGCGACAGCTGATTCCACATAGTAGTAGTGACAGGAAATTTCGCGTGAAGCGCACAGTGGTGGATTGACAATCATCGAGATGATGAGGATGAAATTTTGAATTCTGTCGTGATGTACGATGTTTAAACTCAGTGGCTGGAATTAATACGAACAACACCACAGAACACTCTCCATGGTAAATTGCGTAAAAAATGCAAAGAGATGCCACATCTCTTCGCAACGACGATTAATAAATAAACATCTAATTAAGTTTCGTATAATACGAGTGTATAATATTTCCAGGCTATTCACATCTTGGAACTTAGAATTCAGATAAGATAATATATAAACTTGAAGTTAAAATTCACAAATACTTCGGTGATGAAACGAACCCAGGTTCCGTGACACTAGATAAATATGAATATTGACCTGAATGAATTAAAATAAATCCATTAATTTTACACACACATAATGCTGCTGTGTTTCCTCTGGTGAGTGTAGGGATACGGGGTCCGGGTGGTGACTAAGTTTTCCATTTCAATCCTCAAGGGTGGCAAGGCATCTGTATTATGATTCCTTGTCAAGGATGAATGTATATATCATGGGCCGCAGGAATCACTTGCCATCAAGTGAACTGTGTGCTCGTTTCTTACTCTCAATGTCATAAAAAAATCATATGTTGAAAATAATAATTTTTACTGGAATAGTCTAACTTTCATTGAATAAGTTAATGCTTCCTAGTGATGTTCGTAGCATAACCGAAAATGCTTTGAGGAAAAACTAGGTTATTATTATGATAAGACTAGTTTAGTTGCACGGTTTTGTGAGAAATAGATAAAGACTATGTTAGTGGTTTTTTAATTAAAAACTGAAAGAGAAATATCTCATTAAATAATTACAAGCAAATACAGTTCTCAAAGAAAATCGGCGTCAAGTAACTTTTCACGTAATACTCTGCTCCACAGCGGTATATAGGAGAGAATTATTATATTTATTACTAATATATCACCTTGGTCGAAATCGACCAGGAGGACGTCACCATAACAATAAATAAAATAAAAAATAAAATAGCCTTTATTTACTAGTTAGCCTTTGTACAATTTGTAATATAATATAACATAAAACTGTACTAACTAAACTTAACTATAATATACTATCTATATTTATTCTAATTTTTTTACCAGGTCAGGCTGTCATCGGGACGTTACCATAGTAAATGATTATTGCACACAATAAAAAAATAAATAAAATCCTTTCTTAATTATATATTTATTGCCAAGCAGGGAAGAGTTACTGGAGAAAATTATATTTAATAGCGGTACAGTCAGCTACTTAAATGTATGCTCCGCATCTAACCATATAAATAGCTTTTCGCAAAGTCAAGAAGGTGCACGTCAACCTTAAGGATGAATATGGAAGGCCTCGTTAACGGCTTAACTAACAACTAAATATCAACCATCTGAGATAAGAAATTGTTTGGTTCCCATCTTTGAACATACTGCCATTCTTAAAGATACCGAAATATTATTACAACACATTACTTAAACCACACATGCAAAAACATATATCATACAATGGAGTTAAATATGGAAGTACATAAACACATATAGTTTAATATGTTATTATTCCTGTTACTTTCAATGTTAAGAATGGCAATGGAATAGGGGAATTTCCTACCATAAGCAAATTCTTGCTTAAAGAATATTCCAAGCATTGATTGATTGATTTAGATACATTGATTTAATTTTATTTTGTTATATTGCATATTTAATGATTGTATAGTGAAATAATTTTAATTTTTTTTCTCTAGAAATATTTAAAATTGACACTTACTCGGCCTCTATATTTTGTAAGATGTGTTACCCATATAAAAGTGTATATATATATAATGTTACATGTATTCTTGATGGCTTGCTTTAAATAAAAAAATTCATAAATGGTGGGTGGAATGATGATATTTTCAATAGTGATGTTCATTACTCCTTTCTCTCTTTCCATTCTCTTTCCCTTATTTACGTCACAGGAAAGTAAAAAAAGAAAACCCGTGATCGTCGTTCCACTAAACACGCCGTTAACTGTACAAGGAAATGAGCAGTGAAAGTACTCGCTGACTAATGAAGTACGAACTGAAGTTATTATTGACCGCAAATAGGTTTATGGCTCGAAAGTTGGCACAGTGCTGAACACAATTGTTACCTTGTAAAATCTTTTCACTACTCAGTTATTCGTCTATGTTCCCTACATTTCAGTGTCGTAATAAACACTGATTCGCCTTTCTTTAGAATGTACATCGAATAAAAAAAAGGTCTAGTAATAAAAAAAGATACTGCCATGGTTTTACAGGCCTTGTATATTTACAGTAAGTCCAGAATCTGTATTTAAAACCCTGTATTTTTACTATTCAATTATTCAGCCTGGTTCCACATACATCATCTACTTGTAGATATCTTAGTGTCGCAATAAATACTGATTCGTCTTCTTAGACATATAAATCACCAATGTTTTACAGGCCTCTATCTAATGTGTACACTAAGTCCAGAATTTGTATCCGAAAAACCTGTATTTTTACTTCTCATATATTTGACTACATGCAGCGCTTACGTGTGGATATAAAAATGTTTATACAACGCGGTGACTTATTATAAACATGGTATTATTGAAAATAAGTAGTTCCTTTTGATCCACGACTTTTGTTAATCTAATATAAACATTAATAAAATGTCACTTAAGCATTAAACAGTAAAAATATGTAGACACAATGTTAAATTGATTGTAAATTGTCACGCAAATGCCAAGGCCCTCATTTAAATTATGTATTTTTAAACGATCACTACTTAAAAACAAAAGATAAGGACTATGATATTAGTGACGCATAGTGTAGTAGTTCGAGTAAATGACCGCATTGTGGAGCCTGGGTTCAATTCCCAGTTATGGAACAATATGTGTCCATTACAAATTGCTGGTTTAATACTGCTGTATCTTCAACATTAACGTGCGTTAGACTAGAGATGGGTACAACGGCAGAGCTACGCTTCTATTCGTTTCTAGCTGCAGGAACAAATTGATCAGTTCGACCGGGGTAGGACCACCTCGTAGAATACCAGCGTAAAACAGCAGTACAATATCGCTGTGTTTCGTATCGTGAGTGTAGGGATCCGGAGACCTTTATTACTGGTGACGATGCATTTTGTCTCAGTAGTAAGGGTGACAAGGTATCACAATGCTTCTGCATTATGATACCTTGTCAAGGATGAATATAGGTGTTATGGGCAGCAGAAATCACTAACAATCAGGTGAGCTTTTTGCTCGTTTGTTACTCTCAACGTAATAAAAAAATGTCACAATGTCACTTTAATATATCCAGCGCGGTTAACTAACCGATTAACAATTAGAATATATATTTACGAAGTCTCACTTCAAACGGATTCACGGGGGTGACAAACGAATACTAATAATTCACCTGATAGCTGATAGCACTCCAATTATACCTCGACATGAAATCATAAAACGGACCCGTCTTGGCAACTTGAGGACAAAGAAGAAGAAGCCAGAAGAAACACACTAGTGTTCTGTGAAAGCGTGGTTCTTTCAAAGTCTCCGAGATCTGTGCCTGCTACTGCTAGTATAGAGCTGCAATGTGGGTATACCACCGTAAATATACCTTTACAATAGAGACGTTTTATAATATACATCTAGCGTTCACAAACCAATAAAATAAATTATGCTAATAATAGATACCGTAGACGTCAAAATTCGCCACGCGTGTTGTAATTTTATTTTAATCATATAATCTGCATCACTCCAATTACATTCAGAATAGAACCGGAGATAATTGCATTAATATCTCAATTTAGTCTAGATGGATACGGGCGTCTTGTCAAAATTACTATATCGTCACGCTAATAGTGAATAACACAGTTCAAAAATCAGACTGAGTAAAAATAAAAACCAATTCATTTAACTTATCTAGTTTTCAATTTATAGTTAAGTTATAAATATTTATTTTCGACATCTTGAATGATTTAATTTTACACGAAACTCGCATACATTACGTCGGACGGTCAGTAGACATCATCATCCATTCTCCACTCTGGGGAATCTTCCGATAGCTAGGAACTGGCAACTTAGGTTGCACTCAGATTGGAACGCGATCAGAGCAGAACGGCACGCTCAGTGTATTAACGCTTTGGTGTAAGTATCTTTTACTTACCAAACTCTCTAACCAGCACACGGACCCCTCAGTTCCGTGGGCCATGTGTCCCATAAAGCTGTCAGAACCGCATAGGATAACAGCATCAACATCAACAGAATCTAGATACACGAAACAGTAAAGTTATTTTAAATAAAATATAATATATAAGAATAAAAGTATTACTTATTAGTGAAATGTTTTTTTCCCCTATGACAATTTCCGCCTTACGGCCGTCTCTACATTTTCGTGACGTCACTGATCCTATATCACCTGAATTGTTACGATGAATCTCACCATGGCCAAGTAATTAAATTATATCCAAGGTTTTTCTTTTAAGTTGTATTGGGTGTGACGAACAGTTGATATATATGATAAGTGATTCCTGCGGCCCATGACATTACATTCATTCTTGACAAGGAATCATAATGCAAATGTGTTGTCACCCTTGAGGACTGAGATGGAATGGCTGGTGAACAGTTTAAAGTCCTCCGGATCCCTACACTTACCACACGAAATAAAGCAGCATTATACTGCTATTATGTAAGGGTAGTGCCCGGTCGAGCTGACCCATTCATTTTGCAGCTAGAAATTGCAGTGTACCTTTACCACTGTTAAAATGTTTTGTAATAAGGTACCCACCCATGTTACCTCTAATCTATAATCAAACACAAACATATCATTACCGACAGACGGACAAATTAAGTATATAAAAACTAATCGCGTCCATCTGACAGGTATCAGATTATCGTTATTGGGTTCGTTACAAACAAAGAATCACAATTAGTGTCACTTTTTGCATGATGGCAGACATTCAGACAATCAAATTGTATTTGTATTATATAATACTACTAGAACGTCCGGTTTTGTTCGTAAATTACAGTTTACCAAGGTTAGAGAACATATATAGCGTTAGAGTAGTGATTATAGTACTTGGCTGCTGGATCGCGGGTCGTGAGTTCGATTGCTATTTTTACTACTAGCACGTGGAACTATTTTTGTGCAACACAGTACGCTTGTTTTTTTAAATTATATTCAGCGTAACATACGTACATTCATACTTGACAAAGAATCATAATGCAGATGCGTTGTCCCCTTTGAGGACTGAGATGGAATGCCTCGTCACTAGTAATAAAGGTTTCCGGAACCCTGCACTCACTAGACAAAATACAGCAACATTACTATTTTACGCTGGTATCCTGTTTGGGTGCGGTCCTACCCAGGGCAAGTTGACTCATTCATTCTGCTGCTTGAACCAAACTGCAGTGTTGCTTTATCGCTGTCAAAACTCACTGCTTACGGGTCTAGGTGTGTTACACATTATCAATGATGTATAGCATAATTTCGGAAAATTTGTCACTGAATTGGGAAGGAGACGAATGAGTGGCTCTGTTTTACGGGACTATAATATATTCTGCGCATTTGATATTGATATTTCCATGAATAAAATCGACAATGAAGTGTAAAGAAATCTTAAATTAAATACATATGTTTATATTAAAATTTACTGACAAAACCTGTTAGATTCTCCGTAGATCGGACTTAATAAAAAAATAAATCATTAAAAGCTGATGGTAGTTCAGGTTAAGTATAACATCAACAGGCAACAACTCGGGCGATAGAGTTTGGCGGAAATAGTTTTAATTAATGTGCAATATTCGAGTAAATATAATAAAATCATTATGATATATTATATGACATTTCGATGCACTTTGATGGGAACGTAGCTTTAAACGTTTCTTGTCAAGATTTATAATTAGAATAGATTTATATCTAACTAAGTCTTCAGATAAAAGTCTGGATATCTATACTTTTTTGTCGATTATCTTGAGTGAGAATAAGGAAGTAAAAATACTCCTAATTCTTATATAGTACCACATAAATAGAATCATGTATTTTTTTAACTTGAAAGATTTTTGCAATGTGGTGGGAATTTATTATACGGAGCGTAAGTGCCGTAGAAATTGACGAAGTAATTTATTACTTATTAACAAATTGTTTAACAAGAGGTTTTATTTTACTTAGTCAATATTTTACTTTGTTGCTAATTACGCTAACTCAGTAATTAAAAACAAAAACAGGCCGGAGGTAAAATGTAATACGGTCTTTATGAAATAAAAAAACTGCCTGTGTGAATGTGTCTTGACAACTGACAACAAACTAGCTGATACGTTCAAAAACAGAATACTGCTTTACGAAATGTACTTTTTAAAGCAAATAAACATTAAGAATCTGTGTAAAAGAAGAATAAAAACGTGATACAAAAAACAGATCCGATAGCATGAGCTCGTGATTTCACATATGAATTATAGTATCAAATGAATCTAAAATATCAAGCAGGCTGCTGTAAAAGTATTGCCGGTGTCCGTTTACAGCACAGCGCTGATTTAAAGCGCTTTAGTGATTTATCGCGATGCGTCATAGGCTGCTGACACTTGAGGCGTCGTAAATTCTTTACTAAAGAAGTGGTACAGTCGGTGAAGTAAATGTTTTGGAATAATTTAAGTTTATAGAATGTGTGATACTTCAACGCCAATTAAATATTGGTCTTGGCGCGTTCATAATTAAAACAATACTCTCTTATTAGTATTCCTCTGGTGCTGGATTTGAACCATCGCCTTACTCCTGGCTATTATCAGATGGTCAACGGCAAGATAAAATAAGCACAGGAAGTATTCGCACAAATATTGGAGCACAATTCCGTTCCTAAACCATTATAATATATATGAATCTCATGTTGAGGTGGAAATTCTGATGCAGTGTCTGAGAATTAGGACAAAAACACTTTATACATAGACTCTCAAACCAAAAATTGGTAATTAAAAACTGGTCAACGTATTCGGGAGGGTACTGTAGTTTTGTTTGTAGCTGCAGAATGAATGGGTCAGCTCAATCGGGCTATAATGCTGCTATGTTTCATCTTATGAGTGTAGGGATCCGGAGACCTTCATTACTGGTGACGAGGCATTCCATCTCAAGAGTAACAATGTATCTGCATTATGATCGTTACCCTTGTCAAGGGCGAATGTAGATGATATAGGCCGCAGGAATCACTTGCTATCGAGTGAACTCTGTGCTCGTTAGTTATTGTCAATGTTACGTCAATAGCCTAATGGTTTAGAGTCCGATCTGTGAAACTTCAATTCATAGGTCCGAATCCACCATTCGACTAATGTAGTAGAAGTAGTGAACCATCTCCTAGCACAAGCAATTTCAGCTTAGTTGGAGTGGTTACCCGGTATATTATTAATATTAAAAGTATTGCAAATATTCTTTTAAAAAAATGTAATATAAAAATATATTTATTAATCCATTGATGTCACCATCTGAGCCCTTGACATCTACTACCTACATCCTTAACAAAGATTAAAGGCCCAGATGTATTGCCAACTCCGAAAACTGTGATAAAATGCCAACCTGGTAATTAGATCTGTGTGTATATAATTACACGTAAAATGAAAATAATTAATGGCACTTAGTACGTATGGCATATACAGAAGAAGTTACTATACGATTAAAATTTTTTGGAAATCCGATTAGCTAAGCATAGGCAAAATAATTTAACAGAGCCGGCAACTATTTTAATTCGATTCCATCGACAATCGACATCGATTATTTAATGCAATGACAACTCAAATTAAAAGAAACCTAAATTTAATGTTCTCTAATTTAAAATCAGAAATTTTAAATGCTTAACATCTTCTGCCTATTGTTAACAACAACTCTTAGTATTTATACTTCTTTATGTATTTCCTCCCTTTTTTATCATTTGTATATTTCTTAATAAGTCTTCTGAAAATTGTGAAAATAAAATAAATATAGTAAATTATATAATACTATATAACAACGTTATTAATAAATTACTATCTATAGAATAGTATGTAGTTTTTTTTATATGATAGGTGGCAATCGGACAAGCGGCCCACCTGATTTGAAGTGATAGCCTATTATATTTCTTTATCGTTTATAATTGATAATATAAATATCTAGATGTTTCCGACAGAAACAGGTCCAGACGGTAATAATTAAGTACATCTGTATGTTCTCCAATCAAGCAACGCTGCGGTTTGTTTCTAGCTACAAAATGAATGCTGCTTTCACAGAATACTAGCGTAAAATAGCAGTATAATGCTGCTCGTGTTTCGTCTGCTGAGTGAAGGGATCCGGAGAACTTTAATACTGGTGACGAGACATTTCCATCTCTGTCCTCAAGGATGACAACGCATCTGCAAAATGACTCCTTGTCAAGGATGAATGAAGATGTCGTGGGCCGCGGGAATCACTTACCATCAGGTGAACCGTGCTCGTTTGTTACTGCCAATGTAATAAAAAAAATGGAGAAAAGATCGATTTTTTAGAGTCTTAATGTCTCGCTTTAATTCACAGAAATGAAATTGTTAATTACAAATATAACTGCTTATTTACTACGTGCACGGCGGTGACAGAAATCATAGTGACGAGAGCGTCAATAGTCTAATAATCGTTTAGGGTATGGTCTGCGAAACTTAAGGTCGCGGTTTAGCATCCACCATTTTTTCATTATTATTATTATGTGATTATCAATTTTATTAAAAATATTTAGTCATCATAATTTTTCCTACTACTTATATTAAACTTATTAAATATAAAACATGAATTTCACTTAAATTAATGTTGTCCCTTTATTTATATATATACATATTTAAGCTTTATTTAAATGTTATTTTTTAAACGGAAATCATGTATATAGGCGAATTTATTTACCTATCCATCTCTAACAGTCAACCTAACCTTAGGGAGATGTAGCGATTGATAGGTAGGTATTTTAAAATGAAACATTCATTTTAAAATAGCTAAATGAATTTATATCTAAAATTACGATAAAAATACTATTAAGTAAGTTATAAAATAAACAATATATGAGTTATTATATTTTTATATATTTTATTGTGGACATACAAAAATTATTAAAGTAAAAATATAATAAAATATAAAAAGACGCGACGTCAGACGCGGGCAAACTATTCTAATCCTTTGTTGTACATTATTCGTACGAAAGACGAAAAACTGTGTACTTATTTATAACTTTGAGACATGACAAGATTGGATTATGGTTGGCTTTTTTTTTATTGTTGATGGCCACTGTTAACCCGAGGGCTTGTACAGCTTCACCGGCTTGTAAGGTGGCCGAGCGTTTAGTGCACTCAGCCAAGACCTTAATTAATAGGTAATCAGCACAAGTTCCCGAGAGGGAGCCTCGGCTTGGACCGTTACCCCGTATGCGAAAGCGTGCCCGTGACTCGAGGGTGCCCGATAGGGCCGAACTTCGGCTCGGTCAGTTGCTTCTAACGGATTGAAATGAAGGTCGGATTCGAATTATGAGGTCACTGTTCAACATTAGATAGGTATTCAAATAAAAAAGTGCACCTTGAGGTATTCGTATGTCGATGATTATAGGCTGTTTTATTTATTTTCTCGTAAAGATATTTTATGCTACTACTTAAGAAAATGTTCTTTAACATTTTAGCGCTTCAAAGCGCTGTATGATTTATTATGCCTTCACAGTATACGCTGACACTTGCCCCGTAAGCCGCTGCCCGGCAGTTAATAATTAAAGCAAGTGACAGGTACAGTTAACGCTCGTAGGAAATGTGATAATATGTAAGAGAAATAATTCAATAGGTTCTAATTCACAGCTATATTATTATCGAATGTCAATGATATTATCGCAAAACGAGATTTGTAAGAGAGAAATGTATATATATTATATATATTTCGCATATACCATCACAAAGACCTCAATCACAAAGTAACTATCTAAAATACAAAATATTAAGGGTATTAAATAAAATAAGAATATTATAGTGATGATTAGTAGTAATATTAATTAAAAAATACTAAATAATACCTACTCACTTCATTAAAAGTTAGTAGTGATAGATTATTCAGTATTCAGAACTAAATAATCCTGATTATTGACCAATGCGTAACAAAAGCAAATTAATTAGTAATGAGGACATTATAAAAATATTCTCTCTCTCTACCACCTGACTCTAGCGCAGCGATTTTCGGTGTTAGAAAACAATAGATGTTTATTATCCAATAACTTGAAAGTAAACAAAAGGATGACTTCTTTAAATGTTTTATACTAACAATAGAATATGCAGATGTGTATTTCTCTTATTTATCCTGTGCGATTTAATTACAATTGATCGATAATTATGTTGTGTATGTGCGGCCTTAAATTTTTGGCCGGCAGTGTATATAAATGTATATATATTACATTGAGAGTACAAACGTGCACACAGTTCACCTAATGGCAAGTGATTCCTGCGGCCCATGACATCTACATTCATCCTTGATAAGGAATCATACTGCAAATGCGTTGTCACCCTTGAGGACTGAGATGGAATGCCTCGTCATTAGTAACGAAGGTCTCCGGATCGCTGCGCTCACCAGACGAAACAAAGCAACGTTATTCTGATATTTCACGCTGATGTTCTGTGGGGGCGTGGCCCTACCTCGATCCAGGTGACCTATTCATTCTGCAGCTAGAAACACGTCCGGTTTCTTTTTCTAAAATTAATGGTAGCTTTATGGATCAAATGTTTGGTACCTCAGTTATAAATTACGTTAATGAGTTGGAATAGATTTTTCGTCATCTGTCAGTTGTTGGAGTTTTGTTAACCGCATCGCTAGAGCAGGCATAAGTATATATTTGCTAAATTTTTTTATATATTTATTAAAACCTAAACTCTAATTACTTTAATTTGAGCTTTACTTTTCAGTTAAAATTGGGGAACTTTGGTTACAGAAGTATATTATATATTTTGAAGAGCCTTACTATTCTGAGACAGTCTGACATTTAGTTCGAACACAAATTCGACAAAACTCAAATAAAAAATGATTAATTAAACGTAATATAATCAAAAATGTCTTCCTGGCCGTTATCGACCAATACTTTCCGATAATTACCAGACGACATCAACTAAGCAGGATATGTTATGGAATTTAATCATCCGAGTAAACACAGAAGAATTGCCTCTCACTCCTCATCTCCTTTCTTATTTCCTTGGTATGCATGCAATAGGAGCAGAGAGAGGTCATTGACATACAACAAATCCAGAAACGGAAACCAAAAGTTTGTTATACATAAATGTTGCACCAATGGTAATCGAACACATGCTCCGCCACGCAGCAGCCGTTTGGTGTATAATGTGCAGTGTATAAGTAATCCAAATTTAAATTCGAATAATAGCAACACGGACGAAGTTTTATGTAATGATGATATCCTTCTAGTAGATTTCGAACGCGGCGATATATTCGGGTTTTTTTTAGATGACATCAAAATATGTACATAGAGGCACTCACTCGTCATTCCCTACCTTACTATGACGTAATGGAAGTGCAATAAGATAGGAGGAAGGTTCATATGTAGTGTCAGGGAGTCGGAGCACACTCACAACGCACTCTGAAAACAAAAAAATTGTGATGCAAAATTGTCCCTCGGCTGGGAATCGCGCAAGGATTCGTCGCGGACGTTGCGGGAGCCAAGTACTTTAATCATGACGTGACATATGATTAATATATTACTATGTATAAATATATATATATCATAAAATTTGAATATATAATGTATATCAAAGATTGATTTGTATAGTTTATTGACCGATTTCTTGATGATATCGTTATTTCCATTTGATTTATTGCAACTGTCGGAATTAAAAAGCCCAAAGGCGTGTGATTTAATATCAATATTAGAATGGCGTAAGGTTATCGTATCTATAAAAGTTTTTAGTTAATAAATATATTAACATATTTTAAACAGACACCCAAACAGACCTTTCTATAGAGCGGTCATCCATGGAATTGCGAAGACATATAGTTCACCTGATGGTAAGTGATTACTGTAAACCATCCAAAGATTCAGGATACACATGGATCTTTATTCACCAGATCCCTACACTCATCATATAAAACAAATTCACGCTGGTATTTTGCGGGCATATTACTTCCCCGATCGAGCCGACCCATTCATGTTCTCGCGGGGTCATCGTGTTTTTTGTTTGTATATGAGCTAATTTTTTTTTGATATATGCAAAGTAATACTAGTAATGCTGCATATGCTAAAAATATCCAAATCCATTCAAAAATGCCAGAAGTGTTTTTATTGTATCTAGGGTGACAAATGAGCACACTGTTTTCCTGATAATAAGTAAATTTTGTGGCCGATGACACCCATATTTAATTTCGTTGAGGAATCATAATTCAGGTGCATCGCTACTGGGATGGAATGCCTCGTCCCCATGAATAAAAAAAAAATCTAAGTTTCCCCACACTCACCAATCGAAACACAGTAATGTTATATTGGTATTTCAATCGTGGCTTCCCTAGTCAAGGTGACCCATTTTTTCAGTAGCAAGAGACAAACATGGCTCTATAATAGTTTAAAATAGTAGCCATACATAAAAATACAACCAAAATATAAGCCTTTGTATTAAGACGTCATTATTTGTTACTAGAAACTGAGAGGTAGTTTCTTGGTTCATACCAAAATACCACTCTGTTTCCAGATGCAGTGTTAAGTGTTAGTTTCTGCAGTGTCATGATGCTGTATAAATCGTATATTAACGAATAAAATACAATCGAGATGGATTCAAACATCGTCTATCTGGGGAAATAAAACTTTATAGATGTCTCGTTAGACAAGGTGTTAGTGGATTATATTTACAACGAGTCACGGACACGCTTTTTATAGCCTTGACTATTCATAATTGACTTATTATATTATATTATATGAAAACTAGCAAAGATTTAAAGATAAACACTTCTCAATATAAATTGAGCAATTTACTACATTTGTCTGTCAGGTTTCGTTTTTAATAAATTAGGAGATAATAAAGCATACAGATCATCTGATGGTGGAGTTGATCGTGATAAAAATGATGTGCCTTCATTTAATTTAATTTTAAAATCTTATGTAATTATTTTATTATGATTTTATTGATAGTGAAGAAAGTGTCAAGTGCAACCTTGTATTGGTCATTGCAGTGTGAGACGACCCTCAATAGATAGAGTTACGACCAAAAGTTGTAGAATCACATGACAGCTGGTTTCTAGATCGAACATGATTAGATGTAAGACCATGACGATACCGATTGCATTCCCTGTCTATTCCAATAACAATAAATCAGCTTGTTTTTTTCATAACCTCAACCCATCACTAGTCCAGTGCTAAAAATAGATCTTTACAAGCACTATTTTGACCGCGTACACTAGACACACCCGCGTGTCAGGGCGGTTCTCATCGCACACAGCTTCCGAGTGACCAGACAACAGGTGGCGTCCGTCAGAGGCTAGGTCTGCATACTTAAACCTCGGACGGACAGAAGACATCACCATCCATTCTCCACTCTGAAGAATCTTCCGATAGCTAGGGGACTGGCAGCAGACCGACACGCTCAGTGTATGAGCGCTTTGAGTAAGAATGAGAACCAAAACTACATAACCAGCTTACGGACCTCTCAATTACGTGAGGCCTGTGTCCAATGAAGCTGTAAGAGCCGCATAGGCTAACAGCATCAACATCAACAGAATCTTGGGAAGAAACTATTTTGATCCATCTGAATCCATAGATCCAAACATGGATTTTTAATAATAGTAACAGGAAATGGGCAATTAACCTGACGACAAGTGATCGCTGTGTCCATTAAATGGGCAATTAACCTGACGACAAGTGATCGCTGTGGTCCATGAAATGGGCAATTAAACAGACGACAAGTGATCGCTGTGGTCCATAAATGGGCAATATATCTGACGACAAGTGATCGCTATGGTCCATGAAATTTACATCCATCCTCTCATCTATCATCAACAAACGTTCAAGATGCGTTGTCACCCTTGAGGACTATTTTTTATTGAGGGTAACGCAGTTCTCCTGATGATAAGTGATACCCGTGACTGTAGGTGATGTGTGAATTGGCAGTGGTATAGCTACGCTGCACCTTGTTTTTAGCTGCAGAATTATTTATTTATTTTAAACTTCATGCACAAAGTACATGAATTACATAGGCGAACTTAATGCTAAAAGCATTTTCTACCAGTTGACCTGAGGGTGGTATTGAGAAGAAGTAGACATATAACATAAAAACGGGAAAAATAACAGTTACTCAATAAAATATAATATATATTTTTTAATAATATACTAAATATACTTAAAAATATATATGAATACAATAAATATATAGGATACCTAAATTAATATACTTTATAATATATAATACAATAAATAAATATATTATTATATATATAATACATACTTTATAACATGATGGTGTTATCAATCTGCTGATAGTTTATTCAGGATATACTCACGCGCCTTCCTTTTAAACACAAAACGATTCTCAGCCATTCTGACCCCAAGAGGTAGCTTAATAAAGGTGTTAATGTGTCAGCTCGAACGGGGGACCACGCCTTCATACCAGCGCAAAATAGCAGCACGATGCTGCTGTGTTTCCTCTGGTGAGTGCAGGGATCCGGAGACATATAATGACGAGGCATTCCATCTCAGTCCTCAAGAGTGACAACGCATCTGCTTCATGATTCCTTGTCAAGGATGAATCTAGTTGTCACGTATGTCACGTATTCTATAAACAAAGCGGGTGACGTCTCTAATAGCGGCGTATATAACAATCGTTTTTAAGTATTAGGAGTAATAAAGGAGCATAGATTTCATCTGCTGGTAAGTGATGTCAACAGACCGTTACATCTACCTTCCATCTATCTTCAACAAAGCTTCAAGATGTACTTTGTTATTGTCGTTGTCACCCTTAAAGACTAATATCTTCAATGTATGATGATGAAAAGTGAAGTGTGCGTGAACTTTAAGCTCGTTTCTCAGCCTTCAATTTAAAAATAAAAATACTGCGTTTCACAACCGAAATTACAAGAATTCAAAACACATAATACTGAATTAATATATTTATATCTGATGTAAGAAATGCTTTCACCGATCGTTACAATTAAGATCGTTAAAGATTTTATACAACGATTGAGCAATTCTTACTTCAAGCGATGACTCATCAATAGTAATGGGTCGTTATCGATATTGTAACATCGACAATAATTGGTTTTACTCCGCCCTTTATCTAGCAGCTCATGAGTTCTATTGCAATACCTTTCAACTGCATAAAATATATAACTGACCTCTTTTCTGAAGACAATAAAGAGGTAGAGCCACGTTGCAGTTTTCTCTTATCATAGCAAAGCTCATGGCATAGTTATCCGAAAACTTGACATTTACGTCCTTGGACCTGAATTCGATTCTCACAGACAATATTTGTCCATCATGGTAACCGTGTAGTCCCTTGCATTGGAAGCTTATTGCCCATAAAGTGTGTTGGACTAGGAAAGAGGAAAAGTCCCTTTGCGTTTGCGGCACTATTATAAATCGGTTATAAGTATCAGAAATGGCCGCGTGGTTAGTTGTATTAGACGAACGTTTTGGTTGTAAATATATAGCTTTTTTCTGAAATACGAAGATCATCTCGGCTGCGTATTCCAAGAGTAGTTTTGCATCTAATATATATAATGATAACAAATTTATATATCTAAAAAATATAAAGATTTCTTAATTCAAAAGCGTGTAATAATATTTAAAACTTCAACGATCATCTTGTACAGATGGGTACAAGTGGTGGTTAGTATCTGGCATCTGCGTCACAAGTTCTGGGTTCGATTCCCAGCCATGGAACGATATTTTTGTATCCAAATCTGTTGGTTTTCGTGTCTGGATGTATTGTATGTATGTCCCGTGATCCTGATACTGCATCTGGATGATTTAACATTTGCGTACCGGAGTCTCGATGACTAAGAATGAGTCATTTCATTAGAATCCTGAGAGGTCCTCAGACATCGCGTGTGCATTACGAATCTGTGTTGGTGGTAGGTGTTTATGGGCCCCTATCATCACTTACTGTAGTGTCGCATCTTAAACTTCCTCCAATCTCTTTGCACGTGGAACTCTCTCCCTCGGGCTAACAGCGAAATTAGAAAAAAACATTACATGGGAATAGGGAAGGGGAAGACGATTCAATGGCTTTATTTTTATTGGCATGCCTACGGCAGTTATCTGGCAATAACTAGAAGATATCGCCGTGGTCGAATCGACCAGGTGGATTCTATCGTTATCATGGAAAAATCGTCCAGTACATCATCGCTTTGGTATAGTTCTTTTCTGTTAACAGTCGTAACAGTGGTAGAGCTACGCTGCAATTTATTTCAAGCTGCAGAATTAATGGGTCAGCTCGACCACGCCTTTACAGAATACCGCCGTGACATAGCAGCATAATGCTGCTGTGTTGCATCTGGTAAGTGTAGGGATCCAGAGATCTATATTAATAACGACGAGGCATTCCATCTCAGTCCTCAAGGGTGACAACGCATCTGCATTATGATTCCTTGTCAAGGATGAATGTAGATGTCATGTGCCGCAGAAATCACTTACCATCAGGTGAACTGTGTCATCGTTTGGTACTTTCAATGTAACAAAAATAAACCTTTTCCTGTTATTTTTTTTTCCTTTTACTTCACAACAAAAGAGTTCCGTGAGAACTAAAGTTGTTCTCGGAACTTTGCAGTGTCGGCGGTACCACTAACTATCCGTGATTTGATACAATAAGTCGCGTGGGCATTAAGACAAATTAGCTTTGCTTGTTTATTATATACTACTTCAACAATATCAGAACTACGTGCAAGTTGATTCTATTTACAACATGAGTAAGTCCACGTTCTGAAGTTTTCAAAAATTTTCCTCCTCATCTCGATGGTTGGCAATCCAACACTGCCACGCACAGCTACTCTGCGGTGTCAGCTGTCGCGAGCGGTGTTTCCGAACCGATACGACTTAGGGACCTTTCACAAAGACCGGCAATGCATTTGCAACTCCTCCCGTGTTGCGTGTCTCGTGGGCGGTGATCACTTACGATCGGACGTGCTGCTTGCTTGTTTGTCACCTATTGTATAAAAAAAAATTGATACCAGTCATGGTTCCTATGTAACAATAAAGAGCATGTCAGCATTTTGTTGTCATGGCAGCCCATCACTAGTCCACTGGTAAGCCTAAGCGACCCCATAGACTGCGCACGGAGCTCGATCGACTTCCCACAGACTTGAATTACCACATGTAGTGGGGGTGGGGGGGCAATACTGCATTGTGCAATACGAGGTTGCCATTAGAGAATCTTTTATATATGGCCAGCCATTTGCTATTTTAGATTACTGATCCTTGGTTCGGATGGACACACCAAAATAATAAGGTATCCCATTTATTCCACTATACTTGTATTCGGATAGTTGTGTTGCTTTATTGTCAAGCCGATCCATTCATCCAACAGTTGATTCATATCTGCCGCGTGAATCTATATTTTCTAGGAATAAGGCTTCCGAGATATCTCAGATACAACTTGAATCATACTATGTGGTATGGTATTTTATTCTGGTTTTTGTGAAAGCTATCTACCCTGGCTAAGCCGTTGCATTTATTTTAAAGAATGCTAACGATGTTATTAACACTACTAATATTTCCACTAACCACTCCACTAAACCTTAATTTGTACTGAAATATAGTCAACAGCAATAGTTGAATGGAATTCAAACCTACGACCTTAAGTTCGTCCTAAACTAGTAGGCTACACTACAGCTTTATTCTTGTTTAATTCAATTCAATTCAATTAATTTATTATCGGATAACAGTGATCCATTAATACGTTCATACATTTAAATAAATTACAACACACATAGACAAAAACATAAAATAAACAAAGAAAATAAAACAAACAAAGAATAACAATAAACAATTAGGTCAGCTCCACTAAGATTATTAAAATTATTAAATGTCAAATATAGTTAAAATGTCAACTTAAAGCATTAATTACGTCCGCTTAGCTAGGCTATACTATATAGAAAAAAATATTGAAAATATAAGGAGATTAAGAAAATGAATAATATATGTCATACGTACGAAACTAAGACACATAGATGCATATACGTCTCTATTTCAATAAAAAAAAAATTATATTTTCGAATAAAAAAATAAATTATATAAAACAGACACTAATTTGATGTTGCAAGCAAAATTTCGTTATTTATAGTTAAACTAATATTATTTATGATGACCAACAAAATGTTACCATATAAGAATATGTAAAAATCGACTTAATAAAGTAATTGATCAAAAATGACAGCCAATTTTGATGGTTCCCATGTTGGTTCTACAATAACCGGTAAGCTTCTTAATTGAATTTAAATTGGGGCAATAAAATGTATAATCGATGTTGCGTTACGGTTTTTGGACACAATTACGCAAACGATGGACGAATCGGTAAAAGTTTATGGCCAATTAGACTTCAATGGCTTAGTCTGACACAGAGCAATGAAAACGCAGATAAGAATCAAAATTTTTTTTTATAGATTAAACAAATTAGCCGAATGCATGTAACGTTTTAATGGTATAATATCTGTCCTTGATTAATTAAAAAACCTGCGTCGCGTAGTTACCTGACTGACATCGAGGATCTTTGGTTCGGTTCCCAGCCGAAGATCAATATTTATGCATCACAAAGCGTAAATAAATCTTACTTTCCGCGAAAAGTAAAGTCGTAGGTTCGAATCCGCCATTGGAATTTTGTGGTTAACTATTAATTGAGCATTTAAGCTTAGTTGGAGTGGTTAATCGCTATGTTAGTAATCCGTAAAATTCTTTTAAAACAATTGATGGTTTTTGAGTCTGGGTGCATGGTATGGTATCTAGTGGGCCTGACACTATATCTAAAATATCCTCCGATCTCATTGCACATGCATTACATCGGAATAGGATGACGCTTGAGTATTAAAAATTTACTATTACTTAATAAAATTCAGCAATAAAACTCTAGACCCATCGATCCATAGTGGTTATTATTGGTTTAATAAAAGCAGAAGACAAATTAATATTCGATCGTAAGACAAGGGATTGGTTTGCGTTAATGGCATAAAGTACGGTCTGCGAAACTTAAGGTCGTAGGTTCGAATCTGCCATCAACCATGTCCTAGCACAAGTATCAGCTTAGTTGAAGATTAGCAAGGGTAATAGCACTGGTCGGAATCTTTTTTTAATAGCATTATATATATATATATATATTATATGGATATATATATATATATATATATATATATATATATATATATATATATATATATATATATATATATAAGACCAAGATGATAATAGTGATCACCACCTTTGAATGATAATATAAGATTAATATATAAACCTGTAATTATTATATTAACATATAATGACAGCGCAACATTTATTACGCATTAAAACTTCATTGGAAATATATAATTATTGTTTTTCATTCGCTTCTATTTCTTAATAAACTGCATGCGTCAATGGTCATACGCCATTTGGAATTTGAAGTTATCAGAAATTCAGACGGTTTTTTCTAGGCGTAAAAATTAAGAGGAATTTATATATGATTTATTTTACATTTTACATTTTATTGTCCATTAGATTACACTCGAATATGTTAACAATGAAGAGGTTTAATGATGAAAAAGAGAGCGAGCATTACGGTACATGAGCACAAGATAATCTTCTATGTCAATCTATATCTCGATATATAAGTAAGCAATATATCAGTTAATGTAAATACAGTGTATATAGTAGTTAATTAAATGGTAACATGGCAGGGTGAGAAAGAGAAGTAAAGAGACAAAAAGAGAACAACTTATATGTTCTCTCTTTTCTCTAACCAAATATAATTTTTCCGCCTTTTATGCGTCAAAACTTTTCTTTAAATTTTACTTACAGGTATATTGGTTATACCCAAATTTGCTTTGTTATTTTACGCGTATCACGCGTATCAGAAGAAATTTCAGTTTAAAATTGGCAAGTCGCATAGAGGAAAGAGAGAAAGATAAAACCTTACTTAGCAAGGCCAATTTTTCAAAGAGCGTTTTCGACACTCGGCTTTTGGATTTTTTATTCATTGTTAATCAGGGCTTGCCCTGGTGGTAGCGTCGTCGGAGTCATCGAGGGCGTACCTCGGTCTCCTTCGGACGCGGGGGATATTCGAGATGGGATTGTAAGTGACGGCACTCACAATTTGGGTGTGTGAAGGCAGAGTCGAGCTATTGTTAGGAAGCCAACTTCAGGTACTGAGCTATGGTCGGCAGCTCAAGATCTATGTGTAGATTTTCAGAACGCAAGAACCATGGCGCACCGGTGGCCTTGCGCATGAAGCGATTTTGGATTACGTGAACTTGGCGACTGAGACGCATGCGCATAGTTGGGGCCAACGGGTGGGATGCACGCTTTGTAAAGTGTAGTTTTATTACGCAGGGAATGGCTGTTACAAAGCAGTTTATTTTGTAGCGGATTTCAACAAAGAAGATACTTTAATAGAAGGATACAATATATTTATATATTTATATATATATATATATATATATATATATAAACTTTTTTATATCAAGGTATTCACGTTATTTATATGATATTATTGCATTTGTATTTGTTTTAAACCTAAGAAAAGAATTTTAATCAAAAAATAATTTTGCTAATGAAGTACTACCTACCTTTTAAGTAACCTCCTTAAAGAGATTTATTTATGGCTTGAATTCCACAGAGTCTAGGCTGTGTAAATTATAAAACAATGTTAGCATATATGCGCCTACGCACATTTAAATATCCTAGATTTAAGAATTTGCCGTATCGAGAATTTGACAAAATTTTATTACTTTTGTTTACTTTAATAGTAACAATAAAATAAAAATTTACCTCCTAATCAAGTAGCGTATGGCTACAATGGGTTATCGTCATTATCACCATATCAGCCCATCACTAGTCCACTGCGGAATATGGACCTTCTCCACAGATTGCCACTATCATTTATCGACTTAGCGCAGACTTGCATGGGTCGTCCATCTAGTGGGGGTCTTCCTACGCTGCGTTGGCCAATACGAGGTTGCCACTCGGGAACCTTTCTTCGTCTTTTATTCTGTTTCTTTGTAACTTCAGCTTATTGGTACTTTGCGTTTTCGGTTACTTTAGTACTTCTCCGGATATCCACGTGTTATACACAAAGAGAGAAAGTTTGAGTTTCCTCATATGGCTAGCAGCATTGAAGGACCAAGTCTTAGATCCGTAGGTAATCACTGAATAAAGTTTTATATCTTTAAGTATTAAGGTTAATTCGGCGATAAAATGCCGCAGTTTTCCGAACGCTGCCCATCCGAATTGAATCTGACGATTGACCTTTGGAAAGTTGGATTTACCTAACCGGACTTTGGTCATAAGTAAACACACTAGTCAAAAATTTGAGTGCAGTGGTTCCAACAACCGGTATAGGTGTGACATGAACGTTGGACAAGCTCTTCGGCCTGGCATGTTCAACTTAAGACCTTTTTTTTTTGGGTGTTAGTGTTGCTGTTGGTCCAGAGATCCTTACGGCTTTATCTAATTAGACTCGTGAGTGGGAGGCCCGCTGAGTAGGGAGACAACGACGATGCTGCGCAGCTGGCGCGGATTCTGCTGCTGCACCACCGCTGTACTCCGACCCCTGTGGATCAAAAACGTCGACGACAACAGAGGGGGGCAATAATACAATCCAAGGGCCCCTAATAAGGAGGTACGAAACCTCGACTAGGATCGCTATCTAAAGGGAGGAAATTTAAGACCTACCCTTTGGGAGACACTATTGAGGTCATTGAGCATATTTCTAAAGTCATTCAGCGATTCCACCATCATCATTATATCATCGTCATCGGTGATATAGTTACCAATGATGTTACTATCGTATCCCTTCCAGTCCACCAGTTTGAAAACATCTTCCAGTGCAGAGGTGAAGAGTTTCGAGAGATGGTAGGATAGAAAAAAAAGCTTTTATCGTAAATTGTAATTTATCAAATAAAGTATACTATATAGTATACTTCTAGTTGTATATAACTTAATTGGACATTAAATTTTATCGATATGGTTTTAACAAATTTCAAGATCCCATCGCTTTAAGTGGGTAATTTCGTTAAATTTTATTTGCTACGGAGTTTTCGGAAAATACTCTCTCTGTTCTTGTTCATTTGCCTGTAAAGAATTACCTTTTTGGTAAATTAACTGTTTCATTGCCTTTTTGTTAAGGTCTCAATGGGATTGTGTATAAATTGAGTTTATTAAATTCCATTTTTGAATTGGTAGGGTTGATTAAGAAATTATTATCTGGTTTATTGTATCATAACAGTAAATACTAATTCTTGTTTCATTCGATGGTAATTGTTTTAAATTGAATTGTTCTAATTATATATTGTACGTGTTCTATTTACTAACATTTTGAAAAGAAGGCTTAACTTTTTCGTAGCATCTTAACTACAATATATAAAAATATTAGAGATAACAAACGAAGACGCAATTCACCTTATGAAGAGTTATGAGAATTTTAACACCGTTTAATTAGTACACGTCACGAGATGTGGTTAGATTTTATAATCTTTAGTATAACATTTACGATGTAATAATAAATAGGGATACATCTGCATATCCGTACTTACTAGACTTGTCTCAAGGTTTTTATATCGTCAACAACTTACCCTGCCGGCCAAAAGTTTAAGACCGCACATATGATTTTTGATGAAAAATCAGTTTAGCTAATATATAGCGTTATTTTGCATGGACTGTTAATATTTCTTTACGCTTAAGTATAATGTTTGTCCTTAATGTTCTATTAGACGATTAAACAGATTAATTAAACATTTAATATTTTATTGGAGTTTTACTTTATTTTCCTACTTTAAGTAAGGTGGTCTTAAACTTTTGGCCGGCAGTGTATGTTGAGAGAATCTTACAACATTTGCTGTTCATTTTTCTATTATGAAAGGCAAACGAACACATAGGTAGCTCACTTAGATTAATGCAAACCATTACATCCCTCCCAAATATTTTTTTTTCTTATTCGTGATTCTTTGAGGACTGAGATTTAAAAGGTTTACCTCCTGTAATTGAGCCCTCGATTCGAAAGCATATAGCGATAAACAATACTCTTCTTTAATATCAATATTCGCTGTGGACATCGTCCTTCTTAGGTTGAGCCAACCCATTTATGTTACAGTCAGAAATTAGCTGTACAGATGTTGTACAGTTATTAAAAATCAATTTAGTTATATTTTTTTGTAATTTTTTATTTTATAAAGCGCACAATGGTGGATTGTCAACCATCGACATGAAGAGGATGAAATGTTGAATTCTGTGTTACTTAATAATATTATTTTTATCGTTTTTGGTAGATTTTTGTATACGTGTATGTCTTATTGCGTCTTTTGGTTGGTTGATTCGCAAAAAAACAGGCCATCGCTAATTATCGTAATTAGTGCCGTCGAACCGCTAAACTAATTTAGTTTTACGAGTATATAAAATTTTACAACTCCAACCAGGGCGTCACGAGCGGGAAAAGGTTTATAATCTCGGATTGTTCTTATTTTGAGAAATAAAATCAAATGGCTTATTCTTTTCCAATTATGCCCTCAATTTTTTAATAATTAATATAACAAATTGTAAGAATTAATTAAATTCTATATGATTTTATATATAATGTACTATGAATGGGTCAGCTCAACCCCTACCGCCCTAACAGAATATCACCATCTTAAAATAGCAGCGTAACCCTTTTATGTTTCGTCTGGTGCGTATAGTGAGGCATTCCGTCTCAGTTGTGAAGGGTGACAACGCATCTGCATTATGTTTCCTTGTCCAGGTTAAATGTAGATGTCATGAGGCCGCAGGTGAACTGTGAGTTTGTTAATCTCGATGTAAAAGTACAAAAAGTAGAGGACGTTGAGACGCGACAATAATGAGCTGAAACGTGCGTTATGATTGACATGTGGAATATCTCGTTACCTGTAGTCAGGTCACCAGACCTTAGGGAAATATCAAATGAACTGAGAAAGCAGTGTCAGTGAAAAAGCTTTTTAAGTCTGGTATTAAGTGAGGGCGTGGTTATTTGCAAGTCTTCATATTGTGAACTGTTTCGTAGAACGGATCGAAAAGTACTAATTAAAAGCTAACTTAACGCAAAGAGTTATCTACTTAATCCGGATTTTAGACAACCCAGACATTGGTTGCAAGGCTGTAACACACTCCAATTGACGCCTAACGCAATAGCCTTAGAGGTTCGGGTTCGTCATTCGACTATTACCGTGAACTATCTCTTTGTTCAAAGGTGGGGAATCGGCGTAACCCTTCGGCGGGGTGAAACGCTTGCACACACTACTGAAGTTCCAACAGTGTTGGGTTCTTCTTGTTGAATAATAGCCGCTCCTTGTTGATGGAGTGGAGATATAGCACAAGTTTTATTTAAACTTAGTTGGAGTGGTTATTTTCCCAAGTTAGTATCCTTAATGGCATTGCTGGCACTCTATAAAAAAAGTTAAGATTAAACTCGATAAAATCTTTAAATTTAATTTTATTCGAGTAAGAAAAATATGTTTAATGTATAAATAAGAATGAAATCAGTTCGTAATGTAACAATAAACAAAAAAAGGGTTAATAGCACCATTTTATTGCTGTGTTGTCGTTTTAAAAAATAAAATTGTGCGCAAATACGCAATTTTTTTTATGGTATGTCAATTAATGTGGCTTAACATTAATCGTTTTATTTTATATTTTTTTGAATCGCTGTCCATACATTATTTTTTAAGCCTCAATAACCTAATGGTTTTGGGTACGGTCTGCGAAATTTAAGGTCGTAGGTCGAATCGAATATGACTTGTGTGTTGCGCTAGGTTCGATTCCCAGCCGGAGTGAAAACAGCATTTGTTAGATGTGGATTGTTATCAATAAAATATTAATTTCAGCAGTAGAGACACGCTACAGCTAGAATCTAGCTGCAATCCCAATGGGTCGGCTTGACCGGGGAAGGACCATGGCCTCATAGAATACCCTTGTTTTAGTGTCATATCCTTTGTTTCGTATTATACTCAAAAAGCCAATTAAAGGAAACGAATTGCACCATCTCAGTTCTAAGAGGCGTCAACGCATGCACATTTTGAATGTTTGTCGGTGATGAATTTTGTATTCAGGGGCCGCAGCTATCATTAATCATCAGCCGAACTGTGTTTGCCGCGACCTAATATTAAAAAAAAAATATTCCGAGACACTAACGCTTCCGCTTTTATTATGGCTGGCAAACGTACTTGACTGAAACTCGACGACTATATCCATCAACGATAAGGAATCATAATACAGCTGCGTCGTCACCCACGAGGACTACGATGGAATGCCTCGTCACCAGTAATAAAGGTCTCCGGATCCCTTCACTCACCAGACGAAACACGACAGCGTTATGCTGCTATTTCACATTCTGTGAGGGCTTGGTCCTACCCCGGTCGAGCTGACCTATTCATTCTGCAGTTAGAAACAAACTGCAGTGTAGCTCTACCACTGTTAAAAATGTAAACTAAACGACAACTATTTTTATCTGAAATGGCCTGTAAATTATAAATATAAAATGTGTTAGAATCACGTGACTTACCGTTACGTCAGTGACAACTAGGTCACGCTATTAAAAAAATAATAATAATAAGCCATGGTAGATCAGTTGTCTGGAAGTTTAATTTCACGGTACGCAATCAAATCGAGTTCGATACCCGATGCCGGCATCCATGAAATTGTTAAAAGAAATTTCAAGTCTTCATTTACACTTCATTTGAAGGGAAACATTGTTAGGAAACCTGAATGTACGAAATAATTTAAATAGTGTTTGGAAAACTCACGTAACTTACTAATCCACAGAAGGATTTTGCTTATATATATATGCAAAATCTATATCCAGATGATATGTTCCAGAATGTATTAAGATTTATGTTTTTTGAAGTTGAAACCATCAAAACAGTCGATAGACTCGTCGTAATAATGTGTCATTAGAATTACGTAGAGCGCTGTTAATAACACATTAGTACACAGTCTCCTGGCCAGAAGACAATAGTAGAGCTACACTGCAGTTTGTTTCAAGCTGCAGAATGAATAGGTCAGCTCGACCGGGGTATGTCCACGCCCTCACAGAATACCAGCGTGAAGCAGCAGCATGATGCTGCTGTATTTCGTTTGGTGAGTGTAGGCATCCGGAGACCTTTATTACTGGTACCTTGAGGACTGAAATGGGTGAGGCATTCCATCTGCATTATAATTCCTTGTCAAAGATGTGTCATGGGCCGCAGGAACCATTGACCATCAGGTGAACTGTGTGCTCCATGTAGGCACAGAAGGTAATGAGAGAGCGGAAATATATGTATATATATATATATATATATATATATATATAGATAGTATATATATTATATATATATATATATATATACAGTTGATCTCGAATAATATACCGTTGTTAGATGCTAATGACAGTATTATTTCGGCCGACCAAAACGAATGTTCTAATTTCAAAAAGAAAATGTACATGAAAAGTCTGGTCAAAAATAGCCGAAGTAATAAAGAATACTTAAAAAAAAGTACACCGAGATTAACGCATTTGCAAATAAAGACAAAAAAAACTATTATAATAGTGTGGCAATGTTTTTTGTTTTTATGTAATGACTTTTTTGCTTTCATCAATTATTCTGTTAGCCAAGTGAGACTTATCCTTCATTGTGTTCCCGACTGATGGTGTTCCGCGTTTGAATCTTTCTCCGATGTTGTTCCTCATCAAGCCAGGGAAGGGGCGACGAGTATGAATACAGTATTAAAAACAAATTTAGAGTATATTGTAAAGTCATGTTGAAGCGTCAGTAGCCTAATGCTTTAGGATACGGTTCGCAAATTTGGGGTTGTAGGTACAAATCCGCCATTCGACTATTGTCGTGTAAAACATCTATCGTAGTTGAAGTGATTAATCGGAATGTTAGTAATTTTATTAGCACTGATAGTATTCTTTTCTTTTAAAAAAAAACTACCTTGTAACTGCAGCATGAGTCTAGATCTATATCGGTTAATGACCGCGCTCTTACGGAACAGTGTTAATACAGCATACGAAACACAGCGATGTTATGATCAGTGAAGACAACGCAAGTGCTTATTAAATCTTTGGTTGAGGGTCGATGTTCATTATAACATTTATCACTTATCGTAGTTAGTGTAATAAAAAAAATCTTTAAGGGCATCATAAAATATTACCTTAAATATCGACAAAACAAATATTCTTTAGCCTTTTCGACTTTAGAGAAATCATTAAATACCAAAAAAATATATTTTACAAGGGTTAATATATTTTGATAAAACTAAACGTTTCTTTTTTTTTTGTAAAAGTCAAGCTACATTAAAAAACTACGCTACGAGACGGCCCGCTCGACCAGGGATGGACTAAGATTTTTAATAACGTATAACTTAGTGCTAAAATATATAACACCTCGGTGTTAGTGTAACCGATGGTTTACTTATTGCTGATGAGTCATTCCTTCTTAGTACTTAGTGTATCTCTTTTTAAATTATCGCCTTCTATCCTGTAGCCTCAGGCTAATTGACTAGGGATGCCTTAGGTCTAGCCTATTAGCGTTGCATTTCTAATATGACGTCTAAAAGAGGCCATCCGGTTAGTGGACGATCGAGGTTTCCCAGCTTTGATTGTCCACTAAAGTGAACTTGGGCGGCGACACGGTGTGGTTTTGTTTCATTGTAGTGGTGTGGGTGTTGAGGCGCTACCTTATTTTTATTACATTGAGAGTTACAAACAAACACACAGTTCACCTGTTAAGTGATTCCTTCGGCACACGACATCTACATTCATCTTTGACAAGGAATCATGATGCAGATGCATTGTCACCCTTGAGGACAGAGATGGAATGCCTCGGCACCAGTAATAAAGGTCTCCGGATCCCTTCACTCACCAGACGAAACACAGCAACGTTATGCTGATTTTTCACGACGGTATTCTGTGAGGGCGTAGTCCTACCCCAGTCTAGCTGTCCCGTTCATTCTGCAGTTAGAAACAAACTGCAGTGTAGCTCTACCACTGTTAAATAAAAAAAACCTACCCTGAGACGTGCGTCAGACTTATTAGGGTGGCCACCGATTAGGGAATAAAAGTCCCATATAACCACATCTTTTAAAGGTAGGATATTTCCCCCTCCCTCTGATGTCAAAAAACATGTCATGCGCCGTTGTTGTCGTATCATGGGAGTTGTGTGCTCGTTTTTGTATTACAAAAAGGCTAATCGTAAAAACTTTATCTTGACCTGTTTTAATAACGGGGTAAAAAGATGTCCTAATTCATTGGTTCCCCTTTTATTGCGGTACTGCTTCCCAATGGGCATTGGAGACTGCCATTTGGGCGGTAGCGAGAACAGTGGCATATAAATGGATAAAAGGGGAATATATTAGGTATGGATAATGTGCAATATAATATTTAAATATTTTGTATAACTAACTATTACAGAAGACTGTTGTATATTTTATTTCTTATGAAAGTCAAAAGAAAGGTTGACAAACTGTGCACTAGTGAGTTGAGCAGTGATTAAATGACTATTATTTATATTGGTATTTAATAAAGTAAAATAATAAACATAGATCCTGCTGCTGGACCTACGTCTTCTCTCCAGAGAGAATAAATATTAAAGCGTAGTCCAAGATGAGGCTCCAATGCAAATTTCACATGTCATGAAATATATATTTTGGCAGGTTTTCTCCCGGTGTTTTTCAGCACTTAAAACTGCAAATTGATGAAAGCGATTACGGCACCAGGAATCGAACTGGGTTTGTCCGGGTACCGTAAAAATAAAAAGCAAGTACTTGCACTGAGTTACCACAGCTTTATAATATTTTTTTCAACTAATCTATATTGAGGGAAGCGTAGTTACTGGTTATCGTTAAATGGCGTATGTATGAATACGCAGGTAACGGTACGAATCGCAGCCGAGCAAATTGGATTTTTAGGAACTTTGGATTTTAAACAGGAATTTAACGTAATTCTCAGCATTTTCATTTCAACGGATATATATGTATTTGATATGCATTCGAATCGACCCTGGAATCATATTATATAGATATTATATCTTAAACGGAAATTCAAAGAACATGCGAAGTATAGAATAGAGATAACTTTTGGTTGATTATGAATGTTAATTTTAGTTTTTTTTTATTATTATTGTGCTAGTGCTATTGTTAATTAAAATATTTGTAAATATTTAGATAAGTAAAAAATGTCAGTCTCTTACGTCTCTCTAGTCTAGAGATTAAACAGTTAGTCTCTAACTCTAATATTTTTTTTACTTTACTTTACTGTTTCCGGTATAAATTCAACGGTTTTCAGTTCAAATCTTTGTTTCTATATACTTTATTTATCTACTCCAAAAAAACATATCTTTTATATTTCACTTGTTATGGAAAATATGAGAAAAAATTAAAAAAAAGATCTATTTTTTTCTTTTCTAACCACTTCCCATTAACATTACGGTTGGCGCTTTTCTATTTTATATGCTTTTAATCGATGTTTTTCGTCAATTGTATATATATCCTATCATTCGTCATTCGCTTTCCACCACCCGTAAAAAAAAAACCACGGTAAATTATTAGCTTCGCGCTTCTGTTTTTTCTGATGAGTACATGGAAGTATGGACCTTACTATTGGTGAATTATCGAGGAAGACTGTAGGGGTATCCAAACTAGCAGGAATCACTTACCATCAGAGGAATTGTACTATATTATTCATGGCACAAATGAGCCCGAATTTCTCCTGATAATAAATAATAGCTGTGGTCCATGTAATTTTTGCGCAACCGTCTATATTTGCTGCATAGTAGGCTTTTTTGGATTGCTTGTATTACACATTTAAATTTAATTTTTCTATGTATTTACTCCTCATAAACCTTCTTTTTATATCAATGATGAGTATAAAAACTTTAATGCATGCTATAAACTAGACGTGACCGTTATAGTAAAACAGAAGTGGTAAACAGTACATTAAAAATCAATGGACTGACAAATCAACATCACTTATCGATGGTGCATCTTTACTTTAATGTATACATATTTAAATTTAATTTACTTTGATTTTAGTGTCACATACATATTTATAAATAATTTATAACGCTGAGATTCACTGTCAATTTTTCCTAAATATATGCACTCATTTAAATATATCACGAATATTTCTATTAATGTCGAAACTGATGGTTTTATTATATCTGGTATTTTTACCGATCATATTGGTTGATAATAATCTGTTATTACAGAATTTTTATTTTCTGCTCCAAATTCCAACGTTTGCTTTTTGATGAATATCTTTTGAAGTTATTACTGGCGGATATTTGATGCCAATAACTCTTCTTTGTTGTATTTATTTAAACTTAAAGAACTAAACTTAGTTGAATAAAAAAAAATCAACAACATCTCAACTAAGACCTTTTTTATTTTATAATATTAACAAGCAGTTATTATAATCATTTTATTAACACTATTGCCATCTAGTAAACGAGTTTTATTTAATTTTATGGGAATAATTTTTGTATATTTAACTTCGTAATTTTTTTATGAATATTTCGTTTTCCTGTATCTCTATGGTTATCTGATAATTCTGAGTAATTGAGACCAATTAGAATAAGGTCAGATTGCTGTGGAAATAAAAAATGAAATTACCTTTTAAGAATTGATGAGATGTATACGAACTTTTTGATATCTCAAAGGTATTTGACACTGAATAAAAAAAAAACACTGGCACACACTAAAGAGTACCGTTCACTAATAAATTCGAGTTGACGAAAAAATTTTCGAAGTTACGCGCGGGAAAGTCAGACAGAGACCGCGTGCGTTCGAAGCAAGCTCCCAGCATCCACTAACGTTTCAAAACGGAATGGACCGACATCACTCCGGTTGCATTTATTTTATTACAAGCCTAGTATCATTCAACACTTCAATGTCCATCACATCCTTTATATAATAGTTATAAAATACGCCAGCTGGAAAACTAATAAAGCATTATCGAAATTTTGACATTTGGTACATGAGTTCAGAAATTTCTATATATTACTAGGGTATTGCACGATTGGACTTTTTATAGGTGTAACATTACGCCTTTTCTGGAGGTGGTTTTCACTAAAATGTTGTGATGAAAGCATACAGTCGATCTTGTCGGGGAAGTTTTTTATAAGTGAAACTGGACAGTAACTTAATTGTGTTTCGCTATTGACATACTGTTTTGAACGAGACTGGATTGAGGTGAATTATATTATTAACTTGCTGTGTTATTGTGAAATATTTATTTACTTTTCGGTGAACACTGATGTGTTATTGGATTGGTACGACACTGCTTTATTTGATAATTAAGAGTTCTTCACTGTTATGGGAATATATTTATTACTATTAACCCGGCCCTGCATAATCTGTAATTTATTTAATTATTTACGATGGTTGATTTATTTTTATCTCTGACAATTGTAGTAATAATTTTGGTAAATATGTAAAACGTCAACTATCCCTTCGGTAGTTTTGAACATTAGGACTTAGAAATCAATAGATATATTTATCGGTCCAGTCTCCCTTTAAAATCTTGTTACACTTATTTAAAAAAACTACAATATAATATATATGTAAAATATATATATTACAAAAGCGCTCAGAATCGTTAATTTTTTTTAATGAAATCAGTTCAAAAACATAGAGTTATATGTTTTTGTACATTAAGTTGTACAAAAACATACAAACATGTAAAAATGTTGTTGTACAGTAAGTTTTTGTAATATAGAAGAGATTTTTAGGAGGATGTACAAGCTTACAGAGTTTTAAGATATTATTTTTATTATATTGACGGTGCGGACAAAAACGAACACACAGTTCATCTGATGGTATGTGATTCCTTTGATAACTCGCACATTCATTCTCAATAACGAGAGATATTCTTAAGAACTTATCGTGGCTATATTTTCGCCACCATTATAGTGCCATATGATTATTAAGTTATGATCGTTTCCGACCACGACATATCATCTTATTGTTACCATGTGATGTAAGCTATACATGAGGCTATAATGCCGTAGGTATTAGCGCTACAAAATGTTGCTAACTTGTCTTAATACACTAGGCCGAAATAATACAAGTGCAACAAGATAAAAGCAAGGTTGAAATATATTGAAATGTTTTTTAATTATAATATGTGTAAAGCAAGATTTCAAAACTAACGAGTTTTTACTTTGTTTTAAAGTATTCTAGCAGTGCTTTGATATTACTATTTCGATTAACCTATGATTAAGTACTTGTGATAGGAGACGATTCATGACAGCAGTCGAATGGCGGATTCGAACCTACGGCTATAAGTTTTCGTGGACCGTACACCGAGTCGTTAAACTTGATTGAAAAGAACCTTTTGTGCACAATGTATTTGAAATTTACAAGTCGATAAAGATTGTACACTGCCATAAACAAACTAGCGAGATTTGGAAGTGCAATTAAGACTTGTGTTTTAATGAAGGATGTAAATGTCATGGATTTTGACAAGCGGTGATTTGATGTGCTAGACGACACTAATATCGACAGTTTAATGTCTATGAAGTTGAACTCTAAAATAAATCAAAGCTTTTATTGCCTATATTCGACATACAACTTTAGCGATCATTGGTTCTTACCACATTAATGTCCCGTTTATTAGTGAATTGTCTTTGATTGCTGTTTATTAAGGAGATGTTATATTTAATTTATTGTAATCATTTCGTAACTATCCATATTTGTATTTTCGTAAGATGTAAAAAAAGTTACATAACTCACTATAGCTTTAGAATATTGCTTAGGGTTTATTACTGAGTTATCTTTTGATAATTTTGTCTTTTCTTTTTTTGTAATATTAAATGTGACACACTGACATACAGTTCATCCGATGGCAAGTAACGGACCACCCTACAGACCATCATATCAGCTATATGCTATAATTTTTTTTCTAATTCTAGGGTTCAAATCTCAAGTAGCAATCTTGTACAAGTGAACGCAGTATACCACTTTCCGGAACTGGGGTGGTGAATGGACTCCAAATATACAAAACTGCGCGGTAGGTCTTTGTTTTCCGGTAGAATAAAAATGTGACGAGGTAAAGCAGACTGATTCTAATCCGAAGGCCGTCTTACACATTACTTACACATTATCTCAACAATGGGTAGATTAGGTAAATTTTGTTAACCATTAGAAATCGTCATTCAATCAATATCATAATCATATTTGTATCATCATCATCATCAAAAAAAAATTCTATATCTTTTTTCAATTTGCATTATTGATTTATTAAAGTTGATATAAAAACGTAGCGAAGTGATAACGGAGTCGTGTTTTATGGTGCTCCAGGCACTTTGTGCACGTTGATGTCTTTTATATGAAACAAGTCGTAGCCGTACTGTCGTTACTGATAAACGTCGGGGCGCGTACCTTATTAAATAAATATATAAAGTAGACTAATATAGTCGACATCTTTAATTTATTAAAGCTTTGATTAATAAAAAATATGATGCTGAAGGTTTTGTCTCGCTTCAACAGCTATTTCTCCTTCCTTCGCATGAGTTTATTTACTATCATTACCACGCTGTATTATTGCAGTACGCATTCCACCTGAAAGTTGGCTCGATGATTAGTAGATGGATTGGCTGTAGTCCATGATAGTAACATTAATTATCGATAAGGAATCTTAACACGAATAACTAAAGAACTAAAAGTAATACATTAGCGCAAATATGCCATGCGTAGTTACCAGTGATAAGTCCAGTAGTAGTCTCTTTCACTCATCAGACTCAACAGTAGCGGTAAGGTACCTCAATATTCCGTGATTGATTGACCACAGCCGAGCTAGCCTAACCATAACCAATTTAATTTAGGCTTTGCCACGTAAAAATACATATAAATATTCGTATTGCTATCATTGGCCTGCGGATAGAATAAATTCTGTCTATAAATTAATTTTATAACTAGTTTAAACTTGGTGCATCTCAATTGAGATTAAAGCTTATCAAAAAAATGTATCGGTTCCGTCGAAAAGCATAAATTGTTTAACAGTCTTTCCATGTTATCACATGCTACGGCCTATTTCATCCTGACTCGTTTACGATGATGGTTCCGAGAGTCTCTACGCTACAGTAATTATTTACTATTAAGTTAATTGTGGGGTTTTGTCATTACGATTTTTAATAAGGTCAACCTATTCTGACACTATTAATTACCACATAATTATTTTTTTTATTTAATCAAAATATATTTAAAATAATGGTAAATTATATAAAAGGATAAATTTGCTTTGAAATTCCTTAATGTCCACCGTAGTATTCCTAGCCATTCATCACTGATAAAGATCGTGATGTAAGACTGAATTTGCGAAATAAAAGACGTGTGGGACCATCGCCTAGACCGCGTTAGGTCAACGACTTCGAATCCCGATGTCAACTGACTCGTTTGAAAGATAGTTTTGCTAAAATGTCGGCTTACAAAGTTCAAAAAAAGACCATTGGCGCAGTCTGAGCCAACATCAGAGCGGTTAAGCCTGCTCAAAATGGACAGCAAACGGTTCGGTGTCCTCGTTCATTAAAATCGTTGATATTTGATATGTTTGTGGAGATACGTGATATGGAAGTGTAAGGTACTTTTTTCTACCGACTGTACTCTATGTGTACTTAAATGTAAAATAAGAAGATTAGAACTCATCTCAGTTTCGCCAAGAGCTTTTATATACCTTTTATGATTTTAATAGCAATTACTCGGACATAGTTATACATTTTTGTTTTCATGTTTTACTAATTCAAGCCTATTCATATATATATATATATATATATATATATAAATATATATATATATATATATATATATATATATATATATATATATATATATATATATATAAATATATATATATATACATATGCAGGTAGTAGCACCCCTAGGGGGTTATGTTTTTATTTGTAAACTAGGCGATGAACCATAAAAGGTTGGTAATCTACGATATAGACAGTTCGTGGGAATTCTTTCGATCTTGTTCCTTACTATATTATCCTATCTGTCGACTCTCCCGGCATCCGCATATATAGTATGGATTTTCTCACGCCACGATCGCACGACCTATAATGAAAACTTGCAAAAACAATAGTAATTCAACAGTAATAGAGCTACGCTTAAGTTTGTTTATAGTTTCAGTATGAATGGCTCGACCGGGGTAGGATCACGCCTTCGGAGAATTCCAGCGTAAAACAGCAGCATAATGCTGATGTGTTTCATCTGGTGAGTGTAGGGATCCGAAGATTCTTATTTTTATTTCTTTTATTACTACTGGTGAAGAGACATTCCATCTGAGTCCTTAATGTTGACAACGCATCTACATTATGATTCCTTGTCAAGGATGAATATAGATGTCATGGGTCGCAGGAATCACTTACTATCATGTGAACTGTGTGCTCGTTAGTTACTTTCAATGTAATAAAAAAATACAAATTTTGAAGGAAAACCATTTTATTTCTGCTGAATTGTTCAGGGTAAGATGGTTTGGAGGTACCATTATTGATATGGGTGAAATATTTTATTTATATTTTTATTTATTTCTGTACAATGCAACAGGGACATACTGTTAGGTATGAATATGTATCCTTAGTTAGTAGTACCTTTAGGAAGGCTGAAAGTGTTATTGGGTTACTAGACCTGTAATATAAATCACCAGATCCTCACTCTCTTGTAAAATTACAACAAAATACAAGAATAAGGAAGAAGCTAAGAATGAATAATACTTTTACAATTAAATCTAGTGCCTTCTTTATTGATTACTGATGCATATAATGGGTCGGGAAAAAAGTTATTAAATATTTTATATATAATTTCAAAATATTTTTTCATCATAGTTAATTTATATTTGACTATAATATATATGTACCATTTTGTTCGATACCTGGCGTTATCGTGGTGAAAACCCACACCATTTCTGTTGATCAATTCCAGAAGTTTTTTCTCTATTCCTTGCTTGAGTCTTATCCGCTGTTAGTAGTAGACATCCGAATCGATGGTTTTGCCTGGCGATAAAAGCTCATAATGAACGATGCCATACCAATCCCACTATGCACACAGCATCGCCTTATCGCGAGTATTTACTCGGTATTAACCAGGTTTTGCTATAGTCATCCTATGGTCATGATATTTTTCACATGTTCTTCAACATAGGTAACTCATTTTTCTTTATTATCTCAGTGATACATTTTTTTCATTTACGGTTTCATACGGTTACATTCAAGGTTTCATTACGTTTGCTTAGTGTCGCAAATGATTACACAATTCATTAGGTTTCATTCGGTGAGCTCGTGTGGCACCCAAATATCGAGATTTTAAACAAAAAAACTCTGGGTCAAATACTAGGTACTACTAGGTCAAACCTGTTTAATAGTTAACTCCTATCTCTTCAGCTATATCTTATGTAGTAATATAGCGATCTTGTTCCACTTTCCAAAAAATGACATCTACTTTATATGTAACCGGTCGACCAGAGGTAGCTTCATCTTTGACATAAAAATTTCCCAACTGAAAACGCCTGAACCATTTTATGTTACTCTTACGCAATGTGCGTTAAGGCCATACGTCCAACGTCACAATTTTTTTTCGCAGGTTGTGTAGTATTTTTTATAATAAAAAATGTATAGAATTTCTTCGTTAGATTCACTTATTTTGGCGGACAGAAAAACAAGATAAATGGGGAGAAACTGATTTTACTTATTATTTTTCTATTTTTTTTTATATATCATATATTTAATGATTTCAAAATCAGCTTGATATGAACAGTAAAACCGAAGAAATTTTACCGCAACTTTATACAAAAATAACTTTTTTCCCCGACCAATTTTAATTTTTTTACCCTGCCGGCCAAAAGTTTAAGACCTCACATAAACAACATAATTATCCATCAATCCCATAGAATAAATAAAAGAAATGCACATCTGCATATTCTATTGTTAGTATCGAATATTTAAAGAAGTCAATCTTTTGTTAACTTTCAGGTTATTGGACAATAAACATCCATTGTTTTCAAACACCGACAAACGCTGCCCTAGAGCCAGGTGGTAGAGTCGTAATAATATTTTGATAATGTCCTCATTACTAATTACTTTGCTTTTGTTACGTATTGGTCAATAAATAAGATTATTTAGCTGCTGAAAACATGTGTTTCTGTATTATTATTACCCGAGTTTACTTGTGTTTGTTCACAATCTCAATTACTTTAAACTTGTGGTTTCTACAGTGAAGACGTCATAAAATGGGAAAAGCTCGAGAAATTAGCAGTGAAATGCGTTCTGCCATCGGTGTTTTACATAATGAAGGCAAATCTGAACATGACATTGCTTCAGAACTAAAGTTATCGAAGACTTGTGTTCATGGCACAATACCTCCATACAGGGAGACGTCAAGATCGTCCACGTTCGGGAAGGCCGAGAGCTACCACGTCTACTGGATATAATTTCATTGTTGTTACCAGCAAGCAAAATAGACGCTAAACAACACCATAAATCCGCATTGAAGTAAACAAAACACGAGTTAAACCTTTATCATTGACTACAATAAAACGGCGACTAAGAGATTCGTAGCTGTATGGTCGCATTGCCATTCGAAAACCTCTGCTAAGGCCACAAAACAAGATAAAACGGATGCAGTGGGCTCTTGCCCATCGAAAATGGACTGAAGAAGATTTTAAAAAAGTGCTTTGGAACGATGAATCCAAGTGAACTATTCGGTTCAAAATGTAGAATTTACGTTCGACGCAGTGCCCAAAAAAAGATGATGTCAGATTGTGTATTCCCAACAATCAAGCATGTTGGTGGCTCAATTATGATCTGGGGTTGCTTATCTAACCAAGGAACTGGTGATTTGATTCAAATTGAAGGAATTTTGAAAAAGGAACAGTATAAAAACATTTTAGAACAAAATTCCGTTTCTTCCGGGTTGCGGAGATGGATTAATTTTCCAACAAGATACTGATCCAAAGCATAGCTCAAAATTATGTAGAGGATATTTAGAAGAGAAAGAGGCACAAGAGGGTGTTTGGCCTCCTCAGAGCCCGGATCTCAATCCCATTGAACTTTTTACGAAGAGCTTGATAGGAACGTCCGTAATCGTGGTCCATCATAGCGAGAAGAAATGTGGAATGCTTTATGCGAAATTTGGATAATATATCACAAGACATAAACAAATTGATTGCCCGTATGCCGAGACTTTATTGAAAGAAGACATCATATGTAAAGGAGGATTTTTCGATGAAAAATCAGTTTAGCTAACTATAGCTTTTTTTGCACAGACTTTTATATTACTTTACGCTTTTAAAGTATACTGTTTGTCAATCAATATTCTATTAGATGATTAAACAGGTTAATTAAACATTTGGCCTGCTGGTATATATATGTATATATATATTTATATATATATATATATATATACACATATGCATATATAAATTATATACACCGTAGTTGTAGTAAATTTTATTGAAACTGGACGAGAAGGCTACTAAATTTTATAAATTTGTACTTAAACAAACAATAATCATAATGTATCTAAACCGTATTATTATATTTTTAATATAAGATGAATTTAGCTTCAATTTTAGTGCTGTTTCGATACCAAGCAATTCATGCTAATCCATTATTATTCTATGATGCATTCTCTTACAATAAACAGACACGATCACTATTCCCGATATTTTGTGTAAATTACACATAAATTTGGATCAATCTATCCATGATCGCGCCTTTATTGCTTATTGAGTTAGTAAATTATCGTAAATATACAGATTGTGTGTGGTATAAAATAAAGCCTTCGCGACTTAACATCGTAAGTTGTAAGTATTAAAATGTTATAACTTTGAGATAACTTATTGAGGTTGGGTGTTTGAGAAACAAATGAACATTCAATTAAAGGTTTAGTTATATGAACAAGTTAGTTTGACGGTTAGGAGAAATGTTTTGATTTCTCTTTGCACGATCTTTCCCCGGTCGTACCAAACCATTCATAGTGCAACTAGAAATAAGATGCAATGTAGCGCTATAAATATAGCTATATTATATTATAAATATACATAAAGTAATGTACTTATATTGCAGTGTTTTGTAAGGTGAGTGCAGGCAAAATTGTTTACTGATTTATCCATCGCAATGTTGTAAAAATATGTCCGTTAGTCCTATATCAGGATTTAGAATGTTGTATCAACATGCATTTGCGCAAACACAGAGGCCTTTATTCGTTATAAAAGATTGGAGGAAGATTCAAATTAGTTAACATTAAACGCTTGGTACAACGTACACAGACTGAAAATTAAATTGTATTACACGAATATTGTGCCACGGCTGGGACCGCAATATGATGACGAGCATGGTACTTTAATCACTATACCGTTGGCTACGGCTATGCAAATAACTCCTTAATAGTCAGATTATTGAATGCAAAGATGTAAATATAAATCAATAAGAGTAAATCCGTAGATAATCTCTGTAATCCTCCGATATGATTAAAGGTTATTATTCGATATATTTAGTAGTTGTTTACTTCAAAGCGCCAATAGACTAACGGCTTCGGGTACGATTTGCGGAATCTGACGTCGCAGATTCAAATCCAACCAAAAAAAATTAGTTGTGGAGTTTGTTCTTCATCTCCTAGCAAAAGTATCTTCAGTAAAAAGTAAAAAAAAAAAGTAAAAGTATGGCTTCAGTTGAAGTGGCTAACGGGGATTGTAAGTAGATTGTTATTAGATTTTCTAGTACATTTGATAATTTTCTCTTTGAACAAGAGAATTAAAGTAAAAAGAAAAACTTAGCAATCTGCTAATATTAGACTATCACTTTATATTTAAAATTTACTTCACGCTCTGATATTTAAAATTTACTTCCTTCAGAATATTACTTAGTTTTTCCTCAACTTCTTAAAAATGGAGCTTCGCTAATAGCCTAAAGCTCTGCGAAAGCTTAAATCGATTCGGTATTAGACCAGCAAACATCCATCGTCTTATCGAATTATCAGCATTCAGCATCACTCTAAAATTGTTGATTAAATATATCATTAGTAATGTACATAAAATTGGTATATTTTGTCATTTTATAAAAACGATTTAACTATAATGAAATTAAAAAAATTGCAGGTTCAAAAATATTTAAAAATTAAATAATGAAAAAACTTTGTGCCGATTTTAATGAAGTTTAATGAAATTATTGTGATACTTATTCAATAGCTGTCACAAAGAAATAAAAAAAATGTGTAAGTCACCGCAAAACACACCCACTGATTCGGCAACCTACTCTATTTTGGTGTCAATTAAAATACGCTAAAATTCAAGATCCTTGACTGAACAATCTCGAACAGACTGAAGAAATAGGTTTTATAATGGTAATGGTGGAGCGATGACATTGCGAGAATAATAGGAATAGCACGCAGGACCAAAATACATGGCGTGTTTCATAGGAGGCCTTCCCCTGCAGTGTACTAAATAAGCTGCTTTAGAACATAAATATTCTACAGGAGAGGCTTGCTTTACGTTGTGGTTATTAAAAATGACTATGACATATATATATATATATATATATACATATATATATATATATATATACATATATATATATATATATATTTATATATACACATATACTGTTACATATTCTGTTACCTTGATCGCGAAAGCGTCGAGTATGCTATACTAATGACAAACCACCATGACGAGATTTCCATCGTTAAATATATCTGATATTAGATAAAACTTATTTTCAAATAGATTTTTATAAAAAACATTTTTTTTCATAATTTACTTATTCTTACATCGTCTTACTTTTGTATTAGAGTAGAAAAATACGATTAAAATTTACTTTCCGTCCCTTCTGTTGGTACGCGGGTATGCATGTGAACACGATTATAAATATTTGTAATAATAACTCAACTAAATTATTTTATTAAGTTAGGTCTCCGCTTATCATTGGGACGATCCCCATTGAATCTTAGTTGTATACGAGATATTAAACAAATTTCGACGAATTTAAATTACGAGTAAGTAAGGATCTCATGCTTTATCTGTCGTAGAGTACGAGAAAAAAGTAATTATCCCGGCTACGAATCGTAGAATCGTTTCGATATTTTCTATGTAACTAAGTACGACAACCGATTACCCAACCGAGCCGAGGTTCGGCCCTCTCGGGCACCCTCGAGTCAGACGCTCTCGCGAAACAAGGTAACGGTCCAAGCCGAGGCTCCCTCTCGGGAGCCCTTGTGCTGGTTACCTATATATAGAGGTCTCGACTGAGTGCCATTAGCGCTCGGTCACCTCTCAACCCGGTGAAACTGTAAAAGCCCTCGGGCTAACAGTGGCCTTCAGCCCGAAAAAAAAAAAAAAACCAATTACACAGTTCTCTTGATACTGAATTATCACTTAAACAACCAGCCAACTTCAACAAATGATGGTTATACATATATAATATAATATTTAACTTTACAGTTTTATTTTTAATACAAAACATAGAAATAGAAGTAACAATGTTTAAATTGGGAGGAATTTTGCAGAATGAAAATTAAGATACATAAAGAAAATATTTCGCAAACAAGTTATGTGTGCCTATCTATGTATTAAATCTCTATGTTCCGATACCCTTTACAAGGGACACCAATGCTCTTCAATGGGATTATTATAAATATAATATTTTCTTAAACCTCTTTGACGTAACTAAAATATATTTACATAAAAGAGTGATTTATCCATTCGTATTTTATTCCGCTGATCCGTCTGTTGTCTCACTGTGTATATATATTTTGTTAAGTTATATATTAAAACTGCTTCATTATTGTGGATTACTTTCCAATTGATTTACATAATGAAGGTAGGTGTCTAGTGATCCCCATAATTTATACCGGACAGATTAAATCGAATCAGACTGCGCGTTAATTGAACAATCCAGTAGAAAGTACGATTTCACATTTATTGTCCTGTTTTAAAATTAAATAAGTGTATACAGTTGGCTCTGTTATTCTATTACTCTGTAGATCAGGTATATATAAATTTAGAATTCTATTTTCAATCACTAGCTTCTGTATATTCATTAGGCTAAACCCTAAGCTCTAATCAATGGGATAACGCGTTCGTTTGGCTAAATTCCTAAAACTCATGAATTTATTCATTCTGTCCACCCCGATGTACAGTTAGCATACTCAGATTCCATTTCAGCCACAGACCGCAGCTTTCCCTAATATCTGAATACGTACGGTCGGCAGAAACTGTAAAGTGGCTGCTTATATTATGCATTTCCCGCTATACGGCATACGCCTCCTATCTAGAGATGGTACTGGAGTATATACCACGACGCAAATGCCTCATGTCTTCGAAATATCTCTTTTATTATTTCTCCGACATGCATGTTTTCTTAATGGTTTTCTTCACCACCATGCACACGGCAAATTAGCACGTAAAATTCCAATTAATAGTTTTGTCTGTGCTAGGGATGTTAATGGAATGAGCTACCGTGGCTTCAAAGCAACGTGTTAAAACTTTATGTAACAAACGTAGGAAGGTAATCGTAACGTCTTATAGTGGTAATTGATACGTGAAACGATTTACTAAGCGATTTCTGGTCGACTAGATAGCTGGGATACAAATCCCCCACCGCAATGTCAAACATTCAACAACGTCACTAAAAATACGGGCACTTTCAAGTCAGCTGGTTTCGCGCCCAAGGTAACCGAGGCTCCCTTTCAGGATCCCTTGTGCTGGTTACCCACTAATCTTTATTAATGGGTAACCAGCACAAGGGACCTTTGTCTCGGCTGAGTGCCAAAGTGCGCTCGGCCATCTTTCAATCCGGTGAAGCTGTAAAAGTCCTCGGGCCAACAGTGGACATCAGCCATAAGAAAAATAAAAAAACTAAAAATAAAATCTATGGATATAATAAAAAATAAAAAAATATTTTTATTTTATTTGTGCACGTAGTACTCTCGTGGCTAACGCTCAACAATAACAAAAGCTAAGGATAAGTTGAAATAAATTAAAACCAAATCTGTTGTTTTGTTTGCGAACTCTACTAAATCTTCTCTCTAATAATGCCGAGTGTAACCTAACACCGCACGTCGTAGCGTATCGAATTGATACAGACCAGTTTGTATGACTTACGAAATGAACATCATTCTTAAATTATCCAATCTCCTGCTGACACGTTCGGTATCCGTGTAAAAGATTTTTTTTTCAATTTACATATTAGTAACATACAATTACTATCCAAATTTAGAAACACAAATATGATATGTCTAGACATAGGTCAGGTATGCACCTCTGGTCTGTTTCCATTATATCAAAATAATATTTTTAATTTTACCCCTTCCGTATCACCTACAAACCATGGTATTATATTATTTATGTACACAAAGCATTTATACAAGGAAACTAAAATAAGAAAAGTATGTACAAAGCGAAGCTAATTGCTACATTAAAAATCTCTTCCAGCAGGCCTGGTGTTAAACATGTTATCGGAAAAAGAAATATAGTGTACACACAAAAAAAATAGAGAAAATAAAATACAGGACTATATTAATTTACAAACACATGCATATAAATAGATAAATAATCTAAATAATCATACAATAAAGCTAACGTAATATTTCATTATACATATATTCAACATGGTAGAAAATGGCCGAAGGCAATCGCAAATGCACAAACACATTATTATATTTTTTTATTTCACTTTCAAATTTAAACAGATTTAATAAAACAGCGACAAGTTGTAATTTTTAAATCTATCAGAATAAGCTACTTAGGTATTTTTTTTGACAAACTAGCGCACTGTTCAGTTGATGGTAAGTGATTACTTTATTCCACATTCATCGTCAATACACTCACCAGAAGAAACAACCAGAGCAGGCTTATGATGGTATAGTATCGCGTCGGTATTCTGTGAATAGAATTATGATTGAAAAAGATATATCAAGTACTTAAAATATAGGTATTTAGTTTAGAGCATACGGAGTGATGTATTTAAGCAGTGGGAAGAAGAGAAAATAATTGTTAATAAACAAATATTGTTTTTTAGGCTGCGAATCCAATCCTTAGGATCTTTATCAGTCTGACTCTCTAAACACCACGCGGTTGTCACATAACATCTTCTAGTTTTTCACCTATTAGTTTAAAAGCCCCCAATATCTTTTAAAAAAAAAAACATTTGCCAAATTCACGATGTGATTAAACTTTGATCTGGTATATAGGCGTTTTTACGTGTCTCCACTTATAATATAATATAATAGGCTTATTCATTACTCAGACAATAAAAATGCTCTTAAAAACATTATTTTTATCATTGGATCCGGTCAAGTCAAGTTTTCGTAGTAAAATATAAACTGCTAATGTTATATACAAACATTTGTTGATTTTATTACATATATTTTAAGGTATAAGTAATAAAAACAAACACGCCTTTATTATACACTTATTATTAATTAAATGGCAATGGATCTTAAAAATAGTGTGTTGTTTATTTAAAAGTTTCAAATTCGTATGGTATTCTGGATATAAACTATTTTTTGTGTTTACTACAATTGTACAAATTAAAATTGGATAACTATTTAAGAATAGAGACCAACTCATAGTCACTATCAGTGATTAAGAAGGTAATGTAAGAATAAAAAAGAAGGCGAATGAGACGGAGACGGAGACGGAGAAGGAGAAGGAGAAGGAGGAGAAGGAGAAGGAGAAGGAGAAGGAGAAGGAGAAGGAGAAGGAGAAGGAGAAGGAGAAGGAGAAGGAGAAGGAGGAGAAGGAGAAGGAGAAGGAGAAGGAGGAGAAGAGGAGAAGGAGAAGAGGAGAAGGAGAAGGAGAAGGAGAAGGAGAAGGAGGAGAAGGAGAAGGAGAAGGAGGAGAAGGAGAAGGAGAAGGAGAAGGAGAAGGAGAAGGAGAAGGAGAAGGAGAAGGAGAAGGAGAAGGAGAAGAGGAGAAGGAGAAGGAGAAGGAGAAGGAGAAGGAGAAGGAGAAGGAGAAGGATGGTATATAACGACCGCATTGTAATGCATGTAATGACATTACATGTAATGTCTACAACGGTTCATCATGCACATGCATTGTCACCCCTTACCGAAACTATGCTACCAATGTTAAATTATTAATTTATTTGCAGATGTTAAAGAAACAAGCAGAAGAAGCAAGGAGAAGGAGAATGAGACCGAGAAGGAGACGGAGACGGAGAAGGAGAAGGAGAAGGAGAAGGAGAAGGAGAAGGAGAAGGAGAAGGAGAAGGAGAAGGAGAAGGAGAAGGAGAAGGAGAAGGAAGGAGAAGGAGAGAAGGAGAAGGAGAAGGAGAAGGAGAAGGAGAGGAGAAGGAGGAGAAGGAGAGGAGAAGGAGGAGAAGGAGAAGGAGAAGAGGAGAAGGAGAAGGAGAAGGAGAAGGAGAAGGAGAAGGAGAAGGAGAAGGAGAAGGAGAAGGAGAAGGAGAAGGAGAAGCAGAAGGAGAAGGAGGAGAAGGAGGAGAAGGAGAAGGAGAAAGAGACCGAGACCGAGACCGAGACCGAGAAGGAGACGGAGACGGAGAAGGAGAAGGAGAAGGAGAAGGAGAAGGAGAAGGAGAAGGAGAAGGAGCAGGAGAAGGAGAAGGAGAAGGAGAAGGAGAAGGATGGTATATAACGACCGCATTGTAATGCATGTAATGACATTACATGTAATGTCTACAACGGTTCATCATGCACATGCATTGTCACCCCTTACCGAAACTATTCTACCAATGTTAAATTATTAATTTATTTGCAGATGTTTAGAAACATTGCATAAAAAGGTGTATTTAATGCCAAAAGTCATTCTCTACCACCTACCTTTGAGTTAAGCAGAGAATATATATTGTAAGTAATATGTATGTATGTCTATATTCTTACCCCATCTCGTATATCCCATACGAGTCACGAAAGAACTAAGCAGTTATCACGAGGACACACTACATTCTGGACATACTCCATCTAAAAAAGTTTGCGTTTCTCATAGGGAAGATTCCGTAATCAAACAGTGCAGTGCAATATAATGCAGTGTGTTTAAAACACCATCTCATCCTCATTAAGCACTCCACATACTAGTACGTAGTATATCTGAAAATATAACACAAAAAAAATGCAATCAAAACTCGTTCTGTTTTTACTCGTATGTCGGACAGATAGACACAATGACATTGTAATGGGCTAGTAATGAGGCATCGGGCAATGCCGCGGGCGAAGCGTAGTTCACCGACATTACTGCTTTGTTTTGTTTCTGTTCCTATGAGTCGATTAAGTACCATTACTCCGCTTGGTTATTTGTTTGGTTTTGTAATAACTAGCCTTAGGCGTTTGAGTTCGAAAGTTCAGTCATATTTACTTAATTATGGAACTACGGTTCTCAGCATCAGTAACTTTGATTCTAAGAATGAAATCATTAACTTCAATTTTTAATGATGGTTTCACTATTTTCTCTTGGTCGACGATATACACGATGGCATCTTTTTTATGTAACTGATGTATAAAATGTAAAATTTTCACCCAATATTACGTTATAATTGTAGTTATCATAAATCAACCCATAACAAATATTCAAGGTCCAAGTAATACATCGCCTACCTTTGGGATTAAAATTGCCTCATTTCCTGTAATCGAATATTTTGTTACCATATGAAAAACAGCAGCGTTATTCTACTTTTTTACGCTAGTATTCAATGAGGGTGTAGTCCTTAGCCAAGGCAACTCGTTAATTAACGCGGCTTTACTACTGACAATAATCTGATCGTTGCTATTTAACTATGCTGGATATGGTACAGTGCCGAAAGTTTTACACAAAAGCAGGGTCGCCACACGCAGACTCGAAAACAAATATTTTTGTATTGCTTTTTTTTTGATGTTTGTGTGATGATGTTGGTCTTTTGACCTCTACAGCTTTAACGGAACAGACTCGCGAGCAAGGGGAGACAACGGTGATGCTGGCACGGAGAGTGGCTACACCACTGCTGAGCTCCGACCCCTGTAAACCAAGAACGTCGACGACTACAGAGGGGGGCTAATACGATCCGGAGCCCCCTCAGTAGGAGGTTTGAACCTTTGCACGGATCGCTATCGAATTTTGTATTGCACAATTAATTGTTCTGATGGGAATTAAACCCAAGACTCACGATTCAGAATCCTAGCATTTAATATATTTATATTTCCGGTCTACGTAAATATGATCACATCTCTCAATTTTGTACTCGCCTTCAGTGGCTCACCATTCATAAGAGGCGTAACTCTAGAACTTTGCTTGTTTTTTCTCAATTTTTACTCCTTCTTATCTTAAAGATAAATTTCAATACCTTTCTTTATCTCACAACAGAGATCTTCGCTCCTCTTCGAATCTAATGATTGGAACCACTCATCACGTTACCGATTTCGTTGGCAACTCCTTCTCCATTAAGGGTACACGTCTCTGGAACATCTTACCCGAAGATAGAAGAAGAGTTTATTATGTATTGGTATTTACATGAAAATATATTTATATAGTAGGGGTATACATATATATATATATATATATATATATATATATATATGTATTAATGTATGTATTTACTTTTATATGTATGGTATGTTATTTTTTTTTCATTAGCAGATTTTTTTTCTTATTTTTAACAATGTATGCACTACACCTAGCACAATGTCTCTCCATACCACGGGTTGACTGCGAATGAATGCCTTAAGGTATTAAGTCCGCCCATTGTATCCCTTTTGTAACGTGTGACCAATAAAGTTTATATAAATAAATAATACTTTTACTTTTCTCCATTAATTTTCGAAATATATACTTATCGAGAATCTAAATGCTAACTTACTCTTAACTAAGACAAAATCAATCTAAGTAACAATGTAGGTTAACAGACATTGAAGTGTTTTCTAAGTGGGTTAAGTAGTATTGGAGATTGTTCAATCCTTGTTAAGCAAGGAATCAATTCGCGTTAACATAAACTTAAAGATATCAGTAATGTATATATATAAATGTAAAATAGTATATATGTATGTTAAGTATATATAATTTTTTTTAATATGTGTTATGCCTGCCAATAACAATATTTAGCCAGAACTTAGGTATCCAGATCAGGGATGGGCAGCAGAGTCTTTGAAACAAGATTCTACCTATTACAGATTTTTCTTTTTAAGAGATTACTAGTGACAAATTATCACATATTTCTATGCTTGACCATTATCTATATATATCTATATATATATATATATATATATATATAGTATGTGTAGGATATATCTATATAAAGTATGTCCATACATTATAAATCTTCTTTATAACTACTTATTTTAAAAAAATTTTTTGCACATACAATATATTCTTTGCTCAAGCTAGTAGGTAGATACAGAATAATTTTGGCATGCATTAAGTTCGCCTTTTCGTACAATGTTTGTTTTGCTTGTGCAAATAAAGAAGAGTAAATAGATTATTGAAAATACTGACTTTGAGAACAGCTGTTCAAAACTTTATAGAAAATAATGATGAACTCTGTTCGATTTCTAGCTAGATACTGTAACCAATATGCCATGCCATCGTCATTGATGACTTCACCATCGAAGTGTTGTAAACTACAATGTCATCAAGATAAGTGTTACAGCTACACTGCAGAATGAATGGGCCAACTCGACCGGGGTAGGACCACTCTCTCACAGAATATTGGTGTAAAATAACAGCATGACTGCTGTGTTTTGTCTAGCGAGTGTAGTGATTTGGAGACCTTTATTACTGAGAGACTGTAATACTTTATATATATATATATATATATATATATATATATATTTATATATATATAAGTATACATATATATATATATACCTAGTCTGGCCATAAGTTCTGTTACAAATGAAAATGCTTTTTTTTTAATGAAGTAATGATATTATTTAAATTTATACCTACATATTTATTAGTCTCGGTAAAAAATATTCTATTAGAAAGGTGGCCCCTTTGGCCTTTAATCTGTTTGGCCACGAATCTATAGATTTACGCACTGTATGCAAGGGAAATTTCGCTGCTAGCTCTTTTAAGATTTAGCGCTAAATTTTTTAAGAGACTCGATGTCGCCGTGTCGTTTAGAACAGGCCATGTCCTCTAAAACTGGCCATAATTTGAAGTCTAAAGGGCTGAGATCTGGGCTAGAAGAGGGCCAGTCTTCAGCTCTTATAAAGTAGGCTTGGGTGGTTCGTGTCTTGTGACCAGGTGCAGTCCTGCTGGAAAGTCCACGGTATATTTTTAAAAAGTGTATTGCTGAGAGGTTTCACAACATGATCCAACACTGTATCTTGATACACTTTGGCTGGAGTTTTCACTCCTTTTTCACAAAAATTTAGTTTTGTGACTCCTTGATAAGATACGACCCACCAAACCATCACTAACGCAGGATGATGACCACGTTGTACCTTTACGACCACTTGAGCAGCTTCTGTGAGCAGAACTGTGAGCGTACACTTTATCATTTTGCATATTGTAGTGTTCTTCAATCGCGAAAATTTTTTCATCGGTAAAGAGAATATTTCTGTTACTTTCACCTGCGTATCGCGACAGAAGGCGTTTTGAACGATCCACTCTCTTTAATTGTAGAGTTTGATTTAGGGCATGTCCTGTATATCGACGATAAGCACCGAGCTTCAGGTCTTGTTTTATAATACGCGACAGAGTCCTAGCGGGAATCTTCATTTCTCACAATAAGATTTTTTGCTTCCTAATGGGGTTTAGATGAATTCTGGCTTTAACGACATTAACAGCCTTTTTAGTTCTAATAGCACGCGGCCGCCCCGATCTTTTCTGGTATTCGACAGAGGAAGTGTTGTTGTATATGTTGATAGTGCGATATACGAACATACCAAGCTTTTGAAGTGTCTGTAATATGATCGACGGCTCCATACCCACTTTCTGCAAGAGTGATCGCCTTGCAAAAATCGCAATCCTATTTTCTTTAACACCCCATTCCATATTGTAATTTGTATATATTGTATATTGTATTATAATGAACACAGTAAAAAGTTGAACACAAGAAAAGTTTTTATGTAACAGTATTTATTGCCAGACTAGTTTTATATATATATATATATATATATCCAGAAGAGCTGACAACGCATTGGCTGCAGTGTTAATACTAATATGAATAGTGTAATGTACACTTCGGTATCAGGATCCTATTACAGGCAACAAGGTATCACGTATCACTCCCTTGAGGTCAACGCATGTGCATCTTGAATATTTGTTGAGTATTGATGTCCATATCTTGGGTAGCAGTCATAATTTACCATCAGGTGGATTGTTTTTGTTCTTGTGAATTTATTGAATTTTTATTGTCACCCTTAATACTATAAAAAAAACTTTCAATTTCCAACACGTGTCATTCAAAGTAAAAAAGGAAATAACTAACCGTTTTTAACTAGGTCTGATTTATGATCAGTTAACGTTACAAATATACACTATTTCAACAAAAAGGTGCCAGCTTTCCGTCCCAATTAATTCGTAAACAAATAGGCGCTAAAAACAATGACCCAACAAAGGGCCCCGATGAAAAAAGGTCACCGGATAAAAAATGCACTTCAATATGTAGGTAAGGTGTTAAAAATGGAGCGGGTTCTGTAGAATATATTTTAGATATTTACTGAAAAAAAGTATGAACAAGGGCTTTGTCGCTGTCCGACCACCACACCCCGTAAGAACTTAAAACTTTTTTTCCACGTCCGACGTCAGATAGGATAAATAAAAAAAATGTATGTTAGTCGATGAATTTTTAACTTAATTTCAAAGAGCCATGTTTAAACGCTTGCTTTTAATATCACAGTAGCATTCCAAGTTCGATTCTCACACCTGGTACCTGCAACATACTAAATGTTGAAGGAAAACTTCTTGAGGAAATATGCATGTCAAAGAAATAAATATACCGTCCCTTTGCACACCATTGCAGTACAGTTAGGATTTCGATAGATTTAGTTTTGTTTTAAGATTGCTCTTTATAATTTTTGTTCGCCTGATTTGTATTAAGATTTACATTTACATGATTGGTTGTATATGAGTGAAAGGACAAATAAACTGCATCTCTCTAAAACAATGCAAAATTTGCATCAATAGCCACCCAAGTAATGAAAGTTTACGGGAAGTGTTTTAATTTGAGATGATGATATGTAATAACAAGACGAAAGTCAAATGGCGCATTTGACTTTAGGATTCGAACATCGTACGCTAAACAATTAGGCAATTGACGCTTCAACTTTTTGTATTGATTAATATATAAAGAACTTATTTGCATTATCTTATATGTAAGTTAAAACTTTAAAGATAACAAGTTGGTGCCAGCGCGTACCCCTAAACTAGTGTAACCACCCAGTAGCAATCTGTCAGAGGTTTTATGGGAAAAGATATCGCGTGTGACATATTTATCGCATTCGACGCGACATCACGCTAATTCCTCGTTAAAAGCTGACGAGTTTTTGTCTAAAAGCCGATGTTTTTGAAAATCATTTCAAGGTGCAGTCGCCGGGTGAATAGTTTAGCATTTCATTAACCGTGAATTTAAGCAGATGTGAAATTATAATGTAGTGTTATTGAATTCTGTCAGCGATATGCTGACTAATAGTTTAATTATTTCTTCAATCTTATCGCATGCTGACACTTCTTTTATATAGTTATTACATCAGACGATTACTATTTAATACCTCAGCTTCCAATAAATGCAACTTCGAACTGTTACATGAAGACAGCAGGGTTATGATATTTTGTGCTTCAGACTGTATTGCGAAAACAGAAAGAGACCTGCTCTTTCGTTCACACAAAATCCAAATACAAATAAACGCCGTAAATACATTGTCTGCGTTTCTGAAACGCACTGAACTACAGTAGCAGGAAGACACTAAAGATCTTATGCTCTCGACTATACAATATAAGGCTACTTATATCTATCCCCTTCCTATCGCGAAATATATGTCTATTACAAAGGTCTTATTGTTAAATTTAGACTACGACGAGACAGAAAACTTAATATATATTCATGTTTAGTTAATCAATTTTAACTCCAGCCTGAATAACATACCAAAGGAAAACACACACGCAAACATACACATTTATAAGTACATAAATATATGTAGTATTTTTTTATTTTCCCTATTATTTTGTATCTTTTCTTATTATTTTTTTGTATAACAATTTAGTTTATAACAAAAAAGCAACACTTGGATTTTAACTGTACTATTTTTGAACCTATTAGTTGGGAGAAGGCGCCGGTTTCAGTCACACAGTTTATACTACGATCGAGACCATGGTCAAATCTATCTATTTCTATGACAATATAAAACCGTGTAAGAAATTCTTAAGGTAGATAATAGACATATTGTATACTCACTGGAAATAAATGAAGAGATAAATAAAATTAAAAAATGGTGCTAATTCATGTTGATAGTTTGCGAGGACATGTTCCTCCGACAGTCACGCCGACCCATGTTGTAACTAGCATAAAGCTGCAGTGTGGGTTAACCATTGTAGATTTGTATTATAGTATTTATTAAATTAAGACTATTAGCCTGAAATTAATTATTAGATTTTCTTTTAGTATTAATATTATTATTAGATCAGTAGATACAGTTAATCCTTGGTAGCTCGGTATCCGGATACGTGGTTTTGATTTTTTTTTTGTATCATGTTGTGAATGACAACCGAGCATAGAGTTCACCTGATGCTAAGTGATTCCTGCGGCCCACGACATTTTCATTCATCCTTGACAAGGAATCACGATGCAGATGCGTTGTCACCCTTGAGGACTGAGATGGAATGCCTCGTTACCAGTAATTATAGTCTCCGGATCGCAGCACTCACCAGAGGAAACACTGTTTTTATAAATTGTAATTATGCTGCTATTTTACGCTGGTATTCTGTGAGGGCGTGGCCCTATCCCGGTCGAGCTGACCCATTCATTCTGCAGCTAGAAACAAACTGCAGTGTAGCTCTACCACTGTTACTCTGTGTACTAAAGCACTAGAGTTGCCAGTATTTTTCCGGCCTTTGAGAAAAGTGTAGGCTCTTTTCTTGAAGGCCACTAAGTCTTAGTCAATAATAATACAAATATTAATCTAGATTATCCATAGTCAGAAGCAACTGATCAAGACGTTGTTCAGCCCTCTCGGGCGTCCTCGAGTCAGTCACTCTCGCGCAACAGGGTAGCGGTCCAACTACCCACTAATAGGTGCTCGACTGAGTGCTATAAGCGCTCGCTCACCTCACTATCCGGTGAAACTATAAAAGGCCTAGGGCAAACAGCGGCCATCAGCATGAAAAAAAAATTAAAAATAAAACCAGCCCCTAATCCCCTATCGGTTTGGAAATACCGCATTGCCCGGATGTAATTGATCGCAGTCATCACTAACCGTAAAGTGAATAAAATTAGGGATTTGAAGTGAACACTTCACATCCCTAATTTTATTAGAAAAAAAAAATAGAGGAAGAAAGAAACGAATATTATGGCCAAATGTAGACGACGATTACTTTTTTTATTTTAAATTTTAATTTATTTTATTTTGGGTCATCTACATCGCATACATGATAACAATCTTAATCTATAAATACATTGAGTCAAATTTGATGCTTGAATAAAGATTAACACATCAACTGTTACATATTAACGGTTATCGTGTTACATAAAAAAAAAAAACTAAACAATTATTGAATCAAAATAAAAGCAAAAAACAGAATTAAGTTATCAAAATGAAATAAATTAAATAGCATAGTAATAAAATTATAATAAAATAATTACATAAAATTAAATGATGTCACATACAAATTCAAATTAAATGGGAATTAAAATAAATGTCAACCACAACATTATACAAAATAGAGATTAAACAAATTAAATAGCGATTAAAATCTAAACGAAAGTAAATTACAATATATAATAAAATAAAAATAAACATTTCAAAAATTGAGATTATAACGAATTAAAAAAGAAATCAAATTTATAACAAGCAGCCTCGCTGAGCTGGCGCTTGGAATACTTTCAGTACTTTTGCTTAAAATTACCGATTGAATCGTGAAATAAATCGATTTCCGATTTTCTTTTATGAGGATTAACCAAAATAAAACATAGAAGATAACATAGAAGTAAACGTAATTATACAGTTGTCGAGCCACATTGCAGTTTGTTTCTAGCGGCAGAATGAATGGGTCAGCTCGAACGGGGTAGGACCACACCCTCACACAATACCAGCGTTAAATAGTAGCTTAATGTTGCTGTGTTTCGTCTGGTGAGTGTAGGGATCGGGAGACTTTTATTACTGTAGACGAGGCATTCCATCTCAGTCCTCAAGGGTGATAACGCATCTGCATTATGATTCCTTGTCAAGGACGAGTGAGCCGCAGGAATCACTTAGCGTCAGGTGTAACTGTGTGCACGTTTGCTACTCTCAATGTAATAATAAAAAAACATCCCCAAAAAGATGACTAAAGTCACAATGGGTCACAGGTACCGATTACCGATGAAGAAAGATTCTCTCGCGGCAACATCGGGATGTCAATAGAAGTGTGCCTCCTACTCTTCACCTGATGATATGGCAACCCTGACAGAGATGGAATGCTTCGTCACCAGTAATAAAGGTCGCTTTCGCGGCTATTCCACGCTGGTATTCTGTGAGGGCGTGGTCCTACTCCGGTCGAACTGACCCGTTTATTATGCAGCTAGAAACCAACTGCAACGTAGCTCTACCACTGACATGTTGGGCACCTTCTTTCTACTGCCGATTTAGATCGCCTATTCTTTATCGCGGTGAAATACCGACTGTAGCCCTTTTCTTTTATTCTGTTTAGGGAAATTATAATTACCACGTCTGACAAGCGGGTTTATGTTTGAACGTAATCCATTTAATTCATCGCTCATCGAAGAAAGGTGCCCAAATTTAAAAATATTTTAATACTTTCCATGTAATTAATGATAAATGCGATTAATTGTTATTGTCAAGATAGTATCGTTCAGATTTGTTGGTATAATCGCGTCATAAATGGTTGAGTTTTCTTTTATTTTTTACAACCGGTTTCGACTTAGAGATGTTAAACATTCCAATTAAAAATATTATATCGATATACAAGATATCGTGGAATTTTTTGTTTCACATATATTTGTTATTAAATGTGATATAGTGGTATTATACTCTTTTATTTATCTGATTTCGGACGTTATGTTATTGAACTTGATGAATACAGTGTTAAAAATTACTAACATAAAATTTTATTTAAATGCCATTATCTTAATGGATTCGTGTGAATTATTTATGCAGTTCATCTGGCTGTAAGTGAACCTAACGATTTACTATAAATATATATATATACACACCTACTGTCGACTACGAATAGTTTTTTTTTTCTGTTTCATCAAATTAAGAGTCACAGACGAGCACAGTTCAAATATCCTACTAACATTATAAATGTAAAACTTTGTATGTTCGGATGTTTGTTACTCAAGCACGGAATAACGACTTAACGGATTTGATTGAAATTTTGCACAGAGATAGCTTTTAACCTGGAACCTGAACATATAGAATACATGCATTTACAAAGGTTACATGTAATGAAATTAAAATTTATATTTACAAAATTGTAAATTTTAAGCCCCAGGACCAAAAGAAAAGTCAGGAAATCATTATGGCATTATCATATGGGCATATTATCCTTGCTTTTGACATGGTCAACTTTATGTCGATTGCTCAAGACTATCGAGTGCCCATAACCTAAATGTAATGGCGGAAAATAATAAATCTTTTTTCTTTTATTTTTTAATTCTTCTTTTTTCTCTAGACCCAATATTGAAGTCCACGCAGACAAAGGCGCGGGAATACGCTAGTATTATATATTTGTGTTAAAACTCTCACTTAACAAAGAAAGTCATACGTAAATTCAATTTATATAATACCTTTAACTAAAGACTTCCTTTCCACTTTTGTTTTCACTTCAGGATTTAACGTATGGATACTGAAATTCGATTTTATTATCCAGCAGAATACTATGTACTTAAATCTCCTCAGTCTTAAAAAAAAATCAAAATGGACGATCCATTCTGTTCTAAATTTGATTTTTTTATATAGGTCCGTTATACCATCAATTATGCATTGAATACGCATCTAAAGTTAGCTGTTAAGTAAAATGCTTCCACTCGACTCGACGGTGCATCGAAACTAATTCAGTAAACTTGAATATTAAACAACTTGCAACCTATATTATTATATTTTAGTATATATATATACAAATAAAAAGTAATACTTAATAAACATATAACAAACAATGTTTATCAGAATATATCTGTTATATGACCGTTATGTTCAAATACTGCTATTTAGGTACGTAAATCTTATATGTATCTAGTTAACAGAAATTAGCAGAAAATATTTGCAGTGTGATAATCGGTCATCAAAATATGAGAATTCAAATTAAAAAATAGAAACAATTATGACATGTTATACTAACAATAAAAACAAAAATGAATAATAACTTACATAAATTAAAAAAAAACTAATTCTAAAGACCTAACTAACAATAAATAAAAATGTCTGTTGAATAATGCTGTATATTGTATTATAATATATTGTAATATATAAGTATATCCGAATTGATAAAGTGAATGTCCTTTCAATAGTAGATACCTTTTTTTTTGCTACATACGTGTCCAGTAAAATATGTTGTTGTATATGATTAAATCTGAATGAATCGCGTGTTTTTATTCACCATTCAACCAAGCAAAGCCGAGAGGCCTAAGGGAGACATCTGTCAGTGTTGAAGATAATGTAATCCTATTAATATTGAAAATGTGAAAGTTTGTATGTTTGCGTATTTGTTACTCAATCACGCAAAAACGACTAAACGGATTTAAATGAAATTTAGCACACAGATAGTTTATAACCTGGATTAACATATAGCATACATAAATGCATTAACAAAGGTGGTCGATAAAGACTGTCAAAGAAACAAAGTGGCAAAGCGTTTAGTAAAGATTGAAATTGACCTCAATTTTATTTGGCATATGACTGAAATTGGTATACCGACCAGTGTGATTAACTTGAGCGTCTAGTTACTAACTTAGTCATTACTTCATCGGTCTGCACGGATCCTAAGTCTTCGGTCATCAACTTGTAAGCGTCCTATGTAAAATACCTTCACGTTCAATTGTTTGAAACAATGAAGCAACTAAAAGTCTTGAACAGTTTGTATCAAAAACCAGAAGACGCCGTCAAATATAAGATTGACCAGGACGATACCATGTTATTAACAGTGAATTTTTGAGCTTGCAAGTATCTTGGAATCTGTCCCTCACATTGCGTGCTCGATGTAAATTCGTCATATTACGTTGAATAGATTCTGGTTATATTCTGAACCATAGAACTTTTATATAATAAAATATCTAATAAAACTTAAATAATACTAGAGTTTTATAATATATATTATTTCTTTTATTGATCATCCAGTTAAAAGAAAAAAGAGCAAGAAAAATAAGAAAAAACAAAAAAAAATACAGGAAGAATCCTAAATATTAAACTTATCCCGACATACTGTCATTTGTCTTGTTGCTAAACAGTAAAGAAGGATCTGTAGATGACTGATTGAGATTATTGAAAATATGTAATATTTATGTTAATATACAAGAGTATTGCTTTCAACCACTTTGTTCATGATGTTTGTGAATTAGCCCAGTTAATTCTACGCTGCTACGATGAGACGACTCTACAAGATCATACGCTCGTTGAATACCAGGTTGTAATAACAACAGAATACTTTTGTTTTATATGGTGAAGGCTCCGGAGACTCGATGACTAGTGACGAGGTATTCCTCTGTGTGACATTCAGTGCTTGAATTAATTTATATCGAGGATACGAGGATTATAAAAACGTAAACCATAAACACATATGTAGATCCATATGTGTTTATGGCCGCATTCATTATAGACTACCTGTGTGCTCGTTTGTCACATAAAAAATACAGCTGAAGATGTTTATGTATATTCTTTTAGTATTAGTATTAGTTATAATGTATGTTTCTTTTAAAATCGGTGCAGAATTTTTAATATAATAGTTTATTTTAATGTTTCAAGTATTGTTATTTAAGTCCTCATTCAAAGAATCAAATGATCGACAAGCTGGGGCAGCAGTGGCCTGGACATGTAGTGCATGGAATGGATAATCAATGGGAAAGAAGAACACAGATTGGCAATGGGCTGGTCACATAGCTTGTAGAATGGACAACCGATGGGGAAGAAGAACCTGAAGTGGCAATGGGCTGGAAGTATAGCTCGTAGAATGAACAACCGATGGGGAAGAAGAACCTGAAGTGGCAATGGGCTGGAAGTATAGCTCGTAGAATGAACAAACGATGGGAAAGAAGAACCCAGAGTGGCAATGGGCTGGACACATAGCTCGGGGAATGGACAACCGGATGGGAAAGAAGAATCTGGAGTGGCAATGGGCTGGAAGTTTAGCTAGTAGAATGGACAACCGAAGGGGAAGAAGACCCTGGAGTGGCAATGGGCTAGAAGTTTAGCTCGTAGAATGAACAAACGATGGGAAAGAAGAATCTGGAGTGGCAATGGGCTGGAAGTTTAGCTCGTAGAATGAACAAACGATGGAAAAGAAGAATCTGGAGTGGCAATGGGCTGGACATATAGCTCGTAGAATGAACAACCGATGGGGAAGAAGAACCTGGGAGGCAATGTACTGGAAGTTTAGCTCGTAGAATGGACAACCGATGGGAAAGAAGAATCTGGAGTGGGAATGGGCTAGAAGTATAGCTCGTAGAATGAACAAACGATGGGAAAGAAGAATCTGGAGTGGCAATGGACTGGACATATAGCTCATAGAATGGACAACCGAAGGTGAAGGAGAATCTGCCCCTCACTAGATGGAGCGACCTACGCAGGGAAGTCGATGGATGAAGGTGGCTCAGGATCGTCTATGTACCAACCTTAGGAGTATAGGCCTATGGTCACCAGTGGACTATGGACTGGCTGTATTGATGATGATGATTCAATAGCTTAAGACCGTGAATGATCTTTGTCTGCTTCTAAATGAATATTTGCTCTTGAGACCGTTTATCAAAAATTAATCAAACTTTACATATCTATATAACTGGAACAAGTAAGACATACAAACAGAAAAAAATCAGTTAAGCTTTATTTCATGGTCTTGCTCTCATGATATTACTTGTACCAGTACCTTCTTTCATAGGTTTCGCACATGGTCACCGGTTTGGAAAGTATTTATGCATATAATAAAAGTAAAAACAGATTTGTCTGTTTGAATGTGTGTTTGTGCGTACTGACTAACAGTCAGGTAAGGTGGCTTTCATGGTTATGTGTTATCTTAGTATATTTCCTTTTAAAATAGATTGTAGGTTCACACATGGTCTTTGGCGTAGCGGGTTTGTTGTGAACTGTTTTTACGCTAATCTCCAGAATAGCTAGACCATGAATATAGCTTTCAGTGATGTATTAAGAGAAGCTGTAACACCTAATATTTCTGTCTCTCTCCGTCTCATTTTAACCCACTATTTTTTTATATTTTTTTTGAGTTTTGTTTTTGGTGTTAGCTCAATGTCTAAGCGGTCACTTTTAATTCATGGAAATCGTGCATACCGAGTGCGATCTCCGGTGACGATACCAATGAAAATTCCAATTGCTATTTTAAGAACTGATTTACGGACATGCACGGTGGTAAAGGGACGACAACAAAAACATCGTGAGCATAGATACGTGTCTAAGAAATAAATGAAAAATATCCGAAAACATGTGAAAACACGCACTAAAGCCGCATTCTGCACTATTCCCTTACCTCTTACACCCTTTTTAGAAAGATATGCTAAGCAGTGAGATTTATATATGTTTATAAGCTATGACAATATTTTTTTTAATAAACAAAATATGTCAATTTTTAAGCGCTCCCCTCACTTGATTGATCTTATTCTCTTCTTTGTCGATATCACTCTTGACAGAGTGATCGTGGTCATGTCAGGTGTTGGCGGCAAGCTTCACAACACGACGCCACTCTTCTCTGATGGCCGATTGATAGTTGTATTTAATTGCAGGCGTGGCCAGTGAAAATTAAATCAATGCACGAACTCGGCAAATAATTGCATTGTTTCAAAACCACTTTAAAAATACCACATATTGGTCTGCGGTTGTCATTTGTGATAAAAAAAACTAAAGGTTTGTTCACGTTGAACAAAAAAAAAGGGATAGAATACAAGAAAAGGTGGCGCCCGACCTTGCAGTGCACGGCGCGGAACTCTGACATTAAGTGAATGTAGTAGCGATAGCAAAAAAATATTAAGTTTAATTTAATGTTAAAAGTTCTTAACTTTTTTAAAAAAATATCAGAAATTTTAAATGTTCTAAATTTAAAATTAAAATAAAGCTCTCTTATTTTATCCCATTATCCTGGACATCTTCTAGAACCGTGCGTTGAGTAAAAACTAGCTTACAGGTAAATCAATATTAACTAGTTCATTTACAATGAGCTACTATGGGAAAAAACAAAAGTGATTTCTCAAAAGTGACTCTACAAGGTGTGTGGTAGAGCTAGACTACAGTTTGTTTCTAGCTGCAAAATGAATAGGTCACCTTGACCCGACTAAGACCGCGCCCTGAATACCAACTTAAAATAGCAGCATAATGCTTTGTTTCGTCTGGTGAGTGCAGGTATCCGGAGACCTTTATTACTGGTGGGGAGGCATTACGTCTCAGTCCTCAAGGGTGACAACGCATCTGCATTATGATTCCCTGTCAAGGATGAATGTAGATGTCATAGACCACAGAAATCACTTGAATGAATGCTATCAAGCATTTCAAGAAGACTTACGTATGATATAGTTAGTCAAAAAAGAACTGTTCAAAGGATTATATATTCCAACATCATATTTCCAAGTATTTGATGATGTCCACACCTTTTTTTTTTCAATTTGCAAAATATATGAACATTGGACAGAAAAATGTATTGGACAGATAATATGATATATATATATATATATATATATATATATATATATATATATATATATATATATATAGATATTATTAGAAATGTAGTTTTTCATATTAAAATAATAAATTAAATAGAAACACCCACTTACCGAGAAATACGTCAGTATGTCTGAAGTTATTGTAAGAAAGATGCATAACTGATTGTTTAATTTTAATTATTGTTATCAGTATACTATTTAAATAGTAAATTGCTCAAAGATAAATAGATAAATTTTAACATGAAGTTAACCATCCTACATTAATCAAAGACAACGATAACCGCGTAAAAGTGAAAAAAAGAGAAAAAGAAAAAAGAAGAATAATTAGAATAAATTATTCTTGTCTGTGGTAAGGTAAGTTGAGTACAGATGCAGTTACAATGACAAAACAGGAAATACATGCACCGCACCCAGACCCTGAATCCAACAATTGGCAATACACAAATATTATTCGTAGAAAGGAATCGAAGTAAAGACCTCGCGGGACTTCGATTCGATTCTTCACTTCGAATGACTATTTCACACGGCGTCCAATCAGCATACTAATATATTTACTAACAGAGGATGTTATTAAATTAAAATTGCGTTATCAACTGATTTGAATAATGTTTTGCGGATTATCTGATCTAAAAACTGAGATATAAAATATAATTGTACAGTAGTGCTAGTTTTTTTTTATAACATAAGTGGCAAACGAGCAGGTAGCCCACATGATGGCACGTGAATGCGGTCGCCCATAGACATCCGCAATACCAGAAGAGACGCAAATGCGCTGCCGGCCTTTAAGAAAGATGTAGGCTCTTTTCTTTAAGGTCACAAGTCGTATCGTTTCGGAAATACCGTTGGCGACAGCCGATTCCACAGAATGGCAGGCGTGGCAGAAAATTTCGTGTAAAGCTCAAACTGGTGCATTGCCAACCATCGAGCTGATAAGTATGAAATTTTGAATTCTGACGTGATGTGCGATGTTTAAACTCAGCAGGAATGCAATTAATCCGAAAAACTTAGAATACTCCCCATGGTAAATTCGGTAGAAAATGCATAGATATTCAATATCTGTTAAATAATATAAATGTGAAAACAGTTTTTAAAGTTGTTATTACAACTAATTTTAAATTATTTTACCAACTGTACAAGTGACCTATACGAGTAAGATTTTATCTCAAGAAGTCCAGCATGGTATTCACTAAAGTTAAGGCTCAACGTAGTGACTTATTTAAATATTTTACGTAAACAAAAAATGCATTTAATTCGCTATTTACTCTAGTACTTTTGTTTTCTTTCCAAGACAAAGATCCAGTATCAAGTCCTAGGTGATCGGATCGATTCTCAATTGTTATTTATATTTTGCAATGCACAAGTTATTAGTCTGACAGTTCACGGTCAGAGTTCTTTACATGTCTTATGTGTCTGAGACTACATTTCTTCTTTCCTCTGGCATAATGAAAATAATACCATCCATCAAAATATTACTAGACAGTTATACTTAAGTTCCGTTATAAATAAGTGTGGTTCAAAATTAGCTATAACACAATTTCATAGACTCGACGGAGGATGGAAAACGAATCAACTGTCGCAGGAAATCAGTGGAAAATACCAGCTCAGTGTTGACGTTTGATGTATTGTGGATGAGATAAGGGGGAGAACAGATCCAAAACTGGTAATATTACTCATTAATATTGATCTTTATTAAAACGCATATCCAGATGAGATGATGATATTATCTTAACTGAGGTGACGATGAGTTAAATTACTAATGGATTTAAGTTTCTATCTTCTGCATTTGTGTGAAGTGATGTGGATTTCACATCACTTACATCAGAAGAATTGAGTGCCTCCCCATTACTTTTATAAATGATTTAAATAAATAGATAATCGAATACAATAATTCTTTGAAGAATCATGAAAGAACTTTATAGGAATTATTTATTCATTTGCCATTTATTGTATAATTTATACTGCTATAGTTAAAAAAGACCTTCCTTGCAGTTACTAGTTTTCCTGTACATTCATATATATTATATATATAATTACATATATACACAATAATGTACTAATGTTTTTTTTATATTAAGAACGTGTTTCTATTATGTAAAATTTTAGTTCTATGTATTTAGTTGTGGTGAAAAAATATAAAAAAATATTTATTTTATTTATTTATTTAATGTGCAAAACCAACCTAAAAAGAAGGGGTCCATTAATTTAACTGATATTTTTTTTTAAAGAATATTTGCGTTGTAATTAACATTACTAATATTCCGGTAACTAAAAACTCTAACTAAGCTGAAAATGCTTGTGCTAGGAGATTTTGCACGACAACAGACTGATGGTGGATTCGAACCTACGATCATAATTTTTACAGACCGTACCCTAAACCATTAGGTCATTGACGCTTCAATATATAAATGATAATATTTTAGAACTTATTAATTTGAAATAATACAAATAATTTGTTCAAATAAAAAGTCACTGCCATTTGAAGTCGTTTTTTTGGTTATATTTAAACACTTTTTTAACTTAAAAATATAAAACACGCTAAAACTATAGGGACTATTGTGTTAAAGTCTACATGATTATCGACGTGGATCCATTGAACTTCGACCTCAAAAAAACCGGTTACAGGTGAACGAACTTGTTCACTCCGTACAGGATAATTCACGAAACTCAGCTGATCAAGTTCAAATAGTGTATGATAAAAATCAAAGCTGGTTTTAATTTAACGTCAAGAGTGAAAGTGTGTGTTGTACTTAAGTGCTATTTTAACGTTTCTGCTAATAGCTCTTTTAACATATTGTGTTAGTAGATAAAGTTTATTTTGATTATTTACTCGAGTAAAGGTGTCAAGTGTACTATTTGATAGTAAACGACTTCTTCAGTTTTTATAAACTATTTCTATATTAAAATATTCTATATTATTTATACGCGTTTATCGCACTGTGGTCACAAGTTAGGAAGTTATTTTTGTAGATTTTAAGCATATAAATTTGAAGTCGACCAGTAAATAAGTGTTTCTACATTTTACTCAGTTACCCACGTGGTTAATTTTTTTCCATTAGAGTGCTATTATTAATAAATAATTACTATTAATACTCATAATTACTTTTTATATTAATAAATAATTACTAATATTCATGTTGACCACTCCAACTAAGCTTAAATGCTTGTGCTAGGAGATGGTTTACGACAATAATCTAATGAGGGATTCGAACCTACGACTCTAAGTTTGCAAGACCGTACCCTAAACTTCTATATTCTTATAATTTATCTGTATCGAATAATACTCGATAAAGAATGTAAACTTTTTTTTACTATCATGAAAAAAGTAATAATTATCATCATTTTAGAGGTATGCTTACAAAAATAATACATTTAACACCTTGTTGATGGGTAAATTTTGTTAAGAATTTGTCACTAAATAATTATTTAAATATCATAAACCCAACACATTGTATGGTAACTGCATTATTTTTCAAGCTATTTGTTGTGGGAAGACGCTGGTATTTATCACACAGTGATATAGTGGTAGTATGACCAAACATACAAACATACAATCGAAAGACGATATATCAGTGAAAGTAATTCATAATGTAGAATATATACTGATTGGAAATAAATAAATAATTAAAAATTTCTTTTTTGTCATTCGTAGAGTTACACTACAGTCTGATTGTAGCTCGACCGGGGTAGGACCACGACCTCACAGAATACCAGCGTAAAATAGCACCATAATGCTGCGTTTCGCCTGAACCGAATGGATCCGAAGACCTTGATTACTGATGTCGAGGCATTCCATCTCAGTACTCAAAGGTGACAATGGATCTACATTATGATTCCTTGTCAGGGATGAATGTAGATGTCATGGGCCGTAATCACTTGGCATCATGTGAACTGTGTGGTGGTTTTTATTCTCAACAATGAAAAACATAAAAAACATATTAAAAAAATATATTAGGTTTAATAACACGTTATAACGTTCGCATCACTAAACTCCGCGTACGGAATCTTGACCGCTATATCAACATTAAACAAACATTTCACACCGGCGCATAACTGATTCGCTAACTTGTTATTATATTATTCAAATCGGTTATAATTCTTGACAAACGACGACGGTAATTGTGTACAATGTACACTGGCCACGATTCGCATGCTGCGATCTGGTATAGCAGTTTCGCGGTAATATTTATGGACGGATAAAGCGATGTTACCATTATTGTCGGAGGCATAGCTTTCGAATGCTATTGTAAAGCGATTTTTGCGTGATGTAGAGCAGGGAGTCTTTTAGAATTTATTGTTTGATATGTGTGACAACACTATGATACTCGTATTATCTCAATTAATTTGTTACATATATACATATACGAAAGGGAAACGAATGAAAAAAAACGCTATAAATATATACGTTTTTTTATAAGAATTTCTTTACTTCTTAGACATGTAGGTATTTTTTTCATAGACGACAATTTCGTGAATCAGCAATTAAAAATGCAATTAAAAATTTCATTGGTGACGGCGCCGGGGATCGTACTAGGCTTGCTTATGAATTAAAAGCGAGTGCCGACGAGGATTATACATATAAAGATTTGGAATATACATATTAAGCTTCTTTCATTTTATCTGTTATATATTTTTTTCTACTCAAGGTAGAGGGAGACAGAAATTGCTACCGGCATTAAGACATAATTAGGTCCTAAATGTAATAAAGGAAAGAAACCCCATCGCCGCCTGATCGAATTCATTCATGGTGATATATTTTTGGTTATAACCAGATGAAAAAACTTATTCCCTAACTAAATCAGGCCGTATATTCATGTGATACGAAATCTTCTTTACTACTATTCTTATTAAATCATATTTCAAGAAAGCTTCATAAACTCTTCTTGAATTATATCTCTTTCACACTCGAAAAACGAGTAGATGAGTACAGTACTGTAATCTCATGTTTATGTTGCTCCGTTTTTGTATATATATGTGAGAGTATTGCTGTTGGTCCAGAGACCTCTACAGCTTTATCTAATTAGACTCGCGAGTAGGAGGCCCGATGAGTAGTCGACGAGTACGACGAGTCTGCCAAGCTGGCGCGGAGGCTGCTGCTGCACCACCGCTGCACTCCGGCCCCTGTGGACGAAGAACGTCGATGACAACAGAGAGGGGCGATAATACCATCCGAGGGTCCCTCATTAGGAGGTACGAAATCTCGAAACGGATCTAAAGGGAGGATTGATGCTCCAACTTGCGTAATTTTAGTTCGACGTGTTTGGATGCATGTACCGCCAACTGTGAGTACTTGTAAACTAAAACATATTTCGTCTATTATGCCACTGAGTCAAGCCGAGGCTCCCTCTCAGAAGCCCTCGTGCTGTTTACCCAATAATACAGATCTCGACCGGTTCGACCTCTGTACATTTGTGACTAGTGCTATAATTGTTGTACTTTTTTTTATTATTTCAATTATTTCTATTCCTTATTTATTGAGAAAGATAAACAATGTCATTTTATAGTTTATGTTTACTAAATACTAATGATTTGCCTTTACAGGTGTATACAGAATTAGTATCTTAAAATCTACGTAACTAAGTAACATTTTAAAAGTTATATATTATGTTATATAGTGTGTGATTAATATTTATATAACTTTTCTTTGCTCAAGTCTGCTTGCTGCCTAATATGTGTAGAGTGGGGCAGTATGATTTAAGGCGTTCTGTAACGTCATATGTTCTATTTTGTTGATTAAAGATTAAATAAATATCATATACCTTCAATTTGCCATCAAAAATGACTCGGGTCTGCCAGATTATTTTGAACTTAATTCAGGTGATTAACTTATTTATAATGAAATCCTAAACAAATATGGAAGTGTTATCTGAATTTGAATATTATTTTTTGAGATCTGTTTACTTTGGCGTTCTTTGGGCAAATGATTTCATCTATTTTTTCAAACTTCCCTAAACTATTTCAACATTCGTCTTCCGATTTGGTGAACCGCCTTCCGACAACAGAACACCCTAATCGCAGTCTACTCCCGAAAGTGGGATGCGCGTGGGATGTTTTTATTTATGGTCATAAGCCCACAAATCATTAGCGAGCCATCGAGTCATAACAGCTCGTTGCTCACAGCTAATGATCACGAAGACACAAGGCGTTCCACAAATTACTGACTACATGACTTGGGATGATTTCGTCCGATAATTTATTAGACTGTTGAGAAACGCTGAGTTTGGAGTGGATATATTGAAAAATATTCATAGTAAATACTTATGAATCAATTCAAGAACTGTGTATAGAAAAATAGTTAATTGAGGGCATCGTAGATTTTAAGATTTACATGAATGGACTTAATCGCATTTATTTTAAAAAATATTATCCCGACGTTTTGATTTTTTTACAGGATGTTCACGGGGAGGAGGATCGAGGTGCTTGAGGTCCCGGTATCATATCGTGAACTAACAACTTCTTTTTTGTTTTATTAACTAAGGTGGATATAGAAAAAACAATAAGTCAACTTTAAGGTAGTTGGTTTTCTTCACTGAGAGACTTCCCTTTATGTATGATAAGCGTCACAAACACGTATACATTATACCTGGCGGTAAGTGTTAACCGCGCTCCATCAAATCTAAATCCATCCCAAACAAATACGGTCTAGCATTGTCACCTTTAGGAACTATATTATACCTCGGAATTAAGACCTCGGTTTCTTACACTCTATACGAACAGCTCTATGCGGCGTGGTCTTCCTTGATCATGCAAGTTGATCCATTCATGGTGCATCTAGATATTAGTTACAACATGGCTCTACTCATGCATAAATATTGGATTTCAATTTTAATATAAAATTGAAAATTCTTATTTATATTCTATACACAAACATATGTTTGTTTCATTTAAGATGTACGAATCTCGTTCACATCAAATCAAAATCAAATAAGCTTTATTCAAATAGGTTTATACAAAATACTTTTGAACCGTAAATATATGTAATAGCCGTGTCAATAGGCAGCTGCTAGCAAGAAGAAATAGGAAGAGACTCGACTAGTTGTTTCTTTTTTCAATAATAAGTTACAAAATGTCCAGGAGTTGTCCAGAGCTTTAAGCTTCGAAGCTTAAACCTCAGTATAATCTTTGTCACACAAATTATGACAAAGAGTAGTAGTATTATATGATCAGTTAAAAATCATTGACCAAAATTTTAAGAAAATCGATTAATATTTGTGGAAATTTATTAAATATTCGTATGTTATTTCCCAAGAACTATTTCTGTACCTTTTTTAAACGAAAGATAGGTGTCATAAGTTTATTTTTGTTTCTTATATTAATAGCAATTGTACGTGGAAAAACGTATTCGAGAGCTGATAGGAAATATAACTTAATCCATGGCAAGTATAAATAGCGTGGTGACCAATATATTACGAGCGTGCGAATTGCAATTGGCTTTGTCCACGTTTGTGGTAATTTGTCAAGAATTATGTCGAACAAAATCGTAACCTCTACCATGAGATGATATAGTAAAATCACTTAACGTGATGACAATTAAGGAAATGCGGGTGGAGTAGTGATTAGAGTGCTTGCTACGTCTTATGTCCTAGTTTCAAGACAATCTTAAAGAACTATATTTATCTACGGTAATTATGACGTCATTGATTTTTTTTTTGATGAAATTCATACAAACTTTAATACGGATATGTGAAATGCAAGCGGCAGTAGCATTCTTAGCGGAATCTACTCCTTCGTTAAGTACCATAGTGCAAAGAAATCTGGAATTAACAGCTTTGAATCTATTCAGAATCAAAAGCCTCCTGAATAAAAAGTCGGTTTGCCAGGAAATTATGGGACAGAGACGTGGTCCTCTAGCGTAAGGGATGTGGGTAGAGAGATGTGTTGGTATTTCTATTTACCAGTCTACCAACCTTCCGCATCCAAACCCTCCATAGACCTGATCCACCGCAGGGTTTTGTTTAACCATTATTTGAAGGGTTCCGCCAGTCATTCTGCTGTAGTTCATGCAGCATGTTTTGAGACCATTGGATTACCACGGGCGAAAGAAGGGTAACTTTATTTTTTTTCTAGCTTTTTCTTTTTGTTTTAATTAAAAATATAAACATTCTCATATCATTTATAGAGTATCAAGATTGATGGAAGTAATTTCATATGTCATAGATTCTCGCCATAACAATTTAACAATAATCATTATTAATTTATTTCAAATCCAGTATTATTATTATTCGTTTTTTTTATAATCACATTTCCACCACGGGGGCTAGGACACCTGTTGTAGACCTTTTCTTCTAGGCGAGGGTCTCGTGGGTGTCCATTGCCCATTTGGAGATTAGGGCGCGCACAGGATATATACCTGAAGTTTAGGTGTGGAGGGATTCCTCCCTAGAAATGGGGCTACGGATGATGAATCAGCGCTGGTGAAGCTGCGGATATGTGTGACTGTTTACCCGTTGCACTGCTGTATCCAGTGGAGAAATCATCATGGGATTTTGATCATGGGTTATGACAGCTGGACATAACAAGTCCCAGTCCACGCATGGGCATCTGCCCTAACATATTTATTAACGTATAACATAATAATAGAAAAAATATAGGCCAATTTCTTAAGAGGCTTTTTATTTGAGATGCCATTAAATTTGTCGCCCGGTCTCTCCAACAGATCTGCATTCCGAGCTTAGGCTGTTTAACTTTGGTTTTTATGTAACCAGAGCTATAAACATAGTTCACGTAATGGTTAATGATTACTGAGATCCATAAACACCTACCAATTTCAAAGCAGCTGAACTTATCGGCCTAACGGTGTCCACAGCGAGTGTAATAAAATTAACGATACGATATTAAACTATGGCAAATGTGCTACTTTTAGTTCAAACTGTATGTTACCGTAAAAATTTACAACAGTCGTTAGTGTGTATAATCTCATAGTAAGGGTTATTAATATCTTATAAACGTTTGGCTATGTTTGCAAGCACCGAATTTTTTTTTTCGTGCTGATGGCCGCTGTTAGCCCGAAGGCTTTTACAGTTTCGCCGGGTTGAGAGGTTACCGAGCGCTTAAACAAGCAATGGATTATTGATTAATTGATATAGCAATTTTCGGCAAATAGATTTTATAAAAAAAAAAATAGTTTTTGTTACTTGATTTCACCCAAGTCTTTGCCTTAACGCATTCTCTACGAGGCAACCAGTAGCGTGGAGGGTAATTGTGGTAAGTGCGGTGCATATATTTAAATAAAAATCTATAAAAAAAATCAAATAATAATGTCTACTAATAACAAACATAAAACTATAATATACACTACTATATAAACATATACTTTTTAATGGCAATACATAATATAAATACATAAATACATATGTATTATGTTTGTTATTAGTAGAGATTATTATTATATTTTCTTTTTAGTTTTTAATACTTAATTAAACATATAACCGTAGCAAACAACGAGATTAAGTTACCATATTAATTAACAGCAGACGTCTTTAAGCAGTGCTCCCGTTTACCGGCCTTCCCCCCAGGGTATGACACTCAGTATTCAGTACTAGAATAATATTAAATAAAAAAAAACGTATAACGTACACGTCTATTAAATTACAATTTTACATAGCACTGGGTTCGCATAAACAAATTTCATAATAGTTCGTATTAGCATATCATTGAAGAAAATCTTATTAAGTCGTGTATTTAATTATTTAAAGGATGCTGCACGTCAACGTGGTCATTACTCTTAAGGACCGGTAATGCCTCTACGGAATGCCCCATCAGACTGAGCGATTCGATACGTTTACTGAACAAATCTGATATATGGCAACACAGTCTGTATACATGTTTACTGTTTGTATCTTTTTCTTACTATTTTTTATATGTAGTGGTTAGAGTAGACTGCTGCGTCGCGAGTCTGTTTCGATTACCATTCATAGAACAATGTTTGTGTTTCACAAATTGTTTTGTTTTACCTATATGGTGGCGTCAATTCTTACGGCAGTATAATATATCCTGCACAGTTGATAATACCTGATAATAGCCACAGGCTATTATGGTAATCATAATAGACTAGGATAGCATCAAGCATTAACTACCAATAGAAGGTAGAATATACAAACTTCTTATATGTTTTACCACCAATTTATTTTTGTGTACGCCTCATGGCTTTCGCGGTATGGTATGCGAAACTTAACGTTATAGATCATTGTCGGGAATAATCTACTAGTATTTAAGCTTATTTGAAGTGATGTAACAGGAATATTGATAATGTTGTGATGGTGTTCCACAAGGCTGTGTAATATCTCCTATCTTGTTTCTACTACATATGAATGATATGTAGCAAATTAATAACATTCATTGCTATGCGGAAGACAGCAAAGAGGATGCGTTATAAACTGGCAGCGTGAATATTTCTAGGGAAAACGTCAAAAAGTGCCGGAACAAACTCGTGTCTAATAAGGTCAATATTTTGTTAAACAAAATCTCAGATTGGGTCCGACAAAATCTGGCCTAATTTAAGACAATGTCTTCGTAGGGTAAAATTATAGGTATAGCTAAAAATATTCGCTTTGTCGCATTTCCTGATTTCAAAAACTAGCTTGCTTTTTACTTGCTACTTCAGCTAGTATCGGAATCCTTGGCGTTAACATATCAGCCGAGAACATTCCGTGGTCACTTGGAGGGTAAGGTCAAATTGGCCTCTAATAAACTGGGAGTGCTTAATAGAGCAAGACAGTATGTCATTTCGACCCACGGTGCAACTTACACCTTTCTTAAAGCTCGGCAGCGCATCTGCGATTCCTCTGGTGTTGCCGATGTCCATGGGCGGTGGTGATCACTTACTATCAGGTGTACTGCTTGCTAGTGGGCACCTATTCTATACAAGAAAAATCCAATATGTTATTTATTATAATTTTGTCTGGCCATATAGCTCATAGAACTAATAACCAATGGGGAAGAAAGGTTCTTGTGTGGCAAACTTGGACTGGCAGTCTAAGCATAGGGGCTTAACAAATTGAAAAGCAAGATTTCTTTTAGATGTTAGGGGTGATAAACTGGCATACGATTCACCTGTTCTTAATTTAGACGGCAGCCCATGACATATATACCCATCGCCCAAAAAGATTCAAGATGCACATTCATTGTCACTATTCAAGAGATAGAATACCTCGTTACCCAAGTCTTTGCACTCCCAAACAAAACACAGCAGTGCTACAATGTTTTTTCTGACGCCGTGTTTGTTCCATGTTGATGCAGACCAATTCATGTTTCAGCTAGAATGTGGCATGGCTCTACCATGTAGAATAGTCGCTTGTAATCCGTCATCAAGTACGTCACGAAGTGAAGGTCCTTATGTGCTTGATCTTAATAGTCACGAGTAATGGGCTTTATCAACATCATACTTATTACAGGGACTGACTTTTCCATAAAATTCCAGAACACTCTGGGAAATGTCATATAAATATTGTTAGAGAGACAAGTCACGTTCGCTGTATTCTAAATCGTGCCCTGTCTAGAGGAATCGCGTCCTCTGATCTGTATTATTTCGTTGCGTACCCTCTAGATTTATCTCTTCCAAAGTTGCACATTGTATAAAATATAGATCTGACATAGTTATAAAATACGCAGATTGCGCGATACATTTTAATGCATTTACTCTTAAAGAAGACTTATTTTGCAAATACATTTGTTTCCGATTTCTTATCCTATATCACAGAGACAATAGCCAACAAAATTTAGATTTTTTCATGCTAAAGCTTTATTCCGGGAATTTAAGCTATGGTATTAAAATTGAGTGGTTTATAATATATCGTTTACAATCTTACATTCTTATACCGTATATATTGCTGTCTCTTGCGGGTATACGAAAACGTCAAATCTATATAATACGCATTTAAACTTTGACAGCAGTAAATATATACTTTAACTTTATAAATTACTATCTAAAAAGGAAATACAAGATATCAAATCTATATAGCAGTCAATTTAAACTTTGATATCATTAGATCTACAATTATAGCTTATATATTTCTGTCTCTTACGGCATACGAAGAAGTCAAATCTATATAATACTCTACTTAAGCTTTGATGGCAGTAAATAATCTCAGCATTGCTATAAAGATTTGACCTATACAATTCCAATATTTCATGAAAATCCATCTGTTATGTTTGTTATTTTTTTTTTATTGTACTGTGAAGACTATGTTTTAATGCTTAACAGCCGTATGACCTAGTGTAGCCTGACTGCCATGATTCTATTTTTATCTGGAGGAAGTATTTGTTAAAAAGATATTGATGAATTTTCGGGAGGGTATTTGTAAAATATTGTGAAGCGCACTGAATTGATTGTTAGGCTCGTCTGAGGTATAGCGACACTCTCACAGGATACCAATATTTTAACAGTGATAGCTACGCTGCAGATGTTTCTGTCTGCAGAATGAATGGGTCATCTCGATTTGGATTACCAAATAGCAGCATAATGCTGTTGTGTTTCGTCCGGTGAGTGTAAGGATTCGGAGACCGATAGAACTGGTGACGAGGCATTCTATTTCAGTCGTCAAGGATGACAACGCATCTTGCTTACGATTTCTTTTCATGTTGAATGTAGATGTAATGGGCCGCAAAAATCACTTACCATCGGATGAACTGTGTGCTCAGTTATTACATGTAATAACAAAAATACCATCATGAAATAACAGTACAATACTTCCGTGTTTTGTTTGTTTAAGGTAGTGGTAGCAGAGGCATTCAAAACAAACTGTAGAGTAGCTCTATCACTGTCAGGCCTCACAGATACCATAATACGTCGACTTTCGTTCAACAATCATCATATCTTTAATTTTATTACAAAGAAATATCTGAAGGCGGATAGACTTTAACATTTATTGGATCCATATACGATAAATCACAAATAATATCAAAAGGCTCGCTTTACCCCATGAACGCTCGCTGGGGTATAAAGGACCGTCCTTTACACAGGAATGCCACAATCGGACCGATGACATATTTATGGTCTTCAGTTAACGCGGCCCGGCTATAATAGGACCAATTTCTTGGTAAGAAAAAAAAATTAAGGGTTGAAGAAATTAGGGGACACGACAGGGGCGAAATTTCGTACGTTTTTTTTTTTGTTTTGTATTAAATGTGTTTCGTTTTACTAATGATTCGAGGTTAGTAATTAAGGAGTGAGTGACACGATTAAAAAGAAAGATATATGAGACTTGAATTATGAATGTAGTAAGTTATTTGCCGTTATCTTCGCTAATTCAGTATTACCAAGCTAAGGTTGCCCAATATCTTTGTATGCGCGTATTATCTTATTAATACCAGTATCTACCGGTACATTGAAAACTAACAATTAGTATATCCAATTGGCACTTTAGTTAACTTAATTTTAGTTTGAAACAAATTAGCAATCCATAATTATAACTCTGAATATTTAATCGATCTAATCGTATATTAAAAAAATGACATTCAACACTAAATATTCTCGTAACCAAAAACTTTAACACCATTGTAAAACAACTCGAAAGAAAAAATTCAATCTAGACCGTAAATCTTTGTTTTATCAATCCACATATTTTTAAAAGGGAAATAAAATTAAATCATCGACTCTCAATGTAATCGTTTGGTATTTAATATTATACATTGGATATCCATCGTGAAGATCAGAGGTCGTACCCACTTGTATTTACAAGTAGTGTGATGTTATTATTAGAAAAAAGCTGAAATGGATCACCCATCTCGTTTAAAGAGTACATATTTGTATGGGCTATTGTTACTTGGACCTATTTCCATTGTAATTCGTATAAATATTACTGGCAATGCTATTTCACTATAACTGTTAACGACTCCAACTAAGCCTAAATGTTTGTACTAGGAAATGGTTCAGGACAATTGTGGAATGCCAGATTTATACCTTCGTTTTTTATTGTTCCTGCCACGTACAACTCCTCTGTGGAATGAGCTATCACCAGCGGTGTTTCCGAAACGATACGACTTAGGGACCTTCAAGAAAAAAAACTATATCTTTCTTAAAGGTCGGCAACGCATTTGCGACACGGATATTCGTGGGTGGCGATGATCACTTACCATCGGGTGGGCTGCTTGCTCGTTTGCCACTTATACTAAAAATTTAAAGACTTTTAACCGATCCATCCAAGCATTGTTGCCGCGTGACGGACCACGCTCCTAAACCTGCATTAGAGATGACTTATATGCCCAGTAGTGGAATCTATATTATAATGTATAATAGATCAAGTAGCAACCTATATATACATATACATATGTATATATATATATGTGTATATATATATATATATGTGTATATATATATATATATATATTTATATATATCTAAAAATGAATTAAAACCGATATAATCATTCAAGTCTTTGAATTAACTTTTAATTTGGATCATACCTCGTACGAATTAATAACGTATCGGATGAAAATGGACACTCGACGTTTTCTCCCAACCATCGTAACTAATATGTTTGACACTTAATACTTCCTTTAGGGGTTGAGATTTTGAATAATACGGTAATAATACGACCCATTTGTTTGAGTTATCGACTTTTTATTTATTCAACATGTTTTTTTTAGGGTTCCTTCGGTCCCGCCTTTGATTTTACGGCATTTTAATAGACTCGCCTTTATAGGGTTGATGTATGATATCATAATTAACGGATATAAAGGCTCTTAGGCATTTTAATGACCCTTCTTGTTTTGAAATAGAAGGATTGGGTCCTTATTGAATATAGAAGGTTGTTGTATTAGTAAGATATATTATAATATCAATGAGGGATGGACGTAATTATTTAAATATGTCGTGTTTTTTGAAAGTAAATATATGAGCTTGATATATTTCAAGTAGAGAACGAGCACAGTTTACTTGATGGTAAGTGTTACAATCATCAAAAAACTTTCAGGATGCATCTGATTTCTTGAGGACTGAGACGGGTTATCGGATCCTTACACTCTTCATACGTAACACAGCAGTGCTGTATTTCTATTTCACTCTGGTCAGTGAGGACATGTTCCTTAATAATAATAATAATTTATTCTCACGAATCACCTGAGATGGTTCAGACTCCAGGGTGGGGAGCTCCGGGAAGGCGATGCTCCTCGACACCCCTCGTATAGTCCGCAAGTTTAACTCTATATATATGCTGTTTTATTATATTATTATTTTATTTTCTTATTTATTTTACTGAACAACCAGAAGAAGATAGAAATAGATAATAGTAATAGTTTATTTGCCATTATACAAAGTATCTAAAATGCAGTGAATCTGCGACTCCTCTGGTGTCGGTGGGCGGTGGTAATCACTTATCATCAGATGAGCTGCCTGTTCGTTTACCACCTATTCTACAAAAAAATATATACAAGATATTAATAATTAATATCTTGTACATTTTTCTTACTATGACTAATTCAAAATTCAATATATTATGTCAAATTAAATATGTACACCGATTGAAACTCAATTCTGGTTAACTCTATTCTAACTATATTTATAAATGTTTTTACACTCACAGTGTGCGGTATCTTTTTGCAAGACTAATATATATAGTATAATAGATCTTTACCTATGAAATTGCCGTTTTGTATGAAAAAGTTAAAGATTTTTTTTTCAAACTTTTTTATTTCTGTTATTCAACGTAATCCCAACCCATGTAATCCATGCATCTTTGTCAACGCAGTGGTAGTTTATTGATGCCCTTCTTGTAAAAATCAGCTGAACGGGAGGCAACAAACTTCACTTCAAAGGTATTTTGTACTGCCTCCCGGGAGTTGAATTTTTTCCCGCTGAAAAGTTGTCCAAATTTTGGAAAAAGTAATAGTCGGTGGGTGCAAGGTCTGATGAGTACGGTGGATGAGGGAGAGCTTCCAACCCCAACTCTTGCAGCTTGAAGACTGTCCTTTGTGCAGTATGGGGTCGCGCGTTGTCGTGTAAGAGCAGTGGAGACGATCGATTGACCAAAGCTGGTTGCAGATGTACGATTTTCTCCATCATTGTCTTCAGTTCTTCACAGTACACATCTACAATAATGGTTATACCGTTTGGTAAAAAACTGTGATGAATCACACCGGCACTTGACCACCAAATAGTGACTATCAACGTTCTAGAGGTCATTTTTCGTTTAGGACATTGCTTTGGTGATGAACCAGGATCTAACCAACTTGCTGAGCGCTTTCGATTGTCGAACAGAATCCACTTTTCGTTGCACGTAACAATTCGGTTCAAAATTCTTTCATTTTTGTGCCTGTTGAACAGCCCGAGGCAGGTCTCAACGCTTCCGTTGCGCTGGTGATCGTTAAGTTCGTGGGGCACCCATCTATCAAGCTTTGTTACCTTGCCAATTTGTCGCAAATGGACCAATATTGCTTTGCTGTTAACATCAAAAGCTGCTGCTAGCTCGGCTGTAGATTGAGCTTCATCGGCTTCCACAATCGCCTTTAATTTATCATTGTTGACCAAAGTATCCGGACGACCACCAGGTTAATTTTTCAAATCAAAATTTCCAGAACGGAACCGGGCAAACCAATAACGGGTTGTGCGTTCGTTTGTAAAGTTCCGTAAACGTTGTTGATGTTGGTTTGGTTGATGGAACTCATATTCCATAATTACACGAATTTTTAAAGTATCCATTATGACGAAAAATGTTCAAACGTAATGAAAATACAAAGCTAATCAATAAACAAAAGACTGACTTTGTAAAAAGAATTTCATGTTTTAAAAACCAAATTAATTTGAACTTAGAATTCACAGCCAATCAAAACTTTTTTTCGGTTTGAAATGGCCAATACTGAAGAACGGCAACTTCATAGGTAAAGACCTAATATTAAAAACTATTACTAACAAAAGCTTTTGCCATTTATATTTCAGCTAGAAACTAGCTGCAATGTAACTCTACAACCAAAAGCTTAACCAAAAGAAAATTAGCTAGTATAAAGTTATTGTTAAAGCTTTTTCTAATGATTTTTTTTATTTAATGAAATAGTGAAACTTTTATCATAGGTTTTGATATTCAAGATGTAAACTATACAGCCATAGTTCTTAGTATACCGATCAATATTAGTCAATAGTCAATCCACTCCTGAAGCAAGTCTTCGCTCACAGACAGCCAAGAAGCACCTATCCTATACCACCTGTATTGACTTCCCGCGGTGGTGCAGCTACACTGCAGTTTGTTCTATCTGCAGAATTAATGGGTGAGATCAATCGCGTCAGGACCACGCCCTCACAGAATACCAGCGTGAAACAACAGCATTATGCTGCTGTGTTTCGTCTTATGAGTGTAGGGATCTTTATTACTCGTGACGAGGCATTCTATCTTAGTCCTCAAGGGTGACAACGCATCTGCATTGTGATTCCTTGTCAAGGATGAATATAGAAGTCATGGGCCGCAGGAATCACTTGCCATCAGGTGAACTGTGTGCTCGTTTGTTACAACCATTGTAATAAAAATAAAAACTTAACTCACCACTTCATCTAGTTACCTCATTATCATTGATCATGTCCTCCTAGCTCCATCTAATAATGAAATAAATGGAGGAAAAGGAAAAGGAAAAGATTGGCGGTACGTTCAGATAAACAACAAACTGTGATGTACAAATACGCGACTGGGAATTGAAACCAGGACCTGATATACTAACCAATACACAACGTGGTCGTCAATTATATACGGAAATACGAAACAAATCTAAGTTGGATTCTTCAACGTCATAAATGCAACTTGTAATGTGCATCACGTAATTTAACTTCAAGCCCATAACATATTCATCGGGTCGCGTCGTAAACCATATTTGTAACATTTAACAAGACAAAAAGGTAACTTTGACGATTTCACCGAATTATTACGTTCTTTTCGCTCCACTCGGACCCACTATCTTTATAAGCATCGTTGGCCCTTATTGAGTTCGTCTCGTTTACTTCAAGTAAGTTTATTGTATTTTATAAGTATATTAAGTGAAACAATTAAGACAGCGCCACATGAGACCCAATAACTGGAATAGAAGCGTTCCATCTTAGTTCTAAAGGAGACAAGCTTAATTAGTAACATATTAGTTTCCACACCAAGGACTACGCCCTACTGTATACTAGTAATAATAGCATAACACGTTTCGTATGTTGAGTATAGGGAACCGGAGACCAAGTTATTGGTAGGGGACTTTCCATCTTAGTATTGATAATAACATAGAAATTCATTTCTAAATTGAATATTCGCTGAAAATGAAGGTGTTTATGAGTTTCAATGAGGTGTTTCCTTTTTGGTCATCCTAAGTTTCATAAAACGTATGTGTTACTTGATCTTGATAACTTAACCTTCCGATGAAGCTGTGTCCGATGTCTAGATAAGAGCCGCATAGGCTAACAGCATCAATATCGACAGAATCTGGAGTAACCTAACCAAGAAAGCTAGGTCAAAAGTCTAATGTCTTTTTTTTTAATGGATGATTGATGCTGTAAGGCCGGAGACTTTTACAACTACACTGGATGTAAGGCGGCCGAGCGCTTAGGGTGCTCAGTCGAGACCTTTCTTATAGGGTAACCAACACAAGAGGTCACACTTTAGAGTTGAGAGCCTCGGATTTAAATTTTTTTGGCTTGGACTCGTTACGCAGACCGTGGACTAAGGGCATCACATTCCGTCAAATATGTCATCATACACAAAATTTATACAACTCTTATTTACTGTTCAACAATTCTGATGTAATTTAAAGTAATTTCATTTAGATTACTAGAAAATAAAAGTTAATTGTTTTATTTTGTGGGCGCTAAAAACCTATCAAGTATAATATAGTCTTGTATATTATATCTTAACCAATTTATTAAGTTTCTTTATATACTGATTTCTAGAGAAAATACACTATAAATGTGGTAATCTTAGATCAAGTTTAAATTCATCTTATATTACAATCTATTTATAATAATAACAATTGAACAATTACTCGAGTATGATAAGAAAATTTTGAGGGAATCTTTGTCTGTATTTCTGCAATGGTAGAGCTACAAAGCAGTTGTCTTTAGCTGCAGAATAAATGAGTTAACTCCAACGGGGTAGGACCATGCCGTCACAGAATACCAGCGTAATACAACAGCTTACTGCTACTGTATTTCATCTGGTGAGTATAGGGATCCGGAGATCTTCATTACTGGTGACGAGATATTACATCTCAGTCCTCAAGGGTGACAAAGAATCTACATTATGATTCCTTGTCAAGAATGAATGTAAATGTCATAGGCCGCGGGAATCACTTGACATCAGGTGAACTGTGTGCTCATTTGTTTCTCTAAGGGCCGATATTTTAATTCATGACTATTCGCTTAAATAACTACCAATGGAATAATTATATAAGACTGTTTATTCGACTCATAAAAGTTCTTCAATACTAATATAGTACTTTATTCTTGGAATAACTATCTAGCCTTTTTTTTTCTCCGTATGAAAGCTAACTTCAGCCAGCTGAAACAGAACTACATTATCTTGGCGCGTTGGAAAGAGATGTCGGTTTTTTGCTTTTACCTGATGTCACTGTCAGTTTTTACTGTACGTAAATTTTTGACAATGAAATGAAAAGGAAAATAATTCAACATTAGCTAACCGTCGCTATTTTAGCGTTTTTACATTAATGAAATGTTTGCAGTCCCTCTTTGTTTTTAAAAAAAAAAATAAAAAATTACAAGATATTTAATCTCTCCAGCCGTAGCATTGGCAACACTGATGAAACCTTATGGTCTGTTTGAACATTTTATTCCATAGAATAAGCGCTATGTGGCCATTTTGCTGACGAATAAATTTATACCTCAGGTAGACGAGTTATTCGTCGAATAATTTTTTGCCTATCTGACTACTGAAATATCGGGCCTGAATGTAATAGACTCAAGAGTTTCTTTGTTGTGTTTGTATTCAAAATTTTGTATACAAACAAACTTGTAATAAGACCATATTAAATTACACTACTGTTAATAATATTATTTATTTTAAAATAAGTGATCACTGTCGGTATGTTTTTCACTAAAAATTTCTACGTGTCATTTTTATTCCTTTTTTTTTATTCATTTAAACTTGTCATTTTTAATGTATTTCGTTTCTAATGATATTAGATACGAATATATGAACATACGAAGTGCTTTAGGAAATTCAAAATTTTATCATATTTGGAATCCATACGTATTTTGAGGTATGTAAAAACATATTAGTTAAGATATTGTGTGACGAGATTTCACTTACAGAATAAAAAAAATACGAAAATCAGTCTAGAAATTTCTATAAGATTGAAGCGTCAAGAGCGTAATAATTTAGGGGCATCGTCTGTAAAATTTAGGGTCGTCAGTTTAAATTCGCGATTGGACTATCGTCTAGAACCATCTGCTAGTACAAACATTAAAAGCTTAATTCGAGTTACCCGGAATTTTAGTAATGCTAATAATACTGCAAATTACTTTAAAAAAAAAAGAACCCAAAATCTATACGTGTTTTAAGATATGAAATCTAAACTAAACCTAACCCAACCATTATAAAGCTTTTGTGCGACCGAAAGCTTCACCTATTCAATAAAAAAAATCAAACAAATCAGCCCTTGGTGTATACATAAAAAATAATCCTTCCTTTTTTTGATCGGAATTGGTACTTCAAAATTGCTTCTCCTTTTTTATCGAACAATTAAACGTGATATACATACATCGTCAGGTTCCTTGCTTACACTTTATTACCCGTACCAATTCCTTTTTATCATTACAACCCCGCTACTTTTTTTTATCTTTTTTCGTGCTGATGGCCGCTTTTAGCCCGAGGGCTTTTACAGTTTCACCGGGTTGAGAGGTGACCGAGTGCTTATGGTGCTCAGTCGAAACCTCATTATTAGGTAACCAGCACAAGGGCTCCCAGGAAAGTGGAGCCTCGGCTTGGACCCTGTTCCGCGTGAGCGTCTGACTCGAGAGTGCCCGAGAGGGCTGAACCTCGGCCCGGTCAGTTGCTTCTGACTAAGAATTATCTACATTAATATCACTATTATTATTACTGTGTATCTGTACCACCACTTCGGAATGCGTGTGCTCTGTAGAAGTGGCGCAAGAAACTCCAGCGACGCATCTATCTGTATTGACTGGATAATCCCGCTACTTGTAATTAATCCTGCTCCCAACTGACTCATACCTAGTCGTAAACTATTCGAATGTACTTCTCGCTCGCATCCCAACAATACGAAATAGTAATTTTCAAATCCGACGCATCCTTCTTAACGTTGGAATTAGGAGGACAATTCTCTTTAAAGGGTCGATGTATATCTCCTTCCGACGTATTACTTGTCCCTTTCTAAATATTAATTTAAAAAGATCGTTCTTTTGATTTATTTTTAATAGTATTACGTCATAGTTGCTCATAAGCATTCTGTTGAAAACAGACTTGACACGGTTATACTCAAAGAGATATTTGTTGTCCCGTCTGCATTCGCCATTGTTTGCTCTCTCTCTCTCTCTCTCTCTCTTTCATTCAACATTAGGCAATACCTACCCTTTAGAATTCGTTTAAGGCAAATTGTCCTATATAATAAAGTGTTATTCAATTTTTGTTGGCGAAAATTACAAATTTTAACCTACAAGACGCTATATATTAATTATTTAATTTAACTATATTTAATTAATTATAATCAATTAATTTAACTTATACTTTTCTATTTTTTTAATCATTATATTACACTATGATTCTAGTATGATTTAGAATTGGTCTGGTTTATAATTCGATAGTAACTTTATCTAATATACATAGTATATCGTATCTTTTACGTTGATGTCAGATCTGAAGATGTTATCTGATCATTTGTGGAACGCGGTTATATATTCTAGTTATTCAGATATCAACTGCTAAGTTTAAATTACACAAATACTTACGTAAACACTCATTCATCCTTCCCTCCTCTAGTTCATTTTAAAGTATGCAATAAGATCGGAAGAAGATTCATATGCAGTGTTAGGGGTATGGGAAACACACACAACACACTCAAATCCAACAAACAATTTGAAAGACGCAAATATAGTTCCTTGCTGATAACCAAAACCAGGACCCGTGTAGACATCTAATCTAACCAATATGTCAGGCGTCAGATCTATATAATACCTTAACTGACGACATGGGACATACATGATTTTAAATTTTTTAATCTCTAAACACATCTTACTTTTACATGGTAGAGTTATGCTGAAGATATAAAATATATATAAATAGATGCATCCTGAATTTGTCGGCTTTAACGACATCCTATTACGCTTTTAATTTAGCGCTATTGTATATTGTCTGGTGAAAAGAAAAAAACAGGATACCGTATAACTGTGGTGATTGAATAATCCACCTTAGTTCTCAGGGGTGGTGAAGGATCTTCATTATCATCACCTTTACTGCATCGCGTTGTTACATAACATCCGTCTATTAAATAGATCTCAATATCATTTATTTTATAACCATTTCATACCGATATTCTTTGATTTCTTTGATTACGCCACAAGGCTGTCAAGAATTCCTGAATGCTGGTTCCAAATCGATGATTTTCCCTCATCATGCATAGCCCCTCCCCCCACTCATCTACCCCTCCTCCTAGGAAGAGGAACGAGTGTAATACTGAGAGTAATTGTTAATGCATTCTATTACAATAAGATGTATATTTCTAATTTTCTCTATATTTTTAATTTTCAACTAAATATAGAAACAATATAAATTTACACCTTATATAGTTAAATGTTTTATTGATAATAATTATTTGTATACCAATATATATATATAAATATATATATATATATATATATATATATATATATATATATATATATATATATATATATATATATATATATATATATATATATATATATACATATATATATATATATATATATATATATATATATATATATATATATATATATATATATATATATATATATATATATAGATATATATATCTCTATCTACATAACCTTTTGCTATTTTTATGCCTATGCACCGAACCGTATTCACCCGAACTCCCAGGATTGACTGGTAGTGAATGCCACTGGGCATTAATTTAGGGAACATAAATAAAAATAAATAAATTTTATGCGCAAAATGGATAACATGGATACTACATAGGACGTGCACCTTTAAGTATAGAAGAAGGCCCCAGGTAGCAAGACACGAACCTAACTTAACAATATGCAATTTAGTTTGCGATCTCGACAGTGGAGGCCGATAGCTCCCTTCAAGGTCCGTAGACTCTCGATGGTTATCGTAATGCACTTGAAAATATCCTTTGAAGGTCTATACACTTAAATCGATCGCGGATTTCTTGTCAAATGCAATACTCATGGTAAGATTTATCTCACAGATACTAGACGTCATCAACTACGGGATATATTATAGCGACCAATGCCAGAATATATATACATACATTATATATATATATATTCAATAGAAAAGAATGCAAAATTAAATTACAAAACTGGTAATTAAGCATGGAGTCTAAAGACATTGAATCGTTATTGTATTACATGTTTTTATTCAATTAATAATAAATTATCATTTTTAATAAGGTCATTTCCCCCCATTCTTTCAAATGGTACCCACATACATATCTGATATTTTTTATAAAAAAATGTGTAGTACTTTCCAATTGTAAATTGTTATTCAAATATATAACCCGCACGCGCGCCGGGGCATCGGCAAGCCTGAAGGAATGCAGGTAACGGGTCTCGGGGCTGTTCCTTTACCCGGGCATCCTCTCTAGGGGTAACGAACCCCTGGGTCCTTATCCACCGAGGACGGCGGAGCAGTGTGTGGGTGTGTATACTTTACGTCGCCGATCATCATACTTACGATGACATCGGCGCGAAGACACTAGGAAAAAGGCACTATAATATATAATCTCAAATTCCCCATATAACCCGCAGTATCCGTTGAGGGACGCCGTCATCTGCAATACAGGTATTCTAGTGTAGATCGCAATACACTGTCGTACTGAGTAATAAGGACTTTAAACTTTATTTTTTCTATCTTATCTTTATATTTAACGTTAAATCTACTGTAAATCATATATACGTGTTATACGCATCAAATAAATTTATTATTATTATATTTAGATGGTCACGTAGTATAGTGTTTAGTACAGAACCCGCGACGTCGTAGTTAAAGTATTTAGCTACGACATCGCTGGTTCTGTTTTAAATTCCCGGCCGAGTAAATATTTGTGTATTAATTGTTGATTTTTGATGTAGTGTGTTAGTACATACAACTGTGATATTCCATGTCTTTTTTATTACATTGAGAGTAACAAACTAAGAGAGCGCGGTCCTACCCCGCTTGGGAATGAATGGGTAGGCTACCCATTCATTCTGCAGCTAGAAACAAACTGCAGCGTAGCACCACCTTTGTCTTTGACACTTGTATCTGAAACTTATTATATACTTGTATCCTATTGTAAATCTGTTTATACTGACTTGATAAGGGGACGATGAATTTCTTACGGCACTATGAAATATTCTGCTCAGTTGTTCAACTAGGTAGACAACATCATCATTACCGCACCGTATTGTGCAAATAAATAGGCATATCTAGATAGATTTATTAGCGCCACTAGAGTAGTTTATTTTCGCTTAAATACTCACTTCTATAAAACTCAAATAAACTCATAAGCTCTTCGTTTCACAAGTATACATAGAAATATAAACACTCACTCTTCAATACTGAACACATGTTCTTATCATTACTTCTGCCTTTCTTTCAATTTTATATAATATGCCTTAGTGTAGATAACTTTTATTTTCCGCTTATGTAGTTTCGGATAACCTGGAAATTATCCCTGCAAGATGGGTTTTTAACCTAGTGCAGGGTTCAACAAGCTATCCTTCTATTTTTCTTTCTCGTATATTCAAAATAGAAAGTAACTTATGTACAAATGCCTAATAACAAACTTTATTATTATTATTTTTTTTCTATCTCTGCCTGATTGGCCAATTAAATAAATAAATTTCTATAAACATATAATAAAAAATATATATACAATATAATATAATATATATATAAAGACCAACCAGATGGGAATCCCTCGACAGGGGAGACCAAAAGGTCGAGGGTTAGTGCGAAAGGGAAGGAAACCTGCGGACTATACGAGCGGTGTCAAGGGGCACCGCCTTCTGCATTTGAGCCCGGAGCTGCCCGTCCCGGAGTCCCAACCGCCTCAGGTGATTCGAGAGGTTGGTTGGGATTAACCCGTTGGCAGATACGGCTATTATTATTCTAGTCCAATGTTAATGTAATCTATACAAAATATTATTAAACAAAACGATTCAGATGCACTGTCAGGGACAAGAGGAATACACACAACATAACTAACACACACGATTTGCGCAGAACAAATATCGTTCCTGGACTCAGAACATAGAAGCCGGTATTGAAATCACATAGCCGTAATATATAATTAATCATCCTTCGTAACTAATATGGAATGCCACGTCACTACTGATGACGTCTTCGGTTTCTTTCTTTTACCAGGTGAAACACAGTAGGGCAAAACGATTGTTGAAAATACTAGCTTTTTTTTATAGGAAAAAGGGAGCGAACGAGCGACGGAAACACCGAGATGCTCATCGACGCCCATGGACAACCGCAACACCGGAGGAACTGCAGATGCGTTGCCGGTCTTTAAGAAAGGAATAGGCTCGCTTCTTGAAGGACCCTAAGTCGTACTGGTTTGGAAAAACCGCCGAGGACAGACCGTTGCACAAGACAGCTGTGTGTGGCAGAAAATTCCGCGAGAATCGCACAGTAGAGGAACACATCTGCATAAGGAATCTGGGCGTCACGATCCAAGGAATCTGTGACCATCAGGTAAACTATATATGCTCGGTAATCATCCCAAATATCTTAACATGATATAGACAAGTTTAAGCACAAATAGATCGCTTCCGGGAAAAACCTCGCTTTCATATAACACCACAGAGAAATAGCAGCCCAGTTGTCCTGTGTTTCGTCAAGCGAGTGAAACAAACCCGCGCCCATACTACTGGCGACGAGAAATTCTTTGAATCGACGAAACATAAGTAAATTACATATGTTAATTATTCATGGTTACAGGAATAATTTAATTATATTCTTATCGTACTTACTTATTATCAGCAACATGTTTCAATAGTCCACTGTTGAATGCTTTAAGATTACTTACTTATATTATTCCCTAAGCCTTCCTTCTAAATAGGGCGTTAGACTATAGTCTACTGCAGATCGACATGCCTACCAAATCAACGAAATATTTTATATATCCTAAACATACAAACTTTGCACGCGATGTTTTCTTTACCGCCAAACAGGTAGTAAAGTGAGGCTTAATAATTTAATTAATACCGAAATCGGGAACTCCATTGGCTCGTGTATATAGAATTTAACAGTGGTAAAGCTACACTGCAGCTTGTTTCTAGCTGCAGAATAATTGGGTCAGCTCGACCGTGGTAGGGCTACGCCCTCACAGAATGCCGGCGTAATATAGCAGCATGATACTGCTATGTTTCGTCTGGTGAGTGTAGGGATCCGGAGACCTTTATTACTGGTAACGAGGCATTCCATCTCAGTCCTCAAGGGTGACAACGCACCTGCATTATGATTCCTGGTCAAGGATGAATATATATGTCATGGGCCGAATCACTTGCTATCAGCTGAACTGTGTTCTCGTTTGTTACTCAATGTAATTTAAAAAAAAAGCGAACACTTAGACGCCACACTACCTACCCTTATATTATCCCCTTATATTAAAATAATGAGTGATAGGGAAGGACAAGTGGAGAAAGGATTTGGATTTGGATTGTTTACCACTACGATAACTTCCTTACTTCATTTAATAACACAACAATACCAAGATCCCATAGCAATTCACGTGCCCGAGCGCATCGTTATCACAATAACAAGGTTCCCACATAAAGCACCTATCCGGCATTACATCCTCGCCTGCGTTGAGTCCACCCACGGCCGCTATCATTTGTTATTGTGCCGGTAATTTAGATTATCTGTACACAATTCCCATATGCGTCACTGGCCGCAAGATATATTGCGTCAATTAATTTGACAGTAAAAATTGTATGACTAAAACATACACGACTTCATTTAAGTCGAGGTAAAACAAACTTTTTGGGAATGAGAATTGCACATTTTTCTAGCAACGCTGCAAACGTATCATCGTAGAAAAATGTATCTAGTAGGAGGTAGCTCTAGGAACTTAAGTTTCGCAGAGGGTACGCGCTAAACTGTTAGGCTATTGACGTTTAGGAATGGAAGTTAACACAAACATTCTGCGTCGATTTTTTTTTTTTCATGTTTCAAATACACTCTAAGGAAAAGTTCATTGTAAGTTTAATTTTAAAAGTTTTAATTTTCATCCCGCGACAACTATGTTAAGTCTTATTAAATTATCTTTTATTAATTATGAAAACTCTTTGGCTCTAAAGGTTTGTTTTTTTATAATGTTACTTCGACAATATATGTTAAAAGTTAATTACTGATGACAAAATAAATGACAAAAAAAAAACAATTTCATTTAGCATTTATTTGTATGTTTTGAAATTTTAATAATAAAAATGTATTTGAGATCAATTCGAGAGCTTTCACTACCCTATAAAAAAGAATCGCAGGTAAATCGGTGTAATTTTTTTATTGTATTGAAGGTAACAAATTAAAAACTTCAGCCCATGATTTCCACATCCATCATAATAAAAATTCAAGATTCTTCTAGAACTTTAGGGGTGACATACAAGCACACAGTTCACGTATTGCATTCATTACGAATGCGGCAATATCCATGTGTTATCCCTGGGTGTGTTTTACCAATAATTGGGTCCTTGTGTACGAAACACAGAAGTGTAATGGTGTTTTTTTTTATATATATAGAATTGTTGGCAAACGATCAAGCATCTCACCTGATGGTAAGTAATTACTGCGGTCCATGAATATCCGAAATACCAGAGTTGTCGCAGATGTGTTGCCGACCTTTGAGAAAGATGTAAGCCCTTTCCTTGAAGGTCCCTAAGTCGTATCGTTTCAGAAACACCGCTGGCGACAGTTGATTCCACAGATTATGCGTGGCAGGAAATTTCGCGTAAAGAGCGCGCAGTGGTGAATTGCCAACCATCGAGATGATGAGGATGAAATTTTGAATTCTCGAATGAGCTATTTCACGAGTGTATTCTATGAGGGCATGGTCTTCTCCCGGTCCCCTCGACCCCATGCTGCAGCAGAAAGCTGAAATGATGATAATGATTGGTGATTAAAACTTTAGAACGAAGCATCGGAAACTATTATCCCATCTGTTGAGGAGTTTTAATTATAATTTTTATCTAGTAAAAAGTAAAATAATGTTTATTGATAGTTTAGCTTGTATGTTCTCTTAATATTCAATATTTAGTTGTTGCATTGATTTCGTTTAGTTCACCATTAGTGTTTTTGCTTTTTTTTTTAATGTAAAATTGCATTGAATTACAGATACAAACCACGGGTAAGTTCATTGTAATACAAGATCGTGATCAATTTAAAGTGCACTCCACTTAGAACCGTTGCGTCTGCGCAGGTACGGGTGTATTCACAACTGATTGATTTTTTTTAATATTTGTAAGTAGAACAATATTTAATTGTACAAAACTTACAGAAATTTAGAGAATGAGTACTCACAGATGGACATATATTTAATTTTATATAATTTTAATGATTTACTTTTTTTATGGAATAGGTGGCAAGCGAGCAAGCAGCTCACCCGATGGTAATGAACCACCCATGAACATCCAAAACACCAGAAGAAGAAGATGCCGGCCCATAAGAAAGGTATATGGTCTTTTCTTAAAGGTTGATGCAGCTATCTGGCTCTTTTTCCCGAACCTTCGGATCCACTCGGATATCCGACACCGGGCGGAGTACCGTACTATAGACATACATAGCGCGAATCTATTCTATCTTCTATCTATTATTATTTTAACTACTTACTTAGTTTACTTAGTACCGAACATAATAGAGCCGTAGCAAACTGAGTTTGATCATCGGCCCAGTCACTTATTAACATTGTTTAATGCAATTAAATGTGTCGAATTATCACGTGTTCGGTGAAGCAGATATCGTGAGGAAACTTGCACGTCTTAGAAAATAAAAAATAATATATTTCCAAGATTTCAATACCTCCAATGCGTAATATCGCTTTTTTTATAAATGGCTTCACGCAGTGCGTAAAGCCATGTGCCACAGACAAAGGTGAGGAAACGGAATAGTAATGGAAAAGAATTTTACATCGGACGAAATTTACATAAATAGGATCAGCACGTTATAAAACATCTCTAATACAAAATATTACATTATGGAAAGGAACAGTAATTAATAATTAATATCATATAGAATACTATTTGTATACATATGTACTCATAATTGTATTTTATTTACAGTAAGAAATAACACGGAGGCTTTAGCCAAGTAATATAGCTTTATTCACAGGTTTTCTTAAAATCGCGAAATAAAAGTCAAATTGAGTGGCTCTGAAAAGAGAATATTTTATTAAACAATGCTTTACATAGGTATTTGTGTCTGTTTTAGATAACGTATGTTTTATGCAACTCATTGCAATTCTTACCCGATAAGAGAAACAGCATTTAAAGCTATTATTTCATCAAATTCCTTTATATATAATACGGTTTGACAATGACAATTGTGTCATCCTTCCATAGATCTACATACGACCACAGCTTACACATGAAACGATATCAGTGGCATTCTCTACCAGTCAACCCTGGGAGCTCGAGAAAATATGTTGGTAGGTATATATATATATATATATATACATGTATACTGTTACTTTACACTAAACTATCTTGTTAATGACGGGTTTTTTCTTGTTTAACATTTAAGACTTCCAATGTGAACACAGGTTAAGACTCGTCAGTAAAAACGCCTTGAGTTACGGACTACATCGGCAGGTCGACTCGCACCAACGCCCTATCAGATGGCTCAACGCGTAAATTAGACAACGACCAGACAGTCACCGTTTTCGCGAACGCCATTCTTAACGTAAAAAGTACAATCGATCGGTCACGATTAGTGGAAAGGATATTCTCATTAATTTACCATTTTAATGTCATTTTGTATTAATTCATATAACAAACACGAATATTACTTACATTTGCAATAATATACCCAAGAACAAGATCTAGAATGTCGGTAACTTTATAGGCCGGGTATTCTTTCCCTCGGGCCAAGCGTATGAAGGCGTCATAGAGAATATTTCATTATTCTCGATATAGTCATCGCGTTTGTCTTACTTTTAATTGCATTGCATTAAAAAAATAAAGTAACAGTGTACATACGTAAATAACATTTCGGGGCATAGGCCTCTTCTCTAGACAGGTGTTAAAGCTCACCACGCAGATCCATTGCCGACTGGCGGACTTCAAATGTCTTCGAAAAATTATTATTTCTTAGATTTTAAGATTTCCTTACGGCGTTTTCCTTGACCGACGAGCATGTGGTAAATCAGCACTTAAAATTTCTATTTTAATTGTGTTTTATTGGTGGCGACATCTTTTTCATTTTGCTTATTGTAGTGTTCTTCAATCGTGAATTTTTTTTCATCGGTAAAGAGGATATTTCTGTACCTTTCACCTGCGTATCGCGACAGAAGGCATTTTGATCGATCCACTCTCTTTAATTGTATGTATCTAAAGATTGATTTAGGGCATGTATGTATGTATATCGATGATAAAGACCGAGCTTCAGGTCTTGTTTTATAATACGCGACAGAATCCTAGCGGGATTTCGACGAATTCTGGCTTTAACAGCATTAAAAGCCTTTGTAGTTCTAACAGCACGCAGCTGCCGATCTTTTCTGGTCTTCGACAGAGGAAATGTTGTTGTATCTGTTGATAGTACGATATACGAACATACGGCTGATACCAAGCTTTTGAAGTGTCTGGAATATGACCGACGGCTCCATACCACACTTTGTGCAAGGCGATCACTGCAATCCTATTTTTTTTAACACCCCATTCCATATTGTAATTTGATAATGAACAACTAGGAAATTAATCACGATACAAATATATTATTATTGGAATGAGTGATATTAGATTAATAATAATATTAAATTTCTTTAAAATCGGGTCATAAATTGAGGGTAGAACGCGCCGTCCACAACGCGTATTACAGAGATACGCTTAAAATTCAAAGTATTAACAGGGTGATGCTTTTTTGTTTCTGTTCGGCCCCTGTATATCTGTGAATTATAATTAAGACGTGCTCAGACCTGTGCAATAAATTTACCTATCAATAATAGTGCTCCTGCCACGCTGGGAAGAAAAAACAATGAAAAAACAAAAATGGACAACTTACATTATAGTAAGAATGATGTCAAACGATCACACAGTTCAACTGAGACACTTGCGGCCAATAACAAATTCATTTTGGATAAGAAAATAAATTGCATATGTTCCCAGAAATAAGATCACCGGTTTCTTACCATAACCATATAAAACACATCAGGATTCATGAAATGATCACATAAAGAACTGCTTCTGTTTACCATGAACTGAAACAAGCAATACCTTTGATTATTTTTACTGATTAGTAAACGACGAAGGGTTTAGGTGCTTGTATGTTATGTATGGCTGTATCTTATATTATTTTAAGAAATTAATCTCATATGAAATAAATCTAAGTATAATTTTGAATTAAAATGGTAATCCAATAACTGGGTCGCCGGATTCCCACACTCGCCAAACACAACAGCGTTACTCTGTTATTTCATGTTGGTATTCTATAAGGGTAATGGCATAGCAGGAGGCAAATTCCTTCCCCGAAATAAAAGAAGCTAGAAACAATCGATCGAATACATTTTAAATATATATTAACATAGTTAATGATTTATTTCACACAATTTACATAAACAATCGTAATATAAAATACCTGATCTATGGTCTACATTTATTCCTTAAGTTAGTTAAAGCATCTAGGTCTGAACTAGATAAAACATATAACCGTTTTTCAGCGTGTTTCTTCCTTAGTACATACGTAGTATAGGTACATGTAACAAACTAATATAAATCGTAACGAAATAAAGATTTAACAAATCATATGTGAGAGGATGTATCACGTATGGTATTCATACGAGTGTATACTTACAGTGGTACAACTACGCTGCAATTTGTTAATGGTTGCAGAATGAATGGGTCGGCTCGACCGGGACAGGACCACGCCGGGATCCGGACCTTTATTACTAATAACGAGGCATTTCATCGCAGTCCTCAAAGATAACAACGCATCTGCATTATGATTGTTTATCAAGGATGAATGTAGATGTCATGGGCTGTAGGAATCACTTACCATTAGGTGTATATATATATATATATATATATATATAATATACGTTTCTTTTATTTCTATAAATGTAATACAAATGCGTAATCATATATACAATATAGCGTATCACAGGGTTTTTAAAGTTACCATAGTGGGAGATTTTGAATAATAGGAGGCGTGTTTAAGTCATGATAAGTTTAAGTGATAAATTATTACTTATACTTAATCTATAAAATTTTCACATAATTTAAATAGTGACCTCTTCGCTGATGTACTGCATGCATTTGCACCATGAAAGGATGGCCTTTTATACCTCTTTATTATTGTTTCCTACAACGGTTCATGTAGTTGTTATAATATCGCGAAACAAAAAGGTGAGGCTGGTACTTTTCTCATTTTAGTTTTCCTATATAATTACTATTATAACTATTGTGTAAGTCAATAAATAAAATCACCATTTTTGTTAACAACCAATTATAAAAATCATGTATCATGTATCATGTCATTATTGAGTATAAAAAAATTTCAACACAATACATCATTTTTATTTTTAGTTGTGAACAGTAAATGGTGATTGCTTTTATCAATCACCTAACATAAGTACTATTATAAATAAAGGTGTGAACGAGTGAGTGTGCGAACGCGCCAATTTAAATAATTTTAATAGAAATTCGGATGTGGGTGAAAAGAATGAACTCGCGAATTTTACCTGCATTTGCTGTAATGTTTTGGGAGGACATTTAAATTAAAACTAAGAAATGGTTTCAAGAGAACTTTGACGAATTAAACTCAAAATTATATAGATTACATTTATTGTATACAACAAAAGCGTCAAAGATACAGATATTTGTTTATTATATCGAAGTTGACAAGCAAGTTCACCTGATGGTAAGTGACGACTGCGTTCCCATGGCATCCGCACTCACCCTCGATAAGGAATCATAATACCGACGCGTCTTCATTCGTGAGGACTAAGATGAAATACCTCGTCACCAGTAATAAAGGTCTCCGGATCCCTACACTCACCAAACTAAAAACAGCAGCGTTATGCCTCTATTTTAATTTGGTATTTAGTGACGGCGTGCTCCTTCCCCAGTACAGCCGACCCATTCATGCCGCATTGCCGCATGCCGCTGCATTTACATAAGTAATACAACAAACTGTACGTTTCTTTTCCTTTGGAATTATTTTCCACGCAAGACTACTTCGGGGTCAACTGTCGGCAGTATTATTTCCGAGCTGATATAACTTAGGGACCGACCTTCAAGTGAAAAGCCTACTCCTTTCTCAAATTCGGCAACGCACTTGCAACTCCTCCAGGGTAACAGTGATCCCTTACAATCAGGTCACCTCCGTCTACTGTATAAAAAAATCCGTACGCAAGCATCGAATGTAGTGTGTCTATTTGTAAGTTCTGGACGATTAGCGCACCTCAGGACGGGTTTCTAAGTCGGCTGGTATAAAAGAAAACCTCAACTCTTGAATTCCTGCTAAATGAAAACTTGAACTCCAGAAGGTATACCCATAGAGTGCTGGTGTATTTTGGATCAGTGATCACCGCGTAGGTGTCGTTCTTTTCATAGTGTCTACCCCTAGACGGTACAGATTTCGCAAAGAACTCTGACTCCTCAGCGTAGTCTCGCTGGTACTCCACGAAGTGTACATACGATCTGGCGGTAGCTTCTGTGTATACCGTTATACATGTTGCATAATCCAGATTATTATCATACAATTCCAACTGAAAAATAAAAATCGTTTCAAACAATCACAGACTTGACTAAAAGACAATGATTAGAATTTATATATTTATATATAATCACATATTTATTATTTATTAATTATATATTTTATATTATATATTATTATAGATAGAAGAGGACAAGCATACATTTGGATATATATGGTACATGTTAGGATAAAGTCATCTCTTTTGATTTCTTTCGAACGCTACGCGCAAAGTTTCGTCGGATTTTACCAGATGAAACCGGGTGATTTCTATCAACGGGATATTCAACATTTCGATAAACGTTGGGTAGAAGTTATACCAAGGGACAACATTATTGTTTATTTTTGTTGTTCATTGTTACTACAAAAAATATTTTAAAATAAAAAAAAGCCGCGGTAACTTGATTGTCAATTGTTTAAGCAATATGCGCAAAATAGTAATATTTTAATGCGATAGCCAATGTAAGAGGTCTAAGAATGCTTCGTACAATTCCGTAAATGTACGTAAAATGTCTTTAGTGTAGCCAATCAAGGTTCATCTGTGTCTAAGTTCAACTTTAATACACGCTTCGATTTCCGGAGCCGACACCGGTTGTCAATAGCAACTATAAGTACGTTCTGTTTTACAGTGGTAAAGCTACACTGCAGTTTGTTTCTAGCTGCAGAATGAATGGTTAAGCTCGACCGGGGTAGGACCACGCCCTAACATAATACCAGGGATAATTGGCAGTTTAATGCTCCTGTGTTTTGTCTGGAGATAGCAGGGACCTGGAGAACTGTATAACTGGTGACGAGGCATTCCATCCCATTCCTCAAGGGTGACAACGCATCTGCATTATGATTCCTTGTCAAGAACGAATGTAGATGTCATGGGCCGCATGAATCACTTGCCATCAGGTGAACTGTGTGCTCGTTTGTTACTTACAATGTAATAAAAAAATGGAATCCTGCATATCGAAGAAATGAATAAAAATTAATATTTCGAAGACATGTGAAATCTGTCATTTAGCAGTGCAGACGTGTGGTTGTATTAACTAACACCCTTTCTAGAGAGGAAGTTAATACTCTAATAGTGGGATTTACATATATACCGTATAAGGTTTATATTAATACTGACAGAGAAAGGAGGGTTAGGGTACCAGAAAAAATTATAAGCTCTACTATGTTACGTTTCGTTCCATGAGCTAAGCTGATGAGGATACCGGGGACTATGTTGAGGATGGATGTGGTGGATCTTCATTCTTGCATTGATTCCTGTCCGTCTGTGTGTAAATAATTACTTAACATCGAGTCTACGGTGCACCAAGTATATATTTGTAAATATTTTGTAAAACACAATCAATAAAATTATAAAATGTACTACCGAATATATTCCAAGCACAAAGGGGCTTTCTGTCTTCAATAAATCTATTTCTTTGAAAATAAGATAGGTCTTATCATAGTCACTTGAACAACCTTTAATGACTTCCGTTGTATTTCCCCAATCTGAAATAAGTTATTTATTTGTAAACGTCCAGAAAATTCGCACAAACCACTATTGGCGTATGGACAGAGTAACATGTCGGCTGGGCCCAGAACACCCTGAACCATGGTCATTAGACTAGCCTTAGTGCTAGCATAGAATCAAACCTAAAATATAAAATATATTTAATTTTATCTATACTTCCGGTTTTCTTTCTTAGCGTTCACCAAATTGAGAAACTGTCAGTATGTATTGAAATGATAACAGTGGGAAATATATTCACGATATGATGACATTGTTTTACTGCTTGGATTATCAATTAAAGCTTTTAAAAGTTTGAACCATACCTCTTTGTACCAACATGACCGCTATTATACCGATAATGATTATATCCTCTTGGTCGCGTTCGACACGGTGATATCCATTTCGTTTCTATTCGCTGAGTTTAAACATCGTACATCACGACAAAATTCAATCTTTCAACCTCATCATCTCGATGGTTGGAAATCCCCCACTGTGCGCTTTATGAGAAATTTCTTACCATACACAACTACTCTGTGGAATTTGCTGTCGTCAACGGTGTTTCCGAACCGATACAAACTAGGGACCTTCAAGAAAAGAGCCTACAGCTTCCTTAAAGGCCGGCAACGCTTTGCCACTCCTCTGGTTTTGTGGATGTTCATGGGCGGCGGTGATCACTTACCATCAGGTGGGGTGCATGCTCGTTTGCAGGTGGCAAAAGAGCATGCAGCCCACCTGATGGTAATATAAAAAAAGACAACTAATGAGAGAATTAGGCCCAGCGCTGCTAGCCTTTATTGCGCGGCATTTTAGCCCTCAGGCAAGGCAAAGACAAAGCTTCTGCATTTGGACACCTTTCGTAGATAAATGTAGGTGTTATGGTCCGCAAGATTCACTGTGCATAAGGGTGAGCTTGTTACGCAGCCCTTAATCTATGGAATCTGCTGCGTCACGACGGCATTGGACACCAGCGCGATGGCACGAGGCACTGAATCAGCAAAAAGCGCGTTGGCACCAGGCATTGGGTCAGCACAACGCGTTTCTTGTGCACTCAACATTATTGAGATTTCATTTTGCATAATCATTCTGGATTCAAATTTCGAATTAGAGTCACATTTTTAGTTATTAATATATAATTAGTTGTTAGTAATAATTAGCTGTGTGTTCGTTTGAATACAATGAGAAAAATAAATATGTAATGCGGAGAGGGGATTTATAGCACGGAGATTTCTTATTCATCTTCTCGTGCTTAAAAAATCATAAAATTTGATGAGTCTACAGTTGTACTATGTATAGCACATCTATATACATATATGTAGGTACGCTGTCTGTCTAGGACACCGCATTTAAACCTACCTCTCATCTTACACACATGCATTGTATTGGAAGGGTACGACGATTGAGTGGCTCCGTGTGTGTAACAGTATAATATATTAATACTATTTAATTAAATTTACAGACGTTGGGACTACATCAGTCGCAGTATACCCAACGCTGTACGTAAGATAGTTATTAAGAGAACGTTACTATAGAGCGCGACTGATATAGGGAATTGACGTTCTATAAAAACATTTATTTTAGTTATTATAAATGTTGTATTTAAAGATCGTCGAGTATTTCGCAAATCAGGAATTCGGGGCTCTCGGATAATTTCCATCGATGTATACCAGAGAAAGATATTGTCTGCCAACCTATAGTATCGATGATGATAACGCCCGATATAGTATATATATAATAGAAAAAAATATTGAAATGTGACAATATTTTTTTTCTATCAACGCCTGCTTGTTCAGTACAATATATAAATTAAATAAGATAAACAAATATATAAAATACAATATAATACATATATAAAGACAAATCAGACGGGAATCCCTCGACAGGGGAGTCCAAGCGGTCGAGCGTCAGTGTGAAAGGGAGAGAAACCTGCACACTATACGAGTGGTGTCGAGGAGCACCGCCTTCTGCATTTAAGCCAGGAGCTGCCCGTCCCGGAGTCCCGACTGCCTCGGATGATGCGAGAGGCTGGTTGAGTTTAACCCGTTTATAGATACGACTAATTATTATATATACTTTATTGTACACCACAAAAAAAATATTAAAAAATCACAACGAGGAAAAAAATATATTACTAAGTAGGTACAACGTGGCGGGCTCATCGCTAAATAGCGATCTCTTCAAGACAACGTTTAGTGTAAGCAGAATAATTGAGTTAAAGGACCGTGGGTGGTAAGTATATAATAAACTATTAAACTAATACCTAAATAAACTATATAATGTACTTCACCAATGTAATGTACATATTATATAAAATAAATAAACATAACGGAAATACATAAACTAAATACAAATAAATTACATAGATGATACAGAATGATGACAAAATAACTTAAATAAACTATATGACACCGATGCCGATGATATGTCTCAGTGCAGACATATTCTTGCCATGTCCAATTTCAATTGCCCTGATGCAATTAAAAAGTTTAATGTAATCCGACTGGACCAGGGAAGGACCACGTTGTCACGGATTACCATAGTTAGTAAAACATATCGTTGCATTGTTAACAGCTACCGGACACCCGATTACAAGAAAAGAGGCATTCGATATCAGTCCTCACGGGTGAGGATACATTAGCAACTTAAATCATTGCTGACGATGGATGTGTTGATGGGGAGAAGTAATCACTTACCATCAGGTGAATAGCGTCCGTAAGCCAGCCATGGTGGTTTTCCTCCCCTGCAAGGAATGTGTATTAAATACCTATGTATATATATAAAGAAATAGTTATTATAGAACATTTCTTTAATTTGAATTTAGCCGTGACTCACTCCGTTGGTAAAGAAGTGTGGAGTCGGGCTCGGTCGAAAGATGGCGGTATAAGGGATTGCGATTGTGAATAATAAACGTTAAATGTCGTTTCTTTGATTACAGAGCAACACATGGTTTTATTCACCGACAATAATAGAAAGAAACATTATATATATATATATATATATATATATATATATATATATATATATACATATATGTATATTATTACATTGAGAGTAACAAACGAGCACACAGTTCACCTGATGGCAAGTGATTCCTGCGGCCCATGACATCTACATTCATCCTTGACAAGGAATCATAATGCAGATGCGTTGCTATCCTTGAGGACTGGGTTAGAATGCCTCGTCACCAGTAATAAAGGTCTCCGAATCCCTATACTCACCAGACGAAATACAGCAGCATTGCAGCATGCTGATATTTTACGCTGGTATTATGTGAGGGCGTGGTCATACCCCGGTCGATCTGAACCATTTATTCTGCAGCTAGTAATAAACTGCAGTGTAACTCTACCACTGAAAACTATTTTAATTAAAACTTACATTGGTACAAAGGCATCTGGTCTTTTTGATGCAATGTCTTGAACATCTGATAAACGAAGCTCTTGTATGGTCCTGTGCCGCTTGGGACTAAAATTTGAGACCTTCGCGCCGACTTCCTGATCTCAGTATGATCCTCTATCCACTTTACATAAGGTGACAATTCTATATATCTTGTGGGCGACGAACAACCCGGCCCATGAGTGCTTATACCCATCTATAAAAAATATATACATATTGACCTCGGGAAACGAACACAAAAGACACCACTCTAAAACTAGACGAGGTTATGCAGTCCACGAATTAGATGATAATAAATAAGCATTCATACCAACCGAATAGACATACACACCCCCATATGAGTGTTGTGTGTTTGGTTGACACAAAAACTTACGGTTTCACTACGAGAGCAAATGAGGCTCAAATTCATAGAAATTGTCGATATATTGTCTTAGATACCACACTCAACCCTGAAGCCCATCCCCAATGTTGACAAACTCTCTATGGCCTTTGATTGTGTTGAACATTAAACATTATTATAGTGTAAAATCATAGGGTTCATTCTAAAGTATTGTCAGTAAATGTTTTATGTGAGAACCTAGTGTCTAGACAAACCTTATTTAGGATTAAAAATACTGTAATATTTTTAGTGATATGTAAATTGTATTTATGAAATTAAAAAAAAAGAAAACGTAAACTGAAAGCAATCCAAGTGTCCGTGTCCCGCAAGGATCTATTTTCGACCTTTCTTACTTTAAACATAATATATATGACTTAATTTACCATATAAATATTATGTGCGAGATACTTAGTTAATATTTTATGTACATATGAATGATAGTAAGTTTGTCGATGTTAATAGGGCACTTTTCTACGTATCCAAACGGTTTACTGCTAATAATGATTTCTTATATTAACGCAAATATATAAATAAAAGTAGTATATAATACAAAATTGAACACAAGTAGTTTTAATACATATACATAAGACTAAGGAAGGGAACTATGAGTGCCTCTGTATTAATACAATATATCTTAATAACGTGATATATACTTGCCAAAACCCATTCACCGCTAAAATTGCTTGCCAAAGCCATGCCGGCATCGATTACGCAGGGTTTTTTAGCATCCACCTTTCTATAGCACAAGGTATTCGGGGGCCACAGATATTCAAAGTTTAACTGAAATTATAAAAAATACATTTTGTTAAAATTCAACAAACAAGAGTTCACAAATATACTCATAGAAATTTAAAAGAGTTTAGTGTCAAGCGGCAATAATAGACTAGTTGTATAAAATAATAATTCAGCTCGACAGGGTAAGGATCATGCTGCCACAGAATAGCAGAATTAAATAGCAGCTTAGCTGTTCTATGTTTCATCTAATAGGTGAAAGAAACTGGACTCCTTATTACTGATGATGAGAAGGTGTAATAGATTTGCAAAAAAGTTCCCACCGTTTCTTTTAATGTCTTTATGTTTATTTTACAATAAAAGTAAAGAAACCAACTTATTAATAAGTTAAAAACGTATTCTTACAGGAAGGAGGATGGGGTTTTTCACAGGAAAACAATAAGGATTCTACCGGTGAACGACCACGCCGTCACAGAATAATTTAACGCTGCGTTAAATAACTGCATAACGTTACTTTTTCGTTTGCTGAATGCAGGAATCCGGTGACTCAATTACAGGGAATGAGGAATTTCATCTCATTCCTCAGGTACATATGTTTGTCTTGAATCTTTTTGTGGGATGTAGATACAGTGGTAGAGCTATGCTGTTTTGTTTGTTTCTAGCTGCAGAATTAATGGGTCAGCTCGAATGGGGCAGGACCACGCCTTTACAGAATACCGGTTCTGGTAAGTGTACGGATCCAGAGACCTTTATTAATGGCGACGAGGCATTCCATCTCAGTCCTCAAGGGTGACAACGCATCTGCATTATGATTCCTTGTCATGGATGAATGTAGATGTCATGGGCTGCAGGAATCACTTGCCATCAGGTGAACTGTGTGCTCTTTTATTACTCTCAATGTAATAAAATAATATAAATAAATAAATAAATAGATATAATGGCCCGCAGTTATCACTTACCTGTAGGATGGCTGTTGGATCGTTAGTTACCTCTAATATTAAAATATATCTGATTGAAGCTAATCGCTTCCTATTTACTTTTTAATTTCATTAAAAATTGCCAAACCTCTTCCATCAAATAAAATGTTTCGCAGTTCGACCGGCTGACGTAATCCAGAGGATATATTTCTTGTTCGAGAAGCATATTCCCTAGAAATATAGGCAATTATTAGTTTTTCGTCCAAGATTATATAATAATTTAATAGTTTATTGTTAAAAAAGAAGTGGCAGGTTCTCTAGCGAAGGAATGTGATTATTAAAAATCTAATCTTAAAGAACCCTTCACTCTTATGACTGTATCTCCTGGACACCAGAATGTAGATCAGTACTAGAATTGATAACAACGTACGATGAGGTCCAATGTAGTACAGAGAGCTCTAAATGTTTTGGGATTAAGAAGAATGAAAGAAAATTCCGACTTCCCTCCTTTGTAAGTGTTGACATAGTGTTGAGAGTTTATCTAGTCAGGGGACGCCTGGCTAGCTGTCAACTCTTATGGCTGTGATATATTATATAATCTGTTATCACTGTGTTGTGTATTGCTACAATAATAATTGGATTTCGATTTAAAATATTACTGAATGCCACAGGTTGCTGATCTTTTCAGCTGTGGGAAGTATTTATGAGTATCTATATAATTTCCAAAAACGTGGTCCGATCGAACGTGGCAGGACCACGCAGAATACCAGCATAAATAGCAGCATAATGATGCGATTCGACGGATAAGTGCAGGGATCCGGAGACCTTTATTAATGGTGACGAGGCATTCCATCTCTATCCTCGTGGGTGATAACGCATTTGAATTATGATTCCTAGTCAAGGACGAATGTAGACGTCATGGGCCGCAGGAATCACTTGCCATCAGGTGAACTGTGTGATCGTTTGTTACTCATAATATAATACAAAATTAAAAAGTAGTAATAATAGATTTTGCAGATTATATGGATGCTCATAAATACTTCCCATAGCTCAAAGATCAAGCAACCTGTAGCAATGGGCTGACCATATAGCACGTAGAACCAAACACCAGTTGAGAAGAAAGGTTCCTAAGTCGGCAGTCGCAGTACTTAGGAGCTTAGGACTTAGGAGGACTATGCAAATTTGCCTGAAGTCAATGACTGCTGGTATCTTAGTATCGTGCTTTATGGTTATCTACGAGAAAGGCCTGTATTTAGCAGTGGATTATTGATAGGCCGTGTTGACGGTGAATATAATAGTAATAGGATAATGTAACTTCCTAGATTTTGTTCACAAACTAAGAATAGCTATCGAAACGGATCTTGACGGCCATATGCGAGAGAGGGAATAGATGTGTGTATTTCTTTACATGATTATAAATATACTCCCGTTCTTGACACAGAATGGAGAACATATCAAAGACATAGTTAACTACAACTAAAGAAAACATTTGTATAAATTACAAACAGTTATAAACTAAAGGTAGCAAGAATAAATCGTCTCGAACGTATGATGAAACAAAGAAACCGAGGCGCGTTGGTTATCAGGGGTGACTACACATCCGAGTTATCAAAGATTAATGTAAGTATCATTGGCTTCAGCAGTTATCTATGGCTTTAGTTTTTGGTATACCGACACTCGTCTATTAATAAAATAATATACTACTGTAAATTTTATTGTTATTAAGTATATACACAAGAGTTAACGTTGTACTCGATTGTACACGGTTCGCTTTTGTACTATTAGTATCTTGGAAGCTCCAAATATACACCGGATGGTATAATAGAACTATATATATTAGCTAAAAAAAGCTTACTGTCTGTGTATCCAACGTTATAGATCTTCGTCCATTTAGTGACTTCCTTGTAATTACTTATCAATCTGATCGGTTTCCCTGAAGAATAAAAATTTGTTTAGTAACAGTATTTTACTCCATAAAGCTACGACGGACTTATGTATGTAATAGGATATAAGTTAACGTTTGACTAAAATATCAGCTTATGTTTTGTCCAGTGAGTGAAAAGCTCATATTCATTTATTTCATATATTTATTAAAAAAACTATCGACAATTCCAATCGTTACGGAATACAGCTGACAAACTCGACAAGACTCTCTATAACTGTTTTACACGGTTTGCGACCTTAAGCGATATGAGAGCTTTTTTTATGAACTTAGTGGATGACAGATGAGTATAGCTTTACCGTGGTAGAGCCATGTAGCCGCTTATTTTAGATGCAGCATCAATGGGTCGACTCGACCGGAAATGGTTCATGCGCTCGCAGAATACCATTCACAGCATAATGCTGTTGTATTCCAACAGTAGGATAACAGATTCAGTTGCTGATAACGAGGTATCCCTATGAAGTACTCTCTTCTTGAATCTTAGTTGAGGATGGATGTCGGTAGTTATGGCCTGCAGACATCATTAGCCATCAGATAAACTTTGATCTCCATTGTTATCACTTTGGTTTCATGAAATATGGTGGTAAAATATTCAGGTTAAATACAATATAAAATAAAAATAGCATAAAGGACCGTACTTACAAATAGTGGTTTCGGTGACGTCCTCCAGAAAAAGGATGACAAGTGTATTTAAGTAACCTTGGGCGTATTCAGGATGTAAGATATGACCGACGAGTCCGCAGAACCACGGCGAACCTTTCTTGTAAAACATCGCTCTTGCAGACTTTCTGGAAATCAAATCAAATCAAAAGAAACTTTATTCAGTCAGTTAGTTAGGTTTATACAAAACACTTTTGAATCGTCCAGATAGCTAGTAGGACCACCGCTTCGGAAGGCAGCTCCTACCGAGAAGAAACGCCAAGAAATTCGACTAGTTGCTCCTTTTTTTACTTTTTTTTTTCTAAATAATAAGTCACGAAATGTCCAAAAGTTGTCTAGTATTGAACCCAGAGCTCAGTTTAAATCCAAGCATATTTTTCAGACAAATATTCTGACATACTCTTTGTCAGTCAAGTGTAAGATTAAGTAAGTTGTTCTTGATGAATTAAATGATGGTTTAAATCGAAATTTTAAACCTGTTTAATGGTAAATCGATAATGCAGTCAGGACATATGGGACATATTAACAAGACACCCAGATCCGAGATCTTTCTTCGTCATTAATTCGAAAATCGTTATTGAGTGCTTTAAATTTTTTTTATTATATGAATATTCATAAAAATACTAAAAAGTAAATTTTTCGTGTGGGTATTTAAATAATATCATTAGGCCTCGTGAAAGATGACCCCGCTAGGAGCAATGACCTATGCAAGTACAGTTTCCGGTGTGATCTATGGTATAGACCGATATTCAGGAATGGACAAGTATAGGTCGCGGCACATATAAGTCTAGCGGTGAACGAAACGTGGAGGGGATAGCTGCGCATGGGCACTGTTGCGAACGCAATTCATATCTTCAAATTGATTACGAATTAAGTGTTTTTATGTCTAAGCTAGTTATATAATAAATCATCATCGTCCTCTCACTAATATCGTAAATGCGATAGTTTGGATGTTTGTATGGATGAAATGTTGCACGGACATACATTATAGTCTAGAAGGCTATTTTTTTTTACACGAACGAAGTTGCGGGCGGAAGTTAGTAGTTTTTTTTATTAATTACAAATGTACAGACTATACATTCCAGTGTACCACTTTCCACAAAAATAAAAGTGTGACAATTTTTATTTACAATAACAATTTAGAAAGCGACCAGGAGCGAGCGGGGTGTCGTATCGGTGCGCGGGGCAGAGTATGACTGGAGAGCCAATAAAACGCTTACGCATGGCCGCCCGCGCCCCCTTGACTCCCCGGGGATACCTTATTCTCGACTTCTGCGCATTAACGGACAGCTAGACTTATTTGCCGCAACTTATAATAGGCTTATGATGATAAAAATCTCAATCAGAGCTGTTTCAAAAAAGGATAAAACAATATACATACTTCAGCAAATCCCATTTCACGGCACCAATGTCCTGTGCATTCGCTAATGCCAACCGATATTCAAACATAACAATATTAGTGACTTCCTCCGTTGATTCACTATCTAGAAATACACACATTATGTTTACCAATATTTTCCATTCAAATTGTAAAAAAAGATGTCAATATTCATTTTATAATATCAAACTTAAGTTATTAAGTTCGCTCTTTTTGGACAATGTTTGTTTTACTTGTGCAATTAAAGAATAAATAAATCAAGAAATGTATAGAAACCATATTTGTATTATTTCACGCTTGTTCTATGTAAGCGTGCTTCTTCCCTTTGACACCGCAATTAGCAACTATTCGTAAATTGTCTCTATCGATGTCATAACTAGCAATGGGTCGCCGGTTTTCTACACCACACGAAACACAGCTGCGTTACACTGCTATTTAAATGCCAGTATACTTTGGTATCTATTATTGTTGCCACTATTTTATGCCTAAAGCATGGCGCTCTATTGTGATTTGAGAAGCATAATATAAATAAAAGAAATATAACAAAAAAGAGCTTCACCTGGCTTATAAAGTAAGACTCCCATCCATGGCATTAAAGTTACTTTTTTACCATTATCATTTAAAGAGTAAATCATTGTTATTATGAGACCTGAAAAATCTGTGTTTAAGTTAAAATTACAGAAATGTTAATGGTGAAGGGGAAAGGAAGGGTGATAAAAGAACTCACAGTTCAAACGATTGAAAAGTGATCCTTGCGATCCATAAACACCTACATCCATCCTCACTAGTAATTAGGTATCTCGATCCCTAAGCTACACATATACTATACACACATTATGCGATCAAAATCTCACGCTACGTCTATATCTACTACTCGATCAAAAACCTTAAAAAACTCGTAAAAGGCTATAAACCATCTGCATTCAATGTCTTTCCGGAAGCATTAGGTGGTCGTTATATGTACTTAACTAACGAAACATAGTTCAAATCATTCATCGTGATCCATATTCCATTCACGTTCGATCTATTCATGTTAGAGTTTGGCTCTCATAACAGAAAATCTTTAAGCTACTAGATTAAGGAAGCTTTGGTAGTATTTTTTTGTTTATATGAAAGGTTTTACTCCATATAACTAGTTCTATTTTAAACGGCCCAACCGACGAGAGACCATGTCTTCTCTGAATACCAGTGTAATTACAGCATAACGCTTCAGTACCGTATGAATGCAGGCATCCCATCTCAGTTCTCCGAGATAAATCTTCAAAGAATATCCACAACACATTTCTATCTAGTAATATTATAGAACAGACTTTTGGATTAAAATTTTGACAGAGAAATTATAGGATCATAGATACAATATCGGCTGCTTTCGGGAGCTGGCAAATTAGTGTTAATTTATATTTAACGGGGCTATTTGTTTTTGGTATAATGTAATTTATATTTTATTTTTCGTTGCAGAATTTACTAAATATTTTTCAACCACCAGTTTATATATTGTGATCAAGTTCGCTATTGCATTTATTGTCTTTCATCATAACCACAACACATGTGGATCTTCTTTCATTATTAATCTAATTTTAATGTCCAGTAAAAATGATTATTACTCACACAAATAGAACAATGTTCCAATCAAATTCATTGTTGTGTCCTATTCGACGCTACATTTCGTTTTGAGAACGGAAAATTGACTGCTGATTAGAAAAGATCGTTGGTTTACAACGGTTTCGTTTACAATGCGGTGTGTTGCTATTATTTTTGTCATTGAATAAAGAAATGTTTAAAAATTCAGATACAATGCCTTTAGACTCCGCCGACGATGAGAACGCGGGATGTAACACGATCGTGTCAACAGTAAACGCAATTTCTGTTTCAAGTTTTCTTACGATAGTAGTTTTAGGGCCAATTCAAAGGAATCCTGTTTTTTTTTATTTATTTTTTTTCTTCTGGCTTATGGCCCCTGTAAGCCCGAGGGCTCTTACAGTTTCAACGGGTTGAGAGTAGGTCCTTACATTTAATTCACTGTACGTGAGTTATTGCAATTTCGAGTTCTTATTTACTTGCTCATTTTCACACGCTCAACATTGAATGAAATAAACAATATTTCTAAGACTTGTGAAGTTCCCCAATCTGTTTTTATATATATATATATATATATATATGTATAAGTGCATATATATTTTTTTTAAATATTCATCAACCTGCGAAAATACGTTCAAATTTTAATACCTTCTGTAACCTTATGCTAAAGAAAATTGTGGACGATGCCTCTATCTGTTCGGGTGACCGAAACAAAGCCCACTGTCTATTGCTGGATTGCGAAGAAAAAACCCTTTTGTCAACACTATTTAAAAGATTGTACAATTGTTAAAAGGTACAAAATTAAAACTAACTCTACGTTAAACTTTGGCAATAAAACTATTCACTAGGCCGGGGACTCTTTGTTCTTTCTTCCTATTGTTCTTGCTTCAACTGAACTGAATACTGAACAGATTCAACCACTGCATGTATAATAAGATATATTTAAGCCACATTTCAATATTATACTTTGGTCAAATATACTACAGTTTAAACTTAATTTGGTACCAATAAGCAATAGACACTCCAAACATGTATCAGACCGTTTCGTGTTTTTTTTTTGTTATAGAATAAGTGGCTAACGAGGAAACAGCCCACCCGATGGTGAGTGATCATCGCGGCCCTTGAACATCCTAAACTCCAGATGAGTCGCAAATACGTTTCCGGTCTTTAAGGCAGTTGTAGACTCTTTACTTGACGGTCCCTAAGTTGTATTGATTCGAAAACACCGCTGGTGACAGCTGATTTCACAGAGTATTTGTGCGTGGCAAGAAATTTCGCATGAAGCGCACAGTGGTGGATTTGAGAGGGTGAAGTTTTGAATTCTGTCGTGACGCCAGTGAATCAAGCCGATCGGAAAGTACCCGGTCATCAACGATTCGTGCCGCTCTCCGTTGAATGCGGTCAAACGGAAGAGGCTGGTACTGGAGTGCCCTGGCTCAGAGATGAGATCAGTATTCATGTGAGGCTGAACATTCACTTTGTTAAGTTGCAAACAGTGGCCCGACATGGAATACTATCTCGCTCTAATAAGCACGCTCAGTTTTTATAGGCCAAATTGGCCTTACCCTCCAAGTGACAGCGGAACTGAACGCCGTTCGATATGAAGTAATTGTATATGGTTTATAAGAAATAAACAATCAGAAATATATTTATTCATTTACTTATTTGCACCTCTCTTACTATTTGCAACCCCCTTACTGTTATTTGTTTTTAGCACATATGGGGTCAAAAAGCTGGACCCAATGCTAATAGGCATTCTCTTCGTGCATTAAGCTGAACAGAATATTAAAATTGTATGTTTGGACCAATGACTTCCCTTTACGAAACAATATATACAGGCGTGGGACACAAGACCCACTATAGTCCATTCACTATCCCGCTGTAGGTCGGGTTGTAACATGTGTGAGCGTAGCGCAGCATATTGCGCGCTCACTCGCACTCATAGGTATTGACAACGCATAATGACGATGTCCAGCGCTCGTATCGTAATATTATCGACAAATCTATATATTTATTTTTTATTAAGAAAGCCAACAGCGTTTATTTTACATACTTAAAACAAATTATATAAATTAAAAAGTAATAATAAAAGTAATTTTTCTTAATTATCTAAGTGTAAGCATGGTTGTTGAAATAAATGTACCCTAAGTTATTTTGATGATGAAATCATTATATACAAAATTTAAATAAAATACTACATTTATTTTATCCCTCCATTATTTAGATTTGTTTATTAATATTCACAACAAAACAAACGCATCTTCATTATAATTCTATATCGAGAATCAATGTCTCAGTATTACCATCGATAAGAAATTATAACATAAATGTTTTGCCACCGTTTAGACCTAATATGGGATGCCTCCATTACCAGTAGTAAGGTCTACGGTTTATTTCACTGATCTATCGAGACGACGCTGTGATAGTACTTCGTTCTGACATTTGGCATTTTCAGAGCCACGTTGCCTGGGTTGGTTCTGGTAAAAACCATGCCCTCGAAGTATTCCACGCGTGAAATAGTTATATAGCTTTGCTGTGTTTTGTACGGTGAGTGTGGGGACCCGGGAACAACAAGATATAGGTAACTAGGCAATCTTGAATCTTTGCTCAGGACGGACTTAGTAAACGTGAGCCATGGCAGCATGGCTTCACTTACCATCAGGTGAACTGTGTGCTCGTTTGTAATATGATAAAAAGAAAGTTTGCTTAGATCTTGTTGTTTTGAACATGTTTAACCAGTTTCGCTCGTTACACAGAGTGGCAATTAACCGCCGCTGAAAATAAAATAAAAAATATGTCAGTCAGTTGAGACAATCGTCTGTAAATCATTACTTCATTCACTTGCATGAAGGCGTTCCAAGATTTTTTTTTCTTTTCAGGGCCGTTGGCAAAACAGTTTTCAATATATTTTCTTTATTGTAGTTGACGAACTAGACTAAAACTCTTTATGTATATATATATATATATATATATATATATAATATATATAATAAATTGTGAAACTAAGGTTGACGCCTTTTGGTCGATTTCGGCCACGGCGGTATCTTCTTGTTCTAATCTGTGGTTGTTATCAGAATTCTCACGTTGATTGAAGATGAGGCTCCACTTCCTTAGTTTGATGCATATGCCATGGTATAGGAGGAAGGTTTAGGGTAATGACGTACATACAATATCTCCAGATCAGGTTTTTGACCCGGAAACTAGAAACTCTGACTTCTACGTCACGCGGCCATTGGAAATAATGGTTACCTATATAGTCTAAGGCTCAACAACGTATAAACTGGCCAAAAAGCTCTCAGAACCGATAGCCAACGAGGAAGAAAAGTTCTCAAAAGGTGACCTCGTATTGTCGAATGTAAGATTTCCCTACCAAAGCAAAAGCTATATAAAACCAGAAAACCCGGAAATTCCATAGATGCAAATATCTAAGAATCATGCCTATGGCAATCAACGAGACAGGCCTTCAGAGTTAGTGATAGGCCGAGATGGTGATGAAATGTAGGTGAAATAATAATATAAGATAACTTTTTTTTGTGAACCGTACGGACTACACCTTCAGTTCCCACAGGTCTCGTCAACAGTGTAGGTGTCCGGTGCCCGCATTACGTCGGACGCAATCAGGAGCCAGTTCATCCAATATGGCGTTCATTTTAATTATCATAAACACAAGAGAGGCGACAGAGAAATAAGGAATATGTTTTAGCTACTCAGATTCACGATTTATACAGAATTTATACGATAAAAAATACAGTCGTAGAGCTCCGCTGCACTGTTTGTTTTTAGCTGCAGAATAAATGGGTAAGCTCGGCCGGGATAGCACTACGCCCTCGCAGAATACCAGCGTAATATATCAGCAAAATGTTGCTGTGTTTCGACTGGTGAGTGCAGAGATCTGGAGACCTTTATTACTGGAGACGTGGCATTCCATCTTAATCCTCAAGGATGACAACGCATCTGCATTATGATTCCTTCTCAAGGTTAAACTGTGGGCTCTCAAAATAAAAAATACACACTAGGTACTAATATAATATGCCACCACTTATGCAGAGTGGAAGAATCTAGAGACTTTTTTCTGTGAGGCTTATTTCGACTTATTTCTCAAATGAGGCATTTCTTCTTAGACTTTGTCGTGAAAGCTTTTCATAGTCCATGAAAATATACAGGAGGATAGCAATAGGGTGTAGATTCTTTTCGTCGAAGCACATGGAGAGTGCCAGGGAAGGCGTTTCCTTCCCTAGAATATGCTCAGACTTAGTAGACATACCAGTGCATGGTTCGTAGGACATCGCAAAACTCTTACAAAAGCATTGCCGGGGGCCGCCGAGGAGATTTAGTTGGTAGAAATCTCATATAACCTTATCTCCCCCTAAGAATAAAGATATATTGAAAGATTTCTCCTACGATACCATAAAAAATTGTGACAATACATGACTCACACTGAGTAAACTAATATATGATAAAAGTAAATAATGAGTAAAGTATATGAGTAAAGTATATGAAAAAATATATGAGTAAAGTAAATACATAATAGTAGGATTAAGGCTTCTGTAACCAAATTGATCAGAGAGCATACCAGATAGATAGCAGAAAGGAGTGCGAGTGAGAGTGGTGTTTCTTCTATCACTGATGATGGGAGATTCACATACATCCACGTAGTGGCTGATGGGGCTCTCCCATCTAAACCTTGAATTTGGATTTCATGAGACTCAAGAATTGTTTACCATCCAGTTAAGCTGTGTGTGTGCTATGTTTGTTATATCTAATAAAATCGCAAGCTAAAAAGCATAACTGTGAAAAATCAATTCGAATTTTAAGACTTACAAGATAATAAAGAGTCAACGACACTGCCTCCAAGAAAATTGAAATTGCATCCAACAAATTGTTTTTTGGACAGAACAATCCGAGTTTCTCTCGTTTTAATGACTTTGTGAGTGGCATATAGAACCTTTGCGTAAATTACGTTTTTTATGACGCATACTTCGCCTAAATCGAATGCAGGTTTTACAATCTTCCATAGTAAAAGGAAAACTCAGCGGGCCTCCCGCTCGCGAGTCTAATTAGATAAAGCTGTAAAGGTCTCTGGACCAACAGCAATACTCAATCACACAAAAAAAAAAGAAATGATTTGGTCAGATCCATTTTTTTTATTCCTATCTATCAATCAGTCCTTGGACTATCCTTTTATGAAAGAATTTGCTCGTGGTGAGATTTCCACTCCTATATTATTACACAATACACATTTGATAAAGAGACTGAATGCTACTGTTTATTTTAATTTTTGAAATTATCTAATTAAAATATTAATTTATATAATAATAATCATTAAGGAATAAATGACTTGGCACAGAATACCTAGCAAAATTGGATACAGTAAAACAATTAAAAGCATACAAAAAAAAATGAACGAACAGACTCTTACATAATCAAAAAAAGACAAAAAATAATAAATATATGAAAGATAAGTGAAACCTGCTGTCCGCCAAATAAAGAAAAGGATCTCCACTCAGGTACTGTTGTGACTTAGGGTCGCATTCTGATCTTCCGTGAAGCCTGCACAAGAGGAGTAGCGGTCCTCATTTTATAAACCATAATAATAATAATAATTAAAAAAAAACAATAATAATACAAAATCGTACAGAATAAAAATATAATATGAAAGTTGACAAGATAAAGCTATTGTATATTTAACAGGTTAAAAAATAAATAAAGTAACAGAAACATGACGAATGAGACTAAGGAATGCCGATGACATGTAATAAGTCTCAGGATCCAAACAGTCATCAGACGAAACAAGCTGCAGCTACTATGTACTGTATATAATTTGCTACTATTTTTTTTATTAAATCTTTTTGCACAAACAGCGTACGCAGGCGGACTTAATGCCTAAGACATTACATCCTAGTCAAACCTTTGGGTGGTACGGAAAGATTGAGTAGGTGTATTGATAAATTTATAAATAAACCAGAATGGGTATACATAAGAACTACATTTATTCTAAGTATATATAAATATAATACAATACATACATACATATTTATATACACATCAAATATATACTTATACATATACTATACATATATATTAATGAGGAACTTAATTTGCTGATGATTTTTTAAGAAGGTATTCGCGGGCTTTCTTTTTGAATACGAAACGACTTTGGCCATCCTAATTTCGAAAGGTAGTAAGTAGTACTATGTTCATTTATTGTATTTCATACACTAATATGAATCACATATTACGATTACTTAACAAGCCACCCAAGTATGTTAAGGGTGACGGTTATCGCGGAGCCTATGTGCTGAGCTTTTAAGCTGGTTACCTACAAATTAAGGTCTCGCCTGAGGGCGATAAGCACTCGGTCACCTTTCAACCCCCGGTGAAACGTAAAAGCACTCGGGATAACAGCGGCCATCAACCCGAAAAAGAAACATTGGATACCGCATCTGTTTCAGTCTTTATCAATGCATATGGATGAAATGGATCGCAGGACTCATTTACCGTCAAGTGAACTGTGTATTTTGGCACCGTCAATACAGTGGGAGACTTGGCATGGTTGGCCGTGAAGTACAACAGGTAACGTGCTTGTTTGTTTCCCCTATCCATTATCTGCAAAATTTGATCAAAATTAAAAACACAGTATTAAGGGCACTATGATATATCCTTTATAGTAAACATTTACTGTTAACATACAAATGATGTCTTAGGGGTCAAATCGATCAAGAGATTACAATCATCAGCATGAAGACATTTTACCTGTTAGAGCCAACATGCAGCTACAAGCCAGCTATAGCACGAATGACAGTATCAACGGATCATTTCACAGGATACCATCGTGTTTTCTGAGAAGGTCTCTCTTTTGACTAGTCATTTTTCATTCACGCTATGTTAGACGTCCCGTAAACAATGCTTTTAATACACAAGGAGTATAGTCAAGCACGGTGGCGGTAACATTTAAGTTTGGGGGTGTTTTTACGGTTGTGGAGTTGGACCCGTTCGGAAGATTGAAGGTACAATGAATCAATGGTAATACAAAAATATCTTAGAGCACACAATTATTCCCTACTTTTTTGCCTGTAACCTGGATCTTTCAGCATGACAATGACCCTAAACACACAGCCAATAGCGTCAAATGTATCCTTAGCGAACAGCGTATATCCGTTTTAGACTGGCCAGCAAAAATCCGGAAATCTCTGGTATATTGTTATAAAGAACAAACGTTGCACCAGTCAAAACGAACTATATGAAGCATTTGTTGAAGCATGGAATTCAAGAAAATTTATGAAATTGATTGAATCAATGCCACGTCATTGCAGTGCTGTTATTGAAAATAACTAAATATTAATTGTAACTAGTGGTAAGCTGTAGATAGTAGATATTTCGTAAATAACAATACTAATTACTAATACTTAAAAATATTGTTTTTTATACTTTTTGTTATTGTTTCTAATTAGTTGACCATAATTGTTCATATCTTAAAACTGATTGAAATGTTTGTCCGTAATTTTATATTAAAAGTGCACTTGTGTAATGGGATTTATATTGTTTTCCTAATAAATGATAAATCGTTTAACATATTGTTGTCCTATTTATTGTTTAATTTCAAAATAAAAACGAAATTTCTTACATAATGTCAAGGACCGTTGGTAGTGTTTCTAATTATACGACCACCAGTATATACATAGTATATATGTGTGTAAGTAAAGAAATATTTACAAGACAGGTAAAGTTAGTGTATATGTATATAGGGGATAATATATATGTTAGTAATTTACTTTTAATTAAAGTTGAATAAATCTTTTTTTTTCATATTGTGTATAGAGCGCCATATCGGCGTGGTTTTCAAAAGAACTTGACCATTATTCCCATTTGTTTATTGGCAATTGGACATTTTAGGAAAAATATTTTTGGATAGCTTCTTCAACCTTTCCATACAATCGTAAACGACTACAGTCGACCACTTTAAAAGACCTTATCTAAGAGCATTTTTCTTCATACATCTACTAAAGTTAGCGGTATTCAAACGTCTCATTAAACTGGTTTTGTCGTCGTTGACCAGAGATATCTCTTATCAGATTATCTATTGATGTCCTTAAGATTATGTTTAAGTATATACAACTCTATCGCATCTGGTTAAGGTCGATATTTGATTATCTTAACTACTGGAAGATTACGCCCTAATATACTAACAGATGACTACACGTACGTTTCGCTTATGAACAGTAGGTATTACCTATTACCAAACAACATAATTTATAGTTCTCGCTAAGTTATTAAAGGGATTTTATCTCTACTATATAGTATTAAAGTCTAATATAAAATAGCAGAGAAAGAGAAGATAAAAAATCTCAAATCCACCTAAACATTGCGTTTTGATCTCATCTATACATACTGACATTTTCATAGAACGGCTTTGAGACAGTTGTTTTAGTATTTTTAACAGTCGGTTAGTGCCGTGTCGGAAACAAAGATGGATCAGATATTTTTGAGCTTGAAGGAATTGTGTTTCTTGTTTTTCGTTGTGACCATGCTAACGTTAGTGTTCATGTACCTTCAGATATGTGATTTGGTGATCGGCAGATATGTCTTCAGGGTTTTTAGTGAGTATTTCGTTTCGTTTATTGTTTTTTTTTAATATAGTATTGTTCAAAAACCTGGTGTCTACACAAACCGCCCAGTGTCTACAATTATATGTGTGATATTATTAATGGTAACATACAAAACTTCTGTTAGAAAATGTTATCGGTTCTTTTAAATAAAATAATAAAACAAATCTATAATCTTACCGTGTGGTCTCGACTTTAGTTAAAGATGACTGAGGTAAAAATCACAAACAACCAGTGGCTACCGACAGACGGCAGAATAATCATCTCTGAATTCCATACTCAGGCCAATGACGGGCGGCAGGCGTGGCAACTGTGTCATACCTGGAAGGCATTATCCTACTCCAACAAATTAATTTATCAATCTGCTTGCAACCATCGGTAAAGTTTCAGGTGGCAAACGAGCAAGCAACTCACCTGATGGTAAGTGATTACCACTGCCCATGGACATCCGCAATACTAGAGGAGTCGCAGATGTAGATGTACTCTTTTCTTGAAGGTCCCAGAGTTTTATCAGTTAGGAAACATCTCCGGCGACAGCTGATTACACAGAGCAGTTGTGCGTGGCAGGAAATTTCGCATAAAGCGTACAGTGGTGGATTGCCACCCATCGAGATGATGAGGATAAAATGTTATATAACGTAATGATAAAAATGAGAATGCCTCTAGGCCTTAAGGCCGCCCTCGTAAAACTTCTTTATGGGGCACAAAGATATATATAAATAAAAATAAGTACGTCACCATCACGTAAAAACTTAACATTTATATTATCTGTACCTCTTAATTCCACATTTACTTATTCCTCGATTTCTCTTTAAGTTTTTAAAAAGCAATCTTTATTTACCCGGAATTTTTAGTTCTCAAGTAGGGTCGTAAATTCCTACCCATCCTTAATTATTTAAATTTCGAATACTGACCAGAAATATTTGGATTGATTTTATTTATGGAACATTCGCGTCTACTTTAAAAAGCTAAATTGATTTTGTTGGATTTAAAAAAAAATGAAGGGAGTCGCGGTAATTGCGCTTCACCGCTGCGGTTAAGCGATATTTTATATCTGTCGATACTTCTGCAAGATTTATAAATCATCAGTGGTAGAGCTACACTGCAGAATGTTTTTAACTGCAGAATGAATAGGTCAGCTCGACTAGGGTCCACACGCCCTCACAGAATACCAGCGTAAAATAGCAACTTAGTGCTGCTGTGTTTCGTCTGGTGAGTGCACGGATCCGGAGACCTTTATTACTGGAGACGAGGCATTCCATCTCAGACCTCAAGGGTGACAACGCATCCGCATTATGATTCCTTGTCAAGGATGAATGTAGCTTGATGTCACAGACCGCACGAATCACTTACCATCAGGTGAACTGTGCGCGAAAAAAATAATACTATGGTTTGTTTACCGTACCATCATTACGATTTAGTTAAGATTCTAGCTTCTAAAAGCGATGAAAAAGCGGCCGACCTAGTACGGTTAAAACACCAGCTGACATCAACGCAATGTCAACGCGTATCCGACATCCCGTTTGCAAGCAAAACATGTTGTTCAATTGTGGATTAGCAGAACCACAGTTAAAAGAGTGCAAACCGAAGACCTGCGATTCTGAGCTTATCGAAACAAAAACAGGACATTTCCTTAATGAGCGTCAGAAGAAACTAGTGCAGTTTTGTATCAAAATACCAAAAACGTTGGGGGACTTCTTGCTGAAACTATATTCAAAAATCGGTTCGATTTTTGAATCGGATATCGAAAACTGATAGACCGACTGATCGCCCCTACTGATCACCCCATTAATCCCCCGACTTTTTGCCCTTTTCGACAGATTGGACAACCAGCTGATTGACTTACTGGGTGACAAACTGACCACCCGACTGACAAATTGATTGACCGACTGATCGACGGATCGATTGGTTGGTCGACTGATTGACTGATCTATTGAAGTATCGACTACCGTTGATCATTTGGCCGGTACTACGAAAATGTGTGTGCTTTCGGCAGCCCTCAGCCGCTCGCCAAGGATAAAAAGGATCGTACAACCCTGTCGACCCCCACTCCCCCAGTCGAAGAAGTCGAGTTGGGCTGCGCCAAAATGCGAATGATTATTGATTAATTATTATTACTATGGGATATTATTTTATATTATTATTATTAACTGAGTTATAGTGCCGAAAATATTTGCGTTTCACTCACAACCTCCCACACTTAATATTGTTCGCTAGTCAATTAATAATACTGGTAACATCCACTATACACACATATATATATATATATATATATATATATATATATATATATACTCTCAGACAATGACAGCCCCGCTTTACCAACGTAGTAGATTGCATCCCTTATACCGCCATCTGTCGACCGAGCCCGACTCCACATTTCTTTACCAACGGAATGAGTCACGGCTAAAATAAATTAAATGTTCTATAATAACTATTTCTTTATATATATATATATATATATATATATATATACATACATATAATAGTTTTACCAGGACTATGCTAGCTATGTGGTTAACCCGTAGCCTACAGTGGAAGCCCCAGTACGGCTGTTGTGATTCAGCCGTACGAAGTGGCTGAGGCGGTCGGCATACGAAAATCCGAAATATCCCGGTGAGAGAAATCGACGTTAATTTTTCCAAAATTAAACAGGTACGGTGTCCAAAATTAAAAGTAAATTTCTATTTACTTTTAATTTTGGACACTGTATTTTGTTCTCACAATTACCGTAATATAGGAGAACATTTGATACAAAATCTGTTTTCATGTCGTAGTGAACAAGCAATTTGATTTCAATCAACCGACTACAATCTATGTTGCAGACAAAGTAAAATTTTACTACTACATTATTTTCTTTTCCTTATTAACGTACGCCGAAGAACCGACTTCATGGAAATCGACGCACGAAAAATTCTCTGTACCCAAATGATTTTAATAATAATAACGAGATGACCGACATGTAGGGTGGTATGCCGACCGAAATTATTCTATAGTCGTATCTGCTGATGGGTTAATCCCAATCAGCCTCTCGAATTACCTGAGGCGGTTGGGACTCCGGTACGGGCAGCTCCGGGCTCAAATGCAGAAGGCGGTGCTCCTTCACACCGCTCGTATAGTCCACGAGTTTCTTTCCCTTTCGCCCTAACCCTCAACCGTTTGGTCTGCCCTGTCGAGGGATTCCCGTCTGGTTGGTCTTTACATATGTATTGTATTATATTGTATATATTTGTTTCTTTATATGTTTATAGTTTATTATTTATATATTCTATTGACCAACCAGGCGGAGATGGAAAAAAAATATCCCCTAAATAATATTTAAAACCAGTTTATTGCCACAGAAAAAATATACAAATTTACGTTAACAGTTTACACTTTGGCAAACGGAGGTGACTCATCTTTTCTCTAATCTAAAGAAATTCGATATATTTTGAAGTTTTTGAAGAATACTAAGCTATTGAATTGCATGTTTTCGATTCCATTCCTAACACTGATGTCTCAGTGTTTATTAGCTTGCTTCTAACTTCATCGTTCGCTAGCAACTTGAGCTTAATACCTGATATCAACACCAAAGAAATTGTTAATTATAACATGTTCTGAATAATGATGACTGTAATTTTTTTAATCATCATCAGAGAGATATCTGGCGTACAAGTCTAAACAAAACTGAACAATCTGGAATGATTTCGTATTGGGTGTAAGGCGCGCTCGCGTAAATGGTGGACAGTCATAACTAATGGGGCAGATGGGACAATCACGTTAATATTTATCCAGGTGGTACAAGATCGAATGGCTCTCGAGGCCATGCTAGTGATGCAGCACCACGATCACTTCCCTGAATCAATCAGAATACGACCAAGATTAAAAAAATCAAGACAACAAGATATCGATCGTGTACGGAAGTTTATGTAGCTTTCTGATCGCCCTAAATGTATAGTAGATATCGAACTTGATAGGATTTGAGGTTGATTCCAATAGTCGTTGATGACTGCTCGTACGATGAAGTGGTTATTAATTTAATATCTCTTCTAGCTCTCACCCTTATAATCTTTTGAGATGTAGACCGAACACAAGTATATAGAATCATTTGACGTTACTGTTGACAGTGATTAAATGTCAAATAGAACAACATGTTACAATCTAGAATCTACGATACAACGTATTACCCTCGAGTCTTTTTAATTCTTACAAAATGCCTTCATAATTGTTATAATTGTTGTTAACACAGTTGAGCATGACCGAAATAATAACTAATATATATTTATAATGATTTATATTCCGTATAAAATTGAAATAATGCGTGTCCCTCCCACGCAAAATGAGTCAACAGCCTAATCGTTTAGGGTCTGTGCAACTAAACGTCGTAGGTTTGTCATCATTTGACTATAGTCCGGCATTGCATTATTCAACCGTGCTTTGAATACATTCCGGCCTAGCATCACAGCACGTCTGTGTCTCGTCTAGTGAATGAATGAAACCTTAGACCCCTCGTATTACAAGTGATGCATTCCACCTGATTCCACAGAGATGCCAAGAACGTGCTTCATGTTTTAATTGTTAGTGCCATAGGCGACTACTTACCATGAACTGTGTGAGAAACGAGTTGGTGACGAACGACGTCATCAACTCGTTTTTCCTCCAACTGTAAAATAATTAAAAAAACATTAGCACGCGCATCGTAAAGTCCGATTTTCCGATTCGACTGCCACCAGGCCCAAGCAATTAGTGCATTATCGAATCTTTACTCGTCAGCTGATAACTATTATCTTGTTACGTATACCGTTATTTTTCGATAATGCTTTACTATGAGACATTGTATACTGTTCTTTAGTGGGGGACGTCGAAAAAAATGGATTACCTAGTGCTTTTTGCTCCGTTTTTGATGTTGGTGGTTATTTACACGTTAACCTGCGTCTGTATGCATTGTTGCCAGTTGTTTGGTGAGTGGATTGACCTATATTTTGTTTATTTGATTATCAATCAACATTTATGTATTTTTTTTAATATATTGTGTTTTTTTAATGTATTGAGAAGTCGATATTGGCTTTATTGTTTTTTTTTCTTTAGAAAATGTATTAGTTAGAAATATTACCTCGACTTATAAGGAAGCAGTTATGGATTTATAAATAATAATGAATCATTAAGCATGATTCAAGGCGTTACAGATTTTTTAATTAATTTCTTAAGCGATATTATGTGTCAAGAGATAAAACATAATATAAATAAAGATCATACATTTCTACTTATAGTAATCACCCTAAACTGATAAACACTATGCGCTTTGGCTGATTATTTTAAAGTACTCACGAAATATTTTTGAAAAAAAATGTCTAGACTGTGTGTAAAAGTTGAAGCTCTAAGGTCAGAATTACAACGTCTAATATTATACCAATTAATATACCGTTTGCAAAAAGACGGTTTTGATAATTTATATCGTTAAATATAATAAACATCACTATGCTCTATTTTGTTGAAAAGCGCCATCTAGTATATTAATATAAAACTACTATTAAAGTTCATTATTAGCGTTTAGACAAGGTAATTTTCTTAATCAACGTGATAAGTACCCATAATTTATGTTCCAGCTTATCATTAAAACATCCGTCCCGTATTAGTGATATGATTCATGTGTTAATTGATATAACAGATTTTCTACGTGTAAGATTTATAAATATTATCGCGGTGTGAGAGAGACAGCACAATCGGTCATCGTTAATGTGTTATATATTAGGTAATATTTTATTACTTCGGCTGCGTGGTCTAGCAATCGTCGTATACGGCTACCAAGCGTTTAGCAGTACAGTCCTGGGCCATTTCCAACCAATGCCAAAATTTCTGCCAAAATGTCTTGAAGAACCAGAATATTATGAATTATAGAAATACGCTGTCAAACGAAATCTGTCTGTAATCACGAGGCTATATGGATAAGTTACTTAATTACTATTTTTGTAGATTGACGCTTCAACTATAACCAAATACTGGGCCTAACTTTTCCTTTGTGTATGCGTATTGTTTTTGGCCTCTAATAGCCTCATCACTTCACCGAAACAGACTCGCGAACAGATAGGGACGTGGCGACGGCTTCGAAACCATTATACTCGGACCGCTGTGGACGAAGAAATGACGATACGAGGGCGAATACCGATTCATGGGCCCCTCTTAAAAGCTTTGAACCTCAGATCCCTATCGAGCTGGACTTATCATCATTTAACAGTGCTAGAGCTATACTGCAGTTTATTTCTAGCTGCATAATGAATGGGTCATCTCGACCGGGGTAGGACAACGCCCTCACAGAATAGCAGCATAATGCTGCTGTGTTTCGTCTCGTGAATTTAGATATCGGGAGACCTTTATTACTGGTGATGGGGCATTCCATGTTAGTCCTCCAGGGTGGTAACGCGTCTGCATTATGATTCCTTGTCAAGGATGATGGTAGATGTCATGGGCCACACTTGCTTTAAGTAAACTATGTATGTATGTGCCCGTTTGTTACTCTCAATGTAATAAAAAAAAGCAATGTAAAGATAAAAATGTCTGAAATATTACATAAAGGCAACAGAATTCACATGGGCCGTTTTAAAAATCCTTTTACTTACATAACGGTGAAATGATTTAACCTCGGATTTTGATTTCAAATTCATAGACATGTAACACGGTGGCGTTTTAATCTAGAAAGTAATCGGACACTAATTGAGCAATACACTCGCGGTTTTACTACATTCATTAATATGTTGCGATCGAATTACAAACATTAAAACTTAATTATATCTAATAGTCACAGAGCAACGCATCGACATAATAAACAGCTCGACTCTCATAGCAGTTTTTTTATAGAATACGTGGCAAACGAGCAAGCAGCCCACCCGATGGTGAGTGATCACTGCCGCCCATAAACATCTGCAACACCTGAGGAGTCGAAGGAAGGTGTAGGCTCTTTTCTTGAAAGTCCCTAAGTCGGTATCGGTTCGGAAACACCGCTGGTGACAGCTGATTCCACAGAGTAGTTGTGCGTGGCAGGAAATTTCGCGTGAAGCGCACAGTGGTGGATTGTCAAAGCTCAAAACAGATCTAACAGATTAAGCAAACTTCGGTTTTTTATTTAAATTATTATTTTTTATTTAACTTTGTATAAGTAGTTCATTTTCTCTTAATCTTAAATTATTGTACAACTAGTTTTAATTTGAACGATATAACTACCTGTAAATGTAATTATATGTATTTAGCAACCTATGATCATTTTTCTCGACAAATGAAGTTACATGTAATTCTGTTGGTGGTTCTATTAGAAAAAAAAAAAAAAAAAAAAAAAAAATTAAATGCTTTTCGTTGGTAAGCGCTTCATTTGAGAATGGCTGAATCGATTTGATTATTTTTTTTAAAGCTTCGTAATAATCCCAATTAGTGTTTAATGGAAATAAAATGTAGAATTTTCCTGGAAAATTGGTATTATATATTCGGGAAAAAAAGAAAGTGCACTACAGACCACTCACGATTCGATATTATTCACAAATTCACAAAACGATCATAAACAAATTTATTGAAATTTGGACAGTACAACGTCTGCCTTGGCAGCTATATATTAATATAAATGTGATAACATTTTGTACCCTAATTAATGTATACAGAGATAACAAGAGTCTCCAATTCTCTTGCTTAATAATCAAACACAGAGCAATTGTATTGAATATAGGCCTCACAAACATCTACAATAACAAAACTAAGAGCAAAAGAGACGCATATATAAAATATCCGTCTGCGTATAAATGTGTTCGCCCTGCCCAAAAATGGGATATTAGCCGACCAAATTATGAATACATTCACGTCAATTTATTAATATTTATTGCCCACAGCGGGTTGAGACCTTCATTTTTAAAATTTTTAAAAAAGGCAAGGCTAAGGTTTATTCGAGTACATCTTTAAAACTTTATTTAGATATTTAGATCCAACAAATACCATAATACATAATTATCATAAAATCCTCTAAACGGCTGTAAATTTGTAGTGTTTGTAATGATTTAGGGTACGGTCTACGAAAGTTAAGGTTCTAAGCGCTAATCCACTCACCGCTAGCATAAAATATTTGGTTTTTTTAATCTTTCTGAGCAAATGCTTGTGAAATGCAGTCCTGATGGTAAGGCGCACTAGCTCAGTAAATGCCTATTCTCTCTCTTGAAAACACCCACATTGTAATCGGAGGGAAAGACAGACGCGGGCAAACTATTCCAGTCCTTTGCTGTACGAATAATGAAGGACGAAGCAAAGCGCTTCGTTCTGGTTTGGGGGTGTTCACAACAAAAGGATGAAATCCGGTAGTGCGTCGTGAGGTCCGATGGTGGAACTGATATTTTGTATATGGCAGGCAGCAACGTTGTCTACATTATATTTTATTTTAGAACGCTAAATCTGGGAAAAGAACTTAAGCCCTAGCTGAAACAAAATATTTTTTTTTATTGTATATGATAATTTATAGTTGTATGTATTTAAATAGATAAATGAATTAACAATGTTATAAAACGAAAACGGGAATGAGGTCATTTCTATCAATATTTTAAACATGGCAACAATACTCAAAAATTCACCATCGCGATCTGGTCAGATGGCTGGCAATCCACCACTGTGCACTTCGCACAACATTCTCTGCCTCTTGATTGATTAGAGACCTTCAAGAAAATCCTACATTTTTCTTAAAGGTGTTGCGGATTTTCGAGGAATGCGGTGATCGCTTACCATTCGGGAGCTACGAGCTCATTTGCAACCTATTCAAGGAAAAAAAAAAAAAAAAAAAAAAAAAAAAAAAAAAAAAAAAAAAAAAATTATATGGAGGATTTTACAGTGATAGAGCGACGGCGTGGATTGCAACGTGAATGTGTCGGATCGACCGGGGAATGACTACGCCTACACAGTATATATATATATATATATATACAGATTTAGATAAGGTGATCATATGAAAGGTGGAAGTGTTCTATCTTTGTACTCGGGGGACTTGCGTGTCCATTTTGAATCTAGATTTTTGAGGTCCTATCGGTTCCGCTGCTATTGTTAAGCTTAATAATTAACACTTCCGATAATAATAAGGATAACGAATGTAATTTTGTTATTATATTAAATATTTGTGACGTACAGATATATTTGGTAATATATAAAAAAAAAATTAAATGCTTTTCGTTGGTAAGCGCTTCATTTGAGAATGGCTGAATCGATTTGATTATTTTTTTTTAAAGCTTCGTAATAATCCCAATTAGTGTTTAATGGAAATAAAATGTAGAAATTTCCCGGATAATTGGTATTATATATTCGGGAAAGAAAGAAAGTGCACTACAGACCACTCACGATTCGATATTATTCACAAATTCACAAAACGATCATAAACAAATTTATTGAAATTTGGACAGGACAACGTCTGCCTTGGCAGCTATATATTAATATAAATGTGATAACATTTTGTACCCTAATTAATGTATACAGAGATAACAAGAGTCTCCAATTCTCTTGCTTAATAATCAAACACAGAGCAATTGTATTGAATATAGGCCTCACAAACATCTACAATAACAAAACTAAGAGCAAAAGAGACGCATATATAAAATATCCGTCTGCGTATAAATGTGTTCGCCCTGCCCAAAAATGGGATATTAGCCGACCAAATTATGAATACATTCACGTCAATTTATTAATATTTATTGCCCACATCGGGTTGAGACCTTCATTTTTAAAATTTTTAAAATAGGCAAGGCTAAGGTTTATTCGAGTACATCTTCAAAACTTTATTTAGATATTTAGATCCAACAAATACCATAATACATAATTATCATAAAATCCTCTAAACGGCTGTAAATTTGTAGTGTTTGTAATGATTTAGGGTACGGTCTACGAAAGTTAAGGTTCTAAGCGCTAATCCACTCACCGCTAGCATAAAATATTTGGTTTTTTTAATCTTTCTGAGCAAATGCTTGTGAAATGCAGTCCTGGATGGTAAGGCGCACTAGCTCAGTAAATACCTATTCTCTCTCTTGAAAACACCCACATTGTAATCGGAGGGAAAGACAGACGCGGGCAAACTATTCCAGTCCTTTGCTGTACGAATAATGAAAGACGAAGCAAAGCGCTTCGTTCGGGTTCGTGGGATGTTCACAACAAAAGGATGAAATCCGGCAGTGCGTCGTGAGGTCCGATGGTGGAACTGATGTTTTGTATATAGCAGGCAGCAACGTTGTCTACATTATATTTTATTTTAGAACGCTAAATCTGGGAAAAGAACTTAAGCCCTAGCAGAAACAAAATATTTTTTTTATTGTATATGATAATTTATAGTTGTATGTATTTAAATAGATAAATGAATTAACAATGTTATAAAACGAAAACGGGAATGAGGTCATTTCTATCAATATTTTAAACATGGCAACAATACTCAAAAATTCACCATCACGATCTGGTCAGATGGCTGGCAATCCACCACTGTGCACTTCGCACAACATTCTCTGCCTCTTGATTGATTAGAGACCTTCAAGAAAATCCTACATTTTTCTTAAAGGTGTTGCGGATTTTCGAGGAATGCGGTGATCGCTTACCATTCAGGAGCTACGAGCTCATTTGCAACCTATTCAAGGAAAAAAACACTTTCGTTTTATTATTTTATTAAGAGTAACAAACGAGCATACACTTTCACATATTGGCAAGTGATTCCTGCGGCCCATTATGTCTACATTAATCCTTAATAAGGAATCATAACGCCGATGTGTTGTCACCCTTGAGGACTGAGATGGAATGCCTCGTATCCAGTAATAAAGATCTCAGGATCCCTACACTCACCAGACGAAACATTATGCTGCAATTTTACGCTGGTATTCTGTGATGGCATGATCCTACCCCGGTCGAGCTGACCCATTCATTCTGTAGCTAGAAACAAACTGCAGTGTAGCTGTTAAAACTACTTTTATAAATACTAATTTTATAACTGTTCATTCTGTTTATATATTATAATTGTAACAAAGTATGTTTGAAGGAGATGCTCTGGGGATTCAGACAGACTGGCTGAATCGATTTGATTATTTTTTAAAGCTTCGTAATAATCCCAATTAGTGTTTAATGGAAATAAAATGTAGAATTTTCCTGGAAAATTGGTATTATATATTCGGGAAAAAAGAAAGTGCACTACAGACCACTCACGATTCGATATTATTCACAAATTCACAAAACGATCATAAACAAATTTATTGAAATTTGGACAGGACAACGTCTGCCTTGGCAGCTATATATTAATATAAATGTGATAACATTTTGTACCCTAATTAATGTATACAGAGATAACAAGAGTCTCCAATTCTCTTGCTTAATAATCAAACACAGAGCAATAGTATTGAATATAGGCCTCACAAACAATAACAAAACTAAGAGCAAAAGAGACGCATATATAAATATCCGTCTGCGTATAAATGTGTTCGCCCTGCCCAAAAATGGGATATTAGCCGACCAAATTATGAATACATTCACGTCAATTTATTAATAATATTGCCCACAGCGGGTTGAGACCTTCATTTTTAAAATTTTTAAAAAAGGGAAGGCTAAGGATTATTCGAGTACATCTTTAAAACTTTATTTAGATATTTAGATCCAACAAATACCATAATACATAATTATCATAAAATCCTCCAAACGGCTGTAAATTTGTAGTGTTTATAATGATTTAGGGTACGGTCTACGAAAGTTAAGGTTCTAAGCGCTAATCCACTCACCGCTGGCATAAAATATTTGGTTTTTTTAATCTTTCTGAGCAAATGCTTGTGAAATGCAGTCCTGGATGGTAAGGCGCACTAGCTCAGTAAATGCCTATTCTCTCTCTTGAAAACACCCACATTGTAATCGGAGGGAAAGACAGACGCGGGCAAACTATTCCAGTCCTTTGCTGTACGAATAATGAAGGACGAAGCAAAGCGCTTCGTTCTGGTTTGGGGGTGTTCACAACAAAAGGATGAAATCCGGTAGTGCGTCGTGAGGTCCGATGGTGGAACTGATATTTTGTATATGGCAGGCAGCAACGTTGTCTACATTATATTTTATTTTAGAACGCTAAATCTGGGAAAAGAACTTAAGCCCTAGCTGAAACAAAATATTTTTTTTTATTGTTTGTGATAATTTATAGTTGTATGTATTAAAATAGATAAATGAATTAACAATGTTATAAAACGAAAACGGGAATGAGGTCATTTCTATCAATATTTTAAACATGGCAACAATACTCAAAAATTCACCATCGCGATCTGGTCAGATGGCTGGCAATCCACCACTGTGCACTTCGCACAACATTCTCTGCCTCTTGATTGATTAGAGACCTTCAAGAAAATCCTACATTTTTCTTAAAGGTGTTGCGGATTTTCGAGGAATGCGGTGATCGCTTACCATTCGGGAGCTACGAGCTCATTTGCAACCTATTCAAGGAAAAAAAAACACTTTCGTTTAATTATTTTATTAAGAGTAACAAACGAGCACACACTTTCACATATTGGCAAGTGATTCCTGCGGCCCATTATGTCTACATTAATCCTTAATAAGGAATCATAATGCCGATGTGTTGTCACCCTTGAGGACTGAGATGGAATGCCTCGTATCCAGTAATAAAGATCTCAGGATCCCTACACTCACCAGACGAAACATTATGCTGCAATTTTACGCTGGTATTTTGTGATGGCATGATCCTACCCCGGTCGAGCTGACCCATTCATTCTGTAGCTAGAAACAAACTGCAGTGTAGCTGTTAAAACTACTTTTATAAATACTAATTTTATAACTGTTCATTCTGTTTATATATTATAATTATAACGAAGTATGTTTGAAGGAGATGCTCTGGGGATTCAGACAGACTGGCACATTCCTAATATTACTAAATTAGACGTATAGGCCAGAACGACTAATTATAACGGTCTTACTAGATCCGTGGTAGCTCAGTGTGTAAACCCTCGGTTATATTTCACCGTCCGTGATCAATTTGAGTTTGAATCTTCGGTTATGAAATTCTTAATTGCAATTGCAATTCCTAATTTATTAGAGGAAACGCGGTGATAAAAAAAACATAATCGGAAACCCTTTAAAAAAAGTATAAAAAATATTATCAAGATATCTGAAGTCCGCTAATCCACAGTGGGGGCACCAACTAGAGACAAGCTTATTTATTACCAGCAGTGGGATTTTATGGGTACATATATGGACTGTACTATTATTATTTTTAGCGTATTAACTATCTCGGTCGGTACTGTGCTAATTTATTTTTTAAAATATTTACGTAATAACTAAGCTAAGGTAATCGCTAAGTTTTCAAATTTAAATATTATTATGTCGGTTTCTTTTTATATTAAAAAAAATCTAGTTATAATGAAGAACCGTTTTTCTATCGAATATATGTCTAATGTACTCATATGATGATAATCTCAAATTTTTTAGAGTAGCGAATAATAGAAAGCCAGGTCGCTGTGTCAATGAGCAATCAGGAATGACAACGCGTTTACATTATGATTCATGGGCCACAGATTTTACAATACTATTGATTACTGTGATCCCGTGTCGTAATATAAATTTCATAGAAAAAAAAACATAGTCGGAAACCCTTTAAAAAAAGTATAAAAAATATTATCAAGATATCTGAAGTCCGCTAATCCAGAGTGGGGGCACCAACTAGAGACAAGCTTATTTATTACCAGCAGTGGGATTTTATGGGTACATATATGGACTGTACTATTATTATTTTTAGCGTATTAACTATCTCGGTCGGTACTGTGCTAATTTATTATTTTAAAATATTTACGTAATAACTAAGCTAAGGTAATCGCTAAGTTTTCAAATTTAAATATTATTATGTCGGTTTCTTTTTATATTAAAAAATCTAGTTATAATGAAGAACCGTTTTTCTATCGAATATATGTCTAATGTACTCATATGATGATAATCTCAAATTTTTTAGAGTAGCGAATAATAGAAAGCCAGGTCGCTGTGTCAATGAGCAATCAGGAATGACAACGCGTTTACATTATGATTCATGGGCCACAGATTTTACAATACTATTGATTACTGTGATCCCGTGTCGTAATATAAATTTCATAGAAAAAAAAAAACATAAACAACAATGCCGATTATTCAAAGATTAGTTTTAAATTTAAATTTATTATAATATTTGCACGCCATACGTGGCAGAATATGTTTGTGCGTTTAATTATCTATTGTAACACCATTTGTACCATATTCTGGCAAATAAACTATTTGATTGATTGATTGAAAGCTTGTAATGATCTCTAAGCTTGTGGCCGAAATTTCCACTTTAGTTATTTAGATAGAAATCTTAGGTCCAAATAACTAAGTAGCTGAAGCTGTGCCCATAAAAACATTTCATGTTTAACCATACAGTTGTATATAGATTTTCATAGAACACTAAATTGCTAACGAATCATTAATCAGCCAAATTTAAAAAGCTGGTCGCATCCGGTCATTTATATCGACGTGAACATTTAAGATTAATGTATTATTATTATATATTTAGGAATGACTAGTTATGAATGTTGTTTTGATCTAATGCGCTGTCGAAATATGACATTTTATATTCCTGCCATCTATCTGCCAAAGTTGAAAACTGAACGCTATTACATCAAACCTGACAGTTAAATTTTGCCTTTATTAAAATTCCACTAGATGGCGCTATTATACATAACATAAATTTTCTATTTAGCCAGGGCTAGCATCCTTATGATAAATATCGTATACTACGCTTCATGTTAGCGTGCAATGTACGATTAGATAAAAGTTTCATACGTAAAAAACACAATAGTTTTATATTTAAATATATATTTAGAAAAATATATATATATAAAATAGGTGGGAAACTAGCGAGCAGCCTGATGGTAAGTGATGGCATTGAACAGCCAATCTGTCATTTTGTTGACGTTTTCCAGCTCGACATTTATCACCAATGGTATTCTTTGAATATTAAAAATAGGATATTTTTATTTGAACGATAAAATTACGGCTACGTTACGATAGGCCGACAATGCGGCGTTATCTTTAGGGTTGTTAACACTGATTGCTTTAGTGGGTACTAGGTATTAGGTTGACATTGCATCCGATTCTACCTAGGATCTTACTAAACATAAATTACATCGGACTCCCTAAGGATACGATCTCCCTTTAGATAGCGATCCGAGTCGAGGTTTCGTACCTCCGTAAGAGGGGCCCTATAATCGTATCATCGCCCCCTCTGTTGTCGTCGACGTTCTCCGTCTACAGGGGTCGGAGTGCAGCGGTGGTGCAGCAGCAGTCTCAGCGCGAGCTTCACAGCATCGTCGTTGCCTCCCTACTCTGTCTACTTCCGCTCGCGACTCTAATTAGATAAAGCTGTAAAGGTCTCTGGACCAACAGCAATACTCACACACAAAAACGAAGGAGACGAGTCTTTGTGTAAGCATGAATTCGTGTATACTTACAACGTCGTACATCACGACAGAAGTCAAAATTTCATCCTCATCATCTCGGTTGTTGGCAATCCACCACTGTGCGTTTTATGTGAAATTTCCTGCCACGCACAACTACTCTGTCGCCAGCGGTGTTTCCGAACCGATACGACTTAGAAACCTTCAATAAAACCTTTAACTAATATTTTTTTTGTACGTGATAAATTAACATTTAAAAGTTAAATTTGTAAAAATAAGGTAATAATAGACAAATTTTCTGGGCCACCTCGGCTACGTTTGTGTCACTCGAAAAGTTATATTACCTGGTGGTCATTTGGTAAGTTTTACAACTCATGGTCAGTTCTTCCTTTCCTTTGAGTATATTTGGTCAAATTTGCTGTGCTGTGGACGCCATCGTTTTGGATTGACACGCTGACTAACACTGGGTTACTGAGCCAGACAAAGAGAGGGTTAGTCTTCTTGCCTCTAGAAGAAAAGCGGGACCATTTATAATATCGTCCTGTTCTATTTAAATCCTCGATATCCTCTCGTTATCAGCAGATGCCATAGACGCGGAATACAATACGCTGCTCTGTCTACTGGTCGGATTCAATCACAGCGATATATTGGTTGTTGCCAGATGACATCAACTGCGCGGAATATTTTATAGTGCCGTAAATATTTGCGTAAACACACCTTCCCGCTATGTAAAGCGTGTACAAAAAGAAAGAAGGAGCTTCAGATGCAGTGTAAGAAACACTGGACATACGTACAACGGAAAACCAACAATTTGTTATGCACAAATATTGGCAAACGAACCCAAGACCCGCGACACACGGCCGTCAATCCTCATTGTTCACTCGTGATCTGAATGCTCGTGCATCGTGTATCTTTTTTGGGGATAGATGAGGTTGATAGTGGACTGTAGTCATGGTAACATCAGATGAACTGTGTGCTCGTTTGTCACCCTTAGTTTCGTAAAATGTAAATTAAACTGATTTAACAAAATTTAAATATTATTATGTCGGTTTCTTTTTATATTAAAAAATCTAGTTATAATGAAGAACCGTTTTTCTATCGAATATATGTCTAATGTACTCATATGATGATAATCTCAAATTTTTTAGAGTAGCGAATAATAGAATGCCAGGTCGCTGTGTCAATGAGCAATCAGGAATGACAACGCGTTTACATTATGATTCATGGGCCACAGATTTTACAATACTATTGATTACTGTGATCCCGTGTCGTAATATAAATTTCATAGAAAAAAAAAACATAAACAACAACGCCGATTATTGAAAGATTAGTTTTAAATTTAAATTTATTATAATATTTGCACGCCATACGTGGCAGAATATGTTTGTGCGTTTAATTATCTAATGTAACACCATTTGTACCATATTCTGGCAAATAAACTATTTGATTGATTGATTGAAAGCTTGTAATGATCTCTAAGCTTGTGGCCGAAATTTCCACTTTAGTTATTTAGATAGAAATCTTAGGTCCAAATAACTAAGTAGCTGAAGCTGTGCCCATAAAAACATTTCATGTTTAACCATACAGTTGTATATAGATTTTCATAGAACACTAAATTGCTAACGAATCATTAATCAGCCAAATTTAAAAAGCTGGTCGCATCCGGTCATTTATATCGACGTGAACATTTACGATTAATGTATTATTATTATATATTTAGGAATGACTAGTTATGAATATTGTTTTGATCTAATGCGCTGTCGAAATATGACATTTTATATTCCTGCCATCTATCTGCCAAAGTTGAAAACTGAACGCTATTACATCAAACCTTTAACTAATATTTTTTTTTGTACGTGATAAATTAACATTTAAAAGTTAAATTTGTAAAAATAAGGTAATAATAGACAAATTTTCTGGGCCACCTCGACTACGTTTGTGTCACTCGAAAAGTTATATTACCTGGTGGTCATTTGGTAAGTTTTATAACTCATGGTCAGTTCTTCCTTTCCTTTGAGTATATTTGGTCAAATTTGCTGTGCTGTGGACACCATCGTTTTGGATTGACACGCTGAGTAACACTGGGTTACTGAGCCAGACAAAGAGAGGGTTAGTCTTCTTGCCTCTAGAAGAAAAGCGGGACCATTGATAATATCGTCCTGTTCTATTTAAATCCTCGATATCCTCTCGTTATCAACAGATGCCATAGACGCGAAATACAATACGCTGCTCTGTCTACTGGTCGGATTCAATCACAGCGATATATTGGTTGTTGCCAGATGACATCAACTGCGCGGAATATTTTATAGTGCCGTAAATATTTGCGTAAACACACCTTCCCGCTATGTAAAGCGTGTACAAAAAGAAAGAAGGAGCTTCAGATGCAGTGTAAGAAACACTGGACATACGTACAACGGAAAACCAACAATTTGTTATGCACAAATATTGGCAAACGAACCCAAGACCCGCGACACACGGCCGTCAATCCTCATTGTTCACTCGTGATCTGATTGCTCGTGCATCGTGTATCTTTTGGGGATAGATGAGGTTGATAGTGGACTGTAGTAATGGTAACATCAGATGAACTGTGTGCTCGTTTGTCACCCTTAGTTTCGTAAAAATGTAAATTAAACTGATTTAACCAAATTTAAATACTTCATTAAAGTTTATACCGCACCATATATTGTTTATACCAATTTGCATGCTATGTACAGATGGCTATATAAGAGAAACCATTGCATAATTTGAAATTTATACCATCCTAATTAATACTTTGAACAATGGCAAATAAGTTATTATACTATTACGATTTTTAATAAAACTTCTAATAGTCGCGTCTATTGATGTCGTTCTATGTGGCGTAATCAAAATCAGTTTGTTCGCATTAAAGAAACATTGAATAAAACAAATTTTACGGTTTTTATTCCGACGTTTCGAATGCTTTACATAACTCATGATCACTCGGAGGACTGAAGTGATTGAAGTCCCGATGTCATAGTTAGCTTTCAATTAATTATTTTTGGTCCGACTTGGTCCGAACGCAGAAGGAACTTACAGTATCTTGAGATCTCGCGTGGTATGTTTTGAATTTAATTTTATCAATCACAGAATCCCGAGCCGTTGGTAACACCCATCAATCACCTCTGTTGATGTTAGATTTTTTTTTTTAATCTCAATAGCCTCTATAAGATTTTTAACAGTGGTATAACTACGCTGCAGTTTGTTTCAAGCTGCAAGATGAATGGATCTGCTTGACCAGGGAAGGACCACGCCCTCGCAATACAAGCGTAAATGCGTAAAGTAAAATTCGTCTGAGACCTTTATTATTTTCATTATGATTCCTTGTCAAGGATGAATGTAGAAGTTATTGGCTACAGGAATAGTTTACCATTAGGAGAACTAGATGCGAGTTTGTTACTCTCAATGTAATCAAAAAATAGAAAAAGAAGTACTTGAAAACCTCTGTAATAAATATTACTTATTATATATTATAATATACAAGCCAACCACGAAGATAAATAAGTTCTTAGAATTAGGCTCGATGAAATGCGCCCGCAGTATGCGATCGTAAGTGAGTACCACAGCCCATAAATGCCTTCATCCAACAATGGTTCAAGATGCACATGCATCGATATCTCTTAGAGCTGATGGGTGATGGAACAACTGGGTCTTCGGAACCCTATACTTCTTTTCTTTTTTTTATGGTTTATGTTCTCTGATATCCCGTGGGCTTTTATAGCTTCATCGAGTTTGAAGGGTGGCCGAGCGCTCAAGGCACTCAGCCGAGACCTTTATTTATGGGTAACTAGCACAAGGGTTCCCGAGATGGAGCATCGGCTTGGACCGTAACAATCCCTACTCTCACCAGACGAAACACAATTTATCTATAGCTTTATGATGTTATCACACGTTGATATAATTCAATGAAATGTTTCGTTTATTATTTGAAACATCACATAATATATTGGTTTAGATACGTAACTTATATTCTAAAACGTCTTACCGCATTGGTCTTCGAAACTTTGTTAACATCGGTTTTAGTTAGTGTTAAGTTAGGGTTGTCGATTTTATTTAAATGCTAAGTTTGGAACTACGAATAACTTAATGACATATTTGAAGGATGCAACTGTTCGGCGGCGGAATGAGCACACACTCACGGTATACCAGGGTAAGATGGCATAGTGACGTTTTTGTATTTCGTTTGGTGAGATTTATTATATAAATTGAAGAATGAGCAGACCATTTCCTGTTAAATCTAAACCTACGAAGTATCTTCAAAGATCGAATCTATAAAAGATTGTACTCTAAGAGGATTAAGATAAAATTCATCTTTCCCCGGCCTTTGGCAGGTCCTTATTAACGATAACAATGAAAAAAAAAACCAAGAAACAAGGGGTCTTTTATATTGCTAATGGGTGACAACTGAGTAGTGGTAGAGCTACACTGCAGTTTGTTTCTAGCTATAGAATGAATGGGTCTGCTCGAACGGAGTAGGACCACGCCCTCACAGAGCCAGCGCAAAATAGCATCATAATGCTGTTGTGTTTCATCTGGTGAGTGTAGGGATCCGGTGACCCCTAGTAATCAGGGGTGACAACGCATGTTTAACTTAAAATTTAGTTCACACCTTTCACTTGATGGTAGGCTTTTTTTTTAAAGAATATTAGCATTACTAATTTTCTTTCCTAATATTCCGGTTAACCACACCAACTAAGCTGAAAATGCCTGTGCTAGCAGATGGTTCACGGCAATAGTATAATGGCGGATGCGAACCTACGACCTTAAGCTCCGCAGACCGTAACCTAAACGATTAGACTATTGACGCTATAAAGCAGTTGTTAGAAGCAATTATCTAACTATAACCATATTTTTTGGGCCAATAGACGGCCGCGTCGCCAAAATTAAATATTAATCTTATGACCTTACGATATTGTGTTTGGCAACCCTGGCCATTTTCAGACAGCCTCACTCTTGTCCGCCATTTTTAGATATTACGCAAATATTACATCAGGGTTAGCATTGTAAGCATTCTTTACATACAACACAATATTATGTAAAAGTAAAAAAAAAATATGTAAAGTAACAAATTATTTATTTTTTATATATATCTTTTTCATTAGTTAAACACACGACTATGTCTACGTGAACTTTAATCGACTTCAAAAAATTGGTGGATATCGTCCGTATATACGGGTATGTAAGAAAGGTAGAGCCATGTTGCATCTAGTTTCTAGGATTAACATGAGGGGAATGTCTCGGTCGAGGAAAGACTACGCCTCCGCAGAACACCAGCGCAAACTAACAGCACTGCTTCCATATTTTGTAAGACGAGTGTAAGACTTCAACGACCCAATTCCAGGCGATGGAGCATTCCATCTCGGTACCTCAAGGATGATACCGCATCTTGTATATTTCACACATTTCACCTGATATTTAGTAGTTCCTGCGACCCATAAAACCCAAAATTATCGTCGATAAGCCTAAGTATTATCTATCGGTCTATAACAATAATTATTTGCTAAATTTAAACATCAATTTACGACAGCGTACCGGTATTAACTAGGTTGCCACGATCATCTTGTTTCGTCATTGTCACTGAAGTCCTCATTCACATATCAGTTAAACACACACACACACATAAAGACGCACCTATATTTTATTCCTTCACTGAGGATGGAAGTATCCTGGAAATATTATACACGTCGATCTTTAGACACAGATTCTCGTCTATTGTCGACAAGCTTCGCTTTTATAGAACACAAGCTCTCCCCGTGGCTTCGTTCGCGTACATTACAGTATGCTTGGTATGTCTCATGTAAAGCAAGGATTTTTTTAGAACTTTTAAGGAACAATTCCGTCATACATGATTTTTGCGCAACTTAACCGTTTACGAAGCACACGCAACGGAAGCTCTCAAAAGGAATAATTTTTACCGTTTTTGCAACACTTTTCATTGATGCTCCTCAAGTATTGGTCATAGCGTGATGTGATATAGTCTATAGCGTTCCTCGATAAATGGACTATCCAACACAAAAATATTTTTTTAATTCAAACCAGTAGTTCCTGATATTAACGCGTTCAAACAAACACACTCTTCAGCTTTGAAATATTAGTACAGATTATCTAGGTCGTAGGGGTCTAGGATTTATAAATATTGAACTGTCTATCGGCTGAGCGATATATTAGCTATGTTTTAGGTGTTACCAAAGAGAACTCCTATTTAAGCAGCAATCCTAAACCTATTTTAACACCTGATCAATCTAATAATAATAATAATAATTTATTCCTTTTGGGCACACATTAACAATACATACCAAAACGAGGTACCGTAAAAAACAATTGAAAACAAGCCTCAAAAAATAAAAACAAGAAAAAGACTTTCCCTTAGTCAAAAGAAAAACAAAACAAAAATGAAAAACAAGTGACACCAGCTGTGTACCAAATAAGGAAAAGGATCTCCACTCAGGTACTGTTGTAGACTCAGGGTCATCCATGAACCTCCGTGAAGCCTACACAAGGGTAGTGGCTGGTCTCAATTATTTGCATCTGATTTTTAATCTACAGTATATCATATAGCTGTGTATATATAATGTTTGAATGATTCATAGTTCTAATATTGTATAGTGGAGAAATTACTCATAAGTATCTGAAAAGATTAGTTCGAAGATAATTTCGTCGTGTATGTTTGTCATAATTTTTCAAAGCCTATGAATTTTTAAGTCATAAATCTTAAGGCGCTTTAATGATAAATATTATTGATTGAACGTGTACCATCGTATGAAAACTAAACACATTACTAAGATCATGGTACGGTCGTTCCGGTATTACGTCCGAATTTGTGCCTAAACTTATTATTCACCGACTATTATTTTGTGATTTTTATTCACCGACTTTCTTAAATCTCATTATGCTTAGCACTTCATTTGGCTAAATAATAATGATTCAAATCACAGTCGCCTCTTTAGAACGATGGTGACTTCAGATTCTTACAACCTAAGCGGTTAGTATAAATATGTATCAAAACTTAATTTCACAACTTAATCATTCGTAGTTTATTGATATTGTTTAATTTAACTGTCTATTTAGTAAAACACGCTTTCATATGATGCAAATATTTCACACATGTACGCCCACTAAGGAAATACTTAGTATTTTTTATCTAACGAAATAATCTTTATTACCCCTTGTAATAAGTACGATTACAAAACTTGATTTCAACGAACGATAGAGGAAAGATAATAGTAAAAATTTCATCAGCGAATATTTAAAAATATTTCTTTCCTCTTGTAGAGGGGAGAAATCCCTTCTATTTCCTATGATAATGTAATCAATCCAATGCCATAAACACGCAGACGCCTTTAATGAATTGAACACAGATAAAAAATGATGTCACAGATTATAAAGGCATCAAAATTATAAAGATGTCTTGGCGGAAGAACAATTGTGTTAAAAGTTTTTATGACCGCTTAAATTTTTTGTTTGACATAAAATCGTCAAAAGATAAACTGGCCTGAAAATTATGGTTTTAAGATAAATTTAATGTTGACTTCTTATCGCTAGTATTGCCAAACGCATTGTACTTATATGGACAGTCCTCTTGTTCAGCTTGACAGGTACTACAGATAAAAGATCACAACATCAACAGCATACCATAGTTTGAATCCTCTACCAGCTTCCTTCTCGACGTTGTTTCTAACTGATTGCCTTAACTATCCGCGGTAGACAGTGATTGGTGAGGGTATGTTATGGTCGTTGGCTTCTTCTAGTTCAAATTCATACCCAGCTCACCATTTTAGTGAAGATGTATATGGGCGTAATAAATAAATAAATAAATAAGCCTTTTATTTCACACTTTTTTAATTTTTATTTAAACATTTAACATATTCAGAATTTTAGAGTATTTTTAGTATACAATATTTTAATTTATCAATACTTATACTTGAATGTGGAAAATGATAATTATCATGAATTGTGAACCCCTCTATTTGAGGGTAAAGGCCTCCTCCAAAGATACCCAGTGGTCTCTATCTGTGGCGCCTTCTTTCCACATTTTACCAGCCGTCCCTTCAATGTCGTCAGCCCATCATGCTCCTAGGTTTTCCTCTTTTTTATGGCCGTAATAGCCTGCAGTTATCACTTGCTATCTGGTGATATGTGTGTTTTTTCTTACTTACACAGACTAACAAACCAGCAACCAGTCACACGGTAACTGATTCCTTTCGCCCATAACATCTACATTCATCCTTGACAAGGAATCAAAATGCAGTTGCGTTGTCATTCTTGACTGAGATGGAATGCCTCGTCGCCAGTAATAAAGGTCTCCGGATCCCTACACTCACCAGACGAAACACAACAGCGTTACGCTGCTATTTTGCGCTCGTATTCTGTGAGAGCGTGGTCCTAGTCCGGTCGAGCAGACCCATTCATTCTGCAGCTAGAAACAAACTGAAGTGTTCCACTACTCAGTTGTCACCCCTTAGCAATATAAAACACCCCTTGATTCTTGGTTTTTTTCTCATTGTTAGAGTTAATAAGTCCTTATTGATTCCAAAGGCCGGAGGAAACGATGAATTTTATTTTAATCCTCATAGGATACAATCTTTTATAGATTCGATCTTACATTGAATCTTTACATTGAAGATACTTCATAGGTTTAAATTTAACAGGAAATTGTCTGCTCATTCTTCAATTTATATAATAAATTTTATAAGTCTTCCTTATTATTATATAATTTACTATACAAGTACAGATATGCCTGTCCTAATAAAATTTACTAAAATTTTTCCTAATAAATATTTTGTAGTATCACGGAAAACTTTTAAGACGTTGACACATTCATGCGTCAATCAATATACTACAGTTAGCCGTAATAAAATTTAGCCAAAGTACGTTTTATTGTGTGACTCATCTCTTATTGATGGTGAACGCATGACTTCGTGACGCTTTGGCTGCATAGTTGAAGGTTTTTGGTACGGTTTGTATATTAGTATTTATGACCGATATCTGGGGTAATTTTCCAAAGATGAATTGCAAAGGATCATGAACTTACTATTGGCACCGTTATACGAATTGTATGTTTGTCAGTCACCTTAAATATTAAAAAAAAAAAAATAGACATGATTCCGTTTGTGTTAATATGGCGGGGAGTTAGGGCAATGTTTCTGATATAAAAACAAAAAAATATGTTTAAATTAAAATAAATTATATTACACTTTCTAATTGACTAAATTTTTTTAACTACTTTTTTTATTTTACAACGGATTCATTGATAGGAAATGTATATAAAAATAAAATGTTTAAATAGTCTATGCATTAATTTCCAGATATTTTTTTTTTTTTTAATTTATATTGTTCTTTAGACAATTAAAAAAAATATAGTATGAATTTATGATTACGTAATAATGGCATAGTAAATATGAAAGATTTTTTATTTATTATTGTTTCATTTCTCATTTCTTTACCAATAACATTTTTACTAGCTTTTTAATAATGTTTTATTAACCATTTCTAATTGACATGGACGGTATATCATTGAATGTGAATTTGAGCCGTAATGTAAATAATAATTATTTATGAATGTAAATATAATTAATATGAATAAGGAAACACTTAGTAACTTTCTTATTGATCATTATATATATTCTAATCTTTATGTTACCAAAATTAAACTAAACTGTATTTTAACCATAAACGTTGGCGCGCTTCGAGAAATACTGCCACAAAGATGTCAAAAGTCTGTTGACACCAAATTTGCATAAGGTAACACTTTCTCCAAAAAAAAAGTTTAACACCAAACGTGACAAGTCCATAGAATGTTTTGTGTTGCATTCTAACAACCGCGTGGTGCAGTCTTGAGTATAGATACATAGTTTTTAATTGGTGTGGCAGTTAGGGTAATTTTTTTAAGATGTGGTTTTTAAACAGGTACACATTATACCTGATGACATTAACTTCTGCGACCCATGACAACCGCAATCATTCTCCAGAAAGGATAATAATCAAATGTCAGGTATTTATTTAATTTTATAATATATTTACATCTACAGTTGAAATAAGAATTTTCTTTACACATGCTATGTTTTTATTTCTAATTCATTTAATTAAATATTTTAGTCCGATATATTTAAAATACATGTCCACCCTAAAAGACACCGAATCACAGTCCCACTACAAATCTAGATCCATTCATAAATACGCGGTTAAGGAAAATAGTCTTTATGATAACACAGTAACGTTATTTATCAATAATACCTCCACGCGTGAGCAAAGAGACAATAAAATTTTTACAACGCGAAGCAGTCGTTCAAAAGCATTCGACGCGTTCAGTTTTAAAACTACGCAAATTTAAAAGTAATTAAAAAAAATATAACACCTTTAGTTTTAAAACTATGAAAAATTAAAGATTGTTATTAAAAGGAAATAAAGGTGGTGCGATAGGAATTTTGATTTTTCGTTTTGTGTGCAAGCAAAATAAATTATATATAATTTGATTTTAAATTTAACCGCGTTATGGATAGATTAACACACGAAGTGGATACCGAAGATCCAGTTGAAATAAAGCTAGAGGGCCAAATGAATGCGGTCACGGGAAAAATTTTAGGGCTGTTGCCAGTATTTGTTTTGTTATTAATTATATTCATCAGGATAATTTTTGTGCTGTACAAAAATAGTGGTAAGTATTCTGTTTATTTTTATTCATTTCTTTCTTAACTTTAATTTTGTAAATGATTATAAAAAAATTTCATTTTTGGTACTTAGATATTTAAAATAATAGAGGTATTTTACATTTATAATTTATTATTATTTAATAATTGACGCTGCGAGATGATGACATAAAAAAGTATACAGTTTTATACCATTTTATTGTACTTAATGTACAATAAAATGGTATAAAACTGTATATTGTATGTGTAAGAATTTCAAAACGAATATTTCAACATGAAAAAGCATGGTTTTTACGTTAAGATCTTTAAAAACTAAAATTTAGCAAATGACATAGATAACATAATAACATTATATAAAAAAAATATTGTATTTCATATTTATTATACTATTTACGTAACAGCGTGGGATATACTAAAATAATAATTTATAATAACCATATTTTTATAACCGGGAAGCACATCACTAGAAGTTAAAAATATAAAAAAAATTTTTTACGATCACACTTTATTACCTTGCATTATTGATGTTCGAAAACCGTGTAACAAATAAGTGACTTATTTACGTAACATATAACTTTTCTCTATTACGATCATAAAATTCCTGTACTACTATACTATAAAATTTATATTATATTATATATATATATTCCTGTACTATACAAAAAAAATTATAATGGTAGAGCTAAACTGCAGTTTCTACCTGCAGAAGCTCGACTGGGGTAGGACCACATCACCACAGAATACCACCGTGAAATAGCAGCACAATGCTGCTGTGTTTCGTCTGGTGAGTGTAGGGATCCGGAGACCTTTATTACTGGTGACGAGGCATTTCATCCCAATCCTCAAGGGTGACAACGCGTCTGGCATTATGATTCGTTGTTAGGAATGAATGTGGATGTCATGGGCCGCAGGAATCACTTACCATCAAGTGAACTGTATGCTCATTTTTTACTTTCTACATTGAAACAAAAACTCTCAATTATATAATTAAGTGTACTTTAAATATATTAAATTAAATAATCGGCTGCCGAGTTCTGGAGACGTTTATTAGTGGTGTAGAGGCATTCCATCTCAGTCCTCAAGTATGACAACGCATCTGCATTATGATTCCTTGTCAAGGATGAATGTAGATGTCATGAGCCTTTTTCCTTTGCCTCGTGTAAATAACTCGCAATGTAATAAAAAGTATATAACTTGAGGATATTTCGATGTAAATAAATGATTCTTATTATATATTATCTATAATAATAATATTATATATATAAGGTGAGACAAACTAACGCAGTTAATCATGATGGTAAGTGATGACCTCACCTCATAATCGTCGTTAACCAAAATCATAACCATCATTCAAGATGTTTCCGCGTCATCACCATATTCATGATGACTGAGATATTCCATCTCAAAATCAATGATAACATATAATGATAATAATAATTATATCCACTCATCATCAGCGACTAAACACAGCGGTGCTACAATACTATCTCACTTTGGTGTTCTGTGATTGCGTCGGTTTCCGCAATCCAGCCGACTTATTGATACCGCATGTACATTAGATGCATTTTATTTATTATAATTGTTAATAATTAATTTAGTCCTCTTATGTACAATATCTTGAAGGTTAAGTCATGTTCTAAATAATTAGGTTTTGATTTCCTGAAGTGATTTTATGAACGTACTTGTATTGTTATTCGGTTTAATTGACAGTAAAGCCACAGCTTATATATGTATATATATATATATATATATATATATATATATATATATATAATAAAAATAAAATAATCAGGGTGACAGTATTTTTAATTTTATGGGGCCCAATTCGCGTCCTCGAAATATATTAAAACAAATACATGTTCGTCGGGTGTATGTTGGGTATTGTGTGAAGTGCATTTACGCCCTTCAATAACAATAACTAATATATAAGTAAAAGAACATGGCTATGATATTTCGTATGGTTAGTTAAGGAAACCGGACATTTTTATTGGTAGAATAACAGCATATATATATAATATATAAATGCCGGATATAGGAACCTCTCTAGAGAGCTTGTTAATGGACTATGTGTCACCACGCGGTTTTTTTTTAATATTCCTTCTCAGACAAGTTTCCTCGTGATGTTTTTCTTCACCATCGAGAACGTGGCAAGTCAGCACTTAAAACTGTAATTAACAATTTCATTGTTGCCAGCACTCGACATCGATAATGGTTTGCACAGTAACTGTCTGACTGTCCGTTTGTTTGTAACTGACCGAGCTGAGGTTCGGCCCTCTAGGGTACCCTCGAGTCAGTTGCTTTCGCGTCAGGATAACGATCCAAGCCGAGGTTCCCTCTCTTGTGCTGGTTACCCATTGATAAAGGTCCCGGCTGAGTGCCCTAAGCACTCGGTTACCTTTCAACTCGGTGAAGCTGTAAAACCCTCAAGCTGATAGTGGCCATCAGCAATCTAAAAAATCACGTAAATTAATTGTTTATTTAGGTATTATCGGAAACGTCAATTAATTTTGTTTAACACAGCTATGAACGAAAATATACTGTGACGTTTTAAGTATTGTACGCTTTTCATTACTGTTCGCAACATGTAACTTAAATTTATATTACATATTTAATATGTTTTAACTACTAGATGTCGCTAGTAGGATATTAGAATACGATATAAAGGTGTTCTAATTAATATACGCAAAGGTAGTAAAGTATTTTTTAAGAAAATAATTGACAGTTTTTAACTCGTATTCTATAGATATTACACATATCTACATAAATAATAATTTAATATTGTTTCGCATCACTTGTAAACGGCAGGCTGGACTAATTTGGTTATTTTTTTATATATATATGTATATGGAAATAATAGTAATATTTTATTTCGTATAACATAGATTATTAAGGCCAATAAACCCAAACGAAAAAAATTGTGCAAAAAAATTTAATTGTGGTTTAAGTGCGAACAGTGGTAGAGCTATCCAGAATGAATGGGTCAGCTCGACCGGCGTAGGATCACACTCTCACAGAATACCTGCGTGAAATAACAACATAATGCTGCTGTGTAAACATATTACTGGTGACGAGGCCTCAAGGGTGACAACGCATCTGCATTATGATTCCTTGTCAAGGATGAATGTAGATGTCATGGGCCGCAGGAATATATGCCATTAGGTGAACTGTGTGCTCGCTAGTTGCTCTGGATGAAATAATAATAAAAAAAAACACAATATAAAACAATTTAATATTTTGAATTCGACATTGAGATTGAGACCGTGACAAGAGTGCGTGTTTCTCATAGTGCTTACAGCACTAGCGCAGTTGTACAGTGGTAATGATTTGAAGGCACCGTGGTCGAATTGACCGTAGACGTCTTCTATCGTGATTATTTCATACACTGACAGAGTACGAAAGTGAGTGTAGAGCTGCGAGGGCCTTGTCACAAGGTTTTCCATTTTAGTTATCAGGGGTGTCAACGCATCTTCATTATGATAGATTCAGTGGAAGTTTTCCAGCCGCTGAGTTTAAACATCATACATCACGACGGAATTCATAATTTCATTCTCATCGCATCGATGGTGGGCAATCCACGAATGTGCGCTGTACCGAAATGTCCTGCCGGGCAAAACTACTCTGTGGAATCGGCTGTCGCCAGCGGTGTTTCTGAACTGATACGAATTAGGGACCTTCAAGAAAAGAGCCTACATCGTTCTTAAAGGACTCCTCTGGCGTTGCGGATGTTCATGGGCGTCGGTGATCACTTACCATCGGGTGAGCTGCATGCACGTTTCTCACCTATTCTATAAAAAAAAATCATAGTCCACAGTTATCACTTACCATTGGCTGAACTGTGTGCTCGTTTGCCATTCGTAATAAAAAAAGAAAGAATCAAATGTCTCTATGACAGATGACATCTCATAAAAGGAGGTTAGGTCATATTATGATTGCCCTACTTTTACAAAACCAATGTACACAAACGAAAAGATAACGTATAATTGAAATTTTCCTTAATGATGGTCATAGAGTTAATAGAAATAGTATTTGTCATACGGCTCATGGTCAACTTCCAAATAAGAAAGAAACTCATTGAAATTAGTCTATCTGTTGCTCTATGTGGAGAAAAACAGATATAAACAAACCTCTTTCGTTAAATATAATTATACTCATATTATATAAATATTATAAACATGTATATTATAAAAAAAGAATGCAACTCAGTATACGAGACAGAAGTGAAACTTCTTTAGTTATTCACATTTCCATTTCTAAGTATTTGCTAAGATAAAGGAGATAGTGAGATAAAAATTAAAAACAGGAGAGCGAGACCGAGTTTAGCAACGTACATAGAATATTTGTCTCTTTTCTCCCTAGCCAAGTTTTCCGTCCTATTTTACGTCCTTGTTGTTACAGAAACGTTTCAGTTACGTTACATAATTATAGAAATGTTGCACTCAAATTTGACCTTGATAATTAACTCTTATTACCAAAGAAGATCAGTTAAAAAAATATTTTCATAAAACAAGAAACCGACTTTATTTAAGTCGACGCGCGAACACAGCACATTTTTAATTGATTAAATTTAATGTGTCGACTTCAATCGATTTTATTTTAACCAGCAAAAAAGCGTAGTACCGACTAGTGAAAATATATAATGAATATTAATGGTTTGTTTTAAAGCTTCTGAATAAAAATAACAACATATTCGCTCAGATATTGGACTGGTGGTTTTTTTTGTTATTATAATCGTTTTTTATCGCTCGCTGGGCGAGTGTGATACGACTATGGCTTAGCATCTGACATGCGCAGGCGTCGGGAGGGGTGAAGTGAGAGGTTTACTTTCTTTGCCCTGCAGCAGCCAAAGTATCGGTGCTCTGATACGCAACTCTATCTGTTTATATTGGGGTTCAAATCCTTAAACTTCAGGGACCAAGACAGCGTTATGTGGGATTTCTATACATTGCATTGGGAGGGGCTCGATGATCTCCTACGGAATACAATGGCGACTTAACCCTTTCCACTCCAATGTCGAGTGTCACTCGACACTGATTTTGTTCCACTAGCTTTTAAAATTTAGGATTTTAATATAGTATCATGTAATTACTCATAAAATAAAGTTTATTAAATAAGAAAAATTCGTTTTTTTTTACAAAATACACAAAAAACACTAAAAGTAAAAAAACGTAATTTTAGCGTGGAGCTGGTGGAATAAAAACAAAAACAGCCTTGGAGTGGACCGGGTTAAGCTCAGTGGAGAGGCCACTGAGCTTAAGTACCCCCCATAGGTGTCTCCACCCCTAACACTCTCGTTGTGCTGAGGCAATACAAGACCACTCCGAGTTGCCGGCCCGTATGGGCACACTTTGCTGGACAATCTCCCTCGTACTCGAAGTCGGATTTTAGTCCAGATCTTTTAGACTGACCAACCGTTAAGGAGCTCCGATGCCACTACCCCGACGCCTCCGTCTCCAAGTAGGATCGGTCCTCTCCTTATCCTGCTCAGCGAACTCTTTCTGAACTTCAATAAAGAAGTCAGCGCCACGTGTCGTACGCCGTTGGCGGTGAAGCTCATTTGTTATTATTAGATTTATTAAATCAAATATCTGTAGTCACGTTTTGCATACCATACCAAACGCAAAACAATAACGTTCATGGAATGGTTTCATTTTAAGAAATTAAGTATGTATATATATATAAATATATATATATATATGTATATATACATATATAACAGACGCCCACGTGTTTACCAGCCGAGGTTTCTCTGGTCTAAAGCTTCCAATCCTGTGAATGCATTACTTCGGTAACAAATGGGGAACGAGGAGTGCCTCTGGGTTTGGCAAATGCATACAGCATGAATTTTGATGTTTCGACTTAGATGTGTACCTAGTCCGGCCATAAGTTCTGTTACAAATGAAAATGCATTTTTTATGAAGCCAAGTAATATTATTAAAATTTATACCTACATATTTATTAGTCTCAGCAAAAAAAAAATCTATTCGAAATAGCCACCTTTGGCTTATAAACAGGCCTTAAATCTGTTTGGCCACGAATCTGTGCATTTACGCATTATTTCCAAGGGAAATTTCGCCACTGCTTGCTCCAAAAACTTTTTAAGAGACTCAATGTCGCCGTGACGTTTAGAGCAGGCCATGTCCTCTAAAACTGACCATAATTTTAAGTCTAAAGGGTTGAGGTCTGGGCTAGATGAGGTCTTCTGCTCTTATAAAGTCCGGAACGTTGGTTTAAAGCCAGGCTTGGGTAGTTCGTGCCTTGTGACCAGGTGAAGAGTCCTGCTGGAAAATCCACGGTATATTTTTAAAAAGTGTGTTGCTGAGAGGTTTCACAACATGATCCAAGACTGTATCTTGATACACTTTAGCTGAAGTTTTCACTCCTTTTTCACAAAAATGTAGTTATGTGACTCATTGATAAGACACGCCCCACCAAACCATCACTGACGCAGGATGATGAGCACGTTGTACCTTTCTGACCACTTGAGCAGCTTCTTTAGAACTGTGAGCGTACACTTTATCATTTTGCTTATTGTAGTATTCTTCAAGCGTTAAAATTTTTTCATCGGTAAAGAGGATATTTCTGTGCCTTTCACCTGCGTATCGATCCACTTTCTTTAACTGTAAAGATTGATTTAGGTCATGTCCTGTATATCGATGATAAGCACCGAGCTTCAGGTCTTGTTTTATAATATGAGACAGAGTCCTAGCGGGAATGTTCATTTCTCGCGATAAGATTTTTTGCTTCCTAATGGGGTTTCGATGAATTCTGGCTTTAACAGCATTAACAGCCTTTGTAGTTCTAACAGCACGCGGCCACCCCGATCTTTTCTGGTCTTCGATAGAGGAAGTGTTGTTGTATCTGTTGATAGTACGATATACGAACATACGGCTGATACCAAGCTTTAGAAGTGTCTGGAATATGACCGTCGGCTCCAAACCCACTTTGTGCAAGGCGATCACTGTACCATTCCATATTGTAATTTGATAATGATCACAAAAAAAGTGTGAAATGGCGCAAAATCGAAAGAAGTTTTTAAAATAATATACGTGTTCCAAATTCAAAATAATTAAAAAGTTGAAAAAAAGAAAAGTTTTTATGTAACAGTATTTATGGCCAGACGAGTTATAACATGTAAAAATTTGTAAATATTTACGCATATTCAATAATATTTACATTTTTTATGGCACTAAGGGTGATATATAAACATATAGTACACCAGATGGTTAGTGATTACTGTCCATAAATACCTACATTTGTCGTGAACAATAATTTAAGAAGCAAAGCATGCCACGTCCGATGACTTAAAACCTTGCTACAAATAACTATTGCATTGTTTTCTATAAAGGAATGGTCATCATACTAGACTACATACGTACATACGTGTCAACTTCGTTGTCTCCGTTGTTTTTTGGAAGACGTTTTCTTTTCGTATTCGAATCTTGTGATACGTTTGTCCATGTAAACCGCTAAGAAACTCGTATAATAGCGTATAATCTGAACGTAAATATAAATATTTGCGATGTTGTTGTAAGTGTATGTAATATTTAATCAATGATAAGTCTTTAACCGAGCTAATAAATCATTTAAGTAGGCTGAGAAAAGGTTATTTACCTTTCGTGTAATGTAATATATAATCAACAATTATAAATCATTACGTCATCGCCCTGTTATCACGCTGTCGTATAGACGACACCCCATTCCTGTTGTGAAAAACCGTTTATAAGAATCTAGAGTAGGCTTAAATACTAGAATTAGCAATATATATCTATATACATATATATATATATATATATATATATATATATATATAAACGAGAGCACATTGAAATGTTTTGAGCCTAAGGTTCTTTTAAATTCAAAAGAAAAAATAATACTGGCACGTAATAGCCATTTCTTTTTAATTATAATCTGCTGTCTTTTGTTTTTCTTTTGTCAAAATTGCAAAATTTGTGTTCGATTTAACAAACGAAGTTCGCGGTTTCCGTAGAAATGGATAAAATTGAGCACCGTTCCGTCATAATATATTATATTTACAAATATAATATATTACAAAAAAATTATATATTTACAAAAAAAAGGATTAACGCCAAAACAAATTTATGAAGATATGTACGAGACTTTGGGGGAATCTGCTCCATCATATGCTACTGTCAAAAGATGGGTAGCGGATTTCAAACGTGGCAGAGAAGCAGTACAAGATGAACCTAGGAGTGGTAGGCCGCCAACGGCTACCTCAGACGAAAATACCAATAAAATATTAGAACTGATTTTGAATGACAGGAAATTGACGATTGCAGAGATAGCAGAAGCAATAGGCATTTCCTATAAACGAGCACAGAACATAATTTCCAACGATCTTGGATTTTCTAAGGTCTCTGCCGTATGGGTACCTAGACTGCTTTCAGCCGAAAACAAACGCACCCGCCAAACAGTATCACAGGATTGTTTGGATCTGTTCCAAAGTGATCCTCAAGATTTTCTTAGCCGTTTCGTAGCTATAAACAAAACTTGGGCTCACCACAATACACTAGAGTCCAAAGTACAATCCAAGCAGTGGAAAAAAGCAGGGTCACCGCCCCCTAAAAAAGCTCGAGCCGTTTTGTCAACCAAGAAGGTAAAGGCTTCAGTTTTTTGGGACTATAGAGGGGTCATTATGGTTGACTACCTAGAAAAAGGTAAAACCATAAATGTGGACTATTATTGCACACTCTTACAACGTTTAAAAAGGCCTGGTATGTTGTCTAAGAAAGTTTTGTTCCACCAAAATAACGCTCCTGTCCATACTGCTGCGAAATCAATCGCACAAATACACAATTGTAGCTTTGAATTGTTGCCGCATCCACCCTATTTGAACCGGTTTTGACCCCGTCTGATTACCATCTCTTCCTCAATCTAAAAAAACACATGGCAGGACGAAAATTTTAGACGAATATCGAGGTACAAGAAACTGTGACTAAATATTTTGATGAAATTGAAGATTCTTTTTAGAAGGAATACTAAAGCTAGAGACAAGATGGCAAAAGTATATAGATCATTCTCGAGACTATATAGGGAAATAAAATAATAATTTAGAAAAACATCGTTTTTTTAAGGTCGGGCTCAAAACTTTTCAATGTGCCCTCGTATATTTTGCTAGATAGCATGTCAAAATTGATCCCATATTTATACATAGATATGTATATATATATGATCAATTTTGACACTGACTGGTTACAGATTCAATACAAGAATGCAAACGTATAATACAATTTTCCATGCGTTTATTGAAGGGCTCGGCCGTGTGACTATTAGTTCCTTAAGCGAATTACTTTTAGTGGCCTCAATCGTCTCATGGTGCGTTCCGCGGAGCGGATATTTGAGTTCGGAAACAAAAATTGTCTCAGGGTACCAAACCTCGCGAACACGGTGACAGAGCGATAAATTTCGTTCCGTTTTTGGACAAAACTTCGGTCACATTCAGGCTGGAATGCGACGGCGTATTATCGTCGTGAAAAATCGATGAATTGTTTGTCTACAAATCTATTTTTTATTTAGTTTATGACGAATCGCTTCACGTAGCCTTAAAGTGGCGTATATATACAGGGTGGGCCACATCCATAATTGATTGATTTTTTTCAAATGTTAGCCAATTCGCAAAAAAAGTATAAAAAAACCATTTGAGATATTTTAAAAATTGTTTATTTACAAGAAAGTAATCGGAATTTATTTTTTAAAATTAAAATCATCTAAATGACCACCGTTTCGACTTTTGCACTCTTATAATCGAGTACCTAAATGTTTGAATACGCGTCGGCAAAGAGACTGATCGCCGACATTTCTTCGCTATTTTTTCTTTTAATTGATGTAGTGTATTTGGTTTATGGATGTAGACACGGCTCTGTAAATAACATCATAAAAAAAATCTGTTGGGGATAGATCTGGGTGACCATGGGGTATCACCTCGTCTGGAAATCGGCTTTTTCGGGGACATTTCTTTAACGACCGGCAAGGACTCGTTGGATGTGTGACAAGTGGCTCCATCTTGCTGAAACCATGTGTTACAATTGTAGCCAGCAAATTCCAGTAGCATCGATGCCAAGAACTCCCGTAACATTTTCACATACTCACCAGAATTAACAGGAACTGAACGGCCGCAAGAATCTTCGAAAAAGTAGAGTCCAATGACCTTGGGAGAATGAAGTGGCCTCCTCACGTTTAGGTTTGGGATTTTCACTGCTCCAATACCTGCAAATTCTGTTTGTTTACATGTCGGTTGAGGTGGAAATGAGTAGTGAGGACATATTCCTATACCCACGTCTCATCACGTGTAATGACACGGTTAGATAACGATCCGAGTCGTACCTCCTTATGAGGGGCCCTCGGATCGTATTATCGCCCCCCACCCCCTGTTGTCGTTGACGTTCTTTGTCAGCAGGGGTTGGAGAGCAGCGGTGGTGAGGCAGCAGTCTCCGCACCAGCTCGCAGCATCGTCGTTGTCTTCTTAGTCACCGGGCCTCCCGCTCGCGAGTCTAATTAGATAAAGCTGTAGAGGTACCTGGACCAACAGCAATACTCATACACAAAAAAAAAAAAGTAATGATGCGGGTGGAGAACGTAGGGTCATCAGCTGTATCAGGTGTGTAACGTTGGCAAGTATCTCTTTTGCGACCTCTACTTTACGTTTCTGCATAAAATTCAGTTGTTTTGGCAGGAGTCTGTCGGCGACGCGCTATATACCCAAATATCAAAAATACTCCGTTTAGTCGATCCATAAAAGATGCTGCTATCTCTCAAATAGAAATACATGGATTTTTAAGCACAATTTCCTTCACTACTTCGATTATTATTAACATCAACAGAGATGACCATTCAAATACTTGCGTTCTCGACAGAGTAGTCTCCCCAAAATCTCTGCAAAATTTCCAATGATTACCGTAAATTGGAAACACAAAAAAGCAAACGCGTTGTTCAATTTTTTTTTGTCATAGTGAATTCGCCATACAAACTTTTTGCGTCATAAACAATTAGCTGTCAAACACACACTAATCGCCATGTCCCGCTTCTTGATGTCACGAATCTCAAAGGAGGATGTGCTTGGCTAGAAACAAAAATACTGATTCGGTTCACGCGCGCAGTTATAATGGACCAGTCAGAGTCAAATTTTGATATATGAAACAAGATTGTATAAATTGTAACGAAATGAGGATTTAACAAATCGTACGTTGAAAGAAAATATGTTTGTTTTGAATTATATAATATATATATAGAATAAAAATATTCTGAGAGTGTATTATAAACTTTACCTCTTTGTGTGTATTATGTTCAAGTGTGTCTGTGTAAGAGGGTGTCTTTGTCTGTGTATAATGAAAAACTGTTAAACTAACCTAAGGCAAAAATTCACATATATTCACACACAATCGAGAAAATGCTCTACTAGGAGCATCCATTGTCTAAGGTTACGTTAATCCATTCACTCGGGAGGTAAAATCTCCATCGGCCCTTTCCCCCTCTCCCGTGTCCCTCGTAGGGAAGGTGATGATGAGTGCCTCTGTGTTTGCGCAAACGCTTACGGCACTATAAAATGTTCTCCGTAGTCGATATCATCGCCGTGATCCAAATCCTCGAGGAGGACGACATCATCATAATCTATGTCAAAAACATTACCCTTGATTTTGAAGCCCGGTTCTCTTCTAGTCTATACGCCTATCAAGTAACGATAATACAATAATGCATGAAATTAGAAAAGAGTCACGCTGTCTAGAACCGCCACTTCGATTGCATCAAGATATTACGTTTGAAGTGTTTATGGGATAATACTGTACCGTGAATTCCAGTAAACATTAGTGTGGGAACATATAAAAAGCATATTCAAGCGTAACTATCCTAATGGTTTAGGATACGGAACCTCATGATAGTAATTTTAGCATTGTGTACACAAAAAGAAAGAGAGGGCAAAGTTAATTTGATGGAAGTAACTGGAGCAAGCAGAAGTTTGCCCTTCACGGGCACCCACGAATCAGTTGCTGTCGCGTACAGGTTAACGGTTCAAGCTGATGTTGCCTCTCGGTAACTCTTGTATCGGTTCCCATTAATGTAGGTTAAGGATGTTTATCCTCAACAAAAATTCAGGATGAAAATGCGTTGTCGCCTGAAGACAATTGGCATTTCTACGTTACCACTATTCTGTCTTCCTATAACACACGCCACAGTGGTAACATGCTACTATTTTATAATGGTATTCAGTCAGAGTGTGATCCTTCTCCAGCTGACCTGCTCATGCTGCTCCAAGCTAGCATGGCTCTGCCAATTTAAATGTCCTAAAGAAATTTTCTTTTTCATCTATTGACTTTTTCTGATTACCATAATCCATAAAGATAAAGATTTTCAACCCTTCCAAGGCTGAACATAGATCTTCCCCACATACTGCCACAAAGTTTTTTTTTTATTTTTAAATCTTGAGCCGACTTCCCGAAGTCATATACATTAAAGAGAGAAAAATGAACAAAAATATCAATGATTGTCAATATGACTATACGAAAAAAGAATTTTCACTTCCATAAATATTAACTCCGACCCTAGATTACTGTAATCACAATAACCACAGTGCTATAAGGTAAATTTGATATCAGTATCAGAATTGAACTTAGGTGCCTGTGGTAATGCTTCATTGCCAGCCTTTCCCTATTCACTGGGCAGTGGCCTCTCAAGGGGACGCCTTCACTTACGGTCTTGCTCTAATTATTAACGATAACCGCAAAGTTATATGAGTTTCATAAGTGACAAGATAAAAATAAGTTAGTCTGACCGTGGTGGAACCAGATTCTTAAGTAAAAATAAGGAATACCAGCAAAAAATATTGGCCGTAATCTTTGAGTGCAATAAAAACCAGAAATTGATGTTATTGTTATATCGAGGGTGACAAATAAGCACACATCTCACCTGATAGTGATGACTGAGACGACTGTGTTATGCTAACACCGACTATACATTCATCCTCACCGAAGACTCAATATGTAACCTTGAAGACTAAAATGGAATGCCTTAATGTTTGTGACTTAAGATCTCTACACTCTCCGTACGAAACTCAACAGCCTTGTATCGCTATTTATTTTTAAACAATATTAGCAATGCTATTTCAACATTAATAACATTCCAGTTAACCACTCCAAGTAAGCTGATAATGCTTGTGCTAGGAGATGGTTCACGGCAAAGTCTAACGGCAGTTCAAACTTACGACCTTAAGTTTCGCAGACCGTACCCAAACCAAACCATACCATACTAAACCATTAGGCTATTTCGTGATGGTATTATATACATATATATTTAGTTCACCTGATAGTAAGTGGGCCATGACATCTGAATTAATTTTTGACAAGGAATCATAATGCAGATGTGTTGTCACCCTTAAGGACTGAGATAGATTGCCTCGTCACCAGTAATAAAGGTCTCCGGATCCCTACACTCACCAGACGAAACTCAGCGATATTATACTACTATTTTACGCTGGTATTCTGCGAGGGCGTGGTTCTACCCAGGTCAAGCTGACCCATTCAAACTGCAATGTAACTCTACCACTGTTAAAGCTGTCCTCGTCCGTGGTCCTCGTCATCATCATTTCAGACCATCACCAGTTCACTGCTAAACAAAAACCCTCCCCCATAGTTTGTCAGAGAATACGACAATGAGCCACCTGCATCCAGACTCCCGCAGACTTGCACACTCCATCCGCGGTCTCAGTTGAACATTATTCCATTCGTCTCCATAGCCTATACACATTCTAGATCTTCACGAATATTTCCAAAACAAGAACCAATAACAGCTTCACGAATTAGGATGATAAACCTCAATTGAACGGTCGTGTGACTTCAATTGTTTCCATTGTGTGCGTTATATACCAGAGCAAGCCGCATACATATATTGTCCAAGATTTTTTAACTGTATTAGTGGACGTCATGTGATCGGACGCGGCGAAATGTCTCGTGAGTCGTGACGTCATTGTATACTAGGTTTACCTACAGTATTAATAATAATAACGATTTATGACACACATTTTTATTATTTAAAAAAAACCAATACTTTATATAAAATATATAATCTAATATATATTGTTTTTCCCGGTTAAGGCATCTGGGAAAAACTAGATAAGATATATAATTATATTTCTGTGAATCTATTCCTTAGTATACTCGTACGTTACAAATTAATATAAATAGTAACAAAACAAAGATTTAACAAAACATGCCTGTTTTTAAATACATATAAGACATAGAAAATAACAATGTTTTATGCTGATGATTTTACTACGTGACGTAAACGAAAAGTAACTTTTAATATTGTAATATATACGTCCATTGTACAAAGCCTAGAAAGCGTTTAAAAGTAAAAATTGAACCTTTTGTCACAATTTTATCAGTGTTAGAGGCATGTTGCTTCTTTATTCCTATTGTGAGCCTAAGGATTCAGAGACCCGATTACAAGTAAGAAGGTAATCCATCTAGTGTAAGGTTCTGGAGACAAAAACGCATTCTATCTCAGTCCCCGGGGTGACGCATCTGTGTTATTATTCACGGATATGGTTACAGGCCGAATTCATCACTTTTCAGTCACTGAATGTGTGCCATCCCTAAAAAATACCTTAGTTATTTATTTATTTATTCTTTATTTGCAAAAGCATAAGAAACATTGTATATAACGGCGAACTCAATTCCAAATTACTTTCTCTACCAGGTTACATTTGAGTTGAACGGAGAATATAATGTGGGTTAGAGAAAAAACCTAGCCATCTGCCTGTAGATTAAAGAAAAAACCTATCCATGTGCCGTACAAATATTTGGTTTTCGTGTGTTTGTGCGGTGGTGTGATTCAATTGGCTTAAATTTGTGCACTCTATGCGTATTTGCGGACATCATGTGATCGCAAGCGAAGAGATCTTTGACCACTGTTTAATAGTAGATTCTTTTTTAATTCTACCAGAGAATGTACGGACAGCAGAGTCCGTTCACATTTTTACAGTACGCTTTATTAATTATTACATTGTGAGTAACAAACGAGCACACGGTTCATCTGATGGTAAGTGATTCCTGCGGCCCGTGACATCTGAATTCATCCTTGACAAGGATCATAATGCAGATGCGTTGCCACCCTTGAGCACTGAGATGGAATGCCTCGTCGTCAGTAATAAAGGTCTCTGGATTCCTGCACTCGCCAGACGACACACGGCAATATTATACTGCTATTTTACGATGGTATTCTGTGAGGGGGTGGTCCTACCCCGGAGCTGCCCCAACTAGAAACATACTACAGTATAGCTCTACTACTGTTGCTATAAAGCTATATGCTATAAAGGCTGTTTCATATGCGTGAAGGTAACCGGTAACTATTAAGGACTCGTATAGGTGGAGGAGGTGTAGGAGGTGTTGGAGGGCGTCCCATGATGCAACTACAATGCAAGAAGCAAGATTTCTATAGCTAATATATTAACTATACAATGGCATCCGATATGTGGAAGTCATCAATTATCTCCATTTGAACCTCGCATCATTGTCACCCTAATTTAATAATCCACGAAAAAGTATCTCAATACCGAGTACACGGATCTAGACTTACGAAATTTAGCGTAGCTTTTTCTAAATTACGATTTTTATTTTTTAAATTTTATGGCAACTATCGTTGCGATAATTCTGCCAATGTCTAGTCAGAAACAGGCACGTATAAGAAAAGCAATCAGCGGAAAGCGTGAGGAGAACACTAGGTTGAAACTTAAAAATAGGTCAAAGGACATCATCCAATAAACATATTCTATTAGAGTAACCCTTATTTATTCGTAAACAAACAGCATATACAATGAATAAAAATGTAATGAGATAAAAATCCTCCATTCCGAAAATCCCGCGCCGAGGTCTCGTGCCTCCTTAAGAGGAGCCCTCGGATCATATATGACCTCCTCTGTCGTCGTTGAAATTCCTCGTCCACAGAGGTCGGAGTGCAGGGTCGTCGTACTCCTTACCGCGAGCCCCTGCTCGCAAGTGTATACCGGTGAGAGTGTAGAGGCCGCAGGACATACAGCAATACACATACTCATAAAAAAAAATCCAGATAGACATATAGGGCAATATATACACAAGTAAATTTTGTAATATGTATGCGTGGAAAAAATAAATAATAGCCAAAACAATACATTTCGAAATGTTAAAACTGTAAAATAAGCGAGAAATATCGGTTACCATCAGATGAATTATATGTCGGTTTATCACCTTTATATCGTAAGACGATGTAAAGTGGTTAATACTAAAATTGGACATCGCGTTTGAGATAATATCGTTGTAGCTGTATTAGCATTGATATATACAACTTTTACATCCTATTTGTTTTCTTTTCTTATTTTTTCTTATCCGCTGTTATCCCGAGGGATATATCTACTTAGTTTCACCGGGTTGAGATGCGACCGAGCGCTTATGGCTCTCAGTCGAGGCCTCGAAGCCTCGACTGGACCGTTACCCTGTTGCGCAATAGCGATGATTCGAGGGTGTCCGAGAGAACCGGCTAGTTGCTTCTTGCACGTTCTATTAGCAAGATCGTTATGTATTGATTTTAATCAGGTTACAGGAGTTTGCCTTTTCTATATAAAAAAGGAAAAGAAAAAAAAAGGTTTTACTTTTAATACAAGTGAATCAGAAAAGCTCATGTGCCATTTAGAATAGTTCGCATTAATATTTTTAGTTAAGTACCGACTAGTTTGCACTTGGAATTTAATAAAGTGTCGGGAACTTGAGCATCCGTCTACCTCTATTGTTAATAAGAGGCTCATTGCCACTTTAGTTTACCGATCCTTGGTAGTATCACATTTGTTGAACTGCGAGCTGTTACCTGGTAGTTACCTGGTGCTAATAGCCACAGCAGATGGCTTTCGCTACAACAGATTCCACTGGAGTAGCGGATGCCACATGCCATCAGTGAGTTACTTGCTCGATTGCACACACATAGTCCATAAAAAACATGTACTATAATATGTGTACGGTAGTTATTAGGGACCAACCAGATCATATATATGGTCATGGTATGGGCAAGCCGTCATTCAAATCAATTCGAATATCATCCTCCAATGATCCCGCAATACATATATTGATGAACAAACATCACATAAAATTATATCCCTTGCATAAATAATTTTTGACCTCTGTAAACATAATACCTTATATTTATGCGGATGCGGTCAATAGCCTAATGGTTTACTTTTTTTATTTATTTATTTATATTTCCTACCAGTCAACCCGTGGCGTGAAGAGATACATTGCGCTAGATGTAGTGAAAACATTCTAAAAAAGAATGAGAAAAGACAACTTAAAACTAAATATATATATATATATATATATATATATATATATATACATATGTGTTTTAAGTATATACATATACGTACGTATAGTACGTTTAGGATACGGACTGCGAAACTTAAGGTCGCAGGTACGGATACACCATTAGACTATTCGTGAAACATCTCCTAGCACAAGCATTTTCAGCTTAATTGGATTGGTTAACCGGAATATTAACGTTAATAACATTGCCAATATTCTTTTAAAAAAAGAAAACTTATTTTACAAACTTTATCGCGTCTATTATAAACTTTATATCCCAATGGTTAGTGCTTTATGTCAATAGTTAACCCGTACTACCGTTAGTGTTTTTAATTATTTATTATTGGTCCAATTCATGCAGAGTTCACAGTATCTTAGTGCATTGGTGTTTTGAGATTAAATTTTCATTAATCTGACGACTTCAAGCCGGTGGTAATACCCATCTATCTTCTATATTGAAATTATATTTTTTAATTTCTCTAGCCTCGCGACTCGACATTGGTAGGAATCGGTGTTCTTTAAGGATTTGTAAGTTATCAAATCTGATATATTGATAGGATCAATCAAGGTATGATCAACAGACTTCCTAGTTTGCTATGCTATATATTCTTTTACGGGCATCTTAATTGATCTTTGTGAGAGTAAGAGAGTTATTTTATTATGAATAACTCTCTCAGTTCCTCCGTTGACCATGAGTGCTGTGTAAACCATCCAAAACGACATGACAATAAAGTAAAAAAAAACGTGATAAAATCCGTAAAACTAATTTTATAATTTCCATAAATGTATATGCACTTCAAACAAACGTGCAACCTTCGGAATAATATTTCGGTATGCTCAAAAGAAAATAATTTAGCATCGTCGAAACCTGAAGGTGGCATTTGAAGCTGGCCTTAACTCGGACGCTAAAAAGCGTATCCAATTAGTCCGTCACGAGGCATATCACTTCTTCATTCAAATGTTTTTGCGTTACACACAAAGCTAATAGAAACAACTGACGACCAGTCTTAGATATCGTCGAAGGAATTTATGCTAGTAAGCATGATGTGCGAATTCTCCAAATGTCAACCTCACCTACAGACGATTTGTAACGAATGGGTCTGGAGACGAAGTGGTCAGTTTCATCTATTCTGAAATTAAATATATATATTTATATGTATACTTGCCAACAAAAAATTATATATATGTATCGATTGTTTGTAACGATAGATAATACTATATTTAATTTAATTATTTATCCATCCGGTCACTAAAATGTATGCAGTTTTAGTTTTATATTTACACATTTTTTTATATATTTTTTTATCATTTTACATTTTCTGATGTGGCGTGCGACTATGAATGGGGTAGACTGAAAACCAGAACTGTGTGACCATCATATATTATAGTTGAGTCTAATTAATACCTTTTCATTTGTTGCATATCCTTGTGCGATTAATATTTACGTTAGACATAAGATCTTTCTTTCATTTCGTAATGGATTTATGTTTATTTATTTATATGGTGGCAATAAATCTTTACTATTATTATTATATACATATATAAAGTCCAACCAGACGGGAATCCCAAGGGGGGGACCGAACGGTCGTGGGTTAGGGCGAAAGGGAGATAAACTTATGGACTACACGAGCTGGTTCGGTACTCGGAGCTGCCCGAGTTCAAATACAGAAGGCGATGCTTAGCCCGTTAACAGCAACTACAACATTGTTTTTTTTATATTATTATTGCATTAAGAGTAAGCAACGATCACACGGTTCATCTGATAAGTGCTTCCTGGGGCTCATGACATCTGCATTCATCCTTGACGAGGAATCATAAATGCAGATGCGTTGTCACCCTCGAGGACTGAGATGGAAGGCCTCGTCACCGGTACACATAAAGGTATCCGGATCCCTATAATCACCAGACGAAACACAGCAACATTATACTGATATTTTACGCTAGGATTCTATGAGTGCGTGGTCTTACCCCTGTCAAGCTGACGCATTCTTTGTGCAGCTTGAAACAAACTGCAGTGTAGCTCTATACTGCTTGTGTGTCTTCTTATAAATACGATAGGTATATATAAGATAACACATACCATTCATTCCATGTGTTAAACCTGTGCATAAAAATGCTTCATAATTCTAATGCCGGATCTCGTTCTCCCGCGCCTAATCTACTATCGTTGGTTTCAAAGCAAATGATTCAACAGTATCAGCTTTTAACTAGTCCTAGCATGAATTGGCCAGATCGAATGCAGTACGACCATGCTTTATCAGAATATTAATGTGAAATAGGATCTCATTTCGTTTAGTGAGTGCACATGAAACAGGAAACTTTATAAACGAAGACGAGGCATTCTAGTTCACATGGCGACTAACTGCATTACGACACCTTATCATGGAATCGTTGTGAGTCAGTGAGTTTACTGCCAGATAAACTATGTGACCGTTAGTGGTCATAGTTTACATTACAATAAAAGTATAGTAATAACATAGTAATAACCTTAATATAGGTGTTGGAGAATAGACAGCCATGAGGCTGGCACTAAAGATAGGTGGATCTCACGTGCCTTAGAAATATTGTTTTGTATTTAATTCTTAGACATGCGGGTTACCTTGCGATGCTTTCACCGCCACGAGCGCATGATAAATTAGCACTTAAAATTGATATTAACAATTCCGTTGGTACCGGCATTGGGGTACGAACTTGGTATGGTTCGTTCCGTTTTTTTTTTATAGTATAGGCGGCAAGCGAGCATGCAGCCCACCTGCCGGTCAGTGATCACCGCTGCCCATGAACATCCGCAACACCAGACGAGTGGTAAATACGTTGTCGACCTTCCATATAGGCCGACAACGCATAGGCGTAGGTAGGCTCTTTTCTTGAAGGCCCCTAAGTTGTATCGGTATTACCGCACCGCTGGTGACGGCTGATTCAGCCGAGTAGTTGTGCATGACAGGAAATTTCACATGAAGCGCTTAGTGGTGAATTGACAACCATCGAGATGACAAGGATGAAATTATCAACTATGTCGTGATGTACGATGTTAAACTCAACGGCTGGAATTAATCCGAACAACTCCTCAGAACATTGCCGGTGATAATTCGGTAAAAATTTCAGAGATGCAACATCTCTTCGTGACGCCAGTGAATCAAGCCGATCGGAAAGTGCCAGGTCATCAGCTCTCTCCGGTCAAACGGAAGAAGCGTGAATTAAAAGCGAGTACCTAGACACTTAGCTACCAGATCTCTGTTTATAACCTGGATTGAAACAAAGGAATTTGGTTATCCGGGATAAACATGTTAACCGCGACTTCGACTGCGTGCAATTCAGAATTGGGTTCAGAGAATATAATAGAAATATATTTACTTTTTTCTGCCAGTAAATCTCAAGCTTTGTGTGATTGAATGTTGTATATAGAAGTATATTTTATATATTATTGACTTAAAATATGTCAAATAAAATATATGACAGGAGACATTTTTTATATCAATCATATTTAAAAAAATGTTTTTTAAATGATAAATGAAAAATATGGAGTAACGGTCATTTATCATTTCTCCCTAGACAAATTTCTTAAGTCGCGGGCGTACGCTAGTGTTATGAGGCAGAAAGTAGAATGCCTCGTATTTTCAACGATATATGCTCTTAATAGATACACCCTAAAAATATTTCAATTTATCTTCCTATACTGGTCACGATCTAATTATAGACGACCAACTAAGCGTAAAGATTTATCTATTTTCTTATATTACTTATTACGTCAACGGATACGAAAGCACTAGAATTCAAAATTATTTATCATTTGTTATTTGTACTGCGTCTAAATAAAAGAATGATTCATCGTGCGTTATTGATATATACGCCTAATAATACTCTTTAAAAAAGTATGCATATATTTTTTTATGTTTTCAAAAATAGACAGCCATGAGGCTGGCACTAAAGATAGGTAGATCTCACGTGCCTTAGAAATATTGTTTTGTATTTAATTCTTAGACATGCGGGTTACCTTGCGATGCTTTTACCGCCACGAGCGCATGGTAAATTACTGAATCAAAATTAAAACATAAAACAGTGAAATTATCAAAATGAAATAAATTCAATATTGAAATAATAATTAAATTAAATTAATCATAATAAAATATAACAAAATATTTTAAAATTAAATTAAAGGAAGTCACAATCAAATTCAAATTATGTTTGAATTAAATTAAATGTCAACGACAAAAATATACAAAATAAAGATTAAACAAATTAGATAGTGTTTAAAATCTAAACGGAAGTCACCCACAAAATATAATAAAATTAAAATAAAATTTAAAAAATTGAGATTTAAATGGGAGACGTTAAAATAAGATTTATGGAATTTTAATAGAAATAACATTTAAGTTCTTTTTCCAAAAAGTTTGTTTCTTTAGAGTTTTCTACCAACTCTGTCCGTCAAGTCCGTCTTTATACCAACGATATCAGATTATTGTCAAGTTTTGGTTTTAGGTGTACTGTACATACATATATATATATATGTCTCGCATCCCTGCATAGAAACCTTCCTCTGATATGATTGTCATACATTCCCTGTTGGTATGAACCAATAAAACACATAGTTCCCTGCAAATACTTCCCGTGGCATCCAGGCCTTCCCTATTTGGAAACGCGATGACATTCCCTCTACATTGGAGGAAATTCTAGAAGTCGTTTTTCTTCTTTATGATGAAATTATGTGTCCCAAAATTGTGTAATCCCAAGATATTTATAGTTTTCTGTTTACATTAGGCAATATATAGAAAACAATGGGTTAGGTACATTGTTTTCTTATATACATAGATGTAGTTTTTATTAGTAGAAGGTTAATTCACTAACAGTTAACGATAAAATAAAGTATATGCTAGCAACAGAGCAGTGTAGCACAAGTGACTTTCTAGTTAAAAAATATGTGTATGGTAACCTAAGAAAGACAGCACGTAATATTTTTGTGGAACCAAGCGTGATTAACTATTATGGAAAACGGACGCGTAGGTACTTAGTGCCGCGAATATTTAATGCATATGAACATAACATACGAAAATAACATACGAAAGGACAGCAGTAAGAAATAATTTAAAACGCCGCTCATAAGTATCTAAATAATATATATTATTACGCCCCCGGGACGGTCTTTCCCAGCTAAGCGACGGAGTGGTAGCGTTTGCGTTCTTTACGAAGATCCAGTGTGGCATTAGCTATCGTCATCGCTGTTGCCAAACACCGTGGGGAGTCGGTGGGAGTCCGATATGCCCCGATTCTCCCCCCGCAGGATGACCGGGAATCTATTTAAATTTCCCCACGTAAACTTTTTTCAGGTAATTTAGGGTATGTTGGGGGTGTTGACAAAGGAATATATATTTGCGTGAATGCGGAAATATATAGTTGATATAATTTATTTAAATTTGATTAGGAATATTGTCGTCATTAGTCTTATGAGACTAAAGATTTAAAAAAAGTTATTCTTGGATTACCTGTCGTGTTCCCACCATTACTATCACTCAAGCTGTCACTCATGACAGGAAATTCATATAATATATTGGTTTCACGCGCTAAATACATCTGTGGTGATAAAATTGCGACGGATTATCATTATGTGATTGTTGAATTGATAAATCTATTTATATAATACCGATCAAACGCCACATCGGAATCTGATGTGACATAAATAAGTCTAAAGTCACATGATTCTGGCAGCCTATGTGACATCTTATATATAGTTGCTTTTATTTTATTAGATAAACTCTAATGAAATACCTAAAATATATATAATTATTTTATTTATCATCTGGATAACGATAAATATTTCAATTAATATTTTTTTATCTATGGTTTGATGATGATATAAATTTATCCCTAATGGGAAAGGCAAAGGACTTTAGTCCATACAGCCAGGTCTTGTTCGTATGATGGTTGGCCTGAAACTGTTTTATCTATGGAACAAGTTTGACACCTTCTACTAAATAGTACCTGTAATAAGAGAAATCATTTTTCCATAGAAATAAATTTATTGTTATAAATTAACATATAAGTAATAAGGCATATAAAAATATATAAAGCAATCATCAATCATCATCGATAACAACGTTTAGAAGAAAAAAAAAAGAATTCTATGGCTATTTCTTTTTACAATGCGTTACTTAACGTTGCCTAAATGACAACAAATATGTCATGGGCCGCAGGAATCACCGATGCAACGGATTCGTTTGTCACTTCTTAATTTCATAAAATTTCCACTTATCTACTTCGGTGGTCATCGTCATCAAACAAGAGAGGAAATGTGTTTTTTTCATATGTAACGGACGTAAAGGATCACGACACTATTAGCACACATTATCTTTCAGCTATAACGAGATTCAACAGATAATAAAATAATTAGGCACACGACGAGACAACAGATTATAACGTGTCCGCCGTGATGAAACGATTGTAAAAAAAGTATTAGTAGAGTAGAGAATAATATTTTTTTATAAATTACACTGTTACATCAGTTTTTAATGGCAACATATCCCGTATTATATACCACAGAAAAAAAAATATAATAATTTCTAAGAAAACATGAATTTTTCACATACTAAATAAATTAAAGAACACGAAAATATAAGTTGAAAGTCACTTTTGATTATTTTGTTAAATACAAAGAAAACTACTAAGACGACGTAAAATATAAGTTTGTACCATAAGAAAGGATTATACCGAGTATCACGTATATCTATCCAATGCTCCTAGCATATTACGTCATACGTAAGTCTCCATACGATCCAGTAAGTGAAATACAAAATGGCTAGTTAACTGGTCATTTAAGAGACAATTTGACATAGAAGGATCTCTCAATTTGTTTTGTCATTATCCGTTAAACAGACAGGACAATAATATTATCTTTGCCTCTTTTGCTCTTCGCATATCATGCGTAAATATCACCGTCTACTATAATTACCTTATCACGCCTATATTTATAAAATGGTCAAGTAACATTCATATATGTGAGACAATCCTACTTCCTACTAACATTATAAATGTGAAAGTTTGTTTGTTTGTTACTCAACCACGCAAAAAACGGCAGAATGAGTTTGAATTATAATTAGTATAAAAATAGTTTATAGTCTGGATACTTATTATCCAGGTAAATAAAAGAATATTTGTAACTCAATCACGCAGAAAAGGCTGAACAGATTTGGATGAAATTTGACACGGAGATACATTATAACATGGATTATTATAACTTTTATCTCGGTTAATTAACGACTAGGCGAAAACTAGTAAATTTTGAGCAGGCACATGACACTCTTGAATACATATCTGTGTTACGACATAAGCTGACCACGTGAGCAAAGAGTGCCCAAGACTTACACGTACTGACGGAAAAGAATCAATCATGCAATGTCATCTCACACATTTCTCTCTGAATCCAATTCTGAAATCTGCGCAGACGAAGTATGGGGTTGATGCTATTTGACATGAAGGAATTCTTAATTTAGTTTTTGCCATTATCTGTTAGGCCCGCTTAACAACTCAATCTATAAAAAATATATTATCTATGACCAAAAATATTATCTGCGTCTTGTTTGTTCGCTCCTTGTCATGCCTATAATTTATTTAATAATATATTACTAAGTCTGGTATTGTTTTTGATTTATAGTTTAACATGTTAAACTATTTATCTTTTGTTAAGAGTGGAAATGTGCGGTTATATGAGCAAAAGAATGCCCTTTAGAATGTGTAAGATGCAACAATCTTACACATTCTAAAGTGCATTCTTTTGTACATATAAGACAAAACAATAAAGAAAACATATCGAGAAAACAAAGTCATATCGAAGAGATTAATCTTTGAATTGACAAAAATGTATACAATAATGTTATTTACAAAACATATGACAAGTAAATCTGTTTACATATCTAAGATCTTTATGTATCATGCATTTTTTTTAATAATACCCTTTGTTAGAGGAAAATTCTCTACAAAAAGGTGTTACAAACCGATATTCGGTCGATGACTTATATCCTATATCGGTGTTTAACACTATGTGTCATTTTAAGTTCAAAGATATTTCTTTGTTAGATTTGAACTATATTATATTTAGCCCATTTATATCATTGACAACTTTATCTGACTGCTCCGTCGCGGTACGGCCCTTGGTTCAATTCTCAACGGTGGAATTATATTTGCGTATCACAAATTTGATTGGTTTCGTTTTATATATATATATATATATATATATATATATATATATTATATGTTGCGTTTGGAACGTCAGAGGCGGTGTGTCAAATAAAATATATCTTTCCTTATCTTCTTATATATGGCGAATTTTCAAGTTGTCATTCATAATTGTGATTTATTCCATCAGTAATCAGGACAATTCTCTGAAACAATCGTCTGATTTCTTATAATTAACGACCGTGTCATACGGAGTCATTCAAAGCAAACTTGATGAGTTGCATTGAGACAAGCATTCTGCGGTTGTTCGAATAACGGTATAGAAGAATGGTTCGATATGCATTCATTGTTTTTTTAATAATAATAATAACTTGAATGCAGTAGACGGTGTTCCTTGATAAAGCCCGTATCGCCGACCTTTTGGACTCCCCGAAGGATTCCTGATGGATGAAATGGATCTTCACAGACAATTAGTTAATTACGTCATTAAAAATTAAGAATATATACTGTATTCTTTTGCTATAATTAAATAACAATTATTAACTGGCACGCCTTTTCGTATGATAAATTAAAATGAATTTATTTAGTGTTAAGTATGTACAGTTTTCAAAATATTATCGTAACGGATTTTTTATATATATATTTTTTATATTTATAAATCTAATATATCAGCGGTATTGTGAATACTTGTTTATTTTTATTTTATTTTACAGTATTTTATTGACCAACCAGACGAGGATAAAAATTAATATCCCCCATAATAATATAATAAATTTATTTGTTGATGATATTTGTAAACAGAAATCTCTTACGATTTACCATAATTGGCATACAAATTACCAATTTACATTAATTTATAAATCAAACATAATAAATAAGTGAGATATGTACAACAATTGTAATAATTCAATTTGAATGTCAGATAATTTAAGATGAAGGTATCATATATAACAATAAAAGGAGAAAAATAATTATGCTTATTTAAAACTTATCAATTTTATCATCAATTGTTTATTTATTTGTGAAATAAACTCTTTCAACTAATAACACTTGTAGAGTTCTCGTAAGATTTTCAATTTTGCATTAATTTTTTTGGTAGATTATTATATATTGTGAAATCCATTCCATCCAACATACCCTTGCGTAACAGAGTTCGTCCCAGTTTTCTTTTCATAAAGAAGATCTAGTATTTCTATTAACATTTTAACACTAAGATTGCTTGCTGATAGTATCCCACCGTTGTTGAGATTGTTCTCAACAACGGTGGGATAACGGATTCTACCTCAAGTTTTGCTGACCGTACCTTAAATTATTAGGTTATTGACGCTTCAAATGCTTCCGTTAGAGCATGAATTTTCCATTGTCGTTTTATACCTTTAATAATTAAAAAAAATATATGTAACAGAATTGCAAGCGTTAAAATTCATCCAAATCTTAGTTACAATAAGTTCTTCGGTTTCTTTTTTGGGAGTTTCCATCTCATCCCTCGGAAGTGATATTGCATTGTGAATCTTTGGCGAGGGTGTGAGTAGATGTCAGTGATCACTCCTTGACCTTTGCCACCCCTAATATTATAAAAAAACAAAAGTTCACTAGACCCTAAAGGCCAGATATGCCAACTAAAATGGCTTCACCGTTAACCTTCATAATGTGACTACACACGGAACTAAATTCCCTGAAACAGAGGTTAATGCTTTTAACGCGTTACTCAATTAGTGTATTGTAACTGACAACCAATTTATTTAGATAAGGGCGTCGATTAGCGATTAGTATATTTTGAAATAGGTATGCGAAAGAAATATATCGATAGAAGTATATATATATATATATATATATATATATAGAAATAAATAAATAAATATATATATATATATATATATCGTTTGCTATTACCATTCTATAAAAAGAAAAAAAATATATTTGAGTATTCAATAGTAAAACTTGAACAAAATGTGTTCAGTAATTTCTAGGACACGTAAAGATGAACAAAAGCGACGTGAATACTCAAGTTATTTTCATCGCTATATCTATTTTGTATTTTCGTTCGGTTATCTAGTTATTATTTTGAAGCACTTTTATAGGTATCGATTTGTACTGATATTATCAACTTGCTATAGCACGAAACTAGGTCGGCTGTACAGGGGTTGGACCGTACTTTCCGACAGTTTACAGTTTTTTTTTATATCATTGAGAGTAACAAACGAGCACACAGTTAAATTGATGTTAAGTGACTCCTGCGTTAAAAGACAATCTCATTTATCCTCGCCAAATATTTTTTTCACATCTCAGCACTAAATACATTCCATTTTCTCGTTACCGTGAATACTAAATAACTTAATGGAATATACGAATATAGTGAATTCTTAATCTTTCGTGCCTATTTCCCATGTCTTCAGCTGTCCTTCTAATCTAATAACGTCATTCCGAGCATATTCCTATCATGTTCTAGTAATCCCATCGTTTTCCTAGATTTGTTTTGAATATATTTGACAAGTCTAGATTGTAAGCCTTTTATAACACGTAGAATTCCGAAGTTGGCACGATAAAATCCTTGCAAGCCACCGTATCTTCTGTTATATAACCTCTTCTCCATACGTTAAAGCCACCAAGAGATGCGGTCCCCAGAGTTAGGCTACCCCGAGCCCTCGGAATATAGTGGATCAATAACTATAATATCACCATATATTACATTGAAACTTTTTTTACCTAACACTAGTCACAAAAATACTATTAACTAGGCTTTTAACGGATTTTTTTAATATATTAATGGGTATCCATATTTACAACACTAAGCATGTCTATACCTATTACCGATATATAGAGCGAACTATCTAGAACTAAATGGACATCACTAGCCAAGCAGAGAGTATTACCGGCACAACGCCCGTGCGTATTTTTTCATAAAATGGAAGAAAATGAAGACTGAATTCCGAGTGTTCGTAATATTTCCCTCCAAAAGTTACTTTTATCCGCAGGGATATCCATTGTCTTTCTTATCTTTTTGTTATGGAAGTGCTACAGAACTAATGAAGAAATGTGAGTAGACAGTATTAAAAAAAATACACCCATAGACATAAATTTGTGGTATTTTAAATGTTAAAAAAAAATAAATAATATATACACCATTTAATCATTTGAGATTGATTTGTAATTAGCATTATGCTGGTAGGGCGTGATCCTACCACGGTCGAGCTGACCCGTTCATTCTGCAGCTAGAAACAAACTGCAGCGTAGCTCTACCACTTATTCAAGTCAACGGACGGACACATATGTTTTGAAATCATATAAAGTATAAAACTTCCAAATTTAAATACGTTACAAGATAAATCTATATTTAGTAAAACATATGTAATAACGATGTTTCAATAATCTTCAATGTCGAAAAACTACAAAAGAAATGACTTATCTCATATACTTGACTAAAGATCGAATAGATTACTGATAAGTAGAGATGATACTAAACGGTATCACAGGAAATATCCGCGTGGTAGAGTTAATTTTTATCTGTAGGTCAGGTTAGTGCTGTGACGAAAAATTTCGCTGGACCAATATACTGATGTAATCCTAATATATCCCTGCTTGTGTAAGACCATATGTGCCATATGAGGCTATTAAAGAAGAACTTCTGGTTCGTGGGTGGGTAGGGAATCACCTAGCTTTAAAAATATTTTCTATATTCCTCAAAATATTAATTTTAATGTTAATTACTGACACGTAAATAAAACACAAGCTGCAGCTTCCTCCGAAGCGAATCAAAGTTCAGCTCTCGCTAGCTTTCACGTCCAGGGTAACGATCCAAACCGAGGCTCTCGAGAACCCTTGTGCCGGTTACCCATAAATAAATGTCTCGGCTGAGTGCCCCAAGCGCTCGGCCATCTTTCTTAAGCTGTAAAAACCCTAGCTAGGGATAACATTGGTCATCAGCCAAAAAAAAACTTTCCTACGATCTGATTGCACATTCATTACTACGGAATAGAAAAGGGGACAACGAGTGAATGCCTAAGACTGCCCAAATGTTTACATATAATACACCTGAAAACCTATAATTTTTGATTGCACAAAAAAATTTTTCCTCAGCCAAGAATCGAACACCCAGACGTAACAGACAGATACTCTGACCACTACACTTAGCACTTGACAATAAACTTCTAAACAAGGCCTTCACATCGTTAGAAGGTTGTTCACCTTGAGTAAATAATATACATTTAGTACTGCGATAGAAAAAAAAACAATGCTTTATTTATGGTAGCACACAGTTCAAATTAAATATTAAAGATTTTGTAATTATTTCTTTTAAATTTACCGTCTTTTTGAAGTGGACGCGACGAGTAGAAATTCAAGGTAGAATTTGAGAATCGTTATAGAATAAAATTCGTAAAACGATACATAAAGATATAATGTTTCTTTTAACAAACTTTTGATGGGAAACTTTTCAGAATCAAAAAGGACGAGAAATAGTAGTTGACCCGAGAGAGAAAAAGATAGAACTATTCTATATAAATATATTAAACTCAGTATTATGCGATAAAAATAAAATTTCTTTGACGACTTATCCAATATTTAAAATTTATATACATATGTGTACATATATAAACGCTCGGGGAAAAAGTGTTATCGTATTTTATAAGCAAAAAGTTGCAGAAAAATATCTTTGGTTGTACCGTTTGTATCTGGCAAGTTTTGATACCATTAAATCGATGACATTTAAAAAAAAGATACATAAAAAAATATGAAAACACTTCCCACTATAACGAAGAAATTCTATATATTAAGAAGTTTTATTACAAAAGGGAAGGGCGATATATATATATATATTCAACATTCACATTCATCCTGTCATTGCTGTCATCCTTGAGGATTAAAATAGAACGCTGAATAACCAATAAATAAATTCTTCATTTTCTTAACACTAAGCTAATACTCGTATTTGGCGGGTGCATTATATTATTTAAGAAAAAAAAAATTAAGACCTTTTTTGTTGTTTTATTTGTTAATGACATACAAATGTAATGAATTGATTGATTTTGAGATGATTTGTGATTTTCTTCTTTATGCAGATTATCTTAAAATATTCGATGTAATAGAAAACTCCATGACCACTATAATTTTCAACAAGAACTCGACCAATTCTCCTTATACTGTACAGAAAATACCTTATATAACCTAAAAACTTTAATAACAACAAATGTAAATCAATAGTTTTTACAAAAAAGAAAAATAAAAGTCACCACTTATAATTTGGGAGGTGTAAACTTGAATTCTGTAGAAGTGATCAGAGTTCTTGGGATTACACTTGACAGTAAATTGCATTTAGACACACATAGATAACATAGTGAATAAGACCTTCAAAATGTTCGGTTTCATTATCCGTTCTAGTACGCAGTTTAAGACACCTTTATAAAGCATTAATCCGATCACAGCTTGAATATGCTGTGCCCATATGGAATCCCTATGATAAGTATAGCAATGCTCTTGAGTCTGTCCAAAAAATACACGCGATGTATGAATTATAAATGCTTATTTATAAAATACAACCTATTACGACTTAAATTGAGACGAATGCAACTAGAATGTTACTCCATGATCTTTGCCATAACCGATATGACTGTACTACGTTAATAAGATTAACATAAAGATTCCCACCTGAGCGCATTTCCGGAATGAAAATTGTCTGATTGCATTATCCAAATGTCGAAACAACGCTGGTTAACGTCCGCCAATGTATCGATTGCACTACTACAACTGCAACTTTAATGGCATTAACATCATTGCTACAAAGTCCAATAAATTTTGAAGAAACATTGTAGAATCATTAATAATGAACGAGTAACTATTCAACACTCGATGTCTAGTTTAAATTATAATTTTAAAATTGTAATATATGGTAAAAGGTGCTGACGGCACAGTTAGTAAAATAATTTTAAAATTGTAATATATGTTACCATATATTACGGTGCTAATGGCACAGTTAGTAAAATAATTTTACAACTATAACTTTAATTGTATTGTGTAGTGTCATTGTTTGTTTATCCAAATAAAAAGAAAAAAAAATGATACCATGATCGTTCCTCGTTCGAGCTGAACTATTTATAGCTCTATCACGTAAAAGTATTGTTTTTGCTTTCGTTTACACATTTGGATATTAATAATCATTTTTACTCCTTACCGTATAAGCAAGTCTGGTGGTGGAGTATTTAAAAAGTTCTAAAATTAAAACCTAGCGCAAATTCGATGGGTAAACAACAAAATGAGTTTAAAAGGAAAAAGGCTTCACGAGGAATTTAAAATTTATTCAAACAAATAACTTAATAAACGAACTCGATAAAAGCGCCATCTAGAATGAAACATATAGTCTATGTTTTCGTTTACACATTTGGATATTAATAATCTTTTTTTAATTCTCCTTTTATTTTTACTCCTTACCGAATAAGCAAGTCTGGTGGTGGAGTATTTAAAAAGTTCTAAAATTAAAGCCTAGCGCAAATTCGATTGGTAAACAACAAAATGAGATTAAAAAGGAAAAAGGCTTCACGAGGAATTTAAAATTTATTCAAACAAATAACTTAATAAATGAACTCGATAAAAGCGCCATCTAGAATGAAACATATAGTGTATGTTTTCGTTTACACATTTGGATATTAATAATCTTTTTTTAATTCTCCTTTTATTTTTACTCCTTACCGAATAAGCAAGTCTGGTGGTGGAGTATTCAAAAAATTCGAAAATTATAGCGTAGCGCAAATTCGATGGGTAAACAACAAAATGAGATTAAAAAGGAAAAAGGCTTCACGAGGAATTTAATAATTTATTCAAACAAATAACTTAATAAATGAACTCGATAAAAGCGCCATCTAGAATGAAACATATAGTGTAGTGTTTTCTGTTTCAGTAATCTGTATTATAAAAATGAAAAAATCCTAATTTTTTACCCTCTTCTTAAAAATACAAGCAAATTAAAAGAGTTCGCGTGGTTAAAAGAAAAATTGGTTTCGACGCTACTGAAAATCTGCTACCAACCTAATCCTTTAACAAACCATTCTTACAACATATATTAGATATACGTATATATAATATAAATATTTAGCTATTGAAAAACAATTCTCATACCAAATAGCCGGTTTTAATATATAAATAAAAAACATCACGCACGCATACACACACTAAATAGATTTACTCATCTCACAATTAGACGCTGAGTGGCATGTTTTCATTTCCCCGTACTTTTCTTTCTTTTTTTTTCTAGCAAAATTAAAGGCAACGGTATCCGTGTATCAAGGCGAGAGCTTGCTAATCTGTAAATACGTTATTTACATACGGAATATATTTCAGTTAACACCCAGTATTTTAACGCATGTACTTACCGATTTTTCGTACTCTTGGCTTTACTGCCAGTGTCAAAGTGTGGGTATAATACCCATAATTAAAAGACCCTTATAATGGCTACTGTCATAAATTGCCTGTCAATGATTACCTGGTACATAGTTGTCTAGTCTAAATACTATTAGGATATAAAAACTTATTGTTAAAAAAACATAATAAAAATATGGTATTACGTACTTTAATTTTTTTAATATCATCGAGGTCACAATACTTACGTCATAAAACCACTTCTGTCCCATCCATCCCTTTTACAGATATGGTGTTAGTGATACTGATAAGATACACGTGCTATCTGCTATATGAAAGTGCTTTTTTAATAATTGACCTCCTTCGTCATTATCAGTTTACGTAGTAAGCTTTACGGAAATCATTCTCTTTTTTTGTTGTGAATTGTGATATTATTTAATAATAAAATACGCATAAAAATTGGCTAATGAAATGTATTTCGAGTAATTAGTTTTAGTGTCTACAATTAAAAACCTACAACAAATTAAATTGTAAAAGATTAAAAATATTTTTTTCGTGTGCCGTTAAAATGAACTATTCGATTATTTTGCTTGTTCCGAGTATTTTTATCGGTTTCCTAATTTTTTATGTTTGTATCCGACATTGCGCTGTAATATGTTTTGGTGAGTTTATTATACTAAAGAAAACAAACAAGCACACATACACTGTAACGATGGCAGAGCTACGTTGCAGCATGGATAGGTTAGCTCGAGCACCACGTCCACATTGAATACCATCGAGAAATAGCTCCACAAGCTAACGAGCTATTCCATCTCAATCCTTGGGAGTAACTACGAATGGGAATCTTAAATCTTTGTCGAGGATGGTACATGTCCCGGGTTTAGTTATATTAAAAAAAAACTCTTACAAAAGCCTTAACTTTCAACGCGCCAAAATTGGGTGTTACCCGTAAGTGAGTGAGCACTAAGATTCTATTCACATGAATTTAGGTCTCTGAGATGTCACATTCATCAAGCACAACAAAACCCAGCGATTCCTGGCGCTTTTATGTTATGGCTATTTTATATTGGTCACTGTTAGTTATTTATTGGTGCTGCTGACCTATCCCCGTTTGAAGCTCGCTTTACCAGCAACGAGGCTCAATTATGTAATATAACTGTTCAAAATATCCACATATCCATTATTTTACAACAATAAAATGTTTTTTTTATTTAGATATATTATGATTATGTAATATCTATTAGATATTCTAATATCTAAAATCGATATCTGCTGACTTTAAAATTTGCAACATTATTATTTATTCCCAACTTTTCATTTATTTTATCTTTTGTCACTAAACAATATTATCAGAACTTGCACCTATTCGGGTGTATTAAATTTATGTAGAAAAATGCCGACCGCATACTTTCTAAGATTGATTTTCTTATCGCCTTGTATTTTACATAAACAGTTTATTACGTTATAAACTTTGCTAGTCATTTTTTCAGGCGCTTACGAATATGTATATATACGCTGTAAACCTGAGATTACTACTAACTCATATGCTATTTAGTATTATCCTAGATATCCTTTAGGAGTAATAGTCCAACTAAATCTTTGTTTCTTACAAAGGATGGATATAAATATAGGTGCTTATCTATAGCTTAAATATAATATCTCACTTTATAATAATCTACAGTAATAACTTATTATAAAGTGCTGGTTTTTGCTCCTCATATAAAATAAATATTCATAAATAAAGATTCATGATTAAAGGTTTACCCCGGATTAAATATTAATGTCAAATAATAGTATATCGTAATTTTGTTTCGTATAGTGACAGATAGAAACCCAAGAGACGTAGACACGAGAACGTTTATCAATCTCTATTCTCATAAAAACATAACCTACAACAACGACGCCATTAGAGACATCCAATTTATTTTAATATACTTGATTATCTGTTTCCCTCACAAGAGTATATACACGAGCAAAGAGTTTATAAATAAAGATAATATCAAAAGTAATAAGGACAATTCAAAATGGCGTTCGCGCCATATGTATGTGTGCACAGATTATATTAAATAATGTGACCGGCGTCTACGGAACATATGTCAATTGAATAATTGCATCCTCTATTGTCTGTACCGTTAGAAAGATTGCCATACTGATTTTACTTTAGCAGAATAGAGATAGCTTTCAAAATAAAAAAATGTTTTCATTTTTCTTTGGCATTTTTTAATAGTTGCCAGGCTAATTAAAATACTATTCAGTTTATGTATATACCAAAATGATTCATGATATACAAGTTCATCTTCGATATGGAATCATAATACGTACGTTATCGACCCTAAAGACAAAGATGGTGGTGACGTCACCAATAATAAGGGTCCCAGATCCCTTTAATCACCAGTCAAAGAAGAGCAGCGTTATGCTGTTATTTCACACTGGTATTCTGTAATAGTTTAATCCTTACCTGGTCGAAATGGCCCATTCATGGTGCGGAAAGCAAACTCTATCACTGTTAAAAGTCAATGTCTACTATCGAACTGACTAATACTGTTTTTAATAAAACTCAACAAAACTCAAACAAACTCGCACACAGTTCATCAAATGGCAAGTGTTTCCTGCGACACAACATCTACATTCATCATTGACAAGTAATCATAATGCAGATGCGTTGCCATCCTTGAGGATTGAGATGATATGCCCCGTCACCAGTTATAAACGTCTCCGAATCCCTACACTCACCAACGACGAAAGCACCATATTACTACAATTTTACGCTCGTATTCTCTTAGGGCGTGGTCGTGTAGTTTATCAATCAAGCTGACCCTGCCATGCTGTAACTAGGAGACAACTGCAACGTTTTATAAATTTTATTATACTGGAAAGGAATTTAAGTTTTCTACTGTGATTATTATGGGGTAACAGATAGTTCATGCGATAAGTGATTCCTTCATACCCGACATCTATTTTCAAGTTCGATGAGGAACCATAATGCAAATGCATTGCGTCAGCAATAATAGTGTGAGTTATTTTTTTTTTCACTGGTAACATTGTAACACTAGTCTACTATTCTATGGTTTTACTTCGGAAAAAGTGACACAACCCGGCGGTATATATATAGTGTTGTAGTTTATAATTTTGATGTGACTGACTCCCAGTCGCATTTAAACACGTTAGAATCAGTGGTCGAGCTACACTGCAGTTTGTTTTTAGCTACAGAATGAATGGGTCAGCTCGATCGGGGTAGGACCATGCCCTCAAAGAATACCAGCGTAAGATAGCACAACGTTGCTTAATTAATCGCTATAGAAAAGTACAGTCTATATATGTATATAAAATCTCACAGCTGGGAAGTTGGTGTACAGTTCACCGCGCGGCCCCCACTGCGGATTAGCTGACTTCACATATCACGAAAATATTGTTCATACTTTTTTCTTATGCGTGCTGATTTTCTCTTCTTATCTCCTAATAAATTGGCACTTCAAATTGCAGTTAAGAATTTCATTCAAGTGCCGGCACCGAGGACATTACGAAATTTTACGTCATACGATATCAAATATAAAAACAATTAATTTTTAATATAATAAAAAAGAAAATTGTTCATTTCAACAACTTAACGATCGATTATATCGATCAGTGACTTCAAATATTTTTTAAAGAATTATATTTTTTTTTCTTACGTACAAAAGAGTGAACAGAGAATATATTGCGGATGCAAGAAAAATTACTTAGTTTCATTTTAATAATGAATAATATGTTATTAAAAGTAATATATATATATATATTAACATATGTTTGTATTTATAATATGTATATATAATTGTATAAGTATTTAGATGTACTGTATGTTTCTTTTTTTTTAATTATTATTCATTTGTCCCTACCTTGATTTCTCTGAACCCTCCCAAGGTTGCCTGGTAGATAATGCCTTAGGCATTTAGTCCGACCTTTGTGCATATATTAGTTGTACAAAAAGTTTATAAATAAAAATGTGTCCTAACAGCAATTTAATATTCAAGCAACCGCAGGCACAGTCATCTGCAGATACCTACATCTGGGGAATATTCAAACGCTACGTAGTATTCAACGATATATGCCTGAGACTATTCGCCGGATACAGAAATAATGAAAGACATAATAGAAAATTATGGCAATCTGTGGCCTGGGTTAGAAATCGGAGCCGTAATTTGCGAACAGTCAGATACCGTTATAATTAGACCACGCGACCGCCGTATAGGCTAAAAATGCAAATTCATTGCATCATAGATAACATATGTAATTTAACAATTGAAATACTATCTGTACAAATACAAAAAAAACATTGATAACGTCTATCAGGAAATAATCACTATTTTATATCTTACCTATTTCATTCTTAGTATTATTTAAATAAAGTTCATTGTGATATGAGTCATTATTTACTGAGCATATTTAAATTTTATTAATTTCAACGTTGGAGAATTATGAATACTGTAGTAGCTATTCTTGTGTACTCTATAGTGCCTGCTCTTGTTACTCTAGTAGTTTTTTTCTGTATCGTACTCCTTGTTACTCTATACATGCGTACACGTAAGTTAATTTTAATTACTTCCTTCTAATGTTTTATTTTGGATATTAGGTTTGTGAAGCGAGTTCATTTGGATAGCTCAAAAATGAAATATATCACTTCAGGTGAGCTAATCTATTTCTAGCTCTACTTGTTTCACAAATAAATTTTCAGATCGCAAGTTTTCAAGTAAGCGAGTTTAGCCAATTGTGTAGTTGGAAAAATCAAAGGAAGCGGAAGCGAATTTGAAATAGAGAGCTACGGGTCTATTCCGTGTTTCGCCTTCACCTTCTAGCTCTCTATTGCTCTCCCATCATCATCAACATCTCGCCACAGATAACAAACGTAAATATCATTCAGTCAGATCATTTACTGAGTTAAATGAGCAAAAGACGTTAAAATATTTATATGTATATAGGATACGTCATATTATAATAAACATGTTATATATCTCTCTTTTCAAGGACAGTGAACTACCCGATGGTAAATGCATCCTGGAACACATGTCCCCCTCATTCTTTTTCGATAAGGAATCATCATGCATTATATTGAGAAATTGAAGTGGATCGTCTAGAGCAGAGGTTCCCAAACTTTTTTTGTCATAGAACACTTTCAAAATTTAGCTGGTTCCGGTGGACCCCATGCGGCTACATTTCTATCATATTCCCAAAACTCGACAAAAACCGTAAAGATTAGATCTTACTATGGACATATGCGTTGCGGCTGAGTTCCAACCACTAATTAATAGTTTACGAAGAAAAAAGTTGAATCGATTGGTTAATTAATTAATTGATGCAAGTTTTTATAAGTAACAGTAACAGTCGCCGAGTTTGATAAAATATTATCTGCCTACATTGATAGGTGAAGTCGAGCCAACATTTTAGTTCTTCACTGTCGAAAGCAAATAAATTTCCGTGGAGCCCCACTTACGAATTGTGAACCCCCATTTTTTTGTCACACCAACGTAGACCCCCGTCGTGTCTCCCGTAGACCCCTAGGGACCATCTGGACGACTTTGGCTTTTGGTCTAGACCCTTAGTTCTGAAATAAATTAAAAAAAGCTCAGCGGCTGTTTCTTGTTAAAACTTGCATATTCCACATTTTTTGTGGAGTTTTGGAAATATGGTAGAAATGTAGCTGCAGGGGATCCAACGGAACCTGCTAAATTTGGAAAGTGGTATATAAGAAAAAAAGTCTGGGAACCTCTGGTCTGGACAATATTTCATCAATAAATATAAAAAATTAGATTTCATGCAATAGTTTCTATACTTATATATTATATATATATGTTTTGTTTCTAATGAACAATTTTTCAATATACATTTCTATTAAATTAAATCAGAACAAAATTTATTATTCTAATAATAATATTTTTCATTCAAATACTTATTAACTTAACAACCCAACTTCTTTCTTTTACACTTAATGTAATAAAACACAATTGTAATAATATTTCAGCAGTGGACTGTTAAAGGTTACATTGATGGTAAAAAAATGTTTGTATATCTTCTTATCATATATGCAAAAGGCCAGGCTTGCTTTTGGAATTATAAACGACGTTGCCGTAAACCGAGGACGTAAATTTGTGATATGACCTTACGACAGTTATCTTAAAAAATCAGCTGAAATTTGCAACTTAACGCCCAAAAGAGTTTCAGACCAACCATCATACGAACTAGACCTGGTATGGACTAAAGTCCATTGCCTATCCCATTAGGGATTAAAATTTAATTTAAAATTAACGCCCAAAGTAACGAAGCGCTCTTTAATTCCTAATAATGGTCACCCATCCAAATAGGGCAGAACAAAGGAAACGTATGATACGTATCATAACAGATCCGTATAGAATTTCTAGTCCGGCTAATCTACGGCCGTTTCGATAATAATTGTTTTGTTTCAATAGTACCTGTTTTCTAATGAGACTATTAGAAATGAGTTAACGTCTTAATGATACTAATATGCACAATAATGACTGTGTAATATTATTCTATGATATTAGGAGTGAAAAATAAGTATAAACAGTTCGCCTTGTGGTAATTGATTCTTCTGAATCATAATAAGTACACTCATCCTCAATAATTATGATACATTGTCACCCCTGATTATAATATAAAATGCTTCACCTCTAGTAGTACCGTCTCCGGTTTCTTCCACGAAATAACGCTTAAGCAATGAATGCTCGTATTCTGTGAAAACGTCATCCGTACTCTTTTGAGCCGTATTTTTACTATAATTATAGTTTCGATATGGCCCTGCCCCATGAAACATATATATTATTATAACGTACATATAATATGTAAGTTCATTATGATGTTTAATGTTTAAAGAAAATATTGGTGTTTGTTAACAATGTTACTCGGAAATAAATAATAATATCAAATATGTCAGGAAATAAGCGACATTCGACACATAGATGCAATGGAAACCGCATCGCTATTTGACCGCATTCAAACGATCGCTTGAAGCGTTATCGGTTGTTTTCTTGAGACACTTCGTGTCTTCTTTTTTAAATGTATTCAAAAATTGAGCATTATAAAAAATTGTCTCACCTTCAGAAAACAAAAAATAAATTATACTTTAATATTGTTTATCCTTTAGTCACAGATAAACAAAAAACACAGATTAGATAGTGCTTAGGTTGTCTGTAAAGACCTTACATTGTTACGTTATTATTTGGAGTGTATCGTGTCTTTATATAAATTAAAATGGATATAGTGTCGTCAGTTATGATAGGTGTGTTTATATTCATGTGTTTGTATTTATTTTGGCTGTGGTTCTGTTTCGGATCGTGTGTCGAAAGGCGTAAGTATTTTTTCTTTATAGTAAAGTTGAGACTAACCCATTATAGTATTAAAGTATTCAATATCAAATACATTAAAGCGCCATCTAGTTATGATTATCTAAAAGATTTATCTTTTAATAAAATAAAAATGTCCTAAAAAGTACAATGTATACAAATTATGCTTATTAGTAACAATGAAGGTAGTCGATTCCAACATTACGCTTTCATTGTAGTAGCGCTATGTATTGTAGGGAAACCTATATGTTGTATCAGATTCTTAACAGTGGTAGAGCCACAATGAAACTTTGAAGTTTGTACAGCATGAATGAGTAGTTTCGACTGGGGAAGAATAACGGTGTGAAAGAGCATAACGCTAAAAAGCACCAGAAGCCCAATTATCGGCAACAAGACATTACATCTCACTCAGGGATGAAAACGCAAGTGCATTTATAATATTTTTCAAGAATTAATGTACCTACATTAAACACCTGTTTAATCCGGTCCGCAGTAAACATAACATTTTTCTGCTACTCTTACTTAGATAAAAAATTATAAGATTTGATAATTTCTATTTTATAATTATTTTGTTGCCCTCACTTCTATATACAGATAGCACAGTTTAATAACTATAAGGCACTTGAGGTGTATAAGTGCGTAGTTAAATTAATCTTTTGATAAAGTAACTTGCAGATATCGCGAATATCAATACGGTCTGCATTATTTTTTGCGATAAGTAATTCATTAATCTTTTTAAATTTATAAAACAGGACGCGTTCTGTTTTTACTCTGTGTACCTTTAACAAAATGGATGCTAATGTGACAGCTGTTTTAACTTTCATGACGCTCAATGTGTTAGTGTTTTGGTTGCTATATGGTTTATTAATAAGATATTTTGGTAAGTTGGTTTATTTGTTAATAATTTTAATTTATTAAATATCTTTAGTTTCATATTTTTCTTTAAGGTCAATACGCGTGTGTACCAGGATTTAGATAATACATTTTACAACTACTTCAATTAAAAAATATATGTATATGTAAGTAAAACAACATAAGAAACCTCCTATAATATTATTTCAATTTCTTTTCTAATCTAACATTTTTGTTAATTTTCAATTTAAGTTCATTGAAGCTGTCTCGAAAATTAGATATGTCAATGTCTGAACAAAAAATTAGCATTACATTAACATCACACTGCCAAATAAACTTTTTTAATTTTATCTATTACTTTTTACGCTGATACAAATGTTGTGATAAAATGTTTTTTGTAATTAATTTCAGATATTATCTGTAATATTTTACAAAAAACAACAACACAAACATTAAGTACTAATATATAAAATAATTGGCTTATAAAAAATCAGTATCACTATGATGATATTAATTTATCCCTAATGGGAAAGGCAAAGGACTTTAGTCCATAAAGCCAGGTCTTGTTCGTATGATGGTTGGTCTGAAACTCTTTTGCAGTATCGCTATGCAAAGAAAGACATTTCTCATTGCGTTCTTTAGCCATTACATTACCTGATTCAAGAATAATAAATCTTCTTTACTGTGCGAATGCTTTGCATAATATTGAATAATATGTGATTGGAATCTGGTCGTAAAAATGCATAAATTTAAGAAAATAAAACAAACAGACATTATCTAGTAGATAACTTCATAACAATTCTAAATATCGAATGTTGTTATATATCAATTATTTAAATCTTTTGTAATAACCATAGACGTATTTTTTGTTTTAATATTTTAAATATTAAAGCGGTTTCGTTCTTTTTAATGGGACTCATTTGTCGACTTCGCTCCCAAGATGGGCGAGGACGGAACTCTATCGGACGCCTCCGTATCAAAATAAATATAAGTCGGTTATATAAATTTGAATTCGTGATAGGCGGCTTTTGCACTAATTTGTTTTTCGTAAACATTGTTGTTATCATTATTTGATGTTGTGTGTAATCTTGCACTCATACACTAATATATAGTAGAACTTACTTACGTATTTAATCCGGTAGAAGCAACTGACCGAGCTGAGGTTGTGCCACCTCGGGCACCCTCGAGTCAAATGTTTTCGCGCGTAGAGTAACGGTTCAAGACGAAGCTCCCTCTCTGGAACCCTTGTGCTGGTTACCCATTAATAAAGGTCTCCTTTCAACTCGGTGAAGCTGTAAAAACCTTCGGACTAAAGGTGGCCATCGGCCCTCGAAAAAAAAAAACAAAATTGATATACTAGCTAGTGAATTGGATATATTCTAAGCTCTGTTAGCCTTAGAAAAGAACACGTGTAACTTCATACACTTAGCAATAGTCACGAAAATATTACAATATGTATTCTTAATGGTTTTCCACAAATTGTTGTCACATTACGAACGAAAAATTAAATATTTCCGACACTACAATTCTTTTCATGATAGTAAGAAAGAAAAGTAAATTAGTTTAATTTTAAGCATGGTAGAGTCGGGCTAGCAGGCAGCGGTAGCGTAACGGTGTAGATTTTTTTTTTCAAAAACTAACTGTTCGGTCTACCCACGCGATAATGCAAACAAACAAAATATTTATATATATTCTATATTACAATACAACCACACAAAATATATATGTATATGTAAGTAAAACAACATAAGAAACCTCCTATAATAATATTTCAATTTCTTTTCTAATCTAACATTTTTTCAGTTAATTTTCAATTTAAGTTCATTGAAGCTGTCTCGACAATTAGATATGTCAATGTCTGAACAAAAAATTAGCATTACATTAACATCACACTGCCAAATAAACTTTTTTAATTTTGTCTATTACTTTTTACGCTGATACAAATGTTGTTATAAAATGTTTTTTGTAATTAATTTCAGATATTATCTGTAATATTTTACAAAAAACAACAACACAAACATTAGGTACTAATATATAAAATAATTGGCTTATAAAAAAGCAGTATCACTATGATGATATTAATTTATCCCTAATGGGAAAGGCAAAGGACTTTAGTCCATACAGCCAGGTCTTGTTCGTATGATGGTTGGTCTGAAACTCTTTTGCAGTATCGCTATGCAAAGAAAGACATTTCTCATAGCGTTCTTTAGCCATTAAATTACCTGATTCAAGAATAATAAATCTTCTTTACTGTGCGAATGCTTTGCATAATGTTGAATAATAATATGTGATTGGAAATCTGGTCGTAAAAATGCATAAATTTAAGAAAATAAAACAAACAGACATTATATAGTAGATAACATCATAACAATTCTAAATATCGAATGTTGTTATATATCAATTATTTAAATATTTTGTTATAACCATAGACGTATTTTTTGTTTTAATATTTTAAATATTAAAGCGGTTTCGTTCTTTTTAATGGGACTCATTTGTCGACTTTGCTCCCAAGATGAGCGAGGACGGGATTCTATCGGACGCCTCCGTATCAAAATAAATATAAGTCGGTTATATAAATTTGAATTCGTGATAGGCGGCTTTTGCACTAATTTGTTTTTCGTAAGCATTGTTGTTATATCATTATTTGATGTTGTATGTAATTTTGCACTCATACACTAATATATACTAGAACTTACTTACGTATTTAATCCGGTAGAAGCAACTGACCGAGCCGAGGTCGGGCCACCTCGGGCACCCTCGAGTACGAAAATATTACAATATGTATTCTTAATGGTTTTCCACAACGTGTTGTCACATTACGAACGAAAAATTACAAAATTTCCTATATATTTCGGACACTACAATTCTTTTCATGATAGTAAGGAAGAAAAGTAAATTAGTTTAATTTTAAGCATGGTAGAGTCAGGTTAGCAGGCAGCGGTAGCGTAACGTTGTAGATTCCTTTTTTTTTTTCAAAAAAAACTGTTCGGTCTACCCACGCGATAATGCAAACAAACAAAATATATATGTATATTCTATATTACAATACAACCACACAAAATATATAATAAAAATTATTTTGTAGGACGAACTTGATAAAACCTGCCTTAAATCTCAGTAAGTCCCGACACATATAAAATAACAGTATAATACTGCTGTGTGTCGTCTGGTGAATGCAGGGATCCGCAGACCTTTATTACGGGTGACGAGGCATTCCATCTCAGTCCTCAGGGGTGACAACGCATCTGCATTATGATTCCTTGTCAAGGATGAATGTAGATGTCATGGGCCGCAGGAAATACCTGCCATCAGGTGAACTGTGAGCTCGTTTGTTCCTGTCAATGTAATAAAAAAAAACAAACAAATTGTCACTGTCGTACATGACATCTACACATTTATCCTCAACGAAAATTCAAAATGGCGGTCTTCACTTTTCTTATAATTAATATAGGTTAAAACTTATATTAACCATAATACCACAGACATGCACGCCCACACACTTATATCGATCAAAGATGATGTTCTCCTGATCCCGGATCATGACGATTCTGCCTATTTTATGATGACATCAAATGCCCACATTAAGACCCGAAAACCAACAAGTTGCACTAATTTTGTTCCCCAGTTAGGAATAAACCCAGGACAGCTGCCAAAAGCTACCACCTTCCACGACACCACTATAATTTATTATTAATTTAACTACAACACTCATTACATTACTTACGCTTCGTTACGCAATACGCATAATGGAGAATTTATTTTCCAACGTGGTTTTGAAGAATCTTCTGTAATAGTCATCGATAACGCCAGCTACCACTCCATGCCTAACCCAAGAAAGGATACCCACAACATCATTGTTAAGAAAAGTGAAGGAGAGTAACCCAAAAGAAGTATATGCCTTAGATCAGCTGGCATATGAAAGGGGCCACACGAAGTGATAAGACTGCCTCCATATCACTGTCAATATAACCCCATCACGGAGGACAGAAACGGATCCAGTCCTCACACAGATTTTTACGGGACATGGAGGGTTCTCCTCTTACCTGAGTAGGTTCAGTCGCAAGGAAAGCCCTTCATGTGTCTGCGATCCGGGGGAGCAGGAGTCCGTGCTGCATCTTATCACAGAGTGCCCTATATACAGTAGAGAAAGAACGGATATCGAGATAGATCTAAAAATTAAAATAAGTAGCAATAATATACATGAAATTATAAGAAATAGTGAATCTATAAATAAGTTTATAAGTTACTCTAAATACGTAGCAAATAAAGGCATAAATAAGAACAAATAAATGTTATATAGTCCTACTTACACATGCATATACACATAATTTAGAAAAAAAAAAATTAGAACCTGATTAACGCGATAACTCAAATAAGATAAAGATATATAATAAGTACATAGATATTAAGGAAAGATAAAAATTTTGTAATATATAAAACGCAATAAATAAGAAATGTTTATTTTTTAAAGTTGACATGTAACTATTAAGATTGACATATTAAAGCATTAAAAAGTCCCTGACCACACATGTCAGGGGAATATACATGCAAGACCCCCAGAAACGGGGGTCACTAAAATAAAAAAAAAATATAACCCCATCGAACTCATCTGGGCTCAAGTCAAAGAAGAAGTTGCTGCAAAAAATCATACATATAACATTGCTGATGTTGAAATTCTTCTCCACAACGCTATTGACAAAGTTACTCAAATGGGCCAAATGTGTGCGGCATCCCGAGGAGCTCCAGGATAAAAACTAACTATTTTAAGAGATCAAGCACCACCTCTGATAATTAACCTACAGGAAGATGACACAGATGGGGAAAATACGGATGAGGATTTTTCATGAATAAAAAATATCCCTAGAAAAGATAATTAAGAAAGAAGAAAGAATAAGAAAGGCCACATTACGATCAATGCAGTTCCTCTATGATTACGTCGAAACAAACATTTTATCTTACAAATAAAAATTATTCCTATTAATACTTAACATAATTTAGCATATCGATCGTACCTATCCCGTTATCGATATGCACCTCTACAATTCTTACGCACATCACTCCATCCTAATAAGACCTGTAAGTGCGAGCGAGACAGACAGATAAATATCGTTTATGACCCGAAGCCTCAGTTCATAATGCGTCGACTATACCAATTCTCCTCCACGCAGCCGTTATAATAATATAAAAAAACATTAGTAACTTAGTGCGATGCACTGCATCTACCCCGTGCGAAGCTTTAATGGGAATCTATCGCACTTTTCGCAATGTGTCTCTTTATCGAGTTTGGAAATGAAACAGCATGCTTTTGAGGCTGCCCAACGTCACGCTTCGAACGATCGGCATTCGTACTCGTAACCGCGAAACCCATAAATGATGTGTGTGTCCTAAGATCTTGGAAGACCTTTCACCATAAGAAGTAAAAAAAAAACATGTCCGTCCATTTTGTTGTACATATATATATTTTTTTAAATAATATTAGAAATGGTATTAACATTACTAATATTCAGGTTAACCATTCCAACTAAGCTGATAATGCTTGTGCTAGGAAATGGTTCACTAATCTAATATCGTCTAATGCTGGATTTGTACCTTCGGCCTTAAGTTTCGCAGACCGTACCCTAAACCATTAGACTATTGACGGTACAATTCTGTTCGTATTCGTATTATTTCGTGAATAGCTTTTCATCCCTTCTTTGTTTGAGAATACCGTACCGCCCGTCAGAGTTGTTTGTGAATATAGATGTAAATTATATCATTTTTATCGTAGCTTATCTATTAATTATAAAGTATTTCCGCAGATAAGATTAATTTTTGTGGTTTTTTTTTGGTCGCTTATCGTAGTGTATACCTGTTTGTAGGATCGATAATTTTTATTATTGGACGTTGTTCTCACGTAGTGCGTGTTGTGCAATACAGGGAAATAGTTAAAATGTATCAATCCTATACTATTTGGGTGGCGATTTTCATCTTTATTCTAATCTTCGTGGCGTACAGTCATTTGAGTAAGTACTGTTGCTCTATAAGTTATAATTTTATTAGGTATAAATTTTTTTTATTCGCATAGTCCTTTCGTGCGTGGATTTACAATATCGCCATCTATGTATCAACTAGCTCATTATTACAAACCAGTGTTTGAATGGGAATTACTATTACTCCGTCATGTGAGGGTTTGTATTGACTAGTGGCGTAATGATTTACCAAGGTAATAACTAATCAATGTAACACCCTGAATTAATAATCGGTGAAACTTTGATTGAGATAAAAAGCTACGAATATTCAATAAGCCCTCTTTTTTTGTGTGAGTATTGCTGCTGGTCCAGAGACCTTTACAGCTTTATCCAATTAGACTCTCGAGCGGGAGGCAGCTGTGTAGGGAGACAACGACGATGCTGCTGTCGCGGAGACTGCTGCTGCACCACCGCTGCATTCCGACCTCTGTGGACGAAGAACGTCGACGATAACAGAGGGGGGCGATAATACGATCCGTGGACCCCTTATAAGGAGGTACGAAACTTCGACTCGGATCGCTATCTAAAGGGAGGACAGGTCGATATTCAGAAGCGGCCTAGAACACTCGATAGCCCTTGTACCACGTCCAACCACAGGCCGTGTAGGTGCGTTATAGTGCCATCTATTTTACATAGTCAGAACTAGTTTCAAACCCTAACGAAATTAAACAATAATATTTTTGTCTAACATTGCTAAGGCAAACTACGAATAAGAAAGCGAATATTTGCCAACTACTGCTATCGGAGATGGTCATATTATCAGTGGCCGTAAATGTACAATTTTTTGTTTAATTTTAAAGTTTAAAGGAAAAATGTTACCCACTTAATTGATGAGTTTGCTACGTACCATCCGCTTGATTATTGATAATAGTGCCATCTATTTGACATAGTCAGAACTAGTTTCAAACCCTAACGAAATTAAACAATAATATTTTTGTCGAACATTGCTAAGGCAAACTACCAATAAGAAAGCGAATATTTGCAAACTACTGCTATCGGAGATGGTCATATTATCAGTGGCCGTAAATGTACAATTTTTTGTTTAATTTTAAAGTTTAAAGGAAAAATGTTACCCACTTAATTGATGAGTTTGCTACGTACCATCCGCTTGATTATTGATAATAGTGCCATCTATCGGCAAGTAGCAATACCGCGATAAATTATTAAGTCTTTTATCTTTGTTTTTCATTTTATCGCGTTCAAGAGACGTCCGAAAAATTATTTGCCATTTTCTACAATATAGTGTAAGTATAGATTTTGAAAAAAACTTAACTTAATAAAAGAAATCAATAACACAATGTAACTAAGTAATAGATAAGTGTATAATAATACGTTTGTAAATATGCATTCAGTTTTAATCGCTTTTATTTCAAGTGTAGAATAATACATCTTAATATTCTTGGTAGTTGTAAACCGATAGGCTAGGATTTTTAATATCGTTTCGGTATTTTTTTAAATAATATACACCTGACTTAGAGATCATTTGCACAAAGGACACTATATCATCTCGCCAGCGTACCGAGTGACTTATATAAATGTGGTTTCTAGCATATTTTTACTCTTGTTTTTTTCATATATCCTTTTTAGGTCCCTATTTATTCATCTATTTGTGTGTAGAATTTTAATCTTAATATTCTTGGTAATTGTAAACCGATAGGCTAGGATTTTTAATATCGTTTCTGTTTTTTTTAAAATAATATACACCTGACTTATAGATAATTTGCACAAAGGACACTATTTTATCTCGCCATCGTGAATGTTGATGTGAGCTCTTGTTTTATATTCATATATCAGTTTATTCCTTCTTTTAGGTCGTTCACTTATTTTCTTCCTTCATATGTCTAAACTAAGTCATTCTTTCGTATATATCCATAATTTTTTTAGTAATTATAATTTTTAATGAATACTTGAAAAAAAAACAAGTTCAAATTTGGTACCAATGATTAAGTTTGTTCTAACTCAAAACAAGGATAATATTTTTATCCTACATTTCATCAACATTACTACATTTTCTTTTACTGTTAACTATAATCTTTTTTATTTTGTTTCTTTTTTTTTGGGTTATGGTGCTTTGTGCTACAGTGCAAATATATATATATACCAAGCAGTCGAGCGTGAAAATCTTAACAATTTTTTTTATAATAGTAGACTCATGTTAGCCGAGGACCTGAAACTGCTGTCCTCGTAGACCAGCCAACTAGCTTAGAACCCAAAACTATATATTCCCCGGAGATTGAATTGCTACCACTCCTTACCTGCTGTTTCTGTTACTCTTTATGTCCAAGGCTTACTTGCTCGTGTCAGTGTTAATATGTTACTTGTAAGGTGTGCATACAGAAGCGTAGAGTGATTCATCTGGATGTATTCTCTATTCTCAAAAATGTCCGTGGCACCTTGTTTGAGGACCTCAACGTCTCATGACGTCAAGTGACATTGACCTCATCTTTCGGCTGTACAAAGGAATAATATTCGACAGGAACCGCACCAGAGTCCTATCAAAACCGGAACGAAATAAATTTAATAAGTCTAACGGAGTAATTTAAAATCGACGAAATATATCATAGCAGCCCGAGCGTTCGGGTCAAGGTATCGACGATGTAACTAGTGTAAGTGTTGCCACCTGTTGCATTTTATTAGTGATGTTCCACTTAAAACATTAGATTATAAAAATAAAAAAAGTAATAAAAATAAATAATATAAAATAGCCTCCAGTTCACCCTATCAATTATCGATAAGGAATTAAAAGGAAAATATAATACCAACAAAAGTACCTCTTTAAACTATCTTTTGTTAATTATTTACACGTTATGAGTATTGTTACTTGATTTAACTGATTATGTTATGATTCTATTATCTTTAAGAAATTATCTATAACACCCTCTAACTTTATTTTTGATTTTAATGCACCGCTATTCATTCCAGTTAACATAATTCTTATTTCTATAACATTTAACTACACACATGAGTACATATTTTATTACAATGATGATTGTTATAGGACTATAGATCAGAAATAAACGATATCAATCAAGATAGCAATGACAATGAAATAATATAAAATTCCACAAAGTTGTGATATTGACGTATCTTTTTACCTTAAATAGTTTTTTTTTATTGTATATTCGAGTTACAAATACAAATGTGTGTTCTCATATGTGTTCGTTTAAATGTCGTATATATATATATATATATATATATATATATACACGAGCACTCACTTGATGGCAAATTATTCCTGCGGCCCATGGCATCTACTTTCATCCTTGACAAGGAATCATAATGCAGACGCGTTGCTACCCTTGAGGACTGAGATAGAATGCCTCGTCACCAGTAATATATGTATCCGAATCCCTGCACTCACCACACGAAACACAGCAGAATTATGCTGCTATATCACGTTGGTATTCTGTGAGGCGGCATTCATGCTACAGTTGGAAGTAAACTACATCGTAGATCTACCACTGTTGTCAGGTGTGCATCACGATTTGATTAAGAGAAAGGTTTATCATCCTGCTGAATGATGGATCATGATGGATGATTGGGCCCAAAGTTTCTTTTCACAATTGCTGTTAAAAACAATACTTACTTAACGTAGTAGGTTTGTAATTTAACTCATTTTTGTTGTTTGTTTTTAAATGAAAGTTAAACATATCAACTTTTATTTTTAATCGAATAAGTATTTACGTAACTGTAAAAATATACTCTACCAGCATTTTGCATTTTCAGCATTTCATACAGGCCATAAATCATTTTAAATCTTATGGTGACAGATTATCTATTATTAAAATGAAAGATAGCATTTAAAAAAAAATGTTGTATTTGCTAAAATCACAAATGCTACTTACCACTAGTGGGAATAAAAACTATTTTTGAATGAGAAAACGGTATTAAAAGAAAATAATGCTTTATGTATTATCTGGTATATCATATTGGTTCTTCAATCGTGTTGGTGTATGTCATTCTTTAAATAGTAGGTTTGAAGTGACCTATAGTGATGAATAAAAAACAAGGAATAAAAGTGTATTAAAATATGTAGTCGTAACTAATACGAAAATCAAAAACGATAAAAAACAACTCCACCTGTTTTTATATAAGCAGTGCTGTGAAGTTTAAATGTTGAATTGTCTTTTAATTGTTTTTTTTTTAATAGAAACAATTATATAGTCTATGATCATTTCGTTTTTAAATATTTTACGCGGCAGTTGGTTTACGTTTATCTATGGTAAATTTTATTTAAATGACGCGAATAATAATAACAAAATTAATAACATTAGTCATATACAAGTGAAGAATAATCGTATTAAAAAAATAAGTGTAAATTTAGTTTCGGCCATTTTAACGTTCAATACAAGATGGCGCCCGAAAGGGATGATTTTAACAACACCGTTCCCGGTGAATGGACAGTGTCATCTATTGCGTATATCTCAATACTTTCTACAGTTTTAGTTATGTCTTTCGTTATCATGTGCATCAAGGTTTCCTCATATGGTAATTAAATCATTATTTATTATAGTTTTCCTATTTCGTGTGGTGTCCATTTGTAGTTACACTTTAGCGATAGTCTTTCTGGCCTTTTGTAATGGTTTTTTTTTTATTTTTAATATTTCAACTTGAGAGTTACAAACGAGCACACAGTTCAATTGATGTTAAGTTATTGACAACGAATCATAACGCAGATGCGTTGCCACCCTTGAGCACTGAGATGGAATGCTCTGCCACCAATAACTAAGTTTCAGGATCCTCACACTCACCATACGAAACACCGGAATTATGATGCCTTTTCAAGCTGGTAATCTTTGAAAGCGTGGTCCTTCCCCGACCCTAAAACCGTGGCCCTAATGTCGTGGCTCTATCACCGTTGTGTGCTCACTTGTTATAATAAAACATAAAAAAATGTATATAAAACAATTCCAATTATAATGTCGGTAATGTCTCAGATATAATAATTCACTAATAATTGTGAGTATTATTATAAAATAGGTGAAATGTTCACAATCATAACCTTTGTTACTGTTAGCCGTTTAGCTACAATTGTGACCTTTACAGACAGGCATTGTAGCTACGAACCACGGGGGTTTCCCCGATACCGGATGCGTATTGGAGTACATTAGTACTACTTCTTGTCACTAGATGGCGTTGGCCTTTATCGAAAATTGATTACATATATATATATATATATATATTCACAGGATACCGACATGAAATAGCAGCATAGCGCTGCTGTGTTTCGTCAGGTGAGTGAAGGGATCCGGAGACATTTATTACTGGTGACGGGGCATTCCATCTCAGTCCTCATGGGTGACAACACATCTGTATTATGATTCTTTGTCAAGGATGAATGTATAGTCTGCATGACAGACCCCATGGGCCACAGGAATCACTTGCGTTCACGTGAACTGTGTGTCAGTTTGTTACTTTCAATGTAATTAAAAAAAGATCTACCCCAGTCGGGCAAACTTATCGTTCTATTTCATCTCGTAACCAATATTTAAGAATTAAAATTTGTTTAAATAATGTAAAATAAATGAAATAGTAGTTCGCTGTTCGTGCCATTCTCGTGTGTTTTCTACACTACACGAAACTAGCTGTAGTAGCCTTACGACTGTCAAAAAATTGTGCTGTCCGATGTTGTTTCTACTATCTTTGTCGTAATTCAACATGTTTCAATACGTCAGGTTGACTATTTGATGATAAGTTGTGGTAACTAACCATCGGTAGAACCTTACTAAGAGTACATGTAAATATCGGTCCAATAATATCGTAAAATCTACACCTACACCTTTCTTGAAGGCCGGCAGCGCATCTGCGACTCCCCTGGTGAAGCGAAAATCTAAGGGCAGCGGTGGTCACTTACCATCAGGTGAGCTGCTTGCTTCTGTGACACCTTATCTATAAAAAAAACCCGATGACTGCTGCTCGTAACATCTTCACCTAAATTCAAACGAGAATCAAGATACAAATGCGTCGACGTGAGAACTGAGATGGAATGCTCTGCCACCAATAACTAAGTTTCAGGATCCTCACACTCACCATACGAAACACCGGAATTATGATGCCTTTTCAAGCTGGTAATCTTTGAAAGCGTGGTCCTTCCCCGACCCTAAAACCGTGGCCCTAATGTCGTGGCTCTATCACCGTTGTGTGCTCACTTGTTATAATAAAACATAAAAAAATGTATATAAAACAATTCCAATTATAATGTCGGTAATGTCTCAGATATAATAATTCACTAATAATTGTGAGTATTATTATAAAATAGGTGAAATGTTCACAATCATAACCTTTGTTACTGTTAGCCGTTTAGCTACAATTGTGACCTTTACAGACAGGCATTGTAGCTACGAACCTCGGGAGTTTCCCCGATACCGGATGCGTATTGGAGTACATTAGTACTACTTCTTGTCACTAGATGGCGTTGGCCTTTATCGAAAATTGATTACATATATATATATATTCACAGGATACCGACATCAAATAGCAGCATAGCGCTGCTGTGTTTCGTCAGGTGAGTGAAGGGATCCGGAGACATTTATTACTGGTGACGGGGCATTCCATCTCAGTCCGCATGGGTGACAACACATCTCTATTATGATTCTTTGTCAAGGATGAATGTATAGTCTGTCATGGGCCACAGGAATCACTTGCGTTCACGTGAACTGTGTGTCAGTTTGTTACTTTCAATGTAATTAAAAAAAGATCTACCCCAGTCGGGCAAACTTATAGTTCTATTTCATCTCGTAACCAATATTTAAGAATTAAAATTTGTTTAAAATAATGTAAAATAAATGAAATAGTAGTTCGCTGTTCGTGCCATTCTCGTGTGTTTTCTACACTACACGAAACTAGCTGTAGTAGCCTTACGACTGTCAAAAAATTGTGCTGTCCGATGTTGTTTCTACTATCTTTGTCGTAATTCAACATGTTTCAATACGTCAGGTTGACTATTTGATGATAAGTTGTGGTAACTAACCATCGGTAGAACCTTACTAAGAGTACATGTAAATATCGGTCCAATAATATCGTAAAATCTACACCTCTAAAATTAGAAAAAAGAACTAAGCTCAGAATCTGTCTTTAACTTGGCGTCATACCCTTGCCGTCTTTCCTACGGTGAGTCAGTGAATTATTTCTACGTAAGAAATAACACATTCATAAGTCAATAAATTGCTCCGAATGTATCAGAAGTATTTTTAACTTATATAACTTTATACTAAGACAATGTCGCTTAGTGTCCGCATGTTTTAATTTCAAATAAAATCCTTGCTGCCACTGTGATCGTAGAATAGAGAATCTGGATACTTAATTAATGGTGAGCAGCATTCTTTAGAGACTTCTAGAGTCTAGACCACTCAGAGACTTTTCACAATTCAAAGTTCGTAGATGTCCAAAGAAGTAGTTATTTCATTTCGTAAGAAGGAAAGAAAAAATTTGCTCGACCATCGTAAATAACATACTAAACATAGAGAAAACGAACTAATTAAAACAATTGGAAAAACTGTGGTTATTATTATTTAACTGTTGAATGTCTGAATTGAAAAAAGACTCAGATTAGTAGTTCTATTTCATATTTAAGACTGCAGTGTTTTGCCGGGCTAACGTTTCCTTTATTTCTTCCCTTACATTTATCTTTTTTCTTTCTTTTCTGGCTTCTTTAGGAAATTGTCAAGTTTAGTCCAGTTGAGTTACTCGGGTAATAAAACTATTTGTAGATTTAAAGGGTAGAGGCTTTTAAATAGATTCCGAGAGATTTCGCCAGCTCAGCTGAAGCCTTATCTTAAAGAGCCTCAACATTTTTTTTGCTGGTTCTAAAATTCTGAAGAATTATCTAACAAATACTAAATAGAATATACAAAAAACCATCAATTAGTATTGTAAGTAAACTTTTTGATTGCCCACAAACGGAAAAAATTAGAATCAATTTGCTACAAAAAATTGATGTAAATAAAACACGCTCACGACAAGGTAAATCCATTTAGTTCGCATTTCTACGAGTATCGACGATACCGTCAATATCTTTATCGATAAGTTTCAGATATGTCGCAAGAATTTGTACACGTTTTTTATCATCCAGTCACCAAACTTCTATACATTTGATTGGTGAAACGCGAAAGATGAAGTTTGCAGTGAGAAAAGTGAATCAGTGACTAACTAAATTCAGACCAATAATTTACGAGGTCAATTTGTTGACGAGTGCCGACAGTAGTGAATGTAGCACTTGTATTGTTTGTCAAACAAACAAATCTTCGTGCTAATTGTTCAGAGATTTGACCAAATATGGCTCCTCCATTCGGATACCCGAGTTTCGACTTCCTCGAAGATTCAAGCGAATACGAAGAGAACGTTGAAGAGGATAAGACATATTTTGGCTTAACGGAAATGGCGTTCTGGTACACGGTCTTACTGGTCGCTATGCTCCTCCTCTGGTTACTGATGTTCTTCTGCCTCAGGATCATATCATTAAGTATATATTGCCGTATCACTTTGTCACATGACTTTTATCGTTTTATTTTTTATATTAACACTTTGATAACGTTTTGTGTAACGGACATCTGATTTGAGTTGTCTATATTATATTTTGTATATATTATTGATGAAAATTTTAAAGTACACGTTTGTCACATATATTGTGATAATTCTGCATCTTTACGTGGTCCTAGAATGCTCAACGTTTCACTTGTTCGGCAAGAACATGGAAGAACGACGGTTACACAAAACTTCGGTATAAAACGAGTTTCATCGTACACTTGCAACATTAATGGGTCTGCTTAATGAGGGAATGACCACATTTTCGCTGTATGCCAGTGGGATGACTCGATTAGATAGCGATCCGGGCCTAGGCTCGAACCTCCTTATGAGGATATGATGCTCTCAGATCGTAATATCGCTCCCCTCTGTTGTCGTCGACGTTCTTCGTCCAATGGGTTCGGATTGCAGCGTTGGTGTAGTAGCAGCCCTCGTTCCAGCATTGCCAGCATCGTCTGTCGAGTCTGTTTAGATAAAGCTGTAAATGTCTCTGGACCAACAGCATCACACATACACAAAAAAAAGCCTCAGTAATTATAGCGTATGTGTATCTTGACTCTATGTTGAGGATGGATTAGTTTATAGTTGCAGTCATGAGTTATCATCTGTTGTTTGTCCCCATTAGTTTCTTTTAAAAAATAGTAACTTAGCGATACTGTATTGCGTCTCGAGAGCGGAAAGAACTGAACAACTTATAACGACACGCCTTTCCTTAGTAAGCCAAACACATTGTGATCCGTTTACATCAAGTAATCATCTTGTGCCGTAATCATTTATCGTCAGGTGAACTGTATTTTGTGAATTTCTAAAACCTCTTATACATACGTGATACTCACAAATTGCTTATGTTCTCAGACAAGAATGCCTGCGGTCTTATCATTTCATGATCTGTTCTTTATCAGGACAGATAATGATATTTGATACGATGATATTTATACTTGGCAAGAGTATTTTATCCGGGTTATTGTTATTAATAATAAAAGCGTTATAATAATAGTGGAATCATAAATGGGTTCAACTATATTAATATAGACTAACTGAACTGTCCTTCTCTCCACCTCCTTAAAGTAGAGTGCATTTGTTCCCTTAATTCGTTAAAGGGCATTCAGATTTTTAGAAAAGGCTTTTAGGTCAAATCAAATAAATAGCGGGACTTAGATTCCAGTCGCAGTCAAGACATATTTATGCATCACAAATCCAGGATATCATCTCTGGATGTGCTGTAGGCGTCTTTTATATATTATATTTTATTATTATATATTAGGTTACGCGAATATTTCGCACTATATTATACTGATTACTTATTAACTATAACCATTATGCTGCTATTTTACGCTAGTATTATGTAAGGGCGTGGTCCTACCCTGGTCGAGTTGACCCATTCATTCTGCAGATAGAAACAAACTGCGTCGTAGTTCTACCACTGATGCACTCCTCTTCCAGAATACCACATTGAAATAGTAGTATAACTTTAACTGTTTCGTACGATCAGTGCAGGTATGCGGAGACCCAATTTGTGCTTTTCTTTGTAGAGAGTAAATTTATGGGTCACATTTATTTAGTTATTTATTTATTTATTAGGTGAACTGTGTGTTTTATCACCGTTAATTTCGTTAAGCAGAAGATATTGCAGTGTTTTAATTCGCCTAGGTCGTCGCCAGGATATTTTTTTTTTATAAATGATGTTTTCTTTCCGCTGACAAAATTACTCAGAAACTGGTTTCTTGCTTTTTCCATTTGTGCAATTACAATTGCTGCAATTATTTCTTATAATACTATTTAAGTTTTATGTATATTTTGTATTACTATCTATTTCTTATTCTATTCTCAGGTCAATAAAATTAAATCACTATATATTTTATTAAGTTCTTATTTCTTTTTATTGCCTTAGTTGCTTTAGAAAAACAATATTCTATAAAAATATCTCTTTTGCTTGCATCTTCGATCAGTTCGCTTGCATTCTCTACATAAAGTATAGCGTCTAGCCTTTCATGTCTCAAAACAGAGTTAATAAGACATTCGAACATGAGGTGAACGATCGTCTCTGTAGCACTTGGCTCACAGACGAGCGACGGGCTATCTTTACAACCAAATTTGTTTAGATATGCGTCGCCAGCATATTTGTTTACTATTAGTATAATTGTATGACGCATTTTAATTTGTCCAAGTTTATAGCGGTAGAGCTACGCTTCGTAATGAATGGGTCAGCTCGGCCGCGGTAGCACCACCCCCGCGCAGAATATCAGCGTGAAATAGCAGCATAATGCTGCTGCTTTTTGTCTGGTGAGTGTATGAACCTTTATTACTGGTGACGAGGCATTCCATCTCAGTCCTCAAGGGTCACAACGCATCTGCATTATGATTCCTTGTCAGGGATGAATGTTAATGTCGTGGGCCGCAGGAATCACTTGCCATCAAGTGAACTGTGTGCGAATTTGTTACTCTAAATGTAATTTTAATAAAATCACAGTCGACGAAAACTATGTGTGTTTCACAAATAGTTGATTTTGGGTTTTGGATGTGTTTCGTGTCTTCGACAATGCCAACTAGACTATCCTTCGATCCTATTGCACGTCATAGTCCGGAATAATGGACAAGGGAAGGGGAAGACGAGTGAGAGATTCTGTGTTTGCGCAAATATTTGCGTCATTATCATATATCCTGGGCAAATGACGTCATCTGCTAAATAACAAGAATACATCGCCGTTTATCGACCAGGAGGACGTCATTGTAATCTATATAAATAAAAATAAATTACTGTTCGTTGGTAAGCGTCACTCGAGAATGTTTGGACCGATATGTTTACTTTTTATGTTGAATTGTTAATAGTACGAAAGAAATGTTAAAAGTTCTTTTGTTATATTTCTTTTGGCTTTTCGTACGAACTCAAGACCGCAATTCACAAACGATAGAAATATGATCACAAACATATTTATTGTTATTTTGATCAACAACGTCTGTCGGCTTAGCTAGTGTATTTACAACTTTAAATATATATTCTTTAATTGAATTACGAATTAGGTGACATCTATCTCATGTCAATGCATTAACAACCTTAAACCGTATGTTTAATGTTAGATTTAAATTAAGCAAATGAGAACTTACGATTATGAGACGTCTATCTCTTGGTTTCATTTGTTATATCAATACACAATAACATCTTGGAAATACCTTGGGATTTTTAATACATTTCAATTAGTTTTTATATGGTAGAGTTATCTAGGTCAGATTGAGGGAGCGCTCAGAGATAAATCCACGCTGTAGCTAGTTACTAGGTGCAACATGAATGGGTCTACTCTACCGGGTAAGGTAACCACGCCCTCGCAGAATACTTATGTGGTATATTTATGCTACCGCGGGCCCAATTATAGGTTCGGAGGTATAACACACGTGCGTCTTGAATCTTTGCTGATAATTAATGTAGAGTCAGGTGAATCTGTGAACTCTTTGGTCGCCTCTAATGTTAAAATACGAGAAAAGTTCCAGTTCTGGACTATGATGCCTTATCGAGGATGTGTGTGGATGTTATGGGCCTAGGAAATTATTTATCATCACCTAATTTAGAGTGAAAAAAACCCTAACCTTGTCTGTTGCTATTATCTGTTCGGTTAGGGGGCAATCCATTTTAACACTAAAACTACCCACGATCTATCAAATAACTATTCCTAACGTGAACGGTGCACTGACTGGTCTTGAATTTTGTTATATTTCTTAGATGATTAAATAATTATTTAATATATAGATTAGATGAATAATTATTTAATAATGAAAAAATATAGTTGGAATATTAAAGAAACAATTGTATATATATTTAAAGAAAATTCCTGATGTTTAATGGCTGTACAATAACGTTGTGTTTATAAAATTTTAATGGTAACATTTTGAGTGATAAGCAAACGAATTTAGAATAATAGAATGCTTCCGATCAGGTCAATTTTGCCCTCGTTTGTCGCCCTTATTTCCTTAAAAAAAATTAATATTTTTAGCAAACTATTATTTTGCTGATTATAATAATCTAGACCTAAATGATAAAACACCGTACGTCACTCTTAATTGAGGGTACCTATTACAATAAATACGTTATCTGTGCTGATTTATATAAAGCAATATAAGTTGGAAATTAATTTGATAGTCACATTGTAACTTCTACCGTTAATCATTAAACTTTCTGTGATTATTTCGACGATTTTGAAAATTAATGTAATGTCTTCATAAATTTGAAGATATATCGTTGAAATAGTGATGTGAAAAACGATTTAGTTATACAGTTAATGTTCTGTTATTTAAAAAAAGAATGCCTTACGATCAATTACCTAAACTTAGATCTGATAATTTAATTAGTGAATACGGTTTATCTGATAGTGAAGAAGATTTAATTGATGATGTAATTACCGAGACGTTGCACGGAGGTGTTATTTACGTTTTGTATTTTTGTGTAGCTTTCATGGTTATTGTGTTTAGTTTAACGGCAATGCGACTGCTTCTGTTTTTAGGTGAGTTAACATTTTACAACAGTTTTAACTTTTTTTATATCAGCGGTACACGATGCAGCATGTTTATTGCTGCATTGTGAAAGGATCAGCTCGCACTCGGGAAGGACTACGCATATAATAAGAGAGTAAAATAGGAGCATAATGCTGCTGTTTCATGTGGTGTTTGTGGGGGTACCAGAGGATACAAGTAACGAGGAATTCCGTCTTGATCCTCAGGGTCGACCAAGCATCAGCATCGTGAATCTTCTTATTAACTATATTTTACTAAACATAAAAAGTAACTGTAAAATTAACTTGTTTGAATATCTACACAAATGAAACTATGAAAAAACTGTAGCTTTGCTTAGTATAAATTAACACACACCCTCTTACACAGACACACTTTCATTTAACATAATACACACGAAGAGGTACAGTTTTTAATACACATTTTATATTAACTTATTAAATATACTAAGGAAGAACACTCAGGTCTGAAATACAGATAAATTCTTTATTTAGTTCAGACCTAGGATGTCTACACGAGCTTAAAGAATAGGATTGTTTATGTGAAATAAAATCCTCGAATCACCTGAGGCGGTCACAACTCCGGGACGGGCATCTCCAGGCTCTAATGCAGAATGTGTTGCTCCTTGCCACCGCTCGTATAGTCCGCAGGTTTCTTTCCCTTTCGCCCTAAACCTCGACCGTTACCTCTCTCCTGTCGAGGAATTCCCGTCTGATTGGTCTTTATTTATGTATTATATTATATTGTATATATTTGTTTTATTATAAGTTTATAGTATTTAATTCTATTGATCTATACAAGATGGAGATAAAAGAAAAATAAAGATATCCCCAAAATAATAATAAATTATGTATTTCTTATATCTTATTGTTATATAGTGCATACATATTATAAGAATATTTGAGATTTAGTTGTTACCTTGATGCTTATGTACAGATAGCAGAGAATATTCTTACGTACCGTAAATTAAAAAAAAAGCAATCGTTCAGACCTTGACGGTAGGTCACCGCGCCTCTAAAAAAGCATGCATTCTTTGGATACAAAGGCTTTTGATCTTTCGCCGCGTTAAGGACCACCAAATGCTTTCTTCTCATGAAACGTTATTATATTTTCGTGATTTAATTAAGTTTATTCATACTAACAAACGAGAACACTATTGGCCTGATTTTAAATGATTCCTGCGCCCATCGTACCATCGGACATCCTTTTTAAGGAATCATAATACGTTTATTTTAAGTGGTAGAGTTACGCTGCAGTTTGTTTATGGCTGTAGCGTGAATGGGTCGGCTCGACCCGGGAAGGTGCAAGCCCTCGCCGAATACCAGCATAACGCTGTCGTTATACGCATGTTTTGTGTAGGGATTCGGGGACCCGATTATAGGTAACGAGGCATCCCATTCCCGTCAAGAGCAACTTGAAACTAAGTTTTGGAAAGATATAGATGTAACGGCGCAATTACTTACTAGCAGGTGAATTGTGTGCTCGTTTGTCACCGTTGATATTATAAAAAAAGGCTTTAGGTGCTACCTTGATTAAGATATAGATCCCTGAGCATTAATATGGATTGTCACATAACCAGTACTAAGTTCTTCAATATCTTAGCTTCGTTTAACATTGATATCTTTGAAAGTGTGCGCCCACTAACATAGCAGACCCATTCGTGCTGCACCCAGTTTAAAATATCTATAAGCTATTTTTTTTTTTTTTTAAATAAGACTAATGATATGGCAAACACAAGATCATCGTAAACACAAGGTGTGGTCAAGGTCATCTTCTTAGACAATAAAACTCAAAGTGGACACCCATTGTCATAACTGCAGACTAAAATGGAATGCCTCGCTGCGTGACTGGGTCTCCGGATCCCTCACTTCACTCACCAAACGAAACACAGCTCCGTTATGCTGCTATTCCGCGCTGGTATTTTGCAAAAGCGTATTCCTTTTCCGATCGCTCATTCGCATCTTCCAATGTTAATTTATATATGGTCTTTTGTATTTTATATACCTAATTTTTAAATTTCGTTATGTCCGTCTGTGGGGCACTTGTTTCTTTTTTTTTTAATAATTCCTTTGTTATTAAGGTTATCAGCGATTTAATGTATTTATAATTGTATTATTAACAAATTCATAATAACAAAATGTGTATTCACATTTCGTTATTACGAATTTAATTAACCTTTATAGATTATATTGTTTGTAGAATATAATCGTATCTTAATAGATAATTATGAATCAAGATATTATTCTTAGTAAGTACGATGACAAGCAGGCTGCGGAATATCGTAGAGTTGACTAAGGAAATACGGATAAGCATATAATTTCCTCAGCTTTTTATTAGTTACATTGAGAGTAACAAACGAGCACGCAGTTCATCTGATGGCAAGTGATTCTTGCAACAGATGACATCTACATTCATCCTTGACAAGGAATCATAATGCAGATGCGTTGTCACCCTTGAGGACTGAGTTGGAACGTCTCATCAACAGTAATAAAGTCTCCGGATCCCAATACTCACCAGACGAAACACAGCAACATTATGCTGCTTTTTTAAGCTGGTATTCTGTGAGGGCGTGGTCCTTCCCCGGTCGATTATCTGTTCATTATGCAGCAAGATCCTAACTGCAGCGTATCTTGATTCATTATTGATACAGCATTTGTAATGCATACTTTAACCCAAAAGGGACTGCGTCATAGTAGGAGTGTGAAGTACATTTCAGTCTTCATGGGTCATGTGCAACTCATGGGCATCTTGAATCTTGCTGAGGATGGATGTATGTTTTTATGGTTGCAATCATGACTTACCATCAGTTTTATCGTGTGCTACTTTGACAACCCTATTATTTTAAAAAAGAACTATTAAATTGACAGTTACCTAATGATTTTTTTTAATTTCAGGGCAAAAAACGCGCAATCCGCAGCAGAGACGACCTTACATGGGGACGAGGGCGCGGCCGTCTCTACCGCAGGACGACCCAACCATCTACGTCAGCCCCGCCAATTTACCCCCACCTCCTAAATACGGTGTGTACGGACCCTTATTCGCTACTACATACTACACACACTGTATGTACTACATACAATAATTGCACTTAATATGCACTTAATACTAAATATTAGCTTTTGAAGTTGCCAAATTAATTGGTTGTTTGATGTTCATGAAAGATTTATTGTTTAGAATTTCTATTCTTTGAACTATATATGAGCTTATATAAATAAAATAACCTCTTCTCTTAGATAAAGTATCCTCGGTATAAAATTGATGACAGTAAATTCATATCACATACCATAATTTACAATTTGTGCTTAATTTTCCTTCGGAATTTTCGGCTTCCCCGTTTAAAAAGCTCTAAAGGTTTATATTTTAAACAAAATCGAGTGCACAATTTACAACTCAAACTAAAACAAAACTATTACATACGGTATGATTTCGAATCTCAATATTTTAACTCGAGATTTCTTATTAACATTTCAAAGAAAAAGCTATCCATTGGAAGAAAGACTTAAACGAATTTATGTCTAAAAATTACCACAGTGTTATCTGTATAGAATTTAGATACGAAGAAAATGATTGGTTGCTATGAAGACTTCGTTTATTTTGTCATTACAAAATACAATCGCTTTTAGCTATTTTTAGCGATTTTCTAGTCCCAATTTAAACCAGAGTTTTATTTGCTTTCTGTAATCAGGTGGTTAAATAAATCGGACATCCGTTTACTGCCCCAAATGAAATATTAAATCTTTGTCTTCAAAATGTAGATATATTTAGAACTACAGGTATTATATCTTCAGATGAAACTTGTGTTTAGGTGAAAATGGGAATTACGTTAATGTTGCACCTTCAAAATGATACGTTCGTCCCGAATATGCCTCTGTCTAAATATATTGAGTGCCTATAATAAAGAAAAAACTATAACTATAGATTTTTCTACTATAGATCAAAGTTTTTTTTTTATAGAATAGGTGGCAAACCAGCAAGCAGCTCACGATGATAAGTGATTACCACCGCCATCACCAGAGGAGTCGCGAAAAATGCGTTGCCGGCCTGTATAAGTCGACTAGAATTTCTTTTTCATCTAATTTATTTGTTTTATATATCAGCTTAATACTTGTTTTTTTCCAATTCCAGAGGCTATGGCTCCACCCAGTTATGAAGAGGTGGTCGGCATACACTATCCAAATTATCAACCTACCCAAATCCAACCAATCACGCAACCCATAGCGACAGCTATGGCGCAAAACGCGAGTGCCAATGTTGGAGATGTACCAGAGACCAGGAATAATGACACTCCGTCGAACACACCACCCACGGTTCTTACGGTGACCAACGAAAGAGCTACAGTGACAGCCAGCTCATGACTTGTCAATGTTTAACTATGACAGATAACAGCAAACGTCACTTGCACGTCACAGATAAAAAATATGTACAAAAATAAAGTAAATATTGCTCGCATCCTAATGACAATGAACAAATTTGTAAAGGTTGTATTTTTATTGTCCTAGTGGTATTTACTTTAAAAACGGACTTTGGCGATATAAATAAAAATATTTAAAAATAAATAATGGAAAATATTCCAGTGTGTATGAACAAAGTGTGACGTCGCTGAACATATTAAAGCTTGAAAACGTATATTTTTACGAAACGATGGAAGAATTAGAACTAAAATTGGTCTACTACAAAATATTTAAAAAAGTAAATAGGCAAATAAAAAGTATACAATAAGAGTCTGAATTAATGTTTTCGCGCCACGACGCCTTTAAAACCTCCGTGGTAAAACTCGATCAAATCTGTAACTAGGCACTCGTAAGCTGTTTACAGATTTTTTTCAGTTATAGAATAAAAATAAATGCTTTCTCTGTCACTTGAGCACAGATAAGAAAGCGTTTAAAAAGGCGGGTAAGGGATTGTATTACTGATTTTGCTAAGAATAATTTTCAGTCTTCCTTGAGGACGCAAGACTGATGGTTATTTTAATGAAATAATTTACTTTAATTATTCTGCCATTGCATTTAATGATAGACGGATATGTATATAAAAATAAATGTAACGTTAAGTGTTTGTACATACAATGTTACCTATTTGTAAAGAATATAGTATTTTGATAATATTTATATTATACATCTTTAGTTTTAAGAACCGAGTTGTTTTATTTGGCTATTTATATATATTTTTGTGTATATATTATCCTTGCCTAAGCAATTTTTTTTTATAATATAATTTTTTTAATCTTCAATTTGAAACACCTCATTTTTCAAAGACAATTCTCACCAGTCAAGTCAGGGGAAACATTGACTAAGAATTTGAATAAGAAAAGAATTATAAATTATAACTCATTATCTACATAGCTATTCAACTATTTACCGTTTTAATTTAATATTTTCCTGGTATCTTAGGATATTACTTTACGACACTGACATTCATTCTTAATAAGGAGTAATAATGCGGATGCGTTGTCACCCTTGAGGATTGAGCTGCAATATTCCGCTACAAGATATAGAGTCACCCATCATCGCGTCTTTATAACACAAGAAACAGAACATTCAACGAACTGTTTTGCTTCTTATAACAGTAGTAGAGCTACGGGGCCGTTTGTTTCTAGCTGTAGAATGAATAGATCAGCTCGACCGAAGTGGGACCACGCAGTAACACGATACCGTCGTAAAATAGCAGAATAATGTTCATGTGTTTTTTTTGGTGAGCGCAGGGATCCGGAGACCTTTATTATTACTGGTGAGGAGGCACTCCATCTCAGTCCTCAAGGGTGACAAGGCATCCGCATTATGATTCCTTGTCAATGTTGAATGTAGATGTCATGGGCCGCAGGAATGACTTGCCAGTAGGTGAACTGTGTGCAGCTCTCAATGTAATAAGAAAACATTATTGTACCTCTACTACCCTGTAGGCAAGTGTCAGTTTTTTATGCGTCGTCACCCCTGAGGACTGCGATGTTATGCCTCGTTATCTGCGTAACTCAGTTCCCGTGCGTACGAAACACAGCAGCGCTTTGGTACTATATCATGTTGGTATTCTGTAAGGGTGTGGCTTTTTGATATACATATCTATGTTAGTCTACTGTAAAACGCTTCAACTCAATCGGGTGAACGATGCGCAAACCTTAAAGCACGAACAATTTCGTAATGTTTCGCGTCGCGCCATCTGTTGAACTTTTATTGTACCATGTAAACTTTCACGCAAGTGCCAACAAGAACTCTGAACTGAACAAACTATCAACTTAATCAGATGAATACGAAAAATATTAAAATTTAAATATTATCTATTGAATGACGCGAGAACGCATAGACGAGTGGCAATTATCCGACACGATTCGTACGTTGTCATGTACGTTGATGTACGATGTACGATGTACATGTTCATTCGATGTACACAAATGCCAACAACTTGAAACTATGAGTGGTGTACCCAAATAATGTTCTATTTCTTGTTACTATGTGTGTAATTTTTAAGAAAATAGGAGAGGGTGTGAGATTGAAACTATGAGTGGTGTAGTCAAATAACATCACTCTATGGCATTTATTATAGTTTGTATCCGAACGTAGTTATGTCACTTTGACAGATTATAATGACCTTTCTTCTGCCTTTTTCTTCGTAAAATATACATTTCCTTGGACGAATTACTAAAGAGTTTCACTAGAAACTGCTTCGGCGCCCTAAAGAATCCCTATGGCGCACAAACAGTTAAGTTAGTAAGTATCAACTCACTAGTATGAACGATGCGCGAGCGCATAGAAGACGAACACAAGAATGATTTTTTACATAATATTTATACTCGAGAGAAAACAGTTTCCAATAAAACAAATATAAAACATTTTAAATGCTTATCGACGATTCACAAGCCTTTAAAGTTTTAAACGCCAGTCTTAGACTTCGATAAAGCGGATTGAAATATCGTATAGAGAAACTGTTAGAAGTCTGAAAAGTTCGGTCTCCGTTTTCTATATAATATAATAGAAATTAGTTCACTTACAGACACAACACAGTGATACAGGGATATTTGTATTGCAGATATTTCTACTTAGACTAGTTATACCCATGTCGTATCAATAGTGTGGTCCAACTCAGCCTCATGTCGTCGTTTTAACCGTAAAGCTTATTTTCACTTTACTTACTTAATTTTTTTCGGCGCTACAACCCTTTAGGGGTCTTGGCCACTTCAACCGTGTTTTGCCATTCGTTCTGATCCTTGGCTATCCTTTTCTTCTCCAGACGGTAAACCTTCTCACGGCCCTGAGATTTTCCCAAATGCTGTCGCACCATCTCATCCCTCGTGGTCTTTTTGGTTGCGTCCACTTACTCATTGGAACTCATTTTAAACATAAAATTCGAAAGCATTTGTTTGAAGTAGCGTCAGCAGATTCACTACATCCATAATAATTATGTAAATATATTTATATATTTTCTTACTTTTAGATATGTTTGTATTTATAATATGTATATATAATTGTTTTATAGTTTATGTAAATGTATATTAATCTATTATTTTATTTAGTATTATAAATTCCAAAGATAATATATATATGTATATATAATTGTATAAGTATTTAGATGTACTGTATGTTTCTTTTTTTCTTTATTATTATTCATCTGTCCCTACCATGATTTCTCTGAACCCTCCCAAGGTTGACTGGTAGATAATGCCTTAGGCATTAAGTCCGCCTTTGTGCATATGTTAGTTGCACAAAAGTTTATAAATAAATATGTAAATTGTATCCCCTATGGATTGGATATCCTCTCAACGTGTCACGCCCACGTTAGGCGTTGTGACTTGATGAATTTGAAAATCGTTTCCTGTTTCGTCAATATATTGAGCTCGTGATTCATCCGGGGGCGGTATCCACCGTTATCTTCTCATCTAGATTTTCACTTTAGATGAAGTAATTTTTTTCCGACATTATAATCAACTTGTATAAATAAAAAAGTACATGTCATGTTAAAGTGGCTCAACGAGCTATGGAACAGGTTGTGCATGGTGTTCGTCTGAGTGATCGACACGTGGATATTCTCGGAAGAACTGACCGACATAGCTCCAAGGATCAGTAAGCTAAAATGGCAACGGAGCGGCCATTATAACAGTGGTAGAGCTACGCTGCAGTTTGTATATAGCTGCTGAATGAATGGGTCAGCTAGACCGGGGTATAATCATGCCCTCATCAGAATACCAGCGTGAAATAACAGCATAATGCTGTTGAGTTTCGTCTGGTGAGTGTAGGCATCCATCCGTAGACCTTTATTTCTGATGACGAGGCATTCCATCCCACTCCTCAAGTGTGAAAACGCATCTGCATTAATACTCCCTGTCAGGGATGAATGTAGATGTCATGGGCCGCAAGAACAACTTGCCATCAGGTGAACTGCGTGCGTGCTGAACAAAGGCGTCCCACATAGATTTCCTCAAAGCACGATCCCAAACCACCTGCTTAATTACTATGAACTACAATTTCGAATCGAACGACTCGAAAGTAATTCGGTCAATAAAACATACAACATAAAATATATTGGTTCTATACAATTTATTGCTCGATTCCAGAGCAACTAGAACAAATTAAAAATACAACATGTCGACATGAAGTCGGATCCAATATGGGCAGGCGCGCGTTAGATTTGCTGATAAGCGTATTTGATCTAGATTCTAGGGGCGTGGATTTATTACCTTATTATCTGTTTCGAAAGGTTAATGAAAAATATAATGTCGAGTTTTATAAGAAATTTCTCGTGCATATATCTACATACATATTAGTTTTATGTCGATTTATCATTACGAGAAATTAAAGTTACAGCCTATATATATAAACCCCACTACAGCGCATGGGCCTCCGCTAGAAAGGACGTTAGAGCATAATCTTTCACGTGGTTCCATTACCGATTACAGGACTATATATATCTTCGAATTTTTTTTATTGTTAGTTTTCTTAGACGATGTTTTCTTTCACCGCTGAGCACATAATAAATTAATTAATTAAATCTTTATTCTTTATTTGACACAGAAAAAAAATAATATTTTTACATGGAACCCTGACTCCCAAAATATCATAACCTGTGCATCAGGAGTCAGTATCTTCCCAATAACTCATAGATTAAATAGGAGTGGAAATGTAGTCGAAATCAGCAGTTAAAATTGTAATTGGTGCCGATGCCGATGTCACAATTTCATTGGGGCATCGGCACCGGGGATCGAACTTGCTTTGTTCGCGTATATTACATTTTTGAAATAAAACTTCTTTGGGTATTGTTATGACGGATTGTTCAGTGTCCTTAAAAAAAAAGATTTTAATTAAAAAACATTGTTTATTATAAAATTATAATGATTTATTTAACTTTTATATACACAAAAGCATTTATATAAGGGAACTAATATAGGAAAGGTATGTACGAAGGCGCAGCTTTGTGCATACGACCGAAATCTCTTCCAGCAGGTCTGGTGTTGGACATATCGGGAAAAATAAACATAGTGCAGTATATTTTTTTATTTTCTTTTTTTTCATTATTTACAAACGTGCATAAATTTATTAATTAATACATAAATAATAATACATATAATATATAATGTAAACCTAAATAATAAATACGATTATTTAGGAATCTCGGTAAACATGTGTTGCGGATATGGATTGCGACTGAACCGTATGTCTGTCTATTGAGTTATCTTTTCTTATGGGAATTGGATATATTTCAGAGAAATCTAACAGAATATACTATTAGGGAAATTGTCAGCGATTTGACATGATATAACAGTACGATGAGGGAAAAATATCAAGGTCGAATTTGAGTGATGCGTTTCTATACCATGAAGCGTGAAAGAGCTGTCTTCCAGCAATTCGAGACGACGCCTAAAGAGTAGGAGTATCGAGAAAGACGCTTAAGAACCGATGCCAGCACTGGATGGCATATATCGTCAACACAATTTGAATGATTCCATCAAACCTTGGCTTGAATGGTCTTTTACGTCAAGACAGAGGCATCGAGCACAGTTATCATCTCTAAAGTAAACATATACAACAACAAAAGATATCGACTACTCGGTGAGAAAAATTAAATTAACAAATGAAACGTCGCATGGTGACCGTTACTTAAATTTCACCCTCCCATGGAGGTAAACATATACAAGTAAAATACACTGTCAAATTAATCATTACTAATAAGGTTTAATGCCATAGACGTGGTACAGGACGTTTAAGGCTGATTAATGTATAATTCAGTGCTAAATACGGCCAAATCGGTCGAGCGCAAGCCTTTTGCGTTACTAGTGACGTCTTTAGGTATTGACGTTAAAAGTGTCTGTAATGGAGTCGTAGGAATTTGTTGTTGCCATAGACATAAATTAAATATAGAATAGAAAAGGTATTGATATAATTGAGTGTAAGTAAAATACAAATAAAGTCACCAACTTAATTGTTCACATGGCCAATATCAGAGGAGTTTCTTGCGCCACTTCTTCTCCAGCGCCCACGCATTCCGAAGTGGTCGTACAGATAGCCAATAATAATAATAGAAATATTAATGTAGATAATTCTAAGTCAGAAGCAACTGACCGAGCCGAGGTTCGGCCCTCTCGGGCACCCTCGAGTCTGATGCTCTCGCGGAACAGGGTAACGGTCTAAGCCGAGGCTCCCTCTTGGGAGCCCTTGTGCTGGTTACCTTCTAATAGAGGTCTCGACTGAGCGGCTTATGCCGTGCTCGGTGACTTCTCAACCCGGCGAAACTAAAAAAGCCCTAGGGCTAACAGAGGCCATCATTCCAAAAAAAAAAAGTTGGCCAATATTAGAACTAAAGCCGCCATCTTGAAATGTGATTCCGCTGTCTGGATTTTGATAAATAAGACCAGATACTCATTGTTTTTCTACGTACCGTACGTATTAATTGGACCCATTGAATGAAGCAATGTATCCAGTCTTCAGTAGATACCTCTTCAATGGCTTCGTCTAATGCATTCACTGCATTCTCTCATATGCAATCTTAAGCAATTGTTTACGTACCAACCTGCAGTCCTTTGGAGTCTCTCGACACTTCTCTCGACTTCAAAAGTGCAGACCCATTTTACGGTCTAGCTTTTTCTTACCAGTTCAAAGCAGTACACCTGAGTTTTCGTCACCTGTCTCGATATTATAGACAGGTAATTACTGTCCTATATTAAACTTTTTTTTTCATTTAACACACAGACATTTCTGGTCTTCCGTTAAATCATGAATGCCGTTAATCTGTTTTACGTGATAGAGCAACGCCTCAGTTGCACTGATAGGTCTGATAAGAACCACTGTTTAAAATAAGTGTGCGATTCGAAGCACTGCCCTGCTGTGTTTTTAATGGTGGAAGTAGGAAATCTTGTTACTGGTGACGAGGCCGCCCATATTATTCCGCAGGAGTAGCAACAACATGTCCGCGTAATGTTTTTTTTTATGAGAATGAATTTAGGTGACATGTGTTGCAGAAATACCCGTAATACTATATTTTTTTAAATAAATCATCTCAGCCTATTACATCTTTATAATCCACTGCTTGTGGCTTGGTTATCCACGGTGAAGAGAAAAGGAACCCACATACGCCTTATGGCGTTGGACGGCCACGGGTAGCTGAAGTACATGGACAAGTTGAGCTAACCTTGGATGCCTACTGCGATTTAGTTGTGGCGTTTCGAGATGCAGCTGTCCGTGCTGAAGGCAAAGTATGATAGATGGCAAATTAGTAGCTCAGATCAGCTCAGAGCCTTGGGGAGCTGTAGCATTGGCGTTTCTGTGTGCTCACTTTACTGCCCTCAAGAGTGCGGACTCGGAAGGGTCAGCCTACATGATGAGTGGCGTGTAGGAACAGAGCTTGCTTGCAGAGGAGTTGTTAGGAGGGCCCCTGAATCAGTTATCAGAGCCGGTCGTTGTTTATACGACTATAAAAAGACCTGACGCTTATCGTATAAACTGTTTATTACAAATTAAAGAAAGAAACCTAAATAACTGAAAAAAAAAATACTTTCATCTATTTTAATGTTATTTACAAAAGAGTACTTTGATGTTTATTTAAAAATATCTGTTTGTTCTCTTCTCAAGAGATGAACGAGGTTTTATATCATTACATTGGGATCATGATTGTTTATATAAAGATTTATTTCATACTTTTATAGCATGGAGATTTGATGTCTTTATTTTAGATTTATTTGTTTTATTACGTATATAAATGTTTGTGACAAATATTCAAAGAGCGTAAACACTACAACGACCTCGTGGATTAAGTGTGGCTGATACTGGTTAATCCTGGGTTGAATTTTCACCCGAAAACCAATGTAAATTATTCACATTTGTATTAGGAGTTTGAACATATTTGCATGTGATACATTAAGAGATTTCAACCGTGCTTAATTTAACTTGCTGCTATATGACAATTGCCGCCCATGATATCTACATTATTTATGAACTAACTTTCAAGATGCTGAAATGGATTTTTTATCTGTAATTGTATTCTCGAATACCTCCACTCACCAAAGGAAACACAGCTGTGTTTAGCTGCTTTTTACATTGGTATTCTGTGTGGTCGTCACCGGTTCAATTTACCTGAAACTAGCAGTCCTAACAATGTAATTTCACGTTACTATTCGAGCAGGGCCCCGAATAAGTTGTCCTATTTGTGCTACAATAAGTTCACAACTTCAACACGAAACTAGCATGTAATTCTTTGAGATACTATTTCGATTTCTTAAAGGTTTAACGTGCACGCATTAACTTGAATGAAGTCTGTATGTTGCTAGATTACAAAACTTTAAACAGTTTTATTAAACAAGATCTACATCGACAATTAATATCAGTGTCAATTCATGACAGTCTAGTATATTTACTACAGTTAATAGCGTTCTAGATCGGGAATAGGTTTACCACCTGCACTTATGTCACTTGTTACTAGGGTTGCCACCGTTATATATATATATAAAAAACAAATAATAATAATTCTTTATTTCTCACCACAAACGTTAATTAAATGACGAGTAATGGTATGGTAAAAAATATTTTTTACCATACCTTTACTACACATTTAACTTTATATTTAAAAGTGTTTGTGAGAGCTGGAGCTTGTGCTACGTTTTCATCTGTATCACACCAGGCCCGCATCATATCTACCAGCACGAACATATTATGAGGAAACATTACTGGTAAAAAGATGGTACTAAAGTAAAATAGAAAAAAATATAATATTAACCTCGTGTTTCCACTTAATAATTAGAAATTTAAGCACTAAGTTGGATTAGAGCTTCAGTTTCGTCATAATTTAGTTTTTGTAGCCACGCATTCGTTACTTTTATATATATATACAAAATAAAAGGACCTATATACGGACTATATCTAAAGGAATCTCTGTCGGCAAACTTGACAAAGAAGAAACGTATATTTTTAAAATAATGTGTAGGTTTAAATTAATTTTGCCTATCGTTATGAAAATACGTATCTAACGGATTAATTTACTTGGAAGTTATACAATATCTACAGTTACAAAATGGCTTAACAGGTTTTAAGACAACAAGATGGTTTCCATTTTATTTTTTTAATAATATTGGTGGCAAAAGTAAAATTCTTCATTAAGGCAATAGATGCAGTTGTTTGTGAAATGTAAATTCTTGCGATTAATAAATTATAAATGCTTTAACACGTACATGTCTTACGAACTATTACTTAATAGTAATGACATAATAGCTACAAAGTCCTTCCGAAGAAACATTGTAGAATCACTAATAATGAACGAGTAACTATTCAACACTCGATGTCTAGTTTAAATTATAATTTTAAAACTGTAATATATGGTAAACGGTGCTGATGGCACAGTTAGTAAAATAATTTTACATCTATAACTTTAATTGTATTGTGTCATTGCTTGTTTATCAATTCGAATTAAGAGAAAATATATATATATATATATATATATATATATATATATATATATAACCGATTACTAAGCAAAACCATCCTCCCTAAAGAGGGTGTTTACATTGTAATACTTCACGTGCCTTCATCATCAGCTCAACTGAAAGAACCACGCCCTAACAGAATATCTCCGTTAAGTGGCAGCATAATGCGGGAATGTTGGAAACTCCGATGGAGACGAGGCATTACACCTTGTTTCTCAATGAAGACACCGCACCGGCATCACGGCATATCAATGCGGGTGACATCCGCAGGCAGGAATCACTTACTGCTTCTTATTAGATGGTGTGAAGAAATATAAGGCGCTGGTTACTATAGAAACTGTATCCACACTTCGGTTTTGAGTATGTTTGCTTGTAGTCTTAAGATATGTACTTCGTCGGCGGCAAAAATGGTGATAACTCATTGTGTCAAAAGGTTTTAACAATAGGTCGTTGTCCCCGACCATAGACAACACCTTTATGTTGTTACGGTTGTTGGAAAATAGAAATAGGTCGTCCCTAAACTTAATAATAAATCGACTATTTATTTATCTTAACTTAAATTGAAGATGTAGGGGATTGTGACAGCAAATAAAAATTATTTACCTATATCTGTCGCTAAAAACAATAAAAAAAACAAAAAATTTTTTGTATATAACAATTTCTATGTCTAAATTAAATCTATTCTTTAAAAAGTTGGCAGCCCTACGTGTGCCATTTAAACTAATGGCGATACATTTTGAAGGTTGGTAACACATGCTAGGGCTACATTAGAGTGGTGAGCGTGTAGGAAGTAAGTCAAGACTAATAAAAAAGGTACGTGTACTGAGGGTATATATATATTCATCTTCTATATATTCATCATTAAAAAAAAAACATTTCTAATATTGTATTTAATTACAATTCTAATGGAATTAAAGTAACAAACACACAACAGGTCGATATTAGCCTACAAAGTGTTGGAATCTTTGCTTTGTATTCTTATGGTTTAGGAAACTTATCTTAGCTAAGCTACGAAATTCTATTGATTCATTGTGATTGACTATTGCTTCTTAGTAGTTAGTACTATAGAGATTTATCCATTAGGCTCGTTACGTATTTTATTTTATAGCAAATTCTTTCGTTGTTTTCTATATCTAATTTCTAGTTGTTTTAGTTCAAATTTGTACTTCGCAGAAATGGTTCGTACGAATAGGACTTACTTAATTAGTTAAGAATTAGCGAACAAGAAACAGGAACCTTAAAAATATGAGGGAGAGAATGTCTCAATACTCTCAGCTTTCTTCGGAGGAGAACTGGAAAATACCACAACTAGCTTCTGTGTTTGGGTCTTCTAGAAATCAGAGCCAAATTGATGCAGAAAAAGAAAATATATATACTGAACGTTGTTTATCTTTGCCTTACAATTTGCTTGCCGCGTCGTATCTAATCGAATATAATAATCGAACCCTATTCTCGGCCGAGGAACCGAACAATATTTGTAAATAACAAATTGTTGGTATTCGGCTTTGCGTGTAATGTTTGTACAACCCGTGTTCCTGACACTGCATCGAATCTTCCGTCGATCTTATTTCATTTGCATAAAATCAAAATATCACCGTGGTTCTTTCAATAGGAATATGGATATTTCCTCTAACCGAAGCTATACCTATGATATATAATTACACCTCGCAGGTAACACGAGGAGTCGGGGGAAAAAAAGCACCGTTTTTCCTATCTTACCAAAATTCTCGAAGTAATAAACGTTGGTGCATGAAAAATAGCAGCAGGGTCTAATAATTCAACCATATATATATATCTATACGATATACCCTTCGTAAAAAAGTAACTTTTTTAGTGGTAGTGCTACGCTGCAGTTTCTTTCTAGCTCCAGAATGAATGGATCAGCTCGACCGAGGCAGGACCACGCCCTCACAGAATATTAGCGTAAAATAGCAGTATAATGTTGCTGTGTTTCGTCTGTTGAGTGTAGGGATCCGGAGAACTTTATTACTGGTGACTAGGCATTCCATCTCATTCCTCAAGGGTGACAACGTATCTGCATTATCATTATATCAAGGATGAATGTAGAATTCATGGGTCACAGGTATCACTTGCCATCAGGTGAACTGTGAGCTCGTTTGTTGCTCACAATAAAATAATAAAAAAAGAAATTTGTAAAAGTGTATCTTGGCTTGGACAAGACCTAGCGTGACTAGTCGAACGCGGTTTGAATTTTTGTAGAAACATGTTTCTGTTTCTGTTAGAACTACAATGTTGCAGTTGATAACGCTGTTGGATACAGTCGACGCAAGGGGAAAGCGAATTAGTAATATATTTTAATTCTAAGTTAATATTCACGGTTTCTAGACACCATGACGTGACGGTCATATTAATGTGGCATACCGTTGTTGTCAACAAGCTGCAACACGAAAAGGTTGGCTTGATTGGGATTCAAAATCCGATGATTGTAAGAGCAGCCACTTACAATCCCATAACAAGTCACAACTTTACCCGCTTCCGAAGGAGACCGAGGCACGCCCTTCATGACCCCGACGACGCGACCACCAGGCCCTCTATAAAACACCACACATACACTGCGTCCTCATACCGTCCCCGACGAAGGCGAGGGCGTCGCAGACAACAAAACTAATCGCGATACCGCCATGTCACAGGCCGCTTCTCGCCAGTCTATATAAATAGAAGAGTCGCTGGAGTTTCTTGCGCCACTTCTTCTCCAGCACCCACGCCATTCGCCCATTCGGAAGTGGTGGTACAGATAGTCAATAATAACAGTGATATTAATTTAGATGCTCCATAGTCAGGAGCAACTGAGCGAGCCGAGGTTCTGCCTCCAGTCAGTCGCTCTCGCGAAACAGGGTAACGGTCCAAGCCGAGGCTTGTGCTGGTTACTCACTAATAGAGGTCTAGACTGAGCGCCATTAGCGCTCGGTCACCTCTCAACCCGGTGAAACTGTAAAAGCCCACGGGCTAACAGCGGCCATCAGCCGGAAAAAAAAATCGACTGGGACATGATCCCACTCTCAGAATAGTCAGTGTAAAATAGTAGTTTATTAACCATAAACTACAGTATAGTGTAGTGTAATGGCGTCCGTATTACTGGTGCGATGACATATCATCTTAGTGATATCGTAATCGTATCATAATTACTTCTCGCTGATGAATGTGGTTGTATTTTGCTTCAGAAATCGTTTACCGGTCAATTATGTGCTCGATTATCACGTCTAACGTTATTAAAAAGAAACTTCCTATCACCTGAGATATGTACGGTACCTGTTAGCCTTATTTCTATTAAATAAATAATACCTGTTCATTTATGTTAATTAAGAGGAAGTATTTGAAAACTTATTCTCGATATGAGAATTTAGGTCGACGCCAATGAATTGCTTGTAAAGCATTATGTACACGTAAAACTCCTTGAAGAAAACGTATCAGATATCACACTTCACTGTTAATAGTTTAATATCTTTACCCACAACCTTGGGCTACGTATATGAGAGAGTAGGAGAAAATGTATAATGCTCTCTTTTTATATGATAAGTTTCTACCAATTGTTTATTCTTGTTAATATGTTTATTAGTGGCCTAAAAATCTGTCATCCAGTACCCTGGCTGGTATTGAGAGAGTATCACGTGGCTTTTGTTAGGGCTAAACTTGTATTAGCACGAATATTTCTACTTGAAAATAGTAGATTCTCGTCAGGTAATAAAAAGAAACTTTTTCGGGCTGATGGCCGCTGTTAGCCCGAGGGCTTTTACCGTTTCACCGGGTTGAGGTGACCGAGCGCTTATGGCGCTCAGTTGAGACCTCTATATATGGGTAACGGCTCAGTCAGTTGCTTTTGACAGAGGATTAGCTAAATTAATATCGCCATTATTATTAACTACCTATACCACCACTTCGGAATGCGTGGGCGCTGGAGAAGAAGTGGCGCAAGAAACTCCAGCGATGCTTCTATCTGCATGGACTGGAGAGAACCGACCAGTGACATGGCGGAATTGCGAATAGCTTTGTTTGCTTAAGTAAAGTGACCTGTCAGAAAAAATTAATTTCTATTTGACTACAAATATTTTATATTTGGATATTTATTGCATGTTTGTATGTATAAATATTTATATATAACATATAAATATATTGTTTCATATAACACTACTAAGTTTATTAATGCCTTTATTTTTATTTCTACTTTATTCCTGACGCTTCTCATCACATTCAGGATTGATAGGTAGATAATGCTTATTGCGCCTTACTATCGTTCTATAATTTAAAAAGATTTTAAAGTGGTAGAGGCACGTTGTAGTTGCGATCTATCTGCTGTATGAATGTATCTGTTGGACCGGGGAAAGAAATTTTTGGATTCTATATTATATATATTCTTCTAGGCAAAAGGGGTTGAGTAAACTTTTTTTAGAAATGATATCGTAAAGGAACAATAAATATTTAGCTTAAATAGAGAATTCAATTTAAAAATATTTACAAAATATTTAAAACCAATTTTATTGAACAAAACCTAGCATCAATAGCCTAATGGTTTATGATGCGGTCTGTGAAACCGAAGGTCATTGATTGAAAACCGCCATTCGACCATTGTCATGCACCATTTCCAAAGACAAGTATTTTAAGCTTATTCGGAGTGAGATGGAATGCCTCGTCACCAGTAATAAAGATCACCGGATCCATACACTCGCCAGACGAAACACAGCAGCATTATGCTGCTATTGAACTCAGGTATACTTTGAGGGCGTGGTCTTTCCCGGTCTAACTGACCCATTCCTTCTGCAGCTAGAAACAAACTGCAATGCAGCACTACCACTGTTATATATGATATAGAACTCAACATCTGAATTCTTTGTTGGTAACACTATTAAAAAATCACCTTCATAGTGTATTTTTAGCCTTAGTAACGCTTGCGATTGTTATGAATTACTTTACAATTAGAACTATTTTACATGGCTAACTCTTGAAGAGACATATAGAACTGTCCTACCTACAGTGGCTATAGTGCTATCTAGTGAGCCTAATCAAGGCCCCCTTATTATCAGAGGACGTGTATTTCAGAATTTGACATCGGTTCTTATACCTGAGGATAAAGGACTCTACACTCACCAGACGAAATACTGCAAAGTATCTCTACCAATCCTTACTTAGAGACCTTCTAAATACTACACCTTTCTTAAAGGCCGTCAGCAAAAAAAACTGTGTGCTCGGTTGTCAATTTTATTAAGAAATATATGTATATATTGATTATAAAAATTCGCGTACAAAGTTATCGTAACTATTACGTTATTGAGTCGTGACGCTGTAATTTATCTCCGTAGTTTGTACATCACATAAACCGTGGAAAACCTTCACGGTTTGTCTAAATTCGCTACTCGATATATCATCTGTCACGATAAGTCACACCGCTCTCTGCGGAATATTATTACGTCCATTATACCAAAGTTTTAGGATTGACATACAAAAAATCCGAATGTTACAGCGCTTAAAAATAGCGCTCTTTTAGAAAACACCACAACTTAAACACCACAACAAAAACAACTTTTGATTTTGTTTTATTAACACTAACTTTAAGCCATACAAAGACGATAACTATCCGAGAAGAGAGGTCTCGTACCTTCTTGAGAGGGGATTCCCCCATCAGATCGTATTCGCCCTACTCTGTCGTCGTTGTCGGTCCTCGTCCACAGGGCTCGGGGTAGCAGCGGAGTTGCAACCCTCACCGTGCCAGCAGCGTCGTCGAACCCCTTACTCGAGGTCCGTCTGCTTGCGAGTCTGCTCCGGTGAAGCTGTAGAGACGTTTAGGTCCGACAGCAACACACATACACAAAAAAAAACATATATAAGGTTAAATTTCCATATCCAATCAATAAGTATATTTGAAGTTTGACGATCACCTTTCGACATCTATTTTGTTTTTCAATATACAATACATAAAATACATCTGAAATATTACGGATGCAAAAATAACATTATTTTTCTACCAAAACTGTATAATGGCTCCATTATAAATCTTTACTATGTGTTAATCCACCACAAACCTTATGAATTACGTGCAGTATGGTTAGGTACTTGATACTATTTACCAGTAAATATTTCTTAAAATAAAACCTTCCATTAAACTTAAAACAATAACCTTTTAAGTATTTATCAGTTCCAGCATAAATGGGTCACCACGCCGTCACAGAATTTCAGGGTAAAATAACAGTATAACGCTGTTGTGTTTTGTTTGGTTAGTATAGAGATCCAAAGACCAGACATTCGATCTTAGTCCTTAAATTTGATAACGCATCTTATTATGATTCCTTATCCCGGATGAATGTGGGGTTGTATTGAACATCTTTGTCACCTTATATACAATAAAAAAAGGATTCGAATTTTTTATGGGCAAAGGAATTATAAAGACTGAGCCACTATTAAAAAAAAGGGGTAATTGCCAACTATGTATCAGATATCAGTTAATATGACGCACTGGTATGGTGCGCACGCGACGTCCTTTGCCAGAACGAGTTATCGAAAATTGCCAGCAAAAAAGCAAAGGTTATCTTTAATTCATTGTGCTGTAAAAACGAGGCTGTATGTGATTGTTTTTTTTTTTTCTTAATTCAGTGCTGTAGAGATAATTGTTAACATTGTGTCTGGTTTAAGTGATCTTGAACGATAGTTGAAGGATTTCACTTCAACTGTAAGTTATGACTTATTTATTAAGTTATCAGTAAAACTGTATTTTTGGATATAAATACGTTTAAAATAAAAATAGGTTCAAGGTATCGCTTCCTTGTATCGGAGACGAAAATATCTTTTTTTATAGTGATAACGGTGATAAACGGACAGACAGTTCTCATTATAGCAAATTACTCAAGCGGCCCATAAGAGCCACATTCATCCTTGATAAGGAATTATTATGCAGATGCGTTATCATCCATAGGACTAAGATAACCTAACCATAACGGTCTCAGGATCCACACACTCACCAGACGCAACACAGTTTACGTTTATTTTATGAATGTTAAACATTACTAAGACGCCCCGCATTTTTGATAGATCCTTTCTTTTTCTTTTCTTTTTAAAGCCACGCTAACATTTGGTCGGTACTACCCGGGACAGTATCACGCTCCGACAGGATTATAACGATCCCGTTTTTTATATATTGAATAGGCAGCAACCGAGCATGCAGCCAATCTGATGGTAAGTGATTACCGCCGCCCATGGACATCCGCAACACCAAATCAGATCATCGCAGATGCGCTGTCGGCCTTTATGAAAGGCGTAAGCTGTTCTTTCTTGAAGGTCTCTAAGTGCTATCGGTTCGGAAATATCGCTGGCGACAGCTAAATCAGCTGCACAGAGTGCTAGTTGTGCGTGGCAGATAATGTCATGCAAAGCGCACAGCGGTGGATTGCCAACCATCGAGATGATAAGAATGTAATTTTGAATTCTGTCTTGATGTACGATGTTTAAACATGAATAGCATAACACTGCTCTGTAACGGAATTATCTCTTAGTCCTCTGGGACAGAGGACAAGAGGTAATTCCGTTAATAACACCTCTCCTTGCATTCTTCTCTAATCTTGCATTGTGTTAAGAATACAGGTGTTTATCGAAGCTTCAATAGGCTAAGTGTTTAGGGTACGGTCTGCTAAACTTAAGGGAGTTGGTTCGAATTCGTCTATTGTCGTGAGCACACCTAGAATAAGCATTGAAGCTTAGTTGGGAGTGTTTAACCGGAATATTAATGATATTCATAGCACTTGTAGCAACCTAAAAATATGAACAATGTCTGTGATGTTAAGTCGGCCATAGTTAAAAAATATATTTGCTTAAAGAACTTAATTATGAAAGGAGAGCACATTTTTTTAATCTATTAATTGTACGGTCGCGGTAAGAAAATGTACGTCACCTTAAAGTCGACATTTGCTGGCACTAGGGCAATTCCGTCATGCCAACGTTTAAATTCAAAGGAAATAGAATATCGCAATTAAAAAGGTTTGATGTTGATATGAAACTAGATTATAAATAAAGTGTGTATACTATTTTGAGTCTTGTTATCATACAGAGTAAGTATCATTTTATACGCAGTTGTCTGATTAGTGCTTTAGTTTCAATAGGTACATACGTACCGTTGTTGATAAAGGAATTAATTTGAAAACTGACGAAGGTTTTCGTACCCCGACTGTAAATAGAGAACAAAAAATATATTATCTATGTACAGTAATTAATAAATTTATGTATATATATATATCAATTTATATATATATATATATATATATATATATATATATATATATATATATATATATATATATACAGAATAAAAGGACCTATATACGGACTATATCTAAAGGAATCTGTGCCGGCAGACTTTAGTCAGAAGTAAGGTATTTTTAAAAAATGTGTAGGTTTAAATTAATTTTGCCTATAGTTATGCAAATACGTATGTTTTTGATTTTAAGTCTTGGTAGCTCAGTGTCGATGTATCATCAGAATCTATCTCCGACCTTATTGCTCATGCATTACAATGGACAAGGTAAAGGGACTGGTACCCAACGATTGCAACACTGTAATATAACTCGTGCAGGAGATCGTATCTGATAATAACTAGAGGAAATCATCGCGCCGACATCGCTTAGGGAGATCAATACAGCGCATAGTTTTGTGCACCTTTTGTGCGCTCTTTTTAGTTGAGGCTTCGGACACTCATATCTTGACTTGTGTACATCGGAGACAAGGCTATGTACACACACACAAACAAAAAGCGTATTTCATTTTTTTAATTTAAATTGAGAGTTACATACTAGCACGCAGTTCACTTGATGGCAAGTGATTCCTGCGGCCCATGACATCTACATTCATCATTGACAAGGAATCATAATGCAGATGCGTTGTCACCCTTGACGACTGAGATGGAATGCCTCGTCACCAGTAATAAAGGTCTCCGGATCTCTGCACTCACCAGATGACACACAGCCACATTATGCTGCTATTTTACGTTGGTATTCTGTCGGGGCGTGGTACTACTCCGGTCGAGCTGACCCATTGATTGTGCAATTAGAAACAAATTGCAGTGTATTTTTATAGCTTATAAAAATAAACAGAAATACAAATTTCAAAGCTATTAATAACTATATAAGGAACTAAATATTTATTAACATTCTGTGAAATATTTGTAAAAATTATTCGTTTCAAGTTTGGATATCGATCAAAAATTTACTCTACGTGTAAAGTTAAGAGTTTACCTTTAAATAACATTGCCGTTCAAAGGATATTAATGCGGTGAATCCATTAAACGGAAAGCGTAAAGACAGTGAAAGTGTTACTATAATTGTGTCCACGTGAGAGTCGTGGTAGCTGTGTTCGGACCATAATTTACAATTATACAGTACATGAGCCAGCTCGGTACGATCCCCGATGCCGGCATCAATTAAACTGTTAAATGCAATTTTAATTACTAATTTAAGATGTGCTCGCCGTTGAAGGAAAGATTCGAGGATCTATCATGATAAGTTGAGAAATACATGCACAATCCACTTGATTATCGGTCACTTATTTTAAATTTTAAAAGATTTAAATAGTTAATTTAATACTTTATTGTTTTGAATCAGAGACCGAACATCATTTGTAATGTCAAAATTATCTACAAATTAAACCCTGAGACATTATCATATATATATATATATATATATATATATGATAATGTCTTCGCTAGTCGATTTCGAACTCGTCGATACCTTTCTCATCTTATCATCACCTAGAACAATTACACTTAGTTGGTTAACGGAATGTTACTAATGAACAGCAATAGCTGTTAAAAAAACGCCGTCCGTCAAACAACGTTTATTGGTGACATTGGAATCTAACACGTGACAATGTTCGCCGGCCACGGTCATCCATCACATGATCAGGAAAGGACATTAATTAAGATCGAAACATTCGTGGACGTAGACATCTTTAAAGTAAAGCGGTAGCAATTTAAAATTCTTACGCAGTTGTCAGTTTTAGAATTAGGAAATGATTTTGTTGCCATCTAAAAAAAAAATACGTCCTATACATAAATTGTTCTATATCTTTTTTGTTATCACCAGATGACACCACGCGTGATATATTTTAGTATTCGCGGAACTTAAGGTCGTATGATTGAATCCGCCATTCCACAATTGTCGTGAACCATCTGCTAGCACAAGCATTTTTAGCTTAGTTGGAGTGGTTAACCGGAATGTTAGTAACGGTTTAATGCACTGCTAGCATACCAAAGAGGATGGCTTTTTTCTTTTTTTAAAAAAATAACTACCAAAGATGGTGGCATAAATCATTTAAAATCTTTACCAAAAACTAACTTTTGTATAAAATTTTATAACAAATATAATAAAATATTTTTTTATTAATGTGCCAATATGCTAATAAGAATTAAATAAATTTAATTGTTATCTTTTTTTAGTTATTATTCAATTTAATGTAAATGTTTTTTTTATTACAAGGACTGTAAACCTTTTAAATTTCTGACACAAAGAAATCTGTTTTTGATGTCAAAAGTTAAACACCATCAGGTTTTAAATATTATGTTTTGAAAACCGTATGGTATGATGGTTCGAAAATATGACTGCTTCGTCGCGGGTATTGTATTCGATTGCCACTAGAGGAACAAAATTAGTGCATCACAAATTGCTACTTTTCGAGTCGGGTACGTTCTGTATCCCGGTTAAGGTTTAGGTTAAGTTTAGGATAGGTTTAGGTTAGGTTTAGGTTAGGTTAGGTTTAGGTTAGGTTTAGGTTAGGTTTAAGTTAGGTTTAGGACATGTTTAGGTTAGGTATAGTTTAGGTTTAGGGTAGGTTAAGGTTAGGTTTAGGTTAGGTTTTAGTTAGATTTAGGTTAGGTTTAGGGTAGGTTAAGGTTAGGTTTAGGTTAGGTTTTAGTTAGATTTAGGTTAGGTTTAGGTCATGTTTAGGTTAGGTATAGTTTAGGTTTAGGGTAGGTTAAGGTTAGGTTAGGTTTAGGTTAGGTTTAGGTTAGGTTTAGGTTAGGTTTAGGTTAGGTTTAAGTTAGGTTTAGGTTAGGTCTAGGTTAGGTTTAGGTTAGGTTTAGGTAAGGTTTAGGTAATCACTTGATGGTGAGCTGCTTGCTCGTTTGCAAAATATCGTCGTAGTTAAAATTGATCAGGAGGATCATTATTAATTTTGTTTCGGTCTACGTAGAAATTGTGTGTTTCGTTTAGTGAGTGTAGGCATCCGGAGAACTTTATGACTAGTGACGAGGCATTCCATCTCAGTCCTCAAGGGTAACAATGCATCTTGCATTATGATTCCGTTTTAGGAATGAATGCAGATGTCATGAGCTGCAGGAATCAGTTGCTATTTGAACAGGTAAACTGTGTGCTCGTTTGTTACGCTCAATGTAATAAAAAATAACTCACCATATCTTGAGTTTTTGACGTTTTTTTTTGGCATCGTCTTTATATGTGTATTTATTAAGAAAACGTTGGTTCACTAAAAACTATATATTTCATTGAGACAGTTAAGCGTTCAGTCGTTGTGACTTCAATCTTGGCCTTTTTCTTCTGAACTTTTCAAGCTCATAGAACAACAATAAGCACAGTCATGTGCATAAATGTGTTGTAGATATTAAAATTGTCTACGCATCTACTACGATGGATATATTGTGGATGGGTATGGATTTTATGAGCAAACTATTTATCTATAAGTTGATAACTTTCATATTACAATTAAAGTTGTAATATAAATTAGTTTTTTTTATGTATCTATTTAATCTCTAATCTATTATAAGCACCTTTAGCCAAGTGTTAGTACGGACTTAATGCTTTTTGGTGAAAACCTAATGATAAAAGGACCTATAATATAATATTACTTTGTACCGTTCCTGTATACATATTTTTTTATATTATTTTATTGACATTTCGTATTAAGTCTATTTCGTAACCTACATGCGTAGGTCAAAAGAAATTGTACAACAAATATGGACATTTCTTCTGAAATATATTAAACTATATAAATATGCTTCATATTTCAACCTTATCCGGTAGTTTGGTCTTCAATGAAAGAATTTTCAGTATCAGTAGTTTTAGAGGAATAAGCGACTGACATACCAAGTTTTTGTTTCTTACTTTTTTTTTTATAAAATAGAATATTAGAAATGCCATTAACATTACTAATATTCCAGTTAACCACTCCAACTAAGCTGTAAATGCTTGTGCTAGGAGATGGCACACGACAATGGTCGACTGGTGGATTCGAAGCTACCACTTTTAATTTCGCAGATCATACCATAAACCATTAGGCTATTGATGACTCAAAAGATTAGTAGGTGTACTATTTGTGTACACGACTGTACCAAAACTGTAATTACAAACAATACCAACAATGTCCCACTAACCTACAATGTTATTTTGTTTCTTTTAAACTGTTCGTCATAACTGTACTTTTATAAAGTTCATTGTGACGAAAATGTCCAATGGTTTAAGTGTTAATTCATATATATGTACAAAGAACAATGCTTACAGTTATTAACATAACTAACGTTTCAGTAAACAATATTCGAATGACGAATACCAACCCTAAGTTTTGCAGACCGTACCCTAAACTAGGCTATTGATGCTTCAAACTAAAATAGTCGTAATAAATTTATAGAGTATTTCACTGCAGATTGGCGAATTTCACATGTCTTGGAATTTTTATAAAATTATTTCTGAGACGTGCAGGTTTCTTCGCGACGTGTTCCTCCGGCGCTGAACACGTATTAAATCGGCACTTAAAATTGCAACTAACAATTTTATTGGTGCCCGCATCAGGAATCGAACTCGGTTATATCGCGTTAAAAGCCTTCGAGCTAACAGCGGCCATCAGCCCGAAAGAAAAGTGTTTTTTTACAGTGGTAGAGCTACACTGCAGTTTGTTTCTAGCTGCAGAATTAATGGGTCACCTCGATCGGGGAATGATCACACACTCACAGAATAACAGTTTGAAACAGCATTACGCTGGTGAGTGCAGGGATCAGGAGACTTTTATTACTGGTGACGAGGCATTCCATGTCAGTCATCAAGGATGAGTCAACGCATCTGCATTATGATTCCTTGTCAAGGATGAATGTAGATGTCATGGGCCGCAGGAGTCACTTGCCGTCAGGTGAACTGTGTGCGAGTTTGTCACACTCAATATAATAAAAAAAAGTTTATACTTAACTTTTATGATAATAAATAGTATAGACAAGTTAACTTGCAACAACGTGACATTGTTTAAGAAATTATTACTTGAAATTTTAATACTATGTTCTGTTGATGATTTTTTAAATAACAAAAAAGTAGAAATTATAAAACAAATTGGACACGATACACTAATCGATCATTATTAATATCAAAATTTTATGTCCATATTTATTTTCTTTTAAACAAATAGTTGTCAAGTTTGACTCTGATAAATATAATCATTATAAATATGTTTTTTAATCCATTTTTATAATGAGAAAGACATTCTCTCTTACCGATATATTAATTGAATTTTAAATAAAAAAAAAGTAGAAATTATAAATAAATTGGACACGATACACTAATCGATCATTATTAATATCAAAATTTTATGTCCATATTTATTTTCTTTTAAACAAATAGTTGTCAAGTTTGACTCTGATAAATATAATCATTATAAATATGTTTTTTAATCCATTTTTATAATGAGAAAGACATTCTCTCTTACCGATATATTAATTGAATTTTAAATAAAAAAAAAGTAGAAATTATAAATAAATTGGACACGATACACTAATCGATCATTATTAATATCAAAATTTTATGTCCATATTTATTTTCTTTTAAACAAATAGTTGTCAAGTTTGACTCTGATAAATATAATCATTATAAATATGTTTTTTAATCCATTTTTATAATGAGAAAGACATTCTCTCTTACCGATATATTAATTGAATTTTAAATTACCAATTATTCTATGACAATGTAATATTTGCATGCCGTCACGGTAGAATGCGCTGGATTCTATGTTAATCTATAACACCTTTGTACAACCTATATACCTGCAAATAAAGATTACGATTATGTTACAAATGTGTGATATACGAATATTGCTTCTCGGTTGCGAATCGAATCGAAACTATCAAGCAATAATAGCCTATTGTTTTAGTGTACGGTGTGCAAAATCAAACGACGTATGTAGGTTCGAATCCACCATTCGAGTAGCGTCGTGAACCATCTCATAGCAAGTAAAGAGCCACGCGGTCTCCTTCACTATGAAATTATAATAAAATTTTAACTAATACTTTATTAAAACAAAGCAAACTATATGTTAATTTTTCATGATGTTGTTATTACATTGTAATAATTTTATAAGACCAAATTAAAATTCATTCCTTACGATTCATTCCTTCGTAAATAAATGAAACTTTTGTTTACAGATCATGTTTATTGAACCGATTGTGTACCCATTTAATAAAGAACACGAACCCCGACTAACGTTATTTAAAAAAAAAACCCGCAACACAACACCATACTCTAACCACTAAGCAACTATGCCGTCGATACTCAAGAATCGCCTTTTCTTTTTACGGTTGATGGCCACTGTTAGTTCCAGGCTTTTACAGCTTCATCGCGTTGATCGGGGTGACCGAGCGCTTAGGGCATTTACCCGAGACTTTTATTAATGGGTAACCAGCACAAGGGCTCCCGAGAGGGGGCCTCTCCGGAGGCTTTATCCGTTACCCTGAGCGCGATAGCAACTGACTCGAGGGAGTCCGAGAGGACCGAATCTCGGCTCGAGAATCGCCTGCCATCAGGTGAACTGTGTATAATAAGTTGTTAAAAACTTAACGTTTTTTAATATTCAAGGTTGCCGCTTTTGTACCGTGACGCCGAGTGATTTGCTTCGTTGAAATAGAAGTTCATTGCGTGATAATAACCACCTTGAACCAAGTTCTCGGATCTTGGATATTTAATAAGAAATCTATAATTAGTTACTTTTCGGAATCGATGATATTATTTTTTTTTCTTTTATTACATTGAGAGTAACAAAGGAGCACACAGTTCAGTGGATGGCAAATGATTCCCACGGCCCATGACATCTACATTCATCCTTGACAAGTAATTATAGTGAAGATGGGTTGTCATCCTTGAGGACTGACATGGAATGCCTCGTCACCAGTCGGTCTCCGGATCCCCATACTCACAAGACGAAACACAGCAGCATTACGCTATTATTTCAAGCTAGTATTCTGTGAGGGTGTGGTCCTTCGGTCGAGCTGACCCATTCATTCTGCAGCTAGAAACAAACTGCAGCGTAGCTCTACCACTGTATTTAACCTGATAACATTGTAACCGTGTTCGCTAAGTTTACAGTGCTTGATTAGCTGACAACAGTGGTAGAGATATGCTGTAGCTTGTTAATGGATGCACACTTGATAAATCAAGAATCTTCGTAAGTGATAGTCTTTGAGAAAAGTCTCTCTTGAAAGTCCTTAATTCGTATCGCTTCGGGAATACCGCTGGCGACAGCTGATTCCGCACGTTGTGCGTGGCAGATAATCGATTGACAACGATCTAAATTATGTGGATGAAATCCTAAGTTCTGTCGCAATGTGCAATCGTTAAATCCAATTCAAAAACGAACAAATCAAAAATTGTATGTCTTTATACATATTTTTATAATAATTCACCTGCAATTTTATTAACGTGTAAACGTTATTGAAACCGCGTTGTAGGATACCGTCGTCTAGGACGGTTATCTGTACTCTGAATGCTGACGAGCTGTCATGTACCTAACTATATCTCAAATTACAAGTCAATCCATATCCATAAATTAAATATTATCGCCTTAAACACGAAATTTTTCAATTAATATCGACTTATTTGGATCGACTATCGGCACGCGACAAGCTTATACGCTAAAGAAAACGTATCAATTTGACAATTTTAATGTGCATTTATAGTAATAAATAATGAAGCTTACTGCTCGACGATAAGAGCTTTTAGTAAGCTTTATAACAGCAAATTCCGGATAGTCTCATATAGGGTAAAGAACCCAATAATTGGACCGGTATCACAATTCAACATTTTCCGATTTAATTCTTGTTAAAGTCTTAAATTTCTTACATAATCTGATTGAGTTTGCATTATCTATGATAATCAAGGGAACTGCGTAAGAATCCGAATTGTCGTGTTCCATTTATACGACGCCCATGTTAAGCATAAGGAACAGAATCTATTTGATAGCATTATGTTATCTTACAGACTCCATATTTACTACTGGACTGTCATGACGAAACTTATATAATTAGATATAAAAAATGTTACGGGCTATGTATATAATTCTATATATATCACAGCTATTTGGGTGGGTGGGGTTATACATTCCATAGACGCGCGAACCTAAAGCCGAGAATCGGTCCTCTCGGGCACCCAGGAGTCAGTTGCTTTCGCGCCACTTTTCAATCCAGTGAGGGTGTAAAATCCATCAGGGTTAACAGTTGCCATGAGCTTAAAAAAAACCGCGATCAACGTACCCCTCCTTTGTAGTCGGGTGGAAACAGGACAATGTAAGTATGTGTAATGTACATAGATACAAAAATATGTATTATGTTATTAAGTGGAATTCTAGTTTAAATCCCAACTAAGTGGCAAAGTTATATCCCAGCTTTTTTTTTATTACATTGAGACTAAGAAACGAGTACACAGTTCACCTGATGATAAGTTATTCCTGCGGTCCCATGACATCTACATTCATCCTTCACAAGAAATCATAATGCAGATTCACCCTTGAGGACTGAGATGGAATGCCTCGTGACCAGTAATAAACGTTTCCAGTTCCCTACACTCACCAGACGAAACACAACAACATTATGCCGTTATTTTACGCTGGTATTCTGTGAGGGCGTGGTCCTACCCCGGTCGAGTAATTCTACAGATAGCAACAAACTTCAGTGTAGCTGTACCAATATCAAATCTTATGAATTACCTCAACCAAGCCAGAAGTCGAGCACCTAATCGACCAATTCGTACTAAGTATTGGTCGATTAGGGACTTCTGGCGTGATGAAGCGTGACATCTTTTTCCACAGAGTTGACGATGGGTCTGCATTACAAATTCTTATTGCGGACAAGAATAATTGTCATGGGCCACAGGGAGCTCTTAAGATCGCGTGAAGTAAAGAAGACCACTAGGCGTTTTACCCTAGTTACACATAATTGTACCTTATATATCGTTAAAGTGGATTTAATAAATTATTTAAGAGCAAAAGTAATGATCGAGTCGACGTGAACGCGCGCTTTACAATAACCTATATTTCGAAGCATGTATCTCGTTATTTTTAAGGTTCCGTACCGAAAGAACGGTATATATAATTGGATTGAATTTAAAATCTATGAAATCACATCAATCAATAGAATTTCTTTGAGACTATTTAACATTCATGATTGAAATTCGATATATTTAGTTCATATAATTAAGTTGCCCAAACATAATGTGACGCTTTTAAGTATTTTTTTTTATGAAATTAACTAACTAAGGTGACAAACGAGCTCACCTGGCTGATGCGTTGCGAGTCCTGACTTCGATACCCAGCCGAATGATATTTGTGCATAACAAATTTTTGATTTTCGAATCTGGGTGTATTGTATGTAGATCCCGCGTCCCTGACACTGCAAGTGAACCTTTCTCCGATCATATTGTAAATGCATTACGTCGGAATAGGAAAGTGAAAGACGAGTTCTGCTTACGGGACTTTACAGTATTCTTCGTAGTTGATTTCATCTGGCTGGCAATAACCAGAATAAAATCGTTGTGGTCGAAATCGACCTGAAGGACTTGATCACCTGACGGTGATGACCGAGTCCCATAAACACCAACGTCCATTCTACAAAGATTAAAGAATCAAATTTTCGTTATCACCCTACAGGACTGAGACTGCTTCTCTAATTGTAAATTCGTTCACCGTTTCTAATAATTACTCTGCTATTTTACAATGGTACTCTTTGAGAGTATGTACTTATGCTGCCGACAGAACAAGTTATATCACTGTTTATTATTTAAATAGGATAAAATGACAAGTAAACGTTTTTTTTTGAAAAGTGTGTTTCCTTTTTAGTGTTTACGTTTACTAATTTTTTTTTATATACAAAATATTCCTTGAAAAATCTTGAACACAGATAATGAGATGCAGATTGAAGGAGTATTATCAGAAATATATTATTTAAAATATAATACTTATAGTACGGAACATTGATGGTTAAGTACAACTCGCACTTGGCGGATTTTTATTATTAACCGTTATTAACAAAGTCATATAATAATTAGGTTAAATAATAATGCGCATAATTTGTTCGTTTTATATAGTATAGATATAATATATTTTATAAAAGTAATATCCCATCTATCTATAGTAGATCTATAGTATAGGAATTGTTCGGATTAATTTCAGCCGCTGATTTTAAACATCCTGCATCACGACAGTACACACAACTTCATCCACATCATCTCGATGATTGGCAATTGACCACTGTGCGCTTTCTTTAAATTTTCTGACACGCACACCTAATCTGTGGAATGAGCTGTGGCCAGGGGTATTTCCGAACCCATACGACTTAGGCACCTTCAAGAAAATATCCTACGCTTTTCTTAAATGCCTGCGGTGAATCTGCGATTCCCAGAGGAGTTGCGGATGTCCGTAGGTGGCGGTAATCACTTACCAACAGGTGAGATGCTTGCTCGTTTACCATCTATTCTATAATAAGAAATAGAAGCAGTTGTAAAAATTTTATTATAAAAAAATATTTCGACTACCTGTCAACTCCGGCAATCTATAGACAAGTTCAGACTGTCTGCCATAGGACGGCTTTATCTTGGAACGACCACGACCTCACTAAATACCAGTTAAAGAACAACATAACAGAAGCGCAATAGTTTAGTGCTTTGTTTTTATTTCGGGCTGATGGCCGCTGTTAGTCCGAGACCTCTATTAGTGGGTAACCAGCACAAGGGCTCCTGAGAGGGAGCCTCGGCTTGAACGGTTACCTAACGTTAAACAATGGTTTACAAAATGTCCAATAGTTGTCCTGTATTCAACAACCTAGAGCTCAAAGTTTAAACCCAAGCATATCTGTCAGACAAATATTCTGACAAAGCGTAGTAGCGTAAGATTCATTGATTAATTCGTTTTTAACCAAAATTTAAGATCTGTTTACTGGAAAATCGATTATGTAGTATCGATTATTTTAGGAATTTAAATAAATATATGCATGCTATTGCCATATGCCATATTATTATTTCTCGTATTTATAGCGTTTACATGAGCTTTAGTAGAATATTTTTGTAAATTCTTAAGTATTAACACAATATGTTATCCTAAATATATTGTGAGGTAGCCGTTAATATGGCTATTTCTTTAAAATTTTCCCCTAGTGATACTCTAGATTTAAGATTATAAATAGTTTATAATAGCTCTCTTTTTTGTAAAGTAAATATAATTTCAACATCAGTTGCATTACCCTATAGAAAATTCCATAGGACATAAGACTGTGGAAATTACTAAAATAAACGAGTCTCGCAGTGTAAATATAGGGTAACCACGCATGTGCTTCTTGAACCATTATTCCTTTTTCTTTTTTTGTTACGCGAGATCGACTGACACGAAGGTGCCCGAGAGGGCCGAACCTCGGGCTCGGTCAGTTGCTTCTGACTATAGTTTACCTAATTTAATATCAATATTATTATAACTATCTGTAAAATTAACTGTCTGTCTTGAACATTTGTTCAGTATGCAAGTAGATGTTTTGGACGGTACCGATCACTTGCCATCAGGTGATCTGTATGCGCTCGTTCATAATATTTATTCGCTAATATTATAAAAAGAATGTACGAACAAAGAGGCATTCATTTCTTCCGTTGTCTTGTTCTTCCGTTGTATCTATTTGAATATTTGAAGAAGACACCAATTGTGTTCCGGTTGTTAGTACAATGTTACTTATTCTATGTTAATAAAGTACAATACTCAATACTTCAAACATATTTTTGTTTGCGAGAATTCTAGCAGTGCAATAAACATTATTAATATACCGATTAGCCACTCCAACTAAGCTTAAATTTGCGCTGGGAGATGATTTTGAATAGTTGAATGTTGGATTCGAGTCTTGGACTTTAAGTTTCGCATACCGTACCCAAAACCATTAGGCTATTGTCGCTTCAGAACTTGTTAATATTTAATAACTAAATACTCCGCCAATCTAGCCCACTAATTTACGCTGTAGCTAGAAATAAGTTGCACAGCTGCTATACCATCGAGAGCTTCCATAATATCGTATGTGAGCTCATTTTTCATTCCCAATGACGTAAAGAAGTTAGTCCTAATGTCTTTTACCAGTATAACTTAAGTCACTCGATAGTTTTCGTAATACCGTACATTTAATAACTCATAGGCATATCACGTGGAACTCTTCGCTGCCATCATTAAAATTCGGTGTATAACTACCGCGATATAAGGTTGTGGTCCAAGTTAGATACAAAGAATTACTAAGCGAATTCTTTATTAATATATTTTTTGACTCAAATCTAGCATTCTACCAACATTTCGGTTTACAACTCCAATTAAGCTGAAAATGTTTGCGCTTGCGCTTCCAACTTGTTTCGCAGACCGTACGATAAGCCTAGGCTATTGACGTTTCAAATTTTATAACATATTATATTTAATAACACAGTAGAATTTCCCGAATCCGGCACCTTCCATCCTCAACTAAGAGGACTTGCTAAAAACAGACGTCATTTAAGGATTATTTTAAAACGATGTAATTCGTTAATTGTGAGATATGTTACAGTTTTATAAATCATGAACACAAATACGTTACTCCCTTTATGAAATGTTTTATTTTATTTATTATGAATATTTCTATACGCTTCAATAATCATTCCAAATATCCAGCACCTGGTTTTTACTGTGCCTCGGTGATTCTACTGGATATATAACAAATAGTTCTATTTAATATATAATAAACTAAATGAAACAACTATGCTTTTATACCTACAAGTTGTAAATTTTGGGGAGCGCGGTATCAGCGCCGCGTCGCGCCCGGCCGTTCGTTGACCCCGAGCATTAGCTGTTTTTGATTTTGTGTTTCATTGCTGGTTTTTTTTTAGGAAAGTAATGTATTTTTTATGAAACTATCGTTTCATTTAGCCGTAGTAACATGCGTATATATGCTAATAAAACGTTTTAAAAATATGATTTTTTTTTAATCAGGATCGGTTTTTATTCCGTCCCATCATCAAAGGTGTCATTAGTACTATCGTCTGTCTTCGTTTTCGGAAGCGGTCTCTTAATACCCTGTATATATATACATATATACATATATATATATATATATATATATATTCACACGTTCAGATCAGATGTGATGGTGTGTGTAGTACTAACTTGTTGTCGTTTATTGTTGTGTTGTTGATTTTTTTTTTTTTTTTTTTCGGGCTGAAGGCCACTGTTAGCCCGAGGGCTTTTACAGTTTCACCGGGTTGAGAGGTGACCGAGCGCTAGTGGCACTCAGTCGAGACCTCTATATATAGGTAACCAGCACAAGGGCTCCCGAGAGGGAGCCTCGGCTTGGACCGTTACCTTGTTTCGCGAGAGCGTCTGACACGAGGGTGCCCGAGAGGGCCGAACCTCGGCTCGGTCAGTTGCTTCTGACAGAGGATTCTTTAAATTCGCTATGATTATTAGCTATCTGTACCACCACTTCGGAATGCGTGGGCGCTGGAGAAGAAGTGGCGCAAGAAACTCCAGCGACGCTTCTATCTGTAATTGTGTTGTTGACGCATTATAACTTGGAACAGGGATAACGTGGACGAGGGAGTGCCCCTGTGTTTACGTAAACGCTTACGGCACTATGAATTATTCTGTGTATTTGATGTCATCTGGCAATAATCAGTAGACATCCCCGTGATCGAAATCGACCACGTCATCATGATTCCTGAATGAATGTCGATGTCATGGGCCACAGGAATCTCTTACCATCAGGTGAACTGTGTTTTCGTTTGTCGGCTCCAAACAAAAAAAATAGTTACGGTATTATAATACATTCTCCGTAGTCGTTATTAAAAGTGTTTTTTTTTAATAATGTAAATAATCATTAATACAACACTATCACAATTACTAATACCATTACTGTCGGTTAAATTTAAATGTGTAACACGACTGCGAGGGTGACGGTTTAACCTTAACGCAGCGAAAGGACGGAAAATATTCCCTTTTACGGTCTGGCAACGTTATATTTCTCACCCGCTTAACTCTTATGATTTGATTCACGCTCGACAGCTGTCTCAATGAATCACTGGACCGTAACACGACCGTCCTATCACGTCGCCAGTTTCACTACAATCGCCGTAGTACACGCTCGTCAATGTAATAAACATTTTCATTTCGCGCCAAACGAAAGTGTTTATTGGAAATATACGTGCATATAATAAGGAATTAAGTTTGTTTATAAGTTGTGTTGTCTAAGTGTGAATACTAGTTGAATGTTAAGACGTTTTATTAGTGTTGTCATAGCATAATTTATTAATAGAATTAGAAAGCGAGGAAGTTACTTAAGCTATTCCGAATTAAGTTATGCTCGGGTTGTGTTTTGTTTCTGCTGTGTGTTTGTGATCTATTTAAATGAGAAACTGATTTAACCGTGGTAAGTGTACGATGTTTCTTGATATTAAATGTATTAAAAAAAATCTATTCTAGTCCTAAAAAAAGTATTTTTATGATTTTCTAGGACTTTTTCAAAGGGTGGCAATAAAGTGTAAGTGATAATTGCGGCCCATGACATCTAAATCAAAGATTCAAAATGCTCATGTATTGTCACTCTGATCACCGAGATGGAATATCCTGTTACATGTAGCAATGTTCGATTCCCTACTCTCATCCTTACGATACGTAACAGGGTTATGCTGTTATTTCATTGTTGTGAAGATTTGGTTCTGATTGAGGGATATGTCATGTCCAATGGGAATCTTTAAGATTGGACCCTTAATGCTGCTGACGAGGTATTTCATCTTAGTCATGGGTGACCACGCATCTGCATTATGAGTCCTAATCAAGGATGCATGTGGGATGTCAGTGAGGCAGCAGGAATCACCATAAAGTAAACTGTTTGCTGATTTATTAACATTTACTGTATACATTGTTCGTTTATCATCCCCTAATATCAATTAAAAATATATGTAGATCGAATAAACTTCGCCTTCAATTTACAGCTTATATTTTTTAAAATTATTATTATTACGTTCAGAGTAACGAGTAAATGAGGGCGCGGTCCTACCCCTGTCGAGCAGACCCATTCATTGTGCCGCAGTGTAGCCCTACCACGTAAAAAATATATATTTTTATAGCAAATGAATCTACCAACAAAAGTATAAAAGTAAAGTCTGTATATCCTCTGTGTGCCTAGTCTGCCTGGACGTAAGCCCACTGCAGGTTGGTCGCATTCAAATGTTTAAATATTTTTTCTACCCTCAAGTAATTCATTTATTCGATGTCCTTGTGAAGTGTAATCTCTCTCTCTAGGGTCGGTCCCTCATGTCTGCGGATTGTGGTCACAATCAGGGTTTCATCTGGAGCGGATGATCTGCCTACACCGGTTTCTGTTCATCGCGTCTCTTACGATCGTGTAAAACTTGGAGGAGGACGAGTCTCTAATTTGATCCGTCCATCTAGTTGTTGAACGGCCGCGAGATCTTTTCCCTTCGGTGCTACCAACTACAATCAGTGTGAAATGTAATAATTCTAGTAAATTTACACCACAATACTTAGTATATGAGTGGCCATTGTAAGCAATTGAATAACACGTATATAATTCACACGTTCATATTCATATGAATCTTTCAGGATCTGTCTAAATAAGTTAAAAACCTGAACAAATATTTGCAAAATAAAGATATATACGGACAGACGTGTCGAAGAACATCGTTTTATACCATAGATAGTAAACCGAGAAACAGCCTCGTGGCTAAGCGGATTACTCCGCTACGTCGTGGATCCTGGGTTCATTCTTATTTTAATATTAGACAGAATTCAAAATTTCATCCTCATCATCTCGATGGTTGGCAATCCACCACCGTGCGCTTCACGCGAAATTTCCTGCCACGCACAACTACTCTGTGGAATCAGCTGTCGCCAGCGGTGTTTCCGAATCGATACCGCTTAGGGACCTTCAAGAAAAGAGACTACACTTCTCTTAAAGGCCGGCAACGCATTAGCGACTCCTCTGGTGTTGCGGATGTTCGTGGGCGGCGGTGAACACTTACCATCGGGTGGGCTGCTTGTTAGTTTGCCATCTATTCTAAAAAAAAAAAAGATGATTGATTTTCAGGTCTGGCTGTGTTTGTGAATATCTTACATGTGTATGTAGCCGCGTCTATGCCTTCTTCCGACCTTGTAGCGAACGATGTTACTGTTGTACGAATGTTCCAAGCCTATATTAATCAAAATACTGAAACCACTACTCTGGTAGACCAGTCAAATTGCTGATAACGAACTTATATCTACACTAAAGTTCGTTTCTAGCAGCAGAATGAATGGCGTCAGCTCGACCGGGGTAGGACCACGCCCTCACAGAATACTGCTGGTTGCTATAAAATAGCAACATAATGTTGCTGTGTTTTGTCTGGTGAGTATAAGGATCCGGAGACCTTCATTATTGGTGACGAGGCTTTCAATCTCAGTCCTCAAGGGTGATAACGCATCTGAATTATGATTACTTGACAAGGATATATCCTGGGCCGCAGGAATCACTTACCATCAGGTGAACTGTGTGCTCAATTTTACTCTCAATGTAATTAAAAAAAAACCCAGAGGTAATTGCTCCCGAGATAATATATTACTTACATGTAATCAATCTTAAAACGTCTGCTAACAAATCTTTATCAAATATTTGATTATTATAATTATATCTAATCTTATCTGGCAGTATTGTGGCCATTCTTGACTCCAGGGTTTACCTGACTCATTCATTGCTAGTGGGTTATAAATGAGGTGGGTATATCTAAGGTGAACACCACTCCCATAACCACAACAAGTATCCATATAGCATACTAATGTACTAAATATAGTGAGTGGAAATTTAAATCTATTTCGTCAATTCTCACGAAGAAGATATGGTATTATAATAATAATAAAATTTCTTCTTCGTGGGAATTGACAAAATAGATTTAAAATTCCAGTCACATGCTCTAACGCGAATAATCAGACTGGTCTGGTCTAATCAATCGCGTTAAAGGTTTAAATAAAACTTTCCAATGCAAATAAATATAGCACACGATTAACTGTCCCCAGCGGTATTCCCAAACCGATACGACTCAGGGAGCTTCAAGAAAAGAGCACACTTCTTCCTCAAAGGCCGGAAACGTATTTGCAACTTTAATTTGTATTTGTTACGGATGTTCATGGGCGATGGTGATCACTTACCATTGCTCGATTGCCACCTATTCTTAAAAAAAAAAACAAAAATCGAATCCTCTCAAAACAGGCATAATATCTTGTATGTTGAATATACTGGAACTATAAAAACCATTCGATCACGTCATAGAGAATTTTATGTCGACATTACGAAGTATGAATTGTAACAATTTTTTTTTTAATTGCTATTATTTTATGTATATTTTTTTGTATTGTATTAACGGTGACAAACGAGCACATGTTAAGTGATGCGGCCTATGATACCCACATTCATCTTCGATAAAGAATCATTTGAGGGCAAAGATGGAATGCCTTGTCACCGCTACAAACAGTCTCCGGATCAAGGAGTCCCTACACTCGCAAAGCGGAACACAGAAGCGTTATGCTGTTATTTAACCCTGGACAGAGAAGGCGTGATCGTTCTCCGGACAAGACAACCATAGTTCCATCCGATTCATATACACATATATACATAGACAAAAATAAAGCATCAAAATACTTTCATTGAACAAGGAAAGGGGATGTCGTTAACGCATAATATGACGAAATGTCTGAATATTATCTTGCGCCGGTGACGTCATCTTGTCGTATTCTAGAAGTTCAGTCATCACATCTTGTGGTAAATCGATCAAGAGAACACAATCTATAATATATATTAAATAATAACAATAATTTATTTGCTATATATTGCGGCTGAGTCAACCGCAGACCAATTAGTAGCTTAGGCTTTTCTGTTAGACATAAAGATGATATATATATATATATATAATGGTGATAACGTGAAAAAAACACTTAAAGCTTAGCATTGTTTTTTTTATCGTCTAACGAGTGTAATAAATCGTAGGTACCTTCTATTATTGTATTGATTTTTTTTTAATGCCAGCAGTGCTATAATTACTAATATTCCGGTTAACCACTCCAACTAAGCTTAAATGTTTGTGCTAGGCTAATCACGACAAAAGTCCACCGTACCATTAGGCTATTGACGCTGACGGTAAGTTTTCTCCGCGTCCTATCGAGATCCACATTGATCATTGATGAGATGAATCATAAAGCAGCATTTGTCCAGTACCAGTAATGAAGGTCTCTGGACCGATCCCAAATCAGACACAGCTGCGTTATGTTTGTATTTCACGCCGATATTCCGTAACGATGTGATACTTCCCCGATCGTGTCATAATCATGCTGCACATAGAAATAATTAATATGACTTCTGACGAGGAATTCAAACTTAGTTTTTGAATGTAATAAGGTCAACTTAGCGGTTGAACTATGTGGTCGGCGTTTGTCATCTCCTTACACTATGAACAATGATACTAAGATGGCGTTGTGATGGGTGTTTAGAGTGTAGTTTATTTATTTATTTATTATTTATTTTATTCAATGAACGCCAACATAGTGTATACCAGGGATACCCAAACTTACTTTGGACTTGGAGAGGCTCCTTTTTCCAAAAATGAACTGATACCTCAGATATAAAATCAATTACGCGTTATGGACGGTCGCAAGGTCTGTGATGAAAACTGGTTCGGTGTACTGGCTGACAGGAGAAGAGACACCATAATATTAACAACATAAAGCCACTTGCTACTACGAGTACCTTTCCCTGTCAGTCCTGCGGTAAGGGATGCCGCTCTCGTAACGGCTTATACAGCCATCAAAAAAGATGTCTTCGCGACACTGTATAAATCATCTGGAATAGATGTGTTAAGGCCAATCAGAAAATCAGATATAAAAAAACTAAAGTAAGGATTTTTAACTTTAAAAATCCTATCTCTAAGTTTTTTTTCTATTGGTACGAAATACTTACCAATTTAAAAACTTTGCGGGCTGGTTAAGTTAGTAAACGTAACATCATTTTCTCATCAAAATTTAACAAAATAAATAGACAAAATTGCCAAGTTCTTTTTATGTATTTCACTGAGAGAAAGAAACGAACGCATAGTTCACCTGATGTTAAGTGATTTCTGCGACCCATGACATCTACATTCATCCTTGACAATGAATCATAATGCAGATACGATGTCACCCTTGAGAACTGAGAAGGAATGCCTCGTCACATATAATAAAGGTCTCCGGATCCCTATACTCACTAGACGAAACACAGCAACATTATGCTGATATTTTACGCTGGTAACCTGTGAGGTCGTGGTCCTACCCCAGTCGAGCTGACCCATTCATTCTGCAGTTAGAAACAAACTGCACCGTAGCTCTACCATTGTTAAAGGATGAATATGGGTATCATTGGCCGAAAGAATCACTTACCATAATGTGATCTGTAAGCTTTTTTGTCACCCTAAATAATAGTGCAGTGTATAAAACAGTAAATAATAGTATGTATATTAAATATTATTATATAATATATATTTATATATATATATATATATATATATATATATATATATATATATATATATGTATAAATATATTATAATATATTATTATATAATAGTATTAAACGTAAAAAAAATGGTTTTTCTTACTACGTTACTACAAATCTGGCGGGGAATTCGTTGTAAAACCCAGATCCGGTTCATAACCATATGCATGAAACCTGTTATTTGAGATGAATGATTGCGGTTAAAAACCAATTAGTTGTTATAAAAAGGTGTATTATTAAAAACATCGATGTAGTAAACAAAAATAAATACCAGCCTCTTATTTTATTTATTTATTTAACTTTTATGTACACAAACCATTAACACAAGGAAACTAAGATAAGAAAAGTATGTACTAAGTCGCAGCTTATTATTATAATAAAAATCTCTTCCAGCAGGCATGGTGTTGGACACATTATCGGTAAAAAAATATTATGATTCCTTGCCAAAGATGAATGTCGATGTCATGGGCCGCAGTAATCACTTGCCATCAGGTGAACTGTTGCTCGTTTGTTACTCTCAATAAAATAAAATAAAAAAAAATTGAAAAAAAACTCACAAGCCATGGCTACATTCACTTCCTGTTTGCAAGTGAATGTCTTTTGAAATTAAGTTCGTCTATTTGTACAATTATATTTTATGTGCAAAACAAAGATTTAATTAAATCGTCACCAAAGGATTCCTGAACCAGATGAAGTGGCGTTCTCTATTTATTTCAATTTTATAATTTTTTTTTTCTTTCTCTTTCTTTATTTCATTTTTTTTTTGTAAAATAAGCTGCGCCTTTGTACATGCCTTTCCTATATTACTTCCCATATATAAATACTTTGTGTATATAAAAGTTAAATAAATAAATAAAATTTACGTTTTTTCTTTTTGTAAATTCTATATAAGAATTTGTCTTTCTGGTAGGTTCAATGCACCATTATCGTAGTCGTTGCTGTAAGGCTGCCGGGCCAATGGGAGTTCGAGATTGCATAGCTAGAGATGAATGGGATATCCCAGCAAAAAATCCCACAGTACGGTCTACGAAAGTTAAGGTCTTAGGTTCGAATCCATCATTCGCCTATTGTAGTGAACCATCTTCTAGCGCAAGCATTTAAGCTTATTTGGTAACCGGACTGTTAGAAATGTTAATAGCAATTCTAGAATTATTTAAAAAAAAATAATGAAAATCTTTTTTCTTTACATTTTGCTTCACTTAATAACACGTATAGGGGTTTTTGTCCTCTCGAGCACACTCGAGTTAGACGTTCTCGTGGGACAGTAACGGTCCATGCCGAGGAGCCTCTCGGGAGCCCTTGTGCACTAATAAAGATCTCGACTGAGCGCCATAAGCGCTCGGTCACCTCTCGACCCGGTGAAACTGGAAAAGCCCTCGGGCTAACAGAGGCCATCAACCCGAAAAAAAAGAGAGGAAAGAAAAAGGGGTTTCTTATGTTTTTTACTTGACCACGTGGAGAAGTCCAAAAGGTTATTGAATTTTACCATAAACGGGGTGATATGACCTTTTCGACCTTTATCAAGATGCCAAGGACGGTTATTGACCTCTTACCGGAACGTGTTGAATAACCCAATGTGCGGAAGTATCCTCGTCATTGTCCTTTATTTTATCTCGAATCTTAATTTTAACTACGACGGACAGACAACTGTATATCATCTCATATATACTTATATTTATTATTAATATTTTTTTTATAATTATAACCAATCATTCATATGTTAATAAATGTTGCCATAGCTGATTTCAACTTTATCTTCTAGTTATTACCAAATCACATCCACTGCGTAGGTATTATATGATTATAGTGCTATAAAATATATATATATAAAGATAAGCCTTTATATATAAATCCCACTGTTGGGCTCTCTAGAGGTGTTAGAGCATATGCAGTCACGCAGCTTCACTTCGAATTGAAGATGACGATGTCATCGAATTTGTTGAATCATTTCTTAGACATGCAGATTTCCTCACGATTTTTTCCTTCACCGGCTAGCACATGGTAAATAAGCACTCAAAATTGCATTACACAATTTTCATCGGTGCCGTAGATCGAACTCGGTTTGCTAGCTAATGTGGGGATTAACTAACTGTAACACGGTTACGACACTGTTTAAATATAGTACGTTCTGTATCCCTGATTATCCTTCCGATCCAAGTACTCTACACAGGATTAGAAGAATGCACCGTTTCAAGTTTGCAAGGATACCTACGGCACTATAAAATAATCTGCACAGATGTATCTGATAACTATTAGAAGATAGCGACATGATCCTACTCGAGCGGGAGAACATATACCCTAATAAGACAAGTGTCGACATACATATCTATTATGCAAATAATTTATTCCACACAAAACATTGTAAAGTAGAGATTCACTATCTGTACTTAAGATAACAAAACTTCCTTCATTGTCTTCAGTTAATTTGATATTGTAATTTAACGATCTAGTTTGTAATGTATTCATCTATATATCACGAGTAATAATGTATTAATGGTACAAACGTTGGGTAGATAATATTTACCCAATTTTCCTTTATTATGATATTTTTAATCTTCATCGTGATAAATCATTTCAGCCCATCGCTAGACGACTGTTGAAGATAGACCTCTCCCACAGACTGCCATAGATTCACAGACTTCCCATAGATTTAATTATTACTCTTACTTGACTTAATAATTCGTCCATCCAATGGACTCTACTTATAATTAGAATAACATATTAAATATGAAGTTATAATTTTTGTGTACAATGTTATTAAAAATTTAAGTTTCTAGAAATCCTGCATTGAACTATAGAAATAATACTAGAAATATAAAATCACTACGCAAGGCTTATTAATAAAATAGTGACCACGGCGGGCGGTGCAAGCGGCGGTGTTGAGGTGAGAGGGAAAGATTTATAAACGAAATGGACTAAACAATTTTAAGTGTCTTTATTTTACTATAGTCTTGGTAATTATAAAGTAATTGTGTATTTGATCGTTTAAAAAGCATCATCAAAAACGAAATATATAGGACGTATAGAACGGCGCAAATATTTTGAGTTATATCGCTATCTGAAATTTATAATTATGAATATAATTTTGAATTTTTTTACTTAACTACAGTTACTTTTAGTAGTTACTTACTTCCAGTATTTATTCCTGGAATTATTGCCTGGAATATGGGCACCTCACATATCACTAGAAAAATTAAAAAGCTCTTAATTTGACACTTTGAGGAAGAAAATTGGAGAAACACCGCACACGGTACTGTAAAGGAAAACAAGAATTTCCAACACTGTCTTCAGTGAGGAGGTCTATTCCCAGCAGTGGGGCATAATATTTACAGCAGGGGTGGCCAACAAGTCCATCCTCCGGTCTATCTACTCATACCTCGCTGGAATGCACCTTATACTGAAACAAAGTTTATAAACATAGTTCACACCCCTTCTTTCCCCTTCGACTACGCCTTTTTTTACATGGGGAAATGAACCCCTTGGTGTTCCTTGGTTCCACCTTCGTTGCGTAAGGTGGGGTCACGGGAACGCTTTCGCACACATCCGTGACCCTACCTGCACCGACCGACAAGGTGGCCCCTCCTCCGGGGAAGGACATCGCCCTCTCCACCCCTCCCGGTAAGGCACGCCGGAACTCGGACGCGCCTTCCTTCTCGGCCACATTTTCGGTCAGCTCGACCGAGGTCTACGGGGACTACGTCCTCCCAGTGTGTCAAACGAGCAAGCAGCCCATATGGTTAGTGATCACCGCCCCCCATGGGCAACACCAGAGGAGTCGCAAACAATCTATATATTTTAAAACCCTATTCTGATGGATAATTGATCAAACAATTTTACTTATCACTTAGCCATACAAATTACAGTATTTAATTTTTTTTAACATTAAGAGTAACAAACGAGCAAACGAGTTCACCTGATGGCAAGTGTTTCCTGCGGCCCGTGACATCTACATTCATCCTTGACAAGGAATCATAATGCAGATGCGTTGTCACCCTTGAGGACTGCGATGGAATGCCTCGTCACCAGTAATAAAGGTCTCCGGATCCCTGCACTCACCAAACGAAACTCAGCAGCATTATGCTGGTATTCTGTGAGGGCGTGGTCCTCCCCGGTCGAGCTGATCCATTCATTCTGCAGCTAGGAACAAACTGATGTGTAGCTCTATCACTGTTACGTAATAGTATTTCTTACAATGATGATATAATGGTCGATTTTATTGGCGATATGTTTTAGTTATTACCAGACATTAACTATGCCGTATATATTATAGTGCCGTGAGAATTTGTAAAAACGCAGAAGCAATCACTTGTACCCTAGTCTGCGCAAATAAATGCTAGAACGCATCATATGTAGAGTCAAACACATAATATATGTACCTACGTATAACACACCCGGACACGGTAACCAACATTTTGTCACACACAGTTAATTGGCTGGGAATAGATCTCGGAACCAATCAAATATTTTAACCACTACGTCACGTAGCCTTTTAATGATATACATATATAAGCATCCATAACGTCATTCGTAACCTCCTTGCATTCGGTAGCGGATGTTTCAGAATAATAAATCGTGCAGTCACGATTGTGAACGTGTGAGTTGAGATGAGATTACTAGAATGTTTAATAAGGTGGTAGTTACAGCCTGTATTACATAACTCTGATATGTAATACAGGCTGTATATAGTTTGTTTCTAGCTGATGCATGACTGGAACGGCAGGGAGGGACAACAACCTTACAAAATATAAGCATATGACAGCATTTTAATACTGCTGCATTTTTTTCGTGAGTGTAAAGATCCGGAGTCCTTTATTATTGGTGATGTTGCATTACATCTTCAGGGGTAACGACGCGTCTGTATGTTCGTTTGGCACGCTCATTAGAATAACAGAACCTGTTTTATTTTCACCACTAACATCCAAGTAACCACTCTAAAAAAGCTGAAAATACTTGTGCAAAGACTCGAATGGCGGATTCGTACCTGCGACCTTAAGTTTCGCCGACTGTACTCATAACCATTACCCAATTGATGCTTCAAACTTCAAAACGTCTTTAGCTCTAAAGTTACACGTATTTGAATCCGACAGAAGCAATTGATTGAGTCAGATGCTCTCGCGTCAGAGTGACGGTCCAAGCCGCGGAGTCTCTCTCGGGAACCATTGTGCTGGTTACCAACAAATAAACGTACGAGTTTTCATTTGTAATCACAATGATAAGATATGATGGGACGCCATATTTTACACCGTTAACGCTATGAAATGAAAATTCTTGAATACTTCCCTTACAAAAAGATGCAAAATATTGGGAATGTTGAAACATTTATAAATGTAAAATAAAGTTAACTAGCTGCATAATGATGTTGATATTAATTTATCCCTAACGGGAAAGGCAAAGTAGTTTAGTCCATACAGCCAGGTCTTGTTCGTATAATGGTTGGTCTGAAACTGCCTAGCTGCATAAATTTCGTTTGACATATATTATATTTTTAATTAATAATAGCAAAAATATGTTCTTTTTAAAAAAGGGTTATATGTAATACATCACCTAATTAACAATTATCATTGTGTATGTATTTGAGTAATATTGTAATAACTTTAAAGAAAATTTATATATGTATCTAATATTTAATAATTTTTATGATGTGATGAATTATTTTTTATATGCATGCTTTTTTTATTTTTGAGAACAACAAACGAGCACATACAGTTCAGCCTTTCAGTGTTTTACAGAATTCATTTTGTAGAGTGTGCTCAGGAATTGCATGATCTAATTCCCCCATCCCCGTTCCACCATCGGACCTCACGACGCACTGCTCGATTTCATCCTTTTGTTGTGAACATCCCTCGAACCCGAACGAAGCGCTTTGCTTCGTCTTTCATTATTCGTACAGTAAAGGACTGAAATAGTTTGTCCGCGTGTGCCTTTCCCTCCGATTACAATGTGGGTGTTTTCAAGAGTAGAGTGAATAGGCATTTACTGAGCTAGTACGTCTCATCATCCAGGACTGCATTTCCGCTTAACATCAGATGGGATCGTGGTCAAGTACTCGCTTTGAAAGTTTTAAAAAAAAATCCGACGGCAAGTGATTTCTGTGGCCCATGACATCTACATTCATCCTTGACAAAGGAAATGCAGATGCGTTGTCACCCTTGAGGACTGAGATGGAATGCCTTGTCACCAGGAATCAAGGTCTCCCAATCCTTTCACTCACCAGATGAAACACAGCAGCGTTATGCTGCTATTTCACGCCGGTATTCAGCAGGCATCTCCGACTCTGGTGTTGCGGACGCCAACGGGCGGCGGTGATAACTTACCATCAGATAAGCTGTTTGCTCGTTTGCCGCCTATTCTATAAAGAAAAACCCTCAAAGCATTGGTATGGACTCCAGGATCCCACTGAACACACCGGTGCCCATCTGTCCTGAGCCTCAGGCCTCGCCTCCCCTAGCACTCTCATTAAGCTATGACAACTGTTGGTCACTCCTGGACGATCCGAGCCACCACTCTGAACCACCGCGAACCCAAGATCAGCCTTTTAGTCGGCCTATACGAGAAACAGGGGTTCTCCTGTTATATAAGTCCAGGATGAAAGAGCTGGTACAGGGTTCGCCTGATATACACAGGTGATTTCCTCGGAGATTTATTCACGTAGATGATTGAAGTTTTCGGCACGGCATTGCTAAAATTACAAACGTAAACGTGACGTTCATAAGTCGGCTTCTTCTTCTTCTTTTTATTCTTTATATAAATAATTATATAAAGAATACTATACTATACTAAATTGAAAAAGCAAACAGTTAACCTGTTATTCATATGAGCGTGACACTAAAAACTAAACTACCGAGATTTGATCAATTTTTCTTAATTATTTATTGATTTGAAAAGTGTTTATTCTTAGATTATGCGTCACCGTCGTCTCGAAAACAATCTTATAGCGACGACAAATAATACAACTAAATTATCTTAAGTTTCCTCTACGTTTAAAACGAGTCTATATATCATCAACTATATACTATATAACGTCGACGAAATGGGACTTGCAAGTACACGATTACAGTCTCCGATCACATAAAAATCATATTTAATAGCGCTTTCTCTCCGGCCCAATCCGGACAAACTTCATCATTATATGACACATATATGTAGGCATAGACATAGTTAGAGACCACGTCCTCGTAGAGTATCACTGTAAAATAGCAGCATAACACTGGTAAGTTTTGTCTGGTGTAAGGAACCCTTATTTTAGTTGACACGGCATTGTCTCTCATTTCCTTATTCAGGATGAATACGGGTTTCAAAGGTGAAAGGAATCACTTCAATTCAATCATCAGGTGAACCATCAAAACAATATAAAATAAGTACCAACATATTGCCACAATCCTTGCTCCAAATTAAGCTCCTGCCATCTAATCTTAAGGTCGTAATTAACATACAATAGCACAGCAATGTTATCTTCCGGCGCTGGCCCACGGTACGAACTCTTGCGTCGTTATTAAAGCGTTATTATAATAACAAAATTAATATGCGTTATGACCTCGTAGCGGGCAGACTAAGTTCAAAAATTAACTGAAGCTTTAGTACCGAAGCTTTTATCGTATCAATAAGCTCCACAGGGGTCGGAGCGCAGTGGTGGTGCAGCAGCGGGTTTGTGCTTCGCTTCGCAGCATCGTCGTTGTCTCCTTCTCTGCGGGCCACCCGCTCGCGAGTCTAATTAAATAAAGCAGTAGAGGTCACTGGACCAACAGCAATACTCATACACAAAAAAAAATCAATAAGCTCACACGACCTAACAATGGCACAGTCTATTTGTGTCTAGCAGTATCAAGGCATCGTTTCTCAACGTTTTTCTGTCAAAGGGGGTCGCAATTTGTTTAATAAATAACCAGTATACAAAAAATACGTTTTTAATATTAACACGTTATAACAACATAAAGTCCAGCAATAAAATTGGGACTCCCTTTCAAAGCACCTAAACGTACCTATATATAAACTATTAATTGAAACTTTATTATTATTTTACAGTCAAGGGGTTTTACTTACCTTTTGTGGGCTGCGACAAGGAAGTGATTGAGAAACAATGGTTCAGGGTAAGGTCTGGAAACCTTGTAGTTTCGAAACTGCCTTTCGAATATTGTCTTCAAGCATATCCTAGTACTAACATTTAAAGCTAATTAGGAGTGGTTAAGCGGAATGTGAAAAAAAAGAATTTTCTTATATCAGAGTGGCTTTTTGTAAACTGTCATTTGCTTAAATTCGTTTTCTTAAGTTCGCGAAAGATTAACGAAACATTAGTTACGAGTAATATACCACTGGTAGAACCTATAGTTTGGGTGTACACTGTTGAAAAATGTGTTCTCAGACATTATTTCACGTATATTATGATTGAAATTGGAAGTATTGGTGGTGAATTATAATTTTGCAAGTTTTATGGTGTAAAATAGGAAGTTAAAAAGTATTGATTTTATTATAAATATAAACAAAACTGTTAAGTCTAGAACACAATGTCAGAAATGCAATTTTATCTAAAATTGCTTATTCCCTGGGGTGACATATGATAATAAATGTACTTATCGTGTATATCCAACTTGCACTTGCTGATTATTTACCGATACTAGATATAATTAAAGATACTTTTGACACGATATTAGATAAATTACTATATTTATTTAAAGATATAGTTAATATGTAATCATTTTATTATATTTCATTGAATCATTATATATGGATTTATTTTATTATTTTATTGTATATGTAATTTATAATTTATTTATATACTTTATCTTAAGTATTTCTAACACACCATAATTTAAAATGGATACTGTTATTTACTGACTTTTGTTTAGACATAGATTTAGTTATTTTTAACCCTGTACACTCCGTTGTCGCCGCTTGGGCGACATTGTTGACAAACGAAAAGTTAATTTATATTTTTGTGTTGTATTGCCTTGTCTATAAGTAATTTTTAAAAAGTACACACATTTTATAACTTGTTTTCCTAGACTTTTGAGGGTGAGTAAATATTTTTTTATTTATTTTGGTCATTAAAATAAATAAAGTATTGATCATAATTATGTCCTACTGGTAGACGATCAACTGCGCAGAATATTTTATAGTGCCGTGAGCATTTGCGCAAACACAGAATCGTTCGTCGTCCTCTTCCCTATTCCGGTGTAATGCATGTGCAATGAGACCGGAAGAAGGTTCCGATGCAGTGTTAGGAACAAGAGATATACGTACAACACGCAACAGATAAGAAAACCGACAAATTGTGATGTACAAATATTGTCATTCGGCTGGGAGTCAGGGCCGGATTCAACAGCCAGTTAAATCAATACACCACGTAGCCGTGAATAATTCCTATATCTAGCTTTAATTACGAAAATATTACTATTTAACGTCTTTCCTAAAATAAATAGATACTCCTAGCGAACGAACACAGTTTCACCAGATTTTATGTGACGATACATTGATCGTTAGATGGTGAAATACATTAGAACGATTGCTGGTTTTTCTTGGGAATGTCCATATTATTCGACAGTGTGACCCTTCAGATTAAAGTTAGAATAAAAAAGAACGTTTATTCACATCACACAAATTTCAATTGCACTAGGGCTAAGCTGTCATTTGTTTCTAAAAGCGGCATGAATGGGTCGTCTCGATCAGGTTAGGACAACGCTCTCATGGGATACCTCTGCTTGTTTAGACTGCTGAGTGTTGAGATTCGACGTCCTTTATTACTGGTGACGTAGCATTCCTTCTTAGTCATGAAGGGTGCCAACGCATGTGCATTACGTTTGCTTATCGGGTATAAATGTGGGCCCATGCCGCAGAAATCAACATCAAGTCAACTGTTTGCTCAAAAATGAAATAATAAAGAAAAATACTAAACTATGTCAAACGCATGGTTAAAACACGGGACAAGCTTAAACCGAAAACCCAAAAATTATTAATTTACAAATATTATTCCACATCTGCAACTTCAACCCAGGACTCGCGAAGAAGCGGCCAGGTACTTCGACCACTTGTGTTAGGTCAACACTTCGATATTCAACCGGGAACAAAGACGGAGCCTTCACGCATTTGCATTATATACATTGGAAATACCACCATTGTCTATCCCTCCGTTTGAATATTACTCATGCCATTATACAAAGTTCGTGACTTCTATAATGTACTGTACCTTTTCTTTTGTGTGGAGGGTGTCAAATGAGCACACAGTGAACTAACAAGCACAAGTATCACCTGATTCTAATGGCCCATGTCACCCACATTTATCCTAGATAAGGAATCACATTGCAGGTGTGTTGTATCGTATTGATGTTTCTGATGACTCCGATGAAACGCCTCGTAACCAGCAATAAGGGTCTTCGTATTCTACACTCATCAGACGAAAACAGCAGCAATATCTATAAATATTTATGGTGAAAGAACTACTCCGTATCTCATACCACGCATTCTTAATGATATGGATGCATCTTTCATTCAATGCATCACAGTTAAAAACATAGAGCAAAAATTAAAATCTCATTTCTTGAACAACCTGTACATGCATTGAACGCATCGGTGCTCTTTCTACCCATCTTTACTTCTGTGTGTGTAAATTAAGATCTTAAGTGTATTATATATTTAGTTATTAATGTAGGTACTTGCATGTGTTGCTCAACATTGTAATTAAAATGTTATGTACTCTTATTATAAATAAATAAATAAAAATAAATAAATAAATAATCAACTACTTGATGCTGGTATTCTGTGCGAAGTTGGTACTGGATGTCGAGCCTTTCACTACAATCAAACTGAAGCGTGGCTCTACCAAAGAACTACATATTGCATTAGAATAATAAAATAACTTTTAATAGTGATTGAGCCAGGCTATTTTATGCATGAAGGGGAGAACACAGAAAACCAGTGTAAATTAACAGCACATGCCCCCCTGCTGTTTCGTCTGGTGAATATACCGGAGGACTACTAAAAACCATATATTCCATCTAAGCCCTCAGGGATTGTATTTATTGAGGAAATATGAGCATATTTAATGACAACAGTAGCCACGATTGCAGTGGTAGAGCTACGGTACAGTTTGTTTCTAAATGCAGAATGAATGGTCAGCTCGACCAGGTTAGGACCACGCCCTCACAGGTTACCAGCGTAATATACTAGCTGTTTTTCGTCTGGTGAGTGCAGGGATTCCATACCCTTATTACTGATAACGAGGCATTCCATCTCACTCCTCTAGGGTGCCAACGCATCTACATTATGATTCTTTGTCAAGGATGAATGTAGATGTCATAGGCCGCAGGAATTACTTAACATCAGGTGAACTATGCGCTCGTTTCTTTCTCTCAGTGAAATACATAAAAAGAACTTGGCAATTTTGTCTATTTATTTTGTTAAATTTTGATGAGAAAATGATGTCACGTTTACTAACTTAACCAGCCCGCAAAGTTTTTAAACTGGTAAGTATTTCGTATCAATAGAAAAAAAACTTAGAGATAGGATTTTTAAAGTTAAAAATCCTTACTTTAGTTTTTTTATATCTGATTTTCTGATTGGCCTTAAAACATCTATTCCAGATGATTTATACAGTGTCGCGAAGACATCTTTTTTGTAAAAAAATAATAATTACTATATATATATAAAGTACTTGATTCTAATCTGGATATACCATCTATATTTTTCCTGCGAGTTAGGATCGTACACTTGACACAAAAGTTTTACGTTTTGTTCAAATCAATCTCAACTGCGTTACAGACGCAATTGAGTTACGTGTTGGTCCCAACATTGAGATGCATATGAATAAATAAAACTTTCAACGATGCATTCACAGTCTAGAAATACTGATTGAGTTTTGAACTCTGACTAATATAATGAATATAGCAATGTTTTTTTTTACAGTAACGTAAACAAGTGGAATCGAGTTGAGAGCCAACCCATCCATCAGCTATAATGTGAACATTAAAAATGCTGCTCAACATTTGCAAATCATGCCAATAGTAAGTACAAAATCGTTTAATTAGATTGCGATATTTTATAAATATTACCCGTGATAAACGAGCACACACTCCAACTGAAGGTATTTGATGACTGCATCCCATGACTTCGACATTCATCCACAAACAAGGTTCAAGATGCATTTTGCAGTCCAAAGGACTGAGATACAATATTTAGTTACCTGTACGTAGACCCCAGGATCCTTTTATATAACATACGAAACACATCAGCATTATGCTGCTGTTTAATGCTGATGGTGAGGATCTGATCCTGCACTAATCGACCCAATGCTCTTGTGTTAATTCAAATGTAAAGATACCTTAATAAATTAAGCTATCAAGCAAGCATTAGATTCCATGTATTACTCGATAATCGTTGTCTTTTTCTTATATACATATCTTTAAGTATTACCACGTTCTTGTTTTAAGTGAATTATTTCTGTCGAGTCCCTTTATGAACTGTCATTAATAACTGTTAGTGGTTTATCAGAAACTAATTAGTTATCCGCCATTTAATTGATTGTTTTAAAATATACGGAATAGATAACAAACATATATTACGGCAAGGCAGTAAAGATTTTTGAAATCGTAAAAACAAAAATGGACTGAGTATATACCCTTGCGGACAAATATATGCAATATATTTAATATAGTTATTTTTTTACATGTCTATAATGAGTGTTATAATGTCAAAAATAGCATTATCCATATCAAATAACTTATGTACCATACGATAACATTTATCTTTAACCCTGTAAAGAGACAAGAGATGTACTGATCGATTGCTGCGTCACCAGCACAGCTTAAGGTAATGTCAAAGAGCATAAGAACGGCGTCTTATCGAATTGTCGGACATAAAATATCTGAAATCTTTTTCATCAAAAAGTCCAAATATGTAAATAGCATTTGTTTTTTTTTGAAAATGATATAATATATCGTAGAGCTTCGATACAGTTTGTCTCTAGCTGCAGAAGCAATGAGTCAGCTCGTCCGAGGAAGGACCACGCCCGCACAGAACACCGGCGTGAAATAGCAGCATAACGCTGTTGTGTTTCGACTGCTGAGCGTAGGTATCCGGAGACCCTTACATTAGTGGTATCGAGGCATTCCATCTCAGTACTCAAGGGTGACAAAAGATCTGAATTTTGATTTCTTGGCAAAGATGAATGTAGATGTCACGGGTCGCAGGAAACACTTATCATCAGGTGAACTGTGTGCTCGTTTGTTACTCTCAATATTATAAAAAAAAAAAATATCACCACCTCCGCCCATCGTATTGCTGTATATAGGATTCTCCCACAGATTACCAGGAAGCATGATTCTCGTTCATCTACTTCTGGAAAATTCGCACACTGTTACCGCTGAATGATATAACAATTGCTATATGCATAATACTCGTATCTTCCACTTTCCTTATTTCAATTTTCTCTTTTTATCTCAGCCGTCATCCGAAGTTTCGCTTCCGTTTCTCATGAAGATCTTTCACACTGTTCCGTTTTTATATTTTATTGTATTATTTTATTAGTATCCGGCAATAGTATTTATATGATAAACATTCTTTCTTCTTAGTTTACTAGATGGATGGAGAAGTGGATAGTAGAAAGTCAAAGTTTGGAGGAGCTGATGCGGTGTGCAGTTTTCTGAAACTGAACATGCACTGCGAGATCTGAACCGCCTATTATATTCATATATAGTGTTTCCATTTTACTTTCATCATCATCATCACAGTCTATTAATAGTCCACTAGTGAATATAGACCATACTGTTATATTAATAGTCCACTGGTGAACATAGACTATACTGTTATATTAATTACTCTTTAATTTTCATATCATCTCCAATTTCCATACATCACTCCATCTAATCAGTCATAGTTGCGATAGTAAAACGAATTACAACATCTACTCGACGGTTTTTAGGCCAAATTACGAAATAAAAGAAAATGTTTGCCAAAATTACGCGGCCTTTTTGTGACACTGACATGTAAGCTCCATCACTGTCAAGATTCTCCTTTCCAAACAAAAATTCCTAGTTCGATCACGATAAGCAATCTCGTACGTCGCGATAAGGTGCGGGAAGATGCGAATAAACTTCTTGATTTTTATCAATTTAGTATTTCTTGTTTTATTATGTCATGTGTACATATTGAAATGTGTCTGAGAGGTTTTTAGTCATTTAAATTTATTGCTGGCAGTTTTTTGACATTGACATTTGCGTTTTGTTTAAAAAGTTATCTAATGTGCCAGTGCTCCGTTGAAATGTGAGATGTTTTTTAATAACTCGTGTAATTTCGGGTGGGTTTTTTTCTGTTTTAAAATGTGACGATAAGTTGTAAATTTAAGTGCTTATCTAAATTTAATATATTAAAAAATATGTAAGTATAAGTACTATATGAATAATTTTTAACTATGGTTCTCGTAAGAGTTTATTCGTATTTTTTTTTAAATCGATAAAGCCATTTTCATTCAAGAAAAAGTTAAAATATAAACTCAATGTTTGTAATTATACAATATATATATATTTCTATCTACATTAGACTACCTTATAACAACATCCCATCATCTAGCGGTAGAACCATGTCGAAATAACATACAAGCTATAGCTTGAATAGGCCGCTTTGATCGTGGAAGGATTACGCTCTCAAAAATTACGGGAATAATAACATACCTTTGCACTGCAGTGTTTTGTCTGATGAGTAAAACCTAAGATCTTACAACTGGTAATGAAACATTTCGTTTAATTTGTCAGAGGTGACAGCATATCTCCAATATGATTCCTTATCAAGTATGAACGTAGGTGAAACACTTGTCGGGTGAATTGTGCATACATGAGTCAACTTATGTATGCAAAATTATTGATATTTTAATCGAGTAATAACATCAGAATCTAATTCACAATCTGCTATTCCTCTTTCCGTTCGTGTCATAAGTGATTGGGATATGAGATTATAACGTTGCCTCTCGACAAAATGGGTACGCTCGGCCGAGGAAGGACTACGCCATCACTAAATACCATCGTGAAACGGTAATATAATGCTGCTTTCTTTCAGGTGAGTGTAGGGTTCCGGTGTATCTCTTAACCCTTGCAAATACGCTATAACAAATGTAATAATATTGATCATAAGAACGGCGACTAATCTACAAATATGTCAAACAGTTAGCTCATCCAGGTGAAGTTGTAAAAGCTATTGGGCTAACGTCTGCCATCAGCCCGAAAAAAAATAACTAATTAGCACCTTGACAGTAAATTGACAGGAAATCATGTATAGGATCTTACTCCCGGGCCCCCTGCTCGCTGAGTCTGGTTCGGTAGCCAAATGAAACTTTCACCTCAGGCAAACGCTAAAACAACATGTATTTAGATGTTGTATTTAGGTTTTTTTAACATTGCATTTGAAACGTCAACAGTCTAATGATTTAGGGTACGATCTGCGAAACTTAAGGTCGTATGTACGAAACCGTTATTAAATTATTTTCGTGAACCATCTCGTGGAGTGATAGTAATGTTGATAGAACGACTAGCACTTTAAATGTAAAAAAAAAATATTCACTAACTTTTCTTATATATTATTTCTATATATCCTTTTTTAAATATATAAGACACATTTATATTTATTATTAATATTTATAATAACTATAAAAAACCTTCGCTCATCGCATAATCGTCTTCTTCTATGTCTTCTTCATCGTACAGAGTTTATGCACTCTTCTTTCTTTGTCCAATATTCTTCTGTGGAATGAGCTACCTCTTGGAGTCAGAATGGCTCAGAATCGTTTTGTGTTTAAAAGGAAGGCGCGTGAGTATGTCCAGAATAAACTGTCAGCAGATTGATAACACCATCATGTTATAAAGTATGTATGTAAAGTAAGTATGTATGTATATAATAATATATTTATTTATTGTATTATATATTATAAAGTATATTAATTTAGGTATCCTATATATTTATTGTATTCATATATATTTTTTAAGTATATTTAGTATATTATTAGAAAATATATATTATATGTGCACCTTCTTCTCAATACCACCCTCAGGTCGACTGGTATAAAAGTCCTCCTATCTAATTTACTCTGTGCATGAAGTTTAAAATAAAATAAATAATAATAATAAAAAAATAACTAAATGAACTAGCGCACAATTAACTAAATAACGCATTTAATATTAAACTAGTGCACAGATAAACAGCGCAATTACTTTTGGAATACGTGGAGACTTATATCCAATGTCAAGGAAGTAATAAATATTTAGTGGGTGCATCGTATGATTTTTTGTTAAGCCTTAACCAGGAAAAACATTGTTTTTTTTTTCATTTCCTCCAATCGTTATTTGATTTCCGCTAAATTTAATGTATTCTCTAATGGTAGAGAATGCGTGGAATAGTTGCCATTCACTTACCATCTGGTGGAATGTATGCTCGTTTATCACCCTGTTATGCGATTGAAAAATGTCATGTTTGATTTTTTAATGATTTTAATTTTATGACACGCTAGCAATCCGAGTCCGATACACAGTACGGGCACCAAATACATTGTTATTTGCAATTTTAAGTGGCGTATTACCTGTTCGGCGCTGAAAAAATCTATCTTGAGGAAATCTGCACGTCTACGAAATGAATAAAAAAATTATTGTTATCAACGTTCTGCGGAATGGTGACCTGATGTCCTGTGATTTACAGGTTTTTAATAGCTACTGCAGGCATCAGTCAGCCATGACTATGTACTAATGTTTTTTATTAAGGAGAACATGTTTCTATTATGTTCTGTTTTTTATTCTATGTATTTAGTTGTGGTGAAAATAAAATAAATAATAATAATAAAAAATAACTAAATGAACTAGCGCACAATTAACTAAATAACACATTTAATATTAAACTAGTGCACAGATAAACAGCGCAATTACTTTTGGAATACGTGGAGACTTATATCCAATATCAAGGAAGTAATAAATATTTAGTGGGTGCATCGTATGATTTTTTGTTAAGCCTTAACCAGGAAAAACATTGTTTTTTTTTTCATTTCCTCCAATCGTTATTTGATTTTCGCTAAATTTAATGTATTCTCTAATGGTAGAGAATGCGTGGAATAGTTGCCATTCACTTACCATCTGGTGGAATGTATGCTCGTTTATCACCCTGTTATGCGATTGAAAAATGTCATGTTTGATTTTTTAATGATTTTAATTTTATGACACGCTAGCAATCCGAGTCCGATACACAGTACGGGCACCAAATACATTGTTATTTGCAATTTTAAGTGGCGGATTACCTGTTCGGCGCTGAAAAAATCTATCTTGAGGAAATCTGCACGTCTACGAAATGAATAAAAAAATTATTGTTATCAACGTTCTGCGGAATGGTGACCTGATGTCCTGTGATTTACAGGTTTTTAATAGCTACTGCAGGCATCAGTCAGCCATGACTATGTACTAATGTTTTTTATTAAGGAGAACATGTTTCTATTATGTTCTGTTTTTTATTCTATGTATTTAGTTGTGGTGAAAATAAAATAAATAAATAAAATAAATGCTATTAAATTACGCTAATCATCAGAAGACTATTACCAAATAAGAACACTTCACTCTTAGCCGCCTCTATATGTCATGACTTTATATCGCAGGTAGAAATAAGCGTGGCTACACTAAATCGTAACATTATTAAATTATATAGTATATGATAACAACATGGTGAATGAACGGTGAGGTCCAATGTCCCCTACATTGGACCTCACCGTTCATTCACCAGGTTCATTCACAGATAGCTCTAAATGTACTGGGACACGCACACTTTTTAACCATAAAGAAGAATCAAAAGCGGGAGCAGGTATTCCGATTACCCTCTGATACTATACTCACATATTAGAGTAGAGCTCGATTACAAAGTAAAAAGTATATTTATTTTATTTTATTACAGCTGTCTGGAGACGATGTACTGGAACTGCTGCGAAGAGAGATTCTGTTTTGACAAGAAAATCGCCACTTACAAGTAAGATATATAATTTTAACAGTGGTAGTGCTACGCTGCAATTTGTTTCCAGCTGCAAAATGAACGAATCAGCTCGAAGGTGTAGGGTTCCGGAGACCTTCATTACTGGTGACGAGACATTCCATCTCACTCCTCAAGGGTGACCACGCATTGCATTATGATTCCTTGTCAAGGATGTGTATAGATGTCATGGGCCGCAGGAATCACTTGCCATCAGGTGAACTGTGTGCTCGTTTGTTACTCTCAATGTAATAAAAGAAAAAGTTTTTTACTATGTTCAGGGACCGACCAACATTATTATTGGGTGAGCAAATGCTGTTACCTAGAATTGAGGAATGGAGTTGAATACTTGATGTTGTATATACATATAAATTTATATGTACATACTATATATGGTCTTCTATACCTGTAAGTAATAAAATCACATTTTTTTTCTGTCTGTTTCTGCATTTGTGCACGCAAATCTACGCAATGGCTGAACCAATATTTATATGGTTTTCACTGATTTATTGAGATATTCTTGAGCTAACAGTTCGTTCATGTATATCATTAACCAAATAAAGTCAATGTAAACATTTCAACGTGCGTTTGCGAGTGATTCTGTTATGAAAATCACCACGTACAAGTTCATATTTTACGAAGGTTAGAGGTCGACTGACAACTATGCATTCATCCCGGATGGGAATGCTCTGTCATCCCTCCCTAAGATGGAATGACTCATCAACCCTTATAAAGTATTTTTGCACTAATATATAAGATAATTATAACATACATATGTATAGAAAATCATAAAATTTATTGTCTGTTTATGCAACTTAGTCTTCTTAACGCCTGAATCAATTCTGATTTGTTTATCAGCGATAATTATAAGCTTAGGCTAACATGTAGCGTTTGGTTCATTAAAATTGATTGATAAATAAAAAAAATATTTTAATTTTGAAGTGCGTGTGCGCGCGTAGATTAAACATATTTGTGTTGAACATAATAATCACAGACGTAACTAACTGATAATATTCTACGTAATGAAGTAGTTATATTATTTCATGACGCCATAAGACAACCACTTTAATGTTTCAATAATGATATTTGTGTCTAAATATAGGGAAAGGTCCCAACCGCGTTTGAATATTTCTTTTTATAATTGTAGAGTCACGTTGTAGTCTGTTTCCAGCCGCAGTATGGATGACTCTCCTGGTGAAGGAGTAAGCTCACACAGTATAATCACGTGAAATAGTCGCACAAGGAGACCCAATTACATTTAACGAGATATTAAAGTGGTCTATCTTGAACCTTTGTTTGAGGATGGACTACATCCATCTTTATGTCGTGGAAAGCAGTCATAACATACCTGTGTGCTCATTTGTCACCAATAATATTACATAAGTATCTACATCATCCATACATATTGCATTTATTGATAGCTACCGTTTTGTATTGTATTTATATATGCATTTATCTATGTATATTGTATTTATGTATGTATTAATCTTAATTTTTATATTTCGCTATGTTTTTTGTCTTTTATTTGTTTATTGGTACACCTATCACAATATCTCACCACACCTTGAATTGACTGGTAGAGAATGCCTTCGGAACTAAGGCTCGTTTGTGAACAATGCTTATAAAGAGTGAATGAAGAAATAAAAAAAATTTAAGAAAGACAAGGCAGTATCTTTCGCATTTGAGTTTTCTTTCAATCTCAACATAATACTTACGGCACTGTAATATATACTACCCGGTTAAAATCATGCATCGCCATTAGCCTAATGGTTTAGGGTACGGTCTGCGAAACTTAGGTCGTAGGTTCGAATCCACCATTAGACTATTGTCATGATCCATCTCCTAGCACGAGCATTTAAGCTCAGTTGTAGTGGTTAACTGGAATATTAGTAATGTTAATATTATTTAAAAAAAAAAAGAAACAAGACAACGCGTTTGAATTCTACCAAGACAACATCACAGATAAGTTTAAATATATAACATCTTTACACACAGTTTATGGTTTTTATGATTTTATTGTTTATTTTTTTTTATTTCGTGTACTACCGTGTTAACCATTTTGTAAAGATGTATTTGATGCAATAAAGAAAATATTATTATTGTGAGAGATCCATTTCCTAAATCCGCCTGACTGTTAATAAAATAATTTTAAAATAGATTAAAATAAAAAGAAACAAATATATACAATACAAGAAAATAAACATATATCATTCCAAACGAAGCAGGGTTAGCGCGCAATGGAGAGAAACCTGCAGACCGTAGGAGCGGTGTGGAACGTTTTTTTTTTATTACTTTGAGAGTAACAAACGAACACACAGTTCACCTGATGGCAAGTGATTCCTGCGGCCCATCACATCTACATTCATCCTTGACAAGGAATCATAATGCAGATGCGTTGACTCATCCTTGAGGACTGAGATGGAATGCCTCTTCACCAGTAATAAAATTCTCCGGATCTCTAAGCTCACCAGACGAAACACAGCAGTTTTATGCTGGTATTCTGTGAGCGCGTGGTCCTAACGTGGTCGGGCTGACCCAATATTATTCCTCGTTTAGATATCGAACCCAGTACGCCGATGCTTAGTACTTTAACCGCTTCATGACGTGGTCGTCAATATAATTAGTTAGTAGATCAGAATGGATAGTATATAAGTTTATATGTACAAGATATATACTCGTATAACTCAGTTATGTATATACAAAGATATATATGTATTTCTCACATCAATATTTATCATGCGTTTTAACAATAATCGAGTGGTATCCTTGGTGAATTATCGAGTGCGTACATTGTTGATATCTATGAAGGTGCGTTTCCGACATACTCAAGTGTCGGACACCTTGTTTCCTGATATTAAAAGGGCTCATATCTCTGTCCTACTTTTTCCAAATATTATGTATTTTGTAAATATTACATTCTTTTTTTTACACACTTCATCTGAAACTTTCTTCGATCGAACTAGAGGAGGGTGCGTTAAGTTAGTCGCAGTATATGCTGCTGTGTTTCAACTGCTGAGCATAGGGATCCGGAGACCCTTAGTACTGGCGACGGAGCATTCCATCCTAGTCTTCAGTACAGAGGATGAATGTGGGTGGTAATAATAAAGATTACTGCAGAATAAGTTTAACGATTTGTCACTCAAATCACTTACGAAGCGTCAATAGCCTAATGGTTTAGGGTACGGTCTGTTGTGTTTCATCTCGTGTGTGTAAGGGTTCCGGAGATCTTTGTTACTGGTGAAAAGGTATTCCATCTCAGTCCTCAAAGGCGAAGCATCAACATTATGATTCCTTGTCCAGGATGAATGTAGATGTCATGGTCCGCAGGAATCACTTGCTATCAGGTGAACTGTGTGCTCGTTTGTTACTGTCAATGTAATAAATTAAAAAAAAAAATACACGTGAACATTTTGTTAGACGATTAGTTAGCAATCCAAGCTGAAGGTCGATTCCCTCGACCCTCACCTACAGGGGTCGAAGGTCGGCGGTGTTGCAGCCGTCTTCGAGCCAACATCGTCATCGTACCGCCTAATCGCGTACCCTTCACCTCGTGAGTCTATTTCGATGACTCAGAAAAAAACGGACCCCTCAGCACACATACCATGAATAAAACTCTTAATAATCTTTTCATTCACACCAAAATAAACATTATTTTACTGTTTAACCTTTTTCAATTTGTAATGTATTCTTTTGCTTTAATTTTTTTCCATTCTTATCGTAACAATCTACTTATATGTGCCCGTGTAATTGGAATGTATGTTTATCTAGATTTTATGCTTGACTTAACTTTGTTGTTCCTTGTCATATATAAATGCTGTTGTGTACTAATAAATAAATAAACACATATACTCAAACATAAATGTGGACTCGTTGGCACCCAGCCATGCACGCACTCACGCACGTGCCAACACACGCATGCAAGTGCGTGCGCCTTAATTAGCATAAGCATTTTAAAATAATTCCCATCAATATATCACATATCCTAATATCATTCACAACTCAAGCGGCTCTCTATTTCGACAAAGGCGTAGCTCTTTTTTGATTGAGAGAATGCTTGTTCTTTATTCTTGTTCATGATCAAAATTATTTCAAGTTTTCAAGACTTCAAATTGTGTACCTCGATCATTAAATAAAATGATAATTAGTGTTCCATACCATTGCACTGGGTTCTTTCTTTCATCACTGTACTCCTTTGGAACGCCCTTCTGAATGATGTCAAGAATGTATACGTCTTTTTTTTTCTTTATTATTATTCTTCCGTCCCTACCTTGATTTCTCTGAATCTTCCCAAGGTTGGCTGGTAGATAATGCCTTAGGCATTAAGTCCGCCTTTGTGCATATGTTAGTTGCACAAAAGTTTATAAATAAATAAATAAAGTTTCTTTTAAATCTCTACTTCGACAACATTATTTGAAGGCAAATAATATATATATATATATATATATTCTCATGGTATTTGTTTACGTGTATATGTCTATTAACATATTTATATATATATATATATATATATATATATATATATATATATATATATATATATATATATATATATATATATATATATATATATATATATGTATCTCTGTATTACTGTAATTTGATATTTTCATCGAAATATTTGTTTTTATTTTTACGCCTACCAACATATTCTCCCGATCACACAGGGTTCACTGGCAGAGAATCCCAATGGGTATTAAGTCCGCCCTTGTAAACCTTATACCTATAGGAACATACAGAATAAATAAATTAAATAAATATAAACATTGAGTATGCTATATACCTTCCTGTTTACTTCCATTCATTCATTGTTGGCACTTACGATTAAAATTTTGTCCATCTCAAGAGTTGACTGGTAGATAATAATAATTATAATTTAAATAATTAATATAGATAATAATTTGATTACTAAATTAATAACACTAACTACTAGACAGCTAAAACGATACAAATGTTTAGTATCAAAGTAAGCACACAAATGTCATTTCGTAATTATAAGTTAAACACAAATAATATTAGTTGAACTAATATTAGTAATAATAGTAGTTATTAATAATAAAATTAGTTAATGAACGAATTATACTAAATTCATATATTCAATGCCACCGTCACAATACTGAATATAGGCCGACATAATGACAACATATAAGGAAAAGTTACTGCATACAATTATATTTCACAACTATATAGTATAACCAATAACAAATGGACGATATTTAAAAGCTGTGTTGTGTTGTGTGTTAACAATGTTGGAGCCACGTTACAGCTTTTCTCTAGCTGTAGCATGAATGGGTCGTCACGAACGAGGAAGGAAGGACGCCCTTACTGGAATACCAGCGTAAAACAACATAACGCTAGTGTTAAGACATCGATCTTATTCCTCATGGGTGACAGTTCTTTGGAAACCAACGTGTCTTAGATATAAAAAAAATAAAATATTTCGTCAACGCAGTCCCCCAATCCGCAGTGGACCTGGTGTACTATACTCTAACACCCTGTCTGGTGATCGATGATTCACGACTCGTAAGCGCGGACCGAGAACATGCAATGAAAGATCGAATGGAATCGTCCTACTAGAAAGAGATACACGGAAAGACAATATATGTATAGATACGAATAATTTACACTGCGTGATAATATAGACATCTTTAACACTTGTTTACAATATCTGTTCTAGTCTTAGGCATTACAAGTTGTATTGTCATGTCAGATAAACGAGGTAAAACCGGAGACAATAAATTAGTTAATCACTGTGACAATATGAGGAAATATCTATGATAATTGCAATGTAATTTATGTATATATGTATATATATATATATATATATCTATATATGTATATATTATTCTGATATATTTATATATCAGAAGTTATTTTCCTTCAAAATATGTTAAACATTATCCGGAAGGGCGTTCCAAAGGAGTATAGCCTGAAGAACAACGAGAGAACCCAGTGCAACGGTATAGAACACTAATTCTCGATCTATTTAAGGATCGAGGTGCACGGTCATGAGAAGAATGTAGAAATTGGAAGTCATCTTTAAGGTAAGATGGATAATTTGGATCATGTGATAAATAAAAGGAAACAAGCAAAATCCAGGATCCTAGTCGAATACAGAGCCCCTCGAGTTGTGAACGATAGAAGGAAATGTGATTATATTTACGTTAGTTGGAAATAAATCTTAAGGAACTGTCTAAAAGGCCCTCTAACTTATTATGAAGATTTGACGATAGATGAGCGTAGCACTCGTCACCACAATCGATAACGGGAAGAATAAAGGAGTAAACCAGCATAAGCTTGGGTTTGAAGAGTGATAAAATTTTAAGGAGATAAAGAGAACGTAAGGTGGCAACGACCTTATGGCTAATTTCGAGAATCTGTACATCCCTAGTCATTTTATGGTCCATATGCAAACCAAAGTTGACTACAGAATTACTAAAGGGAATCAATGTTTCGTTGTAATAAAATGAGAGGCATGCTTCCATAGTCAACCCTGGCAAGTAACCTCTGACTTTCAAACACCATGACTTTGTATTCCCCTCGATTAACCACTACCCCATTTTTACATGATAAATCTCTAATAGCTTCCAAGTTATTATACAATATTTCAATGCTGTTATTGTGATCGTTGAATGCAATTTAAAACTTAAGGTGATAGAATTTCAAAATAATCAAAACAAAAGAGGAGAAAGTATTGCGCCTTGCGGTACACCAGAGTCAATATCAGTCCAATCAGAGGTCAGTGATCCCAAACGAACTAACTACTGGCGACCACGAATATAAGATGAAAACCATACCAGGGCAGGGATTCAGAACTTTATGAATGATAGGAGAGATAGAAGGATATCGTGACTAACTGTATTAAAAGCGTTTTAAAAGCCAACAAGTGCCATGTCAGGATTTTGTTCGTCCATGCCTTTTTTTGTATATTATCGGTGACTTTATTTATTGCAGCGGTAGTACTGTGACCAGAATGGAACCCCGATTGAAATGCATTCAGTTTGCTGTTTTATAATTATAGAGATTTGCTTATGAACACAGGCTTCTAGACTTTTGATAGTAATGGGAGAATTGAGATAGGATGAAGATAATTAGTTTAGGATAAGGAATTTTAGGCATGGGTTGTACAAAATCTATTTTCCAAAGTTAAGATATTGACCTGAGTCTAGGGAAAAAATTATAATGTGGGCAATAGCTGGGACTTAAGTATCCTTGACACCATGAGCTACGATGTGTAATTGGACAACAGTATGTCAAGACGGTGGAATATATAAATAATAAGAAATAAAATGTATTATGTTGTTTTGTATTGTTATTTATACTTATTGTGTATTATTTTCTCATGTATCTTTGTGTAATTTGACATTTTTGTCAAGATAACCTTTCGTATTTTTATGCCTACCAGTATATTCTCTCGAACTCCCAGGGTTGACAGGGAGAGAATGCCACTGGGCAGTAAGTCCGCCCTTGTAATCTTGTTATTTATGGAACATAAAGAATAAATAAATAAATCTTTTTCGAAGATATGGATGTCATATGTCATAGGAGTCACTATCAGATGAACTATGTGCTCGTTTCTTGCCATTAATTAAAACCAAGAATTCAGTTCTATCTGCAGTTTAGTAGCTTCTGCAGCAATTTAATATAGGTATATCCTCTTTCCAGGTTAGACGACAATGTGAGCTCCGTGTATGCCAATGGTATCACCAACATTGGAGCAAGCTTGGAGAGCGTTGTCACCCAGCAGCCCCACAACAACAACCACCTCCCCCCCACCGCTGTGGTGGGCAGGGAGGTGAAGGAACTGCCTATACATGCCGATAAAATATATGAGGTGAAATATTTCAGAACTATGATAGCTCAGTGTAATTATGATTTATCAAACAGGCGAACACTGCATGATTACAGTGGAATCTCTATCACTCGAATGTTATGACAAAAAGAATTCCAACATACAAAGGATTTAACTGCTAAAATTTCGACTTAGAATTCCTTTTGGATTTAATTGCTATGATTTCGGGGAATTTCAAGTAACACGTCGTTATATTTCACTAACTGCGACGTACGGAGTCTCCTTTTTGAAATGATAATTACAGAGTATAAATATGTCTTATCAATACCTCGCAGGGATAAATAGTTAGAGATACCGCGTATTTAGGGGTTCAGCCGAAGGGAATGGCATTTTATGCCATGACTTAAAGATGTTCGAGTTGTAGAGATTCAACTGTCTATGTATATTTTCGGCCACGGTGCATAGTAGTTAAAGCACATTCTGCTGCAACATTCTAGATTGGATTCCCAGTCGAGATACAATATTTGTGCCCAGCTAATTGATGTATTTCCCATCTGGGTGTGTTAAGTGTATATCACGTCTCCCTGCCGCTGCATTCGAGGAGACGTGTGAGTGCATCTGTTTATGCAAAATTCTTAAGCCACTATAATATATGCTGCGCAGTAGAGATCTCACAGTAACTACCGCAAGTATTATAGGCAATTTTTTTAACGCACGCAAATGCTATTCCTTGGTAGTCTTCCCCAAAGAAATAGAAGCTAGGGTCCACAATGCAGCTGATGGTTAATAATGGATACATGATTAATAAAACTGGATAGAGTACTTAAGAATATATCCTAAACCATAATATATAACGCTATAATTTCGTTGGCATTGTACACGAGCTGAGACCCCGTCATCAATTAGGATCAATAAATATAAAATTGTTACAATTACGATTGAAAAGATTGACCATCAATCCAATAAGTCCGTGCAGTCCAATACAAGATTCTTTTGAATAGCTTTACTCCTGGCGTTGGCGATCAAAAACTATAAACATATTTACAATTTAAAAAAAATATATTTTATTTACAGGTATTCTCTAAATCGTTGATATTCAGAGAGGATATTGAGCTCAAATCAAAAGGCAGCAATGATACATTGGACGATATCGAAACCAAGTCCGAACCTGATTATCTATCGGACAGACCTAACAGAACAAAGGTATATTTCGAAGACGAAGTCGACTCGCCTGTCACGGACTTCGAAATAATGTTCAAGGATGAACTGTTAGCTAGCTATGACATGTTCAAAATAGACGAAGAAGAAGAAGATAGAAAGAGTCAGGATACAGAAGAGGGGTTAACAATGAGCGTGTCAGTGAAGAAGCAAGACGTGATCAAGCCAAGCACTGTCACTTTGAAAGGCGAACCGAAAATGACAACACCAAATCCGATATACGAATACGATCCCGTTTCATTCATGCAATTGCCAACGAATCTAACTTTACCAAGAGTCGAAAGCGTTAAGGGTATCTTACGACAGAAAAACGACGTCCACAGAAGCGACAGCGTACGCACTTTAGAAAGAGTCGACAGCGGAAACAAACTTTTGAAATCAACACTGAACCGAGTGGAAAGCCTTAAAAATATAGACCCTAACAAAATTAACAAAGTCCTATCAAGAGTACCACATAGGAGCGCCTCATTCCTAAACATACCAGAGCACCTAATACCAGAGAAGCCGCCGCTGATGAAGAGCAAATCTACAGTCGGTGTGACGTCACTAGCAGAGCACGAACTCAAATTGAGCCAACTCCCTGACACCCCAATAATAAGGAGCAATAACCTGCCAAGGTTCTTCGCGGATAGCCCTTCACTGTCTGAATATAAAGGCGAAACTAGCTTGCAGAGTATAAAACAAAAGACAGCGCTAATGTTCCAAGAGAATGATTTTAGCATGCCCCGGTATTACGGAACAGTGAAACCTACAGAGCCGCCGCCGGTGCACGAAAGTAAATCGATGCCGGATTTAAGGAATCCGACGAATGCAAAAGTAAGTAAGCGATTGGTAAAACTGAGAAGCAGATTGAAGCCCTTAGTTATTAGGAAGAGTTCCGATGAGAGGCTATAAACGGGGCTACGAAAAATAAGACAAATATCTATTATACCAATCTTATTTCTTTACATTTATATTATTTTTTGATTTTTTGAAAGAAAATGTAATTGATTATTTCACTTTAAATGATTTTGTGTTAACATTGTATGTACTCTCTGTTAAACGATATTAGAAAAAAAAAAGAAAAAGCTATGTTATATATTTTTATTCATAAAAAAAATTATATGGATATTATTAACGCTAAATTGTATTATATATATACTAATGCATCTAAGATGATTTTCCATCCAGTAATCGTAACTATAAACTTTTTATTATTATTTTTTAAATTCAAACATTTAAAAAAAAACAATTAAGTACCATCTATCGTAAATAATAATAAATAGCAGATAGCTATGTATAAAGTTTCTAGTGTTCAATTATAGATGGCGCTGGGTTATAATCATAAAGTTAATATGAGAGCTTGAATAATATGCAGTCTCCTAAATAATACTTTGCTAAAGAAATGTAAGATAATTTATTTGAACAATTTCCTAACTTTGTAATTTCGTCATATTACATCACAATCGGAAACAGTTCTCATTCTAGTTTATAGATTTTAATAAATTATTATTGTATTATTATCATATTAATGTTATTTTAAGATTATTGTTAACGTAATTAATTACAATTTTAATATTTATTCAACCCATACCTTTATAACTGAATTATAATCTTAAGAATATATATAAAATTATTCAATTGCTCAATATGTGTCCCTAATTCAATGCTATTGCGATAATGATGAATATTTAGTAATTTTAGGTTAAACGCACACTTGTCCGAATACCATCTTATTTTTAACAGCATTAAGTACTTACCACCGTTCTCGGATAAGTGACATTACCTTAAAATATCTCAAAGTATTACAGCATTCTTAGAATGATTTATAAATAATGTAGATTATATAAAATAAGGTTTGTATACGTAAAAGTTGTATATGTCTAGTCAGAAATGTAAAATAAACGTGTTTGAACAATGCTCGCTTTGTAATTATAAGAATTCTTATCTTTTTACATCCAATACTTAAACTTAACCTATATGGATGTCTTAAAAAAATATATAATTATATATTTAACAGATTCTTAAATGGTATGTCATACATTATTACTATATATACTAATAATAAGGCCGAATTGGCCTCTAAAATCTGGTCGTGCTTAATAGTACGAGACAGTATTTCATGTCGGCCCACTGTTTGCAACTTTAAAAAGCGTAAATTCAGTCTCACATGGAATACTGTTCTCATCTCTGGGCCAGGCACCCCAGTATCAGCTGTTCGAATTCGAAAAAATCGTTGATGACCAGGAACTTTCCGATCGGCTTGATTCACTGGAGTTGCGAAGAGATGTTGCATCTCTTTGCATTTTTTACCGAATTTACCATGGGGAGTGTTCTGAGTGTTTGTTCGGATTAATTCCAGCCGCTGAGTTAAGACATCATACATCAAGACAGAATTCAAAATTTCATCCTCATCATCTCGATGGTTGGCAATCCACCACTTTGAGCTTGACGAAATTTTCGCGTGGCAGAACTACTCTGTGGAATCGGCTGTCGCCAGCGGTGTTTCCGTATCGATACCGACTTAGGGAACTTCAAGAAAAGAGCCTACACACCTTCCTGAAAGGCCGGCAACGCATTTGCGACTCCTCCGGTGTTGCGGATGTTAGTGGGCGGCGGTGATCACTTACCATAGGGTGGGCTGCATGCTCGTTAGCAGCCTACACTACAAAAAAAATAAAAAAGTCATAAACGTCAGAAATCTAAAATCACTCGCCACACTTGGCCACCTATTGGTACATTATAATTGCCACCATCGAGGTACGTTTACGTACCAGCATGCAACGCACTAGTGCAGAGATTCCACAAACAGTTCCAAAGCCAATCACATCACGAGCGCAATCACTTACCACGGCAATAACAACTGAGTACAACCACTCCCTGCTAATACTCCTAAGAGTAAGAAGTGCTTATTAGGAGGACCTGAAATCATCTTCAACTGAGCGTGACACTCAGATTGCCCGGTGATTTTTTTCTCCTTGAAGCGGACGACTTCGCTGACGTAACAGATTATCTGTCAAGAGTTGGCACGTTTGTCGAGGAAAATTCAGTCATCACCAGCGACACGTCTTCGTTTTTAAGAATTTAGAGACAGCGTTCTTGGAGATGAGATAAATCGCGGTTCACTAAAACCAACTCAAACTGGCCCCCGCGAAGTACTGCAATGGGGGCGACAAGGTTATCACTATACTGCACAATAGTAAGCCAGTCACAGTACACCGCGTCAAGCCAGCCTACTACCCGACTACAGCATGACTCACAACACACACACACACACACAAACACACATACATAATGTACGCCACACAATTCACCACCATTACACACACTTGATCCCAATGAAAATAAAGAATAAAAAGACGCGATCAGGTCATACAGTACGCTTCCCTAATTTTTATTATCGCCAGTAGCATGGTCTCAAGGGAGGCGGGGCAGGGGGTGGGGAAAGGGCGTGATGTGGTGATTTACAAAGGAATTACTTTTAACTAGTTTAAGTGTTTCAACGCATTTAAAATATGGTGAATGACATATATATATAAATATATATATATATATATATATATATATATATATATATATATATATATATATGTACGACCATAATAGTTCCTTATCTGTTGCTCTCACTTTATTTATTTTTTAGGCATAATAATAAAAAAGTTATTTAGATAAAAATATCATATTATACATAGATACATAATAAATATAAATAATAATACATACATAACAATATAAATATATAACTATATATAAATATATCAAACTTTGTTTATACCAAGCTAATTGCAAGCAATAAACTTTAAACAGCGCTGCATTCGGGCATCCTCGAGTCAGTTTCTTTCGCGCTCAGGGTAACGGACCACGACTAGGTTCCCATACATACCCATTGATAAAGGTTGAATGCCCTTAGCGCTCGGCCACCTTTCAACCCGGTGAAGCTGTAAAAGCCCTCGAGCTAACGGTGGAGATTAGCCATAAAAAAAGTCAACGCTTCTGTTATTTCTGTAGCTACGGCTACGCCTCACCAAAATTCTAATTAAAGAAACTCACTACAGGATATATAGATAAGTATATCAGTATATAAGCATAACCAAATATAGAATGCTTTTTATGAAAGAACCCATAATTAAGCCCGCGTCAGAAGAGCTTAACTAACATAAAAGATTACTGCTATTTAAAAGATTTTTGACCTTGATACCTGATAACTTAATCGGTTTCTTCCTCACCAGGCGTTCCACAACAACACTAAGCTAATATTTTAGGCTTGCGTTTTGTCAAAGCGTGTTCCTTCCCCGGCTCTTCTTCATGTCGTAAATTAAAAAAGGTTGAATCAAATAAAACAAGAGATTAAAAAGCGCACAATTTATTACAGTATTTTATTCACTATATTTCAAACAAATTGCAATGTTCGTATACCACTAAATGTAATAAATCCTTTATGATGATGTTAATTTATCCCTAATGGGAAAGGCTAAGGACTTTAGTAAAGTTCATTAATAAATCCTTTAATTAATATTACTCATTAAACAATACATAACCTCTAAATTTGTCAATGTTATTTCAATTTAAAATCGAAATTTTTATTTATTAAATGAATATTATTTAATGTTTAATTTAACTACATTTATTTTTTCTAAATTTATTATAAATAATTATAACTAACTTACTTATAAGATTTTAGAGGAAAACGCTACAATTAAATAAATTATTAATCATTATACAAGGCATATGGTTATATAGATCAAATATTACGGCCATGATGTTTCATAATAAAAAAAAGACTTACATAGAAAAAAAATTAAGTTTTATCTGTGGCACATTTTTTAAAAACCAAATAATTGATTAAATTTTAATACGTAATATTTATTAACTAGGAAATTTAGGAGGAAACGATTTTATATAAATTTTACAAGACAACTGCGCACCGAATACTAGAAAAATTTATACAATGCATTAGAAAGTTGGCGACATACGGTAGCCCGCCCTACAGATGATTACTACTACACTATACTATATGAAAATGTTTAACAGCTATACTATTTATAATATCTCTAGTACATTGTAACCAGGAAAAGGTTTTTATACACTGTACATTTATTTAGAATTAGGCCACGCTGCACGTGTTTAACGTTTTTAATTATATCTATATAAAGAAATGGTCGTCGGTAACTCGAGGACCGATTTGGTTATTATTTTTCAAATGTTCATAATAGTCCGAATAGGTTTTTATGGATATATAATGGCAAATTTGTGGAACCTGAAGTTCTTTTCTTGTATGAACATGTTGCACGATTCAGACGATGGGTCATTAACGTAAATTCAGATACAATTTTATTGAAATTTGCACAGGACGACGTTTGTCGGACTAAGTAATACTATAATACAAAAAGTTTTATTATAATTAACACAATTGATATAAGAATTATAGCCTGGGTCATTATCTATGCATACGTAACTCATACTCTTTCGCTATTCACACGAAGAGCACATGCATTTCAATGCCAGTGCCTCAACGCTTCCATATAATTCGCATCGTAACAAAATTAAGCTAATATACTAAAAAGAGAATATAGAAATTAAATGTTATTACGAAAATCTTTTAAATAAAAGTTCAAGGACATGTAAAAAGGGCCACAAGCAACACACAAATAAAAAGCTATGTCTATATATATATATGTATATATCTTATTGGAAGATAACAATTAAAATGTACAATTCTAAACGAAAATTATTATATAACATACTAAATAAACAGACACCATGATTAAAATACCAAATTGATATTGAAAAACATAGACGTGATTGTTAGTAAGCTTCTTGTTTTTATGAGTTTTTAATTTTCGTTATAGAGTAAATATATAATTACACGGATTAAGTTCAACACGCGAGTCTATAGGTTGGAGGAATTAACAGAAGGGAGATCGCTTATGACTTACAATGAAGATTGGAGCAAAAAACAAGAATCAATTCCTCTAATAATTTCCAAAAATAATAATGATGACATTCATTTTGTCCGTTTATTTCCTTATCAGTAAATTCGATTATTTATAGATTAAACTTAATAGGTTATAGAATTTATTGTTTCCTACTACTAGCTTTATAATGTGTCGGTAACGAACAAGCTTATTTACAGACTCTTTAGTTCTCACTTATTATAAGACCAAGTCAGTCCAACGCTGGGCATAAGCCATTACCAGATGCTTCGTAGATAGTCAAGCATATATCGAGATTTTGCCCGTATATTCCTTGTATTAAATTATTTTAATAACATATTTTAAATGACTAACTAGATAAATTTATAATTGGAAATGAAAACTTCTAGAAGCATTACTGTTTATTCAGTGCTGATAATGTTATATTAACGTCGTGAATAAAAATTTATAGATATTAACTAAATTCTAGAAAAGTATTTTGTTATGGATATCGAATTGGTGTTAAAAAAAATCTAGTATTAGTTAAATTAAACTTACGAGTAGATAAATGTCCTGTCAGATATATGTATAAACTTTAAAACATTTTTGAACTTGAAATCCAGGAAGACTTTTTTTCCTATCTGTATCTAATAATGAATGTATGTAGGTTTTCAACATTTTCACAATAAAGATAAAAATATTATTTTAATATTAAAGTTTATAATACAGTTTATGACCCATCTTTGAAATATTTACATTCACTTAATGAGTTAGAGTACATATATTATTTATTATTAATATTAACAAGGTTTATTGTTTTTAGATATCTTTGGAGGGTGGTTTTAATAACCATTTGATTTAATTCAAGCAAAATCTACAAATTAGATTTTGTTCTTTTTTTATGTTTGCGTATTGCCGTTGACCCTTATGACCTGTACTGTAACAGACTCGCGAGCGGAGGCCAGTTTTCACTTGAGGCTAAATTAATTTTAAACTTTAAAATCTAAAAACGAACAACCTTAATTACAGCTTGTACCTTGTTATTTGAAGACTATATATTTTATTTTTTAATATTAATAACAAATCTAATAAATATTTAATTTGTATCTTTCGGTCTATAGCAGTAATGAGGTACCCGCGGCCCTCTTTATAATTTTATGCGGCCCGCCAAGCGTTTATTTATATTACAGATATACTCGCGTTAATATGTTTAGTTCTACCATTTAATGATGTTATTATATGAATACAATTTTAAATAGTAAAGAAACGTGGCCAAAAAAAAATCTAAATTTTGAAAAGACCCGTTGCTAAAAAAAGGTTACTCACCCCTGAGCTATGAGCATATTTCTGTGTGTTCAGAATGCCATTATGTCCAGTTCTAGAGGTACATCGCTTTATTGTGATAGCATAAACTTCATCGAACTAAATTGATGCACGCTAACTCGATTAAAAACCAAAAACTATCACGACTCATTCTATTCATAAGAAACATAACATAGCATTTGGTACCAGCGGTAGTGCTAATGTTGTTGACTAGACTAAGGAACTAATGTACTGTTTAGTCTAGTGAGTTAGGGACGTCGAAATCAATTATTGATAACAAAAACTATCATCTTCATTTAGACTTTTTTATTATATTGAGAGTAATAAACTCGCACACAGTTCACCTGATGGTAAGTGATTCCTGCGGCCCATGACATCTACATTCATCCTTGACAAGGAATCATAATGCAGATGCGTTGTTACCCTTGAGGACTGAGATGTAATGCCTCGTTAACAGTTATAAAGATCTCCGGATCCCTGCATTCACCAGACATAGCACAGTAGTTTTATGCTGGTATTATATAGGGGCGCGGGGGGGGAGGGGGGTCGAGCCGACCCATTCTTAGCTCGTACACACAGTGCAGTGTAGCTCTACCACGTAAAGACTTCTCGGGTGTAGACATAGACATACATATATATTTGATGCAATAATTATTAACATCGAATCAAATGCGATCATTTGTTGATGCTTGAAAATCATAAAAAATAAATTAATATAGCTAAATAAGGGTGGTATCAGTATCTGCCTGTCGTTATTTTTCCCAATAAATCCGCCTTAAACTTAGAAAAAGTGAATGTCTAAAAGTAAACTGTTTAAAAACTGATTGGAACTGTTTAATGCACTAATAATCAAATACACTTTTCAACGAATTCAATAATAGTACCCACAAAAAAATATAATATACATAAGTCCATTAAAAATAGAAAGATCTTATGTCTAACGTACAGGAGATACAAGAAATGAAGGTAGCAGAAAGTATATTAGACTCATCTATACTATATGATGGTCACACAGTTCTACTTTTCAGTCTACCCCATTCTCATTGGCACGCCACATTAATTTAATTTAAATTAATCTTTCCAGTGATTTTATAAAATCAATGACAGTAAATTATTTATGAAAGTTTTTAACTGACTTATCTCGTGTCATTAAACATCACGACAGACATGTAACGATAATCTTACTTTTATGAAAAACTAAAAGTAAGTTTAAATACGAGACAAAACTTGAATGGAAGACAATCTACGCGAAGAGAGTAAACAGAGGACAAAGAAGTCAAAGACGTATTGTGCGGTCCAGATTACAAATGATGGCGGGGAAGACTATCCGGTAACTTGGGTCGTACCTAGTGCGAAATAGTAGTGTCTTTTAGTATTGGAGACAAAGAGCCTTGGGTTGTAGAGCCAAGATGAATTAAAACTACAAATAAGGGTTCTTCGCGGCCTGATTTATTGCTTAAATAAAATCCTAGAAATTTTAATACTAGATTTTAACATATATAATAAGTTATATTCCATCTCGCGTCGCGGTGAAACATATTTCGTAAAATGTAGAGAAATATATAATTTTTAAGTTCCGATCTACATGAGTTTTCCTTGTGTTTGCCTTGATATACAAACATACAAATAACACAATACTTTTCACAAAAGGAATCGTTAATAAACTAAAGACAACATAAACGTAATAAATTGAAATTTATGATTCATATCCAAAACTAAACATATACAATTTAAAGTGAAAAATGCTTTGTATTGCATGAGACGACGCTATATTGACCGAGATTTATTTTTCGCATTTATTGAAATTAGAGCGCATTTAAACGGTTTCTTTGAGGACGCTATAAATAACTGACGCTGTGGAACATAAGTTTTTTTTTTATAGAATAGTAGAGGCAAACGAGCAGGAGTCGCATATGAGTTGCCAACTTTTAAGAAAGATGTAGGCTCTTTTCTTGAAGGTCTCTAAGTCGTAGCGGTTCGAAGTGTATTAACTTATACTTGACGTACATCTCACGTATTGACCGACTAACTTATCTCATTATAAAGAAGTTAAGTTACATTACAGTATGATCGTATATGTAATTATCACTAATAATTATGATCAATAACTACGTACAAGTGTTTATTAATATAGAAAAGTTATTTTAATCAAGCTAAGTTTATAACGGTGTTGGCACTGTGTATATTGTTTCACTACTGTACTGTCAAAGTGCACAAAGTGGAATCTCTTTGGTATATTTTTATGTCCTCCCTTGCCGATTTCGACCATGACCAATTCTGATTGTTATTGTATCAAGGAAAAATTTACGTAAATACATCGTCATGTTTTCTTCTTGTTAAATCCTATGCATATCGAAATGTATCATGTATATTTATTTATTTATTCTTTATGTGCACAAATAAAACAAAAATCGCACAAAAAGGCGCACTTAATGCCAAAAGTTTCATTCAAGTTGAATTCTCTACCAACCTTAGGGTTGAGCAGAGAATATATTGTGGGTGCAAGAAAAAACTTAATTTAATTTTAAGATTACATAATGTTTAACAGAACTGTGCTGCAGTATGTTTCTAGATGCAGAATGAATGGGTCGCCTCACCTGGTAGGACGACGCTCTCACAGAATACCAGCGTAAAATAGCAGCATTATGTTGCTGTGTTTCGTCTGGTGAGTGCAGGGCTCCGGAGACCTTGATTACTGGTGACGAGGCATTCCATCTCAGTCCTCAAGGGTGACAAGGGTGACGTATCTGCATTATGATTCAAGAATGAATTTAGATGTCATGGGCCGCAGGAAACACTTACCACCAGTTGAACTTTGTGCTCGTTTGTTACTCTCAAAGTAATAAAAAAAAATTATAAATAATAAATATTGATCTAGGCCAAGAATTCCACTCAGGTCCGGCTAACGGACAGCTAAATACTTCTTTAAGTTCAGGTATGGCAAAGGAGCACACAGTTCACCTGATAGTAAGTCGTGATTCAAGATCCACTCGAAGCGTTGTGACCCCTGAGGACTAAGATGGAATGACCTGTAATCAGATCTCCAGCAGCTAAGCCAGATGATGATCATCCCGTGAATTGAAAGCACGAATTGTGACGAAGGAAGAGAATAGCTTTCTAGAAAAACACTTAACGCAACGAAATTATACACATGAAACAAGTATTAAATAGATCTGACAAGGTACTAATAATACTGGATGTAAGCGAAACATACTTAGAGCAAAGAAAGTGAAAAAAAAAAAATGTTTACTACCTTCACGATTTCTATTACGTCATAGATACCAATAAATAAAGAACCAAATTAAGAGTTTAATGTCTAATTATAAACGTTATTCGGCCATTTCATACTATGGTTTTTTTTATTTGGCTCAAAATATGTCACTGGCAACCTTACGTACTAACAATGAAATATTTTTTATCTATGTTATGGCCACATAATTAATTGATAATTTATACTATAAAAGTCTAGTGATTACGTATTAGGCTATCTATAACGCCTAGTTCTAGATTATAATTGAAATTGAATGACCGATTCTCTTAATTTAAAAGCCGTAAGAATAACCCAAAAGTTCTTATTGTCTAGTCACTTTTAATATAACTATTGTATATTCATAAAATCACAAACAACAATAAATTTCACGAAAGAATGAAAGAAATAAAAAAATAATTGTATTTATTACTAAAAGTTTTTTGTTATTATATAGTGGTATTAATAATACTTTGGCATAAATCTTAAGGTTGGCCGTAAGAAATACATTTAAATAAAAGGATACATTTGTAATATACAGCATGTCACAATATCAAACTTGTGTTAAATAAAAAATAAGTATATATTATTTAATTGAATACTTTTTCAAGTACACACATGTACATAAAATTTATGTATGCACAAAGCATATATTTATACTAGAAATAGTAATTAAAATAATTATAATTTTAAACGATAAACTGAAGAAATTTTGTATAAAATGACCTTTCGTTAATCATAAAACATACTGTATAAACATAATTGTGTGTGAAAAGACAATGTATTTGGTCTGACCAGCTCTAAAAGATAATTTATTTAAATAATTATTAAATTACGTCTGATTTTATAAAATTATAACATAAGCAAATAAACACAGCTAAGTCTTAAGTCTTAACACAACATTGAATACTTTCATAACTAAATCAAACAAATATGTACACAAGTAACCGTATAATAAACATAAATAATTAGTTAAATACATTATTAAAATGAATTATGGACACCTTGTATAATATACATGATGTTAAAATTCTAGTATCACGCTTGAATGTTAAATCGAATTGTTTTTAATATTTTTTTCAAGATGGGGTAAAATAATTATTAATTTAATTCAGGGGTACAAGCAAAGAATATACAATTACAGTTATTTTCTAAAGATATAACGTATTTCGCACAAACCCTGCAAATTACAAAACCACATTTTAACATGATAATAAGATGCAATTTAAAGAAAAGTAACACGTATTTATATTTGGATAAAATCTATTATCATCAAAATTTCACTAAACGGTAAACATTCAAAGATAAAAAAACGCCCTTACTTTAACTTTAATAAACTTAAAATAGTCATTTCACGATTGGCATACAAGAACCATAAACAAAATTAAGTTTTTTTAAAATAAAAAAAAAATTGTCATCAAAAAGAGCACACAATATATAATTGCGTGTTGTAATTTTGCGGAATTTTTATTTTGCCTAATGTATATATTGGGTTCTTGTATACCAGAGCTTTAATAAAGTACATACACACATTAAAAATACTCCCTATATTGCGATAAATTAAATAACATACTTTGGAACAGTAACAGTGAAAGATAGATCTACTAGATACGTATAAAAAAACAAACGCACACATTTTTTTTATTAAAGATATAAAATTACTTTAAATGGCAAAAATACTCCATACTATTTTAAAAAGCAAAATAACATTTCAGCACAGAGACAATAAGTACTACGTACAACTAAAAGGTGCACTGGTGCCCGTAACGCGATGCGTAAGGGAGGCACAAAAAAGGACCGTGTCTCTTTCTAAAAGCCATAGTTACCATACCATATAAAAGTTATCATTCTCTACCTAAAATAGTAACCAACAGAAATTACAACAGCCCCTAAAATTATTGTAATCTATATAAATTAAAGGGTTTTACGATTACTTTATTGACAAGAACTTGTTTTTCTCGATCATCTTACAAAAGAGAAAAAATCTAAATGTGAGTTTCTTGTATCGTTTTTATTTATGTTTATTGCAAAACCAATCATACTGTAATCATCATAAAGATAATATTTGCTTTACTAGATATGAAGTGAGCCTTCCATAAGTAATATTTATTAATAATATGGATTTAAGTGCACATTTAAAATAATACGTATTAAGTCGAATGTACTGCATGATGTATTAAAAATTAATGCAAAACTTAAGTGCACATTTAAATCTTTACAAGTACAGATATAAAAATTATTTTGATTATGACGGTGTTGCTACACTTTATTGTGAAGTGCAAATTACCATTTACAAAAACAAAGTGCGAAATCAAATTTAAAAAAACGGTTAAAGCATGAGACATTCAAGTTATTACATCTAAACTGGCACACTGTCGTAAATAAACTCTACTTACAACGAAATAATAACACTTTCGCATTGTCACTTAATAACAGAGTTTATTTGCTAATTATTTTAAACCTTTTCACTTTTATGGCGGCCTTATTTCCGCATAACTTAAGAGCAGTCGCGGCTCCTAAGTAGTCGGCGCTGGATACGTCCTTACCATCGACCGATACAAGATAGTCACCCTTCTGTATCCTACCGTCCACCTCCGCCGGGGAACCGGGAAGCTGGAAATGAAGCAAATAGTTTGTATTTTTTACGAACTGACTGACGAACCGATCACACAGTTCACCTGATAAGAGATGACAGCGGCCGCTGTGTTCTCACATCTAAGGAGTGTTCTCGATTTTACTACACTCACGAAACGAAAACAACGTTATGCTATGCTATTTTGCTCTGATATTCTTTCTATGAATGCGTGCATCTTCGCCGGTAGAGTCGACCCATTTCCATTGCTGCCGCCGGACACTAGCTACATTGCAGTAGATCCACTGTGTATGGGGTTATATAAAATATTCTATAAAATTGATGTACACGCTATCAGTACAAGAAACATAGACAAACCTGTAACACCTATTTTTAGTTTAAAAAAGTATAGAAATCGTTCATGGGCATACGCATATTTATTAATAATAATAGATTTGTCATTATACAGATTTAAAATTTTAGTTAAAAACCAATGAATCAAAAAATTTCACTGTTTTTTGTGAGATTATTATATAGTTATATATTATATATTATACAGATAATTAAATTATTATTTACTGTCTGATAAATAAGCTCTGAGCTCTGGGTTCTATACGGAACAACTCTTGGACAAAATGCAAGGAACTAGTCGAGTTCCTTGCATTTTGTTCTCAGTAGGAGTTGCCTTCCGAAGCGATGGTCCTATTAGCTACCTTGACGATTTATTTTTTGTGTATATTGAGTATTGCTGTTGGTCCAGAGACCTCTATAGCTTTATCTAATTAGACTCGCGAGCGGGAGGCCCGATGAGTAGGGAGACAACGACGATGCTGCGAATCTGACGCTGAGACTGCTGCTGCACCACCGCTGCACACCGACCCCAATCGACGACAACAGAGGGGGGGCGATAATACGATCCGAGGGCCCCTCATAGTGAGGTACGGAACCTCGACTCGTATCGCTTTAGGGAGGACAGGTTTTTTTAAAAGCGTGTATTCCGCTGTGAGAGGATGACGACGTCGCGGTGTGTCGTGTCTGAGTTTACGTGTATTTGATTGATGAATGTTCATTTATTAGATATAACATTACTCACCAATTCACCAATGTACACGCCGGTCCCCTCCACCGGGGCGATACAGGTCAGCCCAAGGGCACGGCCCGCCTTTCTGGATAACTCCACTTCCACCTCATCATACTGTATCGGTTCAGGTCGGTACACTGTTAGTTTTAACTGTAAAAGGAAAACTAGACTTGGGTTTCGCGAGAACTAAAGTACATCTGATGATAAGTGATCGACATCTACAACCATCCTCAGCGAAGATGCAAATGCGTTTGCACATCTGAGGAATGAGATGGAATGTCTCGATACATGTTATTGGGCCACCGGACGCCAACACGCAGCAAACGAAATAGCAAAATTCACGTGCAATCTGGGCGTAGCCCTTCCCCGGTTTTGCCAACCCATTCATGGTGCAAATAAAAACAAGCTGCCACGTGCTAAATATATCCAGTACATTGTCTCTAAGAAAAAAATATTTCAGTCGTTTTTCTCATTCTTATCTCGATGATTGGCAATCTATCACTGTGCGTTTTACGGGAAATTTTCTGTCACGCAGAACTACTCTATGGAATCGGCTGTCGCCAGCGGTATTTCCGAACTCTAGCGACCTCCTTTGGTGTCTCGGATGTTTGTGTGCGGCCATTTATTCTATTTTGATCTTATTAATTTATTCAAAAATATACATAGTCTAGATTAAGACTTATATATCTACAGGTAAATTATAGACTAGACCGCATAATTTATTCAAGCATTGTTAGTTAAATAAATGGGTTCTGATAATCCAAGTTCGCCGATATCTGTCGTGTAGTGAAGTTTGGTTGTGATGAAGTTAGCCGCAGGGTGATTCTAACTTTTTTTGCCTCACAGATATACCCGCTAATGTAGGCAAAGCATAACGCATTCATACATCTAGGATATTGGTTTATTGAAAGTTTCTATGTTCCCACCCACAAAAAGTCAAAAAGGTCAGTAAAAAGCCATGTGACATTATAAAATTATACTCAAGTTTTAATTAATAGTCTATTTATCCTTTTATACTTCTTATTAATTAATTAATGTTAATGAATAATCATTTTAACTAAAGCAACACAAAAGTTTATTTTTTCACGTTATTATTGTTACATGGTAATATTTGATTTTATAAAAATCTTATTAAAATTCATTCCCATGATAAACGAATATTTTGTATAGTAGGTCTTATTTATTCAACATATATACAACATATATAACCCCCCTTAAATAACAAACCACCAGGTTGACAAGCGAGTTTTTAATTTTATTTGTCATAATAATTAAAGTTAGGTTTTTTAATTGTGTTTGGGCATAATACTATATTTATTATATAACTTGAAAATATTATCTTACGTACCTTGGGAGCTTTCAACTTGATGCTGAGACAGACCCTCTCGTGCGCCATCTTGTTGGTGATCGCGATGCCGTTGCAATCTCTGATCTGATCCCCGACCTTCAGCCGTCCGTCCTTGCCTATCACTCCGTTTTTATATACATCTAATATTACTGCTGCAGCTCCCTGAAAACAGTAATCATAACTTTATATTTGACTTCCATACACTGTTTCTCCATCTACCTACACTGATGTCATCGATGCGCCTAGGTCTTCTAGACCGGGGCTGCTTCTTCTTTATGATTCCTTATCGGGGATGAATGGGGGTGTCATGATATGTAGGAATCAATTAACACCAGCTAAACAGTGTGCTTGTTAGTCAACCATAATCATATAAAATAACTAAGTTTAATTTAAATATCCTGAAAAAACTCGTGCCGCGAGAACTGTTGTGTTATTTAAAAAACTAGTGAAGGAACACTACTTATCTGTGTCCAGTTGAATATATAATGAAATATTATATTAGCTTTATTGTATATATATACGTTCAGATTTGCCTTCATTATGTAAAACAACGATGGCAGAACGCACTTCACTGCTCATTTCTTTTCCCATTTTATGACGTCTTCACTGTAGAAATTACAAGATTAGACTATTAGAGATTGTTTGTGAACAAACCCAAGTAAAGTCGGGTAATAATAAGTCAGAAACACGTGTTTTCATGAGCTAAATAATCATAATTATTAACCAATACGTAACAAAAGCAAAGTAATCAGTAATGAGGACATTATAAAAATATTATTACGACTCTACCACCTTTTACATATAATGAAAACAACTTTTTATATATAATGAAAACAGTTCTCAAATCTGACCCCTGAAGCCCAAGACATCCGCATTCATCCTTGATAAGGAATCAGAAAGCAGATACGATGTATGTGTCATCCCAAGGACTAAGATGGATAGAATCATCACCACTTCAGAGGCAATTTAAAATGTTGTGGCTGAGAGTCTGTGAGACCGTGGTTCTTAGGCGATTCAAGCGACCCATCTGTGCTCCACTGCTCTGTGCTCTACCACCTGGCTCTAGCGCAGCGTTTGTCGGTGTTTGAAAACAATAGATGTTTATTGTCCAATAACTTGAAAGTAAACAAAAGGATGACTTCTTTAAATATTCGATATCAACTATAGAATATGCAGATGTGCATTTCTCTTATTTATCCTGTGGGATTTTATTACAATTGATGGATAATTATGTTGTGTTTGTGCGGTCTTAAACTTTTGGCCGGCGGTGTATATATTTTTTATTTATGTTTATATTATATATTATTATTTATGTATGTTTGTAAATAAATATAGTGCTGTGTTTATTTTTATTTTATTTTCTATATTTTGTTTTTTCCCGATAATATGTCCAACACCAGGTCTGCCGGAGGAGATTTTAATTGTAAAATAAGCTGCGTCTTTGTACATACCTCTCCTATATAACTTCTCTTATATAAAAGTTACTTATAAGTTTAATATATAAGAAGGACAGACAGTCGGACGCTCGTCCTTTGGTAAGCAAGATACATTGCTTACGAGTTGTAACCATATGTGATGATAATAACGAGAGATGGAGAACTCCTGCAAAAGCTGTAATCAACCATGAGCTCGACCGCTCCGCCAGGAGTGTACCACTAAGAAGAAGAAGAATTATGATAATAATAAAATTACTTACATTAATTAAGGTATCACTGCCTCCTAATAAGATGACCCCAAGGTTATCATTCGCGGAGTTAATCTCTATAACCATTTCTTGATTTGGAACTATAGGCGCCGTCGCTGGATCGGGGGGTGGTTCCGCTGTAAAATTAAAAAATGATTCCTTATACTTACGCGAATACGAAAATAATTTTACGGATGTCTTTAACCCCGGATGTAATCATGCCTTTTTTATTTTGGATGGATAGCGATACTGTAAAAATCGACCTTAACCAAGGTGGAAGCATTAGGCGACTCAAGAAGTGGATACCAAGTTTTTTTTTTAAACTTTCAAAGCAAATAATTGACCACGATCCCACCTGATGTTAAGTGGAAATGCAGTCCTGGATGGTAAGGAGCACTAGCTCAGTAAATGCCTATTCACTCTTGAAAACACCCACATTGTAATCGGAGGGAAAGACAGACGCGGGCAAACTATTCCAGTCCTTTGCTGTACGAATAATGAAAGACGAAGCAAAGCGCTTCGTTCGGGTTCGAGGGATGTTCACAACAAAAGGATGAAATCCAGCAGTGCGTCGTGAGGTCCGATAGTGGAACGTGGATGGGGGAATTAGATCATGTAATTCCTTAGCACACTCTCCAAAATGCATTCAGTAAAACACGTCTAGGAAAACGTAGTGTTGGGACGTAGGAATGTAGTTTCGGCTAGAAGGCTAGATACGTCAAGACGCTGTTAAATGGCGCCTGAATGGAAGGAGAGAAACAAAAATAATTTTTCTTCTAGGGCATTGTAGGAATTGTACCGACCACGTTTAGTGTGTTGGGAGAGAGTCTAGGTCCTAGTCTAGTACCCTGTGGTACGGCCAATCGGAAACAGCGTATAGCCATCCTCCGCCGCTTTAGAGGACACTCGCATGTGAATCCTAAATCACACTTTTGTTCGCTTAATAGGGCACGCAGGGATATAGCAGTGATACCTTAGCTCTCTTCTATAAGTGTACGTGCCTGTAAAAGGTGAGGCATATGTCGAAACATTTGTGTGATGATATGCTATTGGAATCGGTTGCCGAGTAGCTGCATAGTAGCAGTAGTCCTAGCTGCATAGTAGCAGTAGTCCTAGCTGCATAGTAGCAGTAGTCCTAGCTGCATAGTAGCAGTAGTCTTAGCTGCATAGTAGCAGTAGTCCTAGCTGCATAGTAGCAGTAGTCCTAGCTGCATAGTAGCAGTAGTCCTAGCTGCATTGTAGCAGTAGTCCTAGCTGCACAGTAGCAGTAGTCTTAGCTGCATAGTAGCAGTAGTCTTAGCTGCATAGTAGCAGTAGTCCTAGATGCATAGTAGCAGTAGTCCTAGCTGCATAGTAGCAGTAGTCCTAGCTGCATAGTAGCAGTAGTCCTAGCTGCATAGTAGCAGTAGTCCTAGCTGCATAGTAGCAGTAGTCCTAGCTGCATTGTAGCATTATTCCTAGCTGCATAGTGGCAGTAGTCCTAGATGCATAGTGGCAGTAGTCCTAGCTGCATAGTAGCAGTAGTCCTAGCTGCATAGTAGCAGTAGTCCTAGCTGCATAGTAGCAGTAGTCCTAGCTGCATAGTAGCAGTAGTCCTAGCTGCATAGTAGCAGTAGTCCTAGCTGCATAGTAGCAGTAGTCCTAGCTGCATTGTAGCATTATTCCTAGCTGCATAGTAGCAGTGGTCCTAGCTGCATAGCAGTAGTCCTAGATGCATAGTGGCAGTAGTCCTAGCTGCATAGTAGCAGTAGTCCTAGCTGCATAGTAGCAGTAGTCCTAGCTGCATTGTAGCAGTAGTCCTAGCTGCATAGTAGCAGTAGTCCTAGCTGCATAGTAGCAGTAGTCCTAGTTGCATAGTAGCAGTAGTCCTAGATGCATAGTAGCAGTAGTCTTAGCTGCATAGTAGCAGTAGTCCTAGCTGCATAGTAGCAGTAGTCCTAGCTGCATAGTAGCAGTAGTACTAGCTGCATTGTAGCAGTAGTCCTAGCTGCATAGTAGCAGTAGTCCTATAGAAGCTCCTAGTATTATATTTATTACACTACGAGGGTAGAAAACAATTATTAAAAAGCGGAGGCAACCTTCTTCCGCTGCCTGTTATGCCCAACGAATGACACGAAATGACTTACCTTTAACTGGTGAAGGAGTAGGCCTAGGCGTTTGCGGGCGAGACGCTTCCGTCGATAGAGCGCTTGGGGTTTGATTTCCGCTTGCTGCTGTAAAATATATAATACTAAATAAAATAAACTTCATAGTTAATAGGTACGACAAGTACATTGATGCCCCAGTTTGTGAATAATCCACTATTATTCGACTAGATTCTGTTGATATTTATGCTGTTAACCTCTGTTAACCGGTTCTTACAACTTTATCGGACACAGGGCTCACGGAACTGAGGGGTCCATCCGCAAGCTGGTTAAGTAGTTCCTGGCTCTCTTACTTACACATAGCGCTCATAAACTGAGCGTGTCGGTCTGCTCTGATCACGTTCCTATCTGATAGTGCCCGCTATTTTACTCCAGATTCTGTTGAAATGATGCTGTTAGCCTATGCGGCTCTTACAGCTTCATCGGACACATGCTATTATTCAAGATAGGAGCTATGTATATATGAGATTTCTTCTGAAACTTCGATAGCGTGATTCAGGCGGTTACTTGCTGTTTGATGTAGGTGAGGTTACAACACTACTGTAATAGTTGAAGCTTCATTAAAATGAGGGCTCACCCGATGTCCCTGAGGGGTCTTCTTTATCGGGATCTTTCATATTGGGACTGCATACCGTGAGTATAACAACACCCTCCGTGTGCTTTAGTTTTGCGGCCGCCTGGAATATTATAAAAAATATTTTATAATTGGTAACAAAAGTTGCCAGGCAATGAAAATAATTATATTTGTTATATTAGAGACAAATAATATATTTATTGCGTTACTTTATATAATGATAAGGTTTTTATTTTTAATTGAACGCATAAAATTTATTAAATTTTATAAAATTTATTCTTTTGTAAAAATATTTAAAATATTAGATTTTTTCTACTGACAATACTTAAAAAAACATTCGAATTAAAGTGGAGGAAAAATATTTGTGAAAAATAAATTGTTTGTTTTCGATAGTCGATGTATTTATTGTATGAATCTCCCATTGGATCTGAATCTTATTTCACACACATTACCTAGGAATAGTCCCTAACCCCCGGATACCCTTATGATCAGTGCCTCTGTGTTAGTACGAAAGCTTAAGGCACTATAATGTTTCCTGCTCAGTTGTTGTCATATAGTAGGTTGAAATTGACCACGGGCACATCGCATAGCCAGTGTCTAATTGCTAACATAGCAGAGTCTATCTTTTAGTCTATTCTAGAAATATCGCCAAAAACAAATTCATGTGTATGTATATAAATATACTCACGGCATCGTAACTGCAACTTAATAAGGAGTCTCTGTTGACGGCAAGTATCATGTCACCAATTTGAAGTCCAGCCTGAAAACAATAATATATAATAGCTTAGGACAGCTCTGCTCGATCGAATCTTTGATTTATTGACGGGGAGAGGAGGGGAGGGGGGGAGGGGGGGGGAGAAGTTGAATGTCAAACAAAAAAAAAACAAGCGCACAGGTCACATCCATCTGAGGACAGTAACTACAATTACATCAGACTAGAGAACGACCAGTGAGGAATCGGTTGCATTAATGTCTCTCTCTTTCTGTCAGCAGTAGGTAGTAGTATAACATATGCTGTGTAGATGAAGCCATCTAAAACTAACCAGAGGAATCGCTATGTTCGTTCAGTGTAGTCGGGCTTGTATGAGCACGGTTGTGAATTTGATTAGTTATAACAAATTTTATCACTGTCGCTTTAGAACGAAAAGATATAATATTAATAATTAATTCTAATCTTGTATAACGGGAAATAAATTTTTATAGATATAAAATATCTATGTATGTATAGGACAATTTTTTTATAGTATTGAAGGTGACAATGAGCACACAGTTAACCTGATGGTCAGTGATGACTGCGGCTCTTGACTTAATCATAATGCAAATGCGTTGTCACCCTTGAGGACTGAGATGGAACGCCTCGTCACCAGTAATAAAGGTCTCCGGATCCCTACACTCACCAGACGAAACATAGCAGCATTGTACTGCTATTACATTATGTGAGGGTGTGGTCCTACCTCGGATGAGACAACCCATTCATGCTGTAGCAATAAACAAACAACGGTGTGGTTCTACGATTGTTAAACGTATAACGCGTAAGATTACCAACGATTAATAGCTTATTACCCCAATTGATATATAGTACGAAATGGCCGTTAGAATATCTATTGTGTACGACGTAAATAAATTCAAAATTGTTGCATCATCTACGGGGCAGAACGTAAAATCGTATAGACAAGAATAAAACATATTAACCATATTTCTCCTACCGTGTCAGCTAAAACTACGAAAAGTATAATGCCACATTTTTTCATTACAGGACCGGGTTCCGCGTTCTGGGGTTCGATTGTTGGTGTTTAGGTCACAGTTTTATTTTTTTTTATACACATAAGAGAAAGCGCCACACAGAAGTATGCGTACTTCGTGGCTTAAGACAGCCCTCCAAAGAAGAAGAGAAGAGAAAGATGAATAAAAACTCCTTTGTTTGGGGGAACAGAACAGTAATAGCTACATACATATATCCCGCATTTGACATAATCTAGTTAGGACCAGAATGATATTTACATGGTCTATATTGACCATGAGGATCAAATGTTTGTTCTAAGTCTATACCTGTTCTGCAGCACTGCCCTCCTGTAGATCCGACACGAATATCCCACGACCGGCCTCCGTGTGACGACCTTCTATTATCATGATGCCTAAGCCGGATGGACCCTGGTAAGAAGTAACAGATTTGTTTTATAGAATATTGGATTAGTGAATTAAAGCATAGATATTATCTCTTGAGGGTATTGGAGTTTAGTTGACTACATGCCTCTGCGGATTGTCGAACTTCATATGTCTTCTAATTTTTTTTTCTTTTTACTTATATTTCATTTAATAATAATTTTATTTATTCCTTTTTGGCACACGTAAATAGGAAAATCAGATACAGTAAAAACAATTCAAACAAACAAGTAAAATACTTTTACCTAATAGAAAATAAGGTTTTAAAAAATAAAAAAAGAAAACTTTATATGGGCTGCCTCCATGATTAATTAATTTTTATCGCTATCTTTATTGTATTCCTCCTTACACGCCATTATCATTCTCTGAAGCGTATACTTAGATTGAAGTTGTTTTTTATCTTATTCTAAAATCGATTATATTATTATGGGATGGATATCGAGTAGACGAACTTAATAAATTTATATTGTATATATGATTGGTTTATTGTAATAATCGCTACGATTATTATTTAAAAGATGCAGCATAGATAAAACTCCTAATATAACATATAAATATTCTAATATGTACGACGATGAAAACACACATAATTTGCTTACAATGAAGAAAATATAGTAACATATATATATATGTTTTTTTGTGATGCTGTTGGTCTTTTGACCTCTACAGCTTTAACGGAACAGACTCGCGAGCGGGGGCCCGCCTAGTGGGGGATTTAATCTATTATATTCGTCTATCCTAATAAATATATGGAATCGAAACCTTACCTTTTTGATTGTAATGTCCCGCACTCCTTTGTAACCGGCGAATCGATCCTCCGACTGGAACATAAAAATACATACAATTCATTATGATCAGAAACGAATGAATAATCAGAATCTCGTTCAACGGCAAAGATATGTATGCCGATGATGACTTCAGTCACAATGACATCTTCTAGAAATGGCATCACAGATAGATGTGGTAATTTCACAAGATGTAAGCGCATTTTAAAGGTGGAAAGTGAAGAAGAAGTGCATCTTCCAATTACCAGCATCTCATACTAAATTTATATCAGGTAGACTTGGGCCCGCCCGATAGCTTTTAAATACAAAACAAGTTGGTCTGTTGTAATTAGTTAAAACATGTATATACTGTCATGCGCAGGCGCAGGTAATGTCTACTAACAGCGAGAATATAACACCGTCGTCGAAATGCTAATAGACCATGAGAATATCATAAAAAAGTAATAGTTACTTATCCTACTATACAAAGATATTACAAAACTTTACAATACTTTGTAATTTTATTTCTTAGGATGAATAATAAATAAATAAATAATAAATAAAAAAATACTAAATAATTAAATAAATAAATTATAAATATATAATATATAAATAATAAATAAATTATGTACGCATTTGCGCAAACGCAACACCACTAACTCGTCGTCCCCTTCCCTACTCCGATGTAATTGAGTCGGAAGATTCAGACGCATCGTCAGGCACACGGGACCTACTAAATACTAGCAGATTATTTTTAATATATGTATATTATTATACTATTATACTATGTAGCACGAATACTTATGGTACCATAATGCAGCTTCAATCTGGCAGCGCTCGATCGCAGTAGGAGCATACTTTCACAGCGCACCAGCATAAAATGATAGCTTTTTTATTACATTGAGAGTAATAAACGAGCGCACACAGTTCACCTGACAAGGAGTCATAATGCATATGCGTCCACACCCTTGAGGACTGAGATCTACTGCCTCGTCACCAGCAATAAAGGTCACCGGTTCCCTGCGCTCACCAGACGAAACACAGCAGCGTTATGTTGCTATTTTACGCTGGTATTCTGTGATGGCGTGGTCCTACTCCGGTCGCGCTGACCCATTCATACTGCAGTTTGTAAGTGTAAACTGCCGTGTAGCTCTTTTGTTGTCTTTGTAGCAAATAATATTTATTTTACATATAAAACGATAATCATAAACTAGTGTATTATACACAGTGTATTACAGGTGGGTAAACAACCTTTTAATTTATCTTTGTGTGCCTATAAATATTGAAATCGTTAAATGTGTGCCACGACAAAAAAAGGTTGAGAACAACAAACATTCGACACGACTTTGTACACGGTAACGGCCAAAGCCGTGGCAGCCCTTGTGCTGGTTACCCACTAATAAAGGTCTCGACTGAGCGCCATAAGCGCTCGGTCACCTCTCAACCCGGTGAAACTAACAGCCCTCAAGCTAACAGCGGCCATCAGTTCGAAAAAAAAAAAACTACTTTGTAATTTATATTTTTATTCTTGTTTTTGGGATATTTATTACTTCATCGTCTGGTCGTCTGATCGATAATATATATATATATATATATATATATATATATATATATATATATGTATATATGTATAATATATAATATAATAAATAAAACCAAATACAATAAAATAAAAACAAATTATTATAATTATTTATTCCTAATCCTCCTATAATTATTCCTAACAAATACATGTTGTATTTGTTAGGAATAATGGAGTTAACAACGGTAATACAATACGTACGTTATCAAAAAATCAATGCCAGATAAATAGGTACGCTGGAGTACTCTTTACAGATCCTTACAACACGTGCACAACCGTAACATGCGTGTGTTTACATTGTAAATATTTGATGGCGACGAAGACGACCAAATACATATTAGATCATTTTAATGTTTCTAGATTTAATAATGATAGAACCAGTCTGCAACTAGTTTCATAGTGCAACATAAATATTAATTATCGATCGGGGAAGGGTAACGCCATGAAAGAATAGATGTTTCGTAAGTTTTATATACTAGCTAATGCTGTATGGTGAGTGATCACCGCCGCCCACGGACATCTGCAACACCAGAGGAGTCGCAAATGCGCTGCCGGTCTTTAAGAAAGGTGTGGGCTCTTTTCTTGAAGGTCTCTAAGTCGTATCGGCTCGGAAACATCGCTGGCGACAGCTGATTCCACAGATTAGTTGTGCGTGGGAGAAAATTGCGCGTAAAGCGCTCAGTGGTGGAATGCCAACCATCGAGATGATGGGGATGTAATTTCGAATTCTGTCGTGATGTACGATGATTAACGCTTATGCTATCTTGAATCTGAATGTGGATTGGATCTTTTTAACATCAGTTGCGCACGTTTATTATAATATGTATGTACTTGTTTACAGGCAGAAAATCAAATTCAATAAAAGAAATCTTGAATGCAAACGTTGGTAAATAACACATCCTGTATATATATATATATAGACTCTCTTCTCCTGGCATTTCAAATATAATAATTTAGTAGACATTTATTTTATCAACCACGCACAAATAGATAATTAAGGAAAACCTGTTATTTGCTTTACTTGTTATTTTTATTATATATTTTAAGTTTATAAAAAAGTATTGCTGGTTTTCTTAAATATATATATAAATATATATATAAATAAATGAACTGTGTGCTCGTTTGTCCCCACTTACCAAGACAAAGGAACAAACTGTGTATTAAAAGTTATTGTTCAATCGTTCCTCTTCGATTAAAGTCCGAGTCGAACCTCCTTATGTGAGGCCCCCTGATCGTAAATCGCCCCCACCCCCTCTGTTGTCTACGTTCTCAGTCCACAGGGATCGTAGAGGATTGGTGCTGCAGTAACAGTCTTTTTGCAAGCATTGGTAGCATTGTCGTTGTCTCTCTACTGTGCGGGCCGTCCGCCCGCGAGTCTGCTTAGATAAATCTGTTAAGGTCACTGGACCCACAGCATTATACAAACACAAAAAACAATTGGTGGTTTGGCGCTGCATGTGATGTATATACGAATATGTACATATGTACCGTGTGTAATGTAATACTGCATGTGAAACTTCCTATCGTTGTTGGGCATTCATTATATTTGACTAAAAAAAGACAAGGACAAAAACACTAGTCGTAACAACCAAATCGTTGATTGCACCCTCATACCGCCCCCGTAGACGGCGAGGGCGTCGCAAACGGGGTCATTCGCGATACCGCCATGTTACAGGCCGGTTCTTACCAGACAATAATGATAGAAGCGTCGCTGGAGTTTCTTGCGCCACTTCTTCTCCTGCTCTCACGCATTCCGAAGTGGTGGTACAGATAGCTAATAATAATAATAATATTAATTTAGATAATCCGTAGTCAGAATCAACTGATCGAGCCGAGGTTCGAGACAAATGCTCTCGCGAAACAGGGCCAAGCCGAGGCGCTCACTCTCGGGAGCCCTTGTGCCGGTTTCGTTTTCAGATTCGTAGCGTCAATAGCCTAATGGTTTAAGGTACGGTCTGCGAACCTTAAGGTCGCAGGTACGAACCCGCCATTTTACTATCGTCGTGAACCTTCTCCAAGCACAAGCAAATGAAGCTTAGTGAGAAGTCCATCGTAAATCAAATTTTTATATAATATTTGGCAATGAAATATACAGTTTTATTAAGGACTGCCAAAATATATATAAGAAAAAAAACTATGTATAAGAGTTATATCAGAAAGATTATCTTGATTTATTGAGCTTGATAAATAGCAGGAAGAGTTCTGCTGAGGTGTTTTTATATTTGATGACGAATAAACGTTGAATATATATGAGATAAATTTTTAATCTGTTAACCTAGACCAGTGATTCCCAAAGTGGTCTATTTCGACCCCTAGGGGTCTATGACAACGTGCAAGGGGTCTACGTCAGCGAAAAAAATTTGGGGGTCCATGAAATGAAAATGGGGGTCCACGATAGTGGATCTCAACACATACACTGATAGTACCTATTTACTTACATCATACTATCTTATAATATCAAAACATATACATTATTTATAAAAGTACCTATGAAGTAAAAAAAATATTATATATGTTTATAAAATTGTGTAAGTTGTAGGATGTTGGTATTCGCTTTGTGGTCGCAATACATTTTGAACTTGTAAAAACCTGAAAGTCGCAGTCTCAGAGCTTCGCTACCTTGCACTAACTTGTTCAATTCGTCACTCTATAAATACGAATGTGGGACAAATACCTTTATTCCTTTCGTTAATATTGAAAAGGAAAGTGCTAAGAAAATATTTTAAAAAATATAAACAGATAGTATATCACACAAATTATAGTGAGTCAGTGTTATTTTGTTTGAGAGTGCTGGAGAAAAGTAAATACATTATTTTTTATTAAATTTTAGTTTTGTACTCGTAGTTAGCAAAGATTCAATTAATAAATGTATAAATTAACATGTGTTTTTACTTTAAGTTTTTAACACTAAACTTCACTACAGTTAGAAATTTACAGGAAATCAATGTCAGGTAAGTAGGGGGTCTACCCAACACGGAAAAACATGGCTAGGGGTCTACGACACAAAAAAGTTTGGGGAACTCTGACCTAGACTATTTTTTTATTAGCTTGTCTACTTTGTTAGTATCTAAAATACCGTAAAAATAACAGATTATATTATATATATATATTATATATATATAGTTTACTCTTTTAAGAGGGTGGTCTACTCTCTAAGAGCATAAACCGACACTCGATATATTTTTTTTTTATAATTTATTTGAGACACAAATTTCATCACAATTACTCAATTAACAATTTCATTAGTACCGGCATCTGGGATCGAAATCTGTTTGCTCTCGTACCGTGAATGATAAGCGAACGCTCAGGCACTGCGCTACCATCCGAATCTTAAACATAAACTGATATTTTTTGACGACATATGGAGCATCGATAGTTATTTCTATTTTAAAAAGTATTATAAAATAATAAATGTAGCAAAAATTAAACAGAACACCAGGCTACGGCGACTGTCGGAATTATGTACAAAATTAGATAATTATTATTATTATTTTATTTTAGTCTATTAAAAAAAAAACATTTGTACTGCGAGATGGTATCGCGACAGTAGTGGAATGGCGGATTCGAAACTATGACATAAGTAGACATCGCAGACTCAGTACTCCAATATAGCCAATATTATGGTAGGGTCTGACGCAAAAATATTTCACTGTCATAAAAAGGATATTTCATTACTTTGGTGAAGGAAGAAGACTGACAACGAGGACGAATGCCTCAACGCTGACCGTGACGTCATCGAACCACATTTATTGCGATAAGATACTGTAAATATGTCATAAGATAAAATCTTACATATTCGTGTCTAACGTTAACTTCGAATTAAATTTAAACTGCCTGGTAACTGCGAAAAATAGTCTTTGTCGTTTTTTATTTAATTATTCTTTTGTCATATATATATATCACGTGGTGGTTTTATAACATATTTAACCGCCTAATCTCTTATTCATTTGTAAGTATTTCTATTGATCATTTGAATATTTAACAACAATGATAAAGATGATGAATTTGTATATATACTCACATTAACGCGTTCTGTTTCAACAATATATTATATATAGGATTTGATTTTTTTAAATGTTGGCGTGCTAAACATTTGCACTTTAAAGTATAAAACAATACAATATAATATAGTATATATGCAAAGATTTGCAAAAAAAAATAGAGGAATACATCAGTACCAGTTATTCTTATTCTTCGGTCTCTGCCAACCGTACGAATAATTTTGATGGTATTCCGTGAGGGCGTGGTCCCGGTCGAGTGAATCCATTTATGCTACAGGTGGACGTGGCTTTACCACCGTTATTTTTATGTAGTATCCTAGGCATTTACTCAGACGCAAAGTAACTTCAGACGTCAACCCATTACCTAATTTCATTCAATGTCGGTAACATGGGCAATTTTAACACCCTGTATCCTAAAGTCTTGATTTGCACAATTATCGAATCGAAAATATTTTATATGTCCAAACTTGTGTAAATCGTCGTATCGTAATTATCTTTATAAAATATTATCATGATCTTTTTTATTTCAATTTATTTTCAAATAAACAATTTTATTGTTAAACAAGGGCCTGGTTATTTATTATAAGTGTATTTGTATTAATAAACAATGTTTTCGCCTCGTGCCGATGTTTGAACAAGTGTAAAACACTTGACCAAACATTGGTGAAACGTCTGCCCAATGTGTGCTCTCGGCAAATACTTTCTCTACCAATGGTCTCGTTATTATTCTTTTTAACAGGCAACAGTCCCCCTGTATATGAATTAATATCGAATAGTATTTTTTTTTCGTTCCTTTAAGAACTCCACTGTGTCATAAAAAGGTACATGAATTCTATTATCTAATTTTGAACAGAACTTTTGATCAAATATTGGTCAAACATCTGTTTGCTTTTACAGCATACATACGTTTATGTTCTGTACGTGTTTGAAAGCAAAGACTTTTTTTAAAAAAAAAGAGAGTTGATTAGAGCAATCTTAGAGCTGTCTTAAGTCAACTTTAATAATTTTATAATATTGTTTTGTTTTGTTTCTTATTACTTTTTACTTAAGTTGTGAATAAAATATGTTAAGTACTAATCACACTGAACTTGTCCACTATTACAAAGTAAATACGTAAATTGTATTAACGCAAAACAATATTGTGCCTCATACCGTATGCACAAGTGTAAAACGCTTCGAAATTTGGCCAGGCGTACTATTTAATATTTGCTCCTGTCGAACACCTTTTCTATCAGACGTCGCACCATTTTTTTATGTATGTATAGTAATTCTGTATGTATTTAAGAAAAATTAAATGTTTAATACGACTGCGTAAAACACTTAAGCAAATATGGGGCCAACTGTTTATTTACTGCAACCTCTATCTTTTCCAGAATTTTCATTCTCTCTGTTTTCTACATTCTCGTTGACATTTTAATATTATTTTGTTTTAATAAACAAAAACTTATATAATATATATTTTTAACAAAAGAGTACATAGTATATTAACATTAAACTATACTGTTGCACCTCGTGCCTTTATTTCAATAACCGCGAAACACTTGATCAAATGTTGGCCAGACGTCTATCATATGTTTGTTCTTGTCAAATACTCCCGTACCGTAAGGTTTGTGACGTTAGAAAAAATTCTAGTTAAAGTTACAAAAATATGGGTCGGAAGAGAGACCCATAAAAGTACCACGTCTGTTTCTAAAACGGTGACCATGCTGTACCTAATATTAAAGAACACAAACAACACGTTATTTTCATCAAAAACTGTTTGACATAACTCGAAACGACGTAACTCGAGGAATGCCTATACTATCGGACACTTCAATGACAATTCAGATAACACTGCTCTAATTAACATGAAAAATGTAGAATAAAAAAAAAAACAAAATTAACTTATCGCATTATTTTTAAAGGTTATCCATTTTCAGGTGAGGTCGTGGTAAATGTCAATAGATTAACGTCTGTTTCCAACGGAAATTGTCGCTTTTTTAACACGAAATAGGGCGGATATAGCTACATAACCTTATCACTGGCAACGAAGCATTTCACATAGTCCAGATGGGTAACAACGCATACACCGTTCAGTTGTTACTAAATAAAAATGTACATATATAATATATACGGATTTTATAGCGTTTCATAAGTCGGTATATAATGTAATGTACATTTGCGTAAACCACAAATAACCTCAAAGCTACCCCGATTACGGATGATTCGCAAGGCTATTAAAATTAATATAAAACATCTTAATTTCGATAGAAGTTGCTACCGTTACTGGTCGATTGGGATGATGTAATTAATAAAATTAATTTCCATACTTCTTCAAGAACTCCAAAACTGTGAGACCTATTTAGATCTGAACAAAAATTAATCTATAATAATATTATAAAGCAGAAGACTTCGTTTGGTTGAACGCGCTAATCTCAGGAACTACTGGTTCGTATTGAAAAATTATTTATGTGTTGGATAGTCCATTAATCAAGGAAGGTAATATAACATCACGCTACGGCCAATAAGTGCGGAGCAGCAATGAAAAATGTTGCAAAAACGGGAAACAATTTATCCTTTTCGAAGATTCCATTGGGCGTGCTGCGTAAACGGTTTAATTTAAGCAAAATTCATGTACGACGGAACTGTTCCCATTTGAAAGCGTTACTATATATGAGTCATCCAAGCATCTTGTAGTCTACGCGAACGAAGTCCCTGGGACAGGTGGTGATTAATAAATGACGGTAGTTCGAGTTAATTATGACATCTAGACGTCAAACATATCAGTCCTCCCCGTGACATCTGTATCATAAATCCTTATCGATGAATGCCACGCATTAGAACACAGTCAACGCTTTCTATCAAGTGAAATGTGTGCTCGTTTGTCACCGTCAAAATGAAAAAATAAATGTACGTATGTACATTTATTCATATCATATGTTGTGATATAGTATATAATTTTTCATAATTCAGTAATTTAAAAGACTTGGTAGGGGAATACCAAAAGGTATTAAGTTCACCTGTTGTAACCAGTTTTATTTTAAATTATAAGAAAAAATTAAATAAATAAATAAATTTTTATATTTTGACTATAACGAAAGGACGCTTTCACGTAGAAAGTGCGTTACTAATATTATTTTATAATACGGATATTATAAAATAATTTTTCATAATGCAGTAATTTAATATACTTGGTAGGGCAATGCCAAAAGGCATTAAGTTCACCCGTTGTAACCAGTTTTATTTTATATTATAATAAAGAATAAAATAAATACATAAATTTTTAAATTTTGACGATAACGAAAGGACGCTTTCACGTAGAAAGTGCGTTACTAATATTATTTTATAATACGGATATTATAAAAAAAAAATTCATAATGCATTAATTTAAAAGACTTGGTAGGGAAATGCCAAATGGCATTAAGTTCGCCCGTTGTAACCAGTTTTATTTTAAATTATAATATATGATAAAATAAATAAATAATTTTTAACTTTTGACGATAACGAAAGGACGCTTTCACGTAGAAAATGCGTTACTAAAATTATTTTATAATACGGATATATATAATAATTTTTCATAATTCAGTAATTTAATAGAGTTGGTAGGGCAATGCCAAATGGCATTAAGTTCACCGTTGTAACCAGTTTTATTTTAAATTATAATAAATATAAATAATATAATAAAATAAATAAATATTTTTTAACTTTTGACGATAACGAAAGGACGCTTTCACGTAGAAAGAGCTTTACTAATATTATTTTATAATACGGATATTATAAAAAAAAATTCATAATGCAGTAATTTAATAGACTTGGTAGGGGAATGTCAAATGGCATTAAGTTCGCCCGTTGTAACCAGCTTTATTTTAAATTATAATAAATAATAAAATTAATAAATAATTTTTTAACTTTTGACGATAACGAAAGGACGCTTTCACGTAGAAAATGCGTTACTAAAATTATTTTATAATACGGATATATATAATAATTTTTCATAATTCAGTAATTTAATAGAGTTGGTAGGGCAATGCCAAATGGCATTAAGTTCACCCGTTGTAACCAGTTTTATTTTAAATTATAATATATGATAAAATAAATAAATATTTTGTTAAATTTTACTATAACGAAAGGACGCTTTCACGTAGAAAGTGCTTTACTAAAATTACTTTATGATACGTAAATCACTTCACTTCACTTACCTTCCGTCTCCTTAACGATAGTGTACGCCGCCATATTTTTCTGAACAGCACAGTAGGTTTGTACAAGAGTTCACTGTCACTCCGCCGTGTGGGCACTTCGCTCATCACAGTCATCACTTTGCTTCACTCATTATCACTTTTCACTTGCCACTTGCCACCTCATTATCACTTGTCACATACCAGCTCATTATCACCTGTGAAGGCAGGTTTAATGTCCGAACTTGTCAGACTAGGTAATGAGTTAGTGCTTCCATGCTTCGCTAATTTGCGGGACACATTTTTTTTTAATCGCTTAGTCATTGTAAAAATATTGGATATTAAATCACTTTGTTACTACAATATATTTAGTGCTGTGAATTTTAGTTTGCGCACGCGCACCCTATAGTAGGATATAGCGATTCTACCCCTAGACCATGGGGGCCAGGAAAGCGTGTATTCGATAGCACCTACTCTGCCAGACTCCAGCAGCAGATCTGGTCTGTGGTACCGCCTACGACCACGATTCTGTCGCGAAAGGTTCGAATGTTGTATCATTGTATAGACAATACAAACAGACTAAAAGACCAACAAACAACAGTACAATATAACTTTGTAATGAGTAAAAATAACGATTTAAGACGTCAATAGAATTTTCTGGTAATAAGAATAAACATAACTATTTTGAACGTAAATATATAAAACGTTGTGTATAAGCCACTTTAATTTTAAATGTACAACGCTAGTTTATATGTCGAAAATATTAAAGAATATATATATATATATATATATATATATAAATAAATATATATATACATATATATATATATAAATATATATATATATATATATATATATATATATATATATATATTCTTTAATATTTTATTTTATTAAAAAATATATAATATAAACTGGTGTCCAAAATTTATACCGCCTATAATAAGAAAGAAAAGAACAGTAAACAATTTACAATATTATATTACTCTATTGTCTTATAAATTTTTGCGAAATATCTAACGTTTTTTTTAAAACGGGAAAAATAATTAAATTTGAGGGCTACCATTGCGTGTGCTAACGGTTTAAGTTACGCAAAAATCATGTACGACGGAACTGTTCCCATTTGAAAGCGTTGCTTTATATGAGTCATCCAAGCATCTTGTAGTCTTCGCGAACGAAGTCCCTGGGACAGCTAGCGATTAATAAACGACGGTAGTTCGGGTTAACTATGACATCTTGACGTCAAACATATCAGTACTCCCCGAGAAAAAAAGGTTCTAAAAAAAGTGTTGCTTTACATGAGAAATACAAAGCGTCCGAAGTCGCGGGAACAGCTTGTTAAATAATATAGCTTAGTCCACTGTTATTAAACTATTAAATTTCAAAGGGTCGACAGTCCGTTTGATGGTTTTTCCCCTGAAACACAAGCGCGATGTTGTAACTTGATCAGAACAAACAGCGCAGTGAAGTGCGATGTCGAAGCGTCAATAGACTAGTGGTTTACGATACGGTCTGCAATACTAACCACGTAGGTTCGTATCCGTCATTCGACCATTAAAAACCATCCCCTAGCACAAGTACTATACTATAGCTTACTTGGAGTGGTTAACAGAAATGTTAATAATGTTAATAGAATTGCTAGAATATTTTAAAAAAAAACAACTCAATGGAGTACAATTGAAATTTTGCATCGATGTTTCTTTTTTTTCGTACTTTGGGAGTAACAAACGAGCACACAGTTCACCTGACGGCAAGTGATTCCTGCAGTCCATAACATCTACAATCATCCTTCACAAGTAATCATAATGCAATGCGTTGTCGCCCTTGGACTGAGATGGAATGCTTCCTAACCAGTAATAAAGGTTTCCGGATCCCTCCTCACAGAAGACGAAACACAGGTGCATTATGCTGCTATTTTACACTGGTATTCTTTGAGGGCGTGGTCCTACCCCGGTGGAACTGACCCATTCATTCTGCAGCCAGAAATAAACTGCAGTATAGCTATTATTTATTGGCTCGTAAAAGTAAAGAAACAGACTATATATATAACAATTTCTTTAGCAGCGGCATCGGAAATCGAACCCGATTTACTCGCGTGCCGTGAATTAAAAGCGAGCATTAGACAAACCGCGTAAAGAGAGAAATTAAGCAGGTCCCAACAGATAAACGATATATCTGATTAATAAGACATAAAAAAAACTGATTTTCTTTCAAACTCTATTCCGCCTCTAATCTAAACAAGCGTTTACACATTACACATCCTATAATATGTAACGTGACCACTGAAAATTCAGGTACAAAAGTAACGTAAAATCTTTTCCACACAGTTCAAGAATAGCGAGTTCAGTACAAAAAGCCACTCGGTAACCCGAGCAGTGTATAGGCGATATCAGCGGAGGCTATCTGAAGAGGCTTTTACCTCCGAACACGGTACATATCGAGTTAACTCTGGTTGTGCGATAGTGCGTCGATTACTTTTTTTTTTATTATATCGTAAATGTTCGATGCGTTGTTAAAATGGTTGGGGTGAGGGTTGAGGAGTTAACAAAGTACCTACTATACTATAACTATAATTTATGTAAAGTATGTAAAAAAAAAATTTTGGTCATCATATGAAAAAAAATAAAGTTATTTTAAATTGAATTTTGTATCTACTCCAAATGTTTATAAGTATTGGCTACCTTTCTAGGACTACCTCCGTACACTTAACTCTCAGTGTGTTATTTAATATTTATATAATATAGATACGTATGTAAAAATATTTTCGATTATAATATTAAAAAATTAATGTATCCTAAATTTAAATTTTGTATCTATTCCAAATGTTTATAAATAGCGGCTTGTTTTCTAGGAGTACCTCCTTACACTTTACTCTCAATGTGTCATTTAATATTTATATAATATAGATATGTATGTAAAAATATTTTCGATTATAATATTAAAAAATTATATATAGCCTAAATTAAAATTTTGTAATATGGGCTTCTTTTCTAGGAGTACCTACTTACACTTTACTCTCAGTGTGGTATATAATATTTATATAATAAAATACGTACATATGTAAAAATATTCTCAATTATTATATGAAAACATACAACATAGTCTAAATTTGAATATTGTATCTATTCCCAATTCTCATAATAGTTATCCATTTGGAAGCATTGGGAAGAGATATAGAAACTAGAAACAAGCTGATAACAGATAATAATTTACGACGAGAATTCTATGCTTGTTTTTTCACACTTATTTCGTTAAAAAAAAGACAAGTAGTTATATTTATATGGTGCAATTTTTTTTTTTTTTTTTTTCGGTCTGATGGCCGCTGTTAGTCGAAATCGGGTCATTTCTACCAACTAGGTATTCAAAATCTTGTTGAACTGTGCGAGAAAATTGTCAACAATAAGGAACAATACATTATTGATAAATAAAAGTTATAATTTTTATTGAAAAATAAGCTTTAAAGAACGAAGAGAAAACGAAAAAAAACCCTATTATTTGTAATTATACAAGTAGTATCCATGAATCTATAAGAAACGTATTCACTTAAAGCTAAGTAAGCGTAATGCCGAAGTTACGGAGTAACTATAGCACGAATTGGTCAGATGAATTTAGTACGTATTCCGAAATACCAGTGTGAAATAGTGTTATAGTTCAGGGCTTCTGTGTTGGATCTGGTGAATGAAAGAAATCGGAAATCTCAATACTGGTGAGTTGTTCCATCTTAGTCCTCGCGGGATGATAAGGCATTTGCATTAAGATTCCTTATCGATAATGTAGGACACGTGTAAACTGTGTGTTTGTCAAGGATGCTTGTCAGGTTTTTGCGTCGAGAATTATGCGCACGTGTTCAAATGAGGTCTAATTATTCGAAATTAAAAAATGTATTTTGAGAGATTGATAGAGAAGGTGTAGGCTCTTTTCTTGAAGGTCCCCAAGTCGTATCGATTTGGACATACCGCTGGCGACAGTTGATTCCCCAGAGTAGTCCTGCGTGGCAGAAACTTAGTTTCGTAAACCTCACAAGCATTTTAAGCTTAGTTGGAGTGGTTGAATTTTATCGTTCAGTCTAAAGTTTGTCATGAATATTTGTAATTAATTAGTCAGCATCATGGACCAATTAATTTACAAAATCTGTTCCTCGTTTAATAAATAAGGATAAATTAATTAAATAATACTTGTGCAACTAATGTAGTGTTAAACTTTGTTATTGAGTTCTATTTGGAATTTACTGGCGTCCGTTTGTAGCAGCTACCGCTTATGTATTTATTTATATATGTATTATGTATATATTTATCATTATTTTAAAAGTATTATTGTTTATTTATATATTTTATATTATCTATTTTTAGTCTTTTCTTTTATTAATTAGTTTACTGCTGCAATTATCACAATATTTTGCCATACCTTGGGTTGACTGGTAGAGAATGCCTTTGTCAATAAGTCCGGGCTTCGTGAATCGATGTTAACGCAATAAAGAGTAATTAAATAAATATATAAAAATCACACGAGCGTCTTGATTTTCGTTTGATATTGTTTATTCTTGGTGTGATCTTGTTTTTTTTTGTTTGGAGGCGCCACTTTACAGATGAAACTGATTGTTGTATGTATGTTTCAGAGTAAAATACCAGTTGTGTATTATAAAGTTTTATGGTAAATGGAAAATAACGGAGACGTTGTTAGTGGGGATGACGTGTTAAAGTTAAAGGATGTTTCTCTTTGTATATTTTACCAAATTCCATGAAAATATCTCAAATAAATTTAGAATCATGGATTTTAAATAAACCTATTCAAATCCCATGTCAAAATCTATAATTTTAATCACAAAACGGTTTTGGTGAAATCTTAAAAATAAATTATTATTTTAATCGTCACTCTCTATATAGATTCGAAAACAATTACAGCTCGGGTGTCCATTTTAAATTGAAAGCTAGCAATCTTAAGTAATCCTCGGTAGCAACAACAATAGGATCTTTAATTTGGCAAGGTTAATGCAACAGAGAATAATTTTATATTTTTATATAAAAAAATATCCAAAAAAAGTTAATTAGTAACGAAGCAAACAATATCAGATGGTTAGTGACGGTGACCCAATCTATCCACAACATAGATTGGGTCACCGTATCTCTAAATTCACCATACGTAACACAAAAGGATTGTGCTGCTATTTCACGCTGATATTGAGTGTGTCACTGGAATAAGTATTGTATTATCTACAGATGTATATATAAAAAAATATTTTTACATTGGATTATAGCCGAAAAATTTCCATCAAATTTTAATATTTTTATCACAAAAACGATATAAAAATATGGAATTACAGAACACGACAACCGCAGCTCGAATATCGCGGATAAATTTCCGTTTAAATACGTTTTGGCGGGAAGTGTTTATGGCTGCTAATATTGTAACGATAACAAAAGATTAATTACTTTTAAATTTATACGTTTTTTTTTATAATAGAGGAGTTCTGTCGGCACTAATGATTAATCTGTCAGAAATAACTGACCGAGCCGATGTTCTAGTCAGTTGCTTTCATGCCCAGGGTAATGGTCCAAGCTGAAGCTCCCTCTCGGGAACCCTTGTGCTGGTTACCCATACAGGTCTCGACTGAGCGCCCTAAGCGCTCGGTGGGTCAAAGTCTGATATGTATGTATACTAGTTTTTCATCCATTAGTTTTTAAATATTGTAATCCTTATGATTGTTAATCTTTGGTTTATTTATCATTTGTTTTAAATAAAATACCCGAGCATTCAATTTCATTTTGATATTTGCGCTTTTTTGTAATGGAACTAATACTATCTGTCTGGGCCAGTTGTACATGTTCCCATTATTGTCTTTTTTTTAATTCGAGGTAATGAAACTTTGGTACACCGGTAACACCAACGCATTATGTAGTTATTATAAGATCAGACTGAGCAGGATATATTATTATTATCAGTGCCGTAAACACAGAGGGAAGTGTCAGATTTAGTGTCAGGTAGACGGGACTTACATACATAACTCAAATTGTGATGCACATACATTGTTCCCCGAATGAGAATTGAAACCACGGCATGCGACGTATTAGACAAGTACTTCGGTCTCTATACCATCAAGCACGGTTATGGTCCAAATAGATGCCCGAATAGATCGCCTATTATTGAAAAAGCATCGACACACTGAAACATCATCCGTGCTGGCTTTTTTTTTTATTTTATAATAGTTACAAACGAGCACACAGTTCACCTGTTAAGTGATTCCTGCGGCCCATGACATCTACATTCATCCTTGACAAGGAATCATAATGCAGCAATATTGTTTTAACCGATTAAAGTACTCGTTGGTCAAAAAAAACATATATTTATAAGATAAGAGGTGACAAATAGGGTTACTCCTCTACATATGTAAATGGACTCAAATTTTGGGTGCGTTTTAGGGTCCGAAGGTAACATTAAAATATTTTTATCAATAAATCGTCTCTAAATTTGAGGTATCGTATTTTTCGGACTATAAGACGCACCTTTTTACATATAAATATGTACTTAGATTTTGGATTCTTATGGTCCGAAGGTAACATTAAAATATTTTTATCAATAAATCGTCTCTAAATTTGAGGTATCGTATTTTTCGGACTATAAGACGCACCTTTTTACATATAAATATGTACTTAGATTTTGGATTCTTATGGTCCGAAGGTAATATTAAAATCTTTTTATCAATAAATCGTCTCTAAATTTGAGATATCGTATTTTTCATATAAATATGTACTTAGATTTTGGATTCTTTTGGTCCGAAGGTAACATTAAAATATTTTTATCAATAAATCGTCTCTAAATTTGAGGTACCGTATTTTTCGGACTATAAGACGACTTAAAAATGTACTCAAATGTAGGGTTCTTATGGTTAATAAATCGTCTCGTAAATTTGAGATGCGTCTTATCATCTAGTGCGTCTTATAGTCCGAAAAATACGGTAAATTATTTACATTATCTTAACGTGGACTTATCCACTGTAATTAACGGAGATATGCGAAAAACTATCGCCTCATAAATTAACTATCACCCAGATAACCCTGGCCCCGGATCTATTTCGACATGACAAAGGTGTAAAATTTAATTATTTATTTGTCTAGAATATTAGTCAAACTATTTCTTATATATTAATAAATGAAATAAAAAAAAATTAAAAGGAAAATTTAAATAACACTGATGGCACTGACCCCTCAGTCCCGTGAGCCCTGTGTCCGATGAAGCTGTAAGAGCCGCATGGGCTAACAGCGTCAACATCAACAAAATCTAGAGTAGAGTTGTGAGTGTGTGAGTGTGGTAATGTGCGGTGTGGAGATGCGGTCCATTTTACCTAAACTCAACAACAGGCGACTCCTTCACCATTCGGGCTATACGAATCCCTGTCCGAAGATATAAGAAGAGCATGGAATACGTTCTGTTTTAAAAGGCTGGTACGAGAACATTATTTAAAGACGTCTGAGGTTAATTAATATTGTAAATTACTCTTGTCGTTTGTTGTTTAGTTATGTATATTATGTATTGCTATTTATATAGTAGCGTACATATATAAATTTTTATTTGTAATTCTAATTCTAATTATTGTAATATATATATTTTTTTAATTTTATGTTTTTTCTCCTTAACACCTATCACATTGTCGCTCTTAAGGCATTAAGTCCGCCCTTTGTACCCTTTGTAAGGTATGATCAATAAAGTTTAAATATATAATGAGTCCGAAAAAATTGTGAGCCCTTTGTCAGTGAGCAGATTGTCGAGTACCGTGTGGTATAGATCTTAGAATGAAGAAAAAGGATGATGAGTTGTGTGTGACACAAGTGTTCAAACCACATGCCGATGTCTGTCAGATATCACCACGGTACAAATTGATATAGAGATATCTTCTACGTCCTGTTTGTACCACGAATAATTATAATCAAAAATCTACCCAGTATTAAAGGCACACGGCCGTGACCGTTAAATTGTAATTGTACAGATCCATGAGTACCTAATTAGTAAATTAATAAAACCTCTTTAATTCAAATTGAAGAAAAAAAACATAAAAGCACGTGCCGTATTACGCGATCTTCAATAACATTATTGTATAGAGACCGCATTGATAAAAACGGTCTAAACAAAAATGTCATCACCTCAAAACATTGTGTGAAACATAAATAATTATATGTCACTATTTGAAAAATATTTAAGGCTAATTTAGGAACAAATTATACCTATTATAATATTGTAAGTACCAGGAAATGAAATATCGCTGAATATTTGTTGGAAGCTAACGAATTAACAAATACTTTAGTAGTAACAAAGTGATATAAAACCAGTATGAAACCAAACACCGGCACTACTGAAGTATTAACTATTAAATTTGCAAAATTAACGACATAACACTTTATAAATAACACCATAAACACTTTATAAATATACACTTGTGTAATTCTTTTTCTCACATGTTATTTAATACTAGACATCACTAAAAACTTCTTCACAACACTTTAAAATTAAAAATTAAAAATTCGCGTAACGTTCGAATATAACCCAACGCGTCTTCACACTGTTTGTAATATGACATTGCTAAATGAAAGATAACATACACATGAGCAGGACAGAAATACCATAAATCGTCCCAAATTTGTCATGTAAATTTATACCATATTATAAACATTGAAGAATTAAATTTTCCTTGCATATCTTTGACATTTAGAACAATTTAGAATAATCACTCAAGATAAACAGTGGCAACTACACAAGCAAGTATAACCTTTATAGCACATAAAAATAATGTGTAAAATCGCTTAATAACAAATCATAGGAAAACCGTACGGAAATCATCCATATGTATATGTAGTCCGTAAGTAGTCAGAGCGAGATAGAAGATTTCTTTACAAGGTCACTGTTAAGCAGGAGTTAACATAATTATTATGTTAGTGTATTGCATACAATAAATATGCAAACACATTTAAATTGTGGTTATACATAATTAAATAATATTTATGGATGTAAATAATTGAAGCTAGAATTCCGATGATATAAGTATTTTACGGCATAAGGCATAAAATTCTTTAGTGTCTAGCCTTACAGTATGTCAACAAGTATTTTTTTTGTTTTAATTTAACTGTTTTATAATCCCATATTTATGAACTTAAGTATTATTAAAATTGGTATGAACAATATAAAAGAGGCAAAATTTCAACTCAAGTATTAGTAGAATAAAAATAATTTTTTATACAACTCTTTTCGTGTTTTTCGATAGAAAAAAAATATGACCTGAAAAAGATAAAGTTTTTCGCGATGGAGTAACAAAAATGAACTTGCATAACATAGCATGAATTATATAACATAAGAAAGAAGATTAAATAAGGACTTTATGGGTATATTATTCTATCATTCTATGGAGGATGTCTTCACGATATTGTATAAATCATCTGGAATAGATGTGTTAAGGCCAATCAATCTAAGGAAGATCGCTATTGAGATTCGAGTTTGTTGACCTGTAGACTAGAAAAATTACCGTTTCTCTCATTGATATGTAAAAATCGTATATAAGTAAGAAGAATTTTTCCCTATCGTGTATTCGAGCAAATTATCACACAGTGAAAAGGATTTTAATTATTGTTTATTATTTCTTCCCCGATGAGAAAGGCAAAGGACTAGAGACCATACAATCAAATCTGCGTTTCGTTTTACATTCTTATCCAATTCTATGTAAACCTTAAGCCAATTTTTTAAAAGTAATTATGTCGATACTTAAAATTTTTCATTCTTTATCATCATCATCATTACGATTTTCTTTTTTAAAAAAATCAATTTGGCAATTTGGCAGTACATGAAAGCCATGCTACCTACGGTCATTTGAAATTCTACGGTAAACAAACTATATTGCTTAGAAAACAATAAAATTACACTATATAATTTAGAATAATGTAAATCCTTGAATAAAAAATAAAACCGAAACTTGATTTGCTTTATTGACCGAAACCGAAATTGAAAACTTGGGGAAACTTATTCGATAATGACCAATTAATTTTCCGCCAAAACTCCTGTTACACGCAAAACACTAAATGGTGATTTCACCAAAATGTAGATATGGCGGCCGTAAAACGTCACTGTGTAAGGTAATACATAAATTATTTTCAAGCATTATAATATTTGTAAACGGGCTTGAAAAATAAATATATATTTAATATCTGAATAATAAAAATACGAGTCTGAGTTTAATGATTTAGCTCGTCGAATTTTATTACTGTAAATTGTATTTTTTTAATTATTATTATTAAAATAAGGCTGACGAAACGAATATACTTTTAATCAAATGGTAAGTTTTTTTTATAAATTAATAGTACTTAACTTGACTTACCTCTTCATCTAAAGCGACAGGGAACTGTGCAGGAGTCAGAGGTTTTACAGCAACGTCTTCTAAAGCTAATTTGCGTCTGAAACATATAAAAAAATTGATGAATCCAACTGACCAGTCAACATAAGATGCGTTCTCATGTTCAAAACGTTACGTCACCATAATATATTCTGCTTACTTTATAATCTGGTAAACGTATAAAAAAAAATAATGTGAAGATATGGTCGTGGTTATAATACCAGAATACATCAACTCAGTAAAAAAAAAACTTTTTATTTCAATTACCATTCCAACAATGATATAAAAAGGAAAGTAAACACACTAATAAATAATGGGAACAACTCTAATATTATGACTTTTCGTTATTCGACTGACTCCATGTTTTTATTTCCTCTCACCAGAGTTCAATGAACTGCTATTGATCAAAACTTGGCAGGGGATTTTTTTTTTGTGGTGGGGATTTATCTTGCCATCGTAAATTTCAGCGATATCAAATACCGAGTTAGTCTTTAGTTCATTCACGTTCGTTGAATTCAAGAACTTATAAAGAACAGATTCGTATTTTTTGTTCAAAAGTATATACAATCACGCTTATATTCCTGTGCAGGGTAGGCAGTGTATCAATTAATTATATATCTATTTCATAATTAGGCCCTTCTGACTGGACTAGCTAGGGCACGCTGGTTCGATTCCCAGTCGATTAACAAAATTTGTATTTTTTTTATTACATTGACAGTTACAAACGAGCACACAGTTCACCTGATGTCAAGTGATTCCTGCGGCCAATGACATCTATATTCATCATTGACAAGGGATCATAATGCAGATGCGTTGTCATCCTTGACGACCGAGATGGAAAGCCTCGTCACCAATAATAAAGGTCTCCGGATCCTTTTACCCATCAGACGAACACTAAGCAACGTTATGCTGCTATTTTATGCTGATATTTTATGAGGGCGTGGTCTTACCCGGTCTAGCTAGAAACGAATTGCAGTGTAGCTCTACCACTGTCAAAACACCACAATTTAACCCCTCATTAAAAAAGATCGCGACGATTACATAGGCTGTTATGGTCCATGATAGAGGATCAGAATACCTGGTTGCCGCATCGTGAGCGATCTAACGATGCGCGAGCGCAATATACTAACAACACTTAGCATGAAAGCAGGATGAAAAATAGAATAAATATATTCAGTATTATATATATACATATTTAAATTATTTAAATCAAACAAACAAAAGACAAAGAAAAATTTTATTTTTGTGATAAGGTCATTTGAGTCCGTTATTCTATCGCAATCGAGCCGTCCTTTCCATTCTAATGGATAAGAAAAAGAAACGCAAAAACTTAGCTCTATGAACTCTATTCCTTTGTCTTTCCTATTAGGGAAGAAAGAAAAAATAATCTGTGACGGACGCGGTTTCCCTTTTTCCATAGGATGTACCGAACTCTCATAACGACAACAACATCCACGAGACGCAATAAATATTTATGAAGTGTTCAGAGGCCATGAAATTTTGTTCTGTAACAAATTTCATGGTACGTGATTAAAAATAATGATTTTATGAAATTAGGGTGACAAAGGATTACATATACATACAGGAATAGTTCAGTTAATCCGATGGTAGGTGAACACGCTACCTATAAATATCCATGACAAAGAAGCAAGATGGAGACCCCTTAGAACTAAAAAGGACCAGTTATCGAAGTATTCCTTTTCTTTCATTGACCATGCAAATCTTTCTATACATATATTTTTTAAATGCTAACAATGGTATAAACTTTATTAATATTCCAGTTATCCACACTAACTACGCTAAAATGGTTCACGATAATAATCGAATGACAGTGGTAGAGCTACGCTGCAGTTTGTTTCTAGCTGCAGAATAAATGTGTCAGCTCGACCGGGGTGGGACCACGCCCTCACAGAATACCAGCGTAAAATAGCAGCATAATACTGCTGTATTTCGTCTGGTGAGTGTAGGGATTCGGAGACGAGGCATTCTATCTCAATCCTCAAGGGTGAAAGCACCTGCATTATGATTCCTTGTCAAGGATGCATGTAGATGTCATGGGCCGCAGGAATCACTTACCATCAGGTGAACTGTGTGCTGGTTTGTTTATCTCAATGTAATAATAAAAAAAAGATTCGGACCTACGACCTTTATTTGCGTAGACCGTACCCTCAAACATTGTATAGAGTATTGACGTTTCGAATATAGATTTGAAACTGCCGTTAAGTTTTTTTAATGTTCCCTTTTTCCGATTCTGGCACACCATTCTGGCACGCCGTCTTCGACCTCCTCTTGGTCAATTCTGACCGTTGCAACCGCGCTGGATGTCTTATAGTGCTATAGCTTCGGGCAAACGCTGAGACCATTTGTTGAATTTGCAAGAAGATGAATGCCCCTATCCGTGTCGTTAATCTAGTCATTGTACATTCTACGATTGTTATTTTTTATCGATGAAAAGTATAAGAATATTTTAGCGTTGTGAAAGGATCTGTATCAATGGCCCATCCTCCCCTTTAAGGCAGAGATGATAGGAGAACAATTGGGGGAAGGGAAGGCAGGGGGACGGGAGGAAAGATTATTAAAAAAAACCTTTAATCTATTTACAAGTGAAATATAGAATTCTAGACTTAAATAATGTCCGATCATTTGGTTCAGAATTATTATTATCTCCAATAACAACTTGCTCACCTGAGAAGTATGATCTTGAAGACGGGTCCCACCAGACCCTTGATGATGGCAGACGCGTTGAGGTGACACCTCCCGTGTAGCACTATGCCGTTCACCTACGCAAAAAACAAAATGTATTTAACATACAATATTAATAAATTCGACCACACGACCAACCAAGAGGGATATAATACAACGCTGTTGGTATTTGGGTAAATGCAGAGGTGTGGACGAGTGAGTGCCTTTTATACTTAAAAACCAAATATAAAAAAACATATAAATCCCACTGTTGGGCATTGATCTCCTTCCTATAGAGGGTGGTAGAGCATAGTACACCGCACGTCTCCACTTCTGAGGTGGACTTCACGTCTTCAAATTTTTTTTTGTATGTACTTTTTTCTTAGACATGCAGGTTTCCTCACGATGTGTTCCTTCGCCGCCTATCACGTGGGAAATCGGCACCTCAAATTGAATTAACGATTTTATTGGTGCGTGTTAGGTTCGAACTCGGTTTCGCGTGCCGCGAATTAAAAGCGAGAGCTTAGGCACTAAGCTACCACGGCTCTCACATCGACACTCGTATTCAACGCAGTTAATGGTAACAGGAGACATCTTGTGGTCCAAGAAAACACTATCCTCGTCATCTATATTTCACATACCGATTTATATATCATTTATTTCATTTGGTATATATATTAGGGTCGTTCTATATCTCTAATCAAACGGTTTCACTATGTAGTAGGGTATACGGTAGAGAGTTATGTTTCAATCAGAGCGGACGTTAAACAAGAATAGTTGGCTTGGTTTGTGATTCGATTTCGTACAACGTGGTTTGGTAGCATAGTGTATAAGCGGTAGCGGTTTTATTGCATGAGCAATAGCGAGATACTTTATCACAAATGACTTGGCACTTGAATTATAATTCCTTATCGAGGATTAATGTGGATGTCCTGAGTCACAGGAATCTATAAACTTCAGGTGTATTATACGGGGTTGGCAGCCTCTAATTTTATTAAGACTACTTGGCAAAACCGCACGGCGTTTACTTGCAACATGAAGTGTGAAACAGGGTAACGGTCCAAGCCGAGGCTCCCCTTCGGGCGCCCTTGTGCTGGTTACCCACTAATAGAGGTCTCGACTGAGCGGCATAAGCGCTCAGTCACCTCTAAACCCGTCGAAACTGTAGAAGCCCTCGGGCTACCAGCGGCCAACAGCCCGAAAAAAAAATGAATTGTGAACGCTCTCAATGAAAATCTATATCATTGATGAACAAAATTTCAAATATGATTTTTTAATTGGACTTGACTTAATACAGACATTCAGATGGATACAAAATGAAGATTTGAAAATAACTCACAGGTGAAGTATGAAAACATGCACAGAGTGGAAGGGATTACTATTGAAGATAAGATGGACGGTACAATGGAAAACTGTAGAAAACAAAATTTAGAAGCAGACTGCCTTAGTAGAAATCCAGTATTAGAAGCAACAGAAAACACAGATGAACAACTCAAAGTCGTAAACTTTATAAAAATGAAAGATATTCTAACAGATCAGTATAAAAACGAAGAAATTAAAAAAAAAAACAAGTTAATCGAAAAAGATAAAATCTACTTCAAGAAGGTTAAGGAAAAAGAAAAAATAATTATATCAGAAGAATTTTGTGTCAAACTTTTAAAATCAGTACATAAAAACTTATGTCACATCGGAATTGGACAGATGCAAAAGACAATGAGTCCATTCTTTACAACCAAAAACTTAACGAAAAATATAAGACAAGTTTGTAGAAGCTGCGAAATATGTATTAAAAACAAATGAAGAGGACAGGACAAATTTGTATATATGTCATTACTAGGTCCACCCACAAAACCATTTGAAATAATGTCTATAGATACAATTGGCGGGTTCGGAGGCTCAAGAACTACAAAGAAATATCTGCATCTCTTAGTAGATCACTTTACACGATATGCATTCATCTCAACATCAAAAAGTCGGAGTGCCAATGATTTTATAAAACTTGTCAAGAGTATAACAGACTATGAGGACATTGGTTTGCTACTAACTGACCAATACCCAGGGATAAATTCAATAGAATTTAAGACATTCTTAAAGGACAAACAGATAAATATGGTTTTTACAGCAGTCAATGCTCCATTCTCAAATGGTTTGAAGGAAAGGTTAAATCAGACATTGGTTAATAAAATGACATGTAAAATGAATGAAGGAAATAATAAAAAGTCCTGGACAACTATAGCACATGAATGTGTTAAGAAATATAATGAAATTTGTCATTCGGTTACCAGTTTTTCACCTAGCTATCTTTTGAATGGTACAGATGTCACGATTTTACCAACAGAATTAAAAAGAGGAAAAGTCCCATAGTGACTGGATCAGAGACAGAAAAATTGCGCTACAAAATACAATAAAATCACATGATTACAACAAAACACTGTTTGATAAAAACCGGAAATGCAATGAATTTAATATAGGAGACATGGTATTTGTAGAAAACGGCAATAAGTTAAACCGGAAGAAATTATATGAACTAAAAATAGGGCCATATAAGATTGTAGAGAAAATCTCAAATTCAATATACAGTATAAATGTGGGCCATAAAAAGATGGAATCATACCTTTTCCACATCACAAAATTGATACCAGTCTCTACAACAATATATAAAAATGATGAGGATGGGTCTATATGAAAATTTTCATGACAATTTTCTTCCCTTGTAGGGGAGATATAAAGAAATAGTTATTATAGAATATTTCTTTAATTTCAATTTAGCCGTGACTCACTCCGTTGGTAAAGAAGTGTGGAGTCGAGCTCGGTCGACAGATGGCGGTATAAGGGATGCAATCTACTACGTTGGTAAAGCGGGGCTGTCATTGTCTGAGAGGTTTGAAAGATATAAGAGTGTAATTTATTATTGTGTTCAAGTGTTAAAAATTGAGATTGTGAATAATAAACGTTAAATGTCGTTTCTTTGATTACAGAGCAACACATGGTTTTATTCACCGACAATAATAGAATGAAACATTATATATATAATAATTCATCAACATAGTATTTAAGCATACCGCTGCTTTGTGTTTTATGGTGAGTAATAGAGATTTTTATTTAGGTTTTTTGCTGGGGCTCTCTTTGACATGGTGGTCAGAGATGTTTTGTAGAAATACACGGTTATTTAACTTTCTTTTCACAACCTCTTTCTATTGGATTACAATGTTGGTTAATTCGTTATGTTCATCTTGAGTAATAGAGGATTGTACTTTTACTGTAAGTTTTGTATGAATGATGGTCGACTAAACAGGACTAGGCTATATAGGGCATCTCGTTTAATTCCACCACTCGTTGATCGCTGTTATATTTTTGGCATCTATTGTGTGAAAACAATGATGTAATTAAATTATTGAATAGGCACATACGCATATGTAACAAAATATTCGCAAGCAATAACTCAAATACTCCGGGCACTTACAATTTTAAAATAACTAATACTATAATATTAGTATAATAATATAATTTAAGAGAAAAGAACTCTATCAGCAAAGTTCGGTCCTGATCTCCATGAACTTCTCACTGTAGTGCTAGAATTTATATATAATAATATTTATTTGCGTCAGAACTTGAAACATTATTAGAAAAGATGAATCCTTAACGTACGTTAGGTAATAGGAATAATTATAGACTATTGACTCCTCAATTTAGTGTTAAAAGGATACAAAATTAAATTTGGGACATCGAGCATAAAATACCCGGAAAAGTAGTATCAGAAGCTTTCTGATAAGTAAGGAATTTTAGAGTTTTTTAGTTTTTTTTTTAGTTATGATCATGTTAAACAGGATTCGGTACAAGACTATAGGAATAAAAATTTGGTTCATGAAAACAAAGTAATAACTTCCAAGCGAGTCTTAAGCCAGTGCTCCTGAGTTTCTTGCCTACTTCTTAACAGAAGCCTCTGTATTTGGAATCGGCATAGGAATCATTTAATTATTAGACATTGTCTGCAAAGACCAAATTATATATATTGATTATGAGTATATCACAACGGTAAGCCAGAAAGTAAAACCTTTTATAACAATCGATTCTAATTCCTAGTGCCGACATGAAAGTAATAGTAAATTGCAATTTTTAACATTGATAACATCGCAAGGCAACAATTATTATAAGGATTTAATAAACAGGAATTGGGTGCCGGACTATTCTCCATTATCCTCTCTCGAGAAGAAGTCTGTGGCCGGCAGTTCTCTCTACTTTTAATATTGTCCTGTAGATATATTAAAATATATAATTAGATATTTCTCTAATATAATTATCCTACGAAATTTCTTGCGGCCCTTCCCCATAATTATTATTATTTAACTAAAACCTCCTTTCAAATGAATAAATTTGAATTTTAAAAGTTAATCACTGAAAAACGCTTTCCGCTCCGCAAGAGTTAATTCAGCTACCTTATCGGATTGGCGTCGGTTCAAAATGCGTGGAGATGCGAGCGGTGCTCAAGAGATCAGTTGTTAATGTATGCAAATGCATAAATAATTGGTCGGCTGCGTGTAACGTTTGCTTACACGATGGTATCTGACACAAATGCAATCGACTGTTAGGAAAATACTGTAGGGACTATAGTCATTTCTTAAATATACGCGAATACGGAACAATTTAATAAATATAGTTATGGCGGATTTTATCGCGTTTATTTAAAACTTATTTTAATTCCGACGTTTCGAATGCTTTTCATCCCTCATGGTCACTGAGAGGACAGAAGTGTTTGACGTCCCAATGTCATAGTTAATTCAAACTACCATCATCTTTTGATTATTTGTGTTTGGTCCGATCTTTTTTTTTGTTATTACTTTGGGAGTAACAAACGAGTACAAAGTTCACCTGATGGTAAGTGATTCCTGCTGCCCATGACATCTACATTCATCCTTGACAAGGAATCATAATGCGTGGTCCCCTTGGACGACTGAGATGGAATGTCTCGTCACCAGTAATAAAGGTCTCCGGATGAAGATTCTGCACTAACCAGACAAAATACAGTAACATTATGCTGCTATTTTACGCTGGTATTCTGTGAGGGCGTGGTCCTACACCGGCTGAGCTGACCCATACATTCTGCAGCTAGAAACAAACTACAGTGTAACTCTACCACTGTCAAAACGGTAGAGAATGTCTTTTGACAGTAGATAATATAACATAAGAGTACAGACGGCTGAGGGTTGGAGAGAAAGGGCAATATCAAAGAGCACCGCCTTCTGCATTTGAGCACGAAGTCCTTACCGTCTAAGATGTTTGAAGAGGCTTGTCGGGACTAATCCGTTTGACTATTTTATCCATCAATGACTATAAGGATAACTTCGGCCAACATAACAACCCACATGTTGCTCACCTAGTGTGCCAGATCCAGACATCCTAAACTATTATTTGATTTGTTGTTAAGATTGTGTAACATTAATTTTTTAGACGAGAAAAAGCTAAAAGAGAAGAAAATAACTATTTGCAAAAACATCAAAGTGTTCAAATGATAAAGTCGACGTTAGAAATCTCTACAAAGAAGTTCTATTTTCGACCTCTTCTAATTAATTATGTTGGATTTTTCTGTTTTGAATTCTAGTTATGTTTTTTTATTATGGGGGCTTCAAACGAGCACACAGTTCACCTGATTATAAGGGATTCCTTCAGCTCATGAGATCCTTAATTCATCCTTGATAAGAATCACAGTGCAGATGTGTTGTCACCCTTGAAGACTGTGATGGAATGTCTTGTCACCAGAAACTAGTGTCTCCGGTTCTCTACACTTTCAAGACAAAACATAGCAACGTTATGCCCTGCTATTTAGCCCTGGTATTGCGTTAGGGTGCAGTCGTTCCCAGGTCGATTCGACCTATTCAGACTGCTGCCGGAAACGAGCTGCGAGATGGCTCTATCACTGGTCAATTATAGTTTTACCTACTCTAGAATAATGACGAAATCATTTGTATATATAAAAATCAAATACTGTTTGTACCTTCGTGCATCACTTGAGAACGGATTTTTTTTTTTAAATAGGCCGAAATAGGCCCGCAGGTTTCTATCGAAAGAAAAACTACAAGATTTTTGTATGGGATTTTTGTATGAAGTCAAAACCAAATAATTGACGAATCGAATGATGGATAATTTTCGCAAACACACAATACTATAATAAACTTTTTTTTAGAACAGGACAACGTCTGTCGGGACTAAGAAGCTGAAGTTAATAATATATAAGAAGAATACTGTATACATAAATAAAGATTACTATTGAAAGATCACTTAAGAACGGACAATGGGAAATCGGTCAATCATTCGGTCGTTATCTTGCGTTCATTCATTGATGTATCTGTCTGCCTTAGTCATTCGTCCGACTGTATATCTACGAGTATAAATATTTCAGTCACTTGGACGAATTCCAATTATTAGAACGGACTGTAATGATTGACGAAGTAATTATAGAAATAACATTTTTTTTTATTACATTGACAGTAACAAATGAGCACACAGTTCACCTGATGGCAAGTGATTCCTGCGGCCCATGACATCGACATTCATCATCCTTGACAAGGAATCATAATGCAGATGCGTTTTCACCCTTGAGCACTAAGATGGGATACCTCGTCATCAGTAATAATAGTGGTAGTAGGTCTCCGGATCCCTGCACTCACCAGACGAAACACAGCAACATTATATTGCTATTTTACACAGGAATTCTATGAGGGCGTGGTGGTAAAATACTCACCAAGCCATGATATATAAGAATAGTAAAAAGTTTATAGTACGTCAAGATAGGCTAGGATTACCGCTTAAGTAGGCAGCTTTTAGAGAGAAAGAACGACATCAAACTCGACTAGCTGCTTTTTTTTATATATATTTAATAAGTTGGACAAAAAGTCCAGGAGTTGCCAGCATTGAACACTCGAAGCGTTAAATCCTAGCATATTTGTCAGACAAATATTCTAACAAATAATATATAGCTATAAGTTTAACAATATAGTTAGTTTATTCAATTTGTAATATATATTATATATAAATTATTTAACTCTAACGTCTACTCGGTGCATCTGTTTGACTTTTTTGTTTTTAACACTCGGTATGAACGTAAGCAATGTTTTTTTTAAATTTTATATATGAATAAATTCCTTCTGCACGCCTCTTGCTCTATATGGTGTCATGAAGTAAGGTAACACATATGTGTGTCTTTAATTTTTATCATTTGTCGAAAATTGTTTTTGGTTTGTTTTAGTAGAAGTATTAGGCTGCAATTTTCTCGTTGTGTTATAGCCACGCTATATCTTAATTCTGGCTGACTTATGAATCCGTTAGAGCGGGAAAGGACGACGTCTTCAGTGACCACCATTTTGAAATAGCAGGATTACTCTGCTATTTCGTGTTGTGAGTTCCGGAGACAGTGCTAGAGATACGCTGTAGCTTGTTTCTAGCTGCAGAACGAATGGGTCAGCTCGACCGGGGAAGTATCACGCCCTCACACAACACCCGCGTAAAATAGCCGCATAATGCTACTGCGTTTCGTCTGGTGAGTGTACGGAACCCGGAGATCTTTATTTCTGGTGACGATGCATTCTATATCAGCTCTTAAGGGTGACAACGCATCTGCATTATGATTCCTTGTCGAAAATGCATGTAGATGTCATGGGCCGCAGGAATCACTGGTCATCAGGTGAATTGTGAGCGAGTATATTACTCTCAATGTAATATTTTTTTTTATGATGGTGCCAGTTTTTTATTTTGGATGTATGTTGATGTTAGTGTACCGATATCATCACCAGGGGAACTGTGTGCTCGTTCATCACCTTTAATTTCATAAGAAAATAACGCTGATGTTCCTGTGAAGTCACGGTCGTCCGGTCTAGCAGTTATTAACAGGTAGTTTTAATATATAACATGGATGTACGTGTTATTTACCATGACATCTTGTATGGCTTGACCCATCGTCTAGTATAATTTTCTTCGAAGGATATAAAACTTTAGATGTTATTAAATTATGAATAGTCATACAATATTTTATAGTAACTATTTTATAGTAACTATTTTATAGTTAGTTTAGTTAACCCTACGGTGAAATAAAACAAACAATACATTTCTAGGAAGAGCTGTTACGTGCCTATTACTAGTGTTTCATTGCTTATACTTGGACACTGGCCAACGTAAGTAGCACCTATGTACCTATAATTATGTTCCAAGTCTAAACAACGGTAATAGACCAGGGTTAAATGGTCTCCTTAAATATACAGGCATGTATAACCGTTTTTGTTCGATGTACGCTCGGTTTAAAATTTAAGTATAATGAATTCGAATTTTCATTGCAACAACTAGGGATACAAATTATTAAATGTTAATACATTTGTAATTTTACGAATGTTTCAGTGTTGATCTTTTGGTCAGATGACATCGACTGCGCATAATATTTTATAGTGCCGTAAGAATTTGCGCAATCACGGAGGCACTCACTCCTCGTTCCCTTCCCTATTCCGATGTAAAAACGAGCAAAAAGCTTTGCCTCACCTGAATATAAGTGATGACTTAACATGTCAAGGTCTTTATGATGGAAAGGCATAAACTAAAAATTTTAGTTAATTAACTTAACATGTTTCAGTTTAGTATTAAAGTAAATCAAGGTTTATGACATGGGAATTTTTTTAAGGAAATGACAAACCGCACGATAAATCCGTTTTTTATTGCCATTGTATTTTTCTTTTATTGAATGTTACCGACCCATTCGTTGTCAATAAGGAATTATAATGTAGGTGCTTTATCACCCTTGAGGACTGCATTGGACCGTCACCAGTTATATCCGAAGATATGTCCTCATATCTCCGGATACACTGGTATTCTGTGAAGATGTGCTTCATCCTCGGCCGACCCATTCATGATGCAGCTTGGCTCTACAACTGGCACCATTATAATTTCCTTGATGAGACTCACCTCCAAAATCTCGTCGCCGACTTTGACAGTTGGTTGCGCCTTCGCCGCCGCTCCGGCCGGATGTAGACCGCAAACGAACACCGCCATCCGGTTGCGGTCTCTGTGACCGGCCAGACTGAGACCGAGACCGGCTTTCTGGGTCCTCTCCAACTTGACCACCACCACGTTGTCTCCGAGGGATGCATACTTCTTGCGGATCTTATCTGTGGAGCGAGATGTTTGCGTTATCTTTTTTTTGTTTAAATACAAAACGTACGATTTAGCTGGTTAGCATCTCACATGAGTACCTGAGATATACAGGGTTAATTCGATGTATTCCCGTTGGAAGGTGATACTATTTGTGATAATTTTAACCCCCATATGCATATGCAAAAGCGAACCATTTTTGAGTTATCATGTTTTTTAGCTTTTTTTCAAAATCAATCAAAAATCATCAACATCGAAAAGTTATTTAAAAAAAAGGTATGAATTTAATTCACTTTTTTTCTTCTGATTTATAAATACGATGAAACACTGGTTATTTAACAATATAAAAACAACAATTAACGGCCCAAATTTAAAAATGTGAGACGAAAAACGATATTAATTCAATATTTTTTTATTTTTAGAGATTTTTACTTCACTAAAATGCTATAAAAACAAAAAATAACATTATGAAACTTGGCTGGCAGTTTATTTTAAAAATATAACCGTTTTTTTAGCTCTTCAACCGTGCATAAAGGTCCATCCAACAATGTGTAAAGCATATATATATATATATATGCACACATACATACAACAGGAATACGTCGAATTAGCAATAATCCTGTATAAACGTAGTACCCTCACTACGTAGGCTTCTAGGAAGTTGGTAGGGAACCGATGGATGCATTTAAACACAATGTTGCTTATAAAATTTGCCATTACACTTTTGGGTATTTTTTGTTATTGGATAGTAAGTGAGTTCCTGGCATACTTGGTATGAAACACAGAAGTAATATTCTTTATTAGTTCTATGATAGTCGCTGAGATCGTATCTGAGATCGCCCTTCAGGTGTCATATAAATCATCTGTACTGCGACCCTTTTAGAAGTGTCAATGCTACTTATGTCTTTATATATGGAAGGATCCTACTTTTTATATCTAGAAGAGGATGCAAATGATACAATCCTCTCACCTGATATTAAGTGATCACCGCCTCCCGTGAATATCCGCAATACCAAAGTTGTACTTGTAAGTTTGTACGTTGCCAGCCTTCGAGAGAGGTTGGCTATTATCCTAATTTATTTCTATCTGACCAAATGTAGTACTGTGACTTGCACGATGATCCAGTTAGAGAACCAAATTATCTCAGGGTGACTTGATGGTAAGTGGATGGTGGGTGGAATTAACATTTCAATTCCCATCCATTCTCAGTAAAGAATATAAATGTCTGTCACACGTTAAAATTAATACAGAACGTCTCTTATACAGAAGTATTATTTCTTTCGATAGAAGACATTGTTTCAATTTGCCTGTGAAAAAACTGTGCCCCCCTTTTTCATAACTAGTTACTAATAACTAAAAATAAATGGGGGAAGATATACCTCAGGCGTCTTCTCTATTTTTCTATTCTTTCAAAATTTGTTACATAGTACCTTTATCGAAAGAACGTCCTATAGCTGATCGGAATAGTATCATTGTAAAAATATATACATGGAGATGAACCAAAAGCTCCAAGAGCAAATCTAAGAGCACTAATATTTTTGTTTTAGCTTGATGGAAGATAATGCCTACAAACGATTCATAAAAGATGAAAGCTCAGTTATAGAGGGTCATTAAGAGGGTCGTGTTAAAAGGTAATTAGAACTTAGACAATCAAAAATGTATTCTTTGTTTGAAATATCGACCTTTTCACCTCGACCTTGGACGAGGGTATACTTTTCCATTCGTCTAAACCGCTTGGAAAATACCAATGACTTAAGACAGCTCAGAATTCTCAAAGTTATAAGTCGCGTCATCCTCGCTTTCTAAACATTTGGCCGTTAATTTTTTATACGGGGGTGGTATAGACGCTTTTTGATCTAAAATAGTCGAATGCATTTGGCGCCAGATACCTAACTTGTTATCCAAAACTGACAGCACTGCTGGGACATAAACCGTCATTCAGAATTAACTGTAAAAATCACGTCGCGAAAAATTATATTTACAACAAAAAGTTATTCGAATTAACTTGTTCCATTTTGAAATCTATTAGCAAATATGTTTTTTTCACGATGGTATATAACTTGCCAGTGTTAAAAAAATGAGATAGGCCGTATCTATCTTCTTTTGACATGACCCTCGTAGTATTCCTTAGCCAGACTTCAAAAAAATTGTATTATTATGTGGTTTTTGCAATAATCAAGTTTGCGTAAATAAAATGTTTTTTAAGATGGTGTATAATCTGATAGTGTCAAACAACTCATTTGTAAGGCGTATCTAATTACTTTTGACATGATCCTCGAATCTCTCCCTTTACCAGACTTTTAAAAATTTATATTATTATGTTGCTTTTGAATTAATCAAGTTAGCGTAGATAAAAATAGTTTGCCTCAATAAAAGTCTAACGAGAAACGGACGGACTAAGATGAAGTGACAGATAAGTTTGCTCTTCTATCCGCTAATAGAAGGCGTACAATATAGTAATCATTATCATTCCAAACCGTACCAAGCTTAAGATCCAATTAATATAAACAGTGGAGGCCAATGAGAGATCTTTTATACGCCAATAAAAGTCGTGAGCGTTCGCAAACGAGGGCTCCGATGGTAATCCGGTAGGAATCGATCCGAGATAGTAGCGGAAATGGGCATGTTTGTGTACCTTCGCGTTGAATTGATAGGTTAGTGATCTTTTCTCTTCCAAGTCTACAAGGCATAGGCGTTTACAGGGAAAACTGATGCTTTTTGGAAAATTTCAACGGACGGGCGTGTTGGTGAGGGACACATTGATATCATACCGTATCCACAGTGATTCAGGAGAGTATTAACTAAGAGATGTTCTAGATATTTCTATATTTCTATTAGAAAAGGAATGACAAACGAACCTTACGTTAGAGTCATGCTCGGGAGTGTTTATTATTACATTTTATTTTTTATTACATTTAGAGTAACAAACTCACTCACAGTTCACCTGATGGCAAGTGATACATGCGGCCCATGACGCCTACATTCATCCTTGACAAGGATCATAATGTAGATGCTTTGTCACCCTTGAGGACTGAGATGGAATGCCTCGTCACCGGTAATAAACGTCTCCGGATCCCTGCACTCAACAGACGAAACACAACAGCATTATGCTGCTTTCTTACGCTGGTATTCTATGAGGGCGTGGTCCTACCCCGGTCGAGCTGACCCATTAATTCTGCAGCTTTAAACGAATTGCAGTGTCGCTCTACCGCAGTGGAAAAATCGTATTTATCTACGCGGGAAATTTGTATCTATCAATCTAGGTAACTATCCATTTCATCTCAATGATGGAATGCATAGATATGTACCTGTATACGGGATTAGATTATCATAAGAATATCAGCAGTTATATGATGCTATTTCACGTTAGCATTCCATGGTTTATGGTCCTCTCCGTGGTGTGTCAATCGGGCCTCGATCACTGTCTTAAACATTCTTTTAACGAAAAAATCATTTTTGATGATAAAAAACAAAGAATTGTCATAAGAAAATGTCTTTCCCCCTAAGAATTACATTATCTTCAGCAAGAAATTAGGTTTCCCCCCGTTGCGATCTCCCGACCGACAAATTGAAGCATTACAGCCACTTTTGTACTGTAACTGAATTTCATAAAGCTATAACAATTGTTTTTTTTCTATTAATTTTGTTTTTATTTTAATATAAACTCTTTGGGGCAGTTTAAAAAATAAATTAAGTTTGTCAACGTCTTTTCTTTAAGTTAATGCCCTGGTAGATTTACACTGCAGTTTGTTTCTAGCTGCAGAATGAATGGGTTCTCGACCTTGGTTCCTACCAAGTACCACGCTCTCACAGAATACCAGAGTAGTATAGCAGCATAATGCTGCTGAATTTCCTCTGATGAGTGCAGGGATCAAGAGACCTTTATTTCTGGTGACGAGGCATTCCATCTCAGTCCTCAAGGGTGACAACGGATCTGCATTATGATTTGATCACCTGAACTGTCAGGTGAACTGTGTGCATATTTGTCACCATCGTAACAATAAAAAATAATACAATGGAGTAACGAATCAATCCGACACGCTCTACGACACTCGTCGGCGAAGGTCGGATCATACTTGACCTCTTTGTCGACTAACAATGAACCACATACAAAAGGGGAACTCAAACAAATGCAATAATTATAATACTGCAATTTTTTTTTATTTCATTGGGGCGACAAACAGTTCACTTAAGTTATTCCCTCAGGTATGACATCCCTACCCCATTCATTTCCATGGTACCCACATTAATTCTCGATAGGGAATCGTAATGCGTACAGCCTTGAGGACTAAAATGGAATGTCTTGTCAGTGGTGTCTTTCCAGGGCTTAATGTATAATGTGCTGAAATCAGTGACTAAATATTTTTCATTTATGGTAAACTTATTTAACTGTTTTATAAAAAAGAGCTATGTAGTGGTAAGACAATATGATTGCCAAGTCGAGAGTCGCGTGAATGTTGTCCCATCCAGGAAATATATAGAAAGAGAAAGGGATAAGATATGTCGTTTCCTAATTATTGGGTTTTTTATATAAGAGGCGGCAAACGAGCAGCTAACCTAAACGTAAATATAACCTAAACCTAAACGGTGATCACCGTTGTCCATTAACATTCGCAAAACTAGAGGAGGCACAAATGCGCTGTCGATCTTTAAGAAAGGTGTAGGTTCTTGAAGGTCCCTAAGTCGTATCGGTTCGGAAACACCGCTGGCGACGGCTGATTACACAGAGTAGTTGTGCGTGGCAGAATTTACGTAAAGCGCACAGTGGTGGCACAGATGCCGACCATCCGACGACCACCGAGACGATGAAGATGTAATTTTAGAATTCTATCCTGATGTACGATGTTTAAACTCTTTGGGTAATAATGATTGGACTTGCATTGGAATTAGATGTAGTGCTTCGTTAATTAAAATATTCAAACCCGGGGGTCTACAACGGTGTAAAAAGTTTATACCTTTTTTTTATCAAGCAGAGCTTTATGTAGCATGGAGCTACACTGCAGTTTGTTTCTAACTGCAGAATGGATGAGTCAGCTCGACCGGGATAGGACTTCGCCCTTACATAGCGTGAAATAGCAGCATAATGCTGCTGTGTTTTGTCTAGTGAGTGCAGGGATCCGGAGACCTTTATTACTCATGACGAGGCATACCATCACAGTCCTCAAGGGTGACATGCATTATGATTCTTTGTCAAGTATGAATGTTGATATCGTGGGCCGCAGGTATCGCTATATGCCATCAGGTGAACTGTGTGCTGGTTCGTTACTCTGATTGTAATTTAAAAATATTTTCATAATGAAGCGCTTTTAATTTAGTGTTGTAGTGTGGAGTTGCTCTTGATTTTCAGGTCAAGCACATTGGATGGCATGCGGCGCGTTGAATGGGCCACACCGAACCTTAAAGATTGAATTGATAGGGCATGCACAATGCATAGGTGGGGCTGTAAGGGGTTGTACGTGGTATCGTTGGCCACAGGATTCATTTAACAGCGGGTGGAGTAAGTGATCATTTGTAACTTTTTTTTTGTTTTTTAACTATCCCTCGATGGAATATGATGCTGATCATCACCGACTAACAGTTCGCTGGTGAACATAGCCCTATAGAATGCCACGATTATCCTCCACACCACCACCAGATCCACCTGCATCTCCCGACGCCCCGCAAACATGGGTATGGCATAGGTCGTCGCTCCATCTAGATGGGGGTCGTCCCCTACACTGCGACCGTCCAAGGTTGCCGCCACTCCAGAACTGCTCTCCCCTATTGGTTAGCCCAGGGATACCCAAACTATTCCCTTTTCCAAAATGAACTGATAATTCAGACCCTAATAGCCAAATAACTTTAAAAATCCAATCTCTAGTTTTTTTCCTACTGATACAAAATATTTACGAATTTGAAAACTTTGCGGTTGGTTAAGTGAGGAAACTTGATATCTTTCTCTCATTTTTGAAAACTTCCTACTAAAATATTAGTCATTTTTAAAACAAGTTTACACGTAAAATTTATACAATATCTTGGACGTTTCAAATAAGACTTTGTGTTAATTAATAAGGGTCAATTTTTAGACCTCTTTCGTTTATGTAGACCCATGGGATACAGATATCGATCGCTTTAGTTATCCCTATGGGTTAGCCAATATTTTCCTAGAGAACCTTTCCTCTCCATTACATGAGTTATACGGTCACCCTATTGTCATTTCAGCTTAATAATACATTATATATATCATATAATAAACCGGTCTTCTTACTTAGACTATAGACGCTTTTGTTAATTCGTCCATAAAAAAAGCTACAATTTTTCCACTGTTAGCCTGAAGGCTTTTACAGCTTTACCGGGTTGAAAGGTGGCTTAGCGCTTAGGGCACTCAGCTGGGACCTTTATCAATGGGTAACCAGCTCCTCGAGAACGAGCCTCGGGAGGCTTAGACCTTTACCCTGTTTCGTGAGAGCAACTTACTAGAGGGTGCCCGAGAGGGACGAAGCTCACCTCGATCAGAAACTTATTTCAGGATATTTATCGCGTTCATGTTCAATGTTTCGAGTGTTTTACATCATTTATGGTCACGGAGAGGAACGAGATGTTTGACGCGCTGTTGTCACACATCTCGAATAACCCGAGCTTTCCGCGTAATACTGAAAAAGCTGCCGGCAGTTAAATATGATATCAGGACGTCGTACAAGTCGGTTCTCCACGTGGCCAAGAGTGACGTTAAGCACTTGTAAAGTTGAGATGAAATAGTTTAATTTAAACGCATAAATAAAATCCTTAGAAATAATTTTACTCAACACACAGAGTATAAGTCTATTTATAAGGCTAAAATTTATGGTGTAAGTGACTGGCTAAAGTACGGAGTATTCCTCCCCTTATATTTTCATCCCTTAGACGTCTAAAAATACGTAGGTATGTAGCTTTATTACATTCCTGGTCAATCTAAAACCGTCTACATTAATCAGACCGCTGGCATTCGTTTATTGGGCACTTAAAATGCCATATAACAGCGACATGGCCAAAACGACCTCGGCATTATTCTAGCCCTAATATCTCACTTTATTAGTCTTTAAACGGAACATATTCATGTTTTCTTATAATTTTTTTAATGATATTCGGGCGGCAATAATTTCTACAGTCCACAGACTACACCCATCATCGATAAGACGACAGAAAAGACTCGTGATAGTAGAAAAAAAACAACGAGTATTCCTACACGTATATTTTCATCCGATAGATGTGCAACTAATAGGTATATTTGTAGCTTTATTATATTCCTAGTCAATCTAGAGCGATCTACATTAATCAGACCGCTGGCAATCGTTTATTGGGCACTTAAAATGCCGTATAATAGCGACATGGGCAAAACGACCTCAGCATTATTCTAGCCCTAGTATCTCATTTTATTAATCTTTAAACGGTACTTATTCTTGTTTTCTTATATATTTCTTTTGAATTGGGGTGACAATCATTTCACACAGTCCTTAGACAATATCGATCATCGATAACACAACAGAAGAGACCTTGTTACTGGTGATAATGCCTTCTGCTTTTGTGTGATCATTGCATCTGTATTATGATTCTTTGTTAAGGATGAATTCGGATGTCGTGGGTCGCAGGAATCAATTTTTATCTTATTTGTTACCCCCAATACCACAGAAATACCTTATACCCCTGAATACTAACATAACAAACACGTCTATACCAGGAAATACTTACTAAGTTGCAGTTTTACGATGTTTCTATGAAGCTTAATTTACCAACAGACTGGCTATACAATAAAAAAGTAGGTAATGATTTTTAGACTAGATCTAGATCTCGATATTATGTGATATTTATATCTCTTTATCATATAAATGAATTATGTACATTTATCATAGCACAGAAATATAGTAAATATTATATACAGTCTTCTCACATAAGCGGGATATCGCCTGATGATATGCAGATACCTAAACCATGTAATATCTTTGCGCTTCCACTTAATATGGAAAGTACTTTATAGAGAATTAATCTTTCCATGCCCCTGCCCCAGCCACACTTGCTCTCTTTTTCTCAGTCTCCTTGAAAGGCAAGAAGTTGTTTCGAATTTTAATTTGCTGTCTAAGAACCAATGAAGGGTAATTTATTAATTATTAAATCTTAAGAAACACAGGGTGTTTTTAATAGTTTAATATATTTTTTAATAAACGTTTAAAGGTTTGATTCTTCGATAGTATTCGTAAAACTAAGAGAGGATTACCATGTTACTGGTGATGAGGCATTCCTTTTAAATCCTGAGCGGTGATAGCATAATGATTATTTATCAATTGAAGTTGTAATTATACTATGTAAATGGTGACAAACAAGCACACAGTTTAACTGATGGTAAGTAACGACTGCGACCAATAAACAAATACCATTCATCCACCTTTTTCAACATTCAGAAAGATTCAATTCAAGATCTACATATGTATACTGTCACCCCTGAGTCTGTATGTTGTAGTCTGTACGGGAACATCCACGATCAAGGTCAGGCAGACCCAAACTGACTGCATCGTGGTTATATCACTGTCAATTTTTAAATACTCGAGTTAAAACCCATTTGGGGGAACCAATGAAGTTTTTAGTTTTGCCAAGTTTGCTGATACTATGGAGGGATGGTCCGTAGGATTTATATATGTTATTGGTGTTATTGACATCCGAGTGGCGTTGTAATTTTTTATTGCAAACAAGCACACAATTCACCCGATGGCAAGTGATTCCAACGGCCCATGACACATTCATCCTTCACAAGGAATCATTATGCAGATGCGTTGTCACCCTTGAGAACTGAAATGGTACGCCTCGTCACCAGTAATAAAAGTCTCCGGATCCCTACACTCACCAGCCGCAACACATTAGCAGTATGCTGCTATTTTACTCTGGTATTCTGTGAGGGTGTGGTACTAACCCCAGTCGAGCTGACCCATTCATTCTCCAGCTGGAAACAAACAGCAGTGTATCACTACCACTATTGTCTCATTAGAATATTTAAGTAATAATCTTATAGATACTATTATTAATAATAAATTAATCGATACTAATTTGTTATTAAAGTAAAAAAAATTCTACGATCTGTTTTTTCTACGGTGAACGTCTTATACAAAATTAAGCCGAGATGGATAACACATTGCCGCTATATTAAATACGTTAAGATGACAGCTGAGGGTTTAGTTTTAATTAAATTTTGTTTAATCATTTCCAAATGAGCGCGACCGGAAGGCCGGAACTTCTGTTTCTGAGATAAGCGTGAAATTTCAGAGCTTTGACTGGACTTGTTAAGAAAAGTAAAATTTTACAGACTTCATTTATATTTTACATCCCACTGTTGGGTGGCCGCCTCTTTGGAGAGGTTATTAGAGCATACCGCCGTGTCGCTCTTCTGCATTTTAGCTAACTTCACAAGACTTCGAATACTCCGTTGAGTTGTTTGGATTCATTCCAGCATCGTACATCAAATGGAATTCCAAATGTCATCTTCATTATCGCGATGGTTGGCAGTCCACCATTGTGCGCTGGTGAGATGCTTGCTCTTTTGCCACCTATTCTATAAAATAAAAGATATGTCGTAGTTTCCCGTTGGTCTGCCTATTCAATAGCCTAATGGTTTAGGGAACGGTCTGCGAAACTTGAGATCGAGTCGTAGGTTCGAACCCACCATTCGAGTATTGTCGTTAACCATCTCCTGGCACAAGCTTGACCTTTATTACTGGTGACGAGGCATTCCATCTCAGTCCTCAAGGGTGACAACGCATCTTCATTACGATTCCTTGTCAAGGATGAATGTAGATGTCAGATAGATGAGAGATCAGGTGAACTATGTGCTCGTTTGTTACTCTCAATGATATATAAAAAAAAAACAGACGTATTCAGCTTAGTAGGAGTTAACCGGAATATTAATAAGGGGAAGGGTTTTGTCGCTATGTTTTCATATATATTCCGTATAATCTATGAAAACACAGCTGAAATGAATTTTATTCCACGCTCGCATTTATCATAAGCATGAATATTATATTTATATGCAACGACCTTAACGAAGGTCGAACCTTGTCTGAGACTTCGGAATTCTCTGTATTAACGCAAATAGGTTTAGGGTTAGGTCTGCGAAACTTAACGTCGTCGCTCCAAATGCGCCATTCGACTATTTTCACGCATTTAAACTTATTGGATTGATTAACGGGATTGTTAATAATGTAATAGTATTGATAGAGTAGATGAGGCACGAGACCTTGGAATACTTCATGATTCCAAACTTATTTTCAATAAGCACATAAATAATATTATTTCAAAGGCTTACAAAGCATTAGGTTTCATTATACGCAATTCCTCAGTTTTCAGAAACCTCAAAATGATTAAAATACAATACTGTTCTTTTGTGCGATCTATTGTTGAATATGCCTCACAAGTCTGGAACTCTCAATATGAGATTTATAAATATCGAATTGAGACTATCCAGAAATTTTTTTTAACCTATCTCGATTATAGAACGGATAAGAGATCTCAGAACTATAAGGAAAGATGCAAACGCTATCATTTTCTTCCTCTTTCTGTACGACGAGACATCAACGACGTATGCTTTTATCTCAAAATCTGCAACGGATCAATAGACTCGCCGGAATTACTGTCTAATGTAACTTTAAACGTTCCCGCAGCGAAAATGCGTAGAAGGAAACTGCTTTTCGTGCCTGCGACTCGTACGAAGTATAGAAGTTACTATTTTATGTTCAGGACTAGTGGTTATATAAATTCGCTTGGTACGGATATAGATCCTTTTTGCACCTTACCAAATGCAGCAAAAAATATATTAAGCAAAAAATACTTTATTAACATGACCTAAACATTATACTATTTATATTTGTAAATATTTGCATTGTTTGGTCACTTATTCTACATAATTAAATGTGGAAGCTTTTAATTGGCTGTATTAAATTTATTATTATACTGTATTATTATAAGTAATAGCTGTAAGTTTTCCTAATAAAATAAAATAAAATAATTCCTCAAATAATTTTCCACAGTGTTAGAGCTACACTGCAGTTTGTTTCTAGCTGCAGAATGAATGGTGCAGCTCGACCGGAGTAGAACTACGCCCTCACAGAATACCAGTGTAAAATTGCAGCATAACGCTGATGTGTTTCGTCTGGTGAGTGCAGGGATCCTGAGAACTTTATTGCTGGTGACGAGGCATTCCATCTCAGTCCTCAAGGGTGACAACTCATGGGCTGCAGGAATCACTTACCATCAGGTAATATGTGCTCGTTTGTTACTCTAAATTTAATAAGAAAAAAACATTTTTGTTTAATAAAACTATGTGTGACAAATGAGCACACAGTTCACTGATGGTGAGTGATGACATATAATCCATCCTCAATGAACGAGATGGAATGCCTAGTCACCAATTATTCGGTTTACGGTTCCGAAACACGCTGGTATTCTGTCAGGGTGTGGTCCTTCCCCGTTGGAGCCGACCCATTCATGTCGTATCTAGACACAAAGGTGAAGAGTGACTACTTTTTTACTGCATGATCTAATTCCTCCATCCCCGTTCTACCATCTGACCGCACAACTGGATTCCATCCTTTTGTTGTGAACATCCCTCAAACCCGAACGAAGCGCTTTGATTTCGTCTTTCATTATTCGTACAGGAAAGGACTGGAATAGTTTGCCCGCGTCTGTCTTTCCCTCCGATTAGAATGTGGGTGTTTTCAGGAGTAGAGTGAATAGGCATTTACTGAGCTAGTGCGCCTTACCATCGAGGATTGCATTTCCGCTTAACATCCGGTGGGATCGTGATCAAGCACTTGCTTTGAAAGTTAAAAAAAACAATATAAACAACATATTATATTGTTGCACAACAACATATTGTATTGTTGTATCATATTCCTATTCACGAAGTACTTTTCCAATGAGAAGAGAAATAACTGCATATAAATCCATTAAGTAAATTGGTTTACATTACAATTTAAGCGGAATTAATAAATGCTTCACCCCTTATCTAAAGCTGCGCCCACGCTGAACTGCATACTTTTTTTTTCATTTTTATTTCATAATATTAGGTCCGTAAATATGAAACTGTGCAATCTGAACTCAAATAATCTGGTATTTGGTTAGGAATTCCAAATTCAAATGTATTTAAAATTTAGGCATGTGTTTCGAATTTAGTCATTCATTTGTTTTCGCGCCATTTGTTTTTTCTTTGATATCCTTCTATTAACAAAATGGAACACTTGAAATATTGTGTTATTTACGAATATGAGTTCCACCGTGGCACCAGCGCTACAGACACAGCTGGAAGGATTAATGGGGAAGCTACTGTAAAAGAAAGCATAGTACGTTTTTGGATCCAAAGTTTTCATTCTGCAGCTTTTGACCTCCACAACAAAACACCGCGGACGAGAAAGAATTAAAGGCGATCGGAGAAACGGATCCATCGTAAACCACGACAGAGCGGCAGGCTTCGGTCTAAGTGACAAAACAATTTTAACTCAATTGAAACAAATTTGAAAAGCGAAAAAGCTCGAGAAATGGGCACCGCATGATTTGAGTGAAGCACACCAACAAACACGCATTGAGTACTGCGTTACATTACTCAACCGTAATAATAACGAGGGAATTTTGAATTGTATCGATACTTGTGATGAAAAATGGATACTGTACGACAATCGGAAACGCTCATTACAGTGGTTGAACCCAGGAGAACCGGCCAAATCCTGTCCCAAGCAACAGTTAACTCAGAAAAAGGTATTGGTGTGTATTTGGTGGACCAGTGCTTTCTAAGATAGGGCCAGACGATAACGGCAGATCTGTATTGTCAACAATTGCAAACCATGATGGAAAAGCTAGCCGTTACCCAACCGAGACTGGTCAATTGCTCTAGCCTACTGCTGCTTCGTGACAACGCTAGAATTAGAGAGTATCTACAATTGGAATGTCTCCAACACCAACAATACTCTCCGGACCATATATTAGACCATATATTCATAGTGTGGTCAATCTCCAATTTAGGCAACCCATATCTAGTATTTAATTGCAAAAATGGTTCCACCACATTGAATACATCCACCACATAACAAAACATCATCTAACATTGTTTAAGCTTACACGAATTATTTAATAATAAGCTTTTTTAATAACAAAGTTTGATCCCGGATGAGATATGAGAATCTACTGTAAGGAAACTTCAGCGGAACTAATATCAATTTATCACTCGCATAATATGTGGCCCGGGATGATTTGATATAGCGGCCGAGTGGCAAGTCATTATTATTCTCCAATATTTTGGCTACACGCACAAAAGCGAGATGGTTGCGTAAGCTATTTGAAGATTAAAACATACTATGCTCGCATCCCTGACTGATCTTATCTTTTCTTTTAAACATTAGAGCCGACTAACGACCACTATGTTCACCGAACGGGCAAATGAAAATTTCATTTATCTATACATATATAATTACTTTTCTAAACCTAAACCTAACCTAAACCTTTTCTGAGCCTAAACTGCTGGGGCTACAAACTTGAAATTTTGGTTGAAATAGTTGATGCCTTTGTGTTGTAAGCATCCACTAAAGAAGGATTTTTGGGGATTTCACCCCTAAGGGGGTAAAATAGGTAATGAATTTTCAAAACATGAAATTTCTTATACCTACTTCTGTTAAAGAAACAATTGGGTATATCTGCGTTTTTCAAAATATTACCCCTAAGAGGGTGTATTATGGGTTCAAAGATTATATGAGAAGTTCGTCATTTTTCAAGAAACAATCAAGAAACTCAATATGAAAGCTTCCTATATAAACTTTATATAGGAAATAATATAATATTATAAATAAGTTTACACTGGTTTCGTTATGCGGTTTTTAGTTTTTTTTGACTACTCAAACTACGAGCCATATCTTAATATACATATATGTCTGTGCATGCGAAGCTGTAGGCAACTTTAATATACTAGAGAAGGAACACAAATTTAATTTTATCCAATTGAATATATAATGAAATATTATTTTCACTTTATTGTAAATTATAATATATTTATTGTTTATGCATACATTATATATTATGTGTATTATTATTTATGTATTAATATGCATGTATATAAATAAATATAGTCCTGTCAGTTTAATTTTTTTTCTCTATTTTTATTATTAGTAAGATATACTTATTTTGGCGCGTTTGGGAAATATGATGAGAGTGATTTTTTATGATGTGCATACATATCGACGCCTAAACGCGACACTATGAAGTTGATTGATAATTATCTCTTAAGTTTTCGTGAGAACTATATTGAAGATAGTTGTTAATTCATATAATATTCAATATATATGAATCTACAATACGTGTTTTATATCAGTGGAGATAAAAAAATATATTCCTACATAAATATATGTACATGTCTATATGGTGGTGACTGATAATTTATTTCAAAGCTATATTAACTTTAATACGTTAATTATAATTTTTACCGTTATCAATAGTATTTAACGTCTTTTTTTCTCAAACAAAGAACACTGGCACACGGGATAAAAGTTTTAGTTATTTTTGTTTTGTTACGCTAAAGAAGTACGTATAACTTGTTACGTGCGTACATAATTATACAGACACTATATTTTTTTCTTTTTCTATGAAATGTCCAAGGGCTGCTGGAAGAGAGAGATTTTTATTATTAAAATAAGCGCCTTTGTACTTACTTTTCTTATCTTATTTTTCTTGTATAAATACTGTGTGTACATTAAAGTTAAATAAATAAAGATTCAACATACGCCTATGACGAGTAAGATCGGATGAGAATCGAGAATCAATAAAATCTTTGAAAGCGGTTCGGATTACTTTGCTTTGACATCGGCATTGATTTTTGTTCCTTGTAAAAAATTGTCCATTTTCCTAAAAAAAAAGTAGTTATATGTTGGAGCAAGGTCCAGAGAGTATGGTGGGTGTTGGAGACATTCCAATCGCAGCTCCTCTAATTTAGCGACCGTCTGTAGGGAAGTATGAGGTCTAGCGTTGTCATGAAGCAGCAGTGGGCTAGAGCAATTGACCAGTCTCAGTTGATTAACGGCTAGCTTTTCCATCATGGTTTGCAATTATTGAAAATACAGATCTGCCGTTATCGTCTGGCCCTATCTTAGGAAGCTGTAGTGTATGATACCAGCACTGGTCCACCAAATACTCACCAGTACCTTTTTCTGAGTCTACTTTTGCTTAAATTTTTGCTAAGAACTTAGTCCTTGACCTTCCCATCTCGCTTTCTGGCGATTTCCCAAAACCCTAAAAGGAGGCAACGCCCGTACAATGCCTCCCTTAGCGCGTCAGCGCCAGCGATCTTAGATCTCGAGCTCCAATGCTCAACTCGCATCCTCCCGATCGACGCCGCTCACCTCGTAACGGTTGACGTCGAGGTCGATCGGAGGACTAAGACTAAAAACTAAAACTACCTCGCGATTGATACTCAAGGTCCATGCACCGAAGTTGCGACTATAAGCCTTGGGTAAGGTGTATGTTTTTTCCCGCGACCTCCCGCGAGCATTGGTGGCGACCACCATCGGGTTTCAGTCGTTCCGAGTTCGACATAACTCATCCTCGCCCCTGCGAGGGCGGGCATTTTAGGCATTTCACCACGCTTAAAAAAAACTGGTTTATGTTGTTGGGGGGTAACCATCGATAACTCTATCTATTTCTATGACAATGTGCAACAGTGTAATTCATAAGGCAGATAATAAACAAATTGTATACTGGAAGTAAATAAATAAATTTCTTAGTCTCGTCAAGATGTTTTCCTACACGGCCGAGCATGTCGTAAATTGGCACTTAAAATATGAATTAACAATTTCATTACAATGAATTAAAAGCGAACGGTTAGTTAATTTATTTTCTTATAAAGAGAAGATACCATTAAAAGTAGGGAGTAAATGCCTAACACACGTTGTGTACTCGTAATATTAACGGTCAACTGTTGGTAAAACATATGAAAAGGATCAATTAGAAACATGACCCAGGTAATTTTAGCCTCTGAAGTGAGCGAGAGAGACGATGAATGCGACTATATTGATGCGTTTCATTTCCACATTTAGACGTTATCACATTGGCGCTAAAACGTTTTTTCCGCCGCGGCACCTTTGTCGGTGAACAAAATATTTCGCGGCACAGTAGTTAAAACAGTGCGAATTGAATACTCAGTCGTCTTTAATGCGATGAATGAAACTGTTTGGATGAATTTTTCATTATTTCCTTTATGTTTATGGGAAGTTTAGTTTTTTTTTTGTTTTGTAATATAAACCAAACCAACCAAACCAATAAAAGAAAAAAAAGCTTAGTAGTTTATTTATCTTAATAGTACGAATATATATTGCATATAAGTCAACAATTACCGTCCTGCTGTTTTCAATTTTTTTTTCTTCGCACACATTGAGCTTTACGTAAACTGTTAATTTAGGGATAAGCTGAAAATCAGCATTGAGAAGTTTTCTCAAAGTTAGCTGAGCTTTTTCTTTTTGCCGTTATTTACTCTCTCTACATCTGTTGTTTTTACTTTCAGTTTTTTTTTTTTAATTTAATTATTGTTTATTATCAAACATGTTTTTTTTTTGGTTCGATGTTATGTATATTTAAGGCGAATAAAGTTATTTTATTTATTATTGTTATTAATTTTACCTTAAAATCAAAATCAACATTTTTAGCCGACTTTTCCTAGACCAGTTCGGGAACCTGAATGATATAATATCGCAATGATTAAATAAATATTTTTTACTTGTATTGAGTGTGACAAAAGGGCGCAGTTAAACAAAATTCATCCCCGATAAGGGATCACAATACCGCCACGTAATATAGTAAATAGTCACCACGGAGTACTATTTTTTTTTTCGAAACAAACTGTTTCGTTGCTATACCAACGTTAAACTGAATTCCTTCTATTTGTGATCATTAATGTTAATCCTATTACTATTGTATATTTTGTTAGATCACTATAATGTAATATGCGTGAACAAACAAACGGAATTTATATAAAACACTGTATAAACAAAAACACGTCATGTTATCAATATGTCCGTAATAATATGTAAAGATATGTTTTTTCCAATTTTCTGTCTTAAAATCGAATAGCAGCGGCGTGTTATAGATGCCACGACAGTTTAAACGATCTCGTTTAATTCACGGTACAGCAAACCGAGTTCGATTGCCGCCGTGTTGGCCGCAAACTAATTTAATTAATCTCAAATTTAACTGCCGATTCAAGGAATACATTGTAAGGATATCTGCATCTCTAAGAAATATATAGACGTGTTGTAATACCTCTAAATACACAACTCTCATTACTCATAATGTGAAAGACATTTGAAGGTAACGTTTTGTCTTTGGTAAACGTCAAGTTGTCTATGTCACTGTATGAAATTTGGTTACTCGATATGCTTTTTTTTAAACTTAATCGAGGGTGACAAACGAGCTCACAGTTCGCCCCGTGGGAAGCGACTCCTGCGCCTCATGACATAAGACATTTATACTCGATAAGGAAACAATGTTTTTTTTTTTTAAATATAGAATAGGTGGCAAACGAGCAAGCAGCCCACCCGATGGTAAGTGATCACCGCCGCCCATGAACATCCGCAACACCAGAGAGAGTCCTTTAAGAAACGTGTAGACTCTTTTCTTGAAGGTCCCTAAGTTGTATCTGTTCGGTAAACACCGCTATGTTGTGTATATACGTTGCCACCCGTGATGACTAAGATGGAATGTCTCGTCACTATTCAATTTAAATATAACTTGACGGCCACGTCGTGAATCGGTCAGAGTCCCTGGCTGCTGCCAGGGTCCTGGGTTCGATTCCAAACAACATTTATGCATCACAAATTGTTGATTTCCAGGTCTTGTTGTGTTTCATGTGAATACGTGTACCTGAAACTGCATCTAGACCTTCCTCCGATCTTATTACATCGAACTGGGGATGGGGACGATGAGTGAGTGCGTCTATGTTAAAAATGCTAATGGCACTATAATAAATGCTGCGCAGTTGATGTTATCTGGCAATAGCCAGTAGATATTGCCGTGGTCAATATCGACGTGGATGGCATCTTTGGCGATGTAGCGTGACGACGGATAGGCTACAGCGTGGGTCTATGTGATAGGAGTCAGCCTATCGCCGATAAAGATAGGATGCATATAGCACATGATCGTTGTCACCCATAGAGACTAAAGTATCTACGTCAACACGGAAACTTATATCCTATCCTATCCATTTGAAGTTTAGTTCGAATACGAATCTCCGCCTGTTTCATTTGTGATCATTTTTTTTTCCGTTTCTTTGAAATAAGTAGGACTTGTTATGCATTGTTGGAGAGCTAAGAAAACAGTTACGTTTTTATAATAATCTACAAGTCAAACATAACGCTTTTTTTTGTTTTTCAGGTATTTTAGTGGAAAAATATCTCAAAAAATATTTAAATAATATCGTTTTTAGTCTCGCATTTTTAAATTTGGACTGATAATTATTGTTTAATATATAATAATAAATACTGATAAATAAGCAGTGTTTAATCGTTTTTATAAATCATAAGAAAAAATGAGATTTAAATTGATACTTTTTTTTTAAAAAAGTGTTTGATTTGATTCGATTTGTATTATTGATTTATTTTAAAAAAAGCTAAAAACATGATAACTCAAAAATGGTTCACTTTTGCATAATGCATATGGGGGTTAAAATTATCACAAATAGTGACCCCTATCACCTCCTAACGGGAATACGTCGAATTACCCATAACCCTGTAATTAAACCTCACTCCTGGACATCTTTTTTAGAGAGGGTGTTAGACCGTACATGTGTTCGCAATATTTTTTGTGTTATTTCATAGACATGTAGAATGTCTCAAGTTGCTCCAAAGACCTAAGGCTCTATATACACATAATATACAACACGTAGCTAAGAAGTTAAATTATTGCTTTCAATTTTCAAGTCTCTATCCCACACCGCCCGCCGCACATTGTAACGTTCACGTAAGCCCACGAGGGCGTTAAATATCCCTCTTACAGATTTCTTTTACTCGTTGCTGAAATAAAAGTGTCCACCGTAACTTACATCCCATTTAATATCTGCGAGGAAATTGTGGTTAGAATCGTTTATTTTAAATGTTTTAAATAATATATTTATATTGAAATCACTTATGTATAATATGAGCAATATATATATATATATATATATATATATATATATATATATATATATATATATATATATCGTGGCAGCGTCAGCTTTTGCGTCGCGGGTCCTGGGCTGACCCTATGCATCTTGCGTCATACATGGCCACTTTTCTATATGATGTTGGGGCTGATATACGGACGCAAGCCGATATATTTATATACATATATAAAATGTAACAGTACGGTAAAGCTGGAAGTGGAAATAACTCTTTTATTTAAGATGTAATAAATTTCACAAATTATACTTTTTGATATGAAATATATTAAATAACTTTTTTCAAAAAGAGAAGAAACAGAAATAATAAAGGAAGTCAGTCAGTCTGCATCAAGCCTTATATCGATTGCTGGGCATAAAATTCCTTATAAGGGTATTTGAGAATTGTATGCCACGCAGCGATTGATGTTTTTTTTTATATCTTATAAATGTAGATTTCCTCACGGTGTATTACTTCAACACCGAGCACAACAAACAACACATTCAAACTATAAATAATAAGTTATTCAATACAAAAAAGACAGGTAAATCAAGGCCGATGCATTATCTCGATTCCACTACGCAACACGTTAGGACAGTCGCGCGAGAAATCGTCTTGTTACGTAAATATTAATGTGAACGGTAGTGCAAAGAACATGAGATCTAGTAGCAGTAGATTGAAATACTTACTGGACTCATAACCTCATTTGTTTTTCAGAGTTTTATACTTACAAATCTTACATAATATTCCTCGCATACGTCCATCAAATTTTGAACCTAAAAAGCTTTAAGTGCTTGATATATACCTCGATTGAGAATAAAAAGGTGAATATTTTTGTATTATATATATTTTATATAATATAGCTGCAATATTAATATAAAATCATATATTTTACTGGCCCTTGTAGTCTTGAGTTTTTGTTTATATTTTTACTTACCAAAAAATCATAACTAACATGCCTTGTCTCTTTACGTCTCGCTGACCCTCGTCAAACTTTGAGCTTTAAAACCTCGTAGCGGCATATTAGATAGTCTCGTGAATATTTATTTATAGATATTCAAAATTAAAAAAAAATCATTAAAACATAAATACGTTCTATACAAATACAATTAATCGACGACGGCGCGTTATCTCGATTCCATTAGACTACAGTCGCGCAAGAAAACGCTTTGTTACGGAAATATTTATTAATGTGCTACTTTTCTGTCGCTTGGAGCGTGAAAGATAAATGGAGTCGTGTATTTAAATGTCTGTTTAGTTTCGGATAGGGACAATTGAGCAACGTATTAAATAGGTTTGTGATTCGAATATCTTCGTGTATAGTATATATTAAGACTATTTATCTCTGCAATAGATTAAAAAAACCATGCTTTTCATTCAAATTTAATCATCTGCACTCATTTTGACAATGCAATACTTATATAGTAAAAAAAGTTTACCAGGGGACACATTATTACATTATCAAGGGTACATTCTATTTAATAATTCTGGTATAGTATAAAGTCATTTCATTTAGACTATTAAATAAAAAAAAACTAATTGGTCTGTGTTACATAAACATCAGTACGTAAACATCTCTCGAAAGACTCGATGAGTCGAGAACATTTTTTTATTACGTTGGGAATTTATAGAACCCCCTTGAATTTCACTAACGGTCGTTTGTTTGTTTATAATGAATATAAGAGGTGATCACTGTGAGGTGAAACTGTACTACCTAAATAACATCATCTTAATAAATTTTTAACAATACTTCCCATCATATCCCATCAAATTTAAACGACGGAAATAGATGCTTAAAGTTTCACCTAAAATTTCACAAAGGCGTAAAAAACTTCATGGAAATATAAGTGAAGGTTACGGGCGGTTGTAAACCTCTACTTAAATATAACTTAATACTTGGGATGTTTCGTTCATTATAAAGTTTTAATGGTTAGCGTCAACAAACAAAGCTTTTAAACTGAAACGTTGGACACGGTAAAGGTTTTAAAGCAAGTTGTTAAATCTGTATGAATAAAAGTGATTGTATGTAGCTGTGTGTATTTTGTGGTGGTCCTGATAATCTTTAGTAGCAATGTGATTGTTATTTATATATAGTACGTGTACATTTACACTTCCTGTTTAAAGCTTTCTTCTCAGTTTTATTAGAGAAAAGCACAGCCTGGATGTTCGGCAGCACGCCACCCTGTGCAATCGTCACAGATGGGAGCTTGTTCAACACCTCGTCGTTGCCGATGCCCGTCTTGAAGATGTATAGGTAGGTATCCTAGTATTCTTGTAATCGCGAGCCGCGTTACCGGCCAATAGGAGCACTCTAACGGCTAGGTACTCCATTACGGCCGCGAGATATACCGGTGCGCCGCCACCGACTCGCTCATCGTAGTTCCCCTTATACAGCAGTCTATGTATATCGACCAGAAACTGAAGACCGGAACGTGTTGGATGGGACTTTGCCTTTCCCTTCACTTTTCCACCTTTGCCGCGTCCGGACATCATAAATTTATTTATGGTATAAAGTATATATAGGTTATATATGGGTTTAAAAGACGCGAGCGGACAGAATAACGGACCTCTTTTTTTTAACTAGCAACCGGGTATGGGTACGTAGCTTAGTGGGGGTTAGAGAGCGATAAACAGTCGGTTGAGAGTCATCGGGCAGTCGGGCGAGGAGGGACTGCGCAAATATATATATATATATATATACTGGTGTCAACAACGCCGTGGTAGCTGTGTTTTGGTGCTCCTTTTTAATCTCACGGTACAAGTGCAAACCGAGTTCGATCCAGCGTTAATTTGTTTCAATTTTAAGTTCAGATTCACGGTGTGATTCGGCATTAAATAAAAACAGAGAGATAATTAAATATAAATATTTCAAGGCATATGAACCCCGTAATTCCGCAAGAACCCGTGTGGCATTCTACACTCAAACACAGTCTCAGAATGGAGGCTTTTGCCTAATTAATAATTATAATATAGAACATATTAATCTTATATATAAAGGCTGTTACTTCAATTTACTTTGATATATATGTATGTATGTATTAATATATATGGTGATAATGAAATTGTCTAATTAATATGCCTATATGTTCGATTTTAGATCGAATTATTTAATAGAATGTATATTTAATATAGAAAAAAATGTTTCACAAATTCTCAAAATCAAGACGAAATATATTATTATTTAGTTTGTTTTGTTCTTTTGCCAATGCTAAAGTTAAGAAGTAAACACACAGATCACGTGATGGTGCTGACTTCAGCGCATGACGTCTACATCCATCCTCGACCAAGATTCAAGATATGCATCAGCCTTGATTAGTGAAATAGATCTTTAACTGTAGTTGGGTTTCTTATATGGTATTTCCTAGTTTTCTTTATAAAAATATTGTTTCTATATGAATAAAACAAGCGTGTGCAAACGCTTAGGATATTTAAGGTGACATCAGAAGAATATTTACATCTGTTGCGACAGGGTTAACTCCTTCAAAGGAACTAGAAAAGCGTAAAGTGATAAGATAAAACGATCTTAATTAAGTTAAGTTAATTTCTAAATTAATTAAAAAAAAGACTTGGAATGTTTAATTTTTATATTGATAACATTAAGGTAAACAGATTTTGAGTTTCATCAGTAATCTTTGGTCATGTATTTTTTATGGTTGATAAGATGATATAGGATGTGAACATTCAGCAAATTCTTAAAAAAACTTTCTTCCAAAATTAAAAAATATTAAAACTTTTGCACGCGACAGTACGCTCATACAATGCGTTACCGTACAACTATTAACCGCCGCAATGTAAGTTGTAGGTGGGTGTATATTGGATGTTACACCAATTACTCCGCGGGTCATTGAACTCGACGGGTGAGACAGATTTAAAATAATTGAATGCAGACTGTTTTAGTGTACACCATCATAGATTGCTGAATCCTTTATTTCGTACAGAATTTTGTTCGTCACTGTATTTCAAACTGCAAAACCCACCACCATAAATATACATTTTAGGTTTGAATAAAGAATTAAAAATTTTCCACGCGTCAGTACACTTATTCAATGCATTACCGCACACCTTTTAAGCTGCACTGTAGATATATTGAATGTTGCATCTCATACCCTTACATGTCATTGAACTCGATTGCTGTACAAATTTAAAATGATATTCAATGCAGTCTATTTCCATGCACAGTTATGGTTATTTTCGTACATACTTTTGTTCGCGACTGTATTTTAGAGGGATACGAGTTGTAGTATTGTCTGCGATTTCTATGAGATATTATATTAATCGAGCATTAATATAACCCACGTTCATACTAGATAAGGAATTATAATGTAGATGCGTTTTCGCTCTTGAGGACTAAGTCTGTAGAGGCACAGGGATCCTAGTGCAATTTCACAGAAATTGCAACCATGGTCCTTTCATGAGTCTTTTAAGTTCAAAGGGTCGCAGAAACCACCTCGCCGTCAAGCCAACTGCCTCCGTTACCATCATTTCATAAATAAAATACAACCTTTATTACACCCAGAACGTGAATATCTACTATCTTAAGTTATATTTTTTAATTTGTATGAGTAACGTATGTATTAATCAATGTATATATTTGTCGATCAATTAACTGCGGTAAATATTGGCCGCATAAATGATTACCTTTACCTTTTGAGGGGTAGCCATTATGAAAATTTAAACGGGATAAGTCTTAGTAATTTCTTTTAACAATAACCTTTTATTTTATGCTACAGCTAGTTTCGTTTATTCTGTGCTTAAAGCCAACGTGCGCTTGATGACTTGTAACTACTTATTGGCTTAAAAAAGACATTTTCATGACATTCGCACATCACAAGTTATTTTATACTTCTTAATTTGATCACAATCACATCCATCATTAAATTCATTGTTATATTCCTGGCTCCCACTTGGCTACTGGTCGTGGTCTTCGGTTTAAAACCTAACCAAGGAACAATATTCGTACACCACGAATTGTTGGTTTTCAGGTCTGTGTACAAATTGTAACCGTTTTCTTTTCTTTTTTTAAATCTAACACCTACATCCATAATTGAAGGTACCAAACTGATCACCGGTTTATTTCAATCTCTATATAAAAATACAACTCCGACATATTTTAAACGTTTTATTAGTATTCAGTCCTTTCGAGCTCGAAGACCACTCTTTTGTATTTTGTATTTCATGGAAATTCCTAGCAAATATGAGAACATCAAGCTAATTTTGATGAACATTTATATTTATTTCACAATAATAATTCTACCGGTGCGTTAATTTTCACTGAGAAATGGAACCAAGAAACCCAGCGGTAAAATAAGTAAAGAAACGGCCTGTATGTTTAAGTCCCACTTCTGGATATAAGCCTCCCTACCCCTAAGAGTCTGCCACACGGCTTCACCGCGAATTATAACCTCCCCATATGTCTTCGAATTATTTTTCTTTCGTTAAATTGCTGACCGAACACGTGGTAAATCGGCACTTAAAATTGCAATCGACATAATTTAATTGGTTGTGGCACTGGGAATCGAACTCGGTTTGCTGACGTTTTTGTGAACTAAAATCGCTAGCTAACTCAGTGTGAGTTAGCACGTATCCCAGCGGTAGGTAATTTGTAAAAAAAAAGTTAACTACCATACACAATAAACAAACATTTATAACTATAGTAATGGCACGATGCCATGATCGGGAGATAAAATTCGATTAGCATGCGCATTTCGAAAGATCGATATAGCTCGAGAACAATACAAACATTTGAACATTTGTTCAAAAAAAAAACCGAATCATAGAAATGTAGAGACAGACTTTCGTTGTAATTTTTATAGCCCATTACACAACTTCCGGTGAGAGAAGTCGGATGATGGCTAAGCAGCTAAAATTAACAAAAACTTGCAAAACAAGAATAATTATTTTCGAGACTGAGAGACGGAGTACTGATCGTATTTTCTTGATTTAAATAGGAATGACATAAGACATATCTTATGAAGAGATGCAAGCCTGATGTCATGATTGTATTTATAAATAAAGCATGCGTTATCACCCATGTGAATTAAAATGGAATGCCCCTTCACCGTTACCTCATTCATCGTGCGAATCAAAACTGCTTCCAAATAGTCGTAGACCCGACCTATTATTACTCCAGCACGTTTTTTTTACAGAACAGGTAGTACAACAGCATGCAGTGATGATATATGATCATCGCCGCATAAACATCCACAACACCAGAAAAGTTGCAGGCGTGTTTTGCGGTCTTTGAAAAAGGAGTAGGAGTAGCTTGGAGTTTCCTAAGACGTACCGGTTCGGAAATAGCGCTGGCGACCGAATAGTGGCTTAGCGGTTTTGTGTTTCTTCTGACAACTATTCAAATGACAACCCAAGCGTATTCACTATAGATAAATGTAAATTTATACATTTATTCCTGCAATATGGTTAATTTCAAGAAAGGATGTGTGTTTGTCTTTTAAGCCTATTATAACAAAAAATAAACAAACTGAGCAATGTTTCAATATTGTCTCTGATGTCCTGAAAGTTTAAATGACCATATTGCGACTCTATTAATAAATCAGCAGTAAATTATCGCACTACAAATACGCAAGCCCGCCTTACGTAATTACACACGAATCAATCAGATCGAAGAATATTTGTAAACAAACACTTTTATGATTTACCGCTTTACTGTTTATACGGTGGATATAAATACGGGTTTACGGTAAAACCATTTATCATGTCTGTGTTTTTATGTGTTGCCACAGTTGAATTATTTCATATCTTCCATATTTTTTCTCTTCTTTTTAGTTTAGATCCTTTCTGAATTAAATATCTTCTACTTATCATCAAAAAATAATTATAAAAATTATTTTTAAAAAATGTATTGGGTTATTTGTGTCTCGATGGTTGTCAATTCTGACCACTGTGCGCTTCACGCGAAATTTCTCGCCACGCACAACTGCTCTGTGGAATCAGCTGTCGTCAGCGGTGTTTCCGAACCGAAACGACTTAGGGAACTTAAACAAAAGGGCCTACACTTTCTTTACTTTTTTACCATCGGGTGGGCTGCTTGCTCGTTTACCAACTATTCTAAAAATAAAACTAAAGATGATGATAAATCTCATTACTGTTAGTGGATATTAATAGTAGGGTATTTTAATTTATATATAATAAAAGAAATGGACACGACCTCTCGCTAGGTTTTTCTGATGTTAGGGAATGAAAAACAAGTACACAGTTCACCTGACGATAATTGTTGACTGCGTCCCAACGTCTACATCCATTCTCGTTTTAATATACTAATACTTTATCAGCCCTGTGGACTTAGAATGGAATGATTTGTTAATAACTGGGTCATGGGATCCCCTGGATTGGACTTACACTTACCATACGAAGGACGGCAGCGTAATGTTTTTAGTGAAGGTTTATTCTACCCCTACAAGAAGCAAGATGCAGCTTGACTGCGACATTAAAAACTAATATGAAAAGTATTTCCTAATTCCATGACTGCAACATTAACTGACAGGCGTGTCAATTGTTTTTCTAAATATATTTACCAAGTTCCAACTCGGCTTCAGCATCCTCGGAGATCGTCTCCATGACCCTCTCAGGACATGGCTCAAGGTCGCGCGCGAGCGTCGACCGCGCGCGACCCGCCCGCCGCAGGCACTCGGCGCACGGGCCGTGCGACAACTTGCCGTTTTCGCGCCAAATCCGCGCGAACCCACGGCAAGATGGCGGCTAGGTAGCGTCGTTGTGGCGAAATACGCGCGGATATATTGTTTTTATGCTTATCTTGCGCGTATCGCATGTAATAATGATGTATCAACGTGTTAAATTTAGTTTTTGATGTATTGCTGTTTTTTGATTGCACTTTATGGTTTTTAAAGGATATATATATATATATTTCTTTTTACACTTACACTTCACTATACCTAATGTTATTTAGTATCTCTTTTTGCACTGTTAGCACTTTTTCAGTTATATGAGTTTATTTGTAATAAAAATTGGATAGCTATTTGAGGTTTACTTCGTGTTGTTTATTGTATGTTACAGTGTTGCTACTGTATCATTTATTCTCGTTATGTATTGTCACTGATTATAAACATTTTTTTTAAAGTGTTTTATATTAAATACAAAACTAAATAAGACTAATGCTGTCCTGTTTTCAGCCACGGCGATATTATCTTCTGGTAATACTGGATGATGTAAAATTATTAGTACAACAAGTTTATTAGGGTTTTAAAGTTTTTTTAGTACTTATGAGGAATGATTAGTCCGAGGGCATTTAATCAACACTTTCGGGGTGCTAATATTTACCACTCTTTACGAGTGGGAGAGCTATACTGCAGTTTGTTCCTAGTTGCAGAATGAATGGGTCAGCTCGACCGGGGTAGAACCACGCCCTCACATAATATCAGCGTAAAATAGCAGCATAATGCTTCTATATTTCATCGTTGGTCATTATAGGGATCCGGAGATGTTCATTACAAGTGACGAGGCACACCATCGCAGTCCTCATGCGTGAAAAGCATCTGCATTATGATTTCTTGTCAAGGATGAATGTAGACGTCGCGGGCCGCAAAAATCACTTGGCATCGGGTGGACTGTGTGCTCGTTTGTTACTTTCAATCTAATGAAAAAAAAACTTCGGAATGTGTTTTGGCGTTGGAGAAGGAGCAACTCCTCGCGTTACTTCTAATCATATTTATTAGGGTGAGCCGACCTGAACGAGGCGGGCGCAATCAAGGTAAACACTATAAGTATGGATGGGATATATCAAAAATTCTGATGAACTAACTGAAAATATCATAGCGCCTGTCTGTCATATATATAGCCATATCTATGTTGCAAGGGTATGTGTGACCTTCAATGTCCTGCTTTTTTTTCTATTTTTTTTTATGGCTGATCGTCACTATTATCCCGAGAACTTTTACAGCTTCACTGGAATGAAAGGCAACCGAGCACTTACGGAACTCAGCCGAGACCTTTATTTATGGGCAACCAGCACAAGGGCTCCCGAGAGGGAGCCTCGGCTTGGACCGTTACCCTGTGCGCGAAAGCGACTGACTCGAGGGTGCCCGAGAGGTACGTACCTCGGCTCGGTCAGTTGCTTCTGACGGATAAAAATACCCTGCAGACCTGATAAATAATTGGTAATATTCAACATGTCAGTTAGTAATATAAACGTTCCACGAAGAGTCAGTTGCGCTAAAACTTTCTTTGTAATGGAACATGGCCCTCACTGTTAGCAGTCTGAGCTTCTTCTCATATCTCATAAAATAATGCCGTAGTAGCAGTGGCTGAGCACTGGCTTTTAATTCACGCTATGCAAGCAAACTGAGTTCGATCACCGGTGCCGCTCTAATGTAATTCTTAATTGAAGTGTGAGTACTGATTTAACAAGTTTTAAGAAATAAATGAAAAAAAGATATTTCTGTGGCAAGTGAAGTACGCCAATCCGTAAGGAAGCTGCGTGATAGATTATGCCCTAGCACCCTCGTTAGATAGAAGGCCTTTACCCGACAGTGGGATTTATATACCTATATGGGCCGTAACTTTATTTATTTTGACTAAGCAAAACAATATTTAACTCGTTTTTAAGCGTTTTGAACAAGTTTCTTAGCTTTTAAGTATATCAGAGTGCACTTAAGAATCTGTCGTCTAGAAAACAAAGATGCACCCGAGATGATCTAGGTCACCTTTTTAATGTAGTGGCTTTAAAAGGAAAAATACGGGTACAAGGTATTTAGTATAATATAATATGCTCCGCCTTTTGGTGAGTTTGTCATGATTTTAAATCATTTAGTTCTGTTTACGTAAGAAATAATCACAACTTTAAATATTATATATTAAATTATTTTAAATTTAATGTCCCTCAAGTTTTCTGTTGTAATTTTACACAACAACAAACAAATAAGATATAAAACAATAATCAAGATAATCATGAAAAAAATATATATCGGCTTACGGTGACACATCTATAGAAAACGTGAGAAAAGGGTTCGCGAGCGTTTTTAGAAAGAAAATTTAGAGTTAAAAAAAACACGCCCGGCCACTGAGCCACAATGGATATACTTCGTTTATCGTCATTATTATACTTAAAAAAAAATTGCTAGCTAAATATTTTTTTGTATGGAGTGTGACAAACGAGCACACAGTTCACCTGATGGTAAGTGAGTTTTGCGGCCTAGAACACAGATGCATTGTCACCACTAGAAGATTAATGGGCCTTCCTCGGTCGAGCCGACATATTTGTGCTGCGGCTAATTTAAAGCGGCGTAGTGTATCATTGCTCTAACACTTAGTAAACTGAACGCTTACATAAATAAGCATAGTGGTCTATATATGAATAGGTAACATCTACCACGTTACACTTGACCCGAAAACTTAAATTATCATTTCACTTATTTTATATGCATCTCCCGGCGTCTATGCATTCAAATGAGTGACCTCGATCCACGGAAGGCAATGGTACGTAGCGCGTATTTTTCTTTCACGTCGGGATGATGCGATCCTATTTACATAAGCTGATACCCGCTGTGAGTGATAACGAACGTTTAAAGTGTATTATAATTACGATGTGTGACGTCATTGCTTCCTACAAGGGTGTTGTAGAAATTTTATGGGATTCTTGAATTTAATAGTAAAAAAATAAAGTAATAATGTACATATAGCCACGCTGCAGTTTCTAGATATAGCGCGAATGGGTCAGCTCGAGCGGGGAGAAGGAGAACGACCTCTGCTCTCAGGGGTGAAAATTCCTTATAGACAATGAATGTGGCTGTCTTGTTGGGTTAACAGTGTTATAGCTAGACTGCAGTTTGCTTTTAGCTGCAGAACGAATGGTCAGATCGGTCGGGGTAGGACCACACACTCACAGAATATCAGCGTAAAATAGTAGCATAAGGCTGGTGTGTTTCGTCTGGTGAGCGTAGGGATCCGGAGGCTTTTATTACTGGTGACGAGGCATTCCATCTTAGTCCTCAAGGGTGACAACGTATCTGCATTATGGTTCCTTGTCAAGGGTGAATGAGATGTCATTGGCAGCAGGAATAGCTTGACACCCTTGATGCCTGAGATGGAATGCCTAGTCATCAGTAATGATATATATTTCATATAATAAATTATTTATTACATTTGTATAAAATTAAAATAAGTGACTTTTCTTATGTCCACAATACATTGTCTGCTCAAACCGGAGGTAAGCTAGTAGAGCGTTTTTGCCATTGAGTCTGTCTTCTCGTATACTGTTTGTTTTAATAGTGCAAACAAAGTATAAATAAATATTGGCTAAGGAATCAGGGACTTGTGAGCGCCTCTTACGGCACCACAATATATCCTGCGCAGTTGATATCATCTGCTGAAAGAAAGATATCGATGCCATGGAACAAGAAAATAACACGACAAACTTACAGTACGTTATTTTTTTATATTAAAGGTGATAAACGTGAACATAATTCCATGATAGTGAGTGATGACTGCAGCGATCATCACTTACTGTAGTCACCATGCAATAGTTATCACCCTTAAGTACTATGATGGAATGCCTCTGGAGTTCAGTCGACATAATTTGTAGAACCAATAAATATAAATCTATTCTCGATAAACTTACTCAACTTTCTCGGTATCTCTTTTTTATTATTTTCAGAGTGACAAATAAGACATGAGACACCCACATTCTTCCTCGATGAGAAATCGTAATGTCCTTCGTCACTTCTGAAGACTAAGATAGAATACATCGGCATTAATAAGGGTATCCCAGTTCCCTACACTTGCCGTAAAGGAGCGTTGTGCTGTTATTTTCCGAGGGCACTACGAGAGGGCGTCCTTTCGGTCGATCACTACCACTATTCAAAAGATCGCAATTTGGCAAGGGGTATATCTATTTTATTTTATATATTTACTCTTTATTGCATTAATCTTACCAAAGTTAAAAGTTCACAAATCACGGACTTAATGCCAAAGGCATTCTCTGCCAGTCGACCCAAAGTGTGGTGAGATATTGTGATAGGTGTAGCAATAAACTAATAAATAAAAAGAAACATTTAGAATAGCTGATATAAAATATACAAAGAAACGATAATATATACATATACATTATTATTATTACTATTATATATACTTTTTTGTACACCACAAAATAACATAAAAACAAATCACAAAAAGGAAATAGAATCAGTAAAAAATATTACTGAGTAGGTAAAACGTAGGCGGTCTTATCGCTAAACAGCGATCTCTTCCAGACAACCTTTAGAATAGAATGATTGAGTTAAATATGTTAATACAGTGGATATTTGTATACAATATGATATACATAATACATAGATAAATACAATATACATAAATACATTACAATAGCGGTAGCTTTTTATTAATTTGGTGTTGGAATAAACTTATTAATAAAAAGAAAGACTAAGAATAGCTGATATAAAATATAAAAATAAACAATTATATATACAAAACCGTTATATACATAATACATAGATTAATATTATATAAATAATACGTATATAAATACAACATACAAATACATTACAACAGGAGTAGCTTTTTATTAATTAGGTGTAGTAATAAACTTATTAATAAAAAGAAACACATTTAAAAATACTAATAATACATATATAAATACAATATACATACACAAATACAATACAATGGCGGTAGCTACCTATAAATTCCATAGAGGATGGAACTATCTAATATGATATAACGAAAGTAAATATAAATTTAACACGTAAGCTATGACGGCAAAGTTCCTACTGGATATAATTTTACGTAATGAAGCAAAAACACGCAACGGCGTAAATATAGACGTAAGAGATTGCGAAGATATTTGGCATACAACGTGATGATTGTTTAACTGTTCTGAAACTACAAAATTGTGTTTCTCGAGTTTGATTTTTAGCTCGAGAGCGTAATTGTAGTAAAGGGACCGTCTCTACTTACGCACTAGAGCAACGAACCATGCAAGTTTGCTGGAAGTCGATCGTACTTTGTGACAATTAATGTGGGAGGCTTGTTGACGCAACGCATTTGCGACTCCTCTGATGCTGCGGATGTTCATGGGATGGTCACTTACCATCAGGTGAGTTTGCCAGCTATTCTATTAAAAATAAGCTCAGTAGCGGATGATGAAGCGCCTGTTTAGATCTCCGAAGAGGGTATTAGAGCATTGTCCACAATGCAGCACCGCTACGGATTGGCGAACTTCATACTATGTTCGATTTGTTTTTTACTTTACTGGTAATTAGATATTCTATCGCAGTCCTCGGGTATAATGACCTATGATATTTATTTTGTATGTAGATGTCTTCGGAAAAGGCGTCTTTAGCCCATGCAGTACCCTTGTGCTATCATGATCTTAGCGCCTTTAGTAAGCGCGCGGTCAAAATGGAGCAGGTACAAATGGTTAACATATCTATATAAATGTTAAAAAATTGAAAATTTTTTGTCTTAGGTCGTAGTTATTATTAAACATCAGGTGGACTGTGTGTTAATTTAACATTACTGAAATAAAAATAAAATACCATGACTTCTAATATTGAGATGTTCTCGTCATGTCTTCATGATATTTCCGGCACGTTTGTAGCGTTTGGCGCGCGATCTATCCCGAAGTAACAGATGGCAAAATGTTATCAATACCAAATGATACCAAACCCATCTAGTTATTCTCACTGCTCTGCTCACTCTAGTAAAATATACAAAGTAGATGGGGTCGGTCTGAATGTTGCCCACAGACGCTTTCTTTTTGTAGACAACAACATTGGAAAAATTTATTTTATTTTTCCTGGCAAGAACCTTACGGATTGGCATTAGTGACTAATTTAGTAACAATTACAGTGGTAGCTACAGCTACACTGCAGTTTATTTCTAGTTGCAGAATGAATGGGTCAGCTCAACCGGGGTAGGAGCACGCCCTAACAGAATATGCACTACACCTACCACAATGTGTCTCTACGCCACGGGTTGACTGGTAGAGAATACCTTAAGGCATTAAGTCCGCCCTTTTGTAAGGTATGACCAATAAAGTTTAACTAAATAAATAAACACATCGAAAAATCACATACATGGCCGGGTATCCGAAATCTGTTATTTCGAAATTTTGGTTTAAATGGCATACGCGATAATGAACGCAGCTGCGATATTATTATATATTATATAACTTTATTATATTATAGTGTCAACACATAAATACATTGATCGACCGGTCTGTCATTAGTAAAAAATATGTTAAAGGCTAATAAAATTTTCTATATAACAACTTTTTAATTTTTTTTTTCACTATGCCAATTTGAGTCGTATGTTGATTTACTTCTTATTGTCGTGCCATATCCTAGCGGATGTCAGCGATCATCATTCGTTAGTCAGGTCTATTTATCACCATTCTACCAAGAGTGGCAGCATCTTTAACACCGGTCCAATCCCTGATATTACCACACCATATTGTTCTGGGTATTCCTCTACCTCTTCTTTCTTCAATTTTTCCCTCTATTATGTTTGCGTATTTGGTATTTCGATATATACGTCCGAAATATGCCGTATCACTTCCGTTTTCTTCTTCATTTTACTAAGCACTGTTTCATTTGTTACTCTATATACCCATGAAATTTTTAATATCCTTCATCACATGAATTTACATTTGTTACTAGAATATGTCGATAGGTAGACACGGCGTCCGCCTGCTTTGGCTCTTAGACGCTGCCGCGTAACACCGTTTTAAAATGGGATATTGCAACTTACGTTTATGTAATTTTTTTCAATGTAGCTAATATTAAAAAAACTAACATTGTATAAGTAGGTTGTAAAAACTATTTTTCCGATGCATTCTGTCTTTATCTTGTAGTCCGTAATCAGGCATTTAGTCTACTTCCTAATATTTAACTATTTTATTTGTTAATTTTTATAAATAAATATGTATATATATATATATATATATATATATATGATATAATAAGTGTAGCGTAAATTATAATCGAACACCCGGCCGTTAAACTGCCGCGACTGACGTTCAAGTCAGTAAATTTATTTTTTGCTACTAAATATTATTTTAGTTACATAACGTGATATGTAACTATAAAGGTTGAACTAAAACTATGTGATAAGGGTTTGACGGGCCGCATCAGAATTAGGTTAGTTTCTTCTACACTGTAGTTTCAATAGTTCTTAGATAAATGTCGAACGAAGACCGAAGACGTAATGGATGGTCGCCTTATGGCGCATTTGTGTACGAAAATCGACGGCCGGTTAATGGAGTATTAGTCTTAATAGCATTGCTGTCTTTTTTTTTAAAAAAAGTGTTATTGCCATAACTTAAAGTAATTAAATATATTTTATTTAAAAGTTACACATAGTGGTACGTTTTGACTGAATACTTGACTAAATTTCCAAGACCAAAGTGGAGTAACGCATATTCCGTGTCTTATGCACTGTGTATTAAATCTTTCTCGAATCTCGTTGAATATGCATTACATGCACAAATGCTTACGGCACTATAATATATCCGGCACAGTTGATGTCATCTGGTAATAACTAGAAGACCATATCTTCTCTTCCGTGCTCGAAATCTAGCAGGAGGACATCAGAAGATAAATGTCTAACGGAGAAGAAAGACGTAATTGGAAAAAGTCTGACAAAACTGCTACCATATAAACGTATAGTATATGCTAGGATGAAAAACTAGGACGCAATTAACCTAAGCGATAACTAAAACCCATAAACATCTATATCCATTGCCTAAAAAGATCCTGGGATCTTCAAGCATCAAGATGGTTAAGAGTATTCACATCAATTGATTGACCACCGCTGCCTATGAACATCCGCAATACCACAGGAGTCTCAAATGCGTTGCCGGCCTTTTAAGAAGAGGCTCTCTTCACGAAGGTCCCCAAGTCGTATCGGTTCGGAAACACCGCTGGCGAAACTGCCACCAAATAGTATTGCCAAGTAGTATTGCCAAGCGTCGACACGATGAGGATGAAATTTTGAATTCTGACGTGATGTATGTTTAAGCTCAGCGGTTGAAATGAATCCGAACTGTGCAGCGGTGGTGCAGCAGCAGTCTTCGCGCTAGCTTCGCAGCATTGTCGTTGTCTCCCTACTCAGCGGGCATCCCGCTCACGAGTCTAATTAGATAAAGCTGTACAGGTCTCTGGACCAACAGCAATACTCACACACAAAAAAAAAAAAAGTCTGTTAGGTAACGACTGCGGCCATCATATCTAAATTCATATTCAACATAGATTCAAGATTCACGCGCACTTTTGTAAACTGATATAGAATATCTTAATAATAGATGTGTATCCGGATACCATTAGTCTCCATACGAAATACTGCCGAGCTCTGCTCTCCTCACATTTAAATTGCAATTGAATTTGTGTTGAAAAATATTTTAAAAATGTATTTACATACGGTGCGCAATAAGCTAAGGCAATTGTGGCTGATTTAGTTGCCAATAGACCACGTATGATATTTCTGGAGGGAATTTGTTACGTTGGCGTTGCTATTTGAGTACACGCTATAGAGTTGCTTAATAAATTTTAATAAATATAGGTTAGGTTAGGTTAAATATAAGTAAGTTTGATGCAATAAAGGGTAAGTAAAGTAAAGTAAATTAATAAATATTTTCTAGCTACAAACACTATTCTGGAATTCCTTACCCGATGACATCTGGAAGGTCAGTAAGAAAATCAGTTTAGAAAGTTTGTTTAATGACCAAAGTAAGTTAATTACCTGTAAGTTACATGTAATCAGATAAGTAGTTATTTGATAGCTGCCGCTATTGTATTGTATTGCACTATGTATGCATTTATACAATGTAGATACATTCATCCTTGTCATATCATAATGTAGATGCGTTGTCATCCTTGAGAACTGAGATGGAAGTTCTCGTCCCCAGTAATAAAGGTCTCCGGATCCCTACACGAACCAGACGAAACACAGCAACATTATGCTGCTATTTTAGGCTGATATTCTGTGAGAGCGTGGTCCTACCACGGTCGAGCTGACATATTCATTCTGCAGCTTGAAACAAACTGCAGCGTAGCTCTACCATTGCTCTGTTAAAGTTAACACAATAAAGAGTAACTAAATGAATAAAAAAAACGTTATAATACTACGGGTCGTGTGTCGGGTACATACAACGAAACAAATGTATGTACCCGAGTAGCGATAACAGCTAAAATAATCATTATTTTTGAAACTAATTACTTTACTTTATATGGGAGAGCACACAACATTCACGTGACAGGGAGTTATAATTGCGTCCCATCTGTATCAATCTATCGAATAATGATTCCTAATACGCATGTATTGCCAGCCCTGAGGACTAATATCAAATCAATATTGAAATAACAAATAAAAATAAAATATATTCAGTGGAATCTCTATGGAAACTCGAACCTCATTAAGTCGTAATCCTCAGTAAGTCGGATAAAAAAACGCCATTCCCTTCCGCTGAACCCCTAAATATACGGTACCTCCAATTATTTCTTCTTATAACTTCTGACTTTATAACTCGAACAAAATGTTATTTCCCTGCGAGGTATTGATAAGACATATTTATACTCCGTAAGTCGCATTTCAAAAAGGAGACTCCATAAGTCGTAGTTAGTAAAATATAATGACGTGTTACTTGGTATTCCCCGAAATCATAACAATAATATTCGGGTCTTCTGATCCATTGTATGCGCCTTGTAAACGTGCAATAAATGACTGCATTCATTAAACTTTCTAAGTAACACAGTTGTGTACCTTATATTTTTTCCTTGTCGGTCAGTACTCTTTTGGCTGGCAACTAGCAACAACTGTACAAACATACTAATAGGAAAAAAACAAAAGTACTAAAAGGAAACTAGACAGTACTAAACAGAATCTCAATACGGAATACCACCAAGCATTTTGTCTACAATAATTAAGAATGAAGCTGAAATATTGCAAAGATACGAATCAAATAGCAATTTGTCTTGCAAAGGACGACGTCTAACCGATTTTACTGATTAAAAGGAATGCTTACTCACCTAGTAGTGTCGGGACAAAAACATCTATCAAAAATATCAAGGCCTATCTTACGCGAAAAAGCCGAAGAATTTTAAAAATCACTGGTACACAGTTCTTTTCTTGCCAGCAATGGTGTGTTTATGAATTTTAAGAAACGTCATGAATTAGCGTATAGACAAGTTTGCGGCGAGAGTCAATAACAAGATATCTGATGAATGGATAATTGAGTTGTAGAGTTTATTGAAGGATTATGAACCAAAAACGTATTTGATGTCGACGACGAGACTGACCTTTTTTTCAAGTGCTTACCTGGGAAATACTTATTTTCTAAAATGATAATGTCACGGTGGTAAGTAAAGTGTATATTGTTAGCAACAAATGTGACAGACTCTGAAAAACCTAATCCATTAGTTATGGGAACGGCTAAAAACCTCTAGTTGTTTTTCTGGTTGTAAATCTCTGCCTCTAAACTACGATGCTAATAAGAAAGCCTGGATGACAGGCGAAATATTCAAAGGATGGCTCATTAACGTCGAAAAGAATATGATTAAGGGAAACGAAAATATTGCTTTTGATTGACAACTGTGTAGCTCACAACATAATTCCGCCATTGAAAGCAGTGAAAGTAATTTTTTTTCCATCCAATACAACATCTAAGCTACATCCCTTAGATCAAGGAATAATAAAAAAACTTCAAATCCTCTTACAGAAAGGAAGTTGTTAGGAAATTGATACCTGATATGGAAGAACAGTCTTCCATCTATTAATATATTACCATTGTAATGTATTATCATTCTATATAATCAAATATCATTTATATTTAATGCCACAAGAAGAAGCTTCGTAAGAAACTCTTGAGCCGGAAGCAAACGAGCACCCAACTAACCTGATGGTGAGTGATTGTTGTAAATTCTTTTTATTCTTGAAATTAGCAATGGTAGAAAGTTAAAAATAATTAAATAGGCTATAATTATGTCTTCGTAAAATAATTATAAAAAATTATTTTAAGAAGACTATCTAACTAGAGCAGCCATGGCAAACAAAACTACTTGTGGACGATTATATATAATAATTTAAAAAAAACAATCTATCTAGAGCAGCCATGTAAAACTTAAAACCACTGGTGGACGATTATATATAATTATTATAAAAAGACAATCTATTTAGAGCAGCCATGGCAAACTTAAAACTATTTGTGGACGATTATATATAATTATTTTAAAAAAACAATCTATCTAGAGCAGCCATGTCAAACTTAAAACCACTGGTGGACGATGATATATAATTATTTTAAAAAGACAATCTATCTAGAGCAGCCATGTCAAACTTAAAACCACTGGTGGACGATTATATATAATTATTTTAAAAAGACAATCTATTTAGAGCAGCCATGGCAAACTTAAAACTACTTGTGGACGATTATATATAATTATTTTAAAAAAACAATCTATCTAGAGCAGCCATGTCAAACTTAAAACCACTGGTGGACGATGATATATAATTATTTTAAAAAGACAATCTATCTAGAGCAGCCATGTCAAACTTAAAACCACTGGTGGACGATAACATATAATTATTTTGAGAAGACCATAGAGATGGTGGGCCGCAAAATAACCTAAAGAATCTTAATGTAATATTATATATATATATACATATATATATATATATATATATATGTATATACATATATAATTATATATAATATATATATATATATATATATATATATATGACAAGTTGTTTTTATTCCCTCGACAAGTATATTTATTACATTTAAACAACAGACAACTTACGTCGGTCGTCATAAACGGTCGTGATACGTGTATGGAATTCTTGCAGCGCGCGCGTTTTCAAAAACGGTTTATAACACGTTGAGTGCCACGAGTGTAAAATGGGAACCGAAACTAAAAAAAATATATTCTCATGAGTAATCGTTCTAACCGTTGTATCAAGTATCTTCAACTGCGTTTAAATAAAATGTCCCTATTGTAATGGTTATATCTGTATTGAGTTAATTTTAATATGTTTGTACTGCGCTTCCCATTCATACACCTCAATGCTCAAAGCAGTGCACGTGGCCTCGGCAAGATTCCCTTATAAATTCGCATAACGCTCAATTTGGTAACACGCTCACGCCCATAAATAAAAGTTTAGGCTAAGTACCCAAAGCGCTCGGTGCAACCTTTCAACCCGGTGAAGCTGCGAAAGCTTTTGGGTTAACAGTCACCACCAATTATAAAAAAAAATGCTCGCGGTACGCAAGATCGCATTGACAAACGTAGCGTGGGACGATCCCCCTGTATAAATGTGCAGAAAGTTAGGGAGAAAACAGTGTCAGAAGTAAAGCCTCATCACCAGTAATAAAGATCTGTAGGAAACACCAGACGAAACAGTAGCGTTATCCTGCTATTTTACGCAAACATTCTTAGCACTATGAATTAAAATGGACGAAACAAATTGCTGCGCCCACGATCGATTCGAAATCGAGCAGGATGGAATAACAATGAAATTCTGTATCCTAACCGTATCCGTGAAAGATACCCACTATATTTATTGGCAATGTAACAGAGAAGCTACACAATGGACAACTATTAAATAACACCGTCGCCATAACCGTAAAACTACAAAGTTGGAAATTAAGACAAGGCGACGGCCACTGGACGTCTTTACGACTCGTAAATTGGAAGGGGAATAACATATAATTAGCGCGCCATTTTATTTTATTGCACCGTTTTACTTTTTTATGGTCGCTCGGTGTAGTTTGTTGTTTTTTATATTTTCTATTCAGCCAGTATCAGTTCCGTTAATTATTTTTTATTATACAATGTAAATACTCTGTGGTTATTGCGGTATACATATATATATATATACATATATATGTTATATAGATAACTTTGTCGCTATAGATAAATTGAATAAGACAGTCTGAGTAAAGATACATTTGCTTTTTGGTTAAATGGATACAACCCAGTGCTTGTCTAAAATCCCACCCAGTTATGTTGACGTCCATAGTAGAGCGCTCTAGTTCAGCAAATGTCTATTCGCTCTGCCCTTGATTTATATTTAGACGTTATAATAATAATAAAACATCATATCAAATGCAATTCGATAAAAGTTATTGAATAAAAATGTCTTGTATGTCTTTAGAGAAAAACGTATTACAGACCTAAGGGAATAGAGGGTAGTTAAAGAAATTAAGTCGGGTATACGAAAATTTATTTTAGTATTATTTTACCGGGATCTGTCTAAACCCTCAGAAATAAAAGGGACTTTATTCTATTAAGTAAATGACCCTATTATCACAAATTATAATAGTGGCGTTGAACGAATAATGGTATTAGTTTAATTTTATCTTTTCACTTGATAGAATTACATTGAACGTTTATAATGGACATAGTCAAAAAAAAAATACGTGACAAACATACGGTACGACTGATAAGTTTAGTTCTGCCCGCAACACGACCGGGGAAGTACCATGTACTCACAGAGTAACGACGTAAAATAACGCTGTCATGTTTCGTACGCTTAACGTAGAGAAAGCTCAATTCAAAATTTCATCCTCATCATCTCGATGATTGGCAATCCATCACTGTGCGCTTCACGCATTTTCCGCCACGTAAGCTGTCGTCAGCAGTGTTTGCTAACCGACACGACTTAGGGACCTTCAAGATAAGAGCCTACACCTTTGTTAAAGGCCTAGGCCTTTGCATTTGCAACGCATTTGCGATTTCTCTGGTGTTGCTGATGTTCATGGGTGGTGGTGATGTCTTGCCGTCGGGTGTGCTGGTTGTTCGTTTGCCACCTAATCTATAAAAAAGAACTCAGTAGTGACACTGTCAGCTTAGTTTCGAAAGCTTGTTTCTTCTTCTAATGCTAACAACCATTTGATATTTGATACCTCATTGATTGATCTATGCTGGTATCACGTGGTGCCACAGTGGGCACTGACCATCTAAACAAAACTTAGTTAATACATTTCATTGACTTTGTGCCTTGATTTCAGTGTATAAGCTAAGCACACTCTTTCAATTCAATGTACGCGAACAGACCGAGTTCGATCACCGCTGAAGAAATTGTTAATTGCAAATTAAAGTGTCGATTTAACAAGTTGAAGTGGGAGTATAGTTATATAGAAATAACATATAAACAAATATATGTATAAGTGACCTTTCGGTATTGTATTGATATAAGATATCTAAAGCGTGTAATCCATTTAAGGAAGACATAAGAGATGTATCTAGAGACCCATGCACTGCATCCCATATAAGGGATTGTTTATAACAAGACACTAACAAGATCACCTTTCATCTTATAATGGAACATAGTTATATATCATATATCAAGTAAGTATTATATATTTGAAAGTTTAATTAATAAAAGAGTTGAGTGTTAATCCAGAACTTAAAGGTGTTTCATTTCCCAACATCGCATAGCGACCATGCCAGGATCCGTCGCATGACGATTTCGCAAGTTACTCGTGAGCAGTGCGCTCGCGGGTTACACCCGCTCCGCTTTCAAACATCGTGCTGAAATCGCCAGGTGTAAGACGTTTGAAAAGAAACTATATCGAAGACATGTTAAGTCCGCCAATCCGCATCGGAGATACGTATTGGACTATCTACTAATATCTTCAAGCTGAGTTTGCCCCACAGTGAACAAATGATTTATAGATCAATAGGCCATATATTTACTTTAATGTATCGATTGTTATCAATATATTTTGAACGGTTGCGAGTTCGGCAACGACAATTAATGGAGTTCATGCGAAAGATTGAAAACAACTTGTGCAAGGAGATTTGGATTAATCTATTGCGAAGATTTAAATCTTTACAACAGTCGGTGTGTGTGGCACAGACGAACGGACTACAAATAAATAAAACTATATTTATCCCTAAAGTATTTTTCTTTATTAAAACTTCCAATTCAATATGAGCGAACATGTATTAGAAAATTGTAACAACGCAACAAAAGTAGAACATCCTGTATATTTGATAATAAATATTTATAATAATAAATTAATATTACATAAAAAGCAATGTACATTGAAAAGAATCTCACAATAAACAAATAATAATACAGTAGTGAAATTCGATACGTAATAAATTATCGACGTAATGAAAAATGGACTAGATTTAATGAGATTTTCGAAAGGTACCAACCCGGTGAAACTGTAAAAGCCCTGGGGCTAACAGCGGCCATCAGCCCGAAAAAAAAAATCGAAAGGTATCATATTGTGTACGCACACAAACAAACTGACAGACCAATAGACGAGATAGATAAACAGCAAACTAATCAATTAGCTTTTTGTTTATAACAATCTAACAGCAATGAATGTAAATTATATCAGACATGTTAATATTTTTTATTGTTTGAATGGTGACAAACGAGCACACAGTTCATCTGAAGGCAAGTGACATCTGCTGCCTATGATACAATCATAACAAAGATGCGTCTTCACCTCTGAAGATTAAGACGAAAGGACTGCGACAACAGTAAAAGAAACTCGGAACCTGTCACTAACCTCACTGTTATGTTATGCTAGTATCGGCATGGTCCCTCCCCGGGTAGAGATAATTTTTCAGCAGCCAGAATCAAACTACAACGGCTCTAGCACCGTTAATAAGATATGTTCTTGATAACAGCGAACCTTTTTGAGCTGAATATTTTTTATGTTTTTTTTAACGATTATGAACACAACCGGGATGATTGAAAATGCTGGAATTGTACCATCGATATGAGAAAACTAAAAACAAAGACCTCTACAAATTTACATACTTACAGCGCCATCTAGGGTCGAGTAGATTGTAAGGACACTCTATCCGGTATAAAACATCAAAAAAAAGTTTGCGTTCATTTAGAACTGAGATTTTATTAATAGAAAATTTGAATTTTATTTTTAAGTTCTTTGGTTAAAAATAGTCATTAAAACAAAAAAAATCGCACAACTTCTCTTATTTTCTCATATCAAAATGATCTTAATCTACCGAAAAAGTTACTGGATAACTAGTTCTTCAGCATACCCCCAGGAGAATTTCAGCATTTGCTCGAGAGGAGTTATTAGGGAGATATTTAGGCATTACGGGTTCGCGGGTGATTAGAGTGGGGGTTCTCAACGTCCAGGATAGCGAACCCGGGGCGGTGGTCCTGGTTTGCCGTAGATGTCGTTGTAGGTGTCAGGGAAGACTAGACCTCCTTTGGGACGTGGTTAGGGTAAATGTCCGGTACATTTTCCTTAGTCTCCCGGATGCATTGAACGTGGCCAACGAGGGAGTTTTAGTAGGTCCCTTCTAAAATATCTTATAAAATATCTATCTTTTAAATACCCCCGACACCAAAATGGTCAGCTTGGTTAATTTTTGTGTACATGTTTGCAGCAGCTTGCTTATAACTCCGGCGTGGCTATATAAATGTCGACTGAATTTATAGACAGATTTATTTATAATCATGTAAACAATTTAAAAACGGAATAATATGCACGTTACAATTATATTAATATACATATATATGGTTGATTCGACCCGGGAGGACGTTGCCCACACAGAAAATCAGTCAAATAGCAGCATAACCCAGCCAAGTACGTAGGGATCGAGACACCATTGGAACTGGTTATAAGGCATTCCATTTCAGTCCTCAAGGGTGGTAACGCATCTGTATTACGATCCCTCATCCAGAATTAATGTGGATATCATGGGCCGCAGGAACTTTACCATCAGGTGAAATGTGTGGTCGGTTAAACCCCCAATGCAATTTAAAGAAACTAGAATATAATAAAACTAAATTAACAAAACTAAATCGAATCGTCAATGACCGTCGTATTTTCCGATCGGCTTGATTCATTGGCACTGCGGAGAGATGCTGCATCTCTTTGCATTTTTCGCGAGCTTACCATGGGAGTGTTCTGATGAGTTGTTCGAATTAATTCCCTGTGTCTACATCACGACAGAATTAAAAATTTCAGCCTCATCATCTTGATGGTTGGCAATCCTCCACTGTGCGCTCTACGCCAAATTTCCTACCACGCACAACTACTCTGTGGAATCAGTTGTCGACAGTGGTGTTTCCAAACCGATACGACTTAGGGACCTTTCTTAAAAGCCGGCAACGCACGACTCGTCTGGTGTTGCGGATGTTCATGGGCGGCGATGATCACTTACCATCAAGCGACCTGTATGTTTGTTTGCCACCAATTCTATATAAAAAACTAAATAAATTAATAATGAAAATAGGACGACATCCAACTAGATGGAACGATAGCGTAGCGCAAGTTTACGGTCAAGGCAAGGCAACTGGTGCAATTGGCTCAAGATCTATGTGGGACTAATTATCATCAATATAGGCACTTGATATTGATAATAATTAGCTGGCCTAATAATTCTTGTAGAAGTATGACGTCACGTTCGACTAAGCCAATTTTGCAAAGGTAAATAACAATGCGGCACTGATTTTGAAATACACCAAAAACAAAAGAGTGCGGTGGGTGGCGAAACAATCGGGTGTTAGGTCGCGTAATTTAAAAAAAAAAACAAAATACAAAGAAGTTTGTACGATTTCTTTTCGTCGAAAATAATGATTAATTCTATTACAACAAAAACGTATAAAGATTTGTATTTATATTTATTCGAATAGATATTATCTGAATGGTAATTTGCTAATTATTCTTTTACTAGTTTTATTACAACGCGGTAGAACGAATATAAAATTTTTAGTTTCGTTTGCTATCCATATATATATATATATATATATATATATATATATATATATATATATATATATATATATATATATATATATATATATATATATATATATAAAGGTGGCCGTACTTAGTAATAGATATAGAATAAGCGAAGGTGACCGAAATTACGCAAAACAGTAAGCTACTTCAGCATTGGGAGGGCAACGTATCTCGTGATAACAGATAGGCGAGGAATGTCCTTGTGTGGACATTCAGTTGACCAGATAATAATTGGTGTACTGGTTAGAGTGATTGAGTCGGGAGGGTCCTGTGTTCGATTCTCGCACGAGGAACAATATTTATGCATCAAGAATTGTGGTCGGCTCTATGTCTTACACTGCATCTACATGCTACACTGCAGTTTGTTACTAACTGCAGAATGAATAGGTCAGCCTCGACCGGGGTAGGACCACGTCCTCATAGAATACCACCGTGAAGTAGCAGCATAACGCTGCTGTGATTCGTCTGGTGAGTGAAGGCTATCCGGAGACCTTTATTACCGGTGATAAACGGTGAGAGTAACAAACGAGCACACAGTTCACGTGATGGCAAGTGATTCCTGCAGCCCATGACATCTACATTCATCCTTGACAAGGAATCATAATTCAGATGCGTTGTCACCTATGAGGTCTGAGATGGAATGCCTCGTCATCAGTAATAAAGATCTCCGGATCCCAACACACTCACCAGACGAAACACAGCAGCGTTATGTTGCTATTTTAGGCTGATATTCTGTGAGGGCGTGGTCCTACCCTAGTCAAGGCTGACCCATTAATTCTGCAGCTAGAAACAAACTGACGTGTAGCTCAACTACTGTTACCACTGTAAAATAAAAAATAAAAAAATATGGCAATCTTTTTAAAGGGCCACTTGATGGACTACGATGTTGGTCGAAGATATGAATGCAATTCGGAACTATTTCATGTTAGTATTCTACACAAGTGTCATCTTTCATCGTTCAATTTTTCACGTTACAGTTACTTTACAACTGCGATGTGGCTACGATTTACCACTTTGTATCTAAATACCTTACGGTTTTTATCAATAGTGATTATAAATTAATTATTTGTATATCACAGGTTTGTTTTACGTATTGATGATTATATTTTAATAGGTTCGCATCACTAATTGATTCATTTCTTTTTTAAGTTTGTTGTTTACTGTGTTATAATGAAAAAAATACTAACCGACCACGCCAGTCGTACTCGTTCTGAATAATAAAAATTATATAGCATAATAATATATCATATAAATAATAATAAGCTTTTAGATATTCGACCACTCGAAGCTAAGAAGGACGGTCTAATTAGTTGGTGTTCGATTTTTTGCCAACAGGAAACGGTGTTGAACCGATATTTTACGTTGCATTCTAAAAGCGTCTTACTCCGGTCGAGCATACCCATTCTAGTTGCTAGTTGAGTTGTTATTGAAGGGAATTGTAACAAATACCAACACCTTATTCTATTTCACGACAAGAAAGAACTCAATAAATATCCTTATATTTATAATATGGCTGTAAATAAGAAAATATTCTATGTCGGTTTCTGTATTATCGAATATTATTTACACGATTTTTTAAGGAAGTCGGATAAAAATACCTATTTAAGGTATTTTTATCCGACTTCCACAAGTACTAGGGTATTTTTTTTATATAATATAATATTAGGGGTGGCAAACGAGTACATTTTTATATTAAATTATTTATAATATATACATTTTTTAGTACTAATGAGGAATGATTGATCCGAGGGCCTTTACAGCTTCACCGGGCTGAAAGGTGGCCGAGACCTTTTTTAATGGGTCCCCGAGAGGGAGCCTCGGCTTAGACCGTTAGTTACCCTGCACGTGAAAGCGATTGACTCGAGGGTGCCCGAGAGGGTCGAACCTCGGCTCGGTCAGCTGCTTTCTAACTTTTCCTTTCTATTAAAAAGAGAACATCATATACAGTTCACCTGATGTAAAGAGACCCCGGGAACTGATATAGAATACCTTTAACGGGAACTGTCCACAGATCTTTATGCTCACCATACGAAACACAGCATCTTCGTGCTGTTATTTCAGCCTGATATTCCGTAAGGGCGTGGTCATTCCTCAGTTACTCCGACCTATTCATTGGAACGAGAGCCTGAGCTTAATTACAATTTTTTTTAATGTATTACCTAAATTGATTGAAGGGACGATGTCATTATTTGTTGGCGCTAATATATCCCGTATATCTGATAACAGGCAAAAATCGCTGTGATTGAAATAAGGACATAATTTTTTACACTTTAGTAATAATATTTTAAATAATAGTCTCTTTATTCATAAAGGAATAAAAATATATGTAAAAGCGACCAAATCGAACAGAACAAAATCCTTTACTATTTAAATAAAACATTTGTATGTTCAAAAAGCCTACATAAAAAAAAAATTACGAATAAATGGAATATTAAATCAATAACTATACCGTACTCATATAATATAGTGAAATGATTTTTTATATGAAACTTTGTTACAAGAAAAACTTTTTGATTCTTCCTTGCAAATAAAAGTAAGCGATAAACCTTATTTCTTGGTCCTTGACCTCGTAAAATCAACTCGAACAGTTTTGTCAAAGTTAACTTTGAACATAAAAGAAAAATATATTTCTTTCTTTACGTACTCTGTGAATGCCTAATAAAAAGTAAACAAAATTTCTTGTACTACATAGAAATATTTTTTTTAGTAATTTACACGTTTAACATAATTTATGTTTTATGTCACTTTTTAAATCACGTAAAACTCCACAAAATCACTAAACACACTTATAATCTTATTCTTTTAATAGAATCTTCCTAGCTAACAAAACATGAGTATCACAATCCGACCGTCAGAATAAAAAAATACATTATCATAAATACAGCTGCTAAATTTAAATTTCTAATTTCTCTCGAAAAACTTCGAACTACGTAAAAAGGCGGGAGAAGCAATATGGCTACCGCACGGTAGAATCTCTGTCGCGATACTGAAAAGCAAACACGTGCGGTTGAATACTTCACATTGCGAAAAGCAGAACAGCCCAAACGACAACATTCTTACAAGCAAATTTTTATCTTTCTGTATTAGCATGAGTGTCGAATGTCTATTGCTTAATTAGTTTGGATAAAAACAATAATTTTGGAATAATAATAATAAAAATTGAACCGTAATAGAAAACGAGACATGATTTACCAGAGTGCCTACATTTAAAAACCATTTTACGAATGGAAAAGTTTATTCGGAAATATTCGTATTAAATCGGACGGACTTCGTGCTCGTTACGAGAGCTTTTGTATGCAAACAGGAGTAAGTTTTCATTGCTACCGTTTATCATGTCTGTGTATTTAAAATTGCATTCTATTTCTTTAAAGATAAGGACCGTTTAAAACGGGAAAAAATATTGTTTGTGACGCTCTGACGGAAAAAGTAACTTTGTAATTCGTTTGTAAGGCGACGAATTATTTAGGCAATGATGTGCAAAAATATTTTTGCATGACAAATGTAGATGCGATATTTCTTTAGAGCGGAATAAAATGTCGGAGTGTTTTTTCTGTTTACGCATTGTTAGTGGCCTGTTTGAAAGTTATGAAGGTTTTAATCTAATAATCGAAAATGTTTTTTTTTCTTTCGTATCTATGTTAAGTATTAATATATATGAATCTTAATTCTACGAGACTAATCGTTCTTTTATCATTTGATGATAAATAAAATAATCCGACTGCGTAAACGGTGTGAGTAAAAGCTACGACGAGTTGACAGCTTTAATCTCTTTTTTTGTAAATTTTGTAGAAACAAATAGATAATTTCATAATCATTCTATATGAGCTTTTTAATATTTTTTATGGAAGTGTAAGCTGATGCGCTGACGGTTCACCTGATGGTAAGTGGTCACCGCCACCCATGAACATCCGCAGCACCAGAGGAGGTGCCGGCTTTGAGAACGGAGTATGATCTTTCTTGAAGACTTCTTGATTCCACGAAGTGGTCCTACGCGGTAAGATAAACTAAAACGTACAAAGCGCATAGTGATAGATAGCCAACCATTGAAATGAGAATAAAAGTGTCGATAAAATTCAAACCAACACAAAAATGGCGGTCGCGAATCCTTATAAATGTGTGACTCCAACGATGTCAGAAATGTAATGCTACAAAGAACCTAAAGATAACCGAATAATTATAATATGGCTATAAATAAGAAAATATTCTATGTCGATTTCTGTATTATCGAATATTATTTACACGATTTTTAAAGGAAGTCGGATAAAAATACCTATTTAAGGTATTTTTATCCGACTTCCACAAGTACTAGGGTATTTTTTTATATAATATAATATTAGGGCTGGCAAACGAGTACATTTTTATATTAAATTATTTATAATATATACATTTTTTTAGTACTAATGAGGAATGATTGATCCGAGGGCTTTTACAGCTTCACCGGGCTGAAAGGTGGCCGAGACCTTTTTTAATAGGTCCCCGAGAGGGAGCATCGGCTTAGACCGTTAGTTACCCTGCACGTGAAAGCGATTGACTCGAGGGTGCCAGAGAGGGTCGAACCTCGGCTCGGTCAGCTGCTTTCTAACTTTTCCTTTCTATTAAAAAGAGAACATCATATACAGTTCACCTGATGTAAAGAGACCCCGGGAACTGATATAGAATACCTTTAACGGGAACTGTCCACAGATCTTTATGCTCACCATACGAAACACAGCAGCTTCGTGCTGTTATTTCAGCCTGATATTCCGTAAGGGCGTGGTCATTCCTCAGTTACTCCGACCTATTCATTGGAACGAGAGCCTGGGCTTAATTACAATTTTTTTTAATGTATTACCTAAATTGATTGAAGGGACGATGTCATTATTTGTTGGCGCTAATATATCCCGTATATCTGATAACAGGCAAAAATCGCTGTGATTGAAATAAGGACATAATTTTTTACACTTTAGTAATAATGTTTTAAATAATAGTCTCTTTATTCATAAAGGAATAAAAATATATTTAAAAGCGACCAAATCGAACAGAACAAAATCCTTTACTGTTTAAATAAAACATTTGTATGTTCAAAAAGCCTATATAAAAAAAATTTTACGAATAAATCCATGGAATATTAAATCAATAACTATACCGTACTCATATAATATAGTGAAATGATTTTTTATATGAAACTTTGTTACAAGAAAAACTTTTTGATTCTTCCTTGCAAATAAAAGTAAGCGATAAACCTTATTTCTTGGTCCTTGACCTCGTAAAATCAACTCGAACAGTTTTGTCAAAGTTAACTTCGAACATAAAAGAAAAATATATTTCTTTCTTTACGTACTCTGTGAATGCCTAATAAAAAGTAAACAAAATTTCTTGTACTACATAGAAATATTTTTTTTAGTAATTTACACGTTTAACATAATTTATGTTTTATGTCACTTTTTAAATCACGTAAAACTCCACAAAATCACTAAACACACTTATAATCATATTCTTTTAATAGAATCTTCCTAGCTAACAAAACATGAGTATCACAATCCGACCGTCAGAATAAAAAAATACATTATCATAAATACAGCTGCTAAATTTAAATTTCTAATTTCTCTCGAAAAACTTCAGAACTACGTAAAAAGGCGGGAGAAGCAATATGGCTACCGCACGGTAGAATCTCTGTCGCGATACTGAAAAGCAAACACGTGCGGTTGAATACTTCACATTGCGAAAAGCAGAATAAGCCCAAACGACAACATTCTTACAAGCAAATTTTTATCTTTCTGTATTAGCATGAGTGTCGAATGTCTATTGTAATTAGTTTGGATAAAACAATAATTTTGGAATAATAATAATAAAATTGAACCGTAATAGAAAACGAGACATGAATTACCAGAGTGCCTACATTTAAAAACCATTTTACGAATGGAAAAGATTATTCGGAAATATTCGTATTAAATCGGACGGACTTCGTGCTCGTTACGAGAGCTTTTGTATGCAAACAGGAGTAAGTTTTCATTGCTACCGTTTATCATGTCTGTGTATTTAAAATTGCATTCTATTTCTTTAAAGATAAGGACCGTTTAAAACGGGAAAAAATATTGTTTGTGACGCTCTGACGGAAAAAGTAACTTTGTAATTCGTTTGTAAGGCGACGAATTATTTAGGCAATGATGTGCAAAATATTTTTGCATGACAAATGTAGATGCGATATTTCTTTAGAGCGGAATAAAATGTCGGAGTGTTTTTCTGTTTACGCATTGTTAGTGGCCTGTTTGAAAGTTATGAAGGTTTAATCTAATAATCGAAAATGTTTTTTTCTTTCGTATCTATGTTAAGTATTAATATATATGAATCTTAATTCTACGAGACTAATCGTTCTTTTATCATTTGATGATAAATAAAATAATCCGACTGCGTAAACGGTGTGAGTAAAAGCTACGACGAGTTGACAGCTTTAATCTCTTTTTTTGTAAATTTTGTAGAAACAAATAGATAATTTCATAATCATTCTATATGAGCTTTTTAATATTTTTTATGGAAGTGTAAGCTGATGCGCTGACGGTTCACCTGATGGTAAGTGGTCACCGCCACCCATGAACATCCGCTGCACCAGAGGAGGTGCCGGCTTTGAGAACGGAGTATGATCTTTCTTGAAGACGTCTTGATTCCACGAAGTGGTCCTACGCGGTAAGATAAACTAAAACGTACAAAGCGCACGGTGATAGATTTTTTAGAACCATTGAAATGAGAATAAAAGTGTCGATAAAATTCAAACCAACACAAAAATGGCGGTAGCGAATCCTTATAAACGTGTGACTCCAACGATGTCAGAAATGTAATGCTACAAAAAAAGATAACCGAATAATTATATATATAATGATGCTGTGTATCATTCGGTGAGTGCAGGGATCCGGAGACCTTTATTACTGATGACGAGGCATTCCATCTCAGTTCTCAAGGGTGGTAACGCATTATGATTCCTTGCCAAGGATTAATGTAGATGTCATGGGCCGTAGGAATCACTTGCCATCAAGTGAAATGTGTGCTCGTTTGTTTCTCTCAAATTAATAAAAAAAAGTAAAAATATATAAAAAAAAAAAAAATAGATAAGAGGTAATTTGTTGGTTCGTGAACTGCTTTCAGAAATTATTAGAATACCAGTAACAACATTACAACTGATTCAGAAGTATTGAACTATTCAGAACAAATAACGAGTATGATCGCGTATCTGCACTGTCAGATATCACTTACGAACATGTAAACTGTACCCACGTTTGATTTGTACAATACAATAAAAACAAAATCCGCGTATCTTTCCTCCGCAGTAGGGTTATTATTATTATTATTTAGTTTATATTCACTGGAGATGTGATCACCTACATAACCTCCAACATTACTCACGTTGAAGTTCATGTAAATTTACATATGACACGTACATTATGTACGGAACTTTATGCGTACGTAAAAAGAAATGTAGCAGATTAAAATATCAAAATACAAGACGCCATTAAATGTTTTATTGTGTCGTAAAAACGTTCGAGGCGGGAAATATTTTTATAAACATAACACGCATATTTTCTCGCTATCACTCGAAACTCTGGGACTGCAATGACTCATCGTGATATAATTTGGCAGATGGAAGACAAAACAAACTCTAAAATAAATTCTAAAATATTAACCATGGTAGTGCCCACGTGGTGATCCCGTTTGTTATTATAGGGGGTCGCAATTTGTCCAACAAATAAGACCTATACGCAAAAATTTTATGTAGTTATTTATTTTAAATTATTTTATTACATCCAGAGTAACAAACGAGCACATAGTTCACCTCATGATAAGTGATTCCATGACATCTATACATTCATCCTTGACAAGGTATCATAATGCAGATGCGTTGTCACCCTTGAGGACTGAGATGGAATGCCTCGTCACCAGTTATAAAGGTCTCCGGATCCCTACACTCAGCAGACGACACACAGAAGCATTATGTTGCTATTTCACGTCGGTATACTGCGAGGGCGTGGTCATTCATTCTGCAGCTAGGAACAAACTGCTGTGTCGCCCTCTCACTGTATTTTTATAAAAGTAAATGTAATTTTATAGAACTGCATGTAATAAAAACCTTGAAAATATAAACATTTAGCTTGCTTTGTGTAAATAAACTCTTAATTCAAATGTTATTGTAATTCTATAGTGAAGCGTCACAAGTAATTTACTTATCTTTACTTGGCTTTTTCTTGGGTCGCTCAATTGGGGAAGAAATAAAAAAAAATGCGCGTTTGATGCATTTAGTCCTAAAAAAATCTCTAACACTATTATTAATTATCATTAGAAAGCACAAGAACAGAAGGATCACTAATTCTCTTGATCGATTTCGACCAAAACGATATTTGTTGTTCTTACAATATTCTTGTTCAGCTGTGCAAGTTTTTTTTTATAATACCAAAGATGGACCAACAAGCCAACTCTAATGTTATTAAAAAAATATATATTATTACGTCGATGGTATCTACTCGTATATGAGAGATAAAGGAAAATGACGAACTTTATCCATCAAACTTTTTTGTATTAAAACTTCAAAATAGTTTTAGAATTGAAAATCAAAAGTATGTAGCCGTGGAATATACATTCTACTATCTATACTCTGTTCATAATATTAAAAAAAAGGTATATGTGTAAGAATATACGAGTATTTAGTTTTGTTGTTAAGTTTACTATTGTTTTATTTATGTATGTACAACAAAAATGACAAAAGTAAAATAGATGAGTATCGGTACATTTAAAAGTAAATTAAATATTTATATGCGCATCGTATTTATTTAAAAAAACGTGTTCATTTAGCGCTACTGTGTATGGTGAAAGATAAAAACCGGAGTGCTTATTACTGGCGATGGGCCAGTATCCTTAATCGGTTAGAAGCAACTTACCGAGCCGAGGTCCTGCCCTCTCGGGCACCATCGAGTCAGTTTCTTTCGCGCACAGGCTAACAGTCAAGATCGAGGTTCGCTCAGGGACTCTTGTGCTGGTTACCCATAAATAAAGGTCTCAGTTGAGTGCCCTAAACGTTAAGCCACTTTTCAACCCGATGAAGCTGTAAAAGCCCTCGGATTAAAAGTGGCTATCAGCCATAAAAAACACACACACAATCTCGGTAAGAAATTACAATGCAGATGCGTTGTACGTCTGAGAGATAAGATGGAATACGTCTCTTATTATCGTTATTCAGTTATGTCGTGGCCCTTCCCCGGCTGACCAGATCCATTTATGCCGCAACTAAAAACGAACTATAGCGTGTCTCTACCACGGAAATTCTACCCTACAAAGTTATCATAAAAAGATAACTTAAGATGTTCGAAAGTATTTCCTTAATCTCATCCAAAAGATTCATTCGTCGCTGACCCTAAAATGATCAAATAAGATCGGTGAACCATATCAACCGAGAACACTGGTTCCATTTTTCATGGAATTGTTATTTGTTGTTTTTTTTACAAACAGCATCTACCAAGTACGTACATCATAGACCATAATAGACATATAAAATCATTCTGAGAAAATAAACACGATAAAAAGATTCCCATTTTTTTGTGTAAAAAGGACGTTATGAAGTTGTTACATGCATATTTTGGTACATGCAACTAAATAAAAAATACGAAAATTAATTTCCATACGATTCCCATTGCGGAATTTTGACAATGAATTTGAAAATCAAAAGTCCTTATTGTCCTTTTCTGGAGTGTTGTATTTTGTTATTGTTTCCACAAGAGCATAATATACCGGTCCCGAAGGCTTCTTAGAGAATAACAATAATTGCTACGGGTGGACCACAAACTTTTCGAAAAAGTTTTTTTTTATTATATACAATAGGTGACAGACGGCTGCACCGTCACCCGATGGTAAATGATCACCGCCGCCCATGAACATTAGCAACACCAGAGGAGTTTAAGAAACGTGTAGACTCTTTTCTTGAAGTTCACTAAGTCGTATCGGTTCGGACAACCGCTGACGCTGCTGATTCCACAGAGTAGTCGTGCGTGGCAGGAAATTTCGTGTGAAGCACACAGTGATGAATTGCCAACCATCGAGTTAATGAGGATGAAATTTTGATGGTACGCATTTTTGAATGTGTTAATTTTTATGGAACACCAAAACAATGTCAATAGATTAGTAATGTTTTTAGTTCATAGGATGCTAATGTTGTATACGATCAGGCGTGATGATGCTGTGTTTCGTTTGGCGAGTGTAAGGATCCGGAGATCAGATAACAGTTTTCCATCAATTCTGTGATAGTGGTGAAAACACTTGAGCATATTGAATCTTTGTCGAGAATGGATGTATATGTATAAGGCCCGCAAACTTATTACATAATATTAACAGTGCTAGAGCTACATTGTAGTTTGTTTCTAGTTGGAGAATGAATGGTTCAGCTCGACCGAGGTAGGACCTTGCCCTCACAAAATACCAGAGTAGAATAGCAGCATAATGCTGCTGTATTTCGTTCGGTGATGGTAGGGATCCGGAGACCTTTATCTGAAACTGGTGTCGACGCATTATGATTCCTTGTTAAGGATGAATTTAGATGTTATCGTCCGCAGGAATCACATGCCGTCAGGTGAACTGTGTGTTACTGTTGTTACTGTCTAACTAATAAAATAAAATTGCCATCACTCCCTACACCTACGTGATCTAGGCCGCTTTTAACCTGTCCTCCCTATCAAATAGCGGTTCGAGTCGAGGTTCTAATCTCCTTATGAGTGGACTTCGGATCGTATATCACCCCCCTCTGTTGTCGTCGACGTTCTTCGTCTATTCGGGTCGGACCGTAGCTGTGGTCTAGTAGCACTCCAGTGTCAATAATGCCAGCATCGGCTATTCCGATGAAGCTCTCTGGACCAACAGCATCACGAATATACAGCAAAAAAAAGCACACACAGATGCGTTGTTACCCTTAACGTTATCAACATATAATATTAACGTTTATAGGCATGAGAGTCATAAAAGAGTTACGCCTTTATAAATACAGTCGCCATCTTTGATCTTAACAGAAAGTATATCTGTGCCGACAAAGTTCATCCCCCCATATCGTCTACGCTACTAAGAAGTAAATGACATAAGAATATTGTAAAGACACGTAAATTCCTTCTGCTGTGGAGTCGCGTAATGGACACACTAACACCACAAATACCCTTAGACAGACGTCTGGACAGGAGGAGGCCTATTTTTATTTGTACCCACTAAATCCCTTTCGGTGGCCTTCTTCAGTGCATTCTAGAGAGGAGGCCTATGCCTAACAGTGGGATATATATTTCTATATATATATCCGCCGCTCATCCGCATCAAGTCTAATTAGATAAAGCTGTAGACCTCACTGGACCAACAGCAATACTCGTACACAAAAAAAAAAATCCGCATCACCTGGACATCCGCATAAAGGTACTAACAGCATTTTGTGATTTAACACTTAATATTTTTTTTAATTTCCTGAACTGTTTCAAGTGACGACACTCATTGTCAGGGGCGAGCTAAGGCGTTGTTACGGTAACAGGGACTGGGGGCAGCTATATTTCTTTTATGATCTACCTAAAAAGAGCTTCAGTAACAGCATTTTGAAGTTTTGCAGTGGTATTATTATTTATTTATTTATATATTATCTAAATCCTCTCGAATCATCCTTAGTGAGCATTGGAATTCTTTTGAGGATTTGTGATTTATCAAACATGATGCCTGGTGTCACCGCTCAAAGGTCACATATTACAGACTTCTCAGAACATCCATGTTACTTAATTTTCAGATATAGCATTTTTGACATAACATTTTATTTTCTTAAAATTATGCTAGCAATTGTTATTAACTAAGTTTGGAGATGGATCACGAAAACAGTTGAATGACGGATTCGTACCTACTATCATAATTTTCGCAGACCGTACCCACAACAAAGCATCGACGTTCAAATTCAATTTACAATTTGTTATCATCGTTTTTGCTGTTGCTGGGTTTTGTCACTCTCGCACAGTAACCTAAGATCAACAAATAAACCTATTATTATTATTTCTAAAGTTCTTTTGACATCGTATCCGTGGGGTCCTTTCTTTGTCGAATTTATCGCTAATCTTCCAATACAGGTATCAGAAAGAAGCCGTCGAGAAACAGAAATGATTTTTTGTCTCTTTTTTACATGTATTTTTTTTATTCATTTACCAGTGCGTCGTATTGGCCGTTTGAAGAATACAATTATACAACATACAATATTTATTAATCTTAGGGCCACGCTGAAGTTTGTTTCTATCTCCAACACGAATGGGCCAGCTCGACCGTGGAAGGGCCACGCCTTTACAGAATATTAACGTTAAATAGCAGTTATTAATACGATTTCTTAACAAGGATGAATGTGAGTGTCATCAGATGAACTGTGTGCTCGTTTGTCACCGTCAAAATTATAAAAAAATTTAGAAGATTCGTTCAAGAATCTTTACTCACTTCTGAAACTCCACGATGCCTCCTAGTATACATATAACAAAGCCCCGAATTCCACTCGAATCCGGTGCGAAAGTATAACACGCCGTGATCGATATACGAGGTACCGGGTTCGCTTCTATTTCTGGTCCGCGAAGGTCGCGGATAATAAACAATGCTGTTAGCAGGTGCCGCTCATAGATTAGATAGTGGCAGATACGGTTGATTGTAATAGTACATACATCTGTCCAGTCTGATTAAAACGTACCGCTTAATCTTTGGAATCATTTGTAATTAGAAAAGGGCTAAAAAATATGGAACGTGTTCATTATACAGTTTAGTAAGAAGAAAGAATGGGACATATTTATTTACAATAAAAAATTTGACCCTAGAAATATACAAATACGTCATAAATCGGTACAACTCACCAGTATATGGATGTATGTTGGTTTTTAGGGGGCAATATTGGGGATGACAAATTAGCAAGCAGTTCACCTGATGGTAATTGATTATCCAGGACCTTGATTATTGATTACCCAGGACCTCTGGATGGATCTCTGTACTCACCAAATGAAACACAGAAGCGTTGTGCTGGTATTTAACATTGATATTCTACGAGGGTGTGGTCCTTTCCAGGTAAAGTGGCATTCGAAAGGCATAGGAATTTCCAATACACGAGGAATATAGGACTGATGATTAAAGGTAATATCGAGAAGCGATCCTTTATTTTGATTTATTATTAATTAACAAAAATAACTAGTTCTTTGGTGCGTCAGGGATCAAACTGGGTTTGCTCGCGTACCGTGAATTAAAAGGCGAGCTCTTAAACACTATGCTACTACGGCTTTATATGCATTGTATATATTTATAATTATTTATTAATTTATTTAATGAAAACAAATTATAATTAACTATTACCGGCCTACACTAGATGTTTATTTTGTTGAAACACTGTCCATCCAAAATTTGACCGCAGGTTTAAATTGTCCCAATAACTCTATCTCTGTTTGCACTAAAAACGATGAAGCATATAGCATCTTCCGAATGTGTACTCAAGGATAAGCAGGCTGGCTTTAACCTGTGTGTAATCTAGGTCAACAATTGGTCTTCTGACACGCTCAGTCACACACACACACTTGCAAGTTGATATTTCGAATGAACAGAAAACTTTTATATTATATGCCAATTTTATGATACATGTTATGAAAAAAATACGCCGAAGTTGTTTAACGGACAATAAGCCCTCTCTATTCATTCGTTCCGCAGGTCAATCGCGTCTCCTATTGGTCGCGGCGATCTCGTCACCCGTCGCTAGTTCAGTCACCGTCGAGTTAGGCAAAGCAAGATACGCACGAATGTTTCGATATTATTAGTGTTCACTAGAAGCTTGTTATGCAAGTGCTATTCGCTTTTTATTGCTTCCGACCAGGCCGACAAAAAACCCCAAAAAAAGCCGACAGAAAGTCCCAGAAAAATATCTCTGATAAGAATAAGTATAAGAGGAGGCAGAGCTACCACCACAGGGAGAGATGCCACCTACATCTACAAAGCGCTAAAACAAGTGAATCCGGAAATCGGTATATCGAGCAAGGCAATGTCCATCATGAACTCAGTCGTCAATGATATCTTCGAACGTATAGCGGACGAGGCTTCGCGTCTCATTCGCAAGCATTCCACCATCACATCTAGGGTGATATAGACTTCCATGACTTCTTCTTCCCGGTCAACTAGTCAAGCACTCCGTCACTGAGGGTATAAAGTCACCAAATACACCAGCTCGAAGTGAGCAATTGCCACATGTATGTTAGCTACTACACATTAGAGAACAGTAATCACTGACATTTTGAAACACTTCACTGACGCTGGACATCCTCTAAGTTAAGTCAAGGAAAAATGTTAAGATAACTAGACACGTTGTGTCTCATAGTCTTCTTCATTTTAATAAAATCAGAGCTAAGCCTAGGATCTAAATATTTAATAAGGTCACGAAAGAGTTACGATATCCCTGTTACTCATACGAGGTTATTAACATAAAACAATAATTTATACGATATCATGTGAAGATTATTTTAAAAATAAATAAAATATATTAATAAAATAAAATATTTTTATTTCATAATCATCCGTCGTAATAACTAAACACTAACAAGTTCAAGTTAAAAATAAGAACACAAATAAAAAATAATAGGTAAAAAAAATGTGAAAAGATACATTATCGGGTTGTGTAAAGAGTTTGGGATTTGTTATAAAATAAAAAAAAAGAAAGAAGAATAATAAAAGTAATATATATTTTTTTCACTTAGTTGAGCTCTTTATCTAAGCTTAAATTATTGTTCCAGGAGATGGTTTTACGACAATAATTCTATGGTGGATTCTAATCTACGACCTCATGTTTCGCAGTACCCTTTATTAACTATTTGGCTGTTGACGCTACCAATAATGTGATTTTGATCAGGAATTCAGGATATATATAAAGATAGTAGACGAAAGTTAGTGACACGTTTTACAATAAAAGTGTCCCTGGTCGTCGATACAAAAAATAAAAAATCTAATGATCATATGGAGATTTAACGTTAAAACAAGACATTACAATTACATTGAGAGTAACAAACGAGCACACAGTTCACCTGATGGTAAGTGATTCCTGCGGCCCGTGACATCCACATTCATTCTTGACAAGGAATCATAATGCAGATGAGTTGTCACCCTAGAGGACTGAGGTGGAATGCCTCGTCACCAGTAATAAAGTTCTGTAAGGGTCACAAACGAGCACAATGGGTACAGACATCTTAATCCATCATAAACAAAGATATAAGATAAACACATGCGACGTCAGCTTTGAGGACTGAGATGGAATGTCTCGTTACCTGCTATTGGGTCCCTGGATCCTTACACTCAGGATATACAGCACTATGCTGCTATTCTCAGAGGGTGCGGTACTTCACCGTGGAACCAACCCATTCATGATAAACCTAGAAACAAGCTTCATCGTTGCTCTATCACGGTCGTAATTCATTAATACATTTTTGCTTTATTCGATAATCATACAAATGTTATATTAATATATTATTATTTTTATTTTTTAACTCCCGATTATCATTCACTACATAATAAGCATATCAGTCACCAGTAATAATTTAAATATTTTTTTTAAAAAAAGGGTCTCCGGATCCCTGCATACACCAGACGAAACTTAGAAGCATTATATTACTATTTTACGATGGTATTCTGTGGAGGGCGTGTTCCTACCCCAATCGAAATTACCCTTTCGTTTCATATCTAGAAACATACTGCAGCGTGGCTCTATTAGTTTATTGTTTATTACTGTTAGTTTATTGTTTATAATTATTGCTTAACATCATTATTATTCAAGCCTCAAAATAGCCCAGTGCTGAACGCGGGCGTCCCACACTTGTCACAAAGCACGATCCTGGGCCCCGTGCAACCATCGACTTACCGAAAACTTATATGGGTCGTCTCTACATTTCGTAGGGGGTCCGCCTACACTGCCATATCGAGATTGCCACTTTCTTCCCCATCGGTTATCAGATCTACGAGCTAAATATCAAACCCTTTATTATAATATTCACAGGACATATTCTAATAACAACCAGATAATGTTATTTTATCAACCTTTACTGACGTATCCTATTTGAGACAATCCGCCCATCTATTATATGCATATTAGATATATCATTCTAGATTAGAGGAACAAACATTTGTCGATCATAAATTGTCGGTTTTCGAGTCTGGGTGTGTATCCCGTTTCCCTGATGCAGTATCTCTATCTAAGCCTACTTCTGTTCTTAATGAATATAGAGTTACATGGGAATAGTGAACGAGATGACGTGTAAGAGAAGTTCGTTGTCAGTGGAAGAGCTACGCTGCAGTTTGTTTCAAAAATAGAAGCATCATGCTTCTGCGTTTCGTCTGGTGAATCCAGGGATCCCAAGACGTTTGTTACTGTTGACGAGGCAATCCATCTCAGTCCTTAAGGGTGAATCATTACGCATCTGCATTATGATCCCTTGTCAAGGATGAATGTAGATGTCATGGGTCGCAGGAATCACTTACCATCAGATGAACTGTGTGCACGTTTGTTACTCGCAAAAAAATAAAATTGTCTGAGATTTCGAGAATTCGCATAAGGCACTAAAATATATATCATTACCAGAAGAAAGCCGTAGTCTAAATCAATTATATTCTGAATATTTTGTATATCTAATACTGTTTTTGAGATATAAACAAAATATGTTTTTTTTCCCTTCTAGTCCTGTAATAATAATATTATCATCTTCACCATCCCACCCGGTCCATCATCACTACAGAAAGGCCCTAGTCGGTATTAGGAATATAGAAATTAATAAAAAAAAAACACCTTGATCTCCAGCTGGTAAGGGATTACTGTGTTTTCATTCATCCCTGATAACAAATTCACAAGTCCCTTGTTTGTGTTGTGTTTTGGTATCGGCACCGTATCGAACGTATCATAGTTTTTACTATGAAATTTATGACTTAAAGTTAAAAACACATTCTTTCAATATTAATTGTGAGTCGATGCATTAAGAACGTCAAAATTACATAAACCAGATACCAAAGAGCCACCTCTCCCGTGCGTTTACTCGCGAGTCCAGATCAGAACTATTGAGTCGGTGGGCGGCAACCCTGACCACGGAACCATGAGCTTGTAAAGGCATAAATAGTAAGACATTAATTTGATTTAGTTATTATAACATTAAGGCGAAATGACTTCCGAATAATATAAAACATGTGTTAAACATATAAAGGTAACGACAAACTAGATCAATTGTAGCGAACTGTCAAAAATCAAACAAAAATAGTAAACGTCAGAGACAAAGAAATAAAGAAAAGAAACAAAAAGACCCAGCAATAGTCAAGTACCTACTTTGTTTTCAAAAAGTTTTTCAATATTACATATGAATGCTGTCCTGCTGATTAAAACCATCACTAGCTCTATAGGGAAATATGTGGGATTATCGATCGATATAACCTCAACCCTATAATCGATTAGCGGTGATAGCCGTTCCTTAGCGTATACGGTAACGCTACTTCCAATGACCTCGCGGAAGATGACGACATTGGACTTTCATAACTGCCATTCCGATTGTCTGCAAATCCAGTAGGCGCGTTCACGGCAGGGCAACACCGGTCAGAACACCGTAACGACGTGCTATGCCACGTTCGTTTTGACTTAAGGCTCATCTAACGTTTAATTTATCTAGTTGATAAAAAGAACATTAATTTAAACTTGAAGTAAGTACTACAAAATCCAAACGTCAAAATTTATCCTCCGAAACTAAAACAACGTTCGATTCACGGTAATCGCACCGGTGTAAGCTCACCTTTATGTAAACGACGAAATTGTTTACTTTAACCTTAAAAACTGCCAGACACTGACACTGCAGGTAGGCCATCGTTGCCAGATAATCTCCTGAACGCCAAACGAATCCCATGATCCTAAATATCGATATATCATAATATTACGCATGGTATTTAAAAATAACACTGAGGAAATATTAGACACGGCAGACTAAAAAAGTTTTTATTCCCATTTATAATATTAAATAAATTGGAATAATTATTAATTTTCTGCCGGTCCGGTCCTTACACGGCCGAACCGACCCAATTACGGGTAATGACCATATCAGATCTCGGGGTCACCCCTCAACTCGATCGGGAAAGGACCTCACCCTTACTGAATAACCTTCGTTTCGTTTCGTATAGGGTAGGGAACCGAGGACCCTTATTTCAGGTACTCAGTTATTCCATCTCGATGTTCAGATGTGACACCGGCAACTCGATTATTGAGATCTTTGTGTGTGATAAAAGGCAATCATAAAACAGATGCAATCACATTCTTGAGGACTAAAGGTTTTTTTTTTGAAGCCTCGGCTTAGTCCGTTACCCTGTTACGCGAGAGCGACTGACTCGAGGGAGCCCGTGAGAGCCGAACCTCGGCTCGATCAGTTGCTTCTGATTATGGATTATCTAAATTAATATCTATAGTATTATTGACTAATTGTACCACCACTTCGGAATGCTGGAGAAGAAGTGGCGCAAGAAATTCCAGCGACGCTTCTATCTATGTTGACTGGTGAGAAACAGCCTGTGACATGGCGGTATCGCGAATAACCTTTTTTGCAACGCCCTTGCCGTCGTTGGGGGCGGTATAATGGTGCAGTGTTCAATGTAGGGCTTCGGCCCTGGTGGTCGCGTTGGCCTTGTTGAAAGCTGAATGAATAACATGAATTACATTCAACCACTAAAAACGTGTTTAAAAAAGACACGGGTCGAGAAAATCGTATAAGTTGATCGAGGATAGAAGTGTATTTATGTGTTCTAAAATATGTCGACTGAACTCTCGACAGTCGCGCCTGGCTACCAGAGTCAGAGATAAATAATAACTGATTATCATATAGGCGATTGAATGACATTTGCAGATGCAATATCTTGACCGTCTTTGTGATTGAAATATTATCCAGTCCTAATCCTAATTTCGTAAAAAATAATAAGAATCTATTTTAATGTACATAATAAACCAAATATATTACATATTTATATATATATATGAATATATATATATATATATATATATATATATATATATATGTCAGTGTTTTAGACATGATGGTTGATTGGTCATTTACTCCTAGTAACGTTCATCACGTTACATTACATTAGCACTTCAAATTAAATTTAATATTTCATCCGGGGGTCGAACGTGGTTTGCTTATGTACCGTGGAATTTGAAGGGAGCGTTAGAACTACTAAGACATACTCTGAATTTCTTCAATCTTACCTAACATTCACTACCAAGTTTTATGAAGTATTTTTAATTTTATTTTTTCTATGAGTATATGGTCCTTCTTCAGTAAGTTGTTAAGTTCAGTTGTAGAGCTACACTGCAGTTTGTTTCTAGCTGCAGAATTATTGGGTCAGCTCATCTCCGTCCTCAAGGATGACAACGCAACTGCATTATGATTCCTCCTCAAGGATGAATTTAGATGTCATGGGCCGCATGAATTACTTAACATCAGGTGTACTCGTTTGAAACTCTAAATGTAATAAAAAAAAGTCCATATTGCATCTTACAAACTAACGGTAGTGTGGCCCTTACGTTGTTAAAAAGTAGTAAAAGATAGTATAATCAGGCCCGACTGTAATGTAATGTAGACCATTGCCAACAAAGATAAAATAAGCTTTTTCTAAGTAAAACGTAATAGATCAACCGACTAGAATCGGCGGCTGTCGTAAACAAAGAGGGTCCATACGCTTGAGGAAGTCTCCTTTAGATCGTGTTGTCTTTGGTGTGTGCTACCTTGTGTTAATTTGCAATAGTGTGTTTACTACCTCGCTACAGGCTTGCGTGTTCATGTGTCAAATCATGTTTTGCGTAGTGATGTGCACGTCAAAAGTGCGTTATCGATTAAAATGAATGTATCACTCTCGCTTTAGTACTACGATAGTAAATAATTTGTGTAATGTAAATTTAATAATTGTTAGTTAATAGTTGTTTATTATTGACATTTTATAAAAGTTCAGATTTTATTTTTTATTTTTAAATAAAAAGTCCTGTATCTACTTAAGAATATAGAATGGGATAAAATAAATGTAGTATTTTATTTCAATTTTATATATATCTTTTGTCGATAACATTACGAAAATAGCGCTTGGCATCACTATGTGTTGCGATAAGACCTGTGAGTGCGAGTGAGCGCACAATATGCTGCGCTACGATCACACGTTTTTCAACCCGGCCTTGCCTAGTGCTTGGGTATAATAATTGGGGTAGCGGCAATATTTAGGATGCGATGTTTGATTGTTAATTCGTAGATACAGTATAATGTTCTCTTATTTACGAGTAGCTTAAAACATAAGATAATAGTGTTATAGATTTTGACAAGTAAATAAATTCACTTTTGGCTTTGTATTGTTTAAAGTCGTAGAGGAAAATTTGTTTGTTCAAAAAATAGTCGACAAAATTTATTATTCTATTATTATATTTCTATAGTATTCTGCTAGTGCTCTATAAAAATCTCACAAATATACTTGGTTAAGCGTCATTTAAAATATGATGAACGTTCAACACTGCACCGTTTGAGAGCATAGGCGTCTTCAAAAGAGAACAGAGGAAAGATATTACTGTTACAGTATCTTTACCTTAATTTAATGTACTTATAATACTTTATAAGAAATACATAAAATATTATTCATTGTAAGAGATACTTCACGCCTATAATCGAATGATGACTGCAGACTTACTCATCTGCTGTTGCTGCCTAAGCCATGACTTTGACGCGTGAGTAAAAAGTAATCATCTATTATGTTCTAGAATACAAGAATAGAAGTATACGTGTATTAAATAGAAAGAGAAGTTGAGGAATGTGAATAATGTATCTTTCCACTCACTTGTCGTGTATCCGAAGTCATCTTCTTCTTCTGGATCCGCTTCCTTCTCCTCTCTGCTGCGCTTGATTGCTCCCGCTGACGCTCGATCGATCTGAGATAATATTTATTTTATTACAAGTTGGTCTCGAACTGAACGAAATATGGCAAGTTCCATTGTTATATTTAATGATATTTTTCTTTTCTCAATCTCATAGAATTGGCTAAGTTTCCTTCATTTTAAAATGTATACCGCAATTAGATGTTGATAAATTTATGGATTACGAAGAGAAGAGAATAGAATTTCCGATGAGACAGAATATTTTTGTAACTTGGAGCGCCTTTTACATATAAGCCATTTAAGTATCTCATTAGAAAATGGAAAATTGAATTCATTTTGAATTTGAATTTAAATTCATATCGAGGGTGTTTATTTTTTAACATTTGTAATCTTAAGACTTAACTCTGGCTCCCAAGATATACGCTTGGCTTACGATAGGAACTTATGCTAAATATAATAAGGCTTCCAATTCCCTTCTTTCACCAGATGAAGCCGAAGATGAAGGGATAGGAAATCGTCATCCTATCCCTGTCGACTTAACTTATTCGTGCTACAGCTTGTTCATGAATCCCGACTAAACCACTGTTTTTCAATAAATTCATGAAAAGAAACTCGTCGTCAATCTCTTCTATTTATAAAGCTACTTGAAGCAAAAGTTGAAGTGGAAACAATTGAGCAGAATAAGTTTTTTTTACAAATGTCAAATCACTCGCCTCAACACCCTTCTCCGAGTAAGTCCGCCCGCTCAATTCTCGTTCATCCTCTTCGTCGCTGCTATCAGAATCAGAATAGACAGGTTTAGAAGATTCTGTTTCCGATGAACCTTTTTCTTTTGTATCTTTCTCTGAATCTATTTCACCTTCTTTTTCTGTACCTGCCTCGGACGTCACTGTTATCTGTTACAAATAAAAAAATAAATTGTGTAAAAAAAGTAAAGTGTGTGTTTTTTTAAAGAGTAGATACAACTGAACATTTAATAATGAAGCGTCAATAGTTTAACGATTAAAGCTACGGCCTGCGAAACGTAAGGTCGTAAGTTCGAATCCACCATTCAAATATTATCGTGAACCATCTCCTTTTTTTTTTTTTTTTCGTGGGGAAATCCTCATGGATACCCCTCCGACGCGGGGCCGTCGGAAGGGTTATGCCGGACTCCTACCAGCTAAAACCCCACGGTGTTCTTCTCGACACCCTTGGTCGGGATTCGACGCTCAGCAGTCGCCGAGAACGGTCGCCCGGCTCCCCGCCACGATCGTCCCGAGCTACCTGCCCCCGAGCAAGCCACCTGCGCACCCATTGTTCCGAGAACAATACACCGAGCAATTTTTATTGCTGTTGCTATTGTGATCGGAATTTAGTTTCCAAGAAAGCTATTGTAAAGCCACCTGCGTGGTTATACTAGTGGATACCTTGCGGTGTTAACTAAGCTAGTGTAGGGCAAGCCCCCGTACGCCCGCGGTTCCCCTTCTGGGAAACGCAAGATAGCGGAAGGAGTCAACGTAAACTTGGCCTTGGGTAGTGCCTAGCCAAGGTTGACCAACCCGCTAGACTTATAATTGTCTCACGCGTATTTTAGTTAGCTCTAAGCACACACCCAAGTGCACAAATAAGATTGGCACTTGGACGCACTAGGGCTACACAACTAGGCACACATCCTCCTGCCTATACCCGGCAGGAGGGAAGTAGGCTACTCACCCCGGCACCCCACCGGAGGCCACATCCCGCGTACTAGTAGTAATATTATTAATAATTTGTGTACAATGGAGAATCCAACAATGGATTTCCTTGTACACTTGGTCAACTGCCTGAAGAGTAAATACCCCGATGTCTTCGAAGACATTATAAAGAGCAACCCCTACCGGAGGGCAAAATCACCCTCAAGGTCCTCCTCAAGGGCCTCTGCCTCATCGTCCTCCTCGGTCTCGAAATGGAGCTAGATAGCCCTTCGTCCCCGAGGACCTCCCGCAAGACACCAGCAACTTCACGCTGGTGGAAAAGCGAAAAGCGAGCTTCACCCGCCCCGACGCCGCCACCCAAGGCGAAAAACGGGAAAGCGATGTCCCTCTCCCCGGCCATCGACATCTGTGGCCCAACCCCATGGCACCCCTCTGCAGCCTCACAGCAAGCCCCGCCGCTCCTCAGCGCGCCCTACTGGCTCCCCAAACTTCGGCTGTCTCACAGCCATCGAACGCCCGCCGCCTGTCTTCATACAGGCACAAGATAAATGGCCGATTGTCGTATCGGCCCTTTCCAATCGCTACAAATATCAAGCGATCCCCACCGCTGTAGGCATTAAACTGCAGCTAGAAACCACGGATGACCATAGAGCGGTTACCCGCTACTTACAAGACAAAGGTGTATTCTTTCACACCTACACCCTGGCAGAAGAGCGCCAACTTAGAGTGGTTATTAAAAACCTTCCGCGGGAAATCCCCGCAGACCTCATCAAAGAGGACCTCCAGGCTCAGAATTTACCCGTCCTATCCGTGCATAGGATGTACAGTGGGCATAACAAAAAGCCATTCAACATGGTAATTGTGGCCCTCGAAAGGTCCGAGGCAGGGAAGCAGGTATTTAACCTGAAAACGTGCTGCCACCTTTCTGGGCTCACAATAGAGCGCCCTCATAAAATGGCCCTCCGGGCCAGTGCCACAAATGCCAGTTATATGGCCACTCTGCTCGCAACTGCTTCGGGAAACCCAGATGCGTAAAGTGCCTGGGTGACCATGGCACCACCGACTGTCCGAGACCCAAGGACAAGGCCCTTTTGGCTGCTTTCGGGCCCCCCGCATGTGTCCTGTGCAACTCAGAGGGACACACAGCCAATTACCTTGGCTGCCCAAAGGCTCCCAAGCCGAAACGCCCGGCACTTAAAGTCGCACCTAAGGTAGCTACACCGATCGCCGCTCCGCGCCTATTCTCGCTCCTGTTCGTCCTCTACGTCCCGCATGGAAACCTCCTACTGGCGTAGTGACCGTCGCTCAACCGGTTGAGCAGCCCCCTCCATCAGCCGGACGGCCGGTTAACGAAAGCGACCTCGACCTTGTGTGTCGCTTCGCCGCCGTTTTCAACGGCGCCGACGTCTCAGCCCTTGCAAAAGCCCTAAGGGACTCCAATGGCAAGCCCGAAATCAGGATTGCTGCCACAATGCGCTACCAACATGTAGTGTCAGCCATCGTCAATTTTCAAGCATAGAGGGCCTTTATAACGGCAGAGTAAAACCGCGTTCCTTAACGTCGCATTTTTAACGCGAACGGTATTAATAATCAACGCGACGAAATCTTCAATTTTGTTCGCGATCACCAAGTCGACGTGCTCCTAGTGCAAGAGACATTCCTCAAACCGCACACTCGCAATCCCAACATCGCGAATTATAACATCATTAGAATGATAGAACTTCCGCCGCTAATGGCGGAACTCTCATCTACTATAAAAGTCCTTGCACTGCGTGCCCGTCGATACGCCAACCCTAACCTTCCTAGAAGCCTCGATCTGTCAGCTAGCCATGACCGGCCACGCCCCCATCACAATCGCGTCCGTCTACCTGCCTTGCAGACGTGACGCACAAGTATTACGAAGCGACTTCGTGGCGCTCCTTTCCTTGGAAACTCAGTCATTTTGGCAGGAGATTTCAATAGCAAGCACACTCGGTGGAATGCAACTAAAATCAACCCCGGGGTTGGCTTTAGACTCGCTAAGCGACGCACTCGACTTCGACGTCGTAGCGCCTACTACGCCTACCCATTTTCCATATATATTGGGTCACGCACCGGATGTGCTTGATATTGCCATCTGTAAGAACATCAACCTCGCCTTCCAAGGGATAGACGTAATCCACGAGCTCGCTTCCGATCATCGCCCCGTTCTTCTTCGGTTAGGGCCCTCCGCCCCAACCTCACCCTCCACCAAAACCATAGTAGACTGGCACCGACTCAGGAACGCCCTGAGGGAAGCCACATCACCGCACCTAGATGCTATTCCTAGGAACATATCTTCAGTCAACGACACGAACCTCGCAGTTCATGCCCTCACTAGGCACATCCAGACCGTAATCGTGGATTGTTCGAGGCAGGTTCCTCGGTGGAAGACCACCGATGGACCCTGCCAAACGACATAAAGGACCTAATGAGGCGCAAGAATGCGGCGACTCGTGCCCACGACTTATATCCCACTGAAAGTAACCGGCTGGTGCTACGTACCCTTCAGCGTGAAGTCCGATCACGCATAGCCCAGTATAGGAACGATCGGTGGGATAATCACCTCTCCAACATCGAACCTTCCCATCTCGCCTACTGGCGACTTCCCAAATCACTAAAAGGGGGCACCGCCCAAACAATGCCTCCCTTAGCGCGTCCTAATAAACCACCCGCCTTCTTAGACGAAGAGAAAGCCGAATGTCTGGCTGACAATCTCGAGCTCCAATGCTCACCGAGCACCCTACCGATCGACGCCGCTCACCTTGAAATGGTTAACAGCGAGGTCGACCGGAGGAGTAAGGAACCACCTCGCGATTCCGTCACTCAAGTTACATGCACCGAAGTTGAGTCCATAATTAAAACCTGCGACCACGCAAGGCTCCGGCCCCGACGGTATCACCAACAAGGTGATGAAACTCCTACCCATGTCCATTTTACACCTACTGGTGATAATCTACAACGCGGCCATATCCAAAGGCACCTTCCCGAACACCTGGAAGGAAGCCGATGTCATAGGGATTCTCAAGCCCTCAAAACATCCAACCGATCCATCAGCCTATCGACCCATAAGCCTACTCAAAGTCTTGGGTAAGGTGTATGAAAGGCTCATCCTCACCCGCCTCAAGGACTTCATGCTGTCCCGAGGGCTGCCAATCAATGAGCAGTTCGGGTTTCGCACCCAACACTCATGCACACATCAAGTGCACCGCATCACGGAGCACATCCTCAGTAAATTTCTTCAGGGCTACCAAACTGGGGCACTTTTTCTCGACGTGGCGAAAGCTTTCGACAAGGTCTGGCACAACGGGCTCATATACAAACTATATGAGCTCGGTGTGCCAGATCGACTCGTACTTATCATACGAGATTTTCTCCGCAATCGAACCTTTCGTTACCGCGTCGAGGGAACGCGTTCCGAGTTCACCCCATTTGTGCCGGAGTACCACAAGGCCCAAGCCCTTCATAAAACACAACACACAAACATTGCACCCTCATATCGCCCCGCCGACGGCGAGGGCGTCGCAAACAAAGTTATTCGCGATACCGCCATGTCACTGGCCGGTTCTCTCCAGTCCATACAGATAGAAGCGTTGCTGGAGTTTCTTGCGCCACTTCTTCTCCAGCGCCCACGCATTCTGAAGTGGTGGTACAGGTAGTTAATAATAATAGTGATATTAATTAAGATAATCCTCTGTCAGAAGCAACTGACCGAGCCGAGGTTCGGCCCTCTCGGGCACCCTCGAGTCAGACGCTCTCGCGAAACAGGGTAACGGTCAAGCCGAGGCTCCCTCTCGGGAGCCCTTGCGCTGGTTACCCATATATAGAGGTCTCGACTGAGAGCCATAAGCGCTCGGTCACCTCTCAACCCGGTGAAACTGTAAAAGCCCTGGGGCTAACAGCGGCCATCAGCCCGAACATATATATACCCTTGGTCGGGACTACGGGAACGCTTTCGCACACTACCACAGTCTCGACGGCGTTAGCCCGCTGCGGGCCCATCTTTGAATGACCCCTTCTTCATGTACGAGCGCGTGTGAACACCGCGCGCGCCATCTCGAGGCCTTAGCTATTTGGATCGTGAACCATCTCCTAGCACAAGCATTTTCAGCTTAGTTGGAGTGCTTAACCGGAATGTTAATAGCGAAGCTAATATTCCTTTTTTTTTTAAAATAACGGTGATTTTGAAGCAAACCTCAAGGTAGTAGACAAACAATAAATGTATTTTTTTTTAATTTAGTATTTTGTATGTAACAAAAAACACATTCAAACTCAATCAGCTCGAACCTCGACTCTGTCAGTTGCTTTTAACGGATTAAAACAACGCACCTGCAAGGCCTATGGTGTTGCGGATGTCTGTGGGCGGCGGTGATCACTTATCATCATCTAAACTGCTTACTCGTTTGCCACTTATTGTATAAAAAAGGGAAGGATAAAACTAAGCTGTGTTTGTAAAGCTTTCAACACATCAAGTGTTGTCATCTGGAACTGCAGGAGATATCGCCATGATCGAAATCCACCAGGGCGACATTAAATCAGAGAGTTAGATTTTGCTGAGATTGAAAAACAATAACGGGTAAATCGAGTAGTATTATATGTTTGTACTACTGTTTACCTTAATATCATGTTTGGGGACTCGTTCGATCACTGAAGGAGCCGGAGATTTCACGGATGCTTTCCTGTATGAAGGCTTTGGTGACGGGGCTGGCGATGGAGCTTCTACGTCCGACGAGTCAGTGTTCTAAACAAATAAAATAACTTTTAATATTTATCCACCTAATAGGATACATCTATATAAACTATAGCGAGATATTCTTTAAGCTTTTATTTGTTTTCGTTGATGATATTTTATAATTTGAATACGTCAAACATCTATACAATCATATTGCATACAATTAAATAGAATAGATAATTTGAAGATTGGCTGTATCATGTAAATGGTTATAGTTTTGAAAGAGAGCTATTTTTAACAGCTTCGGTTATATTATATAGTTATTGAAAAAAATAAACTTCTTACCCAAGCTATCAAGCTCTGTACGGTGAGTGTGACGGTATTACCAGCGGCTTTGATAAGCTGGACGGCACGCTCGTGCTGTGCCGTTCTAACACAAACTCCGTCCACTTCTAGGATCCTATCCCCAGTCTGAAAGATGATGACAGATCTTAATTTTTTTGTGGCTGTTAAGACGAGAAATCGAGAAATCTATCTGCTTGAAGTGATCAAATTTGAAGATGCCAAAGTCCAGTACTTGCGTAATTATTCGTCTACGAATCTTCGTATTTGTCTACGAGTCTTATGTAATATTGTCTACGAGTCGTAGTAGATCAATGTATAAACGCTAGCTTTTAACTCACAGTCCGCGAGTAAATGGAGTTCGATCACCGATGCAAGCACAAATTGTGCAATTTTAGCTGATTTGCCATGTGCTGGGTGAACACATCGTGAGGAAATTTTCATGTCTACGGAATTATATGATGCGGGGGTTTATGGCTAATCTCAATACTGTAAGTTAGTTAAGTATCATTATTTACGTTATAAAAAGTGGAACCTGACCTGCAGTTCACCGCAAAGTCCCGCTGGACTGTCGGGAACCACGTTCTTGATGAAGATGCCGAATATCGCTTTGTCATCGCCGTTCGCTGTGTTCTGGTGTGATATAATATCGACCTGATGAAAAGAAATAAGAAAATCGTTATATATTACACATGATACGAGTAAAGGTATTTTATTTAATATTAATACAGGGAAATATAAGTTGGACTGCAAATTTTTTTTTTCATATTTGTGGTGACTATATTATAATAGGGTGGTAAAAATTCAACTGATGGTAAGTGATTCTTGGGACCCATATTTATATTCGTTAAGGAATCATAAAGTATATGCGTCGTCTCTCCCGAGGAGGTAAGATGGATGTGTTAATAATAGTAGTAGGGCTACGTAGCAGTACGTAGTTTTTTTAGCTACAGAATAGATGGGTTAGGTCGGCCGGGGCAGGACCACATCCCCACAGAATATCAGTGTAAAATAGCAGCATAATGCTGCGATGTTTCGTCTGGTGAGTGCAGGGATCCGGAGACCTTTATTGCTGGTCACGAGGCGTTCCATTTCAGTTCTCAAGGGCGACAACGACAACGGCAACGCATCTGCATTATTATTCCTTGTGAAGGATGAATCTAGATGTCATGGGCCGCAGGAATCACTTGCCATCATGTGAACTGTGTGCTTTTTTACTCACAATGTAAAAAAAACTCCCTTCAATCACCTTGTTATACTGCTACTTTACGTTGGTATACTGTGAAGGCGTGATTTTTCCCCGATGGAGACGACCCATTCATGTTGCTTCTAGAAGCAAATTGTAGCATGATATACCACTCTGAGTCTACAAATAGAATGGGGTCTGTGCTACTATTTGAATGCCATGGAATTTAAGGAAATGGCAGTTGTTTTTGTTTTTAACGATTTTTAGCAATACGACAAAACCTTTATTTATTCTATAAAGTAATCCTATTAACATTACTAATATTCCGGTTAACCACTCCAATTAAGCTGAAAATGCTTGTGCGTGCCCGGCGATTGGTTCACAAAAATAGTCGAATGGCGGATTGGAACCTCACCCATTAGGCTATCGACGCTTCAAATTTTTAATAAGTATAGTATTTATAACTCTTTAGATACAGAACGAGATATGCATTTTTATTTTGCTGTTCCCCTCTGTATCGGTATTAAAGGATGACTGAGAAATATCAGTTATATATCTCAGATATTTCCAATTTAAATTATGACATATTTTATTTGCACCCAGCGTTCTTCTTTATTATAATTACTATATATTTTAATATCAATAGTCTTGCGACATGCATTCCGGAATGGTGGTACAGACTGTCAATAATAATAATAGTGATATTAATGTCGATAATTCTTACCCAGAAGCAACTGACCAGGCTTCTCAGCCCTCTCGGGTACCCTCGAGTCAGACGCTCTCGCGGAACAGCGTAGCGGGCCAAGCCCAGGCTCCTTCTCAGGAGCCCTTGTGCTGGTTACCCACTAATAGAGGTATCGATCACCTCTCAACCCGGTGAAACTATAAAAGCCCTTGGGCTAACGGCCCGAGAAATAAACAAAAGGTATGCGAATTGCGGTGTTCCTTTGCCAGGACATATAAGTGTATGCTTCCTTAGTATTACATATTATGAAGTAGATTTGAACAACACCTACAGTCATAGGTAAACTGATATCGACATAACCGAACTCCACGATGGGTTTTTACCTCTTTTAAAAATTATAGAACAAAATTGTTTAAAAAATGATATACCATGCTCATTCATCTTCCGTTTGTTATATGACGCATTGTGACGTAAGAACATAGTTTTGTTATCCCGAAGTGTATGCTTCGTTAGTATTACATATTTTGACGTGGATTTGAGCAATAACTACGGACATTGGCAAAGAACCCTCCTATCATAGCCGCTATTGTAAAGTGTAAATCGACTTAGACATAGTCAATGGAATTCCACGATGGGTGTATTTTTACCTCTTTAAAAATTTAAAGATGATTTTTTTTTAATTGTTTGCCTGATGAATCCTGCAGATCGCAGCTAAGGTCCCATCTTCAATTTCTTTCTCTTAAAACTAGTTTCTATGCCAACTCCTTCACTTTACAGGAAATTCGTTTGTTCAATGCTCTTCCTCAAACAGTTCGTGCCGCGAGAACTGTTGTGCTATTTAAAAAACTAGTGAAGGAACACTACTTATCTTTGTCCAATTGAATATATAATGAAATATTATGTTAGCTTTATTGTATGGTTTATTTATATATGTATATATATATATATATATATATATATATATATTATATGTTATGTTTACATTATATATGTTTTATTGTTTATGCATTTAAAAGTATGTGTTTGTAAATAAATACATTCCTGTATTTACTTTGATTTTTATGCTCAATTTTTTTAAGACCAGGCCTGCTTGCAAAGATTTTTATTGTAAAAATAAGCAGCGCTTTTGTACATGCTTTTCTTATCTTAGTTTCCTTGTATAAATGCTTTGTGTACATAAAAGTTAAATAAATTAATAAAAATTGATATACCAAGCTCATTTGTCATTCGTTTGTTCTGTGACGTAGTACCCAGATAGTCTAACTAGGCCACGCATCGCGTATAACAAAAGATCTTTTTTTGCTTGTACTGCGTTGATATATAAAAATAACTCCTCATTAATCTAATTGAAACATATTACACATTGCTCAGAAATCTAAATTAATCCGAAAATAACATTATCCCAGAGGATATGAAAATTGACTTTAAACTTTGGAACAAATTACGCCGAGTAATAAATCCGGGTAAGTTTAGGGATGAATTGTAGGGTAAAGTTATTGGCGAATATATATATATTAGGTCGGCGTCGGGATATTAAGCCTACTTATTTGTTTTAGTATTATCATCCAGTACCGCCGAACCAATAATATGGAATGAAATTTATAGCCTAACGTGACTAATTTTAATATCATTTACCAAATATCAATATTTTGACATGCTTCACCTATATGCATGCAAGTATATGTGTGATGGAATATTCTAATCAAGTTTTCACCCTCTTCCAGAAGCCTGAATAATTTTAAATTTTGTAGACGTATTATACCAATGACGATAAAGTTATTTCATTATGTACATGCGTGTATTTTAGTTTTATATAACTTTAATATTTAATTCATTTAGATATAACTATCATTTTGTTAACTAGGTTCTTATTATGAATGGAAATGTGGGGAAAGAAATTAAAGGAGTAGTCGTAGTATAGTGGTACTCGCAGAATATACTGATCTTTGTTAAAATAAATACGTTATAGAGTCACATTAAATACCACACGAGAGATATAAATTAACTTTAGCACAGAAAGAGATCGCATTAACGAAAAAGGCTTTACAGGTTGTTGGCAATCCATATGCCAACGTCACAGGTTCAACGACAACTTATGTATATGTAGGTATATGTATTAAATAAATGTTATGTAATTGTTATGTGCCATGTGCTATGCGCTCAAAATGGAGCTATGTGCTTAAACTAAGCCGCTAATATATGTTATATGCCATACCCTCAAGCTATGTACTATGTTCTTAGACTAACCCCTGTAAAATATATTATATGCTTTACGCTCAAGCCATGTACTATGTTCTTAGACTAACCCCTGTAAGATATGTTATATGCCATACGCTCAAGCTGTGTACTATGTTCTTAGACTAACTCCTGTAAGATATGTTATATGCCATACGCTCAAGCCATGTACTATGTTCTTAGACTAACCCCTGTAAGATATGTTATATGCCATACGCTCAAGACATGTACTATGTTCTTAGACTAACCCCTGTAAGATATGTTATATGTCATACGCTCAAGCCATGTACTATGTTCTTAGACTAACCCCTGTAAGATATGTTATATGTCATACGCTCAAGCCATGTACTATGTTCTTAGACTAACCCCTGTAAGATATGTTATATGCCATACGCTCAAGCCATGTACTATGTTCTTAGACTAACTCCTGTAAGATATGTTATATGCCATACGCTCAAGCTGTGTACTATGTTCTTAGACTAACTCCTGTAAGATATGTTATATGCCATACGCTCAAGCCATGTACTATGTTCTTAGACTAACCCCTGTAAGATATGTTATATGCCATACGCTCAAGCCATGTACTATGTTCTTAGACTAACTCCTGTAAGATATGTTATATATGCCATACGCTCAAGCCATGTACTATGTTCTAGACTAACCCCTGTAGATATGTTATATGCCATACGCTCAAGCCATGTACTATGTTCTTAGACTAACTCCTGTAAGATATGTTATATGCCATACGCTCAAGCTGTGTACTATGTTCTTAGACTAACTCCTGTAAGATATGTTATATGCCATACGCTCAAGCCATGTACTATGTTCTTAGACTAACCCCTGTAAGATATGTTATATGCCATACGCTCAAGCTGTGTACTATGTTCTTAGACTAACTCCTGTAAGATATGTTATATGCCATACGCCTGCCATGTACTATGTTCTTAGGACTAACTCCTGTAAGATATGTTATATGCCATACGCCCAAGCCATGTACTATGTTCTTAGACTAACTCCTGTAAGATATGTTATATGCCATACGCCTGCCATGTACTATGTTCTTAGACTAACCCCTGTAAGATATGTTATATGCCATACGCTCAAGCCATGTACTATGTTCTTAGACTAACCCCTGTAAGATATGTTATATGCCATACGCTCAAGCCATGTACTATGTTCTTAGACTAACCCCTGTAAGATATGTTATATGCCATACGCTCAAGCCATTTACTATGTTCTTAGACTAACTCCTGTAAGATATGTTATATATGCCATACGCCTGCCATGTACTATGTTCTTAGACTAACTCCTGTAAGATATGCGTTATATGCCATACGCCTGCCATGTACTATGTTCTAGACTAACCCCTGTAGATATGTTATATGCCATACGCCTGCTGTGTACTATGTTCTTAGGACTAACTCCTGTAAGATATGTTATATGCCATGCAGCTCAAGCTGTGTACTATGTTCTTAGACTAACTCCTGTAAGATATGTTATATGCCATAATGCTCAAGCCATGTACTATGTTCTTAGACTAACCCCTGTAAGATATGTTATATGCCATAATGCTCAAGCCATGTACTATGTTCTTAGACTAACCCCTGTAAGATATATTTATATGCCATACGCCCAAGCCATGTACTATGTTCTTAGACTAACTCCTGTAAGATATGTTATATGCCATACGCTCAAGCTGTGTACTATGTTCTTAGACTAACTCCTGTAAGATATGTTATATGCCATACGCTCAAGCCATGTACTATGTTCTTAGACTAACCCCTGTAAGATATGCGTTATATGCCATACGCCTGCTGTGTACTATGTTCTTAGACTAACCTGTAAGATATGTTATGCCATACGCTCAAGCTATGTACTATGCTCTTAGACTAACTCCTGTAAGATATGTTATATGCCATAATGCTCAAGCCATGTACTATGTTCTAGACTAACCCCTGTAAGATATGTTATGCCATACGCTCAAGCTGTGTACTATGTTCTTAGACTAACTCCTGTAAGATATGTTATATGCCATACGCTCAAGCCATGTACTATGTTCTTAGACTAACCCCTGTAAGATATGTTATATGCTTTACGCTATGACAGTCGTCCTCTTCCTCAAGTATGGAACATTGTCCAGTTAAATGCAAATGTATATGTAAAAGTATTTTTCATCAATTAAAGTATCACATCACATAACATAATTAATTTAATTATACGCCAGTTTGCATCACGTTATTATTCAGTCACACACATACGTTCAGTTTACAGTTACATACATTATATTCATATTTATTATTTAATAAAAAAATGCTGGCAACGCTTTTAACATTACTAACATCCCCACTTCCATTAAGTTTAAATACATGTGCTACGAAACGGTTTACGACAATAAGCGAATGGTGGATTCGAAACTGCTAGCTTAAATGTAGCAGACCGTACCCTATAATAATAATATAATCAACTAAAGTATATTACATCAAGAGTGTTTGCCTTCGTATCTCATACACAGGTATTTAGGTTTATTTAAAAAAAAAAGCTTTTACATAACACCAGTGTCAAATAATATTTAGCGATTGGTGATAACGTTGAGACAATGAAACCGGATCGGTGATCCGGCATTCCATCTTAATCACAGTATGTTTACAAGTGACAAAGCCACGTGAAAGCTAGGTTCTAGCTAGAAGTGTTATTAGCTGGAAATCATCTCATCAACTCTGTTATGGATGAGACTCCGGGATTCCAATTAGAAGTCAGGAGATGTTCCAACTTAGCCCTCAACCAACCTTGCCTAGATGGTAAGTTTTCATAGACCACTCACCTCCATAATCAATAAAGTGGTGGTAGAGCCAGATGCAGCATTAATTGGTTGGATAGATAGGAGACGGACCACGGCCAGCAAATACCAGTGTAAAATACCAGCAGAATGCTGCTGATACGTAGGGATAGGCGATTCAATTATTGGAAACGAAGCTTTTCATTCAAGTCCTCAAGGGTTGTCGCATGTATATCCTATTTTTTTTTCTCGGCATGGCTTTATCATTGTTACAAGTTTTCTTTTTTTTATTTTAACAGTGGTAAAGCTACCTTGCTTGTTGTTTTTAGCTGCAGAATGAACGGGTCAGCTCAACCGGGATATGGGCCACGCCCTTACAAAATATCAGCGTTAAATAGCAGCATAATGCCGCTTTGTTTTGTCTGGTGAGTGTAGAAATCCAGTGACCTTTATTTCTGGTGAAGAGGCATTCCATCTCAGTCCTGAAGGGCAACAACGCATCTGCATTATGATTCCTTGTCAAGGATGAATGTAGATGTCATGGGTCGCAGGAATCACTTGCCATCAGGTGCAATGTGTTCGTTTGTTACTGTCAATGTAATAATAAAAAAAAATGATCTTCTTTACGACTCGCACAATACTTGCTTCATGTGTTCATACCATGAAAGCTTCCTCCGATCTAATTGCATTGCATCGGAACAGGGAAGGGGTTGAAGAGTCTCTGTACTTGAGTTAATGATTAGGGCACTACAATATATCCTGCAAAGGTGATGATACCATCTGATCATAACCAGATGACATCGCAGCGGTAAAATGAACTAAGGCATTTAACATTCTATAAAGGTTACTCAACTTACCTTTCCACCGACAATGCTGACTCCCAACGGAGCTCCTGGGCTTCTCTTCAGTGTGACACACCGCAGCGGGCCCCAGCGCTGGGCACCGACTGTGTGGCGGTCTGGAGAGACGGTCACCGTCATTTTTGGATGTGTGACGTGACTGTTGGATAAGGAAAGAACATTAAATGGCCATAGATACAGAATCTCCGTGCGATGGGAAGACAACAATTATGGTTACATAAACAAATGTACTTTCAACAACAAAGGTTTATAAACTGGGAAGGACTGCGAATATCCCACTAAGATAGATAATTCTTAATGTTTGAGACACGCACTGTATTGAACCATATGAGATAACCAATTGAAATGTCATAAATCATTGCGTTGAGAATTTGAGTGCCTGGCCGCCAAGCACCAAAGGTATATATATATATATATATATATATATATATATATATATATATATATATATATATATATATATATATATATATACATATACCATCTTTTTTATATGCTTTAAGCATGAGAACCACAAACGAGCCCACAGGTCACCAGCTGATTATTGGTGATCGCAACCCATGACATCTACATTCGTCCTCAACAAAGATTGAAGATGCACTTGCGCACATGTTGTTAGTTTCTCGGATCCCTGACAAATCCTTCACGGAACGAAACGCATCCGGGTTGTGCTGCTAATGCATGCTGGTATTCTGTGAGAGCTTACTTGCCCGATACTGTATCGGAACCTATTACCATAGCAGCTGAAATCTAGCTACAGCTTAATTATAATACTGGATAGTATATTGAATATTAAGACTAGCCATGCCTCATCAATTCCGCATCATTGTCACCCTGGTAATATAAACAAAAATATAGACCAAAAAACATAAGGATCAAATCACATGGACAAAAAGGAACCTAATACAGCGTATTTACCTGGTCTTCTCGCGCGTCCGGTTCCGAAATCCCGAGAGACACCACCGCATGTCCACAGCTGGACAGTTATTGAAACGAGATGCATTCACAATTTGCATATACCTACCCGTATATTCCAAATGAAACTCAATTTGAAAACACTAACTTTATCCAATCTACTCGGCGAACCATCCTTGCGTGATGTACAGTCAAGGGCGAAATTGTTATGATTTTATTAATCGTTCAAATATGAAGATTTAAAATAAGTATAGGAAACATTATTTAATTACTTTAACTTATTACGTAGGTAAGTGATGAATGCGGCCTGTGTTAGCGTTGAGATATAATTTCTTATTACCTGTAGTTAGGTCTTTGGATCCCTAAACACAAATCCGCAACACAGCATTCTCCAGTCCAAAGTTGTGGTTAATGTCGTTAATAATAATAATGTCAATAATTTAGTTAATCCGTCAGAAGTAACTGACCGAACCAGTTCGAGGCGAGATTCGGCCCTCTCGGGCACCCTCGAGTCAGTTGCTTTAGCACCCTGGAACCCTTGTGCTGGTTATCCATTAATTAAGGTCTCGGCTAGGTGCCGTAGGCGCTCCGTCATCTTTCATCCCAGTGAAGCGGTAAAAGCCTTTGGGCTAACAGTGGATATCAGTGATAAAAATATAAAAAAATAGTATTCTATGAGGTCGTGGTTTTATACTGATCGAGCGAACCCATTCACGTTGTAGCTAAAAACAAGCTACAGTGTGACTCTACTACTTTTAACATATTTTTTTCTTGTCAAAATAAGGTTGTGATTTCTTATACTTAGGCCGATACTGCTCCACATTGAAAAAATTTAGTTTTACATATTATCGAGTGCATTACCTCCCATAGTCCATTACTCACCCATACTAAGTGCTGTAAAGTATTAGATACTTCGGGGTAAAAAACGTTTAAACGCGATAATAGTCGTAAAACTAGTTTTATTCAATATTCGGTTCGTTAATATGGTCTTGCATAATAATCTACATGAAAAGTGCGTTGCGGTAAAATCACTGAAAATTAGCGATGGGGTTAATCCCGCGACATTAGGCTGAGCGTGGCCATTTTATTTATACGACACGGGTATATCAATCTGTTGTAGCATCTTCGGCATAAATCTCTCTGTATCTCTATGTTGTGTCTCAAAATACACTTGTTTTGTTCTATTCTATTCTATAAGAGTCGTGCAAATTAATGACATCACCCGCGCATGTCCCTGGTTGCGTAGGACATGAAAAACGATGAAATTTAATACAATATAATAAAAATTCTACTAGCTATAACTTCATATACCCTTTATATCCCACTATATATTATATATAAACAACAAAATTGTATTTCACAAAGTGAGTTTATCTAAAGATGAATTTTTAGTAAGTCGTAAAAAGAGATAAATTTAATGGATTACTCAAGCACTTGTGTTCGCGATGGTACAGGATGCCTACTGTTCAATCACTTAGCACAACGCGACACGGACGATCGAACACACCTCTTAGTACATATGTAGCAATATATGACATCGTGTATGCTTAACGATGTAAAGGTTATTGAAATAAATTGTTCTATTAAAATGGAATGCTTTTTTTATTTTTAACCTTTATTCTACACTATGATGTTCTCTTGGTCACTTTCGATCACTGCGATATCTTCTGTTTGTTGCCAGATTTTTTTTTATTACACTGAGAGTAACAAACTAGCAAACAGTTCACGTGATGGCAAGTGATTCCTGACGCGTTGTCACTCTTGAGGATTGAGATGGAATTCTTTGTCATCAGTTATAAAGGTCTTCCGATCCCGGCACTTACCACACCGAACACAGAAGCATTATGCTGCTATTATAAATTTGTCAATTTTTTTTTATATAACATCTTTTTATCTTAAAAATGCATCGCGATCGACTTGTTGTTACAGGCGTAGTCTAAGTCTAAGGGGGAAGAAGGGGTATGAATCTCATACTATGTTTATACACCGTGTTTCAGTATACGGTGCATTCCAACGAAGTATGGGTAGATAGACCGATCTGTCTACCCTTAACTCGTTGATCACCGGATATAGAGTATTAAACATATATATTAAGTATATATAAAAACTGAAAAAAAAAAAAACTTATACGCTTCAAATAATATATGTTTATGAATACAAATAAATATTATGAGTATAAACATGTTAAGTTCATTTATTAAGATACTATCATAACTTGGCAATATGTAAGAACTTTGCTGGCGTAGCCATAGGCATAAGTTATAATTATAACACACATAGCCACGTGTAGGAGGAAATACACAGGGATTAATCAATCTGTCATTATGTCATTAAAGAATTATAAGCTACTCCCGGCCCTGCTAAATATGTGGTTTGAGTAACAACTCTTAATGTAATAAACGTTAAGAGTTGTTACTCTTTGCAAAAATTTCACATGATTGTAAATTATTCCTGCTGCCCATGATATCTACATACATCCTTGACAAGAAATCGTAATATAGATACGTTGACGCTCTTGAGGACTGAGATGGAATGCCTCTTCACCGGTGATAAAGTTCTCCGGGCCCTACACTCACCAGACGAACACACGCTGCTATTCTGTGAGGGCGTGGTCCTACCCCACCGTCATTCATGCACAAGCCAACCCATTCAGTCTGCCGTATTATTATTAAATATGTAGAAATGTGTTCATTGTGTTAATTATCTAAAGTATCACCGTGTTATATTCAGAAAGAAACTTATAGAACTACATTTATGCTCATTATTGTAATTGATAGTGAAAATATAGTCAAAAAACCTGACCGCACCATGCGGTTAGGTCCCCGCACGCGCAAGCGTGCATAAACTAATAAAACATCGTGCTCGCATTAAAAGTCGAGCACAGTCTTAAACCTAGCGGCCTACAATAGGCTACTAATACCGATCAAATCCCCTTTCCGAAAATGATCCGAGCCGAGGTCTCGCACCTCCTTAAGAGGGGCCGTCGGATCATAACAGCCCCCCCCTGTCGGCGTTGACGTTCCTCGTCTTCAGGGGTAAAAGTGTAGCGGAGTGCAGCCGGCCGATACCGTGCTAGCAGCACCACTACACTCCCTACTCGCGAGCAGAGGGCCCGCGAGTCTAAACCGGTGAAGCTGTAGGGGCCGCAAGGCCAACAGCATTACTCAAAAGTCGAAAAAAAAAATAGTCGACACCAGTTGTCGACCAGGTACAGCAAAGAATAGTTTCTTAGAATAAATACAACTAATAAAATACAAGAGACAAACTCCGAATCCTCTACAATAGTGCATATAAAAGCAATGTAATGTATATGTCTTTGACATGCAATCAATAATAAGCTTCAGCCTTCATTCCCCCATCATTATTTTATAATTAAACATAATTAAATATGGATGCATCATTGTTTCATTATAACTAGCTATATTAATTAATTAAGGCACGTAATTGCAATAATGCCATTTTATTGTGCAAATAAAGGAATAATCACAACGTTATGTTTATACATATATATAATTTATGAACCGAACGACATAAATAAAAGGGACGAATATATATTTGTCGTGTCGACCTGTTGAACCGAACCTGCCAAAAGCCACAGTGCTAGCTTGCAGCTGAAGTATGAATGAGAAAGACTACCTCTATCGGGGAAGGACAACTTTCTCATTGAATACCAACTGAAATGGAACTGCTGTGTTTTGTGTGGTAGGGTACAGGGATAATGAATCTAATTACTCATAATATATATCGCGACAACAATACGGAACAACAAAACTGTATCGACTGAAATTTGTCAACGATTTACTTATGAAGCGTCAAAATACATATTGATCTATTTGACTGGGTAACCCCTATGTCTTGCAAGACTAACAGTGTAAAATATCAGTTTCAAGTTACTGTTTTTCAAAGTGCAAGTAAAGAAATTCGAAGAATGCAGATCTGTATCTTCTAAGACTTTAGATCTGTATCTTACAAGACTCCACATCTGTATCATCTAAGACTCCAGATTTATATCTTCTAAGACTCCAGATCTGTATCTTCTAACACCCCAGATCTGTATCTTCTAAGACTTCAGATCTGTATCTTCTTAGATTCCTGATCTGTATCTTCTAAGACTTCAGATCTGTATCTTCTAAGATTCCTGATCTGTATCTTCTAAGACTCCAGATCTGTATCTTCCAAGACTACAGCTCTATCTGTATCTTCTTTACCGTGGTTGGATAATAGTGTTTGTGTATATCTCTATATAAAAAAAATTGGATATCGGTCGACTGGATTTATTGAAAGACGAGCGCTGAACATAAGGGCGTTAAATCGATTAGTGTTATATTTGTTTATTTCTATATGAGTGTGTATACAAATACATAAAATTTACGAATGCAATTGGCCGACCTTGGCAACATCGGGTTTTTTTTCTTTCTTTTTTTTTATTTCTTTTTTATGCGCTAGATATATTATGACGCAGTTCGAGCTGAGTGGCACCCACATATTATCCTTCCGCACTCCGATGTGATACATGTGAAATAAGGCGGAGGGTACAAACACAGTGTCAGCGTTACGGGGCATACACACAACACTCCCAGCATAAAAACTAATATTAATTTTTTTATTACTTTGAGAGTAACAAACGAGCACACAGTTCACCTGACGGTGAGTGATTCCTGCGGTCCGACATCTACATTCATCCTTGACAAGGAATCATAATGTACATATGTTGTCACCCTTGAGGACTGAGATGGAATGCCGCGTTACCAGCAATAAAGGTCTCCGGATGCCAGGCGAAACCCGGCAGCATTATGCTGTTATTTCACGCTGGTATTCTATGAGGGCGTGGTCCTACCCCAGTCTAGTTGACCCATTCATTTTAGCAGCAGTTAATAACAAACTGCAGTTATCTCTACTACTGTTAAAATACAAATATTGTTCCAAAGCAATTGAAACCTGGACCGGTTACATAGCTAAATCCTCTATGCATTACGTCACGAGTATAACTGACTGGTTAGGGCTTCAGTAAACGTATTAAAAAGCATATAAAACGCTTCGTCGACTCAATCAGTTAAAGCGCTCATTCGAACGGAAAATCTGCACCAGTCCGTTGCTTCGATTGCACTAATTTAATCTTTAAACTCTACCTCTCCGGTTCATCTTTCATTCATATTAATACATTTCGAATAATGACGACTGACCGACTACTATATCTTTTGGTTATTACCAAATAACATCAATTACTCAGAATATTTTTAGGGTCGTAAACATTCACGGAGACATAGAGGCATCAGATGTAGAGTACGTACATTTATTTATATGTTATGGGGATATTTATCCTATCTCCGCCTGGTTGGTCAATAAAATAAATAAATATATAAAATACAACATAACGACACCAAACGGTCGAGGGTTAGGGCGAAAGGGAAAGAAACCTGCGGACTATACGAGTGGTGTCGAGGAGCACCGCCTTCTGCATTTGAGCCCGGAGGTGTCCGTCTCTTAGTTCCGACTGCCTCAAGTGATTCGAGAGGCTGGTTGGGATTAACCCGTATGCAGATACGATTATTGGAATATTTTTTTATTTTTAATATTACTATTTTTTGACATGTTAAATATACAAAAACTTTATCTTGTCAGCTTTCGTATTATAATTTTTTTTTTGTATGAATAGTTTTTTTTTTTATAGTTAATGAAATGCGGAGCGCCACTTCTCTTGTGTAGGTTTCACGGGATTATAGATCAGGGCTGTGACCCCAAGTCAGAGAACCTTTTCTTTATATGTCGCACAGGAGATTTAATTTATAAATCATTATTATTATTATTATATTTACAAATATTTTATTTTACAATTTTTTTTTTATTGTTCTGGTATGCTGTGACAGCGTGGTCCTTTCACGGTTGAGTTGACCCATTCATTCTGCAGGTACAAACAAACAGCATCGTAGCTGTACCACTGTTATTACCCAATAACATCAGGGTAAGTAATAAAAGATATTTTAAGAGTTTCGCCGGCAGCGCATCTGCGTCTCCTCTGGCGTTGCGGATGTCCATGGGCGGCGGTGTTCACTTACCATCAGATGAGGTGCTTGCCAGCTATTCTATAAAAAAAAGATTAGTTCTTGTCTACTTACTTTAAACATCTATAGTTGAATAATGCATTCTATATGGAATTCATTGGCAGCCGCTGTTATTGTCCCGTATATATGTTTTAACGTGTGTTACATTATTTATATGCATTATTATATTTGCTATTTGGAGTAATAGTTTTTCTTTTTTAATTAATTACTTTATTGCTAAACCTATCACAATATCTCACCACACTTCGGGTTGAGTGGTAGAGAATACTTTTGGCATTAAGTCCGCCCTTTGCGAACCTTCAGTTTTGTTTAGGTTAAAAACGAGTAAATATATCTCCTACAAGGAATCTATATCCAGAATTACAAAGCATAGGCACGTTGAAGATTCAGCAAGATTAGATTGAACTGGAAGGAAGGGGCTGACCATGCCATCACAGCTGTGTTTCGTCTGGTGAGTGTAGGGATTCGGAGACCCAATAACAGGTAACGAGGGATTACATCTGTCTTCAATGAGAATGACGAACGTCTTGAAGCGTAACCAAACGGAAGACCAGTGCTGGCTGTTTATAATCAGCGTATGCTGAGTTGGGACAGATTCTGACAACTAAATTTTTTTTTTTAATTTTTTATTTGTTTTAAACGATTATTAGCAATGCTATTAATATTACTAATATCCCGATTAACCACTCCAACTAAGCTGAAAATGTTTGTGCGTGTAAGGAGATTGGTTCACGACAATAGTGGAATAGTGGATTCGAACCTACGACCTTAAGTTTCGCAGACCGTACCCTAAACCATGAGGCTATTGACGCTTAATCGTCTAATTGTACGCAATAATGTTGTTTTTTTTCCTTCTGCTATTTGTTACGAGACGTTTGCTTAGAGACGTTTTTAACTGCTTTTCTTTCGAAACTAATTCTTTCTTTTTGATTGTGGATAGATTTAGATATCATGGGTTCACAGTGACTTATCATCAGGTGAACTGTGTCCTCGTTTCTCAATACTAATATATAAAAAAAAACTCATTACTGCTGTTTTCATCTGGTCAGTAAAAGAAACTGAAGACATTACTGGTTATGAGGTTCCATGGTCAGTCCTGTTATCGAGTATATTGGTATTATCGGACGAGGGATGCTCAGCGACATCCTGGATATTTTTTAGAAACTGTTGACGAAATCGTTAATGATAAAAACATATTTACGTTTACGCTTATATCCTCTTAAGGGCTAGGTAGAGTATCAGTAACTTATAAACTTTTTTTTTGTGTATGTATGTATATTGCTGTTGGTCCAGAGACCTCTACAGCTTTATCTAATTAGACTCGCGAGCGGGAGGCCCGCTGAGTAAGGAGACAACGATAATGCTGCGAAGCTAACGCGGTGACCGCTACTGCACCACCGCTGGACTCCAACCCTTGTGGACGAAGAACGTCGACGACAACAGAGGGGGGTGATAATACGATCATAAGGAGGTACGAGGCCTCGACTCGGATCGCTACCTAAAGGGAAACTTATAAACGAAACCTGTAAAGATTTTTGACATCTTCGAAATAATTACTAAAAATTACACGTAGTTGCTTGTCTCTTCTCAACCATATTGATGCTTAAAAATTTCATAAAATAACAAATCAGTATGTTATCTTAACAAATTTAAGTCTCAGTTACATCTACTAGCGACTAGGGAATATATTTTTAATAGAATAAATGTGACAGACAAGCACAATTGACCTGATGGTAAGTAATCTAAACACGACCATCCTAAACAAGGAAACAAAGGTGAATTGTCACCACGAGCTGGAAGACGCACTGTCTTGATAACAATAAGTGGTTGTTATCTGTAGCGCTATAAAGTTGATGTACACGCAAGCACAAGTAATTAAATTATTCTACATTTTTTTATTACAGTTCAAGCTTTAGAAATATTTCTAGGTATATGTATATGTAAAAATTATATTATATAACTGAACAAAAATAAAAGTCTTCTCTATACTAATTGGGAAAAACACGAAGGAACAAACACAAAGATAAAGCCCGCAATGCACAACGCATGCGAACCATACTCGTATATAATCCATGATCGTTGTTACAACTTGACCGTAAAATGCTTTTCAAGGACTTGGATTATGACGTCGAATTAAAAAAAAAGATTTAGATTTTTTTCTTAACAAATAAAATTCTCTCAAAATTAATAAAAACTTAAGGTCGTAATACATCACAAACTTACCGATACAAATAAATTAATGGACAACACTACACATCTTTTCCAACGTATAGTCCCAAATATATTCCTTCACACAAAAAATTGGTACTTGTGAAAACTGTACAAAAATAACCGATAAACGTGGACCGAGTGCGACCTGTCAATCGGTAATGGAACATTCAGGTCGCCTAACCATAACTCAATTACCGGCATTAGCAATTTTCTTATAGAGATGGGCAACTTTGGAACGGATTTATCGATATCATTATTTCTGAAAAAGGTTTTATTAATAGTAACCAATGTTTAATGGAGAGTGTATTTTTTTATCACGAATAGTGAACTAGTATTGTCACATGGGTAATCTATAATAGTAATAATAATAATTATGCAATGGTTTTTCTTGAATAGCATGATATATAATGATAAAGTATTACATAAAAAAATATAAAATGTCAGATATGTATCATTTAAAGTCATTACAATATCATTCGTCAATTACAAACACAATGATCATTGTCAAAAACGTAATCATTTTATAAAAAAAAACTTTTTTTTGCTATTATCAATCAAAAATTTAATAAATGTCAAAAGAAATATATGCAATTTGTTACCACTAATATTTATAGATGTTTGAACGTTCGCAGTGTGTTGCATTTCTTTTGTAAGGGGAAGTATTTAAGAGAAGTTATTCATAGCCTAAGTTATATATATAGTTCCTAAGAACTCGTAAACAGTGTATTTTTTTTACAATAACCAAGTTTTTAGCGAAATAATTAATTTATGCAGTGGTAAGTCTTTAAGTTTTGTTAAGTATTACAAGTTAAATATATCTAACAGCCTCATGGCATATTAGCCTATGTAGCTACTGTACCGCTTGTACAGGTTTCGATTCCCAGCCGAGTATTATTTATATTAATGAATCATAAATTGGTGGTTTTTAGATCTGTTATATGTATCTAGTATGTCCCGTAATCCTAATACCGCATATATACGTCCTCCTATATAATTCAATATATTGGATGAGGGATTGAATTGACTAATCTTCTGTCTTTGAGAATGCCGAAGATATCGACATCCTGCACGGTTGAAGTAATAGCTCCGAAGATATCCGATATCCTTTTGAGTTTGAATTGATCAAAAAACTTCGTATATTATCGATAAGGTCAATAATGTATAGTCACAACACTACGTTAAACTGCTTAATCCTGCATACGTTTGAATGTGAACTTATGAATTGTACTGTTATTCATATGCAGCTGCTAGACAGGCTTATTCACTTACCGGCTTCGGTTCAGACATTGTAAGGCTTTCAACTTGAATTTCAAGAAGCTATAATGAAATGGTAATTAAGATAAATAGAGTTACGTACATAATGATATATTTGTTTATTACATTGCGCGTAACAAACGAGCACATATGTATGGAATGCCTCGTCACCAGTAATAAAGTTCTCCGGACCCCTACACTCCACCAGACGTAACACATAATACGAATAAAACATAAATATTTCTACATGGGTACGAGTTGGCAATCACAAATCGGATAAACCGTCACATAAAGTTATTTTGTAATAGGAAAAACGTTACAGACTTTATATCTCCCACTGCAGTGTAGATAAATAGAATATAGAACAAGTATATTGAATAAATATATATAATTGGAAAAACCATCATTGGCTTGAATGTCAACAATTTCAGACATAACCAATCAGTTATAACTAAAAAAAAAACAATTAATCCAACGGGACATGTAACCTAGGTCATGCTACGAAACGTAACCACAAAACCACGGTCGTAATATAACGTGCGTGATATATTAAACTATTCCCAGAGTGCCACTAACTGGAGAGTAGTAAATTGTGACGTTAATAATAATATAGTAAATGCATTGCTTGTGAGGTGCTTTAAATAAATAGGATCTCTTTTTTTATATAGAATAGGTGGCAAACGAGCAGGCAGTTCACCTAATGGTAATGCCCATGGACATCGGCAACACTAAAATCTTAATTAATTTCTGTATTTTAGTAAAGTAAAGTAACACCCTATACATATAAATCTCACTGCTATGGGTCTTCTCTGTATAGAGGGTGTTAGAGTAGTCCAACAGGCGGTTCCACTGCGGATTGGCGGACTTAACACGTCAGTTTTTTATATTTATACTCAGACATTTTAATTGTAAGTGATTCCTGTGGCCTATGAAATCTACATTCTTCCTTGACATGGAATCATAATGCGTTGTCACCCTTGGTGCTGAAATGGAATCCCTCGGCACCAGTTATAAACGTCTACGGATACCTGTACTCACCAGACGAAATACAGAAGCGTTATGTTCCCATTTTACACTGGTTACTGTCCGGTCGAGCTGAGCCATTAATTTTGCATCTAGAATCAAACTGCAGCGTAGCTCTACCACTTAATGTGAATCAAAAACGAGCGTTTGGAATGAATAGACATTAACATTTTTATATAGAAAGTTAAATAGAAATATTTAATGTACGTTTTTTACTTTTCAATTATATTAGTAGGATATTTACATAATAACAACGTAAACTAATTAGCAGCATAATGCTATTATATTTAGTCTTGTGAGTTCAGAAGAGAAGGCATTCAGTGACCCTAATTACTGGTGACGAGTCCATACTTAGTCCTCGGAGGTCGTAGGGCTGCATTACGATTCCTTATCGAGGAGAACTGTGTGCTCATTTGTGCACACTCGAGACAATAAAAAATAATAGCATGAATCAGTACCGCTAAATTTACTCCACGCTCGCACTCCAATTGCTATTTCATTATTCATACATTCAAATAAGAAATCTGAATGCGTTTTCAGTACTGAGTGAGAACTAAAATAAAATGAAGTGCCTCGTGATAAATACAGATGCAATCAATTTTAATGAGAAACAAACACACTTTTACAGAACACCTGTAAAATAACAGAGGCTGCTGCGTCTGGAATGGAGAAAGAAATTACGGCTCCGTTTACTTATAACGTAGCTGTCTATCTTAGTCTTCAAGGGTGAGAGTGCAACTGAATTTCAATTCCTCCCCTAGGTCGTATATAAGTATCATTAGTATAAATATTAACAATCATTCCCTCACTCCCAATTTGTAAAAAAATCTATATTAAATGCGTGTAAAGGAAAACAAGATAAAACATTTCTAAAAAAAAACTAAATAAACGTAACTGAAGACCACGGTAAAAGCTGGAAGTATATAAGACTATTAAACTTCCGTTTCCTTAAAACATAATGCCATAATGGTTACTATAATCAAAATGCAAATATTTGCCTTCGACTTAAAAATCTTACAATCAGAGTATGCTGACATTGGTTATCGCTGACACCTAAAATATCGTATACTTATTTTTATTTTCAATTGGATATTTTAGCAATTTATTAACTTTGTTTCGGTTAATACGAATATTTATAAAAATATCCAAAAGTAACTTAGTGAAGTGTAGTAGCAAATAAACTATAATAATTTAAATATCATCAAATATTATGAAATTGTAATAACATATTCTAGTTTATTACAGGGTTATAGGTTCTAGGGATTTATGTACTTATTGCTTCTACTCGAAATAATTATATAAAATAAAGTGATAATTTGTGTAGCCACTTCAAGTGTTATGTATTACTGTGATGGAGTTTACTCAAGTAAAAGCAATTGCAAGCGTAATAAATCAATAATAGATTATCAAACCGACAACATAATGCATTTATTTGAAGATATCTTTATCACGCTGAGCAGGCGTATTAGTGAGCGTAATACCGGTGTTTATATGTCATGATAATTCTCCACATCATTGCCCAACAGATAGCCAAATTTGAGTTCAGCAATTTTTAAACAACAGCAACACAAGTGGAACGTCAGAGCTTAGACAGTTTGCTAGCAAAGGTATTACCATCAGTTGGCATTTATAAAATGTCGCTAAATTCCCCTTTATACACCAAAGTTTGTTCGTAATAAGTCACTCACAGTTACATAATCCGGTTCTCTTCCAATGATCCTATGAGCCGGATATATTTACATTCAGTTAATCAATCGCTTCCGCAGTGCCATTCACTAATTCTCTTCTCCCCATTACCTATTGTACACGACCGTTGATACTTATATAGCTCAATACCAACTCAATATTAAGCCCTGATATATAATCAGTTGTATACTATAACCGAGAAACATTTACAAAAACAATACGTCATGATAAAAAAAACTAAGATACAAATAAGTTTTAAAGTTCACAATGGATTAAATTAGTTAAAAAAAAAAAAATTAATAGAACTACGATAATATAAATAATATTTGTTTTAGGTACCTGACTGCCAAGTGGGGTTAAGTTTTTTACACATATTATCTATTAATGGGTGATTTTTTTTCTCCAGCATCAAACAACCGAGTGGATTTGAATGATTGAAGTACTTTTAGTTTTTTTTTTGCAGCAATCCCTGTGACATGGGATAGGTAACGTCAGAAAAATAAATATAGCAGTCGTGAGAATCTATTTCGTCAATGAGAAAAAAACATAGTTTTAAAGTAGTATATGGGTATCATATTACAATCATTCTTACTACAATTTGCTTTTATTACAATTAGCTTTAAGGTTTTTGTTTACGTCTACACACAAACACACAGTTCACCTAGTGCTACGTGCTACATGAGTCACGGTCTACACCCACCCATGAGTAATCGATATAGCAATAGTTTTAAGACCGCGTAGAGCCCGAGGAACTATATTATTAATATTTTGTTTTCTTTTTATTACATTGAGAGTAACAAACGAGCTCACAGTTCACCTGATGTTAAGTGATTCCTGCGCCCATGACATCTATGCACATGATTCCTTGACAGGGAATCATAATGCAAATGCATTGTCACTCTTGAGGACTGAGATGGAATGCCTCATAACCAGTAATAAACGTCTACGGATCCCTGCACTCACCAGACGAAACACAGAAGCGTTATGCTCCTATTTTACACTGGTGTACTGTCCGGTCGAGCTGAGCCATTAATATTGCAGCTAGAAACAAACTGCAGCGTAGCTCTAACACTTAATGTGAATCAAAAACGAGCGCTTAGATTTGGTACACGATAACATTTTTATATAGAAAGTTTTTATACACACAGTTCACCTGACGGTGAGTGATTCCTGCGGTCCGACATCTACATTCATCCTTGACAAGGAATCATAATGTACATATGTTGTCACCCTTGAGGACTGAGATGGAATGCCGCGTTACCAGCAATAAAGGTCTCCGGATGCCAGGCGAAACCCGGCAGCATTATGCTGTTATTTCACGCTGGTATTCTATGAGGGCGTGGTCCTACCCCAGTCTAGTTGACCCATTCATTTTAGCAGCAGTTAATAACAAACTGCAGTTATCTCTACTACTGTTAACAAATATTGTTCCAAAGCAATTGAAACCTGGACCGGTTACATAGCTAAATCCTCTATGCATTACGTCACGAGTATAACTGACTGGTTAGGGCTTCAGTAAACGTATTAAAAAGCATATAAAACGCTTCGTCGACTCAATCAGTTAAAGCGCTCATTCGAACGGAAAATCTGCACCAGTCCGTTGCTTCGATTGCACTAATTTAATCTTTAAACTCTACCTCTCCGGTTCATCTTTCATTCATATTAATACATTTCGAATAATGACGACTGACCGACTACTATATCTTTTGGTTATTACCAAATAACATCAATTACTCAGAATATTTTTAGGGTCGTAAACATTCACGGAGACATAGAGGCATCAGATGTAGAGTACGTACAATGAGATCTGAATTATTTTTTCATTTATTTATATGTTATGGGGATATTTTTCCTATCTCCGCCTGGTTGGTCAATAAAATAAATAAATATATAAAATACAACATAACGACACCAAACGGTCGAGGGTTAGGGCGAAAGGGAAAGAAACCTGCGGACTATACGAGTGGTGTCGAGGAGCACCGCCTTCTGCATTTGAGCCCGGAGGTGTCCGTCTCTTAGTTCCGACTGCCTCAAGTGATTCGAGAGGCTGGTTGGGATTAACCCGTATGCAGATACGATTATTGGAATATTTTTTTATTTTTAATATTACTATTTTTTGACATGTTAAATATACAAAAACTTTATCTTGTCAGCTTTCGTATTATAATTGTTTTTTTGTATGAATAGTTTTTTTTTTATAGTTAATGAAATGCGGAGCGCCACTTCTCTTGTGTAGGTTTCACGGGATTATAGATCAGGGCTGTGACCCCAAGTCAGAGAACCTTTTCTTTATATGTCGCACAGTAGATTTCATTTATAAATCATTATTATTATTATTATATTTACAAATTTTTATTGTTCTGGTATGCTGTGACAGCGTGGTCCTTTCACGGTTGAGTTGACCCATTCATTCTGCAGGTAGAAACAAACAGCATCGTAGCTGTACCACTGTTATTACCCAATAACATCAGGGTAAGTAATAAAAGATATTTTAAGAGTTTCGCCGGCAGCGCATCTGCGTCTCCTCTGGCGTTGCGGATGTCCATGGGCGGCGGTGTTCACTTACCATCAGATGAGGTGCTTGCCAGCTATTCTATAAAAAAAAGATTAGTTCTTGTCTACTTACTTTAAACATCTATAGTTGAATAATGCATTCTATATGGAATTCATTGGCAGCCGCTGTTATTGTCCCGTATATATGTTTTAACGTGTGTTACATTATTTATATGCATTATTATATTTGCTATTTGGAGTAATAGTTTTTCTTTTTTAATTAATTACTTTATTGCTAAACCTATCACAATATCTCACCACACTTCGGGTTGAGTGGTAGATAATACTTTTGGCATTAAGTCCGCCCTTTGCGAACCTTCAGTTTTGTTTAGGTTAATAACGAGTAAATATATCTCCTACAAGGAATCTATATCCAGAATTCCAAAGTATAGGCACGTTGAAGATTCAGCAAGATTAGATTGAGCTGGAAGGAAGGGGCTGACCATGCCATCACAGCTGTGTTTCGTCTGGTGAGTGTAGGGATTCGGAGACCCAATAACAGGTAACGAGGGATTACATCTGTCTTCAATGAGAATGACGAACGTCTTGAAGCGTAACCAAACGGAAGACCAGTGCTGGCTGTTTATAATCAGCGTATGCTGAGTTGGGACAGATTCTGACAACTAAATTTTTTTTTTAATTTTTTTTTATTTTAAACGATTATTAGCAATGCTATTAATATTACTAATATCCCGATTAACCACTCCAACTAAGCTGAAAATGTTTGTGCGTGTAAGGAGATTGGTTCACGACAATAGTGGAATAGTGGATTCGAACCTACGACCTTAAGTTTCGCAGACCGTACCCTAAACCATGAGGCTATTGACGCTTAATCGTCTAATTGTACGCAATAATGTTGTTTTTTTTCCTTCTGCTATTTGTTACGAGACGTTTGCTTAGAGACGTTTTTAACTGCTTTTCTTTCGAAACTAATTCTTTCTTTTTGATTGTGGATAGATTTAGATATCATGGGTTCACAGTTACTTATCATCAGGTGAACTGTGTCCTCGTTTCTCAATACTAATATATAAAAAAAAACTCATTACTGCTGTTTTCATCTGGTGAGTAAAAGAAACTGAAGACATTACTGGTTATGAGGTTCCATGGTCAGTCCTGTTATCGAGTATATTGGTATTATCGGACGAGGGATGCTCAGCGACATCCTGGATATTTTTTAGAAACTGTTGACGAAATCGTTTATGATAAAAACATATTTACGTTTACGCTTATATCCTCTTAAGGGCTAGGTAGAGTATCAGTAACTTATAAACTTTTTTTTTGTGTATGTATGTATATTGCTGTTGGTCCAGAGACCTCTACAGCTTTATCTAATTAGACTCGCGAGCGGGAGGACCGCTGAGAAAGGAGACAACGATAATGCTGCGAAGCTAACGCGGTGACTGCTACTGCACCACCGCTGGACTCCAACCCTTGTGGACGAAGAACGTCGACGACAACAGAGGGGGGTGATAATACGATCATATGGAGGTACGAGGCCTCGACTCGGATCGCTACCTAAAGGGAAACTTATAAACGAAACCTGTAAAGATTTTTGACATCTTCGAAATAATTACTAAAAATTACACGTAGTTGCTTGTCTCTTCTCAACCATATTGATGCTTAAAAATTTCATAAGATAACAAATCAGTATGTTATGTTAACAAATTTAAGTCTCAGTTACATCTACTAGCGACTAGGGAATATATTTTTAATAGAATAAATGTGACAGACAAGCACAATTGACCTGATGGTAAGTAATCTAAACACGACCATCCTAAACAAGGAAACAAAGGTGAATTGTCACCACGAGCTGGAAGACGCACTGTCTTGATAACAATAAGTGGTTGTTATCTGTAGGGCTATAAAGTTGGTGTACACGCAAGCACAAGTAATTAAATTATTCTACATTTTTTTATTACAGTTCAAGCTTTAGAAATATTTCTAGGTATATGTATATGTAAAAATTATATTATATAACTGAACAAAAATAAAAGTCTTCTCTATACTAATTGGGAAAAACACGAAGGAACAAACACAAAGATAGAGCCCGCAATGCACAACGCATGCGAAACCTTACTCGTATACAATCCATGATCGTTGTTACAACTTGACCGTAAAATGCTTTTCAAGGACTTGGATTATGACGTCGAATTAAAAAAAAAGATTTAGATTTTTTTCTTAACAAATAAAATTCTCTCAAAATTAATAAAAACTTAAGGTCGTAATACATCACAAACTTACCGATACAAATAAATTAATGGACAACACTACACATCTTTTCCAACGTATAGTCCCAAATATATTCCTTCACACAAAATTGGTACTTGTGAAAACTGTACAAAAATAACCGATAAACGTGGACCGAGTGCGACCTGTCAATCGGTAATGGAACATTCAGGTCGCCTAACCATAACTCAATTACCGGCATTAGCAATTTTCTTATAGAGATGGGCAACTTTGGAACGGATTTATCGATATCATTATTTCTGAAGAAGGTTTTATTAATAGTAACCAATGTTTAATGGAGTGTGTATTTTTTATCACGAATAGTGAACTAGTGACAATAACATGGGTAATCTATAATAGTAATAATAATAATACTGCAATGGTTTCTCTTGAATAGCATGATATATGATGATAAAGTATTACATAAAAAAATATAAAATGTCAGATATGTATAATTTAAAGTCATTACAATATCATTCGTCAATTACAAACACAATGATCATTGTCAAAAACGTAATAATTTTATAAAAAAAAAACTTTTTTTTGCTATTATCAATCAAAAATTTAATAAATGTCAAAAGAAATATATGCAATTTGTTACCACTAATATTTATAGATGTTTGAACGTTCGCAGTGTGTTGCATTTCTTTTGTAAGGGGAAGTATTTAAGAGAAGTTATTCATAGCCTAAGTTATATATATAGTTCCTAAGAACTCGTAAACAGTGTATTTTTTTTTACAATAAACAAGTTTTTAGCGAAATAATTAATTTATGCAGTGGTAAGTCTTTAAGTTTTGTTAAGTATTACAAATCAAATATATCTAACAGCCTCATGGCATATTAGGCTATGTAGCTACTGTACCGCTTGTACAGGTTTCGATTCCCAGCCGAGTATTATTTATATTAATGAATCATAAATTGGTGGTTTTTAGATCTGTTATATGTATCTAGTATGTCCCGTAATCCTAATACCGCATATATACGTCCTCCTATATAATTCAATATATTGGATGAGGGATTGAATTGACTAATCTTCTGTCTTTGAGAATGCCGAAGACGACGACATCCTGCACGGTTGAAGTAATAGCTCCGAAGATATCCGATATCCTTTTGAGTTTGAATTGATCAAAAAACTTCGTATATTATCGATAAGGTCAATAATGTATAGTCACAACACTACGTTAAACTGCTTAATCCTGCATACGTTTGAATGTGAACTTATGAATTGTACTGTTATTCATATGCAGCTGCTAGACAGGCTTATTCACTTACCGGCTTCGGTTCAGACATTGTAAGGCTTTCAACTTGAATTTCAAGAAGCTATAATGAAATGGTAATTAAGATAAATAGAGTTACGTACATAATGATATATTTGTTTATTACATTGCGCGTAACAAACGAGCACATATGTATGGAATGCCTCGTCACCAGTAATAAAGTACTCCGGACCCCTACACTCCACCAGACGTAACACATAATACGAATGAAACATAAATATTTCTACATGGGTACGAGTTGGCAATCACAAATCGGATAAACCGTCACATAAAGTTATTTTGTAATAGGAAAAACGTTACAGACTTTATATCTCCCACTGCAGTCTAGATAAATAGAATATAGAACAAGTATATTGAATAAATATATATAATTGGAAAAACCATCATTGGCTTGAATGTCAACAATTTCAGACATAACCAATCAGTTATAACTAAAAAAAAAACAATTAATCTAACGGGACATGTAACCTAGGTCATGCTACGAAACGTAACCACAAAACCACGGTCGTAATATAACGTGCGTGATATATTAAACTATTCCCAGAGTGCCACTAACTGGAGAGTAGTAAATTGTGACGTTAATAATAATATAGTAAATGCATTGCTTGTGAGGTGCTTTAAATAAATAGGATCTCTTTTTTTATATAGAATAGGTGGCAAACGAGCAGGCAGTTCACCTAATGGTAATGCCCATGGACATCGGCAACACTAAAATCTTAATTAATTTCTGTATTTTAGTAAAGTAAAGTAACACCCTATACATATAAATCTCACTGCTATGGGCCTTCTCTGTATAGAGGGTGTTAGAGTAGTCCAACAGGCGGTTCCACTGCGGATTGGCGGACTTAACACGTCAGTTTTTTATATTTATACTCAGACATTTTTATTGTAAGTGATTCATGTGGCCTATGAAATCTACATTCTTCCTTGACATGAAATCATAATGCGTTGTCACCCTTGGTGCTGAAATGGAATCCCTCGGCACCAGTTATAAACGTCTACGGATACTTGCACTCACCAGACGAAATACAGAAGCGTTATGTTCCCATTTTACACTGGTTACTGTCCGGTCGAGCTGAGCCATTAATTTTGCATCTAGAATCAAACTGCAGCGTAGCTCTACCACTTAATGTGAATCAAAAACGAGCGTTTGGAATGAATAGACATTAACATTTTTATATAGAAAGTTAAATAGAAATATTTAATGTACGTTTTTTACTTTTCAATTATATTAGTAGGATATTTACATAATAACAACGTAAACTAATTACCAGCATAATGCTATTATATTTAGTCTTGTGAGTTCAGAAGAGAAGGCATTCAGTGTCCCTAATTACTGGTGGCGAGTCCATACTTAGTCCTCGGAGGTCGTAGGGCTGCATTACGATTCCTTATCGAGGAGAACTGTGTGCTCATTTGTGCACACTCGAGACAATAAAAAATAATAGCATGAATCAGTACCGCTAAATTTACTCCACGCTCGCACTCCAATTGCTATTTCATTATTCATACATTCAAATAAGAAATCTGAATGCGTTTTCAGTACTGAGTGAGAACTAAAATAAAATGAAGTGCCTCGTGATAAATACAGATGCAATCAATTTTAATGAGAAACAAACACACTTTTACAGAACACCTGTAAAATAACAGAGGCTGCTGCGTCTGGAATGGAGAAAGAAATTACGGCTCCGTTTACTTATAACGTAGCTGTCTATCTTAGTCTTCAAGGGTGAGAGTGCAACTGAATTTCAATTCCTCCCCTAGGTCGTATATAAGTATCATTAGTATAAATATTAACAATCATTCCCTCACTCCCAATTTGTAAAAATCTATATTAAATGCGTGTAAAGGAAAACAAGATAAAACATTTCTAAAAAACTAAATAAACGTAACTGAAGACCACGGTAAAAGCTGGAAGTATATAAGACTATTAAACTTCCGTTTCCTTAAAACATAATGCCATAATGGTTACTATAATCAAAATGCAAATATTTGCCTTCGACTTAAAAATCTTACAATCAGAGTATGCTGACATTGGTTATCGCTGACACCTAAAATATCGTATACTTATTTTTATTTTCAATTGGATATTTTAGCAATTTATTAACTTTGTTTCGGTTAATACGAATATTTATAAAAATATCCAAAAGTAACTTAGTGAAGTGTAGTAGCAAATAAACTATAATAATTTAAATATCATCAAATATTATGAAATTGTAATAACATATTCTAGTTTATTACAGGGTTATAGGTTCTAGGGATTTATGTACTTATTGCTTCTACTCGAAATAATTATATAAAATAAAGTGATAATTTGTGTAGCCACTTCAAGTGTTATGTATTACTGTGATGGAGTTTACTCAAGTAAAAGCAATTGCAAGCGTAATAAATCAATAATAGATTATCAAACCGACAACATAATGCATTTATTTGAAGATATCTTTATCACGCTGAGCAGGCGTATTAGTGAGCGTAATACCGGTGTTTATATGTCATGATAATTCTCCACATCATTGCCCAACAGATAGCCAAATTTGAGTTCAGCAATTTTTAAACAACAGCAACACAAGTGGAACGTCAGAGCTTAGACAGTTTGCTAGCAAAGGTATTACCATCAGTTGGCATTTATAAAATGTCGCTAAATTCCCCTTTATACACCAAAGTTTGTTCGTAATAAGTCACTCACAGTTACATAATCCGGTTCTCTTCCAATGATCCTATGAGCCGGATATATTTACATTCAGTTAATCAATCGCTTCCGCAGTGCCATTCACTAATTCTCTTCTCCCCATTACCTATTGTACACGACCGTTGATACTTATATAGCTCAATACCAACTCAATATTAAGCCCTGATATATAATCAGTTGTATACTATAACCGAGAAACATTTACAAAAACAATACGTCATGATAAAAAAAACTAAGATACAAATAAGTTTTAAAGTTCACAATGGATTAAATTAGTTAAAAAAAAAAAAATTAATAGAACTACGATAATATAAATAATATTTGTTTTAGGTACCTGACTGCCAAGTGGGGTTAAGTTTTTTACACATATTATCTATTAATGGGTGATTTTTTTTCTCCAGCATCAAACAACCGAGTGGATTTGAATGATTGAAGTACTTTTAGTTTTTTTTTTGCAGCAATCCCTGTGACATGGGATAGGTAACGTCAGAAAAATAAATATAGCAGTCGTGAGAATCTATTTCGTCAAAGAGAAAAAAACATAGTTTTAAAGTAGTATATGGGTATCATATTACAATCATTCTTACTACAATTTGCTTTTATTACAATTAGCTTTAAGGTTTTTGTTTACGTCTACACACAAACACACAGTTCACCTAGTGCTACGTGCTACATGAGTCACGGTCTACACCCACCCATGAGTAATCGATATAGCAATAGGTTTAAGACCGCGTAGAGCCCGAGGAACTATATTATTAATATTTTGTTTTCTTTTTATTACATTGAGAGTAACAAACGAGCTCACAGTTCACCTGATGTTAAGTGATTCCTGCGGCCATGACATCTATGCACATGATTCCTTGACAGGGAATCATAATGCAAATACATTGTCACTCTTGAGGACTGAGATGGAATGCCTCATAACCAGTAATAAACGTCTACGGATCCCTGCACTCACCAGACGAAACACAGAAGCGTTATGCTCCTATTTTACACTGGTCCACTGTCCGGTCGAGCTGAGCCATTAATTTTGCAGCTAGAAACAAACTGCAGCGTAGCTCTAACACTTAATGTGAATCAAAAACGAGCGCTTAGATTTGGTACACGATAACATTTTTATATAGAAAGTTAATTAGAAATATTTAATGTACGTTTTCTACATTTCAACTATATTAGTATAGTAGATATTTACATAATAACAACGTTAACTAATTAGCAGCATAATGCTATTATATTTAGTCTTGTGAGTTCAGAAGAGAAGGCATTCAGTGACCCTAAATACTGGTGACGAGTACATACTTAGTCCTCGGAGGTCGTAGGGCTACATTACATGCTGCATTGTTAGGGCCGTAGTACTTCCCTGGTCGTGCTGACCCTTTCATTCTGCAGCTAGAAATGTTGCTCTAAGCAACAAAAATAATGGTTTTCGAGTGCGGGTGTGTTGTATATATTATGTTCTTCGTTCACTGCGTCTGAATCTTCCCCAATCTTATTGCACATTACATTAGACTAGAAAGGAGACGACGTAAGTGAGTGCCTCTCTTTTTTCGCGTATCGTTATCATTTATATTACATGGACCAAGTTAAAATATTTTTGGCTGAAAGAAGAACATCATCAGGATCCGAACTCTTCATATTTATCTAGCTCTCTGCCACACCTTGCGCACTATCAGTTCTATGTGAATTAGTTATTAGAAAAATGTCTATTTTTTATATAAAAAAGAATGCTTGCCGTGTTATATTTACTAAACAATCCAACTAAGCTTAAATGCTTGTGCTGGGAGATGGTTCACCTCAATATTGCGGATTTTTTATTTTTGCCGGATTGTATATACATTATATATATTTTTTAAAAATTACATTGAGAGTAACAAACGAGCACACAGTTCACCTGATGGTAAGTGATTCCTGCGACCCATGACATCTTCATTCATCCTAGACAAGGAATCATAATGCAGCTCCGTTGTCACCCTTAAGGACTGAGATCGAATGCCTCGTCACCAGTAATAAAGGTCTCCGGATCCCTACACTCACCAAATTAAACATAGCCGCATGAAGGTGTGACCCGGTTAGTCCGACCCAGTTATGCTGCAGCCAGGTAATACTTATCAGGTCTTTAAAAGTCTTCGCAAATTATACATATCATGACCAATTTAATTATGAAATTAATTTGCATACCCAATAAGTGGGTACCGCGGGGGTATAACCAATTACATTATCCTTGTCCCATGCGGGTTGGCTGGCTACTTAGCCAAATTAAAACCATAAGATATACGGGACGATCGTATCATGCATACCGTTGTATACCACGCTAAAGATTGTGCAAACTTTTTTACATAGTTGAAAACTTTACCATTAGATAAAAAAGGATTTATCAAATACTAACATTTGGTGTAATATAAGCAAAACCTATAAGATTATAAATATATGCTATATCATAATATGAATATAACTTTCCGATTCCGATACTTAGCTTCCTGCGCACGCGGGGTCGTGCGTCATCGTGACCTTCATTAGCACTCTGACTCCTGATTGGTCGTTTCGAGTAAGGGTTGTTGTTTTTCTATAAATATAAGTTTTTTTGTTATGACACTCATTACACAGCCCTGTGTCCGAAAAGCTGTAAGAGCTGCATAGGGTAACAGCATCAACGCTTCGTTACGAAATACGCACAATGGAGAATTTATTATCTAACGTGGTGGATATAATGAGGATTTTTGAAGAACTAAGAAATATTCCTAGAAAAGATAAAAACGGCCCTTTTCAGGGCCACATTACGATCTATACAGTATCTCTATGATTACGTCGAAACAAACATTTTATCTTATAAATTAAAAACTTTTATATTCAGATAGCGAAAAATTATTCCTATTAATACTTAACATAATTTAGCATATCGATCGTACCTATCCCGCTATAGATATGCACCTCTACAATTCTTACGCACATCACTACACCTCTCCATAAGACCTGTAAGTGCGAGCGAGACAGACAGATAAATATGATTTATGACCTGAAGCCTCAGTTCATAATGCTTCGACTATAGCTGTCGAATAAACCGATTAGGTAGAGTGAGCAAAACAGAATTTTTATGATTTTGTTAAATTAGAATAGATTTATAAAAAAATATGAACAAAAAAGTTTAATCTTGCTTTTAATATCAACCATCGTCATCATTAAACTGTTACTTCCCACTAGTACAAACACCAAGTATATAATCTACGTATTTCACTGTTATTTAAATTAAAAATATGCCTTTATAATAAAATAATCTTCAAACATCTTTCTTTGTTAGTATTTTTATTTATCGGGCTGACAGCCGCTGTTAGCTCGAGGGCTTTTACAGTTTCACCGAGACCTCTATTAGTGGGTAACCAGCACAAGGGCTTCCGAGAGGGAGCCTCCGCTTGGACCGTTTCGCGAGAGCATCTGAGTTTAGGGGCCAACCTCCGCTCTATCAGTTGGTTGCTTCTGACTAAGAATTATCTACATTAATATCACGATTATTATTATCTATCTGTTCCCCCACTTTAGAATGCGTGGGCGCTGGAGAAGAGCGCAAGAAACTCCAGCGACGCTATCGATGTTCACTGGTGAAAAACAGCCTGTAACGTGGCGATATCGCGTATAGTTCTGTTGTTTGCGCCCTCGCCGTCGGCGGGGGCTGTGTAAGGGTGCAATGTACATGTATAGTATTTTATGAAGGGCTTGGACCCTGGTGGTTGGACCGTGGTTAGTAACGGGTATAAACGACATAGGGCGAACGCTTCTCGACTCCGTATGCGGTTAATATGCTGATGGTGAGTCGTTCATCTAATATGATGCCAAGGATTTGACTGTCTTTTTCCAGGGGATTGGACGATCAAATAGCTCTATGGATGGGAAATGCAGCGTTTTATTGTTTCGAGAGAAGTATATGGCTGCACTTTTGGTGGGGTTTACCTTACTACCATTCCCGAAATAATTTCCCTAAGGTGTTGGCTGCGGATTGAAGGCGTTTACAGATAGACTCTGGTTTGAATCCAGACACGTAGAGATCGGTGTCATTAGCGAAGAAGGCTAGCTCTACTCTAGTGCGCTGTATGTCGTTGGTGTAGAGTGTGTATAAAATGGGACCTAAGACGGAGCCTTGTGGTACTCCGGCATGAATGGGGTGAACTTCGGAGTGCGTTCCCTCGACGCAGTAATGAAAGATCCGTCTTCGGAGAAAGTGTTGTATGATTAGTACGAGTCGATCTGGCACACTAAGCTCATATAGTTTGTATATGAGCCGGATGTGCCAGACCTTGTCGAACGCTTTCACCGCGTCGAAAAAGAGTGCCCTGCCCTGATTTGGTAACCCCGAATAAATTTCTGTGAATGTGCTTCGTGATGCGGTGCACTTGGTGTGTATATGAGTGTTGTGTGCGAAACCCGAACTGCTCATTGATGGATTGAGCCACGGGGCAACATGAAGTCCTTGAGGCGGGCGAGGACGAGCCTTCCGTAAACCTTACCCAAGACTTTGAGTAGGCTTATGGGTCAATATGCTGATGGATCGGTTGAGTGTTTCGAGGGTTTAAGAATCCCTGACGTCGGCTTCTTTCCAGAGGTTCGGAAGGTGCCTTTGGAAATAGCCGCGTTGCAGATTATCACCAGTAGATGTAGAATGGATATGGGTAGAAGTTTTATCACCTTGTTGGTGATGCTGTCGGGGCCATGGGCCATGCATGGTTGCAGGTTTTTTATTTATAGACTCAACTTCAGTGTATGTAACTTAAGTAATGGAATCGCGAGGTCCATTGTTAGTATTCATTTTCACGTTTGGAAGGGTTTACTTCTTTATTATTATTAAAACCAATTAAAACTTCATTAGACTTTGTGATTTTAAGACTTAGTTAAGTAATATAGAAAAGAAACTTGATGAAGAAATGTTTATATAACGAATTTTCCCATGCCCATGACATCTACATTCGTCCTTGTCAAGGAATCATAATGCAGATTCGTTGTCACCCTTGAGGACTGAGATGGAATGCCCCCGTCACCATTAATAAAACTATATGGTTGTCGAAACACCATTATGCTGCTATTTTACGTTGATATTGTGTGAGGGCGTGGTCCTATTCCGGTCGGAATGAACCATTCATTCTGCAGCTAGACACAAACTGCAGTGTAGCTAAAAAATATACTATTATACATTTGAAATATATATGTACATATGTATAACACTTACCGTCAGCAGGTAAGAAACAATTTTTTTATGTTTGCGATCAGATTTTTTTTATATGATTGTATTTGATCAGCGCTGTTCACTAAGATCCACAACACCAGAGGGTGCAAGTACATTGTCGACCTATAAGATAGGAATGTTAATGAACAGTAAGCAGAACCCACAATGAACAATCCGCACGCCGACACTCTGCCGTACTGAATCCCAAGATCATTAAAATAAATAAAATGTAATGAATAAGTAAAGTATGCACATAGTCATTGATATTTATAGATTGTAAATAAAATATCAACGGGAAAGAACCTTGTAAACAAACAATCAGAGTCACGATTAAAAGAACAAGCGAGAACGCCAAGTAAGACAAGGATGGAAGCTTTGTCAGAAAATTCCAACAGGAACGGAGCAGTGGAGAATGATAATGTCACATGATAGCAATTGATTCCTGCGACCGGGGATACATTTATCATGGTGATGTTCTTTTAGTCGATTTCGAGTACATTATCAGTCTGGTTATTATCATATGATATCAACTGATATATTTATGTTACACTGCCATAAGCATTCAGACATTCACAAATACACATGGAATCCTCTGCCTAAGTCCGATTTTTCCGGCTTTTTTTTTTGAAAGCCAGCGACGGATTAGCGTCTGGTTCAATAAGAAATGGTTGTAGATGCGTTATCATTAATTAATTTATTTAAGCTTCTTATACAGTGACGTGTGTTATACACACTGGGCGGAAATGTCTTAGGCATTTTCTATCAGCCAACTTTAGGGTGATCCAGAGGTGAATGCTTAAAAACTTTATGTCGTTATTTAAATTAATTATAAAATAAACAATATATGCGTAATTATAAAAAAAACATATATAATTAGATATATTTATATAACAAATAGAAATATATTAGGTCTTTACCTATGAAATAGCCGTTTTGTATGAAATAAGTTAAAGTATTTTTTTTTCAAACTTTTTTATTTCTGTTATTCAAAGTAATCACCCGTGTAATCGATGCATCTTTGCCAACGCAGTGGTAGTTTGTTGATGCCCTTCTTGTAAAAATCAGATAGATGGGAGGCAACAAACTATTCAAAGGCATTTTGTACTGCCTCTCGGGAATTGAATTTTTTTCCCGCTAAAAAGTTGTCCAAATTTTGGAAAAAGTAATAGTCGATGGGCGCAAGGTCTGGTGAGTACGGTGGATGAGGGAGAGCTTCCAACCCGAACTCTTGCAGCTTGGAGACTGTCTTTTGTATTAAATACTTATATATGCTATATATAGAAATATATATAAAAACATAATTATCTAATTTTGAGAGGATTCTGGCGATCTGTTCGGAAATAACTCCTGAACTTTTATCATAATTTACCTTATTATCTTCTAATTTAAGATAGCATTTTGTAAAAGTGCGGCCCTTCCCTCAATGAACTGACTTTACAGCTGAAGTGTGAATCTGTCTGGCATAAATATGTACCACATACAGAGAAATACGAATCTAACGCTTGAAAAACACTAACATTGTCCTCGTTATAACAACACGAACTTAACAATGAACTCCTTGGATCAATTCAATAAAAATGATTATGACGTATGTTGAATTGTAACACATGATACCATTCAATTATATACCATACTGCATAGCGTTAAAGTTTATATACAAATGTACACAAATGACCATGCACGATTAAAATCTTTGCAATGGTAAATGGATTTTATTTGTAGTAGTTTTTGGGTTGATTTTGCATTGTGATTCGAATGAAGAACAAAATGTGTGCCTTGGCCTCATTGGAAGGGCTTCATCGCATTAAAGATCACGTGTTTCAATCTTTGTTTAAAGTAATTGTTTGCATAAATAAACAAATGTTTAAATAAATGTTTCTACATGAGCAAGAGGAGAGCAATTAGATAACAGTGGTAGAGCTACGCTGCAGTTTGTTTCTAACTGCAGAATGAATGGATCAGCTCGACCGGGGAAGGACCACGCCCTCAGAATACCGATGTAAAATTGCAGCATGATGCTACTGTGTTTCGTCCCGTGTGTGTAAGGATTCGGAGACCTTTATTACAGGTGACGAGGTATTTCATCTCAGTCCATCTCAGTGACAACGCATCTGTATTATGGTTCCTTATCAAGGATGAATGAAGATGTCCTGGACCGCAGGATTCACTTACCATCAGGTGAACTGGGTGCTTGTGTTACTCTCAATATAATAGAAACAAATAATTTGATTGTAACCAGGAGTCATCGCCGTGGTACGAAAAAGAGGATATAAGGCCGTCAAGCAAGCCCCACATTACACGCCTGCGTTACTACGACACGGCAGAGGACTCGTAGAACAGATTTGGAACATCTTGAAGCGGACTTCTATATCAACATTCTGCTAGTAGCCGAAGAATATTAATCTGTTTTTTATCATCCGTCAAGAACAATATCACACTAGAGGATGTAGGAAGCAATATGTCTTTTCTTACTTAGGGCAAACAACGAAATCAATAAACACTCGCGTAAAAGAACAAATAGCTAATATGAATGTGTAATACCTACTTTTTTTATACTTAAAGATAAATATTTCCGATATACAGTTATAGGCCTATTTATTGCCCTTTTTTTATAGAATAAATAGGTGGCGAACGATCAAGCAGGTTACCTGAAGGTATCACCGTATACCATGAATATACGTAAAATCAGAGGAATTGCAAGTGTGTTGCCGGCTTTAAGAAAGCAGTTGGCTCTTTTCTCGAAGGGCCCTAAATTATATCGATTCGGAAATAGCGCTAGCAACCACTGAGTAGTCGTGCATGGTAGGAAACTTCGTGTCAAACGCACAATGATGTATTAGCAACCATCAACATGATAAGGATGAAAATTTGAATTCTGTCGCTACTATAATGCTTAAACACAGAATCGGGAGAGTCCGTATTACTTTATTATATCTCTATTTAAAAATCTAGAGACGAAAATTCTACCGTAGAATTGGCTGAACCCAATTTAAATATTCGTTCCTTGTTTCTTTTACTAATATTGTTGAGATTCAGATAAAGAGTAAAGTATAATTAGTTTAAATTAATAATAATTTTGTTGTCCTTACATAATTTCGCAATAACGAAATAAGTAGCTACATAAAAAGTTAACTAATCTTACCTGGGTCTTCTCGAAGCCACTAAAAAGGTCAAGGGTCCAGCTGATTGCCTCCTATCCTTCACCACGGGTATAGCTAATAAATCTTCTTCATCCGTTTCAGATCCTGGACTCTCCAAAACGACAATCGCCGGCGCTGACATTCTTCTATCCGGTAAGGCTTTTGGAGCTTCAAGCATTTCCCTGATAACTTCACAATATTTACAGGCATTCGCTTCAGCTATATATGCTTTAGTAATGGCATACGCATAATTCTCTAAGAAACACTTATGACAGCCTGGTACATAATTATTTTCCAAATCTGTCGAATCCTCACTAGGCTCCTTTTTTTTCAACATCATCTTCTTTTCTATTGTCGTTAAATTCCTCGTAGACGTTTTCTGTTTTTCTTCGTTATGTTCCTTCTCTTCTTCCTCTAACTTTTTCTGACGTATTTCTTTCAAGCACTCGTCTTGGTCGTTGTAGTATTCGACGCATCGGCGTTCATTTCTGGACGGTTTTGTTGGACTCTTTTTTCTTGATTTCTTTGTGCTAATGTTTATATTAAGTGGTTCTATTCTTAGTGATTTCATTTGTTTTATGATATGCTCATGCACATACGGTCGGGTGTAAGACGACAAATCGTCCACGGAGTTAGCAGTATTCTGATCCGTATTTTTTTTGGCACATGCGTCGTTGTCTTTGTTTCTATTAGCTACTTCATCTTGTTTACTAAACTCTTTGATCTCTCCATCTCCGTTGATTTTATAGTCGTTTTTTTCTGCACACTTCACTGACGACGAGTCATCGTCGAGACACGTTTCGTAACCGTCTATTTCATGATCTATGTATAGCAGCATATTGTTTTCTTCCTGGATGAATATTCTTGCGGTCGCGTCATAAAAGCTATTCGTTTCATCCGTAGGCGAATTCAAACACTCTTTCCAACTTTCATCGCTTTTTAGCTTTTGCGATTCCTCTTCTTTATTTTCTCCCACTTGACACTCTTTCCAATATTTTTCAAAACTAATTCTTTCCAAGCCTGTAGGTGTTACTGCAAATACCATTTCATCAGATGTAGATAAATCTTTACTGTTTTGTTTAGATAGGCATTTATCGCCATCTAAGTCCTTTCTATCAGCGGACTTGCTTCTTATATTTAACTCTCTGGGTGAAACCAGAACATCATCCTCGGTTATAGTCATATCATCGTCTTGTTCGTCCAAGGATTCTTCAGATTTTGAAGACATAAGTTCTGTTATGCCATTTACTTTCTCTCTGTCTTGTTTGTATTCATTGTTATCATCGTGTATAATCTTTCCCTTCTTATTACATTCCTCAAAACTGAGATCACATAGTGCTGATAGCTCGTCGTCTTTTATAGATGATTCCTCTGGTTCCAAGCAGATTTGAACAACTTCAATTCCTTCTCCATATTCTTGTAGGCATTCGTGAAAAGAATCCATGCCAGTGTGGTCGTCGGAAGCAATGGAGTTCACACATTCCTGTGAATTTAAACCTCATTAGTATTAAGAAAAACGGCTGTATATGATTAGTTAATAATAATTTAATTATTTACGTGAAGATTTTAGTAGTTATGAGAAGTAATAAAATGGATATCAATTTTTGTGATGATAGATTCCAAGCAACATCCTACGATTGCTCGCATATTTGCTAACCACGTCAGATATGCAAAAGGATATTTATTTATATAAAATATGACGATAACGGTTTTGACAGTGAGATGATGAAGAGATGATGGAGAGATGATTATGATACAAATAATTCAACGAAATATAACTTTTTTTTAAATGGATACAAGCCATTTCTTGTCTACAATCCCGCTTGGTGTTGGTGATGTAGACATATATAGTTCTATTGCTGAGTTTACTTTACCAGAGTGCACTAATTTATCAGATGCCTATTCACCCGGCTCTCTGATCATGGGTACGATGGAATAAATGAAACAAATATATATTTATTTATAACATTTATTGCAATATAAGTAACAAAGCGTGTTTGAACAACATTTAATACATTCATTCTTATACCAATCTACACATATATGCTAATAATTCGCAACAACACATATAAAATATTGTAGATATCTTATAATGATAACGTGCACCAAATATTTCGTAGTTGTCAAAAAAAAATCTATAAAGTATTGCACATACATCTAAACATCAATAATTCTAAACAATTATTTTAAACGCTAACCAGTTATATTTTTTCACAAAATTTGTCTTTTTATTTTTTGGATTGTATCGTCTAATCTGCCATAATTTTCATATCTAGCTACCATTGACTTCTTTCATCTATTTAACAATTGAAAATTACATACAGTTTCCTACACTTCACCAAACACTTTCGTAAAAATCAGTGTATGTTTGGACGAACATAGAACTAGATTTATAAGTACACAGAAAAACACGATCTAATAAATTAATATTTTTAAGTGCTACCTCTTTACCCTATTGTGCTCAACACGTATAGATAAACACTACAACAACATTTACTAAAATATCTTAAATAATATTTCAGTTATCTTACAATCTATGATATGTTCAGAATTACCTGTATTTAAGCAGTAGAATGTATCTAATGGCATGAATAGCTTAGAAGGGTGGACAAGAGCCATTCACAGCATAAAATGTCCACAGCAGAAAAATGCAAATATTTTTATAGACTGATTTTTTTTGGTGACAAACTGGCACACTATTATAAGTAATTCCTGCGGCCCACCATCAAATTCATCTCCGATAAGAATACATAATGTAAAGGCGTTATCACACTTCTTAACTATAATGGAATGCTTCATTCGGACAAAAATTGACAGATTTCTTTAACTTGCTTGATAATACAGCACCACTACGCAACGATTGTACTACGCTGGTATTCTTTGAAAGTGTCAACTATCTCGCAGACATATTCGTGGTACTGCTCGCAGCTGTAGGGTGACCCTACAATGTCAATCATATGTAGATACTTTCAAAGTCCTGCCCAAATATTACCGAACCCATCCCAGAAAAAAATACTGGCTACACTTATATTGTTGCATGTGTAGCTGATTGTTATAGGCAATAATTAAAAATATACAATTCCAAAGATTGCAAAATATACTTAACCTAAGTCACAAATGGACGGCGTGTCTAAGCTCAAATTAATGGAAGTAATAAGAGAGCTTTCGGAAAACTTAAAAAAATCTTGAATGAGAAAAAAAAACATCAAATGTCATGCCATCTTTACTTTCCTGACATTCTATAAAAGTCCATTTAATTCTGACATTTGTCACAAGTGCATATTATAGTCCATCTCTGTCCCTGTGAACAGTGTACCAAGTGGCATTATGGGCCTTGCAGGGATTGGTTTCGTTAAAAAAAAGCTTCTTAGCGTTCGGGATGGGCGGTAACTCACTAAAAGTGAAACGATGGAACGCAGCGATGCAACGCACCTCATTGGCTGGGAAGTACGTTTCGCATGAGAGTGATCGAGACGGAGTACTGAAGAGTTAAGGTGACTGCGGCCCATGACGTCTACGTCTATCCTCAACAAAGATACAAGATTCATTCATTCCGGTATCCCACACCCGCATTTTAGAAAATAATAGTTAACTTTCTTATTTTATAGACAAAATAACTGTATCCATTCTTCGCTATCACATTGGAAATTGACAAAAACTTTGGCACACAATTATATATTACCCTTATTTACTACCACATGGATATCGATAATTTTTTTTTTATCAAAATAATAAAATATTAACTAAGTAACTACTCGCACCATTTTACATAAACTTAACTCTAATACGTATATTCTTTATGTTTTATTTCATTCTTTTATTGCCCAGGGGATATTTTGTCTTGACTTTTCAGTTAACATCATAAATATTTTTCTCCCTTTTACTCACAAAATGTGAAACAGGCGAACGTGGGGATGCAACGCTCCTTATTGACTGAACAACGCTTATAGTTGCCCATATGAGTGAGTGAGAGGGAGCACTGAATAGTAAATGTTTCGATACTTACATCTCTACATTAATACATACATACATACTCCTATTTAATTGTATTATATTTTTTGTATCTTTTTTTTTTAAATTGGAAGTGGCAAAGTTAGTGATGACCGCGGCCCGTAATCTATATCTAACCTAAACTAAGATTAAAAATGCAGCAGCAGGGCAATCTATCTTACTCCTGAGGGCTGAGAATGAATGTCCTGCGGCTATTTTAAAAACAAAATTCTGCCTAGTCATTCATAATGCAGCTAGCCTTGCAAGGTGGCCCTACCGCGTACACTTATAAATTTTAACGTTCACAATTTTAACTCATGCAATCGATTGAGCCGATTTTCTTAATTAATATTTAGTAATTATTCTAATAAAAAGAAAACAGAATACTCTGAAAAAGTTAAATAAGTAGCCTCTTAACAAGATGACTATAAACGGCTTAATTCATTAATATTATAATGAAACAGTTATTTACTTTTTAAACGGTATTTTTTTAATATTATTCTAACATCAAAATAAAAATACATCAATTTAAATCTATTCATCTACGAAACGACAAATACTGCAAGATCTTTGAAGAATGTAATAATTATAATGCGTTTATAAAATACATTTCTAAATTATATATACACTTGCAGAAATAAAACAAACCCTCGTCAAAACATTCATAAGTAATTTCTTAGTATTATAAATAGATTCAATCATCGTTATTATTTTTTATTATTTTTAAAGTTATTGATGTTTTTTATTATTATTAAGGGTGATAAACGAGCATACAGTTCACGTGAAGGCAAGAAGTCAACTGCAGCCTTGAATCTATATCAACAAAGATTCGATATACCCATGCATTGTCAACCCCGAGGACTGAACTGGAATACCTCGTTACCTGCAATTGCGTCTTCAAATCCCTATTTTGATTATACAAAACACAGCATGATTATGCTAGTACTTCACTTTGGTATGAGGGCGTGGTCTTTCCCCAGACAAGCCGACCAGTTCATACTGCACCTAGAGATTAGCTACAGCCTGTTTACCACTGTCTCAATACACTGAACGATTGTCACTCTAATATATACTATCATAGAAACAAAAAATTAAATCTTTTTATCTATGAAAAACGCATAAGATAAGTAAGGTAATCTATACGTATAACGTATAACTGTTTTTGATTATACTATGTTTACGATATACATTTAGAACATTTATTTGATTCAATATTGATTTTCCGACTTTAATTTTATAATCTCTGTAAATTTTATAGTTATATTTTATTCTGTTTTATAGCTCAACTCCTTACTTTATAATAGACCTAGATACACAATTGACACAAAATATATTACATACTTAGATTATATATTTCAATTGACGACTTTTCAAACCCGTCAAAGGTAACACTCAAAACTGTCATGTGACTTTGACATAAGTCACTGTATGTTGAAAATATATTTTTATCTGCCATAGCCTATTAATATATATCTTTTACATTTATATACTTATATAAATTAAAATAAATTTCTTTTCTTACATCCACAACGTATTCTCTTCTCAACTCAAAGGTAGGTAGGTTGGTAGAGAATGCCTTTCGGCATTAAGTCCGCGTTTTTAACAATGTTTACTTTACTTGTGTAAATAAAGAAGTATAATTAAATAAATAAATATCTTTATTTCGAACAACACTATGATAAAGCTTTTTGATGATCTAACTTTTAATATATTTTTTTGTAATTTAATTTATATTTCTAAGTGTCTATCTATTAAATAAAATTATATTCTTTTCAAAGCAAATTCTGGGCAAGATTGAAAAAGCTGCGACTAATAAATGTACCACACACAAAGTTTTTGGTTATCAGAAAAAAGTTTATTCATATTTGTGTGTTTACAACACTTAAGAATGTCTGTCCTGCGTCGATCACTGGACGCTATTAGAATTCGAAGGACCAGAAGAATATGTTTCCTTTTTATATTAAATCCTTGATTCTGTGTCTTTAGAACAATTCCCTTTTGTACTACTACCAATACGTGGTACTTCAATGCTCACAGTGTATTTAAGTTTGTCTGTTTGTCATTTCATTGATATTTCTGCTTTTATCTTGGGCGATATGCCAAACGGTGGTAAGGGTGGTGGTATGTGCATATCCTGTGAACACTGCAGCTGTAACTCCATGATATCCCGATGCAGCGACATGATCAAACGGAGGATCTTTGTAAAGTATTCTATTTTCTGTAAAAAATAAAAGTAAAATAATATTGTAGTGTAGAAATAAACTCTAATCTGCGTGTTAATTGATTTTTTAATATTATAAGGCTAGGAAATATAAGTAGTATAGTGGCTAAATTTGATTAAGTAATTAAAATTTACAATTACAAAGACTCAAATAACAGCGGCATCTATTGATAGTTTTTAACCATTTGTCAGTTCGATGTTTCTACCATAGATGGCGCTATCATATAATTTTGTTAAAATAGGAGAATGAAAGATCTTTTATTATTATAATATATACACATTTATGGTTAATATTTCTTGGTATACCTTACAGTCTGCTGAACTTTATTTTAAAAATCGGTAGCAGAACTTATAACTTATGGAGGCGCATTATTCATGCTATGTAAATACTGTATCCAGTTAACCTCAAGAACTCGCACCCATTTCACTGTTCATACGGTCTTTTTTTTACTCTTTATATGGTCAGCCATTTTAATGAGTTACATGATAAAATGTCAAATTTTGAAACTAGAAAGACTTTTATGTAAGTGAATATAAATATTCTGTATATACGCCACCGTCTGCAAAATATGAAAGGAAGTGATATGTAGTTAACATAAATAAGTTATTGTTTTAAAACTATTCAAGTATGTATATATGTAATCACTTAAATCTATCATAATTCATTTGTCAAGCAAATTGGAAACTATCTCATAATTGATGAAACAATGTTACTCTTTAATTTATGACACTTTAACCACGCATCAATTTAATTACTAACTTATAACCAAAGTAAACATTTTATACCGTGGTAGGTAATAAAAATTTAGTAGTTTTATTTATTTTAGCAATGTTTGTGAAATGTGTATCGGTTTATAAACATTTATCATATCTTGTTATATCTAAATAATAAAAATCTCCGGAAAAGGTATTGGTAGCGTGGTCTAGCAACTGTTGGTTTGACCTTGGCTACACTCATGCGTATAAAATATTGTAAAACATGCAAAACAAAATATTGTACACTAAAGGGATAGTTATTATGATATTCCAATAACAAAATAAGGTACAAAAGCAACTAATAGAAATCTTAGAGCGGTCAATCAAAGTCCCTTTATTGTACAAAAATTAATTAAAAATGTTCAAATGTTAAATATTGCATGCTAAATAAATTCAATAGATTTATACTGCTCTAAGCATTTATGAAGAGAAAGCTTTAATAAAATAAAATATAACTTACTTTAGACATTTTCCCCTCAGTGTACAATATCAGAACGATTTACAACACAACAAATATTTCCATAAAGATTGAACACGTAACTATATTAATGTATTGAACTGTATTGTTTTATGTACCTAACACAATCGTTTTTTTTATACGTAAATAAAAACTATTATTATTTTTACTCTGTATTTACAAAAAATCTCTTAATACAAAGAATAATAAATAAATAAGAATTTTTTAAATTGCTGTCAAAGTTATTTTATAAATAATCACATTTCTTAATCGTCTTTATTGTTGGTAATAAATAAAAACTTTAACGGATTTTTGAGTTAACATAAACATCGCTTACTGTACTTGATATAAAGAAAAAAAAACAGATTCACAAAACTCATTTATCTTCTATTTTAAAGAATTGTTTTATTTATTTAAATCATGGTTTACTATTATTTATTTTAGATTTCTTCTTCATTGTTTGTACAAGCAAACATGTGCAGATTGTATGTTATTGTATTAGCTTTTCAAATTTTACGTTTCCGTCGGTAAAAATTTACCCAGCAATAATATCATCCAATTTTAAAATAGAATATCGGATTGATTTGGCGGAAAAACTTAATTATTTTCAATATTTTAAACTCACATATTTTCAAATTAAGTAGTCACATGGAATATTGCCATATTTGAATATCTAATGTATAAAACGCAAAATCGATATTTCAAGTGGCAACACTTCTAATGATTGGAGATTGATTAGCGATTCATAATAAGATTTATCACTTGTGTTAATTTGAATATATCTATAAAACTCACCTGGCTGCTCTGCATGCTATGACCATTGGCCTTCTCACCACCAACAACGGTACTACACGGCAAGGGTTTCGCAACTCCGATCGTCACTTTTCCTGGTAACAATAAAACAATTATAGGTTCAAAACATCGGTAATTTAAAACCGTCCGTAGAATTAGTTTTAGTTAGTTTTTTTATGGCTGTTAGCTTGAGGCTTTTACACATTCACCGGGTTGAAGGTTGTAAGGCAATCAACCGAGACCTTTATTAATGGGTAACCATCACAAGGGACCCCGGGAGGGAGCCTCGGTTTGGACCGTTACCCTGTGCGCTACTCGAGGGGGTCGAACCTCGAATCGGTCAGTTACTTCTGACGGATTAATTTAGTTAGAAGCTGAACGGGTTTATGGGTAATTTAAGTAATTGAGACCTGATCGACGGTAAGGGAATTTGTCAGTCCAAATGTATTACGACATATGTTACTGTTGTTATTGGTTCACCTGATGGTAAGTGATTCGAGTACTGCCCATGACATCTATATTCGTCATTGATAAGGAATCGTAATGCAGAAAAACAAGGGTGACAACGCTCCTTTATGACTGAGATGGAATGTCTCGTCATGAGTAATAAAGGTCTCCGGATCCCTAAAAGTTGTAAGGTAATTTGTGCTACATCGGCTAGTAAATGCTATAATTATGTTCATATAAGAGGGATGGCTGGAATAACACAACTATATTCACGGACATTATGTCGTAATATTTGGAACGTTTATTAGTTTTTTATATACATATTTTTTTATCTATATATATCTATTCATTTGTTTGTGTATTATTTTATTATTTGCACGAGCAACCCTAAAATATCAATTTATATTTCAACTAATCAATATAAACTTATATCTCGCTCGAGAATTTTCAATTAAAAAAAAGAAATAAGATTTACAAATGTTATCTAAATGTTGATACCGAACCTTGTTTTTGCTATCAGTGTACTGCAACGAGACTCGTAGGTAATTAAAAAAATGAAAAACTCTTTGCAAAGTTAAACTTCTTTATGTTCGATCAGAGTAAAATTTCAAAATTGAATTTGGGTAAACCGAAACGTTTATGTGATGAAACGGAACGATGTAACTATATTTATATTTATATATCGTTTCCGACGCCAAAAGGACGCAAAATATGTACTCGATCCGAAAGTGAAAAAAAGGATCTTTTCTTTGTAGGTTTCTGAACTTGATTTCGATCTCCTTTTTTAAAAGTAACAGCCTATACATAAGGCCAACCGATAGGCTTTTAAATATCTTGGTCTTATGACAAAAAATACTTTAAAAACGTCTGAAGTTCACCAATAAATTAAAACTTACAAGTAAGAATACAATATCACACCTTACCTAGTTCTAGATAACCAGAAACCTTATTTTAACAACACAATTGAATAACTAAACAGAATTTAAACTGAAACGCTTAGACGTGAAATTTTGATGTATTATTTATTTGACTTCTATTCAATTCAATATTTCTAGGCTGAGTTGCACAATAACTTTAATTCGGTAAGGGAAGCTCACGCATCATCCCACAAAAGATTTCTTTACCTTTGGTTGTATGTAGTTTTTTATTTCATTATAAATATATGTATATCCATATATAGTGATACCTTTTTTTGTTAACAAATTTAACGTGACTTATTTTATTCACTGGCGTCTTACAAACAACGTTAACTAATGGTGATATCAAAATACTTTTCTTATCTTTGTTTTATTTCTATTTACAATGGGATTATTTTTTACACTTAATGTTTATTTGGATTGCCTCTGATAAGATAGTGGTTGATTCGTTTTCACATTTAAACAAACATCTGTATGTATTTATTCACTGAAATTTCCTTGAAGGTTGTAATGTCGTATTTATTCGTATATATATATACGTCACTAACGAGAGTTGGTTCTACAATTTCACAGTATAAGGTAAGATTTTTACATTCATAGTATCAAACGAGCACACAGTTCATCTGATGGTAAATAATTCCTGCGGCCCATGACATCTACATTCATCCTTTGAGAAGAAATCATAATGCAGATACGTTGTTACCCTTGAGGACTGCGATGGAATGCTTCGTCACCAGTAATAAAGGTCTCCGGATCCCTACACTCCCCAGACGAAACACAGAAACATTATGATGCTATTTTACGCTGGTATTCTGTGAGGGCATGGTCCTGCTCCCGGTCGAGTTGATTCTGAATCACATGCCATCAGGTGAACTGTGTGCTCGTTTGTTACTCTCAATGAAATAATAGGAAAAAAGGCGGTTCTCAGACCTATTTACAGCAATGAGTATTTTATCCTGATCGATTTAGACATCGGCGATGTCTCCTGGTTCCGAAGATATCAAATGAGCAGGATATATTATAGTGTCGTAACCATTTACTCGTGTCGTCTCCTTCCCTAACCGAATATAATGCATGCGTAATGAGATCGGTGGAATATTCAGGGTGAAAGACAATAGGACATACATTCAACACGCCCAGATCCGATATATTAATATTGTCCCTCAGTTGGGACTAGACTCCAGGACCCGCCACTGAACAAAAGTCTGGGGCTGACATGGCGATAGAGAAAAAATCATAACTGAACATGTCGAAGTCTGACATGCAAATTTCAGTCATTTAGAACTCCAGATTATTCGTAGGTATTTTATGGAATTAATTCCTTTGTATATTTAATGTAAATGAATTGTGCAGAGAATTCGTTAGTGGAATGCTCTTCTTGAAAAAAACCGTGGCACGAGAATTGTTGTGTTATTTAAAAAACTAGTGAAGGAACACTACGTATCTTTGTCCAGTTGAATATATAATGAAATATGTTAACTTTATTGTATGGTATATAGGTATATATAGTTCTCTATTTATTTCTATTTTCCCTTTTTTTGTTTTTTATTATGTGAGTACACTATGTTTTTTTCTCCATAATGTCCAACAGCAAGCCTGCTGGAAGAGGATTTAATTGTGAAATAATCTGCGCCTTTGTACATACATTTCCTATATTACTTCCGTTATATATATGCTCTGTGTACATAAAAGTTAAATAAACAAATAAAAGAGTCAGTGATAGGTTTACCTTTAGGTGCACTCTTAATCGCCCTGACTGCTGTCGCCAGGGAAGCCCTCGACACGTCCAATCCATTGACGGACACCAGCCGGTCTCCAGGAGCCAGTCGTCCATCCGCTGCAGCCGCGCCACCAGCTACCACTGAACGCACCACGATAACTGAACTCCCCGGTTCTGATGGATCCTAGGTAAGGAAGAATAGAAAATATTAATACAGATTAGATGTGCTAATAAACACACATTTCCCTGATGCTAAGTGATTCCTCCTTTGGAGATCTTTGCGGTCTACATCCGTTCGTCCTCGAAAATGAAGTTACGAAGTATATTAATTATTTTGGGAATATTTAGACACAATTTATGACAATCATGTTATGCCCGCTTAACACTTCCCTTCATTCACCGTCCTAAATTCATTACGCAGACTGCAAAGAGAACTTTAAAACAATAAAACACGTAATATGTGACATAACAACGTCCTTATGATAAGTGATTCCTACAGCTTATGATAGTAACATCTATCCTCGATAATGTAAATGCGTTGTCACCCTAAAGGACTAAGGCGAAATAGAACGTCTCATTACGAACAGTAAGCGTCACTGGTTTTTTTGTTTTCTTTATGGCTGATTGTCACTGTTGGCCCAAGAGCTTTTACAGCTTCATCGGTTCTTCACCAGGGATCAGGTGTTAAATTGCTACTTTACGCTGATATTCTGTGATAGAATACTCCTTTCTCAGTCGATTTCGTATTCCATCTATATCATGGCTGTACACAAAATGTTGTTACGATAATCAAACACGTACTGTGCTTACCAGGTAGTCCAGAATTGAGAACCCGAGACCTCTGTCCTCCTTTTGAAGCTGGATGTATTCTATATGATCGCTCCACATCGCTAGACCGCTTAGAGGTTCGAGAGATCTAGACCGATTCCTTTCTAGGTCATCTGAACAGAATTCTGAAATAGAAAAACGGTAAAGAAAACAATTATTTAGACGGTCCTACTAGGTGCACAATAATGAATGGCGAAATGTTAGTTTCTACAAACTTTATATGATCAAAAAGATTGTCAAAGGATGCTTATCAGATGGAGAGACCATTACTTAAGACCATCATAATGCAACTGTGTTTCGTTTGGCGATTGTAGAGAACCGAATATCTGAAGAAAATGGTGAATCTTCAGGGCGTAGGTTACCCGGCCCCCGTGAACAATATAAGAGAACAGTAGGACAATTTACTTAAATCAAGACACTCCATCTAAGAAATCAGGAATATGACAGTGCATCGGCTGCCAGAATCTTTGTTGAGAACAGATCTAAATATTTATAAGCAGCGGTCACTTACCATCAGGTAAATTGTGCATCCATTTGTCAACCCTAGAAAATAACCAAGAAGAATTTCTTACCAATGAAAATGTAAAACTACAAGTATCTGTTTTTACGAAGTGCCAAATCTCCAGACATAGCTGGACTGGGCTAAAAATCATATAATATTAAGGATGACAAACCAGCACGCATCTCAGCTGATAGTTAGTGATATCACCCATCACATTTACATCAAACCTTATGGACGATTGAGGATGCCAGCTCAGCCTGGCTTAGATGGTATATCTCATCACCTCAAATCGGGTCTCTGGACCTACACTACTAACCATGCGAAATACGTCAGCATTATTATGTGTCCTACTTAGATATGGCATGCAAAAACTCTGCTAGGTTTTATTTATTTATTATTTTTGCCACTTGAACAAGGTTTACAAGGGTGGGCTTAATGCCCAGTAACATTCTCTGCCAGTCAACTCTGGATGCATGAGACATAATGTTCATTCTATCCATAACATCCTCGCAGTCGCCGGAATGGGACTTGCAAGAACACTATTACAGCCTCAATTCCACAGATAAAACTCATAATTAAAAGAAAACAACTTCTCTCCGGCTCATTCCGGGCACACTCTATCATTATTACATTGAGAGTAACAAACGAGCACACAGTTCACCTGATGGTAAATGATTCCAGCTACCCATGACATCTACATTCATATCATAATGCAGATGCGTTGTCACCCTTGAGGACTGAGATAGAATACATTGTCACCAGAAATAAAGGTCTCCGGATCCCTATACACCACTATTTTACGTTGGCATTCTGTGAGGGCGTGGTCCTACCCCGGTCGAACAGATTGCACATTCTGCAGCGTAGCTCTACAACGAACTTATTAAGAAGAGCTTAACTAAATCTAAGACTATTTAAAATTTACCATCATGATCACGGCCAGCTGACATAACAGTGGTGGCACTACAGAGCGACGCCACAGAACTCTCGGACTTGGCTTTGATGAGGCGCTGGGGTGGCGTGAGGAGGTCTTGCAGACTGCCTCCTATTGTTGCACTCTGAAAAATAAAGTCTTTTTAAAATGAAATATTGTATTTTTCTGCGTAAGAAATTAAAATTTTCTTCATCAAGCGGTTTAAAATTCTTATTATAAAAAAACACTTTATTTCCTTCATTATAGTATAGACGGCGAACGAGCATGTAGCCCATCTGGCATATTTGAAACGGTTATACAATCCAAACCAATAATCTAATAAGCAGTTTTGGAGAATAACCGCAAGAGACTAACCATACGTATTTATATAAATAGAGACTAACCATTACATATGCACGATATTATTTTTGAGAAAGTACTTCCCTATTCAGCGGGCTTCCCGCTCGCGAGTCTAGATTTTATTATTATTTATTTACGATTATTAGATAAAGCGTTCGAGGTCTCTGGACCAACAGAAATACACATACACAAAAAAAAATAAAAAATGAGAATGTACTCTGGACTTGTACGATTTAGTTCCCCCACTTTCCAGAATTTCGATGTGTAAACAGCGAACCACAATACGGGGCGTACGGATGGTTCGCTTTGAAGTATTTGTCTGTATCTCGGTCTAATTGCGAAGCGGGTGCTTCAAAAAAAGAATGAACGGGCTCCTATGTGAGGACGTTTGCCATCGTAGTCTATTTTGTTACTTAGTACCAAGTGGAATTGTCAAGGCTACTTCTTGAAAAAGTAAACCATCTAAGTATATATGAGTAAAAGAAAACGTTAGTTAATTTTAATTAGAAAATTTATTATAGATTATGATGTATTAGAGTTAGTTGAGATGTACTTAATATGATCACGTCATCCTGGTACATGATTTCGGGTCATGGTCACATTTTGTGTAAACGCTTTGACACCCTTTCACGCCTAAAACAATGCCTACTTACAAAAAAATCAAAACAAAACAATAAAAATCAGTTTTAGTGGTACTGAAGGGACGAACTCGAGAAATCGATTATCAATAATTTAATTATATATAAATATTCAATTTTTTTTTTAAAGTATTCTAGCAGGTGTCCGAACATGACTAACATTCCCTTTAGCCACTCCAACTAGGCTTAACTGCTTGTGCTTTGAGACGGTTCACAAAAGTAGTCGAATGACATATTTCGCAGACCGGAGCACCTAAACCAATAGGCTATTGACTAACTTTACTTGATTCCCCATCAAAACCAGAGCCTTTAATTACTTAAATTTAGCATTTCAAGACCATTACTGAAGTAACTGACAGTAAATTGTTTTCATACCTTAGCAAAACTACCATCGCCGCGTGCTTTGTTTTCCTCCTGTCTCTTTCTAACACACACTAATAGAACAGGTGAGGTGACAGCTCTCAACCTGGTCACTACTTCAACATGATGCGATCCTAATACCCTCCACCCGTTAACCTGAAAAATAGATATAATATCAAAACAATATTCTATTGCGGTAAAAAATTTACTTACGTAAGCTTAGCCAGCTGATCACGAAACAAAACAATGGATTTCACATATAATTTAAAAAAAATCGGGCGTACAGAAATAAATGTAGATTTACGTTTACTTCGTTTTGCGCATACGTGAGAAGCAACTGTCTGAGCCGAGGTTAGGCCCTCTTGGGAACCCTTGCCCTGTTCTAGAAAGAAATATTTCCTGGAATATGTTAAAAACATCCACCATTTCCTATTTATTGAAAAGGAAGACATTCTTCACTTACTTCTAATAATTCATCTCCAACTTTGTAAATGCCAAGTTTAGCGACGGGTCCATTAGGTGCAATCGCGCGTATATAATGCCTGGCTTGTACTTCCTTACCACCCACTACTCTTACAGTACCCTCCAACGAAATTCCCAATCCACTGTCTTTTTCCTTCATTATAGTGCCTACCTGTAAACAAATGATCAGTAAGAGATTATATTTTAACACACTGTGTAACCGGTACAGGTGCCTTAAGAAACATTCCGATCTTTAATCAACCTTTGCTACGATGATTAAAATTGGACACATAAAAAAGACAAAAATTCGTAAAATCTAATGTGTTTCGTCTAGTGAGTGTCCCTACACTACTCGTCACCAGTAATAAAGTTTCCCTATCCGGAAAACTTTATTACTGGTGACGACGCACTCCATCTCAGTCCTGTCAAGGATGAATGTAGATTTCGTGGGCTGCAGGAATCACTTACCATCAGGTGATCTGTGTGCTCGTTTGTTACTCTCAATGTAATAAAAAAAAACAAAGTGAGATCCCAAATCGAACTCAAATAATGAATTCTTCATGAATCGAAGGAGCAATCGCAATCAGGACTTGATTTTAGTTCGATTATCAAGGTGGAACGAGGGGTTGGCAGCTTAATAGCCCAATATCATGAACACTGCCCCACTCAATCGGTTGTATATAAGATAGCCATACTTACTACAATATCGTATTGATGCTGATGTCCTGGCCAATCCTTCTCATTTTGCAATATGTCCCGCCATTTGTCCTGTATCCTGCGGACCTCCCTCTCGGAAATATCGTCATCGCGTCCTATAACGATTTCCGCCTCTTCTGAGGGCGATGTCGGGGAAGGTAGATGAGGTTGAATCTCTGAGTCCGCTTCCGCTTCTATCACCGTTGATTCGTCATACTGAAATGAAAACAAATATCGTTTATCATGATTTTGTGATCGTATTTGTTAACATTTTAGACCGTCAACTAACCCAACCAACAACTCCAGAGAAACTATACTCCAACAGTGAACAGCATAAATATATCATGATATCTGATTGGGGATAACAAAAATCATCAAACTAAAAAAAAACTTTTCTGGAGTTTCTAAATTTGACTGTTGTACATATGTCACTGCATAAGAACATTCCCCTGACCTTATGACAAGGCTAGGAGATGACGAGTGAGAGCCTCTGTGCGCGAATGTATACGGCACTATAATATATTTTACGCAGTTGATGTCATATACTAATAACAATATATCATCATGGATGAAATCGGCCAGTACGATATTATCACATCCCACACAATTGATGTTATCTGGTAATAACTAGAAAGATATCGATGTGGTCAAAATTACCATATAAAATAATTCTAAGTAAAAAAACAAAATTAAAAAATTACCACACTAAAGCTGTATTTCGCTAGAGACGTGACCGATGGGCTGGGTGGTGCGATCGGCGACCTTCGCCCATCTTGAGCTGCTAACGCCTTCTGCAGTCTCTCAAACCCCGCCCCACGTAAGTATCTGTCAAGGAAAGCTATAAATTTTAGGGATACAGTATTTCTAATTATATTAGGAACTAATTGTTCTCCTGATGGTAAGTTATGACTGCAACCAATGAATCTACATCTATCCTCAACAATACTACGATAGAATTCCTTGTAACCAATAACTGCGTCCGGGCTCCCTACACGCACGACGCGTAGCAGCAGCGTTATGTTGCCGTCTTGTTGGTATTCTGTGAAGGCGTGGTCCTAAATCGGTTGAGACGACCGATGCTGTAGATAGAAATTAACTAACACAACTCTACCAGGTAAAAGATTCCACTTGACTTGAAGATGATGAGAGTCAATTACACACGGTATATTATAGATTTTTTACACTTTACCATAAATAAATACTAGTATATATATTATATACAACCCACAGCCGGGTATACGCCTATCACGTCTTCTTTAAAGGTCCTACAAATATTTACAGGCGGAAGATAACAAATTAGTCACCTTAAAGCTTTCAATCGTACGATAGGGCCCCTCGCATCACGTAACAACGACACGGCCTTATGATTTGTTACACCATGCAGTGACACCCCATCCACCTGAAAATAAAAGAAGGTAATGAAATAAATAATTTATTTCGTATAAATAAACAACGCTAAAAGGTTACGGCGTAGCTACGTAGCAACAGTTCTTATAGTGGTAGAATCACGACAGTTTACTTCTGCTCAACGGCTCCCTGAATTAGCAGTATAATACTGATGTGTTACGGTATGGTGAGTGTAGAGATCAGGGAACCTAATTACAGGTAACGTGGTATTCCATCTCAGTCCTAAGGAATGAGTACCCGTGCAGGAAAATTCTGTAACGGATATGTCTTGGGTAACATCATTGAACAATTGAACTGTGTGCTAATTTGTCCTTTTTGTTTTTCGGGCTGATGGCCGCTGTTAGCCCCAGGGCTTTTACAGTTTCACCGGGTTGAGAGGTGACCGAGCGCTTATGGCTCTCATTCGAGACTTCTATATATGGGTGATCAGCACAAGAGGGAGCCACGGCTTGGACCGTTACCCTGTTTCGCGAGAGCGTCTGACTCAAGGGTGCCCGAGAGGGCCGAACCTCGGCTCTGTCAGTTGCTTCTGACAGAGGATTATCTTAATTAATATCACTATTATTATTATCTACCTGTACCACCACTTCAGAATGCGTGGGCGCTGGAGAAGAAGTGGCGCAAGAAACTCCAGCAACGCTTCTATCTGTATGGACTGGAGAGAACCGGCCAGTGCCATGGCGGTATCGCGAATAACTTTGTTTGCGACGCCCTCGCCGGCTTATTTGTAATAGTATAAAAAAGCAGCATTTTTCGTATTAAACTAAGTTCGAGCCTTACATGGTTACCTATCGTATCTAACAATTTGTATCCTCATTTCTAATATAGTACATCGTGTGTTGGTAGCGCAGACTCTTGGCCAGCAACGTATAGTAATAGTATACGTAGTCTATATAGTCTAGTCTATATTTTTCTATTACTGGATTTAAATATCAAATCCCGCCATTACAGAAATGCAAATTTAATCAAATGCACCTTGAAATTACATCGCAACCAAAGAAGTTTCACTTTGTGAAGACACTATAGATAATATATAAAAGAATTAAGTACAATAATGGAGATAAATTTAATAAATATTTATTTCATATAACAACAACAAGACAGAAGACCAGAAAATGACTGATGGAAGATGTAGGTACATACATCACACAAAAAAAAACCATGTGGCTTAACTTATGACAGCTTTTCTTAATGTAAATTACGTCTACAAACTCTCACTCACTTGTAAAATATTCGTATTACATTGTTATTTTAGGAATATGCTTAATATATGCTTAATCTAAAATCCAATGTTGGTTACGTATTTTCTTTTTAATTAGTTTTTAATGAATTCCTCTAAAACAATATCACTCTGCAATACCACGGGTTGACGGGTCGAAATTGCCTTAAGGCATTAAGTAATAAGGCCTTAAGCAATGGAACCTCTTTTGTTAGGTGTTAAAGATTGTTTAAATAAATCTGTATAAATAAAAATTTTAATGTTGTATTTTTGTTTAAAATTACTAAAATTTTCTTTTTTCAATAAGAAATTTGTATTAACTCAAGACCAAATCGACTCATGATTCGAATAATGTATAATTTTCACTAATTCACAAAATGATCGCTAAGAAATTTATAATAAATTGTACTGGACAACGTCGGGTCAGCTAGTGAATAAATAAAATACAATATACAATAACACAAGCTTGGGCTAATATTTAATATTTGTTTCGTTAAAATCCGTTTACAAATAAAAAAGAGATGACAATTCTCAATAAAACAGAATGTTGAGAATTGTCTTTTTTATCAGGGCTGACTGGCACTATATCTTTGTTGAGAACAGATATAGATGTCTTGTCGATGTCATTTACGTCATAATGTTATGTCATAACGTTATTAAAAATGGAAATGAAAAACGCGCCAAAATTTTATAAGAACGCCATCTTTTGGTAAGTCGCGATAAATATTGTCATCGGAGATACTAAATAGAATAATTATCTGATCATGTATAATCTGTTTATATGTCACATAACTCTAAGCACATAGCATAACTCTAGCAATTCATAAATAAGTCGCAGTCATATCAACCGAGCAAACAATTTTACTATGAATTCCACGCGAGCTCAAGAGTCCACTTTAATACTTGTTCCGTCTAAAATTGCTCGTCTCAAGTCTCTTACTACGAGCAGAGTTACACTCACATTTTGTAATATAATTTACTTCACAATTTCATATCTAGCTTTACAGTTTTAACTGGATAGAAAGAATACTGAAAGGAATTTAAATCTTTTGTACATCTCTATCTAAATATCCAAGCGCCAGAACGAATTGTCTATTTTTGTTGTAGGTATTTTAAATTAAAAAAGGGGAACATATATTATCATGATATTGTTTTTAAAAAATGATCTTTGTTTCACAACATTTGGCTCTTATTACACTTTCAAAGACTTTTACAGAACATAGGTGCATAAATCTTTAAAAATAAAAAAAAATATTTGGCACGAAAATTTGACAGTCGCAGAATGTTTTTTTTTATGCCGCAAACGAGCTAGCAGCGCACTCGATGATAAGTTACCGTTAAGTGAACCGTGTGCTCTTTTGTGTTTTTGTTTGACCATCAATTCAATAAAAAAAATAAAGTTATACCTTTGCACTCGGATGTCGTCGCTCAAGCGACATTGTAAGGTAAGCAAATAACTCCGTCGTTACGATTAAGACGACATGATTGACATAGAAAAAGTTTTTTTTTTGTGTTTTTTTTTATCATTATGTAAAAGAATACACATTTTTATAACAACAAGATGTACGATTTTCAGTGAGAACACCCGAAAATTCCTTCAAGTGCAAAGCGTTAAAGTTGGTACACAATTGAACACCAGTCCAAATATTTGTCAACTCGCACGGCGTGGGGTAAGAGTCAATTTGTTGAACAATTTTGTAGATGTCTTGACTCTGCTCTTGTCGCTAATTGACTTTATTCGCAAGATATTAACCTATTGGTTCTATTAAATAACTGGATTGTTATACAAGAGTTATATATTTCATTTATATATTCGCTATTATTTGTCAACTACGCTGTGTAATAAAATTAATAGAATTGTACATATATTTACGTTTAGTAGAAAAGAATGCAAAATTAAATTTATTTAAAAAAAAAATGGTTATTAATCATGGAGTCTAAAGACACATGAATCGTTATTGCATTACTCATTTAAATTCAACTAATAATATAGTATCCTTTTTTATAAACTCATTCCCATTCTCTCAAACAGTACCCAACACACGTATCATATACTTTTCATATAAAATATGTGTACATTTTAAATTGTTATTGAAATATGCAACCCGCAGTATCCGTGGAGGGTCGCCATCATCTGAAATACAGCTATTCTTACAGGTGTAAATGGCAGCACACTGTCTTTTGAGTTATTTGTAATTTAGACCACTTGTACATATTTAGTTACAAGCACTTCAAATATATTTATTATTATTACATAATTATTATTATAGTATACACACAGACACACATAAACATACATGAATTTGAAAGTGTGTGCAGTTACTGGTAAAGTTATAGCGTATTTTGTGTTTTGTGTTGGCCTCTGCTCTACGCGGATATATATTTTTTGTTTATTTTTTTTATTTTTTTTTATTTAATTATCTTTTAGGAACACAGTGCATTTATATACGGGAAGTAATATAGGAAAGGTATGTATGTACAAAGGCGAAGCTTATATTACAATTAATATCTCTTCCAGCAGGTCTGGTGTTGGACATATTATCGGGAAACAAAAACAGTGTACTCTGTTTTAAAAAATGTTTTGAGAAATAATTATATACAAATAAATACAGGACTATATTTATTACTGGTGACGAGGCATTCCATCTCAGTCCTCAAGGGTGACAACGCATCTGCATTATGATTCCTTGTCAAGGATGAATGTAGATGTCGTGGGCCGCAGGAATCACTTGTCATCAGGTGAACTGTGTGCTCGTTTGTAACTCTCAAAGTAATAAAAAGGTTTAGGGTACGGTTTGCGAAACTTAAGGTCGTTGGTTCGAATCCAACATTAGACTATTGTCGTAAACCTAGCACAAGCATTTTCAGCTTAGTTGCAGTGGTTAACCGGAATATTGGTAATCTTAATAGCATTGCTAATATTCTTTTTTTTTAAAAAGGCAACTTTGGTAATTCCCACTGGTACTTCTTAATGGCTTATATACAATAAAAAGAAGTGCGTTTATACGACAAGCTTTAATGAGATAGAAGAATATATATTGCAAATATCAATACTATGGTAGAAAGGCACTTGGAACGAGCTACTTCCGATTGTAGAGGCATAGAAGTGGACTTTTGTACTCGCATGGTATTCGTAATATCTCCTCTGACTGTAACTGCGAATTCGTAAAGGTGTGTGCGCAATAGTCTGTGAAATTTATACGATATATAAAACCTTTTCTCTTATTATTAAAATAATCTAACCTATTTTTTTTATTATTATTTTTGAGAGCATTGAGAGTAACAAACGAGTGCACAGATCAACTGATGGCAAGTGATTCCTGCGGCCCATGACATCTACATTCATCTTCACCAATGCAGATGCGTTGTCACACTTGAGGACTGAGATGTATAACCTATAATAAAGGTCTCCAGATCCCTGCACTCACCAGACAAAACACAGCAGCACTATGCTGCTATTCGATGAGGATCCTACCCCTTGTCGCCCACTGAGAATTTAGAGGGAAATTCTCGCTACTAGACATACATGTCGCTACACTCACTTTACGAAACACAGCACATTGTTGAGCAGATGTAGCTAAATCACTGTGTTCTTCTGTGATGGTACATCCCCATTCAAACCTATTCATGATGCTGCTAGAAACAAAATGCACTACATTTTGTTCCTCAACTATTAAACAATGTACTATGTTCTAATACTTTTACTATCGTCACCCTAAGTTATATTAAAAAATACCTTTGTTTATTTTTTTAAGAACATAAATGGGGCGATGTACATATAGATTGTGGTAAGTGATTGATGACCTTCATATTTATCCATTCATGTTGTAATATGTATAACCTATAGCGTGACTCCATTATCTCTTATTATTGGTGATTAGGGACACTATCTGTCTAGGTGACAATTATATAAGGCACTAAAACATCGTATATATTTATATATATATATATATATATCTCACACAGTAATATTAGAATATATACTTATCTGATACATATGACAACATGTTAGTACACAACACTGGCAATTTAAACTTTATACATATATATAAATGAAATGTGAAGAAAAACAGACAAAGAAAAATAATGACCAATGTTCCACTATTTAAAAATCGTTTAAATACCGAGTAATTTATTCTTTGAGCTGAACAATACTCTCGTGGATGATATCTTATTTATTTATATATTTCAGCTTCATATACTGTATGTATTAATGCGGACTTAATGCCTTAGGCATTCTCTACCAGTCAACCTTAGGGCAATGCAGAGATGAATTGAAGTAGGTGTATACTTAAAGAACTTGTAAACTACTATTATATTATATAAACAAACAATATATGCGTTATTCCACATTCGTATTTACTTTTACCACCTTGTTATAGAGAGAACATGTTCTTACTAAGGAGATTGTTCAAGGTTCGTTTTGTTCAGAGGAGTGAAAAATAATTTTCCAGCCATTCGGTTATTAGTTCGCGGTATTAAAAATGTCAAACTTTCAAATAGACGGCTACATTGGAGCAATCATAGGCATTATAATACGTTATGGAGAAGGAATATGGGAGTAATGGGCCTCAGGATCATTTATCATTAGAATTGTGTGATTATTTGTCACCGTTAAAACAGTTAAAAAAACCCATTCAAGTAAATTATTAAAACGCAACCTTTATTAAAACATCCGTCGAGTAACTAATTTGTCCGCGCGTCCCCGGAGTACCTACGGACCCGCCCATTGTGCTCAAGAGTCGCGTTCATTTCATATTCAGTGCGACTTGAATGTCTGGCTTTACGTTTGTTAATATTCTCTAGTACAATATGAACACGACACAATGGCAGATTGTATACACGAAGCTTCAGCGTATGCGAGAACGGTACAGAGATATTTTTTTATTAAGCAATATAATTTTGTTGGGTTTTTTGAACTTCAGAAATGTATAATTATTCTTTTTATATAAGTATAGTTTTAAAATATTTCTCTTCGTTACGTATGGATCGAGAGATTGGAAAAATAAACTGCTCTATTCTATATTAAACTAAAAATTGGTGAGTCATATATATTTTTCTTGCGGCAGACTTCAACTGTGCAATATATATAAAATATGTAAGCAATCTATTCTCACGATCCGCCAAAGTGACGAAAATTTTTAAAATAATTTGAAACGAAACGCTATTTGGGCAACATAATATTTAATTATAATATCTAATCTAATAAATATATTTTTTTTGGTGTAAAGAATTCTGACAGTTATACGTGATCACATCTAAACTATAAACAAACAATAAAAGATACAGCAATAAAATTCAATACGGTTCCATTGTATTAAATTGTCAACGCAATAAAAAATATATATCGTATTTTCTTACACACATCCCAACAAACAGACCTATTGATATCGAGTAAAAACAAATAATTAGCTATTGCTATGATAATGTGAATTAAAAGACTTTAAATTATATATATATATATAATAAGCAGAATTGAAAATTTGAAAAATTTGAGAATATCCTCTTGATGATAGACAACTTTTTTACTGGATAAAATTGTGGAGACGAAAAGTATGTATCGATACTTGCTGCTGTTACAATTTTGCAGGCGTTTACGAATTAATTATTAAAAAATGCTTTTATTTTGATGATGATATGTCAAGAGATCGCAAGATTCAGATGCAATGGAAGAGAGACAGGATATATACATAAGCAGACGGGTACTCTAACTACTACGCTATACAGCCGTTAATATAGAATGTAATCGATATTTTGAGTGATCTTCGAGTAACGGTTAAACGTTGGATTACTAGACATGTGGTCATGATCGAATCCTCCCGTATGTTAACTATTGTTTAAATTTTTTAAGTTTCTCACGAAAAGCTCAGTGTTTAAGCGGTCGTTATTAATTCACGGTACGCCAGCGTACCGAGTTCAATCCCCGGTTCCGTTACCAATGAAATTGTTTTAAACACCGAAACCGCGTGTCTAAGTAATAAATAAAAAAAACTCAAAGACATGTGAAGTCCGCCAATCCGCGTGGGTCCACACTATATGCTCTTAAGCCCTCTCTAAAGAGAAGCCATATGGCCTACAATGGGCACATATAAGTAGGCGTTACCTTACTGCTTCAAATAAAATGCTGATAGCTTTTATTTGTCTTCCCTGATTGGTACAAGAGAGAGAGTTTATTTCCCACATTTTATCTTAAAAAATAAAATCTTTTGTCGTTCCAAGTGGTCTTTCAGATCTACAAAGCGGTGTTTATCTCGCCCTTTTTCACTTCTTTCATTAATATGCAATTGAGACTTAAAGATGCCCCTTAACCTACTTGGTAAAGGCATTTCTCACGAATCCTTACGTCTTTATAAGGTGAATTCCGAATTTTATGTACCTACATTCTTTTTTTTGCAGGAGTCCTTTTGTTTTCGTCAATTTTTTTTATAACAATTCATTAATTCAGGATAAGGAATCAATACAGATGCCTCGTTACCCTTAAGGATTTCATATATATATATGGTTATTGGTAATTCGACGTATTCCCGTATTAGGAGATGATAGGGATGACTATTCCGATGATGATTTTAACCCCCTAAGCATGATGCAAAAGTGCCAAACCATATTTGAGTTATCATGTTAAAAAACATCAAAAATTTATTGAAAATAAGTATCAATTAAAATCTAATTTTTTCTTCTGACTTACAAAACTTTTAAAGTAGGTAAGAGTTTAGTTCGAATACGAATTTCCGCCTGCTTCCTTTGTGATCATTTTTTTTTCAGTTTCTTTGAAATAAGTTCCTAGTTGTTATGCATTATTGGAGAGCTAAGACAACGATTATGTTTTTAAAATAATCTGCAAGTCAAGTTTTATAACGTGTTTTATGTATTTAAGGTATTTTATTGGAAAAAAATTCAAAAACATATTGAAATAATATCGTTTTTCGTCTCGCATTTTTAAATTTGAACCGATAATTGTTGTTTTGATATTGATAAATAACCAGTGTTTAACCGTTTTTATTAGTCAGAAGAAAAAATGAGATTTGAAGTGAAACTTTTTTAAAAAAAAAGTGATGGATTTAATTTGATTTGCATTTTTGACTTATTTTGAAAAAGCTAAAAACATGATATCTCAAAAATGGTTCACTATTGCATAATGCATATAGGGGTTAAATCACAAATAGTCACCCCTATCACCTCTTAACGGGATTACGTTGAATAACCAATAACCCTGTAGATGTCTCTGTATATATCTACATATATAAACAGATTGCAATTTACGTTCACAGCGTCCGCTGTGACGCAATTGCCACAAGCCATTAGCCACGTTAGTCACAATTACACAGTGCCTTGTTAGCACCATTTGGCGATCGAATTAATCCCCACCTCATGTTGCCCGCCCTAATATTTATTCTGCTAAGTGGGTCATCAGTTAAATTACACGTGTCAGATGTGTAAACATTTTATATTTAAGTTGTGAGTTATCTATTATCATCACAGCCTACGGGTGCCAAGAGAGCATATTCTTGAGCCAACCTGCATCCGTCAACTTCCAGCAAACTAGCATAGGTCGCTCTACACTGCTACTGACAGTTCAAGTTTGCTACTTAAGGAACTTTCTTCCCTTTTTTTTGGGGGGCTGACGGCCTCTGTTTGCCCGAGGTCTTTACAGTTTCACCGGGATAAGAGGTGACCGTGCGCTTATGACGCTCAGTCGAGATCTCTATTAGCGGGTAACCACAGGGCTCCCGAGAGGGAGCCTCGGCTTGAAAGTTACCCTGTCCCGCGAGAGCGTCTGACTCGAGGGTAACCAACAGGGCCGAACCTCGCTTTCTTTCCCATCGGTTATTAGTTTTACGAGCTACATCGTGGGCCCAAATTAAAAGTTATTAAAAAGTTTCAAAGATAAAATAAATATATATTTACTAGATACATGAATATAATTACCACAGCAATGGATCGACTTGGGGAAGAAGCCCGCGTTCACAGAATACCAATATTGAATTGCACCGTTATGCAAATAGTTCACTCGATTGGAAAGTGATAACCTCCAATCATCGACATCGCATCTCCAGAGTTGTTCCAGGTGAACTGAGCCTTTAAGAAAGAAATAGGCTCTTTCCTCGATGTTCCCTGGGTTCCTATCAGTTTCGAAATACCGTTACAGCTAATTTCACAAAATAGCCGTGCGTGCAAGAAAACTTCGTATGAAAGGCATAGTGTTGATTGAAGTGAATTGGCAACCGTCGAAATGGTGAAAATGAATTCTGTCGTGATTTCGTTTGCCTCCTTTTGTTATAAAAAATGGGATATATCGTTATATTTAAGCCATGATTCGAAAACACGACCACAAAATCACAAGTCGCCTAAGTATCATGTTAGATTGAGTCGCAGATATAAACCAAAGTCTTAATCTAATGTACACGGTATCTCGCTCGTCATCAGTAATTTGGTGCCCGGACCCCTACACACCATGCGAAACACAGCAATGCCGCTAATTCGGGCGGGTATTCTGTGATGACGTGGTCCATCTCGGGCGAACACACCTATTTATACTGCACGTATATCCTCCCCGGAGCGTATAAACACCGCCGCTGTACAAGTTTCACAATACATTTCTCCGCTTTCTACTAACGATGTGTAAATACGTATTCGACTATGAGAGCTCGAAATGTCTGGAAGCCTGGATGCATTAAATATATTTGAGTAGATGCTTCTTTTATTCATATGATAAGTAAAGTTTTTTATTTATTTATTTAAGATTTATGTACAGTGAGAAGCTTTATAAAAGCTGACTTAATGACTGATGCATTTTCTAACTGTCAACCTTAGGGTAACGCAGAGATGACTTGAAGTAGATGTGTGCATAAAAATCTTATGAATATAAAACATACATGCATAGAAATAGGGAAATACTTATATTCTAGCAAATTAATACTACATTAATAGACATTCTGTGTACAGTTGAACAGTTAATATGTTGTAATAGAATATTATTAAATAAAATTGAATCCTTTCTAAATAAGTAAGTATAAATAAAGAAATGATAACGGAGAGGCAATCCATTAGGTCATTAAGAGATGGAAACTAACCACACAAATCTTAGAAGATACCCACTTCGTTATCGGAACAAAGTTTATGTCCAACATTTTATGTTTACTTATGGAATTTATCTGTAGTATTTATTACTACTTGATTAATTACTACACATAAAATATTTCTAGAGGCTTGAAGAAAATGGCGGATCTAAAAATTAAAATACCTAGTTTGTCATAAAGTAATATAATTTGCCTCATGTAATCTGGACGAATCATCACAGTATATTTAGAATCGGACGGTGTAAGTAGTTATGTATATTAGAATATAATAATACAAATAGAGTTATGTGACGAACGTTGTAAATTGAAAATGAAACAGGATTGTAAATTCTAACGCCTGCTTGATTATATGAGCAAGGAAATACAAATGGGTTTATCACTGTTACAATTTTCACAGATTATGAATCTTGTGTAATTTTACTTTGACTTGTTTATTTTTTTTTACTCTCTACCCTGAGGCTCTACAATGAGAAAACGCCATTGCAGTTTTGCTGATTGCTTTAAAAAAGAACTCGTTAATAATAATTATATTCATTTAGTTAATCCGTTAGAAGCCTGCGACCTTACGGACGCCCTCGAGTCGGTCGCTTTCACTGGCAGGGTAAAGGTTTACCGAAGCTCCCCCTCAGTAACCTTTGTGCTGGTTACCCATTAATAGAGGTCTCTACTGATTGCCCTGAGCGCTCGACCACCTTTCAACCCGGTGAAGCTGTAAACGCCCTCGAGCTAACAGAGACCAGATCATCAGCCATAAATAAGAGAAAAAAAATCTTAGTCCGAATACTGAATCGTATCATCGTGTCCATGGAATACATATTAATTATTTTTTACGTCAACTCACCTCGACGATCCTGTCGTTTACGTGTATCTTGCCGCACTGGTCCGCCGAACTGCCTTCGCTGATGCTCTTCACGAATATGCCGCTCAATTCTTCTATAAAAAAGAATACCAGTGTTAGTTAAATTAGCACGTTACATATTATATAAATCCCGCCGCTCTCTATTTTAAACTTCGTGTAAGGACTTATTTTATAGACTGAATATATATTGTTAGCGAGTGACGCTTTCACGTTAAACTATTTTTCTTCTATAACTCCCCACACCAACTTTTCAAGCAAGCTGGCTTGTGAAGTGAGTCGTTACGACGAAATAATCCTAAAATACGAACGTGTGTTGAATAACAATGCTAGTATAACTCTTCTAAAGCACGTAAATACCTGACGTCTTAATTCTTTAAAAAAACAAACTCACCACAGAGAATAATAATAACAATATTTAAAATTACTTATACTTTTAATTAAATATATGTATTGGAAAGCATACATCACGAAAGCTTTTTTGTTTTCATTAAAGCAAAGAGAACGGTATTGTTTTTTTTTCATATTACTTTTTTATTGTGTCGATATTAAACGCTGTTCACCTGGGTGTTAAATGATTCTTGGGTTCACATTTTCATCCCTGGGGACTTGATAGATTGCCTTGTCACCAGTAATAATGGGTCTCCTGTTCCCTACATTCACCAGACGAAACACAGCAATGTTATTATACTATTTTATGCTGATAATCTGTGAGGGCATGGCTTTTCCCCGGTCATTCATGCTTTGACTAGAATCAAAGTGAACTTCATTTAACTTAATAAAATTCTAGCCTGACTCTAGCACTATTAAAAGTTTGTTAATACACGAGTTGACTCGATGCCAAAGAATAACAAATCGTTGAATTATAACGACGATATTATACAATAAACACCACAACAAGGTAACCGTCGTATCATCTTCCCGTATTTGTTTTTTTTTTTTTTCTATTTTCTTTTTTTTTCGGGCTGATGGCCGCTGTTAGCCCCAGGGCTTTTACAGTTTCACCAGGTTGAGAGGTGACCGAGCGCTTATGGCTCTCAGTCGAGACCTCTATATATGGGTAACCAGCGCAAGGGCTCCCGAGAGGGAGCCTCGGCTTGGACCGTTTCGTGAGAGCGTCTGACTCGAGGGTGCCCGAGAGGGCCGAACCTCGGCACGGTCAGTTGCTTCTGACAGAGGATTATCTTAATTAATATCACTATTATTATTAACTACCTGTACCACCACTTCAGAATGCGTGGGCGCTGGAGAAGAAGTGGCGCAAGAAACTCCAGCAACGCTTCTATCTGTATGGACTGGAGAGAACCGGCTAGTGACATGGCGGTATCGCGAATAACTTTGTTTGCGACGCCCTCGCCGTCGGCGGGGGCGATATGAGGGTGTATGTGTGTTGTGTTTTATGAAGGGCTTGGGCCCTGGTGGTTGCGTCGTCAGGGTCGTCGAGGGCGTGCCTCGGTCTCCTACGGACGCGGGTAAATCTGTGATTCGCGATGGGATTGTAAGTGGCGGCACTTACAATCAAAGGGTTTCGGTTTGTGACGGCAGAGTCGAAATATCGGCGAGAAGCCTGCTTCAGGTACTGAGCTATGGTCGGCAGCTCAAGATCTATGTGTAGATTTTCATTACGCAAGAACCACGGTGCACCGGTGGCCTTGCGCATGAAACGATTTTGTATTACCTGAAGTCGGTGTATGTGACGCGGGGAGGCATGCGCAAAGACGGGGCTTGCGTATGTCATTATGGGATCTTCCCGTAATTACTCGAAAATTGCAGAAGGAAGTATCGTTTTTTTTATATACTTTATGGCCGAGACGAGGTTCGGGCAGTTTCTTGTAACAGATTTAATGTTAAAGGAATTCGCAATCTGTTCAATAAAAGGACTCGTATACAAAAGATTCGTTTATTATAAGAATGAATTTTAATGTAGTTTTATAAAATTAAATATTACCACGTATTAATAATATGCAAAAAATTAATTGTAGCTTGCTTTGTGTTAATAAACTATTCATTTAAATCTTATTATAATTTTATAGTTTAGGGGTCGCAAGGTTTTTTTACTTACCTTATTGGCGTTTTCGTGGGTCGCATAATGATTATTGAGAAACAATGCGTTAAAGTGCATGCATTTAATTTATTGAATTAAAATTAAATATGCATTGTACAAAAAAGCCAACAAACATGTTGTATCTCTTTCCTTCTCATTCGAGGTTATTATAAGGTCATTAAAAATTTGACTTCGACTATGCCCTATAACGCGAGTGAACGAGAGAACAATTATGGCATTATTTTAGAGTGAACGAGATGCAAATATGGACGTGAGTGTTTATTGCGGCCATTGTAATCTTAATTGTCCCACGTGACAGCTCCGTGGTTTAATGGATAGTCTAATGCGTGCCTAATGCCGTTGCGTTGGGGGTCCTGGGTTCGATTCCCAAACTACTATAGTCGACGCATTATGAACTGAGGCTTCGGGTCATAAATCATATTTATCTGTCAGTCTCGCTCGCATTTACAGGTCTTATGGAGAGGTGTAGTGATGTGCGTAAGAATTGTCGAGGTGCATATCGATAACGGGATGGGTACGATCGATATGCTAAATTATGTTAAGTGTTAATAGGAATAATTTTTCTCTATCTGAAAATAAAAGTTTTTATGTTGTGATATAAATTGTTTGTTTGGACGTTATAATGGAGAAACTGTAAAACTGTAAACTGATCGTAATGTGGCCCAGAAAAGGGCCATTTTTATCTTTTCTAGGGATGATGCATCGACTCCGCGTGCGCAGGTAGCTAAGTATCGATAAAGTGCATTGCGTGCACTCTTACATTTATTACCCGACGACTCAGTTTAAAATGCGTCGACAATAGATATAATATTTGGACGTTATAAATTGTTGGCTTTATAGATATATTCATATAGATTATGTTACTGATACTGCATCTAACGGCGACGATGGAAAAAAATCTGCTTTAAATAATTATTTCCGTGATAGTGAAAATCGCATTAAGATTTTCGCAACTTGTCGTGGTATATTGAACATTATAATATTATTATGTATGCTGTTTGATTTTTCTGTAATAAATTATGCTTTATAGGATTATCAGCTATTAAAGACTTGTGATTGCTAAGTTCGGAATTATTTTCACCATATTTACTTATTCTTTATTGCATTAACCTTAACAAAGTAAAGGTTCACAAAGAGCGGACTTAATTCCAAAATCAATATCTACCAGTCAACCCTAGCGCTATGGTGGAGACATTCTGATAGATGTAGTTAGTAACTACTTAATAAGAAAATATAAAAAATAGCTGATATAAAATATACAAATAAATAATTATACAATATACATAACAAATATATGTATTTATACGCCATACATAATACAATTTTATTTCGAATATCAAGATTCTTTGCGGAAAATAGTAAATTTATAGTGATAACGAACTATATACGGACGGACATTGGTATGTAAATTACAAGATAAATAGAATTTGAATCTCACGATTAGTTATTAGTTAAAAATATAGATGGCATTATATTCGCGCTGCATTCTCAATTTTTTTTTACAATACATATGACTTTATTTTGTTACGCAAAACCTTACATTACTTTAATACTTAGATAGATATATATATATATATATATATATATATATATATATTTGTTCAAGTAAAGTATCATTGATAAATAATTAATAATTTATCAATATTACAATCTAACATACTAAATATATATTAACAACATCTAAAATATTTACGACGTATTATAAAAATAGTCGCTTAACAAAAATTGTAAATCAACACTTAAAATTGCAATGACGGAATGAACGCACGCGCATACTTGTGGCATCTTGAAAGAACAAACCATATCGCCATGTAAAATACAACTAACGCCATCTATGTACACAAATGTAAATTATATGCTTTCACATACATACATCGCTTGCAGTTCATATGACACATTAAAAAAAATTGTGATAGTTATATTTGTTTTTTTTTATTTACTATAATTTTAGGTTTTGTATATCATTTGTATGTTGCTTTAATTTTCATTTATTTTACGTATCGTTTTTCTATTCGATATCGGTGTATTATATAGATATTATATAAAAAATGGATTTTTTAAGAATGTTTTCATGCCCTTTAGGTCTATAATATTTATAGTATAATATACTCTTTAGTAAATAGTTATATCGATCCCGTCTATAAATCATAATAATCTTGTGCTTGTGTACGATTACCACTTGGCGATGTGTTGTTATTGGAAGAAATCAACTGCGAAGAAAATAATATAATACCGTAAGTTATAGTGCATTCATAAATACACTTGCTCAACGTCCTCAACTCAACTCAACTCTATTCTATATAATTTAGTATATAAAGCCGAGGTAGCTTATTAGGTATATTAGGTAGGCTCGGTATAGTACGGTAACGGTCCAAGGTGATGCTCTGTCGGGAATCCTTGTGCTGGCTTTAAAATCAGCTCAAAAATAACCTCTCTTTTAATTTTAAGATACGTCAGCAAACCAATAAAGTTGTCTATTTCAATTTTTAGCACACATTTACCAGGTATTCGGCATTGATGGGAAACGTCGTGACGTGCACGTCCAAGAAATTAATAAAAATAAATCGATGACATGTGAAGTCTATTAACCCGCATGGGTGATTATAATCACTATAAATTTGCTAAAAACGATGTTAGATTAAGTGAATTACAATATATATTTCAATTCATTGTTTATCATTACATAAATAAGTATATCGTAGTAATAATTATGCTTTAACGTGCAATTATTACTAATGTACATAAAATTATGTATATAAAATAAAGCTTAGTGAAAGAATGCAAAAACCTAGTAGTAAGTGTTTAAGTTAGTAACTTAGAGTGAGTTTTCATGGTCAAAAAACTGCGTAAAAGATTTTTTGGAACATTGTACTATAATGTAAACATATTATGTATGTTTAATAAATAAATAATAAAACACCTCTCTGGAGAGTTGGTGCATGCTAGTTGACTATAATAATTAACTAGTTTAAGTCTAAAATATTAATAAAAGATTAGTAGAGCAAATTCAGTTATGTTTAAACAGAATTAATAAAAAACAACCTTCTCCAAAAGGCCTGTACAAGGCAATGGGATCTATACCTATTCTATATATAGTACTTTTTTGTTTTATGGGGGATGCCAAACAGTCCACCTGGTGATAAGTGATTCCTGCATGCCACGGCACACACTTATCGTCGATAAAGTATCTGCCTCCGCAAATTCAACGTGCGAAAACGCTAGACAAATTTGAGACCTATGTCAAAAATCGTTACATGTCACCATAATTTATATGTATTTAGTTTATGCATCTCCATCATACCTATTTATTTTGTATATATTAGTGTACTATTTTGTAATGTAAAGGTAGTTTATTTAACTCAATTATTCCTACGTCTAAAGGTTGTCTGGAAGAGATCGCTCCTTAGCGATAGGACCGCCTTGTTATATCTTACTCAGTAATATTTTTTATTATTTCTATGTCCTTTTTGTGATAAGCTTTTATTTATGTGGTGTACAATAAAGTTAAAATAATAATAATAATGCAGAAATCTTGTCACCCCTAACGACAAAGATGTGATATTTCCTCACCAGTCATAAGTTCTCCGGATTCCAACACTCACCAGTCGATATGTATATAGGTATCTATATATATACGAGTATATATGGTCTCTTTAATTTGTAATTGAAGGACTTATATAAATTTATCAAAATACCCCTAACAGAAGTTACTGACGAAAGAGCTCTGTAAGTGGATTAGTCGGCGATTTAATTAATATTATATCAGTTAACTCTTTGAGAACACGATGCTATTAAAGTTTTGCTCGTTAGTAAATATTGTAAAGTAACTAACGGTAGTGGAGCTACGCTGCAGTGTGCATGCTTGCAAAAATAGGCAACTGCAACATAAATTGGTTGGCACAACCAGGGACCAACGACAAAGGCCTCTGACAAAAGACCAACGGCAAGAAACCAACGACAAAAGACCAACGACAAAAGACCACACCCCTAAAGACTACCAGCGTGAATTAGCAGCATGACGCTGTTGTGTTTGGTCCGGTGTACGGATCCGGAGATCCTTACTAACACAGAATAACTCATTGGTCCCTAATTATAGTGCAACAAGATCGGAGGAAGATTCAGATCCAGTATCATGGACCCAACGTTTATCACAATTAGAACGGAGACCAATACTTAGTTAAATGTCTACACGGAATGTATAAGGCATTGTTCTTGGCTTCACTTTTAATGAAGCCACGAAACGTGCGTAATCAAGGGAACGCACACAAAAGCTGTCTATCCTGTTGTAACGTAGAAGGGTGCGGTTCGGTACAAACGTAAGGCGAGGGCGGTTTTGATAAAAAAAATCTTTTTTTTATTGACGCGAACTAGGAAGCGATCTGTGCTGCATCATGCGAAACACAATAGTGTCATATGGAAGTTTTTTTAATAAATTTAAGCATAACAAACACAGTTCATCGGATTGTGGGTGATGACCGCAGCACATTTTTTTTTATTACATCAAGAGCAACTAACTCACGCACAGTTTACCCGGTGGTAAGTGATTTCTGCGGCCCATGACATCTACATTCATCTTTGACGAGGAATCATAATGTAGATGCGTCGTCATCCTTGAGGGCTGAGATGGAATGCCGGGTCTCCAGTAATAAAGGTCTCTGAATCCCTGCACTCACCATACGTAACACAGCAGCATCAAGCTGCTTTTTTGCGCGGGTATTCTGTGAGGACGTGGTCCTACTCCGGTAGAGCTGACCCATTCATTCTGCAGTTAGAAACAAACTGCAGTGTAGCCTTACCACTTTTAAAACATACAAGGACCCATCCTTAACAAATTGTTGGTGATACTTTGTCACCTCTGAAGATACGGAATATCTCGTCACCTTGGTCTTTGATTCCCTAAACGCACTCCACGAAGAACAGTGGAGTGATACCACTTTGACACGATGATATTCTACGACAGTTTTCCAACCGTGATCAAATCGATGTTCTTGTCACAGTTAAAATCTAGATACAGTATGGCTCTAACACATGCAAAAGAAATGAAACTAAAACTGAACGACCGGACATGAAGTTTACAAAGTTCATTTTAAAAATAAATAATTAATAAACAGTCTCGCTTAGACACTAAATTACTCAAAAAATATATAAATCGTTCTCTTTCTCGCCTTGGACCGTAGAAGAAGGTATAAAGGTCTTATAATCTTTCCTTTCTTTTCTCCATAAAGATATCCATAGGAATTTTACATGATATGTTATAAAAGAAAACATAAATTTCCTTAATACGATTCCTTCAAGAGATTCGTAAAAAGATTTCTTATTTTTCATAATAATATGAGACAGAAATTCATTTTTTGTTTAAGAGTGATCTTTTATGAACCTGGTATTACTGAGGATTAGGTATTATTCCATCTTAGTCTTTAGGTATATCGCATATGCATAATTTATTTATTTATTTAAGCTTCATACAATGTATGTATAAATGCGGACTTAATGCCTAAGGCATTCTCTACCAGTCAACCTAAGGGCAATGCAGAGATGGAGTGAGGTAGATGTACGCTTAAAGAACTTGTCGTAAAATACTATTATATTATATAAACAAACAATATATGCGTAATTATAATATATATATAAAACTAGACATATATAACAAATAAAAATAACACATAAATATATATAAATTGATTTAATTTTGATTGATAAAATGTTTTTTTATATCGGGCATGAATGTGGTTGTTCTTTCAGCACGAATCCAATTCACTGAGCCACATGCAATAGCGTACTTACTCTAAGTAAAGTTATGTTAAAACAAGTTAATTTCAAGTCTTATTAAGGTTCCGTATGTCCGGCGATAAACGGAACCCTTATAGGATAACTGTCGTGTCTCAGTGTCTATTTGTCAGTTGCAGCTATTTTTTTTCGATTATACAAATTGAAAAATAATACACTTTGGCAGATATATTAGATGTGCCAAACACGGAAGCATAGCTTACATATGATAAACGGATTCCAATTTTTGAGATAAATTAGAAAATGAAACAGCAAAATTTTCATCGTCATGTGGAACATGAAGGGGCTTATTATGAGTAATAAATTGTATTAATACACTGCCGGCCAAAAGTTTAAAACCGCACATAAACAACATAATTATCCATCAATTGTAATAAAATCCCATAGGATAAATAAAAGAAATGCACATCTCCATATTCTATTGTTAGTATCGAATATTTAAAAAAGTCATTCTTTTATTTACTTTCAAGTTATTGGACAATAAACATCTATTGTTTTCAAACGTCAACAAACGCTGGGCTAAAGCCAGGTGGTAGAGTCGTAATAATATTTTTATAATGTCCTCATTACTAATTACTTTGCTTTTGTTACGTATTGGTCAATAATTAGGATTATTTAGCTCCTCAAAACACGTGTTTCTGACTTATTATTACCCGAGTTTACTTGAGTTTGTTCATAAACAATCTCAATTAGTCTAATCCAAGATTGAACTATTCGGTCCAAAACGTAGAATTTACGTTCGACGCAGTGCCCAAGAAAAGATGATGTCAGATTGTGTAGTCCCAACAATCAAGCAAGGTGGTGGCTCAATTATGGTCTACGGTTGCTTCTCTAGCCAAGGAACTGGCGATTTGATTAAAATTGAAGGAATTTTGAAAAGGAACAGTACAAAAACATTTTAGAACAAAATGCCGTTCCTTCCGGGTTGCGATTAATTGAAGATGCATTCATTTTCCAACAAGACAATGATCCAAAGCATAGCTACAAAATTATGTAGAGGATATTTGTATAATATATAATAAGTATACTTTTAAGGATATTAAAGCAATATAACGATAATTAATCACAAACCCCTCTCCATATATTTGCAAAATTCATTGTCACCCCGAAACATATATTAATAATAAAGCTCAGTGTGCGCAATCAAAACTTTAATTACTCACCCTGTTCGCAAACATATCCCGCAACGGTGATGCCAAGACCCAAAGCCGAATCCTTGTTCAGTTCCACTTCATAGCTGAGAGTCTCGGGCTCCCTGCTGCCTCTCACAGCCATGTCCAATGGAAGCCTGTCAACAAACTCAGTATTCATAATAATCAACGAACTCATCTGCTTTTTAGGCATTACATTCCGCTAACCACTCGAACTAATCTTAAATGCTACGAGATGGCTCCGTCAATAGTCGAAAGGATTTGTTCTACGATCTTACGTTTCGTAGACCGCAACATATATATACATAATTATTGGGCTGTTTACGCTTCAATTGTTGTTTATGAGGATCTTCTGCTTATTACCAGAAGACATCAACTGATGAGGAGGATGAATTGTTACTAATACAACTAACTAACATACCCATCAACCTTTCCAACTAAACTAAAATGTTTGCGCTGGCAGACGGCTCACGACTATAAACGGATATATATGGACTATATATACGCGCTAGTGACAAACCACTGCGGTTTATATTTAAAACTACGACGTTATATTACGCAGTCAGCCACAATTAGTTTATTAATCAATACGCCAGAAACAAACTATAACGTAGTTTTGAATATTAGTAACCCCTCATTGCTTTTAACATTACAAACATTCCGACTAACCACTCGAACTAAACATCAAACGTCTGAATGGACTCGCGAGGCCCGCTGAGTAGGAAGACAACGACGATGCAGGCAATGCTGGCACGACGACTGCTGCTGCACCACCGCTGCGATCCGACCCCGGTGGACAAAGAACGTCGGCGACAACAACGGAGGCGATATACGATCCGGGGGCCCCTCATAAAGAGATCGCTATCCAAAGGAGAGGACAGGTCATTTTAAAAGCGGCCTCCAACAGCGGCCCATACGAGTGAATCTCGTATAGGGCTCTGTTTGAAGGAAGACTACGTCGCGCTCTACGGCGAGGGCGGTGTGTGTTTGCGAATTAAGTTTCGCAGACCGTACCCTAAACCGTAAGCCTATTGAATGATGGTTACAAAGATAAATCATCATCATGTTTTTTACTATATTAGGAGGCAAACTAGCACGCAGTTCACCTGATGGCTCAATAGAACTACATCTATTGTCAATAAACAATCAAGATGTAGGTACATGCATTGTTATCATTATCTAAGGACCTTAACCATTCCCGGCCAAGTAGAACTAATTATTATATGATTATTGTTTATTTGCCAAAGTAAAACAAACGTACAAAATGAGCGAACTTAATGCCAAAAGGCATTCTCTACCAGATTACTTTTGAGGGTTGAGCAGAGAATATATTGTGAGTGAATGAAAGAAAAACTTATTTTAATTAGAAAGTATATCAATGTAATAAATAATATATTAATAGAATAACATATATATAATAATTAAAGTTATCTGTATTCTAAATACATACATATAAACATTTACAAACATAAATATATAATATTGACTAATGTCAGATCACCTAATGTCAAAATAAAACAAATTATGCAAAGAAAACACTTAAGATATATAGATAAAAAATCTAATTAGTTTTTGTTCCAGCATCAGGTTTTTCCTGACTAGCCGTTAAAATAAAGCTCTTCTATTAAAGTTAATCTAGTTTAAAATTTCAATGTGACTATTGCATCATAGAGATAGAAGATATTGGATTTATGTCCTTTATCTTCTTATCTCACAATTAATTTTTTTTAAGTGTAAACTCTATATAATAAATGTAACTTGTTCTATTTACCCCAAACGTGTGGCGTTGCCAAATACACAAACGTGAAGTAGTATCCGAGGCAGCCAAGTTAAATGTGAATAGATTATGCGAAACTGGCATCGGACGGGGAAACTTCTACGCGGCGGTCTGTTTGCATCCAACTCCTAGCGGAACTGTCAACTAGGGGGTGGAAGGAGACGAGGGGGGGCTACTGTTGAAGGTAATCTCCGTAGATCAACCTTCCAACTACAGATTTGTTTACAAAGCCTGCCAAAATCGTATCTTACACGGAAGTATATTGCCCCATTTTACGATAGATATATTTGTTAGAGAACATTTTAATAAACAAATGGACTCTCATGAATAATAATGAAAACGACATAGAATAAAAAAAGTACCACACTGTATTTGGTAACCCAATTTCAGGTTTATAGACGTAAAAATCGACAGGGACAAGACGACAGTCTTAAGACTTCGTTCTGGGTACACAACTCTGAATAATTTTATATATTTATAAGCTTTGTCATAAAATTGCTGACCCAGTCGAAAAATTGAAGATATTATTCATATTTTGACGGTATTTTATTGACTGGAGAGAGGATTTATAAAAATCTATTATCTCTTTATACTCCAGTCAGTATGTAAGCATCTTCCTTATCAGATGCTGCGATAGTTTTCCCTTAATTACTAATATAACATCAGGTTACACTAGTTTTTAAGTATGACAATGTAACGTCAAAAATAAGTTTGGCATACGCCTTATAAAAAAAAAAATCCGAAAAAAAGTAATAAAAAAAAATCTTAAAATCCGTCATCTTAAATTAATTAAAAAAAGCATAAGGTTATAAATCTGACTATTACATTGAGAGTAACAAACGAGCACACAGTCACCTGATGGCAAGTGATTACTGCGGTCCCATGCCATCTACATTCGTCCTTGACAAGGAATCATAATGCAGATGCGTTATCATCCTTTCGGATTGAGATTGAATGCCTCGTCACCAGTAATAAAGGTCACCGGATCCTTACACTCAACAGACGAAACACAGCAGCATTATCCTTCTATTTAACGCTCGTATTCTATGAGGGCGTAATCCTACTTCGGTCGAGCTGACCCATTAATTCTGCAGATAGAAACTGCAGTGTACCTCTACCAATTGAAAATATTCAATTAAAGTGTATATTTACCTCATGGGTGGTGGTTGAGGATCTGGGGGTGCGATGATCAGAGGTGGAGGCCGTGGTGACGGAGCGAGTGCACCGCGGGGGACCACGGCAACAATTGATGCCACGGGCTGTAGACGAAAGATAGATAAATACACACATATAATTTATTGGTAGCTACCGCTATTGTAATATATTATGTATTCATATATATATATATATATATATAACAAGTAACAAACCGCACACAGTTCACCTGATGGTAAGTGATTCCTGCGGCCCATGACATCTACATTCATCCTTGACAAGGAATCATAATGCAGATGCGTTGTCAATCCTGAGTACTAAGATGGAATGCCTTGTCACCAGTAATAAAGGTCTCCGGATCCCTGCACTCACCAGACGAAACACAGCATTTTATATGTATATATATATATATTATGTCTGTTGCTATACAAGCGTCAATAGCCTTATGGTTTATGGTGCGGTCTGCGAAACTTAAGGTTGTACATTCGTAGCTGCCATTCAATTATTGTCCTGTATCATATCCTAGTAAAAGCATTTCAACTTAGTTGGAGCGCTTAACTGAACTGTTAGTTTAGTAATGTTATTTAAAAAATATATATAATGTAGCTATTTTTAGTCTTTTCTTTTTTAATTAGTTTATTACTACACCTATCATAATATCTCACCATACCTTGGGCTGACTGGTAGAGAATGCCTTTGGCATTAAGTCCGCCCTTTGTGAACCTTTAACCTTGTTAAGGTTAATGTGATAACGACTAAATAAATAAATATATAAACACAAGGGTCCTTCTCGATAACTATAGTGGTCTATTTCAACCAACAGAGGTCGATTTTGATTGCATTAGCAAGAAAAAATTGCACGATAGTTGATCTTAAATACTTCTTTGTTTTAAACTTAACACCGATTGTATATAATACCTAATGTCGTATTGTAAACTGTGTGCGACTGAGAATTACTGTTACGCTCAGTGCTTTTTTTACTAGTTTAACTTCAGAACGAAGTACAACTAAGTTTTCTTTAATGATAAAGTTTTATTAAACGAAACTTTAAGGACTGTAATATTTGATATATAATTTTATATATTTGATTAATCATCAACATCTCCGCTAATTAGTCTACTGCTAAACTTATTGCCAAAAAGCATTAAAAAAAGATAAGTACAGTTTTATAAAACTACATCATACGCACACACAGTTCCCCTGATGATTCAAGATACTTAAGACTAGTCACCATTGAGGGATAAGTTGGAACCAGCAAGCAGGTCCAATTATCCATTTTCAGTAAACACGACAGCTTTGTGGTCCTATTTTGTGCTGGTGTTCTGTGAGGGTGTTCGTACTTCTCCGGTCTAGCCGATCTGATCTGATTAGCTCAACCATTATTTGGTAATGAAGAGATAAGTCTTAAAACAAAGCTAATTACCTAGGTATAATTTGTTTATTCTACTCTGCTGTTGATTTCTGATAGTATGATGTTTTGTTACTAACCCTATGATGTAACCTCTCCTCAATGATGGTGGGCGGCGGAGAAGGCGGTGTGGTGTCCTCGCACAGCGCTCCAAAGCCATCGTGACCAGCTTCAGCTAGACTTCTTTCCAGCTCTATAGGGTCTGCTAGAAGTCTAGACGGCACTATAGGCGCTTGTGATGCACCCAGGGACTGGAAAATAGAATATGATTATAATCTCTCTTTAGTTTGAATTAGGTTCGCACAGTAGAAAAGGAAAGTAAAGAAGTAACATCTCATATATACGGTTCAGCTAATAATAAGTAACTGATAAGGAAATTTATATCCCTGATTTACAACAAAGATTCAAGAGTTGAGCACTAAAATGGAAAGCCACAGATTATCGCGGTCTCGAGTTTTTCAAGTTCCCAATCTTCGGATTCCTTCTGACTATATGAAATACAGCAGTATAACGTTACTATTCAAAGGGGAAGGCCATTCCTCTTAACTTAACTTCCTGTATTTAGAAACACCTCGTTTCTCATATCTGGTTCTACCACTGACTCAATAGCTCAAGCCTTAATTAATCAGTAACTCCAATCAGTAACCCACGGTGTGTCAATTGGTCTGACATTATTAGATCATACACAAAAAGATATATGGATATTAATAACAATTAACTAATTTAAGGATAAGAACCTAAAATGACCACTGACCGATTTATTTCACACCACTTTAAGTTTTTCTTTAATTAGAACTTAAAATCTTAAAGAAAACCCGTAATCTCCATCAACCGGATATCCGTGTCACGTCAGTTTATTTAGCATCCGACGTCGTTCCGTCGACCGGAAATGTGACGGCGGTGTTTCCGGCTTCGATGTAATTGCGCTAGAAAGCCTTTAATGGATATTAATTTGACTTATTAAATGAAGTCAAATAAAAAAGAAACAAATAAAACGGAATATATAATGTTGTACTATTATTTATTGGATATTTCAATTTGTATCTAGCTACAGCAGAAGGATGCAGAGGGATCTGCTCGACTAGGGTTGGACCACGACCTCACAGCATACCAGCGTAATATATCAGCATAACTGCTGTGTTTCGTCTGGTAAATATTGTGTTCCGGACACTTGTGTACTGTGTACGGAGTAATCTTTGTCTCAGTTGTGGCGAAGCAACTGCATTGTGATCGAATGTGTATGCTCGTTTGTCAACTGCAATATATATAGATGATTTGATTTTGTTCTCAGATGATCCAGGAACTCTGGGACTAATGTTGCAGCAACTATCCGACGAAAGTATTAAGGCCGGCCTCACAATGAACCTAACCAAAATTATGACGAATTCCCAACAAACGGTACCTAACGAACAAATAACAGTAAATAACGAATAAATAGAATATGTAAATGAATATATATATATTTTTTACGTACGAAAACTTGTGCTAGTGTAAACTGTGTTACAAGCATCAGTGTCTTCCAAGTTAATGTTACTTGTTACAAAGTATTTATGTTTTAGTAACTAATTATTTATTATTATAAACTAATCAAATCTTCGTGTGGTTACAAATATATATATATATATATATATATATATATATATATGTAAGAGATTTGGTCTTTTAAGTATATACCTATATCAACTATGCCCCCTTAGTCTTCTTATCTTAGGTACATACACGTAACACGGTCTTTGTGGTTCCTATCTCTAAATGGATACAAGCCAGTGCTTCCTACGACCCTACCAAATGTGATAAAGACGTTGATGGTATAGCGCGGTAGCTCAGCAAATGCCTCTTCACTCTTCTCTTGAAAACACACCCGGACGGAAAGATTGAAAAGACTATAATTATTCTATCCCAGTAAGGAAGTATCCAACCATTTCAAGTTAAAGGGTAAGAGTGTTTTATAAAGCGAACTTTAAATAAACAATTAATGGTGTTACAATATTGTTAGATGAAGATGTAATTCGATTACAACGAGATGTTGCGTTGCGATGAGAATATTTCATATAACTTGCTGAATGTTTTTCGGAACTTTCGACACTTGAAATTTATCGTAGCTTTCGAAAGCTAAAACTTGTACGTATTCTTTTCGCATAAAAGGACAAGGCAGCCAAGAACAACTAACATAAAAGAACTAATACCCTGTATTTGTTTTTACATATAAAAAGTTTATAATTACAATAATAATATATGTTCATATAGAATAATTAATATAATAATTAGAGTCACAAATCGGGTGAGAACAGACTGACCTGAATGGTTCACGTAACCGGGAATTCACTCTTATTCATCTCCTGTAAACTAGAATCTACAACATATTGCTAACAGTGGCCAGTGAAGTGCAGTGTAGTGTTAATTCTCTTTCAAAGGATATCTAAGAAAAATAAAAGAAAAAGTGGATTTCCGACTTCCCACTATTGTAAAGGGATCGGAAATCGAAAGATAAATAAAGTTAAAAGAACACATAAGTCAGCGTAGGGAATTTACACAGACAGGTGATGTTTGACTGCCAAGCACTGCGGGAATTATTTACTGTTAACGACAAGAATAGTATGAAAATCGTTTATGATACGACCTTGTATATTGTCCTATAAAGTTCTATATCTATATATATATATATATATATATATATATATGTATATATATATGTGTGTATATATATATATATATATATGTATATATATATGTATATATATGTGTGTATATATATATATATAGTATACATATATGTAAAAAAGATGTATGTCTACTAGCTGTTGCCTGTGTTGCACTAGATTCGCATGCGTAGATAGTAGTAGCCACCAATTCACCGTTCTAGGGGTAAAAATTTGAAAAATCACCGATATATATGCACACATTTATTTCCAAACAAAAGAAGTTATATTAAATTTCGTGTTTCTTACTTTGTAAATAACGGATTTTCATCCAATATTTTACCCCCTTTGGGGTGAATATTCTAAAAATCCTTCCTTAGTGGATGCTTGAGTGCTGCAACATAAAGGCGTCAACTGCCAAAATTTCAAGTTTATAGCCCTAGCGGCTTAGGCTCTGCGATGGTGAATCAGTCGGGACAAGTAATTATATATGTATAGATAAAGTATAATGACATTGCCTATATTGCCCATAGTTCCATAGCAAAAGTCGATGATAGACAAAATAATTTTCATAACGATAACTTTTTAAATATGGCGAATTTTAATATGGATTAATTTTTAAATATAATTGTAAACTCGAAAAGTACTGAACAAGTTTGTTTTGGATTTTCATCAATGGATAGGCTGGTTCCCAAAGCTTAGTAGCGCGTTACTTGCGGGACCAATTACAGATAACGAGGTATTCAATATCAGAGTTCAGCGATAATAGATGTAGAGGTCATGGGACTTACCATATTCTTATAATTTCAGTAACCATCAGCTGAATTGTGTGCACGTTTTTTTATAATTAATATAATAATAATAATAATAATAATAATAATTTTCTTTATTTCTCCCCACAATACATGTTAATTAAATTAAGTTAAAACAATAATATTTACATATTTTGACACGTATATTGCGGGAGACTGATGCGCCAAACTGAGCTCTGGCCTTGTATTGTCGGGTCATCAGGCCTTTGCCCTATCATATGCTAGCCCTAGCATATATAACAATTATAATACATAATATAAAACAAATATTGTTCAGTTAAACAATAGAGATGTCACTTGGAGAAAAGTAAAAAAAAAAAAAAAGAAACATTTGATTATTTGAAAACAAGTATTAGTTAATTAAAATAACTTAGTTGGGTTGTGTGTGTGTGATTGTGTGTGGATGTGTGGGGAGGGGGGGGGGTGGCTTCCATCTATACGGGAACGTATATCAATCTTTCAGTGGCATTATAGTGGTTTCTGTAACCATTCAACTAATTCCATTTTGCATTTACTTTTGGTAAAGGTGTAAATGGGAAGGTTTTTATTAATTCTATTGTATAGAAGTCGTCAGAAGAAGCGGCCTGCGAATTTAGATTTAAGCTTTATACTTGACTGATAGAAGGGTACACGTCTACTTATTATATATGAATAATAATAAACTAAATAATATTTAATATATTATAAAAAGAAACCGAAAAGCTTTATCATTTAAAATAAAAATAATTTTATTATGTATTTAACATTAGGCATATAATGTATATACAATTTACAATATTATTAGTTTATTGCGTTGTATATTTTGAGTAGTTTGTGCATCGAATCAAATATTATTATATAATATATGTACATAATTAAAAGTCTCGAAAAGGAACCAACCAAAATAAATTGTATCAGTCCTCACGATGCAGGCTTTTTGGCTTTGGATATGTCGTATCTATACAAAAACCTTTGCATATTCTATGATATTATAATAGATACACTAAATTAGTTATTTATGCAGCAAAAAAAACCTTTTCTTTCTCTATTGTTATCTTTGCAAATTATTGCACACATAAAAAACATGGTAAGAAATATATTATTCGGCAGCACGAATATGTATAAAAAATACTGTTAGAAAAGACAATATTTGAGTTATTAATTTAAAGTAACTTAAATATCACATAAAGTCGCTTCGAGTGAAGCATGTACGACGCAAATGACTTGCGTTCTTTTGTCGTAGTGAATATTAAAATAGAAATTAAACTGCTTTACTTATTTATTTAAGTTATGTTTTAACTCTTCTAATATCTTGTTAAATTATCACTTTGTAAAGTATAAACAATAATATAATAAAAGAGTAACCAAATCTGTTTGTTTCTGCTGATTCAGGTTGATTTTCAATAGCCGAATTAATTTTGGTAAAACTTTGAGTCACGTATTAAAGATAATCTTGGTCTAACATTTAGTATTATTTATTTATTAATAGTTGACTAGTAAAAAGACATAATAACTCCAATTTTAAAATGCGTCTTGTGCCCTTAGATGTGTTTACGCGTATGAAATCAGAGGCAGAGGTAGTAAATAATAATTAACTGTGGTATAGGTGAGAAGACTTTGTAAGTAAAAACAGATGTAGAGCCACGCTAAAGTTGGTTTGTAGCTTCAGCATGAATGGGTTGACTCGACCGTAGAATGTCCACTGTCATAGGATAATAACCTAAAATAGCTTCATAGTGCTGCTATATTTCGTCAAGTGAATGAGGGCAAACCAATTATAGGTGACTAGGCATTGCATGACCAAGATCGTCAGGGGTGACAAAGCAGTGGTAGAGCTACACCGCAGTTTGTTTCTAGCTGCAGAATGAATGGGGTAAGACCACGCCCCCACAGGATATCAACGTAAAATGGCGGCATAATGCTGCTGTGTTTCGCATGGCGAGTTTAGGGATCCGGAGACCTTTATTACTGGTGACGACGCAATCTAAGTCCTCAAGGGTGACAACGCATCTGCGTGAAACTTACCATCAGGTGAACTGTGTGATTCCTTACGAGGATGAATGATTACAAGTCGCAGGAATCGCTTAATAAATCGTGATCTGCGTCACCCTGATCACTATAAATAAAAATTAAATTGTATTAAACCTCCCATTAAGTGAACCGAGCTACTAACTTTATAAATTACAAAATCCACTTATTAAAACTGGACGTTACAGTTTCTTTGAAAGCATTTCCATCGGTGGAAAAACTGAAGTAAACTACCTCTTTGCGTTTGACAAAATCTCCGGCTAACTTTAATGAGAATTATGTTTCTTTTCTCTGCACTTTTGAATTGCATCATAGCATAATTTATGAGATTTTTTTTTATTAATATCTCAAAAGTAAAGAATTATAGTTACAGCCCGTATATATAAATATCACTGCTGAAAATGGGCCACCTCTCTAGAGAGGGTGTTAGAGCATAGTCCACGATATCGCTCCAATGCGGTTTGGCGGACTTCACATGCCTTCGAAATATTTTTTTAAATTTATTTCATAGACATGCAGATTTCCTACACCGCACCGAATCTGCATTTAAAATTGCAATCAACAATTGCTTTGGTGTCGGCAGAACAACTTTTTTTTTTCAATATTTGTTTTTTTTATGTAAAAATACAAAGAGCCGACTTAATGCCGCAAGGCATTCTCTACCAGTCAACCCGTGGCGTGGAGAGACATTGTGCTAGGTGTAGTGTCTACATTGTAAATGAGAAAAAAAATGAATAGAAATAACTTATAACTAAAAGAAATATGTGTATATTATAATAATGAATGACAAATAATTTTAATAGTAAAAAAAATAAAAATAAAAGAAACATCCGTACATATAGAGGTAAATTTTGTATAAAATGCTAGTAACAAGATTTTATAGATATTAAACAGAAGACATTCACGCCTATATATAGCAAGTAAAGCATCTAAAGGTTTTATAAGAGGTAGAGCCACGGTGTATCTTGTTTCTAGGTGCAGCATGATAGAAAACAGGTCTACCGGTGAAGAACCACGGCCTCTAATAGCACCAGAATGAAATTGCAGCACAACGCTGTTCATAGGGGAGCGGAGGGAGACTGGAGATCAGGTAATGACGCAGTCAGTCTTAGTCCTGAGGGATGACCACGTCCTTCTTCGGTCAAGCCACATATTCATACTGCTATAAAACAGTGGTAGAGCTACGCTGCAGTTTCTTTCTAACTGCAGCATTAATAGATCAGCTCGACCGGTGTAGGACCACGCCCTCACAGAATACCAGTGTAAAATAGCAGAATAATGCTGCTGTGTTACGTCTGGTGACTGCAGGGATCCGGAGACCTTTCCTTTCCCTTTCCTCAGTCCTCAAGGGTGAAAACGTATCTGCATTATGACTCAAGGATGAATGTAGATGTCATGGACCGTAGGAGTCACTTGCCATCAGGTGAACAGTGTGCTTATTTTCTCAATTCAATAAAAAATAAATTAAAATTATAATGATAATTATAGTAATTCAACAACGAGGTTGTTACGTTAAATAAAACCAAGAAGCGTAACAAGACATACACATACTAGTACGTTTATGAAGTTCTATTACGATAGTAGAGCTACTCTTCAGCTAATATCTAGCTGGAGTACGTACGAATCGATAGTACCATCATTATAATCAATAAACCAACGTAGGCAGCCGAGGGTTTTTAGGTTTGGTAAGTTGTTAAAAGAAAAACCTGTCGCCGAACATCTTCAACAAAGCATTACAAGCAATTAGATGATAACGAGCTAACAGTTCACCTGATGGTAAGTGATACCTTAACCTTGACATGCCTAAGATAAAGAATCATGATCACTGCGGTATCTTTTGGTTATAGCCAGATGACATAAGCTACGCAGAATTTATGACAGAAGCCACATTTGCGCAAACATAAGCACACATGCGTCGTCCCTTTCTCTATTTCGATGTGATCCATATGCAATAAGATAAGGTACAGGTGCAGTCTCAGGGTCACGGGACATATATACAATATATAAAGTGATAAATTATAATTTATATAAAAATTTGGTAAGTGGTAGAGCTACACCGCAGTTTGTTTCTAGCTGCAGAATGAATGGGGTAAGACCACGCCCCCACAGGATATCAACGTAAAATAGCGGCATAATGCTGCTGTGTTTCGCATGGCGAGTTTAGGGATCCGGAGACCTTTATTACTGGTGACGACGCAATCTAAGTCCTCAAGGGTGACAACGCATCTGCGTGAAACTTACCATCAGGTGAACTGTGTGATTCCTTACGAGGATGAATGATTACAAGTCGCAGGAATCGCTTAATAAATCGTGATCTGCGTCACCCTGATCACTATAAATAAAAATTAAATTGTCTTAAACCTCCCATTAAGTGAACCGAGCTACTAACTTTATTACAAAATCCACTTATTAAAACTGGACGTTACAGTTTCTTTGAAAGCATTTCCATCGGTGGAAAAACTGAAGTAAACTACCTCTTTGCGTTTGACAAAATCTCCGGCTAACTTTAATGAGAATTATGTTTCTTTTCTCTGCACTTTTGAATTGCATCATAGCATAATTTATGAGATTTTTTTTTATTAATATCTCAAAAGTAAAGAATTATAGTTACAGCCCGTATATATAAATCTCACTGCTGAAAATGGGCCACCTCTCTAGAGAGGGTATTAGAGCATAGTCCACGATATCGCTCCAATGCGGTTTGGCGGACTTCACATGCCTTCGAAATATTTTTTTAAATTTATTTCATAGACATGCAGATTTCCTACACCGCACCGAATCTGCATTTAAAATTGCAATCAACAATTGCTTTGGTGTCGGCAGAACAACTTTTTTTTTTCAATATTTGTTTTTTTTATGTAAAAACACAAAGGGCCGACTTAATGCCGCAAGGCATTCTCTACCAGTCAACCCGTGGCGTGGAGAGACATTGTGCTAGGTGTAGTGTCTACATTGTAAATGAGAAAAAAAAATTAATAGAAATAACTTATAACTAAAAGAAATATGTGTATATTATAATAATGAATGACAAATAATTTTAATAGTAAAAAAAATGAAAATAAAAGAAACATCCGTACATATAGAGGTAAATTTTGTATAAAATGCTAGTAACAAGATTTTATAGATATTAAACAGAAGACATTCACGCCTATATATAGCAAGTAAAGCATCTAAAGGTTTTATAAGAGGTAGAGCCACGGTGTATCTTGTTTCTAGGTGCAGCATGATAGAAAACAGGTCTACCGGTGAAGAACCACGGCCTCTAATATCACCAGAATGAAATTGCAGCACAACGCTGCTGTTCATAGGGTGAGTGGAGGGAGACTGGAGATCAGGTAATGACGCAGTCAATCTTAGTCCTGAGGGATGACCACGTCCTTCTTCGGTCAAGCCACATATTCATACTGCTATAAAACAGTGGTAGAGCTACGATGCAGTTTCTTTCTAACTGCAGCATTAATAGATCAGCTCGACCAGTGTAGGACCACGCCCTCACAGAATACTAGTGTAAAATAGCAGAATAATGCTGCTGTGTTACGTCTGGTGACTGCAGGGATCCGGAGACCTTTCCTTTTCCTTTCCTCAGTCCTCAAGGGTGAAAACGTATCTGCATTATGACTCCTTGTCAAGGATGAATGTAGATGCCAGGACCGCAGGAGTCACTTGCCATCTTATTATATATATATATATATATATATATATATATATAGATATATATATATATATATATGCTTATTTTCTCAATTCAATAAAAATAAATTAAAATTATAATGATAATTATAGTAATTCATCAACGAGGTTGTTACGTTAAATAAAACCAAGAAGCGTAACAAGACATACACATACTAGTACGTTTATGAAGTTCTATTACGATAGTAGAGCTACTCCTCAGCTAATATCTAGCTGGAGCACGTACGAATCGATAATACGATCATTATAATCAATAAACCAACGTAGGCAGCCGAGGGTTTTTAGGTTTGGTAAGTTGTTAAAAGAAAAACCTGTCGCCGAACATCTTTAACAAAGCATTACAAGCAATTAGATGATAACGAGCTAACAGTTCACCTGATGGTAAGTGATACCTTAACCTTGACATGCCTAAGATAAAGAATCATGATCACTGCGGTATCTTTTGGTTATAGCCAGATGACATAAGCTACGCAGAATTTATGACAGAAGCCACATTTGCGCAAACATAAGCACACATGCGTCGTCCCTTTCTCTATTTCGATGTGATCCATATGCAATAAGATAAGGTACAGGTGCAGTCTCAGGGTCACGGGACATATATACAATATATAAAGTGATAAATTATAATTTATATAAAAATTTGGTCAGTGGTAGAGCTACACTGCAGTTTGTTTTTAGCTGCAGAATGATTGGGTCAGATACACTGTGGTAATCACATAATATATAGATGGATGAATGTAGATTTCATGGGCCGCAGGAATCACTTGCCATCAGTTGGGGTGAACTGTGTGCTCGTTTGTTACTCTTAATGGTATAAAAAAATATATACTGGTATAGAAACCCGAAAATCAATCATTTGTGATGTAAAAATATCATTTTACAGCTGGATTTCGAATTCTGGACCCGCAACGTAGCAGCCACTTACGACTACACCACGCGGCGCCATCGGCCAGAATCATAATGCAGATGCTTCGTAACCTCGTCCGCAAAGTTCCTATATTATATTTTAGTATGAACACATTTCGTGATACTATACCAAAACATACAGAAAGAAAATATTAGTAAACAATTATAAGAAAGGACATATAAATATACAATTCGTTTGTCGTTCGTATGAGATTGACATTGTAAAAACCGAAAATTTGTCATGCAACAGTATAAGAAACAATATTTTTCTTGTTTGGAAATCGAATCCAATATAATCATATAATAAGTTATTCGTACCATTTAGTTATCCGTGTATAGAATAGAGTAATATATTTTATATACTTAAACTATATAAATATATATAACTATATATATATATAACTATATAACTATATATATAATAACTATATATATATATATATATTCATAAACTGTAGTTTGGAACAAAATTACGCTTGTTCCAAACCACAGTACAGATCACTTGAAAATTCCACGGTATCGGCTTTCTTTATTTACAGAAACAATGGATGACAGAAGTTTTTTTAATACAAAGACTTTTCTCGAATTGTAGAGTATACTTGAAGCGCTGAGAAACTTGGAAGGGCGTAATAACAATTTCAACTTTATTTCTATTCGAGGTAGTGTACTTGTGAAAAATGTTTCTCATTTCCTTTTAACGTGAACGTATCTTGTTAAAAAAATAAATTCATATTCTTAACATTCGTTTTATAATATTATTTTTATTCGTCACTTGGTGGACTTTAAATGTTGTCTGGGTGACAAATGAGCACACAGTTCACCTGATGGTAAGTGATTTCTTCAGCTCATGACGACATAAGGTCTCCGGATCCCTACACGAAACACAGCGTCTTTATACTACTATTTTACGCTGTGAAGACCTTCCGGTCGAGCCCACCCATTAATTGCAGGTAGAACTGCAATATGAATAGGTCGACCACTAAAAGATTAACAAACAATTAGCGAATCGAGCATTTTTCTCCCTCCAATTGTTTTCTTTTTTAACTCCAGCGAGATATAAAAATAAACGAAAGAAAGGAATTAACTGAGAACAATGACATGAATTGAAACACGGCCCAAGTCCGACGGGGTTAATGAAACGCAATGTGAAGCGAAATCTTGAAATATGAACGGCGTTTGTTGCCTTTTATCATTTTTATAATAATCATTTATTAACGCGATGTTTTATTCGTTAACCTGACCTACCTACCTACTTATATATGTATGTTACGTCCGCAAATTTCTGATTATTACGACGTCCGCAAGTGGGTTAATTGCATGAAAAAAAAAAAATTATATTCATACATATAAAACATATTACGTAATAGTTTTTAATTCATTTTTTAACTAACTTATCCGTACATCAGAACAAATTGATATTTTACAGACGTTTACAGATTCGATGACAGTACAATAACTTCAACAACTATGCGTTTTCTTTTAATTTTTATTTGTATTATATTTGGCTTTAAACTTTAAAAAATATTATTTTTTTCAAAGATATACTGTGACACATGCACCTACAGTTTTACAAACTCTTATTATAATAAAAAATATAGAAAAAAAAATTGTTCAAACATATTTATTTTTCGTCCCACTGCGCTAATTATTATAGATACCATATTAAAAAATATAAACTGACAACGCATTATGATTCCTTATCGAGGATAAAAATGTCCTGAAAGGAATAAATCAATTACAATCAGGTGAACTGTGTGCTCGTTTATACCTTCAATGAAAAAAATAAAGAAATAAAGACAAGGATTTCCCATTATCAAAAACGTCAGCAAAATGCAGCTCCGAGTTACGCGAATTGAATGTATAATTTCTAGCGCTAAAGTATTTCTTAGTAATTCTCGTCGAAAAAACTATAAAGAGTAATATATTACAGTCATTGTCACACCTAGATTTACACTTTACATCATTACAATTTACAATTTACATCAACTTATATTACATTACTACCCTGAAGACTGAGATGTAATCCATAATTGGATCTCCAGTTACCCTTAGAAGCATTAGGCTATATGACAGAGGCTGTGTAGTCTTTCCCGATCAAAGTGACCGATTCAAGTCGTAATAAGAAACCAAATACAGCATATCATTACCACCGTTATAAGCAATTGGATTCACAGGTATGTAACTGCACGGTAACTGCTTTTAATTAGTAGTGTTTGCTCGTATATTTTATCACCTTTTCGTAATTTTAATATGAATGAAAATATGCAGTACAATATCCGATACCAATCTACAAAAACACGTAGTGTCCGGTAAAATTCCCTACAACGATCCATCCATAATAGTTCACATTACGTAAAGAGCCCTCCATAACGTTTTCCCTTGCCATATTCCTGTCAGTTATGATTGATCGAGTTAGAGCCGCGCTCTGTCGTTTCGGCGCTGTTTCCGGCCAGTGTTGGCAGAGCGAAAATATCGTTTGTTTTTTTTTTATTTTGTCTAATGAATGGAAAAGGTTTTGCCATGATACGGATAACTTTTTTTAATATGTGTGAGGTATAGTGTTCATTTTATTTTTAAAAACTGTGAGGGTCGGTAATGACTGTGTAGACAGGGCTGATGAATCAGAACGTGTGCGGATAAGGAAGAATGAATGACTGGAATGACACAACTGGATTTTGGACTGTCTTTATATAAACGGATCGAGTTTTCCTAGGAATAATCCTCGACTCAAAACTTCAGTGGAGTGTCCATTTATCTGCCCTAGCAGAAAGACTTAGTAGTGCAATTTATGCAAATAAAAAAATTAGACAGCTCACTGATATACTATGCGCTATTAACACTGCGAGAGTCGTTTATTTTAGTAATTTCCACAGTCTTATGTTCTATGGAATTTTCCTATGAGGTAATGTCACTGATGTTGAAATTATGTTCATTTTAAAAAAAAGAGCTATTCGAACTATTTATAACCTAAAATCTATAATATTGATAAGGAAAAATATATATAACTAGGCATATTTACGGTTACCTCACTATATATTTACGATAACATATTGCTTATGTGTTAAGAACTTACAAAAATATTCTACTCAAAACTGTCACGTACACGCTATCAATACAAGAAACAAAAACAAACACACCTAGTTTTCGTCTAAAAAAGGTACAGCAATTTTTCTTGGGGAATAGCATATGCATATTTGATAAAAAATTGCCTATAAACAAACTTAATATTTTGGTTATAAGCCAACAAATCAAAAAATCCTACTCTATGTCCAATTATAATATAATATTTATCTGACAAATATGTTTCAATTTTCAAGCTTTGGGTTCAGTACTGGACATTCCTGAAGATTTTGTAAATCATTATTTAAAAAAAAAGAGCAACTAGTCGGGTTTCTTGCCGTTTCTTCTCGCTAGCACCTGTCTTCCAAAGCGTTGGTCCTATAAGTTATCTTGACGATTCGAAAGTGTTTTGTATGAACCTACTTGAATAAAGCTTCTTTTGATTTGATTTAATTTTTTTAATTATCTTTCACTGTTTGTTTAGACTTTTTCTTAATAACTTAGGGCCGTTTCAATATTATAGATAGATGTAATATCACATGGATATAATCTTATAAATCATGACAACCGTACACTATCCCTTCGATATTTCTGTGAAGGGGCTGGCAACTGACAGGCTTGCGTAAGAATTTTTAATTTTAAAAAATGAACAAGATTTTTAAATGTAGAAAGTTGATACCGAATTACGTCAGTGCCGACAAAATATTTCAATGAGATTAGTAGGTAATTGAAACAAAAGCTTATTACAAAACATTTCGGCGAGAACGAAAGGAAAGTAAGAAAAAAATACTACTCCCTACAGTGGGATTTTTATATATAGGCTGTTACTTATTGTAAAGGTCAAACTTGTTTGTTGTTAACTACGTTTTGTTCTCTTAATGGAAGCAGTCGCGAACTAGCACGAGTAGGTCACCTTGCCCATATTAGAACAAGACTTTCCGGAATAGTGTCGTAATATGGTAGCTTAGCGCTACTTTGTTTTGTCTGGTGAAAAAGTGAAACCGGAGTACTCATTACTGGTGATGAGGCACTCTATCATTGGTTTCGACGCTTGGGATATGTGATTCGCCATCGAGAGTCAATGTGGGTGTCACGGGCCGCAGAAATACCATTGGAAGAATTTTGTGTTATTTTGTCATATCTCATATCATAAAGTAGAGTGACGAACAAACAAATTTAACAACTTATTTGATGATCTGACCACTGTATAATGTAGATATCTTTAAGAGGAGAGTAAAAGAAAGAAAAGATAGCGAGAAATTAATCCGCTATATCATCTTCTACATCATCGTCTGTGACGTCTCCCTGGTCATCTTCGACCACGGTGATAATATCTGGTTATTAGAAAATTACCCCAACCGCAAAGTACACACTCGTTCGCTCGTCATATATTCCAATGTAACGCATGAAAGGTTTAGATACAGTGTCATAGACACGGAACATAGATACAATACATTTAGATCCGAAAATCAACATTTTATGATGTACAAAAATATTGTTTCTCGATTATAAATAGAACTTAGGACAGCACTCACGGCGTTTAGGATAATTTGGCCACTTTAACATATTCCTCTTGAAACAACATCGTATACAAGACAAATGCTTTCAATTTGCCGACACATGTATCGAAAGACGTGGAAGATTTGAAGTAAGGTAATGTAAACATTTTATCTTTTCTTCTTCTAAAGTGTAATGCTATCAAGATACCCATGTAATGGTATGGTTTATATGACCTATCAACTGGCACTTGGAAAATACAATTTTCAAGAAAAATGATTATGCGTAAACGTAACTTTTTTTCTATTATTTAACTAAGTCTTAGAGTAAAAAAATCTATTGCAGTTTTGATTCCAAGGAGGTAAAATTTTATAGGTACATCTGAATACTGACACGAGATGCTATTAATCCGTCAGAAGCAAATGACCGAGCCGAGATTCAGGTGTGACATTTCGTAACAGGGTGTGGCAGTGACTGACTCGAGGTTCGCTTTCAGGCACCCTCGGGCCACTTTCGCGCATAGGGTAACGGTCCAAGTCGAGACTCATGCTTGGGATCCCTTGTACTGGTTACCCACCAATAGAGGTCTTGACAGAGCGCCGTAAGCACTCAGTCACCTCTCAATCCGGTGAAACGGTAAAAGCCCTCGGTGTAACAGTGACCAAAGGAAAAAAACGCGATGTTATTTATCCGTCAGAAGCAAATGACTGAGCTGAGGTTCGTCCCTTGATGCAGTAGCGTTCGCGCATACGGTAACGGTGCAAGCTGAAGCTTCCTCTCGGGAAGCCTTGTACTGGTTACCCATTAATAAAGGCCTCGGCCGAGTTTCCTAAGTGCTCGGCCACCTTTCAACCAGGTGAAGCTATAAAAGCCTTCGGACTAACAGTGGCCTATCAGCCATAAAAAAAAGGATATTTATTGTAAGTCATTAAATATTTATTGGGCTGACTACATATATGCTTGAAGACTACCATCATTATTAACATCTCCCATTGAGAACTATATAGTTAATAAATAATATTTACTATTTACAAAATTTTGTATTTAATTTTCTTTAGTAGTTACATAAGCACCTTCCTCATCTGTCATTTCACCCGGGGTTGACTGTTAGAGAATGCTTAGCCTTATGACCGCTTATTGTTCGTTCTCGACTTATGAAAAAGATTCAATAAATACAAAACAGCGATTATGTTTTATTTAATACCGTTAAGTATTAAGTATTCTTTCAGGTCCAGTACATTAAAATTATTAAAACAATATCGTTTAATGTTTTAGAATTTTTAGTACACTATAAAAGCTAGGTGAAAAATGGTAAATATATTTGCTTGTTTCCAAATGTTATCCAAAATTACTGTTTTAGCCATTATGTTAATTACAAAATGGCGTTCGATTTAATTACCAACGTATACCCAGAAGATCCACCACTTGTTTGAAGTGTTGTGTGTTACTCATTAATTAGTGTTACGTACTATAATTAAGAGGAAGTAGCTGGCGAGTAGTTGCTTTATAAAATATATAAATATATATCATAAAATAACTATATCACATATGCGTCTTCTAGATTCTGTTGATGTTGACGCCTATGCAACTCTTACAGATTCATCGGATACAGGGCTTATAGGGTTATATGCGTCTTCTTCTGAGACGATGTGGGGGCGTATCCACCCCACGGTTCCACTACCGATTAGCTGCCAATCGTTAGTGGAACCGTAATTAATAATTTTTTTTTTTTTCTTAGACACATCTACTTTTTTGCATTACTGTTCAGCACGAGGACAATTAGCACATAAAATTGCACTTAACAATTTCATTAGTGGCCGGCGCCATGGATCGATCTCAGGTCGCTCGCGTAGAGTGCATATTAAAAGAGGGTTTTTTCAATTTTACCTACTCTTACAAACGATTTTTTAATTCAATTCAATTCATTTATTATCGGATAACAATGATCTATTAATACATTTACATTTATACATTTAAATAAATTACAATTATTACACAACACACATAGACAAAAACACAAAATAAACAGAGAAAATAAAACAAACAAAGAATAACAATAAACAATTAGGTCTGCTCCACTAAGATTATAAAATTATTAAATGTCAAATATAGTTAAAATTAATTTTTCAACTTAAAGCATTAATTGCGACTTCTATCATTATATTTATTTACCTATGAGGTTATTATTATTAATTAGTTATTTATTTATTAGTCAGCAAGTGAACCTTGGCGCAATGGTACAAGTACTGACAGTTATAACGGTCTGTCTTTTAAGTTTACCGTATTTTACAAACGCATTTTTTAAGTCTACTGTACTTCTATAAATGGCTTTTGTGAGTTTATTATATTTCTATAAATGGTTTTATTTTAAGTTAGCCGTACATTTATAAAAAAACTAAAAATCGCAACAAACACTATATATTTCAAGTAAGTAAAATTAAGTTACTATAGAACTTTATAATATATACGAAATACATCAGCGCTTAGTTCCTATTTAATAATAATAATAAACATCATCTCTCCCTTTCGGCATAACCTAATTATGTACCATCAGATAAACTAATCGTTGGTGGGGGTCACTAATTATTTAAATTATCTGATGGTACATTAATTAGTTTTAAAATAAATATGGTAGCTCACTGAATCACGTACCATCAGATGAACTGCTCATTGGTGAACTCTTAACTTTATAATCAAGATATATGGTAACGGACCTAATCACGTACCATCTGGAAATGGTCTTTGGTGATCCCTTATCTTTACACTAAATGTGGTAGCTCACTGAATCACGTACCATCAGATGAACTGCTCGTTGGTGACCCATTCACTTTAAAAACAAGATATATGGTGACGGACCATACATCTTGTTATAAACAAGTAAGTAATCACGAACCATCAGATGTAATGTTCTTTAGTCACGCCTTAACTTTATAATAAATATGGTAGCTTACCTGCATAGAAGGTGGCAGCGCTGCAGCAGCAGGCCTGGCAACTAGCAGGCGCACGCAGGCTCCACACTGCCGCAGCACGGCGGCTGCCTGGCGCGCGCACATCCCCACCACCGACACAGCCCCGATACGTAGAAGCATATCACCACTTCGCAAGCGACCATCCTGGAAAGAGCACCATCGTTAAAGCAACAACATGAACAATTTCTTGCTGCAATATGAGAGGGTGATCTCAGCTGCAAGACCACGCCCTCACAGAATACAATTGTGAAATACCAGCATAATATATCGTATGGTGTGGGTGCGTCAATTTATGACTCAATTAAAGGTATCGAGGCATTTCAGTCCTCGAGAGTGGATGGCATGAGGCGTACGAATCTTCATTGAAGCTGAACTGTATAGTAAACTATCTCTGTTACACCAAGGGGACTGAACTCTTCCACTGGTTACAGTCCCTTCTATAAATGCACGAAAAATTGCATTATTAAGGTTGTAAATGGGCCGCAGGAATCATTTACGGTTCATATGGTGAGTGTCGTATAGTAACCATGGGGTCTCTCTCAATTCTCAGGGGGTCCATTTGACCGTTGCAACGTTAATACTTTCCAATCAAAAAAAAAAATAAGTAAGCTGGATATTTTCAATTCTAAATACAAAACGCAATAATGAAGAAACGTATATTTTTAAAGATAACATGTAAAAAAATTATGTACACAGACAATAGTTATTAAAAGCACCAAAAAGTAGCTGAGTTCACATGTCAGGGGAATATATAAATGCCTGACCCCCAAAACTGGGAGTCACTAATAAAAAAAAATTCTTTCCGATCGGGTTGATTCACTGGCATTATGAAAAGATGTTGCATTTCTTTGCATTTTTTTATCGAATTTATCATTGTTCTGAGGATATGTTCGGATTAATTCCATCCGCTGAGTTAAAACATTCATCATCTCGATGGTTGGCAATCCACCGCTGTGCGCTTTACGCGAAATTTTCGCCACGCACAATCACTCAGTGGAATCAACTGTCGCCAGAAATATTTCAGACCCAATACGACTTAGGTACCTTCAAGAAAAGAACGTTCAAGAATATTGGGGATGTCCATGGACGGAGTAATCTTACCATCAGGTGATCTATTGCTAGTTTGCCACTTATTATATAAAAAAAATGTGCATCTTGAATCTTTATTTAGAAAGAGTGCAGATGTTTATCATAATTTATCATCAGGTGAATTGTGTGTGCAATACTAGAAAAATTTTGAACATTTATTGATGATTGATGTAGACGTAATGGAACACAATCCTCACTTACTATATTAAAAAAAAGTAAAATGAATATGAAAAAACAAATAGTAAATGTTTAAAATAAAATTCTAAAAAAGTCTAAAATAACTGACAACGAGCCACAACATCTATCACTCAAAAATATGTAATGAGTTCCAATGAATACCTCTCCAAAAATAACGCAATATATTATTATACAAATATTCAAAGTAAAATCAAAACAAACTACAAACAAAACACACGAAGTGACGCAATGGACCGTCGGTCATATTGTTTTGCTACAAGAATAGAAATGCTGAAAGCAAACCGCTTCGAATCTTAATTCAGTGGCAATCGTTTGTAAACAATTTCTCAACGTATTGGAAACAGATGTGCTAATTGCGACGGCGTCAACGATATGATTTGATGAATTTCATATATGTAAATAAAATATTAGGAAAATACCAAAATATAATTACGAAAGTTTAATGCTTCGTATTTCTGTCTTAAACATCAGTATGTATATATATATATACATATATATATAGGTGATAGATACATATCGAAAACAAAAAATCAGAAAACATCAAAGACACCTCCGTAGAAAAATCTCACGTACATCAAGTAGCTAAGGCCATAAAATCATCGATAAGGTTTCGTTTAAGATGTGATACGGACTCGAGGTGATTTGTGTCGATACGTCATTGTCTTTGATGTTTCCCCGAATTGCGGTGAGTGACTGAGTTATATGTGGAATGCTTTGAGAGTGGTCGATAAAGAAAGCACATATGTATATACGCGAATAGAGCGGTGATAGGACCATTCTCTGTTCTTACGAGATACAGTGCGTTAAAACGATCATGAAAAGTGATACTATTTCTGTGAATTATAGATATTGACTACAGAAAATTATTATATACTATATTCTGTTCCATCGTATCTATCTTAAATCACTGTCCTATCGATAAAAATAATTATTATTTTTTGAGGATATTTTACTTTCCTATCTCCGCCAACCTCCGGTTTGACCAACAAAAATCAATACAATAAAAAAATAAAATACTTTAAACATATAATAATACAAACATATATAATACAAACATATATAATACAATATAATATAATACATGTATAAAGACCAACCAGACGGGAATCCCTCAAAAGGTGAGACCAAACAGTCGAGGGCGAAAGGGACAGAAACCTGCGGCCATTTTTTTTATTTTTTCGGGCTGATGGCCGCTGTTAGCCCCAGGGCACCGGTTACAGTTTCACCGGGTTGAGAGGTGACCGAGCACTTATGGCTCTCTTTCGAGAACTTTATATATGGGTAACCAGCGCAAGGGCTCCCGAGAGGGAGCCTCGGCTTGGACCGTTACCCTGTTTCGCGAGAGCGTCTGACTCAAGGGTGCCCGAGAGGGTCGAACCTCGGCTCGGTCAGTTGCTTCTGACAGAGGATTATCTTAATTAATATCACTATTACTAATTAACTACCTGTACCACCACTTCAGAATGCGTGGGCGCTGGAGAAGAAGTGGCGCATGAAACTCCAGCAACGCTTCTATCTGTATGGACTGGAGAGAACCGGCCAGTGACATGGCGGTATAGCGAATAACTTTGTTTGCGACGCCCTCGCCGACCTGCGGCCTATACGAACTTATTACTATTGGGATATTTGTTTCCATCTCCACCTGGTTGGTCAATAGAATAAATAAATAAAAACTATAAACATATAAAGAAACAAATATATACTATATAATATAATACATATATAAAGACCAACCAAACGGGAATCCCTCGACAGGGGAGACCAAACTGTCGAGAATTAGGGCAAAAGGGACAGAAACCTGCGGACTGTAAGAGCTTATTATTATTATTCTTAGCAGAAGATTCCTAATCATTGTGCTCCCGAATAAGCAGAGAAATGGATTTAAAAACACAAAGACACATTTACACGGTAAACTTTAACCTCAATATTATCAACCGAAAAGTATACCAGACCATCTGTAACTACCGTCGTCCTTGATTGAACTTGATTCAACAAAAGACGAAAAGTTATAAAGTTACTGACACTCGTCTATTTAAGAGTTCCAGAGCAGATTTCGACCTATCAGTTCTATCGGCGACTCGGAACTGCGTTAATTAAACGAAAGAGAGTTGTCAAGTTGGAAGAAGTAATATAAAGTTTTGGAAAGGTTTTAAAACGATTCTATTAGCTTCAACCTAATTTATAGATTTCCGAAACTATAATATTATCGGACATGTCTATATTATATATACATAAAAAATTTAATGCGTTGTTCGTTGGTAAACGCATCATTTTTTATTTCACTAGGGACCGGGAGGACCGATTTTTCTCTTCTTAACCTCAAGCTCACGATTCGAAAAACGGATATTTTCACAAATTCACACCACGCTCGCATCTATCTTCTATCGGGTTAACAAGTATATAACAATATTCTAATATAGTTTTTATTGAAGTCTATTTGTAATTTGTTTTATTATATATAAGGTGAGCAACAAGTCGATCGCGAAATTTTTAAGATAAAAAGTAGATCTTATATACAGAAAAGTTGACCACCCCTGTTATATAAGAAAGCTAGTGCTTTTAACGTAACTGATATTCCTGTTAATTAGGAGATGGTTCACGACAGTAGACGAATGGCGGATTCGAACTTACGACCTTAAGTTTCGCCCCCTAAGCTATTAGACTATTGGCATTTCACATCTTATGTAGGATATGTTATATGGTCGTAAACATTTCCGAAAACGCAGTGGCACTTGTATACCATATCCTTGCCTAGTTTTAATTAGAGACATATTGTTAGGTTTCATTTAGTTATATTATTTCTGTCGTTTCACATTAATTGCTGTTTTGAGTGTAGAAAATCTGAGGTTTATTTAATTGATTTTTATTTGATATTATACATAATTACATTATGTTTACAGTTTAATAGAGTTTTTTGAAAAACGATGGTATTGTTCGAGACTCCATGGCATTCGAATTGCGGACTATAGGGGTGGAATAATCTTTTGCTCACCCTGAGATAGGAGACCGTGTAGGAAAACGCCTGTAATGAATTAAAATATATATTTCTTCGGTTGCAGTCATCAAGTGAACAAAACTTCGTACGCCACTCCTACTTACTAGTAATTGAGAAGATTTTTTATCTGATCTGATGATCACTGGTCAGATAAAAACCTGTCAATATCTTCACCGAGACGTGTAACCTGCATTCTCCTATTTATTAAACGCCACATCCTTTTTACGATCCCGTAAAACTCCTGTAGGATCTTACGACACAACTTCGAAGGTATCAACTGTGAGCCCGTGATAATTATTTCGTTGTAAAGGGAATTTGTCGACATTTTATATGCCAATTGAAGCACAAGTCATCTATAAAATAAGCGATCAAATTCACATAAATATACAAGATGTCCCGTAAGTAGCACAAAAAACTAAAAGTGAAGATAGGTCTTCGGGTCACCTACAAGTAAAAAAAAATTAACTTAGTCTAAGTGTCACCGTTTACGATAATTATAAAAATACTAAACAAAAGACAGGTCGACAGGGGAGTTCGTTAGAAAAAAACGTTTTTTATATTTATAATAAATCTTAATATCTCGATCATCTGATGATGGTAAGTGCTATTCAACACTTACCATCAGGTGAACTGCGTTTCATTAATTACCCACCGTGGTAATCAATGAAGTAGTCTCTATTTGCTATATTAACAAATCTTAATTATTTTCAATGTCAACACGATTCAAAGTTAATAAAATATTTGTGGCAGGGTTCTCAATTCGGATAAAAAAAATCGAGCAAATCGGCCTAGAAATTTTGAAACAACCCGAACAACTTCCACAAAAATATCGTTATCTTTGCACCGCGATTTCTTTTTATTCCCGCCTACCTATTGATCCTAAAAATATATAAATAGAAATGTTTAAATAAAATATTTAACAAGTTAACTGTGCTAGTTTCGAGATGTGACATTTTGGCACAATCGGATAAATACATCGTCCTCACGATTAAGTAGCAGCAATACGCTGCTGTGTTTCGTATGTTAAGTGTGGGGAAACTCAGTCCTCAGGGGTGGATAACGCATGTGAAGAAGTGAGGAGGAATGAGGATTAATAATGATTGTATGCGGTCGAAAGCTGCAGCTCATCACTCAGTATATTTGGTATTACCGGTACCGCCGACAAAAACGAAGACGGACGATAGTACTAACGCCACCTTTGATGATGGGAGGGAAAAAAATCGATCCTGATTAAAAAAAAATTATATCTTTAAAACGTTTTATGAGCAATATTTACGCTCCATCATGTTAGTGCTTAATGAAACGATATTTTCATAAAAAATACATTACTTTACTAAAAAAAAACCAGCAATGAAACACAAAATCAAAAACAGCCCAGAACGCTCGGGCGCGTCGTTGATACCGCGGAAATGATCAAAGTGCAACGGCGGCCGCGGCCCACCGCAATAGGAGTGGTTTGTTTTGGCAGGATTGATTATATATATGGATATCATGTTTCGTATTTTTAGACAGTTTCGCCTGTGCGTTCGTCGATCCGAGCAGCATTTAGGGTTTCATTGCTTGTTTTTTTTAGTAAAGTAATGTATTTTTATGAAACTATCGTTTCATTTAGCTGTACTAACATGATGGAGCGTAAATAATACTAATAAAACGTTTTAAAAATATGATTTTTTTTCCGTCTATCATCAAAGGTGTCATTAGTACTATCATCTGTCTTCGTTTTCGGAAGTGGTCTCCTAATAACCTGTATATATATGACTTCGTGTTCGTACGATGAGTTTAATGAAAACTGGTTCCGTCGTTCATTAACATATGTTAGACTAACGAGTTGTGAGTTAGAAAGTGGTTGAGCTACACTGCATCAAGTAGCTCCAGCGAGGAAGGCCACCTTGATCCTCTTTTTTTCGTTTTTTTATTACATTGAGAGTAACATACGAGCCCAAAATTCCCCTGAAGGCAAGTGATTCCTGCGGCCCATGACACCTACAAGGAATCATAATGCAGATGCGTTGTCACCCTTGAGAACTGAGATGAAATGCCTCGTCACCAGTAATAAAGGTCTGCGGATCCCTACACTCACCAGACGAAACATAGTAGATCCTGCTATTTTACGATGGTATTCTGTGAGGTCATGGTCCTACCCCGTTCGAGCTGACCCATTAATTCCGCAGCTAGAAACAAATTTCAGTGTAGCTCTACCACTGTAAAAATTTACTTATTGATTTATATATAAATGTCGTAAGGTGTTTGAAGAAGGATCAGACTTTTTATTCTACTTTTTTATTCCTAACATCGTTGCGAACGTGTTTAAAAATTTAGGTCAAACTTAAATATCATTTAAAACTTCCAAAGATACTTCCAGAACGTGTTCCGGGCAGTTCACTAAGAACTAAAGTGTGCAAAGTGCATGGTCGTCACATATCGCTATGACCTAGTTCCAAAAGACAAGTCACTATTAATGACAACCGCCTTGGAAACTGTAATTATTTGAGAATGCACTTAACGAGGTTTTCCCGATAGACAATGGCAACATTCTTTATTTATAAGAGTGATATTCAAACGAGCGAGACGCCTTGTTATAAGTTAGTAATTGCTGCTTACAAAAGCTGATTACCTTAGATAATAGTAATAGAATTGAAATAAATTAAAATCGGTATTTCAAGAATCCTCCAAGAGAAGTGTTTGTACTTAAGAAATCTTCTATCATCCATTATTACTGTAAACGTTGTCTTAACTAAAGTTTGGACAGAAGAATTGTTGTACGGGATTTCTAAAATTGAAATAACTATGCTACTGTGATATAATGATAATAAAGTTCTCGTGACCGTTTTTTACAATGGCAATATCTCCTGATTTATATGTTTTCTTATTAGCGCATCGGAATATGCATTGTTGTTGCATGCATGTTACAACGCCTAAGGTGGACAGGACACGTTGAGAGTATGAAATACAATAGGGCACCCAAGGTAATGAGTAAATGGAAGCCGCAAGGAAAAATACCAAGAGGAAGGTCGAAGATGAGATGGTGCGACAGTATTGAGTAGAATCTCAGGGCTGTGTGATAGTTTACCGCCTGAAGAAGGAAAGCCAAGGATTGGCACGAATGACAAAACCCTGTTGAAGTGACCAAGACCCATAAAGGGCTGTAGCGCCGATGAAAGTCAAAGCATCGGCATAGGAACGAATTCGACAGTGATTCTGTTCGCTTATGGCACTGTAAACATAATTGTTGTGAAATTCAGTCCAGTTGATGTCATCTGGCAATTAGCAGAAAATATTGTCGTATTCGATGTCCACGAGGAAGACATCATAATAATAATAATAAACAATGACAACAAACAGATAAAAAGACAAAATATCTGGACCTGACACACGAGGTTACCGACATGTGGGATGGTATGCCGAGCGAAATTATTCCTATAGTCGTATATGCGAACGGGTTAATCCCAACCATCCTCTCGAATCACCTGAGGTGGTTGGGACTCCACGAGCAGCTCCAGGCTCAAATGCAGAAGGTGGTGCTCCTCGACACCGCTCGTATATTCTCAGGTTTCTTTCCCTTGCGCCCTAACCCTTTACCGTTTGGTCTCCCCTTTCGAGGGACTCCCGTCTGGTTGGTCTATACATATATAAATGTATTATATCATATTGTATATATTTGCTTCTTTATATGTTTATAGTTTTTTATTTATTTATTCTATTAACCAACCAGGCGGAGATGGAAAAAAAATATCCCCTACAATAATAATAATAATAAAACAGTGCCCCAGAAAAAACAAACAAATTTACATACGGCATTTGGCAAACGGAGGTGACTCAGCTTTTGCTGAAACAGGATTATAGTCCTATGCAGCGTTTTCAGTCACTCCCACCTCCCTTAGATGTAATGCGGGAGTCGTGAGGATTGAGGGCTTCCCGATTACAATCTAAAAGTTATATTTTACAAAGTGTTTATACGCAAGTAAGGAAAGAAAAGTAAGTTTGTGCAGACAAGTAGACTATCTCCTACAACTAACTATTACTAATATGTTCCCTTGCATGTGCATGTGTCAGCTTGTCTGGGTTTGTGTGTATGTTATTGTGTTAATTTATGTGTAGTTTTGTTTGTATATATTCTGTAGGTGTATGTGTGCGATTTATATATCATATGCGCGTGTTATATTATAGTGCCGTATACATTTGCGTAAACACAAAAGTATTCACTCGTAGTCCGATGTAATCCTACGGTCATTAAGATTAGAGGAAGGTCCAGATGGAGTATCAAAAGCATGAGACAAACATACATCGCAATCAGACTCGAAAACTGTCAATGTGTTGATAGCCAGGGCCCGAGACGCAGAAGCCTAAGGTACTCTAAAAGTACAAGCACAACTACGCTACGCTGCCTTTAACCTCGGCTACGTAGAACATATTTCCTTATGATATATTTTAATGGAAGTTAAAATTCATAATCGAACACATAGTTTAGTGATTGTGATACCTGAGACCAATAACACCTACATCTAAGTTCATCATTGATGTTGATTGATGTGAAATAATAATTAATAATTTAAATAAACTAAACTAACGAATTATGAATTAATGCATTATGCATTATATCCTCTAAAGACTAACGTGCCTCGGTATTAGATTCCAGCAATGGGTTTCTTAACTTATCTAACGAAATACAGCAAGTGTTGCTGTATCTAGTTTCTATTATATTCAAATATTCTGTTAACTCGTGAAACTTTATTTTAATAGAGCCACGTTGTAATTATTATCTAACTGCAGCATGAATCGACTCGACTGAAGAATGACTGCACCCACATAGAAAAAGCATAAGGTTGTGTTTCGAATGATTGGTGTAAGGGAATCCAATACCCTTTTTTTTTCTAATTACCTACATTTTGAGTTACAAACGAGCACACAGTTTACCTGATGTTAAGTTATTCCTGCAGCACATGCAGCTACATTCATCCTTGACTAGGAATCACAATGCAGATGCGTTGTCACCCTTGAGGACCGAGATGGAATGCCTCGTCACCAGTAATAAATGTATCTGGATCCCTTCAATTACCAGACGAAACACAGTAGCGTTATGCTATATGCTATTTCACGCCGGTATTCTGTGAGAGCGTGGTCCTACCCGGTGGAGCTGACCAATTCATTCTTCCAAACAAACTGCAGTATAGCTCTACCACTTTATAATATAAGTAACGATAGATTCTATCTAAATTGTCACAGTTGACAACGAATGTTAATCTTGAAATTTGTTCCCAGTGTATGTATGTGGGGAACAGTCCTCTCTTATTATTAGTGGTGTGCTCGTTTGTCACACTTAATATTATAAAAAAAGTCAATCTCAATTGCTCTTTTTCTCGCTATTACAGAACACCGGCGTAAAATTTAATATAACAGACTGTCATATTGAAATATTTCCCAATCATTACATTTTATTAAAGTTGAAACGAGGGACGGAATTGTATTAAAGTTAGTCGCATCAGCAGATTATTTTGAAGTCAAATATTTGAGATATCGACCTCTCTGATCTTTCGACCTCCGCCTGGAGGAATCTAACTGCGAGTAAATGTGCGAAAGGTCATAAGGTAATTAAAACTTTTATGATTTTCTGATATTCAAAACTTTAAAATCATTCAATTCTTTTTATATATTTTTTTCAAAACCATAGAGAGACCTCTAAGAGTTAATGGAAAACTGTACAAGACCGCAGTTAGACTAGACTAGACTATATTAATTATTTGTTTTTTTAACTTTTATGTACACAAAGCATTTACATAAGGGAATTAATATAGGAAAGGTATGTACAAATGCGCAGCTTATTTAACTATTAAAATCTCTTCAAGCAGGCCTGGTGTTGAATATATTATCGGAGGGAAAAAACATAATATTAATAATGATAAAATAAACTATGTTATATGGTTTCCAGTTTTGGACTACCAACAAGCTTGCAAAACCTAAAACCTAAGCCCAAAACCGCTTCACACCATAGAGATGCGCATGTTATGGTCAGCGGGCGTCACGTTACGGAAGAGGAGTGAATATGTCAGAGGTACCTTTAAAGTCGCTACACTTTTGAAAAGCTCACTGAATACACTAGATGGCTATGTTCTGCGATGGTCCAAAAATCGTCTAGTCGAAGTAACCTTAAACATGCCAACGACGACGCGGAGACCCGAAAGGCCACCTGCCACCTTACTGACGACAGTCCAAAAGGATCCTAGAGAGATTGACCTTGAAGATTCTGCCGGAATTCATGCTGTCTTGAGGATTACGATGAGGAAGGTTGACCCTAAATAATATATATATATATATATATTTAATAAATATATTTAATTTAGGATAAGGCGTATGAAGAAGAAGTACCAGATAAAGCACTTAACGTTGTACTTCCAAGCAACAGCTTTTTACAAGTACACAAAATTCTACATTTAAGAATGAATTAAAACTAGTAGAGTAGGTATAGTCTGGATCCAGTTTGTCCCTAACGGTGGCGTGAATGGATCGGCACGACCCGTGAACAACCACGACCGTATAGAATACCATCGTAAAATAGCTGAATTATGATTCGTTTTCGTGAATGAAGTATCACTTACCATCAAGTGAGCTGAGTACTTGTATGTCACCCTCAGTACTATAAAAAAAATTGGTACATATGGATAGATTGGTATATATGGATAGATTGATATATATGGATGGATATGGCATATATATAATAATGTATATAATTATGTATAGGGATGGCCAGTGGGAGAGCCTCTCTGCAGGCTGGGCTAGATTAGTTTTGTATGGCGAGTATCGGAATCAGGACCCACTTACAGTGAGAGTGAAAGTGGATCTGGAAACGATGTAAACGTTGTTGAGGGTAGATGAGGATGTCATGGCTCGCAGTCATGCCATCATGAAGTGTCTGATTCTACAAAAGGCAACGACTCCGGTTGAGATTCAAATGTGAGAAAAAGAGTCCTCAGGGAGAAAGAAAGAATTTGTTTATTCGTAAGAATACTAACATTATTGTTTACAATTAGACGATTATTAGAAAAAAAAGTAAATAAAATTAAATGCGACGTCACTCAACTCCGATATTATCACGAATCGGTCCCAACTCAGCATATGCCGACAATGAACCAGCGCTGGTCTTCTGTTGGGGCCGTTTGACTTCAACTCTTTTTTTTTCTCATTCAAATTTTTTTTTATTATGTCATATACATACATTCAATTCATATAAAAGTAATAGGGCAAAAATAAATAATGATATCAGATATATAACACTTACGTCATTCTTCTGTTGACAAAGAAGTTTTTTGACCACTAGCCAATGTGGTCGTCAAAAATAGTAATAATCTAAAAGCCTCACAACTCGAGGTACCTCGGTGCTGTTACATTAACAAGGGAAAATTTACGAGCTCCGTTATCGGCCATTATGTATGTAATTGAGGGAGATTTGTACGCGTAATGTTACACCTTTATCAGTTGAATGGAGTTTTGTGAGCGGTAAATACTTTTAACTAGCTGACAAAATATACCGTCTTGTGTAAATTTCAATAAATTTATATGTGATCGTCTTGTGAATTTGTAAAAAGTACGCATCGTTCGAAGATACGACGCCATATAAAGCTAATTCGGACTAATACGATTATAATAATGAAATAAGAACTAAACAAGCCGATCTCAAGTGATACGTATACCGAGTGAACAAAAATTAATTTTATTTATATGTAGACGTGACATGATTTATTTAGATACCGTTGCATATTGTATATTTTGTATTGAACGTATTTGTCATTTAAAGTTTACAAAATAAATAGGTCGACTCGACTGAAAATGACGACGCCCCTACAGAATAACAGCGTGAAGTAGCAGCATATCGCTGCTGTGTTTCATATGGTAAGTAAGGATACGGCAAATCCAATAATAATCAATGACGTTCCATCTCAGCCCTGAAAGATGACAACGTATGTTTGTGTAGAATCTTTTTTGAGCGTTGATTCATTTATCGTGGGCCACAATCATCTCTTACCAACAGATAAACAGTGTGATCGTTTCCTCATTATTATAATAAAGGCCAAAACATAATTTAGAACACAATCGTAATACTGCACAATTTTGTTTTATACGCGATATTATATTCATCCGATAAACGTAAACCTCCAAACCAATCGGTCAAATTTGTAGTGACCTTACGTTCATTCCTAACAACTCTTAGACAAGCTCAACCAAAAACTTATCGTCTTCAAATCTGAATTAAGACTAATGGAGAACTTTCCTTCATAATAGACTTACTTAATCAAACCACTTAAACTTCAAATAAAGTTTGAATTACTTTTCTCAGACTTATCTTAGCTTAATTGCGTTAGAGTAATCGTGAGTGACGGACAGATGGATTCTTGAGGACACTTAGGACAAAACGCAATCATGGATTTAAGTTCCGCTATTCGGTCATGCCAAAAGAAATTAGAAACTCCTTTCTTAGTCATTTGACACTGTCAAGTTATACGCCATCGTAGAGGCTGGTTATTTGCGGAAAAATTTGAAAACGAAACTTTTTTAAAATTTATTTACTGATACAAAATTGCGAGAATTTACTCCTGACAATAGATATTCATTCGACGTTATTTACACCTTGCGGAATAACGCTTCTGTATTCAGTATGCAGGCTGTAGTGATCCGAATATCCAAAAACTGGTAACAAGGCATCTCACTCTTAAAGGAATGATAACGCATGAGCATCTTGGATCTTTGTTTAGGATGGATACAGATTTCATGGCCCGTTTTTATCTCTCACCATCAATTGAACTGTGTGCTCGCTCGTCACCTTATGATACAAAGATATAGGAAATATGGACTGTAATTATACCTTTACTAATAATTTTCGAGGTGGATGTACATTCAGTTCGAATCTTTACTCAATTATTTCACCGGATCTTGCAAAACTCCCCATTTCTTACTTTATTCAAAATAATAGTAAAATATCCCACTTATAATTAAAAAAGAAACATTAAAAATTGTTGTCTCTTTACTCAGTGATATAAATGAAAACTTCTAGAATTGGAACAGAAATTCCTAACTGTTTATAAACAGTACACAAAAGTTGAGAATAGTCCAAAGCTCAAATTCCAAATAACTAGAGAATTTTCTATGAATGCGAACTTGTGTATAAATCATGTTTAAAGTTCCTAACTTTATCTACTTTGATACTGTTTGACAAACAATGTTTTTAACAGTGACAGAGCTACGCTGCAATTTTGTCTAGGGTATGGACCACATAGACACAGAAAGCTACAGCAAAATATTACCATAAAGCTGCTGTGTTTCATCTGGTGAGTGAAGGAATCTGAAGAACGTTTTAATTGGTTAGCGTCAGCATACGCTCATCCACCAGTCCATTAGGACTTAGACTAGATTCAATCTAAATCATCCTCCTGTATTAGGTAATAACCTAATACAGGAGGAAGGTTTATATTTAATCTCAAGGACACACGTACACCAAGTCCCAAAAACAGACAACTGACGAACTGACCCATTCAGTCTGCAGCTAAAAACACACTGCAGTGTAGCTCTACCACTGATAAAATCATATATCGTCTCTGATCACTAGAGTATTAAATTTTTTTTGATAACAAGCATTTTTGGCAAAATAACTACTATACAAAAATTTACCAACATTTTAAAATTAATTCTATTCTCAGCGAAAGGCCTATAGTGGTTTTTAAAATTTACCAACGATTTCAAACCACTGTAAACTTTTTTTTTTGATGAAGTGGTTATTTTACAGCCTTACTGTTTCAGTCGGTAAAGCGCTCTTTGCGATGAAATCGGCTTTGAGTGGGAAAAGCCAATTCATTTTGCTCTGAAATCTTTTATAGTGGTACTAAAACGAATTTGTTACAGTTTTTTAACCGGTACTTCAATGGAGGAGGTTCTCGATTCGATACGTGTTTTCTGTTCTATGTAAACCAATTTCACCACTGTGCTACTGTGTTTTTGTCGGTGAGCTGGAGATATTCCTGGAGATCAGATCTTAGTCTTCAAGGTTGAGAACTCCTATGCCCTATGATTCCTTATTGAAGATGAATGAGGGTTTCGTGGACTCGTGTGATTGTTTGTCACCCCTAATTTTAAAATAACTTTACTGAATAACTATGAATAAAATATTATTATTTTAGCTGTCCCATGTCTTTGATACATGCGTCAGAATCTTCATCTGAACTTCTCTAAAATTAATACTTCCTGCCTATTTGACATCTTTACCAGTGATAGAGCCAAACTGCAACTAGTTTCATGTGACATGAATGGGCGGGCGGGAAGGATCACGTAACGCTGCATAACGCTTCTGTGTTATGTATGTGGGAGTGAGGTTTCATGAAACGGGGCCTTGCTTCACAGCCGTTAGGGGTGACGTCACATGTGAATCTTGAATCTTCGTTTTACTCATTAATATAATATAATACAATACAATACTTAATACATAGTAATGTATAAAGGAGAACTTAATGTCTTAGGCGTTATCTACCCTTTGAGTGATGCAGATATGAATAAATGTAGGAGCTATGTTTTTTTTATATAGAATAGGTGGAAAATGAAAGCTCATTTGATGGTAAGTGATTACGGCCGCCCATGAACATCCGCAATAGCGGAGGAGTCGCTTCAAAGAAAGCTTTTGAGCTTCTCGTTTAGATACTACATGCCGCAATTTTTATTTATCTTCAAGTAAACTGTGTCCTTTGCCAACTCTGACATTATAAACGAAATCTTTTACTATACATTTCCGTATTGATGTCAGCGATTAAAAAAAAACTAGCAATGTGTTTATTTGGCCACGGCACAGCTGCTCTACGCGGCCGACGTTATTTACGCAACCTCAACTACCCTTTCCAACGTCCAATGTTTCATCATAGCTTTATTAGTTTACCGCAATTCGCCATATTCCCTTTTAGAGTTCAACAAATTAAATAAATATATATATATTTTTTTTATAATTCAAAATATAAAGTCCCGTCCAATTTGTTCTCAAATCTCTATGTCCACGTTTTGATGCGAAAATTAGCCGAAAATAAATTGTCAAGTTTTTGCAATTGCATGAAAGCTTATCGAATATATTTTCTTATTTATTCTTTATGTTCTCTTATACAACACGTTTACAAGGCCGGACTTAATTAATAAAACTTTTCTTTTTTTCAACTTTTTAATTATTTTGAATTTGAAACACGTATATTCTTATAAAAACTCCTTTCGATTTTGCACCATTTCACATATTTTTTCGTGTTCATTATCAAATTACAATATGGAATGGGGTGTTAAAGAAAATAGGATTACAGTGATCGCCTTGCACAAAGTGGGCATGGAGTCGTCGGTCATATTCCAGACACTTCAAAAGCTTGGTATCATCCGTATGTTCGTATATCATACTATCAACAGATACAACAACACTTCCTCTGTCGAAGACCAGAAAAGATCGGGGCGGCTGTTAGAACTACAAAGGCTGTTAACACTGTTAAAGCAAGAATTCGTTGATACCCCATTAGCAAGCATAAAATCTTATCGCGAGAAATGAAGATTCCGCTAGGACTCTGTTTCGTATTAAAAAACAAGACTTGAAGCTCGGTGCTTATCGTCGTTATACAGGACATACCCTCAATCAATCAAACAAAGGAGTGAAAACTTCAGCAAAAGTGTATCAAGATACAGTCTTGGATCATGTTGTGAAACCTCTTAACAATACTCTTTTTAAAAATATACCGTGGACTTTCCAGCATGACTCTGCACCTAGTCATAAGGCACGAACTACCCAAGCCTTGGTTGAAACCAACATTCCGGACTTTATAAGTGCTAAACCCTCATCTAACCCAGACCTCAACCCTTTAGACTTCAAATTATGGTCAGTTTTAGACTTGGCCTGCTCTAAACGACACGGCGACATTGAGTCTCTTCTTTGGATCTTTGGAGCAAGCAGTGACGAAATTTCCCTTGGAAACTCTGCGTAAATCCATAGATTCGTGGTCAAACAGATTAAAGGCCTGTAATGCATTTTCACAGAACTTGACGGACTAGGTATATATATAAATATATATATATATATGTATGTATACATATAAACACAGATACCAAGAGGAAATATACATATCACATGTTATTTTCCTTCAAATTATATTGTCAAAGAAGAGATTTAAAAGAAACTTTTTCTGGGTGCATTCTTGACATCGTCAGGAAGGGCGCTCCAAAGGAGTATGGCCTGTACTATGAAATAATAGCGGAAGAACCCAGTGCAAAGGAATGGAACACTAATTGTCATTCTATTTAGGGATCGAGGTGACCGTGCTCAAGAGAGGAATATAAAAAGGAAGGAGTTTGAGTCGTGTAATATAGAATAGAGAACAAGCAGTATTCTAGAGCTACGCTTTTGTCTAAAAGAAAGCCACTTGAGTATATATTGTATATATTTTCTTCTTAATAGACAAATCTAGAGATCTTAGGATTGCATCTAGATTCTCTTAAATTGAGTAGGAACGTCGCTCCCTATTCCTATGCATCATTTAACGGATCTACTATTGGGCGTGTTTCGGGGAGCATATCAATATCTGTCTATATCTCCTGTGGAAATTCACCATCGCGCGAACAGCCTTAATATCAACTCCACCAGAGCAATATTGGTGGTAGGCCATCCACCACGTCTATTTAATGCGTGACATCATACCCCTAATGACTATGTGAAATCAACAACCAGAAGAGCTGTTCCCTTCCAGCAACAATGGGTGGCTTGAGATGAAAAGAGCGCACGTTTTCTTTAAACGTATTGGCAACGCACTTAATGGCCGTAGGCGATTAGATTCGATTAAATTGATTATCGCTTGTATAAAAAAAAATCGTACGTCAACTCTGAAAATTATCTTAACTATTTTGAAAACGATCTATTTTTCCATTTTTCTTCCCTCACGAGAGTCACTTACAATATAAGACAACATACTGGCCGGTGGGTTGATCTATTGAACCCTATGAATGGCGCCGAAATACTCAGACATTGGGTCCAGGCATTGCTACCGTGTAAACGAGGCATAAAACGAACTAGCTAGCCACAATTTCAAGTATAATTTTCTTTTTTTAACTTTTATGTACGCAAAGCATTTATATAAGGGGAGTAATCTAGGAAAGGTATGTACAAAGGCGCAGCTTATTTTACAATTAAAATCTCTTCCAGTTATATATGTATTTTATAATTATTTATATATTGTTTATTTATATATTGTTTATTTATATAATATAGAAGTATTTTACGACGTGTTCTTTAAGCATACACCTACCTCATTTCATCTCTGTATTGCCCTTATGTTGACTAGTAGAGAATGCCTAAGGCATTAAGTCCGTCTTTATACATAAATGTGCTTAAATAAATAAATAAATTATCTGGAGAAAAAAACATAGTGTACTAACAAAATAAAAATATATAAAGAAAGAAAAATAGATTAATAATAATATATTAAATAAAAATAAATAGAGAATTATATTTATTTACAAACATGCATAAATTTATTAATTAATACATAAATAATAATACATATAATATATATTGTAAAAATAAATATGTAATTATATATAGGTTTGTTTTTGTGTTTTTGTTCGTTCACTCCTATAGATCATAGACTCAGCTATAAAGACTAATAATAATTGTTTGCCATAATTTAATAGGATAAATTTCTTTAATTCTCACAAAATTTAATAAATAAAAAATAATAACAAAATAATCACCTATTAAAATACTCTAATAGTATTTTTATTTAGCTTTATAGTGAAATGGCGAATCGCTAGCCTTCAGTCGAACGTTTAATACATTATTTTTTTTCATATTTCTGAGCATTAGATACAATTAGTTTTTATTTTCAATAATATATATAAATAAAAAGCAAAACAAACTGGCAAGCGGTTTAAAAACTAAATTATTTTTTTGCCATTCATTATTAAAATTGAATTGTACCAACAAAGGTTACAATTCAATTTTATTAATGCGCCTGTAGGCGTCGGGCGGTTAAATCCCAATGTTTGGTTAGTACATGATATGATAGTTTACAGCTTTATTAGTTTGGAGCAACTGATTTTATTTTTTGTTTATTTATTTACACTCTACTGGTCACAGCTTACAAAAAGGGGTAAAAAGGGCGGACTTAATGCCTTAAGGCATTATCTACCAGTCTACCCGTAGCATGAAGAGAAATTGTGGTAATTTTTTTAATCAGATTTGTATGTATGATGTTTTATAATAAATTTAAAGCAAAACAAACTGGTGAGCAATGTTAAAAAAAATCTGTACCTTTGTGGTTTTCTGGCCACAATTCAATTATAATTATGCGCCCAATAGCGACGGAAGGTCGAACGCTTAGCCCAATGTTCTATCACAGCTTTAGAAGTTTTTTTTTTTTGTAAAAAAAACATTAATAAAAAACAAACTATATTAAAAAAAAGAATGTAACTTTGTGGTTTTTTTGCCACATTGCAACTATATTTATGCGACTGTTAGCATCGGGCGGTCGAATGCTTCGAGCATTAGATTTATTAGATTACCGCAAGTCGGTGCTGAATATTTCATTTGCGAATTTTGTAATTTTATATATTTTTTATAATATGCAGGATTTAGGAATATCTGTACCTTCCCCGGTCGAGCCAGACTATTCGTATTGCACCTAGATCCTAGCTGTAGCATGGTGCTAGCAAGTGTTTTTCAATATGTATCTCATTATTTATAATTATTATCATAATTAGAATGAAAATTTATCGTTGACTCTCTTCAACCATGTCTTTAGGCATTTTACTTACGTAGTACAGACACGCAGCAGTTAAAATCTGTTACGGTTGGAATAAGTCGGTACAATCCTCAGTTTCGATCACAGAATGTAACTTAGTAATAGATTAGCGCTGGTTTCGCATGAGGAATTTTTACTCCTCCAACCTCACGCAATCGAAGATCTCATCGTGGTTGACAACGCATCCGCAATTTAAGTTTTAAATTTGAATTTATTTTACTTATATTTTATATTATTTTTAAGGGATACATACATATTATATATATATACCTGAGTAAGATAATAAGTTAATATATATATATCTCTATATATATATATAGGCTTGTTCTTAGACAGTTCCATGTCTTTTTTCAAATTCATATTGCTGAAACTAGGTGAAAAGTTAATGTCAACCTACGTGACCTTTACAATTAAATAAAACAAAAGATATAAGTAACTCACCCTATCAGCCACGCCTCCCGGTAGGACGCTTTTGACCACGACCCCAGAAGACCGTCCTCCGACGATACCGAAGGCCAGACCGGAGCCATCATTCACCAGCTCCACCACCTCCACTTGCGCCCATTCTCCGAACACCTGCTGAAGGTTTGAAATACCGAATAAATACATCAGACATTGGTATTTAAGCGTTTAGTGGTGACTGAAACCAAACGAGAATCCCTAGACCGGGGAGTCCAGACAGCCGAGAGTTAGGGAGAGAGGGACAGAAACCTGCGGATAATAGGAGTCAAGCAGCATCACCCACAGTCATAACCGCATCGGATCACCTCTTGTGGACACACTTGTTAGTCCAGATATCTTGTCTTTTTGTCCGTTTCGGCTTTCACGAGGTTCTCCTCATATGGGATGGTGATGTCGACCGAATAAATTCTTGACTGCGACCATAAACGTGATATAAGACTTATTCGCAAGCTTCCTGCCCGTGATGATGGATAGGTCTAGTAGAGCCTGGCGTGCTCTTTATTAATATTATTATGTTTATGATAAAACCTTACCATGATCCGCCTAATTCTTCGTATCCGTCGAGGCTCGCGCGCGCCACTTTCTGATCAGCTAATTTTGTCCGCCATGTTTTGTTCTCACTGACATTCTCCACAGACGTAACCGGAGCCGGCGGTGGAAGAAGCGAGGGACAACTCAATCACCACTCTTTCACTGCACATCGTTTTCAATTCAAATTTCACGCTTTATAAAGATTTCACTTTACAGTTTTTGTGTACTGTTTTATTTTTATATTATTGTGCGTGTTCGTATCGTTGTACCTGAAATAAAGAAGAAATCTTATTCAAAAGTAATAAACATAGTCGATCACATCTATAAATTCGTTGTAGCTAGAATGGGTTAGTTAGACGAGGAAGGTGGTAGAGTTGTAATAATATTTTTATAATGTCCTCATTACTAATTACTTTGCTTTTATTACGTATTGGTCAAAAATTAGGATTATTTACCTCCTGAAACGTTTTCTGACTTATTATTACCCGAGTTTACTTGGTTTTGTTCACAAATAATCTCATTTAGTCTAAAATTGTGGTTTCTACAATGAAGACGTCATAAAATGGGAAAAGCCCGAGAAATTAGCAGTGAAGTGCGTTCTGCCATCGTTGTTTTACATAATGAAATCCGAACGTGAGGTTGCCTCACAACTGAATAGAAGACTTGTGTTCATGGCACTATAACTCGATACAGGGAGATCAGCAGTTTTCAAGATCGTCCACGCTCGGGAAGGCCGAGAGCTACCACGTCTAGTGAAGATAATCTCATTGTAGTAAGCAAGCGAAATAGACTCTTAACAGCACCAGAAATCCGCGTTGAAGTAATCGAAACCCGAGTTAAACCTTTATCATTGACTACAGTAAATGGTGACAGAGATGCGAACTAGTATGGTCGCGTTACCGTCTGCTAAGGCCGTACTAAGAAAAAACGGATGCAGTGGGCTCTAGCCCATCGAGATTGGAGTGAAGAAGATTTTAAAAAAGTGCTTTGGACCGCTGAATCCGAGTTTGAACTATTCGGTGCCAAATGTAGAATTTACATTCGACGCAGTGCCCAAAAAGGTGATGTCAGATTGTGTAGTCCCAATAATCAAGCTTGGTGGTGGCTCAATTATGGTCTGAGGTTGCTTCCCTATCCAAGGAACTGGCGATTCGATTAAAATGGAAGGAATTTTGTAGAAAGAAGAGTACAAAAACATTTTAGAACAAAATGCCGTTTCTTCCGAGTTGCGATTAATTGGAGATGGATTCATTTTCCAACAAGTTAAAAGATCCAAAGCATAGCTCAACATTATGTAGAGGATATTTAGAAGAGAAAAAGGCACAAGGGGTGTTAAAAACATGGTTTGGTCTCCTCAGAGCCCGGATCTCAATCTCAATGAACTTTTGAGGGAAGAACGTGGTCCATCCTCGCAAGAAGAAATGTGGAATGATTTCCGCGAAATTTGGAACAATATATGGCAAGACCCCATTAACAAATTGATTGCCCGTATGCCGAGACTTGTGAAAGAAGACATAATATGTAAAGGAGGATTTTTGATGAAAAATCAGTTTAGCTAACTATAGCCTTTCTTGAATGGACTGTTAATATTTTGTTTTTGTCAATCAATGTTCTATTAGATGATTAAACAGGCTAATTAAATATTTAATATTTAATTGGAGTTTTACTTTATTTTCCTACTTTAATTAAGGTGGTCTTAAACTTTTGGCCTGCAGAGATATGTCTTGCGTCTGACGGCATTCCCTTCTTAGTTCTAAGGAGTGGCATTGTGAACCTTGATTTAGATGTCTAGTATGAATTTATGGGACATGACCACTGGATTCATATACTATCTGGTGAGCTGTATGATTTGACAGATAAAGATGTGAACACGAGACGTACATGCAACATACCCTGGCCAAAACGAACAATTCGTAATTTCACGAATAATGCTCTTCGACTGGGAATTCAACCCTGAATTACCCTTATACGGATCTTACATGAAAAAACGAATATAATTTTATATTTTTAATCCATTTGTAATCGAGACTCGATAAGACTAAAGTTAAATTTAATAACATTCCTGATTAAATCAAAAACAATCATCTTCATGGTGATAAACTTATCATTAGTCCAGTGTTGAATACAACATCGTCATTATTAATAAGGGTCTAACCTTATTACTGGTGAAGAGGCATATAGATATAGGGTGACAAAAAACAATCGCATCTGCATTATGATTCATTATCTAGGACTACAATTGTTTCATTATGATTTGTGTCATAACAGTTTCACTTAACAACAAATTATGTTACAATGTTCCTATAAGAACTCACTCGCGTAGCACATGGCGTTTGTTTGCTACAACTCGATGTATTTGTTTTATATATAAAAAGAATATTATATACATTCCTAATATTCCGGTTAACCACTCCAATACTAGACACACTAGACAATAGTCTAATGGTGGACTCGAACCTACGATCTTAAGTTTCGCAGACCGTAGCCTAAGCCATTACGCTAATGACGCTTCGTTATTATTTATTTGAGTGGTGACCGTATACCAATGCTGGTAAACACCCACCATTCTATTGACTGGTTTTTTTTTTATTACATCGAGAGTAACAAACGAGCATACAGTTCACCTGATAGTAAATGATACCTGCGGTCCATGACATCTACATTCATCCTTGACAAGGAATCATAATGCAGATACGTCAGACCTTTGAGGACTGAGATGGAATGCCTCTTCACCACTAATAAAGGTCACTGGATCTCTGCACTCACCAGACGAAACAGCAGCGATATGCTGCTATTTTATGGTGGTATTCTGTGAGGGCGTGGTCCTAACCCGGTCGAGCTGACCCATTCATTCTGCAGCTAGAAACAAAATGCAGTGTAGCTCTACCATTGCAGGAATCACTTACCATCAGGTGAACTTTGCGCTCTTTTGTTACTCTCAATGCAATAAAAAAAGTAGAATATTACGCATTTTCATGTATACGAGTAATATAACTTCAGAATCTTCTTTTTTAAGTCGGTTAAAAATAATCATACCCTCGATATTTCTTTTACGATTGAAAATCCACAGAATAATATTTTAGCGCTCCCTCGGGTACGGTTACGAATTTCGGATCCTATAACCGATTGCCAAAGAATAGTTTTTATTGTTTTTATTACTGAATATTCGTTATTGCGGATTTTATTACGTTATTCTTATAATAACGTAAACGTACCTTGCAATAAATCTAACCAAATTTAGGACGAATACGAAAATTCAAATGTATGATTCATGAATATAAAATACAAATTCCGAATTCTCGTCTGACTTCAGACTCTGATAGAATTACCATTCTGCTTCGCCTTCTTATAATCGGGCTTACGTATCGTAAACATCGGTGAGGCAATCGTCTCTTGTGGAATTAGGATCAAAATGTTCCAGGCCCAATCAAATTGCTAATGGAACTAAGATAAAATGTTCCAAAAGAAATAAAATCGCTTATATAGAATAGAGGGGCAATTTGCCGATTTGATCAAAGATGTTTGGAGAAAATAACGCTTATAGGCTTACGTATCGTAGGAGACATGAACAGATTTCTCCCCCCACAAGTACAAAACATTGCTTGCTCTTGATAGGAAAAACAAGAGAGTATCAGTCGTACCGTTTTAAAATTTTTAGGGATAAATCGTTCGTTTCGCATCTGCATTATGATTCTTTACCGAGGATGAATGTGTTTTATAGGCCACGGAAATTAAGTTTCGCTCTTGTTTTTACATTTTTAAAGATCCAGACACCTTTTTACTGGTGAAGAGCAATTCCATCTTAGTATTCATAGGTATATGAATACGCATGTGTATTACGATTCTTTATCGAGAATCAATGCGGGTGTAATAGGAAAAAGGAATAATTTATCATCGGGTGAAATAAGGATTTAACCACATTTCGGTGCAATATTTATGCTGTTGGTGCGTATTTTCGCAGAAGTAAACTGTATTTTTTATCATATTAAGAGTAACAAACTTGCACACAGTTCACCTGATGGTATGTGATTCCTGCGGCCCATGACATCTACATTCATCCTTGACAAAGAATCATAATGCAGGTACCTTGACATCCTTGAGGACTATGATGGAATGCTTCGTCACCAGTAATAAAGGTATCCGGATCCCTCCACCCACCAGACGAAACATAGTAGCATTATGGCAATATTTTACGATGGTATTCAGTGAGGGCGTGATCCTAGCCCAGTTGAGCTGACATATTCATTCTGCAGCTAGATACAACCTGCAGAATAGCTCTACCACTATCTCCGTATTTATTTGAATCCTATGTTTTTAAATAAATACGGAAGTGGCTGAAATATGTTTATCCGTTTGTTGAATAAAATATATTAGGTTTTGATCGAGATATAGATATTGATATAAAATAAAATCTGATCTACTAAATTCGATTGACTATTTCAAATATTGTTCCTCAGCTGGGAATTTAATACGGGACGAGTGAGTTAGAAGTCAGAATTACTTTGCCACGCGGCCGTCTGACTGACAAATTCAAAATGACGTTGTACCATGAGTAATTCGACTCAATCGGGAAAGGACGTCATCAATATTATTTGTAGAAGCTATCACATGACCCTTTCTAAAATACGATACTAAGATGTTCCATTATATTGCGAATATTTTGATACAAGCAATATCCTTAAAGCGAACGGATTTATGTTTCTCACCTGATCAAAGAAATAATAATAGCTTTCAGACGTAGTTCCACATATAATAAACATAAACTATATATATATATATTCATATACATATACATATATATATATATATATATATATATATATATATATATATATATATATTATTTGATTTTGTTCTCAGAGGATCCAGGAACTCTGGGACTAATGTTGCATCAACTATCCGATGAAAGTGCTAAGGCCGGCCTCACAATGAACCTAACCAAAATTATGACGAATTCCCAACAAACAGTACCCAACGAACAAATAACAGTAAATAACGTATAAATAGAATATTTAAATCAATATATATATATATATATATATTTTGGCCAACTTATATTTAAAGATGTTTGCATGAATAAAGAAATAGAACGAAGAATAAATTATTCTCGGAAACGGGATACTTGGAAATGAAAGAAAAAAAAGAAAGGGTACACGGGTGCCAGACATGAACACAAGACAGACCTACAACCTAACAGAACTACAAGAAAGTAAATTTAAAGTCTGCCAAAATGCAATAGAAAGGAGTATTTTAGGTATAAAAAGAAGGGATGGAGTGAAATTACAAAAAATTAAAAAAAAACAAAATTTATAAATGCACACACAGCCTACAGACAGCTAAAATGACGTTGGATGTGACATATGTTAAGAGAAAGTAAATAAAAATGGTCTAAGTTAGTAAAAGAATGGTATCCAAGAGATAGCAAAGGAAATAGAGGCAGACAAACCAAAAGATGGGAAGATGACTTCAAAAAAATAGCTGGTCCGATATGGACCCGTTTAGCAAGGGACAGGAATACGTGGAAATCTTCAGAGGAGGCTGTTCCACACAAACATCCAGTTGCCGATCATTCAAATGCAAGTTAGAATGGATTAAATCAATTTGGTTTTCACTAAGTAGAGATGTACTAATTGTAAGAAAAGAAACAGCAATAAAGGCTATTTTATTTTTATTTATTTATTATCTTCTTTTGATTTAAGCAATTTGCTGATTCAATTATTTTTACAAGTTCAACCAAATAAATTATCCTCGATATCAATACATATTTCAACGTAAGTATGCAGCGTGTTAATTGCTGCCCTGGCTTCTTTATTTGATGTTAATGGTTCAAAGTCTGCTGGTTAAGTATAATCAACGTCATTTTCATTATCATTATCGTTATTTCTATTCTCATTAACTATGCCAATTATTTCAGCGTCACTTAGTGTTCCAGTAGTAGCTAGCTCTTCATCACATGTCACATAATCTTCTAATTGAACTTCTATGTTCTGAAGGTTATTCAAGTAAGCCTTTAAACTCAAGTGCGGCTCAAGAGGTTCTTCAAAAGCTGCTTCTTGTCGCATCGAAATTCCACAGCTTTTGAAGCAATTTGATAGAATACCCGAACATTCGTATTAGATTTGCTTGCTATGATTTCGGGGAATTCCAAGTCGTCATTATATTTTACTAAATACGACTTACGGAGTCTCCTTTTGTAAATAGAGTATAAATATGTCTTATCAATACGTCGCAGGGAAATAACATTTTGTTTGAGTTATAAAGTCTAAATAATACAAGTTATCGCATATTTAGGGGTTTAGTGGAAGGGAATGGAATATTTTTTCGACTTAACTTCGCGATAACATTTTTTGCTTCCTAATGGGGTTTCGACGAATTCTAGCTTTAACAGCATTAACAGCCTTTGCAGTTCTAACAGCACGCGGCCGCCCCGACCTTTTCTGTTCTTCGACAGAGGAAGTGTTTTTGTATCTGTTGATAGTACGATATACGAACATACGGCTGATTCCAAGCTTTAGAAGTGCCTGGAATATGACCGACGGCTCCACTTTGTGCAAGGTGTTCACTGCAATCCTATTTTCTTTAACACCCCATTCCATATTGTAATTTGATAATGAACACGAAAAAATATGTGAAATGGCGCAAAATCGAAAGGAGTTTTTAAAATAATATACGTGTTCCAAATTCAAAATAATTAAAAAGTTGAAAAAAAGAAGTTTTTATGTAACAGTATTAATGGCCAGACTATGAGTCTATGAGATCCGTCTATTTTTCGTTTGGTGAGTGTATTGATCCGAAGACCCAGTTTCTGTTTGTGAGGTATTCTTTTTCGGACCCTAGGGGTGATAACGTCAATGCATCTGGAATCTATATCGAGGATATATGTAGATGATTAAAGGGCGCAGTCGTCACTTACCAATCAGGTCAATATGTGCACGTTTGTCGCCGTTAACAACGTTAAAAAAACGTCAAACTTAAAATGACCTAAACTTTGCTGAAGTCTGGAATTCTACTGGGATTTGAGTAAATACATTTTAAATAAATGAGAAAATTTAAGTTTTACAAAGGGCGTTATTATGGTCAAAAGTCATACCAAGGTATGGTGAAATATCGTGATAAATGCAGCAATAAACTAATTAAATAAAAGACTAAATATCCAATATAAACAATTAAATCATCATAAATACACACATTAATTTATAAGCATACATATATAAAATACCTACTATAACAGTAGCTATCAATCAAATCGAAAGAATTTGAATAAAGCATTCAAGTAGATTAATACAAAACACTTGTGTCAAGATTAAAGCGGACCACTGCTTCGGAATTAATTTTTATTTTTTTTTAACATTCAAAGCAAGTGCTTGACCACGATCCCATTGATGTTAAGCGGAAATGCAGTCCTGGATGTTAAAGCGCACTAGCTCAGTAAATGCCTATTCACTCTACTCTTGAAAACACCCCACATTGTAATCGGAGGGAAAGACAGACGCGGGCAAACTATTCCAGTCCTTTGCTGTACGAATAATGAAAGACGAAGCAAAGCGCTTCGTTCAGGCGTTAGGGATGTTCACAACAAAAGGATGAAATCCAGCAGTGCGTCGTGAGGTCCGATGGTGGAACGGGGATGGGGGAATTAGATCATGTAACTGTGTGTAAATGTGATATGTAGCTACAAGCAAGATAAAACTTCAAGAAACTCGACTAGTTGCTCTTTTTTTTAAATAAGTAAGTTACAAAATATCCAAGAGTTGTCCAATATCCAGAGCTCAAAGTTTAAATCCAAACATATTTGTCAAACAAATGTTCTGATAAAGAGTGGTAATATTTTTCGACTTAACTTCGCGATAACATTTTTTGCTTCCTAATGGGGTTTCGACGAATTCTAGCTTTAACAGCATTAACAGCCTTTGCAGTTCTAACAGCACGCGGCCGCCCCGACCTTTTCTGTTCTTCGACAGAGGAAGTGTTTTTGTATCTGTTGATAGTACGATATACGAACATACGGCTGATTCCAAGCTTTAGAAGTGCCTGGAATATGACCGACGGCTCCACTTTGTGCAAGGTGTTCACTGCAATCCTATTTTCTTTAACACCCCATTCCATATTGTAATTTGATAATGAACACGAAAAAATATGTGAAATGGCGCAAAATCGAAAGGAGTTTTTAAAATAATATACGTGTTCCAAATTCAAAATAATTAAAAAGTTGAAAAAAAGAAGTTTTTATGTAACAGTATTAATGGCCAGACTATGAGTCTATGAGATCCGTCTATTTTTCGTTTGGTGAGTGTATTGATCCGAAGACCCAGTTTCTGTTTGTGAGGTATTCTTTTTCGGACCCTAGGGGTGATAACGTCAATGCATCTGGAATCTATATCGAGGATATATGTAGATGATTAAAGGGCGCAGTCGTCACTTACCAATCAGGTCAATATGTGCACGTTTGTCGCCGTTAACAACGTTAAAAAAACGTCAAACTTAAAATGACCTAAACTTTGCTGAAGTATGGAATTCTACTGGGATTTGAGTAAATACATTTTAAATAAGTAAGTTACAAAATATCCAAGAGTTGTCCAATATCCAGAGCTCAAAGTTTAAATCCAAACATATTTGTCAAACAAATGTTCTGATAAAGAGTGGTAATATTTTTCGATTGGTTGGTTTGTAACCTAAATTTTAAATCTGTTGAATGGCAAATCGATTATTATTTGCCGAATTTTACTAAATATACATATATATTTGTAAAGGTAGCTTACGGGCAAATTGTTACCGGTTTTTCTCTGTTGAGATTTAAATTTTCAAACCACTGTTAGATTAAGTTATATACTTCATATAGCTTCAAGGAAATAATTGACTCGGCTAATCTAACTAATCTCCTATTAGGAGCTACACACGATAATAATATTAATATTAATTTTGATGACTCTTTGATTGACCTTATTACAACCGCTTCCTTGCCCTATGACATGATGAAACTTTAATAATAAAAACTATTTTAATAATTTGGCTCATGACTACTTACTGTAGTCAGATAAATCCACACTCTATGGAGCCCTTTTGTAAATCTCTGATATTGTTTAGGTTAATTCAATTAAGAGTAAATAAATTTGACGTTCATTATAAGTAAAAATAATCATTCATGAAATAGAGATTTTTTTTTGATTTTGTTTTGTTTAGTTTATTGTATATTAGTCGTATATATAATAATTTAAACAAAACAAAATCATATACATATATATTTGTAAAGGTAGCTTACGGGCAAATTGTTACCGGTTTTTCTCTGTTGAGATTTAAATTTTCAAACCACTGTTAGATTAAGTTATATACTTCATATAGCTTCAAGGAAATAATTGACTCGGCTAATCTAACTAATCTCCTATTAGGAGCTACACACGATAATAATATTAATATTAATTTTGATGACTCTTTGATTGACCTTATTACAACCGCTTCCTTGCCCTATGACATGATGAAACTTTAATAATAAAAACTATTTTAATAATTTGGCTCATGACTACTTACTGTAGTCAGATAAATCCACACTCTATGGAGCCCTTTTGTAAATCTCTGATATTGTTTAGGTTAATTCAATTAAGAGTAAATAAATTTGACGTTCATTATAAGTAAAAATAATCATTCATGAAATAGAGATTTTTTTTTGATTTTGTTTTGTTTAGTTTATTGTATATTAGTCGTATATATAATAATTTAAACAAAACAAAATCATATACATATAAAAGTTATGGAGGGTTTTGGAAGATCTTGTAATATGTATATAGATTCGGTATGCACATACAGTGTCAAAAGAAATACGTCACCATTATACTTTAGTAATCACACTGCATTGTGGCTGGTCTACAGAGAAAACTTACGTAAGACATATATCTTCACATTTTGGCAATGAGTTATAACTTGTATTTTTGTCTTAGAATCGATACGTAACAAATGCGCACATCCCAGTAGCCCCATCCAATATTATTTGTAGAAGCTATCACATGACCCTTACTAAAATAGGATACTACGATGTACCATTATATTACGTATGTTTTGGTACAAGTAATATCCTTAAAGCGAACAGATTTATGTTTCTCATGCGATCGACGAAATAATAATAGCTTTATTTCAGACGTAGGTCCATATATAATAAATATAAACTAAATATATATGTATATATACGTTATATGAAAGATTCCATCTCAGGGGTGATAATGCGTCTGCATTATGATTCCTTATCGAGGTAGAAAATGGGTGTTATGGACCATAGAAATTATTATTATTATTATTTTTTTTACATTGAGAGTAACAAACAATCATACAGTGCACCTGATGGCAAGTGATTCCTGCGGCCAATGACACCTACATTCATCCTTGACAAGGAATCATTATACAGATACGTTGTCACCCTTGCGGACTGAGATGGAATACCTCGTCACCAGTAATAAAGGTATTCGGATCCCGTCACTCACCAGAAGAAACACAGCAGCATTATGCTGCCATTTTACGCTGGTATTCTGTGAGAGTGGGCTTCTAACAGGGTCGAGCTGACCACTCTGCAGCCAGAAACAACCTGTAGTGTGGCTCTACCACTATGTGTGTCAGATGAACTGTACGCTCGTTTGTCACTGACAATACAATAAAACAGACCCTCTCTAGAAACGAGACCTATGGACAACAGTAGACTTATATATACCTATATATATATATGTATATGGGATGTTACTTAACTTTTTATATTATTACATCTACATTCATCTGTCTCAAGAAATCATAATGCACATGCGTTGCCACCCTTGAGGAGTTATTTTCTGTAAGGCCCGACCCGTTGAAGCCTGAATTTAGAAACAAACGAGTTCGAGCAAACGTATACGCACTCACACGCACAAATATTGTTCCTCGGTTCGGAGTCGGACCCAGAACCCGTCAGCCAGGTACTACGAGTTGTAGAGCCCCAATTCAGCTATTTACTACCTGTGACATGAATGATTCTGCATTACTGAGAAAGAACGACGTCATCTCAAATTACCAGAATTTCATTACTTTATTGTATTTAGGGTAAAAACGAATACACCTCATGTAAGTGATTCCTTCAGCCCACGACATCAACATTCATCCTCGAAGAATCATGATACATTCTCACCCTTGAGGACTGAGATGGAATACCTCGTTACAGTTATAAGAATTAGAAGCGTCAATAGCCTAATTGTAGGGTACGGTCTACGGAACTTAAGGTCGTAGCTTCGTAACCACCATTCGACTAATGTCGTGCACCACCTACTGGCTCAAACGTTTTAAGCTTAGTTGGAGCTTAAATGGAATGTTAGTAATGTTTATTGTACCACTACAATTCTTTAAAAAAAAAAGTAATAAGGGAACTGAACTGAACCATATAGCCAACAGATGAAACTGTATACTTAAATCTGGTATACTGTGAAGGCGTACTGTAAGGCGATTGTGGCAACCCGTTCCTACCATAGCCAGAAACAAACTGCAACGAAGTTACTTATATTTGTGTATTTATAAAAACTGCAATAAATTCTGTATCTGATTTAGATATTGAGTACACTTTATTTCATTTATGTTAGATCGCTTATCCTAAATGTATTTTCTTTCCATTAGTTCCAGAACAATGCTTTAATATCGTCCCTTTGCTATCGTTATTATATTCGTGGGTTATCTTCATGCGTTGCTAGTTTGGAGTAAATTGTCTGCATCCCCTTAGGATTGGTTGTGTAATTTAATTTAAATCCAATTTTAGATTGTAGAAATTGTTGAAGTACTTTATTGAGCTATATTTTCATATCATCACCGTGGTAGTTCAGTGTATAAACGCTAGCTTTTAATCACGGTACGCGAGCAAACCTTGTCCGAACCCCGGGGCTGGCAACAATGAGATTGTAAATTGCAATTTTAAGTGCTGATTTAACACGACGGAGATGAAGATAAATATCATTCCATCAGTTGGGTTTTATATATATGTAGGTTATTAGTCTGTTACATCGAATTAGAAAAGGTTATCAAAGGAAGATGAGCATTTTGCAATGCCTTTATAAGTAAATACTTAGGACACTATAAAATGGCAGTAGACACTACCGAAAACCAGTAAACGTTCATCGTTTTTTTTTGCATTTAGTGTAACAAACAAACGATCACACAGTTCACCTGATGGCATATGATCCCTGCAGCCCATGACATCAACATTCATCCTTGACAAGGAATCATAATGCAGATGCGTTGTGATTCTGAAGACTGAGATGGAATGCCTTGTCAACAGTAACAAACGTCTCGGGATCCCTGGATTCACCAGACGAAACACAGCAGCATGATGCTTCTATTTTTGAAACACCCTTTAGGACTGAGGTCTCCGGATCCATATCAGAGGTCCATATCAACTTAGAGGAAGTCGTAATTTTGTTAATACACAGTCCATAATTTTAAGCGATGATCGAAGCCCTTAAATATCCATCATCTATCCTCAACAAGGATTCAAGATTTTAATCCGGAAGAATTCACCTCTAAGAAATGAAATGTAATAAATCGACCAATAGTGTTACAGATATAAAGTAACTAAAAAGTGACTCAATGTTTTAGAACATGTGTTTTTCTTTGCAAGTGGCATAGAAGGATCAAGTCCATCGGTGGACTAGTTGGTTGTACTATGTTGGTTTCTAGAAAGAAACACAACTAAGAATAGTAAAGCGTATTTGAGTAATATTAGTTCTGCTAGCATTCTGCGTAAAAAGAAATTACATTAGCAACCCCGTTTAAATCATTCTCATTTTAATTAGAAAGTTTTTACCCACGCGTTTTCATTTCAAAAGTGTGAATAAAAGGTATTATCGCATCGCTAATGAGAAAACTGCGAGCTTTTTATATTCGACTGCGAATGAATCGTATCATAAATTGGAAATTTCCTGTATTGAGTTCAGATGTTTGTTTTTAATCTCGGGGAAACTAATTTCGATACCAGGTGACGGGGCCAATCAAATGTGGAGTAGCTAACTCGCTGGTGAAGAAAAACATGATGAGGAAACATACTCCTCTGAGGAATGAATTGATGAAAATTTAGACGAACTTTAGTGACCCGCGTGGCAGACTATAGTTTAGTGGTCAATTCTTTGCATTACGTGCTATATAAACTATTTCTAATATTTATCTCCTGATAAAACCACACTGGATTTAGTTTAGTTAGTTAGTCTAGTTTCAACATGAATGCGCCAGCTCGACGGGGACAAAGACCAAATAAAATTAAGTCCTCAGTTGTATCCTTTAAAGGTTAATACTATGAAGCTTAAATAAATAATTCAGTGATAAATTCACCGAATGGGTTCTCATTGCATTGTCTGGGTTAGCCAAAGAGTGGTTTCCCAAAAAATAGTGTCAGCCAGTGACGTTGACCAGCCCGAGGTGGTCGCTCCAACTGAGCTAAACTGAAAGTAATGACTGGATTACGCTGCTCTCTGCTCCTCTTCCTAACCCACTCCTCCTACTTCACTATCCCTACTCTCAGCATTCGAAGTTTGATTGCTGACGGAGCTATTGTAGATCCCGCGTTAAGGACCAGGAGGCGGAAAGGGAGCGTCCTTCCCCGAGAGCGTAGTTCTGAAAACCTTAGGAATAAAACTTTTAGTAATTTCCAGTTGAACGTTTTACGTATCGTACGCGTATACGTATTTCCCCAAATTAAAAAAATAGCTGATCACTAATTGTATTAGCAGTTTATGATATAATTCCGCAGAGTATCAATTTGTTAGAGTGAGATAAATGAGTTAACGTTCTCTTTCACACCAATTTATGTATCGTAATATATTCCATAAAGGGGACAATTTACTATTGCCAAGAGACATCGCTGTCGGTAGCCAAGGGTAAGGTTAATATGCTGGAAAGGCAATAAATCAAATGGCGTGTAAAAGACAATTGGGTAACAACCAACGCGACGCCAGATCGGTAAAATATATTTCAAAGACGCTTCGCTATTTCATCTAACTCGTAAAATATTTCATTTGTTATTTCATTCAATTTTTACGTTGTTCTATAGAGCTTTCGAATCTGTGTCTAAGTTGCTCGCTTTTAATTCACAATTTGCTCGTCGAAGAGAAAATGTGAGGAAGCTCAAAATCTATGGAGAGCACTAAGCTCGGTGTTTTCCTATGTGATCGAATCAAAAACTTAGATTTCCGCTGAAGAGCTAAGATAACCGAACTGACAAGGCTCATAGAATTAGTAAGCTGAAGCTGGCAGTGGGTCTACGATACAGCTCGTAGAACCAATAACCGATGGGGAAGAAGGGATGTCGAGTGTCAACCTCGTGTTGGCCATTGCACCGTAGGATGACCCGCTACTAGATGGAAAGGGGACTTATTCAAGTAAATGGTAATATATTTTAGAATAAATCACAATTTGAGTTCACATTATCTAATGTCATGCCAAAATCTATCTAGTCTACTAACAGATTGGAATATTTTGTATGTCAGGTTTCGACGATTCTTGAATTTGAATATTTTAGAATAAATCACAATTTGAGTTCACATTATCTAATGTCATGCCAAAATCTATCTAGTCTACTAACAGATTGGAATATTTTGTATGTCAGGTTTCGACGATTCTTGAATTTGAATATTTTAGAATAAATCACAATTTGAGTTCACATTATCTAATGTCATGCCAAAATCTATCTAGTCTACTAACAGATTGGAATATTTTGTATGTCAGGTTTCGACGATTCTTGAATTTGAATATTTTAGAATAAATCACAATTTGAGTTCACATTATCTAATGTCATGCCAAAATCTATCTAGTCTACTAACAGATTGGAATATTTTGTATGTCAGGTTTCGACGATTCTTGAATTTGAATATTTTAGAATAAATCACAATTTGAGTTCACATTATCTAATGTCATGCCAAAATCTATCTAGTCTACTAACAGATTGGAATATTTTGTATGTCAGGTTTCGACGATTCTTGAATTTGAATATTTTAGAATAAATCACAATTTGAGTTCACATTATCTAATGTCATGCCAAAATCTATCTAGTCTACTAACAGATTGGAATATTTTGTATGTCAGGTTTCGACGATTCTTGAATTTGAATATTTTAGAATAAATCACAATTTGAGTTCACATTGCATTGTCTGGGTTAGCCAAAGAGTGGTTTCCCAAAAATAGTGTCAGCCAGTGACGTTGACCAGCCCGAGGTGGTCGCTCCAACTGAGCTAAACTGAAAGTAATGACTGGATTACGCTGCTCTCTGCTCCTCTTCCTAACCCACTCCTCCTACTTCACTATCCCTACTCTCGGCATTCGAAGTTTGATTGCTGACGGAGCTATTGTAGATCCCGCGTTAAGGACCAGGAGGCGGAAAGGGAGCGTCCTTCCCCGAGAGCGTAGTTCTGTTGTCGGTAAAACCTTAGGAATAAACCTTTTAGTAATTTCCAGTTGAACGTTTTACGTATCGTACGCGTATACGTATTTCCCCAAATTAAAAAAATAGCTGATCACTAATTGTATTAGCAGTTTATGATATAATTCCGCAGAGTATCAATTTGTTAGAGTGAGATAAATGAGTTAACGTTCTCTTTCACACCAATTTATGTATCGTAATATATTCCATAAAGGGGACAATTTACTATTGCCAAGAGACATCGCTGTCGGTAGCCAAGGGTAAGGTTAATATGCTGGAAGGCAATAAATCAAATGGCGTGTAAAGACAATTGGGTAACAACCAACGCGACGCCAGATCGGTAAAATATATTTCAAAGACGCTTCGCTATTTCATCTAACTCGTAAAATATTTCATTTGTTATTTCATTCAATTTTACGTTGTTCTATAGAGCTTTCGAATCTGTGTCTAAGTTGCTCGCTTTTAATTCACAATTTGCTCGTCGAAGAGAAAATGTGAGGAAGCTCAAAATCTATGGAGAGCACTAAGCTCGGTGTTTTCCTATGTGATCGAATCAAAAACTTAGATTTCCGCTGAAGAGCTAAGATAACCGAACTGACAAGGCTCATAGAATTAGTAAGCTGAAGCTGGCAGTGGGTCTACGATACAGCTCGTAGAACCAATAACCGATGGGGAAGAAGGGATGTCGAGTGTCAACCTCGTGTTGGCCATCGCACCGTAGGATGACCCGCTACTAGATGGAAAGGGGACTTATTCAAGTAAATGGTAATATATTTTAGAATAAATCACAATTTGAGTTCACATTATCTAATGTCATGCCAAAATCTATCTAGTCTACTAACAGATTGGAATATTTTGTATGTCAGGTTTCGACGATTCTTGAATTTGAATATTTTAGAATAAATCACAATTTGAGTTCACATTATCTAATGTTCTACTGATCGAATCCGACCATCTTCGACGATATCTTCTGGTTATTGCCCGACATCATCAACTGCGCAAAATATCTTTTAGTGCCGTAAGCATTTACGCAAACACAACCCTATTCAGCAGATTTATGCGTTCCTAGTACTTTTCTTTTATATATAATAGGTGGCAAACAAGCAAGCAGCTCGTCATATGTAAGTGATCACCACCGCCCATGAACATGCGAAACGCCAGAGGAGTCGCAAATGTGTTGCCGGCCTTCAAAAAAGCGTTGCATGTTTTGCAACGCTGTAGCCTGTGGTAGATGTGGTAGTGAACTTTGAAGTTGGTTTCCAGAAGTACCACGCCCTCACAGGATACCAATGTTAAGTGATACGGTGTAGTGTTTCGTAGGTTAAGACGAATGAATATTCGTTAACCTGGGAGTAGTTGTTGTTGGACATAAGATAACCGCTAAAATTCAAAAACTAAACAAAAATCTTAAGATACTTGTTGTAACTGGATTATTATTTTTGTGAAAAAAAATCACACCATTCCACTAATGTCGTGAACCATGTCCTAACACAAGCATTTTCAGTTCAGTTTTAGTGGTTAACCGGAATATTTGTAATGTAACTAGTATTGCTAACATTCTTTAAATAAAATGACAATTTCTTACCCGATGATATCAGGAAGATCAGTAATAAAATGACAATTTCTTACCCGATGATATCAGGAAGATCAGTAATAAAATGACAATTTCTTACCCGATGATATCAGGAAGATCAGTAATAAAATGACAATTTCTTACCCGATGATATCAGGTAGATCAGTAATAAAATGACAATTTCTTACCCGATGATATCAGGAAGATCAGTAATAAAATGACAATTTCTTACCCGATGATATCAGGAAGTTCAGTAATAAAATGACAATTTCTTACCCGATGATATCAGGAAGTTCAGTAATAAAATCAGTTTTAATAGTTATGTTCGTGACTACTTAGTTAAGTTACCTGTAGTCAGATAAGTTCATCATCTACATACAGAATTTATTGGTAGTTACCGCTAATGTATTGTATTATATTATGTATGTATATATATACATATATATATATATATATATATATATATATATATATATATATATATATATATATATATATATGTATCTATATATATATATATATATATATATATATATATATATATATATATATATATATATATATATATATATATATATATATATATATATATATATATATATATATATATATATATATATATATATATTATATTACAATTCTGAAATGGGACACGTACGCTATGATGAGTTTGAAATACTAAGGGCGGAGATATAAAGCGAATTGTCCTAGTTTAACGTAATTCCTATATGACTCGTGTTCCAAATCTATAGGTTTGAAATTCAGTTGAGTGATATTTATTTACTCACGGTATTTTTCTCAATTAATGATGTCCTCTTGGTTGACTGCGATCGCGGCGACATCTTCTGGTTATTGCCAGATGACATCAACTGCGTAGTATATTGTATAGTGCCGTAAGAATACGCGCAAAATAGTGGCATTAGGTCGCGTATTCAAAGGATAGGAAGATGGTTTAGTTTAGCGACACGTAACATAGTTTTTATTACATTGAGTAACAAACATGCACACAGTTCACCTGATGGCAAGTAATTACTGCGGCCCATGACATCTACGTTCATCCTTGACAAGGATAAAATGCAGATGCGTTGTCACCCTTGAGGACTGAGATGGAATGCCTCGTCACCAGTAATAAAGGTCTCCAGATCCCTACACTCACCAGACGAAACACAGCAGCTTTATTCTGCCATTTTACGCTGGTATCCTCGAGGGCGTGATCCTTCCCCGATCGAGTCGACGTTGCACTTAGAAACTAGTTACGGCATGGGTCTGCCACGGTACTGTGTGCTAATGTACTAGGAACTCAGTAGTTAATACGCACGGTGAGCGAATGTTGTGGGGCCACGACACCTACATTTATTCTCGAAGATGATTTACCTCGTCAACGGTAAGCGTACAGAGTCTAGCTACTACTTTATAGTTTATAGCCACGACTTAGCTCGAACAGTATGGGTTAATGTCATCCAATGTATTACGAACGTGTGAAGTTTTGTTTTTAAGTTTATTTTAACGTTTTAATGAGCAAGTTAACTATGGGTTCGCGAGTTTACCATTATTGCGCAGCTTATAAACGTTAATTGTCGTGTCATCTATTTTATTTATATATATATATATATATATATATATATATATATATATATATATATATATATATATATATATATATATATATATATATATATATATATATATATATATATATATATTATATTACAATTCTGAAATGGGACACGTACGCTATGATGAGTTTGAAATACTAAGGGCGGAGATATAAAGCGAATTGTCCTAGTTTAACGTAATTCCTATATGACTCGTGTTCCAAATCTATAGGTTTGAAATTCAGTTGAGTGATATTTATTTACTCACGGTATTTTTCTCAATTAATGATGTCCTCTTGGTTGACTGCGATCGCGGCGACATCTTCTGGTTATTGCCAGATGCCATCAACTGCGTAGTATATTGTATAGTGCCGTAAGAATACGCGCAAAATAGTGGCATTAGGTCGCGTATTCAAAGGATAGGAAGATGGTTTAGTTTAGCGACACGTAACATAGTTTTTATTACATTGAGTAACAAACATGCACACAGTTCACCTGATGGCAAGTAATTACTGCGGCCCATGACATCTACGTTCATCCTTGACAAGGATAAAATGCAGATGCGTTGTCACCCTTGAGGACTGAGATGGAATGCCTCGTCACCAGTAATAAAGGTCTCCAGATCCCTACACTCACCAGACGAAACACAGCAGCTTTATTCTGCCATTTTACGCTGGTATCCTCGAGGGCGTGATCCTTCCCCGATCGAGTCGACGTTGCACTTAGAAACTAGTTACGGCATGGGTCTGCCACGGTACTGTGTGCTAATGTACTAGGAACTCAGTAGTTAATACGCACGGTGAGCGAATGTTGTGGGGCCACGACACCTACATTTATTCTCGAAGATGAATTACCTCGTCAACAGTAAGCGTACAGAGTCTAGCTACTACTTTATAGTTTATAGCCTCTACCTTGCTCGAACAGTATGGGTTAATGTCATCCAATCTATTACGAACGTGTGAAGTTTTGTTAACGGTTTAATGAGCAAGTTAACTATGGGTTCGCGAGTTTACCATTATTGCGCAGCTTATAAACGTTAATTGTCGTGTCATCTATTTTATTAACAATTCTGAAATGGGACACGTACGCTATGATGAGTTTGAAATACTAAGGGCGGAGATATAAAGCGAATTGTCCTAGTTTAACGTAATTCCTATATGACTCGTGTTCCAAATCTATAGGTTTGAAATTCAGTTGAGTGATATTTATTTACTCACGGTATTTTTCTCAGTTAATGATGTCCTCTTGGTTGACTGCGATCGCGGCGACATCTTCTGGTTATTGCCAGATGACATCAACTGCGTAGTATATTGTATAGTGCCGTAAGAATACGCGCAAAAATAGTGGCATTAGGTCGCGTATTCAAAAGGATAGGAAGATGGTTTAGTTTAGCGACACGTAACATAGTTTTTTATTACATTGAGTAACAAACATGCACACAGTTCACCTGATGGCAAGTAATTACTGCGGCCCATGACATCTACGTTCATCCTTGACAAGGATAAAATGCAGATGCGTTGTCACCCTTGAGGACTGAGATGGAATGCCTCGTCACCAGTAATAAAGGTCTCCAGATCCCTACACTCACCAGACGAAACACAGCAGCTTTATTCTGCCATTTTACGCTGGTATCCTGTGAGGGCATGGTCCTACCCTGGTCGAGCTGACCCATTAATTCTGCAGCTAGGAACAAACTGCGGTGTAGCTCCACCGCTGTTTTCAGGTGTGGAATTGAACCCAGGACCCGTGACACAGACGCCAAGTTCTCTAAGGCCGTCAACAAAAATAATTACAGTTCACTTATATAGTGAATATCTGATAAATATGTACATAGTACATTATATACATAACTGTGTTCCAACACTTAGATTGAATAACATATAATACAGAAGCACATAACTAAACTTAATATTTATTGTTCTTCAAGTTGTTACTTAAATAAACTTAAGATTTTAGTATTTAGCACGTCTTTCGATATGTTGGTCTAGAATTGCGCCCCGTCAAATAGTATGTTTTGCTTAAAAATGCAATGTGAATGACGTCATCGTTTTCACAACAACGACAAAGGGAAAGAATATTAAATATATAATTTTATTTATTTTTTTAAATAGATAACGAGATAGAGAGTTTTATTTTATTTTATTTATTTATTTTCTCTTTCACAAAGGTACAGAAAACGAATGTAACAATACAATATAATATACAATATAAAGAGTGTAAAAATAAAACGAAATAGACGGATATATTTTTTTTTGCCAAAGAACATTATATCAACCGATTGCTAGCTCTCATACTTTTTATGTATTTTGGGAATGCTTCTTTTTTATTATAAAAAGGGCCTTATCTAGCGACCACATTTATAGTCCTTAAGGGGTGACCGCAAGGACTATAAAAATCTATTATAAAAAACTACACAATAAAAGCTAAATCATCCTAACAATTGACATTGGACAGAACAAGATAGCGGTGATCGGAAGATAAAAACATTAAATTCCGAAAGTCTCATACTTAATACACTCTATCTGTATGTGCTAAACGTCTTCCACTATTCCACGTTCATCACGATTAGGGCATGGAACATTTTTCATTACAAATCTAAACTTATTTGAAGGTACGTGCTAGGCATGCTAGATGAAAGATTTCTGTCAACTGTGAATACTTCTTCAGTATGACATTATTACATGAGTATGCTTAAGTATACACCATGGTTTAAGTCGTTATTCAAAACTAGGGGAGAAGTTATCCCCCGAACGAACGCACGGGGACAATGGGGACATCCCCATTACCTACAAAGACGCTTCAGTAGTCAAAAATAAACAATGCCTACACTCGTCGTACAGCAGAATTACGCTGGTATTCTCTAAGGTTGTGGTCCCGACCAACCTGATCCTTTCAATCATCAATCAATCATTCATCAATTTGTACGCATTTAGGTTTTTGTAGCTATAGGCATATAGCTCTTTTTCCATAATAAATCCATATAATATGTAATATTAAATTCTGAGAGCGAGCAAGTCCATTAAGTGAATCTCGTGGGAATACGTAGAGTAACGAAATCAACTCTGAGTTTGACTTTAATATTAATGTTAGAGTCGAAATCTTGAATGAATGGATCGAATGTAAATACCCGGAGATCCTTATTACTGGTGACGAGGCATGCCATTTTTGACCTCACGGGTCACAACGCATTATGATTCCTCATCCAGGATAAATGTTGGTCTCGGACTATAGGAATCACTTACCATCATTAACAGTGGTAGAGCTACACTGCAGTATCTTTCTAGATGAAAAATTAGGAGTAACAAACGAACACACAGTTCACCTGATAGTAAGTGATGACTGGTGTCTTTGGAATCCACATTAATCCTCCACAAAGATTCAGGATGTACATACGTTATCACTCCTGAACACGTCACCTGTAACCGGTTGCTCGAGTAACACAGCAGCGTTATGCCGCTATATCACGCTGGTATTATTATGGCGTGGTCCTTCCTCGACCGAGCCTCGTCATCAGTAATAAGGCACGACTACCTGGAATTCACGAGCCACTGTGGCAAATTACAAGGGTAAATGTGTGTGTCCTTTGCCTTCAATTATGTTGTTTAACAAATTAAAGACTCGCAAGAAAATTATGACCCTAATTTCAGCGTGAAATTAGGGTCATATCTTTAAAGCACTACTCACAAAATACTGTAAACCATCTTATAGCTAAAAACATTACCTACATACATGCTGTCTAAATAACCATAAAGCGGACGTAAGAAATGTATAAAAATGCATAAAGTATATAGCCAAGTGTACAAAGACATAAGAAATGTAGAGTCTAAAACAAAAATAATATTTATAAAAATAAGCTTTTATCCTTTTTATGGTATGGTAATAAACGATGACCTAGTTCATCTGATGACATCACCCACATTCATCCTCGATAAGGAATCATAATTCAGATGCGCTGTCAACCCTGAGGATTAAAATCGAAAGCCCCAGCTGCAGTAATAAAACCGTTATTCCAGATCCCTACACCCTCCAAATGAATCACAGCAGCATTGTATTACTAGAATGCTAGCTTAATGTTGCTGGAAATAATCTACAGTGTAGCTCTACATTGTTTGTAAAAAAATTGTTGGATCTAATAACACTATTATAATAAAAGTTGTTGGTGCTAATAACATTGTTGTAATAAAATTGTTGGTGCTAGTAACACTGTTGTACTAAAAATTGTTTGTGCTAATAACACTGTTGTAATAAAATTGTTGGTGCTAGTAACACTGTTGTACTAAAAATTGTTTGTGCTAATAACACTGTTGTTATAACAATTGCTGGTGCTATAAAAACGAGTAACAGTTCACCTGATGGTAATGCGCACCTGCGGTTCATGACATCCACAACCTCAACAAAGATTTAAGATGAACATGTGTGTCACTCCAACCTAAGGACTGGGAATGAAAGTCTCATCAACGTAGATTGGGTTGCCGGAGTCATTGTCAGACGTTCCTTCCTTAGTCGAGCCAAATCGAATTATGTAACTGCCAGAAATTATCTGCACAGTGACTATTCGTGCTGCAGCTAGTTTATACCTACGGAGTGCAGTAAGACAAAGTGAGCAACATGAAACTGTTTCCGATGAGATTATAGACGTGATGTGATATATACAAATATCGTATATTGAGTTTGCGTAATTACGTAATGGGTGCTGTTGTAATCACGTAAGAGCATTGTCAAAGTAAAACCACGTTCAATATAAACCTTTGTCAGAGTATAAGCCGGCTACAACAAAGGGTGTATGCATACTGGGAAAATCAACGTCGCTAACTATTATTAATTATTAATCCTTTGAATGATCCACAAAATTCACAGAATTGATATTATATACAAAATTATTCATATGCATATTTTATAATACAAAATTCTAACACAATAGTGATAGAGCCACGCTGTAGCTGGCTTCGTCCAGCACCAAGAATTGATTAGGTCGAACGGAATGCCAATGCATATCTTGTAGACTGAAGTAGATATCTAGGGGCCGCAAGTCATATTCTACTTATCATATGGTTATTTATGTACTCGTTTGTCACACTTAATAATATAAAGTAATATTAACTCAAAACAAAGTACATCTTTTTTGATATCAGGGACTCCGTGACGCTCTTTTCGTTTCTGTAAAAGCTTTGCTTTCATGTAATTTTATGACTCTTATTAATACGACGTCTTCTGGTTATTGGCAGTTGCCGACTTCAACTCCGCAAAATATTTGCCATTTGGGCCAACGTGGAAGCACTTACTCCTAGTCCCCTTCAGGTCAGGAAGATTCAGATGCAGTGTTAGGGATACGGGACATACCTATGTACATTCAATACACTCAGACACGAAAATCAACAATTTGTGATGCACGATATATTGTTCCTGTGTGAATAGACCGCAGGCAGGCGGCCGTGTGGTGGCCGTTAGTAATATGAAAAAATAATAACTCGAAACTTTATGTAGTATATTTTTATAGAACCAGAATACCAAAGGGATCCGTTGTTTCGTTTCTGCGAAAGCCTTTTATAAGCTTTCATGTGTTTAATTCGAATCGGGATAGAAGCAATTTATTTAGAGAGCTTTTTAGGTCCCATAAAGAAAGAAAAACTAAGTTATCACAGAGCGCAGATAATATAAGATATAATATATAATATAATGTAATATAATATAATATATAATATAATATGATATAATACATATATATATATAGATATGTGTTGTGATTTTTCTACTTAACAATCAAAGTGTGTTTGTGTAATTGTGTGTGCAAGTGTGTTTTTTTCATATGTGAATGCGTCTGTGAGATAGTGAGAGATTTCATTCAGACAAGTTCGGTAAGATCTTCCGTTCTTTTGTAGTCGATTTTTTTTTTCGTTACATTACTAAAATGTTTTGTAACCAAGAAAGATTGTTTTAATCAATCTAAATGACACTTGTATTAATCGTTGATAATCAATCATAATAGAGAGCCGTCGTCGGGTTTATGACCTAAAAGGAAGAAATTAAAACGTCCTACTCTATAATACAAGTAATTAATTCAGTAGGTTCTATGTAACTCGACGAAGCATGCTACCTATTTCACGCTACAAATAGTTTTTATATCTTTTACAGGTAATATACATATACTAGTATGAACACTATTTTTGTTCTGTAAAAAACTAAAAATAGCATGCTATAAGGAGTCAAACGAGAAATGTAACAGATGCTACAGTTTTCACTGCCATACAAATTTCAATAACGGATGAAACCGAGTCAGTGATGTGTATATTTTTATGGAGCCGTGAAGACGTAGTTAAGGGAATTCGACGTTTCAATAAATGTATGAGAATATATTTTTAAGGCAAAGCCGAGGTCAACAGTGGTCGTAGGCAATCACAAAAATAGGTAGGTATAAAATTATGTCTTTAACTAAACCTTTAACCTTCCTTCTTTCCCTGCATCCGAATCATGTCTTCTTTTTTTTTTGATTAAATATGCGTTACATCGGACTATGGAATGGGAAAACGAATGTGTGCTTCTGTGTTTGCGGGAATATTTACGACCCTATAAACCCACTTTTAGAACCGATTAAAAAATAATCGAGGGAAACACGTCACGTTTTAAAATGACTTAACCGTGCTATCGATTATTTTAGTCAGATTAGTTAGTCATTATCAAAAGAAGATGTTAGGCAAATTTACCTTCTTACATTCCTATTTCCCAAAAAGTTGATTTATTAAGTTTTTTTTTATTCTATAAGCATTTAGAGTGAAAACGACTTAATTAAAATATATCTTTTTTTAAGTATATGAAAATGCTTGTGCTAGCAAATGGTTCACGACATTAGTCTAATGGTGGATTCGAACCTACGACCTTAAGTTTCGCAGACCATACCCCCAACCATTAGGCTATTGACGCTTGAATAAACTTCGGCCCTCTCGGGCAGCCTCAAGTCAGACGCTCTCGCGAAACAGGGTAGCAGTCCAAGCCGAGGCTCTCTCTCGGGAGCCCTTGTGCTGGTTACCCATATATAGAGGTCTCGACTGAGATCTATAAGCGCTCGGTCACCTCTCAACCCGGTGAAACTGTAAAAGCCTTCGGGCTAACAGAGGCCATCAGTCCGAAAAAAACCCTCGGGCTAACAGCAGCCATCAGCACAAAAAAAAAAGCTTGAATAAATATAAAAATATCTTAGCGTAATATATTAACTTAGCGTAATTAAAGTCTGTTAACAATCAACAGATAACGTCGTGTTAGCATTTAACCAGTCGAACATCGTCGAAAACTCCTTCATTCACATATGAAATGGAATGCGTTTAGAAACAATATAACGGTAGTATTCTGTTAAGGGGTAGCTCTTCCCCTCAACGGTAGTGTTATGTAGCAGGGAGAATTTTAAGCTCACAATTTGTCATTTTTAATTAAGTCGAAATTTTTAATTTTGTCTTTGAATTCTCATTAATTTGACTTTGTGATTTCGATTTTCACTTCCTTTAATTTGATTTCGAATTTAATTTATCTATTATAGTTGATGTTTTTGCGAGAATTTACGAGAATATTCTGTTCTTCTTTTCTTAGTATAAATGTGTACATTGTACAGACTTCAATATGCTATGTGAGATTTGAGTGTCGCTTCACTCTACATCAATAGAAAAGAGACTTCATCTGTCCATAATAAAACATTAACTTTTGTGGAAAACACAAAAATTATAAAACATTAAATAATTTACGTAACATTGACTTTAACTACAACATAGCAGTTTTAAAATGTCGGAAACGTTATTCACTAGTTAGTGCGACCCTGCTATTTCATTCACAGCGCTACGTCTCTCTCTCGCCTAATATAATGCTGCGAATTTTATATTTTCCATTTCACTGAGCTAAATTTATGTGAGATAACATTTTCCGCATAACACCGTTGTATCTATGTAACTATATTTTATGTCTGCGCAAAATTTTCGGATAAACGTCATACATGAAGTAGTGACGTAGATATTTTATGATAGATTGTTTTTTAAACTCGATGTATGAGTAATTGGTTGTATCACGATGTTTTAATTGTGTAATAGATATTTCGTTTTAAAATATTCTTGATTTTTTTTTGACATTCTTTAACGAAGACAATGAAATCTACATTATGATTTCTCATAACTTGCCATCAGGCGAACTGCCTGGTCGTTTATTATTCATATAATAAAATATATATTTATTTAAATTATAACGTGTAGCAATGAAAAAATTGTAGAGCACGATGTAGAAACATTTTTATATGCTACACCAATTATGTACACCCAGTAGAAGACCCATTAAATAAATAAAAAGAAGCATAAAAAATGAAAATATTTATTCGATTTCGGTCACTCTATAATATTGTTGAAGTTGTATTCATTTCCCGTGTGTTCCACTCAAATGATTAAATTCTTTTGGCGCATGTGGAATAGGAGCGTGTTGTTTGAATTGGAGTACGGTTTCAATATTATGAGCCCAGCTGTTGGAAACTGTCGGTGATCATTGGAAAATGTATTATTGGTGGAGATGGAGCAAGTACCATCGACTACCATCTTGGTGTTAAGGCTCCTGAGATCACTGCTGATCCATTCGCATTATTTTGTGCCAAACCCGATCGAAGGCTTTCGCTACGTCGGAACTCAACACCAAAGCCACCCCCTGGGCCTCCACTTCCTGCACCCATCGATGAGTTAAGTAGACCAGAAGATCACCAGCTGAGTGACTCGCACAAAAGTCGTACTAGCGGTCGCTAATCAGCTCGTATTCCTCTAAGTATCTCACGAGCTGGCAGTTTATAAGACGCTAATTTGCAGGAGCAATCAAATCAAAGCTGGGATCTGCCCCCCATGGGCACCATTGAAGATGGAATGAAGATTTCCATCCCTTGAAGACCACATAGGACACAGAATCGGTATCAGCATTGGGATCATGCAGTGAGAAGCAAATCAGCCGCCATGGGTAGGATGCAAAAAAAGACCGCATCCCGTCCTAATCCGCTGACCTGTAACGCCACACGGCGATAACTTGTAAACCGCAGCTGGCACGTGAGAGGTACCACACTCCGGATCAAACAATAGTCCGATGAGCTTAGAGGTCCTAGGGGAGACTAGACAGATGTCTGGACGAGAATTCTAGTAGAAGATCTAACAAAGAAAGTATATGATCTTACACGACTGCATCCAGCGAGGGCGAAACGACCAGTTGTGTCTAATCATATGCCAATGCAAAATCGTGAACAAATCTCCCTGCATGATCGGTTGTACGTTATCCAAGCCATTTTGTGGGTAGTGATGACGGCCTATAACCACCTACATCCACAACTGAGATTCAAGATACACCAGCATTGATATCACTGAAGTCTGAGATGGAATGTTTCTCTTACTGCAATCGCCCCGTTTCCAGTCAACATACGAAACAGTAGAGTAATACTACTATTTCACCCAGGTATTCTGTGAGGGTGTGGCCTCTTTCTGCTCATGTCTATAACTAATAAGTCTTCAATTTGAACCAAAATAATATTTTAATTGTAGAGCCACTCTGCGGTTAGTTTCTAGATGCAGAATGAACGGGTCTGCTCGACCGGGGAAGTAACACACCTTCACAGAATACCGTTGCTACGTTTCGTCTGGTGAGTGAAGGGATCTGGGGACCTTATTTACTGGCAACGAGGCATTCCATCTCAGTCCTCAACAGTGACAACGCATCTGTATTGTGATTCCTTGTCAAGGATAAATGTAGATGTCATGTCAATCACTTACCATCAGTTGAACTGTGTGCACGTTTGTTACTCTCAATGTTATATAAAAAAATATATATATTCCGACGTTACTAATTCCTAATCGAAAAGAGCACAGTGCACATCCAATTGACTTGTAGTCAATTAGCCAATAGGAAAAGGGTGGTTAAAGAACAAACGTATAGAGAGCGCTTCTTTTATTGAATACGGACGGAAAATGTGTCAGCGGGATGTAAAGTAAACTAATTGAACACTCTACCTCGACATATTGTTTTAAGATAAAGTTAGAAGTGGATTGAAACATGAGTGGTTCACCAAGTTCTTGTATCGTCATCGTCCCATTGCATCATTAGTCCATTGCTGATGGCTTCGTAATCTGAAAAGCCTGTCTCGAGTCCTCCTCGAGTCGTTTCAGTGTCGTGAAAAAAATATTCCTCCATTAAAAATTGATGGTTGTCGGTCTGTGAGTGTTGTATGTCCCGTGTCACTGCATTTGAAGCCTCGATATTATTGCATTACATCAGACATCGGTATAAGTAGAAGTAAGTATAAGTAGGACAGTTGGTATCATCTAATAACGAGAAGATATCGTCGAAATTCACCGGAAGGACATCGTGGTGGAATGTTTGTCGATGTATCGCTCAATAGTAATAAATCTAATTACTGCAATTCTTTATGTTATGATTCAAGCAACTTTTAACTTAGTGAATTATTTTAATATTTCATAAACTTTTTGGCTTAGAATCGCACTACATAACTACTCTACCTAACATGGGCACGATACAATTATGAAATGTATAACGTTTTATATTGAGAAATATTATATAGTAAAACAACCACAAATATAACAATTATAAATGTGTGTGTGTGTATAGTATGGAAAAATAATTTAGTGAAATGAATATAAAATACAACTACGTGCAGAAAAAAATGTATAACGTCGTCACCCGACTCAAGTAAACTTTGTTACGCATTGTATGTAAAATCGAATTTATCAACGCCAAAAAGCGTAAAGTAATTGAAAAGAAAATATTTAAGTCGAAGATACCACAGCAACTGTCTCTTTCACTCTTGTATACTGTCCCACTCACTAATACGGCTGACAATACTCTACCCAGCCAATACTTAACTACCTACCTACCTACCCTACCTACCTACTTAACAACCTTCAGTTCCAAATTAAAATTTTCATTTAATTGATGTTGCATAGTCGCAATGGAATGGGCCAAAGTCATTATAGACATCAAGAACTTCTAATAGTGTGACTAAAGTTAACATATTGCTGCTTTTCATGAAGAATATTGTAAGAATAATTACATGACTTTTAGTCGTAACTTACCAATAATTCAATCAGTCGACGCATTAATATAATATAGTTAATATATATATATATATATATATATATATAGTTACATACTAAAAAAACGAGTAAAAAAATACAACATACAAACTCTCAACTCAAGTTACCCGATTTTTACCAACCCATTTTACTCAGTTAAAATGTTTTTGCTTCACACAAGTTCTTGGTAGGTTCTTAATTTTACGGCAAAATGACCAAAAATAATAAAAATTAACCACAATAACAGAAAAATGGTTCCAGTTTGACCAAATTTCTAGGTTTTTCTTAAAATGCCCATAATTTTCAAACTACATGGGATAGATTTTTTTTCTGTTTTTTCTCATGATGGTTAATCCTGTCACCCCGTTACTGCTTGACGTTGATTTCTGAGACACCCTGTATATATATAGCTTTTAGCTTTGACTATAAACCTCCGTCATTACATCTATGCTCCCCTCCAACCGTATGGTTCAATTTTCGGCCCTACACATGATTGTCTCTTAACTCTAACTTCTAAGTATATAGGATATTTAATATTGTATATTTTAAATCTTATCTCTTTTTATGATTCTCTGTTTGTGTTGATTTTATGATCTTAGTGGGGGATACTGCATATCCCGTATCCCAGACACTGCATTTGAACCTCCCTCCGATCTTATTGCACATGCATTATTACATCGGACTTTTAACCACCACACGGAACCCAGTAGCAAACTGCACAAACCTGCTCTTTACATCAGTGATAAAACACAAATTGATAAAAGATAAAATGTATACTAATTTAAATTGTAAATACTAAGTAAACTGCTGCAATAAGGAACAAAGACCCATTTGTACTTGCAATATAAGAACCTTTCACAAACATTATCCCACGCGTATTTACGTTGACAAAAGCGAATTATTTCATGAAAAGAATTGCTTACTTTGCGGCTGGGAATATTACATTTTTACGAGCGCAAGTAAATCCATTCAATACTTTAACAAAGCATAAATAGGAGAGTATATTTACCGGTGCAATTTTTTTTTTTAATTTTAAAAATATAAATGCCATCACTTTAAAATACGTCCGCAAAATTTTAGTTTACTCAGACGTCCGGAAATCGATGAAAGCTTAATTTAAAATATCCATTACATTCATTACATTCAATCATACGTTAATATAAAATACGATTTGACACAAACTTTTTATTTGTCAATTCCGACATTTCCGTTTTCAATTATTTATTATTTTATTTTATTTATTTATTTATATAAGAGTACATAACATTTTAATTACAAAAAATAACATTCAGAAAATCACAGAGGTTTGTCGAGAATGTTACTTGACAATAATATTTAATAATTTATTTTTTTTTTATTTTATTTACATTTAATATTTTTTATTAATAATTTTACTGTCATATTTCATTGATAATAAAAATAAACACTAAAAGTCATTTAAATATAATCCTTACATAACAAAAAAGGTTAAATAATTATACCTCATATATAAATAGCAAAAACCAGTTATTGCTTTATTAACAAAGGACATAGCTCTAAAGGATATAGCCTCGGAAATTTCACCTTTTCTTTTATTGTATTTACATAAAATATGTGGCTCAGAAGTGGCGGATAAAAATTAAAACAATAATTGCGAATAAAATATTCTAGTTAAGAAAAAAATATATATACTTTTACTTATATCTAACATTACTCTTTTTGTAAACAGGAATAAAAACAATTTATACTTACACGTTTAATTATATCGACCCCTTCAAACTACCGAAAGCCGCTACCTAAAAACTACTCGATTACACTTATAAAGACAAAACTAGTATACAAGAATTAAATTAAATATCTCCTTAACACAGTACGGAAAATTTTAAAACAATAATTATAAAATGTTAATTGATATATTTCCTTATCAGTGTGAATTCTCCGTCGACGACCGTTCGCGGCGATCGCGGGGCTATACTGCCGAAATGGCGGGAAATGTGACATGCGCTTTAGGAAATCGATGGGAAAATGGCCGAATAGCGCGCCGTCTTCGAAATTACGCCCCGACAGCCCAAATTTAGGAACACTTTTATTATTTATTTTACTCACGACCACACACTAAGACTCTATTATCCTAAATGTAAGAGACGACGGATTTTTTTACGAGGCAGAGTCAAGATGATTTACGTGATAGAGCCACGCTACGGCCAGTTCCTAGCTGCAACATTGATGAGGTGACTCGACCTGGTAAGGACCGCACCTTAAAACAGTACCAGTATGAAATACCAGTATTACGTTGTTGTGTTTCGAATGGCGAGATGAAACGATGTTCCATCTCAGTCTTGAGGGTTGACAACAAGGTTTCATGGACATCAGATATCAATTACCATCAGGTGAACTGTTTAATCCCTTGTCACCTCTAATAATTAAATAAATGATATTATGAATTTCAGTATTAAGAGAAATTTCAAACTGGTAGTCTACTTTTTTAATAAAACTTAAGCCCAGCTGAAATTAATTAACGCTTTATCAAAGGGTTAGGTAAGCTTTTTTTTATTATTTCATTAATTTTTCATTTCCTATTGGCTAATTGACTAAACGTCAATTGGATGTGCACTGTGCTCTTTTCAATTAGGAATCAGTAACGTCGTAATATACATATTTTTTTATATAACATTGAGAGTAACAAACGAGCACACAGTTCACCTGATGGAAAATGATTCCTGCGTCCCACGACATCTACATTCATCCATGTCAAGGAATCATAATGCAGACACGTTGTCACCCTTGAGGACACGGGGTGGTAATGCCTCGTCACCAGTAATAAAGGTTTCCGGATCCCTGCACTCATCAGACGAAACATAACAACACTATGCTGCTATTTTACACTAGTATTCTGTGAGGGCATGGTCCCTACTCCGGTCGAGCTGTCCCATTCATTCTGCAGCTAGAAGCAAACTGCAGTGTAGCTCTACCACTGTTTGCCACAAGATAGAGTTATCATTCCCGCCTAAATACTGATCATAAAGTTAATTATTAGGTCAATGCTGAAACTCGCTCCCTCCCCATAGACTGCAATGAAACGCAGTGTAAACATCCCGTCACTAGATATAATGACCACTTATATAACCTTGCGGGAAGTCGATGAATGCAGAAGGCAATTGCATCAAGGCATCTAGATTGCGTATGTTGATATAAAATATTCTTATTTTTCTCTGATTTTATTTAAAATCATTATTTTCAAAGTAATCATACAAATTGTATATCTTATACACGACAGAAATAAATATAGTACATAAAATTTTTAAAAATTCTTACTAATTTAAAACCGTTATTAGTTACCAATTTTTTTTCTTAAAGAATAAAAATAGAATGATACTCGTTATAATAAAAAAACCAATATAAAAACGTAAAGGAAGCAAGTAAATCACTACACAATAACTCTGGCTAGATCAGGACTTTCATCAGGGTTTCCACAATTCATCTGCTGAGTTTCGACCTTATCTCTAGAGAGGGTTTTAGAGCATAGTCCACTACGCGGATTTACTGCGGATTGGCGTACTTCACACATTAAAATATTCTTTTTTATTTATTTCTTAGACGTGTTTTCTCAGGTAATTACTCCTCACCGCCGAGCACGTGTTTAATCGGCTTATATATTAGCTTTTAACAATTCGCTTGGTGCCGGCACTGGGGATCGAATTCGGTTTGCTCGCGTACCGTGAATTATAAAGCGAGCGTTGAGACACTGAGCTACCAAGGCTCTTCTAAAATAATATAGAAAAAAAAACAAAATGAACTCCTTTGCGAGTTAGATTAAGAAGCGAAGCGACAAAGAACTATATTTTTCCGATCTAACGTTCTGTCTCGTCAATTGTCGTTAACACGCTATTCGATTTATTTCTTTTCTAGGATATTAACCTGATTCTTGGTTACCGAGAGCGATGTCTTTTGGCAATAGTAAATTGTCAAATCTGACCTAGAACTCACGGCCTTAACAGGGCTTTATTACACACCAATGTTAGTAACAAAAAAAATTATATACATATATAGAGAAAGTTAACGTCTTTTGACTAGCCCGGAAAAAGCTCTCTCTTATAGAAAAAAATATATGTAATTTCTCTTTCAGAGAATCTAAAAAAGAGTAGAATTAAGACGGCCACGTGTAGTCGAAGAGCCGTAGAGTAGCTGATTGCAGCGTAGCGGATCCCGCGTAGCATCACACATTATTATTAATAAAGAGGTTTTATTATCCTATGGTATCATTATTTATAAAGAGGTTTTCTTTAGTTACCTACGTAGCAGCATTCCGAGGATGCTAACAGGCAATATTTACAACGGTATATTTTTTTTAAACTTGTAATTATTATTAATTTATAAATTTTAAATCCTTACACAAGCCCATTGGCCGCTCTATCAAAATTTATCGCAGCGATATTGTACGGTTGTCTTTGTTATTTAAAAGATTACATATGATATTACTTATATGTTTATATATTTTTTAAGAATTCTAACAATACTATTTTCATTACTAACATATCGGTTATCCTCTCCAACTAAACTTATTATGATTATGCTTGGAGACGGTTAACAACAATAATTGAATTTAGTTCCAATAGCCCAACGGTTTAGTTTAACGTCTCTGTGAAACTTAAGGTCGTAGGTCTCCGCGATTCGACTGTTGTAATGAAATATTTCGTTACACGAATATAAGTTTACTTGACCACTAGTTAACTGGAATGTTAGTAATAATAATATGATCGCATAGCAATTACTAGCATAGCATTAATTTAATCAAAAAAAAAAGGTAAATTTTTTTTTCACCCTTCATACCTCATTTTTTCGGGTTGATGGCCGCTGTTAGCCTGAGGGCTTTTACAGTTTCACCGGGTTGAGAGGTGACCGAGCGCTAATGGCCCTCAGTCGAGATCTCTATTTATGGGTAACCAGCACAAAAGCTTCTGAGAGAGAGCCTCGGTTTGGACCGTTACCCCATAGCGCGAGAACGCCTTACTCAAGGGTGACCAAGAGGGCCGAACCTCGGCTCGATCAGTTGCTTATGACTATGAATTATCTAAATTATATTATTACATTTATTATTATTGACTAACTGTACCACCACTTTGGAATGCGTAGGGGATTGCAACCCCCTTCACTAGAAAATTAAAATAACGTTTCAGTTAATAGTTTACTTACACAAAGCAAGCGACACATTTTTTTAACATTGTTATCACTTGGTAATGCTTAATTTTATAAAAATACATTAATATTAATTCCTATATGTGACGGAATCTTTTGTATACAGGTCTCATTTATTGAAGAGATTGCGACAGCCTTTTATAACAAACTCGACCCCAACCCCTCTCAGGTTGAGAAAGGATGTTATAGAAATGAGCATATTACGTTATACAACAAACGCCGCCACATGCTATTCAATTTTCTAATAAAAGCTCTAAGTATCTAATAGCTAACGATGAATATATTTGCTGATATAATCGTAATCATAATATTTATTTCCATAAATATTATTGTCACATCATTGCCAACGCAGTGGTAATTTATTGATGCCCTTCTTGTAAAAATCGGCTGGCCGAGATGCAACAAACTCTTCAAAGGCATTTTGTACTGTCTCTCGAGGATTGAATTTTTTTCCCACTAAAAAGTTGTCCAAATTTTGTAAAAAGTAGTAGTCGGTGGGTGCAAGTACTGGTGAGTACGGTGGATGAGGAAGAACTCCCAATCCCAACACTTGCAGCTTGGAGGCTGTCTGTTGTGCAGTATGGGGTTGTAGACAGTTGTTCTAATTTACATCGTATCCAGAAGATTCTACCGTAAAGACATGTAAACATTTACTTTATGTATAAGCAACATTATCATTACTAAAGAATGTCATCATATATATTAAGTCTATGAAATAGCCGTTCTTCAGTATTGGCCATGTCAAACCAAAAAAAGGTTTTTATTGGCTGTGAATTCTAAATTGAAAATAATTTTAAAAACATGACATTGTTTTTACAAAGTCTGTCTTTTGTTTATTGATTGATTAGCTTTGTATTTTCATTACGTTTGAACATTTTTCGTCATAATGGATACTTTAAAAATTCGTGTAATTATGGAATATGAGTTCCGTCGTGGCATCAACGCGGCACAAACTGCACGTAACATCAACAACGTTTACGGAGAGAACTTTACAAACGATAGGACAACCCGTTATTGGTTTGCCCGGTTCCGTTCTGGAAATTTTGATTTGAAAAATGAACCTCGTGGTCCTCCGGATACTTGGGTCAACAATGATGAATTAAAGGCGATTGTAGCCGGTGGAGCTGATGATACTCAATCTGCAGCCGAGCTAGCAGCAGCATTTAGCAGATTTTAACACCAACTGAATTGTTACGTGCGACAAAAAGTGGATTCTGTTCGACAATCGAAAGCGCTTAGCAAGTGGGTTAGATCCTGGTTCAGCACCAAAGCAATGCCCTAAACGAAAAACTCGCACATCTGCAACCAGCTTTGTTCAATCGGTTGTCCCCGCTGCTCCTACAAGACAACGCGGGTCGCGCGTTGCCTTGTAGGACATACTGCACAACAGACAGTCTCCAAGCTGCAAGGGGTTGGGAGTACTCCCTCATCCACCGTACTCACCAGATCTTGTACCCACCGACTACTACTTTTTCTAAAATTTGACTTTTTTGGCGGGAAAAAAATTCAATCCTCAGAGGCAGTACAAATGCCTTTGAAGAGTTTGTTGCCTCTCGTCCAGCCGATCGATTTTTACAAGAAGGGCATCATTAAACTACCACTGTGTTGGCAAAGATGCATCGATTACATGGGTGATTACTTTGAATAACAGAAATAAAAAAGTTTAAAACAAAAATACTTTAACTTATTTCATACAAAACGGCTATTTCATAGGTAAAGAATTATTATAAAAAAAATCATGGCTATTAATCATGGTTAAGATTCAATGTAAAGTAAAAAATAAAATTAATAGACATATTTAAAATCAAATCTAAAATCAAGTCAAATTTAAAAAGAAATCTTTAAAAGTCAAATTCCTAAGAAATTAATTGTTAGCAATAATTAACAGTGAATCATGTCCAATTGACATTGATAGAGCGACACTGCAGTTTGTTTCTAGCTGCAGAAAGAATGGGTCATTATGGGTTACTACCGCACCGTCACAAAATACCAGCGTGAAATATTTCATCTGGTGAGTGCAGGGATCCGGAGATCTTTATTACTGGCGACGAGGCATTCCATCTCAGTCCTCTAGGATGACAACGCATATGCATTATGATTCCTTGTCAAGGATGAATGTAGATGTCATGGGCCGCAGGATTCACTTACCATCAGGCGAACTGTGTGCACGTTTGTTACTCTCAATGTAATAATAATAAGAAATAAATTTATTTATAATGTCAATGTTTTCTATTATTAAAAATTCATTCACACAATAATAAAATTTAGTGATAATAATTTTGAACTAATATTTCCTAAATAATGACAATATTTTATCTAGTATAAGGTTATTTATTATATATTGTTATTGACAAACAAATCAAATGAAAAGAAACTTTATTCAAGTAGGTTTATGCAAAGCACTTTTGAATCAAGATAGCTAATAGGTCCAAGGCTTCGGAAGGCAGCTGCTAGTGAGAACAAACCGGCAAGAAACTCGACTAGTTGCTCATTTCTTTCTTTTCTTTTTAAATAATAATATACAAAATGTCCAAGAGTTGTCCCGTATTGAATCCAGAGCTCAAAGCTTAAATCCAAGCACATTGTCAGACAAATATTCTGACCGAGAGTAGTAATATTTTTTGATTAATTGCTTTTAACCAATACTTTAAATCTGTTTAATGGCAAATCGATTATAATTTGCGGAATTTTAATTAAATATGCGTCTGCTATTACCCACGAATGATTTCTGTACCTTTTTTAAACGTAAAATATGTGTCACAAGTTTGATTTGTTTCTTGGTTTGATAGCGTGTACATCAGCTTTTGTATAGTATTTTTGTAAATTCTTACGTATAAGCAATATGTTATTAAATACATTGTGAGGATTCTTCAAAAAAAATCCCATAACGATATTCTTGATTTTAGATTGTAAGTAGTGCTAATATCTCTTTTCTATAAAATAAATATAATTTCAACATCGGTTGCATTACTTCATAGCAAAATTCCATAGGACATACCAAATACATTCTTACTAGCGATGTTTACTAATTATTGCGAGACGTCAATTGCGCAGAATATTATATAGTGCTGCGCAAACTCACAGGCTCTCACTCGATCTCCCCTTCCCTAGTATCATGGTGCAATAAACTCGGAGGAAGGTTCACATGTAGTGTCAGGTACACGGGATTACCTTGGTTGGGAATCGAACCGAGAACATGCCACTTAGCAGCCGGTTATTATACTAAACAGTGCGCTGTCTTCCAACTAAGCTACGCGTACGTTATTTTAAAATTAATATATATATATATGTATTTTATTTGTTATTGTTATTTTAATTTTAACAAGCTCTCTCAATACATCACTGAAAACCCCATTCCAATTGTGACACCAACAAATTGACAAACAGAAAAAAATCCGTTAATTGTATTATATTGCATTAGGATATATTTCAGTAACGTTCTTAACGACATCTTGCGATAATTATTTGTAACTACTATGAATAGATAATTATAGAATATTTTAATGGTTTAACATTGTCCACATAGATGGCGCTGTCCTTTTAATGTTTTAAATATACATTCCTAATATGAGATGGATGGAAATTTTGGAATTAGGTACCTTGGGCCGCAGTCCACATTAACCAACAGGAGACAGTTCTCTTGATCGTTAGTGATAACTGTTTATTGGTAATATTCTAAAAGTAGTGGTAAATGGTTTCATAGCAGACGGAACATACATACAACATTATCATACCCGAAAGACAAGAATTTGTAATAAGGAAATATTTCTAGTCCGAGTATGGAAACCAGAACCTGTGACTTTGAAGCCAAATATTCAGACAAAGAGCAAGTTAAGATACTGCGATCACATACCCTTCAGCAAACCGTAGGCTTGGGGGTAAATCATGCCTCAACTTCTCATATTTTCATCAGCTTAATTGAGTAAGAATTCAGATGCATTCTTCCGCCTAAAATCCGGTGACGTGGCTAATCTTCGATACCAAGGTTTCCGATTTTTCACTCGCCGACGAAACGTAAAAGCTACTAGATATTACTTAAAATTTAGTTTTAAAAAAATGTCCACAGATAATAATCAGTGTTATTTTTTTCTTATATTTAAATATTAATAATAAAGAACGTTTGAACATTCCTGAAGTTTTAGGTTAGTTATAGTATCTTTACCCGTTAAGCTACTAATTTAAGATATTTTTTAATGAACCTAAAAATGACAAACGTCTCTCTTGGCGGTATATGATCCGTGATATATTAATCTTCAATAAGAAACCATATCGCTTCATTTAATCGGAATACCACGTCAATAGTTATAAGGTTTCCGGTTATCTTCTTTCTTAAACCAAACGCAACAAAGTACAAGTTATCTGGCCTTTCGTGTGTGGTGTGTAGGAAAAAAAACACAAAACAATCCATATTTTTATATTTATTGTTACATGCGTATGGTAGCTCACAGCGACTACGATCCTAATGGAAGATTTAACGTACACATACCAGACTGCGTTGCTTTTGCTAAAGAAAAAAAATATCTATTTATAATCTGTATGTTATGTTACGTTTCCCTTACAAGGCAAATGCATAAACTTACATAAAAGCTTTGGATATTTGATGAGATCCGAGAAGCAAAACACTTTTTTCATCTACGGGAACATGATATATAGCAAAATACAGTTAACCGTAGTAAAAACTTGGTATTTTTATGAACGATAGTAAAATCTGCAATATATAAAGAAAAAAAATCGAAGACTGAATATTGAACCTATATTCTAATTTTGAGTAGAAGTTTTGAGACAAAACTATTATACATTTCCTATAATTTCCGATATCGACTAAATTAAGATATGCTTCACTTAAAGACAAACTAAATGACGTTTAATATTGGCCGAAAAACACAAATCGGATAAAGGTATACATACATAAGGACACGTAACAAATTATGTAATATACCATAGTAATTAATTCTTCATACTATATTTTTAAATTAATTGTTTTATATCATAAAGCTTAATTTAAGCATGTATATATACTGTCACTAAAATAAAATGTTGACTTATTGTTTGATATATACTTGGGAGGTCTTAATAAATTCATTAATATATAACACGAAGTCAATGTTTGTGATTTAGAATTTATATAAGCCTAGTTAGTATGTATAGTCATGTTATTTTCTAATAATAATTATTTATTTTTCTCTTTCACCAAGGTACACAAAATTAACAGTATAATTAATAATGAATTATACACGCAGTGTTAATAAAACGGCAAATGCAACGCAGACATATAATATTATTAATTACATACTAAAAATGAACAATTTTGTCAACCACATAGCCTAAGAATCTTAAGGAATTGGTGGTAAACACGTTGGCACTCCGTGAGGAAACTTTCGAGTATCGGTGGGCGGTACACCTCGGGCCAATAATAGTGGGTCCATTACATTTAATTATATTAATAATTCACAATCTGATATTTATTAATGTTATCTCCCAGCCAGATTACATTTCTTAACTACAGTTTTAATCTATGTCATTTGAGTTATAGTCAACATTATTGGTTTTAAATCACCTTCGAAATAACACTTAAATTATCTAACTCTATACACTTCGTCAAACAACATCGTCTTGTCTATTTCTATGTGTTCAATCAATTTACATATACAAATAAATAGTGTCCCTATATTTGATTCTCTAGCGCTATATATTAATTTTATTTAACTAACAAATAAAATTGTTCATGTATTTAATCTATGTTAAATTATATTATTTTTCAACAACAGTACAGAGTATATGTCATCTAACATGCCTTCATATATAACCTTAAACTGTTCCGCTCTACGAAAACTGTTTCAAAGAGAAATGTACTTTGCTGATCAATAGATAAGAGTAAAAATCGATTAACAATTCACTATTCAAAAGTACACAACAGTAAATGAAATTACCCTGTTTAGAAGACATTGTATATTTTAAAAATTGTGTCCTCAGCCTTTTTCAATGATATCATTTGTTTTCATTTTTTTTTCACGTTTTGACAGGTAACGAAGACCAAGTAGGAAAATTTTGTTTTCAAAAAAGTTCTACAGATAATAATAATCGGTGCTAATAAGAATTTTTATGACTTTGAAATAAAATAAAAAGGACATTTGAACATATTTCTTATTAAGTTTCAGGTTATCTTTACCCGTTAAAACGCGACACTAATTTGCTAAGGGTTCTATGCAATACAGGGTATCGAAAGAAAGACTAAAACCAACAAACAACTACAAACCACCAGGAGTTGACAGATGCAGGTTGTGACGACATTAATCTTACGACTAGGAATGGTAATGTACATTAAGATTAGTTAAAAATACGAGTAAAGTTCGACAGTCTATACTTATATATACCAACGAAATAAAATATACACAAAAATAAACCTTAATCTAAATTAAATAAAGCCGTTTCATATGAAGTAATTCGAGTAGTAGACAAATGCAATTAAAGATCGAAATATAGTGTCGGGGAATCATTAAGGTCTATTCACAATAATTTTATAGAAACGCTTACAAATACATCGCTATAACTATATTTTTTTTATAATTATTTACGATATCCGAAATATTTAACATGCTTTACTTATTTTATTCACTTCAACGCTAATTTATTCGATTGTATACTTTTCTCTGGCCCAAATTGTAATGAACCAGAGACGAGTGTGAAGTGTAAGCACATGGTGAACAAAAAGTATTATAATATTTAAATTTGATTTAATTTTGCTTATATAAATGAAAACGGATGCGCGATGTGGAGTGTGGTACACAAAAAAGTAAGTATATTTATATTCGTTTATGTATATATCTATATATCTGTGTGTGCGCAATAAAGCTCGGTTCTTTGATAGACAATGAATGTTTACTTTCGAATAAAGAGGTTATATATACTATATATGGAATATATAATAATCGAAGAGCTAAGAAGATATATTTTGATAATCATAAAGATGTAAGGAAAGTCTTTCTAAATTTATTCCCCAACAAAAATGATCACTAGAGATCACATTTAAAGCACATTGTCAATCACATTTAAATTGTCTTTTTTGATTTTATATGACAAGGCTCTGGTGGTCATATTTATAACTTCTTACAAAATTAAGGAAATCTTAATCTAAACCTTGATTGTTACTCTAAAATTTAAGAAATTTCAAGTATGTGGTAGTCAAATCAAGTAGTAATATACTAAGGAAATAAGTTGGGAAATAACAAGCTAAAGTCATTAACTAAATTTTTCTATATGGGTGGTGGATTCCGTCACCCCAAATTGTAAAGTTTTTACCCACCATGTGCAAACACTCTAAATCGTTATATTATTTTTTGTATACCAAAGAATTACATAAAATTACAAATATTCTAGGACACGGCTCAGCCTGTCATCTATCCGGAACATTCTAGTAATATAAGCTTCGATCCTATTTCGGTATTTCTCCGTGCAGCCAGTTTTCAACGCCTACGTCTAATTATGCATTCCAAAATCTAGGTGCCTTAATTTAGCATTTTTTGGCATATTTTACGCGGCATTATATGAAAAGATTCGTGTAGTCACGCTGAACGAGTGCGAGTTGCACTTTTTGGCGCGAACTTATATGTGAAGTCAGCCGTATGCAATGAAAGATCGATGACAGCTAACTTCATACTGTCAATTTTTTTTTTCATAGAGGGCTGGTCAATACTTTTCTTAAATTGGCTAAGTTGAAACCATTTACCGCGAACGTCAAAAAGTTTTCAAAAGATAGTAATTAATACATATTTCGAGAATATATAAATTATTTAGAAAATTTGTGACTTTAATTACAATATAGAATTTTTATTATATATCGAGATTTTACAGTCGGCATCATATTAAAACAGCATAGGGTTGGCTTAAAGAAAAATTTGTATGTTACAATTAATGAAAACTGGGTTAATTATAAAATTTAACGTGCATTCCATTCTTTATATCTCAATTGCATTGTTGTGAGTTGCAAAAGTAACTTTAATGTGATATTTTCTTACATGCAAATGTTTTTTTTAAGTCAAAATTTCCATTAATAAACTTAAGGTGTGTGTGACTGATTATTGTCGGGACTAAATATTTTTTATAGTTTAAAAAAACACATAAATAATTTAAAAAAGGATATATAAGATACTAAGACTCGAAAACGAAAGCAGTTTAACCTATTATTATAAATAATGTAAGAGTTAACTTTAAAAAAATATATCATATACTAGACTAGATCCCATGGTGCGCAGGAGTTCCTATGTGGCACCATTTTTTAAAAGAAATACTATTTCACAGACTATCAACGAAAACCAGTAGCCTAACTCAACCGGCTATCGTCTGGCGAGTGAATATATAACACCGCAATCGTGTTACCTTTTTGGTGATGATGGGTGAAAAAAAAACATTGTGATATAAAAACCTTACAATATTATGTAATTTTTACTATATACCAAATTAGTGATGTTCCGCAAAATGTATCGATTTAATTAATAATATACCTAATTATACAATTAAAGAAAAAAATCATGTATTTTTTTTAAGTATGTCGTAAGTTATATTTCTTAAATAAGAGTAGAGATTAGAGAATGGCAATTATACAGTTAGTGTGTGAAGATTTAAACATTAAAAAATATAGTTAATTAGATAGTTATAAAGCCGAGATATTTGTAAAATTTGGAAATAAACAACTATAAATCTCGATTTACACTGTACATACTGCAATATTCGAATTACAAAATATTAAATAAAATTCGGTGGTAAATAAACAATTGAGTATTACTAAGCCTCGTCAGCAAGAACCTTACGGTCTTAAAATATTACCTTATATACACTGAATGAATACAATAATCATTTTGTCTCCGTAAACAAATCAAAACATCAGCAGGAATAGAAGACTTATGGTTTTTTGATAACCCGTGCATGTACGGTACTGAACATCAAAATCGTCAGCACTTTTATATCATTAAACAGTGATGTTTACGTGCGCCTTCTACCCTCCCCTTCTTTGCCATTCCTGTTCTGGTTAAGGCATTGACGGTGCCATTCGTCTTAACTACCACGTTAAGTATAGATTTGCTACCAATCTCGGACATATTGAATTTTTTTGTACATCAATCCTGATTCACCGGAGGTCGTACGTACATTGGCGTACGTATCATGCCGCCAATTTGTCTCCGACATACATATGCCGATACTCTGAGGAATACATATGCCGAGTTTAGCCGAATGGTTTAGGAAGATGTAAGACATACATTTAATTTATATATATTAATTAATTTTGGTTATCGATATATATTTACCACATCTCGCACACATCACTAAATTATTTAAAGATTGTGATGAAGAAGTGATGATCAAATATAGCTATTATATAGTATTTCATTAATATACAAAAGCGACCTTTAGTTTCGCAGACCGTAATATAAACCATTATGCTATTGACGATTGAATTATACACAGATTAAGGTTGTTTTATGAACGGAATCGTACGAAAAGTAATGTAGCAAATAGTGGAAGGTTTTATCATGTGTGCTATTTTCTCTCGTATATATCATGCAGTTTTTCTTGATCTCGGGTTTGCGTATATTAATAATTATAAAGGATATTATTTATATTAAATGGGAAGTTTTTTTTTAAAAAAAAAAAGCTGTTTTTTTTTACTCTAACATTACTTTTGTACGTCATATATAATTTTCTGCCAATAACGGTGACGTAACGCGGTCTTACGATAAAAGCCGAACCCTTTTTAACGCCCCATAGACGTTGTTCAACAAGGACGTCTATAACATAGTGCCGTATTAACATCATCGACGAGTACAGAAGAGTCTCTATCATGAGTTTTTAAGGACGTATATAAGAAGAAGGTTCACACATCGAAAATGGCCACAGCATCAATAAATCTTGAATACCTGCTTTAAAATTTTCAGCTATGCTTCGTGTGGTAACTGGAACATATTGCTCAAGACTGCTTAAACTAAAAATATATTGTGAACATATTATTGTAAAAAAAATTGTTCCTCTGAGTTTCTTTCACCGTTTCTTTTCAGGTTCCATTTCTCAATCATTTTGTCAATCATTACATATATATACATAAATGTATGTATGTATGTATGCATATATATATATATAAAAAATGACAATGACAAACGAGTAGACAGTTCATCTGATGGTACGTGAAGACTGCCCATGATATATATACAGAATGCATATGCGTTGTAACCCTTGAGGACTGAGATGAAATTCTGTGAACGGAATGATTGTCGCCCGATTTTCCACAAAAAAATCACTGATTTCATTGGCACCTGTCAAATGACTCACAATCGCAAATTAGTATGGTAGCCATGGATAATAATTATGCTCCTTCGGGCGAATACTCTATCGTTACTAAAAATTTTAAGTAATACTTAAACTTAACAAGACCCCTGTGAAACGTGAAAATCATTTTGGATTTAGTTGTCAGATTCCAAGTAGACGTCAGTTTGACAGGCAAGTTGTGACGTTTTAGCATTTGACAGTTAGTTCCGTTACTATCCGTTGTGATCGCTGTAATATCTGTCAATTAGATCTTTTTTTTGTGTGTGAGTATTGCTGTTGGTTCAGATATGTCAATTGACTCACAATCACAAATTAGTATGGTTAGCTATGGATAATAATTATGCTTCTTCGGGCGAATACTCTATCGTTACTCAAATTTTAAATAGTACTCAAACTTAACAAGACCCCTGTGAAACGTAAAAATCGTTCTGAATTCAGTCGTCAGATTCCAAGTAGACGTCAGTTTGACAGGCAAATTGAGTGACGTTTTAGTATTTGACAGTTAGTTACGTAACTATCCGCCAGGGGAGCTGCGCGCAATTAATATAAACATTATTAACAGCAGTAAAGGTGCTTCGTAGGTAGTGGCTCGTTAATATCTACACCATTAATGCACTACCCACAGGCCAGTATCACGCCCTAACAGATACGATAATACGCATACGATCAGAGTCCGCGGGGGTGGCAACATATCGGCATCTTGAATCTCCGTTAAGGATGGATATAGATATCATCACTTACCCATCTATATACTCGTTTGTCAGCCCCAATACTTATACCTGTACTAGGTGAAATCTATCAACGTAACACACTTTACACCACAAGAAAGGAGTTTAGACTTTATTTCCTAAAATTGCTGAAGGAGCCGTATACCAAATAATAACATCATCATCATGTCCGGTGTGAACGGAATTCTCGTGACCATAAAAACTCATGAAGAGGTACAGATATGTAAATAGTATTAGGTACTTAGTACAAATACTCTTAGTTTAGCCACTCGTCGGTGGATCAAAGATCAAAGAGGTTTTGAAAATTAGCGCGTATTCGTTACTGGAGTTTTTTTAGTCAGTATTTGAAGAATATTAACCGATATAATAATTCAGCATGACAGTTTTCGGATATTGATAGTGAGAGAGGCGTAAAATGGAAGAAAATCGGCATCTCCCCCCCTCACTCATTCACCTTAAAAAAACTCGTGCACCTTGCGAAATACCGAGAGCACTCTTCATTTCTTCGCTTTGAGCGTGACGTAGGCGGGTTCTGATGGGTTTTGGGGGTGGGCGGAGAGGTTGGGGTTTGGAGGGGGTAAGTTTGGGGGGTTCGAGTGGTGGGTTGGTAGGGGGAGGGGCGCGCGTAGCAGCAAGGGGAGGGTGGAGCGTCGATCCTTGCTGACCGCCGCATATATAGGCGGCGGTTGCACGGAGGCCGAGTCTCATGTTTGCAACGCCGTGTTTATCTCGCGATGGATCGTCGTCTGTAGAAATTAAATAGATAATATTATTTTATGCTATAATCAAATAATGTATGTATATACATGAACAAAAAAACTAAAACATGTGGCATTCCATTTTTCACAAATAAATCAACAATAATCCTCCCAGGTTTTGTAGCCTTTCAAAGGTTTACAATAAAATCTCTAAGTAAAAAGTACACTACACTGACAAATCAAGATTTTCTTTCAACCTGGTGAAGCTGTAAAAGTCTTCGAGATAGCAGTGGCTATCATCAACCCTAGATAAAAACTTAATAACTATATTATTATTTATATATAACTTACCAGCTCTTCAAGTTGCCGCGCCAGTTGATCGTTCAGCGCCTGTATGACTTGCCTCTGGCCGTCCTGAGCCGCGAGCGCGAGCTCCAACTGGCTTTGTGCAAGTTTCGCTTCTGCGTCCTGTGGAATAGAGTTTATTTTGAAATTATAGCCTTCCTTCAATTCCAAGAGTGTTAAGGCAATATCTATTTAGGGCCGTTGGTCGATCAACTCTAGTCGGTCGGAGTAACGACAATATCTTTATGTATGAATATTGATTCACAGTCGGTGTTCCACCTCACCTGCTCGCTCTTCTTAGACTTGGTGATCTGAGCCAACTCCTCGTTTTTCTGAGCTAGTTCCGCCTCTAGTTGTGCGACGCGTTGCCTCAGTTGCTCAACCTCGTTGGCGTCGCCCCCTGGAAAGACTCATCATACTTATGGAGATCATCACACGTAGAAAACAAAACAGTAGATTGGTATACATCATGGGTTAGTCACAGGTTGAATGGAATTATCAGGGTCACCTACGGGAAACCAAAGAGGAACATACACACATTCAACCTGAGGTGGCCATTGCAATAAGGTTTGCTAAGCCCATCTTCGAGTGCGCAGTTGCGGGCGACAGGACTGATGGCCGCTGTTATGCCGGGGTGTTTTACAGTTTCAACGGGTTGATAGATGACCGAGCGCTTATGGCGCTCAGTCGAGACCTCTATTTTCGGGCGACGGGAGGAGGGAGCAGACTAGTGGTGCTTTCGCTACTCCTACTCCCTTCGCTAGGCCCCGTGACCACTGGGCGGTTCATTGCCCATGCGGTCTCTGTAGACTCCTCCGTGTGTGTTGAAAAACGTACCCCATGTGAAGACAAGACAAGACCACACCTGTACAGAATACCGGCGTAAAGCATAATGCGTCTGGTGAATACAGGACACCTTTATTACTAGTGACGAGGCATTCCATCTCAGTCCTCAAGGGTGACAACGCGCCTGCATTATGATTCCTTGACAGGGATCAAGGAGGAATGTAGATGTCATGAATGCGGAGCATACATTCGATTCAGCAAAGGGAGATCCTTGTGGACATGTAAGTACCACGTCGACTTTGTAGCAACCATGTTAGCTCAAATCCATCAAATGTTCATGCTGCACCACGAGAACCATACCCTCATAAAATACGAGCAATGAATGGCATTTAAAAGACGTATTATGATCTCGTTTGGTAAGACTCCATAAGGAGAAAGATTAGTAGCACGGTATCACAGAGTACCGGCGTGAAATAGCAGCATAACGCCGTTGTGTTTCGTCTGGTGAGTGAGGGGATCCGGAGACCTTTATTACTGGTGACTAGGCATTCCATCTCAGTCCTCAAGGGTGACAACGCATCTGCATTATGATTCCTTGTCAAGGATGAATGTAGATGTCATGGGCTGCAAGAATCACTTGCCATCGGGTGAACTGTGCTAGTTTATAACTCTACATGTAATAAAAAAAAATCACATTCAGTCGTCTGGGTTGGACATGGTATTTCATGAACCTTGACTGAGAATGAATGTAGGTCTTTATGGGCTTTAGTCCATCATCTGGTGAACTGCGGGCTAGTATTATGCTTTGAATCATAAATATAATGACAGATTATAAATTACTCCGACTTATTCCAAACCTCACCTTTACCAGCGTAGTGTCTCGCACGAGCCACCTCTTCCCTGTACTGGTGTAGCTGCCTCTTCCACTCGTCTACATTGGCAGTACTCTCCTGCAGGGCGGCTGTCAGCCGAAGGTTGTTGCTCTTGAGCGTCGCCAGTTCGACTTCCCATTTCTTGGCGTTCGCAGAGCTGGGGAGGGAATCGTTGGATCAGTATCGTGATTTCACAATAGTTAGAACTACGCTGAGGTTGATTCTAAGTTCTTACATCCACTAAATAGTCGTGTTTCAAGGCGATCACCTGGTTACTAACTATCAGAAGTCGATGCGCACAGATAACGTCAATCAAAAATATTTTTTGTTGCAGTATTAGAACCTGCATATCATAAAAGATATAAATCGGGATATACTAAATGGAATAAACAGGATTATTGGTAGTTCAACGTATAGGTATATTTTCAAAATAAATCCGAAATAGAATTTCATCATCCTATCCCTATCACCTCCTAACTCGAATACGTCGAATTATCAATAACCGTGCATAAATAATCTATTAATGGAAAACAAATAAAGTTTTTACATTGTTTTAAAAAAGAACGCTTCTGGACATCACGTTAAATGATCTGTGAAATTTAAATTAATAAGTTCTAAGCGAGAGACGGCCATATTGCGTAAAAAATGCCGATGCGTTTGTTGTGCCAAATACAACGCACGCTCGCGTAATCGAAATCAAGATATGTCTGCACCAGTTGGCGGACTCTTGATTACGCGACGCGTACATTATCTGCGTAAATAATATTTTTTTTTTAATGAAAAGTTGACAAATGAATAGAGTTTTTCATATATTTTATCGATGTTATAATTGGAAGTGTTCTACTGTTATTTACAAAAAATATAACTTTACAAAACAGAAGAAAAACTTATGATTATAAACGCTTAGTTTTTTAAATATGGTAATTATAATTAATCAAAAAAAACGCCATCTATTGCACGCATTATTTTTTATTATATTTTATATTATTATGAACTATTGAACTAAAACAGAGATTATAGACGAGCACACGACAGTTGTAGAGGCACGTTGCAGCTCGTTTCTAGTTACACTATGAATGGGTCGGACAGGAGAAGAATCACGCAATAGCATAATATGACGCCGCTGTGTTTCGTGACCGTCATTATAACGGTTACGATTAGCATTCTATCTCTGTTGACAAGGAATGTTCATTCAGATCATCGTCGAGGATAGATTTTGATGTCTTGGGCCGCAATGATCCCTTAACATCAGGTGAACTGTATGTCAACCCTAATATAATAAAATAAAAGAAAACTACTGACACTTTTTTTTATTTAATTAACACCAACATATTGATACAATAAATAACTAATAAAAATACCACTAAAGAGTTCAAACGTAAAATTTGTAAGCATTTGTTGGAAGTAGCGTCAGCAGATTCACTGTATCGATAACAATTATGTATATATTTATATACTACTCAAAACAAAATAGGGCCCACTCTAAGTTAATCTTTGAATGTCGTCTAAAAAAATTGTTGGGTAGTAAATAGTGAAGTTAAACATTTCGAAGTATTGTTGACATGTTTATCTAACGTTATCAATGTTTCAAGTCAGGAATCCAATGATGGCTAGGCGAAAAAGTGAAGAACTCCAAAAAACGTTTATTACTCAAATTCTCAGTCACTTGTACCCTCAGTCACATTCTGAATGTTACAGTCGCACGTCTACTTTTTTCGTTTTCACTTGATTTCGGTTTTACTCGCGATCATTATGCCTGGTTCTCGGCGTCATATAGATGTGGAAACAGTAACAAGAGCAGTGTTTATGCTTCAGGAGGGAGAATCTCAGAGATCAGTGGCAAGACGTCTTGGTGTATCGCGACAACGAAACGCGTGGGAACGCTTTCTAGAGACAGGTAGTGTCGCGAGGAGATCTGGATCAGGAAGAGCGCGAGCTACAACCATCCAGGAAGACCGGTATATCAGATTGACTGCACGTCGAGAGCGTACGATTCCCGTCCGCGTCTTACAAAATCGACTGCGGCAATCGACTGACAAACGAATTAGTGATCAAAACATTCGAAATTGGCTCCATGAATACGGACAACATTCCAGATCTCGTGTTATTCGTCTAAAATTGACAAGAGCGCATCGTGCAGCACGTTTGAGGTTTGCTCGAGAGCATGCGGAGTGGACAATGGACAACTGGAGAAATGTACTCTTTACGGACGAAAGTAAAGTGAAGTTTTTAAGCGATGATCGTCGAGTGCGCGTGTGGAGAAGAGAAGGAGAACGTATTTCAGAACCTTGCATACATGAAACGGATCGTTTTGGAGGTCCAAATGTTATGGTGTGGGCTGGAATAAGCTTGCTCGGTAAAACTGAGCTGGTAATTCTGGAAGAAGGCTCCATAACTACCTCCCGGTATGTGGATCAAATAATTCGGCCCCATGTCATCCCATTTTGATCCAGAGTGGGTGAAAACTTCGTCTTTATGCAAGACAATGCTCGCCCACATACAGCGCGAACAACCCAGCGAGCTCTCTCTGAAGCCAATATTACGGTTTTACAGTGGCCGGCCATGAGTCCCGATCTTAACCCCATTGAACATTAATGGGACCAATTGAAAAGAAGCCTCAAATCGAACTTCAGTAATGTGACTAATCGACAAGAGCTCATAAACGCCCTAAAATTGTGTTGGGAGCGAATACCCGAGGAAAACATCACCCACTTGATTGAAAGTGTCCCAGATAGATTCAGAGAGTGCATACGGAACAGAGGAGGACCTACTCGCTATTAAGCACCATCAAGCTCATTGATTTAGTCAATAATCAAAATCAAACTTTACTTAAATCAATAATTTCTGTAAACTTTCCTAAAACACAGTAAATTTTGACTAAATTCCATAAAATTGGAAAAACTTACTCTTGGTAATGTTCACACACTTTCAAAAACCTTAATTTATTCATTCCTAATCCAATTCATTTATAAAACATGGTGGGCCCTATTTTGTTTTGAGTAGGTTATATATATTTACTTTTAGAAATGTTTGTATTTATAATATGTATATATTTTTGTTTTATAGTTTATGTAAATGTATATAAATATCTATTATTTTATTTAGTATTATAAATTCCAAAGTTAACATATAATGATATGTATATATAATTGTATAAGTATTTAGATGTACTGTATGTTTCTTTTTTTCTTTATTATTATTCATCTGTCCCTACCATGATTTCTCTGAACCCTCCCAAGGTTGACTGGTAGATAATGCCTTAGGCATTAAGTCCGCCTTTGTGCATATATTTGTTGTACAAAAGTTTATAAATAAATGAATAAATGACTAAAGCAAATTTTTTAAAATAAACTAGTAAATGTCCAGTGCAATTATAATCTAAAAAGAAAACATAACGTGTCTCACTGACATCATTAAAATTTTCGTACTCAATTATGGATCATGAAATATTTTTTTAAAATATTAACAAAATAAATAAATCTACCTTTTTTTTAATTTAAAAAATTAGCAAATCTCTCGAGCTTATCATTGATAGCCAAGTACAAATCTAAATCTTTGATACTCGAAAGTGTGTTATATTTTCTGGCTGTAAAGTCTATGGTATCTTCCACGAATATGCCGAACCACGGGCTAAGGTAATAGGCCTCCCCGGTAGAGGCGACCTATCTCCAAACGAATGAAGAAAAAAATGATAACCACATAAAATTTGTACATCCTTGGAATTACTTAAAGATAACATGAAAGTTGTAAAGTGGAAGATAACGCAAAGACGTCGTTTTCTTTTTATGGCCTCACGCCAAATTTTCTATTGCCATTTGGAATTGTAACGTCAAAACAAGATTTATTTTGGATGATAAAAATATATAGTTTGTCTGGATTTCAAAAAAATCACGGTCATTTATATCGTTCTATATTTTTTAAATAATAAAATCGCGCCTATAGCTGGCTTAACTTTCGATGGATGGCTTGACTTTTTCACTACAAAATGATAAAGAAATACCGCACTGTAGTACATACGGTACGGAGTAAGAAAAACTAAATACCCTGTTTCCGGTACCAACACAAACGCAGTGAACGCTCCCAAGATTAAAACTTGTATGGTAAACAGACGTATTAACTAATTACTAAAATTACAAATCCCTAAGCTCATTAACGAATTACCAAGAAAAGACAATTTTTTCTTTTTTTTTTTTAACTAACAATTTATTACTTTCATAAAAGGAAACCATCATTATCAAAAAAAAAATATTTGGAAACTATGATAAGTTATCGATCAGGACTAAAAAACATTTAAAAAATGGTTCAATATAAAACATTTCTATATCTCGTATGATATAGAAATCCATCACTCTAGTTTTTAAAGAATTGTTAAAAGCACATTGTTATATAGTAGATAATGGTGACCATCCAGTAAAATAGCCAAACACTGTTAATTAATACTTAACACTGTAGACATTACGCGAATCGACGATGCCCTTATAAATCAAATATAAAAAAAAACATTTGTGTCACCCTACAATTGAAGTCGGCTTGCTCGCGTGCCGTAAAATCAAAAGCGAGCGTTCTACCACGACTCGTCGATATGTGGTATTGAAATTGATTTTATACATAATTATACGTTATCCCTTATTACCTGCGTAAACAAAATCTACTATAATTCTGTTTGAAGTAAATTTATTCGTATTTTATACATACATCTTAGAATCAGTCTCATCAAAGTCCATGATAAAGTTTAAAGGATATGGACATGAAAGAAATAAACTTGATCTCTTAGATTATTTCGAAAGAAAAAGAGAATCGTCACATGGTGCTCGTGACGCAAGTCTTACATCTTAGTACCCCCATAAACTTCCTTTACTCTCCACCCAGTGGCACTTCGTCCTACATTACGTCTCCCAATACGGGACTGCCACTTAAGAATTACAAATCAAATAAAGTAACAGACTAAATAAATAAATCCCATTGCTGGACATAGGGTGTTAGAGCATAATCCACCAAGCATTAATAAGTATGAGATAAAATAATTTACAGTGGGTAACGATGAAGCTCGACCAGGCAACATAATTGCATTCATTGCCCAACCGTCCGAGTTATGATCGATCGCTGCTTTTCCGGATTTCAATAACAGGCGTGAAGATCTAAATGATTTCCCGAAGCGGCCGCTCTATATTCAGCAGCAATTGGTTGCGTAAAAAAGTTAAGTGTGACAGAAGGAGACGAATGCGTGGCGACGGAACGTGTCTTTGTGTAGGGTTGGCAAAACCATTTTTATAGACCATATTATGGGTTATCCACAATCCGCCGACCCTACGACCTGGTTGATTCGTGCTTTTGTACCATTGAGGGATGGTTTAGTTTCACACTACACGCGTGTATCGATCGACAAGTGCATTGAAGCTGAGTAATTTAAGATATTATATCCTGTATATCAAAGTAGAAAATCTAAAAATTATAAAATCTATTACCTTTAATTGCTTTAAGAATAAAAACATTTCCATTTACGAGTATAGTGTTGGACTGTTTTTTTTAAAAAAAAATATATTAGAAATGCTAATATTCCGGTTAACCACTCCAACTAAGCTGAAGATGCTCGTGCTAGGAGATGGTTCACGATAATAGTCTAATGGTGGATTCGAACCTACGACCTTAAGTTTCACAGACCGTACCCTAACCCATTAAGTTATTGACGCTTCAAAAGCTAAGCTAGTAAATAGATCATATAAAAAAAATACTAAATTGATAATATCAAAAGGAAATTAAGCCTTTATTTGTGGCACTAATTAGTAAAATGTAAAGTAACAGCCTGTTTATATGAATCCCACTGTTGGGCATAGGCCGCATCTCTAGAGAGGGTGCTAGTGTGTGCGTGTCCGCTGAGTATTGGTAGACCAGACTTCACATGGCTTAGAAATATATGATTTTAAATTATCTCTTAGATATTGTGCAGGTTTCCTCACGATGTTTTGCTTCAACTCCGAGTAAATGGTAAATTTAAAAATTTAAAGCACTTTACACAATCAACCATTTCATTGGTCATCATCATTGGAAATCTCGTTTACTCGTGTACCGTGTGCTCTTAGACACTATGCTAGACGACTCTTATATATATATATTTATTTACTCTTTATTGCATTAACTTTAACAAAGTTAAAAGTTCACAAAGGGCGGACTTAATGCCAAAGGCATTCCCTACCAGTCAACCCGAGGTGTGGAGAGATATCTGTATGATAGGTGTAGCAATAAAGTTTTAATAAAAGAAGAAAAAAAAAACAATACTAAAAATAACTATTACAAGCAAATAATAATACATTCACATATACATATTAAATACATAATACATGTATAAATACAAGATATATATATACACAACATATAAATATATATATATATATATATATACATACACGATAGTATACAATACAATAGCGGTAGCTACCAATAAATTACATAAGTGGATGATAAATTTCAAATCTGCCAACGGTTATAAGATTATGTCGAAATAATTGTCGATGTTTTGCCATCCCTATGCCGGTACACGATACGCGAAGCGATCGTGAATATCAAACATTGCAAATTAGAAAAAAAAGCTAATTGTCTTTGTAATTCATTTTTTTTTTCACCGTTACGTACAGTGAATACATACGCTGACAAACCGGTCGTCCGTCATACAAATACGCGTAATAATTATTTTAACGTAACTGCTCTAATTTGTTTAACTACACCACAGGTACATTACGATATAATCCAAAAAAAAGTTTAACGTATTTTATATTTTATAATATTTTTTTAAATTATTGTGGTTGTTCGGTTATTTTGTTCCAAATTCAAATTTTTTTTTTGGTTATATATTACAAAAAAAATAGATAATCACAGCTATCCCTACTATTAATTATAAACAATTATTAAAATTCCCGTTACTCCATTACACAAAGTAAGCTTAAATGCTTCTTGTTCTAGAAAACTGTTCACTGTGAATATCGGAATCAAACCTATGACCTAAAGTTTTACAGATTGTACATTAAACATTCAGGTTGTGGGAGCGTCTACTTACTGTCCTACTAAGTTCAAATGTTTTTTTACGAGTAATGGCTCAAGACAATGTCGTAGTTTTTATTAACCTAAAGTTTTCAGGACCGTACCCCAAACAATAAGGCCTCATTGAAAATAAAACAATTTGGTCAGTTTAATTTTAGGAACCTAACATTTCGGTTAACCACACCTACTAAGCTTAAATGATAAGAGATATTTCAGGACAAGTCGAACTATACTATTTAAAAAAAAAACAAACCTACGACCTAAGGTTTTACATACCCTTAACGATTAGGCTATTGACTTGACGACTGTGTAAGAACAACTTGGCGGGATTTTTTTTTTAATTTTAGTGACTAACAAATCTGTCTTATATTCTATTACAAAATGTTTTTATGATAAAAACAAAGTAATTTATTATATATTTCTATTATTTATCTAGTATTATCATTCAGTTCTCTCACTCTTCAACTCAATACTTTTTTGTTTCACCAAGCAGACCGTTCTTCACTAGCCACCATCTACGTCATTCTTTCTATGCGTTTACCAAACTATGTCAATCTTATCTAATATACAAGCATGACTTTGAAACATTTCTTACAAAACTTGGCGGAAGTGCGACGAGATCGTTTCTCGACGCTATGTTGGAAAGTGACACTACGAGCACCAAATCATGACATGACACAGTGCGCTTTAGTGTTAGTAGAATTTGATAGGTTATATAATCTTGGCTGCGGTAATCTAGAGTCTAGAACGTCGGAAATCAAGTTTGATCGAACGTGAATAAAATATATAATTTTTTTTATGCCATTAGTGTGAGAAACGAGCACACAGTTCATCTGATGGTGCGAATGGTGAGATGCTATCCAAGACATCCCTATTCATCTTAGACAAGGAATCATAACCGAGATGCTTTGCCACCCATGACATTCTTCAAAGCTAGAAATGATAGTAACATTACTAACGTGCCCGTTGACCACTCCAATTAAGCTGAAAATGCTTGTGCTAGAAGGTTCTGCAGCCAGAAACAAACTGCAGTGTAGCTCTAGCACTGTTAATAAGTGTAGGCATTCGATTTCGGTGCTCAGGTGTGACGACGGCATCTGCATCATGATTCCTATCGAAGAATGTGGATATCAGATGGGCCACAGGTATCAATTACCATCAGGTGAACCGTGTGCTCGTATGTCACACTTAATTAAATTTAAAAAAAAACATGTAATTGTGAAAATATTGGAAGTAAATTGCAGTCGACCTAATATTAAGCTTACTACTAACTTTCCTGCAATCTTCGACGAGGTCTTCTGATGAAGTTACTTTCTGAAAGGGTGTGGTTCAACCTCTGGTGGACAGCACCGACTCTTACGTGACTCTACCACGGTAAGTAATAATATATTAAGCGTATACGCTACATTACATATAGCAACGTTAAATACTGCATAAGGGTGTTAACGCACCAAAGCTTTCATTAAAACAATAATAAATTTACATAGCTCATATCTTACGTAGTAGAGAATTCGGAATAGGCATCCTATTCGGGTTAGAGAGAGAGACATAGCAAGTACAATCTACGTAAATAGAATGAGACGGTTGCGTGGCGTAGTTGTCAAACTCTGGTGTGCTTTAAACGTTCAGTGTAGTAGGTACGTGGTGAAGGGGGGGCTTGGCCTCCCCTCGGACGTACTCAGACACTGCAGATCGGCACCAGTGCATCGTAGGAGATACCGGAGACCCTCTCAATGCACTGAGGATGTCTATAATCCTGTCTCTATCCCAGGAGGCAAAAAATGTGCATAGTAGGAGATCCTGGAGACCCTAATAATGCACAGAGAATGACCAGATACCGAATAATCCTGTCTCTACCCCAGAACGAGGCATTCCATTTCAGTACTCAGGGTGGACAACACGTGTGCAACTTGCGTGTCATTGTTGAGGAGAGGATAGGCGTGAATGAGATGGGCCACAGCTGTAACTTAACCATCCGGTGAACTGTATGACATCCTAAAATATTTAAAAACAAAGAGTACTTGGCCATCGAAGAACAATGATTGTGCATTACAAATTGTTGATTTTCGGATATGTTGTATACGCGTGTCCCGTGTCAGTGACACTACATTCTTTTTTTTAAAGGCTATTAACGTAGTAGTAGTGGTAAATATTCCGTTTAGCCACTATATCTAAACGACCTCAAGTTTCGCTGGCCGTACCTTATGCCAATTATTGCTATTGACGCTTCAAATTGTTTGAAATAAAAATCGTTCGGACCTTTGATCTAATTGAACCCGTGCACAAATCATATATATTACAAAATAGTCATTCGATGGAGCGAACAGCACACTGGTCAAAGATATTTTACGTAACGCGACAGTCACGTGGCGTTGTAATTAAAGTCCCGGGACACTAGTACAAATAAGCTTTCTTTTAAAAGACTAGCTTTTTAAATTATTATTACAATATAAATAATTTATATTATAAAATATTAATTTATATTTTAATTATATATTAATAGTCTGCAATGGCTTGTTATATGACGACTCATAATATGTATTATTATAAAAGTTCCCTTTCGAGAACCTTCGATTATAGATCAATAGGCTTGGTAATGGTAAAGATGAAGAGAATCTGGTCGACCGTCGAATGACCATCATTTCACCCACGGAATACGAGCGTGAAATAGCATCATAATGCAATTACACGTAACGAAGCCCTCCATATCTGTCTCTACAGGTGACAACGTCTTCAATCTACGTTATCCCTTACACCTTGAACTTTACTATTTAATCTCTGGAATAGTTTGCCCACGTCTGTCTTTCACTCCGATTACAATGTGGATGTTTTCAAGAGTAGAGTGAATAGGCATTTACTGAGGCATTTACCATCCAGGACTGCATTTCCGCTTAACATCAGGTGGGATCGTAGTCAAGCACTTGCTTTGAAAGTTTTAAAAAAAAATCACAACATGTATTATAAATATACATTTCAACTCAAAAAAATTATGTTCGGAATATTATAGTATCCGATTATCCATGCGCAAAAAACAGTATCACCCCAGTGGGTAACCGCCCTAACTCTCTTTGCCGTTAAACACAGGATGTCGACAAAATAGCGCCTATCATTTAACTTTGTTAGCAATAGCTTCCTTATGGTATAAATTACAATTAAAAGTGACCAGTCGACGGTGCAAACAGCGCACTTATTTATGTATACATTATTTAAATTGTTATATAGTGGGAACAATGCATTTTGTTTTTTTTTTTTTTCAATATTAGGGTTGACAAAATCCATACATTTCACCTCGTGGTAAATTATTACAAGCCTTGACTGACACCTATATATATCCTCGTTAAGGAATCATAATGCAGATGCGTTGACACTTCATGATAAGCTGTAAAAAAAACTATGTAAAAAGTTTTTGCGTTGCATAAGCAATTGGTTTCCCGGTTTACGCCTCAACATAGTAGGCGGGTAAGAGGGTAATATGTACGAAAAAAATCACCGTTATGATCTTTTTTCAAGGTGGTATTATGTAAGGGCGTATTCCTTTCCCGTTCGAGCAGACTCATTGCTTTGCCGCGTGTTAAAATGACATTACCTCTACAGGGGATGAATTGTTTATTTTTATTTAGCGATGTAAATCGACCATACAGTTCAGATAATGCCTATGATCCATATATACTAATCTGTGGAATCTATCAGCTGTCGCCAGCGATATTCGCGAACGGATAAATAGGATAGGGACCTTCAAGAAAAGGGTCTACACGTTTCTTAAGGTCACTTCATCTGCGTCTCCTCTGGTGAACTGTTTGCCACCTATTATATATATGAAAAAAGCAATACAGCATTCAGCGTCAGTAGGCTAATGGTTTAGGGTACGTTCAGCGAAACTTAAGGTCGTAAGTTCAAATTCACCATTCGACTATTATAGTCCATCTCTTATTATCATTTAAGCTTAGATGGAGTTTCTAATGGGAATTCTAGTAATATTTATGGCACTGATACGCGTTTCATGCTACAGCTCTTACATATGTTCTTGACTACGGTGTTGCTCCACCGCGTATAATCTATTATTTACATTACAACTAAAATTAGTTATCACTAGTCGCTGAAATTAAATGTAACGTGACGGTCACGTGACGTAGTATTTAAAGTTCCGGGATACTAGTTAATATAAGCTCTCTTTTATAAGACTAGCTTTTTAAATTAATATAATAATTATAATAATTTATATAAATATATTAGCAGTAAAAGTACACAATAAATATACAATGAACTTATATACAATTTACAGAACTTATAAACAAAAATATACAATTTGTAGATAGAACAAAGCTAATATAAAGAAATTAATTATCAACGACTACAATTCTCTTGCACTTCTTAGTTCGACCACTCAAACTGTTAATATTTTGTGTAACAAAATCTTTAAGAATAGCCGACAAATATTGCATATATTATTAATAGGTACTATTAATAGTTATACTCCTAGTATCGAAACTAGGTCTAGACTGTATCTTAGAATACTAGTCTCTTCCAAGGGCATAATTTATGAGTTCTTATATGTTTAATTAGGTATTTATGTGTATTAGTTACATTATGTATTGCTATTTACAAATAAATATATTTATATAAAATATGTTTTTCTTCACCGCCGAACTGTATCACGTTACATTATTATGCGCCTATATATGATTATTAACTATGCGTTAATGCTCGAATATTCAAGTTAAAATTAAAGTTACATCTTATATAGATATTAAGATACTCTGCACTGATGGGATTGGTCTCACGTATAGATTATTTTGTATTCAAATAAGATGAGATATGAGGTACATATCGAGAGAACGAGTGATAAGTGATTCTGACCATAAAAATCCTGCATTCGTTATTAACAAAGATTTTTTTTTAGCAATGCTATTACCATTACCAATCTTACTAAGCTCCAACTAAACTAAGGGTTACGACTACAGTCGAATGGTGGATTCGAACCTACGACCTTCAGTTTCGTAGACCGTTCCCTAAACCATGAGACTATTAACGCTTAAAGATTCAAGATGTACATCCATGCGTTTGTCACCCTTGAAGACTGACACACTAAAAAGCCACAAAGTTGAGTAATATATATATTGTTATAACATTTTAATTAATAGTTTATTTACACAAAGCAAACAATTAGTATATTTTTAAATGTTGTTATTACTTGGTAACATTAAATTTTATAAAACTACATTAAAATTCTTTCCTTTGTCTTATTTATTGAACAGATTTCGACGCCCAATAATTACCCCGAAATCCGGAACCCCAGGTTGAGAAATGATATTTTATAAAATATTTTTATATCGTACAGGGTATTACCCACCGATGTTACAACTCTAAATTGTAGCGTGGCTTCAAACGTTACGAATATAATATTGATAGATTTAGTATCAATAAAGCTACTATTTCCCCTTCTAGATGCTATAGTATACAGGTGACCAATATACGAGAAGGGGGGATGCAGCATTAACTATTTCTCGGGTATAAGTGCGTATGCGCACGTAATTCGTTTCACATTCTGCAGTTGGACATACAAGAATCCATTCTGTGTTTAATTTTTTTCTTATAATTTCTTTTATGTGCATCATGGCCTTCTTGATTGTGAGTAATTTTTTTTAAATATTTACCGTGGCGATGTGTTGTGTTTTTTGTTTTCTTTTTATTTTATAACAACGATAACGTGTAACGTTGTTTTTTCAAAAGTGTAGTGTTGTTTTAAATTAGCATAGGTTTTTTCGAGGAATAGTTATTTTTAATATTTTTGTTCCTTTATTTAACGTTTGGTGAATTAATATTTTATTAAATATTATATCGAATTAAATAACGTTATTATTTTACTTCCGTTGATTACTGTATTAATAGTAACTGGTTCAGAGTATCCTAGTATTAAGTCATGTGTGGTCTACAGGTGTATTACTATCATAGTGAGACCATTTATAACATAGATACCCCAAATTATTATTATATAATATTATACCAATGTTTTTGTTTCGATTTAAATCCATACATACATACATAGATACATACGAGTAGAATGACAATTAAAAACTCTATAGTCCTTAGGTGTCATTATTGTATATACTAGTTTTGTCTTTGCATAAAATTTGAAAAATTAACAAAGTAATTTAAAACTACTTTAACGGATTTCATCACGAATATAGCTTTGTAGCCTTCATGGTCTCGCGAGGGACTGAACTGTTACACGTATGGTGTAATAGTTAACCTGGTCTACCGTCAGCTTTAAACTATGAACATTTGGTCCGATCCACACACGTCCTTCTTGTTTACTCACAGTATCTTGTGGTTTTGTAGTGGTATGTTTGTCTTGAGATTTAAAGTTATTAAACACAGAACCTCAAACCGGTGGTACTATCCAGCCATCTCCAGCCATCTTTTAAAATTAGTTTTTAAGTCGACAGACTCACGAATCATCCTTGGTACGAAGCGTTGTTTCAGAGACAACAAACTTCTTTGAACTACAATATAATACATCAATTATGATTCTTAGTAACCGAATAAACCCGGGTTTCGATAAATCTTATAAGTTTTGTCTTATGTAAAATATATCATTGGTAGATCCACATTGCAGTTTGTTTCTAGCTACGGTATGAATAGGTCGGCTGTGTGCGAGTGACTGTGAAAAGACCACGCCCCCAAATCATACCTGCAAGAAATGGCGGTGATTATAGGGATTCGCAGATCTTTATTACAGGTAATAGGAGGGCATTCCATCATAGTTCTCAGAGATGATTACACGTTTTGATTCTTTTTTGAGGGTATACGTGGCATGGGCTGCAGAATTGATTTACCATAAGGCGTACTGTGGGCTCGTCACCCTTATTACATAAAGAAAATATTATACATGTAAATCAACATGTCAATCAGATTCTGTGTTTGATGTTGTTGACGAGATACGCTTGTAAATACAGACAAACTGACAGACACATACCAGACCAGATTTTTTTTGTATGCTTAAATGCTTGATATCAATAACCTTATCCTTATAGCGAGGAAAGTTATATTTTTAAAAGATAAGTTAACGCGGTGTGAGCAATTGTTAACTATGCACAATTTATCACAGTGCCGTAAACACGCTACATACGCATACTCTGTAGCGTTCACCCGCCCGTGCATTCCGTACCATTAAAGATCGAGAATTTTTTTTTTAATTCAAAATAAGGCTCAGAAGCGAAAGCGATAAGCCCAGTTCGAATACTGCTTTTTTACCCAACTGAGATGGAACTGGAACAAAAGCTCGCAACCCTCGCTGGACTAACAGAACCTTAAGAAGTCTTGTTCCGCTTAAAACTCCTCGATCCTAGCCATACTGAATTCCGAATAGTTCTTGGTAGCTTTGCAACACTGGCAACCAAATAGACTATATCGAATGAATAGAGAATATCAATGCATCAGATAGTCCCATTTGCTGATATCTGAATGTACCGCCCACGTAAACATGGAGTGCGAGGAGCAACACCAGACACAAAAGCGAGAATCGCCAGGTCACTCCAACCTGTGCTCCCAGGTTTCTGCACATCTGGCAGGAGCTGCACACTTCATTGCCCATATGAGAATAAATGCGAAAAAAGAAATGATCCTTATCGTTACGAGTAGAATACTTACTCTTCGACCGTCAATACTCTACCATCATTTGGTCGAGTATGAAGTGGTGAAATTCATTACATATCTATTACTAAACATTATAAATACAGACTACCCTAGTACGTGCAACTGTCTTGAATATAATTACAGCAGTTCTCTTAACTAGTACTAAAGATGAAAATTACTGATATTAACTGTTCGATTAGTTCTACGGCATAACGTTACGGCTCGCAGTTCGAATCCGTGGTTTAGGCGACATTATAATATTGCCGGATATGTATTACCCAGCTTAACGCACAGAAATGACTTGTTATATAGAATTGGTGTTGGCTTTTTTTTTAAATATGAGTTGTGACAGACGAGCACACAGTTCGCTTTGTTGGTCATTTAGCGGCCCACGATAACCACATTCATCCACGATAAGGAATCGAAGACCAAAATGGAATGCCTCGTTACCACTACGAAGGGTCTACCTACGCTCACCCGACTGCTTCATGCTGCTATTTTGCGATGCAACCTATTCAATGCCGCAGCCAAAAACAATCTGCGGCATAACTCTACGACTGTTAAATATGGTATACGTATGCGGTCCATCACATATAAATCCTCAACATAGATTCTCAAAGGTTCTGAGCACCTGAAATACAACGTTTCCTATAATAGGGTATTCGTATCCCTCGCGAACACAGAACACGAGACACATCGTAGTGTCTATTTGTTATTACTTCGACAGTCAGTAACAAACGAGCACACCGTTCACCTGATGGCAAGTGATTCCTGCGACCCATGACATCTACATTCATCCTTGACAAGGAATCATAATGCAGACGCGTTGTGATCCTTGAGAATTGAAATGGAATGCCTCGTCACCAGATCCCTGCACTCGCCAGATGAAACATAGCAACATTATGCCGCTATTTTACGCTGGTATTCTGTGAGGGCGTGGTCCTACCCCGATCGAGCTGACCCATTCATTCTGCAGCTAGAAACAAACTGAAGCGTAGCTCTACCACTGTTTATTGTAAGGGTTAACAACGCATCTATCTGGACATCTTTAGGGCCAAAGTGAAAAGACACCTTCTAGACAAAAATTTCTAGTCGCTACTTCATGTAGTTTGTGGTACACGGTCCTTCTCTATATCTAGCTAGAGTCGATCCATTCGTGTTAAATTTACAAACTACCTACCGAATAACTGGACAATAGCTAAAACTGTTTTTTTTCTTGTATTTATATCTTGAATCGAGATTGTAACGATTGCGCATACAGTACTAATGATTCTTATAACAACTATAATAGAATAATAATTATATTATATGTGTCTTTTATATTATATAGGCGTAGTGGTTAGAGTATATCGATGTTTTCGATTCGATAAACAGCAGTGAAACAGTTTTTTGTGTATTATAGATTGTTGGTTGTTGGGTTAGGTTGGTTGGGTTTAAAAGTACACTGCCTCCTATTGAGGACAGAAACGTAAACGGCACTATAATATAATCTGTCTAGTTGATGTCGTTTAGTAATAACCAGGCGGATCAGAGAGCAGAGAAACTCCTCTGGTTTTGCTGATGTTCGTGGGCGGCGATGATCACTTACCATCGGTTGAGCTGCTTCGTCGTTATTACGACAAAATTATGTGGAATTTCCACCCACAAAACCGCCTCGGTTGCCACCCTCAGGAGGCGATACCTCTTACAGCAACTGTGCTACGGCAACTCGGGATCACTCCGTGTGAAAATTCCCTGATTAGTGATTTCCCCCACCTGAATCATCGCTCACCCGGGGACTACGGTACGGGTATATTTTTGTCACCTTACAACTAGCGGGGGATACCTTCGTACTTTTCTTTAAGCTCGGGTCTGCCAGGTTTGATTACAAAATCCCACCTAATCCACACTGCCGCCAATGTATTCGGAAAGGGATCTCATTATATATTTATTTATTTATTCAAACTTCATTGGTCACACCTTACAAAAAAGGATACAATGGGCGGACTTAGTAACTTAAGGCATTCTCTACCAGTCAACCCGTGGTGTGGAGAGACATTGTGGTAGGTGTAGTGCCTACATAGTAAAAAAAACACACTATAAATATAGACACTATATAGTGTCTATATACACTACTATATAAATACATTTACAATTAAACATATAACAAACAATCTTGTCATTGTTATATGTTTAATTATGTAATAGTATTTTACCATATTTTATAGCAATACCTTAAAATAGTGTTTCCGAATCAGCCTTTTAAAAGAAATCATCATTACTATTTACCTATTTACTCGCCAACACAGCTTGTTTACCGTAGAGCCGTAACAAAAATATAAATGTATTATTAGAATCATCAATAGAACAATCGATGGAAGTTAAACGAGAACAATGGATAATCTTCAATTGTTTAAACTTTAAATTTCTTTCGACAAACGTCAGTATTTTTTTTTTAAATATTAGGGAAGTGACACAGTTCACATGATGCCTGATCAGTCTGCTCACATGTTTTTTTTTTATTGAACTAATGGTGTCAAAACGGACATACTTCGCATTATAATAACCGATAGCTACGGCCCATAAGATCCACGACCATCCTCAATAAAGATTCAACACATGCTGGTTAGTGAGGATATGATTTCGAAGACCTGTGAAGTCTATCGAAGCGAATGAGAGAAACGCGGACATTTTTCCAAAACCCTTTCTAAGAGGAAGCTTATATAACTAGATAACAATCTATATATAGGTGTTACCTTATTACTACTATCTAATTTTAATAATGGTGAAGCCACGTTACAGTTAGTTTCTAGCAGCAACATAAATGGATCGAGGACTTCACTCTCACAGAACACCTGTGTAATAGAAAGTATAACTTATGTGCTTCGTATGGTATAGTATAGGGCTCTGGGTACCTAATCATAGAGATAAATCCCTGCTGATGGAATCATCTCAATCCTAAGGACTATAGATATAGATGCCATGGTCCTAACTCACCAGCGGGTGAAATCGGTTACCACGCCTCATATTATAAAAAAAAATTAAAATCTCTACCATTGTATATTAGGAAGCGTAACTCTCAGTAACGGACCGAGACCGTTTGACTGGACAAAAAAAATACCCGCCAAACGGAAGTGACGCTATATTTATCGCGCGCCTCGAATTAACCGTATGCATGCAACAACGCATGCACAGGGTTTGGAGCACGCACGGTGCAAGACGACTGCATGCTAATGGACTCAAGATGATTATCTGACGGTATATTGATGACGAGGAGTTGTTTCCTGGGTACGGTTCATGACAGTGGCGTTGAGGCTTGCGTTTAGGTGACACAATGAAGTGCTCTATAGGAGAAGGTTGTAAAGCTTGGAGAATACCTCCAACCTGAAATAGTATAACCCAGGTGTATTATCTACGGCAAGTATTGGAATCCTTTGACCCAATTACAATCAACGAGATATTGCATCTCAGCCCTTAGTTGCGCGAACCTTCGTGCGAACTGTGTGTTCTGGTGTTTCCCTTAATTGTTAATTACCTCGACCACGTCCACGAAAAGTTGACGATAATGCCCTCGTGATCGACTTCGACCACGGCAGTACCTTTTATCAGATGACAACGCAGAATATAATACGGTGCTGTAAGAGTTCGCCTGCAATAAGTTCCGAGGAATGTTGGACTAGAAACAATTCGTCGTGCATAAATTGCCTCGACTGGGAATCCAAGCTAGGACCGGGTTAAAAACTTAGCACGTCGTATATCGCAACAATATAGAAACAATCACTTCTAAATAAATTTACACCAATAAACCATTGTTATATTCGTTGTGGTGCTTATGATAATGAAATGTTTGATAATTATATTCACGACAAGTTAATTTCATTCGTTATCTTGAGATAATCAATCAGACTAAATGAAAAGTATAAAACATCAACGGAAAGTGAAACCATTTGGCGTGACGAAGTCATTTACACGCGATCCCCTATAAAAACATGATAAAGGTGCCTATACACCACTAGCGGGTAAATGGCGATTAGTTTATCCGATTGCTACGACGGAATTTTTAAATTTTCAAAAAAGGGCGTATATAAAGCCTTTTGGCAATTAAATTAAGCATTATGGTAGTATAATTTAAGGTATTTAATGTTATATTATCAAATTAGGTAACTTAGAAATAGTAAGGTGAGACGACAACGAATATACAAATATTCATATTTTTTTATATAAATTAATGAATTTATATAACTATATATAATTAAAGGTAGAAATTAAATAGATATACAATAAAGATACACAAAAATACATACCAGTAAAATGTATTATTTTATAAACTCGAGAAATCTACTTGTATGTAGGACTCTTTATTTTCATAAAAACCAAACAGTTGGATGATTTTAGTTGGTAAGTTCTCTTTTATTATCACACTGTAGATTTACCTATACGAACTCAACCAAGAATAGTCACGCCCTTAAAGAATACCAGAGCTTGAAACGGCACCATGATAATGCTGTTTCTTATGCTAATTGTGGGCAACCTGAGACCCAATTATTGGAAACGAGGCATTCCATCTAGCGTGCCGCAAACCGTATGACAGAACTTAATCCTGTACTTTTATTTTTTTTTGCAATAAATTAAAAAAAACATTCAACTGACGACGACCTATCAACTTTATTATATATATATATATATATATATATATATATATATATATATATATATATATAATAAATACACATTAATAGAAGATATATATGTTGCATACTATCGTAGACAATCGAGGAGTTCTTTTTTTTTGTATCTGTGAATAGTTAAAGAAACATTTTTAACTAGGTAGTCTCGCATCAGCATAGCGCTACTGTGTTTCGTCTGGTGAGTGGAGGAATCTGGAGAACCTTATTACCGATGATGAGGCATTGAACATTAGTCCTCATGGGTGGTCGCAACAATCACTTACTATCAGGCGAACTGTGTTGTCATCCTAAATGTACTATAATAGAATAACGTTTCGTCACAAAAGATATAATAAGATATAATATATCATAATTTAAGTACTGATGGCTTAAAAAGGTACCGTTAAAATATTTTATAATATCAACTTTTTCGTTTATACATATTCTTATCTGATGTGTTGTTACACTATTATCAAAATGTTTTTTTATACATTTACTAACATCCTACTTTAAATATTTATGTGAAGCGTCAATAGCCTCCCGGCTCCGACGGCATCGCCAACAAGGTGATGAAAACTCCTACCCATGTCTATTTTACACCTGTTGGTGTTAATCTACAACGCGGCCATATGCAAAGGTTCCTTCCCGAAAACCTGGAAGGAAGCTGACGTCATAGGTATTCTTAAGCCCTCGAAACACCCAACCGATCCATCAGCCTATCTACCCATATGCCTACTCAAAGTCTTGGGTAAGGTTTATGAAAGGCTCATCCTCGCTCGCCTCAAGGACTTCATGCTGTCCCGAGGGCGACCCAATCAATGAGCAGTTCGGGTTTCGCACCTAGCACTCATGCACACATCAAGTGCACCGCATCACGGAGCACATTCTCAGTAAATTCCTTCGAGGCTACCAAACTGGGGCACTTCGGCGAGGTCTGGTACAACGGGTTCATATACAAACTATATGAGCTCGGTGTGCCATATCGACTCGTACTTATGGTACGAGACTTTCTTCACGATTGCACCTTTCGTTACCGCGTCGAGGAACGCGTTCCGAAGTTCACGAGGGTTAAAAAAAGCGTCAATAGACAAATTGTTTATGACAGTCTGCGAAATTTAGAGTAACAGTAATCCAAGCAATTTAAGCTCACCATAGTTTGAGTGATTCACCGGAATGTTAGTAATGTACATAGTACTGATAGTATTATTGATTAATAAAATTAACTTATTAGTTGCCAATTATAAATTAAAAAAAAAAGAATCAAACAAACAAAAACAATACTTAAAAAGAGCTTAAACAAAAATCGCTTCCGCCTGTAACATGCACACGGCTTTACCTCATACGTGATGTAGAAATTTCTCGTTACTAGTTATTTATGAATGAGACGGCAACAATCGGTTACGGTGACTCGCGGAACTTAAACGATTTGACGACAGAGGAAAGTTTTAGTGACATAAGTGTTTTGACGTTTGCATCGCTCTGTGGGTAAACGTACGTATTCTTTTAAATTTTCATAAACAAGCACATATTCACCGAATAATTAAAAAAAATAAACTATTGAAGTTGCCGCTCAGAAGACCGAGATGGATCACCTCGGTACCTGCAATGGGGTATCCGGATACCTAAGCTTACAATACGAAAAGCAAAACCTCCGCCCGTCTCAGCCACCCTAAAGGACTCTCGAGGCTGTCTTTCGGGAACCCTTGTGTTGGTTACCCATTAATAAATGTTCCAACTGAGTGCGCTCGGCCACCTTTCAACCCGGTGAAGCTATAAAAAAGCTCACTTTTCTATACTATTTCACTCTTGTATACTGTGAGGTTCTCAGTAGGCTATTACTCTACGAGGCCTATATAAGAGGCCCTTCTCCGGTGATCCATTCAGATTGCAGTCAAAAAGCCGCACCATTGCTCTACCACCAAAAATTCGACTACTAAATAAGTTCATTCCTTACTTTAATTCGTATTTTTTTTTCATTCAAAGTTCCGGTCCGAAAAGTGTTCCTTTAGGAACTCTTTAATGTTTATACTCCAACCATTCGTGTTGCAATCAGGTACACACTAATGGAAATCGACGGCACAAAACGAGTAGTGCAAAACGAAGCGATATGAACGGATTTAATTCGACCACGAGTTCATTGCTATTTTCGTTTCAATTCCAGAAATGTGCAACAGTCCTCCTCGTGGCGACATCAACTCTGGCCCAATACGACAGTTACGGTGGATTCGATGGGCACAACTTTGAAAGTTACAGCGTCAAGGAACCCATCGAACATCAGAGCTTGGACGAGCACCATGGCGATGATTACGATATAGATTATCATGTGAGTACACCATCAGTGCAGACTGTGAGAAAAGCCTATTATGGTCTGAAAAAATCCTAATGTTCGGAAATTAGTCCTGGCCAAGCAATGAACTTTTTGAGGCTAGATGATGGCAACGACAAAAATAACATATTTCTAATCTACTAACCTAGTTACTTATACAAACAGTTACGGCCCAAAAAAAAATAACATTCATTGTCGGTAAGCTAAAACGCAAATGTGTTGCTACCCCTCAAGACTAAAGAATACCTCAACTAACTGCCATTATGTCTTCAGTTTACTTTACCCGCCAGGCAAAATTATAACTATAAGATATTTTTTTACTCAACATTTTCAGAACATTATCGTTAATCAATGTGTTTCATTTAATGAGGGTACGGAATTGGAGGAACCCAGTTACGAAACATTTCTTTTTTATTCATTGAGAGTAACAAACGAGAACACAGTTCACATGACATTCCTGCGATCCATGACATCTACATTCATCATTGATAAGGAATCAAAATACCCATGCATTGTCACCCTTGAGGACTGAGATGGAATGAAGGTGTCCGGATCTCTACACTCACCAGACGAAATACAGGAGCATTATGCTGCTATTTTACGCTGGTATTCTGTGAGGGCATGGTCCTAACCCGGTCGAGCTGACCCATTCATTCTGCAGCTAGAAACAAACTGCAGCGTAGATCTACCACTGTCAATTCCATCTCAGTAGTCAGGATTAACAACGCATTTACATATTTAATCTTTATTGATGGATGTAATAAGTGTTAATGGGTCACACATATGATTTAACATAACGTAATTGTGTGTTCGATGACAATCATAAAAAACAATGTTATTCGTGATCAACTGATGAGCCAACCTTCAGGCTTATCCACGTGAATCTATAATGCCATAATAATATTAAAAAAAAAAACTTTCACAGGCGCACCCTAAATATTCCTTCGACTATTCTGTAAAAGACCCACATACTGGAGATGACAAAGAGCATTGGGAGACGAGGGACGGTGACAAAGTTAAAGGTATACATGACGAAAAACTAATTTTTATACATTAAAACTGTTCGTATCACCTTATAATTAGTCCACTGGTGGATATAGCAACTACTCAATCCATTGATGACGTACGGAACTTAGAACTGGTCTTCCAAACCTAGCCATATGGGTAAGCTCAACGTGACTACTGCGCAGCTAAGGCAGTTCAAACGACAAACAAACAGAAATTGGCCATGGACCGGAATCATATATCGTAGAAACAATAGCTACTGGAAAACACAGTACGGCAGCCTTATGCAGTGCATTTAACCCAAAAGCACGTTAAGGATCGTTCTTTTATTGGCTTATGGCCACTGTTAGCCCGAGTACTTTTATAACTTCACCAGGTAGAAAAGTGGCCGAGCACTAACCTTTATTTATGGGTAACCAGAACAAAGGTCCTCGGCTTGGACGGATACCCTGCGCGTGAAAGCAACTGACTCGAGGGTGTCGCGAGAGGGCCGAACTTCGGTCAATTGCTTCTTACCGATAAACTAAATTAATATCAGTTGTATTTTTTTTTTATTACATTGACTTTAACAAACGAGCACACAGTTCACCTGATATTAAGTGATTCCCGCGGGCCCTGACATCCACATTCACATTTGACAAGGAATCTTAATACAGATGCGTTGTCACCCTTGAGGACTGAGATGGAACGCCTCGTCACCAGTAATAAAGGTCTCCGGTATACCCTGCACTAACAAGACGAAACACAGCAGCATTATGCTGCTATTCCAAGCTGGTAATCTATGAGGGCGTTGTCCTTCCCCGGTCGAGCTGACCCGTGCATTCTGCGGCTAGAAATAAATTGCAGCGTAGCTCTACCACTGTTAAAAACGACTCATTAAGGATCTTCTCAAATTCATCCTAAGGAGGTTATTTATGTTAACATTACTTTATTGTTAAACTTGTTTGCAGTTTGCTTGTAGGTGATATAAATAAAGTAGAGGTTTCCTTTAAAAGTACCGGCCCTAAAAGTATTCATTTGAGAATTCTTTAATGTTTATACTCCATTCGTGTTACATTCAGGAACCTACACCCTGATGGAAACGGACGGCACAAAAAGAATAGTGGAATACGAAGCGGACGATAAGAACGGATTTAACGCGGTTGTCCATAGAATTGGTAAGTTTATCATAAAACGAAACATTGCTAGTTGTAAGTAAAATAAGATTATATGTAATTAGTTTTTACTGCTGGGGCAAACGCCTCCTCTCTAGAGGGTATTGGAGCACCTCGCGGTACTAGGTTGACAGACTTCCAATTTCAAACTGCTGGTTTCAGACTAGCTAGCATCTGCCTTCCGAAGCGGTGGTCCTATTAGCTATCTATACGAAGCCAAAAGTGTTTTGTAGAAACCTGCTTGAATAAAAATTTATTTTCATTTGTAATACATTTTATAAGTCTCGTCTTTGAAATAATTTTTATATTTCTCTTGAATTTCCTCCTTAAAATGGCAATTGAAAATTTCATAAGAACCGGCATCGCATCAAGCTTTCGAAAGATATTCTTAGATTATTCGAAGCGGCTTATCTGAGAGTGAGAATATTTTTATGTAGTTTCTAAAAAATATATAAAAACTTCAATTTTATTTACAAAGGATATTCGTTTTATAATAACGTCACAAAGACCTCTGTTCTTAGATTTTAAATGATGCTTGTGATACTATACGAGCGCACAGTTCACTTGATGACTCCTGCGACCCGTGACATCCTCATTAATTCTCAATAAGGAATCATAATGCAGATGCAATCAATCTAAAGGACTAAGATAAAATGACATGACACCAGTACACAGGTCTAATAACATGAATTTATTGAATTTAAAGGAAATATTCTTACCCACTAAATAATTAAAATCACTATTTTCGACAGTTTTAAAAAGCCAACTTGGCACCCCCTATTGCAATCAAATTCCACAGGCACCCCGAAGCATGTGGAGGAATATAAAGTGATTAAGCCGGCATACGAGCCCCTGCCTTACCAGCACGAGTTCCAGAGCAGTGAGGAAGGATTCTTGCCGTCCTTCGGAAGTTTCGAACACTGATCCATTTCAATAACGACCACGGATTCCACTTTGTTCAATGCTTTAAGATTAACATATAAAGATATGGAAGAATGTATATTTGTGATTTTAATTCGAATAAGAGTATGATAATAGATCGACAATATTCATTTTATTTTAAACGATTTTGTATAATTGTAAAAATTTCAGGCAAAAAAATATTTTAAAAATTTACAAACTAAATTAATCACCAAATGACATAAACGAAATCCAAAGTAGAATTATTCAATGAATACGAGTATAGAATGGACACAACATGTTTAAAAACTAATTATTTAAAAAACAAACAAAAATTACTACCGAAGATAGTCAGATTTTTTAAATTTAAATAAAAACATGTTAGTAATTGCGATTGTCAAGAATTTTTGAATGTGTATATATCTTTATAGTTACAACCTAATTAATTATGTGTATAATATCGATAAGAAAAAGAGATTGGATACTCATTATTTTGTAAGTATCGATAATAATTTTAACTTCTTTTTAATTCGAACTGTTCCAATATATTTATTTATCTACTTTATAAATATTTGTTGCTTTAAATACTCCCCTATTATATCTTCCAGCAGACTTCATGGTTCGTTTTTATTTATTAAGCCTTATGCTCTACGCAATAAAGGTGATTATTTGCAAAAGTTGTCGATTCTTAATTAGATTATATTATAAAATAAGACTGTAGCATTGTTTTCTCTTAGACAATAAGTGTTGTACAAAAACTGTCGCAATGAAATAAACCTTTTTTTATTGTTATATGGTACGATGTTTTATTTTTTACTGACTTTAAAAAAATCAAAACCTAATAAGTTTACCCGTATCTTTATAACCTTGTTGAAAATGTGTGATATTCGCATATGTTAATCGATGTGGACATATAAACAAATGTACCAAATTTCTTCTATATATGTATACGTGTGTATGCATGTGTGCATAGTAATGCCATATAACATACAGTAACGTGCAACATAAAAGGGTAATTTTTAAATAAGCGGTAATGAATGTGAAACGATCCCGTAAATATCAAAATACCCCGTATTCGCGGTAAACGAATACAATATACCCCGTATTCGTTGTAAACGTATACAATATACCTCGTTTTCGTGGTAAACGAATAGAATATACCCCGTATTCGTGGTAAACGAATACAATATACCTCGTATTCGTGGTAAACGAATAGAATATACCTCGTATTCGTGGTAAACGAATACAATATACCTGGTATTCGTGGTAAACGAATACAATATACCTCGTATTCGTGGTAATCGAATACAATATACCTCGTATTCGTGGTAAACGAATAGAATATACCTCGTATTCGTGGTAAACGAATACAATATACCTGGTATTCGTGGTAAACGAATACAATATACCTCGTATTCGTGGTAAACGAATACAATATACCTCGTATTCGTGGTAAACGAATACAATATACCTCGTATTTTTGGTAAACGAATACAATATACCTCGTATTCGTGGTAAACGAATACAATATACCTCGTATTCGTGGTAAACGAATACAATATACCTCATCCTGGGAGACCCTGAGACCTTTCACACGAATGTGTGTACAAAAGAGCTGACCATCTCGCAGTATTTAATAAATATCCGTCATGTCTCTGTCGCCCGTCATGTGTCTCTTTCTGACAATGTAATTAATGCGGAGAGTACTGAAATGCACTATGCAAACAATTCTTATGTCCGTAGCAAATAAACGTTTAGAGCGAAGCCATAGGACTACATAACTAAATGTTCTATATACTGAAAAAAAAAGTATTATTTAAACTGTAAACAATATATCAAAATAAATATCCTATTTTTAAAATACTTTATAGACATACCTTACAGAATACCAGCGTAAAATAGCCGCATAATGCTGCTGTGATTTCGTCTGATGAGTGTAGTCTGGATCCGCCGGAGACCTTTATTACTAGTGACGAGGCGTTCCATCTCAGTCCTCAAGGGACACAACGCGCCTGATTATGGTTCCTTGTTAACGATGAATTGAGATGACATAGGTCGCAGGAATCAGTTACTATGAATGTGAATTGTGTGCTCGTTTGTTACTGTAGCCTAATGGTTTAGGGTACGGTCCCCACCATCTCCTAGCACGAGCATTTTAAAAAGTAAGTTTATAAGGAATGAATCTATTAGAAATAACTATATTAAATATTCTTTCTCTATTTTCCGTAGAAAAATATTTTATAAAGTATTAATAGATACTATAAACATGCGAGTACTTAATAAGTTAATTTTGAAAATGTTTTGTATCGCCGTCTTTATCATTATTTAATTGGCTCCAATAACATAACTGATAAACAACACGGGTTCAGAAATCTGTCAAATACATATTCTACTGCTGTACATAGCACAAAAATTGTTACAAAAATATAAACAAACATCGACCAAAGAATGTTCCAGAATAAATATTTTATTAGATTCAAAGAAAACGTTCGATACTATTGGTCATCTTTTAATATTACCAAAACCCAATAACTTGAGTCGTGCGGGTGCAGCGTATAAAATGTTTGAATTATATTTAAGTTAAAAGTACCGAATTGTCTAAATTGAAGATAAGTAAACTGGTCCAAGACAAATTACATGCAGCATACCTCCGGGATCAATATTGAGACCGTTACTGTTCTTAATTCATATTAACAGTGTTAACACTATCACACAGGATATATTTCTTTAGATGCTGACTAAAACTTCTTCTTATCTATCGCGGTACCCAGTAGTTTAGAACTAATAAAATTGTAATTTAAACGAGTATAGTACAGTAGTATTACGTTGTGTTCATGCAATATAAGTTAATAGTAATATTTAAAAATTCTCCGAAATGATTACTGAAACATGAAAAATAAAAATAAATAATAAACATCGTTTGCTAACAATCAACAATGAAATAACTCATCGCGTCAACAAGAGAAATATATACGAATTACATTTACGGGCTTTGCAGATCGAGCAACTTTAGTTGAGGCAACTTTAAATTTTTAAAAAAGTTTCCTTTTAAATTTGCCAGTTGCTACAACCAAATAGTCCGGTTTACGGTTGCCGAAATTTTATGGCAATCTGTGAGCGATTTTGATAGCTGAGTACCTCAATCTACGTAACGAAAGAAGCAGTACTTGCTCTCATTTTCTTAACAACGTACAAATCATTCGTAAGAATCGTCGGCAAATTCGACAGTTGCTATTTGCTGCAATTAGAAACTAGCTTAGTAATCGATTGCAACAACTGAAAACTTTTATCGATTATCGGAACTCGCAACTCGTGTTGGCACGTGTGAGCAGTTCAATTGAGATGTATGCAAACTGTTGTCAGTTGCCTGTATGCGGCGTGTAGTTGGCATGTCAATTCTGATATTCAATGTGTTTAACAATCATTATAACAAATCGTGCAGCATGACCGTCTGGGGTGTGCTTTTTCTTTTTATTACATTATGAGATACAAACGAGCACACAACTCACCTGATGGTAAGTGATTCCTGCGGCCCACGACATCTACATTCATTCTTGATACATGAACTGAGATGGAATGCGTCTTCACCAGTAATCAAGGTCTCCGGAACCCTACACTGACTAACTAGAGGAAAAACAGTAGCATTATGCTACTATTTATTGTGTATTCTGTGGGACGTGGTCCTACCCCTGTTGAGCTGACCCATTCATTCTGCAGCTAGAAACTGCAGCGTAGCTCTACCACTGTTAAAAGTATCGTTATCGCATACAAACAGTCCTCTTGGTAAAGTAGTACTTTGTACGTCGTTTCTGAGCCTCGTATGGTTTTTGGATAAAGCAAATTGTTCGTTAGCAGGTCTGGGTGTATTGCATTCATGTTGTCAAAATTAAAAATTAAATTAATTACGCAGTTAATGTAACCTAGCAACAATTATCAGACAATCCCGTGGTCGAAATAAACCAAGACGACATTGCCAACATTCTAAAAAAAAAAGAAGTGACATAACTGTACCTCTGTGCCAGAGCGAGCTTTAAGCGGTCGTTCTCGTAGCGCAGTTGCTGCTCCGTGGACTCGGGTGCTACGGGATCTGGGGGCGCGGGGGTCGACGTCAGAGGACCGCGGGGCGCCCTCCCCACCGTCGCGTAACCACCCTGAACAATTATTTTTATTAATATTAGGGTAGTGCCAATGATATCTGATGATCTATGATAGTGACCACTCGGTGATTATCGGTAAGGAATTATAATACAGATGCGTTGTCAACCCTGGGAACTGTTATACATGCGGGATCTATATATAGTCCAACCCAATAAATATTAAATACTATTATCTAACATGACATATGACCTTGCTAATCCAGTCATGGTTTATTACTTTGACCTTTTTTTATCTGTTTTGGGGTACCATAACAAGGGTATATAATTAATACACCATGCGCATATTTAGTCCGTCAGAAGTAACTGACCTCTCGAGTCAGATGTTTTCTCGCACAGGATAATCGGGTCCAAGCCAAGGCTAACCCCTCTCGGGGACTCTTGTGCTGGTTTAATTATTATTAATACAAGTCTCGGCTGCGTGCCCTAAGCGCTCGGGCTACCTTTCAACCCGGTGGTGGTGGTTGCACGCCATTGACAAATGGACGTAGGCACTCTATGGACTATTGAGATGAGATGCTGTTATACATAACAGTAACTAAAATGTAACCAGTAATATCTGATTATAATAAACTGTCGTTGTGGGAATAACTAACTATACGCGATAAAATCCCTAAAATTTGATTAATTTAATAGTAAATAAAATATACCAAGACGTTAAAAACCGGTATTTGATATACCTACTACTGATGTTACTTCATCACTATATTTTAGCAAATTAACATTTTTTTTTTAATTTGTTATTATCTCGGTAATTTAGTTCATAGTAAACCTAAGAAATTCTCTTCGATATGCAACCCTAAATCTGGTTTATTTAATTTCATGACAATGTCGAATAGAAAATATATAGAAAAAGATGTTCTAAAGATGGTAGTTAATATATTTAACGAGTAATACAGCAAACTATATTGTAAGAAATTAGATATTTTTTTACATTTGTTATATGTGAATAATTTTATTCACAGTTTACCTAAGAAATACTTTCCGATATTCGACCGTTAACCTGGTTTGTTTAATGTATTTAATTTTTCCATCGTCTATCAAATAACACCAAAGACTAAATGATTTTTTTACACAATATAGAAATAAGACATTGACTTGTTCACATTAAACAATTTACAGAATATTACTTAATTAAAACTGAAAATATAATTCAATATATCGTGGCAATGTCAGTCAATTATTTTTAAGATAATAATTATTCAGTTTTATAAGTCTACTTTAATTAACGCTAGTAAAAAATAGCACAATTCATGTCCCGCCAAATTTGTATAGTATTATTAGCAACATGCTTTTATACTTGCGTAATTGTCAAAGGTAGCTGACATACAGCCAATATTTAAGATACACAAAAAAAACGTTTGTAATTTAAATTGTAATGTAATAAATTGTGTTGGTGTAGTGACAAAATCTCACCTTTTGCAGCTTATACATATTCATATAAAAATATAAATAGGCAACGTGTGTTTTTTTTAGAACACAAGAATTTCATATTTCTCTTTTACTCACTACTCTTCGTCTGGAAACCCTGTGAAGTCAATCAAGTCCAAAAAGGTGACAGGTGAAGCTGTACAATGGATATTAATATTTTTTACCTCTTTGTTGTTAGCATTCTCAGTATTTTGTTATATGATTTGTAAATAAATTATTATTAATATTCTTTTTTGTATATAAAAATGCGAAAAACGAAAACTCAATCATTATTGACAATAAGCAAAATAATTATTCTTCCTAGACTTCCCTACAGCATAAGCCATCTGCATCCAAACTAGCGCTGATCGGCGTTCCATCTAGTGAGGGATCGCATTACGCTAAGATTACCAGGCTCAGGTTGGCAATCCAGACATTTCTTCCCCATCAGTCGTCGATTCTATTGGCTATTTGGCTGACCCTTGCGACTTCAGCTCACGGATTTTTCTCAGCTGTGTCGGTCACCCTCGTTCTACTGCGGATGTTTGTGTTCCGTATTCCACTGTTGTTTAGTTTCGGTCTGCTAGTATTTAATTATATTAATATTTACGACCCTTTTTTTATTACATTGAGAGTACCAAACGAGCACACAGTTCACCTGATGGCATGTGATTGCTGCGGCCCATGACATCTGTAATTCATCCTTGACAAAGAACAATAATGCAGATGCGTTATCATCCTTGAAGCCTGAGATGGAATGCCTCGTCACCAGTAATAAAGGTCTCCGGATCCCTACACACATCAGACGAAACTCAACAGCATTATGATGCTATTTCACGATAATATTCTGTTAGGGCGTGGTCATAGCCCGGTCGAGATGACCCATTCATTCTGCAGGTAGAAACAAACTGGAGTGTAGCTCTACCACTGTCTTTCTAGCATGTATAACTCTTGATATTATGAAAGAGATTTGATTTTGGATTGCTTGTACTAAGAAATAAGAGATGTTGTTTTATTGAAATAATTAATGTGTTGTCTAATACAAAGAAAAACAAAAGACAAAAAATATCTTCGGACAAGTTACAATTATATATTAATAAACCTTAGTCCTGGACTACATATTTGCTTCTAAGATCTCATTCTCGTTTATTTCTGATGGCGTTTTATTAGAAAATTGAGGAATATCTAATTAATAACTTTAAAATGTTAAAGAGTTAAAGAGCTATATAACAGGTCTTAAATATTCACTAGTTATCAATATGCGATAAATTATAACAATATGGACATGTGAATTTTGAAATGGCAATACGATATTTCAAAATATAAAAAACAAGAACGATATCCCATTTTGAGAAAGAATCAATATTAACGAAGAAAAAGAAAACGGTAATTCGGGAAGTACATCGTAAGCGACAAAGAAATACACAATTACCATTTCTGAACGTTACATAATTTATAATTGAGAATTAAATAATCTTTATTTTAATTATTCCTGTCATTCTTTTTATTTAATTCAAAAACTTATCATAACCTAAAAGTTTTATTTAATCACATTTCTTATTATAACGATTTAATCCTTGACAATTTTTTAGCCCTAAATTTACGTAAATATCCAAATGATTTTTTAAATTAAAAAAATCATACCATAGCTTTCGTTTCGTATTTATAATTTCATATCATTTAAGTGATTGTCCTTATTTAACTCTAAGCCAGTTGCATTCTTCACTATTTTTATTATTAATGCAAAGAAAACTATTTCATTTTCTAAAAAATCCATAAAAAATAAACAAATACGATCCTTATTGATTGGACCATTATATTATTAACAATTATAAATTATCTGCATCGATCTTAGATAACAAATGTGAAACTATTCTAGAAAATTCGATTACAATCGATAGAAAAATCATTAATATTCTTGTCATTAAATTAAACTTTAAATCTTCATTACTATTGCTAGCTGTAAGAATCAACGTAACAGGTTCTAAATCGAAATGTTTTCAAACTTCTTCATCTGATATAGCAACTTCTAGATCAATAACTGATTGTTTCTCCTCAGGAGATCGTTCGGATTGATGATTATCATACTTTCCCATATCAGCATCATAAAGTATTTTAGATATCAACAACTCGACTATACTTTTAACCCTATCATTATACTTTCTGTGTTTGGTTGCTACATACTCCGCGAAAATTCCGCTAGGGTCTTGTGTCGTGTTGCCAAGATATTTACGTTTCTTCCTAGCACGTCTTAAATTTGATGTATTGGAAAGAGATAAATTCAATTTCGAGTTGCTTATATTAAAGACATCGTCGGGAATTGATTTGATATTTTTTTCTAAATTATCGTGTTTCTGGAAATCATGAAAGAGAATATATTTATGAAACCGAGTGCATGTATATCGTTTGTAACAAATGGTTATAGAATGAAGTATTATAAAATTTTGTGGGTATTTCGAAAATTTGTAAAAAATATGTATTATAACAAATCATTTGGCGCACCTTTTGATCTAAGAGTGGTAGAGGGCGCCCTTACAACAACTTTGCATGTCTGATATTTTTTTTTATATCATTGAGAGAGACTAGTAACGAGCACACAGTTCTCCTGATAGCAAGCGATTCTTGGGGCCCATTATATGTACATTCATCATTGACAGGGAATCATAACGCAGATGCGTTGTCACCCTTGTGGACTGAGATGGAATGCCTCGTCACTAGTAATAAATGTCTACGGATCCCTGCATACACCAGACGAAACACGAGCATTATGCTGCTATTTTACGCTGGTATTCTGTGAGGGCGTGGTCCTGCCCCGGTCAAGGTGACCCATTCATTCTGCAGATAGAAACAAATTGCAGTGTAGCTCTATCACCTACATCTATGAAAATATATATAAATATATAAAGACCTCGTTCCCTACTCTCGTACTCTTAACAGTGCTAGAGCAACGCCGTTTTTGAGCAACGTTATGATACGATACGAGCATGAACGGATCAGACCGTGGTCTACAATCCAGTGGTGTAACGCTGTACTGTTCTGATGAGCCTAGAGAATCCGAAACAGGGCATTCCATCAAGTCCTCAGAGGTGATGCATGTACGAACAGTAAGACTCATTATTGAGGAAGAACGTACGTGCCTATTGGTCGCAGTTTTCACTCACTGGTGCACATTTATCACCCTTTATATTATCAAAAAGATATGTAAATATTATAAAGCGAAACTTCATGGCATCGCGCACCTACTCTGTGGAATCAGCTGTCGACAGCGGTGTTTCCGAACCGATACCGACTTAAGGGAAGAAACGAGCCTACACCTTTCGTAAAGGCGGGCAACGCATTTGCGACTCCTCTGCTGTGGACGGCGATGATCACTCACCATCGGGTGGGCTGCATGCTCGTTTGTACACCTATTCTATAAATAAATAAATAACGAAAAAAAACTCCACTTGTAAACAGGCCATCTTTGTATGGAATTGGAAGCGTCATAATTAACGGCTTAGGGTACTGCTGTCTACGTAACTCGAGGTCGCAGTTTCCAATCCGGCATTTGCTCATTATCGTGAACTATCTCCTAATTTTAGTAATGGTTATAGTAATAATAGTATTTAAATAAAATTGACGAGCTAGGCTAGTCAAATTCTTGTACTAACCTATCTAAACTCAATGGCACTACGATAAAAGATAGAGTATTTGTTGTATAGGCAGATTGGTTTTCTACTATGCCAACGAGACTTCTACGTCCAACTATATCAAAACTAATTTAGACGTTAGACAGTATTATATTAGAAATAATCGTTGACAGAATTCGGAAGATACCTTTGCCTTAGTAGGGCAAAATAAGTTATTAAAAAAAAATAGGTGTGGTGTACCTGTACAGTGGAAGAAACGGAGTGAGCTCTTTGATGCACCATCATCTCTTCGTTATCAGTTTTTGGCTGCAAAGAGAAAGCGTTGTAATTAGATTGTACAGTACAATAAAGTATATTGGGGCCGTTTATGTTTTTAAGTTATTTTAATACTTTAGATATAATAGTGAAATTTAGTAGTTAGTAGCAGTAATTAGAATAATTTAATAAAATTTCACATAGTGGTAGAATCTGCAGCATCCAGTTTGGATTTTTAAGTATGAAAGATCTTTTTGGCGGTTTGGTTAGTTTTGTTGAAAAATGGAGTATTATGCAGTGTAAATATATTTTTAAGGTAAGTGTAATAATTGTATTATGAAAATTAATTTCACTTAGACGTAATGCTTAATTGTGGTAGAATCATGCAGCATCCCGTATGAATAGGTCAGCTCGATAGGGAACCATCAAAAAGCATCATTCGCTACTGTGTTTCAAATAGATAAGTGGGGAACTGGATACCCAGTTATTGATAGCGAGTCATTCCATCGCATGTGAAAATGTGTCGAAGAAAACGGTAATTCGGGAAGTACATCGTAAGCAACAAAGAAAAACACAATAACCATTTCTGAACGTTACATAATTTATAATTGAGAGTTAAATAATCTTTATTTTAATTATTCCTATTTATTTAATTCAAAAACTTATCATAACCTAAAAGTTTTATTTAATCACATTTCCTATTATAACGATTTAATCCTTGACAATTTTTTAGCCCTAAATTTACGTAAATATCCAATAGATTTTTTAAATTAAAAAAATCATACCATAGCTTTCGTTTCGTATTTGTAATTTCATATCGTTTAAGTGATTGTCCTTATTTAACTCTAAGCCAGTTGCATTCTTCACTATTATTATTATTAATGGATCCTACCGCGGTCGAACTGACCCAATAATTCTGCATTCTCGAAACAAAACTGCAGTATAGCTATACCACTGTCTAAAGTCCTCCCATTTGAAATTTCAATATTTATGCAAATAAAGCATACATTTTACTCTGTTCTCTTGCATGTTCGATGATTTAGATAATTATCAAATTACAGATCGGATAAAGAAATAATTATTATTACCTGTGCCGGTGATAACGTAGGCGGCTCGTCGGGCGGCGCTCTACCAGCCAGCAGGGGGCTGGCCGTAGCACTTGCTACGGGCGTAGCGGCACCGCTACTGCCGTTCGGAGCGGCTTTGCCGGCGCCACATTGCTGCGCTTGAATCGCCTCCTTCACTTCCTGGAACTTCTCTATGAACTGCAAAAGTAAAATAGTAATTATATATAGTAAACAAATAACGTATTATCAGAAATTAAGGAAGTTTCATTGCGTTGACGACAACTTCTGATAACCCGGTTATTTGTAAAATACGGTCGCGAAAAATATTTGTGAATCACAAATTGTACCGTGTCCTAGATACTAAACAGACAGCTAATCCTTCCTACGATCTTATTGAATTACATCGGAATAGGTAAGGGGACGACGAGTTCGCATCCCGAGCGCCCATGTTTACGAAAATGCGCAACTGATGTGGTCTGGGTTTAATCAGAATATACGACTAGGAGTGCATCATTCTCAATATAATTTATGGTATAGTGCCGTAAATATGTATAGTTTGAGCGAGAGCGAGTCTGGAAAAAGAAAGAGAAAGCGAGAGCGCGTGTCTGAGAAAAAGAGAGAGTATGAGGATAAATAAAGAGAGAAAGAGGAAGCAAAAGAGTACGTGTAATTGACATAACGCGTCATAACGCGTCTCTTAATAAGGGCCAAAACCAAACGCAGGTATATATAGTCGATTGCATTGTGATCGTATTTTCAAAATTTTATTTATTTTTAATTGTATTTAAAAAATATATGTACTTAAATCTAGAAACTACATTGTAGCACTATTTTTGTATATTCAGTAATAAACAAACATTAAAACATAATCATTTATTATGTTATATTTACGTGAATACTGAACAACTAATTTAAGGTATTTTATCGCGTCTATTTTAAACTTTTAATCTGAAGTTTCCTGTGGTTTACATAAGTGGTTACGGGGCGGTCTCAGCTACCCGACGACTCACGTCCCGATGTCATAGTTATACCGAACTATCTTCGTCTAATCTACGTCGGGTTAATGAGTTTAAAAAGTTACAAGAAAACATTAAATGGATTCCTTCGTCCAAATCTCACCTTTCCCAACTCCGCCTCGGACGCGAACCCCAGTCCGTACACCGTGTTGGCACGCACATCGCTCCACTGGCCGAACTTCTGCGAGGTCTTCGTGAACGTCATGTTTGCTGTGATCGTGCTGTTTATCACCGCCTGTCGATGATAATCAACAACAACAAATAATAAAAACAACAAATTGAAAAAAAAACCGCCATATCGACTGCCGCGCCGATTGGTTAGAATGCGTCGCGGGTCCTCAACTTTTTGCAACTATATTACAAAATGTATTCGGGCCTGGCTGTGTTGTATATATCTCTCGTGTTCCTGACACTGCATCCGAATAGAGGAAGAAACGATGAGTGCCTCTGTGTTTCCGCATATGCTTACGGCACTACAAAATATACAGTGCAGTTGATGTCATCTCACTATAATCGGAAGATAACACCGTAGTCGACATTTACCAGCAGCACATCATCTATATTTTCGACAATGATCTCGATCACTTTTTTTAACTAAATATAAACAAATGGTAGAGTAGTAACAGTAGTAGAACTACACTGTAGTGTTATTGTTACTATCTGCAGAATGAATGGGTCACCTCGACCGGGGTAGGATCACGCCCTCACAGAATACCAACGTAAAATGGCAGCATTATGCTGCTGTGTATCGTCTGGTGAGTATAAGGATCCGGAGACCTTTATTACTGGTGACGAAGCGTTCCATTTCAGTCCTGAATAGTGACATTGGTGCATTTTGATTCCTTGTCAAAGATGAATGTAGATGTCATGGGCCGCAGGAATCACTTGCCGTCAGGCGAACTGTGAGAGTTTGTTACTCTCAATGTATTATTCAATGTAAAAAAAAATCTTTACATACTATTTCCTTTAATATAAAAAATATCCTCAAAGACATCATATAAATCGTAGACGAAACAACATAAAATCTACAACAATCCATTTCATTCAATCCCGCCCATGACATGCGCAAGTTTACTACTCGAACAATACGAAATTTCAAACATATTCGCGTTTGGTAATCCGATGCAATACAAAGGTTTTCTATATTGCCACTGCGGGTCGTTTCGACACAATCTAATATCGGAGCACGGAGCTCGCCAAGGTGACTCGTGAACAGACAGACGTATGCACTGATCGATATACGTAAACCCATCTAATATCTCTTGTGTTGTACCAAATTTATAGCTTTAGATTTTTCAGGTATAACGATTTTTATGACCGTTTTTTTATAGCTTGACCAGTGTATATATATGGTCAAACTTAAAATCGCCTTTTGAAGATCTTGCAAATAGGTTTAATGTGTGCCTTAGACCTTAAGTTTATTTTGACTACGAATTTCCGCCTGCTTACTGTGTGATCGTTTTAATTTCAGTTTCTTTGAAATAAGTTCCTAGTTGTTATGCATTGTTGGAGAGCTAAGAAAACGGTTATGTTTTTAAAATAATCTGCAAGCCATGTTTCAGAACGTTTCTTTTTTTGTTTTTAAAGCATTTTAAAGGAAAAAAATCTCAAAAAAAAATATTGATATAATATAGTTTTTCGTTTCGCTTTTTTTAAATGTGAACCGATAATTGTTGTTTTAATATTGATATATAACCAGCGTTTAATCGTTTTTATAAATCAGAAGAAAAAATGAGATTTAAATTGATACTTTTTTTTTAATAAATTTTTGACGTTGCATTTTTGACTTATTTTGAAAAAGCTAAAAAACATGATAACTCAAAAACGCTTCACTTTTGCATAGTGCATATGGGGGTTAAAATTATCGCAAATAGTCTAAAAAATAAAAAATATATAATAGATTTTTTTGTGACTCCTGCAGACCACGCATGACAACTACATTCATCCATTACAAGGAATCATAATGCAAACGCGTTGTCACCCTTGAGGACTGAGATGGAACGCCTCGTTACCGATAATAAATGTCACCAGATCCCTACACACACCAGACGTAACACAGCAGCATTATGCTGCTATTGTAACGGCGTGGTCCTTACCCGGTCGAGCTGACCCATTAATTCTACAGCTAGAAACTAACTGCACCGCAGCTCTACCACTGTTAAAACATGTTGTTACCACTGGGAAACGACGATGGTAAGTGATTACCGCCGCCCATGAACATCCGCAACACCAGTGGAGATGCAGATGCGTTGACGGCTTTTAAGAAAGGTGCAGGCTCTTCTCCTGAAGGTCCCTAAGTCGTATCGGTTCTGAAACACCGTTGGCGACAGCTGATTCCACAGACAAGTTATGCGTTGCACGAAGTTTCGCGTAAAGCGTAGAGTAGTTGATTGCCAACGATCGAAATTTTATTATATATATTTTTGCTCTAATGGAATTTTAAATAAGAATGTTATATTAACATTTAACATTACTGACATTTCCACTCCAGGGCTCGGTGCTAGATGATTCCAGAAAATTGTCGGAATGGCGGAATCGAAATTTCGACTTTAAATTTCACAGGCGTATTCAAGCGTCATATGAACATTTAGTAAAGTATATTTTACATTGAATAAAACTAATTTATCGTCGTTTCTGGATTCTGTTGATGTTGGTGCTGTTAGCCTATTGGGCTCTTACAGCTTCGTCTGTTGCGGGGCTCAGGGATTAGGGGTCCGTGAGTTATTTATTTGTAGTTCTGTTACTTACTATGAAGTGCTCGCTGTCCGAGTATCTGTTTGCGTAGCTCTCTCTATTTACCACCGAAATAAACTATCTGATGATTCTCCAAAGTGGTGAAGGTTGGTGACATCTATTTACCGTCCGAGGTTAGGTTAGGTTAGTTATACGATCCTGGCCTCTGACGGTCGTGGCTTGCTGTTAATATTGTCGGGAGCTGGGGCGGTTCTCACCGCCTAGACAGACACGCGGATGCGGATGGTGGATGGTGGTTCGTGGTGTTCGGCCTGAACGCGGCCTTATTCCTACCCGAACACATCAGAGTGGAAATTACATTTGTGGTTGCAGGTGACCCCTAGGTAATTGACCGTTTTCATCCATGGAATGGGACGGCCGAAAATGGTCATTTATCCTTGCTGCCTACGGATAGGTACTGATGTCGAGCGATGAACTTGCGGTGTGCCTCTCTAAAGTAGATGGCGGCACTCTTATCGGGATTAATGTCTATTGTTTCCACTTCCGGAACCACGGAAAGGGCGGTGTCGTCCGCAAAAAGAGCAAGACTGACCTGCGGATCTTTGGGGATGTCGGTTGTGTAAAGTGAGAAGAACAAAGGTGAGAGGCAGGAGCCCTGAGGGACCCCCGCTATGAGCGGACAGCTTGAGAGCGTGCCGTCCATACGATAACGGAAAGTACGATTCGACAAGAAGGCTCGCATGATTTGAACGGGCCTATCCGGTATGTTTACCGTGTACCGTTTATGGATTAAACCGTTGTGCCAGATTTTGTCAAATGCCTTTGCGACATCGAAGAATAGTGCACAGGTACTGGTGCACTATTCTTGGTGCGTCTAACGTGTTCCGCTGAACGGAACGGAGACGCAAGAGTGCGTATTCCTAAATCCGAACTGTTCGTCGGGAAATAATCTATTGTCTAGGACGTGGTCTTTGAGACGCCTAAGGATAATTCTCTTCGGAATCTGCAAGCCAGGAGCCTCACACTTCTAGCTTGTATAACATAGTAATTTTTTTTACCATAACAATTAACCTAACATAGCAAATTATCAAAAAATATCATAACGAATTTAAATTATTCCTGGAATAAACAAAGGCTTAATGATCAATAATTCTAAATCACCTTCGTCCCCTCAACGCTGATGATGCGGTAGAGGTTCCTCGAAGAATCATAGAAGAAGGACACGGAGACGGCAGCGGAACTGGCCGACATCCAGGACCTCTTCGTCTTCGGGTCTATGTGGAATACGTGCGCCTTACACGTGAAGATTGGCTGTTCTCTGGAAACAACCAATTATTATTTGTTAAGATTTTGTAAAATGAAAAATAAATATAGATCCCACAGCTGGGCATAGTCCCACTAGAGAGGCAAGGGAACATATAGATTCCACAACTGGGCCATAGTCCTTCTAGAGAGGCATCAGTCACATTCACATGTCTTCGACATGTTTTTTCTATTAATTTCTTAAACATTCCTCATTCCATCCAGCACTTTGTAAATAAGCACTCAAAAATGCAATCAACAATTTCATTGATACCGTCGCTAGGGATCGAACTCGGTTTGCTCGCGTACCGTGAACCAAAAACAAGCATTCGAACGCTGAACTAACACACGGCTCATAAGTATAGTAGCATCCTATAAATACATCCCAGTCATAAATGAGTCCTTTATTACTGGTGACGTGGTATTCCATCTCAGTTCTCAAGGGCGACAATTCGTATCTTTTTTTATTATTTTATTAAGAGCAACAAACGTGCACATATGCATTGTCCACCTAGTTTAATATAATACGTAAAACAGCACAAAAATCGGTGAAAAAGTCAAATGGCAGTTGGCATGTGACGTACCTACAAAACACACAGCCTAACTCGGTTACGAAAACGTTTACAATACACGAAGTTTAATTCCTCGACCGGGAAAACAGGACTCGCAACGCAGACAGACAGGTGATCTGTACTTTACTTATTACGTATTACGCCACTATTTTCTAGCAGCGGATGTATCACGTCATATCTAAATGTAGATAATACATCAATGTCGTCGACGTCCGGCGGCGTTTTCATAACAAGTGGACCTCTTAATTATCTCTTATATTATATCATCAAATATCGATCCACGATGCTGACCAATGAAATTGTGAATCGATATTTTACCACGTGACCGGAGATAAGGAAAGGTCTAAGAAATAATAAAATAAAATCTCGTGTAGTCCGTCGATCAACACTGAAGTCTAGTGGACTATCCCCAAACATTCTCTCTAGAAAGTACTATGCCCTGCATTGGGATTAAATATATATACTGTTTTTACCTAAGCGTTAACAAATATTTCAATTTTACCATCTAATTGTTATTAACTGTAAAACTGTATTTAGGACGCGAACTTCCTTCACGTTTCAACATACACGTGTAAAATGTAAAACAGTGTTGGGTCGATTTAGTACATTGGTTATTTAGTAATAGTCTAATGGATCTAAGTTTACCCGACTTGGTGTGAATGTCAGAAGTTTCACATATTGTCTTTATTATATTATATTTGTCAAAGGAGCACAAACACCTGACGGTAAGTGATTATTTATATCGAACCACCAACATAATTACATTTATTTAGAACTATAAATATGAGCAGTAAATATAACTTGAAACTCCATCACTTTAAAATAATATTTACATTGTGTGTGTGTGTGTGTTTGTGTAATTTCAATATAGGGAAATAATAAGCCTTAGTTACTGGGCTCGTTTTTGTTCTCCCCTTTCCTCTTTTCGTCTTCTTCTCGCTCTGTTTACTAAATATCCAGAGAAGTTTCATTGTTTAGAAATGGACCTTTAAAACCCTGGTAAACCTTTAAAATTGAGCAAACTTCAAGATTTTTTTTTAATTTTATTCAGGGTGACGTGAACACACAGTTTACAGTGTAAGTGATTCCGACCAATGACAAGTGACAACAAGAAAACAATGCAGATACATTGTCACCCCTCAGGACGTATCCTAATAGTGATATGGTCACCGAACAAAACGCAGTAACGCTTATACCGAAAAATATGTTTTTTTTATAATATTTAGGTGAAAAATGAGCACACAGTTCACCTGACGACATGTGATGAATGCGGCCCGTGACATCTACATTCACGCTGAAAATGTAGGTTTTTAAATGTAAGTTAAATATCGCCGTATTTGGTGCAATTAAAAAAAAAATCTGAGGCATAAATAATTTACTTCTTTTTAAAAACAATGCAGGTTTGCATTGTATAATAATTAAGCCGTAATGTAAAACTCGTAGCACGTGAACCGAGTAGTTTCCTACGTCTACACGCGGCGCATAAAACAACGATAAAATCAGCTTTACGAAACTAAAGATAAAATGGCCAGTTAACATTGCAATTTTTTTTTTCACAGTTAAATAGTAAATATCAGTTGTAAGTAGTACTTACCGGTTTGCAGACTAAAATAGACAGAGGATACTTTTATGACGATAGAGCCAAGCAACGTGAAGGACCACGACCTCAAAGAATATTATCGTAAAATAGAGACTAGCTCGAGACTGTTGTCATGTAAGTTTTTAACAGGGATAGAGCCACGTTGCAATTTGTTCCTAGCTGCACCGTTAATTAGTGGATCAGGATTATGAATATCAGGGCGAAATGACAGCTTACGGGTACCAATTACTGGTAACGAAGACAATTCATCTGTCTTCAGGGTTGACAGGTGCATCTTGAATCATTGTTTCTTTTTATGTTACTGGCTGTTAAGATGTATCATAAAAAGATATATGTTCTTTTATTAAAAGTTGATGCAGCTATCTCGCCCTCTTTCCCGAACCTTCGGATCCACTCGGATAACCTCAACATCAGTCGGAGTACCGCAGTATAGACATACAAAGCGCAAATCTCATTACGTAGTTTTGTTTGGATATCCAATGTATTATATTATTATTTTAACTATTTATGAATGGGTCGGCTAGATCGGCGTCACGCTCTAACAGACTACCGACGTCAAATAGCAGTACAACGCTGCTATCTTAAGTTGTAGGGAACCCGGCATCACAAGTCTCAACAGTACAAGGTCAACAAACCGATATCACTTTATGTACCAATATACCATTATTGTATCTACATGGGAGAGTTTTGTTGGTTCGCAGGAGATTTAAAAAACACGGCAGTTTGTTTCTAGCTGCAGAATGAATGCTCGACCGGGATAGGACCACGCCTTCACAGAATTCCAGCGTGAAATAGCAGCATAATATTGCTGATGCGTCTGAAGTGCTGATAACAAATAATGGAGACTCAATAGTTTAAACGTTTAGGATACGTCATCTGCATAACTTCGATTCGTAGATTCGAATCCGCAATGGTGTAGAGCTACACTGCCATTTGTTACTAGCAACTGCAAAATTAATGGGTCAGTTCAACTTGGTTAGGACCACGCCCTCACAGAATACCAGCGTGAAATAGCAGCATAATACTGCTGTTTCATCTGGTGAGGGATCTGGAGGCCTTTATCACTGGTGACGAGGCATTTCATCTCAGGCCTCAAGGGTAAAAACGCATCTGCATTATGAATCCTTGTCAAGGATGAATGTAGATGTCATGGGCCGCAGGAATCACTTGCCATCAGGTGAACTGCGTGCTCGTTTGTTACTCTCAATGTAATAAAAAAGTATATTCACTTGAAAGACGAATACGGTTTTCAGACTTTTTCAATTAGCTTATGTATGGTTTATTACCTTCATAGATCACCTAGCAAATTATCTCATCACGCCTTGGGTTGACCGGTAGAGAATGAGAATTATTTTTTTATAAAGGTAAATACAATAAAGTATAAATTAATAAATAAAAAAAGAAGAAATCATCGAGCGACAGTTCGTCACTCCGTTTCACGTTTTTCACAGATAAACCACATTTTTGTTGAGTGGCACACCCATTATCAATATCATAACTGTATCATTTCAATGATGCTGCATCGATTTATCTCATCCCAAACAACATGTAGTGTACCAACATAATCAACCATAACACGAGCACCGTAAAGTCGAAAGTCAAACGTCGACTTTAACCCTCACAGACTGGAGTAGAGCACTTGTGACGTTATCAAAAGACTTGAAAACTATGCGTTAAATTTTATGAAGAAACTGCATTATGCAACAATATTAAATAGAGTCCATTTTCAACTGACTGCGGAAAAGTTTCATGTCTTTTATATTCCAGTCTGAAAAAATGTATGTCGGTATTTCTATACGTTTATATGACATTAAATTAAAAAGTTAACAGATATATTAAGCCAAGATAGGCTCATACAAAACTATAGTCACTAAATATCCGCTCTTGGTCTATATTGAATTTATGAAGAACTCGTCTCAAGCGACGGCCTCTCGCGATGAATTTCATGCTAAAGTGTCAATCAATCCCCCGAGTAGCACCACTAAATCCATTCATTGCAACTTTAAGTGCTGATAACAAATAATGGAGAGTCAATAGTTTAAACGTTTAGGATACGTCATCTGCGTAACTTCGGTTCGTAGATTCGAATCCGCAATGGTGTAGAGCTACACTGACATTCGTTTCTAGCAACTGCAAAATTAATGGGTCAGTTCAACTTGATTAGGACCACGCCCTCACAGAATACCAGCGTGAAATAGCAGCATAATGCTGCTGTGTTATGTCTGGTGAGTGTAGGGATCTTCCAGAGATCTGGCATCTCAGTCCTCAAGGGTGACAACGCATCTGCATTATGATTCTTCGTCAAGGATGAATGTAGATGCCATGGGCCGCAAGTTTTATGTACCACCAGATGAACTTTGATTTGTCTATCAGTCACAAATGTATGTATATATATTTTCAAACACTAATATACACAAAACTATATAGTTTTGTTGGCTTATTTTAAATTATTTCTTTGTAAACCAGATTCTGTTGATGTTGTTGCCTAACCCGGTCGAGGTGACCCATTCATTCTGCACTCAAACTGCAGTGTTAAAACCTTCAACAGTCCTCGACATGGATTCAAAATGCACATTTTCACCCAAGTCAAGTAGATCACTCACCAGATGAACACACCGCAGTGTAATGCCGCTATTTAACGCTGATAATCTGTGAGGACGTGGTCTTACCCCGGTCGAGGTGACCCATTCATTCTGCACTCAAATGGCAGTGTTAAAACATTCTAGTCCTCAGCATTGATTCAAAATGCACATTGTCACCTAAGTCTAGTTGATAACTGATTGTTAATCTGGAAATTCTCGTCATCGCCAGTGTAACTTTACTTGCAGTAATCGCTATATGAAACACTTTATTTCATCCTGGTGTATCGTGAAGACGTGCTCCTACTCCGGTCGAGTCGATCCATGAACCATGCCAAAACTTTTGCATTAGCCAAAATAATCTTCAGTCGAACGGTTTCCATCCTAACGTCACGTTATGTTAATAAACAACATCTATGCTCTATTCATCAACAAAGTAATTAAGTTTATATTTAACTGTGAACACATTGTAATTTTTACAGCATATTATAAACAGTTTTCTAAAACATTTAAACGGGTGTGCATACCCATAACCGTGAAATTTTTGTTTTATAAAAATTCAGATTGCGTCTGGAAGTAAAAACTTAAAAAATAAAAAAGGAAAGAATTGAAAGGAAGATTTTTTTTTATTACTTTGAGAGTAACAAAACTCACACACAGTTCACCTGATGGCAAGTGATTCCTGCAGCCCATGACATCTACATTCATCCTCGACAAGGAATCATAATGCAGATGCGTTGTCACCCTTCAGGACTGAGATGGAATGCCTAGTAATAATGTCTCCGCATCGCTACACTTAGCAGACGAAACACAGCAGCATTATGCTGCTATTTCATGCTGGTATTCTGTGAAGGCGTGGTCCTACCCCGGTCGAGCTGACCCACTCAATCCACAGTTGGAAACAGAATGATGTGAAAGAAGAATTGAAAGTTTCCATTACATCCAAACATACAGAACAAGATAAGGAAAACGTGTTAATAAATATGTATATTTTAAAAATTCTGCGCCCACACGCTTGAATGGCAACGTTTGAAGCGTCAAAAGCCTAATGGTTTAGGGTACGGTCTGCGAAACTAAAAGTGGGACGGGTTCCGTAGGTATCGGCCGTTAGACTATTTTTGCTGTATTGTTATCCGTAATATTAAAAGCATGGCTAAAATATAGCATTATTATTTTAAAAAAAGCAAAACCACGTTTTTTTTAAACTATAATAGCAATGGTATTTGCACTAACATTTCTGTTGGCCACTCCAACTAAGCCAATATGCTTGTGCTAGAATATCGTTTACAAAATAAATCAAATCCGAACATGCGACCTTGAGGCTCGCGGCCGGTACCATAAACCAGTCTTTTCAAAGAAGGATTGTAGCAAGAGATTAAAAAACTAAAAAAAATAATTGCATCTCTCATCTGTCATTCAAACATTGTAACTGCTCAAAATTTCACATCATTCAGACGTATGGGAATGAAAATGTAATTATAAGATTCCAGTACATTCATATGTATGTACATGCAGGTCAAGTTATTAAAGGACTCTTTCCTACATAGATTCCAGTAGCCCAGTCTAATTTCCTGGTCTAGTCTAATTTAAAACTTTTATTATATCCTGGTATTTACAACTAACCCGGTCAGACAATGGATAGACAGTTCAGTTTAATTCATATTCAAGCCAAGTACATTATTCGACTTTGTGGACGAATTTATTTTTTATATAGAAAGCCAAACGAGCAAGTAGTAAGTCCATAGACATCCACAACACTAGAGGATACTGTTGTCAGCCTTTAAGATAGGTGTAGCCTCTTTTCTTGAAGGTCTCCAAGTCAGTATTGGTTAGGATACCGCTGGCGACAACTGATTCCACAGATTAGTTTCATTTTTTTTTTAATATCAGGGGTGACACACACAGTTCACCTGATAATGATGACTGTAGTCCATATATCCCCTGAGCACTGAGTTCGAATGTCTTATTGCCAGTAATCGTTTTTCTCACCATACATAACACAGCAGGTGCTTTTGTGGGTATGGTCTTACTCCGGTCTAGCAGAACTTTACAGCGCTGCAAAGAAACTAGCTACGGCATCACTGTACCAATTTAGGCTTCAGTAATCCTCATGGCTTAGTTGTGGTTTTTCAGAGCCTATGATAACCTGTCCTATTCCATGCCAGGTATTAATATAAAAGTATGACCGTAGGCAGTACATCCATTTCGACATATGTTCAACATATGCATGCATTGTCACTGTCATGGATAATCATCTAGATGTTACAATAGGTGTTAAAATTTTGTATTAAATTAAGGGTCAATTGACATAAAGGTACATAGTTCAGTACTTAAGTGCATTTTCACCCCCTAGGATTAAGATGGTGAGTCAAATCACCAGTAAAAAAGTTGCTAGGTTCATTCATACAGCAGATGGAACATAGCAGTTCTAAGCGATTTTATGCTGACCTTCTGTACATGTGTAACACTTGCTTGGATAAGCCGACCTTATTTTAGTAATGCCATCTACACTGGGTCATTAATAACAATGATATTAATTTGGCTAATCCATTAGAAGCACCTGATTGAGCCAAGATTCGAGTCAGTTGCTTTCAAGCACAGGGTAACCAGTTCAAGGTATTAATTTTGTGTAACTAACCGGTTACATGCAACGGAAGCTCTCAGAAGGAATAATTAATAACATTTTTCATTGATGCTCCACACCTTTTGGCTGTAGGGTAATGTTATATAGCCTATAGCCTTCCCTGAATAATGGATCATCTAACACAAAAAGAATTTTCAATTCAAACAAGTAGTTCCTGAGATTAGCACATTCAACCAAACAAACTCTTCAGCTTTATAATATCAGTATAGATATATTACAATGTGTGTATATATCTTTTACAAGGTCATATACATTTAATCATCAATTGAGTAAATATTGTATTTCATTCACTCATTTATGGTAGATGTACTAAATATATAGGACATAGTACTAAGTTGTTCACCACATCAGTTCCTCAGTATACACTAATCTTTATTTATTATAAAAAAAAACGTGTTTACATATAAAATATATAATTGTGTACTAGTTGGTTAATTTAAAAAAATAATCCAATATGATTCTAACATTTTTGCAAGCATAAAACCACTATCATATAGGATTTCCAAGACATTTCAATGGTCAAGAAATTGGTTGCCAAACCTATTAAATCCTTAATTGAAGAAAAACTGAGGACATTTATAGAATACTAGTATAGAGTTAAACCAAAATGCTGCCATATTTCTCAGATTACCAAACAGACTTAGAAACCGAATTGCTCATAATATCATCTTAGCCTATGGGGATGACAAATGATATCTTATTCCTTCATTTAGATTTAATGTAGGTGTTTAATGTAATGAACATGATTATAACATATATAATATTGAGTGAACTAGTTCCTCATTTCCCAAGCATCCATAAAAAGAGATGAGGGCATCAATAAATTAGGATTGTTTTATAGTTTTCAGGAAACTGTTGATGTATAGACAGCCCTAAGTCATCAGGGTTGTTGATGAAGCTCATTGTAATAAAAAAACAAGAAATAAAGATTTATATTACAGTATTCTAGTAGGTGTATTAGATTAGTCAGAGGTCAATGAGAACAAGTTTGGTTGTGATTTTGCTTTATGTGGAGGGCTAATTTTTAATGGTGGAATAATAATTGGCTGATTCAATGATGGTTTTGGTTACCATTATTATCCATCCAAAATTAAAAAGAAAGTAGTATTTTGTTAATTTACTATGGATTGACATACTTGTGCTAAGTAAGTTGTATTTTAAGGCAGAGTTATAAATAGATATGACTGTTGGTCATTCTACTGCTTTTTTATTAACAGTGAAATGAAGTAAGAATTACTGATAAATAATTAGACATTAAAATTATTTTATATTTTATATGTACTTTATAAGCAATATTTAAAAAATCATGACTAATGAGCAAACATTTATATAAGTGAATAACGACTATATTCCTCTTTAATTAAGGTAAACTGAGCACCATATACATGGAAGCTAAAGTTTATTCAAGTATGGATAAATACTTGATATTATAAATAGAAGGTTTCTACCCGACAGCCCTGAACGACCTTAACGATGAGGTAAAAGCGTTCAATCGAACACAATCAATCTGCAATCCACACAAGCGTAAATTACTCCCGCATTTACGCTATCGTGCGGAGATTGAACAATATGTAAATACAATTTGAAGCATATTTTTACCGCCAAAAGGCTAATGAAAGTGAAAACACAAAATAGTTTATTAGAAAGCTCAAAAATACTGCTTCGCATTGGTAAAGTGTATCCCCTCCCTAAAAATATCCCAGTGCAGAGAAAACGATTTTTTATAGCTTCCCTCGAAATATTTAGGTAGGTGCCCATTATATAGGAAAAATACAGAATAATGAATAAAACTCACCCCATTGTTTCTTTTCCTGCTGTCATTTAAACTCGGTAATTTAGAAAATATTCTACTTCATAATTCCAAAATTTTTCCCACACAACTGTCATGCGGCGGTTTCGCCATAAACTAAAGAAACGAAAAGAGTTGCCATTTACTTACAGAAAAAAATATTTGTTGCAAAATTATTTAAAATGATTATAGTAACTATAAAAGAATACAAAATATAATAAATAAATTAAAATTTTAAAATTACCGCCGTTTATTCAAACTCAAGCAGGAATTTAATAGCATAAACATAATAAAATGCATCATAACTTTGTCTGTTATGGTTATGGTTGTCCTCTATCGGAAAATAGTCACAACTTTAGGCCTAAATAAATTTGCTGCCATCTATTGAGCAATAGTTAACAAAAATGAACACTTAATATTTTAAAGTATTGTAATTCAACACTAGATGGTGTGAACACATTCATACTGTTTCAGTTTTCAGCTTTAAAACATGATTCGATCAGTCCATCCTATTATGCCTAATCCAAATCATTCACATATATTACATATGTAAAGAAAAATTGTCATGATTTGCACATTAAGAAATTATTATCGTTTTGTGTAGATTTAAAATAACTAAAAAAACATGTACATATTTTCTGAATTTAATTTATTCAGCAAACTAAGTCAAACAATATAATTTGTCCAAAAATATGCCCACAGTTTTTTTCCAACTTTCAGTATGAGTACACAAATCAATAAAAGAAAAATAAACTTTTCAGTTCACATCTTTTCTAAATATATAGAATTAGTAAAACATATTTGCAGGATTCATAAGTTAAATAGCTACATGCGATATAGGGTAAGAATCTTATGGGGATGTATTACTGAAATTAAGATGTGGCCAACCGGCACACAATTCATTTGATGGTAAATGCTTCCTGCGGTATCATGGATACCAACATTCACCTTCTGTGAGGAATCATGATGCAGATGCGCTGTCATCCCTGAGGACTAAGATCTAAGTCACTGTTGCTAGACTTAAATCTAAGGTTAACACAATTAGTCTATAGCGAAACATAAAAACTTCATCAATTCAATCAAGATGTGGAATATTAATCTTGTGGTACACGATCCGTAACCATCTTGATCTATCGACTTTTTGCAATCTAGTATAGATCCTCACTTCATCTACAACCCTTATAAACAGTATAAACAGTGTTGCACTAATTTGGACACATTTTGAAGTTTAACCACGACCCTTCCTAGCCTTTTAAAATATAAATTTAGACAGAAATATTTTTAGTATTCAATAATTGCCGATAGATGTCACTAATATAAATCAGCATTATAAATCATCATACATAAAACTTGTTTCCTCTTAATAGAATACATTTTGTTTAATTAGTAAATAAAATAAATCAATTTTATATATAAGCAAACGAATTTTAAATTCACGTAGAATATGCTGATTTATTATTTCGTATTACACGAATCCCCTAAACTGGAGCACATTGACAACTGGACATTCTTATAGAGTAAGTTCTCCAGTGAAAGTACCCAGGTTACGTAAGAAAATCGGATGCCGTTCGTGAATGTACGCTCTGTTAAGGCTCGGTGAACACCATCTGATAGAGCAGAATGTGGTCAAGCTATTTGTATAATATATTTCGTTTTTTTTTTCTTTTTCGGACTGATGGCCGCTGTTTGCCCGAGGGCTTTTGCAGTTTCACCGGGTTGAGAGGTGACCGAGCGCTTATGGCGCTCAGTAGAGACCTCTTACTTACAGTAGAATATGGCGGGTTTAAAATAAATTTGGATACTGGCAAGTTTTTATTATTAAAATACAACTTTTGGTGTGGAACTCTAATTTTTTTAAGTTTTGTTTTGAGATGATTTTTTATAAGTCGCGTATATTCGGTAGTTTTATTACTAAAACAAACGAACTACGTTGACGTAACAAATTCTGTTTTATTTCACACTAGTTTTAAAAAATTAGAAGAAAGAATAGACAATTAATATTTATTTATTTATATACATAATTTTGTTTATGTTATTGACTCTTAGTTTCCTAAGATAATAAAGATGAAATGAGAAAGTGATAAGTTATAATAGTAAAAGATTATGAAAATCGTTCAAGAAGGTGTAACAGTACACCCGAATCACGGCTCAATAACTTTATTTCAAGTACTGGTAACGAAGCGTTCGGTAATGTGTGAACACTGAAGTGTAATACCGACACTCCACAAGTATTTGGAGTGTCGGTATCATGCTTCACTGTTCCATCTACTCCGCAAAATTGCGAATTGTGGTCCAAGCTTTTATGGGCTGCTGGCCGAGATAACGGACTCTTTGCCGATATGGAAATGGGGACCGTGTAGAAGATGCCTTATGTCCAATGAAAAATATTTGTGTTTCATTTCTATCGCGACATGTTAATGTTTGTTAAAAAAATAGCCCTTTTCGTCGATGTCACCTCTACGTGTCTGGATTCAAACTAAACGCTATTTGTAAACGCCTCCAATCTGCAACCAACACCTTAGGGAAATGTTTTCGCAAAGGGAGGAGCGAGGTTAACCCCATCAAAAGTGCAGCCATGTATTTATCTCGGCGCCACGAAACGCCACATAATTTTTGCGCAATGAAAATCTACACACAGAGATCAAGCTGCCGACCATAGCTCAGTACATGAAGCAGGCTTCCCGCTGATATTTCGATCCTTTGATTGCAATCGCTGTCACTTACAATTACACAAATTCACCCGCTCCCCAAGGAGGGCGAGGTACGCCCTCAACGATCCCGACGACGCGACCGCCAGGGTCCATACTACACACGTATATTGCACCTTCATATCGCCGCCGCCTACGGTGAGGGCGTCGCAAACAAGGTTATTCATGATACCGCCATGTCACAGGCCGCTTCTCTAAAGTCAATACATATAAAAGCGTCGCTGGAGTTTCTTGTGCCACTTCTTCTCCAGCGCCCACGCATTCCGAAGTGGTGGTACAGATAGCCAATAATAATAATAGTGATATTAATGTAGATAATTCTAAGTCAGAAGCACCTGACCGAGCCGAGGTTCAGCCCTCTCGGTCACTGATCAACTCTTTCATTTTCCTTATACAAAAGGTAGGGTACCGGACCCCATAAACAATATGAATTTATTTCGTTCCTCAACTACAACAAACATAATAGTGGTAGTTATGTTATGTTATTGGTACAATGCAGTTTGTTTCTTGATGCAGAATGAATAGGTCAGCTCGACTGGGATAGACCACGCTGTCATGGAATACGTGATTGTCACTTTTTTTTTAATAATACATGCCAATGCTTGTCCACAATTGTTAATTGGTGATGGAGACGTCGATGATAGAACGCGCTAGCTCATCACCTATTCACTCTTCTCTTGAAGAACTCAGCACACTTTCAAGACAGCTTCTAGTGTCGTGGGTTATAGAAATCATCTCATGAAACGTGTTCTAGTTGGTCAATACCTTAATATCACGAAAGAAAAAGCACAAGAGACACACAGCTTTGTTAAGCGATCTAACTCTGGTATTCTGAAGAGAATAGAACGAAAAGTTACTTATAGTGTAAGGTGAAAAGGAAAAGTCTTTACTTAACTGGAGTCTGTTGGTCCAAGACTTCTGATACGCTATATTTATATTTCATTATAATGCTATTGTACGACCGATTGGACTCATAATCAGATACCGAACAGAAGTATGCCACACAGCTCAGAGGTTCCCAGAGTTTTTTTCCTCATAGACCACTTACAAAATTTAGCTGGTTCCGGTGGACCCTCTGCAACTACATTTCTACTATATTCCCAAAACTCGACAAAAAATGTGGAATATGTAAGTTTTACAAGCAACAGTCGCTGAGATTCTTAAAATATTATCTGCCTACATTGATAGGTAAAGTCAAGTCAACATTTTAGTTCTTCACTATGGAGAGCAAATAAATCTTCGAATTGTGAACACCTCATTTTTTTTGTCACGCCAACGTGAACCCCGTCGAGTCTCCCGTGGATCACTGGGGGTCAACGTGGACCACTTAGGTAACTAAGGCTCTAGCTTGATTCTAACTCCGCCATGAATGGGTCGGGTTAGACTACGTCTTTCAAGAATAAGGTTAGGTAACCATAAGGTTTCTGTAACTGTTACAGGTAACGAAGCATTCTGTTTTTTTTTTCACTGAATAGGTGGCAAATGGTAAGTGATCACCGCCTTCCATGGACATCCTACAACACTAGAGGTGTCGCAGATGCGCTGCCGGCTTTTGAGAGAGGTGTGGGCCAGGGTCGGCAACCTTTTGAGTAGGAAGAGTCAAAAATTACAATTTACAAAAGTGCTAAACATTTGCAAATAACAAAGTTTTATAAGGGCCACAAAAAAAAACTCTTGCCAACAATAAATAATACTTGCATAAAAAAAACTTATCCATTTATTCATAAGAAAAATATCTATTATATAACTAGTATTTTTGTCAACAAATTAGATTCAGTGGGAGCGATGGCTTCGCGTGGTTATTCACGATTTGAAAACTTTTTTTTTTTCTAAAATAAACAATATTTGCGTATGGAACTAAAGAGCCACATGTCGTTTCAACCCAGAGCCCAGGATGCCGACTTCTGGTGTAGGCTCATTTCTTGAAGGTCCCCAAGTCGTATCGGTTCGACAACACCGCTTCCGACAGCTGATTGCACAGAGTAGTCGTGCGCGGCAGGAAATTTCACGTGAAGCATACAGTGGACAACCATCGAGATGATGAGGTGACGTAATTTTGAATTCTGTCGCGATGTTTAAACTCAACTCCTGAAAATCTATTTATTTAATAATAATAATAATTAAATAATAATATTAATTTATTCCGTTTTGGCACACATAAATAGCAAAATAAATAAAGCCGTCAGATTTGCGGCGATCATGCGCAAACGATGCGCTTCTATCATGCATCGCACGCGTGACAGCCCCAACAGCATCCTGCGCGCGTTGGCGGATCGGTGGGACTCTCCGATGCTGGCCCGATGCATGATATACGACTGCATGCAGTCGTACAGTAAGTTTCCACCATCATCTGTGAGTCCTACCGGACTTGCCATATTATATTTAACTAATATTAATATTACTAACACTATCTTGTAAGCTTGCTTCTGTACTAACTAATATGGATGTAATCCTAGGATGAGTCTGAAATAAATGATATTATTATTATTATTATAAAAACGATTAAGAAAACAAGTAAAATACTTTTACCTAATCAAAAGATGATAAAAATGGAAGACAAATGAAACCTGCTGTGTGTCAAATAAAGAAAAGGATCAAGACTGTCAGATGTCTGATCAGGTACTGTTCTCACTTAGGGTCACAATCCTGATCTTCCGTGAAGCCTACACAATAGAAGTGGCCCTCCTCATTTTATATTCTATATATATGAATAAATAAAAACATAAAAAAAGATATAATATAGATATAAAAAAAGTAACAAAAACAATTTATAATAAAAAAATCATACAGAAAAATACCTCTTTATATATATACTTTGTTGGGTATGGATGTAGATGTTATGGGCCGCAATCATCACTTACTATCTGGCGAAATGTGTGCTCGTATGTCACCGTTTATGTTATATAAAAAAAACTAAAAGATATCTCCTTCGCCGCCAGTAGGCCAACATAAACGAAGACCTCATTTCGAAATCTATCGAGCGGACCAAACGAGTAGACCCTCTTCTTACTTAATAACCAGGAAATAAGTTTAAACTTAATAAGTAACAACACGAACTAATTACTTTTATTGTATGTCCGTCTGTTTGTGTTACGTAGCGTTCTTATATCACAGTCCAACGTACTTTCGATTTGTATCGAATGATTTGTTTATCTTTTTTTTTTGTGGTAATAAAATTATATTTAGCTTATATAGTGTGATTGAATACTAAACATGGATATCAGCAAAATAACTAAGATACTATTTTTTTTTTATTACACCGAGAATAACAAACGAGCAAACGAGTTCACCTGATGCCAAGTGATTCCTATGGCCCATGACATATACGAGTACATTCATCCTTGACAAGGAATCATAAAGCAGATGCGTTGTCACCCTTGAGGACTGAGATGTAATGCCTCGACACCAATAATATAAGGGTCTCCGGATCCCTACACTCACCAGACGAAACAAACCGATATTCTGTGAGGGCATGGTCCTACCCCGGTCGAGCTGACCCGTTCATTCTGCAGCTAGGAACAGACTGCACCATACCTCTACCACTGTATGCAAGTAACTCGAAGGATGATTAATCTGAAATGGCATTGAACGGGCATTTTTTAATTTTTTAGAATTTTTTAGTTTTATTCTTTAACTTTACTTTAATTGTATTGTGTTACCATTAATTTTAATTGCATTGTGTTACCGTTAACTTTAATTGCATTGTGTTACCATTAACTTTAATTGTATTGTGTTACCATTAACTTTAATTGCATTGTGTTACCATTAACTTTAATTGCATTGTGTTACCATTAACTTTGATTGTATTGTGTTACCATTAACTTTAATTGCATTGTGTTACCATTAACTTTAATTGCATTGTGTTACCATTAACTTTAATTGCATTGTGTTACCATTAACTTTAATTGCATTGTGTTACCATTAACTTTAATTGCATTGTGTTACCATTAACTGTAATTGCATTGTGTTACCATTAACTTTAATTGCATTGTGTTACCATTAACAATTACAATTTTTTTAAGAATATTTGTTATCAATGTTATTAAAATTACTAATATTCCGGTTAACCACACGAACTTAGCTGAAATTGCTTGTGCTACGAGATGTTTCACGACAATAGGTTAATGGTGGATTCGAACGTAATGTCCTAAGTTTCGCAGACCGTAACCTGAACCTTTAGGCTATTGACTTGAACCAACTCGGTGCTCAAGCTATTTAAGCTTAGTTCGAATAGCTCACGGGTAATTTAGTTATTTAAATAACATCACGAGAATTCTTTAAATAATAAAGCATCCTACAAATGAGAAGATATCGCCGTGGAATACACGCAGCAGGAACGGGACGGTTGAACTGAGGGATAACCACGCCTCCTAGAGTACCAGGGTGAAAAAGCAACATAATTCCAATGGATTTCGTAAGTGGTAAAACCGTAAATCCGATTTGATAAAGAAAATTTCATCGCAGTCCTCGTGATTACATTGTTTTCTCATCTTTAAATATTTGTTAAGGTTTGTTTAATAGTGGTAGTGTTACGGTGTAGTTTGTTTCTGGCTGCAGGATGAATGGGTCAGCTCGACCTGGTAAGGACCACGCCCTAACAAAATAGCGTGAAGTAGCAGCATAATGCTGCTATGTTTCGTCTGGTGAGCGTAGGGATCCGGAGACATTTATTATTGATGACGCGGCATTCCAACTTAGTCCTCAAGGGTGACAACGCATCTGCATTATGATTCCTTGTCAAAGATGAATGTAGATGTCATGGGCCGCGGGAATCAGTTACCATCAGGTGAACGTTTGCTTGTTCCTTACTCTAAATGCAATAAAACAAAATAAAACATTTTAACATACGTACGTAATATACAGTGATTGAATCAATAATCCTGTATTCCCATTCAAATACTGATTGTCAAAGGTTTAATAAAACTTATATATCATTATTATTGAAAATATTTTGTCTATGAGGTTAAGGGTGACAAACGGACACTATTCCTGGTGGTAAGTGAGGACAAGTCCAAAACTTATATATCATTATTATTGAAAATATTTTGTCTATGAGGTTAAGGGTGACAAACGGACACTATTCCTGGTGGTAAGTGAGGACAAGTCCAAAACTTATATATCATTATTATTGAAAATATTTTGTCTATGAGGTTAAGGGTGACAAACGGACACTATTCCTGGTGGTAAGTGAGGACAAGTCCAAAACTTATATATCATTATTATTGAAAATATTTTGTCTATGAGGTTAAGGGTGACAAACGGACACTATTCCTGGTGGTAAGTGAGGACAAGTCCAAAACTTATATATCATTATTATTGAAAATATTTTGTCTATGAGGTTAAGGGTGACAAACGGACACTATTCCTGGTGGTAAGTGAGGACAAGTCCAAAACTTATATATCATTATTATTGAAAATATTTTGTCTATGAGGTTAAGGGTGACAAACGGACACTATTCCTGGTGGTAAGTGAGGACAAGTCCAAAACTTATATATCATTATTATTGAAAATATTTTGTCTATGAGGTTAAGGGTGACAAACGGACACTATTCCTGGTGGTAAGTGAGGACAAGTCCAAAACTTATATATCATTATTATTGAAAATATTTTGTCTATGAGGTTAAGGGTGACAACGCATCTGCATTATGATTCCTTGTCAAAGATGAATGTAGATGTCATGGGTCGCAGGAATGACTTACCATCGGGTGAACGTTTGCTTGTTCCTTACTCTAAATGCAATAAAACAAAATAAAACATTTTAACATACGTACGTAATATACAGTGATTGAATCAATAATCCTGTATTCCCATTCAAATACTGATTGTCAAAGGTTTAATAAAAACTTATATATCATTATTATTGAAAATATTTTGTCTATGAGGTTAAGGGTGACAAACGGACACTATTCCTGGTGGTAAGTGAGGACAAGTCCAAAACTTATATATCATTATTATTGAAAATATTTTGTCTATGAGGTTAAGGGTGACAACGCATGTGCATTATGATTTCTTAAGGTTGAATGTAGATGTCATGGGTCGCAGGAATGACTTACCATCGGGTGAACGTTTGCCTGTTTCTTACTCTAAATGCAATAAAAAAAAAAAAACATTTTAACATACGTACGTAATATACAGTGATTGAATCAATAATCCTGTATTCCCATTCAAATACTGATTGTCAAAGGTTTAATAAAACTTATATATCATTATTATTGAAAATATTTTGTCTATGAGGTTAAGGGTGACAACGCATCTGCATTATGATTCCTTGTCAAAGATGAATGTAGATGTCATGGGCCGCAGGAATGACTTACCATCGGGTGAACGTTTGCTTGTTCCTTACTCTAAATGCAATAAAACAAAATAAAACATTTTAACATACGTACGTAATATACAGTGATTGAATCAATAATCCTGTATTCCCATTCAAATACTGATTGTCAAAGGTTTAATAAAAACTTATATATCATTATTATTGAAAATATTTTGTCTATGAGGTTAAGGGTGACAAACGGACACTATTCCTGGTGGTAAGTGAGGACAAGTCCAAAACTTATATATCATTATTATTGAAAATATTTTGTCTATGAGGTTAAGGGTGACAAACGGACACTATTCCTGGTGGTAAGTGAGGACAAGTCCAAAACTTATATATCATTATTATTGAAAATATTTTGTCTATGAGGTTAAGGGTGACAAACGGACACTATTCCTGGTGGTAAGTGAGGACAAGTCCAAAACTTATATATCATTATTATTGAAAATATTTTGTCTATGAGGTTAAGGGTGACAACGCATCTGCATTATGATTCCTTGTCAAAGATGAATGTAGATGTCATGGGCCGCAGGAATGACTTACCATCGGGTGAACGTTTGCTTGTTCCTTACTCTAAATGCAATAAAACAAAATAAAACATTTTAACATACGTACGTAATATACAGTGATTGAATCAATAATCCTTCATTCCCATTCAAATACTGATTGTCAAAGGTTTAATAAAAACTTATATATCATTATTATTGAAAATATTTTGTCTATGAGGTTAAGGGTGACAAACGGACACTATTCCTGGTGGTAAGTGAGGACAAGTCCAAAACTTATATATACATCAGACTCAGGAAGCACATAAGTAGTGATGCCTCACTCCCTGTATTTGGGTGTCCATGACCTTGGATTTATCGAACGAATGGCAACGTAATTATGCTTCCATTTCACGTCGGTGGTTCCGTGTAATTCCCGGTAGGCAAGCGGGCAGAGTAAATTAGAAAAAAACGATTGATGTAAATTTAATTATTAATCGGAATTTTGTGTGAATTAAAAAAAACATCTAAAGTAAAAAAATAATATTAAAAAAAAAATTAAATACAAGTGGAAGCCGGAAATCCGCAGTGGAAAGCGCGTACTGGATTATGCTCTAACACCGTGTCTAGAGGAGGTTTATGCCCAGCAGTGGATGTTATATATATGACATCCACTGAGTCCTGAGTTCTATACTATGCACTCGAAAACCGTCGGCATCGTTTAAACGACCTATAAGCCCGACCCATCACTAAAGAAAAAACATCGAGATGAAACTTACTAGCGGTCCCCCAGTTTACAACCCCTGCATATTCCTTAGTGGTGAGAAACATTTAATGTTTAATGAAATTGTAGAGGAAATCAAGTAAAAGTTATAAAAGTATTTTTGTATTTTTTTTAATTATACATTGGGGAACAAGCACACAGTTCACCTGACCAATAAAGACCTAAATCCGTCCATAACAAAGACTTTAACAGTGGTAGAGCTACACTGCAGTTTGTTTCTAGCTGCAGAATGAATGGGTCAGCTCGACCAGGGTAGGACCAAACCCTCGCAGCAATACCAGCGTAAAATAACAGCAGGTGTTTCGTCTTGTGAGTGTAGCGATCCGGACACCTTTATTCCTAGTCACGAGGTATTCAATCTCAGTCCTGAAGGGTGACAACGCATCTGCATTGTGATTCCTTGTCAAGGATAAATGTAGATGGCGTGGGCCGTAGGAATCACTCACCTTCAGGTGAACTGTGCGTGAGTTTGTTACTTTCAATGTAATAAAAAGAAAAGTTAAGAAGCACATGATCCTTCAGGACCAAGAGGGAATACTTCATTAGCAGTCATTGTACGATATGCTATATATAGACTCGCGTTTTCTGTGAGGTCTGGTCCTCACCCTGTCAATCCGATACATTCATGATTAATCTAGAAAGCATCATATCTCTACCATTGGTACGAAATATCCACAAAAGTATAATATTTACAATTTGGTCACATGTGAATATAATTATCTTGTATCATCGCTAGCTTTGACCGTTTTTACATCTACATAGCGCTTACTATTAAATTATTTTTAATAACTATTACAATCCTATCAGGTGCAGGGGCACCACACTTCCACATCAATATTGGACAAGCTTTGCCAGCTAGGTTACGCTCGCAATACGCTTACTATTTTAGATGTAATTAGTTTAAAAATAGATGGGGTAACAAATAAATAATCAGAAATAAATAAATTCAACTGGATTCAGTCTTTAAGGAGGCCGCCACGGGAATTTGTCTCTTTCTCTCTTAAGAAGAAACGACAGTGGGTTTGACATTTCCCTAGATAAGAGACAAAATAACGACTAATTTAATCAAGTAATTAGATTTTAACACATAATAAATATTTTTATACAATACTTCCGCAGTGGTTTGTAAACGATTATCTCTCCAATGCCAAACAAACAACAAAATTATAACATATATTTCTTGCGCGATAACATAACAACGTAATCAGTAATTACAACAACAATAAATTAATTAATGTTTATTAAGTTGTTAATTAATGTTGATATCATCAATGATTAATTTGATTCAAGTTGAGTTTAGGTGTACGAAAATTAACAACGCATTTATTTCTGAATTATTTGTTACACAATTTTGGGACCTTGTGAATATTTTTCCAGGTTATTTGTGCAATTTAGAACAAGTGTAACCTGTTGATAATTAGGACTCCTGGTCATTTCTGTCCGAAAAGTTATGATGAAAAATATTCCAACAGTAAGAGGTGCGCTCCTAAGGACCCTCACAGAGAAATAGCAGCATAACGCTACTGTGTTTCATATGATGACCAGATTACAGGTGCAGATGCACTCCATCGCAGTCCGGAGGGCATTCTGAAATTTTCTCAGAAAGCTAAGCGCTCGCCAGGTGTGTTTGTTTGCCACATCCATATTATTAAAAAGAACGTCGTTCATACCAGATGACGTGAATATAAAATATAAAATATCATAGTGCCGTAACCATTGTTGGCGCGAACATAAGCTTACTAGTGGTCTTACTAATAATAATGCCTGTACAATTAGAATGGGGGAAGCACCTTAAAACCAACAATTATTGTTGGACAAAAGTTGTTGTTTGTTGTTGCAACAAACACGCCAAATAATTAATGTTGTCACTGTTGTGTGTAATCATGTACACGTCGACCTCGACTCACAATCGAATCGAACGTTCAGAGCCATTGCGAAGAGATGTTTGCTTATCTATGCACTTTTTACCGATATTACCATAGGGGGTGTTTTGAGTTGTTCGGATTGATTCCAGCCGCTGACTTTAAACATCGTACGATGCGACATATTTCAAAGTTACATCCTCATCATCTCGATGGTTGGGAAACCACGACTGTGCGCTTTGCACGAAATTTTCTACCACCCCACAACTACTCTATGGAATCAGCTGTCGTCAGCGGTATTTCCGAACCGATACTAAGGGCGTAAACCTTTCTTAAATGCCGGCAGCGCGTCTGCGACTACTCTGGTGTTGCGGTGATCACTTATCATCAGGTGAGATGATTGCTCGTTTGCCACCTATTCTATAAAAAAAGAAGGTCCTCATGCAACAAGGATACAACACAAGTTGCACACATTTATGTCATCCGCTTACAATCGAACCCAGAGTTCAGAAGCCAAGTCCTCTGACCATAAGGAATTCCAATTACAACACACCCAGATCATAAAGCAATTATTTGTGTCGCACACGTTTTTGGACTCGCCCCACAATAGAAACCAGAGTTCAGAAGCCATGCCCTCTGTTTCTAAATCTACTTCTCTTATCGCTTAACATAGATAAAATATAATAATATTTTATCTTTAACAAAGTTATTGATACAAAATTTATATATGACGACTATGATTCCTGAGTCTATATGACTATATAACTGTGTCACAGAAATTGATGTCTACAATTGAATCTGAATCGACGATGTCCTCCCGGTCGGTTTCAACCACTACGATATCTCCTGGTTTACGACCGATGCCATCAACCGCGCAGAATATTTTAGAGTGCCGTGAGCATTTGCGCAAACGCAGAGGCACTCATTCGTCATCCCCTTCCCCATTTCGGTGTAATGCATGTAAAACAACATGGAGAAAGATTCATATGCAATGTCCGAATCGTGCCGAGTTCCGTGAAACCGTGGACGGAAATGCAACTAATTGTGATACACAAATAATATTCCTTTAACCGCTACAGAACCTTTTTTTTAGCTGGCAAACACTTTAAGAAAGGTGTAGGCTCTTTTCTCAAGAATCCTCAAGATGTATCGGTTCGGAAATCACACTGGCGACAGCAGATTCCACGGAATGGTTGCGAGTGGCGGAAAATTTCGCGTATAATCCGATCGATTCCTCAGAACACTGCTAACGCGAATTATTACGTATCCAAATAAAAAACGACAAAAAAGTCTTGCAAAATAACCTTTACAATCGTTCATCAGTTATGACATTTCAGCATGCAATAAATCTTCCAGACAATATATTGTTACGGCGATCGTATAATATGTCAGGAGTCAGGGCCGTGTCAGGGGCGTCGACGAGGTCACTGCGAGGAAGTCAGGAAGTAATCATGCCTATGCAGTGTACTATACCTGATTTTAATATATTAAAGACACGTGATCATACAGATAGATGCTTAATGACGACCGAAGTTGGTATCGATTTTTAAATTTTAAAATATCTACTACATTTTATTTTAAAATGCGTGCCGCTCAGAAGTGTTTACACAAGATAAGTGAATCTTCTTTGGCGATCCATATCTCAATAATTAAGTAAATAGGAAAAAAAGGAAACGGTGAACAAATAGAGAGACAGAGAGAGAGAAATAGACGATGGTTCGTCTATTTTTCGGGGTTCTTTATTTTCTCAACCATTTTCCATCCTTTTTGCGTCAGGAACGATTCAAAAAACGTTACATACAACGTTGCACTCAAATATGACCTTGGAGTTTGAATCTTATCGCGCCCAAAATAAGTCTCACTTCAAAAAATCATAGAAAAATTATAAAAAGTGCATACCAAACATTATTCTTGATGTTACAACATGACCCTTATTTCCGGTAACTAGGATGATCCCTTGGGACTAAGATGATATATCTCAGGGGATAAAACGCATGATTCTTTTCGCATGGACTACAGGAATCATGAAAACAAATACATTGTACCGTAACTATAATAATATCCTTTGCTATTAGTTATCTGTTCCTTAAAATCACGTGACGCATTTCGCTTTAAAATCATTTTATTGCTGTGTTACGTCTGATGGGTGTTAATACTGGTGACGAAGCATTCCATCTCAGTCTACAAGGGTGGCAATGCATGAATATAGATGTCATGGGCCGCAGGAATCACTTGCCATCAGGTGAACTGTGTGTGAGTTTGTTACTCTCTATATAATAAAAATAACTGTGACCTCGTGTGTCACATTCAATACAATAAAAAAATTACTACTGCAATGTATTGCGTAGATTACTCGAAATAGATATTGCTATTTATACACTGGTATGTGGGTGGAATCACTTTTATGCCGTAATTGTAATGTATGGTTTTATATAAATATTCTATATTGAACAAAGTTCGAAAAAAAATAATTTATAATATTTATGAATATTTTGATGAGGTATACATGTTCAGATGGGAAGTGATTCCAACGGCCCAATCATATTCATCTTCGATAAGGAATCATAATTCATATACGCAGAGACCTTGGGGACTTGTTAGGAATGTCGTCTTTTCGGAATCTAATGAAGATTGAGATAGAATGCCTCGTCACCAATAATAAAGGTCTCCGGATCCCTACACACTACTCATTTCAGTTCTCAGGACTGACAGCACATTTGCGACATACATATATGTGTAAAAATATATAGGATATATGTAAGGAAAATACAGATACATTTAATTAATATATATATATATATATATATATATATATATATATATATATATATATATATATATATATCTTGCACTCACAACATATTCTTTGCTCAACCCTATGTATGGTAGAGAATGACTTTTGGCACAGTGCGCCTTTTTGGACAATGTTTGTTTTACTTGTGCAAATAAAGAATAAATATTTGCACAAGTTTTATAAGTGAGACTATTTTATAATACAGGTCTTGAATCATATAACATATTGGCAACAGATTATATAAGCTTTTATAATACAGGTCTTGAATCATATATCATATTGGCAACAGATTATTATAAGCTTTTATAATACAGGTCTTGAATCATATATCATATTGGCAACGGATTACATAAGTTTTTATAATACAGGTCTTGAATCATATATCACATTGGCAACAGATTATATAAGCTTTTATAATACAGGTCTTGAATCATATATCATATTGGCAACGGATTACATAAGTTTTTATAATACAGGTCTTGAATCATATATCACATTGGCAACAGATTATATAAGCTTTTATAATACAGGTCTTGAATCATATATCATATTGGCAACAGATTATATAAGTTTTTATAATACAGGTCTTGAATCATATATCACATTGGCAACAGATTATATAAGCTTTTATAATACAGGTCTTGAATCATATATCATATTGGCAACGGATTATATAAGTTTTTATAATACAGGTCTTGAGTCATATATCACATTGGCAACAGATTATATAAGCTTTTATAATACAGGTCTTGAATCATATATCATATTGGCAACAGATTATATAAGTTTTTATAATACAGGTCTTGAATCGTATATCATATTGGCAAAAGATTATATAAGGTTTTATAATACAGGTCTTGAATCATATATCATATTGGCAACAGATTATATCAGTTTTTATAATACAGGTAATTGAATCATATATCATATTGGCAACAGATTATATAAGCGATGTAGAATTTTTGCCCAGTGAACCGTGCTAGCATTACGTGTCGACTCCAATTTGATCGCAAAGCACTGCAAGGTTACCAATGCTAATTACTGTGATTTAACTGAAGATACATTTAATTATGGGTTTAAAAAAAATGTTTTTGGATGTTTTTTTATTTGCACATGCATGGTTACTGTTGATAGCGAAGTTGAAATGCTTGATTAGCAGTAATCATGTGCTATGTTTTATTCCTTTATTAGACGCAATACAGCATCGAAGGTTACACCTTGATGCATTTTAATTACAGACGAACGAGCATGCAGCCCACCCGATGGTAAGTGATCACCGCCGCCCATGAGCATCCGCAACACCAGAGGAGTCGCAGATGCGTTGCCCGCCTTTAAGGAAGCTGTAGGCTCTTTTCTTGAAGACCCCTCAGTCGTATCGGTTCAGAAACACCGCTGGGGACGGCACCACAGAGCAGTTGTGCGTGGAAGGAAATTTCGCGTGAAGCGCACTGCAGTGGATTGTCAAACATCGAGTTGATGAGGATGAAATTTTTGAATTCTGTCGTGATGTACGATGTTTAAACTCAGCGGCTGAAATTAATCCGACCAACTCCTCAGAACACTCCCCATGGTAAAAAATAAAAAACTATAAATCACGTTCCTGAGCCATTTGCATCGACAACCAGCAAACTTGCGTCCACGCTCAATAGAGTGGCGGGTCATCCAACACGGCTACTGTTAACCCGAGATGGGACTGAAGTTCCTTTCATCTCTATTGGTTATCGGTTCTAAGAGCTATATGGGTAGCCCATTATCACTCCAGTTGCCTTATGCTGATCTTTAGACGGTGACGCGTACAGCTTAATTTTATAAATCAAACGAAAATATGATCAAAACGGACCAACAAGATTATTCGAGAGTAAAATAAAGACATCTCATCTTAGACAGTTAATTCTTAGTCCGTTAACTAAGACCAAGTCTCGTTATAACACATGCTATTACAATTTACTTAAGTAAGCCAGTGTATAACACTATAAAGTAGAGTCCGCGTACTACCTATCTTAGTCAAGGACGTCACTTTATCTGCATTATATTCCTTATCAAGGATGAATTTTATCATGGGTGGCAGTAATCACTTGGGCAACTGCTGTGCTCCTTCGTCACCCTAAATGCAACAAAAAAAATCACATTATAACTGCCACTAAGTGTTAATATACTCCAACTTATAGGTTTACTCATTTTTTTTGTCCTGGAGAAATCCGACAACGACGACACCCTATGAGAATGAGATAATATACCTCTGCGTAAATCTAAATGTATTGATTATAGACCAGTAAGTTTTCACATAATCACAAAAACACTTATTCTGGGTGTCAAAGACCACAGGAAGCAATGTACTGTGTGTTTGTTTATAAAACTCCATCATTTAAAAATAAAATCGTAAAATGCATAATTAAAATCTTTGAATGACAATGAAGTCCTCCTGGTCGGTCACGAGGACAATATCTTCTGGTATATAATAAATAAATATGGTTATTTCCAAATGATATAGATTTCGCCAAATATATTGTAGTGCCGTAGGCGTTTGCGCAAAAACAGAGGCACTCACTTTTTTTTTTATAACATGAGAGTAACAAACACACAGTTAACCTGATGGCAAGTGATACCTGTGGCCCATGACATCTACAAATGTAGTGTATCCTTGACAAGGAATCATAATGTAGACGCGTTGTCTGTCATCTTTGAGGACTGAGATGTGAATACTACGATACGATACGATACGATGTCACCAGTAAAAAAGGTCTCCGGATCTCAGCAGACGAAACACAGCAGCATTATGCTGTTATTTTACGCTGGTATTCTGTGAGGGAAGGACCACGCCCTCACACCCGCAGATAGAAACAAAGTGCAGTGTAGCTCTACCACTATCAACTGTCTTCCCCGTCCCTATTCCGATGTGTGACATGTCATACATGTGCAATAAGACAGGAGGTACATTCAGATGAAGTGTCGGGGACATAGAATATAGAACACACTACACGCGACACAGCAATCATATAGTCCTACTACACTTTTTTTAATATCAATAATCTATTTAAGTACAAACCGAGTACAACTCTACTTCAAGCAAATGACTAGAATACCATACAAGTGAAATGTTTGCACTAAGTAATGATTCTACGGACATATCTAGAAAACAATATTTATTTATGTATTCTATGCAACACTCGTGTATCGTGTGTATCGACCGCGTGTATCTATGTGTGTATGTAACGGAATTTTTTATTACTTCAGTTTTCATACACTTCTGCGCATCGGAATAATCTGATTTTGTAGACGTATTAAGAACTGATCGATGAACTGATACAATTTGTGTGTGTTATTTTAGTTTTTAAAACTCTAAAATGCATACGCATGTATGTATGTAAGGATTTAATTTAGTTTTCATACACTTCTGCGCATCGGAATAATCTGATTTTGTAGACGTATTAACAATCGATTATAATACAACAATTGTGTGTTTTTTCAGTTTGTTCTAACTCTGAAAATGGCCACGTGTGTATGTATGTATGTAAGGATTGTTTTTTTTAATTAAATTTTCACACTCCCTGGCATCGAAATACTTTGAAATTTTGTAAACGTATTAACAATCGATTATAATACAACAATTGTGTGTTTTTTCAGTTTGTTCTGACTCTGAAAATGGCCACGTGTGTATGTAAGGATTGTTTTTTTTAATTAAATTTTCACACTCCCTGGCATCGAAATTTTTTGAAATTTTGTAGACGCATTAAGAACTGATCGATGAACTGATACAGTATTTTGTGTGTGTTATTTTAGTTTTTTAAAACTCTAAAAATGCATACGCATGTATGTATGTAAGGATTTAATTTAGTTTTCATATACTTCCGGGCATCGGAATAATTTGAAATTTTGTAAACACATTAACAACGGATTACAATACAATAAATGTGTTGTTTTAGTTTTTTTAAATTCTAAAAATGGACACGTTTGTATGTATATAAGGATTTTTTTTAAATTAAGTTTTCATATACTTCCCGGCATCGGAATAATTTGATATTTTGGAGACGCATTAACAACCTATTACAATACAATAATTGTGTGTTGTTTTAATTTTTTAAAACTCTAAAAATGGACACGTATATAATTTAAGTATTTTTTTTTAATTTAGTTTCATATACTTCCGGGCATCGGAATAATTTGAAATTTTGTAAACGTATTAACAACCGATTGCAATGAAAATTTTATTTTGTTTGAGTTTTTTAAATTTAAAACAAAGGACATGAACTGATGCAGTGGACGGTGCAGGTAGTGTCCATGAATGGGTTGTCATAAACGGATAAGAACCTCGCTCTAAGGTCATATGTGCTTAAAATAATAAACAACTGTATCTTGTCTTGTGGAGGGAATTGAAAAGAAAAGATTCTACAGCCGGTAGCGAGGTATTCCACCATAGTACTACATCCTACATCTTGCATGAGCATCTTACACCAGTGCATGTTAACACCTTTGTGAACACAAGAGTGAGGAAACACAAACAAAAGACTCGAATGTTATAGAGCTGTATTATTACTAATATTTTTCCCCTATAACTTAGTATGAATTGAATGTATGCATATGTCATATGTTATCGATTAGTGTCACCACTGAAAACATCTTCTGTTTATTTGTATCACTATTAATTTTAGGTAAGTAAGAACAATAAAAAAAAATCAGTTAAATATTTTGTATACTCGTATGTTCAATTTAGTGTTGTATCGTGACGTCACCGTACGGCCCCAACTGAAGACCAACGCTGGTTGTTTATAGCCAGCATATGCCGAGTTGAGACCGATTCGTTATATGGAGCACTTAATTTTATTCACTTTCTTGTGTTAGCAATGTGTTTTTTTTTTTTTCGGGCTGAAGGCCACTGTTAGCCCGAGGGCTTTTACAGTTTCACCGGGTTGAGAGGTGACCGAGCGTTAATGGCACTCAGTCGAGACCTCTATATATAGGTAACCAGCACAAGGGCTCCCGAGAGGGAGCCTCGGCTTGACCGTTACCTTGTTTCGCGAGAGCGTCTGACTCGAGGGTGCCCGAGAGGCCGAACCTCGGCTCGGTCAGTTGCTTCTGACAGAGGATTCTTTAAATTCGCTATGATTATTAGCTATCTGTACCACCACTTCGGAATGCGTAGGCGCTGGAGAAGAAGTGGCGCAAGAAACTCCAGCGACGCTTCTATCTGTATGGACTGGAGAGAACCGACCAGTGACATGGCGGTATCGCGAATATCCTTGTTTGTGACGCCCTCGCCGTCGGCGGGGCGATGTGAGGGTGCAATGTACGTGTGTTGTGTTTTATGAAGGGCTTGGGCCCTGGTAGTCACGTCGTCGGGGTCATCGAGAGCGTGCCTCGGTCTCCTTCGGACGCGGGTGAATCTGTGATTCGCGATGGGATTGTAAGTGGCGGCACTTACAATCAAGGGGTTAGAGTGTGTGACGGCAGAGTCGAAATATCGGCGGGAAGCCTGCTTCAGGTACTGAGCTATGGTCGGCAGCTCAAGATCTATGTGTAGATTTTCATTACGCAAGAACCACGGTGCACCGGTGGCCTTGCGCATGAAACGATTTTGTATTACCTGAAGTCGGTGAATGTGACGCGGGGAAGCATGCGCAAAGACGGGGCTTGCGTATGTCATTATGGGTCGGATGCACGCTTTGTATAGTGTAATTTTATTACGTAGGGACATTTTGCTACTTTTATTGAGTAACGGGTGCAAACGACCTAGGACGAACGCTGCTCGATTCCGTACGCGGTTGACATGCGGACCGAAGGTGAGTCTTTCATCTAAAGTAACGCCTAAGTATTTGACTGTCTGTTCCCAGAGTTGGACGATCAAATAACTCTATAGTTGGGAGATGCGGCGTTTTGTTGCGCCGAGTGAAGTACATGGCTGCACTTTTGGTAGGGTTAACCTCGATCCTCCATTTCCTAAACCATTTCCCTAAGGTGTTGGCTGCAGATTGGAGGCGTCTACAAATAGCGTCTGGTTTGAACCCAGACACATAGAGGCCGGTGTCATCGACGAAAAGGGCTAGCTCTACACCGCGAGTGCGCGGTATGTCGTTGGTGTAGAGTGTGTACAAAATAGGACCTAAGACGGAGCCTTGTGGTACTCCGGCACAAATAGGGTGAACCTCGGAGCGCGTTCCCTCGACGCGGTAACGAAAGGTTCGATTTCGGAGAAAGTCTCGTATGATAAGTACGAGTCGATCTGGCACACCGAGCTCATATAGTTTGTATATGAGCCCGTTGTGCCAGACCTTGTCGAAAGCTTTCGCCACGTCGAGGAAAAGTGCCCCAGTTTGGTAGCCCTGAAGAAATTTACTGAGGATGTGCTCCGTGATGCGGTGCACTTGATGTGCATGAGTGTTGGGTGCGAAACCCGAACTGCTCATTGATTGGTAGCCCTCGGGACAGCATGAAGTCCTTGAGGCGGGCGAGGATGAGCCTTTCATATACCTTACCCAAGACTTTGAGTAGGCTTATGGGGCGATAGGCTGATGGATCGGTTGGATGTTTTGAGGGCTTGAGAATCCCTATGACGTCGGCTTCCTTCCAGGTGTTCGGGAAGGTGCCTTTGGATATGGCCGCGTTGTAGATTATTACCAGTAGGTGTAAAATGGACATGGGTAGGAGTTTCATCACCTTGTTGGTGATGCCGTCGGGGCCGGGAGCCTTGCGAGGTCGCAGGTTTTTAATTATGGACTCAACTTCGGTGCATGTGACTTGGGTAACGGAATCGCGAGGTGGTTCCTTACTCCTCCGATCGACCTCGCTCTCAACCATTGCAAGGTGAGCGGCGTCGATCGGTAGTGTGCTCGGTGAGCATTGGAGCTCCAGATTGTCAGCCAGACATTCGGCTTTCTCTTCGTCTAAGAAGGCGGGTGGTTTATTAGGACGCTAAGGAGGCATTGTTTGGGCGTTGCCCCTTTAGGATTTGGAAAGTCGCCAGAAGGCGAGGTGGGAAGGTTCGATATTGGAGAGGTGATTATCCCACCGATCGTTCCTGTACTGAGCTATGCGTGACCGGACTTCACGCTGAAGGGTACGTAGCACCAGCCGGTTACTTTCAGTGGGATATAAGTCGTGGGCACGAGTCGCCGCATTCTTGCGCCTCATTAGGTCCTTTATGTCGTTTGGCAGGGTCCATCGGTGGTCTTCCACCGAGGAACCTGCCTCGAACAATCCTCGACGACTGTCTGGATGTGCCTAGTGAGGGCATGAACTGCGAGGTTCGTGTCGTGGACTGAAGATATGTTCCTAGGAATAGCATCTAGGTGTGGTGATGTGGCTTCCTTCAAGTCGTTCCTGAGTCGGTGCCAGTCTACTATGGTTTTGGTGGAGGGTGAGGTTGGGGCGGAGGGCCCTAACCGAAGAAGAACGGGGCGATGATCGGAAGCGAGCTCGTGGATTACGTCTATCCCTTGGAAGGCGAGGTTGATGTTCTTACAGATGGCAATATCAAGCACATCCGGTACGTGACCCAATATATATGGAAAATGGGTAGGCGTAGTAGGCGCTACGACGTCGAAGTCGAGTGCGTCGCTTAGCGAGTCTAAAGCCAACCCCGGGGTTGATTTTAATTGCATTCCACCGAGTGTGCTTGCTATTGAAATCTCCTGCCAAAATGACTGAGTTTCCAAGGAAAGGAGTGCCACGAAGTCGCTTCGTAATACTTGTGCATCACGTCTGCAAGGCAGGTAGACGGACGCGATTGTGATGGGGGCATGGCTGGTCATGGATAGCTGACAGACTGAGGCTTCTAGGAAAGTGAGGGTTGGCGTGTCGACGGGCACGCAGTGCAAGGACTTTTTCTAGTAAATGAGAGTTCCGCCATTAGCGGCAGAAGTTCTATCATTCCTAATGATGTTATAATTCGCAATGTTGGGATTGCGAGTGTGCGGTTTGAGGAATGTCTCCTGCACTAGAAGCACGTCGACTTGGTGATCGCGAACGAAATTGAAGATTTCGTCGCGTTGATTGTTAATACCGTTCGCGTTAAAAATGCGACGTTAAGGAACGCGGTTTTACTCTGCCGTTGTAAAGGCCCTCTATGCTTGAAAGTTGACGATGGCTGACACTACATGTTGGTAGCGCATTGTGGCGGCAATCCTGACTTCGGGCTTGCCATTAGAATCCCTTAAGGCTTTTGCTAGGGCTGAGACGTCGGCGCCGTTGAAGACGGCGGCGAAGCGACACACTAAGTCGAGGTCGCTTTCGATAACCGGCCGTCCGGCTGATGGAGGAGGCTGCTCAACCGGTTGAGCAACGGTCGCTACGCCGATCGGCGTATGCCATGCGGGGCGTAGAGGTCGGACAGGAGCGAGAATTGGCGCGGGGGCGGCGGTCGGGGTAGCGACCTTGGGCGCGATTTTTAGTGCCGGACGTTTCGGCTTGGGGGCTTTTGGGCAGCCAAGGTAATTGGCTGTGTGTCCCTCTGTGTTGCATAGGACACATGCGGGGGGACCGAAAGTGGCCAGAAGGGCCTTGTCCTTGGGTCTCGGACATTCGGTGGTGCCATGGTCACCCAGACACTTGACGCATCTGGGTTTGCCGAAGCAATTGCGTGCTGAGTGGCCATATAATTGGCATTTGTGACACTGGCCTGGTGGGCCGTTTTTATGTGGGCGCTCTATAGTCAGCCCAGAGAGGTGGCAGCAGGTTTTCAGGTTAAATACCTGCTTCCCGGCCTCGGATCTTTCGAGGGCCACAATCACCATGTTGAATGGCTTTTTATTATGGCCACTGTACATCCTATGCACAAACAGGACTGGGAGATTCTGGGCCTGAAGGCCCTCTTTGATCAGATCAGCTGGGATTTCCCGCGGGAGGTTTTTAATTACTACCCTGAGTTGGCGCTCTTCTGCCAAGGTGTAGGTGTGAAAGAAAACACCTTTGTCTTGCAAGAAGCGAGTTACCGCTCTATGGTCGTCCGTGTTTTCTAGCTGCAGTTTAATACCTACAGCGGTGGGGATCGCTTGATATTTGTAGTTGGATAGGGCCGATGCGACAATCGGCCACTTGTCTTGTGCCTGAATGAAGACAGGCGGCGGGCGTTTCGATGGCTGTGAGACAGCCGAAGGTTTTTTTGAGCCAGCTAGGGCGCGCTCAGGAGCGGCGGGGGCTTGCTGTGGGGCAGCTGTGAGGGGGCCCTGGGGCAGGGCCGACGTAGATGGCTGGGGAGAGGGGGCCTTCATTTCCCGTTTTTTCGCCTTAGGAGGCGGCGTCGGGGCGGGTGAAGCCCGCTTCTTTCTTTTTTTTTCAACCAGCGTGAAATCGCTGGTGTCTTCGGCTTGGGGATACTCAGTGGACGCTGCGTTATCCAGCTCCATTTCGGAGACTGCGGATGAAGTGCAGGATATGGAGGAGGCCCTTGAGGAGGTTCTATCCGGGAGCGGTCTTTCTTTGATTATGTCCTGGAAGACATCGGGGTATTTATTTTTTAGTATGCTGAAGAAGTGCAGCAACGACTCTGAGGAAAAGTCCTCCATTGTGCACTCTGTTCACTTTTATTTTTTCCTACTTTATTTGTGGGAAGTGTGGCCACCGGTGGGATGCCGGGGTGAATAGCCTACTTCCCTCCCTGCCGGGTATAGGCAGGGAGGATGTGTGCCTAGTTGTGTAGCCCTAGTGCGTCCAAGTGCCAGTCTTATTGTGCACTTGGGTGTGTGCTTAGAGCTAACTAAAACTACGCGTGGGACTATTATAAGTCCAGCGGGTTGGTCAACCTTGGCTAGGGCACTACCCAAGGCCAAGTTTTGCGTCGACTCCTTCCGGTTTCGCGTTTCCCAGAAGGGGAACCACGGGCGTACGGGGCTAGCCCTACACTAGCTAAGTTAACACCGCAAGGTATCCACTAGTGTAACCACCCAGGTGGCTTTGCAATAATCTTTCTCGGAAACTAATTTCCGATTACAATAGCACCCGCAATAAAAATTGCTCGGTGTATTGTTCTCGGAACAATGGGTGCGCAGGTGGCTCGCTCGGGGGCAGGTAGCTCGGGACGATCGTGGCGGGGAGCCGGGCGACCGTTCTCGGCAACTGCTGAGCGTCGAATGTAGCAATGTGTGTTGTTGTGTGCATATATGTTAGTTTTTCTACGATATATAATCGTATAAGGCGACTAATAGGAGATTACGGGTTCGCCGGAAATCAGGAGGCTCTCACGGTCTAAAATAGCGAAGCCTGGGAGGCTGGCAATATAGAATAGTCCCGGGTTGCTGTGACACTGCGAGAATGCTTGGGGACGCGAGGCCTTCCTTGCGACGTGCTTCGGCTCAGGGGACATTCCAGAGCCCTTCTTTTTTTATTACATTATGAGTAAGAAACGAGCACACAGTTCACCTGATGGTGATTCCTGCGGCCCATGACATCATGAATTTATAATTCAGATGCGTTGCCAACATTGAGGACTGAGATAGTACGCCTCGTCACCAGTAATAAAGGTCTTCATATCCCTGCACTCACCAGACGAAACACAGCAGCATTATGCTGCTTTTTTATGCTGGTATTCTGTGAGGGCGTGGTCCTACTCCGGTCGAGCTCACCCATTCATTCTGCGGCTAGAAACAAACTGCAGATCTACTACTGTTACCTTAAAATGCACTAAGTGTGTCTACAGAGGGGATTTTGGTACAAATCTCACATAACCCTGTCTTCCCCTCAGAAGGCACCTTTTGAAGATTTCCCTCCGCCGACACAAAACAAAATGTTTATGCTGTAGCTATCACGTATCTCGTTCACCAGAACTGCCCTTGATTGTCAAAAATTGATATATTTTAAATAATTAGACAAAAGCATTATACGAAAACGGTATTACTGTTGGAATTACAGGAAATCTTATCTTTAAAAAAAAATCATGGCCTAATACATAATTGGGTGTTTCGTAAATAAAAAAACAAGATTTTGTCGGTAAACATCAGCTGTTTTGATATTTAGGGCGGTCACTTAATTTTGGTACGTAATAACGGAACAGAAAAAACTCGCTCTTGAAACCATAAATATATATTTACATTTTTTTTAATAAAAGTAATGTAATATTTACTGTATTATCTATAGTTGTTGTTTGTTATGTTTACTTCCTGCTATTGTATTCCAATTAAAATATTTTTTACAATCGCATTAAAGATAACTTGTTAAAAATGTAAATATGATTCAAATATATTTTAAATATTATCGCTTCTAGCTTTTGGGAACGGGTTGGTTATGATTATCTTTAATTGTTTTGTATGTTTACGATAACTGGATCTCGACTATAGCATGAATTGGTCCGCTCGAGCTAGGATTAACCATGCTTTTATAGAATTTTGGCGTAAAAAAGATTCTAATCGATCTACTATGTCTAGTATGGTTAGTGAAAAAAACCATTGAACCCAATTTTCGGTCTATCTAAATCTTAATCCTTGAGGAGCACAACGCGTCTATATCTTAATTCCTTATCGAGTATAAGATTTTGCATGTATAGAATCAGATAACATTTGGTAAACTGTAATAAAATGATGTAATAAAATGTTTTTATTGTTAATCAGATTATTTCACCTCACCTCAATGGTTTGCAATCCACCACTGTGCGCTTTACACGCACTTGAAAGAGCCTTCACCTTTCTTGTAGGCCGGCAGTGCAGCGACTTCTCTGGTATTGTCGGATGTCCAAAACAAAGTGTAAGTTTGGCCACATTTAAATGGCAACGGTGTGTTGTTAAACGCAGTAAAAGACAAATTACCCCCTCCCCCCAGATAGAGTGACGACCCCCATAGGAACCGGATATAAGCAGTGGATTGGAGAGCAGAGATGACGATGATGGTGAAATTTAAATCGTGCAAAATATAAACTCCAGAAGAGCTGCTTTGTGGATAATCTAACGAATACCCACAGTAAACTTGCCCAACTCCTGCGTAATCTATTTTAGAAGCAACATAACATCCCTAAACCATTAGGCTATTAAGGCTTATCTGATTTAATGTATACATAACTAGTCTGGCCATAAATATCAGTATATAACTAGTCTGGCTATAAATACTGTTACATAAAAACTTTTCTTTTTTCAACTTTTTAATTATTTTGAATTTGGAACACGTATATTATTTTAAAAACTTCATTCGATTTTGCGCCATTTCACATATTTTTTCGTGTTCATTATCAAATTGGATGGAATGGGATGTTAAAGAAAATAGAATTGCAGTGACCTTGCACAAAGTGGGTATGGAGCCGTCGGTCATATTCCACACACTTCAAAAGCTTGATATCAGCCGTATGTTCGAATATCGTACTATCAACAGATGCAACAACACTTCCTCTGTCGAAGACCAGAAAAGTTCGGGGCGGCCGGGTGCTGTTACAACTACAGAGGCTGTTAATGCTGTTAAAGCCAGAATTCGTCGAAACCTCATTAGGAAGCAAATAGTCTTATCGCGAAAAATGAAAATTCCCGCTAAGACTCTGTCGCGTATTATAAAACAAGACAAGACTAAATCAATCTTTACAAATAAAGAGAGTGGATCGATCAAAACGCCTTCTGTCGCGATACGCAGGTGAAAGGCACAGAAATATCTTCTTTACCGATGAGAAAAAATTCACGATTGAAGAACACTACAATAAGCAAAATGATAAAGTGTACGCTCACAGTTGTAAAGAAGCTGAAGTGGTCGGAAAGGTCATCAAGGAGACACAAAACTACATTTTTGTGAAAAAGCGTGTTGGAGCAAGCAGTGGCGAAATTTCCCTTGCAAACAGCGCGTAAATCAATAGATTCGTGGCCAAACAGATTAAAAGCCAAAGGTGGCCATTTCGAATAGAATATTTTTTATTTTTTAGTTACTGACTAATAAATATGTAGGTAAAAATTTTAATAATATTATATTACTTCATTAAAAAATAAAAATAAATATAAAAACAGAACTTACGGCCCAGGTATATATATATATATATATCTATATTATATATATATATATATATATCTATATTATATATATATATATATCTATATTATATATATATATATATATCTATATTATATATATATATATATATATATATATATATATATATATATATATATATATATATATATATATTAAGGTGTGACCATTAAAGTTTAAAATAAATAAATAATATATTTGTAAGTACGCAAACGACAATATTTATATAAGTTGCTGGACGTCGGTTTGGAATCTCCGTGACGAATAGATTCAAGTTATTTTGGTATCCTCCCTGTCGAATTCGACCACGCCATTATTTTCTATTCATCACCAAATGACGTAACAAACTCGCACACAGTTCACCTGATAGCGAGTGATTCCTGCGGACCACGACATCTACATTCATCCATGACAAGGAATCATAATGCAGATGCGTTGACACCATTGAATGCCTTGTCGCCGGTAATAAATAAGGTCTCCGGATCCCTGGACTCACCAGACGGAACACAGCAGCGTCACGACGGTATCCTTGTGAGGGCGTAGTCCTGCCCAGATCGAGCTGACCAACTCATTCTGCGGCTAGATACAAACTGCAGTTTAGTTCTACTACTGTAAATATATTACAATGAGTGAGAAAATAAAAATAATAATAAACTATTATGTCAACAGAGCATACATATGTCCGAAACATTGATATAAAACGCAAAGGTCACACAAACCTGTGACCTTTGACAAAGTTTGCTGAAATATTAATCCTCAATCAGGATTCTAAGTCCGAACCGGAGACGCAGCAGCCAGGCCTAATCATTACGCTAGAAGGCATGCAACTACCAAAACCGGTCCCAAAGATGCAATCGGTTGGTAAATGTACGAAATACGTAGGACGTACATAGCCGCGGGGCGAAACTATTTATATATTTAGCACTTTCTCATTTCCTACGCATGTAAACATGAAGACAATCAGGTCTAGGACGTTGATAACGTAAGCACTAAGAGTCACCAACGCAAATAACGCCTGGAATATGCGAACAATTAAAATAGTTTGTCTAGATTATTCGTGTTTGCCTATTAAATATGTAATACTTTTATGTGCCTGTACGTCTCATCTCATCGTTTTATTTTATGATATTAACGGTGACAAACTAGCACACATTCACTTTCCGTCACAATTTGGACAGGATTACGTCAGGTTACAAATATTAATTTATTATAAAAAAAAATGGAGGGTAAATAAAAAATATTTACAAGATATTGTTTGGAATTATCAGATACGCATATGATCCAATAAGAGATAGGTTTAGATGCGGCATAGGTACCATCAAACCCAGATCCAAAATCCAATCATTTTTCGATTTCACGAGTACTTTATTTGTATTGTATGTAATGTTTTTTTTTTATAATATTAGAGGTGGCAAACCGCACTCAGTTCACGTGACGGTAAGCCACGACATTCATGACGCACGTGCATTGTCTGAGGGAAGAGGGACGGACCAGCTCATTACCAATAAATGGTTCTTAAAATCCCAACAGGCACGACACGAAACACAGCTATAATATATCACGTTGCTATTTGGCGACGGCGTTGTCCTTCCCTAGTCTTTTCGACCCATACATGCTAACAAGAAATTTAAACAGTGGCAGAGTTACATTGCAGTTTGTTTCTAGCTGCAGAATGAATGGGTTTACTCGACCGGGGTAGGACCACGCCCTCACACAATGCCAGCGTAAAATAGCAGCATAATATTTCTGTGTTTCATCTGGTTAGTACAGGGATCGGGAGACCTTTATTACTAGTGACGAAGCATTCCATCTCAGTTCTCAAGGGTGACAACACATCTTGCATTATGATTCCTTGTCAAGGATGAATTCAGATGTCATGGGCCGCAGGTATCACCATCAGGTGAACTGTGTGCTCGTTTCTTACTCATAATGTAATAAAAAAAAACTGATTTGTAGCATTTTCTTTTTTTTTCAGGCTGATGGCCGCTGTTAGCCCGAGGGCTTTTACAGTTTCACCGGATTGAGAAGCGACTGAAGGCCATAAGCGAGAGACTATGACTCTATTTGTGGGTAACCAGCACAAGGGCTCCCGAGACGGCGCTTCGGCTTGGACCGTTACCCTGTTCGGCGAGAACGTCTGACGAAAGGGCCCAACCTCGGCTCGGTCAGTTGCTTCTGACTAAGAATTATATTTAATTATCACAATTATTATTATTGGCTATCTGTTCTTGGCTTCCTAATGCGTGGGCGCTGGAGAAAAGTTGCGCAAGAAACTCCTGCGACGCTTCTATCTGTATTGAGTGTATTGTAGCACTGTTAGAAAAACTATATATAACTTTGTACAAAATAATATATTCTATAATAACCTTAAAAGTCAAGCGTACTCACGTGTACGATATTCACTACAAACCTCGACATTGATAATAAAATATTGCAGTTTTAGATAGGCATAACTACTACACCCACGTCTTGAGATTTTAATCCGTATCTTGAACGTCATACGGTCGTATACCGATTGGAGAAATATTATAATTGGCATGTCGGCGAATGGAGATTAACATTCCGTCCATACATTTCAGTTCCGGAGGAAAAGTGAGCGACGACGAAAGAGGATTTACTCTCGTAGTTTTTTTTTATTTTTTGTAACTGGCTGCTTACAATTAGTGACGGTAGGCGTAATTAAAATAAAACCAAGATATGCTAAAATATAAAATAAAATGTACCTCTATCATGTTAAGGTATAGTGATTCAAAAAAGATATTGTATTGATGTAATCGTAATAATCTTTACATGTTACTTTTTATCGATAGTTTAAGCTATCTGTAATTGTAAATGTAATTTCGTTTTTTGTACTTATATTTTTAGTATATAAAAACAAAGAAATTGAAGTCTTAATATTCTGGTAGCGCTAGTCTTACGGTCCAGGTAAGAACTACACTAGCTTCCGTTTTTCAGATTTTTACCAACAAAAACGCAACATTCATGCCGAGAATATAAATCTACAAATCTGTCAATTAAAAAGTTTTTAACTAAAGACAACTATCCTATTTTCACCTGTTGTAATTGTCTACCTGAATTCTTTGCATTTGTATATTTATTTTTTAAATTAAAGGTTAATAATTTCGATGACCGTATTAACACGCTAATCGTAAATATTTCATTATAGAAAGCCATTTGGTACTCAAGACCTCGAAATAGGGCTGGCATAGGATGTGGCGTAATAGAAACGACAGGAAGCCAAACTGGCGACCCTGCAAGTTGTTCCAAACATTGTTTTAACATTGGTAGAGCTACGCTGTAGTTTGTTCTAACTGCAGAATTAATGGATCAGCTCGACCAAGGTAGGACCACGCCCTCATAGAATTCCAGTGTAATATGGGACCAATATGTTGCTGTGATTCGTCTGGTGAGTGCAGGGCCTTCATTACTGGTGACGAGGCGTTCCGTCACAGTCCTCAAGGGTGATAACACAACTTGCACTATGATTCTTCATTAAGGATATTCATCCTTTTTTTCATTCCTAAATGTCATGGGTCGCAGGAATCACTTGCCATCAGTTGAACTGTGTGCTCGTTGGTTACTCTCAATGTAATGAAGAAAAAAGATTCAAACCCAGAAATTTTCTCATTTTTTCATTATATTAATCAGATCCAAAGACCAATAAATGATATATCTACGTTCCATGATATCCACATTAGTCGATAAGGAATCATAATACAAATGCGTTGTCAACCCTGAGGCAGTCTTAGTGGTGGAAGGTCTCGTCAACAGTAGTAAGGTCACTTAGTACACTAGATAAACACTAAGGTGAGAAACCATAAAATATTTTTTTTTGACTTTAATTCGGTCTTTACAAAACTTAAACAATATTAACATTTCGTTTTTTATCCTGTTCTTACTTAAAAATAGTTAATTTAATTTTACAACAATTTACAGTTTTTATTTAAAATATTACAAAAGGTCTGTAAATTTTAAAATTATTTTCGATGCCTTGATATAAAAGAAAAATCTCAAGATTTCATAACGAGCCTTGCTCTGCTTTGTCTTCAATTGTTTATTAAAAATATATTTAAGAATATAACCAGGGAGTATCGAAAATTTACAGATTTGTGATTTTCATGAAACATTATTAATTATTTGAATATTTTCAAACGAAATGGAAAACGATTAAATGTGTCGAACATAAAAATTAAAAAGAAAACAATTTCAATTTCGTCGAAAACATCATCAAATATTTAAATGTGCTTATGTATGGTTTGGTATGGCTACATGTTACGTAAATCTTTGCCTCGCGTTATTCGTGGTAGTAAAAAGCATTATTAAATTCATTGTACTAACGAAACCCAATACATTCGTATTTATGCCTTCAACGAATAATCTATTAGCAGGTGTTTCTTTGTTAATGATATTTAGAGGGTGACATAAAAGCACAATTTTCAACTACTGGTAAGTGATTTATGCAGCCCGTTATGTCCACATTCATAAGGAGCTACTATACCGATATGAAATGCTTCCTTTATCCAATCTCCAGTTTCATTAGCAGACGTAATACAGCAGTAATACGCTATTATTTTACGCTGTTGGTGCTGCTCAGCTATTCATGATACAGCCACTTTATAGTTGCCGCTTGGCTTCACCATGTAATTTATTCTATGATACTTGAAGCTTAGAGTACTACTCAAAGCATGTCCCTCTAGTTGAAGCTAAAAAGGTTAGTCAATTACTGTTATGAATAACAATGTTATGGCACTATGAATCCTAGATCAAAAGGAAGCATGCATGTCACCGTCTAAAGGCTGATGGTGAACTGTGTGATGGTATATCAGTTAACATCAATAGGGCCAATCATGTCAGTTAAGCATGCGCTTGTCCCAAATATTTCCATTACTAGGCTTTGACCCGAGCCATCTGCATATATCGACTTTTAGAAATTTGCACAAGATTGCTTCTCTAAGTGGAGCTCGTCCAACCCCAAAATATAAGCCCTATGCCTGAATGGAGCAGAAGGCCACAAATTTGAAATCCAATATTTGCAAAAGTCACAAATATTCGTTTCGGCAGTTTGGGTATTGAAACTATAAACTTAGAGCAGTTGTTTCGACTGATACATGCGGTCATCTAATCAGTAATACTGTAACGTTAAAATTATCTTGTAATGTCATTTTAAAAATAAAATGACCTCAGAGCTACGGCACCGATGTCGGTTTCTGAAGAGGTCTTATTTTTGGAACTCGTGGTGGATTTTAAAATTCGTTAGAATTCTAGCGAAAATAATAAGGTTAAATTAAGTAGAGAATTTTTAATATCATAAATTTCCTTTAACCAACCGGATTCCGGTAGTGATGACTAAACACCTCAAAACGTTTAAATATTTAAAATCATTGATTTTATATCAAATACTGAATTGATTATTTCACTATTGTAACTAGTGAAGTATTAATTAATATCTTCACCATCGTCTCACGTAATTCGATTCAATAACAATAATTATTTTTTTTAAAACACATTATTTATACGAATACATTTGAATTGAATATAGGTAACAAAAAGAAATGTGTCAAACAAAACGTCCAAACCATTTATCGTATGAGTAATTTTCAATTGGCCTTTTGGTTGTAAATCAGAAGCCATTTTTCAATTAAAAACGCTTTTTTATTCTATCCCCGGCGTTTTTAAAAAAACCTTAAGAATTTGTATATGACAGCCTATACATGTATGTTCCAACAAATTCATTGACTTCTGATCGTTAAATATACTTTAATAGTTACACAAAGAGATGGAGATCTTCCTTAAATGGCATTGATATCTTTTCGAACAAAAGGGTTCACAAAAAATTGTATTTAACGAAATCTTTCAATCGATTAACCTGTGAAGCAACCGTCACACCGTGAGAATCGATCTTCAAGGTAAACTGGGGTCAAAAACACCCACTTTCTACCACGAAGGTCGACCTTAATTAAACGCTGGGCTCTTTAAAAACTTATATTATCAAAAAAAATACATACATAGTTACAACTAAAGGTAACGAAGAGGTCCGCCATGAAAGCATCTAGCGTTGTGCATATTGTTTATTACTCCACGATAAGACCTCTTCAGACTTACAAATTTAATAAATAAAATAGTAAACAATCTATTCGATCTAACCACACATTCACGCATAGAAAGTAATTACGTAACTAGAATCGTACTATCTACAGATAAATCACAACAAAACTTAAATTAAAAAAAAAACGACAATGAAAATGACATGGCGCGAATGACTTACATGACTTACATAAAAAAAAAAGAAAAAAGAAACATGGCGATCGGCTCAACGACGGCGTGGTCTGATTTTTTTTTAATCTCGTTTGGCGGAACGAATTACGCAGCCCTCTCTCCGTTACACGCTATAAACGCGTCCGCATTGCATTTATGTAATACCTGACAATCTCGTCATAGTTTCATCGACTATATAATTCGTACATGAGCCTACGACCGCAATTAATGTCGATTTTGTTTATTCAGTTTTGTGCTTACAACTCTGACATACTAGCTTCAAGACTTCACCACGCCATCGCGCTCCGATCGAGCTCACAATAAATATCAATAAATACAAAAAGTAATTACGACTACTTATATCTATCTCACATTCGACAGTTTAGGTAACAATACGCTTGTAACACGCAAACTTCCTTGATCAAAACAAAGTGGCCTGAACGTGAAAGGCATTCGGCGTGATTAGAAAGGTGTTACGGTTGTTGAGCGCTTTCTAGCGCGAATACAGCGCCAGATCGGAGATTCTCCGCTGGCGAGACGCGGCGTGGAAGCCTCTAGTGCCGTCTGGTACCAGAGGCGTGCGTGGCTCGAAGCGAGGGGTGCACGAGAGCCTCCTACCACCGCATTCCGTACCAGATAGTGAGCAGCCGGACAGCCGTCTCGCTAGCCAGCCCTCAGCACTGCTGGCACTGCCTGTGCTCGCTTGAGAGGCTCTTCTAGATCCGCAGAAGAAGGAGACACCCGAGTCAGAGCTGTGGCTGCAAGTGGAGGGACGGCGTGGCACCCACGTTTGTATTTCAGGCGATCGGGGCGCGAAGAATCCGCTAGAGTTCCTCCTGTAGAACGGATTTGCATATCTATAGTCATATTCCGCCTCTGAACCGCTGCAGCATGAGGAGTACTCGCACTCATGACGACGGGCCGGAGGTCGACGAATTGGCACCTTCCGTTTCGGCTCTCGTGGCACACCGTTCAACTCATATACCTTCATACCCTCATCATCTGGACCTTGGAGTCTTAGCGCTCCTCGAGCGGCCTCAGACTCTGTAAACTCAACTAACGCACACACACAGTTAACCAAACTCGGGTTCTTGTTCAGAAACTGTCTCACATCAGCTGGAACTGGGTTGCCAGGTCTCAGCACCCGGACCAACGCGATCTCGCCACAGCTTGCGAACAGCCTCGACACATTCTCGACAGTAGGTCTGTCTATCGGCATCCTAACTGCGACAACGGTTCTGGATGGAGTGGTCTCATCGTATGGCGGTAGGGGATCGATTCTTCGCAGCTTCGTTCCTGGTTCGTTGATTTCTAATTTCGTAGACCTCTTCAGGGCTTCCGCGACCACCCTCCAATCTTTAGTCAGATGCTTGACCCGTTTGAAACTTGATATGAGCTTAAGGGACACATACCCTTCCTTGTTCCGCCTGACATGTTTGAGTAAAAAGGCATCTTTAGTGATATTAGCGTCACTGAAGTAGAATTCTACTTGGGATACGATCCGATTGGCTAGTTCGTCGTCTGGTGGCGTGTAGGGTGGTTCCTGGGTATCGGGGGCGACTTCACAGCCCGAATCCTTGCCCCCACCGGAGCCGGTTTCCGATGCTGTATCCGATAGGTCGGCGTGGTCATCGGTGGACGGGCGACGGTCGGTGGCGATGCCCTCATCGGGGTCCTGTGCGTGTGGAGGTATCCCCTCCATGTTAGTGTCGCGTGCGTTTGCCACTATTGCATTACAAGAGCGTACGTCTCGCTCGGTAGCGCGGCGGTGACTGAAGGCGCGCGGCGCGCACACTGCTTTTTTATAATATCGCCTGGATGTACCGCTTGGGTAAAAGGTGTTCGGAAACTTGTACCGAGATGACATTGCAGACAGCGGGACGTTTAATTCAACACACATTCGTAATTCTTTAGGGCTATTTCGAACAGTGCAGTCAAATTGGGTACGCTCGGGCGCACTCTAGAATTATACTTACGACTGCAATTATAAATCAACAGTGCACGGAATTTCAGCACGAAACGGCATAGGTTTTTTTGTATCGCTTCTCAGTATCGCCGAGTGCATTATTGCAACGTAACACGATAACAAAAGGAGGTGGGTTACACGCAAATTGCAATGTTACATATTTGATTGAGGCTGCATTCGTATTTTGGCCGTTTTAAGATAATATTTTTAATAACCAGAATTACCCCTGAAATTTATTATAAATAATTATTAATAGTCCTAAAAGTTAGGACTTAAGGTCGTAAGTTCAAATCATTCGCCTCTTAACGTGGAGCATCTTCTAGTACTAGAATTTTAGTCTTAGCTAGAAAAATTAACTAGCATATTAGTAATATTAATAGAACTATAAAAAAATAGATAATATTTATAAAAAATAGTAAAATCTTATCGTTAGAGTCCGAAGAATCACTAGATTAATTCACGACTATCATAGGAGTATTACTGATGCAATTTTCGTGAAGACCGCGTATCAGATTATCGTAGCGCGGGAGCGGGGTTCGAATCCAAGCTAAGTAACAAAATATATTCATCACATATTTTTCGTTCTTTTGGATTTACTAAACATGCATTACATCAGTTTGTTTCTGGCTGCAGAATGAATTAGTCAGCTCGACCGGGGTTAGACCACGCCCCCACAGAATACCAGCGTAAAATAGCAGCATAATGCTGCTGTGTTTCGTCTGATGAATTGAGAGACCTTTATTACTGGTGACGAGGCATTCCATCTCAGTCCTCAAGGGCGACAACGCATGTGCATTATGATTCTTTGTCAATGATGAATGTAGATGTCACGGGCCGCAGGAATCACTTGCCATCAGGTGAACTGTGTGCTCGTTTGTTACTCTTAATGTAATAACAATAACATCAAACTAGGGACGACAGAGCATGGCTCTGTTTACACAAATGCAGTAATATATTGTGCTGTAGAAATAACACAAAGATCGAAGGCCAATATGTGAAAAAGAATCCATTGTCCAGCTAATCTTTGAGCCGTCTAACTATCACCACAATTCATAACTAACAATAGTTACGTTTAGAATTATTTCTTAAAAAGATATCACGATTAATGACCATTACAATCACAAAAAGAAGATAAATTTTGTAATAACTTAGCACAGTCCATAAGTTACGTGGAGTTCTTATTATTTATTCTCTAAGACATTAAGGAGCGCTTTATTGTATTTAATTATCCACTTAACATCTTTACCGTACCGTGCCAACGTATTTATTTACCTTAATTACCGTAAAAGTGGAATTTAAATAAAGTAACTTAAATGGCACATAACGGCACAGATGAATCTAGCAAAATTTAAAACAATTATTATCTCCAGCCCATCACTAGGCTCCGCCACGGACTGCCACGGAGCACAACCTGAGCTGCACCAAACCATCCCTTGTCAAGGATGAATGTAGATATCTTGGGCCGCAGGAATAACTTACAATCAGGTGAACTGTGTGCTCGTTTGTAACTCACAATGTAAGAAAAAAAAATCACGCTTGTAATCTCAGGATGTGACGATCTTGATCTTTTATGGCTAGATAGACAGGAGGTGATCGAACCAACCCATTCGTACTGCACCCAGAAACTAGTATACCTACCCTGCTGTTCCGTTTGATGAATTAAAGAAACCGTACAACTTATTACTGGCAGTAACATTCCATATTAGTATTCAGGAATGATATATATTCTTTAGATAAGGAGTCGAGTCGAGGTTTCGTACCTCCTTATGAGGGGCCCACGGTTCATATTATCGCCCCCTCTGTTGTCGTCAACGTTCTTCGTCCACAGGGGTCGGAGTGCAGCGGTGGTGCAGCAGCAGTCCCCGCGCCACCTTCGCAGCATCATCGTTGTCTCCTTACTCAGCGGGCCTCCCGCTCGCAAGTTTAATTAGATAAAGCTGTAGAGGTCTCTGGACCAACAGCAATACACAAAAGTCGAAAAAAACAAATCTGTATTATGACTTATCGCGAGGAAAGAGCGTGTTAAAGAACGCAGGTATCATTCACAATTAGATGATATGTGTGCTTTATCGTCACCAATATTATAAAAAAAATCTGACATAGGTCGTAGGTTCAGTAAACTCATGGGGCTACCAGGATTGTCAAGTACATTTTTACGGTGTATTAAAAATCTTCTGGAAAAATCCTAATAAGATCTCGACTCTGCTATATCATTTTGTAGAACAAACGTCTTACTATAAATAATAACTTTGTATTAATGCGAAATGAACAACAGAATTAATTTTTATGTCGGCTATATAATACAATGGGCAATAATGGCGGCTATATAATAAATTCATCCCTTTACACATTAATATTTATGAAAGATTTTAACAGAAATTAGAATCCTAATGGTGTGGAGTCTTTATTTATGATATTATGAGGTGGTTGATTTGGGAATTGTATTTATATATATATTTATAATGTGAGTTTATAAATTCACAGTTATACAAGGTATTAGGAGACCGCTTCCGAAAACGAAGACAGACGATAGTACTAATGACACCTTTGATGATGGCACGGAAAAAAAATCGATCCTGATTAAAAAAAAACATATTTTTATAAAGTATTATTAGCACTATTTACGCCCCATCATGTTAGTACAGCTAAATTAAACGATAGTTTCATAAAAAATACATTACTTTACTAAAAAAAAAACCAGCAATGAAACACAAACCCAAACAGCTGATGCTCGGATTAACGAACGCACGGGCGAAACTGTCTTAAAAACTAAAAATACTAAACATAATAATCAATCCCTCCAAAACAAACAGCTGCTTTTGCGGTGGGATGCGGCCGCCGTTGACGGCACCTTGATAATTTCCGCGGTATCAGCGCCGCGCCGCCGCTGCGCCAGGGCGTTCGTTGATCCGAGCATCAGCTATTTTTGATTTTGTGTTTCATTACTGGTTTTTTTTTCAGTAAAGTAAATTTTATGGAGCGTAAATAATGCTAATAAATCATTTTCAAAATATGATTTTTTTCCGTCCCACCATCAAAAGGTGTCATTAGTACTATCGTCTGTCTTCGTTTTCAGAAGCGGTCTCCTAATACCTGGTACATTAAAATAATTATACTACTATATAGCTACTCATACTTGTATAGTAATAAAAAAATATATTTTTACTACTTGTAATCTTAACGATATAACAAATATGCAGCTTTTAAAGGTTTAAAAAAAGGTATTCGAAACTAGCCCTCGCGGTACAGGCTTGCTTAGTGCTAAGGCGACATTGTTAATCTAGTTCTGAGGTTCCCAGACTTTTTTTCTCATAGACCACTTTTAAAGTTTTGCTGCTTCATTTCTACCATATTCCCAAAACTCGACAAGAATGTTGTACACGTTGTACTGAATATGGAATATGCAAGTTTTACAAGTAACAGTCGCTGAGCTTCTTAAAATATTATCTGCCTACATTGATAGGTGAAGTCAAGTCAACATTTTAGTTCTTCAATATCGTAAGCAAATAAATTTTCGTGGACAACCCGCTTACGAATTGTGAACCCCCATTTTTTTGTCACGCCAACGTAGACCATCGAGTCTTCCGTGGCCCCCTGGGTTTGGGAACTAAGGATTTCGTTGCTAATTTACCAATTGTTCGGCCTTTTTTTTCGGGCTGATGGCCGCTGTTAACCTGAAGGCTTTTACAGTTTCACCGGGTTGAGAGGTGACCGAGTGCTTATGGCACTCAGTTGAGACCTCTAAGTGTTCGACGTTGAAGAAAAACATCGTGAGGAAAATCTAGGTATGAGGTATGTCTGAAATATAATAAATAAAATATTTCGAGAATATATTATTTCCGGCTCTTACACTCTGTCTAGATAGGAGACCTTTGCCCAATAGTGGGATTGTATATATAATCTATTACTTCATTTCTCTATACTCTTTACTAAGATAATTAAAAACTTTATTTTGTTAATAAAAATATTGTCAACGTTTATCGAATTAGTTCTCAATCTATTGACACGAAAAGAACACTTATATGTATGTAATATATTAATATAAATTTACGATAGGTAGAAAAGGAAACGGTATTTTGTAATCTAGATCAATTTGAATGTATCCATGGTAGGTCGATAATTGTTTTTAAACAAATGTGGTATTTACACTACTAAATTTCCGCTTAAGCTTAAAATGCTAGGAAATAGCTGACGACCGGCTAAGTTTCGCAGACCGTACCCTAAACCTATTGACGCTTGTGATAAAAGATCATATTTCCCCTAGCGTGTCATTTAGTGTTACGTAAAAAGAGACTTCAAACCACCTTAACATCATCGACCACCATTATGTTTTAGATGAGACAAACAACAAAGCAATCGACAAAAAGTTTCAGAATATCAACATTTGTAATTATAATCAGTCATATCTATTACCATTGTAATATCTTTTATAATTGTAATTACACCATTCGTGATGCCTTAATCGGAATTCTTAGCACGCGGAGAGTTCGAGAACAGTTTAGAGAAATAATAAGAAATATAATCGATGATATATAGAAGCAATATTATTATTATAAACACATAATGTATACTTGTTAGCAAAAGAATCGACTCAAGCGTCTAACACGAGGTTGAATGTCTTTAAAAAAATAACTGAGCCTTGAATTATAGTAGTAGTCTAGCCTAGTTTTATGTCTTTTTATTAATATCTTTGAGAGTAATAAACGAACGCACAGTTCACCTGTTAGCAAGTCTTTCCCGCGGCCCATATAATTTACATTCATCCTTGACGGGGAATCATAATGCAGTTGTATTGTTACCCTTTACGACTGAGATGGAACGGCTCGTCAGCAGTAATAAAGGTCTCCGGATCCCTACACTCCACTAAAGAACCTTTCTTCCCCATCGGATATTAATCTTCGTTTTGTCTGTTAAATAAGAACGGCTTTGGACCAACGGAATTTCCTAACACAAAACATATTTTTGCTTATAATTATATTCCAAGTACTGTTCGATGTAAATTTTAAATTTATAAGGCAACTTGAAATATACATTATTGTTTTTTTTTCTCTATCTATTGATATATTAAAACGCCGGAAGTATTCTTGCAAAATATTCATTTATTTAAAAAATTTTGTTTATGCTGTTACTTTCAGACAACGCGCTTCTAATAAGGAATGTTATTTACCTTTTTATTTCATAATGGAACCCACTGCTGGTCTTCTCTGTAGAGTGGGTATGGGGCCATAATCCGCCACAGCCCCGCCCAACTCTTGATGGGCGGACTTCGCATATATTCGATTTTTTTAATGTATATCTTTCGTAAACGTTTCCTAATTATGTTTTCGTTCATCACCGCCGAGGACGAGGTAATTGAGTCGGGCTAACTCAGTCACCGAGTTCGATCCCCGGTGACGGCTTTTTGTCACCCCGTTGCACGAGAGCGACTGACTCGAGGGTGACCGAGAGGGCCGAACCTCGGGCTCGGTCAGTTGCTTCTGATGGATTATAACGCGGCATTAGCCTCATGGCTTATGGTACGATCTGCAAAACTTAAGGTCCCAGGTTCGAATAGACTATTGTCGTAAACCATCTCCTAGCACGAGCATTGTCATCTTAATAGGACTGCTAGTTTTTTTTTAAAATTAAGTTCTACCTTACCACTAAATCGTGACATTCGAATATTGATCTAGATAACAAAATACAGTTTACTAATCCACCCATCATATATTTACGCAAAACAATATACATGACGAGTCGAACATCCATATGTTAATAAAACCGGTTGTTTGTTTGTCCGTTTGATCACAAACTTGACACTTAAATAAAGCGTCCCATAGACGGAAGTCGAGTTTTACTTACCAGAAATTATTTGGTACATAACCAGTATTATTAATACATAACTTCCTTGTTTATGAAGAGTTTGTAACGGGAAGCTAAACTGGTATTCCGGTACCATTTATATAATGTGAGAAAACATTTGATATTTAAATTATGTTATTTATCTTGAAGCTTTGTTTTTGTGAATAGTAGTTGTTTTATAAAAACATATCCTTTGGGAAAGCACGACCTATTAAAAACTGCGATACGCTTTTTGAGCTTTTTTTCTGACATTAATTTCAATAACGTGTAAGCGTTATAACATTAATAAATATAAAATAGTGGTAACAAATTCCATATATTTCTTTTGACATATATTAAATTTTTAATTAATATAATAGTTTCTTTTTATAAAATTATAATATATTAACTTTTTGACAATGATCATCATGTACGTAATTAACGAATGACATCGTAATGTCTCTAAGGGATTTGACATATCTGTCATTTAATATTTTAATATTGTTTTGATGTAATGCATTATCATTAATTTGCATGCTATGTGTGAGGGCTATAAGAGAAACCATTGCATGATCTGTAATTTATACCATCATGTACAAATAATACCTTGCATATAGGCAAATAAATTATTATTATTATGGGGATATTTTTTTTCCCATCTCCGCCTGGTTGGTCAATAGAATAAATAAATAAAAAACTGTAAACATATAAAGAAACAAATATGTACTATATAATATAATATATATTATTATTATCAAATGATTGATGATTTATTATATTGGAGGACCAGCGGAGGGGCACAGTTGCGTTCCGTATGGTTAGGGTGACCTACGAGAGGATTTTAGTGGTTAAAAATCCCACATAACCCGGACTTCCCACAAGAGGCATCTTTGAAAAAAAGGTCACCATGCTACATATATGAGAATGGTGACGGAGTTTTAAAGTGTTATTAAATAATCGTAGTAAATATCAAAAATTTCTCTTTCTCATTTCCATTAAAACTAGTGGGTGTAGGGGTCTATTTTAAAGACGTAACGGTGACAAGTTAGCACACATTTTAGGATATTAATACTTGCAGCTCATGACATGCGTTTTTATACTTTAATTTTTATTAATTTGAATTATTATGCAGATGCGCAGTTTCCCTAATACTAAGATGTAAATATCTCGTCACCAATCCAATAAGGTCTACGGTTTTTCTTCTTCCAGCAGCCGAAACATGGTTCAATTTTTCTTATGTATCGATGATGACAGAAAAGCAAAAAAAACGGCAGTGTTATATTTATTTATTTAAACTTCATTAGTCATACCTTACAAAAAGGTGTACAAAATGCCTTAAGGTTTTTACTACCAGTCAACCCATGACGTAGGGGGGAATTGTCTTAGCTTTAGTGCATACATAGTAAAAAAAAAGATAATTGCAATAATTGGAAATAATTTATAAAAAATTACTTATAAATAACAATACATATTATACATATAGACACATAAATACATAATTAAACATATAATTAACAATGACATGACTAATTATCCATGTTAATTACCAGCAGACGTTTTTAAGTTAGTGCTCGCGTACCAGCATTTAAGAGTTATGCCGCTATTTGACGCTGATATTCTGTGAGGTTGTGGATCTTACCAGGTCGAGTAAATGGAAACAGATCGTAGTGTGGGTAGCTTTACCACTTTTTCCGAGCTGACCCATTTGTGCCACATCTAGATCATAACTGCGGCGTGACTCCAACAAGTCTTATTAGTGCTGAGCCTAATAAAAACATTAGGAAGATAAAATACTATTGATTAATTTATAAAGAAACGAAACGTTAAAAATTTGTTGTGAAACCTATATCATATATGGCGACTTCACGGCTGACTTCCAGCCACTGGTCATGCTTTGACCTCTGTGACTCACGCTAGTGACGTATGATGGATCGACAGATGCGTAGATCGATTGATCGTATGTTTGATGTTTGCGTCGTGAATTTGTGATTCTATATTTATATACGTAATTTATCAATTGTGCAATATGGAGATTTGAGTTCGAGAACCTTCCTCAATAGATTTTTTTTATTTAGGGTGACAAACGAGCACACAGTTCACCTGATGGTAAGTGATTTCTGCGGCGCATAACACCAAATTCATCCTAGATAAGGAATTATAATAGGGATAAATTGTGTATAATATATAAATCATTCCATTTCAATCGCAATTTTAAAATTTTAATTTTTATTAATTTGAATTATTATGCATATGCGCAGTTTCCTAATACTAAGATGTAAATATCTCGTCACCAATCCAATAAGGTCTACGGTTTTTCTTCTTCCACCAGCCGAAACATGGTTAAATTTTTTTTTATGTATCGATGATGACATAAAAGCAAAAAAACGGCAGTGTTATATTTATTTATTTAAACTTCATTAGTCATACCTTACAAAAAGGTGTATGAAATGCCTTAAGGTTTTTACTACCAGTCAACCCGTGACGTAGGGGGGAATTGTCTTAGCTTTAGTGCATACATAGTAAAAAAAAAGATAATTGCAATAATTGGAAATAATTTATAAAAAATTACTTATAAATAACAATACATATTATACATATAGACACATAAATACATAATTAAACATATAATTAACAATGACATGACTAATTATCCATGTTAATTACCAGCAGACGTTTTTAAGTTAGTGCTCGCGTACCAGCATTTAAAAGAGTTATGCCGCTATTTGACGCTGATATTCTGTGAGGTTGTGGATCTTACCAGGTCGAGTAAATGGAAACAGATTGTAGTGTGGGTAGCTTTACCACTTTTTCCGAGCTGACCCATTTGTGCCACATCTAGATCATAACTGCGGCGTGACTCCAACAAGTCTTATTAGTGCTGAGCCTAATAAAACATTAGGAAGATAAAATACTATTGATTAATTTATAAAGAAACGAAACGTTAAAAATTTGTTGTGAAACCTATATCATATATGGCGACTTCACGGCTGACTTCCAGCCACTGGTCATGCTTTGACCTCTGTGACTCACGCTAGTGACGTATGATGGATCGACAGATGCGTAGATCGATTGATCGTATGTTTGATGTTTGCGTCGTGAATTTGTGATTCTATATTTATATACGTAATTTATCAATTGTGCAATATGGAGATTTGAGTTCGAGAACCTTCCTCAATAGATTTTTTTTATTTAGGGTGACAAACGAGCACACAGTTCACCTGATGGTAAGTGATTTCTGCGGCGCATAACACCAAATTCATCCTAGATAAGGAATTATAATAGGGATAAATTGTGTATAATATATAAATCATTCCATTTCAATCGCAATTTTTAAAATTTTAATTTTATTATATCGTGTGGTTGTCTTCCGTTTAGATTTGAATCGCTATTAAATTGTTTAATCTCTATATTGTTTATGGTTGTTGTTAACATTTAATTATTTTATTATGATTCATGTTATTTTATTACGATATTATTGAATATATTTCATTTTGATAATTTAATTGGTTTTTTTTTGAATCAGTTATTGTGTAGTTTTCTCCATTAATAATTTTTGTAACACGACAACCGTTGCTTATAACATGGTTACATGCATCAGATTTGACTTCATGTATTTATGGATTAAGATTGTTTTCATGTAGATGACCCAAATTAAATAAATAATATATATATGTATATATATATATATATATATATATATAACGTGTCGGGGTTAAAGTTTTTTCGTATTTTAAATACAAATTCAACATAATTTTTGTCCTAGTTTATTTACATTTAATTATAATATATATGTGCCATTTTATTCGATAACTTGTTACCATTTCGTAGGTAGTGCATTCCCATAGCTGTAGAAATTTTGGGACTTCCCATCAAAAAACTATGAAAAGTAGTTTTGACAGTCATCTCTTAATGAACTCTGAAGAGACCAACAGGCGAAAATTTGAGGGGTGGAAAAACAAGGTCCAAAGGTATAGTGGATCCATTAACACGTCCCAACCCAGCTCTGTCAATATTTGCTGATCTGAAAATATAAGTATTTTTGAGGTAAATATTTTGCTTCGTGGTTCTGTTTTAAGGCTTTTTAAAGCTTAGCGCGTTGAAAAATTTATGACCATTCTATAGGTATTTAAGAGAACCGCTTTCTGTATAAGAGAAAGTGTAAAATACTGGACTGTTTCAACAGTGGTAGATCTACGCTGCAGTTTGTTTCCAGCTGCAATATGAATGGATCAGCTCGACCGGGGTACAACCAAGGCCTCACAGAATACCAGCGGGAAATAGCAGCATAATGCTGTTGTGTTTCGTCTGGTGAGTATAGGGATCCGCAGACCTCTATTAATGCTGACGAGGCATTCCATCTCAGTGCTCAAGGGTGACAACGCATCTGCGTTATGATCTCTCTCGTTTGTTACTCTCAATGTAATAAACTCCTGCGCGCGTGGAGACTTCATCTTAAATCCCCGTGAGTGATATCAGACACCATGGTTCTATTACATTTTCTATTGTATTCGAAATGCAATTTTGCTATATTTTACAGGACCATAAATAAAAAAATATTTATATTAATTAACGTAGACCGTAACAACATCCGATGAAGCCCGAGCAACACATAATTCGGGTTCTACTGAAAAATGGACAAAAGTAGGTTACCGGTGTATTATGTCAGTAATTGGATTCGTTATGGATTTATTATCCATCTGATGTCCGATAGCGACGACCATATCAATACGTTTTTTTTACTGTTGTGCACACACGGAGTTCACCTGATGGCAAGTGATTATCCTTGTCATCTACCTTCATCCTTAACAAAGATTCAAGATTGGCGTTAATATTTGTACTTAGAACCTACATTGGACAGACGCACAGTTGCGTTATGATATTATGATGCTATTTTACGATGTATTCTATGTATGTATTCTATGAGGGTGAGGGAACCTATTATATATATATATAGCCAAAGGTTCATCTATAGGTTGTTACTTTTACTTATCATTATCCTCAAAATCTTTTATGGCCTTTTGCTTTATTTATTTCAGTTTTATGTTGAATATATTTACTCATTGTATTAATTAATTTAACTTTCATACATAACACATTACAGTAGAATGCTCCGGATCTCTACAATCACCGGACAAAACACACCACCTTCTGCGTGACAGAATTCTCTACGTAGACTTACGCAGTACAACGAGGGTGACCAATAAGCTTAAGTGGCAATGGACTGGTTATATAGCTAGTAGAACAGATAACCGATGGGAAAGAAAGGTTCTTGTGTGGCACCTCGTTATGGCAATCGTAGTATAGGCCTAACCACAACTAGATGGAGCGACGACCTAAGCAAGATTGTTGCAAGTCGATGGATGCAGCTGTCTCAGTATCTTGCTCTTTGGCAATCTATGGGAGAGGTGTACGTTCAGCAGTGGAATATGGGTAGGCTGTCGACTTCATGCCACAGTTAGAATCAAACTGCAACATGCCTCCACCATTTAACAGACATTAGTCTCTTAACTTTTATATATAAACATTAACAAAAAGTTTTTTAGCCTTTTATTTCATTGCTCGATGTAATGTTACCAATTATAAAGGTCGATGACCCAGTTGGAGCAAATGCCCAATCGCTTACTTTTGTATTCGTTCACGTAACACGTTACTTAATTAAATAGTTATACGGTTTTTATATAAATACAATAGATCGGGAAGTAAAATACCGAAAATTATATTCGAATGTAATTTGTTTGATTGTTATCGTAACGAAACTTACAATAGTTATGTCCTAAATATTAATAATCTCTGACGTTTTAAAACAAAAGTAAAGCAACTAGCAATTTATTGTACTGTTATTTTATTAATTTTACAAAATTTCATTTCTCTCAGACATCCGGATGTAAGTCGAAACTGATTTGAAATTTATTCGTAACCATAACGTTCTAACATACATAAATACATACCAAGCTAATAAAAACAATTGCAACATAAGCAGAGCTACGCCGTAGTTTGTTGGTCCACGGACTGAGGAAGGACGACGCCCCCAAAGAACGCCAGCGTGAAATAGCATCATAACTCTGCTGTGTTAGGTCTGGTTTTAGATCAGTTTTATTATTGGTGATGAGGCATTCCATTTTCGTCATGAGAGATGGCACTAACATTCCCTATCGTGGATGAACGTGAGTGTCAATGATCGCAGGAATCATGGGAGTACCAATCAAACAATCATGTAAAATTAATGCATTCAACTGTTCCTTTGTGAACCGTCTCTAAGCACAAGCATCTTCAGCTTGGTGTGGTTTTACATTAAGTAAACAGTTTTAATAGAAATACTGGCATCCTTGTTTAACAAGAAATAAAAAATGCACTTGGCATTTTATTTTGTTAGCTTTAACCTGTAACCAAATATATTTTTTGCTTTATTTATTTCAGTTTTATGTTGAATATATTTACTCATTGTATTAATTAATTTAACTTTCATACATAACACATTACAGTAGAATGCTCCGGATCTCTACACTCACCGGACAAAACACACCACCTTCTGCGTGACAGAATTCTCTACGTAGACTTACGCAGTACAACGAGGGTGACCAATAAGCTTTAGTGGCAATGGACTGGTTATATAGCTAGTAGAACAGATAACCGATGGGAAAGAAAGGTTCTTGTGTGGCACCTCGTTATGGCAATCGTAGTATAGGCCTAACCACAACTAGATGGAGCGACGACCTAAGCAAGATTGTTGCAAGTCGATGGATGCAGCTGTCTCAGTATCTTGCTCTTTGGCAATCTATGGGAGAGGTGTACGTTCAGCAGTGGAATATGGGTAGGCTGTCGACTTCATGCCACAGTTAGAATCAAACTGCAACATGCCCCCACCATTTAACAGACATTAGTCTCTTAACTTTTATATATAAACATTAACAAAAAGTTTTTTAGCCTTTTATTTCATTGCTCGATGTAATGTTACCAATTATAAAGGTCGATGACCCAGTTGGAGCAAATGCCCAATCGCTTTCTTTTGTATTCGTTCACGTAACACGTTACTTAATTAAATAGTTATACGGTTTTTATATAAATACAATAGATCGGGAAGTAAAATACCGAAAATTATATTCGAATGTAATTTGTTTGATTGTTATCGTAACGAAACTTACAATAGTTATGTCCTAAATATTAATAATCTCTGACGTTTTAAAACAAAAGTAAAGCAACTAGCAATTTATTGTACTGTTATTTTACTAATTTTACAAAATTTCATTTCTCTCAGACATCCGGATGTAAGTCGAAACTGATTTGAAATTTATTCGTAACCATAACGTTCTAACATACATAAATACATACCAAGCTAATAAAAACAATTGCAACATAAGAGCAGAGCTACGCCGTAGTTTGTTGGTCCACGGACTGAGGAAGGACGACACCCCCAAAGAACGCCAGCGTGAAATAGCATCATAACTCTGCTGTGTTAGGTCTGGTTTTAGATCAGTTTTATTATTGGTGATGAGGCATTCCATTTTCGTCATGAGAGATGGCACTAACATTCCCTATCGTGGATGAACGTGAGTGTCAATGGTCGCAGGAATCATGGGAGTACCAATCAAACAATCATGTAAAATTAATGCATTCAACTGTTCCTTTGTGAACCGTCTCTAAGCACAAGCATCTTCAGCTTGGTGTGGTTTTACATTAAGTAAACAGTTTTAATAGAAATACTGGCATCCTTGTTTAACAAGAAATAAAAATGCACTTGGCATTTTATTTTGTTAGCTTTAACCTGTAACCAAATATATTTTTTTGCTAGTGAACACCAAAAGAATGAGGAAATTAAAAAGTGTGACACGTGTGTTATATAGCAGATATTATATTTGTTTTTTTTTTCCTATAAATTTGTATGAATAGAATGTATATATAGTATATCCGTTGTCACGCCGATACTTGCGCACCTTGAAGCTACGGTATGCACCATAGTGTCAGTCTATCTCCCTTGCAGACTAGCTCTCGGAGGGTCAATCATTCTAGCCGACGACATCTATAGCAAGAACACCCGGTGAAACTCATCACTAGACTCGCACATCGACCTACTTGACGTTTAACGTTTTAGCCTACTACTCCATCCCATTATTCCTGCATCCCGGGACACGACACGGATGTGCTTGATATTACAATCTGCAAAAGCGTAAATCTCGCCCTCAGAGGTATAGAGGTAATCCATGAGCCCGTGTCGGATCACCGACCGGTATTGTAAACTAAAACCATAGTCGACTGGGACGAGCTCAGGAGTAATCTGAAGCAGCCCACTTCACCTCACCTCAGCACAATCCCTACAATCATATCTACAGTCAATGACGCGAACCTTGCAACTCATGCTCTCACTAGGCATCTCCAAACAAACATCGAGGATTGCTCGAGACAGGTACCAGTGGTGAATGATAACCCCTGGGCCTTCCCTAGTGACATCAAGGACATATTGAGACGCAAGAACACAGCAACCTGTGCTAATGACTTGTTTCCCATCGAAAGTAATGGGATAACTCTATGTGTCCTGTAGTGTGTAGTTAAAACACGCATAAAGAAATCTAGAATTGATCGGTGAGACAATCATTTCGGTAATACCAAACCCTCTCATTTCGCCTTCTGGCGACTTCCCAAGTCTTGCAAAGGAGACTCAACCCAAACATTGCCCCTGTTAGAAAGTCCCAACTATCCGCCAGCTTTTCTTGATAATGCTCCCCGAGCAACTTGCCTCTGAATCCAAACCAGACGCTATTTCCAATCCGCAGTCAACGCCCTCGGAAATGTTCTTCTTCTTCTATAAGCTACAGCACAACTGTAGATTTAAACCTCAATTGAAAAGGAACATTTCTACTCGAGCTAATTTGATCACAGTGTTGAGAATATCTGGCAAAAAACATACAACAAAACCCGGTTATCAATATCGACAATTTCGATCGAGGAGTTATAAAGAGATGTATACACAATTTTCACAAAACAAACAACGAACTTCCCCACCATTGCAAAGCTGAAAAGTAAATTAGAGCAACACATCAGTTTCCACGGCTCAGAACGAAGTCTTCGGCGAATTATCATGGATTTATGGGTTTCGTTGGAAAACGACTGATAACAACAGTAAGTATTGATAGAGACTTCAAATATACGTTTACATCGAATGTTTACGCAAAATATCGTCAAGAGGAAACGCCTATTGTATATACGGATGAATCCTACGTAGATTCGTCTCACTCTACACCAAAAGCCTGTCCAAAGGCCAGCGAGTTGTCGCTGTCCACGCAGGATCAAAACATTTTCCATAGACGGAATCCTAGCAGAAGAAAATCACCAAGTGCTACCAACATACCACCCAGACCTCAATCCCAATAAAATGGCATGGGGCGCTATAAAAAATGTAAAATGGAATATTAATACGTGTATAGGTCTTATTAAGGAAAAAGTTTCACTAATGGGTGACCGGGATAGGGAGATGTTATGCAAGAAAGTTAAGGATATTGAAGAACAATATGCAAAGAGTGACCATGTTGTAGACATGCAGGTGAATTTGTTAATTGCGTCACTGAAGGCAGTTCCCAAGATGACTTTGACGATGACAATACTAATGATGACGAGGACCGAAGCCCTGGGCCTGGGCTCTCGACACACCTTTGCTTGACATAAAGCCTTGTTTGGCCCAGGCATATGCTACCGTTACCAGACTCAAACTAATTCTTTTTTAAATAAAAATTATAATTTTGAAAAAAAAACACTTATGTTTTGTGGAAAGTGGTATTCTGTACATTTATAAAAAATACTAACTTCCGACCGCAACTTACTGCGTAAAAAAGTAGCCTTCCAGATTTTTATAATCTATGTCCGTGCTAAATTTCATCCAAACTTTCGCATTTATGATATTCGTGAGATTATGATGATGTTATATAACTAGCCTAAACGAACCAGCTTAGACATAAAAAAGTTCAAACAAAAACACATTATTCGTAATCAATTAGTAGAAATGAACAATTGGGTCCGCGACAGCACCCATGCGCAGTTACCCCTCTACGCTTCGTTCACCACTAGACTTATGTGCCGCGATCTATAATAACCTGATGATATTGCCGTGGCCGATATCGACCTGGAGGACATCACCATTAAATTTTCTAAGAGCATTACAAAATGACTATTCTGTTAACTGTGACACTGAACTCATTAAAATTGCATTAAACTTTTGATGAAAATAGAAATCGAATCGAGTCTCGGTCACTCATTAATTAATAGGTTAGAAAAACAATAGAAGTGTTTATTTTTAATTTTTTGCTATTTGCAATTGATCTAATGAATTTAGACTTGATACCTCCGTATCTAAACGCTCCCTTTAAAGTCACGGTACACGAGCAAATCAAGCTCGGTCCCCGATGCTAGGTTATGATTATGAGGATGCTAGCACCGGTTCGAAAATACCGCTGGCGACAGCTGATTTCACAGATTAGTTACAGTATTAGATAAGGAAATCCATATGATGAGGCTGAAATTTTTTAAAACAATTATATAGATAGATATAGGCCGGAAAGAAATATTTAATGTAGTGAATTGATTTTGTTATTTCAGATTATAAATTTAAATATCGTTTTTGTTATGTCTAACTTTTGCGTTACCCACAGCCACGAAGATGCCATAACAGCCAAGCGTTTAACTCACACATCTGATGTAACTTTCACAAAAACCTTACGAATTTGAATTCATACCTAAATCTTAATATATTGATGCTAGATTATTATTTGATAATGAAATTAGCATTTTTTGTCGTGAAATCTCTAGGGAGAAGTCAACTTTGTCTCATAAACATTGTTTTTTTTTTAAATTACATTTAGAGTAAAAAACTAGCACATAGTTTACCTGATGGTAAGTGATTCCCGCGGCCCATGACATCTACATTCATCGTCGACAAGGAATAATAATGTAGATGGGTTGATCCTTGAGGACTGAGATGGAATGTCTCGTCACCAGTAATAAAGATCTCCTGATCCCTGCACTTATCAGAAGCACATGCCTTATGCTGATATATCACGCTCGTATTCTGTAAGATCGTGGTCCTACCCCGATTGAGCTGACCCATTCATTACTATACAGCCGTACAAACTGAACGCTAAGACAAACTGCCGCGTAGCTCTACCACGGTTAAATTATTATTTTATATACTCAAAACGTGAAAACATTTTCAGGAGTAAACTCTATACTTGTCATTAATATCAACGTTCATTTCTATGCAACACATCATTATTTTTATAACATCATTGGTGACAAACAAGCACACGGTTAACCTGATTTAGTGTCAACCGTCTAAATCCGCGGAAGTGTAATCCCCGTTGACATAATTCCGGTGGCAGTTCAATTAGGTTGCGTCAGAATTTGAAAGGCTTCCTTTTGCTAAGGGTGTGATACAATTGCGAGTTGGCAATTTAATTAAATATATGTATATTGATTTAAATACAACATACCAATAAACAAATGCAAACATACAAACACACACGTTCACTCACCGACGCACACATAAAACTACCAAAATTGTTATATCAAATACTGTTCATAAATAGCTTCTAACCAAATGTGTAATACTGAATTTGGTATAATAAATTCATTGTAATCAGTTATTTTATAATATGTCAGTAAGTCGCTGTTGGATTACCTTAAAAATAAATAAATATTACCTTTAGATCTTTCTCTATATATTGTACTAAAAATTAATATGATAAATGGTAACGTTTTTTTTGTGTATGAGTATTGCTGTTGGTCCAGAGACCTCTACAGCTTTATCTAATTAGACTCGCGAGCGGGAGGCCCGCTGAGCAAGGAGACGACGACGATGTTGAGAGGCTGGCGCGAAGACTGCTGCTGCACCACCGCTGCACTTCGACCCCTGTGGGCAAAGAACGTCGACGACAACAGAGGGGGGCGATAATACGATCCGAGGGCCCCTCATAAGGAGGTACGAAACCTCGACTCGGATCGCTATATAAAGGGAGGACAGGATGACTTTAGAAGCGGCCTAGAACACGAATAAATGGTGACATTAGCTCGGGTTCAGTATGCAATCAGGAAGTCCACCATAGTCCCTTGGAGACCTCTTTTGCATGGGGAATTCTCTGGAATACCTGTGGTTCGAGGCCTATATCGGCATCCAATCGACTGAAACCCCTCGGTGTTCTTCTTAAGCGTTAAAGAGGGTAATCACGTTCTCCTTCCGGAAGTAAACCCTCCATCCGCTTTATTGTGATAGCCGTTTCGGGGACACAGTAGAGGTTTTTTTTGACAATATAAGGAATGCTTTTAATATTACCAATATTCCGGTTAACAACTCCAACACAGCTGAAAGCTGAAAATGCATTTTCGTAACTAATCTCAAGATTCGCAGACGGTACGTTGAACCACTAGGCTATTAACGTTTTGGTTTGCTATGAACAACACTTTCGCGCTACTATCACGATCATACGACCCGTGTCATCGACCACCTCAGGGTTTTGAGGACTTTCAGAGCTGCCTCTCCGATTGCCGATACTCAAAAGCCACCATTTACGGTAGGCAGTACGACAGTGTGCTCCTTCGTCGCGTTTACTTTTATAAGAAAAAAACGCAGTCATTCTTACCTAATCTGATATTATAAGAAAAACGAACAATTTGTGATGTACAAATATTGTACCTCGACTGGGAAACGAAATCACGACCCGCGAAGCAGCAGTACTCTGACCACGTCACAGGGCTCTCGAAAAGTACCCAAATAAAAACCAGATATAGAAAAAATATATATATACAGTAGATCAGAGGCTTTACGGTCGAGTAGTTTATTGGATTAACCGCTTTTCTACCATAACGCGACATTTCAACATATTTCACAATACTTTCATATAAAATAGTTTCCACCTTTCCTTCTCTGTTATTTACATATTGTATTACTTCTATTTATTAATTCATTTTGTCGCTTTTTTATGGCTTTATCCCATGGGCTTTGACAGCTTCACCGGGTTGAAAGGTTACCGATAACTTAGGACATTCGGCCGGAACCTTTATTAAAGAGTAACCAGAACAAGGGTCCCCGAGAAAAAGCCTCAGTTTGGACCGTTACCCTACTTGTAAAAGCAACTGACTCGAGGATGCCCGATAGAGCCCATTTCTTCCCTTAAATAATGTTAAAAATGGCGGTTTTTATGTTATTATGAAGTTCTATCCACTCAAATCAAAGGCATGAGCAGTGATACTGTTAAAGTTGATTCCTGGGACGTGTTTATGAATGAAGTTAAGAGATACTCCTTATTCGGTCTCGGTTCTAGTTTCGAAATGACACCGCTTATAGTGTTGGATCGGGACGATGCTATTGATTTGGAAATAGAGGTACACACATCTTATTTTTAAATGATTGACATTATATTTATTTAAAATCACCGTATCGTAAACAATTTATGGATTTCTATTAAATGTGTTATTGAAAAACTTGAAAATTATAGTTTTGGGTTGAAAAATAACATTTATTTATGTAGCTGTTAAAGAATAATAACTTCATATATATAATAATATGGCCTTATATACAAGTATAACAAATTACCACACGGTCCAGCTGATAGCTAAAAACCTATGAGCCTCGGAACACCAACGTTCATCGATAAGAAATCAAAATGCAAATTCGTTATCAATTTTGAGATGTAGGTCAGAACATGTTATTTCCAGAATCCAGTCAAACTAATCTAATTTGGAACGTATTTAATAATTTATTGCATTTTTTATATTTACCTTTAATAAAAAAAGGTTGCAAAAGGTTGACCAATGCCTATTGACATTCTCTACCAGTCAACCCTGGGGAAATGGAGAAAATATTGGTACGCGTAGTATTCCGTACTCAAAAAATGGAACACTTGAACATTTCTCACTGTCTGTCTGTGTGTATCAAACAATTTTCTCTAAATCTATTTCACGTAGATAATTAGACAGCAAACGTCTAATAAGTATTTATATAAAACCAAAAGTCATGTTTCAATAATCAAACTGTCGATATAGCGCGTTATATCTTGAGTAAAATTGGAATTAATAGACGGTGACAAATAAGCACACATTTCACCCGATGATAAGTTTACGACTGCTGGATGTCACACATATAAAGACCAACGTGTTCTCCCTCCAAATGCCGTTGTCACCTGCATGCATTTCTTTATTATAGTAGGGCTGACAAATGAACACACAGTTCACTAGATAAGTAATATCACCTGAATCCTTAGCAAAGGCTCAACCAATAAAAAAAAACTGAAGTCCGCCAATCCATTCGGGTGAGAATCCAATAGGCCCTATAAAGATCATACCTTTGCCTATATATATATATAGTTCAAATATAGATAAATAAATGACGTCATTGTTGAAAAAAAACAAAAACACATTACAATTAGTTTTTTTTCTATAAATAAATTAAGTTTAGTAGCTTGAATTAAACAGTAAAGTATTTACTTTAAATCTTGAGTTGACTCCTAGGTATTACATAAAATCTTTTCGTGTCTATACTAAGCAAGAATTAATTTTCTTGCAAGCGATAAAAGGCTTTATCTAAAACGCATACGGTTTATCTTTGTATTATAATAATGTCTTAAGAAACTTGTACCGCATAGATACTATTCAGTAAATTTATTTTATTACGCAACCGCCTCGGTAGCGCAGTAGGCAGCGCGTAAGTCTCATAATCTTAAGGTCGTGAGTTCGATCCTCACCCGGGGCATATATTTTTACACATTTTTAGAACGCACATTCAGCCATGTTTATATTTTATTGTTTTATATGTATTATTACTTTATAATAAATTACGTTTAGTAAATTTAATTATAACAGAATTTACTATTTTGATACATATAAAAAGTTTAATGCTTAAAATTTATTTATTTATTTATTGAACACCAACACAATGAACATTTTTACAATCAGAAAATATAAAAACATTGGAATAGTTTCGTGGTTAATGCGACCGCAATTAAAGGTGAAGACAGCATACAATTAATAAATGGCGAGTGACAATATTAAAATGTAACAAAGAAAAAAACAAAAAGTAATTAAACTGAATTTTAAATTAAAACGAAAAGTACGAAAAGAAATGAAAACAAAAACTTAATAATTATAGGTTATAGGTAAATTGTTTTTTTCTTTAATTAAGTAAAAATATACTCTAAACACTAATCGAAAATAAAAATAATAATAAAATAGTCCTGCTGAGTTTGTTATGCTGATTCTTCTTAGATCTTAGACTTTCTTATGCCGAACCGGTAATAATAAAATAAATTAAATAATAAATAAAAAATATTTCTTCAAATGAAATGTTTACACAATCTTTGTGGAGTCCCTGCCTTCTTCTCTCATTAAAGATTACACATGATATATGTAAATTAAATATAACTTGTGTGTGCGTGTGGGTAAGTGTGTGTATATAATGGCAGGATTATATAATATACTATAAAGACCCTTCCACTAATAGTCTTTCAGTATGTTCATGATCTGACCTTATTTTCCTACACAAAATAATAAACAGCGGTATTGACTGCCCTCCTCTATTAGAAAAATTTCAGTACAATGTACCTTGAATACCACGAGCTCCGTGCAATCTATTTAAAATGAGACCTTGCAGATCTAACCTGGGCCGCGATTCACCAGTTGTCCGCATCTCTCGCTTCTGTAACGAACAAACGAAAAAAGTGCCAGAGATAGATATACATTTTGACGATCTCACAAAATTTAAGAGAAAGATTAAAAATCTTACATTGATCTTACGTTACTATTTGTTTTAATGTAGCAAGTTAACTTTTATTAAAAGGTAATTTTTATTAAAGTTAACAATTTCATATATATTTTTTTTTAATCTTGTTAATTATTTTTTGAATTCCTGTTTTTAAATTTATATTCATTCGCACATTTTTTTAAGCATGTTGTGGTTACCTATAATTGTAAGAAAAGTTACATACAATACCTTATTCTTGTACAGTATAAAATATAAATGCTGTATCTTGCGTTGGTAATCCATTTAATAAATAAATAAATAAATAATCTAACATTAATAACCACGGTTAAAATACTACGGTAAAATCACTACACTCGCAAACACATATGTACGCTTCAATACGTGAGCGCGTATTTCAAAACACAACAAGTGTTTGGGCGCACTTCTTAAAATTAAGTTAATTAGATTGTTAATTATTTAATATATTTTAATCATGTATATTTTAGATTTATTAAAAATTTTCACATATTTTAATAAGGTTATTATATAAGCATATTTATAATAAGTCTTATAACTAGTTATTGCTTCCTAATGTTAAATGCTTGTTTATTTTACTTTTTAATTTAATTTTCATGGAATATTTGGCAAACTCTACTAAACTCTTTGTATACGTAAGTTCTGCGGAATGGTGACCTGATGTCCTGTGATTTACAGGTTTTTAATACTTACTGCAGGCATCAGTCAGCCACGACTATGTACTAATGTTTTTTATTAAGGAGAACATGTTTCTATTATGTAAAATTTTTTATTCTATGTATTTAGTAATATAATAATAAAATAAATAATAATAATAATTATTATTATTATTTTTTGAATTCCTGTTTTTAAGTTTATGTTCATTCACACATTTTTATTAAGCGTGTTGTGGTTACCTATAATTGTAAGAACAGTTACATAGAATACCTTATTCTTGTACAGTATAAAATATAAATGCCGTATCTTGCGTTGGTTTTCCATTTAATAAATAAATAAATAATCTAACTTTAATAACCAAGCTTTAATATTTTTTTAAATATTTTTTCCCGGGAAGACAAAGGATGTATATTTACTATTTTATTGATTTAATTAAGTAACTAGCCCTGAAAGCTAGTGGCCGTCTAGGAGAGGCTGTCCTACATTTAACGGGTAAGCAACTGTTCATTACGATACGCTTCTTATTGTAATCACAGCCATTGTAGGGAGAAGTGACCTTGCGCTTTTTATGTAGTAGTTGAAATATATACAATTTCCTTATTGTTAGTACTTGAAAATTTTCATAAAACGTCATTGTGGGAAATCCGAATGGACTGAAGGTTATCACTTTTGTGTATAAACCTCTGAACTCTCTCTAACTTCTATGGTTGTACAATCCCTCCCCAGACTCCGACGCAGTGTCCAAAAATAGATTGGGCATAGTGCGTAATATATTTTTCGGAGTAATGTCAAATCGCCAACATAGCTTAATTTTTTAAAGATCCATTATAAGTTTCCTCGTACGAGAGATTACAAGGTCTATATGAGGACACGAACACAAATAAACGGTAATATAAAGTTGTTATAATTTCATAAAATAAATAAACCGAAACAACACAAACTTCTACCTGGCTATGACCCAAAAAAATAAACAAATAGATGGCATGGAAAGGTTCTTGAGTCTCGTAACTTACGAGACCTTTTTATTTTTATAATCTTCAAAATATACCACATCTTCTGGTAACAAGACAGGACAGTATGGGATTTCTATCCACTAATGCCCACTGATCATTCCTAAGGTTCCTACAGAGCACTCAGATCCCCCTGCTTTAGCAGTATGTAGAAAAGGTAACACTTTGAAGCACCCTCGCGTCCCGGGGGTCACTTTACGACGATCAGAGTCTCCACCCTGATCACCGCCGAACCCGAAGTACCCTTTTAGTCCACATTAAGCATATTTTACTTCTATAAGCCCTGGACTGCAGGACTGATTATAACGATGTATGCAAGTTTGCAATTAATACATCTACCTAAAAAGTTATGCCCAACTGTGGACTTGTTATTATTATTAATAACACATTAAAAATATATTTTCAGATACGGCGTGTTACAATTGTATGAGATCATGTCATAAAAATAGAATAATCTGATTATAATAAATACTATTCTTAATTATTAATTGTTAAAATTTAATGGAGGTTCCGCAAAATAATATTAATATCTATAATTAGTATAATTTGCAAAATTATATTCTTATTGTAATTTTTATTCGTAAATTAATAATTAAAACCATTCTATAAGTTACGTAATTGCCTCTATATACCTAGATCTCACTGATGGAATAACCCTCTTCTCTAGCGAGGGTGTTAGAATATATATCTCCACGAGATTTCAATACAGATTGGTGGTTGCATATGTCTTGGCAACTAACAATTACATTGGTGCCAGCACCCGGTTTGAACTCAAATTGCTCGCGAACTTTTATTTTATAATCGAGCAACACTGATGTGGAAAAAAGAAATTTAATATGCAATACAACTCAATAATCATTAAATTTATTTAATGTAATATAATATATTATATAATTAGTAAGTATCACATCCTGGCTCAACCTTAAATATTTTTGCCATTTGCACGAGGAGCTGTCCTCAACGGTACCCTTAAACCCGGATTCGGATTAAAACAAATAGATTAATGGCTCTGAGCAAAGACGCCTAATTTTATATACACTTCTCTACTTATAACTTCTACAACAATTCTCTTGACAAGATCAGACAAGAAAGAAAACTATATGCCGATATAATTCCCATAGCCTTACTCAAATTCATGACTGGTGAATCCAAGATCAAAGGTAAGTAGCGTTTTTAAGCCATGTTAGGAATTATATAAATACTTTAACATTCCTTTCAACCATTCTAATTAATTATTGCTTATGATAGGAGATTATTTACGACAATAATCGAATGGCGGATTCAAAATGTTGAGCTTAGCAGACCATACACTAAATTAATATACTATTAATGCTTCAATGGCTTAATGTAAGTTTATTGGACGAGGCTTATTAATATAGAGTTATTAGTTTAAGATCACATGATCGTATCTATAAATTTAGTGATTTTGGTCAATTATTTATATTTTTAATAATATTTTTTTATGGAATATTTATTTCAAAATGTAAATGTATCAACACTACTAAAAGGCGAAGTGATGTACCTTAAATTTGAATAGAAAGGATAAAAAGAAAAAAATTCCACAAAAAGTAATAATTGTTCATAATTAATTTAAAATGTGCGGCGTAGAACCCTAAAAATGTAATAAATGTAACCTTGACCAATATGTTCTTTTATTTGACCTCACGTTTTGCTTGATGCGATTTTCCATGACGATTCGGAAGTAATTTAGAGTTCCAAGGAAAGCGCCATCTATCGGTGGCCAAAAGAAACTGCATTCGACGTTGTACAACGCTAGAATATATCCAATTTAAATTTGGAATATTTAAAATAGGAACTTGTAGGGGTCATTAAAATAATATGTATGTTAAACAAATTGCAAAGCTATAAGCAAAGATTTACGTTTTTGTGATTACTGCAAATTAACGTCTAATTCTATTAACTAATAAATATGTTGAATGATTATTAAAATTATTGAACTATGAATTATTATACGTTATACTCTAATGAGGGTTGCCACCTTTTTGCGAATTTTTAAGTATAAATTTACTTACACATTGAAAAAAAATACATTGTATGAAAATAAATTATTGTTTTTAAACATAAATATTTTATTGCTTTTAGCGATTTTTATTAAATATTTGGTTTTGCTGAACAAAACCGTAAAACTTCTCTACAATCTAAATCTAAATTAAAATAAATAAGGAGTTCATTTATTATTCAGTTTTGGGGACTTTCATCCTGTCATTTCTTAAGCGAAAACAGTAAAGCAAAATAAAGTATTTCTACGTACTTTATTGCTCTCCCAAAGTTATAAAGAACGTTAGACCTACAGAGAACAATATTTTATAATAAAGTACGTGTGGCAACCCTAACTCTAGTACAAGTTACGAGTAATAGATACTTATACCAATGTTTTAAAGGAGAAACTTGCAAGAAAATGGATATAAAACCTAACTGTGTAACGGATTACGCTTTAAGCCGACTAAAATAGAACAGGAAATTGAACGGTTTGCAAGGTAATAAAAGATACTACGATTAATACGCTATAAGTAATTAAAAATAAAACTTACACATTTAAATAAATAGATATCTGTATAAAATAATTTTATATAAATTTTCTGATAAATCAGCAAATTTTTTAATAAACTTGGCGACAATTATTTTCTTTTTCTCTTAACAGTGAGTCACGGAGTAATTATCTACGGTGATATATTTATTTAAAATCATTTTCAATTTTGGAACCGAAGTATTTGTTCCCCATCAATGGTCAATAAGCATAAAGGTAATAGGAAAATATGACGTTACTCAGAAATAAATCGAGACGTAAAGTGGCCAATTGTACGTGTCAAATGAGATCTCTTCCTGTTGTCTATGCAATTGTATTGTTTATGGTCTGTGCTCGCGTGACCATAGTGTCGATAGTTTCCGCGCCACTGATACTCTTATTGTTTCGTGGATATTTTCATTTTGATTGTTTTTTAATGGTCGTTTGACTGACAACTACCATAACCGTATTTGTTTTACGAAATATTTAAGTGTTACTTGTTATTTATATTTCTTTGAATATTTTTGTAAGTAAATAAGCTATCTTGTCTACACGATCTTTGTGATTATTGTCTAGAGTTCTGTTTCTCATGTAGATATGTTTAAAAATGTAGTTAGTATATTAAGCGAGTTATTTTTGAACTGATATTTATTCGAATAATTTAGAAGAATTGGGGTCGAACCACGTATATCAGGTTACTAGTGCGGCGTATAAGTAGAGCCACGATGTACTTCGTTTCTAGCTACAGTTTGAATGGGTCCGCTTGAACAGCATAACGATGTTGTTCGTATGATGAGTGTATGGATCCGGTGACCGTATTTCTGGTGACGATGCATTCAATCCTTGTCTTCAGGAATACAAACGCATGCGCATTACAATTCCTTATCGAGGAATTGCCATAAGGTGTATTGTGTGCTCGTTTGTCACCTACGATACAATAAAAATGAAATAAGAACATGGCTCTAGACATTTTAGACGATTTTTATATAAAATTAGGTAGACAAATGAATCCGTTCGTAAGACATTGTATATACCTTTATATATCCTTAATAAGCGATTGAGAAGCGTTGTCACCCCCTGGGACTAAGGTCATGTTCGATATAACAAAAATAAATGGTAACCGGAAGTCCGCTTACTGGCAACGAAGTGTTCCAGCTGAGGCTGCAGTTGTGATAACGCATGCCATTCTTTAATTTATTAAATAAAACATCGTATGTGTGAGTAATAATAAAAAAACCGACGACAACAATATCTTCCGGTTATTGCCAGCTGACATAAACTACGCAAAATATTTTATAGTAACTTAAGCACCTTTCTTGTGTCTCACGGATGATCAGGGTGGTGACCCTAATTGGCAACAGTACCTGGGAAATCCTTTTCTTTATTTGGCACATAGCAGGTTACATTTGTTTTCCATTTATTTATAATTTTTTGTTTTTCTTTTTTAATCAGATATAATATTATTATATTTATATTAGTATTTTACTTTTTTGTTTTAATTGTTTTTACTGTACCCGTTTTTGTTATTGATGTGTGCCAAAAAGGAATAAATAATAATTATTAATATTTTCGTTGATTCTTTGTTTTTCTCAGATCTCGCTGGTTTTGTCTACGTTTACTTGAATCAAGTAAATGTACTATGTGTGTTGGAATTGTGATAGAAGACAATGAAATAGGACCTATTTGATTATCCTCCATTTGCATTAAATCTCTAACAATTCTACATGTATTCAGAATAACGGTTATGTAGAGACTCGTTTAAATTTATTAGTTACAGGCTATGGAGTCGATGATGTGGGACAATACCTTTGTGAAGAACACTACAGGTAGTCCCTCCTAAACTTGGTTTTGTCTCCAGATTCTAGTTATTTCGTCTTTTAATTCTAAATTTTTCAGTGATTGTCTTTTGTATTTTGTGTGTGTTGGGGACCGCAATGTCAATTAGGTAAGTATTTTTATTTATTTTATCTTTGAACGTTAAATCCGGTCTGTTATAGTGAATTGTGCTGTCGGTGAATGTAGCGCGGTCGTAAAACAGTATGTGTGTTGTATTCTCCAGAACAGTTTACGGCGTGTAGTTGTAATAAGGAGTGTTTGTATTTTGTATCTGTGTATACTTTAGTGTTATTATTATTATTATAATTATTAAGCATTCGCTCAAACACGGTGGCACTCACTCCTCGCCCCTTCCCTATTCCGGGACACAAACACAACACAACCAGAACCTAATGCCAATAAATATTGATTCTGATCATATTGTTCGTATAGGAATCATATCCAGGACCCGCCATGTAGCAACCGGTACGTTAACTACTACACCACCAATAATTATAATTAATTTCACACCATTTATATAAACAATCCTAATATAAAAATATCTGAATTATGATCTATATTTATTCCTTAAGTAAGTGTAGAGATGAGGCTCTGATCTAGATAAAGAATTTATCTGTATTTAAAACCTCAGTGCTCTTCCTTAGTATAGATGTAACAAGATAAGATAAATTGTAACAGAATGAGAATTTAACAAATCATATGTAAGGAAAGTATATGTTTGTTTTGAAATAAAAGTATTCTGAGCGTGTATTAAAAACTACTAATTATTTATTTTATTTATTAATTGAGTAAGATACGCCATCTACAATATCATTTTACCATTTATTTTATTTATATTACAAACATATAATTTTAACAATAAATTAGAAATAATAATAATAACAAAAGCATTCATAATTACGTAAAACAAAAATAATACAAAGAAACTATTTTTAATCAGCGCCGAAGGCAGCTTTTCAAGCCGACGAATCAGGAAACTATCGCTTCTATCGGCAAACACCCTTAAGAGACTATTAGTACGATGTTCGAGTGAAGCTTTCTTTCTGACCACGGCGCGAGAGTCATCTGTATACGCCTCTGCAAACATGCTCGAAGCACTGCAGTACCGTGGAAGCCCCAATAGAATCCTAAATATTTTGTTGTATTGGATTCGCAGAGCGTTATATGCAGAATGGGTAAAATCACACCATAGGCTACTAGTGTAAAACTGGCAAAATGCTTTGAACAGGTGCATTTTTACTTTGGAACATCCAGCAAACCTGCGTGCCAACACGTTACCCTTTACTGCCAACGCTTTTACACATTTTTAGTATCTAAAAATCTACGTATCCAAGCAACATTAGATCCATTAAATTAATATTTTAACTGAAATTGTATATAAAAGAACAAAATAAAAAAAACAGATATTACATAGTGTTATAATTCTTCTCTTAAACTTACTCTCTACGTCTTTAAAACTATAATACAACAATGCATGTAACTATAATATAGAGTATGTATACAAATACATTACTTCAAAATATATGTGTGTGTTAGTATATAGGTTTGAATATTACGCATTGTCAACAATATATATTAAAAAAACGCGTATCAATTACACAATCTCCATTTGTCAAGTCGGTTAATAGGAAATCATTTAGATAATAATAGTATAGAACACGCCAATAACACTCATGGCGCGTATTGTTTTGATGTAAAAGACCAGAGTTCTTGGCGCATGACCTCAGCGGCATGGCATTGAAGCCTCGCGAATACTAAACAGAAGTACTGGGTTCCGGGCGAACCGTACGGACTTGTTAGGAAAAACCAGTGTTGCGAACAAAACAAAGTTGTGAATATCTTTTTTTATGGCTAATGGTCACTGTTAGCCCGAGGGCTTTAAAGCTTCACCGGTTTTGAGACCTTTATTAATGTGTTACCAGCACAGGGATTCCCTACAGGGAGACGCGGCTTGGACCGTTACCCTGTGCGCGAGAACGACTGACTCGAGGGTGCCCGAGAGGGCTGAACCTCGGCTCGGTCAGTTACTTCTGATGGATTTAATAGTTGAGAACTATTTTTACGTATATACTCGTATATATAACTTAATGTATTTATTAATTTACATGATAGTAAATAAGAACTTCAGCCCGTAATCAGATACCTTTGTTAGAGGCCGGCAGCGCATCTGCGTCTGCTCTGGTCTTGCGGATGTCCATGGGCAACGGTAATCACTTACCATCGGTAGATCTAGTTGCTAGTTTACCACCTATTCTATATAGAAAAAACACCTATTACTTATCATCAACAAAGACTTCATGCGTTATCAACACCTTAGGACTGAGATGAAATACCCTATTGCCCATAATTGGATCTCCGGATACTTAATCTAACCACATGACACATAGTAGAGCTACACTGCAGTTTATAGGACCACGCTCTCACAGAATACCAGCGTGAAATAGCAGCATAATGCTGCTGTGTTTCGTCTGGTGTAGGGATCCGGAGACCTTTATTACTGGTGACGTGGCATTCCATCGCAGTCCTCAAGGGCGACAACGTATCTTAATTATGATGCCTTGTCAAGGATGAATGTAGATGTCATGGGCCGCAGGAATCTCTTGCCATCAGGTGACCCTCGTTTGTTGCGTTCAATGGAATAAAAACATCCCTCCTTTCCCAAATAAAATATTAATTGATTTTTACATACACTCTATAATTACTCTACGATATTCAAATATCATTTTAACCAATTTCATTGGAAAAGTTGGAAAACGACAAAATGTTGTTGAATACGAATAAAAAATGAAAAGTTGAATAAAGTATTTTATTCAACTTTTGCCTTCGACGATGAAAAAAATTAAATGTACTGAGCTGCTGATGAACATTGCACAAATAAATTACGTATTGAATAGAGTATTTGCAAGTTGTAACACTTAATACTTTATTTGTAGCTTCACAAAATATCTAAACATCTCGAAAATGGCTATATATATATAATGACATCTTCATCTATCCTCAATACCACATGCACGTAATGATGTCTTTATGCTGCGTCTAGAAACAAGATATAACGTGGCTCACACGTAAGCGTGTGACACACGTAAGTACCAAACAGCAAAACATATTATACAATCAAAGCATTGATTAATAAGATAAGATTATTTATAAAACATGTTATAACATTAAAATCGATATATTCAAGTACACACACAGTTCGTGTACACAAAAAAAAAAAACGACATTTTACTAATAATACGGAATGAAAACATTATTAATGGCTTCCTTAGGACTTGGCCTATTTGCATTTGTATAATTATTTACGAATAACTTATCTGATATTAAAAACTTTGTCTAGTCAAAATGAATGTATAACATTGGAGGTGACAAATAGGCACACTTGATGGAACGTGATGACACCGGCCCATGACATCGACATAGTCAGGTCCATTTAAAACTTTGTCTAATCAAAACAACGTATAACATTGGAGGTGACAAATGGGCACACTTGATGGTACTTGATGACTGCGTCCAATGACATTAACAGGTCCATTATAAATTATCGCAAGGACCACAGAATTGATCATCAGCGGTCCGGATAGGACGATAACAAGTAGTTGTTCCGGTCTGCCGCAGTACAGAGTAAAGGGGAGCTAAGGGAGACGTCGCCTCTACTGGGATGTGCTTACAGCTAGTGCATAGAGGCACAGATCCGTTCAGTGCAAGATACTGGAGCTCCTCACAATGCTTTGATGGTGGCCACCGAGTTTAGTGGGTAGAAGTCCAACATAACCCTGTCATACCTCTACAAGATAGCCTACTGCTTTCCGGCCTACTAGCATCGTCCGCTGCACTTTGCTCGGTCTTCCATCCGGCATCCTCTATCGCGAGTTTGTTCTCCACCATGTCCGCCTTTCACTGTGATATCTTTAGAAAATTTATGTCAAGCTAAAAACAAACAAAAGGTTGTCATATATTTTGTAATTTAATCTGAAATAAATTATTTATAATTATTATTATATATGTCGACTCAACTGTTCGACTCGACTGGTGTTGGCTATACGGAGAAATCGAAAGATAGAAGTAAGGAATAAGCGTAACGACGTACGTTTAAGGCATTGCTGTAGATCGAACATTAAAAGATCTTATGGAAACATCAAATTATTGTTACTGAGCTCTTATCTTATTTGTAATTCGCCGGCAGTTTGAGAAGACCAATATCTAGCAGTAGACAGCCGTGGTGATCGGATATGTTGGCGTCTACAGAGCCGATCTCAATACAGATAATAAGTTTCAGTAAGGCCTGTAAGATTAGAGAAAAGAATTAGAGACATACAAATACAAAAACACCAAAACTCTAGGCTAGGAATCTAAAGTGAGGTTTTTGCCATTACGCTACGTGATTTCTATAACAATGATATTTTATAGTCAATTATCATTTAGTACATATAGATAAAAATGTCATATTATCTTGATAATGTACAAGTCGATCTTTCGCGCCAATTATAAACTTGTCTTTTTTGTTTTAGGCTAAGGTCACAGTGTCATACGGCCGGCCGCGCCTTATTATCTTTCTGTTTACGCCGAACGTTTAACGCATTCTTTATTGTTATAATCATTTCAGAAACGTAACTTTAAAAAATACTTTTAAATGCCCACGATTATTTATTGGGTTCTTTTTATTATGCTGTAATAAAGCGACATTTTTTGTTTTGTAATATTTATAATGGAAAACGAGCTCACAGGTTACCTGATGGTAAGTGAATACCGTAGCCCAAGGCATCATCTTCCTAACAATGACTCTAGATGCTCATGCGTTTCCTCCCTTAAGGACTGAAGTGGAATGCCTCGTTACCAGTTAATCTGGTCGCAGAATTCCTACACTCACCATCAATCTGATGTTTCTCATTGATATTCTGTGAGGGCGTGGATTCCTTACCCAATCTAGCCGAACCATTCATACTGTAGCTTAATAAATACGTAGGTACAGCGTGGCTGTACGACTATTTCAAAACTAGCTACGGTATAGCTCTATATTTTATCACTGTTAAAAATATTTCAACACGTATGTATGTCGTAAGAATTAAGTAGCTTTTTTATAATGTCAAACGAGTAGGCACCTGATGCTAAATGATTACCGCCGCCCAAGACGAACATTCGTAATTCGTCGAACCAAAGGTGTCACAGATGCACTGACAACTTTTAAGAAATGTGTAGGCTCTTTTCTTGAAGGTCCCTAAGTCATATCGTTTAGGAAACACCGCTGACGACAGCTGATTCCACGAAGTAACTACTCTACGAGCAATTTTGCTTGGCAGGAAATTTCGCGTAAAGAGTACAGTGGTAGATAACCAACCATCGAGATGATAAGGATGTAGTTTTGAATTCTGTTGTGATGTACGATGTTTAAACTCAGCGGCTCGAATTAATCATCTATGAGGGCGTAGTCCTTCCCCGATCGTGCCGAACCATTCTATCAGGGGTTGATTTAGTGAGTAATGTGTTTATGTTCCCTAGTCTTTAACAAGTCAAGTTGCGGATCGTCATTTCCGTCAAAGAACTAAAAAAATCCATTTCGCCAAACCCTGAAAATTACATGAAACCTCGAATGCAACCTCATTTCTGTATAAGTCACTTCACAATTAGGGTTGCCAATTGAAAAATATCTAGACTCGTTCTTAAGTCCGTTCCGTCCGCATATTCCCTTTGAACCAATGTACTGTAAAGGATTCTTAACTACAAATACAGACAAAGACCCGAAAATCGATCCGGCATTTGGACATCGACATATTTTAGAGTATATTTTAGATTATAAGTACGAGTATATGTTTAATTTATAAGATATACCTTTTATTTAATTTTTTCTACGAATCTTTAAATTGTTATCTGTTATTGTTACCCATGTACCTTAAGTGAGTTATTTATTTATTTATTTAATTGTTGTGTGACATAAATATTAACATGTATCATGTTTTTGGACTGGGGGTACAGGTCAAATTCGCGTATTCACTCTCTTCACCCACATCCGAATCGCTGATAAAATTATTTCAATTAGCGCGTTCGCACAGTCACACGTTCACATCTTTATTTATTAGTACATAAGTTAGGTGACTGATGAAAAAAATAACCATTTCTGTTCACGACCAGAAATAAAAATCATGTATTGTGTATGAACTTCAACATGATACATGATTTTTACTTTTGATTGTGAACAGAAATGGTGATTTTTGTTTATTTTTTGACTTTTTTTTGATTTGAATTTTCATTGTTGCTATGGATTCGAATACAAGATCTATGCATCGGCTATATAATTTGATTTTACATTTTTCAGGCGGTTAATTAATATTAGTGTCTACCTCTAATAATTTTATTAAGACGTTTTATTAGCTTGACATACGTAATGTGTGAATATAATGTATATATACAATTCGGCCGCGTGGTATAGTGGTTAGTGTACTTGGCTGTTGCGTCTCGAGCCCTGGGTTCGATTCCCAGTCGAGGAATAAAATTTGTGTATAACAAAATGTTTGTTTTCGGATCTGGGTGTGTTGTAAGTATATTGTGTTCCCAACACTGCATGTGAACCTTCCTCCGATCTTATTGCACATGTTTCATCGGAATAGGTAAGGGGACAACGTGTGAGCGCCTCTGTATTTGCGCAAATGTTTACGGCAATATAAAAAAATTCTGCGTTAATGTCATCTGGCAACTATAGCTGCAGAGTGAATGGATCATCGCGACCGGAGTAGGGCCACAGAATACTATCAGGTTTACTTGTTTGTTACTCTTAATTTAATAAATAAATATGAATACCCAGCGCTGTAGTCAAAATCGATCAAGACAGCATCATATTATATATATATATATATATATATATATGTAAGAAATTGTTTGGTTCATTGAAAAAAATATTATATTTTTTTTTATATTATATTTTTCAATTTTAAACTTTATTGGTAACACCTTAGAAAAAGGGATACAACGGGCGAACTTAATGTACGTGGAGACATTGTGATAGGTGTAGTGTATACATTGTAAATAAAAAGAAAATAACTATTAAAACTTATAAAAAAAAATTAATTAGAAATAATTCTACTAATAAAATATAAAAATAACGTACCATACATATAGAGACGTCTTTATATATGCACTACTATATAAATATATTTCAATATAAATAGCAATATATAGTAAACATATTATAACAAACAATGACAAGGTAATTTGAAATATTTAATTAGCATCAGATGTGTTATATTTGATTTGGCAACCCTATCGGTGAAACATAAAAAACACCTATAGTCGTACAACTGACATTAACGTCGACTAACATACTCGTATGATCTGACCTAGACACACTGTGTGCAGGAAGAGACCTCGCTGGAAAGGAAATCAACTATTAAAGGGTGCTTGTAAGGATAATATCGATTATTGTATTTGGATTTATGTTGTAAAAAAAAAACAAAAAAGTTTTCATACAACTTACTGGCCGTCATAAATTCTGCACGCTTTTTGTTTTTTTCTAGCTCTTTTACAGATTCACCGGATTGAGAGTCTGCGGGCGACTTCGTCTGCTTTGACTTAAGAATTGAGTCTGGTGAGAAATGAAAAATTGTGTGATTTATTATTTTCCGATAGTACGTGTAAATTTTGGACACTGCTTGCTAATCAATGGTCAGCTTTATATGTTTTGTGCGATTATAGAGATAAAAAGTATTCTGTGTGCTAATCCAGGTTATAAACTATCTTTGTGCCAAATTAAATTCATATTCGTTCAGCCGTTTTTGCGTGAATTAGTAACAAACATACAAACATTCATATTTATAATATTAGTGGGATTTTGTCTTACTGTAACTAAATGCATCATTAGCATGAACTCTGCAAGGACAATGCAAAATGTACATGGGTATATATAGTATTTTATTTTATCTTAATAATAATAATATATGTAATCAAAAAATATGTATTAAAATTATGAAAGTAAACATATAATGAAATAAGATTAATTTCTAAAACGAGATATCACAATTTTTTTTTGTAAGGAATATTTTTATGTACCTTCATTTAATACATAAAAATAATCCTCACATAAAAAAAATTAAATAAGAATAATAATAAACTTTTGTCTGTCTTCTCCCCCGTCTTCGTTCGCGTAAAATATAGTATAAGGATATTATATCATTCTAGTAGTGAAAGAATTTTTAAAATCGGTTAGTTACAAGGATAGTGGTTTACATATGTACAAATAAGGAACCACATCAATTAACCTGTGTGTTCGTATGTGTGTAAGTGTGTATGCATGAATGTATATATATATTTTTGATACAGTATTCATCCTGAACAATCTTAAATTTTGCAGACGTATTAAGATAACAATACAAACATTTCATCACAATACATGTTGTTTTAGTTTTAAAATCAAAAAAATATTAGTTAAATAAATAGATAATGGAGTATTTCTTTTCGTTTTTTAGACGGTCGGTGAGGTAACATTCCATGTTAGTTCTCAGATAGCTTCTGCATTATAAATCCATATTCTAATCCTTATTTCCACTTTCCATCATGTGATATTCAAAATCATAACTCATATATTCAAAATGGCTAAACTTTTTATGCTTTTCGAACGTCAAAATTATATAAGGTAGTTCCTGAAAAGCCTCTTCTCACATTATATATGAAACGAAATGATATTGTAGATATAGCCAAAAATGTTACCAGCATAAGACGATGATAGTGCCACGCTCCAACTAATGTGAGTGATCCACCAGAATTGACAACACAGTGACATGTTGTGTTTACTGTAAGCGAGTTTCAGAACACCATCATACGAACAAGACCTGGCTGTATGGACTAAAGTCCTTTGCCTTTTCCATTAGGGATAAATTAATATCATCATCATTTACTATAAGCTCGTTTGTTACACGTAATATAAAAAAAGTTAATTCTGTATGGTGTTAATTTTATTTCGTCTTTTTTTCAGTTTTATTGTAAATCTATAATTATTTTATCTGTGTGCTCGTGTTGAATAAATGTTTATTTTATTCTATTCTGTTACGAACCGTCTGATTAATTATTTGCTCGTTAATCATACTTTAAATACATTAAACAAATATAACCTAAAAATTCACTAGCTTACATTTTCACCCCAATTATGAGGGATCAGCAAAAGAATTTCGATTTTGTATAATCCTTTGTCCAGTGAATAGAAATATTTAAAATTCAATACGAGTAGCGAATAATAACCTTAGAAATGAGTAAACATTCTATAAACGGCAATCATATGGTACCCGCGGAAAAAGAAGACGCCATCTTGATTTTGCACATAATCATACAAAATATAGGCCTTAATGCAATGGAATACGATACATTTCACCTTAAGACAGTCGCATATGATCGGATCATATATAACATCGCCATTTAAGACATCAATGCCGAGAGCGGAAGGAAATAAGGTCATGTTTCTTTATCAATCGAATGTGTGCCGGTTATTTATAGTGGTGTAAGGCAAGGTATAAATTTTTTTTTTTCTATTATAAATGGTTTGATTATTTGTAAGAATTTATTGCATATGTATATATATTTATTGGATTGCCATTATTTTTACGGACTTAATAGTGACATTGTATACATAGAGCCTTATAAGTTTTCTTTTTTTTTAAATTCTAGAATTGCAAAACATTTCTAATATTCCGATTAACCACTCCAACTAAGCTTAAAAGCTTGTGCTAGGGGATGGTTTACAACAATATATATATAATCTGTATTTGTATACAGTATACGTGTGTACAGTATGATATGTATTTTTATATCATTCCGTATACAAGTAATATATATATATATATATATATATATAAAATAGAAAAAAAAAAGCGATTATTTTAAAACTAAGAAGATCAGGTACTAACAAAGAAATCACTTTTTCTGAACTTTATTTGCACAATAAACTATGTCAATGAATGTCAAAAGTATTATGAGAATATGTTATAGATTCATATCGTGGGCCGTGGTAGCTCAGTGTATAAGTTCTTGCTTTAAATATTTTTTTAATTAATCTCGGCACGCGAGCAAAAAGATTTCGATACTTAATTCCCGCCACCAATGATATTGTTAATCGCAACGTAAAAACGAAAATTGGTCAATATTAAACGCATTTAGGTTGAAACGAATTATACTAAAAATAAAAGTTTTCCATGCACAATTATATAAACACAAGAAGAAACATACGAAAGTTAAAAATATGATTCGAAGTCGCAAATAAAATGCGGTGGATATCTAAGATTCGTTTCATAAATAAGCATATTGAAAAGCTTCTGAAAATTTAGCAGCTGGAGAGTACAGTCTAGTCTACTGCTGTAGTCTTTTGCTATTCACTGCTAGACATAGGCCTGTTCTAAGACCGAAAGTTATGGTCAATCAAACGCCAAGCCTGACAATAAGATTGACATAAAAAGATAAAACTCGCTTTCCCGCTTTCATGTCGTACTTTATTTTAACTTTTTTTATTATTTCGGTCTGACGGCCGCTGTTAGCCCGAGAGGGCTTTTACAGTTTCACGGGGTTGAGGGGTGAGCGAGCGCTTATGGCGCTCAGTTGAGACCTCTATTAGTGGCTAACCAGCACAAGGGCTCTCAAGAGCCTCGACTTGGACCGGTTCCCAGTTTTGACGTACTTTACTGCGTATTAATTTATTGGTAAAGTCATCTAACAATTATAAACTTGTAGTACGAATGACAGATAACGGGATATTACATCTAGACTTCATAGATGTAAAGTTATTGTAGGTATTTCTATTCATCGCTTGTAAAGGTTTGTAGGTGGTTGTCATGGGGCTGTAGAGATCGCTTTCTATCATTTTTTTTTATAAGAATATTATCAAATCTATTAACATTACTAATATTCCGGTTAACCACTCCAACTAAGCTGAAAATGCTCGTGCTAGGAGATGGTTCACGATACTAGTCTAATGGTTAATTCTAACCTTTGTCCTAAACTTTCTCAGACCGTACCCTAAACCATTAGGCTATTGATGCTTAGAACGCTTTGTTTGTTTGTTTGTCCATGATACAAACATAATTCCATAGAACACCAGTAATTTTGTTATTTCCGATGTTTTAAGAAAGTACGACGAGGTATTGTAATTCCCTTAATTGTATCGATTAAGAACTGCTGGCGACAGCTGATTCCACAGTGGTGGAGCGTCAACTGTAGCGATGACGAGGATAAAAGTTTAAATTCTCTGTACTATATGATATTTAAACTTAGCTGGCATTGATCCGAACAACTCCTCAGTACACTCCGAGTGGTAAATAAGGTAAACAAATTGTTTTTTTCACAGTTGCCATATATAGTACCCGTATTTCCCAATACGTTGATAAACGCAATATATCGTATATAAGTACAATTAAAAATCTTTAAGATTGCTAATGGAAAAAAAAGACCACGTGTAACTTAATACATGTGACAGTTACGTGTTATACGTCGATTTGTATAAATATTTATAAAAAAAATAATGAAAGAAGAAAACACTAGTAAGGGGTATAATGACAGAGAAAGAAACAGGAGGGAGAAGAAGAGAAACGGGATCGACAATATATACGCAGTAGCTTGTTTGAAGATGCAGGATGGGTTGGCTCCACCGTATCACGATATCAGAGAATACAAATACATAATATAAATTTATTTATTTAAGCTTCATATACAGCTATGTATAAAGGCGGACTTAATGCCTTAGGCATTCTCTACCAGTCAACCTTAGGGCAATGCAGAGATGAAATGAGGTAGGTGTATACTTAAAGTACTTGTCGTAAAATACTATTATATTAATTATATTAAATAATTATACAACATACATTATATATGGTATATATACAAATAAATAATTATTTAATATTGAGATGAGTCTGTCAATCTGTTGTAAAAAAAGAATATATAATACCATTGATCAACCAATGTGCATCTTGACTCTTTGTTGAGGATGGATGTGGATGTCATGGATAACGCCTTCAGGAAAACTATGTCTTTCTCACTCTTAGAATATTTTTTTTTGTTTTTATTTTCATGGGGAGTTAGGTTTAATTCCAGCCGTTGAGTTTTAACATCGTACATAACGACGGAATTCAAAATTTCATCCTCATCATCTCGATATTTGGTAATTGCGCGTTACTAGTAACTTCCTGCCACGCACAACTACTCTATGGAATCAGCTGTCGTCAGCGGTGTTTTCTAACCGATACGACTTATTGATCTTAAAGGAAAGAGCCTACACCTTTCTTATAGGCAGGCAGGGCATTTGCGTCTCCTCTGGTGTTGCGGATGTCCATGGGCGACGGTGATCACTTACCATCAGGAGATGCTTGCTCGTTTGCCACTATACAATAAAAAGTATCCACAACGATGGCGACATCACATCATTCAAGTACGAAATCAACAAAGCGAACAAATAAACACGCGCGCGCGCAACACACAGAACAAACATATCCACGACCTATACACGCATATCCATTTATCAGCTGGTCCCCAAAGAACGACCCGACGTGTCACTCACGATATCCATTCGCGATACTTTCAATGCCAAAATATAATAAGGCCAAGAACTTACAACCTGCTTGTGTGCGCTTGTGCTTACAGGATGGGGTGTGGTCCAAGTGATGGGAAAAGGCGGAAACAATATCTGTGTACATGTAGAAATTCATGCTGATTAGTTATACTTTTAACATTAGTAGAGCTAGGCTGCTGTGTTGCTGACTAGATTGTGAATGGGTCGACTCGACTGATGAAGAACCACGCTCTTAAAGAAAACCAGTATGAAATAACAGCATAAAGCTGCTGCTTTTCGTCTAGTGTCAATCATCAAAGGTGGACAAAGCATCTACGTTATGATTCCTTATCGAGGATGAATGTAGGTATCTTGGATCGCAGGAATTCATCACCAATACTATAAAAAAAAAACTTAAATCGAAAAACGAAGCTAGCTAGCTATTTGTGATTTAAAGAAAACTGGAGATTTCTAACGAAGTTTAACGTCTTCGTTCTCAACTCAAGAAGTCGGGTATGTCGGCAGCTTATCCAATAGATTATAAAGTTGATTCATCTTCCCTATCTAGACTACTCCGTCACAGAATACTAAATGCGTCTTATGAAACGAATCCTCATTACCGTTCACGTTACAAAAAACGCGCACAAAATCAGTAAGATCCTTTAAATGTTGATTTTCGCTCATATACATATCTATTTGTTTGATATTTTAAATACTTTTAAGTGATAATAAAAGACCGTGATAAAAAAAACACCGTTTTATCGTAAGCGATTAAGCGATGTATTTAAAAATAATAAAGTGTCCATCAAATATAAAAGAGCATATGGAAATCGGTAAATCTAACAAGCTGCTATTATCGCAGTGCTTTTATGCTATAAAAGTTGTCAATAATAAAAATTAGGGCTTTTTCTAATGGATTATACATTCATGCAATAAATACAGAATTTTTGAATTACTCGTATATGACTTTCACGATTTTCTTTATGTTATCTGTACCTTATTTTGAGCACAGTAATAAAGGAAATTAAAGAAAAATCTGCTAAAAATCACCATTTCTGTTCACAATCAAAAATTCAAAATCATGTATCATGTTGAAATTCATTAATTGACTATAAAAAAAAACCATTCAACACAACACGTGATTTTTATTTTTGGCTGTGAACAGAAATGGTGATTTTTTTAACATGAGTACCATTTTAAATAAAGGTGTGAACGAGTAACTGTGCAAACGCCCCGATTGAAATAATTTTATCAGCAATTCGGATGTGGGTGAAGAGAGTGAACGCGCGAATTTTACAATAACATTCAAATTTTCAGTTTGGCAGTGAATGTGTTGTTCGTGATGGGCAGGACAGCTCGTGTTGTTGCCCATGGTAGCGAGCGACACAGAGTACAAATATAAAAACCTAGAGATTGTAGTGTTTATTACTAAATCGAAATTAAATCATATTAGTAACAAAAATACAATCCTATTTAAATATTTTATTTTGAATTTCTCTTTTGTTATGTAGCTTTGATAAAACCGATTTAGCTTTTATTACGACGTGTGCCGCACTAGACCTCCTTTTGTTTTTGTATATTATTATTTATCAAACATATAAATTAAAACAATAAAATTATTTTTGTATAGATCGATATAAATTCATAATAAACGAGAAAAATTATTGCTTTCCGTGTTTGGAGGTTTTTGGTTCACATTTCTTAGTTGTATACGAACTTTTATTTGTAATTTATAAATGTAATCACTACCCTTTAAAGAAATGTGGATAAAAGTTTTTAGTCTAGAAAACTAGATAAAAAAATGAGAGGAGTATTCTCTATGCTCGTCTCATTTTTTTTTATGTGCTGACGGGAAGCATTTATGACAAATAAAAAGTATGGTATTTTTAATTCAGATACCTTCATCCTACTTCAGCTAGAGTCCAATGCAATGATTGTCCATAGAATCCATAATGTCAATCCATAATCCAGATGTCCATCAATAGTGATAATATCATCGTGAAACAGTGAACATATAGAATAGCGTAATGAAGCATACCAACTCAGTTCTCGGGAGTAACAATGCCTATACATCCTGAATCATTGTTGAGGGTAGATGTAGATGTCATGGGAATTAAATTCACTTGAGAATTTTGTGCTGATTTGTCACCCTTAATATTACAAAAAATCTAATAAAAAGTCATAATACAGATACGTTGACAACCCCGAAGGTCGAAATCTCCAAGGTCACATGTTTCTGTTACTCATCAGACCAGACTACACTTGTATGTTGTTATTCGCTTAATGTGTTGACCTTTTCAGATCATTTATGGTAAAGTAAGTTTTACGATGCAGTGTGGTTCTACAACGTAAAAAATAGCAACCTTAAGAGTACATCTGGTGGAAGAATATTAATAGAATGATATTGTCATCTCTTCTTTATTTAAAAAGTATTTCAACAATGACAGAAGACTGACGGATTGTTTAAATTCAAGAATAACTGTATGTTATTTACGCATTGAGTCACTACCATAATACGTCAATGTCATTTTATACTATACAATAATAAATACAACTATTTGAATGGTTTAGTGTGATTTTCTTTTACTTGGTAAAGCCTTGCCGTAGTTGTCTTCTAGCTACATCATAAACAGCGGCTTAGCAAGGTCTAGTCATGACAGAAACGCGAAACTGTAATGGTGGTTTTAAAAATTTCATTTTAGTTCTTACCGGTGACAGTGCATCTGCTTTCTTTTGCCAAGTTGCACCTACGTTTCGCAGACAACATTGTGGTTTTTGCATAAAACGCTACTAAATTACAGAGCATAGTTAATGAACTCGTAAGAGAAAGTAAAAAGGTAGGACTATCTATCAACACAACTAAAACCAAGATTCTTACCAACGCAGATTCTCATGACGTCACATTAATATGCAATACATATATTTAGGACAGCTAGTATATTTTGGAAATAATACGGGAAATAGATACAACGACGAACAACTTGGAATAAATATTGGGGAATGAAGGAAATAATGAAAAATAAATGTATCAGTATAAATATAAAGAAGAAATTGTATGAGACAACCATACTACCATGTCTAACATATTGATGCCAAACGTGTTCATTGAAAAGAGAAGACGAAGACAAAGTAAAATGGAAAGAAGTATGCTCGGACTAAGACTATCAGACAAGGTTAGAAACGACACCATCAGAAAGGAAACGAAAATAGTAGATGTAAGAAAAAGAGCGAGACTTCTTAAATGGCACTCAAGGACACATACCTATGTAGAATGAAGAACAAGCGATGGACGAAACGTATAACAGAGTGGATACCAAGGGACAAAACAAGAGAAAAAGGAAGACCAAGTAAGAGATGTAGAGACATTTTTAAACAGAAATGTGGATCTTGTTGGATGCGAGTAGCGCGACAAGGAGATATTTGGAAAGATTTAGGAGAGGCCTACGCCGCAGAGGCGACTACTACAATTACAGACAGCTAAGATTATAGTTTATTTCTATTTATATTTCTATTTAAATAACGTATGTTAACACTAGAATACATTATGATTTTAATGAGGTTACCGGAAAATTTAGATTTACTTTAAGTTTATTTATTATTGTAGTAGAAAAATAAAGGCTATTTTTATTTTTATATTATTTAACTAGGAGTATGGCCCAATTCGCGTTTTTTCAGTTAAGAGAAGATACGATATATTAAAAAGAATTTTTATCTGATCTGATTTTCTTACTTACTTTTGTTTTTTTCTTACCAACTTTAATAATGACTGTTCATAGTTCGCCAACAAATTCCATACGTCTAACGCAATAAGACATTTTCGTACTTTTAGATCTGTATCTAAATTCCATAACTAAACAATTCCATTGTCATTTTACAAAAGATTAATGACATGGAAGTGCTGCATAGAACTGAAAGAGAGGCCCAAAATTGTACGTCTCTTTCTCAAAGGGTGTCCATGATGGATCCAATATTAGTCCGTAGAAAATTGAATAGTGTATATACCGACATGTAATGTAACAAGATGTAAAATTAATAGATTTCTAGGTACATCGTAGTGGTCAGAATACTTGGCTCCTATATTACGTGTGGGTAGCCACTTGTAGGTTCGATTCTCAGTCGAGGAACAAAATGTGTGCCTCACAAATTGTATTTTTTCGGATATGGCTGTGGCTATGGCCTTACTCGGATCATTTTGCTCATACATTGTAATCTAATGTAAATCTAACATGGTAAATAAATGACAATGGTTAAATGTCATGATTTTGTGATGTGATGATGAAATTACCAAAAGTTTGATTTTCACGGTTACCCTACTGAGTCACTTTTCAAATTTAAAAATTAGCGACGACAGATAAAAGATACACAATGACATTAAGCTGCTACATTACGCACAATCCGTGAAAGCGAGAAAGGGTTCTAATTGTGCCGTCTTTGTAACTACGGCTTGGCTAAGTCACCTAGAGGCCTTCGTGTTGTACGTAGTACATATCACCGCCAAGATTTATGAATCATTTTTAATAAGAATAATTTATCAATGCACACGGCTGTCCATGCAGCCAGTGCTATAAAATAATAATAAATTACCGAATTAAAAGGCGGTGTTATTCAAGTCTTTTTTTTATTTGAGCCATTAAATTGCTTTATCTGTTTGTAAAATATGTTTTGTTGGGTCATAATTCAACGCAACGTTTATTGCCTATTCGATAAAAAAAAGTCAATATTTGCGTTTACGGCACTATAAACGGATCAAAGGTTGACCCTGTCAAAAGTATAACGATTGTTTTAAATAAAACAAACAATCTGATATCTTTTAAACGCAAGAGGACAGACATTTAGAGAACAAGATTTCGTGATTTTGCTGCACCATCCATTGGAGATCTTTCTTAGACTCAGATACAATTGTATGAAATAACACATGTTAACTATGCTTTATTAATACTGAACAATTACATAACATATGCCTTGATAAATACATACATACATAACCTATGTACATATGTGTCTAAGAGCTCGCTATACGAGTCGGCACCAATTAAATTGTTGATTACAATTCCAAAGAAAACATCGTCATGATAATTGCATGTGTAAGAAATCTTCAGATAGCTATCCGAGTCGAGGTTTACCTCCTTATGAGGGGCCCTCGGATCGTATTATCGCCCCCCTCTGATGTCGACGTTCTTCATCCTCAGGGGTCGGAGTGCAATCGGGTGCATCAGCAGTCTCCGCGCCAGCTTCGCAGCATCGTCGTTGTATCCCTACTCAGCGGGCCTTCGCTCGCGAGTCTAATTATATAAAGCTGTAAAGATCTCTGGACCAACAGCAATACTCACACACAAAAAAAAAAAAAGAAATAATAAACGAAAATATTTCAAAGACATGAAATCGGCCAATGCACAAGGGAGTCGCGTGACGTAATATAGTCTAAGCAGTGAGATTTTTGTATAGTCTGTTACTTTACTTTACTTATATAGGAGAGTGTTTACTTCTTAACGTTAACAGTGGCAGAGCTACGCTGCAGTTTGTTCCTAACTGCAAATTGAATGGCCCAACTCAACCGGGCTAAGATGACGCCCTCACAGAATATCAGCGTAAAATATCACCATAATGTTGCTGTGTTTAGTCTGGTGAGTGCGGGGTTCCGGAGAACTTTATTACTGGTGACAAGGCATTCCAACTCAGTCCTCAAAGGTGACTACGTATCTGCATTGTATTATATATTCCTTGTCTAGGATGAATGTAGATGTCATGGGCCGCAGGTATCACTTACCATCAGGTGAACTGTGTGCTCGTTCTTAATCTCAATATAATAAAATAAAATATATTATACCGAATACCGAAACCTTATATATATGATAAGAATGTCAAAGGACATTGTTACGTTACAGGGTGAGTCTATTCCTTATAATCAAGTGTTGCATTTTTCATTAAAATCCTTTTTTTTTATTGTCTGTCTATTAAGGGAGAATAATATTTTACAAAAAAATGAAATACATTAGGTTGTTTATGCATACATATCGAATAAATATTACTGGAAAAAAAATCATCGTTTTTATTATTATTGAGATATTCATTTGAGATTGGTCAGTAAAATATATAATTAATAGATGTAATAACATATATAAATTAATAAAACCATATATTTAAACAATAAAATACAATAGAAATAAATATGTAAAGAGCGTGATGATGTACCGGGGCCAGAAGGACCTGGCGGGGTTGTATTCGACTACAGCATCCGGGGTGTACTACATGGAGAATCCTGGAGTTGTATCTATGCAGATACTCGGAATTAGATAGGGCCGAACAATTGAAGATGTCATGCCTGAGGGACACCAGGCCGGTGGCTAGCTCGATGGATGTCGATAGTGCCGCCCATGAAATCTCTTATATTTATTTAATAACCCGATCTTGACCATCCTTGAGACAAAACCCTCGATTTCCCCAAAGGGGACACCGAAGCGTAGCCAGTTAAGGGAGGCAATGGTGAATATATGAAGCTCCTGTAGAGCCTTGTATTATCTCCCATGCAGGTTTCTTCTCTTTCCATATGGACTGTCCATATGTGTCAGAAACTTCATCATTATTAATAACTAATACTAAGCCCCCACCACGACAAGGCGAGAACCCTTCGGGGAGGAACATTCACAAGACTAACGCAACCAGATGAGTCGCAGACGCGCTGAGGACCTTTAGGAAAAGGTGTGGGCTCTTTTGTTGAAGGTCCCTAAGTCGTATCGGTTCGGTAATACCGCTGGCGGCAGCTAATTCCACTGAGTAGTTGTGCATGTTGAAATAATCGCACTATGGTAAATTATCAATTAACAAGATGCTGAGGATTAATGTGTCATAATAGGTTGCAGGAATCACTTACCATCAGCTCGACTAGTAAATTGTCAAGCTGATAGTAGCTCTCTGTCAAGCTCCAGTACAACAAAAAAAAATTAATAACCCTTAAAGACTAAGATAGAAAGTCACGTCATCATAAGATCTCCGGTGCTTTTTCTTCGAAAAAAAACATAGTAGAGCTGAACTACTATTTCGCACTCGCATTCCGTAATCCTCCTGGTGGAGTTGACCCATTCAAGCTATAGCTATAAGCTAGTTTATGGCTGCGACGTGCTGGCGACTGCAAGGACCACTTCTCATCAGGTGAACCGACTGCCCATCATTATGTCATTTTAATTTAAAGTAAATCAACAGCCTATATAAAACCTACTGCTGGCTATAGGACTCCTCTATGGTTGACTATGGTCTAATCTATTATATCATAGACAACCACGCGATTCCACAGCGGATTGACAGACTTCACATCTCTTTGAAATATTTTATCAATTTATTTCTTCGATATGCATGTCGTAAATTGTAATTTAATCATATAAAAATAAATATTTGTCCATCAAACAATAGTTATATTGTGCATTAGCATACCATAACTAATAACTTTAGGCGTTTAATCCAACCGGTTTTTTATGGAAGTCGTGATGATAAGCTTAAGTTGTTCGGATCATTGTGTTTCAGAACGTGACGAGCTGTCAAAAGATCGTTGCGTAAGGTTGGTACAACTGTTATTGGTATTACGCTGTACCGTTATTGATGTATGATTGCACATCTCTCTAGCTTAGTGTTTAGTATACTAAAGTATAAAGCGGGATTTGCATTATAATCCCACTACCGGCTTCCGCCTTTTGTGGTTAAGAGGAACCCACCCGTATACTATGGAGTTGGGCCGACCCAGGATGGTTGCTCAGCTTATCTTGAACTAGCGCCCATATTCCCGTGCTCCTTGAGCTGTCAGAATCAATGGGTGAGTTCAAGCGGCCACATCCTCACAGAATACCATCGTAAAATAGTAGCATAATACTTCTGTTTCGTCTGGTGAGTGGAGGGATCCGGAGACCTTTGTTAATGGTGACAAGGCATTCCATCCCAGTCCTCAAGGGTACTAATGCATCTGCATTATGATTCCTTGTTAAGGATGAATGTAGATGTCATGGGCTGCAGGAATCACTTACCATCAGGTGAACTGTGAGCTTGTTTGTTACAAAAAAAAAGACATAATACTGCATGTAAAAGGAATTAAAAAAAAACACCATTTCTGTTCACAACCAAAAATAAAAATCATGTATCATGTTGAAATTCATTAATTTTAAAAGTTTTCAAATAAAAAAAAAAACATGATTTTTATTTTTGCTTGTGAACAGAAATTGTGATTATTTTTTACCAGTCACCTAACATAAGTACTATTATAAATAAAGGTGTGAACGAGTAACTGTGCCACCAATTGAAATAATTTTATCAGCAACTAGGCTAAGGGTGAATAAAGTGAACGCACGAATTTTACCCAGCACTAAAACATAGTAGATAGTTGTTAAAAATAATTCAAAGACGTTCGCACATCCGCAGTGGAGACGCGTGGCAGGGGTTTATACCAAATAGTGTTTGTATGTTTTTCTACGTATACAAATAAAGCTCATAAAACTGTAAGTAATAGTTTTCAAAACATTCTCATTAATTTCAACAGAACACAGAACACGACAACAAAAATTCACAGAACTCTCATCTGAAATTGTATTTTTCCCCGAGTTCCTAAGCCGTGAGTTTACTAACGACAATTTTTTTAAATGATTCACGAAGTATCTAGCTTGAAACAAAGATCTTACTCATGGTTGTTGCTAGGTTGTAAGTTTAGAAAAGTTTTAATTTAAGTAATATGAGTAAGGTAGCGATTTCTTACGAGATATTCACACGAATACAATTTTCATGGAATGATACTTATAATTTTGCACGTATGTATTACGGTCGGATTAGGGAAAAGGACTGAGAGGAAACGAGGAAAGAAGTGAGGAACTGAGAGCCATTTCCTCACTTCTTCATTATCATCATCGTCACAGCCTAGTCCACTGTTGAACATAGGCCTCCCCCATAAATTGCCACAATACAATCCTGGCCAACTGCATCCATCGACTTCCCAAAATCTTGCATAGATCTTTGAGAGTAACCAACGAGGACACAGTTCACCTGATGGTAAGTGATTCCTCCGACCCATGACATCTACATTCATCCTTGACAAGGAATCATAATGCAGATGCGTTGTCACACTTGAGGACTGAGATGTAATGCCTCGTCACCAGTAATAAACGTGTCCGGACCCTTACACTCACCATGCTACTATTTTACGCTGGTATTCTGTGGTCCTACACCGATCGACCTGACAGCCATTCATTCTGCAGCTAGAACCAAACTGCAGTGCTGCTCTACCACTTTTATAATAAATATAATGTATTCTGTGATTTCATCTGGTATTAATCAGATGATATCGAAGTCTATCAGGGGGCCTTTAACATCGATCGTTAGTTTGCAGCACGATATCGGCATCGAGCTACCGCAAAGTTACATCTCTCCATTTACAGCAGATTAACACAATCTAGCTAGATAAAATATAAGAACTTTTATTAAAAATATATTCCAAACCCTTACGGCGCTCAGCCGAGACCTTTATTAGTGGGTAACCAGCACAAGGTGTCCGCTCGAGAGGGAGCCTCGGCTTGGACCGTTACCCTGTTACGCGAGAACGACCGGCTATGAGGGTGCCCGAGAGGGCCGAACCTCGGCTCGGTCCTGTCTGGGTACGGATTATCTAAATTAATATCAGTATTATTAACTATCTGTACCACCACTTCACATCAGTGTTGACTGGTGGGAACCAGACTGTGACATGGCGGTATCGCGAATAATAATACCTTGAAACTGGTTCTTCCTTGAATTGCTCTTTATTTACCTTCCTTAGATATTCCAACTGCTACAGCTGACAGGGTTAAGTGTGCGACGGTGGTCCCTTCTCCCCTGATGATCTACCTCAGAGTCAAGGAACAGTTCTACCCCTAATAGAAATTTTATAGAGCTGAAGGTATTTCTTGCACGAGATTTCGACAAAAAATATCTGTAGAAGTGCGGAAAATTACAGAAAATTTTACCAAGCGTTTGTCCCTATATGTTCGCGCTTATAGATAGCTACTAAGCTGTGTTCGTTCGCGTAGACTACAGGATGGATACTACGTGTTGCTATATCGATCACAACTTCAGTGGTTACCTATCCGTCAGCGTCGATCGCTAAGAGCTCTAACCATACTTGTTTCTCTTATGGATTCTTCTTCTTATTTGTCTTCTCATTTTCAATATCTTAGTTCCGTCAACAATAAAAATCTTCGTTCGACGCATAGCCGTCTTCTCCTATGTCCTTCTCATCGTACTGATTTCATTCACTCATCATTCTTTGTTCAATCTATTCTCTACCTTTCGAAATGAGAATGGCTAAAAGTCGCTTAGAGTTTAAACGTAAAATTCGAAAGCATTTGTTGGAAGTAGCGTCGGCAGATTCACTGCGTCGATAACAATTATGTATATATTTATATATATATTTACTTTTAGATATGTTTATATTTATAATATATGTATATATTTTTGTTTTATAGTTTATGTAAATGTATATAAATATCTACTATTTTATTTAGTATTATAAATTCCTAAGATAATAATGTATATATAATTGTATAAGTATTTAGATGTACTGTTTGTCTCTTTTTTCTTTATCATTATTCTTCTGTCCCTACCTTGGTTTCTCTGAAGCTTCCCAAGGTTGACAGGTAGATAATGCCTTAGGCATTAAGTCCGCTTTGTGCATATGTTAGTTGTACAAAAGTTTATAAATAAATAAATAAATGCTTGGTATGATATGGTTTTTTTTAGAACTTTTAAAGGGGAACAATTCCGTCATACATGATTTTTACTTTAAACACACGCAATGGAAGCTCTCAAAAGGAATAATGTTTCTCGTTTTCGCAACATTTTCCATTGATGCTCCGCACCGGTCGTAGCGTTATGTTCTATAGCCTTCCTCGATAAATGGACTATCCAACACAAAAATAACATTTCAATTCGAACCAGTACTTTCTGAGATTAGCGCGTTCAACCAAACAAACTCTTCACCTTTATAAAATTAGTACCGATAGAGACTTTTTTGTATGAAAAAAGGTATTTCTTTGAAATTTAATTTGTATTTAAAGTTAGTAAAATAAACTGTTAATTCACTTGTGTACTACGCAGAGCTGTCGTATATATATTTACATATAGATATATGTATATGTACACACAATGGAAGTACGGAATTTTGATAAGTGTAAGGTTATACGGAGGAAAATAAAAAAGTTATTTGCGAGAACGATTGACATACTCACTGTCGACCTTCGCCGGAGGAACAGGTTGGTGTTACCTCATGTGTTAATATCGTTATTTAGGGCGGTATTACGACACTCGAATATATTTCACAAATTATCACGAAGCAAGACTCATACCAAAGCCAAATATCCTTCAAAGTTCCCTGTCGTATCCCACTCTTTACTCATAAATTGTACAAAACAAACCTGCCCTAGGTTCATCAATCCCTAATACCTAGGCAGACTGTACAATGAATTTATACGTAATGATAAGTCATTGACTTATTTAGTGACAATTTAGAAACTTTTAAGGCTAAAACTATTAATACTCAAATTTTGCAAAATTGAGCATAATATCTAAGGAAGTAATTCTCAAGGAAAACCTGTCACTATTGTTAACTCATAGTTAGTTAGTTTAGTTTAGTTAATTTAAAAAATAGTTATATAAATAATATAATGTTCGAAGGTGCAAAATTGTATAACTCTTTACCTCAAAACGTAAAAGAGCTGAAAACCTTATCTTTATACAAAACAATATTAAAACGCCATATTTTAGTATATTGCCACTAAAAAATATTATAGGAAAAATAAAATAGTTTTCAGACGCCCTTATTTCTTGTCTTTGTTAATTATTCATGTTTTGTCATTTTTTTTATTACCTACCTTTTCTATATGCTCATAGAACTTTTCTATTTAAAAATTTCATTTTCTCGCAAGTGATTTGTTACATATGTACATTAAGAGAAATAATAAAGATCATAAATTATTATTTTTTGTATTGTATTTATTGTTTTAATAGTTAGTTTCTCTTAATCTTAAGTTATTATACACTATTATATCACAGATTGTTTTAGACTCTGGGTGTGTTATATGTACATCGCGTATTTAATTAAATACCAAAAGAAGCAGTGGTAGAGCTACACTGCAGTTTGTTTCTAGGTGCAAAATGAATGGTTCAGCTCGCTTGGGGTAGGACCACGTCCTTACACAATACCGTATAATAGCAGCATAATGTCTATGTGCTTCGTCTAGTGAGTGTAGGGATACGGAGATCTTTTTTTATTGGTGACAAGGCATTCCATCTCAGTGCTCAAGGGTGACAACGCATCTGCATTATGATTCCTTGTCAAGGATGAATGTAGATGTCACGTTATTTTCTTTTTTAATTTAGTGTGTTTAGGGTGACAAAGGAGCACACAGTTCACCCCCGAGGACTAATGTCGAATCTATGTTCTCTTGATTTCTATACAAATGATAAAAAAATTCCCTGGCAGGGTATAAACTTGTTTCCTAGGAAGGATATTGTAGCAGTGCTTCACTTGGCTCTGCCGATTGGCGGACTTCACCAGTCTTCTAAAAAAAATATTTTACAGGTTTCCTCACGATGTGATGATTTGATCAGCTCACAGCACCATACCACGGCCATCTATTCTTTTTTTTTTAAAGTATTCTATTAATATACCAAACAAGAGCCATGCCGGTAATTTTGGTAAATATTACCGTCGTATTATGTGTATTCTCACAGAATACCTGTGTATCTCGTCAGTTCTGTCGTCATTTTATGCAATAGTACATTTTATTTATTTATTCATTTACTGTTTATTGCGTTAATCTTAAATATGTTAACTTGAACGTCCACAAAGGGCAAGCCTAAATGCCAGAGGCATTCTCTGCCCAATGAAATTAAGGTACGTTTTTTTATTGTTTTGAAGGGGAGAAACGGTCACCTGATGGTAAGTGATAGATGCGGCCTATGCCAGCTATATCTTCAATAAGGAATCATCATTCAATTGCCATGTTCATTACGATTAAGATGGAATGCCTCTTCTGTAATAAAGGCTCGGTTAAGTAAGAAGTAAGGCAATGGTTACGTGATACCTTTTGTTTTTGCTGGTATACGTATATACTATACTACTTGTGATATTATTAATTCAACAGCATAAGTAATTAAAATGCTTCATCCAGAGGAGGGACTTAGCAACTGTAACACAGGTCTAAGTAGGTCCTAGAAGCGACTGCTAAAGAAAGAAAAAAATAATTGTGAGGTTAATTTAAAGGTCTTCTAATATCGAGTATGTAAGGTTGGTTTGTTTTAAGTGGTCTAATATGTGTGTTGCTTCTTTGTAAACAATGTTTTGGTTAAGATATAAATTATTATTATTGTATTATACAATTTTTTTCTAGATATAGAGCCAGACCAGTGGTCCATAAACCTACAGAAGCTGTATGCGACGCCACCGGCAGCGCATCTGCGACTCCTCTGGTGTTGCGGATGTTCATGGGTGGCGGTTATCAGGCGAGGTGCTTGCTCATTTGTCACGTATTCTAGAAAAAAAAAAACTCAAAAAAATTTTTTGCTCTCCCGTGATTTTTACAGTCATCAAACAAAACCCAAATCTTATTAGTGGTGCTGTATTGCTATATATTAATGTTTCAGGGAATTTTTAGAAAATATATACTGGCATCTGTTGGTTTCTGGGCCGGCTTATAACATACCAGTGTGTAGAAGCAGCACAGCACTGATGTGAATTACAGGAATATATATTCCATCACAGTCCTCAAGGCTGACATACGCAACACAAGAGAAGTCGTAGATACGCTGCCGGCCTTCAAGAAAGGTGTAGGCTCTTTTCTTGAAGCTCCCTTAGTGGATACGGTGCCAGCCTTCAAGAAAGGTGTAGGCTCTGTTGATAAAGCTCTCTTAGTGGATACGCTGCCGGCCTTCAAGAAAGGTGTAGGCTCTTTTCTTGAAGCTCCCTTAGTGGATACGCTGCCGGCCTTCAAGAAAGGTGTAGGCTCTGTTGATAAAGCTCTCATAGTGAATACGCTGCCGGCCTTCAAGAAAGGTGTAGCTCTTTTCTTGAAGCTCCCTTAGTGGATACGATGCCAGCCTTCAAGAAAGGTGTAGGCTCTGTTGATAAAGCTCTCTTAGTGGATACGCTGCCGGCCTTCAAGAAAGGTGTAGGCTCTGTTGATAAAGCTCTCTTAGTGGATACGCTGCCAGCCTTCAAGAAAAGTGTAGGCTCTGTTGATAAAGCTTTCTTAGTGGATACGCTGCCAGCTCTAGGCTCTTTTCTTGAAGGTACCTATATCGTATCGTTTGTTACAATTATAAAACAAAAAACGTGGACGGTATTCACTTCATTAGTTAACACACATAATCGTCACAAAATTGAGATCTTATATCAAAAAATTAATGTTTGTAAAAGGAAAGAATTCAAGTAATATTTTAAACTGACTTTAATAACAAAAACAAAAAAAAATTGTAAATATATAATTAATAACAGTTTTATTCATTGATCGATTGTTTCCACGGACCGGTACAAAGTTGAAAAAAATAAATAAACATAACTTAAACCATTGTATGCTTGCTCGTTTACATGCGAAACTTGGCATCGTATTGGCGCCTGGCTAAGAAAAGCCGCCAAGGTACAGACGTATGACCTAGGAAGCCTATAATTAACTTGAGTAAGAACTAAATATAAGTACTATGCGTAACTAGGAAATGCATCGCGGATGGGATCAACTGATCTTATTGAATGTTTCTTTTATGTCTAGCTCCTGGGTTCGATTTTCAGCTTGGGATCAACATTTGTGTATTACAAATCGTATGGTTTTCAAGTTTTAGTGGAGCATGTCCGGTATGTTCGACACCGCGTCTAAACCAGGGATACCCAAAGTGGTCGACATAGACGAAAACTGATTTTGGGGATCAACGAGTTTTCAAAAATCTATCCCAATCAATTAACACGAGTTCTTATTTGAAACTTCCAAGATGCTGTATAAGTTTTGTTACTTGTTATACCAACATGTTAAGGAAGAATTACTAATATTTTAGTAGGAAGTATCATTGTTGTACTTTTTTAAAAAACAAATTTGTACAAGATGAAAAACTCGGCAAGTCAATAAGCGTGGACAAGTTTTTCAATTGGTAAGTATTTTGTATCAATAGAAAAAAAAAACTATATAAGAATTATATACTATATAACTATATAAATAGAGATAGGATTTTTAAAGTAATTTGGCGATGGGGGTCTTAGGTATCAGTTCATTTTGGAAAAGGGGTCTCTTGCCTAAAATGGTTTGGGAATCCCTGGGCTACACCTTTCATGAAAGACCTTGATGAAAGGTGGTTAGAAATGAAAAAAAAAATCGTTTAAATGATAAACGATGCATAGATTAGAAATCGCAGCGAAGGACCGGGATAATAAAATTATAATCATTTTGCATAACGCGGAAACAGGAAAATAAATGTACGCAACAGTTGCAATGTAAACAGCGCGTTGTTTACAATAAACGATAAATTGCACAAACTAAATGGATGGAAATATCTATTTCCATTTATGGACGGTGACAAAATAGCACACAGTTAACCCAGTGATAACTGCAACCCATGATATCTACATCCAGATGTACATACATACGTACATGTATTGTTTCCTGAGATCTGAAATTGAATGTCTCGTTTCTTGTAATTGGATCCTCCTACACTCAGCAGCATTATTCTGCCATTAAACGCTGAGTCTAGACATCCGGAGACCTTTAAAACTGCTGCTCATCTTAATCGAGTATGAATCGAGGGTCTCATTGGCCACAGGAATCACTCCATCACCATCATCCATCACGCCATCAGATGAACTGTTTGATCGTATGTTACTCTTAATGTAATACACAAAAACTTATTATTTAATAAATAAAATATTATATTGTACTCTACTTTATATAATCTTGGACAAAACGACTGACTTGCCGAAGTCCCAACAAAAAGGTTTTATTTTAAACGCTAAAAAGTAAAACTTACGTAAAACCATTAAATTGAATCAGCTGTGAATAGGCGTCCGCCATTGGCATACATAATGACAACAAACTTCCTGCGCCCGCGCAGACGACCTCACGTTATTTAGCGCGGAAACGCTACCGGTGAAAGATAAGCGTACCGTCATCAAACGCATTATATATTTTATTATAATATCACGTTGACAAACGAGCACATAGTTCACCTGGTTTAAATGATAACTAATGTCCGTGACTATCCTCTATTCATTATATATAGAACAAAGATTCAACATGCGCATGATTTGAAATCTCTGAAGACGTAATTGTTACGTTACCCACAAGTCTTACCGGGAATACATTTACAAATAGAAATTATAAATTAAAAATACAAACCACTAATATTATAGTTACGCACGATACATAAGGAAAGAATGGAATTAAAGTTATAATAAAAGATGTAGTACAATCGTAGATAAAATTAAACTGTAAATATGCCGTTAATAAGAATAGTAAATGAGGTACATACCCTAATCATACACGTTAGGAGGATAAGAAAAATAAAAGTAGGTCACCGGATCCCATACAGTCACAGTGGCATTTTGTGAAGGATGTTAAAGGTTTGTTACATTCGCTGCTAACAAACCTGAAGATTGCCTCTACCACAGTAGTTTTTTACATCAGAGAATGTTGCCATATTATTTTATAATGCCAACTAATCTAATGCTAACTGCGACAGGTTTTACGACAATTGTCGTACGGCTCCTTCTAAGCTACGATGTCTAGTTATAACCATGATCATTAAGACTGGTGATTGGAAGAGGAAGGTGATTAAAATTTACGTATAAATCTGAAAGGGCACTAAAGTAAAACATCACTATGTAACATACTTTATTCATTAGAAAAACATTCGCAAATCAAATAGTAGACATAAAATAACAATATATAATTTTATATGAAATAGTATTTTGTAAACTATCAATATACAAAAGGCAGTTTAAGATACTAAGGTATTTTATATGCTGAGTGGTGAGAACCGGAGATCAATTTATTAGACCGCGTAACCGTAATGATTAGATAGCTGGCTGCTGAATTATGGGCATTCACAATTCTGGAATCAATTTTCAGCGGTGAATATTTGTAATCGTTATCTCATATAATTAATTTCGGATTAGGGGATTGTGCCCTCTCGGGCATCCTCGAGTCAGACGCTCTCGCGAAACAAGATAACGGTCCAAGCCGAGGCTCCCTCTCGGGAACCCTTGTGCTGGTTACCTATATATAGCGGTCTCGACTGAGTGCCATTAGTCGGTCACCTCTCAACCCGGTGAAACTGTAAAAGCCCTCGGGCTAACAGTGGCCTTCAGCCCGAAAGAAAAAGTAGGGGATTGCTTACTTGACTTAAACATATTTTGCGCAGTTAACTAGATGTCGCCTTAGTCGATATTGACTAACTCAAAATAATAACAAAAAAACAAGAAGTGTTATTAAGATGCTACAATCTCTTAGATATTATTAAATAACATTTTGGTACTATTCATTTCTTATTAGATTATATAAAGAAATAGAAATAATTGTATCCATCCAAGAACATACTGTAAGTATTACAATATGAGGTGATTCATTCATTATTAATTATTGAAAAGACCAAAAATAAATTCAATCAATTCAACAATATATTATTAATAGATTAGCGATTTGAGGAATCATTAAATAAAAAATAATTGCAATGCTATTAACTTTACTAATATTCCGGTTAACCACTCCAACTAAGCTGAAAATGCTTGTGCTAGGAGATGGTTCACGAAATTAGTCTAATGGTGGATTCGAACCTACGACCTTAAGTTTCGCAGATCGTATCCTAAACTACGCTATTGACTATTGACGCTTCAAATATTCATTCGTCATTAAGTAATGAAAAGAACAAATTATGATGATGATGATATTAATTTATCCCTAATGGGAAAGGCAAAGAACTTTAGTCCATACAGCCAGGTCTTGTTCGTATGATGGTTGGTCTGAAAAACCTGAAAAGAACAAAAATAAATTCGATCGAATCAAGACAACACGGTACACTCACAGCTCATTTAATACACGGCACAAAATAATCACTAAACATTAAATCTCTTTTATGCTAAAGTTGAAAATGTATAAAAGTATTATGCGAACCGTACACGCCCGCAATAAGTTGACCTAGCTCAATGCCGCAGTGACAATAGCTCACGACGCATAAACAAATCAAACATTCCTTTTGCTACCTACCTATGCCTTATTACAATGCAATAAAGTTAATAATGTTGTAAACCAATTACACTGCGAATGTCACGTTGCAAATTTCCCATAATTTAATTTGCGTATAAGTTTAAAATATATAGATTCTATAACCTTAGATATAAAGGTGATTTTCGAGTTTTCCGCAAATTTTCCACGTTGGTTTTACCTTACATCGCGTAAAGCGTTAACGTTTTAGTGAAAACAATAATTTGGTGCGTTTTATCGCCATAACACGATCTTCTTTTTAGCGCGGGAAAATATTTTTTTATAAACAAATGACATATCTGTACATCTGTGACTCATTAGCATTGAAATATATGTAATAAATAAGACATACAGTTACATCTTGTGGATTTCGAGCACGGCGATATTTTCGGTAATTACAAGAGAATATCAACTATGCAGATTATATTACAGTGCCGTGTGCGTTCGCGCAACACACGGGGTCTCAGTCGTTGTACCCTTTCCTAGTCCGATGTAATCTTTAAGCAAAAGGATCGTAAGAAGGGATATATATATATAACTAGTCTGGCCTAACATAAATACTGTTACATAAAAACTTTTCTTTTCTTCAACTTATTAATTATTTTGAATTTGGAACACGTATATTATTATAAAATCTTCTTTCGATTTTGCGCCATTTCACATATTTTTTCGTATTCATTATCAAATTACAATATGGAATGGGGTGTTAAAGAAAATCGGATTGCCGTGATCGCCTTGCACAAAGTGGGTATGGAGCCGTCGGTCTCAGCCGTATGTTCGTATATCGGACTATCAACATATACAACAAAACTTCCTCTGTCGAAGACGAAGAGAAAAGATCGGTGCGGCCGCGTGCTGTTAGGACTACAAAGGCTGTCAATGCTGTGAAAGCCAGAATTCGTCGAAACCCCATTAGGAAGCAAAAACTTATCGCGAGAAATGAAGATTCCCGCCTGCGAACCTGAAGCTCGGTGCTTATCGTCGATATACAGGACATGCCCTAAATCAATCTTTACAATTAAAGAGAGTGGATCGATCAAAACGCCTTCTGTCGCGATACGCAGGTGAAAGGCACAGAAATATCCTCTTTACCGATGAAAAAAATTTCACGACTGAAGAACACAATAAGCAAAATGATAAAGTGTACGCTCACAGTTCTAAAGAAGCTGCTCAAGTGGTCGGAAAGGTACAACATGGTCATCATCCTGCGTCAGTGATGCTTTGGTGGGGCGTGTCTTATTAAGGAGTCTCAAAACTACATTTTTATGAAAAAGGAGTGAAAACTTCAACCAAAGTGTATCAAGATACAGTCTTTGATCATGTTGTGAAACCTCTTAGCAATACACTTTTTAAAAATATACCGTGGACTTTGCACCAGGATTCTGCACCTGGTCACAAGGCATGAACTACCTAAGCCTGGCTTGCAACGTTCTGGAATTTATAAGAGCTGAAGACTGGCCCTCATATAGCCCAGAACTCAACCCTTTATATTTCATATCATGGTCAGTTTTATAGGACATGGCCTGCTCTAAACGACACGGCGACATTGAGTCACTTAACAAATCTTTGGAGCAAGCAGTGGGGAAATTTCCCTTGGAAACAGTGCGTAAATCCATAGATTCGTGGCCAAACAGATTAAAGGCCTGTATAAAAACCAAAGGGGCCACCTTTCAAATATAATATTTGCTGAGACTAATTGATATGTAGGTATAAATTTTAATAATATTACATTAGTTCATTAAAAAAAATGCATTTTCATTTGTAACTGAACTTATGGCCGGACTAGGCACATGACATTACTGCGCATAATATTGTATAGTGCCGTAAGTATTTGCACAAACACAGAGGCACTAACTCGTCGTCCCCTAACCTGTTCCGGTGTAATGCATATTGAATAAATTCGGAGGAAGGTATAGATGCAGTGTCAGGAACACCGGACATGCATACACCACATACAGAGCCGAAAAGCAATAATTTGTGATGAATAAATATTTTTACACGTCTGGGAATCGAATCCCAGGACCTCTAACTATTGAAACACGCGGCCGTCTAACCACTTAGTTATTAGCCCACTCAACATACTAAGCTATGTATAATCTGATATAAGATACAGTTAAATATTTTCCTCAATACATTTCATAGAATTAGTTGCAAAACTTCCAACCGTATGTTCACAAATGCCTATTCAAGCGCATTACTGCATGCAATTATAGTCGTTTATCCATCAGCATAAGTGTTTGAATTGTATGCACTGTATCTTAATTCGTTTGCTTAGGCATATATCATTGAATAGGGCCACCATATATTTTTCTCTTTTGTGTACTTGTCCCAAATGTGTAGCGATTATAAATAAAAATGACAGTATGCGTATATATGTACATATGAATTTGCATGTTTGTTTTATGTTTCATCTTAAGGTGGTCCGATTTCAGCCAAACTCTCTTTTTTTTTAATTACGAGGTCTCAAACGAGCACACAGTTCACCTAATGTTTATGGCAGTGGACCACGACATTGACAGGCATTTTCAACAATAATTCAAAACATACATGCGGCATACACTGATGCGGCACACATGATGGAAAACCTCATTACCTATAGTCAGTCCTCATTATATATAGTCAGGTCAACGATTCCCACGTCACGCAACGATTCCCACAGCAGCATTATGCTTTTTCATTACTATTCTATATGAGGACGTGATCCTTCCAAGGTCGAGCAGACCCATTCAATTCGCGACTATTGCAGCATGACCTTCACCATAGCGGTACGTGTCTTAGCACTGATAGCTCCACCATCCTTAATGATGAGGGTGGGATAGGTTTCATGTACATTCGTAAATGAGAATAATACTATTCCTAATCTATAGTCCTTGGTGACAATACGGATTCCTTAAAACCCTAACTAGAACTGGGACAAGGAGAGGGAGTGGGAAAGTGGAGAGGGAGGAGGGAGTGTGGAAAGTAGAATTCACTGGAATAGATCTAGCAACGCTAGGTAGATCTAGTACGTATAATTTAAAAGAACCGCCACTCCTTAACTACCTAGATTGTCTAGGAAAACAGTACTCGAAGTAGGTAGTAGAAGAAACCTTCTTGAGTGATAACCTCACATTGGAAATCACACGACACATTATATAGGTCGTCACCCCCATCAGAGGGGGTGATCACCTATGTAAATCTGCGGGAAGTTTATGCGTGGGTATGGTGGATGGGGAAGGCTTATGTGTTATATATTGCTATATATTTATATATATGTTATATATTTATATTATATCATTCAATTCATTAATTTCATACAAATTATGCTAAAAATACCTTCCACCCACGTTCTTGTACTATTAATAATAAGTTTTAATTGCATACTGACATCTATATAACCCCTCGTAGCTTTTAAGGAACAAGTAGTTAAAATTGTGTGTTGATAATGCAGTTTAAGTATTGTGTTTGGATAGAAAGTCAATGTCACTAATAAGCTTATATAAGGAAGTGTACGCCGTGTGATACATCATTATTGAAACTTTAGTTAAGTTACTTAAGTTTGTTCTACTTGATATAAATTAATGTAATTATGTTATGGCCATTTATGACATTTCGTATGTTTGTGTGTTTATAGAATTGGTGGCAAAGGAGCATGTAGCCACCTGACGGTAAATGATCGCCGCTGCCCATAAACATCCGCAACACCAGATGAGCCGCAAATGCGTTGCCGGCCTTTAGGAAAGGTGTAGGCTCATTTTTGAAGGTCCCTAAGTTGCATCGGTTTGGAAACGCCGCTGGCGACAGATGATTCCACAGAGTAAGTGTGCGTGCCAGGAAATTTCGCGTGAAGCGCACAGTGGTAGATTGCCAACCATCGAGATGATGAGGATGAAATTTTGAATTCTATCTCAATAAATAATTTAAAAAAATTATATTGTTGCCTTCGACGAAAAAATAGAAATATAGTTTTTATTTCAATTATTTATGGTTACCCCAGTGTAAGCATACGGCGACTTAAGCACAAAAGACGTGTTAAATGGACGCATCACAAAATTAGGGCGACCATTCTCGAGCTGAGGACAAATGGTGTCTTCTCCGCAGCCCGCTTCATTCGAAGGTCGGCTAATTGGTTGCTATTTATCTTATACTATTTTAATGTTGCGTAAACTGTGTTCTTTGATAAGGCAAGGGTTGGCTTAGCCACCAGAATGTCTTCTTACTGCCTCGTTTACCGGATTCGACCTTCAGGACATAAAATGTAATCATCATCATTATTATTATTTTCTTTTATTACATTGAGAGTAACAAACGAGCACGCAGTTCACCTGTTGGTAAGTGGTTCCTGCGGCCGTGACATCTACATTCATCCTTGACAAGGAACTATTATGCAGATGCGATGCCTCGTCACCAGTAATAAAGGTCTAAATCATCATTATACATCATCAGCCATACTATAGTTAGGTTCTAGATTCAACATGAATCGGTCGGGAAAGGACCACGTCCTCATGGTATACCAGGATGAAATAGCGCTGGGTCGGCTCGACTTGGAAAGGTCCCCGACCTCATAGTTATGTTTTTGTTATTATTATATGTAGCTTTTGTAAGAACGCATTTAATGGGACTTTTTACACTGTGGAAGGCATTTAAAGGAGGAATTATTATTATAATTTTGGGGACTATTTGTTTCTATCTCCGCCTGGATAGTCAATAAGATAAATAAAAGAAAAAAAAAATATTTTCAAACAAATATATACCATACAATATAATACATATATGAACACCAACCAGATAGGAATCTCTCATCAGGGGAGTCCAATATTATGGGGGAGAGGAGGGATTGAGCCTGGTTGGTCAATAAAATAAATAAATAAAATACTATAAACATATAATATATGATGCAATCCAGTCGAGCAATAGACATCAGGAGGTCACTTTCAATTTGGAGCAAATTAAATACAATCACATTAACATACAATGCTGTGAGGTAACACGACACTGTTCTAAGACCATAGACAATTTTTTACCAGAGCATGTCCTCGCGATATATCGCGGCACCTCCCGAGGCATCCATTATACTTGACAGATTACCATAAACCTAATTAAACTTTTAATTTCCGCAATATTAAATTGATATATTACTTTAAGATTATCTGAGATGAAGTCGGGCGGAAGAGAATTATAATATTTTGAAATATATATAAAATGACACTTATTGACGCCTATAATCCTTGACATGGTAGGTAGAACATCAACATAACTTTTTTTATGAAATTACTGATGAAAAACAATTGCATAAGTTGATACCTATTGATTACTCTAGTTTTTGACACCCTCGATTAAGAATCATCAGCAGTGAAATATCATCCTGAAGACTAAAATAGACCGCCTATACGCAAATAATCTTACAGAAAACTTTATTTTATTTGATTACATGGAGCGTAACAAACGAACACACAGTTATCCTGATGCCAAGTGATTCCTGCGGCCCATAACATCTACATTCATCTTTGACAAGGAATCATAATGCATATGCGTTGCACCCTTGACGTCTGAGATGGAATGCCTCGTCACCAGTAATAGGTCTCCGGATACCTACACTCACCAGACGAAACACAGCAGCATTACGCTGCTATTTCACGCCTGTATTCTGTGATTGGCGTGGTCTTGCCCCGGTCGAGCTGACCCATTCATCATATACAACAAACTGTAGTGTATCACTGTGTACCACTGTCGAGCATCTGACATAACTTGCATAGGCTCATCGGTCCATCTAGTGGGGGCTCTCAACCTGCATCTACTTGTCGCTAACTTGCAGAGTACTCCATCTAATGGGGGATTGTACTACACTGCGACTGTCAATTCTAGGTTGCCACTAGAGAACCTTTCTTCCTTCCATTGCCACCAGTTTACTGATCTTTTGAGCTATGTCACCCTCGTCACGCAGCGAAACATTTAGTATTTGCATTATAGTTCGCTGACACAAAGCTTTCTCATACTGCCAGCATACATACGTAGATTCAATTAAAGAACCTTCTTCTTGAACTCGGTTAAAAATGATGTCTCACAAAAAATACAGAGCGAACCACAACCAGCCATAAACTCAATTTTAACGACATCCTCAGACATTGCCGCGAGCCGCTCATAAATTTTCTGATTCTAACCAAAACACAAATAGGTACGTTCTAAATATTTTCGAATTACTTTAATTATTTAATAGAAGCTATAAACAAGTATGTTGCAGCTTAACTGTAAATTAAGGTATTCTATAAAAGAGCCATTTCATGTTTTAATGATGTTCGTCGTCTTTTTTTTATATAATTTACCTCATATTGTATAAATATCTAGAGAAACCTCCTCAACAAACATTCAAAGTTTGCAGTTTACATATCAGCAGATCTCCCACCATACGAAGCATAAAAGCACTAGAAGAAGCTCGTTATTATATGCTAGTAATCTGTGAGATAAAATGAAAGAAATATTTCCAAGACACGTGAAGTCCGCCCATCCGCAGCGGACTCGTGGTTGATTATACTCTAGTAGTCTTTAGAGAAGCAGGCCTATGTTTAGCAGTGAATTTTATATATACAGGATGTTACTTTACTACTTTATTCTGTGAAGGCTAACGAGGGCCTAACGAGCTAAGGAGGGGCAACGGTGACCTATATATATATATATATATATATATATATATATATATATATATTATCAACATATATAAAATAGTTGCAATGTGGCTCTCTCAAGTAAATTATACTAAACAGTTTTCTGTATCTCATGTCACAAATAACATGGAATAGACTAGAACATGCTTTATTGTACACCTTAAATATCATAAAGAACATAGTGATTTATTAAACAAATTTTTAAATGCCCGACGGGCGGCATTCGATATAAAATCGATCTCTTCCAAACCTTTGGATTAACAGGATCTCAAAAACACAAAACTCTCGTGTTCGCTGATACTAGGATTTATTTGAATTAAAAAATAAGCCTGTATACAAACATAAGATACATATATAGATAAATATATTTATTAACATACGATATGAACACAGAGAGGAAGATCGCTGACAAGCTTTTTGGATATTTGGGCTTGTTGGTAGTTTATTGAGAGCTTATTGCGAGACGCAGGACATTCCATAGACGGACAGCTTGATCAAATTTTGATTATTCACTATTAGCCTGAATTTTTAAATGCAATTTCTTGATTATCATTTTGAGTGTTATGTAAAAGCGTATACTTAAATTGGTTAACGAACTCCACCTTGAGCCTTCTTGTAATAATTATTTGACATGGAAACTAAAATATTTTCATCAACATCGTCTAACAGAGCCTAAGTAGCTAAAATTAAAAAGCGATCAAATCTAGATCGCATATATATCTCGTTTTTTTTTTATTATAGAAATGACAAACGAGCACACATCATTCACCACTCACCTGATTAGTAATAACTGCGGCACATGACATCTACATCCATGTGCCGGGCGATGTGGACAATTTATGTTGTGACCAGATTCTAGCTACAACGTTACTCTACCGCTGTTTAAGTATGGTCATACTATATAATGTTCTGGAGTGGAATAAAAAACTCTAACATTCAAAAAATATTCCACATTGCTTGCAACGCAAAGCTCTAAGACGAAAAGATCAAAGCGTACCGAACTTCCTTTATCCAGTATACCAAGGCCCAACCGGGGAGTAATTAAAAAACAATAACCACCAGTTAACCCTGCCACCATATCGAAAAGCAAACTGTAATTATACAGGTAAAGCTCCCATTTGATTTATAAGTAAGGCGTGAAAAAACCACTTACAACCTTGTCGAAATAACACAAACCACCGAACGTGATTACGTTATTATGTAAGCTCACGTTCGCCGAGTGTGACAGGGTTGTACAGCAGAATGCATATAGCTAATATGAAGATATTTCTTTTTTAAAAATCAGTTGTAGACCATGACACGGTTTCGGTGCGTTGTCGTTGTGGACCTCACGTGTGTATGTGACGTGTACGTGTGCGGGGCGTGTAGGCTATATACGGGTAGGGTGACAACATGTGAAATTATATGAAAATGTCCCTTTTTTGTTGTGTATAAGAGTTGGTCCAGAGACCTCTACAACTTTATCCAATTAGACTCGCGAGCGGGAGCCCCGCTGAGTAAGGAGACGACGACGATGCTGCGAAACTGGCGCGGAGACTCCTGCTGCACTCCGACCCCTGTGGACGAAGAACGTCGACGAAAACAGAGGGGGGCGATAATACTATCTAAAGGGAGGAACGAAAATGTCCCCCTGCTCGATTTTGACTACGGCGATATCTTCTAGTCATTGCCAGATAACATTAACTACGAAGAAAATTATTAAAAGACCAATTCGAAAGAATACAATTTAAATATTAAAATTATTGATTTTTATTTATTTATTATATTTTATTTATTATTATGCATAATATGTTAAGTGTCCCCTTTTTTTACTAAAATAAGATGTTTACAATTGAAGATTAAATAAATTATTGATTTATTAATATTTTTTTTGTATATATTTAGTGTACTTATGTATAAACACTATATAGTATATATTAATGTATAATTTATTATTATTTGTATGAAGTATGTTACATTACACAAGAATGGTATGTTAGGATTCATTTCTTATTGGCGCGTACAGCCTGTGATACTCGATCTCAAGAGTCGACTGGTAGAGAATACCAAAAAGTCCACCAATTGTACCCTTTTTTTTATTAAAATAAGATGTTTATTATTGTAGAATAAATAAATAAATGTTTTGGGTTGCTGTAATTCTTTTCGAGGATACGGAGGTAATCACTCGTGGTCCTCTTGTCTATTCCGATGTAATACATTTGCAACATGATCGGAGTAAATTCAAATGCAGTGTAAGGGACACAGGGACATATGCGCACTACATTCAGATATGAAAACTGTCTGGAAATCGAACCCAGCACCTATGACCCAGCATCCAGGTACACAACTACACTGCGCGGCCCTCAAATAGGAAGAGGATATAAAGTACAATAGGGGAACATAAAAGAAAGACTACAACTCTACAGAATTCCAGAACTTGAAGACCCGTCTACTGGTATTCCATCTCAGTCTCATCAACACATGTGCATCATGATTTTTTGTTGAGGATGAATATAATGTTGTATGTTACATAAAAAAGGACAATTCCTACTACTAAGCCAAACGATGGTGTACCTAACTACAACGTATGTGCCCACATACAGGTTTTTTCGCATTATCGACAAGTGAACTCTTGAACACTTTTACAATGTCACTTTCCGTTTGCTCGCGAGCTTGCCTAAGGCCACAAAATTTATATCAGGGCCTCTTGATACGTACCTTTTTTTTAAATAGAACTTTCCGTTTGCCCGCTAGCTTGCCTAACATTACAAAATTTATATCAGGGCCTCCTGGTAGTATGTACCTTTTTTTTTTCAATAGAACTTTTGGTTTGTCTGCGAACTTGCTTAAGACCACAAATTTATATCAGGGCCTCTTGGTATGTAGCTTCTTTTTTCAATAGACCATTCTGGTAACTGGCGAGCTTGCCCAAGGTCACTAATTTATATCAGGGCTTTTTGGCATGTGCCTTCTATTTTCAATAGAACTTTCCGTTTGCTCGCGATCTTGCTTAAGGCTACGCATTTAAATCAGGGCCTCTTGGTATATTATATACCTATATATATATACCTTTTTATCTTTTTTTTATTAAGAATATTAGGCAATTGTAAAAGATAGTCCATACAGTTTACGGCATAATGTAATATATAGAAAACAGAAATAGATTAACTTGTGTTAGTCAGCGTGAAAAGGTCTTGAATGAAAAATTCTGATAAATGTTAAAAACTAAACAGCTGACTGGACAGACGTTGTCCTATCAAAATAAATTTGTTTGTGATCGTCGATCGTAAATATGTGAAAATTATCCATCACTCGAATCGTAAATTAATGATTTTGAGTTTATACAAAAAAGTTTATAAGCTTACAATTCCTTGCTATATGTGTATATCGAAGCTTTTTTTATGTTGAACGGGCTGTTTTTATGGCAACATTACAAGTTCAATTGCACATTAACAGTTCACCTAAAGGCGTGAGATTCCTGCGGCCCATGACATCTTCATTCATCCTTGACAAGGAATCATAATGCAGATGCGTTCTCACCCCTGAGGACTGAGACGGAATGCCTCGTCACCAGTAATAAAGCCCCCGGATCCCTTCACTCATCAGACGAAACGCAGCGGCATTATGCTATTATTTCACGCTGATATACTGTGAGGTCGTGGTCCTACCCCAGTCGAGCTGACCCATTCATTCTGCAGTTAGAAACAAACTATAGTGTTACTACCACTGGAAAAATTCGTGTTATGTTTGACAACAACTTGAATATACATATAGTATATTATATACTATTACATATAAAATACATTTACATACTACATACAACATAATGAGTATAGTTAGAAAGAACAAAGACACAACCTTATCTTAAAGAAAACTTTCAATAACTTTTCTTATCTCACAGCAGAGATCTTCGCTTCTCTTCGAATCTAATGATTAGAACTCCTCATCACCTCACCGATTTCATTGGCAACTCCTTCAGCATATAGGCTACACGTCTCTGGAACTCATTGCCCGAAGATATAATAGCATCGAATAGGCTCTCTTTTAAAAGGCTGGTACGGGAACGTAGTGTTCCCGTCTGCTATTAATTAATATCGTAAGTTACTCTTGTCTTTATGTGTTATATACCTATTTAATTATGTATTTTTGTGTATATCTTTATATTATTTATTGCTATATATAAGTTAATATATTTATATAATAGTATATATATTTAAGTTTTTATTTTTTATAATGATTTTCCACAATTTTCTCTACGGATTCAAGGGTTAACTGTTAGAGAATGGCCTTAAGGCGATAAGTCCTCCTTTTCTTAAGGTGTGACCAATAAAGTTTCAATTAATAAAAACAAGGACAAAACTCGGCTAATCCACTATGTCAAGATGCGAAGTTCACCAATTTATGTTGTACTAGTAGAACCACACCGCAATTTCTTTGTAGCTGCTGCACGGACCACAAGACCACGCTTCACAGCATATCAGCGTGATATAGCAAGATAATGCTGGTGTGTTTCGTATGGTCAGAGTTGAGTTTTTACTTAAAAATTGCCAATGGATCAATTAACTCAAAAGTTATTTCTGAAGTATTTTTAAATGTTCCCTTACTCAACAAAAGAAAGCGTAAATCCCTTTATATTCCTAGAACACGTACAAATTATAGAAGTAATTACTTTATGATAAAAACTGCAAAATATTTAAATACACAATCAAACATTGACCTGTTTCATACCTCCCCAGCGGTGGCCAAACCACATTAACTGGTAACTATTTTTATGACATATGTTACATAGTAATGTTTTGTTTTTTTAGATATATATATGTATGTATATATATATATATATATATATATATATTCCTAGTTCATTTTTGTTAACGTATTGTTAGTTATATTTTTTTTCTTTGTGATTTAATTTTCGTTTTATAAATCAAAAGTCTAAATGTGATAACTTGTAAATGCCTTTATAAGTACTTTATTTTAAGAAGTTTTAATGTAAGTTTTCTTAATAAAAAAAAGAGATTGGGTGCACGATTACAGTTAGCGACGCGTTCGGTTTGAGTCATTAGGGATAACTACACATGAGTATTTTGAAGCTGAAGATATTGTTAAGGATGGAGGCAGATGACACGGGCATCTTCACTTACATTCAGGTCTATCTCGAGTAGAAGATTTGTAATAGGATAAATAAATGACAAGAAACAAGGATCCCCGATATTTCCGTGCGTGTGGTAATCAGCACCAAAAATTGCTATTTCGTCGTTACCGGCATCGTTTTACTCGCGTACTATGAATTAAAACCGAGCGCTTACTCAGTGGGCTATAACGGCATCCGTATATACCGAGACCAAATCTCACTGATTATTAAAAAATTATACTGTCTCTAATATCCAAATATAGATTAGATTATATTTATTCTTTTATAAAAAATATTTTAGCAACGAAAAATTTTTTTTTTTAAATTTTAATTTTATTAACATTATAAATATTTCGGTAAACGACTCCCATTTGAAAATGCTAGGAAGAAGGTAGACGGCAATAGTGGAATGACGGATTCGAACCTACGTTAAGTTACGCAGACCGTACCCTAAAACATTAAGTTTTGACGCTATGACCTAACCTGGAAATTAAATATCTTCCACTTTTGGGATAGGTAATTTAAACAACCCTTATCAAAGATGTTCTTCTCTATACCATACAGGGTAGTTATTACCTCAAGAGATAACAAGAGCGGTGTTTTTTAATTACTTTTGATAAACGAGCACACAGCAAGAACAAGTAATGGTAAGTGCTTAGCGAGATATCTACATTAATACATTATTATACATAATGTAGACGTTTTGCCATAGGTTGTCGGAAGTCTGTACCAACCCTAATGATGCAGCACCGGTGCTGAAACTGGAATTATAATTATTGGTATCGAAACATGCCAGCTTATTCCCCGGTGTTGATAAGGCTTTTTATTTAATTAATCACTTATCGATAATGAATTATCATTTAGTTATTCATCGACCACGGGAATCACTCGAAAACCATCAGTCGAAATTTTTTGTCAACCCTAATTTCATTAAAAAAAAACACGTAAGGTTAGTAAACAGATCACACCACCTGCACAGTTGCACAACTTATTTATTTCCACATAGAAGTATTAAAAAACACCCTGTATCCCCTTCGTCACAATCCAATAATACGTTCTTCCATGACTCGTGTTCTATGGTATGTTGAAACATTATTGTCGGTCACTACAAAATTGAACCGTGTCCCCTTGGGTTGGAGTTCATTTTGTGATTTAGTGATAGCACTTGTGGCCTTTAGTTCTGAGGGTAGTCGCATAAACAGTGACATACATTTTAATCTTGTTAACTTATTGGCTGAGGTTGGTAGAATGACTTCTATATGGGTCATGTGAAATGCTAATATAAGTTGGTAGCGTTGTTTAATGAAATGATCAAAGTATCCACTGGTTTAGTAGTCCAAGTACCGGATTAAAGTCCTGTGATCGATTGCCAGTAGAAATGGATATTACTGAAGTATAAATTATTAGTTAATTTTGGACTTGGAGTCTACTTATTATGTGAAAATCTTCAAAAGAAAAAAAGCCATGGGGATGGGGGAACTAACCTAAACCTGTATGAAATCTGCGATAACCTTCTTTTTTTTATTACATTGAAAGTAACAAACGAGCACACAGTTCACCCGATGGGAAGTGATTCCTGCGACCCATGACTTCTACAGCCTATTGGCTGACCCAATTATTCCGCACTTCCCAAGGGAGGCAACACCTCCAATAGCACCCTCGCTGTGTTAAGGCAGCAGGGGGAGACAGCTGGACGAGACCGCTTACTACTATGTATGATCAGAGTTCCTGCGCTGATCACCCACGGACCTGAATTCCCCTGGTATTCGCTTCTAGGGACTACATGGCTTTTGGCGTAGCTGTAATCCTGCCTTCCAAACCTTCCATCGATTTTATCATTACCTAGGATTAGAGAAGACGATGTTCAAGACCAATATATGCCTTGTCACCCCCAAGGACTGAGATGGAATGCCTCGGTTATCTGTATTTGGATCTCCGGATCATTACACTCACCAAATGAAACACAGCTGCGTTATGCTGCTTTTACGCTGGTATTATTTGACGGTATGTTCCTTTTCCGATCGGCTAATGTTGCAATTTAAGCGTCAATAGTCTTTGGGTTTAGGATACGGTCTGGGAAACTTAAGTAGATCGGAATCCGCCATTAAATGGCACCACCTCGAACATTTCATTTTTGGAAATGTTTTATGCTGCAGCGAGACTCGGCCATAAACGCTAGAAGTTATATTTCTTTGATGCAGTGAAAAGCTAAACTGCACACACTGGTTAAATATGTGGTAAAGAAGAATTTATAATATTTTAATTATTAAGAAAAAATCCCAAGAATATAAATATATTTTTAATTATTAAGTATATTATATTTATATACAATCATGAAAGTTTCATGATTTCGGGTTTTCGTAGCATGCTACGCGTGCAAGTTCTGTCAACTGGTAAGACCTGCAACGTTCCTAAAGAATTATATAGTCAAAGATGAATGTAGAGACCCATGAAACCTACATTCATCCTTGACAAGGAATCATAATGCAGGTCACCCTTGAGGACTGAGATGGAATGCCTCGTCACTAAAAGTAATAAAGGTCTCCGGATCCCTACACTCATAAGTCGGAACACAACAGCATTGTGCTGCTATTTTCCGCTGGTATTGAGAGGACGTGGTCCTACCCCGATAAAGATGACCCATTCATTGTGCAACTAGAAACAAAGTGCAGTTTACCTCTACCACTGTCACTGTTTTGTATCGATGTTTGATACATGGTATTTAAAATTGTAATCAACAATTTTATTGGTGCACCGGAGATCGAACTTGGTCGTATAACATGAAATAAAAGGAAGTGTTCGGTCACTGAGCTACCACGACATTGTTTAGTACCATAAATCAATTAGCATGGGTTGAAGGCCCCTACGTCTAACATAATTAAGTACTTACCTCCGTCCTGCTTCCATTTGCTAACCCCTTCAATGTTTTGCTACACTTTTTACAATTTTTTTTTTTATGTCGTCAGATTTGTTTTCGTTGTATTGAAGTTTAATTACTTTTTTCATATTGACATTGAAAAACGGATGCGCAGCGAACGGATACCACCGGCTGAAGGTGAGTACCGAGAAAACAGTTCACCTGATGTTTGTATGCCCATGTCATCTACATCCGTTATTAACAAATTTCCACAATGGACATGCGTTTGGCCCCTGGTCTGCCAGTGTATGCCTCGTTACCTGTGGCTATATATATATATAATATATATATATACTGCTTTTCGTATATCACTGGCGTTCGAGAAAGCTCAGCAAACGATCAGCATGATAATAATGTCTATAACCTAACCACATAGCTCGTAGAACCGACAATCGTAGCGTGGGACCCACCTGATTCAGATAGTTCAGGACCCTGCTTTATGGCAATCTATAGTATGTATGTATATATTATCTAATATGTATGTATGTATGTCTATATATATATGTTATACCATAACTAGTTTTTAAATAACATACACTGACTACGACTCTGCGTTAGATAAGTAAGACTGATTATAGAGTATTGAAACTTAAATTTTTATGCATCGACGGCATAATCAATTTCATCCGAACGGATTAAAACGTAATCGACCGTGTTACACATAGTTACACGTAATTATGGTTTATCGGTCAAATACGAGTCGTAACTAGCAGCATATCCAGTATTAAACGCTGCATTGCCTTATAATAAATTACTTACGGTACAGATAGCATAAACGTCAAATGTTTAGTAATAAAATGCATTCAAAATATAATAATTTATTATAATTAAAAAATATGTTAAGTAACAATGAAATGTTGTATATTTATGGGATACCACACGTTACATAAAACAAATTTTAAGGATATTAGTGTTTAATTTTAACTTTTTTTTTATTCCAACGCAATTATTAAGAACTGAAAATATTTAGAATTAAAAAAGTTAAATTTTACGCGATACAATCCATAAAATTGGTTTCGTTCAAAGTTATGTAACGTTATAAAAGTTATCTGTCCTTTTCTATCACTGTTTCTTCTCACATCAGCGATATAGTTAAGAACCGACTGGGTTTGTCTGACTACCTAGACATCTCAGGTTATTTTTTTATGTGGTGTAGCCTCACCACAAATATAAACTAGCACTAATAGGTTAGCTGGTAGAGCTTAGTACTGCTGTATTTCGACTGGTGAGTGAAAGAAACCGTTGAGACCCCAGTGACATCGCATCTGTGATATGATTCCTTATCGATCGACGATGAATTTGAGTGTCATGAGCGGAGCATTCGTTTTATGTAAACCTGCCCTAAATTGCTAACCGTGGCTGATAAACGAAAGCAATAACAGCATCTCGTTATACAAAGTTATTCATTCTATTCTATTGATTCTGTATCTACTCTTCAGAAATACAATCAACAATATATCTTGATAAATAACAATATAAAACTTTTTTTTACGAGAGCACCCCAACCCAAAAATAATATAGTTTATAAAATTATCATTTAATAAAAAAAACACTATCATTTACTTTAACGATATTATATTAATTACAGCAATACCAATATACATAACATATACATAAAGCAAATTGTAATACTATAATCATATGCTGCCATTTTTGAAATCTTAAACACATTCATTATAAGATAAAGAAAAAAATAACATTTACAAATAAGCACACAAATAAAATTATGTTTAAATTATAAGCTAACTTTAATTAACACTATATAATAACAGTACGAAATAATCATCTCCTCGGGCGTCAATAAGAACAGATAAAATAATTACAGACTGCATTCTACAATTGAATAGATTAAAAAAGAATGATATGAATGCAAGACTTCATAGATAAACAAAACGCTCCAAGGTATTAAGCATGGTTGTAATAAGTACTGTGCACAACTGAAATGTTATAAAAGCGAGAAAGAGAGGCCCAAGAAAGGAATGTGTCGCTTTTAAAACTTAACTTGCGGGTCGCCTTTGATTTGATGACATTCAATAAAAAACCCCTATAAATATAATATTCGATTTTATAAAAAAAATAATTTTAATGTAGTTTTATATAATTAATTATTACCATGTAATAATAATACGATAAAATAGACTTATAGATTGCTTTGTGTAAATCAACTAATAATTAAGATATTATTATAATTATATAGTACAAGGCTTATGATACAAGGATTTTTACATAGCGTTTTGGCTTTTTCGTGGGTCGCGATAAAAAAGTGATAGAGAAACAATATTTTAGAGGGTCACCAGGTAAAAGCCAATTAAACAGCCACGGCTCGTGGTATTGATAATCGTTGGAGATGAAAGGTTAGGAACCTGGTAAACACAGAGTACGACAGACAGACAAAAATAAAAATAGTATATAATACCCTTTAAAAACGACGTGAGTTGTAATAACATACAATTATTTTTATGTATTGATGATTTTATTTTTCGCTTGTCAATCTTTTAGTATTTTTTTTATAAAACCTACTTATTGAGCAAATACTGGTATTTTTATTTTATTTTGCGAAGATGATAGCCCTATTATTTAATCTTCATAAGTTAACATCTTATTTTTATTTTAAGAAATGGTACAATGAAGGTACTTAATGCCTTTTGTCATTCCCTACCAGTCAACCTTTGAGATGGAGAAACATTGACTATAGGTGCTAATAACAAATAATCCTACATATTAACAAATATATGTAACATATATATACAAATATATTAATATACATATTATATTACATACCTTAAATGTAAAATAAGAATAGATACTATAAATAAAATTATATAAATAATTAAATAACAAATTTAAATGATATTCCCTGTTCCTCACGAATAAATCTTTTAAAATTATTTTTATTAGGAGCTCGTTAAATGCAGGGCGTTCTAGAGCTTATACAGCTCTCCCCTGAACACAAAAAGAACTAAAGAAACCAGTGTTGTGTGTGACATACGAATCTTGAGACATTTAAAACGACGAGGTACGCTGATATGAGTTTTATAAAGAGGAAAGATGAAATGATGTAAATGTTCAGTCGGCTTATGTGTACAATTCTACGTACAACAATGGCACATATGGTCAAAAAGTAAGAATGTTCTATGGTTATATTGATTATGTCGGTACAGAAAAAGTTCACGCAGTTCAAACAGGAACATTACACGTAATAAAGTTAATATTTTCTTTTCTGCGATAATGACAGTAACGTATCCTGTTGTACGTAGTACTTATTACTACCATGGAGTTAAGTAAGATTAATACGTTATCTGCGAGTGACAGAAAGGTCGCATATAAAATATTGCCCCGAAAATAACTAGACAATTCGCAATGCTTATTTCAGTAGAGCTTTGTCAAGTACGAACAAATGCGTGGGTATGTGTTAATTCGTTTGGATTAAAATTCGTCAGCCATGTTTTTTAATTGTCACCTTGACGCCCTCTATGTAATTTGCAGCGACATTGGTGAAGTAACGCCTAAGTAAGTAGCTATTACGATGATGATCGATTAGTAATACGGCAGTATTTATTTATTTATTGTTGTCATCCCTTTATCTAAACCAATGTAACATATGCGCTATAAGATCAAAGTAAGTTTCCGATGAAAGGTCGAGGACATATGACACACATGATATGTAGACTTTCGGCTCTACAAATTGTTACGGTACAAATATTGTATATTATATCATTGGTGACGAGGCATTCCATCTCAGTACTCAAAGGTGACAACGCATCTGCATTATGATTCCTTGTCAAGGATGAATGTAGATGTCGTGGGACCCAGGAATCACTTGTCATCATGTGAACTGTGTGCTCGTTTGTTACTCTCAATGTAATAATAATAAAAAGACACGGTGACCACGTACTCTGTCCACTGTTGCAGATTATCCGCCAACTATACGATGTCTCATCACTCGGACCATCCTCAACATCCGTTCAATACTCATAGACACATCAGGCGATCAGCGGGACTCCCGCTCGCGAGTGTAATTAGATAAAACTGTAGAGGTCTCTGGATCAACAGCAATATTCATGCACGAAAAAGAAAACGAAGCGCAATCATGTACAAGTGCATTTACTTTATTTATTTCTATTAACATTTTTTTTATTAAAAAAATTATTGTGTATAGAAGCCCTCCCTTTGAATTCACGGTACGCGAGAATCTGCGCTCCCCGGTGCCCGCACTAATGTAAAATTGTTAATTGCAATTTTATTTGTCGATTTGCTTAGACGGTAAAGAAAAACATCATGAGGAAACCTGAATGTCTAAGAGAGAAAAAGAAATCACCATTTCTGTTCACAACCAGAAATAAAAATCGTGTATCATGTTGAAATTCATTAACCGAATATTAAAAAAAATTCCAACACAATACATGATTTTTATTTTAGGTTGTGAACGGAAATGGTAATTTTTTGTATCAATCACCTAACATAAGTATTATTATAAATAATGGTGTGAACGTGTGACTGTGCGAACGCGTCAATTGAAATAATTTTATCAGCAACTCTGCTAAGGGTGAAGAAAGTGAACGCACGTACTTTACCTGTACCCCCAGTGTACATATGATACGATACGATATGTTAACCACTCCGACTAAGCTGAAAATGCTTGTGCTAGGAGATGGTTCACGACAAGACCGTAACCCCAAGCCATTATGCTATTGACGCATCAATTTTACATGGTAGAGCCTTAATCGCTCTACGCTTCTAAGCTTTAGGACACGTGTTGACTGTTCGAAGTGAATTTTCTATAAAACAGAGCTTCACCATCACCTTGCTTTCACAGAAAAGTGTGATTTTTGCGATTTCTTAGAGTTTTTGTTGCACGTGAACCGGCACTTAACGATCCAGATCAAAAACGGGACGAAAGCTGCTAAAGATGAAATAATCTTACGATGATATTATTTGGTAGTATGTTCCCCGACCAGGCCGAATCATTTCGACAGTTAGTTTAAAGCGGATATACCATATAAAAGCTTATTTATATTTTTAAATAAATTTGCTAACTGTACTTAAACGCATGTGTCAGGGCATATATGTGACTGCAAGGCGAGCAGCCGCGCCCAGCTACTCATTACAATTTGCTAGTGATGTAACTTGGAAACTACAAAATCTATCGACAATTGTTAATTATTATCAATCAGTAAAATATAATAAAATTAATACATTATTTGTTTTTTACTGTTAATTACATTATTAATATTGTATAGGTTACCCCTAATGATTACTTTCTTTAAATCATTTTGATTATAATCTTTTTTAAAAACAATTATGACATACATATGTCGTGGCTCAAAAACTTGACGTCTAATGGTAGTAGTATAATAGTGTAGACTCCAACCTAACCAACTCATATTAATTTAAATAGAAAAAAAAACAGGTACAAATGTCAATTGTTATTTTCGTTTAAGGTGTGAATGTAATTATCAATTAGATCAGGAAATTTAGGTTACAACTAAAATACTGGTATTGAAACTTACGACCGCAGTATAGTCTGATAGTGTTAAAATGATTAAATATATTTTCTTCTCCACGAAGGTCAAAAAAGTCTACAAAATATCAAAAAAAAGTTTAATAAGGGCTTATTCTGATGTACTCTATATGTATTTATACCAGATAGGGTATATGAAGCTTTACGGAGGTTACTGGAAAATGTCGATGTTATACAAGAGTGATAAATCCCTCTGTGGACCACTCCCAAAAATAATGGACGACGAATAGGGAGAGAATTGTGGGAACTCAAAAATAACACTACTCCTTGATACACGCAAGATTTGTTAGTAAGTATAATCCTCAATTGCTATTTCCCTTCAATTTGTTCGTATACTTATTCCTTACCTATTAATATAATAATTAAAATACCTTATCTCATCGCATATTACTCATTCGTAATGAAATATCGATAACAACAGCCCCATCACTAGCCGTCACCTACAATACGCGACATAGTGGGCTAGTGACGAAACGCACGTGTGTAAAGTCAACGGGGTTGTGTAATACCCAGAGGTGCGGCTTTATCGATATCCCAAGCTTTTATTTATTAACCTTGTCGATATAAGGATACGAACGTTTCACAGCTACTACAATCAGTTTATAAAGCGATCGTGTTTACGTGGTAGTGCCACGACGTAACAATAAACTGGCTGCGACTGTAGCAATGATAAGTTCGCTGGACCGGGGAAAACGAATTACATTGTATAAAAGTGTAACATAGCTTGGCGCAACTGTGTTTCGTCTTCTTGAAATAAGAAAGTATATAGTATAGTATAACCTCAAAGTATTTTAGTCCTCAGAGACGAAACTGTATTATGGTCATTAATCTGAGAGTCATAGGAATCACTTTATCATATAACCAATCATATGCTCGTGAGTAAAACTGAACATATATTCAAAATATTCCCTTGTATATCACGATATTTGTAACGAAATCGAAAAATTTGGTTTATATCTGATTATAATTTTCTTATTGATTTAAAAATAGCTAATGTCCTTATGTTTGATTTAAATACAGCAATATTCACTATTGTTTAAATTAGGATTATATCAATTTACTGTCTTTAGTTATTACTAAAGAGAGTAAATTGATATATTCCTAATATCATTAATTCTTCTGTATATCCTATCGAGGATTAAATAGGGCCTCATAAGCTATATATATAAGCTGCATTCACATACAGTCAAGTGAACTGTGTGCTCATTTGACACCGTCAATGCAATAAAATATATCAATATTCAAAAACGTATTCACTGTTACTTTTACAACAAAAAAAACCGGCCAAGCGCAAGTTGTCCTTGGACAATCAGTGGTCCGTATTAGTTTATGTACGACTATATTACAAAAATTAGTTGATATATTACACAACATTTCAGTTGTAGAGTCTCGATGCAGTTTGTTGCGAGTTACGGCACGAATGGGTCGGCAAGACCATCAGAGGATGGACCACCATTATTATATATGGTATATAATATAATGAAGCTGTCGTTTTTGGTTAGTTTGAGGGTAACGAACCAAAGACCGAATTAAAGGTAACGAGTTATTCCATCAGATAACACACGTGCCTCTTGGTCTTTGTTGATGATGCATGTATATACATAGGTATATATCATGGGCTACCAATAATCATGTGAACTGTGTGTGCTCGATTGTCACCGTTATATTATCAATAATAATACTAATAATTGATTTTGGTTAATACATTGATTTTATATATTTGTTTATAGTTATTTGTTTATTAATTTTTTTGACGAACCAGGCGGAGACAGAATAAAAAATATCCCCTAAATAATAATTGTATTGTATAATTGTAGCAGTATTTTATTTATTTTATTGACCAGGTGGAGACAATTAAAAATATCCCCTAAATAATAATTGTATTGCATAATTTTATTTATTTATTTATTTTATTGACCAATCAGGCGGAGATAATTAAAAATATCCCCTAAATAATAATTGTATTGTATAATTTTAGTAGTATTTTATTTATTTATTTTATTGACCAACCATGCTGTATGCATTTGCTCAAGCACAGAGGCGCTCACCCCTCGTCCCCTTTCCCATTTCGAATTTATGTATGAACAATAACATCGGAGAAAGGTTCAGATGAATGCCTCGAAAATAAACAATTTGTTATGTACAAATATTATTCCTCGGCTAAAAAACGATTCCAGGACCCGCGGCGCTACAGCCATGTATTCTGACCACTATTGACAGGCGGTCATCAATATTCCTTATTTATTTAATCCAACAGTGACTTACTAAACAATTTATAAAACAACCGATTACAATAAATAAGGCTACATTCAGAATTACACAATCGGTTAAAAGATATTTATGTACGGTATTTCATTCAATTTAGCTACGGCATAAAGTGCCACACAATATAAGAAAATACTATCAGAAAATAGCAGTCTTACGCTGCTCTGTTCCGTCTGATGAGTATTGGGATCCGAAGACCCGAGAAGAAGAAGAATCACTGGGGATTTAATCATGATTACGATTCCTTATCGAGACTGAATGTGGTTGTTATGGGCCCCTGGAATCACTTACTATCATGTTAACAATAAGCTCTATTATCGACTCACGATCTCAATTTAATGAAAATTAAAATAAACGACAACAATTATTAACTTCCCATTTCACTCCCCAAAATAGCCTGGCGGTGAATAAAAAAAATCCTGAACTAAACTGCATGCATAAATGAACAAAAAATATTTCGAAGACATTTGAACTTTGCCAATCCGCAGGGAATACTCGTGGATTATGCTCTAACAACGTCTCTAGTGAGGAGACCTAAGACAAGCAGTGGCATATATACATATAAATATATATATATATATATATATATATATATATATATATATATATATATATAAATATAAGGTATTACTTTACTACATTACTTTTTATAGAATTCACTTACCATCAGCTAAGCCACCTTAGCTGATGGTAAGTGAAAATTATTAATACTTTTATTAAAATGCCTTGCGCAGTTTATATATTATGTATTTGGGATCGAATTCGACTATGTACGAGTATATAATCCGACTTTGAAATTGGCCATATTTATCAATGTAAACAAGAGACTTCAACCATGCTATAAAGCACTGGAAACGGGTGTAAAAGTTTAAGATATAAACGTGATATAATCCGTCAAATTAGTTTTATTCAATGGACCAATACTGGCGTGAATATAAGATATAATTAAGGGATACCAACATTAAACAGTATATCGTATAACCAGAAAAAAACAAACGCACTGTCCTTTCCTCACTTCTCGCCACCATAGCCGTATGTAAATACCGCGATACACTGACATTGGCCCTAACACATTTAAAAAATTAACAACTTAAACTATGAACTTCCGCAAATCAATAATCTATCTCATAAAAATTATAAATTTGTCACATATTCAAAACGAAAATATTAGATCTTATACGTAAGCACAGTAACGCAAGCAAACAAAGAAATGTGTTAGATACATTTGGATTTATGGTCTTGCTATAGCCGTACCATATGACGTTGAAAAGTTATCCTCTTTATAAACAGCGATCCGAGCCGAGGTTGGAACCTCCTTATGAGGGACCCTCGGATTGTATTAACGCCCCCCTCTGTTGTCGTCTACGTTCTTAGTCCACAGGGGTCGGAGTGCAGCGGTGGTGCAGCAGCAATCCCAGCATTGCGGGCATCGCCCGCTCGCAAGTCTGCTTAAATAAAGCTGTACAAGTCTCTAGACAAACAGCACCACATACAAAAAAAAAATTGTAGTTTATAGTTACTAAGTGATTCCTTTAGCCCATGACAAACATATGAGATCATTATCCAAATACATAATCCTAACTTTGGACTCAAATAGAAAGCCTCGGCACCTTAATGATTTAGCGTAAACTAAATACAGAGGTAAAGTAACAGCATATATATATTAATCCCACTGGACATAAGCCCCCTCTCTAGAGAGGGCGTTAGAGTATACCACCGCGCGGCTCCATTATAGATTAGCGATGGGAGTTAAAAAAGAAAAAATAAATTAGATGCTTTCTTTCACCGCCGAGCGCGTTGTAAATCGGGACTTAAAATTGCGATTAACAATTTAATTATTGCCGGCACCGGGTGCCGAACTCGGTTTGCTCCCGTACCTTGAATTACAAGCGAGCGTTTACACACTGAGCTACCACGACTCTTAGCATGAAGTGGGTAAAATATCAGCTCCAAAATGTTTTTTTAATAATGGTCGAGTCAAGTTGAAGCTTGTTTCCAGTCAAAGTAGGAAGGTAAAGATCCGGAGACCTATACGGAGACGGGTACCGATGCCATCGCAGTCTTCAAAGGTTTCAACGCATGTGAAACTTGAATCTTTGTTGAGGATATATATTGATGTCATGGTCATTCATCGCTTACCAATAGATAAAAATGTATTACGTTGCATTTTACACTTTAAATTATGATCTTAATAAAGCTGTTTATGTTATGACATTCAATACATGACAAGATAATGGAAGAAACTTACTTATAATTATTTTTTAATTATTACGTCATGTGAAACAAACGAGCACACAGTACACCTGATGGCAAGTGATTCCTGCAGCCCATGACATCTACATTCATCCTTGAGGAGAAATCCCAATGCAGATACGTTGTCACCCCTGAGGACTGAGATGGAATGCCTCGTCACTAGTAATAAAGGTCTCCCGATCCCTACAAACACAAGTCGAAACACAGCAGCATTATGCTGCTATTTCACGGCATGGTCGTGGTCAATCATCGCTTACCATTAAATCAAAAATTGTATTACGTTGTATTTTATACTTTAAATTATCATCTAAATAAATCTGTTTATCTCAAGTCCAAAGTTTATGTGATGTCATTCAATACATGGTAAGATAATGTAAGAAACTTATGCGTATTTATGCAATTGAACATTACAATATATGAAATAAGGTATGGATGTCATTCTGTATAACATTATTTTTGCATAATATGATGTGTGCAATTGTGGACGACCTCTTACTCCCGGCCTTTATTAAGGTTATGGTCAATAGCGGAAGGTCTTGGAAAACTGGTGGATACAGGACAACCAATGCCACCGTAACCCCGTATACGGACGACGAAAGTTTGTTATATAAAATAATGAATGTTTATTAAATGAAGCATGGTATATCAATAATATTTATAATTTTATAAAACTAAAGCGACACACATATGTAAGAAAATATTACATTGTCATCGGTTAAAAATATGTGTGTAAAATTGTATATTATACATGAGTCCGGAAGCGGGTGAAATTTAATCTAAACAATTAATAAAAGTGTTAAAAAGCCGTATAAAAAATGAGTATACTATCCACTGCGGAGAAGAATTTTAAATTAGAACATCACCTAAATAAATTCAAATGATTTCGCCAAGATCCAACACGGAAAATTGTTACTTAGTTGCGGAGATAAGAAAACAAAATCTACTTCTGGGTTTATTTAATTTTGACAGTGGTAAAGCCTTTTGTACTTCGTATCTAGCTGATGCTTGTATGAGTTGCCCAATACCAATGGATACCAGCATATCGTATTGGTGAGGATTACATTTTCGTCCTCAGGGGCAACAATGCATTTTGATTCCTTATCGAGTATGAATATCATTGTCATGGGCCGCATGAATCATCTACTACGAGGATAACTATGTGCTCATTTGTAACTTATACAATAAAAGAACTTTATTCTGAAAAGCCAACCACATAATGTATCTGTCTCAAACGGTTGATCTATTCGACTTACTTAACAAATCTCTTAATAATTATGATTAATATATACATCATATAAAAACACAATAAAGACAAACCTTCCGTGTGGATCAGGCTAACCATAGGTGAAGATTTAAACAAAATCTATTGAGAAGTTTTCCGAGATAAAAGATAAGAGAAATAAAAGAGATGAACAGTGTGGAGGATTAAGTGATTCGACAATGGTCATCGATAATTAATGATAACGCAGAAGCGTTGCCAGCTCTGATGCCTAAGATGGAATGCCTCATCTCCAACTATACGGTCTCCGTTTTCCATCGCTCACGACAATACGGCATCGCAATGATACTATATTACGTTGATAATCTATTCGTATAAAAGCATGGTCTATCCTCGTTCGAGATGACCTACAGACGTGGCGTGGCTTCATCGCGTAAAATCGTTACGCGTTTAAGGTTAAGGATAAAATTTCGGGAGTTATTTCTTTGTTTTTCTTGAGATTGGCAGAAACATCTCAATATTAAATAATTGTATATATATAACTAGTCCGGCCATAAATACTGTTATATAAAATCTTTTCTTTTTTTCAACTTTTTAATTATTTTGAGTTTGGAACACTTATATTATTTTAAAAACTTCTTTCGATTTTGCGCCAGTTCACATATTTTTTCGTGGTCATTATCAAACTACAATATGGAATGGGGTGTTAAAGACAATAGAAATGCAGTGATCGCCTTACACAAAGTGGGTATGGAGCCGTCGGTCATATTCCAGACACTTCAAAAGCTTGTTATCAGCCGTATGTTCTTATATCGTACTATCAACAGATACAACAACACTTCCTCCGTGGAAGACCAGAAAAGATCGGGGCGGCCGCGTACTGTTAGAGCTACAAAGGCTATTAATGCTGTTATAGCCAGAATTCGTCGAAACCCCATTAGGAAGCTTATCGCGAAAAATGATGATTCCCGCTAGGACTCTGTCGCATATTATAAAGCAAGACCTGAAGCTCGGTGCTTATCGTCGATATACACGACATGCCCTAAATCAATCTTTACAATTAAATAGAGTGGATCGATCAAAACGCCTTCTTTCGAGATACTCAGGTGAAAGGCACAGAAATATCCTCTTTACCGATGAAAAAAATTTCACCATTGAAGAACACCACAATAAGCAAAATGATAAAGTGTACGCTCACAGTTCTAAAGAAGCTGCTCAAGTGGTCGGAAAGGTACAACGTGGTCATCATCCTGCGTCAGTAATGGTTTTGTGGGGCGTGTCTCATCAAGGAGTCACAAAACTACATTTTTGTGAAAAAGGAGTGAAAATTTCAGCCAAAGTGTATAAAGATACAGTCTTGGATCATGTTGTGAAACCTTTCAGCAATACACTTTTTAAAAATATACCGTAGACTTTCCAGCAGGACTCTGCACCTGGTCACAAGGCATGAACTACCCAAGCCTGGCTTGAAACCAACATTCCAGACTTTATAAGAACTGAAGACTGGCCCTTTAGACTTCAAATGGTCAGTTTTAGAGGACAGGGCCTGCTCTAAACGACACGGCGACATTGAGACTTAAAAAATCTTTGGAGCAAGCAGTGGCGAAATTTCCCTTGGAAACAGTGCATAAATACAGGATAGATGCATAGACAAGCCAAAGGTGGCCATTTCGAATAGAATTTCTTTTTGCTGAGACTAATAAATATGTAGGTATAAATTTTAATAATATTACATTAGTTCATTAAAAAAAATGCATTTTCATTTGTAACAGAATTTATGGCCAGACTATGTATATATATATATATATATATATATATATATATATATATATATATATATTTATATATATTATAACAGAGTAATTACTCTGTTAAATCAGCTGTCGCAAGCGGTATGATTGAACCGACACGATTGAAGGACCTTCTTGAAAAGAGCCTACACCTTCCTTACAGGCCGGCAACGCATTTTCGACTCCTCTGGTGTTTATGATGTTCATAGGCGGCCGTGATTATTTACCATCGATTAGGCCGCGTGCTCGTTTTCATTCAAAAGAACCTAACCTTAAAATTGTGATTAACAATTTCATTAGTTACAACACGGTTTGCTCGCGTACCCCGAAATAAAAAAGAACGCTCAGACACTCAGCTACAACGGATCTACATTAGTATATAAAACAAATAAATTTTCTAAGCATATACATGATAGGAGGATGTTTATCATTATGTCCACCGTCATACTGCGCCAGCTACATATATGTACAATAGATATGCACCCAAAGCTTCAGAATTGGGCTGTCATTATATATATATATGTATTAGTATTTATTATACATATCTAGTTATATACGTATTTTATAATTACGCATATATTGTTTAAATAAATAATATAATTAATATAATAGTATTTTAATAGCGACAAAGTTTTTAAGCATACACCTACCTCATTTCATCTCTGCATTACCCTAAGGTTGACTGGTAGAGAATGCCTAAGGCATTAAGTCCGCCTTTATACATGGCTGTATATGAAGCTTAAATAAATAAATCTATGATGAAGGCTACCGAAATAAAAATGTAAACAATAATACGCAATAGTATTAATAGATGTGAAAACAAAAATATCTGCAAACCACACCAGGGTCGTGGGCGGTGCACAATGCACATAGTCTTGAACCTGGCATATGGCCAATCAGGTCATGGTCCCCTTGATACAAACTAAACATTATTATGACCATTTAATATACGTAAACATCCGGATGGCGTACGAGTATCTTGATAATATGATTGATAATTTGAAGGTTTTATTTCAATCTAAAGATCTCACTTATTTTAGGAACTTCTGCATCATAGTCGTTACGCGATTATTATCATATACGTGGGAACGAAACATCGTGTAACCTTCAGCAGAATCCATCTGGACCAAATTACAGATAACGAAACATTACAGCTCAAGATTCAAGATGCAATATCTTGAATCTTTATTAAGTATAGATGTACTATGTACATGTCATCGACCGAAGTTATTACTTATAAATTATAACTTTAAACAGTGTCATTTATTGAATATATGGGAGCATTATTTAACCAATCAATTTTTCGTAGAGCTACACTGTTTGTTCTAGCTGCAGAATGAATGGGTCAACTCGACCGGGATCAACAGGACCACGCCCTCAAAGAATACTAGCGTAAAATTGGAGCATAATGCTGCTGTGTTTCGTCTAGTATAGGGATCCGGAGACCTTTATTACTGGTGACGTGGCATTCAATCTCAGTCCTCAAGGGTGAAAACATATCTGCATTATGATTCCTTCTCAAGGATGAATGTGGACGTGGTGGGCCGCAGGAATCACTTGTCATCGGGTGAACTGTGCGTGAGTTTGTTACTCTCAATGTAATTAAAAAAAAACCAACGAGACGCAACAGCTACGTACTCTCGCCATTACACCACGCGGCCGTCATTAAAATGAATACGTAATAACCAAATCAATCAGTCCATTGTAACATAAGCATTGCGATGTTATCTTAAGTAGCGAATATATCAAACGGTAGTTTAAAAACAAAGTAGTTTGTGATATATTTATCTGTGATTGCTGATTACGCAGAGGTCGGAGCATGTAGGTCGGCTGCATTGTGACCTCTGGCGCAAGTTTTAAGTCCGCATGAGTTATGGTGCGTTCCTACTTCAGTATACACTCATTTATACTGAACTAGCTTAAGATATACGTGAAGAGTATACCCCGTGATTTAGGCCTCCTCTCTGGATCATGATAGGTAGAACTACACTGCAATCTGTTTCTAGCAGCGAAATGTATGGGTCCGCTCGTCCGGGATAGAAGCACGCCCTCACAGAGTATCAGCGATAAATAGCAGCATAATGATCCGCAAATCCGGAGACCTTTATTACTGGTGACGTGGCATTCAATCTCAGTCCTCAAGGGTGAAAACATATCTGCATTATGATTCCTTCTCAAGGATGAATGTGGACGTGGTGGGCCGCAGGAATCACTTGTCATCGGGTGAACTGTGCGTGAGTTTGTTACTCTCAATGTAATTAAAAAAAAACCAACGAGACGCAACAGCTACGTACTCTCGCCATTACACCACGCGGCCGTCATTAAAATGAATACGTAATAACCAAATCAATCAGTCCATTGTAACATAAGCATTGCGATGTTATCTTAAGTAGCGAATATATCAAACGGTAGTTTAAAAACAAAGTAGTTTGTGATATATTTATCTGTGATTGCTGATTACGCAGAGGTCGGAGCATGTAGGTCGGCTGCATTGTGACCTCTGGCGCAAGTTTTAAGTCCGCATGAGTTATGGTGCGTTCCTACTTCAGTATACACTCATTTATACTGAACTAGCTTAAGATATACGTGAAGAGTATACCCCGTGATATAGGCCTCCTCTCTGGATCATGATAGGTAGAACTACACTGCAATCTGTTTCTAGCAGCGAAATGTATGGGTCCGCTCGTCCGGGATAGAAGCACGCCCTCACAGAGTATCAGCGTGAAATAGCAGCATAATGATCCGCAGATCCGGAGACCTTTATTATTGGCGACGAAGCATTCCATCTCAGTCCATAAGGGTGAGAACCCTATATATATGAATCCCACTATTGGGCATAGGGCCTATCTTGAGAGGATGTTAGACATGACCTAATATGACTTAAAAACATTTTTTTGATTCTTTCTTAGACATGCATGTTTCCCTTCGGTGTTCTTCATCACCTTGGAGTTGAAAAAATCAGCACTAAAAATACAACAAACTAGTACCGGCACGGAAGCTCAAATTCGTTTTGTACGCGTACCGTACGTGAAATTAAAAGCGACCCTAATTGGATCAAATCCGGTATGCGTTAGTAGTTATTTGTTTAAAAATCTATAATGATAAATCGAACACGTAATTCTCCCGATGGTAAATGTTCCTTGCAGCCCATTACGTCAGAAGATATTGACATCTACGAACACTAAGATGGAATATAACCTGTGCTGGTTTGATTCACTCATCATTAATATGACACCATCTTTGAACTGCTAAATAATGGGTATTGTTTATTAAAATATTATGACATACTAGAGCGGAATACACATGATGTTGAAAAATATCACATAGAACGCACCATTGACATCGCAACTTTTGGATGAAAAGGACTCGAACTCAAAATAAGCATATTTTTGGGAAATGGCGAAGTGTTTTGTGAGATGAATTGTAACAATGCCTTTATATTATTATATCGATATTACAGTTTCATCTATTTCCTTCATGTAGAAACGGTTGTATTTATGTAGACACGAATGAAGGGGTTTTTTTTTATGGATCTGCTGTTTTAAGACATTCTACGATCGTAACTAACCTAAACTGTCATAAAAAAAAATCGAAACAGATGCGTTGTCCCCCCTGGACTAAGATGGAATGCCTTGTCACCAGAAATATGGTTCTGTACTTTTTGTATTCGTGATAGCCAGTTGCCAGTTTCTACCAATGGTCTTACACTTATCTTCGGACTTCGCACGCGTTGCGTGGCACACCCCTCTAATGACACATGTTATTTGTACCGTCAACAAAAAAGTTAATTCATATACAATATATATTTTTTTACTAGCTGTTGCCCAAAGCTTCGGACGCGTATATATATATGTATATTAAAATATGACTCGTAGTCTGAGTAGTAATGCATATCGATCATATATCAAACAAAGATGTAAACCTATTTATATTTTTATTTTGACAGTTTTCCGATATAAAATCAAATTATTACGAGTAGCAATACCTAATAGATTCGTCTTATAAGTAATCAGAATGAATGGGTCAGCTCGACTAGGGTATATTACTGCTGTGTTTCCTCTTATAGGTGTAGGGATCTGGTGACCTTTATTACTATTGACGAGACATTCTCTCATTTGTACTTTGAGAATGACGGACTTCCATATCATTGTTCATCCCCTATTTTACCCCTAGGGGTGAAATCTCCTTAGTGGATACTTACAACTTAAAAGGCATCAACTGCCAATATTTCAAGTTTGTAGCCCGATCGGTTTAGGCATTGGTGTATCACTTAGCAAGTCAAGACAAGTGATTATATATGTATAGATAATATTAGGAATGACACACAACCATCCTCCAAAGACTCCTGATGCCCATACTTTTTTTCATGGCCCCGAATTGAGGGCTCTCGCCCTGCTGCTGTGGTTCAGTGCAGGACCTTCTTAGACTATTGGATTAACTCTGGTGAAGTAAGTGTAAGCTTGGTACTTTTTTTTTGTTCTTAGTCAGAAGCAACTGATCGAGCCAAGATTCGGCCCTCTCGGGCAGCCTCGAGTCAGACACTCTTGCGGAACAGGGTAACGGTCCAAGCCGAGGCCCTTGTGCTGGTTACTCACTAATAGAGGTTTCGATTGAGCGCCATAAGCACTCGGTCTTCTCTCAATTCGGTGAAACTGTAAAAGCCTTCGGGCTAACAGCGGCCATAAGGCCGAAAAAAAAGGTATTTTTTTCTGCGTATACATTGTCTCTTCTTAGGACTTAGATGTAATATCTCGTTATCTGATATGCTCTGAGGGAGTGATCTTTCATCGATCATGCCGATTCATTCGTGCAGGTTACAACTAACGAACATCTCCACCACAAGAGGCAAAAATATGTTTCAATATTTAGAACATTTCTACTACTACACTACTCACGGTTCAATACTGGACAACTCTTGGACATTTTGTAACTTATCATTTAAAAAAAAAGCAACTAGTCGAGTTTCTTTTTTTTTAATTTGTATGAACCTACTTGAATAAAGCTTTTCTTGATTTAGATTTTTCTTGATTTTGTACATCGTTATTCAGCACGTCAAATGTACAAAACCTCAGATTATCAAAACCCATATCTAGGTAGGTTTCGTGAAATCGATCAAAGATTAAGATTAATCGATTGCCAATCCACCTTCCAAGCGTATTTTAGTAATCTTATGTTATAAATATTACGACATTCGTCAAGGAACTGGAATAATATTTTTACAGCTTATACCGTAGGAATACATAATTCTAATAAAATCTATTCTGCTGATTGTACATCTATTACTAAATCGGTAAAGCCTGAATAAGCCTGATTGACAGACTTGTTAAGTGTTCATTTCTAGATTACGTGCTATAATATCGAAGCCTGACATTGAGCGCATGGAACCCAGTCTAATGAACTCTAAAGTTTTCTGTGGCGGCCCTTTAATGAAACCTTCAATAAAGACCTTCGTCTATTTCTCTTTCAAATGCGTCTTTGTGAGAGAGAAAGAGACAAATCCGACAAAGTGGCAAATCTTAAGATATATTTGCATCTAACCACATAAAGGATGCACTAATTTTGTGGAAACTAGAGCTTGACATAATAAGTTTATCTAATGTATTTCTTATGAAGAATGAATATGGGTGTCAGGAACAGGAACCATTCATCATCAGATGACCTCCATGGTCGTTTGTCATCCGTGATATACTAAAAAGCTTTCACATCAAGACCCAGTCTAAGGCAAAAAAAATCTACTTTCTTTTCTAACATATTAATGTTTTAATCTAGAATATAATATATATATATATATATATGTGTGTGCTTTGTACACAGGCGAAATAAAAACCAAATTGAGTTGCTCTGAAAAGAGAATATAGTATTAAACAATACTTGACATATTTCTCTTTTAGATGACATTTAGAATATCTTATCTGGAAAATCTTTTACTGCAACTAATTACATATCTTACCTGATTATTATTATTCACCTTTACTATACTTCACAAAATCCTTCAGTTATAATATTTTAATGTTTTCTTTGGAGTACATCATCGGACAATTGTGTCATCCTTTCACAGATCTACTTACGACCACAGATAACACATGAAACGATATAATGTGAATGTGTTTCGGCAACGCATCTGCGACTCCTCTGGTGTTGCGGATGCTGCGGCGGTGAAACCATCAGGTAGGCTGCATGCTCGTTTGCCGCCTATACTATGAAAAAAATCAAATTCCATGAAGTGTCATCAACTTCATTTACATAAACTACTCAAAACAATATAGGGCCCACTCTAAGTTAATCTCGAATGTCGTCTAAAAAAAATTTTCAAGACAGGAATTCAATGGTGGCTAGACAAAAAAAGTGAAGTACTCCAAAAAACGTTTATTACTCAAATTCTCAGTCACTTGTACCCTCAGTCATATTCTGAACGTTACAGTCGCACGTCTACTTTTTTCATTTTCACTTGATTTCAGTGTTACTCGCGATCATTATGCCTGGTTCTCGGAGTCATATGGATGTGGAAACAGCAACAAGAGCAGTGTTTATGCTTTAGGAGGGAGAATCTCAGAGATCAGTGGCAAGACGTCTTGATGTGACGCGACGACGCTATTCGAAACGCGTGCGAACGCTTTCTAGAGACAGGTAGTGCAATCGACTGGCACACGAATTAGTGATCAAACCATTCGAAATCGGCTCCATGAAGACGGACAACGTTCCAGATCTCGTGTGTTCGTCTAAAATTGACAAGAGCGCATCGTGCAGCACGTTTGAGGTTTGCGCGCGAGCATGCGGAGTAGACAATGGACAACTGGAGAAATGTACTCTTTAAGTAAAGTGAAGTTTTTAAGCGATGATCGTCGAGTGCGCGTGTGGAGAAGAGAAGGAGAACGTATTTCAGAACCTTGCATACATGAAACGGATCGTTTTGGAGGTCCAAATGTTATGGTGTGTGCTGGAATAAGCTTGCTCGGTAAAACTGAGCTAGTATTTCTGGAAGAAGGCTCTATAACTGCCTCCCGGTATGTCGATCGAATAAGTCGGCCCCATGTCATCCCATTTTCACAAAGAGTGGGTGAAAACTTCGTCTTTATGCAAGACAATGCTCGCCCACATACAGCGCGAACAACCCAGAGAGCTCTCTCTGAAGCCAATATTACGGTTTTACCGTGGCCGGCCATGAGTCCCGATCTTAACCCCATTGAACATTTATGGGACCAATTGAGAAGAAGCCTCAAATCGAACTTGAGTAATGCGACTAATCGACAAGAGCTCATAAACGCCCTAAAATTGTGTTGGGAGCGAATACCCGAGGAAAACATCACCCACTTGATTGAAAGTGTCCCAGATAGATTCAGAGAGTGCATACGGAACAGAGGAGGACCTACTCACTATTAAGCACCATCAAACTCATTGATTTAGTCAATAATAAAAATCAAAATCAAAGTTTACTTAAATCAATAATTTCTGTAAACTTTCCTAAAAACTGTAAATTTTGACTAAATTCCATAAAATTGGCAAAACTTACTCTTGTTAATGTTCACAAACTTTCAAAAACCTTAATTCATTCATTCATAATCATAAAAACTGAAAAAAGAAAAAGAATTTGAAAAATTCATTGATAAAACATGGTGGGCCCTATTTTGTTTTAAGTAGTTTATATTTATGTGTATATATATGCGAGCGCATGGACACCAATGAGTACTTAAAATTGCAATTAACTTTAAAAAAAATTGGTCCCAAATGTGAGGATTGAACTCGGTGTCTACGCGATGCCATGAATTACATAAACGAGACCTTAGACACTGAGCTGCAACGTCTCGTGTACTACAGTAATAGCTTAACACCGCCAACCGTATGACTCAGCTGGCCGTATGCGGCCGTCATCGGCTTGTTATGTCTTTACCTCTTGACCATATAGCATCAATAAAAGCTCGTTGACCAGATGAATCACAATTATATACGTTAATGTTCAGAGTTCAGAGGACTACTCTATCGTGTCTCGGGTACAATCTCCGAACGGGAAGTTTTTGGTACCATCGTCAATATAACCTATCTATCATCCCTGACCAACGATCCTGACCCATCTGCATCTATTTCCCGCTAAATTACATAGTACATCAGTTAGGGGTGGTCACTAAGCTGCGATAGCCACCTCAAGAATCTTTCCTTCTCATCGGTTATCAGTTCCACGAGCTATATGACCGGCTTATTGCCGCTTCAGCTTGCTTATGCTAAAGCTTTTGAACTATGTTATGTTATGTAATAGAATAAAGAAAAATGGTTTCAGAATATTGAAAAAAATCATTGCAACAAGTTTTTAAATCAGTTTTTTGTTTTAATTATGAAAGACGTAGCACATTGTCTACTATTGCGCTCGCTTTTTGTTTAAATTGTTAATGGAAATTTTAAGTACCTCAAGCTAAACGCTGAAGAAAAACATAGTGAGGAAACTTACATGTATTAATTTTTTTTTTTAAAGAAATCGAGGAAAAGTCCGCCAATCCACAATGGAGAAGCGTGCTAGACTATCCTCTAACACCCTCCCTAGAGAAGAGGCAATGGAGGAATGTCCAGCTGTGAGATTTATTGTAGTATTCAAGATACGCATGTGTTGCCACCTCTGAGAATTGAGATAGAATGCCTATAAAATACGTGTAATTGACTAAATAAGAATCCATGATTGTACTCGCCAGACAAAGCACAGCACCATTCCGATTTTTTTTTTACGTTGGTATTCTGCGAAGGTAGAGAGCACTCCATTCCGGTCGATTCGACCCATTCATGTTGCATTTAGAAAGTGAAATAAAATATTATATAATTAGACATTATTAATTATGCCCTATTAATAACTTATGCGGTAACATACAAACAACCTTAACAACATGTGCCAAGCAGCTGGACTTGACCGCAATCGATCAACTTTCTGCTTACTCGCATGCTGGTTACGTAGGATTACCAATTACGTACTATTGAAGACGCCAAGTTAACGACGAGGAATCCATGACCTTCGGACACGACGACATGATATTCGAACACAGAATTATTTACGCCAATTAGAATTGGCCTGATTTAGGCCATGATTAGATTAAAAGCAGAGTTTTGACAGGGTACTTATTCTGTCGTGTAAGTTCTTATATGTCGAAAGTACTGCATATTCGGAATGTAGATGAACCCTCTAAAAGTTTGTTTTTTTGCCACAATGCAACATGATTTTAGCTTCAGCATGAAACCTAATTACCTTCAACTCCAACCCTCGAAGAATACCAGTGAGAAATAGCAGCATAACGCTGTTTCGTTTGTCGCGTGTTGGGATAGCAGACCCAAACTTTTTTTTTCATATAGAATAGGTGGCAAACGATGGACAACAGAAGAAGAGTCGCACATGCGCAGCCAGACTTTAAGAAAAGTGTGGACTCTTTTCTTGAAGGAATGAGTCATTCCTCTCATTCCTGAGTGTTGCCAAAGCTTGATTTGAATGAAAGTTAGTTGAAGAAGGCTGTAGATGTTAGGATTAAGTGAATTCTGCGTTTGGATCTCCACGTCTATTATTCATTCATTAAGTTCATTGAAGCTTTATTAGCCTAATAGGGTACGGTCTACGAAACTTAAGGGCATTCACCTGTTGTTGTAAACATCTCCTAGCAAAAGCATTTAATCTTAATTCGAGTCGTTAACCATAATGATAGTAAAGTTGATTAGCACTGCTAGGATTATTTTAAAAAAATGAGTTCGTTCACCCATCCTTTGGAGGTTTACTCTATGCGGTTTATCTATATTTTCTTTCGTCTTTCTGTTCAATGAGTTGTGCTTGTGTGTTGTTCAAATAAAAAAATCTATTGTTAACTTTTCGTATATCTAAACATTTTCAATAATGCACTTATAAATTGATTTAAAACTACTATATCTCATTATTAATGTATGCAATTTTTTATCACATCATACATCATTTCTCAGGTGGTTTTGACATTTAAATCGAACATGACCAGCTGGGGTCAACGGGATAACCATTTGACATGAAGGTCGCATACCTAGCGCCGCGGGCGGACTCAAAATTAAATGTAACTTATAATATTTATTATCTGAAAATTACTGACACAGATTATAAATGCCCATTCAAAGGTGATTAAATTTTTTATTTAATTTCGTAATGAGTGGTGATAGAATTCTAAATCAGGATACTGTATAAGAAAATCATAAGAAGAAATACATATATAGTTAACTTCCGAAACGTTGCAGTTTCCTATTTTTTTACAATGTAGACAACCCACACATGGTAATAATCCCTGAGTCTCATAACGTTCAAAAATTCATCCTCGTTAAGGAATCAAAATCCAAATGTTTTCTTACACCTTAGAACTAAGATTTAATACCTCGCAATCATAATAAGCCCTCTGGTTTCTCTTACTAACGAAACGAAATGTAGCAACTTCAGCTAGATTTTTCACTTGTCTTTGTCACTTGCCAAAAAACTGTAAACTAACAACTTTAGTATAGCAAAAGTTGTAATTTCAGATTTTCGTGTCTTATTTATTATAATTTAAAGTTTATAAATACCATCATCGAAGAACGAATTTTAAGTATACGTAGACGAATTATAGGTAAGATGATTCTATTTCGTAAGTACTGCTCATATACATTGTTAGCCACAACAAATACAAGCGGAAAGAGAGGAAACCTTTTTAAAAAGGTTTTAATAGTGTGATATACTCGTTATATTGGATAAATTACTGGATTTGTAAGTAGTATATTAAATAAAAATGTTTTATTTTTCTTTGATATTTTATTTTACTGAGTACTGCGGAATTCGTTTTCCCCGATGAATTAATTATTTATTTATAAAAAAAAGTTAACGAAAAAAAAACGGGTCTCTCTCGGACTGTTTTAATCTTAATGGTAATTGCAAAATAAATCATATATCATATGCTGTAAGGTGAATATTGTCTTTAATGCAGTTATAATATGAGACATCCTGTTTACGTAGTACATATTACTTCCATGGTACCAACATGACATAAGTTATGACCTCTTTCCGACATATCAGTTCCGTTATAAAGGCCATAGTTCTAGTAAGATAAATGGGTAATTTAACGCCACAATATAAGATAAATTGTGCAATAGATAGTTAAAAATCTATTATTAATATATTATGGACTGTCAAGTTCAGTCCTTACCGAGTCGTGCAATACGTTAAAGAGGAAGAAGGAAATGAAGTCGAACACTATGGAATGTGATGTGTACGTAATTTGTTTATGTATTTTACTTGCAAATTAGATGTGACTTGCAAAAATACATATTTTCTTATAATTTTAAAGTAAAAAAAAATATAAACTATGTGTTCACTATGTTAGTAGATATTTTTCTGTGATAAAGAGGGCTGCTTAACTAATTAAATGGGCTAACACACGGTTAGACGGTATTAATGATTGAATAATTAAATAATGAATTTTATCTATGAAATGAATGATAAATTTTTGTTTAATATTTTGGATGTAAAGTATATGATAGAAAAATAACTAATTTCATATTGCATAGTAAATTTATCAATCATTGACACCTGAGAGTTTGCTAAGCCGTTTTTTTTTCTTAAAATCAGATATTGAATGTTAAGGAATGAATTTTATAGTAGTTGTCTTTAAATTTAATATTACCTTGTAATTACAACGTTAAATAATAAACTTATAAGTTTGATTTGTTTAAAATAATCGTTACGCGATTAAAGTAAAAGTTCGGGAGCTATCCCCGACATTCTGGCAGAATCATCGCAATATTAAATAATTTTGTTTATTTGTTATATTTGTCTAGTTATAAATGTGTTTTATAATTACGCATATGTTGTTTATTTATATAATATAAATAGTATTTTAATCGCGACAAAGTTTTTAAGCATACACCTACCTCATTTCATCTCTGCATCAATCACCCTAAGAGTGACTGTTAGAAAATGCCTAACGCATTTAGTCCGCCTTTATACATCACTGTATATAAAGCATAAATAAATAAATAAAATAATCGAACTTTTGTTTTTTTTTTGGGAGTATTGCTGTTGGTCCAGAGACCTTAACAGCTTTATCTAATTAGACTCACGAGCGGGAGGCTCGTTGAGTAGGGAGACAACGACGATGCTGCGAAGCTGGCGCGGAGACTGCTGCTGCACCACCGCTGCACTCCGACCCCTGTGGACGAAGAACGTCGACGACAACAGAGGGGGGCGATAATACGATCTGAGGGCCCCCCATAAGGATCAACGAAACCTCGACTCGCATCGCTATCTAAAGGGAGGTAAAATAATCGAACATTAACATCTATTAATTAGTGATGGGGCGGCTCTTTTAACTTAAACTTTTTGGTTTTTTCGTGGATAGCAACACAAAAATGATGTCGTTAACAAAACTCTAAGTTAAATCCACAAGAAAAAAAAATCTGATGGTGTTAAGTCAGTCAGCGGCCACTTGCGCCACCTCTTCATGTAACCTTGATCTAACCTTTGTAGAGAACAACTCCAGTGACACTAAAGTTGTTTTTTTATTATTAGGAGTATTAGCAATGCTATTAATATTACTAATATTCCAGTTAACCACTAGTTATTAGTGGTATGTCCTCCTAGTGGTGGTTCCGTCCTGCTGATACCATGTGAGCTGATCGCAGTGCCCATCCTGCAGTTGTGGAACAAATATTTAGATTTTGGATATAAGGATATAGCTCATACATAAAGGCCGCGTGGGTTAGTAGTTGGAGTACTTGGATGCTGTGGATCTTGGATCTTATTACACTTAGCGCCACTGTATGCACGAATGCTCGGAATCCATAAAATATTCCCGGTACCGACACCAATGCCATTTTTAATTGCAATTTAACCACGTGAATACGGTGAAATAATGGAAGAATGGTGATGAAAGAAACACGTAAGAAAAATTGTATCTCTAAGAAATTAATTAAAAAAACATATTCTGAAGACATGTGAAGTCCGCCAATCCGCATTGAAGGCTTATCACGAGCAGTAGGATTTATATATTACATAGGGTATATGTTACATTACCAAGACGAGTTATAAATTATACGAAGTTCTTAGAATAAATTAAGGTTCATTTAACAGTGGTAGAACTATACTGCAGTTTGATTTAAGCTGCTGCTGTCAGCTCGACCGGGGTAGGACAACGCACGAATACCAGCGTAAAATAGAAGCACAATGCTGCTGTGTTTCGTCTGATGAGTGTAGGGATCCGGCGACCTTTATTAATGGTGATGAGGCATCTCAGGCCTCAAGGGTAACAACGCATCTGCATTATGATTCCTTGTCAAGGATGAATGTAGATGTCATTGGCCGCAGGTATCACTTGCTATTAGGTGAACTGTGTGTTCGATTGTTACTCTCAATGTAAAAAAAAAGATACTCTAATCACTGAGACGTGCCATCTTCCATTGGCCTTCTAACGAGTACACTTTAGCATACAAGTGTTAAAGTGAGGGTCGACCAACAGTTGTATTGATCTAGCACTATAAATAACTGGATAACTTTAATCACTTCCCAGATAAGCTAGTGTTGCCCAACCTGTTTTAATATTTCGAAAAGGAATCTTTTCTTTTTATAACATTAGGCATGGATATACGAACACACATTTCACCTGATGTTGCTGTAAGTGATGACTGCGACATCTTCAACCAGCACCGATAAAAGAATTAATACGCGCGTTACCACAGTGTTTCATTACAATCTCACATTTTTATTATAAATTAATGTATACAAACTTACACACAGTTTAAGTGATGATAAGTGATTCCGATTGTCCATGACATTTACGTCTATCTACGAAGAGAAAAGATCCTTTGATGTTAGCATAAAAATATTAAGCGTAACGCTTCATTCTAACGCGTAACCACAACGATAGGATTTAAATGTATTTATCGGAAATCCTCTAAACGCAGGTAACCTAGGGTAGTTTATAATGGCAACTTTACGCCAGGTGTTCCGTATTTCACAAAAGGTTGAGAGTCACTGAAATAAACATTCAAACCTTGAACTATCCGAGCGCAATGGATGTGCAATTAGTGTGCATTGACGCGAGATGAAACATTAGGCTACATTTGTTGGCACAAATTATAATAATTATAAAATTCGACTACTACGATTAATAATTACTGATATTTAGTAACTATGCATAACACAGTAAATTACTATTTACAGTATGTAATGCACAGTTTCATCATTCGCGATACCGCCATGTTTTCGCGATACTAATAATAGAGATATTAATGTAGATAATAAAAACCCGGCGAAACTGTAAAAGCCCTCGGGCTTAAAATCGGAAATCAGCCTGAAAAAAAAAAAAACAGTTTCATTTATTATCGAGCTGGATTTTATATTATTGATTTATTTTGTTTTGTCGTGAGTGGCCATTCATAAAAATTATATTTCCAACTTTGAATAATCGCCTTTAAAATAAAACATGTTTTTATAGATGAAGGGGCAAACATGAGACGAGTGGTGTGGTCACCTGATTTATGCGGGCCATGGCATCCACGTTTATCCTCGATAAGGAATAATAATAGGACTGAGATGAAATGCCTTGTTATCAATATTAAATTTCTCCAGTAAACGCATCCGCATTATGATTGTTTGACCGGGGTGAATTTGGATCGACACCCTCAATACAAACTTTTTTTTTTGTTTTATAATTTATGTCTACTGTATATTATGGTAATAAAATAAGTAGTGCACACAAACCAACTAAAATTATCTGTTGATTTTTATCATAGTCATTTATATTTATTTTTTTATTACGCAATGATTTAAAATTTTATAAGAATGAATGATTTTATAAGTGCTGTAACTTTGACTTTGACACTGCTTTCGCGTTTTCGAACGATCACCATAGATTTTAAAAAAACCTTTTTTTTTATTCGACATTGTAGAATGTCTGATAGACATAGTTGTGTCACACTTATCTACCAAACAATCGCTTTTTAAACTTCTGGTTTGGGTATGTATGTATTACTGTTGTATTATTTTCGATAACCAATAATTAATAATTATATAATATAAATTGTTATATATATAATATAAATTGTTGTAAAATTGAGTCAAAAGGTATATTCAGAAATTGAGTGATAGCTTAGAATAAATCATGTTAAATACATATTCAAATTAGAATATAAATTAAATGATTAAGATGTTTAATTTTCAAAAATTATGAAAATATGTCTAAATTTAAATAAATACCAGAAAGTCTGACAATGCCACTTTCTAAACTTGTGAGCAAAAAAATCGACTCACGCCCTACGCTTGCGATCAAAATATTCTCAGAAAAATCTGTTGTTCTGGTTTATTTTTTGACTATAGTAGGTTAAAGGTATAGCTTTAAAATGAGATGACATTCATATTACTTTTTTTTAATTATTTAAAAAAATATTAATACAAAATTCACTCAAAAAAAATACAAACAAAAAGACAAAACAACTCAATATTTAATTTTTCAAATCTGCCGATAATTTCGATGAGGTTTTCATAACTCTGACTGGCTGAAAAAATGCAGAAAGATAATAAATTAAAGTGGAGGTAGGTTTTGATCAGTATTTGAATAATAATAATAATAACAACTAGGTACCGAATTGAAAATTATTAGTTAATAATAAATTTAATTATAGATTAATCCACGAATATTGTTCTATAACTACAATTAATTTCATATTATGTTAAACTTCAATGAAACTTCCTTCATATGCACAAGTTTAAACAAAATACCAATAACAATTTACCGTGGGCGGAACTAGCCCACGTTTTTCGCCCTTTCTCTTTCTAACTATAAAGATATATTATGATCGATATATACAAAAAGTTCCCGCGTCCGCGGTGATATTACGACAGTTACGTCACCTGCGAATAGTTTTGACGGTCAACAACCGTACGGTCGCGGTCGACGTGCTCGTTTTCGATTACCCGCATTGTACTTTCACTTTTTACTACGGTACTGTTTGTGGCGTTCTGCGATAACATGACCAATTACCCAAGTAATAGAATCTTGCGGCGTACTGATACTATGAGATGTTATACAACAGCGCCATCTACTAGCTAATATTTTGAATAGTTTTCAATAGATGTAAATTTTAAAAACTGCCATCTATTATTGAGTAGTACAATTAAAATTTAAAATTAAAAAAATTATAATTAAGTATCTTATAAAACATTAAAAAAAACCATTTTTATTGCAATTTAATTAACTAATTTCAACTAATTTTTAAAAATGATAAAATTCAGAAAATAAGAGTAAGGAGAACATAAAAAAATACTATAAAATTTGTTTCAAAAAAACAATTTCATTAGACTTAACCTACTATTTCACTAATTGAATTAACCTGTATTTCTGTCATCAAATTAAATACCTTAATATCTATATAAGTAGTACACAACGTTTTGTGTAATTATCATGGTTTTATTACATTCCATCAAGATCCAGAAAGTTAAAAGACGTCTCTTTGCAAAAACAGCGGATCCCTTTACAAACTGTACATGCCCGTTACTTTCACACAACAAACATAATTTGAAAAACAGAGAAAAAAAGAAAAAAAACGAAATAAACTACTTTCACTTTGAAATATTTATCGCATATGAATTATGTTTATAGTGCAGATTCGAAAGCAAGTCTTTTATAAAGGTTATAAGTATAATTTTCATCCTTCCAGTGGGGTAGCGTAGTGGCGGGTTAGGAGGACAGACGGTGTACGCTACCCGAACACTGCGCATCGTCACTGCTCGATTGTCTGTTCGGATCAACTTGCAGTGCGTTGCTCAGAGCGTGCAACGGTTCGATGTCGTCTTGTAATAACTCTGCGCATACTGCGGAACTCCCACCACTGCGGTGCCCTTTTATTTAAATTTTATATATAAAAAAAGTTATTATTTCTACAATTTTTTTTTAAGTTATTGGTTACATTAAACTAACCTATCGAAGGAAAATTTAAGAGCATATAGTCCATTGCTGCTGTTGTCCATTTTTTTAATTTAACACTATGTGACATTAAAATGCTTAAGAAGAATATATTTTCTAAAATTATTTTCTTAGAAATTATTGGTTACTTAAACTAACCTATCGAAGGAAGATTGAAGAGCATATAGTACATTGTTGCTGTTGTCAATTTTTTTTAATTTAACACTGACATTAAAATGCTTAAGAAGAATATACTTTCTAAAATTATTTTCTCAGAAATTATTGGTTGCTTAAACTAACCTATCGAAGGAAGATTGAAGAGCATATAGTACATTGTTGCTGTTGTCCATTTTTTTTTTAATGTAACACTATGTGACAATAAAATGCTTAAGAAGAATATATTTTCTAAAATTATTTTCTTAGAAATTATTGGTTACTTAAACTAACCTATCGAAGGAAGATTGAAGAGCATATAGTACATTGTTACTGTTGTCCATTTTTTTAATTTAACACTGTGACAATAAAATGCTTAAGAAGAATATACTTTCTAAAATTATTTTCTCAGAAATTATTGGTTACTTAAACTAACCTATCGAAGGAAGATTGAAGAGCATATAGTACATTGTTGCTGTTGTCCATATTTTTTAATTTAACAGTATGTGACATTAAAATGCTTAAGAAGAATATACTTTCTAAAATTATTTTCTTACAAATTATTGGTTACTTAAAATAACCTATCGAAGGAAGATTGAAGAGCATATAGTACATTGTTGCTGTTGTCCATTTTTTTTAATTTAACAGTTTGTGACATTAAAATGCTTAAGAAGAATATACTTTCTAAAATTATTTTCTTACAAATTATTGGTTACTTAAACTAACCTATCGAAGGAAGATTGAAGAGCATATAGTACATTGTTGCTGTTGTCCATTTTTTTTAATTTAACAGTATGTGACATTAAAATGCTTAAGAAGAATATACTTTCTAAAATTATTTTCTTACAAATTATTGGTTACTTAAACTAACCTGTCGAAGGAAGATTGAAGAGCGTACAGTTCATTACTGTTTGCGAACTTAAGTTAGATAACGTTGTTGTGTAAGTGCTAATTTATGATTTTATTAATTTTCATTATTGATCTAGTTTTTCACTCAATCATCGTAGCAATTTTTAAAGTGTATTTATTTGTCGCCCACAATTGGGCACACAGTTCATCTGATATATATGTACTTATACCTTATACTTAAGACTCATGACACCCCACATTCATTATCGTTAAGGAAGAGGCATTTTCACATTTGTCATCCCCGAAGACCAGGATCGAATGCCTCATCACCAGTAAGAAAGATCTCCGGATCCCTACACTAAACCCTGCCTACACCGAACGAAAAACAGCAGCGTCACGCTGCCAATTTTAGCTGGAAATCTGTGAGGTCGTGTTCCTTACCTCGTCGAGACGACCCATACACGCTGCCCTGCATCAGTAACAGCACCGATGTAAAAATTATTTGTCGTTGGACTTATGTTTTAATTAAAAGCGAGATATTTATATATCTGTGGTCATAGATCAGACAATGATAAGTACAGTTTTGCTCAGTATGTCTTATTAATATAGGTATAATCGTCAAAAGTTGAAATATAAAAGTTATCATAATCTGCTTAGTAATTAGTATTCAACACAACAGTAATATTTTGCATGTAGTTATCCTGATATGACCAAATGAAAGAACATTTTTTGCGATTATACCTATTTAATATATATTAATAAGTCATACTGAGCAAAAATGTACTTATCATTGTCTGATCTATGACCACAGATATAAGTAGTTTATGTTCTAAATATACATAAACAATATGATAATAGTCGGTAAAGATACGTTGGGCTTATAAACAAGATGTAGCCGAATAGGTAAACGACCAGGGTAGAAACACGTTTCCGTAATAATAGCGTATAATAAAGCGGTACTACTAATTGCTACTGTGTTTCGTCTTCTAAGAGAGACATATTACATCATTATTGGTGACGAGGCATTCATCATCAGGTGAACTGTGGTGTTCGTTTATCACCACTGATATCATAAAAATATAACAATTATATTGTAACAAAAGTTGCCTTCACTTTTCTCCTATTTCGTGAATTGAAAATTATTACAAAAATGACCACAATGAGATTTGAATTTTATGGACAATATTAATGTTGGGACACACTGGACGGATCCATGGTGGGTCCAAACTGTCCAAGATTCCTTATAACGTTCCCGTGCCGGCTGTTTTAAAGCGAACAGTCTGCTTCCATAGTAGTGATAACGAGTCTTAACACATTTCCTGCCTATGCCTACGATTTGTATTTATTTCATGTCTCATACAGTTTTTAATAAATACCCGTTAATGTCCACCATTGTCTTAATAAAAATCTCGCCCTATAATTGGCAAAGATATCATATAAAATTAATCATAACTTTACATCAAGTTATTTATATACAAACGTGTGATTTGTTACATTGGAAAACAATGTGAAACTTGCATTGAAATGTGATGATTGAATGATTTTTTTTAAAGAATATTAGTCATGTTATTAACATTACTAAAATTCCGGTTAACCACTCCAACTAAGAAGATGCTTGTACTGGGAGATGGTTAGCGGCAATATTCTAATAATGGATTCGAACCTACGGCCAACTGCAGAGATTCTCGCCCGCTCTACACAGCAGATTACTGTATTTTTTCGCTCTTGTTACTATTTAACATTGAAAGTGCTGCTTCATGGTCAGTTCCCTCTGTTGTAGTCGACGTTCTTCGTCCACAGTGGTCGGAGTGCAGCGGTGGTGCAGCAGCAGTCTCCGCGCCAGCTTCACAGCATCGTCGTTGTGTCCCTACTCAGCAGGCCTCCCGCTCGCGAGTCTAATAAGATGAAGCTGTAAAGGTGTCTGGACGAACAGCAATACACACACAAAAAAAAAAAGGTTCATCATCAACATCATTGCTTCAGCCCAGTGATGGGCTGTTATAGTGCCCACTGCTGGATAGGCCTCCCACGCAGACTGTCACGGACAGAACACTACTGAGCCACGTGCATCATTCGATTTCCCGAAGATTTGCATGGGTCGTCACTTTACCCAGAGGGCGCGTCCTACGCTGCGATGTTAACATGTTGCCACTCGAGAATTTTTCTTCCATATCAGTTAACGGTTGTATGAGCTATATGGCCGGCATATTGCTCACTAAAACTTTATATGTTATGTTTAATGGATATCCACGTGTTTTATTTAATCACGATCGATAGCTCGATGAGTGACTTCCTCATATGGCCGGCAGTGACGTGACCACGTGTCTTTTTGAAATAAATTAATTAGAGTTAGCGTTTCATACCACATGAACAAATATATTTATATATATATATATATATATATATATATATATATATATATAAATACCATATAAACTATAAGGCACTTCGACTTGACCGTTACCCTGCGCGCAAAAGTAGCACGGGATAGCCGCACCACGGCTTGATCAGTTGCTTCTATCGGATAAAGATATATAGAGTTATAGTTAATACATAAAATAAATGTAATAGATAGATAAAATTAGAAAAACATGGTAAAAAAAAACAGCCTGTTGCACAATTAATATAATAAAATTAATGTGTCGTATTTAATTATATACCAAATTGCTTTAAATTTCTAAAGTTTAAGTTAAAATTTGTAGAAGTTAAAATTTTATAAATACAATAAATATCTTTAGTACTTTGCGTAATGCGGGTAATAATCAAAAATTTCATATCTGAGTAATAAGTCAGGATGGCCGAGCGGTCTAAGGCGCTGCGTTCAGGTCGCAGTCCACTTCTGTGGGCGTGGGTTCGAATCCCACTTCTGACAAATGATATTTTTATTTTATTATTATTATTGTTAACAAAATAAATATATATAATAAAAAAGCAATAAATAAATCATAACTATTCTAGTTTTTGTGTGCAGAAAAAAACAATATGTATTAAAACATCAACCATACGATAAACAAAAATAATGATGCCTCAGTGCTTCTTTTCGTTCATCATCTAATCTATGAAAAATTGCCGTTAAACAGCAGAATTGTAGGGTATTTTTTTAAAATACGGTGACGATGACGAAATTTTTGATTTTTTTAGTTTCTCTCATACAGTGGATGTCATGAAATACGTAGTAATTCTACTCTTTGATCGCATTATGTAATAGATGACTGACTATCAGACTCATTGGTAATATAGACTAAAAATAGAATCAGACATTCAGTAAATTTAAGAAAATGCGGAAATCTTCCGATAGATGGCTGAGTATTTAACTGATTCGTTTGCTGGCTATTAGGGCGTCCAAGGTGTCCAGGTGGTCCAAGTAAATAGCGCAAGGCCTTATTCATTAGGAGTGGCATTGCATACATCTTCAATCATTGCTGAAGATGTTGATATTTAAGGGCTGCAGATATCACTTACCATCAGGTGAATTGTGTGCTCGTTTGTCACCCTTGCGTGTACGGTAACCTAATTTTGTTATAAATAAGAATACGAAATGCTGGTAACGGGATTGTGGTTGAAAATATTGAAAATTTACTTAGTTGCATTACGTCGTAACTATAAGTTTAAATACTTCCGTTTAAATATTTATGTCAAATGTCAACTTTAAAATTACGAAGTGTGACCAGAATTAGCAGAACCCTATTATTTCAGTAACTCAATGAGCCTTCTACTTCTAAAAAAATACTCCATTACTTCGTTATAATATGTTGATTTCTAAGAAACCAACAGAAAGTCTTTTTAGGTGTTATAATTTAAGCGTTATTTAGTACATCTAAAAACAAGTTAAAGAATTTAAGTTTCAGTTATATGAATGGTAGAATTTTGCATAAAAATCTGAGCACACCTGTCACATAGTAGTTGGTCAGTTCTGTGAAAAAGGAATAAACTTTTCAAAGAATTCAAAGTTGAATTACGGATATAAAAGTGAAATGACTACAATTAAGGTTCCTGATGAACAAGAAATTATCAAAAAACTAGCGTCTTACATTGAAAAAATATCGAACGATGCAATATTAAATAGAGGACGTTTTTTTATTGGCTTATCAGGTATGTATATGTAAATTGTTTATCATTATTTCTTGTATCAGATCGTAGTAAATTATTATTACAACCTTAAATTGCAATTAAACAGTACTTGTGTTGACAGTTATATATTTTGTATATCACGCCGGTCATATGAATCAAGCGTTTTTTAAGATATGTTCCGTCAACTTACTCCAAACGTGGTAAAGGTTAGAACTCTTATTACATATGTTTATACAATTAATAGAGTTGTATAAACATAATACGGATATGGTGTGATGATAATGGTGTATGATCCGAATCGTCGACGACCAGGTACTTTTTCTATCGGCTTAATTCACTGGCCACCGCTGAGTTTGTACGTCGTACATCAAGACAGACATCAAAGTTACATCCTCATCATCTCGATGGTTGGCCATGCGCAACTGAGTGCAGTACTCGAAATTTTCTGCCATCCACAATTAATCTCTGGAATCAGCTGTCGCCAGCGGTATTTTCGAACCGATTCGACTAAGGGATCTTTACCTTTCTCAAAGGCTGGCAGCGCATATGCATCTTCTATTGTGTTGCACATGTTCATGGGCAGCGGTGATCACTTACCATCAGGTGAGGTGCTTGCTTGTTACTTTATTATTCTATAAAAAAAAATTATAATATCCTTTTTATTTTGACCATGGTGAATTCGTCTCTGTTTGCTCTAGTGCATGTTCAAGGACATTAACTGATTCATCACATTCCATTTTCTTAGTCATATGTAATGCTAGTGTAATAAGATGAGTGGTAGGTTCAAATCTGGTGTTTTATTGGAATGTAACATGAAATATTACATCAACCATATGTTAAATCAGGTGAGCAGCTTTATGTTTGCCATCTAATCTAAAAAAATTGTCATTAAACAGAATTGAAGGATAAAGGGAATTTTCTTGGAACAATGTAATGCTAGTATTATAAGATAAGAGGAAGATCCCTGTTTCAGGGATTGAGGATATTTATACAACATATCCCTCAACCTGGACTTGAAAGAGCAATTGAACATGAGAGAGAACATGTGATGAATTATTTTAGTTCAATAAATGGCAATTGTGCTTAAAACCTAGACTATTGTCTAGGTTTATTATTTAGATCTCTGTACCATGTCATCATCAATTATGTGTTGACCTTATATAACACAATATCTATTTACTCACCCTATCTACATAATTGATGCAAAAAGACCCATAATTCAGTTACTATAAAATATATAAAATAGAGATTTCATGGAAAAAGCATTGTGTCCTGTCATTAAATAAACAATAATCAGGTAGTAGTTATCAGGTAATAAGAACATGTTATAATCATGGGCCGAAATTTATTTATTTAACTTTTGTTTAACACAAAGCATTTATATAATAGGAAAAGTATGTACAAATGCGCAGCTTATTTTTACATACTTTTCCTATTACATTTACTTCTAATAGTACAATGCTTTACAATTACTACTAATAGTAATGATACTAGAACATACAAATAATTTATTCCAATTAAAAGTAAAATATATTATATTACAGGAGGATCGGTAGTAAAGTATCTATGTGAAGGTCTTCCACAAGTCAGCACAGACTGGTCGAAATGGATGCTGGCGTTTTGTGACGAGAGAGTGGTGCCGGAAGACAGTGAAGACTCCACATTCGGCTGTTACGAAAAACTGTTGATACCTAAAACTGATTTGGATAGAAGCCAATTTATTGTTCTTAAACAAGGAGTAACAGGTACTTTACTTTAGGGAAAGGCTTCTGGAGAAAAGACCTTATCTGTAATGCAAAGCAAATTAGAACTTTACTCAAATTTCCCCGAATCTATATACATTGATTTTTTTCTTTTGTAAGAAATGCTAACAGTGCTATTAACATTAATAATATTCCAATTGAGCTGAAAATAGCTTGTGTCGGGATTCTGCTATTTAATTATTGTTGTCAACTATCATTCACAATAATAATAAAATAGCAGAGACCTTACTGTACCATTAAGCTATACATGTTTCTGTAATATTATATATATATATATATATATATATATAAATACTTATTTCATACAAAACGGCAATATAATAGGTCTTTACCTATGAAATTGTCGTTCTTTAGTATTGGCCATTTCAAACCAAAAAAAGTTTAGATTGGCTGTGAATTCTAAATTTGAATTTACTATTCTGTCTTTTATTTTTATTAATTGATTATTGCTACCTATCGCAATATTTCACCACACATAAGATTGATTGACGCTCTAATTTTGATTAAGGTTAATCCACTTGTATTTTTATTTTTCAGCCAATGAAGCAGCACAAGAATACACGAAAAATTTAAGAGAGGCCTTCAACAGTGATCAGTTTAAATTTGACCTGCTGCTATTAGGAATGGGACCAGACGGCCATACTTGTTCATTATTCCCCGGTCATCCACTATTAGATGAAGTGGATTTAAAAGTAGCGGCCATCACTGACTCTCCCAAGCCTCCACCGGAGAGGATAACATTCACATATCCAGTCATTAATAATGCTAGGAACTGCATATTCGCCTGCAGCGGTGCAGGCAAAGCTGATATGATCAAGGTAAGCAGTTTTTTTTTAATATTCATATTACTAACATATGCCTTAATAGCTCCAATGGAACGGAATTTTCAGCAGAAGTGCCTTTGCTAGGCGTCGCTTTACAACACTAGTCCAACGGTGTCTGAATGCACCTATATCACTGCAATTATTACATATATAATGCTAAAATAAATTGATATAAATATTATTAATAATTTATACTGTATTAAAGGTGGCAAACAAGCACACAGTGATTCCTGTGGCATGTGACATCTACATTCATTCTCGATAAGGAATCAGTGCAGATGGTTACCCCGGAGGACTTAGATGTTGTCAACAGTTAAATGGTCTCCAGAGCTCTATACTCATCAGTGAAACAGCATTATTATGCTATTTTACTTTCTGTGAAGGTGTGGACCTTCATTGGTCATGCACACGCAAACTACTTGCTTGGGGATAGTGGTGTAAGACACAACTCTGGAAATGATAACTAGTGATAGCACTACATAGTGTCACTCTATGCCATTGTGTAAGCCACAAACAATTTATGCTTAAAAAGTGATTTGTATTTGTCTTGTTGGTTCCGGTGGACACTTTCCTGTGTTTCACAATAAGCAACACACCAGATGGTAAGTGTTCATTGCCGCCCGTGAACAGACCTAACACCAGAGGAGTTGTAGATCTGCTGCTGGTCTTAAGAACATCTGAAGCTTCTGTATGAAATATGCTTTGTAATCTGTTAATTTTAATGTATTGAATATAATGTAATTATCATATATTAATGTTCTGCCTACACTATTTTCTCAATTGATTACTAGTGTTTATATATTGTATTGCACAGTAGTAGACGCACACTGCAGTTTATTTCTAGCTGCAGAATGAATGGATCAGCTCGATTAGGGTAGGACCACGCCCTCACAGAATACAGGCATGATATAGCAGCAAAACGCTGCTGTGTTTCGTCTGGTGAGTGAAGGAATCCGGAGACCTTTATTACTGGTGACGTGGCATTCAATCTCAGTCCTCAACGGTGACAACATATCTGCATTATTATTCCTAGTTAAGGATGAATGTGGATGTCGTGGGCCGCGGGAATCACTTAAAAGAAAAACAATATATTTTAAACGTGAAGTCTGCCAAGTCGCAGTATAGCCACGTAGTGTACTGTCTACTACTACTACTATCTGTAGAGAGGAGGCCTATGCCCAGTAGTGGGATTTATATAATAGGCGGTTACTTTACCTTTTTTATTTACTAATAATCTTATATTATATTTTTAACTTTCAGCGTATTTTGAAAGATAAGGAGGACTTGCCGGCAGGTAGGGTACAGCCGGAAGGGGGTTCCGTTTACTGGATAGTGGATGATGCAGCAGCGGCACATCTATAGGACATTGTATGTCAATGTGCTTGGCTTTTTATATTAATAAAATTATGGCCTTATATGTGTAAAATGATAATATATGTCATGTTTTAGATTGGCAACTTAGTTAATTGCATTTTTTTAATTTTTATATTCCACGTTTTCCACGCGTTTTGGGCATAATGCTTAAGATTGTTGAATGTTTGTTTTGTTCTACCGATATCTATGATTTTATTTTTTGTTTGATTTCATTTATGTGGATTTTCACCTCTTTCAAATGCTATGCGCGGAGTTTCGTTTAATACTGATACATAAATCGTAGTTGGATAAATTCTAGTTGAAACCAGGTGATTTCTATGTTGGTAGAAAGTTGTGAAGAACTACAGAATATGAAAAAAATGTTAATTTGTATAAATACAAAAAATATTTTTTAAAAAAATTTAAATTAATGGGGAAAGAACTTAGTTGCCAATCCAATATTATGCATATGATTAATTGGTAAATTATATATTTATTTATAAATTATATATTATTGATGGGAAAGGTTTAATTTAAAAGATTTAATTTTACTAGAAATTGGGTATGCCAAATAATAGTTATGAATAGTCATCTAATATGAGATGAAATATATATCAATGAAGTATTTCCATCAAAATCCAAATATTCCAATGATAAGACGCCTTTGAGCTCAAAGCTTTACAAGTGTAAACAGACCTAACATGGTATATTATTTTCAATGTATACAAACCAGTGCTTGTCTAAAATCCCACCAGGTGTTCCGTGGTGATGTAGACGTTGATGGCAGAAGGTACTAGCACAGCGAATACCTGTTCACTCTTCTCTTGAAGACCATTATACTTGGATAGAAAAACTCGTTACAAGGAACATCCTGTATATATATTTTATTTATTCTAAAATCTATAACAAAGATTATGTCTTACACACTTGTGAAACACGGAGGCCAATCACAGATTCATAAATTGATTCTTGTGATATTAAACAAATATTTGTCCTATCCAATATCAAATGCGGCCCAGAAATGTTGGTAAGTTGGCTAACTTACTTTTAAGTATATTTATATTTTTGTACGAGTGTCTTTCTTTGTGATTCTTATGGGCGATGCGGTCGCCCAGCAAACCCTTAGTTTATAATTTAAAAAACAAAGTTAAAGAAGTGTAAAATTGAATTTATAATGTTGGGGTACTGGGATACAGTTCGAATTATATCTAATACAATATTTAAAAAAAATATTTTGTGATACTTTTTACATTCCTGTTAATGGGTCGTAATAAAGAAATATAAACGTTATTTTTGTTTTAATTTTCTAAAAAACGACACGGTGTTTCTTTGGATGATCGAGTAAAACACGTGGGTATCCGCAGATGAACTAAACTAACCGACATACACGTAGCTCAAAGAATCACTAAGCTGAAGTTTTTTTTGTAGCAATGTAGGCGGCAAAGGCACCTTACCGCTCTCGCCATCGACGCGTCAGTACCGTTAGCAATCTCACAATTAACGTACGTGCGTGTGGTTTCGTTCGTTTTTTTTACCTGATTGTATCAGTTTGGTAGTTTTATTATTATTATATTATGTTGCTATAATTAATTAAGTATGTTACTATAATTAATTAATTATGTTACTATAATTAATTATACACAACAATATTATAAGACCAATACAATTAACCATAAAAAAAATCGACAAATAGACAATATTTTTTGTGAGTCAGTACCTCGCATAAATCGAAAGTTAAACATTTTAGGTTAATAAAGGTTTAGCACTTGACTACAAAAATATAATTTAGTGGAATATATTTGATATTTACACATATCACTCGCAAGCCTAGCCTTACATAGGCTAGGCTTGCAAGTTATATGTGATATTTGCTCTTTAAGTAACAGACTATGACCCTCATATCGTCCCCGCCGACGGCGAGGGCGTCGCAAACAAAGTTATTCGCCGCCATGTCACTGGCCGGTTCTCTCCAGTCCATACAGATAAAAGCGTTGCTGGACTTTCTTGCTCCACTTCTCGAGCGCCCACGCATTCTGAAGTGGTGGTACAGGTAGTTAATAATAATAGTGATATTAATTAAGATAATCCTCTGTCAGAAGCACCTGACCAAGCCGAGGTTCGGCCCTCTCGGGCACCCTTGAGTCAGACACTCTCGCGAAACAGGGTTACGGTCCAAGCCGAGGCTCCCTCTTTGGAGCCCTTGCGCTGGTTACCCATATATAGAGGTCTCGACTGAGAGCCATAAGCGCTCGGTCACCTCTCAACCTGGTGAAACTGTAAAAGCTCAGGGGCTAACAGCGGCCATCAGCCCGAAAAAAAAAAAAAACAGACTATTGCATAAAAAAATTAGTTTCAGTTATTTCACACAATTTTTTTGATTTAACGTAATTTACAATATCGTCAAAGATGTACCATTAAATAATGGTTGTAATTTTAACATTATATGGAATTCATTTAGTGATTATGTTGTATGAAAGTAATGAAAACACGTAATAGTGGTGAAGCTTGTTCAGGCCAAAATCGTACCGTTAAAGCAGCACTGATGGTGAAAATTGCTCCGTCATCAAATAATATTGTTGAAAGACCACAACTTTTTGATATCTGGTCATTCCTTCCTGCCGAACGACCGTGATTTAAGGTTAATAGAAATGAAAAAAGCAAATTATTGATAAGTAGGAGAAGAAATACAATTCGATAAAACGGATGTCGCCGAATTTTATTTCAACGAAACCACTGGATGATTAAAAAATACGAATCTGTCTCTCGGTTGCAAATTCAATGGAATCAATTCTTGAAAAATGTACCTTAGAAGATGTTCTATAAAACTTCTTTAGATTATTCTAAACCACGTTTTGGATCTTTCACCTCAAGAGGAAGTCCAAAAATATAAGGAAATATTAAATTACTCCATTAAACACCGCCAGTAGACCAGTAACGGAAAAAGTTTAAAGATATACGTTAAAAGAAATGTGAAATAGTAAAAATGGATTACTTTTAATAAATAACTAATATGTTCATGAAATATTTAATTATTTAACTATTGTTTCTAATAAAACTTGGTTAGTTTAATATTGCTTTGAGCCATTTATAGAAAATTATTTTTAAAAATAGTCTCACTCAATCCAAATCAAATATACAAAAACATGACAATGTTGTTTTTTAATAACACATAAAATATTTTTTACATTACGCAACATATTCATTTAGAATTTACTATATGTTATTATTGTATCAAAATATATGTGCTGACATCTAGTATAGTTAAGTGTCATTTTTGTTCTGTATATGTCAAAGTCAGACAGTCAGTCAAAATATAAGTTAGTTGTCCCTTGACGAGTTTCAGACCAACCATCATACGAACAAGACCTGGCTGTATGGACTAAGGTCCTTTGCTTTTCCCATTAGGGATAAATTAATATCATCATCAAGACGCGTTGTTTAATTTCACTATATTATCATAATTATGGGCACATACTTTTTTTTTGTGTGAATATTGCTGTCCGTCCAGAGTCCTCTACAGCTTTATCTAATAAGACTCGCGAGCGGGAGGCCAGCTGAGCGGTGGGCACATACTACTCTGTCAAGAAACTACCGGGAAAAGATCAGTAACACACAAAATGTTAGTTAATCATCCAAATTTATTTCATAACCTTCAAAGTATGCTCTTTCAGCAACAATACACTCACGCCAACGAATAATCCAATTATAAAAAAAAAATTGAATGCTTTTTCCGGAATAGAGTTCAGTTCTCGCAACGAATTCTCCTATAAGTCTTCTACCGATTAACCGTAAAACGGGTGCCACGAGGTGGTAATTTGAGTTTAGGAAAAAGCAAGAAGTCGGCTGGAACCATATCTGGTGAATAAGGTGGTTGCTCGATGGTATTTGTTGAGTTTTTGGTCAAAAATTCGTTCAAAATGATGGCCCTGTGCGAAGGCGCATTATCGTAATGCAAAATCCAAGAATTTTCATTCTACAAATCTGAGCTTTTTCGTCGAATTTGCTCTCTTAAACGCCGCATAACTAAAAATAATTTTGGGTCGGAATTCTAGCATGTCCTAAGCGACTCTTATGCGATTGAGTTTTTGGAGACTTTTGGAGGTCTTTTGGGACTAGCCGAGCGGCAACATGTTTCATACCAAGTGATTATTTAAAATTGTACAGATCGACTCGTGAGACACAGAAAGTTCGCCGGCTAATTTTTTTTTTTTTTTTCGGGCTGAAGGCCTCTGTTAGCCCGAGGGCTTTTACAGTTTCACCGGGTTGAGAGTTAACCGAGCGCTAATGGCACTCAGTCGAGACCTCTATATATAGGTAACCAGCACAAGGGCTCCCGAGAGGGAGCCTCGGCTTGGACCGTTACCTTGTTTCGCGAGAGCGTCTGACTCGAGGGTGCCCGAGAGGGCCGAACCTCGGCTCGGTCAGTTGCTTCTGACAGAGGATTCTTTAAATTCGCTATGATTATTAGCTATCTGTACCACCACTTCGGAATGCGTGGGCGCTGGAGAAGAAGTGGCGCAAGAAACTCCAGCGACGCTTCTATCTGTATGGACTGGAGAGAACCGACCAGTGACATGGCGGTATCGCGAATATCCTTGTTTGTGACGACCTCGCCGTCGGCGGGGGCGATGTGAGGGTGCAATGTATGTGTGTTGTGTTTTATGAAGGGCTTGGGCCCTGGTGGTCACGTCGTCGGGGTCATCGAGGGCGTGCCTCGGTCTCCTTCGGACGCGGGTGAATCTGTGATTCGCGATGGGATTGTAAGTGGCGGCACTTACAATCAAGGGGTTAGAGTGTGTGACGGCAGAGTCGAAATATCGCGGGAGTCGAAATATCGGCGGGCTTCGCCGGCTATCTCTCTCAAACTTTAATGAGGATTTTCAGTCACTATATCTTTCACTTCTGCGTTGTTAACTTCGGTTGCAGACGTTTTGAACTCTTTGCACCACTCATAAGCACGTTAGCCTTCTGTAATATTTTCTTGCAAAATTTAAGACAAACTCTTTGTTCAATGTTTTTGTCCATCATACAGTTCGCAATACGCACTAGATATGATATAACTACAAACAGCACAGTATTTAATCTAAATAACAGATGCAACTCAAACTCCGCGCCAAAATGGAAAATAGTTGTGCCAATCTAAAAACAAAAATTGAATTTGAATCCATCCCCGATACTTTTTTGACTGAATATATAATTGTAATATAATACTCAAAACAATATCGGGGCCCACTACGTTGTCTTGCTGTAATTTAAATACAAAATTGTGATTTTATTTTTTTAAGGTTTCCAAATAATAGTTCAACAATAAATGTTATTTTGTTTTTTATAACTAGTCACACGGATCTGCTGCGAGTTTAATAGCAAGTAGGTTCCCATCTCTACCTTTAGTCTTGGAACCTGTTCGGTACACTTTCAATTTAATGAGCGTAATTATGCTATGGCATCTTCATTCCCAGCAGACTTTTAGTGCCTTCATCAGCTCCGTTTGAATAGTGATGTAGGTAAACTCATGCACAGTCCTGACAGTTACGATCCGATACTGATGTTATGATTCCTAAATATTTATCGTAATGTCATGGACCGTAAGAATCACTATCAGGTAAACTGTGTGCTCATATGTCACACTTATATCGTTAAAAACGGAATAGTTATTATTATAAGGAAATATACAAGTTTGGCGTGGAAGAATAATAAGTCTGACAATCTTTCATAAACAAGAGTGCTGTTAAGTCATATTATATTTATCTTATGACGTTATGGACATAAGGCATTTTGCATATGGAGCAGCTTTAGTTGAGGCAACTATCAATTTTTTTAGGCATTTTGCATATGGAGAAACTTTAGTCGAGGCAACTATCAATTTTTTAGTCATTTTGCATATGGAGCAACTTTAGTTGACGCAACTATCAATTTTTTTAGTCATTTTGCATATGGAGCAGCTTTAGTTGAGGCCACTATAAATTTTAAGTTTTCTTTAAGTTGCCAGTTGCTACAACCAAATAGCCCGGTTTACGGTTGCCGCAATTTTATGGTATATGTGAACTTTGATAGCAGAGTCGCTCAACCTATGTACAACGTAGTGTGATGAGGTCTACCGAAGAAGCAGCACCCGTTCTCATTTTATTACGTCAACATTATTCGTAGCAATCGTTGGCAAATTCGACAGTTGCTAGTCTATACAATTACGACGGTTTTTAGTTGCTGCAATTGCAGTGACTACGTAACTATGCTAACGGTGACTAAGTAACTAAGTTGCAATTGTAACTTAGTTACTTAGTCACCGATTGCATCAACTGAAAACCGTTGTCAATCACCGGAACTCTGTGCGACTCGAGTTGTTGCGTTTGCGCAGTACGATTGAGATACATTTAAACAGCTAGGTGCCAGTTGCACAGCAATAGTTGCTCCATCTAAGCGTCTAATATCACCATCATGTAGACTGTGTGCTAATTTGTCACACCCTTATTTATTATTATTAAGAGAATACGAGTTTGGAGTGGAAGGATTATCGTTGGTTGGTGGAGAATGCCATTGGACATTAAGTCCGCCCTTGTAAACCTTATATATGGAACATTAATAATAAATAAAATTTTAAATAGTTACGTTAATAGTAACGGCTAAAAGGAAGGCCTGTTCCTGAGCCCACAAGTGGGAGTGGGTTGTACAACGTGTCATGTACAAAAGGTTAATAAAAATGCATTACATATTTCAATGTGTATTTCCCTCGTACATTCAAATGCCGGCGAGATCATGACAGCATTCGTTCACATAAAAAAAGACCTCGACTATTTTATAATACGGTTACCAGTTACATTACGATTACCCATCTAAGACATACTTCCATATTTTTTTTTCACAATAATATTAATTACAAAAAGTCTGTCAACTAAATATAAAAAAAAAACTTTCAGCGCGCATAGCGCACTAAACACTTACATTCATATACATATTATATATAGAGATAAGATATACATAACTACCGTTAATTTAATCATAATTAAAAAGAAACAATTTGTAAACCTATCGGAGCGGACTTACGAGAAAATAACTGAGATGCGTCCGATGGGGCCGCGCGGGAACCAAGAACACTATGGCGCACTGCGCGAAAGAGATGGTGAGAAACACGTCTCTTTCGCGCGTCAAGAAACATCCGTTACATATTAAATACTAAACTAAGCCGCCATTGTAATTACATTTTCAATCACGCGACCCCATGACGTGACTACACTAAATTGATTTGAAGAAAGAAATTATTTATTATTAACATAGCTTTTAAACGTTGCGACGACTCGGTTCGCTTTTTTTTTTTATTATTTTACAATGTCAGCACATTTGAAGTTGAGACTTTATGTATTAGCGGGTGAATGTTAAATGTTGCGCCCCACCAACATTTCATTGACACGAATTATTAAGCTCGATACATCGACACAAGCGAATCGTTGCCACTAATCGATTCCCCTGATATGATAAAAATCGATAATGCCAAGTCATAATCGGTGAAACCCGTGTTAATAAAATATTATTAGGGTTGTTAAGATATTATTTTTATACGATGCCCGCGACTAAAAACCTAACGCAGCTCGTGTTAACTCATGTATACGTAGTCACTTCCTGGTCTATGTTACCAGAGTTCGGGTCTTTGAAGACCATATTCCGATCCTCGAGACCACAGATTGATCCTCCATGGAAGACGTTTGCCGGTCTTCGCGAGTATTAAAGCCAAGCGAGATGCTAGTTATTTGAATGTGGGCCCGATGCCGGCCCCTGTGATCTAGGTGCAGGTCCTTGAATGCCCGAATATGATGTTTGCATATTTGATGTTGGTCCTTGTAAATAAGAAGATGGTCCGTGCAAGCCTGACATCGGTGCTCGCATGCTAAACATCGATATTTGAGAATTAGAATCCGTTCTTTGAAAGACAATTCCTGGCCCTGGTGACCTAAATCCGGTATATATCGGGGACCTAAAAACTGGACCTTGTGTACGCATTAAAATAGTTCTTCGCGTACCAGAGAAGACAAAAGTCCGCGAGGTTAGGACCGACCGTTGATCCGATCCAAAGACTGTTGTGGTTATAACGGTACTCTGGACGTTTAAAATAGGTGTTTGTACACTCAGGGCCATTCTTGGTGCGTTAGGGACCGGTTCCTCGATGTTTAAAACCGGTTCTTGGACGTTCAAGACCGGTTCTTGGACGTTCAAGACCGGTTCTTGGACGTTCAAGACCGGTTCTTGGACGTTCAAGACCGGTTCTTGGACGTTCAAGACCGGTTCTTGGACGTTCAAGACCGGTTCTTGGACGTTCAAGACCGGTTCTTGGACGTTCAAGATAAGTCCTTGGACGTTCAAGACCGGTTCTTGGACGTTCAAGACCGGTTCTTGGACGTTCAAGTCCGGTTCTTGGACGTTCGAGACCGGTTCTTGGACGTTCAAGACCGGTTCTTGGACGTTCAAGACCGGTTCTTCGACGTTCAAGACCGGTTCTTGGACGTTTAAGACCGGTTCTTGGACGTTCAAGACCGGTTCTTGGACGTTTAAGGCCGGTTTTTTCCTTTGAGCCGGGTTTTGCGTATCTAAGCCTATTCCCCTCGAGCTGAGAAGCGTCTGTAACCGCGAGTAAAGTGATGTCGGCGCATGATCCAAGTCAGTGAGTCCCGCGGCTTGAAGACTCGGTGTGGGCGTGGGCGTGGGCGAGGGCGTCGGTGTGGATACAGATGGGTCGGTGACTGTGGGTGTCAGTGGGTGTGGGTGGGACGGGGAAGGGGTGTTGGGATGGGGGAGCCCTGCTCTATGTACACGTGTCTGCAGACTTGGAGGAAACGCGCCTGTAAAGAAAAAAAAAAGGTGTTATTGCGCTGTGTATGACTGTGTCCAACGGCCGCGTGGTGTTGTGCTCCACCAGAGCTACATTCCCGACCAGGTTATTGTTTTTGTGCAATACAAATTGAGGGTCACTTACATCTGAATCTTCGTTTGGTCTTATTGCATTGATGAAATAGCAACTGGTCTCGTTCGCGCGAGTACTAACGGCACTTTGAATATATCCCGGGTGGTTATGTCGTCTAGTAGCAAACTATTTCGTAGTTGAAAAGTGACCACCGTTCGACATCGGTTAGTGTTTGCGTTTGGTGCTTTTCACACGGACGTCTGGGACACGCATACCGCTGCGCGGTTTGTTATGAGTTTTTAACGACTTACCCATGTTGATATTTTTGCATCTTTATCAGAGACGAAAAAATTCGCTAAAATATCTCTTCAAAATGTACTGTACTGTAATTTTGTTAATCAATTGTATGCCCCCCCCCATCATTGCCAAATAATAATTGTAAACAACTTGAGTACCATTACCATTTATTAATGTTTTTTTTTCCTTTTCCTTGTAATGTACATTGTACTATTGTTTGTTGTCCAAAAAAAATAACTGTCTTGAATCATCTCATCAGCCACAAGTATGCGATGTTAACGGAAATATTAAGAATGTTAATTCTTTAAAAAATAGATGGTATCAGAAAAATCGGGGATAATTTGTTGCTTTAAATTTTTGCAAGCATGTGGATTTCGGAGAATTCGGTTACCGATTACGAGGCATATCGTCTTAGTACTTGTTTTTTTTTTTTTTTACTTTCGAATGATAAAGACAGGGCACAGCTAACCTACCCGATGGCGAGTGATTCCCGTATCCAAAAACACCCACATTCCTCTGCAGTGTGGCATTATAATGCAAATGTTTTGTTACCTGAAGACTAACATGAATTGTTGCCAGTAATAAGTCATTCAGTTCCCTCACCTCACTTTAAAATACTATTTTACGTCGGTGTTCTGAGAAAGCGTGTTCCTTCCCCGATCGAATCAACACTATTTGTGTTAAAGATAGTTTACAGTTGCGGCGTGGGCGACAACACTTACCGTATAGGGCTAATTGGGCGCCCAATAGGATTGCGAATAATTCGGCTTGCTGGACGCCGGCTTGGAAGCCGAGCTGCGTCCACCTCCAGCGCCAGATTCCTGCTGCAATGTAAAAAGGAATGTGAATTAAACGTGTAACGGCCCGCATATATCCCACTACTGGCCTTCCTCAGTGGACTACACGAGTAAATATTTTTGTCTATTTCGCAAACATTACAAACGCTACTAAAATTTTCATTAGATAACTAAAAACCTTCCTCCCCATACAAATCGGTTTACATACAAATCTATTCTCTTTAATTCTATCTTTCCTCTTAAATTTTTTATTTTCAAGTCAAGTCGATAAGAACTTAAAAGTCAAGCCACTATTTACACTAGAGATTCATTTCGGCAAACGAAGGCCTAAACTAAAACTCTCCTTACTAAGTTTTTAGTCGCCCAGGGAGGGAAGGTGAGAGATTTTATTCCACTCAGATGTAAAAACAAATTATGTTACAATGTAATGAGAGTAACAAACTCACACACAGTTCATCTGCGACCCACGGCATCTACATTCATCCTTGACAAGGAATCATAATGCAGATATAATTGTCACCCTTGAGGACTGAGATGGAACGCCTCGTCACCAGTAATAAAGTTTTCGAATCCCTACACTCACCAGGCGCTTTTACGCTGGTATTCTGTGAGGTGGTCCTTCCCCGGTCGAGCTGTCCCATTCATGCCGCAGCTAGAAACAAACCGCAGCGTAGCTCTACCACAAAAATGTATCAACTGAAGGGGAAGGGACGGTCGTCCCTGTAAATACGGGTTGACCTAGAGCTCACGGACCCCTCAGTTCCGTGAGCCCCGTGTCCGATGAAGCTGTAGAAGCCGCATAGGCTAACAGCATCAACATCAACAGAATCTAGGGTTGACCTCTAAGAGCCAAGTATCTATAGAAATTTGTTATCCTGGTGATAAATGACATAGACTCTTTTGCGTCTTACTGTAACTTAGCATTAATAACAATTGAATTTGTATATTCGAAATTATTCATTAGTGACTATTTTTTTTTTTATTTTACTAGAATACAATATGGCATTGTACAAATATTCTTTTTGCTTTATGTTTATAAGGTTTTTTTTTAATTGTTTCATTTGTTCTGTTTTCTATTTTACGCGACAAATAAATTTGATTTCTTTCGAATTAACAATTTTTTCAATTTGCCATTTAATTTCTTTATGTATTGGTCAAACTACAACGATATCAGCACACTAGCGAGAATGTATGTAATGAAATCGAAAATAAAATTCCAGGCACAGAACTAATGGATAGGCAGTTTGAAAATAAAGCATGCGAAATCATAGATAGAGGTATATATACAGGCAGTTATAAAAGGTTTCTAAAATTGTTCTAGACATCTTGCTATCTGTAGACATCTCGAACTTTGTACAGATACATCATGATGTCAGAGAGGATTGCACTCGATCATAACGTGTTTCAAGATGTCGTTGTGATCAAATGTGAAAACTAAATTCGTAAACAATACCTGATTCATCAGATCATCACATTTTCCACGGGAAATTATCTATACCTAAACTTCCTTGTACATTTTTTATATGGCTTTTACAGCTTCATCGGGTCGAAAGATGGCCGAGCGCTTAGGGCACTCAGCCGAGAACTTTATTAATGGGTAACCAGCATAAGGGCTCCGTTACCCTGTTGCGTAAAAGCAACTGACTCGAGGGTGTCCGAGAGGCTCGTTCAGTTGCTTTAGTCGGATTTAGCTTTAGACGGATTAATTAAATTAATATAATTATTATTAATTACACGTACCACCACATCGGCGGTTGTACTATCACTTTATTATCTGTATTAGCTTATACAGATGATAAAGTGTAATTTGGTGAATATGATATTTAGGCAATTATCTACCTACAGGTCTAGAATAAAAGCTAGTAATAGATAACGAAGCGGTTGCGTATAAAAATCAATAGAAAAGAGTAGTATATATAGGTATATAAAGGTAATATTTATTGATTCTAAATCATATGTATTGTATATAAGGCAATATAATTTAAAAAAAAAACATCCTATATAAAAAAAAAAGCTAATAATAGATATTGACGGGCATTCTATAACACAACAACCGCAGGCGCGTAACATTTTTTTTAAAATAATCATGCAATATATAAAGGCGGGTAATATTAACATATACGTATATGGTTACATTACAAGACGTGCATACAGAGTGAGAAAATAAATATATATATATAGACTCACCCGCCTATTATGATTATTGTTCACTCGAACATCCATCTACAAATGAAAGCATATTCTAAGAAATATAATAAATCAAAAATAGAAAATAACACATGCCATGACAATGAAATATACCGACAACTTAAACCAATTGAATTTCAATTGCATGCAAAAAGATAAACCATGACATAAGATAAAAGTTTGTACCCTCTAGACCATTTTAACGGAAACGGTTATCAAAAATTGTCAGAGCACATTTACACTGCCGGCCAAAAGTTTAAGACCGCACATAAACAACATAATTATCCATCAATTGTAATAAAATCCCACAGGATAAATAAAAGAAATGCACGTCTCCATATTCTATTGTTAGTGTCGAATATTTAAAGAAGTCATTCTTTTGTTTACTTTCAAGTTATTGGACAATAAACATCTGTTGTTTTCAAACACCGACAAACGCTGCGCTAGAGCCAGGTGGTAGAGTCGTAATAATATTTTTATAATGTCCTCATTACTACGTACTTTACTTTTATTACGTATTGGTCAATAATGAGGATTATTTAGCTCCTGGAAACACGTGTTTCTGACTTATTATTACCCCAGTTCCATCAATCCAAGTTTGAACTATTCCGTTCAAAACGTAGAATTTACGTTCGACGCAGTGCCCTAGAAAAGAAGATGCAGATTGTGCAATCGCAACAATCAGGCATGGCGGTGGCTCAATATATTGAACAACAAATTGTTGAACAGTACAAAAACATTTTAGAACAAAATGCCCTTTTCTTCCAGGTTGCGATTAATTGGAGATGGATTCATAATCCAAAGCATAGGTCAAAATTATGTAGAGGATATTTAGTAGAGAAAGAGGCACAAGGGGTGTTAAAAAACATGGTTTAGCCTCCTCAGAGCTCGGATCTCAATTCTATTGAACTTTTGCGGGAAGAGCTTGATAGGAACGTAGGTAATTGTGGCCCATCCTCTTGCGAAGAAATGTGGAATGCTTTATGCGAAATTTGAAACAATATATCACAAGACACCATTAACAAATTGATTGCCCGTATGCCGAGACTACGAGAATGTAAATGAGGATTTTTTGATGAAAAATCAGTTTAGCTAACTATAACCTTTTTTGCATGGACTGTTAATATTTTTTTACGTTTTTAAAGTATATTGTTTGTCAATCAATGTTCCATTAGACGATTAAACAGGTTAATTAAACATTTAATGTTTTCTTGGAGTTTTATTTTATTTTCCTACTTTAATTAAGGTGGTCTTAAACTTTTGGCCTGCAGTGTATATTTAAATATTGAAATCAACTAAAAATAAAAAAGTGATAGTTTAAGTTATATTTTTTTTACATAAATAAGGGTGACATCACAATTTCCTCTAATGTTAACTTATCTGTTAATCCAATCCTCTATATAAGAAATGAAGATGCGTTATTGGGCTGAAGGTTAATATAGAATGCTTCATTAGCAATAACTGGTATTCCGGTTTCGTACACCGGACAAAAACAAATAGCACTTAGCTTCTATAAGGGTTAGTATGCTGTGTGCGAGGTCCTTTCACTATACACTCATATACTAGGGTAAATTCGACCCAGTCATCTAGTTAGTTAATAGTTACAGCGTAGTGCTACCACATATATATATATATTGGCTTGTTATTGAGAAGGAATTACATATTGAGGGATTATATTATAGTGGCTATTATATGTATTTAATGTTATGGATTTTTTTTATATATATTGAGGGATTATTTTATAGGTGCTTTTATATGTATTTAATGTTATGGAAATTTTATATTTGTTGAGGGATTATCTTATAGTGGCTATTATGTGTATTTAATGTTAGTACAGAGTTATTACTTTACATTAATTCATAAAGAATATGGCCAAGTTTGGTTATTAGAATTCGATAAGGATACAAATATGTAACAGAGATCCCGTTAAATAATAAATTATTTTAGCTTCTCTTACAATTTATGATCTCTGACAATAATTATAATCTGATATGATTACAGATTTTATATATATATTAGAAAATACATTTATTGTAAAAGCTTTTATCATTATAAACTCAATTATTTTAAGGGAGACTAGATTGAACAAGAAAGGTTGATATGTCGATTTATTTTTGTGAAAATATAAACGTTAGAATTTTTGTAAAATCTTAAAAAGTACTAAGTGTAAAAACTTTTTGAATAATTTACTCGTTAATATTTCTTTTTAAACTAATATATAATTATTATCACATGATTTGTGGAAAAATATAGTCACACAATATGAACACCGTATGAATTTAAATTATTAATAATTAAGCAAACGTGAGGGTTTACGCAAAAAAAAAACAATGTTTAATAACGACTACAAGATAAAAATAAACACAAGCATTGTTTGTTCTTATTCTGCTGTCTGTTTAAAAATGTAGTGTTTATTGTATATTTGGTTGAAGTTTAGCTGATAGAGAGCTGAGATCTTTTATATATTAAAATCTAATAAAATATTATTGAAATCGCTGTTTGAATGTCTTGCAAATAGGTTTAATGCGTACCAAAGCCTTAGTTAGACCTTAAGTTTAGTTCGAATACGAATTTCCGCCTGCTTCCTTTGTGATCATTTTTTTTTTGTATTAAATTCCTAGTTGTTATGCATTGTTGGCGAGCTAAGAAAACGGTTATGTTTGTATAATAATCTGCAAGGCAAGTTTCATAACGTTTTTTTTTGTTTTAAGGCATTTTAGTGGAAAAAAATATTGAATTAATATATTTTTCATCTCGCATTTAAATTAAATTCAAATAAAACTTGGACTATAATTGTTGTTGTTTTAATATTGATAAATAACCAGTGTTTAAACGTTTTTATAAAACATAAGAAAAATTAGATTTAAATTGATACTTTTATTTTAATAAAATTTTTGACGTTGCATTTTGGATTTATTTCAAAAAAAGCTAAAAAAACATCATACTCAAAAATGGTTGGTTAACTTTTGCATAATGCATCCCATACGCATTAAAATTATCGCAAATAGCCGCCCCAATCACCTCCTAACGGGAATACGTCGAATTACTAATAACCCAAACCCGCTCGCGCGCGTGTGTGTGTACGTGCGTGTGCGTACCTGGTGCTGCTGGGGCGCGTGGTGGTGCGGGTGGTGATGCGGCGGCGCGGGGATGTACATGTGCGAGCCTGCGCCGAAGGGCGGCGGCGTCCCGCTATGGAATGCGGCCTTCTCGTAACTCTGTCGGACGTGACACAATAATTAAACACTATTTATTTTACATATCACATATATTAGCAACAGATAGCAAACGCTGCCGTTAATCATTACGTTGTCTATGGATGTTTCAAGTGGGCGGTGACAACCAATTGGTTTTATTTAACATAAACCTGCCTAGATACATACAGACAAGCAATATATAATTTGTACATAGATGCAGGGTATTTCGATTTTACCAAGCCTGGGTACAATACACAAACATGGGTATACAATACACTCACATTGACCTTGTTGAGAGCGACGTGCGTCTTGTTATACATGACGTTGGTGAGATCGGCGCCGCCTCCCGCAGCCTTGCCTCCACTGCCGGAGTAGCCTCCACCTGGAAAAAATATATATTTACGAATAAACACAGTGGTGGAGCCACGTTGCAACTGGTAACTGTAACGAGGCTCTAGCGCAGAGGTTCTCAGACATTTTTTTCTCATAGACCATTTTCAAAATTTAGCTGGTTCCGGTGGACCCCCTGCACTTACATTTCTACCATATTCCCAAAACTCGACAAAAAATATGGAATATGCTTAAACTTTTACAAGTAAAAGTCGCTGAGCTTCTTAAAATATGATCTGCCTACATTGACATGTGAAGTCAAGCCGACATTTTGTTTTGTTTTTTGAACTTTTGTGACGAATTGTGAACCCATATTTTTTTGCCACATTGAGGGGTTCTACCCCGTCGAGTCTGGGACCACCTGGACCACTTTGGCTACTAAGGCTCTATAGCGGATATAAAAAAGAAAATACCAAGTACATATAATTTTAATACAAGTTACCGTTGATAGGGCTACACTGCGGTTTGTTATCAGCTCGACCGCGTAAGAACCACTCCCTCAGAAAACCAACGCAAAACAGCAGTGTAACACTGATGTGTTTCGTCTGATGAGTGGCCAGGCATTCCGCCTTTGTCCGCAGGGCATGACGGTGCGTCTGCATAGTGGTTCCTAGTCCAGAATGAATGTTGCTGTCACAGGCCGCGGGAAAGGTTTACCATCACGTGAACTTTGTTTTTCGTATAGCATTAAGAGTAACAAACTTACACACAGTTCACCTGATGAAAAGTGATTTCTGCGGCCCACGACATCTACATTCATCCTTGACAAGGAATCATAATGCAGATGCGTTGTCACCCTTGAGGACCCCGTTGTTCTCAATATACGATAAAAAAATTACAATTATCTAATCTTTGTTATTTATTTAACTATTATATAAATAAAGCATTTATACAAGTAAACTAAAATAAGAAAAGTATGTCCAGAGGCGCATCAAAAATCCCTCCCGCCGTTGGACGTATTATCGGAAAAAAGAAACAATGTACTCACCAAAAAATAGCGAGAAAAATAAAAATAAACACAGGACTATATTTATTTACAAACACATATAATATATTATGTAAACATAAATAATAAATATCTTATCAAATCTTACCCGGTTTATAAGAATCCTGCCCATCGTAGGGCGGCTGCTGTTGCTGCGAATAGGCGGACACTTTGGCTCCCGCCGACACGCCCACACCCCCGACACCGCCCACATTTGAATTGCCCCCGTACTGGAAATATAGTATGCGTGTTTAAAAGTAAAAGAAAATCAACTAACGTCATACAAATAAGAGACTGAATACATTTAGAATTTTACTGTTATTACTTTCAAGTCTGAGTGGGATGTTTAACCCGTGTATTAGAGTCTGCATGAGTACCTTCCTCCCAATCTTTTTGCATTGTATGGACATTCGAACGAGGAAGATGGAAGGGGGAAGGGGAGTGGGGGGGACGCTTGAATGACTTACATGAAATGCTTACGCAATATATCCTGTGTAAACAAAGTCATCCGGAAGAATAACCACGGTTAAAAAGGAGCAGAAGAACATATATAGATAGAGGTATATATGTTAAACTGGTAGAGCTAGGTATATACAATATAATATAATACATATATGAATACCAACCAGACGGGAATCCCTCGACAGAGGAGACCAAACGGTCGAAGGTTAGGCGAAAGAAATAGACACCTGCGGACAACACGAGCGGTGTCGAGGAGCACCGTCTTCTGCATTAGAGCCCGGAGCTGCCCGCCCCGGAGTGAGTTATTATTATTATATATGTGTAATTGCTAACTTCGACCGCTTCGCTTGGGAATCGTACCCACGAACCGATACTCGACGGACATTTTGTAGACTTACCGTTGGATATACTCCATACTGGTACGACGTGGGCGCCTGATAGAAGTACGCGTAGCCGGGCGGTAAAGCGGCTGGCACCTAGAAAAACAAAAAAAAAAACAATTAAAAAAAAGTACTTATTGCAACGATAACTTACTCCTCTAACTTTCTACTCCACATTACTCCATGGGAGACGGATCATTATGCTGATATGAAGGTCACGAATATAACCACCATCTACATTTTTGTCTATGCCTCTCTCTAGTATGAATCAAAAAGCTAAAAAAAATAGCGTTGAATTGTGCAACTCATCTTGTCCAGTGTATGATGTAGGTCACAGGTACGCCCTCTATGATATGGTTACGTCCAACAGTCAAGAGTCAGGCCGTTCTGCTAAATCTAAGTCCATCCATTTGTTATTATAATACCGAACATAGACATCCCCACCGTGCTGCGAGAAACAGATAAACACCATTTTACAAAACTAACGGTGACAATCGAGCACACGGTTCACCCTATAACGAGTGATAACTGCGGACCATAAACACCTACACCCATATTCAATAATTATTCAAAATGCGCATGCGTTATCTCTCACCCCTCCCTTGCCAGCAATTGTTATTTTCCAAGTAACTATTAAAAAAAACCAGGAATCCATTCAACTTGGTATGACGTAGGCTGAAGAACTGTCATCACATTTAAATATAACCGTTTGACACAAAAGTCATTTTTGACTAGGATACGAGTAAACTAAATTTGCCGTGCTTGTTCATCAGGATCCGGAGACTCAATACCTGGCAATTGAGTGTCCCATGTTAGTCCTATGCAGTTACAGCACATCTGTATCTTGGTTTTGTATGGATCTGTATCTTGCTATCAGATGAACTATGTATTTAATTGTCATCCTAAATGAGTTAAAAAAAAATTCGCCTTCCTTGTGTGGCTGGCTTTGGTATGAACACTTTAATAGGTTAATATTAATGTTAAATTATTCACATTAGATAATAAGAAATATATAAAACTTTCATGAATTACAAACATTAAAAGAAAATAATTCAATTATATACAAATGAATATAACCAAGATATTAGTTTTTTAAACTTGATTGGTATTTACTAAATTATGAATGACAATCCCTTAGTTATATCTAAACATGAACTTACATAGAAATATCAAACAGATTTTTTTTTTAATAATATTCTAACAAATTTATACATAGCAATTTTGGACATGATGTATAACATTATACAGCGTGTCAAAAATATTCTAACTTATTATTTAGAGCAATAGATTTATATATACACATGCCTTCAAGAAAAGTGCCTGGAGATCTTTAATTTTTATTTAATACAATAGAGGTTGACCAACGAGCACACAGTTAACCTGATAGTATGTTATGAATGTTACCCACGACCTCTACATCCGTCAACAAAGATCCAAGATGCACATATATTGACACACGGTGCACTGAGATGGAATACCTCATTTACTGTAATTGAGTCTCCCGATCCTCACATTCATTATAGATATGGTATACTGTGAGGGTGTGATCCTTCCTCGGTAGAGTCAAACCAACACATTCATGTTTCGGGGTGACTAGACACTAGGTTACATACTAGAAACGGCTATATTTTCTAAAACAATATCTTATTTGTTTTAATTCTATGTTGAGTCATTAGATTTCCTATTAAGCTTGTTGCAGAACTTATACCAAATTCACTTGAACCAAAGTTTGAGAATAATGGTGAATGTAATTAATTAATTAATTTATCTCAGTATTGTTATTCATTTAATACTTGTATCAAAATCAAAAAAAAGCGCGAGCCATGCACGTGTATTGAACGTCGAACGACAGAAGTAACACTTACTTGGCCACCTATACTTGGATTAGTATCGGATACACATTTAAAAAAAGTAAGGTGGAACGGCGGAGAGAATGAGAAAAGCAAAGGGGAAGAAAAACGAGCACATAACAGAGATGAGCATAGCTATCTCTTTTTCTCTCACCAAGTACCTATTTAACGTTCCTTTTTGCGTGAGAAACGTTTACGTTAAACGTGGAAACGTTGCACTCAAATTCGACCTTGAAACTTTACTCGCATCGCCGCGCCCATATAAGTTTCACTTCCAATAATTGCATCAATAAAATTAATGAATGATAATATTTGTGACATGAAAAAAACTTAGGTACATAACGCACATAGATAAGTTTCCGTGTACGCTAAGTTTTCTGCAAATAAATGAACTTGGATCTAGAAACTAACCTGTTGCGGTGATGCAGCATCAGTGCGACCGAATCTTTCACCACCTCCCAAACCAAAGGTGCCCTCCCGTGCAACGTATCCCGCCTCGTAGTATCCACCCTAAGAGATATATCACTTTATATATGGTGTTTAATTTTGTTCTATAAATAGAGGTCGTTTTATAAATAACACCATATAGATAAAATTAAAAAAAATATAAGTGGAATTATTTCAATAGTAGCCGCAAAATTGTTTGATGTTAAATGTTTGTTGTACATTCCATTATCAAACTAAAAGTTATCTAATAAAAATAAAGGCACCTAACACGTTTGTGTTTGGAGATCTAAAGCTACTAGATCTTGTTCAAATAGCCACATATATTTTTTTATTTCATTGAAGATGACACGCACATAGATCACCTGATAGTAAATTATTTTATTCGTCCCCCGACATTCGCTTTTATCCTAGATAAGAGTAATAATGCAGATGCGTTGTCACTCCTGCGATCTGTCGAGATGAATAGCCTAGTCACCAGTAACAAGTTTGTATTGTATATATTATTGATAAATAGAGACCCTACACATTGTAGAATGTTTCTTCTGTTATGTACTAGAGTATTAATAACTCAAGGAAAATAAATTGTCTGCAATACATTGCAATGTTGTAGTGTTACTGTATGTATTTAATTTATTTCATTTAATATTTATATATTAATTATATACATATTCTTGTTTTATATTTATAAGTCTTCATTGTTGACCGACATTTAATTTTTCTCTTCTCAAGAGTTGACTGGTAGAGTAAGTATGCCCAATAGGCAAAAGTTAAGTCCGCCTTTATACTTATTACGCTATTTTTGACTTCAATTAGAGTGGTTCATTTTTCATTTGTTCATTAATTTTACATTTCTTAACTCACAAAATGTGAAACGAGCGAGCGCGGCGTTGCTCATGCGTGTGAGCGAGACAAAGTATAAGAGAGTGACAATGTAGACTCTTATTATATTGTTCAATACTATTCAATTAAATTAATTAAAAAAATACATTCCCATTTAAATATTTTCTTTGCTGTTACTTATGTTTTATAGCCTTGATAAATTAGATTTGACATTATTTTTTTTTCTATTATATTAGGGGTGACAAACGAGCACACAGTTCACCTGATAAGTGATGACTGTAGCATCACTGTAACATCTTAATTGATCTTCAAGAAAGATTAAAGATGCATTGTCACTCCTGACAACTGAGATGGAATGCCTCGTTACCTGTAATTGGGTCTTCAAATCCCTGTGGTAAGTCCACAGGTGAACTGCTATTTAGACAATAAAATGACTATATAGACGGTTATGCAGTTTACCTTTGAAGGCAAAGATGGAATTCCTCGTTGTAGAGCCACCACATGAATTGATCGGTTTAACCGGAGAAGGACCAATAACTAACAACGCTATTAATATTAGATCATTAAGCTGCTGTGTTTCATATGACGAGTCCAGGGATTATTGGATTCAATTGAAGGTCCTGGGCATGCAAGATGTACATGTAATTGGCCAGTCATTACTAACTACCACACTATGATTGCATCATAAAGCTGCTATGCATCAAATGATGAGTATAGGGATTAGGGACACATCAACAAGTAACTAAGCATTTGGCAAGATGTACATGTAATTGACCAGTCATTACTAACTACCACACTATGATTGCATCATAAAGCTGCTATGCATCAAATGATGAGTATAGGGATTAGGGACACATCAACAAGTAACTAAGCATTTGGCACGCATGCACATCTCTATTATTTGTTGAAGATGTAGATGTAATTGGCCAGTCGTTACTAACTACCACACTATGATTGCATCATAAAGCTGCTATGCATCAAATGATGAGTATAGGGATTAGGGGACACTATAACAGGATACAAATCTTTAATATTTGTTAAAGATGTAGATGTAATTGGCCAGTCGTTACTAACTACCACACTATGATTGCATCATAAAGCTGCTATGCATCAAATGATGAGTATAGGGATTAGGGGACACTATAACAGGATACAAATCTTTAATATTTGTTAAAGATGTAGATGTAATTGGCCAGTCGTTACTAACTACCACACTATGATTGCATCATATAGCTGCTATGCATCAAATGATGAGTATAGGGATTAGGGACACATCAACAAGTAACTAAGCATTTGGCACGCATGCACATCTCTATTATTTGTTGAAGATGTACATGTAATTGACCAGTCATTACTAACTACCACAATATAAATGCATCATAAAGCTGCTATGCATCAAATGATGAGTATAGGGATTAGGGGACACTATAACAGGATACAAATCTTTAATATTTGTTAAAGATGTAGATGTAATTAATGATCGTTACTAACTACCACACTATGATTGCATCATAAAGCTGCTATGCATCAAATGATGAGCATAGGGATTAGGACACATCAACAAGTAACTAAGCATTTGGCGCATGCACATCTCTATTATTTGTTGAAGATGTACATGTAATTGACCAGTCATTACTAACTACCACACTATGATTGCATCATAGCTGCTATGCATCAAAATGATAGTATAGGGATTAGGGACACATCAACAAGTAACTAAGCATTTGGCACGCATGCACATCTCTATTATTTGTTGAAGATGTACATGTAATTGACCAGTCATTACTAACTACCACAATATAAATGCATCATAAAGCTGCTATGCATCAAATGATGAGTATAGGGATTAGGGGACACTATAACAGGATACAAATCTTTAATATTTGTTAAAGATGTAGATGTAATTGGCCAGTCGTTACTAACTACCACACTATGATTGCATCATAAAGCTGCTATGCATCAAATGATGAGTATAGGGATTAGGGGACACTATAACAGGATACAAATCTTTAATATTTGTTAAAGATGTAGATGTAATTAATGATCGTTACTAACTACCACACTATGATTGCATCATAAAGCTGCTATGCATCAAATGATGAGTATATAGGGATTAGGGGACACTATAACAGGATACAAATCTTTGTATTTGTTAAAGATGTAGATGTAATTAGCCAGTCGTTACTAACTACCACACTATGATTGCATCCTTATAGCTGCTATGCATCAAAATGATAGTATAGGGATTAGGGGACACTATAACAGGATACAAATCTTTAATATTTGTTAAAGATGTAGATGTAATTATTGATCGTTACTAACTACCACACTATGATTGCATCCTTATAGCTGCTATGCATCCAAATGATGAGTATAGGATTAGGACACTATAACAGGATACAAATCTTTAATATTTGTTAAAGATGTAGATGTTATTGGCCAGTCGTTACTAACTACCACACTATGATTGCATCATATAGCTGCTATGCATCAAATGATGAGTATAGGGATTAGGGGACACTTTAACAGGATACAAATCTTTAATATTTGTTAAAGATGTACATGTAATTGACCAGTCATTACTAACTACCACAATATAAATGCATCATAAAGCTGCTATGCATCAAATGATGAGTATAGGGATTAGGGGACACTATAACAGGATACAAATCTTTAATATTTGTTAAAGATGTAGATGTAATTGGCCAGTCGTTACTAACTACCACACTATGATTGCATCATATAGCTGCTATGCATCAAATGATGAGTATAGGGATTAGGGGACACTATAACAGGATACAAATCTTTAATATTTGTTAAAGATGTAGATGTAATTGGCCAGTCGTTACTAACTACCACACTATGATTGCATCATAAAGCTGCTATGCATCAAATGATGAGTATAGGATTAGGACACTATAACAGGATACAAATCTTTAATATTTGTTAAAGATGTAGATGTAATTGGCCAGTCGTTACTAACTACCACACTATGATTGCATCATATAGCTGCTATGCATCAAATGATGAGTATAGGGATTAGGGGACACTATAACAGGATACAAATCTTTAATACTTGTTAAAGATGTAGATGTAATTGGCCAGTCGTTACTAACTACCACACTATGATTGCATCATAAAGCTGCTATACATCAAATGATGAGTATAGGGATTAGGGACACAATTACAGGTAACTAGGCATCTGACAACGCATAAGCATCTTAATTTCTTGTTGAAGATGTTGATATAATTGGCCACAGTCATTACTAACCATCCAAGGCGAACTGTGTAGCTCATTTGCCACTCACGATAATATAGTAAAAAAAATTACCATATGGTGGGGTAGGGCGCCCCTCATGAGTTGCTCGTCGTACGTGTAGGCACCTGGCGCGGTCGCCGCCCCGTACAGGGCGCCGCCCGCGTAGCCCGCATTGGCGGCGCTCATGGCCGCCGCGTTCGTCGACGTCGCGTTTGCAACGCTCACTGCAATTGGAATTTTGTGTCACTAGCACAGTTTAAGAAGTATGAGTCTCATGTTGCGGCTGGTTGCTAGATTTTTTTTTAAGTATAGGTTGCAAACGAACAAGAAGCTGGTAAGTATTACCAGTATTAGTGGTAAGTAGTACTGGTATATACATTCGAAATATCAAAGAAGTCTCAGATGCGCTGCCTGCAATTAAGAAAGGTGTACGCTCTTTTCTTGTAGGTACCTAAGTCGTATCGCGTCGAAAGTATATCTGGATACAGCTGATTCCACGGAGCTCCATCATCTGAACGGGTCAACTAGCCATGGGAAGCCCACGAAGGACACCATAGTAATGCTGGTCGAATTTATATGGTAAGCCAACCCTGTCCACAGGGGTGGAATAGCATGTACACGTTCTCCCTTCGTTGAGAATCGATGATAATGCCGGTAGGTAAGATTCATAATCCTAAGATTTGATTCATGATGGCGTCCGTGAGGGAACCCAGCAGTGGACTGGTGATGGACTTAAATGATGATGATGAATGCCATCCTAAGGAAATATAAAAATCTATTCTATACATCTAATTAATCACTAAACTAAAAAAGTTCTAGAATACGAAAGGAAGTCTTAACCTACACATCCTGTTATGAATGACATCATATATTTGGTAGAGCCATTCTGCAACTCGAAACTGGCTTTAGGATTAATAATAATGATAATAATTTATTTATTTCAAGTAACATACGACTCATTTTTTAGTAAAATTTGTTTTTTTTTAAACTATTGTTAGTAGAAAGTACATATAAATTTATACTAACTTAAGTTATACTACTGGCTTGACTGCGTGTGACATATATAATAGGTTAGGCTGGCTGGACCTTCACACAAATTATAGAATACCAACCTAAAATAGCACCTTAGTATTGCTATATTGGAGATGACAAATTAAAGAAAACAGAGAAATTATTATTATAGATATGGGTTCGGAATGATCATAGACCTTACGAGTTGATAGCATCTCCATCATGATTCCTATCCAGGGATGAGTTCAGGTTGCTGTGACCACTTATAATTTAACACAACATAACTTCTGCCAGAAAAACTAAGCGAAAACTATATTAAACTCACAACACAATCCAAATAGAACAACTCAAACCTGGATGATATTCGTATTATCAATATCGACCACCGGTTGCAGGATATATTATAGTGAAGCAATACCTTCATGCAAACAAGAGGATTGTATTTCTTTTTAGGTTACAAATGGGAGACAATCTAGCATACAGTTCATCTGATTGTGATGAATGCGATATTGCATAAACACATCCTTTTGACATCTGTAGACTGAGAATACGAGTCTCCGGTTCTCTACTCTCACTCAACGAAACAGCTACTATATTGCATCAGGGATGTTCGCAGAAGCACGCGTCGACTGTTCTTACGTGAAAATGCGAAAGAGATGTGCATCCCTGGTGCTCAGGGTGCGGGCTAGCTCCAACACTCTACTAACTATGATAGCTAGTAGACTGTACTGTTCATATGTTAACCATTGCGCTAGGGTGCATATGACAGTAGATTAGTTTTAATCATATGTAATTATTACTAACCCTAGATATTAAGAGTGTGATTACACTAACAATGTATGAGTCTTATGATGCTTGAAATAAATGTTTATTATCATTATATATTAAACTGGTTTCTGGTAACGGCTCGGTCCTTCCTCGATGGAACCGTCCCGTTCGCGTAGTAGTATCATACTATAACTAACAACAGGCTGCGACGCGGCTCTACCTCTACGACTAGTGGTTTGATGTTGCCATCAATAATCGTTCGTTTCTCAATGAATTTTGATTGCCATTTTTTTGTGTGTGAGTATTGCAGTTGGTCCAGAGACCTCTACAGCTTTATCTAATTAGCCCGCCATTAGAGCAGGAGGCACGCCGAGTAGGGAGACAACGACGATGCTGCTGCACCACCGCTGCAGTCCGACCCCTGTGGACGAAGAACGTCGACGGCAACAGAGGGGGGCGATGATACGATCCGAGGGCCCCTCATAAGGAGGTACGAAACCTCGACTCGGATCGCTATCTAAAGGGAGGATTTGATTGTGAATCGAAATTATTCATTAAGTTTAAGTTCAGTTATGTCACACGGTAAGGTTAAGTGCATTACGAACCCGTCGTGGTGGCCGATTTGGACGTAGAGGTCTGCGTGGTCGACGTATTCGTCAAACTGTTACTCGACGCCACTGAACTGTCGTACTGAAAAAGTAAAAACAACATATCATTAATATCATGTCCGTCTAAAGAACATCTCCCAATGGCGCGCACAACACGACATCGGTGCTTCCGAACCGATGCGACTTAGGGACCTTCAAGAGAAGAGCCTACACCTTCCTTAAAAGCCGGCAGCGCATCTGCGACTCCTCTGGTGTTGCGGTGATGACTTACCATCGGATGAGCTGCTAGCTCTTTAAAAAAGTATATCCGATATATGTAAATTACAATTTTGGGCATCACCTTCCACTCTAGAGAGGTATGGTATAGTCTTCAAAAATATTTATTATTGTTTAATTGTTAGACATGCATGTTCCCTCACAATGTTTTGTCCTTCACTGTAGTAAATGAGTACACAAAATTGCAATAAACAAATTTTCAACTCATTGCTGTGCCGGCACTAGGGATCGAACTCGGTTTGCTCGCGTACCGTTCAATTGAAAGCGGACGATTAGACACTGAGCTTCCGTGGCTCTTCTTACTGAATAATTAATACGAATACCAACCGCCTCAAATGGCAATTTTTTCTTTTCTATTCTGTAATTGTAAGTATATTTATTTTTTTATAATTTAAATAGTCTACAATCTCATCTAGTGTTAATATTACTGTTTACTTATACAACTCATTGCTGTGCCGGCACTAGGGATCGAACTCGGTTTGCTCGCGTACCGTTCAATTGAAAGCGGACGATTAGACACTGAGCTTCCGTGGCTCTTCTTATTGAATAAATAATACGAATACCAACCGCCTCAAATGGCAATTTTTTCTTTTTCTATTCTGTAATTGTAAGTATATTTATTTTTTTATAATTTAAATAGTCTACAATCTCATCTAGTGTTAATATTACTGTTTAATTATACAATTCATTGCTGTGCCGGCACTAGAGATCGAACTCGGTTTGCTAGCGTACCGTTCAATTGAAAGCGGACGATTAGACACTGAGCTTCCGTGGCTCTTCTTATTGAATAAATAATACGAATACCAACCGCCTCAAATGGCAATTTTTTCTTTTTCTATTCTGTAATTGTAAGTACATTTAATTTTTATAATTTAAATAGTCTACAATCTCATCTAGTGTTAATATTACTGTTTACTTATACAATTCTGTAAATAAACACAAACACACACACACACATATATACATACTTGCTCCAATAACTTTAATTTATATAACAAAATTAAAGAGACTCGTAATGTTGGAGGGTTATTTTAGTGTTGAACGGAATTCTTCTGTTGCTTTGGGACCTGGAGGTCTGTAGTTCAGGTAACTCCAGGGCTCCAATCTCCTACATAATAATACTACCACTTGGCCTTATTTTAATAAATGAAATTATTAAAATTATATTACTCTTGTGAGATATTAATTTCTAACTTAGCCTGGATGGTCAATAAAATATAATATATATATATATATATTGCAATGAAATAAACATATATATGGACCAACCAGATGAGAATCCTTTCACAGGGTAGTCCAAAACGGTCGACAGTCAGTGGGAGAGGGAGAGAGATCGACGGACGTTACGAACTGTATTGTTGATACTTATATTCTTATAATAATAATTAAATACCTGTGGTGCTTCTTTGGGCTGAGGTTTGGGCTGCGGTGAGGGCTGGTACGCGGTGTACGGCGCCGCCGTATACAGAGCACTGCCGCCGTACGCACCCGCCGATGATGACGTCTGTAAAGGAATGTTATTGCGTTATCATCTAGGGCAGAGGTTCCAAGACTTGGTTTTCCCACAGACCACTTTCAAAATTTAGCTGATTCCGGTGGAGACCCTGCAGCTACATTTATACCATATTCCCAAAACTCAACAAAAATTTGAAGATTAGATCTTACTATGGAAAGTCACGTTGCGGCCGTGTTCCAACCACGAATTAATAGTTTTCGAGAATTGTTTAGTTAATTAATTAATTGATTGATTGATTGATGCAAGTTTTTACAAGTAACAGTCGCTGAGCTTCTTAAAATATTATCTGCCTACATTGATAGGTGAAGTCGAGCCAACATTTTAGTTCTTCACTATCGAAAGCATATAGATGTTCGTGGACCCCCAATTACGAATTGTGAACCCCCATTTTTTTGTCACGTCAACGTAGACCCCCGTCGAGTATCAAGTGGACCCCTTGACCACTTTGGGAACTAAGGATCTAGGGCTACATCACCACCTAATAGATGGAATAGTAGTCAATCACCAACATTCAACAACCAGTCGCGGTTAATTTTCCTGTTATGAACTTGTTTTATGATTTTCTTTTCTTCTATGATATTTTTGTGAACCAAATGACCATTACCATAGCTAGCGGCCACTGTTAGCCCAAGAGATTTTACAGCTTCACAGCGTTGAGATCAAATGACCACAAGATATTATATAATCAGATAGTAAACGAAGAGTAATCCAATCCTTCTTCCTAACCTTGCAACTGCTACAATAAAGTAAGAAAGATAATTCAATTTTTTAAAGCACTATAGTGTGATTTCTTATATAAGGTTCATTTTTGTTTTATTTTAAGTCTATATTCCACATGTAGTTGGTATTACATTTTAGATTGTTTGAAAGGGAATCTATGTTTCGTTTTTATATATATTCTATGTTACTATATTTATGTGGATTTCCATGTCTTTCAAATGCATTGACCGAGTTTCGTTTAATACTAATACATTAATGAAATCTTGGTTAGATTATTTTTTTTTAGTCGAAACCAGGTGATTTCTTCCATAGGGGTATATTAAAGAACTGTAGGAGAAATGTGTAAACAACAAGGTATAACATATTATCGATTAAAAAATTGATATTGAGAAATAAACTCACTATTTACTAAAGCCAATACAAATAGTTACAAATTAATTAAAAATTTTGTTAAAATCCAATGTTTTCCAAAAAATAAACCTTATATATACAAACACACACACATGATAAACCATATTCATCTTATTTTTATATTTTTTTTCCTTTGTTTAGTTTTATTATTACATGTACAGTTTTATTTATTTTTTTCAAAATTTTAACCAATTTATTGTTTTAATAGTTAACACTGCCTATTTAATCTAAGAATTATTGGGAAGTTACTGACTCCTGATGCACAGGTTATCCTATTTTGGGAGTCAGGGTTCCATGTAACATTGTAAACTTGATTTGAAGATCAAATAAAAAATCATTTTTAAATACTTATATCAAATAAATAATATATTGGACTGTTAAGATACCTGATAAGAGTTCATGATGGGTTGGTACTGAGTAAGCGTCACACTTGAGGGATAAGCCGTGGCAGTCATTGCAGATGCTCCCGTCAATGATGCCGCATTAGTTGAATTCACCTGTAACATTATATGGAACCTCATATAACTGGGTCTCATAATCTCTTGCCTTGTGGTAAATTCATGTATGAATACTAGTACCCTGCGTGTAAAATAAAATGCGAAATTTTATATGCTGTTGTTTTTTAAATATATAATACCAACACAGTTCACATACAAACCGTCAGAAGCAACTGACGGATTGAAACTGATTAACTGAGCTGAGGTTTGGCCCTCCCGGGCACAGTAGTCTGTCGCTCTCGCGCAACGGTACAGGCCGAGGCTCCCTCTCTGGATCCCTTGTGCTGGTTACCCGTTAATAAAGGTCTCGGCTGAGTTACCTAAACCATTCAACCAGGTTATGCTGTAAAAGCCCACGGACTAACAGTTGTCATGCATCAGCCAAAAAATAAAAAAAAATAGTATACAAATAGTCTGTTTGTCTTATTTATCGTTTGGTTCGCTGGATACCTTTTCAATAAAATCCCCTCTCCCAGGAGAGTGAGAGTGTATATGACAAAGGAATAGATATATATAAGAGATGCTTTGTCGTCGGAGGTTTCGAGTAATTAGGGTAAAGGAAACCTGATTATCGGGACCGAGACAGATCAGAAACTGATCGATCAGCTTATAAACATTTACAAACATTTTTGCAGTGGTATAGCTACACTGCAGTTTGTTTCTAGCTGCTGAATGAATGGGTCGGCTCGACCGGGGTAGGACCACGCCCTCACACAATACCGGCGTAAATTAGCAGCATAACGCTTTCAGTTTCGTCTGATGACTGTGGGGATCCGGAGACCTATATTTACTGGTGACGAGGCATTCCATCACAGTCCTCGAGGGCGAGAACGCGTCTGCGTTATGATTCCTTGACAAAGGATGAAGGTGGATGAGGAATCACTTAGCATCAGGTGAAATGTGTGCTCGTTTGATACTCTCAATTTTATTAAAAACAAAAAGAACAACATATAAAAGAAATCCAAAAAGCTTACTCTTGTTACCCCGCTCACCAGTTGTATTGTGTGGGCACCATTAAATTGTGTCATAAATTTAAAAAATAAATAAATAAACATAATGTTGGTTCGACGAGGCCTAAATGGAAAGTGGCAGTGGCGCATTCATCGTGTTAAGGAAATATAAATAATATAATGGAACTGATAAGATAGAAGAGAGAATGATTAGCAATGTCGAGCTCACTAGTATAGAAAGGCCCTTTTATACTAAAAAATGATAAGATAGAAGAGAGGGAATGATTAGCAATGTCGATCTCACTAGTATAGAAAGGCCCCTTTATACTAAAAAATGATAAGATAGAAGAGAGAGAATGATTAGCAATGTCGAGCTCACTAGTATAGAAAGGCCCCTTTATACTAAAAAATGATAAGATAGAAGAGAGAGAATGATTAGCAATGTCGATCTCACTAGTATAGAAAGGACCCTTTATACTAAAAAATGATAAGATAGAAGAGAGAGAATGATTAGCAATGTCGATCTCACTAGTATAGAAAGGACCCTTTATACTAAAAAATGATAAGATAGAAGAGAGAGAATGATTAGCAATGTCGATCTCACTAGTATAGAAAGGACCCTTTATACTAAAAAATGATAAGATAGAAGAGAGAATGATTAGCAATGTCGATCTCATTAGTATAGAAAGGCCCCTTTATACTAAAAAATGATAAGATAGAAGAGAGAGAATGATTAGCAATGTCGATCTCACCAGTATAGAAATGCACCTTTATACTAAAAAATGATAAGATAGAAGAGAGAGAATGATTAGCAATGTCGATCTCACTAGTATAGAAAGGCCCCTTTATACTAAAAAATGATAAGATAGAAGAGAGAGAATGATTAGCAATGTCGATCTCACCAGTATAGAAAGGCCCCTTTATACTAAAAAATGATAAGATAGAAGAGAGAGAATGAATAGCAATGTCGATCTCACTAGTATAGAAAGGAATCCCCCACACAACCGGGTCATTTGTGCAGTGATTTGTAAATTTAATCATCGATAGCCTAGTTCAGAGTACGGTCTACGAAACTTAGGGTCGAAAGTTCGAATCCGCCATTCGAATGTGGCCATGAACCATCCACCTAGCACAAGCATTATCAGCTAAATTGGAGTGGTTAACCGGAATATTAGTGATTTTTCCTAATCTTTGTGACAAATTTCATACAAATCCGATCGGCCGTTGTTGCGTGATTGAGTAACAAAACTACATACAAACTTTCACATTTATTATATTAGTAGCATTGTGTCATACTGTAACATAATCTTTATTTCCCAAAGTGGTCCAGGTGAGAGCTCCTGGGGTCCACGGGAGACTCGACGGGGGTCTACGTTGACGTGACAAAAAAGTGTTTGGAACTCGGTCGCAACGCAAGTTTCCATAGTAAGATGTAAACTTCACATTTTTTGTCGAGTTTTTGTGCATATGATAGAAACGTAGCTGCGGGGGGGGGGTTCCACCGGAACCAGCTAAATTTTGAAAGTGGTCTATGAGAAAAAATCTGGGAACCTCGGTGAACTAAATGCATAATCGACATGAACTTTGCATGGACAAAGCAGTAGTAATGTCAATAGGATTGCTAGTACTATTTATTAAAATATATATATATATACCTGTGGCGCGTATACATTAGCTCCATATACGGGCGGATGGTGAGACACCGCGTGGTGGGGATACACGTTCTGTTGTCCCACCGTCTGCAAATAGAAATATGCAGTGAGCATAGCGATAGCGGCGGCGTGATCGTTCCTGATCTGTTTAACTTTCATGTACACAGAGCATTTATATAGGAGAGGTATGTACAAAGGCGCAGCTTGTTTTACAAATAAAACCTCTTCCAACAGGCCTGCTGCTGGGTATATATATTATAGGAAAGAAATATAGTGTACTTCACAAAATAAAATAAATATATTTTTAATTTTTTTTTTTATTTCCTTTTTTAGACATGATTTTTCAGAGACATTCGCCGACTGTCCCTAAACCATTAAGCTATTGACGCTACTTTATTGATTTTTTTCTTACGTAAGCATTTGCTCAGACACTAATTTTTTAACAATACTATAAGAGTAACAAACGAGCACACAGTTCACCTGATGGTAAGTGATTCCTGCGGCCCATGACATCTACATTCCAACCTTGACAAGGAATCATAATGCAGATGCGTTGTCACCCTTGACGACTGAGATGGAATGCCTCGTCACCAGTAGTAAAGGTCTCCGGATCCCTGCACTCACCAGACGATACACAGCAACATTATGCTGATATTTCACGCTGTTATTCTGTGAGGACGTAATTCCACCCCGGTCGAGCCGACCCATTCATTATGCAGCTAGAAACAAACTGCAGTGTAGCTCTACCACTGTGTGTATCACTCCTCGTCCCCTTCACAATTCCAATGGAATGCATGTGCGATAAGATGTAAGAAAACTTCAGATGCAGTGTCTAGGACACGGGACATACAACACACCTGAACACCTGAAGGCTAACAAGTTGCGATGCACAAATATTGTTCCTCGGCTGGGAATCGAACCCGGGACCCGCGATGCAGCAGTTGTATGGCCTTGTTGTATTGTTAAGAAACGTACTACAGTAACAGTAATATCCTAGTTAAACGACGTTATTTCATATACTTTGACCATTGTCAGGGAATCAATAGTAAAGAAAGTATTTATTAAAAAAAAACTATAATATACAATGTAAACTCTTTATAACGATAAACTCTCTATAACGTAGAAAAACACATATATATATATATATATATATATACTTATATATATATATGTATATATATATATATATGTTTAGATGTATATGTATATATATATATATATCTCTTCACTCCATATAACGGTAACTCTCTATAACGATAAAAAATACTCGGTCCCTTGAGTTTCGTTATAAAGAGTTTATACTGTATATTATTATATACAAAAAAAAATTTGACGGTGACAAAGGAGCACACTGTTTACCAGATAGTGATTCCCGCGACCAATGACAACCGCATTTAACCTCGACAAGGAATTACAACGTAGATGCGTTGTCGCTTTCGTCAATTGTAATAAAAACCTTATCCGTAACTATAGAGACAGACTAAACTGCATTGTGGCCTCTACAACTTTTAAAATACTAAATGTTTGTAAAAAAAAAAAAAGTTACCTTTGGCCTATGGTGCGCGTAATGGGGCGGGGCGTGCATGGTGGGCGCGGGTGCCGCACTCACCGCCGCGTTCGTGTCTCCCGACACCGTCGACGCCGGCCCCGACGCCGCGCCCGAAACAGATAGCTGCTTCATAGATGACGACAGCTGCTTTTCTAGTGCTGTAGGAATTATATTATTATTATTTATCAAACTTATCGGACGAAACTATTATTTTTGTGAATTATTGTAACTAAAACGTACTCACTACGCGAATGGGTCTGTTGGATTGAGTAGAGAACACGTCTTCATAGAATACAACCGTTAAATAGACGAGAAATAGAGTCTAAGGTATACTGTGTTCCATCTGGTCAGTTACGAAAATCGCAGGAGACGTAGATGGTTGGACGTACTTACCATCAGATAAATTGTGTGTTCGGTTAGGTTTGTATATAATTTCATAAAAAAGAAAACACCCATAAAAATTGTAATGAAAAATTATTGTTCAAAAATTAAAAAAAAAAAAACAGTTGTAGAGCTACACTGCAGTTTGTTTCCAACTGCAGAATGGACGGGTCAATTCGAACCGGGGTAAGAAGACCACGCCCGCACAGAATACCGGCGTAAAATACGAGCATAACGCTGCCGTTTCGTCTGACGAGTGTAGGGATCCGGTGACCTTTATTACTGGTCATGAGGCATTCCATCTCAGCCAAGGGTGACAACGAATCTGCATTATGATTCCTTGTCAAGGATGAATATAGATGTTGTGAGGCCGCAGGAATGACTTGACCATGAGGTGAACTGTGTGCTCGTTTGTTACGAACTGTAATAAGGAATTCCATCTCGGTCTTTAGGTGACGTAGTTACCATCACATAAAGTGTGTCCTAGTTTATGTTTGTATATAATTTCATAAATAAAAAAAATTGTAATGTAAAATTATCGTTTTAAATTAAAAAAAAATAAGTAAGATGTGCGGCTCAAAGCCCGTCACTTGGCCACGGTGTCAAAGTGAAACGGTGAATTGGGCCGACGTAATTTCGCACTAACTTTACACCGAAAACGACACAGGGCGTCTCGCTCTAGCGTTGTGCTAATATGATATTATTGAACATTATGAACTGAGGCTTCGGATCATAAATCATATTTATCTGTCTGTCTCGCTCGCACCTACAGGTCTTATGGAGAGGTGTAGTGATGTGCGTAAGAATTATAGAGGTGCGCACATCGATAACGGGATAGGTACGATCGATATACTAAATTATATTAGTAAGTATAGGAATAATTTTTCACTATCTGAAAATAAAAGTTTTTAGTTTATAAGATAAAATGTTTGTTTCGACGTAATCATAGGTAGAACTGTATAGATCGTAATGTGGCCGTAAAGTGGCTGATAAGGGCCGTTTTTATCTTTTTATAGAAAAACAACAACCCTAACTCGTAACGAGCAATCAGGAGTCAGAGTGCTAATGAAGGTCACGATGACGCAACGACCCCGCGTGCGCAGGTAGCTAAGTATCGATAGCGGATTGCATCTCGTGCACATTCCTACTGTCAGTGACATTTATTGCCCGACTACTCAGTTTAAAATGCGTCGACTATAGTAAATTATTTGGAAATCATAACTTTGTAACTTTAATGTCCTTTCTGAGAAGATTTCCGTAGAAATACGCAGTAAATACTATTTTATAAATTTATATAAAATATTTTGTCTTATAAAATGTACATGAATTGATAAATTAAAAAAAAGAATATAAAATAATACACAATGCACATGGTTTAGTGAAAAAAAATATGACGGTAATATTTTTTTCATTTATGAACTAAACCATAGTTACAGTAATGATATTCAATAGAGTTATTAGAAAAAATAATTAAATCGATTTATTGAGACTATTTTTTATTAGTTAGTTAGTTTCGATTTTGTGTAATGCTGTTGGCCTTCCGGCCAATACAGTTTCGCCGGTGAAGAATCGCGAGCAGAGGGCCCGCGAGTAGGGAGTGTAGTGGCGTTGCTAGCACGGTATCGGCCGGCTGCAATTTCGCTACACTTTTTACCCCTGTGGACGAGGAACGTCAACGTCGACAGGGGGGGGGGGCGAATATGATCCAAGGGCCCCTCTTAAGGAGGTGCGAGACCACGGCTCGGATCATTTTCGGAATAAAGTTTTTTTATAAAAATAGATAAAATCTATTATATACACATTGCGCCTAAAGACTAAATAACAGCATCGTTAATATTATTTAATTAAAAAAAAATTCATGCCACACTCGGTTGGATATGGAGATTTGATATTAATTTTCTTGTCATAGCTTATGAATTATTTTTTAATCCCATATTCTTGTAAATAAATGTTATGTGAAATATACTCACAAGTGGCATTCGTGACAACGGGCTCCGCTGGAACAGGCTGGCTGACGGGTGTTGTTTCTACCGCAGACAAGCTCTCATTCAACTGTGGATACATAATTATTAACTTAATTTTATTGAAAAAAATATATATATCCGCTCAGTATCTCACGGCACGCGAGCAAAGCGTGTTCGATCCCAGTCAGTGGGCACCAGAGAAATCGTTAATTGCAATTTTAAATGTTCACCTACCACGTGCTCGGTGGTGAAGGAAAACACTGTACAGACGCATGTCTTAGAAATAATAATAAAAAAAAAATACTTCAAAGACGTGAATTCCGGCCGGAATTCTCTAGAAAGCAGGCCTATTCGCAGCAGGCAGATTTATATATATATATATGGTGATGCTTTACCTTTTTTTTTTTTACAAAGATCCGTGTCTGTACGCTCGCATTTAATTCACGGTACGCGTGCATGACATTAAATTAAGATACATTTAATCATTTTTTTGAATTTGTTCATTAACAAGTAGTAAGGAATTTTTTTTTTAAACCTTTACTTTAGCCCATAAAAAGGATTTTTTGACTTTATTGATACTAAAGAGCGGGGGCATTACAACTGTATTTCTAGACGAATAAAACTAATTATACGGATTTTATTTCAACTGTTTTTAATTTGCGATGTTTATTTATTTATTAATTTATAAACTTTTGTACAACTAACATATGCATGGCACACAAAGGCGGACATTATCTACCAGTCAACCTTGGGAGGGTTCAGAGAAATCATGGTAGGGACAGATGAATAATAATAAAGAAAAAAGAAACATGCAGTACATCTAAATACTTATACAATTATATATACATATTATTATATATTATCTTTGGAATTTATAATACTAAATAAAATAATAGATATTTATATACATTTACATAAACTATTAAACAAAAATATTTATATATATATGATGTTATTTGTAATAATAAAAATACAAATAATGCTGTCGGAGAAGACATTTGAAAGAAGCTTTAGTGGGTGCATTCTGGACATCATTCGGAAGGGCGTTCTAAAGGAGCCTATAGCCTGTACTGTGAAAGAATAAAGAAAGAACCCAGTGCAATGGAATGCTATATAACACTAATTCTCATTCAATTTAAGGATCAAGGTACACGGTCAAGGGAAGAATGTAGAAATTGTAAGTCATCTTTAAGATAAGATGGATCATGTAATATAGAACAGAGAACAGGAAAAATTCTAGAGCCACGCCTCTGTCGAATAGAGAGCCACTTGAGATGTTTATAGTGCTTTACAGTACACACGGTCGCTGGGGGTACTGGAATACCAGATTATAGTGGCTACGTTGCAGTTTCTTTCTAGCCGCGCAATGAATGGGTCGTTTCGTTAGAGTACCAGCGTGAAATAGCAGCACAATGTTCCGGATCAATCCGGAGACCTTTATTAATGGTGACCAGGCACTCCATCTCAGTCCTCAAGGGTGGCCAACGCATATGTGGTTGGCCAGATATAATGGGCCGTAGGAATCACTTGCCATCAGGTGAACTGTGTGTGAGTTTGTTACTATTAGTATAATATATATATATATCATCCGAATCAAACTCAGGACTCAGCAGCTAGGTACTGTAAGCAGCACCACATAGTTATATATTTTACCATTGTGTTGGCAGTGGGGTAATTATTGCTGGGCACGTCAACTGTTGTCTCGTGGTTCGTCGGCGCGGACGGTACCTCCGCTACACATGTCACCTGAAAGGATAATTAATAATCATTATTTAATGAACGATCTAATCGATAATTCGCTCCAGCGCAGAGATTCCCAGACATTTTTTCTCATAGACCATTTTCAAAATTTTGCCGGTTCCGGTGGTACCCGACGCAGCTACATTTCTACCATATTCCCAAAAACTCGACAAAAATAGTGAAGATTAGATCTTATTATGGAATGGCCGAGTTCCAACCACAAATCAATAGTTTAATAAATTCTATGACTTGTGTGCCACGATTTGACGCCACATACCATGATTTTCAACCCGCACTGTAGCAGCGAGATGGGAGGCGAAATGAGGTTTTACTTTTCCTATCTTAATGAGTTTCCTTTACAGAATACAAAATTAGTATTTTAATATGTATTTAGGCAACATTATATTCATTTAATTAATAATGTAAAATAAAAAAGCAACAATAGGGTTATTGTGAATTTTTAAAATTGTTAAGCTAGACATTAAATAGGGATACACTATTTTCCTTAAAAAACTTAGCTCGAAACGTCATCGTTCCTCTACCAAGGAATCACGAGCCCCGGGGAGGTTGTGTTTGTTATTATATGGAGGGGGGTCACTAAATTGTCTGTCTTCTAACTGTTCAATAAATTGAAAGTTTAAACGCATAAGTAAACTATTACTATTAAAATGTTATTATAATTTTATATTCAAGGCGTCGCAAGGTTTTATACTTCTCTCGTTTTTTTTATTATTTTGACAGTTACAAACGAGCACACCGGTTCACCTGATGGTAAGTGATTCTTGCGGCCCATGACATCTCCATTCATAGGAATCATAATGCAGGTGCGTTGTCACATTGAGGACTGAGATGGAATACCTCGTCATCAGTAATAGAGGTCTCCGGATCCTTACACTCACCACACGAAACACACCAGAATGCTGCTATTTTATTTGGTTCTGCCATAGTGAGTATAGCTACTAAAACTCAATATCCTCATTATATACTAGATGTTTATTGTTGAAACAAACCTGCTTAGGGGGCTGGGAATGCGCTGAAGAGGCATGCTGTGTCTGATGCTGCGTTTGAACTTGATGCTGGGGCGGCACAGGATGCTGCGTTTGCTGCACCTGATGCGTCGGCACTTGATGTTGGACTTGGTGCTGGTTTTGATGCTGCGGTTGGTGCTGCGGTTGGTGCTGAGGTTGATGCTGCGGTTGGTGCTGCGGTTGGTGCTGCGGTTGGTGCTGCGGTTGGTGCTGCGGTTGGTGCTGCGGTTGGTGCGGCGCTTGGTGCTGCGGTTGGTGCTGCGGTTGGTGTTGCGGTTGGTGCTGCGGTTGGTGTTGCGGTGGGTGCTGCGGTGGGTGCTGGGGTGGGTGCTGCGGTGGGTGCTGCGGCGGGTGTTGCGGCGTGTGCTGCGGCGGGTGCTGGGGTTGGCTTGGTGTGGTTTCGTGTAGAGCATCAGGCTCTAGTGCTCCGAATTGCACGTCGAGGAACATCGCACCGCTCGCCTCTCCTCCGCCCGGCATTTCTACCGCCGATGATGGAATCTATAAGAAGAGAAAGAATTGAATTTTCATAATTAAAATCATCATATCATATCTATGTTCATCTTCGGAAATATAATGTTCGGAAAAAACAACAAATGAGCAATTAAAAATGGTTCCATTGCCAGGTTATGAGTAGCCTTAACGTTTTCTTATAAATGTTAATTGCTATTGCGTTATGTATGTGATATTGAAAGAAAAGCATTCAATGATACTAAATGAAATCTGGTAAGTCACCTTTTATACCAATATTAACCTCTTCTGTATATGGTAAACAATCCAAAGACAAACAGCTATATTTATACAGAGCAGGCCATGGCTTGTCCTAGCTTATGTATAAGTCTTTGATAAAATAATAATGGCAGTGATGCAAACATTACACATATCTATATAAATACATAAGCTGCCAAGACTTGTCCTTACATAGGCAGCGGAATAGACCATTGTCTGTTCTAGCCTTTACATATAAAATAAAGAAAATGCTCCAATACCTTGGAAGGCGGTGGAACCCTGGCCCTCTGCGTCTTCCGCTGATTGGTGACGTCCGCAGAACCGTATACGCCGTAGTTGCTCGTGTACACGTCTGTAACACACGTTTGTTGGTAATCATTTAATAGTGGTAGAGCCGCATCTGAATGGGGCCGGCTTCACAGGTGTTGGTCCCCGCCTCCCTTCATAGAATAGCAGCATCATATTGATGACGTCCACCTGATCGATTTCGATCACTGCATTATCTTCTTGTTTTGTAATTGTCAGATGGCATCAACTATTTTCTTTCCACTATTCCAGTGCAGTTGGATCGGAAGAGGGTTCTCAGATGCACTGTCACTAACACTGGACATACACACGACACACACAGACCCGATATAGCTAATAATTTGTTATACACAAATATTGTTCGAACACAAAACTCGAACCCTGGATCCACGACACAGCAGGCAGGTGTCACTACAACACAAGGCCACGAAACACTATACTAGAGAATAGCAGCATAACATTGCAAGTGGTCCTTCGGAAGTTAACATTAAACCTACCACAATTGGTCAAATAAGTGTTCCTACCGTCAACGGTCAAATGTATTCTTAATATAAAATTATAATAATAATAATAATATATATATTTAAACACAGATATATAATTAAAGATTGTATGTATACTTTAAGAAAATGAAGTTTAAAATAGGTATAAATATATAAAACGGTAATTTGATCGGTTGTGGTAGTTATAATGTTAAATTTCGACTAGATCTGAACCCCTAGAAACAGTAGATAGTACTATATTAAACATATGTTTATAATACATACTAGGCTCATGCCGTTGCGATTGTTGAGTGAGCTGGGACAGATACTGCGATTGCGCCGCGCTCAGACTTCCGGACATGCCCATTGGCTGCAATATACATAAAAACGTAAATTAACACACATATATATAAAATGAAAAAAAAAAACATCTATTCAAAAACTTTTATTCTAGTGTAAAGTTATTTAATTAAATATTAACTTTTTTAATTATCATTCCCTACCAAGTCTTGTCTGCCTATTTTTTATAAATTATCTCTATTTGTAGAATAAGACTACATGTAGAGAGATATACTATACTGTCCCATAAGTAGCCACAACAAAACTTAAGGGAAAGATAGATTGACCTACCAGACAAAAGAATATGACCTTAAAAAAAGGAATCATATTAATGCATGATACATCCATGCAGGTTTTAAAATATATATGTGCCCATAATTATGAAAGTGGTCTAAGTCATATATTTCTTGTGTGAGATGTTTAATGAATTGCATTTGAACGAATTAAAAAATATTTTTACATTATACAACATTTTAATTTCTAATTTTTTTAGTCTTGATTAATGGAAATTTATTAGGTATATGGAATTTTGTATGAATTTCATACGAAAACGTTGTTTTTAAAGCTTGAATTGACTTAGACCATTATCAAAATTAACTGAATGTCCTATAATTTACTTAACTAGGAGTTTTATTTGAAACAATAACTTAAAGGAAATAATTCATGAACATTTAATTATTTTTAAAATGTAATCCTCGAAATGATAAAAATAAATTTTTATCATTTCGAGGTTTTAAGATTCTTATACTGTTCCTGAAAACCTGGACGTATAGCAAACACATAATATCTTTGTTTTTCTTCCGTTACCGGTCTAATGGTGGTGTATAATGGAAGTAATGTAATATTTCCGTATATTTCTGGTCTTCCTTTTTTTAAACCACAATCTAAAGGTTCATTTTTGACGATGTCGTAAGAATAAATTTAATTTTAAAATATTGACTTAGACCACTTCCACAATTATGGGCACACATATCTAGATCAAAACCTGCTCAATATCAGTTACTCCAAGTCATCAGAAATGTACAAAAGGCCTACCGTTAATAAGGACTCCTCTTATCCTTTAAAGTTAGACGATTGTGATGATGACAGTTACCTGGTGATGATGCGCGAGGTGTGCATCCGCAGGCGCTGCTTCCGGCTTGACGGCAGCGCCCATTTGCTGCTGGATATAACAGAATATTGTAATCATTTATTTTAATTAAACAAGGACCAGGGTTCGGCATCTGATGGTACGTGAGGACTGTATCCCATAAACGCAATACATCCATCCTCCGTGTACCCTATTTCGAGTAAATGTATGCATTTACAAAAAGACCAGCGGAAGGTCCAAATGCAGGATTAGTCATTATACATAGAAATTTATACATAGAAAAAATATGCACCAAGACCTTTTTTTTTGTGTGTGATATATAATGGTGATGAATACTCACATTGCTGTTGGTCCAGAGACCTCTACAGCTTTATCTAATTAGACTCGCGAGCGCGAGGCCCGCCGAGTAGGGAATACCATATAAGTCATTGGATGTCACCCATCGTTAATTAGATAATAGAAATGGAAAATTGATATTATCGTAATAATTACCTCGTGCATGGAGTGTTGGTGATGGTTCTGAGTGGTGTTGTGATAGGTGTAGGTGGTGATTTGAGCCTCCGTGGGGCCGTTTGTTTCCGGCGGGCATTCCCATTCCTCCTGCAAAGTAATTTAAAGAAAATTAAAATAATAAAATAGAGCGCATGCGCGATCAGTGCAAGCGGCAGAAGTGAAGAAAACAATAAAAAAAAATAGTAACAGGTACAAAAGCAGACAATGAAAGAGAGAGAGAGAGATATATATATATATATATAGCATACTTCTCTCTCTCTGACGAGGAAACTTGCATTAAATGTTATGCTCTGATATGGTGTGCAAACAGTACTGAAGCGACGAGACAATCTTGGGAGGTGGCCCCGCCCACAAGGGGCGTATTCGCATTTCAGCCGACGTGCAACTTAACGTAACCGTAACATAGAGAACTAGAAATCGCCGAAAGAAGTTTCAGTTCAAAAATAAAATTAGCGTTCACTTTATATATCTTTTTTATTTGAATATTTTTAAAAATAATAGACCCAATTGTACTACCCGTATTGTTCATCGCTTTCAACTTTGGAATACTGTTCTCATCTCTGGACGGCTTGATTCAATGGCTTTGCAAAGAGATGTTGCATCTCTTTGCATTCCTTACCATGGGGATTGTTCGGATTAATTCCAGCTGAACATTGAGAGACTTCAAAACTTGGTCCAACTCATACTTCACTTCAACTTCATGGGAAGTTTCTACTTTATAAAATCAGCCGTCGTCAGCGGTATTTCCGAACTGAGACCTCTCTCACAAAGAACAGCTCACTCCTTACTTAAAGGCCAGCAATTGCAACTTCTCCGGTGTTGCGAATATTCATGGGTGGCGGTGATCACTTAGCCATTAGGTGTGCGCTTGCTTGTTTGCCACCTCTTCTATAAAAAAAAAATGCAGTTTCAAACCTTTGCCCTCTAATGTAAAAATCACTAGTGAAAAGATTTTGTTCAGTTTTACTAATAAATAGAATTAGAAAGGAAAGTTTGTATTTTTTTGTATTTGTATAAATGTATTGTATATTACATAATGTCCCGTCCCAGCAGTGGGTAGTAAAAAGTTTTTTATTTAAATTTAAATCATTTAACCTTTAAATATGTACTAGCAACTTATATATGACACGACTGAAATACAAAATAAAACAATTTTTTCTGTGTAAAATAGTTTAGTAGTGTAGATTAACCCGAGCTACTCAGTAAATGCTCACTAAAAATATATAAATTCCACATCATATGCTATCTATCACATCCATGATATCGGCAGATAGGATTTTTGCTACAACCTCAACAGTCTACACCGGGCCAACGTTTGATTTATTTCCCATAACGGTATTACCATATGACAATATGTTATTTATTTATTTAACAATTTATTAAGTTATATTGCGATTTCATAATCAGATTATACCTAGTCTACATGTTTATTTGTTATTCTTAAAAATTTATATTAGTTGTTAGAATATTTCTAATTTAATTTATAACTAGCCCACGACATAGTTCGCGTATGCTTCAGGATGTTTGATATGTCTAGTAAATAAATGCATTTTTTAGAACTTTTAAAAGGGAACAATTCCGTCATACATGATTTTTGTGTAAAGTTACACACTGCCCGGTATTGGTCGTAGCATGATGTTCTATAGTCTTGCCTGATAAATGGACTATCCAACACAAAAATAATTTTCCTATTCGAACCAGTAGTCCCTGAGATTAGCGCGTTCAGCAACAAACTCTTCATCTTTATAATACTAGTATAGAGATAAACATAAATATATTTGGGAATGATCAGTAACACACATACAGATATATAGATTAGATATACATAATCTTTAATTCTCATAAACATTATGAATTAAAATAATATGAGCCGTTTGGAAAGATTTGAAAGTTATCTGTACAATTATGTATTGTTATATTTTGGTAGTTTATAAATAAGATGAGTGATTCTATGCCGTATACCAGATGTAATCTTATTTATTTTAATGTTTACTCTCAATCATTTTCATAGTCTCTCGCTAAAAGTCAATAGAACGAATGCAACTAACATATGAGACATACTCGAGTTATATATATTTACAAAAAGAATTACATCGCAATTTTGAAAACGTCTTTTTTTTAAGTTAAGTTTTTTTTTTAATTATTACTTGTTACTTTATAATCACTTATAATTATTTAAATGTAATTTATATTTATTTAGTTTATGCATGTACATCAACTTTGTCATGTACATATATTATATATATATTAAGTGTACTATTTTGTTAAAATATATATTATATATATATATATATATATATATATATTGCTTTAGCTTATTTAGGTATTAGTTTATATATATACATACCCACTTTATTAACATATTTAACTAAATTATTCCTAACTATAAAGGTTGTCTGTCTATACCTCTTTAGGGATAAGACATAAAGGTTGTCTGGAAGAGATCCCTCTTTAGCGATAAGACCGCCTTATTATATCTACTCTATTCTATTTTTATTTTTTCCATTTCCTTTTTGTGATTATTTTTATTTGATTCTTTTGGTGTACAATTAAGTATATATAATAATTATTCCTAAATACAAAGGTTGTCTGGAAGAGATCCCTCTTTAGCGATAAGACCGCCTTATTATATCTACTCAATTCTATTTCCTATTTGTGATTATTTTTATTTTATTCTTGTGGTGTTCAATTAAGTATATATAATAATTATTTCTATATATAAAGGTTGTCTGGAAGAGATCCCTCTTTAGCGATAAGACCGCCTTATTATATCTACTCTATTTTATTTTTATTTTTTCCATTTCCTTTTTGTGATTATTTTTATTTTATTCTTCTAGTGTACAATTAAGTATATATAATAATTATTTCACTGATATTAACCAATACTAAACTTTCACGACATTAATGCAATTACGTAATTCTCTCTCAATATTATGGGTGTAACTTTTATATTTTATAGTATTCGTGAATTGATATAGGAAAACCTAATATTTTACTTTGAAGTGTCAATGATTGAATAAAATATAAACTCCAATTTAGTATCCCTAATTTATTGATCCTAAAGTTCTTTTGTAAACTAAATTAAATTGTCCTAATTTTAAACATAACTTACTGACATAAATAATTTTTATATGTCACTTTTTATATAAACATTACATACATACACTACACAACAAAACATACTTTTTATATGTCATTTTCTTGCCATTAGATGGCCGAATATGTATTCCCGGTTTTGGTATATCAACATTTTAGTTAACATTAACAAAATGAAAAGAAATCAAAACACCGACTAATATATTCCTAATTTCATACCGTGGCATTCTGCGTAGGCGCAGCATCGACCTCGGGGGCCGCGTTCTGTGCGTTCACACTCGGAGTGAACACCTGCAAAGAACAGATTTTAATATTATACTAACTTCCAGATGATGAAAAAAACTTATGGCCCACTGATCGATGACACCACTATCATCTGGTAAATGACCAGAATATATTATAGCAAAGCATTAATTTGTCCAAATTCCTTCTACATTCTCATACTCACTCGACTGCTGTAGTCCTGGCATTAACAATACAACCAACAACACCGGTGGAAGGTTTTAATGCAGCGTCAACGGACATTGAGATATTATATAAACACCCACAAAACTAAAAAGCAATAATTACTGCAACGCAAATTATAAAAAAACCCAGGATTAACAAAGCTGCAAGATAACCTAGTACTTGTATATCAACATCATCCATACCATTTATTTGTTCATTATATGGGGTTCTTACATTCACCAATTTTTCTATTAATATCATATCCTTTTTTAATATCTCTCTTCACTTCAAACCAAGGTCTTCCTCATGTAAGATACAACCCTCCCACATCCATACTGAGTGCTGCAAACAAATCATGCCAGCCCTGTCTTCTTAATTAGTCTTTCATTGGTACTACTTTCAAACTTGCTCTTAAATTCATTCTTGTACATTCTTCGTCAATACATTCATGTCGTTATTTTCAATCAAACCAAGTGGAACTGTTTCTCATCTGGCAAGCCATACAGCATTCACAATCTAGTAATGATTTTACATATGTAAAGTAAAAGTTTTTTTTTTTTTATATCGTTCAAAATGAATGCAAAACATAAAACCACACATGCATTGCCACTGTCAACAAAAATTAAAGAACATGCCTATGTCCACCGCGAGGACGGAGAGGCCATGCAAATGCCTTGTTATCAGTACTTGGTTCCTCGGATCTTTAAAGTCCACTATACAATTGCTGTATTATGCTTCAATTTCACCATGGTATTTTATAGGCTTTGAGGATGTGGTCCTACAGTCGAGCCGACCCATTGACAAACTGTCAAACATAACTGAACTCGATGGATTCACTTGCGTTTGAAGGTTTTTAAAAATGGGCCATACACCGGGCGCAGGTAAACTTTTTTTAGTACTAGTCAAAACTCTAGTGATATTTAAAATTGCCAGTGTTAGCGAAAGTTAATAATAAATATTTTAAGACATAACCGTAATAAATACCAAGCTAAAAGCAAATTTGACATTCAAAGTAAAATAAAATAAAAAAATTAAGTCAAATTATCACACACCCTAATGGACTTATACAAGAATTTATATGTTTACAGTTGTTAACATAAAATTTAATCAAGAAAAGTGTATGTTATTTTCATTACTAAAAGGAATTCTTTCTTTTTTTTCGGAATATATAGTTGATGACATATAATACATACATATAACATCAAATTGTAGAACAGTATGTCGGCGAAATCTCACTACTTCATGCTCTATATATATTATATATACTCTATATATATTTTGTTTATATATATTATATTACACAAATACACGAAATTTGTTTATATAAAATTTTTAACATTAATATTTTTTATAAATACCGATTTAATTTATTTTCAATTATATTTTTAGAATATTGAGTTCGTGTGGCTGTTTATATGCTGCATTTTTGGATATCAATTATTAAAATATATTATTATATTTACTAGCTGTCCCCACAAACATTGTCCTGTCCAAATTTAAATAAATTATCCAATGAAAAAAGGAACATTCCATTTCTCCTGTATATGCAAAGTCCCAATTATTCTTGCTATAACCAAATTTGGACTATTACGAACATTTAAAAAGAATAACCAAATCGGTCCAGCCGTTCTCAAATTATGGGTTAACCAACAAACAGCTTTTAATTTTTATTTACATAGTTATTATGTTCTAGTTGTAATGCCTGTCAAATATATTTTTAATACGTACTGAACAGTCGGTTCTTAGGTTCAAAGAGTATTAATTAATATCAGTATTACAAATTTCCACATTAAAATTGATAATATATTTTTTTATATGTGTACTATTTTTTTGTCCGTCTGTTCACTTAAATGCGTGTGTGTTCACCTGTCAGGGCGTGCGCACGCACGCGTGCGTGTAAGTGTGAGCGAAGGATGAGATGAAAAATGATGTGGGAATGGAGAAATGAAATCATTACTTTGTGGAACACCAGCCAGACCTTACCTTGGTATCTGATAGAGAGCCAGACCACTCCTCATTGTCCCAATCTTCTGTAGCAGGAAACGTGTCATCCACATTGCCGCCAGCTAGAAAAATATTAAAGATTAATTCACCCAGATTTACACACTGTTATAAACTATAGTCGACGCATTATGAACTGAGGCTTCGGGACATAAACCATATTTATCTGTCCGTCTCGCTCGCACTTACAGGTCTTATGGAGAGGTGTAGTGATGTGCGTAAGAATTATAGAGGTACATATCAATAACGGGATAGGTATGACCGATATGCTAAATTATGTTAAGTATTAATAGGAATAATTTTTCGCTATCTGAAAATAAAAGTTTTTAATTTGTAAAATAAAATGTTTGTTTCGACGTAATCATAGAGAAACTGTATAGATCGTAATGTGGCCCTGGAAAGGGCTGTTTTTATCTTTTCTAGGGATGACGCATCGACCCCGTGCGCAGGTAGCTAAGTATCGATAACAGGTTGCATCGCGTGCACATTCCTACTGTCAGTGACATTTATTGCCCGACGACTCAGTTTAAAATGCGTCGACTACCTTTAGACATGTCGGATCAGATCAGTTAAGGGTTGTTTTGTTCGATCATCATCATCATCATTTCAACCCATCACCTGCCCACCGCTGAACGTAGGCCTCCATCATACACGGCCACAGAGTATGACCCTGAGCCGCATGCATCCATCGACTTCCTGTAGACTTGTATACGTCGGCGTCATCTAACAGGGGGTCGTCGAAGGCCAATACGAGGTTGCCACTCGAGAGCTTTTCTTTCACTTTCCTTATGTCCGATAGCATATACGAAATTGCATTGTTGTTGTCAGGAAATTAATGGGCCATATTCAATGGGCGGACCTGCAGGCAGATCAGAATAACATATGTTGTTGTTGATTTGCGTGCGCCATAGAATCGTATCGTATGTTGACCACTTCACAGATCAATTAAAAAGAAAAAAGGAAACAATGTCACATAAAAGTACCTGCATCGTTATTATCCTGCCAGTGCGAGTCGCGTGGCGGTCGCGAGCGTGTACCACCGCGCCGGCCGCCGCGACCGACGCCCCTTCCGCCGCGGGCCGCCCCTCGGCCACGTCCAGAGCCGCGCCCGCGGCCGCCCTCGCTCTCGCCACGACCTTGGGATCAAATAAATCTATTATTATAAGCTATTACGGCGTTAAAACTTTTGATTATATGTAATATAATTGTAAATTATCCATCCATATTATATAATATAACATAAAAAATATTTGTTATATATATCCTAATATATTATATATTACTGATTATTGCACATTTTAAACTAAGACTATAATTATAAGAAAACTAGTGTAAGCATAAAGCATTTAAATAAAAGAACATTCATCGTATGATGATGATGATATTAATTTATCCCTAATGGGAAAGGCAAAGGACTTTAGTCCATACAGCCAGGTCTTGTTCGTATGATGGTTGGTCTGAAACTCACATTCATTATACGTTATATTTGTATAATTAGTAAACGAAGAAGAAAACCACTGAAAAAGTCTCTGACAGGTGGTCACGTGGACCCAAAAAAATATAATTATAATAAAGCAATAAGTTTCAGTCCAACTTTTTATCTCTGTCGCTCAATGAACAACAAATGATATCTTCTAGAATCTTTCATTTAATGTAAATATTTATTCTAGATGTAGCGGTAGGCCCAAGAAACGCTGGCTGGACGTCGTGATAGCGGACATGGTGGAGAACAATCTCACGAAAGAGGAGACTCAGTCGGAAAGCGGACCCTGGTAGGTAGTAGTAGGTAGGCTGGGAAATCGCTAGGTGAAAGAATAAGAAGTTACTCTAGATGTCGGTATTCTGACAAATTCATAGATATGCAGGACTAAATTGTATAATCATGAATTGAGGGGTTACCAGATGGAACATATTTACCTATAATATTGTCAATACTCACGTGTGCGGGGACCTGAGCGGCTGCGAGCGTCTCTCTCTCTAGCGTCTCGCGGTGGCTCCAGCTCCCCGTTGCCGGCAGGGGCGGGCGGTTTCTTCTTCTTTTTCTCACTGGTCTGCCACTCGCCCTGGACAAGATGAAAATAAATATTTACAATGAACATACAAACACGAGCCAGCTGAAGCCGGATTAGTTTAATGTCCCCTTAGTTCACTTTCAATTCACACCAAGCGAGGAGTACTTCGATTTTCGATTCAGGCAGTAATGAAATTATTATAAAATTAACGATTTCAAGTTTAAATAAAAAAAAACTATGACGCCGCACATTTAATATAACAATAGTTTAACAGTGGTAGAAGTACGATACAGTTTGTTTCTAACGGCAGTATTAATTGGTCAGCTGCGGGATCGGACAACGCTCTCACAAAATTCCAGCGTGAAATATAGCTGCATAATGCTTCTGTTTCGTCTGGTCAGTGCAGGGATCCGGAGAACTTTATTAATGGTAACGAGGCATTCCATCTCAGCCCTCAAGGGTGACAACGCATGCGCATTATGATCCCTTGTCAAGTATGAATGTAGATGTCACGGGTCGCAGGTGAACTGTGTGTGAGTTTGTTACTCTTAATGTAATAAAAAAATAATAATATATAAAATAGAAAATGTCATGTAATGTTTTAATAAATATATCTTTTATTTTACTTTTATTTTCCTTCAACAGTGCTAGACCTAGATTCTATCTGCAACATGAATGGGTCGGCTCGAAAGCTTCCTTGATCTTGAGTATAACATAGTATTACGATGACGTCACTAACAGCATTCGTGGAAGGGAGTATACATCTTAATTCATCGAGGTCGAGTGTAGGTGTGTTGGGGAAGGAGACAACTATCGGTACTACGATAAATTTACTAAGACCTGTATCTGCTGACTTTCCTCCAGCAGCAGGTTGCAAGCAGCCACCAGGTCGTTGTCAGAGTCATGAAGCGCCGAGCAGACCTCTTCCTCTGTACGGCAGGTCATCTCCATCAGCTCCGCAACCTTTAACAAAAACATGTTGACAAAACACGATGGTTGTAAATCGACCGTTTTAAGCTTTACGCAAAACCCTACGGAATCAGCTGTCGCCAGCGGCATATCCCAACCTACACTTGGGGACCTTCAAAGGAAGAGCCTATACCTTCCTTAAAGGCCGGCAACGCATTTGCGACTCCTCTGGGTGTTCCGGATGTTCATGGGCGGCGATGATCGCTTACCATCCTGGTGGGCTACGATCAAGACGTTTGCCATTTTACAGAGAAGTTGTTACCGTGGCGCTAACATTCTGCCAGAGCCTGGAACAAACATATGCGAGCGATCGCTGGTAATAATAACTAAGTACTATGTTAACTAAATTTAAATATAAATAAATAACAGTAACAGTGGCATAATAAATAAAAATAATAATAATGATGAATGATGAAGTCTCCGACATATCTGACAGTGGTAGAACTACGCTGCGCAATTTGATTTCTAACTGAAGAATGAACGGGTCAGCTCGATAGCATATTGAATCTTTATTAAGGATTAGGACCATCGTCTTACACTACCAAGATGAAAACGAGTCTCTGTTTCCTCATTACTAGTTTGAATAGTTAAAGATAGTTAGTGATGGTAGCCTATGCGGCTCTTACAGCTTCGTCTGTCTCACAGATAGTTATTTGTGATTCTCTTACTTAGTATAAATATATCCGAGTGTATCTGTTTGCGCAGCTAATTGCCACCGAAGTAAACTATATGATGATTGATGAGCGGAGAATGGATGGTGATATCCATTTACCGTCCGAGGTCAACGTATACTGGCCTCTGGCAGTCGTCACCTGTTTTTTAATTTTTATTTTATTACATTGAAACAAACGAGCACACACAGTTCACCTGATGGTAAGCGATTCCTGCGACCCGTGACATCCACATTCATCCTTGACAAGGAATCACAATGCAGGTACGTTGTCACCCTTGAGGGCTGAGATGGAATGCCTCGATACTTATACAGCAGGAGTATGTTGCTATATCACACTGGTATATCTATGATAGCGTGGTTCCCTACCCCGGTCGAGCTGATCCATTAATTCTGCAGCTAGAAACTTCAGAGTAACTCTACCACTATAATATTGTTAATATCGTCGGCAGCATCTAGTCGGCACTCGGGTACATGTAGTGGTGTACACGGTGTTCGTATCGGGGAGAGTACGCCGCGCTAGGAGTCGAGGCGATATCCGTTGTGTTCGGATTGGTCCTCGGTTGCAGTGTGATTATAAAAATAAATCACATAACAATTACAACCAACGATTTAATAATAATAATAATAATAACAATATAATACAACGATCAGATGATTAGAGTATAATAGCCAAAGGTAATTGACCCCTATTGTTAGTAAACTTTCCCATTGCCACTGGCCCGATAGCCGATGGGAATCTATAAGCTCTATAATTGCATGTAACCCCTCTCACCATTTTACGGACTTCGATGGAGTCTTCACTTTTGAGGTCAATCATATGTGCCAAGCGCAGTTGCTCTGAGGTGGCCTGAAAGGTCAAAGTGTAAATTAGTTTTTTTTTTCTTCAAAATAACTTAGGCTAATTTCAAATTTATATCGGTTCGAAATATAATCACGTCTTAATAGATCGATTTCGATCGCGGTGATAATGATTTGTTCTGGTTATTTACAGCATGAATGAATCGGCTCGAAACTTCTCTTTCACATGATTAATACGCGAAATTTTCTGTCACGGCACAACTACTCTGTCTAAGGAATCAATTGTCAGCTTAATTTCCAAACCGATACCGACTTAGGGACATTCGAAGATCCTACACCTTTCTTAAAGGCCGGCAGCACATCCTCGTTTCTTCTGGTGTTGCTGATGTTCATGGGCGACTGTGAACACTTACCATCAGTTGAGTCTGCTGGCTCGTTTGCCGCCTAATCTATAAAAAAAACAAGAGCAGTTGTGACTTGTGAGGTACGCCGTTCAGACGAGATGAGTCTGCTCGCTCGTTTGCCGCCTAATCTATAAAAAAAACAAGAACAATTGTGATCTCGTGACGCCGTTCAGAGAACGAGATGAGTAATTAAAGCTTTTGGCCGATGTTGGTTTTCGTCATCGCAACTTTGCACTCACCTGTAACTTGATCTTCTCCTTCGGCTGCGGCTTCTCTGTGATCTTGCCTTTGTCCTGCGGGTGTTTGCCGTCCTTGCCACCCCCCTTCGCACCACCCTTGGTGGCGCGCGCTCCCAAACTCATCTTTATTCTATATAGTTATATTTACAGCCTCTATTTACAAGCAGCTGGAAATTAAAAAAAGAAATCTATTAAGGCCTAGGAGAGCTGAAGCGGTTTAAGTTGACGATGTTCTATTGGTGGATTTCGACTATTGCAGTATCATCATCAACTATGCTGGATATATTATAGTGCCGCAGCATCGGCATCGTGGTCCTGCGGTGGTGGACAGCCGCGTGAGGAAGCCCTGTGAGGTGAGGACGTCTTGCCGTACTGCTGCGGATTGGTCGACACCACGTGTCTTGAGGTTTTTTTATTTGTCTCTGATCGTTTTCCGTCACCGCCAAGTACAATTACGTTGTTTAATAGCTTAATTAGTGCACCGTGAATCGAACTCGCATCGCACTCACCTAAATGTGAAATGAAACACCAATGAAACGCTTCGACACTGGCTTTTCTATATATCATATATACGGTGTAAGATAAAGTAACCTCACGACGCTGTCGTAAAGAGACATTTGAGAATATGAATAAAAGATTTTCTTCAATTGTTACGGACAGATGTGGAAAATATTATCAATATGCCAATACCATGGTAACAATCTTACACCGAGATCTATGGAGCGACCTTGCTTAAACTTATTTGATGCTCAAACTTAGGCGGACATTCAAAATTGTTTATAGCTTTGATGATCTTACAATTTTTTTTCAACGGTAGAGGGCACGCCTTTTACTACAATGCACATGAATGAGTCGAATCGACAAGGGAAGGGTCACGCCCTCACCGAATACCAGCGTAAAATAGAAGCATAACGCTGCTGGCGACATTATGGCGAGGCTGCATTGCATCTTAGTATTAATTTATCTTTATCTTAGCATTAATATAAAAAGAAAGCGTAAATATGAGTTTTTTTGTCATGTAATATCAATCTGTAGGAGTCGCTGTTGGTCACACTTAATACATTAAAATAAAATCCTTTACATGCTTGGTTACGAGCAACTTTAACTTTACAGTTTTCTAACAAGTGTTGAAAGTCTAAGTTAGGTCTTTATATCTCAACCTAAGATATGTTACGGAAAAACAACGACGCTATAGCGTATGCAATGTCATGTTTGGTACTGCGACCCCAAGACCAACACATTTGCTGCTATTCTCCATAATTTGGAACAGGACTTGCGACTTATTTGATGTTAACATCAAAACAATATTGGTCCATGTGCGACAAATTGGCAAGTTAAAAAAACTTGATAGATGGGTGCCCCACGAACTTAACGATCGCCAGCGCAACGTACGCGTTGAGAACTGCCTCGCGCTGCTGCTCAACATGCACAGAAATAAAAGAAACGAAAAGTGGATTCTGTTCGACAATCGAAAGCGCTCAGCAAGTTGGTTAGATCCTGGTTCAGCACCAAAGCAATGCCCTAAACGAAAACTCACCAGACCTTGCACCCACCGACTATTACTTTTTTCAAAATTTGGACAACTTTTTAGCGGGAAAATAATTCAATTCCCGAGAGGCAGTACAAAATGCCTTTGAACAGTTTGTTGCCTCCCGTCCAGCTGAATTTTACAAGAAGAGCATCAATAAACTACCACTGCGTTAGCAAAGATGCATCGATTACATGGTTGATTATTTTGAATAACAGAAATAAAGAGGTTTGAAAAAAAAATATATATATATATATAAATATATATATAAAAGCCCAAAAGGAAAGAGGCAATATCCTAATGGCTTAGGGTCGTAGGATCGAATACGCCATTATATTTTTGTCGTGAACCTGGCACAAGCATTTAAGCTCAGTTGGAGTGGTTACGGGAACGTTAGTTATTATATCACTGCCAGCAATGCTACTGTGTTTCGTCTTAAAACTCACCAGTCTCTCGACACCATGAGGCATTTACTCCGTCCTCAGGGTGAGAGCGCACCTGTATTATGTTATTGTATGATTCCTTATCGAGAATTAACACACCAGTAGATGTCATGGACCGCAATCGTGACTTACCATCAGGCGAACTGTGTGCTCAATTGTCACCCTTAATTACATAACAAAAAAACTGTGTGACTCAGCCCTAACTTTATATTGAACGACCCTAGGTAATTTTACGATAAAAACAATCACTTATGAACACAACCGTAAACATGTCCCTATCGTAGAAAGACAACGTTATTTGTAAACTGGTAAAAAAAAAAAACATGAAGCCAATGCAATACTGCATACGAATCAGCTCGACGGATGGCAGCAATGTTAGTGATTTTTAAATGGTTGAATTTTAAATTTGCCGACCATCACAGTACCTACACATGCTTTTTTTATCTACAATATAAGACTGGTTTTTTTTTCGTATCTACATATGTTCAAAATGCGTTGTCGCCCATAAGGAGAGAGATGAAAACCTCCCTATCTACACTCACCAAACTTAACTTTACTATTTCACACTCGATTCCGTTCGAGGGGGAGGTAATAAAAAAGTATTTATATATATATATAGTTTATAGCATTGGTGTGAAACGAGCAAGCAGGTTTGCATGTTGCAACTGAGAATAAGCTGCAGCGTAGCTCTACCATTAACCGTTAAATTCAAATTTCCATTCCGAGTTTAAATATATAACTCAGATGTCCCCTCTGACGGAATTTTTCGCGCAAAATTTATTTAGTCATTGCGATGAAGAAATTTAAAAGCATCAATATCCTCATGGTAAATCAACATTTAGGGTACGGTCTGCGAAACTAAACGTCTTAGATTATTGGCTATCTAGATATATTGGCGTGAGCCATTTCCTGCCACAAACATTTAAAGTTGGATTGGCCGATCGAAATATAGTGTAATTATCAAGATAAGAAAATATATATATATCAGTTCGCTTTCACGACGATCTTAAATTAAGTTTTTTTATTATTTTTATTTAATTAAAACAACACACATAGTCATGGAATTATTGTTTCGTCATCGGTTCCTGTTAAGCATGTAAAATTTCAAATGATTCAAACGGCCGGACGTGGGTCAGACGGTGAAATTGAATTGAAAGGGGTTCCAAGGGACATGTTAGTGCACGCTCTTTTTTTTTCTTTTTTTTATTACATTGAGAGTAACAAACGAGCACGCAGTTCATCTGATGGCGAGTGTTTCTTACGGCCCACGACACCTACATTCATCCTTGATAAGGAATCATAATGCAGATGCGTTGTCACCATTGAGGACTGGGACGGAATGCCTCTTCGCCAGTAATGAAGGTCTCAGGATCCCTACAGTCGCCAGACGAAACACAACAGCATTTTACTGCTATTTCACGCTGGTATTCTGGTATGAGGGGCGTGGTCGTCCCCGGTCGAGCTGACACATTCATTCTGCAGCTGGAAACAAAGAGCAGTGTAGCTCTACCACTATTAACTTAGCTATTTCAGTACGGTTAGAGAAACATCCGGGGAATCGACCAATAATCACCCACCTAAGAGGACGTTGGCTGGCTCAGGCTGGTTTCCGCCACACCATACTGGTGTGTTGGTGCTTGGCAGTATTATGAAAGACATGTAAAACCTACAATCTCACGTGGTTACGTGGTGGTGTAAACGTTGACGATAGAGTGCACTAGGTATCAGCAAATGCCAATTCCCTCTCAAAAGACGCCTATATATATAATCACACTAAAACCTCTTTGTTATGATGATTAAGAAACTTTTTTTTAATTCAATAATCAACTAATTTATTCGACCTATTTTTGTTTATGGATTTCTGAAAGTCCATCGTCCATGATTAATTCATTTATACATACATACGGAAGAAGCCAATGGAAGCGTTAATAAAAGCGATTAAGATAAGATGAGCGAAAAATATTTTTAGAATTAGTATTCAAGTATGGCTAGGATTGTATTTGTTTTTTGTGTGTGTGAGTATTGCTGTTGGTCCTGAGACCTCTACAGCTTTATCTAATTAAGACTCGAGCGAGAGGCCCGTTGACAACCAAGTATGTCGAAGCCGACAAAGGGGGGGCGATATACGATCAGAGGGTCCCTCCCTCTTTGGAGGTTTGAAATCTCGGCTCGGATCGCTATCTATAGGGAAGATAAGGATTGTATTGTGAAATTACTATATATATATATTTATATATAGCCAAGACAAAAACAGGAAAATAATATTTTTCGGTTACGTTACGGGTTTTGGTTGGTGTCGTCGGGCGTTTCGGATCCGTGGGCGAAAACTGTTAAATATTTTTTTTTGATAAATTACAATTAGAAATTCTCATTCAACGATAAGTGTCAAAGAGTTCATGTTCACGTCGTATCTTTCTAAGTATACGCGACATATAGAATGTACATAAATATACTTAAATGTACGAAACTAACTTGGCCTAGTGTATATATATCTTGTCACACTGTATCTGATCCCGTCCGGTGTTATGCACATGACTTATATCGATATGGGAAATGGGATAACGATCGGCCGGTCGATTAATGCGCATGCGTTAAAACTTTTCAAGGGGTTAAACTCCGTACACCGGCTCTATAACATTACTGACCTATAATATCTATAATATAGATTATATAACCCTATCCACTTCGATATCGCCGCTGAGAGATGTATTGTTATTTTATTAAGCATTTTATTTTCATAAAAAATATAATTATGACATTGTCCATCTAATTAATATTGGTTCTCAAGATACTGTTACATTATGAGCAAAAACTTTTTTTTTGTTATGTATTGTGTTTATTTTTAAGTCTCAATTTCGTGTACTTATTTCGAACATTACTTCTTTCCACGTATGATTTGTTAAATCCTCTTCTTGTTACACCATACTAAGGAAGTGCACAGAGGTCTGAAATACAGATTAATTCAATATCTAGTTCAGAGCCGGATGTCTCAACATGCTCAAGGAATAAATATAGATCATAGTTCAGGTAGTTTCATATTAGTATTGTTTATGTATAAATTTATTAATTATTAATATCTGTGTCGACTTTGAAATTCAATACCTTACTAATCAGAAATTATTTCTCAAATAAATCTCACTTTTTAATTTATTGAAGAGGACAATAGAGCACACAGTTCACCTGATGGTAGGTGACGAATGCGGCCCGAGACAAACCACATTCATGCTCGACAAAGATTCACGATACAGATACGTTGTCCATTGTTTAGCTATATATATAACAATTTTGAGCTGGTATCATATGAAAGCGTCCTTCCCATTCGATCAATGAGTCGAGCAGACCAATTCGTGTAAATGTAACGACACTCTGCAGCAATTGTAACTAGATTAGCTTGTCTGTATTGACGAACGTCTAGCCAAATGCTTACAGTACCTGGCCACCGACTCTTTGGACTTTCTTATATTAGGTGTCTCGAAAACCAGCGCACATTTCAAGACACCCAAATTCATCCTCGATACGGAATCATAATGCATTGTCACCGTTGTGATCTAACATGAAATACCTGGTCATCTATGATAAGAGTCTACAGATAGTCTTGATATATAGGACTGTGGTAGACCTACACTGCAGTTTGTTTTAAGCTGCAGAATGAATGGGACAGCTGACAAATGGGCAGACCACACCCTCACAGAATACCAGCGTAAAATAGTAGCACAATGCTACTGTGTTTCGTCTGGTGTGTGCAGGGATCCGGAGACCTTTATAACTGGTAACGAGGCATTCGATCTCAGACCCCAAGGGTGACAACGTATCTGCATTATGATTCCTTGTCAAGGATGAATGTAGATGTCATGGGCCACAAGAATCGCTTGCCATCACGTGAACTGTGTGCTCGTTTCTTACTCTTTAGTTATAAAAAAATATATATTTATTTTTGTGCATCGCTTATCTACTATTTATGCTGATGTTCTTATTGTGGGGGTATGCCATAACTTGATCATAGCTGCGAAGTTATATACCATCTGACTGAATGTCTTGATTTGTCCTAATTAGAAAAAGCAGCACGTGATATCCGGATATTATCTGTGCCAGGTGAAAAACCACCAAACTAACCGAAAATATCGATAGTCAATGAATTGAGTAAATTCATTACCTATATAATATATGTTAATAAAAATTGTATATGTATGCAGGCTAAAATCATGTTTCATTTTTAAAAAAACCCTGGTGATCATGTTAATAGAAGATAATGAAGACCTTATAAATTTAACCACAGCAGGATTTTATGATTTGTTTATGTATAATCAATTACTTTAATTACTCTACTATGCCAATTTTTAAAAGTTCCCAAAAAACAAAAAAATACGCAGGATCTAAATTGAAATAGAAATGCAATGACGACCGCGTAGCGTATGTATTGATCAGAAATCTAAAAATACAAACAATACAGCCGCCATATTTTAAATAATAAACACATTCCTGTAGAGCAGGGATTCTCAAAGTGTTTATATCGACCCAGGGGTCGAAATAAACGAAAATTGTATTTATGGGTCGACGAGGTCTAAAATTCGACTCCTATTAATTAACACAAGCTCTTATTCGAAATATTACAAGATACTACTGTATAAGTTGTGTTATGTGTACCAAAATTGTTATAAGAATGACTAACAGTTTAGTAGGAAGTATCATTGTTGTACTTTTAAAAAACTCAACGAGTCGATAAGCGTGCACAGATTCGTACAAGATGAAAAACTCGGCTTTTTTATGTCGTATTTATTTTGTATCAATAGGGAAAAAGAGTAGAGATAGGATTTTTAAAGTAATTTGGCTATGGGGGTTCTGAGGTATCAGTTCATTTTGGAAAAAGGGTCTAGTGCCCATAACAGTTTGAGAATCCCTGCTGTAGATACTAAATCGTAATATAGATCAACCTGCTTTATAGCATTTTTTTAAAAATACAATGGTGACAAACGAGCACACATGTCACCTGATGTTAAGTGACTGCGAACCATGCCATCTATACCCTCATTAAAGATTCAATGTGCAATATATTGCCTGCTTATCAGATGGAATACCTTTACCTGCTGTGTTTATTTGAAACACAGCAGCATTATGCTGATATTTTGTAAAGGCGTGGTCCTTCCTCAGTCGAGCTGAACCATTGGTGTAGCAGCGAGTTCAGCAGAGAAATCATAATGCAGGTGTGTTGTCACCCTTGAGGACAGATGGAATGTCTAGTCACCAGTAATAAAGGTCTCCGGATCCCTGCACTCACCATATGAAACACCAGCATAATGCTGCTATTTAACGCTTGTATTCTGTGAGGACATGGTCCTGTCCCGGTCAAGCTGACCCATTCATTCTGCAGCTAGAAACAAACTGCAGTGTAGTTACCACTATGATAAAGTATTAAATTTAAATATTATATGTAATATGTATTGTCTTTGATATTTGTGTTAACACAAAAGCACTTGCTTTCTAACCTAAGAACATTTCTGATTACATCAGAGGAAGGTTTGAGTTCAGGTGTCAATGAGATTTACTAATTCAAAGCAGGTGAACTTAAAGCTGATGATTAATTGTAAGACATTAACCTGTTGAACAAGCTGACAAGCATATGTAAATATGTAAACAAACTTTGGTTCTCTGCCAACACTCATTAGACCTATTAGTGTAATGGTATGTAAACTACTAAAATAATTAATAGTTATATGACCTTAGAGGTCAGTGTACTTCTTTACTGATATGATTTATTAATAATTGTAAAACGATTTTGACATTGTGATAAATAGATGCATGCTGTAGCTTATATCTAGCTGTATAAATAGGTCAGATTACCCAGGGAAGGACATATTAATAGAATAACCGTGCTGCGTTTCCTTTGGTGTGTGTAGGGATCCAGAGACCAAGTTACTGGTGATGAGGTGATCCATTATAGTCTTCATGGGTGACAGTGAATATATATCTCAAATATTTGTTTTAGTGCATTGCATCAAGGGTAATAAGGGCAATATTTTCTGATGTCAAAGTCACTTATTCATCTACTTCAAAGTAATGAATGCATGCATAAAGTATATTGGTATATAAGTAATAGAGCTATACAACAAATTTATACTAAATTTACCACCAATAAATAGTTTTACCATGGCTACCACACTTTTAAAGAATATCAATCACAAAATAGTAGCTCAATACAATACTAAGCTAATAAAAACAATAACAACTCACTAACTAACTGCAGCCACAAATAAGACTCAACCTACACTTATAACTGATTTAAGAAGCCCAAGTTTATGTGCAGAAGAACTTGCTATCTGGCAACCACATTTGGGATTTGTCCCAATTGTGTGTTATATAATAATCTATTATTCTTTTGTTAAGTACCTTACATTCATCACAAATATTATCACCAAAACATCTATCAGTATAAACATTTTCAAAATCATTCCAGTAGATATCAAAATCGTAATATGTAAACAAATTTACATTCAAACATATGTGAAAATTTATGATATATATATATATACAATAAAAATATAAACAAGTAATTCACTGATTATCAAATAAACAGATTGGTGTAAAATTTTTATCAGTTCATAGAACTCTCTCACATTAAATAACATGATTAATGCAGTCATTGTTGTGATACAAATTATATAACTTTATATGACACTATTCAGGGAATTTATGAGTTTATCTACTAGGTTAGTTCAGTATGAAACAAGAGTAACATTATTGAAGAAAGTTATATAAATTTAAAACTTTAGGTATGGCTTTCTTTGAATGGATTCATTAAATGGCAGCAACTCACGTATGGGTTGGCTGAAGCAGGAAGTATCAGGCTGTTACAGAATACCAGCATGATATAATATCCCCAGTAATTCCTTCCTCTGATGTTAATGCACATACTTCACATAAAATTAGGAAGAGGGGGCGAGTAATTAACATTGCTTTTAAGCATCAATGATTTGCACTTTTAACAAATACAAATAACATATATAAAAAAATAATATACATAAACACTCACTAAAATATATTTTTTTATAGAACAGATGGCAAATGAGCAAGCAGCTCCCCTGATGGTAAGTGATTATCGTCGCCCATGTACCTCCATGCAACACCAGAGGAGATGCGATGCCGGCCTTTAAGATAGGTGTAGGCTCTTTTTTGAAGGTCCCTAAGTCATATCATTGCATCAGAAATTTTAAAGGCAAAATGTCAATGGTGTTTATCATTGTTCTAACTACCTTCCTAGATTAAAAGTTGTAAAAAATCTATTCAGTTGTCTACTACAAATTTTAACTTAAAAAAATATGATGTGATATAATGTACCTACTCATATTTTGTATACATCTGGTTGTAACACATACAAATAATCAATGAGATTATTCATAACTGTTGCCAACTATCAAACAACGATTTTGCAAATTCCTTCAGCTACTATGTCTAATTGACCTTGTACTATCTACTTATTGTTGTACTCAAGGTTTTTTTAATTATAAATAAAGATATTTTTTAAACATTTTGGATTGATAAATTATACAAAAGTATGACATCCACATTCATCCTTGACAAAGAATCATATTGGAGATAAAAATAATAAGGTCTCTGGTATAATTTCCTCTAGCAGACAAAACACAACACCAAGGTACATACCATACACATTGGTGTTGTGTGAAAGAAAAACTAATCTATTAGTGGCACAGCTAGAGCTACTATTTAACTATGCTTTGGCTATACTAGTTATAGCTTAGTTCTAACAAGTCAACATGCAAACACAATATGCTTTTGCAATATGTCCAAGAGACCTCAGATTTTAAATTGCAGGAGTATGACCGCCCCAATAACTCATTAAAAATGCATACAAAAGTATACTACTAACTGGTAATTAACTTTTTTGTGGTAAGTGTGTGTTAGTCATTTCTTGAATTCAAGTTTAGTATGATCTATATCAGTACTATAGTCAATACTAGTTAAAATAATGGCAAACTTAGTGACAGTATAGATAACACAAAAATATGCCTAAATTGCAAACTTACAAATAACACCCATAAGCTATTAATAAATTTGAATGTTATATGTGAGAGATAAGGTCATAGGTAAAAAAAATAACAACTAAACAAAATATGATGGCAAGACACTGGCCTGATAACTAACCGTGAAACATTTCATCTTGGTTGTAGAAATTACAATGAAACTACATCTTTATCCATCAAGGCTAAATAATGATGCCAATAGGTCATAGTGAGTAAGTAATGTACTTTTAAAGAAAATGGAGGAATTTATTACAACATACATAAAGTTTATTATGCAATTATTTAGCAATTAAATGTATGGAGTTTGAGGTAGGCCTTTGACCAGCACTGTAACACAATATATTAATAATCAAAAGTTATGTTTCTACTTGAATCTACCTACAACTTCATTAACATGGGTCTTTAGAATTGGGTCCAGAGAGAAAATTAAAATGTGTGAAACAACATTGTATGATTTATTCTTTTCCACCACTACACATAAATTTTGGAACTCGAATAGCAAGCTTTACGCATGTTGCTCAATAGTCTCAAAAACCTAAAACTTACAAGTACTGGTAGACAATAATAAAACATACAATATTGTCTTAAATGTTTCTTATTTTCATCGTACCCAATTTTGTAGACCAAGCCAGACACTGTTGATAGTTTTAACACAAATTGATAACAGCTGTTAAGCCATCTCATTAATGTGATAAAAAGTATCCTATGTGTAAATCCAGGTCATAATGTATTTGTGTGCCAAATTTCATTAAAATCTGTTCAGGTGTTTTGGCATAATTGATTATCAACCATTCAAACTTTCATTTGTCAGAATAAAAAGAATAATGAGTTATTACAGTTCATAAACTGTGTGAACTAAATTTCATTCAAATCCATTCAGCAGTTTTTGCATAATATAGTAGCAAACAACAAAACATACAAACCTTCACATTTGTAAAAGTCATAGAATTTTTTAGAATCAAAACAAAATACAATTAACCAATCATAGAAAAGTCATTTACTTTATTCAAGTCTATACTAAGCTTTCATGTCCTATTCAAGAGCCTTGTTATATATAAAAAGCATGAGTGAGAGAATATTTTAAAAAAAAGGTATAAATGTTATGTATATTGTCATGTTTCTATGTTTGTTACTGAATCATCTAAAAAGGGTTGGATGGGATATGTATGAAATTTTGTTAACAGATAGTTTATAACCTGGATTAACATTATCTATATATTTTTATGCTATTAAATGAAAGTTTGAATGTATGCACACAAAGTCACAGGCAGAGACAAGTATGTATATAGTTATTGAATACCAATGACCACTATAAGTATATTTTAAATGGCAGTAAGGTTTCATGCAAATACATGCTTGCTACCTTTCCTATGGCAACTTAATCTTGGAGGGAAGATAATGATCAAAGGACAGTGAAGCAACAGTTGGTAATGAGAATATACCAAGAAATAAGCTTAGCTAAAATATGGCACAAGTTGGTACATAATATCATATGGATTTTGGTATATTTTAGATAATAAACAGATACTCTATCACTACAAGAGAATAATTGGTCTCTTTAATAATTGCAAATAGAAGAGTTGAGTGACCTTCATTATCTACCCACATAACAGAAAAAAGACATGAGTTAGCATATACAGGAGAGCAATTAATAGCCTGCTGGATATAAATACTTGTATTAGTTCATATTTATAATTCAAATTTTATTAAGTTTCTAAATTTAGCTCCAGGTTGATGTTGGTGATAAATGGGAATATTAGGAACAACCACTGTCTTCTAAACATTCTCTATATTTAGAGGTAAATCTAAAATCAATACAACAAGATGTTAAGTATATGTTTTCTTATAAGAATATAGCAGACTGGTTAGAATATATCTCGGGTTCAATCCCAACTGAAGAACAACATTTATGTATTATGTATGTATCTAGTAAGGGTGTATTATACATGTTCCATGTCCACAATGCCTGTGAATCTTCCTATGAACATATTAAGCATGCATTACATTGTATATTGTGAAATTGTGTGAATGCTTATGCTAATGGCTTATATAACCTACACAGTTCATCACATCTACTAATCAGAACATAATTCCACTGATCATAAGGGCATCATCATAAATACAAGCACAATTTTAATTCAACTATGTGATTTGTAGTCAATAACAAGCATGACTAGGCTAGATATGAAGTAGCTTAATTGATTGGATTTAAAGACAAGCTTGAGCTTAATTACTAGCTTCAGCATTAATGGATCAGCTCTACACGGTCATTTGGGATTTTCTTCTATTTTTTTAGACTACTATTACTTATTCACAAACGGTAAAAGATTGTATTGACAAGAGCAATTATTGAACTATTGTAACTAACTGTAACCACACTTGAAAGGTCGTTAGTGCAAGTCAAAATATAGATATTTATCTATCAAGGAAAACAAAAGATATGATAGATAACATTTTACGTCGGATATATCAAGGCGTTACAGCGGTAAATTAGTAAACAAAACAACAACCAAAACTACCGGAACAAAGGCTAATTAGTAGTAATTCTATGACAATAGCGCCAAAAATTTCACATTTCATGTTACACGCGATCGATATATGGGATAAGGTAAATTTTTACGTTACTTTTAGCAGAATTCAGGGCAATGATTCATAATTGAATGGACCGCGAGGCAAACCGATATGAAGAGGCGTATGATGCGAAATTTTCCACAAAACATCACCAAGCTCATTTTGAATGCACATCTGCATTATAGTAGGAGCTCACGTCATCAATCTCTTAAACATCCAACAGAGACGAAATTCAATAGGCGAGCGGCACATGTGGGGGACGCCATTCTTGAAGCACCTTTCTTGGTATCAAAATGACAGTCTTTGTTGATGGAAAACGGAGAACGGCACAAATTCACAACGCATTTAACATCACATTATCACACATTAATATTTCAACTTTGTTTTTTACCTTAATCCTAATGTATTTTCCGAAATACAGCACGATTTCTAATAAAATTTATTATTTCCATACCTGTGAATTCGCTCTCAAACGCAAGCTGATCACGTGACTTCCTAGTGGTGTACCATGACCGATCCGACGTTACGATTTAAAGAATGGCCAGTTTTAATGCCAATATTTTTGGTTGCATAATTTCGGTTACACAGCGTATCGACCTACGCAAATATTTATACAATAAATAATAATATATAAATATATAAAATAGATTAAATTGTGTTATTATTTAGCAATCATATTTTTAGGTACTATATATTACTTATAGTACATTATTTGTGAACCCCTTTTTGAACCCTTTTCTATTTACTAGTAATGGACAGAATCGATAGTGACATAACTTATTAAAGCATTTAGTACATGATACAAAATAGAACGTATTTATGCAAGAAAATATGTCTAGCACACTGCTTATTATTAATTGTAAGTGATAAAGAGCTGTGGCTCAAAAACACCTAAATTTATTTTAAACAAATATTCAAGATGCATATGCGTTCCCAAGTCTGAGAATTGTGATGGAATGTGTAATTTCCAGGAATCGGGTAACCGTTTTCCTACTTACCATACGAAACACGGTAGTCCGGCTATTTCGCGCTGGTATTCTATCAGTTACTGACCCTTCCCTGTTCTAGCCAACTCATTAACTAATATAACGCAGCATAAATATTACCTTTAACCTGGCGTAGTTAGACGCCAGACTGCGTTAGACCACTGGTAAAAATAAATTGATAATATTTATTTTCTGAAAGTGAGATAAAAAAGCCCATTTTCACTTAGTTGGCCCGTACATTTCTGTCGAAAATGAGTGTAGGTGTAAGCTATAGGAATTACTTTTGTAAACATTATAGCTGTAGTAATATCACTAAAAAATATTTAAATTTGTAATTCATGGCTGGACTTCAATTGATAGTAGTTAAATATAATTAAATCGCGGTCTATACGCAGTTATAGAGGACGAGCGAATAGATTATTATTGACTAGAATAGATATATATATATATATATATATATATATATATATATATATATATATATATATATATATATATATATATATATATATATATCTAAATAAATATATATATATAAATAGGACCCAATACTTCTATAAAGTGCATATTAAGGTATTCCACCAACCAAACGAATTAAGTAATTTTTCACCTGCCATAGCTACAGCATCGAAGGTGGAACTGTTGTAATAAACTCTACAGGTTTTAATGCTAGCCACGACATAGATATTATAATTATTGAATTATTACTTTTATTATACGTTCGCGTATTACTTTTAATCGAAATTAAATATTGATCATAAATATAAGCCTTTTCTCTATGTAAATTTTCTTCAAGGATAAATATCTGAAGAAAGAATTGAATTGCCATTAAAATATTTACATTGGCAATTTTTGTTTACTTTTATATTTTTCCATTTTTGTTCCCGCTAAATTTTAACCAACTGTCAATATCAAGTCAAATTAGGTTATGGAATTGCATATATAAATTACTTAGACTGTTGCATAGACGTTTGTATTGATCATTTTGTAGCTTCGTTATTATTACAATGTCGCTTCTTGAAGATATTTTTTTAAGAGATGAGGCAGATGAAGCGAAGGAGTTAGAACGTATTATTGATGGGGACGAGTACGATGACAAACCTCAATTGCATTCAGACAGTGATGATAACAGCGTAAAAGATGATGAAGCTGGTATTTATAAAAAAGACGGGTTTTCTTGATGTTAATTTTGACCTTTTTTTCTCAATACAACTTTAATACATTTATAGAGGAAGAGAAGAAACGTGTAGACCCAACAAGTACGAAATCGAAACGTGCTATTAGGAACCCAAGATTTATTTTAAACCCTGCACGTTTGAATGGCCCTAGGGGGATTCAGGTTATTCCTGATCATTTTAAAGATTTCAAATTCAAAGGTATGTTTATTATTGTGCTTATTTTTCTTTAAAAAATAATAAAAAAAATACTAAATCATTGCACATCCGATTTTACTGCTACACTGCTTAACATAAATCCCTTACCTAAACCCACAAATAGACGCAGTCTTCCTTATGAATATGGACTCCACAAATTTATGTCTTAAAATATATAGTATGCAAAAAATATATTACATATGTAAAGCACAGATATCTTGAATAATCTTATTTATATATCACTTATTACTTTTATATACCTTTAAACTTAAAATAAGTTTCTTTTCTTGCACCCATTGTGGATATTGTCTGCCAAACCCAGGGAATCACTATTAAGTCTGCTATATTGTACAATGTTTATTTTATTTCCGCAAATAAATAAATTTAGTTGTCACTTAACCAAGTGGAATGTCATTGTATTTTTACAATTATATGGTGGGATTAGGTAAGTTCCCTATTGGTTATTGGATTTGTTTTCTTTTTTTATTTTACTTCCATGCCATTAGTCCAATAACATAATATATTGGTAAATATTTACACACTATGTAGATCAATCAATTCATAGATAGATATATTTTTTTATTACATTGAGAGTAACAAACAAGCACACAGTTCAACTGATCGTAAAAGATTCCTAAGGCCCATGACATCTACATTCCTCCATGACAAAGAATCATAATGCAGTGTAGTCACCCTTGAGGACTAAGATGGAATGCCTCATTGTCTGTAAATAAAGGTTTAGAATTGTTATATTTAGCAAGTGGATATGTCACAGTTGAGCTTAAAATGATGTTATAATACATTACAGGTAAAGGTCATGAAAAAGAAGACTTAGATTTGGTTCTTAAAAACCTAGAACACTGGGCTTACAGACTCTATCCTAAATTTCAATTTGAAGATTGCTTAAAGAAAATTGAGACATTGGGCAAAAAACGACCTGTTATGGTAATATTCTGTTTTATAGTTTATAATTACAGAGGGGATGATCTCCATTCAAATTAATGTGGTAGGGTCACACTCCATTTATGAACTTAGGAAGACTCATACTTATTAAATAATCTTACTAAGGACATAAAAGAGAAAGAAGAATACCATGTAAAAAAGTTGTTAGGGCTATTGTTTTTTGTCTGGTAAAGAAAAAACAGCAGAAAGGTTTTTATTGATATCTTAGACTTCAAAGGAGGCTAAATCTGCATTATGAAAACTAATCAAAAATGAATATGGGTGGCTAGAATTACTTACTATCAGGCAAACTGTATGTTGTATGTCATGTCTAATATTTTTGAAATGTATTTATTATCAGGTACATTTGCACAAAATCCGGTCAGACCAGTATAATTCTGAAGAGACAGTAGTCCAGAAAGATTCCAGTGATGAAGATACTCCACCAGTGGAAAGAGAGGAGGATGAATTTGATAAACTCTTGCAACAGCAAATAGATCTCGCAAGGTCTACACCTGGTCCTGGTTCAGCTAAGAAATCTATGGAAACTTCAGTTTTCGATAGGTAATTAAGCTTTGTGTAGTACAACATTGTATTGATACACAAAAACTTTACATGAATATTCAGTGATACAAAAATATTGTAGTGGTATTAGTTTAGATAATCCTTAGTCAGAAGCAACTGACCGAGCCGAGGTTCGGCCCTCTCGGGAACTCAGGAGTCTGACACTCTCGCGAAACAGGGTAATGGTTCAAGCCAAGGCCCTTATGCTGGTTACACACTAGAAGTCTCGAATGAGCAACATAACGCTCAGTCACCTCTCAACCCGGCGAAACTGTAAAAGCCCGTCGGGATAACAGCAGCAATCTGTCCGAAAAAAAAAGATGCAAAAACTAAAATATGATGTTTTTTTTGGTAACTTTTGACCATATGAGTATGGTATGACATCATCTGCACATAAGTATATTTTACAGTGCCGTAAATATTTGCACAGGCACATATAGGCACTCACTTGTCCCGTACCTTACTCCAATGTATATGCAGTAAGATTGGAGAAAGGTTTAGATTCAGTATCAGGGACATGGGACATACATGCAACACTCCTAGACCTGGAAACCAACAATTTGTGATGCATGAATATTGTTTCTATCTGGCAATAGGTTTGGAATCTATGTGTACACAGGGTATTAGGAGACCGCTTCCGAAAAAAAAGACTGATGATAGTACTTATGACACCTTTGATAATGGGCGGGAAAAAATCGATCCTGATTAAAAAAATATCATATTTTAAAAGGTTTTATTAGCATTATTTACGTCCCATCATGTTAGTACAGCTAAATGAAACTATAGTTTCATAAGAAATACATTACTAAACAAAAAAACCCGCAACAAGTGAGCGAACATTTATGATATTAAAGAACTTAATTAATTCTTTTAAATTAATATAATAATAATAATTAACTTAATTTTTACGAATGTCGTAAGCATATTCTGCCAGTAAGACATGCCTGTACGTATGAAAGGATTTATTCAAAATGATATACAGCATTTCTTATTGGTCAATTAAAATTTAAAAAAAAACACTCATTTAATGTATTTATATAATTCGATATTTGTGAGTATTTGGTACAATATTAGCTTAAATCGAATATTTTATTCATATAGTACCAGTCAACAGTTTTCATATTTTTGTAAAATTTGCACATATTTAAATGTTATTGTACCATTATCAAACTAGATGACTTTTCTTAAAATGTGCATATAATATTTTCTTCACTCTTTACTTGCCGACCCATAATGACATACGCAAGCTCCGTCTTTGCGCATGTCACCCCGCTATATCACCGGACTTCAGTTAATACAGACACGTTTCATGCACAAGCAGTGGTTTTTCGTAACGAAAATCTACACGTAGATCTTGACCATAGCTCAGTACCTGAAGCGGGGCTTCCCGCCGATATTTCCGTTCTGCCGTGACACACCCAAAACCCTTTATTGTAAGTGCCACCACGTACAATCCCATAGCGGATCATAAGTTCACCCGCGTCCGAAGGAGACCGTAGCATGCTCTCGACGACCCCATAGGCGCGACCACCAGGGCTCAAGCCCCAAATAAAACACTACACACATACATTGCATCCTCATACCCAGGTTATTCTCTATACCGCCATGTCATAGGCCGGTTCTCACCGGACAATAATGATAAAAGCGTCGCTGGAGTTTCTTGCCCCACTTCTTCACCAGCGCCATCGCATTTTGAATTAGTGGTACAGATAGCTAATAATAATATCAATATTAATGGAGATAGATAATCCTTACTCAGAAACAACTGATCGAACCGAGGTTCGGCCCTCTCGGGCACCCTCGAGTCAGTCGCTCTCGCGAAACACTGTAACGGTCCAAGCCGAGGCTGCCTCTCGGGAGCCCTTGTGATGGTTACTCACAAATAGAGTTCTCGACTGAAGGCCATAATCGTTCGGTCTCCTCTCAACCCGGTGAAACTATAAGCACTTGTAGTTTTTAGTTTCTCGTTTCCAAGAGAAATTCATTATGTGTGCTGCCTACCGCGGTCGGCTAATTTAACCGGTGGAGAAAACAATCTCAACAATCAATGATAAGAAATACAGTTTACAAATTGGCCACATACTTACATAATTACATGCCAAATTCCCCGGATAAAAATATCGTATTTGTAAATCTCGCGACAAACATGATAGGTGATTGCGACACACCAATATGTCGCTACACGGTGGTTCAGAACCGCTGGTATAGTGTAATATATATATATATATATATATTTTTTTTGCATATACTTTACATTTTCATAATAATGTGCATATTTGCAAATTGTTGACTACAAGAATGGCTTACCAACAGGTGAAGTGTGCGTGTTTGTCAGTCAGTATAGTATCTATATGTATATATTCGGGTCATGCAAGCACAACAGAATTCAAAATTTCATCCTCATCATCTCAATGGTTGGCAATCCACTACTGTGCGCTTTACGCGAAATTTTCTGCCACGCATAACTAATCTGAGGAATCAGCTGTCGCCAGCGGTGTTTCCGAACCGAAACGACTTAGGGACCTTCAAGAAAAGAGCTTGCACGTTTCTTAAAGACCGGCAGCGCATCTGAGACTCCTATGTTGCTGCGGATGTCCATGGGACGTGGTGATCACGTGAGCTACTTGCTCGTTTTTCAACTATTCTATATAAAAAATAGGCAAAACATTTTGTCTATTTCAATAATCATCAAAGACATATTCAAGTTATTAAATTAATTTCAGATCAGCTTTTACTGTACCGAAAGGTACATCTTCACCATCGATTAATGAACAACAGAGAGAAAGAATGATGAGAAGTCGGAGATTGGCTGAAGAAAGACGCCTTGCTAGATCAAAAAACAATAACACTTTGCCAAAAAGTACTAGTGGTGAAAAAGGGAAAAATATCACAAATACTAATGAAGATTCTAGTGAAATGCTAGTTGAACATAGAAGTGAAGCTATTGAAGAAATCGGAATAATTACAGATGATGTGACTACAGCTAAAAAGTGTAATAGGACAAATATCATAGAAAGTTCAGACGAGGAAGATGCCTTGACAATTGTTAATGAATCTGTAACAGTAGACATACATGCTTCTGTCTCTACTGCATATAATGATCACGAGGCAAAAGTTAAAGAAATTACACAAACCAATGATTTTGATAGTATCGTTAATGATATTAGTGAAGCAGATAATGACACCGTAAATATAAATGTAAGTGTAGAAATGAAAAATAATGACAAATCATATCATGAATCAGATTTATCAAATACGCCGAATATTGAAGAACATTCAAATTTATCTAACAAACAAATTATTATAGACAATAGTGAAGTGGATCCTGTTGATGAAAATATAAGTGTTGATAATGAAATATATAATAATGACAACCATAAACAAACGACGAAATGTTTAGAAAAATCAGAAATATATCCAGTATCAGAAATAATTGAAAACTTAAATGATACAACCAAAAATATCACACCGTCTGAATATACCAAACAATTAGAAGACAGGGATGTTATGAATAAACAAGTAAGTGAAATCTGTAAATCAGGTTATAATAAAGAAGTCATTACTGACGATGGTGTAGGAGTTGCTAAAGATCTAGAAGATTTGATGGATGTTGATTTCACTGATGATTTTTAATTATTTATATTTGTACATAATTTTTATTTATTATATATTTAAATTTTTCGTGTTCTTAATTTTGATTGTTTACACAAAACTGAAAATGATGGCAAGTGTTCTACAAGACAAATAATTTTGGGGACCTCTGTTGTTGATGAATGTTGGTAAGTGTCTCTGCTCTTTGTTTATGGAGATGTTTTGCGTTTCATGTTTCTTTTCGTAAAGTTAGATTCTTATATTCCCTTTATCCAGTATATCATCAGACTTAGGAATGCCCTCCCCCCAAATATACATGCACTACAAGTAAAACTCCATTTAAGCGGCTAGTCAGTAAACATTACCTAATGCTGGAGTAGTAACGGATTGGTTTTTTTTTTATTTATTTACCTTAATTATGTGTATTTTTATGTGTGTATATACTGGGTATTAGGAGACCGCTTCCGAAAACGAAGACAGACGATAGTACTAATGACCTTTGATGATGGGACGGAAAAAAATCGACCCTGATTAAAAATAAATCATATTTTAAAAGGTTTTATTAGCATTATTTACGCTCCATCATGTTAGTACAGCTAAATGAAACGATAGTTTCATAAAAAATACAAGCATTGGAAACACAAAATCAAAAACAGCTGACGCTCGGATCAACGTTCTTACATGTCAAATGGTCTTAGCAAAAGAAAAAGAGCACCATAAATCATGTAATTTAAATATATGTTAACCAAATGACTTTAAAAAAAATTATGTAATTTTGTGATTCCTATAGGTGGTATTATTTTAACCTTGCGAGATCTCTTAATAGTTTTTAATAATTTTATGTTAAAGTATATATTTTATCACAAACATGAGGCACTATTACACTCGCAAACACATGTATGCTTCAATACGTGAGCGCGTATTTCACAACACAACAAGTGTTTGGGCGCACTTCTTAAAATTAAGTTAATTAGATTGTTAATTATTTAATATATTTTAATCATGTATATTTTAGATGTATTAAAAATTTTCACATATTTTAATAAGGTTATTATATAAGCATATTTATCATAAGTCTTATAACTAGTTATTGCTTCCTAATGTTACATGCTTTTTATTTTACTTTTTAATTTAATTTTCATGGATTATTTGGCAAACTCTACTAAACTCTTTGTATAACGTAAGTTCTGCGGAATGGTGACCTGATGTCCTGTGATTTACAGGTTTTTAATACCTACTGCAGGCATCAGTCAGCCACGACTATGTACTAATGTTTTTTTTTATTAAGGAGAACATGTTTCTATTATGTAAAATTTTTTATTCTATGTATTTAGTTGTGGTTAAAATAAATAAATAAAAATAAATCCTGAGGGATCTACATCCATTAAATCACGTACATAGGTCTTCACTTCTCACAGGTAAGGGGACTCCCCTTCACGTCACACTTTATTGTAGGCAACTGAGAAATTTTGTATTTTTTTTTAATATAATAAGTGGCACCTGATGGTAAGTGATTACCGACGTCGCAAATGTGTTGCATGCATTAACATGTCTTTGATGATTATTATTGAAACGGTCAAAATGTTTTGCCTTTTTTTATATTGAATAGGTAGCAAACGAGCAACCAGTTCACGTGATGGATGTGATCACCGCCGCCCGTGGACAACCGCAACACCAGAGGAATCTCAGATGCGCTGCGGGCTTTTAAGAGAGGTGTAGGCCTTTTTTCTTGAAGGTCCCTAAGATATCGGTTCGGAAATACCGCTGGCGACAGTCGATTCCACAGAGTTGTGCGTGGCAGAAAATTTCGCGTGAATCGTACAGTGGTGAGTTGCCAAACATCGACATGATGAAATTGTATATAGCTGTAGCAGCAATACACTCAAAAAAAAAAAATTATCACGCGTTTTTGTCATTTGGTGTAGAAATCTGACCTGGAGATATTTTGTTTTGCACGCCATCTACGTTTGTCGTGGTACTAATTTCTTGTCAAGTCATTGGATCTTACTACTCATGAAATTACTTCAACATCACCATGGGTGTACTGGCAACCATGAATCACTTCATAATCATAATATAAATAATAAACAACATATAAATAAATCTTCAACAAATATTCAAGATGCAGTTGCTGAGGACCCGAGATGGAATGGTCTCATTTTTTTTTAAAAGAATATTAGCAATGCTATTAAAACTAATATTCTGGTTAACCACTCCAACTAAGCTGAAATTGCTTGTGCTAGTAGATAGTTCACGATAATAGTCGAATGGCGGATTCGAACCTACTAGTAGTTGTGCGTGGCAGATAATTTAGCGTGAAGCGCACAGTGATGGATTGCCAACCTTCGAGACGAAGAGGATGAAATTTAGAATTCTGTCGCGATGTGCGATGTTTAAACTCAGCGGCTGCAATTAATCCGAACAACTCCTCAGGACACTCCCCATGGTAAATGCGGTAAAAAAAAAATGCAAATTTTACCGTACATGTTAGGCCGAACTTGCGCTTTGAAATGTTGCAAACAGTTAAATAAAAGAACACAATGATTTTTAATTTATTTATTTACGAGGGTGCAAACGAAAACCAACCTTATCACAGTACGTAAATAATTTTATAACATGCCTCAATACCGACATTAACATTTAAATAGCTTAATTAGTATGAAATGCAGATGATCTTTGTATTTATGTATTATACAATAGGTTATAATAAATTAAAACAAACTAAGTTTCTAAATATATATGGCCTTTAGACATAATTCTCAAATGTAATTTACTATCCCCAGCAACGGCAAATGTACGTTTTTTTTTAAATTTTAGTACTTAAATATTTGCAAATCTAAACAGCATTACTGTGGCAATTAATATTTCGAGGTGAAAAGATCAAGTCATTAAAATTGATATATCTTGAATTTTATACCACGTATAAACTGTAAATGTACTACACAAATCACCATTTTCATGAAAAATGTACTTATTATAATTTGCAGTCTCTACACAAAAGAATAAAAAATTGTATCGCAGACATTTTTACACGCCAAAAGAATATTAATACAATTTTTACACAGGAAATTCCCCAACTTATCAAAATAATAAAACCGGACACGTATAGACAGCTACAATAAAACTTGAAAAAAATATATAATTCCTTTACAGATTACATTAAAAATAAAATATTCGTAAAACGTCAAAACCAACAATATAACACTCGTAGACATAGCAGATATTTATAAAGTAACTCATTTATGTACAAAATCATAAATATGTTCGCAAAAAAGAGCGGGAAAATTATTCTTGTCCTTAAAACCATAAAGATTTAATCCATATTCATTTGATTTATTTTTGTTTTTGTACTTTTTATCGTCAAATTTACTAATTTGTGTATATACGGTTTTTATATAAAAGTGCATTAATATCAGTTTTGGTCACTAATATAATGTAATAAATTCGAATACTTCCATCTGAGCACAATAAAACTTGTAAACCTTTGCATATTTTGTAAACGAATCGAATATTTTCATGTTCATGAAGTTTCTAGATAAAAGGAGCGCGTAACAGAAGTGAAACTTCTACGACGACCTTTGACACCTCGATTATATATGATTTAAAATACTAGTAAGGGGTAAAACGGTAGTGTGAGAAAGAGAGGGAAAATACGAAAGAGAAGCCCAGCTACGTAAATAGCATAGTACTCTTTCGCTCTCAGGCCGTCTATCTATTTTTTGTCCTTATTGCTTCCGACTGTTACATGTAAAATCAAATTCGATCTTGAATACATTGAAAGCTCGGTATTCTCAATGCACTCAAAAGCCTAGTGGTTAAAATTAGTACATCCCTTAGTCTTGTGATCTAAAAATACACTAGCAGTGTTTTTTTTAAATTAAATTGCTCTTATACCGCATAATCCACATCGTCCGTATAGTGCAGTAAACATTCGCACAAACGCACTAGAGGCATTTACTCATTGTTCCCTTCCCTAGATGGATGTAATGCATGTTTTTTTTAAATTAAATTTAGAGCAACAACAAACACACAATTCATCTGATCTGATGGGAAGTGATTCCTACTGCCTATGACATACCATCCTTTACAAGGAATCATAATGCCCTAAAATTACCCTTGAAGACTGAAAATGGAATGCCTCCAGTAATTAAGGTCTCCGAATCCCTACACTCGCTAGACGAAACACAGCAGCATTATACTGCTATTCTATCCGGGCTTGGTCTTAGTATCCTCTCGATCGAGCTGATCCGAATAACGCGATACAAATATATTGTTGAATTGAAACTAAGAACCTCGACGCAGCGGCCGACTTTGTTTTAATTTACTAAAGTCATTCCTAACGACTTTATGCATTAAGAATAACAATACATTAAAATACGTTTTTTTTATATGCCTTAGCGCTACATCGGAATTAATATTAACATGAATGCAGACAAAGCCTTATATATGTGATAGAAATTCCTGTTGTCTGAAAAAAAAAAAAAAATATTACACATGGATGGATGGTGTTATCTATTACTTATTATTAAGTTATGAAACATTTATTTTCTAAACAATAATTTAAAAACATATCTCTATATGTTTTTCCAATACATTTATACAATTTCCCTACTCTAAGACATTAGCTAAGCAAGTTATATACAGTTAATATTTGGTTTCAGATCAGTACACTGAATAATTGAATACCAATTACATTCGAAAACGAGAAGAAAAATACTTTAAATAGGTTCTAGGAAACTAACAATTATATTTATAGATAGAAACATTCTTTACTCCAAAAATCAAAATGTTCCATTAATTTACCTAAAAAATTGAATGCTGACAGAATATACGGCCTAATTTTTCCATTAAAATCTCTTTACTGGAAAATTTTTAAAACATTACTTTTTAAAAATATTGATATTTTAAAAACTTTTTTTTATTGTTCTATCTGTGATTATTACTATCCAATCTAAGGAGTGTGAAGCTAAGAAGTATATCATGGGTTTTCAACATAAAAAGTGTCCACCAATATGTATGAAAATAAGCTTTCAATAAATGGCGCTAGTATAGCTAGAGTGTATAATCTGAATTAACAGTTGTCGATGAAGTGAACTTGGCTATGAAAGAAACGGCAAAAAAGTTAGTATTTGTTATGAATAGAATAGCTAATGTGGTCATTAATAATTCAGGTCAACTTTTAACATGGATATTTACGATAAAGATGAGCTCTTCCTCTAACATCAGTAGCGCCATCTTAATTTCATATTTTTATCGGGACTTGCTACCACAAAAATAATCCCTTAACTTACACTCCATAATCGATTCGTTATATTATAATGCAGTACTACTGATATATTTAAAATGTGAAAAAGCTTAAATAGAGCACACGTCACAGATATACGAAAAGTAGGCCTTATATGAATTTCGGAAACAATCTATAATTCAAGTTCATTTTTTAACCTTTTATCTATAAGTAAAATAGAAACATATTTTTTAGTCAATCATCGATTAAGAAACATGTGAAATAGAAACCTAGATCTTTTCGAAAATCCAGTGTGTAAAATACAAGTTTATGATATTTAATTTGTTATATTTTGTATTCACATATAATCGGTTAATAAGGTGAATTTAAAATGGAAATAGTAGAATTTTAAAAACTAATTTGATTATATCATAATTGCCAAATTGAATAACAGAAAGTTGCAATTTTTTTACGAAGGTGTTTTGTTTTTGCAATATCTTTACATAAATTTGTTTAAAATTTATTTTGGCCCACTCCTTTTTTTATATTACATCAATTACGATATTTAGTGGCCCATACACGAGGAACTAAGAAAAAAAAATATTTACCGAATTATAATATAAAGAAAATTACGTCACAGATGTTAATTTATGCTGATATTTTAAAAATATACCACGACACACAATCGAGGAATCACAAGAATTGTATATTTTAAGTCGAAATCTCGACCGAATAACAAATCACATTATTTATAATCGTGTTCAAAATCGATTTTAGTGTATCACGATGTATAAAACAATCGATAAGTTTGACAGCTGTCAATATTGCTAATTGGTGTCCGGTATGAGGGACGCGAAAAATGATGTGACAATAATCCAAGTGGAGGCCAGTAAGGATTGGCGAGTCGGTTGGGTTTCCTGTGTTGCGTTTGGCGACGGTGTGTTGTTCTGGGGGGCATGCAGGTCGCGGAAAAAACCAATTTGGTGCCTGGAAGAAGACCCAAAAATACAGATATACAACTAAAGGTGCTAGTATAGACTAGCATTCTATCAGAGCTATAATTACTAAAATTCCCGTTAACCAGTTCTATTTTGTATTATATTGTTTGTTATTTTCTGTTAATAAAAAGTAATTTAAAAATGTTAATAAAAAAACATTAAATGTAATTTTCTGTACCTTTATGAAAGAGAAAAAAATATAACTAAGTCTAAATACTTGTGCTAGGAGATTGTTCATGACAATAGTCTAACGGCGGATACGAACCTAAGATATCCTAAGTTTAGCAACCATACCCTAAACCATTATCTTATTGACGGTTTATATTAACATTCTAAATAATTACAATAACAATCTCTTTAACAAGTCCTTCTCTTTACAACTTCTTAGTTAATCATTTTACTTAAAAGTATTAGTTTATATGCACAAGTAGATTAAATAACAAAACAACTTATACTCACAAATATCCGGCACCAGCCAGCAGGAGGACCAGCAGTAACCTAGCTGGGCTTCCGTACAGGCACACGAGTGAGAAGAGTATGGCCAATCTGGATGCTGCGTATAAGTGGTCTAACCAATCACGCGGCGGGGCTTCCTCAGCGGGTGGCGGCCTGACCTCCGCCGCAGCCGCCTCCTGAGGGGGCGCCCGAGCCTCTCGAGGTTCGGCCTCTTCGCCTTCAGGCACAACTTGACGCCTGTTAACGAGGGGTGGATAAAGATTGATTTGAATTCTAAAGTATTTTTTGGTGTGAATGAACAGTATGATGAATGAAGATTAGCATGGTAGCACAAATGTACAGACAAGACGTTTACTATATATACATATAAGTTTTAAGTACCTTTTATATTATATATACACGTTAAATATAAGAATATATACATTTTCAACTTTGTATAAGTTTTGAAACATCGCTTAAACTGCTAAGAAATATACCAGCCCATGAATATTGCATCTGGACCTGGTAAGTGACTCCCTTTCTACATCATACGCTGGAGTGGAAAACGAAATAGAATATCACAACTGTTTCTTTTATACAGTTGTATCCACTTATAATAATGGTTTCAAGTCATTTTTCAAAATAATAGAAAAAAAGATATGTTAAAACGATACGGATAAGATAGCTGCAAAATAGCTTCCTAAGGACAGATAAATTGTGCATTACAGGAATGTTAGTGACGTCCTTCAACAATCGGTTTACTATATCGATATATTAAAAAAAAATCGAATATATAAATTTTCTTTAACCTAACTTAAAACTATTTCGCCAGGCGGACAAAATACATAATTATACTTACATATTGGCGTACTGCTGCATATACTGTAAATAGGCTTGTTGAATCATCATCATGTGGTTTGCGAACATTGCCGGATCGTTAGGCGCTTGTAGATAACCCTCACCAAAGTTATAATTCGGATAGGGGGGTACCCTACCATAGTTATTTACAAACGAGCTCAAATAGTTCTGCATTTCGACCGTGTGATTCTGATCATTCTGCCTCGTCTCCGGTCTCGACGCGGTCTCTACCGGCCTTTCGGTCTCGGTCTGAGGGACATTTCGCTGCCGGGGACCGGCCGTTTCGGTCTCTACTGGCATCTCTTTGGTCATGATACGCTTTGGCTTGCAGACCAGGTGCATAGTGTGCGTGGTCTGACTGTCGTAGACTCGAAGAACGTCCTTTAGTATGATGTTATCGTCCAACAGTTGACCGGAGTATATAATCTTCTGTTCATTTGTGGCCTGTAAAATATACATTTTTATGTTAATGAGCTATTATGAATAAATAATATATATATATATTTTGTATTATTTAGTTTATTGCTACATCCCTATCACAAAATTTCACCACATCTTGGGTCTTCTGGTAGAGAATACCTTTGGCATTAAGTCTGCCCTTTGTGAATCTTTAACTTTGTTAAGGTGCATTAACCTTAAATAAGATTAAATAAATATATAATAAAGTATATACATTTTATTTAATTATTTTAATAATAATGTAATGTGTAATGTATTTTTCACAAACAGAAAATTGGACAGGAGTTGTTGGTATATCATGTAAAAAATATCTCCGTGTCCAAAGTGTTAACTTATGTAGTACATGGTAAAATATAGTCCTTTAAAAAATTATAAATAATAATGATGTTGAAAACTGACATCAATAATCAGCTTGCATCGCAATTACATCATGCACATGTTATTGTGTTATTCAAATAGCTGCAAAAATAATGGGACGGGCTCAGCCGGGACAGGACAATGCCTTCACAGAATACCAATGTGAACTAGCAGATGTGTGACATCTCCACAAGTGACAAGTGGTAATGAAGCATTCCATATCAGTGCTCAACAAGGTATGTATATCTTCAATCATTATTTAGGATGAATGTAGATGTCATAGGCTGCAGTTATCAAATACAATCTGATGTAGTGTGTACTTGTTTGTTGTCCTTTATTGTATAAAATTAAAATTAAATACAACATAAATGAACATGAATTAATAAAACAGGGCAATGTGTCCACATGTTGAACAAATATTTTGATTATTTTAAATTTATGCTATGCACCAGTTTCTGCATTGAGGCTCTATTCAGAATCTATCTATCTATCTATAAATTTATTATACATAGCAGTAATAATGATTCAATATAATGTCGATTTTATAAAAAAAATCTATTGAAAAATTGCTTTTGCTTCAATGTATATTCGAATCTTAAAGGGTCATGATTATTAAATAATTATATACACAATAAAATCTACAAAAGCCATATATAGTAGTACATATATTTCAAGTAGGTCAGGATTGTGATTTGTGTCAATCTATCAGTAATCAATCAGTCAGTCTATATAGGCCTATATTCAGCAGTTGTCTATTTATCGGCTACAATGATAATGATAGTAAATGAATGTGTTTGGGTACTTTAGTACACTCAATTATTTTTTTATATAATGGGTTGTGGAAAAGTTTTTTCGTATTTATTAAGTAAAAAGTTGCAGTAAATTATCTTTGGTTGTAATGTTTGTATTTGGCTGGTTTTGATACCATTAATGGATGACATTTTAAAAACAGAAAAATTAAAAGTAGAAATGGTTAGTAGATTCATTGGCGGGACCAATGAATCTACGACAAGAACGTGAGAAAAAAGTCTATAGTCAAAGGGCAGTCAAGCTCCACAGGCATGGATTAACTTGTAATAATGTGATGCTGTGTGTAAGGTGGTATTGGACCGGCTTTGTTCATTATGAGATTTTACTGCCGTGCAAAACTATCGATATAGTATATATATCGGTTCACTACTGCCAACAACAGAAGATATTCAAGCAAGAAATAGAGAAAATACGTCCGGAATTGTTCAACAGAAAAGGTGTGGTTTTTCATCATGATAACGCCAGACCACACACATCGTTAGACACTCAGCGAATATTGAGAGAGTTTATTTGGCAAGTGTTAATGCATCCACCATATAGCCCTGACTGCACCCTCAGATTTCACCAGTTTTATTGTCTTCGGAATTCTCTAGTTAGTATTATATTAACATTAAGAGGGGACTGTCATAAATACTTGTCGCAGTTTTATATCAGAAGTTCACAAAATTTCTACAGCAATGGAATTATGTCTTAAGCTATAAAATAGCAACAAGTTATCGAACAAAATATCACATATATATAATATAAAAATGTAAATAAACTAATAAATATCTTGAATTTGTATATAAAATACGAAAATCTATTTCCCCAACTATTACCATTATATATATATTTTTTATGATATTCTAATATACATGTGGGTAATATTATCCAAAGATATACAAGACCATTTGTAACAAGCCTGACCTTGTGCAAAACCACTATGACCTCATTGAAGATTGTCAGATATTGAGTAGGAAGTAGATGAATCTCGCGTCTTTATATTACCGACTAAATACGTTTTTTATTTAAGTTGACGGTCCCGTGGTGTAGTGGTCAGCGTACCCGGGCGTGGTAGCGGGTCTTTCGTTCAATCCATGCGAACACTTAGGGGGGAATTCATTTAAATTTGTTCATTTCATTTTCATTGGAGCCGACATAGAGGATCAAACTCTTTGACACAAGTCTATTTTCTCTCTCTGAGTTGTACTTATTTTTACTATGGCTTGATGCTATATTTTTTATAATACACAAACAACAATGCTAGTAATTATGAACGCAATCTTGGATGATACATTATGACGTCATTACAGATAGGCGTCTACTTACGTAACGTCTTATGCTATTATCAAGGTTAAATCAATTGTTTTTTTTAATGTCATTAAGAATAGACGTGCGGCGTCAATAGTCTTATGGTGTATGGTACACTATACGAAACTTATCATTGTAGATTCCACTATTGTCATGAACCATCTCAGAGCACAAGCGTTTAAGATTAATTGGAATGGATAGTGGGGATTTTAGTTAAGTTACTAGCATTGCTATAATTTAGAGAATACAGTTGCCCCAATTAAGAGATATCTATGCAAGCCCTAAGACTGAGATGGATGCGTTATCAAAAATAGACATAGACAATAGATAAATATACACCTACACTCACCCACTTGAAACACAGAAGTGTTGTGTTTCACACTCAAAAACTGGTATTCTTAGAGTCTGGTATTTCATCATTCGAGTCCACCTACTCATACTTCAATAAAGCTGCATTGTAACTCTAGCAGTGTTTAAAAATGTTTCTAATTTTGTTGATTGATTTTTGTTTTCCATCCGAGGGATTCGCTTTGCAAATTAAAATTACTCAATTTGATTCTGCTAGTTATGTTCCAATGGAGTATTTGCATTAGAATATATATAGATAAGAGTGGCCTAGTGCTGTTTATTTATCAGACATTTTTTAGATCTAATTATACATTTTTTAAAACAGACGAAGCAATTTATCTAGTAACAATTTAAATTCAAATTAATGTACTATCTACTCTACACTAGCCATACAATTGAAATTGGTATAGCAAAATAGTTTCACTTCTGAACTCACAGCAACTAAAAGTATGAAGGGCATGAAAATATATGCATAGCATGAAAGGATGGGATTTTTGGGGATACAATCACCCATTGAGCATTGTCTGGTCAAAAAAATTGAGAGTAAAGTGTGGTTTTTTTTTCGGGCTGATGGTCGATGGTCCAAGGGCTTTTACAGTTTCACCGGGTTGAGAGGTGACCGAGCGCTTATGACACTCAGTCGTGACCTCTATATGTGTGTAACCAGCACTTGGCTCCCGAGTGGAAGCCTGGAAGGTGCAATGTACGTGTGTTGTTTTATGAAGTGCTTGGGTCCTGGGGGTCGTCGAGGGCGTGTCTCGGTCTATTTCGGACGTGGGTGAATTTGTGATTCGCGATGGGAGATCTAATAACTGTAGTTGGGAGATGCGGCGTTTTGTTGCGCCGAGAGAAGTACATAGATGCACTTTTGGTCCCCACCAACCTCAACTTCTTTCCGAAACCATTTCCCTGGCTGCAGGTTGGAAGCGTTTACAAATAGCATCTAGTTTGAATCCAGACACGTAGAGGCAGGTGTCATCGGCGAAAAGGACTAGCTCTACACCGCGAGTGCGCGGTATATCGTTGGTGTAGAGTGTGTATAAAATAGGACCTAGGACGCAGCCTTGTGGTACTCCGGCACAAATGGGGTGAACCTCAGAACGCGTTCCCTCGACGCGGTAACCAAAGGTTCGATTTCTGAGAAAATCTCATATGATAAGTACTAGTCGATCTGGCACACCAAGCTCATATAGTTTGTATATGAGCCTGTTGTGCCAGACCTTGTCGAAAGCTTTCTCCACGTCGAGGAAAAGTGCCCCAGTTTGGTAGCCCTGAAGAAATTTACTGAGAACATGCTCCGTTATGCGAAACCCGAACTGCTCATTGATTGGTAGCCCTCGGGACAGCATGAAGTCCTTTAGGCGGGCGAGGATGAGCCTTTCATATACTTTATCCAAGACTTTGAGTAGGCTTATGGGCCGGTAAGCTGATGGATCGGTTGGATTTTTTGAGGGCTTGAGAATCCCTATGACGTCGGCTTCCCTCCGGGATTTCGGGAAGGTGCCTTTGGATATGGTATATGGTAGGTGTAAAATGGACATGGGTAGGAGTTTCATCACCTTATTGGTGATGCCGTCGGGGTCGGAGCCTTGCGTGGTCGCAGGTTTTTAATTATGGACTCAACTTCGGTGCATGTTGAAGGGTACGGTAGCACCAGCCGGTTATTTTCAGTGGGATATAAGTCATGGGCAAATAAACAAAAAAGAAAACTGTGGTGCTGCTAGAAAGTAACTGCTGTGTTGCTCTATGTTATAACATACTGTATATGCAATTCATTTTATATAACTGGATATTTTAAGCATGCAGATAAGGTTTTTATGGTTAAAAATATTGTTAAAAGCCATTTATAAATATAAATTGTGCATACAATGTTTTGATAAGAATTTTTGTATTGTTTGTAAATACTTTTTCAATGTGATATTGAATATTGTTCTCACTGACTGTTGCATGGTGCTGTAATTTGGGTACCTACTGCATTCGATTCTCACAAATAATATTTGGGAATCACAAATTTTTAGTTCTCAAGTATGGGTGTATTTTCTGGACATCTAGAGTCTCTTACACTGTATCTAAATCTTCCATTTATTTTTTTAGTTAAGAGTAACAAATGAGCACACAGTTCACCTTAAGGCAAGTGATTCATGCAGCCAATGACATCTACATTACTTCCTGACAAGGAATCATAATGCAGATGCATCATTGTCAACCTTGAGGACTGAGATGGAATGCCTTGTTACCAGTAAATAAAGGTCTCTCAAAACTTTCACTCACTAGACAAAACACAGCTGTATTATGCTGGTATTCTGTGAGGGTGTGGTCCGATCCAAGTCAAGCTGACATAAGGATGTGGGTCTTCCCCAGGTGAGCCAACCTATACATGCTTCAGCTAGAAATAAACTGCAGACTGGCACTGCAACTGTTAAATGACTACCTAGCACATGCCACATGGGAAAAGTATTATAATAAGTTTCTTCAATCTCATACTACCCAATAATTAATTTACATAAGGCATTGCTCTTAGTGCACGATTGTACTGAACCTTTGCATAAGTTAGGTGTAGCACAAATAGACCAGCTAAACCAGTGTATGATTACACTTTCAAAGAATAAAGTAGATTAACCTCTCTGTGTGGTGACCAATACTATCTGGTTACCTTATTACTGGCAATAGAACATTCTTTGTCTTCCGAGGATATATTTTTTTTTAATTTTAAAAGTATTAAAAAAAATCATAACTGTACAATAAAACGGTATAAGTACACCAAAAAGAATTATTAAAATTAAAAATACAAGAAAAGAAACACCATAGAATTGCATAATATATACAGTATAACATATTAATTGATATGTTATACTGCATGTAACTGTTATGTAATATGTTACAATGTGTATTGCATATTTTCTAAAAACTTGGTACGGGTAGATATAGAAATGTATTATTTTGAAACAATTCTTTTACCATTTACACAACATAAATGCTGAATAATTAATTTTGTTATAATGATAATAATAAATTCTTAGAATAAAAATCCAAAGAAAAATTTAATTAATATTATTGGTAATTTGTTGAAGAGTTTTGGCATTATATATTTAACAGTTTACCATTACTTATTAAGGATGGAGTATCCTAGTTTAGTTAGTTTTAGTTTAGAATAGAAGGCATTACTAGCACATGTTTTTTTTTAATTTGTAGTATAGGTGGCAAATGAGCAGGCCACCTGATGGTCAGTGATCACCACCATTCATGAAAATTCGCAACACAAGAGGAGTCGCAAATGTGTGGCGGCCTTTAAGAAAGGTGAAGGCTCTTTTCTTGTAGGTCCCTAAGTCGTATTGATTTGGAAACACTGCTGGCAATAGTTGATACCACAGAAAATGTGCTTGGCAGGAAATTTCGGGTGAAGCGCACAATGGCGGATTGCCAACCATCGAGATGATGAGGATGAAACTTTGAATTCTGTTACTATGTGCTTGTTTGTTATGCACAATATCATAAAAAAAATAACATACATTTTGAAAAACATGTCAATAATATTATAACAAGGCATCAAGTCTTAAAAGTGTTATCTAGTATTTATCAGTAAATGTTAATTATGATATAGTATAAAGTAATTTTACATGTAACTTATCACCTGTGAATGTGATTTTACATTCAGCATTCTATTAGTGGTAGAGCCCCACAGTAGCTTGTTTCTAGCTACAACATAAATGGGTAAGTTTGACTGAGAAATTATGGGTGCTTTAAATCCCTGAAGATATATATACTGCAGTACATGCTACAATACATGCTCCTAGAATCTTTCTAGAAGATGGATGTAGATGTCATGGACCATGGTAATCACTTACCATCATGTGAACTGTCTGCTTATTTGTCTCCCCCCTAAAATAAACATCCTGTGTTTTAAATTTTCCAAAAGGCTACAATGTACTTATATTCTTTAAGAGTCTAAAGTTTAGACTATATGTTTTTTTTAATATCATTTGTTAGGGATGTATTGATAATTTTGTAAATTAAAAACTAGATAAAAAAATGATGTCATAAATAATTAATACATCTGATTAGACAGACAATTTTTTTGCGCCGCAAAAAAGAAAACGAAACTGTCAAAACCTTTTTATATAAATATATAAAAAAAAGGTGTTGAACCAACTAGAATTGTATAAGAATAATATCATATATATCATCATAGTAAATTCAAAAACCACAATCATACAAGCGTAAAGATATAATTAAAAACAATAAAATATTCTTACTGGCTTGCTAGGATAAACCTCCGATAAGTGTCCCTTTAACTGTCTTACAGTCCAAGAAGATTGACATTCTATGTTTTGGTCTTCAATTTGCTGATTCGGAGCCTTCATAATCAGTGTCACGTTCTCTGGTATCATTTTCAAACAATCGTACACAGCTTGTTAGATAATAATTTGAATACTCGCGAATTTTCCAATTTAAATATATAATAACCACTATTATTAAATCTCTACTCAAATGAAATTTAAAACAGAAACTGACCCAATAAGAAATCGTTTATTTTGTCTGTCCCTCAAACAGTAGTGGAATTGGATTAACTAAATAACTACGTAAATAAATACTTCGTGAATTATTAGAGATAAAGACTGAAAGAGAGGCCCCGTACTTGTCAATTTACCCGTAAAATTATTTGTCGACATTTCATTGGTCCAGCTATGAAAGCATTACCGCTAGATATGTTCTTGCTTATAACTTTATCCCAGTTTCATTGGTGTAAAAAGTATTTTTTTTTAAATTAACTATTTCTGATTCGCTTAAAGTGTGAAGTAACCAATCAATAAAATCGCTCTAGTTTAGAAGCTAATTTTTAATATGTAACAAATTTTATAAGATTTGATACATTATTAAAACATATTTTATATGCACACAGTATATACTGAAATGATTAAATACTTTAATACAATGAATTTAGGTTTCATATCTACCTACCATTTCTACGTATTTAAATCGTTCAATGTAACAAATTTTAATTTTGATTCTGATTTAAGTTTGTTTATTTTATTTCTGGAGAACATAATATATAAGAAAAAAGGACTAATCCACTGCGTCAAACGAAACGGCAAAACAAAGCAAAATGTACATGTGTTGCCAATTTGTGAGAATCTTCCAAGTTATAGAGAATAAAAAAGGAAAACTGATATTCAGTATATGACACAATTGAAATTATATATATTCCTAGCGGTAGTTTTTGGTTAAAATTGATACTTAAAGAGCGAGATAATTATAACAATATAATAATAATATAAATAATTTCTAGTAAGGAACAAATGAACAAGTGAGCTCGCTTTTTATACAATAGTATGTTAATTAATTAGGCCCTTGTTACCTATGAACATCATCTCAGTTCATCATTAGTTCACTGCTAAACATTGGCCTAGAGAAAAGATTGCCTGTAGTGTGAACTTAGGCCACCCATATTCATCAACTTCCCCTAAAATAACTCTACGAGGTACGTACTTTGTAGTACAATAAGGTGCGATCGCACCCCGGTGAATTGCAATGAAGCCTGCTCCCGACAATAATTGTCTTCAAAAATACTGCTAGCTATGCCATTAACCATACTAGTATTGCACTTAATTACACCAACTAAGCTTAAACGGTTCTGGTAGATGGTACATAACAATATTCGAACCTTCTTTTTATTACATTGAGAGTGACAAACGAGCACACAGTTTACCTGATGGCCCATAAAGTCTGCAGCCTATGCCATCTACATTCATTCTTGACAAGAAATCATAATGCAGATACGTTGTTACCCTTGACGACTGAGATGGAATCCCTCGTCACCAGCATTTTGTTGCTATTTTACGCTGGTATTCTGTAAGGGCGTGATCCTACCCCGGTCGAGACCCATTCATTCAGCAGTTAGAAACAAATTGCAATGTACCTATTCCAATGTTTAACTACGGCATTAAGTGTCACAGGCCGTATCCTTAAACCATTGACGTTCCCTTTTGTATTTCTAATTTGTGCAAATGGTCATAGATGTGGAAATCTAGTGTTGTATTTTTTTGGAATATTGTCCATGTCTGTTGGCAACCCATATTTAATATATTTAAATTTTGTTGATGTTATTAAATTTTTTGAATGAGGTTATATTTTATTATAAATTACAGTTCCTATCAATATACGCGTTGTTTTAAACAAAACTTCGGAATTGGTACTCGTAGTTAGGCGTATATTAATATTCCTTTATAGATCATTTTGTAATTTAAATATATTAATCATAGAAACACATACAGAATTGGATAAGTAACAAAAATGGGTGTTACTGTGTAAGTTTTGGTTTTGAATGTAAGCCTTTTTGTTAATTTACTTAAAATGAATATTCTTTATAGAATTGCATTATTATCTTGTCAGTTTACAGCAATATCCAGTACCCGAAAACAAAACTGGTACCTATGTTATAGAGCTACTTACTAAACGTATATTAGCACTGGGGGCAACGCAACAAGGCCAGTTCTTAGTAGACTGTGAGAGCTATTTATCACATCCTCAAATGGGTAAATATAAGTTTACTTTGATTAGTGAAACAATTTAGAAAACCAGTGAATAGTGTTGAATTGTACGCGATTAAAAAGGCGCGTTTCTGTTTTCTGAGAATAATTTTTAGTACTATTTTTTTATAAGGAACATATACAGACAGGTCAACTCATCCCCATGATATCTAGGGCACATGCTGGTCATGATATCTGAAAAATATTTACTACCATCATGCCTATAACCAAACAAAATAAAATCAAACTAGTTATTTATTCTTTTACCTAAAAAATTGTTGTTTGTTAATACTTTTAAAATTTTATGATTCCATTAGAGAGAGAGAAGGATATTTTCGATAGTGCAGTAACAATGATTACATTCTTGATCTTAGTTATTACTAAAATGTCCTTTAAATTTTTAGGAACAACAAAAACAGTCCACATTCTCCACAACTCGGAACAGCCTGCTTCAGTTTTCTCCATACTGGAGAGTGGAACAAAAAACATTCATGTTATAGCCGATGGACTGTTTGATTTGCTAATGATGAAGCTATCACAACATTATACATCTAAAAAACAGACAAAGATTGAGAGCAAAGGTCCAAGGTTTGAATTGGGAGACTTCTGTGTTAAATTGGGTTCAGTGACAATGAATCAAAACTTTAAAGGTATACTTGTTGAGGTGAGTTTCAATAATTATTTAAAAATAATCAAGAACCACAGCATATTTTAAAGCTAGCAAATTTGTTTATATTGCAATTCATCTATGGTAATATACAATGTGATTAGAAATTATCTACAGAATGGAATAAAAAAGACACAACTGTAATATTACATTAGACTGATGATCTATATTAGGATAGTAAATAGAAGAGAATTAAGAGTCAAATGAAAAGTATAGCACAATCAAATTTTTGCAAAAATAAATAACATGTTTAATGTGATTTCAGAGTTTTAACAGTGATCACTATTTTTTGGTATTTTAATAAAAAAAATCTCAATATTTCGAAAATGGTGACACTTTTCGTTCATCATTAATTTCATAATATTTTTTTGTATGGTAGCTGACCAAAACTTAAAAATACCTATCATCCCCTAAGTTTGTTGTGCTGCTTATGGGACAACCAGTGTAGATATACTAGATATAACAGTGTAATGAGGGTGACCGGCATAGCTCAAAAGAAGATGTAGTGGCAACAGGCTGGCCATAAAACTTGTAGAACCAATGAATATTGAGGAAGAAAGATTCTCGAGTTGCAACCTCAGACTGCTAGTTGCAGTGTAGACCCTCATTAGATGGTGCAACAATGTATGCTAGTTTTCTGCAAGTTGATGGATGCAGGTGGCTCAGGATTGTGCTTTGTGGCAATCTTCCCCATAGATGTTCTGCCTTATGTTCAACAGTGGGCTGTGATGATGATGGTATACTAAAAAAGGGTGGATATAGAACTTAAACAAATATTGTTTTATCCCATGAGCCTTTAATGTTTTATTTCAGGTGGAATATCGTCCATGTGTAATGGCGAATGCTGTGTGGGGTCTTTTACGTGAATTTCTCCAGGGTCTCTTAGGCCCCACAGTGCCTGTTCAACCGCCACAGCACTTGCTTAGCAGAATGAATGAGATATATACACCAATAGACACTATATACCAATACTTAGAACATTTCAGTGCTTATAGAAAAGGAACTGGGCTGAGAAGTGCATAAGTTTTAAAGTGATAAGTGACTAATTTTAAGTGTTGAAATTAAAGGTATATCAGTGTTTTATGCTAGTTATTATTAAGTTATTGTGAAAATACATGGCAAGATTTTTAATACTGGAGTCAGTGTTTATTTTTGCTTAATCTTTTTTTTTTTTTAGAAGCCTATTTATGGTACACCGCAATTTTAAAGCATGATATTTAGCTTGAAGCACATTATTTTATTTCATCTAATAGTTATCACCGCTATATGCATGTTAGTAAACAAAAAATATAAGCTGGTGAAAAAAAAAAAAGCAACAATTACTTGTCTTTTTGATTGGCCTGTAAATGTCCCAAAAATAGTGAAATCGAGAGTGGAGTGTCCTAACAAGATTTATGTGCTTAAAAGGAGACCCCATTAATTTAAAAAAATAACAAACAACATTTAAAATGATTATATATTTGTGACATTTAATAAACATTTGTATAAAGCTAAATAATAAAATCCAAGAAATACTTATAAAAATAAACAAATACAATACAGAACCACTACTTTTTAAAATACCAATATGTATTTACTAGTTTTATAAAAAAAATATTTTACACTAATCATCACATGTAATACTCAACCAGGCGGCCCTGGTTGTCTTATAAGCCATGTCAACTACAAACATTCCTCATAAACTAACCCTATTCAAGAAATGATATTTATTCTGATAGAAAATCTTTATAGCTCTTTGGGTCAGTGAAAATGAGGATAGACCAGAGAGACAAAAGGCATATATCTAAGACAAGGGTGATCACATTGATAAAATTTGTTTTTAATTAATCATTTAGAGTTCGATAAATTTGTACAGATCATTTTATTATTACTACACTGTCTCTATAAAAAAAGTTTAGCTTTACTTTTATTTTAGTCAGTTATAGTCTGCTTCTGGCAGCATTACATTGCAGTGTTTCGTCTGGTGAGTGTAGGGATCATGAGGCTATTACTGCTCCATCTTATCTTAGTCTTCAGGTGTCACAATGCATCTGCATTATGATTCCTTATCGAGGATGAATGTGTGTCATGGGGCGCAGAAATCACTTATTATTAGGTGAGCAGTGCTTGTTACCTTCAATACTATTAAAAAAAATACATTGATGATCAAAGTACTTCATCAGAAATATCTGATAGGCAAATATATAAATGGATATTCATAAACTAGTATGCTTCCAGAGTTGACAGATCATTGAAAAATTTACAGCAAAATGTTAAAGTGAGTTATCATGAGATACCCGACATGAGCGAAGCTTCTTATGGATTGTATATAAAACTGAATTTATCAAAGTTATATAAAAATATCAGTGTCGATCATTGGTGTATATAAGAATTTAATTATATAAAGATTCAACCTCTGAAACATGCAATATATATGCTGCTCTGCTGCCGTTGAAATATATATATAAGTAAGTTGTATAGGAATGTATTTTTAGAATTAATATCAATTTAGCAATAAACACTAATAAGTGTTACATACACTCTCTTGTACACCATCTAGCTGACTCATATGGGTACCAATATGTGCTGTCGCTTGTTTTATTTTTAAGTTTGGCCATAAATGTGCATTAGAATCTTGATGTGCATTAGATGTGACAGAAGTGCAACTTCTTTGATGTGTATAGAAATAGTAAACAGTGAAACAGCAGCAAGAGAAGAATAAAGAAACACTCAGCCCAGTATATAGTGGTAGTATAGTTCTTTCTTTTTCTCTCTGGACTAGTACCTATTTTTTACCCTTTTTGTATAAGAAACAATTCATTGATATGATAATATTGGAGATCTAATTGGTTTTTTCTCTGCACCCAAAGAAGTTTCACTTCAAAGCACACTAATATGATCACATGTCCTACTAGATAATTCATTTGTCGCTAATTAAATAGTAGCTAGAAGTAATCGTCTTCTTGCATAAGCTTACTAGCCTTGTTGTAGAAGTTTGTATGGCTAACCTTATTATAAATATAAAGTTTACATATAACATATAGAAGAAAGATAAAGAAAGAGAAATATTAAAATCACGGAGACAGGATTTTATTATATGAGCCTAGGAATTGCATTATAATAGGTGTATCTTATGTTAATTTTTGCAGTGAGTTTGTCAAAATAACACATTCATCACACACTAACACAGTCAAAATTTTTCAAAACACACTATCTTAGAAACACATTAGGAACTTTTTTTTAAAATAAAGGTTAAAAAGTGAATGTTGAATGTGAAATGTGAATAGTTCAAAGAAAATGTAATCGAGTAAAATTCTATAAACTTCAGTTTTACCCATGGTAATATATATTGTCTCCATAGAGACAATGGGTCATAATTTAAAAATTAGTAGGATCATCTTTATAAGATCAAATTTAAAGGCACATAACATAATTGTAAAATTTTATTAGGTGAAGCGATATGAATAGGTCAATATTGCCGAGTTTATGTTAAATTTATAATCTGATATTTGTCTTACTTTTTCTTGATAATGTGCCGCTGAGGTGGAAACAATGTACTCAGATAAAAATAAGACTTGCTGTATATATAAATAACTATTATTACACAAAAACTACCATAAGCAAGTATCTACAAAATAGATGTGTAGCAAATCAAGTTATCAAATATAAAAACACACAAAATCAATAGCGCATGTTTCAAGGTTAATTGGTCCCAAATAGTATAAAGTTCCTTGTTGGAAGTTCTAAATTATATATGGAAAATTCTCGTAAACCTAATTAAAAACAATAGGCATGTTCATTCTGCCTGCTATATTTTTTTAACCCAAAAGGCAAGGCAAAAGATTATATTTCATACAGCCAAGTATTTCGTTAAATTAATCTCTAATAACATACAACAGTATATGTCAAACTGGTTATCAATAATTTAAAAGATGTATATTATTCTGGCTTCATTATGGCAAATTATATTAATGATAAATATGCAGTTTTGATTAAACCTTTCCTCAAGATTGTTACATTGAGAATGATTTTTAAAATTACCAAAATGCCTCAATAAAGTTGTATTGCACATTGCTATATGTAACCATTATCAACACAATGGACAACATTGTTGGCCTCTCTGAGTCTTCCCTCTTTAGTTTTAAACGGTCCTATTTGCCAGATGTCGTCTATGTTAAGTTTCTCTTTGCCCTGTAATAAAAATTTTAAATATATTATTCAAAAATATTACTTACATAAATGAAAATGGGCGCTTAGGTGATGTATGTAGTTGGCTATTATCTATTTGATAAAAAAATTTACAAATGAGTAAACAGTCCACCATAGCAGACTTAGATGAACTTGTTACATATATATATATATATATATATATATATATACACATTGCTGCCTACATAGAGAGAAATAAGAATGTCGCACATCCATTGCTGATTTCACATATCATCATCATCACAACCTGTCCATAGTCTAGATCTTAGGTCCCCTAAACTTGTCACAAAGTTTTAACAGTGTTGAGCTTGACTGGGGAAGGACCATACCCTCACAGATTACCAGCTTGAAATAGCAGCATGCTGCTGTTGTTTTACGTCTGGTGAGTGTAGGGATCCAGAAACCTTTATAACTGTAGAAGAGGCATTCCATCTCAGTCCTCAAAGGTGACAATGCATCTGTATTATGATACCTTGTCAAGGATGAATGTAGATGTCATGGGCCGCAGGAATAACTTGCCATCTGTGAGCTAGTTTGTTATTTTCAATGTAATAAAAAAAAAAGTATTTTTTAAAGAATGCAGTGCTATTAACATTACTAACAATCCAGTTAACAACTCCAACTAAGCTTAAATGCTTGTGCCAATCTGGCACAACAAAAGTCGAATATATGAAGAATTTTGAAGAAGAATAGTGGATTTTAGCCTACAACTTTACGCTTTGTATATACTAAACCATTAGGCTTTTGATAGTTTATGTATCTAGTAATGATGAATTAAAAAATAGAGTTACCTGCATATCCATGTCCACAGCATCCTCGGGTGCTAGCACGATAAAGGGCGTCGATTCGAAACTGAATGCGAGGCCAAAGTATGAATATTTCTTAATCTCTCCCATGTATACATCCCAGCTGTAGACCTTATCGGGATCACTGCCCATATCCCTTATTTGGGTAGACAATATATCATAATAATATTTCAACAAGTCTATATAATGTTTCTCTCTAAGTTCCTGGCTTGTGCAAGCGTAAATGAAAAAAACCAAATCCAATACCGGACCTGCACATCTTGTTAATTGAAAATCAATTATTTTAGCAGCAACAGGACTGTTGTTTTCATATTTATATAAGAAATTGTTCGTCCATGAATCACCATGTGAGATAACCCCATTGGTGGTATCTTTTACAGCTTTGATCATGCAATTATAACGGTCAGGTACAGCAAATTCTTTTATTTTGTCAACATAAATGGTATCAGGATATTCTTTTTCCACTGCATCAATGGCTATCTTGCTGATGCGACACCAGAATCGGATGTACCAATCCCACAATCGGTCATCATAATATGTTTCAAATATTTCTTTGCTTATTTTATCAAATATTTGAGGTTCTTGGTCTCTCATAGCGAAAGACATTGCATGGTATTGAGCTAGACTCTTAATGGTGACCAAGCAATGCTCATAATTTATACCTTCTTGCCTTACAGCACTCCCATAATTATCTAAGGAAGCATCTTCGAGACATATGACGTCATTTATGCCGTCACAATGGGTTAGGAATATCTTTGTATACTTATCGAAAGGCTCTTTCATATGCTTCTTTGCTTGGAACTCGAGTAAAGCGGGCAATACACGTTCGTAAAACATTATTTCATTTTTAAAGAACTCGTGGCTTTTGAAGGTAAGCCGCCTGCAAACGTTTTTCGGTATTGTTTTTAGTATTACTTGCACGTGTTTATCGTCGCCATCGGTTTTGGTGCCGTGGATTTTTATTCTCATTACTTCGCTCAAGTAGGAATCCCCTTTACCGGTGTCACTGACGTACTGGAAATAAATAATGTAATTTATTGAAAAATACGATTATCCGCAGAACAATTAAAGATCAGTTAGCAGTTACGATATAAAAACGATGGACTAACATGTTTTTTTTTTACATTGAGAGTAAGAAACGATCACACAGTTCACATAAGTGATTCCTGCGGTCCATGACTTTTACATTCATCCTTGGCAAGGCATCATAATGCAGATACTTTGTCTCCCTTGAGGATTGAGATGGAATGCCTCAGCACCAGTAGTAAAGGTCTCCGGATCATATCAGCATTGCAAATTTACGCTAGTAATTTGTGAGGGCGTCGTTCTACCCCGTTCGAGCTGATCCATTCGGTCTGCAGCTGGAAAAAAACTGCAGCGTAGCTCAACAACTATATACCTGTTCTACCTTTCTATGCTTTCCTTTATTTTCGAGTTCATTCATGTGGATTTCCACGTCTGTCGATCACTTTCAAATGCTATACGCAGAATTTCGTTTTTTACTGATGCGGAAATGAGATCTTGGTTGGATAAATTTTTGTTTGAAGTCGAACCTGCCAGAATGTTACAAACAAACAAATTGACTATTTATTTTATTTTTTCTTCTTTTAAATTGTAAAAAAAATTGCGTAATAAAATGTATTCGCCAACCCTATTACTTTTACTTCAATGAACATTTCAAATCATACCTCCCAATGTGTAAAATTAATATCTTCCTTGAACCAGTCACAGAGGGCTTTTGTGAGTTTCTCATTAGTGAGAGCTGGTGATACATGTGTCAGGCTTTTAAAATCTTCATATGTCATGGCGTTAACGTCTGAAATTATAAATATTAAGCATACATAGGATTAGTTTATGAATATATAGGTCAAAAGATTAGCATATTGAAGTGGCAATGAGGTAGCCATATAACTTGTAAAACTGATAACCAATGGGCAAGAAAGGTTCTCTAGTGGCAACTTAAAATTGGCCTTCGCAGCTTAGGACGACCTGGCAAGTGTAGGTGGCGCATGGTCATACTGTGTGGCAATCTGTGGGGAGGTCTATCTTCAGCAGTGGACTAGCGTTGGGTTGATATGATGATGATTTAATTGCCGATGAGTAAGAAAGTTTCTTGCCAGTCGAAAACCTTTCTCCCCCATCCGTTAACATTTCTATTAGCTATATGGCTGGCCCATTGCCCCTTCAGGTTACTGATCCATTGAGCTATGTTGTTACCTTATTTATTGAATAATGGTGGGTAATTAATACTTAATTTATATAAATTAACTTATGTATATGCAATCTAAAACAACATCTGTAAAATAACATCTACATTCATCCTTGACAAGGAATCATAATGCAGATACTTTGTCTCCCTTGAGGATTGAGATGGAATGCCTCAGCACCAGTAGTAAAGGTCTCCGGATCATATCAGCATTGCAAATTTACGCTAGTAATTTGTGAGGGCGTCGTTCTACCCCGTTCGAGCTGATCCATTCGGTCTGCAGCTGGAAAAAAAACTGCAGCGTAGCTCAACAACTATATACCTGTTCTACCTTTCTATGCTTTCCTTTATTTTCGAGTTCATTCATGTGGATTTCCACGTCTGTCGATCACTTTCAAATGCTATACGCAGAATTTCGTTTTTTACTGATGCGGAAATGAGATCTTGGTTGGATAAATTTTTGTTTGAAGTCGAACCTGCCAGAATGTTACAAACAAACAAATTGACTATTTATTTTATTTTTTCTTCTTTTAAATTGTAAAAAAAATTGCGTAATAAAATGTATTCGCCAACCCTATTACTTTTACTTCAATGAACATTTCAAATCATACCTCCCAATGTGTAAAATTAATATCTTCCTTGAACCAGTCACAGAGGGCTTTTGTGAGTTTCTCATTAGTGAGAGCTGGTGATACATGTGTCAGGCTTTTAAAATCTTCATATGTCATGGCGTTAACGTCTGAAATTATAAATATTAAGCATACATAGGATTAGTTTATGAATATATAGGTCAAAAGATTAGCATATTGAAGTGGCAATGAGGTAGCCATATAACTTGTAAAACTGATAACCAATGGGCAAGAAAGGTTCTCTAGTGGCAACTTAAAATTGGCCTTCGCAGCTTAGGACGACCTGGCAAGTGTAGGTGGCGCATGGTCATACTGTGTGGCAATCTGTGGGGAGGTCTATCTTCAGCAGTGGACTAGCGTTGGGTTGATATGATGATGATTTAATTGCCGATGAGTAAGAAAGTTTCTTGCCAGTCGAAAACCTTTCTCCCCCATCCGTTAACATTTCTATTAGCTATATGGCTGGCCCATTGCCCCTTCAGGTTACTGATCCATTGAGCTATGTTGTTACCTTATTTATTGAATAATGGTGGGTAATTAATACTTAATTTATATAAATTAACTTATGTATATGCAATCTAAAACAACATCTGTAAAATAACATCTACATTCATCCTTGACAAGGAATCATAATGCAGATACATTGTCACCCTGGAGGACTGAGATGGAATGCCTTCTTAACAGTAAATAAAGTTCTCTGGATCCCTTCATTCAACAGATGAAACACAGCAGCATTATGCTGCTATTCTGTGAGGGTGTGGTCCTACCCACATCTACTTTCAACCTTGTCAAGGAATCATAATGCAGATGCGTTGTCACCCTTGAAGACTGAGATTGAATGCCTCTTCACCAGTAATAAAGATCTCACTCATTCTCACTATTCACTATCAATTATTGTCATCTCTGAGGTCTAAGCTGGAATATCTTGTCACCAGTAATTGGGTTTCTGGTTCCTTACACTCACCATTTGCACCTTGACAGCACTATGCTGCTATACCACACAGGTATTATGTTAGGGTGTGGTCGTTACCTGGTTGCACGGACCCATTAGTGTTGTACCTAGTAACTAGCTGAAGTGGAGCCATGCTACCGTAAAACCTAAATGTAATATAATATATGATTAAAGGATAGTTAATACATAGTTCAGGTACACAGGATATTAGGTCAGATTCATAAAGTAATATCTTTTTGTAGAAGTGCACAGTTTATCCGATGTTAGGACATTAACCTTCGACAATGGATGATAACGGTGACACATGAAGATATTTTGTGAGTTGCACAAATATTTTAATATCTACTACTCTCTTTGAGAGTAAGAAATTGTATAAATAGTATGAAATTGTTTACTAGATTCTATTTCAAGTAATAGTAACTGAAAAAGGAATATAATTTTTTTTTTATTTTATTGAGAGCAACAAAAAAGCACCCAATTCACATGATGGTAAGTCCCACAAATCCCTGGGGACTAAGATGGAATGCCACATCAGCAAAAGTTAAAAAGTGAAAATTGTGTATATAATTTGTGTGTACTTCTATATTTAATGTTAAATCTTTATGAATAGAATTTAAAACATTATTGAAGCTCATTGTCAACAAAAAACTGTTTTATTGTAAACTTAACCTTTTGCATAAATAAAATTGAGATATCTTAAAAGAAAACAAATATAGTGCATGTATAAATAATTTTATCTGTTGCATTATTCTACAGTGGAATGATAAACAATGTAGATAACAACTTTAGAAAATTTATATCTCAAATTGGTTTGTATTTTTTGATATACTGTGATCTGTTATTGTTACTGTCCTCCCAATATTGAAGTAATTTTTTACATTGCAAGCGGTAAGTTAAACCTATATCATACTAATATTATTAATATAAAAGTTTGTAGGTTTGTTGCTCAATCACGCAAAAATGGCTAAATAAATTTGAATGAAATTTTGTACACAGAGTTTTTGACATATAGGATAATTTTTATCTTGGTAAATGAAATGACTTAACAATTGTTATCAATTTATGTTAAAACTAGCATCTGCTTGATCTGATTGACTTCATCTGTATTTCATGATCAAAATTGTGTCAAAAGAGAAATGAAAAATGTGCAATAAACAAAGTTGTGGCCAAGTGCTTGTTATTTGTTAAACAAAGTTTTTATCACAGTATGTTCTAAAAAAAACGCATTATAGTGAATTATCTTTTGGTCACTGGAAATGTATAGTTTTTTAACAATTCATTCATTGTTAACTATAATATCAAAACTTTTTTATCTTTTGCAGTTTTCATTATTAGTTCAGGTATTTATCTAGGTCTAGTCTAGGTTTAGGTATATAGTTGTATGTAGTAAGATGATAAGTAGATAAGTAAAAGCCGTTCGGAAGATACACTCCTTTAGTAGATGGTTGAGAGATGGCTGGTAGAATACGGGTTGCCTACAAATAACTATAATTGAAAACAATTAATAGAAAATTATATTTGCCTACAGAATAACTCCTTCATTGTTTCAAGCTTAATTTTTTCCTAGTTAGATTCTATATAGAATTTCATAAACTACTGTTCTCTAAAAATTATATAAATTTGAAAATATGCCTCAACAAATATTAATTTTAAATATATTTCAAAGAATTTAGGAAAGAATAGATTCAGTTTCCATGGCAGTGTCAATGACTTTGATTGTTCTGTCATAATTTTTTTCAAATTTAATTATTTTATTTTAACAATTTTCAGAAGAATAATTACAAGTCTACACAAATAGTAAAAAGAAAAAGGGTTTAATAGATAAAGAAGTACAAAATACAAAAAAGTAAAAACAGATGAGGTTTAGCATTTAAAAGTTCATTTTAAAAACCATTAAATTTAGCTTTCTTCTAATTAATTGAGATCAATTGTTGAAGGAATCGTATTAGAATAGCTGCCAGCTCTGATGAAGTAACTATTTTGCCTATACTTTGTTTTCGCTAATGGAATATACAACACGTTTCTATGTCTAAGGGTTGTAGAAGACTTTCCTGCATGAGGTTTTATTTGATTCTTAGATACACCCTGTAGTGTTTCATATCATACACGGCCAAAAAGAATACGCAAATAATGCAATTTGATACTATTTTTATCACAAGTTTGGCAAGTATCCAAGTAAATAGAGATAACAAGGAGTTAATTGTCTTAATTATCTCAATTTATGGTTTAATTTTTATCTAATATGATAACATAATAAAACAGATATTACCTTTATACTTTTACTATGTTTTTTTTCGTTAAATTTATGCTTGTTCTATGTATCGTAAGTAAATTGTGATTTTAATTATTTCTTCAAAATATTCTTGTTTACTTCCAAAATGTCCCTGTTGTTGGCTTCCTATCCACTGTGGCATAAAACGTCATAAAATGACAGATCGGAGTTGGATTAGAAATGAATACAATAATAGTCTCGCTTCTAATCCAAATAAGATAATTTTACCGCATTTTGCGTATCTATGGCCATTCGAGTGATATACGTTTCATTTTCATCCTTTTTATAATACATACTAAAAAACTTACGACGTTCATGTATTAAAATGTAGATTACAGAGATCGGAATAAAAATTAAGAAACATGATAAATAATTGTTTGAGTAAAAAAAAAGTAACTTTTACATTTACTAATTAACTTGCACTGGTACAGTCGACACTTTTAAGTTTCACCAGCAAAGTAGTCAAATACTAGCAGCTGTACCATGATTTGGCTTACTCAACCAGGAAAGACCTACCTACCCTAACAGAATACCAGCATTGGAATAGCATCATAACGCTGCTGTGTTTCGTGTGCTGAGCCTAGGGATCCTGGGACGCAATTATTGATAGCAAGAGATTCCATCGCATGTACATCAGTCTTAGTTGAGGTTGGTTGAGGTGTTTGTGAGGTAGTTATAACTTACCATCAGGTAAAGTTCGTTTGCCTGTTTCATAAAAAAGCAAATCATATACAAGTATAACGTAAGGCCGTATAATACGGTTATTTCAGGCTGGTATTCTATGAGAGAGTGTTTTTTATTATGCTGATTATCCTAACACAGGTATCTCTTATACCTTATACTTAAACCACGGCAACACAGTTGTAAAGCTAAGAAAAAGGAATAAAAAAAGTTTTTACTTTTTGTAGGTAAGTATTTCTGTTGTACCTAGTTAATGATGTACTCCTACGGCGATATCTTCTGATTATTACCAGAAGACATTATCTGCGCAGTTATAGTGCCATAAGGCTTAGTGCAATTACAGAGGCACTTACACGTCGTCATCTTCTCCGATATTATGCATGTATAATAAGATTGTAAGAAGTTCCAGATGCAGTGCAGTTAAAGACACGGGACATACATACGTACCTCGTACAAGAATACCAACAATTTGTGATGTACAAATATTATTTCCCGGTTGGTAATCCAATTATTAAATCCTAGATCTCCGGACGTTAAGTAATCCATGCAGTCAATAACATTTACAAGCAATCTAAGTTAAAAATAGAGATTTAGATGTGTTTACACTCTTATACCATAATGCATTTTTTTTTCTCAACTAGAAAGCGAACCAAAGACCCGCGACGCAGCAGCATCAATATAATAATAAGAGAACTTGAAATTAATATGTGTATAATTTGAAGTCTACGTTTACGATTATGATGATAAGAGGATTATATTAGGGAGAGGGATTATATCCGTTGCGTGGCTTAGAACTCATGCGTGTTAATACGATTTAGTGTTAATTGGCAGGGCAATTATTTTCAACTAGTTTCTAATTTACGGTACGCGAGCAAACCATGTTCGATACTCGAAGTCGGCACCGATTGTATCGTTAATAGCAATTTTAAGCGCTTATTTATCAAGTGTTTGGCGGTGAGGGAATACTCGTGGAAACGTGCATTCATGGAATGTAATTTATCACGTTATGTAATAAATAATAATAAAAAAAAACGTCGAAGATATTTGAAGTCCGCCACCTGTAAAAAGGGTCGCCAGATCACTCATCAGGCGCAACACAACAGCATTATGCTGCTATTTTACTCTGGTGTTATGTGAGGGCGTGGTCCTTCCTCGGTTGAGCCGAATCATTCATGCTACAGATAAAAAAAGACTAAAGCATATATATAACTAGCAGCTATAAGATTCAACGACATCAAGAGCATGTTCATTATCATCCCTGAGCCGGAAGGCATCCTGATAATTGGGTCTCCGGTTCTTTAAACTCACCATACGAAATATAAGTGGGCTATTAAGTTGGTTTTCTATGAAGGCGTTGTCCTTTCCCGTGGGCAATTTATGCGTAACCACAGCATACTTAAAATAGATTTCACAGTCACATAGGTAAATTTTGGCCTTACTGATTATCATGTTAATGATTTCCCAATGGTTATTACTAGATGATATCAATTACGAAGTCTAAACTATAGTGTTATAAGTTTAGTGCTAAGTAAACTAGCTTGTCGTTCACATGCGTTGAGATCAGAGGAATGTTCAGATGGTTATCAGAGAGTGGTAGTGATGTAAAAATGATAACTAACACGATTTTTTATAACTTTATATAAATGAAGTATGTATAAGATTTAAGACATAAAACACGCACACACAATACGCCCTGATTTGAACACCAACAATTTGCAATGCACCGATATTGAATGAGTAGAATAATAATGACTAGGTCACTCGTTAGTTGTTCTTATAATTGTTGGGTATTTGTGTGTGTGAAATATCTTTAAACTTTTCTTTTATCATTATTGTAATTTACAAAAGTGTTACTATATCAATATATCAACTTTTATTCTTTTTCAGAAGTCTGTTGACAAGATTTGATAATGAAATCAAATACCATTAATATTCCAATATGATTTATCTATCAGTATTATTAATAAATACACTATTAAATTGAATTATGATGTAAATCAACAATTAATATTAATAATTATTTTTTTTACTTATTTTTAATTAATCATTCATCAAACGACACCTTGTGGGTATTTTTCTATGTAAAAACACCGGCAACAACGGCCGGAATGTATTTAAGAACGGAAGTCGCCAGATCAAACTGTTTTATTTAGAGTAATAGTTTTATTTATCGGAAGATAATTAGTAAAATGTTTGTACTTGTGGAACAAATATATATAATACCACCTCTTACATAATTAAGCCATAAAATACATTTGGTCGAAAAAGGCCATATATCTGAAATTGAGCACAAATCATAGTAACGATACTCCTCTAATGACATTTTAGATCATTGGCTCGCGTCCAAATTGCTCAGTTCCGTGTTCACTTTAGTTAAAATTCAATAGAGAACAACGAAATCTGCGCTAACGGGCGACTGCTTATTGTGAGGGGCGATTTTAAAACGATATACATTGTTTTGTCTTTGTGACATTTTAATTTTCTTAATCAATTATCCTGCACTAATTACCTCTCTTATATCTTCACTCTCGGTTACTCTCTATAACGATAAAAATGCTCGGTCTCTTGAGTTTCGCTATAAAGAGTTTAGTAAAAATATATAGTAAAACATAGATGATATAAATAATTAAAAGCAAATCAGTCTTTTAAAGTTATTTTAATTAGGAGCTCGCTAAATGTCTACAGGTGGGGCGTGTATTCTAGAGCTGTTTAGCCTGAACAGTAAAAGAAGAATTAAAGAAATCAGTGTTGTGTTGTGACATACGTATCTTGAGACATTAAAAAGGTACGAGGTACTCTATTGATGCACCGTACCTTTATTTTCCTACTTTCTATCCATTGGGGCAGATTCTGTTTCCGATGTAGTACTTCAGGGGATGGAACTCTTCACAACAAATTATATTTTCAATGGTGCCCATTGGGGAAAGATTCCAAGATCTTCTTTTGGTCACTCTTGCAAAATTAGCATCACGTTATAAGCAGGAGTGTTACCAGGCCTGGGCGAATGCATAGCCGTCAAGGGATGTAAAATCCATATTTTTTTTAAAAAACACATCTCTGCCTCCAGATCCTACAAAAAGAGATATTTCAGTGGCAAAGTCTGTGCACATTGGCAAAATTGGCGAGATACCAGTTTCCCTCCCTCCGGGAACACGTACCTTTTGGTCTCTCGCCAAAGCTGTCCGAAGGAATTTTTGACAATCATCTCTGCACAAAGGAGACGGCAGAGTCAGCCGATTTCTTAGACTCTCTTTTTGCATCCAACTCTACCCCTGACAACAAGGGGAGTTTTTGCGGTGTGAGAGCTCCATACCAGAAGTAGAATTTCTGCAGAGGTACGTTAGGCACTTCCCACCCTGGACATCCACAAGTCGAGTGGGCCTGATGGAATATTATTTAATATTTATAATGATAGTGTTATCATTATAAATTTAAAAAATATTTCCATTACTTTAACCACGTGCTCTGCGGTGAAAGAGACATTAAGAAAAGCTGAGTGTAAAAAAAATATTTGGAAGACGTGACACCGGCCAATCCGCAGTGAAGTCGCATGCATTACAACCCTCTTTAGAGAGAAGTCCTATGCCCAACAGAGGGACTTATATATAAGCTGTTCCTTTACTTATTTTATAATATTTTTCAGTAAATATATTTAAGTTCTACTTTAATCGAGTATGTAGGTTACAAGCGTTGTTTTTTTTCAATGGTAAATGTTGGGTATATTACAATGTCACAGAATACCAGCATGAAATAACAGCATAATGCTGTTGTGTTTCGTCTGGTGAGTGCAGGGATCCGGAGACCTTTATTACTGGTGAGGAGGCAGTCATTCTCAGTCCTCAAGGGTGATAATGCATCTGCCTTATAAATGAAGGATGAATGTAGATATCATGGGCTGCAGGAATCACTTACCATCAGGTGAACTATTTGCTCGTTTGTTTATACTCTCAATATAATAAAAAAAAAACATGTTCGTCCATCGTTTTTATATCGTAACGTTATTATATAATTCCAGCAATAGGGCCGGACTTTAAAATCATCAATATTCCCCTGGCAGTTTATGCAAAACGCGGATGCGGGGAAAAGCACCGGTCAAACTTTATTCGGACGTATAGCACACAATTTATATTGGAGCAATTTATATTGAATTTGCGTACGTTAATTGGTTATTTATTTATTATACGAATAAATTGGACTGCTATGATTATGAGAACTTACCGTTCCATTATCGTTAACCGTTATCGACCCTTAGCTACCTGCGCACGCGGGGTCGATGCGTCATCGTGACCTTCATTAGCACTCCAACTCCTGATTGGTCATTACGAGTAAGGGTTGTTGTTTTTCTATAAATATAAGTTTTTATGTTAAGACACTCATTACATTACTTACGCTTCGTTACACAATACGCACAATGGATCATTTATTTTCTAACGTGGTTTTGAAGATATTAAATGGTGACATCAACGCTCAAGCTCGAGGTATAATTCACAACCGTTATCGATATGCACCTCTACAATTCTTATGCACATCACTACACCTCTCCAAAAGACCTGTAAGTGCGAGCGAGACATACAGATAAATATGATTTATGGCCCGAAGACACAGTTCATAATGCGTAGCTATAATTGATATGAAATAAGCAATACTCTCAAATCAGAATTGATCGTCATTATCACAGCCTATCGTACACTTCTGAACATAAGTCTCTCCCATAGATATCTCATCCTGAACTTCCCACAAACTTGCATAGCCGTCAGCGTAAGGTACGAGCTCCCGTACTATCTAGTAATGTCTTCGTATAAAAGGCGAGGCGCACGCAAAGAACCAATTAAAATCCAAATCCCAGAGGTATAAAATATGCACAAAGTGGATTCTTGTTGATTTTCATGTCAATTAATTATTCGTTTTCAATTTCACATTTTACTTGACTGAGTAACACGTGTGTCGTGTCACGTGTGGTGTGCGCACTTACATAGGTAAGTGTCCGTGAACACGCTGGATATATTATAGTGCCGTAAGTATTTGTGCAAACACAGGCTAACTAAGCCAAGAGGCACTAACTAGTCATCCCCTTCCCCAATCCAATGTAATGAATAAGATCGGTGGTAGGTTCAGATCCATCGCAAGACACGGGAAATGCGAGTATATACATCACACTAGGACATGTAAACCAACGATTCAATATATAAAGATTGTTCCTCGGCTTTGAATCCAAGAAGATATTCGCGAATTACAGAGTCCCACGAAATACAATAGAAGTGTCAATATCCTAATAATGGTTTAGTGTACGGTCTTCGAAACATAATAATCCACCATTAGACTATTGTCATGAACCATCTGCTAGCACAAGCATTGTCAGCTTAGTTGGAGTGGTTAACCGGAATATCGGTAATGTGAAAATAAACCATTGACAATATTGTTTTTTTTTTTTAAAAAAACTCCAATCATTATGCCACGCGCCGGTCAAATCATTAGAAATAGCGCACTTACCACAACGGCTCTAGGCCTACAATGGTTAACAGTAATGGAGCCACACTAGAGATTATTTTTTCTAGCTACGACATGCGGTGCGACCGGAGACGGACCACGCCCTCACAGAATACCAGCGTAAAATCGAAACAAATCGCCGCAGCGTTTCGTCTGGTGAGTGTACCCGGAGACCTTTACAACTGTTGACGGGGCATTCTCAATCCTCGGTACACAACGCATCAGGGGGTGTCATGGGCAAGGGTGAACAGGTGGACTGTTTGCCGAGTCGTCGAGGCTCAGTTTCGCTCGATTGAAACGGTACACGAGTGAAACCGATCTCGATCACCGGTGCCGACGCCAATGATATCGTAAATCGCGATTTAATTTATCTGATTGCACTGCGGTGAAGGAAATATCGCGAGAATACATGCATGTCTAAAAAATAATGGAAAAAAATATTTCGAAGACATATCAAGTCTGCCGATCCGCAGTGGAGTCGCGTGGTGGACCACGCTCCTAACACCTGATGTGTGGGATTTATACAGGCTTATTGGTAATTCGACGTATTCCCGTTAGGAGGTGAGATATTTGGAAGTGAGGGGTGACTATTTGCGAAAATTTAAATGCATTATGCAAAAGTGAACCATTTTTGAGTCAGAAGAAAAAAGTCTAAATCAGAAGAAAAAATGAGATTTAAATTGATTCTTTTTTTTTTAATAAATTTTTGATGTTGCACTTTTGATGTATTTTGAAAAAAGCCATAAAACATGATAACTCATAAATGGTTCACTTTTGCATAATGCATATTGGGCTTAAAATTATGGCAAATAATCACCGCACCTCCTAACGGGAATACGTCGAATTACCAATAACCGTGTATATACAGACTGTTATTTTACTCGACTGCTTGCTTGTGAGACAACCCTTATATTATGAACAAATACAGAAAAAAAGAAGACCTTTATTATTGTTGACGAGGCATTCCATCTCAGTCCTCAAGTGTGACGCATCTGCATTATGATCCCTTGTCAAGGATGAATGTAGATGTCATAGGCCGCAGGAATCACTTACAATCAGGTGAACTGTGTGCTCATTTATTACTATAAATAATAATAAAAAACGGTAATATTTTTATTTAATTTTATCGAATAAAACTTTATTTTACACTAATTTTACAGATGTAGAATTGTAATTTGATAACGAAATTGCAATAAACGATACAATATTGTATTACTAATAGAACAGAAGTTATATACAACAATGTCTCTTCGAAATGTTTTTCCCGACAAACAAAGTAAATAAATTGTTCATTGCTGGACTCTATCTAGCATCTGGAACGTGACTTTGACTCATTCTGGGATCGGATAAGGCATCGTCATCCACTTATCCGATGGACTCGGATACTGGTTAAGGATGGACGTAGTTGCGGAACAATGAAAGTAATAGAGACGATTGATATTACATGAATTTACATATCTTATTATTTAAAAAAAAAATCATGTATGTAAGTTCTATTTTTAACTAAACTTGGTACATGTATTTATCTATTTATCGTTAAATTTATGTTGCGAAACATTGAAAGTAACAGAGATGATTTAAATTATATTAATCTACATAAATAAAAATAACTTAATGTATGTGTCTATGTTCTGTTTCCAACTAAACTGGGTACGTGTATTTATTTATTTACCATTAAATATAGTTGCAGCATGTTAAAAGTAATAGAGACGATTGATACTACATCAATCTACATTAATAAAAATATCTTTATGTAAGTATGTTCTATTTTCAACTAAACTTGATGTATGTATCTATTTCACGTTAAATTTATGTTGCGGAATATTAAAACTAACAGAGGCGGTTGAAAGTACATTAAACTATATTAATAAAAATAAATTTATGTATGTATGTTCTATTTTCAACTAAACTTGGTATATATATTTATCTATTTGCCGTTAAATTTAGTTGCGGAATATTAAAATTAAGAGACGACTGAAAATACATTAATAAAAATATCTTTATGTAAGTATGTTCTATTTTCAACTAAACTTGATGTATGTATCTATTTCACGTTAAATTTATGTTGCGAAACATTGAAAGTAACAGAGACGATTTAAATTAATTTAATCTACATAAATAAAAATAAATTTATGTATGTATGTTCTATTTTCAACTAAACTTGATGTATGTATCTATTTAACGTTAAATTTATGTTGCGGAATATTAAAACTAACAGAGACGGTTGAAAGTACATTAAACTACATTAATAAAAATAAATTTATGTATGTATGTTCTATTTTCGACTATACTTGGTACATATATTTATCTATTTGCCGTAAAATTTAGTTGCGGAATATTAAAAGTAACAGAGACGACTGAAAATACATTAATAAAAATAACTTTATTTAGGTATGTTCTGTTTTCACGATTGATATTACATTAATGTATATGTATAAATAACTATGTATGTATGTCCTATTTTCAACCAAAGTTGATATGTGTATTTATTTATTTACCTTAAAATTTAGCTGTAGAACACTAAAAGTAATATAGACGATTGAAATAACATTAATCAATAATACCTATACATAAATAAAAACGACTTTTCTTACGCTGGGATTCTGAGAGGGCATAGTCCTTCACTGCGCGTGCTAAGCTAAAATCTAGCTTCAGAGTAATTGTCTCTTGGCTGGCGTTATCTTAGAAAGCTATATGTCTTGCTAATAGATAAAGAATAAGGAAATGGTTTCGTTAGTATTTATCTATAGTTGATATACGACCTTCAACAGCGGACTGTTTAGGATGAAATGATAATGATGTAACTATAATGCGATCATATCAAATTGCTCAACTTTAACGTAAATTTCGCCATGATATTATTCAATTCAATTCAATTCATTTATTATCGGATAGCAGTGATCTATTAATACATTTATACGTTTAAATAAATTACAATTAATACACAACACACATAGACAAAAACACAAAATAAATAGAGAAAATAAAACAAACGAAGAATAACAATAAACAATTATGTCTGCTCCACTAAGATTATAAAATTATTAAATGTCAAATATATTTAAAATGTCAACTTAAACCATTAATTGCGACTTCTATCATTATATTTATTTACCTATGAGGTTATTATTATTAATTATTTATTTATTTATTAGTCAGTAAGTGAACCTTGGCACAATGGTTCGAGTACTGTCAGTCTAGTCTAATACCCTTTATTTTATAAATTATTGTATTTAGTACAATATTTGATATCTATTTCCTGCTTGTCCATAGAGTGCATATGATAGTCGTCGATATGACGGAATTCCGTTTAAATGATGCGAGAGCAGCGCAGCTGTGTGTGTGGCCTATCTTGTAAGAGAAGGTATTAACGACAATTATGTGAAAATAAAAATATTAAACTATATATAATAAATAAAAGTATTATAATTTATACTTCATGAATCTGTACTAAAGTGAATAAAAATATATTTTTTGATTTATATATTTTTTAATATATATATATTAATATCTTTAATGTTGTTTTGCTACTGTTATTACTTACTTACTTGTTATTGAATAGGTATGACCGTACATATAAATCGTACCTCGTACAAATTTACAGACTATAAGTTAAAATACTTAAAAAAATTATATCACCCAAGATTAAAGAACAATTTCATGTCGCAAAAAAACTTTTTCATAACTATAAAAACTTACCAAACTGTACCAAAAGAAAATATATAATGTTAAAAGAATATTTTTTTAATGATTTTTTTTTACTAAAATTGAACATCGGATGCACGCGGTCGATAACGCTCTTTATACCATCGGCGCAAAAAATGTGCACGGCGAGCGCACGCCAAGATACATCGTGCCTAGATTAATTAATGAACTACCCTCAGGTTTGATAAAATGTATAACTCGTTAAAATATTAAGCGCAAGCTGTGTGTGTAGTGACAAACTTAACAATACACTGCGGTTTATATAGCGTTAAATGTATTTATATTTTTTATTGTAAAATTGTATTGATAATAATATAAAAATAAAAGTACGGAATAAAAAATCAATCAATCAATCAACACATGTATTTGCAAGAACATGGGCACAGTATAAAATAATACATAAGTTGTTCAAGGAAGGTAAAATTAGATCTCCGGTTGTAGTATAAAAAAATATTTAAATAATAAAAACATTATAGTTAAGTTATATTAGTTTATGAATCCATAATGCTAACAAAAAAATTTTTTTTTTAGGAATTAAGAATAAAATTACATATTTTAAATTATATATATAAATCTTAGTTCATTCAAAATACAGCCATCACAACCAGATATAATTCTTAATTATTGGCGTCATTAAAAATTGTCATATATATATTCATTGATGGTATATAGCTAATATATAGATATATTATATGTTAAAAATAATTTAATTCTGTCTTAAAAATATGACATATATTAAAAATGTTTATAGTGATTGGAAATTTGTTATGAATTCTATTTGCCATGCAAAATATACTTTAGCTCAATAGTGTAATTTTATATTTTGTGGCATACAGGCGGTTGTGTCTTTGACTTAGCAGCGTCTCATAACTCTTAATCTCAATCTAAGTCTCGTTTTAAATGGAGAATATTTTGGGATTTTTAAAAAAGGACTTGCTGAACCGATCGATATTGATCAGCTTCCAATACATTTTCTTTGTCTTTTGAATTGCCCTCAGAAAATGATGCCATAATTCAATATGGATCCTACGTATGCGTGATAGGCACATAGAAGTGTATTTTGATTGTCAATTTTCCTCAGCATATACAGTGCGTAGGAGGAATATTAATTAAGCTTTGAATAATAAAGATCGATGTAGAAAAGTTATCACCCAACAAATCGCAAAGATCGGATAAGTAGAAAAAATATTTCCGCCATTTTGTTCATAAATTCGAGCAAAGTAATCCATTCATATACGGTAAAAAGTAACACTGTAAATGTTTGTTCATATACGGTATTTAGTATTGTTCTGTTTATAGTAAGTATTATGTACCTAAATTTATCGTCTAATTTTTTTTCTGTAATGTCCGTATGTTTATTCTGGTCGGCTTGGTCAGGGAAGGTAATGACCGCGCATTCCACAGAATACCAGCGTAAATTAGCAGCATAATGCAGTGATTAGTGTAAGGGACAGAACACTCAAATTAATCTGATTGGAAATATAAACATATTGGCAGCGGGGCATTTCGCATTTGCATCTTGAATCTTTATTATGGATACATTATTAGCCGCAGTTATCACTTACAGAATCGCTAATCACTCATCCCTTGTACTATGATCGAAACCCTTCCATAAGTGGTACAGGCGGATGTACTCGACGGACAGAGCAGCCGTGAATTCGTAGCGGTTTATTTACGAATACGTTTATTTGAAGTGCCTCTATTGCATTCATATCTAAGCTTGTGTTTATATATATATATATAATATTTTCAAGAACCTAGTTTTTATTTAAAATAAATATTAATTTTTAAAATAATATATTTATTTTTAATATTTTAGTACCTAACACATGATCTCGCAACAACTTGTGTTGATTGAGATAATGCCAACATTAAGTCCGCCCTTTGTAACCTTTTTTTTTGTTAAAGGTAAATGGAATGAAGTATAAACGGTTATCATGATGACGTCCTCCTGATCGATTTCGATCACGGCGATATCTCTGGTTATTCCCAGACGATGTCAAGTGCACAGAATATTTTATAGTGCCGTAAGTATTTGCAAACATGGAGGCACTCACTCGTCGTGCCTATTGAGATGTATTGCATGTACAATAAGATCGGAGGAAGGTTGAGATGCAGTGCCAGGGACACGGGATATACATACACAACACACCCAGACCCGAAATACCTGGTCCGGCCATAAGTTCTGTTACAAATGAATATCCATTTTTTTTTTAATTTTTTTAATGTATAAATTAAAATTTATACATACATATTTATTAGTCTCAGCATAAAATAAAAAAAATATTCTATTCGAAAGGTGGCTGGCCCCTTTGGCTTTAATACAGGCCTTTAATCTGTTTGGCCACGAATCTATGGATTTACGCACTGTTTCCAAGGGAAATTTCCCCACTGCTTGCTCCAAAGATTTTTTAAGAGACTCAATGTCGCCGTGTCGTTTAGAGCAGGCCATGTCGTCTAAAACTGACCATAATTTGAAGTCTAAAGGGTTGAGGTCTGGGCTAGATGAGGGCCAGTCTTCAGCTCTTATAAGTCCGGAACATTGGTTTCAAGCCAGGCTTGGGTAGTTCGTGCCTTGTGACCAGTTGCAGAGTCTTGCTGGAAAGTCCACGGTATATTTTTAAAAGTGTATCGCTGAGAGGTTTCACAACATGATCCAAGATTGTATCTTGATACACTTTGGCTGAAGTTTTCACTCCTTTTTCACAAAAAGGATGATGACCAAGGAAGGAAGTGTTGTTGTATCTGTTGATAGTACAATATACGAACATACGGCTGATACCAAGCTTTTGAAGTGTCTGGAATATGACCGACGGCTCTATACCCACTTTGTGCAAGGCGATCACTGCAATCCTATTTTCTTTAACACCCCATTCCATATTGTAATTTGATAAAAATATGTGAAAAGGCGCAAAATCGAAAGAAGTTTTTTAAAATAATATACTTGTTCCAAATTCAAAATAATTAAAAGTTGAAAAAAGGAAAAAAAAATATGTAACAGTATTTATGGACAGACAAGTTATAAATACAGTGATGGTCACATAACTAAAGACACCTATTTATCTAAATACAACTTTATTGATAGTATTATCAATAGTAAAGATGAGTATTAATTCTACTTTAATTACTATTAATCATTACACTAACGCCATATTATTAAAATGAAGACAATAACGGCTTATAGTTAGCAATAGTTGGGACTTCTGAGTCTTTTTTTAATAGTCACAAACTTTTTAATATGCTACCTACTACCTAATTACCACCCAATCAAAGATAGTTTAATGATGATGATATTAATTTATCCCTAATGGGAAAGGCTAAGGACTTTAGTCCATACAGCCAAGTCTTGTTCGTATGATGGTTGGTCTGAAACTACCAAAGATAGTTTAATGTTTTATGTTCTTAATTTAAAACTTAAAATAAGACTTATTTTTTCTTGCCAGCATTTATTTTTTCTTACTTAGTGTGTTTTTAATTAGTCGGCAATAATTTCAATTCATACGGCTTGAAATATGGTTAAACCGAATGAAAGTGTAGGAAGTCTCAACTTTAGTGAAAACATAAATGATTTAGATATTGTTGCAAGTTTCCATTGTCTTAAAAATAAAAATAAACAATAAAAAATGTCGGTCAACATAATATACCTTGCGCGTTTTTAATTATGTAACCATCAGTGTATACATGGTACGAACGATCTTAAGCTTCATTGTTGCTCAAATTCCGATTTCCAAAGTAACATTTAGTTTAGTTTAGGTCCTCATCGCTGAGGACTGGAGTCATCACCGATTATATGGTAAGGTTTCTTCCGAAGAGTCGAGCTGTTCACCAGATTTTAACTGCAGTTTGGCTGTACGGAGTGTATTACGGCTTTCTTTTGTCTTCAGTGTGACACCTGGCCGTTTACCTGAAGTTTAGTGATTCCTCCATGATGCTCACATTTAGCATAGATAATAAATCATAATACAGATACGTTTTCAACCTTGAGGACTGAGATAGAATGCCTCGTCACCAATTGAAACAGAGTAAGTTTATGCTTTTATTTCAAACTGTTTTTCTACGAGGACTTCTAGGAGGTTCTTCTTTATTCATACTGCAGAAATAAACTGTTAAAATATATATCTTCTTTTTTATTATTAGCAATGGTATTACCATATATATTCCGGTTAAACACTCCAACTAAGCTGAAAATACTTGTGCTAGGAGATGGTAATAGCTAAGGCCTCGAGATGGCGCGCGCGGTGTTCACACGCGCTCGTACATGAAGAAGGGGTCATTCAAAGATGGGCCCGCAGCGGGCTAACGCCGTCGAGACTACGGTAGTCTGCGAAAGCGTTCCCGTAGTGCCGACCAAGGGTGTCGAGAAGAACACCGTGGGGTTTTAGCTGGTAGGAGCCCGGCATAACCCTTCCAACGGCCCGCAGTCGGAGGGGTATCCATGAGGATTTCCCCACGAAAAAAAAAAAGGAGATGGTATACGACATTAGTCTAATAGTGGATTCGAATCTACGAGCTTGAGACTGCGCAGACCGTACCCTAAACCATTAGATTATTATTAGGTTAGGATTTATTGTTTTACGTTGATAAAAATCAATGGCAATGTAGCAACAACTCATCTACCGCTGGGTCCAATAACCGATGGTTATAAATCGTAAATCGAGTGCCACATGACGGGTGTTGCTACACTCTTTAATATTCGTCAGAGTCGACATGACGTGCAAATAAGATTTATTATTACTTTTCTCGTTACACTGGTATGTAACTATGGATCCGATATGAAAATATGACCACCCATAGAATGTAAAAAAAACTGCTTATAAACTGCAAACAGTAAATATATATGTGTTTAGTAAAAAAATATTAGATACGTATAAATAATGAATATTAAATGAAATGAATAATGAAAAAAATTTAAAGTTTATGCAGGGCTTTAAGTTATTACATTTATATGTATATTATGTGTTTTAAACATATAATATACATATAAATGTAATAACTTAAAGGAAAGTATGCTGCCCCACCTACACTAGGAATATCTGTATTGTAACATACCATATGTCGGCGACCCTCAAAGGATACTGTGGCTTATAAATTAGAATAGCAAATTAGAATTTGAAATTACACACAATTTTTTATAAAAAAGTCTAAGATATTGGGTAATGTTTGGAGACGTATATTTCATGGGTCGCAATTATCACTCATACTTCATCTATGTGGTGGTTTGAAAACCCTAATCTTGTGCAGTGGTAGAGCTACACTCCAGTTTATTTCTAGTTGCAGAATGAATGAGTCAGTTCGACCGGGGAAGGACAACGCCCTCACAGAATACTAATACACACTAATACATCATAATGCTGCTGTGTTTCGTCTGGTGATTGTAGGGATCCGGAGACCTTTATTACTTATGACGAGGCATTCCATCTCAGTCCACAAGGGTGACAACGCATCTGCATTATAATTCCTCCTCAAGGATGAATGTAGATGTCATGGGCCGCAGGAATCACTTGCCATCAGGTGAACTGTGTGTGTAAAGAAATAACCCTATATATCACCGCTGAAGTACATGATAAATAAGCTCTTAAAGCTGCAACTGACAAATTCAAAATTTAACTGACCTAATTATACTTCTTTTAAAATAAAAAAAACAATACGCTTATCTCGAGTAGTTCAGGTATTAGTTTAAAGAAGTTTTATGCAATAAAATTAAATGAATATATTAATATTATCTGTTTATATTATTAGTCGTGACATAAGAGAAAGCAGTAAAGTAACATCTTATATATATATATATATATATATATATTTATATATATATATATATATATATATATAAATCCCACTGCTAGGTATAGACAGCACTCCGGATCGGCGGACTTCACATGTCTTCGAAACGACATCTACATTCATTCTTGACAAGGGATTATAAGGCGGATGCGTTGTCACCCTGCAGGACTGAGATGGAATGCCTCGTCACATATAATAAAGGTCTCCGGGTCCCTCACCGGAACACTCACCAGACTAAACATAACAGCGTTATGCTGCTTTTTCACGCCGTTATTCTGTGAGTTCGTGGTCCTAGAAACAAAATGCAGTGTAGCTCTACCACTGTCATTTTCTCTATGTATCTATTGCTTTAATAAATATTTCTTACTCTACTTTTTAATTTATTATATTATTATTATTTATAATATGTAACTTATTCCTTCACCATATCGAGTTTAAAAGGGTGTGTTGCATGTGGTGTGTGTGTTAGCGTGTGTGTGTGAGCGTGTGTGTCGTGTGTGTGAATATTATTTATTAATGATAGCGATGAGCGGCACACAGCGATAGGAGTCTTTGCCCACGTCATATCAGTTTAAAATAAAACGCTATATAAGAAATAACATTTGTGCTATAAAGGAATAAAGAGTCAAGTTTAACATCAATATTATTTACTGGAGACAGAACCTATGATTACTATCGGACATATCGGTGTAGAAAAAATCCATAATTAAAATGCATTCTAACAAACAAGTTATTTCTAAATAGGGAGATAGTATGTCAGTATTAACTCGACATGTTACATTAAATGTATCTGAGCTTAAATTCACACGAAACGTGTTGTTAGAAATATGTCCCGCACAAATTCTCTCCAACAGGATATTACTTTTTTATTGTGTTGTGTGTTCGTGTGTTTGTTTGCTTGCATGAAGGCGCCGGTGACGTTCTGTTGAAAATATAAAATACCTGCCTTCGAGAAAATTCAATTCCCTGCATTCATCGGAATGAAAACAAGTATATTTTCCATACAGCGTCTTAAATATTGCCGCCCTATACACCGTTGCCTAACAAGGAATATTAAATATGTTTCGTGCATTTTGTTTTAGAGGACTCATTCAATGCTAACGTATGTTTCGTGCGTTTATTTTTTGAGGACTCATTGAATGCTAACGTATGTTTCGTGCGTTTATTTTTTGAGGGCTCATTGAATGCTAACGTATGTTTCGTGCGTTTATTTTTTGAGGACTCATTGAATGCTAACGTATGTTTCGTGCGTTTATTTTTTGAGGACTCATTGAATGCTAACGTATGTTTCGTGCGTTTATTTTTTGAGGACTCATTGAATGCTAACGTATGTTTCGTGCGTTTATTTTTTGAGGACTTATTGAATCCTAACGTATGTTTCGTGCGTTTATTTTTGAGGACTCATTGAATGCTAACGGCGTATGTTTCGTGCGTTTATTTTTGAGGACTCATTGAATCACTAACGTATGTTTCGTGCGTTTATTTTTTGAGGACTCATTGAATGCTAACGTATGTTTCGTGCGTTTATTTTTTGAGGACTCATTGAATGCTAACGTATGTTTCGTGCGTTTATTTTTTGAGGACTCATTGAATGCTAACGTATGTTTCGTGCGTTTATTTTTTGAGGACTCATTGAATGCTAACGTATTTTTCGTGCGTTTATTTTTTGAGGACTCATTGAATGCTAACGTATGTTTCGTGCGTTTATTTTTTGAGGACTCATTGAATGCTAACGTATGTTTCGTGCGTTTATTTTTGAGGACTCATTGAATGCTAACGTACGTTTCGTGCGTTTATTTTTTGAGGACTCATTGAATGCTAACGTATGTTTCGTGCGTTTATTTTTTGAGGACTCGTGAATGCTAACGTATGTTTTGTGCGTTTATTTTTTGAGGACTCATTGAGATGCTAACGTATGTTTCGTGCGTTTATTTTTGAGGACTCGTGAATGCTAACGTATGTTTCGTGCGTTTATTTTTGAGGACTCATTGAATATAACGTATGTTTCGATGCGTTTATTTTTGAGGACTCATTGAATGCTAACGTATGTTTCGTGCGTTTATTTTTTGAGGACTCATTGAATCTTAACGTATGTTTCGTGCGTTTTGAGGACTCATTGAATGTAACGTATGTTTCGTGCGTTTTAGAGGACTCATTGAATGCTAACGTATGTTTCGTGCGGTTATTTTTGAGGACTCGTGAATGCTAACGGCGTATGTTTCGTGCGTTTATTTTTGAGGACTCATTGAATGCTAACATTACGTTTCGTGCGTTTATTTTTTGAGGACTCATTGAATGCTAACGTACGTTTCGTGCGTTTATTTTTTGAGGACTCATTGAATGCTAACGTATTTTTCGTGCGTTTATTTTTTGAGGACTCATTGAATGCTAACGTATGTTTCGTGCGTTTTTTTTTAGAGGACTCATTGAATGCTAACGTATGTTTCGTGCGTTTTTTTTTAGAGGACTCATTGAATGCTAACGTATGTTTCGTGCGTTTATTTTTTGAGGACTCATTGAATGCTAACGTATGTTTCGTTTGGTTACGGTACGGATGCGGAGAATCTTATTACCGGTTACGACACATTACATCTTAGTTTTCAGGGATGAGAACGCAACTAAATTACACAACTGTATTATGATTCCTTGTCAAGGATGAATGTAGATGTTAAGGGCTGGAGGAATCACGTACCATCAGGTGAACTGTGTGCTCGTTTGTTACTCTTAATAAAATAAAATAATACATACTTAAACCTAATCATAAGATTTTGTATCACCTATAAGCCGTACGTACATTAAATTGTTATTTAAGTATAAAACAATCTACATGAAGCTAAAATATGATCTAAAAATGAAGCTAAAGTAAAACTAAAATATAAATATCAAAATGCTGTAAATCAGTAACCAACGAGGACCATAACATTTGGTTAATCCGTCAGAAGTAACTGACCGAGCCGTGGTTGGGCCCTCTCTGTCATTCTAGGGTCGAGTAAGTCACTTTCACGCAACAGGGTAATGGTCCAAGCCGAGGCTCTCCCTTCTCGATAAACCTTCTGCTGGTTACCCATTAATAAACCTTTCGGCTGCGTGCCCTAAGCAATGTACTTTTGTTTAACGGTGATCGTTGTAACGGTTAGCATTATTAACTATAACAGTTTGGTTTGCAAGTGTTAATGCATCCACCATATAGCCCCGACCTCTAGGTTTTTACTTGTTTCGATCTCTTCATTAGGTATTCACAAGGACTGTCGAATTTCAAACAGAAACAGAGTTACTTATCGTAGTTTTTTGATCACAAGTTCCAAAATTTCTACAACTATGTGATTATGTCACTACCTACAAAATAGCAACATGTTATTGAACAAAATGGCACATATATATAGTCAAATGTAAATAAACTAAGAAAAAATATCTTGAATTTCTATATATAATTCTATATAAAATACAATCAAAAAATTTTCCCATACCCATTTTATATAAAATATGTTACTCTACACTTACACTTATCTACTTACCTTTCTTTTTTGTGATGTCAAATAAGCACTCGTGAGTCATTTTAGACAAAGCTGTCTCTGGACATACAGTATCACATATACACAAAAACAAAAACGATCATCTAATGATTCTAGTCTATATTTAATCTCGATAAAGAAGGACTAACATGGAATCTTTAGCCAGTGATAAGATCTCGGGTATATCCAACGTACGAAACACTTAGTCAATAGAATGCTTGTGATACTAGGGGACCATCACTGATGTACTCTTTCACCGACTCCAACTAAATACTTGATAATTTCACGATAGTAATCAATTGACGGATTCGCACCTACGATCTCAAGTTTCGCAGACCGTACCCTCACTCTTTAGGCTATCTATTATTCGTTTATTAAAAATATTCTTCGTAGACAGTGCTAGCTTCGTAAATTGTATTACTTCACCTTCGCTGAATTTGATCACGACGAAACTCTTCAGTAAATAAAAGAAAATGTTTTATGTTTTATAGTATTTTAACTTTGTCCTTTATCAAGAAAAGGGTTAAATGAAAACCGTAACTAGTGGTAACGGAGCAAAAAGCAAACCGAACTCGATCCCCGGTGCCCGACACCTATGGAATTGGAGAACGCAATTTTAAGTGTTAATTTATCATGTTCTTGGCGGTGAAGGACCTCAAAACATCGTGAAGAAACCTGCATGTCTAAGATATAAATATTTCAAAGACATGTGACGTCAGCCAATCCGCAGTGGGGTCCACTTGGTAAACTAAGCCGTAACCTTCTCTGAAGGAGAGGCAAATGCTAAATGCTAGGATTTATATATATATAGGTAATTGTTTAATTAACTTATTTACTGTATTAATAAAAAACATCCGCGTCGGTGTAATAGACGTCCATCAATTTTAAAGTCGGCTTAGAACTTGCAACGGGAACGTAGTACGTTGTGGGGAACGTGTGTTCAGAACCGAATAGCAATGGGTCTTATCATACCTTACAAATATTTTATATTCATTTATTTATAATATTTTGAGTTTGTTTTTCATTGTTGATAGTGGCAATCGTGAAGCACAGACCAGTGAGCGATCCCTGCGGCCCATGACTCACACATTCACGATAAGGAACCATATGCTCATGCAGATCATGTCATCACTAAGGACTAAGATGGAATCGTTAAAAGTGTCTCTTGATTCCTAAACTGGTAAGACGAACACAGCAGTGTTATGTTGGTATTCTGGTAGACGTGGACCTTGCTCGGTTGAGCCGATCCATTTCTGATGCAGCTACCGAATTGGAGAGTGGTTCTACACAAATAATACAATTCAATTAAAAACTCCAACTACGCTTGAAGATAATTTACGACAGCAGTCGAATGGAGGATTCGAATTTAAGGCCTTAAGTTTCGCTGATCGAACCCTAAACGATTAGGCTATTGGAGCTTTGAATATAATTTCTTATTTTATAATTATTACAATAGTACTTCAATATCGTCATAAATTCAATTCAATTCGTCTCTGCATCACTCTAAGGTTGACTGGAAGAGTGTCTAAGGCTATCGAGTTCGCCTTTATACATTATCATTATTACAGCCCGTATATAGCCCACTGCTAAACATAGGCCTACCCATGGATTGCCACGAAGCACAATCCTGAGTCTGAGCATTCATCGATTTCCAACAAACTTGGATAATGGGAGGTTGTACTATAGGAGGGTACTGCTTCTGCCAATCCAAGATTGCCACTCAAGAACCTTTCGTCCCCATCTGTTAGCTGTATAGTCAGTCCAATGCCACTTCAGCTTACTGAACTCTTGAGTTGTATCAGTCACCTTCGTTCTACGTTGCGTATTTATTTATTTATTTACTTTTTATTGCATTAACATTAACAAAGTTAAAAGTTCACAAAGGGCGGACTTAATGTCAAATGCATTCTCTACCAGTCAACCCAAGGTGTGGTGAGATATATAATATATATATACATTCACAATAGTATACAATACAATAGCGGTAGCTACCAATAATAAATAATGTGGATGATGAACTTATCTGACTTCAGATAACCTAAGAATAAGTAATCACGAACCAAACTTTTAAAACTGTTTTTATTACTGACCTTCCGTATTCTATCACGAAGAGAAATTGCCGAGCCGAGCACAGTCCGCTCCATTGAGTGAGTCCGAACTTTCTCATACCATGTCTCTCTACATTTATTTATTTATAAACTTTTGTACAACTAACATATGCACAAAGCCGGACTTAATGCCTTAGGCATTATCTACCAGTCAACCTTGGGGGGGTTCAGAGAAATCAAGGTAGGGACAGAAGAATAATAATAAAGAAAAAAGAAACATACAGTACATCTAAATACTTATACAATTATATATACATGTCATTATATATTATCTTTGGAATTTATAATACTAAATAAAATAATAAACATTTATATACATTTATATAAACTATAAAACCAATATATTTATATATATATATATATATATATATATTAAAAATAGACACATATCTAAAGGTAAATATATATATATATAAATATATACATAATTATTATCGATGTAGTGAATCTGCTGACGCTTCTTCCAACAAATGCTTTCAAATTTTGTGTTTAAACTCTAAGCGACTTTTAGCTTTTACATTGCTGTATATGAAGCTTAGATAAATAAATTAATAGGAAATGTAATCATATTTATTGTTTTTTTTATTTATTTAACTTACACCTAATTAACTTATAAGCTTTAACTTATACAATAAGGGCAATTAAGTTGTGTATGACAGTGAATAATGCACGAAACTAACGCCTACTTTAAATTAAAATCTGTATATCGTAACGTAGTTAATCTAAAGAACAACAATTATTTGAAGAGTTAGTTAAGGTAGTCGGTTCGAATCAGCCATTCAAGTACCATCGTAAACCAACTAAAAGAAGCATTTAAGCCTAGTTGGAATGGTTAACCGGGACGTTAGTAATGTTAATGGAACCAGCAAAAATTTATAAAAAGAAATTGTTCTCGATTTTCTCGACTTGGCCAAGTTTTAAGGGATTTTAACTAAAAACAATTTTACTTTATATTTATGTATATATAAATATATATATTTATATATATGTATATATATATAAAACAATAATATTTAATACATATTGTTCTGACGATTCATCCATGTTAATTCATAGTTAAAACACGATTTCTTACTAGCACTTATTTTATAAAAAACCTGTCCTCGATTTAGTCAGCTTAAATTATTTTTTTCAACGATTATGACACATGGCTGTTTAAAAAGGTTTCAGAAACAGGCAACCCAGTATCAGACGTTGGACTTTAATGAAATTAAAAAAAAGAGAGTTTAGTACACCGAGTTTAAACGGTCCACCACACCCACCACAGAGTGTTGCTATATGCTACGGACGTTTTGTACGAACTCGCTATATCCGGCCGTTCTTCGTATCTATTAGAGAATACGTTCATCCTCTTCGTGTCCAACACTTTGAGCTCGCTGCCGTAAACGTTCACGTGATACTCCAGCTTATCGAAGTACGTTATTTCAACGTCGAAATCTATTTGCAGCGTCGAGAATTGATGGCACGAGGGGTATTCAGCGAGGCACATGCGTTGCAGACGAATCGTCGGTATAGCACCGGTGTCCTGGTTGCAACGGAGCACGATGCACGAGTATTCGTATTGCGCGAATATTGTGAACTGGGGATATTTAAAAAAAAAAGAAAATTAAAATCATAAAAGCTTTTGGAACGAGTTGAATAGAGACTTTCTTACATACACACTGTACACACGCACAAACACAACTTGTACTTTATAGCAATAGTTTTCAATTTTGTTTTTCATTTCTATTTTATTTAGTTTTTACTCTTTGCCTCTTTTTTTTTAAATTAATTTATGCTAAAAGATATATACTTTGTAACTAGTGGCATTAACTGGGAAGACACTGTACTGTCATGTTACAAATAAAGATTATTATTTTTATATATGGCAAGTATGTGGTTTTACGTTACGGTGCAGTTTGTTTCTAGATGCAGAATGAATGGGTCAGCTCGAACCGGGATTGACTACACCCTCACAGGATACCAGCGAAAAATATATACCGCTGCTGTGTTTCTCAATACTTCAAGGGTGACGACGTATCTGCATTATGATTCCTTGTCAAGCATAAATGTAGATGTTGTGGGACTCAGAAATCACTTGCAATCAGGTGAACTCAATGTATTGCCTCGTCACCAGTAATAAAGATCTCCGGATCCCTATGCCCACCAGGTGAAACACAGAAGCATTATGCTGCTATTTTACGCTGGTATTCTGTGAGGGCGTGGTCCTACCCCGTTCAACCTGACCCACTAAATCAACAGCTAGAAACTGAATGCAGTGTAGCTCTACCACTGTACGGCTTGATAAGAGTATTGCGAGCATAACACTGCTGCATTACAAACCAATGTTACGGGTAACGAAGCAATCCATCTCAATCTAGGTGACAACGTTTATACATTTACATCCATAATCAACAATCAAGTTCTATAATGATTTCTTATATCTACGCGAATACTGCACATTGAATTAAACTACTGCTACGGATTTTCCGAAAATTTTAAGGCTGACAACAGTTCGAATTAACTTCGATATCGGGATGTCAAACACCTCAATCCTTTTTGTAACCAAATCATCAGTCGAAATGTCCGCATAAAAAAAATCGCTACGAAATCCGTAGAACTAGTTTTAACAAAGATACGAGATGAATGGGTCGAATGGACTAAGTAGGGGCCACGCCTTCACAGAAGCGTAAAATAGCATAATGCTTTTCTGGTGACGAGGCATTCCAATTTAGTTTTTTATTAAATTATATTTAGGGTTCGCCCTGTTCCAAGTTCCAGCGGCATCATGACACCCACATTCATCCCTAATAGGGAATCATAATGCAAATGCGTTGTCACCTCTGAGGACTGAGATCGAATGTCTCGTTACCAGCGTTAAGAATCTCCTGATTCCTACACTCACCAAACGAAACACAGCTGTGTTATGCCAGTATTTAACTATGGTATTCTGTGAGGGCGTGGTCTTTCCCCGATCGTTCATTCATGCCGCTGCGGTAATAACTGCAGAATGTTTCTGCCACTGTTTTGGTCCTGAAGGATCTTCTAGATTCGAAGATTCTTATCGAGGATGGATATTATTGATGACTAAGTGTTATCATATAAATGTCCCGTACAACAAAAAGCTCTTACATTGTAAACAACGGTGTGACTTTTAGCAACTTGTGGCAGTATGGCCGTGTGATCCGTGTAGATCTCAACGTTGGTCTCTTCGTCGTCGCAAGGGCCAAATCTTTGTACAGTTGTTAAGCCTAGAATATATAATACAATATAATATAATACAAAAACATTCTAACACCTAAAATTTTCTAAAATTCAACACAACTCTATATAGTTCTATAGACAATATACTCGTATAAATATAAAAATAAAAGACCATAACTGTACTGAAAAAAGAAAAATAAGTGTGATCATATCTTTTATTAATTTTAAGTAAAACTATTAAGAAAAACACACCTCGTGCGTTCTATAATCCATATACTTGCATAAATATAAAGAAAGGCATGAAATTTTGTTGCAGATGTAGTGTCAGGAACACGGGACAATACCGCCAGACCCGAAAACCAACAATTAATTACATTATTCCACAGCTGGGAATCAAATTCGGGACCCACGACGTAGAAGCTACATGTAGAAGTAACTCTACCCACTACGCCACGCGATCGTCGAAAAGATAATCAAACTCGAAAAATTTGACAGATCGTGCTTGACTGTTGAAACACCGAGCAATGCTGAGGGTATCTTCATTTCATTCACTGCGTTATCGAAAAGAAAAACGTGGACATCCGCAGAAAAATAGCAAGCAGAAGTGGCTGGCCATATACCTCGTACTGGCCACCACAGTGACCGTGACCCACCACCCCCTCAACCCCCTGAAGTACCATGTACACTAGATGGAGTGACTGACGTATGGAAGTCGATGGATGCAGGTGGGTCAGCCTTGGACTGAAAAGGTAATGTGAATAAATATTCCACATGTCTAAACAACCGTGGTATTATTTTAAAACATACTAACGCCTTCTCATGATAATATGGTTTGGTGCGATTCTGGTGATAGCCGGTGTGCCAATCCTCTCGATGCTTGTCCTGACCCACTGGTGGTACATGCCGTAATCCAAAAATCTTGCCGGTGATCCGCACCCTGGACCATGTACACCGAAGCCTACCTAGAGAGAAATATTATTATCATCACGCTTCGCAGTGGTGGAGACGACTCGAGGTCGGGAAGGAAGATGACCTTGATGAATTTCCCTTTCCCATTCAGAAAGCTAGTTAAATTAACAAATAATAAAAAATAATTAACTACTTACAGGACACGCTCGCGTTATAATTTTAATATATGTCCCGTGTTTCTGACACTGTATCTGAACCTACCTACAATATTATCGCACATGCATTACATGTTATAAATAAATAAAAATAAAATATTAACTAATTACAGGACACGCTCGCGTTATAATTTAAATATATGTCCCGTGTTTCTGACACTGTATCTGAACCTACCTACAATCTTATCGCACATGCATTACATGTTATAAATAAATAAAAATAAAATATTAACTAATTACAGGACACGCTCGCGTTATAATTTTAATATATGTCCCGTGTTTCTGACACTGTATCTGAAGCTACCTGCAATCTTATCGCACATGCATTACATGTTATAAATAAATAAAAATAAAATATTAACTAATTACAGGACACGCCTGCGTTATAATTTAAATATATGTCCCGTGTTTCTGACACTGTATCTGGAAGCTACCTGCAATCTTATCGCACATGCATTACATGTTATAAATAAATAAAAATAAAATATTAACTAATTACAGGACACGCTCGCGTTATAATTTTAATATATGTCCCGTGTTTCTGACACTGTATCTGAAGCTACCTGCAATCTTATCGCACATGCATTACATGTTATAAATAAATAAAAATAAAATATTAACTAATTACAGGACACGCTCGCGTTATAATTTAAATATATGTCCCGTGTTTCTGACACTGTATCTGAACCTACCTACAATCTTATCGCACATGCATTACATGTTATAAATAAATAAAAATAATAATTAACTACTTACAGGACACGCTCGCGTTATAATTTAAATATATGTCCCGTGTTTCTGACACTGTATCTGAACCTACCTACAATCTTATCGCACATGCATTACATGTTATAAATAAATAAAAATAAAATATTAACTAATTACAGGACACGCTCGCGTTATAATTTAAATATATGTCCCGTGTTTCTGACACTGTATCTGAAGCTACCTGCAATCTTATCGCACATGCATTACATGTGATAAATAAATAAAAATAAAATATTAACAGTACATTTTAGATTAAGTTCCATAAGTTAATGCGATATCTAAAGCAAGAAAAAAATATTTTGGTGTTGGTTTATTTGGTGCAATATAGAAGCACACTATAGAAGTGCACTATAGAAATATTTTATGCGATTTCTAAGCCATAATTCACAATTCGAACTATGTATTATTTTCACAAATACACAAAACGATCACAAAGTAATTTATTATTTCATTGTGAGTAACAAACGAGAACACAGTTCACAGATGGTAAGTGATCACTGCGGCCCACGACATCTACATTCATACTTGACAAGAAATCATAATCCAGATGCGTCGTCACCCTTAAGGACTGAGATGGAATGCCTCGTCACCAGTAATAAAAGTTTCCGGATCCCTCCACTCACAGAACGAAACATAGCAGCATTATGCTGTAATTTTACACTGGTTTTCTGTTAGGGCGTGCTCCTACCCCGGTCGAGCTGATCCATTCATTCTGCAGACAGAAACAAACGGCAGCATAGCTCTACCACTGATAATTCGGACAGGACAATTTCCGTCGGGTCGGTTAGTAAATTGAATATAAAACATGTATTCTTACCAACATCCATCTATTATCCTGCTTTACGACAAGAAATACACCACTTGGCCACAAACAGCTTCCCTCTTTAAGTGCCTTGGCACACACTGAGTATTTCGGCCAAATGCTTTCCACATCCAACTGTAAAAAATATATTTCATTATATTATTCGAGTATGATGTTATCTCGGCAGTGATAAAACTGTGTTTAAGCTTTTTTAATTTAACAGTATTAGCAAAGCGGGTTCGATCCGCGGTGATTGCATCAATTATTGTGGTAAGAGTTAATTTGCCAAATATTCGACTGCAAAGGAAAACATCGAGGAAATCTGTGAAATATATGGAGAGGAAGGCGTCAATAGCCTAATGGTTTAGGGTACGGTCTGCGAAACTTAAGGTCGCAGGTTCGAATCCACCATTCGACCATTGGTACGACCATCTCCTAGCATGAGCATTTTCAGTTTAATTCGAGTGGTTAACCGGTTAGTAGTAGCGGTGCTAATAGGCTTATTTTTTTTAAAAAAAAGAAAGAGGCTTACATCAGGCAGGGGATAAAGTTTAATCAGTAATACTGTAAAGAAACATGTAGAAAATAAGATCTCATGGAAACTGCACCGTATCAACAAGGGACTGTTCTTAAAGTGGTAGAGCTACACTACACATGACTAACAACACTTACATAGAAGGCAACAGAAAATATCATCTTCGGTCTGTGAGCACAAAATCATTAGTACTAGTACACACGAGAACAGTAGATCATACACAGAGACAATAATACAAACGTCTTTTTTATACAAGCCTAGTTTACGTAAACGATGGCGGGTAAAGAGGCTTGTGCCTTGGGAGCTAGCTGCGTTTTTACATTACAAGTTATATATAATTGAACAATATGATAACTTCACTTTAAGCGACGCAAAACTATATAGGTACAACTACCATTTTAATAAGAAGTTTAGAAATTATCCTAAATTCTTAGTTTGGGTTTACCAATGTTTTATGTATCCTTTGTTTGACTGCATAGCAATTAAAGGAAATTTATTATTATTTTCGAAATATTATTTTATCTTTCTCCGCCTGGTTGGTTAATAAAATAAATAAATAAATAAAATACTAAAAACATATAATAAAAGAAATATATATAATACAATATAATAACATATAAAAAGACAAACCAGACCGGAATCCCTCTAAGGACCAAACCAAGACCAAACTTCTGCATTTGAGCCCGGAGTCCCAACCACCTCAGGTGATTCGAGAGGCTGGTTGGGATTAACCCGTTTGCAGGTACGACTATAGGAATAATTTCGGTCGGCATACCAACCTAATTTATTATTATTAAATTATTTATCCTTTAAAAATGGTAACTGATCGTATAAATAGGGTTTCTTGCCGGTTCGTTTCAGTAGAATCGGGTTTTCGAACCAGTGATAGTGTTAAAATGGAGATACACAAGAGCTTTTTGTAAGTTCACTTGAATGAATTATATATTGATTTGATTTGATTTATAATCATCTATAGACCTCTCTATGGACCACAATAATTCCTATTATAAGATGGAATACTACCCTAAAGTGTTCAAGTAAAAGACTTACTCCAGATCTTCTGTAGAAAGTTTTACATTCCTTTGGATCGACATATGTCATTTTATAAATTTCAATGCTGGAGCTCATGCAATCTGAAAAATAATTTCGAAATTATAAGTGTTCTAACGAGTATCACGTGCTCGGCGGTGAGGGAAAACATAGTTGCATGTGCGTTCGCCATATGCTCCAGGCACGAGGTTTATGCCCAGCAGTGGGATTTATATATATATGCTGTTAATTTACTTCGTTTTTTTTAAAGTCTATTGAAGTTGTCATCTCATATTCGTTGATAAAAAAAAAAAAACTATAGCCGAACATATTTTTTTTGTCGGGCTGATGGCCGTTGTTAGCCCGAGGGTTTTTACAGTTTCGCCGGGTTGCAATAGTCGAACAAAACAAAATAAAAACTACGTGCAATTTTGTCATCCTTGATGATAATAAATTATAATAATGAAATATTTATTTATTAATTTATAAATAACATACATGTTAAATAAATTATAGGATATTACCTTGCGCAAGCGATACAGCGTAGAATTCAGGATTATAAATCCTGCTTGTCGGCGGACAGATAATTCGGAACTCTGAAAAGCGTTCAATTCATTTAAAAATACCATTAAGTTGATATCGTAATTTACGCGGTAGATCCACACATCAGTTATTAGCATTCAATATGTCAGTTGTAGCACAAATAGGTCGTTAGGTTAGCTTTACTTTCACAGAGGAAAATAGTAGCTTAGTGTTCTTGTAGTTGTAGACGAAAAACGTCTGGTGAACGAAAGAAACCGGAGACCTTACTATTACTTACTATTCATGGGGCATTTCAACATAGTCCTTAGCGTGCAGCTTGCAAAATACATTATGTGTCCTTCAGGAGGATTTTCATACTGTAAGGTATAGTGGACAGATATCATGAATGGGTCGGCTTCATCAATCATATCGGGCACAGCCAATAAATTATTTTGTCTACTTTATCGATGTTCTCAATGTCAAAGGATCCTTGATGGTTTTTTTTTCCAAACAGCTCATCTGGTAGTAAGTGATCAACATCCGCAACACAAAATGGGTCGCCGGTGGTCGGCTTTTAAGAAAGGTATAGGTTCTTTTCTTGAAGGTTCTTTAGTCGGGTAGAATATACCGTTGGCGAATGTGTAGTTATACGTGGAGGAAAATATCCCTTAAACCAGTGTCGGAACCAGCGGAAAATATCGCTTAAGACGGAGGTTGATTGCCAACTATCGAAATGATTGATGTGCTACTTTGGAATGGATAATAGCTACGATTGTGTGTGTATGTGTGTTTGTGTGTTTTGTCTACCTTGTCTCTGATACATCAAATCTAATTGTATTAACACGAGCGAGCTGTAAGTACTTTTCCGGAAGTCCGGATGGTAACTGTAGTCGAGTACTTTATACCTCGGTCCGGTACAGTTGTGACCGAGTATGACCTTCGACCTCGCCCTGGAATGATTACAATATTTTTATACATGATGACGATTTTATGGATGTTTATTAATCATTATAGTGTGTTCATCGGAAAATATAGAGACACTTTGTCATCGTCTCCATATATACAAAGAGTTGAGTCGGATGAAGAGCTTCAGATCCAAACCCGAAAACATTTAAGTTCTGCTGCTCAAATACTGTTGCCAATCGGTGATACAAACATGATATATATGTAGGCTTTATTATGGAGGGGTGCGAGCGACTTAGCTAACCACCGATAGAAATTTGTCTATGGCCGGTCTGCCCATAGATAAATTTAATATGATAGGAATTGTAGGTTTGTTGGATTTTCTGTCGCAATGTTCATGCGTGGCAGAAAATACAATACAATATGCACGTTCAATAATGGAATTCCAAATAAATGCCCCCAAACGTACTAGACGAAACACAGCAGCGTTATGATGCTATTTTACGCTGGTCTTCTGTGGGTGTGGTCCTTAAGTTCGGTCGAGTTTACTCATTCATATGTAGTTATAAATAAATTGCATAATGAGTGGTGGCAGAGATAGAGACAGAGGGTGGGTGGAAAGGGACAACCGGTAGCGCATCTGCGACTCCTCTTGCATTGCAGATGTCCGTGGACGGCGGTTATCACTTACTATCAGGTGAGTTGCTTGCTCGTTTGCCTCCTATACTAAAAAAAAGAAAAACTAAAAATTTCGGAGATTGTTGTCAAGTCCATAGTATTCGTGGTAGCTCATAAAGCCATGATAGTAATATAAAATATTATTTGAGCATTTGAGCCGTGGTAACTCAGTGGTGAGCTTTCGATTATAATTTTAGGTTACGCGAGCAAACCGACGCTTGATTTCAGATTTAAGTGCTAGACTATGCTTCAATATTCTCCTTAGAGGTCTATGCCTTATAGTAGAATTTGAACACTACAATTCAAATAAACATTAATAAAAAAACCACAAACCTGAAATCTACTTTGGGGAAGTTAGCGATTTCAATGGCCGCCCCGATAGCCAGTTGTCTGGTTATTAAAACTACAGGTGAAGATGTTATAACACCCCCTGTAAACGAAAAAGACACATTATAAAATACATAAAAGCTTTGTTGGAAGGTAAGCGATGAGTCCACTAATGTGTGGAATGAGTGGACACTAACTCGTCACTGTTCTCACTCATCACTTTCTTCCGAACGGACGCTGTGAGACCGCGCACGTTCGCAAAGTTAAGCACAGCCGGTCTGTGATCTCCAAAAGACCAAAAAGCTCTGCTACGCCATGTTTGGACAAAGAGCTTTGGACCAAAATGTTTAATGCTGGGAGACTATAATTTTTTTTATACGACTTGGCATCTTGGTTAAATAGTTTTCGTAACTAAGACTATTTTTCATTTTAACGAAATGTTCTTCCAATTCATGTTTAAATTTATCAAATGTAAATCCTTAATTGGTATATGTTTTAAAATTTATATGTTGTTATTGTTACTGTGTATTTATTTATAATCAAATAAATAAATAAACTTTGTTTTAAATAATAATAATAACAAATTGCTATCATCTACTAAAGTGATCTTATTCGAACAATTATTCAAACGAGAATACGTACGAAGAGGGAACACGAGGAAACCAAACCAAGGGTAGTATTCGATATTGTCTGTCCCGTCACGGACCTCATTATGCGGCGACGTATCGATACCACATTCGTTATTAAAAACTCTTGTTATATTATCTGAAACTGAAGTTAAAACTTTATTAACATTTATTGCTTGTAAAAAACATAGTCTCACATTTTAAATATCATTTTTGTATATTTTAATATATTCTTTTATTTTTTTTAAATGCCACCATACATATTATAAAAGGATTTCTTTTTTTTACTTTTTTATAATTGGTTGTTGATTACGAACAATAATTCATAAAATCCTTAGCCAGCTTCTCTGTGTAGCTCGTACCAATAGTTAAAAGATGGGCTGGCGCAACGGTAACCTGGGCTAACTATCACATCAGGAGGGCAAACTCTGCATTTCTCCCTGGACCATGAGTGATGTGAAGCACTCGTCATGTCAGGGATAAAAAAAGTTAAAAATTAAACGCGATAAAATCCGTAAAGTTAGTATTTTTTGAAAAAGACAAAATTAATGAAACATGTTAAATGTATTTTTATTTTGACTTGTCGCTAAGTTTGAAGTTAAGTAATATTGTGATTTTTTTCACATTTGCGTACAATATAAAATAATCTACTATATTTTTTTTTAAATAAAGAACATTAGCAATTCTAATAACATTACTAATATCCCGGTTAACAACTTCAACTAATCTGAAAATGCTTGTGCTAGGAGATGGTCCACGACAATATTAGAATGGTGGATTCAAACATACGACCTTAAGTTTCACAGACCGTACCCTGCACCATTACGCTATTGACTCTACGAAAATGGAACAAAAAAGAAAAAAAAGGAAATTTCTAAACATAAAAAAGATTTGGTTACATAATTAATAAGAATAAACTAATGAAATTAAAACGTAAAAAACGGCTGCGTTCAGTTAGCTTGTTTGATATTCCGAATGTGAAACATAACACAGTTCACCTGACGGTAAGTGAACCATGTAGTCCAGGAGACCAACATTCATCCTCTATAAGAAATCATCACGCGAATGCTTTGATGTTAGAGTGCCTTGTCACCAATAACAAGATCCTTGGACCCTTCACTCACCAGACGAAACAAAGCAGCGGCAAGCTACGATGATCGCTTGCATCATTCTGGCTTTATTACTCGATTGTGATTTATTTTGTTATAACTTCTATAGGTGCTACCGTGGATTAGCTTTTTTATGTATTCTACGTCGGTCCTTTGTAAATGTGCGGTCTTTCCCGGTCTATCTTATTTGTATAACAGAAACTTTTCCAGCAATGTGGGTCTGATAGTAAGTCTAGTTCAATTTATATAATGACTTTCCTACAATTAGAAGAAGACAAAATAGTAGAGGAATTATTGATAAATAAGATCGAGGTAGGACTCACAGAATACCAACGTGAAATAGCAGCATGATGCTGATGTGTTTCGTCTGGTAAGTGTACGGATCCGGAGACCTTTATTACTGGTGACGAGGCATTCCGTCTCAGTCCTCAAGGGTGACAACGCATCTACATTCTGATTCCTTGTCAATGATGAATGTAGATATCTTGGGCCGCAGGAATCACTTATCATCATCAAGTGAACCGTGTGTTCGTTTGTTACTGAATGCAATAATAAAAAAATTAAAAATAAAGTGGAGATCCATCCTCAATAAAGATTCAAGATGTACTTTGAAACCCTTGGACTTAAGGTTTCATTGAGTAATCACTGTATTTATTTAGAATCTGCCAAAAATAGGAAACAATGCTTACTTTCCGGTTCCATTCTGCTTGCTATAATGTCAAATGCTCCTAAAATCAATTATAAGTTAAATAAGTATAAGTTAGTTAAGCTAAATAATCTATATGTCTATAATAATTACATTGAAAGTAATCAATCAATAAAATTTGTAATATTTAACACACAATACATACCTGCATAATTGTTAGTAGAAAACCAACCTAATGAATACACAGCAATTATTATTTTGTGCATTGTTTGATATTTTCGTTTAATACACAATTAAATATAGTTCATAAATATTTGATTTAACTTTTAAAACAGTTATTAGATGCTTTAAATATTTCTTAATATACGTCACAACATTATTGATCCGATTTTAACGTGCCGAGGTACACACGTGAAATTCGCGGTAGCTTTAAAAATACCGATGTCGTGTGTTTGCTTGTTGTGTTGTTTGTTTTTGTATTTCCAAACAATGTGTCATAGGAATTTTGTCTTACGTAAACTACGGGAATTTTTGTTTGCGTATCGTTTTAATTTCATATTTTAAATTGAAAAACGTACATATTGGTTATGGGGATTGGTCCAGATGATATTCATTTCAGATTAGTATAGGGCAGCAGGTTGACTCCACTGCCTACCACATTGAGTTTCTAATTGGGTTCTCGGTAATTTTCATTCAATAAACAAGTGAAATAGCTACAATTAAGCTGTATCGTTGCTCTACCACGTCGTATACATTATTATCAATAAATACATACAATACAGTATAAATAAATAAAAAAATTATAACTAGAAAAATGACACACACAGATAGATGGGTTTCCGGGGATTGCCATAGGACTATGGGGCTACTAGGGGAGGCTTAGCTTCTATTTAAACTGTATTCAGGTTCAGTTATTTTATTATACTTTATATATTACTTTGTAGTCTTAACGTAAAATATGCCGGCTGCAAAAATAAATTACAATCAGATGAACTGTGTGTTTGGTTAGCACCTTTAAAACAATAAAAAACACAGGTATATGAGGTTCAGTAAAAAAAGTTAATTTAAATTCTCTTCTTTAATTAATTTATATATTAAATTAACTTTCATCTTTTTGCAATAACTCTATAGTAAATATGAAAGTAAAGAACTATGTGAAAGTCCATTTTCAGTTGATAGCTGCCTTTTTTTTTTCTAGTATATAAAATCTCTATATAGTAATCCTTCATAATAATAACAATATGGAATCATAAATTTTAATTAGAAAACATAAAACTTTTCACTAGTATATTTCATTAGTTTCTCTAATTCTTTTTTTATTTATTATATTATATATGTATTTTTCCTTATTTTTTATTTATTATATTTTTTAAATCGCTGTAAAACCTTAAACATTTTATAAGACTACGTCATACAATCACCGTCACTATGATGTAAAAGTCCATTTTACATTTGACAACTGTTGTTTATTCTTCTACGATTATATAAAACCTGTTTATTAAAATATCATTTGATAATAACACAAGTTTATATTTTTGTATTTAATTATCGGCCATGCACAACTATGCGGAATCTGTCAATATGGAACGACTTGTCCACCCTTGCGCAAGCTTTTGTCAACGGAAGTTTTTATAAGTTCTTTCATATGCATTCTATTGTTGAAACAAAACTCAAACCTACAATAACGTCTCTTAAATGCAAATCTTAAACCCGGTCACTACAATTTATTATTAGTATTCTTAACTATTATTAATTATACAGTTCAGTTGACAGTTTTAGTTTTATGTTCACACATTTTTTTATAATATTTTTCCAATTTCCATTTTATATTCACGCTCCTTCCGATGTGGCGTGCGACAGAGAATGGGGTAGCGCTATGTCTACTAACTTTTGGTACCTTCATTTGTTGCATTTCCTTGTGCGATTAATATTTGTGAAGATAAGATCTTTCATTCTTTTTTTAATGTATTTATTTATTTTTTGATTATGTATATAGTTTATTTTGGTGGCAATAAACCTTTATTATTATTGTTTTGTGGATATTTTTTTTCTATCTCCGCCTGGTTGGTCAATAAGATAAACAAATAAAATACTGTACACAAACATATAAGATACAATATAATGCATAAATAAGGACCAACCAGACGGGAACCCCTCGACAGGGGAGTCTAAACGGTCGAGGGTAAGGGTGAAAGGGAGAGATACCTGCGGACTCTATGAGCGGTGTCGAGGAGCACCGCCTTCTACATTAGAGCCCGCAGCTGCCCGTTTCAGAGTCCCAACCGCTTCAGGTGATTCGAGAGGCTGGTTGGGATTAACCCGTTTGTAGATACGACTATAGGAATAATAATAATAATAATTATTATTACACGACTTAGGAACTTCAAGAAAAGAGCCAACATCTTTCTTAAAGGCCGGCAGCGCATCTGCGTGACTTTTGGTGTTGCGGATGTCCGTGGCCGACGCTAATCACAAAGCATCAGGTGATCTGCTCGTTCGTTATCCACCTATTCGATATAAATTAAATATTTTCCCATGTTTTGAACTTTATATGTATTAATAATTACTTATTCGGTTTTTCTTGCTTCTATTTAATACTTTCTTTCTTATATTTTTCGTTTCTTTCTGTCTGTCTGTTGTACGCTTTTAAAGGTCAATCTTGGTGTATATATGTGATTCTACCATTATATGTATCCGTTATCAACACAGTGGACTACATTATCTGCTTCCCTCCGTCTACCATCTTTAGTCTTAATAAGATCAAGTTTCCAGATGTCGTCTATGTTGATAACTTGATTTCCCTGTGAACAGAAATTAAAAGTTATCATTTTTAAGATATTTATACATACAAAACTGTATATTTTTTTGTCAATATCTTTTTTCTACTGGTCGAATTCGACTACGGTGATATCTTCTGGTTATTTCCAGATGACATTATACGGAAAATATTTTATATTAGGTCCTTACATGATGAAATTAGTGTGTTATATGGAAAAACTAAAGAACGATTTCATGAAATTATATATTTAATCAATCGAAGTATATACCATTATTAGTTATGCACTTTTGCTATTTTATAGGCAGTTCATTGATTACAATGCTGAAAAAAATTTGGGAGCAAGAATCAATAAAATCTTTGCAAGCGGTTTGGACTGCCTCACCAGAATTGAATTTTTCTCCTTGCAAGAAATTATCCAAATTCCGAAAAAAGTGGTTATCTGTTGGAGCAGGGTCCGGGGATTATGTTGGGTGTCGGAGACATTCCAGTCGCAGCTCCTCAAATTTATCGACCGTCTGTCGTGAAGTATGGGGTCTAGCGTTGTCTTGAAGCAGCAGCGGGCTAGAGCAATTGATACAACAAAAATGCAATGCAAAAGAGCAACATGTGCAATAACGGAACATACATACAACACACCCAGACCCGAAAACCAACAATTTGTGCAATGCACAAAAATGATTCCTTGTCTGGGAATGAAACCCAGGACTTGCGACGCAGTTATCTGTTACCACTTACCAATAGACACGTCCGTTAATAATAAATATATTATTTTAAATATTATTTGGTTTATTATATGTAATGTATTCACTTTAAAAGTTATTTTTGACTGCTCAATAAATAAATACATTCTAAATTAGATTAGTTAGACTGGATTTTTGAATATATTTTTTTCTGTCTTACTTCTCAAGGTTGATAACGCATTTGCATTTTGGTTCCTTTTGGATGTAAGTGTCATGAGGCTCAGGGATTATAAGTTAGACCGTGTATTTAATTGCCATTATTGGATATAAGGCCATATCATTATATTAATTTAATTTTTCAACCACAAACTATAGTTTTCATTTATTTTATAGATTATATGTTATATATTTAATAGAAATTCATAACTTGATTATGATACGTTGATTTTAAATAAAAGTAATGTCCAAACATATTTAAAAATAAGATGTGTGTACCTCTATTTCCAAATCAATAGCATCGTCCGGATCCAAAACTATAAGCGGTGTCATTTCGAAACTAGAACCGAGACCGAATAAGGAGTATCTCTTAACTTCATCCATAAACACGTCCCAGGAATAAACTTTGAGAGGATCACTGCCCATGCCTTTGATTTGAGTGGATAGAACTTTATAATAGTATTTTAGTAGATCATTATAATATTGGAGTCTTAATTCTTGACTCGTGCTATTGTATATGAAATAACTAAAGTCTAGGACTGGACTTCCATATCTGCTTAATTGGAAATCTATTATTTTAGCACCTGCGACGTCTTCGTTTTCATATTTATACAAAAAGTTGCTTGTCCATGGATCACCGTGAGATATCACTCCATTTTTAGTATCTTTAACCGCGCATACCATTTCAAAATAAGTTTCCGGGACAGCAAAATCTTTTATCTTTTTCGAATATTCCGTATCGGGATATTCTTTTTCGACCGCGTCTATAGCAATTTTACAAACTCTTTCCCAGAAACGTCTGTACCAATCCCACAGTTTAAAATCACAGTATGTCTCCGATACCACATTGTTTAATTTAGAAAATGCCTCGGGCTCCTGATCTCTCATTGCGAAGGATAGTGCGTGGAACTGAGCTAGGGTTTTTATGGTAATCATGCAATGTTCTAAATCAATGCTTTGTTGTCTTACTATATTCCTATAACCTTGCAATGATATATCTTCTAAGCAAATGACGTCATGTAATCCATCACAATGCGATAAAAATAATTTTACGTAATTATTGAATGGCTCTTTTAAGTTCGCTTTTGACTGAAACTTCAGCAGTGCAGGTAAGACTTCAGTATAGAAAGCAATTTCATTTCTGAAGAACTCGTCGCTCCTGAATGTGAGACGTCTGCAGGTATTCTTCGGTATTGTCTTGAGTATAACTTGGACGTTTCTGTTAGCTCCATCACGGTTGACGCCGTGAATTCGAATTCTCCTGACTTCACTTAGATAAGAGTCCCCTTTGCCTATTTCTCCGACGTACTGTAATGTTGTGACAATTTATTATTGAAACGTATCAGAATATAGGAACGCTATTTTATTATTATAAAGATTAGCTTAAGTGGCGGATGAGAAAGTTCAGAGTCACTCAGCGAGCTATGGAGCAGCCTATGCTCGGTACTATTATTAGTTTCTGCGTGATAGAACATGAAACGTTTACAGCCACAGCATAACGAGTGTGACCGACGTTGTTCAAAAGATCAGTAACCAGAGATTGCAATGGACTATAAGGGAAACTAATGTACAGCAGTGGACTGTGGATAGGCTGTGATGATTAGTCAGCTCAAGTGGAGAAGAACCACGCATCTAAGAATATCGGTATATATTGGATGCAACGGTGACCCAATTACTTTTTTTCACCTGTTCACCTGATGTTAAGTGATCCCTGCGGCCCATGACATCTACATTCATCTTTGACAAGGAATCATAATGCAGATGCGTTGTCACCCTTGAGGACTGAGATGGAATGCCTCGTCACCAGTAATAAATGTCTCCGGATCCCTTCACTCACCAGACGAAACACAGCAGTGTTATACTGCTATTTCACGCCGATATTCTAAGAGGGCGTGGTCCTAACCCGGTCGAGCTGACCTATTCATTCAGCTCAGTGGTCAGAAGCTCCCTTTCAATTTCACGATACGCGAGCAAAACTAGTTCGATCCCAGTGCGGGCACCAATGGACTTGTTTATTACAATTTAAGTGTTCATTTATCACGGCGAAGGAAACATCGTAAGGAAACCTGTGTCTCAGATAGATAATTAAAAAAATGACAATCTGCAGTGAAGCCGAAGGACCGATTATGTCCCAATACTTTTTCGAGACAGGGGGCTTATGTCTTTTTATATCACTTTGCTTGTACTAAGTTAAATAAAAGCTAGTTTACGGTAATAAGCTGCAAATCTAGTATTACTTTAGGATCCACTTACCTCCCACCTTGTGAACGTCACAACCTCAGTGAACCAATCAGTGAGAGCATTAGTAAGTTTATCATCCGTAAGAGCTGGTGACACCTGTGTTAAAGTGTTGAAATCTTCTTCGGACGCTGAGGGGGCCATCCCTGAACAAGAATTGGATAGGTTAACACTTCCTTTATACATTGTACCTTGATGTCTTTCTAATCGATTACGGCGATGTCTTATTATATACTGTCATAGGCATTCGTGCAGTCACACACATTCAGCACTCGTCTTCTTTCGAATTTACATTTATACAAAAAAGAAACAAAATTCTGGGGTAAGCACACAGGCTAATAAGCATACAAAACATATATAAGTCCGGGTTAGTGCTGGTCACGTCAAACATGATGGTTTAGTGACATGGTAAGCCCAGGTCACTTGCCTTTTTGTTTCGAGACAGGTTGGTTTTCCACGCGTGGCAGGCATAGCACTTAAGGCGGCTCTAAAATTGTATAATTTAAACTAATATCCAACTATCAAATATAAATATATATTGTACTCACCTAAAGAAACAAAGCAGAACGAATCACAAATGTATATAGACACAACCGACCAATTCAACTCATTTATATGACATGCCAGTTGTAATCTTTATCAGTTTGAAGTTTGCATATGCGTCGATATACACCGGGTCAGTAAGGGACAGTTTATTCAACCAGTGCAAACTTTATATTTATTTATTTATTTAACAATTTTGGGAGAACTTCAAGCTTAGGTATCTTATACGGAGGCTACTTATTGTCCATACATATTTTTACATAACTTGCCACAGTTAAAAATCGGCAGTATTTCCATACAAATATGATGTGGGTATCTCCTAGTTGAGTGAATAGACATTTACTGATCTAGTATGTACACGTATATAATTTAAATTAAATTATCTAATACACATTAGAGTTGGATAATAATCTGTTAGCAGCGTATGTTCTGGTGATTTATTATATTCTGTCTCTTAACCAATTAAAGGTAAGAATGGATAGCAATCCAACTTCCGTGATTAGAAGTAATGAAAGTGTTAATGATGTCATCAACCTCTACATCACCACGTAACACCAGTTTTCATTAATTTACAAAAAAAATAATGCAATCCCGTTGAGTTTATTGTCATTATTTTGTCACACTTATTACTACGTTATGATTGGAATACACATACAAATATTGGTAGAACTACTCTTTAACTAGAAACTAGCTTCAGCAAGAATGGGTCGGCTCGACTACGAGTTTCCAATGCTTCGAGATATAGGTCGAGATACATCGGTTCAATAAAGGATAGTTTATTCACTCGGTGAAAACTTTATATCCGTTGGCTTCATTATTTTTTTTTAGACTAATTGTAATTCACACACAAATAGTTGCAGAGAAACTCTGCAGCTAAATTTCAGCTTCAACATGAATGGAACGGCTCGACTACGAGTTTCCAATGCTGCGTGATACAGGTCGAGATACATCGGGTCAATAAAGGATAGTTTATTCACCCAGTGCAAACTTTATATCCGTTGGCTTTATTTTATTTTTACACTAATCGTAATTCACACACAAATAGTTGCAGAAAAACTCTGCAGCTAAATTTCAGCTTCAACATGAATGGATCGGCTCGACTATGTGTTTGCAATAGGTCGAGATATATCGGGTCAACAAAAGATAGTTTGTTCCCCCAGTGCAAACTTTATAGGCGTTGACTTTATTATTATATTTCACACTGACTGTAATTCACACTTAAATAGTTTTAGAGTCACAGATACTTATACCGGGTCAAATAAGGACAGTATATTGACCTAGGGCAAACTTTATACCCGTTGTCTTTATTAATTATTTTTATTTTTTTTAAGATAAGGAGTATAAACATATAGATATCTCACTTTATAAATATTCATGTATTACTGTACTAGATGGCTACTGCATCTTCGATGTTATGGCGTCGATAGATATCGACGTAGTCGACCACGGCGTTATCTTCTGGTTATTACCAGATGGCGTCAACCGCGCAGAAGATTTTATAGTGCCGTAAAAGTCCACACAAACGGAAGCACTCACTACCCTGCCCTATACCCATGTAATGCATGTACGACGGGGAAGTTTAGTTACTGTGTCGACGTAGCAGTAAGATCACTCTAATCACTCTACACCAGGCGGTCGTCAAAATTAAAATGCATTAATGGATCGATGGTACAGCTAGTCCGCTCTACCATTAACGATTACATCACCTCTACGTGATGCTTTACCTATACGTCCTCATTGGTTTAGTTATTTTTTGATCAATAGATGGCGTTACAAGTCGTCTACATCGCGATATTGAGATTAGTTTTTTTATATTTCTTAACGGTAAACTTGGTATTATTATATAAATATTATACAAGTCACTATTTTGGACGGTTAAATAAGATCGAATTCACAACTATTGTTAGGTTTGGTTATCTATAGAAATCAATATTCCTCACAAATTAATATTGTGTTTGAACGTATTGTATTTTGAGGGATGCCTGACATACTAGACTTCCGCCGGTTGTATTGTGAATGCTTAGGGTTGCCAACATTTTTAAAAGTAAGAAGGTATTATATATTTTTCAGAGAAGGCTACAATGTTACAAAAAAGAGTATAATAGTATATAAAAATGTTCCGTTCATTTTGGAATATTTATACGATTTTATACATTCTAATACTAAATTCTAAGTAATAGGTTGACCAGAGACTTCATCTTTGACATCAAAATTCCCGGACTGAAAACGCTTGAACCAATATTGTGCTACACTTAAGGACAATTCCTCGGATTTTTTTCGCGGTTTGTGACGCATATCTCCATTTTTTGTAATAAAACTACTAAATGTATCGAATTTCTTCGTTATAATCATTAAGGTGGACAGAGAAACAGGCGGGTAACCGTTTTTACTTTTTATATTTCTCTTTTAAAATGTCAACTATTTAATGTTATCAAAACCAACCAGATACAAACAGTAGAACCAAACAGATTTTATGGCGACTTTTTACTTTTAAAATACAAAAAAACTTTTTCCTCGACCCACCATATGGGCTGACACAATAATATTTATGTCATTTACATTTAAGGTAATTTATTTGTACTCAATGTCGGTCTAACATGTTTTATATTTTTGCAATGTATTATAATTTAAAATCAGTATTTAGAGAAACAAAGTTTTCGCTTATCATAGAAAGATGTAAGGAAACTCTTAAATTTAAAAGTAAACTAACTCGTTAACTATTAAGTTTAGGGACTTTCGTTTATTTAAATTTGCATTTAGACTGTGGAGAGAGTCGCAACCCTCTTGACGTGAACAACAAATGTTTAGCAAATCCAAATATTTAACAAAGTCACTAAATCAATGAACTTTAAATTATAAGTATACATTGTACGTTTTTTCTACACCAAAACAAAGTAATATTTACCTTAAAATAAAGGTGGCAACCCTAGTTATATTGATACGAAATTATCACATATTGTCTACGCGGAGAGAGATATGAGTTAAACAAACTCTGAGTGATCGGTAGGTCAAGCTCAAGGGACGACCATTTTCTCCTTGAAATACTATCAATCAGTTCTAGAAGTTATTGTACTGAGTAATTATCGACAGTAAAGCTTGGTCGCATTGTTGTGGTTGGTGGCATATTCAGTGTGGGCGCGTGGCGTAGGGGTCCTTAACACTTTTACCTAGTTGGTACCAGGCTGCTCCGTCTTGAGTTTGATTCCTAGTCTATGAATATTTCTCCATTGTACATTTTTTTTATTACTTTGAGAGTAAGAAACGAGCACACAGCTCACCTGACGGCAAGTAATTCCTGCGGCCCACGACGTCTACATTCATCCTTGACAAGAAATCATAATGCAGACGCTTTGTCATCCTTTAGGACTGAGATGGAACGCCTCGTCACCAATAATAATAGTCTCCAGATTCCTACACTCGCCAGACGAAACACAGCAAAATTATGTTGGCATTTTACGCTGGTGTTCTGTGAGAGTGTGGTCCCACCCCGCTCGAGCGGACCCATTCGTTCTGTAGCTAGAAACAAACTGCAGTGCAGCTCTACCACTGTTGGTTTTCGGGATTGAATGCGTTTTATGTATGTGAACTGTGAACGAATTCAAACAATTAAATCAGTATTCATGTCATAGGTTAACCAAATAAGTGACCGGAATTTGAGAATGAGTAAAACAATTGTTTACAATATCACAGGCTTACATGTATTCCTATATAATTTGCCTGAAAATATGGTTCGTATAGTAAGACTGAAAAGCCCAAGTACGTTAGAACAGGCCTTGTCTACAGTCTTAGAAGAGGTGAATTTCTACGAGCAATACCATATGCGCAGTAGAATGCTTAATGTGAATCACAACCATAAAGCACAATCAAGTAGTGCCGTGGTATCGCAACCAACTTTTAAATTTGGCATTGTCCCACAGTTTGGAATTATGGAAATTCCGCTAAGAGATGGTAATAATACTTATTACTATTTTAGTATTTATACCTTACCTATTTTTGACAATATTAAAAATAAAACTACTGCAATCATTCCCAAATATCTGTCCCATGTATTTTCCATTAGCTAGTCCATGTGAGGAGATTGCAGCCAACCAATTTCTATGTAAGGATGATGACATCGTTTTGTATCCGGAAAGTACGTGCGTCGAGCAACTAATTATTAATAAATTTTGCCTCAAATCTTAGTTTGTGTAAACCGATCTGGAAAGCCTTAAGAAACAGGCTATTGATTCCTTTACCTAATAATTTACATGAGGAAGGTTATTGTAAATACTCGGGAGAATAATAGGTAACACTTCGTATTCCGTGTATTCAAAGACTGACGCAAATATCTACGTACAATGACGGTGATAGCATAAAATATAGAGGTACCGACATAACAGGTTATTATTTACAGAAATATGTACTGATGATGTAAAAAGACATTAAATTATGGGAACATATATCCTAGATATTAATGAAGACTGCAGTGTCTACTTTGGAAAAATAAATCTCACTTATTCCTATGTATGTGAAATCATCTAAATCCAAATATTACCGATAACCACCTGAGGTGGGAGAAGTTATGGAAGCTCGGCCCGTACACATTGTGCGTATGTTAGCTTAAAAGCTCACTTTAAACACACACTAGCAGAGCTTTCATAACAGAGCATTGTTATGTTCCCACGTAGGTTAAGTTACAGTAAGACATTTTAACGTTTAGTTTGAGGTGATGGTTTTGTACATTCGTCGTTGGCATCCCACTATGGCAACACACTAATTAAATTAGTTTGTAATTAAGTTTAGTCTTTTATTTATGAAAAGTCCATAGGACGCTGCCCTAACTTGATTAGGTTGTTTTAGTACTGCCATGTTGAAGTAGATGTCGTTTTTCTAATATTTCGAGGAATGAATTATAAATTTTCTTTTGACAGAAGAAAAGTACAATTTATATGATTATGTATGTTCATTATATGTAATATATAATGAACATACATATATTATAGTATATATATATTTTAGTTATATTTACAAAATGTTTGTAGTAGCTTAACACTTTTACAGGTTAAGTCTAAAGAAAGAAAGAGAAGAAAGAAAATAAAATACATTTCGTTTCCTCCGACCTTCGGCAGCCCATGTGAAGTCACGGGAAAGAAGAATGTTGGCGTTACTTTGCGTGAATCCTACGGTTCCTTCCGTCCGCGGTGGAATTGGGGTCGGCGGCGTAGTCAAAGAACTAACCTAACCACCGCAGGGGACTGGGTCACTGGGACTGAATAGTTGGTGCAGTACTCATTTTCCTAGTCCCCTAGACCACTGGGTAATACGGGACCGTCTGTTGCCCACTAGGAGATGAACGCCGTGCAGGAAGGCGTTTCCCAGCGTGGAGGAGGGCATGAATTCATGCCCTGAACGTGGGCTGCTCACGTTGGTGGCGCCGTTCTTTGGCTCTGCAGTTTGCGGCGAAGGTATATAATACATATCACGTCCCTTGAGGACTGATATGCAACGATGAACGGTGATAACGCATGTGCATCTTGAACCTTTGCTGATGATGTACGTGTTTGAGGGTGGCAGTCATCTCTGTCCATCAAGTATATTATTGACATTTAATTAATACTTAGTAACATTCAATACACATTTTTTTATTTGTATACACCCCCGCTCTTTTTACGTGAATTTAAATCTAGCTTTTGATTAGTGTTATTAATCTTACGGTCTTCCGCTAGATGGCGCAATTTCCTTTTTTTGGTATTTTAAGTATAGTAACTGGATGGCAGGTGGGCAAGATTGGTTTTTAAATAGCTTTAAATTTCGCTCTTTTATTGATAGGCAATGCATAAACAACATTTATTGTACAAGGAGTTACATAAAGTCTGCTAAACGAACTATAAATATCACCAATTAGTTTTTTTTGGGATTAAAGAAATTATTTATTTCTGATAATGAAGAGTGTCAGTGCGTCGTTGCTGCTCTTCCTGTCCTCCGCGGCCAAACATCGGTCGCGGTTCGCAGATCCGCCGCAGGAGGCTGGAATCGCTTACTGCTTTCCTGGCCCCCATGGCCTCTGGGGGGCGGACTCGGGGGAGTCCGCTTCCCACCTACAGAGGAGAACGAGTTGGAAGGCGCGTCCGTGTTTCGGCACGCCTTGCCTGGAGGGGCAAAGAGGGGAACTACCCCCGGAGGAGGAGACGCCTGGTCGGCCGCCGCTGGTGGCAGGATTGGAACGTACGACCTAAAGTTTAGCAGATTGTACCCTAAACAATGGGCTATTGACGCTAATTCTGACGTAAATTCCCAGACACGTTTCCATCCTTGAGGATTGAGGTGCGTATTAACATGTATCATGTTTTTGGACTTTCACGCGTTCACTTTCTGTACCCTTAGCCGAGTTGCTGATAAAATTATTTCAATTGACCATTTCTTTTCACAACCCAAACAAAAGACCATGTATTATATTGATTTTTTTTATAATACTCAATTAATGAATTTCAAAATGATACATGATTTTTATTTTTGGTTGTCAAGGGAAGATGATGTTTTTTTGGATTGTTTAGTTTGTCTTTTTTTGTTATACACATATAAATAATGATCCAAATGACTAATTATAGAGTTTTATCAAAAATAAAAACATGCAAATTGTATTGTAATCGGTTACATAATACGTCTGGAAAATTTCACATAACTCAGACGACCGGAATTAGGTGAAAAAAATAATTATAAACTTCCATTTCAATCGTACATAAATACATACAGGTAAGTTTAACGAAATTGTGTTAAAAATACGTGAAAATCTTTTAAAGTAAATAATAAGATAACTTATATTGTTTTAAAACTGACTACCGTGCAACGCTGCTCTAACGTGTACAATGAACGGGAAATCCCCGCACGCCTATCTTCATCACAGTGTAGATATCAACAGTATAACTGTTTACTATAATCCGAGATAATTCATTATTCTACTTTTACTTAAGTTTACATTCAATGATGTAAAAGGAAAATTCCATATTTCTAATATAAGAGAAATAATCTCTTAGTAAAATCTTTTTTCCACATAATGTATCATAATTATTATACATAATTTTAGTCGATATATGTATATATACATAATTCGAGTATAAAGCTTCCGAACTTTCAGATGAACATATAAAATATTTTGCACTTGGATCATTCCAATGCCCAATACAGCAGAAATTTTCTCACAAGTGATTTATTTGTCAGTTTCAGTCAGTTGTCTTACGGTATCAATATTGGATTCTGCAACCGCAGTCGCCGATCACCCTTCACTTACATCATCATTGAGATGGTCACGTTTACATCTAATTTCTTCGAACCATGAATACATAGAGCTGCGACATTCAGCTACAATTTATTATTCGCATAACATCGTTGTAACAAAATTATGTGATGCACATATAAGTTTCAGAATTAAATTACTTTTTTATAAGGTTGTATTCAATTCAAATATTTTTTTTCAAAGGCGCTGTTAGTACATTTAGCAAAAAAAATAAATATGTTAATGTAATAAAATAATGAATACTAAAAAAATATATAGTTGTATAACTTGGCTGGTTATGCTGTTTATTGAAAACTGTGGCCAACGATTCGATGACGACATGTTAAACTCCACCAATAAGCATATCCGATGTTCGTATTTGAGTTTTATTTACAAATATGCAATAAATATCATTAAAAATAAATAATTTTTCTTTGTATTAAGGCTATGGCTCAATAGTTTATCGTTTTGAGTAAAAAATTGTAAATAATATTATTTAGATAATAAGTTATAAGCATTAGTTCTAAATCACGCTTTTAAAGTTTTGTGATATATTCGATATAAATACGGCTACCGAGTAATGTTACTCGGTCTTCCTATGGGGTTCTTCATTGACCGACCCGTCGGTTGCAGCCTGTCAACATAGATTGGTCTGTTGGGGTTCCGGACACCAGATAAAAATGATATGAGTATCTCAAACTCATATAAATATATATAATATATATATATATGACTTAATAATAATATCCACCATACATATCTATTAAATATATAATAAAACCGAGCTAACTTACAGTCTCCTAAGGGCTAGTTAAGGTGTCCGTGACGCCATCCAGACCGCTGTGGAAAAGCGGGTTTTTCCATGCAAACCGGTGGTGAGCCCACAAAGGAGGGGGACGGGGTACAAATCAGTGCTGCTTCCTTCACCCTCTAGATAATTGTGGGGCGGGGGTACAAGTCAGTGAGGTTTAGGGGAGAGGCGAAGGTTGTGGACAGGTCAGTCACCCGACCCCCCCCACTCACAATTGACTTCCGCTTGGAAAAGGAAGAAGCCTATAGGAGGTTCCTGCCGCAAACATAACTCAAACAAAGATTTAACAAAATTGAAGGTGCGGCTTCTCCCCGAGGTTGCACCTTTTTTTTTAAATTCGATCAGTCCGTCGTAGAAAAATTTACACACGTTAGGTTAGTTATATACATATAACTAACCTTAGCGCGAACTTAATATGAGGTGAAGAATGAAATTGTACGTACGCGAAATTTCCTGCCACGCACTTTCCTCTGTAGAAGAATCAGCTGTCGACAGCGGTGTTTCCGAGCCGATACGTCTTAGGGACCTTCAAGGAAAGAGCCTACACTAAAGGCCGGCAGTGCATTTGCGACTCCTCGGATGTCCATGGGTGGCGGTAATCACGCATCATCAGGTGAGTTGCTTGCTCAATTGCCACCTATTCCTTCCAAAAAATAAAGCCTCGCTCTCACAGATAATATTATGAAGAATTCAGAATCTCTGACTGTGTCAGGTCTTTTACAAAAAAAAACCAACAAATTACTCAGCGGATACTGTGATATTCTATCGAGCATTACAGGAAGTCTAAATTTAGATTGTGTTCGACGTCATCGGGTGATCGCATTATAGCGAGTACGTACAACAGCAATACTGCAGTTATATATAGAGATACGGTTTCGCGGTGTAGTAGTTAGTGTATGTAGATGCTGCGTCGCGGGTGCTGGATTCGATTCTCGGTCAATTTTTGTGTTAAAAGTGTTAGTTTACGCGTCGTTACATCGAGATAGGGAAGTGGAAGGACGAGTTAGTGCCTCTATGTTTGAGCAAATGTTTTTGGTACTATAAATTATTATGCGCAGTTGAGTGACCCCTTTCTTCTGTTTTTTCTTTCTTCTGGTTCTGGTTATTACCAGTTGACGCTGGTAATAACCAGAAGATGAGAAGAAGATATCACCGTCATCGTCATTATTATATAAAGAGGTAGAGCAACACTCCAGTTGTTTTTTAATATAGAATCACTCACCCAATGGTAAGTGATTACCGCCGCCCATGAGCATCCGCAATAAACCAGAGGAGTCGCGAATACGTTTCCGAATTCCTTTAAGAAAAGTTTTTCTTGAAAGTCCCTAAGTCGTATCCCTACGGAAACTACGCTGGCGACAGCTTATTCCACAGAG